>OY987257.1:12422654-17631007 GCA_963920725.1 Rhamphomyia laevipes
AGATCGTTTACTTTTCCCGGAAAACATGACAAGAATAATATAATTTTTTAATCCAAATTAAATAATTATTGTGTCTATTTTAATTTATTCAAATTTATTTTACACATGATCTTAAATCTAAAACCAATTTAATTCAATCTATAATTGTACTGGTTCTGTATCATTTTTCCAATGTTCGAATACATATGGTAACCGGTCACTAGGATCTGTACTCCAATGATGGATGCGACATTTTAAATTAGCCTTTTCTAGATTGTTGATTGTAATAACTACCGTAAATTCTTTATTTTCTTTATGTAGATCTGGTCCAGTAATTGGTTTTTCTGGTAATTGGATACATTCATTTTTACATTGATATCCAGCTTTTCGAAGTGAAGCACGAATGTGCCAAGGTTCTATTATCCATGGATGATCCTTATTCATAATAACTCCTAATATCATCCGTTCAAGCATATTTACGGTCTAAAAAGTAATTATTTTACATAAACTGATAAAATTACATATGTATTAAAATTTACTCGTTGAGCAAATGGTGAACTATGTAATTCTTCTTCTACTTCATCTTTTTCAGCATATTTTACTACATTTTGGTCAGTTTTATAAGTTGCAAGTCCAAGTAATATTAATTTATTATAAGCAAATGCAGGTTTTAAAGAAACTACATCACCTTTTTGTCCCACACCTTCAACATATTTTGTTAGTACTACTTCCACATTCTTCCGTTTGGATACTAAAGTATCCTCGACTAAATCATAAATAAAATGTTTTGCACGTAATTTCCTTGGCGTATAATTAGTTTTATTTAAAAGTGGATCATATCTTCTTTTCAGTATAAAAGTTGTCTAAAAAAGAATGTTTTTGCAATTGAATTTAAAATAAAATGACTATTTTACCCGGACAGACTGTATTAAAACATTATTAGAGTTATTTAATATTGATTTTATTTGAGAAATATTTCTTAACATAATTACAAAGAAAAATGCTTCCAAAATTCGTAACAATTCTAGGATTCTAGCACATTTATTTCATACACAAAATTCACAATGCAATGCACAGAGCAACAACATCTACTTTAATTTCAATTTTCTTATAGAAATAGGGGAAATGTAATACTGTCAATGTCAATTGGAAAGTAATATATCCCTCTAAGCAAACGGTTCGTTCACGAACCACCTAACGCTGTGATTACACCAGCCATAAATGTCTAATAGAAATGTTAGACTTTTCTATCTGACATTTTTTTTGACAGATAAAAAAAACACTCTGGCTATTTGATGTCAGACATTTCTGTCTAACATTTCATTTGTAATTTCGTAGATGTTCTGTCTAAGAAAAAGTCTAGTGTAACCCTCAAGTAAAAATTCATTTCTTCATACAATTTTTTTTTTGATAGCCTTTAACAATTTATAAACGTATATTGTAAACGTAAATGTTAGAATAAGAAGAATATAAAAAACGAAGAGTTGTTTGGTACTACGACTATAGATTTCGCCAAAAACGGTGTAAAAACGTATCAAGCCTACTAAGAAATTACTTGTTTTAGAACAAATTCAAATAAAAAATATATGAAGACGTCAGATTTGAACTTTCCTCAAGAATTTGAATTGATCAATAGCCTATACTTAAACTTAATATAATTTTTGGGCCGTGTGGTTCATTACGGTTAGTGCTTTAGGTACTGTAAAAAAGAAGGGATATATGGGTGACAGGAATTAATTTGACATTTCGTTCATTTTTTTATTTTGAATTTTGATATAAAAACAAAAACAAACCAAAAAAAGGAAACATTCATTACTAATTAATAATATATAAAAATATAAATATATTATAATTTGGAATTGTAATGGAAATTTATGCTGATTAGATGATTTTGCGATTGTAATAGTAGTTGGAATTGGATAATAAACTGAATAATAAAGTAATAAAAATAAGTTTGTTAAAATTTTAATTATATATAATATACAGTAGATATAAAATAGATATAAACAATTTTTTAATCATAATTATACAGTAGATATAAAATTATTATTACTATTCTTTGGTAATGTAATAATTATAATAAAAAAATTACATAAATATTAGTTTCATTTTCATTGTGAAAACATACATATAAAAAAAATACAATTTATCAATTTATGTAAAATATAACTTAAAAAATTAATGAATTGAAAATTATATTAAATACTTCTTACTGTTGTATATCTAATTTGTGTATTTAATCCAAATGTATTTTGTTTCAGTCTTTGTTTTACTAATACAATACCTAATCCGACAATGATTCCCAGAACAATCACAACTGATAACATAACAAGAGTAACACCAATTGACCGGGAACGTAAAAAATATGGTGTATTAAATGTATGAGCACGTAGCGGTTGCATGTCAATATTTTGAACTTCTGCCACCTCACACAAGGAATTTGTACTTAAGTTTACAAAGTTAACATTATCCAAATCATATGGTGAAGAACATTTTGGTATTCGATTTTTTTCAAAAGTAATTATATGTTTGTATTGTTGGATGAATTTCATTAAATTACAATTACAATGCCATGGATTGTCAAATAGATCTAACAATTTTAATTTAGGCCAATAATTTGTATTAACATGCAGAAGATCAACATCCAATATTACAGACTTTAATTTACAATTTGAAATGTCCAACTGAAATATTGAATTAATGTAAGTTTTTTTTTTTTTTTGCAAAATATATTTTTGTAAATTTTTCAACCTTCATTAAATTTCCAGATGATGTTGGCAAATGAAATTTTGACAAATTTACATTATCATTGGCAAATAAGTATTGAAGATTTTCAAGTGTATCAAAAGTTCCATCTTCTATAGCAGCCAATGATATCATAGAACTTATATTTAAATGTTGTAAATTGATAAATCCATCAAAACTAGTAACATTAAAATTATTTATTAAATTGGCTGAAATATCTAAATTTTCTAATGATCCTGTGATTTTCTTTAATGCATCGGGTACAAATTGAAACTGATTTCCTTGGATGAATAGTGATTTGAGTTTAAATAAATGTATGAAAATTTCATTTGGTAAAGTCTTTAAATTATTAAAGGATAAATCCAAATACTGAAAAAAAATAAAAAAAAATATCATTATATTTTCAAATTTTTTAACCAATATGAAATGTATAAATTACTTCTAAATTTCTTGCAGATCCAATTGCATTACTTGACTCAATGTCAATTTTTAAAAATTTATTACCACTCAACAGTAATTCCTTCAAATTTGGTGTGTGCTCAAACAACCTTAAGTCTAGAGTATCAATTAAATTATAACTTAAATCTAAATATTGTAAGCCAATTGGTTCATAAATAGTTTCATTATACGGTCCACGAAATATATCCGGATTTAAAGAGTCTGAATTTAATTGATTATATCGTAAATTTAAACGCAGTATATTTGGACAATCAATAAATGTTAAAGCTTGAATTTCTTTAATTTGACAATCTATACAACTGAATGAAATTATTCCACGTGATTCAGGTAATTGTTGTAATAATGCTATATTATTTTTCGAAAAGCTAACTTGAATTTCCATACCTTAAATTAATTTAAAAAAATTTGTCATTTACAAATTTTATAAAATTTTTGCAAATAATGTATATATTTTTTTACCTTCATGATTTTTACCAAATTCTTCAGGCCATCTTGGTAAAATATGATTTAAACCCTTATTAGGACAACTCAAAACATGTCGATATTGATTATTGTTGTCTTCAATTCGGGCTGATAGACAAATGCATTTTTCACAAATTTTATCAACACTTGCGTAGGGAATTGTTTCATGTTGGGCGATGATATTACTAGTTAAACAGTTTAATAGTAGTAATAGCAATAACTCCTTCTAAATATAAAAAGTAATTTTTAATGTGAAAAGTTAGATTTCGTTGATATTACTCACCATTATGATCAAATATCGTCTTATCTTTATTTTTTTAATTCGATTAAACGGTTAAACTTAGTTATTTGTTGCGACTGAATATATTTCGCAATCGATTTTCTCGACAACTAATGAACTTTAACATTTTATTCTATTTTTTGTGTTCAGAGTTATTAAGTGAAATATTTTTTTTATTATCGTGCAACTGGTGTTCTTAGTATCTTGTGAAACCAAATAAACTGATAAGCTGACTAATTTGTTGTTGTCTGAAAAAATGATAAAATTAGATAACGTATCATTGTTATCATGACAAATCTTTTTTTTTCCAATATTATACTGTTTTACAGTATATCGTATATTTTTTAAAAGAATACTAATTTTAAAATTAAATTAAAGTAAACTAACCAATTCAGAATTTGAAAACAGTTTTTATATTTAATATAATATGACAGATATTAATTAGAAACTATTACATTATACCATATAAGAAAAAATTAAGTAGTTTAAATTTTTCAAAATCTCTAAGATTTGTCGTTTTATAAAACAAAAATCAACGTATTTTTAAATACTACTATACTTACTACCTTACTATAGACTGATACAAAAAAATTGTATAAAAAATCAGCGAAAATAATTGTTTGTTTGAACCTAACTACCTAAATATAAAATTTCATAATTATGTATTATATAAAATATTTTTATTATTAAATAAAAATGTATGCATTTGAAATTTTGGGGATCCTTTATATTTAGATGCTCTCTCCATACATACTTCATCAAATTCATAGTTGGCGTCGTACATGTAGTGCGTTGCCGTTGTGAACATTAAGAGTAAATGGGGCATTACAGTTTAAAAAAGATGGTCTCCGCAAAAACTTAAAACTTGAACTAATACAATTTAATTTTTTGCGAAGTAAAATATAATAAAATCCAAGTTATCGAATTGAATTGAATTGTTTTTGTCTTTTTTCCTGAAAGTTAAAATGTTATAACCAACATAAATATTTATAATTTTTTTCTATGCGAATAAATGTAATTAACACCTCCTCGTATCACTTTTATTTTAACCACATTATTTTCATTATTTTCCAATCTTTCAAAAAATAATGATATTCACGTGTTGAAGTTAAGTTTAATTTATAATTAAATTACAACTAATAAAATAACCACCGTATATAATATGTACAAATCTAGTGCACATGCTTTTCTTTTTGAACCTAAATTTAATTGAACAAAGGAAAACTATTTAAATTCAATTAAAATCACATTAAATTATTTATTGTTTTATATAAAAGTAAAGTCAAATTTCCAATATGGAATTACTAATACAATTTTTTTAAACAAAGCTTTTGTTCTGCATACTTAGCAGAGTTAGAAAACGTTATCCAAAACGTAACGCTAAAACGAAATGAATTAGCGTTATTTATGAAAATTATGTTATATAACTTTTTATAAATTTAATTGTGGTACAATAATGGAAAACGTAATGAGAACGCAATTAATTAGTTTCGATTTTCGTTACATATTTATTTAACGAAATGGAAAAAATATGTTATTTCGTTATGTAACGAAATTCGTAACGTTATATATTTTCGCTTTCAAACACTGAAACTTATGCTTAAAGAAGTAGTAAAAAGTAAACAAAGAAAACAATTCATATTTATTACACTTTAAGAGGTTTGAGATTAGAAATTGATTAAAACAATGAATTCGCAGGTGGCACAAGTTCCGAAATTGAAATTAATTGTTTTTTTTTTATTTACGAAAGAAAATTACAATTTTATCTCGTTTAATTTTTGTTATAAATTTAAATATATTTTCAATACTCTTGTCTTATTGTAACAATTTGCTTATCTGTAATTCTGAGTCGCTGAGTCATAATATTTGTTACAGTTGTGCATAATTATGTTTCGTGCATTTCTTTATAATGTGTAAAAAATAACTTGTTTTCTGTAGACGAATAAATTTATTTTGAAATGTTGTACGAGCCCAAACGCAGAATAATTAGTATATTTAGTGTGTTGTTTATGGAAGCTACAAGTTTTGAAATTATCAAAAAAAGTTAAGGTCTACCAAATATTCTGCATTTGGGTTCGTATATGTATATAATTTTTTTATTCTAGGCATCAATTTACAGGGTTTGTCATATAAAACTTTTTTACAATAATTTGTTATGATTTTTTTTTCTGTAATTGAACGATTCCTGGTTTGTACATTAAAATTTTTTTATGCAGTATTGAATTTATTTAGTCAAAAGCAATTCAAAAAATGTGTAATTATTTTATATTATTATCAAAATTGGCAAAGTGAAAAAAAGTGTTTTATTGATTATTTTAATAAAAATGAGAGTTCACTTCGGAGTAATCATCCTTGACCTCGACTTGAGCGGTTTGTTAGAATATTAACAGTGAAGTTCATCATTTGATGTAAATAAAAATAAAACCACTCATAAAACGTTCCCTTATATTTTCAAAGTGCCAAATCTGATATGTAATAATTTTTGTTTCTTGGTTTCTTTCACACTAAAATAAAACATTGAATATCTTTCATTTTTCATTTTTAATCCAATTATGTTTTATTAACCTTCATAATATATTTTATTTTTCTGTAATTCGTATTTCTGTATACTTTGAAGACAAAATGTATATATACAAAAATTTGATATTTTAAATTGGATTTTAATAGGAAATAATTAGTTATTGTTATTATTAATTTTAATTCTTACCAAAAAATTTGAAATATAGATTAATTTTCAGTATTTTGGTTGGATATTAAATTTCAAGTTCTGAACATTGGTATATAATATTATTATTCAAAAGACATTAGCAACAAACAGAAGTTAAAATATAAATATATTTACTTCTGGACATTGATTCACATGAATAATTATTTATACTACTAAATGCTCTTTTATATTATTGTAGTATGTTGAATATTGAATTCTAAAGGCTGAATAATTCTTCATTGTATTAAATTCAACATTTCTTCTACACTATTATTTTTAAATAAGTTTGACAGTAAATTGAACAAAAATCAAATAGTATCAATTGGATTTAATCAAATAACTTATGATATTGTATAATTACTTTTAAAATTAACGAATTTATGTCTGTGAATATATTGGTCCTACAATATTTGTCAGATTGCAACACTGTATGAATATATTACTGATCCTTTTAAAATGTATTACTCATTTCTTAAAAAAAAGAAGAATTTTTATAATAAATTATATTTTTACAACTATTGACAATAGCGAATTGATAAACTTGTTATTAATATTAATATGTATAACTATACTATTTAGTATTTAATTAAAAAAAAATGAATGTAGAATTTATAAAATCTTTGTTTTAAGATTGAATTTTCAAAAAATAAAAAAAAAATACTATATATTACCAGATCAATAATAAATGTTCTAATTTCAAGACTAAACCTCTACAAGATCATTCAGATATAAGTTATTATTATTAGATATATTTAATATATTCAAATTTGAACAAAAATAAATAAACTTTTTCACACAATTTTGTATTACATAAACATAAAATATGTAATAATTATTACACCAATCAATAAATAATTAAATACTTTCGCAAAATAAAAATTTTAAAATTTATTGACACTTTTGAAAATTGTATATAATTAATTTTAATAACATAGAAAAATTATTTATTAAATATGTATATATATTTTTTTATGCAATCGATTATAATTACATAGAAAATTAATTACATTTTTTTTTTTAAAATCACACTTTTATTTTTCAAAATCAACGACCACACGATCTTAGCATTTCAAATTATAAAACTCGACTCATTTTCATTTTGTATATTGAAATTTAGAAGATACTTTGAATGATTTTATATATGAGTGTAATTTTATATTTGAGTGTAATTTTGTTAAGCTTCTGTATATTTTTATAATACGAGTATTAATAAAAACGTGTGTAAAAAAAGCTTGTAATTTTATACAAAAAAAAAATTAAATTGTTCACAATAATTTTGCCGGCAGCAATCAAGTGTAGTTTTTTTTTACATACATTCCTTGTGTTGTGACTTTCCTATAGTTTTTTTTTGTATATTTTATGTTGCTGACCCTTATGAATATCAACTATAGTAACAGCTTAGTCATGATGGGTGAACTCTAAAAAGCTTTACAACAATATATATCTTTAATTTGTTTTTCGGTCGAGCTTCATTAAATTAATTGTTGTTCATAGTAAACAAACACAAGTTGGAAACAATTTGAGGAATTATTTTTGCAAAAAAACTATTTATACAGGGTGAAACACACACTCGATCGACAATACTGAGCAGGTGAAACTGTCAACACCATCTGACATACAAGGAGTTTAAAGCAGTTCTTTTAGTGAGATACTTCCAAATTCGATTAAAATATGAAACCTATATCACAAATCACACCATGTAAGGATTGTTTATGTTTTATAGCTAATTGATTAATCTTTATTGAACCTGCTTATTTTTTTAATAAAAATTCTACAAAAATATAGTTTAACAAAGTATTTTTTTATATTTATATTAAAATATCATCTTCCATTTTCCAGTACATACAAAGTGTTTACGGTTTTCATTCTATAATAATTTAAAAAATTGTCCTGGTGTGGAAAATATAGAAAAATAAAGATATAATGTAATTTTTCAATACCAAAATCAAAAGTCCCTTCATTGTTTTCATGATATTCGTACAGTGCCACATTTAACAGTAGAGAGATAACCACAAACCTTATTATTTTGTTCCAGATTATTATTGTATATATTCTTTGATATAATCAAAGGCAATTGTGATGTCTATATAAAAACTTTGTATAGTGTAATGATGAACATCAAAATATTTTTTTAAAAATTATTATATTAATAATCTGTACCTTAGAGGTTGTTGAAGACATACATATACCACATACAATTTTTTGCTTACCTCTTATATTATTGCCACTACAGTTCAAAACACCCTGTATAATTAACAATTGGTAATAAAATGTTGATTTAACAATCTCGTAGAACAATTATAATAAATTGTTTTTTTTCATAACTTATAAGAAATTTCATTCATTAAAAAATTATAGTTAAATTTTAGAATTTAACAATTCATGTAACATTGAGAATAAAATTTTATTTCGCTAAGCTTCTACAAATATATTTAAACCATAAATATACGGCCTCGTTTATATTATGATCTTATTCAAATTATTTATAGTGATTCAAGTAATTATGTTGAATTTATACAAAATGATTCATTCACTTGTCCATATTTTTTGAGGAATTTGTATTTTTTTCTTCTTCTATATAATTTCTGGTATATTGTAAAAAATTAAAATCACTCATCGATCAATATTTTTTTTTAAAAATAAGTAAAAAAAGACAAATGATTTTGGTTAGATTTAGTGTTTTTATTAAGAAATTTATATTATATCATAATTATTTAGCTAATTTAAGGAAATTTAATATATGTACATAAGTATAAAAAGCTACTAACCTTCAAGAAGTAGATAATTTGTAGTTATGTCCTACAGTGGTTTGAAATTAACAGTGCCTGCCTTTGTAAAAAAACAAAAGAGTGATTCTGTAAAAATATGAAAATCTTATACGATCTCAAGAATGTATTTGATATAATTCAGATTTTTGACCTATTATTACTATATAATTATTATTTAATTCAAATCAGATAATAGCTATCAGATAATATATATGAACTAAATCTAAACTGTAGAGCACATGAATGTTAATCGCAAATTTTATGTACTGAAGCTACAGGCCCCAAATTTAGCAGGTACAAGATTTGTTTGGTTAACGAAAACAAGTACAAATAGAGATATTGTTAGTAAGTCCATCCTCAAAACATGACACAACACATAGCAAGGAAGAAAATATTTCTTATCTTTAAACTTGTCTTTGTTTTGTATTAACCGCGGAATAGATTTGACCTCTTATGTTTCTAGAACCGATAATTAACAGATATTAGTAAAAAAATTAATGCAAGCAATTAAATATAAAATATTTTTTTTTTTTTAAATAAAAATAAATAGATAATAATTCAGAAAAAAGTATATAAAAACTTGAACTAACATGGTAAATATCGGAGTTCACAATTCGGGAAAGATTTACTAATTACGCTCTATAACGTACTAAATCAAGTCTTTAAAGTTTTAAAAATTGATAGAACAACGCTATACTTAAGTCCTAAATTATGAAAGATTCTGTTTGAATCAAAATATAAATAACATTGCTAAGGAAAAACATAGATCGTAGTTCCAGCTTCCCTCCACTAAATATGTAAATTTGAGGTATACATATTAAAAAAAAAGTAAAACGACAGAATGTTATAGCATAGTTAGTCATAAAATTACTGGTCAAAGTGAATAAAACATAAAAAATATAAAAATAATTTAATGGTATAACATAAAGAATTACATAAAATATAAAATTAAATGGACTGGTATTTTTGTGCAAGTGTACAATAATTTTTAAGCTTAAGTTTCCTACAATTATAGTCGAAATGGTATGCTATATCAGCCAAAATTGATATGTATTGGCCTACCTATTAATTTTCAGTACATACAAGTAAATAAAAAATTATAATTTTTATTTTGAACTATGTTATTTATAATAGCCATATAAGAAACTAACAAATATACTGATATAAAACGTTTTGGTTTAACTTTGACAGAAACCTTATAAAATTTAACAAAAAAAACTAACTCATTATTATTGGCCCATTGGTTTAATTTTGTCATTTTTAATATTGTGTGACACCTGCTTTTTTTTATGCAACTATAAACGTTTACGTATTGTAGCCATTATTTTTTTGCATTCCTCTGGCTCAAGTTATTATCCACTATTGAAACTTCAAAACGTGACTCATCACTCTAGCTTTATTACGGATTTCCAGTTCCAATGTCTTTATACTCTGTCGCTCTGTGGCCCACTTTAATCAGTTTTTCTTTGGTTAAATAATAGCAAAGTACATATATAAAAAAATACTTTAACTACATCCCGTATGTACCGTATAAATAAGTAGTACAGGTTCACAAGAATTGCAATTCTTTTAATAGGGAGAGTATTTAAAGATTCCTGAAAAATTAATTATTGATAAAAAAATTATTGATGAAAACTATTTATATTAAATTTCTTTTGAAATTTTTTTTTAAAATTTGATAATTATTATAATTTTATTAAATTTTATCTGACAAATATACCATAATGATTAATTTATATATATATGTATATACATGAATATATACTTAATATAATATAAATTTGAAAAACTTTTCATATTAATTTTAAAGAAAATTTATATATAAATGCTGTTGCATTAGAAAATTTTCTATATTTAATTTTCCCAAAAGCCACAAACTAAACAGTTGTTTTTTAATATCATAAAAATTCATATTATATATTTATTTATATCTTTATTATGAATAAGTATTAGATGTGCGCAATCATAGTACAATGAGGTTTTTTTTTTTGGTTTTACGTATATGAGTTTTTAAACGTTATAATGTGGTCCTAAAAATAATCATAAAACCGGAAAACTTTCCTGAAATTTGAAAAAAAAAAACAACAGCAAAAACTATGTGTATATAGATGAAAGTTTAATAGAATATTGCCGAATAAGCAATGAACATATATGAATAAGGACGAAAAACCACTATTTATAAACGGGTCGTACAAACGTCACAAGAGGAGAAAAGTTTATTATAAAACTTTTTAAAAACAATAATTAAAAACAAATAAAAAACCAGTAAAAAGAATGAAATTATTTGTAGAGTATAGAAATATAGAAAACTTAATTGTAAATGCAATTTTACTAAAGTTTTAGAATATTTAAATTTTTTATATTTATTAATAATGAAAATGATTTATAAAATATTTCTGGTTTGTACGTTTCTATATACATTATTTATCTATAAACAATTAATTAATACAAAAGTTTATGGTATCGTATTTAAATTATATATCTAATATTAAACGTTATTTCTTGAAAATATCAATACCAACGATAAGTTTTAAATATATACTAATATCAGTAGAAGGATTTTGATAGTTCTGAGAATCATGTTGATGAAAAAAAATAGATAAATTATTTTAAAAATTCAATTAATGAAATTTATATAGTATACATATCCTAGTTATCCAAGCACAGTAGATTCAAATCAACAACGTTTCCAAATTTTGACAAATTGAGTTAATGATGGGGTCATGGGGTATTTTTCGAATACTTTAAATCTATATTAATTTTGTGTTTCTCTTTTAACTAATCGTGCTATTTCTCATAGAAAATCATAATTCAAAAATAGTGAAAATTTCAAAATAACTTAATTATAGTTTCCATGTTGTTCTACCCAATTTGTAAAATATATTTATTGATTTATTCAAAATTAGCTTAAATCAAATATTGCTGGTTTGTTTCTACTGTACTCCCAACATAGTTTTTTTTTCAAGATTTAAATTAAGATAATTTCTGCATAAACATTTGTTCTATAAGAAATACCAAAGAAAAACGTATTTCTGGCAAAATACAATATTTTTTAACAAATATAATAAAACACGATTTTATGACACCTGACATGTATAAGTTTTTTAGAAGAAAAATTAAAATTAAAATATTTTGTTTTCATATTAAAATGAATATCATTTTATTTTTAAGCATTATATTTCAGTTTAAATTAAACCTTTTTATAAAATACAAATATCCTTAAAAATATAAACTGATTATGTAAAATTTAGAATTTTCTCCTCCAAATACAGCAAAATATATTATTAGTTCAGGCTTTGATTATTAATCAATAGTTTTACTTTACGAGGAATTATGCAATAATTATGTAAGGATTGCAATTAAATGAACTGCGAAATGAAATACATCTATTTCGCTTAAATATATTTTTCTTTACGTTTTCGAAGTCTGCAATTAAACAACCTTAAAAATGTTGCTTCTTTGGCAATATCTTTCGGCCAAATCCTTGTTTTACTGACCAATTCCCAAATAACATGTTTTTCGATAACGAACCTCAACTAATGTGAATATTACTATATTTTTAATTTCCATTTATTTATTAAAAATTTGCGATAAGATTTATGAAAATAATCTTTAAAATATATTTTTATGATTTTTGACAATATGAAATGTGTATGAATATTTCAGCTGATGAATAGAATATATGACAAAATAAAATAAGTAAAGTTTTGGGTTGCAATAATATAATATTATAACACTTTATGTTTGTATATACATAATATAAAGTTATGTTATGAACATGAATTATTATAAAATATGCATAATGGGAAATTCTTCTACACTAACACTACACATCATAAAATATACAAAATATTTTCCATTAATGGAATTACAATATGTCATATAAAATTATACAAGTGTGATTTCCCTTCAACCAACACAAATAATAATAATAATTATAATTTTTAAAATACCTAAAATTTTGTTCTATACAAATTTTGTAATATATTTTCACCAACAATGTCACATACATTATTTTACAAGTTATTCATTTTTCGCGCCAGCCATAGCTATTCATAAAAATAAAATATACCGAAAATCAACAATACCTAACTAGGGGTAGCAGATAATGCGTAGTTAAGGTTTAACAATGATTTATATCCAACATAAATTTGTAAATATTTAAGAAACCAATAATGTCTTTATAAAAACGAAGTTAGTAAATTCAAGTTATGCTGACCTCAAATCGGATAACAATTGATGTGGTGTAGACTAGATAGAGCAATGAACGTATAAAATATAATTAGAAGTTTAAATATGGACCCTCTAAAACTACCCACTTCAAATATTACAGACACAAACAATATAAGGATATTTTCTGTCTGCAAAATTTAATTCAAATCAGATAATAATTACTATACTTATAGTATAGAAGTGATGGATGCACCGCTTTGTACGACATATGCGAACTCATATATAGACATATGCGAGCATAAATTTTATATGAAAAAATTAGCTTCCTTTTTCAATTTTGTTTTGTCTTCGAAAAAGTTGATGAAATTTCTGTGGAACATTTATCAAAATCGGAAATTTTAGCATGGAATCACTGAAGAGAGACTGAATTATATCTGTGTAGATAAAAAACACGATTCTAAACGAACATAAACGAGAAATTATAGCATGGACCAAAGTATCGATCCTATAATTGTCGGACAATTTTTTACAGTCAAGTTTATTACAACACTCCTAGTTATTCTAACTATACTAGTAAAATATGTATTTGTGGTACCAGTATTATTAAAAACATAAAGGAAAATCTTATAAACTTTGAAATTTTATAAGGTTGTATTAAATAAATAAATATGCTGTCGAGAAAATTGGAATTACCAAAAAAAAATATTTCAAATTTCAGTGAAAACTTGGTTTAAATTTTTCATCATTTTGTGAACATTAGCTAAATAAGCGTAAGAGAATTGTTTATATTATATTTATTTCAGAAACATAACATTAAGAATTATAAAATGTACTATAAAAATGATTTTTAACAATTCATATTTGAATTTAACTAATACATGAACTTTGTGTATTTAGTAAAAATTAATATTTATTGAGTAATCACTATTTCAATTTTCCAATTTTCTGTAATTATTGTTTCGTTTTGAAAATCTTTGCGAACGAAAGAGGAAGTTATTCTCCCCGATATAGAATGATCACTGTTAAAAAGCAAAAGTCTGTTGGGTATATCAGTCTTCAGTCTAGTTTATGTTTATATAATTCTAATAGACGGAAGCCAATAATTATATGAAATTTTAATAAATTTGATAAACTTTAAAGTGAATATTTATGTACATTATTTGCATTAATTGGTAATAAAAAGTAAATTTATCTACGAATAAATTGTAGTGTGTAGTGTCAAAACACTTCGTTATTTCAAAAATGCTACTTACTCTTGTTCGTAATGGTTATTTCTGTACTATTTTTTAATATTTAAATTCACATCATAATGGCAGAAAATGGACAGAATTTACCACGCCTTTTATAACGATTTGACACAAAAACATCAATTTTTAAAGCCTTAGTTATCATAACTAAACGATCATCTCAAAAATATCACCGCCAGAATATAATTCACATTCTAGGAATTCCTTTTTTGTTAAAAGGAATTCCTTTGTTGTTAATTGATCATAATAAATTTTCAAATTTAAATTTGTGGTTTTATATTGAATAATTTATAGAGATTATATGCATATGTAATAAGATATTTGCGTTGACTTATATACAACTGTTATTAAATGTGGTATCCACTTAGTACCAGCAGTAATGCATAATATTAGAACCATATCATACATTACAGTTCCTTGGGTAGAACTTAAATTAGTGCTATTTAAAAGTGAAAAATTTAAAAATTTCGACTCTACCGCAAATCTTCATATATATATGTGAAGCAAGATCCTTTAAATTAAAACGAAATTATTAAATTTTACAATTTTATTTAAATCTTTTATTCTTTATTATAGTAATTACATAATTTTTTTTAATGAAAATACCAGTTAATTGTATTTTGGTATATAATGTCGCAGTAATTAAAATAAATTATAATATTTTTTTTTGGGTTTTCCAACAATCCTGTTAAAATTAAAAATTTTCTATATTATAAAATAAATATTATCCGAGGCTATTCAGCTTTATTTAGTTTAAACTATTTTTAATCTTTTTACACTTTTATTTAATATGATGAAATCATCATAGTTTTCCATTAAATAAAATTGATATTTCACTAAAACGATGTGATTTTTTTTTTTGCATATATAATATAAATTGGAAAAATTTTCCGAAAGATAAAAATAAATCTAAATGAAAATCTATATACAAAAAATTGTATAATAATGAAATATATAATTTTAAATATATGTACTCGTATATGAATGATACTTGAATAGTTTTTGGCTGTAATATTGGCACATAGACATATATTTTATGATTATGAAAAAAATACAATTTTCGCAAAATATTTGTAGTGTATAAAAGGATCTCAGTTATGTAGAAACTTAATATTTAAAGTTAAAAATAATAAAAAAAAATGTCAAATGCTGAAACTGATTCTTCACAATTTTTATGTAATATTATAAATGACAAAAAAAATCTATTGGCATTTATTTACTTATTTCGATTAAGATTATCAATAAAGTTTATTTATATTAGTATATAAACAAGCTTTTATTCAAACTTTCTACGTATGTATTAATATTTAACACTAAATTGGAATAGGATAAGAAGAAACGAAAGTTCTGAATCTGAATCTGAATTGAAGATATTCTCCCCAATAACAAATTTTCTGTATAAATGCGTGCTTATTGAAATTTCTTAAATTTATGTTAAATGAAAAGTAATTTAAATCTTATTACATATATTACATTAATAAAGCCAACCTAAATAAAATTACGTATTATCTGGCGTATTTAAGTTATTTGAAAAACTTTAAAAATTCAATAATTTACATGATTGGCCAAATTTACATGATCGTCAAAATTAAGTAAATCTTATTTGTAAAATGTTTTGTATTATCATTAATTAATAATAGTATTAATTAGTTATAGTTATGATTATGTCAATCCTGACGTATATGACTTAGGTACATTAGAACAAAAATTTCAAGTATAATTCAGACCTGACAAATTATAGGTTTTAAATGTAGATAATAAATTATATTAACAAACTACCACTAAAAATATCAATTATTTATATTATTTCAATTTGCGTCGTGTCCTTTATGGTAAGATTTAGCGTAAAATGCGGTGCAACAACTCCAATGATAATAACTCATAAAATCCAAGTGGAATTGGATTTATTTCCTACAGAAAGTTAGAATTAATTTCACTTTTTAGTGGGAAATAAAAATATACTTTTTAAGAAGAAAATACGGGTAGTTTACATCCTGTTAATGGAAAAATGACAGTTTCTAGAAAAAAAAATGGAAAAATCTGAATTTATTAAAATAACTGCTAATTTTGAAAAAATGAAAATTGATCCGTTTTTATTAGAAAGACTTTTTGCAAATATTCCTGCCATTCTTATTTTATGTGACAAATAATTCTACTTTGATGTTGTGTAGTTATTTCCCTTGTGAAATTATTACACCGAACCATTAACACAACATGAATTACAGTATTTGACTGCTGTGATAAAGTCGTACTGGGGTACAAAATCGATTTCAATATTTTAACTAACTGCACAAAAATCATCAAAACTTATAAAGATTCAAAGTTATCACTTTATATTGTTATTTTTCAGTTTATGTTTTTGGTGTGTGTTTGTGTGAATGTATTATATAATATAATTTTATTTTCTGTTAAAAGTTTGTATATTTATGTGACGCCTTTGATCCTGTTAATGATGACAAACACCCTCTTTTTGAAATGCGGGTTGATAAAAAGCATAAAATCAAGTAAGAAAAGTTTGATGCTTTTTATCAATGCGTCTCATAAAATTAAGCTCAATTTTTATACTCTAATATTTTTTTTTTATTACTGATGGTAAAATATATAAATAAAATTGTAATATATATTAAGTTTATACAGGTTGTCCGATTTAAATGTTATTTAACCATTTTTTAAGAAGTGTTTTATAATTAGAATTGTTAAAAGTTTTCCTAACCTTTCTAACTTCATTGGTAAAACTTTCGTTTCTTCTTTAATTCATATGTGTAACCTCAATTCTGATATAAAAGTGCACCTTCTCTGTGTGAGATGTATTTTTTATTACTATAGTTTCGATTCATTACCTAGAATGTGTAGAAATTGAAAAATTGAATCATATGTGAAATAAGTGACAGTATTTATACTTAAGAGCCACCCAATATTTTCGTATATGCTAATAAAACGTCTTTCAGAACAACAAGAGATTATATATATAATAATATAATAAATAAGCTATATGTACATAAAAATATACTGGAAAATAAATAGTATCACTCACGCGAAATTTTATTGCATATTGCTTTCGATATAAGTATGTATATATTCAAGAATCTTTTACATATATACAAATCATAAGAAGCAACCAAGTCATCAAAATTTTTTTTTTTATACATATATATTTAATGTTTTTCAGTTAAAATTGTGGGCGGAAAGTTTTTTTGGTTTTTAAGGGCCACCCAATTCTCTTTCCACACAAAACATTACAAATATAATATCAGGATCAGGATTATAATAGAAAATTGAATTTTTAAGCCAATTGTGATATAAAGCATTAAGCATAATATGTGAAATTATTTGTGCCAATTTAAGCCATTTTTTATGTTTATGTTATTTTTATTTTATTTATATAAAAAATAATTTTTTGTTGTGTAGTAGTTGATGCCTTTAACGATTTTTATTCTCTAAAAAGAAAAAAAAAACTACCCCCTAATAAATTTACATATATACACGAAGTCATTTTTATTTATGTTATATGAAATTTATAAGTACAATTTTAAAATGATCCCAAATGACATACATTACATAGTGCTATATATTTTTGTATTTCTTTTTTTTTGTTAAGAATTTTATTAACCCAAATCTCATAAATTTTGATTTTTTTTTATAAATTGCACTTTAATTCCCTATTAAAAATTTATATATACGATATAGCAATTTGACAGAACAAATTATAATATCAAAAAAAATCAGATAATGTTAAATATATCATGCCGTTTACATAATTTAGTAGATTGATGATTTAAAAAAAAAAAAATATTAAAAATTTAAATGAAAATGTTACTCTGTGAAAAAATGAAAATGAAATTTGAAATTGGAAAGTAAAAAAAAAAAAACATATAGAAAATTCATTGGCTGTTATATGTAAAAATGGAACAATATCCATCCATATTTTCTATTTTAAATTACTACAATAGTATAGAGATATAATTGTATTAATATGTATATGTATGTGTTATACATATATGAACATTAAAAAAATAAATTTAGTATGCATTTCAATAAAATATATCTAATAGAATGATTTGGGACAGAGTGATTTAATAGAATTTTTTATACTAAGAATAATCTAGGAATAGTAAAATTATGAATTCACCAATGTTTCAATAACTAAAATAATAATTATAAAATATTAATATTTAAATTTCAATAATTCATTGGTTTGTTGGTAAAATTGAAAAAGGAAAATGCAATTTTCCCCTTTTTTCAGTAATTTTGGAAAAGATTTTAAATTTTAATTATACCAATTTTTGAATAATTTCACGACTTTTTTCTCATTAATGTTGTAATAAATTCACGATTTTGATATTACGAACAATTTTCCACTTAATTCCCATGAAGTTTCAATAATAATTTTGCTAAAGCAGCACATCCTATAAAGTTTATTCCTTTATTATTAGTTGGTTAATTTTTTGTAAGTAAATTTAAATTAAAGCTGCCGTCTTTTTTAGGAACTAAAATTAATAGTAAATAAAGAAAAATATAGATTAGTTAAATTTCGATTTATTAAAATAAAATTTATATGATACCATTTGCATAACGGTGTTAAAATTACCGCAGGACACAAAACCAAAAAAATAAATAAAATAAATATTCGGAAAATGGTAGACATTTTTTGGTGACCATTAATATATTTAATATGTATATAGTAAAACTATTAGGGCATAACATAATTGCAATTTATATATTACAAAGTTTTAAAAACACCTCGTTAACTCCTATGTAGTAAATTCGAATAATATAAATTTAGGCATAAACATTTATTTATAACACAATTTAAAAAGATACTAATTAGGGGATCAGATAACTAGTAGTTAGGTTTAAAAGTGATGTACGTTGTAATAAATAGATAAAAAACACAGCTATGTAAAAATATTCACATCTTTTAAAAAATGTATTTTCTATAATTCGAAATTTTGATAGAGATCCGCTGAAACTGTCGATCCCAAATTTTATATAAACGATATAGATTACAAAACTAACTTGTCTATTAAATTAAATTGAAATCGGATAATAATCACATTCTCAAGACTAGAACATAAATCAAATATACTTCAGGAAGTTGACTCATATATTAGATTCTCAAAAACATATTGAAGGTAACATACAGAAACGCCAAATAAATGAAAAAATCAACCTATATTTGTGAAATGTCATTCAAATCGGGTAATAATTAATCTACTTGGAAACACTTCTAGTTAATATAGAGTTCCTTGTATTATTCGAGATACCAAAAATAAATTTCCTTTGCATTATTCGAGGAATTAAATTTTTGGGAAAATCTCCTGGAAATACCAAACAATTTTCCGAGGTCGCAGAGTTTTTTTTTCCTTTTTTGGAACGCCCATATAAAAAGTTTTACCTAAATCAATTTTTTGATGTCAAGCTTAATTCTAACTACTCGTAAAATTCGACCAATTGATTCAAAACCTCCAAATTAGTTAATGTGGGATGGGAAATTAAAAGTTTTTAGTTATTACAAATTTCTCTAATTAAAAAGAATTGAACAATTTAAAAATAAAAGGTATGGTAAAAAACAAATACTGTGCCAATAATGGGGAATTATTGTCTTTAATAAACTGATTTAATTGATTATACAACAATAAAATCATTAAAATTCAAATAGTAAAAAGATATTTATATAAAAAATATAATTTTTTTAAATAATTAATTTTTTTTTTTAAGTCTCAATTAAAAAAAAAAATGAAATTCTTCTTTTATGCGATTTTTATTGTACATATATATTTACATATTTATAAATCATAACAGATTAACATTTTTGATTACATATTTAAAAATAAATCTCTATAACAACTGAATAAATAATCTGCCGTTTAAGCATATTTTTCATATATATTTTATTAACTCATTTTTTTTTAAAGCTACTAAAATTTTCTATGTGTAAATATTATTATACTACCATTTACTCTTCTATACCCTTCGGGAGATTTATAATCTGAAAAGGTAAAACATAAAAAGTAACAGTAAAAAAATATTATAAATGTTAAGAATCTGTATTATATCTAAGTTTTAACAGATTCATCGTTTTAACAACACCATAAACATCCAACATAAATTTTTGTATATTAATTTATATTGGTTTATTTAAATTTTAAATGATATTGCTCATTTATTTGAACGTAGTAATCAGGAAACATGGATTTGACGAATACCATTTGTGAATTAGTAAGTTTAAAAGTAAATTTTTATGTTTTATCTGTTGGTTTGTTGTTTGACAGATTTTACATCTTAAACTCAGCTATCTACTCCTATAAAGACAATATGAATGTGAATGTCAATTTCGAATCAGGACATTTGATGTCAATAATTGTTTAATGTTTAGCATTTAATTAAATCCTGATGAAATTGTAGCAATTCGTGAGTTATTATTTTATTCATATTTTCGTTAACCTTTACCAGAGAAAATGTTATTTCCCTAATCATTTTTTTTGTAAATGCAACTGGTTGGTTCCATTTTCCATCAACCGAACATTTTGTATTTTTAATTTGATCGTAGCGTTTGCTAGCGTTCCCTATTTCTAGCATTATTTCGTGGGTTAGCTCATCGTTCTCTCATTTAATAATCAAAGGATTTTCTATTCATTGTGAATAACACTATATAAACTTTAATAGAATTATATAAAAAATAATACAGGAAATTTGATTTTAAATTATATAATTGAAAAGTTTAGTAAGTCTTTAGTTTCAGTCGAGACGAAAAGATATTTAGTTATGCTATTGCTAAAATTACGCGTAATTACAAAATATACATTTAATAACTAGTTAAAATAATTTTTATACTATATCCCTCCAGAAACCATTAAGAAATCTGCATAATTTTAGAACAACTTTGTTGATTTTTTGTATCTGTCTGTATACATATTAAATGATGAATTTCATATTGTTTTATAATATCCTTAACTGATGTACGAAAATTATATTTACCTTTAAAATTATTTATTTTTCTTTTTATTATTATGATAATCATCAAACAAAAATAATATTCATAATAATATAAACAAAAAAAAAAAAAAAAAACATAAAGCATAAACTATACCCCATAAAAACCGCCCGTAGTATGCCATATTGAAATTGATGAATAAATATGCAAATTTATATCTATTAGCCACCATGACAAGGCAAGGACAAACTGTAATTTGTAAAATATTACAAAGATATCTTTTGATAGGCAAAATCTTTAGAAAAATAAAAAAAACTGAAGGTACCTTCGTATATTTATGACCGGTATAGCTATTAAGGACTAAAAGTAAATTATTTATATCCTCTTTTTTATATACATAACTTATATATTATATCCTTTTTTATTATATTGTAAATATATAATATTTAAAATTTTGTTGTCTGTACACGATGGTCTTTTATCAGATAATACTGTAATTGAGCTGTTAACATATTGTGTCAGATCGAAAAAAGGGCAGATTGACAAATATAGCATATCATCATTGAATTGTTAAATATTACTTGTCCATTTTTGCCATATCATCATAGCATAACATGCCATAATAAAAGCTTTTTGACATATGGAAACTCTGTTGTTGGCCGAAAGAAATTCTCTAGAGATTTTAAATTTATGACATAAGTTATTCATTTTTTTTATTTTGGCTATTTATTTTTTATCCCTTATATTTTGTCATTGATATGACCTTTTTTGTGCAAAATTATTATTTATTTATATGCAAAATAATTTACTATTATTATTGTATAGTGAGTCCGGGTTTTTTTTTATAAAAACGGATTTAATATTATTTATATAATTTAAAATTTAAATTAAACGTTTAAATGAAAAGTTATTTACTTTTATGTTCTAAGTTAATAATTCCTTTCAATTAATACTAATCCTTAGTATTTATAAATTTAAAATGAAAGTTATGTGGAAGCCGCTAAGTTATGTTATAATAAATTATCGGTATAATAAGCCGTATAACTAAGAATAATAGGTGCTAATCTGCCCTTTAAATTCGGTACTACCCCAGAATGAATTGTATAAAAGAAATCAGAAAATCAAAAGACAATGTACTTCTTGGTAAAAATTATATTGCCAAAGGTAAGTCTATAGTAAGAGAATATTTAAGCAAGAGCATGCTCGTAATAACCAAAGACCATTTTACTATAAAAAGGTGAAATATAGCATAAAGTTTTAAAGAATTTATAAAAGCAATAAACACCGCGACTCTATTATAATCTAATGAAATACTAAAATATTACAAAGTTGCCAGTACATTAACACTTTTTACTAATTTGATGTTCTGAAATTAGTATCATTATTTTATCACAAAACGTATCAAACTTAACGTTAAATTTATTAAAATTTAAAAAAAGGCGCCATAAAACTTTAATGTTTAGGTAATTAATCATAGATACAAATATAAAGACTTTTATTTCTGTATATTTGATAAACATTAACAATTTTGGGATTATATAATATTTTAATGACTATAATAAAACTAATTTTAATTTGGAGCCCGTTAAGGAAAGTTATTTTATGTTTAATGTTTTCTACAAATATTTAAAAACAGAGTGAATAAAATGAATGGGTAAGTAAAGTATGATTTGATATTTGAAAAGGATATTTGTTGCTTGTACTTTTTAGTAGTAATTAGTAATTATAATTTATTATATTTCCATGACGTTTATATAGAAGGTATCTATAACGAGGTGACTTTTAGAAATATTTCCATACCAGTTTAATCCTTTTAACAGGTTGTAGTATTAGGAGGAGGCTATAGTTAGACCATATCATTCCTTATGATAATAATAGGGTGTTATCCTCTAGTTATCAATGACGATTGGTTTGAAATGTCATAGGTTGTATAAAATAAAAGTATGGTACCTATTTATTTATTTCGCAAAAGTTGAAAAATATCGATTGTTTCGAAACAAACTAACATTTAATCACTTTTTTACAAGTTTTGGGTGTTTTTATTTAAAATGGCAAAAATACAGAAAATGGTGTGTATTTTATTTTTTTAAAAAAAACACGGTATTTCTGTTATTTTTCATAGAAATAACGCGTAATTTTTTACCGATTTCTTTATTTTTTAAAGCAAATTGATAAAAGTATTTCTCTTTATGAAATATCATTCATTTAATAATATTATTTTCTTCCAGATTATTTAAAATGGCAAAAGTACAGAAAATGGTGTGTTTTTTTTTAAAAAAACACGGTATTTCTGTTATTTTTCATAGAAATAACGCGTAAAATATATTTCAGTATTTTCAGAAAATATAGACAGAATAAGTAATAAAAAAATACGTGTAAAAATATTATAATTTGAGATAGACCAGAAAATTATATCACAAATCTCATTATAATTTTCACTATTACTTTAATAACGATTTCGTTTAAAAATACAAAATTTTATCATTATCGAATTGTTATTATAACTATCAAAATTTCTATTGAAACTGGAAATTTTTTTTTTTTAAATTTTTAGAAATTTACCAACTTCAGAATAGTATAAATTAATTATAATAATTATGCTAATTAATTATAGTTGTCTTCAAATTTCTTAGTTTAATTCTTTTATAGCTAATAATTTTAAATCCATTTTAAATTACTTGCATAAATTTTCTTTTTCTTAAAACTAATCACGTATAAATAATTTAAAATTAGATAAAAATCTTAAAATATATTATGATTACCTTTCTTTGACAATCAATTTAAAAAAATGGTAAGAGAAAATTATTATTATATTTTCCTTTATTTTCTCTAAATAATATAAATATAATAAAAAAAATTAAGGATTATAATTCTATTTTAAATTTATCTCTTAATATATATTTCAAAAAAAAAAGCCAGTAAATCATATGGCAAAACACTTGTAAAACCCAATAAGTCAGCACAAATATTCCATTTTAATATTTTCATCAATAATTTTTCTATTTTATGTTGCTTGTTAGACGATATACAAAATATGATAAACCAGTCAAAGTTATCAAATCATTCTTTTTTTTTTTTGAATAGTTTTATGTAATATATTTACATAAATGCATAGAACAAAAAATTCTTATTAGATATATATATATGTATCAAGATTTTTTGGTTATCCACTAACACAAAAAAAATATATGTATAAATACATATTGAAAATTTATTTTATCAGTTTCAACCGTCATTATTATTTCCCCAGAGTTTGAATATTATATTTACCCATCATGTACCCAATAGTCTACAAGGACTAAACCATGATTCCAATTTTTCGTTATGTATATATAAATACTATATATACATATAGTAATAATGTAAAAAACCAAATCGGCTGCTGTAACTGCTGGTCGATGATTACTATATATTTTATTTTTTATGTAATATATATATAGGTTTATATATAGTTGAAACAATCACACTATATTTCCTTTTTGGTGGTTCTGAATAGCTAGATTGTTGGATATATGTCCTAAAATAGAAAGGATCAATATGTATATATATACATACAAATACAACGAATAAAGATAAAAGTATTATGAATTTCCCTTTGGGCTTTCAAAATAAGCTAAATTTTCAAATAATCATGCTCAGCCATCTGTGGAGTCCGTTTCATTTAATCATATTATATATATACATAATAATACTTTTACATAAACAATTTTTTTATATATACATAACATTTCATATAAAATATCTTTATTATAAATATTATAAAAGGAATTATAAGTAGATTTATTTAATATGCATATAGATATTTATATTATAATTTAGGTATGTATTTATAAATATTATAAAGATAATTTTTTATGTTCTATACAAAATATTATAATAATGATTCAAAATAATATTAGTTCAGCAAATGTTTCCATATAAAACTGACATATGATGGCAAAATGTTATTGTATTAGAGGAAGTATAATTGAAATATTATACATATTAAAATTATTAGGATACCAATAAAATATTTGAATTTTTATCAAATGTTATATTTATTTTTATTTAAAATGTCATGTTTTTTGGGTTTAATATTTTAATTTTTGGTAAATATGATTTCTGATTAGTAAAGAAAGAGTAATATATAGAAAACGAAATTTATTTATATAAAACTATTAACATTTATTTTAAACATATGTGAAGGTCTTTTCTGGATTTATTATTGAAAATAGTATTTATTTATATTTAATAATATATTATCAATTAACGATAACGATTTATATACGCCAGAGATAACCAAAAATAACAATTAATTTATTTACCAAATTAAAAAAGTAAAAATTCCAACGAATAATAATAATGATTATTATTAAGTTAAATAATAGGAAAATGAAAATGAAAACAATCGTAAGTTAAATCAAGTATTTTTTATGATAAATACTTAATAATACTTAATAGTATTTGGATTGATCCAAAATCAAAATCTTAAATATTTACAGAGTGAATCGAGAAATATTAAGGACATTATTGTTTATTAAAATTAATCTGAATTATATAAATGGGATCATAATTAATCTGCATATAAAGATTAATTTATTTTATTGATGAATTTATATAGTTATACTTCGAAATACGCAATTGATTTCAAAATAAATACTTAAAATTGAGAAATCCTTTTTTAAATATAATTCGGGATTTTAACATAGAGAGACTGAACCTACCGATAGGTTGTTGAATCCAGCACAGGTACAAACCTGAGCACCAAATTTAATTCAAATCAGATATTAATTATAATATGATATATTATCATGTATGAACTAATGATATATAATTCGAAAATATTGGCATGGGTTAATTGAAACTGCTAAACTCAAAATTTAGCAGGCACAATCATGGAACCAATCACGTATTATATTTCATCCAAATTTGAGATATAATTTTTATTTAAATTTATTCCTAGAACAAAATAACACAGATTAACATAAATCGGAAATTTTACAATGAACCCACTGAAGCTTTGTCGGGTGAGCCAAAATTCATTAAAATCGGACTACCAATTCTAAGAAATATTGCTGGATTTTTTATTAGTCGGATTTTTTTTTACATTTTCGTAATCTCCCACCTTCATTTCCATTGCAACACTCATAGTTATTCCCATAACTATACATTAAATTTCGGAGAATTGATAAATTATAAGTTTTAGATACGGGAAAGTGGGGTTTAGATTGGCACTCAGTCTTCTGGATAGCCATGCACTTGGGTCTTAAGTTAACACAAAACCAAAATTTTAAATATTTGGTTGAGGTTATTGATTAGTGAAGTATTTTAATATAATTTATGAGAGTTTTGGGAAAATTAATAAAACTGTGTATGTAATTCACCGAAATAAAATACGTTACTTTAACAAACTACTCCGGAATACTTTGTTTAAGTAAATCGGGTTACTAATAATCGATGATACCAAAACGCAGCTACGAATTTATTAATAATGTGTACCTATATAAATTTTAATAATTTTTTTTTTTCAGTTTACTTACTAGTTATTTAATCTGTTCATTATACATGTCTTCTTTAACCACTCTGTATTTGTGGAATGAATATTTAATTCGTCAAAAATCTATATTTTTTAAAAGTTTTTGTTCACGTTTCTTTTATTTAGTTCTAGTTGAGTTTTATTATTCTATGAAACAAAAAAAAAAGAAATTATATTTTTATTTCTATATTTTGTACAAAACATAAAAAGAAAATGCCATCATATATAACATTTATAAATACAGTGTTTATGGGCTTTTTATTGATGTCGGAAAGTTTTAATGGCTTTCAAAGTTACAAAGTAGCAATTTTCTATGTTAACTTATGATGATGATGATTTCCTTTCGTTTTCCCCTATAATCTCTATATATCATAAGATATTGACTTTATTGTAGAATTATTTTTAAGAATCCTTTAAAAAGGACTTTTTTTGAAGGTATATAAATATAGTAATTTTGTTTTAAAAACAAAGTATATAATACAAAAACTTAGATGTCTTCATTTATAATTTTATGGATTTTCTTTTTTTTTATATATATTATGATTAACAACAAAAAATTTAACATAATTTCATAAAAAAAAACTTATGTTTTTGTGCCGATATAATTTTTTTACAACATTTAAAATTTACAACATTTTTTTAAATGATAAAAAAGATCCCTTTTAACGTTAAATTGTGATTAAATTCATTTTTATATTCTATTAAAATACGAGGACGATTTCTTTTATGTGGTATTTTTATTTTCAAATTAAAAATGTTAAATGTACAGTTTAGTAGTAGAATTAATGGTATATAAAAATTTCAATCGCTCATCTCTCAATACCACAGGATATAAGAAGTAACAATTTTAATTAAATTTTATATTCATATATGTTAATCGTAAAAACATTTTATGACAATTTTATAATCAGTAGAAAATGTTTTTTTTAATTAATTTAATTTTTATATATAATTAATAAATTTAATTAAGTAATCATATTTTAAAATTCATATATATCAATGCTGTGAAAAAGTAAGTCTATTAATTTATGTTAATTACGAAATTTTAAGTTTCAACAGTTTTTTGTCAATTATGTTCAATATTTATTTTAATTTTACTGACGAAATTGATTTTTGATTAAAGGTTAGTACGTAATTTAATTTTCCCTTTTAAGAAAAAAATACAATTTTTTGGAGATCACGTTAAAATTTAATTTCACTCCAGATACGTACATGAAAATGTAAAAAATTAGTAAAAAAAAATTGTTTTAAGTTTAATTGAGTTACAGATGATGTACAGTCCATTTAAATAACTTAGTCCTTGATTGAATTGAAAATAAAGAATACTTACATATAAATTTAGAAACAGGTTTGTAAATTTTACTGTGCGTAGTAAAATAGAAAGTAGACGGTAGTCGGTAGATGTGAACCTAGATTACATTTTAGTGAATTTAAAAAAGACTAAAATTTTTAATGACGTTATTTACTTGTATAAATTTATATGAATTTGTTGTTTATAAACTGTTTTAAAACTATATAATACTTTCAGCAGGAAAACTATGTTTAATTTTCTTTAATCTAATAAATATTCAATTTATTTAACTTTCTATAAATGGACTACACAGATTTATATTTCTAAAGTTTTATTAGTTTTACAGCTTCTTTTCAATAACTTTTTAAAAAATATAATTTTCTGATAAATATTTATACATATTATATAAAAATTTATTTAGAAAAAGTTTTATTTTAAAATTCTGTTATATAACTTAATTAATATAGAAATTTAATATATGAAATAAATTCTATTTATAACGTTTAATAATTAAAGAAGATTTTTATTCATTTTTGATATATTCACTATAAAATATATTAAGTAATATAATATAAAATAAAATAAAAGTTACAGAGTTGTAAAAAGTACTGTGTGATTCATATGTAAGTAAATTATTTGAAACTTTGTAAATGTAGATTCCGTTGATAACGTCAATAAAAGTTTCAAAAATGGTAACGTCTGACTATAGAGTTAATCACTGTTTCCAAATACATTATCATAAAACTTTTTCATTCATTTGACTAATTTTCTATAATATTACATTCCAAAAAAACTTCTCAAGACCAAAAATAAATATCCTTTAATTCACCCACTGGATACTAACTGTTATATACATGGTGAAATAATAAGAAATAAAAGGGTTATACATACTGAAATTTTAAATATAGAAGAACAGAAGCTTTACATGCTCGCTATCTCTACAGAAGTTTTCTTGGTAAACGTTTAAAACAACAATTTATGATACAGATTTAAACAAAGTATATACACAAAAATAATTATTAAAATATGAACCTCTTGTATGACTCCTCAAATACAAATAGTTTAATTATTACTTTAAAAAAGCTAGAGTCCTTTTCCTTTCATCTTTATTTTAGAATTCATACAAAAGAAATTTTCATCTTTTGTTTAAAATGAAAATGAAAAGAAAAAAAATCCGCAATAGAAAAAATTAAGTAATCTTAGGAAAATGAAATTGAAAGTAACAATTTTAGCGTAATTAATCATAATTTTGAATAGCATAAAACTATATTAACAAACTGTATCTGCGAAAAATAAGCTTTCATTCTACACTATTGTTGTCGCTTTTTAATAAATATTTCTTTTACTATTTTTATATTTTCAAAAGATTTTTATATTCTTTTAAGTAAGCTCTTCAAAAAAAATAAAAAGAAGAAATAATTGTTCATAAGTTTAAAAGGTTTTGTTCAAATTGTGGCCTATTACTATATAAAACTGATTTTTTTTAATTATAAAGAGAATTATAATTGTAAGATTTTCTAAGAATTTGAAAGACTGTGTGTAAAATTATAAGAGTTCTTTTGAAAATTAAGTTTTAATTATTTTAAGATTGATTCTTACGTATTTAGTAGCAATAACATCTACTCTTTACCTTTCCATAGAGAAATAGTAAAGAACTATACTACTATTATTATACTATACTATTGGTGCTCTAGCTCCATTATGTTAAAATGGACCTGATAATAGTTTTGTATGCTATTAATTTAACTTTTGGGCAAAGATATTTAGAATAAAATAGCCTTTTAGCTATATAAAGTGCTTTGTTAGCTTTTAATATGCGATACAATATCCAATTTTATTTTTCATTTTGAAATGTTGCCAATTCTTTAGTACTAAGGTATGGCAATATTTAAATTTATAAAAATAATTGATTTACTAAAATTTATTTTTAATCTCCACGAATTTGTATATTTCTGAACGTTATCAAACATAGATTGTAACTCAACTTTTAATGATATTATATTTCTGTCCGCTGTATAGATTGTTAAGTCGTCAGCATTATGCTATTGAACTATTTTTGTGGTTAATATTTATTTGCATAATTTAGACATTAATTCTTTAGTCCAAACTATAGTAAAAGCATTAGAAAAATCAACCATCAGGATACCTACACATTCATTATTATTTAAAAACCAGAATATATCTGACGTTAGCTTATTTGTCGCATGAATAGTTGAATGCAAATTTACAATCAAATAACATTTCATTATTATTAAGACTTTTTAATATAGACTTATTAATAATTTTCTCAAATATTTTACTTATCTTAGGCATAAGACTTATAGGACTGTAGCTGTCGTGATCCGTAGGATCTTTTCCAGGTTTACGAATAGCAATTACTTTGGTTGTTCTGTTTTCCAACTAAATGGGAAATAACCATTATTTAACGAATTGTTGAAGATGATTGCATATTTCTGATAAGTACATTAGACCTTTCGGTGATTCATTCAATACACATTGACACTGATTATTTATTTATTAATTAGTCATATTTCTTAAGAACTTCAATTTATTATATTCTGTACATACATACTCGTATTTTCCATATATTATTAATTTAACTTAATTATTATTAGTTAAAATAAATTTAAATTTTATTTCAATTATTCTATGTAATTGGTTAAATTGTTGCTGTTAAAACTATTAATGCCTGATTTCACAGTGAGAGCGCTTAAGCGTTTGCTAGAACATAAACTTTAGTTTAACTTATTTTCTGATTTCTCAGTATCTCAGTGCAAGCTTAAAGATAAGCCTTCCTTAAAGTGCAATCTGTAATTTAACTTAAGCAGCAGAAGAGTAGAGTTTAAGTTGATTAATTTTAATTCACAATAACATTATTTTTTATTTATTATTCACAATAATTCATATATTTTGATTTAGCAAAACTTTGATTAATATACCAAGTAAACTTAAGTTGAAAGCTTAAACCACATATTAGGTTTTGTTAAGTTTGCGCTTAAGTTGTCACTGTAAAATCGGGCTTAAAGGTATGTTATTTACTATTGTTAGACTAAATAAATCAATAATTTTTAATTTGACAATTATTATTCTTCGCCATATTTGTAAAATAAAAATATATTTTATTTGCAATTTTCTTTATTTGCCTATGACAAAAAAAAAGTTCCTGTGAAAGGGGAAACTATTCTTTCTTACCCAATTCAATTTAATTATATAATAAATCTATTAATTAAATATTATATATAAATTTAAATAAATTAATGCTTATACTCAAATTAAATTAAATACCCAGAATAATGTTATTTTTAAATTGTTATTATTATATAATAAATTACTTTAGTTATATAAAATACCATTAAGACTAAAATTGAAATTGTTAGTTAAATCAACAATAAAATTACATAAAATTTTCCTTATAGGTTTGAGAAAAATTGGTATTTAAATTATACTTCTTTATATTAATATTATTATAACAAAAATGTAAGTTCCAAAAACAGTATTTATAATATTTAAGTATAATTTTCTTTAAAAAAAAAGATTTAAGATGGTGTCCTTTTTCCCAAATGACCTAATTTCTCTCAATTAATCTCTCATCTTATAAAGGTATTTGTTAACATTTTTTTTATATATACATATACGTGGTAGCTATATGTAATTTTGTGTATGGATAGCTTTTAAAAGGAATGTTTATATTAAATCCTAGAATATTTATGTTAATTTTTTTTTTATGTAGGTACGATATATAGATGCACAGTGCCTTAGGTTTTATGTATCTATCTCTTATATTATTTCTAATGAAACACATAACATTATATTTTCTGGCTACTACTGTTTTTATTTATATTCTATAGTATATTATAGAATTTCTGTTTGTTTTTACTAAGTAATATGAAACTTGACATTATTAGTTTCTATGGACTTTACTAAAATTTTCTGTAACATTTTTAAATATAATATATTGTCATTATATGAAAAATTTGTTCCATTTATAAATTGTTAAAGAGTTGTTACGGTAGAGGTATAGTGCCTGCAAGAATTAGAACTAAGATGATGAACATGATTCAGTGAATGCATGAAGCCCTTTGATTTTCAGAACTTCTAATTTTATTAAAAGTACTTATTTTTAATAAGTAGCGAAATTTTGAAACGGTAAGATAGATTCGTGCACGAAACCAGTTTTTTAGTCTCCCAAATATATCCGATCTTTTTTTCTGTATATTTAATATTAATTTAGTCAAAACTACCTTAAAACTGGAGGATTCAGCATCATAAATTTCCAAATTTTTTGTTTATCGTAAGAAATTGTTATAAAATTTCAAATTAAAATACTTGTCGGTTGGTTTGTATGGAGGTAGATCCGGCTTCAGAAACCTCAAGCACTGAAGTTACAATTTTGGTCCGTTGTACACCCCAGTCGATGGCTGAAATTTTCCTATAGCGCATCAACCATATAGCGCAATTTACTGAACCTACAAAGTAGGTATAGATTCTTTTTTATAAAATATTAACTAAATACGACTCGAAAACTTCATATTTAGAACTTTACTTAGTAATGCTGGATTGATGGATTCTTCCGTCGTTATGAACTCACTTACTTTTCAATTTATTTTGTCTAATTTTTGTACCTTTTCGAAAAAGTTGAATTTGTCAAAATAACATTAATTTTGTAAAAATTAATATCAAAATAGAAAATAATAATTATTTCCTAGTCTACCTACAATTACAATTCAGAATATTCTAAATATGTAAATATTGTGTTTAAAATGTCAAGCAAAATTTCATTGCCCAAACAGATTGGGGTCAACAGAATTAAAAAAAAATCGTTTAGTCAAGAATTAGTTCCACAGAAATCGGACGAAACCATGAATCCATCATTATAAAACAGAAAAAATATTTAAAATTAGGATAATACTATAATTTTCTATTATACAAGTTCATACGAGAAAACACAATAGAATACTAAAGACTTACCAACGAATTTACTCTGCTTATTTCAGCCGTCATATTGGCAAACTCTTTAGTACTCATTAAACCAGTAATTGCGCGCTCATAAACCACTGGCTCATGAGGTCACTAAGCCACCCAAAAAGTTTAAAGCATTTCATATAGGATTTTAGTTCGGAGGTAAAATTTGATTATGATATTAAATGCATCTAAAAAATATATTATTTTAAAAACTATAGGTAAATAGCAACATTAACACCGTGTCAAATCATGAATAAGATTCGTAGTAAGTTGAAATGTTGATCACTATATCATAAGTTTACCCATTTTATTAATGAATTTAAATCCATATGCTTCCTTTGAAATCTATGGTTTCCAATACGTGGCTGGAACAGGTTTATCAAAACTTCCTTTCCTTCTTTAGTGAGTTTATATTTTCCATAAGAGTATTCTTACTCATTTTCATGACTAATCATGCTCCTATAACTCTTTTTAGTTAAGTAAATCCGTTTCTAGCTCCTTAACTTATATATGTTGCTTTTTCTCATTGATCTTTCAAAACGGCTTTGCTCTATGCTCTGATTTGCTTTTAACTAACCATAATGTTGTTATTTTATATGAATATATATTCTCGCACGAATTCTTACAATAGCCTCAGCTTTAAGCTCTGATCAGCTTTCATAACTGAAATGTGTCTTACATTCAATATATGTATTTAATAGTTCACATCCTTAAAAACATTGAATAAATTTATTGATACATACTGTAAAGATATGTAACGAACCACTTTTTAATGATATAATTTAATTTAAAGTTATTCATAAATGAGAACTTAGTTCAATAACTTTACTTAATATACCTACATAATTATTATTTAATTAATTAATTGTAAGATATTGTCCTATTCATGTTTCCTGAACATTTTAGTATACTGTCAAATTACTGCGGTATAAACCAAGAATTAAAATAATATCCTTTAATTGGTCAGTATTTAATATCTTAGAAGAGGGTGGAAATATCTTTTAATATCCAAAATTGTTATGTTTAATTTTGCTAGTCAATTTTAAATTTACTTTTAATAGGACCCTATAATTTTTTTAGATATAGTTTTCTATATATATATTTCGGTAGAAAATATATTTAATGTGGTTGACTGTATTTCATAGATAATATAAGTCCAAAACTTATTGGTGTTAATTTGAATTCAGAAGACGTGTCCAAATTATGGTAAAGTTTATTTCAAGTTTTTTTTTTCTTTCTTTATTTCTATTAGACTATGTACCAAAATCAAAGTTAAATATAGGAGTAGGAGGTATACCTACCTCAAATACAATTCAACAGAATATAGTATATATACAATTATATGATGATGAGTTCTAAGCATGAATGGAAAGTTTGATTTGGGACTGATTTAACTATTTACGATACCAACAAAATTGCCGTATATTTAGAAAAAACTGTTTCTGAAAGATTTGGGTTAATGATTTTATTTTTATATAAATGTATATAATATATATTTATATATATATATATATATTATCACACACAGTTTACGTAAGGGTTATATAAAATGAATTTAGTTCTTAAATTACGTAATACCTTTTCTTAATTTAGTCATTTAGTGTACACATTTGATTAGTTTTTTTTTTGTGGAATTTTTATACATTGATCAAATATTTTTACCAAAACTAATTCAAATTCGAAATATTAGAGTTAATTTTAGTATAAATAATGAAAATTATTATTTATGATTTAAATAATATGACAGACAGTTTTTTTTACAGATTATTGGAGTTGTATATATAATACAAACATTTTTTTTACAAGTATAGTTACAATAACTAAAAGTGTTGAATTCGACTTGGACCTAAATAAATAGATTTCGATATTAAATTATTTTTTGGTGTCTTCGAAGTCCAATAAAATAAAAAATGCATTCAATAAAATAAAAAATGGTTTTCATATGTTATTAAAATTTGAAATGTTTCTGACATTTGGAGTATAAAATGTTACTGCAACATGTTGCAATACGAAATTGGTATAATTAGATATGTGAAATTTTTGAACAAAACAGTGTTTTTACAAAGCACTGTCTGTTAATTACAAATCATTAAGTGTGGTACATAAATAACTATTTGAAATTGAATTATCTGCTCCTCAGGTTCGTAGTTTTTTTTTTATTATTGTAAGAGTTGTAAATTTTCTATTTCAAATATTTTGAAATTTTTTTTTAGCTATAGCGATGCACATATTTTTGATTCGATCACTTTATTTTAGTGAGTTTTGAAAGCAAAACTAATGACAGAGAACGTATAATGTGGATGGAGTGTATAATAATGATATGAATTTAATTTAGCGATAAATTGAAAATTGTCTTAACACGCTTTTTTCTATTAACTTTTCGTATATTTTTATAAATTTATATATGAAATTAATTAACTCTTAACATCTTATACTTATCCAATTGCATAATTACAATTTATACAATTCCTATTCCACTAAACATAATATATTATATTATGTAATCCTGATGAAATGGAGAACATTTTTATTGATGTTTTTTTGTTTTTTGTTTTCTTCATTAAACATTTTTATTTTATTTCTATCTTTTTTAAATACATACATAAAATAAGTAAGTCACTTATATTGATATAAAAAATGTACAAGATATGAACTGTTAAAAGCCACCTTATTCCCCGTTCCGTCCATCAACAATAAATCCAAAAAAAATATATATATATAAATAAACGGGGTCAAAATATACTGCAAAAGGATTATTTACAAAAGGATACATATTCTAATATGTATAGATATATGTAAAAAAAAAGAAAATTGTACAAAAGGAATACATTGAAAATAAAATAAACGAAATTTCGAAAAAAAAACCATCATTTCAAATGAAAAGTCTTCCTGTGTCCTTTTTTTTACATTTCCCTGTTTTCCCTATAAATGCTATTACGTGATCAGAAAATATTATTTATTTACCTACTCTTGTTTTCATTTATAAATTTTAAATCCTAAAGATTTATCCTGTTTTGTTTGAGGGAGGACTACATATATATCCTTAAGGCACAAATATAATAAAATCTATAATGAAAATATACCAATAATTTTATTTTTATATAAGTTAAAGGGAAAAGAAGTTTTTAGTTATTTTTTTTTTTGGAAGGAAAACTAATAATGTGTTTATGAGTATATGCGAAAAGTCTTATGTTTAGGGCCTAATATTTTGCCAGTGGTGCATAAACAAAAAATTATACATCATATGATTACAATGAAAAAAAAAACTTTTTTTATTTTTTAAATTTACAAAAAATTGACCCTTTTATAATATTAGAGAGGATACAGAATAATTTTCTTTAACATTTTTTTTGTAAACTTTAAGGTCATTAAAAAAGGTATTCATATTATTATAAATAATTTATCTTAAGGCAATTTATGTTAATATAATTTATTAAAATTTGATTTAATATATATTTAAAAGTTTTCAAATACTTAATATAAATATTATTAAAATATTATATTGTTATCCGAAAATATTCAAAGATTTCATTTAATTAAGTTATATCACAGAGTAATATGTAATTCATTATAATAAATGATTCGTATTAAATAGTATTTTTAACTAATCATGTAATGGTAAAACACGGATAAAGCTCTTACACCTAAATTACGCCTGTGTTCAAGAATGGCAAAACTATTAGAGAACAAGTTTTTACCTGAATTCTATCTAGATTTAGCTTCACATCTTTGACAATTTCTTAGATATTTTCGTTCCATAAAAGCATACTTTGCACTTTTATACCAATGCTGTTGAAAAACTACGATTATAGATCGTAGTCTGGTAGTCTATAGTTTTAATTCTACTACACAGCCTGATGACCGATTATGAATTTAAAATTTAGGACTGCAGGATGTAGCCAAAATAGAAGAAGTCGGGATTTTTTATATTTAAAATGTTCATAAATACTCCAGCATACATTTATTTATTTGGAGTATTGTTGGTTTACTTATCCACTATAATTCTTAAATAATATAAACAATACTCTTGCTCTAGATAAAAATTATTAATGTGGTATTTAATTAAAGAAAAATATAGTTTTTATTGGGTATAAAACATAATGAATTTAATAACCTGTCAAGTTAATGGGTTAATGTGACCCAGAAAATTATTAATAATATTTTGAGCTTACAATATATGAAATAATACCTTGTAACTTGGAGTCTTTCGTAATAACAGCAAATATACTCCTCCACTCGCTATATTAGTGTGAGGACTTACATATGAATATTATTATGTACTTCTATCAATATATATATTCGAGAACCTAATTTGAAGGACGTAGAAAGAGCTTTGAATTTTAAAAAATAAATCTTGTAGCTTGGTAATTAAATATTATAGATTCGGGTCTTTTTAGAATCAGAACAAGTGTTTTCCTTATCCCTTCTCTAAACTGGTGAAGGTATGTTTTTGTAAAACAAACAGCACTAACTCTGCTAATAGAAAATACTTTCCTCAGTATATCATTTTTTCGATAAAAATCAACCCTGTATGAAATCCATGAAAATATATATTGTCCATGAGAATATTTGAGTTAGGATCTTGTGACTTAGATATTAGATAGCGTAGAGTATTTTGAAATTACAAAAAATATTATCTCTCCGCAAGTATTTTGGAAAATTCTTAATTCTATAAACCAAAAAATGTTGCCAATCTTCGGTAGATCATAAATCCCACCTCTTGGATATATTTCCATATTTTAAATATTTGGAAGTCATTGTGACCCTCTGAAATATGTGTTTATGCATTTTGTCTGTGATACTATGAACATAAAATATTCTACTCTGATTAGCAACTTTGTTTTTCATTTCGAAGACAATTTAATAAAATTATTGGATATATTCTTTTGTTAAAATTTATCGTAAATAAAATTTATATTTATCGTAAATAAAATGTATATATTTTATTAGTTGGCTAAAAAATATGGTTGCCTTTTTCCATTATCTTATATACGTACCAACACATTTTTTTTGTTATATTGTGGGTAAATTCAATAAAGTTGTTACAATGATTGAAAACAGTCACTCTAACCAACTACATCACCGCAAAACACGTATAGCTAATAAACAAAAAAGAAATTCTTTATTAAATTCTTTTGATTTAATAAAAAAGGACATAATAGAAAAAGTCAAAAAATAAAACCGAATAAAGAATTTTACTCCCAAACGCATTTGGATATATACTAAGTGAATTTATTCACCCAAAAAAATTCTTTGAATTTTCCGCAAATATATTTCTTATTGAATTCATGATAAAAATCAAATTGTTGGACAAAATATATAAGAAAATAAAAATGAAGCATCAAAAAAAAAAAAAAAAGGAAGAAAAATAATTGAAAATATTTACCATAGTTTGGATATGACAAAAGCCAAAATTGTTTATATAATAAAGTCTTTTGTGACATTTTTTGAGGTTTTCCTTCTCCAAAAAAAATGTCTATATATTCATACAATTGTTAATCTAATCTTATTCCTTACAACTGAGATTTTTTGGCTTTAAAAGTAAAATAAAATATCCTAATTTGTTGATTTTTTTTATATTTTTATTAAAAATAATTAAATATTTAGATTTGATAGACTTGTAAATCAAGATTTATCATTTTTCGTACTTATAAATCAAGAAAATTGATTGAAATTTGACAGCTTGAAGAAAATTATGAATATATGAGAAGTTTTAACTCAGATTTGTTTTAACAATTTATTACATTTAAAAAAAACTTTATGTAAATAGTCCGTATTCTATTCCTGAATTTACTAGGCCCTTGGGCAAAGCTTTTTCTAGATTTACATTTATCAGAATTTAATTGTAAACAATTTGACTCACTAATATAGATAGTAACTAGTCTGATAACTCCAGAAGATACATTTTAAGTAATTTGGCGTCATCTGGACCTAAATGGTTGCCGAGTTCTATACTTGAAGATACAGAAATTTCACTTGCTTTGTATGCAGTATGTAAGACTCAATCCACATTAATAAAGATGAATGAAAAGCTAAAGCTAAAAGTTAAGCAATTAATATTTTATGATTTTATGAATGTCAAATGCCTTTGTCAAATCTATATAAATCATAGTATAACTTTAGTACCTGATTAATCACCAAATTAGAGAAACAAACCAGATTGGTTGTAAATGATGTGCACTGAACAAATCCATGCTGATTTAATGGATTTGCTTCGTAAAAAAGTAAATTTTATTTTAAACAATTTGTTCATAATGATAATTTGTTTGGATACATCCCGATAATTATGTGTATATTTCTTTAATCCTGATTTAAATATAGGTGATATATGTGTATATTTTAGACCTTCTATCCGCTATTTAAACCCAAAATGATTTCTTTTATTATTTAATATTTATGAAAAATTTCGTATTCTTTACGGTAGCACTGAAAGTTTGCTCGATAAGAAAAAAAAACACGTTCGGTATTTTATAAGCATTTGAAGCTGCATTTGATATATTTTTTAGATGTAAAAGTAACTTATTAAACAAAGGTGAATAATTATTAGTACAACTACGAACATATGAAACAAATTTATTGTATAATAATATTTCGAAATGAATATTATACCAAAAATTTAGTTCTTTTATGTATTAAATATTTTGAATATTACTAAATTTTACAATTCCCATCAAACAAATAAAATCAGCCTTTTTAAAGTTCTTTAGTTTGTTTACATTTGATTTTAATACTGCTAATTTTAAATATAACCGGCATTTAAATATTGATTTAACAATTCAACTGCAGAAATTGTTTTAGTTAAGATTTGGTTAGGATTTGAAATATCTGACAATATTATGATGAATAATATTTTTTTTTCTCCGAACAGCATTAATCATAGTGCCCGAATGCTTCCAAGCCAAAAGAGAATGAAAATGACAGTATAATTTTCTAATTGTCGTATGTGGTGCCCTATTAAACTATCGTAATTCTGCACTTTAATGGATTGCTTCATTATGTCTCATTAATTGACCTATAGTATTGTTATATTTTATGGAATTATATATATGGAAATAATTGGAAGTATAAATATCAATTCCAATAATTGAATATTCCATTTACAAATACTATAATGACGATCTAAACAGTTTTGTTGGCAATCCATTTATTCGAATAAATAGTTATAGTAGTTAGGTAATTACAATTTTAAGTGGTATTACATACAAACAAAATATCCATTCAATAACGAAAAACTGGCATTCATCTGCAAATAAATTTTGATAATAAAGAAAATTCTTTACTGTTTAATAAATATAACAAACAAATAAATAAAATACCCTTTAAAAATGAAATAATATAAAATAGAAATATTAGTCTAAATTTTCTAGGGCAAGCATCTATAACTACACTCTAAGCTATTCAATAAAACCTCTGCAATAGGGTATTTTATATTTTTCAATTCTGGAAATGATGAAAAAAGAAAAATGAAAAAAAAAAAAAAAAAATTATCCCATAAAACATGTTGAATAACGCGTGCATAGAAAAAAGGAATTTATATATCCTTATTTATCCTTATTCTTTGTGCCAAATATATATATATATATATATATGTATAGATTTATAATACATTTAAGTACATATATATAAAATAAAATCTAAAGGAGGGTAAAATTTTCTTCTATCTTCTATAAAAAGAAATGAATAATCTAATTTTCTTCTTTGGGAATTTATATTTTGGAAAGTATTTACTGGAACACCTGTACGCTGTATACCCTTCTTTATATCTAATGCATTGCAATGTAAATAATATAGGAAATAGCAAAATTGTATTTATATATATATATTTAGGAATTAAATTATTTACTATGCAAAAGCCCAATTACATTTTCCATTCAAATTTTCATTTCAGTGTTAAAAAAGTTAATCTTGAAAATGATTTAAATGTATGAAGAATATTTTCAAAATAATTTAATTCAAAGTTAATTAAACTTTTGATTATATAAATTACAAATTTTGCTAACCAAACAAAAATATTTCCATACAAAGTTCTTAGGGCTCAATAATAATAAAAAAAACAGTGATTAATAATAATCGTGAATATCAGTAAACTATAAATCGTCAATGTCAATGTTAAATCGTCAATATCAACTACTGTAGACGTTCAAATTAAGATTTTTTTTCCTATCTAAAAAAAGGAAAAAATCATATGGTGAACCGATAACTCGTGGATAATGTCTAACAGTTGTAATTATATAATTTGAAAAACCCACTGAAACTAATCTGTATTTCAAATTTCATTTAAACCGGATAATAATTATATACTTTAGAAAACACATGAAAAATATATCCAGATTTTAAGCGTGGATTCACTGAAGCTAACGTTCTCAAGTTTTATAGACAAGTAACCAACCTATTTACCTTTTTTCATTGAAATCGGATAATAAGTTATATGCTGTTGATTGTTGAACTATAATCAAATATATTTAGGAAACTAAACTACAAATGTATTAGTTTGCCATGAATCCACTAAAATCTCCAAATTTCAGGAGCACCACAAACTGTGTGACAAAATCAACATGTGGTGTCAATATCATTCAAATTTGGTAACAATTACTGAATAAAGTAGAACATTTAACATATGAAATATAATTCTGTGTCTCTAAAATTCTTGGTGGGTAGCTTCAGTAGGTTCATGTTAAAATTCCCAGATTATATTACAAAACACTGTTTGTAACAACTGTATAGTATTAATTACAAATCAATGTTGGACATATAACTGCGAGACGAATTTTTTGTACTCCCTTGAGTATACTATTATTTTTTATTTTTATTATTATTTTGATGTGTCATAATCAAAATCGCCACTCAACGGGTTTCAAAAACAGTGGTTCAATTAAAAAAAGAGATATATAAATAAATAATAATTTTTTTACCATATTTTGTATAGGAATTTTGTGTGTAAGAGGGAAGGGTTTCGAGTGAGGTATCAAATGACAGAGTGCAATACTATAATCTAGAATAAAAAATAGTTTTTGGTCAAAGTTTTATAAGACACCAAAACATAAAATTGAGACTTGAGGACCTGTTGGAGTTATGGAATCATGAATCCATGTAGTTTCATGTAACTTTCAAAAATAGGACTCTAAAAAGTGGGAACACTTGTGGGAATAGGTAACATAATCAAAAAGAAATATGTTTTTTTAAGATTACTGCAAATTTCAAAGAAATTATAAAAATAAACACTAATTTTGAATTTTAAGGCCCAATATAACTAGCAACTAAGTTGTATAGTAATACTGAACACCCTGTATATGAATAAACATTATATTTTGAGTGTGGAATATAAAGAAAAGACATTAGTTCATCTATCAAATATCAAATTCTGGTCAGGTAGAAATTTTTATCACCCAATAAAATTGAGATTTAGTTTCTTTTCTAATATACTAAATTTTTTGAATTTCGATAATATTGATGATACTTCTTGTATTTTGGGGGGTAAATTTATTTTGTTAGTTTCTGTACTACTATGGATATAGTATATATAGTTATTTTCTAATGCAAAGTTATACTTTTTTTTAATAAGATATTAGATTTTTGCATATGTAGAAAAAATAAAATAAATATTTAGTTATAGTTTTTGTACAACGTTTGAATATAAATACGGTAATACAATCCCTTAGGGTAGTTTTTTATTTAATTTAAAGCAATTACATTGACTAAGGCTATTTGGATAAACTATGTCAGCTAAAATATTTTAAAATTATTGGACATTCCTTATGGGGTGACAAAAAAAAAATCCTGAATATTAATATCACCAATATTGGCAATTTTAAAAACAAAAACATTTTAAATTACATTTCCTCAATATTTTTTTTAGTTTTAGTTTTTCCACTCTCTATATTGTTTAGGTATTTATTATCTACTGCTATTTTTCCAGATATATGACCTATATCCGACCAGTTCATAAGAAAGATTCTAACAACGAAATAATAAACTACATACTGCCTACTTAATCTAGTTAACCTAAATTATTTTTAATTAATGGTTTATATAATTATTATAATATTGCGAAACCTTTTATAGTGCCAAGTGAACACAGTTTTTTGAAAAATAGATCCACTGATAGATCCATAGATTTAGAGATCTAATTAAAGCATCTGATCTCATACCATATATATTGTTTAATTATTTAAGTTTAGGAAATCACCATTACATATTTGTGTTAGCTTTTACTTATCCAATGGAACCTATAGCATATTATATAAAACAATTATCTCGTCGTCTTTTGATACTAATTCAGGAATTCCCTACATGATCGTTCATTTGTATTAAATAAGGTTGGAATAAATGATAATGTAACAAAACAGATAGAGAACTGATGTAGATATAACTACATGTAATAGATGTAGGTCCTCTAACTTGTTTAAATTAGCTCTCCATAGGACGGCATATGCGAAGTATGAGCCTATTTATAACATTATTCTCAATATTTTTGAATTAATAAAAAGAAAACTCTTGAAAATTTCTAAATTATTAAATTAGTAATCGAGTATCCAATCCTCATAAATCTCAAATACAAGTCCTAAATATAGTTAACAAAAAAAAAAAAAAACGGGGACCTGAGACTGATAATTTGTTTGGGACAGCGAAAACAATCATAAGGAGAGATATTGCTAGTATTTATGATAAATGGAAATATATAAAAGGAAAGTAGTCATATTTGTATCCTTAAGCTTGATTTCTTGCACTTTCTCACATGCTGAAAAATAATTTCCTATTTGCAATGCATTAAGCTTTGATATTTCCAACACCGTAAACATTACTACTACCCTACTTCGTCACGTGGTTTAAATTCAATTTATTAGAAATTTAATAAAGTAAAATTATTAGAATTAAAGTAGTTCGAAAGAAAAATATAAAAATATTAGCTAAGGAACAACTAAAATGGTGTACCAGAGAGTATACATATATTTCAAAATTGTCTAAAATGTTGACATGTGGCCAGTGAAACTGTGTATTTGTCAAAAACATATTACTACAATACTGAAAAAAAAACACTTAACAAACATTTATCCGAAACCCCTAAATTATACAGAAAGTATAATAAGATCTATTCACTCTAAATGTTTATATTAAATGTATCTTTTGTATTTTACATTCAATTTGTGTATTTGTAAAATTTAAATTAAAACATCGTCATAAATTGGCATCATTTGTGTATTATTTTTGTAATATAAATATAAAATTAAATATATATATCAGAATTTATCACTTTTATCTATAACATTACTATAACTTCATAATATTTTACACTAGAACTTGTAGAGTCATCCGTCTCTTAACAAATTCGAGCCATAAATATATAAATAATTTTATATAGAAAAACCTTTTGTATAAAATTGTATCATTGAATCCTTTTCAGTTTCTTGTTAAAAGATATAAGATGGCGTATTATTTACATGTAAACAAAGCCTATATGTCTATCTAATAATAATGTATTTACCTTGTGAATTATGTATTTCTATATATATACAAATATATATTATCAAAATTTAATTTCACACATGTCCTTACGTAGTGAAAATTTGCATATTCAATAACTATAACTAGATTTATATTAAAAAATATCCTTATACAAAAACATAACTAAACTTTTCTATGTAAGATGCATCTCTGAACGTCTGAACTTGATATCATTTTGTTATAAAAGTACATATCCTCCTAACTAATATAAAGGATGATATCTTTTATAGAACTTCTTTAACTTTTTTATATTTTACTTGTACAACGACCAAAAGTGGCCGACGACGTTTATAAAGTACATAAAGAAATAGTGTTTAATAGTAAGATATAATGTTAATATTTAGGTGTTTTATTCATTTCGAAACACAAGTAAGTGTTTATATATGTTTTATATGTAATTTCATATAACTTAAAGTTAAAATCCACCTGAGAACCTTTATTGTTTACAGAGTGATTCATTGAACATTTATAGATATATAGTTTAATATAAGGAAATTATTGGTTTTCATAATATTGGAGGGATTTAGATTAAATAGTGTTATAGTAAAATACAAAAAGAGGTTATAGTTAATATTAGTCTCGAACAAACGTTGAAGATATGTAGACACTGTCATAAATATCAAATTTGTACACTGTAATATGTTCATGTTTTGAATCGGTTCAAATAAGCTAATTTCTCACTCGTATTCTAGGTAAAGTAGATAATTTCACTGTCCGTAATTGCAGAAATTAATTATGGCTCAAGTAACAAGGTTTTATGAATGAATCCGATAACATATTATATTATCTTGTGTTCAATGAGTTCTCAGAATAATCACACGCTCATGCAATAACCTAACTTCTCTTCTATGTCAATTTAATAATATGTAGTCAATTATCAAAAGATTAAACGAATCTTTCACTTTCATTGACATTAATTTTCAGCCTGTTTTCCTCTACAATCAACTAAACATTCCTAGGTCATATTAATGTTGACTGTGAAGCTTTGTATAACAAGATCTCATATTATGTTAATAACAAAATCTCTATTTATTTTTAGTGTATTACTTTTTAGTACTGGATCCGCAGTAATAATAACTACCGTTCCTTTGCGAAGCTATCATTCATTCATAAGTTTTGTAGGCGCGGTATATTATTTTCTTATACCATATGGCAACAAAATAGGTTTCTTAATGGTAAATCTTACACAAATCTTTTCCTGGGCGTCAACGAATTTCTTTCGGATTACAGATGCTAAAAAGTCCTTATACGGATTTTTCGTATCTCGTATTTTATCTGGAGTTTTAAAAAAAGACTAATATAAGCCCACCTCCTTTATACTAAATTTGAATTATTGTAAGTATGTCAGTTTTCCTTACTATGATATTTGTTCTTAATAAAAATGACAGAACAATGGACAATTCAAGCCATGTTATTTACCTGACTTGAATTCTTTATTAATATTGTTGATTTGCATTATTGATAAACTGCTGATTAGATTAGGCTTATTGATAACCTGTGCATTATTCACTAAATATAAATTCTTTTTTTAAAAGCCCATTTTTGGACAGTATTTTTGATATTGATTTAATTTTTAAGCTCTTTTACTTCAGTATAAATTTCTACTATAATCTTCAATCAAATTGATTTGGATATTATAGATTTAAGTCGACAAATATATTTATATCAATATCATTTTTTTTAATGTGCTGATATTTTATTTTATTTTTTCGTCCTACAGAAATATATAAATCAATTGTCTGGCAAAAACAAAAAAAAAAAAACAACATAAGATAGCCATCATGATTCTGGGAATTTATAGGGGGATTGCCAGCAAACAAAATGGAAAATACAAAAGAAATACATTTTCATATGGCCAAATTTTTATCTTGTGTATCGTTTTTTTTTTATATTTATTTATGTATAAAATATAATATAATTCAGTTTTAAATTTAATGGAGAATAAATCGATATTTTCTATGTAATTTTCCTTTGTTTAAATGGAAGATTAAAGAACTAAGTTGATATTTTCAAATTTTTGAGTATGATGTGATAATGAAAAACCCTATTTTAATTTCAATGAAAATAATCAACGTTAAAAGAATTTTATGTAGATGAATATTCATTATCTCTTTATAAATTTTTTATCAGTATTAGATCCTTTTATAAAATCATAATGCTTAAAAATGTTTCGTTCCAATAGTTCTAATGAGTAATCAAAGCCATATAAGATTCATATAATAAAGCTATTGCACTTTTATTGAAAACTTCAATCGATTAACAAGAATATTGTTGTTGAACCATTTCTAATCATAATCACCATAACATTTTCATGAATATAATACTCTGATCGGAACCATTGAATTAAAAAGAGAATTATTGATGAAAAAATAACGAATAAATATAGAAATTTTCCCCGGAAAATCTCATATATATATGTATATATATATATATATATACTTTTTTATTTATCGACATATAAAAAATATTGACTTAAAAAATGTTGGTTCTTGTATATTTATGACATAAATTATACAAAACCAGGTGCTTCAAATGGGGATATTGGCTTTAGACTAACATTTTTTTTTTGTAAAATATCTTTCAACGATAAAATCAAACAATTTTCTGGAATTATTTTTTAGGCGTTGATTTTTTATAATGTTTTTATGTAAATATACAAAAAATAAATCAGTAATATTGGATCATTGCTCCAAATCCTTTCAATTTGCCCAGTTGATGTTTTTATTTAATATATGCTCTATAAATTGTTAAATAAGGAAAAATAATTTTTATGTAAAATGTAGTAGCAGATAAAATGATCCTTTTTCACTTCCGGGAATATACTGTTAACTGTAGTTCCTATTTTTAAGCAGTGAAATACCACTTTACCTTCCTGTGGAATTAAAAACCACTTATGCCCCCTGGGTAATTAAAATTTCACTTTAATCGTTCGGTACAAAAATTTATTTTATACTCTGAGAATGAGAATGAAAATTGTTTGATTTTATTGAGTATGAGAATGAAAATTAAAAGATAATTATTATTTTAATTGAAAATTTAATCACTCTGATAACATTATCATTAATAGTAACATTCGAATTTTGAATATTGAATAAATGATTAATTTTATCACTAATGTTGAAGTTTTTGATGACAATACGTAGATTTCCAAGTCGGGTGTTTGAAGAATATTCAAACTATTTGATGAATAGTTTAAAAAAAATAGATATGGACAAAAAGTCTCGTATGTCGTTTGCGAATGTTGCGCAAGGCCATACATATATTTCCCCAATATTTCAAGAAATTTGATAGAATGTTGTTTCAGACATTTTTAATATGAAATTTCTTTCAAAAATATTTTTTGTATTATTAATGTTAAATAATATTGCAGAATTTAAATCAGTAATATCATACACAGATAATCCAACCCATACATTTCCTCTGGATACCCAAGATAGCTGCAACCTGCAACATATAAAAATATTTTATTAAAAACACATTAAAAAAAATTCTGCGGAAGTGAAAATGAGTGTCAGTGATGAGAAACTAAAAGCAATTCAGTGATGACAAACAAATTTTACATGATCATTTATAGCTTTGAAAATAGTATGAATCACAAACTATTTATTTCAGGATCTTCAAATCTCGTATTTAACTTTGTAATAAGTGATACATTCACCAATTACGAAATATGGCCATGAAACTAAAGAGCAATATATTGTTTCGGTTCCTTTTTTTAAATCAAGCAAACCCAACAAAAGTGGATGGTTTTTGGTGTTATCCAAAAATGATAACTTGTTTTGTATTGAAAACTGGATATGTGGACACAATTCCTTTGGAAGATCTTAGAACTGATAAACAGCAGTTTACCACAAGTTTTTTCTAAAATTCGAAAAAAAAAAAATTATGATGGTTAATCATTCGTCATAATGACAAAACCAAGCTCAAAACAGCTCATAACACAGCAAGGAATGAATTATTTGACAATTATTTAATTAATGTGTAATTAATATTTCATCCTTTGTATAGTCCTGATTTATGTCCTAATCACTTCTTTACGTTTCCAAAAAATCAACGATTTCACACCCACCAGGACCAGAAGATGCAGTTGAACTGTTTGAAAATTTGTTCAAACGAATTAAAAAATATATAACAATTATATTTAACAAAAGCAATTAAGTAATATTTTTTAATTCCAATATCTTTGTCATCCTGAAATTTTAGCAGCAGCCCTCGTAGTCATAGCGAAAAAAATTATATTAAGCTGTTAAGCTATATCTGTCTTTTTTTTAAGTATATAGCAAATTAAATTTATCTCTACTTTTTTCAGTCTGTTTTATCATAAATGAAGATATTTATAATAAAAAATATTATTATACAAAGAGATGAATGCGTAAAAAACAATGCCGATTTTTATTATTATTTATCCTTATATAGTAAAATTTTCTCTACATTCTTCGGTTCTCTAAGCACGCCAACTAAAGATAACATTGCAATTTATTTCACGCCTGTTTGCAATCTATTATAAAAGCACCGAACCAACATTTTTTTTTTGTGCCTGTCTTTATTATATGAAAAATCTGAAAAATATATTTATTTTTTAAATATGGCTAAAAAATAAACTTTTTCATTATAGCTATGTAAAATTTGAAGAGTATATAATATAATATTTTCTATCTATGTTATAATAGTATATATATCGATATAAATTGAAACGAGAAACTTTTATATTACTGGTTTAAGGATAATAAAATTGGTTTCAATACAGTGGGATAGGAATAATGATGGTTTTTTCCTTATTTAAAAATTACTTCTTTATTATATTTTTTGAATAACGCGTTTCTTTATGAATCAATCAAGGATAAATGCGTTAATTTGTCTATTATTATCAGTTTATATATTTATAACATCATAGACAAAATATAATTAGATAAATTTTTTTTATTTTTTTTATATATATACGATAAAATCGAAATAATTTTTTATATATATAATTATTTATGAAATGAAAACATAATGAAAATTGATTCATAAACGAATACAAGATTTCATAATATAGAAAAAAAAATGTAATAAATAAACCCTACAAGCAAATGGGAAGTATAGTTATTAATACAAAGTTCATTTTGTATGGATTATATCTGCAGGAATGTGCGTAATACATAACAGATAGTTAAGAAAAAAACAGTCGCACCTCGCACGAGTTTCTTGTTTAAGAACCTTCTATTCATCTTGTTGTCTAAACATGTATAGTCAACCTGTTCTGACCTACATTACTCATTACTCATAAAACGAGTATTCCATCCATCCTCTTCATTGAATAATTGAATAATAAATTGTATGTCATTCGTTTAGTAAAAGTCGTTGAAAGTAGAGTGATTTTCTTATTTTTTTTTTTAATATAAATATATTTAATATAATAATATATAGATTTAATAATAATTATATAAATTAATTATTAATAATATATTATAATAATATTATATAAATAAAAATCTATTCCCAAAACTAGAGAAAATATGATTTCGATAGCATTTCATTTACTACTGAAAGAAGGAATGAAGAGGAGTACTTTTAACGTTTTGTTGACGTACTATATATATATATATACAACAAAAACCTGCACAATATATTTATCTCTTTCACTCATTTAGAGAAAATAAATGAAATGGCGCATACATAATAAATCATAAAAAAGAATGAGTAAGAACTATTTTTGCATTTATTTATGGCCGTTTTCGATGTCGCATATTTGAAAAGCGAAAAAAATATTTTAAGTTAAAAATAACTTTTAGGAGGACTTTCTCTTTAAGGTTCAACTGAAAAATTAGAAAATAATTAAACCGAAGTTTATGCTCTGGCAAAGGCTTAAGCTCTCTGTGGCATAAGCTAGTAATATTTTTAAGAAAATAATAGTTATCAAATTAAGTATTTTTTTTATAATCATATTATGAGGAGTTGTTGTATAACCAAAGCAATTTATATTATATATTCATTTGAAATACCTAATAAGTGTTAAAAATAAAAATATTATCCTTTTTTGTTATATAAAATGAAAATAAAAACTCCACGAAAATAAATAAGTGCTTGTTAAATATTAATATTAAATGTAGCACCTGAAATAACTGTTGACTTTTTTTTATTAATAATATGTTATTATAAGTTTTTGAAGATTCTTTGATATACTTTCTTTTAATAGCTGTTGCATTGAAAAATGTCACTTTAAGCTTTTTTTTATATATTCTTATATATTATTAAAAAAAAGTCTTTACTTAAAAAAACTTTATGAGCATAGAATTTCATAGATAAACACTTTAAAGTTATAAAAATTAAAGGTACAAAAAAAATATTACCCATTCATAGAAGCAAAATCACTTGAACCTTTTGAAATATGATGAGTTATGTAAAGCTTATACAAAAAAGAACCTGTTGAAACATTAGTTTTAAATTAAATTATAGAACATATAATATAATTTTTTTAATATTATTAATTTCCATTGTAAATCCATACTTAAAATTCTTCAATCCGTACTTCACTGAAAACTCATCTGAGAAAAAACTATACGAATTTAAATAACAACAATTGCAATTTTATTTAAGATATTTTAATAATTTCGACGAATCCTAATAAAGGATAGCAATGATCAAAGCTAAAAATAATGTAATTTTTATTTAGTAAAATTTTTGTTATATAAATATTTATTCGAAAATGTTTTTTCTTTGTTTGTTAAAATTGAAAATGGAAACAAAATAAACTAAAACGATGCAATTTAATTGTCATTAATGAGACTACAAGGTTGAAACAACCCATTTTGAATAAAATTTATAATTATTATAAGTTATAAGAACGAAAGTGTTTTTCTATAATACATATATCTATATACAACATTTGGTATGTTTAAACTATTTTATGTAGATTTTGAGATCAACGTAGGTGAATTTATGTACTTTGTCTCGAAAGCTTTTCACAATCCTTTGGGGTTTTGTATATATACTAGGTACAATACAAAAACCAATGTGAAATGATTTCCTTTGAGCGTAAATATTTCCACCAAAAAATAATAATTACGAATATATTTGAATGAGTTTTTTTATATGTTTATACAGAATACAGAGAGATCAAAAATATAAAATTTGAAATACTCATAATGCGGTACCAACCATATTGGAGGTAGGATCATAGATAGAATAAATAGATTTGAGTCATCTGGCATCACTGAAAATTTTATTCGCCGCCACCCCACATGATGTTTAGATAGATGATGATCAGATTAGAAAATTTACTAAATAATATCAACACAATAAAATTTTTGAGATTTTCAATTGTTTATAAAATCGAGAATATCCTGATATAATCCTGCGAAATTTTATAATTTAGATATAATCTTGACCCTCCTATAGAGCAAATTTCACATATCCAAAAATGTATCTTAATATATTGTCGAAATATTCTTATTTCGTCTAAATAAAAAAGCTACATAGCCCTAGCCCTCGGATAATATAGTATAGACCACTATACTATGAGTAGCAGATTATTAGTGTTTTAAGAACAATATATTTTAACAATTCTATATTGAATTTGTATACGTATTTATTCAAATTCTATTCACATGAAGAATTCATTCAGGTATGCAACATTTGGATACATAAATTAGTTTTCCATCAATCCATCACATATACTTAATCCAGATAAAAAAAAAAATCTGTATGTGGCTTGAAAATTGAATTGGACTATACATAAATATAAAAAAAATATAACGTTTTACTACTACCACTATAATATTAGCAATTTAATTTCAATTAAAATTACTAAACATTTATCTCCATTATTTCATAAAAATTGTGAATTTGTTGAAACTAGCCAAAAGGAAATTCATTTATAGTTTTCCTTTTTGGCTGTGTGTGATTGTAAAATGCCAACCAACAATCACTAATACTTAAATAATTTCAGGTCACGAAATAATTCAAGGATAAGATATACTAATACATATATATATATATATAAGTAATAATAAAATAGAGAATTTTGATTCTTTAATATTAAACCATCGTCATTATTTATCCTGGATGATATAGCCCCATGATGATACAAAAGGATGTCACAAATTGAAGTAATAAGTCAGTTTCTGGGAGAAGATTGATGTATGTATAAGAGAAGGCAATTACCCATTTGATGGATGAGAAAAAGATTAGATGGCGTGGAGTTATTTATTTTTATCAAAAGGCAAAAAGGATTCCTCTTTTAACCGTCGCGAAATCTCTTTATGTAGTTATATTATAATGTATAAGAAGATGATACATCCCTAAAACCTTAATGACATTGTAAGACGAATTTGTATTCATTTATTTTAAGTTGATAATTTATTAAAACTTTCTTTTTTCTTTTTGTATATTTATTATATTAATTTGATAAGGTTAAACTGATTTTTCATAAATTTTTGCTTATTAATTTTTCAAATTTATATTGAAAAATTTGTTCCTATAAAATATATATTTACTTATTGTAATACAGATGACGATGATTGTTAATATTTTTGTATTTCATTCCAAATTATTTTTTGAAATTATTATTATCAATTCCTTTTGCAAATTATATATTGCTAGCGAAAAGAAAAATATAGAAATTTTAATGGTATGCAATATTTCATTATTTAAATCAACTATGAAATTAAATTGAACAATATTAATTTTTGTTTACATTATTAATGAATATTCATTTATTTATTATATATTTAGATCTCAAATTTATGTAAGTAGTTTTTTATTTGATTGGCTTTTTTTACAATTTATATTATCTAATTATATTATGTGGTTATTACTAAACTAGAATATCCAATACGTATTGCTAATTGTTATAATAATAACAATAATAAAAAATAACTCCTAAATTATGTTTAATATTCATAACATTACGAATATAAATAAATATTCCTACTATTGCATACTATTAGGAGCTTTAGTTTTATTTGATTGTCATATTTCATATACAAAATTGAACTTTTGTTTTGTAGAATGTAGAATTACTTAGAATGTAGAATCCGTAAAATTAATGCAATAGAGTAGATTATACAAGTGTGATTTTGCAAGAAAATCATCTGATTCCGCGGTTTTAACGAAATGGCCACACAAAAATTAAAAAAAATATATTGGTCGATTTTATGTAATCTGAACTATCTCTAAACTACTTTCATTAATAAATATAATAAATTATAATTATATCATATTTAATAAATAATAATGTCAAGGAAAAAATTACAAAATTTAAATTAATGTGGAAATTAATTCAAATAAAAATTCAAATGGAAGCTGAAAATATAGTTTTAGCAGCAAAGAAGTTCAATGATAACCACCAAAATTTAAAAAACAGGGACTGGCAAAATATAATTTCAATTTTGTAAAAAAAGAAATATATTTAGAATTATAATCGTGAGCAACAAAATTTTGTAGTTTCAGATCGACTTTTTTTGTATATTTTCAAAAGAAAATCATCTAATTTCTTTTCGTATCATTTACTTCATATCAATCGACACGGCAAGTCTGATTTTATACTTAAATTTTGGCGCGAAAATTTTAATTTGCCACCAGTCGTGAACTGTCAAAATTGTACTATTTTTGTAGTGTTTATAGCTGGAAGTGATTTATTTATTTATTTACTGAGATTTTTCAGAAGATTTTCAAAACATTGTATTAAAAAATATAGTGAAACTGTTAAAGTTTATTTTTTACAACATAAATTAAACGATTATGTCTGTGTTGCTTGCTGACATAGATGCAACTTGTGCAGCACTTGGTTATAATGATGGTGAAAATTATCATGCTGATCCAGATGCAATTCAAGGATTAAAAGTATTTTACAAAAATGTTATTAAGCAAATAAATTTGATACAAATATAAAAGAACAATTTCTTTTTTCTTTTTAGCATTTAATATGGTTTTTACGACGTGATCTTGATAATCATGAATATCGTCGACATTTGGGTCAATCAAAAGTTTTACAAACCGATTTGATACCAATGTTACAAACATATATTGATGATGATGAATATGCCGATGTATTAATACGTTTACTTGTCATTTTAACAAATCCAACACTTTTATTATATCGTGATGGCATACCAAAAGATAATCATGGTCGTAAAATTTACCTTGAATTGATTGATATCCTTCAAGGATATAAAGAAGGATTTACATCAAATAATATTTGGGCATCGTTAGGCAAAAGATTACATAAAGTATTGGATTGTGTAAGTATTAATCATGTATACAATTTTGTGTTTCTGTTATTAGGTTCTGTAGTTATATTATAAATTATATATTGCTCATGAAACAATTTAAAAACTGATTGAGAAACTGAGATTTTATAAATTTGTAAACGATTAATTGGATTTTAAAATTTTTATTTAAAAATTCTACCAAAATTAATTGAATTTATGCAAAAAAAAAAAAAAAAATTATATTTTAATATTATTTTAAATCCCAATCTTTTGAAATTTTTTGCATATATTTTTGTAAAAAAAATTCAATATTTATAATCGTGATTTATATAAAGTAAATTCAAAATTTTGAGACCTTTTCAATTTCTTCTATTTCCGTCAAAAGGACAAATATACTATTAACCTTATTTAGTCCTTTTTTTGTATTCAGTGTTTTTTTTTTGTGTTGGTCAAATCAGAAAGGGTTTTTCTGACTGAAATGAACTAAGGACTACATTTATTATAAGTTTTTTTTCTTTTGAAATGGTTTACTCATTTTCAAAAAGACATAAAGATCTTTCACAATTTACTTTTGCCTATCATAATATGTATATAATATATATGTATATTCCTATTATAATTTTTTGTTCGTTAAATATTTGAAATCCTTTACCCCATTAACTTTATACTTATAAAATAAAAAAATATATAATCGAAATATTATGGAAATACATACTAGAAATAGACCACCTAATTGCCATTAAGATGGTTTGTTTTTTATTGTAATTTCTGGAAATATTCAATACTTAAAAAGCAAAACAGTTGTATACTCAGTTGCTTTTATTAAGCAAAAACATTCTGAATGCTCATGATCAACATGCGTTAGTTAAATATAAACACAATTATCAATATAATAATATTTTTTTTTCTTTTTCCCTAACGCTCATCCTAAAAATAATATTCTTCATTATTATTACTACAAAATGAATTTAAATATATATTTCTCTTTATTATATAAAATTTAAAAATATAATACAAAAGTGGCAACAAAGTGGATAATTATTTTTTAAGTTTTCTAAAATTAAATGAAATATTATTTAACATAAACTCAATTTTAGAAACTGCCAAGTGTTCAAGCCAACATCAGTATTAATAAGATTGGATCTATGTACTATTGCACTGAATTATATTCAAACGAAAGAGGCGCGCATAGTTTTATTTCTTATGTTTTGAAATTATTTTCAAAATTTTCAATTTAATGTGTGTGTTAAGTAGAAAAGAAGAAAATATTATAAAAAATATGAAAAAATTTTCTGGTGGCATCTGGTTGTTAAATGTTAATTTTTTTTTCTAACACAGTTTTTACACGGTTATGTGGGTGTGTTTGAAAATGAATAAATTTTATCAAATGATTTTCAGAAAAGAAAATGAAAAATTCCCTATTTAATATCTTTAAGGAAATATTCAAAAGTTTGTACTATTTTATAATTAATAAAATTATTGTACCCTCGAAACTATTACCACATTGTTATAAAGATTTCTTATTAAAAGAAATTATTATTTCAAACTTTTATATTTCTTTTTTATTCGCTGAGCAAAAATACCATCGAGAAATGGAAATATAAAAATTCTTTTAAATGAGACAAAAAATTCTTGCTTATGATAAGAATTTTCAACTTAAAGTAGGGAACATTTCTTTAGTGGAATTTTTAATTTCTGTTAATTATAAAAAGTGGGTATTTAAAATTTTAGTTTTTTTTTTCATTTCACTAGTTAAATGTTAAACTAGTTGGAAAGTTTCCAATAAATTTTATCTTTGTAATTCTACTATACTATTCGTACAAAAATTATAAGAACGAAAAAAAATATTTTTATAAATCTTTATAAAATAATTTACTTCACTGCAAGAACAAATACAGAAAATTATACATATACATTTTTTATTATACTCAGCCGGAAAATTAATAAGAATTATATGTATTTAAAAAAAGGAAAGCAAAAGGAAGATAAAATTCATCTATTTAATAGAAGTAGAGAAATTAAATTATAGAGAGAAATATTTTTATTCTTTTTTTTAACTAACTTTTTCGCATAAAATAAGGTCAGCTCATTACTTCTATGGGCGATTTTTCGAAATAGTGGTTGGAAAAAGTAGACTTTAATTTTACGCATAAAGTTAAGCTGGATCCATTCCCTCAACATCATCGCCACCTATGGAGCCCCTGGAAACCGATTCCATATTAAAATATTTTAAAGAAAATCATTTATACGACTTTTTAAATTTGGAAAAAAAATGTTTTGATATCTTTGCATAAATTATTCTATGAAATTTAATATTGATTTAATTTAAGACGGTTATTCACATTTTTTTTATAAACAAATTCATTTTGTGTATTGCTTACTAAATTAGTATTTATATAATTATTTAGTTTTATAAAATTCTAATTTCACATTTGGAAAATGGTATTTTTCAATATTAATATGAATTTGAATTTTCGAAATTTTGATATTTTAATAATTGATTAAAGGATATATAAGCCCTAATAAATATTGACATAGTTTTAAAAGAATCCATTATAAATTTTTCTTCAATATTATATTTTTTCTGAAAACTTATTCACTATAAATATTTATCGCGTGGAAGCCATAATCGAAGAAATTTAATTTTTTTGAATTAATATACAGGGTGGATATGAAAAAGTTGATCGCGGTATGGACTTCAGAAGCTATGGTCCATTCTGAAGTTATGGACCAAATATGATGCTATTTTTTAAAGATCGAACAAGAAATTTGGGTGGAATCCGGGAAATTGACCACATATTTTTTTGTTTCGAATACTTTCAAAACAAAATAGCGTCGTATGAATTATTTCGTGTCGACAATGTATATATAATGTTGATAATTCCAAAGCAATTTTCGAATTTAGAATGGCTAGTCTAGTTGATCCCTAATTTATATATTTCCCACTTTCTATATGGACCACAAAATTCGATTTTGGTGCAATTAGAACTTGTGTGTTTACAATGAGTTATGTCATCTACTGATATTAACAATTAATTGAGATGCCACACTATGAACCCATTTTGGCTGTTATATTCTCATTTTATATACATATTTGAAAGAAGTATAAAAGTCTCCGTATTACAGATTGATCTGTCATTAGATTTTTATATATTTATATCAATAAATAATTATTGATTATAAAAATGGCTAATTAACTATCTTTCTATACTATCCGAATATTTTTTAAATTTTGTAATGAATTTGAGACACATTAAATATTAATATAATTTTACTTTCGCAATTCTTGTACTATATTTAACAAATTTTAAATATAGAGTACTTTTTAATAATCCATTTATAAACATTTTTTTTATTCTTTTTTACATAATATCTATATAATCTAAAAGTTTTATATGTATATAATACATAATATTAAAATATTTTAATTTATATTTTACTCTATCAGCAACATAGAAATATACATACAAAAATTCTATAATATTTGTTTTTGCTATCCCATCAAAAAGGATTCATAAATAAACTATCCAACAACTATTATCTAAACCGGAGAAGCTTATTTGTAAGCAAAATCAACATAAATAAATATCAACAGAGTAACAACAACATAGTAACAACATAAAAGAATGATCAGTCTAACTGTTTTGGATACACTTTTCAACTACCGTTTATTTATTTTGTTTTCTTCGTCCTCTTGAACTTAACTTTGTCTTTCTAGTATAAGGATTCATCTTAAATTCCACTTTCAATTTTTATCTACAACAACAAAATCTATCTATATAATTCAACATTTTTTTTTATTACAATCACTTTTTAAATATTATTCAGAGTAAAAATGTAAGAGAAAAAGCGCAACCGAATTACTGTACATTAGTTACATTTCTTCATAACGATTATTTGAAAAAATAAAAGGTAAGTGTAAAACAAAAATTTACAACAATATCTATCACAATCCCTCCCACGACGTACGGTTCTCCGCACCGGAGGGACCCTGGTGTAAATCTAACGACGAACACCAGGCCAAGGAACGTCAATTCAACAACGGGGCTTACAGACCTCGAGTTGCTACAACAACAACAACAACCTAGAATAAAGATTTTTTTGACCCACATTTCTACGAATAGTAAAATCTTTTTTGGTTATCATAGTTTTTATATTAAATTGTAATTTTGCATTTAAAAACATCGTCACATTAACTAAAAATATTTGTATTTATATTTTGAATTTTGATATGATAGAACTATAGAACCATAGGTTCTCTAATCTTACTAATAATTTAGATGCACATTCTGATTCTCTATAACAAAAAAAATATAAACGACAGACAAATAGACAGAAATAAAAAGCCTTAAAATAAGTAACTTTTAGTTTCTTAAAAAAAATACAAATAACAAAAAAACTGTTTTCCTTTTTTCGAAATCAATATAACAATTTTCAAAAGGGACATCGAATATGATGGGAGAGTGAAATTTAAATAAATGTAACTTGAAATTGGAAAATTTAATATTAAAATTGTCTTTTGGGAATTGGAACATCAAGAAAAGTTTGGATCCTTTTTTTTTTTATTCTTTTAACTGGGCTTTTTGTAGTGGATTCTTGTGCGAAGTGATTTAGAGTGTCATGCAAATCTGTAAAAGTATAAAATTTATTCTACATTGGGATTTTTGAAGATAAATAAACATATTTTTTTTTGTGTACTGTTGTTCTGTTTCATTGGAGTATAAATTAAATTTATTATTCTTGAAAAAATAAATAAAAATTAAATTTTCAATTTTGTTTGTTGCTGTTGTTGTTTGTCAAAACAATAAATATAAAATAAAATTTTAATTTGGTGAAATTGTTTATTTTATGTATTAAATTTTTCTATAAATATATAATTTTTCGAAAGTTATGATTTTTTCAGTTGGCCTTTCTTTTTTAAATTAATTTAGATGGATTTCTATCCTCTTCCTTGTAAATTTTCCAGAAATATTTCCAATTATTATGTAGAGAGTTATGATTTGTGAGCAAAAGAATGCTTCTTAATTTTAGTAAAACAAATTTATAGATAATAGATCTGACAATACTTACAAATTTTTAACAATAAGCTTACATATTATTTCATAAATGCTTTCAATTTGACTGCAAAATAAAATCAGACATAGCGATGATTCAGTTGGTGTAGTAGCTCACAGGTCAAAATTTGATATCGTGTAGGTCAAAATTTGATAAAATAAAATATTAAGTAAAGACTTATTATATTTTAAATTTAATATAAAACAAATCCAGAAACCTAAATGAGATTTAAACTAGTAAGTAACAGATGCCTATAAAATTCCATCGAAAGTACAAGAGCAAATAAATAAATCATCATTGCTTCACCATCATGGGCTAACCAACTCAAGATTATCATACATTTTCTTTTCAATAAACCTTTTAAAAAGTCTACATAATATTTTTTTTTTTAATTTTTAAAAAAATTTCGTTGACCTTAGTCTATTATAAAATTGGCCTTAGTCTGTTAAAATTTTCTTTTTCTTTATTATAAAATTGAAATAATTTTTCTTGAAAAACATATTCTGCAGAGTTTTTTTTTTTCGTACGGAATTTTAATAATTTTTCTTTTTCTTTTAATTATTAGGATTGGGCATTACGTAGTGAAGATCAAACTCTTTTAATTGAACGTATTCTTGTACTTGTACGTAATGTTTTACAAGTACCAGCAAATCCAGAAGTTGAATGTCGTGCTGATAATGATGCTAGTTTACATGATCAAATTATTTGGGCGTTGCATCAATCTGGAATGCTTGATTTATGTTTATATGTTTTAAGTTCAACAGATGAAAATCAATATCATCTTCATGCATTAGAAATACTATGTTTATTATATAGAGAACAGGTAAAAAGTTTTGTTAAATAATAGATGAAGAAAAATTTCGATTTTATCTAAAGTGCATTAGTCTTTTTTTTATATATAATGTTGAATATTTAAAGAAGCAGAAAACTGGAGAGAAAATTATATTTAAAATAGATAGAATTTAATGCATTTTGATTCTTTGCTTTTCTACACTCTTACGATAATTTTATATTTAATTATTAAAAATTGTAAGGAATTCCAAATTAATTAGAAATATAGTCCCTTATGATTGAAGTCGACTCGACTCTCACCTCGTCTCGACATTTACAGTTCGGTATGATTGAAGTCGCCAAAACACTCAACGGTGACAGTTTTACCCGATCTTCGAACATATTCGGTATGATTGAAGTCACTCTCGAATCGATTTATGTCGACTAAAGTCGCCGATTTACTCGTCTAGAAATTAAAAGTGTAAATTTTTTTAAGTGAGATTTTATAGTTTTTAAATTTTTATAAAACATTTGGTGTTAAAAATTAAATATTTATTATTAAAGTGATATTTAATGTTTGCCATTGAAACTGCATAATTAGCAACGTGTTGCCGTTTTTTTAACATTCGACTCTCCTAAAAGCGATTCGACTTCAATCATACCAAATTATTCGTCCGTCGGGTCGAGATCCGAATAGCCAGCCAATAGTGAATCGAATGGGGAGTTGACTTCAATGATAAGGGCCATAGTTATTTAGGTAATTCTTTTAAATTATTCTTTTTATTATACATTTTACTAAATGAACGTCTTACAATGGAAGTTTCCAAGTATTTTTAAAATAAATTGATAAAATTAATTTAAGTGTAATTTAATTTTATTTTATTATGAATTCCATAATTCTATATTTTCGATCCTGATTATTTTATTATTATATGTATTATTATACATATTTTTTTTGCACTTTTACTTATCTCTTGTTTTTTATGTCATCAATTTTCTTTACACAATTTTTGCCTTTATTTTTAATGGTGTTGTAGACAGCTGCCTCTTTGGCTGATGCTTCATTGCAACGTAGTGCAATTGAAAAACAACGTGACGAACAAGAATTAATAGCTGCTAGACGACGTGAAAAACAAAAATTAATTGCCCATCCTCCGCCTGGTAGACATTCACGTTTTGGTGGTACTTATGTATTACAAAATATTAAATCAATATCAGATAAGGATATTATATGTCATCAATCATTGGAACGTGCTGTTGCTATAGATTTGGATATAGAAAAAACGAAACAAAAGAGAAATTTTCGTCTTATTAATGAAGAAAATTTCTCTGAACGTCGAAGTGCATTTTCTGTAAGGTATGTATTAAAATTTTAATTTAATATTAATTTTCTTATGTTTTTTTATAGTTACTTTAATAAGGATTATAATTTTTATGAAATATTGTATTCCTTTTTTTAGAGAAGTTTCATAAATTAAAATTTAAAAAATAAGTTATAATAAAAAAGTTCTTGGTTCATGTATTCAAAAATTGAGCCATTTATTATGTTCTAATATTTGTAAAATTTTATGTACGAAATTTATAATGAAGGATAAGTCAAATCTCAAATTTTTTCAATTTTTAACGATGCATTTAAATATTTTTTCTTAAATTTGTTGATTTTCACAACTATCAATTCACTTAGATATCTGTTTTAGAATTTATATACTTCTAATTGATTATATTCTTTACTATTTATTATCGTTAATCTATTTATATGTGTCTACAGAAAGTAACCTAAATATAAATTTTATATTCTCATAATCTTTTATTTATTATTTTTGTTGTAGATTCCATTAAATTTTTATTGTAGATTTCACTAAAATTACATTCTTCCAATTTTTGCTATTTAACAATATTTTTTTTATAATATCAAAGAAAATAATGTAATCAGTTTGAGTCCTTCAGGCTAAAAATATTTACTTTAATGTAAAATGTTTGAGTTGGTTGATTTATTTCAAACAAATGATATTTTGTTAAGTAGCTTTGAATTTATAAATTTTTAATCTATAATTTTTTTTTAAAAAAATCTTATTTTCTATTACCTAATACGAATAAATCTATAATTTTTCTTTAAATCAGATTGTGTCTACGAGAATTTTGCATTGAGGTTTTGCGGTCAGCATATAACACATTAGTTCGACAAGTCAGACGTGTCTTAGAACGTAATTCGAATAGTGGATCACATGATGATTCGTATTTGCTATGGGCAATAAGATTTTTTATGGAATTTAATCGATTGAGTGGACTTCAATTGCACTTAGTTAGGTAAGAAATTGAAGAATATCAGAGATAAATATATGGAAAATTGTTTTCAGATAAATAAATTTAAGGTTAAAAAAGTTTTAACGTTGGATTTGGTTTTTATTTTTGTGGACCTTTGAAAATCTTTGATTTTTTTTACTAGGTATTTTTGTGTTATAGAAATTATTTCAGATGAGATGTAGATACAAGATTTTTTTCTTAATTTTGATTGAATATTAATGGAATTTTTTGTTGTTGTTTTGTTTTTAAGAGTATGTATATATAAAACATTAGAAAAATGGAATATAATTTCCTTTTTTCTTAGAAATTTTTGAATAAATTAAATTGTTTTTTTGTTTTTTTTTTTCCGAAGAAAAATACACAATTCAACAAAAAGAGATAAAATATTTTCCAACTAAAAAATCACGTTTATGAAAAAAAGATTGTTCAGTTTTATAATTATTTTAAATTATTAATTTAATTCTACCAATAAAATAATCATGATTACTAAAATTATTTCTACTACTAGTAATAATTTTTAAAATAATTACTTTTTTTACAGTGAATCTTTGAGTGTACAATGTTTTCATTGGGTTCTAACAAGAATGCAACATCACATGGACATGATTGGTTCAGATAAAAAACAATCAAGATTATGGGCACGTAGATTACATGTCGCAATACAGGTAAATAATTTCTTATTTTAATTATATTCATCTCAAAATTCATTTTATCAGTTAATAATATTTGTTTTTTTACAAATTAAAATTATTTTGATTCTAATAAATGTAATGAAAATTTGTAGAACTGACAACATTTACTATCTTAATCTCGTCAGTATTATATTTTCTAATTTACAATTGCAATACGTGTACAGACACTATCAAAACTCATTAATTTTATCTTCACTTCTTAATATATTAAATTTAATTTTTAATTATTTTCTTTTTGTTTCTGTAATATCGTCCAATCCGGAAATTTTTGTTATTATCTTTCTATGTGCATTGTTGTCATCATCACCATTTTTTGTTCGTTTGGTCGTATAGTAAATATTTTATCATCCATTTTGTAACCATTTCTTACTATATATTTTAAACGTTGAAAATTTATTCTTTCAATGGCTTTGTAAACATATAATTTATTTATATATATGTGTGTGGTGTTTACTATTCTTCTTTACTCTATTATTTTTTTTTTTTTTTTTAATTAAAGACATTCCGGGAATTGCTTTTTAGCTTGCTGGCATTGCAAAAACTTAAGGACGATAAGGCATACAGTCTATTCGATATGCTACTAAACAATGTTTGTTATGTCCTTGAGTACCGGGAGACAATTTTGCATTTACTAATGAACTACAATGAGTCACATAGCACTAAGTAAGTAATAAATATAAATTAAAAATATATGAATGAAAATGGTAAATTAAAATAGATAAATAAATTTAAAAAAAAATATATTTGCTTTTAATTAAGCATAATAATATTTAAAAAAAAAAATATTTAGAATTCTAGTTTAATATGAGATTTTCAAAAAAGAATGTTTAAATAGTTAATATTAAGTAGAGAAAAACGCTTGTCGAGGCTGCTAATCTGCCAAACTTTATAAAGGAAGTGGGATGGCACGATTCGTAGTGTAAATGGGTAACGACGTTTCGTATGGTGTTACAAGGACGTGGGATGGCACGATTTGTAGTGAAAATGGGTAACGTTTCGTAAGGAGTTACAAGTTACAACGGATCGTACGGTCTAGGTACCTGGTTTGGATGCTTACATTCCCCAAACCAACCAAACTACCCAAATAGGGAAAAGAAACTTGGTTAATTCAACTAATTTTCCTTTTCTCTATTTAACGTTTAACTATATGGTCTTGAATATATTATCATTTTTGGTAGAAATTTCGGAATGATGAATAGTCTATACTGATTTCCTTATATTAATAATCTAATACTTCTAAATAAAGTTTTCTAAAATAATTATTTACTTAAATTAAATTTAAAATAACACTTTTATCAAAAATAGGATTATTTTGTTTATTCCGTAATAAACTTTTCTACAAAAATGTTCAAGTATTTCCAATGGGTTTATTAATGTGTCCTTAAAGAGTCATTTTGTATTATATCTATATAAATATAAAATCCATAAGTAGAACAGGTGGAAATAAAATATCCCATGCTGTGTATATAAAATAGTGAGAAAAAAATTTAAGGAAATTCCTTGTTTGTCCGGATTGTTTCATTTCAGAGTTGCTTTTTCTATTTAATTTTTTTCTTTTAGTAATTTATTACTTTAAAATAAAGTCCTCAAGTTTTTACAGGATAATAAATAATAATAATAATAATAAAAAAAAAAGAGTTTAAATATTTATTTAACAAATTATTTATCGTAATTTTAAATTCCTGACGGATAATTTATTTTTATATAATGTACATGAATGTGTTAATCGTTGTTTATCGATTTAATTATTTAATTTTTTTATTTTATTTTTTTAATAAATATTATGTTATATATTAAATGCCAGAATAAACAAGTAAATTAAGTTTGAATAATTGAACAAAAATTTCTTGTTTATAGTTTAATTAATTGGAATTTAACAAATTTAAATTTTATTTCTCAATATTGCTGAATTAAATATTTAAAAATATATTTCGAAATTATTTATATATATTCCAACTTTAATTACAATTGGACCACATATTAACAATTAATGTGAATAAAAATTATTATAAATTGTGTTTTCGGTTGGATAATGTATTTTTGATAAAATTAATTTGGTTTATTAAATATTAATATAAAAAGAAGTAAATTGTTTATTATATGAAAATTTACAATTTCATTAAATAATGCGGTGATAATTTTGTTTTTGTAAAATTAATTTATAAAATATATTTTTAGATTAAGTGTTATTGAGTGTGATAAAAATAGACTTTTGTAAAAATTAATGACTGAATTTCTAAAATATATGACACTTAGCTACTTAGGTTACTAAAATTTTTAAATTTAATTCATATTAAATCAATTTTTCAAAGGTTTTCTTGTAGTTCCTTATAATATTTCTCTGCAAAAAATAATTGATTAGAGTAAAATCAATTTTTCCTATAAAATTTATGAGAGAGGATCATTTTTTCATATAAAAATCATACGTCGGATGAAACGAAGAATCTAGCATAAGTTTTTGTAATTATACATTTTTTTGTCCAAAAGCATATTAAAATTAAAAAAATTTAAAAAATTAAAAATCTGAAATGACAAATTCAATTTAAAATTAATATTTTTGTGTACTTTCGTGCATTCGTTTAAGCTGCTTAAAAAAATGGAAAAATGGTCTTAGAAACCTCAAAACAAATGCATGGTCAAATTTTTCTTAAAAACTCTACTTTCGTGTTTGCGGAGTGCGGAATATTACAAAGAAAATTATAAATAATTAATCGTTATTTAAAATTTTTATATCAAAAAACATGTTCACATTGTAATTGTGAATTTAATTAAGGTACAATAATTCATTTAAATTATTTACGTGATTGAAATTAAGTGAATTTAATTATTCCGTAAATAATTAAATTTGATGATTTATGTATTGTGGAAGAATGGAAATTTAAGAATATAAACTTTAACATTTTTAAAATTTAGTATTAGCATTTAACTATTTTAATTCGGTATTTACTATAAATAAATTTTTGTTTGGTTTGTTTTTGTTGCCATGCGAATACGCTTTATAAGTTTTGAGAATGTTAGACACACAGTTTTTAAAATCTATTATGCTAAAAATGTTTAACACGCTTAAAAATTTGCTAATCCCACATAAAGCGTTTCCAACAAAAGCATTCAAAATAGTAATAATTCTGTAATTCTGTAATAGTAACAATTACAATTCAATTAAATGCTGGCCTAGTATAGAAACACTTACAATGTTAAGAACGTTTGGGACGCTAACATGATTTCAGCAAGAATAAAATATAAGTATTGTCCGAAGAACAATATAATTTTTGTAAACAAATTAATAATTTTCGATATTTTAAAATTTCTTAAATATCGACAATTTGTTAACTATCCCAACCATACTATAAAAATTATGAAATCATGATTATAGCTTTGTTTAAATTTTCAATATGTAAGTGACAGAGTATCATATGAATTTAAATTACCTTCCATTAGGAAGTGTAAATTAAATTCTAATTGTAACACTTAACCTCATCATTGACATAGAAAGTATATGCTTTATAAAATCATAATAAATATAAATTAATAAATAATTTTCTCTTGTATTGTTGGGCAGCTAATTAAATATTTGAATATATAATAGAAATATGTATATATAAAATAGTTATTACAGTTTATTAGTTAGAGAGATTACATAATAATTTTACGAGTAGAATAACTAGGAGTGTTGTATTGGACTTGACCCTAAAAAATAGGTTTGACTGCAACTTTTTTTCTTGGTGTTTTCGAGATTGAAGAGTCCAAAAAATGCGAAAAAAGGTACAACTCGTAAGCGTCCGCAAAATTTGCATGAAATTTGTCACATGGAACTGTACTTTCAGTGGGAACATGTTAGAATTTTTCGTTTATTTTGGGTCTACGGAAAAATTGCATAAAATATTTTATTGCAGATTTGGAGGAAATTTGGTATTGGTACACAGGTTGGATTCATGATTCATGAAGGTTCCAAATAATATTTCATATGTTGTAGTCTAGAATCATAATAATTATTATCTGATTTGAATTAAAATTGGTACACAAGTTTACTTATGTACTTTGTGTGTCTGTAAAATTTGAATTCGGTAGTTCTATGGATCCATTTTAAAATTCTCTATTATATTTCATAAGTTAAATGCTTTACATTTCCATCATTATTATCCAATTTCAATGAGATTTCACAAATATGTTGATTTTGTCTTCTAGTTAGTGCTCTGAAATTTGTAGCCAGGTGGTTTACTTCGTTCATGGAAATATATGCGCAAAATATATTCTAGAGATAATGTAATTATTATTCGACTTCAGTGACTTTAGTTTCAATGAGTCAAAATATCGAATTATATAAAATACATTATTTATATCTTAAAATATGTGAAATTTTTAACATAACAGTTTGTTTTTTACAAATCTATGTTAAATATAAATCACTGTTAAACCTAACTACAAGTTTTCTATTCCCCCTTGTTAGCAGATTTTGTGTTCATATAAATTGCTGATTATCAGTCAGTGGGATTGAGTTTTGGGGTTCATTACTATAACTATTACAAATGTAATATAAAATAATTAAATTTAACTTTGGACAATAATGATAAAATTCAAAAACCGAATCTATTATATTATTTAATTTAATTTTGATCAATTTCCTATGAAGTGCCATATAAAAAAATATTTATTTTCGGTAATTTAGTAATTTTTACAGAAAATTGTACAACACCACAAATAATTAATTGTAATTGTTAATTGATAAAATTTAGTTCGACATTCGCGAACAATTAAACAATTGAATAATTTAAAATTGTAATGTGTTTTCGATAATAATTATTTTCGAAAACCAAAATAAATGGAAAATATCATTTTGGAAAAAGCCAAATCTACTTATAATTATTAATTTTGCTTAATATTTTCTGTAATTTTCAATTTAAATGCAATTTTCCATCGAAAATTTATTTAATATATTTAAAATTTGAAACCACACTTTCATTTTATATGCACCTAAAAATATCAATCATTATAAACTAAATTTCAATAGATACTAATAAAACTAAACTAAACTTAAATTTTTCAATTTAAATTTTTTTTACAGACCATTTAAAATTGGAAAATAAAATGACGGTAATTATATATTCGTAAATGCATCGAAACTAAAATTTGTGGTTTATTTTGAACTCATATTATCATTTTGTAAAATTGACATTTTCAATATACGGTATTATTATAAATTTAAAATTCATTAGTGAAAATTGTGGCTTTCTTGTTTTATATTTGAGAAAATATAAATTAATGTCATCAAAAGGATGATTATTTCAATTAATTTATAAAAATCCTGGCAACAAAATGTTTAGAAATGTTCATCTAGGGTAGGGTAACATATATCTATGAGTGACGGTTGTATACACTTTCGTATGTTGGCTTCTTCTATCCTATCATTTCAATTTACTTCTCTCATTTTGATCTTCATATCAAAACTATATTGATTAATTTTATAAATTCATATCATCTTTTTATTGATAATGTTCATATACATCAATTTTTTATATACACTAAATTTAAGATAATTAAAAATATAAATTTCCAATACAAATTTAATTAAAACATAATTTATTACTCAAATTAATTATAAATTTTCTCTACAATAATAATAAAAAAAAACGTATAGCTTCTAAAAATTTAATATAAAATATTTTAATTGTAAAAATCAATTAAAATTTTCGTTTTAATATACACAAATTCAATTATTAGTAAATTTAGTTAAAAGAAGTAATGCCGAAAATATATCGTTATATAAAATGCTTTATAACCAAATTATACGGCAATTAATTGAAATTTAACAACTTTCTAATATTTAATTACAAGTCTTTGATAAAAGTATTTTTTTTACTTCATTAATTCAATCTAATTAAGATTTTATTTTAACAAAGTAAATGATAAAATAAGTGGAATTTACACTTTCGCGCTCAATATAATGTTGCGTTAACGCGTTGTTAACGTAAATGAAAACATTATAATAATTTTCCTTTACCAATTTATAAGAACCTTAATTGTAATGCTACTTTTAATCATAAAAATATAACAGAGTAAAAATCAGAATCTGTTCAGATAATCAAGCAGTGTTTAAAGTAATTGAGAATAAAGAGGTTAAATCAAAACTAGCGAATAAATGTAAATTTAACCTAAATACACTTGTAAAGAACAACAAATTAAAAATTATTTGGTCACCACTACATAGTGGGATTGAAGGCAACGAAAATACTGATGAATCGGCTACTAGTAATTCCCCACAGATATAACAAGTAGGACTATTGCTATTAATAGCTAAGAAATACTTGACAAAGTGGGCGGAAAAGGAACACTTCTACATTTGGGCAAACTATAACAATTATTTTGTGGGCAAGTAATCGCCAAAAGCCTAGAAACCTGAGTGTACAACGAACCCTTGTGGTGCTTGTACGTGAAGGGGTTTTTTAACACTTCACTGCCTTCAAACCAACGTTCCCAATACAGTATTATTTTATGACTCATTTACCATGTTAAATTAATTTTGATAATTCAAATATACATTTAAATCAAATAGATTTTGTACTGTAGCCTTTCTACTCTTGCAACGTAAATATCTGATAGTTTATAGTTTCTTATTTCTCGCAGTTTTTGTATAGCGAGTAGATATAATGAATAAAGCTAGGAAATCGAAATTGCTTTAATGCAAGTGAATATTTCCTTAAATTTCTTGTATCTCTGATATATTTTCAATAATAAATAGCATCGCCTGACAACAATTTATCGGATAATCAAATTGTTTCTTGTCAATTGTAAGCTTCTCTTTATTATTGTCAGTTGTATCGGAAAATTTTGATCAACATTCTACATTTTAATTCATTAATAAAGTAATGTTAAATAACTTTAAATTCAAATTTGAATATTTAATATTTTGTCGATATATTTAAAAAATATTCAAAATTACCTAAAATTAACTAATTGAATTGATTATAAATAAACATTTTTAAAAAAATATATAAATTTAATTATAATTTATTTTGTTTTGCTAATAGCTCCTATTTATATATGAAACATTCAAATTTCCACTTGAACTAGAAATCAACCAAATGGAAAATTTTCTAATTATAATATTTTTTTTATTATTATTATATTTATTGAAAATCTTTATTGGGGGTAAAATATTTCATTAGAGAGATAAAATTTCAACTGTATAGGAAATTGGGTCAAAATCATCATAGCTATCAGTTAGTTGAATTGATTAAAAAAAAAAAAAAACTAAAATTTTAGAATTTTGCATATATTTTAATAAATTTATTTCCTTTTTTATGAACAATTTTTATCACATATTATTTAAATTTAAGAAATTAATTTTAAATTGTGATTATTTTTTTTTGATTTTTTAAGAGCTTTTCTTCGTGACATTGTCGAAACAGCAAATATTTTTATGAAAATGATGGAAAATTTTTGTAAAGATACTGTAGTTGTACAGGATAAACGTAAAGTTAAAAGAAAACAGAAGAAAAATAAAAAGAAAATTTCAAATAGTGCAGACAAAAATGATGAAAATTATGTAAGTATATTAAGAATTTTTCTATATATTTTATATTAAATTAATAAATTTGATGTTCCTTGAAATTATATAATTGAATTTATTTGGTGAATAATGCATAGAAAAATTATACATAAAAAAAAAACTCAACTAGATGGAAGATTGGTGGGGAAGGAAAGGATTAAATTTTAAAACTTTTGGTTTTGTGTCTGCCGGTCGATTCATTTTTATTCGGATCAATTGTCATATATTATGTAAAATTATCGATATAAATTCACTATAAAATAAGCCGATATTTTCCACTCAATTGAGTTTTATTGAGATATAAATTTTGGGCAACATAGAGAAAAACCATGTTAAAAAAATATATAAAATATTTGGAAATAAAATAAAAATGGAACAACATGTTTTACAATGTACACAGGATAATATATTATTTTGGAATTTTTTATTATTATTTTTATCACATTTATATTTTTTTTTGTTGGATAAAAATGTTAAAAATAATAAACGATAAAAAAAAAACCAAACAATAAAGGATAAAAAATCGTGATTAAGTATTTCGCCATTCCAAATACTAAGAATATATTTATACAGATACGTATAACAAAAATTGTAATAACAAAATAATTATTAAAATGTTGTACATTATTAAATTATTGATATTTTCCAGGTAGTTTACTATGTAGTTTTTCGATCCGTATGATTATTCTCTTTATAAACGAAAAAAAAATCGATTTTCGAAATATGCGCTTTTTTACTTAAAAATTCTGATAAAATCGTAAATTTAAAATCGTAAGTTCTGCATACAGTATAAAGCTGTGAAATAGTATCCGCCATAACGAGTATAGAAATCAATCCAACTTTATTCAATGATTTTTTTCCGTTGTTAGGTCGGATTACCACTGAAACGAAATGAAAACATGAAATTAAATTGTAATTGTGAAAAAGTTCTTTTGGCTATCCGAAAGAATAAGTAATATTGATGTACTAGATATAGTTCATAAATAAATATATTAAATTTCAAAAAAAAAAAAAACAGTACGGAATGGTACATACCGTACGAAACGTGTTAAACAAATTAATCTAATAACAATTAGATAAAATATCATTTACTATTTACCCTCAATTGCTACTTTCCACACTGAATTGATGGTTAATTGTAAAGGGGCCTCTCGATTAATATCTTGTTTTAGCCTATATAAATGCGGAAATAAATATCATTCCAAACAGCGATATAAAATTTATAGAATTTCGAATTCCGAATAATCCGAATTTACATAATCTGGAAATTTCTTTGAAATCAATGTATTTTTTTTTATAAATTCAATTATATGACTTCATAAAAAAAAATTCTTTAAATTAAATTGCAATTTTAACTTTTAATATCAACTGTTACCACAAACATCGATTTTTCCCATAAAAAAGATGATATCTAATATGTATAAAATAGTTGATGACTATTTATCCATTTTTATTCAAAATTAGAGAGATAGCCACACAATATCGAAGTTTTACGACTATTAATAGACATGACCCTTAATAGACCTTAATAGATCTATTTAGGTCGTAGTGTACGGAGGCAAAGGTTCGTACATCTGCGTTAACGACCCCTTTATTATCTTATCTTATCTTAGGAGAGTAAGCATCCGTAAATTCTCTATGGCACTAAATTTCAATCATCACAAATTATTTAATAATTTAATATATTTAATTAAATTTATTTTTTCGTTTTTATCAATAAATTCTTTAAATAGCTTAAAAATTTAAGCAACAACGACTATAAATTTGATTAGTAAAACTAAAGTAAACGGAATTCATAATTTCTATAATCTATAAATGTATAAAATTTGATAAAAAATCATCTCAATTTACTAATTTATATACCTATATTTTCTTTGCCAATTAATATCTTCAAAACTATTTAACTTTAAACTATGTTGACAAAGCATATCTCATTTACCTGAAAAAAATATCTCTTTACTGCATAGATTCTTTTGATTAAAAAACGAAGCTATCGAATTAATTGAAAAAAAAGAAGCAAAATAAATAACAATTTTTTTTTTTTAATTTTTTTTTTATTTTTTTTTCATTTTATGTTTACAATTTATCTAATTACATAACAGGCTGAAGAATTGGAAAATAAATGGGCTGGATTATCAACAGATATAGCAGTGCTTTTAGCTAATGATATTACATCAATACCAGAACATGAAATTCCAATACCATTCGATGCAGCTTCTGACATAGAAATTGATGATCAAAAGTAGGTTACAACATTTTTGTATTTAGTTATTTTTTGATACTTTTTCTTTATTTATCGAAAAAAAAATATTTTTAAATTGCTTTTAACTAAAATAGTTTTTTTTTTATATATACTTTTATTCACAGGGAAGATTGTGTTTTAAGAATTTTGTCATTTTTACGAGATGAAAAGTTTGAACATGCCATTGTTTTGATGCGATCTGCCAGGTAAAAAATTTTTATATAATAAAATCCAATTATCGTCATAGTGCTTAAGGAAATTTATTTTTACTACGAAATTTATTTTAAACCTAGTGGTTTATAGAATGGTTTTTTTAGTTTTCAAAATTTCATAGACAAGTGAATTGATTTGTTTTGTTCACTTCCTTTATCAATATCTATATATATATTTTCCGGATAACTACTTCGTAGTTTTTGCCAGTGAAAATCTTTATAATTAAATTAAATAATGGAATATAAAAATTGAAAATGAAAATTGATTTTTAATGAAAATTGTTCTCATGATTTTTTTATCATTATTTTAAAAATTAAATTCCATAAAAAAATATATTTTTTTACTGGTATGTAAAATGTAATATGTATGTTTCAAAAGTATGGCGAGTCGTGGTCACTGTTATGAGGATTAACCGAAACGGAAAATTTACATCTACAATCGATAAATAGTTTATAGTAATTTTTCACAATACCGTATTTATTAATATTTTTTAATAATTCAAAAAATAATTCTAATCACAATATATCGATTTTATAATTTGCAGCAAGTCAAAGCTAAACTACACGGTCTATTACAAAAACTGAAATACTTTACTAAATAAATTTTAAATTATTATTTAGATACACATGAGTAGATATGTACAGTGCATCTACTATGTTACGATTTGTCTTATCTTATACGCAACGGGCGATGTGTGCATATTTTAGATCTATAATCGAATTCAAATCTTTAATCTATAAAATTTTATTATCAAATCTATCTATCGATATTAATTGCATATATTTTAATTTATTGTAACTCATTGCTTTCTAAATCATAAGCTACACCTTGAGCTGACATTAATTTCTATAAAAAATATTCAAAATATTTGAATCCGTATATTTTCATCAAGGAGCAAATACAAAACATCTGCATCTGCTCTTGCGTTAATAATAATGTTAGATTTAGACGTTATTATCTGATTTTCTATATTTATAAAGAAACCATAACAAATAATGCCAATATTTTTGAAGATATTTCTTATGTTATCATACCTGAATGGACATAATTGGCTCCTGTTTTTTAATATCGTGAAGTCTGTTTTTGAGCTCGCTAAAAACTTGCAATCTTAGCAAAATATTCTCAAATTTGCTATTAACGTTTAGTTTTTCTGTGGTTGATTTAAACTTGGTAAGTTTAACCACAATAAAATGATGGCGTAAATAAAACTGAAAACTTTTTGTATGTTAAATGAGATCGACTCAAAAATATGGTACGATCTGTTATCAGGATATTACTACTAGTATCAGTATAGATTAAAAATTAATTTTATTCAAATGTATTTTAATTTACGTTTTCAAGGTTATAGATTCCAAATTTGCAAAAAAAACATCTACTTAACCGCAGGGGTCTGTCTGTATGTAGGAATATCTAACTTATTACCATAGTGAATACCTTCATATTGAGTTCATAAGATCGACTTTTCTAAAAGAATAATTATTTTACGTACTGAGGTATAACAACATAAAGAAGAGTTCTAAAATCCCGACATTGAAGTTTATTAATACAAAGCATTTCTTATAACGTATACAAAGTTTTCTAACTTATGTTCTGGAACTTTGAGAACATAACGAAAAACATTAAAATTTTCTTGGTCATTCATTGCGTTATTTTGAAAATGTGTAAAAACTATCTTGTTAGCTGCTTCACGTAAAATATCTTTATTAATTTTAATTCCTTTTTGTAATCATTTTGGCTTGTAAGTTTTCTCTAACATTTAATAACAAGCCAGAACCTATAAAATCCTTAAAATGTGTAGTTTTAAAAATAGAATATTACTTAAAATTTATAGTATATAACTAAGAAGGAAGAATAGGTACGAAAAAAGTTTTTATGTATTATTAGATATATTTTAATGGACGAATAAAAAAGATATGCAACTTGGATCTACATAAACAAATTTAAGAAAGGGCGCAATAAAAAAATTCTTATTATTTTTCAAAATTTCCATGTATTTTTTTTTTTGTGAAAGAAGAAAGTAAAAAGTATTTCTTTTTTTAAACTTTTTATGTATTATTAAGAGAAAATAAGTAAATTTTCTTTATTTATTTCATTTTTATCACATAATGAACTACTACGTACAATAGACCATTTTTTTAATATATATTTTCCTGGTCGGTTTTGTTAAAATTTCTTAATTCACTATTTTTAACTGGTGCGGTTTTATGTTAGTTGAATAGCAATGTTTAGTAAAAACTTTTATTTTTTTCATACAATAATGGAAAAACACTAAAAAACACACAAAATTAACAAAAAATCAATGTTTTAAAATAAAGAAAAATTAAATTAAAAATGTGTGGAAAAATATACGAAAAAATAAAAGTTTATTAATACAAAAAAAAAAAAATCAGTGAAATTTATTTGAATTAAAAAGTTTTTATGTATAGTGAAAAACTTTATCATTACGCAATATTTAATAAATACATTTATTTTAATTTCCAGCTTTGTATAGCTTTGTATGAAAGAATAATCTAATTTTGTGCAAGTTATTCTAATTTTTTTTTTAAAGAAGTTGTTTTAATATACTTTAGTAGGTAAAACAATTGAAAATTAGACAATGTAAATGAAGTGGTGAAGAAATGTTAATATTTTCTCAGTATTACAGTTTAATTAAGTTACGAATTAAGTTGCTACGAGTTCAGTGACAACCGCCACAATTACAAAATTAGATAAAAGTTTAGTCCGTTAGTTCAAGTCTATGCCCTTTTAGAGTTCATGTAATGTAGTTTTCTGCCTTTTTTTCTATTCATTACAAGGTTACTCGTCCTGGAATTTCTGAGCTTCGAATCTCGTATATTAAAATACATATCTCTTTGGAAAAAAAGTACTTCTTTGGCAGTTCCTCTTGGTTTGCTATAAGAGTTCCTTTTTGTTTCACAAAATGTCTAATCCTAAAGGGATTTGAATAAAAGATAAAAATGTTATTCTGCTTCACCAAGATCTCTTTACGAGCTTTAACATATTTATTTCAAATAATGTAAAACCCTTATGCCTTCTCAATTAATATGTATTATATTTTTCATTTTTTGGATCCTTCCAGCTTCGATAAATCTTACTCTTTCTAAGTTAGTTCTCCTATATAATTACAAAACGTATTTTTTTAATATTTTTTCCTTTTTCATATTTTTGATTAATTTAACTAAAACTAATTGTCATTTATGCTATTCAACACTTTTTTCTATCCAGACCCCTAATATCAAGAATTTTAATTAAGTTACCTTCAAAGATTTCTACGCTCAACAATTAATTGGTCCCATTAGAGTATTTTTTTTCTCAAAAAATCTAAAATAATCGACGCAGTTACATACTTTAGTTATAAAGACGTATACTAATAACTTCTACATAATAATATCCCCTCTGTCAAATTCAGATTGTCCTGAAAATTATTAAAAAATATGTCCTGCTCTAGGCAGAAGGCGAATATAATATCTATATGTAAATCGTGTTGCATAAAAATACAATTTAATGTTTTGTCTTATCGTTTTAGATGTAATTTATTTTCTCTGCACTGCCCAAAACGACCACGTCTCAAAAAATATGTATGAAATATTATCTATATAGATATAGGTCTTTTTCTATTATATATTTCTGTAATATATACGTACCGTACCTATATATGTTTTGAAGAGAAATGATTGTACATTATTTATAAAAGTTACGTCCTTTTTTTTATATAATATATAACAAGCTTTATTAGTTTTTTATGGAAGAAGTGTTAACGATGCAGTTTTGGCAAAGCATTTTTTTTTTAAAAAAAATATTTTTTTAAGAAATATCCTTTTAGTCCTTTAATCATTATGAATATACTTATATAATTTTTAAAATAAAATAAAAATAGTAAGTCCTTAAAAATTTAATTATATGAAATGAAAAAAGTATATTTTCTAAATGTTAATTATGAGATTTCTTTTTTTAAATTTTCATAAAGTCTTTTTCTTTTACTTTAGTGACTATTGTTATGTATTAGTAAATTACAAATTATTTGCACTCATAATTTAATCTATGAATGCAATGAGAAGGATATTTTATGAAATTTTTTATTATTAAGTTCATTTTCCGGCAGTTCCTTTTATGAAGTATAAAAAATTTTTTATAATAATAGTAGACAATTGGTTTTTATTTCTGTAACACTATAAAATTAATGAACACTATAAACTTTATAACACTATAAACTTTATATAAAATCATATAATTTTCTTTTCAATTACGGATATTTCTGAGATATTGGTTGGTTAGTTTTAAAGGAGTGGAAAATACGAGATCCCACGCAAATAAGTCATAGAAGAGTGAGTCCGTTGTACACTCCACTCGAACGCAGCATCAGCATCACAGTTACGATCCTTTTTACGACCCTTTCCACTTCTTTAACGAACGATATCATCTTTGTTTTATCTCACCCGCTTCCTCGAAGTTTTCTAGAAAGTGACTACCAAATTTCCTTAATGTTTTTTGTTGTGCTATTTCTGAGATGTGCTATTTCTGAGATGTGTTATTTCTGAGATATTAGAGAAACCTTCTGTCTGGAATATGCAATTCGATTTTTTTTTAATTTTTTTTTTATTTATATCCTCATAACAAGTAATTTTAAGCTTTATCTTCAATTTTTCTATGAGACGAGGATCGAAAATTCAATTTATTACAGTGTATGTCAAAACTGCATCGTTTATTTTAACATAAGTTTTTTTAAATATATTTTCCTGTATTATCACTACGTATACAATTTTTTATTAAATCAAAAATATGTTTTTATGTTTGATGCCAATGTATATGTTTGATTTATTGTTTAATTTTATTTTTATGTAATTGTATATATCTCATTTTGAATAAAAGATTATTAACAAAAAAAAAAAAAAAATATGTCCAGGCATATTTATTTTCATTAGTAATTCCATGCATTATGTAATATTTTCAATTAATATATTAATTTACTATATATTGTGTAAATATAAATTGACGATGAATTGCGCAACAGATATAATTTCCTGAAAAAAATATAAATATTTTTATCCATTAAAATATAAACGTTAAATGAATGCACTATCAAAAAGGATTTTCATTTCTACACTATTTCTATGAAACGTGAGTTACATAATATTCACGTAACTTAATTACCATTAAAATCATATATAATTTTTTTTTTTAAATAAATAATATATAACTCGTGTATATATTCTTAGTTGTGGAAAAATAAATTTTCATTTTTTTCCAAGCCATTTAATTAAAACCTCATTAAATATGAGCTTTAAATTATGCCTGTCTGGGCAGAGCTGGATTGAAATTAAAACAAGCTAAATGAATAAATATAACTTTTCTGGCTGGCATTTCATTAATTTTTTTTAGTATATTTATACATCTCTAGATAAATATTATGTATAATTTTTTACACCTTTTCCGGTTGGTGGTAAATATGTACTTATTCTTGGTAGTGATGGTAATTAATATTTGATAGAATAATAGGTAAATGGGTAGTACAAGGATAACATGAAACGAAATTAACAATAAATGAATATTAAATTACATTTAAATGTAACTATATGAAAATGACGAATTATTATAACATGTACAAAAAAATATTAGCTTACGTATTCCAGTAGATGATGAACTTCTTATTAGTTTATTGAATTTTAAGATTTTTAGATCTGTAGAAAGTTTATTTTTTCGTACCTATAAATATCTAAAATGTAAAGACACTATAGGAAACATTTAAATTTAAAATGCTCTATTTAAATGCTTAATTTTATACTTATTATTATTCCCAGTGTGACCAAGTAGGTCATTATAATTTCATGCAGTCTGTTAAGTTACTACATCAAAGCTATTAGCAGTACGATAATACTAGTTTAATATTCTGTCATTTCAATTAAAACACACCCTTGATTTATTTCTTCAATTTTGGGCAATCTGTTGTTTTAACTTCTCTCAATGATTTTCGAGCGTCAATGTCATATATGAAATATTTTCCTTCATGTAATTTAGGGTGGTCGATCTCGTTTTCTAGATCCTTCAGGATTCCAATCCAAGACTTGTCTGTATAACTCTTCCGGATCCTTAATTGACAATATTTCATTTTGGTTAATTGACAATATTTCATTTCGGTAGAATTTACATAATAATTCAATTAAAGAGGTCATGTTCATTACGGGACTACTTGGTATTTTATAAATATGACTTGTAATTGTTTGTATTTTTTTTAGTATATTTCTGCCTAGGTTTCCTACATCTTGACCTCCTTTAACTATCAGACTAAGAATGTGATATCATCACTTAATACTTCTGAAATTACAGTTCCTGTTAGTCGTATCAGTAAGATTTGAAAATTAATAAAATGGAATTTATACTGTACATTTGCAGCTATAAGGCATAAACTCATTATTTTTTCGAAACGATTTGAAATATATATAATGACATTTAAAATGAGATTTATAAGTCAACACTTGTTCATATGAGATTCTCTTATCTATGAATTCTATGTTAACAATTAGAATTTTGACTAATTGTAAAAGTTAAAAATTTTGTCAGACAATTTTCTAAATTGTATTTAGACACCGAACTTTTTTCTGACATTTTTTTATATTATTTAGTAGAAAATATATTTTTTAAAAAAATATTGTTAGCGATACACTGTCCCAATCCATGTTACTAGCATAGCCAATGTCAGAGGGTGAGATAATTTTTATATCATATTGAAATCATTAATCTTAATCTAGTTTTAGTATTTTTTTTTTTATATATTTTTCATTGTACTAACAGAAACAACAGGCAAATTCTGTGTCCTTTCTTGTTTTGTGGTTCAAATTTTTACAATATAACCAAAAATATAGAAACCTCATATGTCTCGTATTAAAATATTATTTATTTTTGAATGTATTAATTTAGATATGTATTTTAATTGTGATATAAATATATTTTGAGGTTTATTACTTCCTTGTTCATATTTATATGTAAATTTCCTATTCGAATAAATAATATTCCTAAACTATGATAAGTGAATTATAATATAAAACAAAGATTTTATAATTTATGTTCATAGAGTAAAATCGGAAATATTTTATATGATTGTAATTATTATTCATAAGAAAAATAGTACATATATATTCTAGAACAATTGAAAATTTCATATAAACGTACGTACTAAATTTATCAGACAGGATACATTAAATTGGTTCGTTAGAATAATTGTTGTCCAAACAGGACTCTATGATTATTCGTTTGTTCTAAAATTATTTTATATATATTTACATGTTGATATTTTCATATTTGATAATAAATCATATTTTAAATATATTATTATGTATATTAATAAAGTATAATTATGTAAAAAAATGTTGAATAGGAAATTGAAATACTTTTTTAATGTAAAATTTATAAAGGTTTCAATTACAATTATTCGTTATTATATTTGTTATCACATATTTTTCACTGAATAAATTTCTTGAAATAATAGTTAATTTTAGAGTGACAGAAAAGAATTATGGATGATTTTTTTAATTATGGTACATTTTTAAATTTATGGTACTAAATTTAATTATAAGGATAATGTTGTCTGTAAGAATGAGCTAATAAATATTTAATAATATTTGTAATATTAATTAAGGTAATTTATCAATTCACTCCTATATCATGTCCTTTATGATAAAATGTGTAAGACACTCATTTATTCCGTGCATTATTAATTTCCTGCTTTAATGACCGTTTTATTTGTAAATGTTAAACATGGACCGTTAAAACTATCAGTACTGCTTTTGCTAATCAGCCCCTAATCTATCTCAAAGATTATACTTATCATATTTACAGGATATTTATTGTCAAAACTATTTGACACGTTTAGATACAATTTAAATTACAATTTAATCATGGCACTGCAATTTTTGTGTATGATTAACATATCCTCATCCAAGTATAATTATTTATTGCAATAATTGTCTGTAAGATTATTGTAATACTTTGCAATTTATAAAATTTATATTTATTTGATCTTTAGAGAAAATATTCACCAATTCTGCTACACAAAATATGTTTTATGAAATGATTAATATTCTTCAGGCAGAATTATTAGTCTGTTAGATTGTTAGAAGAATTGATATTGAATAGGTACACATAGGAAGGGTTAATACCTGTTTCAATGTGGACCACATCATTCATCGATTTTATGGCAAATGGAACAATCTTTTTAAAAAAATATTTACAATTTCTCAACTTGTTGCCTGCTTGAAGTATCTTCAAAATCTTTAAATTTAGTAGATGGTCCTTCTTTTTAATTAGAGACTTCTTAATTATATTGCGAATGAAGGCCACATTTAATGAATTACCTTCTTAAAACATACATACTTTCAAGAATAAACAAATAATGCATCTTCTAAGCTTTAGCTTGTAGAATTTCCGAAATTTCTCTACAGTATAACAAGGTCATCGACATATAAATATACTCCAATCAGAAAGTCCCTAATTTTTATGCTGCTACAAAGTTCATTATTTAAATCATTAATTAACAATGAAAAAAAGATTATCCTCATAACACTTAAGATGTTTAACATTGTAGTCGATAGTTAGTTACACAGTAATTAAATCAAATGCCATTTGATTTAACTTAGACATTAAAGACATTATTTCCTTATAAATCCTAGTAAATTTTCATTTATTTTCTATTAAATACATTCCTAAAAGAAAAATATCCTAAAAATATATATTTATAATAATGATGTCGTTATATGCTTCCAATCGAATATTATTTATATATTTTTTTTATAATAACTCTTGCTCTACTAAAACTTTTATATTATTTTTATTTACTTTTATAAATAAACTTATAGTATTATTAATTGTACATATTCATATAATACTTATGGAAAAAAAGAACACATTCAAAATAAAAACTAACCGGATAAAAATTCCCAACTTGCCCATCACCGAAATTTTATAGCTTTGGTATATTATTGCAGTGGGATAATATAAGGGATGTATAAATATATTGAGTGTTTTGTGCAAAAATACACACAAAATAATGAAACTAAACAGTGGAACAAAAATATGAAAATGAGCACTGAAGCTATTATAAAAGACTCATTCCACTATTCACATATAATTCTAAGTTGGCCCTTTTCATAACGAAATGCATAAAAAAAACTAATTTCAATGGTAAATAAAACTATATAGAGTTTAGTATATTCGTTAAGTCTAAAGTGGATAGGATAGCATTTAGTTTTATTTACTGTAAAAGTGTTTATATATTTTGAATCCTTAAAGTTTCCAAGTATATTTTCAGTTGATATTTTGTACAACTTTGGTATAAAACATTAATTTGATTAAAAAATGTACATTTATGCATATCCGCTTGTCTGTCAAGAAAAATGAACTTTCAGTACTAATTTTAATTAGTATTTTAAATTTGTTATCGTTTATAAGATTCTGTAAGGTAATCGTAAAGCTGAGCTAAATGTTTCCAAATCTTTAACATAATTTGTATGGATATAATTGGTATTCAACGTTATTTTAGAGAAACACAGCGAGAAACAAAAATTGATTCAACCACCGCCACAGTAATACAGCGATAAAACAAAAACGGCATTACACCATTCAGGTTTTCATTTGTAGGGTATCCAGTACACTTAAATTGACAGCCATATAATTATGCTCAATTCTTATTATAGCTACTATAAGTTTTGACTTATATTGACTTTAGTTCTCTATAAATTTTAATAAATTATATTTTATTTCAGTGTAATTAATTTCAGTCTGATTCCTTATCGCGTAATATTTCTTTTACAAATAATAATAATAAAAAATATAAATATTAAATTTTATCAACATCGTTTAAATTATTTCATCACACTTGAATGCATTTTATTTTCATCATTTTATACTACACCCTACTTTAATCCCTAATCTCAATATTCAATGTAAAACTTTCCTAATTATAATACATAAAGATATAATTGGTTTAGGATAATCTAATAAGATTATAGAAAATATAAACATTGAAAACGGCTAGCAGTACCAGCGGTTTATATATAAATGGGTAATTTGTTCTGTTATAAAATTTATATTGGTTATAAAATCTCCCGGATTTTGTTTTTAAGCTATTTATTGCACACATCTGGCAATTTTCAGTTCTTATAGTCAATCTTCTTGCTGTTTTTTTTTATGTAGTCCTTAAATTATACTTTCAAATTCTCTTCAACATATTATTTTCATCTTTTTTGTAATTAAATTAAATTCTCGTCAATGGTAAAGTTCATATAGTGATGGTATTTCAATGATCTATCTATATTTACTATGAATATGAATTCAAAATAATCAAATTGTATTTTTTATATTAAATTATACTACCATAAACTTTTGAAGTATATTCATAATCTCTTCATTTTTAATTATTTTTCACAATCATTTTAAAATCATCATTTGGTATACTCGAAAGATTAAAGTAAATTAAAAATACCTATTCGAATTATCTGAATAAATCCTTGTTTTTATATGTATATGACTGACTGACTATGTATATTAAAAAAACGTTTTTTTTAGGTTATGATAAGAGTTTTTTTATTTTTGTAATTATAAATTTTATGTATCACGCGCAACTGGACTTTATGTTGAAGTATTATTATTGTAGATAGATCTTTTTGAGTCCTTTCATAATTTTTCATAATTATGAAATATTGGATGACATTTATTAATTTCTATATCGAATGAATTACAAATATTTTTATCACTAATTTATTTTTATTTTACTTTCTTATTACAATTCCAATCCAACTTTTAACATACATTAATCACATTAAATTTTAAAGTTCTCTGTAAAATGGTCAACTGCCCGGACAGACAGAAAACATTAAGATAAACAATTTCATAATTCTAAAAAATGTTCTAAAAATTAAGTGCTTTTGATTATATATAATAAAAAATAAAATTGAAATAATTAAAAAAACAATTTTTGTGGTATATTAAAATAATAATTGTAATATAATATTTAACTTTTTACAATTTTCTATTTTTATTTGAATTTGTTGGAATAAATTTTATATTATATTTTCTTTTTTTTTCTGAAATTTTAAGGGAAGTTTGGCCAGAAAATCATTGTTTTGGTTCTATAACTGCAGCACCAGAGGATGAATTAATGCTTTTGAGGGAGATATATTTATCAAATTTAAAAACAGGTATAATCTTATTATATATATAATTTAATTAAAATAATATTTATACATACTTTTATTTGGTATTCCACATTCATGATAAGCACTTAAATTAATTGGTTGATGTTAAAGTTTTTAAACTTAACATGAAAATAATTAAATTATAATATTTTGTGCAGTAATTTTTTTGTAAAATTACAAATAATTATAAATTATTAATGTGATTATAGTTATAGGATAAGTCAGACTTATGCAATATTTTTCAATTTTTTAAAAAAGAAACTCACGGTTTCGTAATCCGTGCTGCATTTTATTTACCTTAAGAATTCGAGGTTATTGATGGTTAAAACTAAATTATATATGATGTATTGTGTAGTAAAATGTCCACATTTATGGTATATTTTCAGTCATACACTCAGATAAATGTTGTTTGACCGGATTTTCGCAATTATTTATAATTCCACGAAGTTCATGGCATAAAGTTATTAAAGTTGATTACTTATTGCTGAATTACTTATTTATATAGATATTTTTTTCATGGCTTCCACAAAGCATCTCCATCTTACTCGGTTTGCTGCTGTTGTGTGTGCGTCTTCCCATGTATGATTACATCTTTCTGGTTTTTGGAGTATCGTACGTCTTCAGGTGTTATATCATATGGACGGACTACGACTTCTTGATCCTTGAGGATTCCTCTCTAAAGACATTCTTGTAATGCTATCGGGCTTGTTTCTGATGGTATGGCCGATCCACCTTTATTTTTTATATAAATACATAACTAAATCTTTTAGCATCGAACATAGTTAATCGTTTGGCGAACATAGTTTCAAACATATTCTTAATTACTTCCAAAAATTACATAAAGTAAAAATCAACTTTATTTCACGGAAATACTTTTAGTTAATAAGAGTTCTTAAACCTGTTCAAGTGAAATTCAAAATTGCTTTTACTTAAAACCAAATTCTTTAAATTTGTACTCATCAAAAATTTGATACATTTTTTTATAAATAATTGATCATTACTGTTGAAATTTTCATATTAAAGTATATATTTTGAAAATGATTGAAATACGAATACTTTACAAACTTACCAAACATCAAAAATATTCGCTTTTAAACCATAGTAAAGTGTTAAAGCATAAAAAAAATCATTTAAAATATCATTTCTTATTTAAATGTCTAAAAGTAATTTTCTTCTACTTGTTTTTATTTTGCATATTAGATTCTTAACTGAAATGTCTGGCAAAAAAAATAAAATAAAATATTTTCCTTTCTTTTGGTCTATAGTAGATAACAACAACATATAAAGTTAAGCACCTGAAGTCCTGAAGATTATAAATTTTGTTTATTTTTTTTTTCCTGCCATCTTATACTTTTTTTTACTGCTTTTCAAAGGAAAAAATGTAGAACCTCTTTTCATTTTAATGCTCTGTTGACATAGTAAAATAGAATGGAATAAAAATTCTTTATTTTTTTTTAACTTCATATATACTTTCTACTATACACTTACTTTCTCTAAAGGACATTTTTCAATATATTTATACTAGTTATTTTCGTTGTTGTTCGAGACAGGACGTTCTTCTCATTCGTTCTCATTAACTATTCAAAACATTTTCTTGCCTTTGGAATATATAAAAAAAGAGGAAATTCTTACAGGATTTTCATCCTCCTTTTTTTTTTGTTATTTACATATATAAGGAATATTTTTTGTTTATTATTATTAGTCATAAGGTTTGCTTAGCATGGCCAATGCAATATCTTTAGTCGTAGATGTAATAGAAATTAGGTGGAAGGAAATTTTGAATTGGGCTTGTGTTAATATTTAAAATTTAATGACAAATAATTTTCATATTTTACAATTGCATAAAATAGTATAATAACAAATAACAAAATTTTACCGTGAAATTTTATTTTCTTTATTACCCCAGACAAAATTTTGTACCTAAGGCAGACCCTGCTTACTCTAGTATATAACAAAATACTTTGACTATATTTAAAAAGTATTTTGAGATGTTATTATTAGGATATTTTCTTTGGCTATCTATTTTCCGATGTAGCCATATTTTTTTGGCTTGTTGACAACAAATTTTCAACCATTTAAAATAAAATTAGTGCTAAAAAATTATATTTATATATACTTGAATTTTGAATCCTGTGAAAATATGTGAAGGAGGCGAAAATTTATATTTTATAAATTTTTTTTTTTAATATAAAAATATTAAAAAGTTTCAAATCTTTTTAATTTTTTATTTTTGAACTGCTTTCATTTTCATATATAGCTAAAATACTAGCAGAAAAAATTTGAAAATTCCATAAAGTTTAACAAAACAAAAAAACAATTTTTTATGTAGCAAACATCTGCGCATAATTCAGTAAGAAAAAAAAAATAAATATATAAAAGTAATATAGCTCTCAAAAAATTAATAGTAACTTTAGAAAATTTCTACCTTAATCCTTCATAATTAGAAAATTATATGCTCTGTCAGCAAAGATAATCAAAACTATTCTAATTAAGTTGTTGTATATAGACTGAGTATAAAATATAGAAAAAATATGTTATTTTTTTGGTAAAATAATTTGTGGACAAAGTTTGTGCCAGGTTTTCTTGATTGGTGGATGTTTTAAGGACTTAGAGTTTTAAAGAGAATATAAATTTGTTGTTACTATTGCCATCAATTTTTGTTGGGATGGAAAAGTTTAATTTAATTTTAAATTTGATGATAAAATTTATTAAATTTTAATTACTTTTTTAAGTAATGATTTAAAGATCGCAAGTATTTTCGTTTAAGTTACGTATTAACGTTAAGTTAAATATCAATTATTAATAATTAATAAATAATTTTTTAATATAATAATTTTTATTGAATTATTGACGAAACTTATTTGAATTAATCGATTTTAATCGATATTTCATTATTAGGAGGCAGAGTGTCATCATTGATTTAATCATGATGTATATGTTGCACGGTACGGATCACTTTGTTATGATTAATATACTGCTTACTTTTTAAGTCACTTTGATTCTAAACTTTTTAAAATTAATATTAATATCGTGTATTTGTAAAATAGCCAACTGTGCAGCATCATTAAAAGATCCTGTAAAATTACATTCTACATAAATTTCAAATTACTCTAAATTTTTAACTTTAATCTATTAATTTTCTTATAGAACAAATCCGCTTTTGATAATAAATTTAACTCAATTTTTCTTAATAATTTCTTAAACTTTATATTACAAAAATATTTCTCTAATGGACTTGATTAAAACTTTTATTAAACTGAAACTAATGGAAAAAGTCATGATTTCTTTCGTTTAAAGAAATTAACTTAATTCCACAAAAAATAATAAAAATGTTCATGAAAATTATTTGCAATAATTTTACTTGTTTTTTCAATTATTAAGTAAATTTATATGTAATTAAATTGATATTTTAATTTTAATGAAAAATGTTAATGGCTTATTTACTTGCTAAAATTTCTGTAAATTTTCTGGTTGCTTGAATATAAATAGTTACAGCAATTCTAGCTTTTTAAGGACCGCACAAAAAATTGAATTAGTCTTTGAATAAATAATTAAAAAAAAAGTTGAAGTTTTGAATAAGAACGATTTAGTAAAGGAATGATGAAACATAAAGTTTTATGGAAATTTGGAATTCAAAATCCTTTTTTTTTTTGTCGGTAGCGGTCGGAACTACAAACATTTGGTAATATTTCTTTAAATGTTATATTAAATTTTTCTTATAACAAAAAATGTTCCCTCGAAAATATAAAAATTCCTTATCTATTGAAAACACATTTTCAAAAAACTCATATGAACATTTTTCATTTTTTAATATGGGGGATTTGAACTTTGCCATACGTTCATATAGGTAAATTATGTTATGGCCTTAGGGTAAGTTTTTTTTTGTTCATTCTGACATTGTGATTGACACTTACCCTATTAGGGGTTGTTTTATTATTATTTTTTGTTGTTAAAATTGAAATTTATTTAAAATCCATTTCGGTTTTACCATTAGTTAAAAAAAAAATGTACCTTTTTTAAAATAACTTTACTGATAATGTTGGAGGTAAACAGTGTTTTGGTTTTACATAAAAAAATAAATTAAAAAGGATATTTCTATTTTGTTGAAATTAAAATAGATTTTTACAATGTATTATAAATTATATTTTGTTGCTATATAATTAAAATTCTAAATTTAAGTATAGCAAATTAATTTGTAGAATTGTGGCATAAAAAGTTGAAAATTGCAACATTTAAACCCAACATTAAAAGTCTGTGGAAAACCCAAATTATATACATAAATACATTGTATATTTGAAATACTGCTGCGAAAATTTATTTATCAAAAAATTTCAAATTTAAATAATTATAAAGTATATTTAAATATTTTGACTAATTAGTTACTTATTTAAGTACAGAATCAAACTGTATTTGTTTATATTAAAATGGGAATTACAACTTCATCGAATTGTGTTCATATTTTTAATAAACCATTAATAATTTGCATAGTTTAAAATTAAAACTCTGTAAATGTTTTATTGAATGTTTATTGGAACCGCAGTGGTTTTTTTTTGTGTCAGTTATTTTTTCCAGTAATTACTGGGTTACCATGATATAAAGCCATGCAATAATGCGTTTTTATCTCGAATGAGACTTAACGACATATAATCACGAATTTTCACATTCGATTGTTGTCATATCGTTAAATCGAAAATTTTAGACATAAAGCATTAATAAATTATAAATAACCCTTTTATACAAGCTGAGTCGAAATCGAGTTAAAACAGAAGTCCAATAAATCTATGACGAATCTCATTTCCGAATCGTTTTTCGTAACCTTCTCACCTACGAATGGATAGTGTATGATAATTAGACTCAAAACGATATTAAACTAGTACATCAAAATTGAAACTTAACATATTTATCTTAAACACTTTAAACACAGTAGAGATGTTCACATAAATTGTTGTTAGACCTCACGTTAGAAGCTTAAATGAAACAAAATAATGCGATTATTAAAGAAACTACATTGAGCTTTCCTACATCAGAGATTATGAAGAGTAGAATAAAATGTATAGTTATTATTATATCTGAAATATGTGACACTGTGGTGGAGGAAAACATTTATTTGCTTCTCTCAGTAAAACTATATAACAAATCTCAGTTTTAACAAATTTCGAATTTTGGGCTGACCCTAAATAAGTAGTTTTTAATAATTCATTTAGTATTTTATAAAATACTAAATGAATAAACATACATTATTGATGTCGTAAAAGATCTGAAATTCTTAACAAATCACTGATTTTTGCAAAGCTACTGTTAAACATAAATTACTGAGTTGACCATAAATATTTAGTATTAATTTCTGCTTAGTCACAAATTACATTTGTTGCGGTTAATGAACTTAATAATTGTATTGACCGAATTAAAATATATATAAAAAAAATCTTTGTTTTTGTTAATTTATTAAAATATTGTGACACCTTTAAATAAATGATTGTTATACCCTTACCAAATATCCCTCAGAAAATGTAAACTTTCATCAATTAATGTCAATATAAAGTATATTCTCCCTCCGGATAATAATGAGGACAATTATAATTAAATAATAATATTTTTGGTTATGTTCCTCACTTTCGATTTACATAATAACATCACCCACTACATCCCTCCAATATAAACAATGAATTATGATTACGCTGATGTCTGAATTTCTGGATGTCATTTTTATTAAAATGACGAATGGGTTAAATTAAATTTTTTGACTGAAGGATTATGGGTAATTAATAATATAATTTTTTTTTTGCTCTGTTGTATTATCAGGGATCAGGGAATATTTATAAAATTTAATTAATTTTTTTTTTAGGAAAATCTATATTTTGTTGGTGGGGTTTATTTTTTTTTTAAATGAAGGAAATTTAATTTAATTTCAAATTTCATCAAAAAATATAATATACAATTAATAATGAACTAAATTGATAGTATATACTTAATTATAAAGGATAATTATTTAAAAAAAAAGCTATTAGATATTTAAATTTTAATTAATATATAAATTGACTAAGTTTTTCCACAACATAAAGAGATTAAGTTACCCGCACTATAAAGTATATTATAAATTGTGCCAAAAGGATGACTATTAATTAATATTTAGATGTGGTTTAAAAAATATTATAGCAAAAAAAAAAATGATTACAATCGATGTATTTAACTTTAGGGAATACAAAAATGCTGTATATTTAATCAGAGTTTATGATGGTTTATCTTTTTTGTACCAGTTGTAGCTAAACCAATAAATTTTTAGGTGGATATTTATGTAATGTTTTGCTTAATATATAATATTATGTAATATGAAGCTTTGTGGTCGAAGTAAAATTACGAAATTTTCTTTTTTCGAGATTTTGTGTTTACTATACGCTTCAGATTTTGAGAAACCATATCCACAAAAAAAAGTTTTTAATTCGAAGTTAGCATAAATGCTATTTTTCAAATAATTTGACGTCTTTTGTGATTTGGAGGGTAGATAATACAAAGAAGAATTTGGTGTAATGAAAAAGTTGGAAAAATTAAAAATTACTTTCTTCTGAATTTTATTTAACATCTTCTCTATGAAAACAAATCCCGAATCTTCAATTTGCTCTATAACTGTTTCAAAATCACAATTATTTTGTATCCTACCATCATTCAAGGATGATTAGGTTCATTTTCATATATAAAATTGTAAAAATATAAAGTATTGATGAAAATATTTAAAATATTTCGGCAATCCTAAGTAGATCCTAATGAAGCACTAATGATTATCAGCATTTTTAATATTTAGATTACCATTATTAAGTTTTAAGTTAAATTTAAATAATTTTATTGAAAACTTCATTAAATTAAATGAGGTCCTTGAAACTGATAACCCATTTGTGTCGCTATCGTACAGTTTAATTTTTGCATGACACTGTCCAAAATATTTATTTATATTTATTTTCGCACAATATTATCAATTGGGGCCAATCCATAACATTATTTTTCATTAGCGTATAATATTAATTTCTCTCTATATACGTAAAATAACATTATCCCCCTAAATTTATTAACCAAAGTCAGATTAAATTTTATAATCAAACTACATTATATAATTATGAATGTATTATTTATATAATATTATATTATATTTAGAATTTAAATTGAAATAAATTAAATTTACACGTAATGATATTAAATTTTGTATATATGTACGAACTCATGTTTTTTAGTATTTAGATATTCCACTTGGTATCCATAAATCACGTTTTAATTACGATAAATATTTGGAATATATATTAGTATCGTTAATATGTATGTATATAATATATTATTAGTATAAAATTTCATTAACCACACACTATATACAAATTGATATTTATGTTTATTGATTTTACACTAATTTACATTAAATATTTAAAGGATCTGCAATAGTTTCTAAATTTGGGTTTTGTTGAAAAGTTTTAAATTAGCAAATTCATTATAAATACTGACACAAATTTAGCATAAATCATTCAAAAAAAAAAAATCATAAGTTAAAAGAAATCAGAATTATTTGTTAAAAGGACTGTAAAAGAAAATATTTGAATTTTTCTGGTTGATTTTCAGTATTGCTAAATAAACTATATGAAAACTATAATGTTAGTTTCAATATTTAATATATATTTTATTTATATATTTATTTATGCTTAATAAAAACATTATTATATTATTTTACTAATGTAAAATTTATATTTGATTTTGTGTACATTATTATGTTGCCATTAATATAAATTTTTTATGGATGCGGCGATAATGTGTAACAGATTTTCAAATCACTTATATAATTTATTATCGTTTTGATTAAAATATTGTGGTTTCATTTTTTGTGATAATAAAAATAATATGTAATAGGAACATAGAACTGGCGTTAATAATGACAGAAACAGGGTATAAATTTATTGAATTCTTTATTTATTGATCATAAAATTTTGTCTATATTGAAAATTAAATCAAATAAATAAGAATATTTTGTATTTGTTGATGTGTTTTTAATTTGTAATATCATATTCTTTTTATATACATAAAAAATTGATTGTTTATTATAAGTAGAATATTATAAATTTTAAAGGATTTTATTTTATATAGTTTAATAAATTTAATAATTTTTTATATTTTTTTAAAAATAATTCGTATTGAGTATTTTTTATCTGATATATTATTTAAATGAATTAAATTTTCTATTCCTTACATGGTGTTTACATACTAGCATCTGGTATTATCGTTATTTCTGGCTTAAAACGTTAACGACTCAGACGTCGACGACTGTTTGTTAAAGACATCAGTGGTTTACAAAGGACAATAAGCAGATAGTGATAGTTATAGTATGTAAACATCGAAAATTTTCAGTAAAGGTTTGTTTAAGAAAGGTGCGAAAAATCCCTATGTATCCATTGTGAAGAGATCTAGATAATGGATCCATAGTGTCCAGTAAGGATTCAACAGTAACCATGAAGGAGGGTGATCAGTTTCCTACTGATTGTTCTATTCATGTGCAGAATGAATTCCAATTTGTTGCGGCCAACATTGTTTGGTTTGACGACACTTAATGATATATTGTTCCAAGGTGTCGTTGACTATGTTGTACGCTACTGTGTCAATAGATATAGTTTCGCGGATTTAATTGGATAGATAACTTGTATTTTAGTACGCGCTTCCATTCAATTCTTTACTTTGGTAAAAAGGATTTGAAAGTCAAAATGTGGTATCACCTTTCGATTGAGGGCAAAGAGAAATCTCTTGGTATACGTGTTGTACAAGTATATAAAACTGCCTAACTAATATTGTGTTTCAAAGTAGAAAGTAATTTATTTTATCGTCAACTATAATATTAGTCGTTAGTGAAATGTTATCATCATATTACATAAATTATTTATTTGGTAAAATGTTATTGATTTGATAATATTGAAAGTTACTTTGTTGTTCGATGTCAATAATATTTATTATTTGAAAAATTATGTTTGTTTTATTGATATTTTTTTTTTTTAAAAAAATTCTTCCATTCGATTGAACTCGTTATCTATTTTTATTTTAATACTATATTTATGATTATGATTTTTACAAATCAAAAAAATCTATAAATATGAAACAGAAAAAAATAAGAAAACTATACAAATAATAATAAATGAAAAATAATAAATGTATAAAAAAATGATGTAACAGAAGCTAAAAAACTAAAATATTAAAATCGTAACCATGTTACATAAGCGACACCTGGGGATCATGTCACGTACGTTTAAAGAATTTAACTCACAAAAAATATTATAGTTTACTTTTTCATATATAAACGTCTATGTGGTCTATGAGTATTCAAAGATATTTGTTAGTGTTGCAATTTCATATAATCTGTATGATTTCTAGGATTATATTTAGTTTAGTTTTTTTTTTACGATATAAGTTCATTACCTCGTTTTGTTAGAACTTGTAAGCAACCTGATGGTGAGCGAGAATCATTACTTTTTACAACGTAGTTGTTTGAAAATTCTTTTATATTTTTATTTTATTCACATTTATGTCAGGATATTCAAATTTGATGGTTTTCTGTATACACCACATATGTGAAATAATCTTTTCAGAATCCCCACAAAAAGAAAAAAAAGAATTTTTCTTTTCAGAAAAAATAATCTAGAATTTCTCGGAAAATATTATGAAAAATAATTTTTTAAAGTAAATAATGTATTATATGTTAAATTTAGATAGTATATTTTATGTAAGCATATTCGCAAATAATATCTAAAAAATAAAAAATATGTCGAATTTTCTCTTTTAAAAAGTTCAAAATTTCGATATTCAAAGAGTTCAAAATTTCGATAATTTGAAAGCATTATTACTAGTACAATCGATTTTGTTGCGTTTAAACTTAAGGATTTAAAGAAACAGAAAAAACTGATCAATGGATTACAAGATAGCTTAACTTAAAACAGTACAGTCAAAAATAATATACAGTCCACGATGAAACTATGATTTAAAGGAAATAATATCCAGCAAGATTCCGAAGAATTCTTATAAGTTATTTCGGAGGAATGAAGAATGCGGATCAACCAATTTATAAGAATATAAGGCCGCCAAATTTAAATAACTGGTATACAAATTAGGAAAGTATGTATATCAAGTCTACCAGCGAAACCTATTCGTTTCGTAATATTTTTATTGTGGTTCTGAACAAAACCCTTCATTACATACAATTACTATACAAACTATATTTCTATACGCTATCCAATTTTATCAAAAAATTTATTTATTTTTTGTCGACCCGTATTTTTTTACCTTTCCTGTTTTATATCTTTTTATATTTATGGTTTGTAAAAAGGTTATATTTTCTTATATTTTCCTTAAAGCATGTATGTCTGTGTATTATGCACTCTCTAAAAACCTGAAATTCCAATAGCTTGAACTTATTTTTTTTCCCTTTTATAAGAATATTTATGTAAGGAGACAATAAAAGTAAATGATTTTTACTTCACTTTTATTTATTCAGTTTTTTTTTTCTTAACCTAAAAAGAAAAACGCACAAAAAATTGACCTGAGAAAATAAAGTAAAGGGAACAAAAAAAAAAAAATAGATATGTGGAAAACAAAATCATATAAACGAAAAATCCATTAAATTTCGTAAATAAACATAAAAAATAAAGATAGCGAAATCCCATTAAAACAAGGATCTAACAACGAATACGCAAAAGAAAAACATGAAATTGTTTATTTATTTGAATGGACAAATATGAAATTCTGGTTGCTTAAAAATAAATTTATATACCTCACTCACTTTTTTGCTATACACCAAGCAGAATAATTTTAAAAACTTGAAGGATGTACATTGTTAAAACTCTGATTATTAATGAATATGAGTAAATTATAATTTTGTTGGTTGATTATGATTAGTTGTAAATGTGTCATTTCCTATCAATCCTTCGTCCTATAGTTCATGTCGTTTTCCTTAATGACTGATATAATTAAACAAAGCGTTAACGATTTTCAATACAGTAGCTGTTTTGATAAGGATATTTCCAATTTACATATAGATTTTTATGTTCCATGAATAGCCAGCGGCAACATAAATACAACTCTAAAAAAATATTCATTCTTGTCACTACATCCTGAACAAAGCGGTGATTAATCCTAATCGTCCTGTTCATAGAAATATAATGTGTACCTAATGAGAAAGCTATTGAATTGGCCAGAAATTGCGCCATGGATATCAGCCTCCCAATTTGTCAGATCGGTTACACAGTCAACTCGATTAAAATACTGTTTAAACTATGGCTAGTAGAACAAAGTAGGTTAGAATGCTTTGCGCTGAACTCCACACAAAACTGTTCAGGAGTAACTCCAACGCTAAACAATCAAGAAAAATTAAACCGCATGTAGAGGCTGCCGAATGTAGAGAATATGACGAGACAATTGAACATCTTTTATGTCAGTGTCCTTCTCTGTGCAATAAAAAATTAAAAAATTTCGGTTTTTATTTTGCAGGAGATTTAATAGAAGTAGCAAGGAAAAACCTGCTAATCTGACAAACTTTATAAAGGACGGGGGATGTCACGATCCGTGGTGAGAATTGGTATCATTTCGTAAGGGAGTACAATGGACCGTACGGTCTAGGTACGTGATTTGGGTGCATTCCCTCCTTTCTTAACCATTCCTAATCGTATAGTTAAGTTCATAATTAGTATAACATTCTGTTATAATTTAGTTTCCTGAGCTCAAGCGTGTATATCTTCATAAAAGTAGACAAAAACTATATTTAGGTAGTACTTTAATAAATCTTTAGCTTGTCTTTATTTCCCCAGATTACAAAATTCTTATAAATAAGCTCCTATTTCATTTACAAATAATAAGTCTACAAAATCTATTATGATTTGGGCTCAAAATTTCCTATCAATTACCAGATGGAAAAAAAAAAATCTTATTTAAAGTGATTTAAAAAAAAAAAATGTTTTTTGTTAAAAGCGTTTTGCCATACAAAAAAACTAAAAAAGTTTTAAAAATATTACCTTTGTTACTATGTTGCGTGTCCTTAAATTTTTTTTTTATTAAACTGGCGTTTTTTTTTTCTCTATATTATGTCTCTCTAAGGATTTTAGTTTTTACGGTGGGATTTTTAGGTTAACCACAAAATGAAAACGAGAATTCCTTGTATACCTTGGTGGTGTGAATTTAATATATAATTTTTTTTCTTATATTTTTATTACTTATCAGAAAAACATTTCCCAAACTATAATGTTTAGGTTTAGGTTATATTTATGCCATTCGGGCTAAAAATAAGTTAAAGGTGTCATGTCGGAATTTAAGGAAAAAAGTAAATTTATATCGTTGTTGTTGGTATACAAGGAAAATTGGGTGAAGAATTTAATAATCGTATATTCTAGTTATACAATTTTGGTTTTTGTTTTAATATTTTTTTATTTTTGTGTATATATTACCAGACAAAGATCCTTAACGGATATGCTGAAGGTGTTTAGGATGACAAGAATTTTTAGAAAAAAGGATGTGACACAATGTGGGAAAATTTAATGCTATAGTTTGTTCAAATGATATTGCAAAATTTTGGAATTTTTGTTGAAAAGAGAATTTTTAGGTTATCGAAACAAATTTTTTTGGAATATTTGTCAATTAAAGGATAATTTTCATCATGGGAATTGGTGAATATGAATTATAATTAAATTTGTGTGAATTTAACTTTTGAAGATTATGTTTACTTCGTGTATATAACACTAACTCACCAGTTTACTTTTTCTTCATCACAAACTCTTACAGTTCATATAAATAGATCTGTGAAATTTATATACGGGCTAATTTTACCTATTAAAAGTTTGAATCTGATTTTGTTTTGCTTCATATTCGGTTTCAAATATATTTTGTTAATAGGCAGTTTAAATTTTTAGTATTACTACATTTCATTACTAATTCTTTGTTATATATACTCAAGAAAAAGTATTTATCAATATTTTAAACTTAAATTAGATTTAAGTTCTAAACATTTCGCAGTAACAAATGATTATTTTCAAATTAACTAATATTTTATTGTTTTAAAACTTTTATAACTTTGACATCTGAAATCATGAATATTTTTTGTAGTTGTTTACCAGTAAAATTTATTACGCTTCATCTAAAATTAATTACTCAAATAATCATTTCTAATCCCAATAGAACATATATTAAAAGTTTTCCATTAATTACTTAACTAAGATAGTATATAACATAATAAATAAATACAATTGAATTTAGGTTGAAAAAGTCCTTTTTAAATGATATATAATGTACATTGTATGCCAACTAAATATTTATGAATTTCTTTTTATATATAATACATGAAATATCCATTAGATACTTAAGTGGTCGTTATTTTTTTTTGCTGTTATCTAAAAACCATTGAAAAATATTTTCATTAGTTTTCAGCAACAAAACTTTTAAAAACATTTTTTTTTTTTATTACATTTTTAATTAATATTTCCGAAAAAGAATATTATGTCCAGGTAAATTCAATTGAATTTTGTAAATTATAAATATTATTTTGTCCACAATTCTTTTATTTTTTGTATAAAAGATTATAAGTTACTATACCAGAAGGCATAGACGTGTAACTTATCACACACGAATCATACGTGGCCCATTACATCTGGATTTCGAATAATTTTCAAAGGTTAATTGAATTATCGAAATTATATCTGAACATTTGTAAAACTTTGTAATGGACCAATCCATTTTTCGATTAAAATTTTGGCTGGTTAGGTTATGTTTATTCATAAGTTTCATCTGGTAGACTATTCATTAAGTGTGTTATTAGTATAATTATTAGTATTATTCAATTTTACTTAAAATTATGTTTGAAAGTAGTGCCCACTGTTTACAGATATCAAAAATGTTTGGCCCGCTTTATTTGAGATATTAAAAGTTCCCTGGTATGAACAAAATATAGACAACTAATATAAATTCCATTTTTGTTTTTATATCCCTTTTAATATGACAAACAATCTTAATTTACGGCGATGCTCGTTATCTGAAACTGGCAAATATAGAAAATCTGAAAATAGTAAAAATAATAACAAAATAATAATAATAAAAAAAAAATTATTTATATTTTCTTTATCCGTTGTTGTAGTAGTAGACAATTTGGCCTGGCAAAAGATATTTTATTTATACCATTTTCATTTTCTCTATTTTATTTTTCTACAAAAGCTAAAAATGTAATAAAAAATAACGAGATTGTTGGCTATATAACAAAAATATAAAATTAAAGAATATAAAAAATTATTTCCTTATAAATATATACAAGTGTACAAGTGGAAATTTAAAGATATCTTTATGATTATATAATAAAGAATGCAGTTTTTTTTTGTATCGCTGGAAAAATCATAAAGAAAAACTTGAAAATATTATTTTTTTATGAAATTTAATTTTTTTTTTTTTTTTTATTAGCTAATTGCAATTAGTAAAATAAATTATGTCAAATAAATGACAAATAAAAACTGCTTTTAGTTAGGATTATAATATCTTTAAGATCAAAAGAGATCAAAAGAACTTTTGAAGTTATAAAAAAGATTTCAGAAAAAAATTCTCGGTAAATTTTAATTTATTAGATTAATCAGGAAGGTTAATAGCATTAATTGAATAACAAGATAAAGTATGTATTAGGATTTCAATTTATTTTTCTTTTGAAATGACAAATGAGATCATTATAGAATAGAAATAAGTGAATGAATTTTGTATCTAAGTTCTTTGAAGTTTAATATAATTTGGTTGTTATTATTATGTATTATAGAGAATTTAATTAGCTTCAGTTTTTTAAGGTAAATTAAGCTTTTCTATTAAAGGAAAAATCAAAGTTCATGTAGCTATTAATTTCTATGGTTTTCTTTTGTTTTGAATATTTCCTAATTGAATGCTGAGCTGTTTAATTTGTATTATATATTGTGAAATTATATTTAAGGTAATTTTAGTTTTTCCACGAATTTAAACATGAAAGAAAATATAAACAGGCGTTTTGAATTTTTTGATAAACAATCTTTAGATCTAGTTTTTTTATTTTGAGATTAATGTTTTGAAATTGCATTTGCTCTAAAAGCTATTTATGTGTAAAAAAGATTTAACAAGATAAGTTTTATTCTTGCTTTTCTTGGAAATGGTTTTGATTTTGCCGAAATCTATTTAAAATCCATTTAAAAAAAACATGACCTAAATATTTGGTAGATACTAAAGTTTCAAAATTACTTTGTTAAGATACTCGAGAATAAAATTTTTCCAATATGACGATTTCATTGCTTTATACTCAGCTATCCAGATATGTAATTGTAAATGTAATTTACCTGGTTGTCAAATAGTTTAGTATATTTTTATAGCAATGAAAATATTACCAAGAAAAAGACTTGCCGGGATTAAGTTAAACTGTTCTTCTTATATATTTTATTAGGGATTATTAGTCAAATATATTTTTTATAATAAAAGATTTTCAAGATTCATCTACCACAAATATCATTTTATTATTGCTGCAAATACTGAATCCCCAAATAATTTTCTTCGTAATTTAATTTATTTATGTAACATCTAAAAACCATTACAACAAATTATGTATGACATTGAATCAGCTTATTTTGAATTGTTTTGAGTTTTGATAAATTAATTTTGATTTTTATATATTAAAAAATTATACTTACCATAATTTTTTATTCAAAAACCTTTTATTTAAATTTAAAAGGATTTTAACTGAAATCAATTTTTACCTGAATATAAAACATTGATTTTTACCCTTACCTTAAATATAATTAAAAAGAAAATGCTTTTAATTTATAGGATTAAGTCTTATTTTTTTTATTATTATTGTTAAATTTTACTTTAGTTTAATGACAATATTAATAAATTTTTCATTTTGCGTTTTAAGTATAATTTTCCAAGTTTCTTTTCTTTTTTTTTTTTAAATCTACATATTAGTTAATTTTAAATTATTTTTTTATCAATTTATTTACATATACTATAAGCAAAAATATTTATTTAAAATACATTTCTATATTTAATAATTTTTATATATAATTAAGTGTTGATTTCTTATAATTTAATTTTTTTTTTTTAAATTTTTTCATTATTATAGTACTTTAATTTTTGGCCAGGAGAATTTTCCAAATTAACGAAATTTACTTTTAAATCACATATATTTACATATATATGTTTTTTAATATTTTGGGGTGGTCTATATTCAAATAGACTGAGAGTTGTCAATGGTTTTTCTTCTGTCATTTAACCAAGTCTATAGAGTGTCTTTAATAGAACTAAGAATTTTACTGAAATGATCGTAACACTTACTGTGATATATTGAATTATTTTCAATGGATTTAACACATTTATAAAAATAAATATAAAATAATATTTATTTTGAACAGTGAACAGTGTTTATGTTGGTTAGTGTTGACCGAGACATGATCTCAAGAATACTTTGTTATAATTTACATTTGTAAAACCAATTGCCAGCTCTTTATCTACATAGAGAATTTATTATAAAAATTTTAAAGTTCATAAATTCTACAAAAAAAAAATAGTAATTAAATACATTATTAATTTTCATTTCAAATACAAAAAATATTTAATATATTTAAATTTTTATATTCCAAAAAGTTAAATTTTCTTTTACTCTCTCTATAAATATAATTTTCATTTTAGATCACTATTTACAAAATCAAAAAAAAATAAATTATTTAATTTTTATTTATATTTTTATTGTTTTATTTTGCTTTAATCAGTACCAATATTTTGTGAATATCTGTCATTTTAACACATTTTATCAATTAAAAGTTGTATATGAATTATCATTTATTGTTGAGAATTTTCGTCACCATTGTTTTCTACCACTTAATGCTCGTACTCCTGTATCACTTGTGAAATTATTACCAAAATGACTTGTATGTAAACCATTAGAATTAATTCTGTTGGTATCATTAACATTATCATCATCATCATCATCATGATTATCAATTTTACTTGATAATGTTGATATGGTTGTTGGTGTTGTTTTTGATGGAATTCGTAATATTTCCATTGGGAAAATATTTTTACGATGTAATGGAATTGATGTTGTTTCTATTGATAATGATTTATTTAAATTTCTATCAGTCATTTCAATATAATAATCATTAATATCATCATCATTACATTGACAACAATATATTTGATCATCATTATTAATTTTATTTTGTTCAGAATTTTCATAATCATTATTACATTTATGTTGATTTAAATGATATTGCTGACGCCGACAGCAATTGCGATAATCATGCCTGCTATAATTTTTATCATTTAAATTATTATGATGATTATGTTGTCGATTATTATGATGATTATAATACCATGGTTTACGATGACATCGATATATATGAATAATACCTAATAGAAATATTAAACTAAATGTTATACCAATAACAATAAATAAACCTGGATGACCTGCAGTTGTTGTATTTTTATTTAAACGTATTTCTAGCCATTGTTCTGGTGTTAAACCATTACCATTATTATCATTTCCATCACTATCATTATCAATTATTTTATGGTGATTATTTTTTGAAATATTAATTTTATTGGTTTCATTATTATTATCTTTTAAATGCTGTTGGTGTCGTATAACTTCTAATGCAGATACAATTTTAGTATTATTTTTATTACTGCTGATACTATTAATATTATTATTTGATTTGTTATGATTACTGAAATTTCCAAATCCTATTTCTAAAGGATTGTTTAAATTTTGTTGTTGCAATTGATGTATAATTTCTGTATTGACTTTTAAATGATTCTCTAATTGATGATTATCATTATTTTTATTATTATTTATATTATCATAATTTGAAAATTCATTTTTAATTTCTTCTATATCGATTTTTGGTGTCAATTTTGATTGTCTATTATTATTTTGTGTTGTTAATTGTGATAATGATGTTGGTGATTGTTGGATAGTTGAATGATTAAAATTTTCAAAATGTTGTTGATGTTCTAGTTTAATAAATTCTGTAGTATCCTTTTTAAATTCATTAAATGAATTCTTTAAATTTTCTTTTAATATTTTTAAATCATTGTCATTATCATTTGAGTAATGATGATAACCATTTGATGATTGTGATGATGTTTTATATAAATCATTAAAATTATCATTTGTTAATTCATCTTTTTGATCTGACATTAAATTTTCAATTTCTAATACTTTCATATTAGTATTGTCATTATTACCAACAACATTTAAATCTTTTTCAGATTGATAACGATTACTAGTAGTCGTACCTGATTTTCTATTATCACGTTTATTTAGTTCTGTTAAAATTTCATTTATTTTATTTGATCCTTTTATATTTGGATTTTCATTACGTTTACTGCTATTATCGTCATTGTGGTCAACAAAATTTATTTTACTACTGATTCTGGTATTATTATTGTCGTTATTTCCAATTAGAAGACTTTTTCTATTATTATTTATATCAAATTCCTGATGTTTATCTAAATTTATGCTCTTGTGTAATACGATATTTTCGATACTTAAATTGGAATATTTCAAATTTCTTTTTAACTGATTATTTTTCGATTGTATTATCAGTTTTCCTATTGATGATGATGATGTTGTTAATGTTGATTGTACCTTTTCAGTATTTAAATACGAATCTTTTACAATTGAATGATTTTCTGGTATCGAAAGTGGTCTTTTATGATTCAGTATTAAATTATCCATTTGATTTTTTTCATCATGTAATAAATTTTCTTGTAATAATATTGGTGGGATTTTATGTAGGTTTTGTGGTTGGGAAAATTTTGACTTTGATGTGGTTGTAAAAAATTTCAATATATTTTTATCATAAATTTTTTGCTGATTTGCAGACTTTTGTTGTTGTTGTTGTTGATCCATAATAGTTGATGAATTTTTTTGATTATCTTTAATGATAACATTCGCATTTGCACTAACATCAGAATAGGTCATTGTATTACCATTATTTTCACCATTATTAGAAAATATCACTTTGTCAGCTTTTTTATTAATTTTTGTTGATAGTTGTTTATTTTTCGATTTAATAGACGCCATAGTTATTGTTGTTGCTGATTCAGTAGTTGTAAATTTTGGTAAGGTTGATTTGTTTTCATTTGATTCGACAATAATTGACGATTTTTTTATATTAGATTTTTCATTTCGTCTTTTTTGATTATTATTATTATTTTTATATATTTTTCGCCTTTTAATTTCCAATCGATTTACTTCATCTAATATATGTTTTTGTTGTTGTAAATTTTTCTTTGAATTTTCATTTTCTTTATCTATTGAATTTAATGGTAATGGCGCCGTCGCCGCCAATATTGGATTTTTCATATTATTATTATTTAAAATAAAATCATTTTCATTCTTTAGTTTAGTAGTCAATAGAGTACGATTCAAAGGATTTGGTATTATTGAAAATTCTTGTTTATCTTTTAATAGTTTACTAGAATTATATAAACGTCTATCATGAATTTTATTTTCATTGAATTTTCCAATATTTGTTGTTTTTGTTTCATTAATCTTATGGAAATTCTTTGTATTATTTTTTAGTTTTTTAGTCATTTCATTTTCTTGATGTAAATACTTTCTACCATTAAAATTATTTTCTGTAATATTTTCATTTAAGAGGGAATTTTCCAAATTTTCATTATTTTTAATGATCATCATTGTTGGCAAATTTTCAATAATAGTAATATTTTTTTTATTCATTTCACCTAAAGTTATTGGATTCTTATTTATTTTAGTAGTAATTATTTCTAAAGTTTTTTGAAAGTTTTCGTCATTATTATCTTGTGGTTGTTGATGTGGACCGTTTTGGTTCAATAAAATATTCGTCGTATTGACATAATTGTAGTTTGATTTTATTGGAAATTTACTTTTATCTTGTTCTTCTGTAATATTAGAGTTATCTTGATTTAATATATTCTCTGTATTAGTTTCAGAAACAGATTTGTCTATAATTTCAGTTGAATTACTTAATGATAATGAAAAGATTGGAATTATTTTATTGGAATTCATTTCTACAACAGTTTGTAAACTTTTATTCATTTGGTGTTTATCCCTTTTAAATACTAGTTCAATTGTTGGATTTGTTGTAGTCATAGTCACCGTTGTCGTCATTAATTTTCCAGTATTTCCTGAAATACTTGAAAAACTTTTTAATGTTGGTGGAATTACATTGATTATATTCATTTTTTCATTAATTTTATTCAAAGAATTTCCTTTTATTTCTGTAAATTTATCTGCAGTAGTTGTTGTTGTTGTTGTTACAGTTGAAAATGTTAAATTTTCTTTATATCCTTTGATTATATTCTCTTGTGTATTTACTATTGAATCAACTGCATAACTATATACACTAGTATGTATTGGGGGTAAATTTGTAGTTGTAGTGAAATTTAGTTTAATTATATTAACTTCGTTTGGTGTTATCTTTTTATTATGCTCCTGTTGACCTACATTTTCTGTTTTTGGCCAATGCCTAATGGAACGACTGTTAGTAGATAAATTAAGAAGTTTATCTTTAAAATTATTTAGTTTTTCGTCGCCATTAGTCGTTATCATTGTTTCATTTGTCTGTAATTGTAAATTTAGTACAAATGGTTTATTTTTTAAATTAGCAGCATCTGCAACACATTTTGGTATTATATCTTTAATATATTTTTTTGATGATATGTCACAATTTAAACAACAATTAGAATTCGTTGTTATAGTATCTTCTTCAAAATTAACAAAATAATTAAATTTTTGTTGAAAATATTTTTTAATATCTTTTGTTGTTGGTGTATTTGTATTTCGATAATCATAATTTTCTTCACCATGACAATTTCTTGTCCATTCAGCAATACTCAATAAATCAGAACATTTAATTGGATTATTGTCAAGCAATAAATCACGTAATTTTGGTGATGTTTTTACAACCGATTGACTTAAACGTTTTAGTTCTGAAGATTGTAAATTTAATGTTAAAAGTTTTGGTAATGGTAAACCAGGTAAATATAATAATTTATTGTACGATAAATCTAATGTTTTTAAATTATGTAATCCTTGAAAATATTGTGGTTGTATATCAGTTATTTGATTATCATGTAAAAATAAATTTATTAAACTTGTTGGCAAACTAATTGGTATACGTTTAAGATTATTATGATCTAAAAATAATGTTTCTAACATTTCTAAACGACCCAGAGCATCTTCTTCAATATCATCGATATGACTATGTGATAAATCGAGATATTGTAGTAATGGATAACTGTCCAAATCACCACAGTTTATAATCTGAAATAGTTAAAGCAATTATGAATTAATGAAATTGTATTGGTTTATATTTATTAAAAGATTTTTTGTTTAATATAATACAATTTTGTAGTAACAGGGCATGACCGAATGTTAATCTTGAGAAAGAAGATAGTGCATAGCTAATAGTTATTGAGTAGTAAATTATAGTGACAGAGTAAATACAAAAATTCTGGTGGCCAGAGTCCAGAGTCATATTTTTAATTTCTGCAGAAGATAGTCATCTATTCTTCTACGTATCGGAAAAACAAACGACAAGACATTGCTAGTATCTGTCTCTGTACGAATGAACAGAAAAGAAACTGCTAAATTTCCCAGATTTATATTAGTTTGTTTAAGGGCCAATTTGTCTCAGATTTACTATTAAAGAAATGAAACAAATAGGAGAGAAGGTTGTAGATAGTTTTCGAATTAATGATATTGTTTGGTTTGCAAAAGTTTTATTTTTATTAATAGTGGCCTTAACTGACAGCGATTTTAATTTTGTATTAGTGGATTTAGCTGATATTGATATTTTATTACAAAAATTCTAAAATTTGTTTCTCGCTAATTTATATTTCGTACTGTAACTTGTGGCAGAAATTTGGCTAACTTTATCAAAAAGTTTTGTAATTTATGTATATTAAAAAAAAAACTGAAATAAATTTTGAAATTTATGGTATATTAAAATATTCAATTTTTCAAAGAATTTTACTTCATTTAAAAAAGTTTTTTTTTTTCAAATTTGTTCGTTAAATTTCATTTAACTTAAGTATTGAAGAGCATGACAATATTTATATATAAAATTTATTTGTGTTTATATCCTTGTAACCTTGAGCTTATTTTAGTAATTCGCTTTTTACTTAAAAAAAATATACATACAATTATTTAAGAAAAAAATAAATAAAACAAATTTTTTTTCTTGTGTCATATTTGAACCCGCAAAACTTTTACATTTTACTTTGTCGCAACATATTATCCCATTCCCATCTTATACTATCTAATTTCGATAAATCCTGTCATCCTTAATCTTGATATAACAACAACGACATCAAAAAATAAACAAAAAATTACTAGAACAGTAGAACACAAGAAAAGAATTTGCTTCTTTTTTTTAACCCTTAGGCAACATTAATTTATATCGCAATTTCGTTTTGTGGAACATTAAATACATTTTGCGGAGTACTTTGCAGTATTTTATTGTATATAATTTATATATGTATATAAACTTAGTCCTTTTTTTCTGTGACCCATTCTCTTATAATTTTTGTAGAGAGAAAAGTTTGTATTAAAGTTCTTTTAAAAGCAATAAAATAGGATTACGCGCGCAAAAATGAACCTTTTAAAAAACTGTAGAGATAGTCAACAGAAATTTAATTCCGCACAGAAAAAAATGTTAATAATCCTTCTTTTTTTAAATACCACCACACCAAAATATTCTTTCGAAGATGGTATTAGTGTAACCTAAATAAATGTAGGATGTCCTTTTTGACTCCCTTTGGTACCAGTTAATAGGGTGACGATTTTTTTCGACCGTGTCGCAGTTCAAATGAAAGGAAAAATATGTCATAAAATGTTTAAAGAAAATATTTGTTGTTTATTCAAAATCGATAAAGGAAATATAAATAAAATATAAAAAAAATTGAAGAAAATCTGATAATTAGGAGGAAAGGTGGAAAGATGAATAAAAATTAGGGTTGTTAATTTTTTTTTGTAATCTTTTTCTGAACTAATTACGAATCGGTAATTTATCTATGGGAAATTTTATAATGAAATTTATATAGAAGAATTACAATTTTAATTCCATTGGGACGTGTAAAAGTTTTAATAGTTTTGTTAATTTAGCAATTAATATTAATGTTAAAATATATTTAATTTCTTGAAATTTATGAGTTTTAATATTAAATATGCTTTTATAATTAAGTATTAATTATTAAATTAAGATAATTAAATATTAATTTAAATTATATTTTTTATAGTAGATTATAATTTGAAATGAGAAATTATTTCAGATTTTCATCTTATAACTTGATTAATTTGCGTTTAGAATTATTATCAACGCCATTAACGATTGTTATAGCGTTATAGTAATTTTACTAATGTTCATTCTTTTGTCATAAATTTAGCCCTGGCGGAATACATAAATTATATTTAAAATAGCAAAATAAATTTTGTTATGATTTTTGTAATAATTACATCAAAACATTTTTGAAACTATATTTACATCGATTTATATTCTTCAGTATCCTCTATTTCTGCAGTAAAATATTTCACTAGTAATAAATTTTAGCTGCTTAAATCAACTATTAAACCTTTTGGAATTTTCTAATTCAACAATAATCTAATCTATATGCTAATTAAATAATAACTATGTAGTCATAGTAATGCAGATTGCTCTGAACTATATAAAATAATTCAATCTTAACTGAAAAAAATAAAAATGTGGTTTAAAATTAAACCAATATCCTAAAAATAAATTCAAATAACGAGTAAAAAAAATATTTTTTAATATATTTATTTACACTTATATTATTTTCCGATTTTCTCAAAAAGGAAAAGTCAAAATACGATAAAAACAAAACCCACATCACTCTTTTAAAATGAAACAAAAAACCTTTTACCAATATTAAGGATTATTTGTTTATTCATTGTAGTCCTAGTCAGTGAACATATAAAAAATATTAAAAAAAAAAAATTGAATTTTTATATGATGTATTTTTGAAAACAGAATAATTTTTTTCCTTTCAAAATCTATCCGTCATCATTAGAGTCAGTTTTAGGTCAAATTTAGTAATAATAATAATAATAAAAAAATTCCTTTCGATGCCAAGAAAAATGAAGTTGTAATTCGATGCCAAAAATGTCATATCGCATTATGAAAATTAACTTAAAATTATATAAAAATTGATGTATAAAGTGGGTTGGTTATATAATTCTTTTTACTAAGTAATATTATATTTATCCTTTATATATATATGTAATTCTGTATTTAAGGAAATTTAATTTTGTTGCCAATATAAATCTTTTTTTTGTTTGGTTTTTGAATTTTTGTGAAATTAAAACGCCATTAACCTAAAAATGTTTTTGTTTGGAAGCTAAATTCACAATATTTTAAAAACTAAAAAAGGATATTAATTTTATGAATTTTCTATATAGAATTGAAAATAATATTAGTAAGCAAAATCGATCTATTAATGCATACATTATGTTAAGTGCGTGCTTTATTACAGAATGTAACAAAGAAGTAATAGAAATTGAAATTTAGTGCACGGGCCTCTGATTAATCTAATTTAATTAATAAAGAAATTGTGAAACATATTCAGAATGTTTTAGTATAAATTATGTAAATATAAATGATGGTTCGAAGTTATAATTGAAGTAATTACAATTGAACTATTTGAAGATAATGCATAACAATTTAAATTATTATAAATTATATTAAAAAAATACTTAATAAGATTACAATAATTTAATTTTCCAAAGACCAAAAATTACAAGTCAAATATATTTAAAACAAGGATGAAAAATATAAAATGTTTAAATTTACTTACCGATAACCAATTATCCATTAATTTTAATGTTCTAACTGATTGTGCCAATGCTGCTGGTATCCTACATAATCCTGTACCACTAGCATCTAATTCTTTTAAACTCCATGATGCCACAAATTCTTGTAATGAATCACCTAAATCAGGATTATATGCTATCGATAATCCAACTAAATCTGGTATACCCTGAAGTGATTTTATTGATTCACCCTGAATCATATTATGTGACAAATCTAAATATTGTAAATTTGATAATGCCATAAATGTTTCAAAATCAATAAACCGTATATTATTGTAGGACAAGATCAAAGTATCAATGTTCAACAGATTGTAAAAGGGTTCCTTAAATATTGTAATTGGTTCAGTATTTGTAATAGTAGTATTAGTAGATGAATTTGTAGTAGTATTACTATTAAATTTTTTATTTCTGTTCAATATTGATGATGATGATGATGACATATCAATTTTTTCATCAATTTTATGATTTATTTTACTATTATTTTTATTTTGAATATTTGTCTTAACTATATTACCATCATCACCTAATCGATTTTTTGATAAATTTAAATATTTTATATTTTTCACTTGTACCAAAAATTGTTCATTCAATTTATAAATTTGATTATATGATAAATCTAATATTTCCAAATCATTTAACATTGTTAAATTTATAGAATTTAATGATTTTATACAATTATTACGTAATGATAATTCTTTAAGTTTAAATATAATCGGATTTGTTGTATTATTATTATTATTATTAATTGGTAATTGAATTATATTTGTTGTAAATTTTTTAATATTATTACCAGTTAAATTTAATATTTTTAATGATTTTAATTGATTATAATTTATAATAAATTCACTTAAATGATTTTGTGTTAAATCTAAAATTTGTAATTCATTTAAATTAATCATTAAATTATTATTGTAATTAAATTTTAATAATTTATTATTTGTTAAATTTAAAATTTCAATTTTATTATGAATACTATTATTATTAATTAAATTATTTATTTCAAATATTGTTGTTAAATTACAATTTGTTAAATCTAAAAATTTTGTACTATTTATTCTACTACTACTTTTATATTTATCACTATCACTATTATTATTATTAATATTATTATTGTTACTATTCCATTCTTCTGTTAAATCTAAATTATCAGCAATTGAATTACGTTTAACTCTAGTATGTGAAATTTTTTTATGACTGATATTATCAGCTCCTTTACTCACAACACTATCAATTGGATTTGTTGTTGTATTATTATTAGTTGATTTTTCCCATCGTCTTTGATAACGTTTTTCATCACGACGATATATTGAATCACCATTTCCACTATCTTCATCTCTTAAAATTTGATGTATTGTATCGTATGAGATTCGTGGAAAATCATTATACATTTCATTAAAACGATTTATATCACGTAATTCTTCTAAATCACTATATTGTTGTTGTTGTTGTTGAATAGGTATTGATGTTATTGATGGTGGTATTGTTGTTATTGTTACTGTAGTAGTATTCGATATAATGGCACTACTATTTTTTAATTGTTTACTGCCATCTATTGGTGGTATATCAGAACTATTTATTGGTTTTATTATAATTATCATAGCTATGAGTAGATTTAATAAAAATATATTATATAATTTGAAATATTTAAATTTTATCGACATTTTGATAAAGGATTTGATTATTTTTTTTTGTATATTTAAATTAATTAATTTGTTTGGCACAAAATATTTTTCTTTCTTGATGTTATTTTCGTCACAGATTTAATTATAACATTTTTAGAAGTCATTTATTAACTGTTTTTAATATATTATAATATATTATGAAATTCATTTTTATGTAATTTTGTCCATAATAATTTTTCGGTCCAATAAAATTTAGATTTTTATCTTTTTCTTCAAACAAATGGTCTACATCTCCAGAAATTTCAAAAAATATTTTTCATAAATATTATTATTAAGTTTCCAACATGAAATAAAAATTTGACCTCATTTTTCCCACGTACAAAAATAAAAATTTTCAAATATTGCCGAAATTAAACACCTGAATTATCATTCTAATGTTGAATAGCTATTTTATCTGTTGGATTATGTTCCATAGAGTGTTGCTAATAAGATTTGCTTTAAATTTATTGAGTGCAATTTTTTGTTAAATTCTTTTATGAAATTTATATTGTAAAAATTTCAGTTGAAAATATTTCCTCTTTGCTACCACCGTACTTGCGTATCCTTGTTTTTTTTGTTGTTTCGTTTTATGTAAATATAATTTTTGCAGAGGGTAAAATTGTTAAATATTTTATTGTTAAAATGAGCTCATTTGAAACAAAGCAGAAAATGATAAAAAAAATATTATTGTATCATTTTTCTTTAATTTAAGGATATAACCTTTTTTTTCCGCTGCCAAACTTTTATAAAAATATATTTTTGTTGTTTCTTGCTGTTTTTATTTTTTATTTTTTATTATGGTTAGTAATGAGAAGATTCAATGTTATTGTGGCGTTTAAAAAATTACGATTTTCGGTTAACTTTTAGTATGATATCTTGATGTTTTCCAACAATGATGGAGCAAAAAAATAAAACACTGCAGAAGAAAACGTTGTTGTCCTGTAATAAAAAATAAAAGAAAAATATACAAATTAAAAGTTTTATTATGGAAATTGTAAAAGTTAAGAGAAGATCTTTGGTTAAATATTTTTTAATTAAAATAAATAGTTTTTATTGAGCGAAAAATTTGTATCAATTAGTTTTACAATTGAAGTTTTTGTAAAATAAAAATTTATTTTATGAGATTTTAGTAATTTAGAAAATCTTTAAATATATTTTGTTAATTTCTTCTTTAATATTATGTACAAGGAATAATAGAAAAAAGATAATTAACATCATTCTTTTCGCATTTTAAGGCATATATTGAAGGAAACAATAATCTTGAAATGCCATTTGGTAAAAATGAGCATGTAACAATGTTTAAATGACGTAAATAATTTTGTAGTATAGTATGACTATAACAAGAACACGTCCTGTTCTAAAACCAATCAAACCAAGGTTTTAATCAAAATGACCAGACAATCTGAAATAAATTTTTTGGAAGATGAAATTAGGATTTATGTATATACGATTTTAAAAGGAAATCTGTTCAAAAACTAACAATTTCCATTTTCAATTTATTTAGCAAAACAAAAACGATAGAAAAATGAGTGAAAGAAAATATTTTTATGTATCAAAATCTGTTGGTCTTGTACATTTCCTCAATTTATCAAAATGTAGTAGACAAATCAATAAAATTTTGATGTCATGGATATTTAGTGAAAATATAGAAAATAAAATTTCTCGAAATTTTTCATTTTTTTTTGTTTTTATTTATATATTATTATATTTTCGTAAATTTTACATATTTATCTTATTTTTGTTATTTTAACTTCTGACGAATTTGTTTTCTATGCGTTCTGATATTTTTTTGTTATTTTATGAAGAATTTTTCACAATAAATTATTTTATTGAATTTTTATTGATATAGCGACATTACGACATAAGAAAAAAATTGTTTATTTTAGCGAAATAAAATTGCTATTTATTTTTCTGTCTAGTTTTTTTGTTATTTTGGTTTTGTTTTTAAACATTTATTTTCAATTTGGAAAAAAAACTTTTTCAATTTTCAAAAAAGATTTTTCATTATTATACATACAGCAGTGAGAGAGAGGAGGAAAGTGGGATAGTCGAAAAGTAACAAAAGATATAGGAATAAAAAAATTACATTTTAGGTAAAGTTTGTAAATTTGTCCGCCACCGCTGACATCATAAGACTTGAAATTTAGTTCAATTAATCAATAAAATTACATGTCAAAATGTAATAAAAAAACAACCTCACATATTTATTTATGTATGTACATATATACATATATATAACAATAAGGACATAAATCAAGTAAGATGTTTTTTTTCTCACTGTTATTGATTTCGTCCATTAATAAAAGTTCTACAAGTAATAAAAAAGAAAATTCGATTGTTCTATTGATTTTGGAAAAGTTAAAAGATATTTTTTTAAAAAAAAGATATGTACGAAAAAAACTGTTTGTATTTGTCAACAGATGGCAGTGTAAATTAATGTAACAAAAGATTGCGGTCGGATTCAATGCAAAATTTATGAGTTACTTTGAAAATATCGCATCCCCGGCGTACAATTCCAATTTTTTTACAAGTTTTGTTATTGCATTACAATAATTTAAATTAGGATGCACAAATTCCTTCTTGCGAGTAGCTTCACAGTTTATTATTGTTTAAGTTCATGTAATTTCGTCCTTAAAACAGGACATTTTTGATTTCGGACATGTAAAGTTTGATGAACGACAAAAATAATTTATAATAGAAAACTTTTGATTTATAATAGAAAAATTTAACAAAATATTTTAAATATTTGAAATTATTTGTTGATTATTTATACACCGAAAATAAATAGAAATTTCAAGTTTTAATTTTATCAACTTTTCATGAAATTTTCAGTATTCATTTTATAAAACTCTATAATAAATTAGATAAACGTATCTAGATAAACTTATTACGACTTGACATATTTTTTTTTCGCCATAGTTTTAGGATTTGAAAATTTAATGTCCTTTGAAAATTTCGGAAGTTTTATATTTAAAAAAAAAAACTTGTAAAAAATTCAGTTTAAATAAATTACATTAATTAAAAATTTTCGTTTACAAACTTTAAGAACATTGTAATTTGAGTTTACCTGAAATATTATCTATTTATTTAAAGTTGTTTGCCAGAAATAAGTTTGTTTTATTTCAGGGTACCCATTCAGTTTAAATTTTAGTAAAATAAAATGAGATTTTATTTTATTAAATTTAATTATAACAGGGCAGAAAATAAGGATTTTATAATTCAAAACTGTTTTATATGTACACCTTTACAAATTTATATAATTTTGAATATTTGGTTAAACTATTCTTGAAATAACAATTCCACTATTCCTTAACTTAGAAGTAATAAGTTTCAACTGAGGTTCAAATTATTATTATATTTAAGCCTTACTTCGATATTGGTAAAATAATTTTGGTATAACTGAAAATAATTTCAATATTGATTAAATGAATATTTTCAATATAAAAAAAACTTGTTGGTTACAAAATTATGTTAATTTTCAGATAGTATTAAAAAAGCTTAAAATATTAAGTATTTATAAGGCTAATGATAAGCTAAGTAATATATTGTATTTGTGATCAAACACTTTTACCAGCAAATACCATTAAGTAATGTTTACATTACCCGAATATAATTTAAAAAATATTAAAGAGTTATACATATTTGATATCACATTACAAATATAGAATTGTTGAGTGGAATTCCGTAACATAAGTTATACTTATTGTTGACAAAGTTATTACTCAGTTGTTATAGAAAAATATAGACGAAATTTTAAATATTGAAACCGATATAATTCTAACAAAAAAAAATCTTTTATACAATGTGAATCGTTCCCGCATTATGAATCAGTATAACAAAATTGTGTACCTTAAGGATTAAATTTTGAATCTATAAGAGCTCTTATAATATTAAATCAAAAATTTTAATACCTTAAATAATTTATTTATCAAATAACATTTTAATCAACTCAAAGAATTTGTTATATAATTTTTTCATTAAAATGTCCAAACAAATAATTTTTAAAATTTAATTAAATCTCTAGAGACAATTTTTTTTTTGATATTACATTACATTACATTATTACATATATAAAAATGTTCATTTCGGAAATTACAATTTTGTATTTATTTTTTAGTTTGTTTATTTTTTATTAAATATAATTTTCTTCTTTATTTCAAATATTTCTTTTTTTTTTTATTTATTCTTTTCTTATAAATAATTTAATATTTCAATTTATTTTTATTTATTTTGTGAAATATATATTCCATTTAGATTTTTATTTTATGTATAAATATAACCAAGAATAAGAAATCAAGTTGATTTCAAATGCAGCAGACACAAGATATTTTTAATACTCCGGTGTACGATATAAAACAGATTTTATTTTAACATAATCAGGGTTGTAAACTAAAATATCTAAAAATAAATTTATATTTTTGAAATTAGTTAAATTAAAATTAGAAATTTGTGACTGATCTGACATCTATCAAAACCGAGAATGCTGAAATTTTACAATTTATAATTTTTCAATTAGATATATTCGTCGGACAGTGTTTTTTGGAAGCCACATAAGACATAACTAAAAAACATTGTTCTGTGTTAGAATATTTCATCTTCGGTAAGTTTTTTATGGAAAACGTACCTAAAATGTGTAAAATTTCTTTATGGAATCTAAAAGTTCTTTATGGAACCTAAAAGTTCTTTATGGAAAACGTACCTAAAACTATTTCGAATTACAATAATAATTAAACTTTATATTATTATCATATATTTATATTTGTTTCACCTTTGTAATTCTAAATTTATATTTAGTCCTTACACTTTACATCCCTTTTTCTATTTCTTGACAGACCAGACAAACGAATTATATATTACAAGTCTCTCTTAATACATAAAATCAAAAGCAAAAAAAAAAAAAATCAACTTAAATATCTTTTGATACTATACTTTTGTGTATATAAATTTCCATTTCCCTGAAACGGGCCAACTGGGGATAACATATCCTATTTAATCTTAAACTCATATTATACATATATATAGAAATAACTAAACTATATATGAACACAACTAAACGTTAAAACTAAATTTTATAGTTGAGATTTCTGATCCTAGAAAATCTTTATGTGTAAAGTTAAAACGTATATTTAAAAAAAGAAAAAAAAAACTTTGTCTACATATTTTACTACTGGCACTAAAGTGGAGGTTTGTGTAAATTATTATTATATAGTAAAAAGGTTTTGGGTTACTAACTATTATCTTATTTTTTTTTTTTTTATGTTTTTAACTCTTAATTCAGCATGTACAAGAAGCTTGCCTTTTAGGCCAAAATCTTGTTTTCCATTTTTTTTTTAGATTCAGGGTGAATATTATTAGTTATATACGTTTTACGTACATGATGAACATAGTATAATCTTTTTATAATCATAAATACATATGAAAATTCGTTTTAAGGACTCTTTAATCTTTTTTTTTTCTGTTTTTGTTTTTGTTTTGGTTGAAGTCTATGTTTAAAGATATTTATAGACGATAATTTATTAGATTGTAAATTGTTATATATTTTTCATGTTTTTTCAGTATAAGATTTGGCAAGCTAATTTTCACTCTATGAAAATAATACGATACTAAATATTAAACTAGTATATACAAATAAATAATGTTTTGGTTGGGTTCTATAAAAGAAATGTTTTAATAATCTTTGACAAAAGCAAAACCAATTAATATCGTACATTTAATGAGCTAAATATGGGAAAAGTTATTGACTTTTATATGCTTAAGGAGAAATTGTTAAATATTTTGTAAGATTTTGGGTATTTGAGAATTACGTTTATTGATATTATATTTTAAAAGATGTTTTTAAATAATTTAAATATAATTTTTATGTTTGGATTAAATTAATTTTAATAAAATATTCGTTAATGTACAGAAAGTTTATTTTAATTTATTTACTTAATTAAGTTATAGTTTATTGTTAATAAGAATAGTATTAAAATCTGGATCGTACTGTCCAGTACGAAGGAAAATAAAAATCAATGACAAATATACTACGTGAATAAATTGATATATACGTGATAAATTGTGAATTCAAATAGGCTAGTTCACGAAGACTGAGATGGCCGGGAAGAATTACAAATAAAAATCCTAATGGATAATCCTGATAGGTAAATAATTTATAGATAAACCGCGAAACAGTTTGTAAGATGATATTAAATTATACACAAGAAAGATCTTGAATTGAACAACTGTCAGATTACGGATATAAATAACTGGAGGAAGAAAATTGAGAATCCAACTACTTAAAAATGCACCACCAAAAGAAGAAGAACAAGAAATTCGATTATCGAAAATAACGAATTTTATGGAAGTAAATTAAATGTAGATCGAACAAAACCATTAGAAACCAAACTAAAAATATCGAAAACTTATAAAATGTAAAAGTAAATAGAATTATCTACTATTAATAATGAACTTACATAAACTTCAAACTGCTGTTGTACATTATGTAATGCAGGGATTAAATAACAGCTTGTCATCGATTTTTGTTTATTAATACTAAAACATCATGCAACTTTAATGAAAGGTTAATATAAGCAAAAAGTAAATTTCCAAAAAATATTCAAATTAATTTCTTCCAAAATTTAATAAAATATCTTAACTGTATAAATGTTTCATTAGAAATTATATTGTTTCTGACAATCTAATTATAATTTTCTAAAAGACATATGTTCTATAATGTTTCCACGCACAATACACTACATAATTTTCATATTATATATAAACATTAATACTGTATAATGTAATGTACATAAATATATCTACATATATGCTCTCAAAACATAATCTAATATGTTATACATATTCTTAACAAATATAATTTGCACCTGAACCAACATAATCTCTTTAAAATTGCACATAAAAAAAGGTAAATTCCTCTCAATAAAGTTTAATCTCGTGAAAAATATTTAGATTTTGTTGTGTTTGTTGGTGGTTGTGTATTAGTACAACAAGTTAAAAAATTTTTTTTCGTGCTGAGACTTTTTTTTTTGTATATAGCTTATATGTAATATACCCCTAATAAAAAATACAACCCCCACCGGAACACATAATCACTCATACTTTAGGGATTTTCTTTCTAAAATAAATTCTAAACTAATAACTCTATTAGCATAAAAAACGTATACACGTACACAACAGTAAAAGGATGTATGTAAACGTATATATAAATTTTGGTAGACAAGCCATGTGACATCAAATTTTAGACTTTTCGTAGATCAAATAATATCCTTTTTACTAGAATTTTGGTATTGTTTTTTTTTTATGTATTGGCTGTGTAATGTAAATATCCGTAATCAGAGACACAACCGGAAATTCTGTCATTATTACAAAGAAAAATGAAGAAAATTATATATATATATTTTTTTTTTAAATTATACTGTAAAAAAAACCGACTTTAATACTAATTAAATAATTGTGTCGTCGTCGATTTAAAATCCTTTTAAATAAATTAATAACTGCTAAAACAATATTTAATTAAAATAAACAAACTCATTGTTTTGTTTATGTATTTGTATTTTAATTTAATTTTTTATTTTTGCATATGAATAAATAAATAATATAAACCCACACATCCTGTATATTAAACAGTTAAAGGATATTATTTAACAAGAGTTATTTAATCATAATAAAAGTAAAAATAAATACTTCGTATAAAAAAATGATATTATTAATATCATTAATATGAGACTACTTTTGTGTACAGGTGTACAGACTTGCTAAGGATCTAGGTTTTATGTATTTATTTTGTTATTTAAAAAAAAAAAACGATTTTATAATATTTTTTTTTTATTTGATTTGAGTACATACAAAGTTGATCATCATTCAAGAATATTAACATTGACATAACTACAAACATTTCTCAGAATTTTTTTTTTAGAATCTTATTAGTTTAATTTTTTTGGGACATATTAATTATCCTTGTATTGTTACAATGGAAGGAGTACAATTTTATGTAAATTTATGAATATGACAATATATTGAAAAGAAAAGTTTAAGCAATTACTTAGTCGATAATAAAAAATTACTAGCTATTTTGGAGATTACTTATGTTAGTTTTGATTTAAAAAAAAATCAATTTGTCGGAGTGCTTCATGTTATATTATTGACATAGCTTATACATATTTGTGAGATATCATTAGCGTATTAAAAAAATAATGGGGGTTGAGATATATGGAAAGTTCTATCCTTATTCTATATACATTACAATTTTGATAAAAATCGGCATAGCGTTAATACTGTTGAAAGCTGTTGAAAATGTGAATTTTATTTGCGTACTTTCTTTTTTTCCATAGATTCTTCATTTTGTACTACGGACACGAAATTTCTTATTGCGGAGTCTGAATCTCCGTCACCTGAAATGTTGAGAATATAACAAAATCAGATTTTTTTTTAATTTTTCACCACAAAGCTTCATGTGAAGCAAGAGATATGAAATAATATGTTCTTTTTTTGAAAGGATTTCTGTTATTCAAAAGAAAGTTTGTTATTCTGATTTTCACTCGTACTCCCATCAATTAAGGAAATTTAAACTGTATTCCGTTGAAATAATATTTTTTGTAGAAGAAGTTTGCGAAAAGAAGCATAAATCTTGCAGATTTTATCCAATAAAGTTGTCGGATATGTCGTTATCCAAAATAGTGAACTTATAAGTTTGGTTTCATTTTTTTTTTTGATAAGAATGAAAAAGGATATTTTTTAAATAACAAATTTACGAATATAACAAAAAATGTAATTTATTAATTTAATAATTTCAATTAATTGTAAAATTTACATATTTGTTTCAACATTTCTTAAATCAATTTTTAGCTTTTTCAGCAAACTTTGAAATGCATTTCCTATTTGTAGTTTAGTTCTAATAAAAGTTCATTTGAAGTTGGTAGTTTTACTGGTTCGCTAAAAACTGAAATTATATTTCATATGTCCAAAATGCTGTACACTATCCAGTAATTATTATCCTAATTGCATGATATTTCACACATAATGTTGATTTTGTCATTGTTTGTGTCCTGGGAATTTGTAGCAGATAACTTCAGTGGTTTAATGTGAAACTAATATAAAATTTTGTAGCATTCAGTTTCAGTGGATCAAAATTTCAATTTATATCAAATATTTTACAGGTATCTTAAAAAGCATGAAATTTCTATCAAAGCACTATTATACTTACAAATTTATTTTGTACATAAATCACTCTTGAACCTAACTACAAGTTATCTGCTGCCCCTATTTAAAAGCGACTTTCTTATAATACAATTAAAGTGATTAATTTTTTCTTTCCTATCTAAGAATACAAAATCTAATTTCAAAATGAAGAAAAAATTACTGACAATTTTTTTTTTACTATTTAAAGTTCACAAATCTTTTTATCAAATAAAATTTCATTTGAATTTCTTTTTTTCCAAGTAAAATTTTCATTAAAAATTTTATGGCAAAAATATTTGATATTTAAAAAATGATATCTTTAAAAAATACTTTATTATTTTTATGAAAAAAACTAACTTTAAAGATTGTCAAAATGAAATGGAAAATAGTAAAAAGACATTAAATAAAATTATATTATCGGATTTAAATAATAATAATAAAATTGCATTGAATAATAAAAATTTTCTTTTAGCGTTTTTGCTGTAAGAAGCTATATAAATAAATGAAAGTTTTGCCAGTGATTCTTTTTGGTAAATTTGTATTTTTATTGAATTAACATTAAAATTTTATGTTTTATTGTTCTCGAATCAAAGTTGAAATAAGAATTTTAATATTTTAAACTGAATTTTCTTTATAATTCCTTGAAATTATTTAAAAATTAAATAAATAAATAACTTTTATAAATAATTTAATGATGTTGCAAAGTTAATACAGAGAATTATAATAATTTAAAATTTTATATAATTTGAATTTTGTGTCTGTCGTGTAATATTTTTTGGTAAACCCTTCACGAAATTCAAAGAATGTTTTATATGATAAAAATCAGGCACCAGAAAAGAAACAACTGTGCCATTAAGCTAGCAATAGACTTGATTTGATTTTCAATCCAGATAGCTTTCTGCAACATTGCCTATTCATGACTATAGAATTTCGTCCTTCATTGAGAGTTAGCCATTGATATTAGCCCATTCTGTTCTATATGAGGAATCAGGTCCACTACAATGTAACCTAACCCATATTTTAATAGTTTGAAAATTAAACAACGATTACCAAAAATCTACTTTTAGAGATAACCTCACTTGAGAAATTGAATGCTGTTTTATGAATTTTTAACTTATTTTTCTTTAAATAATATAATTTTGACAGTTACGATCGCTTTTCCACAAAAACTGTCAACTTGTTAAAAAAAGAATTAAAAGTTTTTCATTTTTCTATAAAAAATATACAGAAATCTCCAAGGATTTTTTATAGTTTATACTTAATAGAAAGTTTAAAATAAATTAAAATTAATTTAAAGTGAAAATCATTGTATATAGTTATGAGTTAAATATATTTCGAATTGAATTATAAATATAAGTTAATAAATTGTTCAAGATTGACTAAAGTTTTTTAAGTGGGACATCTGTGATGCATGTCTGTGAATTAATTATAAATTATAAAAGTTTATAAAACTCATCTGTTTATAATTTGTTGGACAATATTGCTCCTAATATCATAAACCAAAAAAAAATATATATTCAATAAAATACAGAATATCTGAATTTATATGTTTCTAATAGCAGCAAAGTTCAACAATATTTGTTATTAAATACAATAAATATTTTCAAACCATATCATAAAAATAGAAAACATTGAAAAATCCATTCATTTTTTTCTGCAATATTTTTTTATATAGTCTCTTAAATCTAAAATAATCTTAACCTGTGATTTATTACTTTTATAACAAAGTTAAGGGCCATGTTTAAATTCTAATCGAACAAATTTTTCCTCTTTTTTTGAACTTGTAAGTTTTTCCTTTTCGTTATTGTTTTAAGTGTGCACATTATTTTCCAATATGAAAAAAAAACTTTTCTATAACTAACCATTTCTATTTAAAAATCCAGCATGAATGTGCCCACTTTAACATAAGAACATAAGTTCATATACACAGACATCACATAAACTACAAAAAACAAAAATCCTTAAACATTATCCACACACATAAATCGAATAGAATATACTTCTTTGTTGAAAATTTTACAAAATTACTAATTCCTCCTCCTGACTCAATTCGATTTACTATTATAAATGCTTTCTCTCTCACTGTCGATGAATACAAATTTGTAATTATGTTAAAAAAAAAAAATTTCACTTTGAAAATTCAAAAGGAAAAGTAAAAATAAAAGACAAGAGAGTTTATAAAAATTTAATGTAAATATAATCAACCATGCACCCCTGTAGTTGAATATATCATTCAAAAGATTAATTCTACCAGCAGCAGTTCTAAATAAGCTTTGATAGTCGAATGTCCTTAAAATTTTTCATCATCTCACATAAATCTTTTGTCATTCAGATGCAATCATCCGCCTCCCCCCCACATATTAAACCGTATTCTCAATCATAGTCATAAAATTTTGTATAAATGGATGTGTATGAGTGTATCCTTTTTGAAAAACAGTATGTAAATTTATTACCCTATAAAGCTTAAAGCCATTTGTTGCATATATAGTACCCAAAATATTGTTTCTATTGAAATATCACCCTGTATAAAATATAGAAGGAGGGTAAAAAATTATGTCCTGTGGTGAGTCTTCAAACTGGTACAGATAAAATGAACAAAAAAAAAAAAAAAAAAATAATTTAAAAGGAGGATATATAAATTTTTTAAATTGCACTATAGTGAAAAAAAACTAAATTACCGATCGTTTTTCTTCATGTTAAGGAGACTGCCGTGCGTATTTACATTTATATTATATATTCTAAGTGGAACTAATGGTTAAGGATTAAGGATGTTTACAAAATATATCTAGGCATTTTGTTAGTATTATATTGCTAGTATATACACATTGAAATATTTAATGTTTTTTTTCTTTTCATTGCGTTCGTAACAGAATTCAATTTAATTAAATGTAGGAAAATTTAAATTAGTTTTCGTGAGAATTTTGATTTAATTTAAAAAAAAAAATATTTGTATAAAACGTACTAATTACTATTTGCAACAGAATTAGGGAAATATTATACTGGACTTCATGGCGACATAATTTCTACAAAAAACAAGAGTAAAAACAAGAGTACATCAATTTTTGCCTTGTAAAAGTTTGTAAAATTCCCGAAACTTTATCAAAGGATTATAAGGTTTCCCAATATGAACACAGGTTTCGTTAGAGTACACTGTAAGGTCAAAAAACGGATTCTTTGAAACAGATTCTTTTCAAATAAAATTTTATTTTAAATGGAATTTTTGCTTGTTAAGTTAATTTTACAAAATAACTCAAAAGAAATGACAGCTAATCCTTACGTCCTAATAAGAATATATTGTTCATTAAGAATTATTTGAATATTTTCATTATAATTTAAAAAAAAAAAAAAAATATTTTGCTGCTCATATCCTTTTAACATTCTTTTCTCTAATCATTATGTATTCAAATTGAAATTTTATCCAATTCGTCTGAATCAACATTGTTTTACATAATTTCCTATTGAAACATTTTCTTTTTTTTTTTTTGTAGTACTATCCAGTTTTCTATATAAAGAAAATTAAGAACAAAGAACAGCAAAAATTCATTCAAATTTATGAGCTTTGATTTAATAGAATAACATTTTTATCGTCTTTCATTTTTTTTTTGTTTATATAAAATATCAAGGATCTACTACTAGAATATACCGACAAAGAAGAAATCTATAAAATAAAATTATCTGTTTCTTTTTAAATAAAATATTAGCTAACTAGGCAAGCCTGTGACACTCTCCTCTTTTACATTGTTTAGAAACAGTTTAAATTTTTTTTATATATCCTTGTACCGTACAATTTATGCTAAAAAAAAAAAATTTTAAATTGACTTTTTCGTCTTGTGATTTAGATAAAAAAAAATGTGAATATTTTCTTGTTTAATCGTAATTTGATGAGAACCTTATTATTAAATTACTAACTTAACTTTACTAACAAAAATTTATTATATTTGCCAGTAAATTTCTGTTTTATCTATACAAAAAAAACTATAAAAAATAGTAGTAATTAAAAACTAAATTCTTTGTCGTTTTATTTTAACTTTCTAATCTGGTTTTTCCCCCTATTTATTTTCATTGTTATTCCATTTCTTATCTACAAACAATTTAATTTTAAAATTAATAAATTCCAATAGAAATGTCCTTACAAACTTAAATTCTTATCGATTGTCACAATCTTTAAATAGTTTGATTAAAACTGATATGAACTGAGGTACAAATGAAGAACCATAATGTTTATATGTATGTATATAAATATTATTGTAGATAAAATATCCTTTCTTTTCTATTTATATGAAATATAAATTTTATTCATATATTATTCATAAATAATCAAAAGGATTTTACAAAAGAATTCAAACTAATAATAACATTTTTTTTTTGTACAGTGTTATCATATTTATATAAAGGATATATCTTATCCTTTTGTGTTCTATATCATTAACTCATTAATCTGCTTTATTGCTTCTAATATTAAGAAAGTTTTTTTTTCTATATATATTTTCCTATAAAGAGAATGGAAATTTTGGTATTATAATAATCCTTTACCTTACTCTTGAAAATATTTTCCATTTGCCAAGTATAATACTTAATAAACATTTACTCCCTTAAATGAAAATTCTACTAATGTACGAGGCTAGATTTAAGTTACTAAAATTGTGAAAAAAACTGTTTCCTTGAGAATTCATTATCGTTTAGAATTCGTATTTCATTTTGTTTTTTAATTAAAATAAATTTGTACTGCAGTGTTCTCAATAGAACGAACTAATTGTTTCGCAACCTGGACATTACATTTGAATGATCCTTGAAATCAGGACATATATATATTCGAATACTGTTGTTCGATTATGATGCACAGTCGCACGAGATTCTTATAAATTATAGACATTAACAAATTCTCTAACAAATCCATAAGTTCAATACAATGATTATAACATTGAACTCGTACTTACTACAAAAACCCTTATCCTTTTTTGTTAAAATAAATATAATAGATTCATAAAAAAAAACAATATTTTAACATATTTCTATTATGTTAAGCTCAATTTGTTGTTGTTTCATACTCAATGTAAAGAATAAGAATCTGGCGGATGGTCAAGTCCCTCTAGTTTTGACTAAGTGTCTTCATTATTTGTTGAGATGTGGTGAAAATGGATTGAAGATTAAATGGTCTCTAAAGCCATTAGGATTTTTGCCTCATTACCTTTTGTTCTTTCTATTTCCATATCAAATTTTACATCACTATTTATTTATTTATATGTATGTATAAATTATATATGTATATGAATGTATGTTATCATACTATTGTATACAAATAATCATAAAGGATTTCAAATTAATGAAATAGCAAATTATGCTTAAGAGTATATTACTATTTTCATATACATATAGATATATTTAGTTATCTAAAGAAATTTTCAAAGATAGATTTATAACCAAAGATGGTCTTAAGTGCTTTTCTATTGTGTTAATTTTTATCTTCTTCAACATTTTTATTGTTATTGTGTGAGAGTCTTAAATAAGATTTGGTTGAATTCACATGGGAACGATAATTTCAATAATAATCATAATATTTAAAATTTAATTGAGGCTTTTTTTCTAAGGATAAAAACAATAATAATTTAGGAAAATACCAGACCAAAAATTACCGGAAATATTATTGTTGTATTTTAATTGAAAACAATTTATCCTGGGGTGGGTAAAAAGGGTTTCCTTATTATATGAGTTTCTAAAAACAAAAACGAATAAAAATTGTAATTATATTGAAAATATATGAAAATTATTTATAATAATTTCATATCAGTAATTAATAAAATATTGTAATAATGTGGATGTAATATAAAGAGCACGTACAAGTAATACTAAATAATAATTCATTTAGGAAAAATAAATGAATGAATATAAATAAGCTAAGGCTGAAGGTGAGAAATTGATGTAAGAAAATAATGTAATTCGCATTAGTGCCTGTAAAAGATATTAAAATTTGAAAAAATTAAGATGTTTTCAAATTATAGTCTAAGATGGGAGCATGCTTTCATACATTTTGTTTTTTTTTCAGTTCTAATTAAAAAAAATTGAATTTTTTACAGTGTCAATAGTGAAAGTTATTGCAGAATTTCAACCAAAATCTAATGAATTCATAATCTGAATAAATAAGAAATATGATTATGAAATTCTTATCGGTTTTATACTAGGACGCACACAAAATTTGACAATATTTCTCTTTATAATTTTTGGCTTTATGAGATCTCAAAATATATCATCGAAATTCCTTTTTTTCAATGCTCGTTTACAATATTTTTAAATACTTTTTTTGAACTTTATGTGGCCAAGTCAATATTTAATGATATAAAACTCATTTACTCAGAAATTGATCTAACAAAAACTGATTTCCAGAAAATTATCATAATCAATATTTTTAATAATAAGAAATTATTAAATTATCAAACTAACAAACACAAAATCTATTTTTATAAGATTTATTTATGCTTAACAATTCAATTTATTTTTTTCCTTTTCAAAGAGAAGTTTGAATATCTTTATTTGACCTATAACCAAAACTGAAAATGCAGAAAAACTCAAGTATTTTTTTGCATTTCACAGTACAGAGCATAAAAAATAAAACTTGACATCTTTAAAAAGAAAATCACTTTTAAGTCTGTGCTACGAAGATGAAAAAAAGTCTTTGCTTTTTTCGATTTTATAATATTATTTTTCCAAGTTAAAAATTTTGGTTTTTATACCTGACGAAATCAGCACACACAAAATACATTTATATCCATTAAAAGTCATTTTTTTCAAATTTAGATATTATCCTTTAGGATTTTTAAAATATCATATCGTTTGCATTAAGCAGCTGAAGTTAAAAATCAGGAAAAATGATAAGATTTTTTGTTGCAATACCTTCCAGTAATGAAATAAGAAATGCTTTTCGAAAAATGGATTTAACTACCAATTTTACTTGGTAAGCTATAGAAATTACGATATCTTAAGATTGGAAATGTTTTTATATCAATATCTCTCCACCTTTCTTTAATGCAAGTGCCTTGAACGAATTCGATGAACATGATCCCATGGATTGATTATGGGATGGTTCAGTCAACTATCGGTTCTCAGCGTAAAATAAGTTATTCTCTCGTATTCATTTCAAAAATTTTGGATAATATTTAATTTTATAATTTTTTCAAAAATTTATATTAAGTTATTAATTTATATTTTAATTTCCTGTCGCCAGACTTAAAACTATCTTTATACCTATTACCTTTTCGCTATTTATAACCAACATTATAGTACGATGCGTTCTACTTGAATAAAACTGTTTTCAAGTTCGAAAGTGTTTCTTCTCTGTTTTTAAATTAATGGCTTATAGACGACTTGAATGAAATTATTAAATATTTTCTTTTTTTTTTACATTTATTCTTTCATTATTCACTGTATAACTTTAATATATTACAAAAGAGGAAAAATCACGATTAATGAAATTCTGCAGAAGGATGTGATGTGAACAACAAAATGAAATGGATTTTTTTTTTTTTAAATGTGTGCATAATTTTTATTAATTTTTAGTTTTTCTTTTATATTATATTTTGCAAAATTTTTTAATAAAATGCAAATTGAATTTGGTTTTTATCTTCTGGGATGTTTGCTCCACTAAAGCGTATTGAAAAAAGGATGTGCATGAAAACTATAATATTGAATTGTATATGTTAAGAGCTTTTATATAGAAATGCTAAATTTTATTTAGCTTATGAATTCACATTTTATGCACATTATAAATATTATATTTAAATAGGTGTATATGCACCACAGTTTATAATATCCTTAATATGTTGTTGCTTTATGAAAATTAGATATAAATGAATTTTTGATTGAATTTAAAGTGCATTATGCAGATACAGTAAAATAATAAATCTACAAATTTAATTAAGAACATTTTCTATTTTTATTTTTGATGTTATTCAAGAACTCATTAATTATTACGTATTCAAAACGTATTCAAATATTAATTTTAAATATTAATTAGAATATTTTTTTATTTGCAATATTAATAAATATTTTACAGCATTATTTAAAATTTTAACGTTGTAGCTACTTGGAGACTGTGAATTGCTCAAATTACCGCGTTTTTATATATTTCGATTAGATTGCTGTCAAATCAATAACATTAATATAGAATGTAAATTTAGTTAATTAATGTGGCTTAATTAATTAAATGTGGCTTAATTAACTGCTATTAATTAATTTTAAACGTAAAATTAGATTTGGACATTCTGAATTTTTTATTTTCTTAAAATAGAAGAGGTTGAAGAATGGGCTCAAGTTATGCTATTTAACGTCGCAATAGTATAATTTCAAACAAAATTTGATGTATATGGCTAACCTGTTGTATTCAAATTTAAAAGATGTATTAATAAACTCGGCTTTTATTCCGTTAGACTTTATTCCTTTAGACTAATTGCTATACAATCATTTGTTTACCACAAGTTTTCGATAAAAAGCGAAAAGGAAGAATTTAAATCATTCTTCATCATGATAATGGCAAGCCCACACAGAGCACAACCAAAAATTTTACCAGTCAATATTATGTAGTATTAATGTTCTCCTTAAGTCCTAACGATTTCTTTACGTTTCTAAAAATAAAAATAACTTGCGTGCTCAGCTATTTTCAACACTACAGTTGAAAAGTTGAAAATGAAATTTTGGAAGCAATTTTGGAACATGAAAAATTGCTTTGAACGAAAGAAAAGCGTATTGATTTTGAGGGGATATTTTGAAAGCCAATAAAAGCAATTTTAGCAACAGCTCCCTCTTTTTCAAAATATATGTAATTGTCCATAGTACAAACATTAAATATACGATTACTGAGTTAAATACATGACTTTCGATGTATAAAAGTGTAATTTCTTGAAATTTGAATTTATTTTTTGAAGAGTTCTAATTGTACATATTCTCAGATAGTGGAAATATAATTTAACTAACGATAATAAGGCGTTATGGATGGAATAACAATGGAAAGATAGCTTGATAAAATGAAAATTGTTCAATAAAACAATTTTTATTTACATTTCAGAGTTTTGTTCATATTCCAATTAGTCGATTTTATTAAAGTATGTTTTTGGTTGGTTTTTGATACAATTTTCTTATAGATTAAATATCAGCCGAATTTTTACTTTAAATTAATTTAGATAATATCGAATAAACCAAACTAAACCGAAATGAAATGTAAAATTTCTTATGTTTATCTTATTTTTTTAAAAAAATATTCGATTATTAGCAATAAAGATATCGGTTAAATTTGCTTTAAAATATATAAACTAACCCATAACAAAATGAATTACCTTTATCAATTTATTAAATACCACAAAAAAAAAAGCAAAAAATACTTTTAATATTAAAAGCCAAAAAAGCAAATAATCTTATTATTAACAATATAATCAAATCATAAATTTCTAAGAAATACAAAATTTTTACCTTTATATAATATAACCCACACATAACACAAATTCACCTACCCACAAATACAACAGGTGGTCCTTTTTTCTTCCTTTTATACTAACGTAGAAAAGGAAGAAACGAAAAATCCTTAAAGATTTTTTTTTGAATTCTTTAAAACCAATCGGAGTGCGTGTTATTTTCAAATTAAATTAAATATTTTCATATTATATTTATACAAAAAAAAAATATTACTAAAAATTTTCGTATTTTTGTGACAATTTTCATGTTATAAAAAGTAAAATTCTTTTTCGTTTCTTGTTCTAATTTTCACGTAGGTAAATAGAATTTTTCAGTTTTTTTTGTTGTTGTTGTATATTCTGTCAAAAAAGGAATTTTCATCTAATTGATATGTAAGACATAAAAGACCAAAATTTATTTATATTAATTTTTGTTTTAGGAAATATTTACCTGAATTTGCATATAATCCAATTTAAAATTTTCTTTATTTTTTTTTGTTAATTTTTTTGGTTTGAAAAATTATCGTTTGAAGATTGTATTTTCGGAAACGTTAACAAGACAAATAAAACTTTGTTATTATTTTAACAATTTCTTTTTATGAAATAAAAAACTCTTTAAATTTGGCACGTAAAACACAAAAAAAAAATATCCCTTTAAGAAATTAATTTTGGCACAGTGAAATTATCTGTGTTCCTTTTAATCCTTTAAGTGAGAAAACGAATAACAAAATTGTTTAAAGAAACGGTTTTTATATCATTTTTAAATTAACTTTTCTGAAAATTTTACAAACACAAAATTTCCTTTTTTTACAAGGATTCTTTCTATAAACAAAACTATATTTTTCTTTCGCTCATAAAAGAAAACGCCTTTCCAAAATATAAATAAATATATGTTTTTTTTTTTTATTTTATTTTGTTTTCGTCAAAGGACCTTTTATATATTCTTGTGTTTGTTTTGTATATTACCACACCGGGGGGGAAAAAACTAAAAAAAAAAAAGTATTATGGGTACATAAATATACAACTATTACTTAACACTCACACAACAGTACAACAATTTTATATTTATTTAAAAAACAAAAAAATATTTTTAAGCATCACATAAAAACTACTTTTCACATATGATAAATTACTTTTTTTGTTTGTTTGTTCCTGAATATCCTTTTTTGAAAAGTCTTTGGAAGTGTACATTAAAAAATTACACTTTAATATTTTCCCGATTAACTTTTGTTTTTATAATTGTAAACAAGAAATTTTAAAAAAAAAAAAAATCACGGAAAATATATCTGTGAAAATTAACTTTTCGTTTTATAAAATAATTTTTTTTAATTTTTTTTTTTTTTTATTATATTGTTAAAGGAAAATGTTTTTCTTATCCTCCGTGTGTTATTCAAGGCGAATTCAACTAAAAACTGAGAAAATCTTTTGACAGAACCTTCATAATATATACTCTTTTTGTGTTCAGAAAAATACTGAATCCTGGAAAATTTGTTATATGTATATGTCTGGTTTTTTATTCTGGAGTTATAACAAGGTTGATATAATACTCTGACATAATCTGTCAAACCCTGATATTATGTTGAACAGAGAAAAAATAGTTTTTGGAAATTTGTATTAATTTTTGAGTGTTAAAAGTCTTTTGAATGTGTGTATAGAGTAATACGAATGGGAAGGATTAAATGAATCCTTTTTTGTGAAATATATTATTATTCTCAACATAATAATAACCTTTCATTTCCAATGATCATGCGCTTTTTGTCAGTTTTGAAATTTAACATTAGTTTGTGTGAATTGAAATGGAAAATTTAAATGGAAAATTTCTTTATCGTTTCACGATATTGGAAAATATTGTTGAGTATGTTTTTGTTCAATTTAATATTGAGAAAATCTTTTTTAATGATTACTGTGATATGAAATTTATTGAGCAAAATGTTACAGTTTAGTGTAATACGAGTACAATATATTTATTTGGTCCTTTTGAAATTGTTTTTATGGAGCTGAATTCTAGACATGTATGGTTATAAATTCTCTGGTTACCATACTAGAAATATTATGACATGTTAAAGTAGATTTATTTCATTTTTGTATGTAGTTAAATTTCTTCATATAAAATAATAGACAGTTGAAAATATCAATCGTTTTAATTTTATAGAACAGTGTAAATTGTATAAAATAAAAATTAGCTTTAATCGTTTCTATTAATTAATTTAAGGGTAAAATTAAATTTGGTCATTTTGAATTTTTATCTTCTTAAAATAGAAGTTGTTGAAGAACGGGCTCAAGTCATACTATTTAACATCCAACTTACAAAATGCTACCTAAAATAATTTCCATTTTATTGGTAATATTATGTTTAACTTTACACCCCTTCAAATAGGCTGCTGATAATGATTTAAGCTGCGGAATGTTTTTATTACAGATTAAATATTCCTACAGCGAATATTGGATATGTGATATAATATTAGATCTCGTACTTATATGACACTGAGATAAAAAAGATAAATTAAGAAAATGTTTAGAAAGGTTTGTTATATGAGTAGAAGGTTAGTAGTAACAATTAGTTTAGCAATGATTTAACTAGAATATTTTCAATATTATTTGAAAGTTGGTGAAGCTCCACTTCATGCTACAGTATTTCAATGTTATGTAAAGTTTAAAAGAGCATACAGTAAAAGATGAGCCAATATGAGGATATCCAATATCAACTCTTACATCAGAAATGGTCCCTGCAGTGAAAACTTGAATAATCAAAGCCAAAATTGTAACTATTTTATCTTGCACTCTTGGGATTTTTCCACAAGAATAAAATTAATATTGCATGATTATCTTCGATTAAAAATAGTAGTTACTTGTTGGGTACCACATAATTTAACTGAGGTTCAAAATCAAGAAGATTAAAGTGTTAGCAAAAAACACTCAAAGTTATTAACGCTGTTCAATAGACAACTTATTATTTCTAAAATTGTAATAAAAGGTTATGAAACTTACATATCTGAATCATTGGATTCATGAAGATGACATAATTCCATAAAAACAGCCAGAAAACTTAGATCGTATGCCGTTCTGAAGTACATCTTGGTTAAGGCAATTAAGTTACAGGAACAGAAGACATTTATATTTAGTTGTTATATGTATATTTAGTTGTTATATAGTAAAATGTCTTCCTGAAGTTATTGGTTCTTTAAATGTACGAGGCTTAATATAAGTTACATCAGGAAATTGATGTAACAATGCCATCGCTACTGTGGAATATCTGAAGAAAGAAAGGAGTACCCTAAAGACAATCCTCCTTCTTTGCCACATTACGCTATCTGCTAGTTTTGGATAATTTTTGAATTGAAAAAGAATAATGGTCGTTTTTATTTCATCAGAAAATGAGATATTCATGGACTTTTTTGAGTTCTGGAAAATAAAATTAAACAAAGCTGTAATGTTGGATTGTGGCATAATAAATATGTAAACTTAAAAACAATGACGACGGATCGTAATTTCTTTTTATCAACATGCAATAAAGTTTTCTTGTACAAAGTTTAAATAATGAAGGCAACCAATATAAATTTTACTAGAACGACTTGTGTATACCAATATAAAATACAATCAAGTATATAATAAAATTAAACTTTGTCCTAAAATGTCTTATTTCTCAATTACTATTACCTTGTTTACTAATGAATATTTCACCTGTTAACGCTTTTAAATTTGAATAGACATCCAAATTTAAAAAAAAAAATATTAAAAAAAAAGGAAACATGAAAATTGTGAAAAATGTCATAAAAGGTAAATGAAAATGAAGTGTTAAAATTATATGAAATCAAATTCCATTCAATGTGGAATTTTCAAAAAGGATATCCGACATAGATTTGCGCACATTGCACATTCTTTTTTCTGTCGTTTTTTAAATGTGCAATTTCAATTTCCGTTTTAATTTCTATTGCATTTTCCTGATTGTTGAACGAATATTTTTTATGTTCGTTAACGTGTAGTTGTAAATGCGAAATTTTCAATTACGAAATAAAAATTTTAAATTGATTTTTATTTTTATTTTTTTTGAATGAAAAACTACAAAATCCATTTCATTTACACAGGATTCGGTATCCTGTAATAAAACTTAATAGTTTTTTTTTATTGTATTTTTCATAATCGAAAAAAATTAAATGAATTTTTATTGATATTTATGGTGAAAAAAACACACAATAAAATTTTTGTCCCACGTTCTAGCGAATAGGCTGATGTGTTACAGCACAATCAATTCGACACAATTGTTCCCTAAGCAGCAATCAGAAATTTCTTAATTTTCGAAAAGTAATTTTGTGGAAAATTGTCACGTGGAAGATATTTGTATGTCCGGTTGCAAAAACGAAAGTCTTTTAAAAAATAAATTTAGATTTTTACTAAATTATAAAATAAACTAAAACATTAAATTTTTTTGCTGTTAATTTATTGATTTTTAAAAATTGAACTAAATTAATAATAAATAAAAATTATATAAATTTATTTTTAATACTCTTATAAACGATTCATAGGAAAATGAATTAAGGATTGAGTGAAATTGCGTTTGGATATTGTGAAGATACATACAAAATCAAGATTTATTAAATAGAAATAAAATATTAATTGTAACACTACCGTTTTATATCGTTAGAAAATACGGATCTAAAAAAAATCCTTACATATAATTGGGTTGGTCCAATGCCATCAGCAGCATAACGAAACGTAAAAAATATATTATTTTGTTTTGCAACTTTGTTAGAAGGTCTACAACATTCTCTGCTGCAATTGCATAAGGAATTTATTGAATTTGAATAAAATGACTTTATTTAATAAAAACTTTTCCAAAGACAAATGACAATAAATTGTTGAGACATTCTTCAACCAACAAAAATGACAATTTAGCATAACTAATGGTTAAGCACTTAATAATGCTAATAATTAAGAAACTATACTGCAGTAAGCTATTCGACGATGTTCCTTTATTTCTAAATATTTATTGCAATTAATAAATGTTAGTGATAAGCAATAACGCTTTTTTTTTTTAAATTTTTCGAAAGAATTCACTAAATTTCCAAAAGAATTCACTAATTTTTGACTAAACAATTTAATACGAAAGGATTTTCTTTCCATATATAAATTTTCTACATAATATTGTGCATTGTGCATCACTCATAAAATTAATTTATCATCAAAACATAATATTTTCTAGATTATGTCGCCTCAAAAATTTTAATTTTAATATTTTGTATATTTGTTAAATTTTACTACAAAACAACATAAACAAATAATCCTTTTTGAAAGCAGTTTAAAACAAAACATGAAACGGTCTCATATTTTCAGGACAATAATGTAAATAACTTTTAACAAATAATGCAATTTTCAAACCATATACACGATGATAATTTGTTATTTTGAAATGACTTTGAAAACTAAAATTTCATTATTTTACGAAAAATTACCTCAAATATCATAAAATAAATCGAATATATAATATTTGAACACCTGGTTTTAGATGTTTAGGTAGGTCTCTCTTCCCGATACACACAAAAAACAATCAAAATATATCATTGTAAAATATTATGATATGAACATTAACCTTTCTATATAACAATAACGATAATAATCATAATCATAACAATAACAATAACGTATAAAAAAGATGAGAAAAAAATTATGTTATGTACACATTACAAGCATTATGTACCGACGATAAATGTCCCCAAAAATAAAAAGAGTTTTTCAAAATGTTCTCCTTCCACACAGTCAAATATAGAAACAAAAATATTGATAATAATATCTACCAATATTTCTCGTTCTCTAAATATAAAACTTTTTCGTCCTTGACACATCATACATTTTCATTTATGTAGAAAGTATACCCAGGATAACTCAAACTCTTCATCAAATGAAAATTGGTACCTTAAAAATATGAATTGTTTTTTGTAACTCTCTGTTAGACCCTAGTAATTTTGTGAAAATTACTTTCATCCGGTATTATATAATGTGTGATATCATGCATAGTTGACCGTAAGTTGAATGAGATCTGGATATCCTGTATATATATATATATATATATAAATATTATTTCTATTGTTACAGTGTCTGTAACAGCATTTGGCCTTAAAATATCTAAATTCTTTTTTTAATTACAAATTATAGAATTTGTAAATATATAATGAAATATATTTTTTTTAAACAATTATTTCAATTATTTTTTTACACACACTATAATTAAATTATGAAGGGAAGGAAGGATACAAAATTATTATTATAACATATTTAATTAAAAATGTCATATTGACCGGAATGATAAACATAATTTCAGTATTGGTAACACTGTGAAAACGTTTCTGTATTATGTTTTTTTACGATTCGTTAGTTTAAACTTTATAAATTAATACATTTTATAATGATCATAAATTTTGTAATCCTTGGTTAAGGATTGATGTGCAGTGGTAAGTGTAAATAATATTTTATGTATTATGTCAGGATTGATTTGTGTTTATTTCACTTTATGTCAGATTTATTCGTAAATATTTTATTTATTTAATATTTCTCTTGACATTTTCATATTATTTATTTATATATTTTGGTTATTCTGATTGTAAAATTTTAATTGAGATGTGATACGGACCGCATGGATACAATAAACTTTTTACTTATTTATCGGATTTTTTATATTGTGGTCACGAAGATTTATTTAATTTTTTGGTAAATTTTAAATATATATTATAAAATTATTAGCATGGAAATAATAATTTAATATATTATATTTTATTTTGATGGTAAATTAAAGTAATATATAATTTTTTTATGTTCATATTTTTAATTAAATTTTAATTAAAATAAAACAATTACATCACATTTTTTATCACAAATCCTGATTATTAACATTATTTAAATTTTAATTAACTCTTAAAATTGATGACACTATAGAATTCTTAATTTTTAATGACAATTCTTCTTTACGATCCTTAATATAAAGTATTAGTTTATAAATTAACAGGATAGAAATTATATGATTTTCAACATTTTCGTACTTTTTACAGCTCAAAATCATATACATAATTTCATTTAAGAACAATAATTTGTGAAAAACAACATTTTATTAAATAATTTTCAGTTAATCTGAACTTAACAATCCTTTTCCTTGTATTTAAGTATTTTTATGTAATCTATATTTTTATATTTGGGCTAGTTTAAAGTCATTTTTAGATGTTAAATATATTTGCGACTTCGGCTTATGTGAATGGAATACAATTAGTAGTAAATATTCATTTAATGTACTTTTATTCAAAATTTTATTTTATTTTATTTTATTTTTTCAGGTCAGTGATTTATATTTTTAACTAATTGATATGTAAAATTGGTAAGTGAATAAATTTTTACGTACATAATTTTTTATGCAAAAAAATATTGCAAATTTTGCATTTTACATTTAAAATTAATAGACAGAATACATTTGTATAGTTACGTTTTTTTTTAGTAATTTCTGGTAGAATAAAAATACATATATTCATTTAAAATAAAAGTATACAACATAGAAAAAATGTATTTTCGATATAAAATTTAAAAATGGATACATTTGCATAAATATTGCAAGTCTTGCACCTTTTTTCTTTGTAAATTTTATTCTATATTTTTTTTTTTTTGCCAGTTCGTTCTATATTGTATCTGTACTTCCTATTAAGATAAAAGTCATGAAAACTCAAAACCATGGTAAAAATTCATATAACCTCGAGGCTGGTTGCTGATTTTAGTACAAGTTTTTTTTATTCTACTAGAACAATAATAAAACCTTCTCTAAGTATACACAAAATGTACATAAAAATAATAAAAGAAAATAAAGTTTTCTTATATATTAAAGTTTCACTATATAACTCGGAAGAAATTTACATATATTTGCACAAAAATAATAAAATAAATATGTAGCTACATAAAAAAAAAGATGCACATCGCTTGAATATTTTTTTTTTTTTGTAAATATTTTATCAAATATAATTGATTGTTAAAAGTTTAACAAGTTTCATAAAATAACAATATATACTTTACAATTTTTTGGTTTTTCTTGACTATCCTTGTTGCATTTTAACATAATAATAATATTTAATATTTTCACATAATTAGCATAATTGTATATTTTTTAATATAATTTATTAAAAATACCACTAGTGCTTGCATACATAAAGTGATTGCCGACTTTTAGGCTCATTCGATTATTGAAAATCTGAAAAATATTTATAATATTTTTTTTCAATTTATCGTATTATTCAGAGATGCAAACCAATTCTTGAGTCGGAAAAAAATAGCTCATATTTTAGGTAAGAAAACCGAACCAATCCACTTTTTAAAATGATTTGCGCGAACTAAACCATTTCTTTAAAAAGGTGCTAAACGAATCATAAACCAATATACATCTAATTGTATTGTGGTTAGTTGGTAGAGGAATCCGTGGAGCATCTCCTATATCCTTGCCCTGCAGTGCAACAACGGAGATTAAGGCACATAGATTGTTATTTTCTAAATAAGCTGTTAGAGGCGGGTGAAAAGAAAGCTGCTGACCTGATCGGGTTCATTAAGGAATTGGGATGGGTTGATACGCTATAGGAAAATTTCAACCATTGTGGTTGGTTTATTTTAAAGTTCGATACATTTTAAAGTTTTTATTTGATACTTAATTATTGCATAAAACTATGGGGAACAAAACATTTAAATCAAATGTTCAAACAGGAAAATTATTTAAATGTTTTTTTGAATTCTTGATAATAGGAAATTCAATTTTCACTAATTTTTCATAGTTTTTGTAATAAATTAAGTAAACTAATTTCACGTATAAAATAATATTGTAGTCGGACGGACTAATATAATACAAATACCTCCAATTAGCCTTTGTATAGTAGCCTAGCATTACTAAAAACAAAAAAATTGAATTAAACCCGAATCAAAAACGATAAATAAAAAAAGTTCTTGAACAAAACCGAACTAAAACAAAAATTTTAAATTTTGATACCAAGACCGAACCATTCTTGAAATGTTTTTGGTTTTCATCTTTAATTATTATTCCAATTTTTTTTGGCTCAAAATTCTTAACACTAAAATGTTTCTAATTATATTTAAAGATATCATAAAAGTTTGTTCTACAATTTTATGTGCATTAAAAAAATTGTATATATTATTTTAAAAATATTTAAAATGAAATTTATATTCCAATTCATGTACAAAAAATTTACAAAAAAATGTTCATATAAACCAATAACACTTGAATTTATTTTCATGAATTAAAACAACATTAAATATGTATCTGAAAAAAAGGAAATTATTTTCTTTTATATTATATAAAATTTTCCAAAGTTTATCTTTTCTTAAACTTTTCTTTTGTCTTCTCTTACTAAAAGAAAATAACGCATACCCCGATACTCATATATGTTAAATTGTATTATTGTTGAAAATGCATCCGGGAATTTTTCTTTTTTTTCCTTTTTTTTTTTTTTGTTATTCTCGATTTTCCAAAGATCGTATAAAACTTAACTACATTTTTATATAGAGTAGTACAAAAATAAAGACAAAATAAAATCTATTGTTAAATAACCGACTAAATCTTTTGCACATCTTATTCCACAATTTAGATTGTGCAATTGTTAGAATCCTTTTTTTAAGTAGGTATATATAAGGATTGTATCTTTCATCAATTCTATTTATATTTTTTTTTTTTTTTTCTTCTTGGTTACCGGCAAATTTCATTCCAAAACTTTTCCGAATTAATGAAGAAAATAATTTGAAATCAGAGTTAAAAAAAAAAGCGGATACACTTATATAAAATACTTGAATCTGTATAAAATTTAATCTTGATTTTTGTATATTATTTAAATAATTTTTAAATTAATATATTGTGCCATTATATCTTTAAGTTATCCTTGTTCACTCCGCTTGAAACCTCCATCATGGCTACTAAATGGTAGACGTTTCAATACATTTTTATAGAAATTTGTACTTATACTAATTTTATATGGATTTCGAGCCATAAGTTTCGTTATAGTGAAGACACTTTTAGTGATGAGCTAATGGTTTTTAATAATGAGGCATTTATTGAGGCAAATGATATGAACCATTAATATTTTTCCCATTCTTAAAATTACAATTACACATTGTAATTTTTTATTTCTTGAACTCGTTTAAAGTTGAGTCAACTTAGAGCATTATCGATTCCATGGCCCGGTATTGACCCGGAACTTAATGCTACACTGCTCTTATAACTTTAAATAGTATGTATCTTGCTGATTTGTGCTAAATGCCTAGGATTTAAAGTATGCGTTCCTATTATACAATTTCCTTTTAGTTATAAAAGCAGTAAAAATATTTATTTTTTATAAATTAATTGTTCACTGCTTCATTATTTTTAATCATATTATAATTTTTTTTTATAAAAAAGAACAGAATATTGGCTTACTGTTATCTAAATATATATACCGTTTATATGTATATATATTTAAATAATTTTGATTCCATTTATTATAATATTAAAAACAAAAATAGTCAATCGATAATTTTTATAATTCCTTTTAAAATTTCCACCAATTTTTTTCTACTTCTTCATTGAACTTTTATGCAGTTACTGGAAACCAATTTTGACACTTTATTTACCTACCACCACATTATTTCTCCCCGTTACCAGCAATAATTTCCTCATTCCAATGAAAACGAATCAGTCGTGCATATTGTTTGATAAGAGCTTTGTTGTTGTTTTTTTTTTATTTGTCAACCCCAATAAAACTCGATAAATGTCACAAAAAAAAAAACACAAACCCCCAATGACGACAATATCAAAAATGATACTTTTCTAAAGATAATTTAATGATATTGTTTTTTTTCTGTCTAACTGAGGCAGAAATGTGGTGGTAACAATGATATCAAAATCATTCGTTTTCCAAATTTTAGAATTAAATCGCGCGCGGTAGTTTTATTTGTCATGATGGAGTTAAATTGATATTGACGTGTGTATTAAATTGCTATCATAATAGCAAACAGAAAATAAAAATCTAAGTATGAGTAGTACTCCTTCATCCCTCTATCAATTACTGTTGTTGTTATTATATACTTTGTAATAAATGAATCGTTTTTTTCGTCATAAAATATCAAATTCATGCAACAAAAATTGTATAATGTTTTTTTTAGGTAACCTTACCCGAAAAAGCCTTTTAACACAAAATCAGACAAAGAATAAAATATGCAAATTTTAGGGTTACAAATTTCACATGCAGATATAATTTACAATCAATTTATCATTCCTGTAAAATTTTCAAATATAATTTTTTTCGTATTAGTGAACAGAAATATTACAAATTTAATTTTACTAATACGGCTCCATGAAATATTAATTTTAATTATCAATATTTAAAATAAATAGTGGAAATATATGATATGATTATACACATACGATATTACGCTATATCCACTAGGACGACTAGGAGGAACAGAATGAATTTCTGTATTCCAAAATTTTGTAATGTCAAATTCCATTATATATTTAGTACATATTTATATAAAGAATTCACTATTTGCTTTCAATACTGAAAATTTAGACATGCCAAAAACCATAGTTTATCTTATTAAACCCTGTCATTGAAAATGCAATAAATTAGCCCGTTAACAAAGCAAATATATATAAATCTGATTGTCTTTATACCACATTTTTTTATTGATTATTCAGAATTTTAAAGTTTAGAATTAAGAATTTTAAATACTAACATCTAACAAAATTTAGGTGGAAATTCGGTTTTCATTTAAATATATTTCCTTGTAAATTTTATTTTGCAGATACGAGTATGATGAATTATGTAGCTTTACAGAATTTTCTTTTTATTTAATCCATTATTCATGTTGGACCTTTTGCCATAATGTACACAATTTTAATTTTAAAATTTGGAGTGCTATAATATTTATCATTAAGAATCTATCGTACTGGTGCCGTGACATAATGCCCCATTACTTATGTTTTGTAAAAATAATAGTAGTTCTCTATTACACACTTTTTTTTTGACAATATGTAGAACGCAAATTATTGACATGCTCTTAAGATAAGAAATCGTACATTAGTGCAAATGTCATGTTAAAACTGCTTGCTCTACATCTACAGTCTACCCAACCAGTATAATATGACTTTTATTATTATAAACGAATTATTGTACATCAAAATACATTTTTTGAACATGTTGTATTACAGCTAAAATTACAGATTAAATTATTATAGAATTAATTTAGAACCACCTTTTTTAAATTCTGAACTATAAGCTTTGACGATATTAGTTGGGTTAAGTCCATTTATATATTTATAAATGCGACTTAATGACGAATTTGTGTACCGGAAAAATCACATTTAAAGAATCGTTTTAAGATCAGAATTTCCTTTCCTTTTTGTCACAGACCTTATTGTCAGGAGATTTTAACACATCATCAAAAACTATTAAATTTTAAATTTAGCCTGAAATACATTCCTGATTCTTTTGGGAATTAGTGCTCGTAATTATAATTGAAAACTATATAAAAATTCTCGTCGTAATATTTTACCCCATTTTGAATTCCTTATCAAAATAAAAATATGTTTTTTTAAATATTTTCATCCCTTATATTCCCATATTTGATTTAAATATATGTATATACAGTAAATTTAAAACTCATAAATCGTCCTTCAAATTCCTTTCTTTACATAAATGTAATAAATTTATATAAACGCGTATTTAGAGAAAAAAAAATAAGACAGAAATTAATCTCTCCTTTGAGACGACACAACATCAAAACATTGAATAACAGCACAAGCCTTGAGAAGCTTTAAAAAGCTGCACATTAAAAAATTATATACGGTACATATATACATTTTTTTTGGCTCCTGTCTCCTGTTCGTATTTACGAAAGGAATTTTTTTTTTTTTTATTTTTTTGTAACGAAAAAATGTTAATTCTTTCAAATGTGGAAATGTAACTGTACAACCAGTTATAAAAGGATGCATGAATATTATCTGTATTTTTTATTTTCAGCTTTGTTAAATATATACTTTTACTCTGGTGTGCGTAATATTCCTTAGAGATTTCACATGACTAAAAATTATCTAAAAAAAAAAAAAAAGTAAATCTCTGAGGTGTTTTTTTTTCGACGAGAATTTTTTTCCTTTTATCCGCGAATATTTTTTTTTTTTTTTATACCACATCAGAAGGATATATGTTTGTTTTGTACCATACAAGAAGTATATAAGTTTTTTTTTTATTTTTTTGAAAAGGAAAATAATGAAATAAACAGAATACGTTTTTTTTTTTATCCTTTTCATATAAAATTGTTAAAAATCGTAAAATGAATATTTTTTTATTACATATAAATTATGTATACATATTTAAAATATCTAAGTGGAATTTTAATATTAATACAGGGTGGATTCGTAAAGTCTAGCATCTCAGTTAAATTTATTTATATTTATTAACGATTGAGTGTTTATTAAGATATGGTAGAAGTTAAAATACAGAAAGAAGTAAATTTAATTAAAATTAATTTGTTAAAAGTTATCCAGACATTAACTTTATATAATTTATTTACCTACCAAATAATTCACCAAGTTTAATAGAAGCAGAATGAAGTGTTAAATTAATTTAAAATTATAGTAATCCAGCATCTAATCCTCATCAATCTGGAACACAAACCCCATCTTCCCGTTACCAAAAAATGAGGACCTGGGATAGAGATAGATAATTGATTCAGCTTTCGATCAGCGAAATCGAGTATAAGCAGAAATTTTGTTAGTTAGAAGGAACATATAATTAAGGAAAATATCTGTTATCCTGAAGCTTGATTTCTTGCACTTTCTCACATGCTAAGAAATAATTTTACTATCCGCAAGGAATTAAGCTCTGATGTTACCATCACCGAACTCAAACAAATGTTAATTAGACACTAATTGCTTAATACAAGCAGTTAAATAAAAATATAATAATTAGAAAAAGAAAGCATTAAAGCTTGAATCAATAGCCCACAACCAATACACTGATTCACAGTTCTGAAAAGAACGCTACCGCTTATGTACGTCGCCACCTGGTAATTCAAGCGATTAGAAATTGAAGAACTAAGTTTTTGAAGTGAATTAGTTCTAAAAGTATGACGGGTACTACCAGCTGTCGACAATTAAATATATTATCGTAGAAGAAAAAATCACTGGATGGACTTCGGTAGCTCAGTGTAACATGTACTGTTCTACCAACACTGACGGTTTGGACTCAATTCCCGCTGAAAACACTGATCTGACATATTACATATTCACAGTTTACCACTTCTACCGATAGGAAATTTATTGTGCATCAACTAAGATTGGAGATTCAAAAGATGCGTGCCAAATTTAATTACAATAGGACGAAATATGAACGCACATCGGTTAGTGTCTGGTCCAAAATCAAAATTTACAATTTTGGCTCCTTCACTTTTAAATTTTGGTTTTACTTATAACCAATTTTGTCGGTTCTAAGCTAAGTTTTTCTGTTTCTGAGCAAATATAGAAATTTGCTGCTGTATTTATCAGAGGTTTTATCATACATCAACAGTTATTCAGATATTTTTTTTTAATAATAAATTAGCTTTGAAATATAATTTTATTTTTTAACATGAAATTAGCATTATTTTAAATAAAACTAACTTAATATAAAAATATCTGTAATAAATCATAATTTTTTTAGCTCGTTATAAGTTTTCCCTTGTTAATTTTTTGTTATTAAAATTTTGCATTTTTCTCATTTCTATGTTTTTTTATTTATTATTTTTCTTATTTAATTTTTAATTTTTTTTTAACTTATTACAATTTATGTTTTGCATTCTACTCGTTTTGGTTTGTATATATAACAATTTTAAGAAATGTAATTTTAAAATTTATAAAAATATCCTTTTTTTTTAATTTTGTAAAAAACACCAACAAAACATTATTAATTATATACATACATATATGAAATTCTGTATTTAATTTGTAGATGTTATTGTTTTGGATGTTATACACATTAAAACTCAGCAAAGAAAATTAAAAGAAAAACTTTTGTGGAAAATATGTTAATTTAAAAAAACAATCATGTATAACACAATTTTGTAGGGAAAACTTAATTATATATCAAATTCTATCTAGATGATGAAGGTAAAAAGGATAATGATAAAAATAAATAATAAAACAATAAAAAAATCTATACAATCACAATAAAGTTTAAAAAAAATTGTGGATATTTTTTTATGAATCCGTGCGACAATAATAACAACTCAAAATTTAAAATAAAAAAGGATTTTTTTTAATGTTGAAAAAGAACTTTGCTCTTTGCTTGATACACATGAGTAACGAAAAATGTATGCGATGTCTGATATGTGTCATTCGGATCATAAGGTTAATATTTAGTTTGGTTTTGTTTTGTGTAGTGATAGAGCTGAGTATTTTGTACACATGAATTAGTTTCAAATTTTAGGGATACAATTCATTTGTGTTATTATTTTTCAGGGCATTTTGTAATGAAAAACTAATTTTCTTTAATACATTTTATCCTTTTTTGTTCGTTTGTGTTTTAGTAAACTTGGTTAATTTGATTCTTTGGTACTTAAAATACTAATTATTGCGAGCAAGTGAAATAATTGCTAACGTTTGAAATTTACTTTAACGTATTTAATAAAATATTTTCATAATACAAAAGAACATCCTTTTTTATGCTTAGTTTATATAAAACCAAAAAAAAATATTATGATTTAAACAAAATAAAATACGTTTTTGTATTTCAATGATTGCTGATGCACGTGTGTACGTTATATTTCTCTTATTCAGGTGGCTGTTTTTATTTATTTTTATGTTGTTAAAATTCCTGGTACAAATGGTTTGTCAGAATGTTCCTGAATTTTTGCCACGGTTAACTCATTTTGCTGTCATATATCAAGCTTATTTTAATTTAAACTATGTAACAATTTTCTGTATTGTCTTTGTTTTCACAGCGAAAACTTTGAATGAATAAAATGTTATACGAAATAAAAGTTTTTCTATTTTTGTGTTTTTGTGCAAAGTTTTAGAAGTCAGATAAAAATTATGTTTTGTTGTTATTTAAATGGAAATAGAATAGACACTTTTATAATTTAATTTAAATTATTTCGTTACAAGCATCAAATTTTTTTTGAAAGGTAAATTTTTATATTTTTTGTAATAAAATTCATTCTGAAAATACTTTTATAATGGTTGGAAAATGTTATAAAGAATAAAAATTTTCTTTTCAATTTTGTATAATATTTAAAAGTTTCAAAATATAATGAAAAATTTTACTATGTGGCACATTCTAATAATTCTCAAAAAGTTAAGTCCCTCTGTTATCGCTTATTCTAGGATCTAAAGAGTCTAGAAACTTGAAACCAATCGCATTCGGTAACTATTAGTATCTAGTTTATCCTTCCATATTTTAGTCTCCATATCCCAGATACTTTAAGAGACCAGTCGCCAATAAATAAACCACTTGAGAGCCCATCGTTTGACTTTAATTGAGATCCAAGACCTCGTCAGAGTCTTCGTGTTCGAATTTAAATATTTGAAATAAAATACAGTAGTTCCCGGATTAGAGATTGAGACCCGTCAATAATCTCACATTTTTATTGTAAGGATTAATATTTAAACAATTTTATACTATTATCATTGTTTTTACCATCATTTTACTGGCGGGTTTGTATCATTTTTATATTTTTAGCGGAAGACAGCAACACAACACAACACGACATAACGTCAACGCAAAAGAATCACTAATCAGAAAATATTTTTCTTATAATATTAATTTTTATATCACCGATTAATATTAAAATATATTATTAAAACGTTCTTCGATATTGATGATTTTAGGAGACTAATGCAATATAAATTTCTTAAAACACAATTTTCACATTATTATTCCATTAATCGAATTACTTATTATATTATTTATTATATATAATAAGGACTTGCGTTGAAAATTATTCTTTGTTACCAAAATTAATAGCATTTGCCTTAGCAAAACTTATAAGTTTCCATTTTCTTTCTATATTTTACACTTAGCTAATATAACAAATATAATAATAATCACAGTGAAAGTGAGATGAATGCACAATAAAAATATGAATAGAAAATTAAAAGCACTCAAAAAATGGCAAGTCATTTTTAAGCAACAAACCAGAAGATTAAGAAGAAAAAATTATATTTTTTGGAAAATGTATGGTCGCTGCTTCAGGGGGAGATAATGTACTTATTCCATTATTTTTTGGTTGCAATTTATTTTATGATATTGAAGTGCGTAAAGTTAGAAATGATCTTAAATATCACTCCCAATTTAATTTTATTTTTTATCCGTTTCAAACTCATTCCAATTTTTTTTTTTTTTTTTTTTGGAATGGGAAATGTGTACATGATTCTTTTAATAATTCCAATCTCGTAAATATTTTTTTGTGTTTGTGTTTTTTTTTTAAGAAAACCACTTTATAATTTTAATCTGTACAGTGAAAGCCGGAAATGAAGATAAAAATATATATTTTTTTTAAGAAAAAGGAAAAATTTCCTTGGAATAAAATTAAGTTTGTATTAAGAAATTATTTTATTACCTCAATAACGAATAATCTCGAAATTTCGGGGTAAGTTTTGAGGTGCATTACAACTCGCAATCCAAGAGAATTAACGAAGAGTTGGTCGAAAACTAATAATTTTCTTTCAAATTATCGTTCATCGCAGACGTTTTTTACTGATAAACTATATATTCGACACCCTTCATCACTGAAAGTAAATCGTGATATCTCAGTTTTAATCCTTCCAATTATTTTAATCTATAATTCTCATTAACATTTAAAACTACTGGAAAAATATAAATAAATATTAATATAAAAATTAATATCTATAAATAAAATATATAAATTGATTCAATTAAGTTGAAAAGTTTAATAATTAAAAATCAATAAAGTTTTAAATACATTATAAAAAAAAAAAATTATTTATCTTGTTGAATAGCACTTGCTGATTTTATATAATTTTCCCATCGGTTTTATTTATTTTGCTATTAAATTTTATTTTCTTCTTTAACAAAAATATATATACATATAATAATTCCATTACGTATTTTAAAAAAAATATTTATTTAAGGACAAATAATTCATACAAAATAAAAAAAAAAACAATAACAAAAGTGTCTGGGATCCATGTCAACATAATTTCTTGTTCTTTATTTAAAAATACAAAAAATAAAAAACATAATAATCCACAAAATATTAACTCATAAGTTTTGATAAAAAAATAACAAGAAAAACAGAAAAATAAATAAATAAAAAATCTATTATTTGTTAAACAACAAATTATGATCTAACAAAATACAAAAATGTTTTGCAGGATAACATTTATATAGTCCTTTGATTTAATAATTTCGAAGAAATTGTAGTTCATTGTAAGAAATATGATTTAATTATAATTTAAAGAAAAATATTTTTCTTTCAAACCAAGGTTTTCAAGTCTTCCTCATATCCTTTCGGAAATGGATCCTTTGTATAATCCTTATTTATAACTTTTGAATGATTATTCAGCATTGATTATGGCGCAAATATTTATTAAAAATTAATTTTTAGCTCTTAATTAGAAATTACAAAGAAAAACACTGAACTTAGAAAAATATCGTCATATTTTTTTTTTTTTTTTCATAACTGCAAGAGAGCACTGCGACCTTATCGATGTATTATGCGTTTATAGTACCGTTCCGTGCTAAACTAAAAGAAGCTTAAGATGTTTGAGGGAACCAGTTCTTCATTGGTGAGGAAACCTGTTCACAGAAGTTGTTGTGTTATTCTTCCGGTTTCCGGCTTCAGAGATACGAGAACCATCTGTGTACCAGTTATTATACGCTGTAAACACACAAATTTTAACATTCGTGAAATACGTATGTCTACATTTAAACTTTTTCTAAAGACTGGTTCAGGCAGTAGCCGTTTTTTTTATAAACACACTGTCTTTTTTTATCTTGCTATATTCGCTGAAATTTAATTTGATTTAAATTTATACTTTTAGTAATTATAAATTTACATAATTTATCAATTGTTTATCATCAAAATTGACGTTTAATATATAAAACAAAAATTCAATTGCAATATTATCGTACTTGAGTTAATGAATTTCTGAAGATTGTATGGTTATAAGACGAGGAAATCATTTTCCTGGAAAATTAAACAGAAGAACAAGAAATCTTCCAATGTTTTTCCAACAAAACTTAAATGACATAGAATGTCAAGTTTGTGTTTTAATTTTCTTTTTGTTATTCAAATATGAAACTCAGACCAAAATTTATATATTCATTAGTATAGAGTTCATTAGGATTCTTTTCATCCTTATTTTGGCAATATGTATTCTCTATTGTAAGGATTATTTTACAATTCTGTTTAAAAAATATTATCAAAACAATTGTTGTCATTCCCATCTGATTTATATAAATTATTCTCTGTATTTCTAAAAGATTTCCAAAAAGTTACATATTTGTATGACGTCGTCACATTTAATTATTCACAAAAAGCATAAACCCTTATCAAAATTTCACTAAAATAATAGAATATTCATTTTATTTTTATTGAGCCAAATAGTTCTTAAAAACTGGTAAAATCTTCAATCCTTTTAGAATTTTCAAAAAAAAAAAAAGAAACATTTTCTAAAATTATGCTTCAATGTTTAAAAATAATTTGTTGTTGTGCCCTGAGAAGAATATCTTTATAGTTATCAACAGGATGAGTTCAATTAGATAAAGAGAAAAGGTTACAAGGAGTTATTTTTACTCATATATTGCTACTATTTTCAGTCTACAGTCTCAAATATAAATAAAATTTTACCGAAGGTAATCATGGCTAACGATACTTTAACTTTTACATGAGTAGACACAAAAATATTATTAATTCTTTATAACCAACCCTCTTCTATCTTTTTGTCCTTAATAAGTTTTATTCAGTTAATGGTTTGGTTCTTGGTGTACGCAAACTTAAATATCAGAATCAGACCAAAATGAATTAAATATTAGTGTTTATCCATTAAAAATGGAATAGAATGGAAATCAACCCCACCTTCACCTTACAAATGTGGTGGAGTAGGATTATTTGGTCGTCAACATTTAACCAATTTCATTCACCCTAATCATTGTTTTTATCATTATCATAGACTTTTGAAGAAGTATAGAAAAAAAATATATATTTTAAGGGCAAATAATCATGAATAAGGGTTGTGAGACCTTTTCGGGTTTTGTTTTATATCTATTAGTAGACCAACAACAACAAAAAAGGATATATTTATATATTTAAAGGTAGTATAATTTTATAATGTTAAATGGTAGAACAAGTTATTTTAATTATTTCTTATATTTGTTTAATGATTGTTTAGGGTTTTTTAAGTCTTGGGAGAGGGGTTAAAAACGTATAGAAAACTAAATGGCTTTTTATAGTTTCGAAAACTTTGATTTAATTGGAATTTTATAAACATACAAATTATAAGGGTTAGATTGTAAGAAGTTTTATCGAAATTCCAGAGATATTAAAAAGGGTTCTTTTGAATTTTATTATATTAAACCGGAGAAAAGATTGTGTTCAGTTGTTTTTTTTTTGTAATAATATCAATTAAACAATTTGGTTTAAACAATTAAAATGAATATAATTTAGGTGGCCAGGTATAATATAATTTAAAATGCGGTTAAATCACAGAAAGGAATTTGTTATATAAAATCGAATTAGTGACTTTTACTGCTATAATCATTTTTTGGGAAAATTAGCTAATCGTATTCTGTGTATTAAAATATATGGCCAATATAGCAAAGGGTTTCATTTATAACAAAACTTTGAAATTTTATTCTGTTAGATAACTTTTGGCTAATTGCTCATAGCACTCTGTATTTTGTCAGGTTACGTTTTATCCGAATTTAGGCTATGTCGTACCATGGTTAGTTGGTTTGTAGTATTTATATCTATCTTACATTAATTTAAGTTGTACACATTTGAATGCAAATTATTTTATAAATTCATATAGACAAAAATTTTCTCTATTGAATTATTAATCGTACTTTCTATGCCTAAACCTATTCTATCAAGCTATGCAAAAATTACCAACTATATTTAGTTTTAATAAAGCTGTCTGACTATAGCAATAAATTAAGTGAAAGTGCAAATTAACGATTTTTATGACAATCAGCCAAGTTTTATTATATAATTTAAATTTTTATTACTATCCGCCTCGAATACTTAATATTTACAGATAGTGAACAAAACACTACGAAGTAAAGTAACTTCATTTCTTATCCCTGAAAATATTTAATTTTTTTTTATGTTTTGAAGTTAGTATATATGTGTATTAAATTTATTTCAACAGTCACGACAATAATAAAACAACAAATAAAATGAGCCAAAATAACCAGACAAAAATGTGACCAAAAATTTTAACCCAAACAGCATAGAATTATGGTATTTTGTCGGTATATGGCCTTCAAGCTCATATATAATTTTTCTGGATAGATTTTTTTTTGTGTGTTATTACAAAAGGCACGTAAAAAATTCGAATTAGAGCCGAACTCACATACATGAAAAACAAATACATTTTTTTTCGGTTTTTCCTTAGTTTAATTTTATTTTCTAATACTTTTTTTTTGTGTCTCTGGTATTCAAGAATGTCCTTATATTGCCATTTTTCGTCATTGTATCCTGAACTGAATACGAAATTAACTCACTTTGCCGTTAGCATTCCACAGCCTCTTCATATATATCCTTTTATATATCAGCAAACCGTTGGTGTCATATAAAAGTGTACTAGTGGTTTATACTTCCCTACTAAAAACCAAATGAAAAAAAAAAATGTTAAAATCAAGAGTTACAGGACAAAATAACGACAGCGAATATATTACATAAAAAAGGAAGACATTTTTGTTGTAACTTTATAAAAATATTAACTATATTTTTTTTTTCTAATATCACACTTCACTTTTGATAGTGTCGTATAAAAAAAAATTTATATGTATTATGAAATTACCTCATATGTTTATCATTTTCGTCCTTTTCGGAAGAATATATTTTTTATTTGGTATAAAATATTCGAAACTATCTTATCCTTTCGGAAAAAATCGAGTTTTGTGATTGTGTAAATGAAATAGAAAATTATTATACAATGTTAATATAATTTTCATACATTACAGAAAAGAATATAGTTTTTACTTGTATCTTAATTATTGCCTGCTCCTTCAAAAAAAAAGCTGCTAATTAGGGGTCCTTAGTAGATAACTCGTAGTTATATTTGTATCGAAAAGTGTTTTGTAATTAACAGTATGTTTCTAACAAACAGTACTTTATTAAAGCTAACTCATATTTAAAAATACAGCTCTCATGTATTTTATAGAACACGTAATTTTAATACTGATCCACTAAAACTGGTCAACAGCTGCGTAATCACGAACTCAACCTGTGTACCAAATTTTACTTAAAACTCTAGGTATCTTATGAAATTTTTCTTTATTTGCTTAGATGACCAAAGTTTTCCGATAAGCGTTTTACATGAAATAATATTTCATTATAAATGGATAATACAAGAATATTACAATCGAATATTAAAAGTTTTAATAAATATTTGAAGGCTTTTGTCATTTTATGATAATGCAGATTTAAAATGATTTCCATTTGATCTTAGAGGGAAGGTCTTCTTAGCTACTAACTTCTGCCTTGGTCAATATATACGTAAGCACGAAATCAACTTGCGTACCAAATTTCATTGAAATAGGATAATCTCTCATAACCAAAATGTTCGGTGGTTCAAGCTATTCTATTTAACATCCTAGTCTATATACTTCTAATATTCTCGATTTTATTGTCAATATTAATTTACTAAATTCCGAAACTTTTACCTATTGATTTATTTTCATGGCGGAAGTTAGTTACATTTTGAAAATACAAAGCCTGTTGTGCCAATATTCTAATTTTATCCATCCAAAATCTATAAATAACTAATTATATAAGATCTCAAATAAATCTATAGTAAAATTTAAAAAATTCTTAATTTTCTCCTTAATTTAAATTCAAACTTGAAACTTAAAATTCGACATTAAATTCCAATTTTTTATAATTTTATGTACCAGCAAACATTTTCTCCACACTTTTAAAATTTATCATTATCTTTCTAAGCTCAGTTTTATTTAAAATTATGTAAACATTAAATACAATCCAAATTCTTTTTTCTGTTTCGTTTTTGCTTTATCCTGTACATAAATTATATCACCTTTACCATTATAACCGCAATCATAACTAAAAACCCTTAAAGGTAACAATAACTTACAACACCGAAGCACAAACAAAAAGTATATTTCCATTTCCCTATACAAAAAATATAAAAATTAGGGATTTTCATAATTTCACTCTTTATTTAGTAGAGAACCAATTTCTTTTTTTTTTGCTGATTCTGTGGTGCTCTTTTGAATGGCTCCACAAGGACTCTAACAAAAAAAACAAAGAAATAATACAGAAATAACACAACAACAACAAGAAAAAATCTCGCGTTTGTCTCGGATTTTTTTTTCGTTCTTGTTTATGCAAAGGTAAATCATAATTTTTGAATGTTATTTTTATGTAAACTCATAGCTTTTACAAAAGGATATATTTATCCTTGTATATATATACATTTATATATATAAAGAAGATAGTATATTATTTAGTTTGTGGTTGTAATTGTATGGTTTTGGGTAAAATTATTTTAAAAAGACCCACCAGATGAAAAAAAAGGTTTTTTTTAAAGGAAATTTGTCGTCTGCCTTTCGGGATGAATTACTATTTTTTTTTTTTTTTTGTCTGAATGTTAAATATAAGAATTTTCTCAAGGGAGCTAAATTTATATCCGCCACCCCTTCGTCATGATGATTTGTTATTTTTACTGGTTAACAAATACATTGAGACTTGGGTGGGTACAGTGGTGGTGTTGAAGGCCTAGTAAAGAAGCGCATATTTCCTTTTTAGATCACATAATAATAAAAAAAAAGAAAAGAGATTTCCTTTTTAAGAAAAATAAACGATGGGATTTTTCACAGATGTATAATTTTCTTTTACCAGAAAATCGTATATATTAACAGGAAAAGCTAAAAAAAAAAAAAAAAAATATTAATAAAAAAAATTATTTATTCATTTTTTTAAAAAAAAATTTCATTGTATATTTAGAGAAATATTTAAGAAGAAATTTTCGTTTTTGGTTGTAAAAGTGCGTTAGTATTAAAAATTGAATTAAAAGATATAATAAGTTTGCATATATGTAAACATATTTTTTTTTATTGAAATACTGATTAGCTTTTTTCGTGTTTGTTTATTTATAAAGCTAATTAAATTTTATTTATTTATTTATTTATTCTAAGGAAAATTTGCTATAAAATTAAATAATTTATATTGTAATTTGTCTTGAAGGCAAACAAATTTCCTGTTTAACCAAAGGGTATAAGATTTTACGTCTTTGTAAAGTATTGGTATTATAAATTAGAAAATTTTCTTAAGATTTCTACTATTACAAAGTTCACATTAATGCACAATATTATTTCTTCGCAATATTCTACACAATATTTTCCTTCGAATTACATTTTAATTTTTGAGTTTGTGTTTCATATGTACAAATGGTTCACTCTGATATTTTAAAGACATAGTGAATCACAATAAGGTATGATATTTTCGAGGTATCACACAGACAGAATTCAACGATATTTATATTGGAATTTTATTTACTTTTAAGTGTGAGGTATACTGACGGTTACTGAATTATAATATATTGACTCTTGCTGATTGTAATTGTTTGGTAATAAATAGATTATTATAATTATGTGATTTGCACTGAGCACTGTATTAACATCTAAAATCTTTTATGTTGGTATATGGTTTCAGGACTTCGGCTTATATATGAGCAATCTTAACAAACTATACTAACAACTTTAAACACTCCATTGGATTGTCTATTTTGTGAAAACAAATATGCTATGTCATTATACACAGTTACAGTATAATCTTAATTAATTATACTATCTACTTCAAAATGACTATTGTAATAGTTTTTATAGTATCAAAAACTCTTTCAAAGTTAAAAGAAGCATATTCTTTTATGTATACAACTTTATTTATTCCTAAAAAGATAAAGCTGCTCAAAAGACAAGCTAAATAAAATTTCCATTTTTTTCTCAATTATATTTCACATATAATATCGATAATAAATATTTATACACAAAATGAGTTTTAGTCCAAATAAATTATTCTATATCCTTATATTCTTAATTCTATATCCTTATTTATTATATTTTATATCTATATATGATTATAAATTTTAAAGCATATTATTCAGTAAACTTTAATTTGCAAGGATATAAATGACATAAAATATAGTAAAATATTTAAATTAGAATATTTTCGAATATCGAATATTTAAAACAATAATAGTCATAAAGAGAATCTTAAATTTGACTATGATTATCATCGTTACAGGCATATAAATATATACAGAAATTTTTAATATGAATATGTTATATCCTTTTAAGTAAATTAATAAGGAAAGTTCATTTATGATGGAATCTATCCTGAATTTTATATTTTCAATATTATTAAATTACGTGCACACATTTGCATATATCTATACATATATATATGCATAGTCATGAATCCTTTTTATATTTTCCTGTGCTTGTTTTGGGAGTGTATGTAAATATTTAATAACTTTCAAAAGTTTCTCCTTTTAATGTAAACGCAACGCAGACATTTGTTTAATACACATGTTTAATGAATTAGTTAAACAAAAACTCTCAGAAATTTTAACTCTAAAAGAAAAATACTTTTTTTTTTTATAGACGTTAATAATAAAACATTCTATTTAATGTCAGCATAATTTTCATGCTTTTGCATAAATTTGAAAATATATTTTAAATAGCGTAGGAAACAATTCAAATTAAAAAAAAAAATGTTTTACTTTTTTTATTTAACATTTAAATATTTACAATTGAAAATATTTTTGTAATATTGAATTTATCTCTTTTGGTTTGTAAAATGATATCCTTTAATTTTAACTATTCAATTTAATGAAAACTTTATTTATATAAATATCAGATTTTTTGATTTAAAATGTTTGCAATCAAAAAAATAATGTAATTTTCGATTCGTAAAATAAATGAAAAATTTCGAATTCAGAATAATGTAAAAAAAAACGATGCCACTTTATATAAGTGAATTTTGTTGTATTAATTTTCACTAAACATTACATACCACCACAAAAATTTGGCTTTGATTTAAATATTAGATGTGATACTTTAAGTAGTTGAACAATTTTCGGATCATAAACTAAAAAAGATTGAAATATTTAACTATTGGATGGTTCAAAATACTTCACAATTAGGGGGAATGGGTAGTTTTTTAATTATGCAATAGGGCAAGGATGATAAAACTATGCGGCGTAGTTAGTTTACAGTGACATTTTTATCCAAAAAAATAATAATTTTTTCATAATTAAAAATGGACAGAAAATAGTTATAGAAAGATTCTCTCAATTTCGCTATCTCGATGAAATATATTCCAATTTCTCAACTAGTAAATATATTAATCTAACCATAAAATCGTTACAATGGCTGAAAAAAGATAACGTGGAAATGTAAATGCTTGACTTTCAGCAAAGTGATGTATGGAAAAATAAATTTTTGAATGTAAATTTCAATTTGGAAATCAATTTTACAAATTTGATATGCAAAAACTGCCAATTGAAACTAAAATTCAAAATTTGGTTTTATCTCAATAGAATTCGTTACCAGATCAATTCAACTTTATGAAGTTATTTGCTATACATCAAATTTAATAATGTTTGGCTCAATAATAAAAAATCATTGGTATGAAATGGATTTGGCAATATTTATTCACATAATATGCTCGCAAAATTAATTTAAAATTCCATTTTTCCGGTTATTAAAATTTTTTTTCTATATAGAATTTCCTTTTGCGATTTGATCCTGAAAAAAAAAGAATAACAAAAACAACAAGCAAATTAAATATCATAAATTTTTTTTTTCTTTGTAGAAACATTAACGAAGATATTTTATATAAAAAATATAATAAAACAAATAAAAAAATTATATTTTTTTTTTCAATTAAATAAAAAATTTTATTTGCTTTTATTTTTATATTCATATAATTTTTTTGTTGTTGTGATGGCTTATTTTGTCTGGCGCTAGGATTTTCATTTATAATACCAATCAGTCTTTTTCTCGGCTTCAAATTCCTATGGTTGCCAACAAAATTTGTATTTTTTTTTTTTTTTTATTCAAATACACTAAAAAAATATATGTCTAGCCGAGCTTTTCGGTAAATTATATAACTTACATAAAAAAATCATAATAAATTTTTTATACAAACATGGGGGAATGTAAACAATTTGTATGCATTTCTTAATTTTATAGGTAAATCCATTACAGAATCGTTAGTAGACGCTAAGACAACAAAAGATTCACTTAAATTGTTTGTCGTCTCCCAGTTAATAATCAGAATTAAAAAATTTTGCAGTAGAAATTGTTAAATTGTCCACCCAGGCAACACTATTTCATCTGAATGTGAATGAATGTATATTTTCAAGAAATTCAACATTAAAACGTTTATAATATAATAGCGTGCTCTAGGTGGCACTACTTATGAACTTTGCACATGATACGCTAACTGCGAATTGCGAACAAATGAATTATTTCCATGTTTAATTAAAAAATTTTAAACAATTTTCTTAAATAAATTTTTTTAAATTAATTAACAGATAAATTTATCATTTTTTTTTAACTATTTAATTAAATTTATGAAAATAAACAATTTAAATTTTTTTTTTTTTCTGCGAATTAGAATATCTGGTCGCGAACTATCAAATCATTATTCGCAGTCCACTCGCATTTCACATTATTGCGAATAAACAATTCGCTCGTTTTTAACCTCAAATTTATTTTTGTATGGAATATTCACAATTCGCAGTTCGCGTTTCATGTGAAAGAAATATTCGCAGTTCCCAGTTCGCGTATCATGTGTAAATTCCATAAAAGAAATGTCAAAATTTGCGAATATTCGCAATTCGCAGTTCGCGTTTCATGTGCAAGATAATTATGTGTTTAAAATAGGTAATAATATGCAACCGCAACGGTCTGCATCATTCAAAAAATTCCAAATTTGAAATTATTGGATATATGCGTATGTCATTTTTTTCATATTAATTCAAATAAATTCTGCGTTTTCTTGTGCCAAAATTTGAATATAAGCTACATTCGTTTAGCTACATTCAATGTTGCGACAGTCCTATTTCACTTACCATTATTAAACATTAGTAATCGAATATGGGATCTTATGTAATTTGACATTATAACGATATTATCCCCGATTCGTTCAAAACTAATGATAATTTTATTTTATTAACGTGTATCTAGAGTTATAACTTGTAACTAAATAAATTTAGATAAAAATATAAACTTTGAAATACCAAACAGACAAAAATACAATTTTTTTTATAAATATGCTAAAGCATAGATTTTTTTTTTTATATTTTGCAATTATGCACAGGCACATAGCATAAACAACGCCAGGTATACAAAAAAAAAAACAGTTTTCCATTCAACTAATCTATGTACCAATGATAAAAACGAAGCATGAGTTGGCTTCACATAAAATATAATTAAAAAAAAATATTGGCCCTGTAAAAATTTATATTTAATCCTCAGACTCTAACATTCACACATCATGTCTGATTTCTGCTTTGCGGTATCGAAAGATTAACCTGTTGGGTGGTGGTATAGTTATAACAATTTAGCATTCGGATATACGAGCAACAATGAGAAAATATTGCTGAGGGGTTGCTGCAATAACGTTTTGTATAATGTGTTTTTTTGTTTTAGTTTTAAAGATTAAATTAAAATGAAAAAATTGTATTTTTTTTATGTTATGTGGTTTATTTTAAATGATGAAATTTGAATAATAACAGAGGCCATTTTTTTCAATAGAGATTTGTTATGTTTGCCAATTGCTCTGTTCTTCATTTTTTTATTTTTAGCATTTTAATAGATCTTTAATTAAATTTTTTATATGATGATGATAATATCTGTACAAAGGACGTAAGAGTTTTGAGCTAGAAATAATTATTAAATTGAATAGAATCGTTTTTTTTTTTATATAGAGGGAATTAAAAATACTTTGAAATAAATTGAATAGCGGTAAAATAATTAGTGTGGAATGAAAATTTTAAAAACAATTTATTATTTTTATTAAACAACCAATTAAAAGTTTAATTAATTTTTTTCATTTTATATATTTTATGTATTTTATAATCCGAGATATTTTCCAATTAATTCAAGCTAATATTTTTTAATTAATCATTTAGTTAGTAATTGGTATTTATTCTGAGGAATTACAACCAAATTGTTCATTCGGAATTTTGTATAACTAGCTACAATCCATTCGGAATTTTGTATAATTGACTATCTATTTAGAGAGGCGTTTAAGTAGAGTTTAAACTTTGAGAAATAACTACACAATCAATTCAAAAATGGGCGACTGGAATGTATTGTCTAAAACGTTTTTATTATTGAATTCGATTCGAACTTGCTTCGTTATAAATATAATTTCAATTATATCATCCTTTTTATGTTAATCTTTAATACTAATTTCTGTACTTCCTGTATAATTTCAATTGTAATGAACTTAAAAAAAAATTAATCAACAAAATACAAAAAATATTTTAAATTCCTTATTTTAAATTATCTTGTCTACCTTTATACTAATGCACTTTAGTATTTATCATAAATCTTAAAATTTTTTACTTTTTTCATAAAACCATTTTTTATTTTAGGATTTTTGTATTATATCCTGCAGACATAAAAAAAAATATGAAAAAATTCCTACGAATATATAACAAAAGTCTAGATACTTTTTCAAGTTATATTTTATCCATTTAAATAATAGTTTTTGTCCAATTTTTCTTTTATTATGCAAGGATCTAAAGTCCTTTTTTTCAAATATATATAAAAAAAATCAAATTTTTCTTCTATATTTTTTCACATAAAATCGAATCAATGCATATAGACTTAAAATTATCGTCCTGTTTATCGTCCACTTTAGGTATTGTCATATATAGTCTAACATAACAAGAAAAAAATTACATATCCTTATTCAGATATACTTTATAAACCGACATAAAAAATTCCTGATAACAAGAATATAATTCTAGTATAATAAAAAAAGAAGAAGTATGAAAGAATTAGTCCTTTCTGGCATGACTTTTATATTTGGTAATGTTGTCATGTTACTGTCGCCGCCGTTGTATTTACTAACAACAATATATTTAGTAACGCCTCCAGTCGCCAATATTGATAATTTTACTATATAATTTGTATACTTAGTAGAATACTATAAATAGTCTATAACAATAACAAGCAGAATAAAAATGGGTGGACAGATGGCAATTTCAATAAATATTAATAAAAAATTACAACAATATTATTTTTATTATAATTTATATATTTGTATATCCTTTTCAACAAAATTGTATTTTTGTTGGTATTAGCAATTTTAATTTACAACGCCCTCTAGTGATACAACAATATAAATAACATAATAATAACAGAATGATAAAATACATTGGCTCAATATTATTTTTGGTGTTATTGACTTGTTAACGTTTTGTAATACAAAATCGATTTGCGTATTGCGTAATATTATTTTAAGAACTTACGAATATTAAAAGGACTTTTAAACTGTCGAGACAGTTCATTTAAATAGAATAATTTTCAAGGAAAAACTATTTTATAATAATTTGTGATTTCGTTTTTTAATCTTTTGTAATCGAAAAAATAACATAAATTTAATGGAATTTTTATCATTGTAATTTGTAAAGCAGTATATAAATTTAGAAAGTTCATGAATTTTCAATTATTTAATGTTTCTTATTCTATTTTTTTAAAAAAAAAATTTTGTTTGCGAAATAATTTTAATATATTAAGAAGAATACGAAAAACTTATGTGCAAAAACTCTCAAAAAATAGTCTAGCCAAAAAAATAAAAATAACTAAAATAGAAAAATTAAACCTTTTATGTTACAGTACTTAAACTTTGCAATGCATTTTATAATAATGTAAGGTTTTTGTGTAATTAGGATCAAGGTTTGCAATTGTTCGCAAAAATATAAAGTAATTATATAAAAACTATTTTAAATTAATAGCGTTCTATTATATAAGTTACTCTGTTATTTGCGTGTGTTTTTACTTTACTTAGTTTGGAGTTTGGATATTAATAAATCGCTAGAAAATTTTACTTTATTATCAATTATTTTTATTACTCAAACTCACAACTCAGTCATTAAGAAAATCTGAAAATTATTTATTTTCTTGTTTTTGATAGATTTTCTTAATTTGAGGTTCCCTCTAAAGCTGTATCTAGACTGTATGTAAACATGTATTTATGTTTGTACTAAAATCTGTCAAAATAATAAAAACACTTGAAACTTTATTTGCAATTGGACCTGTTATTTAAAATGAACTAAACCGTTTACAAATATTTCAATATAATATTAATATTAAAAACTTTAATATATTTCAATAAATAACATCAAAAATTTCTATAATTCAAATTTTTTTTCAATATAAAATTTTGTCTTCATAATTTTTACAATTTCCTGTTTTTGTGCATATTCATTTAATTGCTAAAGGAAGGATAACAATTAAAATAACTAAACTTTGCCTATATATGCACGTCTGTTATATGCTCTTGCAAAATTATAATTACATTTTAAAATCATATTATCCACCCTAAGTCAAAATATACAAACATATATAAATATATTTATATATAAATGATGAAAATCTCTCCTGGCAACTGTTGTAACATTAAAATGATATCTTATAATAATAATAAAAATAAAATTAAAACTCCCCCGTCGAAAATAATAATCATAATCATATATCCTTTTATGAATATAATACCACACCACAAAAAACAGACAAAGCAAACAAACCAAAATAGTTAAAAAAAAAAAACATAATCATCTATCTACTAAATATTAAATACTCACAATTTTAAAATAAAAATATAATGTTACCATAACGTAATTACGTATGTAATTAATGATATACTCAAAAATTAGATGGGTAAAACAACTTATGCTTTCCTGTTGAATGAATACTGTCAACACTGAAAAATCCTTTTTTGAAAGCAAAAAAGAAAAATTGATAATGTCAAAAAGCATACCACCATATCCCCTAGTTCTATATAGTATATACACAAACATTATATCATTGTATGTACAGTACCTTTTAACAGTTCCTTTTTCTAAAGCCTAATTCGTTTGTCTACGTGCTTAAAATTTTTAATTTAGCTGCTTTCTGAGTTAAAAAAAATGAAATTTTCTTTCTCTCATCCCCCCATTGAAAATAAGTAAGTAAACAAGCTAAGCTTTTTATTTTGTTTGTATATATATAATATATATGTATGTTTGTCTTTAAATATAACAACAAAAATATGGTAATATTTTATATCCTGTTTTATGAAATTTACTTTTCTACCTACACAGATTTAAATATATTTGAATGCATAAAAAAAAAATTAATTTAAATACATTTTTTTCTCAAGGATTTGGAAAATTTTAAAGAACATATAAGAGATGTCAATGACTTTACAGTTAAATTATTAAATTATTATTATAAATTATATTTAACATTTAAAATGATTTATGTAAATAATTTTTATGTTGTGAAGGGTTTTTGAAAAATCCTTAACAACACACAGACACATGTTAAGGATTTTATTACAAAAATATTACAAAAATAATAAAAAATATTTTAAATCTATTTTTGGCGTTAGCACATCCTTTTGAGATGATTTCTACAATTGCAATGAAAATATTGTAAATATATGTCAGATAAATGTTATCAGGGGGAATTCCACCCACAACGACAACGATCGTAGAACAGTACATGTAACATTGAGCTCCGAGACACACAAGTTACAATAGTTTCTCTAGCTAATTGAAATTTATCATTTTATGCTTTTGCTTTACCTTGTGTTATGAAATTTTCATATATGGTTCAACGAATATAAAGATTTCCACAAGTAAGAACATTACACAAGTAAGAACATTAATCGAGTGCGAGTCCAGAGATTGGCAATCGAGTTCAGAGATTGGCGTCCTTTTCACTGTTCTTCCATGCGGGAAAGCAGATTACAATTTGATGATTGATCTATTAAATTATTATATATGTACACAAACCCCAATAAATTTTATAAACTGTTTTTATACAATTATTCATAAAATACAGTATTAATTTTAAATTCATCATTTAAACATTTAACAAAAATAAAGTTATCCTGATGACATCCAATAATCTCTCCCACTCGACAGATACATGGAAAATAAGATAAATATATTTCGATATCACGATAATTAAAGATTAAAGTAAATTATAAAAATACAATTTTTTTTTTTAAAAAAAAGGATACAGAATATATATATATATATAAAAATATATATAAGGAAAAAAAAACGTGGAAATAAAATTTTAAGCACGATTTCACACCTAATTACCTTCTAATTGTCCTAGAGATTACCCGTTACTGTCGTGATTTTACTTCAAAATTATAACTCTCACGAAATTTTATATAAATTTATCTGTCTATATATCCTTTTGCTACATAAAGGATATATAAAAGTGGAATTTACAAAATAAAATATAGAAAATGTAATATTGAAAGACTGAGAATGTTAGGGATTTGTAGTTGAATAGCAATTTTTTTGAAATAACATCATATGATTATAAAATTTATACAGCCTGTTGATAGTTTGAATTTCTGAATTGTGTGTTATTTAAGTACAATATTTAAAATGTTGTTTTGAAGAGCAAATATTGTTTACAGAATTTATTTATATTTAAAAAAAAAACATATGTAAAGTTATAAAACTCCTTAAAAGTTCACCGTCAATTTAGCTATATTATAAAGTAGTTTGTTATAAATGTTAAATTAATTTAATCCAGAAGTTTAGATACATGAGAATGCGTTTTATGGTAAGTTTAAATTTATTCCAATCAAGTCAAAAATTGATTTATGAAAATCTGATTTCAATTTGACATATAATATATTTCTAATTTTCATTAATTTATTTAATTATATGATTACCTTTTAAGAAATTTGATATAATCCTACTTTATATAAAAGAGCTTTTGTCATTAAACCAGAATTTCTTTTGATTACACAAATATCGATTGTATCTAAAATCAAAAAGTCATTTTTACATTGTAATTTACGAGATATGATAAATAAAATCTAAATTTCGTACAATTTGGTATTTCTGAAATAAACATTTAAATATTTAACACTCGATTTGAAAACCTCAGCCATGTTAAGCTGAAATATTTAATTCATAGAAAATATATAAAAGCAATGTTTATCGGACACCAATAATGAGGTTTTCAATTGACAAAATCTGAAACTATTCTCGAGAATGTTACTATACACCTAAACTCGAGAATATTTGATGTAGGATTTTGTATTAATCTTCTTTGATTAATTAATTACATAATTTAACTCAATCTTTCCCAACTTTTTCTATCAAAAGCTTTTGTCCAACGATTATCAGCTCTTAGAATTATATGTCATTTTAATGTTTTTGCTCAAAGTTAATTGTTTTTGAATGTTTTAATTTCGAACCAACTATTTATTTTTACGATGCTGTTTAATTAACTAGTTTTTATTAAAAGTTAAGCAATTACCGACATACTTATGGTTTGAGCATCACCATACGCCATCAAAAGTCATGTCGAAAAATTATTATTTCTTTGAATTTATAATATTATTTTAAATTTTAAATATAATATTTTTCTACTTTCTCATTAATTTTCCTTAATTATTTTTTTCTGCAATATATAAAATTCAATTTAATTATCAATTATCTATATTTGATAAAATAAATTGAATTAGTTTACGAACAATTTTATCAAAACTAAAACACACACTCAATACAAATTGTTTCAATTTAGCTTTAAGTTGTTGCAACCTCTAATAAATTTTACAGAAAATTTATCAACCCCTTCAAAAAACAAAAATAAAAAAAAGTTTCAATTTCAAAATTGCAAATGCACCTCTTAAAAAAAACAAATTTTTATCTGTATTTTTGTGTACTTTATTTTTCCCTCTGCCAATTTTTACCCATAAAAACAAAGTGGTATACAAACGCTAAGCAAACGTTTCTATTATGCTGTAAATCAAGTACTTAAAAACAATCTTCTCTCAGTAATAAATTGCAGTTATAGTTTTGAAAAATATATTTTGTTAGTATGTATATATAAATATATTATTGTGTATGGTTATAATGACTTTCGGAATATATGTAACAATATTGTTTTGGAATGGAAAAGTTTTACCGCAGTAAATCTAGGAAAATTTATAATTTATACCTCAAATACCCAAAAAACCTAAGTCATTTACTTAACGTTAAGATAAATAACCAGAAAACTTAATGTGGTATTTGTTCGCGACAACATAAAAAATATCTAGTTATTGTAATCGTAGCTTTGTGAAGTATAACTTCAAGAGAATATATATAAATATTTCAGTGAATCTAATTTTCATAGAATCTAAATGGAAAAATATATAAAAATAATATAAGTAAAAAGAGATAAACAAAAAGTAAATTAAATCAATTCGTACCATTTGAGATTTTCGAGTACAGAAGGAAGTGTTATATTGTACACTTATAAGAAATTTTAGATAGAGCAGCGTAAGGAAACTTAAGAACATTTAGTAAAAATTATAAAATTTCAGAAAAAAATTGATTTTTTCAGTTACCTGTTAACTATTACTATAAACTTCTACAAATAATTAATCAGTAAATTTAATTCGTACTTATTCATACATCTTGCACCAGGTAGCTTGTGTTTTATAAGCCATAAAATATTAAAACGCAAATTTACTGTAGGGAAACTATTGTAAAACAAGATGCAACCCTTCGCTGGGGTTTGATTGAAAAATGAAGTGAAGAAGCTTTTGTAAAACAATTTCCAAACCAATTTGATTTGAGGATCAAATATTGACTTTTAGCTTTCGAAAAAGGAGTTTGATTTCAAGTTAAAATTGATTCCAAACGGACGGAACTGACGAACAAATGTCAGTAAATGTCTATAATAAATTTATTTTAATCAAAATAATTTTTTTTTTCGACTGGTCTTTATTTCACAACACTTTAAAGTACATAACTCCTCGTAAAAGTTACTAAATGTTTATTTATCTTTTCTATATAAAAACAATTCCACACCACCAGTTTTTCACCCTATTTATTATTCTTATTACAAACATGTATAGAAAAAATACCTGATTGTATCTTAAACAGAAGTGAAGAAGGAAAAAAAACACTTTTTTCCACTTCTCAGTCTTTTGAGTGTACTCATCATCATCATCTTTATTATATTACCCCCATCAGTACCAAAATATACCTTGGTTTCAAATGTTTTTCTGTTATCAGCAAGTACACTGTGAGTTCTGGTTTTTTGTAGATAAATCATTTCAAATGTATTTATTTCTCCTGTAAAAATAAAAAAATTTCTTTGATTATTTTCAATGTTCTTTTTTTTTAACTTCTTTAGTAAATCTAAAAATTTTCTTTTTTGTTTCCTATGTTCATATGCCTTGGTTTAAGCTCTTTTGGAATTAATTTCTTGTACTCATAGATAAAATTGTATATAGATATATGAAAACAGAGTAGAAAATATTACAAAAAAACATCTAAAATAACATTATCAATTACTAAAGAATATGAAATTATTACATAACGAACGACGACGGCAACAATCAGATTTTGTCCCTTTGGGAGGAAATTGTTTTTGTTGAGTATAAAAAAAATTACATTTTAATTTGGAAATCTTTTTTTTACTTTCATTGAAATTTTATTTTTAATGTGATTTTGTTTTCCCATTTGTGGAAATAAATCCTTACGTGACTACAAGAATATCCTTGATGAGTTTTTATTTTGCTTTTGACTAAAAATGTGTCTGGAACAAGTATAATTTTTGATTTAGCTACTTCTACATTATTTGGTTACCCGGATTATTTTCACGATTTCATCTATAAGATCATCAGATTTTACTTTTTACTTCAATGACAGGATAAATATTTGAAGGTACTTTTCTAAAATATTGATGGAGTCTGAAAAGAGAATCGATAATTTTGACAACTTAAATAATTTTATGATATATTTTTTGACAGTCAAATCTCTACTTTTAATTTAACAGAAGTAGTTTTATCTTGTGTAAGAAATATAGACTCAAAATTCGATTTAGATACTACATAATTTATATTTGGCCAACTCAAGTTGGAAAGATATTCAAATCCGTGAGGAAAACATAGCCGTTGTACAACCAAACCAACAACTTTCTTAAGCTATCCCATAGAATAGGCAAACACCAGAGTAACGGTGGTGTATACGGAACAATCAGCTAGACTAGTTATTCCGTACAATTGGAAAACTTAAATTTTTAATAAATAAATTTATTTTTTATGATAAAGTTTGTGAGATTTCTACTTGATGAATTAAAAATGGTATGGAAAGGGGCATAAAAAAACTCCATTGCATTACATTCGATATATTGGATTATTAGATTTCAAATGAATCATCTTTGTATTCAAATTCTTCTATCTGATCTAAAACAGTAACTAGTTTAGCAATACACATTCAATTTAAGAAAACTATTTTTTTTTTTTTTAATTTGTTTTGTAACTTATCAGATTGACTCTGTTATTTTTAGGCAGGCTGCACATTAGTCTTTTAAGTCACTTTATTATGATGTTCGTTTTGCTGATGGATGATAGATGATAATTTTACTTGAAATGCATCCTATTAATTTTATTTTAATATTTAAAATATATATCAATATATTATTAATATTTTATATTTACACTAATTTATATTAATTTGTATTTATTTATATTAATCTCTTATTTAATTTTTAAGATAGTATTAAATTTCAAAAACTAATTATATTACTAATGATTGATAAAATGCAAACATAATTTCCCAGTACATTCAGCGGATTCTTGGTGGTATAAGTTAGCGAAAACATACTAAACCTAACATAAATTTTAAAATAAATAATAGAAATCTTAATTTAAGTATTCTTATTATTCATACATATAAAATTAACTTTTAACAGCTTATAGAATATTTACACAACTTCATTATATTATGCTGCATATTCAAGATATCTTAAAATTTCCCACAAACTAAACAATAGTTTTGTATGTAAATAAAATCCTTTTCATATATGAGAAAATAAAAGATATTTCTAATAATAAGAAGAACTAACAAAAAAACATTTTCTTTTATGTGATAAATTCTATAAAATATATTTTACGAGTAGTTAAAATAACTATGAGTGTTGCAATGGATTTTATGGTTCAAAAAACGAGTTTGGTTGAAACGTTTTTTCTTGTAGGTTTATAGGTCGGGGAATCCGGAAAATATAACCTCAGGTTGATTTCATGATTGTGCACATGCCTAGACACATAGAAGTCAGTAGCTTAAATGGGTTCATGCTAAAATTTTCAATTAATTACTATCTGATTTGAATTAAGTTTAATCAATAGTTTCGTGATGTAGTTCGTGTCTGTAAAATTTGAATTCGGTAGTTCAGTGAATCTATGTTCAAATCCTCAATTATATTTCATAAGTTCCATGCTCAACATTAACATCATAAAGTAAAATTGTTACTCGATTTCAATGACATTTCACACGTAAATTGATTTTGTTATCTAGTCGGTGCTCATGCAATTTATATATAGGAAACTAATATATGAGCAGGTTAGTTTCCTAAGAAATATTTTAGAGCAAGTAATTATTATTCGAATTCAATACCAATTCGAATTGGTACACATGTTACTTCTGTAATCTTGTTTGTGCCTGTAAAAAGTGGAGTTAACAGTTTCAGTTAGTCGCTAATAAAATTTCGAATGCAATAAACTGCAATTATAAAAATGCGTGTCAGAAATGATACTAAATAGTAACACAGTATTTGTTACGAGGAACAATTATGATATTATATTTAATGACTTTTCAACTGCTTCACAATGATAACAAAGTTAATATTCATTTTTTATGAATAACAAAAGTTTTGTAAATTTTTAACCATCAATAAAATGAATACATTTTAAAACAAAACAGATACAAATATACAAAAGATAAAAAGTATTTTAACGAGCTTTCAAGGAACTCAAAAACTTTTTAATGTGATGTAAAATATTTTTTTGGTAAAATAAACATTTTCCCATTCCACAAAAATAAACTTTTTTTTTTTTGCAGTGAAAATCTTTGAAAAAGGTAAATATTTGTGGAAATTTGTTTTGTTATCTTAGATTTTTATAACAATCTTTACAATAAAATTTCGTATTTTCTTTAAATTTTGGCTGAAAGTTTTACTGTGAAAATAAAAATAATAAGCTAGAAAATGTTAAAGCTTTTGCAAATCAAAAAATTGCTATGAATAATATTTTCATATAGTTTGGAAAGTATTGTAATTGAATTAATTAATTTCAGCATTAAATTAAAATTATAATCAATTCACTTTGAAATTTTTCATTTTGGATTTTATTTATTAAGTATAGAATGATTTTCATTTAAGAGTTGCAAATAGCCAATGTAACCCATATTATGAGAAATTGAGAAAACAGCTGTCATCCGGTCATACCAAGGTATATATTAAGAGAGTTTCCATCACAGCTATAACTTTAATTTACACAAATAGAACTAATATCGTTTTTAATTAATACACCGACTTAACGAATCTAGGATTTGCATTATTGGCATTTTCGCAAACTCTTCCAAGCTGTTTGGTGATAGTTATCTAATATCCTTTTTGTAAGACTTGGACAATCGTTTACTATATAGCTTATATCACTCCAATCAACTGCTATCAATCTTCAGACTTCCTTGATAAATTTACCAATAGGTAGTATTAGGTAGTAATAAGTGTCCTGTCAGAAATAATATATATTAATTTTATATTTTACATTTAATATTTTTTCGAAAATAAAACTTTACTGACATTCTGTTAATTTTAGAGTATTCTTTGATTGACTTTGCCATTTATACAATTATATACCTTTATATAATTTAAATTAGTTTTTGAATTATTTCCAGAAATGATTATTTAAAAAAAACCAATGAAATATTCATAATTGTATTACCATATTACATAATTTTTTTGTTTCTCAAATCATACATGGTTCACGTCGAAAATTAACAGAATTTTATTTTAATTTTTCTATACCATTTCTATAATGCAATCATTTATATTTAAGCTATAAATTAATATTACTATTTGCTGTTGTAAAAATAAGCTAAAATAATTTATGTGAATATATATGCGAAAAGGATAATCTCATTGGTATTATAATATACTTAAGTTTCTAAATGATAACAATCCAACTAAATAATGCAATCTTTTTTATCTACTAGGATTCGTTAAATGTTAAATCGTTTTCAATCATGATTTCTTTTCATATCACTTAAATACATAATACATTGAATCGAAAAGATTAATTTTAGTTGAATTACTTACTTTCTTACTTACAATAATCATAAGAAATATCGTTTAGAGAGTGCAGTATCTTATTATTCTTGGAATTTGATTTTGTTAAATTAGTTTATCTCTGGATTTTTTATAAGCTTGAATTTTGGTTTTCTTTGTATTTGGATAAATATTTTAATGCTGATAGAGAAGATTTGATTAATTTTGTTTATTGGTTTTTATGTATAATTTTTACAATAAATAAATCGTCATGTATTTTTAATAAATCAATTATATTAAGCCGACTCTCCACAAGTCAAGTGGTAATGATTTTTTTCTAGCTAAAATTAAATGTAGACAGCATGTAAAATTATACACTACAGAAAAAGATAAAAATTATCATTACTTTAAAATTTTTGATATTCTGATTTTACTTTTTTCATTTCATCATAAAATTAAATTTTTCAAATTGTGTCAAATATAAATTTTTTTTATAATTGTCGTAAGGTTACCAAATAAAGTGAGTTTGTGTTAAATTATTATTAATAAATTAATAATTATCTAAAAGTCATTACGATAAAATTTAATTTGCTGCAAATTAAAAAAAAAAACCCGACAAACGTCAACTTTATCTAAACAAAGTTGTTCTGTTCCTGTTGAGTTGACATTATAATTTTTTTTTTCGGATGAGCAACAGTCATCAAAATATTTTTGCAGCAAACATTGAATGAAAGCTCTACACAAAAAAAATTTAATCGATATAGTATTTACGACAACCATAAAATGGTTGTTACAAATTTATCTTAGGCCAATAATGTTTATCTAAAGTATTGAACATAAATATGATGCTCAACATAATATTTATATTTACATGCAATGATTTTTTAAATTATGATATATTTCCCCTATGAAGAATAGTTAGTTACAAGGACAATTATTTTGTATATAGATGAAAAATATTGTTCACGACAATCATGGTATACAACGATATTTTTTCATTTATGCTTTTTTCGTATTTTTCATGACTTCTTCTACAAAAAAGTCAATTATCATTATTAAAATTACCATTAATAAATGTTAGAAAATCAAATTTAAAAATATTAAAAGGAAATATATTTTATTCTATAATTAAACCTAAAAATCATATGTTGATGATTATAGTAGCATTGATTTAATATTGTCAGATATATTCTTCTACTCTGTATGATAAATTTCTGTTTATTTTCATACTCAAACATTCAATTTGATTTATCCATCGAGAAATATAAATGACAATTACAATAGAATCACATATAATTGTACAAAATTTCAATTAAAATTTCAATGTGAAAATAATATATAATTTATATTATATTTGAATGGAAAATATCATAATTTCATAATATCATAATATGTCCTGGAGCATTAAAATACCAAAATTTAAGGATAAATTATTTGACAACAAGGATATATGTACAATAATTATATTTTAACTTTAAATGTAAATATTTAATATTATTTACAAATAAAAAAAAACTAATTACATTTTACTACAGAGTACAAATAATGATGACGTCAACAGAGATGATTTTCGTCGTATTCAGTTCTATTTTGAGGTAACCAAAACGTAACATCAAACGTCACTTTTTATTTAATTTAAATTTGATTGTTGATTATCAAAATTTTCAATTTATTTTAGTGTGTATGATGAGATATTTGGAAATTATAGAATTCTAATTAAATTTTGAATTTATGTTTAATCAATCAAACTTCATTTTGAAGTTAATTAATTAATTTAATATTAAAATTTGTTTAAATAATATCAAAATTATTTATTAATACTTTCCCACAATGAAATCCAATCTGAAACCGAATTTTGCATTACTTCAGACTGGAAATCGTGTTGTGTTGATTTCATGTTGCATGGTTCACTTATCTCCATTAATAGTATAGAAAATTTTTACCATATTGTCACAATTTCTCAAATTTGCCTTGAAATCAATTTAAAATAATGATTTTTTTTTTTTAACTTATAATTTATAGTTAATTTCACAAGTCTTTTCTTCTTCAAAAATCTTATAAAACCATACAATTTATTTAGTCTCCCCTTCATTTCTAACAAGTTGTTAAAATGTTGCAAAGTCAAAAAGTCATAAACAGAAAATATTCATCATTATTTATTACCAAAATAAAAATGAAAAAAAAAAAATATTAAATTTTAACAATAATGTAAATTGAGTATAGCATAAGTGCTTTTAAATTAATAAGCACAATTTTACATATATTGCTCCCTAAAGAATGGTAAATTCTTCTTATATATTTTATACCGCCCCCCAAAAAAAGAAAAACTGATTTTAAATGTCGACTAAACAGAGGGTAATTATTTTGGTGGCAGAGAAGCAATATGCATTAAGGGTTGGGTAACAATATTTTTATATTAGATTTAACAGAAACAAAAAACGACATTTTCTGTTTTTGACACATTATGAAAATTCAAAAATTCTTCTTTTTTTTTTTGTATCACATAAGCACATCTATACGCACCCTAAAATTTATCCAACAACACATTACAAAAAAAAATGTAAAAATCATTCATCATTAAAAAAAAATTCAGTTCATTATCAACAAAAAAAAACATACCCACCTCCAAAATTTAAGCTTTTAATATGTTGTTGACAGCTATTTTAGATGGGAATATGAAAACCATAATAAAGACGTGAGGGTGAAAGTAGGTGGATTCGTGTCTACATGTATACATTTTTTGTTTTGTTTTTTTTTTTTTAGGAAAAAGGAGATTTAATCTCCCAGAGGCCACAAAAAAAAAATAAGAATTTTTGGTATTATAAAATATATAATATTAAATTAGTATAATATAAAAACATATCCTGATTGTGCCTTTAAAACATATGAAAAATAATATAAAAGCTTATAATATCATAAGGAACATTATTTAAAAAATACTCTAATGATATCCTGGCTTTGTGGACAATGTTTTATTGTTGGATTTGCAAATAAAAGAATTCTGGGTAGTGGCCAAAAAAATTAGAATGAAATTTTTAAATTAATTTTGTATTATCCGCCCCAACATTCTATGTTAAAATATATAATATAGCCAGAGTCTTTGATATTCATAATATAAATCGTGCCACAGTTAGCATGGCTTCACTGATAATTACTGTTAATTGTTACTACTAGTAGATTAGTTCAGATTCGATTTTACAGAGAGGACTACTACTAGCCCCAATCACTGCAGCCATACGGCTTATTGTGATTTTCCTTTTCTAATTATGCGTCACTACCCAGACCCGTACTATTGATAAAACAGTTCAGCTGCTTGAGTGACATGGATCACAATTCTGAGGGTGTAATTATGCAACTACCGAGGTGTCGTATGTGTTTTCTTACTATCGCCTCGCATTCACACAATCTGCACAATTAGTCTTTTGATAGTCCAAGTTTGTGTATATTACTAATAAAGTAATAGTTTCAGAACAGTACAAAAATCTTTGCTGTTAATTATATTTAAAATATTATTATATTTTAACAAACCCCTTATATATTATATTTACTTATCGTGTTTGTGGTTATTTTATTATTTGTATGTGATTATAATTGGGTCCTAATTAATTAACATATATATTATAGTATAATGTCCTTCATACTGAATTAAATTTATTAAGTATTATGCATACAGATATATATACGCATAGTAAACATTAAAGGATATTTATTTCTATCACAAAATACCCCAAAAATGTGAAGTCTATTAAAGCGTATTATTTCATTTATTGTATTTATAGATTATACTAAAGCAAATATTGTATATGTACTAATTTAATTCAAGGATTATATAATAGGACTCGCCTGTGGAATGTTAATTAGATTTTTGATTTACAATATGGTTTTAAATTGCTAAAAATTCAGTGTTTTGCTCGTCGTATTGATCTTAAAACAAAAAAATTTAATTGATTTTATTGCTATACTAAACTAAAAACTAAAGTATTAAATTTAAATTTTATTTTACTTAAATTAATTTTACAGCGAAAATTAATTTAACAATATTAATTAAACTAAGGGTAACAGTGACGAAAAGGCTACCAAGCGAACAGAACCGGGTACTTACAAATGAAGTGTGTTACATTTAGCTCTTTAGCTCTGATATATGAAGCTAGCTACGGTAGCTTTTTGCAATTAAATGTTTGTACAAAAAACATTTATGTTGCGGAATCCATATTAAATTAGTAGATCAAAATTGCAATAAAATTTAACAAAACCTATTTGAGGAGGCCTTCGATTTGGGCTGTATCGGCATTGCATAGAATTTAGATTTAGACTAATAAACAAATATTTTCCAAAGCCTTAAAAAAATATATAGTATTTAGTAATACAAAAATTCGTTCTTTTAAAGTTTTGCATTAAAAAATTTCAATTTTGGCATTTTTTTTTCAATTTTATTTTTATTCATTCCATGATGAAAATTATTCTGAAATTTGAAATTATCAAAACATAAATTTTTATACTGAAAAACCTTAAGTTCTTATAATTTTTTGTTGTTTTAATATAGAATTTATTAACAGAACATGACAATTTCCTTACAAATTATTTAACCAACAATTCATATTACAACACGCACATTACTTTACAAGCGTTTAAAATAAAAATATGTTCGTATAAATAAGGGATGATGAAATGTCAATCATTCGTAAACCTCACTAGAAAAGATATTACTCAGCCAACCATAAAGAGAATTCTTAATTATTATAATATTTTAGTTTTAATATGTTAGTTGTTTTTTGATCTTTTATTTACAAGGTGCGTCCGAAATGTAAATACATTAATTATGCAGTCACACCAGATTTGGTTTGTTAGTTTTTAGTAAGCATTGGCCATTTATACACTAACATTGACAGCTTTTTTGAAGTGTTATACCGTAGCACTGCAAAAACTAAAATTAAAATAAATTTCGTTAGATGCTGTTTTTAACTGTTTCCATTTTAGTTTATCTAGAAATGATAAATCAATTTCCTTAATCTTCTAAATGGAACTGAAATTGTAGTTGTAATTGTAAGACTTATTCAAGTCTTCAGATACTCTGCATATAAAAAAATGGCTGATATTATTATTATTTCGGAGTCCATGAACTTTTACAAATCTTTTGTTACTTTTTGTAATAGAACGATTCAAAAGTTTTTCCCTCAAAATTTTTTTTTATATAGACTTAATTTCTAGTTTACACCATTTTTTCATAATCTATGACAATTTCTAGATTTTTGTAACAAGATAAAAAAGGACTCTGTAAATTTAAATATTTATAATCATACATTATTATATTATATAATATTTAAAACATAATAAGAGTATTAAGGATATTTTTCTGTCAAAATTTTCCACACAAGCAATTATTCATCGCATGTGCGTTCTGATCCTTTTGAATTAATTATAGACTCACTAATTAAATGTAGATATATTTATATATTAACAAACAAAGTATATTTATATACAAATTTAGAGTAGTGTTTAAGCATATGATCTCAACTTAATACATACATATGAGGGTAAATTTTATATTTATCATATAAATAATATTACATATATGTACTCATGTTTATATATTATATATGTATATATATATTCATTTAAATTATGCTATAATTTTGTGGTTAACAAGAACTTTGAACTGCGTGTATAAACATTATAATAACAACACTAAATGTCCATAATGAATAACTATATCCTTTAAATGTGTGTATATTATTATTAACATTAAATAAAGTATCCTTAGTCCTTCATATTGTATATATATATATATAAATATATTATATTGTTTTATGTTTTTGTAAATATTTTCACACTCCAAATAAAACACACTCAACTAACCGTTAAATGAACTGTCATATTAGTTGTTATTTCCCTGTTAAAGTATATTTGGTATCATCTTGAGTTGAAAATCCTTGTTTAGAAAATAATTTGTTATTTGTTAAAATATAATCCTCTCATCGTACATATACATATATATTTATTAACACAATTTTCTGCTTATACATTCATATATACATATAATATATGTATGTAAATATATATTTTACTAACATCTATTTCTCGAAATTAAATATATAAAGAATAACCTTATTAAATATAACATTTTGTGTTAAAGTAATTAAATTTTGAAGAATATATTTAAAAAAAGGAATTTTTTAATAATATCCCGTAGAGTTGAAACTATCACAGTTTGACATTTCACATTTTTTAAGTGAACAACATGAATTTAAATTGAATAATTAAAATCCTACTGAAAAGTCTAAACATTATTAAATATCATAAATTTAAATAAATTGTCATATTGTTCTGGGTTAAAATTTTGAAGTTTGGCACGATTGATTTAAAAATTGATATTGAAATTTAAACTATCTTAAATGTTGTATATCTCGATATCAACTTTCGAGTAGGTACTATTCATGTAAACATAATTATTTTGTTTATTCGTTCAAGTCCAGTAATAATATTAAGTATTATATAAAATGAAATACAATATTTCTATCTACATCATAATCCCCAATAATGTATCCGACATGTTCATATTTCAAAATTAAATCACCCATGTTTGTCCACAAAAAAAAAATAATCACCCTAAAAAATTAAACATAAAAAAAAATTGAATAAATCCTAAATTAATTATTATTAATATTTTTAAATGGTTCGTTAAACTAACTATGACGTGATGCTTCTTACATTTGAACGCCTTTAATATATATTTTTTTTATACTAGAAATTATCATTAATTTGCTAATTAAGGAAGGTATCGTTATGTAAAAAATCAGTGAATTTTTCATATAACACTAATTTCATTAATAATCACTAAGGAATCAAAAAAAAAAAATTATTAAGATAAAAATTTATCCTTAGTTTTTGTAATAAACTAAACTTACAAAAAGTCATTTTCTTATTTTGTTTGTTCTTTAACATGGACGATTTTACTATGTATAAGTTAGGTAAGATTATAAATCTCCGGAAAGTACAAAACCAAAAGGCAATGTAATTTTAATTTTTTTTTTTTTTTGTTAAAAAAACATAAGTAAAATGAATCACTAGATAATTCATTGTAATTGCCGTAATAATTGCGACTGTATACATGTAATTAAGGACTCTTAATGGTCTTATGAGGGTGAAATGGTTATTTCTACTAAGTTTTATATCAGATATATTATAATGAATAAATTTTCCATTAGATTTAAGTTTCCTTATATATTTTTTATTAAGGAGTTTCTCTTTTAGGACCAAGAATTGTTTTAAATTTAACTTCTTAGTCATTTTTGATTTTGTTGTTTTGGTATTAAAAAGCAAAACTTAAACCCAAAAAATTTTATGCCTTAAATTGTGTTAATTTGTACAATTTGTGTTCTGCGTAAATTTTAATTAAAGCATAGTATTTACTCTATCTATGCTGTCTAAATTTATGCTAAAAATCTTGAACAAAAAGTTGATGATTTTCTAAATCACATGTTTTTTCTGTATACGATTGAATATTTGTTTGATAATTTATATTAAAAATATTATAGTTAAATAAATAAAACATGAATAATTTGAATTTCCACCGGGAATTGGTGGTTCCTGCAAACTTCACCGTCATGTCCGTACAAGATGGGTTTGATACTTTCAGTGGGACCATGTTAGAATTCCCGGTTTATGTGTAGACCCTTGTGTTTTTGCTCTACTAAAAAATTTCCAAAAGATTTCATGAATATTGCCTCGATAGCGTCTATATTGAACCCAATGCGGACACAATATTGAATCCGATCAATATTGCGTTGGTCGCGTTAGTCGAGATCATTTGAAATATTCCGTTATTCAATCGGTTAAGTTTAATTTGAGCTTAAGCTCTCACTAGCAAAGTACTATGTGAATATTAGCATACAAAAATGTAAGGAAAAATAAAAATTGTTGATCGGGTTCACATTAAATTATCAATTTTTTTTTACCTCAGTACGAAGCAGAGTATACAAAAAAAAAATATCAAATATTAATTGAGGGTATTAACAAATAACTCATAAAATAACAACAACAAGAAAAATTGATATCATCAAGGGATTAAATTTTTAATTGAAATTTATTTTGCCGAAACGATAACAAAAACAAAACAAAAAATAACATTGAGAAATTAATTAATTTTTTTTTTATATCTATACATAAAAAAAAAAGTTTTATGCTTTTTTAAACTAATAATTTTCATATAGAACATTTAGTTGTTGTTGTTTTGTGTTGCTATAATAAGATTATACGACAGTTTATTTCTATATAACAAGCGAAAAATAATTGTCATTTTGAAATTTTTGCACGTATCTAATATATATTACTAATACCATCGAACTACGACGACGCATCAAGGATATTATATAAATTTAAAGGTGTCGTCTATGCACCTTTATATTATATAAATGTCCTTTTTGTTGTTGTCTTTTGTTGTATATATCATAAATACGACATGTGTGAAACTATCATATATCGATCTAAATAGAATCCTTATAACTACAGAAGAAAAAAAATATTAAAAACTATTATACAAAAACTCTAATAATGCAATTTTCTATTATGTTATTTTGCAATAAACTTTCTGTATTTTATATATAAAAATGTGAACATGAACTTTTTGTACATGTTCTTGAGATCACAATAATAAATAAATGTAGGAAAGGTTATAGAGAAGAACTAATCACCTGGATAAATATTAAATTTGTGAACGTATGTATTGAAATTTTACATTATTTTTATGTTGTTGTTAAAATTATTATTGGTTATAGAAAATATTTTATGTGTAAGCAATTTATTTAAATCAATAAGATTAATCAGTTCAAAGAGGATGAAAATCAATTAAAAGTTATTCACGAACAAATAATAGATTCCATATATATAGTAAAATTATGATCATATGAACTACTTTTGTACATCCGCCAAAGAAAAGTTTTTCGTATTTGTATCAAGGAGACGGCAACCTATGTAAGTCAAGTGAGCCAGTTGTACTCTCCAGCGTGTCGACTTATCTCATTTGTTTAATGAATGCGATCCCATCTTTAGCCTGCTTCAGTTTAGACTCGTCTTAAAGATTTATCATCACAAATATTTAATTTAAAATCAAAAAATCAGTTTCTATAAGAGCTACAAATCACAAATTTGAACAAACTAGTATACAGTAGTATAATGTAATAACATGTTAACAGCTAGATATATATCGTAAAAAGAACAATTGGAGATAGTAACAACGACTTTAAGCCGATACGAGATACGACGCCATCAGAGTAGAAACTAATTTAATTTTTACGGCGTACAGTATAAAAAATTGCATATAATTATTATAATTTCATATATTTTAGCATTTTCCTTACAGACCACTGACAGTGTTGACATTGACACTATCTCCCACATAAAGATTAATATCTGTATCAATACAGGTCGGAGTAAAATCCGAATTACAACGAAATACAAAAAAAAATGTAGAAAAACTTTTTTCTGTTTTCGGCTTATATAAGTTGTTCGGGACGAAAGTTTTATAAATACTTTTACATTCTATATTAAAATAAAATTTGCTTTGACCAATGCAATATTTCCAAAAATATAAGGAATTTTAAAATAATATCGTATGTGACATCTGTAATCCTTAAAATATTATTTTTGATTTAGGCCTAAAATCATTTTTATACTTACTCCATTTTTTCATATAGCAATTCATTTTTCCTGCAAGGATATACAAAAGTATATTTGGGAACGCATTATTATATTTTGTAATATTTTTCTAAATAACTTCATTTTCTTCGATATGTCACTTAGATTCTTAAAATGGACATGACTGGAATGGAAATTCATTTATTGCAATAAAAAAAAGGATAATAAAAACGAAGTTTTGTATAGAAAAAGGGTAAAAATAATAAAAGAATTGATAATCGAGAAGTTATTAGAATAGATAGATATATCCTTTCAGTTGAAAAATATGAAAAAAGCTATTATTTATATGATTTGATAAATAAAGTTTTTATATATTTTTTTTTTTTGTGACAGAAATTATTAACACACCATCTGTCAAAGTTCATTTTTGTTAATAAAATATATTATTTTTCTTAAATGTTGATGATGAGTAAAAGAAAAAGGAGAATGAAATTATTATAGATAATTTTTATTGCCTTCTATTTTTCGGGGTGGGCATAATCAGAATCATTTATTAGAGTGTTTTCGAATTATTAATGGTTAAATTTTTTATTTGTATTTAGGATGTTGTTGTTGACTATAATCTGCAATCAAGATGGAATTATCTCTAAAGGATCTAAAGGATATGTTGAAATATTGATTATGTGGAAAATTTTGACTTAATATTATATTTTTGTAATCATTTATTTAAAAATATATAGTAATATAAATTCATTTTTTTTTTTTTTGCTTTCTGTGGAGAAATTGATGATAATGGAAATTTATCTTGACATTAGAAATCATGCGTATTGATGATTTCATAATATTCAACATGGAATAAATAATATTAGAATAAGTTTATTTATGTCAGGTAAAATATTGATTTTATTTCATAAATATGGTTAAGGATTAAATTCAATTGGTTTAATATATCTTAAAAATTCAAGCCAATATTAACAATCTATTAAAAACAATAATAATCCTTAAGAAAAATAATAATATCACATTTTTTTTCATTACAATTTCTATAAAATTGTGTTTTTAGCCTTTTTAACTTCATATTTTTCATACAACTTTTCCAAAATATCAGATTTTAAATCAAAATAGTTTTTTTTAAAGAATTTTCTAAAATCTATAAAATATTTAAAACTTACTAGAGAAAATATTTGAAATAGTTAAATGTTATTGATCTAAATCCCTTAAAGGGAAACGTAGATATTTACATAATAAAATCAAACGACGAGGGAAAGAAACCCTTCTATTATGAATATATATTTCAATTTTTCAACAATTTATCATATTATCTCAAAGGATTATCTACTCTCACTCAAAAGAAACCTAATATTTTTTTTTTATTTTATTTTTTTTGCTGTACCCTATATTTTCTTTTACCAAATTTTCCAAAAAAAATAAAAAATGAATCATTTTTTGATAGCTTACATCAAGATAAAAAGATAGCTTTTTAAATAATCTTAAATGAAACATGGAAAAAAATTCGGAGAATAATTCACAAAAAAGAAAAATTATTTTTTTAATATTTTTTAGGTACATATATATTTAAAATTGGTTTTAACTATAGAAATTTCCATTTCTAAAAATTATATTTTATTAATTTTCAATATTAATAGAATTATTATTTACAATATATTTCACATTTGGCTTCAATTCTCATGAATCTGTGACACAAGTCCGAAAACAATAAAACCGATAAAATAAAATAATATTAATTAATAAGATTAATCTACGTTTCGTATTTATTATACTCGGTGTTTAGTACATTTAATCCCCTATTTTTTAATTCTATTTATATTTATCGGTCTTATTGCTTGCGTTATTTTCTTGTGTGATACCACTTTAAATTTCTTGTAATTTCTCATTTTACATTATAAATAAATACAAGATAAATTTCAAATTGACAAATCTCAAATCAATTTTGAAAATATTAACTGACAACATTTAAAGGAAACAAAAAATAATAAATATTTTATCGAAACCATAAAAAAAAAATCATCTCAAATTTCCTTAATATGTATATACAAAATGCGGACCAGCCTAAAAAAAATCCTTTTTAACGCCCCGAAAATTTAAAAAATATATTTTAAATTGTTGTAATCGTAATATATTCTTCAAAAATATTTATATATACATAATTTTTTCTAATATATGTTAAAAGGAAACAGGAAAAACATTGAACATAAATAACATAAAACTGATGATTAAAGGACATATATATAAATATTTCTGATAAAGTTGTATAACGCGAATTTACGAACTTTTTTTCTGTTGTATCGACTGCATATGTTTTCGATTTTTTCCCCAACAAATTTGGTATCATTTCTTTATTAAATGAAAAGTTTTTGCATAATTCTTTTGACTCTTCTTGGTAGTCTATATAATAATATACAACAAAGTTTTGCAGGGAACGTAAATGAATTTGCTAGAAAGGAATCTCAATTTTGTTATCAACTGGTATAAATGGGGTGGTTTCTATATATATATTTATATTGGGGTTGGTTTTCCGGCTTTTAGTCCTATAACTGACGATGCAAGAAAATTTTGGAAGGATAAAAAATAAAAACATTATTTTTAAAATATCAAAAGTGTCTATGCAGCATATTGAGAGTTATATTTTTTTCCAATAAGATTTGTCGATATCTGTAAAAATCAAAGTTTTATTGGAAACAACTTTTGAAGCTTATATTAAAAACTAAAAAAAGATTTTGAAAATTAAATATTTAAATTCACTTAGTTTAAGAGTAGTCTTATTATCCAGTTACTATCATCGCAACGGTAACGCTCTACAACGCACGGTTCAATCCATACAAAATGTATGGGAGTGGATAAACTCAATGCAAACAATTACAACAAAATTGAGAATTTGATCGCAGACAATCAAAAACTAAAGTTTATTCTTATAAGAAATAAGATTCACGATTTGTTTAAAACAGCTAATTAAAATCAAATTAATGCTATATGAAAGTGCCTATAACGCTGTTGTAAATATAGCATTGTAACGCGTTGACATTGCGTTTCTTGAGAGTAACTCCAACATTAACATAATTTTTGTAAATTGTGAGCATTTCAGAGTTCACAAAAATTTCCAATAAAACACATCTACTAAATTTAATAAAATTGAACTATATATATACAAAATATATTTTGTATATGAATTTTTATATTGAACTTGTTTCCGCCATGATAAAGCTATAGATGATAAATGACTTGTTCTATTTGCAAAGATATTTATTACCATTGAAGATTGTGTATATCCCTCACACTTGGTGTTTTTATATTTTTTTTTTCTCAATATCATATTTTATTTTATATATTCTTTTTGCCTACGTATCAATAAACTTTAGGGTATAAGAGTTTAGTTACTATACTAACTATATAAGGACATAGTTTGCACTTCATATTTTAAAAAAAATATATAAAAAAAAACTTATTATATCAAAGTTTTTCGTTTATAATTTATGGCAATTTAAGTTTTCTTTAGTTTTCTAAGTTATTTTTTTTAAAAAAAAATATTTATATATAAATTGTATATCAGAAAAAATAAATATTTATTGATAGAAATGGATAATTAATTGTTAAAAATATAAAATTACATTTAATTTTCATACAATGGATACATGATAAATTATTCAAAAGGAACATAAATGTTAATTGTTAATTAATGTAAATTTAAATGTTCTATAAAGAAGTTAGCTAACTAGTTGAAGTGAACTACATTTCTTTTCTCAAATTGACATAGCTTAACTTTAATAATGTAGTTTATAAAACTGAAATTGCTGGTATTGCGAAGTCTTACGGTCTTTTGTGAATCATATAAAATTATTCAGATATCCTGAAAAATTATAATGTTATATAACCAAAGATAGAAACGGATTATAAAAAGCAGAAATTCATCTTTCATAAAACACTCACCGGAAGCCCTATCCTAAAAACGAAATCGAATTAAAGTACAACTCTGGTAAAACAATAACGTGTAGTTATTTTCAACTAAAGAAATTTTAACATATTTTTTGTTAGCGGTTTTATATTTATCAAGTATCCATGTACTTCTATTAAATTCATACGATTCATCCGAAGATGACAAAACACTTTAGTAAGCATAATGATTAATGGTTTTCACAACATTTCCTTTGCCAGCTCTATAAATAAATTGTATTGATATGATTATTATTAATGAAATTTTCGATAAAATATACAGTGAATTCTAAATGTAATTGCGAGAATTTTCTTAAATTATAATTTATACTATGTTACTAAAAACTATATTGTTAATTAATTAACAATACTTAGATTTAAATCGTTTTTTGGAATTATTTTTTAGATTTTATGATACTGCCCATTCGTCTGGCAATTGTATATCTTACGAGTACTTCGAATAACTATAAAAAAAATGGATTTGGCTAAAAAATATGTTTTTGGATTTTTTCAAATATTCTTCTTCTTCTTCTATGGCGTTACAGCCCGGTTCCAAGCCTTGGCCTTCTCAATTCTCCACACTATACGATTTTTTGCTGTCGACATTACTTGTGCGTCTTTGCGGATTGCATCACTCCAACGGTTTCGTGGTTTTCCTGGTGGTCTCGTTCTTCCAAATAGTTCAAATATTCAATAAAATAAAACTTCCGCGTACACTAAATTAGTATATGCAACATCTCTTATCAGAAATAATAAAATTTGGCACACAGTTGTTCATCCCGACTTCATTCTGTCAGGTATTTTGAATGTGTTCCAAGTTAGAATATCCAGTTTATGTAGACAGTCTTGAACTCGGTGTTTCAGTGGGTCCATATTAAAATCAGTTTGTTTGTCAACCGATTTTACATACAATTCGATTTAGTTATCTGTATAGCTAGTGTCCAAGTTAAATTTGAAGATATTTTAACTAAGCACTGCTTGTTACGCAAGTACTGTTAATTACATAAAGCATTGTTGAACCTAACTACGAGTTATCTGATAGTATATATTTATTTTGAGCTTTAAATTAAGTAAATACCGGTACTCGAATAATGAAATGTCACTGTTTATTTGTTACGAGTTGTTAGAGTATTTCGTAAACTATGAAACTGCTGACATATTAATCTGTTTCACCTCTTATTTTAAAAAATGTATGCTAGTCGATTTAAAGCTTCTATATGGTGTCTTCTTCTAGGTTTATTTGTAGCGTTTACATGTAAGATTTATACTTTTATAGTCACTGCAAACAGTCTAAAGCCCAACAGCTATACTTAAATTTAACTAAAAATATCTATAAATACAATTTCTAAATCATATGTCCAATATCCTTAATTAAATAATAAATTAACTTTACTTACGAGTATTTGTATTCATTTTTTACTTTTATGAAAATTCAATTTTGTAAATTTTTTTAAAAGATTAAAATCACTAATGCAAATAAAAACAGTGTTTCCTTTTCAAATCGGATATGCATGAAATAATTTTCAATTATTATGTTTTTTTATACATATATACAAAACCTATAAACATACATACATATATCTTACAGTATCATTTTTATTATTGAAAATGATATCAAGATTCTTTGAGTTTTCAAAGTTTAACGTACTATGTCATGAAATTGTTTCTTGTTAACGACGAAAGAAATAAACTTGTTTACATATACTAAGTGTGTAGAGCTAGAATACTTTTTCTAAAAGAATATTTTCGAATTTATTTAAAAGGATATATGAACGTTTTATTTTACATATATATTTTGATGATATATATACATAGAAAATTGTAAAGTTGAATATAACAAACTTTTACATATTAGTAAGTGTGAAAAGTTTTTGATTAGAATATAAGGAGCAGCAGACAACAACAGTGATTTTGTTAGTTTAGGATCACAGGTTATGAGAACTTGGAAAGTTACTTGAGAGAACTAATCGTATTATAGTACTAATTTTACGAGATGTTGTAAAATAACTATCAAATATTATGATGGAATGAAAAGTTGAAAAATGGAAAATTAATGAAATCAATTTGGAGAGAAGTTATTGAAAAACTTTGAATGATTTTGTACAATTCAAAAATTGAAAAGTCAAAATATTTGTTTAAGTATTTGATTACGCGGATGTTTAAAAAATAGAAAATAAAAATCCACGTATCGTCGCCTCAGTGCTAAAGTGTCGTATATGCAGTTTTATATATAGTTGATATATAGTTTTATTTCCTAAACATGTTGCTGCCTGTAATATGTATTTGAAATTCGAAGGCAGTAAATTCAGTGTATCAAAATTTCTGAAAAATATATAAAAAAAAAATACATTTATATGTCTTGTCCTAAAGAGCTGAAATTTTACTTCTTTGAATTGTATGCCATAATTGGAAAATATAAATGAACTTGAAACTTTATAAGTTACAGTTTCTTTTACCAGAGTTTTTGTGAATTATGTTATCAAGTAATTATAATTATAAAATATTTATTTAATTTATTAAAAATATATTAAATATTATTTACTGACCGAAAGGCAATTAATTTAGATTGAGAATTAGAGTATCACAAATAATTAAGTTATATATATGTATATATCAAATTTAGTGAAACTGAAACTGAAATTGCAAAGAATCATAAATTTAAATTATTATAATATTATTCAATATATTATTATGTTATCAAGAAATTAGATATTAAGATTAAAAATAATAAACTTTTTGTTTCGTTCTGATAAAAAATCTTTATTAAATTCCAAGAAAAAGTATTTGTAATTAGGAAATTATTTATATACTTAATTACTTATTTAGCTAGCTCTACAGTACAACATTCTCTTGCACGCTTGATTTTACGCTATCATATGTAAGTTAGTGATGAGTAATTTATTTAAGTCACCTATATATTTCCATATGAGGTTAGAGCGACATCTTTTCTACGAAGTAATGTATACATTTGGAATGTACGTAGAGAGCTCGCCACTTTTTCATGATACCTTGGAAGTCTGTGGCTGATTTTTCCTCAATGCTAAAATCTAACAAACATTCCACTACGGTAGCTTGATCTGAAGAGTGTAGACTCATCAGGGTCGAAATTACTTGTTATTTTACTTAATACCCTTCGGCCATCCATCCCATTGCACGGTTCAATACACGCGGGATTATGTTACTATCTCCTTTAGATGTTGCGTGTCTAATCACGATATGTTACAATTAGACCCTAGGAGTTCAACTCTTTCAAACGGTTTGCATCCTCCACTCAAGTGTCCAATCGTTCATTGTTCGGCTCAGAGGTCGGTTTGTTATTGGAGGAACAATAACAAATCATATAGAAAGGACCTTGTTGTCCGATTCTACATATACGTCTCCACCGCTTGCTTTTCTCGGTTCTGTATGCAGTTATTATGGCAGAGATATATAGCATCTTAGCCGAAAACAACTAATGTTGGATGAACACACGTGGAAAGCTACGACAACAATTTTAACACTCCTGCATAGTCTATAGAATTATATACAAATGAAATTATAGCAACAAGTCGTAAGTATTTTAAATTATTTATATTAACTAAGCGACAGACTGAATTTATTTACTCTTTTGTTTGTTGTATTAGTAACTATGCTGGCTAAGATCTGCCAGGGATATTGATCACCTCACCGGTGAATATTTCAATAACATGCATTTTACCTAAGAAGATATTCCGACACAGTTCCTAACTCAATAAAAAACAAAACTGAAATAATATTCAACAAATCAACAAACTTTATTATCTATATAAAATATACATTAAAAGAAAAACAATTTTCCGTCATGATAAAAAAAAAATTCGAATTCACATTAAAACTTTGAAATTTATTTCATGGCTAAATAATTTCAATATATATTCCTTCTAAAGAAGTAAAAATTTACCCATTTTTATTAAGACATCACCTAATATTTTCCTTTAAAAAAAAAACTTATCTTTATCAAAAATAAAAATTTCACACTAACTTTTTCTTCACATTTCCTTATTAAAAAGTTTTTACTGGTGCGTTAGAAAAAATGAATTGTCGTCGTAATCTTAATATAATAATATAAATATATTTTATTTATGTGGAAAATACCTTAAAAGAATTTTCATAATTTTTTTACTTACAACATACAAACATAAGATGCCATACCGAATGAAATTTATTAAATTTATTATACCAGATTTTTATGCTAAAAGAAGATAAAAATAAATATTATTTTTACTGTTTTCATTGTGGTGATGTACTATGTATACAAAGATGAATAGGACATGCGGTAGGACCAATCTTATAGTAATTTTGTGGTAAAAATCCCATTATCAGCACCTGGCTTTTCACTAACTGTTCAAGTTTGGTTGGGGCAACTGGAAATAGAGCGTATACTAAGCTTAGCGAGTTAATATATTTATATATAATATACATATAAACAAAATTCACATTAATTTGTATGAGCTTTTATTTATAGATGTATGTATTTGTATGTATATGTATAAAATAAAAAGAAGGACATTGCATCCTATTAAATCTTAATGGGGACAATTTATTAAACGGTTTGATATAACGAGCATGGATTATTATAAATTTTTATAGGTTTGTTTTTTTCACAAACAAAAAAAAAATCTTCTGTTAACGATTTTGTTTGTCTGTCTGTCAAGTCATTACGTCGTAATTTTTTTTTCAAATTTTTATTAAACACATGCATCTATAAATTATTGTTAGATAAAGGTTTGGGTATTTGCTAGCAGGCTGTAGTGAGCAGTCTTTCCTCGAGCATTTTCATAGCAATATGCACCAAATTTGATAATATATCAAACTTTGGAATTGTAATTGTAATGTCTAGTTAAATAGAAATTTTATATTGCTTTATCCTAGAAGGTTTAATTTTGTTCGATATGTGATGCTACAAAACTAATTGATTATTGAAATAATTGTGCTAGGATTTTATTTTAAAAGATTTTCTTATATATTTTATTTATTTACATACCATCCACCGGATTCCAATAGTTAATTAAAATACGAAATTAATTTTTAGACTATTTTTAAAATTTCGTAATATTCAACTATTTTGGCACTCAAAAAAGCCCGTTAATATAAAACTTCTGTACAAGTAGCTGTGTTGCGCTGCATGTTGTTTTTGGGTAACCAAAAGGGAAAGATATAAAAATCATAAATTTTTAAAGATTCCTTTGTTTTTTTTTGTTACTAAAAGAAAAGATGCGTAAAATAAAATGTTGATTAAAGACAGAAATTTTACCTTATGTTTCCAAATTTTATTGTTATCGTTTGTAATTATGTATATAGATAGATGTATTTTTGTTGCTGTTTGGCTAATAAATAATATTATGAATATTTATACTTTTTATTTAAAAATAAAATAATTTAAAATGTAATAACAATTTAAGAAAAATAATAAAAAATTCAGTTATGATTATCATTCGTTGTAATAAATAATGCATTACATTTTTAGCCTGTGTGAATAATGTTATGGAGGTTAGCTATGACGGTGAAATTTTCTTATTATTTTGTATTTGATTAATAAAATAAATAAATAATGTAAGATAAGATAAGATAAATATAGGAGTCGTTAAGGCAGAAGTAATAACCTCCGCCTCCCTACACTGCGACGTAAAGTACTTACACTACTAATATCCAGGCTTCTGTAGAAGCGTAGAGTTTTTTCCTAACAACCCGAGCCCTGATTTCGAGAGGGCTCAAAAATCCCTTACCCGGGTGTATCAGCCTTTTTCGGACTACAGCCTCCGCAATTTCTTCATCATCTGAACACAACCGACATTCACTATAATCAGATTTTCCGATTTTCAGTTATTGTACGTAGCTCGGTTTTGTTGATTGTGAGGACTTCTTTAACCCTTTTGTTTGAGTAATCTAGGAATCTCTTTCCTTGGTGTGACTTACAGAAATGCAATAAATAATGTAAAGTTATACAACTAAACAAAAATAATTAAGAAAAAAACTCATTTGTGCTATTTAGCACTGAAATTGGTGCATCTTTTGTATTTATAAAATTTATATTAAACAAATTTTGAAAAGAGTTAAATTTTTGACAATTTCAAAAAACCTTTCGGTCTCATCATGTAATTTTACAGAAATGTTTTATTATTTTTGTCCAACCAATAATATTGTGCAGTGATTCTTTTAAAATATTTAAATGTCAATAAATGTAAATCTTTTCAAATTTGTTCAATAATATAGAAATTTTATGTAAGGCAAAGGCAATGCATTTAAATTACTATGAATTTGAAAAATAAAAATGAAAGTATATATTGAAAAATCGCTTACCCACAAACAAAACAATTTTTCCCAAGTAAATACATTAACAATAATTTTCATCAATTAAATCTTACCACACCATACAAAAACATACCAAACATACAGGGTGGACATTAAATAGTTGATGGACGATAAAACATGCTATTTGTGGACAAATAGTGTGTATGCTTTATATGTCATTAAATTACCTTAAAATTTTGAATTTTTGCGTTGTTTGGAAACTACAAGCTTGCAAACTTGAAATTGACAAAAATAAATTAAATATATATGTACATGTTATAAATATATATGTACATGTTTTCAACAAATCAACAAACTTAGTATGTAATAAAAGTCCGCAACTTTTTAGGTAAAATAATTATTTCACTCAGAGGCAAAATTTATCAGCAGCGAGGTATTTCTGGGAAAATTTTGATTTTTTTTTTTTAAAGATTAGAACTTTGCGGGCTTGTAGTTTCCAAGCAACATTTAGAAATCCGATTTTTTTTACATTTAATTTTAAAGGGAATTTATTTACCAATCATTCTCTGCCATATAAACTATTTTTCTCTATGGAAGCAAATTTGATGTTACTTTTTTTGTTGCTTCGAATACTACCACTTACAAACAGCATGGTATGGTATACTGATGTCGATCAACTATTTAGTGTCCACCCTGTAACAACATAAAAATTCAACTTTTTATTTTGAAGTAAATTTATTATATATACCATAAAATTGAAACATAAGTGCATTTTCTAGACAAAAACCAATTTTGCTAATTGTTTTAAACTCTACTATGCATGCACATCGTAAACCATTTAAGCTTAACAAATTTATTATTACGATATGTAAGTGCTTTGGTAAATTTGTGCAAAATGTTATATTAGTGCATCTCCTAAACCTTTTATTATATATATAAATATTTCATGTAGAATCTAATTTCTCACTGCCAATCACAATTTATACATATTACATATAGATACCAGTATTGTTGAATTTCTGTCAATGACACGTATATCAGTATTTACCATCAATAAATTATTGAAATATTACAAATCACAAATTTAAATGTAGGTCAAAAGTATTTCAGAATATTTATTTTTTAATAATATTTATGTATTCATAGAATTTTCCGGTATTCTCACCCATAATGCTTGCCTTCTATTTCATTTCATTTGTTTAATCAACTTAATTCTAGTTACAGATTACATTAAGTATTTAACAAAGAATTAATTTTTTTATTTTAGAACTCAATATCGTAATTATTTTATATGCAATTCATGTCTATGTCTGTCAAGGAAGAATTTAAATTATAATTTGTTGCAGCATGTCTCAGCTTAAGATATTCGAAATTCCTGAAGTATCTTGAATGAAACTGATAAGCTAACTTTCGAAAGTAATGTAGTACAATAAATCGTATAAATAACGAACTTCAAGTACGACCTACTCCGTGCTATAATGATGGTAATTTTAGAAGGTGATATTTCATATGAATATTTATATTCCAGACGTATTTCTTTGAAAAGTTCCTTGGACTCACTTCAATTCTTATATGTGCTTTAGTAAAAAACGGAAAGATTCTTATTATTAACATTATTATAAAAATAAGAATAAGTAAAAACGCGAAAATCAACGATTTGTAATTATAATATTAAAATTAAAAAAGATCAAATTATTGTAAAGTTTTGAATTATTTTTTATCCTGTATTTAGGATAATTATGTTTAATAGTCTATAGTTTTAATTGAAATTGATTTTCAATTACATATAACAAAACTTAATTCATTTAAAAATCTATATTTAAAAAAAGACTTTTCTGAAATACTAAAATATCTCATTTTAATTAATATCGACAAGAACTTTTTTGATACTTTACTATAAAACTAAATATTAACTCGTAATTTTCTTCTATCGTAACTCGTAAGACTTTCTGTAAATTGAAATAATAAAGATACAAAGTAAGTAATTTGTCTATATAGATATGTATAGTGTTTAGGATAAAACCACATTAATGTTTCCGAAATATTGCAAGTTCAGAGAAATTATGGTCTGCAGACCACCAATTTTTTTCTTTCTTTTCAATTAAATTTGTATAATTGGATATATTTATATGTTAAAGACGAAAACTAAATAGCATATTTTTTTGATTTATATTTTATTATACAAAACCATATCGCGGTGTAGAAGTTTTACGATAATGGGCTTTTTTTAGTGCCAAAATTTGAATATTTCGATGTTTGAAGAACAGTCTAATACAAGGGGTTTCAAACTTTTACCATTCGAGACTTATAGCCGTAAAGATTTCGCGACCCACCAGTTATAAAAACAAAGTAAAAGGTAAAAACTTTAATTTATATATTTATTTAAAGCACATATTTAATCACAATTAAGAGGATGTATGAGATGAATGAGCTTGGTTTCTATTTTTGGCAGTAACATCTTCGACATCTATTTTCAGGCGAATTGAGTTTCACAATTATATTTAGTTTGTTTTTTTAAACTGTGATCGGAACTTATCAGTGGATCGCGACTTTATACAAACAGCCAGGCTAAAAATCCTGTAAAAGTAACACCCAATTTAATAAATTAAAAAAAACCAAATTGTGCATCCTTTAAGATCTGAGTTCATTGTCATTTTATACATTAAAAACAAAAAATTTGATTATTAAAATTACTCTAATTTATAGAATTCTGAAGATTATTTCGGACGAAATGTCAACTATTCAAACTAAAAATAAGAAAATTAAAATTATATTTAAATCTATTCAGACTGAAAAATATCATACCTTTCGTAATTCTTGTTTTCGATCTTTCTACGTTCGTTCTTATTGACGATGGAACCAAAAAAGAAAATATATTATTTGCTTAAGAGTGCTACCAATTTTTGATAGAATAGAAAATGGTTGTACTTTTTTTTATAATAATTTTTTTTTTTGGTTAGAATTTTTACTATTTTTAATTCCAGTTCAACAATTTAAACAATTTTGGTTTGTGGTTAAGTTTGTTCTTTCAGATAACTTAATTTCAAATACAATTTATTATTTAAGTATAAATGTGAAGTGGAAAACCCAATTTTATAAAGTAGTAAAAATAAAATTTTCAAAAACGAGTTGAATTTATTTGTGAATAATTTTAAATTATGCAGTTAATTAAGTTTTCTTTTGGATTTCATAAAAATGTCAGTTAAAAAGTTTTTTTTAAAAAAAAAATATAAATAAAATAAAAAGTTTTGACAAATTTTTTGTTACAAAGAAAAAATTATATAATTTAATTTAAAAGTTTTAAGAAATTTTCAATAAAGTGATCTGAAAAATATAATAAACTTAATTTAGCACTTTTGTAATAGATTTACCTTTTCATTTCGAATCTAATAATTTCTTAAGGAATTCGTAACATATTTGTGCTCTAACAGAATTGTATAAAAAGTGATACAAATCGTAAATTAATATAAAAATATTGCATTCATTTTTTTTTTTAATTTTATTAGGAAAATATGTAAAATTTTAGAAGAGAGTAAAAAAAATGTATTTTTACATTTTCTTTTCGATAACATGACAATTTTATTTTTATATTTTTTCATTACATTTAGATAAAAAATAAATAAACATTTTATACTTTTTTTTTATATCTAACTGTTTACGATGCAATAGTAAAATCATTTTATGCTATGTGCCATTAAATTCACATTAAAATGTTCTGCACCCTCTCAAAATCCTTTTTCTAAGTGATTTTTACAATAACAACACAACGGTGATAACAGAATAAAAGCTATACATAAAATCAAAAGGAAGGAAATGTTGATAAAAAAAAACAGACAAAAAAGTTCAAACGTATCTAGTACATAAACGTGTACACTGGTAAAGTTCAGCATTGGTAAATTGTCTGCAAAAGATACATAAAAATTCAAAAAATATATTGATAATATGAAAGTATAAAATTACACTCCAAACTCTGATATTTTCAAAAAAAAATAATAAAAAATATTTTAAAATTTGTATTGCTATTTTTTCCGGTAAATTTTATTTATTTGTAGTAATTCATATAAATATAACTTAGTAGTAGCAAAAATCATCTACATAAAGATAATTCAATCGTATGACATACTGCGAAACCTTTCCATAAGAAAAGAAAGTTAAGGATTTCCTTACGGAATAGAAAATACTCACTATAATGAATATAATAAATATTTTTTGAATATTTTTTAAGATATTTGCTAAAAGGAAAAACAACTTTAAGAATGTGATAATTAATTTTATACAGTGTAGTAGTAAATCCTCCACTTTCTTTAAGGTTTCGCAGTTTACCATACGATTAAACTATCTAATTATATATAAAATAATTTTTAGTATAGTAGTAATATTTAAAATGTAGTAAATTGAATAAAAATCTCAACATTCTTTGTTGTCGACTAATATTCTAAGTAACAAAATCAAATATTTTATTATATCAAATATTCCTTTATCATTTCAATTTGAATATGTATCTCTAATTTATATAAGCTTCCAATCTAATTAAAATTAATTATAAATTTTAGAGTGTTCCCCCTCATACACAATAAAAATTGAAAATCACGTATTGAATTAATGAAGAATATCATGAAATTTTCTCATTGACATATTAAATGAAAGCAAATATTTGAAAATTTAATTTTTCATTTGAATTTTTGAAACAAAATTAATTGCAATTCTATGTAAATTCATTGCATTCAATTATTCATTTAGAATAACTAATGAAATCGAATTTATTTGTAAGAAAATTCATTTTGACAATACAATCTGTAATAATGATTTAAATGTTATCAAAAAAAAAACAAAAATATTTAATTGAAAAAGATAAAATTTAAAATAATTTCTAGAACTTTCAACAAATTAAATGTTTTATAGTAATTTATTAAATAGTTTCCTAATTAAAATCTCTTTAAATTGTATGTATTTTGTATGTTTGTTATAAACATATATAAAGATATTAATCTAATTTTTGGTTAAAAGGTCACATTTTTGTTCTTTATCTTAAATCTTTATAAAGTAATATTAATTAAAATCTTTTCTATTTAGTCCTTTTTATATATGAACTCTTCTATATTAATCTAAATTTAATTTATATAATCAACATATAATAATGAACAAAATAAATATGTATATATACAAAATTTTATAGAAATTTGTGGGTGTTTATATCCTTACATAAATATGAATAAAATTTTGTTCTTGATCATAAAATTTATATATTTGTATATTGATCAGCGTTCAATTAACTCTTATCACCCATTTTGTCTTGACACTCTTTACCCATATAATAAAAAAATATATAAATTAGATTTTGACATAATAAACTCTAACCTAAAATGCCTAACCTATCTTACTTTCAAATACCAATAATCCTTCAAAATTTCCAACACCACTAACCCTTCGAATTTATATAGTTTCGATATATAGATAGATAAAAAACAAGGATCAAAAACAAATTTTTGAGTTTGTTTAAAAATTATTCAAACTAATACGAAATAATATTTTTATATATTACATTATAATCTCATATGAGACTGAACAAAAAACACAGGGTGAACATTGTAAGACAAACTAATAAATATTTTAAAGTCTAAAGAAAGATTTAATTTGTGAGCTTATCATATTTTCATCAAAACACCATTTCAGTTTTCCGAATTGGAAAATAGTTTACAGAAAGAAGTTTGCCTCGTAATTGTGCTTGTTGTTTAGTTGGTTTCATTTATAGGGTTTTACAATTCATCCTATTTTACCTATATAACTTCAGGACACCCTGCTTCCTTAGTATTGTTTACTACAATTTCGTATCCATACCTTTACAACGTGTACATCGTTTTACATTCTGTAATCTCTGTAACTATACAAATATTATATATAAATATTACATTTACCAGACATAACCAACTTTTCGGACAATATATCTAAATTATAACAAATAATGAGACAGAGAAACAACAAAATTTTAAAAGTTTGTTTTTAATTTTATATATAAGTTTTGAGGGTTTGTAGTTTAAACAAAAAAAAGTTTAAAACTTTAATATTATTTTTATCTGTTTTAATATTATTTTATATATATTTATGTATATTCCAATTTTATAAATATTTCAAAAGAAACACACTAAAATCTATATATAACTATGCCTTCAGTTACATATCAATGGCTTCACTTAATTTACTTTCTTCAATGGAAAATTTACTACAATTTTTTTTTTTCCTAAATTGTAAAACATCCACAAAACATTAAGGGATGAAAAAGATATTGTCCTTAAATTATCAGTATATTTTTGCTTGGTATTACATCCTTAAATAAAATCAAAGTAGCAATAAATTCAATTTAAAAGCTTCATTTACAATAAATACCAATATTCTTTCTTTTCCATTTCCCTTGCAATACGATTATGGCTCATTTCTGACTTATATTGTACATAGTAAATTACAAGAGTTATTTGTCTCATATGGTCACATATTTATTATATGCTATTATCATATTTTAGTAAATTTAGAAAATAATATGCAAATAAATTTTAAAGAAAATTGGGGTTTGGTTCGAATTAGTTTACAAAACTTTTGTTACTTTATTATGCCCCGAATTAGAAAATGTAAATGTCAAAAATTAAAGATTATGCGAATCATTTTGTCACTTAGGTCTTGATTCTGATCAAATTAATTACAAAAGAGTAATTATCGGAATCCATGGGATCATAAAAAAGTCATATTGTCATTTGTCATTCTCGTTTTGTTTATATAAATCCGAGCTCTGTTCACGTATGATCAAAATGAATGAAAAAGTGGATGAGAATTATTAAAGAACAAAAAAATAGCTTGAATTATATACTGAAAATGTTAAAGCTTATAAGGTTATCACTTTTTCCAAAACTATTAACTGTGAGCTACATTGTAATCAATTATACCTCCTAAATTTATTAATTATACCTCCAAAATTGGAATAACTTTCCTAATAAAAACCTTAGAAGACTTTATTAATTTCATTAATTTGTAAAATCAATTTCTAAGCTTTGATTTAATCAAACTTCTACAATTTCATTTATTTGTTAACTATAAATTCTCTAAAGATGTTTTAATAACATTCCCGAAGGATTGGTCAAGTCTGTAGCAATCAAAATGATTCTTATGTAGTTCAGACACCCTTAATTCATTTAATATATGAATCCTATATAGAAATAATTTAGATAGGAGGGAATAAATTGACACACTGACTACAACATGTACACAGATTTATCTATATAGTCAGTGTCATAAATTAAACCTACCCTTTTTTTTTATTTTCTGTATTATAAGCAGTTTATTTATGAGATGTGAAGGAACAAAAATTTTATATATTTAAGTATATATACATTATTCCTTAAGCAACATAAAAACATAAGAGATAAAATTGAAAAATGTTTGAATTTTGATGTATGAAATCAAAATGTATGTAGTTATACATATGTAATTTTATTTGATGGGGAAAAGTGGTCGAAAAAAAATATATGTGATATTAAATAAATTACATTTGTATTGTATCACAACAATGTTGATTGATTGGAAATTGTTGCCATACATCATTCCATATTGATAAATTTATAATTAATTACGATAATATAAAACTATAGAAAAACCGAGATATGATCTGTAAAATAAAAAAAATAACAAAAATAATAATTAAGAAATAATTATTATTATTGTTAGCTAATCAATTTTGATAAATTTTGTAGGTATAACCAGAAGTGATTATCTAAACTAAATAAAAGATTCTCTAAAAAATAATCTTTCGACCATAAGAAATTCAAGAATTTCAGTTCCAATGGTAAAAAAATCCCCTTATTTTTCTTCTATATCGAATTTTCCATTATATTAAATCATTAAATGTATTAATAAATAGTTTGTTTCCATTTTACATCAAATAAATAAAAAAAAATATAAGTTTACAAATTTCAGCTAATAATTCATTTTTATTGCTTTATTAGTTGCTTTCAAATAATGTTCAAATCTTTATTATTATTGTCCCTAAATAAAACGATTCTGTATATTTAATGTACGTTGAAGAGTTTCACATAATCTTTTAAAATTTCCTTTTCGAAATTTTCTTTGAATTTATGTTTTATCTTACGAAAAATTTGAATTATCTTTTGTGATATTGTTTGTTCTTAGAATTTATTATGTTGATATTACACATAATTTAAAGTAAATCGTTTTATATGATAGCATTTTATCAATTTCAATGTACAAAGTCAGGTGATATCAAAATTGATCTCTAGAAAAAAATTATTATCATATAATTTCCATTAAATTTAAAAAAAATAATTTGAATCGCTTCACCTCGTTTTTTATATGAGAAGTTAATGTATTTAACATGAAAGTGATTTTTTTTTACATTTTTCATTAAACTATTTAAACTAACATAAGTTAAAATAAAATTTGGTTTGATTGGGTAAAATTGAATTTCTCGGAACTAACTGATATGAGAGAGTGATAAAAAGAAAACGAAGAATATGCAGAAATATTTCAAATAAAATAATTTAATTAAATTAAATAAAAATTCTATCAAAATCACAGAAATAACTTGTCTTTTTAGATACACCGACATTTTTTTCATTTACACTCTTCTAAAAAAAGTTTCCATTTAGAATTTTCAATTCCTTAATATTGACATAATATGCAGGCCAAACATAAAATTTATATTTTATTAAAAAATTCAAAATAACAATAGAAAATTGTTGAATTTGTCTAAAATATTTTACACAAATTTTCAAAACAAATTGAAATCTGCCTTAACTATACACAAAATAGCAATGACATGTCTAAGTTTGAAATAGTCTAGAAAATAAAATAATTTCAAATAATGATTTAGGTGAAAAACGATATGCACAGAGTAATGAAAAGTTGAAAATTCTTATATGTTTCTATAGTATATAAATAAACCTTTAATAATAAAATGAACTTTTCAGAGTTATTTTCAAATACAACCACACAACTTTCGATTTTCCTGTGACATATGTCAATGTAATTTTTTTTTTTTTTTGATAACATTCCAATAACTTTTTTATTCAAATTTTTCAGATATTTTCTATTACAAACTAAGGACGTCAAGTATAAGTCTGAAGTGCACTTACATTATACACACATACTAATATTTAGAATATCGATCGAAATTTCCTTTTTTATTTTTTATTTTTTTTGGTAATATATTTTCATTTTCAATTCACTTGATAAAAAACATACAATTTTTTTTATTATAAATTTGATATTTGCATATTTTTATTTTTGATTGATTTAATTTGAATTTGTGGATAATCGAAATTGAAAAACAGCACTAAATAATTATCCACATCAATGAGATAGAATTCCACAAATTTGAATATTTCAAATTATTGAATGATGTTTCACTAAATGGCACATAATTTCATTATGGAATTATACAACTATAAATAACATAATTCTTTTCATTATGGAATAGGTCCATACACTAAATTTTTATTTCGTAATTGGGACTTAATGTCTTAGGGTTTTTTTGCTAGCGACTTATTGCCGGAATTCAGTTCGGACATAAAGTTTCATTTACAAGATCACTTAAAGCCCCTAAGTCACTGAATATAATATAATTTACGAAATTCATATTTTATTTACACACATTCAATCTTCTTCATTTTATTTGTAATCGGAAACGTGGTTTTAGTCATTTCCATTCTATCAACATAATCGTTTCATCCGAAAACACTGTGTTCCTTAACTCTATTCATAACCATTACAAATCAATCACGAAATTTAATTACTTTAATTACATTTTAGAAAACATATGAGATTCTTTTAATGCTTATTACTATATTCTGTAGTGTGGTAATATTTATTTAATAAATTAAATAATTTCATATAAATTATATTTAATTATTTTTATATAGAATGTCTAATTCATTATAATTTCATTTCTATTACTGTCATAGATCTAGTTTCACCACACCATATAAAATATAAAAACCAATATAGAAAATTATGTACATCTGATATCCTTTTTTTTTTTTGTTGTGTAACCATATGTGTATTATCGTCCTTTTGGACAAATTGGCTAGAATGTGACAATTGGGAATATTCTACTGGTGATGGTTATCGTTTTATTGTCCTCTTTACATAAAGGCAACATCAACAGCACCAGCTCTGGAAAAATATTTACACAAACTTTTACTTAAAAACAAAAATTATTAGATCAACCCAAATGGTTTTTTATTGGTTTCTTTATTTTTAGTCCTTATAAACATAATATATATATATATATATATATATGTTGTTGTTCTATTATATATTTGAAAAGGATCAAGAGAATCCCACTTAAATTTAATGTAGTTTTTTTTTTGACATTTTTATTAAAGTTAAAATTAAATTATAAAATTAATTGAGCATCTCAGAAATAATAATTTATATTATATTTGTTATACATTTCAGTTGATAAACCAATAGAAGAGGTTGAAAATGATGACGATGAAGGACAATATAATGAAGCAGACGAATATGGAGATGAAGGTTTGTATATTTATTATAAATGTACAATTTAATTAAAATATATATATAAATTAAATTTAGTTTAACTATTGACCCCTTGTACAAGATTTACAGTAGATGGTGTAGAAATCAATTATGTATTTATGTAGATGTAGACTATTGTTAGAATCAAGTAGATATTTTTAACGTTCCTTTCGGTTATGTCAGTGCGAACTTACAGTAAAGATGTTAATTTAATTTTCTGGTATACTTTAATGGGTTTATTCTATAGCCAAAACGTAGCTAGCAAAATTTGTTAATAAACAGCTTTACGTATTTAATAATTACTTTTTTATTGAATGGGAAAAATTAGTTCTTTATAGACATTCATTTTTTTACTGGTTTTTTAAAAGTTCTAGAATTCTTTTCAAATTAAATTTTTAAAACATCATATGGGTGGTACTGCCACTCCCACCGCGTGATGTGTGTAAAAATGAATCTCCTAGAACTTGAAAACTTTTTTATTTACTGTAATTTTCAATATCATTTTAGATTTATTATGTATGTTCAAACATAATTATTTAATCAATTTTCTTTCAATTTTTTTATAATTTAGACATACATTACAGTCAATGTGACAATTCAGAAAATCTATACAATCACTAGTCATATTGTATGCAAATATTAATTTGAAAAAGAACACATTGAATAGTAAGTGTATACATTTACTGATGTTTTACACAGCTACACCCAAAGACAATTTAGAAATTTCCCTATTCAAATTTAATATAAATTACATTTATATAAAATAACTTCATTTATATCATTTACCAAAAGTTTCATTCAATAAAAAATTCAGTGAGTACGTCATATTTCATTTATATTATTTCCAGATGAACCAAGTATCATTGAAAGAGATTTACGTTTTGAAGATATTGCAAAACGGTAAGTAATTTTAAATAAAGTTTTTATTTTATTTTCATTTTATTATTTATATTTATTATTTATATATTAAAAATAAAATATTTATGTCATTCAGTTATTTACATAAATTTCATCAATATTGTTGTTGTGCACAGAATATGTAATTTTCTATTTTTACTAAGAGAAAATTCACTTTAGAAAATTCAAATCAAAATTTCTAAAATAATAAGACATGCAAAAAAAAAAAACATAATTTTTAGATGTGAGCAGAGTTGGACTGGGCATGAACTTTTTATTGGCCGGCCAACGTTTCTCTAAGGAATGAAAATAACAAAAAAAAAATTGTATGCACTAGCCTCGATGGAAATTCTTTTCTAGCTAGAGCTCTTTTTCTGTAATTAATTTCCGATTAAAATGGAATTTTATATTTTAGTCTATACCTACAGAACGAGTGCATGAATTGAGTTTCTTTTAATGTCATATTTTGGGTTTTGTTTTGTAAAAATATCGTGCTTGAGGTATTGCAGGCGTATTAGAGACTTAAAGGCACAGACACGTTGTTTATATTGTTTTCATGGTTATGAACCAATATATTAAGTATTCTTTATTAAGGAAGTAGAAGGGCTCTAGCTGAGAGAGGGTGCTCCAAGGGAAAAGAACTTATACAATATTTTTCTCACAATATATACTTTACCACAAAAATAGTGGCATACTGTCGACATCATGACCAAGTCAATCGTCAAATTTCACCTATAAAACCTGTGAAATTTCCCTTGTACAACCCTGGCTGGTTAGTTATTAGTGTAGAACGATATGAGAAGATTATATGCTATAGCAAATATTGACTATAATAAATCGATTTTTTGGCATCTGTCAGTCATGAAAATTTATTTTAGATTTAGCATATTTGGTAGATTGACTGACACCTAAAAAAAAGAAAATTGGAACTGTAAGTACTAAAAAACCAATTTATTTTTATTTGTGTTTTGAATATAGTGAAATGCAAAACAAGGTCATATACGAATTTATTACACGACGAATATTAAAAATTAAAATTTTTGTGGAACATTTTGAAGTATATAATAAGAATAATTTAATAATTTATGTTTCAAAAATATAGAAAATAACAATATAAATATGTATGTTAATTAGACATTGACTAAATCTGTGACAGTTAAATATTATAAAACATAATATTAAATATTAATAAAATTATAATTGACATAAGAAAAGAAGAATTTAGTATGAAGAAAATAATTTTATTAGCATATACAATATTTATAAGGTACGTAAAATATCTAGTATTACCTGATCCTTCCTTCGGAATTCAGAAAGTAAAAATATAATTTGTTTCATATTTATAAATTTAGAGCAAACTATGGAAATCTAATACATTAATAAGTATCTTCTTAATCTAACAAATGAACAGTATAATAATTTAATTGACCTGATGTTAGTTAAACTAGGCCTTCTCTCTATTTAATGATAGAGGTTTCCTATTTAATCACATATACGAAATTAAGTATGAAAGAAAACCTTCGTATATATATGTTATTGCATAGTATATTCAGATCCTTAATAAGCGTAATAATTATTATAGCATTGTAATATGGTAAATTTTCACAATGTTGGTCCAATTTTTTTGTAACGAAACTTAAATTTATGAAGTGAAACTAATGCAAAATTATTTTAAACGTAAACTTACAAATTTCATATTAAATTTACCAAATTTTATATAATTTCCAATATAATAATCAAATTTCTCTTGTTCGTTAATTCAATTGACAAAATTATATTTAATGAATTTCCTGGAAATTTTTTCTGTGTACAAAAAAAATATAATTTTATTTTATTCTTAATTAGAAAACTATAAAAATGTTTGCACATTCTACTATACAGATACTAACAGTGAAATCAATTTTTACTATATATAAATGAAAATTCATTGTCAGATTATTGTGGTGGATTTTCCTTTTTCCTATACTGTAAAAAGATAACAAAAAAAAAGGAAAATTCATTTATATAATATGTATAAAAAAAAATATTCTGAAAATGCCAAAAATATATTTTCTATAATACATTTTGTTTACCTGGGAATTTCATGATTGGAATAAAATTAATATTCCATTAAAATTCAGTAGTTGTTTTTGATTTTTCATCAACAAATTTTTTTTTTTTTTATTTTGCCAACCTTACCAAAATCCATTGAACTTTGACTTAAAAACGTACTGCAATGGCGACACGTATTTTTGGTTATTTCAATTAATATTAAATTTTATTGAATATTGTAGAGTTTAAGTATGTATTGCTTAAAGTTTGAGTACAGCGTTGCAAATAATATATTTATGAAATTGAATTGAATAAGTTTTCACTTGTAATTATAATTAGAATTCTTATTTTAGGGACTGTAAGATCTTATTTATGTTGCCACTATAATCTAGTAAAATTTAATTCTTGGAAAATGTGTTCAAATTAGAAGAATATACATACAAATTTACCAAAATTTAAATCTCATAATAATATTCATACATACCACAATGAATAAAAGCAACCTGACTATTAAAACTTAATTACTTAAATATTTTAAGATAGTTATATCACAAATATGAAGCAGCTTGTGGTAGACTCGAAATTTTGAATAATTTTTTTTCGCGATTTTGTATTAGCTTTCATATAATTCAAAACTGCAAAACAAAAGTTGTTGTCCAATGTAGACAGAGAAAAAATGCTATTTTTCGAACGGTTACAATTAATATAAGATGTTATGCGATTTGGATGAACTTTAGGTAAATCATGGATATAACTTCATGCATGTCATTTTTTAAAATATTCTACCTATAACCCCCCTGAGAGATGATTGAAAATGGACAGTTTTAAACACCCATACTTTTAAAATCATTTCGTTTAAATGCCATATTTCGTATACAATGAAGCTGTCTGATCAAGAATACATTAATTTGGAATGCATTGAAATTTTTAAAGTTTTTATGCATAGTTCAAATTTTTAAAAATGCACTTAAAACCGACAATATTTGATGTAGGATATTTTAACTTGGTTATAAGAATGAATAATAACAACAAAATTTATTACTACCCTTTCTCTTGCATGAGTATGAGGGATCAAACCTATATATACAACGTGTCCCAAGACGTAGTGTAAATTTTGAATTACTATAAAAATTCAAATTTTGTACTTTCTACAGTCTACACCTTAAAATATATTTTTTCCAGTGAAGCAGAACCTCTATGCAATTTGGCAGAAAAAAGTTTTTAAATTGGGTTTGGAAAAGAAATTTGATACTACCTGCATATGATAATCAAATCCATATCTTCAACCCTCTATTTTATAGGAGGTGGGAGCTACAGAAAGTTCATGATTCATGAACCACCAATATTTAAGCTAGGATGTTGAAAATTAGCAATTATATAGATTCCCACTGGCTGTAAGAAGGTGAGGGGATGGTTTTATAAAACAAACTACATTTCCTTCGTCGAGCCTCAGATTAAACAATGAGAATTAGATTTCTTCAGAATGCAATAATTTCATTAATTTTATAATTTAAAGAATATTCCAGTCAATAAAATATTATTAACCACAAGCGGAGATTTAAAGACCTAAAACAAAGAATAGCATTAAAAAATTTAATTGATTGACCGCAATATATAAAGATGTCCTTTAATTTTACTAAGTCTGAACAATTTTCCGATTAATAAACTTTAAAGATAATAAAAAGAAACTTTCTAATCATTTATTTTCATTAATTTTACTTTTAATTTCCCAAAATTACCCAAAAACAAAATTTAGTTTCTTTGCAATAACGAAAAATAAAAAGTTATTTAATGAGTCGAAAAATTAATAGTAATTCAAATAAATTTCAATTAATTCTTCTATAACCACAAAAATAAAAACTGTAATATTCTTAAAGAATTTTTATTTTAAGAATTCTCACGAAAATACCACGGTGTCTAATTAAAGTAAAAAAAAAAAAAAAACTGTTCCTAATGTTTGTATACCAGTCCCAATACTGTTTATCTAATTAGCATTAAAAAACAACCCTTTTTGCTTTAGTCCTACCACCATAAATTATTTAATTAGACATTTTTCAGTTTAAGGTCGAACGAAAAAAAAGGACAACGGAAAAAGGCGAAAAAAACGTATATACCCATAATTATTTTTTGGTTAAACAGTAGAAAATAAAAAAGGAAGACATTTGTGTTAGCCTTTAACATCCTCAAGGATTGCTTTTTTTTTTTTTTTTTGAAGAATAAATTTTAATTAATTTTTTCTTATAAAATATTTATTATACTATTTCAAGTATATTAGCCATGAATTTCATTTTTAAATAGTATTTTGTTAAGTCACTTTAAGATATTTTAAATTTAATTTTTCTATTTCTAATTTTAGTTAGTTTTTAAATAGTTTTGTTTGTACAAAATAGAAAATTTAGCTTGTTAATATTTGTAATGAATTGTGAAAAATTAGATCGAAATTCAAATTCCTTGAAATATTATTTTCTATTTATATATTTTTTCCAACCTCTAAAACTAATATCGTATAAATTTTCCTACTATTATTGAAAATCATGAAATTTTAATCAAATATATATTTTAATATTTTTAAATAAAAAGGTAGAGAATAATGGCCCAGCATCAAAAAATTTAAATAATTGACCTCTTTTTAAGATCATTTTATAATAAACAATATTTTAAATTTTTTCTGTCGTTTTGTCAGCTTTATCACTGTAAATTTTTACAAATTGGCTATTTAGTATTTCAGTAATTGTGGCGTTTCACCATTATTAGACATATTGTGGAACATTGAAAGATTGAATGACGAAAAAGTTTAAAAAGTTACCGAAAAAGTAATAAAGAGTTGTAGAAAAAATGCAATATTCTTCACGATGTTGTTCCTTAAACGATGCAGATTTATGACTGTTCTAACATACTATATAAAATTTTACAAATGGTAAGAGTCAATGCAGTATGAAACAGTATCGGTAGTAGAAATAAAGCCATTTTTTTTTATAATAAACGTATCAGTTTCAAAATCTGAACAATTCATCGTTCTACTAATTTAAATTCTTTAAATTGTTAGAATTTATAGAAAAGTTTTACCTAATTTTAATTTTTGTAACATTCGAAATACGTAAAAAAATTTGGTTATTTTTTTTTATTTCTAATTTTAAGTTTTTAACTATTAACTATCAACTAAAAACTATGAAATTATTGAACAGGACGATTACACGCATATATTAAATGATTAAATAATTTTGTTGCCACCTTGCAATTTCTGAATCATGATAATTTGAAACAAATGAAACCAATTTCTAAAAAAACTTAATAAATTATTAATAAAAAACGAATTTATATGAACAAAAAAATCTACTATTACATTTAATATTGATGCAGTGATTTTTTTACCATTTTCGGCAACAAAAAACTGCAATAAAAACGTTAAAAAAATAGTGCAGCAATCAATTTTAATGTCCTGTTAAAAAAATCATTATTTTATTCGATAAGTGAACATGAATTTATAATTTTACTTATACTTTTATTGGATGTTACAGAAATAAAGGAAGTGGATAATTGCGTTTGGCATTTCTGAATAATTTCACTAAAAAATAGAGTTAAAACCCAAAATATAAATATTCATGGCCGTTTTTTGAATAAGAGTTTCAATTTAGTTTAATATTGATGAAAATAGTTTTTTCAATTGCTTAAACTTAGTAAATCTCTCCTTAAACTTAAATAAACTTAAACTACCATTAAGCAAGCCCTCTTTAAATCTCAGATTTGGATGAAATTCGTACACAGGTTGGTTCCATGATTGATCACATGCCTAGTTTTGTAATCTATTTTGTGCCTATAAAATTTAATTTCGGCAGTTTTGTTATTGGTGTCTTAAAGATGTGATTTTTTTTTTACAAAACACTGTTTACTACAATGCTACTGTTAATTACAAAACATTGATTTACATAAATAACTATTGAATTATCTAAAAAAAACAAGCTGATAATATTGGGGAGCAATGTTTAATTATCTTAAAACGTTTAATCAAGCGGAAATGTTAATGAAATTATGAAATGTTCGTTCTTCCTTTTTTTTTTATATAAATTAAATTGGATTTTATGTACAAATGTTAATTAAAAAATGAAAATAATTAAAAACATTAATATAAATTTAAAAATTAATGTATTTCATTATAACTACCGAGTAAACAATCAACCCCCAAATTTCAAATATAATTGCAATATACAAAATCATTTTTAATTACAAAGTATAGCAATATTATAAATGATGGTCAGAATAAATTTAAATTTACAATAATGCTAATTCGTTTCCTCAAAATATAAATGAAACAATTACAAAGTGAATTTGAAAAATATTTTACCATTAAATTTGTAGAGAGTGCTTTATAATTTACCATCAATTTCGGAATGTTCTGACTATATATAATATTTTTAAGATTTTGTATATTTTATACAAGTAAAAGTGTTAAACTAAGAAAATGTAATGTAAACCTTGTAATCATTCATTCATTTACTTGTCAATGTCTTCTTTAGGAAAGAAATGTATTAGAATCAGCATACATTGACTAGTTATTGTATATATTTACTGACACTTAAACTATAACATAAAAACTTTAACAGGATATTCTATCAACTTTTCTAGATAAATATTAAGAAAATTCTATAAATCAAAATTTACATTATTTTTTACTTTGTATAAGAATCATCCTGTATATATTTATTTATAATAATTTTAATTATTTCCTTTACCTCTATAATTTTTCCATCCTGGGTTTTAGTATTTCTTGCGCCAAAATAATATTTTGCCCTGAAGGATGAAATATTTTAAAATATACCAGGAAAAGAAAAGTTCTTTCTTTTTTTTAGCACGCTATTATTCATGGAACAATTGGAAAATAAGTTTTATTTTTCTAATTATTTCATCTCATTAAATGTGATTAATTTTATTCTCGTAAATATCTCATTATGAAAATTTTTTTTCTTAACAAATATTAATTGGTATACGTATTCTCCAAGGACTATGCGCATACCTAAAAATAGAATAAAATTTTGTTTGGGACTATGTGTATTTGTGATTTTATACAAATTCAAATTGGATTTAATAATAATGAATAATATATTTATAAAAATTACTTTTAAAGACTTTAAATCTATGTTGATTATGAATAATATTTGGTATTAAAAATTAAATGATTATGATGTGCTTGCTATATAACGTTAAAATATAAAGTTTAAGATTTTAAGAAAATATTAAATCAATTAATGGACAGAGAAATTGATAGAAGGAGTTTGTAATATTTTATAAAGATTTAGATTTCCTTTCTAATAAAATTAATCAGCATGATTCAATTCTGGATGATGTAATACTTTGTAGTTTGATACCTTAAATTATAAAATTGTAGTACACAATGGTTATAATATGTTGATGAATTCGAAGACATACCAATATATTCGAATACCAAAACATTCTAATCGAAGGAATCGTTGAGCTTCTTTTCAAATAAATTAAGAGCACTAAACTAACAGAGCTGGTTTATTGTACACTAACATTAAACTACTCTCTAAAAATATTTTGGCTAGAATGCCTAGTTGCAAAATTGGACTAACTGCTAACAATATGTGTAGAATATCTGTAAGAGTTATTTTAACGAAATAGTTGAATAGGCTTACTTGTTCTAGTAAAATTTACCAAAACTAAAATTATAATTGCATTATATATTTTTTAACGAAAGTTTTATAAATCTTCAAAGCTTACATCAATTGTCTAATCATGTAATGCTGTTTCAAATCACAGATCTTCTTTACATATTATAAGCAACATTTAGAATCATCCATTTTCAATGAAAATTTTAATCGTAGATAGTTAACAAGCTCTTGATTTCTTAGTAACTTGTAAGACTTTACATTTGTTACAGCTTTTGTTATATATAATTATATGGTTCATACAAAATTCAAATCTTAATTTTTATTATTACATTTACTTCATGTAATATTTTTATTTATTACATTTAATTTCGTTTTTCTAAAAGTTTTTGTCCATTTCAGATTACCCCCTTGAGTTTGCATATATTTGATTTTTATATTAAATACTATACAAATTCTAAATCCCTTGAGTTTGAAGCAATTTCTGACTGCCATTATTTCTTTCTTATATGTATTCAAATTAATAGCATGACATTCAATAAATATTTATAGTATTGTTTTTCATCATTATTATTAATATTATTTTATTTATTTTGAAAATTTTAGTCTTTTTATAAAATTTTAGCTTAAGGCATAATTTTCCCATAAAAACCATAAAAGATTTTCTTTTTTTTCATTTCAATTGAATTTTCGCATTTCTTTTTCAACATTTTGTTTTAAGAAAAAAAAATATTTTAATTGATAAAATTTTAATTTTTCAACCATTAAAAATAATGTAACATTAATAATATAATATACAAATAATTATTCCATTTTATCTTAATAAACGAATAATAATTATATTAATTATTGATATAATTTATTTTTATGGTGTTTGCTGGAAATTGTATTAACTTGATAAAAGCTTATTTCTTGTGGCTTCTTAAAATTTGATAATTTCTATGCATTTATTATATAGAATATTTTATTATATTAGCCCACAAATAAGTCAAGATAAACACGAGATTGTCGGAATTGTTAATTTTATTATACAGAAATAACAACAAAAATTATTAATTTAATTCTTTCTATATTTAGAAAATTTCCTTAAAATTTTCTTTTATATGAAAAATAATATTTGTTAATATTTTGTGGTAGAAACTTTGCTGGAAATATTTTTTTAATTGCAAATTTTATTATACTTTTAGTTTTTGTAATTGGAAACTTTTATTATAACTGAGATTGTGTTTTTATTTGATATGAAAACAACTTATAATTTATATAATTTGCTTTTCAAATGGTACACTGAAAAAAATAGAGCTAGTTGCAAAATACAATTTTGTCATTAAAAAAATTTCAAATTTATCAAGAATTTTGTAAGTCACTATAAAAAAAATAACTATTTTAATTGTAATCCGTATAAAATTAGAAAATCGAAATTGCAATTAAAAATCACGAAACTTCTATCATTGAGTGGTGAGCTATAAGAAAAAAAGCGAATATTAAATTTTTTAAAAGTAGTAAATCGAATGCATAAAACTGAAATTTATCATAGCCCAAGCTGTTGTTATTGAGCATAAAGAGTATGATAAAGATGAATTTTCTATACATCAATATTAGATCGACACAAAGAGACCGAACTCAGCTTAGCTATCTAACAATCTCGTTTATAAAATTGTTCTATATTTAAATTTTTTATGTTTTCAACTTCTTTAATATAAAAGAAAGTAAAATTAAAAACCTTTAAAACTTTCTTTCTCACGCTGTACTGTGAAATTTAAAATCAATTCCAATTCGCAGATAATATGGCTGAACTTCACCAACTATCTTATACTATTCGTTTCTCTATTGGGCCTTACATTAATTCGTCAAAGAAAAGTTGTTGTTTCCGATGTTTCTGTGTCCTTTATTTAGAAAGCTATCAACTTTTCTATGGTAGCATCATCTTTTTTATAATGCTAAAGGGTCCAAAAATTAGAGTGAAAATTTATTTTCAGTGTAACATAATAAATCGTATAATTAATGTTCGTCGCTTATAATCTTGCTACGTCCACCAAATTTTATATTCTTCGTTATTTAGTATATATAACAAGCCAAATTTTTGGTCATACAGAAAAACACAACAAAAATTTACTATACGCTATTATTTTATCTTGGAAGTGTGTAGTAGTAAATGTATCAAGGACACAAATGTTTTAACAATATTGAAACGCATAAATGAACTAGAAAACCCAAAGAACTTCTGTGCTCTTACCATAAATTCATACATATCAAAAAGGCGAAACCCATTATAGTGGTGGCATGTCATTTTGAATAAAATGAAAAGCTTTAAGTAAATCACTAATTAGTTCCCCCGGGTATTTTAATAAATAGAATAGATGACTAATTTTATATGTAAAAATCTAATGTAGTAAATGAAAACAAAAACATAGCAAATAATTTTCAATGGTGGAAAATAAAGAATGTGGAAATTCACATTTTGAAAATTTTATTGTGAATGGTCCGATGCTGTGACTAAGATAAGTCGTCCTTCTCTTATATAAAATATAATTAAATTGTACGAAATAAATTTCAATGCTTTTTGTATAATGGATTTTATTTTTGCGAATTATTTTTCCTAGGCACATCAACAGAAAACATGGAAAATCTTTCTAATTTTCTTGTTCTGTTGTAATGTTATTAAAATAGCCTATAGTTTTTGATTCTTGAAATTAAGTGCAATGAAGTAGAATATTTTAATTTAGTTAATTAATTTTTTTTGTGATTTTTACCTAAAACTTTTCAGGTTAAAATTATATTCAAAAAATATAATTTTTCTTGTCTGCTAAATTTAGATTGTAATAATTTTTCTTTAGTCAAAATTATATAATAATAATATTTCTGCATATACAAACTACTGCTAACCATTAAAATTTTCAATGTTGTCTGATCATAATTTTGAAGACTTCATTAAAACAAATAACTACTATAATTAAAATTATATTGTAGTGGTCGTTTTTATACCACAGTCAACATAACATGCATTGCAATATAGAAGCCAAAAAAGTGTTTAAAGTTTAACCAGAACAATCGCAAATATTGTTAACCAATCTGTTAAATCATCCATGCTCCTTCACAAAATTATAAAAATTTACATGTTTTCAATTATCCTTGACAAAGCATTTACAAAATATTATCACCGTCGGTCGCTGCTGCCGATAGTCTGGAATATTTGCCCAGGTACAATACAAACCACAACATTTCGAACTGTAAAAACTAAGAATGTATGTTCAGTAATATTATTATGTTGTCGTTCTTATCGCTTTTAATAATAATAGTCAAAATTTGTTATACAGAATTAGGTAATTTTATGTATATTGAATTTTGTAAGGATAATTTTTTTTGGTTATGTTATGTTGAATATAAATTAAATTTAGTTTAACATTAAAGTCGGATTTATTGTGTATCGTATTTGTATTATTTTGAAATATCGAATAAATTATTATTCGAATAAAACCAGGACCGTATTTAGACCTTCTCTATGGTTTTTGATATTTAATTTACCTTTATCTTCAAATAGAAAATATAGGGTTGGTGAAAATATTTCAATTGTATATATAAGTCAAATTAAAGGTTTTATACGTGGTTAGATGATCAATCATACCTATATTTTACCTAAAAATCTTATCACATTTTAAAAAACAAAAAAGTCTTGTACCCACTATTTTCTATCCTTAACCAGATTTGAAAGGCCTGAAGGTGCAGCACAGTCCTATTATAGTAACGACTAGAAAATACAAATCTTACTTTTGAAAACCTTATTCGACCCTTGTCGAAAATAATAATCTTCTATCAGATGAATAATAATCTTCTCATCATTCATACTCCACCCTTTCTGCCATCCGCACAACATGTGACAGCGTATCGGGAGGACTACGGTAATCAAGCCTTATTTTTTTAATTCTTTGGTATCATAATTTTTCTTTGTTTCCTATTTCCCCCTGATTAACACGTTCTTCTGGTCTACTATAATATTAGATATATGCAATTATTTCTGTTTTTAGACGAAATTTAAATTCCTTCAATTTATCATGAGGTACGTAAACATAAGAACATTGTAACTTGTAAAACTATTTTTCGTTACTAAATCTAATCGAAATATTGCAAATATTTTCATATAAATTTGCTTAATTCATTAGTTTTATAACAATTTTCATTATTTTTATTTATAAATCTACAACAAAAAACAACATTGAAAAATCTATTTTAAATATATATTTTTTATTATAAACTTTTCAATTGCTACGTAAAGCTAAGAATATATTAACTGTTCAAAATAAAAACACAAATTCAAAAAAAAAGGTAATTAAGATAACAACTCATTAAAGACATATAACCACAACCTACCAAAAAATTTATTTTAAGTGCGAGCCTTAAATTATGCAAACGAAGAAAATTTCACAAAAAAAAGTTTATTTTTATCGTTTTCGTCTGTAAATTATGTAGAAAGTTTTGTGTTTGTTGAATATTATCTAATTCTTTTATTATTATTTTGGTTTTTTTTCTTCTACTATCCCCCCTTAAAATAACATACCATACTTTTGGATGATAACCTGAAAAGATAAACATCAAATTATCTACTTTTTTTCATATCGAGTCGTACAACTCAATAATATTTCCAACAATTCTTAAAAAGTGTGTAAGATAAAAAAAAAAAATCTTTGTATGTAGCAACTGGAGGCGAAATTTGAGATTCTACAAGTTCAACAAAAAAAAATATGAAAATATATTAAGAAAAGATTATTCAATTTGAGGCAGCATATAAACTTAATATTTAATAATAACTCAGTATTTTTTTTGAATTTTTCTTCCATCCTTACATTTACGTGTAATAAAATTTATCATTCTTAATTTGGTTAACTATAAATAGATAGGCAGATCAGCACATCCTAAAATTATGGTCCTAATATTTTTAAAAAATTTACAGTGAAATTAATGTGATTACTAAATTTACAATAAGAAATGTACCAAATTTGTAGAGATGAAATAGACAAGTCGTTCAGTAATAACTAAACTAATCAAGTAAAATGCCGCTTACATAAAATTACAAACTGACAAAAATCCCCTTAATTCACACAATGAATTCTAATTAAATAAAAGCTATTCCAGAGCGCTTACTTATACGAGTATCCCAATTCATTTAGTGCAAATATGATTATTATTTCGGATAGCGAAGCAGAATCATCGAGGTTCCCGATTCATATTCTCATTTGAATCTAAACTCGCATGTGAATGTTCATCCTCACTAAAGCCTCGTTAGTTATTTCTGACCGATTATTATCTATTATCTATTAAGGAGGCTTAAGTGAGGATGAATATTCCCATACAAGTTTAAATTCAAAAGAGTATTTGAACCCAAAGTCTTGAGTATTCTTCTTGGCTGTTTTATTTCTCTAAATTTGGTCCTATTATTTTGCAAATTTGTAAATTTATTTTAAAATTTCATTGAATTATCAAAGTATACTTAAAAAAATTGCACAATTTGTTATACATATAACAAATTGAATTATGAATCCCATTTACTACTTAGAATTAGGATTTATAAAACGTACTACCTTAAAAACTACAGTATTCTTGTCCTAATTTCTAAAGAATTTCAACTGATATTTTTATTCGATATTATATCCAATATGAATTCTACGATTTATTTTATTATTTTTATTGGATCTTCAGAAAAGTACACCTTGTTAATTTTATAAATTGTAATGAATTCTCAAAAGTCATGAAGTCGAAACTTTTATGGGATCATAAAAATAAATATATAATTTATATAAAAACCAAGTCATTATTTTTTACTCGTTCATTTTTATGATGGAAAAAATGCACAGGAAATTATGTGGAACATTGTTTTACCCCAGCACAATAAAAAGAAAAATTACTCTCAACATTATAACCAAAACACGAGATGGTTTTGCCTTTGAACATTTATAGTTTACCCAACGAATTGACTCCTTACTATGTGGAAGATACAATAGATAGATAATAAATATTCTTGAAGATTTCTTGCTGGATATTGGATATTGGAAAGTCATAATAAAAGTTCAATTTTTAATATTATATACTTTAAAAAAGTTTTCAACGATTTTTTTCTTTTTCATTTTTCTTATTTTTAAAATATCGGAAAACAACATTTTTATGTTTTCTTTATGAAAACTAAATATAGATTTTCTTTTTGTAATGAAATAAGGAGTTTGTTAGGAACATAATTTGATTAATTGAAATTATTATATTAAATTAATTTGATTAGACGAAAATCCTTTCAAAACATAGTGTTCGAAACTAACTGGTAGTAAGTTAGCTGCTTAATTTTATTCCAATTTTCCTACATAAACCTCTCATTTCTATAATTCTGTAATGCATAAATTGTATTTATCATTTTTATATATCAATTAAGAACCCAATCAATCCAAAACCAATCGATAATAATAGAACGAAGTCATATTTAGAGAGGTCCTTAAATAAGTCATCAATGATATTTAAGTATTGACTTTTTAAATTTCAATTCTTGTTAATAGCATACTGTATAACATTATTATGACCTCTTTTTGGTTACGAAAATTTAAGCTTCGCAATGAATAGACTTTTAACAAGTTAAAAATTATCATGTGGTCTTACTATATGGCAAGACAAAGCTTTACTTAAAATTTTTGTAGAGTTAAAATACATTTTCTTGTATGGACTTTAATTCACATATGAACTTCAATTCTTTGGAATTTTCGAAGAAACGGATTCTTTAGATACTTTACTGCCATATTTAATTGCAATTTTTTACAATAATAAAAATTTCTTAATTTTTTGTCAGTGTTAAATGTTAATATCATGTGAATATATGTTTGGAAAATTTCTCTAGGGTTTTCTTTTTATGGATATTTTTACGACTTTTGAGTAGGTATCAATCGGGTAATTTTCGACAAGTTAATATATTAAGGATGTAGCCAAGCAAAAGGATATATTCTCAAGAATATAAAAAGAAGGATGTTTTTTTTAAACATAAAAATCATAGGAAACCATATAATTTATTTCGTGATTTAATTTTATTTAAGTGAAATGAAAAAATCACTTTTAATAATTTATTTTTAATGTCAATAAACTTTTTTCTACGTTTTTTTTATATTTTCTTTTAAATTTATTGCAAAGAATATTTGATTATAAAGGATCAACTAACAAAACTTAAAAAAAAGGATAGTAAAATATAAATTTTAAAGTTTGATATTTTTTAGTGCAATGGTTTTTTTTTTTGGCGCCTTTAGATTTATTGAAATATTTTGTTGGTTAATAAAATTTTATTATCTTTAATATAGTTTTAAATTTATTTGATAATATTCAATTTTTGAATAAATTGTTTAAAAACAATCCCAAATTTAATTCATTTACCAGATTTATGAAAATTCAATAACATAAAAGAATTTTATTTGATAATTTGTAATAAATTCTTATAAATTTTGTAATATCCTTAATAATTAAATCATATCCTACAAAAATCTCATTTTGAGGAAAATTTAAATATTTTCCTTTAATAACAAATTCAAACTTAATTATTTCTCTAATCAAATTCCTAAAGGTAAATATAATTTAATATATTTTTTTTACAGATTGGTCAATCCGAAAATTGTACATGCCTGCACATTAGTACTATCGGATTGGGAGAAAATTCCAACTAAATCCTTATTAGCAACTGTCACAATATTACATAGAATTGCATTTGGATGCAAGTCACCAGCTATGCTATATCAGGTATGGTTTATTTAAATATTATATAAGAAGCAAGTAATCAATTCTCAATTTTAATTATGAATCATCCAAAATGTTTCATTTTCATCTTTATTTTTACAGATCGCTTTATTTCGAATATTCCAACGTGTTTTTGATGCACCTCGAGATTCACATAACGAGGAATTGCGTCGTCTTGGTACTTTTGTTATCAGGAAATTTATTGAAACTGCTCCAAAAAATCCAAAAATCTACGCTGAATTATTATTTTACAAAAGTATTCGTGAAGCAAATGAATTAGAAAGTGGTTATGTCGAAAATTATTCTGTGTAAGTTAAATTTGATAATTTTTTATTTCTTAATTTAATAAAAATCCTTTTTTCTACTAATTTTAGTGGTGCTAAAGGTGCGTGGAATGAGGAACAAGAAGATGAATTACGAATGCTTTTCGAGGAAAATCAAAATAATCCACAAAATGACCAAGGTAAGAATTAAATTTATCGTATTAACTTTAATATTTTAATAATATATTATCATTCTTGTCGGAAAATAATAAATAATTAATTTTAATTAGAATTTATAACTTGAACAGAATGTAAAATATAATTTAAATTTTAATCAATTCTACTATAAACAGAATTATATTAACAATATCTTAAAATTTTCTTTATTTTCCCATTTAATCGTTATTCAATTTGTGTAAATTGTATGGCAACAGATGTGATTGATTGGATTCTAGACAATTTAATAGACAAGACACGTACACGACGTGGTGTCCTTAAGAAATTGAAAGAACTTGGACTTATGTTTATGGCACCAACGAAAAAATCATCAGCTAATACTGTAAATAAGAATTTATGGCAACCCGAGGAAGATGAACAGCTAAAAAATGTATACGATGAATTTCGTATTGAAAATAGTAAGTCAAATTTCGGTCTTTACTATATATTAAAATTTTATTAAATACAAGAATAAAAAAATATGTGTAATTCATTTGTCCTTTAAAGATTGCTTAGAACGAATTCTTCAAGTATTTGGTGAGAAACGTACCAAACAAAATATCATTACACGAATGATACAGTTGCATTTAATAGCAGATAAATCTGAAATATTACCAGCTAAAAAATCAAGAAAATCAACTAAAAACCAACATCGTATGGATGAAACTTCAGATTCAGATGCTGACAATGATATTGATGATATTGAAAATAATGATATATTTGGTGATAGGACGTTGACACAACAACGCGCTTTAAGGAAGAAGAAATCGTCAGAAAAGAAAAAATCCAAACAACCAGCTAAAAGAAAAGTAATTAAAACTCCATTAGATATTGGAAGCATTCGTGCACTTTTATCAAAAATCGATGAAAAATACAATGATGCTATTGATTGGTTAAAAGAATCAATTACTGATTCAGTCGAGGATGCTGATGAAAATCAATCTGACGAAGATGATGGTATACCACTTTTGCCATTACAAGATATCCAAAAAGATGCTATGGAAAATGATGAATTTAAAAAATTATTATTATCGTTGGGTATTCAACCACCAATACAAGAAATGGAATCTTATTGGCGTATTCCAGTTTATTTAACAGGAGGTGATTTACAATTACGTGTTAAAATTATTAATGGTGATGAAATACCAAATGATGACAATGACAATAATGATGAAACAGATAAAAATAGTGAAAATAGCGATAAAGATGATTTCTCATCGGATGAGGGAAGCGAAGTAGATTTTCTCGATAATTTAATGAACAAACGGCGAGAAAAACTTAATAATTTAGTGTACAATAAAAGTGATAACGAAGATGATTATCGTTCCCCATTAAAATTAACACAAAAACAAAAGTTTACTAAAAATAAAAACATTGCTTCGTCGGCTAGTGGATCGTCTGCACGTTTTGATGATGTTTATGATGAAAATAATATTGCCGGCAATAATAATAAAACGGATGATAAAAAGAAAAATCAAAAACTTAGTAAATGGAATATCAATAACATGGTAAATGATGGTTTAAATGATCCCATTGAATCAACCAATTCTGATAATGGAATGGGTGAAAATACTGATGTACTTGATTTCGATTCAGAAAATCTTCGATTACGTTTAGCTGAACTTGATTCCGACGACGAAAATGATAATTCAAATAACGACATAACAATAAAATCAAACAATAATAATACTCAACGTCCTATTCGCCGACGCAATATTATTGAATCAGATTCATCTGGTGATGAAAATGAGAATTTTCCAATTATTGATGACCATTCAAATGCCATAAAAAAACAAGCAGAAAATGAAATTGATGTGATTGAAAAAGGTACAAAAAATATCAATAACAATGAAATTGATGATGATGATGGTGAATACCATCAGAATTCGTCTACAACGATAACTACAAATAACAATCAATCTCTTATTACTAATAAGACCACAAAAATAAATGATGAAATTTCAAAGTATGAGAATTATGATGGTGGTATTGATGAAAGTCCACTTAAATCAACGACTAATAATCAACATGGACTATTTGATGATGACAACGATGTTGACGACAACAGTAAAACTAATGGAAATAGTAATAGAATATTAAGTGATGATGAAATTGGTGTAAAAAGAAAGAGAACTTCTATTGGCGATGATTCAGATAATGAAAATGATGGTGAAAACAATCCACATCGTCGGCGACGTCGAATTGCTGTTATTGACGATGATGACGACGAATAATTATTAAACTGGATAAAATTGATTTATTGAATTTCCTTATATAGATATAAATATGAAAGGATACCAAATTAAATATAACTGCTAATTGGATTAGCTTTTTTCAATTTATTTCCACCGAAATTACTGAATATCAATTTTCCGGTTAAATAAAACTTTTATGATAATTTTTTTTATGTATAATTTAAATTGAAAATGTTTTGTATTAAAAATAAAGTATTTGTTTAGCTTGATTTATGTTTGGATTCTTTCTTTTGTGATTTTTCTTAGATACTTTTTTTTATTAAATCCTTTACGCGAAAATTTTATACTTCATTAGTTATAAATCATAACTGGTTCTCATTATTTATCAATGAAAATTCAAAAGAATTTCCTCGTTTTTTTAAAAAAAATAATCGTATAATCTTAACTGCTTTTCATTTTTCTTTATTTATTTATTATCTTTATAAGAAAATTAAGAATCTTTAGTCCTTTTTTTTACTTTATTCAAATAATTTCTGTTATATTTTATTAATAGTATCTTACCGTTGCAGCCATATTCATTGTATTTACTATAAAAGGACGAAAAATTATTAAAAAAAAAAAAAAATTAAAGCATATAAAAAGAAAATATAATCTGAAAATCATTAAAAATAAATTTTTTTGAACGGTCGTATACCATTCAAAAATTTGCCATACCTCTACTGCTGTTGCCGTATTCTAGAACGTTAAAGGAAATTTATTTATGGAAATATATTGTTTTAAATTGACACCAGATAAATAACAACGAAACACTTTTAAGGGTCGACCCCTTTTCATAAATAATTCCTACACATTTTTTTTTTTTTGTCATTCATTCATTTGGAGGACAGTAAAAACAAAATAAAAACGGCTATAAAATCAGGTTTTTCTACATTTTTTGTTAATATAAAATTTTTCATCCTGAATATTCAAACTTTAATTTCACTTTTTTTTTTTATTATTATTTTCAAGGATATTACCTTAAAGGCAATGATTTTTAGGAGGCATAAATAGAAAATATAAATTTTTACGAATTTTGGGGAATTTTAAGTGGCCACGATTTCATTTGATTTTTCTGTATATATTTTTATATTTGAATTTGTCAATTGTGGTAATTAATGTCACGTATTTTTTAAAGGAATATTTTAATTTCATTTTATTTAACAAACAGTATATTAAAATTTCAAATTATATTGTTGGTTAGTGAATTGAAATTTTATATTGTAAATATTTTGTATTATTTGAAATATTCATTCGTAAGGTGATTAAAATTTGACTTTCTGTTTTTATTACGTGACACAAGAAAAATCGATTACAATTAATTCAAAAGAAAATTTAAGATTTAGGTTTATCTGTTTGGAAAGCTACACAATAATGTAATTTGATGTAAATATTGAACTTAGTGAGCAAACAACTTAACACATAAGCAAATAAAGATTGTGATCAAAGTAATGCACAGTACATGATGACTAGTCGTGCGTCTTGCTCGCCAATGGCTCAGTGTCCTTATACACAGTCCTATCTATATCCGTAACTGATAATTTTAGAAGGTTTTCTGCTTTGTTTTTGCGTACAGAGGACACGTTTATTTTGTTTTCCTGCAAATGGTAAGTTTCCTCCAGCTAGCATCAATTCATATGAACTAGAACTAGAACCCAAGAGTTTTACCTAGAATCCAGAGTAAAGTTACATTATTTATACAATCCGCGTACATGTGCAAGCTCTGCTGAGCATTTCGTTGGTTTAAAAGCAGAAATCACTAAGTCAAAAAACATAGTTTTTATTAAATTGATATTTGTAAAAGCGCGATTGACTTAGTGCAATAAATGTGCGCCTAAGAACCTATACAATATCAGGTTACGTTGCGACTTATAATCTTTTGCCAGCATAAAGTTGCCATAATAATGACTTATGATTTGCTGAGTAGTAGATTACTAACATTTTAGCCACGACATTTTAGTATTTTAGATTAATTCAAAATGCGATCCTTCGATTAGAACGAGCATATACCAACTCCAGTTTATTACATCGCAACCTAATTGACAGTTTGGCATACAACAATGAGGACTCATATTAGTTTGTGAATTATATGACTAATTCCATTTTTCATTTATCATGGTTAAATCAATTATGAGAATGACATTACTAATTTTTATGAAAAATATTTAACCTTACCTAGACTATAAAATTACAAAGGATCTAAATATAACAAGAACACTTCATGTTACGTCTCCGCTTAATTATACATTTAATTCTTTTCTTCTTTTTTTTACAATTTTTTAATATACCTAAATAAAAATTATCAATTTAATTTATTTCTTTTAAACATAAAATTAAATACCGATTATAATATCCTTTAAGGATTCTACAATTTCATTAGCAATATAACCAGCAAAAAAAAAAGAAATCCTAAATCAAACTCTGAAAAAACAACAAGAAGAAAAGAAAAACACAATTTTTTTTTTTATATAAAATATTTTCTTTTTATTATTAACAAGAAATAAATGACAATACCACAGAACAAATATTTGATACAAACATTCGCTTGAGGCATCCTGCATACATATATGCTTCTGTGTTGGTAATATACAATTTGTTTGTGTGTTTGTTGATGTTTACATTAAAATACGAAATAATATTAAGAAAAAAAAAACATTTTGTTTTTACAAAGAATTTAAATAAATTTATAAAATAAGGGAGAAATAGACATTCTTATAGCATAAACATATACTAAACATGGCATGGCATTTAGACATTGATTATATAAGTTAGCAACAACAAAAAAACAGTATTTAAGGATTTCTATTTAAGAAAAATAAAATATCCTTTAGATATTTTATAAGCTATGAATTTTGCTGTTTTCTAAGAATATTTCCAAAGAAACAAAAAAAAATCAAAAAACCAAAAATTTTCTTTAGGCAAAAATTTTTACACTAAAAATATTTAAAAAATGTTTTTTAAAATTTAAATATTTATGCTATATATATGTTTTTTCTATAAATTTTTTATAAACTTTTAGGAAAATCAAATTTCAAATGTAAATTATATAAATTTTAATAACAATTATAGTTTGCAAAGAATTATTTATCTTTTCAATATCAAAAATGAAGCACAAAAATTGTACTTTGTAACAATGAACTTAGATTAATCGTTTAATTAAATATTTATGTAATTTCATAAAAACAATTTGTATTTTTTAACATTCTTCACAAAAACAAAACATTGTAGACTAACGAAATATTTGGAGCTATAGTTTAAAATTTTCTTAAGTATTTTCAATTACTTTATCAGGGGCGCTCCAAGCGGGCGTGCAACGCGTGCGTAGCACGCAGGCGGCCGTTTGAAAGGGCGGCAAATTAAAAAAAAATCATTTGCAACAACAACAAAAAAATTTCATTTTGTTAAATAAAAAAAAAAGTTACGACTATTTTGTCATTGAACACACATAATTCGTGTAGTTCGTGTTTTGTCATTGAACGCACTCCAGCTTAATTTTCATATATCTGTCATTATCTTGTCAAAGTAATTTAGTTTTATAGTTTTTGAACCAAAGCAACATTAACATTTCAAGTTTTAAAATTTATAAAAATCAATAAGATTTTTATTTAAAAAAAATTAGAGATATACATTACGAAAAAAGGTAGAGATATACATTAGAAAGCAGGATTGTATTATAGAATTTGGTAAGTATAATGCAACGTTTTCTATATTTTTGTTAAGCAAGATTGTTATGATGTACGTTAGATATTTATTATTTGATGAGCGGAAGAAAAACTAAACGTTTATCTGGAGCGCAATATAAAAAGCAGCGTTTAAATTATTTTGCACGCAGGCGGCCTAACAGCTCGGCGCGCCTCTGTACTTTATCAATCATTTTAGTCCTTTTTTTCTTAGATTTTTTATACAAACAATTATTCCTAATATTTAATATAAAAAAAAGACTAAATTGATTTTTTTCATTTTTACACGATTATAATTTGAATTAGTTTTTCAACAAACATTAATTAGATTTATTTTGTAATATTAGGGCTAACCATCAATAATGAATTTTCAAATAATATATTGTCTGAAATTCAAAGTCAAGACTACCGAAATGGACACTTATATTTCGGTATGAAAACTTTAAAAAATGCTAAATTTAATTTCTTAATTTTTTGTTACGTCATGTTTACGTTTTTTTTTTTAATTAACTAAATTACTTTTTAACTTACTTAGAAACTAAGTTACTTTTTTAAATTAACTAAAACTCAAAGTTTACAATATTTCTGTAGCCCTAATATTAGAAAATTAAATTTTATACATTAAAATACGAAAATGTGAAACAAACGACAATTGCATATATGGAATTATGACCATAAATAGTGACAATTTGTAAATTATGATAACATTCTTTTAGCTAATTTACATCCAATTTTTATTTCAAATTTACACTAATAATTATATTTATTTGAAATAAATTTTTTATATGAAAAAAAAAAATTACAATTTCATTCAAAATTCAAACTATTTTGATATAAATTAGCTAAATTAATCAACTGAACAAAAAATTTATCATTATCATCTCATTGTATACATTCAGTTTTTTCTATCTTTTAACCTTGTTTTTTATATTTACCATGTAAATCTTAAATATAAATTATTATAAAATATATTAAAATTATTAATTAAAATACAAGTCTTTCAATGGTTTCGCCTATTTATATTATTTTGTATAGAAACTAACTTAAATATTTAATAAAAATTTGTTAATTGGCACCTAATATAAATATAGTAATATAAAAAATACTATTTTCTTTGAAATTTAACATCCTTTCAACTCTGCAAAACAGAGTGAAAAAAACATTAATTAATTTCATCAAAAAATTTATAATAATATTTTTGGACTATATACTAAAAAAAAAAAAAAATTATTTGTCTACTAAATTTAAATGAAAAATTATTTTGAAACCTAATTAAAAAATTTATCATAATTTTTTACCAATCATGAGATGGTTTTTTAGTTTGTTTAAAGAAAGACTTGAATGAATAATCATAATTTGGATTTACTGGTTTTGTTTGTTGTTGTTGCTGTTGCGTATGATATGACGAATGAAAATTGAATGGACTAGGTCTTTGTGGCTGTGTCTGTGTCTGTTGTTGTTGTTGTCTTTGATAATATGAATGTTGTTGTGTTTGTTGTGGCTGTTGTTGAGGCTGTTGATATTGACTATTGTATGATGATTTTGAATTTGTATAACTAGTTGATTTAAATGTAAATGTTGTATCAATTGAATTTTGTTGACTACCAGTTGGTGGTGATGAACATAAACCTTGATATTGATGTGATGGTTTCATACCATAATTTTTACATGCTGGCCGTCCAACTTCATATGGATTATCACCAACAACATTACCACCTGGACCATAATTACATACATACAATTTATTAAATTTTTTGGAATCTTTATAATATGAAAAACCACATCCAATTAAATTTGTTTCACCCCAAACCAACTATAAATATAAAAAAAAAAAAAATTATTAAAATAAATTCAATTTAAATCAAGTAATTTCGAAATTTACCTGTGAATAATGTCCAGTTTTTGGTGACCATGCTGAACCAAATGCATATTTTTGTACTTCATTAAACCAACTTTGTATTCTTGATGGAAAATCACCATCATCTTCAGCTATATCAGCTGTACTCCAAATAATTGCCATATTTTGTCCCATTGTAAAACGATCTATAAAAAAAAATATAAAAAATTTAATTAATTTGATATTAATTTATCTAAACTAATTTCATATCCAACAGATATTAGATATTTAAATTAAGATTTGTAGATATTAATTAATTAATTACCTATTGTTCTATGTGGATCATGTTTAAATTGACAATTATTTGCCCATTGTTGAGCTCGTTTCGCTAATTCTTCATCCCATTTCATTTCACGCATATTTTCAGCACCTGGTTGATTTGGTACTCGCCCCATTGCCACTGTTGCCCTTAATCGATTATGTTCCTGAAGAATTATGGATTTTTCTTGTTCAGTTATTCCAGTATCTGAAAAAAAAAGAATAAATATAATTAATAAATTAATTGAAATACTAAATGGAAATTAATAATGTTAAGAAAATTGGGAAGTATAATTTAATTTTATGATGATGATCGTATTTTTTTTATTTTTTAAATAATTAAGAACTAATTAACGTATAACTAAAAACTATATTGATAACAATATCAATTAATTATCTAAAAATAGTCTTTCGTATTTCATTATTTATTTTTCATTTCTGTTAATTACAAATTTGAATTTTTCGATAATATTATTAAGAACTTTTTACAATCATTAATTTATAATTTATACATTTAGAAGGAAACTTACTTGGTATTTATTTAAAGATAAGTTATACAATTTTACATTTTTGTTAATTTTTAAATTCAAAATGTATAAATAAATTCAATTTTTTCAAGGCTAAACAAATATTGAATTCATCTGATTAAATAATTATTCAAGCTTGTATATTTTTGAATTTTCATAACGAAATATATTACAATGGTAACCAGATAATTGTTCCCGCACAATTGATCCCATCATTTTTCTTCCGGAAGAAACCTTACGATCGGAAATTTGTCTTTTTACTAGTATTATATTGAATTTAGTATAATTAATTATTCAATAATTTTGAATTTGATTTTCATTTTAAATATTATACTTTTCGTTACGTCAAATGTCTAGTTAATATAAATGGTTACGTATATTTTTTAAATCTCAAAACAATAATAATCGTAATTTAATTATTTCGGACATTAAATTATTATTTCTCAATTTTCAAAAAATCACAAGCAAGATATAAGAAAGATATTGGAAACATAGTCGAAAAAATATGGTGGTCTACTAATGTAAAGTAAAGTGTGCGAGCACAATCTCTCCAGACTTAAACTAAAATTTTTGTTGGACGAATTTAAAATTTAAAATTTCTTAATATTGTTATAGATACCGAATTCAAATTAATATTATAATTTTGTACGTTTTTTTTTTTTTTGTAAATATAAGAAATTTTTTCATAAAATAATAGTATAAATAAATTTTTCACTTTACTTGTGGCTGTTACTCAAAATTTCCGAATAATTTTATTTTATTAAACTATAATTTTAATATCCTTCTTATAACGATAAAAATTCTTTATTATTTATCGAAATTTTCAAATTAATTTACAAGAACAAAAATTAAATTAATAAAAATTACAAAAATTTAAAAATTTTAAATCTATGGAAATAATCTTCAAGAAAATTTATCATTAACAAAATATTATTTTCCCATATAACAAATTTATTATCAATCCACATATTTAATATTAATGTGATGCCATTAAATCTGTAAACCTTGACCATGATTTGTCACAAAACACTAAACAACACAACAACAACAAAAAAAGCTAAAGTGTCAGTTTTATAAAGTGAATTTTATGTATTTTTATAACTTATTATCTCAGTTGGTTGAAATTAAAGCAATATAAAAATTACTTAAACAGACAGTCCAACAAAAAACAAAAAAGCCTATCAACTTAAGAAAAAGATATTTTCTCTCAAGGTTTTCAGGTATTTAAGTATTTTCCAAATTAAAAAAAAATACAAATTTCTACCCAACCTCAAACTGTCTCTGTCTGTCCATATTTTTTTCTTTTTTTTTTTTTAATTTAATTTTTATTTGTAACCAAAATGTAAAAAAAAAAATCATAAAGATTTTTTTTTATTTTCATTACTTTATCATAAATTTATGCATAATTTTTTATCCAAAATAAAAAAAATTAAATTTTTTTTTTAATTATATAAAAATGTCTATATTTATTTTGTCTGTCATAATTAAATTTTTCATTATGTTCAATTTAAGTGAATTTATTTTTATTTTCTTTATTTCTATATAATTAAGAAATTATTATTATTTGAAATAAAAAATGAATTTATATAATCGGTCAGTGTTAATGACAATTCAATAAATCATGAATTTGTATTTAAAAAATAAAAAACTTTATTTTTATTTTCATTTCAAGAGTTTTTAAATATAAAAAATAATTTAATATTTTTTTTGTAGTGTTGATTTTTAAGTAATATTTTAGTTAAATTGTTTATATTCAGATTTATCAATAAATTTATATAATTTATTTCATATTTATGTTAATATCTTTTGACAAATAAATATAAATTAAATATATATAAACATTTATGAGAAAAAAAGTGGTGGTTAAATAAAATTTGTAGATAATTTATTTATAAAAATTATGATTATTTAAAGTGACAATTACAATAAAATTCAGGGTTAATGATAGTAAATCTGACTGGATAAAATATGAAAAGTATTTATGTATTATAATTATGTAAGATATTGTTGTAAATATAATACACAACGATAAGAATTACATGAATTCAAACATTTATAAGATTACTCATCACATTTACTTAAGTGGATGTATGTAAAGGAACACTACTTTTTTTTAAATTTAACATCTTTCCAATAGATATCCAATTAACAAAATAATTAAATATAAAATTAAATAATTTTATATGAAAAGTTACAGAAATTCAAATGCAGTAAATTACATTTTATTTTGAAAACTACAATTTTAATTCTATGAAAAAAGTATTTTTCAGGGACTGATTTATTTGAACAAACTATATGTATGAATGTTTTATAGAAAATATACACGCATAAATTCTTTTTGTCACGTTTCAAAGTTCAATGAACCAAACAAACCTATGATTTTCTAATCTAGATCTAGAATTTAATAGTATTCTAAAAATTAGCGTAACTATTAAAAAATTTGTCATAAATAAGTTGTTAATTTGAATAGTTAAATGTCTTCAAATGTCAGAATTATAATAGTACAATAAAATAATCATATCATAATTTATGCGAAAATCAAGTACAGATGAAATAAACTTCGTAAAATTATGCTATTTTGGTCAACATTAAAGACATTGTAATTCAAATATTGTTTAGCATTAATTAATATGAAATAAAAGTAAATATTTGATATGAGTTAATCCGATTTACAGCCATTACATTAACTGCAAACTAAGTTACAGCAAAATAGAACTAATCTCAAAATTATATACATTTGCAGGTAGTATTAAGCAAAGCTACATTTTTATATAATTTGGAAATATCTATTAAAAAATTCAACTTGTAAATATTTACAAATATCAAATTTTTCAAAAACTTTGTAATTCTGTTTATCTTTAAATATAAGTTATCTGTAAAACGAAAGTTTCACTATAACTTTTTAACCAAATCGAAATTGAATATTTTTATTATAATTAAATACAATTTTGAATAAATAAAATTAAATTAAATTTTATTTTTTATAAAAAATGATTGTGTGTTGCCAGGAAATTAAAATTTATTTGATTTTCTGCTGGTATTTTTGATTCTAAATATTATGATAAACCAAGGAAAAAAAAAATACTTCAATCTAAATTCCAGTTACTAAATTAATTCTATATTTGAAATCAGGTATCTGTACAAAAACACGAATATATTATAATATATAAAATTTTGAGTTCACCCAGCAATGCTGTTGAATATTAAATTAAATATATTTATGAAGAAAAAAATTTGTATATATGACTAAAAAAAAAAAACCTTCAAAAATTTAATGATTAACATCAAAATTCTACATTTTATAATAATATTAAATCTGATTTATATCAGACAGAAATATTTTTTTTTTATTGTAAGATTTTTAAAGTTTAATATATTTTAATTTATTATTTTAAAATTCATACAAGATAATTAATAATTGAACTTAATTTCGGGTTTTGCGAATTCTAAGCAATTAAATATAACAAATTTTTATCCAAATATAATTTTCTATTTTAAGCTTAACAGAGTGACAAAGTTAAATTTGAAAGACTTTTGTCAAGAGGACCCTGATATCATCTAAATTTCTAGATTTCAGAGTAATGAAAACTCTGAGTTCATTAACAGACAATATTTTACATTACAATGTTTTGGAATCGAAAATTTACGTCGTAACATAATCGAAACTTGGACAAACATTTATAAAATGACATCAACAATTCATTTTTAATTATTGTTTACTATTTACATAAATATTATTCAGATTTTTAAATTTTATAATCACTTTATATTTTTTCGAGTGGGGCTAAACAACTGTCAATAATTATTATTGCAAAAAACTGAATAAACATAACAATTTAAAAAACGTAAAAAAAAAAATATTTTTTAATATAAATTTTATCACACTAACTTTTAAATTGTTAATCACGTATAGATTTAACATAACCGAAAGAAAAATATTATCTTTAACTTACTTAATAAACTTGCTCCTTGACAGGACAGAACTGCACTGATGCATGATAAAAATATTACGAATCCTTGTATATATTTTTCCATTTTAATATTTTTTTCTGGTAATTTTCTTTTTTTAATAAATTAATATTACTATTTTTTTTTCACAAAATTCTTTACACTTTAATTTTTGTAACAATTTTTGTTTCTATTTGATTTTTTTTTTCTATATAATTATTTGGAGAATATTCAATTAAATTTTTCGAAAATAATTTTAATAATTCACCAATAAACAAAAATTTAAACACTAAAAACGAACTTTTTTATTTTAATTTAAAATTTATTATCAACCCCAACAACGATCACTTATTTTACGCGCTAATAATTAAAATTCACGTTAAACGTTTTTTTTTTGTTGATAATTATGTAAAATTAAATTAAAATATCTAAATTAAATTTTTTTTTAACCGTTTTTCTATTTTTCAAAATTCAACTCAGTCAAGACTTTTTATATCAACATATAACAGATCAAGCCAGCTAGACTTGAAGGCGTCTTATGGTAGCGAAAACTTTTTAACCGGACGCTTTTATAACAAACGATTGGCTTTTGTTGCCCGTTGTTGCCGTAGTTGTCGTCGCATCAGCAATAGCGGCAAAGTATAGCCAGTAGCTAATAAAAAGAATCTTTACTGAAATTATAGTGGTGGCGTTGAAAATTAAGTTTACTGATATGCTTTTTTATTATAATGGGGGGTCGGGTAAGTCGTTAACAAATAAAATTTCTCATCTCTCACAAAACATATATCATTTTTTTTTTATATTTTTAATTTGATATTAGCATAAAGTATCTACATATATAGAAGATACGAGTATGTATACATGTATATATCTTGTATCTTGTAGATATATTTATAATGCTGTTAATATGTAAATTTAAAAGATATTTTACATATTTACCACACTTGAAGAATAATAAATTTTGTGTATTATAAAATTTTAAATCGTCGTCTCTTCTTCACATTACTTTAAGATTTAGTGAAGATAATTTTTGTCAATTTTTTTTTTTTTTTTTTGAAAATGTTTTTATTGTCTATATCCGAATCAAATTAACAGATTTTTTTTTTTTTAATAAATTTATATTTTATTTATAAGTATTCATTTTTTAAATAAATATCTTTTGTTATATAAAATTTAAAGAAAACTAATAAATAAAAAGACCGGTCCTTTTTTTAGTAATATACATATATACATTATTCATGTATGTATATTTAATGTTTGATAATACATTGATAAAAAGATTTTCTTGCAGATAAATTTGAATTTTTGTAGCTTATTTAAGACAAGTTTTATGATCGAGTGGGACAGTAACTGAGTAGTATTAAACTGTAACTATGCTGAAAATAGTTCGTTTTTGTTTTTTTTTTTCTGGTCATGCTCTTGTTTTTGGTGATTTGTTATTGGTAAAATTTGCATAAAACGTGATAAGGTTAAGAACTTTTAATATTTGTATATGATTAGTTTGATCTGCTGTATTGGTAATAATAAATTTGATTATTTATTTATGAAATTCTAAATATATTAAAAAAATATTAAATAAATTTATCATATTGATTTTCTAGGTCATTTCTTTTAAAGTTTTTTTTTAGCAATATTTTTATAAATATTAAAATTATTATATAGTTTTTTAAAAACCAAGTTGGTAATAAAAATAGATTTTTAAGATGTAAAAGGATATTTATTACATGTATTTCAGTAGAAATGAATATGGTCAGTTAATGTAATAAGTTAATAATATTACATATATATAACTGTATACTTTCATTAAAATCATTTATGAATATATGTTCTGTTTACGTACACTTTCACTGCTCATGACAAATATTAAATTATACATTCAGTTATTATATTAGTGAATCATAAATATTAATTTCAAATGAAGATAATGTAAATAGACTAATATCATATATCCGTTTTGCATACGTTTTTATGGAATTATCATATAAACACAACATATTTTTATCAATCTCAGAGATTGATATAAATCTAACAGAAAAAAAAAATATATTTAAGTGTAAATCTTAGATTTTAAATAGATAAACATAAATAATTTTTTTTTTTTTATAGTATTCATAATTTTGTGACAGTTATATGTTTTTTTTATCATAAAATTATACGATTAACTGCTTGTCCGCGAAAGGATTAATTCATTTATATGTGGGAAATATGCATAATTAAATGCTAATTCTAATTAATTATAGATACTAATATTAAATAATATGCTAATTTCTAATAAATTCTAAAAAACTATAATGAAAATAAAAAATAATTATGAAATTACTGAGACGTAAAATAATAATAATAATTTATTAACGATTAGTCTTCACATTAAAGATACAAACGATTTTTGAAAATTACGAATTTCTTTCAAAGATCTGATCTGATCAAAACTTAATTCTTGGTTTCATCATTCAATTGGGAACTCTTTTTTTTTTTAAATAATATGGTTTTTATTAGTCATAAATTATTTCTTCAATTTTATTGTGTTAAATGACAAGGGTTTTATTTGAAACACGCGACTTCTTAATTTAATAATTTTGAATATAATGTATGTACGAGGTCTGTTTGAAAATTTTTTAAATAGAAAAAATGAATTTTGTTTGTTAAAATTACTTTATTTTTAAATTTAGTCTTCTTCAAGATCAACACTCAACGTACTTAGTCCAACGTTTTTCTAAAACTTAAAATAACCATCTACACAGCAACAATTTCTTCTTTATTGGATGAAAAACGCTCTCCATAATGATTTTTTTTTTCAGGTTTGGAAATCTGTTGGATACAATGGATCAATTTGATGATTTTTGCCATTATCTGTAAAACTCGTTTTTTCTACTTAATAGTTGTATTCAATTGATCCAACCGTCTTGTAAAATGTTTCTGATTCAAGTGTTTTACCTTTCTGAAGATAATCGATTAACAAAATTCCCTTTGAACTAATGCTGCAACCTTTCCTGCTGATGAAAACAACTTATTTGGTACACTTTAACCAGTTTCTAACAACTAATATTTGATTATTGTTTAGTGAATCAATTTTAATCTTGTGAAAACGATATTTAAACATCCCTAAAAAATTCGGATTTAAACGAAATTTTTTTTATATTCTTTAAATAGATAAAAAGATTAAAAAAGTTAAACATTTTTGTTACTCGTCTGTGTTTTTGGTGTTACTTCTTAAACTTTTCAAACAATCCTCGTATACAGCAAAATTGAATGTATTTATTTAAATATAAAAATCAAGTAAAATAAAAATATAAATATTTTTTTTTTTTAATATTTATTTTAATCATATAAAATAAATATTTAATATTCTTTTCATATTTTCTTCAGATAAATTTCACACTTGAACGTAAATTTTGACATTAAATCAAATTTTTTTTTTTGATATTGTTTTTTGTTTTTTTGATGTTTCAAATTTGGTATTTAATGATGAAAATCCTGGTTTTATATTTATACGCAATCAATTTCAGAATACTAAACACAAAATTTTGAGCTAAAATATATAAAAACTTTTGTACCGAATTCTGTAATCATAAAATATAAAGAATAGATAATTTAATAATTCCAATTAGGCGGCGTAAATGATTATTTAATTAATAAACATAAATATCATTAAATTAAGTTTACAATAAAATAGAAATATTATTCGAAAAACCTTTTAAGAAATGTAATTTTCCATTAAATAAAAGAAGAAAACCAGTTGTTTTTGAATTGAAATTAAATAAATATAATTTAGAATTATTAGATAATTTATATGCTAAAATCAATTTTATTTTAACTTTTTTTTTTATATATATTGTAAATTTTTAAATTCAGATGACGACATTTTCATAATTTAATTTTTGTTTAAGTCTTTTTTAGGGAAATATTAAAATAATTACAAAAGAATTTGAAATATCGAAAAGAAATGTTAAGAAGTTGGTATTTTTAGAAATAGAATTTTTAAAATCTATTAAAAAATTTCCAAAATTAATTTCATGTTAATGTTATGTCAAAAATATTTATTATAGTCATTTCATTTATAATTTATACTAGTTAAGTTTATTAGCCTCTATTCGACATTGAGGAATGAAATCAACGAATTTGAGATGTGTTTGATATCTTTATAAGGATAAGGTGTTCAGCAACTTTTAAGAACTAAACTTATATGGTATTTACAGAAACATAATAATTTATTTTAAAAATAAAGAAATGTTTAATTAATTTCAGACTTTAAGAATTTAAACAAACATTAACAAATTAACTTATAGAAATTCGAAAATATAATGTTTTCTTCTGACTCTAGATGCATATTAATGGTAAGATCAGCTTTCTAGGTCTACAGGGATTTGGTTCTGAGAGAGAAAATTCAGACATAGATTAAGAAATTATTATATAATATAATTCACAATTTAAAAATATGTAATTTTTTTTGGTACTCTCAATTTCTATTTCTTATATAACACTTTTGTACAACCTCAACATTACTGGACTGAAATATATAATAAAATCTTGAAAAATCTAATTAATTTATTAGTTAGACAGTAATTAGTTAATTTAAGTTTCTTTAATTTTATTTTTTATAACCTTGAAAGAGTAAGGTGAACAATCTTTCAAAACCTCGAAATTTTAATAATAAAACGAATATTTCTTTCTTATCGAACCGGCAAAAAAAAAAAATTTAATTTTATTAATTAGATACTTTTATGTAACATTTTTCTTTTTATGAGAAATATTTAAAATATCAATTATTTTGTTAAGTCATCTTTTAATTTGCACCTATTAATTATTGTAATTTATCAAATTTTTTTTTGTAACCAATTTACCAGAAGAAAAAAAAAATATGCAAACAAATTAAAATTTTATGAAATATTTTATATAGTAAAATGAATTCATTTCAATTTTATAGTAATACAGGAAATAAACACTAAAAAAAAATGAAATAAACATCCTCTTCAATTGTGAAGGATAATTGTTGTAATTTCGTACATAAATATATTTTAAATTAATAATGACTAACTATATAGCTAGAGAGCTAGTAACTTCTTTACTTTGGGCGTTTTCATAATAAATGATAATTAGTAGGCAGACAATTATGTATTCTCAAAATATGGAATTAAAAGTTTTGGCAATCCTTCACCGTTTCCTTATCATTTTTATGATTGCGAAAATAACCAAAGTAAATGCATTGCTAGCTCTAAGACTAATATAATATTAAAATGTCAATTACGAGTATATTTCAATAAACGCAAAAAAAAATATTATGACAGTCATAAAATAATAATAAAATAATCATATTTATATTATATTTTTATATGTTATTTTAATTTACTTCCGATTCAAGTTTTTTTTTTGTTTAACTATATACTTGACCTGTTCACTTATGCTTGATCATATTATTTGTTAGGTTTATGAAAGAACGCAAAATATTTTCATAAAATTTATTTATTATAATAAATTTTATTTTAAATTAGAAATCATTCGTTAAGATGTCATCTTATTGTAAAAATGTTTATTTTTATCGGTTTATTTTAAAGCTTATTTTTTTTTTCTATACGTAAAGATAAATTAAAGTGAAAAATTGATCACACCCACAGTTCAATAATGAATAGTTAATCAATTTAATTTGTAATGTTCTTTATATGTTAAAAAGCAATATTGTTAGTTTTAGCAAATAGTAAATATAAGATTCACAAAGTTTTACGAAATACTCAATATTGCCTCAAAATACATTATAAAGAAGAGCCTCCCCTCAATCAAGAATATCAGATCTTTCAACGTAAAAGAATCATCACGATAAGAATAATTTAAAATCGCTAACATTCAAAACTTATAAGACATCAGTGGAAATCTTCATCGAAATCTGATTGTTTGATAAAAATTTTAGTAAGGTAAAGGTTTAGAACTGGGTAGCATGTTATTTTTGCAGTAGAAAACACTGCACCACCCGCCTGATTTTCCAAATTTGCAGATCACATACATCGAATGAGAATATATTTCAATGCATTTTTATGAAAACAACAGTTTGCCAAAAACCGATCTTAAAGTAAATGAAAACCATTTTCAATGCCGTCACTATAATGGCACCTACCCTATTTAAATTTCAAATTTGAGTTTCATATTGTTTAAGTAAGATATGTAGAATTTAAAATTTTGTCAATGACAAATTTATTTATTTTCAGACAACATTTATTAATGGATAATACCACAAGTATATACAAAAATTGACACTTTACTATTATTTCTTCATAAATTCATATGTAAATATTAAGTTTCTTAATAAATAGTTTTTACATACTTTCAGTAATGGCGTCGTCTGGTCAAACTTTAACAAGAATAACAAAAAAAAACTATTAAGAGAACCGCGCGATCAGATAGAAAAAAAGAGCCAGTTAATTTAAGTAAAATATCTAATCTAAATGTATAGCTAACTATTCAGGTATAAAATACTTTCATGAATGAAAACTCTTAAAAAACAAGGCAAAAATATTTAAGATTGTATTATAAATATGTTTCTGAATATTTAAATTATGTAATATCAAATAAAATTGATTTTAGAGATTGTTTTCTTAAAACATAAATAACAAGAAATTTTATGGGTATTAAGAAATTATGTACAATTTATTTGAAAAACATTAAATATGGAATGGCAATTTATTTATTTGATATTCACATTGCATTTTAATTTTAGTAACTGATTTTTCATTAAAATCATGTTAATAGAAGAACAATTATGATTATATATATATAAAAAAATTATTATAGATTTTTTTTCGTTGCCTTCTCTTTAACAGACGTAACAATAATTACATAATCCATTCATATTGCAACTACAGCAAATTATTTTATATAATATCTTCATCTCTTATAGCTTTTGAGTTCCACTAACAAATTCAACTTTTAAACTAAGTAACTATACAAATTTAATTTCATATTTTTTTAGTTTTTACTATTTTTTTATTTATTATACATAAATGAAATGACTATCATTTTTGATTTCGATTGGCAATTAATTTTAATTTTAATATGTACTTTTTAAATATATTATTTTAATCGAAAATTATTGGTGTACGAATAATTATAATTTATGTAAAGTAAACTTAAGTTTTTATATTTACGTACTAAATTAAATTTCAGTATGTATTAAATTATTACATATTTGAAGTTTGTTCATTAATTATAAATATTTTAATATATTAAAAGTTAGCATAATTATTCTGCAAGTAGTTATAATTATAAACTAAATATTTCTCTTCAATATTGTTCGAGACAAAAAAAAACTGCATGAACAATATTTAAAATGAGGTAATTTAGTAATTTTAACTAAATCCTTTATGTTTTTTCATTATAAATGAATTTGAAGTTTTTGTCATTATAATTATTAATTTGAATTAATATTTTTATAATTTGAAGTGCCATATTTAACCTTCTGTTATGCTACTGTTAAAATCTATTATTCTATAGTTAACCTTCTGTAAAAATTCAAAAAGAACTTTACAAATTAGATTCTGAATGTTGGCGTATTAAGTGATGCATTTAAAATCAAACTTTGATTTATACCTGTAAATTGTCTGTTATGCTACAGTTAACCTTCTGTTAAAATTCGAAAAGAACTTTATATAATGAAAATAGATTAATGCTTACTTTATATATATCCAAGATCTACTGAATGTTTGTTTGCTTTATCAGTTAATCAACTGTTAAATTAGTGATGGAGTTAAAATAAATCTTTGATTATACCTGTCTCTTATGGTACAGTTAACTGCCAGTTAAAATTCGAAAAGAAATTTATGTAATAAAAATCGTTTAATTCTTACATCCTATGTATCCAAGATCTACTGAATGTTTGCTTTCTTTATCCTTCTTTTGATTAACGCTTACTTCCTATATATCCAATATCTATGAATGTATAATTTTTTTAACATACAATTTTGAACGATTGTTTTAACAGATATTTTCAAATGTAAACATAATAGTTATGGGGGTTATGGCCCTTATTATTTAAGTAGACTTGACTATCGCCTGGCGTCGATAATAACACTTCGCCAAAACACTCGTGAACTTACTGTCCACTCTAATGCTATCGACTATAGTCGACTATTTACAAAAATTAAATTTTAAATTTTTTTAACAGATATTTTATAGTTTTTATAAAATAACATTCGACTCACCTAAAAGTCCCTTCACAAATATTAGTCCGTTGTACAACTTTTCAGTAAATCAGTTAATTGTCAAAAATTCGAATAGTGTGAATGTAAAACTTGATAATTGTATGCGATATATGTTATGAAAAATACTAGTAATTTTATTAAAACTTTATAGCAAAATTTAGCTTTAACAATATCCAATGACCCCATCATTATGCGAATGCGATATATAATAATCTAAATAAAAATATTGATAATCTAAATAAAAATATTGATGTGACCAACACTGAACTTTCAAAAATTTCACCAATATTACATTCAATCTCACATTATATTTATAATAATTTTTTTCCGAATATTCTTTGATTTCGGGGACTTCAGAAATATAGAAATCTATCCAAAAATCTTTTAGTTATAACATAACTTTCCATCTTTTAAAATTCGCAAAGTAAACAATTTCAAAAAAAAATTATTTATTTTCCAGTTAGCAACCATCTTATATTACTTTTTCTACGAAACACAACTTATTTAAATTATTATTTTTATTTATTAGAATGATAACATTAGATATTGAATAAAAACAAGAAGAAATGTGGTCCAGCTAAAACTGATGTATGCAAATTTCGAGTCGTCAGACTTTAAAAAAATGTAAATAAGATTCAAGAAAACAGGTCAATCATATCAGAAATGAATATCTAATATATTTCAAATCTACAAGTCTAACTTTATATTTGTATTTTTGTATTTTTTTTTTGGAAAATTTCTAGCAAAGTTGAAACTGTTGCGAAGTGATGGTTTTTCTAACGATTTTTTAGTTATGGTTAAGGTGTTAAGTTATGTGAATATTTTTAAAATAGATTATTGAATAATTCTGAAGAGTACAGCCTATAGAAAAAATATATTTAGCCAGTTTTATGATTAAATCTACATACATAATTCATAAGGTTTGTTGTTTCTATAGGTTATTTTTCTTAAAACTTTACAAAAATTTAAACTAATTTTCCAACTAAATGAACTTAATTCTTGATATATTTATTACTTATTTATAAATATATTAATGTCATATATGTATATGTATATATATATATATATATATATATATATACATATATATATATTTAAAAAATAATAAATTATAAGATTACTGTCAACTGGGAAGCTTAAAATTTTGTAATTTTTTAAATATATTTTCGTTATATTATATTTAAATAACCCAATTAAATAATTTTTTACTTAGCTTATCAGATTAATATTTAATTAATAAACTTGATAATTATATTAATTAATTTTAGATTGAATAAAAATATATTAATATTAAAAATAAGCTACTACTCTAAAAGTTGTATTTTAGAATATCCAGATGTATAATTTCTATAGTAATCAATTACTATATTTTGAGGCAGTTAACCGAATTTAAGATCTGTGAACTTACATAAATATCAAGTCAAATCAAGCATGACTGTCTACTAGCTTTAATAACACTAGGAAGTCTTTTTTAAATTCTGGTGTGTCTCAAGCTGATACTTCAAGTCGCTGCAAAAAAAAGAACTGAGGAAAGAAGTGAGTAAGACATTCGAAACTATTCATTCCAGGACCATCAAGAAAGCGATCAACAGAACTAACTCAAATGAATAGGAAGAAAGTAAGAACAATGGTGGACTTCCTTACAACCTACGCACAATTTGTCAGTGGACCATGTGTAAAGGTTCTATGAACACGACAACGAATCTTTAATAAAAATTCTTTAATAAAATTAAAATTGTATTAATAAAGAGGGAACTAAGTAATAATTGTTCAATATGTTTGTCCTTAAAGTATAAAAATATAATTTAGAATGTAAAAAAATGCAATTTTTTACAATCCATAATTGCAGAGTAATGGAATTGACGGCATTTATAAGAACTATTATAATTATCTTTACTTATTTAAATACTGCCCATAATAAAAACATAATATTATTATAACATTTTCCATATTATTAATACTGGTGGTTAAATACTGTCCACGATTTATTTAAATAGTTAATTTTATTTGAGAAACTAACAAAATTATAATAACTCATTCGGTACAATGTCTACTTTTTTCTAGATGTTTTCAAATTCAGTGAGTCCCGAAAATGGAATGAAAAACTTTTATGGGTACTCGTACGAATAGGAAAAATTTGAATGTTCGCAGCAACATCTCCTAAAACCGGTCGTGAGTTTTTAATTAAATTTGACACACAAGTTTAAATTCATCCTAAATCCCGTGTAAGATGACATAAATTAAAATATTTTGACTCATATAAATCAGAGGCTGGAAAAAATTTTCCAAATGATTTCATATTTCTGTAACAAAAACTTTACTTTCTATAATTTTATTTTATACATTAACCATCAGACATGTTAATTATAAATCGAAAATTGTAAAATCTATTATAAAGCATAAATATATTTGAATTTTGATATTTCTTACAATTTCTTCCTTATTTTTAACCCTGAATTTCGGAAAGTTCAAACAAATTATTATTATATATTATATTATATTTTAATCGTTTCTTTCCGAAAAAATTAACTTAATTAATTACGTAACTTTTATAATATGCATAACAATTTAATTTTAAACATTTATTAATATTTTTATTTATTCGTTTTATGAACCAGGAAAGTTTTTTTTTTTTTGAAATTTTCATAACAATAATTTTATATCTGATGTATAAATATATGACAAAAAAAAATATATAAATAAAACGAATAATTCCTAATAGTTTTATTAAAAAGATTTCTGGACATAAAAGATAAACTTTAATATTATTATTATTATTATTATATAGTTATAATAGTTTCCCCGATTATAAGCTCTAATTAAGGTTGTTGACATTGGATATGATTTTAGCCTGTTGTGCGAATAAAACAAATTAAAATTAATAAATTAGTACACAAAAACGAAAAAGTTTTAAAAAGTTAACAGATATACAGAACAAGTTCTACTTGTTTAAAAAATAGTTTTCATTTTTTAATTTATATATACTATATTTTAAATGCCATACTAATGCACTGAGCTAGGAAATAAGATTAAATTTATATAGGTAACCTTGTTTAAAAATTACACTACAATTATTTGGATCAGTTTATTGGAAAAAAATATCGACGCACCCACAAGATTAAGACTGGACATGTTAAATTGTTAACTAGTGCACCCGTCCATTGGAAATATTTAAATTATTGAACCGCCACAAAAATTAAGTATCATCAGCCTCAAGATAATGAACGTTGTCCATCGAAAATAATTAAGTTAATATAACTCACTTGCTGCAGTATTTTTAAATTAGAACATTCAAAATCAAATTAATTTTTATTATCTACAACAATTTTGTAGTATGTATATTAAATTTCATATTCAATTAAATTATAATTTAAATAAATTAATTTGATAAAAATTATAAAAATCATTCAATTCCCATAGTGTTGAAAAATGAAATTAATTATTCAAAAATCAATATTAATGTTATGTTCTTTCTTAAAGTGATGTTGATTTTTTAACTGTTTTTTTGTTTTAAAACATAACTTAAAGTTATCATACTAATATATCTAATAAATAAGTAAATGTACGATACGACCTCCAAATTAGAATCATCACAACTAAATATACCATAAATATAAATAAAAAAATTTGTTGTTGCTTAATTAATTTACATAATATTAGCATATATAGCATAAATATTTGCATTTTAGTATAATTTTATATAATTGAACATAAATTTTTGTTAGGAATTCCCATGGTGAAGCAATTTTTATGTATATGAGTTGTTCGACATCATTTAAGATTCTTAAATTAGTCGATATATTAATATAATTTTTATAATAACTAAATTAACACCGTGAATTATTTATTATTTATATTGATAAACTCATATTATTTTTTAAATCCAAATTCATATTTAAATCTTACACGTTTTAGTAATATTTATGTTCGAAAAGCATAAAATATGTTGTTTTTTTTTTTTGCAAAATGATCACATATTATTTTTTTTTAACCATTAATGTAATTGCCAAATTTATCCCATTAATTTTACCAGGAAGTTTTTTTTTCGAATCTCTTTTCTTTCATTTTTTTTTCTTTATTCTCAACCTCCCTTCAGTTAATCGCTTATAATGGCACCGTAATTAATACAAAAACCTGTCATATATTTACACACAGGTAGATCGTCAATGGTTTTTTATGATGTAGTGTTCAGTCATTAATGTTTTTCAGGTAATAACTTTTTAAAGAAATACGTGTATTTTGTGCATGTAGATTGGATTTAATGTTTAAAAATCATTTTTTTTTTTGATGCCCCAAATCTTCAAAAAAAAAAAAAAAATTAATAATTTATTTTTATTTTTGTTTTGGTTACTTTGCTTTTTGACTTATTAAAGATTATGGACATAATTTAGTTTTACTTTTGGCTGATGAGCCATAATAATGGTAGGTAAGGTAAAAAAGTCTATATATAAGTTTTATAGATTAATTTATGATGAAACAAAAATATCATCACAATTTATTTCAATACAATACGACGTTACGTTAAGGTATATAAAAACGAAGAAATACTCATTTTAATAATTTATATGTAATATGAATTTTTTGAATAAGTTAAATAATATTTAACCTTCATGAATGTGAGATAAACTTTGATTACCAACTGGATATTAAGTTCTTAATGTACGTATTTTCTATTAATAGTACGATGTATAGTTTTTAAAATGACATAGAATAAAAAGAAACTGCTAACTAGGGGGAGCCGATAACTCTTAGTTAGGTTCAACAATGATTTATATTCAATATAGATTTGTAATTAATAGTACCTACCAACGTAAACATTTCACATCTTTTAAGACATCAATAATGAATTTTATATAATTCTAAATTTAGATAGGGATTCAATGAAACTTCCAATCCCAATTTTTATTTATACACAATAGCCATAAACTAGAGTACCAAGTTTAATTAAAATCGGATAATAATTGCATTCTATAAACTAGAATCTAAATCAAATATTCATCGCAAACTAAGCTTCCCATGAACGGTTCCAAATATCGAGACCAAAAACTTAATCAACCTGAAATCGGTTAAAAATTGTAGGCACCAACTTCATCCGGAAATTATCATGTGTTTTAAGTTTAATTAAAATCTCAAGCACATATGAAATGAAATATTATTTCAGCGAAATCTATTTTTTGTGGTCAAGTCCAATACAACATTCCTAGTTATTGTAACTATTCGTTAAATGAAATGATTTCTTATTTCTAAGGTCATAAAATATCAAGAACCAATTTTTAGAAATATCAATAAATAAATTTTCGCATCATAAAATATTTATATTGCGCAACATTTTAAATTATTGTTCGGGTATCGAATTTCTCATCTTGATTTCTATGTTTTAGTTTTTCTTAATTTTGAAATAGATATGTAGTTGAATTGTAGAACAACATAATATCAAAATTCCTATAGCCTACACGAAAGAATGTTATGAATCGAATAGTTATTGAACATTTAATATAATGTACTTAGTATAGCAATAGATCAATTTCTTTTTACAATATATTAGAAATTTTATCTTAAGGACGAAGACTCACTAATAATCTCAGTGTGCTAACTTTCTTCCTAATTCATTATTATTGTTATTATTATTATTCAATATTCATTATTATTATTGTTGTAGCTAATTTTTTATATGAGCGATACAGTGTCTTAACCCACTCGCCTCATCCAATAATTTTGTGTGGATCATTCTTGTCTGCCCCTTTTTAAGCGTGATGCTTCGCAGAACGATTCTCTTCCATGATTGTGTCACCTGTCCCTGGCCGTTGTTTCGGCAAAAATTTCGCTTCTTCGTTTCCTTGCAATCATTTACAAGAATTACCATTTATGACAAACATAATTCTTGAGTAAAAAACTTCTGTTGTTCACCAAAAAAAAAACATTAAAATTCATAAATATTTCAAGTTTCGAAATATAAGTTTTTCTGCCAATTATTTCCTTTCTGAATTGCTAGAAATTTTTTGAATACTACCACAATTTTCTTTTATTTTTAGTTCACAAAAACTTTAAAAAAAATATATTTAAATATAAAATTTCATTCCAATCAAATTTTCCTCAAAAATTTTCTCAGAATAAAGCTATTTTTACAGAAAAGAAATATTTATTAATTTATATATTTTCAATTCCATGTAAAAAAAAAGCTGAAAAACAAGGGGTCTCCTAAAACTCGTAGGTACTTTTAACAATTTTAACAGCACTTGTAAAATATTTCAGAAATACATTATTTAGCAATGGGCAATAAAGGAACCAAAATTTAAATAATTTTTCACTTGATTTAGAACTGCAATAAGCTTCCTCTTTGACCCTACCAAAGGTAAGCTATCTAAAAGAACACAATAATAAAATAATGAGTTAACTCAGCAATTATCAATTTCTGACTGACTCATCATAAAAATATTGCTATTCAAAAATTGAAATGTTTCACAACAAATTAGATAAAATTATTCCAAGGAAGACAAAATTAATATATATGCAAATAACTACATTATATTAGATCGGGATCCAATGAACTTACCAGTAAACAAATTATAGCTATATTGCTAAAAATTATTTGAGCAATTTCCGTTCTTTCAACCGGATCTATCCAGCCTAATACTTGATATGCAAACTTGTAATAATAAAATATTTATTGGTATCATCCATATTTTTTTTTTTTTTTTGTAAATATTATAAAAATAATTCAGTAATAAAAAAAAATTAATTATAATACAGCCCAGAGCAAAACATGTGCAAATTTAATATTTCCGCATATTTAACAACAATTTTTTATTAAAAAATGCTAATACATATGTAAGATTGTTGGTAGACAACGCAGTTTATGTTTGGCGATTTTTCTCATAACGTGTAAATGCGCTGATAGAGTGACATGAACATCATGCAATATGTGCTAATTGTTTATGTACTTCGGTGTGGTCCCACCTTCAATTTAAATAACCTTCACAGCAATTGCGGCGGCAAAAATTTATTAACACAAATAATATAATGACCACAAAATTTTTTGTAATTACTTGAGAACACAGATCAAAATATTCAGTCAATTATTGTTTATTATTCACATAAATATGATGAAAAATATTTATAATAATTATGAGTTTAATAATAATTTATGAACAACTAAATCAGAATCTAAAATTTAAATGTATTTTATTTTTAATTTCTTTTAAATAACATTTAAATATATGATTTTAAGATTACTGGATACAATCAATCAATCGTGTACGTTTTACGTATATGATTGAATGTAGAGAATTACCAGTAAATAGCGAATAATGTTGAATCTTGTAATATAAAAAAGAACATAATACAAAATGTAAAAATGTTGGCTTCGTTATTGTACTTTGGGCCTGTCAAATTTGGGGTTCCTACCTTCATTTGTTATATATTAAAATGTTCCTTAAATATTTAGGTTCACCAACTTTAGTGTGTCCATAGCAAAAACATAAAGTAATTATTATCAGATTTTAATTAAGTTTACTGGATACTTTTGTGATCTGGTATTTTTAGTGGGTCCTTATTGAAATTCCGAATTATATGCAATGCATTCTATGTATTTTAAAAAATATGAAATTTCTTACGAAAAGTATTATTTATTACAAATCACTGATTGACATAGCTATGAATTATGTGCTCCGGTTAAGTTAGCAGACATTTTTATTGTAACGTAAATTTCACCTAGGAAGCTATCGGTTGCCAGCTAAATGTAGACCACATGTTTGAAATTATAAATTTACAAATCTATAATTCTAAAATTAAAATAATCATCAATAATATGGAATTGGATTCCTGATGATAATTTAAGCGAAAATATATAAACTATTTTAAGATGTGATCTGAAGCAGTGACGTAACTACAAATTTTGAGTTCCTGGATGAAAATTCAATTCTAAAAAAAAATCCTTTATTATAAATTATTATAATGAACATATACGATTAAATTTATCTAAAGCTTCCTCTTGAGTTGCAGCAAGATTCGAACTAAAATTATATGTATGTAATTAAATTTCTAAAATACTGTCGAATATTGAGTAATTATTTGACTCCAATGTCATTATTGTTAGTATCAAAGTGTCGTGTGAGCTGTCGGGAAGCGGATATTGTATACTTTTACACTTTTTTCGAAGCAGAATTCGTAGTGTAATTTTCACTTAAAAAAAATGTTTTTAACTAATTTAAAATTTGAAATCCAGATTTATGAAAAAAAAAAAAATACAAAATACTTTGTAAAATGCTGACCAGCGTTGCGTCCCTTAATTTTCTAGTTTCACCACTGATCTGAACCACTCAAGTTTTACATATATAGTACTTAAAATATATTTTTTTAATCATAACTATCGTTAAATTTAAAATTGCTACCCCAAAATTAATACACTAACAATAGTAATAATTTAACATTTTTTTAATCCCATTTATTTCTGAATCTTTGCTAGCATCAATTAAAACTGATATGAAGGAAACAACCACTTTATAATTTTTTTTAAAAATGATGTCTTGAAAACCTCGTTTCGTTCATTGCTAACATGTCAACAGCGGTAACACGGCGGCGGTGTGAGTATTTTAACAAACTGAAAAAGACCATTGTGCTATAGCCAAGAAGAAAAAAAACATAAAAACTCAATTTATCTACACCCAGAATTTATAATAATAACAATTAATAATTTTATTTTATATAATTTTAAAAATTATATGCTGGTATACTCAAAAAGATATACAGATAATAATTTGTTAACAACAAAAGGTTTTTGGCGAATATCTTAATAAGACATCTTCAACAATAATAACGAGAAAAACTCCAACCAGAATTATATTTAATAATTTATTGAACCTTGTTAAATTTGTATCGGATAAAATTTTGCTTCTGAAAAAATATTTTTTTTTTAACAATTATAAAAGTATCTGTTAAAATATCATAGTTTACGCAAAAAGTTCGTCTTAGAGTTTCCAATAGAAACGAAGGATAATTGAGATATTCAAATCCCAAATTTAAAATTTACATCCTCTTTTTGTCTCTCAGAAATAAAGTTAAATTGAAGCAATCCCAGCTTATTTAAAATTATAAATATAATGATATTCTAGCACAATCAAATGAGTTACAGAAATATGTAAACTATACTTTATACAAAAACTAACACGTATGCCATACGTTAAGGTATTGTTATCCGATTGAATAAAATTTGGAGCATAGGTTAGTTTGGGTCGGTTACTTAATTGCTCTGTACACTGTACACTGATTTGATATTGTTTGTTTACAAATCATTCTCTAGAGCAGTAGTTCTTAACTATTCATAATCACGAAGCACTTACAATTTAACAAGATATTTAATCTTTTATTTGACATTTACTTAGTCGTAGCAATTGCGTTACATAACGTAAAGATGATAAAACTAAACTTTTGCTTTTTTTAATTTGTCACTAGCGCTTGTGATTGAAGTTGACTCTACTCTCACATCGCCACGCTTTTCGGTGTAATTAAAACAGTTTGGTATAATTAAAACTCGTCAATATTTTCCGTCCGCAAGAGTTTCAGCATATCTTCGAATATATTCCGTATGATAGAACTCGATTACTGTCGCCTACAGTCTACGATTTATTCGTCCAGAAATTACACGAATTTCTTAACAAAAGTTTTATAACACAGCTTTTTAACAACGTTTAAGAACGCCTAATGTCGAGTAGATTTCAATCATTCCAAATTTATCATCGGTCGATCTGAGCGTCAATAGCAAGGCAAATGTCGAGTCGAATTAAATTAATATGTCTCTCTAACTAGGTTCTCAGTTAAGAAAAGAACCACTGATACAACAATCATACATAATTAAGTACATATAGTATCGCTGTCAGTTGGCAATGGACAGTGGACAGTGGAGCATGGTGTTCAATTAAACATTCCGATAATGAACTTTGTATGGTTTCACCCCAATTAGAAAATAACCTAAATAAATAGTAAAAATAAAATCCTTGTAGAATATTTTTCGAATTTATGCAAATATTTTTTGTAAATTTCTGTTATCGCGGAAACTAATTGAAAAATCGATTATATTATTCAAAATAAAAATATACTTCCAATAATAATAAAATAAATATAATAGTGATTCGAAACTGTCTGAAATTTTGTAACAAAAGCCCAAAAATATAAAATTACTCAATTAAATTAATTTGACAGTTTATTTAAAATTCTTCTGTACATTTTTATTTTCCAAATTTCAATAATAAATAATATTGAATTTCAAAATATGCAATTAAATAAGTAATTTTGATAAGTTCAAAGTTCTTTTTGAATATAACTAAAATATTATATTTTATTTATATTACAATATTATTTAAAATTAAAATTCTTACTGATATTATTTTAATTTCCTTTTTTATTATATATTATTTCTGACAATTTGACCTTCCATTTTTGGAATCGATTCAAGTTGAAACAGAAATCGATATTCATTTTGTCTGATCATCATGTAAACTTTTATAATCATTTCTTTTGTATATATGCTGGTTTCACATATGAATAAAGTGATAAAATCATAAATTATATAAATTTTAATATGTTAAATACTTTATTAATAACATATTTTGTAGGGTAATTCAATATAAAGAAAAAAAATCTCGAGATGATATTGAACATAATATCAACCATTAATCACAATCAGATTCAGACAATTATTATGTTGAATAATGAATTAAATTTTTTGATATTGTGAGAAATTTTTAAGGTTTCATTTTTATTTTATTTATTTATTTAAATAATCTATTTTTATCGATCTTTGTTTTTGTTTTTCAAAAAGGAATTTGGGAATTTCTTAAGGGACCATTACGTTTGAGAAGATATATATAACTGTTTTTTAATAGATGAAATTATAAGATTTAATTTTAAGATGGAATTGGTGACAGTAAGTAAATATGATTATGGTTCATTCATTACTATAAAAGAATCCCGCTATTAACAATCAATCTAATAGCTCATTTGTGAATGATATCTAATCATGAAAGTACTTACTCATATATGCGAATTGCACTTAACTGTGGAGAAATCTTCAAGAACAAAAAATTCATCATACTGTCCCAGAAAACCAACATTGTATCTACATTTTTAATAATTCCAAATATTTGATCATAAAAGTTGGGCTTCGCTCTTCTATGTCAATAAAAACTATAGTTCTTCAGCCAGTCTTTATTATTTGAAACCTCTTCTAATTTATAATTTTATTAGAATTTCAGTAAAGTTAAGTTAGATAATCTGTTTTACCACTATCTCTAGTGTTTCTGTAAATATCGCGTATAATGAGTCCTCAAAGAAATATTTTCATTTTTGCGTATCAATAGCAACAATTAAAAAAATTCTTTTTTCTGGTCCTTTGTACCGGATTACTTTTACCCAAAAAAGGGGTTTCATTAATAATACATTTGAAAACATGTATTAACACAATAATTTACTATATATTATTTTTCTTGGAAATATATTATATGAATTTTCTCGATCAATAATTAAAATTGTTATAATAAATTAGCAATATTATATGAGAAATCCAAAATTATAGTTCAAAATAATCAGAAATTTTACAAATCCTAAACTATTTCACAGTTTTTATTTGTAAAATCATTAAAAATTCTAAAATCATTTTATAATAGTAAGTTTTATTACTTTTATATTTGATGCAAATTATAAAAATATAAAAATGTTTTAACATCAATTTTTATAATGTAAACCTACCATAAAATTGTCGTCATGTGTATTATAAAACTCTTAATTTCAATAACTTTATACGTTAATCAAAACTTCTAGTAAGACGGAAATTAGAAAACACCATAAAAATCGATTTTTTTTTTATAATATTTATTTTGATCTTTATCTAGAGATTTTATTTATTTATTTATTTATGAATTAATTAAAACACCAACTGAATTATGTTTAAGATGGAAATTCAGTTTTATTATTTTTTTATTATTTATCTTGGTATCATCTGATCAAGGACAATAATTTTTGTTCTTGTACTTTTATAGTTTTTATTTGCCTAATATAAAATTATCATCAAAGTGTTTATTAATTAATTTTATTTCATTTTTTTTTTTTGTTCATAAAAATAACCAAATAAAATTGTCGATATTTATTTGAATTGTTTAAAAGGAGAACATGATTTTATCATTTTGTTTTAATATAAGTTTCAATTTGGTGAAAAAAAAAATACATTTTTATTGATACGATATTAAATTAAAAACATTTTTATAGCCAATAAATTTTATATTTTAAGTGGAACTTTATTGATTAATATGGGAGAATATGTTTTTATTAATTTTGATTACCAAATTTGTTACTAACTCAATTTAGAGATTCATCTTTATAGGAAATTTCAAATATTAACATATTTTCAAATAATCGCTTGATATTTTAAATTTACTGGTTACAGTACTAAAGTGTTAGGATTGACTGCAGTATTGAATTAATTATTCCCACATTTACATGTCAGAGCAAAATACTTTTTTCTGGCCAAATTATATTTCAAATGGAAAATTTATCCACAGAACAGGCTACGAGGAATTAGATAGCTTAATCAGAAGATGGAAGTGACAGTGATTACACAATCCGCAAAGGCGAAAATGCAATGGAAATTGACTTACCCAAGGAGGATGAAAAAGTAGGTTATCATAGGCAAATTTGGAGCAGAACAATTCAAAAAGAACACCAAAAACTTGGTAAAAAGGATAATTAATCACATTGCCAGAAATCGACAATGATAGATGTTGTGGACGTGCTATACCCAGAGGAGATCTCTAGTAGCTAAGTAAGTAAGTAACTATATGTCTACAATAAATTTTAAAATACAAATTATTATTAGTTAGAAAAAAGTCTTTTTTTCTAAATCTTTTTAAGTAACTATTAATTTCTGTCACAAAAATTTGCATTATATTTATATTCAAGAATTATACTCAAGGTGGTCAAAATAGACAGTTGAATTGCCATTAATTAAATCTATATAAAAATATTACATCCTTGATAATTAAAAATCAAATTGCATAAATATATTCTCTTATTAAATCATTTTTTCCAATAATATTCAATAATAAAAAAAAAGATTTTATAATTATTATTGCATAAAATATATTACTAAATATCCAATTAGATTTGCATAAAATCGAACAGAAAAACCATAATGTAAACTCAATTAATTAATTACGACTTTTTTATTTACAAAAAGTGCACAACAAGCAAAACAAGTTTCTAATACCAAAAACAAAAAAAAATGTATCTGAAGAATCTTTTTTTTTTTTTTCAAAAAACTTAAAATATTTATAATTAATTTAAATGTTGAGTTGTCACTACCATAAATATAAAACTGCATATTTCTTCATATATTTCATTATTAATTACAAAAAGTATTATTATAAGAAATTTATTTTGTAAATAATGTTTAATATCTTGTCAAACAAATTCAAATACATTATTATATGAATTATAAATTTAATTAATTATCAGATACAATTTCCGACTTTTAAATACATTTCAGTAATTAAATTTTTAACTTTAATGATCTTACTATTTAAATAATGTTTAATTATAGTTTCTTTATTTATTAATAATAAATATATTTTGATTCGAAGTTCGTATTTAACCATTTTAACTATACTTTGTACATTTACGTTTCAAATTATGATAGAAGTTGAAGTTCCCGCTCCAAGAGGAATTATAAATAGATAGAATTGACGATGTAACTAAAATATAGATTATTTAGATATGAGTACCAACCATCAAATACTTTTAAAAACTTGAGTCATATTATGAATTCGATGGTGCTAATATCACAAAAGTAAGAACCCTCACAGTTGAACTTGCCAATCTACACACTAACTATTAGATAAAATTGAGACTTTGTTTAATAATAAACAATTAATTTTCAGCCAAATATAATGGCATACATGCTCTTTAAAACTTATTCTAAACCTCCTTTAGATATATAAAAACAAAGATCAAATTTAATATTTACTTTGATTCAAACTTTTCTTGACACAGGCTAATTTTTTTGTAGTTCAATTAAAAAATTTGGCAAATTAATATTTCCAAATTATTTCTTCATGAATAAATAAATAATAAATAACAATAATTTAAATTTTTGATAAAGATATCGATTACTACAAAATATATAACTATGTTAATTTCCGTAAATTATTAAGATATAAATTATTCAAAACTCAAAATTTATAATAAAAAACATTTTAAAATGCGCGCAAAAGTTAATTTCTATATTTAGACATACTAAAAATAATCAATTTTATAACTACCTAATTTTTTTTTATTTATGCTGATACTCGTATGTAATCAGAAATCACAAATTATGTTCTATTAATATTTTACTATATAATTTATTAAGTTTTAAATCTACAGGGGTTCCAAATCTACCAATTATACAAAAATCATTTGAATGATTCTGATTATTTATTTTATTTTTCATATAAATATTTTGATTTACTGTAATAACACAAAAAAAAAAAACCATAACTCAAACTTAAAGTGACTTACTCACCAAAACCAAAACTAAAGAGACTACGTCAAAAAAATGGTAATAATTATTTATGCTAATCTAATTTTCTTACATAATATCATATAAAAAATTCTTAAGATTTGAATTGATTAACCTGAGTTTTTTAAATATACATTTTGTGATGAAAATTTTTATTATATAGAAATACACTACATAATTAACAGTCACAACTTTTGCAAATGCTGTTTATTAATTATGAGGAATGATATTATTAATTCGCGAAGGCTAAAGTGGTGCCTAGTGCGAAACTATATATGAGAACAAAAAAATATTACATTATAAATATCATGAAAAATCGTTTCACATTTATTTTATCATTTTTAATATAACTTGCTAGTAAAGATAATTTTTTATATAAATCTTCTATATGGTCAGTTTTAAAGAGCTACTTAATTATATCATTGTGAATATCACGAAACGGCAGGAGGTATAGTGTCTGCGGCGTCATTGCGTGTTTATTGTATTAAATATATATTATAAAAGAAATAAATATATGCTTTTTAAATTTTTGTTTAAATGAAGACACAATTATTTCCTTGTTATGATGATTTTAATTTTCAGACAACACTAAAACAAACCAATCATAAAACTAATCGAATATCAATTCTGTCTTACAGTTTTAGTACATACACTACTTGTGAAAAAAGAATATAATATGTACACTATTTTGAAATAATGTCATTAAATAAATTTGACAGACTCGTTATGCTATAGTGTCCACAAGAAGAAATTCCTTTGTAATATTATGCCCTATGGCCTATGAAAAGGAAATTTTCCAACTTTAGTGTAATTGATATTTGTATAATATATTACCTTTTCTCTAACATTTTCCTATTGGTAGAACAGTTTGTGATCACAGTTTCTCATCACAGTTTGTGATGAGAAAATATAAGAGAGAAGGCAATACATTTCACAAAGCTTATCAGATTATAGCATGTGTCATAATTATTGCTATAGAAGCTATAGTATTCTGAAGTATTCGTATTAGTAGAAAAAGGCGCAAGAAAAGTTAGACTAAGGAAGGAAAAGCTAAATATTTCAAGAGAAGATGCCACAAAATACAAATAAGAAAATGATGCAATCGAAATTGTTATCGGGAAAAACATGGTTGGTCATTTATAATACTATCATCCGCCCAGTTGTTACGTATCGACAATGACACTCCGATGAAACCGTATATTCGAAAGTAAGATTCTTCAAAAATCTTCGGTCCTAAAAGATTAGAAATTGGTTTTCATATATAAAAAGAAAAAATCGTTTACAATGGGCAGGCCATTTAATAAGTCTGAATCGAGAAACGTATACCATAGCATTAAATGCCCGACCGGCCAGTAGTAGAAGCAACTTAAGTATATTGATGCTGATGCTAGAAAATTAAATATAAGAAACTGGAAAGAAATTGCCTGGAGAAAAATTCTGAAGGAAGTCCAAACTCTCAATGAGCTGTAACCATACAAAATAAAGTGCAGTATTTAAATAAACAATTCTTAGATATGCACACATCTTGTAATTTAGAGTAAGTAAATTAATTTAATATATTTTCTAATATAATTTATGTAATTTTGATATTTTTATTATAGTAAACAAGAATTTCTAATTTATATAACAAAATTTTATCAAAAGCTATAAAATTTAGAGTTGAATTCATGAAATTAATAGAAAAAAATAATATAAATATTTTCTTAATAACTCCAAATATTTTTTCAGTGTAAGCTAAATATTCTGAAATCTATTAGATATTATTAGCTTTTTTAAATTTAATTAATATAATAAATATTTATATTTGAAATAACTTCGATTTCATTTACACCAAATAGAAAACGTGATCTGACAAATCACGATTTTCACACTATTCAATATGAAATAATTATGGCTCAACAAAAAAAAAATTGTAAATAATTTTTATATCATTTTGCTCAGCAGGTAAACTTCCATTATGGGAAAATAATAAAAGGGCAGACCATAATATTTAATATTAAATAATTGAATGAATAATGATGCTTTTTTATGTAAAATATTTTGAACTGTCAAAAAATAATTAGTCAATTTTATAATAATTCAAGTTTTTGATAAATATTTGGATCAGGGACATTTTCATATAATTGAGTTATTTGACCCCGAAATGAAAAATTATAAAATATTATGTTGAAATTATAAGAGATTTCCTTGTATATTATATAGAAGTTCCTAGTGGTTTTACAAAACGCAGATAAAAATGGAAACATAAGAAATTAAATGAATTTCAAAAGACACTTCATCATACAATATCACAGTAAACTTTTCTAGATAATTGGTAATTAAGATTTGGTTAAAACTCGTTTTAGTTTGCAGTGACATTAAAGAAAGAATAAATATACTAAATAAAATTTATGAAGATTAAAACTGTGTACCATCAAAGTTTAATTTTAAAAAAGTCATTATTATAATAATATTTATATATATTTGTGACCAAATGCTCTATTCAAATTCAAAATTTACTAAACCTGATAGCCAAGCGCTGTCTTTTAATTTTTGAATCAATCAAAATCTATTATTATAATTTATATTTCTCTTATGAAAACAAAATTAAAATTAAAAATCAATAAAATTTTATAATACTAATTCAATAATAAATCTCATTCTCATTAATAATTATGTAATATAAATACAGATTCACCTAAACCACATAATATATTTATTTATATTTTATTAGTTAACCTTGACTTCATGATGAACTTCAAAAATTTTTGACATACTATCAACACTAAATTATTTGTTAAATCAGTTTTGGCCGATGACAATGATATAAAAGTGGATTTTGCACATAATTTTTGATTTTTTTTTTAATATTCTATAAAAGACATAAATTTCGAAAACTTAAAAAAAAATTAATAATACAACAAATAAAAAAAAGCATAATCAAAGTAATAAATTATTCAAAACTAGTAGATAATCTCATAAAAATTATCTAATAAAAACTACTTTTCTTTTCTCACTAAATTAAAGAAGATGATAATAATATCTTTTCAGATAAAACGAATTTATATTTCATAAGATTGGATCAGAAAATATATGTAAAATTATGTAAATATCGATAAATTTATATTATTAAATATCCATTTAGTTTTATTTATATTTAATTTCATGTTGGACTATGTTAATCTTTTAAATATATTCATCCTTAAGAAATTATTTTCTTTTATTTAACCCTAATTTCAGTAATTTGAATAAGGTAAAAATAAAAATTGTAAAAAAAAAATAACTTAAATATCAGCTCCAAGGAAGGTTTTCCCCCTAAAGGTTAGGTTTTCCTCATAAAGGTTTTCCCCCCGGTTTTCCCCATAAAGGTTAAGCGTAGCCATATATGCAACGTTGCCATATATATTTTTTTGAGTGGTAGTTAGATCGATAACAAAAAGTAATCTAGTTTAGTAATTAACATATTTAGCAGTAAAGTTAATTATATTATTATTAGCATTACATATATTTCGGGGCAACTAAGCATACCCTACTTACTTAAACAGATCGCCACTGGTTACCACACTGACCTTTGAAATTAACTGAAAATAAAAAATGTCACATTTTTAAAGCTACCATCTCTGGAAATCATATACAAAAAGACGCTGGATGCCAAGATTGTAATTTTTACTTTTAATGTAATAAAGTTAAAATGCGCAGCGCTGTCAGAAAAAAAGTTCATAGCTCATAATAAAGTCAATTAAATTTTACCTCAATTAATTTTATTAATGAAAAATTCGATTATTTTTATTCTAATCAAAAATGAAAATTGATCTAGATAAAAAATTGATTGATTTTTTAACCAACATAAAACTACATAAGTAAATATACCTGAATCATTCCCGTATGTAGAAACATTCTTAATTTAATTAAATCAATTGATTCTATAGTTTCATATTTCTTCTTTTTTTTAGAAAAGAATAAAAAACAAATTTAAATTCAAATCTTCATAAGAAAAAGTTTAATTAATGGTTTTTATACAAATATTATCTTCATAGACAAATTGGCTATATTTAATTAGGCATTATAAAAAAAAGAGGTTTATATTAATTACAATTTTATCTTAAAATCAAAAGTCATCACTTAATATTAATTTTTTTTTTTGGTAGTTTTATATAAATATTTTAAGTGGTGTTCATTTCAAATTAACTCCTTAAATTGGCATAATTAGAATTTCATCAATCAACATCAATAAACTAATAAAAAAAAAGTTTCGTATTTTTATCGAAATCTTCAGTTAATTAAAACTATCAGAACAAACACAATTTAATTTATAACTAAATACACGTGCTAGTTAACTTGATGAAAATTTTAAGCGTTTTTAATTATATTTATTAAAAAACAATTTTGAATTTAAATTAGAATAATTAAACTAAGTTTTCATTAGAACAAGTATTTTTTATATTTAATCGGTTTATTTTGAATTGAGGGTTTAAACTTGTTACTAATTAGTTATAAGTTGTGCCTATTTTTGAGAATCAACTAATTTATTAAGAGTTTTTATTTTTAATATTTACTAACGTTAAATAATATCAACTGGTTTTTCAAAAACTTGCTAAATAACTTATTGTGTATTTGTCAGATTTGCTAGCAAAATAAATGTTAATTTAAAAAAAAATCAATAATTGACATTAGAAACTCTATTTACTAAATTCAAAAATATAATTAGAGAAATGTTTGACAGCAAAGTTGTAAAGAATACAACAAGAATTAATTGAATAATTGGAATAACTAGAAAAGTTCATATATTTTATACATTATTTTTGAAACAAATTAAACAATAGAGAGTGGCATCGCTAAAAGTTCATGCAATTAGACCACAATTTCAATTCCCACTGACATATGCCTTTCCATTACATCTGTCGCAATGGCTAGCTGAAGCCAAAAACATAGAATTGGTTCCCAACGAACTCTTTGCTTCAGAAATACAGTTCCTTCGTGTAATAAGAACCAGGAACAGTGACAAAAATTGTTTAATGGTCTCGCGTTGGTTGGTCTCAGTATCCTTTACATATATGTTTGCCTAGGATCGCGGTATCTTTAGGGTATGATCCCTCAGAATTAAGTATCCTGTTAAGAGCGCTGTTGCCAAATTTACAGAGATTTTTCTATTTTTCCAAATATTTCTTGGTGATTATCGATAAAAATATTATGTATAATAATTAAATTATGTATAAAAATTAGTTAAAATTATTTATTATTACTACACAATTACATAAAACTACTCAAATAATTAAATTAAATTATTCTTTACTTAGGAAATTTAGACTAAAATCATCAAACTATTTTATTAAAATATTTGATTCCAAATTATTTGGTATGTAGAATCATTCTACCCACATTTTTCCTCTATACGAATTTGACATGAGTGTTTCATCTTAACTTATTTGTACAAAAATTGATTATTGGTCAAAATTTAAATAACGACTAGAAGAACATTTACGATATTATAATTTAAATTTTAAGGCCCACGCTTAGCATAAAAGTATTGTTATGTCGGTCAACATTATTCTTCAAGATACCCGGATGTTAACTGTACGGTAAAAAATAAAATCTAGTAAACTTATTAAGATAACATTAACAGTTCTTTGGTTCTCTTCAAAAAAACAAAACAATTATTCATAAGATATTAAAATCTATCTTGAAAATATTGATGCTAAAACGTTCATTGACACAAATTTTATTACAAAAATTAAACATGAAATTCAGGCATTTTGTGTCAATAAAAATAAAAAATTTCACCTTATTAATATTAAAATTATTATTAAATTTATTTATATTTTTATTATTGTCTGTTTATCTAACGTGTTTAATTTTATTCATAAATATTTAATCTTAAAAATATTAATTGCGTATTTGTATTTGTCTATTTATATCTTTTTCATATAACTTACCGATATATTTTGAACACACTTCTAACCATAATTCGATATTTTTTTTCCAATAATATAATAGAAAATTCAATGAAATTTATTTTTAGCTTAATCTTTTAAATCAATCAGTTGAATTTTTAAATGTTCATGTTCACACAATTGTTTAAAAGTGTAGAATTTTATGTATAAAATTTTAAACCGATAACAAATTATTAATTAGTAAATTTTATATTCTTATGTATATTTTTTTAAAAATAATTTAATTCAAGATTTTTTTAAACAAAAAAAAAAAACAATCTTTAAAAGTAAATAAACCAAGTGTTAAAATTAACATAATAACAAAAACAACTTGACTTTTAAAACAATACTTAATTAAAATGAACTAAAATAAAAGACTTCGTAAAAAAAGGTTACTTTTCAAGAACTTCAAAATATTAATTAAGTTTTAAAACGAAGGTTACATTTTAAAGAACTTTGAAATATTAATTAAGTACTAATACAGGAATTATGTATTCATAATTTTATTTATACTTTTCTAATTGAGACAGTAACATATTTAATGTAAATAGTATGTTTATGGTCAAAATAACATAGAAATATATTTAAAAAATACTAACCTACTAAACCAAAGGCTAATCAAAACTCGCAGTAATTCAAAACACTTTAACGAAATACAATGTTTCTCATAAGGTCAACAGTTTAGGTGTTTTCTCATGATAATTGACTTAAAAATAAAATAATAAGGACAGGATCCATTTTTCAACGCCCAAAATTCTGTATTTATAGGAAAAATATTCTTCTTTTACAGAGAGTTCTAGGTAAGTGGTTGGGTCGCAGTCCGTACAATATCCATCACAAAATTGTTCCAGCCAAGAATATTACTTCAATATATCAACAAGCTGATATTTGAGTATCTACTCGTTACGCGAGGATTTAGCTCCAAATTTCAAATTTGACTATTAGTTCATCTTTATATGTTGGGGTTTTAGTTCATATGAAAATCCTTTGAGCGCTACTTAATTTCTTATTTTGGGCTTTAGTTCGTTCATTTATGACTGTTTTACAAAATATTACGGAAGGAGTATATACATACATCAATAAATTTAATTTTAATATATTAGAATCCATCTTCATTTTGTAATTTTCTGAATAAAAACGATAAATCTTAATTTTGAAATTTTCTATAAATGAGCTCATAACTCCACCTCAGACATAGAGCAGAGCAACACAATGCATATATCTCAAAGTTGGGAATGGAGAAAAAGGGGACTAGCGTTCAATTATACTTTCATAGTCAACAATAAAGTCAACTAACGACGCGCTTAAATTTTGTTAGTCTGTATTACAAATATTGAATGATGTATTTCTGCAAAAAAAATTAATAAATCCTTAAGTCTATTACTAGGTTTGCCGTTTCTTGATTCCTTTGTTCAATAATTTACTATCAGAGTCCAAAATGACAAAATTTAACAGATCGCAATTTTTATGATAAAACCTAAATATAGTTCACAAAATTGTCTAAAGCTGCCAATGGCAAACAGGTGAAGCATAATCTTTATAAGTATATTTTTTCAACTTCCTCGTACAATATTTCTGACTCATAACCTACTAGTTTTTTTTTAACATTACGGCTTTTCATATCTGTCGAATCTAAAATTTCCCAGTTCTGGCTTTGACCACCTGTTACTACCACAATATAAAATATAATATAATTGTATAAATTATCCTATTTCTGATTTAATTAATAATTTATTTTATAAATAGCTTAAATTGAGAACATCAATTATTATTTAAATGAAAGTATTTGTATATTTATTAATTTATTTTAACTTAAATTAAACCATTTGTACATATTTAGTTATAAATACTAAATCATATTCTAGTACGAATATATACCAATAAATTTTAATTATGTATATATTTATTAAACCAAAAATAAATTTGAAACCATTTTGGTACCAAAAAAAAAATCATAAACCGACCATAATATTAATTTAATAACATAATTTTTATTTTTATAATTTTAAGTATTATATTCAATTTTATTAATATCTTTTAAAATTCATAGTTATATTATTAATAAATATAAAATTTCCACTTAAAATTTACTTTTGAAAAATCATTTATAAGAAAATAATATTGTCAGATATAAAACCAAAAAGTTATTTTAAGAATTTTCACAAAATTTATATTTCTATATAAACATACTTTTATCTTATATAAAATATTTATTTATAACATAAATATAGTAAATAGAAAATTTTCAATTTAAGTTTTTCAAAAAAAAAAAAATTAATTTTTCTCTTGGGTAACAAAAGGAAAAACCTTGTATTTTGTCTAATCGATCAAGTGGAAAATTGACTGTTACAAAAGATACAACACAAATTAATCGTTATAGAACTTCCCTTATAACTTTCTTATATATAGATCTATAAAATATATATATATTATATTCTATGTAATAAAAAAGTTAAAAAAACATTTAGACATTTGTTTTTTTGGATCTTGTATATAAAAAGGAAACATAAATATTTTCATTTGGTTTACGTTTCTTTTCACTAATATTGTAGTCATCCCTTTTCATAAATATAATATCCTTATAAAATGAAAATCTAATTTTTGAACATTTTCATCTTATCATCTCAATGCTTCTAAACAATCTAACAAATTTTATGTATTAATTATTATTTTAATTTGATGAAATAATTAATATTTAAAGATGTCAATTATAATTGAATATAAATTTGGAAAATTTAATTATATAAAATTTTAAAATTGAGATAAAAGTGTAAATTAATCGATTATTTTAATTTTTTAAGAATTTTATAAGTAGTTGTCTATTAAGATTTCATTATATACTAATAAAATGGTGCAGAACTTAATATCTGAACAAAAAGTTTCAATTTAAAGTAACTTCATCGAACTAACTTGATTTTTGATGATTCAAAATTGTAAATATTATGTTTTCAAGTGAATTTTAAATTGATTTATCAACTTATAACATTTATAACAGAATATGATGAAAAATTATAATTTTTTTAATTATCTTAAAAATTTATAAAATATTTATTCAAAATTATTCAAGATTTATACCCTGTCACATTAGCGGAAATCTTCCAATCAATTTCTTAGTTCTAAGTAAATTTACGAATTTGAATTATAAATTTGATGACAGATTTTTTTTTTTTTATTAAATTGCAACCGATATGATGTCATATCATTAATTGATCAACTCCAGACTATAAAAAATGAATATTTATTAGCATATTAATTTTATTTTAATCTGAATTAATTATAATAACATCTGATTAAAAATGATAAAATAACAAAAATTCTGTTTACATTGGAAAAAAACAAAAAATTTGTTGACAAATATTTTTTAAATATTCTCATCTTTAATGGTTTAATCTTAATAAAATTTATTTTCGTTTTTATTTTGGACATGAAATTTACTGATCCACTTTATAAAATAATGTTGATAATACAACGAACCCAATAATAATATATAGGAATTTGTAAATATTTTAAAAACCGCAAAACTAAAAAGCACCAAAAAACATTTCCCCCAAAAAATTTAAAAAATTATACTATAAATTTCGTATATGATCATTTTTTAGTGTTCCTTTAGTTTTTGGAGACAAATCAGAAATCACCAGACAAGATGATACCATAATTTTTGGTAGTGTTTTTTTTTTTTTTTAATTTTGAATCCTAAAATGGAACATAAATTATAAATGCAAATTTTTGTATTATATAGTTTTGTAATATTCGGCCATTCCCCTTACTGTAAGTTTATAAAAATCAGTGTACAGTAGATACGAGGCAACCGCAAAAATTTAAATACCGAAATTATCGTATAAGGAGTGTATGTTTTTTGTTTGTTTTCGAAAATTTGGTTAAAAAAAAATAATATAATTTATTGACCAAAAAATTTTAATTTGAAAGTGAAAAATTACAAAAAGTTTGTTGTATAGTAGTTTGAAAAATATGTAAGCGTCATGTGAATTTATATGGAAATAAAAGACCTTAAAATTAATAATTAGTGAGTTCTATTATTTATTTTGTATGGCAAGTGTTTCAATTATATAAAATAAAATAAAAAAATATTTAAAACAAAAACATGATCTCAGGATCATAAGAAATAATGTCAGGACCATGTACTTACTCACTCAATGGTCAAATGCGGATAAACTGACTAAGAAAAGTATTATAATAAACAACAAAACTGGTTCTAAACTACAACTCAATTATAAATTTAGCAACAGCTTGATTGTATGTGACAAATTGTTAAAACTAGATTTTCAATGCTTAAAATGCTTACTGCAAAACCTGCGGTTATTGCTTACTCATTACTCTTACTTAAGAGATATTCTAGATTCTATTTCAAATCGGATTTCGTCAGGGAATAATAGATATAAAATAAAGTTAGCAACCAGCCCACAATAGCCAAAATGAATTATTTATATTAATATCAACTCTGTCCTAATTTAATATTGGTAAGGGGAAATAATCATTAGAAAAATTTTTAATTGACTTTTCATGTGACAAATGTGAATATTTAAACTGTAATTGTCATAAAATTATATATTCAGTTGAAGGCAGGTAGGATGCACGTATACTGCCAGACAAACTGATAGAATTTGGCTGGTCTTAGTTTTGGTTTTAGAATTCAGAATAGTATCCTTTTTTCAAATTACCCAACATATTAAAACTTATTTAATATTGAGTTTATATTCGACTAAATAATAAGTGAATTTTTACAAAAAATAATTTTAAACGATATTTTAATTATTAATTTTACAATTTTTTTTATATGTACGTATATGAAAAAATACAATTTCTATCTCGTTTTCATGTATGGAACTAAAAATTTATAAGCCTGAAACTTATTATTTCATATTTATTTAGTATATAAAAGTAAATTTACCAAAATACCCTTTATTACCACAATAAAATTATGATTTTTAAGAAGATACGATGAAAATTATTTCGTTTTTAAATGTCATTTTTATTGACATATTAAAATAAAAAAAAAATATATTAATATCTGATTATTATAACAGTTTTTATTGAATTATAAATATATGAAATTTGAAATTTTTTTGTTGCATAGTAGGAAGTCAAACATAACGAAATTCTTAAAAATAACTTTCAGGTTCAATATTCTTATGAGAGGTGTTTATATCAGCTGAAAATTCAAGAAATTAATGAAAAAGATATAAAAACAAAAATCATATTTCCTCGATTTTTTATTATTTATTTTTGGATTTTGTAAGTTCAAGGAATTCTTTATGCAACTCTTTATGCGATCAAATACCTTTTTTAAAAAAATTTAATAATTGGACATATTACAATCAGGAAGGTGCATTTGCATACTTTAATATTTATAAAATTACTGGAAATTATCATAATTATTTATAATGTAGGAATTTATTGATAACTTTACCTTATAAAAATGTCAAATAAAATAATCTACCTACATAAAATCATTGTTAAGAATTTGCAAGTTCTTTAACATCATTTAATCGTAATATAAAAAAAAATATGAGAAATTGATATTTTAGTTTTAATAAAATATATCTGTCAGACACATAAATCTAATTCTTTATTAGGTTTGTTTAAGTTACTTAATTAAAAGGATTAGTTAAGTTTAAATATGGAATTAAGAAAATTTATGATCGTGCGAATTTATATTAAAATAAAATAATCTAATTAAATCTTATCATTAAGTCCATCTCAATTTCATGAGAATTTTTAGTAAAGCTAAATAAATAAACAATTTTTTGAAAAATAATGACAGAAAATATAAATCTTTTTATTTTTTTATAAGAATTTTAAATTAGTCATATTAGGTTGGCGGTTTTAATGCTTCTAAATTTTCACAATTGATGTTATACTTGATAAACAGAAAATCATTTATTCATATTTGTTAAAATATTTTTAAATAAGCAAAATCGAAATTAATTATTAAACCTTGAATAGTAATTAGACAAATTTTCATATCATCATTTCAGACGAGTTTAATGACACCACAAAAACAACTAGATAAGAAAAATGAAAAGTTTTATCTAATTTGTTTCATTAAAATTAATTGTAAAAAATATTTACCATTTGAAATTTATATAATTTCATGAAAGATGCTAATTTGCTTGTGTCTGGTGCAATCCATTGAACTTATCAATCTCAAATTTTGTATATCCTTAAAAAAAATCTATTTATGTTCACCATTTAAATTACGAAAGTTATCTGAATGCACAATTTCATTCAAATCAGTATACAAGAATAAACTATGCACACAGGGTCAAGATAAATGCAATATTTTACCAAATGTATTGAATCCTATTTTCTGTTTAATATTTTAGTGTACAATCATGTATTGATAATTCTTTATTCATTTTTCAATCAGAATTTGTTTTTTATAGGGAATTTTAACAGTATATTATAGAATAAACACTGTTTGTTCATTTCCCGAGAGTGTGAAGTTTAATTTCCAAAATGAATTTTAACCTCATAATATTAACAATATTTCAATTGAGAAAATAGAACTTGAAATTAGTTATGCTGATAGCTCTGTCGTTCAGTTTTTTTATGATTTTTCCTCGTATATCGTATTAAAATAATTTAAATCAATTTTGAAAATGGTTGATCTTGGAAAACAATAATTCGTAAAATTCACGATATTTTTGGTAGTCAAGATCGTACACCCCAGCCTGAAATTTAGTGCAAAAATCCAAGTCCACTGGATCAGTAGCAAACATACCAACAACAACATTCACGTCATTCAACCGAAAATATTGCTACGCTGAGTGAAGTGAAAGTGTTGCAGAGACAACTCATGTTTATTAGTTTGATGATACTCTTAATAATTTTGCGGAAGAATTTGGCTTATATAAAACCCAATTATTGCATGATTTACAGAGACATGATAAATATGGCCAATATTTAATGATATTGATAATAAGAATTCGTAATTGCAACAGAGGACGTCCCTATATGCCATACAACTAATATTTGTATCGATTTATTGAAAACCAAATTTGCTGGACGATTAATTTGCCACTAAGAATATGCAATTTAATGTAATTGAAATATTTTTTTTTTGTAGGGCTATGTAAAAGTTTAATATTTATGAGAATAATTCACAAACAATTCAAGACCTCAAAACTAATATCGAATATGTTATTCATGAGATCCACAATTATGGTAAAATATGATTTGAAAATTTCGTTCAATCAATGCCTGTCAACGTTGTCGTGGTTCGATATTATTTTTTATTCATAAATGGACATAAACTTAGAAAAGTAGTTATTAGTGGACCCATACGTTTCCTAAAAATCAGCTAAGCGACTAAAATGATATCAAATAAATTTCTTGTTTTCTTTATATATATTATTTTTATTAAACTACCAATTAATTTTACAATTTATTTTTTATTATTATTATTTATTTTTTTGGTTTTATCGACGCCTGCATCAAAAGTATATAATTTATGTATAGAAAATAATTCTTCTTTTTGGTTACAAATATTTTACTTACTGAACTTTATATAGTTTCAAATTTTTTGATATAATTCTAACAATTAAAAATTTGTATATATATATAAATATATATTTATTTTTTTCATTTTTTTTTTTACTTTTTAAGTATATATTTTATTTTTATTTTTATTTTATTGTAATTTTTTTTATATATTTAATTTATTTTTTATTAATCCTTTTTAATACATTAATTTTTTATATATTTTTAGTATATTTTTATTATTTTTTGTTTTTTAAATTAAATTAATGATTATATTTGTTGTGTTTTAGTGTTCCCTACATTTCTACCATAAATATATATAATAATATCAATATATATGTATATATATAATTATGTTTTTTTATGTTTATTATATTTATTTGTTTAAAAACTTTTAATACACATTATGCGTAATAATTTTGTAATATATGTATATATGTAATTATATACTTTTTTATATATATTTTTTAATAAACAATTTAAACAAGGCTCTATAGAATAATTTTAATTAATTATTTTGTTTGTGCAAGGTTTGCATTAAATAATGATTTATATCAGTACATTAAATATATTTCCACAAATCTTTTTTTATATAATTGTGTATATTATTAATAAATTTATTAATTTATAAAATATATTTACTAAAAAATTAAAGAAAAAAATATTCATTTTCTAAAATATATAAACATTCTTAATCTAAATTTATATATTTTTATTTAATTATTATTCGATAGAAAGCGTTTTTGTTTTGTTTTTTTATGTTTTTTGTTAATAAAATCGAAAATTTAGATAGAAAATGGTATTGAGCCTAAAGAAAGATTTTCAATATTCTGCAGTTCAATTTATTCGTTTTTATTAACCTGCATTTACAATCTGTTACAAAACTGGAAAAACAAAACTATTTATGCAAAAATCACGTTCCTGTTAAAAATGAATGAAAAAACGTATTTTTTTTAATTTTATTTCATAAATGTTTCATTTTTGTTTCACTTAACTGACTCATAATCATATTTCGTGAGTGTGTCTTATCTGTTCCGCTAAAAGTGAATCCAAATTTATGTTCGTAAAGAAATCAATTTGGATTTGCTAAAAACGATTCATGAATTTATATTAAGGATAGTGACACATATTTTAACGCTTAATAATTATTTTTATGTGATTCACGACCAGGACTGGAAACCAATTTGTATTTTAGCTTGGTTTTTTTAATTTTTGTGACCGATAAGATTCGGTTTTGGTTTTGGTTTTATAAAACCAATAAGATTCGGTTTTGGTTTTGGTTTTCCAAATGACATTCAAAGCTACAATCTGAAAATACTATTATAAAAGAAAAAGGAAATTTTTATTGGTTTCAGAATTTGGTTTTGGTTTCATTGATTTTTAGTTTTGAATAACCCGTTTCCAAACCTGATTCAGATCAAGTTAGCGTTATATTAGTGGATGGAATGGCAGCAAATTTTCCAAAGTTTGACAAACAAAATAATATATTTATAAAAAGCTGCGAAATTATGAATTTTATTAAAGGTATTTGTTTAGGTAAAGTCAAACAGTCAAAAGAAAATTACTAAATATATGGAGGACATCCAAAAAAAAAATGTTCATCTCTGTATCTCTATCGCATTACACATAAAACTGTTTTTTACATATTGTTCTGGTCGAGATCTTCAAATTGCAGATTATAAAACATTTAACAACAGAATAATGGGAATCCAATTTAATGCTGGAAAATTATAAAAATTTGCTGGCTAGTTTTGAAATGGTTATGTCAAATAATAATAATTGAATTTTGTAATTGAAATTTGTAGTTTTTATAATAATAATTTTTCGTCCTACTCATAAGCAATATATTTAATATTATCTTCCAGTGCAACTCTTTGCAAAGCCATCGAATTTTTATAATATAAATCCAGCATTTTGATAATTAATTCATAAAAATTAAATTTAATGTAAATTTTGAAATAAAAATAACAGATTTCTGTGTGCATAATTTTTTATATGTTAATTTTATCTTATAAATAAAAAATATATGTAAAAAAAAAATGTTAATGTTAATGTGTATATTTAGATATAATAAAATATTAGCATTTTAGGTCCGAAATATAAAGATAAGAATATCTTCAAGTAACTATTAATAAATTTATAAAAATCAAAAATTAAAAGAAATTTATAGAATTATTTTATAATTTCTAAATCTTTCGATAACAAAAATTAACTTTACCATATTAATTAAATCAAATATTTAGTCGAATTTTTTGAGATGTACAAGTTATTCGAAAATTTCAAATAATCATTAAAAAAAATTGTTTAAATTCAACTATTTCTATATGACCTGAAGGGTTCAAAATAGAAAGTGAAAATCTTCTAAAATATCTGGTAAAATTATCGGTCTAAGACGAATTATAATTTTTTAAACATAATTTCTTTACAAAAGGTTGGGACTTGAAACTTTTCTAGATTTTATTATTCCATAGAAAAAGTTATTTGATGAAAGCTATTTGAATAGTAGTTAGATTCAACTGAAATGTTTTAAGGAAATAATATATGTTCACAAAGATGAATATCAACTATACAGAATATAGCTAACAATAACTAATTAAATTTCAAGATGTTTTCAATACGGACAACATTACTGACTTTAATATTTGGAATGTTGATAAAGTCGTACAATTCTTTCCATTTAATTTTAATATAACTATTTCCAAAATAGTAAATAAGCTGCATGGAACTTGAGAAATTACTTGAAACAAAACTTTAAATTATAACTTACATTTTTCAAGGAAAAAAGGTTCAGAATCCTTAATTTCCATAAAGAAAAATTTAAAATAATTTATTTCTTGTTTAATTTAAGACTTTTAGGTTAAATGTGGCAACAAATTGTTTTTAACAATTAATATTTTTATTTTTATTTTGGGAACTACTTTTTTTAATGGACCGTTTATTACTGACAAATTAAAACTCACATTTTATATTTACTTATACATTAGAAAATATCACATTCACTCAATATATTTTTTAATTAATGAAAATTTTCATTAATTTCAAGAAATTATTTTTTATTTTATATATTTATGTTTTATAAAATTATTATTTATATTATAATTTTATTGATATGTTTTTTGTTTTTGTTTTTTTGTAATTACTTATAAGTAAGTCTAAGGTTAACTTATAATTTAATAAGCTTTTCAATTTATTTTGTCTTTAAGAATTATGGGTGAAACCCAGATTATATTTCTGGTGAAACTACATTAGAGGCCATTTAAAATGATATGCATTTTTTTTTTATTATTATTATTTAAGATTGTATTTTTATTGTTAATTTTGTGATTATTTTACACAATTTATTTATATATTATTTGATTTTTTATATTTTTTTGTCATTTATTTATTATCGGATGTCATAGCTCTGATATATGTTTTCTAAAAAGGTTATAATAAAATTAAATGTTCTTGTTTTTATTTTCTTGTGGAAAGTATGTAAAAATTTAGTGTAAAATATAATTTTTCTTTAATCATTATTATTTTTATGCTATATATTATATTTTGAGATATGATGAAAGTCATTGAATATTAATGGTGGAGGCTACCACTAATATAAAATGTTCTATCATCGAAAATCTTTGTTAACATATTTTTTTTTTTAAATAAAAATAATAATCTTAATTCTAATATTAACCCAGAAAATTGGGTTTTAATTAATATTATTATTAATTATATATAATTTATATTATCTAAATGTGAATTTTGTTAAAGCATTATTTTTCTTTTTGTATATAGATATGTATATTTATATATAAAATTGTTTATAATAATATTTTAAGAACAACTATTTTTTATTATATTTATTGTTTTATAATATATTTAAAATTATATTTTTTAAGCAATTTTTTTACATTTCATACACATTATGCGTAATAATTTGTTAATATTTAATGTATTTTGTATATAATATAATTAATTAATAACATTTTTATTGTTAATTATAATTATATCTTTACTACCATTTTAACAGTGAATAAGCTAATTTATTATTTTAATTGATTAAATTTTAATATATTTTGTAAAATTGAACAAATTCATATTTAACGTATTATTTAAAACATATAAAATCACCAAAATATAAAATTGAATATAAAAGAAATAATAAAATTTAATTTCCAAAAAATTCACAACTTAAATATAAAGTCTTCAAAGTGGAATTTTTAATTTCACAAATAGGGAGACTAATTTTAATACCAATTAACAAAAATATCGGTTTCATATCTAAATCCTAATTATTCTATATAACCGGTTATAGCTGTCATTAATAATTGTCCTTGTCCAGTATATTCTAGTTAATAATTTTAAAAAATTACAAAAAATTTCACATATTTTTATTATATTCGCCAATATTTTTAGCTTAATTAAAAGTTTAAAATTCATTATAATTATAAATTTTCACTATTCTTTTGCGAATAATGTTATTCACAATTACTACCGCCAATCAATTACATAAATACAATTATGTTTCATTTATTCAAGACAATAATTATATGTATATCAAAATGTTTTATGTATAATTTCACAAATATAGTTTTTTTTCTAAAACCGGTTTTCATAAAATTCAAAACCGAAAACCGGTTTTCAAATTTTTGTTAAAAATTAGTATCCATAATTGATAAATTAAAGAAACCACTTTAATAAAGGATATAAAAAAAAATGATAGACGTGTTCATTTAAGAGATTTGTAATCTTGTTCAAAGATATTTCCTGAATTTAGTTTAAATAATAAAAAAAAAATTAAAAAATTGTTAAAAAATATAATTATTAGTTTTATTATAACATTCACATATTTAAATTAAATATAAATTTTTACTTTTTATTTCATTTTTATTACATATATTTACTATTTAATTAGTAAATATTTTTATATTTCTTTTATTACACCCATTAAAAGAGCCTTTCTCATATATAAAAATATTTTTTTAAGAAAAATATACAATTTTATGTAATTTTTTTGATGATTTCATTTTTTAAAAAATATATTTTTATTTATAATAAAAATTTATTAGATTTTTTTAAAAAAAAAATTGCAGTTTTTTTTTATGAAATCGATTAAATCTTAAATTTTTTTTTTTACTTGTTATCAAAAGAAAAGGCCGTTTAGAATTTTTCATCATTATTAGTGCGTGTGTACTGTAAATGTAAATTTCTATATTATTTCTATATATTTTTTGAGATATATTTTACTTTTATATTTATTATTATATTTTATGTTAAGTCTTGCCTAGAATAAAACAAAACAAAAAAATCTGCCTAGAAATTAATAAAAAATATTTATAATTTATGGAATTTTTTTTTTTTAATAAGATATTATGTCCTTATTTTCTAAAATTTTTCTACAAATATTATGTAATTATTATATGGTTTTTGTATATAAATATTTGTGGGTATATCGTGTATTTTTCTATTTTTGTTATTTTTAAAATCTATAAAAGCTTCTAAATATTCAGAAGGAAATTTTATTTTCCTTTAATTGAGAATAATTTATTTATATATAATTATTTATATTTTAATATCCAAAATTTCATCAAAGAATATGGCAGGTATAACAAAATACTTTCGAAACCAGAACAGAGACTTTATATTTTTAGTCTAATTTTCTTGTTAATAAAATTTGTATATTTATAATAAAATTTTGGTTATTACTTAAATAATTGTTAAATCACATTTTTTAATAAAAATCATAAAAAAAGGATATAAATATATATATAATTGAAAAACTGTGCAAACCATTAGTTTAGCACTGTACAAAAATACGTAAATATTAAAATAAATGAGGTGGCATTGTAACCGAAAATCGAAATTGAACGAAACTACTTTAAAAATTAAATTAAATTGAGAATAATTGTAGAAAGTAATTATAAATTGCAAATACTACTTAAGATAGCACTGGCTTGTACATTAACTTAATAATGAGCTAATGGAATTGAAAATAAAAATTTCACGGTTTGAAAATGGTACAATTATAATAAATATTTTCCATTTTGTATAAACTTTTATTTTAAATTTGATTTTAATTAATGATTTTAAAGTAGTTCACAATTACTTAATATTGATAATAATGTAATTGATTTAGTGGAATAATTAAATCATTTAATGTTTTCATATATAATTAATTTTCCATACAATTTCATATATTTCAACATTATTAATTTCGACACCTGATAACGCCAATGAAGGGCAAAGAAAAACTTTTTTATGTTTATATTACAGTACAGGTTTTTACATAATTTAAAAATTCCCAAAGGGGGCAGTCTAGACCTGAACTGAACAATATTAAATGGTTTGATATATAAATTTAAAAAAATAAAATAAAACAAAATATAAAATGTTAAAAAAAATTAAAATTCCAATAATATTAATAATTTATTTTTTGTAAAAATATAAATTAATTATTAAATATAAAGAAATATTTTTATTATTTTCTAAATTTACTTTTTAATGTGGTTTTTTTTTATATTAAAATATATATTTATGTATATTATAAAATTATTTTTTTTATATTTTTTTAATAGATAAATTGATTTTAAAAGTCCATAAGAATAAGTTACAGAATTAGTTTTTATCTTATTTTTTATTATTGTTTTTGTTGTTGTTGTTTTTTGTTTTTTAATTATTTTTATATTTAACATGTGCTAGCTAGATTTTATTTTCTTGATATGTATATATATATTAATTTTATTAGCATCTTAAATAATAAATTTTAATATTCTCGATAAACAAATTGTTTTCGTTCCCAACGATCCATACGAATCGACAATAATTCGAATGCGACCTACTACATGCAGAATATATTCACAAAATTAATATTTCTAATGACTCGCATTTAACTTACAAGTAATTTTCATTTTCATAATATTTTGAATACTTGCTTAGACACAGCAAGATTTGAATTATTATTAACTTACAAATTTCATTTCATATAATTGACATATTGATATTGAAACAGAGTGGGTCATTTCTGTAAAATACACAACCGTAATCACCCTGTTATTACCCATTTCTTATGTATGCTAGGTTATGTAATTTCATATTTTATAGATAAATCTATATTTAAATTATTTTGGAATTTTGAAATTAAATATTATTTTTATGTAACTTTAAGTTTTAATTTAGTTCGTCTACACACATTTTTTGTTGTATTAGATGGAAATTAATGAGAGCTTTGATTACATAAACAACATAAAATTTAGTAATTTGTAATTTGATTAGAAAAATTAAAAAATAAATTATAAAAATTCAAAATTTCAGTTATTAAAGACTGATTTTAATAATAAAATAATGGTGGGCAAAATTTATTGATAAAAATATAAAAATATCACCTGGGATAAGATTTACTTTATCTTATGTAAATTACATAAACTATAACAAAATCATGAACATTAAATCTATGTAATTTTATGATTGAATATCTTGCTATAAATATTGTATATATTTTAAAATGTAAATTAAAATAAATCTTATGTTTAAAATTAGTGTTTCCCGGACCCATGTGGATATTTCGTATAATAATATTTCATGTATGTATATGTAAAGATACATATCTTACATAAAGATACATATTATGTAAAGATATTTAAAATATCCAAAGGATAATATTATTACACGCTATAGAACATGTATCATTTAGTGATGCCATAATTATTTAGTGATGCCATAATTATTTTTATACTAGTGCCGTCATCATTAAAATCAAAATTATTGTCAAGAAGATGTTTTTTTATGGTTTGGAATTTATATTGAAATTTTGTATTCACTAATTCATTATTTCTGTGGACAAATAACCAACAATTCAGAATAAGAAGGTAAAAATAATTTAATTATTGCCATTAGTCAATGAATTGTTACGTGGCTTTTAAAAATGTTTAACATATGGAAATCGATGAAAGCAAACGTAATGTTCGCAGTCACCGCTAAGAAAAAAAACTGTTCTGCCGATATTGAACAATATTGAATATTAACCGCCAGCGCTAAAATTTTTATAGTTTGTTACTTTTAATTAAGTTCTAATGTGGAAGGTAAAATATTGATAAATTTTAATTAACTTTTACAAAATTTGAAATATTTCGTATTCTATATGAACAGTTTAATTAATTTTTACAATTTCTAATGTATCCTTTCCAAAAACAGAAAATAATTATTAGTTTTATCATCAAAAATTATGTTCGGTGTCATGGCGAGGAAAAACAAATCTACAACTAGCGCTATTTGGTTTTCGTTCACATTACAATTGGATCCTTAAAATAATAATTTGAATCTTATATTGTTTTTGTAATATTCTTTTATATAATATTTAATTTTTCATTAATTTCCATCTTACAAACTTTTGTTTTCATAACAAAAAAATTAGTACTTTTTAAAATATTTCTAATTTTAATTAACATTTTTTTTTTCCAATGGATAATTGACAATTCTAAATTTGTATCATATTTTGTATAATAAATTTTATTTTTTACAAAATATTTTTTTATTCATTCAATTTATAAAAATTTTGTTTTTATTTAATTTTCAATTCTTCATTATTATAAAAAAAAAAAATATTCTCATATCTTTTATAAATATTTATATACCAAACATCAAAATTTTCCAGATTTTTAACAATTATTATACAAAAAATTTATTTTATTTTTCATTTTAGTAAATTTTCTCTTGGTTGGTATAAAAAAAATTAATTTACCTTATTTCATTTTCTTTGCGTTTAACACTTTGAACGTCGATTTCAGTCTTAACGTCAGCTTTTTGTTATTTATAATCCTGAAATATGGCTCAGTAAATTTGTTTATTTGTTGAGAAACCATATACGAAATGTATGTACTGTCACGGTGTAATTATTTTATAATGTCAACTGATTATAATGTCTATAAAGTGGTTGTCAACTTTGTCAGAGTCTGCAAAACGATCAATGTGTTACAAAAATTTCATTCTAAAATCTATAATTCTTTACATAAAAATATAATTTTATAATTTAGAAATTTTTAATAATTATTTTATTTTTTGGATATTTTGTTTGTTTGCAATTATTTTTTTTATTAAATTTAGGTCTTTTGGAAATACTTGGTATATATAATAATAAATATACAAAAAATTTCTTTGGTTTCTTTATTTTTTTTTTAAAAGATTGTAGAGAGATGGGAAAGTGTGGTAAAGGATTCGTATAATGTTCTAATTATATTTAATTTATATTAAATCTAATATTTCATGATATGTCTTTTATTATTAATAATTTTGTTTTTCTGTTAAATATATAATAATTATTTGTAAAATTTGTATTAATAAAATTAATTGTTTTTTAAAAATGATATGGTTTCATATTATAATTTGATTTTTTTGGTTACATTAATGTTTACATTTAAATTTTATTATAAAGATTATTCACAACATTATTCTCATTCTAAACAAAATAAAAAAAAAAATGAAATAAAAACAGCTCTTTGAATTACATATATTATTTTTAACATTTTCTATATATATATTAAATATATATATATTTAGTTCTAACATAAATTTCTAATTATTTTATGTAAAATAAATATTATTAATATTGTTGGCAATGTAATTATAATATTATTGCCACTAGATGATATTCGTCCAAATGTTTCAAAATCATTACAGATGACACTCGGTTCTAAAACAAAATAAATGTTTATATGTAATATGAATTTAATAATAATTTTTTTATAGAAAATTAGTAATTATTAATTTAAAATAAAATTATTAATAAAAATTTACAAAAAAAAAATAATAACCAAATATTACAACAAAATTTTCTAATAACTTCAATTTTAAACATAATTCGCAATCAATTTTTTGAATATTAAGCATCGTTTACATTTACAGCATTAAAGAGAATTGAAAATTGATATTAAATTACGTTATGATAAATCTAAATGCCGTTTAAGTTTTCATTAATTAGTTATGATTAAATTTTTGTTCCTAAATGATTAAATTTTAAAGAACGTTTTTCAACATTAATATATTTAATTAAAATTATTCTAATATTAAAGATTATTAACAATCTATAAAAAAACTATAAATATTTGTTGTAATTGGAAATTTTTAATTAATTTTTCTGAACCGCTCAACCGCAGTAGATTGGAAGCACATCAAACTAATCAGTTTTAATACACATTTCATTTACAATTTTATTTACTTTACTATAAATGTCAAATTCAAAATTTCATTTAAAAAAAAGGATTAAAAGGAACATTTAATTCTGAATGCTGTAAGATTTGTAACACTTTAAATTGTATTAAACAAACATTTAAAAAAAGAACTAATAACGTAAGGACATACAAATGGACATAATCATTAGCATAACAAATATTATGTTAATAAAATTCTAAAAATAAAAATACTAAACTCAATCCGGAAATGTATCTCATAAAAATCAAGATTTAAAAAAAAAAAAATTAAAACATATTCCCACGATTTAACATAAAAAAAATTACTGCATAAACGCGTGTAACATAAACTATCAAAATTTGTCAATATCTACAAGATACAAGATATTTTTTTTCGTATATTTTCTACTAATACTACAAACAAAAAAAATACAAAATTGATTAATCATAAAAATAGCATCGGTTTGACTGTAATCTTAATAAGAGTAAAATTTTAAATTTTATATTAACAACTGCGCAAACAAACTAGTAGATAAACTGAGTTAAAATTTACATAATTTGATTGGCAATTTTGTTAAAATTATAACTTTTTTTTTATCTACTGTATATTTTACGCATTCTTGTTTTGTCTATTTAGTTATTATTTGAAATTAATTATTAAATTATATACATTTACATATTTTTTTTTTTTAAAAAAAAAAAAAAGATTAATTTATTCTAATAGAATATTATATTCAAAAAATAAATAATAAACATTAAATAAAATAATTAATGGTGATAATTAAAATCTAAACCACAGAAAATTTAATAAAATATAAAAAAAATTTATAATTCGATTTGAAACAAGTTTCAATATATAAAATAAAAATAATATACTAATAAAAATGTAAAGTTTTTTTTATTAAACAATGAATGAAAAATTCGAAAAAGTTTAAAATAACATAAAATTTTGGTCTTTAAAGCTGACAAGTTATTACCTTCATTGTATTGACGACAATAATTCAAGATTTAAATTCGAAAAATTTAAATATATATAAGAACATTTCAATTATAATTGTATTTAACTAATTGACATTATATTTAGCTAATCTTTAGAATATTCTGAATAAACTTGTAATCTTAACATTATTAGAATATAAATAAAATCTGAATTATTATAATTTTTTGGATTTTTTTCCGTAGAGCTAAAGATTAGGCATCACAACATAAAATGGAAATTTTCAACAGACCTGAAATTATGACGAGCTCATAATTTATGGTCAAGTCCAATGCAACACTCTTAGTTATTCTAACTACTTGTAATTATACGGTTTATTTTCTTGGCAAGTTTGTTTCCCGCAAGATTTCTCATTTTTACTATACCTATAAAGAATTGCATTTGAAATTCTCTAATGTTTCTAAGGAAATGAGTTCCTTTTTCGGAACAAATTGATTCCTTAATATCTTAGGTATATACAAACCTAATCAAAAATTTGATTTTGTTTCTAAATTATTATAAATTATGACTATTCAAACATTTAATTTCTCTACAGCCTAAGAAATTTTATTCATTTTTAATAGGTTTACTGAAGAAAAAATACTTTAATTCATTATTAAACATTTTATTATTACATTTAGGTTGACTTAATAGTGTTCACATTCATATAAATAACTTATATTGAGATGTAAATACTTCCTAAAAGTCGAAATGGCTTTAGATGAGTTTACATGAAAATCGGTCCAATTTTGTATGATAATATTAGACATACACATATAACAGAAAATACATATTGTTATATACATTCATATTAATGATATATACAATAATAGAGAGAAGGATTATAAAGTCCTATATGCCAATTTAAACTATTTCCTTTGAAATTATATGATCAAAAATATTTCTATAATGTATTTAATATATTTTTAAAAAAAATCAACTAATTATATATTAATAAATATATAAATTATATAAATATGTCATTATATGCTTATTTATCATATAACATAATTTATTAATTCAAAACAAACAAATACTTCATTAGTGCAGAATATACTCTTTAAAATGTGATGAAGTTCTGATTAACTGAACAAAAATCGATACGAATTTCAATTAAATTTGCATGTCATTTCAATAAACATTTAATTTTGAAAGTTCACACTTTTCGTCTCTATGGGAAATAAATTTACAAAAACTTAATCAATAATATTATACCTCAAGAGTAGTGAATATAATAATTAAAAATTTTGATATGTTACTCTGTAATTAGCATGTCTGGCCAGAAAAAAACAAACATCAAATGATTTGACTATATGTACTCTAATTTTACACCAGCAGTTTAAACGATAATCGGTTATATAATCAAAATTAGTTGAATGACAGTCGTGTTTCTCTATTTTGGTTGTAGTCTGATAAGAATATTAATAAAATACTGATGTTTTCTAATAGTACTTAAGTAATATTGCTCAGAAGTTGTTTTAACAGGCAGCTGAATTACCTTTTAAAATAATTAATTTTAATATTCTCGACAAACAAAATGTTTTCGTTCCCAGCAATCCAATCAACAATAATTCGACGGGGATCTACTAAATGCAGAATATATTCACAAAATTTATATTTTTCTTGATTCGCTTTTAACTTACAAGTAATTTTCATTTTCATAATTTTTTGAATACTTGCTTAGAGGACAACTCTTATTAACTTAAAAATTTAATTTGCTATAATTGATTGAAACAGAGTGAGTCATTTCTATAAAATTCACAACCGTTATCACCCTGTTTACACTAATTTCTTGTTTTTGGCTAAATCTTGCCTAATTGTGTCTGCAATTTCATATAGATATATTTTGAATTCATACGTCATACACGTTTATCTCAAATCGAATTAAATTTCAAAATTATTATATTAACAATTAATTCACAAACGTGTTGACTATTAAAAAAATAATTATTATATAAAAAATCAAATCCCATGTCTTTTTTTTTCAATAAAAATAAAACTAATTAATTAATTAATCATAAAATAAAAAAAAAATCGAAATTATGTCGACCAAAAGTCTAGTATTTTTCATTGATCAGAAAAAACGATAAAAATTATTATAAAATATAAAATGTTGTTTTAATTAATTCTTTAAAAAAAATGGTTTTTTGAAAACATAAAAAAAAATGTTCCACAATTTTAAAATAAATCTTTTTTAAATTTTAATAAATTAACAAAATTTAAATTTCTATTAGAATAAAAATATTAAGAATTTCTAATGAAATGTTATTTGTATAAATCATAAGTTAATAAATTATGTTTATAGCTAAAATATTAATAAACTTTAATAAACGTTAATTTTTATAACAAAAAAAAAATCAAGTTTTTTACTTAAAATTTTTTTTTTTTGGTTAAAATTTGATGACAAATCGGATTATTCTTCTTTCTGTTGCCACGCGTTTCATTCATCATACAAAGATCCAAAATTAACCAAAAAATTCAAAATTTACTCAGATGACCAAGGTAAAAATTATGGCAGACAACTGGGCGCTTTTGTTGTATTATTTAAGCATTTTTAAATACATAAATATTTATATTTATATCTATTAGTTTCCGAAATAATTTCTGAAATCATAATAATGACATAATTTAGAAAGTTGATCGAATTCGATATAAAATAAATATTACTTTAATTTGGTTCCATAAATTAGTAAAGTTTATTTATAGATATTCAATATTTGTGAATAGTTAAAATAAATTACATTTTAATGAGATAATTTACTTGAGTTTAAAAAATGTTGATATTTCCAGATTTCTTAATAAAATTCTAACAAATGGATTGTTACTAAATTAAAATCGTAACCGAAAATTTATTTTATTCATGTTATTTATGGCCCCTGAATTTACCCCCGGGGACTGGATTAAATGAAAATATTAATACCCATCGTTTTTTTTATCAAAATTTATATCGAATTCGATTAATTGGTTCGTCCATGTATTTATTTTCTTAGTTTAATTTTAATGGTTTTATAAAACGTAAATTAGCTAGCATATTTATGTACAGGCTACTAGATCCTTCAGATTACTTTTACTACAATGCATCTGATATGAAATTGGTAATGCGAAAGTTTAAAGCACGGACTGGAAATTTAATGGGAATTAATATACATCCTCTCAGTCAACAGACCTGAAATTATGACAAGCTCGAACACAGTAACAATAATTTGTGTGCCAGGGCATAGCGGCATTATATGTAATGAGTCATGCTAAAAAAAGGATCACAATAAAAATGCATTTACCCTACATCATTTATGTGGCATACAGCGAAAATATCCCTAAAGGAGTAGCTGTACACCCAAATTTAATCCTACTGATATGATACACAAGGTATTAGACTCGCCAAATGAGTCCTAACTAACCACTCTAACCAAAAAACCCGCGAACTTCTTGGTCTGCTGAACAGAAAGAAGGTACGCACTTTACCAGTGTTACTTACGGGACACTATGTAACCTAAATAAACATGTAGGACTCTTCTCGAATAATCTTCGTAGAATATGCTTAGGCAATGAAAAAGCTGCACAGCACATTCTATACGAATGTAAAGGATTGGCTCGTACCAGACTTCAACACGTTGGAGTAGGCTTCGCGAACTCAATGTAGCTATCGTCGGCAAATGATTATTCTGTACACTTATAATTCTAATTTTAATTATGGGAATTCATTTTGAAATCGATTCGTCAAAACTGTAATTTATAAAATTAAGTTACTGATGCTATTGTAGAACGATTAAATGTAGTGACGCCTTTTAGTAAAAATCCTAAATACTAAAAAAACACACACTCTAGAAATCACAGACATTTTATTACTTTTCTTTACCTCAGCTTATCTACCATTATTAATAGCCATGATCGCAACATTATTAAAGTAAAATGTTGTACAATAAAAAAACGATTTCTATTTTTATTGCTGAATATCTATTTATAATAATTGACTTTCTATTTGGAAATATCCTACAGAATTCCAGATTATTTCATATGTTATACGGACCCTACAACATTTAATTGTTTATATGATAAATTTTATATTAAATCGTTTTTTTTTTTTTTTCTGTATCATATTAATTGTCTCTGGACTGGATTTGACCTCTTCTAAATAACAAATATAAATATAATATTAATCATGTTAGTGGAATTACTAGTAAATTATTTACAAATAAATAAAAAAATTTCAAAAAATCCAAAAATAACATTCAAATATTATAATTTGGAATCAGAATCGTGTGACTTGAACTTTAATTTTTATTAGCCTAATATATATATTCATTTTCTTAAGAATAATTCAAAATTGTTTTCTTCATTTTTGAACTCATAAATTTTAAAAGTAAATAACTGACTGCCAACTGCGAGAATTTATTATTTTTAATAATATTTTTAATTTATTTTTATTTATTTTTTTGTAATTATTTATTTGAATTTATATTCTGATGTGATATATTGAATTTTTTTTTTTTTTTTGTTATTATAAATTTCCAAGAAAATACAATTCTAAACTGAATTTCAAGTTCGTCGAAAGTAAATTATTTTCTCATTTATGATAATAATTTGAATTTTGATTATAATCTTCGAAACTGAGAAAAAAATTCATTAAATCTGATAGCGTGACATTTCATTTACAAAATTTTGTTGAATAACATATTAAAATTATTTAAATATGGATTTAACATTAATTTAGAATACTTTTTTCAGATGAAATTTTAGTAACAAAAGTACAAATTAAAAGTTTTTAGAAAAATTAATATAAATTTAATTATGTTAGTATAAAGTTATAATTTTGTTTTAATTAATATTTTTGGAAAAAATATATTAAAATCATTTCTATACATATGTAATGAATTAATCAATATAGAAAAATTGGCTCTACTTTATTACATTTTTTTTATGTGGATTTCGGTTTGATATAACTCCAGGATCTGAAAATGAAATAAGTTCCCAGAAATAAAAAAAGATCTTAATATTTATGAAATAGTGCATTATTTCAAGGAGCCGCCACTGATAAATTTAGCGGGAATATATACATCTAGATTCTATGAACAATTTTTCTGAAAATACTTGGATTCAATCGAAATATTTTGAATAGAAACATTGTAATTTCATCTTTAACTTCTACGAGATAATAATCTATAAAAAATGTTTATATATACATATTAGCTAGAAAATGTTTTGAACAAAATACATAATACCCCAAGTAATACCAACTAAATTTAGAACTCGAATTAACCCCTTAGAACATGTATTATTCTAAATTTAAAATTTAAAATTCATTTTGCTCCCATTTCACAATTTTATGATATTGCACACTTAAGTATCCACCCAGCCATAAAGAATTTGGTAGTTAACGTAATTAAAATCAGGTAATCTTAAGTATCCAAGGGTTTTTTCTGTTTAAGGTCTAGAACCAAACAAATTATTAATTTTTTAGAACAAAAAATAATTGTAAATAACAAAAATATTATAAATTATTATCTGTCATGCCAATAATTAAACAAAAAACATTCCTTTTAAAAAATCATTCTTTTTTAGTACATTACAAAGAAAAAATAAAAAAAAAATATTTATAAGTGCATTTTAATAAAATCATAAAAAATTATATTTTTCAAAACAAAAAGATTTAATTTACATAAATTTTCTATGGTTAATTATCAATTAAATTTTAAATTTGTGCTTATCAAAAATATATTTATAAAATTTGTACAATAAATTTTCTATTTGTAGTCAAACGAAAAATTTAATTATTTGTCCTTTTGTCATTTTACAATTTATTAATTGTTGTTGTACAATTTTGTGCTAGTTTACCTGCCCAATTTCTTAATCTTGGTAAATAATCATTCCAAAAAGCACATGCTGTTGCCATTGGGCCACGTCCAATTTTGTCCTCTTTACGTTTATTTGTTTGATCTTCAGCATTAAATATATAATAAATTTGATTTTCCTTACTGTACAAAGGCCAGTGATCGTCATTAATTAAACTGTAATGAAAATAATATTTTAGTTTTGAACAATTTTGATTACAAATAGCCATAAAATAAAAATTGAAAAAAACCAATTCTAAAGAAAATATGGAAATTTCCGAATATCATTGAAAAAAAGGTCGAGGTATGGAAAAATTCTTTACTTCGCAATTGATTTATGATTAATTGAAATAAAATTTTCTAACATAAATTGATCTTTTATGTTGTCAATACATTGTACAACCTGGTTGTCAATCGGGTTGTAAATTTTCACTACACACATTTCCACTTGATTTACAATTGTTTTAAACCAACATCAAAAAAAACATTTATTTTTGTTTTTTGTTTCAGGATTGCGTTCAATATCAAATAATAAATCAAATATGAAAAATAATTGTAATTTAGTTACTTACAAAAAATATTGTTTAATATAATCATATAAAAACATGTGTTTTTTTTTTTCACATAAAACGTGAAGTAACTTCATCTTGGTTGTACAACTTCGCCATACATTATAAAACTTACAACCATCAATCAATCCCCCACCCGTCCACATGAAAAAATATTTTAATATATCTCCAACTGATTTGTGAACCATCATTTTGTCAACATGTTGTAAATTGTTCACAAACTTGACCAAGTTGTCAACACCTTGATAAAAATATTTTATAATGTATGGACAGCTTTACCTTTAAAACCATAAAAAAACTATATTTAAAAAAACTGACTATAAAATTTTAACGAGAATTTAGAAAACTAAACTTTCGTTTCTATAGCCTTAATTCATATTCAGGATAATCAGGATAATATGTACATACAAATTATAATTATAACTTTGAAATGTTCAATATATCTAAGGCGCAAACCTAAAACAAAGTAAAGTATTTTCGAAAAATAATATTTAATTTCGAAATTTCAATTTTATGGTACAATTTGTTTTCTTATTTGTCAATATACATATTGTAAAGCTTTCATTAAATGTTTCCAACAAATATAAATGAAAGCTTTTTATCTATATAAACATTTAAAAATTACCCTGTGAAAGTTACTGAAACATATAAAATATGGGGGTATATAGTAAAAGAAAAATGTCAATATGAATTTAAAATATTTATAATAATTCTAATTTTAATATTGACACTGGTAAAATGGTGGCTTTTAAAAATTAAAAACTTTAAATTAATAATATTTACCCTGTTCGTGCAAATTCACTAACTGCTAGCACCATCCTTTTACTTAATTCACGTTCACGTTGAATATATTGAAGTGATTGATTCAAGGGTTGTCCAAATATATATTCAATTTCATCACCATGCAAAACACCCATCCATTCACCCCAAAGTGATGTACTAGTTCGCTAAAAAAAATTTAAATATAATTTAAAAAAAACCATTAATCAATTTATATACAAATGAATTTTATTTAAATTTCTATGAATAATATCATTTGTAAAGCTCTTAAGCTAGTAAGCTAAAATTCAGTATAAAATTAATACTGTATATGTGAATGTGAAGGATATGCATCATTAAAAGAAACCTTAAAAAGAGGGATTACAATTTGCTTTGAAATGCAATGAATATTATATTTTAATTAAAATTAATCCGTTCTGGTTCAGTTAGATTTAGAAAGAAATATTGTTTTTTCTAGATAATTTATTAAAGATATGAGTAAATGTAATTAAATTTTAATAGCTGAGGAATTTCTCAAGGAGGAAAACATTGATTTTTTATTTTTTTTTAGAAATTGGATGTAAAATTTCAAATAAATTCCACTAATATTCTAAAAAAATGGTTTACATATTTTCAATTATTTTACTGTAGAAATTATACTACTATTTCATTGGACCGCAAAATATTTGGGCCCAAATAAAAATTGATGTTACGAAAATATTCGTAAATTTGAGCCACATAAATTTTTATTTGGGACCTCATTCCATATTCGATTTCGGAGATTTAAATATGCAAAAAATACTTTTCTTTGGGGACCATATTATCTGATTTAAATAAAATTTGATATACAGGTTGATTTCCTAATTTCGTTGTTATTTACGAAGCAATGTTTGTTACAAAAGTACTGTGAGTGAATTTACTACTGTTCACGAGTTATATACTAGGTTACATAATGAGGTAATGGACTACGACATTATTTTGTACTTTCGGAGACCATAAGTTCACGAAAGTTCGTCAAGCAAACCAGAATTGTAAACCAATTAAAATCCTTAATTATTATACCAATGTAGAATTAGATTTTCAAATAATTTATATTTATATTTTATTAAAAATAGTTCATCAGATTTCTTATTCCATTTTCTAGATTTTAAAAATCCACGGAAAGTAGCCAATAGAATGATCTACGTTGTGTAAATATAACTCTTAAATTTTCATGTTTTCTTAAGCTATTCATATTATTCAAATTGATTTTAATGGAAAACTAATAATTAGCGAGTTCATTTCAAGTTACAACTTTTACATATCAAACTCAATAAAACCTACCAAAAAAATGTAATGCTCAAATATTCTTCAATTATAAGGAAATTTAAAAATAACTAGCGTGACAAGCTATATAAAATTACAATTCATTTACACCATAAGAATTGTTGAAATTATTTCAATATGGAAACCATATCATCATTGATATATTATTCTATATAGAAAATGTTCAGCTTACGACATTCTTTTTATACAATATTCTTCAATTTTATATGGTTATTATTTATCAAAATCAATTTTTCTTTTTTATATTTTTTGTATATTACTTAGATTGAATTTCAATATAAGAACCTAAGAATAGGAATACAAACATTTTTCTATAAATATGTAAATTTATAAAAAAAACCGATAAAATCAATTTTCGCATGTTTATTTTATAGTTGTATTAGCTTTCAAAACGAATAAAATATATCAAAATTATCATAAAATTTACATTCAATTTAAGTAATATGTATATAAAAATAAAAAAAAATATGATATACAATTGAGATGGTAACATATGCAAGATTACCTGTTAAAGGATCTTATAACATATCTGAATCATTGAATATATTTCATTTATATTATAATAACAATTTAACATTGCGAGATTTTTTCTATGAAATTCTGACAGCCGAAACACTTAATAAGAAAAATTAAATTTAAATTATATGTAATAAAATTTTGATAGTGCACTCTTCTGTAACTCTTCCCATATATAACGCTCTTTCAAAAGTCAAGCAATTGTTAAGAGTTATTATACAAGACTCGAACGTGTGTCCAGTCCAGAGGTCTATAAAATCAAGCTTAATTCATTACCGAATAGTTAACCAGTTCTGTCTATTTCTACATACCTGACAGAAAGACTGATAAATTTTCCTAAAATCAAGCTAAAAATTACCTAGGAGATTTCAGAAGAGTATAGAAATTTGAGGGAGGAAGACATCTTCCATATTTTTGCAGTCATATAAAATAATAAGTAATTGAAAATTCATATAATAACATTAAATAACATAAAAATCTTTATTCGAATTAGATTGTGCTAAAAAAAAATGTGCTAAAAAAAATTTAATGGAATTATATATTATTTATTATATATATATAATAATAATTATTGTCATACAAAAAAAAAATCCTTGTTTTGCCTAAAAAGGATTATTTGAAATATATTTTATTACTTCTTTTTCCTATGTTGTTTATGATATATTATTATTACATATTTACAAAATGAAAAATATTTTTTTGTGGATCTTGTTTTCCCTTGTGTGGTACGAAAAAGTGAGTATAAAATATTTGTGAAATAATATTTCTGAACAAGATAAGAAGCAAAAATGGGATCAGATAATTCGTAGTTAAGTTCAACAGTAATTTATGTATAACATAGATTAATAGTTAAAACTGCCTACCGATGTTTTGTGACACCAAAAGTGTATTTAATATAATTTACAATTTTGATTTTTTGATACCGACTATGCCGAATTCAAATTTTATAGGTAGTTATAGGCAAAAATAGCTAAAAAAATAATATGTGTACCAAAGTTCATTGAATCGAATAAAGTTTTCATGTTCTAGCTATAACATAAATATTCTTTTAAAATAAATTTTAATTAAAATTACAATTTGTTAATTAAAATATTATTTTTAAACATTCAAAAACAGAAAATATCTGGAACTGGTTTAAAGGACTAATAACTAAAGGCGAAATCATTTACGATTTAAAAAAAAAAGTTATAATTATAATTTGAAAAATTGAAAATTTTTGTTCATTTTTGTCCAACAAGTACAATAGGTGAAGAAAGTATAATTATTCCGCCTGAAGTAATTTTGGAAAATATTTGGAATAAACAATAATATTTTATTGGCATCTGACAGAATTTTATTTTAAGTATTGGCAAGTACAATTTTTTTTATTTTCCAGTCTGGGATATTGTTAATGACTTTACATAATAAATATAAAATATTTTTTTTTTATACATTTCCATCTTAATATATGTAGCACTAAATTAGTTATTACAGATTACTTAATTTTGCGAACCGTGGTTAATTTAATTTATTAATTTAAATTTGGTGTCTATATATATTTTTCAACGGGGTTGGAGTTGAAGCTAAATATTCTTAATCCGCTTCAATATTCTGAACCCAAAAAAATAAACGTACGAGGAGTCTTGGGGCACGAATGTCTCTTACGTAGTTCGTGTCTGTACAATGTAATTGTTTTCCTGAAATTTCCATATATATGTGCAGTTTAGTTTTCTAACTATGTCTGTCTACTTTATTTGAAATATTACTGCAAAAGTTGCTAATAAATTAGTGTGTTAAAAGTTGTAAATTTATTTACGAAGCACTGTTAATTACAAATCAATGTAAAACAGGCTTTGATATTGAAATAGGAACATAAAACATTCTTTCTCAAATGTGCGAATTAACTTTTTTTAAAGTATAGATATAGATAGAATATTCGCCTATATTTCTGTAACTATTAACAGACTTTAACATAATAAAATTATGATTTATCAATAATTTGTAACAAAAACAATTGCTTAAAATTACAATTACCTTAAATGGATTTATATCTTTTCACATTTGATGAATCTAATACAATATTTTAATTATTCGACAACACTTTTTTATTCATGGCAATAACTCTAGGCTACATTCAAAAAATAAATTCTATAAATTTTTCCAATATTCATTCCACGATTAAAATATCTGCAGAAATTACCAAATAACAATTTTTGATCAATACCAAGAATAAGGTAATATAAAACATACAAAATCTTATATAATTCTGTAAGTCCTGTATTATTTTTAAGGAAGATTATAGAAATCTTTCTTAGAATAATTTCAATGACACAATGAAATCGATCAAATTACGAACCTTGATTAAAATATATAATAAATTTACAAAAAAAAAATATTTTTTGTATAATTATTTATTCTATTTTTGTTACAAGAAAATTTTTAGATTTTTCATGTATAACTCGAAAATTTATTATATTTTTGAGATTTTGAGTTATTTCAAAATCGACTCCGAAAATTTGTATAAATGTGGTAAGTTAAATTTTTTTATATATCTAAACCTCGGTGAACGGTTTGACTTGTTCTACAAAAGAAACCCACTGGGAGTACAACTTTTGGTTGAATCCCAATTAAATTAATCTATCTTTAATATATTCAAAGATTTCAACTTCTCCTCCTCAATAAAAACAAGGCACCCATCAACAACACTCAAATTTTTAGGTTTTAAAGTTTAAATTTTTAGGAAATGTTACTTTAAAAAGTAAAACTTACAACTTTTTTTTCATATTTCCACAATTATGAGAATGCATTTATTGCCAGTTTCTTAAATTACGTTCGAAAAAGTGTGGGACAAGGATAATAGTTATTTAAATGGGGTCGTATTAGTGTATAGTAAAAAAAAATGAATTACTCATGTCAAATTTGGCCATAATATAATTCATAATAATCAAGCAATGAAGCAATATATTGAATTACTGTGAATAAATTAGTAGTGATTTCAACGAAACTTTAAATTAATTTCATTCTGTTTGGTATCACGACGAAAATCCTAGTTAATTATACAAAATTTATATATAAATCAATTTTACACCATTATTCAAATGATTTTAATAAAATTTTATGACTTTACCTTAAGGTTTATGTGTAGTATCACAATAATCTGCTATATATGTATATAAATTAATAAAAATATATGTGCTAAGGACACAAAATCTTTGCAATAATTAGTTTTATTATATATCACCTAATAGCACGACATAATAAGGAACCAAAAAAAAAATCCATTCTAATTCTACGAAGCATATAAAGGAGTAAAATAAAACATAAAACATATTTGTAAAGATTATAAAAATGATAATAACAATTTTGTTATTCAGCAAAATCACGCAATTTTAAAATCAGGCCAAAATATAATTATTAAACTTTAAACTTTAATGTATATGGAAATTTGGAATCTATAACATTTGTCCTTTTACATTTGATACGTGAGAGGACAATTGTACGGGAAGAAATGAATTCATGATCAATTCTACGACATTAATTTATATTTTTAATTTTTACATTATAAATTAAATATCAAAATTAATAAAAATTAATGTTCCGGAAATATGTCCCCAAAACCCAAACCATATATAAAAAATGGTCCAACTTTAAATGTAATAACGCCCAAACTATCAAAAGCAAATTTTTAAAAACTGCAAATATCATCTTTTTATACAATTTTCTAGGAAAACGCTGATAAATGTATCCTTTTGTACAAGGAAGAATCATGGAAAATATAATTAAAAATTATTTCCGAGTCGCGATTATTTTGAGCAATTGAGAGATCTTAATTGTGCCGGTCAAAATGTGCACGAGTAATTATGCAGGATGAATTGTGCGAGAATAATAGACCGGTACGACCTAAAAATAGTAAAAACTTTGTGTAAAAGCATTTTGATGTTTTGCACAATTTTTTAAAGTTTTTAAATTTAATTTAATTTACATTGGTGAAGTTCATTACTTTTGGGATTATGTATAGCAAAAAATGTTTCAAGTATCATAAATTTGTAATTATAGCGCCTTAAAACAACTATTGTAAAAACTTATAGTTTATGTATAATAAAGAATATTTTATCACAAGTTGTAAATGGAAAAACTATTAAAAAATTGTTTGAAAATCGTCAAAAAACTTTAAAATGTTCCCATAATTTTATTCTGAATCTGGTTTTTCGTATTTATTGACAAATTATTCAAAATTTACATATACGTAATGAATTCTAAATTCCGGAAGGATTTACTGTATGCTGGCTGGATTGACTATTTACTCAAAATTTATATAACTAATAATTAATAATCATTGAACCATTGAAATCAGATCTTAAATTAAACACTTAACTTTAACCATAATTGGTTTTCAGTTAATTTCCAAGAAATTTAAATTAATACAATTTTATTGAATTAAGACTTACTATATTTAAGTTAATTTTACAAAGTTATCTGTCAAATCCTTTTCATATTAAATTTATTTAAATCAATTATGTATAAAGTTTTTTTTTGGACATTTTTTCTAAAAGTTTAAATAATTTATGTAAAACAAATTCAATATTTCAATAAAGTTTCAAATTTCCAATAAAGATATTGCATAATTAAAATAAATAATTATTATTTTAATTTGGTAACAATTATATTTTGATTTCCGTTTCTTATTTAATTATTTAGAGATTATAAAATAATCGAATTTCTGCTAAAAAATATTACTTTAATTATAAAAAATATTTTTCAAAGTAACAATGCAAAAATTCATATTACTATAATAAAGAAGATATGGGTAAAACTTGCGGCAGCTGGAGAATCACTTCTCGAGGGCTCCGCATTCAAAATGTCGTTTTTATTATTAGTCAAATAAAAAACGATGAATTACAAAAATAAACTAATAATTGCAACATTGAAAGGATATTATCTAAATTATAAATGCAAATTTCTATACAGCTAAAATACTGTGAATATTAAATGTTTATAAAGGGGACGTATAAAACTGATTTCGCACCGTACCATAATTACTATAATTAATATAAAACTATTTAAAAAAAATTTATTTTTTATATACGACATAAATAACATAGAGCCATTATATTTAGACAACGTTTAAAAGTCAATCTTAATTTACTGTTCGAAACAGTTGGCAAAACGCTCAAAATTTAAGATGGGTTACAAGTCATGTAAATCAAAAATTATAACTAATGTTTATATACATTACCTTAAAAAGTAAACTCATTACTCGACTTAATAAAATCTATGGCCTTTTGTAAAATTATTCGAAAATATTATATAAATATAAATGCTATAGAAATATTTTCCAATATTCTTCTGGGACTGATGACAATTGAGATCAATAGCAGAAAAAAAAAACCTTTTGGCTAATAAGTTCTGATAGGATCAACTTTAATAAAAGTTAAAATTTAAATAAACTTGATTATTTATGGAGACAAGAACCCTTGTCAATTATGGGAAAAATTTCCATAAAGAAAAAAATTTAAAAATATTTTTATATAAACATATTTTTTTAAATAACTCAAATATAAAATTACATAAATATTTAGAATAACAAAAACAAAATATATTTATACATTAAGATCTGATATAAAAAAATTATTATAAATTAATTATAATTTAATTGTATCTAAATTATGTTTGTACATTTTGTTATTTTATATCTAAAATAAAAATAATGTTTTCCTTCAATATTGTTTATCAAAAACTCTTTTTTTTTTCATTATAATTTTTAATGTGCATTCAAAGTTATTCATAACCACGACCGAGATTGTCCAACAGGTTTTTATTTAATATGATAATTTTTTGAAAAAAGCTTATAACTAGATAGTACTAAAAAGTCATGATTTCATCATAAACTTAACACATAACTGAGTATGATTATAATAGCATAATAATTGTTGAATATAATACACAATATTTGCTGTACATAAACATAATTTCTTGTTAGTATATTTTTACCACCCGGAAGGATTTTTTGAAATATTATGCTGAAAGAGCATATAATAAGTATTTAAGAAATCTCATAAACTGTAGTTAATCATACGTGACAATCAAACTAAATATATTTTATGTATAATACATTCAACAACAATTTAACCAATCCAATACAGTTTTATATATAGTAAATTATAATAAATATAATAATATCCTCTAATTTAATCATCTCATAAAAGAAACCAGAAAAAAAAATGGATTTTTATCTTGCTTTATAAGATTATACGAATTTTTAAGTATATATCTGAAACATGTCAGATATATTAAAAAAATTAAGTTATTTATATGTTAAAAAGGTTAATGTAAAAATTTAAAATAAAACTTGTAGTAGATACTGGCAAGATGACCTTTATTTAACATTAACATTTTCGAATAACTCTTCTAAGTCATATAACAAATATATTTGAATTCCGAAAAATATTAAAAATAATTCATATTTTCAACATTAATCAAAACTTAGAACCAATAATTATCGTCAATATAAATTGTTATAAAAAAAAATTTTTAATACATTTTTAAATTTAACTTAAAATAATAAAAACTTACATGGGTAAAATAATAATAATGAACTGCAGCTCCTCTTTCTGCTAATAATTGTGTATACTCATTAGTTGGACAAATAAAGAAATGATCACCAACTGCTTGTCCAACTTGATATTGATTTTGGTATCCATCGTTGCCACTTTCCCATCCAGTATACTGAAATTGTTCAATATTATTTCAATTATTAATTACTTAAATATACAAAAACTGCGACAGGAAGTAAACACTTTTCCTTAGTTTTCCAGTACATTACGAGTTTACAAAGGAAAAGGACAAAAATATGTTGTTAACATATGAAAGAAAATTAAATTCTATAATTTTAAAATTTCGATACAATAAACTTATAATGGCCTAATTATTAATTATTGGTAACATGACAAAAGGCTACACAACATAAAGACTAAGGTGGCGCGGGATTTTTGTTGATAAAAAAATTTCCCTTTTTTTGAAGAGACCTTGATAAATTCACCCGAAACTTCCAAAAACATTTTAAAATTATTAATAGCTAAAATTTCTTCGTGACAAAAACCTTTTGCGGTGACGTAAACGCTAATATGGAAGAGGCGGAAAGGTTGAAACTATCTAAACTAATTACAGATAAATTGAAATGATTTTGTCAAAATTTCAAACAAACTTTTTGCGGCAATTTATCAAAATTTCAAACTAAAAATGTACCCTAGTAAAGATACTAATATTAATGTGAGAGTACGACCGAGCGAGTCTCAATGATAAAGGGTTCGTGATAAGAAACTAATGGCTTTTATAGGTGTAGAAATAATTATAAACAATTGCGAATTAAGTGATATTTTATCTCAGAGTCAAACAGACACGGGTTCGTGACAAAATACAATTATTGATTATAAAATTGTAATTAATTTTTAAAACAATCATTTCGAAGTTTACTTTTACTTATTTTGATTTATATATTTTAAAATTATTGTACACATAAATTACTTATAATGATATGTTACATTTTACATTGTAATGTATGGAAAGTAAAATTAGCATTACAAAATGAAATTTATTATGTAAGTTGATTGGTTTCACAAAATTGCATAAAATTATAATTTTATGTTTTATTTTTATTATTATTTTTTGTATCAATTTTAATTTTAATAAAACAATAACATTCTATCATATAAGGCAGCGTTTGGCAACCACAGATCTGCGTAAAAAATTATGCTCGTTCGCTAGTTGCAGTTTTGTTACGAGTTCGCGGAACATTTTTGGGTTGAAAAACACTGTAATTAAATATATTCATAAAAATTGGATATATAATTTTTTATATTTGTCTAAATTTCTTAAAATAATAAATCTCTTAATTATTATTTTTCCAAATTGGATCAACAAATATTGTAAAATTATAAAAATAATTTATATTTACCTGAAATATGATTGCTTCACGCTCTGGTTCAGATGCCTTATTAAATATTGTATTCATGATTTCTAAAAATTTTTCTCGTGGTAATGAGGTTGCCTCATCCTTATCAAAATAATCGATAAAATCATATAGAAGAAAATATGTGCCTAGTATGTAAATGAAAAAAAAAATGAAATTATACATTTTTATAGTTGAAGAAAAACTTTCGTAATACGTATTTAAAATATATAAGTTTTTTTTAAAGTTCGAAAAAATAAAATTGTAAATTATAATTTTTTATTTTTTAAGGGTGGACCAGAAATGGTGGTAGGATAGACAAGAAAAGGATGGTACTATAAGTACTGTAAGAATAAAATATATTGGCACTTTCTTGCTTAGAGCCGCATTTACGCCTAATACAGAAAAGGTAATTTAATTATATATAAATCACGTTATAGACCAGGCATTTAAAATCGACTGTATCGGCAGTAAAGTACATTTTTTCCTAAAACTCAACACAAATACCGTGGTATACCATTCATCCATTTCTAGTATACCCTGTATATATTTATATAAAATGATATATAACTTTATAAAATTCTTTATTAACTGAACTACATATTGAAAATGTAGTTATAGTATAAGTTATAAAATCAATAAATCACATATTGTTACTAACCCATATTTTATACAGGGTGTTTCAAATAATATAAATTAAAATAATATAAATGTAAACTATAACTTTCAACCCAGTACGAGTTTTGAAGACTTTTTTTAGTAAATTTTTTTAGTAACACTTTGTCGATTCTAATTTATATATAACTCAGTAAATGTACATCACAAATATCAAAAATTCCTCACTAGATGACATTTATTGTTCAGCTGAATGTGTTGTTAAAATGTAATTGTAAATTTTACTAATTTTTGGTTTAACAAGATATTCAGCTGAACAATAAGCGTCATCTAGTGAGTAATTAAATTCATCATTGAAATGTAATTGTAAGTTTAAATTTAAAACATATTTTTTATAAAACTTGTTCCCATTTTCCATTTTATATTATAGAAATTGATAAAATTTACAACGAATATTTTGAACTAATAACATAAAAAATGCCAGTACGTATAATGTCACTCTGTTATGGTGTGGACTGTAGAGGACTGTAGACTGCTATTTTACATGAATACAGACGTTATTTTTAATTTAAAAACAATTTAAAATTGAACTGACGAATTTTAAATTTTGCAAAATATTTGAGTCACCCATTATTGTCAAGGATATATTTCTATTATAATTATATATGTAATATTAAACAATCTAACATAAAATGTAGTGAATATCAAAAAAACTAGTTTCATTTTATATTTACAAATATATAAATTAAAATAGAGATATGCAAAAAAAATTGTTTGACCTATAATATATATGGCATTACATTATAAATACAGCATTTCAAATTATGAAATCTTTTAAATTATTATGTAACATGATTTTTGATGGAAAATTTTTTTAGTAAATTTTTTTTTTTTTTCGGGTTTTTTTTTTTTTTTTTTGTTGTTGTTGACAAATTGCCCACAAAGATTATAATAAATTTTCAATGTCCTTGAAGGACATTCATCCAATATTCTATCTAAAGGAAATAGTATAGTGTATATAGCAATTTATTTGTGATTGCTTTATTATTATTTTTTCTTCTCTCTCTTCTTCTTTGATGAATTACAATAATAATTTAGATAAATTTTACATAATTTAAAGCTATATATACACACACACACACACATAGAGAAAACAAATATTATTATGTATATGTATATTTTATTTACTGAAAATCGAAATTAAATAAAAAAAAATTCCTTTATTTACGCACATAATCTATTTTATGTATAAACGTATAAAAGATATGAAAAAAAAAACGAAGAAAAATTAAATTTTCTTCATCATAAAATATATACCTTTGACGTGTAGTTCCAAATAATAAATATATACATATATATCTTTCAGTTTAGTTATGCTACATGCTGTTCACCTTTTGGCTAATGTCTTGATTTAGTCATTTCAGTCACGAACTGGACTCTCACGTTTCAATAATATTGTATAGCTAAAAGTTTTATTTCATTTCTTTTTTTTTTATGTATATATACATACAAAGAAAAAAAAAAAAATATATAACTCCTTAAAGGAAAAAAAAAAGTCATTAAGCTATATAGAGAAAATTGTATTTTAGTAGCCCATCCAACTAGCCGAGTAATATAATGCTTCAAAAATAAAATTAAGATGTACATATAAAAATTCTATAGATTTAAAACTATACTTTTAGTAATGAAAAGAATAAAATATAAAAACTGTTTTTTTTTAGGGGGTGGGGGGGGGGGGGGGGTTTTTCCAAAATTCTATGTTCCAATATAATTTTTTCTACGGTTCTATTAATTTATTTTATCCTTAAAGATAATATCCTTAACATTGTAAATGTCGAAAATTTATAAAGAAAATATATTATTGCTAATCTATATAAACTAGGAAATTTTACCTTTCTTCTTTCTTTTCTAAGTGAGAAATGCTAATAGAATTATTTTTATTAAACATTTAGTTTATTTTCATCCCGATTTAACTAGTACATTACATATATATATATTAAAAAAATAATATAAAGGTGCTAATGAAATAGGATTTTCTAGTAATGTGAACCATCTTACAGTAGAGGTATATATAATATAATTAAACAATGTAATGTGAGCAAAGTAATTTTTCGTAATAAAATTCGTAAATAATTATTTATATATGAATCTTTAATCTATAGAAATTTATGCAATGAAAATATATTTAGAATGAATAATATATAATTTAATTAAATTAAAGATTTAATAGAATTATAAAAATTAAATTTCTTTTTTTGAACTTCTAAGGACGATTCTATCTACACAATTGAACTGAAACAAAATAATTTAATTCGTTTCGCTATTCTATAGTGTGTCAGCTACGATGGAACAATTGGGAACAGGTTAAGGTTTTGTTTTGTTAAGCTGACAAAGTAATTAACTTAACAAAAAAATTACTTGAAATTTGAATTTACACCGAATTTGAAATAGAATTGAAGAAATCAACTTCAAAATTTTTGGAAGAATTCTGTTAACTTAAAATAAAATCTAGTAAATTTAATCTTTTTATTCTTTGTACAATTTCATATTAAAGAAATGAAAAGAAAAATTATATAATAATGTTAAATTAATATATCCCGAATAATTTAAATTACAAAATTTATGCAAAAAAAAAAAATAATACATAAAATAACTACACTCCCCAAAATAATTTACGTGTGAAATGTGTGAAAGAATATAATTTTCTTATCCTTTCATCGGTATATTAACAACAAATAATAAAAATCGATTTTATTTAACGATTTCTTATCTTTCCTTTAAATCTTTATGTATATACAATTGTTTAATATATATCTATACATAAAACCTATACATAAAAATTTCTATTCAAATCAAATAATAATAATAAAAAAAAAACTATGTGGAGTTTGTTAAAATGATATGTTTATGAAATATGTATTTTATCTGAAAAAATTTCTATTTTCTAAAAGCTCTTACTACATATAACATAAAAAAAAGCTTTTGGCTGATAACAAATTATTGAACTAGTCGGAAATTTGTCGTGTATAGACACGATGAATTTCAGGTGACATTATATGTAGAGGGAAACAAGGACTCATAAATTCATTTATTTCTGATACGATTCATACAAGTATTTATGTTTGATGACTCTCTGTTAGAAACACCAAACATGACACTTACATAATAACAAAACTTCATTAAATTACAAAAGAAAGACAAACGTATTGAATTTACAATACCTATTAATGTCTGGAAACTTTATGAACATATGATAAACCTAAACCGCGACATGGCAATATTGAAATCATTGACCTTATTAACTAAAGGTCAACTTCAATATAATATTAAATACGATTTTTTTTATTTAATTAAAAGAAAAAAAAAATTATAACAATTTTCAATGTTATCCTTTTTATATTAAAAAGGAAGCCAAAAAAAAAAAAGTTACAAAAAACTATAATAGACACGCATACTTTTTGAGACTTGGAGACTTGAATTTTTATTGTAATTATATATATAAAAAAGAAAACTTTTTATCCTACTAATACACATAAATAATTATTTTAGATTTGTGTTTTTGTTTAATATAAATTTAAGTTGTTTTTATTATCGACCTCCTCCTTCTTACAAAAATATAAACCCCAAAAAGGAAACACAGGTTGTAGAAGAAATATAATGTCATGATATTTCAGAAACAACAAATAAACAACAAAAAAAAAAAAAAAAAATAGGAAAATATTGAATTGTTAATGGCCTTGACACGTCTGTAAAAGAAAAATATACCAAATTTATTACGATTTTTTTTTTTCGACAATAATAATAATAAATAGTTGACATGTAATGCACATACCGAAACTCTTGTATTTATATGTATACAATTTAGGATATTACCGAAAACTCTACATTAGTATTTATTTATATTAGAATGTAATACATACTTACATTTTATGTATTTTCATGTTTATAGCTTCTTAACTCTTGCATAATTTCGAATATTTTATCAATTTTCAATTATTTTTTATAAGGTTATCATAAACATTTTCAAGGACTTTCATTTCAACAACAACAACAAAAAAACTTATTATTAATCAAATTTGAAAATAAAATAAAAGTTTTGTAAATGCTAGAAAGACATGATAATTTAGATATGCATACAAATTATTGAATACCATGAACTTTAATCAAATTGCAATCTTAAGACGCTCATAACGTCATAACTAATACTTTTAAAGCTCTCAAATAATACTTTATTAAGCCTTGTAGAACAGTTACGAACTTCGTACATTTTTTTGTTTATAATATAAATATAAGTTTAAAAAAATTTACGATGTAACTGACGTCCACCCAACATGAACGAATGCAACCTGCCGCATATTTTATAAAAAATAAATATAAACTCAATAGTAATAATAACCTAAAATGAGTCATGAGTCATTGAGGTATAATTTTAATTTTAATAAAAAAAGACTTTTTTTTTTAAATATTAAATATATTTTTATTTTAATTTATTACAAATAGGTTCCGGTTAATAATGAAAAATTATGTCGGCCAAGTGCCCCCCTACTGGCTCGGCAGGCTCCCAATCTTCTGAATCACGTTGTTTAAAAAACTGTTGTCAATGGTTGAAATCTGCTCGATAATGTTGTTTTTAAGCTCTTGAATTGTTGTGGGATTATTGCTGTACACTTTCGACTTCAGAAAACCCCACAAAAAAAAATCCAACGGTGTCAAATCGCACGATCTTGGTGGCCAATTCACTCCTCCTCTACGAGAAATAATGCGAAATAATGCGAACTTTTCCTTCAAAAGATCCATATTCTCTACGTCCAAATCATTAATTTCCCGCCACAAAAAGCTTCGGATCATCTCCGTGTAGCGATTTCCATTGACCGTAATCGCATTTCCATTTACGTTTTCAAAAAAATATAGTCCGATGATTCCTCCTGACCACAAACCACACCAAACCGTAACTTTTTGTAGATGTAATGGTTGCTCTAAGATAACCCTTGGATTCTCTTCACCCCTAATGCGGCAATTTTGTTTATTGACGTAGCCATTGAGCTGGAAATTAGCTTCGTCGGTGAAGATTATTTTGTTAAAAAAATTCTCATTTTCTTCTTGTTTTTCGAAAAAATGTTTTAATAACAAACACACGTTGTTCCTTCGTGAAGCGTTCCATATTAACTAACCGGAATGTATTTAGAATATACCTGAAGAACCCTCGTATAAAAATTCCTGGTAGAAAAAAAATGGCGGCAAAATAATCAAAATGATACCTCAATTTTGAACACCCTTTATAAAAAACTGCATAAATATTAAATAATGTATTCTCACCAATTTATTAATACTTGTTTCTAGGATGGTTGATTTTTAATATTTATCATTTTGTATACGTGCTAATTATTTAAAATATTATTATAAATACTTAAGTCATAAGGACAATATAAAATGACATAACCAAATAAATTTTCCTCCTTAAACTGTGGTAAATATAAATTAAAACTAAACTAATCGAAAATTTTATCTAAACTCATATAAAGTAAAATTTCGTACTGCAATCCATAATTTACTTTATCATGAAACTTATTTTATATAATCTGACTGTCCCGTGACGTGATGACTCCTAAATGCTGAATTTAATCTAAAAACGTATAAAACGTACAAAAATATGGTGCGGCAATGATAATATATGATATATAGATACGTAAATAAAGCGTATACATAATACTAAAAATGAACATTTGTTATGCAATCCAACATAAAAGATTTATGAAATTTGGCAGTTTCTTTCTAGAAAACCTTGAAGATGTGAGTAAACTGAAACCAGCTATAGTGATTGCATTCATTAAAGAAGTGGGCTGAGTCGTCAAACTATGGTAATGATGAAGCGTTAGTATAATGAGCTCACTAATATGTGTGCTAGGTTGTCTTACAATTCCCGCTCCTTTAAAACCAATAGTATAATCTATAATTTTTGGCTACATTTATGAATTCTATATGATTATCTAGGAATTACTGATATATAAGTTTTAAATTATCATTGATTACTAACAAAAAAGTAATGATTGTTTGTATGCTTGTTGTCAACTTTTAACTCATCCTCAGTTTTTAACTGACTTTCAATTTATAATTTAAGTATTTTGCATATCGATGGTAACAAGTGCCTTACTTATATCATTATATTTGTTATTTGTATTTAAAGTGCTATAAATAAACATAATTTATCTGATATTTTTATAGTCTACTTGTTATGTATATATTTCATTAGAAATTAAATAGATAATCTATATTGTTACGAACTGAAGTACAAGACATTCAAAATAGAACCACTTAATTATTAATCATATGTATCTCTAAAAACCATAATTTTTATCTTGTTCTTAAAAATCTGAAAATAGAATTTTCCCAAACGTATTTTTTAGTTAAAAAAAAAAACTTTATTGGTTATTATAAAATATTAAAATTTTGTTACATTTGGCAACAATGTTAAAAACTTAAATATAATTTTATGGAAATGTCTTTCAGTAACATTTATAATTAAATTTTAGTGACTAGCAAAAATATTTATAGTTATGAAGTGTTAAGAAAATATATATATAAAAAAATATATAACAATTAAAAATATTTCGTTGTTGTTGTGATATAATTAAATTATGATTATAAATTGAAGGTCAAATTTTACATAAAAATTTTAATTAACTTTCAAAATTAACAGACAAAATAAAGTTCAAATATTTAGAGATGAATAAAAAAGAAAGAGCTTTGCTTTAGGAACTGACAAAATGAAGCATTTATAATATTCGGAACTAGGAATAAAAATCTAATAATTCCTAATATGGTGTTACCCCCGGTCGTTAGTTCCTCATCTCAGCAGATAATTTCACTGTAAACTTTTTCAAAATTTTATTTAACCCTACAATTTTAATAACGTGCCTTAAAAGACTACAGATTTATAAGAAATCTTACAATGCATAAAACAGGACATTTTGTGTAAAATTAGAAGTTATACATAGGACATCATAGCAAATATGACCAAAATTCGTCATAACAATCAGTTAGAAAGGTTATAAAGAAAGGTATAAAATTTATAATGCTAATATAATTCTAGTTTATTATGACACTACCGAATTTTGTTTCGGATAATAAAATTATATGTTAAATTTAAAAAAAATATATAATCCAACCTCACCAACTTGAAAACATAATAAAGATTACAGAATGACGAAAATATTATTTTACATTTCGTTCATAAGGTGGGATTGCAGATCATTCTAGAATATTCTAATACTATATACGAAAAATCAAAAATATCTTATAAGTATGAAAAACCTCTCAAAAAACTCCCACAAATATGATGATAAACCACTTCCTTAAAGAAAGCTGCTTAACACTATTCTAAAAAAAATTATAATCGTTTTTTATACTCCCTCGCAACCATATAAAATTTTGGTGAACCTATAATTTCTGTAAAAAAGTCGTATTAACATAAAAGTTTATAGAAAATAATTTCACGGTCGTTAGGACGTAATGTTATGATGAATTTTGACAATACACGTGTTTGATGAACCTTCAATTTAAATTTAGCAAAAGTGAACATAAAACTGTAATTATATATAATAAATATATATTTATTTTGAGGCAGAATGTCATAAAGTGTTGTAGGTAGATTTTTTTTAAACACGAACATATCCAAATACAATTGCTATTATTATGATATTTATATTTTATTTTCTAATTTATATTTAAATTCTATATATATTTTTATAAAAAAAAAATGCTCCAGAATTATAATTTATGTAATTTGTTTTTGTTAGTCAGTAAACTAATTACATAATTTGTGTCACGATTCAGCATTTAAACGTATAGTAAAGTGCAATTTTATCACTTAGTAACAGACGTATTACAACCAAATTAAATCAGATTTGATATTTTCTACGAAATTGAATCATTATATTTTGATAATAATTATGTTTTATGTAAATATTGATTCATTTTTAGGGCAATTTTTCATTATGAAAATAAAATAGCCCAATCAATTGTTATGAACATTTTTGAAAATCAAATAATATATCCTCAATAAATGACCAAAAATTCAGTGATTTTTCATATGAAATATTTTCCAAAATTCTATTGAAATTTTGCATTTATGATTTAAAGAATTTTTTCCTGAAATTATGAGTATTTCCTTAGTACCATGTTTGTAACCCTTCTGAGACATACCATATCAGTTAGAAAAACTGATCCAATTAAGTCTTTTAAAGTCTTTCTTTACTTTTACCATAAATATTTCTTTTAAACTATTTACTAATACAGCCTAAACCTGGAAAAATACTCTGATAATTGTCCAATTTACAAATTATCTTAAACATGTTTATAATAGCCTGTAATCTGATAATAAATATCGTATTATTATATCAGGTCAGGACCCTTTTACCACAATTTTTTTCTTTGTTATTACATTACCTTAGCAACATAAAAATATCCTTTTGAAAACTACAAAAAAAAAAAAAAACTAATTAAGAAAGAAAATTAAAATAAAATAAAAAACAAAAACCAAATCAAATCGTTGTGATGCGAAAAAGTTCTATGTAAATAATTAGAAAACCAGACACAAAATTATTGTGTATTACAATCCAACATAAAAAAAATATGTTCTATGTATAAAATTCAACATAAAAAATATTATATAAAATTTATATCCCAGGCAAAAATTTCTAACAAACACAATGACAATTTAAATGAAAGGTCCTGATAAATTTTACTTTTATTTTTCATTTTTATTTAATATTCTAAATAATTTTAACACTAATACATGGAAATTTTTAACTTTAACTTACTAATACTCAAACAAAATTTTATGGAATAATATTGTTAAAAAAAAAAAGGTGAAAATTTTAAAAGCTTTTCAATAAAGAGACTAAAAATATGGGATTGACCTATAACATCCGATAATATAATATGTGGCGCTCCTTTTTCATTACAAATACACATAAAATTGAATTTATATACCAACATAGTTTATATAATAATGTTGATTTCTATTTGTTATGTGGAGAAGGGGAATTTTATTTGTAAGAAGGCAAGAAAAATCTACATGATTGTAAAAATATTTTAGCCACGTGGAGATATAATCTATAATAAATATGTATATATGTAAAATAAAAAAATATTTAATCTATATACAAAAATACGATATAGCTTTAAGGACGAAAAATTGAAAATATTTTGTTATCTAAAAAATTGTTGTTTTACACAGTAAAAAATTGTAAAAAAAAAAATTTTAAATTTTTTTTTAGTAAATTAATTATTAAATATTAATAGTAACTAATTTTTTGGCGGTAATTAATAATTATTAGTTAATAATTAATTTTAGACTTTTAAAATTGTAGGTGATTATAGAACAATCATTCATTCGTATTGTGAAGTAGATGTTTAAGACATATGATATGAAACTATTTTATAATAAAATTATGTTAACTTTTAATAAAATTTGGTACACAAAGTTAGTATTCAGGTTGTTTCCCCTTTTAATTTTGGGGTTGAAGTTTCATTGGATCCGTATCAAAATTCTGAATTATATAAATTTCATTCAGAATGTCTTAAAATATCTGAACTTTTTAACAAAAGTAGTGTAGCACTAATTATTATGCACATAACCACGAGTTATTTTGATTGGACTGAAATGAAGTAAATGGAAAGTTTACAACACATTTCGGAAGGATGGCTAAGTCTTTTGCCTGCTATTGAAAGATTAATGATAAATTTAAAATATGTCAACCTGCATTAATAAAACTATAAAGTTAATATGCTCTTATAATATAATAAAACTAAACCATATAATGAAGTCAGATATTTTAAACTAGTTTGCAGAATTTTAGATTTAAGTTTTTGAATTTAAGTTTGCAACTGTTTGAAACTCACTACCGGTAAATAGATTAGTTTAATATACCGGTGATAAAGCCACATTTCAATTTTTTTAAATTGTGAGTGCCTGTTACTTTTTAACAGTGTATATACAATATTTTTGTTTACATAACATCAACTGTTCTGGCTGAAATTCGTAGTAAAAATTTTTAAATATTGTATAGTAAAATTTTATTCGCCTACACATGTCTGGCTTGGAAAATCGGTATAATAGTATTAAGGATTCATATATAAGTATATATATATATTTATATAAATTCTTAATATTTATATATATATATATATAAATACAAATATATTTTATTGTATATTTGTAAATAAATTAAAAAAAGAACGTTAAAAGAAGAAAACAAAAATCTCGTATTTACCCAGGTTCTCGTACCATGTATTACGATATATTTCTATCTATACTAGTTCAAATACATACTAAATAATAATATCCTTATATATTTTGTTTATAAATTCAATACGTAAAATAAAATAAAAATTTTAAATTTGTATTTAAAAAAAAAAATTCAATATTCTGGAGACGAAGAAAATTAATAAAAAAACTGAGAAGAATTTTATAAAAGTTTTGTCCTTATATAAAGGATCTCGATGTCATGATATTTTATTTATATATTTTCGGTTCTGTTGAATATTATGTACTTGTATATATTTGTTTTATATATGAACAAAATATAAAAAAAAGCATAAACAGAAAGAATGAATATAAAAGAAATAATAGAAGGATCAGGATACAAAAGCTCTTTTATATATATAAATATCAAGGCCATTTGAAGTACTCCAGGATTATATTTTTATGTAGTATTTGTTGTATATATATTATGTATATAATTTTTGTTTTGTGGTTATGTAAAATGAGCTTGTCTATTATTTTAAAACGCAATTGTGTGCACAAATTAACATGAGTGCAATGAAAGTATAATAAAAAGGATATAAACGCAATTTAATTATAATGTATATATGTATTATAATTATAGGTGTTATAGCCGTATAAACACTGTAATATTAATTGTTATAATTACTCTCACATTATATCTTCAAAAGCTAGAAGTTTATCAAATCAAAGCTAATGATTAACTGCTGTAGAAAAAAGCCATAAACACTTTATAGACATACCGATACTAGTTTTATTTTGAGCTGGTGTATAGAATAACTTTAAATACAAAATATGTAATAACAAAGTCCAAAATTTTGTAGATATGAACTAAATCTATCTTCCTGACCTCCATCTCCTACGTATTATCAAACACATATAAATGAGAAGTCTAAAAATGTTTTTATGAATTTTATGAGTCACAACTAGCCTTATTTTACTTTCGATTCCGCATCTTACCACGACATTATATGAAAATACCTGAATATACATTTATTATTTCGCTGTCGGCAAATGCAAAATGAATTTAGTAATTATAGCAAGGCTATGAAAAGGAAAAAAGTAAAAAAAAAATTTAATGGAACGAATAGAAAGAAAATAACATAAACAAAAATTATATATTAAAAATATATAATTTATATGCATTTATAAATTAACAAACGCGTATTCATTATCATCTTAATCATTTTAAAACTTTATACACTAATCAACAGGATATAAAGAACTATATACTTAAGGAAAATTTTCAAGGTAAATTACTTAACAGGAGAAAATCCGTTTTAACTAAAAGCACATAATTTTCCTTATAGAAAAATTGATAAAAAAAAAATTCAAAAAACCAGAACATCATATTTTTTTTTACATGTATAAAAAAATGTTGATTCCATTTACAAACTTCATCAATCAGAATTATAGTGTTATTAATCTAAAAAAAAATTATATATTTTAATAATATCCTTTTAATTAAATCTTACCGAAAAAAATCAATTTTTCGAGAACAGTGTGCAAAAATCTGGTTGTACTTTATAACATTAGAACATTTGCCAAAATTCATATATAAAATAAATTTGATTATTAATACTATATATTTCCACTTGTTATATAAATCTTGTAAATGAATAGTAAGTATCTTTTATGGAGGTTATTATTTCGTAAAAATGCCAAAACTTATCGACTTAAACCCCTGGTTATAGCGCCATAAAACAAAAATAAAAAGAATTTTTCGATTATTATAAATAAGCACGAAACTTTAATATAAAAAATGGTTCCTTAGTTCCAACCGATAGTAACTAATCCAAAGCATAAACTCTAAATTCATAAAAAATGCATAAAGTTCTAATTACAAACTTAATCACTTTAAAAATGATTTTATCAGATTTGTAAATATAAAACTCAAATCATTTCTTAAAATTTTCGTTAACCATCAAGTAACTCTCAACAGTTTTAATTATATTTAACAAAATTATAACAAGATTAACACTAACATTACATAAATCAAACTCTCAGTAAATAATACCGTGTAAACATAAAAAAAAACATATAACCGAAAATATTGTTGATGAAAACCCCATACTAATTCATTTTCAACAACAAACAGCAATAAAAAATTAAAGCCATATTTTTTATGATATATAAAAAATCTATTTTCCCTTTATTTTTCATATATATAATATCTACACATCCATCTGGCAACATATCCTTAAAGGTATTTTTATGTATATATTTAATCAAAAAAAAAAAAAAAATATCCTTAAAATTCAAAAAGTAAAATGATTAAAACATTTTTGATGTCGTCATCATGAAATCATTTTCTTTTGTACAATCATTTCAAATTTCAATATTATTTTTTAACTAAATTTATATATATGAAAAATACAATTCGTATACATACACAAATATAATCTGAATTTTCATAAAATTTAAGAAATTTCATTTGTTTATATACATTACAGATAGTCCTTTTTTTTCTAATATATAGAAAAGTGTATATGAAACAAACAAAAAAATGAAAAAAAACTTACTTGAGTTCAAGGTCTTTTTATGTATATATATGTATATAAATAATATATATATAATAATGTATTATATAAATATAAATTTTTTAGATCAAAAAATGTCCTTTAGGCCTAGGTTTATCTAAAGAATAACAAAAATATTTTCCTATACTAATAAAATGAAAATTCACTTATACAATTTCTATATTATATTGAAAATATATAGAAAAGGATATCTAAAAAAATTGTTTATATGTGTTCTCTATACACACAACTTACGAACACAAAAATATAAATTTATGTTTAAATGTATTTGTGTTCAATTGTTTAATAGTAGTTGTGTGATAAATAAAATGAAAATTATAAAAATAATATACAATTGTATTATCCTTGCACATATACCAGGTATACAGATTTTTTTTTTCGAATGTATTTGTATATGGCTACAGGTTTTAAGTACTTCAGTTGAGGATCTTGTTTTTTTTTGTACTCTTGCTTGTACCTAGCTTTGTAGAAAATTATGATATTCGTTCGGGGAAATATTTGCTTTTTGTAGGGTGAGATAAAACTTTGAAAATTGTATTTATAATAATTGTGTACTTATATAAAGATTTTTCGCTTATATATTACGAGTAGTTAGAATGGAATAACTATGAAGTATTTGTAATGGAGTTAGGATCCAAAAATATCAATTTTACTAAAAATGTATTTTTCTGTACGTTTTCGATGTCAGATATTTAAAATATGGAACAAAAACGTCCATGGACGCGTACGAAGAACGTAGAAACCGGATGGAAATTCCGAAGAGGGCTTGGGTTTCTCGTTGATCGGTAACTTGAATGGTTTTATGTTAAAAATTCCGATTTATATTAGAGATGTATATCAATTGCATAAAATTTGGAAAATTTGTAAAAATTGTAATTGTTAGTATCAGTGGCACCATGTTAAAATTCCCGAACTATATTTTATATTATATTCAGTGTTCTGCGTATACTATGCAGTAGTTCTTTGTTATCCGTTTTAAATAATATGAAATTTGGGAAATTTAGGATCGTTGGTTTCATTATTCAGTTTATGCCTATAAAACTTATAGTCAGCAGCTTCAGTGGATTCCTGGTAAAATTCCAGTTTATAGTACATATATTCGAGAGAATATAAATAAATACTATCCAATTTTAATGAAATTTACCAAAAAGCTAGTTTTGTAATCTAGTTTGTACCAAAGGATAAACTCTGCACCATAATCTAGTAAAATACTTATTGGTGTTTCAGTAGGTCCTTTTTGAAATTCTGAATTAGATATATAAAATACATTCATATAGTGTCTAAAAATATCAGAAAATTAGTTTTTTTAGTGTTTATAACTAAAGTAGTGTTGTACATAACTACGAGTTATTTGATCCGCCTAAGTTAGCAGCTTTTTTTTTACTTTTTTCACGAGTAGTTATATATTTTTGAAAAGAGAAAATCATATTTATGCTAGAATATAGATTTTTGGTTGTTACTCCGCTTTTTGTTTTTGTAATTTGAGCATAAAAACTGATAAAGACCTTCCATATTTATTATATAGGATTAAAAATTTAAGAACAAGATGTTATTTTAACGTATATGTAACTCGTTTAAATAGAATTGTATTGAAATAGTAATTTCTATTTTTTTTTTTATTTACAAGAGTTAAAATTCTATTATTTATATTTAGTAACCCCAGAGGCAAAGTGTAAAGTTGTTGTACAAAAAATGTCTAAATTAATAATAAAATATTTATGGGTATATAATAAAACAGTTGTTCTTTAATATTGGTCCTTTTTCGAAAATATTATTTTCGAATAACCAATTGTATTGAAAATATATTCATTTATATATTAGTCTCTCATTTAAAATTAAATTTCAATATTCAAATGTAAAAGTAAGTAGTAATATCAAATTTATAGTCCTAATTTACTTAATTTTACAGGCTATTACGTATAACACGATTTTCGGATTGTCCATTTTACATGGTAATAACCCAAAAAACATTTTATTGTACAATTCGCATACCAAGCTTTAGTAGCTACTTTCTAACACAGGTTAACAAAATTACTGCACACTAAGTTTACTTAAAGAAAAAGTATGCTATATAAAATTTTTCTAAGAATCATTTTAATTTAGATTGTATATTTTTTCAAATAAATTGCCTGGAGAAGGTTATTTGTCCCAAATGTATGTTTTTAAATAGCTACAGTAACTTTATCTTAAATTGAATATTAATAATAAATAATTGATTGGATAAATTGTAAATAAATACCAAAGAATTTAGTTCCAATCAAAAAATCAATTAATATTTTATCGTCTGTGGGGACAAAACATAAATTAGAGTTAAAATATTTCCTATTAAAATATATTTCACATATAATTACGATTTAAATATTAATTTTTCAATAAAACTTTTTAAATTTAATAGTATTTTTTAGTTTTAAGCTATTTACCTTCATCTTTATTACTACCAACTAGTATATCAATTCCTTCTAAATTAGTATTCTTCACCATTGTCATTGGATCATCTGGCATAAATGCACCGTCAACTGTTGGTGCCGATGGAAAACCTAATATACCAGAATAAGAATTCCATTGTTGAACTGAAATTGTTTTAGCTTCAACTGATCTCATGCATGCCATTACATCTGATGGATACTCCTTTAAAAAAAAAATATATAAAATATTTTATATTTTATTTTATCAATTAAAAATATATAAATTTATTTACCGATAACATTGAAACATTACAATTACAATCTTTAATTAATGCTTTGCCAATTTCTAATGCTCGTTCCGAACTCATATGACTCCATGGTGCATTTAATGTACCCGATTGTAAAATACCACGTTTAACTAAACCTTTTGTTATTGGTGATAATAAATGTAAATTAACAGAACTACCACCAGCTGATTCACCAAATAGTGTTATTAAATTTGGATCACCACCAAATGCAGCTGCATTATCTTTTAACCAACGTATTGCTAATGCTTGATCCCATAAACCCATATTACCAGGTGCTTCTTCTTCCATACCATTTAATTCTGGTGCTAAATATAGAAAACCAAATGCACCAACACGATATTGCATTGATGCTACAATAACATTGCCAACAGCTGATAATATTTCAGCTCTATAAATATCTAATGTTGATGAACCACTCATAAAACCACCACCATATATCCAGACTAACATTGGTAGACCAGTTGCATTTTTATTATTATCATGTTGATTATGTTCTTTATCAAAATGCTGTAAAAAATCATAATTTTATGTTTTCATTAAAAAATCATATTAAATTTCGAAAAATCAAATGCAAATATTTAAAAAAAAAAAATTTATTGGGTTATTTATATAGAACATTCCAAAATCATTAGAAGAAAGTTATTAATTTCCTTACGAAAATATTGGGAATATCACATTTAAATCATTATTAACAAATTTATTTGGAAATTACAAAAATTTAAAAATAAATTAATTAGATAAATTAATTTATAAATGATTTTACTTGCCAATTAAAAGAAAATTTCAATCTTTTCTAAAGATTGTGAAAATTATGTATACCGGGTTTGCACTTCAAATTCATGCTTTTGCAGTTCAAATTCATCCTTTTGCAAACCAAATTCACCCTTTGGTAAATAATATTCAAATCAAATTCAACTTTTTACAAATCAAATTAAACTTTTTGCAAATCAATTACAACTGATAATAAAAAAACGTTTCGTAATCTCTGTTAAATTTGAGTATGTTTATTCGTGAATTTTTGAAATATTGTTAATTTAAGATTAACAATTCACACTTCGAAGGAAAAAATCAACTCCTAAACTAAAAAAAATAATTTTTTTAAACATTTTTTATTATAAGTTGAATTTGATTTGCAAAAGGTTTAATTTGATTTGTAAAAAGTTGTGATTTGCAAAAAGGTGAATTTGATTTACCAAAGGGTGAATTTGGTTTTCAAAAGGATGGATTTAATCTGAAAAAGGATGAATTTGGAGTGCAAACCCTGTACATATAGAAATCATTTAGGGATTTAGGATTTGCTGTAGTTAATTATAAACTAATTTAATTAAACAAAATGCAGCCACAAATAATATGCATTTTAAATTATCTAAGAATTTTACTAAGTGCGATCTTTCAATAAATAATTTTTAATTATATAATTGTAAATTATTTTCATATAACTTTCTTAAAAATCTCCTTTCAATGGAACGCTTTCAATATGAACAGCATTTTTTCTTTATAAATTTTTAAATATTATATTCTGTTAAACTTACCTCCATATTAACATTAGCATTACGATTATGCCTTAGGCGTGCTTTTGCCGGTGACCATACATTCAAATACAGACAATCCTCCGATATATTCGTATTGGGATTCCACATTTCTTCACCATGGAATCCAGGAAAATATTCATACCTGGGCAATAAAAAATATCATCAAAAGTTTTTCTTCTTTTTTTTTGTGGTCGAAAATAAAAAACGGTAGTAAAAGGGAAAAGTGATTACATAAGATATAAATAATATTACGTACATATATAAATTTCCATGGCATTAAAACCAGCAAAAAAAAAAAAAAAAAAACAATGTCATTAACAGAAAAGTCCTTTTATTATTTTACTTAAAGAAATTGTTTTTTTTTTTCATACTTAGAAATTTATCCACAAATGAAAAAATAAAATATTTTATAGTTTTTTTTTTTATTTTTTTTAATAATTTCAAAATAAATATAAATAAAATCTAACTGGAAACTGGGTCGTGAAAAGTATTTTTTTAGGATGTATGACGTCATGAAGAAAATATGAATATTATATATTTTTTATATATATATATATCTTTAACGTATTATGTCATAGTGTTGTAGGTTCTTTTAAAATTTAATATTTTATGATTTTTAGTACTCGATTAGCCGAAAGGTAAAAGAAGAAAAAATTTTATGATTTTTTTAATAATTAAAATTTCCTTTTTTTAATATTTCTTTAGTGGATTTCATATGTAATTTTAGAATTCAAAGAAATTTGCATATAAAATTTGAAGAAACTGAAAATTGAAGATTTCTTTTAACGCTTGCGGGGTAGCTAAGAGGTGAGCCTATGTTTCCTTGTTAATTCTATTGCAATTTCTGCTATTTTTTATAATTATGAAAGAAATGATATTAACAGAAATAATTTTTTTTAAGTAAAGTTGTGATGAAAATCGATTCTAAGTAGAAAACTGGCAAAATTCGGATTCGCAATATTCATGCCAAACATTACAAGATAATTTTTTGATTTGTATAAACTCAATCAATACTAAAAATATGCAAAAAAAATTTAAATTACCTACTGATTTTACTAAAATTAAAATTGATATATTTTTTATTTTGCAGCTCTCCAGATAGGCGAATGTATCTTATCACACTCACGACTCACCCCTAAATCCGACTTTGATTATAATGGCTTTTAATAGTGAGACATCCGGTGTCATCAAATCGTTAATAGTTAACGTTTTTCCCAGTTTTAAATTACGTTTCATTGCAAATTTTATTACTTTTATACTAATTTAAAATTGGTTTAGAATCGAACCAATCATTCAATGCACATTACAAATACGTAGCTCTTATAATTATAATGACGTTGTTTTCAAACTTTATGTAACTTGAAAATTTATTGGAGTTTCCGCAAGTTTTAGAAAAACTAAATCAGTTTATTAAAATTTATATTTACAATAAAATTAATTTTACTGTCAAAATTTGAATAGGAATATAGATGCAAGACGTATGACCATAGCGATTTATTTCTTGTTAATGTTGTTAATTTATTTTTATTTAACCAATCTTTCACGTTGAACTAGTAAAATATAATATTATAGAAAATATCGAATTTAGCTGAATTTTGAATAAATTTTAAATTAATATTTTATAATTTCCATTTTTGATGATTAATAATTAAAAATTAAAATATCTTCAATTATAATTAAATTTTAAATTGATACTCGTGCATTTACGATTATACTTTTTAATTAATTATGTTTTATGTACGATATTTATCATTGTTCGAAAACAAAATTTTCTTTAAAAGAAAAACGGATTAAAAATCTGTTATTATTTAAAATTATAAGAGCATCACCGAAGGGTCTATGTTTTTATTTTATACGGAAAATATAAACACAAGTAAAAGAAAAAATTTTTAATTTGTTATAACAAAAATCTTAAAAATCTTATTTTTTATACGGTACACGTTTTTTAATTTAAATATGTATTAGAATTGAGGTATAGATACCGTGAAGGTCTTATTAATAATGCTACCCATACATTAAACAGCATTTTAATTAACGTGTTTACAACTTGCTCAAGTTGTATTGTTTGTAGACAAGTTAGAATACGCTGAAAACTCTTTTGGCGGTTCACAAATCGGTTTAAGAAATTTTACAATATTTTAATTTATGTTGGTTGACAGTTGTAAGTTCTATAGGACAGTTTTAAAACTATAAAATCTCGTTTTTATAAATATTTATCAACATTTTTTATTGATTGAAATAATATTAAATTATAATTATTTTTCACCCAACTTATTTATTTTGAACTTTACTATTTTTATAATTTAATAAATGTTAGAATTTGCTAAATAGGTTGTACAATGTATGGGCAGTATAATGTTTGTTTATTGTGAACTTGAATATTTATTTCATAAAGATTTCTGGAATTGAAATACATATACAAGGAATAAGTATTTAACTTTCAGATTTGTTTTTTTCCACTTATTTCTTTTTAACTTTCTTATAAGTACTTATTAAAAGAATTCTGGGTTTCTTATTTTTTTCTTGCATATATACCTAATTTCTTATTTACTTGTAAAAGAAATTATGAAATAGAGAGAGAGCTATTTTAAAAAATATAAAAGTATAACATTTTATTAGTTTCGCGTGACCTTTAATTAGCTACCTTTAAAGAATATCGTAAATTGAAGAATTTATATTTGATTAACAAAATTACAATACATAAATATAATATTCTTTATGGTTTTCTAACTAAATTATCTACAATTTAGTAAGGATAATAAAAACGTTTTAGTTATTAAGTGTCAATTAAATAACCACAAAATATACTTTAAGTTTATCAAGTTTAAGGACTTAATGAATAATACAATGATAAAATTATCCTAGCATGTGACATTTAAATCTCATGACAATTAATCTTGAACGGAATTTGAAAAGAATTTACTAATTACATTTCATCAGTAAAACCATATTTAATTAAAAAACAAAATTTGTAAGTAGCTAACTACATTTAAGTCGTCGCGAAAGTTTTAAATATATTCACTTTACATTAATTTACTGAAGTGTTTCTTTTTAAAAAATATAGCATAACTTTAGGAGTAATATAATTTTAAACAATTTTTTACAATTTATTTTGAATTTAGAATTTTTAAAGTTTAATTATTATCATTTACCTTTCTTGGACACAAGTTGGTGGTAATCTTGTTGCATCTAATACTCCATGCCATGGTTCAGCTGGTAACGGTTTTCTAAATCTTAAACCTTCAACTGGTGGTTTTGCATATGGTATACCAGTATAAATATGTATTTCACGTCCTTGAACAATTGTAGAATGACCACGAACTGGTCCACTACTTGTCTGAACAACTAAGCGATCCACAATTGCTTGAACCGTAACGATTCGTATTAGTATTAACACAAAACCAATTAAACTGCCCAAAATTAATTTATTCGTAGCCATTTTTATATTATTACAATCAATATCAATATCACAAATTTTTATCAAACTATATTTGGAATTACAATTTTAAACAATTTAAAATAAAAATAAAATTAATATTTATATATAAAATAAATTAAGGATATCCAATTTTCTATAATTATTTAACTTTTTTTTAACTTATTCACTTCTACATTATTTCAAAATAAAATTATCTATGTCATGGTTGCTCCCTGAAAGAATAAGAAAAACAAAATTTAAATAAAATATATTTAATATATAATTAAAATTTATTATTTATGTAATTTCAATCTTTAGAGGAAAATTTCTTAAGTTCTTAGTTATATTTTTTATTTATATTAATTAAAAATTTTGATATTTACTTTAATATGTATAAATTAATACCAGGGAAATAGCATCCCCATATTGCAAAAATATGAAAGGAAAACGTTCTCACTGGAATATTGGTTTTTCAGATGTATTTAAATAAAATTAGTATTTATTATTTACTAGAATATTTTAGATAAACTAAGTTAGTATAATTTACTATGTTTAAAAAAAAATATTTATAATTGATTCTTCAGCTTAAAAGTATTATTTACTAACAAAAATTGTATCAGTAGTGCCGACGCCGATAGACCCTTAAGCGCCGCCATGAATTTAGTATATTTGATATAAGAAACGAATCAGTTTTTTGAAATATATACATCTAATATACTTTACATAAAATTAAATCGTCCGCCGTTACTAAACTTTGATTCTACAAATCTTATAGAGTCGCGGTTACTACACCTACCAACTATCAAGGTAGGAAAATAATGAAACACCATAAACAAGAAAATTTCCATAAACTGTTCGTTTTTGTTACTTGCGTTCCCTATGTTAAAATTTAACAAATAGGTACATCTCTGATTAATATACAATTCGATTTTTTCAAATTCTATTAAAATGAGTCAAGTTCAAAAGTTTCTAAATTTCAAATTCAGTGTTTTAAGTTTTAATATCAACAACAATCAATCGTTATCGTTGAATGCATATTTAATATATGCATGAAGACAACTTTATTTTGGAATAAAATAATTTAACTAATAAAATTCAACTTAAAAAGTCCTTCAAAATTTAATGAGCTAATTTATGGATTTGTGTTAAATTCTTTGAATTATTTGTTATTAACTTTGATGAGTAGTTTTTATGTATGTGATTATTTAAGGGAAATAATAGCATTATCTTCAGAACTGTGAAGCCTAAAGCTAACCTGTTAATTTGTATGCATTTTTCTCTTTTTTTTCAGAATTGTGAACCCCTAAGTTAGTGATAGCTTGTTAATGCAAGCTTTTATATATGGTTTCACTGAATAATTATATAATTTTAACTGCTTTAAGCAGCTGTGTCTAATTACTAATATTTATTTGTTTTCGGTTAATCCAAGTAATTTCAAGAGTAAGAGTTTAATCCAAGTAAGTAATTTCAAGAATACAAGGTCAAAGTTTAATAATATTATGTCCTTTATTGTATTCTTCTCTTTTGTAAACCTACTACCTGTAATCTTGTTTTCGTTGATCCAAACAAATAATAAATTTCATTCTCAAGCCTCTATTTTCTTGGCAACCGCAATATAGTGATTTTATCTAAGACTGTTTAGGATTAGAATCTAGATAACAAATTTATTTTAATTGCATAATCGTTTGCAAATTTAATTGTTGATAGTAAAATCCCTTTTATGATTTTTATTTAGTCATATATTCAGTACATCCAATAAATGCTACATCTGACATAATTTTACTTGATTTATTTTAATAAATTGGGTGTATTGCTATTATCAATCATACTATTTAAAATATTTTTGCAAGAAAATTATGTAATTTACATTTACTTACATATTAAAAAAATTTAAATCTCTTTATGCTTGATCATCATAACAATTACCTAATTTATTTTATATTTTTTTAATTTATATTTTAATTAGGCTGTTAACTTTGTAGGAAACCACTTATAAAATCTCAACAGAATGAGATAATTGTAGTATTAATTAAAAATATTTATTATGGTTGTTCACCCAACCAATTAAATATTAATTTATGTAATTTTCTTCCATAGACATTAGAAGTTTATAATAGTATCATTTTTTTATTTTAAATATCCGGTCATTACAGCAATATCGAAGCATAAAAATAAAAGAAAAGATCTTAAGTAATTTATCTTTTAATTTACAATATTTTCTTCAAATTTCAAGACAATAAATTCAAAATTTTAATTTAATTAAATTTTGTTATATTTTGTTATAATTTTGTTGATAAATTAAAATTAATAAATAATCTTTAAATTCTTTAAATGGATCAATTATATTTTATTTAAAAAAATGACTATAAATTAAATTAAATTAATGAAACTTTAGACAGAAAATAATGCGAAAAGAAATAACTAATTATAAAAGGTATATTTGACATTTTCATATAAATACTAATAAAATTTTAATTTGTATCCATAAAAACCATAAAAAACAATCTCACAGCATAATTTCCTAATTTCACAATTAAACATTCCATTATAAAAATATTAATTATTAAATATTTCTCGGAACAATTAAAATGTTTAACAATTTTTAAAAGTAAAAAGGGACATTTCAATGTCCATAATAATGATACTAAATGATAAAGGTTCAAAATCCTAATAAAACTATTTGAATTTTACAGAATATTGTAGACGACTGTATTAACTATTTTTTTTCCCACATTCTTGACACTTTTTTGATATGACAAAAATTAGTACAGACTTTTTATTTAATTAATACGATTTTTTTTAAATAAAAAATTTAGGTACATTTTAAATATTAATTAAAATAAATAATTGTAGTTCTTTAATTTAATATTATTAATATATAATTTTAATTTATTTAAATTATAATTATTATAAAAAAATATTTCTCTCGATCCTTGAGCTTAGCTTGTAGGTGTAGTTATCTACATATAATTCAATCGTATAGCGAACTGCGAAACCTTTTCGATAAAAAATAATTCGAACACAAAATGCTAGATTTTCTTATAGAAAAGGAAATGCTCAATTTATTTATAAAATAAATGAAGGATATACAATTTATAGAATGTAAGAATGTATTTTATAAATCATCAACTTTTCTCTATAGCAAATCCTCAACTTTCTTTTAGGTTACACAGTTCGCCATACAATTGAACTATCTTTATATAGCTATTTTTTGCTAATACTAAAATTTTATATTTTATGTAAAATTATTGGTTATATTTTATTGATGGTTAATATCACTGCGAAGTATTGACAATTTATTATGATATTTTAATTGATTCTTGATTTTTCCATTTAATAAATTCACTAATTTTCTTAATTTCAGACTTAAATTCGGAATAAACAAACTCGTATAATTGAACAGCAAGTGCTTGTTCCATTATACGAATTTGTTGCTTATATAAATGTTTTTATTTATATTTTTTTTGTGTATTTGACAGATCAATGAAATTATATTTAAAAGGACGAATTTATGATATTTTCGTTTATTATTCATATCAAAGAACAAAAATAATTTAATATGCAATAATATATGCTTATGCTTTCAATTGTGTTGTTACATAGAGAATTTTAAAATAACATCAAAAGAAAATTGTATTTTTATTGATTTGAACTTTAACATTTTTTATTCCGATTATTTTGTTTGTTTTTATTAGTTTTTATACTGAGTTTCCTTCAAGGACGGCGCCAAATTTTTATATATTTTTAATGATTAGCTATAAAATTACAAAAATACTAACAAACTAATATTAAATTTTTAAATACATTATTGTAGTAGAACACACAAGGTTAACAATATCAAGGGTTTGCAACGAATTGTTATTTTGCTTTTAAGTAATTTGGAATAAATGGCTTCATAATTTTCAATTTTGGAACTTTTATGTTTACAACAAAAGTTTGTCATTCGATATTTACTTGAATGAAACTTTGATTTGAAATATATTACTACAGTTCAACATTAAACGGTAATTTGAAAATTTGTATGACACTAATTTCTGCACCAGTTTTTTAACTTGAAATCCGCGGTTTCATGGACTTCCATAAAAACTTTTAAAAGTTCTGCGAGAAAATTTATGGAAACGAATATTTAAAAAGTTCTGTCAGAATTTTCGCAATGTATAAAATGTAAATCCCTCAAAATTCATTTGTTAAATATTGTTGCTTCACATTGAAAAAGAAAATTGTATATGTAAGATTCTGAATTTTTGGCTTTAAATTTAAACCCAATACCTCGCGGTAAGGAAACCGTATTGGAATTGGACCGTTTTGTTATGACTTACTGTTTGTTATGACTTATATCGCAGTGCATGATAGAGTATTCATTGCAACCTTGGGCAAAGCTTCTTAGAGGGTCCTTTTTTTTTTTAAATCCGAAAAGTAAATACCCATCAAACAAAATTATTTGCAAAATATTGGGTTAACAATTTTTTGTATGGATAAAATAAAAGTCGATAATGATTAACTAAAAGAAACCGACAAAAATAATAATGAAAGTAAAAGAATTTGAACTTTTTCTTTAGATGAATATTATCTTTATATTTTGTGTTGAGTAGAAGTTGCGGTGGACCCTTTAAGACATGTGGACCTTGGGTTTTGTTTATATGTTATAAGAGTTAACTATATTTCCATATAGTTAACTCTTCAATTCACAATCTCGAATAACAAATATCAATTTTTTTAAATTATATCTGCGAAATATCAAATCTGAACAAAAATTAATAGAAAGTTAACCTTTCAAAATATTTGTCTATCATCTTACGTACTACAAAATAATGTATAATAATGGATATCGATAACAATAGTTCCGATATTACTCTCACTATACAATGATTCACAAATCTGTAAATATTTAACTATGGTTTCATATATAAACTAACTTTATTTATTTTTCTTCACACTTACTTGATACCTAGCTGAATATATACCAAGGAAATGGTCACACAGCTAAATTATTATGCAGTAGTTTCATACACTTCTAAAGTTTTATTGAATAATATAGAAATATTAAGAGTTCTTTGCACAAAAAACTCGTATCAAACATCACTCCGAATAATATAAAATTTCTAACACAACATCGAAATTTTAAAGTCTTCGGGATTTCCATGTTACTTCAAACCTAAAAATAATTTTAAATTGATATTTTCTGTAACCGGACAGATAAACGAACCGTTAACTTAAAGGATTTTTTGTTGCTCAAAAAATCCTTAAAAATAATACATATAACAAAATCAAATAAATATGTATGTCAGTCTGTCAGTTATTGTCGAATATGATAACAGAATATGTTAAGGTAATGGCCAATACAATTGGGGTGTGTGTATATATTCATTTTTGTTTTTCTAAATTTAAAATTGTCACGATTTTTCTTCTCAAAATTATATGTACATTTATTTTTTTCTGTAATATTAAAATGATTTTTCTTTTTTTTTTCTATTTTGCATAACATGTGTTTGTATAAGTTAATTTTCAATTTAAAATTGGATTTCTGTTACACAACAACAAAAAAAGTCCTTTTTTATGAAAATTGAAAATAAAAATTTATATGATTAGAATATGCAAATAATTTTCAGTTTCTTTTTTATATATTTTAACATTTTAAGGTTAGAAATAATCAGGAATTTTTACAATTTAAGTAAAAAATATTATTATTTATTTAATTTACTATTTTTTTTTTTTAAATTGTATTTTATATTCTATTTAAAGAAGTTACATCGCAATTAAATTTTTTTTTCTATTAACTTTTTAATTTTTAATTTCGATTTCCCGGATATAATGAAAATTTTTAATAGTACAAGACTTTAATTAATATTATAATTCTAATATTCATAAATCTTTTTATTAACTATAAAATATTATTTGAAATTATATAATAATTTAACAATGTTTTAGTATTTCCCAGAGTTGAAGAAATAGATTATTTTAATTAAGGCTGATATTTATACGAATTTATCAAATGTTATATTATCTTCCTTTATATAACATAAATTTATTATAACTTGTGAATTGAAATTATTTAGTTGTTCTCGTTATAATACGTATTTATTGATTTATAAACTTGTTATAATTACAATTACTTAATTCACTAGCTTTAGACAGCAAGAGTTAACTTACTAACAATTACTAAGTCTTTTAATTTCAAGACCGGCTATTTATATACAATTTTGTTCTCTATGTGTTGAACCTAATTTGTTAAGTCAACAAAACTTGTTAAGTGACCTAACTTGTTAGTTCAACAAAATTTAAGTTCAAAGTGTAAAATCCGTTTAAATTTTAAGTTCTTTAAGTTTTGTTGACGCAAAATATCGGTCACTTACACTTCAAGGTGATTAACTTGATTTTCCAAATATACTTAATTCGTAAAATTTCTAATTAAGCATTATTGATTTTGATGCAATCATAAACATGAACTAATTATTTAGATGAATTTGTAAATAATTAGATGAATTGGTATATAATTTTATTGCAAAAAACTTAAACAATTATTAAAATAAATGGTGTGCCAATAACTAATACCAAACTTATATAGGTTTTTTTTTTTGATACCATGATGCCAATATACTGAATTATATATGTAAATACAATTATTGATATTACCAACAATTGTATAAAGTACAGGGTCTAATAACTGAATTATTTGTCTTTCTCCTTAACGATTTTATCAATATCTCAAAAATGCAAAAAGAGTTTTTCAAATAAGACCAAGTAAAAGATTTTTAAAAAAAATATGCTGCACAGTTTGGTTAAACGACAATTCCGTTTAGTGTGCAAATATTAAAAAAATCCAAAATAGTTCATCTCCACCTACTATTTTAACAGAAGCAAATTAATAAAGTATTGTGAAAAAGTCTCCTGAAAAGGTTTTTAAATCTGTTCAGGAGTTTTTGATACAAATCGAAAGAAATCATCCTTTTAGTGTTAAAAAAAATCACAGGAAATTGATGGTTTAAAGATTACATAACAATAAATAAACTTTTTTAGGTGCCTATTAATTACGTTGGGTGACAACTATTGTACTTTTTTTATTTCAGTTATTTAATATTAATAGCTCCATATATTTTTATATTTCTAGTTAGTAAATTCATTAATTTCCGGTTGACAACAATAATTATAATCGCTAATAATTTCAATAAAATATCAAATAATTTTATATTTTACATCTAATTAATAAAAAACAAAAATTTATAGACATAAAATAATATAGATACATTATTTACATATTTTTGATTAAATCAATCATAAAATCAATTTATTTTTTCATATTGTTTATACCCTTATAAGTTAAATAATATGATTTTTTTGTATTATTTATTTATTTATTTCTTGGTACATAAATACACAGAAAGATTATACTACTTAAAAATATTATGTCTCTTTTACATATAATATTTATTTTGAAAATAAACTATATTCTTCAATTTTTATATAACAAGATTTCCTGTTTCTCGTCCTTTAATTTTCAAATATTCAGAAATGCGTAAAGAAAATTATACTAACTTTTTCCATTTTTTTTTTTCTTATATAATGTTTTATAACAAATATAATCCTTACAAACTCTCAATCGAAAAAGCAGTTATATATATATATAATATAACTATATTTATATATTAAATACATAGCTTTCTTAAAAGTCTCCTAAAGGTATGTAGGGAAATATCTTTTTTTTAAAGGTAATATCCTTTCGCAGTCGAAATGATAAATATACTTCAAGGTTATAAAATAACCATAAATATTTGTTTCCCTATTTTTTTTTTTTTTTTTGTTACTTTTTTATTTCACCTTACAAATGGAAAAGCCACCCACCAACCTCACAAAATGTGATAAATATTCTTTCAACCAAGAAATATTATAAATCATAAAAGTATCTTGGAAATGATTATATCATCTCTCTACCTTCTATGATAATATTCAATATTTTACACCACTTAGTTGAATAATAATGTTGTTGTTTTTTTTTGTGTATATAATTTTTATTTTGTTACTAAAAGGATGTCGAGCCAATTTCAGTTGAATTACTTGGTTCCTTGATTGATACTTCATATACATATAAAAAGTAAAGTAGAAAAATACAGATTTTTCACGCAATATTTCCGGATACATTAAAATTAAATCAAAAAGTGTAATCAATAATCATTTGAAGAGTTGAAAAAATCAACACGATTATTTGCATATAAATATGATAAACTACTAACTGTCAAAAAATATTGGTATATTTGAAAGTGAAAAATATTTTTAAATGATTTATGAATTCAAATTATTTAACATATAGTTAGTAGTTTTCAGATCGATGACTAAGCATTTAACCCTGTCGCGGACATTAATTTGGTTTTTATGGGTTTTGAGATACAAATGGTGGTAAAAATTGCTACCACTGCCTCTGGCAGTGGTAATAATTATAAAAATTGTACAAAATGAAATTATGAATTGAGAATATTTAAATTATGTTGTTTTTTGTCCTGAATAGGCATAAGTTTACCAACATCTTCTGGAACTGTTTTTTTATTAGACAGATAGAAAGTTGTTCTGCTACGATGTTTTCGCAAAAAAAAATCACCAATTATAATTTTTCCAGAATTTTCAGTACAAATTCTAGCATTATAAGCTATTTTTATCCGTTTTTTAATACAATTCTTTTGTTAATGGTTTTTCAAGTTTTTTTTTTTAATTTTGTAAATTTAATGATTTATATTTTCTTTTCAAACAATTACACCAAGAGAAAACTGTTACTGAAATATACTTTCAAAGTGAATATCATATTATGAATTTTAAATTTATATTTCACTGGAAAAGTTACTTATTTTGTTTACTTTCTAATTTTCATAATAATAATTCTGGATGCTTTTTCGTCATATAATTTATGATTGATTAAACGTTTTAAAAATGATAAAAATTTAAAAAAAAGATTATTGCTAATGCATAATTTATGGATTTTTCGTTTTCTTACAAAAATTGAATTAATTGAAGATAATTCAATACTTTTATTCAATGAGTCAAAATCTGTACACATTACATTTTTCACTATACTAAAAGGGTAAACTGTCCTTCAATAAATCATTGAATTGCGGATGTTAATTTCAAACATTAATTTCAAACTATGGACCATTGGTGTGATCATTAATAATTGAAACTTTATCATTCCATATAGAGATCGTAACTGATGGTAAATATTTAGGCCCCTTTTATACTGTTTCTCAAGGATTTATCTGATGCTATAAAATATTCGAAGTTTTCAATGCTGATAATATTAAAATATTTAAGTGATGTTAAAATAGTTACGAATGAGCAAGAATTTTTACAATCAGATTTCTCTAACTTTTTCATGGTAAAGGTGTGTCAAAAATCTGATGTGGTCTGAATGTCAAAATATTGTATTTCAAACTTAACTCGAAAGCTCTTTACTTTACACAACTAAAATAATGTCTGCTTCGATTTTTGTGACATTGTTTTTTAAAAACTCTCCAAAAATATCCAAAATATAAGCGTTAAATATATAATTAACGCTCAGGATACATCTAATTCTCACATTATAATCTAATTAATTATATATCCTAACAAAAACTTTATTAAAACTAGCTGGATAAACTATAATATAATACGCATAAATATTAATGTAAATAAATGAAATATTTAATGTCTCAAAAATAGAAAAATTAAATTTTAAATTTAACTAAGTTGTAAATTTAAAATAAAAGAAAACTTTTACTAATTAAATATTTGTTATTCAAATAAATTGACAAAATTGATTAACTTCCAATTTTGAAAAACTAATTTACTAAAACCAATACTTTAAAATTCCTTTGATCATAGCTTTGAAATTTATCAAGTGTAAATATTAATTTACATATTTCAAAATGATACAATAACAAAGTTTTTTAAATTATATTTCAAATTAATATATACATAATTTATATAATGTTTTATATACTTTTATATTTGTATTGTAGCATATGTTCACTCCGTTCAAATAACAGAATCACTACGTCTAAAAAAAAGAAACCTTTTAACTAAGGTAAGACCGAAACTCGCAATTTATTATTTATTAAAACTTAACATCTATCTCTCTAGTCTACAACTTTAGAAATGCATTTTAATATTATACATATACATATATAATTCGAAAATTTTTAAAACGACCCACTCTTAACTTACCAAGCTAGAACATATTTTGAAAATTTTAGCATAGACCACCGCAACCAAACTCAAGTAAATAAAAGTAGTATACAAAAAATGTAACCTTTAATTTCATTCAGATAAGAAGTACGCAATAATAACATTTTATTATCATCGCTTAACAGACATCAATCGCTAAGCGAATTTTTTTTTTGCGATTATGAAATAATGTGACCCTTGGAATTTTAAAGAAACATTTATTTAAGCAAATTGAAATTTTGTCAACCAGATTTTTCCATCGCAAGAATTCACATTTTATACCTTAATTATTTTTATGGGATTTTTAATGAGTGTTAATTATTTAATTGGTGTCATTAAATATCCTCAAATAGTATCACAAAATATAAAATCATTTTTAATATCATAACTATATTTAAAATATCCGAAGCAACAATTAATCTTTTGATATCATTATTTAAAATTTCCATATATCAACAAAAATTTTATACTTTTTCAACACTTACCCCACAATTTATACCATAATATTACGAGGTATGATGATAATATGGATATGAGTGCCATTTATTTGAACTTTAAACTGAATTGTAAAAAAAACTTTATTGTGTTATTATTATGCAAATTCAACAGGTTATCATCATCAGCTTTGTTTTCTAAAACATAATTTAAAAGTATACAGAAAAATCATCTGCTATCTAATATAGCCTAATCTGGTACATATATAAATATGTATTTATTATAATAAGTTCGCGTAGTTTTAACTTTGTCATTAAATACATAAATTAATAATTTTTAAAATAATTATTTTATGTTACCGCTAATTCAATGATAAAACGTTAAAAGCTTTTTTTACCCCCACAACCGAAATATTAATAAAAAAAAATTAAGGAATCCTTAAGCAAAAGTTTTGTACAGACAGTGCGGTTGTTATTAGTTGGTCATTAGGGAAAATCAAAGTTAAAACATTAAAATAAATATCAATTTAATTGTATATTAAATCATGGACACAAAATAGAAATAGTTGAAGCAAAGAATTGTACGGGAATTTTCCCGGATTTGGTCCCCATTTATATTTGAATTTATAAAACGTTATGTAACGTAATTTTGATAAGTAACAATAATTCATTACGTATTTTCATTGAAATGAGGACCGAATTCGGGAAAGTGCCTATACTTTTATAACTTAGAATAATACAACAAATAGCCTGGTATAGCGCAAAGGAAATCAACTGTTTCGTATCCTATCCACCATTAACAGTCTTGTAAAACGAAACGAAAATATAAAGTTACAAATTTCGTTGTATGTATAACGAAATAATTTATATTTTTCGATTCGTTATTCAAATATTTAAAGAAAGTATTTCTGATATAGTTATGTTAGTTATAACGATATAAAATGTTATGTTAAATTATAACAGTGCTTCTTTAGGGTGAATAATTATTGTACAAATGTTAGTTTTGTGCTGAAATTTCGTTACACAATTTAAAATTGTGTAACGAAAAACGAAATAAATTATTTACGTTAATCATTTTCTATTATTGTTATACATTTTGATTTATAAAATGTTATGTAACGTAATTTTTGAAAAAAAAAACGCTAATTCATTTTGATATTTCGTTTTAGCGTTAAGTTTACAATAACGTTTTGCAGCTCTCATAAATTCTCGTTTATAAAAGATTATATTAAAAAAAATTAAATTTAATGTATAATTATTGAAAAAACCGCGCTAACTTTATCTGATTTTAACCTAAATCTGTTAATTTTCCAATTTTATCAATTTGATTTTATTATATTGTTGTTATCTTTTTTTATAAATTCAAAAATTATGTAATTAAAATTGAGTAAAAAATTAATTATCGTGATAATAATATACATAATATGCGTTATTAATTTAAATAATTCTGAAATATTATTAACTATAATTTGATGATTGTGAATTTTGAAGGTTAGACAAGCCTTAAAGTCAAAATTTTAACATAATTTTATAATTATTAACAGTTGATACAAAATCCATTTATATAACACGATAAATTGTTCGTAAATTGTTGTACGATAAATTGTTCGTAAATAATTAATATTTTCTGTATGATAATTTCCAGATCCCAATAATTTGAACTCTACTATAATAATTCTACTAGTTTCATATAAATAATCTTAAAATTTTCTTAAGGATGTGTTATTATAATTTTCTGGACGATAACATTTAATATATTAAAGTATAATTGTGTATTTTATATTCACTGAATAATTTCAAGGATTAAAAAACTTTTTAAATATAATTTGATAAAATGTAAATTTTCTAAAATAATATATACAATTATCTTCAACATATTTTCACCCAAAATTAAATACGCATATATTATTATAAGTTTTGATTTTTAGTTAATGATCATTAATTGTCTCTCGATATTAAAACTGAAAATATTGGTTGTAAAACGCACAACATGAATATCATAAATTTTATATATATTGGTTATATTTTGTTTTAAAAAGGTCACGGTTATATATAATTTAATTGATGAGAAAAATAAGGAGAAGGTCAAATATTTTATCGACCGATTGGATATATAATTAATTTAAGGACAACCGCCACAAATTGCTTGTTATTTTGTATGATATTAAAAAAAAAAAATTATTAATTTATTCATATTCAAAATGTTTCGCAATAAAAACTAGAAAATTACTACATTATTATTTAAATAAAAATTTCGTATCATATTTTCAATTATCCTTATGGTTCATTTCTCTTATCCTTATGGTTATGGTTGATTTCACCTTTAAAAGAGCTGTTAACCACAGTAAAGTACTTTATATCTATTTTTTGGTCCATCTAGGTCCTAGGATTTCCGAAAACTATAGTTTATTTCGACAATACTTTTAAGAATTATTTTACTTAATTTGATATATAAAAACGCTGGAGGAGGGATACAAGTTTTAGTGATTTTTAAATACTATAATCTACATATCTAAATATCCAACCTGATTTTTTTCTTGATTTTAATATTAATTTTGAATATTTTATGGAAGAGTTTGAAAATAATATATTGAAGAAAGTAATTTCTCTTTCTGCAAATCTGACCACCCCGACCATAAATAAATAAAAAGAGTTGAGCTCGCAGTGGAGCAATTACAAACTGTAATATATTTATTATTTAATACATTATTAGCTTATTTACCTATAGTAGATGCTATTATTTCTTGAAAAACTGTAGTTCGTATGTATATGAAAGGTCTAGTACCCAGCAATGAAATTAATTACTACAAATTTTGTATTTAAGTTAAGTTAATTAATGTCCTGGCAATGGGAAAACATTGGTCAATTAAATTAAATAAATTACAACATCCTAATGACCAGAAATTATCGATATAAATATTATTGTTTAATGTAAGTTTTTGAAAATAATTAGTATTAGAAGATGGTAGAAAAATTCAGCATTGGCTACATTTTAATTAATATTTTATTACATTAAACCTTTAAAATAAAATCAACAATTAATGAATATCTACAAGAATTTTACCACAACTAATTACATTACATCAGAATTCATTATAAATATTTTACTGAAGCTTAAACAACAAAAATTAAATCATAAGATTTAAAAAAAAAAATTAATAATTTTGTTTTTTATAATAAAAAAAAAACATGTATTATATGATGCTGTAGTCAACATAATACAATAGTTCCCTCCTATGGATTTAATATACTTTCGATGACTTCTGTGACTTGTGGTTGGCATGACTAAAATTTTATATATATATATTATTAATCCAAAAAAATCATAGCATGACAATTTATACTAATACAATTATTTTCTATAAAAAAAAAACACAAATTTATAATCATATTTATGATGATTTATAATAAATTATTTATACAGTAAAATTGCGGTATAATTATAATTATTCAAATTTTATATTTTTTTATAGTTTTCTATGGAATTATATGGAAAAATCACTCGAAAATTTATTATTTTGTCATTCTAAATGGTAGAATTTTCTCAAATTCTTTCCAGTAATAAGAAAATTTTAAGAATGTCGTTTTTATATAAATGTCTTAAATATTTAAATGGAAAAATAGGGAAAAATTGATTATTATGAGCTATCAAGGACTTTGTATTTTGTACGAAATTTATAAGTTTTCATAATTTTGATTGATTGTCATTAAATTTCGTCAATTTAAAGTAATCCGATTGCAAAATCGTAAATGACATTATAGAATTTTATATTTTAATTTTCTAAATATTCCACTAAGTAAATTTTGTAACTATATATTTTAAAAATTCTTTACTTTTTCACTAATTTTGATTTATAGTGATTTGACTGTATCAATAATTTTAAGAAGCCATTTAATTCACAAAACAAAATTGTTATCATCAACAGACCCTCATCTCTCAAATGTTAAAATTGTTTAAATTTATTTTATTTGAAGTGGGGGTTTGTTATTTATTAATAATTTTTTTTTTTTTGATTTACGCATATAAAAATAAGTGAAATTGTGTTAATATTAATAATATATAGAAATTCTTCCGGAAGTAGTACGTACATATATATATACTTAAACAATATAATTTCACATATTCACATATTATGATGGTTTAATCTACAGATCTGTATATATATTTATAAGTAAATTAACAAAATCACAATTCTTCTATACTAAATTGATGAAATTACCAAATTGGATGCATTTTTTTTTAAGAATATGCAAATTAAATTTATGTATACAATTTTTTCATTTGTTGATCATAAATAAATAAAAATTTGGAAAAGACTAAATTAAATATTAAATATTCTATTATAAAATTTAATTCTACAATATTAATTAAAAAACAATAACAAAATATATATTCATATTATTATAACAATTTCAAGAACGAAAATTTACCGATATCATAATCTAATCCCCACTATACGGAGTAAATTCTAGAAACAGCAGCCTGATTTATATTGTTACTTGTAACCAGGCTCCAGTTATGATTATTTTCTATTTGAAATAATTTAATTATTAAACTTTACCGCTTTAATCACAAAAAAAATATTCAAAATTTCTTATTATATTTTTTAGTATAGAATATTATATAGAAATTGTAAATCATTGAGGAAGGTCATAAGTGGAATTTAAACAACTATAAATACAATAATAATAACCGTTTATTTTTCCCAGTGCACTATTCTATTAAACCTATAAAAAAAAATTAATTTAAATTATCTATAATAAATATCTTTTCGAACAACTTACCCTTGTAATATATAAAGAAAATAAATATCCTTGTATCCAAATCGGTTAAATTTATATTTGAAGACGGAATTTATGTAATATTTACACTTCAATTAACTTTGAAAATTATAAGATTGGTAAATTTTTTTTTTTTTACTATCCCTCTTCGTACTACTTTAATAGAATCACTTTAATTAATAATTTATTACACGTTTGACAAAAATTGCACACCTGATTTTCTATTTTTTTTTTTTTGGATTGGTATTAATTATAATTAAAATAATATTGTTGAATATTTAATATTTCTTTTAATCAGCACCTGATGGGGTCAATAATATTTTGATATATAACTATTTATTTCAGTAAAATAATTGTTTTTATTGTTTTGTGGAAGATAAATTTTTATCTTATTTAAAATATTATGTAAAACCAATATATAAATACATAACAAATTAGAAAAGGATATTCCAAAAAAACATTATGTTTCTATACTTCTTGTAAATATCAAAAAATTATTAAATATATTTGTATGTATGGAGATATACTATAAAACACCGTTAATACAAAAAACAAAATTTTTTTTAAGACATTTGCACGTTGACGGTACTAAATAAACTGAGCTGAATTTACAAAATTTTATCAAATTTATAAATTTTATACATATATATATATTAAAAATAATATATATATATATGTATGTATATATATATATGTCAAATTTATCAAAAGTTTTTGTATAATATAAAAAGTAAAAAATATACAATTTTTTATAAATGATTTTTGTATGTATTTACTATACAAATTTTTAATTTTTTATTAGTATTTTGCAGGAGAAGATGAAAGAAAACTTTATGCTCCCCAAAGCTTTCTTTTTTGATAATAGAATCCTGAAATTTACCTCTATACTTTTCTTAAAGTTCTTAACTTTCCATATATAAAATTGGAATATAAATTACAATCATTGTAGGGGAAAAGCGTATATAATATACATTACTTTTATTTGAAAGCTTCTTGTGGCCATATTCTTGAATTTGAACGGAAAAAAATCCGAATACATTAATATTTATATTGATATTATTATTTATCAAAACCATGAACAACCATGTACCGATGTACCGGACTTTAACCCTTTAACACTCTACCGTGCACAATATTTGCAAACTCAATTTATTTATAGTATGTACTAGTACACAGTACCTATGATATTTACATCTATATACATGTATTGAAAATATAACAGGATGGGAAACATTTTATTTACATTTTTATGATTTTACCCTATCGGCGCTAAATAAGTTTTACTTCAAAAATAATTTGTTTTTAAGCACAAATACTATTGATTCCAGCTAATTTATTTTATATTTGTTTCCTCTTTCTTATCGTGTTTTTTACCACGTTATTAATGAAAAATATGAATAATTAGTAGATTGAACATCTTAGTACTCTATTATATTTGGTGGATCACTCTTAGTACTCTATTTTATTTGGTGGAACATAAATTTTATAATTATGACATATTCATCGAGACTATGAATGATGAATTAGGGGCGATTGTTAAATGGCATTGTACTAGAACTAAAATTGTATAATTTCTCAGTCGTTACATTTTTTGACTAATTAATTCTATCGACAGATAGAAATTATTTCACCATTCTCTTTATAATTTTTACAACACCTTTTATAAAGATTTGCTTTTATAATCATCGTTATAATCCTTCATAATCATAACTAATCGTTATTATTACGATAGCTCAAGAATAGCCCCTCACCCTAATTGGACATTGTAGCCGATTACATATTTGAACAAAAACTAAACTAAAATGAATAAACAAATATACTTTACTTGTTATATAAAATGCTAAAAGTTTATAATCACTCTTACGAAATTTCCGTACCAATTAATTAATTATTTTTTAAACGTGTCCTAAAAGTGTATAGAAATAGAAGATTCAATTCGCCGAAAAATACGATACACTCGCATAAACAATTTTTTAAAGAAATAATTTTGAACAGCAACCCTGAATAATCATAAATCTACTACAATTTCTAAGGCAACGACAACAACAATTTTCCTATGCAAACTTCAAATCAATTTTGTAAATATAAATAAAATAACAATTATTTGTTGACAGTTCTAATTATCGTGTTTCGGTTTTCAGTTTACATTTTGTAGTGGTTGAGAAAGATTTTGGATAAATAAAAATTGTATTATTGAACAATTTCTTATTAGCAATATCAAATTAAATTATTGTTAAGAAACTATAAAAAAATATTTACAAAAATGTCTGCTGCTCTTTCAGGATTTTGGAGATTCATTCATTGGGGACCACTAATAGCACTAGGTAAAAAAGATAATAACATAATATTTAAATTTTATTTTTGGAAAGTCATTCATAATTTTATCTACAAATTATTTCCTATAAAATATAACCAAAAAAAAAATTGTAAATAAAATTAAAGTTGAAATTAGAAAAATGATAAATTTTTCAATTCAAAAATATATATTTTTTAATAAATAACTAGTTGTAATAAAATTTTCAATCATGATTTAAATTTCAAGCCCTCTATTAAATACTTTAAACTATAAACGAATTGATAAGGATTTTGGCTAATGCCATTTGGTTTCTATTACATATTGTATTATACTTTATACATTACTTCGCTTTTTTGTGTGTTTTATTTAGTCAGCTCGACGAAACTCCACAAAAAGGTGAACCACATTACCATTATTATAGAGTTATAATATAATTTTATTATGGAAATGTTCCACACAGTTACTCTTGAGATGTTAGTTAAAATTAATGATACCGTCCCCAATTAACTTAAATAATATACAATGAAACACATTTTTATGTTGGTCACTTAGGATTTAAAGATCGCGTGCTTTTCATAAATAATTAATTATATATATTAAAATTAAAACATTTTTATCGTAATAAATGAATTTTTCTATACTAATATTTATATTAAAAACTTTGAAAACATTTGAATATATACAATAATATATTTTTAATATTTACCAAATAATGTAATCTAAAAGTTTTATTAAAACTTATGAGCACGATTGAAAATTTTGAAATAAAACAAGTTATATATTTTTTCGTCTATATAAGAAATCTATTTTTGAATTTTTAACCATCCAAATTGTACAACGTAATAAAATTAGTTCATTGATTAAGTAACTAAGATTTCATCGGTATAAGATAAATATTAAAAAATAATTGGAAAACACAGTTTTGAACCAAAAAACATCATCCGCAGAGCAAAATCAAAAGTACGGCGGAACCGTCAATTTACTACTTTATATTATTATTTATTTATTTTTGATTCATAATAAATTTAATAACCAAATACTTTACTCTTTTAGGTATAATAAAATGTGTAACTTTGATGACACTATATATGCATTCAATGTGGTGGCCCCCAAATTTAAGTCTAGGTGGTTTTTTGAATCAATCTATATTCTTATTATTATCAGCATTTGCAACATTTAACTATGTTATGGCAACTCTTACGGGTCCAGGATATTTACCACTCGGATGGAAACCAAAGGTAAACAAAAAAATATATGTTGGATAACTTTAATAGGCGCCATTGTACAATATCTAATTAATTTGATTATTTCGATCATCATAGGACTCTTTTATAACAACTAAATTTTCAATTACGTGATTGTGAAGAATTGATTAAATTTAGTAAATATTGGTTTTGATTTCATTATAATATTATGTACTTAATAATAATTACAATGGTCACGCTAATTTCATCATTAAACGTATATACTTTGATAAGAATATTAGCTTGATTAAAACAAAATGTTATTATAATATAAGTAAACTTGTAAATTTAAAAGGTAAACTAATTAAGTATACTACATTAAAATTATTATTGGCCGAAAAAAGCTATACATGAATAAAATTAATGGAAAATATATTATAATTGTTGTAAGTAGAATGAATTTTTATTACCGAATTTTGTTTTTGCAGTTGTATATATATAAATATATTTATATATATATATATATATATATATATATATATATATATAATTATGAATTTATTTAGGGAAAATATCTACCAAAATGTATTGTATTACGGTATATTTAGTTACGTTTTAATTAAAAAAACATTTCTTTTATTGATAAATTTAACCGATTCTTATATTCCAAATGTACACATAAATGTGTTTTAAAAAAGTCATAATTAGAATTACAATATAATTAGTTTATATTTTTTAATCTCTCCATAGATTGATGTATAAAACAAACAATTTTAAACCTTAAAATATGATTACCCTAGAAAATTGTTCCTTCAAATCAACAAAAACATCATAAGTAATGGAAAATGATAACCTTAAAATCATAAACTTTCAAAATTTAATTCATTCAAATACTTTTAAAATATAGTAATAGTTAAAACTAAAGTGTATAAAATCTAAATGCAACATTTCCGTTGTTGAACTGAGCATTTATCACAAATGCAAACACAGAAAAAACAGAACTATTAGGATTGCGTGCATTCAAATTAATTTCAACGAAACGTAAAGTTTGCATTTTGTATACCCTTTATTTTTTATAATAGTTCCTTTTTAATTAATACAAATTGACCATAAATTTTAAAAGCATATAATAAAAAATGAATTATATTCACAATTCACCATTTTCACTCAATAAATGTTTATATAAAATTTATTATTTTTCAGTGTAAAAAAGACGAACAATTTTTACAATTTTGTTCAGTTTGTAATGGTTATAAAGCGCCAAGATCTCATCATTGCAGAAAATGTAAATTTCTTAATTAATAATGTGTGTAATCAATATTATAATAATAATTTTTATTTTAATATTTATGGTTTAGGTAATCGTTGTGTAAAAAAAATGGATCATCATTGTCCATGGATAAATACTTGTGTTGGTTGGGCAAATCATGCATATTTTACTTGTTTTTTAGGATTTGCAGTTTTAGGGTCAATACAATCATCAATTATTTTAGTAGCGTCATTTTATCGTGGTATTCATCGAAATTGGTATCTTTATCATGGTCAACCGCATTTAGCTAATGTACAATTTACTGTAACTAGTTTGATTTTATGTATATTTAGTTTAGGATTAGCAGTTGGTGTTGTTATTGCAGTTGGAATGCTTTTTTACTTTCAGGTATTTATTTCTACAAAGAAATATATAAGAAAAAAATATTTCATAATGTACGAATATTATAGATTAAAGCAATTTTAAACAATCGAACCGGAATTGAAGAATGGATTCTTGAGAAAGCATCCTATCGTCGACAGTTTACTTGTGATAAATTTATATATCCTTATGATTTAGGTAAATTGCAGAATTTTTATCAAGTTATAAATTGGACATGTGCACCAGTTTCTGATGGTATTACATGGCAAATTGCTGAAAATTGTGATCAATATACATTAACCGTAATTTAAAAAATCAAATGTTTCATAAAACCTTAGACTTAATATTTAATTATCATTTCTTAAATTAGAAAGAACAAATTGCCCAAAAAGCTGAAAAACGTGCTAGAACTAGAATTTATCGAGTTATACGTAAAGCTACTGGTAGTTATGTACCATTATTTTCACAAGGTTTTCGTGTTTGTTTATCGCCGCCTTGTACTGATGAACCCCGCATTAAATTACTTCCAGATGATATAGTTAAGGTAACTAGATGGCGGAAACATTGGTTATTTGGGGAGAAAATTACTGGCCAACAACAATCATCTGAATTAAATGGTATTGATAATGAAGAAACAAATGATTCAGTTAAAAAATCTGATATTCGTGGATGGTTTCCACGTCGATGTGCTATTGAAATTATTGAAATTGGTGAAGAATCAGAATATTATAGTGATAATAATGTTGCTGCTGAAGAAGATTACAAAAAAAACAATTAGGAAAAATAAAATTTTATATTTATTCTAATTTTTATATTCATTTTAAAATATTTTTCTAAGCGAAATTAATTTTTGTAAATCTTAAAATATATGTCAAATAATTTTCTAAAAAAATATAGTTACGAAATAAAAACATTTATTTAATAAAAATTAATAAATTAAATTAATCTTTTTTATTGATACAGATCGCAATGTAATTAACCAGAATAGAATAGAAAATATTATAACAAGACGTGTTTTATAAAGAAACATATGTATATACATACATATTTTGCCTTTGTAAATAGAAATAATTTATATAATTATGTAGATAATTTACTATGAAAAAGCTATGTTAAGATTCATTTCTTTTCGAATTATTTTCGTTTAAAATGCAGCGCCACAAGTTTAAAATGACAAAACTCTAAATGCAGTAAATTAGGTAAACATCCAAATATGTAATAAAATATAAAAAGTTTTATTGATTTTTTTCGAGAAAAGTTATAAATTGCTTTCATTTGAATTATTTTTCGAAAAACAGTAAGTGGAATTCAAATGGGTAGATAGTATAATGCTAAAATGGAAAATCTGTTTTATTCCCAGACAAAGCCAACTTTTTTGATTTCCGCTAACTATGGTAGAAAATATTTCAGTTTAACAATATTGTTATTTATTATATCAAACCATTTTTTATGGAATTTTATTTATTTAATGATAATGAACGTTTGCGTTCTCTAATACGACACCCTGTATTTATTTATCATTTTCTTTTATACGTAACTATAGGCTTACCATACGTCATTTTTTGAGGAAGACAATTCTTTCACAAGTAAAATGTAATTTGAATACCTATATCTTAAAATATACTTCGTAATTTATTATATTTGCTAAAACAAGTTTTAACTAATTAATTTTAATCGCCATTCTTAAGCTTTTAATATGCTAAACGTGGGTAATTGAACAAATTTACCTTTCATTTAAAATCAGCTTAAGTACTTCAATGTGAAAAAATATCCATCATTTAAAGGTTCTTATTCATTAAATGGCTGGTTATTCGTTTAAACAGCGAATTGATTACATTTTTTGATCAAAATAGCTAGTTATTGAAAATTATTTAAAATTGTTAGAATTCTGTTACAAGTTATATTTCATATTTTAGTTATAATTCCTAACTCATATTAAAAATTTATATTTTAATGTATGTATTTGTAACGAAAATAATTGTTATAATTGAATAAATTTTAATTAGAAAATTCATATTAAAGCCATATATTAAATATAATATGCTTAACAATTTTCGAAAACATATTTCTCATTGGTTATTCTTTTGTTTATACTATTATAGCAATTTATATACGTATACCTATTTATAGAGCTTTTGTATATTACTTTTAAATTGTATTAAAATAATACTTAATCTTGGTCCTACTAACCAGCCGGATGCATTGTTAAAAGCAAAGATGTATTCCGCAAAATTGCTGTATTATCAACAGTACAGAAACTAGCAAAAATATATTATAATAACCGAAGATATTTCCATTTAAAACGTTTAATTCGCTTAGAAAACAAAAAACCTAGAAAAATAGTTCCAAAATTCAAATCCCTCATAAAACTTTATATTCTTAGGTTATTCATAGTTTTGTAAATAATAATAAGAACATTTTATTAGTTTTTTATATTTGAATTTGATAAATAACCATATTTTTTTTACATAGAATTTCTAAAAGATGGTAAGCCTATACACAACACTGGCATATCGCATATCTAACCTAAAAAATGTCCCATTTTTGTAGTTTGTATTTTAATTTTTATTAATTAATCACTAAAAACAAAAATGTAGAACAACAACAAAGTATTAAAAGTTTAGACTAACTTTTATCTTTATGTCCAAATTTCTACCTGTCGTTGATTGCATACAGTTTAATTACATTTTATTGTGCCTGTACGTAATGAAACAACAGGAATGATTACGCAAATCATATATAGTTTAGTTATGCATTATGTTTATATTCTATTGATGACGATAGTAATAGATTACTACCCCCGCTCTAAATTTTAATTAAAGAACATATTATTTTTTGACATTTAACATAAAAACGTAATTTCACGTTTAATTCAATTGAAAATAAAGTAATTTTATTATTAAAATTTAAAATAATAAAAATTAACAAATAGTATATAAAAAAAAAATATTATAAAATAAAAATTGTATGTATAAAGTTTTGTATATTGGTTCATTGGTTATGTTATAATACTTATCAGCTTATCACTATCTTTTTATATTATTAATAAACTAACAAATTGCATTTTAGAGGTTTCGTTTTTCGTATATTATTGCGGTCAGTAATGGATGTCTTAAATTTAATAATCAATACACAATTAGATTAGTTATAGTTTCGCATAATCAATCAGAATCTATAATTTATTTATTTAATTTTTAACTATTACCTATATTCTGCAGAATTAGTTTTGGGGATTGGGGAAATAAGTTTTTTGCATTTCTAGTATCACATAATCACTGCATGGATTTCTGAAGAATCAATAAAAAAAATATTGAAATAACAAGATTCTGAAGAAGAAATTTTACTTAATTTATTATGTTCATCAATTTTTTTATATTCCATTTAGATATACCTAGTTAATTTTAAATTCTTTTTTCTTAATAGATTAAAAACTTCGGAATCCCAAACCTGCTCTACTAAATGTTCAACAAGTAAAGATAACACTCAGACCACTAATTAGCGAATTTAATTATGATTAATACAGAAACTTCCACAATTGATGTATTTGATTCGGATACGGCTATAAAAGAAGAATGTCTGGAAAATATTTCAAATGACGCTGATACTTATAACTCTGAACCCATTTGTATGAATTTAAATCAGAAATTATCAATTTGGGCAAACTCAAATTACATCACACATAAAGCTTTTACTGAATTGGTAGAATTGTTAAAAGAATCAGATTTGGATTTGGATGTTCCAAATGATTGTAGTGCACATTTAAAAACAAAATATGCCCTCAAAAGAAAATTCCACGAAGGTATCAATACTTTTTAATTCAAAATGAAAAAAATAAACATTACAAAGATACTAGAAAAACAAATTAACAAAAAAAAAATATATATTACAGAAAATGTCACCAAATCAAAATATAGCAATTTACAATATTTACCAGAAAATAGTGTCGAATGTGAAATGGAACCTATTTTTGATGATTCTTCAGAAGGTTAACTCAAAATACTTTTTACTTTTTATTAAATTATAATTCAAGTACAAATAGATGGAACAGAGATTATTAACGATGTAAGTGGAACACGACATACACCAAAAAATATTTTAAAAACACCAGGCAATAAAACTCCATACTTACCAACATTAATGGACCCAACATTGACTAATGTTCATACGCTATTGATGGCAATGAATAGTGATATGCAAAAATTAACAGAAAAAATGAATCAACAGCATACAGAAATTACAATACGAAGTATATAAAACTTTTAAAATTGTGCTAAATAATTTATATTAAATATTTTCTTCTAGTTGAAAAATTAGATCGGAATGTAAGCGGATGCAATGCCATGTTAGAAAGTATTAATGGTATTAATAAAACTACATATCCAACAGAATTCAATGAAACACAACTTAATGATTTTAATTTTAAATTGCCGCTACAAACTGCAGATGATGTAGAGTATCTCAATGAGAATCTTCAAAATAATAATACTTTCAATGATTTTGTAATTTTATATAACAATATATGTATTGCTTACAATAATATATTTTAAAATTGATTACTTTCTGCAGATAAAATATGTAAAATTTACAATGGGCTCACTAAACCCAAAAAATATATCTGAAATTTTTAGTAAAATTGCCTCAGATAGCGCATTATTATCTTTCAATTGGAATGGTACGAAGGGTAAAAAATCGTTTGCAAGTATGAAACGCTTGTGTAATGGCATTTATGGTATAACTTAGAAATTAAATCGTTAGATTTTATATAAATTTATTTTGTGTTTGTAGATGCAGTTAAAAATGATGAATTTGGAATAGATGAATTTGAAGATATTATTAAAAAAATTATCAAATTTGCTCACAGAAGAATTCATTCAGCAAATTTCAGAAAGAGAGAGAAAATTAAAGTAGACAGTAGTTATTAGTTATTAGTGTAAAATTAAATAATATGTTGCATGTTTAATTATTATATACTATACACGACATAATTATAATTATATTTATATATTAAATATTTTTATTTATCATCATTAATATTAAATTTAAATTGTAATTAATGTTAAATATAAAATTAAAAATAAGCTATAAATTTAAACTAGACAGTTAATAATGATAAAAGCAAATTATAAATTTGCACAACAGTGAACAATTTAATTTATTTATTAAATATCAACTTTATTTAATATCATTATTATTAAATATATAATTATTAATAAACTATAAAATTTATACAGAAATAAAAATCTAAATATAATTTTAAATTATTTAAATTTAACAAAACGGAAACTAAACATAATAAAAATAATACTCCTGGTGACATGTTCCAAGGTATAGGACAAATGAAATTATATGGCCCTGGAATTATACTGGCAATCAATTTAACTCCAACAAACGATATACAAAATATTTTACGCCGAATTTCTAAGATTATTTACATCTGGCTGAGTTAGATGGAGACTTTACGTCTACAGTATCAAAACGACGTAAACAAAATATTGTTCTATTGTTGCTGCACTTGAAATATTTAATAACATCTTTGATTTTTTATCATAATCCGCGGTCTAACAGCCATGGTCCTCCACCATCTGCAAAGGAAATATTAGATTTAATTTTAGTTAACATACCTTAATATTCATATTAATTATAGCCATATGAGCAATGGCTTTACCAGTATAATCATTAGTTTTAAAATCAATTTTTTTCTAGCGTACCCAAATTTAATAGATCATTTTTGTTTTTATACAACCTGAAAACATTTTTAAAGCTGACATCTCACAGTAGTCACCCAACTGGGAAAATAGTTCTCAACAACGAGTAGCAATAGTGCATTAATAAAAAACATTTCTTCTTTTTTTTTAATTCTCACAACTTTATTTTGTTCTTTTTTTTTTGTAATATTTAAATAATAATAAAAATTTTAAACAGCAAAATATAAATTTATAACTAAAAATATAAAATACGTATGTAATTTTATTTCACTATTTGATCATCAACATTTGATACTGAAAATATTAAATTTTATAAAAATTTGATAAACTAAAAAAAAAAAACACAATTAACTAACTAAAAAAAAATTTCAAATATTTTGTAAAATAAATTATTGTACAAGTTTAAAATAATTTCATAATAATAAAATTTAAATAAAATTTGAATAAATTCTTTATAATGTTTTAAGAATTGCAATATAAAAATGGCTTAATAAAATTGAAAATAATTTTTATTAGTATAATTTTTTTTTGTTATATTTCTAATTTCGTACAAGTTCACACAAATACTTTTTAAAATTTTTGGAGAAAACAAGAAAACAATTTTTTTATTTTGCATTTTCTTTTAATTTCTCATTTAAAAACTCTAAATTTTGGTTTGAAAATATATAGATATTATTTATTTTATTATTTTTTAAAATACATATTAATATTTTCTGTTTTTTATTTTAAATTAAAATTCATTTTTTTTTTGTTCATTTACTACAAAATTGAGTAGAATTTTTGTTACCTTATCGCAAGAAAAATAAAATATATATCACTAATAAACAGTTTTTTTTATTCTTCACTCTCAAATCAAAAAAATCTCAACTTTTTTAATCATTCCAATATTTTCTTAATAACTATTGACTTGTTTTGGCATTTTAATATTTAAATATATAACTAAAAAAGAAAATCATTTTTTTAGCACATATAATATTATATCATAAAAAATTAAATATGTTTTTTTTATTGAGGTTGTAAATATTAATATAAAATATATCTTGAGTGATGGTTATGTTAAATTTATATTTGCTGTTGGATAAAAAAATAGAAATTGGTAAGAAAAATTTAAATACAAAAATTTAATTTCAATATATTTTATATAAAAGGATTCTAAAAAAAAATATACAACAAAAATGTTAAATAGAAAAGTGCAAAAACAAATTTATCAAATAATTACGTTCGCTTGCTAACTTGAAAATATAAAGTAATACCAAAATGTTTATATAGAGAGATCAAAACTTATATAAAAGTTTTTGTATAGAAGCGACTTTAGAGATTAAAATCCCACATAAATGAAAGTTTTATTTCAAAAACACATACTTAATCCAAAATATATATGTATATAATACAAAGTGTTTTTTGGTTTTATGTAAGTATGTGTATTTGATAATTTATGCATGTGGGAATTTAATTTTTAAAATCTTGAGATTAAATTCCATAATAAAACCTTTTATAAGAATGTTGATTTCTTTCTATATATAGTTTTTGGTAATATACTTATTCAGTGTTGTGCATAATGAAAAGCATGCATTTTTATTTTTAAATGAGTAAATGGTGACTATGAATAATTTTTTTACTTTTAATTTTTTAGTGAATTTTCGTTCTTGTAGTTGTTCCAAAGTTACGAATTAAGTTATTCTTGAAACTAAAATGATGACTGTGAGCAAGGATAGTTTGAAAACGAACCAACGAAAAATCATTCCAAGTTTTAGATATACAATTTTTGAAAACGTTTGAAATGAAATGTTTACTTGGAGGCTTGGATCAATAATTGTATACATCATAATTCCAAAAAAAAAAAGGGTTAAAAATATCTGATAATCCAAAATTATCACTATAATTTTTTCTAAAATTTGTCTAGTATTAATCGCCAGTGATTTTTCTTTTTTTACATTTTATTCATCATATAAGACAGAATTAAACTGAAGATAAATAATACAACTTGTATAATTATGGAAGAACAAAATTGATATAATAGTAATAATAGTTATATGTAATTTCCAGTGGTCAATTAGTGCTATATAAATCGGTATTATATTTTTTTTTTTTACATTTCTATTCTACATTCCTGTTGACAATTCTTTATAAATTATTCAATATTTATTTAAATGAAAAATCCTATTAACAACAAACTTTAATTTTTAGTTTAATCAAAGATAATACAATTTTTATAAGATATTTCAACGAAATTAAAACTACTAAAAATTATAAAAAATAAACTACCAACATCAGTACATCGAAATTATGTATACAGATTTTTTTGTCTTCTTTAAATTTTTGAGAAATATGAAATCCTTCTGCTCACTCAGGGAGATCGTTTTTTATTCTCTATCTATAACTATAACTATATGATAAATTCTTATTTTGCATTTGCTTGGTAATATGGTTATTGCGAGGGGCTGAAGAAAACAATTTTTATTTCTTAAATTTATACATATATATGTACGGTATTTATATTTTATTTTCTAAATTTGCAATTGCTCGTGTTTTAAACAAAATTAATTTATGCTTATTTTTTATATTAAAATCACTATTAACAAAATAAGCTTTGATCTATTATTCATTAAAAGTTATTTTGTTAGTTGGAAAACTAAACAATCGATTATTTTGACTATTTATAGTACAACATTGTTCAATGCAACATTTAAGGACTCGCCTTTTCTTAGCAGCATTAAAAAATGCATAATTATTAATCGCAGTATACGAAAAAATTGTTGGAAATGATTTTTTTTTGAATTTTTATCTTGCAATTTTCTTTCCATTTTTCTAAAAGTATATCATTATTTTTAGGAAATCTAAAAAAAAAAAAAATTTTGGAAAGCTCTTTGGTTTTTTCACAATTTGTTATATGTACAACATTTAATTTTAGCCCTGGTATCTATTACCAAATTCATAATCAAAACAAAACTAAGTAAAATAAACTTTGCTTAACAAAATTCAAAATAGAATTAAAATTATTGCATTAGTAAAATTTAAATAATTGTACATTCTTATTACAAAAATAAGGAGTTAGAAAGAAGAAAGGAAAAACAACTAGAGAATTTTTAACAAGTGTCTATGGCGGGCGCCACGTTGGCTGCTGTGAAATACTGTAAATTTATTTTTATGATGCAGTTTACATACTGATGTTGGTCATTTATTTATATATTAACAAATTTTGGATTTTCCGTTTTTCAAATTTTGGTTTTGTATAATTTTGGTTCCGTTTTTCGTTTTGTAATATACATAAAATAATTTTGTTTAAAACACGAGCGCAATCGCAAATTTAGAAAATAAAATATAAATAAATACCGTATACATATTTAAATTTCAGAAATAAAAATTGTTTTCTTCAGCCCCTCGCAATAACGATATTACCAAGCAAATGCAAAAATAAGAATTTATCATATCATATAGTTATAGATAGAGAATAAAAAACGATCTCACTGAGTGAGCAAAAGAATTTCATATTTCTCAAAAATTTAAAGAAGACAAAAAAATCTGTATATACATAATTTCGATGTACTGATGTTGGTAGTTTATTTATATTTTACCGAATTTTCGTTTTGTATAGCGTTGAAACTTCTTATATACGAAGTATTTATATATTCTTTGGTTTAATGCAAAATATACGATTAAACTAAACAAATTAAATTAATTAGAGCAATAAAATATGTAGAAAGGGAACTAAAGGATAGGTTAGTAATATCGAAGTAGCGGAATTTATTGTTAATAAAATTGATATTGGAGGTTTTCCAATATCAATTTTCCAAACAATAAATTCCGCTACTTCGATATTATTAAATAATGTAATATGAAGAACTAATCTAATAATTAATTTCATATAAATTTATGAACAATTTAAAATTATTTAAAATAAAAACACTTAAAAATATAAAAAATAAAATATAGAAAAATTTAATTTACCAAATATACCAATATATTATTAATTACAAATTAATTATATTTTTATAACAAAATCAAAATAAAATAAATATTTTAAAAAAAAATTAATTCTATTTTGTAAAAAGCATAAAATAATACACATGCAAATAAAATTGAAAATTGTGCAAAAATCAAAATACTACGAGAACACCAAAATAAACTTACTTCACTTTCATTAGATGTTGACTGTCGATTTATTGATGATAAATAATTACCCGAAGATGATGTAGAATTAGTAGTTATTGATTGTTCATTTGGTCTCAGAGCAGCACGTTTAGCAACAATTTCTAACATTTCATTTAAAATTGCACCCTCGGCAGCAACATCAGCTGAGCTTTTGTCAAGTTCTTTTAATATTATTTTTAATAGAGAGCAAGAAAAAGATGAAAAGAAAGTATATTTTAAAAAAAAAAATAGTAAAGGATTTTGTAAAACATATAAATGTGAAAGCAAAATTTGATCAGTTGCGATATTCTTTCACCCAAACTCAAGAGAAAATAGCAATTGGTGTTAATAAATTAGAAGCCAGCTGTCAAAATACGATTTAAATACAAAATTATTGATGCGTTCTTACACAAACACTTACTTATTAACTCAAATAATATACTTTCTTATTGAATCTTTTATTGATACCGTTTTTGGGTGATAAAATATCGTAAGTGATAGAACAACTTTCTTAAGAACAATGTATTTATATATTATTCGGAATACGTACTACTGCAAGAAAGTCTCATATTCAGTTCGTCTTTAAGTTGAGCATGTCTGTGTTCTAATTTTAGTTCTTGCTGTCGTATTCCCAATTCTTCATCACGTTTCCTGTTCAAATATTGTTGTTTTTAAATTAGTTTTTAATTAACTATTTATTGATAATAAAAATGAAATTTAAATATAATTTTTTTAACTGTAGTTCTATGACAATTCTCCAATTTTACATGTTGGTTACAATATTTGATTAAAATAGTTATTTTCGGGAAAATTATCATATTTTACTATAAATACTAAAACTTACTTTAGTTGTGTTATATTACGCCAAATTTCCAAAAGTTCTTTTAAAAGTTTTTCATCACTAGCACCCATTGAAGATGTCTCCAAACTAAAATAACAAGATTGTTTTTATATATATAACAATTTCCCAATTTAAAATAGATTTTTTTAGTTACTTTTCAATATTTTGTCCTTCGCCCCTTAAAGCTTTTTCAATAATAACACCTCTTGCTTCATATTCTTTTAATTGCACTTCTATTTCTTCTTGTTCACGTTGAATTTCTTGAGCAATTCTTATTCGCTTGAGCTCAGCTTGTCTTGAAGCCTTTGAAAGTGCACGTTGTTTTTTCTGATGTTCACGTGTATCGGCAGTTGTGTAATTTTCATCTAAAATTATTCTTTATTAAAAATCTACAGATCAAAAAACAGGATTTTTTTTTGTAAAAATTCACAAATAAATTTCAAATAATAACAAATATTAACACATAACAAATAATAACACAAACCATCAGATCTCTGGTAATTAAGTGGTAATGGTGGTATTGGTGGTGGTTCTTCTTCATCATCATCACTAATATCATCATAATTCTTGTCAATAATACCATCTATATTTCTAACAATTCCTGGTGTTGCTGTAACTGCTATTAATGCACCAGATGCTGCTGCTGCTAATGCTGTTGTTGTATCATCAATTTTATTATTAGTGTGGTTGTTGTTAAATAAATGTGGTGTCGATGTGAACTCATGTTTAAGGCAGTCTCGTGTTAAATTGCATTGTTCAAATGATGGAGTTTCTTCCTTATCCTGTGTTCCCCGTTTTAATTTCGATTTTTTTTTTTTGTTATAAATGCGAGTATGTGCATGGTGGGAAAGTGAAAGGATTTTTCAATATAAATTGTTATTTTCACCACATTATTAAATAAATTTTTAATATTTTTTGTTTATGTTTCCAATTGATTGTTGTTTGATATGTGTAACGTGTGGTGTTGGGTAATTATGTGTTTCAGTGTTCATGTAAAACAATTTTTGTTTTGTTTTGTATTTGGTGATCACGAAATTTTTAATTTATTCATTATTTAAATCACAACACAATTCGTATACGTGCAAAAAATATGAAGAAAGGGTAAGAATATGTAAAAAAAAAATTAAATTAAATTTAGTCTGGTAAGTTATTCAAAATATAAAATTTAATCTTTTTTTTTTGTATAAAAAGCAATCGTGCCAAAAGCAAAATTACACAATATATTTACAAAGTACAAAAAAAACTTCAAAATAATAGCACTGATAGAAAAGACCAGATTTATTTTACGACCCCAAAAAAAAGTTTTTCTATAAGATTCTTAAAATAACTAAAGATGAAATCTTTTTTGTATAAAAGTATATAAAAATTGGCGATTTTATTTAGTATTTTCTCAAAATTTACTATTTAACTATACATAACATTTAAATAATTACGAGATTATTTAACATTGTATTAAAATCTGTTATTTATTTAACAATAAAAAAAATATTATTATTAAAAAATGATGGATAATTTTTCAACAAGTGTAAAAATTTTCAACATTTTCATGTAAGTAATTCTGAAAGAAATTGAGAGAAAAAAATCAGAAAATATTAAATTTTACTCTACTATAATTACTTGCATTTTATTATATATGTAAAAAAAATTTATGATGATAATGAAAATGATAATTAATTATGGAAATGCCCTTATAATAACTCAAAATTTTAATATGAGATTTAATTTTCACTAATTTCTTCAACTTTCATTTTTTGTTTGTTATTGAATAAAACTATACACTTAATATAAAATTACAAACTAAAATTACCATAAATAAATTGATTATTAATTTGATTATTTTAATCTTTAGTTAAATTTTCCTTATGCTTTATTATTTACACTTATTGAGAAATTATTTTTTATTTATTGAAAATTCTACTTTTTGTAGATTTATAATGATGTCCAGCTCTCTGGCGGAACGTCATTAATGATTCACCAGAATATTTTCAAAATAATATCAAAATTTATATTTTTAATTTTAATTAATTTGAGAATAATAATTTATTTATCTTTAATTAAAACTATTCGCAATAACCAATAAAACTATAATATTTTATTTCGGTGATATATTTTCAAATAAAACTGAGAATAATTAACTAGCTAAGCTATACTAACTAAGTAGTCATTAAATCTAATAAAAAAAAACCATACCATTTATCATGTGAGCACAAAATAACATATTTAATTTTTTTGAATATAGTACATACAAATATGTCTACAACAAACTTTTCAATTTTGGTGCAAAAACCAACAACGATTTTTTTAGTTAAAAGAAATAAAAAACCCATAACTAAAAGCAAATTATTGTGCGCAAAAGCCTTAAATGTAAATGAGACTTATATATTTTTTTAAAAAAAATAAATAGAATTTCTTCTTACACCAAACCCGAATGTCCGTATATCAAAGCACGACTAGATTTTTATTAGTAAATGACAATGAAAAAAGAAAAAAAAATGAAAAAACAAGAACAAATAAAAAATTTATTTAAAAAATATTTTTTGTTTAAAAACCTTAAATTATATAATTTTTAATCTCACGCCATGAAAAACATTAAATTATTTTAGTTTTTATTTAAAAGATCACAATTAGAATAATTTAGAAAAATATTTTTTGTTTTTAAAAAAATGTACCTTTGATTTATCCTTTGATTTTGGCGATATTCTAAATCGACTAAATACACTGCCACCTGCTACATCAACAGAATATTTTTCTTTAGTCGGAGATGTTTCATGAAACGCCATAGTTGTATCTCTACTATTATCCTTTTTACTACCTTTATTGAAAAAATTTGAAAATGTTTGTATTAAACTTTTTCTACGTTCTGGATCTTTATGGCGGCGACTTAATTTAACTGCTTTACTATTACTATTACAATTTATTGAATTTGATAAATTTGGGTCTGATGTAAAATCAACAATATTATTTGAATTTGATTTTGTTGTGTTGAAATTGTCATCAGAAGTTAATAAATGTGATGATGATGGTTGTTGTAGTTGAACAGCTGAAATATCATTAACACTTTTCGATGTAATCATTTTACGTTGTCTTGCTTTTAATTCTTCTGTAGTATTTTTAGCATTTATTACATCTTGTAAATCTAAATGATACCGCTTACGTAATAATTGTAATTTTTCTTCTGGACTTAATCCTAAATCATGATTAGATTTTAAACGTGCTCTAGCTCTTGCTTCAGCTTTCAATTTTCCAGTATTTGCTGCTAAAGATATTTCATCAAAATTACGATTCAAACGTGTTGAAAAATTTGGTGTTGTATATTGTTGTCTTGACTCATTTACTTGTTTGGATTGCAAATGATTTAATTTACCTGTTGTAACTGCTGCTAACTGTTGTGTTTGTTCATAATTACGATAATTGATAGAGATATCTAAATTATCAATTATTGGTCTTGATTTTCGATTAATAACATTCGCTTGTTGAAACATTTGTACAATATCTTTATCTTCTCTTGGTGAAGAATTTTTCTTTTTAATTTGAATTTGTTCAGATGCCGATTTAGTTAAATTATAATTATTTGTCATGGTACCATTTAGGGCTGATGATAATATTAATTTTGGTGTTGATGAAATCATTAAACTATTATCATTACTACTAGTTCGAGGACTAAAAAGGCTACTACGATTTCTACTACGATTTAAACGTTTTTCAGCATTTAATTGTTTTTTACTTTGTAATTTATCCATAACTAAATCATGTATTAAATCTTTTTGTTTAGTACGTGCTTTAGTTATTTCTTCTAATTTACTAGATAACGTTGGAATTTCAGGAACTTTATGAATTTCTTCACTTTTTGCTGTAATTTCTTGTTTTTTATAATCATTTGTGTCTATATTATTTGTAAATTTATGTGAAGATTCAAATATACTTAAACTTTTTGGATTACAGTCTATTTTTTTACTTTGTGACAAATCTTTGGTTTCAATTTGTTCGTGGTCTTTTCTTTCTTGTTCATTAATTGTAGGAACTGTTGCTGATTCACCACGAGATGTTTTACGTTTATGTTTTCGGACATCAATTGAATCTTTTGCATTACTTATTTGTGTAATTTTCTGTTGTAATTTTCGAACATATTCTTCATAGCTTAGTTCATCCGAATCTTTCCGTTTTGTACTACTAATAAGTAGATCTTCTTGGGAAGAACGTTTCCGACTACTATTATGACTAATCTGTTGATCCTCATTTGTATATTTATGTCGTGTTAATGACAATGGTGTTTTATTATTTGAATTACTACTTAACGTTCTATTAATATCTTGAATCTTATTATTATCACCAATTGAACTAGTTGTCGTTGAAGTACTTGCCGTTGTAATTAAATTTCCCTGTGTTTTTGGTGAGGATGAATCTAATGGACTTGTAACAACTGTTAATGCTTCACTTTCCTCCGTTGTTGTCGTTGTTGTATTTGTATTGGTGGCACTTTGTGATGTCAACATAACTAAACTATCATCATCTAATTCATTTATTGAATCCGTTAATGATTGAAGTTGTTGCTTTTGTAATTTTGGTGATTGTTGATTATTGGTTGTTGTTGAGTCTACAGGTGCAACAAAAACTGGTTTTCCAATAGAAAAAATCGGTGGTGATATTTCATTTACAGGTGTTTTTAATTCAATTTCACTATTATTAATGTTACTACTTAAAATACATGCGCCTTGTTCAATGTAATCTATTCCTAAAATTTCTTTAGTTGAATTACTACGTTTGTATGATGAATTCGATTCAATTGGAAAATTTGTTTTCACATTTTGTCGTAAATTCACAATATTAAAATTATTACTAGTTGTTGTTGGTGAATATTCATTATGAGCAGTATTTTCAATAAATTCAATATAACCACGATTCTTTAATAATGCATTATTTGTAGCGGCATAAGTTTCAGCACAACTACCTTCAGAACCAGTATCCATAAAATCAATTTCACCAATTGCTAAATTCTCTAAAATACCACCACATTCACGAGGTGTTTCAATATTTACTGCTGGTGAATATTTTTCATGTCGTAATGTATTTTTATTTTGAATTGTATTACTATTTTTGTTATTGAGTTTTCCTTTTTTACCTTTTTTATTGCGTTTGATTGTTCCTTTATTTGAATTTAATACAAATTCGATATCAACAAAATTTTCTGATACCGCATCATCGGCTGTCCAATCTGAAAGTTCTGTTTCAGTTAAAAGTTGCCCAGTTTGTTCAGTTTCTGAATCGGTATGATTATAATTATCATTTGCTGTTGGTGTTTTATCATTATCAGCAACATATAGTGTTGGTGTATTTGGTGATAATTTAGTTACTGCACATGTTGTTTGTGCAGCTGTTTTACCTGTAACGAAATTGAGAATCATTAAAAATTATTACAAATATTAATGAAAGAAAATAAATTCATTGCCAATAGTTCTACGATTTTATTACCTAAATCTAATGATTGAGGTTTTGGTTTTTTATCTTCATTAGTTTTATCGTATATTAATGGCAGATTTTTTAATGATTCAATTTTATTCTCATTTTTTGAATCGAATTTTAGATCTTTAGTAGAATTCGTCGTAGAAATTTTAATCATATTTTTATTAGTTTCATTATCTGATTTTTTAGATAATTTCGTTGTTCCTTCAAGCGATTCAATATTCTTTGATTTAATAACATCAGCAACAATTGTTGTTGCTTCAGTAATAGTTGGTGTTGAAGTTGTCATACCTTCTGGAATTTCCATTAATGGTAAATCTTCTGGATCACCAATATATTTTCCATCAATTATCATTAAACTATCAATTTGCATTAATGCACCACTTGAATCATGAATTTCTAATCGTGGAACAATGCCCCCACAGTTTTGTGTATCTGGACTTGTTGTGGAGTCTAAAATATAATGTGGAATATCCTCAAGACTAGATGTTGATGACGATGAACTTAAACTATCAGATTCAAGATTATCATTGGAATTCTTTTTTCTTGGCCATGGTATTTGTGGAACTTGAATACATGTATCCTGACATTCATTATCAAGTTCTTCACTTTTAATAGTTGTTGTTGTAGATGGTGATGTTGAATTTGATTTTTTTGTAATTTCTGTAAATTGATCAAACAATTCAATTTTTACTTTTTCTGTTTGTTGTATTATGTCTGGTATAGGTGGTTGCTTATTTTTTGAAATATCTGGTTTTTCTACTAAATCTTGAAGTATTTCTAAAATTTTCGTTGGTGGACTATGAGTTAAATCAATAATTTCAATCGAATCATTAATATCAGTAGCAGTTTTTTCATTTGTATTAATTAGAACACTTTTATTAAATTCGGTTTGGTTTAATTTATCAGTAATAAGGACTTCTTTTTCTGGTGATATTAAATCAATTGTTTCAATTATTGGTGAAGGTATTTTAATGGGTTGTAATATTTTTGGATTTTTGACAGTAATATGTTCAATTAGTGCTGTGTTTATAGTTTCGGAATATTCCATACCTTTATTCAATTCATTTTTACTATTAACAACAAATACATTTTCTTTTTCTTCTAAATCTTTTTTCAATTTCATCTCAGTTTCAGATAATTTTTTGTCAAAACCATCAATTATTTTATCATTATTTGTTGTTGTTCTTGTACGATCTAAAAATATTTTCATACCAACACTAATATCACTAGGTGCATTTAATTTCTTTTGACATTCTGATATATTTGAATGAAAACTTTTTAATTTTGTATCTAATATTGATGTTGATCCAGATTTCATAATTTTATTATTACCAATTCCTTGTTGTTCACCACCTAATAAATAACGTTTTTTTAATTCTAAACTTGTTTTAGATGCAATTCCTTCAGTGCTAGCTGTTTTATTTAATAAATAATCACCAGGACGTGGATTTTTTAATGGCATTATTATACGATTTGAATTCAATAATGATGGATCAACTTGTACTAATGGTTTAAATTCTAATTCTTGATGTGTTAATGCATTTTGTAAAGCTTTACTAGTTAATTTTGTATTAGTAACATTTTGTAATTTAGGTGGATGATTTGTAGTACCATTATTACCAATAATCACTTGTTTTATCTTAAAATAAAAATTTATTAGATTTGTATATTAAAAATGAATAAAAAATAAAATTTTTGAAAATAAAAAATTACTTGAACTTTTGTTGGTTTACGTAAATGAGTGTCATCTATAAAAATTTTTGGTGTTTCACGAATAATAGGATCATGATCAAATTCTGAATCAGTTGAAATTTCTGTTGCTGAATTAACATCATCTGCAGAAGATGATTCAGAATCACTTTGAACCTATATAAAATACAAAATTTGATTGTAATATTAATAAAATTTTATTTTTATATATTATATTGTAAATTTGAAAATCCTTATTGTAAATTATTAGTTTTATTAGTATAAATATATAATTAAATCACAACAAAATAATATACAATATATTTAATATGCTTTCAAAATTGTATTTAAACAACCATACTATTATGGTTAATTTGTTACAAGCTGAAATATATGGGAAATTTTCTATTTCCATTTATAGACATCTAGAAGTTGTCTATATAAAAATAGATTTTTCTGTATATTTTTACATGCTGCTTTTTTAATATCACTCCATATTATTGTTATACAAATTCAACAAATTCAGCGTTCAGAAAATATTTTAAAATATAAACTAAAATAAAGCGCATTTAGCAAATGGTTAATATAAACAAACAATTTTCGGGTACGATCCCAAAAAGGCACACACAATTTGATTGAAAATTTGGTTTTTATTTGTATTTCTGCTTAAAAAAAAAAAACACAATTAAATATTAAATTTATAAATGCATGTTTAAAAATGAAATGATTTTTTTTTTGTTAAAACAAATAAGTTTATTTTTGTATTTATGCAAGAATTAATTATTATTATTTTTTAAAACCAAAAATTTCTGAAAAATTAAAATCATTTAAAATTTATAATTATACATCGAATTAAATAAAGTCTCAAGGAAAAATCGCACACAATTTTTTTTTTTTTTTTTTTGCTTAAAAGGTTTACCTTTAAAAGATCGTACCCAATTTTGTGTGAAGAGAAGAATTTGTTTTGATGTTATAAATTTAACGAAAATTTGCACGGTTAACATTTTTTTTTTATAATTTTATTTTGTAATTTTCTTGTTTATGACGATTTTTTTATTTTTATTTATTACGATATTAATTTTTTACGATATACATTTTTTATGATACTACACAAGAATCTTTGGATTGATCTCGTGAATGATGATAATGGTGATCTTTTGAATTGGAGGGACTACGTTTGAAATAATCTGTTAAATGACGTGAACTACTGCTCGGCCTGTCATAGCCAATACTACTCAATGGACTTAAACGACTACTATATCGGCTAGTTGTGCTTGTTCCCGTTCCATAACGATCCATACTACTGCTGATGGCGCTATTATAATGACGTCGATCTTGAATTGCACGTGAGGTTGGAAATCTGGAATAGTTTATATTTCTTGTATTTAGGTTAGATGGTCGATAACTTTCGGGAAATTCGACATCATTGTCATCATCACTTTCAACTCTATGTTTACGTTCAGTAGTAATCATTTTCTTCATATATGGATTATTACCAACCATTTTGTCATCCATAAAATCTTTTTTCCTATCACGAAGCATTTGACTACGCTCTAGTAAAATTCTCGTTCCATAATCAACTGATATATTTTCAGTTGGATTTGATTTTGGACGTTGTTGGCGATTTGGAATACTTTCAACTGAATGTGATAAACTATGGCTGGAATTTTTTGATTGTGTTGAACTCGGAGAATATGCTCTATCTACGGTAGGTAAAGGATGTTCAATTACTTCAATAGGTAGTGATGTTTGGTCAGTAATTTCTTCATGATTAATTTTAGATATTGGTTTTGGTGAACGTGGTGGAGGTATTGGCGGTGGAGTTGAAGTTTTAGTAATAACTGATAGTTCTGGAATTGACTTTGATAATGCCGAATCATAAGAGTCACTACTTGATATTTGTGTTTGAAGCCTAGGTCTCTCTGACAAAGGTGATGACTTATTTGTATTAATATACATTTGATCACGTTTTCGTAAAGCTGTCAGACGTTCTTTTTCAAGTCTTTCAATAATTTCCCAATCTTCTTCTTTTTTAGATTTATTTGCATCCAAATAGATTTGATCGCGTTTTCTCAACGCATCCGCCCTTACCTTTTCAAGTTTATCCATTATTTCCCTATCTTTTTTTGCTTTCTCCGTAACTTTAGGCACATTTTTGTTAATATTTGTATGGTTTTCACGTAATTGATGTGAATGTAAATGTTTATCAGAACGAACTTCCGTTGATCTAGATGAATTCTCGTCAATTACTGGATACGTATTTTTCAATTGTGGCAGTTGTACATTTTCTTTAACCGATTTTAACTGCGTCTCAGTAATTTTATCCACAATTGAAATTTTATTACTTTCAACATCCTTATTTAATTGTGTTGTTTCATTTTTTAGTTTAGGATCAGCTAAATTATATTCAGAACTTTGATAATTATTGTCGTTATGGAGAATTGGTAATTCGATTTGAACTTTATCTTGGACCGAATTTGTATCATTAATTGAAATATTGTTACAAGCAACAAATTCATTAGATTTTTGCGAAAAACTAGGTGTATCCATAGAGCTATTTTTTGAACTTTTATCAAGAACGGAATATGTATTATCAGGAAGTTTTACTTCAACAGTTTCTTGCTTATTAATATTAATAGAATCATTACAGTTTGATGCAAAAGTCTGTTGATCAACAATGTTATATTTAGAACTTAAGCCATTATCATCTAGAGCAGAATAAGTATTTTCCGTTAATTTCATTTCAACGTTATCTTTAGCAGGTTGTCGTTCTAATGGAGTATCTTCCAAAATTGAAAAATTATCATTACATACGATCTCTTTCTGTTTTGGCGTAATAGTTGGTAAATCATCATGCTTATCTTTAGGGTTTACTAAACATGTATTAATCGGTAGTTTCTCTTCAACTATAACTGATTGCAATTGTGATTCAATAATTTGATCCACAATTAAATTATTACTTTTATCTACAAATTCATTCGATTTATGCGGACGGTAATCTTTAGAATAACCATTGTCAAGGTTTGTATTATCTGATAGTGTGACATTTACTTTCTCTATATCCGGTTCAAATTGTGATGCATCTCTTTCATCCACCATTGGAATATTATCACTGCCGACTAATTCATTAGATTTTAATAGCATACTATTTTCGATTTTGTCTTCTTCCTCTTCATATCGAGATGGAAATCTAATTGGTGTGGCATTATTGATCGGAATGATACATAAATCATCATCATCATTAGTCTGTATTGTTTTCATCATTATGTCTTGTACAGATGGTGGTATTTCTTTAGCATGTTTAGCAATATGTTTGGCGCGAATAGGTATACTTGGTATATCTGGACTAGTACTTGTTGAAACTGTTTTTTGTCGCCTTGGTGGCTTCATTGGAAATTCTTTATCATTTTGTTCTTTTTCTATATAATCAGGTTCAGATTTACGAATGCATTCATCTGTTGTTTCGCTGATTTTTTTTATGATTGCTCGTGGTGTTATCGTAATTAATTCATCATTACTATCGAATTCAACATCAACTAACATATCATCCGCAAATTCACTGAACAACTGATCTATGCTATCTTCATCAGTTGAACTCTTTGAACCATTTAGAATGGAAACTTTTTGTAAACTGATTGGACTTTTTGCACTTACTGGAGATTTATTTTCTGATTCATTGTCGAATTTTGAAGAATTTTGTTTAGGCATATTTGACATTTTCTTAAAGGAATTGTTCTTTAACATTTCTAATTCAATATTCTGTTCATTAGTTTCATTTGAAGCGTTCTCTGATTTTATATCATTAGCTTTTTGAGAATTTGATTTTGTTAAACTTAATTTTCTTGGCAAACACTTCAACATTTCTGATTCAATTGATGAATTATCAATTTCTTTATTAGAACCGTTTATTTTAGAGTCAAGTTGTAAATTTCTTTTTTCACTTGTTTTAATATCTACAACAGGTGATTCTAATTTAATTACTTTTGAAGTACTAGATTCTCTTGGAAGTAAACTATCTCGTAAGATTTCCATTTTGTCTTTTGGGCTCTCCATTTTCTTATTAGAATCGTATACTTCACTATCATGTTTTGGCTTATCTGATTTACTAAATTCTTCACTTGATTTTATATTCTGAGATGGTTCTGGTTTATAAGTTTTTGGCAAACTTAATTTTCTTGGCAAATAATTAGCTTTTATATTTTCTAATTTATTTTGGGGACCATCAAATTCCTTCATATTTGTGTAGTTTTTGGAATTACTTTCTGGTATATTTAATTCTTTACTAGATGTAATAGAATTATTATTATATTCTAATTCTCTTACTTTTTGTTGAGACTCATTACATATTTCTGTTGAATAATTTTCTTTTATTATGTCATCCTTTACTTTATTTAATTCAAATATTTTTGGACTTGAAAGAACATATTCCTGGATATCTGGTGTTCCTAATTTATCATCATTTATATGTAGCTCATTAACAATTTCATTGAAAATGTCATCAACGTCCATATCGTCCAATTCACTGTCAAATTTTTCAAATGAGTGTACCTTTTCAATAGCGTTTAAAGATAATTTATTATCATTGCTATTTTTTCTCTTTGTTGTCTCTTTGTTATTTGATTTTATATTCGTCCACCCACTGGTTTTTTGTTTTACTGGTTCTTTTTCTTGTTTTATTGGTTGAATCTTTATTTCTTTAGTTTTGGTATTTCCATTGTCCGAAATTTTACGTTTTGGTGATTTTTCTTTAGAAATTTTATTTTTTTCATATTTTTCTAGGTTTTCAATTTTCTTCTCTTCAAAATATTGTTCTGTATTTCTTTTCAATTCTTCTTTATCGTCTTCAATTTGTTCACGGAGTTCATTTATAGATTTCGGTTTTGAAAAAAAGGAACTACGTTTTTTCTGTAAGAAATTCGTAGCTTCTGTTTTCCACTCAGATTTTAAATATTCTAAAGTTCGTTCTAGGTCACTAAATTCATCAGATGATGATTTTTTAGATTTTATTGAATCTCTCGAAAATCTTCTTTCATTGATATTATTGTTATCATTTAATTTATTTTCCGATATTTTGTCATCAGATTTTTTTATTGAACTCAATGACTCAAATCTTTTCAAAATATCATGAAATCCTTGAGGCTCATCACCTTCTTCTTTAGTATTTGCTTCAAAAATTGACAACTGATTTTTATTACTTATAAATTCATCTTCACCAAGACTTTTGGTTTTTAATAATTTTTTTCTATTAATACTACTACTGCGACGTTGTAAACCTAAATCAATTCCAGTTTCCATTAAAATTTTCTCAATACGATCAGAAATATCTTCACTAGGTGATTTTTCTTCATGGAATAGTGATTGATATTCAATACTTGTTGATCGAATCTCATTATCGTCACTGTTTAAAATTTCATTTAAAATTTCATCTTCATAGTTGAGAGGTTTCTTTGTACTTTTTGGACTTTCATTATGTAACTTTTTCTTATTTAACTTAGGGCTGGTATCGGTTGTTATTGACGACGATGGAGATTTTTTGGTAACTTTCTTTACAATTTTTTTCTTTGTTGTATTTGAATTTTTCTCATCAGTTTTCTTGGTACTGATTTTCTTTTTCAAATCTACTGAACCATCAACTTGCTGATCATATATATCAAAATCTGAATCTTTGGTTTTTCGCTTATTTAGACTTTCAGTTGATCCAGTTTCTTTGGCTTTTTGCCGTTTTGGTGGTATTGGTCGACCTGCTGTATCCAATTTTGGCGAATCTCCATGCCCAGCTAAAATTTCTTTCATAGTTGGTTTATAGTGTAAAATATTTGGTTTCGGTTTCGATTCTATAGATGATTCTGCTGATTTTATTTCTATAGGACCTGATGCTAAAATTTCTTTCATTGTTGGCGTATAGTGTAATTGATTTACTTTTGCAATTGGTTTTGAAAAACCTGGACCTGTTGTAGATTTTTTTTCAGTATTTACTAAAGATTCTGCAGTTGTTGCAGCCAGTTTTTCCTTTATTGTTGGTTTATATAAAGCAGGTATAGTTTTTTCTGTACTTGATTTGCGTAATGCAGCTGGTGATTGTGTTACTACACTAGTTTTTCTTTGTGGAACCGGACTTTGAGCAAAATATTGATTTAAATCAACGTCTTTAAGGGTTTTTTGATTTTTATTAGCAGCAACAGTTGATGTTTTCTCTTGTTTTTGATTTGGGAAATAACGTGTTAAATCTAATGATGATTGTTTGGACATTTTTGGTCCAGTTATTTGTGATTCAATAACACCTTTTGTATCAGCAAAACTTCGAGCTTCGATTTTCTTTAGTGCACTACTACTCGTTTTTCGCCGGCGTACTTTCGGTGAACATTTATTTTCGATATCATATAACAATTGACCGATATTGGCATCATCAGGTTTCTGTTTTATGGTTTCTAGGTTCAAATTGTCAGTAGATGTCGATAAATCTTTTGAATTTCCAGGTTCCATATCTTTTGAAACTTTTTCAATTGATACTGCTTTTATAGATTCAACAATTTCATTCACTTTATTATCCATTTCAATTGGTATTATTTCATCCTTGATTTCTTTTTCATTTTCTATTAAGTTTTGACAATTTTCTACAGTTTCTGGATTTTTTAATTCTATTTCACTATTTTCTGAATTTTTTTCAGTAATATTATCATTTAGTTTTTCATCCATTTTAATATCAGTCTGACTGTTTGGAATTTGAGATGCAACTAACTTTATTTCTTCCGTTGCTAAAATCTCTTCTTCATTTTTTTTATTTTCTTCATAAATTGTTCCGTCTGTTTCCATAATTATTTCCTGCTTATCTAATATTTCAACCTCTTGTTTAGTATTTTCATTATCCATTACAATTTTTTCTTCCATAATATCTTTTGTTTCTGATTGTTCCCTAATTTTATCCAATGATAAATTACTAGCTCCTATATTCATTTCATTTAACCATTTTTCTTTTAAAGATAACTTTTTCATAATATCATTTTTAACTAAGTTTTCTTTACGTATATTTTCTACTTCTTTATTAAGTTTTAAGAAATTATTTAAATTAAAAATATTTTCATTAAGCGAATCAATTTCCGTACTTATTTGACGACCGAGATCACGTTCCATAATTTTTATTTCCGTTTTAGAGGGCATCAAAGAAATATTATTTTTATCACTATTTAAAATACTTTCCGAATTTGTTATTAATTTTAAATTTTCATTAGAATTATTATTATTATTATCATTTGACTGCATTTCATCTTTAGATTTTACCTGTACAAATTACATTTACAAAACAGAAAAAAATAATAATTTTATAATTTGATTAAAACTAAAATATAATATTGTAGATATAATTAATCTAAAATGCTAACCAAAATAATCATTTAAAAAATTTGTGGCAAAATAAATTAAATATTAAAAATTATAAAAATAATTTATTTTCAAAGCAATTTTTAATTATTATTGGTATTTTACCTCAGTTTCTGTATCTGTTGGTAAATTTGTTGGGATTGGTAATAATTTCACTTCTTGCCTTCGCATTTCACGAGCCTTTTTGAATTCTTCACCTTCAGTTTGACTATCGGCATCATTTTCATCTAAGTAATTTAAAAAAAAATTGTTAGAAAAAAGTAATATTATAATTTATATCAAATTTTATAATTACCTAACATTCCATCACTAGAATCATAAAAATCATTATCACTGTCTTCACTGCCACCATTTGAATAACGTTGTTTACCAATCCAATCTGTCGCTAATTGTAAAGTTTGAGCTATAGGTGAACCATCATCAGCATCTTCAAATGATTCAGATTCATCATCTGATTCATCTGAACTAGATATATCTGATTCAGAATCTTCACTATCTGTTATAAAATTACGATCTGTCCATTCATTTTCATCAATAATATTTTCTAATGATGGTTCACCATCGGACATTGCATCAGCATTTTCAAATTCAATACGTTCTGGAGTTTGACCACGATCTAATAAATCTAATTGTGCTACAGTTTCTGGTCTACCACGACCTAGTTGGTCAGGAGTTTTAAGATCTCCTTTATCAGATGTTGATTGTACAGCTGCCAAAGTTGTTTTCTATTCATAAATATTTATTAAGTATATTTAAAGAAAAAAATAAATTAATAAAAATAAAACCTTTTGTTTCGTTGATTTTCTGCCCATTGGTCTAATTGCTTTTGCCGGCAATCTAAAATGTTGTGTACAATAAAACCGTCCAACCGGATCATCACGATCAAATGCATAAGCACCTAAACGTAAATTCGTATGACAATGATGACATTTTAAACAAGACCGATGTAATATTAAATTTTCAGTTGAAATTTTTTCCATTAAATAAACGGTTTGTTTACAGAAATGACACTTTTCCGAAGCAGCTTGATTTTTGAAAACAGATGGAACTTTAGAACTCTATAAAAATATTATATATAAAAAAAAAATTAATAATATATTCAAATAAAATGAATCAATATAATATATTACAAATTTGGTTGTATGTGGTGCAGGTTTTTCATCAGATGTATCATCTTTTTTACCAAATTGACCAGCAATTGATGCAACCTTATTTTTACCGCGTTCACCAATCTCCCGTATTGAACCTTCTTTTAATTGTTTATCTAAATTCTTTAATGTCTGGTCGATTTCTTTAAATTTCTCTTCTGTTGATTCTTCACGTTCCACTGGTGGTTTTGACATTTTATTTTGTCGTGCTAAAAATTGTTCTTTACTCCATTTTGGTACTTTTTCTTTACTTTTACCAGGTATTTCTGTTTTCTTCGATTGCTCAATTTTTTTCTCAATTTCACGTATATTCCAATCATTACTGTCAATTTTACCAATAGCACGTAATAAATCTTTAGGTTTTTTATCAGTACCACTAGCTGTCCGTGATGTAATTTGTTGTTCCATAGATTTAATACGATTACTAAAATGTTCATCATTGCTACGAGGAAATGCTGATTGTATACCACGTTCACGATCCTATAAAAATTGAAAGTAATTTGTATTAATAAATACCGTACTCCTTTTAATAATAATGAGAAAATAATAAAATACAATTATTTTCTAAAATAAGAAATAGATGCTGTTAGTTACTGTCTTGAATTTTTATTTGCTTATTTGCTGTTGGAAAATATATTATCAAAACGTCAGTTTAGAAATACTTATTAGGATGTATTGTTATTAGAATATAAATGAAGCAAAACTTATTTTTATATTTAATTTGTACACACATTTTATAATTATTCTGTAATATTAGGTTTATTCATATATTAATTAGTAATTGAGTTTCTAATCCAAAATTAATCCAAAACAGAAGATTTCTTATCATCGAAATAAATCAAAATAAGAACCTCTGAGTGAACCAATTATCTGTATGGATTAGTGAGAATATTAAGCTCAGAATAAAGAGGTTTTTGCAAATATTCCTACACTGAATTAGTATAGTAAAATCACACAGAAATATCAAAAAAAAAAAAGCCACAACATAAATATATTGTTTTGCAGGCAAACTTCACACAAAATTATCCTTACAGGATGTAATAATTTCTTTTCCAGCATTTTTACACGATCATTAAATTCTGGTGCATTTTGTCGATACATATAAATTGAATAATCTTCAAATGGTTGATCATTACCATCTTCACGAAGTAAATTTTCTGCTTGTAACATTTGTAAACTTTTGTAGAAATTTTGTGTTTGTTGGTAACGTTGTTGTTTACGTTTACTTTGCCGTTCTAAACGATTTGCTTCGATTTCTTTTAACCGTTGTTGTCGTTCTTCCTAAATTTATATTTTTTTTATTGTTTAAGATAAATATCTAAAGAATTTAAATAATATTTTTAAGTTATATATCGTGTGATTTAATTTTGCAGTCATTAAAGTATTTTAGTTAGATTTCTTTTAGGAATAGAAAACCATTTTTTTTCTTATTAATTAAAAAAAAAAATTCTTCGTCTTAAATTTAATAAAAATTGTTTATATGGAAATTTAAAATAAAAATATTTAAAAATGTTTTAAATCCAATTTTATGATTTGTTAAACAAACAATATTTTAAGCCTAATGTTCTATGAATTTTCATGAGAACAATTTATATCTGACAATCGTGAATTATATATAGTTATGTTGAGTATGTATTGGGTCGGATTCTCTAACTATCGAAATTACGGATTTCGAAAAACCTGTCAAAAACCTTTTAAAGTGTAATTACTATAGTAAAATTTCCCACACTTTTAAAGGGGTTCGAGAGATTACTCAAAATTTATAAATTTCGACTTTTACAGAATCTGGCAGATATTTGTTATTTTAATGTAAAATATATCACTAAAAATAAATTTCTAAAAATTACACAGATAATTTATTCCGTTTTCAATATAATTGTAAATGTTATAAAAAAATAAAAGCATTTATTCAACATAATTACATAAATTACACAGTCATAATGCAAATCATTGCAAAGAATGCTCATAAAAAGTAGTGCTTTTTTAATTAATATAGAAATGATTTTGTCTTACAAATTACAAATATCTGTCCACTCTAATATCAAAAATATTTCTACTATATTATCGGTCGAACGAAGTGCATCCCTTCTCGCACCTAATAGTTATAAGAAATACTACTTTCAAATTCTAATTCTCCGATAAAATATATTTAACTCATAAAAATCAAACATTATATAATTTAATGTTTCCAACAATTAAATTTATAATTTGAAGTCTAAATATTTTATAAAAATTTATTTCATCTTATAGAAGAATTACAGTAAAAAATTAATAAATTTCCACAAAAATAAAAATTATTTTGATTTTTTAAATTTTGCTTGATATATTAAATATAATTGAAAGTATAGTAGTTCTGTATTTATAGAATTTGATTCGTTTCTTGTACTACTACTTACTATATTTGTTGTTTTCTCTTGGCTTCGACGTTTTTTTGCACGCCTCGAAGTATCACCATGTCCTAAAATTATAAATTTATAAATTACCAACAAAAATCATAAATTCTTTGTAAAGACTTAATATACCTGTTGCTAATACTACTGGTTCATTTCCATTACCAGCAATTTTTCGTTGTTTTCTGGCTTTATCTTCATCTAAAATACTGCGACGATGTACACCAGCTGTTAAATCAATGTCCTGCATTGGTGATTTAGCTTTTGATTTTGTTGTACGATTTAATAAATGTGAAAAATCTGGTTTTTTATCACGTGATGATTTTTCTTTGAGCTCAAAATAATCCTAAAAATAAACAAATTGAATAATTGATTTCATAATATTTTCTTAAATGTAATACCAATTTTGGATGTTTAACATGTGGTATCTCACCACGAAATTCTTCACAAATTTGTTCCAAATAATTTAACCAAATTTTTGAATCAACATTTTCCAATGACATCGATTGTTTAGCAGAAATACAACTTGGTATATTTAATTCAGTTTCCAATATTTTAAATGCCAAGTCATTACATTCAATTGGCTTTAAATCTTTTAATAAATTTAAATCAATTAAATCAGGACGATAACTAAATATGAAAAATTATAAAAAAAAAATTAATAATTAAAATGAGAACTAAAAAAATTGAATTACCGATTTATTAAAGCGCATAAAATTTTTCCATTTGTTATACATTCAGATGCTTCTGTTAAATTATGCGAAAACTCATGTGCATGCAATTGAGCTTTTATCCATCGCAATAGAACCGTACTTAATGGCATCAAATCTACAAAATTATAAATATATTTAAATATTGATTTAATATTATTTTATTTTTTATATTACCGCCAGTTCGTCTCTTTCGACGTATTGGTATTTCGATGTTTGCTTGTTGTAATGCATTTGTATCCATATGAACTTGTTCTAATAAATTCGGATCGTCGGTATCAATTAAATGTTTTACTTGCCAAACATTTACAATTGATTTATTTAGATTCGGATATCTTGTAGCGGGATCAACAGTATAAGCACCGATATCACGCTGCAAATTTTCGGGTGTTGTTTGAGCCAAAAGTCTATAAAATAATTATTTTTTTACATTACAGTATAGCTTTATATTTACGGGCTTTTTTGATTGGAGACAAAGAAAGGGTTTAAAATAATGGATTTTTTGTGTCTCAAAGAAGCCTTAAATTAAAACTTTGTTTACCTGTAAATACTTTCACGTTGTGCCAATATACCTAAAATACTATTTCGTTGATTTGCGTATAATTTAATCATATAGGCTGCATCCATACTCGATAAAAAACCTCGTGCACAACCCGAACCAGTTGGCCAAAATGGTTCTAGTAAACTATCACCAACTAAACATTGTAATAATCGATAATTTTTACGTACCTTAGAGGGAGAAACAAACAAAAATATAGCAATTAATATAAAAAATATAAATGTTTAAATTACAATTATATACGTACAATTACTCTAGTTGATGCTTCTGCTGCAAACATTGATGTAAAATCAAACATTGCAACATCAGGTTTACCATAATGATTCACAGCAAATTCTAAATTTGGCATTTGATATTTTGTTGAAAATTCAGCAGCTTCTCTAGCATAATCTAATAATTTATCAGTATTAACATTTTGTGGTGATAATAATTCAGCTGGATCAGCAAAATCTTGTATTATAACATTTTTATCAATTAAACTATGTTTTTTTGCTGTCATTACAAAATAATGTGTTTCATCTTTATAATAAACAATATTTTCTAAATCTATTCCTGTAGTTTGGTATAATTCTTTAAAAAACGATTGATTAAATATAAAAGCAACACCACTAATCTCTTCAGCACGTGCTTCTGCTTCAGTTTTTTTATTTATAAAATTTGCTGTTATTGCTATTGCTAATTTACCACGAAATTCTTTACGTTTAAAACCTTCTAATGTATTTCGTTTACCATCAGCACCAAACAATACATCAAATTCATAATGTGATACAGCATGATCAGTTGGTTCTACCTCAGCACGCCATCCACAACCATCACTTGGTTCTATTGTATTAACAAATGAAACACCTTCATGAATTTCAACACCCAATAGTAATGCCACTTTTAATAAAATACATTGAAGTTGTCGTATTGAAATATGATCTATTGAACCAGCACAAAATTTTCCATAAAATTTTTTTGCTCCTAAATTTCTTAAATCAGTAATTACAAATGGCCATAAATGTACGACATTATTTCGTGATATTCTATCACGTTTTTCAACTATACAAACTTTGGCACCCAATAACTGTGCTTCAATAGCAGCTCTAAGGCCACATGGTCCAGCACCTATAACTAAGACACGTGATCCGGTACAAGCATTACCTTTATTATAAACTCTATGTGAAGCACGTGTATCAAATTTCTTCCATAATGCTTGGGCTTTCCAACTATGTATTTTCTGTTTTAATTTTGGATAAAATTCATTTATTGGACCAGGTCGTAAACCAATTGTATCACACATATTACGATAAAGACCAAGTATTTGTCGCATTGTTGTTGCTGCACATAATACATCAAACATTTCAGCAGCCAAAGCGGCTGCTTCATTATCGGCCATCATTTGTTGTTGCTGTTGTTGTTGTTGTAGTTGGAGTTGTTGTTGGCGGAGAGATGTTTTACTCATCCTATGAATATGGAAAATTTGTGTTAGTTAAATTATTATTTAAAATTACGATGTAACAGTCATTGAAAATTTAAATTTATGGTTAAAGTGGGTTGAATTTAGATTTAAAATATTAATTGTTTGAAAATGTTAAATTAAAAGATGATGATTTTTTACATATCTAAAACATAAAATAATTCTAGAATTTAATTATTTGACATAATTAAAAAAAAATAAAAAAATAAAATAAAAAATACAAGTCAGTTATATATAATTATTAAAAAACGTGATGAAAAAAAAAATTATTTCCACTCATGACTTCAATTATGGACAATGGTGGAGACATCCTATAATAACTATCAGCCAACGAATCCATTAACAGAATTACTAGTCAATTGATTTTTTAAAATATATATAACTTTACTGAGAATTTAATAAAGGTTCATTTATTAGAATACTTTTGAAGTAACGAGATAAGAATTAATATAAAGATTCACATTTTTTAATAATTGGCCTTGTTTACTTACCAATCGAATAATTGGCAAGTAAACATGTCATTTGAAAATGAAAACGAAAATTTTTCGAATCCATTAATAATTTAAACAAAATTATTAACTATTGTATTTCTATCGTTTTAGTTGATTAATTAATTATAAGCAGTTGATTATTCACTGAACGACTATAAATTCAGATTAGGTCATTAATAATTTCAATGATTTCACAAATATTTATGTACCAGGTGAAGTTTGCCGAAAATGTAACTATATAATATTTAAAACAAAACAACCCACAACAAAATCCCTGCAGCATATAAGTTTAAATATTTACATTAAAATTATAATATTTATTTATTTTTATATTTAGTAGCGCTTATTCACTATCCAAGCATGTGTAAACAATTTTCCTTTCATTTTAGATGTGAAATGTTTAACCCGATTCGTTTTCCGTTTAAATTTGTTTATCGAATTTATTAAATTCTTATACAAAAAATAAACATAAAAATTTTGTTTTGCCTAAAAGTTATAAATATACAATAAAATATTGGGTAAAATTGAGTGGGTTGAATATTCTCGATTTGAATATTTTCAAATTTTGTTTCAATTTCTATGGAATTTTGTTAAAACTTAAGACAAATATAAATAAATTTAATTTATATAAATATTTAAGAAAATTTTCAACATATTTTAAATACTATACTCAATGAGCAAAGAATTATGTTCTAGAAAATAATATTGAGCGTTAAACACGTGCATTACTGATTTTCAGTAAAATTTTATAGGTTAAAAGTTGGAATAAAAAATGTTGTTTACGTTCGTTTAGGATCACCATGCTTTTCGGGGACCATAATGAGGATTCTCTTAGTTATTTCTAATTTGGTGATTGCTCAAGAATCAAAGATTAGCTTACAGTTTTGAATTTATAGTACATATAGCTAATTTGTATCTAGTTTTTATTGTATGATTTTTCATGTCATATTTAATGTATTTAAATACAATTTCTTAGGAGACGCCGTAATAGTTATTGAAATTCGTGCATTAGTTACTTGTGGGGGATCTTTTCTTGTCGATTGCTTGAGAAACTGCTTAAATTTATTAACAGATAACTCAGAGATTTTGACAAATACAACACTAAAAAACGTCGAAACCTGTAAATATATAATTAAAGTTTGTTGCATTTCTTAAGCTTTTTTTCATCTTTGATTATTGTCATATGTAACTGAAATTATATTCTTTCTTTTTGGAGTAATCAGTAAGGGTATAACTATGTAAATTATTGGTAATTTCTTTTAACATTTTTTAATGTTTTATATCTATATTATATTAATAAGTATTTTCTACTAAATTTAACTAAACTTATAAACTAAAGATTTATTTTCTAATAAGGTTTTAAATGGCGTGTTTTTAATATTCTCATTAATAAAAGCAATTAAATAACAAAACAAGCTATAAAACGATTTATAAATAATATTAATATTCATTACTACCATTTAGGAATACGGTATTAATAATTAAAAAAAACAGAACAGATCAACATATTTAATGACCGACATATTAGTTATTACATCGTCCCGGATGCAATCCGAACCATCGATGTTGCTCTAAGTTGGCCTCAGTTTTAAAGTACCAGTAACATAATTTGGTAATATGTAATTGTTAATTTAAAAAAGGGAAAAATGTTAACGATTGAGTATTGAGACCATATGCTGACAACAAATCTCTTACTATTAGTCCATTAGCTTGTTTCACAAATAAATGTTTCTTAAATATAAAAAAAACTTATGGTTCGGAATCCATATAAAATTAATAGTTTGCAGTAAATTGTAACGAAACAATTATTGTAGGCTTAGATTTTGGGCTGTAGTTGTAGCGCCATTAGAGAGTTGAAAAATTATCAGAACTTTACTAAAAGTGTCACAATATTCAATATAATATTAATAAATGAATGTTCAATGGTACAGGAGTAATCTTCAGATTTCTTCGGCTTTTATGTCAGTTTTTTCATGTGAAATACACCTTGACATCTTTTAATTTAATTAACCTATTATTTTTGTATACAAAATAAATGGCGGAGCACATATAAAGAAATTTAATTTACTTATCATAAATTTTAATTAACTTATTTAGTTTTTATTTGTGACTTGTAATTACCATAAATTTTGAAGTCATGAAATAATTAATTTAAAATAAAAACGATAATTATTAATAACCCACACAAAATTACAATTATTTGGTACTTTCAATGTTTAACCATCGAAGATTTTACGTATGAGAATAATTATTTCTCAATTGTCATATTTGTCATAAATAATGAAATTGAAAATTATCAATTTTATAAAATTTGTAAAAATATTTTTACTTGGAATTCCAAAAATGGCGAATATCCCAAACAAATCGAAAATACTGAAAATTGCAGTGAGACTTAAAAACAGAAACAAAAAATTTGTGACGACGGGGACATGGACAAATGAAAAGATTTTGTAATTTGATTAAAATGTTTAAATTTATATAAAATATTTTTTATTTTGATAATTAAGGATTTTTTTATATGTTCATTTTTTTATATGTAAATATTCAGACAACAAAAAAAGTTTATTGACACTTTCTATTATTTGTGTTTAATGGAGAATTTATTTAAAATGTTAATGTGAAATTGGGGCCAATGTTCTGAAATGTTTCGCAAAACAAACAAAGAATTTCGTAATCATATTATCATTATAAACTTATTTAATTATTTTTTTTTTTAGAATATTATTTGTTTGGAACTAGGTATAATATTTTAGAAATAATTTATTTAACATTTAATTTATGTTCATAGATAATAAATAATTTACAATTATGGAGTTTGACGTTTCGAATTATTTTTAAATAAGTATATATATAAATCGTTCTTAAATTTATTTTACATGTTCTCAAACTTGGAAAAAAGATTTTTTAATTCAACAAAAGAAAATATTAAAAATTATTCAATTTTTGTTTATAAATTATTTTATAAAGTTACTCCGACTACTCACTAATGGTGCTACAATGTAACTTTAAATTTAATCACGTATAGTTACTAATGTTGTAATCCTTGGTACATTTAACAAAAAAAGTATTAAGGGGGTCCATCTTCAACATCCTCTGGGATACAAAATGTTTAAGAAAGTATCTTCAGGTTTGTAACTTTAAACAAAGGAACACACTGAAGTTACAACTACATCAAATTTTATAAAAACTACTTTGATATATTGCTACCCTTTCATCTTGTGTAAAGATACGCGGATTAACAACACGATGACATCCAGGTTTAACAATGTATGGACAGTAAGAACAAACATGATTTGAGAAAAATCCATTTGATTATTTCTCCTTCTTTTCGTCATATTACAATTCATAGTTACATAGTTATTTCATGGTGGAGGCAATCAGGAAAAATAATTATTATTGTTAAATCTGAATTAATTTGCTAAAACAAGAAACTATATATAATCAATCAAATGGTGAAATTAATTTAGTAATTGTTTTATTTGTAATGAACATTGCAAAATTTAACATTAAATTACAATTTTCAATCAATTAACTGAAAAGATAATATCCTTTTACATTTGGATCTGTATGATTCAAGGAAGTCTTTGAACCTTATATAAAAGGCAGAATATATTTTTCGTATATTCAAAACAAAAATCAAAATTTAACATTAATTTTTATTACATTTTTAATCTTCTTATTTGTCATCATCATCATCAGAAAAAGAAACAGAGAACTAACTATTGATGATGACATAAACATTTTATTTGCACATATAAATATATCCTATCTATACTATTATAGAAAAAGGATATTTTATAACTATGTAAAGGAAAATTTTCAATTTAATTTAAAATAGTTTTATAGTACAAAATTATCATTAGTAGAAATTGATTGTCAGCTATGATAATGTGATGAATAAATTACTACAACATTTCATTGACCTATTCACTTACATTATATAAAATCAATTGTACATTTAAAAAATCAATTATCTTGTCAAATTTTCTTGTAATTGTGATGCTAACGTTTTACACTATCTATTCCATTTAACCAACGGAGCCAATAGATATTTGGGTTATTGTAGAAAATGATTTTTTAAATTCTATTTTTATGTCTGAATTAAATTAAGGTTTCACCTACAAATTTACAATTTTCATATCAATATGTCAGTTCTAATTTACTTACTAACGAATTTTGAAAAGATCACCGATTTTAATTACCCGTACTTCTTAGTAGCAGAAGATTTGAGATAGATATGACATAAATATACTAATAAGCTAAAATGATCAATAAATTAAAGTTAGGACGCTGCTGAAATATATAATTTGGGAAAGTCAAAGCAAAGAGATAAATAAAGTCATATGTTACAAAACCACTAAACCCTGTATCAAACAGAGTGAACAGGTTAATAAAAAGTTTATATAATACAAATTTTGATTAGATTGTACCCTAAATATGGCATATAGTCAAAATATCCTTGAAGCAGTTTTCTAATAGTATTACAATTTCACTATATTTTGTTTTAGCTTGCTTTTGCTGAAAAGGGGTCAAAAGGTATCCTCAAGGCTACAAAAAGGTTACATAATATCTACACACAATTTTATAATGTATATATTGTTGAAAAATATTTTCATGTGAACTGTTTTGATGACGAATTTAGCTAAACCAAAACCAAATCTAAAAATATGACATCTGACATGTTTAAAAATATATATGTAAGTATTTTCATTGAGCTTTGAAAAACATTAAACAAATATTAGCTTATAAATAATATTTTCCTTTTAACTTTTAACATAAATTATTAATTTAAATTCCTTACAATTTTCCTGGTATGACGTGCGGTTATTGTTCTGAACAAAGAAAATTATTCTCAAAATTTTAAAATTTGTCAACCTTACTCTACTTCTGATATAACCATCATTCTAAAAACAAACAACACCAAATATAAAAAAATATTATAGATTTTTAAAGACAATTTCCCCATAAATTTTATAGTACTACAAAAAAAATATATAAATTTAAATTGAGGTCGTTCGGCCGGCGCTTAAATGACAATTAAAGTCAAATAAAACTAAATTTAAGTGCATTTTAAACAACATGTGCTTTTAATTTAAATTATGTCATTAAAAATTATATAAAATATTTTTTTTTTATTTATTTTCAAAAATTTATTAAATTTTAATTTATTATCTTTTATTTTAGTTTTTCAAATTTATTCACAATATAAATTTAAATATCCTTTTAATGGCGTAAATTATTAATATATAATATTTCAAATAAATAAATAATTTAATTTCCTAATGTCACTATATATTTTGATAATTATATACTTTAAAAGCTAAACTTCTTGCCAAATTTATAATTTCTTAATTATCCTTAAAAGATTTTTATTAAATTTATAATTTTATTAATTAATATAATTTTCGAGATAAAATTACAAAATTATTTTCTTTTATATGAATTTGGAAAATGATCACATTAAAGATCAAATCATATTATAATAAAATTATTTATTATTTTAATTAATTCAGACTTTTAGTCGTCTAAATTTTATATGAAAAATTGAAAAAATAAAAAAATTAGTTTTTATTTGTATAAATTTAGAATTATATTTATAATGTTTTTGAACAAATTGAATCGGAAATCATGTCGTGATTATAATGAACATGTTATTGAAAACGAAAACTATAGTAAATTTTGTAAGTATATATAATAAATGCGTTAATAATATTCTTATGCATGCTATTTCGAACATTTAAGGTCAAAATAAACAATTCTCATCCGCATTTTATATAACATTTTATTTAAATTTAATATTTTTATTTAATGCATATTGTTCCATTGTCCCAAATAGCATTTAAATAAAAAAATTGATTTGATATTTCCAGAATATATTTACGTAACAGTATGACATCATCGATTACTACTATAGCGTATATGTATGAGCATATTACATAAATTTTCGATAACAAATTCAAAATTTTGAAGGATTTATATTAAGACTTCGTTTAATATATTTATATTCAAACGGTCAAGGGATTTTAAAAGTCCTGGAATTATTAACAAATTAAATTAAAGCTGGCACAGAACTACAAGAAATTAATAATTATTCTTGAAAGAAGCGTATGGAACAGTGAAACACGAAGCTTTTAAACTTATTATATTAAAAAAAAAAACCAAGAACTGCACAGTTCATAAAGTTTAGTATGAAAATATCGTGAATACCGATATGCTTTTTTTACAGGACACTTCGCCCTCGAGGAAGATCGATTATTTAAATTTATTTATTAGGGATTGACTCTTAGGACTTTGGAATCACATGAAACATGTTACTGAAATCTGAAATGGCTTTATCTGTAATGGCTATATATATATACATACATGCCATAATCAGTGTTATGACAGTTACATCTGACATATATATAATTTAACATATTTTATATGTTTAAGTTTTGCTATTTGGGTTGTTTTAATATAAATTTTTAATTTTTTTTTTTTTTTTTGTATTTTATATGAATACAATCATGTTAAAAATTAGATCAAAAAAAAAATTTTACATTTAACCTAATATATAATTTAATACTTGTAATTAGAATCACGCAAAGTACAATTTTTACAATGATTTATGAATGACTCACATAGAAAATCATATGGTTTTGTCATAATGGATGAGTACCAACCGATTAAATATTAATATACCACATATTGTGAGACAGTAATTAAGTACAAATTTTATAGGCTTTTAAAATTATTATTTTGTGACTATATAAAAATAATACTTATACGAAATGTTCCATTTAAGGTTACAACATTCGCTTTGAATACAAATAATATTTACGAAATTCCAAATTTAAATTAAAATACAAATTTATAAGTTTCTGAATTGACTTCTTTATTTTGCTGACGAACAATAAACGCTTACTGATTATTGCTGGGATACAAGAATATGAATAAAATATTATTTTGTATTTAATTTATTTTTATTAATATTTTGATGCGAATTTATTGTTTTGGTAGAAATATTGAATAAAATCTTAATTAATGGCAAATATTATTGACTCATTCTAATTCGAATCAATTGGCTATATTATTATAATTCTTACTGAGGCACGAGTCTCATAATAATTGATACTGACAAACTGACATTGTGTTACATAATACGATATGCAAATTTAAAATTATAAATGCGTGTTTTATAAATTTTATTTATTACGAGTATAGTTAGAATAATATTAAGAGTGTTGTATTGGACTTGACCTTAATAAAATTGATTTCGATGAAACTTTTTTTCTGGTCGCACAATATAGTAAATTGAACTAAATTTGGCATGATACTTTCCTTATGTAGTTAGTGTATGTACAATTATTAGGTATATAGTTTCAGAGGGTCCATGTTAAAATCTCCAATTACATATTTCATAAGTTCAATGCTCTCTACATTATTCAAAAATTTTGGAGTCGGTAGCTATTCATGCGAAACTAATATATTAGCAGTTTAGTTTCCAAAGAATAAGTAATTTATTTTCTATCAATAAAATTTGATAGAAAATTTTCAATGAAGTTTGATAGAAATGCCTATTAAATTGGGCATTTTAAATTGCCTATTAAATTGGGGGTCACCATTTTCAGTTGGTCCTTAGCAAAATTGCAATTGGTGATTTAAAAGATGTGAAATTTTCAACAAAGCAATGTTTCTTCTTACAAAATATCAGTAGGCAATATTAATTACAAACATATGTAGAACATAAATCACTGTTGAAGCTAACTACGACCTATCTACTACCCCTAGTTAGCAGCTTTGTTTTTTTTGTCTTACAATATCAAGTATAGTAATAACAATAAAATGAATGCTAAATATTATCAAAGCGCCAGAATTAATTTAAATATTATAGAAAATAAAAAATGCTAGTTGCAAGTGTTGATTTATTTTGATTGTTTTTGTCAGATAAAAGTTATGTTTTAAATCTGCCCATTTTGACCCGTAAAAAATATCACCAGATATTGCCCTGGATTCTGATAAGTAACATAAGAATAAATTACAAAATTATATTTTTTCAAACAAACCGAGTAAGCCTTTAAATATTGATACAAAATAAATAGCTTCTTTCGAAAAAGGATAAATTTGTCAATTGTAATTTTTTTTATCAGAATCTAGGACCTGTCTGCAGAGTATTTGGGATGTCACGAAGGGTTTCTACTACATTATTAGTATTACCTGACCTGCATAATCTTAAATTCGTTATGATTAATTAGTTAGTATTAAAGCTATTTATAAACTTTGTTACTTGTTATTCACCTAATATCACAAAACTTCTTTGAAGAGGACAAGGCTCAATTTGAGCTGTAGGTTTACTGCAAAGAAATGACATACCTTTGGAAAAACATGAAAGTATTGATCATGATTATAGAAATATTAATGTTTTCGATTGCGGTATTGCATTTATAAAACAAATATACTGCGGTTTTGGAGAAATGCTTCGATATTTTGCATTAATATTAATTGTGAAATAATGAAAATTACTTTATATAGTCAATATTTCTAATATATTTCAACTGAAATTACTAAAGCCATAAAGAATTAGTCATTTCGAATAAAATGATTAATAAAATTAAAAATAAATATTTTTATTCAGCAAATCTAATCAATTTTGAATTAAAATATATATAATTTATATAGAGGACAAAAAATTAAATTTTTGTTATGTATTTTAGCTAGTTCTAATTGGCAAAATACTTTAATTTTATAATCAATTAACTGCGGTGTTATTCAACCATAGACAAAAGTAATTTACTTAGTTAAATTTGTTAATTTGTCTATAAACAACCGCGTCAGTGATCTTCCGTGTTGCTTTAATGTTGTCTCTAAATTAATATAATAAATTACACCATTAGACGTGGTATAATATGTCACTATAGAGAATTGAAAGTTTTATTGCAATAAAAAGTAGAATTAAAATACAAAAAATGATACTGTGAAGGGTTAGGGTTAATTGAATTTCTAGAACAATAACTGAAATATTTTTCTAAGTGTTTTATAAAAATAAAAAGTAGTTCTTATAAAGTTTATTGCATTTTTTTTGAAATTATAGTGCATTGCTATATCATTGAATTTAGACAGAGGAGAAAGTTATAATTTTGTATCATTTGCAAAGGTACAGTGATTTTAGGCCAATCACTTACAACAAGATATATCCAATAAATATATTATTTTACGAGTAGTTAGAATAACTAGGAATGTTGTACTGGATAGCTGGAGTTTCGAACCTAATAAAATTGGATTATGATAAAAAAAAATGTGGACGTTTTCAAGGTTGGAGTATCCAAAAAAATAGTTTGCTAAAACTTTTTTTTCTAAACGTTTTCGAGGTCGGAAAGTTCAAAAGTTTTAAAAAAAAAACATATTAAATTAATTACTTTGAGACATTAGTAACAATTACAGACACGCACGCGCAGGCAAGACACGTTAAGAAATGTTCATAGAGTTTTATAACAGACGTTAGAATCGGTACATAGTTAGCTATGAAATGACAGATAATTATGTAAACAGAATTTCATTGTTTTAGGTTTGATTTCATTATTATGGAAATTTGAAGAATCTCAACAGTTTTAATTAATTTTAAATCAAAATATTTTTTTTTTTTAATAAAAACTATCAAATTATGTTTAATTCCCACTTGAATATAACGTTATGTAGGAGACACTATCGAGGCGAAAGTATGTATATATCCTGGATTAAGCATTCTTACGAAATTACCATTTATACTTTTAAGTTCTTAACATTTTTTACTTTTTTATATATCTTGCTGGTGCATCGCGCATGGTTTCTGCTGATTTTGATATTTTAAATTTATTTTTAATAAATTTTATAATATTTTAATGCTATGCGACCGCAAAATTTAGTATTTCGAAATATAAAACTCATTAATGTGACAAATTTTAATGGATTTATGTTTGTCGTTTCTTTATCGATGCTCGGATTTTATTCTATACTATGATAATATTAAAAAATACCAATTTCATAAAATATAGAATCAAATAATAAATTTTCAAATACTACTTCAATAAGTAAAATTTTTATAAAATTTATTATTTCACTATAGTATAACAAAAATATAAAAACCATAAATTTCTTATTTAAAAATTGCATTTAAATTACTTAAAAACTTTTTGAGTGGAATTTTTTTTATAGAATATTACCACTTAAAAATTGATTAAATGTTGTTGAAATTTAAAAATGGTCTACATTTTTATTTTTTTTTATTGATACTATAATGTTAAAAATAAAATTAAGTTGATAATGTCGAAAAATTGAATGCGTTTTTCGTCACCGAATTAACCAAAAATAAATTATAAATTTTATTCAAAAAAATTCTTCTGACCCAAATTTTCTCGTGTCTAAGAATAAAATTGCTATTTTTTTTTTTTTTTACATTTTTAAAGTTACAAAAAACACAATTTTTCTAAAAGTATCATTTGCAACGATAATCAAATTTGGATGAGGTAGAGGGGAAATATGGATACAAAATATGCTAGCATTTGGCTATATAAATTATTTTGTGTTTTTTTTAACGAAAATAAAAAGTGTAAGATTTTAAAGAAAATATTTTATTTTTAGATTTTGTCAGCTTGTCGTACATTTTTGTAGGAAAAACGAAAATTTTTTTTTGAGAGAACTTTTTTTTTACAAGCAAAATCTATTTACCCCCCGCACTTAATTATATGCCAACGTAAATATATTTTTATGTATATCTTTAATGGCCTGATAACAAAAAAAAAATTACGATTAGGTAATATCAAAACATAGAAGTCGCGTCGATTGTTCAATCAATTTTATTTATTTAATTTTTATGTTAAATAGATAAAAGAATTTAAGTGAATTTTTAAAATTAACACATTTTTTTTACACAAATTAAAAAAATTTCTGAAATTCTATAGTTGAAATATTTGACTACGCTACTTACTACCCCAGTGCCCAGTCACATTTGATTGGAAATATGTCAATTTCTTAATTTTATTTTTAAAAATTATCGTTATAATTTTATTAAAATAGACTTACTTGATCGATTTTGAATTCCTTTACGAGGGAATCTGTAATAAAATAAAAATATTTATAATTAATAAAATTTAATCAAATTATATGTAAAAATTTATGTTAAATGTCATTCAACTTTAATCGTCGTCAATTAATTTAATTTTTGTGTCGGCAATGAACCAAAGTCATTGCCGAAATTTTTTTTTTAAATTATAAATAATATACCAGATGAAAAATTTGAAAATTCTTTTATCCCGGAAAATAAAAATAAAAAAAACAGAGGTCAATAATTTATATAATTTATATACATATATACAAAAAAATATATTAATATAACATAAAATTATATAAAATTTCCATACTAATTTTTAAACTAAATTTTAAATTCGAAAACTTTTATAATAAAAAATTAATATTATAAAATGATTTAAATAGGGAAATTATTAAGTAGACTTCAACTTTTAGATTTGTAATTTATATGTTTAAAAAAATATGTAATTGAATTATACACAGGAAAATAAATAAAATTCAATGAAATAAATGAATAAACTAAATAATTTTAATCACGCTCTGATTACAATTTAATTACATATTTATTAAGTTTTATTGTTATAATTAATCAGAATTGGTAAACATATGATAATTATGAGTAATTTTAATTGTTTGTATGTACAATCATAATATTTAATAATTTATTTTTTTATATAATTTGTTTAAATTAAAAAAAAAAAAAACAACAAAAACTTTAAATTACTTAATTCGATATTATGTTCTTATTAATTATATAAATAATTAAATTGTTATTACATATTTCATGTATAAATAAATACCATGAAATTAATGATCTGAATTTTGAAAGTACATTTTTTTTTTTATTTAATGGTTTAAGTTTATTTCAGGGTATTGAGTTTTCGCTTGAAAAATGGACATAAAATTCTCGTCGTTAAATTTCTGTGAGCTACTAAAATGAATCTGTTACAGCAGCTAATTATTATTCTTATTCTTTTTCTGGCTATACGCACATGTAAATGGTGGTGATAACATAACAAGTTTACTGAATTTTTCCAATGATACATCTTACTATGAATTTAAAGTCCTGATTCCGGTCCAACTTCGAATATTTCCCAACCATGATATTTATTTTCTGCCAATGTCACGTTTGCTTTCTTGCCCTCTTCAATAAGAATGTAATTTATATTTTGAACCTATCAACTATCATGATGTAGCTAAGGCAGACTTCCGAAATTTAATTGAACCTAGTCACTTAAGAATTTTCTGCAACATTCATAAAACTTCAGCATTAATCTAGAGTAAAACAGTAAAAAATAATCTTTGGGTTGTTTGTGAATAATTGCCATATTTTAAACTATGATGAGCCCTATTTTAAACTATAATTTGAAATGGGTTAAATGGGATAATAACTGCTGTTGTGGGTCATATAACACCTGCGGGGGAATAATCTTCTGTGAAAAAAACTCAACATAAAAAAAAGAATACTTCAGAAACAATAAATAAATTTATTCTTCATCGTAATCCAATAATTACTTTTGGATCCCCTGAAAAATTCCTTTTCGAGAAATATCTCATCATTAATATTAATACTCCGTAAAATAATAATGACCAAACATAACATCACATGTAATGTAAGATCAATTTGATATTAATGTCATGATTGCAGAAATAACATTCATCAATTTTCAGAATGAACTTTTTACCATACCGATGTGTATACGCAATCAGCAACTAAGATATTCTAATTATTCAATATAGCATCAATATATTTATTTAAACAGTTCTTTCAATCTTTGATCAATATTATTTATAATTTTTTTTTTCAAATCAGTTCACCAATTGAATGGAAAAAATTTCTTAGTTATGACCAGATTAAATCTGATTTCACAATCAAATTTTTAATTATATACATTAACATTATTTCATAATAATATAAGTTTTATTTATGTGCTTACAAAATATTTATGTTTTTTACAAAACTGCAACAAAAATAATAGCGAAATTTATAAACTATTTTAATTGGACTAAACCGCCAGACTGATGAAATTATCGATTTTAAAAACTTTCAAACTTTAAATATATGAAGAAAGTAAATTTAAAATATTATACAAAATAAAAGAAATGATAATTATTATAATTAATAATATTAAATTATATATTTATTAATTTTTTTTTTTAAATACCAGTTTTAATAGTTTCATTGACCGATGGAGATAATAGTTAACACTGCGTTTACATTTCATTATTCCTTTTTTTATGGATGATAATTTATCAGTCCGATGGTAATAAGTTAAGATTTATTAAAAATCATTCATTCAATATAAATCAGCTATAAAAAAAGTGAACAAGAAACGTTTTGCTGATATAGTTAAGTAAGAGAATTTATTGATTAAATCGTAAATAAGAAAATAACTTTCTATTTTTATTAATCAATTTTATCGCACCATTGATGAATATATACCAGTTTTTTTTTAAATTTACTATACTTAAATATATTTATTTTAATAGTTCAACAGCACTTTAAAAACTATTTAATATCTTAAATTACACACTTAAAGCGACGTCATTGCTTAGCGTGTGTTTAAAACTAATTTCATATTATTTATAAAACATTTAATATCAAAATAAATTCAAATATTAAAAAAATTGATTTATTGTAGGTCAAAAATTTGCATTTTACAAATCAATATTATTTAAATTATATTTTCATTTTATGTTACTATATACATAAATATACTTTTGATTATATACAATCATAAAGTTTATAGTTTGGTAGATTGTAAACAGGAAATATTGAGTTATTCTAAATAATAAAATATCGATTTGATTTAAGCATATTTTCTATAATAAAGAAAAATTATAAATTTGCCAATATGAATATTTATGATAAATATTGATTTGAAAAGTAAACATTTTACATATTTGATTAAATATTTTGTAATTTTCAGCATATTTTCATTTCTTTCAAATTATACAAAAAAATCGTTTTTCGTAAATTCGTGATGCATTTTTAAAATTATGTATAAACCAGTGATTCTTTAAGAATTGATGTTCTATAAGTAACTAAACAGCTAAGCTATTTTACATGCTATTTTTAAAGTAATTAAAGGGAAAAAATAGTGGACTACACTATATTGACTGCTGTCATTCAACAACTAATTGAAATATATACAATGATTTTCAATGTAAATCAAATGCATTTTAAATTTTAAAGATTTTAAATTTTTTAAGAACTTTTCATATTTTGATTGTGAAATATTTTAACCGGTTAATTCAAAATTCAAATTATAATTCAAAAATTTCTACAAAATCAAATTTTTTTTAGTATTTTATATATCGATTATACAAATCAATTTTTGTATAACTTTATTCATTTTAAATTAATTTATATCTAAATATTATGCTATTAATTATATATAGAAATGTAAAATATAATTTAAGTTTTATAAAATTTAAATAACATAATTATTCACATCATGAGCATAAAATTTAAAACAATAAAAAAATTTCTGTGCTCGCACCTTCGGATTTTTTTTTTGTATAATTTTTGAATATTAGATGGTGTTTGTAGTCCGGTCAAACCGTAAATGTTGTCGTAGATTTTTGCGGCCAATTAAACCACACATTTTCTGTCTCACTATAAAACAAAAAACATAATAGATAAATATTAAAATTTAATAAAATTTAAAAAATGCGTAGAATTTTATTAGATTTTTAGTATAATGTCCGACAACCTCCAGTAATATTTATGCTGCTAAGAAAAAATACCAGTTTCAGTTTCCATTTATTACAGAAACCAAAAAATAAGTAAAAATTCAATAAATTCCCACTTGCTTTTGAATATAATCATAATAAATTTATTTGATTGCGTCAATTTTGCAATATTGTTTAAATAATTTGCGATTGGCGCCGATAATAATCATTGTTTTATACTAGACCCAACCTCTGAAATACAATGATTACAACTAATCATTTTTAAACAAAATTATTAGTCAATGAATACTTTAAAATGTCGTGTCCATTTTCGTATATTGAGAAAAAAATTAAACATTTTAAGATAATTCTTTGTCCATGCTGTTTATCTGCTGCTGTAAATCCGTCGATATTGATTACATAACTTGGAGTAAATTCAAATGATGCAAATCCTCAGATTTGTAAGTTAATTAATTTAATTAAGTTAATTAATGGTGATCACGTATAACAGGGACATAATGTTTAAATAAGAAAGTTATAATAATCATGGTATAACTAACCATAATTAACTGAAGTTGGTAGGTTGGAAATAGTTGTCAGCCGCCGCAAAAACTATGAAACAAACTATGAAATTAAGACTCACTATTAGAACAAATTAAGGAACACAAGGTTTGTAAATATCTCATTAGCCGGTGGTATTCGTGGTCAGTTTGAACATATTTTTATAATTTTAATTATAAATGTATTTATATATTTATAGAAAATCGTTATATTTACAATAAGCCTATATTTAGAAACTACTGCGAACTGCGAGTCTATCAAGACAACGTTTGACCTGTGGAGAATCATAGTTTTAGTATTTACTGTGTCGATTGTTGCTCATATAGCATATTTATCTAATTTATTTTTTCGTACTTATAAATATCGAAATGTCCCTAAGTTTTTTGTTTATATATATAAATAAATTGCGCAATTCTGAACATACTTAATGCATAATTATTTTTCATGACATAATGAACAGGTGGACAGGTTATTATTATAATTTGTTACACAAAAATTTTCTAAAAGACATACAACAACAACAAAAAATATATACTATTTCATAATTTAATTATTGTATAAATAAATATTTTTTAACAAGATGAAATGTTAATTACCTGCCGCGATGACAAATGTATTTTTATTTTTTTTTCTGACTTAAAATTCTATAAAATATAATTGAATTTTCCTCTAGATCCATTTTCTTTTTCTTGTCATTAACATTCACAAAATAATTATTTTTGTGTAATTTATAGAGCAGAATAAAATTAAAAACCCCAAAACAAAAATTGTGATTTTTTTATATATGGGAGACAACAAAAAATATTAAGGAAAAACTTTGACGTTTCAAAAATGAAAGTTTTCCAATTTTTTTATTATTTTCTTCGTTACAAATGAAAAGACAATTTTTATAATTACAAAGCGTGAATTGCTTAACGCGTTACATATTTTTAAACTCCATTTATAAAATGTGTCACCGAAAAATTGGTTACATAAATTGTAAAAGGAGAAATTTATTAAAATTTTCTTTAAATTCATTTTTCAATGGTCAAATTTGTAATAGAAAATCCTTAAAATATTGCGTAACAAAATATACTATATTTAAATTTAGTAAATTATGTTGTTAATTAGTTTTTGTGATAGTTAATCACATTTAACTTTATTTTTTTTAAATATATTTTAATATTATTATCTATTAGTAAATTCAATTTTTGTTCAGAAACATCAAATTACATTGGAAACCAATCTTTTTTTTTATATAAGAATCTGAGTTTGTTGCCAAATTAGAAAATTAATTTCTATATAAATTAAAATTGTTTGTTTTAATGGTGATTTGATAAGATCTATTGATCTTTGAGCTAAAAAATCTTTTTATTGGATTTAAGCCAACAAAATAAACAAAAATTAGAAGTGATTTTTAACAAAAAGGCAAAACGTTTACGTAAATAATTTAAAATCATTTTTTTTTTATTAATAAAACCAGAAAATAAAAATTAATTTACAATAATTTTTTTATTTGGCTTTTGTTATAAAATAAATTAATTAACAAATTCCTGTCATAATTCTATGATTAGTTAGACAATTTTATTATAAGAATTTGCCAAAAATTGAATACTTAAGATTTTGTAGGTGATGTAAAAATAATTAGATTTAAGTTACATTATAATAAAATACTAATTAAAAAGTAAATTCTTACAAAATGAATTTGAAAAAAAAAACTTCTAAAATTGGAAAAATAATTTATATATTTTTATTAATAATTTTTCAATTGTAAAAATAAATTTTTTAATTAAAATTGATACCAGACGAAAAATTTGTTGAGTGTTTTTCTATTAATATAAAATGTTTTTTATATACTTACAAGTACACGTTACCAAATTTTAATATTTATACGTTTTATCAATTTAAATATATAAAAGATAAAAATAAATCAATAATTTCAGAATTTTTTTTTAAAAAAAAATATATTTTTATATTTTGTAATTTATTTAAATTCCGATCAATATATTAGAGGTTGCCCTTGCCGTCCGTAGGGAAAAGTTGAAAGATATATATAGTTATATCGCATGTCCATGAAACCCTTTACTTTTGCATCTACATATATGTATATACACCAGTATTATTTAGATTAGATTAATGAAGCAACTGGCTGGAAACAATAAAGTAATATGAGTGCGAAGACATGAATGAATTACAAATAAAAACAAAATTGCTCAACAAGTTGCTAGTAGCAAGTCAAACCACCTTTTTATCGAACCAGAAGTCATTAATTGGATATAAAATCAGGGAATTTAAAATCTATAAATTGGAATAATTCTATAGGTAAACATCGAGAGAAACATTCATTTTATAGCTGAACAAAATTTGGAATGATCATAGTCTAATTCAATATAAAAGAAATTACGAAAAACGAAGTAAACGTAAAGAAAACTTTCAATGATGGCAAATTTAAAGATATTTCGTTAATATGGATTGTAATATTCTAGATCTAGAGCTTTAATAACTTCATTTTAGCATGTAAATATAATACAATTTATAAAATTATAAATATATATAACATCACTTATCAAGTGTCACTTTCTATGTAGAAAATGTAAGATAATATTTCACTTTAAAAATAAAAATCTCTAATTTCGCGTTAATGTTGTTTTGTAAACATCACGCGGAAAAAAAATATCAATTAAATTGTTTTTTAACACGAATTTCCTAGGAATTCTGTTATCGATACACATTTCCAATGATATACAAATTATTTATATAATTTTTTTTTGTAAAATTAAACTTCAAAAGAAAGAACAAGCGCGTGAATTCTTGTCTATCATTAGGGTAACAAAACAAAATACATTAAGATAAAAATGATAGCGATAACAATATTCAATTGTGTAAATTAAAAAAATAATTGTAATTTTAAATCATTCGTAATATTAAAAAAAAAGTGCCCAGGCAAATTATACAGTAGCTTCATTTCGACTCATGAAATCAGTTATTATAAATATTTATAGTTTAATAATGAAACTTTTTAAAATACATGTAGGAAATAACTTTGTTTAGCGAACCCCGCCATCTTGTGCAAAAATGTCATTTTGTGTTACTATTTTTAGAGTCTTTTTGAGAAACACAAAATTAAGTTTGTTTTGCCACGCCATCTTGTGGAACAGTGTGTACTGTCATTTTTTGCTACTCTTTTTATATATCGTCAATTTCTCTGAGCCTGAATATCTTTACTAATTTTTGAGAGTATTTTCATGAATTAAAAGGTAATGTCTAAAATAAAGTTAAACATTTTTGTCGCTAGAGAGCATTGGCTAAAAATATTCTTTTATTTTTACCTTTGAATTGAAATTTATGGTTATCAACGTAAGACACCTGAAAATACAAACTTATATTATTTATATTGACAATAACAATTTTCACACATGATGGCGCTGTATATTAAATTAATATGGCAAATTTTCTCCAAATTTTTTGTTAGTGTTATTATATCACGTCCTGGAAATGTAATATATTTGAATTAAAGTAAAGTTTACAATTTTCCGCTTATAAAACTTACTTAAATGAACACAGATGGAAGACATTTAATTTTGCGTCGCATGAGTATATTATATACTAAATTCTTCCGGATTTTTAACGCGAATAACACCAACACTTGCGAGCAGAGATTTATTTCGTTAAATAAAAGAAAGTTTAAATCTAGGAACAAGAGTTGCAAGAAGTTATTTTCAAAATAAATGTTGATTAAAGATTTTTTCTCTTCTTGAATGTAATATCCTTCGACACCTATCAAGTTCAAAATCAGGTAAAAACACAAAGAAAACTTTAAATTTTTAAAATGTTATTTTAAATTTTCATGGTTTTTTTGTTCTATATTAATTTGTGCGAATATAATTTAAAAAATATATTTTTTAAATAAAATTTATTTTTAGATGTAAAAGTTAATGAATAATTTCTTTTTCAGTCATCAAAAAATCACCTTTATAGATCACATAGTAAAAATATATTTTTTTACTTAGTTAAAACGTAAAAAAAACACGATACTTGAATGATAGCCAACAAAATATTTTTAAAATTTCATCCATCAAATACAAAAAACCAAAAAAAAATCTATAAAATTATTAATAATTATTTTTTATTTATATAATTTTTACAAAAGATTTTTAAGCGACATTGAAAATTTAATTTTAATTTATAAGAAAATAATAATTTTTCATTTCCAGGCAGGCGATATAAAGCGAAACGTCTTTGTACACTTGACTTGTTTTGCTAAAAATAATTTTCCATTGGTAATTATTTTGTATATGCGCGCGTGAAAAATCTTAAGAAGTTATTACAGCAGCAGCTGTTGCAAATTTAGAATCCAATGCCACGACACGTATTATTTATTTAATAAAATATTTATATAAGAATATTTCTAATGCAATATGCAATGGTTATTTTGTTGTTGTTGTTGGTGAAAATTACATTTAAAATAGATTAACTAACAGAATAAAAACATTAATCATTTTACAATTTTCCGAAAAAGGAAATTTTTATTTATATACCAATTATTATTTATAGAACTAGACAGTTTCTTGAGTAATTTCAACAGAAAATGAATATATAATTAGAAAAATATTATTATAAATATTAAGAAAGAAAATGAAATAATATCGCATAATTTTTAATAACATAGAAAAAAGAAAAGGGAAATTTTCAATCTTATAAATTTTATGTTTATGGTTTGAACAATTTTTTGATTGAGTTTTACAATCAAAAGTTTTTGCAAGTACGAACCCGATTTTTAAGTTTTATTTAATTTTTATATTTTATTACGAATTTAATGAAGTCTTTAATTAAGAAAACATTGTTATGTACAAAGTACAAGGTATGAGACGTACTGACGTTGTGCTATGTTGGAAGCTGTTTATAATCTTACCAATCTGCTCACTTATAAATAAAAGAGTGAAGCAAGGCAAAATGGAACAAAGATGTGCAAATTCATATAAATATACGTGAGCAAATTGGTAGCATATTTTCAGGATAGGAAAGCGTCAGTATAACTTTTATACCGTGTACTAAAAAGAGTGCCTCTTTTTAAGTGGATGGACAATAATTAAAATTAGCGTGTGTGATTAGATGTATGATCATATACACTGTCCCCTCAAATCAAGGGGTTTTAAAAAAAATGTTGATGTACAAAAAAACCATTTGAATATTTTTAACTTAAAACTAAAGTAGGTAAATTTTATTAGTTTGGGAAAGATTTGATTTTCATTAGAATGGGCCAAATGTTAATTTAGAGTAAAGAATCATACACAGGAATTTTATATTGTGATTCTAATCCACCGAGACACTGGCGAAAAATTGTAAATTAATTTTCATTTCTTCGTGAAAAGCAGATTAAAATAATTTATTTTAATTTTCCATTTGAAATATTAATTTCTACCTGATAATGAAATCTGTTTTACAAGTTGTTAAAAAATTGGATTAAAATCACTATTTTCATCAGGTAATAAACCTACTTGAGAAAAAGTTACTATTGCAATATCTAATTACTGAATAATTTTAAATTCTCGAGAAAATTAAGTTCCTGAGTAGGTTAGGTTAGGTTACTTATTGAGTATGTAATTAATATTTGAATTTAATTATTTTAATTTTATATAATAATAATAAATTTTAATTCAATAGAAAGAAATAATGAAGACTGTAATTTAATATTTATAAATTATAAATATAATAATTATTATTTATTATAATCACATAAAAAATTATTTATCTAAAATATTCATATATAAATATATACTAAATTCCAAAATGCTAACGAAAAAAATTTAAAATATTTAATTTGATATTTATATAACTTTGATATTAAACTACTGTGCAATATGCATAAAATTATATAAAAATCAAAGGGCGTTAAGTGCACTTGACCGGTTTACCTTCAAATTTTCTGTTTTCTGCTTTATTATTCTGATGACTCAAACACACCATAATAATTCTAATGATCGTATCAGCTTTTTAAGGTGGTACACTATATATATATAATTTCTGGTTTTACTGATATACAGGTGGGTACGGTTTATGATTTTTCATAGCGGAAATCTAATTTATATTTTATGAAAATAATAATTTAGAAGGCGTAAATTGTAAAGGATGACAATTTTTTTTGTTTATAAAATGATTCAAAAATAAAAATGGTTTATTAGGTATATATAGAAATTATCAAAAATCATTTCTCTAAATTTTAAATTTTATTAATTTAAAAATGTTATCCTTTGTGTTAAATATGAAATCAACCATATAAAAATAACAATAACAAAATGCAATCCGGATTTCCTTATTTTATAATTAATAAATAATTGTCTCAATGTAATTTCATTGCAAAAAATTAATTAATGAACGTGATGGAGAGTCATTGTTTTAAATTTTAAAATTACAATTTTGGGAATACAAGTTTTAATTTAAAAAAAAAAATTTTTTGGTTTTGTAAAATATAAATTATTTTAAGTCATTTTTTCGGTTTATGGTTTTAAATTTAATTAAATGCATCAATGATTTCATAAATTATCCCACATTGTAACATAAATTTACTAAATTTTCTGAATTTAACATAAATGTACTAAATAATTTCTACAACTATTAAAATGATTAATTTATTCTATTAATGCTTTTTTCCGTAATTTGGTTAGTAAATTTTAACTAATATCACAAAAAAAAAAATGAAATACAAATTGAAATTAAAATAACCAGTAGTAAGTTAACTACAAAAATACCGATTTTTTTTTTTAATTTACGTTAATCGATTTACGTTAGTGGAGAGGAAAACCTGTTTTTCTTCTTTATGGAAAGTAAGAAAACAATATTAAAACCTGCAAAAAAATACACGTTTACAGCACGCTTAACACTTAAATGTTAAACAAAATTTGTTAATTTTCAATAATATAGTTTTAGTAAATCATAATTTTACATTTAAAAAAATGAGTTTTCGACTTATTTTTCGATTTATTTATTGGCTGTCTATAATATTATGTCCTGTATGATTTAATATTACAGGTAAATATCATTCTTGATTTTGAATTCATATATCACCAATAAAATTTATATATAGATTCTGTAATCATCTTCTAATGAAATTCTGAAAATAAATACAGTTTGTTCACATAACTAATCCTCTTTTTTAAGTATACTTTGGTAAGACGGGCTAAACTTATTCTACGAATCTAGAAGTGCCATATAAACTTCAAACCAACCCAGTTCGCAAACTACAAGTCTTGATTCTTTCAAGTTTAAATAACCGAATTTTTCCTTGGTAGCTTTTAACTAAAAGGGATTCGGTCATATAAATCTGGGACGACCAATTTATATTGTGGTATGTAAAACTAAATCTGTGATTCCATTTATTGGTGACTTCTATTTTTTAGTTAAAAATCTGATTTACATGAATTAACCAAAAACCATTTTGATGAGAAATAATATATTTTTTACAAAACTTGTAATAAATATTTAGACTATGCTAGAATTCTAAATAATAAATTAATTTAAAATTAATGTTACTAAAAAATATTTTTGTTAATTATAAGGTTTTGCATTATTTAGTACAAAATACTTAGTACAAAAACGTAATTTTTGAAAAGTATGCTACTAGAGGTCACATCTTCACTGACGATATATAAATTAAATGGAAAAGAATTTTTATATAAGTTATTTGATCATACTGTATAAAGTTAATCAAATTACATTTCCCATTCAATTTTTAATACATTTCAATTAATAAACATAAATAAAGTTTAAAAATACTACACGAATCAAAAATTATGAGATAAACGACTATAAATGACATCATAACTGCATTGTTTATGATTTTAACTAAAGACTTTCGTTGATATCGTATTCTAATAAATCAATATAAATTTTTTTGATATTTTTTTAAGCTGAAATCACAGTGCCACCTTCACCGTGAACGTGCGTTGACTGTAACCTTATATTTTAAAATACATAGTACGCGTTGAAGGGAACTTTTCAAAGTTGCCATATTTCCATACTTTGATGCTACTTCTAACTTAAAAGAAGTGTTTACAAAATTTTCAGTAACGCGACGCGACAAATACGTATTTGTGTCAAAGTTTGCTGATAGTAGAAGTTTTCTAGTATACCATTACCAACAAAGTTCACCATTGTAATTACTTAGATATAAAAAGCTGTGTATTTTAAACAGCTGTAAACGCCGCAGCACTAGCACTGATGTGATTCTAGCTTAAATATCAAATATATTATTAATACATTTACTATCTTTTATTCTATAAATAGTAAATGTATAAAAATCCTTGAAACTGTTAACATATTTTTATATAATTATGTATAGTTAAGTAGACAAGCTATTAACAAGGCATGTAATTTTACTATTAACGTACAAATTTATTGTTAAAATAAAAAGGCAAAACGAGATTCTTTTTAACACAATATTCTAGTAAACAAAATTATTTAACTAATTTTTTTTTGTATGAAATAGAATATCATTTGAATAAACATTTAAATTTGTTCATTTCCCGCAAAAAAAAATATATATAAATTTTGTTAAATTTTTCACATATTTTGTTTTGTATATTTATGTAAACATATATAAAAATCGAATTTATTTAATCAATGAAATTATATAACTATATACAGTTAATTTTGTTTGTTTATTTATTAATCAATTGATAAATTTTCCATATTTGGAAATCGACAAAAATAAATTTTTATATAAACAAATTATAAAAGATTAAATAATTTTGTTTTTTTTTTTGTTTAAATATTTTGAAAAGTTTATTGACTGTAGGCAATCAATTTTTCAAAGAATTAGACTTGCGCTACAATGTATCGATAAGTTCATTATAGATTCGATAACTAAAGTTCAAATTTGATGACTTATATATTTTGTAAGAAAAATCGAATGAATGGAGGACACATAGGTTAGATTTAAATGGAATTCAAGAAAGAAATAGAATTTGACAGTTTCAAAACCAAAATAAAGTGTGATTTAATCGATAACTATTCGTTTTCAGTACATTTAACCCGTCGATTGGCTGCTACTGTACGAATCGATTCAAAATTAAAGTGATTGTTGCATTGTAGACCTAGCTTAATTGTTTTTTTTTTTGTTTTTTTTTTTTGAAATTGTTTGTTTATATATATAGAAATTCTAAAAAAGAGATAAAAAATTCAAAATTTTCAGAATTTAATTTTGAAATTTAATTAATTTTTAGATTTTTGGTTTCGATAAATATTTATAAATTTGTGGTAAATTTTTTAATTGTATACAAAATTTAAATTAATGTTTTTTCTATAATAAAATTTAATGTGGACTATAATATAAAGTACGTAGGAACGAGACAAAGGATTGGACCAGTATAACCTAAAAAATACTAAAGATAAATTATAACTAATTTGTGAATTTTATTTGTTATATTTTAATGTAATGTAATTGGTTTAAATATCGTAAAAATTAAATATAAGATACTAAAGCAAAAGACGCTAGCATAAATGCAAATATGGCACAATTTAAGAGAAGTTAGCATTAAGTCTGATTTATAAAACACGTAAGACACATAAAAAAGATAAGTAGGTTTATATGTTAATAAATGTTAAAGTGAAAAGATATGAAATGGCAATTGAATATATTATAAGATGCGTATAAATGTTACGAATTCCGTAAGAATTTTTAAGATTTAAATTAACTAACTTTTTCTCAACTTTAGACATTTAATTTTATTTCAATTTTATTAAAAATAAAATAATAATAATACTTAATTATTTTGTTCCAATTCTTACGTCTGCTATAAAACCCTATGAACATTTCTTAAGGATTATTATTTTTCTTAACTTTCGTCTTGTTTGCTTGCATGCGTCAGATATTAGAAATGAAAAATCGTAAAAATTTACCCAAAGTGAAAACGCAGAGAAATTATTTATTTATCATGTATAAAGTTAGCTGTGGAAACTGTAATGAAAACTTAAGATACCGAGAAATTTTTAATGTACACTAGTAAAGTAGTATATAAAAACTTCATAAATGAATTTTAAAACCTAAATAGATTAAGATAATAAGTATAATTGATAGGATATAAAACATAGTTTTACTAATTTATAAAAATAAAATTTAATTTTTAGTTTTCGAAGGAAAAGAATTATATATTTTATAATTACGTACTAGAATTTAGCTCGAATAGAATATTCTAATTACTGATAAGTGACAATAACTATGATATCAAATTAGTCTTATCTGAGTTTTATTGTATTTTTTCTAATACAAATATTTTAAAATTATTTATACTTTCGTCATCCATTTCGATTAAATCAATAATAAATTTAGTATAATAATTATTACCCTATAGTAGCACGGAAAATACCCAAATATTGAATTAAATACTTGTTGACAAAATTTTAAAGGGTTCTCGCCAATTTATAGTTATGAAAACCAATTGACACTGTAAATGGTCTGTGTACCAACCATAGTGCAATTAGTTATATTAGTAAATATTAAAATGTCTAGCATTCTGTAATACTTTTTAGTTTATTTCTGTAATTCACAAAATTTACATATACAAAATATCGCCAATAAATAGAAAAATCAATTTAAATGAAAATCAATTGGCACTGTATTTTAAATTAAAACTCTGTGGTTGAATCGAAAAACATCAAAACTTTACGATTTTACTATACAAAACAACCTAAATTAATAATTTACATAAATTAATTATGTTTATGTTGAATATGTTTATGATTATTATATAATCATGTTTATGATTATTAAGTATATAAAATAAAATTATAATATTTTCACCTGACTTGCAATTGCAACTCAATTTTTCCCTCCTGGTGATTTTCTATACATATAAAAAAATATAAATTTTCTTTTGGATATTTATAAAATACCGTATATTTCTAAAATCAAGAAATATTATTTTAAATAAAATTTACAGAAAAGTGAAGGGCAATTGTGAACTTATGACTTCTGTTTAAATGTTAAATTATAACTCTGTGGTTTAATAATGAAAAATATAAAAATAATATTGTAAAAGAAACATTGTTAAATATTTCTGTAATAAGAATTTGACCTCAATTCAAAAAGACATCAACAAAAACATAAAGTTATAAGTAATGCTTAGTGCTATATTCAATTTACAAAATAAAAATATGTTTATTACTTATAATCTAGGAAAAACTTGTACAAAAGTTTTTAATGGACAACGAAATATGCATAAAATCTTAATTTAAATTTATATGATTGTTTTACATTTTGAACATATAATTGTAAATAAATTATTTTGTTGTATGTAACATAGAAAATAATATTCGTTTAAAGTTATATATGTACTATAAACATATGGCAATTTACAGATTTAATGACTGATGGATAATTATTTTTGACGTAAATTAATTAGAATAACAATCGTATTATTAATTCAATATTTAGTTTAGTTTATTATAATTTATAGAAATTCTATACAAGCAAAGAATTTCAGAAGAAACAATCATGGAATTATCACATTCTTTGATATTAAAGAGGCATTGCTGTATGATGCAAGTCCTTTACAAGACTTAAAAATGTAGTATAAAAAAACCCAAAGATAAAAACAACCCAAAGGTCCGTCAATCAATGTTTAAATAGAAATATGATGGCCAAACGCCAAATACGATCACCAATATCGAGTTGCATACGAGATAGAAACAAAAACAAGTTGCAACCGAAATCAAGACACGCAAGTAAAGATGGATTGAACACAGGTTTAGGGTGCAATCCCACAAAATATCTAGGCAAGTTTTAGACTGGAATCCGTAGGAATATAGAAAACAACGTAGTCCCAACGTAGTGTCTTGATAAGAATCAAAAATGTCTGAATCAGACAGGACGTGGATTGAAATTAAGAAAATTACAATGAACCGAACTAGATTGAAATGTTTTACGGATTCTCTATGTTCCATGCGAATTAAGAAGAATATTTAAAATTAAATTTTATCCATACGTTAAAACTGCAAAAGCAAAGAACTATTTCATACTAAATATAATAGGTCAGAATTTTGTCAATTATCATTTAAATTGATCTTAATTTTTATATTTGCAACATTTTAAATTTAAATCATTAATCAACAGTTATCTACTTTATAACACAATAAATCTGTAATCTGTAACTATTCTTTTCCAAGCTTAATCAGTGAATACTTAAAATAGCGTATCGATTCCAATCAGTCTTGTCAACAACAATAAAAATCTAATTTAACAATAAGAATTTATTTTAAAATTGACAGAAATTTGAATTCATCACAATAATAACAAATTGCGGAATTTTGAAATACCGTCTGTATTCCGAAATTTTTTAAAATACTTAATTATACAAATATCATCGAAAAACTGTTCCAAACTCAAAACAGAATTTATTTAATGTTTCTTAACGATCAAAACTAGATCGAGCAGAATCATTAGCTGAATTTAAATATAATTGAAGAGGGTCAAAATTTAAATAATTCGTGAAAAATCAAATAATATATTTGAAAAACTAATAGTGAAGTAAAAATAGAATTTAAAATAACAGAGGAATATAATTTCGGGAGAAAATTATATAGATTTAGTTGATTTATTGTTTAAATATAAATTTATTTTTAAATGAATTTAGTAACAACAATTTTTTAAACCAGGAAACGATTGCTAAACAGTGACAATTTTAATAGCGCATGATAAAAAACTATCTTATATTTTTATAATATTGTTGTATTTGTTTTTTTGTGGCAAATGGAAAGCAGACTGCTACTATATTTAAATTTATTACTATGGAAGTTCCCCCAGAAAAAAAATTTTTAAAAAAAAACTGAACACTCCAATGACCTATCACCGTAACAGACGACGCGACATTAACTCTTTCAGAGCAGTGTAATATTTGGATATTATATATCAGGGTTAATAAGTCAAATTATTAATGAATTTAAAATTCTGTAAAATATCGTACTATCTGCTAAAGAGTCCTTGAAAATTTTCGCAGCATTTTTAAATATAATTATTATGTTCTTCTATAACCATTACACGAATTTCCATAATTGCATTTTTTTTACATAGATATAAAAGCCTAATATACCGGGTGCTCCAGGTTGTATACAGTCTACAGAAGTAGACCTCCGAAATATATTGATACAATTTAATTTGTAAAATATACAAAACATTTTTGTTGACAAGTTATGAAGGATTATATCTATATCTATGTAACTATGAACGCCATAGTAATCGACAAACCGAAATCAGTAAAGTGTTAAGTGTGGGCTACATAGTTTCGATCGGTTCAGTTTCGATTCGTTCAGTAAAGTTCAAATTTGACGTCTACATATATTTTGTATGGGAAATCGATTGAGTGGATACATAGGTCGAATCGGAACCAATCGAATCGAAAGAGTTTGGAAAGATTGGATTTTTGCGAATCCAAACTGAAGGAAATCTCAAGAGGAATGAAATTTGACAGTTTAAAAAAAAAAAAAAATATGTGATTTAATCGATTGCAATCAATAACTATGTGTTCAGTCTACTTAACCAGCGAATCGAATCGAAACTGAATTGAACTGATAGAAACTATGTAGCCCAGCTTTTATATAAAAAATGTACACAATGTAGTTTAAAATTATTGTCATAATTTTAACTTTATTACGTCACCCTTAATTACATAGGTCACTGAAAACAACTATTTTATTATATAGTTGTTTTCATAAAATCAAAAACCTACTTTATAAATTTCACCATTACTTGCTAAGATACCCTGTATAATTGTTCCCACCAAAAATAATATATTAATGAAGTCATAGTGTTCAAAGTATTTACATTAGTATTTAAATAATTTTATGCCCATATATTTCTACAAATACTAGGCAAAAAAACAAAAAACAAAAAAAAAATATTTTATGACAGGTGAAATGTTATTTTCTAATTTTGGATACAAGAAAATCAAAAAGCACATAACAAACATACAAAAATACATCATCAATAAATGGTCATTCATGGTAGGTGGAAATCGTGTGCAGACTGGAAAAATGTTAAAAAGGTGCTGCGCAGACATTTATGCTTTGTGGAAAAGAAAAAAAATAAACAAACAAACAAAAACATAAAGAGAAAATAACGTGTTTTTAGATTTACCTTACCTTTACCAAAATGAACAATATTAATTTAAATATTTTTTTTCTAAATTTGTCATTTTTAATTTATTTATCTTGTACGGTATATATATTTATAATTTTTGCTTGTACATATATTTTTGTTAAGATATTTCCATATTTTTTAACACGTGAGAAAACTGGTCAAGGTGATTGGACTATTGTAGGATGCACACGTCTTGTTTGATTCCGTTTGCAATTTTATATTTTTCACATAAAATTGAAATTTTTATTATATACGTATCTTGTTTTATATGAAAAACTGAATAATTTTTATTTTTGGTTAAATTTTTTATTTATGTTAAAGAAATTTTCCAATAGCAACAAATTAATAATAATTTTGTTGCAAAAAAAAATTAAAGAAAGATTTACGATTAATGATTTTAAAAAGATTTAAGATTTTAATATCCATAATTTAATTTAAAAATTAAAATAATTAATTTGGTATAAAATGAATGCTATTATTATGTATTTTAACTGCAATCTAATTTTTTAGTATACTTTGGACTATTTACTCAGATTTTTGTAGCTTCAATTGTCAACAAAATATTGTCTGTCAACAACCACGAATTTCTGAGATTAATAAATTGTCAATATGTATACAAATATATTTTATAACTTGTAGAAATCTGTAACTTAAAACATTATTAAACCAATTGATATAAATTCAAGTTATGCTATTCATTAATTCAACTATAAAGTAAGTGCTAAGTTTATTATTATTATAATATTATCACGATTCCCTAATTTGTAGCAATTAGATTTCGATTACTTTGTCTATGGCAGTCTAAGACTATGATAATCATGTCTAGCATATGACAGTCAACTACTTTCAATAACCTGGTTTGATTCAATTAATAGTAAAATAAATAAAATATGATTCATTTTTAAATGATTAATAATGAAATGAATAACTACTTAATTCATTTCAAAAAAAATTTAATCAACTAATAAAGCTGCATAATTGAATTAACTGACAGTAGTCCTGATTATATTATTCATCATTGATTGAATAACGTAGAAATTTATAGATAAAAAATAAATCAATAATTTCATATTTTTGCTAGGATTATTCATCCTTAGTGATTGATTAATAAATAAATTATTTTTAGAGTGGTATGATTTAATCCTCTGAACGATCCAATATATAATTATTAAAAAAAATCGTAATTATTGAGTGCAATAATATTCCCAAAAAAAAAAAACTATTTAATTAATATTATAATATTCATAAAAATAATATCACATTCTAATTTCCCCACACAAACTATTTCGCATAGAAAATTGTATGTAAAAATAATATATTTAATAATTCCAGCTACAAAAAAAGACAATCTCCCACAATTATTTGAAAAATATTTGCTATTTATACTATAAATTTGCCAATTTACTAAAAGTATGCATGATAATGACAATGACACGATAAAACTTAATTCATAAATTAGGTAATTTTAATGGCTCCACCAACACTTTATATACTTATATTCAAAATTTATAATGTTTATGTAGATTTTGACCTACCTTAATGACAAATTCCTTTAACAAACACCATTAGTAATTCAAAAACAGCAAATTTATAATGTGCGAAAATCTGAAAAAAATAAAATAAAAATAATTATACTATATATATACATACTTATATATATATTTAATGAATATAATTTAATATTATTTCAAAAAGAAATCAGAAAATTAAAAAGCATTGGACATTAAGATGACAGAATTTAATTATAAAATGCATTTAGTTTTTATAAGAAAACTACGCGCTTTCATACCAAAATTTCAACTAGAAAAACATTTTTTGAATACAAAATAAAATTAAATTTTGACAGAATTTTTATTTTATTTTGTTGACGTGACTTTAATATTTAAAAAAAAAAAATAATGTTGTAAATATTTAGCACTTATTCATCTTATTTAAGAATAGAATAAATTATATATTTATAAAATGTTTTTAGTATTAAAATTTTTATATTTAAAATCATAGTTTATCATTCGAATAAAATAAAATCTTGAATCACTTGCATGAATATTGAATTTCCCACAACCCAGACAATATACATATTCGAAAAATTTAATTGAAAGAATTTTAATATCTTTCTAAAATTATAAATTGAATTGATTGAAGAGATTTTAACATATTAATTTATATTCAAGCATGAACAGTTTGAACCCATAGAAAAAACTCATTTGACGAGGCTCAAATACAAAACACAGAATTTTAGCAGTGTACAGGGATACGGATAATATAATCAATTATGAATTTCTCCTAAAAATTATAGTAGCTACTTCGATTAGAAGAAGTTTCGATGTTAGAATAGATCAATTTGCAGAAAAATGAAATTGTGTGAAGCACTCTTGGTTAAATACGTTAGGAACATCCACTAAAATATCCAAATTAGTTGTAGTTAATGATGATGAACTTGTTATTTAACCGGCTTGGGAAAATAAAGGTCAATAAAACAATATTATAAATACTACGAACCGTTGACTAAAGTCGGTATTTATATTTGAACGGCTGGATAAACCACATTTTTATAATAAAGATTAAGCAGTTCAAAGATCCATACATTAGATTTCCTATTGATAGCATGTTGTACAAGAATAAACCGCCTAGATCATATACAATCGTCCGTGCTATTCTCTTCAATCCAATTTAATTCAATTATTTGGTATTGGTGGAATTTGATAATCAACTATTAAATCATTTTTCCCTAAAAACTATTAAAATACTAATTTCCATCAAAATTTATTTTAAATAAACCCTTAAACATTTATATATACTTTAACTAAATTTATTATATAGTTCTATAATAAAATTTATATTTCATTTATGAAAAAATATTTATGTAATAAGATAAAAAAAAAACAATATTGTATTCATATGAATTCCAATTGACTGAGTCTGAGTCTGGTTAAAAAATATTCTTCCATTTTAAATAATAAACAAAAAAGATACGAACAAATTGGAATTTTTTTTTTTAATATACTTATTAAAAATCTTTTCCATTCAATTTTGTTCAGATAATCTTTAATCTCTACAATTTACCAAACACTCAGAACTTTGTTGTTAAAAAATATTATCTTTTTAACAATTCCAACATTTGAGTTCATGTATAAAGTATAGAAGAACGGAAATAATCATATAGATAAAAATTCTCCTATAAATGATTAAGTATATATTAAAAATATCTTGAGAAGATGATTATTTCATCAACTTATATTTCGAATTTCTGATGACATTTGATCTTTGTTTATTAGATCTTAAGAAAATAATGATATATTATTTCATATAAGGAATGATATTGAAAACTGTAGGTCAAAAAAGAGTTTGATAAGTCGGGGGGGATTAATGTATTAAAGGTTAAAATATTTAGTTAACTTTTAATAGAATGGCTACAATTAAATACTTTACTCATAAATTTGGTCTGTGGTCAAAAAATCTAAATAAATCGTAATGAAATTTGTTAATATTTATTTATGAATGACTAACTAGTTGATATCAAGTGAAATTTTATAAAGTTTCGTTATTGAAATTATTATTATTGAAATAATAGGAAGTAGTGCAAGGAAGTAGTAAAGTTCTTTTAAGAACTGTGAACCACTATGTAAATGGTAGCCTGTTAATTCAAGCTTTATATTTTTATTTTTCTTATAATTTCACAATTATAAATTAAATATCTAGTTTATTTTCGGTGATGGAAACATCTGACCTTAATCCATTGCGGATAGTAAAATTATTTCTTACCATGTGAAAAAGTGCAAGATTTCAAGCTTAAGGTTAAAAGATATTCTTTTTGTTTATGTTTCCTTTTAAAGTTGCTATTCTACTCTTATGTTTGCTTTCGCTGATCTCTTTCTCAAGTTTTCCGCTTTTTGGGAAAGGACATATGATGCTTGTGTCCGAGATTAATAAGGATTAGATACTCAATTACTAATTAAGCTAAAGGCTTTAATGTAAGATTTGTTGTTAGAAAATGATTACAATCGTTAGCAATTTTCCCATGTTGAAATCACAATTACATATTTCAAAACTGGTATACTCATTTATAACTGAACGACATTATTACTTCAGTCTGGAGTTGAACTCGGGATCTTATGTATCACAGTATATAGCCACCCGTGAATCCTGTAAACGTTTAAATCCGTTTTTAAAATGAGTTTATTAAATATTTTCATATGTTCATTTTTAAATCGTAATTTTCATAACTTTAAAGGTTATCTGTACATATACATTTCATATATTTTTATCCCCTTTTCTAAATTAAAAAAAAATGGTATACACTTCAAACGAGTCTTCAAAGCATATCTTCACTTTAACATTAACATAATTTTTTTTTCTTTCTTTTACATATACAATTTTTTACCAAAACATTACAAATATTATAAAAGCGATTGTATGATTATAAAGTGCATAACTTTCAATAACATGAATTCAATTTTCAATTACTTTTATATTCACTCTGTTTATTCAATACAGAATTTTTAATTACATATACATATTTGTGTTTTTGTCATTTTGCATATTTATGCGGGTTACATAATTGAACCAATTTTCATATTCAATAATTCAATTTTCAACTTAAACATTTTATGACAAGCAACAATTAATTCTTTTGAGGAGAAACCATACCGAGAAAAATTCGCAAAAATAATAGAAATATATTATTTTATTTTACTTAATATTGTTAATAAAAAAAAGTAATTAGTAAAAACTTTAAAAAAAATATTTATTTAATTTAAAAATAGATATATATGTATATGTACTTAGAAAAATTATTAATACTTTACTGAGCAAACATATTTTCAATGCCAAAATTAACAAATATCTAATCGAAAAACTAGAAGCTATTAGTTTAATATAAGTTTTAACAAATTACCCTAACAAAATATATTTTATTTTGTTGTTTATTTTAGTTAATTGCTTTTTTTGTAATGTAATACAACTTTGAGAATACTAACAAGTGCTTCTGTTAAATTGAAATTCTTAACTAATTTAAAATAAAGGTGAATATGAGAAAATCTAAGGGTTTTACTGTAGAATGATTATTATATATATTTACTTTTAGGTAATTTACCAGACAAATTTATTTAGTTTTTCTGGACAGTATAAAATTAAGTATACTTTAAAATTGAGATAATCTGAATATATAGAGTAAAATTATGATTCTCCTATATTAATGTTTGTCCAGGTAAACTTATAATCAAATTGTTATTTTACCAAAGTCAATGTTCAACTATTGGCAAAATCAGGTTCTGGTTTGCGAATATTGGGAAATTTCTATGTCAGTATTTTAAAAGTTTATTTATAAACTCGTCATTGAAAAATTTAAAAATGCTAGCATCATATATTTAATAATCAATCTCTGGTTTGACATAAAGCATTAAAATTTGCGTTATATCAAGCGATATAACTTAAAAAAAGTTGCAGTAAGTATATATTATTTTTCATTTCAATTAGCTGCTAAATAGTAAGTAAACTATAATTAGAGAAGTCATCATACTTAAAAATTATGCTGAATTCAAAAGATATATTATATAGAAACTAATGTAAAATAAACTTTTCTTTACAAGATCAATTGGCATTATGTATAAGTAAAACGTTCAATTTCTTTGCAAATATAAAAATTTTCATTTTGTTTTCAATAAATTATGTAAGTACTATATATATACATATATTACATAAATTGAAAATCATAATTTCTAAAAATTAATTTAAATATTTAAAATATATAATATTTATATAACATAAACAGTTCAAATTAATTCAATTCTATACTAAATACTTTAACAAAAATAAAATAAATTTTATTTGAATTTTTAAATTATGAATTATTTATAATTTCAGTAAATAATATAATCTAAAATTACAATTTTTTTTATTATAATATGAAAAATTGTTATTTTTATTATTATTTTTTTTATCACAAACAAACAAAAAAATAAAATTACAAAAATTATTTGCTAGACTTTCTGACGATTACAAAGAGAATTCTTCAATATTTACAGTCCATTTTAGTATATATATATATGTACTGTACATACATTTCTTTTATGCTTCTATATAAAATAGTTATGTATAAATATTTTCATTTCTATTTTATACTTTTACATGTGAAGTATTTTCATTTAACATCATCATCTATACTAAAAACTAAACAATGCTTTACATCTCTTTTCAATCCTATCATTTTCGACAAACGATTTTTTCTTTCAATGTTTCAGGAAGTATGCATTACCCTCTTTAGTAGTTCATTAAAATATTGTATTATAGATATATAAAATTTATATACATACGTATGGTGTATAAATAAAATTCAAATAAATATATATATATTGGAAATGCAGAAAAACATATTATATATATATACATTTACATATATATAATTAATTTTCACTATATTTAGTTTTATATAGTTGAACAATAAACACGAGCCAAACCGCGCGATAATAATTTTCAACAAAATACATTTAGACAAGCTTTTTTTTTTAGGGAGTTGAGGTTATTGCTCTATAAGAAGAACTACTGAAGTACTGAATAGAGAAAAACACTCTTTACTTTTAATTCTAAAGTGCAGAGACTATAAATTTTTAGGGCTGATACTTGGTTCATTCATTTTGTGTTTAGTTAAACTAAAATAAGATTTCATATTTTAAAAATTGTCTTCCTTCTACAGTACGTTACACAGCACAGACTGTTCTGTAAATAAATAGTTTCATATGAATAAGTATAAGTAGATAAGATATTTATATATAAATTTATCATACCGTCATTCATACTTAATTAAATGTAAAGATTAGGTTTATAGTTATAATTAGTGAACTTTCGAACTAATTTAACAAAATAAAATTGATAAAAACTGTAAGAATTTTTATTGTGCTACTATATATATATAAAATAATATTTATCTAAATATAAGAGTTGTAACCAGCTGATTACATTTTTCCAGAAACATAATTTGTAATTTTATTTATACTTATTCGATTAAGTATTTATATTTGATTTAGTTATTCACGACCAAGTATAAATTCACGCCATCGATTTTCAAAGCATGCCAAGTATCCATATACTTAGTATTTGCTTTATTATATATTTTTGAACTATACTAAAACTTTGTTTAAACTTTAGAGAATATTAATTTAAGTTTATCTAAGTTTCAGTAAAGCTAAACTAAGTTTAAGCGAATGAACAAATCGTTTATCAAATTCATATGTAATTATTATAAACTATACTCGTAAGTTTAAACTCGTATTAAAAAAAACTGCCCTGAGAATTGTTAATTAATTTACAAATATTTTTATTGCTCAATATTAATTTGCAAGTGTTTTACTAAACAAACAGAAAAATTTAGTTGGCATTGGCACTGATATTAACAGAATACAAAAATATCAGTTTTTTTTGTTTAGAATCTATTGTATACATCCATTTACCTAAAAGTTATATAAGTACCCAGTAGCGACAAAGTTTCAAAGTTTATCTTAGAAAAAATCGAAGTAGCGGAATATTATTTCTGAAAATCGAAAAGCCTGGCAATATATAAACCAAAATAAAATTTGGTTCGTATTGTAATTTACCGATTACAAAGAACTTATACATCATTAGCATAGACATAGATAGACTACAATAATTAATTGTATAAATGAATTACGTGACCTCACCTGTAAATTGGTACGCTTTGACATTTAAAAAAAAAATCATATATTATATATATAATATTGAATATTTTCCAAGTGAAATCATAGAATTTTTAAATGTATATTAATGAATTTGATTGTCAAAGTTCTCAAAGTTATTGTCTCTAAAAATTATAATTTCTAATTTATGAAATTCTAAGTATAGTTAGCTTCATTATATTCTTCGGCAGCAGGAAAACTATATAATAATTTATCTCGAATTGTTGGTTGGTTGGTTTGTAAGGAGGAGGATCCGTGAAAAACCTCGCGCACTGAAGCCTCAATTATGGCCCGTTGTACACCCCAGTCGATGGCTGAATTTGTTCCCTACAGCGTATCAACCCATCCTACCTCCTTAATGAACCCTATCAGGTCGACCGGTTTTTTAACACCCGCCTCTAAAAGATTATTTAGAAAATAACAATCTAAGTGCCTTAATCTCCGTTGTTGCACTGCAGGACAGTGACAAAGGAGATGTTCTAGTGATTCTTCTTCCACTTCACACCCTCTGCATGTCGAGACCATAGTTAGACCCAACCGTGCAGCATGTTACTAATAATGATGTAATTTTTGATTACATATTTTGGGCATAACTATAGAAAGCTGGCAGTTTCTAAATTATTTTCCCTTCAATCAATTCTAAATATATTTTATAATATTTTTTTTTTTTAGTTTTTAACTCTAAAAATTTAAAACAATGTCTAATTTGTTTACAAAAACAACACAATAAGTTAAAATAAAAACATCATAAATTATGCAGCAAAAAGTTTATTATTAATACTATATAGATATAGAAGTATCTATACAATTTTTTTTGTGTTCTATATTTAAAATGAAACTTCCCGTCAAAAAAAAATATTCTTTTATATAAATAAAATTCTTTTACTTTCTCGTTCACTATATAAAACACGAAAATATTTAGTGAAAATTCGAAAACACGTAAGTATATTTATAAATATTATAATACTTATACCTGCAGAATGAAAAATTAAATGTTTTTGCTAGGTGTGCAGAAAACAGAAAAAAATATGAGTTAAATTGTGATGTAGGTCGTTTATAGCAAAAATTATAGAGCATAAAAAGGGAATTTCTTATAAACAGATTTTTTTTTTATATAAATACAACTTATATATAGTTAAGTGTACATATAACTTCATTTTATTGTTTATGTATATTATTCATAATTTTTTATTACTTATGTTTTTAATATTAAAATGGAAATTTGACATGCATAAAATGTTGTATATTTTAAAAGATTTTGTTTTAACTCTTAAAGGCACAAAGCACAATGGAAAATTTTAAGTTGTTTGTAAGTATATAAAGTATTTTTTTTTTTATAAAAGTCAGCTAAAGATTTATAAGAAGTCACATTAGATCATGTACTATAGTTTTATATATAAGCTTTTCAGTACTATGATATCTAAACAGCTGTGTATAAAGTATAAATATAAAGTTTAAAGTTTTCGAATTCTAAAACAAATATTTACGGCTAAATCTATAGCGCTACATTGTGGACGTACTGTTAAATATCACTGTCTGCATAATATTTGATTCTAAAAATTTTGTTATTACCTTTCCAACACAGAGTTTAATAAGTACTTATAATTCTTGATGAATATTTTTATATATACTTAATGTTAAATTGTACTTTTTATAATTAAAAAAAAGATTCAGTAGGACTAATCGTAACGATTTTATGCGAATGATATTGGCTTGAAATATCGATTTTTTTTTCATATAAAAACCAAACTTGAACAAGAGGTAAATAATATTTAAAAGTACAACAAGATACGCTATTATACCACAAAATATTCTAAATTAGATTAGATTAGATTCGATTTTACAAGGAGGACCTTTACTAGCCCCAATCACTGCATGCCTCAGTACCCAGACCCGTACTATTGATAAAACAGTACATCTGCTTGAGTGACACGACCACGATTCTGAGGCTGTAATTATGTAACTACCGAGGTGTCGTATTCTTTTCTCGCTAGCGTCTTGCATTCATACAATATATGTTCTACCGTCTCTTCCTCGTCTTCGCAAAATCTACACAGTTGGTCTTCTGATAGTCCAAGTCTGTTTAGATGTTTTTTTGATTTTCAAGTGTCCTGACTTTCTTCCAATTCATTTCAAGCATTTTTGGATGGGTCAGGTATGAACATTTTTGAATGTCCATTGGTTTTGTTGGTCTTGCTTTATTTGGTACTTTTGAAGTGACTTGAGGTGACAGATTGATACTCCACTCCTTGTTTCGCCAAAAGGCCGCTTCTTAATTCCTTTAAACCCTACATGGTCTGGAATGCAGGATAGTGTTACCCTGTTTTCCCTCCCTAAAGCTTTTAAGGCCTAAAGGAAACCCCATACGAGTTTCGATGTTATTTGAAATATTCTAACTTTTGCAACATTTTATATCCTTGTAATGTAGCAGTATAGGCTAAGGCTACAGACATTAAAAATGTTTACAACGTAAGTACAAACGGGCAGAACATTAATGATAAATAAAAATAAATATAATTAACATTATATTTATTAATATAATAAAGATGAACTTTTTGATTTAATTAATATAATCATTAATATATGCATTTATAATTTATATACTTATTGTTTATCAGTTTGACAGTTCTTGAAGAAGGTCCAATGTCATATAAAATATAATCGATATAATTAAGAATATTGGTTGTTGACATCTCATTAAAATATCAATCATTTAAATTACTTATTAATTATTTATATTCTTCATATTATATTCATGATACAAATATATACTTTATATAATTAAAAATTATATTCAATTTAATATGTATATTTTTTATTTGTTATTACAATATTAAATTTTATATTTTATTATAATTTAATGTAAAGGTCAACATTCTGTGTAAGGAAAAATAAATATTTTATTAACTTGCTATACTTATTTATAATAAATTAGAATTGTAATAAGTTGAGAATTCGAGAAATATTTATGAAGATGTTGATGATAATAATTTTTTATATATAGTTATATATAACAAAATTCTTATTAATTTTGTGTAGGCTGCAATCTATATCGTCTAAAACCCTAACATAATCGCCCCGGAATTTGAGATGTATAAAACCAACAGTTTTCGATTTGAAACATCAAACAATTATGTATATACATATACTGTAATAAAACCACTCTAAAATTAAATTTTTTGGAAAGTAAATTAGTCAGTATAAATCCGAAAATACATTTATATCAGCAGATGAATAAGAAAACTGAATTTAAGGATGAGTCTTTGCAAATTTTAAAAATAAAAGTTTGTCATTAATATTAATAATTAAATAATAAACTAATAATTAATTACAATCTAAGTAAAGCTAAGTTTTATGATTCTTAATTATTATTTCCTTTGCTAACTGCAACTATTAAATGACTCTTTAATCTCATTTCACTAGTATAGTTAAATAACTATGATTATTACGAACTCCTAGAACCGTTTCAACGATTTTAACGAAATTTTGTACACAGTGTCCGCTTGGGTTTCGGGTTTAAATCAGATTTGAATTAAATTTGGTATACAAGTTGGTTTTAATGACAGTGACTGCTAAAATTGGGGTCCATGCTAAAATGTATTCTAAATCATGTAATAATTATTATCTGATTTGAATAAAATTAGTCATAGGCTTATTTCCTGATGTAGTTAGTGTCTGTAAAATGTTTGATTGGTAGCTGTTGCTCCTACATTTGATACGGGCACTTATATATCTAAAATGTAATTGCAACATTTTGCTAAGTAATTGATTAATTAATTGAAGTGAAATTTTTAACAAAATAAAGTTTTTTTTTACAAATCACTATTGTATTCTACAATAGCTCATAGCTACAAGTACAAGTTATCTGATCTATACGAAAGGCTATTTATTATTAGAAGCGAGAATGCGAGTAACTACAGATTAAAAATTAAATTAAAAAAAAAAACTCAGAAGATTAGTTTGTCTGGGAAACAAAGTACAAAATCTATTAAATTAATTAAAAATTCCAATAAAATTATTGACACTAACAGGAATTGAAATCGCTATACTATACTTAATTGAATCACTATTATAATTCATTAATCTATGCATACTATACTTAAAAAGAGAACTGTTTTTCAAATATATAGGATATAATATCCGTACAATTGCAATCAATACTAAATTAAAAATATTAAGATTTTAAATAAATTTATAATTACAATATTAATAATATACCTAACATAAATCATATTATTATTTCGCAAGAATTAAAATTTATTGCCAAAATATATTTCATTAAGCAATAAAAATATCCATAACAAAAAAAAAATCGGCGTCAGACATCTTCAAAAATTGGACGCAAAGAAAATTTAAAAATTTCTTAAATATTTCTATTCTTTTCTTTACTTATTTAAGTATATATAACAAAAATAAATTTTAATGAAAATTCTATTTTAATGTTTACACGACGATTGATTTAAAATAGACATTTTTCAAGAAAATAAATACCTATAAATTCTTTTTTAACAATCAAATTGCATAATAAAAACCTACTTTTTTGTTAAGTATGAAAATCGTTTTTGGTTGATGTTGATTGTATAGTGTTCCACACTCCTTTGATGGATGTGGGTATTAATTTCTATCCAAATAATTTTTGACTTGGTTTATATTCCTTTGCAATTTTTTTTTTTTTTTTATTAAGTTTTGATTTGAACTTTTATTTCAGAAAATCTTTATTTTATTTTCTGCACTTTATAAATAATATGTAAAATATAGAAATATAAAACTATGAATCATCTGCTCATATCTTTGTTGGAATTGGAACTTCCTCTACTTCTCAACACAAGGAACAAACAAAAAATTCTTCTTTTAAATTATAATTAAAATTGATTAATAAAACCCGATTTTATTTACAATAAATATGTATAAGAATAATAATAAAATTAATTTATGTTTGATTCACGATTATATTTATTTATTATAGGTATATATTATTTATATCACACAATTTTCAACTAAATAATTTCCCTCGATTAATTTTTATTTGGATTATTTTATTTTATTTTCAGATAAACTTTTATATACCTTTTTTTATAATAATTTCTTTTTTAATAATTAATCGATATTACAAAAAAAAAAACACTATAATTTGAGAAAATATTATACAAAAACTTGAAATAAAATTATTCGGAAGCAGACAATGGCTTTTCTTTTATCGTCGTAAGTAATATTTTATTTTTTGTAACTAGAACTGATTTTTTAATTGAAAATGATAAAAAAAAAAATATTTTCTAATTTATAATTTTTATAAAATTAAAATTAAATTTCCGCGACATACGAACAGCTCTGTATGGCCAACCAATAAATCTATTTAATTTTGAATGTGCTAAAATAATAAAAAGAAATAAAATATTAGCTTTTACTTCTTTTCAACGATTTCAACAAACACACATTTACTCGGTTTAATATTGCCGTTTGTAATTATTTAGGAAGAGTAAATTTTTTTACATATTTTTTGGGCGAAATCGCTTCAATATAATTATATAAAACAAAGAAAATTTAGATCGTTAAATATATTTTTATTTAATTATAAATTTTTACTTTATTTACCAAAAGAGTTTTGTATGAATTTTATGTTTTATTTACTCTTTTTAATATGGGAGAATATTTACTCTAGTTAGTGAATGTTGGTTAGTTTTAGCTTTCTGACGTCATTTAATGAAGTTTTTTAATATGTTTGACAACAATGAATATTCTAGTACTGCCATCGTTGTTCTATCTAAATAAGTAGTGTTGCCGATTTCGGTATATTTATAATTTATTAATACAAATAAAACAACAAAAAATGCAGCATCGTAGTTCTCAACTGTAGCGTTTTTTTATTTGTTCTCACTCCTATGTATAGAACAATCATGATCAATTAAAATTTTAAAATATGGTTTCAGGAAAACTTATAGCTATAAATAAGATTTGGTTGATGCAATATTTCTGTTGAAAAATGTTATATGAAATTGTATAGCTATAAATTCTCAAATATACATAATAGCTAGTAAGCAATACTTACGATATAGCGTATAGATAGGTACATGATAAAAAATGTACAAAAAATTACAAAGTACATTGACATATAGAATATTAAAAAGATAGAGTTATTAAGAAATATTTAAATACGCAAGTATGTATACATGTAGCTTGTACTTATATTATAACAATAATTTGTTTTTTGCAGTTAACAAAAAATTAAATACTCCAGCGATTTATTAGTTTACTTGAATTTGTTCTAATTATTGTGCTGAGCTGACGCATTTTTATCGAATTGTGGTAGGATTCAGTCGGATCGTACCAGTTGTATAGTACCGCTCCCGAAGTTTCTTTTCTGCCATCCGGCTGGTACAATGTAAGGATCTGATTAGTTAATTAGTTCTTCGCTCCTTCAATTCATTATGTAGGCTCTGGTAACATATTAAGCAATATTTTTATCTATTTCCATCACAATCGATTGTTTTCTTGCAATAAAAGAAATAAAAAATACTAATAAATACAATAGATAAATTGAAATCATTAAAATTTGATCCTTTATTTTAGGTTTTCATTCAAATTACAAAATTTAATTCATATATTTTGTTTTTATAAAATATTAATGAAGTTATACAAATTTTTTGTAATTACACAACAAAATTAAAAACATTTTTTTAAAAATATCAATACAATTGTAAAAATTTTCTGTTATTTAATTCTGTTTGTTTAAAATTTCCTATGAGAAATTCAATCCAAATCTTTCGAGTCGCACTGTGTATAAGCAATCGATTCTTCATACAAAATATATGATAAAATATATTTTCTAAGAAGAATAAACTGTAATTATATTTTATTTTAATAAGTATATATTATAGTTTCAAATTTTGTAAGGTCTTTAGATTTTTTAATATTTTACATTGTTAAATATTTAAATTTAAATGTTGTTCTAGTTATTTACTTATATAATTAATTTCTAACAGAAATATTTAAATAAAACATTGTTTTAAATATTTAAAATTTATTTTAATTAAATCTTTTACGTTTACCGACAACCAAAGGTTTAATTTGTCTGGGCAAACGTAAAGTTAAAATATCAGTTCGTGGTTTCAATTTGGCATTCACAAAATTAGCATATTGCAAAATCTTTTTACGTGGCCTTGACAATTCTTGTGTTAAAATATTTATATCAATTTCATAATTTGGACTCATTAAAATTGCAAGTGTAATAAAATAGCATAAAGCTTTATCAGTGGTAAATGACGTTTTGACCCTGTAAATACCAAAAATAAATATAATTTTAAATTATCTTTTTTATATAATCTTACGATTTAGTTGAATCTTTTGGTGAAAAATTTAAACGAATATTATTCTCAATCTTTTCTGTAATATTTGATAAAGTAGTATTTCCTAAAACTCGATTTTTAGTTTTAATCAAAGCACTTAATCCGTCCATATAGAGATAAACTTTGATTTTTGTTAAACTTTCTGGGGAATTTTTCAATGGTGAATTTTTAATATTTAAAATTTGTTCTAAAATATATTCTGATGGAATTCTGTAACGATATTTTAAATAACAAATGTTGATAAATTGAAATTATAATATTAAATAACTAAAGCTCACGGTAAATTTTCAGTAGTAGCTAAAACTTCATTTGCTTCTTCATTGAGCCGATCTAAAAGACTTTGTGATATAATTTCAGTTAATGTGTAAACTTCATTTACTGTGTTTGCAGATTTATTGAACGGTGGAACAATACTCTCAACTCCAGTATAATTTAATTCATCACTATCATTATCTGAATTAAATTCTACGACAGTTTTTTCTAATTGCTCTTTAACACTATCAACATTTACTTTCATACGTTCAATACGTTCTAAATATCTACCAGCCTTACGTCCACCAAAATTTTTTAGCAATTGTTTTAAGGCTAATTGATCATCCAGTTTTCTAGGTGTAGTAGCAAGTTCACGACTATAAACATCATGTGTAAGAACGGCTTGTTCGGCTTGAATTAATCGAACCTTAAAATAAAAATACAATATAAATATTGATTTAAAGAGAACATAAAATAGTTACAGTTCTGGTTCGTTTATTTGTGATGGCAATATAAGTATCAACGTGTTCGTTAGATTTAACCAAACCATGGTAAATGTTTCCATTAACAGCTAATATCCCAGCATCCTTTTGCATTTCAGTATCGTAGGCGACTGTAAATTCTTTTTTTGCTGTACTTTCTGAATTCAATTTACCATTTTGAAAGTTTACTATAAAACATTTATTTTTTTTTGTTGCCGATTACTTTTGTTGCTAATCATTAAATTTACTTACATATTATTGGTATTTGATATTTTTTTTTGCTTTGATGAATTTCTGTAACAATTGCTTTATCTGATCCCATTATATAAATTTTATACAATAAAATTTTGCGAAGACAAAATTTAATCACAATACAAAATAAGAAATTTACAATTTTCAAAAATGCACATGCACGTGTTCGTGCTGTCTACGGCTTGAGTAAATAGAGAACTGTCAAAATAATCTGTTGTGTTATTTTATGTTGGATGAAATTAGCGAATTTTTTGTGACAGTGTCGTAGTCAGGATTTCTTTTTTTGAGGCACTTATTATTTCTAGAATATGGTAATTGGTAATGGTAATAAATAACTATGAAATTTAAATTTTGGGTCATTACCCTGTAAGCTAAAAGTTTTTAAGTATTTTAATTTCCATTTAATCGATTCTACAATTAGAATTTATTTAAAGTTATTAATTTCCATGTGGAAACTGCATGTGGACTTATTGCACCTTGCCACATAATTTACTGAACTATTATGCTTGAGCTTGAGTTACATTGTCGCTTTCATTACGCTCTCTAAACGCGTCCGAACGCGGTCTACAAAAAGAGTAGACACAATAGAAAACGTAGATGTGGTAAAGAACAACTGTTTGTTTACATTTTTTTGACAGAAAAATATTATTTCTAAATTAAATTTTGTAAATTCTTAAATTATTGAATTTTAATTAATAAAATACCTTTTGAAATTTTGAATTGAATTACATTTTTTTTTTAAATTTTTAAATTTTTCTATATTTTGATACTGCAAAGCGCGATGAAAGCGAAAAAATTAAAAGTTGGCCAACTTTTACGTAGGCTACGTTTAGACTGCGTGCATTGTAACTACTTTCAATCAACTCCATACATTTTAACTTTATTTTGACAAATGCTAAGTCTAGAATGCGTCTAGAAAGCGTCACTTGTAATCGCGGTATTAATTCACTAAACAAAATAAAATTGTATTCGTGGTGACATGACATATGGTCATATTAGCTTTATGTCTCACTCAAATGAGACAAAGCTATAATCGTGATTTTTCCGTGTATGTGTATATACCCATATGGTCTTATTCTACATTTAATAAAATAGTTTATTTTTAAATAATATGAAATTTATTCCAAAAGTTTGAATAAACTAGGATATTAAATACTTTGGTTGAAATAGTTGAAAATAGCTCCTAGATTGGTATTCAAATATCTTTGAAAGTTTGGTATTTTACAATCAAACCGGAGTCATGTTTATGTATTGTACAAACATAATTGCATAATGTTTGGACTAATTAAACCAAGAAGACAATAAAACAGTATTTGGATTAACATTTTGAAAAGTATTTGTTACTATTTGTTGTCTATTTGGACTTTTCAAAATCCATTTGTCAATTGTCAAATAAATACATCAGTACAGTACTCTATAAAATATGTCTTGGTTGAAAAAATCATGACAAATCATAACTAAGTCTTACAAAAGACTGACTATGGTCGAAATTACGTATTTAATACTGCTTTTTTCATTTTTTGATGGCAATATTATCCAGAAGTTTGGAGTATACTTCAAACAGCACGTATATTTGCTTAAAGGGTTGTCATCACCTTTGTTTCTGAAGGGATTTATCTTCTTTGGTGATTTTATTAATAATTGACAGTTGATTTGACATTGACAGTTATGCCGGTCCCTCTTCTTCTTAAATGTGTTGTTTGTAGTTCAAAAAATCAAACATTTCTATATTTCTGGCTCGTTTTAGTTTATTTTTCATTAAACAAAAAATACAAATTAACAAAATTCTGAAAAGTAGTAAATAGTTGGTCATTAGTAAGAAAGTAAAGGCAAAAACGGGGGAAAATGACAGAAGTAAGTTAAAATCCTTGTTCATTTTTTAGTTTTTCAACTGATTTATAAACAATATATTCGAGTAGAATGACAGCATCGTTCCTAGATTACCAACAGATTCAGAAAGTATTAAATTCAAAGGATGGACAATAACCTATTTTAAATCTCACATATTAAAAAGTGTCTGCACAAAAGGTGAAAATGTTTGTGCTAGGGATGATCCAGAATGTTGTGAATTATGCACGTAATTATAATGCCAAACAATCGTTTCTTTTACACTAACGATTTTTTTTTTTTTCAGTTACATTTATGCTTTAGAACTTCCACATTTACCAGATATGGTATTTCACAAAAATAAATTATTGTTAGTTCATACAGATGGTGCAACAATTGTATTTAATCCATTAGATGCACTAAAGCTTGTAGAAAATGGTAAACAAGGTGTACAAGTTGCATGTGCACAAGAATGGAAAGAAACAAGGTATAAAAATATTAGAAATTTCTTTTTATTTCCAATTTTTTAATGCTAAAATTATTTTAATGTTTCAAGACCTGGGCAATTGCTTGAAGAAAAATTTAAACCATTTGATTGGACTTTTGTTACTGACTATCAAGGCAATTTAAATGAAAAATTTCGGATTGAAGAAACTGATCAAAAATTGGATTTATTTAAATTAATGAAACGTGAAGAAATATTATTTTATCATGATTTAACCTTATTTGAAGATGAATTACATGATAACGGTATTGCATCATGCTCAGTTAAAATTGTAATTATACTAATTGGAAATAAGAAATAATTTATTTCATAAAATCAAAAATAATATAATTTTCTATTTTTATTTATAACAGCGCGTTATGCCATCTGGTTTTTTTATACTTTTAAGATACTTTTTGCGGGTTGATAATGTTCTGCTGAAAATAAATGATACCAGATATCATTTTGAAATTGAAAACGATTACATTTTAAAAGAATTTACATCACGAGGAGCAAAAGTCGAAGAATTAAAAAATGTAAGTTATTAAACTTATATAGCTTGGAAAAGGAAATAGAACCTATTTTTTAATGTTATTAATTTCAGGTTCCACCGCCATTCTTTACAATACCAAATGAAATTGAAAAATATTTACCAATAACAATAAAAAAAGCGCATAAATTATATTTTAAATAAACAAATATATTGTAAAAAAAATGAGAAAATAAATTAAACAGATTATAAATTATAAAAATTGAAATGATAAGTTTTAAATAATGAAATTATACAATTTATAGGACTATATGTTATGTATATGTACCTTACTTAATAGTTATGGATGGTATGTATTTCTGTATTTTCCCCATAGGATCCAATATCTAATGTGTTATATGAATTAAGCTAGGGCTACAATGTATCGACAATTCAATTAAAATTAGATGTTTCATATATTTTGTATGAAAATTGATTGAGTTTTGAAAATTATTCCATAATGAATAAAAATGATAAAAATATATTTGTTTAAATAGATTTAAAAAAAATGGAATGCCAATAATAATAATTAATAATTATCCAAAATTATACAATAAACAGAATACAAATTACATAAACACTAAAAAAGAAAAATTGACAATGCTATCCATATTTGTGTTCTGGCCCTCTACCGTAATTTTGTATTTCCATTACTCCCGAATTTGCATTTTAAAAATCGCAAAAGATGCGAATCCGAATCTATTTGCGTAATCTTTAATCTATGTAGCCTACTATATGTATTGCAAAAGGAAACTAAATATTTTTTACACGGAATTCTACTAATTTGGCCATAGAGAATTGTCCTGTTTTTCTGTGTTTTATTTTAGAATGAATTTTGTCAATTTTTTTTATGCGGACTCCGCGAAAATTGCTCTTAAATGAGTAAGAAAGTATATAGAATTTAATATATATTTTCATTTTTTTGGATAAATAAAACATAAAAAACTCAGTTTTAAATTCAATATAATCGATTGCATTCGGTAAAGTATGTGTTCAGTCTACTTAACCAGCCGATTGGTTACTATACGAATTGAAACGGAACTGATCGATTACAGTTTTTGTTCATGAAAGTGCTTATAAACAGTACTAAAAATGTATTAGGTATGGTTGTTCCTCATGAGTATCTATCATTCATGATACATTACATAGTGAATTGAATATCTTTTTAACTTATCGAATCGATTTACCTAATGATCAGATCACCACACATTGTGCGTTCAGCTTTATTCTCATTTGAAGTTGACAACCCAAATCCACTGCCGCTTTTTTATGTTTTATAAATTCAATATCAACGAAAACGAAAAACTACAGAAGAAAAACTGTACATCCTACTCGTAATTAAAAGCAAAATAAAATATTAAAATTAAATCTGCCAATGTGGAAAAATGGTGAATATCTAACAATATATTTTTTTGTGTTTACCAATTTTGATATCGTGTATATATATTATTCTTTTTTAGTTTTCACTCCTACATAAACAAGAAAATGCCCACGAAGAAGGCATTTGGTCATGCACATGGGGTAGATCCATAATAGATAATAATAAATCAAATAAAGAAGATGGAGAAGATGCAGAAACTAGTCCAGATATTGTTCCAAAAGATGTCATACAAAAGGATTTTATTGTAACCGGTGGTATGGATGATTTGGTTAAAGTTTGGGATTTGAGAGAAGATGATACTGTACAATTAAGACATCAACTGACAGGACATTCCCTTGGTGTAGTTTCAGTTGCAGTTAGTTCAGATGGAAAAAGTATGAGCAAGTTAATACCTACATCAGATTTTTTTTTTTATTATTTGTTTTAGCTATTGCCAGTAGTTCTTTAGATTCTGGTTTATGTTTTTGGAATGCTGAAACTGGAATATTAAAAAATCAGTTATCATTAGGTCCAGTCGATTTATGGACATTAGATTTTTCACCTTGTGACAAATATGTGATTTCTGGTAGTCATGAGGGTAAAATATCATTATATAGTGTCGAAACTGGTAAAACTGAACAAGTTTTAGACCCACAAAATGGAAAATTTACATTAAGCATTGCATATGTATGTTTTGTATATTACACATCAAATTCGAAAATATTTTTAAAGATTTCATTTATTTTGCAGAGTCCTGATGGTAAATATATTGCAACTGGAGCTATTGATGGAATTATAAATATATTTGATGTATCAGCTGGGAAAGTGGCACAAACATTAGAAGGACATGCTATGCCAGTTCGTAGTTTATGTTTCTCACCAGATTCTCAATTACTTTTAACAGCGTCAGATGATGGACATATGAAATTATATGATGTGTTAGTTAAATATATATTTGAAAACTTTTTGTTAATTTAATGTATGTATATATTTATAGAGCTCATTCTGATGTAGCTGGAACATTATCAGGACATGCTTCATGGGTACTTTGTGTATCATTTTCATCTGATGGTAAACATTTCACATCATCATCAAGTGATAAAACTGTTAAAATATGGGATTTTGCTGAACGTAAATGTATGCATACATTTTCCGATCACAATGACCAAGTTTGGGGTGTTAAATACAGTTTAAATAATGACAAAGTTGTATCAGTTTCTGAAGATAAATGTCTTAATTTATACAATTGTCCACCAAATATTGTAGTGTAATTATATTTTTTTTTTTTTCAATTCTCATTGGGATATAAATAAAAAATCAATTTTTTTTGGTAATTATTAATTTGTAATTGTACTAATTATACAGTTTGAATATAGTATTTCAAGTTCCAGTCTCCTTACCACTTTCAATATTTTTTACTGACGCCTGAGTTAAAATATTTTCTCTTTTATTAACATCGGGGACATAAATTTGAAAACTTTTAAAATGTAATAAAATATTTTCTAAAAAAAAAAAGAATAAAAAATAAAAAAAAAATTATAAAATAAATTCATATATTTACCAACAAGTTCAGATTTTAATTTATAATCATTAGAAATTTTTTGGACAGTCCATAAATTTGGATCGCTTTGATTATCAGTTATGAATTTCAGAGCTTGTCTTAATGTACAATGACCAGGTGTTAGTCTAATTGGTTCGCTATGTCCATATTCAAATTCTTCTACTATAGACCGATCTGCAGGTAATTTTTTATCAGATTCTTGTCTTCGCTGAATACCATAATCAATCTAAAATAATAAAAACGCAATTAAATAATATCTACTTCATTAATATTTTTGTTTAGTAAATTACAAAACTATCTTTGGAAGTTACATAAACATTTTTTAGTCTGTCATCTAAAGCACTGTCTTTTTTAGTTTGTTTATGTAGATAATCAGGATCCTCTAAAAATTTAAATTTATTATATATATAAATATATTACATTAGTGATTTAAAATTGTTTTCATTAAAATATCTAGATTAAATATACCTATTAAAGATCTTTCTATATCCTTTTTATTTGCGTCATATTTTGGTGCCGGTCTAATATTTTCTTTATCTAAAAGTCGATGTGCACGATTTTCTACATTAAATCGTTGTATTTTACGTACTACAGTTGAAGCAACTATTCCCATTTTAAAATTAATAATATTTATAATAATTTAAATTGGATTTATTTTTTATTATTTTTATTTAGGAAATGAAAGTTATGTTGCGCTGCAATCTGCAATTTATTTTTTCACATATTTGTGATTGATATTAATTTCGGGGACGTCAAATATCTGTCAAATTAATTTTCGAAATCTGAACATTCGACGCCCTTCCAATTTTGAGTTACAATTACAAATAAAATTGGTGAAATACAATAATTATATATTTTTATCATAACAGTTGGTACTTATTTTCCACTTTTTCGTATGATGGCTATTGTGGTGAATTTCTTTTTTTGGTGAGGTCTATCTATCGTAGCAACACACTGTATTCGTATTGTATTAAATTTGTAATCGTTCTCGTGCCTTTTCTTTGTTTAATTAAAATGTCGAACAATTTATCGTTCAAATTTTATTGAAAAAACATAAGTTAATATATAAATTAAAGTTTGTTAATTATTAATAGTTTCGAATTTATTGGAAAGTGTAAGAAAAGATAATTTTAAAAATTGTATATGCTTTCGGATCTTACAACTCGATCGGGTTGGACTCATATTTCTTACTATAATTTTTTTTTTGTATGTAATGTCAAAAAAAAAAAAATATAAGAAATAATTTTTATCATCATTTAGGATTAGAATTATTGTATTGTGTAAAAAATATAGTGAGTGCCTTTGGAATTTACAACAAAAAAATAATATATAAATGATTTTTGAGTAATTAATCGATTAAAATATGAAAAATATAGTGAAATATTAAATAAAACCAAGTGTAGAAAATCTTTATAAGATTTCATTCTATCAAAATTTTAAGTGAAAAATATGCAAAAAAAAATATAAAATTTATTAATTTGTTAGTTAGTATATTATATTGTTATATATAATAATAATAATAAAAAAATTGTGTTTCATCCTATTTAATTAAAATATATATAGTTATAATTAATAGTATTATTAAAAATATTTAAAGATTATTATATTTATATTACTTGCAAACAAGGTACATTCAAGAGAGAGAGTGAGAGAATTTTCTTTTTATTTATAGTATTGCAAAATATTTATGGAATTTTGTAAGATCTTCAAATTTGGATTATTCAAAAAATAAAATTGGATTACAATGTTTTAAGAGAAAATTTGATATAATCAGTAAAGTAAGTAATTAATTAATTAAATGTTAATCTATATATAATTATTAGTTATTTGGGGGATAAAAATGCAATTATAATTATTTTAAGTTCACTTTATTACAGTGCTGCCAACTGTAAACAATTATTTAGAGTTGTATTGTAAATATATCACCAATTCACAATCGATTTGTGTGAAAATTTTATCTATTAATTTTATATTCTATTCTGTCGGTTCTCTGTAGGATAATTTTTCTAATTTTTTCATTTATTAATTCTAAATTATTAAATTTATTGCTTAAATTAATTAGGTATATAAAAGATTAAAATTCTTTTAAAAAAAGCTTTGACCTTGCAATTAAACCAACCTACTCAGTAAAAGTTTAAATAAATTCTCATTTATTAAATTATATACAAATAATATAATGAGAAAACTAAAATTAGTCAAGTAAAGATCAAATATATGTTTCTAATTAAAAATTGATCATAAATTGATGAATAAAAAAATGTAAATAATCATCTTTGTTCATTATTGTAACAATATAATAGATAATTATGTTACAATATAAATTTTAATTATTTATATGTTATAATTCAAAATTTGAAAAAAAATATTGATAAAATTTGATTAAATCACATGCGTTTAGAGATAAATATTAATAAATTAAGTATTAGTAAATACAATTTCCATAAATTATAGGTTATATATATGAGTAATTAATTATATAGGAGGAATATTTTTCTAATATGTAATATTTTTTTGTTGATAGACCAGTATTTCATTAATTGAATTCGGATATATAGCTGCTATTTTCCAATAACTTAAACACAAATTATAATATTATACTTTTTCTTGCTTCGTTATTACATTTAATTCATATTTAAATCCTACACTTAGTGATACTCCTACACTATATTGATATCACTAAAATTACGATATAAAAAAAATGATATTCCTTTTATTTTTTGAACAGACCAAGGTACATAATTTAAACAATCCATACAAATTGATGTCAGAACCAGGACTCGATTAATTTGTTTCAAAAAAAAAAAAAAAACAGCCATCAGGTACATATGTGGTATATGGTATATCGTATAAGCTTGAATTGGCATGCACCTTCAATAAGAACATCTCAATTTAAATGTATTTAAGACTTTTGAAAGTCACATCATAAAATAATCATGTTATGTACCTATTTTTTTTATATTTTTTTTTGAGATTTGTAATTGATGAACTGAATTCAAAACCCCTGCATTGAAGAGTGAAAAATTTCAAGAACATCTAATGGCCTAAAGTTGTTACTTTATAACGTTGCTGAAAAGCTAATATGATTAGTGAATTGGAATGTACCTATTTCAAAACCAAAAATAATATTTCATTCAAGGTGCACTGACATTTTTCAAAAAATAACAATTTCAAAATATATTATCCAATTTTTAATAATAATAATCTCTCCCCACATTTCATATTTTCCTTCTGCATAATATATACATAATTAAAATATAAAGCAAGAATTACATTTTTAGCAGCAAAGCAAGGAAATTTAAAAGCCAGCAATAATAAAAAAAAAATTCTTATTTTTTTTTTTTTTTTTTGTAAAATCAAATATTTTTATTCTACATTCCAAGAATTTGCTAGTTTAAAAATAACAAAAAAAAAAAATTTTTGAACAAAATTAAAAAAATAAAAAAACGTACGTATAAAAAAAAAACCGCACACATTAAAAAAAAAATATTTATTTTTAGATTTTCTTTATAAACCAAAAATAAAAAAAAATCATATATAAAAGAGACAATTTAAAAAAAAAAATATATTGAAAAACGAAGAAGTGTTCAAGAACGCGTGCGACGAATCCAGAGAAAATTGAAAAATACTGCATTTTTGTCTCATAATAAATATTTCTTCACAAAATCAATATTTTTTTTTTTAATTTATTAGCAAAATTTATTTAAAACTATTAACAAAAACAAAAACTAATAAATTATTGTGGACAATTTTTAAATATCTTGCAACCTAAAATGAAATAAAGCTCAATTTATACACACCAAAAACACACATGAAATTAAGAAGGTGGGAAGGCGCTTCTAGATTTGTGTATCGCGCCGTGCGATCCAAAATCCTATGATACAAAAACAACTTTCGATAATGAGAGATAAAATACAAATAATTTTATAGTAAACTATCGTACTACATTTCTACTACTAAACTACAGAACTTCAAAAATTATTACACGAAAAATCTGAAAATCTCAGTGAAGTTGTTGGTGTTGTTTGTTGCTGTGTGGTACTGTTCTGATTGAATGTGTGTTTGTGTAAATATTAAACCTACGAAAAAGATATGGAAAATTTTTGAAATTCCATTCGCATTCCATTGTGCAAAAAAAAAAAAAAAATCAAAATAAATAAATAAAAAATATTTTCCATTTCAAAAGTGTTGCTTTGCTTATACACCGAGTGGTTTGATGCGATGGACGAACAGTGCAACAATTTTCATATTATTTTGTTGGTTGTTTGCAGTTTGTTCGAAATCGCTTGATTTTTTTTTACAATTTTTTGTAAATGTTTGCAAAAAAAGATATTATTATATTTTACAGTTTAAGATGAAAGCAATCAAGACTTGGAATGAAAATGTACATTATGTAATGTACACGTAAAGGTTGAAAAATTAGAAATCATAAAGGTTTCTGTGTGAATATGTAACCACTTGTGGTTGATGGTCGTGGGTACTCAATAAGCTCATAAATCAAGAACTTACAATTATATATTTAATGTCTGATTTCACAGTAGCCTTTGACAGAGCTTAAACTTCGGTTTATCTTTATCTTATTATACAATATGTAAACTTCCGGTTTATCTTTAGTTTATCTAGTCGATTTATCTATTTCTATTACATACAATGCTAAAAAGGGTTCTTTGTAATATATTTTTTACATTAATTTGAATAGTGAAATCGTCACACTAATGATTTAAGAATCAACTTCCTTATTATAAAATAAAAATCATTAATACAGGGTCGGTCATAACTCACCCATGAGTTTTAAATATTTAATTTTCGTTTTTTTTGTTTTAACAAATACATAAATATACAAAATTAATGTAAACGTAATCTAAATGACCCCCATTTTCAGCCTCGCAATGATTGTCACGTTTTAGAACTTTTTCCATTACATTATTCAAAGTTTGTGGCTGTTGGTAGCAGCTAGCAGGTAGCTATCGAAATTCTGCTTCGATGTTGGCCTTGAACTCTAGGATTGTCTCGGGCTTGTTTCCATACACGCGCTCTATGGCCCACCTTGTATTATATACGAATATTATACAGAGTATTTAATTTTTCATTAGTATATTGAAAACCATTCAAATTCGAAGACAAAATTTTCATTTTTGGCATCAAATTTTGCAAGCATAATTTGAAATAAAAAATATATTTTGATAAAATACATATGAAAATTATGCTCTTGCGTGTATGTGATTATTTTTTAATGTCTCAAAATAGATTCATATAACATTCCTGAAATATTATTATTATTACTTTTTATATTTTTTATAAATTATTAATACATTATCCAACATTGAAATTTGAAATCGAAATAAAATATTTTATTGTTGTAATTTTGAATTGTTTATATTATATAAGGTAAGCCTCGAAAACCTTTGAAATGGTTCAATGGATCAGTATGACTAGTATGAGCCTGAAAAAGGTGTTTTATATTTTATGCAAAGAATCAAAAAATGTATTGTACCGGACCAGGGGACTTAAATTATTCATTTAAATATTTATTATGAACTGATTGACTGATATTTATTATGAACTGGGTACTGATTTGTCAGCCCAAGATGTGTGAAAATTGATTTTAATAAAATAAAAATACATAATTTATTTTAAATAATACGTAATTCTAATTATATTACATCTTAATAACAAATTTGAAAATTATTAATTATATATATAATATAAAACATAACATTATATGTAATATATGTAAGTGATGTACGGAATTTCAGCTTGACAACGAAATAGAAAGAAGAAACTTTAGATTAAATAAAAAAAATATATATCCACAGCTTATCTAGAAGACTTTTTGTATTTAGATATAAGGTAGAAATAAGTATAAATATGATTAAATCATTCTTTACATAATATAATTGAGATATAAGTTTGTATTAGGTTCAATTATATAATCTCCATCTGGCAATGTGAGGTAATTGCGTCCTGCCATTCGATATTTAGTAATTTCGATCAACATGTAAAATTTTATATTACAATCTTGAATATTTAACGATTTTAAAAAAAATCATATTAGATTGATTATATTATTCTAATGGTTCTAAAGCAGATTGGGCTATTGTTTTGAGTAGGAAGGATGTGAACTTAATTTCAAGCGGTTTTGTTTTATAGTCTTTCTTATGGTATTGCTGGGAAATATAGCTAGGGCAAGTAGGTCATTTGTGCTAGAAACCCGTATAAGCACAAGAAGTCTTAAATTAAAACTAGAGGGCGCTAATTATCTGGTGTCCTTTAACTATCTCGTAATCTATTCCACGAATATTAGATTTAAGAAAATATTGTATACACAAAATGAAGTTTTGTAAAAAAATTTAGTCCACTATATTATAAATCTTAATAACATAAATACAAACTTTAATTGTATTACATAATTATATTTCACACAACTACTTACATACTTAATTAAATTGGTTTTTAATTTAAAAAAAAGCGATTCATTAATATATCTCCTTAGTGATTCTATGAAAAATACAGGCACATAAACTGACACTTTATTTGTGTACTCAGAACGTCAGAACCAAAAAAAAAAACAAATAAAAAACAATTTGCTAATCATAAGTTGCTCGGATAGCTAAAAAAAAAATTAATTTAAATAAACAAATTTTGTTAAAAAAAAAAATAGATAGATAGAAAAACATTATAGAAAAAAAAAATATTCCGAATATTCAGTACTAGATTTAAGCAAAATTGAAATAAATATTATGAACATAATATAATATGAACTTGAACATAATTTCGATCATTTAGTTATATATGAATATAATTCGTTTTCTATATAAAAAAATAATAATATATTTTAATTAAAATAAATTTTATATTCAAAATAAAATATATAATTAAAATTCTGATTAAATAAACACGTAAAAACTTAAGAATAAATGATAAAAATAATAAAATAATATTGTATGGTTCATATTAACTGCAATTTAAAAGCAATATTGATATATATATATAAATAATACTTAGAAATTATATCAGTCTTCATAATCAGTTCAGGATAAATTAGACATAACGTTGAGAAACATTGAGCCTGTGGACGAAATGACGACATTTGCAATCATATATCTGCAAAATTGTGGATCTATCTAATCTTAGTTAATAATTTTGAGGTCATGAATTATTTGTGAATTATTATCGCATAGCCCTACAAAAATAGTCCAATGGTGTTATCGCATGATATTTTCGTAATAATCCGGACCAATGAAACCTTCAGCTCATAGAGCGCACTATACAGTGATACGAGAACGAGATGAATGTAGTGACTGCTCAAAACCTGTAAATGTAACTTAAATGACCCACATTTTCATCCTAGCAATGACTGGGCACGTTTTAGAACATTTTCAAATTAAAATGACCTTCATATTCCGAAAAACCAATACCTTGCTAAATGATAATATCTACATACAAATTGCTGACGTTAAGACTTTAGACTTAGAGCAATGTGATCATTTTGGGCAGTAGGTGTAATTCTTGAAACCGTCAAGATAAACTTGGTTTCACTGCAACAATTTCACTCACCGTAGCAATATTTTCGATTGAACCAATTGGAGTTTGTTGGTGTACTTGAATTTTTGTATTACAATCTAATTGCAGACGTTGACTAACAAAAATATTTCAAATTTTACGAAATGTTGTTTTCACAAAGCACGTGTTTTATTTAAATGAAGTGATTCCCAGAAAATTACTAAATGTTTTATTGCTTTTTTATTGTGTAGAACAGGAGCTAGATATTAACATCGACAAACAATTTAAGTATACATATATACATAATATACAAAAATATCGGTTCGAATTTCCAATAACTTGATCTGTATTATTGATTCCGAAATGTTATTATGTTTGTTTATGTGTACGGCAAGCAAATCAAATGTTAAGTTTTCTAGAATTTAACGATTTGCATGATCTTTAGTGTCACTATTATTCTTCTAGACGCCAACCTAATAAATTACGCTGGATATCTAGTTTAATGTTTCAATTATGGATACAGGCGAATCCAATAAATTTATTTTGTATATACCTTTGGCAATATATTTGGCATATTCACTATTGTAGACAATATTCTATTGACATTATTTAGCAAAACTCGTAAACTGTGAAATATAAATAATTTGACTTCTACAATTTATATAAAAAATGTAAATTTTTTAAGTCATTTAATGAATTTTGATTGTTCAATTATTTTTATTTGCTTCTATTACGTTATTTAGTAAGTCAATAAATTGTTTTATATGTAATTTTTTTATGTTTATTTTTGATTATTTATATTTTTTATATTTATAGTTTATTGGAAATAGTTTAATTAAATTAAATATCGAGTAAGATTAAGACAATTTTAGATCGATTATTGCAATAATTGTCGATGAATATGTATTTTTTAAAAATTAAATTGGGCCAACAAAGTTAGTGTCTTTGATTTCATTTGATTGAAAAGTTGCTTTCAATATGTCGCATATTCATCCATCTGTGACATAAACATAAATAATCATTTATATTTTAATCAAAAATGAATATTTCTTAGCCATTTTAATAATAATTTTTGTTAAAAAGGTCTACCTGTTGATTTCCCGCCAATTCTATATAGAAAAGAAACAGCTGTTTTGTTTCTAGACGTATTATATGTGTTATGTAAGAGGTTTTATTCTTTCATCTATCCTACAAAAAGTGGATTAGTAATTAGTAATTATAGTTTACGTTAAATCTACAAGGTTTAACTTCGGTATTTATATGTGAATTCAAAATTTTGTTTGAATTTCTTTAATTTGGTTTTTAAATGTAGTACATTTGCGTTTTAAGAAGTATCTAAATTATATTTATATTTATAATATTATAAGTAGACATTAGTATATTATGATTTATATATACATAAGTTTAATTTTCATTATTCTGGATAAAAATATGCTTATCTTAGATTCGAAACTTCAACTTTACTTATTAAACTAAATAAAAATAATAATAATAAGATTTTAAGATGAATCACACCATAAATATGTCGAACTATAGACTTTTTATGACTTATACCGTCTGGAATTTATTATATTTGCGATCAAAATTTTAAAACGTGTAATACCTTTTAGGAACTTTTTTGAGATATTTGTTTTGTCGGTTGTTTGGAAATATTTTTAATTTGTTAATTAATTAAAAAGAAAAAAATGACCACCTTAATTGTTGGGATAGACTCTGCGTAGTAAAACTCGAATAATTTAAAAACAGACAATAGAAATAGTTATATGTACTTCGTTTTTGGGGTAGCTCGGGGCAATATTAATATTATAAAGTTAAGAAAAAATTCCAAAATTATATCTTGGCATTAAAGGGCTTTCTTGTTTCTAATAAAATAAATAATTTTTTTAAATTTTTATTTGCTCCAAACATTAAGTGGTTCAGAGAAGATATTAAATAATTCAGATTTTCATTAATGTATACTTAGGGCCATTTTTTCAATGCGAGTTTAAACTCAGTTTAAAGTTAAACTAAGTTTAATTCGAAAATTCGTTTTTTCAATCGCTAAAACTAAGTTTATTTCCCTTAAACTTACATAAAATTAAACCATCGATTTTCGTGGTTTAAACTCAGTTTATCTTTATTCTGTTATAGTGTGCGTATTTTTGCGAATCATAATTTAAACAAAGTATTTTGAGCAAACGAATCATAATTTAAACCAAGTTTAAATTTAAACTCGGTTTAGTTATACTTAAGTTTAAACTTTCATTGAAAAAACGGCCCTTAGTAATATTTAAAAACCCAATTTTCATTTATCTTTTGTTGTAAATAAAATATATACACTTAAGTATACTATATATAAAAATAAATTATACACATTAATTTTATCAAATTGTAATTTCAGAATCATTTAAATTTTAAAATATATGTAATAAGTAATAATCTCATTTTGTTGTATGTTGTGTTGCACAAATTGTTCCCTAATCTAAAAAAAAATAACCCTTTAAAAAAACAAATTTTATTTTATTTCAATGCTCAGTCATACAACAAGCGTGGCACAAAACAAAAAAAAATCATTTTTTTTTTTTATATGATTATGAATTAATTTATGATTCAGTCAAATTGAAATCAAAGTTTAAAATATGTACATATTTTTTTGTGTCCGCTGTTTAGCACATTCCCAATTGAATATGGATAAAATGTATTTAAATTGAAATTATCTGGCGAGTGTGCACAATTAAAATCTATGGAAGTGATTTTAACAAAATTGTTAAAATCAATTTGACAGATTGTAATAACTTGCTTAGGCCCTACCTAGGTCTTATTTATTTTAAAAATAACTTAACTCAATTAACCCAACCATTAGCATTTTTTTATATTCTACTCTGGCAATATTAATAATTTAAAGCTGATTAAATTAAGAACAACATTTATATCTCCTCTATTAATCCGTAATCGAAATTTTATATTAATTATGATATTGAAAACACTACGGTACAAATCTTTAATATCCCAATATATTTCGCAGAATTTTGAAGTAGCAAAGCTCGTCCTAATCGCGAGGCTCTTCTCTTACTATCTCTCTTCTTTGTTGACTTTAAGTTAAAATCATTATCTTTCTTCTCTGGCTGGCTCTTCTCTGGTCTGGATGTGTAGTGTCAAAATGATTGTATATAAAGGGAACAAAACTCAAATAAAAATTCTGGGATTTACTCTTAAGATTTAAAGATTAAATCCCGAAACCCACACACACAAATATTTGAATAAAACTATATGTACTTTTGGTTTTATGCAAGTATATATTTAATTGAAAAAACTTTTGTGGTATTTAATTAATATCCAAAAGTGCGTTCATCCAAAAACTTTTATATAAGTTTTGATCTCTTCGTATAAATTCTTTTTGGTAGTGTATTATAAATTTGATTTTATTGTGTGAACCAGCCTTTTTAACTCAAAATTGCACTTGTTTCATTATAATAACATTAACAATATTTGAGTTTTGGGGTATTAGATCATTTGGGGTATTGAATACAAAAAAATACTCTAAATAATTGTACGTTTTGTTAATACCCATAATTTAAAACAAACCCCTAACTTTTAAAACCACTAAATTTTTATTTTTTTTTTGTACACAATTGTGGCGTTTGGAGATTCCGTTTTCCTATAAATTTTTCATTATTTATAATAAATAATTTTTTTTTTTTTTTCACTATTGCTTTGTGTATAGTTTTTATAATTTCCGAAAAATGAGTCACACTCCCAAGTGAAGTTTAATCACAAACAACAAAAACAACAAAACCACATAAAATAAAATTTATTATATTTCATGTTTTAATTTCTGTTTATATTTATATAAAATTAATATTCTTTTTCATTTTTTTTTTTCAGAAACATTTTCACTGTCGCTTCTTTGTCTGCATTGACCCAACAATAACAACAAAAACGAAGGTGGTGTGTATAAAGGTCCACCAAAATATATAAAGAAAATTTTCAAATTACTACAACTACAACAAAAAAAAAAAATATAATTAAAATTTAAATAATAATTTGAAGTGATAAAAAATTTTAGTGTTGAAAAGTGCACGAACAAAATAGGTCAAAATTTAGTGTAATTAAAAACAATAAAAAAAAAAAGAAAATTTTGATTATTTTTTTGGTTTGAATCTTGTGTGTGTTTGTGCAAAAAGAAAATAAAAAAACAAAGAAAATTTGTTTTGTATATATATAAATGAAAATTTTATCTCATTGAGATTTTATTTAGTTTATAAAAATTTAAATTATAAATTTTGATTTTTTTAATTTTATAAAATAATTTGTTAAGATTTATTATGTGATATGACTACTAACTATCCAGAAGAATGCATCCAGCTGGCGGAAAAACGCCATCTACATCATCGGGTAGATCCGAAAATTATGCTGCAATTGCATTAGAAAGAATAAAACAGGATTTACATAGATATGAATTAGTAAATGGATCACAGGTTTGTATATTTTAAATTTATATTATATATAGTTAAAGGGTGACTCATATATTAAGATTTTGAATCCTAATTTGTTACTATATAAATTCTATGACAAGAGGCAATGAATCTTTTATAACTTTTGAATTCAAAAACAATTTTTCTTTGACTTCTTTTTATGTATAGAGTTCCAATTCATCGATACCACAAATATCACTCCAAAATGTTGGAAATACAGGAGGACAATTATCTGAACAAGATATTTACACATTGGATCAATACTATGCGGCAGGCTATACTGATGTAAGTTAAATTTATTAATTATTTATTACGAGTAGCTAGAACCACTTGTACAAGTTTCTCATTTTTTATCGGTAGCTTTAGTGGGTCCATATTAAATTTATTTTAAAACCACTTTTACAAGTTTCTCGTTTTTGATCGAGATTTTCATGATTATAGTGAAATTTGAGTTTCGTATAGCTTCAATATTCTACACCGTATACATATATCCTACATATAGTTGGTGTTTCAGTAGTTCAGGACAAACTAATATTAATTATTTCAGAGAAATTTGGTACGGTTCCGTTAGTTATCAAAGTATGTAGTATTAATCTATAAAACTTTAGGTCGATAGCTTCAGTAAAATTCCGATTTATATTTAATATGTTCTAGTGAGTCTAATACAGAATCAGATTATAATGCACAGGTTATAATTAACCTGTATTTGGGTTTTTTAGTTTCAATGAGTCCTTATTGAAATTCCGAATTTTATATAACATTATCCGAAATTTCTAACAAAGCAGTGTTTTTAATAAAAGCATCAAGACTGCTATTTCAAATAAGTATTTAATTAATGTTAATTAGCATCAAATCAGTGTATTACTACAGTGTATTACTTACTATATTGATTACATTTGATGATATAAAATTAAATATATATTTTTTTTTTATTTCAAATCATTATAATTAATTCAATTTTGTTTAGACTTAACAGCTATTATTATCTTCAATAGTCATTACGGGGACAATTATAAATTAATACAATTCAGAATAAAACTAACCACTAATTTTGAACACTTTCAGATTAATCAGATTAATTTGATCAGTAAATCACAGTTAATATCAATATTTTAAAGTTCGAAACGAAACTGAACAAAGCCAAGTACTTAAAAATACTTTAATATTTTCTATAATTCTTTGAATTTACAACACCAATAAAATAATAAACAAACAATCAATAAAATAATAAACAAATTATGTAATGTATGTATGTAAATATTATGTTCAATCAAAATGACATAAAATTTTCATAAAAGAACATAAAAAATTAATAAATTATCGAATTTGTAATTGAATTACCAATCTTTTCTATGCTCCTAATAAAAAATTATATTCAAAAATTATATCAGCAAAATATTAACCATATTAGATTATATATAAATTGTGGGGGTGATTCTAGAATTATATTTAAAATTTATATATTTATATATTCTACTTGAATAAATAAACTGAACACATATGAAAAAAAAAATTATTCCCCCTTGCATAGAAATTTTCGTTAATTAAATTCCTCAGAAAAAAAAAACCGAAATTAATAATAACTTTTACTCTTCAGGAATTTGAAATATTTGAAGAAAAATAATTCTTAAGTTAATTTTATATATTTTTCACATGTTTATTTAGTTTTCAGTATTGTGTTGTCATCATTTTTGTTTCATTTCCATAAGAAAATTGTTATTATTTAAGAATATTGACATTTTTCGATGTTAAATTAATAGTCGATTTCACATTAAGAGCTTAAGCGTTAAGCTCAAGCTTATTTCTTAGGAGTTGTACGTAAATGATGTTAAAGATTTTTAAAATTTTTTGAAACCATCTTGCGATTTAAGTTAACTTTAATTGCGAATTTCACAGTGGATGCTTAAGCCTTTGCCAGAGCTGAAGCTAAGGTTTAACTTATTTTCTGCCTTCCTCCATATTATGAATTTTTAAAATTTATACGCACAGTAAACCATAAATTTCAATTTTACATTTATTAATTTTTATGGTACATATTTATTCACAAGTTTAAGTTGCAGGCTTCAAGCTACACAATCGGTCTAGTTAAGTTGAAATTTAAGCTTCCATTGTGAAATTTGCTATAAATTAAGCTTGCTATAAGTTAAAACCAAGTTTAACCTTTTGCAAAGGCTTAAGCTCTCACTGCGAAATCGGGCATATAAATTATATTGATGACAAAATTATAATTTTCTGCGAGTTTTTTTTTTAACCAAAACAATTATTTCAAAAAATGGCTAATTATATTAAATGAAAAAGTGTTCGGTCAATTGTGAATTCAGTAAATTGTATACATATAAGATTAATTTACTAAATTTACTATCACTCAATTGTACATTCATTCAATCAATTTACTGTCGGTCAATTGTACATTCAGACAATTTATTTTCGTCAATTAGCCAGATATACTCTTACATAAACCAGGAATTCCATTACAATAATCTTCAACATTTTTTCATTAACCTACATAGTTCTATAGGCTTTCTTAATTTAATTTTGAAATTCAGTTGAAATATAAAATTACATTATATCATTTATAATTTATTGTCAAATACATTTTGTTAAATTCAATTTTTTTTATTTTTATATAATATTTTTATATTTTAATTTAATAAGTGGTTTTAATCCACTCGGTCTGAGAAATTTTCTTAGTTTTTATTTAAATTATATGTAACCACACAAAAGAACTACTTAACAAAAATTATGTAAATAAATTCTGATTTAAAGTTTATATCAAATTTCTATCATATTTGGAAATTAAATATAAATCAAATTATAAATACGACATAATCTTTATGATAAGAAGAAAACCTTTCAAGAATTATTATTGTATTTATTAGTAATTTAAATATTAAATAATATTTTAAATTTAAATATAATAAGATTTTTTATACTTAAACTTTATTTAAAAACTGAGATTTGTTTCCTAAAATATATTATAAAATTAATTAATTTTATGATTTTCTTTTTATAAATAACAAAATTTTTATACTTTTGGCTAAAATACTTATTTTACCTGAGATATATTTAAAAAAAAAAATTAGAATTTAAAATCATAAAATCTTTGGCATTTTGACATTAAAAAAATTAGCATTGCTCATTGGCATCTCATATGATTCATTCAATAAAAATCTCATGGATTTCCATTAAGAATTTAAATTATGACAAAATAAATTTAAATATTTTCTCGTTGAATTTTTGTGTGAATTGAAAAAATTATTTTGTTGTTTCAAATACATTAAAAAAAAAAAAATTGATATTTACAAGATATTTAATATATGAATTACTTCCTTTCAGTTTAGATAGAGATTTATAAAATAAATTAATAATATCAAAATTTAATAAATTTTAAAATCATTATATTTTTTCTAGGAGAAAAAAATAATATGCAACCTGTTATAAAAGTGTGAATATTGTGGATGAAAATAATATGTTTTTCGAGTAGGAGTTACAAAATCCTCACCTACGCAATTGATTTTTTTTTTTTATATAAAATTAATTTGTAGGGCTTGTTTGCAAACGTCTAGTCTACTGTCTGTCCGTCTCTTTTAATTTTTAAACTATATTTCATATTATTATAAGTAGCCATCTTTATTCTCGAAACTAAATTGTTGTTAGACGCTTCGATAGTTTCCGTTTTGGATAGTTTGAAAGAATTAGGTATAAGTTCGTAGCGATAAAAATATCAATATCTTTGGCTAGCTGTCATTATTCGTACAGTCTTTTTAAATAAAATTGCAGTTTAATTCAATAAAATTGATAATTCTTTATATCTGAATAAATATGAATAGTTGTAGAACGAAATGGCGAAATTATATTTCATCTAAAAGAACGAAAATGCTGCATATTTAAATATTTATTCTAGATATTCAGCTGGAACTATTGGCACTAATACAAAAGCCAATTTCGTTTACTATTCTTAAGATCAAATAGAAAATTATTTTATTTTATTTTCTATCAAAAATATTTTTTACTTAATGAAATTTAAAAGAATAAAATAAAATAATATTTTTATTTTAATTTTGTATATGGTTTTATCCATCGTTTAACAGGTGATAAAATTACCTTTTATGGTAAATAAAAATTTCTTTAGTGGGCGAAAAAGAGAGATTTGATGACAAAAATTACAAATTTATTGATTAAAATTTTTTTTTTTTATATAATTTCCGTATAATTCTTATTTTGCTATATAAGTGTAGTCTAGGAGCTAGCAATGTATTTTGTTTCTTCTTATTTTCGCAATCATGAAAATTAGTAATCAAACTCTTATGAAAGAATTCATTAAACAGGAAATTGAAGGCCTGGAAAACCTTGTACCAATGCTTGTGGGAAATAACAAATATTTATCAATTATCAATTATTTGAAATGCTTCTGAAATGTAAGGTTGTTAATAAGCCACATCGTAGATTTGACCGATCTACAATTTTGTGAGTTCATATAAGAATCTTTCTACTCATTCATGACTACGAAAACAACTTAAGTAAATATGTTGGTTAGCTCTCTAGTTAATACTTTTAATTGTAATAATATTTTAGTTTTTTATATTTATTAGAATTGAAAGAAATTTACATTATTTTAAATATTGTATAGTCTATAGTATTTTATATAATTTCATAGCAAACCTTTTATAGCCAAGCCGAGTTCAAGGTCTTCTCCTAAGACTTTTATACAATATGAAATACTCTTATAGTATTCATCATATATATACAATTACAATCGGACTGTAGTGCCATTATAGTTTTTGTTCCACGATTTTCCTAGATTCATTTGTTATATTTAAATTTTTTCATCTCGGTCAGGAACATCATTTGCTTGTAATCTACGACATACAACATAAAAAATTCATGTCAAATCATAGAAGTTATATTTTAAGAAATTATATATTTTTTATAAGAAGTTATATTTTGATTTCAACTTAACATCATTATTCAATTCATAATTAAATAGAGTGTAGACAGTAACTTTTGAAACTTATATTTCTTTCACTCCATTCCTCCGAGCAAATGCACCGTCGACTTTTCATTTGATTTAATTATACACTATTTTTATATCCAAGCAAATGTTAGTTTTACGAAATTTATAAGGACTTCCGTTCAGTAGTTATTTTGTAATTCTAACTACAAGATATTGTTAGTATATTTGGTCTTATCATCCATGATGATCCATTTTCGTCTCTATATTTTGTTGTTGTTTGGATTTTAAAGCTCAGCTCATCCTCATATAATTTGCATGTGTAAATTGACTTAATTTACATTTGTAATGCTCTAATATTCGTAGTACATTACTAAAAATTTCACTGTAATAAATAAAAATGATATATTATTGAATTCGATTAATATTATTTTTTGTTATCATTTTAAATATATATATCTGTTCAGCCCAGTTCATACTAAAAATTGCGTATTCAATCTTTTTTTTATTTATTATTAAATTCTATATAAGAAATAATAATCAACAAATTATTGGAATTTTTTGGAAGTATTAAAAATATTGATTTCTGGTCATTAATAAGAATTTATATAAATTGATTTCAGTTTTATAATTTATTTTTTCTTTGGTTTAAATAAATTTTCTTTTGAAATTATTTTCTTTTTGTAAGTTTTTTTTTTCATTTATAATCTTTAGTATTGGAATTTTAAGGTCCACTTAATTGTTAGTGAGGCGTTAAGAAGTAACAAAAGAATAAATCATTTTATATTAAGTACAGCAAATCTTTGGTACAGCTTAAAAAATCCTTTTTTATTTGTTAATTGTGGCTGTTGTTTTTTAAATTATTCTTTTTCCCTCTGAGGTATCCTCTTATATACATTTTGAATGTGTTAAATGAACCCACAAGTAAATTAAAGTCTGAGTTAAACACATACATAACTGCAACAGTGAACAAAAAAAATAAATAATAAGATTGAAGGTAAACATGTATATAAGCCTCCATCCAGGGCTGGGCAACTATACTTCATTTGGGAGCCACATTTCACGAACGAATATTTTTAAGAGTTATTTATTAATCTTATTACATATAGGATTAAACCTAAATTAATAATGATATCAACGCAACTAAACGCCAAAGTTTAGTTGCGACGATATTAACGCTGATGCGACGATATTAAAAGTTTTTAATTCACAATGTAGTTATTTTATTTACAGCGAATCTTAAATCAGCTCCAGACGATATAAATTATAATTTAAAACTTTTAAAAAAGTTGTTTACATTGTTTTTAAAAGATATAAATTTAATTCAATAACGAATTTATTTAAAATCACAACATAATTGACAATTTTCTTTATTTATTATTCTTAAATTTGAGATCTTTTACAATCGTCAAAATGAAAAGTTGGGCAACTTCATTAGTTTAGATTTTAGCGTTCAGATGCGTTGTGTTTTTGACTTTCCATTGTGAATGACTTTCCATTGTCAAGAAATAAAAGAGAATAATTATTTTAAACATTAATGAATTATATTGTATTTCCATAAAAGCGACAAAATTTGCTTGCGAGCGGTACATGCGGCCCGTAACCGCATTATGACCACCCCTGTTCTATACTATATATACAATGTGAACAGATTGGAATGTTACATGAATATCCGAAAAAAAACATGGAATTTATTATATCCGAACAAAATCATCCATGGTGAACTGTTGTCGTTAAACTCTCTTGAATATAGCCGGAGTAATAACAATACCAGCAAAGCTATTAAACTGGTTAAATAGATAGATATATACGAGTAAAATATTTTTTTATATTTTTTTTTTAAAGTTGTACATATAAATATAATATACCTATATATTGTTGGTATACTCCTGGCTAGTAATACCCTCTACTACTAATTTCGTTTGTACTTCGTCTCTGTTGGTTATTATTTTTATAGTGTTTATTCTTTACAATCTTGTTTGCGGCGCGTATTCCAGTAGCTAAGTTGCTATATAAATATACATTTGGTTTGCGCGTACAATTCATATATATATGTATGCTTATCATTTTAATATTACATACATTAAACATCTATAAATATATATAGTTAAGTACTAGACCTGATACGAAAATTATCCAAACCAGATATCACAATAATGTATTTCGTTATTTAATCAAATATCAGGTTTACCTAGCATAATAAAAAAAAATTGTTTGAACTTATTTCAAATACTTTTAGTAAAGAACATTTATTTGGAAATTAAATGCTTATAAAGTACCAATGAATCGGGAATCGTAGCTTATAATGTACCCAGGATTCAGGGAATAAAATTTATTAGAGATTTATTCTATCAAATGTTATTTTATCGCTTTTCGAATTATACCTAATATTTTTTTTCATTTCATGGGCAGCAACATTCCACTTGGCATCTCCGTCTTATTATGTTAGCCATTGCTGTTTTTGCGCCTTCGCATGTATGGTTACATTTTCTTAGTTCTCAGAGTATTGTGCGTCTCGCAAGTGTTCTAGCTTGATTTCTTAATCCTTGAGAATTCCACTCTAGTGAAATTCTCGTAATGCTGTCGGGCTTCTTTCTGATGGTATGCGCTTTAATTACAACCCAAATTTTATTTTAGCTCATAGTTAAACGTTGTTACTATTATAACTATCAAACTTTAACATTAATCACAAACATAATTTATAAGACTAGTAAAATTATTATAATTTGTTCGAAAAATTATTTGTTGTTTCGAAAATTCTGTCGATTGATTAATCATTAATTCTTGATAAATCAATTTATTTCCACAAAACATAACTCACATTGAAGATGTGCAGTAAACATCCATAATCTTCAAAAAATAAAATCCTTCAACTTTTGTATGTTGGGCTCGTCTAAATAAATTTAATCTGTATTTTTTGTATATATTTTTTTCGAGAAATTCGAAAAAAAAAAACACGAATAGCCCAGCCATGGGGCAGCAAGCCATCGCATCTCTACTTGTATAGTGTTTAAAGCACATCTGGTAATGGGATTTGTAATATTGTTGTTGTTTTTTATTCAAACCATCAGTTATATATATATTCTAAAATGTATATTTCTCTCGTCTCTTTTTATACCTCCTTTAAAGTAACAACAACAAAAATAATAATAATCGAATTCCTTGCTGCAGCAGCAGTCGCCGCCGCCGCCACCGATATTAATATTTTTATTAAATATTTCTCTGACATAGTCTGACTGAATTTTCGATTGCATTCTTTAATAAATTCCTTCTTCTTTTTTTTTACTTATATTTTTATGATTATTTTCTTTTGTTTTCATAAAAAAAAAATTTTTTTTCATAAAATTTATATATATTTTATCTATGGGATATCTAAAAAAAAATTTTACATGAATATATTTTTGAACAAATTCCAACTTCGAGAATATTGCTGGATGTTTTTTTTTATATTTGTTGTTTCTTTATTATTATTATTATATTATAGATATAAACATAATAAATATATATAATAAAAATAGACATAGACACATGCGAAATATTGCCTTCGAGCAGAAATAGACGAATTAATAATATTAATGACGAAAAATAACCAAAACTGAAAATAAACAAAATCAAAATGACCATACATAAATTTAAATTTGAGCTTGTAATTTTATCATAGATTTTACAATATATTTCATTTACGAGTATGTTATGACATTCAGATTAGAGATAGCGATAGTATATTCAGACATAGAGCTTGTAGCTGGAGCTGCTGTGTTCATTAAACATACCAAAGGACCGTAAACCGTAAAATATCTTATATAAATTCAAGTAGTTTTGGTATCAAATGCAAAATTAAATATGTACCCCAAATTCAAAAGTAAGAGATAATGTATGTAAATAAATTAATATTACTATATTAACCCGCCTACCGGTATGCAATTTAATATAATATTTATGTAACGTAGGAAATCTAGGTTATAATTCCATGTTATAAAATAGTACCTTATATAAAATTATATAATACATATATGTATACTAATAAAATTAATGGAATTATATTTTTAAAATGTTATAATAAATTTATTATAATATGTATATTTTTTTTTCGAATTTCACAGAAAACCGGATCGCGTATGTATAAAACAACAACAAATGGTCGACCAGATGTAAATGAATATTTACAACAAAAATTACCTTTAGAACCACCACAACAATCATTAAATGGTCATGGACCACCACCACCAAAAGGTCTTCCATCTAGTCTGGCATCGAAATTAATGCGTAAACCGAGTATTGAACGTGAAATTACACAAAATTTACAATTTCATCGAGGTAGTCCAGCTTTAGACTCGGGAGCAGGTAGTTCGCGTTCAGATAGTCCACATTCACACTCTCAGCAATTGCCAAATAGTCGTGCCAGTTTAGGACAGTATAGTCCATCGCCATGTCCATCAAGTTTTAGTGATGCACCGCCACTGCCACCACCACGTAATTCATCAACACCTCCAACACCACCACCTGCCTCAACAAATTTACAAATATTAAAACGCAGATCACCAGCTACAGCTAGACCAATTGCATTGCCAGCATCTAGTCCAGCACGTGGTACTTCACCGGTTTCACCAAATGTAGTAGCTTCACAACAACAACAACAACAAAACCAACAACAATTTTCTAGTAATCATAGACAACCGCCACCACCAGTAATTGCTCAAAATGGTCCAAAAGCTCAACAACAACTTAGCCAACAAATGCAAGCATTGAGTATTTTTCAAAGTGGTGGTAATTCTGGTGAACCACCACCACCATATCCAATTAATACAAGTAGTGTAGGTGGTGTTAATAATGGTGGTGGTGGACCTCCACCACCTCCTAGCTATACAGCAACAATACAAAATCGTCAAAGCCCAACACAATCACAATCGGATTATAGGAAATCACCAAGTAGTGGCATTTACTCAGCCACCTCAGCCGGATCACCTAGTCCAATTACAATAACAAATAGTGCAATTTTATCGGCGGCTGCAGCAGCACAAAATAATAATGGTATGGTTAGACCTGCACCGTGGGGTGCTTATCAAACACGTACAAAACCACCAATTATTATGCAATCTGTAAAATCTACACAAGTTCAAAAACCAGTTTTACAAACAGCAATTGCTCCACCACCGCCAGCATCGCCATCACCAGTTCATGTGCCAACAGCACCACCATCATATGCATCGTCTATGCAACAAAAAACTCAACATCAACATCAACACCAACATCAGCAGCAACAACAACAGCAAATAGCTTCACCATTGATTACTGGCACTACAACTATAAAATCTCAACAACAACAAATTGCTACACCACCTTCAACTCCACCAATTTTATCAAATGGTAATAATGGAGTAAATGGTGGTACACCAGTGCCAATTAGTGAGCCACCATCTTATGCTATTACAATACAAGCTATGAAAGCTGCACAACATCATCAACAACAACAACAACATCCGCAACAACAACAACATCAACCGCAGCCTACTTCACGTCAATTACCACCACCACCCCCATATCAATTAACACCGAATAGTAATACAAATAATAATAATAATAATAATAGCAACAATAATAATAATTTAGATATGATACAAAATCTTTCAACGGCCCAACAGCAATCTCTAAATAGTAATCAAATTAATAATAATAATTTAACTACAACACCACCATTACCACCAATTTCATCAACATCAGCTAAAACTGGTAATAATGCTCAATCTAATTTAGATAAATCAAAACAAAATGGTCAACAAATAAATTCATCATCATCAACCAATAATAATAGTACAACTTCAGCTGCAGGTGGTGGTGGTAAATCGGAGAATTGTAAAAAAATTAAACACCAATCACCAATACCAGAACGTAAAAAAGTTTCTAAAGAAAAGGAAGAAGAACGTAAAGAATGCCGTATTAGACAATATTCACCACAAGCATTTAAATTTTTTATGGAACAACATATTGAAAATGTCCTAAAATCATATAAACAAAGAACATTTCGTAAAAATCAACTTGAGAAAGAAATGATTAAAATTGGTTTATCACCACCGGCACAAGTTCAAATGCGTTTAATGTTAAGCCAAAAAGAAAGTAATTATATACGTTTAAAACGTGCCAAAATGGATAAAACAATGTTTGTACAAATTAAACATATTGGTGTTGGTGCATTCGGTGAAGTAAGTTTAGTTAGAAAAATAGATACAACAAATCATTTATATGCTATGAAAACATTAAGAAAAGCTGATGTTTTGAAAAGGAATCAAGTAGCACATGTTAAAGCTGAACGCGATATATTAGCTGAAGCTGATAATGAATGGGTAGTAAAATTGTATTATAGTTTTCAGGATCGAGATAATTTATATTTTGTAATGGATTATATTCCAGGTTAATTTTTTCTATATTTTTTGAATTCTTCATTCTTTATATATATATATATATTGATTTTTTAGGTGGTGATTTAATGTCCTTGCTTATTAAAAAGGGAATATTTGAAGAACCTCTGGCAAAATTTTATATAGCTGAATTAACATGTGCTGTTGAGAGTGTACATAAAATGGGATTTATTCATAGGTTTGTTTAGTTTTTCATCCTTATATAAAACGTAAATTTGTCTAAGAAATTTATTATATCAATATTCTTTTACAGGGATATAAAACCTGATAATATTTTAATTGACCGTGATGGACATATAAAATTAACTGATTTTGGACTTTGTACAGGATTTAGATGGACACATAATTCAAAATATTATCAAGAAAATGGTGAGACTTATAAATAAATATAAATATTATTAATGAAAATTTTATTTGTACACAGGTGATCATTCTAGGCAAGATTCGATGGAACCTTGGGAGGATGAAAATGGTACAAGACCAACTGTTTTGGAAAGGTAAAGATTTAAGAAAAATTAGTTACTAAATAATTTTATTACCACAAAATTATATTTAGACGAAGACTTCGTGATCATCAACGTGTTTTAGCACATTCATTAGTTGGTACACCAAATTACATAGCACCTGAAGTTTTAGAACGTAGTGGTTATACACAGCTTTGTGATTGGTGGAGTGTTGGTGTAATTTTATATGAAATGATGGTTGGACAACCACCATTTTTAGCTAATAGCCCAGTTGAAACACAACAAAAAGTATTAATTATAATTTGTGCTTTGAGTATTTTTTTTTAATTAATTTTAAAATTTTCAAGGTAATCAATTGGGAAAATACTCTTCATATACCACCCCAAGCAAAACTATCGCGTGAATCATCTGATTTAATACGTCGTTTATGTTCATCATCTGATAACCGTTTAGGTAAAAAGGCTGATGAAGTCAAACAACATGATTTTTTTAAAGGTGTTGATTTTGCTGATATGCGTAAACAAAAAGCACCATATATACCAAAAATTGAACATCCAACTGATACATCAAATTTTGACCCAATTGATCCAGATCGTTTACGTTCATTAACTGAAGCAAATTTAAGTGGTGAAAGTAATGATGACAGTAGACAATATCATGGTTTCTTTGAATTTACATTTAGACGATTTTTTGATGATAAATTAAATCCAGAATGTGATGATCAAGGACCCGTTTATGTTTAACTATTTATATATATATTTAGTTAAGTATAAAACTATACATATATACATAGAAGTATATATAACAATTTAATACAAAACAAAATTCATGAAATCTTGTTTTCCAAAAATATTTTTTTTTATTTTGCCATTTAAAAAAACAATGAAATTTAAAATTAATTTATAATAATAATTTATTTCATTATTTAATTTAAAATATTATAAAATTCTTTTATTGTTGACTATTATCCCACCGTAAATTTTGATTCAGAAAATCTTTTTATATGTTGGTTGCGAGTGTCAGTTGGTATTTGCCGAATCTCTCCGTAATTCACCAAACGGCAAAATCTGATAAAAGTATATTTTTATTATAATTTAAAACTAATATTTTTGTATATTCACCAAGAAATTAGTTGATTTTTAATTAGCTCACAATTCCATACGCAACCAACCTATTTCTAATTTAAAAAAAAAAATATCAAGAATTTCAAAATTTAATTAATAAAAATTAATAGTAAAACATGACAAAGTGCTCTTACTGTTCTAAAGTAGATAATATTGAAATTACCAGAATGAAAAATGGTACCTTTAAGAAATAGATTTTACGAACATTTTTTTATCAAAACAAATATAAATAAATTTGCCAGCTGGGCTGGATTTAATAAAAAAAAAAATTATATTGTAAACATAATTTATAAACATTTTAACAAATATATAATTACTTTTAAATATATATATAAAAATTCTATACTAAATTGTGCTAAAATTTTTGATAAAATATCTACAATTTTTAAATTGAATATTATAACATATTTGAAAAAAATTCTATCCAATTTATTGTTTAATGTGAAAATAAAATAAAAAACTGAACAAAATATTAAGGAAAATCATAATAAAATTCTTGTGTGACAAAAAAATTTATAAATATATATAGATAATATTGATTATATAAATATTTATTGATGTTTGTTATTAAATAACTATTTTAAAATGATAGATTTTCTTATGTAAATTATTTATAACAATTATTTGGCAATAATTATTTGCCAATTATATTATTAAAATTAAGATTACTATTTCATAAAATTGAGAATTGTCAATGTTATAAAATAAAAATAAGATTTCAATGCCTGAAAATTTCTTCCAATATAAAATTTTATTTATAAATAGATTTTGGCCCGTTGACTAAAATCAAATTATGATTTTGTTTATTTTTGCTTAAAGTATTTGTTATTAAATAATTATTGGAATTTTCTTTTTTTTAACAAAATACCATAAGCTGGTCTTAATGGTTACTTAAAACTAAACAAACAAGTTATTTATAATCCATACTGTGAGTGCACATAGTATGAATGACATCTTAATTTGGCTACTCTGCACCAGTGTTTCCTAACATAAACCGATCTGTGGAACTGTTAAAATGCCGCAGACCGGATGAAATATTGATCATAGAATTTCAGAGACAAAATATAAAGTCCAGTGCTAATTAATATAAAAATTTTAGTTCATAACAATTTTTAATAGTAAGAACACATTTTCTAATATGATTTTAATATTCATATTCAACTTACACAGATTATTAACAAAAAATTCTTTGTATTCATGTTGGCGGACTAAAACTTGGAAATACTTATCTACACAATTATGATTTTAAAATATAAGTATTATTGTACCATTGTATTTGTAATCCAGATATTTCAATAATGTTTAACTAGTAAACAAAAGAAAAAGAAACACTTAACTATTTGGATTTTTCATATAATATACCATGTTATTATAATCAGAAATCTAGATGGTAATAACTACTCTTATTTAAACATAATATTGTATCAGTTACAATTATTTCTTCTTCACATTAAAATATTTATACATAATTTACAATCTACTTTTTTGTTTTTCATTAATTTTTATATAGAATTTTAGATTTTAATTACCTACGTAAATTTTATTAAAATATTACAAACGAAATTAATTCGTATTAAATAAAAAGTCAGCAAAAAGTAAAATTAAATAAAAAGTTGTTTTTAATAATTATTTTCATTAAAAATAAAAAATAAAAAATAAATATGGTTTTTGAAACTTTTATGGTATCATTATTAGTTAGTTAACATAAATTAATTTAATTTAATTTGTAAATATTTTTTTTTTATTCATGTTTGTTTTTATGTTTTTAATAATTTTATATATAAAAGTTAAGATATTTTCTCATATTAATTTTAATATTTTGTAAGTTAATTAATTAAATTTTTTTGGAATGTATAAATACAAATTTGTGTGAGCTCTATTGTGCAGTTAAACATAAAAATTGATTTGATTTTCAATAGACCATTTGCATCATTGGCATTGATATGTTTATATCTGCTCAATTTAAGCTTAAGTTATTTTGATTCTTTTTAATTATTTTACTATTAATTGTGCTTAAGTTATAACTTAAAATATTTTTTATTTTAGCTAAGTAACATCCGTAACATATAAGAAATGTTGTAAACAATTAGAAAATAAATTCTATGAACAAATTAGAATTACAAAAAAAAATTGAAAATATATATATAAAAAAAGAATTTTTAATTGAAAATTATACGAAATTTTGAATTGCTATAAAATGGAAAATTAAATGCGTTTGTTTTTATTAATCAAAACTATAAAATTTATATACATATATAACAAAAATCTAATTATATTTCTAGAATTTTAATTAATATTTAGGTAAATACAAGTTAATATTAAAAGTGCCTATTTTTTTTGTTGTTGAAATATTTAAAATGAAATAAAAATGAATAAAATATTACAATAAGAAACACACAAAAATGATTGTATAATTTTTGATTGAAACTTTATATATGTAAATTGAAAAGTTTTAAATATATTATATAAATTAATAAAAATAATATAAAATTAATATTATAAAAAAAAAATAGTTATTTTTAGAAGAATATTTTATTTGAATTGTGTATATATCCCAATATATATTTACTTTAGAAGACGTGAAAAATAAAAATTAATTTTCATTGAATAAATAATTGTGGATTTATTTATATTTTGTATTCAAAGGTTCGCTAAACACATTATCTGGAAAAAGCTGATCATAATATGTGCAAGTTTGACTGGGTTCAAATGTTCATGTAAAGTTTGCTGTCCATTTTATATTTTAAATCAGTAGAACAATAGAACAGAACTGGCATTAGAACTTCGAATTTAAATGGAACTGTAAATTAAATTGCCATTTTGTCTTATTCAATGGAAAGTTTATTTGATTTATCATTTGGAATAATATTAAAAAATATTTAAAACAGTTCCCAGTCCATTCTGTATATTATAATAATTTTAAAGTTTCTTCTCATTACAGATTTTTGGTCTTTGTACAAAAATATAAAATTGTATGTATAATCTGACTTTGAATACAATTTGAAATTTCCAATTAGTGGATCAAATAAATAAAATCCGAATAAAGTAGTTTATATTGTTTTTAAAGTATATTTATTATTAATGTTTGATTACAATGTTATGTTGAATAAATTTAAAAATAATCTGTAAATACATATTTGGATAAAAAAAAACTAAAATAACATTTATCGGAATTGTGTATTGGATATTTTAAGTCCGCTACCACTTTTACCAATTTGACTGACTTCGCAAACAGTACATAAAGCTCCTTTATATTTTAAATCATATGATGTGCCACAAAATGTACAAGTTTCTTCTGGTTTCCCATGATAAATTGGTGTATAACTGATTCCACAAACTTTAAATGGATTATATTCTTCATACTGTAACTGGACTTCATCTACTAAATTAACTTCACATGCTTGTAAAATTTTCCGTGCTTGTTGTGCTACTTCTGGTCGTGGTCCCAATTCAAGTAATCGACGAGCAAATGAAGCGGCTGTTTTATAATTCTTTAATTTGAAAAACATATTTAGTGCAGTTCGTAATGTAAGTATTTGATGAACCGGTTGTAATTTACAATGTGTAAAATATGCAGCTATTTCACATAATCTTTTTTGTTCTTCCAAAGTTGATTTTGGTAAACCTTTGCGATGTGCTTCCATTTTTAAACCTGCTATATATTCACTGCATATTTTAAGTAATTGTTGGGCTTCGGCAATATCTTGTCGACTGTCAACAACAAGCAATGGAATACTGATTAATATTGAATGGAATTTTTCTATTGCTTCAGCAAATTTACCACCAGTTGTTAATTGATAACAAATTTGCAACTTTTGTACAAGATCATTTAATTTTAAACCTAACGCTGGCCGGAAATTTTTCATATTATTTTCATTTAGATTTCTTTTTGGATATCCGTAAATTGATGGCAAAATTGGCATACCAGTACAATTTGTTTTTGCGGCGGCATAATAATGTAAAAATGGAATTTTAAATGGTTTAAAGTTGACAACAGATAATTGTTCATTCAAAAGCCGGAAAGCACTTTCAAATGAACCAGCTTTAACATGATCAATAGCTAATATTGAATTATTAGTCCAATATTGTGTTGGTGGCATATTTTTATTAGGTACCACATAATAACCATCTTCATCAGTTCCACTATTAATCTTTTGTGCAATTTCATCTGGTACAACGACATCATCATCACCACAATCCCAACCTGCACCTTCATCTTCAAGTAATTTTGTTTCATCAGCATCATCATCATTTTCATCAAGATCTAAATCAGCATCAGCACCCCAGCCATCTTCAACTAATGCATCATTTGTATTTTCAACTGATTCAAATATTTGTTTTTTCAAATTGCCACCACCACGAGCAGCCATTGCACCTTCAAAGAAACCCTTTGAAACTGTTAATAATGGCCAATTAGTTTCGGTTTGATGAATTGGTACTGGTGGTATTAATAATTTCGCATTTTTATTTATTTCTGGCAACTGTTTATCATCTTTACCAATAATTTCTTTTAATTCATTTGCAGCATCATCTAAATTATATGTGGCAGCTGTTAAATATGCTAATGAATGTTGTCCACAATTTTTTAATATATTCACTCTTTCACCAATATCACCCAATAATAAAGCGCCTTGATATTGAGCCGATACATCTTTTCTAATTTCTGCAATTTTATTCATTTTTTTTAGTTTCTCTAAATTACCAGTTATTAAATATAAAAATGATAATTTATCGAAATTTTTCGTACGTTGATAACACATTTCAACAACTTGATGATTTCCTTGTAATAAAGCCGATTGTCCCAAACGTTCCCAACAGCCTTTATCATCTAAAGCTTTGGCCGCTTCTAATGCAATTTCAATACTGCCGCATTCTAATGCCAAACTAAATCGAGTTTTCTCATCTTTTACAAAATGTAATGCCACCTCAGGATAACCTTTTTGTTGTAAATATGAAATTATACTTTGTCCAACAAGTTTAGCATTTCGTACCATATATAAAACTTCTTCATATTTACGATTTATAAGTGCCAATTTAAATTTAAATTCAGTTGAATCAATGGTTAATATTCGTGATCTGCATTCACGGTCCAAACAATAAACTTGATTATCTTTAATTTTTGTTAAATAAATTGGTAAATCTAATGTACGTATAATGCCATGATCACCATTTGTAATAGCATATTTAATATGATTACTTGTTGTATATATAAAAATACCAGAATCATCCCATGCACCAGATTTAACACGTGTATTCTCTTGAATTGTACATAAATATTGTAATCGTCGATCACAAATTGTTACAGAATGTTTACATAGTAATGCCACCAATGACATATCACTTGACCATACAACATACCGGCATTTTGATAATTTTATTGAACCAATTGCAATTAATCGCTGAACTTCATATAAAGTAACAAATTCTGTATCTCTTATTAATAGCATACCAGTACCGGCATAAAAAATTTCTTCACAAAATATTGGAATTTTTTTAGTTACTTCATTTTTGAAATTTTTTATAACTAATTGATTATTACGATCCAATACAGCAAAACGATTTCGAGCTACCCAAATAGCTGTAATACCAGATGAACGTTTACTATCACCAGATTCAGATTGTGTGGTTGATGATGGGTCAGAATCTTTTGGTATGGTACACAAATCATATGTACTATTTTCTAAATTATTTGTTCTGGTACATATAAGTACAGCATTTAAAGCTGGATTATAACACATACTATGTACTGGTGATTTATTTGTTGCTCGTAATTGCATTACAACAGTATCTTTTGTTGTTGTAAAATCTAATTTTCTCAAAAATTTATCTTTAACATAATATAACATATTACCATGTATAGCATAAGCAGGTCTTTCCCGTTCCAATTTAAATACAATCATACCACCATCATGACCGGCAGCAAATAAATTTAAAGTTGGATGTGATGTTAGAATCCAAAATCGTTCACCATCTCGTCTAAATGTATATAAACATTGTCGTTTCGTCATATCCCATACACGAATACTTTTATCTTCACTATTTGAAATAATCAAATCTTGACGTGGATGGAATAGAACAGATGATACATTATTATAATGGCCACGGCATGTATCAACTTCCCATGCTTTATATTCATTCATACGCCATAATTTTATTTGCCGATCATCAGCACCGGATACTATAAGCGGTAAATTTGGATGGAAACTAGCCCAATTTACACCACGATCATGCCCTTCTAAAACATGCTTAACAACAGCATCTGCCTGTCCAAATAAGTCAGTAGCACCGGGATTTTTTAATGAATCATCAAGGCTACCAGAATTAGATACAATAGTTTTTTTTCGTATACCTTTCATACCATCACGACTGGCAATACCAGAAATATCCCAAACTCGAACGGTTTGATCTAAAGATGCTGATACGATTTGATCTTCGTGTGGATGAAATTGTGCACACATAACATAATGATTATGACCGGTTAAAACACAAATACATGTACGAGATTGCCAATTCCAAATCCGTATAGTTTGATCGTCAGATGCACTTAAAATCCATGGATATTCATGATGAAATACAACAGTTCGAACATAATCCAAATGAGCCAATAGTGTAAATATGCAACGTCTTTGTTTATAATTCCATACTTTAATTTTGAAATCATCACCACCGGAAACAAATAATGGTTGTTGGCAATGAAAGTTTACACTTCTTACGGGACCATCGTGTTCATCAAATTTTTCCAATAATGTGTGCATACGATAGTCCCATAATTGAATTGCTCCGCTGTGCAAACTTGCCAATATCCATGGTCTTTTAGAATGGAAGGAGAGTCCTTTAACTCTTGCTGATTTTGATTCAAAATTAGTTAACATTTTCTGATTCTATGTTTTTCTTTAAAATTAAAAGCAAAATTCATAAAATAGACACGTCACTTGGTATTGACAATATTTTTTTAATTTAAGATATTATGGCTGACGGTGACATTTATAGTTTACACATAACAAATACTTGACTCCAACGTTCAACGTCCAACTCTTTCCGCAATTCACTCCAATTCTTTACAAACGCAACGTAAGGTATAAGGTTATATAATATAAGGTACTATTGTTCTAAATCTAAATTCATAATGTAAACTTATATTTGCTCTATATTTCATTTTAGGCCAGCCATAGGTTTGTATATTTAGAACCCATGAGAGGGCTACCCAATTTTTTCAAAAAAGTTATACTATGTACTTAGTTTCTTCCGTGTTTTTTGTATAAAAAAATTATATATTTATTATTTTAAAAAGATTGCGTATTACAAATAAAAAGAAACTAGCTCAATAAAAGTTAAATTAGGTTAAATTGATTGAGATGAATGCATTCCAGCATTACGTTCAATTTTAAAATAAAGTGCTGTTAAATTATATAGACTTTAATGAAAAACCATAATCAGTATATTCTTATTTACTTGAAAGTTATCAGTGTTCAGTGTGATATAAAAAAAGACATGTACAACACAAATATAATCCGGATTTATCGGTCACCCATTCTCTTCTACTATTTTCTAAGAGATTATAAGTGACATTGACAGTTTGACTGACAGTTTTAAAACGTTTTTAAATATTATAATTTCTTAGTGGAAGCAGAATGCAAAAGAGATAGGATTTTTATTAAATACAAGCAACTTAAAAAAAATATCGAGTAAAAATATTAAAACTTAATCAGTAGTAAAACTTAAGGAAAGTAAACACACAAAATGCCGCGAATAATGATTAAGGGTGGTGTTTGGAGAAATACTGAGGTAAAAATTATACTACAAACTACATAGCTATGAATAATGCGTTTAAGATAAATTTAGTTAATCCAATACAATATACCAACATGTTCTTTAACATTCTTAATTTTGATAAATAAATCAATAATTATATGAATATGCTAAACTTGCAGATCAAAAAATATTTATTGATTTCAAAATGTAGATCAAAAAATAAAAAAAAATAGATACATCATTATTTGTGTTATTTTTCAGGATGAAATTCTAAAAGCAGCTGTTATGAAATATGGAAAAAATCAATGGTCACGAATTGCATCTCTCCTACATCGAAAATCAGCAAAACAATGTAAAGCCAGATGGTATGAATGGCTTGATCCAAGTATTAAAAAAACTGAATGGTCGCGTGAAGAAGACGAAAAATTACTTCATTTGGCCAAATTAATGCCGACTCAATGGAGGACAATAGCTCCAATTATCGGTAGAACAGCTGCGCAATGCCTCGAAAGATATGAATATTTACTGTAATATAGTACATATATATAGATATACTTGTAACGTATTCACAAATATATTTACAATTTTAGAGATCAAGCTCAAAAAAAGGAAGATGGTGATGATACCGTTGATGATCCACGTAAACTTAAACCAGGAGAAATTGATCCAAATCCAGAAACAAAACCTGCGCGTCCTGATCCCAAGGATATGGATGAAGACGGTAAATCTTTAATTGAATTTGTTATTTGTTTATTTCACTTTTCATATAAAATTTTCAGAACTTGAAATGTTATCAGAGGCCCGAGCTCGTTTGGCCAATACTCAGGGTAAAAAAGCTAAGCGCAAGGCTCGAGAAAAACAATTAGAAGAAGCCAGACGTTTAGCTGCATTACAAAAACGACGTGAATTACGTGCAGCTGGTATTGGCTGTGGTAACAGGAAACGCTTAAAGGGCATTGATTTCAATTCTGAAATTCCATTTGAAAAACGACCTGCACCTGGTTTTCATGATACATCGGAGGAAAAAGTGGAAAAACTTGAACCTGATTTTAATAAAATGAGGCAACAAGATTTAGATGGTGAATTGCGTTTTGAAAAGGAAGATCGTGAACGTAAAAAAGATAAACAAAAATTGAAAAACAAAACAGATAGTGATATACCAATGGCATTGTTGGCCAATCAAGAACCCGCTAGAAAACGGTCAAAATTAGTGCTACCTGTACCACAAATTTCAGATAATGTAAGATTTAAAAATATTTCCTTCTAATTATTTTTATTTTAATTATGTATATTGTAGGAACTTCAACAAGTGGTTAAACTTGGCAGGGCAAGTGAAATTGCTAAAGAAGTAGCTGCTGAAAGTGGTGTTGAAACTACTGATGCTCTATTATCAGACTATAGTATTACAACTCAAGTTAGTGCAACACCAAGAACACCAGCACCATATACAGATCGAATAATGCAAGAAGCACAAAATATGATGGCATTAACACATGTTGATACACCATTAAAAGGTGGTCTCAATACACCACTTCATGAATCTGATTTTTCCGGTGCATTACCAAAAAATCTACAAATTGCTACTCCTAATACAGTATTAGCTACACCATTTCGTTCCGTACATGGTGATGCTACTAATACACCCAGTAGTTTTTCGACACCAATGTCAACATCATCTGCACTTGTGCCAGTTAGTGGAAAAGCTGGGGTTATACAACAAACTCCAAGTTTAGTTCGTGATAAATTAAATATTAATCCAGAAGAGAGTATGAGTATTGGTGATACACCAGCACTGATAAAAAATTATCAAAAACAATTGAAACAATCTTTAAAAGATGGTTTGGCATCATTACCAGCACCACGTAATGATTATGAGATAGTTGTACCCGATCAAGATAGTGAAATGTCTGAACAAACTGAAAAAACACCAATAATTGAAGATCAAGCTGATGTTGATGCTAGAATATTGGCGACAAGGAAAGAAGAACGTGAAAAGGAATTAGCTAAACGGTCCCAGACAATTCAAAGAAATTTACCAAGGCCAACTGAGGTGAATACGAAAATTTTACGACCACCTTCTGAAAAACAAGGTTTAAACGATTTACAAAAAGCTGAAGAATTAATAAAACATGAAATGATCACAATGCTACTTTATGATTCAGTTATGGATCCAATTCCAGGACAATCACAAAATAAAATGGAGCAACTACAAAATTATTTTAAATCAAATCCATACGAAGAATTTGACAAAACAGACTTAGGTACAGCGAAAAATTTACTGAATGATGAAATGCAAGTTGTAAAACAAGGTATGAGCCATGGTGATTTATCATTAGAAAGTTATTCACAAGTTTGGCAAGAATGTTTAAGTCAAGTTCTTTATTTGCCTAGTCAAAATCGTTATACTCGAGCAAATTTGGCTAGCAAGAAAGATCGATTAGAATCAGCTGAAAAACGTTTAGAATTAAATCGTAAGCATATGGCAAAGGAGGCAAAACGTTGTGGTAAAATTGAGAAAAAATTAAAAATAATAACTTGTGGTTATCAGGCGAGAGCTCAAGCTTTGATAAAACAGCTTCAAGATACTTATGAACAAATTGAGCAGAACTATTTAGCAATGTCAACATTTAAATTTTTGGCTGAACAAGAAAATATTGCAATACCAAAAAGATTAGAGGTATACTTGCTTATTAGATTTTAATTTTTTTTTATTAATAACATTTTTTTTAAGTCTTTAAAAGAAGATGTACGACGACAGATGGATCGAGAGAAAGAGCTACAAGCTAAATATGCTAATTTAAAGGAACAAATTGATGATTTAAAGAAAAACATCAATGAAAATGGTTATGATAAAGCTAATGGACATGATGTCGATTCAGGAAATCATGAGCAAGAATCTGAACAAATAAATGAATGAAACATACAAGTTTCGATAATTTTCAATTACATCCGTAATATAATTTAATAAAATAAAATAAAAATAAAAATGTATAATTTTAAAATTTAGTTATTATTTTTGTTCAGATTGCCAAAGTTGCAAATTACGAATAATTTGACCGATTTTTTCTTACTTGTTTAAACTAATGCTATTACATATGGCATCAAAATAGTAATTATTATAATAACGATTATTTATCGTAATAAATAAATAATAACAGCAATGACTGAAAAATATTTTTATTTATTGTTTGGTATTTAATTCCTTGGAGTTTCTCATGCCATTTCACAACCAGAATTTGAGGCAATTAAATTGAATTTACATTGTTCTTTGACACAATTGCATTTCCACACTGTGATTAACTGGATTTTATTGTTTTAGACATTTGTAATGTAACATTTTTCGCTGTAACTTTTAAAAAGAGGATAACATTTTAAATTAAAATGAAAACCATACAAAATCATAGTAAGTGACATCTACCGGAATTAGTCCTGTTATCATGGTCTGGTATATACACGAGTACAGTACAAAACAGAGCGACAAATTATTGTGGATTTAAAAAGTTGCTATTTGCTAATGCTATCTTCAATTTGCAATTGGAATCACTCACAGGTCACATCACAGCAGTAATTATTCTTCAAAATCGTCAAAATTAGGCAGAAATTTCCATATTTTCTTGAATAAATAAGATATCCAATAATAAATATGGTAATTATTGAATTTTTGTTTCAACTTAGTGTGTATAAAAGTAATTTTAACTAACAGAAATGTTTAATTGTTATTGCCATGTAGTTATGACGTTCTAATCTAACTTTTTTTTTAATTAATACTAAATTCAAACTTAATTATAAGCATACTTCTTATAGATGTATAGGATTAAAAATACAAATGGTTAATTAATATATTTTATAACAACATATTTTTTAATTTTAGTTGTTTCCAAGAAACTTCATTTCAACACTATTTGTAAGAAAGGAATTTGTTAATATGGCATTTTCTAGGAACAAATCATCACTTATTCTAGCTACTGAAACTAATGATAAAGGAATTATTACTATAAATAGAGCGAAAGCTTTAAATGCCATTAATTTAGATATGGTCCGTGATATTTGTAGTAATTTAAAAAAATGGGAAACAACGAAAACATTGGTTATAATTAAAGGAGCCGGTGAAAAAAGTTTTTGTGCTGGAGGAGATGTACGTGCTGTTGTGGAAGCCGGCCTTTCACCAGAATCAAAAAGTTTTTTTCGTGAAGAATATACTTTGAATTCGTTAATAGGATCATATAAAATTCCATACATTGCATTAATTGATGGCATTACGATGGGTGGTGGTGTTGGCCTGTCAGTTCATGGCAAATATAGAGTTGCAACTGAACGAACTTTATTTGCAATGCCCGAAACCGCTATTGGTTTATTTCCAGATGTTGGCGGATCATATTTCCTTCCACGTCTTCAAGGTAAATTAGGTTTATATTTGGGTTTGACTGGTTTTCGATTAAAAGGTGAAGATGTTTATAAAGCTGGTGTTGCAAATTATTTCTGTGAAAGTAATAACATACATGACCTTGAAACTGAATTATTGAATTGTAAGAATGATAATGATATTGTAAATGTATTGAAAAAATTCACTCCGACAAAATTCAAACAATTCGTATTGGAAGAGCATTTAGAAAAAATAAATAAAATCTTTAATGAAAAATCTATTGAAAATATTATTGAAAATTTGAAAAATGATAATAGTGAATTCGCTGCAAATACTCTAAAGGTAATAATTCACAGTAATAACAAATATGAAGTATGTATTAAAATATTTTTTTTTTATTATATAGACCCTGAGCAAAATGTCACCAACAAGTTTAAAAGTTACATTAGAACAATTAAATTTAGGAAAAAATTTAACACTTAATGAATGCTTGAATATGGAATATAGAATTGTTTATCGTCATTTAGAAAAAAGTGATTTTAAGGAGGGTGTAAGAGCGCTTCTCATTGATAAAGATCAGAGCCCGAAATGGAATCCACCAGAAATTGAATCTGTAACAGATGACATTATAAAAGTTTTCTTTTCAAACTTACCAGCTAATGAGGAGTTAAAATTGTAACAGTTTTTTAAATGTATATTTTTATATATCGGAAATGCATTTAATTTATTAAATTTTTGCAGAAAATTTTTATATAAGTATTTTATTTTTTATAAATATTCGTCATTTTTATAACACCACGGTACTTTATTTCAATGTTTTGCACACACTGCCAACTTTTACCATATCTGCAAGAATTTGAGTATATAATCAAATATTAATTTGATTTACCGTCGCAAAAGTTTTGAATTAAATTATTTTCTAGGCCTGGGTGCAGTTGCTAAAATTTTAATTGTTTTGTATAATATTTGAATTTATAAAACACAAAACGCTCAGTTAAATTTCATGCATAGAAGAGCGGCTGGTAGTTATATTATAAATTAAAACCTATTTACTATATAACATTGGTATAAAAGTTACAGCAGTTTTTGAAATTTAGTTATTTAGTTCATTCTCATATTTGTAGACGAAATACGGAAAATTTTAGTACTGAATTTTGAGATATAGAATTTGGAAATAAGGCATTTTTCCGTAATGAGTTTGGCAAGCTGAATATTCTATTTTAGAGTTTTTCGTATTCTAAAGCTTTCTTTCCTACCTCTTTTACAATATCATACATATTTTTTTTTTTTAATAATATAATTCCAATGAATAAAAGTGCCAAAAAATTATATCGTTTATTACATATACAATTCCTTCAAAGTTACATTTTAAACTATTCCGTATTTATATTTACGATGCTAAATAAATAAATAAATACAATAATTTAGTCGTACATAGTTAAATTATGCCAAGTATAAAAGAAAAACTAATTTATGAAATTTTTCTAAGAACTGTACGAAGAATATGATGATGAAGGAGACGATGAAGATCCTGAACTAGATGAACTAACAGATGATGAACCGCTTGGATAGTATGAACTATATGCCATGTTTTGAGCTGATCCCGAGCTTGAAGAATCCCATACACGAGAATATGGACCACCACTGCTAGGCTCCCAGCTACTAGGATCATATGTAGAGGCTGGAGTTGTTGGTGGTAAACCATATGCAGCCATTGGTTCTGGTGCTGGCATCATAGTCATTTTCATGCCACCCAATTTTTGTATTAAATTATAAATTATGAATCCCAAAACTAATTTAATAGCAATCTTTGATAGAATTAAGGCTTTCATTGCTTTAAGTCCAATCAAGGACAATATAATTGGCATAATAATTTTCATTTTTAGTTTCAATAATAAAAGAACCGGAAGTAAAAGTTTCTTTTTCATATCACCACGTCCTTAATAATAAAAAAAAAAAAATTATTTATAGTTTAAAATAAATTAACAAATTTTTTTAACTAACCTTCTTCTTGTGGTAATTCAAAATCAAGACCACGATCTGCTCTATAGGTGACTAAAGTATTTTGGAAAATTGTTTGTGGTAATTGTACTTTAAATTCATGTGTATTTAAAGCTCTAACCGTTCTATCGAGAATAACATTATCAATGTTTTCATCTACAAATGCTCGACTATTTTTAGTATTTAATCCATTAATTGTATCCAAATAGTTTAGAACTTTTACTTTAAGACAATGCATAGCATCATTATTAAAACATTTATCGATAATAGTTGATAATAATTCATTGCTATTATTGATTCGTGGTTCGTCCTCTGTATATACAGAATTATCAATTGCGGCAGCATTAACAGCAACTAAAATACAACCGATTGCAATTAAAAATTTTAAATTTAATGTCATCTTGACAATTTTTTTATTTTAATTAATTAAATTTATTTATTTTATTTAACTGCAGTTCACCGCTAAATGAATTGTTAATTCAAATAATGACAATGCGTAAATGATTGCCAATTGTTTGAAATGTGTTTATTTTATACTGCCGCTCCCAAAATTGAATCCCACACCACTGTTTTAGTACATATTATTTTTTAATTCCTAAGCTTTTTATCCAATATATACTTTAAATTTATTTTTCGTTTATTTATGTAAGTACATCTCTTCTAGCTCCCTATAAACTTTTTTGTATTACCATTACCAATAAAAATATATTGGTCTTTAAATAAATATAATATTTGTACTGACTACCAATTTAAAGTAAAATTAAAAACAAACAAATTTTCCAAATCCAAAATTGATCAGGTCCGTGTATTAAAAATTTCTTTGCTTACATAAATGAAAACTACTTTAAATTCTATATACGTAATTGTATATATATATATGTTGAATTAGGGTCTTCGATGGTTTCAATTGTTATTAAATTCCACGATCAATAGTAATTAGATAACATAAGAAATATAATTAAAAACAATATATGACCAAGTGCATTTTTTATTCCATTTTAATAATTAAAACTTCAAATTCAAATTAGTATACATTTTACTCGGAAGTAAAAAAAAAATATTTACATCCGTTATACATACTTTAATAAAAAGAAAATTATGAAAAATTATTAATAAACATATAAGTGTATTCATGGAATAAGGGACCAAAGAGCCTTTTAATCCCTTGGGAGGAGGTGTTATAGAGTACATCTCTGGATGAAAAGATGAACTTTAATTCTTGGGTCTATATCTATAATATACTATTATAGTATAACGTAAAATGCTTTAAAATGATCTAGAAATGTTCTAATTAGTTAAATTGAATTCAAAAACAATTTATTTCGAATGAAAAATTTTACACAATTAAATATATAACATAAAACATTATTTGAAAATTTGAAAATCGGATAGAAAATTACTAATTAATTATTTCTTTAAAATCATATAATTAGTTCAATTACATAACTTATAAATAATGTAAAAAATATTAAAAATATGTTGACAATAACATTAAAGCTCTTGTTTTTAGAAAATTATTCGGGTAAAAGATATTAATTATGAATTGAATTCTTGATTCTTGGTACTACTTAAATCCCTATATCAAATTTATGAAAATAGATATTTAAGAAAATATTAACATAATTTATTCCTTGTAAATTATGTTTTCCTAAAAAATCTGATTAATGACAAATGTTACAGTTTTACTAATATTCCTATCTGTTAAATAAAAATATAAATAAATATTTACAATAATTCAAATATGATATTGTGTGCTAAATACCATCAACCATGTTCTATAAATTAGGCCATATTCTATTAACCCAATATTTCAATATTTTTATTTATGGTTAAATAATTGAATTAATATAGCCAATGTATTCATTTTTGAATGAAATTCTTTGTTACGTCAAAGAATTTATATACATACATGAATTGAATATTTAATCATTACCAAAGATATAATTTTCGATTGTATATTTATAAATAAAACTAAATTACTTATGTTTTCCTTGCCTGTCCATTAAAGAAATCAATCATTTATGTATGTAAATATTCAAATTAATAATTTCTATATTAATATGCCAAAGTTTATAATAACTTCTGGTCTATCCAGCTTAAAGAATAAATGCATTAGTTTAATTCTATAATTTTCAATTAATAACAAAACCAATTTTTTTCTTCACAAATTTACAAATTTCAAATTTACAAATTTCAAATAAATTTATTATAAGCAATACGTTTTAAAAACTCGATTTTTTATAAATTTCTGCCATTTTCTTTTAATTTACGTTTTTATTGCCTTTAATTTGATTTATCCTTCTTGGAAATTTATAACTATTTCAAACTTTTTCAATTCTAGGCAATGCCACAACTAATTATTTATCTAAATTTTGAAAACATAATCAACTACTCTGACGAAACGATTCCAGCCTTGAACACTATTCTGCGTCCTGGGAAAACATTCGATTACTTTTTCTGTAACAGCATAAGGTATTGTCCAAAATATGGACTTCTACTGAATCACCTATATATGGTTGTTTTTAAATTATGACCCAATCTGCTTTGCGTCTTCGTCATCGAACTTTTTATTCAAATTTGAATAATAAGTATTGGACTTATTGTAGCACATGGCAGATGGCACCCTTATTTGCAATGCATAAGATTCAAACATACATATTTCATATGCAGTAACGCGTGTATTCTTTAACAATATTCATATGTCTTGTTCGTCGAATGTCATCATTTGGTTTTAGTAACTGCGTATTACTGTTTACTGATAATGAACGTTATCTTGTAACGCATCAGTACTTACATTCAGCTTGCCAAATGTTCGTATTGTAGTATATAAATTCAATGTTAGTTAAATAGTTATATAAAATATAATTTAAAAATAAACTTCAAATTGACTGCCATTTTAAAATAACAGATTTTGGAAAACAGATTTTGTAATGAGAAATTACATACCAAGCCGATTAAACCATCGCCATGATTATCTTTCAAAAAATAACGGCCGGATTATCTTTCCACATTTAATTTCTGATTTTTCATAATTGCATATTGATCGATCGTGATGATGATGAGCAATATTTCAATCCTGTAAATGTTGTCGATATGTACTGACTCTTTATTTAAATTACTTGGCATTATAAAATGTGCAATTTAATTACCCTTAAAAAAGAAAGAAAAAAATCAAACTAAAATTTTATGATTTGAGATATTTGTGAATATTTTCATTCATTCTACTCCTACATAAATAGCCTTTTGATGATTTTGTTTATAATTGATATAGCGAGATATAATTGAGATATGGAGACATAAATGTTAATCCAAATTTTAAAGTATAACCTGGGTTTAATTTGCTAATAGAAGTTTTGTGATCTATAAAAAAAATTATGAAGTACCATTTGCCTGCAAATAATTATTGTAATAATTATAAAAATGTCGGCGATATGCACGTCTCTTTACAACAGCCACACAAAAAATTCAAGTTCTTAAATTAACACCAATGTCAATTTTTGAATGTAATATAGTTCTATCTATAACTACATAGTACGACATATAAGTGCTATAGATTTGTATTTACTAGATTCAAGTATTTACAAGAGTTCTATTTACAAGCTATAGGGTTCTATATACAATAGAATTACCACACAACTAAATTAGTTTATCTAGATTTAGATACCTTACAATATTTTTTAAAGAATAAAATCAAATTAATTCAATTACCAAAATTTATTTATTATAAATATGTAATAAATTTTACGCGACGTTATGGAATAACTATGAAATTGTTGCCATAGAAAGCTGCGGTTCGAAAAATGGAAAACACTCAAATCAATTTTTCATTACGTTTACGAGGGTGATTACAAAAATAAATGAAGCTCCGGAAAGTTGACATCGGTAAGTTCAGTATGTTAAAAATTTGCATATCATAAAAAAACATGCCTGAAGATATCTGAAAGAGAATATGCTGCTCAGTAACAATTACAGTAGCTAATACCATACGGCATTAGATTTATATGTGTTTGAATGTAAGTATGCCATAATTTAAATGTGGCATTATTAACTTTTACAGAAGTCTAATAATACCATACGGATACAACGACTAGCAAACGTTAAATTCGTTTTTGAAACTTTTGGTAAAAGGTAAAACTAGCAATTTCTTTTAGTAACTTTGTTAATTAATTAATTTCATTGAAGTTAATTTTTAAATTAAAAATTTAAAATGTGCAGAATCTTTAAATGAAAATTTACTCGAAAATAATGAAAAATAATGCAAATATCAAAATGTTTAAATAAATTTATCCCAAAATAATGAAAAATAACTAAAAAATACAATTTTTAAAATGTGCCTTTTGAATTACACCTTCTGAATAAAGTCATATCGCTTTACAAAAAAAGAATATTTATTCCATTTTTCAGTAAACGTTGATTTTAATTTTTTTTCTGCATCAACACTGTCGTTTTTCCAATTTCAGAAAAAGCAGAATCATTTTATTAACTTTTCAGGAAAAATGAACCACTTAAGTTTGTTAGGAACGAGTTAATTCTTTATTAATTCATTAGGAAGAGGTAAAGTCTATTTCTGCACTACGTTTGATTAAAGGCTTATTAGCCTTTTAATAAAATTGTAGAATTATTAAATGGGGTTTTATGTTTACAACACTGTTAGATTGTTCGCCAATTGTTAGATTGTTAGATTTTTAAATCGTTTGATAACTGAGTGAAAAGAATTAGTTTAATTTAGAATATTGGTCAAATAATTACTTAATATCTGGTTATTCGCTATATAGTTACAATATAATGGATAAATATATAAAATACCAAAAATATGAATATTATTATAATAGTTATTTGTAAAATCTATTTTATTATTCTTAATTTTTACCATTCAATAAATTAAATAAATTAAAATAATACAGAATTGATTTTTTTTTAAATTCCCTGATCCATTCATCTAATTTCTTTATTCTGATTCATATGCATTATATGCCAAATTGTGTGCATCATAATTGGGAACTGGTTCAGCTGAATAACTACGACCATCCCAAGGACCATGTGCTGCTATATGTGCTGGATGATGATGATGATCAAGAGCAAGCTGTAAATTGTAACAATTAAATATTATATTTTTTCTCCTTTTATTATGATTATTAATTTATTTAACCTTTTTGCATAATTGGAATATAGCTAAACCAACTGAAACCATGAAAGAAAGGAATCCTAGTTGAAGTGAGTTCCATGCTTTCAAACCTAGGACACCAAGAGCTAATGGAATCAAAGTCATTGCTTTTAGAAGAACAAATACCATTATTGGAATAGCAATTTTCTTCAATTTCGATTTTCGTGCTAAATTTAATATTATATATTATGAAGAAAAAATATTTATATTACTTTAAATTAAAATTAATCTAAACCTTCTGTATCCGTTCCAGGAAATTTAAAATTCAAATTAAGTTCATCGTTATTCAAGTTTCTTGGTGAAACTGTAACTTGGGCACCAGCAATTGGCAATTTAAATGTAACATCATGACTTTGTAAATATTGTTCAACATTTTCCAAAAATCCAACTTGTTGACTACGTGCATTACTATCGACAGTATATCCATTTGATCTTACTTCGACATCATCACTTATCTAAATTAGAATACTTTTTTTATTTAAATAATTTAAAATTTGAATTTTCTTTTTTAAAACTCACTTCATAATTATCTTTTTTAATTATTGTATCCAAAAAACTCAATACTTTAACTTTAATACATGCCATACTATCTAATCCACTGTCACAATTAGATCTCATTTCTTCTACCATATTATCCAAAGGTGTATCTTTCCAAAAAGTTGATTTTACAGCTGGATTAGCTGTAGCTAAACTAATTACAGCAAAAAGGAAGATATATTTAAACGATACCATTATTTTAAATGTATAAATTTTTTCATAAAAAAAAATAATTTATTGAAATTTTTTTTTGGATACTGATGTCTACTCTGAATAATGGCACAAATATAATTGATAATAGAATTACTGTTGTCATTGATTTTTATACTTAGGTAATTTGAATGACCATTTCATAAATAAGTAAATGAATATAAAATAAAAAAACATAAAAAAAGTGAACACGAAAGAGCCAATAAACTTTCTGAATAAATTTTTACCCACACTACACATCATGTGCCTTGCATATAATTCTATAAGATTTAATAAAATCTGAATTAAATTTTGAATTAGATATGGTCAGTTTGACTTCCGATCGAATATTCGTTAATTAATTATATTTATATTCAATTCATGATTTTAGTTTAGCAATTTTGTATATCATTATTTGTGGAATCTTTATTGTAGGAAATTGAAATTTCTCTTTTAACTTAATTAACTATGCAATTTTAATAGTTCCTTATGATGTTTAATTAATTTTTTTTTAGTAAATATGTTATTAATTGGAGTTGTGAAGATCCTTTTTTTTTGGATTAAACTGCATATTTGAATTTTTTTAATAAAAATTTATATCTTCAGAATATGAAACGTTGCATAAAGTCAACAGAACCAAACCTTGTTCAAAGCAAATGTAATTTTAATAGTTCTTTATAATTACAACTTTTAATAATTAGTTTAGTTTTTAAAATTATTCTAAAAAAAAAAAAAATTAAAAACAGAACTTTTTTATAAAGTTTAATTTGCATAGATATAAAATTCCAAAATAACTTTAATTTTTGACAATATTCGTATTTAAAATAGCATTAATATTATTTATGCCCGATTTCACAGTGAAAACTTAAACCTTTGCCAGAGTATAAACTTCGGGTTAACTTAATTTCTGGTTTCTTAAATTAGATAAAGCCTTCATTAAAGTGAGATTTAACTTAAGCTGCAAATGGGTAGAACTTAAGCTTCATTTATATAGATTTTTAAATCTAAATCTAAATTACTGCTAAGATTCTTTTCCTCAATATTATAAAATAATATTTTTTTTATAGTACCCACACAAAAATTAAATTTGCCCGGACAATATTCACAATTTGCATTGTCAATTTTTATAATCAGCTGATTCATTTTCATTGACAATAACAATATTTTTTTGTTTAGCCTAAGCTTGTGGCAAATTTTGATTGAATAATCAACTGAGCTTAAGTTGCAGGCTTAACTCACACAATCGGCTTAGCTAAACTTGAGCTTCAGTTGTCACTGTGAAATCGGGCATTAAAGTATGTTTAAATACAACATGATAATTAATTATTTATTTATTTAGTATGATTACTTCTGAATTTAAAATTTAAGCGTTTAATTTTAATATTAAAATGTAGAATGGTCAAGGATTTTCGAGCATGATGGAATTTTTAATTGAATATCGAACTTTCTTCGATTCATTAAAAATATGTTATCAATATGATCGGAAAATGAAAACCAAATAAAATATTCAATTAGCAAATATGTATGTACATTTTGTACATTGTATGTTTGTAAATAAAGAAAGCCAAAATGAATTTTGTGTGATTTGAATTTGATATAGTTATAAAGTGAAATTAAATTTAACATATTATTCAAGTTCATGATTATAAAGATATATTTAAAAATTAAATTTTTTTTTTAAGTTTTTACATAAATTATTTATTATTTAGATAGTTTTGAATAATTTTGATTAATTAAAAATTAAATATTTATATTAGTATTATTATTATATGAACAAAAATATCCTCAGACATAGTGAAAGTAAAATTGTACGTTTTTAAAATAATCAATTTGTTAATAATTTGGATTTTTTTTAATAGTTAATCTGTTAAAATATTATATGTAAAAGATCTGTTAAATTAAATGTAATGTGGTTCTACTATTCTACATATAAAAAATATTATAAGTCAAATAATCTTTTAAAATTTAATATTTTGAAAATGTGATTTTTTTTGAAAGGTCAAATGAAAATTTCCTTCTCCATTTTGCATAATCTTGCTATATCAATAACTATAAAATACATCAAATAGAATCATTATACTTGATGGATGATGGCCCTAATCTTTGAAGCATATTTTCTTAATACTAAATATTGTAAAAAATTATAAAAAATTCTTAATTTTATATAATATCCTCGCAGCAAGAAATCACAAATTCTATAACAATTTTTAACTAAATTTATTAATAATTTCATTACCAATAGCAGCTAGCTATAACTATATCTTATGGAGTTGGAGTTGCAATAAATTTATTAATAGAATTTGATAAGGTATTTAAAAAACATCAATAATTAAAATATTTGTATAGTTAGAACTGAATTTTTATTTAATTACATGTTTATTTTTTAAAAACATATTTAAAAATTATAGATTTTTCAAATTTAAAAAAAAAAATAATTTTAAAGGATATTTTTAAAAATTAATGTAATAATCGTTTTATGAGATAATTCTTTAAAAAGTATAACAAATAAAAAAAACGAAAATTTCTTCATAAATAAATAATTTATTAATTTGTTTAATTTTATTTTGGAAAAATAAATAACTTAAATATCTTTGGAATATAAAATTGAAAATCATTTAAAGAAGAATTTATGTTATCAATCATCAATAATAATATCATGTCTGAATTTGTCCAGCATATGCCAATTCTTGTGCATCCTGTGGACCGACTGAAGATCGTGCCCAACCATGAGGTTCCCAGGTTGGAGCTGGATGTTCAATATGTTCAATATGATGTGGAATATGATCGATATGATGCGGTAGGTGTTCGATATGATGTGGAATGTGATCAATATGATGTGGAATGTGTTCGATATGATGTGGTATATGTTCAATATGATGAGGAATAATATGATCAACATGATGTTCTACATGATGATGTGGATAGTGTACAACTTCATAGTTAACAACCTTTAAAATAATATATAATTAAATTTAAGTAAATATGATCATTTAAGAATTATACAATAAATACCTTTGGTTTTGTAATTTTAAATAAAAGTAATGCACCAGAAAGTACTAATGACAGAAGACCAAAAGTCATTGCCTTCCATGTTTTAAGTGCAATTAATGCTAAAGTAATAGGAACTAATACGGTTGTCTTAAATTTTAGTCCCAATAAAAATGGTATCATAACTTTTTTAACAAAGCCACGTCCTACAAATGCAAAACATAATAAAAGTAAATATATTATAAATTTATAAATAAATATTTACCTTCAACTATATTTCCATCTGTTAGGGGTAATTGAATTCCTTGTGCAAATCCACCATCCAAATAAGAATTTGGTATTAAAGATCTCGCCTCGTTTGTTTGTAATATTTGCGGTGCATTTAATTTAAGTGAATGAGTTGCCAAGAAACTATCAATTTTATCAAGAATTTGTATAAATTTGATATCATTTGATCGTTTTGGAGAAAATTTAACAGGTTCATCTTCTCCAGTTTTTATTATTGATAAATCTGATGTTATTTTAATTTCATCTTTTTGCATAGATTTACTCATCCATGATAATGTTTTTGGTTTAATGCAACTTGTAGAAAAATCACTTAAACATGTTTTATAAATATCTAAAATTAAATCTGTTGCTGATGTTTCTGCTGAACACAAATCAAAAATACTATTTCCAATAATGAAAATTAATAGAAATCCTTTCATATTTGATAATTTTGTGTTAATATATAAATAAATTTTGAAATAAAGTTAACTGTAAGACCATCCAATTGGTTCTGTTTTGGTTTTATAATTGGCAATGGTTTTTATATTGACATGTAGTTATTTTCACCTATAAAAATGAAAATTATATTTGTCCAAAACAATTTCATTATAATAAATTTATAGTATGTATATAAATTTATATATTTAATTTAGGATTGATAAATACTCAGGTATATTGAACGGACCAGATAGAAAAAGAGGGAAATTTAGGTTGGTATGTTTAAAAACGTGCCGGAAAAATAAATAATTTCTAAATTATGTATTCAAACTGAGCTTAAAGTAACTATGCAATTTAATTTTTTACTTTTTAGAGACTGGCTAATATAGCAGAATACGAATTAATTTAATAAAAATATAAATAAAAATAATTATATTTTTTGCAAACGAATTCGAACAGTGTCGGAAGTTTTTATGGTATAATTTTGGTTTCAATTCCGAATTAAATTAATGTACATAATGTACTCTTACTTTTTTTTTTTAAATTTATCTTGAAGTACATTCTTCCATATTTTCATTTATAATGTTATAAATAGGAATTAAAACAGAACTGACGGTTCACGGTAGTATAAAAGACGGTTTACAGTTGTTTAATAGTTAATTAACAGAGAAAACAAGCAAACATTCAGTAGAAGTAGATTATTCGTACAACTTAAGTAAGATTAGTGGTTATTCTTCCATTAACAGTAAACAGTAGCATAACAGACGGTTTACAGTTGTTTACAGTTAACAGTTGATATTCAGGTAAGCGGTAAGATAAAGCATGAAAACTTCAGTAAAATTATTCGGTTTACAGACAGTTAACAGTAGCTTTTCAGACGGTTTACAGTTATTTAACGGATAAAGATACAAACATTCAGTGAATTATTTGGTTAATAGACCAAATTTGTTGTTTCGAATGCATTTCGAGTGTCATATTTCGATTGGCGTCCCTAGGCAATTGCCTACATTTGTTTGTTAGTATAGACGCAGTTGTATCATTTCATTAAGATAATGTGAATAAAATAACAAGTCCCATTAGCCCTCAAGAATGTCTTTTATATATTCGTAACTTTAGATATGAACTTATTTAATAAACTTGATCAGAAAAGTAACCTGTTTAGTAAATTTCATTTAAATTGGATAAGAACTACTATAATATATTGCTAAGCATAAGCACATAATATTGCGAATTTATTTTTTGGATATTTAGTATGTCCACCTCCGAAGACGAGTCTTTTCATCAACACTGTGTAGTTTATTCCACAACTAAATAAAAAAAATATGTACTTTATATAAGATTGCTGCTGCAATGCAACATAACATATCTTTTTGTAGAAAGAGACATCGATAATCCAGTCAGTCGTAAAACAATAATTTCTACTTTTAATTTTATTACCTGTAATAAAAATATAAAACAAATTTTATTTAAATCCTTTAATTTATTTCTTGTTGAACTGGTGTTTAAAATTGACGTATCATTGATATTTTTTTTAATATGACTTGCGTAAATTTTATTGTTTTGAAAGATTTATCCAACAACAGAGATTCATGCGAAGATGGTAAAAGTACTAAAGGAATTTGCTCCTTCATCATTAACTGTTCACAAGATGGCGTTAGAGTTTAAATGTGGTCGTACCAGAACAAGAATTGAAGATGATCCATGTTGTAGCACCATACATTGTTCAACAACTCCTTGACCTTGATATAATTTGATATTGTATAAGATTATCAACGATTAAAAGTGGGAGAAATCAGGTGGAAAGACCTACTTTACATAAGATCCTTTTTTATTTTTCATAAAGACAATGCACAAGTCACAAAAGTGTTTTGACTATAAGAATTACTTATCCACTGTATTCACCAGATTTGGCTTCCCTGGACTATGATCAATTCCTAAACCAAAAATAAAATTTTTTTTGTAAGCGTTTTTCACTCAATCAAGAAGTAAAAGATGCTGTATAGTGTATATCATTATTTTACAAGCTTAGATATACAAATCATTATAAATATGGTATATAATTCTTAGTAAATCGTTGGACTGTATTTAGCGTTGAGCTTGAGGGATACTACCAAAGATGTTTTTCATACTATATTGAAAAATATAGTAATTTTTAACTTACAAAATTAATTCTATCTATTTCGCTTACAACTCTCGTAAAGATATTAGTTTTTAATTTTATTACTTATTGAAAATCAGCTATACGTTGAAATTGTCAATAATATCAGCAGGTTAGTCAATACGTAAAAGAATGTAAGTATGTTGGAGTTTTTATCAAAATTAATTCGTCTGCTTAATTTCATGATTCAAATATTATAATATTAACTGCAATTCCAGTCCAGTTGTTTCAAAATATTTGGAGACATTAAAAATATTCTTCAATTTATAGAAAAAATAATTACTTCTTTATTTATTTTTACAAAATTTATTTCACCAAATCCCTTAAAAATTATATTTAATTTACAATATAAATAACTAAATTTATCTACCCCATAAATAAATTATCAACTTTTCTAACTTATTATAAATAATATAATAAATAAATAAATTAATTTTTACTTAAATTAAACAATTATATTATTAAATATTTTATTTTTTATATTATTTTGGAATTTTGACTTGCGTATTAAATAAAAATAAGAGATTTTTTTTATAAATCTTATCAAAAGACTACAATTTTATGGTTCAACTATTTATGTTACTAATTTTTTTTTTATGTTTTCATTGAATTACATTTTTTTACTTAAATTTAATGCATTTGATTTTAGTTCTTTCTATTCTGTATTAATAGAGCATTGAGGATATAAACGTAAACAATCTTGTTGTTCCTGACCATCACGTGCCGCCTGTACAAGTCTGTAAAATTTAATAACTGATGGATTGGTGTCTTTTGGTTTTTGTAATTCTGATGTATCTCTAAAAAAGAAAATTATTGTTAATATTATCATTTCTTAATTTTAAAAGTTATTTTATTTTATAGTCATTTAAGATTTTATAATTTTGTTTAATTAACACAAATATTTATAAATAGCAAGTACTTTTCTTAATAAAGTTCTACAATTGAATTGTAGCACAATTGAATTGTAGCACTAAGGTGTTTAGGTGTTGTTTAGGTGTAAGGTGTACGTGTACTAAGTTCGTAGTTGTCAGCAAGATTTGTTTCATGGTAATTCAAAATGAAAATTTATTTATAATTGATGGTTTTCAGAAATACACTATGTTTTTTCAAAAGTCCGTGTTGACAATCACTAATTATTTAATTTAATTGCAGTTAATATTAATAATTGCAACTTCCTCTTCCTCAACGCAAAACGCTAAAGAACGTTTATAAAACATTGTTCTTGCATTTTGTATATTATATGATGATGGACACTGATAATACAAATACCATCAAGTCAACCATCGCCAAAAAAGAGAAGGATAAAATACCGGAAGAATAATGTATTAAATCAATCGTTCTTCCCACAATGAAGAACATTTTTCCATATCCTTCCATATTAAACAAGGGAAAAAACATTTTTTAGAAAGTAGTATTATAAAGTGGTTCATTGATTTTCTAAAAAGCATTGCTGAAGTTTTCTTAAATTAAATATATTTTGTGTTTTTGTTTCTCTAGGGAGCAATAAATTGTTTTTATTTTTTAAGTTTACTATTTACTATTAAGTAAGTCGTAAGTGGTAAAAAATATATAAAATTACCATAATTCTTTTCATTGAAGATTTTGTTTAAGGCATAAGATAATCCAAAATAATCAGTACAACATAAACCACCGCTTGGGCTAATTCATATTGAAAAACAGAGAAATTACTTTCTTTATAAAAACCAACTCCATTTATTAGAATAAGAATCTAACATTTACCATTAAATAGGGTCTTCCGAAATTACAACAAATTTCAGCCCAGATCCTAATCCCTTTTCTCTTGGATATCAATTTGTAGTCGTACTATGTAAAAGGTTGTCCATAATCCTAGGATCGCAAATCACATACAAAGCATCCTACCAGAATTAGCAGTTCTTTAATATGCTTTGAATATGACTTTTCGTTAGAATCTGATAAATTTTAATTTTTTATCTTATCTACTAAAATTGAATTTTCCAAATATAATTTAAAGTTTGGTTACATCTTAAATAAACACGGTCTACTAAAACTTTGATTTACTAAGTGTGAAAACGAAGGAAAAAAGTGATGTTTAATAAATAGGAAGACTACTACAGTCTACAGTTTTGCCAAAAAAGAAACCGAAAATAACTTAATTTTTTCAAGCCAAAGTTTGCTAATTTTATTAGTAAAGAAATTCGTTTTTGAAGAATATTCTTTGGATAATTTTGGGTTTGGTTTTAAATTTTTATATTGGGTAATTAATTTAATGATATTTAACAAATTAAATAAATCATGATTCAAAAAATCATACAATTGAACTAAAATTCAATTTATGCCAAATATTTTTTGAGAAAATGTTACTTTACCTGTGAACACAATTTAGTATTTTAGGATTAGGAAGAAATTAGATTAAGTTTCATAAATATGATCGAACAATAAATGAAATATCAAAATTTCAGTCAATATCTGTAAGTCTAGACTGATTTTCATGTATTGCGTACAAAGATTATAAAGTTTGGCATAATACACTTAATCTTCTTGGAGTTGTTTCTCAGCAGATATCTGTAGAACAAATTGTTATTCAAAAATACAAAAATCGCTCGAAATTATTTTATATTTGGTGGGTGGCCTAATCTGTAAATCTTTCTATATCTATTATTAAATAAAGAATTGTTGTTTTAGTTGGTTGAACCTAAAGAAACGATATTGTTTTTGTGGCATGGCATTAAAAAAAATTATTCACATAATAAAACTAGTAAAGTGTGCTTCGTAGCAGATGCTGACACCTAAACAAGTGTTTTTTTTTTCTTGGATAGTAAATTATTTAATTCAATTTAATGACATAACTTCTTCCCATCTGCTATTAACAAAGAAAAATAATTTAAACTATTTCATAATATCATGTCAGGCAGTTAAAGTTGAATGAATTTAAAATACCAAGAAGAATAAAGATACATATTATTAAAATAAAAATGTAAATCGTGTTTTTAGATATAAGTGAAATTAGAATTTGTCTATGTTAAGTGACTGGAAGTATCTAAAAGTTTTCCGTTTTATTTATATATATAATTATTTCTATGATGTTAATGAACCCACAAAATTGTTGTAAAAACAGTGTAAATAACGTTAATGTTGTTCAAGTTAATAATTAATTTTTTTAGAGTTCCTTAAATGCTTTAATGTCAAGTTATTTTTTAAATTAACAATTAAGATTTTAATTACAAAAATACCTGCTATTTAATTAAATATTTATTTAATATGGTATATGAAAATATATGTCACTTACCGGCTCAGTTCTGCTGATATGAAATTACTATGTGGACTATATTTGTTTGGTTTTTTATACATACTACAAACAAGTCGTTCTTTACAATAATCATCGTTAAATCCTAATTGTAAAAATGTTTTATCCATTTTGGCTAATATAGGACTGTAAAAAGGATCATAACCTTTCGGCATTATAGGCTATTTAGAACAATAGAAAAAATATAAAAAATTAATTCAAATTTAGAATTTTCAAAATATACTTCCAAAATATTTGCAAAACTGTGCAACGATATCGTACGAAATATAGTTAACATTTTTAATAATAATGATAGTTTTTATTATATAAAATAAGTAAGGTCTGGAAATTAATATACATTTAGTGACAGAAGTGTCGACATGGTTAGTCTAAAGAAATTATTCTTTTATATATAAAAAGAGATCAAAATTTGTATAAAAGTTTTCGTATGGGACAGATTTCACAGTAGAAGCTTAAGGTTAACTAAACCGATTCCGATTGTATAGCTTAAGACAGCAACTTAAGCTCATTAGGTTTCTCAATTAAAATTTACTCTTAGCTTAGTTAAAACAAAAAAAAAAGTGAATTATTGTGAATTCTAATTGAAAATAATATTATTGTGAATAAAAATGTACCATAAAAATAAAAATTAATGTGATATTGGAATTTATAAGTGTGTATATGAATTTATTTTCTATTTGTGTGTATAAACTAATAATAAAAGAATTTAATCTTAAAATTATGAGATTAAATATCACAATAATATTTTTTATATGAGTTTTGATCTCTTTCTATACATACTTTTTGTTATAACACAGAATGTTTATAATGTATAACCACAGTTTTGTGAAAAAGAATTAAAAATAAAAATTTACCTGATTATCCTGTATAAATGGTTGTTGCTGAAGTATTTTTTGTTGTTGAGCTATTAATTTTTGTTCTGCTTGAATACGAAGTGCTTCTTTAACTTGAGCTTGCGTTCGCTGTATCTGCGGTTTGAATTTAATATTTAGAATAAATCACATCAGAAATGTCAAAGAAAATGTATGGTTAATAATTACATATATAAATTATAAATTCATATAAAATTATGAATTAACTAAATGGAAGAATAATTTTTATGAATAAACATATATATATATATCAAATTTAAGATTATGTTTTATGTATATGTATATTGTGAAAATTTATATGTTACGTGAGATGTGATGACAATTTCTAATCAAAAGCAACTAAATTGCGAATACTTTTACACTACTATTCACAAACCATTAACAATAATAATAAAATTTGATCTAATTCTTTTTTTTAGATAATTTGAATGACAAATATTTAATACTGCAACAAAAACAAATTCAAATTAATCATAAAAAAATGGAAATATTAAATCAAGTTGTGCAAAATTGCATAGCATTAATAATTGTGCTAAATAATCTTTTTGCATATATAAAAGTAATAAATTAAAAAAAAAATATTATAAATTATTATGAATAAAAACATAATAGATTTCTGTATCTGTTAAACTATTATAAATATTTATATGCGGTATTTATGATTTTAACAAATTCACGCTTTCAGTTTAGGTTTATTTTTTTCTTATTTCAAATTAAAAGAAATTTAAACAACAATTTAGAAAATCTTTAATTTATTTAAATTGTGTTTAAATGAATACTTTATGCAATGCTTTATTTTAACTTAATTCTTAGATAAATAGCATAGTTAAAAAAAATAAAAGTTTCTCTTAAACAAATACACTAATTTGTTGACATCCAATAGAAAAACAGCAATAATTATTGTATATAAATTTAAAAATACCTATAGAAAATGTCGAAAAGTAATACAAAAAAAAATCAAAAAAACAAACTTACAATTTGTTGATTTACTTGCGGCTCATATTGAATAGGTGCATTTGTTGCCATAGTTGGTGTTGTTCTCTGCGGTCCAACATATATGGGTCCAGTACCGTATGGTCTCATTTTATGGTTTATTGAACTAATGTTTTAAAAGTACGACACATTAATTTATATTTAATTATTTTTTTCTTAACGCATTGGTTGTCATTAACTACGATCATATAAAAAGCGACTAATTACCTGATCGCAATATATGAAAAGTAAAATAAAACTAATTGTGATCAATCCTTTACAGAGTAAATAATACAGAGTTGTCACATTATAGTCATGAAAAATCAATGTTAATATACGTTGAACTCTTGACAAAATATAATGATTTAGGAATTTTGGATTTTTCGGATAGTGAAATATGTATTATATTTAAAAAGAGACGAAATAATGTTTCTTTTAATAATTTACAATAATTTATTCTAGTTGTCATAATTTTAATTAAATACAAAATATCAACTATAGAAGCTATGGATTGAAATGTTTAGCTACATTAAAATGTTGCTGATTTTCAAAATTAACTATATTTTTTCAAAATAATAGAATTTTTTATGGTAGTGACTCTCAATTCAATCTCCACAAAATATCTAATGTTTAACCTCTCGTTTTGATTTCGTTTTTAAAGTAAGTTTAGTTTTAAAAGCAATATCATACGTGTTATAAAAACTAGTGCCGGACCCATAGTGTATACACGTTAAGAGTCAATGCGTTAAATAATGATTAATTACTAACCTGTGTTGTTCTGCTAAAAATGGATTTAATACATTATGACTTTTTCCTGATGGTGTATTAGCAGATGGTACCACAATATTACCAAGTCCCCAATTTTGTATATCATTTGCATCTTCTTGATATTTCGGTTTAAAATGTCCATTTTCAATTTGAGCATTTCTATTAATGCCATCCGATATATATCTGTAAAAAAAACAAAATTAATAAAATTTAATAAATGTTTGTCAATTTTATTCTAAAATAATTTCTTACTCTGATCCTAATCCAGGTCCAGATAATTCCCAATCATTATCATAACTATGATATGGTGTACTATGTGCACCATGTAAATAATCTGATGGATTACCTTTTGGTGGTTGAGTAAATATTAATTCAGGTCCATGTGGTAATGATACTGTATAATGTTGATCATGATCATGTATCCATGGTGGTGTTGCCTATAAATAATATTTTATTTTTGTTAATTTTAATTTGTTTATTTTTATTACAAAAATAGTTTCACATAGAAAACATAAACAAAATCATAAGAATTTAATCTTTTTACGGTCTATTAACAAATATTTTTCACCTTTAATAAAATTTTAGTTTTTTTATCTAGTATGTAATATTTCTCACAAAGATAATGTCAACGTACTTCTTAAGTATTTTGTAAAGCAATAAAAAAAAATTAAATATTCTATATATTTATTTAATAAAAAATAATAAAAAAAAAACTGTAACTTTCACTGGCTTAAAGATATTTTCTTATTATTGTATATATTTATTTAAACATTTTTTTTTTGTCTGCTGACCGAATTTGAAATAGCCGTCAATTTGAGAAATTAGCATGAGTCTTTTTTTTCTTATATACATACTTGATTATGACCTAAATTATCTTATTTTTACTTAGAAATAATAATTTTTTTTTTATGTTGTTTTCGGTAGTTGGTCAGAAAGATACAATTATATACTTTTATATATAGTTTAATTATCTTTCTAACTAACTGTTATGAAATTATTGACTCGATCAATATTTATTTTAATATAAAATTTCTTAAATTCAGTAAGAAATTATATTATAAATCTCAAAATTTAATTTCAAATTAGGTGATTTTTAGAAAAGCGATTAATTTTATATTTCTTTTTTAGAAAGAGATATGACAATTATTTTAAGTATATTTGATTACAATAAAAGTGTAACTTCTTTTAGGTAGATCCTATGTACCATATTCAATAATTACGTAACCCTGCTTCTATTTCTATTATTATAAAAAATGAAGGATTGTTTAACACTCAAAGTAACGAATTCATAAAAAAAAATACATTAAAAAATAAAAGTTAAAATTTTAAAAATTATTAATGATCGATTTCACAGTGTCAAAGATCTAAACTACATAATTGTGTAGTTTAAGCCTGTAACTTGGTTTCTCAATCAAAAATTGCCCAAAGCCTAATGATAATTTTAAATAATGTTATTGTGAATGAAAAGGTACCATAAAATTGATCTGACATTCGATTTTATTAATTTGTGTCAGTGTATATTTTATATTTTGTGTGTGTTTTATTGTAATTTTAACATTTTTGTAATAAATTTTTACTAATAGCTATTAAATGTGTATATGTACATTTATTTTCTATTTGTGTGTATAAACTAATACATAATAACAAGTTTCAAAATTGAAGCTTAAGAAGCTCTCCCATTTCGGCTTAAGTTAATCCTCACTTAAAAGAGATCTTATCTTCAAGCTTGCACTGCGGAAACAGAAAATAAATTAAATCAAAATTTAAGCATCGGCAAATGATTAAGCTCTCACTGTGAAATGGAGCATAAGACAATACAAATATTGCCAGGCTTAACAGTAGGATTTAAGCTTGAATTAGTATTTACTTGTTAGCAATGAATAATTATCAACAATATTACGATTACAATTTTCTGGCACAGGCTCAGAGAATTTATTTTAAAAAAATAAATGGAAATTCTTTTAATAATTTCTGTTGCTAATCAAGAATTGCGCTTGTAAAACTTTTTAAGTTTAATCGCTGTTAAATATTAACCGGTAATTAGATAATCTAATCACAAATTATATATTTGAAAATTCAGACAAATTTTTAAAAAACTTTTGCAATTTTAATTAAGGTCCTTTTAAATAAAGTTACATAATTTTTATTAAGGTCATTTTAAGTAAGGTTACATAAAAAGATTGTTTCAATGACATAAATTAAAACTATTGTCAGTTTTTTTTAAATCTAATTTATTTATAAATTATACATTTTACTTACTGTATGATGATGAGCTATTAAATGATGATGATGATGGAATTTTGTTGAATGATAATTCGAATGATAATAATTACATAATTTAAAAATATGTGATAATGCTGGAAATATGAATAGTAATATTTTTAATAGGAATTTTTTTGCTGCACCAACACCAATTACAAGTGGTAATAGCCATATTAATTTTATTTTAATTAATTTTACTAATATTATTATAGCTAAAAATGACAGTAAAAGTTTATGTTTAAGAAAATGATCTGAAAGAAAGGAAAAAAGAATTATATAATATAAATATGAAAATGATTTATTATTATCCTTACGAATTTTCTTTTTAAATAATTTTCCTCTTGCTTCATTATCTTTTTTTGGTATTAATTCTAATTTAACTATAGCACCATTTCCTTCTATTGAACGTGGCGATAATCTAAATGTAGCACCATTAAACATCATTTCTGGTAATGTGATTTCATAGTCATGTGTCATTGCAAATTTGATTGTTTTACCATATAATCCAGCTGTGACTTCTTCAATTGGTGATTCTGGTGCTTTAAATATAGAAGAAATATAAGAATTTTTATTTTTTTTATATACAATTAGATTAATATATATTTATAAAGGGTGTCATTTTTAATTATATTTAAATTTGTTAAAAAATGCCGCATTCCTTTAAGATCAATTTCAAGTTTCCATCTCCTCATCGGTCTGATTCTACAAATTCTTAAAGCTTAAAAATAAGAGTTCAATTTAAGGATATTTTATTGAGAATACCTAATCATGAAATATTTTGTTGGATATAAGGTTTATTAATTAAAAAGGTATACTTTTTTTTTATGGTTCACATGTGTTCATGGTATTTACACATTAAACTGTTCACAATAAAATATTCGTCTATCTTCAAAAAATTGAGGTTCAAATACTAAATTTTACCATCAATTCAATACCAATAAACATAAGCTAATTTTAAATCACTTTCTATTATGCTATATGATTTTATTAAAATTCATTTTCATGAAATTAAATTATTATTTATTAAATTATATTCAAATAAATATTATCTCAAAAACCAATAATTTTTCTTAATTTATGATTCATGTTTTGCTTATACAAAGTATAAATTAATCTATAAAATAATATTTCTGTTAAATTAAGTTAGTGAAAGCATAACAAGAAGATCACATACAATTTTAAATGTTGCTCATGATTTTATATGCATTACTCAGTTCATAAAAATTTCTTTTTCTACGAAACATTTTCTACTTTTTTTTTTTCAATTTTCAAACTCTAAATTTCCTTTTTTGAAGTTTTATGGACTTTATAAAAAAAAAAATGCGGCAGAAACACGCAATTAATTTGTGCAAATTAAATTTAAGAAAAATGTTATTATAATATTTATGGGCAAAACATTAATTAATTTTTATTTAATTTTTTTATTTTATTTTATATTCTTTACCTGATCTAAATTTATCTGGAACATTATTATCAATATCATCATTACTACTGTCATCATCATCATCAATATCATTATTTTTATTTAATAATATTTTTGATTTTATATTTTTTTCACGTGTATATTTTGTATAATCAACTTGATTTTTATAAAAAAATAAACGATTTGTTAAATTACCATCTTTAATAGCTAATGTATTATCTAAATATGTATAAACATTTTTTTGTAAACATGAAAATGTTGGTTTTGTATAACAATTATCAATTAAATCATCCCATAATTCATTACCAATTCGAATATTATTTATTGATTTTGTACTACTTGTAATATTTTCATGATTTAAATAATTTGTATTATTATTATTAATATTTATAGTATTTGATTTTTGATCATCATATAATGATGAAAAATTACTAGGACTATTATTATTAATAATATTCAATTTAGTTGTAATTTTTTTATTATATATTATTTTATCAAAATTTGGTTGAATTGGTGTTGTTCTTTGTATAAAATTATTTTGATTATTATTATTATTATTATTTATATTTTCACCAAACACTAAACATATATTCACAATACTAAATATAAAAATCATATTAATCGATTCTTTTGTAAATCGATTCCATCGCCACCATTTAAATATAATATTATTTGAATTTTTTATTTTTTTCATTTTATGTATACTATATGTTTTTTTTTTTAAAAAAGAATTTGTTAATTTGATAAAAAATAAATTATTTGTATAAAAATTATTGTATTTTTTGTTTTGTATTCAACTAGTGAAATCGGATTTTTAATTTTCAAAATCATAAGTTCATTTTTGAGAATTTTTTTTTTTTTTTTAAATATATATTGTTTTATTATGCACTTTTTTTGTTGTTGTAAATATCTTATATATAAGTATATTTAAATTATCACATTTCACTATTTTTATTTATGGTTTTTCTATTAATCTGCATTTCATATTTTTTGTATATTTTGAATATAAATGTAAAAATTCATAATAATATTAATTAATGCACACACGCTACACTGCTGCTATTGATTATAAATTTTTATAAATTTTTAATTTTAACCATATATACATTTATGTATGTTACATACATATATTTTTTTTTTTTTTTTTTGGTCAGTTGTTTCTTGTTTTAGACGTTAATTGTGACTGACTATACTAGTAATCGTGGTTGAACAAACTAAAAATGCTGGTTGATGTGATGTATAAAAAATGGAATGTTAAAAAGCAGGAAATTTTTGTGTATAAAAGAAATGATGGAAGATCATCAACATTAAACTGATAGCAATAACCTTAGTACCACTAACTTACTAAATACGATACGATATTTATATTCAATATACTAATATGAATGACCGAGTTAAATAAAAAAAAAAAATATCGTTTTTTTTTTTATGTAAAGTTATAATTTTCTATTAATAAATTTAAGTATTTTTCGAATTTTGAACCAATGTCTGCAAAAATATGCATTTAATATTTAAGATTCAAAAAATGTTAATTTTGTAATTTGTTAATTATTATAGATACTTTCAAGACGTTATAAATGACAAAGGTGATTTTATTATATCTTTGTGAATGATGCTGAAAAGAATATTAATAATTTTTTTTTAAATTTTAAATAAATGATAATTTAAATGAAACTATTTGAAACTGTGAAAACATAAATTTAACAACATTAAATATATTTTCGGGGGGGAAACTCATTTGAAAGTTATTGTTTAATTTTTGATTATAAAATAACATTTTTAATGAATTTTTTTGTTCATTTATATTCATAAGTTGCATGACATTATTTTTAATATTTCTTAAAAAAACTTTTTTTTTTTTTTATAGTTCTTGTATTTTGGTTATGTTGTTATGTTGTTGTCCAAAAACTTTCTTTTTAGCATCAGATTTTTATTGTAATAAATTGTCTAGTAGATATTTATGAAATAAAACCGGTGGTTTTTTTTTTAACTAACAAAAGTATTTATGATGAAGGTGTGGAATTCAGATTAAAAAATATGATGATGAGAGTTGATGAGTAAACATAAGTTTATTATTATTATTTATTAGTTTAATTTAAAAAGTGGTTTCTTTTGAATAGTTTCATTGTTGTAATAAAATTATTAAATTTTTTATTAATTTTTTTATTTTAAGTTATGTTAAAAGAAATGTTAAAAATGTATGTAATACTAATTGGTAGAATTGTCCAGAAAAATATCACGTTTTTAAAATACAAATTGTTTTAGGGAAATTTGTATAGCGGTATGACAGTAATTTTGATAATCTTCTTTTAATTTTGTATACAAGATTTTTAGACTAGTTGTCGTCGTGCTACATTTTAGTTCCTAAACGAATCGTTTTAGACTCGTTTTAACTTTAGATCGTTTTTGCCTATAAATGGTAAGTATTTTATTAGGAACCGTGACATAACTTTCGCCGGTATTACGAAGCTAATTTTTTCTAAATATTTGGAATCGAATATCGACAAGAGTGACATAAGATCGTCCGGCATTTTACCAAGTCGCGATTAATTATAATTTTTTAATAAAAATATGAATCGTTAAAACAATTTATAAATATTATGCCGACGGCCATGATACAATAGCTAGTAAATGAAGGAAGATTAATAGATTTTATATTACAAGTTGCAGTAAATATGTGAAGTTCAATTACTCCATTCAATTAGTCCGAGCCACATAAGGAACTAAACGACTTGTAATCGCGCTTTCCCTTATTCCATCGTAGTAAGATTTTATAGCGCAAAAGACACGTTTTATAATATTTCTGGGAAAAGAGCATAAGCCAAGTTTTTCATTTGGGAAAGCATAGATAATTTTTTTATATATTGGAAAAGTTGATTTGTAAATGCAACTTTATCGTTAAGTCATATTTAAAAACCGACTATTTCATCACTTTGTTAGTGGGGGTTTATAATGAACATCGCGGTGAGTCGAGGTAAATATAATTATTATTATTTTTATTATGTAGCTAAATTATGTTTATTGATTATCTTCATTACAGATAAATGGTTTTATATTACTTTATTATTTGAACTTGTTTTGTTTATTTTCAATAAAAGTAATTTCTAAAAAGATTTTATTCACAATTGGATATGAAAACATTAAATTTATTATTAATAAAACGTTACCAATAAAAAGAAAATATATAAATCTTAGGACAAATGTTATGATAACTCAATTTTGGAAATATTTGTCAGTAATTTGAGAAGGTTCAAAGTCAAACTAAAATATTATGAAATATACTTTGAACCGTGAAATTTGCATAAATTAATTTATGTTACAAAATATATTCTAAGACGCTACCGTCTTATGAATAGGTTATGATGCCACCGTTCTAATATGAATATCTTTTAATAAGTATCAGTTTTAAAGAAATTTTGTTGAAGTTTACTTTGATTATAAATACTTAAAATAAAATATATAAAGAAACTAGTTATAAGAAAGTACATAAATTTAAATTGGTCATTAGTTTTAACTTTTCAAACTTCTAATTTTGTTTATTGAAGTTGTTATAATTTACTAGATAATTTTGTTGGATGGAAGAGAAATTTAAATAAAACACTTTTATTTAATGTCGGAACGTTTTAATTTAATTGAAATTTTCATCGGATCTAAAAACACAATATTCAAATTATTTGAATATAGAAAACTATGATAAAACATAAAATTTTGGAACATTTTTCTAGCTCAATTATTTGCCCTCGGATTGGAACATTTCATTTGACAATCAATTTTTAAGATCTAATGCCTGATTTCACAGTGCTACCTTAGGGTTTAGATAAAAACTGAACTAATTTCACACACAATTTATACGCTCATTTCCATTTGATAAATTGAATTATGAAACACTTGATATAAATATTTTATATCGAAAATTGGTGTTTTTAATATTAAAATATTTAATTTCTATCTTTTCTATAGTAGAATTCTGCTATGTATAAATTTTGACATTAATTTTTTGCAGCTTAGGCTCTACTCATCTGCCACGTAATATAAACTAAGCCGACTGCATAATGGAATTTAATACAAAGTTTTAACTCTGGTACTATTAAATTATGTATAAATGAAAATTTAATATTATTTATATGTGTTGACATTTGTGCAATATAATTTATTTAATAGTAACTTTAAGATTAATGCACTTGGTATGAAACCATAAATATAAGTCATAGTGGTATTTTTTATAAGGTAATAGGTTAGTTGCTAACCGGTTAAAATTGATTGTCATTTCTTTTCGGTCATTTCAGAATATTGTTAAGAAAAGTTTCGTTTCGTTCATGATCATTAAATTGTGTTCAATATAAATGAGCATGTAATACAATAATCCATAACAACAATCAACATAAAAAACCACTCGTGATCTACTAATTGAGTTAGTATAAAATTAGTTCCATTATATCACGTATCGAATTCGCTCGTAATTTTATCAGATTTGAAATTCAAAACGTTCTGCCTCCGATAATTAAAATTTTATTTGTTAAAGAAAAGCTCATTTGAAATATCGTTCGTGATTTATAATCGCAATTTATATTTTTTTTTTTTTTTTGGAAAATTTCATCTTTTTATAATTAATTTTAAGTTATTTTCTTCTTAAATTATTTTCTTATTATTATTATTTTTATGCTTGAATAATGATTATAATTATGACATGATACTTTGACTTTTACAATGTAAAATTAATAATGAGTGTTAATATTTTTTTATTAAATATTTGGTAATAAGTTTTACTTTCAATATTTTTTTTTTTAAAAAACTCATCTATTTTTTAAACTTTCCAACCGGTTTAAAAATTTATGTTTTTAATTTTCAATAATATATAGTATAATTTTCTCAAAATATCTTAGAAATTTCAAAAAATATCAATTTTCATTAAGAATATCTTTACTACACACTATAATTATCTATAAAAAAGTTTTCAAAAAATTTTTATTAATGGAAAGTTTTTTTGATCACAGAAAACTAAAATTTTTTTTTATTTGATTGATTAAACTAGTATATGTAATTAAGAGAGAAAAAGATGAAGAATTTCGGACCAAAAATAAAAAATTATTATGGGTCAATGTTAACGAAAAAGTAGAAGAAATTTCAAACTTTTACTAAAAAAAAAAATAAAACAATTTCCAAAAATATTTCAAAATTGTTAATTAAATAAATTTAACAGTGTTAAAACCACTTAAATGTACCATAAATATTTAAAATGTTATACACCCCCAAGATATTGAAATTTGGAAAATGTAAATTAGTTGATAAATACGAAAAAGTAAAAGAAATTTCAGACTTCGGTAAATACGAAAAAGTAGAATATAAAATAGTTAATATATTTAAATCAAAATTTGAATTTGATTTCGGTCAATTCACAGAAAATCATTTAATTAATTGTGCGACTTAATGTCCTCAAGGTGGGACCTTTTTTACAATCAACGAACAAGTGTCTACCTTTTCCTGTAAATTAGTTCTTTGAATATATAAATTTATCTTATCAAAATAATATTTTGTTTATTGTGAATTTTCTTATTCCTATTCCATTGTTTACATTTACATAACTTGAAAATTTTGCTTTTCAATTGCGCCAAAGAATTTTCCCATACAATTAACAATGACATCCAAAAATGTAAACAAAAGTTATGTAAATTGAAAGTCTTTGAATTAATTAATCCCATCAGTTTGTAATTATTTACGGAAATTGTTAAAAGATTATTTATCTTACAAAATATATGCAATATGCGAATAGTAACTGGGAAATACGCATTGAATATGAACATTTTACATGCCAAAATTTCACATATTTTCACATTCCATCTATAAGAAGTAAATTTTTAATTAATATTATTTCAAAAAATTACGAATAAGATAACAAATCCTGACTTTTGCGTACGAAAATTATGGAGCATTTACTTACAGATCGGAAATGCAAGTTGCGTATATATTATAGTCACCTCATTTTTAAACTTGTTTTTCATTTTTATATATATTTTATTTAGACTTTCATTTGAATTCCTTATAAAAAAAATGTCTTGATATTAAGTGCTAAATGAACTACACACATTTTTTCGCTGTGTTAAATTATACCAAAATAGATTAATAGAAAATAATAATAAAAAACTATAGAATTATTGAAAAAGAAATTTGTTAAAAAAAAAAAAAGAATATTTGCTGTACTAATTGACAAACTGTCAAAACTATATAAATACATAAATATATATGAAGTAAAAGTAACTTTTAAAGTATCACACATGTAAAAAAATATTAACAGTTTATATACTTGGTAAAGGTGTGTATCAGAGCGAAATTATTATAAAAAAAAATTTATGTCGAGTTTATAAATATTTCCTATATGCTGATAACAAAACTACTAAAAATTATCTGAACCTTTATTAAAGTTTTTAATTAATCGAGGTCAAATAAACTCCTTATTTCTTAAAATAATTCATTTTTTTTTTATATATCCAATGAATTTATGACTTAACCACTCTTCAAATATCAAAATTTCACCTTATTTAACACACTATATTTATTTGATTAAAATATAAATTTCAAGTTTGAATTTATTAATTTTTAATATGTATTAATTTTTATTTATTTATTTTGTTGGATTTTATTAGTGAAATTCGAATTAAATTAATAAAATAACTATATAAAAATAAATTTATGTAAATATAAATTTGTATTCTTTTCCGAATATAAGAAAACGTCTACACGATTTGGCTATCAACCGGTTAACTAAAGTGGTACTTGCAGAGTAAAATACTTTTATTTTAAGAAATTGCAAAATTTATGCTGGAAACTGGAAAGTTATATATGTAATATAAAGTTTGAGATAAAAAAGAATGGTAAGATTTATATTTATACTTGGAGTAAGAGAAAAATTTATATGATATTCAGAATTGTATGTTAAAACTGAGTGTATTTACTGAGACCAAAAAGATAAATGTTATGTGAGAAATATTCCAGGAGAAAATATTATATCTTTTATTTTTATTTGTGAGATATGTAAGTAAACAAACCAGTCTAGTAACCACGTTGATGCTATTGTTATTTTTGTTATTATGTATTATGTTTTCCATTAAGTTCTAAATAATTATTTTAAAACTTTGGCGCAAATTATATTTAAGAATTAATTCAATTTAGGAATTTTTGAAAACATAATTAAAACAAAGTATTGGAGAATTTCAGAAATTATAATATTAACAATTTTCATATAGATTTTGGCGCTATTTACATATTTAGTTCATAATAATGAAAAAAATTTTGTTCCACTAATATAGATTGATATTGATATATTTTAATAACGAAAATCAATAAATTACTGCCATTTTCTTTAGTATATTTTTAAACAAATTTTGATTAATCGACTGATTTTTGGAACAGCCAACATAACAGAAACAGAAACTGAAAAAAAGGTATTATAAATGTGACATACTTTTTAGGGCTAACTATAATTATATCTGATAGTATTTTAATTATTTTTATAATACATATAGTATAAAAATTAAGGGCCATTTACAAATTTTGAATCAGAATTTAATGATTCTCAGAAAAAGATTTTGTGATAGTATTCTGCGACCTTAGGCCTTCAGAAGGGAACGTTATTTACAATCAACCAACACTTATGCAACTTATAATTTCTATGAAATATGAATCCAATTTTTTTTTGTGAATTTTCTTTTCTTATTGTTTACGTTTACATAACTTGAAAATTTTCCTATTTAATTGAACCATAAAAATATTCCCATACAAATAACAATCATATTCAAAAATGTAAACAAAAATTATGTAAATTGAAAGTCTTTGAATTAATTAATCCCAACAGGTGGTAATTATTTCAAATTCATGGAAATAGTTAAAAAATAGAAAAAAATAGAAAGAACATACGCACTTTTTAATTTATATATGGAAAATACAGTGAATATGGCGCCATTTACAAATACAGCTCATAGATTGAGATATAGGTAAATTAATTATTATTTAGTATTTTTAGAAAAATATTGATTAATCGACTGATTTTTGGGAACAGAACTAGCCAACATAATAGAAAGTGAAACAATATTATTTGATATTGAGAAATTTCAAAAAGTGATTATATTTGGCATACTTTAGGGCTCACTACAATTATATCTGATTGCTTTTTGATGGAAATTATTTTTATAATAGTATAAAATTTAAAAAATGATAATGATATGGGTCATTACAATTTTTTTTAAAAATGCTTAGAGATATCAATTAATATATATATAATATATAAATAATTTAGCGATAAAAAACTGACCCTTGAATTTATCAAATACTATATGAAAAAAGTAATTCAAACATTGAAATAATTCTTTAATGACATGAACAAATGTATTTCTAGTAATTTTACAGCTCTTGGAAAGAATAGATTAATCAAAGTCTATAATTACCAAAAGAGTAGCTTAATTATGAGCAACTAATTAATCAACGACCATAGATTAGGCCCTTGGTGTATGTGAGAGAGCATTAAAATAACATAAATCCTACATGAAATAATCAGAAGAAAAAAAGTTAAATGCATTAAAACAATATTATTAATGTAGAGAAATGAAAATGCTTTTGACATCGTAATAATAATGTTTCCTGCTCTTGTATATTGGTAATCAGAATTACCTTAGCGTATGAGTAAAATGAAAAATGTTTTAATTGAGAAATCGATTTTACAAACTATCTGGGAAATATCTAATCCTTTAATAAAAAAAAAACTTTTGTTGTTCTTATATAGTTCCTAAAAGATTGAAATATTACAATGGATTTGAAAATTTATTCTTGTATTTAGTAATTAACTTTTTTTTTGTTTTTATAATTATCGAATAATTATCATTAATCATTAGATTAATTTATTTTTATGAAATTAGTGTTTTTGTGTATAGGGATTGTGAAAAGGATATAAAAAGTATTTTAATGAGTGTACATACCAAAAGAGAAGGTGTAAGATATAAAATGCATTTTTATTAATTGCAATTTAGTGAAATCTAAATATCATGAATGACATGATGATCATTGGTTTTTATGTTATAATTTACACTTTCTAAATGAAAGTAATAATTATATTATAACAATTAATAATATTGATAAAAAAGGGTCCAATATAATTGTACATAGTTTCAATATCATATTTAGAATTGAGAAAACTTATAGTAAATAAATATATGGATTTTTTTTAAAGAATAATTAAAGTTTCAATTTTTATAAATAGAACTATTTATCCACTTTTAATTAATTTTATTTATGTAGCATAACCGAAAAACAGATTTGAAAAATGTCATGATTTCATGATTGAATAATTTTTTAAATAATATTAATACTTTTGACTACTATGAACTATGACTATTGATTTGATTTGCAACAGTTTTGTGGAATATAGTAAATCACACGAAAAAATTGATTTCGTTATACTTTTCTCCCATTTGTTTAAATTTTAATTTTAAATTAATACTTTCTTTAGAATCTTTCACTTTTTAGATACATTTTTAATTTTTATGAATTAGTAAAGTGTAAAGAATTTAAACAATATTTAAACGACGAAATTGGTAGTTTGTGGTACTATCTCAATTTAGATTATATCTTGTTTCAACATAAAAAAGTACCTTCAGAAATTATTTCTGATTTTATTAGGGCCAATTTTTTTTTTGTTATAATAGTCATATTTTTTTTGGTATTTTTCTTAACTTTTAATTTACAATTTATTCAGAATTATTTCTGAATGTGTAGAGTTTGTTATTAGACCATCGTTTTTAATGGATGATAAATAAGCTATTATCATAGGTTTTCGAAATATTATTAAGAATAGTTTGACAAAACGGTTACAATTTGATATAATAAAACTGCCCGAACCTCCTAGCGAAGAGTGAGTGATAAAAATTGTTGAGTTTGTAAAACTTGAATTTTACAAGGAATTATATTGTTTAAAATCATAGCTTCAATGCAGCAAGTGGGAGGGAATGATAGAATTCTTAGGATTTCTAAAAAACTCAACCATGTTGCAAAATCTATTTTTAAAATTTTCGGTTTTGTGGGCAATATCAATGGATGAAGTTAAAGATACGGGGTTGATTTTTATGGAGATGATGTATAAAATTAATCTGGAGAGGCAATTTATTCAATTTTACGAGTATTATTAATAATTATGAGGGTTGCAACGGTTTTATCCAAGAAAATTGATTTTGCTAAAATGTATTTTTGTTCAGAGGGCTACATATGTGCACCATCAAATCCTAAAACCGCATGTACACAGGTCCGCTTTCTCTTTGAAGCGTAAAAAGAGTTCAAATGGGTAGTTTCCGGCCCATGCTTAAATTTCCCATTTATGTTGAATAGTGTATTTTTTTTAGCGTAACGAAACATTTTTGAAATCTTTTATATATTTATTCTGTTTAATTTAATTTTAATTAAACAAAAAATAAGACTGTTAAAATTAGATCTCCTTATGGTTTTTATTAAAATGAAGTGAAAATTCAGTAAAACAGAAATATCCTAACATAAAAGACATTATATTATATAATTGGATAAACTTTGTTTAAAATTAATAATATGACAACCAAAATATATATTTTGAACATATATCGATTTTATTCTATCTTGAAAATTAAACCTAATATTATAACTTGATTGATTTGTTTATTTTGTTTAGGGAACCAGTAAGGTTAAGCCAGAACCATGCACTTAGGCCAGAAGCAGATCCATTATACTCTCTAAACATTCACATTACACATGCCGTGGTAGTTGTCTGAGCCAACAATTCTTTCGACCGAACCAGAGAATTGGTTTCCATCCCAAAACCCCTGCTCACGCATTTCGTTCGTGTAATAGGAACCAAAACAATTGCGTCGCCGTTTCAAGAGACAGGGACTTTTTTTACAACAATTTTTTAATCCATTTAATAATATTTAGACACACGTATTTTTCTTAGTTAAAATTTAATTGTCGGTGTTTCGAGTTTCGGTACTTGGTCCAATTTAATTTAAAATATAAAAATAAATAACATTTTACTCTGATAAACATTAAATATATTATAAAATAAATGTTTTTATATAATTATTAATTACATATATATGTTGAAAAATCTGAGTTTTCCGAGATTTTCACGTTTTTTTAAAATCATTTTAAAAATGTACATCGTAATTGAAAATTGAACATAATTAAAATTTATATTCAAATAAATTTAGGAACAGAATCAATCATATAAAGAATTTTTCAGCTGATTCATTTCCATTCATCATTCAATTCATCATTTATAAATATGTATGACATTTTTTCGGTTTAGCTAAACTTAGGGTAAATTTTCATTAAGAAACGATGTAGTAACAGGCAGACAAGCTGGCAAGGAAAGGGGTTACGAATGACATCTTATCCTTAGTAACTGATCAAATAGGATATCCAATTACATACATTAAAGAACCAATACGTATTTGGGTTAAACGATGTAACCTGCGAAGCAGATGTAACCTGGAACACCTAAGGTACTACTAATTAGTAGCTTTTATCATTTTCGATTAATGGTTGAATAGCATAGCTTAAAATATTCAATAATACCAACAAATTGTACACAAAAATAGAATTTTAATTAATATTCATTGTCATTTCTTTATATTTTCTTACTATATCTAAGAAGTATCTATATATCAAACTGTGTAGGTATTTTCGGTATTGTTTAACAATACATTTTGAAACGAAACAAATCTCAGATTTGATTATATTTATAAAATAAAATCGCCTTACTTCCTGCACAATGAAATAAAATTACGATATTATAACAAACCAAATTTTGATAAATTTGTAATCCTAGATGTATGCTTTAAAAATCATTTAAATTAAGTATGAGCGCCATCTCAATTTGCATAGGTAAAGTATATGTATAATATCGTATCGTATGTATATGATATTTTACTTTCGAGTTAGTAGTTTCGAATTTTTCGGTATAGATTTACAGCGTATACAAAATTATTTATATTTTCTTATTGACAGGAGAATTTTATATTTATTTGAGATAAAAAAATTCATTAAAATTATGATAAGAATTCTTATTAAAAAAAGGATATTTTCTTTAAAAAATTCGAAATTTAGATTAATTATTATTTTTGATTATAGCTATATAAGAAATATATATTTTAGTATAAGAAATAGCTTTTCTAACGATAGTTCGATAGTGGTTTCCGTTTCCTGATATTCTCCTGGAATTTGGGTTTACAAATTAAATTGGAATTCCAAGCTATAAGTTTCTTTATAGCGAAGAAATCGAATTGCAAGCAGCTATTGTTTTCAGCAAATGGTCTCAACACTTACCGAATTTCCCAGCCCTAAAATGTAAAATCACATAACATATACTATAAAAAAAATATAACCTCAACTTTAACTCATGTAAAGTATTACTATCTTGAATGCTTGACATAACACATCACATTTTAGTACATGACTTTTAGGAATTTTATCTTGAATATTTAAATCATAATTAATTCTATATTAAAGGAGAAATAAAAAATTTAAATCAGTAATTTAATAAAAATATTTATTAATATATAGAAAAATCATATTCTTCTTAGCTATTACAAATCTTTTAATATTAATATGAAATTATTCTTTAAAAAGATCACAGCATTTACAAATATTGAAGAAAAGGATTATTGATTTTTAATTTTATGAACAATTTTAGACCAAATCTTTTACATAAAACTAATTAAATTTTAAAATTCACAAATAAATAAATAAATTAAAAGCCACTTTATATAAATTAATTTCAGTTCTGTGTTAAATTTAAATTCCTGTTTTTAACAAGTGTTCTGATGATGGTGAATTGAAATTTAGTGAGCGACCGTAACCTCCATATCCACTATGTCCATGTCCACCTCCACCACCACCACCACCATGCACATCTTCATGACTAACTGTATGGCTATGAGTATTTGAATAAACTGGTTTGGCAACAATTTCATATGTTGTTGATTTGCCACCACCATGAGCAAGTGATTTTAATCCAACAATTCCAGATAATAAGAGTGCCATAAGTCCAGTCATTAAAGCTTTGCCAGCAAGTAAAGCAAGACCACCCATTGCAACAGCCATTAATGTACCTATTTAATATATTAAAAGATGAAATTAAAAATTTACAAAACTATTTTTTTTTTTGTAAAACTAAATACCTTTCATCATCATTCCAGCAGCTATAATTGCTTCTAATCCTCCCTTTTTACCAATTTTTCCTTTTCGGCCCGAAAATGCAGCACGAGCATCTTCAGTAGAATCCAAGAGACTCCATTTCAATGTTAACGATTGTAAAAGATTACCAACTTTTGCCACTAAATATCCATCTAATCGTTTTTCTGGATCATTTGGAAAATTTCGTGCAACTTCTGTTATTTTTCAATAAAAAAATAAATAAATTAATTTTTAATATCAAGAAAAATTCAAATTTCAAATATAATTTTATTATACCAGCTACAATTTCTGATGTTTTAGGATCACTAGCATTTACTTCCCGAACTATACTAACACCTGGATATAACAAATATTCCTTTTTATCTGATAAATTTTCTATTAAAGATACAATTTTTAATTTAACACAAGTCACACTGTATTCTTTATCACAATCTTGTCCAAATGCCTTTTCACCCTCAGTTGGTATATCCTTAGAAAATACATTTCCAGCTGAACAGGTAATCAAAACCAATATAAATATTTGTGTACTTTTATCCATTTTAAGTTAGTGTTACAGAATTTAAGAAATTAATAAAAAACCGAAAATTATAGAATCGAAGAAATATATGTTTTTACAAGTAAATTTACAAGAAAATCCAAAAAAAAAAGAAACTATTTGATTCCGTGACAATAAAAGAACCAACGTAAACAATCAACTGATAGTTAACAAACAAGTGTTCTATCTTTTTATAGAAATCTACAAGATATATTTTTTGTGAAAATGTAAAAATTTTAAGTACATAAAAACCCTCTAATTGTAATTCTCTTTTAATATTTCTCCTCACTTTCAATTTGTATTATGACGTATTTGTCGGTCAGTAAGCTATGGCGGAATCAACCCATAAACGCATGAATTAATTTTTATTTTTGGTCGAAAATGTGATCTAATTTTGTGTCTTTATTAAAATTTTTTTTTTATATTGAAGTGCTATTTTCCCCGAAAAAAATTGAAATATAAATAATGGTTTTTTTGTTTGTTTTGTTTAATTAAAGTAAATCTATTTTAGTATAGCCCTTTAATTACATGAATGTAGCTGGTAATATTTAGTTAAAATAATTAATATTTTATGACTTCCTGCAAATTTTTGGTAATTCTCAATATTATTAACTTTCTATATTGGATATTAGTAATATCTATAGAGAGTTCCAAGCGAAGTAATCACCAAGAAATACTTATATAATTGTAAAAGCTCAGTATACATGGCGACCGCGCTCTTAACAAGACACTTTATGCTATGCTTAAGGATCATACAATTAAAATAAGACTATTGAAGGTAAACATTTGTAGATGATGCAGAGACGAACATGAGACTGAACACTTTTTGTGTGATTGACCTTGTCTGATTGTCCCTGTCTTTGGTTCTTACTACATGGACGAACAGCATGAAGATGTGTTCTGGGTTGGGAACAAATTCTGAAATTCAGTCGAATGAGTTGCAGACTCAACCATTCACCACTGGACGAATAACGTGAAGGATACGTGCATGAACCCCTAGAGGTCCCTCTCTCTAATTCAATCCAATACCGAATATAAACAAATCATTAAAGTTTCCAATATATATAAAAATATTTTATTATATATAATTTTCAATATTTTAACTCCAATACATTTTTTTTAGCAGTTCTCAAAATTATCCTAAATACTTGTAGCTACCAAAAAATCAAAAAGGATAAGGTTCTTTAAGTACACGGCTTCATATGCAAAGGAATACGTATATACTTTTTAAATATAGAAAAGTTTAAATTACAATATAAATTTCAAGTCATTCAAAATTCTGTTAAGCCTGTTTTTAGAAAATAAAATATACTTTATGTTAATAGTTCGCCCATTTATCGGTCCGTGTTTCAGTTAGCCTTAATTTTTTAATAAAATTGTTAGTACGTCAGATGCCAGTTTACACGGTGAACGAATAGATAATTTTATTTTGTGGTAAATATTATTTGTATAAAAGTAAACGAAAATCAACAAAATTGAAGTTTGTTGAGAAGATAATAACGAATGATCAGAGATAGTAAATTATCTGAATAATTTAAATATATATGCAAAAAATTTAAAAATGCACCTAAAAACTGATTTTATAAAAAATTGTGTGAATTCATTATCTTACCAACAAACCAAAGTTTGTTGATTTAGGTTAACTTTTGTAAAAAATAATACAACTGATTTTCCTGTTTTTTTTTTCAGTCCCAACCCAAAGCGTCATTAGTTCGTTGGCAATGAAATGGAATCATATAAGGACTGATACTATTAAGTAAAACAACACAACAAAAATGTCAGTTCAGTATGTACACGTTAGGGGGTTAGGCCTATGTATGTTAGTCTTATACTTGTCACCTTGTCATAATAACAATTGTTTACCGCGACGTGTCAAGTTTTGGCAGATTATTTATGAATTATATTTTAATGTGATATGTAACTAATAAAACCCAAGTGAATAGTTCGTTATTAAATTATTTAAAAATATAAATAAAAATATATTTATATTAATTTAAATAATTTTAATTTAATAATTCAATATTTTTGAAAAAGACAATTAATTAAAAATTATTATTTTAATTATATGTTGTAAATGTTGAACTTCTATTTGTTCCTCTCTGTCATCCGGCCTGTTATTCTCCGGATGGCTTCTATAACAAAAAAAAAACTAGTTTTCTTAAAAATTAAAATAAAATTTACTAGTATTCTGTGACAAATAACATTTGTGAATTAAAAAGCCTTTAAGTATTAAACTACTTCATTGTAGATCGGATACGCGACCTTCTTTTCTGTTAATAACCGATAAATTAAGTTTAGTAGTGAAAGAGAATTTTTTTTTTGTTGTTAATTTTTCAATTTTCTTGTGGTTAAATTAAATCTTAATGTTGGTTATTTCATTCAAATATTTTAATAGCTAAAAATTTATTAGTTAAATAGAGCATCAAATCAAATTTAACAACAACAAAATTCCCGGTTAGAATATTGAAAAAAAATATTTTTGATTAATTTATAGATTTATTTACAAAAAAAAAAAAAAATGTTTCCTTTAAAAAGTAGTGCGTATTTTAATACCATTACTTTTTTTGGGACTGTCATATCACTTTCTACAAAAACAAAAAAAAAAGTTTCGATTTGGTCTGTTGGTGACAAAAACAATTTCTGCATTGAAAACTTTTCTTAACATTTTTTTTCTGCAAAATAAATTAGAAAAGCATGAAGAAAGAATAATTGTCTTCCAGATATTAAACTTAATTGTATTTAACAATTATTTCTAATATTTGATTAGAAATGAATTAAAAATTCAATTTCATTTGTTATAAATCGAGAAAATTGAGCTCTAGTTTTTATATTGAACATTCTAAAAATTTGATAGAAGAGATTGTAAAAAACTTTTAAGAAAATAATTTTAAGGAAAAGAACAATTGGTATTTTACTATACGCGTTTATACAGTAAAAGAGAAATTTGATTTAATTTGATGAAAATTTTAGATTAATTTACTAAATAAAATTAATTTTTAACTACAATGTTTTAACTGAAATGACTAAAACTTTAAATTAAAATTTTTAATAAGTTCAATTAATTCTGAAAGAATTTACTTTCTTGATCTAATTTGTAATTTCACTTTTTCGTATTATTAATTTTCTGTTTAACATTTGTATTCCTATATGAAAATATTATATAAATATAATACAATTCGTTTAAGGATGATGCAAGGAATTTTTACGAATTAACTAAAATTAGATTTAAGGATGAACTACAGATCAGTCATTAGATTCTCATTCGTATTTTTTTAAAATTTGTATAATAGGTTTAAAGTATTTACAAATTTTAACACTAAATTTCCATTTGGAAAATAATTAAGTATATAATTTAATTGGAAGGGGACAGGACGACATAAACCATTAAACTCCACTATGAAAGGGACATAAATCCATATAATTTTGGTTTTATTTAGTTTTTTAAATTTAAGGTTTTTAATTAAATAAAAAATTAAAAATGAAAGTTAATTTTCCTTTTACAAAAACCACAAACAAAAGTTTATTCCTTGTGGTGGCGAGAAGCGATTAATTTTTTTCGGTTTTATTTTATTTTTATCTTAATGTTTCAGCGTTATTTCATAATGCAAACTTCTTCTTTTTGCAATTTGCTGAAAAATGCCACACATAAACGTTAAACGAAAATTTACCAATTATTTTTACATTTTTATGTATTATTTTTAAAAATAAAGAATAAAATAGAAATATTAATTATTAAATTGACAAAATATCCTTTTTTATTCGGAAATTATAGTCCATGTACATTTTTATGAAAAAAAAATCGTTAAAATCAAAATCATTGGAGAAAATTAAAAAGTTTTTAGTAAGAATTATTTTCTTGGAATGATAACTTTAATAATTTGAAATATAAATATGAAATCTATTAAATTTTTTTCAATAATTCACTTAAATACGTGGACGATAAATCTGTACTTTAGTTATGAAAGTTTTTATATATGTATAAATAAATGCCCAAATTTTCTAAATTTAATTTATAATTATATTTGCATGATAGAATGTAAATGTTTTTTTTTTATGAAAATAAAATTACTTTAATATAATGGTTACTTTTAAAGTTACTTTTATAATGGACAATAAAAATAAAAGTTTGTACATTTTTTATTGTTGGTATTTAAAAAATATAAAAGCACTTATATTTTGTGATAATATTCTATATACAATTACATTCCCAGCATAGTTAATTAAACACTACTAATAATATCAAATTACTTTAGAAATTATGAGAAATTAAAGCATAAGCTAATTTTATTATTTTTATGTTTATTAAAGGCAAAGAGTAATAATTTTTCTAAATTTTCCAAATGTTGTTTTTTATAATATTAATTTATAATATTAACACTCAAATAACTAAGCAGATCGCAAATTTACCACGTGATGAGAAAATTTTCATTATATATTCTATAATATTCAATTACAATCTGAATAACTTGTACCACCCCGCAGTTTACTCTCAACATACGCAATGGCAACGCGCTATAATGCACTGTCAAAAACAAGTTAAACCCATATAAAATGTATGGGATTAGATAAACTCAACGCAAATATTCACAATGCAAAAAGTTGGAAAAATAGAAAAATTGAACGCAAACTATCACAACGTAGAAATTTTATAATTAAATCATGTCTTCGTTTGTTCGTTTGAAATTTGACAAATAAAATTCATAATAATTACAAATAATTGGAAAACCATTATTCACAATGTTTTTTAATGATATTAAAAAACATTGTGAATAATGGTTTTCCAACATCTGTTTTATTTCATTTACGAATTAATACATATTTGGGAGTGCCTATTACGCCATTGTAAATGTTGCGCTGTATTGCGTTTTAGTTGCATATGTTGAGATTAACTCCAGCATTATAGTATGTACAAGAAAAAAAATATAAAAATTGATTTAATAAATTTAATAAAAAATATTTTTGGACTAACTATAACTGTAAAAATACTACATTTACAATAAATTTCAAATAAATAAATAAATATTGTTTTAATTTTTTTTTTTTAATAAGCTGGTTGTCCCATTGCATGATAATTATAAGCTAATTCTTGGGCAGATGCTTGTCCATTACGATTCCAACCATCAGAATGAACAATTTCAGCTGCTGGACTACCAGTAATATAAGCTGTTGTTATATGATCTTTTTTTTTAGCTAATAAATCCTTAAAAAATGTTGCACCTATAAAAAATATAGTGCTATTTATTAAATTTAGAAAATAGTAAATAAATAATATAAAAAATATAAATATTTTACCTGATAAAATAAGTGCTAACATACTGGCAGCTAAAGCTTTAAGTGAAATGAATTTGACAACCATCAAAAGTACTTTCATTACGAGGGCAAGTTTTATTTTAATTGCTAATAAGAATGGAATAAGAATTTTCTTCATTTTCTTGGATCGATATTCTAAAAAAAGAAAAAAATCAAAATAATTAAATTAATTTCATTATAATATTTATAATTTGTAAATTATTAGCTAAAAAACACAGCAAATTTTTTAAAGCAGTGGAATTAGAATATGCTCTGAACTTAAAATAATTCCACTTGTTTCGTAAATATTTTTTTTAATGATTTATTACACCTTAATGATTTATTAATCATTAATTAATTTTAAAGCTTTTCTTGCATTTGTTGTACCGCTGAATAAATAGCTGAACAAAGTTCATTTTGATTCAGTATTACTGGACACCTAAAAATATGCAATATGCAAACATATTTAAAGAAAAAAGAAAATCGTTTTAAAATTTAATGAATACAATCAAAATTCATTTGTATTTAATTTATATTTGACTTCAAAATTTCAAAAATGTTTATAAATAAACTGTAATTAACTAAAAGAAGGTTTAATTTACTGATATACTAAGAAAGCTTATATTCAGATTCAAAACAAAAATCTATTGACAATATCATTTTCATTTATATAACAATTGCGATTAAACGATTAAATAACAAATTTCGCCTAAATATATGTTACCGAATATTATTTAAATAGAAATCGAATTTTTGTTATATGTACATTGTTGACTCTATAAATTGTAATACTTTTTTAATTTTGGTTAACAAAAATATTATTTTCATAATAATAGTAATAAATTATTATGTAAAACGCTTGGAAGTTCCCAGATTTTTTTCAGGTATGATTTTTTAACTTGATGACCGTCAATTTGGGATGACTAACCAAAATACAATTTTCCAGAGCAGCACCGATGTTTGGTTGCAATTTACAAGGAGTACTTGCTTTAGGGTGATTGAAAAATTATCGACTCTTAGCAGTATTTATTTCAATGTTATAAAAGGGCTATTAAATGATATATGTGGGATTTACAAAATCCCTGTATGTGTAATAGTAGTGTGCTATTCTATGATGCAGACTGACGCATCGTTGTCGCTCTAAGTTCACTTAGAATTAAATTATTACCAGTAATAGAAATTTGCAATATATAATTGTGATTTGAAGACTTTGGAAAAATGTTAACGGTATTGATTTGACAATATATGTTCCACTATTAAAATTTTTTTAGATTCTTGAAGTTAAAAGTTTCTTCACTGTAAAGAGACTTTTGACTCGGAATCCATATACAATTAGTAATAAAATTGTAATAAAATATGATAAAATTGATATGAACCAAAGAGTGAACAATGAAAAAATATAACAGATCCCTGAACAAGTAAAAGTATAGCTCTAAATAGCCGGTAATATTTATAATTTTTTTCTCTTCAATTTTTTTTATTAAATTTTTTAAAAAAGTTATTTCCTATATCTTAATTTGCTTGACTAAAGAATTTCTTTCCTTATTTTTTTGAATTAAAATAGGATTTTTATTATATTTATAGGAATATTTAGTTCTAAATAGTAATGCTATTTACAGACATTTTTAATTGATCTATCTGCAAAAATATAAAAATAAATTTTTATATTTTTAAAAAAATATATTTTTCTTCTAAGATTAATATAAAAAATTAAATTTTAAACTATAATTAAATTGCATTTAAATGCATCTTAAAAATTTCAATGAAAATTTAAAGGAAAATCGTTAAAATTGCCTATTATTAAAAATAACTTGCAATAAATTTTGATCTATAATAATTTGTACGTAAAATTTTCAAGGGAAATTTAATTTTGTCATTTTTAAAAGTTTCAATACACTCCGTCATGTTAGTAAGAAACTCTAATACTTTCTAACTTAATGAAATTAATAACAAAACTTTTAAAGAAAATTAAAGAAGGTCGTTCGTTGGTAGAACACCAAAATAAAATTTCCAGTTTTAGTTATTTTGTTGAAGCATTTATAAGATATTTTTACTGGTGCTGAAGTTGCAAAAGATTTCAAAAAGAAATTATTTACTCCCCACTTTCATATTTTACGTTATATACATAAATTTGTATTATATACTTTAATGTAAATAAATTCATAAAAGATTCAAAAACTAAATATAAAAAGAGAAAGTATTGGTATCCCCCTCTCCAATTAAATATAAATATATGTATAAAAAAAAATTATGAAGAATTCGTTAAAATTTTTTGTTTTTGTTATATCTGTTGTACACAAAATTTCTTCTAATTTCTCTTTTAAAAAAACAGAAAACGTTTAAGTATTTAAAACGGATGTCAAAAGTAGGACATTTCCAACTGGATTTGTAAAAATTGTAAATTGAATGATTTCACAACATGAAACAGCATAAATATTATATGTATTAAAATTATTATAGAGAAACAGGTTAATCTGTTCAAAATAAGTATAAAAATATTTTATTTTCCTTTTTTCTTTACATTAAATAAGAATATCTTAAAGAGCATAAATGTATTTTGTAATTTGAGAAATTTTTTCCCATTCGTATATAAAAAATTATTTTAAAATTTACAGAAGTGGAAATTTATCAGTACCACCATAATAATTTGAAATGCAATAAAATTTTTGTATATTGTAATATGAAAACTTAATGCACTTGGATAAATTAATGCCATTGAACTTGGTAATATTTTGATTTACCACTTTCCTTACCAAAAGTAAATTACAGTTGTTTACCACTTTCGAATTTCTTGTTGTTGTTTTAACTGTTTTAAGTTTTATATGCGGAACATGCAAAAGGGGAATTGTATGTAAAGAAAAAGTATGCAAAAATTATATTCCATTTGGGTGGTATATTTTTTAAAAATATTTTACATGTTTTCTAATTATTATGTTTTTCTTTTTTTTTTAATATTGTTTCAACAAATGACCAGTTAACGAAATATAAAATATTTAAGTCCGGCTTTAAAATTGAGGCCAGTTATTATAGGTACAAATGAAAATATTCACATTAGTATAATGAGAAAATTTAAATATCTTTTCGATAGATTGGAAAATTTCTTTTAGGTGACAAATTATTGTATTTAGATATTATAATAAAATTTATTTAGAATTTATTCTGTTTAGATTTAAAATACTAAATTCGATAAATGATAATTTAATATATTTAATTTTTTTTAATTAAAAAAATCTTAATGGATAGAATTCTTGTAAATATCTGTAGGTAAATTTCTTTAATGTTAACTAAGTTTTGGAGAAATATATTAAATTTCTTTTTGTATATCATTAATACGAAACAAATAATTAATTCAAATTATTACTAAAACTAGCATTAATTAGTTCAATAGTACAGAATTTACGAAATCGTTTGAATATTGTTGATATTTTAGTTGTGTTTAGATAAATTGATAGGATATTAAATTTGGTTAGTTGGATAGTTGAAAAATTTGAGTCCTGTCAAAATCTTCTTGCACATTGCCAGAAATTACATTAGTTTTACAGGCTTCATAATTGGTTGATCAATAAAATCAGTAATAAAGTAATATATTCTAATTTAATTATAATTAGAATATAGACTATAGTCTTCTATAACTATACAGAAAAGAGTCTAATTTTAATTAATAGCTTTTCAGCGGATTTTTTTTTAATAAAAATTAATTATTCATTTTGTAGATATAATTTTCTATTCAAAAATATCGTAATTTTAATTATTACTTCATTGAATTACAAAATCAAAGTTATGAACAACAAAAAAAGAGAATAATTTCGGTGGTACAGCCACAATATGAATAAAATCTAGTTTTACACATTCCGGTTCATCTGTATGAATGAAAACACTCAAAGTGAATGTAATTTAGCATATAAAACGAGATAAATTCTAAAGCAACGTATCATTCAATCGTTGACTTCAAACTGGAGCTATTCGTATATTTAAATATTTAAAGTTTTCTTAAATATTTAAGATTAGAAAAAAAATAGATATTATTTTTTTTCTAATCTTAAATATTTAAGACATTTAAAAAAAATTAAAAAAAAATTAATAATACCATCTAATGCACGTCCAGTTGCTTCGTTTTTAGCTTCTTCGGCATCAAATGAGAAATTTAATTCATGTGTAGATAAATATCGTTCAGTTCTATCCAATAATGATTCATTTTCTGAAATTGATCCAAATGATTTTGCACCATTTTCAACTCTATCAATTGTTAATCCACTAAATACATATAACGATTTTTCACTATCGACTTCATTAATTAGATTAGTAACATCTTTTTCTGATGGATTACTAATATTAGCACTAACAAAACTAATAAAAGCTAATAAAATTGCCAAATTTATTTTTGAATTCATTGTTTTATAAAAAATATTAAATATAAATTTATGAACTACTATAACAATTATTTACACTTTAAATACAAATCAATTATTGTGATTAAGCATAAAATTACTTAGCTATTTATTAGATTTTTTTTTGTTGATAGTTACCCATCAGGAAAACCAAATGTATTTATAATTATGTAGAAGGGATGTTACTGCCCTGAATAAGAATTAACCCTAAATAATATAATGAAGACATTTTACTATACTATTAATTTCATTAATATTCAATATCAATAGTGTAACGATTGTTCTTGCATAATAATTTTATGATTATATATCAGTTTTAAATCCGGACAACAAAATATAATATCACCCAAATATAATAAATTTTCAATTTCATTTTCATTTACAATTAATATGTATATAGCCAATTTTGAATTTAGACTTCAATGGTATGTAAATGTTAAGGAAAAATATTTATTATATGGAAAAGAATGTCTTTGCAATGTTGAAGACAGTTCAATTATTCTAAATTTCATTAATATGGGCAACGAATTTGTTCTCAATTATTTGGCTTAACGAAATATTGGTTAATAGATTGTGTCGAGAAAGTCTATATAAGAAATTCCAATGCATCATAAATAATGTTGTTTAATAAGTAATAATAATTCAAAAAATACTTAATATTTAAAAAACATATTATGATTATTAGGAAGTATATAGGGGGAATATAATTAAGGTAAGCGTCTGAAATAAATTATTTAAAATTTAAGTTAAAAAATTGGACAGTGAATAAATTATATAAATATTTTAGTTATGCTTAAAATAGTTTTAATTGCACAAGAATATTACAGGAAGCATTCTGTAAAAAAAACAGTAATCATTAATTAGATTACTAAACATAATTTATTGAAATGTATTTAAAATTTAATTTATAATCTGTATTAAAAATTTACAAAATTTATGTAGATATTCTGTTATTATTGATGGTTGGTAACACTAATTATGTTATTTGAAATTGTTTATGATCCAAAACTATTCAAATCAATATGTTCTAAAACATTTGATGAAGATGCAAAATTACCAGATCCAGAGATAACAAAATTGTAAAGAAACTATCGATATAAAAATAATAGTTAATATGATGTTCAAAATCATATCTTAAATATTTAAATAAAGATACAATATACTTTATAAATTTATATTTTAAATATAAATAATTTAAAATATAGAATCATATAATTTATATTTTATGTTTTATGCAAACAAAGATTTGAATAAAATAATTAAAAATATGCAGATTCTGGTTGCTGAATAAATTGGTATATTTTCCTGAAGCTAATATAATAGATCTAGATTAAGTGTACTATGGATAAGTTTTAATTTCAATTAGTTTTGATCATTTTATCATATAATAAAACTGAAAGTACAGTTGCTTTTTCAATCTAATTAATTCAATTAAATGAATTATAAATAAATTTAAATTGCTAAAAACTAAAATTAATTGAATTTCAGAATTATTGAATTAAAATTCAGATTATTAATGTCACTTTAATTTTAGATTTTTTGTGAAGACCAAAGAAATGTTTACTGAACAAATTAGATGAAAGCAAATTAGATCTCTTCTATTAAGATGGTCACTAAGTGGCTCATTGTACTATCCTATGATTTTCATTTTATAAATTAATTTTACTTATATACTAAATCGATTCCTCGCCATTTTTTGGATGTCCCACCCATGAAATATATTTATTTAAAGAATATGCGATATTAATTTCTAGTATCTATCTAATCAAATGGCTTCCGCAATTTTATATTAACATAACGATTCGATTCTGTCCATCTAAGAGCACTTATTTGTATGGCCCAAATATCAATAATATCATTAATAACATTGACATTAACATGCCTTTAAGGAATGAAGTCATAATTTTAAATAAATTATTCAATTATTAGTCTGAAAAACTATTTATATTAAAATCAGTGACTTATAAAAATAAATTAAAATTTCTTAGATTTGTGTTACTTAGTATGCAATTCTGATTTACTTTAGATTCATATACTGGACGTGTCAAATTGTTTATCTAATTTTATAGCAAAAAACCAACAATGCTACTAAAAAATTATGCAGGTTTCCTATATATTTAACATGCTCCTAAATCATTAAAAAGGACGAATAAAATAAATTTTTAACGAAATAAAAAACAATTTCAATTTCAAAAACAACAAATATTTTCATTATCTTTATTTGAACAATTTATTTTTAATTTAATTATTACAATAAATATTAAATAAATCCTTAATAAAATAAATAAATTTATTTTACATTATAATTTTAATTAAATGTACTTTTAATACAAATTAAATGTAATTGTGCTTGACTTGGTTTGGTATTTGCAATTTTTGTTTACATTTACATTAATTTTACTGTTTTTGTGGAACTTGTGCACTATAAGCAGCATCATGAGCTTCATCAATACTTCTAGCATATGGATATGCAGCTGAACCACCTGATGACCATCCACCAGTATTACCTCCGACACCATAACCATTATTCCAACCACCAGCATTATAACCACCAATTCCACTACCAAGGCCACCACCAAGACCACCACCACCACCACCACCCAATTTACCTAAAACAGAACCACCAGCACCAAATAATTTTGCAGCACCTAAAGCTAATGCCAAAACAAATGCTATTTTAGCTACAGCAATTGCTTTGAATGCAAGTAATGCCAAACCACCAAGGAAAATTGGTATTAAAGCAATAAGTTTAGCACCAACTGCCATCATTAATGGTCCCATAAATTTTTTCATTTTACCACGTCCTAAGAATATAAATAAATTATGAAATTATTTTTATATAAGATTTTAATTTTTTTTTATGTTACCTTCATCAATGGCACGTGCAATTTCTTGTGTTGTTTCTTTTGGTACTTTAACTTCTAAATTATGTGTTGTAATAAAATCAGAAGTTGATTTCAATGCCAAATCTAAAAGACGTCCATATTTTTCATCAGATTTTTCTGGTAATGATGTAAGAATTTCATTTTCCGAAATAGCTCTTCCATCACGAACCGGTGCACTTTCATCTCTATAATAATATATATAAAAAAAAATATATTTTAAAATTATGATATCTCTTTTTGCTATAAATTTAGTAGATAAATCAATTTATAAACCAGTTTATCATTCATAAAATTTAATTTACTATTTTAACTGATATTTTCTGACGCAATATTTTTACGATAAAGCATTTATCAACTCCAAGAGCAATAACAAATACATGTCTCTTGAAAACCAGACAGTTTTAAAACTTCAAATACAGCACTAATATTGTCTGTATCAGATAATAATAAAAAAAAAAAACTGGTTTATGTTAAGATACCAAAAAAACAACAACTAAAACTTTCATTGATCTTGAATTACTGAATGAAACGTGATATTAATAGATTTACTATGATTAATAGATTAATTGATTAATTTGATATACCGTCATAGTTTTAAATTTATAATTTATAAACTTTTTAATCAATTAATATTTAAATTTATAAAATTTATATATAAATTTAATTTAAATTATTTTCATATTAATTAGATTTAATTAATTATTCATATCGTACCTTGTGAATGTAACACCAGGTATAATTTCAATATGATTACTACGTGTAGCACGATTAATCGCAGTAATTGTTTTAATAGCTAAACAATTTGTAATATCAGGACTATCAGCACAATATCCAATCATTTTAGCAAAACGTAAAAATCCATCATTATTATCAATATCACTTTCAATTTTATTGATTTTATTATTATGTCCGGGTGGTGATGCTAATGCAATTCCGGCAAATAAAATAATTGTTACAATAAACACTTTCATTTTTTATATTGGTTTTTTTTATAAATTTTTGAAAAAGGATTTTTTAAAAGGATTTATTTATTTATTTATTTTTTTAAATAAAAACTATTTTTTTTTATGTTACACACGGAGATTAGAGTACACGTTTTATTTAGTTCGTTACACTTAAAATGATGAAAACGATTTGATGCAATTGACCGGACACCAGCAACCTTTTATACTTAATAAACTGATTTTAGTTAAATCTATTACTTATCACCCAAAGATGAATAAATTACTATATATCTGCTCTGCGGTGGCGTATGTTTGACAAATAAATAAATAACAACAAAGAAAATACAATATAATAATAAAAAAAAAAATGGAAAAATTGTAAACAAAATAGTTAAGATACTCGTACTATTAAGAAAAATATAATTTACTTAGTTTGCGTACTTTGGTGCAACTTATGATAAATAAAAGAGTCAGATAAAGATTACGTTTAGGTTTAAATGTTGGCATGCCAAATCAATATACCAGAGAAGAAGGGAGAGGCTACAAAAAACAACACATTATTTATACAATTTTAAAAATCTAGCAATATACATTTATATATACATACTTTTATGTATATATTTCAATTTGGATATATCTTTTAAATGGATATGAAATGAGGGTATTTAGCATACCAGAAAAAAATCATTCAAAATGACGCATATACAGGTGAGGTATGTAATCGACAAGGCGGAGCTCTAATTCGAGTTTAACTCTTGTTTAGTGTTAAGGTAAATTTCATTAAGGTTATTTTTTTTATTGTTTGTTTACTAGTTCAATTGTACTGCACATATTTTTTCGGTGTGTAACTGAAATTATTATTTAAAAAAAAAAAAAATATTACATTTTTATTTTTATGCTTTGCTAAACTCGTCTATTTTTGTTTTTTTTTAAAGATTTTTGTAAGGTGTTCCCTCTTGGACCCATATAAAAATCAGGTATACCTGTCACGAACTTATGCTAACCATTATATTTTTTTAATGGTTTTTTTTTTATTAACATTAAATATGAAGAGTATTTATAAGATACAATAAAAAACAATGCATAAATTCATATTGTGTCACACCTGTAACTAAAATTTTTGTATGTTTGGAATTTCTCTATGTTTACCATAACAATATAGGCTTATTCCGGAATTAACTGGAAGCTTTTTGATTGTAGTGAATATGAATTAGTATAATATTTAAATTAATATTTAATTAATACTTAAATTATCCTGTTAATTGATTGTAAATCCAAATATTACTTTTGTTCCATCAAGGATCTTAATAGTGTATAATTAATTACGGATAGAAATAGGATTAAGGCTGGGTTACATAGTTTCTATCAGTTCAGTTCAGTTAAGTAGACTGAGCACATAGTTATCAATTGCAACCGATAAAATCACATATTATTATTTTTTGAAACTGTCAAATTTCATTTCTCTTGATATATCCTTCAGCTTAGATGCGAAAAGTTCCAATTGTTCTAAACTCTTTCGATTTGTTCCAATTCGACCTTCCACTCAATCGATTTCCCATATAAAATGTATGAAAACGTCAAATTTGAACTTTACTGAACGAATAAAAACTGAGCCGATCGAAACTATGTAGCCCCCACTTTAGCAATAAATATTTGTATGGGATGAATTTGGTAATTGATCATGTTCCATATACTGTAATTCTGATTGCCCATACTAATTAAAATTGGATGATTGATAATGTTGTGAGTCAAAGGAATTTTCGGAATTAAAAAAATATTTTGATTAATTATTTAATTCGTATTAAAACATTTATAAAATGATCGAGAAATCTCAAAATTTTTGATTGAAAAAAATATAACTTTTTCGTTAGGTATACAGAATAGTGATATTTTAATTGAGGAAATATTAATTATTCTAGCAAAAATTGTGCATCTCAGTTTTCACATGAATATAAATATTACAATGTAAAATAATCCGTATTAGCAAAAACTATTTACATAAATGGTTTTTGGTATTGATACCAATTGGTTTTTGGTATTTTATAAATGGTTTTTTGCATTAGTATAATTTTCCCAAATTTGATTCTAGTTTAATTAAAATAATTTATATATCTTTTAATATGAACTCATAAATCATAACCCAAAATCGCAAAATAAGGATTACATCAAAATTGTGCGTATGGCAAACTGTAATTTGTAAACAATTTCACTTTACATAAAATTGTTTTCTTACAGTTTTTTTTTATTAGTATTTTCACTTATTTTCATTGTTTTGTAGATCGCACCTTGCACAAATAAAAATAAAAATGAAAACTTAAAGTCGCCGGTCTAGTATATTAAAACTTAATAGATATTAATATGCAGATTCATTAGTTCATATTAAATTTTAGGGATTGGTTATTTTAAGAATTTTTATTTCGTATTTACGTTTTTGAGCAAATCGCAACACATAATCAGAGCAAAATTGCAATAATACGCCAAGTGCTTGAAATACACAATCAAATTTTAATGAGCTTCGTTAAAGTTTAGCTTTTATATAGTTTGTCTGCTACTCTGAAATTTAAATTGAAGAAACCCATTATAAAAATATACTTATTAGATAATTAAAATTTTATACTGTATTTTGACAATTTAGCATAAAAATTAGTTATGTTTTGTTAAATTTTATGTTAATGGAAAACCAACACACCCCACATTTTACATTAACACAAATATTTAACAAAAATCTTACCCTATATATAACAAATAAAAAAAAAACAAGTAACAAACGACAAGTAAATTTAACAAAAATGTCATGAGTTTTTATGAATGAAAGATACTTTCTCGATGTATCAATATTAGTTTTTTTTTTAGTTTTCGTATGTTTACCTAGTGAAAAGAAAAGCAATTATCATATATACTTGGAATTTCTCACTTGTGGTTTTGAGTTGTTATATGTTGAACAAAATATGTTTAGGTTTATAGATTGATGGTTGTTGTGAATTTTATTTTATTCTGTAACTGTAATGAGTTGTAGATATAAAAATTTTTTACTTTTAAATTGTAGTAATCAGTATAGTTTCAGTCAATAAACATTTAATTTAATTTTGAATTAAAAGAAATTCAATGTGCTGCAGCCGAATTAATGCCAAAACAATAATTTAAACCATCTAACTAAATTCCATTAGTTTTGGTAATTCTTTTTATCCAGTTAGTTACCTATTTAGTTCATATTTTGAAGGTTCAGTATTTCTAATATAGAGCCAAACGCAATAAAGCCCTATTCGACTTTATTTCCCAATTAATGTGTGAAATTATGTTGATTGGCTTTATTTCTGAATAAAATTGGAAATAAATGGGATATTTGTAAAGACAACTATATTTTTAATTAATTAATTGTAATATATAAATATAAATCTAACCAAAGCATTACAAAATATTTTATATATGGTATTATATAGTATTGATAAAGTGGTGCCGTGTCATAAGGCCATATGTCATAACGCCATAATGGCTGTATGACTCACTTGAGTGAGTCTTAAAGCCATATTCGCAATTTTTACTAATATGGCTTTAAGACTCACTAACAATTTTCGGAATTATTGATAACGAGAACGAGACCCGCAATTATTTAATTGATGGAACATTTTCTATAACAGCTTGCGGCGGCAGCATATTTAAACAAATTCTTATTAAATACAAAAATAATACAATATTATATTAAGTAATATTAAGCAATAATCAGCAATATATATTGCTCATGGTAAATAAAAGTACATAAATTATGTTTTATTATAGTATTTCCGGGTCTAATTAAAGCTTTTCCATTTTAAAATAAACCTTTTACTTTTCACGCGCGCTGTCGTTCGAATTTATTTTCCATTCTGCTGAGAAATAAAGACAACCACCATAATTGCGCTGAGAAATAAAGACAACCACCATAAGGCTTTATTTCCCAGTAATTCGGCAAGAAAATCAAATTAGGATTTATTAAGTATGCTTCTATTGCACCCCACCAGATAATTTATATTTGCTTGTAAAAATTATGTTTCAATATAGATTTGGCAGATAAACTATTTTATTTTTTAAATTAAATTTGCAGATAGATAGACGTCGGTTTACTTAAATTTTTTTTATTTCCCTAAAATTTTCTGTATTGAAAAACTTGTGTAACTTGTGTAATGAAAATAAACTAAATATACAATATATTTTTTTTTTCATACATGGTATATATAATTCCTTAATTCTAGTTTCAATCCTCAAGGTTTTATCTAATTAAATTGAATTTTTGTTTTTTTAGCATAATAGTTTTTAAGTAGAAAAATTGAAAAAAACAACTAGTATAAATTAATATGAAATGGAGCAGTTCATTTTAAAATTCCTTAATTAAAAGTCAGTCATTAAATATATATCAATCAGTTGTACAACTTGGATTTTCCATTGGATATATAGAATATAATTGTCAATTTTTGCTTTCACATTATACGATTTTTTGATTATCGGATAAATTCTTTCCTAGTGCGCATATTTTCGTGTCCGAATTTTTCTGTCTTCGCATTTTTCTGTGTGCGCTTTTTATAAATATGCGAACAATTAAGGTGAACAGTTTCAAATATATGATATAATGAAGAAAATGTGTGCAACAAATAAAAAGCTGTTAGGGGTACCAGATAACTCGTAGTTAGATTCAGCAGTAATTTATGTCCAACAGTGTTTTAAATTAAGAGTACCTTTGTAACAAACAGTGCTTTCTAAAAATTTTCAAATTTTTTAAGACACCAATAACGAATTTTATTTAATTCTAAATTTTTATAGAGACCCACTGAAACTGTTGACTCTAAATTTTATAGACAGATTACAAAACTAATATGTGTATCAAATTCAATTAAAAATCGGATACAATTATTTGAAAATAAAACCAATATTCTTTGGAAATTATGGTCCTAATGTATTAGTTTCAAATAAACACACTGAAGATTCCGGCTTCAAATCTCAAGAGCACCAACTATATAACAAAATCGAACTGTGTTTGCAAAATATTACTGAAATCATTATTTACATTTACTGTATGTTGAATAAGAGCATTGAATTTATGATTTTAACATGAATTTACTGAACTACCGACTACAAATTTAACAAACTAAATATTTTATCATGGACCTCCTGACCTCTACTTAAGTATGCTCTTGCACAATTCTAAGTACATAGTTGTAAAATATTTAATTTAACAATTTTTTCGTTAATTATTTAGGTATTTTATATACTTTAAATTCTAATATTTCCAATGAATTTATAGTGTTCCCGATATATATCCACAAGACAACCAGAAATCTATTTAAATTTTTTATTAGTCGTATAATACCAGTGAAAATGAGAAAATATTTATTTAGTTGTACTTCGTCTTCGAGAAAATTGTGGAATCACATAAAATTCTTTATTCTTAATTAATTAAATAAAAATTGTTTATTTGTCAAAACACATAAATTCAAATAAAAAATCATTTATCATTTTCCTTCTTAAATTAACAATATTTTTTTTATTTTTTAATTTGGTAAAATGTCGTATTGTCGAACGGCGCTTACCGCTTAGAATACTATTTGGAAATGGAGACGGTTTTTAACAATGTGATATTTAATACCGAAAATTTTATGATACCATTAAAAAATGTAATAAAACAAAAATTCATAAATTTAATTTCTTCATTAACTTATGGTAATAGAAAATAAAATATAAAAAAAAAAATTAATAGAAGCAATTATAAATTTAAAAAATTAACTAGTTTTTATTTTATATAAAATGACTATCTTTATTCCACAGACCATTTGTATAAATTATAAGTTAAATAAATAAATAAATTAATTACTTAACATAAAAATAAATAAATTTTATTATAGCATTAAAATTAGTGTATTTTTTTTAATGTTATTTTATCTGATTTCATACTCATAACAGCAGCAAATAAAGCAAAGAAAAATCCTGCCATTCCTGTAGTACCGACAAGTAAAACTAGTCCACCAATTAGAACTGGAACAAGTGTAAAAAATTTCAATTTGTATGCAATTAGCATTGGTAACATAAGTTTTTGTAATTTCTTTTTCACTTTTTTTAATTTACGACCCTCAATTAGTTGATCATCGCTTATTGTTAAATCTGAAATAATTTTTTTTTTTAGAATTTTTATTTTAAAAAGCTATAGATTTTCAAGCTATATCCTTCACTTATGAATAAATATGATTGATTCAAATAACAAGTACACAAATATGAATTATTGAGACATCTGTATCGATATAAAGTAGTAAGTAATAATAAGAAAAGCTATTTTGTGTCATATTTTATAGCTATATCTGTAATAAGATAACTATTTCTTGTCACTGAAATAGCTATCATATTACTGATTAATGTAATTTTTAATTGTGTATGAATAATGCAGTTTTATAGACAGTATTTTTGTCGTTCTTCAAAAATAAGAACTAACTAACTAAGTACAAATATTATCAAAATTTCTTTACTTGTTATTTGAAGTTAAAGTTTTAACTAAATATTACTTACTATCAGAAACATCACTTTCATAAGATTGAAAAATTTCTTGTAAATTTTCATGTAATGATGTCATTGCAGTTTCTTTTGGTTTTTCAATTTTAATTTTAGGTTTTTTTATAGGTCGAATGATATTCGGATGAACTGTTGTAAAATTAAAATATTTTATAATTGATATGTCATCATAATTATTCATTAAATTAAAATCCTTTTTAAATATTTTATTGTTGTTTATAATTGATGATTTTGTTGGCACAAATTTATTCCAGTATTTTACACTGTTATTATTTTGGTATGTACTACTAAATATGGCAAATGTTATATGAAATCTAAGTAGAATTAAAATTACCAAAATAATTCCATTTTTTATATAATTCGTACAAATAATCATTTTTAATTAAAATATAGTTAATTTATATAATTTTTTATATTATATATATTTATAGCATTACAGAAAGGATGAATTAAGTCCTTTTTATTAATTGTTTTATTTTCTCTATATTAAATTAATCACTTCACGTTATTCTGTCAGCCATCAAAGATCAACTGTTTCATAAAAATTTTATGTATTGCTTTATAAGATTTTCATATTTAATATTATATTTTTGTTATATTAAAATATGTATTATTTTATATATTTAAATATCTTCAAAATAATTCAACTGTTACACTTAATATTTTATATTTTATTACTTTTATTCGCTTAATGATCATTTTACTATTTCACCCATAAAAAAACAATAACATAAACTTTTCCCTAATAATAGCCTTGCATTTGATAATGATGTCTGATGATAGCTAAATATTGTATAGTTCAAATCAGTATTCAAATATTATATAGTAAAAACAAAAAAATAATAAAAAATTGAATTCAATTTGATTTACTAAATTGAAATTCACTGTCTGGATAAATACTATGAAATTATTAAGCTATGAAAACTTGAATTATCAGAACAAGTGATATATAATTTTATATATTTAATATATGATTAAATTTTGTTTTTTTGTTTTTTTTTTGTGTTAAAGGAAATTTAAATATTTATTTAGGATATAAAAAGTCAACTAAACTCAAGTCTATCTTATTGCAGACTGAAATATATAATTTTCAGCATAATATTAAAGTTTGTAGATTTTATTTATATTAAAGACTATTATAATTTTTACATTAATTGTTATGGTACTGTAATTTAACTACACCAGCATCATTTACATATAAGGTATTTAAGAATTTAAAATGGGTTGTTAAATTTTATATTGTCCAACAGTATGAAATATACTGTCCGGTACAACAGCATAAAAATGCACTATAATACAATACGATTCCAAATTTAACGATTAATGCGTGATTAAAATTATAGGACGATTAAACTATAATGGAATATGATTTTGGTATAATTTAGTAAAAATTAATGAACACAAGTTTCTATATAGTTAATGGGTAACAGTGTTTTCAAATAGAAAATATATCAATCATAGTAGAGTGCTTCATATTTCCCTTATGACTGCTTCATAAGGGAAATATTTTGGATTAAACTCAAAATTAAATCAAGAATAATAGGATCTTGAAACAGGGTAGATATATCACATATTGGGATTTTTTAAAATGTTGCATCGTTATTCCATGACATATTTTAAAACATACACTTAAAAAGGTCGAACATTTACTGTCGAACATTTTTAATTTTGTTTAAAATTGCTGGACGTGTATAATAATATTCTGATAAAAGTAATACATAATTTTCCCAATCTAAACACCGCAAAAGAATTGCTACTTGTTTCAAGTTTTTTGACTACATAAATGTGAAATTTTTTTACTTCCGCCCTTCTATAACTATTTTATAGATATGAACAAGAAAAAGAGCACTATATTTTTAATTTAATCATAAAGCACAAGTCCGGCTTTCTGAGTTCTTATTTAATCATATTTAACTATAGGGAAAAATTTAATTTTATCTTCCATTATATCCTAAATTCTAATCAGGGACAGGATAACGATACGATTGTTTTTGAAAAATTCGTTAGAGAACGCTAAATTTAAACGTCACGGTATTTATGGTACGTTGCGATACACGAAACGTAGCTCAGTAAATATTATCATTTTTAATTACGATCCATTATTTTCATTTTATGATTATTAAAAATAATTAATGAACAAATTTTAAGAAAGGGTTAAATATTGACAATATTTATTAAAACATTATCAATTTTCCCCCAGGCTAGTCACATGAAATGGTATTTGTTAAGTCACTAGAGTATACGGAAGACATGTAAGAAAACTATTATACAATTGCTATACAAATATTTTAATTCTAAAATGCTTATAACACATAAGAATAGTTTCTCTATTATAATTTCCTACTGTACCTGTACGCCTGAACCTGTATTAACAGAAATATTTTCTAATATGTTCTCAAATTCACCTCCGTCATAAGAATTGAAATAACGAACTGGTAAATTGTTAAATTTATGCAACGTTGCAAAAATATTGTCAAAGTTATCTGGAAAAATAAAATTTAAATCATTATTATAACTCCATCACGCACGTGTTATTATGATATAACTCCGGTCCATGATTTAATTATATATTTCATATTTCAATTTTATCTTTCCTTTTCTTGATAGAATTTTGACAATAAATAAATTTCTGTTTAAAATTTTAACAAAGTCTTAAGTTTCTAGAAAATATTTTGTTTCTTTAATGATGATCACAATATTTTTACATGTCAGTTATGACCTGAAATTTATTTGTACAATGAATCGTGTTAGTAGACATATAATTATGATGTAGACATATATTTATGATGTTTAAGAAGCCATATTATTTCATGCAATATTAAGAATATAATGGTCTATTAATCTTAACAACATATTATAAATCAACAAAAATGTTTTCTTTCTATTTTAGTTAACTTGAATTCCAGACGAAAATGAAAAAAAAAAACATTTTTATAATCTTGTAAAATATCACTGTAACTTAATTAAGACTGGGATCAACAAGCTCTGATCAAGAACGGTCAGAGTTTTTGGGTGCTTAACAGTTATGTATAAAATTTAAAGTTGATTATTTGTACTCTATCAAATTGAATTAAAATTAAGATAAAAAATAACTAATTTACTAATATTTTTAAATTAATTAATAAAAGTTATATACATATTTACAAGTTGGTTATAAAGCTATTAACCCTTTTATAAAATAGAACAACGTTGGTTCTTCCATGAAACATTTCGATTAATTATTAAATTTATATTATGTACTGGAACTGGAATTGCACTTAATTGATTGACTATGAAAATAATATATTGGACACCATTGCCGAAGGCCAGCACGACAATTTTTATTCTCTGAAGAACGAGTTTTTATTCTCTGAAGAACCTGAGTCAGACAGCTGGTATAAAACCGGTCAGAATGAAATGGTTCAATAAGAAAGTACGGCGTGCATCATGGGAAATGAATGTTGTACCAGTAGTACAGGTGTTGAAGTGTTGACTGCATGTGCTTCCAAATAAATCAGCCAACCAAATTTTATGGTGAAATTAATTTGATATATTTAATAATAATCACATTTGTCATATTTTCCACGTTCATTACCAATATTATTAATTGCATATATAAATAATAAAATGTTAAGTGTTAATGACTTGAATCATTAAACTGACAAAATTTGAAATAAATAAAAAAATATTTTTTATTCACAGAAGAGTTCATAATTTTGTTATGAAAAACTTCATAATTAATGACTTGTCAATATAAATAGATTTTGTTGATAGCATAATTTTAGGCGTCTACAAAATTATATTCGATACTAAAATTTTATTTAAATCTGGAAATCAAAAATAAAAAAAATACAAAATTGTTTATATTAAATTTTGATTAATTTTACAATTTTATATATTTTCTAATAATTTATAAAATAAAATAAATAAATATTATTTTTCATAATTAATAAAATTAATAACAACATTTAATAATAATTTTTTAATATCAAAATAAATTTCTTTATATGTTTTTTAACAATCATAAAATAAAATAATTAGTAACTTTTTAATATCTTAAAAATAATAAAAATTATTGCTTTTTTAATTATTTATTAGAATTTCTTATACCATCTATTAGTTACTGGTTTCATAAAATTTCATTTATACTTATTTTATATAATTATAAAAATTAATTTAATTTTGAAATTGTCTACTTTATGGCGAAAATTTAACGATTCTTTTTGTTTATGATTTTCAAAATTTTATTATTAATAAATAAATTTAAAAAAAAATTTAAATAGTACAATTTCAATTAAAATTCTTTCATTTCTCATCTTTTTTTGTTGAAAAAAAAATAAATAAAATAATTATTATTATAAGATATTTTCATAGAAAATTTTGAATTAATATTAGAAATAAAGTACTGCTAAATGTTAAAAAATTCAGTTAGTAAAAATGATTAACAGGAAAAGAATATAAAACATAAAGTAAAAATTATATTAACAACAAAATCGAATTTAAGTAGAAGCTATAAAATGTACTGCAAAAAAAATTAAATTATTATTAAATTATAAAGAAATGAGGAAGAAAAACTGATGAAAAAATACAGGAAATTCTATTAGATAAAATACTGTTTCTAAAGGTCAATTATAAGTTCAGAAATAATGTAAAGCACAATATAATCTGAATATGGTCTTTTTGAAAATCTTATATGAAATATAATATAAAATAAATAAAGTTTATATAAATTAAAATAAATATAAATAAATTATATACTTAAGAATTATAAATAATTAATTATTGTGGCTGATTTTCATTTATTGTCTTTTGTTGTAATTGTTTTTGATTTTCATTATATCCACGATATGCTAAATTTTGTCCATCATTAATTGATCTTCTATCCCATCCACCACTACTACCACCACCTGATGACCAACCAGCACCACCACCACCACCACCTGATGACCATCCGCCACCACCATTTCCACCTTTGCCAGACATCATTTTCTTCAATCCCATAATACCAGCTAATAATAATGCAATTTTTGATACAATTAGAGCTTTACCAGCCATCATATATAAACCGGCCATTGCAACTGGTATCATACCCATCATTTTCATTGCCATACCCATCATCATCATTCCCATCATTTTCTTCATTTTACCACGACCTTAAGAAAAAAAAAAAAATATTTAAAATTTATTAGTTACAAAATTGTACATAAAATTATTTAATTTTTATATTATTTTTATAAATTTTTTACACACCTTCTTCCATACTTTTACCAAATTCATCAGGTGTAATTTTTGGTAAATTCACTTTTAACGTGTGATCATTAAAAAATTTCGTAATTCTTTCAATTAACATTGTCGTCAATTGATTATTCTGATCATCAATACCGCGTGGTAATTGTTCTTCTAATTCATTTTCTGTCATTCTTTTATCAATTATCGATGCATTTGGTAATCGTATTAAATTAATACCTTCACCAATATTAATTGTATCAATTTGTTCAATACGATCAATAAATGTAATTGCTTTTTTCTTTAAGCATGGCATAAAACCACCATCAATTTTTGAACATTCATCATAAATTCTAATCACTTTTCGTAGTCCATTATTTTGTTGTTGTTGATATTTTTTGTAATCCTCATTAATATTAGCATAAACAAAACTTACTGATATTAAATATCCAATCAATACACTTAGTAACTTAGTCATTACGAAAATAACTTTTTCAACAAATTTTTTTTTTAAATAATTTTTTTTTGTTCAACTTCCGATTAAAGGACCTTTAAAACTTATAACACTGCCGATTATTATGAAAAATTAATTAATTTAATAAAATATTTTCTGATTATCACTTGTTATTATAATATTTTTTTTTTTATATTTTTTATCCCTTATGCGGTGATCTTTACAACTGCTACCAAATAACTGAAGATGAATGATATCAAAAGTTTTTCTTTTATAGAGTCAAGCAAGAATCCAATCATTCAACTTTAAAAGACTATTCAAGCTTATGCCCATAAACCTCCATCAGTTTTTTGTTATTTTTGTTTTTTCTGTATATATACTATTGTAGTTGTTGGTTATTTATAATAAAAAAATAGTAGAAATACAAATTTTCGAATAGAACGGATAAAAGAAAAATTATATAAAATTATAAGACGAGTTCCAAAACATTAAAAACGTAATGATAGTTATATACATAGCTTAGCTATAGTCAAGAAAAAGAGAATTTATTTGGTATATATAATAATATAAAACTATAGTAAATTGAAGGGCAAAAGTACTAGACTTTGTATATATATATAATTTTTTTTTTTGGAAATTACTAAAAATTATTATAGTGTGTGAAAATGAAAATACTTAATAATCAAATTGGAAATTTAATTTCAATTTCATGTTTTCCAAGAAGCTTATACCCACTACTATATCAAATGAAATTTCAATTGGACATAATTGGTATTTAGTTTAGTATTTTGTGTCAAATTGTTGTTCTTAAAAATTTGCTGTCGAAAATATAAAAAAAAACAAGAGAATACTTAACATTAATACAGGTAAACAATTAGTAACAAATATAATTATAAATATAAATGATAATCAGAGAAATAAAAATAGAAATTATGTGAAAACATGTCTATAAAGTTAAATTAAAATAAAATATGTAAAACTAGTATTGCAGTTTCCTCATTTTTTATATTTTCTAGTTGAATAGTATAGAGAGAAAATATTAAAAAAATATGACAACTTTTATGCATCATAAAGTGCAGATAAAGCACGTTCTCAATTTCATTAACCAAAAAAAAAAAAATTCAACATAAAAATCATTTACCCTAAAATTATGCCAAAAAATAATTTTCGCACGAGTTATTCGTATATTGGTTATTGTTATTTAAAGAAAATGAAAATATAAATTTCTCTAAAAGTTGAAAAATGTTGATAAAAATTTCTAGGTAATAAGGAATTCTATGATCACGTCAGTTTACATTAAAAAATTTCATCTACAGATTTTATAGAATTGAGATTCAACAGAGGAAAAGATGGGAAAACAACATTGTTAATAATCAAATTCAAAAATTTACAGAATGCTTTGTATATTAAGGGGAAAACAAATAAAAGTTTTCTATATTAAATTTTCTACAACATTAAATCGTGGTGCATCATTATGTTTTAAAATGCAATTATTATAGAAATACCATGCGGCATATATAATTTTTCTGTTGTTATATATTTGTTATGTGGTCGTGTGACCTACACACTTTGACAATACCGACAGAAAAAGATACACTAAACAAATAACAATATAAAAAAAAAATAAACCGCGTGAAGATTTTCCATGTTAGTCAATGGCACATTAAACATCAACTTCCCCATAATTATAATGACACCAAACTTAATCATTATCTCCGGAACACTTTTTTTTTTTGTTAGAGATAGGAGCAAGTGCATTACTTTTGTGGTAAAATCGAAGATGTTTTTACTTAAAATTGAAATTAAGAAAAATGATGATGACAATCAAAGCTAAGATATTGAAGAAATTTTATATATTAATATTTTTGATTTGTACAAAAGTAATGACAGATAAAATAAATACAGTGATGAGCTGTAATTTCATATTTTATTCGGATTGTCATAATCGTATATAAATAAAAAATGAATATAAAAAATACCAAGAGTATCTTAAGTTTTTTTATTGCATTTTTTTAACATGATTGTAAATTATTTTGTATTAGCTATATAGATAATATTTTAAAATGTTCATTATGAAGTAGTAAATTTTTTTTTAAATATTATATTTATATATGCTTGAGTTGATATTGAGGATAATCTTTAGTAAAGTACATAAAACAATGACAAAAAACTGTGAAAATAAGTGTTTTTTAGAAAACGATAATTAATTTGGATAATTAATTTCATAGAAAAGAAATTAATTAATTAATATATTTTAATGGCATATAATTCAATTAAAGGTAAAATCATATTAAATATGATTGAAATAAATTGTAAAAACTTAACTGTAGCCAAAACTTTAATAAAATAGGTCCTTACAAACCGAAGAGTATTCAATACTACTAGAAATGATTGTTTGGATTTTGAAAAGTATCCAAAATAATTGAGGGTTTTGGAATGGACTTTTAAATATTTATCTTTCTAAGGTCATTTATCATATTAATTCAAATTATACTAATAGGGAATAAATAATTTAATAATTCAACTTAAATTCTTATGATTAGTTCGTGCAAATCGACTTTAATCACTGACTTTATTCTAATCTTAATTCCATAGAATAGAACTTCTCTTAAAAGAGTTATCGAATGTCTTGCAATTTAGTAAAGTAATATAACTAGATTAAACTTTAGTTTTATACAAACAATAGATAGTTCCTCTAATTTGCTGCTGGGGTATGAACGAGTTAATACTTTTATTATAATTATAGTGAGCTAGTAAGAACCGCCGATAAACTGCGTTACATGACACATCGAACATCTTTCCACAAGTAGATATTTGATGGTGGAAATAAAACTGAAACTTTTGAGTTCGAAATTCCAATATAAATGAAAATTCTGAACTTATACATAATTCATTATGCTCACCATATACTATCGAACTTGGCTGTAAAACGATATCATTAACCATCAAAATGGTTGAAAAATATGCCAAGTTGTAATCAGATGATTGTGAATTGGTAGAAAAATATCAAAAAGATAGAAAATTGATTTTTGTAGGCGAGGCGTTGGTTGATGGTCTGTAACTTGTATAAGGAAGTTCTACCAACCAAAATTACTTTCCTTGACTTTCCTTAAACACAAGGTTTTATAACAAGTAATAATATTTTTTATATTTTTCGTATAAATTTGGTACAAGTAAGTAGAAAAACAATAATTTTAAAATCTCACAATATTATATTAAATTTACTTTCTTTACACTAATATTTTTTATTAATTGAAATAATATTAATATAATTATATTTCACCAAATTTTTATTAAATAATTTTTTTCATATTTGACACTAAAAAAAATAAAATAATTTTTTAATGGTTGGTTGTATACAAAGGTTGATAACAATATGTGTAGTGTGTGGTTTTCCAACCAGTCGTACGACCAAGTTCGATAGTCTATTAGCAGTATACGATATCCATTACAATATACCAAATAAATGTAATCTTATCTAACTAACCTGTAATTTTAATAAAGTAATAATTAATATGTTAATGACCTAACGGACGAACCATCTGTCGTCGTCTCCATTAATATAATATTATGTTAAAATTTTTGTTAAAATTATGTTGTACACCTCTTATAAATCCGAAAAATTAAAAAAAAAAATTTTTTACTACCGGTCTTACTTCTATAATTTAATTTAATTTCGGCAATACATAATATAGCATAGCTAATAATAATTCATCTTTACGTCTTGAGGTAAGAAAACAGAAATATAATAATAAAATTTTCACTATATTTATAGAAATAAAAAATAATTAATTGCAATGCAACAGTAACCAAGTAGATTTATGTTTAAATTTTGGTTAATTAATTATGGTCGAAAGTTAATTTTTTAATCACAACTTTTTTTTAGGCCACTTTTCAATTATAATTCTATGTACGCAATTTGTCTTCATTATTACTAGGTTAGTTTTTCATTCTAAGAAATTTATTTGAATTGTTGGTAAACAAATTTAAATTATACAAGCTTTAAAAAAATATTATATTTAACAGAAGCTTGATATGACAATGTGAAAAAGATGTTACCACAAAATATTTGTTAAAGATAACTATCATTGTTATAATTCTTGCAATGACGGAAAATTAACAAAAATACTGTAGGTTTTATCATCAAATATTATAATAAAATATCTTAAACTAAAACCTTACAATAATTTTAAAGAAAACATGAGAAAAGAAGATTTCTATGTTGCTAGGTCAAACATTTGTGATATTTTTCAACATATATTGCTAGAAATCTGAATAAAAAAGTATTATTTAACATATCTAATCTTTGAATAGCCAGAACACTAATAGGTATCATGGAAGACCACTGTAAATTTAAAAATATCTATCTTCACTTACATTAACAGCATACACTTTGAGGGTATAGCTTTGCCAAAACTGCGACTTTTAAACTGTTGTCCCTACAGTTTCATAAACATCTTAATTGAATTACTAATATTTAGATACTTAGTAGCTAGCTTAGTATCATAAACATATATTTTTCATATTATCCTTAGTAATATTTTCATATACAATATTTATACAGCCCTGAACTGTGATCATCTTTTCGATAATTTGAATTGAAGATGAATAACATTTTCTTTAGTTTTCTTTACTTTCACCGTCAATTTTCCTTACAGGTGAAGATTTGAATTTCTTCAAAAACCAAAATAGAAACTTTAGTTCAAAATTCATTCTCATTAAAATAAGTATTTATATTATATAGTTAATAGAAAGTAAAAATTTACCTTAAAGTTCAAGCGCACGTAAAGTTATTTTCATTTTGTGGGAAACTTTTTTGATAGAAACTTATATAAAAATCATAAAATTTTAAAAGAATTTAGGGTGTCGTGACATAATGTCATAGGACAGGAAGATTTTATGTTTGTTTTTATCATTTTTTTTTTAAATTTATTAATTGTCAGTTGAAAGTAATTTGTTTTTTATAAATTTTAAAAATGAAATTGTTGAGGATTTCAATATTTTCATTAATTTGACTTCAAATTGAAAATGTTAAAATCGTGTGTCCAATTCTTTCAGGAAAAATATTATTGAGATTAATATTTAATTACAGTAATTATTTTTTTATTTATTATTTATCTTATTACCGATTTATAATAGAAAAAAAATATATTAATATTAATAAAATCTTCAATCACGATAAATGATAGTTAAATAACATAGACGAATTCATAGCTTTATAAAACGAAATTAATATTCAAGTTGAGTAGAATTCAATTAACAATAAATAACTAAACAAAAAAAAATATAATCTCAATCTTAACTATGTATTTGAAATTGTAAAATAATTATCACAAATGGTTTAGATCTAATAATTTAATATGCTATGAGTACAGTATGTTAATAAGAATATTATATCTTTTTTACATATAGTTTTTTATGCATTTCAATGCATTTCAAATTTAACACTTATAACACGCTCTAAAAGATTCAAGAAATATAAACACGAAAAATAATAAATATTAAATTAATCTATGGCATCACTTCTAATTAATATTATTTTTGCTAGTATGGTATAAAACTGATTGTTTTTAAGAAATCCAATTCAGATTAAACGAAAATCTTGTAGAAGTTAACATCAAACGTGCTCTAATATTTATATACTAATCAACTAAACAATCCTAAATATTAAAATGAGGATATTTTTAAATATTTATTTAGTTTTAACAATTTTTGGTATTATATATTGTAAGGATTTACCAAATACAGATAATGGAATTGGTAAAGTTGTATTACGTGTATACGAACAATGTGATAATAGTGATGATATAGTAAAGTGTTTTAAAATCCAATTAACAAAATTACTTGGACGAGCACTTAAAGTACAAAATATTAATTTATTAGATGGTGTATTAATAACGAAAAAAAATGATGTTAATAATAATAATACCAACAATAATTCTAGATCGAATAATAATAGTGATCAACAAATTGTTAATAATAATAATAATGACTTAGATAAATTATCAACAAAAAGTTTAGATGAAATTTTATATGATCGATTAGGTAAAATTTTCCAAACACATCAAATTCAAATCAATATACCAAAATTATTATCATATGGTCAGCAAAATACAGAAAATCTGTTAGTAGAAGAAAATCGTAAGAAAAAAGATAAAAAGGATTTCTTAGCACCATTTATTGCTGTTGTATTATTAAAAGCTGGTATTTTGAAAATTGCATATCATTCAATTGCAATTGTAGCTGGTAAAGCATTAATTGTTGGTAAAATTGCATTAATTATTAGTGCTATAATTGGATTGAAAAAATTAGTATCTGGAGATGGACATGAAAAAACAACATATGAAATTGTTAAACATCCACATGTACAACAAAGTCATACATATTCATCAAGTCATGCTAATGAATATGAAGGAGGTCATGAAAGTGGTGGATCATATCGTCGTCGTAGTTTATTAAATGGTAATGATAATATTATGCAGGACATGGCTTATAAAGCCCATCATCCAAAAATGTAAAATATAATATATAATAATAATTATTTTTGTTGTTACCAAAGAGAATATTGAAAGTTGACATCTAGATAAAAAGAAGAAGAATAAATAAAAAATGAAAGAAATTATTTAATTTAGTAATTAATTTTTTATATATAAAAAATATATTTAAATAATTTATTATTTATTTTTGTTGCATTTTTGTGTTTTTTTAATTGAATTAAAGAATTTATTAATATTATTATTGTTATATAATTATTATTAATATTTTATAAAAATATTTTCCGTGTCTGATGATGAGCATTATCAATTTCACCAGCATTTGCATATTGTCGATGCCAACTGTCATAGTGTCCACCACCATGACCACCGCCACTACCACCACCATCAGTATAAATAACATGATCACTATGACCATTTAATTTCTTTAAACTTGTCTGAAAATTAATGTTATTATTAAATTTATTTACAAAATATAATTTAGTTTAAATAACCGAAATTGGTTTTAATTATATATTAATAATTTTTGAAGCGATAAATTTTCTATCTAATTATTCTACTCGAAAACTATTAAAATAAAACTTACCAAAACCGAAAAAAATAATGCTATTTTAGCCATTATAAATGCAGCTCCAGCAAGTAATAATATTTTCCCCATAAACATTTGTGCCATCATTGCCATCATAGCAACACCACCGATCATAGCAATACCACCTTTGTCTTTGTCCTTTTTCTTTCGGCCTTTCGAAAAATATTGTTTTATTTAAAAAGGCTATTTCAAAATTATATTTTTAAATAAAATTTTTATACCTTCATCAAAACTCTTTACTGGCGCTGGATTAAATGTTATTAATCTAGATTCAGCTAATTCTTTCATTTTATCGAAAATTCTCACATTAAGATCATCGGATTTTTTAAAAACTTTTTTAAATTTTGAACTTTTTTGTAATTGTTTTTCAATTTTTATATAATCATTAAAATCCCATGTACTATTATCCTGATTAACAATTTCAAGTAAATCAATTAAACGTTTTTGAAAACACATAGTTATATTAGAATTTCCAAGACATTTTCCAATTAATTTACCAATATTTTCTGTTGTTAAAATTGTTTGATTTGAATACGAATTTTTTGTTGGTAATCCAAAAACTTCAAATTTTTTTAAACACAAATACAAAATAATTAGAATATATTTCATATTATTTTAATATTATTTTGCATTTGGGGAAAAAGTGGACAAGTTCACGACAATAAAACTTTTTAACTAACCGAATTTTTCAGAAAAATCTTTATTTTATACTTTAAAAGAAATAAATTAACCTACTAATAAATATTAAAAATTTTAGTAGCAATTATTGTGATTGTCAACCGAAAAAGTATTTTTTTTTGTAAACACTTTTTCTATAAAAATAATTTTTACTAGACCTTGAAATTTTACCAAAATTTAAATTATGTCCCTAAGAAGAAAACTAAAATTAATGTTATATGCTAATTATTTTATTTGAAATTGAGAACGTTTTTATTTTCGATACATCACGTGTAACATAAAGATTATTTTATATATTTATAATGACTTAAATATAATACTAAATAGTGATGGAAAAAGGAAAAATAAATTTTAAATAACGTTATGAGTATAAATACTTATACCGCCAGTTACCTCAACATATCGCAACGGCAACATGCTATAACTCACTATCAAAAGAAGTTTAACACCATATAAAATGTATGGGCGAAGATTAATTCAACAAAAACATTTACAACGCCGAAGGTTCGAATAATTGAACTTAGAATGTGACAAATGTTGTCGACATACAAATCAGAAAACTAAATTACATTCTAATAAATTTTTAGTTAAATTACCATAACTTCGTTTGAAAACAAATTAATAATAATAATAATTTTCAACAGCATTTCGACTGTTTTATGTCATTAACGTATTACCTGAAATTTGAAAATTTGAGCCGTTGTAAATGATGCATTGTAGCGCGTTGCCATTGCCGTATGGTGAGAGCAATTGAGGCGTACTATTATGATAAAGATTCATATGGAAATACTGGACGAAAACCGAGATGGACACAACTGTTTGACGTATAATTTATTTTTTCTCGATCTTTTACATAATCAAAATTAACTGCCCCAAGTCGGCTTTATGCCTCCACACTCAACAATATGTATTTCCTTATACTAACAATACAAATATCAAATACGTTTAAAATTACTCAACGTTCATGTAAAATCATTTTATATTTTTGAAATATCATGACTAATTTTTGATAATATGTATTAAATATATGTTTAAAACAAGAGAGTGTGTTATTTTCAAAATGCTGATTTGTCCATAAATTTAATTTTATTTTACATTATAAACATTGATTGAAATGATTAACGAAATGTAATTTGTAACAAAATAACGCAAAATAAAAGAAAACGTTTCTTTTTCGTTACATCGTTATACATAAAGTTATACATCACTGTAAAATATAATGAGAATCTTATCTTAAAATAATTAAAAAACAATTTTTATGGTAATTAGATTAAAGTTTCTAACAGATTAAAACGATTTTTTTTAAAATGTATTTTAGTATTTTTAAAACAAAACACAATATTTAATATTATTTAAAAATAATATCATCTAAAATCTTAAATAAACGTTACACGATCTCGTTTTTGTTGTGGACCAATAATTGGTGTCATAGTATATTTTTTATTATCATCTTTTTGAAATATTTGAAAATTTTTATCTTGCATTAAAATATTCTTTTCATAATCATAAAATTTATCATCTGCAACTGGTTCTGGATCAGTTAAATATTCTCTTGGCCTTTCAAAATGAATTTTCCGGCCATTTCTTAAATAACCATCAAATTGATTTTGTTCTGCAAATGCTCCTAAACCTAATCCATGTCCACCCAAATGACCACCACCATGATGTCCTGGTCCTAAACCACCGATTCCGCCGAATCCAGGACCACCACCACCTCCAAAACCACCAATACCACCAATATGTCCAGCACCAATACCTAATGAACCTAAAGCTCCGCTAAAACCTAAGATGCTACTAATAAATAAACCGATTTTAGCTAAAAACGCTGCTTTTTTACAAAGAAAAACAATTGCTGCAAATATTATAGGTACAATAGTGACTAAATGAAATTTTAATCCCAACAAAACTGGTAGTAAAAATCTTTTTGTAAGTATTCGAGCTGCAAAAGAAAAATAGAAAATTAAATTGAAATAAATAAAAATGCTTTTTTTCAAATGTTCCTGCTATTTACCAGTTGATGGCTCTTCAAGCAAATAATTTCTTTCATCCACATTACTATGATCTGCATCCATAACAAATTCTAATACACTTGTTGTGTCTGCAGATGGGCCTATTCTTAGCTCTAAACCTGGATATATGCTTGAAAGCTTCCATTCTAAGCTTCGTTGACTTAATATTATACCAGCATTTTCTAATATACCTCTAAAAAAAATTACAAAAATTGCATAATTTTAGGCGACAAATATAAATTAGAGACAATAAATTTTTGATTTTAATTTTTGTCATAACTCAGTCATAGGTATAGTTAAGAAAAGTGTGAAGGATTTACACTCCTTGAAGTTGGAAATGACAATTTCAAAAAAAAAAAAAAAAAAACAATGATAATTATATCACCAATTATCATATTTAGCACTTATAGTGACTTTGGTTGAATGTAAAAATTTTGTTCATATAGAAATTAATCAAATACGACTTAAAACAAGTATGTAAAGTACTTGAATGATTATGTAACTTATATTAAAAGTAAAAATCTAAATAACTAAACCATTTTATAGTAAAGTCCATGGCATATTTTTATTTAAAAGTTATTTTATGAAGTAATATTTTTTAATTCTGTATAAAATTTTGGATTATTCATAAATAGTAAATATTTAAAATAAAAAATTTAATTTTGTTAATTTAAACCTTCACTTTAATAAGAATAGAAATATTAATCAGACTGTTTATCAAATTTATTAATACATTTCAAATATTTTTATTTAATATTACGAATTTATGAATTGTAATTTATGCTACACCAACACTATTTATTATTTCACTAAATATTCCATAACCAAAAATTACCTAAAGTCAAGAGGATCTTGATCTAAAAAATTAATAGATCTTGATGCCATATTTTCATCTTGAGCTATTACTAATCCAGTCATTAATGTATAATTTCTTGAATCAACAACATTTTGTATATAATTTATTGCTTGTCGTCCTACACATTCGGGAATACTAGGTTGAGATGTATCACGTAGACATTGTCCCATTTCACTTTGTTCACTACATTCAACTAATACAACTGTCAAAACAATTATCACAATAATCCGTACTAACATATTACAATTATTATTATTTTTTAATTCTAAGCTCTGTTTTATAATATTGACTAAAAATTGGAGACACTATTGTTAGACTGAATCAAATCATAGGTCATCCACAATATTTTATATACTTTTTTGGACGGAAAAAACCCCCCAAAACAATGAAAAATGAATGATTCATTTCAGTAAATCTCATAGTACAAAATATATTAATCTTTCTTTCAAATAAAAGTGAATCTGAAAGAAAAAAAAATCGCAATGAATATTTGCTAGTGAAAGTGAAAATTTTTGTTTTGGTTTTTTCGCATAAAGTCTGGAACAAAGGCTAGAGAAATGGATGAACCTTTAATAAAAAACAAAAAACAAAAGCATAATAATTAAATAATCTCATATGTCTAACTCAAAAGACCATAAAATTTGGTTATAAATTCATTCATCCGAACTGAACACCACATAACAGGAAACCAAAAGCAAAAAAGACAAAAGAAAAATAATTACCAAAAAAAAAAAAATAGCCTAACATAATATTATCATCAGTGCTGTGAAAAACTTTGCAAATTTTGTTTGTGGAAAATACTTTAAGTATAAGACAAATAATAAAAAATATTATAATTATTCATGTTGTGCCTTTCAGAAAGTATAATTCTATAAGGAACTAGCAAGCACTTTAATTTATCGAGTCCGTTTAAACAAATTCAACTTTAAATGAATTGATTGATTTAGCAAATAACTTCTATAATAATACAAGTTTAATTTGAGTTATATTAGTACATAGTTGAATTTAAGATTGATGAGATTAATTTTAAATTACATCTTATTCAAAATAATTATATCTTTGTAACAATGCTTTTCATAAGCATTATATAATGTACAGATAAGATACTTATTTATTATTTGGCTTAGCATGGGTTTAGTTATTACATAAAATAGTCATTAATAATTAATAAGAAAAAACTAAAAAACATATTTTTTTATTTTTTATTTTAATAAGAGTGGACACTAACAACGGACTCATTAAATTAAATCTGAGATTTGCTGCGTAGCATATTTGTTAGATTCAAGAAGGGTTTTGACGTTATTAATAAATTAATCTACAGTTTCCAGATGATTATAACAATGATCTCAGTTTTCTTGGATCGTACCTTTTTATATATATTTCTATAATTATTATTCATTATCGATATTCCAGTAAAATCCTGTGTTCCAGAAGAATAAATTTGTGGACTCAAACTATACATATTAAATATATTATTTTCCGTATTCATGCCAAAAATTTCGCTGATAAAATAATTGTCTCTTTATATAGGCCAAAAAATCTAGCAAAAAACAAGTGCAAAATTATTACCAAAAATTGGATATTGAAACTTAAACAACGAAGTGAGAATATGCCTAATGCCGTGTTAATTATATTACACTGTCATTCTAAAATAAAATTATTTGTAGTAGAAATAATATTAAGTATCAATATTTGAGTGAATTTTTTTCAACATACAAAATATATGTTGACATATATATATTTACAATCACAGTAGAAAACATATATGTATATAGAATATAGAATACATAATATAATTCTAAATTTAATAGAGAGTCATTCCTCCAATTTTACATTTTTGTTTAATTACTCTAATCAGCCAAGAGATTAATATATTATGAAAGCATTTTAATTTAAATATGTTAAACTACAATTTAGTAATACGTTTTATAATTCGAAATTTTGATAGAAACTGCTGACTCTAAATTTTATAAGTTCAAACTGGATTACAAAACTAATATGTGTACCAAATTACATTGAATTCGATTAATAATTACATGTTCTAGATCTAGATGAACATAAATGAAATATTCCTCGGAAACTAAGTTGCTAAAATATTATTTTCCTATGAACCCACAAAGGCTACAAAGGCTGTATGATGTAGAGCATTGCACCCACTGAATAACAGACTTCAAGTTTTAGAGGCAGCAAGTACAGCTAATCATCATATGTGCCAAATTCAAATCAAATCAGATAATAATGCTTTAAAACACGAGAAATATTAATCGGAAATTTTAGCATATACTCCCTGAAGCTAATGACTTCTACCTGTCTAGGCTTGTGCATAATCATGAAACCAATCTATGTAGGCAAGAAGTGAAGATTAACTTTACCACAATATAATTTAAGCTAGTAAGAAAATGTTCTGGAAAGCTGGCATTGTTTGGTAATCCGTAGTCCCATTACTGTGAATTCCGGTACATACCTAAGAATAAACATGTGGATGAGCTAACAACAAAAAGCTTCATTGTGGTGACGGCAGTGGTAGCAAAAGGGTGCTAACGCAGTATTTGCGATCGCGGTCTTGTTGTACGGAACTCACCACTTAAAACAACCAGAAGATGTTAATCGAAATTCTTAGTGGAAATCCATTTTAATTATGATAAATTAAAAAAAGTTTTTGTTTTCAATTAATTTCATACATTTTAACTACGATTTCTCTGCTTCCCTAATTTTTCTTTATTGTACAGGGTGAAGTAGTGAAGATAGCTCATTAAATAGAATATATTTAAATATATTTACTTCAGGATTTTTTTTAGCTCTCAATTAATTTCCGGATTTTCTAGGCAATCCATCTTTCTACCTTTATCTTTTATAACATGTAAAATTTTAAAGCTGTCTTTATTACATGTATGTTTTCCGGTTGTTAGTAGTTGGTAGAAAGTTGATTTTTCTCTATTTATAATATTCTTTTAAAATAGTTTTATATGATCTTCTTGTTTGTCCTAAATCTCTGGACAAGTTTGACAATCTATTCTGTACAAACCGTTCAATTTGTCCTTGCAAATTCTTACAGTAATCTTCAGAATTTTTCCAGAGTTTGTTAGCTTTGGTTAATTATTATATGCTCTGATGTTGTAATTATATATCAAATTATCTGTACGTTTTAAGTCTAACAATTAATTGATTTTCAAGATAATAATTTTTAAAATTTTATTATTTAAATTTTTTATTTAGGATTAAAAAATTCCACATTTAGAAGTCTAGTTTTGATTGTCCAGAAATAATAATTATAATTTACTGGGTAATTGAAACAAAAATATTTAGTGAAAGTTTTTATTAAATGTTAAAATTAAGTTTTTAATTTATTCAAATTTCGAATTTACATCATAATTTTGCTGATATTTTTAATTTTTAATATGTACATAAATTTATTTATATTTATTAACTACATAAAAATATCAAATATTTGCCAAAATAAATTCAATGAAATTGACATCAGAACGTAATTAATTTTAATTTATATATTTCCAAAAGGTTTAATAAAATATTTTTTTCAGATAATTTATTCATAATAATTTAACTTTATAATATTTCTTTTAGCGTAATACTTTGTGGCATGATCAAAAAAAAGTTTTTTTTTTCGTTGGTATACAATTTACATTCAATTCAAGTTCACCAATCTGTAACTCTGTTTGTGTTTTGTAGTCCACATCGTATGTTGGTCATATTTTTTGCAAAAACAAAACAACAACATTATTTTTATGTTGTATATTATTCCATTGGGGAGGAAATGTATGTTGTGACCCACAATTTTTATATAAAACAAGTTGCAAGTTCCGTTACATTATAAATGCAATAACCATATATAAATATTTACAATCTTAAAGATATTTATTTATATATATATATGTAACGTGTAATATTATGCTATATAGAAATTTTTTATGAACGGATATAATATTCCTTTTGGTACGTCCAACATTTAATCTTACTATTTTATAAACAATTTCCAGTGAAGCATATTGATTGACCTAGTAGAGCACAGATCTATTTAGTAAATTCAAGTCAACAACATAAAATAACAGCTGGAAGTTGTTACTCTCTGTTAGTATAGACTTGAACTATATTTTATTGTACTTGTATTTGGTGAAATTTTACTGCAGCATACAAAATAATTTTTCCCATGAGATGATTTTCTTGTTTTCATATTAAATATATATGTACATATATAAATTTACGCATTTTTTTAAAATCCATTTTTATAAAAATTTCTTTTTAGAACGAATTTACAGTGTTTTTTTTAAACTGGTAACATATTTAGTAGTTATACCCAACGTTTATCAAACTGAAATAAAATATAATAACATAAAAAATATCTCTTATATACTGGTTTTTCCAGATGGATTTCTAAGAAAATTGAATTTGAAAAATTCAATTTTCATGATTGGATTTTGATTAGAGAAAATTTGTTATAAATTAAAAAAAAATTAAATGGAATCAATTTCATTTCTTTGAATTATTAAAATAAACAAGATTTTTATTTTTTCGTAAATATTTTTTAATTAAATAAAATTATTTATTAATTAATTGATGTTTTTTGCTTAATATTACAGAAAAAAAAATTAATAATTAAATATAAAATGATGATAATTATAAATATATATAAAATTGAGCATATGAGCACATAAAAAGAAATCAAAACAGCTAATTTTGTACTACTTAAACCTTAACAAAAATTATTGAAAACTTAAAAATTATAGAAAACAAAATAAGTTTGTAGTTCATGTCCTGAAAATATAAAAATACATTTAATTTTTTCTTGATTTTGTTTTTGGTAATAGCAAAAATATTGTTAATCTTGTACAAATTAGGAATTTATCAATTTATAAGTATTCAGAAAATTGTTAAAATAAAAAAAAATAATTAATATTTATAATTAAAATTATATGACAATTATTAATGGCTTAACATTTTTTCTGTCAAAAATTAAAATTTACAAGATTTTTACTGTCATCGTTTGTTTTTTTTTACATACTGTTTTTTATAGTATTATAGGAAAATAATATTAATAATAAATTACATTTTACAAACTATAATTTTTTTTCGTTGTTTATAAATGATAAATAAAATAAATAATTTAATAAATAATATTTAAAATTACTATTTTTTGTATATAAATGTTGTTAAAAAATAAAATAAATAAATAAATAAATATATAATTATTTGGTATGTGCTGAATATGCTAAGTTTTGTGCATCATCAATTGATCTACCATAATGAGCATGTTCATCGGTTGATTGATGTGAATAATGTGGATGTGCTACAACTTCATAACTTTGATTTGAATGTTTTGATTCAAGTAATTTCTTTAGACCAATAATACCAGATAATAATAATGCTATTTTACCAATAATTAATGCTTTAAATGCAATTAATGCAATAAAACCAATTGCTAATGGTAATAATGCAGCAGCTTTTAACTTAAATAACAATAATAATGGTAATAGATATTTTTTACCACCACCTTTTTGTTTTTTGCCACGAGCTGTAATTAATATTTAAAAGATTTGTTAATAAAAAAATTGATATATTCATTTTTCAAAATAATAAATTAATGAAAAAAAAAGAGAAATTACATATAAATTGAAACTAGATCTAATTGCAATTACATATTTACACGTTTTTATATTTATTTTATATAATTTACTTTCTAAGAAGGTATCGATCTCATTTATATTTTTCTAGGATTTAACCTTAATTGTAAATTGAAATAATGAAAATTATTATATTATTTATATGAATAATTTAAAGTGTTATACAAAATATGCTTGTTTTGAAAAAAAAAAAAATAGAAATGGCAGGTAAATGTACACATTTTGAATGTTAAAATTCAGAAGAAACTTCGATTTATTTATAACAAACACACGATTATTATACAATTATAATTCTAATGAAATTGAAAATTTAATATCATTTTTTTTAAGTTAAATAAAATACATATAAATGTTAAATATAGATACAAAAACATAAATATCTTTTAGATTTTTTTTTCAATCTAAATATTTTGTGGTTTAGACACAAGAAAATTTATATAATTTTTTTTTTTCATTTTTTTTTTTAACATTTCTTTTATCATACTTTTACATAGTAATAATAACAACAACAAAAAAAGGTAAACAAACCAAATAAATAAAACTTTTTTTGCGTTTGTTTCAGTCGTCATGAATCAGACAAAGTTTTTGTAGCATAAAAAGCTAAAACCTTAATAGATATTCGAATGAGGTAACATATTATCAAAGTTATTATCTCAATATTTATCTATTAACTTTGACGTTTTGATTATATATATGAAAATTATGATTTAATATCCAGTTAATAATTATAAATATCAATAAACTGACAAAGTAGATTTTAAAATTAATGTGTAGGTTTTATGAGATGAAAGGGAAAATTATATTTACATATAACATTTTTTTTTTGTTGGTACTGAAATTGTAGTGACCTATTATGAAAATCATATTTAACTTTTGATTTTAAATTATACGAATTTGAATTCTGTAAATCGTTTTTATAGGTGATAATTGAGGAAAAATTAATAATTGTTTTTGGCAAAAATTACTTAATTTGATTTGATTTAAAAATATATAAAAAAAAATTAATTACTAATATTATTTTTGTATACCTTCTTCTAGTGATTTTTGCATATCTTGAATTGATTCTTTTGGCACCTTAAATTGTAGTGTATGTGTTCCAAAAAATCTAGCAATTCGTTCAACTAATAATGAATCAATTTCTAATTCACGTGCTTCTGGTTCATTTGGTAAAACAATATCATTTAAATTACGACCAACTGGCACATCATCGTCAGTTTTAATTAATTGTATTCCTTCGGTTAATTGTATATTACCATTTTCAACATCAAAATATTGTAATGCTCGTTCCTTTTATAACAAATTATAATAATTAAAAAAAAAATATATATATTTAATTATCAATTCAATAAAATGTATATTATTTAAAATAATTTAATAAAAACAAAAAAAAAACTTACTTTTAAACATAATACTAGTGGCATTTTTGAACAACTTCCAACTAAATTAAATGCATTATTTAATAATTTATCATCTTCTTGATCATCAGTTGTTGCTGCTGATACCAAAGCCACTACAGCCACAAAATACACTAAAATATTTTTCATATTTTCTGATAAAATTTTAACGTTTTTTCTTTTTTAAATTATACAAAAAAATTTCGTTCACAAATTAATCCTTTTTTTGTTTTAAATATTTTTTATTTAAATTGTCACAGCATAAAATAATTAGTTAAACTGCAAAAAATCTTTAATCCAAGAAAAATAGAAAATATTAAAATTATTTTTTTAATCCGTATACGTTTTTCTTGTTAGAGTTGTTAAAATAGACTCATTTAAGTTTGTCCAATACTTACGGTTTTTATATTAGCAAAAAAACCAAACTATATGTGAAGAAGAAACACTCTTTTTGTGACAACACTGTTACTCTGTTAATGGTCAGAAAGCAACCGGTGTACTGTGACTAGAAAACATTGTACAATCGTATTTTATTCCCTCTTACCAAGTTACCAAAATTGAAGATGTTGTATATAGTATCAATGTATCTATAATGTATAATTAAACCTGTGGGGTCATAATAATGCGGTCTGGATCAGATAAACAACTTATTATTATATGTGAAACCTGTAATGTTTATAGAATATAAATTAATATAAATATTCGATTTATATAAAAAGTATAAAAAAAACTAATTTTATCATATATATAAATAATAACATAAAACACATAAAAAAGAGTAATAGTTTAACTCTTAAATAGTTAATATCGCAAAATAAATATACACAAAATACAAGAAGATGTTCCAAAGTATTACAGGTAAACTTAGTGAGTATTTGTTAAGCCTCTTTTTGAACAGGTAATGAAATTGATTATGTATTTGTTAGAAGCTAGATTTGGTAAATGTAAATGGAAAACGTAAAAGTGTTAATCAAAATATATTATTTAAATTTATAACTAGCTTGTAGATCCTTTTTTAAAAAATTGGAATTGTAGTAAATAAAAAAGTATACTTTTTTATTTAAATATTAATGAATTATTTAACTAGAACAGCAATTTTTAAAAATGGTTTTTTATTAATATTTAATACAGTAAACTTCATATAAAATTTAATTTTTTTTTTACATAATTTACATTAAATTTATAATTAAATTATTTTGTATTTAAATTGCATTTCCAGATTAAATTAGGAATTATAACAATTTTAAATAATTCTAGTTATACTTTTAATGTTTTATATTAAAATGTTTTATTTAACATCATTGTACAAAATTCGATCTCGTTGAATATGCAATTTTAACAGACAAATTACACTGATGAAATCTAAAATCGATTCATATACCAAATAGTTAATAATGTCACTAATTAGTAGCTAAATTGAATTCAATTAGCAGATAGTTATGAAATTATTTCAGATATCCAATATTTCAGTAAAATGTATTAAATTTAAATCAAATCCTATAAGATTATACGTTAACGGAGTTGAATTAAATTAAAATTCTTCAGTATTCAGTAAAAAGGCCGATTAATTCACAAGAAACGAAACTTTCTACATAGTTGCCATATCTGATATGGGAATAAACTATGAAATTCATAGCCTGCAAGCTTTATAGAATGTAAAAGTGTTACTCCAAAAGATACGTCGTCGAATAGCATATATATCACTGCAAAGTACATTTATTATTGAGTAAATATGCTATACGGAAAGTATGCTACATATAGCTTTGTATAGAGCATGCAATGAGGTGGTAGAGGATTAAGGTGGAACCTTGGAATACAGTTTTTCTTACTGTTTGGTAAAAAGAGTTACCTGCAGATTATTACTTTCTGACTAACTTGATGTCTTGTTGTATATACATAAAAAACTTTGTTGGTCCAAATTCTAGAGAACTAAGAAATCCATCAATTAAGGATACAAAGAAATATTTATTAATCAATGTAAGGGAAAAACTTTTAATTGATTGATTTAAATCAATCAATCAATTAAAAGTAATAGTCAAAAAATGTTAATTATATTTTAATTATTCAACAGAAATTATAATATTTATTTTGGAAATACACAATTATTTATTTTGATTATTACAGCATATAACAGCAAATAATTAGAGAAGGTAAAAACAATACTGTTAATATCAGTAAAAATATCATTTTTTAAAGTGTTACGTATGCATTTAAAAAGTTAATGGTAATTTAATCTTTTAATTGGTACACAGATGCAAGAACTAAATGAATCTTAAATTGTAATTAATTATCGGTTTTTTTTTAAACACTGTTAAATATTGAATATAATTTTGTTTTGTTATAATATTTATGCTGCCGTATTTATAATTTTTGGGTCAAATAATTTGAATGAATAAAATTTAAGTTTATTTTTTCTTTTCGATAGTAAAAATAAATGTTGTAGTTAGTAAGTAATTTTTCATTCAACTCTTAATTTTTGTTATTTTAAGTTGTTAAATTCGGATGTTTGTTATCATAATATATAAATATATGTACATGCAATTTCAAAAAATTAAATATGCTAAACATGAAAATTAAAAGATAAAGATTAGGTTTTAGCAAAATTTGTTTAGAAGAACAATAAAAATTGTATATAGTAAAAACTACTGATAAATTGATGAAAAATTATAAATTTTACTCAGTCTATATAGAAAATATCGTGGACAGAATTTTTTATTTTCATGAAAGTTTTAAACCAATATGTGCATAAACCTGAATAACTTGAATTGCACACCTATTCGAAGTATAACTAGGTTAATAGAGAGAATTCCAATTTCTTAAACTACTTTGGTATTATAACAATAAAAGAAATTTGCAATTATCTGTAATTCCTACAACTTTCAAATAATATATATTATTTAATTTTTTAATATTTATTATAAAGTTTTTTATTTTTTTTTATGTCGTTTCTTTAAAAATAAATTACAAGAAAAAATAATTTATTCTATCGTTTTTAAATACATTATAAAATAAAAATAAATAAAAGAAAAATTAATTTAACATTACAATAATTTTTATAATAAATTAATTTTTATGTGTAATATTATTTGGATTATATGCATTGTAAGCTAAATCAAAATCTCTACCCCATCCTGATCCACTATGTCCACCAGATGATACAACAACTTCATGTTGTGATTCTTTATGTCCACCACCACTCAATAATTTCTTAATACCAATTATTGACGCTAATACAAGAGCTAATTTTGATACAATTAAAGCTTTACCAGCTAATAATGCTAATGCACCATATGCAATTGGTATAAATGTACCACCAAGTAATAATGGTATCATAATGAAAGCTCCTTGACCTTTTTTGTCTTTTTTCTTTCGACCCTCATTCATAGATCTTTCAATTTCTTGTGTTTCTGGAAAAGTTACCTATGAATACCAAATTAAATTATACATAAATATTAAAAACAATTTTTTTTTAAAAAAATATTAATAAAATAATTATGATTTTATATATTCACCTGAAGTGTATGACTACGAACAAATGATAAAATTTTTTCAAATACCATTAAATTTAATGTATCTTCTTTATCATTTAATGATCTTGGTAATGATTTTTCAATATCATTTTCTGACATTTCAGGACTAATATTTTCATCTTGAACAGATTCAATTCGAACAAATTTAATACCATCAATGAAATTTAAATCTTTTGTTTGACGTGAAACTTTTTCTAAACCAGCTAATAATTTGATTTTTAAACACACTGATAAATTATCTTTATTACATTGCTGATAAATTTTATATAAAAGTGAAAATTCATTCCAGAAACTATTTTCCAATAAATTACTATTATCAGATTTATTGTTATTATATTGTTCCTTAGATGATGTTTTTGTATCACTAATTATACTTTGAAATTGTTGGCTACCCGCACTACGAGCTAAAACGCTGGAGCTAACCAAAAGGATAATTGATAAACACTTAAGCATTTTCTTATACGAGTTGTATTGTATATAAATTTTAATTATTATAATTTTTTTTTTTTTAGTTTTTATAATTAATTTGTATTTTTTTTATTAAAGTTAAAATGTTATTGAAGCTACATCAACAGCTCAAATTCAACTGGTATTTTTAATTGTACTGGTTATTAATTTATATAAAAAGCTGGGAGGTATCAATTGGATAATGCAATATTGAATCTGTATCATTAAAATGCCTAGAAAATCATCATCACTTTTCCTATAAAAATTAAAAAAAAAAAACAATTCATCAGAAGTTTTAAGTCAGCGCTTTTCAAAAATAATATAATAAATATAAATTCATCGATGCGATAATCACGCATTGATAATGGAAAAAGCAAAAAAAAAAAATGAAAACATTAAAGTATGAAATCAACTTCTTATGGTATATAAAAATTATCTATATTGTGCAGATAGTTTACCTGAAGATGGTATATAGAATATGCGTGTTAAACGATTTGTTCAAATACAATAATCCAAATACACAAATCGTAATTGGACCGAAGAAATTTGATAAATATAAAAATAGGCGTAACTCTTAAGTTGTACAAGTTTAAATAGAGTTGTTTTTATACTTTAACATATATAATTTTAAATTAAAAGTTAATAAATATTTAATAGTTTAATTTGACTATTAGCTATTGTGTATTAGAAAGAGACTTAAAGATAAAACGTTCTAAATATATTTAAATTTGGTGCAAAGAAACGTTTGAAAGTACATGGAAAAAAAAATTTCACTTTAATGAAGAATCTTTATAAATGGAATAAATAAGAAAATTTCTTAATATTTTAATTGTAATATAATATATATTCTAGAAATATAAATACAAAATGCAACTAATCTTTTAGTTAGTTACTATTTATATAGTTGTAACGATAGTTTAAATCATTTCTTGGGTTTCCTGAAATTTTTTATTGTACAACCTTGAAAAATCAATGAAACTTAATTGTTACTAAGCTTCAGCAATATTTAAAAGAGCTATCTTTAAATCTAATTATCATAAATCACATTTCATTACACTTGCAAAGGTTCAGCAATTAACATATAAACTGTATTGTAAGCAAACTTAAATAAAAACCAGTACTATTTATAGCGATTTACAGCAACAGAGTAAAATTATCGTAGTCCAAGTACCACGTAGATATTAACGAAGAGCATCTTAGACTGGATGGCTGCGAAATATACTATGTAAAAACGATTTCCCACTTGGTTTATAATATACAAGTATTTTATATTTCGTTATTTGGTTTGTGTTCCTATCAAGTTTTTAGAATTCTCTATTCATTCATATATTATGCTCACATAGTGCTAAGTTTGTCGTATTTTTTACTTACGTGGTTCAAAGTAAATTTATTCAAAGTGAATGATCAGTGCCGCAAAATACGTCTGTGTCATTACTATCTCGGTGTAAATGGTTTTCGAAGTGAAGTGGCATATATGCCAAGATATTAAAATTAATTTTATTAAATAAAAGGACATTCGTACAGAATTGCGACATGATAAAAGTGTCGATAATTCAATATCCCGACACGAGTACGATGATTTCACTATTCTCAAATCATCGTGGTTCATTTAATCAGGATCGTTGTCTCGTAATCAATATATTAATGTTTAAATGTACGCTCTGTTACAGAAAATTTCAAAAAGAAAATCAGATTTAGACAAACTTGGTTCTAATATTAAAATAAGGCTGATATTTTCGTTTTATATTTTTGTCCATGTACTTTATAATATGTATAAATCATTTATCAATTTCGCCGTATGAGCAGATATCATTGGCAATTTATTGACAATCAAATTGAAAATTTATTGACAGTTAATTGACCATTTGTCGAATAGATTGCGTCGTTAGCGAAATTAAAGTAATTCTGTCCATAAGCAAAGTTAATATTGAAGAAAGAACCAATTCTGTAAAATTAAAACAAATCCTTCAGTTAGTTTATAAAAATATTGATGTAAGGCCACTTTTTTAAATAACTTTTAATACATATTTTAATAGTAGTTTAACTTCTAAATAATCTATCAATAATTAATCTTAAACTTTGCGGAGGTACAATGACTTTAAAATGTGAATATATATACAATAATGTATCTCAACTCTTTATATGATCACAATTCGTGTACTTTCAATTAAACTAATTTGCATTCACTTTCGCTTTGTTCAACACCATATATATATGATGCATATATACTAATCTCCGATATATGAACATGAACTAAAACTTATAAAAGAAATTGTTTTTCTTGTTTTAGATTTTCCAGTCTTCTATTATTTTATTTATTCAACAATTTGTAAGCGGATCTTGCGTACATTAAAATATGTTTTTTGTAAAATATAATATTACATAGTTCCGTAAACTTTGATATCTTTTTTTGCATATATTTCAAATGAAAAATGATTAAATATTATTAAGTATTTAATAACGTTTTATTCAAAATATATGATAATTATTAATGCAATTTCACCTTATTAAATTATAAATACTAAATATGTTTATGTAGATAGAGATATATTACAAAATGAAGATTAAATACATTGCTAAGCTCAAGGCCCTATAAATATGAGTAGATAGTTTTTATAATTTGAAACACATCTCTAAAAATTATTTTAAATCATATATCAAACGATATAATAAAAATCTGAAAGCATATATTTTGGTGTAAGTTTATTTTTTTTCTTCTAAATAATCAAAAGTGTTAAGCGACGAACTTGAAAATTTTATTTATTTTCTTTATGTTTTACATTGGCTATAAATAGACCATAGCCAGCGCTATACGTTTCAAAGTTAGACTTTAATTTCATTAATTTTTAATGATCTGGATATTTCCAATTTCTGCGTTGATCTTTTGTGATCAGTTGAGTTATTTTGCCAATTGTTGATAATATTTACATATATTTTTTCTTAATTTTAATATTATCTGAATTTGATTGTAACTCAATTAAAAGCAATTGTGGCATTAAGAAAGTGTAAAAATAATTGTTTTCCATTGCATACATTCAGGTGCTAGATATCTTAAATATATTTTCTTTTCATATCTGACTTTTCATATAAATTTACCTTTAGCTATTTACATTTATATGAATTTAATGTTAATTTTTTATAAAAATGATAATGTTTTCGCATCTTGATAATTAATTTTAGGAAAATCTTAATTAACATTAAACTATTACATTTTTACAGTTTCTTAAATGATTTTTTTTTATTTAGGACATTCTTTTTTTTTTTGTAAAAGTAGGTAATTGAAAAATTTCTTCCTTTGACCTTTGTTTTTTTTATATTTTTTTTTAAATTTATCAAGATATTTTATGGTACATGACCAATATATTCTAATAATAACAAGTTTTGTATATGGAACATCGCAATGTCCAGATATGACAAATGGTTTTGAACTTGTTTTAACTGGTTTATATTTATAATTTTTATTTTTATTTTTATATATGCCTACCTACTTTTAAAGATACAACATACAAGAATTATATTAACATTACTTTTTTTTTTTGCAAAGGCAATAAATTTGCGTAGTCCAACAGTTTAAATACAAATTTATATAACCCGCTTATTAGTTTTTGGTTAATTTAATTTTCTAGTTTTCAACTAAATTTTCTAGTTAACAATTATATTTTATCTATAAAATAATAGCGAGCAGATAATTCGTAGTTAGGTTGAAAAAATGATTTATGTTCAACATAGATTTGTAATTACTGTTTGGTGTGGACTATAGAGCATTGAATTTTTGAAGTATAATTGGAAATTTTAGCATGAACCCATTGAAACTACTTTCCTATACCTGTTTATCCAATTTCATCCAAATCTTAACATAAATAGGAAATTCTAGCATAAACTCACTGAAAGTACTAAATTCCTACTTTGTTAATCATCAAGATGATTTTATTACAATTTGACGATTGCGTCTAATAGATGTTGCTGCTCAGTAATATTATTCGTAATAGCAAGCATACACGGTTCTTTACTTTCTAAACTCCACAGGATCCAACAAATTTTGTATGAGGGAAATTTGTATCTAGCCGCATTTCATGTTTTGTGGCATGTAGCTATAATTTGGATGACTATTGGAAATTTAGTTTACTTGAAACGAAAATGTCACAGCGAAATGTTATCATCAAAAATTGTCGAAATAAAATCACAAAATTTTTTTGTTAATTATTTTTTGAACGGACCATGTTTTTGGTTAAGTCAAGTATTAGTCAGATCTAATTTTGATATTAAAATAAAATTTAGTAAAGTTTAAATTACATTTTTAGTAATATATTTCTTCTGATTTAACACAGTTTATTTTTTTTTTTAAATAAGTGAATTATTATATATTTTTCTTTACATTGATTGTTAATATGGAAATGAGAAAATATGATCAAATAACAGTTAATAACATAAATTCTATAATATAAAATTTTTATAATTTTATAACTAGATTTTTACTTATTTATTTCATTATAAATGAAAATTGAATATCATTTTTGTATTGAAATTTCTATTTCAGAATTATTATTATAATCTTTAATGCTTTTAGTTTTTTTTTATTTAATCAAATAAAAGAATGCAATTAAAAATCTATTTAATTCATATATAAATGTTGTATCTTATGTTGTTGATTTCGTTTTATAATCTTCAGTTATATGAAAGTTTTAGAAAATCGTTAAATTTTTAAAAGAATTGTTAAATAAAATATTTAAAAGAAAATTTTCTAATTTATATTCACTTTTAATTTTCTACAGAATAATGAATTTTATTTTCTTCATTACACTACTGACCCATACAGTTTCTAACATTGTAAAAATTATCAACAATTTCTTTCTTTAGTTGATAATGTATACATTTAACATTGCATATAAAAATTAGATATTCCATATAACATAAAATAGAAATAAAAAATTACCATTTACAGAAACTATTTTCTTTTTACTATAGTTCAAATAAATTAAACTTTGCACGCACCAATAGCCTAAAGCTAAAAATTTAATTAAAAATTTACGTTTGTAATGCAATATAATATTTCCTTGTTATTCTTATTATTTTTATGTTATTTATTTTCTTCAATATATCTTATATCTATCATATAGGAATCCACCAAGTCAAAATAAAAAGCAATAACAACATCAATAATTTATTTATGTGCATTCGCAGCAGTAAAATATAAGAAAGTTCGTTAACACTCTCTCAAAAAGAAGACCATCGTCGTCTGATTTGTTCTCATGACATACTTACCTTAAAAATACATTTTACTCACTGCCACCTAATAATATGCGCCCAATGACAGTGAAATTTTTTATAATTATTATTATGTTATTTTATTTACACACATTTTTTTTTTTATATATATCTTTCTATTTTTCCACTTATCTTTTCAGGAGCATAAATTTGATGTTGTTGACCGAACAGGTAAAATGTAATTTAAATTTTTTTTTTTTATTTATTTTTATTACCAGAGCTATTGAGTAAATAATGTTAAAGTGTACGATGTTAAATTTTTATATTACTTTATGGTTGGTTACTTAGCCTTAATGGGTTGGTCATTATTTTTGTTGTATTCAATTTAGCTAAAAAGTATGTCCCTTTCCAAATATACAAAATTCAAAAAAGATAATTAAAAAATAATTGAAATTTTTTCAATCTTATAGAAAAGTAAAAATAAAGATTCGTTTTTGATTTATAATTTTTTTTTATTCAATTTTTTTTTAAAATGCTTTCTTTTATTATAATTTTTTTTTTATTTATTCAATCATACAATTTTTTATATCTATATGTTTCAGTAATTAATATTATAAAAAAATAAAATAAAAAAAATATAATTAAAATTATAATTAGAAAAATTTCAGTCGAAAATTATGGTAAAGATTTTATAGTAGATAGTCGGAAATTTTATAGTAAATAGAGATTGAAAATGAAATAACATTTAAATGAATTTATTGATTTTGTGTAAATTAAAGTAAATTTATAGTTTTTTATAATTGAGATATTTTAGAGTGAAGAATTAGGAATTTTTAGCATTTAGAATTAAGATTTTTGTAGAAGATTATGAAGTTAAAAGTAAAATATTTGATGGCAAGTTTAGGCCGAAACTAAATAATTAGGATTTATTTAGATTTTTATATATATGGAAAATATAAGCTAAGAGATCATGCCGAGTAGCATATAGTAAGTAATTTAGTAAATAGATCTAGAAATGATGAGATAGAAATTGTTATGAAACTGAAAATAGTAGAAAAATAAAAATAATAAGTTAATTTGATTTAAATAAAAGTTTTTTTTAAAGATAATTTCAGATTAAAAGTAATGTTTTTTAAAAAAATATAATTAGACTAGAATAGATATAGAATATAATGTTAATACGAAGAGTTATACGGCTTAGATTCAATATTCAGTTACAATTTGTTTTAAATATCTTAAAAATAGTAGTAAGTCTTAAGTAAGAAATATAATAAAAATTACTGAGTTTTTTTTAGGCTTGTAAATTAATATAAATATTCTAAAATTTGATAGTATGATGAATATTTTTTTTTTGTTTTTAATATTATTTTTTTATAAAAATTTGCTTTGCAAATACATAAAATTATATAATTTCATACTAAGAGAGTATTTCTTAGGTACTGTTAAAATTTCTACATTTTATTTTTTAATGTTTGCAGTTTTAATAAATAATTTTTGTTGTAATGTTTTATAAATAATAAATATTAAATAATATAATTCAAAAATAATTTAAATGATTTTTTCTCTCTAAATAATAACAAACAAAAATTAAAAATATTTTTAAAAAAAAAAAAATTAATTAATAAAAAAAAATTGAAATCCTTTTTATTTTTTGGAAAAAAGGATTCCAAAACTAGTCTTAAAATATGCCTGTTGTTTGTTCTCTTGTGTGATCAAACATTGTACATACACAGAAAAGAGATACATCATACATACGTTTAAATTTATTGTGGTTTTTGTGCTTGATAAGCTAAGTCTTGTGCATCTAATGATCGGCCCCATCCACCATGTCCACTGCTACCATAACTAGCACTTACATCACCACCAGCACTATAACCACCACCACCACCACCAGCACCATATGAATCATGGCTAGCTGAATGGCTAGATGAATGATGTGGATGTGCTACTACTTCATATGTAACATGTTTTTCTTGACTTAATAATTTCTTTAGTCCAATAACAGCAGAAAGAACTAATGCAATTTTACCAATTAATAATGCCTTACCAGCGATTAATGCAATTGCACCTAATAATAATGGCAATAATGCGGCAGCTTTAAGGGCAACTAATGCTAAAATTGGTCCTAAAATTTTAGCTGCCTTCTTTTTTTTACCACGAGATTCATCTGGTGTTTGTTGTCCACCTGATGTTGATGATCCCGATGTTGATTCATCAGCAAATAAACTATCAGAAACATCTTCTAATGCACGGCCAGTTGATGTTACAGCATTTACAATATCAGCTCCATTTAATTCAACTTTAATTGTATGTGTTTGCATAAAATTTGATATACGATTTAATATAAGTGATTCAATTGATTCATCACCAGATATAGCACGTGGTGCTCCACTACCGCCATCAGTTGGTGTACCAGGTGTTTTAACAACTGTAACACCTTCAGTTAAGGCAAATTGATCACGTGCCCCTAATACTTTATCAACAAAATTGAATAGCTTGTATTTAACACATGACACTGAATCTTTACGTAGACAATCATTATAGATACTATCCATAATATCTGTTTCTGTACCAATTGAATTACGTGCATGTCCACGCGATTCCTCAGCTGGTAAAGCTGCAACCGCAACAATTACAATACACAATACACCAAAAACTTTTTTTAAAGACATTTTTTTAGAAAATTGTTTTTATTTTTTTTATATATATATATTTGTATATATATTTTTTTTATCAAATTTTCACTAATTATTTTTTTTTTAATTAAATTAATGTTTTTTTTTGTATCTTGTAATTAAAAACTAAACAATATTTTTTCAAATTTAAATATAGAAAGAAAAAAATATTAAATTATATTTTTTTTTTTTAGTTTTTTGGAAAATGTCTCTTAATGAACGTACAAGGATGATATGATACTATTTCCCGAAAGTTCAGTCAATTTATATAGGGTACTTGTTTGGTTAAAACCCCTCCATATGATTTGTTTTATGCTGTGTATAATATGAGTTTATGTTCTTCTTCGTTTTTAAATTGCTCGAGAGCAAAAATATTTACCAACACTTTATATACATATATATTTATATATATGTATATTAGCATTATTGAGCCAGTTTCCGCTTTGTCTTTTCGCTTCTTTTCCACCAAAAAAAAAGAAGAAAAAAGTCATAACCAATCTGCAAATCTCTTCACCATACAAAAAAAAAAGTTAACGAAAGTTTTTTTTTTATTGCTGTTGTTGTCTTTATTTTTTAGAGAGGAAGAAGTTAAATCAAAATACAATACAACAACAACAAAAATTTATCTATGTATTGGGGGGAAAATATTTCATATATATATTAAAAAAAAAATAATCAAAAAACTAAGTGGAATTTATGTATTTTATATGAAGAAAATCATGTGGAATGTTTAATGAAAAGAGTCAAGTTCATGGTAAGCCAACAAGCAACCTTACTTTCAGTCATACAGTTGCATATTCATAAAATGATTTTGTGTTATTTTAGAGAGCAGGAAAATTAAAATAATATTACATTAACAAAAAAAAAATATCAAAACTAAAAGCAATTGTAATTAAAAAGAAAGAAATAAGAGAATTTTAAAATTTAAGACTTAAGGGCGGCCTTATTCACATGATCATAAATTAACCTGTCACTTGAAATATTGACACCGTGCGCCTTCTTGTCTATCCCTTTCAATGTCATTTTTTCTTTTCAAACAAATTTCTTTTAACAAAAAATTTCTTTATGAAATAATTAATCTTTAAAATGAGCATAGAATTTATTTTGCATTTAAACATTATGATTTAGTTTGTGAATTTATATATATATACATATATATCGTAAAATCACAATTATGGAATTAATTAGAAAAATATTTATTTATTTTTCTATACATTCAATAGATAGCTATAATAGCATTTACCGAAGAAATTATGAAAAATATAATGCTTAGTTGTGTAACTCTTTTTTAAAGTAATATTTACTTTTATGTTATTTGGTATATTTTTTAATCGAATTTATTTACAATATAAGAAAACATAATTTTCTATGCACAAAAAATTTCCTTCTTAGAAGGATTGCTCTTCTAATGCTATTTTTTATCCTTCACATTATATGGTCTCGGTTGTTTTTCTTTGAATCAAATTGTTATATTTTGATATTTCAAATTCATATAGTAATAAATAAAAGCTAAATTTGTATTATTATATATGTCAAATAGCTCAAACCATTTAATTTTACGAATTATTCAATTTTACATCGTTAATACTTTTTGTCAATTTATCGTAATCTGTAATTTAACATATTGTTCATTATAAAGTGTCTGTGTCAAGTCTTAACATTTTACATCTTCTTCAATTATTGTTTATTCAAATAAATTTTTGACATATAACCAATAGTCAAATATAATTTATTAATTTTCGGATATATTAGCATGGCAAGAATAAAATAATATCATTATTTAAATTAGTTATTAAACTCATAACTAAAATAGTTATATATAATTAGTATTTCGAAGCATGAAAATGTCAATATCTTTGGTTAGTTTAATTTTTTACTCCTTCAGTTTCTGTTCTAATATTATTTAATAATTTTCATTAAAGAAATTCACGTTTTGGTAAAATTCAGAAAAATAAACATTGTTTTAATGAAAATCATGTTTTATAGATGAACCGTGACATTGTCATTACAATTTGTAATTTGATTTTATAAAATTGACAATCAAATTTCTTCCACATTTTTTTTTATGAAATTTTGTTTTGTCGACAATATGATTAAAATTTCGAGTTTTCGTTCCGATATTTAATTGTATATTTGAAAGTTAAAGGAACTTTGGTATAGTAAAAGGACTTTTTCGTGGTATGCTACTAAACAAACAATTTTCTAAATAATAAATATTTTATTTATGACAAGGTCAAGTTTAATTTTTCTGAATATTTTCTATATTATAGTTAGACCAAAAACCTTCATCAGTAAAATTCATAATTAATTATATAATTTTAAAATTTTCAGCATTATACGATTAACACGATTATTATAATATATACTATTTATAGATGTTTCATTCATAAATATTATTATGTGATATATAATTAATGCCCACATAAATATTTATGTAATAATTTATATATATATATTTTTTTTCCTTAATTTGAGTCTGTGAGTTTTTATTTTTCGTAAATATTTAAATACAAAACTGACCTATCAGACAAAATGGCTAAGCTAAACTCTTTTTTTTTTTACTTTGGGAAAGTTAATAAATGGAAATTTTTATGAATATTTTAGTTGAAATATCTATAATATGTCGAATCATTATTTGTTCACATACAAATTTGTTGAATCATTTTATTTATTTTTTTTGTTGGATGAATCAAATTGTCTCCAAAAGTTTTATTTATTTATTGAATTTAAAGATAAATTTTGGTTATAGAATTGTTAAAATATAAATTTTAATATATCGTGTAAATTAATAATAAAAAAAATTAACAATTTTTCCTATAACTAATAACTAAAATGTTTGCTATATTCTCATATATATGTGAAAATAACTAAAAAAAAAAATATCACTTTCCCAAAGCTGGTGTTCTCATTTTGAATGTACAAAAAAGGAAAAATATGCTTTCAGATATTATTAAAGAAAAACCTGTTATACAAAAGAAAAGAAAATTATTTTCGAATTTTTTTTTTTTAATCGATCTTTTATATCCCAACCAACATTTTTTTTTTATTATTTTATTTTTTAGTTGTACCTATATCATAAAATGACCAAAGAAGGATTTTTCTCATTATATTTCATTCATGAAAATATGTTTTTTTACTGTCAATACGTACTTGTTTTTATATATTGGAAAGTAAAAAGTAAAAAAAAAAACAACAAAACATTTTTTTTTTTTTTGTTACCAATTTAATAATGAAAATCATATATATGTTTCAGTAGTTTACAGGTTGCTTTGCTATATATACACATATTTAATATGATGTACAAAATTATTTTTCAAAAATCAATTAAACATAAAATCTTAGCAAAAAATTGAAATAATTTAAAAACATTAAATTATCGTTATAATTTAAATAATATTGTTACCCCATTTCCACAAACAAGTATAACATATTGGTCATTTCCATAGTCTGGTCAATCGATTTTTCTGTAAATGATATTAAATTTAGTGTTTATCTGTTTCAAAAAATTGTACCTATTACAAATATTAATAGTATTATTTATGACAGTAGTTTAATTTGAATTGAAAAACTGATTTGTCTTTATTTGCTAAATTTTTTTAAATTGAACAAAACCAGAATGTATGCGTACATGCATTTTTAAAGTTAACGACACATTTGGCCAGAGAAAGCGTCTTCATAAAAATGTTGTTGTTATTTTATATTTTTTTATATATCAACTTTGATATTGAAGAAAAATTTTATTTTGAAATATGCACATAAAAATAACTAATACTAAATAGAATGAAATTGTAGATTTACTATTAATATTTTGCTCTTATTGGTTTTGGTTTATAATGCACCGTCATCATATTACTTTTAACGGTACAAAAATATATAATTAAATTATAATACTGAAAAATAACAGAATTATCAATGGATAGATACTACGTAATAGAGCAATAGTAAAATAAATTATAATAAACATTAAAAAATGTATTTATATATGAAATATTTTTTAAGGAATTTAAATATTGAAAGTATGTTACAAATTTTTATATTAATTTCATAAAGAAAATTTTGCCAATTGGATTTTTTTACGATAATATTTAAAATATTCATAATTGTATCTTATTTGATAGTAAAGAGAACAAATTTTGTGTCCATAACATCAAAACTATATTAATAATGGAACCGGAAATATATTAGTTTTTTGCACACTCTCATTAGAATTTTTTACGATATTTCATGGTATTTTCAAAATTATTGCTTTTGAATTTAATTGCCACCTAACTTTATGATCTTATTATTCTAATGTCGCATATCATAATTTCTAATTGCTAACCTAGTCATCGAAACTTTAACATTCCTGAGTTTCATAACAAACAATTTACAGACAATATTACAAACAATACAAAAAAGTATTAAATCTAAATATTGTTTATAGAATTTTCGAGATAGATAGCTAAATAGGTATTAGTTCATAAATGGTTGTTGTGCATGTAACTGCTGTGCTACTCTGAAGAATTAGAGTTAGTTCGCTATCTCAACACACAGCATAATTTCAAGCAAAAATTGCTGTCATAAGTAGGGCAGTAAAAGTTCTACAATCAAATAATATAACAGATAATAAGATAATTATCTGCTCGGATAACCGGATCGCATTGTAAAAGTAGTGAAGAATTACTGAAGAAGTAGTGAAGAAATTCAAAGCAGATCTCAAAACGCAGTAGAACAAGAAACAATGAGGTTATATTTGGCCACCTGGTAAAGAGATAATTAAATATTAAATGAAAGTAATGAAAAATCTGATGAATGAGGATGCGAAGGTTCCACCAATAACTCTTTACAGAGTTATAATATTAATTATGTTCGAGGATCTGCAAAAAAATCTATATCGTATTGAGCATTAGTAAGGAAACAAAATATCTGGGAAACAACAAACCAATCAATACGCATTCGTAAACACGCACTTTCTGCTATACATGCCACTAATCACTTTTATATATGATCTTAAAAAATTTATGATTTAAAATGTCTCATTTTTGGTTATGTTTAGATGACGAGGAAATTGTAGAGCAAGTCTTCAAAGATGTTAAAAACACGCCCTAAAAACATAAGATTTTGAACTTCATATAAAATATAGGATATCGATCAACCATAGTTAAAAGGATATTTTAGAAATATAATTATATAATTTAATCCAATCTAATTGATAATTAAAATTAATTAAAATATAATAAAATTCATAACCATAATTATATTTTTAATGATTAAGTATATTTCACTTTTAACTTTAACTATCAAAAATAGCAAATAACTGTTCAAATTAAAAGAGTATTTCAAAAAAGAATTAGATCGAAGAAAAAAAAATAAATTAAATATTAAAAGGTTTCATTACGAAAGACTTTGAAAAATTCAAAACTATTAAATTTTAAAATAAAATTATATATTAGAATAAATATTTTTCCACTTTCACACATTCAATTTGACCGCAAAAATTATTTGGATTTTCGAACGAGTCGATTTTTTTAAGTTTAATGTTTTTTTTTTTTTTTTTTGTATTCATATTCAAGGAACAAAAATTGCTAAAAAAATCGTTTTAAAATTTCACATTTTCTGTTAATTTTTATGTAAAAGCTGTGCAGCATATTTATATACATATATGTAATATCATATCATAATATACACTGAAAATATACAAAAAAAAAATAATTTTGTAAAATAAAATTTTATTTATTTATTAAATATATCTTTTATATAAACTGTGTATAAATGCTGGAGGAATTTTTGCATATATGGCCCACATTTAGTTATAAAACAATGTAGATTACTAGATATGAAAATTATGTTCTCACATATAAAATTTTTATTTTTTTGGTTGACTTTTCACGTACTAGAATAAAATACTAGTAAATAATTTTTTATTTAGTTTGTTCATTGCATCATAATAAATACCTACCACAAGATCAAGGCCATTGTACTTTATAGTGTACGAAGTACGACATAGTAACACTACTTTTTTTGTCATTGCAATGATTTTCATATTATATTATTATGAAAATGTGAATTTTGTAAGTTTTCAATAAAAAAAAATTATATTGTGAAATTATGTTTTTTTTTTTTTTGTGCATGTTGAGAAAATCTAGAAAATATTTTAATAAAATAGATTTTTAATTAAATTTTTATATATATATTTTGAAGAAAATCTATTTATGAATATGAAAATTTAATTTTTCATGTGAACATTATTAATGAAAAGCGTACATCTTTGAATTAAACATGTTTTAATTTTAAAAGAAGAGAAATTTCTTTGAAATTAGAGTTAATGTAAGTTTAAATAAAAATTTTAAAATCTCTAATAATTCTTGAAAGATGGCAGTTAGATTAATTCATAATATTTAATTTTATATGGAAATTGTGTACATAATTAATGACATGAAGAAAAATAAATCTTTAATTACAGAAGAACACTCATTCCCATCTCAGTAGATCAGTAATTCTGTAGTACAAGTGACGGAATAGAGCTGAGTAATGTGAAAAATATGAATTCAAATTCATAAATTAGTAGTTCGATGGAAAATGGTTGGAAATAATTAAATACTTATGGAAAATAGAAGAAAACATTTAGATATACATCGCAGACTAATATGAATCTGTTTGGCGGTATTCTAGATGATAATAAATTAAAAATAATAATATCAATTAATTCAAACAGAATAAATTATACTTCATAGTGGATTCAGTAAATACTTCAGTAAATTTCGATGGAAAACGGTTGGAAATTATTAAATACTTATGGAAAATAGAAGAAAACATTTAGATATACATCGCAGACTAATATGAATCTGTTTGGCGGTATTCTAGATGATAATAAATTAAAAATAAGAATATCAATTAATTCAAACAGAATAAATTATACTTCATAGTGGATTCAGTAAATAATCGGTCTGCAAAAGATGGGAAGATCGCGAAGTATATCCTTAGAAATATGTAAAATAAAATTTCTAAGATCGAGTGTTATTTCCTAAATAAAGTTATAAAGTGTGAGCTCAAAGCCACAAGTAGTGTAAATCAAAGTACTATTGAATAATTCGCCTACAAAAGAGCTAAAAGAATATCGGAATAGCCTTTGGCTCTGTTACCAACTTGTTTCAAACAAAATTCTAAAATATTTATAAATTAATTTTACTTTATTTATTTACATCTTCCAGATTTAGACAAATTACCTAAAATATAATTTTTACTCTGATACAATTAAAACAAACTTTTTCAAAATTGTTGTTATTGCTGTTGATTGTTACAACAAATTTATCAATAAAACTTTCAATTTTCTATCTTTATATACATCGACCAAACAAAATAATAACATCCATAAAAAAAAACACCAATAAATTTACTTTTATAATACCAATAGACGGCGGCACGGTGGGTACCTACATTAATTTCAAATCAAATCATACACAAAACAAGCAACATTCGTGATTACATCAAAAATCTTTTACCGCTTTTAAAGCCACTACTACAAAATATACAAAATAAATAAATAAAAACTATAAAACTTTAGGCGTTAAAAATTAGACAATCACGATTTTAATTTTTATTTAGCAAAGATTTTTTATATACATTAAATTCTACAATCTTTTCGCAATATTTTAAATAAACAAATACGAAAATCATTTTGATGAATCTGTAACTATATATAAAATCGGATATCCCATAGAATTTCAATTGCAGAAATTAAATAACTAAAGCTTAAATTTTATTATTTGTTACTGCATTTAAAAAAAAAAGGTTCAATTCTCAGCCGGCAGCCGCTATTAGTCAAAGTAATTCAATAACAAATAAAAAAATTTAAAGAAAAAGTTGTTAACTAACTATAAAAGATTACAAACTTTTGATTGTGAATGAACAATTTCACTCTTTATGATGATTAAATTTTTGTCCAATAAAAGATAAAAAAAAAAAAGATGAAAAAAAAGAAGATTTTTTTATTACTAATAGTATTTAGTTGTTGACCTCTAATATAATACGATACGGCATTAGATGGACTTGAAATATAAAGAGAGAGAAATTTTCTTATGATATTTTATTGTTTTGATCTTAATTTATTATAACGTGTCTGAAATAAAAATTTTTGTGACTTTATTTTATAAAAAAAATATGAAAAATTACATGGAAAATTATTAAGATTAAAAATAATATTTTGCATTATTTTAAAAAAAAAGAAGAAATAACAAAAAAATTATTTTTAATTATTTTTCCCCAGTGAATAATTTGAAAATTTCATTTTTTTTTTTTTGTTTATTTATATGTATAGAAATTTTCAACTTTTATTTTCTTTTTAATTTTTTGTTGTTGTTATTGAAGACTGCTCCATAGTACCATACATAGTCCAGGTGTCCAGAAGTGTTTGACCAGTAAGTTTTGCATCCCCAATTAAGGTGCGAAGCATAAATATCTCTAAGGTTGTATAAGGTTAGAACAGTTTTAAAGTTTTAATAAATTACATTTATTAATATTAATCAATTAATTTTATACATAAAAAATATATTGTTTTATAATTAAAAATTTTCACAAAATTATTAATTTTCTTTTTATATTTAAATGAAAAACTGAAAATATTAATATTTTCTTTATTAATGAACAAATAAATTCGTTTTTATAGTTACATGAATCATATATAAAAAAAATTAAAAAATCTGAAACGCTAACTGATAATATTTTAAATTGTGAGTCAGAAAAAAACAAGCCGGAAACTATTGTGTCTCAAGTTACCAAATTTAAATATTTAATTAAATATAATTTATTAGTTCGATGAATCCTTTATAGAAGAATGTGGTCGCTTCGATACATATTTAAAATTTAATCATGTTCTTAAAAAAAAGTCTGTCTGTCTGGGCCGAATAACAATATATAAAATTCCAAAAGTCTTAGATTTTATTTAGTAGGGTGACTTGACCCATTCAATGTCAGTTTATACATTATGTAGCTGAATATCATATTTGTACATAATGGTATAATAAACGAACGAAAATTATAAATTAATTTTTCTTTGACTTTGACATATAGCAACAATCATTATAAAGATATAATTTTATAACCTTTTATTTATCTTCTTTGACAGTTCATATACTAATTATCATCACGGTGGAATGGAGAACAAATATAGACCAAAATTTTAATCTTTGTTACATGATATTAAATACATAGCATAAACAAATCAACAAATTAATTAATTAATTAATTAGTTTTTATGTTGTTGATTAACATTTGGGGAATGTGATGCCAGTGAAAATCATCGTTTCATAAATATAAAGAGTAACGCTAATAGTTTTAAATGATAATCAGTTTTTTATTTTTATAATTATGATTTAAACATATATTTAGTTCCGTTATATGCCTAATAAAATTAAATTTTAACAGATCTGTAATGTACAAAAATAATACAGTCTTTTAATATTCTACATAAATTGAAATTATTTTTCACTTATTACATTTTTGATGCACATATAAAAAACTGGCCAGTTATTTTTAACCGAGACTTGGTACTTAAAATAAAAAATATTTAAAATTAATTTATTTAATTTTTTTTTGTTGGAAAATCTTTCTTTTATTTTTCGCTTGGCTGAAATTTTAATTGAAAAGGTGTAAAGGCATACTGAGTATTAACCGAAAAAAAATATATAAATGAAAAGTCATTAAAGAACGAGTAGCGAGTCATTATGTTAAAACGAAATGTGAAAAATTTATTCAATATTATGTGGACTATTCAATTTAACTTTCATGTTGTACTTTCCTTAATTCCATGTATACAATAAAAAACTACTTTCTTATATAAAATCAAAATAGTTTCTTACACAAATAAACTAAACAAAACAAAAAAAAAAATGAAGGTCGGTAATTAAATATAATATAATTGAAAATATATTTAAAGCGGATATATGCAATATAAATATGGCGTTACTGTGTACTGATGATGCCTGACCAAATTTCTCATTCAATTTTACATATTTTGCACACAAAAACTGCTAACCTAGGGGCGAACAGATAACTCGACACAAGACAACAGTGATTTAAACGTTAGTAACAAACAGTGTTTTGCTAAAAATTTCAGATATTTATTAACAATGTTTTTTAAGTAATTAGAAATTTCAACTCATACTCACAACTCCCAATTTTAACATTCATCAACCAGATCACAAATCTAATTTGCCAAATTTCATTGAAATGTCTCAGAAACAATTTATATAAATTAAACATAATAAATGTTGCTGCAGCATGTTTAAGGTGTTGACAATATTTTTCAGGTCATAATCAATGTGTACTAAATTTAATTAAAATCGGATGTACACCCTGCAGAATCAACTAGCCCCACACTCGCCTGTGTTCCAAATTTCATTAGTAAATATTCAATAACTTTACTCATAATAAATTTTTGTGATAAAATTAAATAACTATTTAATTTAAATCATATTTTAAATTACAATTTAAAAATTAAACCGTCTTTACTTATTTGGAACATATTTAGTGCATTGTCCATTCTATTAGTATTTAAATCTGATTAGAACAAGGTTTAGCTTTTAAATATAATAACCTAGAGCAGTAACCTAAAAATTATTTAATTGGAATTGAAAGAAGAAAACAAGTTAAATAATGTTTTATAGGATTCAGTTTCGCTTCTTATAACCATCAAACTAACTTATCAAAACTAAGATGACCAATTTTTTTTATTAAATGATGGTTAAAAATAATATTCGTAATTACAAATCGCGGATCAATTATTTATTGTAAGCTATAATCAGAAATGCTATTATTTGAAATTGTTCACTAGCTAATAATGTAATTGGTAAATATAATTAACACCTATTTCTTTTATGAAAGTTGAAATAGATTTTTTAATTTGGTGGGAGGACGTCCTATATGTAATTCTAGAAACTCATATCATTATATCTCAGTATTGTAAAATATTTGTATTTATGTGATAACAAATTATTGGATAACAATTCTATATAAATTTAATATCTCATTTGTAAAGTTATAATAACAAGTGATCCACTTTTGAAGATCATTATCACAAACGTAATCGTCGAAAATAATTGAGCCAAAACTTAATGTGATATTATAAATACCAAATTTATACATCAGAAACTAAAAATTCCTGACATTTTCTGCCGATAAAGATTGAAACACTTTGGTAAGTGTATCCAAAACCCTCAAAGTATAGAAAGTACCGAAATATCGCCAGACAATAAATTTAGAGCAGACTAAATCATCTTAACGAAACTAATCTAATGTAATTTCATTATACAAATATCCAATATTGTTTTCTTATAATTAAAATTATGTTATTCAAAATTTACGTTACCATTTACAAAAAAAAATGTTCATTCAAGTAATTTGATTATAAATAACTTCAATATTTTTGATAGATACCAAATCATTATTAATCGAAATCGTATTAATACATAACATAATCTGATCATCTATGATTACATAATAAAATCGTTTAGTTTTTCTTCATTTCTTAAACAAAAACAAAATATTAATTTATGTTTTTTTTATTCAAAACTAATATGGTTAGATTAGTCATTCATAATTATATTTTTTTATCTTAACTTTAATAAATGTAAAACCAAATATAAAAAAAATTTCTAAATTATGAATTCACATAAAAAAAATTTCTCTTTTTTATGTTCTATGATCGATGATTTTTTTTTAAAAGTTATTATATTTCTTAATATTTACACAAATTTTTAAAATTAATTGGTAGCTCAAATAAAATTTTATTTAATAATTTTACTTCCGGTCAAATGAAAGCAAATTTGAACAAAATGAACGTACAATTTTTGCGTTAATATGATGTTTTAGTTTTCACTTTAATTAGTGATGATCTTTGCGCAGCACCGAAATATAAAAAAATTTGAGTTTTTTTTTTGCTTTTTTGTTCCCAAATTGCATAAAATAAAAACCGAAAGTTTATTTTCGTGTGATGATTTTTTTAAATTCACTAGTAACATAAAAATTCATAACAAAATTACTGATAGATAGATAATAAAAATAAAAATGTTGGATTCTTTGGTGTAGTTGTAGTATAAACACTAAACACGAGCGTTTAGTAATTTTAAGATTTGTAAATAAATGATTTTTGGTGTTCTTAAATGTGTCACATTAAAGAGAAATTTAATGTATACAATTTTCGTTTTTCAGAAATAATTAATTGAACTTCCTATTTTAAATTTTTATTTAATTCTTAGTATAAATTTTTTGTATTTAAAATAAAAAATAATAAAAGGAAAATAAAATAATTTATAATTGTATAGAATTATTAGAAAATTACTTTCAATGTGCTATTTTGAGAGGTCATCATAATTCATAATGTGAATAAATAGAAACGAAAGTTTTATTGTGATAATTATATAATTTTGATTTCCCAATAGATTCTTTTTTATCTATTAATCCAATGTAAGCCACACTACTAAAGTCTAACCTAAACTTAATCTAATTTAAATACAATAATTATTAATATTTATGATTACAAACTCCATCTTTACGTTGTGAATCCAGATATTTTTTAAAAAAAAACTAATACACATCAATTTTCACTACCATATCTTTATTAATGTAATTGATTATATCATCCTTAATCTTAATATACATTGATTTTTAATGAATCATCTATTTAGGATTTGGATATTAAATGAATGCATCTACCTCAACAATGTTCCAATTTCTAATACTTCCTAGGCATTAGAAACCATTTCATGGTGATGTATGTAGATAGAAGGGAACATTAAAATAATAAAATTTAACTGGTCTTGGTTTTGAAGCAAGTATATTGCAAATTATTTATTTAAATATAATTAAATGATCATTATTTCGAAAGAAATCAAATGGCATGCGAAAACTTTTAACAATCAACAATTGTTGATATAAAATTTATTACTAGAATAAATTTTAGGTGCATAAGCCTCCCTCAAAAACTCAAATTAGTTCGATCATACGTTTCACTATTCTCCATCTTTTAGGTTGGTTTTTCTTGATCCATCTCTTGGAGTCCATTGTTTTGGTCCAACTATTGTTGTCGGAACGTTGATCTGACCACTCCATTGGTATTTTTATGATTTTGATGTATGTATTTATATCTCATTCCTAATTTATTTCATAATGATCTTAAAATGACTGGTTCCGTTACGTTACGTACATTATCTGACGAATTGTCCATAAAATAAAGTTTGATAAATTTATTTTTCTATCAAAAATAAATATGAAAAAACGAAAGTTTAAATTTTTTTATCCATTTCCGTAATTTCCGTTTTATAATTTTATTGAGCTTTTGTTATGGTTACCATTTCCGGCGTTTTGTACAAAATCCATTTTGAAATTGTTTTATAGTAGAAATTGAAGAAATTGATTAACGAACGTAACATAACATCACAGTAAAATAATATAAACTTTTCTTTTGTTAAAAAGCTTTTTATAGAAATAATAAACAATTTATTTAACGCCTGTCGATATGCAATTTGTATAAAAATAATAAATTATACAATTTTGTTATGGTTTGTTTAAATTATAACCGATTTTACACCTGTTAAGTGTAAAATCTAGGTTAAATTTTTGGCATTTAATTAAATGTTGATAAAAATATATTTCTTTTAGCTTTAATCATTTTAAATATTGATTATATAAAATAATCTGTAAATTATTTTTTATGACAGTAACTATAGAATATACAAAGAAATTTAATATTGTAACATAAATAAATAATTATAATTTAAACTTTTATTTTTGCAATATGAATATGTACATTAGTATTAAAAATTGTTGATTTTAGGCGAATTACTATTTTACAATAAAGAAAAAAAAATATTTGGAAACATTTGCTTTTTAATCTGCAAAATTTATTAATTGGCGACAGATTGTAAAATTAATCAGAAGTGAAGACCATGATAAAAATATGGCAACTTTGTCGAATGAGAGGTTTAAAAATTAAATTGATAATTGAAAGACTAAGAATATAAAGAAATCCTTCTAGAAAGAATGAGAGTCGATGAGGTACTGCGGAAATAATATGTAAAATATTTATTGTAAAAAAATATTTGATTTGAAAATGAAAAAATTATTAAAAAAATATTTATGAATTAGCTTTGTGTATTTGTCGTACCACTTTTGAAGAACCTACAGTCAATTTTTGATATACGTCATGTAGACAGAATTCATTTATATAAAATCAAGATTCAAAAGACACATACAGAATTTTTGGATACTTATCGAAATTGGTAGGTACATAATTCATATTTTTTTAATAAATTCCAAATTACCAACATTTTTATAACATAAATTAAATAATATTAACAAAAACAAGAAGACAAGAACAATTTTAGATTCAATTCGAATATTTATCGCAAACTGCAACGTTAGACAAATAGATTTCAATCACTACTCATTTAAGAACTATGTATTCAACATCGTTGGACTATAGAAACCATTGCCGCAAAATCTACAATATTCTTCTTAGAATTTTTAATAGTGTAATAGTTCTCAACGAAATTTTGATTTCTTTTGAACATGTCAAAATAAAAAACTATTCATATAATTGTCATGTTAAATTATGTTTGGTAAGCTAAAAATAAAAGATTTTGTCAATAGAAATCCATATTAATGTTTAAAAATACATATTTACTTTAATTCAATTATCGAAATTATGATTTAAATTACGCAAAGAGTCAGTTATCGATCATGCGATATAAAGAGGACGACAGTTATAAAAAATTTACTGTATATAAATTAACATAATTAAAAATACTTATAAACGTTATAGAAACCATTAAACTTCTATAAAATAAGTTATAAAATATTTTATGTATAATGTTATTTAATTTAAGTAACTTGTTGGAGAGATATACGACTTTCATAGTGATCTGGCAGACATTATGGCATCTTCTATTTTGTATATTTACATATAAATATAATAAAAATATTTTTACTATACTATTATAAAATGCTTCCTTTTATTATGCGGTGTGCTTGAAATTCGTGACAATTTTTTTACTTCCATAAAATCGTGCCATCATAATAAAATTATATAATATACAACATTTTATGTACGGAATTTTCTCTATGGAGGACCTTTCTGTTTCTCTTCCATAATACATAAAGATGATTACTAAATATGTATATGTCGACTAACTTACATAAGTTGTGATTGTGAATTTGTATTCTTTACAATCTAATGGTGTAAATCAGTGGCGCAGCATGAAAAAATTCGATTTGTTGCCCTATTAAGATCTAAAAGAAACTTAAAAAGCTTATCATACATACATAATAAAATAAATTAAAAATCCAAGTTTTAAGTTTTCTAAATAACAACATAACATTTAATTAGTATGTAATAAAAATAAATTATTTATAAATCATACCTTATTCAGCTAGGATATTATAACACATTTACTGTCGATATAGGCAATTATACTGTCATTATTCGAAAATAATTATTCTGTTGAAACACCGATACAGAAACAAATGTTATGATAGAAACGTGGTCAATTAAATTATGGCGAACTGTAGCACTTGAATTTAGTTATTCAAATTTAATAATATTTTTTTATGATCATGTATTTTTTATGGATTTATCAGTTCAAAGAAAATCGATAAATTTCGGATTTTTAAAGTTGAAGTAGTAATTCTATCTCTAAAGTTTAATTTCGAAGCGACGAACGTTTCTTTTGTATGACTGATACTAAATTATAATATTTAATCTATTTTAAACATGTTATTTGAATTTTACGTCTATATTTTCCACAATTGCCACCCGTTGGATATTTTGAACACCCATTACACTTATTGAAAGCGCGCCTCTTGTAAGTTATGTTAAATTGTAGTTTTATAAGTTATTTTAATTTGTAAAAATGAATTTAAAAACTTCATTTTACATTGATTTTCTTATATAAATAAATCTAACTATGGAAATCAACAACTTAAAAAATACTTCTTAAAACTGTAAAAATATAGTTAATATAGTTAATTATTTATTGCTATCATCAAGAAAGTTGTATTACATATAATTTATGTTGCATCAATAAAAAATATGTTTGTTGATGTCATCAAATTTTCACCTCTTATACACAGGTGTCAATTTAAAAAAAAAAAAAAACGTTTATGATCTATTACCGCGGTTACAGCTAATCAGTCAGTAATAACTTTCTTGCTGAATAATATAGAGAAATCGAAATATATTATTGAACAATAATAATAATTTTTTGTTTGTTTTTGATATTTGATTTTGTTTTGAGAAAAGATTTGTTAGTAATTATGTTATTTTTCGTTATGAACAATTATGAATTTTAACTTACAGAATTTTTTTTTCTTATAATAATTTTATGAATTTGGGTCAACAATAAACTAAGAAGAAATTGAATAACATTTTCAGTTTCATCGTAGATTTTATTGTTTATCATCTATGAAAAAAAATGGATTAAGAGAAATTATTTCAGATTTAGTTCCCTTTAGGTTCCGTGTGGTAACCCACCGCCTGTTAAGTTTAGCAGCCAACTCTAAAACATAATAAAAATTGTACTTATGTCCTTATGAGCAGATTGTGTGTTAAATTCAATTTGTTCAGAAAATTGCATGAAACATAATATTTAAATTTTATGGCGAGGATCTGATTCACTTATAGAAGATTCCATTTTCATTAAGATTCAATAAAATTATATAAGAAGCATTTTATATACTTATTTACCAGATCTTAGTCTACATATGGAAATCTGGCCAGATTTTATTTAAATAGGGAATATTTTGTTGAGCCACAAACAATAGTTCATTAAAATAAAACTGTTTAAAAATTTTTATAATTTAAAAAAAACTTATGCAGATTTAAAACATTTAACAAATATATAATAAATTTAAGAATTTATAATTTAAAACTGAAAAATTATAAAAAAAAAATAAAAAACAATAATTTAAAATTTCTTTTGGTTTTATAGGTTTTCTTTTTATTTTCGGAATTTGTATAAATAATAATTATTATAACTTTTATGTATTTATAGTTTTGGCTTCTTTAATGGTGATTTTCTATTTCAATTAAAAATGTACAATTATTTTATATTTTAATAGACAAGAAAAAAAAAAGTAAATAAAAAAAGATTTATAGAAATATTAAAAGAAAAATTTAAAGATAAATTTATAACAAAGAGAAATAAAAATAAAATATTTTAGAAATTATGAAAAATTAATAGAAATTTATAGAAAGAATATGAAAATAAAATAGTTTACGTTTAGAAAGTTTTAAGAAAATAAAATAAATTGTTAAAATAAAAATATTTTGCGACTAGTGAAAAAATTATTTTTTATGGTAGTTTTTGATTGTTGTTGAAATTATTTTCATTATATGTAAAATTGTATAACACTCCTCAAAAATTAATAAATATGTAATATAAATATATGAAATTTCACAAATAATTTAAATAAATTTAATAAATATTTTTTTTTTTTTTATAAATAATTAAAATTTGTTGTGTTTAACTAAAATCTGGTTATTCTAATCTTGTTTTACTCAAAAAACAATCAATTTACCGCCTTGAAGCTTGTTTATAACCAGAATAAGCAAGAGATTGAGCAACTGGTGAACTATATGCACCATGTTGATCCCATCCACTTTCACTTGGTCCACCACTAGACCATCCACCACCACCACTAGACCAACCATTACCGCCAGATATGACACCAACACCGCTAGTACCACTTTTAGCTCCACCGCCTAATAATCCAGATAATCCAGAGAATAAACCGCCGCCGCCACCACCACCACCAACTGAACCAGCAGCACCAGCTAATGCACCAGCTTTTGAAGCTAATCCAGCAAATACAGCCATTGCTAATGCAAAGATTGAAATAACTAAAGCCTTCTTGGCAATGAAAAGAACAAAGAATAATTTTCCAACTAATAAAAGTGCAGCTTTAGCTCCAAATGCCATAAATAATGGCATTAATTTTTTCATAATTTTCTTTTTAATTAGTTTACCACGTCCCTCAGCAACTAATTCTTTAATATCAGATTTAACTTCATCGGGTATAGCATTTGCAATACTACGTGCAGCATTAGCAAAATTAAAATTTAATGAACGTTCTTGAAAGAAATTCTTAACACTATTCCATAAATATGTTTCCATTTCACTATTACGTGCTTCAACGCTACGTGCCGATTCAATAGCTATTACTGTATTATCATCAATTGATTTACCTTGTCTGCTATTTTCATTTTCTTCTGGTTTGATTAATGATAAACCACCAAAAAGTTCAATTTTTTGTGTATCAAAAAATGATTTAGCCTGACGGAAAACCTAAAAATAAAAAATATATAAAAAAAATTAATTAAATATAATTACAATTTTGATATAATTTATATTCTTAAAAATATCACTAATTAATTAATTTCATAGTTTGGACAGAGTGCACAAAATTCCAATAATGTAAATCCTAAGATTTGTTAATGAAATTGACTGGATTAAGTAATTTTGGTATGAATTGTTTTTGAATGATTTAAAAGAAAACTTATTGATTTTAGAAGTATTGTTGCCACATGGAAAAAGCGAATTGCGTCCTTTTTATAAGGTAACTAATGCAGATTAACATTAAATACTTATTATCATAGTATTATGAGAGAAATTCACTTTCTCACTAAATGATTTATTAAGTTTAAATAAACTTATAATCATTTTACTATAATAAAATATAATTTATCCGAATGGAGTAGATTTACTCCTAAATGGACCTAATATATTTTGAATCGATATATTACAAAGTCATGTAGACTAATAATGTAAATTATAATTGATTTATTTAAAAGTCTTCAAGACTAATACCATAAAAAAAAGAATTAATTTAAATATTAAACTATATTATCATTAATTCAGATCGATTACACCCGGTCGATTATATCACAGTTATGTAAATTCAATAAAAGGAAAGTAAAAATCCTTATTTTTTATATGAAATATAATCCTTTTTGTGTTAACTTTTATTGAAAATATTTAATTTTTTAATTTAATCACAAATCTTATCTTTTTAAAGTATCCTTTTTAATATGATTCTTTTTTTTACATATAATATGTAATTCACATTAATTTTAACACATTTATCACTGATTTTTTTTTAACAACATAATTTTTTTTTGTTATTTTTTTTTATTATTTTATTTTTTTTTTCTTTATAAACCGTACCGTTAATTGTATACATGATATAGAATCCTTTTCTAAACATGATTGAAATGTATCCTGTGAGTTTACTGCACTGATGGTTGTCAACAGCAAAACACAAGTTGATATTTTAATATAATTCATTTTTAATAAAAAATTTGTTTTAAACTTATAATTTCAAGTAATATATATAGATAATAAGGATATAATGCCCTTTAAATAAAAAATAGTTTAGAACCGACAAGACTATTTTAATTTTCTTATAAATATAATGTTTATTCGAATGGAACAAACCACGATTTGACAACTTTTCGTAATAATCACTGAGTTTTTATAAAGATCCGAAAAACTATCAGTTCCAAATAAATTAAATTTAAAGATCTATAAAATATATATAAAAAAATAAAAAAAATAAAAGACACACAAAATCCCAACCACATCCCAATATTATAAAGAATATTAAAGCTCCCACCACTACGACCTCAAAAAAAACATTAACTATGCAAAGTTATGATTAATATTCTTTTTAAAAGATCATCTCATCTTTTTTTTTTTTGCTTCCTACTCAACTACCATCAAAAAATTTTGTTGTTTTTGTTGTTAATATATATTAGGGTATCATTTGTAAAAGAGAATAAAGCACAACATAACAAACAAAAATTAAATATGAGAAATTATTATACGCAGATAAATACGCTCTGAACGCTGTTACATGATATCAATTCTTTTTGATCATCAAAAATTGTATCTACAGATATAAATAATTTTACCATTATCATAATTCTATTAATATTATTGTTGCTGAAGATGAATTTAGCGGTGGCGGTGGTCGAATATTGTGACGTCGATGACATGGGACAGTAAAAGATGATATTTTGTTTATCTTCCTGGTCAAGAAAAAAAAATATTATTGTCTTGGGTTTTTTTTTTTATTTTTCATTAACAGATACAAATATATATGTATATGAAATTGTGCAGGAGGAAATAAAGTGTTGAAAAAAGCTCTTATAATAGATGGAAAAAGTTATCAAAAAAAAAAAATTAATGAATTTATGAAAGAAAGTATAATTTCTTTTTAATTTTTTTATTTTTTTTTATTTTACCTATACAAGTTTAAATTTGAAGTTGAGTAGTACACGCCTAGATGTATCTTATCTTAAAATATATTTTTTAAAACAACATATATAATTTTTAGTTTCCGATGTTTAGCCCTTTCTTGTATGGTATTAACTTCAGTCGTAACAGAAATTTGAAGTAGATTTTTTCACATAATATTAATTCTTTGATATACGAGATAGGTTCAAGTACAGAGTTATTGATATTATGTCAATTTGGTTACCGGGTAAGTTAAAACAAATAAACATAAATCAAATTTAAAACATAAGTTTACGTTCGTAAGTATATACTAAATATCATAAAGTCAAATTTCAAAAATAACCAAATTATTATAACGAGCGTTCTATCGTTCTGCAAAAGCAATACGTAACTTTTATGAATATAACTTTAACTTATATTTATAATAGGTTGATAATTAATGTGCCTTAGTATCGTTTTACTATGTTCTATATATTATAGTCATATAAACCACCTTCGATGGCCTTTTTGAAAGCAGAGTAGATTTCGACTATAGCTATATTAAAAATTATGTTTTAAATATTAAAATTATGTAGTATAAAAAACCTTTTTCAAGGTATGTGATCTATTTTATCTTCATCATTTCATAATTTTGAATGACTGTTAATTTTTTAAACAAAGCCTGAAAACAGGGATAGATTATATAACATATTGACTAATCATTGTTAGAAGAAAAACAAAAATCGAGTTAAGATGACACTATAATAACTGAATTTGTTTTTGGCACGTGGAGTTCGAGTTGCATATCTCAGCTGATAGTAGATACCATTACCGTACGTGTCATATATCGTTTCATGTCACTATACTATAGCTTAATTTTCGTACCGGTATCTAATATAATATATAATATATATTATATTTTATATATTATTATAAATCCAGGTAACTGGCCATTGGAGGAAATCGCGGACAATTAAATCTCAATAAGCATGACAAATTTTTAATAAAATGAAAGTAAGAAAAATGTTCATAAATCACGTATATAGAAATAAATAACAACAAAAATTAAACAAGAAAAAACTCAGTAAGTTTTTACCTTAAAGGTAAACTTTCAATTTCATTGGATTCAATTAAGGTTAATTCATCAACATTTTTTTTTTGCTGTTAGTATAAATAATTCTAGACTTTCGATGTTAAGTTCAAAAGAAATTTTGGAATAGACCCCCTGGAAATTATAACAAAAAAAAAACTTATCTTTCTATTATATTTGAAGGAGCATAATCTATATTTTTTTAATGGCATTTTTTATTTTGTTTTCATATCAAAATGATTTCTTACACACCCGAACAAACATTAAAAAGAAATATGTTTAGATGAATTTCTTTTATTTATTTTTGATTTCCATCAATATCTCTAAATAACTGAAATATTTTTCATAAATATAAAGAAATTTGTATGTTTATTCTTTTATCACTAAAACAGCACATCAAACAAAGCCATAAGAAGGTGAGGTTTGACACAAAAATTATTTATATTGCAAAAAAATATAAATAATAATTTTTATTATCTGCATTTTAAAATTTATATATATTTTAAATATGATCCAAGCTGAAATACAATAAATGTCTTAAATGTATACCGTAGCAGTAAAGTAAGCTATTTTCTTGCTATTAAATAAATTATATAGAACAGCAGTTGATTTACGTTTAATAGAAATTGTAATAACTGAAAATAGTTCATACTGTATGTAAACATTACAATCAAGTGTTAATTAAGAGAAACGAAATATCCTACTTGCATATAGTTAATTGGGTCCTTCATTTAATAACAAATTCTAATTAAGTTAGTTAGTTTCAAGAGTAGTGTAACTTACTGCTATCAGATGCCAACAACAGTAGCCATCAAATTTGACGTTATTGAAATTTTTATTAAATTTATGGTATTTTTATAAAATTATTTCCAAATTAATTAATACAGCAAACAGCACGTTTCATGAAGGAGTTCATCACGTTTCCTAAGCGAAACTTGGACAGCACAGATCCCCATCAATATTCGGTAAGTGGTTTTGTGAAATTGGCTATGTCATGTGAAATAAATTCTGGCTTAGAGAAAATGACATAAGATCCTTCGGTATTTTTATAAATTTTTCGTGCAGGAAGATAGCCACCTGTTAGCTGTTAATACCCCATAATAAAATTGTGGAATTATGGCTTAACTGACTGATTTCACAGCACAGCTCCACAATAAGAGAATTAATAAAATTTTGTATAATGAGATAAGTCGCATTGAAACCTAATAGTCACGGTACTGATGCCACATTCTTGCGTCTGATATCCCGTTCTTGCGCTGAAATTAGCTGTGCCATAAATAACTGCGGATAAACCAACTAGTCGCGTCGTTGTTCTCGTATCGTAATGTGCCTTCATTTTGTTCGGTGCAGAGTTTACAGCCCTTTTACAGAAAATTACAAAACGAATAACCGATAAATTATATTTTTGTATTTTCCTGTAAAACGGATGCAAAGTACACACCAACCCGCAGTAATTTTCTCGTCGTATAGTATTTCAAATAATGATTTATAATTTTCAATTAATATTTAAAATTGGATTTTCTTTAAAAAAATTCATTTGACATAATACCTTTTTATATGCGTGGCTTAAGTCCCTTTGTATATGTGCGACTTAAAGCCGTATTCCTTATCCTGTCATTTAACAAGACAACTAAAAACCAGCTTAAAGCTGGAATTTTTATTTACCTGCCTTAAATTCTGGGACTTATGTCATCGAACCCTATTCCAATAAATTATTACCTAAAAAAAAGACTTTTTAAAACCTATATCTGTCAAAAATTTAGAAACTTTTTTATTTACCAAAATATACTTTCAGTTATTAGAGAATAGAGACGGATGGGGATGGAAGCACGGAAACAAGAAGAAACGCATTTATTAATGAATATGTATTATATTAAAAATATAATTAAAATCGAATATTTTGTTGAATAGAAATATCCTAATTAAGAAAAAAAAAAATTAATAAATGTTAATAATGAATATTTTGTAAATGATGAGAAAAAGTAGTTCCACTGAAGCTTTTTCTTATTAGTGAAAATATGATTTTATAAATTCGAAAATAATTTACATTAATTTGATGGGCCATACCATCTTTTCAAAATGTATGGGCATAAAAGAAAAAGTTTTTTTTTTTTTTATTAAAAATATTATATTTGTTAACATTTTTGTTAAAAAACAAAAATTGTTTTTTTTTTCTGAACTAATGTAGTCACTTCCCTAATAAATATATTTTCAATATATTCGGCATTTTTGTTATTCTATGTTTTTGGAACATCAGGTGTGGAGATAAAAGATGAGCAGTTTTTGGTTAGTTTTTATTTTCTATTTTTGGTTAATTTAGATGAATTTCACTGTAATTAGCATAATAATAAAATATTTATATAATTTCTTTTCTTTGAACTAATAGTTATACACCATTTAAATATTTTAAATTTTAAATTTTGTATGTTAACGCATTTCTATCTGTCTATCTGTTGTGAACTTAATAAAATAAATAAATTTCCGACCACTTATAATTGAAAAGCTTGGAATATTTAGAATATAAATATTCAAAAAACAGTTTTCTGGATGGAGGCATTCGTCCAACTGTCCTAAGTATAAAAATTTGCAATAAAAATAACAAATATTTATCAAAAATGTTATCATACCTCGAGATGGAAATGTAATCAGAAAATAAAAAAAAGCATAAGCTAAAAAATTATGATTTTTTTCATTATTACATATACTAAATAAATTATTTTTCGAACTGGTCTTATAAGATTTTCATATTAAAAAATATGGTTTGCGATTATCACTGTCGACTATCAAAAAAGCCTTTTCGTATGAAACTGCCACACAATAATCCGGATGTGAAATCTTTTAATGTAGAATTGTGTGCGTGATAATAAAACAAAAAATGATTTTTTAATATTTGGAGAAAATTATAATTACAAAATTAATTTTAATCATTGAATTTATTTAGCAAAAGAAAATTACAAAACAAAAAACATAAAAGCAAATTACAAAAACATAAATTCAATTTTGAAATTGAATAATCCAAAAATATATTTTAAATATTTATATACAGTTATTGTAATTACATAAACTCTAATTTTTACTTTTATTATCCGGCATAATGAAGTGTAGAAGTTTTAGTTCAGATTTTAATCTACACTATAATTTGAAATGTTATATAAATTTTGAAATATCAAATTTTATTTCACCGAATTCTATTAATTTTGTAAATAGTTTAGTAAATAATTCATTTAAATCACAAATATTTAAAATTTAAATTGCATTAATCTTTTTTTATATATATATTCTCTGTACAGGTGAAAATTGTAATTATAAAATGCAAGATATTTTTAACCGGTTTAAATATCTTATAAATTCCGGTTATCTGTACATAAAATGTAAAAAAAAACCATTAAATTATCACATTTTTGTTATTGTTGTTGCTATTTCTTTATGAAATATAAGAATTTCTTTTACTTTTATGTAAAAAAACAACGAAATGAGCACATTAAAAATAGCATTTGTTACTTTGACTGTGGGTCACGTGTCATTGCATAATAAAGAAATAAAAAAAGATAATATTAAGAAGTAGTAATTACATTATCAATAAAACTGAGTAGTAAAAAATATGATTATGTGAATAAGGATATAAATATTTGTTTACTAAAGGTGATGTCATCTAATGCGAAGTATACAATTCTGAAATTATTTTACAACTTCACATTCAATTGAAACATATTTTTATGTACATATACATATATATTTATCCTGACATCTATGAATATTCAGCAGGTACCGAAAGATCGACTTGGCGATCAATATCACTCAAAAAAATATTATTTGTGATCTTTAAAGGTGAATAATTTAAAGTATAGGATTATAAATAATTTTTGAAATATACCAAAATATCGATTATTAAATTAAAAGTACCATTTAAAGGAAAAAAGTAAAAACTTATTGAAATCTTATCACGAAATTATGATTTTTTTTTTTTTGTTTCTTTTTTTAATTTTTAAAGAAAGTGAAAAATTCCAAAAATACAACTCATCATAATATATAAATGGAATTTTTATTATATAGATTTTACCTGTAAATTATCACATTTGCATAAAATTTAAAAAAAAAGATATTTATGTAAAAAAAAAAAAATAATCGGTGAGAATAGTATTCAGGTCAGCACCAAAAAAATATTGATCATATTTTTTATACGAAAAAAAAGAAAAAAAGTCTATTTAATATTTTTTAAAGGGGGTTAAATTCCAATAATTGGCGACACTAAAATACTTTTTAGTATAAGCCACCTTAAAATTGCTACAAAATAATTTGCCATATTCTTTTTATAATTCGGTACATATAGTTGTATTTTTTCCAAACGGAAGCGTATACTATAACTTATGAGTAAAAGAATAAACGCTAACATAATTATCTTGAATAGTTTAAGAAGTTTTCGTTCCAAGAATTGTATCTACGAGGTATCCAGTTACCAGATTATATAGAAAATTCTAATTATAATGAAATTAATGACGAATTACCAAGAACAAGTGTTAATCAAACTTAATTTACTTAATTTTTCTGTGAGAACTATTTACTATAAGCTTTTCAATACTCTTAGATAAAAACAGGCAATGAGAATCTATTTAAAAACTACATTAATAACTAATTCAAGTAAGGTAAGTGCAGTTGTAGCATATTTTATTACAAAATCTGGTCTTTCCACACTGTTTACCAAGATGTTTTATCTAAAGAAATATAGGATATATAGGAACCATAAACAATTAAGAAATTTTGGTTCGTATCATTTACGGATGTTGTAGCTGTGCAAATTAAAAACTAAATTGTAAGCTTGTACATTAACGTCGTTTATATTAGAATACTATGTACAATAATTAAATTACATTGTAAACAAATTTACTATTACACCTGAACAACTAATTAATGTGCATAATTAAGTGGTACTTTCAACAACAACAAAATGGAACTTAATAACTTTGTAATATAAAATGTAATTAAAATTTTAAATTAGCATATTTTCAATAAGTAAATTATCTTTAAATAATGTTTAAAAAAAATATGTTATTTTGTTAAATTCATTTAATTATTCATATCATATTCAATTTATATATTTACAAAAATAATAAAAACCATTTAACTCTTAAAAATTTATGTATATTAAGTTGCCCTACCACCAATGTAAAAGCGGTGTAAATTTTATGAAAAACTTTCTCCATCTTCTCTTATTTTTTTTTTTATGTTTTGCTGGATAAATCTTTTAGCATGTGTTTTATGTATATATATATGCATATACATAAATACTAATATTAATTGTCTGGTATTACTGGTGGCGGCTGTGTAAACTTCTTCCTTTTGTGAATATTATTTTTTTTTTTCAAGCTATACTAAACTTTATACAAGTTCAATGATGAAGGAGAAAGCGATGTAGTTTTTTTTTCTCTCAAGGTTGAAGAAGATGAAATATAAATATTTGCGAACATTTAGCATTGACTTTGTGATATTGACTCATGATCATTTTTTTTTTGTGTTTTGTTAGCTTGTTTAGGGTTAATATTTGTGATGGTTTTTTTTATGGCTTGTAAAAAATATTAGTTTCATATTTTATTATTCTTTACTAATCAATTATATCACACTTTCAAATATGCTATTTTAAATTAATTTGCTGATATTTTGTTAGATTTGTTGTTTTTATTACTGTTTTTTTTTTGGTATTATACAAAAGAGATGAAAGTTTTCTATACTAAAATATATTAGTTTAGATTTAAACAAATTGAATTGTTCACTTAAATAAAAAAAATCATAAAATATACCGTTTATATTATAGTTTTACGGTAAAAATTGATTTATATAATGATTATTGGACATTTCTCTTATATTGATATGTATAAAGAATGTTTTACAAATGTTTTATGAGTAAAAATCAATTAGTAATTATTGAATTTCTTTTATAATTATTACATTAGAAGTTAAAAAAATTGTGTTAGAATTTCGAAAATTTAAAAATTCGATTCGATTAACCCAGTTTACATAGTCAACATAATTTCAATGACAAACTAAATTCAAATCTGAAACTAATATTTGAAATATGTAACAATAAAATGAAAATTGTAATTTTCTGTGTAACTTTACTTCCATTTTTTGTCAATATTTTTACTATTTATTTTTTTAATGTTTATTTGTTTAAATATTACAAATTTGTATAGTCAAATATTATATTAGACATCAGTTTACAGAGCTGTTTATTTGGATGTTTGCTTCACTGTCAAGGCCAATAAAAACATCGTACTATTCTTTGCTATTATGTAAAAAAAGAAACATTTATTTATTCTAATGTCAGTGTCAAATATGTATTTAAATATTTAGGTACAATAATTATGAAAGTGTTATACAAATTAATATAATGATATGCTACATTTTTTTTTGTCAACTTCTGTAAATTGATCAGTTGATATGAAGGCTTTTAAAGAACTTCAGATATTCATAATAAATATATGTACTTTTCATATTTCGAAATTTGTCTATACTCCTAATCTAAGGATTTGCAAGATAAAACAATTATATTTTGAAATAATATAATCCACAGTAGTTCAGATTATATTAAGAGGTCCTTACCTTATGGTATGAAACCTCTTTTTAAACCACTGTGTTGAAAAAATATATAAATTATCTTTCCGGGACTTTCAATTTATCGGATTTTCTCAATTAATTATAACAAAATAACATTTATGTGCGTATTTTTGTTGATTTTATATTTAAATTTGTAAAATGTTTATTTACAATAGTACAAATTGATGAAACATTTTTATATTTTTTAAAACGGACGGCATTAATTTAATCAATACCGTCCAATTTAAATTTAATTTAAAATAATACACAATTTGACCAAAACTAGTTACTATTATTTATAGATTATGTACCATTTTTCCAAAACTTTCACCACATTTATGCAATGATTTTAAATCTGAAAATGAATGCAATTGCAAGAGTTTCAAATTTCTAACTTCAATTCTTAACTAATTAAATATATTTTTATGGTAATTTTTATTCATTTAAATAGATTTTTATGAAATAAATTATAATTTTTAAAATATATAATTACAAATTATATTCAAAAAAATCTGTTTAAAATACTTGAAATATGAAATTTATCAAAAATATTATTGATTTTCATATAAAATTTGTATATTTTTTTTGATTTTTTAAAATTCCCAAGTTTATTATATTTTTTAGATATTATACTGTATATCAACTTTCATTTTTTAAAAGATTAAAAGATTTTTTTTTTATTATTATTTTTGTTATTTTTCATAAACATCCATACATGAAGGTTCATTCATGCCCACTTGAATATATATATAAATATATATAAAGAATTTCTCTTTTGACCCAATTTATTTGGATGGAAACATAGAAATTTTTCATCAGTATTTTTTTTTTTTATAATTTTTTTTCCAATAAATAAATTTAAATTAATTTTTAAATTTTTATATATTCGGTTTTTTTTTTAATAATTTCCTTAAAATAAACTACAATTTAAAAAAAAAAAAAATATATGAATTAATTAAATATTTAATTGATATAAATAAATTATAATAAATAACAGATAAAATCTAATTTTTAAAAATTTATAAATTTAATTTTTATGATAACTCCATCCGCGATATGGCAACGGACGTTCTTTTATATTATCATTATTATTATTATTTAATGAACGTCTCTTTCTATGATGACCATGTTCAGCTGTTATATATTGTACATGATGTCCGCCATCATCATGTCCAGAATGTGCTAAACTTTTTAATCCAACTATACCAGCTAATAATAATGCCATCATTGAAACACCAAGTGCTTTCATTGCTAATGCACCAATACCACCTAAACCTAATGCTGCCATCATTTTTGCCATCATTAAACCCATTATCATAACAGCTCCCATACCTTTATCTTTTTTACGGCCCTCTATATATTAACACAAGTAATAAATTAATTTTAATAATTTAAATTTTTTTATACAAATAGTGAAAATAAATATGATCAATTAAAAAATTATACCTTGTACACTTTTTCCATCATCAAAACTTGTTAAAGTTTTCATTAAAGTTTCTTTAAAATCATTTTTATCAAATATTTCAGAAAATTTTATCTTAATTTCATGATTTCGTAAATAATTACTGAAACGATTATAAAACTTAGATGTTGATGATGTCAATGAATCATCAGTAATCATATTTGAACGACCATTATTAAATATATTATTACTTTCATTAATATCATTTACAGATTTTTCAAGTGGAACAATTTCAAGTCCTGGTACAATTATTAATCGTGATTTGTTATTATCCTTAAATGATTTCACAATATTATTAATAACACGAGCGCTACCACATAATAAACTATTTTCATCTTTACATTCGTCTAATAAATTATTTTCAGAACCATTAACACTACTATTAATACTATAAACACTGGCTACATACAATATCAAAAGGATATTGAAAATTTGTAGAAAATTTTTCATTTTTCTTTTTTTTTATATAATTTTTTTTTTTTTAATATTCAATTTCGTTCAAGGATATATTCCTGAAATTTATTTTAATATTATCTTGAGATCTAAAATAATTTTAATGTAAATACACAAAGTTTAGGTACAGACTGATAACTAGTAAAAGCAATTGCACAGAATTTATAGCTATAAATTTTAAAAATATACTTTTAGAAAGAAAGAAAGAAAAACCTATTAACTTAAGAAATTAGACCGTATAGAAAAGAATTAAAATTTCTAAATTATTACTACTTAGTTTACTTTTTATATAGCCAAACCTCTAACCTTTTACTTAGTGAAAACTTCTATACTAGTACATAATCAGAAACATTAAAAATTATTATTACTCCATATATAAATATACATAACTATATTATATATATATATAAATTTAAATGAAATATTTTTAATCTAAATCTGTATTTCAATTTAAGTTCTTTCTTAAATATTTTTTATGTTGTAGTACTTATGTATTTTTCCGGCTGACAAATATTTGTGCCCTTTCTCCAAGTTAAACAAAAAAAAAATTCACAATTCCGGTAGTTTAATCGATGCATGTTTCATTTGATTTGTTGAATTTACTATAACGAAAATAATTTACCATAAATAATACTTTATTTTTATATTATAGATACATAATCGAAAGTAAGTTGAAAGTAACAAGTACCGAAGTATTAATTATACTTTAGATAGAACTTTCTCAAAAATACTACAGCGGGCAATGAGTATAGACTTATTCTAGTATTCTGATAATTTAGTTCCCTAACGAAAAGACTTTAACAGAGTTGCATAAGATTAGCTAGCTGTATATCTAAAAACGAAAATTGGAAGAAAATATCTTATGTTTGAGTGAGATATTCACTATCATAGTGCATCTGCCAAAAACATAATTTATATACCAAATATTGTGCAGTGGAAATTGCGTTAACTATCATTGAGTTTACTTAAACAGTGAAGAAATTTAAACATAAATATCAAATTGAAACGAAACTTTTTAATTTCAATTTGAAATTCAAACAAAAATCATAAATTTAGACGATAAGCTTGACAATAATGGACGAATCATTAATATTTACCTTGTTGGCAAAAATTAATCTAAAATTTAAAATACTTTATAGAAAACGGTATCCGGTTAATTGATTGAATTGATTGAAAATAAATTGATCGAATTAAAAAATTGATGAAATTCATAATTGATCGAACAAAAATTTTAAATTCAATTATTTTCGACAGTCAATTATTTAGTAAACATCAACTTTTTAATAGACAATTTTAAAATATTAAGATCATTTTTACATAAATTAACGATATTGCAAAAATATACTAAATAACTTATGAGAGTAAAATTAAATATTTTTATACGGTTGATGTAACATGTAGGAAAACTATATGAAAATAAAAATACATAAATAAACAAAGAAAACGAAAAGAAAATTCTTATCTTAAGTAGACTAATTTAAAGAAAAAGTAAATAAAGTAATTGTTCACTTAACCTATCGGTAGCAACTTTTACAATTTTTTATTTTTTCAGTTTTTAATATAGCTATTTAGTTTTATGATTAGTAAAAGTTCTATGTATAAAAAAAGTATTCAGGCATATCCAAAAATTTATATATATATATGTAAATATATATTGAATATTTGACAGCTACACAAATTACAAATCCTATAACAAAAATATAACTTAACATAAATCATAAAATTTTGCTCCAAATATTTTATTGACTAATAATTAATTTTATCCGTACAATTAAATTGCATTAGTCTATAGAAAGTAAATGTTTTTTATAGATATATTTTTAAAATATTAAAAATTAGTTTTCTCTTTAATTAATTACTAATTGTAATTTTAAGTTAATTTAATTTAAGTTCAATCATTCAATAAATTGTTAATTACATATATTTTTTTAACTATAACAAAAGAAATTTATCAAAATTAACAATAAAATTAATCCCAATTCATCTTTATTTTATTTATGAATCATTTCTATATTATTTAGTTATGTTCATGAACTTCATGTAATATTAATTTAGTCTACAACCACAACAAACATCCAATTAGTCAGTATAAAAGATTGCCCGGAGAAGTCGATGCCATCAGACAGAAAAGATGCTTTCATTATAAAATTTCATCATCATGGAAATCTTTTGTGATGAGAGTGAAAGTTATCATGTTTTATTTTATTTCTTTTTTTTTTTTTGTATCTTCCTAAACTTATACACGGATTTAATATTTGATAATTAAATATAACAACAAAAAAAATAGTAAATTTTTAATATCTTTTTGGAATATATATAATAAAAAATTTCACTACAAAAAATTTAAGTTTATTTGCAGTTGATTTTATTATTAGTAAATAAATTTTTATATTTTAAATGTTTCTGTAGTTATAATAATGGGAAAATAATTCGAAATGATCGCAATATTTTTACTACTTTTTTAATTCAGCTAACTTAGAACAAAGTGTAATCATCGTTATTTAATTACTCAAATTATGAGTGGAAAATAATTTACAAAATTTTAGAAAAGTAAACTAATAAAAATTGAAATACCTAATTTCTAAACAACATTTAGTATAGTTAGATTTAATTTTAATTAAAATATGTAATTAATAAGAAACAAATATAATTCGCCCTATTTTGGGTTTCGAAGAGAATTTCGTTCAATAATTTTGTTTATTCACTCGTAATTTAATTGGAAATTAGAATTTCTTTAAATAAATATATTGGATTATTAATTATTATTTATTATATTTCTTTATTACTTTTTATTACAAGTTTCTTATAATAGATCATGATTAGCACCTAGAGTTCGTATCGTACACTTACTGTATAAACATAAATCTATATATTACTTGCTGATGCCAATCTCGAATAATTTATTTAAATTGACCATTGTTATAAAAATATATTTTGATTATAATATTTTAAATTAAATGGTGTAGTAATAATTAGTTTACTAAAAAATATAAGAGGAACTAACTATTATTAATTGATTCATAATACAAAGTTTACGCAACTGACCTCAAAGTTAAAAAATTAAACTATATGAAAATTCTCCTTACATTCACAATGCAAAGCCAAGCAACACAACGCAACTGACTTGCTTAACTTTAAATTTTTACGATTATAAATCTTATTATTTTAGATTTAGACAATTGTTACCTTATCCGCTAAAATCTTTATATATATATATAAAGATATTATAGAATATTACATATAATATACATACATATACATATATTATAATTATATATCTATCTATATATATATAATGAACTAATTTTCTATAATTGTCGTTTAATTTTACATATAATATATTAAATTAAAAAAGTATAAAAACGGTTCAAATAAATATTTCAATTGAAAATATTAAAATTGTTTATAATCATAAAATTCCACTAACTTGTTCTGTGCAGCAGTGTAAAAGAAATAGCGCTAAGGAAAAATCGAAAATTCATACATTTCCTTTTCCTAAAAACATAAAAATAACAAAACTTGGTTAATAATATTTCAGACAATAATTTGTCTACGTAATTTGTTATTTGGAAACTATAAATATTTGTTTTTTCATTTAAAATAAATAGTGTTCCGAGCATTACTAAACATTTACCAAAATTGACAATGTAGTCTGCTTCCGGCTTTATTATTGTCAAACCAACTTTGAGTTACGCATCAATAAATAAATAATTACTTATATATCCTCAGATAAAAAATTTATATTAACTTCGAATTATGTTCATGTAAATTCGCTATGATTAGAGTATGAGTAAAGATACTAACATATTAACATATTTAAAATTATTATCTCTGATATGATTTCACATAATAACGATATATTTTTATTTTTCATCATTATCACCTGTTACCTTCAATATTCACGCTTTAATGGTCTATACGCTGCTTCATATTAGGCAAGATTAAAATTTAGCTTGACTTACGATAAGATTACGATAAATGTAAATATGTATTCCGCTTTATTGGTACGTTGTTTAAGAGTAAACTACTAAAAGTAAGCAATTAGGTGGTTTTTTTCAAGTCCCAAATTTTACACGAAATAATATTATGAACATAAATATGTATGTAAATATCAACATTTGATTCGAAATTTAATATTTTTGTGTAGTTATGCCCGGTTTTTTTTTTGCTTTTTAAATCGTAAAACTTTGAAAATAAATTGATAATAAAATAAAATGATAATGTTAACATATATCTCTTTATCACGTCACGTTTTCACGGTGATTACGATAGGTACCTGTGGAGACAATTAAACTGAGAAGCTAACGTATTTGACTTTACGACTAAGATGAAAGCATTCTGTTGACATTTGAAATATCGAAGTGTATATGTATTCTGGTAATAGTGACTATTTAGTAGATTTATTAAAAAGATATTTTCACTAAGGCTAAAATTTTAATGTTTGTGCACTAACAAATATATGTACAGTATATAACCATACCGTATACTGTGTAAGAATAAGAATTACATATTAGCTATTATTATTATCAATTCAATAGATGGAAAGTAATAAACCTGATGGAATAGATGGAAATTAACGAATTTAATATGATTTTTACAGTTTAATATATTGTAATATGTATATAAGAATTAAGGATAGCTTTCAACTTAATCACAGATTTACAATTACAATCAACAATAATAATATTTTATTACTTTCACTCTTTTGAATATTGTGCAACACCTAAATATATGCAATATAAAAAGAATATTTTTTTAAAAGCCAAAAGCCACCCATCAATCAAAGGAAAACGAAAAAATTTGATACTTTGGAAATGTTTGCATGTCTAATGAATATTTAATCATAATTAGTCAATAAAAATTAATGGAGTGTAAAGAAATATTTCAAATGAAATTTTATGTTTAAAGTTTGTTGTTAACATAACTTATTAATCATAAATGTAACACATACAGAAAATGATGTTTTAATACTGATATTCTACATTGTTGTGTCAAAGCATACCTTAAAATGAATAAAATCTTCTACAGAACTATAAGAATTTAATAGCATTGAAGTGATTTCAGCAAACCGAATTAGAAAAAGAGCGTACTTCACAATCTACCACAAAACGCTAACAAAAAAATATATATTCAGCCTAAAAGGTGACAAGTTATTTTTATTTTCAGATCATTTTTTATATTGTAGCATAATTTGTAAAAAAAAATTACGAAATTGACAGAACTGTTATTTAAAAGAAATTTCTAAGCTAATTAAGAAATTCCATCAAGAAAGTAGTTAGCTTAGTAAATCGTTCGAAGAATTTATATACTGTTACCCTATATATAAATAATAATTCATGACGAATAAGTTTACTTTTGATTAGTATTTTGTATGTATTTTTTAAATATATCAAAGTTTTCTGATCATTCAAATTAAATATATTATTTGCACACAAATTACATAAAATTGAAATTTCAAGTTTTCTTTTATAATTCTTGTTAGAAAACAAAACTTCAACAAGATTCAAAACAGAAACAGAAATTTTAATTTAGAAAATAAATTAAATATTAAAATAATTATTATCTACATATCTTATAGTTATTATTTATGCCAGAGAAAATAAAAATATGTTTTCACACGTATTTAAGTTTTCGCTCTAATTAAAAAATCATTTTTAAAACATTTTCAATTTTTATTAAAATATGCAAAATAAATATATAAATTTATATTTTTTTAATTAAAAAAATGAATTTAAGCGTTTAAGCGACAAATAATATGTTTTTACAATCTATACTATTTTGAACTGAACTGAGAAATGTGGATATGGAAAACATCGGAAATAAAAGGTATAGTTATTAATTTTGGAGCTAAAAGTTTGAGTAACATAAAAAAACCATGTTTGCATGTGGTGACGGCATACATCAATTACGATTCAAAAGTTAATGAGTTAATAGTGTAACATATATTCGACATAAAATCATTTAATGATTTTTAAAATTCCAAGGGTTATGTAGTTTACATCTTATGATGAAAAATTTATCTTAAAAATAATATTTCATTAAAAAATATTTTATTTCAAAACTAAGATGCGTAACGAATTTATGAGGCCGATAGATAATAATTATTATTAGCAAGATCTAATTACATTCATTGACCAATTTCTAAATTAAAAAAAGAAAAGAAGATTTGCTTTCATGACTTCTAAAGTGAATTTCCACTTTAAGCAGATTAGATTGCATTTTCTTAATGTAATTTTCTTTCTTATTTTGCGTGCATTTTCTAATGATTTTCTATTTTTATTATTTAGAAAAACTCCAATTGTTCGAAGTGGGAGTGATAAACAAATATTTGATATAATATGAATCTTTTATGAATCTTAAACAATAAAACCAGACGTTTATGAATTGTATTAATTAGTTGTAATTCATTTTTAGACTTAAAATCATAATTTTCATTTTATAAATATAATATACAAATAAATTATATTCTAATTAATCTTTAAAATCATATATAAAATGTGCTCGATCAAAAGAAGTCATAATTTTAATATAAATATTCTAATATGTTTTCTATTTATTATAATGATTCAATTAATATCAAGGAGTAGTGCTAGTGAAAAATCAATAATAGATCATATATCATGGGATTGTGCTAATAATGCAAGTTGTGTTAAATTGATGTCTAAAAATGTTATTAATTCATATAAAAATGGTGAACCATTAAATTTTGGTATATTTAGTTTGGAAAAATTAAAACAAAAATCAACAGTGAACAAATTTAATAGTGGACGTGCTAGTTCTAGTATTACAGATTTTTTAAAAACCAATATAATTAAATTTCCTGTTGGTCCAATGGTATTTAGTATAAGTAGAGCTGAAGATGATGATGATTATATTGAATTGGCACTTTTGAAAAAAAGTTTTTCAACTCAAGGTTTGGTTTTTATATATATATAAAAAATATATACAATTTCTGGAGATATATAAAAACATGATTTTGTAATTTATCAAAATTAAGGTAGACGAAATAATGATAAAAATAATGATCGTAAGGATAAAAAACAAATGCAAATGTTTATACCAATGTATTTAGCAGCAACAACATTTGGTTGGACATTATTTGCTATTAAAGCTGTTGCAGTATTAACAATAAAAGCTTTAATTGTTTCGAAATTTGCATTTTTAGTTGCCGTTGCTGTTATTATTAAAAAAGTTATGGACTCGGCATCAGAAAAGTAAAATATAAGATTATATTCATACCAATAATAATAAAATGGCTATGTAAATTTTTTTTCAGAATGTTAATGCCACAGCATCAACCATATATGATGCCTTATCATATGGATTATGGTATGCATGGTCATGCTATGGGTGGTTCCGAAATGAGTACAAATGATTTTTATAATTTACATGTACCAAATCAACAGCATCAATCAAATGGTATGGAAAGTATGACTGCTGAAAGTAATTTAGCTCATGCTATTGAAATACAAGCGAATGCAACTCAACCACAAATATTAGCTGCTATTGCAGCGGCCAATGCTGCTGCTGCAGGTGGATCACATAAAATTAAACGGAACGATAGTCAATGGACTGGTAAGTTTAATAAAACATAATATAACATAAAAAGTAATACATATTTAATATTTCTTTTTTAAATCTTCGATAATGTACAAATGATTTTTATTAATTTTTATTTTTATTTTAGGAGTGAAATCAACAAATCCATTGGTCTATAGTTATCTACCTAACCAGCAACAAGTTTATGTTTACCGGAAATAAAACTTCTTTAATTGATTTTTGTATAAAATGTTTTTGTTAATTTGCGAATTATATTTATTAAAAATTTATTTATTAATATTCTTAATTTATTAAATAAATATGTTATTTATTATTTTATAAAAACAATTATAATAATAAAATAAAATTATACATATTAAAAAAATTAATATTACACAAAAAATATATAAATAATAATAATAATTTAAAACAATATTAACAACATTATAACAAACAGAAAAATAAAATATAAATCAAATAGAAAACTTATCACAGATTTAAGAAATAAAATAAATGATAAAAACAAAATCATAATTCATAAATATTAATTAAATAAATATAACATGAAAATGCGGATTAGTAAGAAAATTATAATATTAAAAATTATTAACAATGATGAAAAATTTAAATTAGTTTTGAATAATTATATTATATACAAATTATTTTTTTTTATAGTTGCGTTGGTTTTTGACCACCATATGCTAATTCTTGAGCATCTAAAATTTTATTACCAAAATCAGGTACATTTTCAACAATACCATCTAAAAAACCTTCTAAAGCTCTACCCCAACCACTACTGTAACTATCATGTGGTGTATGTGCTGGTTCATGATGATGTGGTGGATGTGCAACCACTTCATAAGTTACATGCTTTTTACTTAATAATTTTTTTAATGCTATTACTACAGCCAATAATAATGCAATCTTTGATACAATTAATGCTTTACCAGTTAATAAAATTAAACCTTTTATAAATAGTGCACCAATAAAACCTAATTTTGTAGCTAAAATTGCAATTAATGGTCCTATATTTTTCATTTTACCACGACCTTCTTCAAATGCTTCAATTGGACTTATTGATAAACCTAAATTTAAATTTCCTTTTGGACCAGTACTAACAATAAAATCAGCATTATCAACAACATGATAACGTAACTGTCTGCTACGTATAAATTTCCATATTTTTTCGGCAATAATTACACCAATAGCATCATCATCAGATTTAATTGATCTAGCTAATATAGCATCATCTTCTGCATTATTATCGGATGACAAATAAGATTCTCTATATTATTTATGTAATGTATAAAAATCATTATTTATTAGAAATTATATAATTTTTGATATGTTCAACAAAATTTTCTTATATTTACTTTGTTTGTGTAACTTTAATATTTTCAGTAATATCAATTGATGACTTCTTGAAAATTCTATTCATGTATATAATTAATTTTAACATAATACACGAATGATTATCACGTTGACTACATTTTGTATTTAATTTACGTAAGAAACCTTCTTCCAATTGATTTCGATTTATTGTATGTACCTATAGTAAAGAAAAATATTATGCAAAACTACAAAATAGATAAAAAAACATAAAATAGCTTCTTATGCTGCAATGAAAAGCTTCATAAATATACATAAAATGAGTAAGTGTTTCTCAAACAAAAGTGAAATGTGAAGAGAAAAATGTAAATTTAAATATAATAGCTTCAAATATTTTTTGTAAAATAATTATAGGAGCTTTGAGCATTAACTTGCTGTTAAACCTCCATTAAAATTTACCCTAATATGACTTTTAAATAATCAGACTTTGTGAACTAAATAGTGATACCAAACTGAATGTAATTAATTCTTCATCCATAGTCCAAAATTGTATTCCAAATTCCAATAAACAAAATATTTGTCTAAATACTAAAATAATGATTAAAAATTATTCAGTTTAACTTCAATCTGGTTTTTTATATTCTATTCTCATTTCGAATAGTGTAAAATTATTATTTTTAATATGTAAATAGGTAAATTTGAATTATGTTGACTATACTTTACAAATATATTTTTGTTTAACTAAATTTATTTTAATGGTGAAATTATGATTTTTAACTTAGTAAGTTAGTTAGTAAGGGGGATTATATCCCCAACACTAGACCACTAGTTGGCCCATAGGTATCCCCTTGAGTAACAACAATCTTTACCCTCTACTGCTCTTCAAACCACCCCTCATTGATTTTTAACTTAAAATCCTAAAAATATATTTTTCTTTAAAACTTTTAACTAATTTCCAGATATCCGTGTAATTAATAAAAATATTTATATTTGAAAATCATCCACTTCTACAAGGTGTGGAATTTGGAAATTGGGGTCAGGTCAGGATAAGAAAATATTTTTAAAAATAGAAAATTCAAGTAATTATATTTATTACAAATATAAAAAGTGTTCCAATTCTTCAAATTCAATTAAAATCCAATTTAGACCAATGACCACAGAATTTCCACAACTTGTACAAGTGGTTAATTTTAAAATATAAATCATTTTTTATATTCAATTCACTCATTTTATTCTTATTAATATCACACACTGGAAATTAGTTAAATGGTTCGAATAAATCTTTTGCAAAATTTAAATTTACACTTTTTATGATGTTTCATCTTTTCATTGAAAACTTTATTTTATAACATAAATAATTTATCTAAAACTATATTAATAATTTTACCGTGTTATCATTAGAATTAATAGCTGGATTTGCACTAACTAAAATAAGTGTCACAATAAACATAAAAAATAATATTAATGGCCTCATTGTTATTTTCAACATTTTTAATATTTTTTATTAATATTAAATTTAAAAAACAAAAATATTTTATTTTTAAAAAACACTTTTTTTTTATTATATTTTTAAAAAATTAAGAAATTGAAATTTTTACACATAAAATAAATTAAAAAAAAAAAACAATATTTTGTTTTAAAGGTTATGTTAAACGATATATGAAAATTATTAAAAATGATGATGACATGATGATATTAGAAAACTTAATGAAACGTTCAATTCTTTGATGATGGGTTTATATGGATTTTTTTTATCCAACATTATTTAACTACAACTTATAGTAAAAATAAAATCCTATATTTGCTTAGAATATATGAAAAATTTACAATAAAACTTTCTTGTGGTAGCTATATTATATTGTTCAAATATCTCACAGCCTTTATGTAGCCTAATTGAAAAATCAAGTTTATCCATATAAATACACATAAAAGATATTTTTTTAGCTATATATTTCTAACTATATGTTATTGAAAATATAATTGGAAAATGTACAGGTAAAAGTAAGTTCGCATATTTATAAGAATAACTTGATTTCTGAAATAGTATAAAAAAAAACTATTTTCAATGAGACATTTTCAATGAGATTTAAATTGTATTTAGATTCTTTTCGCTTACAACCTTATTTGCATCGTCTTCATTTACGTGAAATCGATGTTATATTTATGTCTATAGTATTACTTGTTAGAGATTCAGTAAGTTATTAGTAGAAATCTCTCATAACACCAATTATAGAATATAAATTTACTACTTTAAAATATAATTTAATCAGTTTATTTTAAATTATTTGCTTTATAATGCAATCATAATACATTTTTTTTATGAATGGCTATGGCTGTGAATATATAAAGGAATTTTCCGAATTCTATTATTTTACATAAATTCCATGTTAAAACAAAGTATTAATATATTAAATATTCTTCGGGAAAATTAGGCGTCCCAGATGCAAAGAAAACAAATCTTAACTACGAGTTACCCATAAAATCTAATGAAGAACAAAAACGAAGATAAAGAACGCTATTAAAGTACACCAAACTTTATAAGTAAAATGTATACTTTTCAAAAAAACTTATGGAATAGTTTTTGACTATTCTCTATTGCAAGTGTATGCAAGGTTAAGGTCAATATATGTGGAATAGGTGCTATTTATTAAAAAAACCTTTTTACATATTTAAAAAAAGTTACATTTTGGGTTTGCCAATTCGTTAGTAAAATATATGTTCATCACTATTCATAAAGGCATGTAGGAATATGCTGGCAAATTGTATTTCTATTATGAATAGTATAAAACTAGTCTAAAATATATATATAAGTTTATCGAGCGATAACTTCAAAGAATTGAATAAAATCATCGATATGTTAATATGTATTACGAACCTTTTAATGTCAAAAATCTTTTTACTTTTAAGTGAATTGATTCACTTTATTTTGTACACTTTTTTTCATCCTCTATAATAATAAATAGATCCTCGAATCCTTAATATTTTATATACTTATAAATTAATTTCAGGAATAAGAGTCCTAAAGATTAATACAATTTTAATAATTTTATGATATAGGTAATTTTCCAACGAATCATATCAAATTTAAGTGGATCAACCACAACACCAAAAACAAACTTGAAAATAACAACAAAATGCATTTTTTTACATATTTTTCACTTAACATTAACTTTGGAAATTTATAACCGGTCTAATAAAAAAAAAGAAAAACAAGAGAAACTATCAAGAAAAAATATAATTTATAAAAATGTGGAACCTGCTGGTTAAGGAATTTCGTTTATAATCTATTTAGGAGGAGAAATGAAAATTTCTTGAAACAGGAGTGCATCCGATATTTTAATGTTTATATAGTTACACGCGTGGTATATTTCCTCTATTTATTTAGGTTAAAAAATAATAAATAAATTATAATACTAAATATAGGCAATAGGGGAAATTTACTTAGCAAATTTTTTTTTTAGTAATATATGGTTCATAGAATAAAACTGGTTAACAAATTTTAATTTAATATAACTTATAAGAATACTAATAATTAAATTAAAATATTGTCATTTAAAAAATGATTTATAACTTTGTAATAAATTATTTTTAAAAGATTTTTAAACATAATTTACTATATTTCTGGCGAATGCCAAATACAAATTTAGAGAACATTAAAGTCTGTGTTATTTAAGTTGTATTTATAGATTTAATTTAGTTCAAAGATATTTGATTTTCAAAAACAACTGCCAATATATATGTAGTTAAAATTGACTTTTTAAAATTGGATGGAGGTAATTCAAATTTTCATTATCATATCACTTAATAGTTCATGGAATGGAAACTAATTATAAAAATTATTTGGAACTAAATTATTATTATCCTAATTCTAACTCCAAAAGATAAAACTATTATTCAATTTAACATGGATTATTTTGTAGAAAATTACTGAAATCATTTTTAATGTATGTAATATAAGTTAACAAGTTCAAAATATCCTTAAATAGGTTAAACATTATTATACATAAAATTATCATATGAATATTCTCAGTTATGGTCAAGAAATATGTTCTAATAAAATTCTTTTGGTTACCAAAAAATACATGAGACTTCGTAAAAGCTTAGTTTACTTGGAATCTGTGTTTATCCGAATTACGTTTTTAAAATACTGCTATCCAATGTATATCTAAATTATGGAGATAAACCACCGCGACTAATGTAGCATGAAGGATTTTGTGTGGTAAAATGTGGTCCATGAATTCTTCACTGATTTTGGTATTTTTATCCATACATCGATCCAATTTGGTTAGATAGACGAATATTATTATTTTGATTTTAAAATATTCTGTACATCAATATCACATTTGAAAAGGCATTCATTTTTAAATCATCCTGGTATAATGTTTCTGAATAAAATTTAATATTGAAACTATTTACAATATTATATTTTATCTTGTAAAAACATTTATAATATGTATATATGATATTTTCGGTAGTAAATTATTGCGCCTATAATTCTGTAACATTATTAATTCCTACTCTTTCCTATTTCTGTTTAATATGTTACCGAATTATAGCATAACTTCAGGAGGAATTCAATTAAAGCAGTGTTTTTCCTATTTTCATAATAGAATCGATATCGATATTTGTATGTAATGTTACTTGTTACTACAGCTCTTCTTATGCCCTCTATGCAAAATTCCGAGTCAATTTTGTGTTGTTATTTTTATTTACACATAAGAATTTAAAATTTTATATTTAAAAAACTTATATAAGTCGGTAGAATTTAATAATTATTTCAACAAAAAAATAAATTAATAAATAAATTAATAAATAATAAATAGTATCAATTTCGTTTCACATTTATACTTGTGACGTGTCAGTTTGGTATCATATTTGATATTTTTGGAACACAATTGACACCAAATTCTATGTAAAAAAAATCTAATCTATGAGCACCAGTTAACTCAAAAAATTATTAAAATTGTAATTGATGCACACATTTACTCATTTTTGAACAGATCCTGCTTCATCCTGACCTTGCTTGAAGGAGTGATGAATTCTGCGTTCTGCGAGTAAAATATGTTTTGATATTTGATTTGATTGATTATTGATTATATTATACCTTTGTGAAGTTATCAAACCATTTTTGCAACCCTATCAACAGATATAGTTTATATTTGTCGCGCAACAGCACCAAATATAAACTACAAAAAACAGAAACCACAAGAGTTATCGAAAGAATCGAAATTAATTTAATAAAAATATCGAAATTCCATAAATTGAATCAATTCAAATTTAAAATATTTAAAAAAATATTTCTGGACTAACTATACTGTAAAACGACTACATTTATAAATACAACACCAAATTTAATGATCCCCAAATTTCTGGTGAAATATCCGCGAAAAAGTTGTTAAAAATATATTGTAAAAAAATTTGACAAGTTAATTTCATATTTTAATATTTTGTCATTTCAATTTTTTTTGTATATATAACTTATTGTACTCTGTAATTATTACTATTTTTTAACAGTTGTATAATTTTATATTTTTCAAATTTATATCGAAATTACTTCTGCACGTAATAATAAGCCAAATATTTCATTTCTGATTTCACGATGTTAAATTTATACGAAATATTAGTTTTATTCGAGCAGCACAAAGCTTTCATTAATATCTGTCGCTAATTTTCGGACAATTTTATTAATGTTTTTTTATTTAATTTTATGGAAATTCGATATTTTGGCAAACTAATATCGATTCTTTATTTTTGCTTTTTGTAGTTTGTATATCTGGTGCCGTTTCGCCACAACTACATCTGCTGATAAGATGACAGCTGTGTTTCGATGTTGATAACTTCACAAAGGTATATTTTAAAATTATTAAAGTTTTAAATTTTTAGATAAAACTTATTGTATTCATTGAGTGAGATCATCACAGGAGACCGGAATAAAAAAAGTACTTAAAAATAACTTAAAAACAGTAATTTATTTAAATCATTTTACAAAGAAGATTACAAATTCAGGAACAAAATGGACTGGGAAAAGTATGTAAATTCAAAATCTGAATGTTATAAATATATCATTTATATTGTTTTTAAAACATCAATCTAATTGTTAATATATTATCTTTATAAAATATGAAAAAATATTTGATAAAGTTATTTTTTATAAATTATATAATACTATAAGTTTAGAAAATATTCCATTGTGCATTGTCATTGTTGCTTTATCTTTTATTTTATTAAAGATTAGCAAATTGTGTTTTTTGGTTGGTAACTCAAACAAAAAAATTTCAAATTTTATTTGGTAACGTTTTCATTAACATTTATTTTTAAAATAAAATTTCAGTTTGCTACCATGTCGAATTACACTTGCTCAGGGAATTAAAGAGTCAGGATGTGATGCTTTAGTAATTATTGATAAAAATATTCCATCTGAATTAATTGCTCTATTTGATGATCATCGTAAATTCGATAAAGCATTTGATAATGAAATTTCATTATTTCGAGCCGAAAACTTAAATGGATTACCTGTTGTTTATGCACCAATACAGCAGCTTACTGATTACCAAGATGTAAGATCATATCAGGTTATAACTGGAAAGGCAATAAATCGTGCAATAAAAGCTGGTTTTCAAAATCCTTTATTAATAGTACCATCAATTGAAAAATTTTCTAATGCTGAAGTTTGTATAATTTTAGGAGCATATCAAGAACTCTATGTGGCAAGTTATACTTTAAATTCTAAATATTTGTTTTTTTATTTAATTACCTAATTTTATTTATAGCCAATTCAATTACGTGAAGATTTGCCAAACAAATCAAAAAGACTTCCTTCTATGATGGTTCTTATGAAAAATCCGAATTCTAAAGCTATTCTAAAAGAAGCTCAAATATTGGAATCAGGAAGATTTGTTGCTCGTGATATTGGTATTATAATTTAAATATTCTAATTTTTTTCTCAATATGTTATCAATATAAAATATATATAATTTGAACAGGTGTTGGAGACCCAGAAAGAATGTCACCCCCCAAGGTTGAATTGTATGTAAAATCAATTTTTGTACAACTTAAAGTAAACGTTATAAATGATATTGAGATTATTAAAAAGGAATATCCATTATTTGAAGCTGTCAATAGAGCTGCTCAATCAGTTCAGAGACATCAAGGTAGAATTATATATTTAGAATATAAGCCACCTAAACCGGCAAAGAAGACTTTATTACTGGTTGGTAAAGGCGTTACTTATGATACTGGTGGTGCAGATATTAAAGCTGGTGGTGTTATGGCTGGTATGTCAAGAGATAAATGTGGTGCAGCAGCTGTTGCTGGTTTTATGCAGGTAAGATTTATTTATCCATATTTTTTAACTTAATTGTTCCTCATTTTATGGAAGTATTTTCCATAAAACTACATCTCACATTCACTTATATATTAGAAGTATTCAGGTTATTCAGTATGTGATTTTCATTAGAAAAACATATTTCTATAAAAGTATTTGGAAAATACATTTTTGATGATATAAAATGTAAATTTCAAGTTAAATGAGATTGCTCGTTTGCACATTTCATTTCCAACTAAATAAAATTTCAATATAGTTTAATTAACTGTATCTCTTAATATTTCATAATCTTTAATATTTTTTTCGTAATTCATCGGCCCAGGTTTTTTGGTAATTATTAAATAAAAATTTAAAACCTACTTTGTGATTTTCTTTTTTTCAAAGTAAACATTTTTTGTGGCGATAATCCTGTATTTCGACAGTTACACTAACATTTGATTATTTTTGAAAGTTTTCCGTTACAGTTTGTTGCTCGAAAAGAAAAATTTGTAAAAAAATCCATTAGTATTATTTATTTATTAAATTATTTCATAACTATACAATATGTAATCAAGTTCATAACTCCACTAGTACGAAAAAAAAGGAAGTCAAAATCTTTATATGCATTGCGGAATTATTTTTTTATAATCACGCTGATTATTTTTTTAGATAGTGCAATCGAAAAAACCGGAAAACATTCATGTCATTGCAGCATTATGTATGGTTCGAAATTCAGTTGGTGAAGAGTGTTATGTTGCTGATGAAATAATCACATCACGTGCTGGAGTCCGAATTCGTATTGGTAATACTGATGCTGAAGGTAGATTGTGTATGGCAGATGCTTTATGTAAAATGAAAGAATTAGCTGTTAATTTACCAGATCCTCACTTATTTACAATTGCAACATTAACTGGACATGCATGTTTGGCAGCTGGCGAAGGCTATTCAATTATAATTGATAATAGTGTTGCCAATAAAATAAATCATGCAAATAGATTGAAAAATGTTGGTGAAGAAATTGGTGAACCATTTGAAATATCCACATTGCGACAAGAAGATTTTGATTTTAATGCTGGAACAGTGATTGGTGAAGATGTTATCCAATGTAATAACGAACCGTCTAGTAGAACACCACGTGGACATCAGGTATTATATAAATTTAAGTGATTTATAAATTGAGATTGTCTATTCTTTCTATTTTAGATACCTGCTGCATTTATGATATTGGCGACTGGTTTGGATAAGCATGGATTAAATTCAAATAATCCAATAAAATATACGCATTTAGATATTGCTGCTAGTGCTGGTGAATATCCTAAAATTCCAACTGCTGCTCCTATTTTAGCACTAGCGAAAGCACATCTTGAATAATAATTTTTTTTTTATTTTTCAATATGTTTTATTCTTATTATATATTCTTATTGTACATGTACTTATTTTATACTGTATAAAGAACTGAATTACAAACATCACAGAATTACATCAAAATATTTTATTTATTTATATAATAATGTATATATTCGATCTTTTCAAAAAAAAATTGGTGTGAAATTTAACCCAACAATGGTATCTTCTGACAAATTTCCTTTTTCGTTGATATCATTGCTGGGTTACGGACATCACAAAACATGTTCTTAAAACTTATTCCGTAAGAGTATTTAAGACATTTAAATTTGTTTAATAAATGTCACTTGAATTGAATTTATTTCTGTATTTAAAATTACGAAAACTAAAATGATGTGTTTTTAAAATTAGTATTAAGTAATTTGTTTAAAGTGAAAATCAAACCAAACGCTTTCAAAATGTTATAGGAGAGTGGCATTAAATACTTTCTTCCATACAGAAATTCTACCATACGAAATATAATTTTAAAATATGGATTTTCATAGCAAACACAATTTTCCGAATAAACTTTTAATTCAAAATTTAATTAAGATACAATGCAGTAATTAATTTTGTGATTTGCTTATAAAATAATATTTTATATTTATGTTGTATTATTATTTATATTTAATGCAAAATATGAAGCTACTGAAATTCGACTGCTATTTTGTGAATGATAATATTTTATATGATATAAAACCGGTCAAACTAATATTGTTCATTAAATAAATGGAATGGATTGATCTACTATAACTAAAAGGAAGTAAAATGTCATACAAACAAACCAAACTCAAAATGTCCTACAAACAAACCAACCAATTTCATAATAAATAATTAATAAAAAAAAAACATTAACTTTATAAACAGATGCACACATTAATTTAATTTGGTAATATATAGAGGGACAAATTGAAGTTCATTAGCGATGATTTATGAACAATTAACATTTTCATAAACCTTGGTAAATTAAATTCGAATTTGAACTATAGACATTGGACTTGAATCTGTTATTTTCAAATGATGCATCAAATTTATTATTCCATATTAATTTATGCGATTTTTATTTAAACGATTATTATTGATTTTCAAAATATAACCATTGTACTAACTATAGATAACTAGAGTGAACAAAATTATGAAACACATATTTTTTTTTTATTATTGTTGCAATTTAAATTTTCTCATAAATTATAAAAACAAAACCAAAAAGAAAAAATTGTTATTAAATTTGTAGACTGCAACTTTAGCGAATGCGGAAGTTTTTTTTTTTTTTTGTTATTTATCTTGTGAACTTATATAATAATCTACAATTGGTTCGTAATATAAGAATGTTTGTTGCAAATATAATTAAAAAAAAAAATATTTTCTATATATATACATAATTTATATGTTTTATAGAAAAATAACCTAAAATGGCAGTATTAATAAGGAGATTAATACAAATATAATTCATAAATTTTATCAGAGATTAATGATGAGTAAACTTTAAACTATATATAATTTATTTATTCGATAATTATTTAATTAAAATTAATAATTATTAAAAATTATTATTTTAAATAATAATACAAACATTTTTTTTGGTAAGTTTGTGTAATCAACCGAAAAATACCAATTATAAAAATTTCAATATTTTATAATTTTTACTACGAATTTATAGATTTTTTTATCTTAAATATTTCTTTTATAAAATTTGATAAAAATGGAAGTCATTGCTCATAGGAGAAAGTTTTTAAGTAGGTACTATATTAATATTATTCGTGAATATTATTATTATTACAAGATTTATCTATATATAAAAATTAAAAGCCTTAACTCATACATATAGATTTGTAAATTAAAATTTTTAATTGTAATTTTATTTAATAATTATTTATTTAAATTATATATATACATACAATTTTGTTTTATAACTATACAACAATATATATTTTCCAATTTCAATCAACGTCAATTTAATTTAAAAAAAAAAAAAAAACTTAAATAAAAACCAACAAACAAAGCTACCAGAGCGCTGCTTACCGAATCCAAGAACATCAATAAGATTATGTTTTGCGCTCGCGAGATATTTTTTACGTCACAAGGTGATTGTACCCGCAGATGTTAGTGGGTCACTTGTGGTGCGGTCATTGAACTTCATTGCCCGTTTGTAAAGAAACTTCTTTTCCTTTTTATATTTTATTATTACTTTTTATTTAATTTTTTTTTTAACCACACTACAAGCAGCATAACTATTTATTTATACATAAGAGTATCTTATAATAAGAAATAAGATTTTTAAATACCTTAATTTTCTTCTCTGGTGCATACTTTTGTAATTCACATTTCAATGTATATATATATATATGTTTATGTTATGTTATGTATATATTTATATGTTTATTTCATCGTACTTTTTAAATTTAAATGATGGTAACAAAAGGGTTCACAAAAAAAAATTTAACCAAAAAAAACTTTTTTTTTTTTTTATTTACATAAAAAATCTTTGAAGTTTTTTTTTGGAGAATTTTTTTTTATTATTTTTTAAAAATACATGTAATTTCATGTGAATTCTTGAAAAGAACATAAAGAATCCATTTATATTTGTATGTATATATACATTTATAAATTTATATAATTTTAATTTAATATTGTGTATTATTTACACCTGATATACTAAAATTGTATATAAATATCCAATATGGGAAATTTCTTATTTACTCGTATTCGTATATCTAGTAAATTATCACATTTTTTTTTTTTTTCAAATTATGTTAAGATTGTTATAAAACTTAATTCTATTTCTGTTTATATATATATATTTAATTTATATTTATCTATTATGTTCTGTATTAATACTATAAAGAAGAAAAAATGCAACATTAAAGAGTATCAAAAAATTAAGAGAAACATATAAAAATAAACTTTCGAGTAAACTTTTTAAAATCTAATAGATACAATAGTGTGAGATTATGTCTAGTAGTAGTAATAAGAGTGTATGTATATAAGTAAAAAATTCATTCGAAATAAATAATAATATTGTATTTACGTTCCAGAACAGCTGATTGATTGATCATTATAAATTTTAGCCCCTAAAAAGTTATATTTATTATTTTAATTTTTCCTTGTTCATTCCACTTGGCCTTAACGAAATATATTTCGTAACTACATGTTATTTTTCAACTTAGATATAATTAATTTTACATTATATATGGATTCCAAATCATAAGTTTATAAATAAAATACTTTCAATTACAAGAATCTAATAGCTTTTTATTAGTATTAAAATTTTGATAAAAATATTTGAACCATTTTATTTCAAATTTGAACTCTTCAATATTCAGAAAATGAATAGATTTTATAAAGACAAAAAAATGTTCAAGTCCATATACAATTTATGTAAAACGAAAATAAAATATTCGACAAGAATTTTGGGAGTGATATTTTATATAAAATAACTATAACAAAATTAATTAAATAACTTACTAATTAAAATCAATATTAATTAAGTCCCTAAATCATAATTTAATAAAAAATAACCAAAATATCTTAATTTTATAATTTATATTAATATGTAACTTCCTTCGTTGAAAAAGTTTATTTATATGTATTTTTATATATATATATATATAGTAAAAAATTGAAATATATTTTTAAAGAGTATAATAATTTTATAAAATTTATCTTAGTATCTTAGTATATATAATAATAACATATAACGAAAAGATACGAGAGCAACAAATACAATTGAACAGCATAATATATATATTAAAAGATTGATAAAAAAAAACGAATTAAAATATAGTTGGTTGTATTAAAAGTAATATTTATGAAGGTGTGCTGTATATAGAGGTTTGTATGAAGAACAACAACAAAAATATAAAACTTTTTGAGTGCAAACTGAAGCAGACAATGTGGGTCACAATTTGCCATTGAACCGATTACGTCACAGAGCAATGACCCGATGGTGGTATTCCGGGGCGCAAGAATATAAAAATACTGAGGTAAAAAAAAATGTAATAAATATATATATATATATATATATATATATGTACATATTTGTATATATATATATAAATTATACTATTTGCGTTTCTTAAGAATGTATGTAATATGATGGGCAAACTTGAAAGAACTCTTCTTAACATACTATATGGTGGTCGTAGAACTCAAAATAAAAATATTTTTATATATTTAGAAATGAAGAAGATTTTCATGGTAACTTTAAAGTTAACCAATTAAGCTTATGTATATATTCTTTTCTTGGTTTTAAAATGAAATAAATTTTTGTTTATTTAAAATTCCAATAGTTTTTTTTTTTAATTAGCTACAACATGTTTTTTGTAAGAATATTATTTAAAATATATATCCAAAAAAAAAAAAATTTAAATTATATGGCAACGTTAATTATGAAATATCACAGTGCATTAAATAAAATTATATAAATTGAAAATAATTATATAAATTTTCCTGAAAAGTTAACTATGTACGACTATAAATCGACTATATTAAAAAACAGAATCTATAAGATTTTTACTATTTATACGAGATATCCAAAAATAATATTTAAAAATAATTATACTTCTTGTTCTTACTTGTATGCTTACATCATTTCTTACTTCATGTATAATAAAATCTGCTCTGTAACATAAACTTGACGAAATTGCAATTATTTATATATCTGATAAACTTCCTAATTTTTTTTTTTTGTAATATTTTAAAATGTGAATTTTTATTATTTTTAAATTATGATTTGAACTATAGCTAACGAATCATGATAAATAAATAAAACTAAATAATGCTCTATGCTCTATGATGAATTAAATCTTTTCGAATCCAAATTCACATAAAATTATCAGGTCCAAATTGTATAGAATTGTGAGATTGTAGCTTGAAGGTATTATAGAAGGTACCAGAAGTAGAAGAAAACATAAGAAGAGTTGGATCAACAACCTAGAAGAATGGTATAATTTGTTGAATATTGAAAATTTTAGAGCAGCGAAGTCCAGAGACCTCCACAGAGGAGAGGCACCTTAAGAAGTAGGGTTCGTGACATTTTTATTATAATTTGGATTTACTTATTTAATATGGATTTTGAACTGATCCACTAGTAAAATGTTATCAAATGATGTCGTGTCTATCAAATAAGATACAGAAGCAAATTAATAAGCAAAAATAATAATGAAATTAAAAGATAGAGTTGATCTCTTTCCTGCTATTTATTATTCTATCTACACATGGCGAAGCATAAATAAAATAATATTTTTAATTCCAATTATTTTAAAACTATAATTTTTATTATTGCTTAAAATCTACACAAAATTAAATACTATAATTCAAAAATTAAACTAAAACTTCTAAATTGAATCCTCTGGAAATTTTGGTTTGATTTATCACTCAATGAACGATGGTTTTTGAGTTATTTTTACATAATCATAGATTAGAAACGCGATTATTTATTAATAGTGATCATTATGATCAGTTGTCATATTTTATATCTGAAGGCTCTTAAACAATTTTTAATGTTATGTTCGCTACGAAATGTTTCATAATAAAATTGAATGTATGAGAAGCATAAATTTGTATTAGATTAGATGATACATTTGTGTAGCTTCATTTTGCACAGCTTCAATTTATAATTTACTGATTAATGGTGACCAAATATATACATACATATAAAGATAATTATTTTACAATAAATTTCATATTTTTATCTGGCCCTGTCACAGTGAATGTGTTCAGTTAAAATATTCAGAAAACTAATCAAAAAGTTATCTTCAATAATTAATAAAAAATAAAAATTTACGCAACCACAAGCAAATTTCCAAATTTAATTCCTTTTAAGGTCCTATACCTAATTCCTAAAATACAAAAAAAAAAATCATTAAAGACACGCGTCTAATAAAAAAACTTTAACTAACAAAAAAAAAACGAGATAAAAAAATCTATTAACTTAAAAAACGCGGAAACGGTTGCGGTTATAGATAAAAAAAAATAATGGTCCAGAGTCTTTAAATAAAAAACGACAGGAGCGGAAATAATAAAAAACAAACTGTTTTTTTTTTTTTTCAATTTTGTTAAAAAGCCACCCATCCGTTTCACTTTTAAGTCTCATAATACAAGATTTCAATTTCACTCTTATTGTATCCGTAGAACGCATTAATATCAAATGTATTTCCTAAATAATAGACAGCGGCGCTGATTTTGCGGAATTGCGCACCTTCAGAAATAGCAGCAGCATTTATGGATATACGAATTATGTTAACTACAAATATTTTACCTTTTGTATCCCTCGAAAATTTTATCTAGGAGGTGAATAAAAAAAATGTATTTCCCGTTCAGGGGTAGATTTTTTGTTGTTTTGTTATAATGCTTTTATGTTAAGGAATTTTTAATGACCGCACATACTTTCGCTGTTTGATTTTGATTAAAAAAAAAAAACTGAACACTAAAACGGATATCTATTGACGATGATGATGATGAAAAAAATAGACCAGTTGTGTTCACAAAAAAACATGTGGTATGTGATTTTTTATAAATCATTATTAGGTAATTTTTTTAGTCATTTAGGATTTTGTGGCTCGTGCCATCGTGGGGTGCACATGTTATTTAGATAATAATATTTTTTTTTTGTACGCTTTATTATGACAATAATTTCATGGTTTTGAGATGGAAAGCTGTTTTTATAAAATATATTTATTTTTTTATTATATTTTATTTAATTATATGATTTTTAGGATATTGTGTCTTAGAGAAATGTGTGATATTTTATATCTAAGGATATTAAAAAGGACATAATGTTCAGAGTAATATTCAAAATGAATTTAACGCTATAGTAAAGTAACACATTTCCATATATTATGTACAATTATAATTTCTATAATATACAAAACAATTTTTTTTTGGACACTGGTTACCTATCAATCAAAAAAATTATTCAAAAAATAAAATTGAAAAGAAATATTCTAATTTTAATTCATGCTCCTTTTTATTTCAACTAATCCGTTTTAAGGTAAAAGGTGTTAAAAGTTATGACAATGATGCATATTGAAAGGTGGTCAAAAATTTACCTTGACCTTATAGGTTTTAGTAGATGGACAATACAAAATTTGATTATAGTTTGGTCCAGTGGGTTAGCCTTTTTTTTTGCATTTAATAAATGAATAAAACTATTTCAATTTATTATAAATGTTGACATCAATTGAATATATACTAATAATCAATTGTTTAAAATGTTAATATAAATACTTTTAAAATAGATAATTGACAGAAGCATATTGTATTGTGTGATGATAAGTTACCTTATTGATTTGTGACAATATTGCTTGTCTGGAGTAGATTTTCTAATGTACATTTTTAAAGATTATAACAAATAGCTCTATTAGTTGAAATTGTAAATATAAAAAAGTTGTAGCTCTAATATTCGAAGTAAATAGTTATTTTAAATTAAAGCTATATTAAAAATATAATTTAAAACACTGACAAGAAGTAATGAACTCAGCCAGTTAAAGACAATATGAAAGCATGGAACCAGACTTTAAATAACTTTTTTTTAATACTAACTAAAAGGTCTACTAAAAACATCAACAAGCTAAGATTTTTTGTAGAGAAATGTGCTATAGAAAGATTATTATCTATGACCAAAAGAGATTATCTGGGATGGATATTCCATGAACAAAACATATTCCATGATGAATTTGACTGGAATTATCTTTCAGAATCTATAAAACAATTGGTTTTTCTTGAAAACTGATTATATTAGAATGTGCCAGTCCTTAATACACGGTATTATAATGCTATTCAATTATGAAGCTTGTCAGATCTATGTACTTAAAAGAAATCGATAGTACTTGTATCGTAGTATACAATAAAGTGAGGTCCTTTATTGTAAAGTGCACACTATAGTTTAGGAAGAAGTTGAATCCTCTTCCTCAAAATCAAAACAAATAGTATAGCTACAGCACATAGAAAAATAATAAAGTCACAAAATTCTGAGACAAAAACCACTAAAAATTATCAATTTTATTATTTGTAACAAAGAAAACTTGAAATTTTATGTGGTTAAGCTTTAGGCAGTTTAAAAGATTCTTGTTAAATTAAGAATTTTTACATATATAATGATATAATGTAAAATTGATTCGTATATACATAAAAAAAAAATGTATTTACAATGGTTTTATAAATATAATTTTTTCGAGACTGGTAGACGTCAATAAACTAAGATCTATAAAACGAGACTATTTTTTTACAATAACAAATTTATAACTTTTTAAATATCTATTAAAATGATATTTTTAGAAAGCCCCCTAAAAACTTAATAATAATAATAAAAATAAGATTTTATACTTAAAAAAAAAACTATTCGGATAATACTCTTATGCATAGTGGTGCCAGTGGTGCACGTTAAACTTTTATGTTATGTATATAAAATATATATATATGCACACGAATGGGGTCAGCACGTGGAACGTGATTCCAAGGTCTTTGAACTGAACAGAAAACTGATCGTACATATAGTAATAAATATTTTTTATATAGTATTATATTTTATACTCTCATACTGTATAACAAAACTATGTGACTAAATATCCATTAATGCACTTTATTTTTACATATATGTATGTATACTCGTAGATACAAATAATATGAAAGAAAAATACGATGAAAAAATAAATAAAAATTAAAAATTTTGTTGGAATGAGGAAGAATAAAGTTTGTCACAATAATTAGCAACAATCGAAATTAATCTGACTAAATAAATGACGAGAGTCTTTGACTTATTAATAATGACAGGTTTTTGAATCATATTTAGGGTTTTAAATTGTAATTGTCTGTTTAGATAAATAAAATTAAAATTATTTTGTTTACTTATTTAAAAGAAGAATATTAATTTTGGTTATCAACCAATAAATCAATATTTTCATAATTATTGTAAATAACTGCTTGAAATAAAACGCCATAGAATTAAGATAAGAAATGTTATAATTATTTTTGTTAAATTTTTAATTATACTTACTCCAGGAAACGTGAATTTTGAGTCTAACCCCATGAAGCATAAACTGAAAAAATTATATACCTTTCGCCCTACGGAAATTGGAAATATGATCTTCCAGTTTCAATCGAATGTAATTAAGAATTCTGGATTATTAATTGCAAATTAAAGAAAATTTATGCAATGCTATATGGTAAAAGTCCTTGGAATGGACTCTAAACTAATAAATTCTTTAATAATCAAATATATTATATTAAATATATATATAAAATATATGAACTTTTTATTCGAATATTAATTGCATGATATATTTATTTATTTCACATCATGAAAATAAATTTGCTTTAAATTATATTTATTAAAGTCTGACTTGTTTTTATAACAAGTTTGAGGTTTTTCACATTTTGTATATTAAAGGAAAAGTTGGAAGAAAAGTTTTTTGGAATTTATATAAAATGTGTTAACTTGCACTTTACAAAGATATAATAAATAATTTAGTTTGTGGTTGGTTTAATGCATGTTTAAAATTTTATTATTTAATCATTATAAATTTGGTTTTGCAAATATTTATTTTACTGGATAAACATTGACTAATCAAACATTGACTAAGCTTGGAGAAAAATTACAAAAAAAAAATTAAAATAATATTTTGGACACATTCTAGCAAAACTAAAGTGTTGATGTACAAATGGTATAAACAAGTTTCTGTATCTGAACGTGTATTTCATGTAAATACCTTTTCTACACCGCACATTCTAATCTGATGGCATGTATAATGGTAAATTATAAATCGAATGTGTCTAAGACTGGTTAGGATATCAGAAAGCCGCGAATAAATGTAAAAAGGTGGTGTTCTTGAACTTTCTTTAGCCAAAACAAAATTGACAATATTAAATATAGCGTTTTGGTGGTGATCATGTAACTAAACAAAATAGTGTTAATACTAGATTAAGTACAGGGTAAGAACATTGCAAGCAATATTATCTAATTTGATTTTTAACAAACTCAGATTGAATATAAGTGTCAGAAATTACTTGGAGTATTTACTACGATCATAATGCGTTATTATTCGGCCAGTACGTGAACTGTTTATTAAGGTGGCCATTTAGCAAGACAGATAAAAGACGCACTATAAAAGTTAAATATTTTTTTATGTTTGAAATATTTGGCAGTCGTTGCATGAGAATGTTTATACTTGTTATTTAGCTATTATCTATTTCCGGCCGTGTTAAGTTGAAATATCATGATACTTATATACAATAGCCTGTAATTGGATGTCAGTAGATTCATTCACTTTTACTTCAATTCTCGCATGTAAACAATTATTAAAGTATTAATAATTTTATTTATTATATCTTGCATAAATACTAAATATTATTTTCCGCATTTAAATAAACCAAAATAAATTCACCATAAAATAAAAAAAATTATTATTTAAAAAATTATTTGCTTTTCTATTTGATTTGATTACTTAAAAAAATGTAATGTATAATGAATTTACAAGATATATTATGTTGTTACGTGAAATATTATAACAAAATGAACATGAAATACGAAAATTACATTATTACTTCTTCGTTCTTCCTAAATAACATATTTTTGTATGTTTTTTTTTTTTTGGTTTGCTTTTAGATAAATTAATATTCTTAGGTAACATTTTTTTTTCATTTCTAACAGTTATTACTTTGTCGTTTTGAAAATGTTCAAGTGATTGGTGATTTGATCGATCATATAAAAAGTGCTAATAGAGAAAGAAAAATATTCTTTTTGTAAAGTAGAACTTTTAATAAATTTTATGTTTATGTTACGTCATCACATCACAAATTTTATGTTGATTTATTTTGTTAAATATTTATTATATAATTTAGATTTTTACCCATACACACCATCACTAAAAATGAATTAATTTATTTTCACTCAAATGTTGGTTAGTTGGAAGGCAGGTCAAATCGTTTCTTTTTGTGCAGAAATATAAATTTAAATAATTATTAAAAATATTCACCAAAATATATTTTCTTCTATCTAAATATATAATATAATATAAATTAATATTTTTTCACTAAAATTATTTATTTTATTCATTAACACCAGGTGTGTTTTGTTCATTTAAATAAAAAACTTTCTAAATATAATAAAAAAAAATTATAAAACTATCTTTTATAAAGAAATTCCAGAGAACAAAATTAAATAGCACCAATTAAGGTCATGTAAATTATCATTATTAATTCACGAAAAATATTAAATAAAAATAATGTGTACTAAGAAATTTTATTTGGTTTTGGTTAAAAAGAAAATTATACAATTTTTAAAGTGATAGTTAAAAATTGTTAATCCAGGGTTGATCATTATAATCAAATTATGTATCTTAATAATTTATCGATTGGAAGAATAACTGAATTCAAATTGACTGAAATATAATTTACTGAATACAACATATAATTGAGGAAATGCACAATTCAACATAAGTAAATTTACTTAATATAAATACAATTAATTAAAAAGATAATTTTGTTAACATTCGGTAAATTATGTATCTATCAATGCGGTTAATTTACCTTCTATCAATTGTGAACTCGGTCAATTGTGCATTTGATAAATTTATCTATAAGATGTAATCGATTAATGTTTTCGGTGAATTAGACGGATACCGCCATTTATTTTCATATTTTTAAGAACAAAATATTGAAATTTCACGATAGAAATAATTTACTGCCAGTAAATCATTTTAAAGCAAACGAAGGGTAATAATAATAATTAATTATACTTTTAAAATATATGCATATAGAAAATCAGAAAATTCTTGTTAACGTAAACGTATATAGTATTTTGCACTAATGTAAATATAAATAATATAAACTATTTCATGTTTAATTACCAGTAAATATTATTATGGTAATCAACTTCTATAACAGTTTTCAGTTTCCACCTTACTTTTATAACCCAGATGTAAATGAAAATCATTACGACCATAGAAGCAAAACTTCAAAATTTTATATCTATTTCTTCACGCTACTTTTACCTCAAAATGTTAAGGGAGATATAACTTAGCCTTAAAAACTCTTTACTAATGGAGTTAATGTGCATTTTGAAAATTACAATTTATATCTGAATTCTGAATATAGTTTACGAGTTTAATAGAACAAATTAAAATTTATAATAAATTTTTTTATTACAACTTTTTTATGACCATCTATAATTGCATGCCGTTTCCTATAATAATGTAGTTTAGAAAATAATGTAGCTATGATATTATGATTCACAAAATAATTTTGGAAAAGATGAACTTATGTCCGATTTCACAGTGAGGTCTTAAACTCAAGCTTAACTAAACTGATTATGTTGCTTATGCAAGCTAGTAACTTGAGTTCAGTTGAATTCTCTTCTCAATCAAAATTTGCCATAAGCTTTGTGAATTATTGTGAATAATAATTGAAAATAATGTTATTGTAAATGAAAATAAATCAGCTGATTATAAAAACTAATGTGCCATTGGAATTTTGTGAATTAGTGTGCGTGCAGATTTTATTTTATTGTATAATAAAAATAAAAATTTATAATATGGACTAAAGGAAGCGTAGCATAAATGTTATGAGTTTTATCTAATAACTTTTAAACTTTATATAAATTTATTTCAAAGCAGAAGCTTAAACTCTAATCATATGCGGTTCAAGTTAAATTTCACTTAAAGGAAGGCTTATCGTTAAAGCTTGTGAGAAATTAGAAAATCAGTTAAATGGAAGTATAAACTCTGGTAGAGGCTTATGCTGTTACTGTGAAATCGGGCATTAGTATATTTAAAGAATTTAGATTTATTATCACTATCGTATCATAAATGATTATCATTATCGGTTTTATTATCACTTGCTTCGATTACCCATCATTACGAAATATATTCTGATCGCATGATTAAAGACATAAAATATAATTAAACTGATCAAAAATTACAAAATTGTTAATATTTCCAACCCTGATGTCTTTCATTTTTACATATTCTGCCTCCCTATATTTAAGATGATAAAATTGATTCACTATATTCATTTTATGTATATAAATACCTACATAAATATATTATATGTAATATGAAATGATAAACAAGATAATTATATTTAAAATGAATGAGGAAGTGATAAATGTTACCATTTATATATAAAAGACCATAAAATTATTAAGTGTGGTAATAACAACAACACATTATTATTATTATTTATTTATTTACTTATATATATAAATATATACTTACTTCTCTGCCTACATAACATATAATTTTTATGTTGGCAAAAAAAAACTTTATATATACAAAAAAAAAATTAACATAAAACTTTGCAAAAAAAAAAGAAAAAATATACAAAAGAAAAACTGTCTTTAAATCTTCCTGGTATTGACCCGAATTTAGGTCACTCGAACTCGATATTTGAAAAGCATACTAAAAAATAAATAAAAAAAATCGTACTTTTTTTAAATTTTTTTACTATCATCATCGTTAGTAGTAGAATGATTTTGTCGAAGTAATTTTATATGTTTAATTTTCGCCACGTAACTATATAACAAACCAACTAACATAAAACTATGGTGCATTTAAGAACCCGTTATTTAAAGTTCTTGTATATTTTAGCGGTTTCTACCCAAGAGTCACTCACGATTAGGTTGTTTGGTTGATTTTCGTTGTTGTCTTTTTTTTTATATATATTTTTGTAGTTGTTATTTATATCGTATTAACTCAAAGAAAGGTTCACTCTTTTTTTTTTTTTTAATTTAGTTTTAACATTACTGATGGTTTTGAACAACAACGAGAAGATACTTGTTTTTGCGAATGAATTTATTTTCATTATGATTTTTTATGGTCTTATTGAAAATCTTCATAGAATAAGAAAACCGATATATACCTATAGAAAAATTCCTTTGGGAGTTTTAGCAAAAAAAAAATTAAAAAAAAAATAATATTTTTTAGATTTATGATGGTTAAATATTTAAAAAAAAGTATTCTTATACATAAGTATAAATTGTGCGTATAATAATGAAAAACGCACAGTTGAATAGCTAAACATAACAAATTGTAGATATTTAATATCTTATAGATAAAAGATATATTCTTGTAAAAAATCTATTTGGTCAATAACATATTCTGAATGTGTATATTATTTTTTATTTGTAGGTCAACCGTTATTTTGTACTGTACAACGGTATTTATTTATTTAAATACAAAAAAAAAAAAATTAAAAAAATAAACATTCTTATTTCCTGTAAATTATAAAATTGTTGTTGGACGATGTTTATAAGTGGTCATTTAAAATTTATATACATATCTATAGGCTTTTTTCATAAGAATTTTAATAATTCGAAAGTATTTTTTTAAGAATTTCAATTATCCAAAAGCCAAAAGTAAAAAATGAAAATCTTAGTTATTATATCAAAAAGTTTAAAATTTATATGCGAATTGACAAACAGAAAACTTTTATCAAAAAGAGGAAATTAATTTTTTCAGTGAAATGTAATAATAATTTTTATGAATTTATTATTTAATTTTTAGTTAATATATAGTCTTAAAATATGTCTTCATCGAATTAACGTGCATTGTATTACTCAAAAACACTACAACACTATTCAGTACAATGGGTTTAATTTTTATTGGCGGTTACACAACGTTAAGGTGAGCATTAATCATAATGATAATATATGTTAAACACGTCCAAAACATTTATCGAATATTATTGATTGATTCTAAAATAAATTTTCTGTAATTAATTATTAATTTTCGTAAGAAAATCATTTTTCAAACTTAAACGTTAACTATATTTGACGAAAAGTAAAACTGTTGTCTCTTAATTATCTATTCTGCATATTTTTGGAGGTGTGAACTTATTAAACTTTATTAAATTTTTTACTTAATTCCCAGAGGGACCCAATGGTCCAAATTATATACTTATTTATTTATGTTTTTTTATTATGTAACCTAATCCAAGCAGGAACAAACATTATTTTTCATAAACATTTACAATTTACACCATGAATGATTCCACTGGGACCATTCTATTCTGTATTCCACTTGGTTAGAAATTGCACAAATTAACTTTTTATGATATCGTCTAAATACTTATTATTAGTAGGAACTATTGATGAAAAAATAGCGAAAAAAATCTGAATCTGTGTATAAATATTGTTTAGTATAAAATATTTCAAAAATGTTTCACTTTCAAAAAATTCAGCAATATGAAAAATTTCACGTCTCTAAGCCATCTAGAATTTATTTTATATAATTTTGAAATTTTGAAATTGACCGAATAAAATTATCAGTTTTAAATAATTACTATGTGCACTTATTACACATACGTCTTTTTTGTGAAGTTTTTCGAAAAATCTCTCGAACACGATAAAAAAAAATTGATTATAGAACCTTACTATTTTTTCATAGTAACACTTCATCTTTTCATAACTCCTTGGAAAATATCATAAAAGACAATAATCATAAATTTGATATTAAAGTACGGTTAAATAAACATTCCTCACTAAATTATTCGATAAGAAACGTCTGAACTTAGTCTGTCAGATGGCTAATAAAAATATAGCAGGAGCAGGAATATTTAAAATATAAAAACAAACAGGAATTAGCTGCCCCGGAAGTTTTAAGAAAAAAATACCCCAGACGATTTAATGATGAGGACATCAAGATAAATTTTCAAGTTTGTGTTAATAAACTAACATTAAAATTTTACATTTTGGTTAAATATCCTCCTGGCATGATCAATACGAAATGAGACACCTAAAATTGAAAATGTGCATATAATAATACATGTTTTTATTTTTATATATTATTTTATAAAAGATAAACATATTTAAATTTTAAATTGATTTATTAGCATTTTTTTTGGTATTTAAATAAATATTTGAATTTTTCTCTTATTCAAAAATTATTATATAAGTAAAACTGAATGGAAGTGGATTTTAATTCAATCTGCAGTTTTCCTGCTTCCAAGTATATTTAATTTTAATGAAATTCAGAAGCGCCAATACATTAAACATATTATATTTAAGGATCTATAGATGATCAAATATTTGGTATTTTTCAAGCTATGTTATTTATATTAAAAGTAGACATAACTGTTTAAATTACTATTGGGATTACTATGGAATATTGTTTTATAGTTTAATTCCACTGATCGAGCCAACATTATACGTATGAATAGTTCCATGAATATGACGAAATTCGTTTAAAGATGCTAATGTCAGTTGCATAATTTTTGTTCGTCCACTTCGTCCTTCTGTTATTACAATTGTTTATAATATGATTTTGAGTCTACAATATTTTTGTAAGGAAACTTACTATAGTATTCTAAAGAAATTTCGAGTTTTATTGAACTATTAATACTAATGGTTTTTTTAAACTAATGGTCGTTTTCATAGTGAGAGTAAGAGCTTAAGCTTAAGCTTTACTAAACTGAATGTGTAGTTTAAGGTTGCAACTTCTGCTTATCAATCAAAATGTACCCTAAGGTTAGCTAAATGATAAATAGAAAATAATATTATTGTGAATGAAATGAATCAGCTGATAATAAAAATTATCATTGCAATTGCAATTTGTGTATTAGATAGTGTGTGTGTACAATTTTTCTTATTGTAAGGAAATAAATGTATAAAAATATAAATTTATAATGTGGTGTAAAAGACTTTTAAAATGTAGATATAATTTTAACTTGTAAAATGTGATATATGTATATGATTTAATTTCAGCTCTACCCATTTGCGGATTATGTTAAACTTCACTTTAAGAATGGTTTTTCTTGAAGCTAGTACAGTACTGAAAAACCAGAAAATAAGTTTAACTATAGTTTTAGCCCTGGCAAAAAGGATTAAACTGTCACTGTGAAATTGGTAATTAAAAATGCTAAGTCGTGGTGTCCATGTTTACGTTGAATTTTGAATTTAAAATCATTGCTTCCAAAAATTTCGGAATCATCACTAATTTTCTATTCCCGAATATATTTTAAAGTTTAATGTAGAAAAAAATCGACTACAATGAAGCTAGTATATTTATAGCTTAAATTAACCAGATAAAAAATGGAATAGTATGTTAACAAACACTTCATTAACAAATTATAGTAAAAATACCAAAAATTTTATAATATATATTAAGAACATAATAATCATCAATGAAAGTGATCTTCATTAGAAAAGGATGCAAAAAAAAAATTCAACCAATTATAAATGTTTCTATTTTATATATTAATTTTATAATCAAATTGGTTGGTTAGAAAAAGGATCCACCCAGATAAATCTATCGCACCTACAAATATTTCGATCCTTTTTCGACACCTACAAGAAAATTGTAATATATTTCAAAATACATATATATAAACATATATTTGTAAATTTAGAGAACAAGGGAGACAGAATAATTCTAATTATATAAGCAAGGATTAACAATAATAACAATAAATTTTAGATATCGAACACGTGAAAAGGGACACAAACAAACATTTATATCACAAACACAATTAAATCAAATTTATATAATAGAGTAAATTGATATTCAAAAACAAAGAGCATAAAAATATCTTATTTATCCTCACCTGGATTTAATTTTTTTAACTAATATACATAATATTTTCAATATTTTATGTTTGTATAATTATAGGAGTTTTCTTCTTATATTTTTAATACTCACAATTTATATTTCTATATAAATTTCTCTTCACATACACAAATATTTATATATTTGCTAAAAACTTTATCACAAACATAAATACATAAATTATAGTATGACGACTGACGAGTATCTTATATATACATAAAAGTATTTTTTAAGCATAAGAGAATCTATAAAGAGAAGGAAAATTGTATACATAAAACATAATAATTTTATATATATACAACAATAAATAATAATACAAAAAAAAAATTATGTTTGATCAAAATAATCATATAAATTTTATATTAAGGAAAAATGACAGTATATCTGCTAGGTAGAGTAATGTAATACATAAATATTGGTGCTGTTGGATGTATAGAAGAGTTTGTCATAACCATCTGCCTCTCTTTTAGTTATTATTTATATATAAATCTTTTTTTTTTTTTTTTTTGACTTTATGTTTAGCATTTAAGGTACCGACTTAACGAAAATCTGTTTATACCAACTTGAACGTTTGAGTGGATAACACATTAAATTTCTTATCTTTTATAAATATAATAATAAAAAAAATATACACGTGAAATATAAAATTTAAAATTCATTATTTTTTTTTGTTTTTAATCAATTAAATTGTTAATATAATTCCAAAAACGTACTTGTACACATTTTTAGAATTGTCGCAAAATATAAAAAAAGAAAAAAAAAATCAATTAAATTTTTATTTTATTTTTTTGGTTATCGTGAACATTTTTTGATAATTTTCAATTTTTCTTAAATATATTCCGATTTGCATATTTGTTGTTTTGGTATAGTGTCAGTGACTTTATACGTGCTTTTTTTTTTAGACTTTTATTAAAATACAAAAAAAAATATTATATATATAATAAAAATTATATAAATAAACTGAAAAACAGAAGAAAATATTAAATAAATAAAAATAATAATAAAAAAAAAAACAAGACATAATTTTATGATTAAAATTTTTACATACATATACATAAATACATAATTTTATTTATATATATAAAAATAAAAAAAAAATAATGGTGAATGTTTTGGATCCAACTGGTCATTATTGACATTGACTTTCCTACTCTATATTTGATTGTCACTGCCAAGGAAATCGACTGCTATTTTGCATATATACAACAATAATAAAAATAAAAAAAATTATACTATATATTTAATTAATTTTTTTTTAAAGGTATATTTTTTATTTATATTTATATATATTTAATATCGATAAATCGATCTTTGCGATCTTCGTTTTTAAAATAAAATAAAAAAAAAAAAACGCAAGCCCATATAATATATATATATTTATATATATATATATATATTTATAAATAGAAGGTCAACAACACTCTTATATTCAGGTGTGTGAATTTTAACCATCATCATCAGCAACATCATCATATAACCAGCTAATAACCAAACACAACGTTGTTGTTTTTATATTAATATTATTATTATTATTATTATTATTTGAAGAAGTTGTCTTTCTTAGTCTTTGTGGTCTGTTTAATTTTTTTTTTATCATAATAAAAAAAAAATCTGCCAACCTAAGCTCTTCTCTGTGCCATCAATCTTATTTGCGCGCTCCCAAAGAAGAAAAATCTTTTATAGATTTTCATTTAATCTGGTTGAGTTTACGGCTGTTTACTGGCTGCTGTTACTATATACTACGAAAAATAATAATAATAAAATAAAAATAAAACGACTAAAAATTATTACATAAATAAAAACAATCTGCACATAACACGCTACTACACGAGATATTTTTCATATCTTCCGGTTTGTTTCACAACCTAGAGAGTCAAGAAACATAAAGAAAAAAAATATAAACAAATTTTGGTTTTTGTTCCTTAATAATTTTAATTATATACGACAATAAAATTTTATCGAAACGAAGATTTTTGATTTATATAATTTGGTTAATTTAAAACTTCAAAACTGAGCAATCAAAAGATTTAAATCAATTGATATATAATATATTTTTTTGTGAGAAGAATTATAATAAAAATTAAATTATCAAAATGATGAAAGTACTAGATCCAACTGGTCAATATTAGAAATTGTATCTAATACAAATATATTGAAGGTTCTAAAAGAATTGATATAGAAAATATCGAAATTTTTAAATTATTTGAGAAATTATAAAGAAATATATATATATTTAAAAATGCCTAATATTTTGGATCCAACTGGTACATACTAAAAAGTGGACATTATTTATGACCAATACTGTGTGCATGAAAAGAATAATTAATTAAACAAATTAAAAAGAAAATATTATACAAATTTTTGTTATATAATTGTGAAAAGGAAATTCCAAAATAAATAATTAAAAATGGAAGATATTTTAGATCCAACTGGAACATATCGTTTTCCAAAAAATAAATTAATTTTATTTTGGATCAAACAGACAATATTAGATCCAACTGGACAATATTGATTACAAATAATTGTTTTTTTTTATTTAGATAATATGCACATAGTCAAAATGATTTAATATTAATTTTAAAATTGGCAGTAATTCAAATATCCATTCAACATCACGATTGTTAATCCAGAGAAAGAGTATTGTTAATTAACGTCAAAAAAAAATTGTTGTTGATAAGGATGCACTGGAAACGTGTTCGTGGTCGTGAGGAAACTTCAAGTTGCCGACGCAGACGAAAACTTTATTTGTTGAATGGCTTTATTAAATATGATACATATATCTAAGTTAAAGCATAAAAAGCTTAACAATATTTGAAGCCTAATTTATAATTTTTTTTTTTTTTTTTTGTATAATGATTAATTTAATTATTTTATTATTTTTAATAATTAGTTTTTATTTAATTTTTTTACTTTCTTTATTGTTAATTGTTCAGATTTATTTTCGTCTAACATTTTCGAATACATAACAACAACAACAACAAAAACATAATAATTTTACTTTTTTATTTTCCAAATTGATTTTTAAAGAACATTAAATTTTTTATTTTTTTTTATTTTCCAAAATTGATTTTTTCATATCTTTGAATTTTACTAATCCAAAAAGACTTAATTTTTTAAATAATTTTTTTATTTTTATTTTATTTCATTGTCAAAAGTACAATTTGAATTAGTAAAATAAATTTTTATATTTTATTTTTAATCGTTAAATTTATATTTAAATAAAAAAAAAAAAAGATGAAAATTTCACTGCCACAATAAAATTTGTTGGGAAAAAATTAGCAAGTATTTTTATAAGATTAAAATTGTTTTTTTTATATATATATATATACATTAGTCCTTAGTAGTTACTCCTTAACCGAAGTTATGTCCTTGAAGCCTTAGCCAATTTTTTGATAGTATGTAGTCCGTATCTAAAAAGGTTCTGAAAGGTTCTGGTTAATGGATAAAATTTAAATGATCTCCAATTTCTTTTTCGTTTTTTTTTACTTCATATTGTAATGTTATTCACAAAATTAATTGTTGTAAAAACATTGTATATCTAAAAAATACTTGCTAAAAACATAAATTTTATAATTCATTCATTTAAAACGATTTATATATAATTATTTTTTTTTTTTAGTTATTTATATTAAATATTAATTTATTAGTTTTTATCAGTTAATAATGCATACGTTGTTATATTTAAAACTATATATTCATTCAAATTATTAATTTTATATACATTTTTTTATTAATAATATTATATATTTTTTTTTTGTATTAAAAGAAACACGTTTGCTAACTTTATGCTGCCAATTTTATTTAATAAAAAAAAAACAATAAAATACATAAATTTATTTTTGTTTTAAATAATAATTATTTTAATTTATTTAAATATCTTATATAATCGATTAAATGAAATACATATAAATAATATGTAAATAAATAAATAAAAGAACACAAAAAAAAATATTGTATTTTCATTGAGGAATTGTATATTTAGAAAAACAAAATTTAAATATTATAAGTTTTTTTTTTTACATATAATTTATATATTAATTATTCTTTTTTAAATTTAAAAATATATAAACAAAAAATTTTTTGTCCTTAAATAAGTTTTCATTTTTCTTTTTATATATTATATAAATTTTATATTTTAAAGAATTTTCCGGGAGAATATCGAAAGGCAAGTATATAAGAATAAGAAAAAATTTAGAATTTTCAAAGTTAAACTAAAAAAAAACAGCTCAACAATGAATTTTAGTTTACCACATTTTTGTTATTAACCAAAATTTGACTAATAAAACATTTAATATGACATTAAATGTTAATTTATGAAGAGTATAATTAAAGGTCAATAAGAGGCCTTCATCATTCAAAATGTGAGACCTTCATCAATTTTAAAGACATACAACTAAGCACATTAATTTATATTCTCTAGAATGATGCACCAAAAAATATGCCTTCCGAATGACTGGACTGACAAATGACTATATTCAAAAATATTGTGAAATATCATTAATTTTCATCAAATCGAAACAAGAAAATTAATTTAATGTGTAAATGTCAGTTACAATTTACAATGTAAATGAATTCAAAATCAGTTTATGTCACAAAAATTCAAGAAATGTTTTTTTAATTATTATACTAATATAATATTACTAAATTAGAGGAAGACTTACACAGTATCTAAAAAACTGAGAACAGTAGCACATATGGGATAAAGTCATAATTTTTGGTACTATACAATTAAAAATCAATTATAAAGGTTAAATAATCTAAAATAAAAAAGTCTTGATTAATTAATTAATTAATTATTAATTTTGTAGATATTACAATAAAAAATACTTCAAATTTTATTGATTATTTTCTATCTATATAAGTTTTTTTTTTCATTATAGATATTTATTACAACAATATCAATAATTTTTTTTTTTATGTTTTATGTGTTTTATGATTGTATATATTTGTTTTTAATTTTAATTTTTTTTTTTTTTTTTATATTTTAACCGGAAATAAAAAATTCAATATTTATCTCCTTGCCTTGATTGGAAATAATTTAAAATACAATACTCATTGATGGCTAAATTAATTAAGCCAATGTTGTGACCATATACAATGATGTCGCAAACGAAAAAGATTTGCGATCTGTTATAATATTAAATTAAAATATTGATAAAAAAAAAATTGTATAAAATTGAAAAACATAAATAAAAAAATATTCCATCGCAAATGAAAAACTCTATATACCCAAGATTTACATAACGAAAACTGTAATTCAAACATATTTTCTGCATAGCTGCAGTTTGAACATATAATTTTGTATATATAATTAGTTTTTATTAGAAAATTTTCCCAACTTCCGTAAACTTAAAGTTCAACTCACTTATGTCGTCTTCGTTGTCAATATATATCTTCATTTATTGTAAAAAATTATGATATGGAAATTTATAATATATTCACTAAAAAACCAACAACAAAAAAAGATACATTATACCGTATAACTTAAATTAATCATTTAGTGTTGAAGAGCAGAAACGGCTTTTAATAAAATATTATAAAAAAAATTAATAATTAATTTGATGGTTTTTAGTTTTTTTTTTCTGTTTGACATAATTTTGGAATTTATTTATATATTTTTTTTTTTCTCTATAAAATCAAATTTTATATTTATAGTTTTTGCAAAAAAAAAAAAATATATATATCATAAAATTAAAATAAAATTAATAAGCCAGGTGCATTTTATTTCTATATATATACATATATATTTTTTGTATATTTATATTTAAAATTTAAACGACTTTTTGCATAATTTAATTTTAAATTTAATACATAAAGAATAAAAAAAAAAACCTGTAGTTTCTCAAAATTAGTTAGCGATTTGCAAACATTTGATTTTTTTTTTTTAAATATTATACGAGTATATTTGGTTTATAGGTGGTATTTGCTTAGTGATATCTTTATGCTGCATTAAAATGAAAATACATATAAATATATATGGTTAGGGGTGCGTTAATCAAAGTTTTAACAGAATTACTAATTAACAATTTTTATTAACTTATCAAGGTCTTCTACATGTGATACACTGTGACAAAAATAATATAAAAAGATTTGGTTAAAAATATTGAAATTGTTATCCTTTTTATCTTACATGGGCATGCAACAAGTTGAATTATATTGCAAACAGTTTGGTCTGGAAATATTAACCTAAACATTTTGTATATAATTGAGGTTAAAAAGTATTTCAACTAAATCAAATAAATATAAATTTATATAAATTAATTACAAATTTATAAATAGATACCCTGGAACGATTCTGTTATTTCCAGAATCTGTTACATTGTTTCGCAACTTCCCGCAGCATAATTTAATTCCAGAATTTAGTTGTCTTTTTTCAGTTCAGTGCATAATAACAATTGAGATTCCCTACTCCAATTACCAATTAAGTTCAGTTTATGCTGGATGGAGCTCTTGTTGAAAATAAAGTAGAATGGATTTAAGTATGGACTACATAGTTTCAATCGGTTCAGTTTCGCTTTGTTCAGTAAAGTTCAAATTTGACGTCGTCATATATTTTGTATGGGGAATCGATTGAGAGGTCGAATCGAATCGACAGAGTTTTTGGAATTTTGCGAATCCAAACCAAACTGAAGGAAATCTCAAGAGAAATGAAATTTGACAGTTTAAAAAACAATAAATATAATAATATTGGATTTAATCGATTAAGTTATGTCCTATGTGTTCAGTCTACTTAAACAGTCGATCTAATCGAATCGAAACTGATAGAAACTATGTAGCTCAACCTTAATCATAAACTTATCCAATAATTATTTCTATACAATATGAGATGGTATTATTCTCAGGCATCGTATATAGAACATTAGATAATCGAAAATTGGTTATGGCTCTCATTCAAATATATTAAAAGAAAGGTAATTTGAAGGAGATTATCAAGTCATATTCAATCTTCAATCTAATATGTATTGATATAAATATCTTGAATGATAAATGAGGTGGTATTAAGTAAATTCATCCAGACCCAGGTAAACTGCATTATGTTTATGTTCGGGAAGAAATAAAATTATAATTTAGTAAGTATATTTACGAAAGTGAATTTCATTCAATAACTGTCACATTTTGATACATAATATTAGTTTTGTTTTTGGTTTAGATAACAAAAAATTATTATATTAATTTTTTTTTTCAGTGAATTTCAGTTTTTATTACGTTTATATATTTTTGTTATAAGAATGAAAGATAATTCTTCCGAAAAAAACCAGTTATATAATTTGAATATATCACAAAATTTTCTTATATAATAATTTATTAATTTTTGTATTTATATATATACATATAATTTTTTTTTTTTTTTTTCAATATTTATAAGCAACCGTAAGTTACATATGATGATGATATTTGTTATTAAGTTGTTAATGGGTTGAATATAAACACATCAAATTTAAAAATTAATTGTAATTTAAAATTCAAGAAAAAAAAAATCTGTTTGGCATAACTAATCTTCTTTTAAAAAATTGATTTGACCAATAACTGGATTATTCACACACAATAAATTGTTTGTATGTAATTCCAGTTTCTAGTAACTAAGAGCCAAAGCTTAAATTAAATAGTTATAAAATATATAAAACAAATTTATGACAATTTACATAATTTGTAGTTTCCTGTCTTAGGCTATTCAGTTAGGAACATATCCAGAGTAAGAGACATTGGCCAACCGGGAAACATGCGGCCTGATTAGACATCTTGAGGAATTACACAATTTTTGCTCAGAGCTGGCTAAGGCTAGGTTTTGTTCTCTTAGTAACTACAAACTAAACAACCTAAACGATTTAGCCAGTAAACTGCCTACGGCACAATGTTAATCTAAGCAATGTCAATTAACAATTAGCTAAAACATGCTAATAGGAATCGTCGACAGGTTTTCCAACACTCGCAACTTTAACAAACCAACACAACCCGTCCTGTTTAACCAAAATTAAGTTTGTATTTTGTTTGTATTCTATCTTGTCTATGAATAGGACAAATTACAGGTAAGTCGTAGATCTTCTTACGAGTCATTGGTTTATCGGCAGGCATTTACGTCGGAGTTCCAATGGGTGTCTATGTTACTGTGACTGAAGAAACTGTAACATGCGAATGTACAAATACTTGGGTAACGTGTATAGTACTTGAAAATGTATCAGTTCTTGAAGAACTAATTTTATGGAGGATAAGAAATCTGAATACATGAAAAAGAATTATTGCTAGGAATCAGGACCAGCATTGATATCTTTCATGTTGTGGTATGACTTTCAGTGTCGTACACCTTTGAAATATATAAAATTATAAATAGTATGGATATATTTATAGAATTACTGAAGTAATCTATTTTGTATTATACTTTTTTTGTAATTTAGGTGCAGCATTAAGTAAGTATACAGAACTTTCTATCTTTTTTTTATATGGAATATATTCCTGTGGAAATTTTGTAAATCTATTGTAAAGAGGAAAGCAGAATATGCATATTATTTATAAATACGAAAATATATTACATGGTAACTTGGGTAAGAAAAATAATCCGTAAAGATGTCAAAGCCATAAACATCATCAACAACAAAAAATGTAAACATTGATTATTTTAAAAGGGTAATAGATCTAACATATCCAAGGTCACTATATATGGAAAGGTCAAATTAAGAAGAATTAAACTTTATTTTAATCTAATTCATAATTCCTCCCACCCAAATATAAAAATTTAATTGAAATTCTTTCTTTACAACTAAAGAGATTATAGTAAATTTCAAAATCAATTGCTTCCTGTAAAAATCCTGAAAGATTTGTTTAACTTTAATTAAAAGTTTTATGCTTCAAATTTTATAATATTTACAATTATATTTCTTAAAAAATATATAGATAAGTAAATTTATAATTTTAAGATCTTTCGATCTATATAATTAAAAATGTATAAGATATTCCTAAAAAGTATCATAAAATAGTTAAATTTAATTAATTATTTTATTTTTTTTAAATTGAATATTCATAGAAGAAAAACAAATTTGTTAAGGGGGCCAATAGCTATATAATTTGCCCTATATTTTTTATTTTATTTTTATTTAACAAAATGTAATACAAAACTGTATGTATATAATAATTTATTTTTGAAACACATAGTCTTGATATGGTTTGTAAGTTTGATTTTAGTGTTGATTATGTTGATTTATTTTTTGCTCGCACTGGCATATGAATTGATATTATAAATTTACAATTATTGGCGTTAAAGTTCATTGTACGCCGGCTGGGATTATTGTATTGCACGAATTTTATTCAAATTTCACAATAATATTAAACTATATAGGCAGGTATTTCTCATAAGGGGATCATCATGATGGATTTTTGTTTGTTTATTAAATTAAATTTATTTTTGGAATTATTAAAAAAAAAATAAAAAAAAAAATATATCTATTTATAAATAGCATTAATATTTGTAGAAAAACTAGATATAATACATAAACAAACATAAGTTTTTTTTTTTTTGCCAGTTTTTGTAAGCCAATGATTTATAGAGGTCAGAGTAAAATAGTAGTTTTTTAAAGAATATAATAGTAAAATATAGTTTGGGTAGCTTTGAGAAAAACTACGAATCTTAAGGATAACTAAACATATTAGGGAAAAATTGGAATTTTGAGGAAAATTAAATAAAAAATCCTTAGTAAAACTACTAATATTTAATGGTAAATTTCATAATACAAAGGCAACTGAGCTCAAACTTACAAAGTTAAACTATATTAAAATAGTACTTCCATTCACAATATAAAGTCTAAACTATAGTTGATCGAATCCATGAAAAAGAATTATTGCTAGGAATCAGGACCCGCATTTCTACGATTTTATATAATAGCTGTGACATGTCAATATAATAAAATTGTCAAAGTAAGATGTCAAAGTGAATTTATGTTGTATAATTATAAATAAATTTGTTATAAAGTGAATTTATTTAATTAATTATTTTATTATTTTATACTCACATAAAAATTTATATCTTTCCAACAAAAAAAACTGGATTTTTTTTTTAAATTTTCAGATTTATGTCAACTGGACCTGATTTGGTACTCGCTGTAAATAAAAACTACAAATAAAATTATTTATAGTTTTTATTTAAGTCGTGTCATCTTGCTTTAACTTTTAGTTTACTTGCATCTTGGCGAAAACTATGGATCTTCAGGAAACCACAAATTTTGAAGGAGACTTCAAAACGATTTAAGCCATCCCGAACCCGCAAAGTAAAACTTTACAAATATTGAGCAAAACTATAAATCTTTAAAGAAATTACAAACATTGATGAAAACTATATAATTAGAATTGAAATTTAAATTAATATGAAAATTTATGCAGATAAGTCCATTAATTTTTGGCAGCATTACTTAAAAGCATTTATTTATTTATTTATTTTATAAGAATAAAAAAAATATATGTATAATAGTTTTAAGTTTCGAGTTTCCACTAGTCTGTGAGGTATTAGGAAATAAAGTGCGCAGCACAATGTCTGAGATATATTAAACCCACCTATATACAAATAGTATTTATTTATTTCGCTTAGTATTACTATTTTTTTAGCTTCTGACACTCTTGAGTAATTATAATAATATAAAAAAAAGACATACAAAGGTGACCTCGGCGGCGACAGAATTATAAGCTGCAATATTGCTACTGATTTTTATGCAGTTACCTAGGTTAATTATTTTTTTTTTCTTCTATTAAATTTATATTAAACTGGTTCCGCAATCTAAGCATATTTTCTAATGGTGACTACAATATTTTATATAAGTTATGTTTGTAACTATATGCATATATACAAATTTATATTATGTATTCTAGATTATAAATTGATAATTATTGCGTTTTTTTTTTTGTTGCAATGTGTAAATAATTATTATTTATATTTAATATGATTATTTTTTGACACTAATTATATTTAAAGAATATTACAATGCTTTTTACATTGTACATAAAATGTATTATTAATTTGAAATTTATTCTAAAAATATTCTAATGTTTAGATTTTTAAAAGATTAATTTTAGTATAATAAATATTAAAAATATAATTTTACTTTAATTGTAATAAATTACAAATTAATATAATTTTCATTCAATAATTTAAAACTTATATTATATGTGTATAATTTCAATTACATATAAACATAATTCTAATATTGTTAATTTATTTACATACATAAAAAAAAGTTCTTCTTATTTCTTTAAAAATTAATTCACAATTTATTATACAAAAAAAAAATTGTTACCTTGTACGATCTAATATTACTGCATTTAAACGGAATTTGTCATATCATATAGTTCCGCAAACGGTCAAGTCCAATGTTGACTACTATATTTTTTTTATATATCTATATATAAATATTTATGTATATATGTATAATAGAAACTATTATATATATTAAATACGTGTCGCAATCTATATAAGATATTATGCTCGATTATGTTCTCTTTTTTTCTATTTCAGATTTAGAATTGAAATGATACATTTATGTAGGTACAAAAACATAAAAATAACGAATATCACGTATAAATATATTGTATATCTCACAGATCTATTTACTCTATTAAAAACATAATGTAGTATGTATTAGTAAAATAAAGCTGTATAATTAATTTAACAAATCCATATGTTAAAATTACACACTCTCTTAATCGGATATATTTTTAAGATTTCACCCATTTTTTTTTTTTCGTTTTTTTGAGATAGATCTTTATATTAGATTTTAAATCAATTAAGTTTAAACATTTGAAGTGTTAAATTAATTGCTTTAGTTTTTGTCAACCTTGTAGTCTATTATAATATGTAAAGTGTATTCATTGTGACAAACCTTCAGACTAAATTCATACTATGACAGAGATATCTTAAATATATGCGTTAAGCTTTGGCATTCTTCTAAACGAAAATTTAATTTATAGTTATTGGGATATATATAAAATATAATTAATATTTTAAATGCATTTACTAACCAAAAAAAGGATCGAATTTATTTTTAATATCTAATATTATTATTTTGTATTTTGCCTTGGTATTTGTATATAAATTAGATAATTATTATTATTTTAAAAAGAAATTACATTTTGATGGTAATTTTTAGATCTAGATGAAAATTACTATATTTGCTAAAATCCACGATTCAAAATTACTATTCAATATACAAGAAGGAGAAAGATGAGATATTAATAAATTTTTAGATGGTGGAAAATGCTAACAAGATTTTATATTATGTAAATTTTATAAATATATATATACCAAGAAAATAATTATGTGAAGATTACATAATTTTTTCTTAGAATTGAATTTAAGGACTCAACTAGCAAGAGTAATATATTTTAAATAAATACAAGCGTACGATTACATTATTTTAAGTTATACACTATTAAGCTATTAATTAAAGTATTTATATAAATTTGTAAATATTTTCCGAAATATTTATTATTTATTATACTAGTAGAACACCGATAATTCAATGCTTCAAAAGACCGAAAAATTTAATCAAATTAACGGAGAAATCAAATTATCCGGGGAAATTTATATAAATTTAATTTTCAATCTAATTAAAGAGGTATGTCGAAATATCCGTGAATCGAATTATCGGAGTACTACCCATATAAACTATGTATAAATGAAAATTAAATATTTTATTAAAAATCACATCAGCTAAATAAAAGAAGTAAAATCAGTGAATCCGAATTTTTAATGAACGAACTTAATATATTCAAAAATATATTTGACAAGTTAATTTATTATACAAAAATTATAAATATATATCGATATAAAAATTAAAATTTCAGTTTCAAATTAAATTTTTGAAACTGAAATTTATTACTATAATATTCTACACAAATTTATTCTGCTAATAAATAATTAATTTTAATTATTTGAATTTGAATTTTTATATGGATTAATTGGTACTACTTATTAAATGTGATAATGTCATATAAATAGTTATTAAAATATGAAATATAATAATTTTGAAATATAATCATGATGTATTTAAACTTTAATTATATACTAATTATTTAAGAAAAATACATGACATTACAAAGAAAATTTATATCATAAATTTATTAATATTATTTTTCAATATTATTTAATTAAATTATAAAATATGCACAATTATATACGCAATGTAAAAAAATTTATATAATTCACAAATAAATAAACATAATAGTTTTATGTATAACTAGAGTCTTGTTAGAAACGTCCTTGACTGTGATCATGTTTTATAGAATTACGTCACTTATACTGGCGGCACTAGACAACGACGACGACGACTTTATATATAATAAAACCGGGTTTTAGGCTCCAGAATTATAATTACAGGGAGTACATATATATATGTACATAATGCTTTTGGAAAACATAATAAAATATGTATAATAACATTTAATTAAATATTGATTTATAAAATTGTTTCACAAAAAAAAAAAATGTAATATCTTAAGAATTTATAATTTTTTTTTTTAGAATTTTTTATTTATATCCTTGAAAACATAAATTTATAAATAATTAGTCACTATATATATATGTTATGATATATTATATAATAAACATAGTAAAATATTTACAATTTAATTAAAGAAACGTTTCTTTAGCATTAAAAGGGGCTTCTCGAAAAAGTTATTAAGAAGAGCAGAGAAATAAAATTTATAGAATTTTTGACATTTCGAATAATTCGTTATTATTTAATTTAAAAATTCCTTTGATATTATTTTTAAAAAAAATTAATTACACCAAATTTAATGATACAATCTGTACTAACATAAAAAAGAAATTATTAATGTCTTTATCTCGGTGTCAACGTCTGACATAAAAAAAACTCTTTTCTTCTAAAAGTTGTAAATCCTTCCCTAATGGACAGCCTCTTTAGTATGTTTCCTTAATGGTGGATTACACAGTGGAAGTGTAAGTCTTTGCCAGAGCTTCAGCTTTGATTCAACTTATTTTTTGCTTTCTAAGTGCAATGTGCAAACTTAAAGATAAGCCTTCCTTAAAGTGAGGTTTAACTATTAACTTAAGCTGCAGGTAGGTAGAACTTAAGCTTCACTTTTCAAATTTTTAATTATTATTAGTTTATATACACAAATAGAAAATAAGTTCATAGGAAATAAATTCACATAGATTTAAAAAGTTATTAGTAAAATGTGATTAGATTAATGTAACGTTTCTTTTTCGCCATATTATAAATTGGTATTTTTATAATATAAAACAAACAAAAAATAAAATAACTCACAAACTTCAATATCACATTCATTTTTATGGTACATTTTCATTCACAATAAAATTATTATTTCCAATTAGATTTCACAAGCTAAGCTTAGGGAAAATTTTGATTGAGAAACCCAGTGAGCTTAAGTAAAGTTGTAGACTTAAACGTCATAATCAGTTTAGTTATGTTAAAGGTTCCACTGTAAACTCCTCAGTTAATGTCAAATGTATAGAGTAAAGTTAAAGCTTCCACTGTGAAATCCGCCCTTAATGTTATATGTTTCAGGTTTAAACATAAGATTTGCTGACAGTTGTGTTGTATTGTAAATTGTAATGTGAATTAACAAATTGAACTTTCTGAAGTAATGTAAAATTAAAATATATTAAATATATTATAATACTCGTACAAGTACATAAATGTAAAGAATTAAATTTAGTTAAGCTAAGCGAAATTTAAAATAAAAAAACGTTTATTCTATGTGTGTTTCATATGATATTTGATTTATGTACGTACATTTTTACACTGGTGTTTAAATACTTGAACTATTTCAAAAAACGTTTTTAAGAAAATTAAAAGCTTAAGACAATTGTCAGATAGATAAAAGTAATTACCTATCTACAAAATATTTAATTAAAACATTTTTATACGCTTATTTCCACAAGATGATTTTGATCGGAAAAATCGAATTAGTATCAGATGAAGGAAAATAGAAAAACAAAATTGATTAATATAATAGCTGTACTTCGAAATCATCCAAATAAAATGTCTGAAAATTAATTTGAAAAACTATGGGAAGTTTCAAATACAAAACGATCAGTTCGTTTATTAAAGCTGAATCAAACTTTACTGTTAATAAAGACGACATCAATCGCTACGCTAGTGAAAGAGTATTTCTTTTATAACAATAGAATTCCAGCTAAATTGTTGAACGCAAAACATTCTTTTTAAAATGTTATTATTATTTATATAACTAATAATTAATTAATAAATAATATAAATTACTAATTTTATTCTTATTACTATTTATAAATCGAATTTCATCCTTAATTATTGAATTTTTTATTCAAAGAAATATATTTTTGTTATTTTAATACTAAAACTTTAATTTTATAGTCTTTTATAATTAATTTTTAAATTACCCGAATACCCGCATTTTCGGAAAACGTATTATAAAAAAAAATCTTGTACCAGGAGTATACAATTTCGGGGTATACAATTTCCGGGTAATTTAGCATCCTTAAGCTGAAATCAATAATTATATTTATATTTATAGAAATTATCGCTTTTTGTAAATTAACATAATAAATTTTCAAAAAAAAGGTAAAGTTATTTATTGTGTAAATATAAAATGTAATTGTAAAAATTAGATAAATAAATAAAACATAAAACAATTTTGAAAAGAACAAAATAATAAAAATTAAACTAATAAATTTTAGTTTTCCAGGTAAAGTAAAAATGTATGCAGACATACAGCGATAAATGGTGGAAAACTATGAAAGCGCAATATAAATTTATTTTAATTACTTCATGAGTTCTTGTGTAAAAACAAAATAAAAATAATGGCAATGTAAACATCAATAAAATAATAAAATGGCATTATAATTTTTCTAAAACTGGAGAAAATAATATATAATAAAATAAATAAAAAGTAATAAAATGAAAATAAAAGTGAAAAATTCTATTTATCTTTATTTAAAAGCATATTTTAACAAAAAGGAAAGGGTTATTTTTAAAAATAAAGGTAAAACTATATACGTAAATATATGTATATAATTTGTGTTAACAGATTTCTGATTATAATTTCCTTTCCTTTTCAATAGTATCAACAACAACGGGATACAAGGATTTTTTTTATTTTATTGGTAAAAAAAATGCCTCTTTTGAACACCTTTCAATTTTTTTTTTTATTATTGTTTTCATATCTTAAGAAGGAGTTGAAAATTATGTTTTTATGATCGACAACTGATATTGCTTCCTTATTTTTTTTTTGTTCCAAAATCCTGTTTGTATTTTTTTGAAAATTATCGAAAATTTTTGGCGAATTGATCGATTTCGCGACATCTGGACGCTAGACAATATAATATTATATAGTTTATTTTTTTTCAATATCGCGTGACACATTATACTTTGATTGACATTATATTTCGCGTGGAATATATTCGTGGGTGTCTTACACATCTGTCCAAAAGTGAAATTAAATAAATACCAAAAAAAAATTATGTTTTTTTTTCAGAGTTTTTCTTGAATTTAGATTAGATTTAGTTGATTAAGTTTGTAAATTTTGACATAATGTGTAGCAGCTATGTATAACCTATTTCTGAAAATATGATATTTTTCATTAATACATACCCCCTACTATAACAGAGTACAATATATTATTTAGTTTTTATTCAAATTTAATGTAAATTAAGATGATGATTGAAAATATAAATGATCCTTGGGTGGCTGACACAGTTAACCCATCTCAGTTCTTATGGTCATTTTTACATTAAATTTAAATATTGTTCAACGATATTATATGCTTAAATAATATTATCAATTACTCAAATTCATGAATTTTTTTGGTAGTTTTAGAAACCTTTCATTTGTAGATAGATGTATCTATAGATTACAATAGTTTTGATCTCATTCTAAGTGTATTTTCTATAAATGACTTTAAACATAGAAAATGATAGATTAAATAAATGTCTTCAGTAAGTTAATCAATGTATTGACAATGAAAACCTTGTCGCGTTTTAAGTAAACTATTAAAACTATCCAAACTATATTAAAATAAATTTATAGATATTATTATTTATATCTTATTTAAGAAACGTAATTTAGTAAAATATTTAGATAATTTTAGATATTGCGTGCTGTTAAATAGTTTTGTAAAACTATATTTCTGCAATTTAATCAAAAAATTATACTAAAATCATAACAATCTGAATTCTGAATGATATGTTTGATTTTGATTTTTAGATGCATTCCAAAATTTATTTGAATATAGAGATTTTTAAATGATTCATGGATGGTTATCATATATATAATATATAGTCGTCAATTGATATAAATACTAAATTATTGGTTTCCAAAATAAATTATTCGCACGAAATTCATTTTTTTGGTCCTGGTGGTGCTATAAGAAAAACTGAACTAATTTTTAACCTATTAAACAGAGTGTAATATGGCACCAATTATCCTTATGTATATTATTTCAAAAATATTATAAAAATATTTTTGATTTCTGACCATTTAACTTTTTAAATATATTTTTATTTTTTTTATATAATTGTCGCATATTAAAAGGATTTTATTTCTTTCATTCTTCATTATTATAAAATATTTTATAAATTTTTTTTATAATGAAAATGTGCAGAAGATTTTAATCATAAAGGTGCGTGGTAGACTTAATCAAAAACCGAAAAAAAATATATTAACAACATACCAAAAAAAAAAAACATTTGTTAACCAAATATATACTTTTAAATAAAAAAAATATAAAACATTAGTTTTTTTTCATGACGAATCGATCTCTTTTTCTGCATAAAATATAAAATATAATTAGATATTATTTAAAACGAAACCTTTTATGCCATTTCGATCCAAAAATATTTATCTAATGATAGGTTTTGATGTTCAAGTCTGTTGCGCATCATAGTAAATAGTAAATTAAAGAATTAATTCAAAAATATTTCGTATTTATATAAAAATTATTAAACCATCTTAAAGATATATTTCCAATAATTTAAAATAATATATTTATGCTTTTTGAAATATTTAAAGATCTCATTTTATAAATATATATAATAGACATTAATATGAAAAAATTTAGGGCTCATTTATTTATTTATTTTTTTTTGTTTTTTTTTTAAGGATAGGATTCGTCGGCAATTGGAATGTAACAAATAAAAAAAGAACTTTTAAAAAATACCCCCAAAAATCAAATAACCGAACAAAATTCAAAAGAAAAATAATAATATATATAATATTAAAACAATTTAGCATCTTTAAAGGTCCAACAGATCAAAGTGATCAATCCGGGATATCACAATTTCGATTGTTTTAATCACACAAGAAAAAAAACCACAATCTACAAAACTAAAATATGCGAAACCTTACCGCTAAATTTCAATCACACAGAGTAGATGGATTTGCAGGTATATATTATATAGCATAAAGTCTCTTTAAAGATCAAACAATAATAATATAATAATAAAAGTGAAATCCTTATGACCATTTTAGTCAACAAGTTAAATTCTGATGATTACCCATGAAAATATGGCATTTTCCAACAACGAAACTCACTACTAATGTATTTTATTTTTTCTGTTTTAAAAGCCGCATATATTTTTGATTTTGTACATTTCAAAAATAATAAAAATCACTTTCATTATATTTAGATTTCCAGATTATATTTTATTTAGGCTTTGACGACGATTGTTTCATATTTTTTTTTTTTTGTAAATTCTCTTTTTAACCACCCACTTTAGTTGGAATCAAAATTTAAAATATTGAATTTATATAATTTATTGCTTCCAGATCAAATTCTTTCCGAAATTATTGATTACTATAAAAAAAAAAAAAACAATTTTTTAGGTTCGATGCATAAATTTGTCCTATTTCGAAAAAAAAAGACAAAAATTTTAATATAATTTTTTATTAAAAACAAAAAATTAATTAGAAAATAAAAAGTTGCATATAAAAAACATGATTTTTCTACAACATAAAAAATCAATAATTTTATTATTCAAAATGAAATTTATCTTAAAAACAGAATTTACTATATTACAATAATTTCTATAAAAAAAAAATTGTATATAATATCTAAACTTGTCTGTCTGCTGTCCCATAAAAATTAAAATATATTATATAAAATTTCAGTTAGTAGGTATATGCTCCTAAGTATTTTTATCTAGGTGGAAAAGAAAGTGCAAATTTTTTTTTTGTATGTTATTTTGAAAATTATTATTCAAATAGCAAAAGAAAAGAATATATTAATTTCTTTAATATTATTTTTTTGAATAAAATATATAGAAATATAAATTTCCTTATTATTGCAACTAAAAACAAAATTGTTGTGCTGTGATTATCTTATAAAGTAGCACATATAATTTTTTTTTTATGTAAAATTATTTTCATATCACGTACTCATATCATTCATTATTTCTAGTTTTACATGACAAAACTATAAATAATTTTTTATATTTATTATAGTAAAAAAATTTGATGTGACCAACATTTGATTTTCTGAAAATAGTCCAGTGACGTTTGGCGGTCTATTCAATTTAAATGTTGAATTTACTATATATAGTCACAATAATTACTAATGGTTATTAGGAGACGTTTGTTAATAATTAGAATTATTCTATTCTATTAGCTATTATCACCTTAAGTAAATACTTGATTTCATGCAATAATATAGATATCCTCGGTCAGGTCGTTAGGATTCTTCGAGGTTTATATTTGATCATGATCATTGGCATTCTGTGACTTTAAATTTCAATATAGACATTCTGGATGGTCACACTCAGTCATATATTTTATATGTTTCATATATAGACACTGAACCAAAAATTTGTTAAAGATTGAACCTTTAACAATGATAAATCAGCCAAAAAAAATGAAAGTAAAATTTATCCTATGATAACAATATATACAATAAATACTTTTTATTCAGTTCGGAAAGTAAAAATTTAATGGTTTTACAACATTTGCAGTAATTTAAATATTGTAGGTATTTGAAAAAGGCAAGTATTATATGAATAAGGTAGTAAATTAATTTCATATTCTTGATGAACAGCAAAGTTATTATTGAGAACTTTATTGATTTCTAAGTAATGCGGTTGCATTAAAATTTTAATTGATTATATTATTATATAGTTTTGAATGAATATGTAAAATCGTATACAATGCAATATAACTAAAAAAAAATATCAAATACAAAGTATAATAATTCGATTTCGTTTATATTAATTTTAAAAGAGAAATTATTAAAGAAAATCTGTTAATATACTTTTAACAACTATTATTTAGATGACCTAGTAAAAACAATAAAATCTAACAAATTTCTTAGATTTACAAGGATGAAAGTGGCCACAGCATAAGATGTATTTCGAAATTCAGAGAGAAAATAAATATAACGAAATCCTGAATATAAATAGAAAATTGTAGGCAATAGGCAAAACAAGAAAATACAAAAGTAAATAAAAAAAACTTTTAACATGTCAAATTCTGGAAACAATATTAACAAGTTAACGATACCGATTTTTAATAAATATATGCATAAATATTCTCTAGAAACACTTTCTCCTATATTCAAGTTAAATCCGGTATGTAAAATGTATAAGATAAAAAAAAAATATCCGAAACCAATTATTAAAAGGTGAAAGCTTGCTAAAATTTTGAGAAGCTGCCTACCTTTAAATGAAATACACATAATGGTATACAACTTATGATTTTTTCCTTCTCTACCTGAAAAGGTTATTGGCTTTAAGTTGTTTTTTATTATCCCATTACTTCACAAATATTTAGAAAATAATACAGTAGATTGATTGACTTTTAATTGGATATAGCTGCTTTCTATTTTAATTGAAATTTAATATATTTATGTAAACAAAAAAAAAATTGGTTTTAGATTGGTAATAGAAAATTTCACAAAAAATCTATATTTTAAACGTATTTTTTTTTTTTTTTTGCTTGATAAAATAATGAAAATTAATGAATACAAAAATTTCGATTTCTTCTAATTTTTTACAATTAATAATTGTTTTTATAAATTGTTAAAAAATTATGTTTTATATCATAAATTCGGAACATTTAAACAAGAAACACAAATAAAAGCTTTTAAATTTTGTAGATTTTCATTTTTTATGTTCTCTTGTTTTTAAATACATTCTCCAGTCACATTTAGAGCACTGTTACAATTGTATATAAATTATTAAATATTTTTGTTTATTTTTTTTTTTTATTATTTAAATAAAAATTTCTAAATGAAATATTTGTTTTTGCGGGTTTTTTTAAATTAAAAAAAAAAAAAAAATCAGTTTGTATTTTTTTAATCGATATATTGCGCTAACCAACGAAAACCTTCACCATATCCTTGCCGTTTCAAAACTGAGCACATAAATAATTCTAATGGACGTCCTGGCAATTCAGATCTGCCTACTTTGCCCTATAACATACAAATATAAATTTAAATATGCAATTTAAAATATGCAAAATAAAAAACTTACTTTTCCTGTTGTTAATTGATATAATCCAAATACATTTCTTAATTCATCTTCACTTGCAGCTCCTGGCTTATCAATTTTATTACCTAATATCAGAACTGGACAATTTGATAATGCTTCATCTGTTAATAACGAATCCAATTCATTTTTACTTTCTTGGAAACGTCCTCGATCCCATGCATCTATTAAAAATACAATAGAATCGACAGCTGGGAAATAATCTTTCCATACTCTTCTCGCTATAAAATATTGTTTAAAATTATATAATTTTAATTTTTTATATATATGTATATCCGATAACAACAAAATACAAAATACGATTTACAGTTTAATTACCTTGAGTGTGACCTCCTAAATCAAATGTCGTAAATCTCATATTACCAATAGACAATTCTTCAGATGCTTTACAAAAATGAAAATAATTTTATTACAAATCTTGAAAAAAAAATATATCAAACAGGAAAAAAAACATCATACTTGGATGTAATGTGGGAACATGTTGTGCCAATCTGTCATCTTTTAACATATGTAATAATGTTGTTTTACCAGCATTATCTAATCCAAGAAATAATAATTTTCCAGATTTTTTCCATAAACCTATAAATTTTGTTCTTTTAATTAATGTCTTCGTCGTATAATTTAGTTTTTACCTAAATATCCTAAAACACCAGTAAACCAATCCCAGATGAACATTGTGTGTAGACGGTAGATGACTATATTTAATATAAATATTAAGCAAGGTTATAACTTGACCTGAAAAAAATTATATTCAAAATATATTTTTTTTTTAAATAAATGATTAAATTGCAAAATATTTTATAAAATTCACAAGGGCGATAAATAATTTAAAAATTGTATTATTTTTTATTACAAGCAATTATCAAGTTTTGATATGAATTTTGTTTAACAATGATTTAAGGAAATAAAATAATGCTTTGTCACATTATTGAGTTTGGAATTTGGAACCAACAAAAAAAAAAAACATTTATATCACAAAGAAATAAATGTATATTATTTCACTATATATTTAATAGTATAAATTTTCAAATTTACCTTAATTCAGCTAAATTTTGGAAAGATATTTAAATTTAAATAAAGTACAAAAAAACTAATAAAGACTAAATTTTATAATTTTTTTGACTTTTGTTGTATGTTGAAAAATGAAATGAATTAAAAAAATTTAAATGACAATTACAAGCAACGTGGCTAACAAACAACTTCACGAGGTGTTGTAATTTTTCATAATTGGCAGCACTGATCATCTTTGATTCATATTTCTCAACCAAAAACTTTATGTGGTGAAATGGTATAAATTGTAAAAATAAATGTAAAATTAATGTAGATTATTTTTCTAATAGATGGCAAGATGTGTTTCTGTACAATTTTTGATTTTTAGAATTTTTGTTCAAATTTGTAGCAGTTTTTGGTTATTAAAATATATATTATAAGGCAATTAATACTATGGTTAATTAAAATAAATAATTTGAATTTGAATTTAATTTGATATTAAAAAGCATTCAAACTGAAAATACCAATAAGACGATCAAAAATTCGAAATATTAAGACTCCAAAATTAAAATTAAAATTTAACATTAAATAAAAATAAAAATAAATTAATTTGGAATTAAATTTTCTTAAAAATATAAAACTCAATATTAATCAATGAATTGTGACTAAACTACCATTGCTTCAATAATGAACGCGTCGCCGACGATTATATAAATACTAATTATAATTAAATAATGTGAATTTAATTTATAATTTGAAATGTTTCTTTTTTAATAAAAAATTACCACTGATTAAATTCTTTTTTAAATTTCCGATAATCTAATTATTTAATAACATATTTTAGTTGTTACAAAACAAATATTTATTATTTTATAAATTACATAAAAATTATTTAATTGCTTCTTAAAAACTAATCTTCAATATCTGTGCCAGGAAACGGAAATTATTAAATTATAGCACCATTAACATCATTACAAATTCTCATAATAAATACACTTAATGTGGCAACACTTAATTTTATTCCGCCAAATTTTTTGAGTTTTTTTAAATTATATAATATTATTTAATTTTACACAAACGGAATTAAGGCTGGCTGAGGTCAGGTATATTTAAGAAAAAGATTATTCATATTTGCTACATTATATTGCCAGTGGCAAATTGAAATAAAATTGAAAAATCTTTTTCTCAAATATACTAAAGCATAAATGTTTTAATGAAAATTCTTCATTTTTAAAATTTGCCACAATATAATTAATTATCTATTTTGATAATAAATAATAACTAAATTATATATTTAACTTTTATCAAACATTTTTATCATTATCGATTTAAAACTGTTTTGATAATAATTTTAAATTTGTAATTATATATAATGTTCAAAAGTGTTGAAAATTTAATATACTTTCTATACATTATTTAAAGGTATTGTATTCAAGTGTAATAGACACTATATCAGAATCACTTATTCAAAAAAAAAAAAATAGAACACTGTATTTTATATAATTTTTGTTGCAAATACATTTTGGTTTATGCACTCTTCATTTACATGTTTATAAAAATGTATTCAATTCAGAATAGCGCATGTCGAATTAAATTGAACATTATAATTTTTTTTTTCCATGATTCTAGGAAAAGCATGTGCTTCAACATCCGAGACTGTGATGATAATTACTATAAAATAAATTGTGCCTCACAAATATTTCAAAAGAATTTTAAAATTTAAAAAGAAAAAAAATATTGTACAATGTAAAAAAAAAATGTTCTTAAGCTTAAATAATGTCACTGGCAAATAGATAAAAATAACATAGATGAAAATTTATTTGTGCATATAACTACTATATGTATCAACAAAAATGTTCCCAGTGAAAGTGAATTTGGATAGTATACAATTTTCTAAATTTATACATTATAAAGGATCCAGTGAGCAGACGACTACATTTATTAAAAAGTTTATTCTTCTCATCATAAAACACTTCTTACTGCCCTGTTATGTTTAGTTTGCGAAACTTAATTAACATAATTTATTATTAATGTTTGTAATGAAAATGTTTAATGCTAACAATAGCATTTTAACATTTCAATAACTGACTGAATTATGTAAATGTTATCCACATTATAATTTTAGAATCAAATTACATATTAAAATTTACACTTTGATTTAAAATTTAATTTGAAAACAAAGTATCTAACTAAAAGACTGGATTCACTGGAACACTAATTATTAATTTTCAAGAAAATTGGAATAACCGTCAGTTCCCAGTATACACTGGGGTTATACTATATATTCTGTTCCTGAAAATGAAAATATACAGAAAGAATTTCCGATTCGAAGTTATCTAATAAATAATAAATGTCCTGAAAATTATCTACAAAAAAATAAATAATTGGATCAATTTTGATATTTAGTATAGATAAATTACAATCAAGAGTTAAAATTCTAATAAAATATTCAATTAGACATAAATAATAAATAAATTCGTTTTTGTCATTAAAAGTCCTTAAAACAATTCGAGTGCATATCGAATTGTATTTAAAACTTATCGAGTGCAATTTCGATTATTTTGTTTTGGCTATAACAAAAAATAAATTTCAAATATTTTTTGTTATAAATAACCTAAAATTTTAAAATTAAACTATATTTTTATATTGTACCTCCACTTGTACTTGTATATTATCAATATTTCTGATTTTGGTCGATGTCCTTTTAAATACAAAATAATTATGATACAATATTGTCTTATATACATAAATTTTATGCTCTGATCCTCTTGGAAAATCTAAAAAAATTAATTAATGACAGACAACGACAAGTGAAATTTATATTATATTCCATATAATTTTTCATTTTAATTTATTTCAAAAATTTTGTTGAACTAAATATATAATTAAAATTATTTGGCACTCATTATTTAAAATAAATAAGAAAATCTTAATATTTTTATATACTGGAAAAACTAACTAACACCCACAATTAATGTCAATATGAATTTGATATTTCCATATAAAATGTGTTATTTAATTTTATTTTGAAAATCTTTCTTAAAAAAAAACACCCATAACAAGAAAACTCTTGAAGCAGTTCAGCCAGAACGGAAAAGGTTTAGTATATTTTATAAGGATATGATAAGTCTATAAGAATTTACGAGCCAATTCATCAAATTGTTGTTGCTAAGTTGATATTTAAAAACAAAATTATATTTTTTTTTTATATATAATCAGATTTCACTCAAAATATTGTATATAAATAAATATATAAAATATATTTTAAAAATTTTTGCAGAATGTCCTTTGGAATTTCACTTTCAAAAAAAGTGATGTCAAATCAATGGACTAGTACATAATTTAGGCATATATTAACTTTTCAACAAAGTATAATTTTACAACCCCCTTTTTTCTCTCTCTCTTTCTTGTTTTTTTTTTTTTTTTTTGTTTTTGTACCCCTTTTGTTGTTGTTCTTTTATAGTTGAGATGCATACATATATATATCTATATATAAAAACACTAACTACCCATCTACCATATGCACTTATCATTCCACTTATTATTATAGTGTTTCGTCTGCATATTTTTATTCTTTGGCTTTAACTTTCAACCCCCTGAATAATTAAAAAAAATAAAAAAAATGTGTGGTTTTTTTTTTCTTTTCCTTTTGCATTTGCAATGACACAACTCTCTCTCTCTCTCTATAAATGTGTAGACAGCAGGTAAGGACGTCGCGACATATGATACTCGACAGTAAATGCATTGAATGTTTTCAAAATTTATTTTATTAATCCTGTATAAGAATATATATATAGAAATATATATGTGGAAATGAATTTTTTGGGGGGCTATTTTTATTTTGTAGCAAAAAAAAAAACAAAAAAAAAAGAAATACAAAACATCTTTGTAGTTGTATGTGTAGATGTAGAGGGTTGAGCAGTACATTTCGAAAAAAAAAAAGTAAAACACGAAGAATTTATTAGTGTGGGTGTTATATTAAGGGTAGATGATGATGATGTATATAATAGTGCACAAGAGAATGAATTTTTATATATTTTGGAGTGATGCACAATTTTCCTTTTTTGTATGCCTTTTGAACATTTTTTTTTTTTTGCTGCTCCTAAGACATATAAGAATAATAATAATAAAAAAAAAATAAAAAAATAACACAAAATAACAACATATAAACTTGTCTTCCCGGCTTGATTTATGTCAGTCCTACCACAAAAATTACAAGGAAGAGGCGCGCTTTTTTTCATTTATTCCGTCAGTGAATTTTAATTTTAAATATTTTTGTTTTAAGTTTTTTATTATTATTAAAATATTTATAATTTTTATATTGCTTTGTATTTTGCTTTAAAACATAAAAATTAGTGTGTAATGGAAATTAGTGTGTAAAATTATATATATAAAAAAAAATTATGCCTTTGGCTTCCATAATTAATGTAATGTAAATTTATACATAATAATAATAATTTTTAATTTTTTATTATATGTGAAATTATTATATTTTATAAAATACTATATATAAATTAAAAGTGAAAAATTATTTAATTTTTTAATACAAATTATTTATAGTGTGAATTTTTTATTTTAATCATTTTTAAAATTTCAAAAAGAAAAACCATCGTTTATGTAGCATTTTCTTACAAACTAGGAAGTAGAAGTTTTTATGATAATTGTTTATAACAAAAGCCAGGAAGTCGTCGGTCGTAGAATATTGTATACATAAAGAAATTGTAAATATAATTTCAATTAGACTATAGAGACAACTAGAGTATCGAAATTTTATTGGATATTATTTTTCTGGTAGATTACAAGTTTTTTGGATATTAATTAATTTGTTTTTTGTTTTGTTACAATACTAAAATACAAAGCGATTTAATTAAAATTTGTTAATTTAAAATATAAATTTATATGAAAATATATAACTGAAACTGGGCGATATAATTGAGGACAAATGGAAAAACGAAAATAGGCCTAATATATTATTTATTCACTAGACTAAAAAAGAATATTTATGTTTCCGGGTCAATGTATGACTAATTACAAAGTACATAACAAAAAAAAAAATTATAAGACTAAATAAATTTTAGAATGAAAACTAACTTATAAAGATGTGGGCAAACAGTATTTTGCATCTTTAAAATATATATTAAATATTTAGACGTTTTTTTTAAAGTGGAATACTGAATTTTATATGATCATAATGGGAAATTAAAGTAGTCAAAAAATGATTCTAAGCTATACAAAACAATTAATTTTAACCGACTTATCAGTATCAATAATAATCTGTAAGTTTATAGGCAAATACGGATTGATTTTGGTTCTTTGCGTCAGATTCTTATAAATCTGACAAAGCTCAATATTCATGGTTCAATCTGGAAACCATTTATTAAACCTTTCATTTATAATTAAAGAATATTAGTTACAAGAGCTTTTTAATACTATATTAAATGCATTTAAAGGATTCAAATAAAACAGATAAACATATTTACACTAATACCTCTGCCAAATCACAAATAACATTTGTAATAAGTTGATGATGGTAGGCTACATAACCGTATATGTGCCAGAGAGCGCGTACCTTGTGTTAACCTATTTAAATCTGATATTTAATACGCAACTACGCAGGTTTGGTAGACCTTTAATTTAGTTAGTTCGTAAGAGTGTCTGTCTATTCTTAATTATGATTACTTAAGAAAATCTATTGCTAGCTAGCATTCCAGCTATTAGCTAAAATATCAAATTATATTTATGTTATTTATAACGAAATACCGAAAAATGATTTAATGACATTTCCTACTATTTTAAAAGCTAGAAAGATCATTTTCACTCTAAATTTTGTAGTCTAAATATAGCTTTATTAAAATCTTATTTTATGTATGTCTTTACAAAATTATGTCAAGTTAGATGTAAGCCTTACTAATTCGGTCAAAAAAAATTATAGATTATATTATGGTGTGACTAAAAGTGAATATTAGCAGTTCGAGTAAAAGAACGCATGAGTGGAATTTTAAAATTACATTATCTAATGGTTGAGGGACTGGACTGGTTAAATTAGTGCAGCTTAATAATTCCATAATGAATAACTGCTGATGGAAGCATATTTTCACCTTGTTTGATAAATAACACCACATCAATTTATTAAATTTATTTAAATATCGATTTTTTTTTTAAAAAAAATCATCTGATTAATTCTGTTTAGTCCACAATTATTTCAAAGTTCATTAAAAACGTGGCAAAGTTGAGGAATATTATAATTTCAATGAAACACCTCGTAACTTAAGTTGATATAACAAAAAATCGTTTTGAGTTCTACGTAATTAACTAAAAATTGTAGATGCAGTACTTCGAACTTTTTAAATTCTTGAAGTAGTAGGACCTTGTATGTCATCAGAAAAATGTATTAAATAAACTGTGCAGGCCGCCAAAAATTTTAACCCAAAACCGAAAATTTGTATCACAACACATTTTTATTCAAAAGTAATAGATATAATTTTTATGTCTCCTGTAAATCTTGTAAAAGTCACATAAAAGGTTATGAATTGTTGCTACTGCTATGTTGTTAGTTTTTTTTATCGCAAATTTGAGATAATCTTGAATTGATTGACGTAATTCGTATAAGTACAATATAAATCATCCAGATAACATAAAAAACCTGATTTAGTTTAGTAATAAAATAAATATGTTGTAAGTCGTAATATCGACAAAATAGTGGCTTAGTATTTATCTATTCTATCTATTCTGAGAGTTACACAACCTTTCTAATAATAACTATAACTAATTATATTTAAATACTAAAACTCGTAAGTTACCTGTCAGTAATTCCAGTCCAGAGATCTTAACATAAAGAATATCTGTAATGTTATACCTGTAATTAAATTATTTTAAAATTATATTTTATAATTTTTTGATATTATTGTATCCTATTTTTGTGAATCCACCGCTTATATAAAATAGATTTCGATAACAAAGAGATTATAATATTATTTGAACTTCATTTTAAAGTTCAATCGTAAAAATATTTATGCTTTTTCTTCAATCAATCTATAAATATCATTAAAACTTATAAATTCATCTATAATATATAAAAATCAAAATTCCAGGAAAATAACATTTTTTGTTATAATTTTATTTTTAATATATTTAAATATTAATTTTATTTTTGTAACCTCCATATCCATAACATAGCAATCACGTCACATGGTATATGATAATTTTTTGTTAATGATAAAATTTCAGATTTGAACTAGAATTAACTCGATACATTTTTATAGACCCGGTATTTAGAATATAAAGTATTTACATATATACAAAATATGTATATTAATAATATAGATATTAATATTTAAAACTTATATTTTTGCAACTTAATTTTTTACAGGTTTCTTTTAATCAGTTATTCTGCACTTAAAAAAGCTTATAATAAAGTATCTATATCTATTTAAATTGTTTTTTTTTTTTTGTTTTTTTATTTTTTTATTTTACTTTTGGTGAAAACATAAAAATATAAGAAGATAAAAACTAAAAACGAAAAACTAAAAAAGCACATAAAAAAAAGTAATGAGGAATTATGAAAATGGCTTATAATCATAATATTGTTTGTGAATGGTTAAAAGCAATTGGTTTATATCAGTATTCAGAAAGTTTTATGGAAAATGGTTATGATGAATTAGAAATATGTAAACAAATTGGTGAAATTGATTTAGATGCAATTGGTGTTTTAAATCCACAGCATCGTAATAAATTATTAAAAAGTGTACGTAATTTAAGAGAAAAAGGTGCTGCAATTGTTTATGTTATGATAAATGATCCAAAAGCAATTAGTAATAGTAATGAAATATTATCTGGTTATGATACATCACCAAAAAAATTAAATAGTATTATTGTAAAACATTTAGAAGCTGATGGTATACGACTTACAGCTCATCCTTATTCTACACCGGTAAGTTTATTTATGTAGTGTAGATAATAGATAGATCATAAAACATAATATTGAACAAATAAATAACTACTAATATAACAAATAAATTTCACTTAATTTTCAATATATTCTTCATAATTTTGTTTATCAGATTTCATTTATTTCTCTATATATTCATGATTTTCACGGTCTCTCTGTGATATGAATAAATAAAATAAAAATAAAAATTATTCGAGTTTATAAATATATATAACATTTAGGAAGGAAAAAGAGGATATCTAGAAGGTTTAGCATCTCACTATAGTAAACATATATCAGTGCCATATGAGGAAATTTTAGATTCTATAGAAAAATGCCGTCAGTCAAAATGGATGGACCGACATGTTAGAATAGCAGCTGGTTTAACAACAAATAGACCACATCGTGCAATTAATCAATCAAGTTTACCAAATAGTCAAAGTCAACCTATTTATGCTCCTGGAAAATATTTGGTAAAACTTTTTGTAATTATAATACATATTGATATTATATAGTATGCTACTTTCTGGGTCATTGATTTGTTTATAACCTTTATTGGTTAAATTTTATTTTTCGTCGAAAAACTGTGTGACATCCTTTAAGGAACATTTTTAAATTTTGAAGTTATTTGTACCGTATTTTCACATGAAAATCAGGACTGCACAAGATTAATGCAATACCTAAAAATTTCGACAGTCAGAGAAAAGAAAATGTAACAAATTTATTGTAATTTGACTATTAAAAATATATTTGTGACCAGTGTTATCGGTTACTAAAAGGTTCAGAAGTAATCTTTTATAGCATTTCTATTTCCTTCATTAACTATTATAATAACGTTTTCTCATATGATTTATTTTTATTGTGCAATCGTTTTATGATTATTTTTATGAAATTATCGATTAATCATTATTATGATTAATCATTACACAAAAAAAAAACATATTATAATTTACATAATCAATTTAAAAAAATTGTTAATAACTATATAGATTTTATGTAAATTATTGATTTGGAATAAAATATATTAAAGTATACGCTGAAATATTTGATTATCCCGAAATCAAATTCCATAGTACAGCCCTGTATACAATACATCTAATTTGGTATAAATGCTATGTCATGTTATAGTTATAGCTATTTGGCATACTGTTGTGAGTAAAAATTTAATGAATAAAGTCGTAATAAAAAATTAACGATATTGTTATACTACTACTTAACCTATTTTATCAATGAAAGTATATTTATATATATTAATATCTATAGCAGAAATATTTTATTTTAATGTACAAGGTGTCTCTGACAAGAGTATAACACCAATTTTCAATAATTCAAATTATTTTTCCCAAAAATGTTGAAATACATTATTTTTTTTTAAAAAAATGGCCCAAGAAATATGCGATTACGATGTAAATGTTCAGTTTTAATAATATAATATAAAAAAAAATATTATTCTTTAATTTAGCCTTCAAGTTGTTTATCAAATCGTGAAGAAAATGAAATTTATAGTTTTGCACAAAATGATTTAGCATCACGAATGGCAAGAGCTACAATTGATACTAAATCAGCTATGAATTTATCAGGAATGCAAAATAGTTATCAAACGTCAAGAGGAAATTTCTTTTATGATTTTTCAGCAACTGGTAAATAAAAAATTTAAAATCATAAATTATTAATATAAAAAAAATAAAAAAAACTTTACCACTTTTCCAAAATTAGAAGGAAGAAAATTAAAAAGGAAAACAATGTTTACAAGACTTTTAAGCGGCATTAGAAATACAAATGATAATCTCAATCAAATGGAAGAAATTCAATTAAAAGTAAATAAAAATTTCTTTAATAATTTATATTTTTTTAAAATATTTATACTGAAAATTATTTAACCAAAAACCAATCGTCATTTATATGTTTGGCATACAAAATTATTTTAAAATGTATAATCACAAAAATTCAAATATATTTTCACAAAGTTTTTTTTAAAAAAAAATAATTCAAATTCTTTTTAACATTAAAATCAAAATTAAATATTAATAAAATTATCTCGTAAATTTTTTTCTAAGTATACAAATTTATGGCCAACATTTTTTTTTTGTTAATATTTTTTTAATTAAAATTTTGTGTAGATGTCGATATATTCCCAAAGGAAGATTGCTCTTTATGGTTTTTAGTAATCACCAAAATATTGGATATTGCGCAATGCATATTTTCAACTTTTTGGGTTCATTAACTTGAATTAAAAAACTTTGTAACTTTTGAAACAATTCGTAATATATAAATAAAATGTCGCAAAATGAATTTTTGTTTTAGCAATTCGAAAATAACATATAAGATAAAAAAAAAATTATTTTAAAAGATTGTTTATAATAAAATTTTGATTTTATTTTTTATTATGTACATTTAGCCAACAAAGTGCACTACAATGAAAAAGGAACCCCATCAAAATTTTGAAGAAACAATACATCGTGTAATAAAATTTTAATTTAATTTTTTTTTTAAAAATAATTATGTTTGTTTTATAAAAAAAAATTCAAATTACATTTATAAAATATTAGGTTGATTGATCGAAAACACTTTATTAAATTCACAATTGATCAATATCAGAAAAATCGAAAGATTAATCAAAGTATGCAAAGATGAATTTATCAAAATAAAATTGACCGAAAGTATAATCGACAAAATCTTAATTCAAGTGAAGATAAACTAACCGAATGCACAATTTAACGAAGCATCTATTAAATAGTTGTTATTATATTTGTTATCAGTGGAAAAATAGCCCAACATTGATAGACCTTACTTTATTTAGTCCACTTTAGTGGGCTTAAAAGCTTAAAAATTCTACATTGTATTAATTGTGCTGATCAAGTCTTTTCGGTCAATTATCCCACAAGTTATTATATATACATAATAAAAATATATTTTGTTTGAAATACCACAGCTAAAAACGCAGAAAGCTGCACGTAAAAAGGATAAAGGTGCTCACGATCGTAAGGAAGTAACTATACATCCTGCAGCATAAAAGTTTAATAGAAAAAATAAATAAAAAAAAATGTCATGATAATCTTATTGTATATCATATATTCTCCCTGTGACCAATGATGTGCCCTTCTTCTAAAAAAAATGTGATTTTTCAGATAATAACCATAATTTTTACACAATATTTAATCTAAAAAGATTTGAATTTAAAATAATCAAAAATGTTATTTATTATATTGGAATTAAAATAGTTTTTTTTTTATTAGTTTTAGATTTTTTCCCGAAAAGCCTTAAAAAATCTTCAAAATATATATATAAAAATTTTGAATCATTTTCTTTTTTTTAAGTCCAAAAGAAAATTTCAAATGAAAAATATATAATCAAAAAATTAATTCCATTATTTAAAAAGTAGAATTTTTAAAAGATTCCATGAATTTCTTTAATAGTTTAAATTTTTAAGTAAAGAATTACGTTTAAAAGTTATATAAAAATTTATATTTAAGATAAAAATTAAGAAGCCGTGACGTAACGTTAGGATGTTAAACTTTGAAATATAAAATTTAGAATTTAAATTTCATTCCCGCGTTAAAAACGACTTTGGTGATTGCTTAAGGTCAGTATTACGTTTCAAGTCTAAAGTTACCAGATGTTATGTCATAGCATCAAAATTTAATGCTCTTTGAAATGCTTTTTAAAATATAGTACGAAATAGTGAAAGTTATAGCTATTTTAGGAACATAAATAAATTTAATCATTTTTTTTTTCTTTATTGTTTTTTTTTTGAAAAGTTTGTTTAAGTTTTGTTAAGTAATTAGGCATATATCTTTAATTTTGAAGTAATTTAAGCTAACATGTATTTATCTTTAAGATTTTAAAGTGCAATATTTCTATTGGTAAAAAGACCGGCAAAATCCAATTTATTATTCTATTTAAGTTCAAAACAAATACATATTTAAATGATATGGAAATAATTGGGATATTAACAATTTTCGTCATAGCTTAAATCAATATTTGCTGGAACCACTACTATTACTTCAGCGATTAGATGCTTTCAGATTAAACTAAAAAATAATTCACTGCCAAGTTTAATACTATTATTTATAATTAATTACTTTAATAGTATTATTAAATCATGTTCTTTAGTTATTTCTTAGCGTACGTCTATTTAATTTAAATACAATAATCAAGACGATCTTGAAAATATAATTTTATGATATATTTAAAAACAATAATTTTATGTAATTTTAAATTAAAGATTAAAAAAAAATGGATTTCAAAAATTTAATTTATTTTATTTTTAACATATCTGGTGACTAAGTTATCTTGGTAACCAAAAACAAACCAAAAATCAATAATCGTTATAATAAAAAATAAAAAATGATTTATATAGAGAACATAAAATTTAAAATCAACCCAAATATTTTACAAAACAAAAAAGTTAAAATTTTAGATGTTTTTAGAAACTATAAAAAATATTAAAAATTTACATTTTTGAAAATAGATATATATATATATTATATGATTATATACATAATATTTATAAATATTTAAGATTAATAATATTCATATTTTATACAATAATATAAAAATTTAATTAATAAAAACGATTGTAAATCATTTTTTTTATATATATTATACTGTTTTTCTAAATTTACTAAAACAAAATTTATAAAAAATAAAATATGTATTCAAAATTTATATGTAACAATCTTTTAATTATATATCGTAAAAAAAAAATATGATGTTGATATAAAATTTTATTTGTGTTTTTATTACTATAGTTAGTATTATAATATTTAACTAACCTGACCTTTTAACACATTTTTCCATAATAATTTTAATCATAAAGAAATTATAAAATTAAGAATATAACGTACTTTTATGTAAAATTTTGTTTATACATAAAATTTGTAATTCAATCTTAAAGATACTATTTTGAAAGCTCTCTATGTTTTTATAAGTGTTGGTATACAAATTGTATTTTTGCTGCGATTTAAAATTAGTTTGACGAGAAATTAGTTTTGGGTAAAATATAAATTAGTGCTGACATACAGGATAATTGATTAAAACAGTAGTATTCAAGTAGGGTCAAAAATCATGCATGTATGTAAAAATTTAATATTTTTTTTGTTTATTAAATTAATATTATTATTTTTCGGGTTCCAACGTTGAAGCTGAAATCAAAGTGATAGATCCACATACGTTAAACCCTATTATTTAAAAATATCCCTTTAAGAAGCCCAATAGTACATAGAGCAAAATTGGTGGTCATCTTTTAGATATTATTTATCATATTTAAAATTTAAATCGTATAAAGTTCAAATTATATTAGAATTATGCACAGAAATAAAATAAAATTACAATTAAATGTTTACATATATCCTTAACTTTTGAAACACCCTGTAGAAAATCAATTCTGTGTTGTAGAGCGGAAGTGTTAGTTGTATTTTTTAATAAAGTGTACACTTGTAAAAATACACATTCATAGAATCATCCAAATCCATTGTGTAATATATATGAAGCTACCCATGTGTAAGCAAAACTAACCAATTCCAGTGTTTAATTATATATTAAATTTAAACATTTAATAAAATATGTTCTGAAAAAATTAAAAAAAAGGATTTTATATTTTTAAATAGTGAAAATTAATCTCTTATTCCGAAATTTTGAATATAATGACATTAAATGGTTTAATTTAACAATTTAATCATAATATTCACATCAATATACAAACACTTTACCAAAATTTTAATTCTTATATTTCTATACTTGTTAAACAGGTATTAAAACTAATTAAAATCTTTAATGGTTATAGATTTGGTTTTGGCTATATAGTCAAGTCAGTTTAAACGATTACGTCTAACTATTTCGGTTGAATTAGTCTCCATAAAACTTATTGCATAACAAAAACTTTGAGTAATTAAATTTTAAAAAAATTCAATATATAAAATGGTGTAAAGAAAATATAAATTCTACAAAAAAATAAACGTATTTTTGCAAAAAAAAAATTTAAGTGATACTAATATAAAACCAATTTATCAAATTTGAAATAAAACCTTTCAATTCATTAATTTATTTTTTAAACTATACATATTTACAAAATAAAGTTTGTTACACAACAAATTTTAATAAATTTTCACCGGAAAATCAAAAACAAAATATTTATTATTTTTCCAAATAAAATTTATTGTTATTATGTTTACCTAGTTTTCTTTATTTGTGACTACGTAATGTATTTTTGTTATTAACAATTTATTACAAATTTTTAAATTTATTACTTTTGTGTAGTGCGTAACTTTAGTTACATTATATAAGAAACGACACAATATCAATGAAAATTATCATCCCCCAATAGTAGCGCCAATATTCTGTTTACTTGATTGAAGTTTATTTTTGAATAATATAATCTTTGAATTTAACAGTTCAATTAAAGATACTATCATTTTTATTATACCTGTTTCGAACCGAAGATTTTCGGACAATATATATATGTTAACATGAATAACATAAATATTAAAACGAAATTAAAATATATAATGTGAATATATTTTTAAATATATTCTGTCAATCTACAACTAGTATAAAATAGTTTTTTAACTTTATTAGCCTAAATTAATAACTTTTTCATATCATTCAAAATATCTATACATATATAAACATATTAAAGATAAAAATTTGCATATTTCAAATATATTAGAAATTAATATTTTCAACTTTATTAAGAATATTAAATTTGTTAATTTAATATTATTTTTTCGCTGTTAACGACAGGTCACACTTCAATCAATTTGGACAGAAGATTTTTTCTTTTTTCAATAATATACAAGTATAAAAAAAAATATAAGTGAAAAATAAGTGAATATAATAAATATAAGTGGAAATTGATTGAATTTTAAACAAACTAAAAAGGATTAACAACTTCAAAGTATACCACATTCATATTTACAAGAATCACTTTCTAATTGATTTGGATCAAGTCAATTCTGTAAGCAATATAAATTATATTTATTTATCTATAATTTTACAAAAATTTTGTAAATAAATTTATTTTTGATCATATTCGATCTGTTACATATAATTGTGAAAAATTACATTTTTAATACAATTTAATGATGCCATTTCGTTGTTTATATGTTAAGTTATATGAGAACTTATGTAATTATTATACTAAAATATCGAATGAATTTATTTTTTGATAACATTATAAAATTTAAAATTATTTTTACTAAATTTTTTTGGACACTATAGAAATATTGATTTTCGAAGTTATTTTTATATAGTTCATAAAGTAATAAATATAATATATCCTACAATTCTTATTTATATTAGAAATAATGTTGTTTTAATAAGTTACACGATGATTCCTTACATTTACTACATCTCTATATTACAAAACAGATTAAAAATTTAATTAATTCTATTTCATATTAATATAAAACTTATATAAAATGTTGTCATGCTAATAATATTGAATATTGAATTAGGTATTACGCAAAATTTACTGGATTTGTAAATTAATTTTTTTTTTGTTAAGATTAATACAAAATTCTAAAAGCCAATTAAATTGAATTTATTGGACTATTTCTATCAATCGTGTCTTAAATTAATTCTTTAAATTATTGTACTTTTTTCATTATTTTAAACTCATAAAGTTTAATTTATTAAGTTAAATGGGGATATCAAATAAATTATGAATCAATCTGTGAACTTTTAGTGGTATATTGTGAGTATCTGCCAATAATTAAATATTATAATTTTAACACGTTATAAATCAGTAACAATAATTCTATTAATAAAATTTATGTAGTTAATTTTTATTTTTTAGTAATAGTAATAACAAATCATTTAATTTTAATAATTGTTATAAATTATAAAACATAAGAACATTAAAAATTTTAAAGGCTTGAAATTATATATTTAATATCTTCATAGATTTTAGACCGAATAGTACAAAAAAAAAGTATTTTTTGGTAAAATTGTTACTTTCGATTTTTTACAAATTAACCAAAGTTAGTATAATAAATTAATTCATAAAAAGTAATTAACAAGAAGGACTTACGACACCAGTTGGTGGGTTTAATGTTATAAACTTTATGATATTTATGCTGAGTGTTAAACTAGATTCATTTGGATATTCACTTGAAATTATGAGAAAATTTCTCAACCAGCATATTTCCTTCTTTTTTAATTTTCATTTTTGTTTTTGTTAATTTTGTATCTTTTTGTTTAAGGTCCTTTGGAGATAATTTATTCTGAACATATTTTCACCCAAAATAAATGTATTAAATTTTCATTTCAATAACGCCTAAATATATACAATGGATGCCAAATCATGTATATAAATTATGTACAAAGCTGTCTCATAAGAGTTGTTATTTTTTTTTTGAAGTAACGAATGAAATCTGGCTTAATCAATTTAAAGTCAAAATTGTAAGAGTTCAAATATATTTGATATATATTTGTTAATATATTTCATTTTATGATTTTATTAGAATAATAAGAAAGCTTCCGGAGACTTTCCCATTCTATTTTATTTTGAGCTAATTCTTTCCAATCTCATTTATTTCATCAGCTATATTTTTCTTTGTCTTCTTAATTTTCTTTTACCATTAAGTTTCCAGTTTGTTGTTAAATTCGTCCATCATTTTGGTCTTCCAGTCTAATTTAAATATTTACTTAATAAAATTGAAGTATCAATTTTATTTTTAATAAAAAGTTTCATGCAGGGGCATTAACTCCGAAATAAATATTCTGATTTGTGAAGTTCATTATTTTAAATTACTTTAACTAAAAAACGAAATTCCGCTTCCGAGAAAGTGCCAAGAGCTATAATTTCACAGTATAGAGTGAAGTTCAAATTTAACCACACTTATAGCCGATTTCATAGTGAGACTTTGAGCCTTTGACAGAGCTTAAGTTTAATTTATTAGCTCAGTTTAACTTATTTTCTGGTTTCTCAGTGCAAGTTAGTTTAAAGATAAGTTTTACTTCAATCTTCAAGTAGAGCTTAAGTTTCACTTTCGACACTTTTTATTATAAGTTTATTCACACAAATAGAAAATAAATTCATATATATTAAAAAGTTATTAAAAAAGTGCTAAAATTAATGCCACATGAGATGAAGACTTAAGATATACAATCAGTTTAGTTAAGCTAAATTTCTCGCTGCGAAATTGCCCATTATTGTCAACAGCTAAATCTAAAAATTGTAAATAATTGTATAAAAATGATAAACTATATAGTAATGAATGAAAACGAATCAGCTGATATAAATGGTTTACATAATAACGTTTTCTTTTTTTTAATTATGTTTACAAATGGTTTTTAAAATTAAAGTAAATATTTATTTTCTAACTCTTTAGAATTCATATGTTTAAATTTTGACATTCTTTACATTCTTTTTTATAAGCTCTTATACTTACTCATCTGGTCCGTAAATTAAACATAATTTATAATAAAGCTTGATTTGAGAAACGATTTTAATCGAACTTTATCAACTAGCATACAATATGTTGCTGTGAATTTAATATTCACAATAATTGTTCAAAAATAACCGTCAATTGGTGCAACATTATGTATTTCAAATTATGTCCATTATTTATACCTAATATGTAAATTTTCATATTATAAATAGATTACAATTTTGAATTTTAGATTTGTTAACCGATCTTACAATTCTATTTGTTTCTACACTCAAGCCAATCTAATAATTTTTGAAATATCTTGGAATTTATGTTTATTTTCGTAAGATTGACTTCTCTGGCATAAGATTATGCGATTCAACAATGTTAGTGCTAGTTGTATCCATTTACTTCTTTTAAATTATAAATTCTATAATTTTCACCTATTTCTTTTGATAATAGCAAACAATTGACGTGATGTTGGAATTGTTTTGGGTTTTTTCCATTTGTAAATTAAACACGAACAATCGGTGAAAATTAATTATTTTATATTATTATATTAACATAGAAACATAGTAAATATTTTCTATTTGACATTCATTTTACTAATTCGTTTATAATAAACCAAAATAAATATTTCATAACGAATTAACTATTTGCTTAAGTTTAATTCATTTTCAAGAGTTCTATTTTTGTAGTTTTTTAATATTATGTATTTAGATTTTATTTTTAACATAATAAAATATTTTAAATTTTCTCTTTATTTAAATAATCATTTATGATAAGTCATATTTTATAGAAATTATAATTAAAAAAATATGTAAGCACGTGAGTGTTTATTTTAGAAATGCTAATATAATTTAAAAATTACAAATTGTGATGATAGTAATGAAAAAATTGTGGATTTATTATTATAAAACTTTCTTTAGCTTCTGTATATTATTAATTATGTAATCTGTAAAAAATATTTACAGATCTTAATATATTATTACTAATATATTTCTAGTCAAGGCTATCATTTTTCTACTATAAACATTTCATCATTTAGCAATAAAAAATTAAGGACTCAAGTCAGTTCCACACTTTTTCAAAAGATAATATACCATTGATTATCCTGTTTAAAAGAAATAAGGAAAAAGTCAGTTTTTCGGAACGAAGATTACTATTTGACCCTTAATACTCTAACCATTCATCCAACTCCGAACCTATAGCTAAGGTGTCGAATTTAAAAAATCAAACTGGTTCGATGGTAGTGAAAAAACTGTTTAAATTGAATTTACTGAGTGAAGTTTATTCTACTATGGCCTCTGTGATAAACCGGAACAGTCTACAATCTTCGATTAAACAGTTGGTAGAATGGACCACAATTTCTCTAAGTTTATATATTTCAATTCCAATTCCCCCACCTTTGCAATCATTATCCATTCAAATTAGATGGCTTTTTTTTAAGAGTCATAAATTTATTTTAACTTAGTTTAGATAACAGTTTTTTTTTGTTAATAAAGTAATATTCTTTCAGTATTAAAATCGCAGTAAATAAACTCAGTTCATTTTTTGAAACAGTGAACAAATTTTAGTAATTATCTGAAATATGTTATGAAAAAATTATAATAATATATATAACTGAAAGCAGTTTTACATGGTAATTGGTAAGGCTTCAATTGAAAAAATTGAAAATGGAATGGAAGTAATATAATAAAATAAATGAAGCAATTATAATATTATATTGATTTGGATTGAGTAAAATTAGGAATGCTGTCCTAAAATATAATTTTATAGTAACTAATTAAAATTTAAATAGTAGCGATAATTTGTGATCCAATATATGTTTCTATACTACTATTTAATAGATACTGAATAAAAGTGGAAGAAATTGATATTTCTATTTAGCAATTATGGAAAGTAATAAAGATAAATTTGAAATTCTTATGGAAGCTGTTGGATATAATGGACGATTTCAAAAAGTATATACATGGGTACTAGTTATGGGTACTACAATGTGTGGCGCTATGATATATATGAATATAATATTAGCACTTAATGTACCAGATCATTGGTGCTATGTACCTGGAATAGAAAAAACAAATTTCACCATTGACAAATGGAAAAATCTTACATTACCAGTGTATGTTTCTTTTATTATTTTCATGGATACAAATTATTAAAAATTTACATATTTTGTAGTATGACTGATCCCAGAGGTGTAGATAAATTTAGTACATGTGAAATGTATAATATAAATATTACTGAAACTTTACTAAATGAAAATTTGGAATTGGAAAATTCTAGAGAAACTATAGGTAAAAACGAAATTTAATTACATATTGATAAGTAAGTGAAGTATATAAAGAAAATATTGTTCAATTGTAAAGTTTAATAACAGGCTTGGATTATTTATTATACAATAATTCTAGATATGCTAATACGGTATTGCTTATCAAAGATATATTTACTTTCAGGAGCAATAAAATGTTGCATTTGCTTATTATTATTTTTTTTCTTATTTATTTAGCTTGTCTACATGGTTTCGAATATGATAAAGAATGGTACGATGAAACAATACCAACCAAAGAAAATTGGGTATGTGATAAAGATTTATATGTAACTAATACATTTACAGTGAGTCGTGTATCCGAAGTAGTTGGTTCTTTATTTTTTGGACAATTAGGAGATATGTAAGTAGTTTTTAATTTATTGGTATAACTTTGAAATATATGTTGTTATTAAATAAATTATATTTTCAATATTTTAGTTTCGGACGACGTTGGCTATTCAGCTTAAGTCTTGTTGTCACAACATTAGGACGGGTAATTTCCATCGTAACAACTTCATCATATACTTGGTTTCTTGCTGCATCAATTCTATCTTCTTTAACTATATGTAGCTTTTACTTATCACCTGCAGTTGTTGCAATGGAAATTTCTGAAGAGTATAGTTTAAAAAACTTATTTCTCCAATACATATACAATAAAATATTACTCGTTTTTTTTACAGTGATGACAGAACAATAATCGCTATGATTCAATGTGTAGGTTGGTCAACTGGAGCCACGTTAATGCCATTGTTGTTCTGGTGGTTGAAACATTATTTACCATATATGTGGATAACAACTTTACCAATCGTTTTAATAATATTCATTTATAAGTAAAATTTTGAAGTATAAAAAATGATAATGTTTTTTTAATTACATAATTATTTATTCAGATATGTAATTGAATCACCTCGCTGGTTAATTAGTAAAAGAAGATTTGGTGATGCCAAAAAACAATTTGAAACAATTGCAAAAATTAATGGAAGAAAATTTTCAATCTCTGAAGCAGAAATAGCAAAAATGTTTTCTCTAATAAAACCCGAAAATGTTTATGGTGTTGCATCATTATTTAGTACATGGCGGCTAGCTATAAATACTATTATAATGGGTTCAAGTTGGTATTAAATTTTAAGAATTAATTATACAAATGCAATATTTGGAATATAATATACAGGTGTGTAGTCTTCGTAGCATACTTTACATTAGTACTCTTTAGTTCACAAATGGGTGGTAATCCTTTTGTCAATTTTTTACTACAAAGTGTTGTTGACATTCCTGCCTATATTCTTGGAAAATATTTAAGTGAGTTGTAAAATTAATTTTTCTTGTAATATAAATGAAATTTTTTCAGGTGATACTGTTGGACGGAGACCTACAAACAGTTTATCTTTTATAATATCTGGATTATTATGTATTCCTACAATCCTTATTGCAACTGGTACCTCCATATAAAATAATATAATTATTATAAATATTTTAAATTTAATTTCTTTTAATAAACTACAGAATTAAAATACAAAACATATGTTGTTGTATTATCATCAATTATAAAATTTCTAAATGGCATATCATACTTTACTACAAATTTACAAACAATGGAAATTTACCCTACGTGTTTGCGTCAAACAGGTCAATCGTTAGGATATACTCTGGCAAGTAGTTTAGCTGCAACGGCTCCGTATTTTGTTTATTTAGGTATAAAATATGATATTCGTTATCCTTACTACATATTGGCAGTACTATATTTTGTTGGCGGTGTCCTTGCGTCATTTTTACCAGAAACTTTACATCAAAAATTGCCAGATACTTTAGAGGATGCAAAATTATTTGGACCGAAGCAAGTAAGTAAATTGTAACTTATGAATATATAAACAAGAATTTAATTTGTACTTATCTTAGGCATTCTGGAGTATACCCAAACGTCGAAAGAGCTTTTTCGATAAATCTGAAACTGAAAAGTTAAATCAAAATGAGTTTGAACCTTAGTTATATACACTTAATTTATCATAAATATTGTAAATTGTGATTTAAATTTAACTTGCAATAAGATAAAAAAATTATTTATTAATTTAAAAATAATTAGAAATATATATATTTTTTACAAAAAAGTCTTCATTTTAATTATATCACTAAGTAATATAATCAAAATTATATAAACTTTCTGAATTATATAAAATTGAAATACAAGTATAGTCTGAATTCTGGAATTTTGTAAATTTTATTTATTAATTGATATATTCCTCTTCATAATAATTCTAACTCTTACAGTATAACTAACAATTCTGTTATGAATATAGAAATAAGACAATTAACTCAAATCTAATTTCTATAAAAAAGTCAAATCTATTTAAGACTTATCAATTTATTATCAGAACGTTAGAGGTCTCTGGACTGGACTAAAAATTCAACCGTTCTATCTCTCTTTCTATGGATTTTGATATTTATGTCCTAACTGAAACTTGGTTGACTCATTCAATTAATAGCTCCGAATTATTTGACCAGTCATTTACTGTTATCAGAAGAGACTGATATTCATCACAAGAATTAGAACTCATACGCAGAAAGTTGGTCTTAATTGCTATCAAATCTAACTTTAATCTGTCCGAAATATCTATACTAAAAAACTAATTATCATTAGCTGTTATATTCCACCTAACTCAAACATTAATATTTATTCGAATTTTAGTAAAGCAATTGAATCTATTTCTTTGGATCTTAATTCATCTGACGAATTGTTAATCTCTGGTGACTTTAATCTTCCCAATATTAAATGGTTACCACATGATGAAGAGGCATATTTGTATCCAAATAATTTAGTAAATTAGATTGATTATTCTTTTAGCGATAATTTAAATGCTTAACTCCATAAATAAATCTTTATCTTGTTAACTCCAAAAGAAAAGAAAAACAGTTTCCAACATTAATGTGCTTCAATGATAATGACCCTACGGTTTATTTCTAACTATTTTCGTGAACACTTTTCCAATTCTTATCTTGGGGTGGATTTTCAAATCAATGAATCTTCATTTGATCACTTGCACAACTTTTCTAAGACTACTCTTCAGGATATTAATTTTGATGATAGTCTTATTAAATCCTATTTAGAAAAACTCACAGATTACACTTCCCCTGGGCCTGATGGAATTCCAGAAATAATCCTTAGAAACTAAGTTCTTTAAGTGGATTGAGTCTTACTGTTATTTTATCGTCTTTTGAAGCTAACTCAGGTTTCCACAAGGTAGCCAGCTTAGTCTTCTCCTTTTTATTATCTCAATTAATGATGTAGTTTCTATAATTAAGAGTAGTAAAATTGATATATATGCGGACGGCACGACTCCTTTGGATGATTCCAATTATCTTCAATATGACTTATGTAAATAAATTTAATTTAATTCACTTAAATACCTAAGAGAGAAGACGTGAACTGGCTGACGTGGATTTTTAACTGAAGTACTTGGGTTAAAAATTAATTCTTTATTTGTATTAAAATTGAATTTAATCACAATGCTCGAAGTTTGAGCCTATTAAAAGGATGTATCAAAATCATATAAGAGTTTCAACATCCAAAAACAGTTTTAAAAAATTAATTTTGTAAAACTGACTTTTTTTATATTAATTTTTGATAATATAGCTCAGTCATATGTAAAAATAAGTATTTTTTATTAACCAAGATATTAACCATAATCTTCTCATGAAACTATATATAAAATTATAGTTACAGCCACTAAAGCTTAAAATATTATAATTAGTTTGTTAATATTAATTTTTATTGCTAAGACATTTATACGCAATAAAAAATGAATTACGCTCATTAAAAAATTTATTCTCATTGATTCTCAGTTAACCGATTATGCGGAAAATGAACCGATAAAATTATGCGGAAAATAATAGGTAAAATTATGCAACGAAATCAATTTAATTACAGCCGTAAAAGAAACTTAATAAAGCGGACCATATTAATTTTATTAACTACAAAGAAAAATAGGTTACACTGAATGCAGTCATTTCAACCTTTGCTGCAATCTGATTTAGATAACTTTTAGAACTAGTGTCATATTAATTCTTTATTCTTAAACATTGATAAATGCTTTAACGCATAAGTTAAAATATGATAATTATAATTATAAAATTGATTTTACAAATCTAAAAAGAACAAGTTCTTCAATTGATCATGGCGTATTATTGTTACAAAACACTCTTTTGTAGAACATATTAACATAACAACTAAAAAAGCTAATTTTCTGTTGTGCTGTATTAAACTACACTCTCATGAATTGCATGATCCCTATTTTATTAAACTCCTTTTTATTACCTTTATCCCTCCTATACTAGATAAATCATATCAAGTTGGGGTATTACAATATTCACAAGAAAATGATTCTAAGGAAAACGAATAACGAATTATAGGGTTAGTTTTAATCGGGCGATAATGCTCACCTTTTTGTGGGCGATAATTCCCACTTGGGTGAGCATTATTGCCCGAATGGATTTCGGGCGATAATGCTCACCCAAGTGGGAATTATCGCCCTTAGGGCGATAATGCCCTGCACCATTTTAATCAAATGACGTTTGCACTCATAGATTTGCTTTCATTGGAGAAAAGACGTGACTATCTGACTTTTAGTTTTATGCATTTTGCTATCAAAGGTTAAATTTAGAACTCCATCATGGACAGCACAGTGTGTTTCAACCTTTAATGGTTTAGAATATTAATTTTATTTGAAAAATAATTAGCAGAACGTTTCGCTTTAATCGAGTTTTCTTTTGAATAGGATATAAAAATATAGCTTAGTTAAAAATTCATGAAATATATATAAATGCTAATTTATTTGGAATATGTTAGTTCATGAAATTTGTTAGCTTAGCCTATAGTAAAAACAAAATGAATCACCCGACCCAGCACATCCATATCGTGGTAAATAAGTAAATAGTACTTATTTAACAAAAGTAATAAATTTAAATACGATATTATATTATAATCACAGGAATGATCATGATATCGTATTTTATGGAGACTTTTTTAAATAAGGATGTGTTTTTAATCTGCTTATTTTTTATATCAATCAAATAATCCTAATTCCCTTACCTTAAACTTTTCGGCTGAATCGCTGAATCCGTCACTGATTGTGAGTCACAGATACAGCATACTTCAGTTATTAATTTCGTTCAATAATTGTCACAATTTTGAATGATTATTATAACTTGGTTTTTGGGTTTTAATTATTGCCAATTGTTTAAATAAACTTCAATAAATATTTAACAATAATTTATTTAATTTAGTTTCAAGATTTTATTTGTTTGCTTTTTTTTTTTTTAAAAAAAAAACAACATATTTTTGATTATTTCTGCTTATTTATATTTTTTAAATTCATATTTTCCAGTCATAGCATACATTTTCTACTGCTAGTACTAAATTTTTGTTGTAGATTATTGTAGATTATTTTTATTTATATCCAAAATAATTTTTATTAAAACTTTAAAACTTTAATCGAAGTTTTTATTTGTAAAAAATAATTAATCATATTAATTTTAACTGGTTTTTTTTTAATTAAGATCTTTAATAAATTAATAGCAAAGATTCTTTTAAAATAATGAATATATAATATTTTTTTAACTTAGTTGCAAAATCCAAAATAATTTAATACAACTTTTTATTACTTTTTTAGATACTATACATAAAAGTAAACTGAAAAATATAATAATTTAGATGACAGGAAAGATGGAAAATAATAAAGATCAATTTGAAGTTCTCATGGAAAATGTTGGAAATAATGGAAGATTTCAAAAAATCTATACATGGGTAATAGTTATGGGTACTACATTGTGTGGGTCTATGATATATTGGAATTTAATATTAGCACTTAATATACCAGATCATTGGTGCTATGTACCGGGAATAGAAAAAACCAATTTCACCATTGATAAATGGAAAAATCTTACATTACCAGTGTATGTTTCATATATTATTTTCATGGAAAGAAATCACTTGTTCAATTTATATAATATTTCAGACAGGCCGATAACAGAGGTATAGATAAATTTAGTACATGTGAAATGTATAATATAAATTTTACTGAAACCTTAATAAATGGAAATTTGGAATTGGAAAATACTAGAGAAACTATAGGTAAAAATGAAATTTAATTACATATTGATAAGTAAGTCAAGTATATAAAGAAAATATTGTTCAATTGTAAAGTTGAGCAACAAGCTTGGATAATTTATAAAACAAAAATTATAAATAAGCTAAAATGTTGCTAATCAAAGATATATTTACTTTCAGGAGCAATAAAATGTTGCATTTGTTTCTTTAATTTTGTTTCAATTTTTATTTAGCTTGTTTACATGGTTACGAATATGATAAAGAATGGTACGATGAAACAATACCAACCAAAGAAAATTGGGTATGTGATAAAGATTTATACGTAACTAATACATTTACAGTGAGTCGTGTATCCGAAGTAGCTGGTTCTTTATTTTTTGGACAATTGGGAGATATGTAAGTAGTTTTTAATTTATTGGTATAACTTTGAAATATATGTTGTTATTAAATAAATTATATTTTCAATATTTTAGTTTCGGACGACGTTGGCTATTCATCTTAAGTGTTGTAGTCACAACATTGGGACGGACAATTTCAATTGTAATAACTTCATCGTATACTTGGTTTCTTGTTGCATCATTTATATCTTCTTTGACTGTTACCAGCTTCTTTTTATCACCTTTTGTTGTTGCAATGGAAATTTCTAATGAGTAAATTTTTTATATACTCGTATCTGTTAATAATTAAATTTTAAGTCTTTTTTAACAGTGATGAAAGAACAATAATCGCTATGGTTCAAAGTATATCTTGGTCAATAGGAACCAGTTTAATGTCATTGTTATACTGGTGGCTGAAACATTATATACCATTTATGTGGTTAACAACTTTACCAATCGTTTTAATAATTTTTATTTATAAGTAAAGTAAAATATAAAAAAGTATAAAAACATTTTTTTAATTACATAATTATTTATTCAGATATGTAATTGAATCACCTCGCTGGTTAATTAGTAAAAGAAGATTTGGTGATGCCAAAAAACAATTCGAAACAATTGCTAAATTTAATGGAAGAAAATTTACAATCTCTGAATCAGAAATAGCAAAAATGTATTCAGGAATAAAAGATGAAAATGTTTATGGTGTTGCATCATTATTTAGTACATGGCGATTAGCTATAAATACTATTATAATGGCTTCAAGTTGGTAATATATTATAAGATTTAAGTATTAATTATACAAATATTTTATTTTTAAATATGATTTACAGGTGTATTGCTGCTATTGCATACTTCACATTAGTACTTTATAGTACACAAATAGGTGGAAATCCTTTTATCAATTTTTTACTACAAAATATTGTTGAAATTCCTGCAGTTATTCTTGGAAAATATTTAAGTGGGTTGTAAAATTATTTTTTTATTGTAATCAAAATCAAAATTTTCAGGTGATACTATTGGACGACGAGCTACCAACAGTTTATCTTTAATAATATCTGGATTATTATGTATTCCTACCATACTTATGGCAACTGGTACCTTCATATAAAATAATATAATTATTATAAATATTTTAAATTCAATTACTTATAATAATCTATAGATTTAAAATACGAAACATTTATTGTTGTATTATCATCAATTATAAAATTCCTAAATGGCATAACATATTTTGCTGGCATTTTACAAGGAATGGAAATATATCCAACTTGTTTACGTCAAACAGGACAATCGTTTAGATTAACTTTGTCATGTGGTGTAGGCATTATGGCTCCATATTTTGTTTATTTAGGTATAAAATATGATATTCGTTATCCTTACTACATATTGGCAGTACTATTTTTTGTTAGCGGTGTGCTTACGGCATTTTTACCAGAAACTTTACATCAAAAATTACCAGATACTTTAGAGGATGCAAAATTATTTGGAACGAAGCAAGTAAGTAAATTGTAACTTATGAATATATAAACAAGAATTTAATTTGTACTTATCTTAGGCATTCTGGAGTTTACCGAAACGTCAGAAGAGTTCTTTCGATAAATCTGAAATTGAAAAGTTAAATCAAAATGAGTTTGAACCTTAGTTATATACATTGAATTTATCATAAATATTGTAAATTGTGATATAAATTTAACTTGCAATAACATAATGAAAATTGATTAGAAATATATTTATATGTTACAAAAAAGTCTTCATTTTAATTATATCACAAAACTAACTAATATTAGGTACTCTATCAAAATTTCTGAATTATATACAATTGAAATACAACTAACTATTGTCTGAGTTCTGGATTTTTGTACATATTCTTAAATTTATTGATATTCCTCTTAATTTATTAATGTGATGTTAGCAAAATAAGCTAAGGCTATCATATATTTAGAACTTTGAGACCAATACCAGTCAAAATCGACTGTAAATAACAGTCTGTAAATAACTGTATAACTGTAAACTTATACAGAAAGATTAATAAAATAATATTCTGCTCATTTGCTGGAAAGTTGTATTGTAAATATTAAGAGTAGTGTCTACCAAATGCACAATAATCTGCGTAGAATCGCTAAAACATGGATCAAAATTGAACTTAAAATAATGTATGCTTCGGTGTAATATGTTTATATTAATAATTTGAAGTATGTATATATTTTTTATAACTCAACATATAAAAAATTTAAAAATTTAGAAGAATTGGAAATTAAGCAAAAAAAAAATATTTTCATATATTTTTATTCTATATTCTCTAATAGAGGTGTTGCAATTTTATCCTCAATTTCGAAATTGTTTAAAAAATTAGTTTGTGACAAATTAACTAATCTTGAATGAATGGACCATCAATGAACAGCAACACGGCATCAGAAAATGGGTTAAACAACAACAACAAACAATCTTAGTAAAGTAATTATAGCATTCTGTTAATTATATATGGGCACTTTTTAAAATTTAATTTCTGGTCATTCTATAAAAACTTAAGATATTGCTAATTTATTTTATGCTGGTGACATGAAATTATATCATTCTGTTGCCTCTGGAAATGATGCAGAATTTTTTTAATCTAAGCTAATTGAAATGAATCGTTTAAAATAAACTTCATCTCAATATCTTGAAATGTCACATTATTATTTCCTCACTAAAGAAATATTTATATTCACATAATTAGATAATTAATAATTTGAATCTTTCCAGATTGAACAAATTCATAGACCTCGGTGTTATTTTAGACATCAAGCTCAATTTTAACTGTCATTAGAGTTTATAAATAAAATTCTTTTTAATTTATAATAATATGGGTCTCGAAATTTCTTTTTTACTCATTTGTTCGTCATATTCTTGAATATGCTTGTCCAATATAGAATTGCATATTTCAACTGCATTGCAATAGAATAGAATATCATTATATCAATCTCACGCCATACACAGATAGACTAAAATCAATAAACTTTTAATCTTTAGCAACAAGAAGAAATCTGTTGATATCTTCTTTTACGTTCAATTAATTTCCTAAAATATCAAATTCAAGACAAATACGACAGATTAGCATTTTCTTGATGATCATTGATCAACATCACACATATAATATGGGAAATTGAATCCTAAAGAACCGATGTTGTATAATTTCTAACAAGTACGGTTCAGTTTATACAACTTTTATGTTTAAAGTAACTTATAAAAAACCAACAATAATAAATCCAACAAAAAACAAAAAATGTGTACCATTAGAAAGAACGTTAATATTTAAATAAATTTAACTAAACTTATCGTGCATTAACTTTGTAATTTTAGCATATATAAAAATTAGGTAATACGTATTAGCACATTTTATTGTAGCGCCTCATATGTTAATCATTTTATATTATATTTATTTAATTTTATTTTATTTAATTAAAATTAATTATATGTTGTAAACCTTGTTTTGGCAAATAAATAAATGTAGTACGCTCGTATATTAATTCAAAAATTTCAAGGTTTACAAACCAACCTTCTAGAATTAGAAAAAATCCCTAAATAGGAAATGGTAAATATGAAATAATTTGGGCACGAGTGAAAATGAAAATTATTAAAATATTATCTTTACATATCAACAAGAAATGCTGTAAAATTATGGCGAATTATAGAGTAGATTTATGAAATAAGAGTACCTAGAATTAGAAAATAACAAAGAATTACACTAATAAAGGATTTGAAGAGGATTCAAAAATGTAGATTGCTTATTGCATCGTTTTTCAATGAATATAAATTCACATGAAATATAAATGAATCCTAATTTATTTGGAATTTGTTAGTTCAGAAAATTTTGTTTAGCTCATAATAAAACAAAACTGATGATTCACCCGATCTAACAAGTTGATGTCGTGGTACTATTTAGCACAAGCAATAAATTTAAATACATTCTATTACCATATAATGATCCTTCCAATCATTAAATTATATTATAATCACTGAAATGATAATGTCTTTTTAATTTGTGTAATTTTAATATCAATATAATAAACCTAACTCCCTCTCCTAAAACTTTTCGGCTGGATCCGCCACTGATTCTAGGTCACAGCATACTTCAGTATTTTGGTAACAAAAATCGTTACAATTTTAAATGATTATTATTAAAATGATTTTTGGTTTTAAATTATAGCCAATTGCTGAAATAAATATTTAACAACATAATTTATTTAATTTATTTTCAAGACTTTGTTTTTTAACTTTTGTTGGTATCAGTCGTATTTTCCAGCCATAGCATAAAAAGAATAAACTTTCGTTGTAGATTTAATTTATTTTTATTAATCCGAATTAAATGCAAAAAAATTATAATTATGCATGTTTATAATCAAGTAGTAAATTCTTAGATATTAAAATTGTAAATGTGATCTTGATTTTAGTGATATATAAAAATGTAAAATTATTTTATTATTATATTTTTTTTTAAATTTTGAATAAAATACACATAATTTCAATATCATGCAATTAAAAAGTAACATTTTAGCCTTGCCAGAAACAAAAATCAACAGAATTTAGCTTCTTATGCAATTCATGCACATTTTATTATCTATTTTATCATGCATTTATCTTTATATTTTTTATTATTATACATTTCCAGTTTAAATTAAAATCATAGCTTTCAAATAAATTCTAACTAAATTTATAACTAACTCCGACGATGAATATCGTTTCTACCCCATTTCGTATACGTTCTTATTATTTAAATGAAAATATATAATTAAATTTAATCTGGAAGTTTTATTTATATTGTACTTATTGTCAAAGTAAATATTGCGATTATGGTACACGGTTTTAAATGAAATCACATTGTAGTAATTTATTAATTCCATGATCTTTCAGTTTCAATATCACATTAAATAAATTTAGATCATTAAATTGAAATTGTGTGATGAACAAATGTGAATTGTTTATAATATTTGAACTTTAAAATAATAATTAATAAAGTTTAAGTTTAAATATTTTAATAATAATATAATCCAGAGGTAATTAGCAGATAATTAATTAGAAAAATAATTTTTATTTGAAAATGTGAAAATTTTAATCGAAGTGTTTTATGTGTAAAAAAAAATTAATGATATTAATTTTAATAACTGAATTTAGATCTTTAATGAATTAATAGTGAAGATTCTTTTAAAATAATAACTAAAATTAATAATGAAACTTTAATTTTTTTTTTTTAAATTAGTTGCAAAGTCCAAAATAATTTAATATTAATACAACTTTTTATTACTGTTTTAGATATACTATACATAAAAGTGTTACTGTAAAATTTAATAATTTAGATGACAGGAAAGATGGAAAATGATAAAGATCAATTTGAAGTTCTTATGGAAACTGTTGGGTATAATGGACGATTTCAAAAAATCTATACTTGGGTACTAGTTATGGGTACTACATTGTGTGGGTCTATGATTTATATGAATTTAATATTAGCACTTAATGTACCAGATCATTGGTGTTATGTACCTGGAATAGAAAAAACAAATTTCACAATTGACAAATGGAAAAATCTTACATTACCAGTGTATGTTTCATATATTATTTTCATGGAAAGAAATAATTTGTTCAATTTATGTAATATTTCAGACAGACTGATAATAGAGGTGTAGATAAATTTAGTACATGTGAAATGTATAATATAAATTTTACTGAAACCTTAATAAATGGAAATTTGGAATCAGAAAATACTAGAGAAACTATAAGTAAAAATGAAATTAAGTTCAATAATAATAATATGAAATCGTTCGACATATGTTAAGATAATTTTGATTAATTTAATTGGAAAGTTGAACAACAAAATTTTGATATCATATAAAACAATAATTCTAGATATATGCTAAAATGTTGCTAATCAAAATTATATTTACTTTCATGAGTAATAAAATGTTGCATTTGTTTCAATTTTTATTTAGGTTGTTTACATGGTTTCGAATATGATAAAGAATGGTACGATGAAACAATACCAACCAAAGAAAATTGGGTATGTGATAAAGATTTATATGTAACTAATACATTTATAGTGAGTCGTGTATCCGAAGTAGCTGGTTCTTTATTTTTTGGACAATTGGGAGATATGTAAGTAGATTTAAAGTTGTTTTATATACTAATAGATATATCTACATCCACAAATTCAAAATTTTATTTTCAATATTTTAGTTTCGGACGACGTTGGATATTCAGTTTAAGTGTTGTAGTTACGACATTGGGACGAGCAATTTCAATTGTAATAACTTCATCATATACTTGGTTTATTGCTGCATCAATTATATCTTCTTTGACTATGACAACCTTCTTCTTATCACCTTTAGTTGTTGCAATGGAAATTTCTACAGAGTAAATTATTTATATATCTGTTAATAATTTAATTTTAATTGTTTTTTTGTTTTACAGTGATGACAGAACAATAATCGCTATGGTTCAAAGTTTAGGTTGGTCAATTGGAGCCAGTTTAATACCATTGTTATACTGGTGGGTGAAACATTATATACCATTTATGTGGTTAACAACTTTACCAATCGTTTTAATAACTATCATTTATAAGTAAAGTAAAATATAAAAAAGTATAAAAACTTTTCTTAATTACATAATTATTTATTCAGATATGTAATTGAATCACCTCGCTGGTTAATTAGTAAAAGAAGATTTGGTGATGCCAAAAAACAATTTGAAACAATTGCTAAAATTAATGGAAGAAAATTTTCCATATCTGAAGCAGAAATAGCAAAAATGTTTTCAGGAATAAAAGATGAAAATGTTTATGGTGTTGCATCATTATTTAGTACATGGCGATTAGCTATAAATACTATTATAATGGGTTCAAGTTGGTAAACAAATATTAAACTTTTAAAGTATTAATTATACTAATATTGTATTTTTTAATATAATTTTCAGGTCTGTTGCTGCTGTTTCATACTTCACATTAGTACTTTTTAGTTCACAAATGGGTGGAAATCCTTTTATCAATTTTTTACTACAAAGTGTTGTTGAAATTCCTGCCTATGTTCTTGGAAAATATTTAAGTGAGTTTGGAAATTAAATTTTCGTATAATTAAAAGAGAAATTTTTCAGGTGATACTATTGGACGGAGAGCTACAAACAGTTTGTCTTTTATAATATCTGGATTATTATGTATTCCTACAATTCTTATGGCAACTGGTACCTACTTATAAAATGATATTACTTATATAACGATGATTTAAAATTCAATTTCTTAATACTCTATAGAATTAAAATACAAAACATATGTTGTTGTATTATCATCAATTATAAAATTCCTAAATGGCATAACATATTTTGCTGCCACTTTACAAACAATGGAAATTTATCCAACTTGTTTACGTCAAACAGGACAATCGTTGGGAGTAACATTGGCAAATGGTGTAGGCATTATGGCTCCATATTTTGTTTATTTAGGTGTAAATTATGATATTCGTTATCCTTACTACATTTTGGCAGTATTATTTTTTGTTGGCGGTGTCCTTGCGACATTTTTACCAGAAACTTTACATCAAAAATTGCCAGATACTTTAGAAGATGCTAAATTATTCGGAAGAGAACAGGTACGTAACTTTATGACTACAATAACAATCATTTTTATTGTTATTTATTTTAGGTATTCTGGAGTTTACCAAAACGTCGACAAAGTTCTATTAAAAAATCAGAGATTGAAAAATTAAATCAAAAAGAATTTGCACCTTAGTACAAATTTAATTAATTAAATATATTGTTAAAATTAATTTTCATGTATAAATTCTTTTTTTTTTTAATTTATCGATATAAGAGATTATAATAAATATAATTTTTGCAAAAAAACATTTCGTTCATTTAATAATACTATAAATTTATATTTTCGATTGTCATCAATAGTTTGCTAAACATAATTTTTCTATGATATATGGTAAGACTGTTTAATAGTGTTTGGTTTGCGATCATTAAAACTAAAATTAAAAAATAAATTCCAAGAATGTATATACAGTCTTAACAGAGTAGGGTCAGAGATATATATCATCGATAACGACAAATAATCTAAAGATTATTATTAAAGATTAAGATTGTGTTTATATTATATTAATTGAAGTCACCGGTTATCATGTCCTTGTCGGTAACTTTTAGTTGATAGAGAGTATAATAAATTGCACTACTCTTCCTGGAATACCGACCGACGCATGATCAACATAGTAGACTCTTACAAACTATTAACAATAAGATTGTTACAATTAACAATAAGATTGTTTAATTTAATTCAAAACATACAAAAAAAAGTTTTGAATTAAATGGAATTTTAATAAAGGTAACATTAAGTTAACATTTCTTCGATAATTAGTTTACAATTACGAATTACATCAATCGATTCAAATATATAGAATTTTATCACTATAAAAATATTAATTTGGACTACTCTTAATAAGAAGAGCGAAAATATTTTTTAAATCCTTTCGAAACCAGAAAATATACCAATCGGATAAGCAATATTTGAACATTCTGGAATTTATGTTGCAATTCGGTAAAATAGCTTTGTCCTTAAATATTGAAATAAGCCCATGTCCTGCTAGTCTGTTTTAAAAAATGTATTGACTTTATTCTAGAAGAAGTTATGAAACATAGCAAAAAATTAAGATTACGATAGAGACAACAAATAAATTTTATAGAATCTTTATGGTTGTATCCGAAAAAAAGGTTATGGGGCACAACTTTTTATAGTTTAATGTTGATGTTTTCCGGTTTTTTTTTTGTGTATTTGCTGAAATTTATTTTTGAAAATTATTAATTTTTAACATTTATTTAACAAATGGCTTCTAATATAATACAAACCCAATTGATCTTCTAAATTTCCAAATACGATAAATATCAAAATAAATTTAATAGAATTTGATAAACTGCTGCTATATGTATTTTCAGGTATTCCGATATTTTCTTAAAATAGTGGGAAATTTTATCTGTTTCTGTACTGTGCAATTTTAAATGTTGAGCTAGAAAAAAGTCATTACCACTTTTACCTAGCTATACAAAGTTTTTTATTGTTTTTATGTACAGCGAGTGTCAAATTAGATTATAATTTAAAAAAAAAAAAATTTGTAAATTGTTTTTGAAAAGATAAAAATTTTGAATTTGATATAAAATATTAATTTAATAAATTCACTTTTTAACATATTTATTTATAATCACAATATAATTTCACTTTGACATTTTTTTTTATCATTCTTTTGACATTTCAAACTCTGTGGTGTTGAAAGTTTTGGGCAACTTTAGTTTAGTGGTCAGTTGCGTTATGTTGCTGGCTTTGCATTGTCAATGGAAGGACTATTTTCATATAGAGTAACTTTGTTACTTTGAACTCAGTTGTGTTAACTTTGTATTATGAATCCAGCATTAGAAAGACTAGTGGAGCGTGGGCAATAAGGAATAAAATAGTTTTTAAATTATGGCCGCATTATAAATAAATTTAAATCTATGTATAAAAATATCCATTATACAGCGAGTTGGAGTCCTAGGGGCTGTAACTGCAAAACTAGGATGCCTTTGGACTTTGGATATTATTGTTTTATGTGTTGAGGGCAATATACAAACAAATAAATATATGTATACCTGGAATTCAAAAATAAATAATTTATGTAATTACAATTTAACTATTATTTATTTATTTATTTTTGTTTTTTAAATAAAAATATAAAAAGTTGCTTTTTTTTTACAAATATTTTTATGTATTTTTAATGTTTTTGTGTCAGTCAAAAAGTTTATTTTAATGAATTGATGAAAACATTAAATTTTTGAATTATATAATTTTTATTTTTATGTTTTGTTTATTTAAATATAGAAAGACTTTTTTTTGCTGACTAAAAAGTTAAATATTTTCTTTAATGAATTTGATATTTTTTTTTTTTTTTTTGGAAAGCGTTTAATACAATTTGGATTAATTTTTATCATAAAACTTTTTTTTTTTTATAAATGTTTATATAATTTATTTTTTTTGTATGTAATCTAAACATTAGGGTTTTTTTTTTATCATTATTAAAATTTAAAATGTTAATTTTTATGTTTCGAATTTTAGAACATTGTTTCTTGTTGTTGTTGTTGTTGTTGTGTTGTTATTTAAATATAATATTTATAATTTTGATTGAAAAGTAATCTACCTACACATTTAATTATTAATTTTAAATATAATATATCTTAAATTAAATAAATAATAATAATAATAAAAAAAAAAAAAAATTGTTATCTATAATATATAAATTGAAAAAATAAAAAATTTGATTTTTAAAAATATCTTGATAAAATTTTATACAATATTAAAATATTTTTTTTTTATATTTTTTTTATGTTTTTCAATTAACAGAATAATCACTAAAATTTTATGTTTACAATTTTTTTTTTAATAATTTATTTACATAGGATAAGTTTTTTTGTTATTTTTTTATATTTAATTTTATATTTATGTTTTTGTTTTTTTTTATGTTTAATTAATTAATATATCTATATTTTATTAGTGGAATTTTTTCTTGGAGACATAATTTCATCTATAATTAACAAATTTTTAAATTATATATTATATTTAATATATGTATAATAATAATTTATAAATTCTGATATATATTTATATTTAAATTTCAAAACTTACAATAATTAGACTAATGATATTTTTCCTTTTTCAATTATTTTTTATAAATATTTAATATAATGTATATATATAAAAAAAAATTCTAGCTTCTTTATTGCTTAAGTTTTGTGTTAAATTTTTATAATAATGATTTGAATTTAATTTATATTTATATATTTTAAAAACTATAATTATTTACACATTATAATTTTCTATAATTATTTATACAATATTTATTTATTTTATGTTTTTTTAGTAAATTGTATTCTTATTTAAAAGATTATTGTTGTAGTGATAGTCAAAAACTTGAATTTAATTGTAGCCATTCAAATATTTTATTATTAAAATAATTTATTTTATTTTTTTAATTTTAAACTTATTAATTATGGCAATTTTTATTTTTTTAAACCGGCAGTTATTTTTTTTTTTAATTTTATCTATAGAAAATATTTGTATTTATTGTGCTTATTACGAAATAAATTTGATTAAAAATTAAAGATAGATTTATCAAAATTAAAAAATTATTGCCAGCAGAAAAATGTTTTCTTTAATTATGTGAAAAACTGAAATATAATTTTATTAATTCTAAAATTACCAATGGAATAGTTATAATTAAAATTCTAAATGATTTTCACGAGTTAAATTAATCGTTAGTATCTTTAGAATTAAATGGCTTTAATTATTAGTCAGATTTGTTAAGAATGAAAACATTGAAAATTATATTTCTTATTAAAATTTGATATATGCGAAAAGTACTGGAAAATAGTATTAGGCCAAGGGATAATTATCACCAACATGGAAAAAATGTTGAAATTTATAAAAGAATGAAAAAAAAAATCCTTTGATTTCACAAAAGTATGTTGCAATTAGCAATCTTCTATGCTTATCAACATTTTTATCCCTGATAAAAATGACAAAAACAACTTTTCGGTTTCTGTACGAAAATCCTATTTGATTTGACGTGAAACTAAAAAAAAGTGAATTTATATTTTTAAAATACAATTTTTCAACCATATTCATTTAAAATATCACCGACTGATATTATTTTGATATGGAAATATGTTTTTCTATAAATAAAAATCGATCCCGATAATACTTTACAGAAGTAATTAGCTCAGTAATTGGTATTTCAAAATAATGGTGAATACAAGAGTTCAAGAATAAAATTACAGAGTTCGTAAGTTAAGAATTCGGAAAGGTTTTTTTTTTAACATATTCTAGGGACAATTTTTTGACAGATTCTCATAAATAGTTTCCAATTCTGAATTTCTAAAATTAAAATTAAAATTAAATTTCAAATTATACGAAAGTTTAATGATTTTCCTAAGGAAAATATAAAAAAAAATTAATTTATATCCACGTAGCAACAAATTTTTCAATGTAAATCCATCTTTAAAAATAAATTCTTAAAAAATATATATACAGTAGTTAAAAAAATTTAAAAAAATTCTAAAAATTAATTAGGCCAAAATTAAAAATGTTGTCCTAAAAATTGCTTTGGTTTTCAGTATTATCATAATTTTTGTTTGTTTGTCATTTTATTTATATATATATTTATAATGATAAAAAAATTTCATTGCTTTTTGAATTTATTAAATACGATGATTATGTGATGGGCTAATTTATTTTAATACTTTTTTATATTTTAGATTTCGGTCTTTCTTATATTTTATTAAATTATATATTTACAAATTTACCAAAAGAGACGGTTTTTATTTTTCATTTATATTTTGTGTTTTAAAAAAATGTTGTTGTTGTATTTTTCGATAACTATACATTTGAACTTAATCTTTCAACAAATCACAGCAATTAATTTTTTTTTTATTTATTTTTATAAATTTATTTATGTAACTATATATATTTATGAATAATTTAAAAAAAAAAAAAAATTGTGTAAAATTCTAAAAAACAAAAAAAAAAATTGTTTAAAAACAAAATTATTTAAAATAAATCTTAATAATTATTATCATCATCATCATCATCATCATCGTCAATTGTTATTGATCTTTTCCACTAAACTCTTGTACAGTTTTTCTTAAATGATTTCTCAATATAACATAATTTCTACTTAAATTTAAATTATTTGTTTGTGATGATATGTTAGGGCAATGATTAAATGATGATGATGATATTGACGGTACAGTAGTTGTTGAAATGGCAGAAAATAATATTTGATTTGATGATAATGTTGAACCGCTTTGTGTTGTTGTTATAAATGTGGACGGTTCAGCGGCAAAAATTGTTGGCATATGTTAAGAGTTATTTTTAATTGGACCCGATGATAATGAACTACTACTAACACCTGAATCACTTGATTTTTCACTTAATGCACCACCACCACGTGTTAATGTTTCATCACCAATTAAACTACCACCTAATAAACCTTTTTTACCAACACGTGTAACACCTTTAAGTGGACATTTATCTTCTTTTTGTCGACGAGCACTTTCAACACGTTTCAATATTTCACTAGAACATTTTGCAACAACATCATCTAAACTATTTGATTCATCTGTTGATGTTATTGTTTGGGTTGGTGTTTGTGATGATGGTACTGGTGAACCTTCATAACAACCTGAATCACGTGGAAAATGCCGTCTACCAAATGGTGATGATTCTTGCATTTTATTCATATTATTTAATCTAGCTTCATCATTTTCTGAACTTGAACCAGCTATATCACCATCTGAACCTAAAATATTAATAAATTTTAATATAGAATAAAAAAAATATTTAAAATTAAATATACGAACATTCAATATCATGTAAAAGTTGTACAGCTGTTAATAATTTAGCTCTATGTTCTGCATTTACAATACCTAAATAATCTAAATCAGCTGGTTCTAATTCTTTAAATAATTCCAAATCCTCGTATCTTTAATACAAAAATAATATTAAATTTTTAAATATAAATTTTATAATTATATTATAAATTCAATTTGTCATCATTATCATACCCATTTAAAACAAAAACTGATGTATACTCTTTCAGTCCAATTCTAAATAGTAAATCCTCAACAGAATTTGGTCCATTGGAATTTGTTAAACGATTTAAATTCTTATTATTACATTTAGCTGTTAATCTTTGTTCGGGCAATACTTCAACATTAATAAATTTAAAATGTCCTAAACGTCCATGACATCGTCCTTTCCAAATACCGGATGCATTCATTGACAATACTTCAATTATATCATTTGTCTATGTAAATAATTTTTGAAATGTATTAAATTTAGAATCGATAGTTTCTTTTTTGTAAGAGTTTAGAGGGAGACAGTTTTATATTACTTTATGACAAATTAATTAAATAATATTTGAAAAGTACAGCAAATTCTCAAAGAATCGTTTAGAATATTTTATTGCCAACAAAAAGCCTTATGTACAACAAAAAGGATATTTTTATTTTAATGTAATATACCGCAATATTTTCAAATGTTATTATCAAATTAATTTACCATTTCTAAATAAACTATTTCTGATCTATTTACTGTCTCTCTCTAAAATTTTCAAATAAATCTTTATGTACGATAAAATTAAATTCTATAGATTAAAATTAACCATAATTAGATAAAAAAACTGACCTTAAATCTAAGGGCTTCTTTATCATATGGATTTGGTAGGCTATCGACCAGCGCTTTAGCCTTACATATCGGAACCAATGGAGTTTTATCTTCTGTAGAAATTGAACTATGCGGACTACCAGGACGTACTAATGCTTGGGTACCTGAAAAAAATTATTATAAAATTACTCTAACATTAAATGTTATAAAAAATTAATCTAATAACGTATTTATAGTAATTACGATTTTATATTATATTTTTTGTTCTTTGAAATTCAATTTTATACGTATACATACATATAATAATCAACATTAATTTTCTATTAAAAGTTTTTTGATCCTGTTTTACAGGATATTTACTGAAAAACAAATTTCCACATATATATTTATATGCATGTACACTCGTTCGTATATATATATTTTATAATCAGTAAAAAAAAAATATATAAAACAAAGTTGTATAAAACTATTACGATGTAAAATATCATAAATGAAGCGCATCTAATGGTGGGTTTATGGTTACATTACAACAACAACAAAAATAGTATAAAGTACAAAAAATTTATATATTTATGTATAATGTACAAACAAAAAATAACCACAAAAACTTTATATATGAATGTAAAAAATGTATATAACAATATTATTTTACTTACTTGAACCGGAAGCACTGGGTAAACTTTCAACAGAACTAGCAGAACAAGCAAATGCCTGATCGCTCATACTTCCTCTATCTGTATTATCCTGTGAATTACTAAAATCTCTTGATGTATCTTTTGTGGTTGTAAAATTTCTATTATTTTCATTAAATACGTTACTCATTTCTTTCTGACAATTCCGACTAATCTCATTTGACTGGAAAATATATAATAAATAAATAATTTTTTTTTAAAAAATATAAAACAATTTTATTTAAATTTCAATTTTCAATATTTATACACAAATAAAGGAAAAACTTTGTTACTAAAAAGAAATTTATATAAAAAAATTTTTTTCATCGGTTGGTTGGAAGAAAAATCTTATACGTAGTTTTTTTTTTATTTTTTCCTTATCTACGGAAACGAACACACTGTCATTCCACCAACAACAACAACAAAAAAATTCTACTTTTTTTATTATTTTATTACTTTGGCACAAGGGTAAAAGAGATAAGACCCAAACAACTGGAATTCCCATTTATTGTTTTATATTTTCTTAGAGATTCCTTTTTTTTCGGTTTGGAATGGCTACAAATCTTAAATTATTATTTTCAAAAAGTTTCTCCTTTTTTTTGTTTAAATGTATATATGTATCTATACATATATCTGGGATGTTTTGTAAATGCTTGAATTATGCATTAATATTTTCCAAGCTTTGTCCTGTTTTATTTATGTTATAACGTAAATCATTAAAATTTTACCCTTGGAATTTCGTTAGATTGGAGATTGTATAAAAAAAAAAAAAAGTGTTATTTTTATTTTATTTTTTGGGGATATAGAAAAATATTTTTGCTATTTTTGAAATGCATATTAAAGCTTATTAATGCTCTGTTGCAAGGTTTATAGCTAAACATTCAAATGGGTCGTTAAACAAAGAAATATTATAAGAGTTACTAGAAAATCCAAAAAAAAAAACATGAAACCTCTTGACCCTTTAAGCAGATGAAGAAGAAATATAATCTCCTTTATAAAAAGTTTTAAAAATTGCACAATTTTTGTTTTCACAAAGCTTTAAAAAGTGTCTTTTCCTGATGGTGTTATGGTAGTAACAAAAAAAAAAAGTTTTATTCATATTAACTTTTTTTTTTTATTTTTTTATTTATTTTTGAAAGCGATAAATTTAAAAGTTTTCTGAATAAATTAATTCAAAATTAAAAAAAAAAAAAAATTTTTTTAGATATTATATAAGTTTGGAAAATATTTAATTCATTTTTCTTAGATTGGTTGCGGTAAAGCAAAATACACACCAGCATAGTGTATATCTAAGAAATAGTAATTATTAATAAGACTTTTTGAAAAGAGCTTAGCAAAGTATATTTTATATAGTTTTATAAGGATAGCTTAATGTAAAACTTTAAAAGTGGATAATTATCAAAGAAAAATCCATAACTTTATACTTACTTGGTGAACAGTTGCTTTTTGACATATTGTAGTCGCTTTGTGTATACCATGTTTTTGAAATTTTAAACTAATTGGTAAACCTCTACTAGCTGTTATATCATCTTCATAATCTGAAGATGGACTTGGTGATAATGATGGTGATTCGCCAATTCCACCACTAAGCGTTCTATAACGTGCTGTACAATTATTTGTTCCAATCTATTTTATTTTAAAAAAATATATATATATTTTAATTACTATTGGAATTTGATTCATACTATTCAATAGTAAACGTATTTAATTTATAATCTAAATACAAAATTTTATATTTAATTGGACTTTTTACTGCATAAATCTTCAAAATCGTAATTGATTTTTAAACATATTCAAAATTTGTATTATGTTCCATAATGGATTAAATAGTTTTGACATGTCAATCTAGAATTTTACATTTTTAAATGGTATCATTAATTTTAAGAAAACTTAGATTTGTGAACATTAAATTCATTTTTATATTTCGAGTACTAATTACTATATTTAATTCAAAATTTCTTCCAAAATTAATTTCTTACGTAAATATTGATTAAAATTTAATAATAATAAAAATTAATTTAATTATACACTTCTAATTGATTAATAATTAAATATGTTAATTAAATATGTATTTAATTCTATCATTTTATAAATAAATAAAATTCTATTTTTGGAGTATTGAAAAATGTAGCTTATTAGGGAATTCTTTCACAATATTTTGTATATGAAAGAGGACTTTATTTGAATACTATATAAAAACGAATTATATTATTACAATTTTTATAATAAATTGCATTTAAATTTTAAATTTGGTTATTTATAGTGCAGATAAACATAATCTACACCTGAATAATTATGTATTACATAAATAGTTTTCAGTTAAATGTAATTATAATTTTAAATTTGTATTTTAAATTTTATTTATATTTATTTTATATTATTTATTAATTCATAATTATATTTAAATTCTGACCCACATATGTTTATATTTTCAATAAATAAAAATTGTTATTGAATTATATTCAAAAATTTAACCAAAATTTATTTTGTTCAAAACTAATGAAACATAAATTTATTAAAAAATCGGTTTCATTTGAATTAGTTCAGTAGCTCAGTAGCTGATAAGGTTTAAATTAGAAATAGGGATTGCAAATTAATAAAGATTGTAACAACCAGCAAGAGAAAATTATTTAGTTAACAATTGCTTTTACTATATTTTTTTAGTAATTCAGATTGTTATTTAACATTTAGTAATTTTACTAAGTATCATTATTTATATTTAAAATTTAAGATAATGACATGGATAACTCACTAAAAAACTGACCTAATTTATGTGTCCATGGCTTTATTCTGAGTACGCTACTGAAACTATGGTACCAATACCAAAGTTTAGGTTTTTGAATATGTTTTTATTTGGTTTGTAATATGAATTTTGTTTTGCAATATACTTCTAAGGTTTCGTTAAATGATTTTTATACCTAATTCCTTAATCACTGAACATCATTTTGTATACTTTTGTTTTGCTATTGTATGATAATTATTAGTTAAGCTCAGGCAACAATGTATCAATCAGTTCAATATCGATTCGTTCAATAAAGTTCACATTTGAAGTCTTCATATATTTTATATGGAAAATCGAAACGAATTGAATCGAAAGAGTTTGAAATGATTGAACATTTATTTTTTGACACAATAAAACTTCAAATTGAGAATTTTAATCGATTGCATGTGTTCCAGTCTACATAACCAGTACGAATCGATTCGAAATTATACTGATAGATATATTGTAGCCCGAGCTTTAAATTGATTTCGAAAGTGTCTTATAAATAATTTTCTTATATATAATTCGACTTAACAGCTGCTATCTTTCAATAATTTCAATCTTAGGAATGGAATTAAATATTGATAATGTTTTAAATAATTAACAATCGACAATCAATGATAAATATTCAAAATTATTTTGGCATAAGCATAACTTCAATTTAAATTATTATTTAATTTCGAAATTATTTCAAGTATCACAGATACAACATCTTTGTTTCGTAATTAAAAACGAATAATATAATAATAAATATTATTGATAATTCTAAAAATATAGTTTTGTATAAAATATGATTTATAAACCATAAACTTTTGATTAAAAACATTAATTTACTTTATTTGTAATTTGAGGTCGTGTAAAGAAAAGAAACTTTTAATTTTAGTTTTACGTTTTATTTTTATTTTTTATTTTTTTAGCAATGACCAAAAGTCAAATTATATTACAAATTTAGTTTTTCAAAAGTTCCAAATACATTTTAAGAGAAAATAATTTTACCAAAAAATGTCAGTTTGATATTCTTATCACAAAAATATTCATAATTAAGTTAACACTTATAATTAAGTCAGAATTTTCAGAAAAGTTTATTAATTCATATTGACCTTTCATATACAAATCGAAGAAAATTCAAGAAAAATATTTACTATACCATATTTATTTATATATGTACAAGATAAAGTTATATTGGATGAAGAAAATAAAAAAAAAATTAATAAATAATATAATAAATTGTATTTTCAATAAATAAAAACCCCAGTAAAGAAAAACTTTTTAAAAACTTAATAAAAATATCCCATAATCAAGTCGCATAGAAATTCATTCTTAAACTCTGTATTTTTACGAATAATTTTTGTTTGCTTTTAATTAAAGTTTTTATATAAGTTCAATTAATAAATATTTATATATTTTTTTTTATTTATTTTATTTTTATTTTTGACATACCGATATTGTACTTAGTCTGGACGTAACACTTTGTAAATCAGAAATTGATCCAGCATAATCACCACTTTCTCTATCATGAGATCTGAAATTATTAAATCAAAAAAAAATGATATTAAATATATATATAAAAAAAAATTATTTAATCCCTCAATATAATAATAAATGAAAGGATAATATAATCCTTATATATAATTTTGTATATAATACATAAAAAGTTTATATTTTTCTTGTGTATGTTTGTATTTTATTAATAAAAATCATAGAATATAAAATTTATCATCATTTACTTATCAATCCTTTTTACCCATAGAATTTATAAAAAATATAAGTATATTTATAAAATTACCTAGCATGGGTTAAAGGTATTATCGTTGGTGGATTAGGTGGCTGTTGTGGTACGATAAGACCTCTTCGAATTGGTCCTCTTTGAGGTAATGATATATCACCAGCCGATTTTAATGAAATTACTCCTGTATTTTCTCTAGAATTTGATGTAAAACGTACTCTTCCACCCTAAAATTTTTTTTTTTTTTTTTAGGTTATTAAATTTTGATTGATATTGAAAGTGTCAATAAAATTAACATTTTTTCTTATTATAAATACCTGAATTGTTGCAGCAGGACCACCATTTAAACCAGACATAAGAAAATCATCTGGATCACTTTCATATGGTGGTTCATCATACCAATGGCCTTGATGATGAACACCACCAATACCATAAGCACCATGAACTGCATCATCATACATATAAGTATCATCTATGAAGGACAATATTATATTTAATTTTTTAAGTATTTTAATATATTTTTTTTAATAATTATTTACCTATTCTTCCTTCACGACTCATTTGCATAAGTCCATGTCGAATATCTCGTAGGATCTGTAATTACATTTAATATGTATAATGATTACTTGTATATACACAAAAAAAAAATTAAATATTTGTTTTGTACAATTAATGATTTCTTCAAAATCCTAAATCATAATAATTATTAACTTTAGCATTTATAATTTCTTTTCAATTGTTTCTACTTCTATTTTATATTAAGTTAAATATTCTTTAACTCATTATTTTAAAAATGGACGACTGAATCTGGACAAAAAAAAACATAATATCATAATAAATTTATAAATCATTGTAATAAAAGACAAGCGGTGATGATATTTTACTATAAATACACTTTTCAGATACTGAAAAATTAACGAATTTTTTTTTTTTTGCAAAGAGATTAGTTTAGTTTTCCAGTTTTAGTTTTTCATTTTGTTGAGAAAATTGCAAGAGTATTAAAAAATAAAATGTAAAAACTTTTAAAAGTAGATAATGAAATTTATAATGTAGTTTTTTTTGGAAAGGAAGAAAATTGTTAAAAGATCTTCTTTTGAAAAAAAAAAGAAAAAAGAAAATAGTTTTCAAGAGATATAAAATAACGGATATTTTGACGTAGACAAAAATTATTGATTTTTTATTATCTTTTCTGTACTTTGTAAATTTTTTTTTTTTACTTTATTCACTTTACCTCTTCGTGTTCTCTTTGAAATTTTTCCTTTTTCCTCATTGCCTCTTGAACCTTTAGCTACAAAATAAAAAAGAAAGTGTTTAAAACTTTTTTAACGAAAATTCTAAAATAATAAAAAAAAATGTAATAACTTTTATTAACACTTTCGCGGTCATTTTATGTTTTTTAAGTGATATTATAAGATGAATGGAAAATGCTATAATATATCTCAGATATTAATCGGATTGAAGTGTTATGTATTTATATTAATTGAACTTAGAAATAATTGGAAATAGTAAAATACGATACTTAAGCTGACCGGTCCTTACTATCTAAATGTATCATCAGAAATTTCTCAGAAAAATGTAGTCGTTTGCGTAACCGTTGATGAAAAGCACCCCGAAAATTAATTTAAGTCGCTAATTTCGATTTAAGTTCGAAAGTTGTTTTTTCAGGTCATTTTATAAGTCGCTAATATGTTAATAAATTGTCTTTTGTATTCGTAAGTCAATTTATATTAATAGTGACTAGAATTCTCGTGACTCGTGATAACTATTTTTGGATGTGAGAAAAAGCTCTCCATATTTGTTTAAAATAAATATTACAATATTTTTTTTGTGAAATTGAATAATATATGCAATTATCTAATTAAGCCACGATCTGTCGATCGGTGTAAACCAATTTATTCTTTCTTAAATCGTTTTTAATATATTAATCTGTGAACGAACTTTGAATAATATTTATAAACTAATTTTATCACAACATTATTTATTAATACTAATTAATGCATTTCTTTACTATCCACTAATGGACTAATGTATTTCATAGTCATCAATGGCATTAGCTGTTATTTTAGCTTATCAAATCATGGTATTTTAGCTTATCAAATCATGGTATTAGCCTTATAAAAAAGAAACTATTTGTAAAATTTCTACACCATAATGAAACCTTTAAAATATATCAGTAAATATCATTGGTATCCCAGTAAACAAAGAACCCATATAATTACTTCAATTTCGAATTGATGACCACGAAAGTGTTACGATTATAAATTTATATTTTTTTCCCTTTTTTTATAGCAAATAACAATAATTTTACATTAAAAAAAAATGTTATTAAATTTTTTATATTTGACATTGAATAAAAGTTTTAATGTTTCAAAGTAAATAAAAATAAATTAGTATATAATACTCACTCTATGAATTGTTTCCTCAAAACTTTGTTGTGGACCACCATTCATTGTTTGAAACTGACGTAATCGTTCATTGGCGGCCTTCAAAACGAAATAAAATTTATTTAAGTATATTTTATTAATGGATTTTTATTTTCAAATTATTTTTTTTTTGTGCAATAAAAAAAATGAATAAATTTATGCAATTAAATTTTTAGATTTAAAAACAAAAGATGTCAGCATAAAAATGCAATTTTAAAATACTAAACTAGATTTTAAATTAATTTACTGAATCTCAGTTTTAAATTAATCTTCTTTAATGTCATTCTGTATAATTGCAAAATATATAAAAAAAAAATTAAATTAGTAGTTATATAAAATTTATGTCCAAAATAAAGAATTCAGCAAAATTCCAGTGCCACTTCAACATCATAGTTCATAGTGAATTTGTATATTAGTGTTTGCTGTTTTGTTACAGGTTTGTAGTATAAAGTAATTGTATAGCAGGTGAATGTTTTTCATATATAATTAAAATTGTAACAATTTTTTCTTATTACTATATATTTTTTCCTCGTTCCTTATGTCTTTAAAATAAAGGTAATAAAACGTATCAAAAAATACTAGCAACATTATATCAAAGAATTTTGTATAAATAGTCTTTATACATTTCAATTTGACAGTCGACTAATTTTTTGGCATACATGATTATAATATAATTACTTCGTATGCAAGCCATCTTAAACTAAATTTTAAAATTCGACATCATAATATCTTAAAAACCGCAGTAGCACTAGCAATAATACTTTATTTGAGAAACTGACAGCCAATTTCTGTAGTAATAGAGTAAGGAACCAAGAAGTTAATGCAAATTTAATAGATTATAAAATATAATTATTCGTTAATCGAAATATATTTTAGCATATTATGAAGAAAGCTATACTTCTCAATAGAAATTTTATGCAGCAGCTTCATAAGGCTACTTGGAGTGTTAGAAACATGTTAGAATGAATGAATGCTAAGCGCTTTCTAGAGTATAAAAACCTTCTTCACTATCACCTAATAATTAGGTCCTAATTCCGTGTCCGGTATCCTTCAAAGCTTTAATATTAACTACCAAAAATTAATATGGACGCATAGCAATTTTAAAATAGCAGATAATCAGAGTATTTACGTGTAAAGAATAATTTTTGACAATTTTACGTAAAGAATTTGTAAACAATAATTGTTTACGTAAAGAATGTAAAGAATATAAAAGATCAGCTATGTACAAACAGTTTTTTTGACACTGTGTCATTGTTTTTGACAGATTGATGATATTCATTTTTGTTTTCGTAACCATTTTAGTTTTTATTGAAATAAAATATCTGGAAGACCAAAAGCTAACAACAATTTAATATTGCAAAACATATTTTAAAAATACAGCTGTGGAATGTGTAAAGATCCGTAGTTGCAAAATTAGAAAAATAATAAATTTCTTGTTTGCTTTTTCTAAACCTTTTTAAGGTTTCAATTCTTTACATTGTTTACCATGATTTTAGGCTCAAATCATTTTTAGGTTATGTAAACAATTAATTCTTTGGATGTAAACAATTACGTAAATTACTTTTTGTAAAGGATTTGCACAACGCTGACGAAACCATAAAAAGGATTAATTTATTGAAAACAAAAAATTGCAATTAGAAGTAATGTATATGAAAAACTGTCAGAAATAAAATTCAAACTTCTTCGTATTAAAACATAATGTAATTTCAAAATAAATGTTCTTTCAACAAACCCGTATATTTAAAATATTTCTTTTTTTTTAAAGAAATTCATTATAATTTTAATTTTGTCATTTTTTTTTTTTTTTAGGGTTTAATATGTAGTCATGATGTCTGTGTTGTAAGTTGACCTTAAACAATGTCTTTTAACCTCGGTATGATGCCGTGTTAATTTCTTATTTTTAGCCATAGGTGTTTCGGCGTTATATATGAATGAAAAGCTTTTGATTTTTTTGTAAATAAAATTTTCTAATTATTTTCGCGCTAACGATGTGTTGTACTGTACTGTTTATTATATACATATACATCTTTTATATATACATGTGCAATGCATATAAGCTTTTTATATATATACAGAATATATTTTCCTACTATACATAGCCATGAAGTTAAATAGGAAAGAAGAAAATGAAATGATTTTGGGGGCCGTTCAAGTGCGAAAATTCATAAATTTTTAATATATGTTTTTTATTTTTTTATTATTATTATTTTTTAAAAAAGCGCATGGCATTATGCTTATATCATTTTATTTATTTATTTTTAATGCTGCAAAATGTTGTTGCTTTTTTTATGTTCGGAAAACTGAATAAACATTTTTGAAACGTCTCGTAATTATTTTATTTTACATAATAAAAAATTTTACTTTAAAAAAAACTTTAAAACCGAGGCATACAAGTGAAAAATTATTTAATTTTTGTTGTTAATTTTTTTTACTTTTATTTTATTTTATGTAACTTATCTTAGAATTATTTAATTTTCTAAAAAGTTTCTTTCATTTATGTTTTGTTGTGTATGTAGAGAAATGGTTTTTTTTTTTGTCATAAAAAAAAAACTTTTTATAGTTGATTATAAATTTATAATTTCAGAGTTATGCAAAATTTCACAGAAAAAAACAAATACGTTTTATAGACTTCCATTTCATGAATATAATCATAAATAATACAGAAATTATTTACATACTCTTATTTGTGTTGCTGATTGTTGATTGTTTCTATCACGTCTATTTACGGTTCTTAATCCTTTTAAAAGTCTTGCCAGTGTTGTCCTTTTTTTAGTTTCACCTCTGCCTTCTAATAAAGTTTTTCATTTTTTTATGTAGAAATATAGAAAAGCAAAATGAATTATGGAATAATATTGTAAAAACAAAATTGAATTACAAAAAATTAATTTTCAATTTATTAAAATTTCGAAAAGGTTATTTTCTATTTGATTAATTTTCATTTGAATTACTTTATTATTTACTCTCATGTAATTTACACTACATAAAAAAAATAAAGGTAAAATCTGCAGATTGAAAATGAAATATGAAATTTGGAAATATGATAAACTATTTATAGCATATAGCGAGGATATACAAAGGCCGTGCTACCAAATGTACAATATTTTCATTAAGGCAGAAAATTTATTATCAGTGTTAGAAGTTATTTTCGATGTTATTCAAAAAATTTTATAATATTGTAAAAAAACAATAATTCAAATAATTTTTATCGGACTTTCCATTTTGCCATAATTTCACTAATAATATCCTAAATACTATAGTCGAAATATGAAAAACAGGAAAAATCATTTAAATATAGATAGTTCAATCTTATGGGTAACTGCGAAACTTAAAAGAAAGTTTAGGATTTACTTAAAGAGAAGAAAATCCTCAACTACTGAACAAAATAAGTTGTCACATTTTTTACGTTGTATATCCTTTTAGACAAACAACTTTAAAAAAATTAAAAAATCATTATATTTATGCAGTAGTTGAGCATTTTCTTCTCTATAAGTAACAGTCCTTAACTTTATTTTGTTATTATTTTATCTCGAAAATGTTTCGTAATTTGCCCTATGATAGAACTATCTATATGTAAATAATTTTTCATAATAGTAACTAGTAGCATTTAATTCTACTCTTCAAAATGAATTGGAATTGGTTTTTTTTTTTTTTTTTCAAATTTCAAGGACTTTATTGCTGTGTTCCGAATAACAACAAGTGGAAAGTTTTAATTTCGAAAGTTAAAATAAATAATTTTTGGTATATATTTGAAAAAATCACAAAAAAATCACAAAAAAATCATTAAATTGTTTCGTAAAACTAACAATTTTTATATAATAGAAAATGATTTTCATAAAATTTCCAACATTTCCCGACAGAATTTTTAAAACTTTTGAAAATTAATTTCAGAATATAATAAAACTTATGTAAATAAAAAATTATATTCATACCTGTAGGTGGGAATTCATAAAAATATGCTGACCTTGGGCTAATGGAACTGCAATACAAATAAATGAAAAGAAATTTTGTTATTTATATATAATTTTTTTTTATGTTATTATAAATATTAAAATTTTTTATTCTGCTACTCTTTCTACTGAATAATTAAATGTCTTACGTCTGTTGGACTAAATTTAAATTTGCATTGTTTATTAATTGTTGTTGGGTTTGTTGTTGTTGTTGTTGCTGTTGTTTTTGCGGCACTACCGGTAAGGATACCTGCTGTTGATTTTGTGAATTTATAATATTTGCTTGTTGTAATAATGCTCCTCTTGCCACTCTCGGTGCAAATACGCCATAACCAAAGCCATAAATTTCATCTTCTTCTTTGTCTGACAGACAACTTGATGGCTGTATAATATAAGAAATAAAAAAAAAAATATTTTTATATTATATTATTTATATGTATATATACAATGTATAAATATTTCAAGTAAAAGGACATTTAATTTAGGACAAAAAGAATAGATAAAATAAAAGTTTTTAAAATTCAACTATAATATAAAAACTAAGAAAGTTTTGTTTTGTATATAAATTTTCTAAAGATAACAAATTTGTGATATCTTTTTCAAAGACAATTAATTCTCTAGTTACACACATAATATTAGAAAATGTAATTTTTTACAAATATTATGATTACAGTGCTTTATAAAATGAAAATTATACGTGCAAAACACAGATAAATAAACTACATTACAAAGAAAAATTCAAATAAAACATTTTTATTGATAGATCACACAGAGCCTATTTGTCATACGGGCTAATTATTATTATAAGGACAGCATAGAACTAATTGCCTTTGTAAATATAAGGAAATATGAGAAAAAAATTAAGTTATATATAACATATTTCAACCGTTTACGTACGTCATACGATTATATTTATTAATTGTCTATCACATTTAACTAAACCTCACAAAATATTAATTTTCCTTACTATACTAAATACTATAATTTAAAATTTCGTTTGGGTCCAATCAAAAATATATAAATAATGTTATTAATGATAAAATTATTGCTCCTAATCAATTTAATGTCACAATTGAACAAAAATTTCATGTTACGACTCTGTGATCTTTCTATAAGTGATTATCAACAAAATAGTGTATAAATATATAAATTTTCTCAGCCTAATTTAGATTTAAAAGAGATATTATCGTATCCTTATTAAGTAAAATTTTAAGACATTTTCATAATATCATTTATATTTGAATGTCCTTTTTAAAATTCTATTTACAAAAATATTTATCAAGAATTTACATAAATAAGTGCTTCAGAAAGAGTTAAAACAAAATAATTAAAATAATTATACAAAAAATTAAAAGAGTTTTACAAAAAAAAATTAAAATAAAAATTTAAACCAATTTAAATCTTAGATTAGAACGTATATGATATTTATACACGTTTAACATAATTGTATTAATTATGCTTTGAACAAAAAATACCAAGTGCTTCGATATGTGAATGTTAAATTAATTAAAAACTCTTCTATATACATATATATAAATATATAAATCTAAAAAGTAACTTTTTACATTTCACAAGAGAAATGTATATAAATATTCTGATTTTGATAATATATTTAATATTAAAAAAAAAAAACTATATAAATCTACAACCAAAATAAAAGAAAAACATGTTAGGCAATCAAGCTACTAAAGTTTTTTTGTTGTTGTTGTAATTTAGGTAGGATATAATGTTTAGGGGGTTTAAGATTTTTGTTTAAATGTGTGTTTTTTTTTTTTTGTTTTTTTTTTTTTCAACTATGTAAGATATTTACCGAATATTTTCCTGGCACGTAAATTGGCTGACTATGACTATTTGGTAAACCCCCATGACATGAACTACCTCGATGACCCCTTGTTGTACCCATACCAGCTGGATTAAGTGGACTACGTTCCGCCCATGCTGCTTGCCTAGCAATTTCTAAAGCACTTAGTACATCTCCAAAGGGAGCCATTAACAGTTCACAATATACCGATGCTAGACCTTCTAAATGACCTCTTTGGCCATCCTGTGAAAATAAAGCAAAAAAACCAAAAAAAAAAAAAAAAAAATAATAATAATAAAATAAAATAAACAAAAAGAAAATACATATATATAACAAAAAAAATAGAGAAGAAAAGATATAATGAAAAAAAAAACGTATAAACATAGAGAACATTTTCATTACATATTTATAAGGTATATGCGCCATTCATGCAAGTATGTTAATTCAAATGTTTTTATCAATATTATGAAAATGACAAAAAAAAAAGTTTTATGAAAAATGAGAACTATAAAAAAAATAACCTAAAACTGATCAGTTTTTGTTATAAACTATAAAAAATAAATTGGAATCGTATTAATTTCTAACGTCCTTTTCTAAATTAGAACAAATTGTTGAAGAGTATTTAGATAAAATTAATTTTAACAAATTTATAAATTTAATTTTTTCTTAAAATCTTATCAGTTTTTATAAACTCTTCTTTTATAATCTGACAAAAATATCTGCAATTTATATAAGAAGAACATTGAACATTGCTGGAGGAGTTTTCCAAGAGTTTACCTACGTGCAAAGTAACTATATGAGATTGTGAGGTATTTTAAACGAATAGAAAACGTTAGCGCTAACTAACCTTCAGATCGTAATCGCTACTCTAACAGAAAATTCTGCTTGATCGATAGAAACGCTCGTAGTCATCCATTCATCATACTTGACCAATTGTAAAACTGCATTAATCCCAGGATGAGCGGAAATTCTAGATCACATCCTATGTAATTGACCCTGGTCTCGAAATCTAGTAACAACTCTTCTCAAATTTTCTTCAAATACGAGAACCTTCGTAGAAAATACCTCAATACCAACTCATAGTTAGGTTTCCATCAAAATAATATAACTTTGATCTAATAGGTTTTGTTTATGTGAGGAAATTGCTTTCATTCTGTCATTACTATAAATTAATACGAAAAGTCGGATTTTAAGGAGTAAGTTGCGTCAGATTTGTCGGTAATTAATAGATTGATAATGTATTTTATATGAGAATTCAATACGTGCGAAGAGGTAAGTAAAGTATATTTTTTTAAAGAGGATAAAAGTTAGGGATATTAGAAAAAGTTGGCTTTACAATTAGAGTGGAAGTATTATAATTTTTTGAGATTTAGTTTTGAAAATAATTAAAAATAACAAGATATCTAAACTAATACAATAATCAAATTGAAATAATTTAATTAGACTATATATATTTCCATATGTTTAATTAATTAAAAAATCGTTCGTGAATATTAAAATTTTACCTAATGAAAACTTAAATTTCTTAATAAAATATTTGAGAAAGTTCTTTCATATTCTCGACAAAAACAAAATTCATTTCACATTCTCGACAAAAATAAAAAAAACTAAGTAATTAAAATATGGCTTTAAGATTAGAACTTAGAACGTAGCGAATAATTACCAAAACATTCTTAAAGAATTTATTCAATTTTAGTATGGTAACATTGTATGTAATTATGACACATGTGATTATCAAAAACGGTGCTGTAAGCTCTTCTAAAGTAATCCTTTCAAATTAAATTTTCAAATCTTATTACAATATGACTGAGAATTGAGATATAAATTCTATTTCATCACAGCAGTTTCGTTAAAAGAGTTTTAAGCAAACTAAGAAATTTACTGTATAGTTCAATTGAAATCATTTAAGATAAGTCATTACGCAATACATTCCATAAAATATATTGTACCCAAAATGTAGCAAATCAAACTATTGGCTTGTGACAGTGTGATCTGACATCAAAAATATATGCTAGTTAAATTCTAAGTATTCATTCCCCTACATATGCATTGTTTGGCAAAGGAAATATAACTATGAGTATTTCTCTCTTTCTATGATCCTGATGGCATAACGCAATAGTTATAGTTAAAAGTATTCTTCCAATACTTATATAAAAGTAAAAATATTGGAATTAATAAATAGTTGCTAAATAATCATCATTAACATAGAAATATAATCATTGTGTTGGTAATGGTTTTAATAAGAATTCTAACCCACCTTAGAACACTTCTAAAAAGCACAATGTCATACATTTAGTTATTTTATCTTTAAAAAGTTTTATAAAACTGATACTAAATAATGTACAAATGATACTAACGTATAATACCAAATTATTTATACAAATATATAAAGAAGAGGAGAACTTTAACATTATCTAAGAAAACTATAAATTCCTCGTTTAAATTTTGCAGGTATTAGTCATAGCGTCATTATGACTAATACAAAAGTGTAATGAAAAACACCTAAAATTGTACACTCTAAAAAGTGTAATGAAAAACACCTAAAATTGTACACTTTACAAAAGTGTAATGAAAAATACCTAAAATTGTACACTTTACAAAAGTGTAATGAAAAACACCTAAAATTGTACACTAAACTAATTTTTTTTAACCCAATATATTCTATATAAATATATGTAATATTGTGTTCACTTCCGATCAATATAGAATTCCTATCGGATTATCATTCTTAAAATTTAACTTTTTTAAACTTATTAACATTATACCCACCACATCAAATTTATATCCCTGGCTATATAACATAAGCATAACCATATATATAAATACAAATCTCTGTTAAATCGAAACCAACAAATAAAATTCTCTTAAATTTCTATTCAATCGAAATATATATGTATAACATTGTATAAAAAAATAAATAAATAAATCTAATTCGAACCTAAATCCAAAAACCAAAATAAAAAATAAAATTATCAAAATCTTCAATACAAGATTTTTTATTTTATTGCACAATCTTTTCTCGTATTTTCTCAATTGTTATTGACATTCATATATATATTTATATATACGTATAACGTATGATTATACGTATATATATATATATATACATATAAGTTTATAAAACAATATTAAACATTTTTGCGGATTTTCGGTTTACAAAAATAACGAAAAGCTCAAAATTGTTTGCATTGATTTTAGAACTATGGGTGAAAACCAACACACAAATAAAAATATATTTATATATACAAATAAAAACACTACAAAATTTGTTGTAATTCTTTAATCCTTGCAAAAAAAAATGTTACACGTCCTTTTTTGTTTGCTTTTTGTATCCGATTTAATGGTACACACAAAATAACAATCCTATGTCTGACCAGGCCATTTTCCATATATATATAACAACAATAATATAATTTATTTATTTATATATATATATATATATATATGTATATATATAAAAAAAAATCCTTTGCAGAATCATACAAACGAAAAAAAGGACTTTTATAAAAACTAAACATAAAAAGATTTTGTTTGGTACGAATATAATATCGTCCTTTTATTACTGTAAATTACAATAAAAACCAGTTTTTTTCGTGTTGTTGTTATTATTGGTGTGTTGCAGAAAATGAAAAAAAAAAGGAAGATATCACAACTTAATATTGTCCCCTTTGGTAACATTTTCATAGACATTTTCTCTATACCGCCTGATTTCATTTTTATATTTTCTATATAAAGAAATAAAACAATTTCTTTTAAGAAAGCAAATTGTTGTGAGCCAAATTACATCTAGCAACAAAACAAAAATCATATATATATATATATATATATAAATACGTACACCGTAACGTATATATATATATATAAAATCCAGAGTTTTTCATTAACACTTAAAACAGTGTGTATCCCCATCAGTGTATGTTTATTGATGATTTTTTATTTTTGGTTTTATTAACCATATTGTATATATATGTACAAGGATTATATTTTTGCGCCTTGAAAATTGGTTTTTTTTTTTCCTGACTTTTGAGGAAAATATTTTTTTTTTTTAAATAAAAAACATCAAAAGAACAAACAGTTCAAACTTTTCGGATGAAATAAAGTCAAAAAATTAAATGAAGCGGTAGAGAAAATAACGAATTTAGTCAGGCATACGAACGGATGGTTAAATTCTGTGTGTTCCGGGGACTAAATTTTTTTTTGGTATCATTTATTATATATATATATATATATATATATCGCAAAAGTTAATGATGAAAAATTAATGAGAGGGTAAATTTTAAAAACCCTAACTAACAATTTCTCATAATTTTAATCTATATTATATGCATTTAATTTGTTCAGTCATGTATATGGGTGGTAAGCGTTTAAGTTGAAAAGGTATTTATATTTATACTGGAAATAATATTATTAAAATATTATAGCTATATTGTTTATAAAATCATATTTATCCTTTTTATAAAATAATAATTGTAAACACCCTGTAAATATTTTATTAAATAAATAAAATATATATTATATCTCTTTACGAACGTGTTTTTTACTCTTATATATTATATAAATCAGGGTGTCCCAACTGATGTTATCACATTGTTCGTCACGAAATCACCTGGGAATTTTGATATAAATACAATTTTCTTTGTATTTGTCATGGTTTTTCAACGCTCTTTTTATTATTCGAATTTTATTTTCTATATATATAAATTTTGAAGGATCCCTTGTGAAATTGTGGTGAAAATTTTATAAAACAGTTAAGATGGCGTTCAATATTTTTTGTGATAAAAACGTTTTTAAATATATATATTCGTATTTTGTATTATATAATCTACAAAAGGATATTGGCCTTACATACAAAGATCTATAAAAACAACATCAAGTGAAAGTTGAAAGTGTAAACACGTAAAAATTATTTCTGTTTTATTCTTCATTTCAAAAATTTATATAGTGTTCACAACAAAACTGAAATGTTTTAGAAAAACTTCGTATATAAATGGAAAATGTATAATTTTTTTTTTTTTTTTTGCTAACCAGAGGACAACAGGTAAAATATGCTAATAATTTTAAAACTATGAACGAAATAATTCTATACAATATAGAGAAACATATATAAAAAAATGATGATGCAAATTTCCATAATAATAAAAATGCATTTTCCTAGAAAATTATATTCAAATTTTTTAGTAATTTGACATTTTATTAAAAAATTAGTGTTTCAAAATGTCAACTATATAATAAATAATATTTAATTTAGTTAATTTGAATATTACTAGATAAAAATTTTTCACAATTTTCTATTCATTCTGATGGAAACTTTTATATTAAAGTTCAACAAAAAACTATATAAAAGTTAAGGCCATAATAATAATATGAATTAGAGACTATTAATTTGAACTTTATTATTCATTCCTGTTTACCTTTCTATACGTAAATATCTATTATAAAAATAACAAAAAATATAATAAAATATATAATATTATTTATTAGTCAATTTAATTTCCTTAAATAAATAAAATCAATTGTTGTGTATATATATAAATATATAGACAAAAAATAAAGAAAATGTACACAAATCTTCTCGTAAAAAGGAAAATCGAATTAAAACCCATTAATCGAAAATATCTTATAAATTTTTTTTTTATTCTTTGTTTGGACTATATATTTACAAGAAACAGCCTTAAAATATTTTGTTACACGCTATAATAATAACAATTTTTGAACACAACTTTAATGGATTTTCTTTTTGAATCTTTCACTCATCAAATTTTCTATTTTATATTTATATATAAATATAAATTCTTTATATATAAATATATATAAAAATTCCTTGATTTTCACTCAATGAACTATACTTATATAAATATCTCTATGTAACCTACATAAAATCCTAAAACTAAGTTTTCCCTTTTAGGTCTTTCTAAATTATATATATATACATTTTACATATATATTTAGTATATTTTGTATAAAAGCATAAATATACATAAGGGTACAACAAAAAAAAACAACAACCTTGCCATAAAAAGTAAATGCCTTATACTCTCTGAAATATTCACTCTGCTGAACTAAAAATAAGCGTTAAGATAAAATTCCCAAAATGCGTGTACAAGCTTATTTAATTTCATTTCTGCGATTTTTTTTTTTTTTATATGCCTAGGATTTTTCGTGTTGTTTTTTAGGTTTATATTATTATTTTGCTTATTTCTCTGTTTTTTTGTTGTTTTTTTTTATGTTGCTGCTGATGTTTAAGGTATTATATGTATATGAGCTTTTATGTACATTTAACCAAATCCAAAGTAAAATTATTATATATTATTTTACTTTTATTACGCGAGCACCGATTTTTTTTTTTTTCATTCATTTTATGTTTCAAAAAATCATTTTATTTGCATATACTTTTATTCTTACTGGGAACGATAAATTCAAATATAATAATAAAAAAAAAAATATATATATATTTTTGTTGTTGTTATTATATGTTAAAAACAAAACAAAATACAAAAAAAAAATAGAAAGGAAATTGACAAAATTCTATATAAATATTTCGTGCATTAGACGAAGGTATAAAAACTTGGAAAATTGAAATAAAATTTTTATATATATAGAAACTAATACCTGAAACACTTTACAGGAAATCTATTTAATTATGAAAAATAATTTTATTTTTTTATTATACAAAGATGAATTTTTATTCTTTTTAAAGAAAAAGAAAATCTGTATATAGGAAAACTTTTATTTTCGAAATTTATATGAATTATATAGTTAAGGTGGGAAATTTTATGGCATATAGTAAAATATAATGGAAATGAAAAACAGATGTTAAATTTTTAAAAATCTTATAAATGTGGCCAATTGTAACACTAACAAGTAAATCGGAAACATAATGTTCGATAACGTTATACATAATAATAATTTAAATTGTGGTTATCAGAACCTACATATAAATTGAGGTAAAAGGGCTAAAACACATAGGCGCCATTGATTCGACGGTGCCTTAAAAATGATGATTAAAAAATATGGTTATTTATTTGAAATAATGAATTTTAGTTATTATTATAAATTCAAAATTTTGGTTATTAATTTACTTTAATAAATTTTATTTTTTCATGTTTCATGGGACATAGGACCTCACGCTCACTGATAGAGGTTTTATGGAATTTACAATTTGGACCTACTAATTTTATATGGATTCCGAATTATAAGTTTCTTTAAAGTGACGAAACTTAATTCAAATAATTTAATGGCTTTTAATAGTAAAACATTTGTTGTGAAGAAATGGTATCAACCAATATTAAAACTATCATTACTAATTTAAAGCTGAGTCAATTTTAGATCGATTTAAATTCGTTTATAAATTGAGAAATGTTTCAAATTTCCTTTAGCCGCTTAAATTTGTGAAGACAGCCCTGAACTTTATTAATAACAATAATGAATTCAATAAAATTTTCTAACGATTTACAATTTAGCCTGTTCAATATAAATATATCAAATATTATTATCATAATTATGGTTTTGTCATTATTATATTGATTCGTTTTATTGGAATGATTCAATATTACATTAATCATAAGATTTAATCTTAAAATGTTGGTGTAATGAGAATACTATTAACCCATTAAACCTAATAACAAACGCTTGAAGATATTTTAATGATAAGATTGAATATGTAGATTTTCATAGTTTAATTATTTATTATGTTATATAACGAAAGGAATTTTCAATATTTACATATTGATAAAAAATCGTAGAAGTAAGGTTTCGTGTAGTGCTACGTAGCGTATAAATTCAGCATTACTTCATAACCATTATATTTACAATATTTAGTTTTTCATAACGTTAAGAATATTTTGGCTGTAACCAACAAAAATATCTTGATAACGAGCATTTTTTTTTTCAATTTCACATTAAAGTTTTCAAGTTTGAAAGATTGTAAAATTGAAATCGGTAAGTTGAAAATTTATTACTTTAATAGTAAAAAGTTCAAATCTTATAATATATTAATAACAATTAATTTTAATAATTTTATTTCAAAGTTGCAATTGATTAGTTTGAAAATACTTAGAGACAACTAAAAAAAAATTAAAACTTTAAAATTTATAGCAAATACTTTTTAGAAGTTTTAGCAGCTTATACACAAATCACTATGAAAACTGACAAAAATTAAAGTACGATTAAATTTTAGTGGATAAAGTTATGAAAATTACATACTAAATCACATATACTTAAAACAAGCCAACATTATTGAATTCAACTGTTCAAATGTTTTATGGTTCTAGAAATAAACATAATTCTAGACTTCAATATAGCTAGAGTAAAACTTTTTGATGGGCTTATATTAATACTACGTTAATGCATGGAAAAATGTTCATATGTTTTATTTCTTGTGAGTCGCTACTGGAATATTATCAAAGTTTTACGACTAAAACCAGCAGAATTTGATACATATTTTTTTCATAATAAATAAATATAAAAATATATAACAAAATTTTTTATATTAGATTGACAGGTCAATATCAAATCCCGACATTTTTGTATTTCTTTCAAATATTTAAATTAAAATATTAATTCCAGTAAATCAGCTAATGTCAAATTTTGTCTCGTACCAAAAAGTGATTTCTAAAAAGTCTCAAAAAATGATGACGGACTAATAAAATAGTTAAAATTCTACAACCAATTTATGGAAGGATCTGCTCTAGTTTTCAATATTATTATTTAGGTCTTCTATAGATCTTTAGATTATTCGTAACAAACGGGCCAAAAGAAACATTTAAGTATTTTGTATTAGTACGAAGGTGCCTTCAAAATTATTCACCTTTCATATAAAAATACATTTCACCATTTCACGATATTCTCGAATTACATAGTGCAAAAAGTGTAATTTTCTTAAAATAAACAAATACAAGTCGCAGAGCACTGTGTTAATTGTAAAAATGTTGTGTAATTGAAAAGTGTGATCACTTCATTGTAACACGAATTTGTTATTAGAAAAATATAAAAATTCCTCCTCAGTGAAAACTTATATTTAAATTTAATTTTCATATAAAACTATAATTTCTTATATATTCTTTAAGAGCATAATAAATAAATTAATACATAAAACTAAAATTTTAATTCAAAATTTATACGTTACATACTTATATATAAATTATGCATTTATTATGTTGTAAAATGTTTCCTAATTCCTTAATATTTAATATCCTTAAAGGACAAAATATATAATCTTTATGTACATAACCATTTTATTTTTTTCTACTACCTTTTCATAAAACATTTTTTTTTTTTGCTATTTTTTTTTGTAAGTTTCATCAATTTGCAGTTAATTTGAATAACAAATTTAACTCTTCCACCTGAGCCTAACGAAAAAAGAATATCCATGTATATATAGTTAAATGTACTTGTAGTTGGGGTTAAGGATTTTGTAAAAGGATGAGACAAAAATTCTATATAAAAATGTTGTATATATAGTTACAAATTTTGAGATATTTTATATTTTCTAAAATGACAAAATTATGCTGATAGTATAGTCAAAATGTACTTTGGCTTTTATTATATATACAAAAGTAATATCAAAATAAAATTAAAGTGTTTTTGTAGGACACTCAACTTAGGTTATACACGCTTTTAACAAATTCTTTTAAAAGTTCAACAGAAGATATAAAAAAAATATAATGTTTTCTATTAAATTTTCATTTAATTTATTTAAAGTTTTTAGTCTAATTATATTTTTTTTTATATAAATAAATATACTCCCTAAAATTTTTGTTTATTTCATTTTTTGTCTTAAAGTATCTTAAATTTGTAACAAAATACATAAAACCGCACAGAATACTAAATTGTACATTCACATGCAAAAAACATATTTTCATAGGTAAAAAAAATATATAACAACAACAACATATTTTTGAACATCCTAGAACAAAAATTAACAAATATTTTAGAACTTTACAGGTTTTTTTTTTTGGTCAGCTCTAGAAAAACTTAGCTCTAGAAAACTTTTTAAGATATTTTCACGACAATGGTAAAAAAAATTTTTTCAATGAAACTAAAAAGAGAAATGTTTTTTATTGATAATATAAAATTGAAATAAAACTTTCGTTGTTATTATTGTTGTGTATATACATAAAATAATAATATCCTTTAAAATCGATCGAACATAAATTCGTCCTTATTTCTTTGATTACAATCTGCATGCAAGAATTTTCATAGCAAAACATAAATAACTTTTTTTTTATATTATTATACATAAATAAAGTATATAAAAATATGACGTATATAAAAATTATTTATTTACAGATTTCTTTTTTTTTTTAGTAAATAAAGAAACTATCAAGAAATGTAAAATATTGAAAATTAAAAATTAGTTTTCAATTTTATATATTTTTCCGAAATATAAATTGGATTAACTACATTGACTTTAGTTTAAAATTCGATTAAAAACTAAATTCGATTGGAAATCTAATGAAATATTGAATTTAATTATAAAAGTCAATAATGCTTAAATTTTAAGTTACAATAATTTAAACTTTCTAAATTTGACATTTAAAATAATTTTATTAAATTTAGATAAAGATTTAGATACGAGAAATGAAAATTAATTTTAATGTTTTTTTCTTATTTTTTTTTTTTTTTTTCTGGAATTATTATCCCATTAGGATCATAATTTACTGTAAGTTATTTTTAATGTTTTTTCATGGGTTTTCATCTGATCTTTAGGATAAAATTTTGAAAAAAGAAATTTTATGTAAATTTTCTTGAAAAACTCTTAATTTATCAACTTCGCATTTTGTATTTTATCGTATATAGTGGGAAATAGCAGAATTAATAAGCCGTGAATTATAAGAATAATTATCATCATATAATTTTTGTATATATATATAAGAAGTCAATTTATTTGATGCCATCTAAATTAAGGTATTAGAGTATTTAGAGGGGGAGATTGATAAATGTACAATTCACTTTCTATTTTTAAAGAAATTTATAATGACAAATTATTATTGATTCAATCGATTATACACTTTGAATTGTTAATAATGTATGTGAAAAGGTTTAATTTGGAGTAAAGTAGATGATTAAAATGTTTAATGGATTCATTTCCAAGTAAATTTTGTTATAAAAGTTTTATTGTTGGAGTGCATACTTCAAAATTCATATTTTGATTGTACCTTTTCCATTGTGGATTTGGAGGGTGAATGACAAACCTAACAAATCAATTTGCTTAAAAAGAAAGTGTTTAAAAATAACACTTCACCGCAACAACAAAAGAACCGCTTTTACTAAGTAGTTGAATCAGTGTATCGCAGAAGTATGCAGGGTCCAGGATATAAAAAATGTATGCCTTATTTAACTAATTTGATCAAGTCAAGATTTAAAATACTTGCGGGCGGATAATCTTGAATTGGTACTGAGGGTAAATGTTCTTTACAGAACTCTTTCATAACTTCAAAAAATTTGGAAACATATCTATTAAGTTCATTTGAACCCAACAGTTACAAATTTGACACTTTTTGAATACTTTATATCCATTTTTAGCAAAAAAGTAATTTCAAAGATAATTCAATTCAGGATATTGCAAGAATTATTCATTTCGATATTATTTCAAGACTGATAAGTTTTTGTGATTAATCCATTCATTATTCAGTAAAAGTATAATATTCGAGCAAGCAGAGACCTCCTATTCGGAAATTTGACATATAATTAATTATATAATGTTAATTTTAAATAATTAATTTTGAATATTAATTAATTAATTATATGAATTATAACATTATGCATATAAGTTTTCCTAATGCTATTATGCTGTATCTTAAGTTTATTGGATTCGTTGAGAAACTTTTCGTTCAATGCTTTTTTATTGATAATATAAAAGATAAAGTTTTTTTTTAAATCCTTTTATATTTAGTGGTTGATATTTACAACAATATGTAAATTCACTCCGAATAACCGAAATTAATTTTACCAACTTTTAACCGTCTTTGTATATGATAAATTAGGCAGTCGTTGACAATTTTAATGTATTATATAATAGAAAATTTTCATCAGTCCATTTCGAATCAAATTTTAAATAGAATTTATGAAAATTATTGTGATTAAACTGTTGAATTATGAATATGATTAACTATTTAACATGAATTTTAAAAAAAGTTGAAAATTCGAAGAAAAATTTTCAATTTCATTTAACTACATTATGATATAGATTAAAAGTTTCCATATCATTTTCATAACAAAACTGTGTTACAAACAAAAACTTATTATTTTCCCAATAATTTTTCCCATAAAAATTTGTTTAACAAGATTACAACATAAAAAAAAAACATTATGTCTAAAAAAGCATAACAAAAAACAAACCAACAAAAGAAACAATATACAAAAATAAAAATTTACTTTTTTTTATTATGTCAAATTTTTGTGGTCAAAACTAAAAAACCACAAGGAAAAATTATTAAACAAAAATTATTTCAAATTTTATTAAATTATTATATATACAATAATTTTGAAATAATAAATGAAAATGTAAAAAACGATTTTTTTAAAAAAAAAAAATTATTTTATATATGTATACAAACATAAATAAAATCCAATTATATTTAAGGGAAAAATATGTTTTTTTTTTTTATTTTTGGTATTACTTAAATTGCTGCCTGGTGCTTTACAAAAATACCCTTTGTAACAGAAAATTTGTGTATAGCGTTTATTACAGTTTCCCATTCATTTTCATCCTTGCGGCTATCATTAAAATATATACTCTCTGAATGATAAGGATAATCAACATGGAAATCACAATAATATTTGTGCACCATTACCGGATATCATGATAAAAAAGACTTTTTACATAATAATGGCCACAAGAAATACACAACAACAGCAAAAAAAGGTTACTTTTGTATAAAACAAAACAGCAACAACAAAAAAACAGTTTATTTGATAATTTCTATAAATATATATTTATATATTTTTTTGGTTTGTATATTTTTCAAAATTTCCAAAAAAATATATATATAAAGAAAAAACATCAAATACATAAATATGTTGAAGGGCACCAACATGGAAGAGAACTTTTCATAAAATTTGTATGGTTTGTTACAATTTTAGAAAATTGTAACCAACCTTTTCATAATTCGGTAAGTAAAAATTCTGGTCTGGTCTCTGTTTAAACACCCAACAAACAAACAAACAAACCAAAAAAACCCAAGTCATTGAATTTTTGGAAGTTCATTTTCCATGTCACTCGTAAAAAACAATAATTTCAAACCATTTCGACAAGTACTATCCATTCGGTCTATGGACCAAATTCAATATAGAAATGGAAATCTTTCTTTTGAAGATGAAAGTTTGTTTCTTCAGCCGATCTAATTATTTAACATAAACTTTATTGGGTGTAAATTTAAAATAAAACTGAAGAAAAGAAAAATATGTTTAGAACCAGGAAAATGAAATTGTATATAGAAAAAAAAAAATTCACATAAATTTTTAGCTTTTCGCCCATGAATTTAAAGAAAATGAAAAATAAAATTGTTTTGACAATATTTTCCCTTTAAGAGTTTTTCACATGAAAGTAACTTATTTTTCCGTGATTGTTATTTTTTTTTTCTTGATTCCAAACAATTTCACTGAATATAAAATGAATTTTATAAACTTATAGATAAATATTTAGGGTTGCCAAACATTCCAGTCTAATGGGAACTTTTATTATTATTACTTATGCGATTAGCAATTACACAGTACGAGTTAAAGCTCGAGTGAAATTTTCATATACATTTAATGTCATAAACTCAGATGTGAAAAAAATCGTTTATAATTTCGGTCAGGTAGTTTTTGCACGGGAAATAATGTTCTAAAGATTATTGCATAATCAAATCTTGACATTTCATTTTTCAATTTTTTTTTCATAAGCTTATGCTCTATTAATCTGTGTAAGAAAAACCGAACATTTTCACTAAACCTTATACTAAGACTCCAAAATATAATTAAAACATAAATTTAAACTAATTAAAGTCTTAAGCTCGAACTGTGAAACTGAACATTAAAGATATTATAAAAACTGCAACAAGGAAGTAAAAGTTTAATATGCGACATAGTTACTCTACTTATAAAACGGTATTAAATGCATATAATTAGTATTAAATATTGTGATATTTTTGCATTAAGCTTAACCGTTTTTAATATTTTTATTATTTTAAAATCCATAAAGAAATTCAAATTAATTTTAATAATATTCCTGATTTTATAATGTAAAGTCGTAAGAATTACTTAAATTTTAGAAAAAATGTAAAATTTTAATATTTAATATCAATTTCAAAATCATCTAGTGGCAACCCTAATAATAGTATAAAATTGATTTTGCTTAAACTGATTTCATTTTTTAAGAACTGTTAAACGAAATTGTTTTTTATTCAATATCTACAAATGTTTAGTTTTAATATTAAATCGCGTTTTTCTGATAATAGTAAAATAAAATATAATACTAAACATTACATGAGTGTAACATTTTCAATTTTAAATTCTATTTATTTGATACTTTCTTATTTTTTTTATTTTTTTGTTGGTAAAATTAATATCTCGATTCCATTTTCTAGTTTATAGAACAACGACATAATATAGAAATCATGATAAGAAAAATAATATTTGTTTTATTTAAATTTATCTAACGATTTAGAATATTAAATAACAAAACAAAGGTAAATAATCCTTTACATAAAATATGTATACCGTATATATAAAAAAAGGTACCCTAATATTGTGTGGAACAAAGATAAAATAAGAATTTTATACATAAGGAAAAAAATATTGTCAAAATGATATTTTACAAAAGATTAACTAATTTTATTAGGAGCTAAAAAAAAAAATTTAGTAATTTGTATTATATATCCTCAAAATGACCAAACTATAATGATTCCATAAAATATATTCTTTAATTCGGAATTATCCAACATATTGAATGGTTGCATTTAAATAGTTGAATGGAAAGAACATAAAAAATTTCAAATTTCCCATTTACACACAATATCCATTTTCAACATTGACTTGAGAGTATAAATATAGAAAGGAATTGACAAAAAGGACATTTCATGATATAAAATTAATTAGAAACCTAAAAAAGTAGTTGTTTATTGTGATATATATTTACGTTTATACAAAACTTTATATAAATTTGAAAATCATCAACTATCTAAGATATTTGTCAAAAACGATATAACTGCTATTTTGAATAATTGAGATAAAGCTAATTATCTGTTTTTCACATTTATGTTTGATTCTCTTTTGAGTTAATTATATGTTTTTATTTCCCAGTAATTCAACATATACTATAAATATGAATACACTCAAATAAATAGGATCTAAAGATATTTTTTTCGACCAGCTTAATTGACAATTTTGTTTTCTTATTTCTCAATATAAGAATAAATTGGTAAAATCTAAATAAGTTTAGAAGTTCGTCAACTCAGTATTAGTTTGTCGTATGCGTAATTTGAATTAGAAATAATCTGATTTATTGGCTAATACTTTAAGTTCCCAACCCAATTAATTATATAATGATTGCTTATTTACCCCAGAATGGGGTTGTCGTTTATCGAAACACCAACTCACGAACAAATACTTTTTTTGTTCATACACGTACGACAATCCAATATAAAAATTAATGTTACCTATTAATTTAGCTTGGTAAATAAAAAACAATTTTAATAAGTTATCTTGATTCAGGTCTACATTGTAATGTATTCTTTTTGAGGGAATCACGTAAAAAATATTGCAAAATTTTATTAATTGAACTCATGTTAATTGGTTACGTACGATAAACCAATATTAAAGATTTTATTTTTTAAATGTATGCAAATTTTGTCGTACGACCGATAAATTAGGATTTATGACAAATCATAATCAATATTTGCATGTTTTTTTGGTAATATACGACAAAAGTAACATGCGTTATCTCCGTAATCTTTGTACTTAAATATGAAATAAAAAACAGATAGTAGAAAGAGGTTGTTTAAAACCCTATTTGGGAGTATACAACAAACAAACACTGAGTCGACGAGTTGATAATAAAATAACTCTTATAAATTTATTGTCATTCAATTAAGAATATTCTTGGTTGTTCCCTTTAATAAAAAATACGAATTCGCTTTTTACGAATCAAAATAGATACACTTCCAAACCACCTTTTTCTCTACACATTCAAAAAAATACATATACGACCGTAACAGTTTGTTAAAGGATTTTCTTAAAGGGTTAACTTGAATTGCTGTCAAATTTAATGTTACATTTTGGTGGATTTAGTTAAATTCTAATTATTTTATTAATAATACATATAATTTTTTAGATTGAAACCTTTTCGAATCAATAGATTATTTTATTTTAATACAATTTCCGTAAAAAACTAAAATTGTCCAAAAAATGTAGTTATTTAATTTTTGACAAATGACAGACAAATGTTCAAATGTTCTATGTCTATTATCTATTACTATATTTCCAGATTTTTAAAACACCATTATTTGTTGTTAATATATGTTTTCTAATTTCAGTTTATCACATATTCTAGTCTCTTTATTTACTAAACATTACCCTTGTCCTACATAATAAGAGTTATATAACATTTTACCTACTGAAATATTCTTATGTCCTTTGTACTTAAATTAGACTTTATACAACAGAGCGAGTACAAACAAATTAATTTAAAAGTAATAAATTTTAATTTTCTACCTACTTTTGTTTGTTTTATATATGGTTGGAGTGATTTACATGAACCTTTTTAGAATATATATTATAATATTAAATATATACACAATACACAGATATGAACCATTCCATTACTATATTATTTTATGTATACATTGTTACGTATTGCAAAATAAATGTCACCATTTAGAAACCGCAAAAAGTAATAAATAATTTTTGTGAGGTGCATTAATATTTTTTTGGTTTTTTTGATATACATATATATAAAATAACAAAAATCCTGTCTAATTTACATTATATATTTATATATGAGTCCTTGCAAAAAAAAAAATGTTTATATGTACATATATTTTTAGATTAAAATCAGAAGTTATTGAAAGTTTCAAAAAATAAATTTGATTTATTATAATCATTTTTTTTTGGTTATTATTTAATTTTTGGAATATAAAAACCGAAAAACTGAGTAATGTCATATACATATTTATATGACAGAAAAATTTGAATAAATTTTTAGATTTTCCAGATTTCCTACTCTCTACTTCCGAATCAGTCTATACAATTCATCATATCGAGCTAATAAATTTTGGTTTTTATAATATTCATAATTTTCTAGTTAAATGCGAAATTGTAGAGTGATTTGTTTGGAAAGATAATAGAAATATATATAGTTGACCTAGGATCACAAATCCGTATGTAATTATTAATAATGGAAAATTTTTTATGGGTACTTTAAGTAGTATAAAAAGCCTGTACTCATAGCTGAACATTAATCGCAAGATCATGGATGTTTCTGATTTGTAAGCTATATTACTTATAAAATTTTTATGAAATGTATAATAAATGTATAAAAAAGATAAGCCACCATAAAATGTGACACCTCTGTAGCTAAACAAAAACCTATTAGGTTTGTCTTACATTTCCGCCGTTTTTTGTCTGCGGCAGGCAAAATTTATCTGCCGAAGTATTGTTTTCGCCATACCAATTTGCATTTACGCCCAATTTCGAATTTAGCTACATACAAATTAATAAAATAATGTAAATAATTTAAGTGTTAAAATTCCATAAATCCATTTTTATATGGATGTCCGCCGCGTCGAAAATAGATGAAGTTGATTTAGTTTTGATTGATTGAAATCCAAAAAAATCTCGGTCTTCTAAAATGACTTTTATGATGGATTCAGAATGCTGATCAACTTCAACTTAACATAAACCAATCCAGAACAATATTAAAATATATAAGAAAACAATACTGTCATTCACAATACAATTCCATTCAAATTGTGCAAAGTTATGAAAATACTTGAAAAGTTAAAAGTTGAGCTAATTCAGCGTTGCTTTATGTTTCATAGAAACATAGAATTAGAAATATTTTAAAATTTATAACGATGTAATGTATAAAAAAAACCCAAATTATCCAAATTTATAGTTCTTTGCCAATAAAATCTTAATTATCAAATATACTTGATCAATAAACTATTTAAAAAAAATCACTCTTTTCAAAAATCTTCAAAAACCCATCAATTATAAAAAATTTATACTTCAAAAATTCATAAATAAAACAAAATAATATCGGAAAATGTTTACTAAATGATCCTTACATGAATTAACAAAAAAAAAAATTCAAAATCAAAATATTTCAAATGAAAATTTCTAACTTACCGGCGTTGAATATGGATGGGCTGTTAATCGTATTCCATCTGCATCTAATTGTTGTCTTAATATTAGTTCAACTTCACTTGGTGGTGTTTCACATAAAATTTCTAAACTTCCAGATAATGAATTTGGATCATCACTTAACATAAAATAAACACTAGCTGCACCTTTTTCACGTAATGCTCTAATACTTTTTAATAATTTATGACGATGCTGTGGATTAACAACACCAATTGCATCTAAATCTGGATCACCAACTTGTTTACATATTTCTAAATCATCATAACCATTATCTAAAAAACTTTCGGCATATTGTGATAGGCCAAGTGCTCGAAGCCATTCACATACAATATTACTAACTGCCATTATTATTAATTATTATATTTTAAATTAATTTACAGCCAATTTAGTTATTTATATATATATTATAATATTTATTAATAACACAAAATAAATATATAATTATATATAATATTCTCGTAAATTATTTACCATATTTTTTGAAGGTATAAAATAATTTTGTTTTTGCCATTTATTTTCCAATAATTATTATATTTTAGCCTTCCCATGTGACCTTATTAAATTTTTGACTTTATTATATTATAAATATTTTCCACTTCATTTGTGAATTTTCTTTTCTATTTTCTTTTTTTTTTTTTTTTTGTTATCATTTATTATTTTATATAAAAAGGTCAAGAATCGTTTTTAAATTTGTTTTCTTTCACATTTTTAATGGTTTTTTTATTATATATATTATTTTATGTTTTATGAAATTATGAATTATTTATTAGACTTTTTATAGTAATTCATTTTAAAGAACTAAATAAAAAAAAATCATTTTGAAATTTATACTTGTTATATTCCAATAGTGCAGAAGATGAAATCAACATTTTTTTTTTACAGGATTTTCATTTTAAACATTTTGATAAATTATCAACTGCAAAACGATTTTGTCTGCAAATAAGAAAAAAAAAATATAAAAATTATATTTTTTTTTTTAAATAAAATTAAATTAAATTTAGAATTTGTTTTTGTAAATTGATTTGTATATATATATATAAAGTTACAATCTATAACATAAAACATAAAGTAAATCTTAAATGATGATTGTCGTTCTATCAAAACTGTCTAACAAAAATTCTACATCTATAAAATTTATATGTAAGAAGGAAAGAAAAAAAACCATTTATTGGATATATATTTTTTAAATTAATATTAGTCAATTTATCTTTGTCTAATAAATTTATAGTTGTTGGTGGTGGTGGTTGTTGGTGATATACTGACAGTATTTTGACTTGAAACACTAAAAAAAACAAAATAATAATAATAATATTTTCAGTATTATTATGATTTTTTACCTATAAACACTAATATAATAATATATATTCAGAGTTCACAGCAGTCGACACTGATATTTGAGAGTTGTATATATATATTATTAACATTTTATGGGTGATAACTTTAAAATAACTGACATATCGTAACATTTAACATTGTAACCGCCTACATGTAGCACCTCCTCAGGTTTTTTGGTATTTTTTTTTTATTTTTTTGATAATTTATTAAATATTTCAAAGAAGAAATTTAAAAACATAAATTATTCTATGTTTTCATTATGATTTTCATTTAAGCTAGAAATACAAACCAAATACAAAACAAAAAAATCGTTGACGTAAGTTTTGAATATATAAATTTAGAATTGATTTTGTTATTGTGATGTTTAATTACTGCCGAATGTTTTATTAATAAATTTTGAATTAAGATATATAGTCGATTTGATAGTTAGAGCTTAAGTCTTTGCCAGATCTTAAATTTCGGTTTAATTAATTTTCTGGTTTCTGATTGATAGTTTTAACATAATCTTCCTTATATAATGAGGTTTAAGTGAAACCGCAGATGATTAGTGCTTATATTCATAAGAAATAAATTCATATACATTTAAAAGTTATTAAGAAGAAGAAAGATAAAATTAATGGTAGGCTTCTTTTCCTACATATTATAAATTTATTTTTTTATATATAAAATATACACGGTAACTAACTTACAAATTCCAATATCACATTCATGTTTATGATTCATTTTTATGATTCACTTTTATGATTCATTTTCAGCTTTAGCTAATTTTTAGGGGTAATTTTTATTGAGAAACCAAGAGAACTTAAGTTGCAGGTTTAAGCTACAAAATCAATTTAGTTAAGTTTGAGCTTAAGCTCTAATTCTGAAATCGGCCATTATAGAAAAAGTCGTAATGACAATGCCAACTTTTCAATACAAATCTTATTGCTAAAAACTCTATTCTTTCTAAGTTCACAAACAAACGTTAAGGTTAAATCTCTCATGTTACAGGTTGTTAAAGTTGTAATCGTATATAATATCAATATTTTGAGATTGAGACAAACGTTGAACACTTGACAAACTCATCCTTATTTGTGTATAAATCTTTTCCTCGACAAAATATTATACTCTAATAAACACTAAATAAAATATTTACTTTAACAACTAAAATAATTACTTAAAACCTTATATGTGGAAAATAGTTTTATATAATTAAACTTAGTATGGTTTCCATAAAAAAAATTAATTATACCATTATCAAATTTAATAGTACATTATTTATAAATAAAAAATATACTATAAAATATTTTAAATTATTTTTAACAGAATTAATGTTTTTATCTTCTTTTATAACATCATAGAACAATTAATAATATTTGAATAAAAATTCATTAATGATTTTTTCACATTTTCTTAATTTATTCAAAATATTGATTTAAAAATTTTTACTTTCGTAGCTCTTGATTTATGTATTTCCTCTTTTACTATTCTTACTATAAAAATATTTTCTTTTCGTATCTGGATAGTTCAAGCTATATTTGTTTTTCATTATTTAAAAATTCAATCAATTCAAATAAATTTAGCATTTTATATTATTGGTACATAGTAGTATAAAGAATCATGTTAGAAATATCAAAAATTCATATATGTTGGAATTGGAATGATAAGCATCAATATATCTTTTTTTGTTAATCTCAATTTTATTGATGCTTAAAAATTTCTAATAACTATCATTATTATTGATTATGAATAAATTTTATTGTATATATATGAAAATTTTAATAGGTGAAGAGAGGCTATATATATGTACATGTAGAGATAAAGAAGGATAATGAAAATATTTTGTTTAGTTATACAATGCTCTTGAAAGATATGTAAGGATGCTGGGATATGAGTACTTATAGTGTATAAACATTTGCATAATACAATTCGGATAAAAACTAAATTCTGTGATTTATATTTATACGAAAATTGTAATTTTAATTGAATAAAATTCATGAAAATTGATTACGAATTGAGATCAGTTATTTTGAAATAAAGAAGATGATAACCTGGCCATATAATTTATTCGAAATATATCAAGAGACTGATCGTACTGTCCAATTCGTTTAGAACCATTGATTTTAGTGATCTTTTATGTTATTAGCTTATTTCAAGTGTTTAAAGCTATTAATATATTCTAATATAAAAACTTCTACTCAGTGGCGAAACTATAGTTTTGTCGGCTATCTGCGATAGTTATTGCTAATTAAGAAAAAGAATTGTAAAATTTTTGAAAAAAATTATTAATAATTCATATTAAATAAAATAAAAATGTAACATAAAACAAAACAATTATTTATATTTAAATAAAAAAATTAAAGAACTTATTTTAGAAATTTTACTTTCTTGACTTTATTGGATTTATCTATTCTATCAGCTTCTTCTGATTCTATCGAAAGAATTGTTAAATAGGTCAGACGGTCCTTGCAAATTCAGTTTTTTTATGTAATGTTTTAATATCTTGCGACAGTTTTATGTAATGTTTTAATATCTTGCGACAGTGCGACAGTTACGTTCAATGTATGAAAGAAAGTTAAAGCAATAAATAATTCCGTAAAAGCAATTGAAATATAACAATATTTTATATCTAATTGAATTTTACCATTAAAAATTTTTTAAACTAACAGCTCGGTTTTCAGTTAATTCTGTAATAATAAAATTACTAAAATAAAACTATCTGACAGATCTAATAGAATATTGCGGTAATATTACATAATTTGTTTGAATTTTCAATATAATATATAGCATAGCTCCAAAAAGTATCGATAAAAATTTTCAGATAAAATTAAACTTTTCTATTTCAAATTCATAATTTTATATTATAGTATTGCAAAATATTAAATTATAATTTTCTTTTTTACAGATTTAGATAAAACTTATTAATATAATTACATAATTAAAGTTATGTTTCTTGATCATTTTTATTAAAATAAATTAATGAAAAATAAATAAAATTCTAATTTGATATTTGTAAATTATTAATTTTAAATAAAATATCATATTTTTAATATAAAATTTTGAATTTGAAATAAAAAAATTTGAATTTCAAATATATATAAAGGTTTTAATTTGACCTGTAAATGATATCAGGGTCTTAATAATTGTGTGGGTACCTAATTTCACCAGTCATCACTAGCTCTTATATATATTACACGGAAGGCAATGGCAAATAATAAACTTAAACTACAATTCTAAGGGAAATTAATTACGATACCCCAAATTCGTGTTTTATTATACGTTTTGTATCCAAAATAATATTTTTGTAAGGACATATTTTTGTTTAATTTATATGTAATTTAAGTATAAACTATTTTTATAATAATAATAATAAAAATTTCATTAAACATTATTATATTGTTAAAAATTATTAAGAATAATAAATTTCATTTAACTTTTCAATAAAAACTTTAATTTTTCCTAACATTATTATATTTATATGTAAATATAAATAGTGGTTTAAAATCATGTTTTTCAAATTTATAAAATACCACAAATTAAATTCTTTAAAACTATTTTAAAATAATATCTTTCCTTTATTAAATTGTAAAATTCTTATTTCAACCCTTTTAATATAACTTTAACTTATATACAATTTATAATAAAATATATATATATGTATGATTATATGTATTATTTAAAGATATTATATACAATATTATTATATAAGTGAAAAACTTGAATAGGAAATAATAATAGCAAACACATTTATTATAAAAAAAATATCTTTATCTCAACTCAAAAGCAACTAAATATGTGCTGAAATTTTCAAATTATAAGTATATATATATTTATATATATTAGTAGTACATATATACATATATATATATATATATATATAATACTAAGGAATAATTGAAAGCTGGTATAATAGCAGGTGTTTAATGTAAAGTTAAAGAATAATCATTAAACAGGGTATTCCACTTGAGACAAAAATATTCAACATTCATTTTTTATATGTAAGTATACAACATATATTTATAAATCTGTCAAATTGATTTTTATAGCAGTTATTATTTATATACAACAACAACAACAAAAAATGATTTAGCAAAATTTAAAATCATAATTCAAATATATTTTTTAAAAGAATTTACATTTTAGTGCAAGGACCTTAAAAAACGGATATGTAATGAAATTACTATACATATAAATATTTTTTTGACTAGACATAAATTAACATTTTTTTGTAAATATTCCTGTATGGTATGACAGAGAGTATATAAAAAGAAGATGGTTTAGGAGGACACTCAGTAAATTAATTAAAGGCCGGAAATGTAATTGGTAAAATTTTAATAAACATGAAAGTTTTTAAGTTAAAATACATTTATATATTATTATAGTTATAGTTATGAAATTAAATAAAGAAATAATTCAATTGGAATGTATTAAAAGGGATTTGTATAAAATCTATATTTTAATTATAATTATACAAATCTTAATATCTTTGGTGAAACAAACAAAATAATCCAAAAAAAATATTATTTATTAAATTTTTTCAACTATTATTAATTGGTTGGTTAAATTGTCAAGAAGAAATACAAAAACAGATTGTACATAATAACTCGAATTTTCAGATTATATAATTTGTCGGTGTAAATATAATGATTTTATAGATTGTACAAGTATAAATTAAAACCACCAAAAGGTGGAAAATTTAAAATGAAATTATGAAAATTTATAAGGAATCTTTCAATTATATTTATTACGAATAATTTCAATTACAAAAAGTTGAAATTAAATATTTTGTAAAACAAATCTTCTACAACAATGATTTCATAATTATATAATTATTATTCGTTATTATTTTGTTCTTAACTAACCAAATTATTTAAATTTAATAATAAATATGATTCAAAATAGTTTTTTATTATTTATGTATATAATTACTAAATTAAATTTTTGTTGCACGTAGTTTTTTGTTTTGGTGGGAAAGATATTTATATGAGATACGAAGCTAAATTCCAGTCAACCATGAAAATTACTCATAAATTTACTTATATATTACTTATTTTAAGAATTCAATTAAATATTATAGGGTAATTTTTATAAAATATTTGAAAAGGAAATATACAAATTATTATATAAGATTTGAAACACTAAATTTAATTTCGAATTTTAATATTTTCCCAACTGTTTTAGTCAATTTAAATTTTAAAATTTGCAGATCTCCAATTGTAAACTATATTAATGAAAAACACTAAATTTTAATTATAAAAACTAAACTAATTTTATAAAATAAAAAAATGTAAGTAAAAATCATTAAATTATCAAGAAAATCAAGAAAATACAAATGCATTTTTGGTAACAAAGAGCATATTTTTATTAAGGAATTTTAGAGCCCTACACTAATACGAAATATATTTTAGTTAAAACATGATATGAAAATAATACTTAATAGTGTAAAAATACAAAAATACAAAAAAATTAAAACATTAATTACAAGTTTAGTTCCGCCAGCGAAAATTGTATCTCGGTTAAGAAAAATTTTACTATTTTTCCTTCACAAAAGTGTAAGCATTTATAATATTGAAAACAGGTTTTATTTTTTGCTATTTTTTTTATACATACTTATATATATATAATATCTTTTAGCCATGTAGGATAGACGACGACACAAAAAAGGTAAAAGGAACACTAAAAAAGACAAAAGATAAAATAACAAACAGCGCAGCATCACACAAATGAGTGCACAGATCTGCAAAATAATCTGCTGCTATGAAATTGCATAGAAGATAAATATAATATATAAAATGTAGGTATTTGTGTGGACATACAATATAGCATAAGCATAAGCATAGTATTTATATTTTTTTTTTTATGTATTTCAATTTGTAAGGAAGGATTGGTGTGCCGACGACAATAATTCCAAAATATATACATTTATATTGTATATATAAATACCTGTGTATATTGTGTGATTAAGCGTCCTCTACATATGACATTTTACAATTCTATATATATATATATATACTATTATAAATATTTATATAGAAGGACCACAAAATAAAAAATAATTGAAGTTATCAAAATCGAATATGAACAAAAGCAAATATGTACATTTTTATGCTGTGTAATATTTTTTTATGTTTTTTTTGTGGTATAGTATAATATGAGAAATCATTGAACGAATTTTTTTTAAACCTTTAACTAAACATTAACAATAATGAAACTATAGATACAAATACGATAAAATTACAATTACAATTCAGGTTTATTTATTTATATTTTCTGATTGCTAGTGCAAAAACTATACAGAAACTTTGTAAATGAAAATCTTCTCACCGATATTTTTATTATTACTATTATTATTATTATTGTTTCATAATTTTCGAAATTATTTTTATTTATATACTTATATAAATATAATTGTAGTTATATATATATAAACTAAATATATATAAAGTTGAAAGTAAAATATACAAATTATTTATATTCAGTAAACATGAAATCATAAAACTAAAAACAAAATCTTTTAATATAATGTCTAGAAGAAATTTAACCTTTTTATTTTTTTGGTGATGTTCGTTTTTAGGTTATTCCGAGTATATTAATAAAACCAAAAAAAAAAAAAAAATTATAAAATTATGTTGGTAGGTAATCCTTTTTTATATAATTTTTTTTTTTTGCAAAATTTTATAATTGAAATCCTGTTTTATTGATTTATTTTAAATTTGTATATAAATTTTCTTCAAAAAAAAAAGATAAAACATAAATTTTTGTGATAATTTTCAAATGCAATTCAATTTTTTTTTATTATTATATTTATAATTAAATATAATTTTTTCCTTTAAACACTTTTAACACCACACTAGCAATAATAATCATTAAATTTCTTAATTCACTAAATTTATGTTGTGTTGCTTTAAAGCTGGGATGAACTATAAAACCATTTTGTTTTATCTTCTTGTATCTTAATGCATTGCACTCTCTTTTTTTTTTTTTGATGTGAAGTTGTTTAATTAGGTATGTCGAAAGAAACCCGAAATGATTAACAAGAAGAAAAAAAAATTACTTTTTTTGGAAAATATCTAATTTAATTTGAATTGGTTTTATTATTTAATATTTATATGAAAAATTGAAATTAAGAAGTTCTTTTTTTAAGTTATTTAATTTTTTTTTTTATTATTTTGAATAATATGAAAAAAACCGTCTTCGACCGACCGACCTTCACCACTGTGATGACGTTGAACAAAACTATTTTTTCACTAAAAATTCCATCTTCGAATTAACAAAAAAATTTATATATAAGAATTGTATATTTTTGAAATTTTTGTTTTTTATTTATATATTTTGTTGTATGTTTTGCGAATCAAATGAAACATGCGCGAGACTCGTTTCTTTTCGCCATAATATATTCGAAAATATATATATATATAAAAAAAAAATTGTATTTAAAAGCCACCAAAATGGCTGTGAGAGTAGTGCTGTATCTGTCAGTATCAAATTGTATCTGTCAGTATAAAAGTAAAAAGTATCTGACACATTTTATTATTCAAAATTATAATGATTTAAAGTTATATTAATAAACAATTTTATGTTGGCATGATTGTTCTGTATTGATAAACAAAAAATTGTCAATAAAACATAAAATCTCATAAAATTATATAAACTATTTTTTTCAAATAAACTAAATTTTCGGCGAATTCAATACATTTCTCTCTATGAAAATATATACAGAGAACTACAGCATAATCATAAAAATATTATAGATACAAAGATATTATGCTAAAGCGTAGCTATATGTAGTAACCACACAGCTGCTTTTGGCTCAGCATAAACAAATATAGAAACAGAAAAATAACATTTTTGTGCAGAAATTTTATATATATAAAACAATTTTCATGAAAATATCCCAAAATTATTTTAATCAAGCTGAATTCTCTTTTTCCGTGTACGTTATACACTGAAAATTAAATTAATAATTTATGTACAAAATATTATTTTAGATGGTATATTCTTAGAATATGAATTTTAAATTAATTTTTACATATATTTTCTGCAAAAAATTAATAGAAAAATTAAAAATTTTGGAAAATTTATATATTATTTTAGATTGTAATCGAATAGGTTAAAAAATAATTTAATTTAAATATTATTACATATAAAATAACTTAGATATCCTAATTACAATGAAATTCTTCCAAATCCGAAAGTTACAATTCTAAACATAAAATACAATTTAAGATTTAAATTATAAAAGTTATTTTTTTCATATATTTATGTTGTAATGACTCTAATATTCAACAATAAAACTATATATTCAAAAATTTAAATTTTCATATAAAAATTTCAAATATATAGATACACTGCTGACCATAGCCAAAAGAATTGGTTGACAAAAACTTTCATAACAATCCAATAGATTAAAAATGTGTAAAGATTTTCTGTTGAATTAATATCTAAGAACAATTTATTTATATAACTATATATCAATAATAGAAATAATAAATGCTTAACATTCCATTTAAAAATTTACTGAATATGTATAAAACTATGGTGTCATATGGGGGCATATTTGATTTTGATTATGCTATTATAGCTTTCTATAGTGAAGTCAGTATTTTTATATATAATTTTAATTGAATTAAAATGATTTTATTGTTTAGATTCTGAATTGTATAATAAAAAAAAAAAATATTCGATATTAGTGGACATTGTGATGAATATTTTATGGTAGCATATGGCAAAAAATAAAGTTTCATAGTTATCATAAATAGATTTTTAGTATGTATCTTCATAAAAATTTTTAAAGTAGATCTGTTGAATAGATTTTAAATCGAATATAAATTTTTGTATCAATTTTCATTTGTTTATTATACAAAATTTATTAGTTTATAAATTTAATTTTTAGTACATATTTTTGTACACTTTACATATATATATCATTATTTTGCATATACACAACAGACAACATTAAAATATTTACAAGAAAATATTATGTTTATTAATATTGAAATTACACTCTATAGATTTTAAATATTCCAATTATGGTGGTCCCCAATGTAAATATAATATATTTATTTTTTTAAAAAAAATTATAAGAAAACCAATTTTTATCTTCATATTAAGTCATTTTAATACCATGACCTGAATATGCAAAAAAAAAAAAATATTTTTCATATCTATAATTCCCATCATTCTAAAAAATTTTTTATTTTTTTTTGGATGAATAAGAAGTTAGTTCTTTCCTTGACTTGATGAACTTATTTTTTACGCTAAGTATTTTTTTGAATAGATTAAAATTTCAGAGTCCGTAATAAAGTTTTTGAATTTTTTGAATTGATTTATATTTATAAACTATATAAAGATAATTTAAATAAGTTTAGAAGAAGATACTTTTACGCTTTTACGACTTATATAGAATGATAAATTAACAAAAGCGAATATGTTAAGAAAATATGTTACAATCTTAGATCAAATTAATGCTTAATTTAAAAAAAAAAAGAAAATATATAAAAATCGATTCAGTAAATTTAAAGACAACTTAACATTTTACTCTTTTGTGTATTAATATCTTTTCATTTTCATTAATCATAAATTTCTAACTATATATATATGAATTTTTAAATGTATATATCGGAAACTAATAAAAACATTGTGCTCTGTATATTTAGTGATTTCTTCCTCTGATAGTGAAAATCTTTATTTTTTGTAAATGCTGAATAAGAAGATAAAAGTAAGATATTTAAAATTGAAGTTAAGATAATTGGGATCCGTTAAATAGATTCCGTTTTGATTCAAATCATTATATATACTTTCCTTAATAAAATTCTATAGAGTATATATAGTAAAATGAATTATGTTTATAATTGAAATGAAAAATTCTACTGTATATTATGTTAATATATTATATTTCATTTTTATTATTTATTATATATGGAAATATATTATCCATTATGATAAATTTGCATGATATATATCAGCAGCAATATATTAGAAAACGGGGGTTTTTTTTTTCTTCTACATTTTTATATGAAACTAAAAGAAAAAATCCATTTTTTTCTTTATGGGTCACGTTGTAGGAACATGGACAAATAATATTCTACATATATTTAACTGGAGAATAGTGCATTTTTTTTTTTAAAGATAATAATTGTGAGTTCTTGTCTCTTTTAGTTTCTTCCTTGAAGCTCAATCCAAATTTATGCGCTTTGTAAATATAGTTTTATAAGATATTCCAGGAATATAAAAAGTTTTTTTAAAAAAAACACCTAATAGAATATGTAAAGTACTCCTACTTCTAATAAATGATTAAGGAAATATTATTCCTTTTTATAACTGATTTTTATATAAAAATAAAAAAAATACAAAAGATTGTCAAAAAAATGTTTTAGATTTTATCAATTTCTTTTATAAACTGTGTCAAATTTGGCTTTATAACTTTGAAGATTATTATAGTAGAATTATGAAATTGATATATTTTCTTAATTTCCTGAAATATAAATATAGTAAATTTTATATTCCATATAAATTTACTATGCTTTTTCAAAATTTATTTTGATAAAAATGAACATAGCTCCAGATAACCTGGAGATAAAATATGATTCCAGTACCTATCAAATTATGATATTTTTTTTTATAAACTATTATAGTATCGTAAATAAGATTGGTATCACATATAAATATAGATTTAAGAAGATTATAATATGACGAAATGTTAATTTATTTACTTAAATTCTTATTTTATTAATAATTTTGTCAGAAATAATCTTCTTGCTTTTTGAATAGGGATAGATTATTATCAAAATTGAATTAAAATACAAATAGTAATTAAATTGAAAAAAGTTCTGAAAGTAGATACAAGATAACAGACTTACCAAACGATTTGTACCTCAATCCAACGTATACGAGGGCTCCTTGATATGAGAAGATTTAGAGTATGGATTATAACTGAATTACTTACTGGACACTGGAACCTGAAGAAACTTCTACATATACAGAGGCTAGCTACGTATAATGTGTGTAGCTTGTGCAAATATTAATAGCAATATGCTGAGCACAACTTAGCATCCTGATTTTGTCACCTTGAAAACGGCTTTATGTACCCAATATAACTGTTGTCGAACGCACACAAAACCTTACTTTACTTGTTTGAAAGGACTGGTTTAGTCTGGTCTAACTATCTTACTGGTATATGTTCACTGGTATATATGTTGACATATGTTCACATGTTAACTTAAGTATACATCACAATAGCACCACAGTGGTAGCAGTAATCAATGATTTAAGATGACGCCTAACTTTGGGGTTAAATCACTATACGAAAGGGATCAAAAGATCCAGAATAATAAAAAAAGATTTTCCTGCTTCAAAAAATTGTTAATTTTTAGAGCAGCCATCATGGCCAACCAAAATTGTTCTGCATGCCAGTTTATATACCTACATACATGAATTCAGAGCCCACTTGATACACATGAATCGCTCCATAATTTTTTAAATAGAAATGTTAGAATTTTAATTTTGAGTTTTGCAATATAAAAAAATACTCGTCTTCGCAATTATTTTAATTCATTCTGAATATAAATCTTAATATTAATCAATACATTATAAATTTCATGTAAAGGATCGCATAAAAATATTTGGTGAACCGCATGCGACTTGCTCACCTCTTGTTGACCATGACTGTTTTAAGGTAAAGTATAATTGTTATTCGACAGGACATAATTTAGTTTCATTATCTAGCTTTTGCTAGGTCAGAATTATATATATATAAAATACATTCTTGATGTCTTAATAGATATGATTTTTTTGTACTCAATCTTGATCATATAATCCTAAAACTTTTTACAACGTTCTAATTTTTACTGATATGTTTTATAACTTAAATCTAACATAATTTTTTTTATCTAAAATTATTTTTATGATTTTGATAGTTATGAAAAACATCGAATAAAAGAATATAATATCTTAGAATGCATTAATCAAGTCAATACAAATATTAAAATTTATTTAGCAATTTATAAAACTTTTATTATAAATATTTATATTTCAATTTTTATAATAATGATTCATTTTAAGAATTCAACGGCATAATAAAAATGTATGAAAACCTTAAAAAATATCCATGAATTTCAGATTATTCATATAAAACTTTTTAAAATGATCTCTACCATTTCCATATAAAATATTATATGTAGAATTTTAGATTGCAATGTTTCTTATGTATATTGTTACGAAATTTTGTATTATATTTTCTTAGATAAAATAAATAAATAAATAAATATTAATTATATACTTTACTTTAACTTAACTCTAAATTATTCAAAAAAGAATATTGCACCTGGAAAGCTTAAAACACACAAAAATTTTATATATATAATATACAATTTAAAAGTAACTCTATAAAATAAATAACTATAAAAAGATTTTCACTATAAAAAAGAAATAATAATAATTCATTTTCTTATTATATCAAAGACTTTTCTAATTTTCCAAAATTTATGCAAAATGTTATTCACTTAAAGTTACTTTTCTTTAATTTATTAATATTGTTCCTAGATTTAATTCGCTCCCAAAAGTTTTATTAATTTAAATATAATATTATAAAAAAATAAAAAATAAAACTTATACGTTAAAAAAATAGCAAAACTTTTCCTCTTGTATTGCTTTAATGTTATATGCTTTAATGTTTTATGTTTTTTTTTACATTTAAGTATTATTTACATATAATATAAATATGTACTTTATTTTCATCTGTGTGTATATAATAGGAAAAATTCATTTTCTTCCTTCCAAATATTATATGAAAAATTTATATTATATATATAGAACATAAAAAAAAAGACTCCAAAAATTCATGGTAATTACAAATTTTCTCCCGACATTTAATTAGTTTTAAACAAATTAACATTAATTTGCATTAGTTTTGGCATATTAGTATTATAGTTTAAAAAGGAGGCGCGGTGTTCCTAAAGGCTTTGTTGTTGGGTATATATACACCCATAATACAAAATGAGAATATAAGGCAACATTTTATGAAAGATCTAGACACAAAATAAAAATAATTTTCAAATAAATTTTCTTATATAATATGTTTTGTATAATGTGCAGAAAAATATAATAGTTTTAGCTTAGGTGGTGGTTTCAGTCAAAAAAAAAACCCTTCTTTTGTGTAATATTATAGGAAAATGATTTCTACTGTTGTAAAGCCGTTTAACAAATACTGATGGTTGTTTTTTTACAATGTTTTCCACACACAAAAAATAAATATAATATAGGATGAATAGGAAAACTTTGCCAAAATAACATGAATTTTACTCAACAAAAACACCATCTCATAGCATATAAATGGCATATAAAATATACGTTTTTCTTCATGCGAAGGGATTTAAAACTAAAATATGAATATGTGAATTTTCATTTTTATTGTTTATTTGAAAACCCATTTACAAAAAAGTTTTAAAAAACATTGTTGTACATACCGAATAATTTTTTTTTTCTTTTCTTTTTCAATATTATATTATTTAAATAGTTTTGTAAATGGGAAAATTTTAAAAGAAAGTTTTTCAAATATTTTGATATTTTATAAAATGTAATATAAAATATTTAAATTTTTTTTTTTTTTTTGTAAAGTTGAAATCAGTTTTTTAGAATATATATATTTGTAATTTACACTAAGTATATTGAAAAAGAAAATATATAAACTGAAAATTTCGGAAAAATCAAAATATATTTTATTATTTTAAAGTTTCTTTTCTCGATTTATTTTCAAAAAATTTTAAATTTTTTTTTTATTTATTCAATTTTTTATATAATTTTCTTAAAAATTTCAATTTTTAAAATCATGTATATTGCTTTACATAATTTAAATTCATCGCATGTATCATTTAATTTTAATAGTTAACTTTTATTCCAATATATATATACATATAATAAACGTATATATATTATACGACAACGACGACGACAAGGATATAAATTTAAGTGTTTAAGGAAATTGTTAAGGCAAAAATGCTAAACATTAAAAGTTTAATATTATATTTACGTGAAGTTATAGAACTATTAAAATAGATGATAAAAAATAAACGTAAATATATAAGTATAACAATTTTAAATATGTAATTCACTTAAATAGTATATATATAAAGTTTATATGTATAAAATGTTTATATAATTTTATAAAATTACAAATAAATTACTAAAAATCCACAAAATTTCCTGAAATATAGTAATGATTTATGAACAGAATCCTTTGATTTGTATTTAACTTGTATTATAATAATATACCTAAATGTAAACAATATGCCTAAGAGTCTTCTAAAACATTAAATTGATTGATTAAGGTATGGGGGGGGGGTATAAAATAACCAATGATATAATGTTAGAATTAAATATATAACTAAATATAATCATAAACATAGAAGTTTATCTAAAATATAAATTAGGATGACCGTGAAGTCAGAAGTTTATGAAGGTATAATAGTGGTTGTTGAAAATGTATATAATTGTGGTTTAGTTAGACACGTAAACATGGTTAATATTGGGTGACCTTATTTTGTGCGTGATTAAATGATGAAAGACATAAAATGATTTAGAGTTACCAAATATATTATTATTAATTTATTTAAATACATTTACATTTATTATAACCAATGCTAAAGGTTCTTTTCGTTACAAGTCATGTGGTCAGGATAAATATGTTGATTAATTGGTGGAAACTATACAAACAATGTAGAAAGTATCGTGTACTATACAAATAAGAATAGAGTAGTACGTAATCGATGTAAAAATAATCTAAAAGCATTAAATCCTTGATAATTCAACTAAATTTTGATCCTTTCCTTTTAAAAGTGCTATAATTACATTTGTTGCTATTGTTGGTATCAGTCACATTTAATATATTTAAAATATCATAAATTAATCTAAGTATTAGCAAACTAGAAATTTATGGAATTAATAACTTTCTAGTAGATTTTTTCCAACAGAACTGAAAAAAACGCTTACATAGAAATTAAGATCATTTTCGTTTTAGCAGCAATATAAATTTTGTAGTTTTCAAGTAATATATAATATTTATTATTATATTTGATAAAAAATAAAAAAAATTCTATATGAAATGGTCACCCTAGCTAAATCTCTAATTAGGCTTATTATCCACAATTTTTTGTTTTTATCTTTTTTTACCGCTTCTAATAAAATAATATTATATGAGAATGTTTATTTTATAACTCCTGGTACACAAAAATTACATTATTTTTAGGATTTTTTCTTTTTTATTTGTGAAATTTTGTGAGATATTTTTATAATTTGGATTAGGTCGCGCGTATTTCTTACCCAATATATCAAACGTATAATACAAACTTTTCCTTTAGTTAAAGTAAATTGTATGAAAAGCACGATTTCAATAAAGTTTACTTTAACGTTTGGTTTGCTCTGTAATTAAAAAGTTTTCTGTTCTGACTTTCAGAAAATAGTATGACGAGGTAATTGGGGTGTTGTTTTTATCTTTTTAAAAAGTTTACTGTGAAATACTATTTGATTTAACTTGAATATTTATCACAAAATCTAAGAAATCTTAATGTCAATAAAAGTTAAAGATTTTTTTTTTTTTTTTTTTAAAAAACTTTTGTAAATTTGTTAATTTTAAAGAATATTTTTTTTTTGTTTAAATTTTCCGAAAACTATGACAATAAGAGATATTTTTAATTTAATTATATTTTCTTGTCAATAACACAAAAAGTACAATTAAATTTATTTAAAAAATAAATGTTTAAATATTAAAATACTTTAATTAGGAAATGTAATATTTATTTGTTGAATACCTGTAAAATATTTTTATATAAATTGATATTACCTTTCAAATACATTTAAAATTGAAGCTCTAAAAAATTTAAGAATTAATAGAATTATTGAATTTTTGGTTTTTATTTCAACTCAACAAAATTATTACATATAATAATTAATTAAAATTCATAAAAAAAATTAATTATTGTGCAAATTAACTGCATTTCGAAGTATAGAAGAAAATATTGATAAATTAAAACAATATTTTATGGAACCATATTTTAATATATGAAAAATAATTGCACACACAAATAAATACAAATTTACACAATGGTGATAAAAAGTTTATAAACTTTCCGTAGTGTCAAACTTTTTTTTGATTCAATTATTTAAATATGAAACTAAAAAAAAAACTTAAGAACTGAATTGTTTTTGTTTTTCTATTATTCTATAAATTTAATTTTTGTTCTGAAAATTTAATTTCTTTGTTATTTGCTGGTACGTTTTCCTTTAATTACAGTTGGTCGATTCTTAATATAGCCTCTACGTCTCTTTACAGTCTGTCAAAAATTATAAAATTTATTTTAAGATACAAAAAAATACGAAAAATCTAGAATTACCTTTCGTGAAACATAATTTCCAGAAGAAGTCATTCGAGCGTTTGTATTCAACGCTGGACGATTAAATTCATGTGGTTTTTTAACTCTATAAATTCTAACTAGCCAATGTTCACTTGTATATGCTTCTTCTAAATATGTCAAATCAAAATCTTTATTACCAATAACAGCATTTCGTGTTCTATCATATCCAGCTGGTCCTCTGTAAAAATGTTATGTTAAATTAATTAATTATATTATTTTATTATTTGTAAAACACAAACCTATAATCAAATTTCAATTCACCAAATTTATAATAGCTGAGTTTGTACATTAAACAATTTAAAAGTGTTGGAGAACCTTCGGCATCAATACGAAATTCACCATGATCGGTAAAGAAATCACTTTCTCTAATATCTTTTGGATGTTCACCTTCAGCAATACGTACCATCCATAAAAATTTATTAATATCATCACCAGAATAACCAATAACACCACCAAATATAACCAAAACATAATCAACATCTAACGATGTCATTATTTCATATGCTTTTTCTTCTGTAGATGACATTGCTTTTCCTACCAATGCTATATGACTATTATTCCATGTATTATTATCCACTAATGTCGTACGATTAGCCATTCCCGCTATTTGATATCCATAATCCCACCATGACATAACTCGTGCATCATCAGCTGTATTTTGGGATAACCAATAGTAGGCTTCACGAAAATCATCCAAAATATTACGAGAACTGAAAAAATAAAATAAATTAAATAAATTTAAAAAATATCTTCATATATAATTTGTTCAAATTGTAGAATATTATACAGTATAACTTTACACCAATTGCAAATTGTTATCATTGCGAAATATAATATAATTGTTATCATTACTAAATATAATAAACAAAATAAAGTGTAATTTACTTACATTACATTTAATTGGAATCAAAGATCGTATCATATGATTTTTTTTTTTTGTAAATATGGCAACAACAAAAAATGGCGAACAAAGTAATACTTTTTAAATACTAAAATAATAATATTATGGGCAAATATATTTATTCAAATAATTTTTACATTAATAAATAAAAGACAGTGTTTTGAATACTTGGGAAAAAATTAAAATTGCAAATAACTATTCGTTATCCAAATCAAATCATGATGAATTCGGTATTCGACTCCACTCCGTTTTAACTTATTCCATATATTTTATTTTTGATTTACCCTTTTTTTTAATTTCATATTTGGATTTGTAATACATATATTATTTATTTGATAAAAAATAAGTATTTGTATAAGTTACAATTAAAGTATTCAATTCAGTAAACAAAAACTAGATAGATAATGCACGTTGCACGCTAAATATTATTAAAGATTAGTTATGACGTTATGAGTATTAATTAAATAAATGAAAAAAAATAATAGCTTCAGTTTTGTAAGAAACATTTTCTCATTTTCGTTAAATAGAAGGGTTTCACTTTACGAACAAAGCCCCGAGAATAGAGCTGGAAGGTGGTATTAAAACTAGCATATATATTTCCGAAAACTATAAGCTTCAGTGCTATTATACTATAATAAAAATGACAATCCTTTGCATCGATAAAAAAATAAATAGACTGGACTGTATAAAATAGATTTAATATATTCGTTCTTTTGAGAAAAAAAATGATTCAGTAAATTTTGATTAAATAAATCAAAGCGTTGAAACATTAACGAAGACATTAGAATGTAATATTATAAGTAACTAAAATATTAATCTCAGACACTCGAGAGTGAAGCATTAGAAAATATACGCTGTATGTTTTCTATATAAAAAGAGTCCTTTATTTTATTTTTAATTAATAATTAGGATTATGCAGCAAGTGATAATTCAATTCGACTAATAATTTATAGAAATATCTGAATTTTTGGAACCGGTTATATTAAAGCTTATGATTTTGGATATGGAATTTTCAATCTAATTTTGTTATTATATAACTTACCCATCGCCATTATGAAATGCTAAAACAATTGAAGGACTGGAATATGCATTACTAGTCACCCAAGTACAATGAACTGCAAACATCATTAAAAGCATTAAAAGCGCAACAATAACAATACTTTTTAAATTTGAACCAACTCCAGTATTTGCATCATGAGCGACATCATGTTTTGGACGATGTTTTAGTTTACCAGCCTTAAATCGAAAATTAATTATTATGAAATTATCACTATTACAAATTATATTTTACAAAGTTTTACCTTATCATACATATTCTTCTTTTCAACAGAAGTTTCTTCGACTTCTTCATTTTTACCACCGTTCGGTGTATTATCTTCTTTTAAGAAAATTTCTAATAAACGCGAAAATGCAACACCAGCTAATACACAAACAACTGGTGTTAATGTTAACATTAGACGTACCATAACTCCAGCAAAATATACTGCGCTAATAGCATACAGTACAATAAAAACACGTTCGTCATTAATTTTCTTTATACAATACCAAAGTCCAACAGGAAATACACAAACCAAAATATGTAAATCAAAGAAAAATGAAAACCATGTAGTTGGTTGATGTTCAGAAACTGATGCTATAATTGGTATATGAATTTTAGCATATCCAGTATCCCATAAAGAATAAAACCGTCCACTCCATGGCGCTACAACGCCCAACATTGTTAATCCCACTACAGTTAGAAAAACTAATGCTGCAGCTATTAATCCACCAGCTATAAATAATTTTTTAAATTCATTTTTAGACAAAACTGTCTGTAAATGTTTCAAAACTGCTACAGCCATTAATAGTGCAAATACTCCAAAAGCTGCCATATGTTCACTGGTCCGTATTGGCTGGAAACCAACGAATGGTATTTGCATTGAAAATAATAAGCCCAAAATGAAAAATGTTGTATAGCTTGTTAAAATTCGTGGTGAATATCGACCCATACAAAGTAGTACGAATACATGTAATGGTATCAAATTAATTATAAATACATAACCACCCCAAGCAGATACCATATAAAAATATGATAGAGCTGTCATGGCTGACCAAAAAACTGATCCAGTTTTAACTGATTTTACCCAAAGATAATATGTAAATTGGAGCGCAAAAATTGCTATACCTTCATTGTCATATGAACCTGCAACTGACCGGCTAATATAACCTGGTACAATAGCTATAAAACTAGCTGCAAATAATCCAGCACCAGGCGACCATAATTCTTTTGTTAATAAATATGTTGATATTGCTGTTAAGCCACTAAATACTGGTGCCAAAAATACACAAATATCACGTATATGAATTGGAATGTTTACTAAATGCAATAACCAATGAATACCGCCAGAGGTTATCATTAGACCCGGATACACAGTACCACCAACAATTCGTCCTAATGGATACCATGCACGCTCGTCAAACCAATTTAAAAATTGATAATATCCATGTTGAACCATATACGCTGTTGCTCTATAATTGAACCATGGATCAAATTCATGTATAATACTTTCAAATCGTATAACTGCAAATAGACGAGCCGAAAATCCAGATATCCATGCTAATAGGAGAACAGCAAATGTTATTAAACTACTATAACCAGCCGTCCTACGATTCAGCAATTTTGCCGGTCGATTCATACTTTTACCAAATTAGATTTTATATTGTGATAATTTATCAATTATTGGAAACACCTATGAACAAATAAGTTGATAATAACCTTTTATCAACACACCACAAACAAAATGACACGTCGCCGACCCACTCACTCTGTTCGGCAAAAGAAAAAAATATGTTTTTAATTTACGTTTGTCATTTGTCAAAATACAGTAAAATGTCAGTTATCAATGCTGCCACTATCAAAAATTAAAAAAACACCATTATTGTTAATTACGAATTTTACACATAGATGACAGTGAAAAATGTTGATAGATTTTAAATTAATGCAATAGCCAAAATTAATAAAAATAAAATACAATTAAATTTATTTATATTTTTACAGATTTATTAATTTATATGGTGTATTTATTTATAACAAATTCAATTTTAATATTAATAATAATTAAGTAATTTGCATTGAATTAAATTGAGAAATTCTAATTATAAGTTCAGAATCTGAAGTAATTAGTTTTTCTCCTTAGAACTTCGCACTGCTTAAGCCAGGGCTACATTGTTTCGATCGGTTCAGTTTCGATTCGTTTCGAAAAGTTCAAATTTTACGTCTCCATATATTTTATATGGGAAATCGATTGAGTGGACACATAGGTCGAATCGGAACGAATCGAATCGAAAGAGTTTGGAACGATTTGAATTTTGCGAATCCAAACTGAAGGAAATGTCAAGAGAAATGAAATTTGACGGTTTCAAAAATAACAAAAACAATATATATGTGGTTTAATCGATTGTAATCGGTAACTATGTGTTCAGTCTACTTAAACGTCAAATCGAATCGAATCGAATTGAAACTGAACTGAACTAATAGGAACAATGTAGCCCAGGCTTTAATAAAAAATAATTACTTGTCAGTTGTGAACCCTGAACTGTTCAACAGTCTTGAACAGTTCAGGAGTGGTATAACTCCCGTTTATTGTCAATATTAGTGATAGTTTTGCGGGATATTAGTATATTTAGCATAATTTAATTAGAATAATTTCATTTCACAATCGCTATATATAATATACATCACAATCAAAAGTATGACTATCACAAAACACTTTAGAAATACCACTCCAGCTTTTCCCATCGAAAGACCCTGTTGAAAATGATATACATTAGCGCACCCGCACCGCTTTTCAAGTTAAATGTCAAAATATTGTTTTGGTTTTTAACAACATAACCTAAAAAGTTTCATTGCAATTGCTTAAATTCATTTTTTATTTTAATTATTATCTACAATTACAATAAATTTAATTTCCGTAACTAATTAACGAAATATTACCAATGATTCATAGGATTTCAAAAATATATTGGCCACTATCTGTTGTACCAAAAAATGCATATGTAGCGCCTGGTAAACTTACATCGAAAAGTCAAAAATTAATGTTAGAATTAGGATTAATCAAGTCTGTTGGAAGTGGTTTATTTCAAATAACACCATTAGCTAATCGAGTATTGGATAAATTCATAAATCATATAGATGGTCATATGAAAAAAATTGAATGTCAGAAAATAACACTTTCTGTACTCACATCATCCGCATTGTGGGAAAAATCTGGTAGACTAAACAAGGACACTAATGAAATATTTTTAATAAGAGATCGTCAAGAAAAATTATATCTTTTAAGTCCGACACATGAAGAAGCTATAACTTCATTAATAGCTCAATCATATCCTATATCTTATAAACAACTACCAATTAAATTATATCAAATTGGTCCCAAGTTTCGGGATGAATTGAAACCAAGATTTGGATTATTGCGATCTAAAGAATTTATTATGAAAGATTTATATTCTTTTGATAAAGATATTCAAGGTGCTGAAGAAACTTATAATTTAGTTGGCAAACAATATGAAAAATTGTTCAACAGTCTTGAAATACCATGGATTAAAGTACAAGGTGATCCCGGAACTATGGGTGGTACATTTTCTCATGAATATCATATGCTATCTAATATTGGTGAAGATACTATTTTACATTGTACAGAATGTAATTTCGTAGCAAATATCGAGATTTGTTCTGAAAGTGAAACTTGTCCATCGTGTCGAGGAAATAAATTAAAAATTACAAAAGGTATAGAAATCGGACATACATTTCTACTTAACGATAAATATTCAAAAGCATTGGGAGCAAAATTTTTAGCTAATAATGGTAAACCGGAAAATATGATAATGGGTAGTTATGGAATAGGTGTTACAAGACTAATTGCAGCATCCTTGGAAGTATTATCTAAAGAAGATAGTTTGAAATGGCCAATTTTACTTTCACCATTTGATATTTGTATAATACCACCAAAGGATGGAAGTCAAGAAGAAAAACATTGTAATAATATATTAAATCAATTTATATTTGAAGTAAGTAACATCTGCGGTACAGATTCATTTGTGCTTGATGATAGGACAAATTTAACAATTGGAAAAAGATTATTTGATTCCAAAAAAATGGGTTATCCGATTATTATTGTTATAGGATCAAAAGTATTAAATGATCCACCCCAATTTGAACTACATGATAATAACAAAAATACAATTAATATATTTGGTTTTCAAGAAATTTTAGAATTAATAAAAACATTTACAAAATATAAGGAAAACTTGAAATTGTTATAATATATATTTTTTTTTAAATAATTTAGATTAAGAAAATAGTTAAATAAATATTATTTATTAAATATTTTATTTTTGAAATTGTATTTCTAAACTTTTTACTATAAAAAAACAATCAACAAATTATCACTTTCAGTGTAAATTTTGTAAAATTATAAAGATCATTTTGTTCTCTCATAAATTTTATACAATTTAAAAAATTTGCAAAAAAGATGCTCAAGATGCTGAAAAGGATTATTTGATTCAAATCATAATGGCCTGCAAATTTATGTAAAGAACAAATATCTATTTGTAAGCCTATCAATTAAGGCGTTTGGGTTAGAATACAGATTAGTATTTAATAATACTCATTGACGGACAATTCACTTAAATAGTACCTTTTCGAATTCAGAAGATATCAAAATGGTTATAGTAAAAGCAAAAGGTAAAAGGTAAAGGACTTATAGTGAAAGGACTTTCAAAAAGCTTTAATTTTGAGAGCATAAAAAACTCGTCATTCTTTTATTTTATGTACACAATACTTTAGTTCATTTTAGTGTTTCCTATCGATAACATTCGAAAGAGTAAATAAATATGTTATTTATTAAAAGTATTAAATAAACAAAGTATGATATCAACAAATAAATATAATTCAATTTTATTTTTTATTTGTATTATTTTATGTTATGCTAATTGTGAAAATGATAAAATTGAATGTGGTAGAGCACAACATTTAATGAAAGATTGTTTTATTAATATGGCTCCAGAATTAAATGAATATTTATCAACGAAAATTCCTTTAAATTCTACAGAAATTTTATTAAAGTGCAGGTAAATAAATTATTAATTATTATTAGTTTTTTATAAAATGCATATACCTAATATAAAAAAAAATTAATTCAATAATACAGAGTTTTTAAAAAAGGAATGAAATGTTTTAATAATTACTCTAAACACTGTTTAACAAATGAAAGTTTAATTTTATATGAGCATAGTATAAATGGCGCGAAAAGATTTGAAAATAAACTGTGTGATGATAAAAAATTTCAATCGGGTAATGTAATTTCTAATTTTATTAATAGATTTAATACCAAATATTTTTTTTAAAAGATTTTTTAAAGCATAAAGAATGTTTTTTACATATAAAAGATGATTGGCATCAATGTATGAAAACTTTTCATAATATTTTAATTGACGAATTACATCCTAAGGATATTAAAAATTCGAATGAACAATTTATGCAATTTTGCTGGTAAGTATTTTAATTAATTTATAACTATACAAAAGATTTTTTTTTTAATAATAATAAATTATGTATTTGAAAAACAACAGTTCCCGATCAGCATATGAAAATTGTGTTTATAATACGGCCAGGTTTGTTGTTTTATTTTTGATTAATTTTCTTTCTTTTATTATTTAAATTTTAGATACAAATGCTATAAGAGTTCCGTAAAATTCGTAACGGATGTGGCACATTTATTGTCCGATGACAAAACTTATATTAATTGTAATCGCTACGAAAATCTTTTGTGTTCAGGTTCAACATTTTTCATATCTAATATAATTATATTATTAATTCTTTTAAATTTATTTATAAAATCATCAATAATAATCTAGAAACTATAACTATAAATATATGTAACATGTAAAAATGGAAAGTGTATTTTAATTATTTTTTTTTTCGGAATTATTGAAGATTTTTGATTGAGAACATTATTAATCTGATAAAGGTAAAACATTTCACAATGCTATTATAAAACTTTATTAATTATAAGTTCAGTTTTTATAAAGATAATAAAGGTATACATAAATGTATAACAATATCTAAATATTTCGACATTTTTATATAGTTAGTTCTCTTTGAAAAGGACTATTTCATTATCTTTTACTTCCTGTATGTTGTGTATGTTAATTTTTGAAATTATACGAGTCCTAATCATAAATAATTGGTACGGACAGGTAATGTATATTTTGCATATTATTTCAATAACATTAATAATATTCAATACAAGTCAATATTTTAACATTCTTTTTTAAAAAGCGAAAAATGTTGACCATTAATAATTTATACGGCCAATGTATACTCCACTAAAAATTTCAAATATATATTGAAATGGAAACTGATACCATCAACGGAATATTGAAACATGGTAAACCGATTTTGTCAATCTAAATCAAGTGTACAAAAATAGACGAAGTAAAAAACGGTTAATATGGAGTTTCATAGTCTCCGTACCGAAATATATCTTGCTCTTCTTCATAACAACCAGATTTTTTTAAATATTTAGGTACATATTTGAGATTTACAGCCCTTTGCAATTTTTTTTAGTAATTTTAATAATAATATTTAAAAATAGTAAAAACACTATTAAAATATTGAGTTGAATATTATTAAAATTTGTTGTAGAAACTGAAATATGCAAAAAATACATATCCGTACCAATTAATTATGATTAGGGCTAGTGTATAATATATCACAGTATAATACAATTGAATAAAAAAAATATTAAAAACTGACATGGCAAATTCATTTTTAAATTAAATTTTTCTATTTTGCCATAAAAGAATATAAAGATGATGTACTCTAAAACAAAAACATTGATTTTTCGTAATGAAAAAATAACGAAATTAAATTAAATTGGTTTCTTTGTTTTACGATTTTTAGAATTACGTATGTATTGTATTTTATTTTACACCTTGCAAATAAATACAATTATGTTGCACAAACAATAATTCAATATTGTATAGTGTCTCATCATTTTCTAGTTATAATTACATTAAAATAGTTTTCAAAACAATTAAGTTCATCTTAATCAATATAGCGCGATATGAATCATGTAAACAATATATACAAACATAAAACATATATGGCTGTTTAAATCTATACAGTAAAAAACTAATAAAAAACAGAATGTAAAATAGTTAATTGAATTATATAGTAGGATCGTAGTAGTCAATATAGAAGACTAATTAAATTATAACTAGTTACAAATTTATTTTATGCAATATGAAATTATTATATGATTTACTAAAAAAATCTTTACATACAAATTTTTTTCAAGTATAGCCAAATCGTGGAAATATGGCACATTACTTCGATGCGAACCGGTTGGTAGTAAAGATATCTATGGTATTTTATTGTAATCAGGCCGAATTACATGTTGGAATTCAAAATTGCATTAGTGCCGCAATGAGTTATCATGTAATAAGGCAATTAATTACATTACGATTGTGTACATTATTAAGGATATATATTATTGGTGCCAATCAATTGAATAACATTTATCTGAATTCTAAAAAACTGATAACCATTTTGGACGAATATAAAACAAATATAAATAAATCTTTTAAAGTTTTTCAGTTTATTCATCCTTTGATAAATTTAATTAGAATAAATTAAAAATGGATTGGTTGTTTATTACGTATACAAATAATTTTTTTTTAGTTTCTCAATGCTTCAAATATAAATCTAAACTACAAAAAATATTTAGATTTTCTTGGATTGATTTTTGTTGTTGTTTACATTAATTTAACAGTCATTCAAAGAAAAATAATATATAGTTTTTTTTTTTATTTTTTGGCATCCCAGATTAACAATAGTAATTTTATATGTCTTAATAGATAATATTGCATTATAGCCCAAAATTAGATATATAATAGTTTTTTTTAGGATCCTTATTATAATATATGTACTACTATTAAAATATATTCCAAACCATTTTTTTTGTTTATACCATAATATAAATATGTATATGTATATATAATAATTGTGTATGTACAAAAATAAAATATTAATGCGAAATGAACGTAATGATGATATTATTGTTTTTTTCACATAGTGATCTAATGAAAAAAAATAATAAAAAAATGAAGGAAAATTGTGATTATATTAAATAATAATTTAAAATTATAATTCAAGTCTTATCTTTATGAAATTATCTTTCTTTGTTTTTTTTTTTTTATATATTTCTATTTTTGCAAATAAATTGACTGATTAGATTATATTAGTTAAATTTGATACACAGTATTAAATATCAATCCAAATACTCAAAACAAAAAATTAATGAAATACTTTGTAAATATATGATTATGTAAATTTGAAAAATAGTTTTCAAATATATAAACTTAAATTCTCATTTAATTATATTAAAATTAAAAATTTTTTTATTTAAAAATATAATGAAATATATATATATACGGTATATATATATTATCATAGTTGATCCTTTTGGCCGCTTTGTTTTAATTTATCAAATATTTGTAATTTTGATTTAACAGCACCTTCACAAACCATTAAACGCTGTTGGCTAGATTTCATTTCTAATTCTGAACAAAATGTATCATAATCACGATTACATGATATTGAATTTGGAAAATATTTATATTTATCTCGATTATCAAATCCATTATTACCACCATTAATACTTAATTGATATTCATCGGCTGCAGTTGTTTGTAATGAAGATGCCGATGATATACTACTACATTGTACCGAATCTGATACTTTAAATGTTTTTAATGTTTGACCTTTACGTTCAAAATATTCAACAATTTTAGCTATTTGTGCTGACCGAGCATTTGGCACAATACAGGATCGTGAATCCCATAAAAATGAATCTGAACCAGCTAAACTAATATCATCGGAACTAGTATAAATTGATGAAGAACGATTTTTATATAAAATTTGATTTGTAAATTGACTTTTTTGTATAAGTGTATTTATTTCAGAATCTAATGCTAAACGATTAATTAGACCCATATCAATTGACATAGAATCAATATTATTCATTGGATGATGATGATGAGGACATTGGAAATGTTGTTTTTTAAAATCATTTGAATCTAGATCATCTAAACTACCTAAAGATGATACTGTTGTATTTGTAGCAAATGATTTTTTTAATGTTAAATCTGGTAATTGACTTTGAATATTATAAAGTTCAGAATTCATAGTAGTAGCATCAATATCATCATTATTTGATCTACAATTACATGTTTTTATTGTTGTTTTATTATTTGTAAATAAATCTGAATCTTCGTTAATACATGAAAAAAAACCACTTTCAATTGAATCACGACGTATCGAATCTACTAAAAAAATACTATTTTCGGTTTTATTATTATCATCTGAGGTTGGCTTAAATAATGGATGTGTATAAAGGGAATTTACTTTATTATTCAATTTTTTCCCTTGATTATCATTCTCAATTCTTAATTGAATATTATTTTCATTTTTATCTATTATTATTGATTTCTTTTTAATACCGCTTTTATCTGTTATACAACGTCTAGTTAAATTTGGTGAATTAGGTAAACTTTTTGGTGCAATAATTGGTAAACCTTTTTGTACTGTTGTATATTCTTTTAAAAATAATGATGACATTTCAAAACAAGAACTAAATAAATCACCAGCACCAGCAGCATATGTTGCTGGATTTGCACCTAATATTTTTTTAACACCTTTCAATTTTGCTAATGTTGTAAATGGATTTGATTTAATACCATTTTGATCTAATGTTATTGGCTTATATTGTGGATCTTTTAAACACATTGTTTCGGCTACTTTACGTAATGTTATATTTTGCGATATTAATGCTGAATCGGACGGATTTGATAAATTTGCTGAATTTGGTCGTGATATTTGATGACATCTAGCCTTATCACTTGGTGTTGTATGTGATGGAAAATTTATAATATTTTCACTAAAAGAACGTTTATGTTGAAGTAAATCAGCTTGAAATCGTGATGTATTTTCAACAATTGTATTAATATCATAATCAAATTGATTATCTATGAATAAATCGTCATTTATTTGATGATGATTAAGATATTGTAAATTATTAGGTTCGGCATATGTTGAATCAATAGAAAATCTTTTATTATGATATGATGATGATATACCACCAATATTATTACTTTTATCCATTAAATTTTTCTTTTGTACATTATTAGTTTTTGTATCAATTTCAGCAGAATATGAAAAACATAAATTATCCATTTCAGAATTTAATTTTATTACGATTTCACTAAATGTTGGTCGACTTTTTGGATCATACTGTATTCATGAAAAATGATACAATTTTAATGAAAAAGAAAAAAAAAAATTAAATTTATACTACTTACAATACAACAGTAGAATGCCATTCTTAATAAAACCGGTGAAGTATCAATTGGACAAAGTTCTACAAAAGCTAAATAATCTAGTCCAAATGAATCAGTACGTGGCATTATATCAGGATCAGCTTCAATTCGTGCAATTATTTCACACATAATTATACCATAGGAAAAAACATCACTAGTTTGATCATACCACAATCCTTTCAGACATTCCGGGCTCATCCAATATGGAGATCCAACAGTATCAAGTCTACTTTTACCACTAAAATACAATAAATAAATAAAATAATTAATTACTTGTACAATAATTTAATTAATTATTATATACCATTTTATAGGAATTTTTGCTGCTAAACCAAAATCACCAACAACTGCATCTAGTAATCCTTTATCCAATTTTTTTATTAGTACATTCTTTAAATAAATAATGAAATATATTTTATTGACTCTATAACTTTATGTATAATTTATTTACCTTGCTTGTTAAATCCCTATGAAACAAACCCAATTCATGAACATATTTCATACCCTTTGCAATTCCTAATGATAATCTTGTTTTCAATAGAGGCGTTAATTCTTCTGATGTATTTGCTAAAAGTTGCTCAAGTGAACCCTGTTCTATATATTCTGTTAAAGCGTGTAACTGCCCCTCTTGAACACAAACACCCATAAATCTAAAAAATATTGGAAATTAATTTTACTTTCAAAATAGTATCAACTACCTATATATATATATTATATATACCTTAAAATATTAGGATGGGATAATTTATTTAATAGTTGAACTTCTCTTAACATATTAGGTCGATTCGAACGTAATTGATTCATTTTAAGGACCATAATTTGTCCTGTTGTTCTATGGGTTACCTAAATCAACCAAAAAAAAATATGTATTACTTAATAATGATTTTTGTTTTTGTTGTAATATTTACCTTGTATACTTCCGAAAAAAATCCGGAACCAATTTTTTCTTTAATAAAATCATCTACAGAATATAAAGCAGATACTGCTGTTTTAAGGGCTTTACAAGATGGCCCAGTTACTAATCGATCTGATGATGATGTTCGAGTAGGTGGCGGTCCTGGGCCACTGTGTTGATTTGAATTCATATTTATCAGCTTTTGGAATATATTAAAACATCTTCGATGAACATTTCAATTGTTCAATTGTCACTTGGTTTGGTATTATTAATTATAATTATATTAATAACAAACAATTGGAGAGGAAGACTTTCCAAAAAAAAAAAATAAAAAAAAAAACATAAAATTTACAGTTTAAAACATTATATCTGTGTACATCTTCTCATAAATATTTTCTGAAAATAATATAGAGAGATTATGTTGTTAATCTAATTTTATGCCTATCGAAACAAAAAAAACGTATAATATAATCTAGTTTTTTGGAAAACAAATTATAAATTTTTAAAATTATGTGTATTTAAAATGTTTATTGAACAGTATATTTTAAATTATACAAGAAACGTTAAAAATTACCATTAATTAAAGTAATTCACGAAAAAATATTTTTTTTAATAAATATTTTTATCTTAGAGCTTGATTATGAGTTTCTTTTTTTTCCCTTTAAACAATTTGACATAAATAATTTTTAAAAATAAAAACTAACACAGTTTGCGTACAGATTTCCAAGGAATTACGACGTAATATTTCGGTATTTGGTTAGAAATTATAAATTATCTGCTGTCAAACCAGATAATTTAAAATAATTTAAATTACAATTATTATTTTTATTTGTTGTAACTCACTTTTTACACCAACTTGTATTCTGTTTTAGTTATGTCATTATCATTTACTCAACTTAAAACTCACGTAATTTATGTTTCTAGTTTGGCTTTTATGTGAAAAAAAAAAATGTATTTAAGTTAATACACATAAATTTGAATTTAAATTTCTTAAAATTCTAAATAATTAACTTGTATACATTTAATATTTCTTAATTTTTCTTTTTTTTAACAAGAACAACTTTACATATAGGAATTTATTGTTATAACAACTAACTATATCAAAATTCAAATTTGATTCGCTTCTCACATCAAATTTAAACTATGTACATTACATAATATTGAAGCCATCATATTCATACATATATTTTCTAGTTTATTTTCTATGGAACAAACTAACTGTAACTAAATAAATAAAATAAATAATTTGTATTTGGTTTTTCCCTGGTTGCATTTTGTTTGTCGAAGGTTTTACGGGGTTCACGAAAACAACGTAGTATTTTTTAATTCAATTAATAGAAATGTCAAAATAAATATGCTATAGAGGCTACTAGCTAAGAAAGTATATTTTCTGTCAACTTCAAGCATTGGAGCCTATATTTATACCCAGGAAAAATTACAAATTTAAATAAACAATAAATATGTCATTGTCAAGAAAAGATTATTTAAAAAATACTAATTCTGCAATAGCTTTATTATATTTATATTATGTTTTTAAGGATGTTTGAAAATGAAATATTTTAAAATGTTTCGAAGAGTCCTGGCCACATTAGTTGAACAACCAATATCATCAACAACAACAGCGGCAGATATTCTACAGCATAAAAATCATTCATTACCACCAGGATTCGAAAGTCTTTCATGGTTACAATATCATGCTCCTTGTTTTCCTTTACATGGCGATCAAATAAAAATTATACAAGATCCAAATATATTTTATAAAACTCTTGTAGAGAAATGTGCTACAGCTAAACATAGAATAATATTGGCCAGTTTATATTTAGGAACTGGCCATTTAGAAACACAACTAGTGAAAACAATTCATAAGAATCTTAGTGAAAATGGACTATTAAAAGTTGATTTTCTATTGGATTTTACTAGAGGAACACGCGGTGAAAAGAATTCTAAATCAATGCTTATGCCTCTGCTTCAAGAATTTGATAATAATTTTACACTTGCAATGTATCATACACCAGTTCTTCGAGGTATAACTAAAAAACTAGCTCCGGCACGATGGAATGAATTATTGGGACTTCAACATATGAAAGTTTATTTATTTGATAATTCTGTGATAATAAGTGGTGCAAATTTATCAAATGATTATTTTACGAATCGTCAAGATCGTTATATATTAATTGAAGATAAAAGTTTAGCTGATTTCTATTATAAATTAGTTGGTAAAGTTCAAGAATTCAGTTTAACAATAAATAAAAATTCTGAAATTAATTTACACAAAAATTGGAAATTTTTACCTTATGAAGGTGTAAAATATGATTTTATCACCGAAGCTAAACAAAGAATTTGTAATTTCTTTGATGAAGTTTTTGTACAACAAGAATATGAATTTGAAAAGAAAACAGGTAAAAATAGTATACATAATTTCTAAAACCTAATTTTCGAATTATGTAATCAAATTTTCTAGATGCTGATACATGGATTTTTCCATTAGTTGAAATGGGACAATTGGGTATACATCATGATAGTTTAGTTACAAAAAAAATATTTTCATCTTCAATACCTGGATCAGAAATGAAATTAGCGACAGGATATTTTAATTTGACACAAGAATATATGAATACAATTACGAACAATTGTATGTCACAATGTAGTATTTTAATGGCACATCCGAATGTAAGATAATTTATATTTATGAAATTAGCCAGCTTTCCCATAAAACTTGTATTGATTTTTTTAAGCATTTTTTTTTTTCATATTATTTTCATACAAACTTGATTAATATTGATACCAAACTCTTTTTGATATTCTCAGTAAATTTTAAAATTTTGAGTTTTTCGTGTCTGGTTGGCATTTATTCTAATATTTTCCATTTAATTTTTTTTTTTTTAATTTTAGGCAAATGGGTTTCAAGGAGCACGTGGACCTGCAGGTGGAATACCAGCTGCTTACTCCTTAATAGCAAAACACTTTTATGAAAGCCTTGTTGAAGCAAAACAAGATCATCGTGTCAATTTTTTTGAATATCAAAAAGATGGTTGGAGTTATCATGCTAAAGGATTATGGTATTATTTACCAGGTTCGCAAAATCCAAATTTAACTTTAATTGGCTCATCAAATTTTGGAGAGAGATCTGTTAACCGTGATTTAGAAACACAAGTTTGTCTGGTGACCAAAAATAAATCACTACAAGAGCGATTACAAATCGAAGTAGATAATCTTTATAGTTTAGGATCAACAGCAGAAAATAGTATAATTAGTAGACCAATTCCAAAATGGGTACAAGCTGTTGTGAAATTGTTTAGGAATTTTTTTTAAATTACGTGTTATTGCATTTTTTTTTTAAGAATTATTTTTTATTTGATATTTTGAATAAATACTTAAAATGTTGAAATGGTGAGAAAATTTATTTATAATCATATTTTCAAAATTATGTCAGCGACGATTACGGGATACATATACCTCATGATCACAATCGATATATATTTACAATAAATTATTGCAATATTTATAATATCATATCAGTGTTTCTCTACGTACAAACAATTTGGTGTAGATAAAATTTACTTTGACGTCAACTGTTGACTATGATGTTTAGCGGCGATAGATCATACCTAAAATATTCTCTATTTTATGCAAGTAACGCTACACTTTGCTACAGCAAGTTTCGGTTGGTGGATGATTTTCTAAATTACAAGATCCTATTCTCAATTTTATAGGCAATATTAATTTTTGAAAATTCAGAAGTTCTCACTCAAGGAGGGTTGAAGATATATGAACGGTTTTCATGCAGAAGCTATGTAATAGTAATTAAGAAAATAGTTTCTATTTAGAAACAGCACCTTTACCTTATACAGAAAGCATTGGATCCGAAAGATTCTATATATTCAAATTACTAGATTCTAATACAAAATCTCGAAAGCAATTTATCCGATATTTCACTTCGACTACAAAATTTCAATAAATAATTATACATAAATATTTATGCTTACTTGCATATGATTTAGAATTATAATTCTCAGTGTTAATGCACATATTAATTAAATTAATAAAAATTTAATATTAAATATGTAAAATACTTTCGGCTTTTTTCTAAAAAAATATTTTATGTAAAATAGTTTTTAGGCATTAAGAAAAAAGTGATTCAGAACATCTTTTTTCAGAATTTTTTATAACTTACATATTGTACACGTGACCACATAAAGTAGATAATAATTGTTGACATTGACACGTTAACAATATACATTGAATAAAAATATTGTCGTTTATAAATACGAGAGATAAGATAATTAAATTTATTTTAACTTTCGAAATTTTTTGTCACATAAATAATATTAATAATCATAAATTTACTTGGTAGAGAAATCGATTACCATTTATAGTATAACAATAACTAGTTGGTTCACTATTAATCTCAGGTAACAGCAGCAGTGATGAAAAAAGAAATTCCTATGCATTATATAATTTAAAAACAAAAATTCTTTTTTTTTTTTTAAAGATTCGATAATTCTTTATATTTCATAATTTGCTTATAATTAATATTAAAATTTATTTATATTTTTTTTTATGTTTCATAAGTGTTTTTATGTTTTTTTTTTTTAGTTGAATAGCTTGATGATAATGGATTTTTATGTATTTATACTTAGAGTTTTGGAAAGCATTTGTTTTGTTTTTATATAATTAATGTTCAAGTTTTCATTTTTGGAATGGTTTTATTTTAAAAATGTTTTATTTAACATTACAACAAAATAAAAATCATATACATATATATATATATTTTCATTTTTAATGAATTGGTTATGAATAGGTAGGTAATTATATTTTTTTTTTTAAATTTTTTGTAAAATATGTTTTACTAGAATCCAACTCTCATTAAAATTTACTTAAATACAATTTACAAATTCTTTCATTTAGCGTTTTATTTATTATTCAATAAAAAAATGAATATTATTTAAAGTTTCTCTAACATTAATAACATCCAATGCAATTAACTAAGGGTTTTTTTTTTTAATGAAGCGATTAACAGATTTGTATTCTTAAATTCTTTTTATTTTTAGTTTTTTGAATAATAAATTATTTACTTAAAGTTTTTATTTGTTTGCGCTTTTACATTAAGTCATTTAAATATATTATAAATATTTTTTGTTATAAAGGTAAATTTGAGATTACAATCTTATAGTACAGTTAAAATTTTTTGAGTATAAATTCAAAAATTTTAGATTTTTTCTTTTTTTATTCATCTACTACTTAGTTTTGTGCATAATATTTTTAGTTTCTTTTGTAATTCACACAATTTATTTACTAGCATATACAAACTATTTTTATTAACCTTTTATTGCTTGATCTAGAAAATTTTTGTGTTTATTTTATTTGTTAATTTTCTTTAAAACAATTTCGTAAATTTTTTAAGTATTTTTTTTTTTTTTAAATATATATTAATTCTACTTATAAAATAGGTAGATTAATGACTATGGAATATACGAATACAATTGATTGTAATTTTTTTTATTAATTAATATAAATTTTGCAAAAAGATGACACAAATAATCTGCCAAAATAAAAAGGATATATTTGCTGATTTTTCAGACAATTAATTCCAGTATAATCAAGTCTTTGACCTTTGTCCTTAGGTAATATTATATTTTTTTTTATTAATTCTTATAATTATACAAAGAAATTTTTTGTATTTTGCTTTTTAAATATTTTATATTTCTAAATACACAAATCAAGTTTTCGTCTGTGTAAGACATTTATGATATTTTTAAGTGCCAAGAAAATTTATATTAATTTTTTTTTTTAATTCAATAAATAATAAAAGCAAAAAGTTAAAAATTTGTGCAGAGATAAAGGGGAAAAAATAAATACAAAAAATATTAAAGAAACCATTTTGTTTTTATATATAATTCAATCTTATTTATTGTGGATTGTCCGTGTTTTGAATTTTTAATTTTTTTGATAAAGAAATGCATTTTATATTATATATATATATATATGTAAATCTACCATACATATTTATTTAATTAATTTTATTTTATACAGAGTTTCTTATCGCCTGAAACGCTTTTTCAATTACAAAAACAAAAACGTTTATCTTATATATTAAAATTAATATAAAAAATTAATAGTTTTTTTCTATAACAGCATTTCAAAATTTTTGAAAAATATTATTGTAAAAAATTGTGGAATTCTTAAGTCTAAATATTTATAAATAAAAATTAATTATAAAATAAACTATTAAAAATTACTAATTTTTCCAAAAAAAAAAAAATATTTTTTTTTTTCCTAATTTTAATATACATTTTCTAATTTCTAAAAAAAAAAATTGATTTTCAGTTAATTTTCTACTATATTACTATATTTTTATACAATATTAAATACTTTCAGGGTATTTTTTGCTTATTTTTCAATAAATAATTTTCAATTTTTGTTCAATTGTTTTTACATTTTTTATGTTTTTAAATATGATTTTCTAAAATTTTGTATTTTTTTTATATAAACGATTTTATAACGAAATATTAGGACTAAGACCTGGCAAAGATTTTATTTTCGTCAACAAGCGTATAAAATCTGTGGTAGACTATTGTAGAGATATTACTGATAAGGACATTATTAAAAATATGCCAAATAGCCAGCCGATTTAAGCTCTTAAAAGTGAATAATAAAAAAAACTGGCTATGTTGTTGGCTGGCTAATATACTAACTGACAAATGGTTGTACGAATTTACATTCCCTTTTCAATAAGGTTTAAATAAAAATATTACTTATTAAAGTGTACGCTTGGCGAGTTAATGTAATTAAAATCTTTGCTAGGGTCCTGTCGATATACAAATTATTTACAATTTGTAAATTACAATAAATTTCACTTTTCATATTTTTTACACGAAAAAAGAAATTCGATTACAATCTTAATTATTTTATTTGATTACATTAATTGTTTTTTTGTTTTTGCTTCCTTTTTTTTTCTTTTTGAAAAAATCAAATGTGTTTTTAAGTCTTTTAGTTTCATAAATATTCATGTGTATATTTTATAAAAAAAAAAGTTTATAAAAATTCAATAAAAAAATTGCAAAATAAAAAACTAAAAGTAAAAAAAAAAAAAAAATTAAAACCAAAAAAACAATTAAACATTAGACCAATAAAAAGTTATTAATTAAATCTATCAGCTTTCCGTTTGTGTAGATACTTGACTTTGACTAGTTGTTAATAAATGTTCTGGTATGGGAATAGGTTGTGTTCTTGCTGGCTGCTTTTTCTAGTTAAATTAAAAAAAGGAAACCGGTGAAATATATAAATATATAATTTATTTTTTGTTCGCCGATTAATTGCAGTAAAACAATTCACAGAAAATTATTCGTATTTTTACTGGTTAGTGATTCATCCAGTAAAAACACTGATAGGTCAGATAAAAATTGTATAATTTTTGGATATAAATTGTTTTTCTGTGAAAGGTTTTTCTGTAAATTAACCAGAAATCACTTCTGTTTTATACATATTTAATTTCAATATACAGGGTGCTCGCAAATAGGGTACATGTAATAATTTTAAATTGTGCTTCATTTTTTATCTCTATTTCTATTGGATTTTTTTTAAAAATAGTTTAAAATGTTTGTACCCTGACTCAGATCATCCTGTATTTATTATAAATTACCTTTCTTCTAAATGGAAAACAACCAGATTTCTCGACAATTGGTATTGCATCAATAATTAAATCTGGTGTTGGTGTTTGTTCTGTTGTAAAAACATTTAATTCCCTGAAACATTCTGTTTCAATCATTTCACTTTGCCAAGATATTGATACAGAACCAGTATTAAATTTTGTATAAAAATTCGAATCAGTATCATCAATATTAACACCTTTTACTGTTGAAAATTGTTCGATGTCTAATACATCTTTGGCATAAACTGCATGAGGCTAAAATAAATTTAATTTAACAATATTAAAATAGTTAATTTATAAATAAATAATACTATAAAATAACTAAAAAAAACTTACATCTGGTATAAATGGTGGAGCTACCATACCAGCATCAAGACGTTTCCAATTAATACTATTAAAAAATGAATGCAATTTTATTTCTTTTGCACCATATCTACCATTCCTACAACCTAAACGTAATTTAATTGATTTAGCAAGTAATTGTTGGCACATTGATTTGGCTTCATCATTAAATTTCAATGAATATTTTTCTGGATCTTCCTATTTTATAAAAATAAAATTATAATTTAAATTTATTTATAATAAAATGTGATTTATTTTATAATAAATTACTTTAACTCTTCTATCAACTTCTTCTCTTTTAACTTTCTCCTTTCGCATACGGAATGGTGCTTGACCCTCAATCATTTCATATAATAAACAACCAAAACTAAACCAATCTGGTGAAAATGAGTATTTTTCATTATCGATAACTTCTGGTGCCATATAACCTAAATATTTTGATTTTAATTATAGATTTTTTTTTATAATTTATTTATATGTTTTATAAATTAATTGTTTGTCAACATACCAACAGTGCCAACTCTCCCCCTAACCATATCACCTTCTGGTATTTCTACAGCTAAACCTAAATCTGAGATTCTAACATGCCCATGGTCATCTAATAAAATATTTTCTGGTTTACAATCTCTGTAGACAATACCTTGTTGATGTAAATGTTCAAGACCACAAACAACTTCAGCTGCATAAAAACGTGCCCGTACTAATTCAAAACCAGGATCACCACCCATATTATAAATATGAAATTTTAAATCGCCTCCTATATATAAAAGAAAAATTAATATAAAATTTAAGATATTGCTTAAAAAATTAACAATTTAAATCAATCTACTGGCTCGAAATCATCGAAATTAATTAAACTAAGATTTTCTTACCATTCATGATTGTTAAAACTAAACAAAGTGCATCTTTGGTCTCATATGCATATGCCAAATTAACCACAAAACGTGAATTGATTTTTTGTAAAATTTGTTTTTCAATTAAAACCATTGATTCACCTTTCCGTTTTTTAATTCGTTTCTTTTCAAGTTTTTTACAGGCGTACATTTTACCTGTTGCACGTACCTAAAAAATATATATTTAAAAAACCATTCAATTAAATTTATCTATATAATAATAATTAAATTTATGTATACAAAATAATAAAATTAATGTATATTAAAAAAAAATAAAAAATAATTACTAAATTAAATTCTTTAAATCAGGCATTAATGAAGTTCGGAAATTGAAAACGATAAATGTAGCAACCGAATATACCATCACATAATAATGAATAATTAATGTTAATGTGAAATCTTAATATCTGAAAATCCAGACCAGTCATGACAAATCCATAACATAATATCGGGATTTTTGCTGTCAGGATTATCGAAATTTGCAATTGTTTGCTTTTAGGTTAAACTAACAATTGGAAAACATAATTTACGATTAATATAATTGATTTTGTTCTATTCGTAGAGATTAGACAATATTTAATTTGTCATTACTTAAGTATATTAATTGAATTATCACTACATTTATACATTCTAAATGTGGAATTTAAACCCGCCTCTGCCTGCTTTTATATGATCAGAATATAATCAATAATAATTTTTTAGGTTGAAATAATAAAAAAAAATACGAAATAAAAAATTAATTAAATGTTTTTTATTTTACCTGACATGCACAGACTTCACCAAAACCACCCTTTCCAAGGACACGATACATTCGAAATGTTTTATATGTTATAGGTTGATCCTCAAGCCATTTCCATTGTAAATATCTTAATGACAGAAAAAAAAAATTAATATTTATTTGAAAATAACAAAATTGAAAAATGTATAAATCCATCAAATATATATGGAAAAATTTATATAATGAAGTTATTCATAAAATATAAAGTTCAATAAATCATAAATAATAATCAAATTCATATTTTATATAAATTGCAATACAATACTAAAAATAGAATTGTCTGTGTGTAAATTTGTATAAAATAATAGACATTATAAAAATTAATGTACCATTTTTATATTATAATAGTGTTAATAATAATTATTAGCTAATAATAAAACTGATAAAAAATATATTATATTTCCTCATTTCCGCTGAAATGCATAAAATCATATCTCATAAAAAAAACTCTATTAAAATAGAAAAAAAAAACAGCATAGCTGAAACTACTTATGCAATAGTTTCATATTTATAGATTTTTTTTTGTATACTGACACCAGAAATTGCGTAGTATCGACTCTTTTAAACACTTCTTATTTATATAAAGATTTCTTATTAATATAAAGAGTAAATTTGATCTAATGTATCTAAAAATGTGAGGTTAGATCTCTAATCTGGGCTTCATACAAAGACTTTTAGTAAGAGCATTTATTATAAAACAAAAGGGAAATTTTACCAAAAATTCGCCCAATATATGGAAGAACCTTTTCAATTAGCATTGATTTGTAAATTATAAGTCCTTCTAGATTCGGAGAATCAACGATAACAAAGGAGCATTCGGACAGACAGACGGAAAAAATAAAACTTTAAGATATATTGCGTAAAAAAAGGCTTAACAATTTCTCAATTCAGCGTTATTTAGTTTAGAAGTAGAAACTGAACTATTTGTCACTACATTTAATTTTAATTTTTAATAGACGGGCCCAAGTTATTCACCAAAAATTTAGATGCATAAGAATTTTGTTATTACATAGTTTTAAATAATTTGAAAACTATCAACAGACAAACAGATAGACTGAAGTTAATATAAAGGTTTTTTGTTACATGAAAACGTGCTAAATAAATTCATTAAATTTTCGTGGAATACGGTTATAAATTAATATTCTACCAAAATTAATAAATAATATATTATTTCAATCAATTCATATTCTAGATAAGAATTAGACATTATTTGAGGTATAAGATATTAAAATTGTATAAAATTGTTAGTTTCATGTTTTTTAGACATACGTATGTTAAATTTGTTGCTTTAAAAAGCAAATTAATTACTTAATAGATATATATAAAAATTAATTTTATTTGAAGTAAATTAAAATTTATTACATACGATATAATAGAATTTATGTTTATCTAGACCATTATTTTAATATGTTAATGTAAACACATAATTATTTTGCAGATGAAAAAAAGTTTAAATTAAAATTTGACAGTAAAATTTCTTTTTGAAAAGTTAAATATAGATTTTAATTGAACTTACACATTATATAGTGATGGAAAATGAAATAAATATTTATAATAACGTTATGTTATTCGTTTATAATAACGTTATGTTATACTACAAAAATATTAATTTAAAAATTAGTTACGTTATATCATCACTGTTATAATTTGTATAAAATATTTAGTAATAATCTTCAGATAAAGAAATTAATTTTAGGTTCTGGGGAAAACTACAGGAAATTCAGAGTCTAAAGTATTTGTCCTTTGTGTTATTAGGACGCGGATTTACTAGTACCAGTTTAATATTGATGATATTAGAATATGTTTAGGGTTATGAACATTTTATCAGCCTTATCTGTTTCCTTTGAAATATATCGCTGAAGTTATTAGACGATTATTATAAAACCGATGGAACGTATCACGATGAAGTGAGTATCGATTATATTTAATTCATCACTCACTGTCGGATACCTCAAAATATTAAATGGATCATTTTAAATAAGTTAACCTAAACATATTAATCTAAAACGAAATATTATTTTATTCCTAATTTGAAATTAATACAAAATATAAAAAAAAAATCGTTTAATCGTATTGTCTTTATTATATAACATTTGAAACTGTAGTATCGTTAGCATAACTGATTAAATAACGTTATCCATAACTGATTAATTATTATTATTAGTTTTTAATAATTAACTTACCTATGAAAATACATTGAGGCTTCAAATTCTCTAAATGGTTCACCAGCTAAGAATGCTTTAACTGAGGTCACACATGGCTCAAATAATTCTTTACTACCACCTTAAAAGTAATATTTTCAATTAATTTTTAACAATTTAAAATAAATGAATTTATTTTTGTTGATGTAAGAAACCATGAAAATTAAATTTTTATTTATCAAAACTTTAAAGGTTTCAAATCAATCAATATTTATAGAAATTTTCCTCAATAATTGATACATAATCAAATATAATTATATAATTAATTAAAATTTTACTATATATATTCTTGTATTTTATTTGTCCACACAAATATTTATAATTAATTTTATTTATATATTTCAAATACATACTTGTTATTTTCTCTCGTACTTTAGCAATAAGAACATCATTTAGAACATCAAGGACACTCATATTGGAATTCTTTAATCGAATACGTAGTAAATCATTATTTGCATTAATACTATCTTCTTTTGATTTGTTGTCTTTGTAATTGTCATAACTGCTAAAATTATCAGTCTGATTTGGTGCAATATAATCACCATCACCACCACCACCACCTTTATCAATACCACTAATTTCATTCTTTTCATCATCACCATCATGATGATCATCACCATTATGATATAGACTGTTATTTTGTTGATTTGTTATTGATGATTTTAGAAGATGATTATTATCTATAGCTGTTGTTGAATCAGATGTACTATCATTTGGATTAGCCATTGTTGTACCAGGTGGATATATCGATATAAATCGAATTCCAATTTCTCGAGCTATTGTATTACGATTTTCATCGTATTCAACCTCGTACCTATAAATTTTTTATTTATTTATTTATTAAATAATATTATATTTTTTAATGTTTTTTTTACCTTTGTACATGATCTAGGAACGCTATATAACGATAATAAATTGGCCTTTTATTTTCGCAAAATTGACGAAATAGTATTCTGCCAATTGGCTGTTGATCTATCACATAATCATAGCTTATATCTTAATTATAAAAATAATGATGATTATTTAACTAAAATGAATATTATTTAAATATTTAAATTTTACCTAATTTGTCTTTAAGGTGTATACATTGCGATATGTGTGGAAATTGTAAAATTTTTCGCCATTTTTTGCTCTTTCCTTTATTGCTATCGGAACCACCTTTAAAAAGAACAAAATCATTTATTTATATTAGTTTTTGATTTAAATTTATAATTTTTGTAATATGTAATAACTATTGAAAATTTTTGTTGTTTTGAAAAGTTTACATAAATTCATACTGTCATTGAAAATAAATTTTGCGACACTATTTCATTACCACATAATTGTAACTAAAAGCAATTAAAACTTGTTTTGTTATTAGAAATATGTTTAACGAAACTTTTTTATGGGCAATCTAAGGTGTACGTCTTTTTAACAAATTGTTGTTAATCAATCAGAGAATATATATATATAGATATAATTATAGATTTTTATTATTATTAACAGGGAATATTTTAGTGATTTTGAAATTTAATGAATTTAGAATGTTAGATTAGTTTTATACATTTAAGGCAAATCGTATCCCTCCAATAATACGACTCCCTCCCCTTCAACAATACGACTTTGTTTAGTAATCATTTTAATTATAATTTACTGATACAACAACGATGATTTCGCCGTTCCATTATCATAAATCTTAACAGTTGGTTTAAAATTAGTTCAAAGGCTTTCAATCTACAGTGACATTAAACAAAATCTTGAAATATTCTACTTTTCTATAACTATTCATTCAATTCTAAGCAACCCTCCTGTATGTAATATACAGTGGGCAATTTATTGGTTATACAGCGTCTTTAAAAAGAAAACACAATATTAACTTTAATTTAAAATAACTTCTTAAACTGAAAAATAAATCCATATTTATTTTAAATAAAGATATAATATTCAAAAATAAAATTGCTTAAAGCATTTTCAATACAAGTTAAAATATGTCGTCTCATTCCAATTGAAAATGTAGGTTTTTGATGAAATGCCCACAGGATATAAAATTGAAATTATCACGTTACCAGAGAAAGAACTTTATGGATGTATTCATGTAAGTATGTATATATATATATATATTTCGTTTTAAACATTTTTATCTAATTAAAATTTAGACAGCGACCTTCATAAAATATAATAATTTTATAAAGGATAATTTAATTTGATATACAAGTAAAATTTATAAAGAAATATTATATAAATGAAAATTAAACTTTGTTTTAGCTAACTTTATAATGTACTTAATATTATTTAGCTAAAAATAATTCAAACATATATACAAAATAATTTTTTTTAAGTACCTTAATTTATAGCTCGTTTATATAATTAAGTCCCTATTTATCCAATTGAAAAACTGACAATATGTCATTATATAACATCTGAAAGACCATGCAGCGTTTTTCATATACTCTGTATTATATGTTGACTAATATCAAACAAGTAGCCTAGCTTGTCTAATATCATCAATTTAAATTTTTTGGATATAGTACAGACCCATAAACAAAATTTCTCTTCGCAAAAAACAGATAAAAGATTTAATAATGTTTATACAAATTTAGGGAAGAATATTCCAAGTTAGGGGGCTATCACAGCAGAAAGTTTTTATGCCATAAGTAAATTGTTATGCCCATACATTGTACAACCTGATTGTCAACAAGTTGTCAATCGGTGTAAATTGTCTGTCACTACAAATGTCAAAAAATAATCTCTTACAAAAGTTGGTTGAAAAATAATTACAATTTAATATTAATTGAAAATAAAATATTTTAATATTTCTTCAACCGATTTGTCAACCGTTAAAATAATGATCAACGTATTGTAAACTTGCCCACAAATGATACAATTTAAACAAGTTATTAACATGTTGATTAACATGTTGTGTAATGTATGGGCAGCTTTAGCTTTTGCTAAAAATACATTATAATGAAAGTTCAGCTGTCCATAATAACTTCTGAATTTATGTTAACACAGTTGAGTTCGAAATTGTTTAAGAAGTTCTTAATAAAGTGGTTTGCCCTTTTACGTGAGAATGTAATATGTAATATTATTTTAAATGTAATATTCTTCAACATTGAAGATATAATGCGTTACTTTAAATAACGCATTTATTATCATCAATATAAAATAGATAGATACATCTGCTAAACTTTGATGGTAAACTCTGTCAAATGCTTTACTAAAACCATTAAAAATAAAAAATAAAAAATTAATTTGCAAACTGCAAGAAAGTATGTACAATTAATATCGTATAACATTTACATAAAATATGATATTTTATGAATTGTAATTATAATTTGTTTATTCAGCTTTATTAGTTCAAACTATTTATAATTATTAAGTTCAATAAATTGACGTATTAAAATGTTATTTTATCGTATTTGGAATACCCAAACACATTTTCAGAAGGGGGAACAAAATATATTATATTATACTAATTAAAAAAAAAATTTAAAAATAAATATTTTACTCTAGCAAATAAATAATATAATGACGGATTAACTTGTTTTGCAAATATTTATATATAATGTACATATATATACAAATTTAATGAATCAAATTCTTGTTTTTTAATTAACACTTTGAAGTAGTATAATTTCAAAAAAGAACAAATTAAAATATACAAGAACAATCTAAAATATTATGAATCTATCTATATAAAGATCAGATTAATCTGCCTGGACAACTGACAGACAAAATAAACATTTTTTTAATTGACAATCGTGTGCATATTAATTAAATTTTAATTAATTAGTTAATAATATGGTAAGCATACACACGTTATACATATATATATAAAATGTTTAATGAAAAATGTCCAATTTGAAAATCATTGTTAATTAAGTGTTAATCGCATTAATTTAGAATGATAAAGTGTAATTTATGAATCGTTTTAAATGGTAACATATATATAAAAAAACTGATCATGTGGTTGCTAACTATTCAATTTAAAAATATTTAATAAGAATAAATAATTGAAGATTTTTATTATTTAATTAGTAAATAAAATAAAAAAAAAAAATGATATATATAAGAATTTTTTTTTTTTTTTAAATTTATTGTTTACGGAAATATGAACATATTTATTTAAAATTTAACAAATAGTTTTCTCAAATTTTGAAATGTTTTAAGTTGACATTATATATAAAAATATTGAATTTCGAAGATATTTTTAAGAAATTTTATAAATATATAAAAATATAATTATTGTTTTTTACGTAAATTGATTTATTTAAATACGCAAAACATTGTTTTCTTTATCATTTTGAAGACGACAAGTCAGACAAACTTAAATTTACTCAAAAAGAAGATAAAAAAAAGAAGTGCAGACATAAATTTATAATTTCTAGATTAATAAGTAAAACAAAAAAAAAAACCTGATTTTTTTTGCTGTTATCTTAGTGTGACGTCAAATATAATATAAATACTTTGCGAACTTGATACGACTAACTTAAACTTCATTACTTTACCTATTAAAATATAATGAAATTTTAAATTGGTCCCTAGCAAACTTCGGGATTACTCATTTATCTGTAAGACTAGACCAAGATGTTTGTAACAGCAAATCGAAAATGTTTTTTGATATGAATATCTGTAAAAACTGCGAGCCGGAATATTTCTTTATTGCGACGCATGCAGACCTCGGGCCGTAGTTTGGTTGTTAAATGAATTGAAAAATATATTTGAAAAAAATTCAAATTTTAAATAAATTACAAACATGTGCCCGCCAGAATGAGAAAGATATATTACATAAATTAAATATAATTAATATAAAAATTGATGAAAAATTATAATTTCCAAAGTTTCCTTCGTAAAATTATTGTTTTTCATTAAGAACGACATATTTTTATTAAAAATTATAGTGCCAAAAACAAATTATGACCTTTTAGACCCATTTTTTCTTATTACCAGTCGAGTCATGACCTAATTTTTTAAAATTTATTTCAAAATAGAATAATTTCCCGTATAAAATTGGAAAATATATTAAAAATATTAATATATTCCTAGCATTCTACGATTAAATAGTTTACTGGCGATAAATTTTTCTCGTAAAAACCAACTAAATATAAATGAAAATCTCTTGTTCTTTTAATATCCATAATAACTGCAAGTATCACCGGTTTTACACCTTATAGTTAAATTATTCGAATAGTTATTTCATAAGTTTGAAGTGTTGTGATTAAAAAAAGTTAGTTGAAAGTTCTTAAATAAATTTTACTTTATGTTTCCGAGGGGATTAAAAAAATAGCAGTACGAGCCATTCCCGAATTTTATTGTACGCTTGTTTTAATCGCAAAAATTGTTTTGCTAATTTATAAAGTCATTTAAAGTCGTACACGTAAAGACATTCTTGAAATGATTGTATTTCGGAGATTGTTTAACCAAGTTCAAGTTTTAGGTTACCCAAATTTTTACTAGTAGTAACTATATAAATCAACATTTTAATTAAGATTTTAAAAATATTTTTAAATTTGATAAAAATTTCTTAGTACATGTTCGATTTGTATATAACAAAAAAAAAACTAAATTATTATTTTATCTACTTTAAAAACAAAAAAATTAATGCATTTTTTAATGTTTTTAAACAATATTTTATCTATTTTTACGTGATTAATCAAATCATAAAAAATTCAAGAATATTTTACTTATTATTTCGAAATTTTTGTCATTTTGTCATATATTAATTCGAAATTTCCATTAAACGCCTATAGTCTGGGGAAAATCGATTACTGAAAGCGGTCAATAAAAAATAAAAATAGATTTCTTTTAAAATTTAAATAATTTATTTGTATAAACACTTAACTACGTACCTACTTTAATAATAATTTTTAAACTTATACCATTAAATTGATATCATTTCTTTTAATTAACTTTAATTAAATACGGAATAGAATTTCGATAAATTATACAAATTTCGCACATAATATAAAAATCTAATAAATATTTATTATTTATTTTTGTAAACAGAATTTTGTTGATCCTTTTGACTTATACAACTTACAACAATAATGACTTGTGTGCAGAAATAATCAAAATGTTTTTAAATATAACTCCAAAAAAAAATTGGAATGACATCAATTATTTATATATAACGCAAAATTTAATGATAATTTTATTAAATTAATTAAACATAATTGTTACTATTAAATTTAGGAAATGAATTAAATTTATCATGGTAATTGGTAAATTTATTTATAATTGGTATGGATTTTTAAGACAGTGGAATAATAGTTCTAAAAGTCATTATTTGTTTTTGCATTATGTTCTGCATGAAAGGTTGTAAATAGTGTATAAAATTAACCGTGTCATTGCGGTATGGTTAATTACTATATAATACCGTACCGATTATATATGCAGATCATACTAAATACTAAAAATATACATAATTTAAAATTTATATTCTTAAGTTGAATTTACACATGCCAAGGAAAAGCGTCACGAATGCGTTAGCAAAAACGTTAAATTAACATTTTCGTATATTTTTTTCGAAATTTGTAATTTCTGTCAAACTTGAGCTATGGTGTAAAAGTTAGAATATCAATTCAGATTGTTTCCATGTACAGTAATGGAAATTTGGTTGAATTGACAGTTTTTAAAAATTAATTAAAACTAATAAATATTAAAATAACTCCATTTGCGTTCGAAAAACATTAAAAAGAATAACACTTATAAAAGCAGTGTTGAAAATCGTTCAAATTGTAATGCTGCCCATACACCATCCAATTTCGTTGTGTAACTTGTTTGTCATACATGAAAATTGAAGAATAATATGGGAAATTGTTTGGTTTTTGTGGGTTAGTCTTACAACACTTTTTATGGATGTACGTACAATCGCTTGGGAAAAATAAATTGTACGATCAGTCATGCAACCAAATTTGATAGTGTATGATGTATGTGCAACATAAATCATTCCCAACAAAACTTGACTAAATTCGTGACAGGTTTCCGTTACATATATGTAAATTCTGTTAGATTTATGACTATATATTACATATTACATGAAGCATAATAGATATTATTCTCTCAATAAAATAAGTTGCAATTCAATTGTAAAATTTATGACTTATAGAACTATGTACATGTACCAAATGTAAGAAATTAATTATTTTTTAATTCTAAATTGTTTTGTTGTACATATATATTTAATATTTTAAAGTAATTTTATATAAGTATATAAAGTATATAGATTTTAAATATAAATTTAATATAAAATATTTTATTTTAAACTAAAAGCTGTTTCAATATGATTTTTATGAAAGAAATTCGAAATTATTCATCAGGGTACAAAGATATTAAATATTTAAAATTTTGAAAATAAGTAGAACATAAATTAAAATTTTATATTATTTTGACAGGAAGTTAGCTGAAGTATACAACATTAAAATTTCTAAATTTATATTCATTCTTAATTTGATTTACTATATACAACAATAACAAAAGAAAATTCAGCAATTTTTAAATATATATTTTTGAAAGTTCTTTAATAATTGAAACGTTTTGTAAATAATAAAATTTGACTTATTTTTATAAATGAAGAGTTTAACGATATAACTTTATAAATATATAAAGAGTTTAAGTTTTGTGAACATATAGTTTCTTAATTTTTGTATTTTATATATAAAATATTTGTTATTTCTTGAATTAAAAATAGATTGATTAGTTTGTTGATTATAAATCAATCAATTTTATTATCATCATTTTATATAATAAAAAAAACTTTATTACAAAACTCTTTCAAATAAGATTCGCAAATTTACACAGTGTTGTAAAAATTATGTTCACCTTCTATATAATTAAAGTTGTGAAATATACATAAATATAACCATAATATTTATGTTATAGACACGAATATACGTTATTCATTCTCATTTGAATGCGTGGGCATGAATCATTCCAATAATCATCATTGGCTCTATCAGCCAATATAAAATGTATATGCGGAAAAATGCGGTCATTGACCAAAAGTCTGCAATTAAAGTTATGTATATATTTTGAATAAACGCTTATTTACATTAGTATGAATGGTTTAAGTCAAATTTAATATATTAATAATGATGCATAATGTATAGAGGTAAATCAATCAAATCACAAATCAATATCAATTTATGATAAAATTAAAAAATATTACTTTTATTTGTTGAGATTTTTAATAATTAAGTTTTGTTTATAAATGTTAATAATTAATTTTACATAATTTAACGGAAATCTTGTGATTTATACGAACGAATCCAAAAATGGATACGATATTTTATAGAACGATTTAGGTTTAAATCTGACGTAAAGGTTGGACTCCTACACAGCGATTTTCCAGGTTGAGATCGCTGCGATTAATCTCGTGGGAGAAACTATGATATTAAGCAATTTTAAGAGCTACGAGGTTAAGTCGTTATGGTCGCATAGAAAATCGGACTTAAAATCCTTGGATAATATCTCAATAAACTCAAAATTTGTAAATATATTATCTAAAACTAATCTTAACTCTTAACCTATTAGCAAAACATAATAATGTAAAGCTTCTCTGGTCGGTCACCCGGTCATTGTATGATTGAAGATAATGAACTAGTATGAAAAGGTGCTAGTTAGGAGTTTATAATATAAGTTACTCCTAAGATAATTAATTGTCCAAGATAAATAATTGTCGAAAAAATCCATGATAATTTTAAAAATAAACAAGGCAACATCCAGTTTGGAAATAGAAATACGATTCTTAGAGAGCATACAAAAAGATTAGGTCTTACTATATTCTCCTGGGTATATGGAGAAAGAGATAGTATCAACATGTTCCATATTGCCCTTCAGTATGACATAAAAGAATTAGAAAATTTGTTTCTATATAAAAACCTTGAAGAAGTAGGTAAACTGAAGCTAGCCAAGATGATATCGTTCATTAAAGAAGTCGGATGTGTTTCACGCTGAAACAGTGATGTATTGTTCGACTGGATGGTATAACGATATTACTTATTTGTGACCTATGTGTGTAGGGGTATCGTAATTCCCACTCCTTTAAAACCAACCAACCAACCAAATTTTGTAATCCAACAAAAACTTTAAATAAAGAATTTATCCTTCTTTAGCGTAATAAATCGAATGACTTATTTCTGGCCCTAGTTATAAATAAATTAAATTTTTCTGAAATTTAATATAATATTTAAGAAAGAAATATAAAATGTAAAATAGAATTTATATTTTTCATTTAAGAAAAAATTATTAGCGCCAATAAAATAGTATATTTATTGTAACACCAGCAGATGCTGCTTAGCAGGTTTATTTTTCATCATTACTTATTATTTATATATTATATACAAAAGTATATATAATCTAATCGGTTTATAATAATTTTTTATGAGATTTTGTATTCCAAACACAATTGGAAGTAAACTACTTAATCTTTCAAACAAATTATAAATCTACATTAATTTATTTTAACTCACCAGGCTTGCCGGGTATAGTAAAATAAACAAAAATGAAAGCAATTTCTAAAATTTGTAATTTATATATATTTTAAATTTTAATGAGCTATGTTGTAATATTAAGTATTTTTGTTATTTTATTAATTTTATATTCTGTAATTTCCTCAAACGTAATGGTGTATATAATTATAATTTTTTTTTTTTGATTTTAAATTGAAAGAATAATAATGTAATATTTAATATTTTACTATCATACATAATTTATAATTATGTTTTTCCACTGGCGTAGCTGTATCATATTCATATCTAAAGATTGTATTACAAATTGGGCCCATAACCATCACAATTACATATTATAATTTTGATTGCTGATATTTTGTCTACTAAAAGATCATCGATGTTTCGGCCTGACTGAAAACCATCGTGACGTAATACTTAATATCATAGCACAAAGCACACAACTGCTACCTCTTCTACTATACTTCACTTTTTTATTTTATAAATGGCTCTTATCGGGGTTCTATGTTATTACTCTTTAACTTCAAATTGAGGATTTTCATTGTTAATGTATATTATAGTGTCAATAAGCTTTATGAGGCCAGTTATACTTTGAATTTGAATCTTATATCATGTAAACTATCACCGATCCGATTCGATTTTTGCATTTTTACTATAAAACGAAAGAGCTAATATAAAACGATATTTATAAAACATTAATCAACTTTATGCTTCTTTAGTTTAGTGTAAATTTAAACATACGTTATGCATTTATTAAGATATTTGGTTGAATCTGCCAAAGAACTGCTTTAAAGTAGCAATTAATAAAAAAAAAAATCGTTAAGAATGTATTTTATATAAATCGGAAATTTAGTTAGGGACTTTTACGAAGGTCAATGTTATAATCGCAATAATCACAACATTTGTGCCAAATTCATTTAAATCGGATAAAAACTACTATATCATCACAGCAATTAATAGCGCGGAAATATTAGTATTGGCACTATGAAGCTACCGTCAAAAAAATAATTATTCAAAGTTGCATCCTAATTTATCCAAATTGCATAATAACTACTACGAGATATTGCTGTGCTCAACATTCAAGAAAAATTGATTTAAGCAACCAGTTTTTAAATCACAAAATTATATTCGGCGTTACATTATCTGTAATATTCTATAACCGGGTTTACCAGGAACCGGTTATATTGACATTCAAATTTAATTCAAATGAATAAGTTCAAGGGATGAAGAGGCACTTGGCCCCTTGTATGGTACTATAGTTTTTTTCACTCCCGGGTGTAAATGCACATCTTATCATGCATTCTACAGAAGAAATATTATAAGCTTAAATTTATATAGTTTTTGTAAATGAAAATTAATTGCAATAAAAATTCAAATGGAAACTGAAAATATGTATAGATTTAGCCAGAGAGAGTAGCTCAATAATAGATTTTTACAATATATATATACATACAATGTTTTGTGAAATGAGGTCTAGAAAAAAAATCAAGAAATTTTATTCACGCAGCGTGGAAAAGTAGCTCTTTACACTTTACCCCCTTAAAATAGGGATTAAAGTTAGAAGTTTATTCCTGGGTGTGAATAATTATTAGCTACTTAAGTAATTATAAAATTAAATTTATATTTATTTGTGTATAACATTTAATGATTTGTATCAACATTTTAATCAATATTAATTTTTAAAAACTATTTTTTTGATGTTTGACCTAACAATCTGCAAATTTCACTATACATACATATAGCTTAATGCAATTAAATTTAATTTACTCAGATCTTGTTTTTCAACCCACAATTACACATTTTAATATGAAAATACACTAAACATTCTTTTATAAAAGTTAAATAATTAGATTATTTCAGTGTACAGAAAAAAAAAAATACAAAACGAGTCCAATTACATTACTTCACTTCCTGTTGCTTCTTTTGCTATGGGTGGAAAAATGTTTCTCTTTGACATTATTGTAAATATATATGTAACGTATATAATATTGTCACATAGTGTTAAATTAATTTCCGTTAAACAACTAAGAGATTAAATTGTGTGCAAATATAAACAAAGGAAACTAAATAATCAGATACTCCTTTGATATTATGTGGAAGATATTCATAACATTTTATTTTTAGTTATTTAATTTAACACCTAAGAAAATGAAAATTATATAACGATCGTAATTGAGTTTAAAATTTGTGTGAAATAAATAATGGTACATACATAGTAAAAATGTTGTATTTAAAAAAATATTGATTTTAAATTTACTATTAATTTTAAATTTTAAATCAAATTTAGTTATAATTATTGGATATAAATTGGTTATAATTAAAAGAACAGGGAAATATAATTATGATGAAATATTAACTAAAAGTGTTTTAACTTCACCAAATGATTTCTAGGTAAATGTATGTATAATTCCTTCATTATAGTTTACTGAATATAAAATCAAAAAAATAATGTCTTAAGGTGGCACTAGAAGTAAAGTAATTTTCGATAATCATAATACTTAGTGCTATGTGTGGTCTAGGCGAAGCTCTGCCGCACACTACTATAATATATAATGATTAATGAAATTTAGTTATATTCACATACATTACACTTAAAACGAGTATAGTAAGAAGAGCTTTTTTATTACAGTAATCTTTCGAATTAATTTGCTGTATTCGACTTGTTCTTAGTTTGCTACTTTGTATTTCGACTCAATTTGTTTACTAATCACTGTAATCTATCGACTTAACATAACCAAACTATATTCTTTATTTTTAATAGTCGCCATATCAAATAAATTCACTTATTGAAAATGAACCTAAAAGGTTAATATTTCAACGCGTTTGTTAAAACATATATCTTCAATATATTGTTCAATACACAACAACAATCAACAAAAATCCTAAAACCTTAGATAAAATGGTCAATAACATTGGGTAATATTATAAAACTTACATAAATTTAAATGACTTATCTAGTTTCACAGTACGAGCTTAACCTCAAGCTTAACTAAACTGTGATTTAAACCTTAATATAAGCTCATTTGGTATCTTAATGAAAATTTGTGATAAACATATTTGACACATACTCATCTACCGCTTAAGTTAAATCGAACATTTTGATTATTTAAACAGGTTTAATTTAAACTCTATATATGTAGCTCAACTGAATAGCCGTGAAAAAGTTGTTGAGACTATTTTGTTGAGGCAATTTGACATTTTAATATTTTGACATTTCAAATATTTTTTATGTATATTTTCAATAATATCCAAAATATTAAATTCATTTGAAAAACCTGAGTGAAATTTTTCATTTCTGATTTCACGATGTTAAATTTATATATGAAAATGTCATTTCACTCGAGTTACATTCTTCATACTAAATATATACATTTAATGATTTTCAGAGGTTAGACCTTATAAAACAAAGCACAAATGCTCCTAGAAATAGGCTGAAAATAAATATTTATCACAGTGAAATAGTTATCAGGAATTATTAAAGAAATAATGCTTTTTTATCAAAGATATTAGAATGAAAAGTAAAGAAGATAGAGTTCCAGTCTCTAGGTAAGGCCCTACATAGAAATATTGAAATTCAATATACATATGTATATATATGTATGTATATATCTGATCTGTAGATTATTGATTATTATTATTGTCATAACAACAATTAATATTTAAGTGATTTTGTTTTTAAATTTCTATGTTCCTTTCTATAGTCATTGTCATTATGAATTTTCTAGTTAATTTACAATATAATTATAATTTAATTACAAACCTCAATATTTATAAATATAATATTATATTTTCAAATTACCTTCTCTGGCTTTTAAGTAGACCGTGTTGGCCACGATATTCTCTAATTCCATTAGTTCCAGGTTGGCGGTTTTTAAAATATTAATTCACTAGTAGAAAAAAAATAATTTGATGAAATTATTGAATTTTATATCCTGTTGTTATTTTATGCGCAGATTTCCAAATTAGTATCTTTTTTTTGTTTGTTGTTGTTGTTTTTGTTATTGTTGTTATTTCTCTAAATCATTATTTATACATCAATTGCGCGTATATTTTTGGTTTCATATTGTTCAGTTCTATATATTTATTCCTGATGAAATTATCTTATGAATATTAAAATGATAGCATCTCTGTATTTTTTGTTTTTGTTTTTTTGTTGTGTGGTTTGATAAAATCCAAAAATTGATTTCTGAAATAAAAAAAAAACCACTGACATTATAGAATAGAATATAATTATAATTTAATTAAAATTAAAATTTATTTTATTATGGTAATTTAATTATTAAACATATTAATAATATTCGTAATTTCAGTAAATGGACGTCTGTAGGGGGTGCGGTGAAGATAGAGAGACCATTGAACACTTCCTGTGTAATTGTCCCTGCCTCTAGTAACCGCCACGACGGGAGTGACATAAAGGTTCTTGGTTCTTGGTACAATGGGCTTAGTTCTGGCCTGAGTGCTTGAGTCCTTCACGGACTCCCCTCTTTCAATCCATTCATCTATCCAAGTAAGTATATAGTAGATATAAATATATATTATCAAGAAAATTAAATAAGAGATGTTTTTTTTAAAAAAAAAAACTTTCTATATTTATACTTATAGATCTCTTCAAGCACGATTAATTCCATTATATTCCTTGGATATTTAAAGGTCACATACGCACATTATGATTACCAGTGACATACCGTCGTATTTTATTTAGTTTTTTTTTGGAATTATGAACTATAAATTGATTAGATTTTCCAGAAATAGAAAAAAATACCTAAACCTTTTTATGGGAGAAGAAAACGCTTGGAAAAACATTTATATTTTCAAAATATAAATATAGATTATTATACACGATTTTTCGAAATAATATTACTTTAGAGAATTTATTGATTAAAAATCAATATATATTCTTAAGTTAAATTTATATTTTGTTCAAATGAAAATTAACAATTTTCTCTTTAAAAAATATATAGAGCATAGAATTTAGTGTCTTAAGTATAAAAATGTTCAAAGGAAATATATATATAAATACTTAATTAAAAAGAAGAAAATTTCACAAAATTTTCTTGAAAAATAATTGATATTACAATATAGTATAATTGAAAATACAAGGGCACTCAAGGGCACAATGATATTTGTACAATGAATCTTAAATAATATAAATTTATCAGAAAAGAAGCTTACTTACAAAAAGAAAAAAATTATATATACTAATAAGAAAATGAACCATTAAAATTGTTATTTCTTAAATATCTATATATAAGATAGAACGCAAGTTATGTATACATGTATGTACTATATTTGATTTGAAAAACTTTGGATATTTTTAATATACATACATATATCGATAAAAAAAAATCATGGGTTAAATTTGAATTTAGTATATATTATTATAATATAATATAAAGAAAATTATTCTTTTTCTATTCAAAGAAGATTTTATTTAACACTAGAACTACCAGCGTTGAATGTAACTAATTCACACATTCGCAGGAGTTTCCTGGTGCTGCAAAGAACATTTTCTTTATTATTTGTATAATTCTTTTTCTTATTTAAACTATTACGTCAAATTAAACTATGGTCAGATTTGTTCGTTTCCCTTTTTTCGATATGCTAAATTGCATTTACTGTCCGTATTAAATTATTTAATGTTATAGATATTATTAAAGAGGACTTTCCCAAAAAATGTATAATATTTTATATTTTAGGACTATTAGAATTACAGTTGTGGCTAAATACAGATCAAAATAGTTTATTATAATGAAGAAACTTTTAATTACAACAAGCTTGCTATTAATAACATTTGTTATCAGCAAATGGTCTCATCCTGTTAGCAGTTTTAAAATCACAATTATACATAAGATTGTAGATTTTTATTACTGATATTAATTACTCATTTAAAGATGAGTCGTCAACTTATAACGAGATAGATTTCTCGGTCGAGTGTTGAAACCGATCAAGGGTAGCCCAGCTGTTAAGATTTTAATGTAAATAAATAAATATAATATTTTATTGCTACAATTTGATGAGTTGTTCACGTACTAGATTCTCCTAATCATTGCAGTTTGGATGTAGTTCTAGGTTCTATATTTATACATTAAGAAAGGTACTATAATTCCGAAATAAATATGGGGAAGAGAGCATAAAATTGCTAAATAAAATTAATTATATTACTTAATATACTTATTACTTACTTGTTCAATAATTCATTAATTACTAAAAGTAAGGCTAGAATTTGTGATAAGTAGTGAAGAAATGATAGGTAAGTACGTCTAAACATATAATTTAGGTAGTTCTAGTGTTACAACAAATTGTTGAATTTCTGTCATAATAAAAATCCTTATTCATTAAATAAGTACATATAATAATTCAAATTGAAATTAATTTTTAAAATCAAGAAAACTGTCAACAAAAAATTGTGTCTATTTCAAAAAGGTTTTTTTTTCTTCAAAATTAACAAAATCAATTTCCCTTCGTTCAATATTATTATTAAGATGTCAAATAAATTAGGAAATTAATATTTTTATCCACGATTGTAGAAACGATTACATGATTTTGTATTTTTCATACTTAAAATATTACGTAAAGTACAATTTCAAATTTATAAAATTAAGATTATATACTATACAATGAAAGATTTTCCGAATCCGTAGCATACAGTCAGTGGAATCTACTGATTTTCTTTTATGGCTATCATAATTTTGTATGTATTTCGAATTACTATCATTGCGATTTAATGATTAATTATAATAATATGTACTAATTTTTGTGACGGAATTTAAAAAGATTGAAAAACTTCTTAAAAAACTTTTAGCTTAACATTTAATTGTAAATGAAACATAACTTAAGTATATAAATTATTTGAACTCCCCATAGCCATATTAATAGTATACGCAACATTAAAGAATCAGAATTTAGTCTTTATTATTAATTTAAAAAAAAATGCTTAAATTATTAGCTCCATTTTTGATATTAATATTAAGTATAAATTGATATGTTTCGTATAATTTTATAAGTATATAAGTAACATAAAAATATGTTATATTAACAATAAAAATGATTATTTGAGACATCATTATTTTTAATAAAAAAAAATACAAATTTTATTATAACGAGTAAGTAATACATAAATATCGTAAAATGAGAATATAATTTTGTTTAAATAAGTTTTATTTTTATTCTAGGATTTATTTCATTGAATAAATCGAAAAATATAAATATATAGACAATACAGGATGATGCGCAAAAGGTTACGTATTCATGGAAGTTATATATACTTAGTACTGATGAAAAAAAAACTACTTTAAGATCTAATTCTACATTTTGGTATGCAACTCAAAAATAGACTAACTATATGACAATTTTGACAATTACCATTGATTGATCCTTAACAATGGATCAAAATTAATTTTTGGGCTTTTTAGAATTATATGTAGCCAAAAACACTATGCGGTCTGTTTTTTTGGCTATATATAATTCTAAAAAGCCCAAAACTGACCACTACTTACCATATTTTTAAATGCAAAATTCTTGTAAGAAAATTCTTAGAAGAATATTCATTAATAAAAAGACAAATTATATATTAAAAATTCATAAAAACTGATAACATTATGACCTATATATATATATATATTGCAATTTCCTTTACAGACATAAAAAATCATAAACAAGTTATTTTGTTGTATCAATTATAATGTGGGTTTTAAAAACTTGATATATACTTATATACTTAATAATAAGATATTGCAACATTATTAAAAGAAAATTCTAAATCAAAATTATAAATCAATAAACAAAATTCTCTTTGCTTAACAGTCAAAAAAATTAAATATACTTTTAAAAATTGTATGTAAAAATTTTTTATGAAAGACGCAAATCTTAAAAAAAAAAAAAAAAATGATTAAGTAAGTATATATAAGTATGTACATTTATTTGTAATTTTAGCATATATTTTAAATTTATGATAATTTTACATATATTTACTCTGAAATACTTATATCGATTTAATAAGAAACAGAAGGTGTAAATAATAAAAATAATTATAGAATTTAAATCGAAATAATTGGTATTTTTTAAAATATTATAGATATATATATATTTATATGCTTAAATATATAAATATATACATATATACAAATTCATATATGACCTGACTTGACCTGTACCTAATATTCATTTCTAGAATCTGGTACAAATATACATCGTCGTTTGTATATAAAAAATCGAAAAGTAAAATGAAGAAAAAATCTTTTGAACTTTTTGTGCCAAGTCATGTAAGATTTTATTTGTATATACAAAAGTTATGTGCAACATTTTTGTGCAATTTTGAAAAACAAAAAAAAAAAAAAAACAGGAAAGGGTTCAAGGGTCCTTGTAAATTTTTATTAAACAAAAAGGGTGATTCATACATTAAATAAGTTTTAAAATATATATAAATAATATACTTATTTAGAAAATATTCTTAATATATTTTCTTTCATTCTTTACTTTATATACTCTTACTTGTATATTTGGCATAACAAAAAAAAAAATCATAAATTTTATTTAAAAGATATTATATATTTATACAAAAGAATTGTAACTCTTCTTCTACTGATGTCTACTATTACAGTTTATAATAAAAAAAATGTATAAAAGTATTTTCAAAATTAGAAGAAAAAGAAGAATTTAAGTATGACAGCAAATAGATTTTTTGTATATTTAAATATAAAGTTTATGTATAAAGTAGTATGGAAATTACATGTTAATTTTTTTTAAAAAAAAACATTTAATGTAGTATATATATACATATATATAAGTATATGTATATATATATTTATACATACAAATTGGTATGTTGTCTGTGAAATTAAATGTTTAAACAAAAATTAATGTTTTATTTAGTTTTTTCATTTATATTTAATTTTCGGAAAACAATTTTAAAGTAATTTTTTAAATTGTGTATTGGGTCAATTCATAGAAAAAGGTAAATGCGTTGTTTTAAATGCACCAAGAAAGGAGAAGAAAGTTTTCCATACATAAAGGTACCGATATCTTAAGCAGTACTTACGATAAATAGTTACCGATATCTTAAAAAATTGTACGTAGTTATACTTCTTCCAAACTATTACAAAGGAGAAAGAACACTGAGTAGCTTATTGTATTGTAAATTAAATTTTTTTAAGCTATAATTTAAAGATTATTTTTGAAAGCATTATACGTAAATCACATAGGTCAAAGGCATAGGTTAAAAAATTTGTATGATGAACTTGTAAGTAACAATTTTTCGTTTAAAATCTTTTTAGATTAATGTCATTTCGTACAAATAAATTCTGACCAAAATTAAATTCATCCAAAATTATTATAACAAAAATAAAAATATAGTAAATATATCGCATATCTGGATAGGTGCACCGATAAAATTAAAAAACTAGCTATAAATATTACAAATTTTTATATATACTTAATGAACTAAAATTTATTGGTAAATTGGGTCTGTAATATTTCACTTGAAATTAAAGAGAATTCTTTTTTAATACTTATTTGAAATTAAAAACATTATGCTGTCTCAGCGTCTACATTATTTATAGTATATTCAAATACATAGTAAAGAAATACGTTCAAGGATACTCACATTCCGTGTTAAAATCCCATCTATGAAATTCAAGTAAATCGATTATTATAAACGACGAACGAATCTATGAAACGAATTACCACACGAACTATTCCTCGATAATATAATTTACAGCTTTTTAAAGGTGCGTTGACATAAAGCCTTAGGACATAAAACCTTAATGGCTTTATGTCCAATTTTTATGGACATAAAGCCATATGCGGTAAATTTCCGGATAAGGTTTTATGTACAATGTTAATGGACTTAAAGTCATACAGCCTTTTCCAGAATTTTGCACATAAAGCCATATTATTTATAAAGCAGAATCGTTAATTCAGAATATGGAAAATGAAATCGAATGCCCGAATTTATTAATTTATCATTTAATTTCTTTTTTGGTAATTTTTCATCATGAAAAATGACCCAAATTTTGAGAAATGAAAAATCGCCCTCATGTATAATAGTATACGCAAATTTTTGGAAAAGGAAAGTCAAATTCTATAGGCGCGCGCTGGGCCACAAATAAACTTAGAAATTATTTATTGCTATTTTAATAATTTGTGAAATTATTAACTTCATTATAAATACTATTGGGACAGCAAACCATATGGCTTTATGTCCATAAAAATTGGACATAAAATCATTAAGGTTTTATGTCCTAAGACTTTATGTCACGGCACCTTTTTAAATCATTAAATAACAGGCTATTTCGTATCAATCCAATACTACCGAACAGTGATTAATCAGTATAGTCCTGATAAGTGATAACTATACTACTCTGTGGTTACTAACAGGTACAAATTCTTTTTTGGCATTGTTATTTATAAAAAATATCTTATATTATATATATATATATATATATATATTATAGTATATATCAGGAGTTCGGTATTTTTCAGTACTGACTTAGTATTTTTCAGTACTATATTTTCTCTTATATTCAGTTGGTTTGGCTTTGCCATAAATAGAAATATTCTTGTGAAAATGAAAAAAAATTGTTAAATAAATCAAGAAATAATTTAGCAATAATGTTTTAAATTGCAGATATGCTTGTAGAACGGAAATTGGAATGACGGAATATAAAAAAGAAATAATAAAATGCGTACTAAAATCACATAATCGATTTCATAAAAAATATTATAATAAGTACTTAGTATATGAACTTTACTTATAAATATGTATTATATGTATTAAAATGTAATGTAAATATATTGACAATTTATTGAAATAAGACTAAGCTTTCATTTAATCCGTATGAGTCAAGACCTAGCCAATATTTTGACATGTTCCAAATTAAAGTAGAATTCAATATTTGTTTAATATTAGTTTAATTATTTTATTATTACTTCTCCTAATACGTAGTAAAGTATAGTGAGAAGTAAGTTTAAAAAAGTAAGTATATAGGTAACTATAAAATTATTGAGTAATCAGAAATGAAAAATTCATATGATTAATTAAATATACTGTGACAAGTAATATTAGTAAGGTAAAAACTTAATGAATCAGTCATGTCTATTCAATTTAGGAAATGGAATAATATCTTTACATGGGTTAGTAATTTAAATTACTGCAAAACAACGATTTTATTCCCAATCTCCATTCATAAATCGGCATAAAATCAGTGGTTATGTCAAAATGAAATGTCCTTTCCCACAATTTTTTTTCTTAAAGGAAGGGTTTTGGAGCTCCGTGTTAAGTGTTAAAACTTTGATTTTACAAAATACTAATAATAATAATATAATACAAATACATGAATGAAATGCCTATACGGATGAATATTATATTTTTTATAACTATATAAATGGCATTGGTGGCGGTGCACGATTTTCAGCAAATTATTTTTTGACAACGTCACCTCACCATCAATAATTTAAAAATCAATAATAATTATCTTATCCCAGATAAACTTTTTTTTATTATATACATTAATACTTTTATGTGAATATAAACATCTTTATTATTTATTTCAAATAATATTAAATAATTGGTAGGTAATGTATATTAAGGTAGGTACACATATACATATATGTATTATATGTATATATATATATAAATATAATTTTCAAGGAATTTAATTTTTGTTTTAATAAAACCCAGGTATATATAACAGGGGTATTTCTGATATAGGTAAATATAACCCAGGGTATTATTAGTATGAGAATATTACTGGAATATCAGTTTCTGAAAAATGTTACATTTATATAATGGATATCTTATTTTTCAAAAGTTTCAAACTTTATATAGTATTACAAATTTTTTGATTTAATTCAAAACTAATTATAATTAAATTTTCTGATAAATTATTATATTTAGTATAGTATACTTTACTATTATTAGTATATGAAAAATGGAAAAGGTTTTACATTTTGAAATTTCAGAACTTCAAAACTCTTCTATTAAATTAAAAATATAAATAATAAAAATATTAAATAAATAAATTCTAAATAGTATAGTTTATTAATGGGAAATATAGTCAGAACTAAGTAAATATCACACATGAAAATTCGTTTTAGCAAATTTTGTAATAGATTTTTTTTTTTTTAAATAAATAAATATAAGTAGTAAGTATATAATATACTTATAAGTCTAAATAGGAAAGGAACCACAATTTCTGAAAATAAATTAGATTTATTTTTCAAAAATTTATGTAAAAAATCGAAATATAAGTGATGACGTAGTACCCAATATAAAATCATATATAATAATTATAAATATTAATATAAATTCTAATGAAAATTTGAATATATAAACTTATAATCGATAGAATTGCTAATATACTTATATATATATATAGTTAGAATTAAATATTTATTGGTAAATATATTATATATATACATATATATAATAATTGATTCATAGTATAATAATAATAGGAAAATCTATGATATAACTAACTCATCAAAACTTGAACTTCTTTTAACGATAACGATTCATCAATTGTAAATATATAGGGTTTTTTGTTGTTGTTGTTGTTATTAATCATGATTTTTGTTAATACATAGTTAAATTGTCACCGCTGTGGTAAAGTTGTATAAACAATATTATTTTTAATGTATTTTATTATGACTTTGATTTCTGGGCTGACCGGAGACATTAATTTCATTGTAAATTTAGTCAGCTTTAAATGAGTGACATATTGATGATTATAGTCCGATTTTAAATCTTAATTTTTAGTTTTAATTTTAAAAGTTATTATATAATACAAATTATTGGTATACTAAAGAAACTTGGAATCCGTATAATATTAGAATAACTAAAATAGCAATAAAATGATTCCAAAGTTTATTTCTTTCATATCATTTGGAATTATAAGGCCCATGCCAAATACTGTATATACTTATAACTATAATTCTTTTTATAAAAATTGAGCAATTAATAAAAACATCACAAAATTTTCAGATGAAAATTTACGTTATTTTGAATACACAATTGAGGGCGTAGTATATTATAGTATTCTAAACAATTTTTAGGTTATATAAATTTGAAAAATTGACGTATACATTAGAAATATATAAAAATGTATTTAATTAACTTTTTTAAATATAAAATTGATGAAAATTTAAGTGATATTGAAATAAGTTTTAATGCTATTATATTGATATATGTACTACAAAACGAACTGGGTTGTAAAAGTTTATTTCTTTCATATTTTTATAACTTACATCTGTGATAAACACACTCGAATATTTTTACAATCTAAAATTATTAAATATTTCTCTAATGGTGTAGTGATTCTAAAACCCTTAGGCTCTAGCTCCTAGAATATTCAAATTTTATTTATGAAAAGAAAATATATAAATAAATAAATTTTATATTTATAGGTATATACATATACATACTATAATTTAAAATTATTTTTACTAACTAGTATTCTTATATATGCTGAGAAATCGTTTAAGTATTATGTATTATTTCTGTTTAAATAAGCCCATAATTATGAAAATTTCAAAATTTAATTTTAACATTATTCGTATACAGATAATTATAACAGAAAGTATACCAATAATTGTTAAAGTATTTCAAGTTTCATCAACAATATATAAATATGTTTTGTATGCCAAAAATAATATATTTTGTTATTACTTATTACGTACATTCATTATCATAATTACTGTAAACAAAAACTGAAATTATTAGTTAAAAAAAATCATTTAAGTATAGTAATTATGATAAATATATAACGTGAACAAGAATATAGTATTACATTCATCTCATCATTTACATTTACTCTATCCGGGAAACAATTCAAAATTCATAATTATCAATAACATAAAATGTGTAAATTTTAATGGACCACCTTTTCTGCCCGTCCCCCTTTTTTTTTTTTGCAAAAAAAAAAAATAAAATAAAAAAACTATACATATTGAACGAGAATTGATAGTAATGACACTAGCAGCAAGCAAATGTTGTACTTATTTACATTTAAGTAATTTTTATTTTTCATTTTTTACAATTTAACGGCCATGGCATATATTTATTTATTTCGTTACTGTTGTTGTTGGTGTGTTCAGAGTTCACTTGAATCACAAACATAAATTCTATAAAAAAAAAAAAATTATTAATTCGATGATTGGGCTTTAGAGGTAGACGAATATTTCAACAAACAATTTTTTTTTTTTATTTTGGTGTAGACATTTTTCTTATTTTATATATGAAAAAATATTTATATATAATATAATGAAATTTTTGTAATTTCTTAGAATAAAGTAAATTCTTAAATCTAAATTTATTAACTTACACTTTCAAATTGTACGTTAATAATTTTTTTTTTTAAAAAAAAAAATTTATTCCAAAAATTATAAAATAGTTTTGTGCACTAGTTAGTAGTTAGCAATAATTGCAATTAATTCTGTAGATGATTTTGTTTATTTGACATTGGATTTTATCGCAAATATTAATAAATATAAATATTTTATTACTGACGTCTGAAGGCAGGTTAATTAATATTTAATGCATTTTTTTCTTTCCAATATATATATTAATATTATTTATACTAGTTTATTATTTTTTTTTTTTTTTTGTGAATTCTTTTAATCACTTGTACTATGTAATTTTTACCGAAACATTTTTCTTATTATAATTTTTTTTATATATATAAATATTTGATCGTTATGAATGAAATGTAGCAAAATAAAATAATTTTGATAATCGCACCAAATAATTTTAGCAGAATAACTAATAAATGTTCATCACCAGCAGCAGCAGCACTATTAAAATATTATAGACACCCTATATTAAACTAATGAACGAAATTTGTATAGAATATTTTTATCAAAATGTAATCACGCACACACACATAATAATTATATACAGCACAGGGTGTGGTATTTTTTTTATTTGATTTTTCATATATTGCATGCATATACATATAAGAAGTCGTCGTTTTTGATGTATGAATGTGTATAATTTACTAGGTACATCAAAAAAATCAAGAAAATTTTTGTGAATATTTTATACAATTTAATCAAAAATAATCACTTTTTTTTTATAGATATTTCTAAATCAGAACCGGAAAATTTTATAATAGATATTCTATTATTGTAAATTAATTTATTTTTATCAAAAAAAAAAAAAATTCTTTTCCGCAGAAACGACGACGGTAAATTTTTCTCTGTAAACGAACGAACTACTATTCAAAAAAATGAAAATCCAACTAAATTCACTACAAAAAAAATACCACTACCTACATATTATTGCCTACAGCTACACTAACACTACCCCTACTTTTTAAAATCATTTCACTTCTCTGCTTCTCTTTTGTAAAAGATTGCAGATTTTTGATGAAAGTTGAAATGGAAGATATTTTTACCGTAAATACATAATGGACTTGATAAAAATGTTAACTTCAACGTTGACACAATAATATTAGAATTACAATGCGATGTCGTTCGTATATAAAAAGTAACGAAAAAAGCGAAAATAATAATTATTGACAATTATTATTTTCATAACTCATAAGTCAGCAATTTAACCATTTAAGAAAATAAAACGTCATGGTTGTAGCGAATCAATTCATTCATATAAATGAAAAAAATTTAATAAATAATAAATATTTTATTTCCAAAAATATAATTCCATGTTTCCCAAATAATATATTTCAACATAATGCAATCAGTTCGTAAGCGAATTTCGTATTTACGTGCTTTACGTAAATGCACTCGCCTTTGCGAGATTTCTGCGATTTACCAGTACATACATTAATTTTTTTTCTTCTTCTTATACCTAGAGTAAAGTTTGCATCCTGCCTGACAAAAAGGTTCGTAAAGTACGTCTCGTATGAGGAATAAACTTCGGCGGTGGTTAATAAAGGAAGTTTTGTCTTGTATGAGGAATGTCAATGTTCTTCACCGGAGAACATTCCTCATGCGTTCTTAAGGGATGCAATTAAAAACTGCAAAAATTAACGCTTAAATTAAAAGCATAATACATCGAACAGTTAAGAACCGATAAAATAAGTTCATTAAGTAGGCTAATAACATATCTCTCGATCGCCTTTCGCAATTGATTAATTTATAATTTCTTTATCGTTTGTCACTTAGAAAGCAACATAAGTCGATTCGGAAAATATGACAATTACATGTACCTCTTTCAAATTTTATTACTGGTACTCATTTTAAGAAGCTAAGTCAACAGTAATTTTATTATAATTATATTATATTAATAAGAATACGGCGGCAACAACACGTGTCTTATCAACTCGTCTGAGTGTTAAGTCAACAACTTTATTCATTGTATTTTTTTCAAAACCATTTCCCATTTCTGAGCGTTAAACAACGTTTCATAATTAACCAATTTATCTATCCAGTTTGTGCTAACCTTTTTATTTGTGTTGAAATTTAAATATTGATATTGTATTGTAAATGAATTTACTAATTACGTATATTTGAGCTATTTTGCTTTGTACATTTGTTTTCAGTTCCATGGCAAAATTAGTTTAAAACCGTAAATTATGACGTGAATATACAATGTTATAAAACTCTTAATTTTTTTTATTAAATTTTGAAGTCGTCGCGTGCTTTTTTTTATAATCGTTGTTCTATTTATAAAAAAAAAATAGATTGGAAAGCAGCATTTTTTCGCCTGTGGTGAATATTATTATCTTACAGTTTACAGATATTCATCATTATTTATAATTTGAATCTTAGATTTAATATTATAATTTAAAATTCTTCATCATTAGCTTTTGTTTATATATTTTTATTCATTTTTAAATCTATTAATATTTATTTATGTATTTCTTATTTATGTTTTTAATTTGATAAAAGTAGACAAGAATATTTACATATATAATTACAATTACTAATTAGATTTTATTGAATGAAAGTTTACAGAGACAGCCACTACAGTAATAAAAGTAGTAATTCATAATTTTAATAATTTTTTATATTTTATAATGTTAAATACAAATTATACTATTACATTTATATTCTATAATATCATATTTATTTTCATATTGTCCTTTATATTATTATTGTACTTTTATGTTTATTTAATTGCTTGTATTGGATAATATCAAGAGGTAGTTTTCGTTTGATGGAAAGAAACATCAAAGCTTTCGGTGTTCGATATAGTATTTTACTATCCATTTACGAATAGTAAAATTAATTTTCAATTCTCAGGATTTCTGACAGTACAATAATTCTATCTTAAAATGCATAAAAGACACTTTATTGACCCAAACAAATAATTTAGTATCTTTCTCAGGTCATCATTATTTTCTTAGTATAACGTGAAGATAAAGCTTGTTTCCGAGATTATGAGGGTTAGATACCTTCATACTTGCAGCTTGCACAGTATACAGGTGTTAGTTATTTATAAGGAAACCAATTTTAATTTTTTTTATACATTTCAATATAAAATTTATTATTAATAATTGGTTTTCTTAGACAGAAGCTTTTGCTAATATATTTTGATTTCGAATATTAAAAGTAACCGATTTTTCTCAAAAATGTGTTTAACTGTCAACAGATATTATCAAGCACATATTGACAAATTCTGATTTTCTATTAAATATGTAAATCTTTTTAAGATAATTGACCGAGTTCTATTAAATTTTTGATGTTTTTTTTCATTTATACAGCGTAATTTATTCGTACTAGGTTTTTGTATATTTTTTATTAATTATTTCTTTAAAATCTTTAAAAAAATTGAAAATTTATCATCATAAGATATTTTTGTGGATTCTTTAACATGCGATTTGCGAATCTATTATTTGATCCAATATGTGATTTGGAATCCATATAAATGCAAAAATGTTTGCTTATTATGAATGATAATGCTGGTATTTTTAGTGAGAATGGATGAGTAGGAAAGTTATTTTCCATAGAATAATTAAGAGTGGTATCTGATATGGTAGAATAACAACATTTGATTGAGATCTGATTAGCATATTTCAATATTATAATTAAATGCGCATCCTGCTTCCCTATTACAAACAGAACCGTCCGTCAGTTACGATATCTTTTAATTACATTTAATATTAAAGTAAATTTTCTAAATTTTCAACAAAAATTCTTTTTAAATTGTTTTTAAGTCTATTGAACAATTCATCTTTCTTTAATTTGCTATAGTAAGGGATAGGTTCCTTCGCTCCTTTTAAAAGAGTACCTTTTCTTTTTGAAAGCGCCATTCCAGGCTTTGTTGATATTGTGTATATATTTGAATGAAATATACTGACCAGGATCGACAGTAATACAATTGCCTGGACTGATACGAAAAGTGCCTTTACATAAACTTATTTCATAACATTATGTGAATAGAGTCAAGTGAATTTATAATTATTTGCTTGCTGAATTAACGTTGTCGTAATCAAATATAAAAAGTATTATAGGATCAAGGATTTTGAACTTCGATCGATAATAAAACCACGAAATAAAGCATCAAAAATAATAATATTTTATTAATAAATAATATAGTATATTTTTTTTGAACAATTCTTAATTTATTCTTATTAAATTTTTAATATTATTTTATATAATATTTATTTATTTATTAATATATGTATAATAATTGATAAACAATTTATAGTAAATATATTTTTTTTATATATATATGATACATTTATATATTATGTAAGTTTTCAAATATTGTAATATAGTTGCATAAATATTATTGTCAACAAATTTTAGTTTAATTCAATTTTTTATGTTTTTGTATATTTGCTTTTTTTTGAGAAGAAATTTTCTTTCTTATCATCATCATAAACATATAAATTTTTATGTTTTTATATTTTATTTATATTTTTATTAATATTATTTATATATGTTCCCCAGTTTTAACAAAAAAAAATTTTTTTTTTTTTTACCAACTGCGCTAAGTCTTTGTAGTTTCATTAATGTAAAACAAAAACATTTTTTTCATGTGTTCTAAACATTTTTGATATGACTAAATTTTTTATATGTTTCAGGTTCATTTTGTAAGTTTTTATTATAATATTATAGATAAGAAGAATACCTGTAAACCTTATGATAGTTTTACAATTAATAAAAATGTTTTTAATAAATTTTGTTGGCAGTTAGTTGATAAAACTCTCTAGAATGATATTACATATATATGAATTTTTATGTTTTATGTTTTATATTATATATTTTTTTTGTATGAAAAATGAATTTTAAACTTTGTTAATTTAAGACATAGTCCATATCTAGTTTCGCTGCTTCAAAAAAAATGGTTATACATTATATAAAATGTTCTTCATTTTACTAATATGTAAATTTTATTAATTTAGATGTTTTTTTACCAGCTGTTTAGTATAATGCTATAAGAAGAATAATAATTATTATTTCTTAAACAATTTTTGATCACTTAGTTTACTTTTAGACCTGCATTTCACCTTGTACTATTGGTGGCTGTGCCAAGTATACAGGGTAATTTTGTCTTTCCAAAATTCAATAATATTATCTCAATATTAAATTCATAATAACAAGTCCCCACATCGTCAAATCAAAATTAAAGTGAAAACTAACAATATTGATTCAGCTACTTGACATTTCCATGCTTTAAAAAATTAAAAACTTGCAAACTTTTGAATAGCACTTTCATTTCGGTGTTCGCTATAGTATAATAAACATATTGTATTTGTGAATTAATTAAAATAAAAACCTACTAATAATAATTTTTAATATTTAATTTAAAATTAATCATTAAATATTAAAATAATACATAATTTTTTTTTTTTTTATAAATTTTAATTAAAAATTTAATATGATTTATAAAAGTGAAAATAAAATTTAAAATTTTTATTTTATTTTATACAAAAAGATACTTGATTTAAAACTTAAATTCGTATACAAATTTTAATAAAAAATAATATATGTATATAAAATAATTTTAGATTTATAAACTAATTAAAATTATTAAATTTAAAAATTAAAACAATTTATTATTGATTATATTAACAGGAGTATTTAAATTATGATTTTAAAAATATATTTATATTTAATTTAATTTTTTTTGTAAAAAAAAAACTAAATACTAAAAACAGGGAATGTATTTATTTTTTGTATCTTATACTTTTTAAATTAATTAATTAATTGATTAAATTGAAAATAATTGATTTTTTTTTTAAATATATATAAAATAGTAAACAGCCACAATCTCGCCTTAATTTGCTTTGTCGTCGTCGTTGAAACATTAAAATTATTTTATCAAATATATTGAAAATTTATACTTGAGCTGGTTTTGTTTTACCTAAAACCATGAGACTTTTTTGTAGAAAAATCGTAATTTTCACTGAAAAATATTAAAATTATTTTTATTCAATTAATTTTCTAATTAAATAGAAATTTAATATAATTATTAAATATTTGAAATGTGTGATTAATAATAAAAATATAATATGAAATATGTGTAAAAATATTATTTTTAAATCTAAAAATTGAAATTATTTAGCAGAAAAGAAACATGCAATTTTGGGATATTAATAAAATTTTGAACTAAAAGTACAGAATATTGATCCAGTCTAGTATATTAATTATTAAATACAATCAAAACCAGACATTTTAAATGAGAAAGTATAATATTATAGTTCACATTAGATAGCTTTCGACCAGATTCTTAAGATTCTATTATTAATTTATTGAATCATCTAAGTACGAGTTGTAAAAATAGTTATTATACTATGTCTGCTCATAATGGACGTTATCCTATTGAAATTCATCATTATGAGAGTTACACTTTAGTCCTTAATCCGGTCTGCTAATGGATTATATTTTGTACTTTTATCAATTATTAATAAATTATGTTTTGTATAAAATATTAAAATTAAAAATTAATTGAAATTAATAAAATAAAATAATTAATTCCTTTTGCAAAACTTGTGCTTATATTGTGATTGATTTTTAGAATTATTCCGAATAAATTTCAATGCAAATTCATTCTTAAATATAGAAAATTTTACAATGAACATATTGAACAGGACAATTTTCTATTGGAAAATTGTAATATTGCATATCCAATGACTAGTTAAATTGAAAAAGTGCCCATCATTTATGAATCTTCAAAATGTGTTCAATTTTTTTTTTTAAAAATATTTTTTTAATAGTGCCAATTAATTAAAAAAGATAAAAGAAAACAAACTTAAACCTTTGACGATGTTTTTGGTCGCACAACCATCATAGTTTTTTGTAGATTTTGTGTGAATCCTCCTAAAAAGTAATTCAATTTAATATAATATATTATTAATTATAAAATAAAATAATAAAAAAATATACAAAATATATAATTAAACATAAAAAAAACGGGGATTATCAAAACTAAATGAGAAATAGCAAAAATAGTATTTTAAAGATTTAAACCATTTAATATTTTGTTTTACATTCGTTTTAAAGTTACTATAATTATCACTGATGCATCACAATTTAACTTACCCATTATCTGTTGGAACCATTTTGGTTTATTTTTCCAAGCAATGAAAATAAAATATACAGGAATACTAGATAGTATCATTAAAATACCATATCCAGTTTCTACAGGACTTGCATACATTGGTACAATTGTTACGAAAAGCGTTGACAATAAATAAACAATTGGAAATATTAAATTTACACGTATTGGTCGTGGTAAATTTGGTTGAGCCCATCTTAACCATGGCAAACATAGTACAGATACACCAATGCTCAACTACAGAAAAAAAAAGAATTCCATTAAATATTATATGGAATTCAAAAACATAATTTAAAAATTGTTTACCCAGGTAGCAAAACCAACATAATTAATAAGTGCAAATATATCAGAAACTGTAAGATAAAGCATTGATAATAATGCCATTACTAAAACAGCTGGTGTAGGTGTAAATCGTTGTATTTGAATCATTGTTAAAATTTCAGGCATTTGTCCTTCACATGCACCAGCATAAAAAAGTCTTGATGATGTTAAAAGTATTCCATTTACAGCTCCAAATGTCGATAGTGCCACAAATACTAATTATAATTTTTTAATATTAAAATTTATATTTTTATGGTAATATAAATAATTTTACCAGGTATAGTCCAAGCAAAGATTCCAAATGCTCTTTCTGCATATGTAACTGCAACTGCTTCTGAACCAAGCACTTCATCTGGTGTCAGAGTTGTGAAGAATGCAATATTAGCTAAAACATAAACAACTGTAACTAATGTACAAGAAATAGCAATAGCTCGTGGTAAATTCTTTACTGGATCTTTTAATTCTTCAATAATAAAATTCAGATAATTCCTATATAAATAAAAAAAAATATGGAAAAGTTATAATAAAATTAATGTGGGGAAAAAATGCAATTATCTAATTTACCAGCCATTGTAAGCAAATAATCCGGAATAGAATGACAAAGCTAATGATGTTACTTGGGTATTGGTATTATCAAAAGTAAAATTATCAATTTTTCCTATAATATAGAAAAATTTATTTATTTAATTATATAATTAAATTTTAATTTTGCTTAATAAAATAATTATGTAATGGTATTTAATTTACCTAAACATAATTGGTATATGCCAGTTCCAATTATTATAAAAAGTGCTAATAATTTAGCATATGTAAAAACATCTTGAACATTTGTTGCCCATTTGACATCCCAACAATTAACGAAGGTCAGTACCACTGGAAAATAATAATAATAATAATTTTTATTGATTAATAATTTCTCTATTAAATATTTATTTTTTTATGTATATAAATCCCGAGGTTATTTCTTATCAATTATTGAAAAATCATATTATAAAATAATTAATTTATATATAGAAAAAACACTAAAATGATGCAAAGATTTTGAACTCTGGGGTGAGAAATAAAGTTCTTTCTGTATAACTGATAATAGAAAACAACGAAATTTAATAAAAATAACAAATTATTTTTTGTAATATTAAAATACTTAATACGTAAATTAAATTGTTATTGATTTTCTTGATATAGTTACAAATACTATAAAAAACTTACAAATACAGCAAACTGCCAATAATCGTGCTGAATCTTCAGGTGGTTGACATTCTGGGAAAAATGGTTTCATTACGTATACACTAAAAGTTAAAGCTACAATTGCTTGTGAACATGGACGTACAATCATACATTCAATCCAAAGACGTATAAATGCCATAAATGGACCAAATGTTTCCATAATATATGCATAATCAGCACCAGATTTTCGAATCATTGTACCAAGTTCTGCATAACAATAGGCGCCAACCTATTAAAAAATTAATTAAATTATATTTTTTATCATTATTTATTTATTATTATGTATATTAAATATGTATTGACATGTGGTAAATAACCAATTACTAAATGCAATTATCATGAACATAATTTATTTGTTTAAGATATCCAGATTCTACTGTATATAATATTATGTGTAATAAATTATATCAGTAAATAATTGAATTTCTCTTATTTCAATTTGAATATTAGCTTAAAATCGTGATTTATTCGTGACTTATTTTTTTATCTGTAGTATAGTTAAAAGTATTTTTTTTTTAACAGGATAAATTTTATCTGGTAAAATTTAATAATAATAAATATTAATTTTTGATGCTGTAGCAATTTCAACTGGTAAATAGCTTTAAAAGGTGTTCATTTCCGTAGCAGGACACAAGTAAAGTTCTAAAATTTTAGGCAGCTTTAGAAAAATTAATTGTAATTAATTTAAAATGAATATTATAAGCATAAATAAACGAAAAGAGTTGGCAACTCTAACTGCAAAAACAACTATTTTAAATAAAGTTGGATCGTAATAAAATATTTTGCATTTTTAATTGAATATATTATATCCAAGAATTTTACTAAAAATTAAATATGTTTTTTTTTTATTATTTAATTATTTTTGTATGATATTTTAATTTACTGTAAATAGATTTATTTATTTCATAAATAAAAATTATAACATAAATTAAAGTTTTAAATAACATCTGTTTAAACTTTTACTAATCATTGGGACGGACCTATTAGAGTTCCGATTAAATTATTTTAATAAAAATTATTAAAAATATGAAATCAAAAATTATATATAACAAGTTAATTATATAATTTATTTAAATATTTTAAATTATGATTTAAAAGGTTTAAGGGCATTACAACATAGATTTACATTTATAGTAAAATTAATTTTTATTAATGTTTAATTTTTCGGGTTCGGTACTTAAGGATTTTACTAAAACCGATACTTCGTTAATAAAATGGAATCCAAATTAAATAAAAGATAAAAAGGATTAAATAAAGAATGGAGATTGATAAAATATTTAATTTATTTCAGATATTAATGACAGGAATACCCGCCAAATTAAAAGTAATTCCCAGTTTCTGTTGTATCGATATGGAAATAAAGATTTAAATAAATTATTTTATTAGTTAACAAACAACTTATTAATATTTATATATAATAAGAATAACATAATATTTATGTCTATATATTATTAATTTAAATAGATTAAGTAATCATTAAGATATAATATTCATAAATTATAAATATAATAAATATTTTGTTACCAGAATCGATTAAGTTGTTATTAATTCTGATTAAATTTAATTATTGAAATTCATAATTTCTAAAATTTCTAATAACTTTGAACAGAAACGAAAACTATCTTCAATACACTCTGAGATGGAATAAAGCTAACATAAATTTTAATGTTGATTTATATTGCTCCATCAGTAAACATACCATTGAAAAAACTCCAGACAATATCCAAACAATAAGTGATAAATTTACACTTCCTGTATGCATTAGAACACCGGTAGGTGATACAAAAATTCCAGAACCAATAATTGAACCAACAATAACAGTAACACCATTTAATAAACTCATTTTAGCTTGTAGTCCAACTTCACCACCACCACCAGCAGCTGTACCATTTGTAGGTGGTTGTTGTTCATCTTTATTACAATCAGTATCATTTGTTCCATTTAAAAAACTAGTTGTAGAATTTTTACGAGACGATGAACCGCCATTATTTTTATTTAATGATTCTTCTTCAGCCATTTTTTATATTTATATAAATTTAATTTGATCGATGTTTATTTTATAGATTTTAATTAAGATTTATGTTAATGTTTGTAAATCTGAAAATAAATATTAAAATTAATTAATAATTTTATAATTTGGAATAATGTAAAATTATCAAGATTAAATTATTTAATTTAATTCGAATAGTTTTCCCAATTTTTAGAAAAAGAATTGTTTATTGTAATTAATTTGAAATTATGATCTATATATTAATTTATTTTAATTTGAATTATTATCAATATTTATTTAAGTGTTTCGATATAACAATAATATTAAATTAAGTATTATTACCGGAAACTAATAAAATTGAAAGGAAAACTCTATAACTAGAAAGTAAATATTGAAACAAATTTTTAGAGAAATATATTGGAAATAAAAAAATTATGTTGCGGGCTTAAAAATAATGATTATTGTCGTCATTTGTATTATGTAATTATGTTTACATAAGTAAATCTGTCAGAAAAATAATACTTTTTTCGTGACAAACATTCTAAAATTTAAATATTTATTTATGATATCAAATATAAAATACAGAATAAGTTATTTTTTATCATTTACTGATAAAATTAACTAAGTTGATATTGTCAAAATAATTATTATAACTATATATTTATCATAAAAATTTATGGGTTTAAGATATTATCAACATCTTATAAAATAGAGAATTTTCTTAATTTATATGATTATTTATATTTGTGATATATTCAAGTAAATATTATTGTAAACTAAAAATCTAATTAAAATATCATTAAGAAACCTTTTATTTTATAGATGACTAATTTATTAAAGACAACATAAATTCATAAGAAATTCTTTATTGATAATCATAATCTAATCTGTTATGTATATATCCATAAATATTCCACATCAATAAATTCATTTTAAAATAGTTTCTAAAATTTTTTTAATATATTAGAGAATGTATCAATAAAATTAATTTTGTTTAAATCCGTTTATGAATTATGTATTATTATGTCAGATCATGCTTGCTAAAAAATTAGGTCAAATTTTTCCTAATTAAATATTAACACATTGATCGCCAAATATATTTTTGCTTGAAAGTATCACCTGGATTCAAAATACATAAATAATGTTTGTCTTTCCTTTTACATTTTGCAGAAATATGACCTTATTATAGAGTTTTTATATATAGGTTGATGACGGTATTGAAAGTATAGGAATGTCAATTATATATCTGATTATATGAATCTTATTTTGATGATTTAATCTGCGATTCCAGAAAATCGTGATCATGTCATGACAGAAATGGCGATCAATGTGTTAATAATTAATTATAAGAAAAAAAACAAACCATGAATAATAATTATATTATTACATTATATTTTATGTTATTTCTTTTATTAATTCTGGCATTGAATTAAACACAGTATAAATTTTTAGCTTAGCTTAGCTTAGTGAACTATGAAACCGTAAAATCGAAAAATTGCAACAAAAAGAAATATGAACAAAATATATTGATTAATAATCGTATTAAAAAATTAAATTAGAAATCTATAATTTTTGTGAGGTCATATTTGAATTGATCAAATTTTAAGTAATATTAATGATTTATAATAATAAAAAGTTTATTAACATTTAAATAATAGACAAAAATTTAATAATTATACTGAATTCAATTCTCCCGCTCTTTTTTTTTTCAATATAAATTAAATTATAAATAATAGCATATAAAAATGTGCTTATTAAATTAATATATAATATAAAATTAATTTATTTTAATTTATTCAAATTTATACATAAAATGTGCATGGATCCTTTTTAATTTGAATAATAAAAATGAATTTGTAAAATAATTTTTCATTTATTATTAGTACGAAATTTCCCATTATATTAATGATAAAAAATGATTAATTAATAAATGTCACATTTAATATGTAAAAGGTCAAACAAATCAGTGTCAAAAATTATTTTATTTACTTTTTATTAATTCATAAAGGATCTTTATAGGCGGTGTTGGCGTCGTGACAGTTTTTAAATTTCCGATTTATTATTTTGTTGACAATGAAGTTTTGTATTATAAATTTGAAGAAATAATAAAGAATTTAAGAAAAAAAAATGATTTAAGAAGGAAATAGTATTTTTTTATTAAAGAATTTTTCTGGATAAGTTTTTTATATAGTAGATTTAAATATTTTGTCAATTTAGATTATAGTAATTGAAGAAGAAACATAATTTGCATAGTTAAATTTTGTTGTATATAAAATAATTCTAGTACAAAACAGAAATTTTCTATAGGTAAATTTTAGTGGGTTGAACTAGATTTAATATATGTAATAAATCAATCTAGTTAACTGTTCGATAACTAGAACATTTGTGCTAAAATACAATTTATTATTGGAAAATTAAAATAAAATTAAAATTAGAATGGAACTAAAAAAAATTATTTAACTTACTTTTCAGATATAATTATATTTATTATATGAGATTTTCAATTTTTCATATAAACTGAACCATTTACTTGACTAAATTTTCAATTTATTTCTCATAAATAATACAAGAAACATTCACATTTTTTTTTGTAATTAATTAAAAAAAAATCTCATAATTTTTTTTTTATTAATGGTTGGATAAATATATAGAATTACAAAATTAACACTTCACTAATTATACAAAAACATTCTTTTTATATATAATATAAAAACAAGAAAAAAAAAACATTAATTTTTTTTTTTGAATAATTATTTGATTTAAAAAATTATTACTACAAAATTTATATATATAATTTTATTGTAAGGTCAACCCTTAAAATATTTTCAATTATATCACTGCCATCATTTTATTTAGGTATATTTACAGACCGGCTAAATTCGTTTCCTTTGAATTTTCTTTACAAAAATAAAATAATAAAAACTAAAATCAATTCCTGTATAACAACAGTTTTGATAAAGTAAAATAATAACAAAACCGTCTACAGTGTACGACCAACACTTTACGACTAAACAGTCTTTAAAGTTTAGCTTTTTTTTTGTAAAAAAAACCTGAAGAATTATTCTTAACACGACCGACAGACGAATAATTTTGTTAGCCAATAATAAAGATTAAGTGTTTTAAGTGTTTGCTGATTGTGGTGATTGTTGTTGTTATTGGTTTCAGATGGGGATGAAAAAATATTGAATTGTGGAGATGAATAATAAAAATATGAACCAGATTTTTGTTGTTTATTATAACAATTTTGTTGATTATAAATACTGATATGATGGCGACCTTATTTTTTATTAAGGCTACTCTATAATATTAACAATTTTTATACAAATATCGAAAATACTATAATAATTTATAGCAATATTTAGTTTACCACGTGTAACTCCATATTTGACTACTATTCTGATGATTTTCGTTATAGGATATTTTAAGGATATTATTATTTTCTTATGAAATTTATCAATAAATTTCGAATTCCCCTAAAAAAATTGAACTAATTCGTGTAATGTAATTTTTATGGACTTATATCAATCCACTTTTTTTAATAATTTGTTCATTTATTCTTCTTTGGATCACGTTCTGTAAAAACAAGTTTTATTTGAATTTTGAATTAATTTTTTTTTTTAAAATTATATTTGCTTTATTTATGCTTTCTAATAATGTGTAACAAAAAAACTACACAGTTTTTTATAATTTGGGTTTCTCTGTATAAACTTTTCGCTATGTTGGCTTGAACTTAATTCTTTTTTTGTTTTTGTAAATTAAAAAATTAATTTAAGTTATAGAAGTTCAGTTTATAAATTTGATTTTGCTTTTTATGTACTTGAAAATATTCAAAGCAATTTTCGTTTTTTTTATAGCATAAAATATCGAAAAGGTTTGAAATTTATGATTTGTTTTTGTTGTGTAAGATATAAAATCAATTCTAAATATCAAAATTGTGTCTAAATTAATATCAATTTAGAATATTTAAAAATATTGTTGTTATTAATGCGTGTTATAATAATTTAGATAAATATAAGGAAATCAATTTATCTTATATACTTTATGTTTTGACACTATGTCAAAGTATAGAGAACAGAAAATAATTATGTAGTTATTTTGTAAATTACCGAATTTTGTATATGCGAATGCGATAAGGTAATTATGTATTTTGTAGAAAAATAAATTTTTGTTATTTTCATATTAATATGACTAATTTTAATGATAATATTTATTAGTCAGTAAAATATTTTTATTATGATGTAAAATTAGACAAATAGAGTAAATGTTATGGAAAAATTTACAAAATTGCCCGATTAAATTGGGTTTAGCTGTTATTTCACAGAAATATATTTTATTTTCACAAGAAATATAAAAATATTATTTTTATTTAAAAAGCTAGCGGATAAACCCAGGTACGGTCTATAGGTAAATCCCACTATCGATGAGTTTAAAAATTATAGGAATGCGTAAATGGTTTATCGATGAATATTTAATTTTATATAAGTAGGTTGGGATCACAAACATTGTGTGTAAGTTTGAACTTATTCGGCCCAGTAGTTCACAGTTTATTGGCTACGTACATACAAGGAACATTAATTTTTATATAAGTAGATAGATAGAAGATAGGTTACTGGCAAAAGACAACTACAAAAAATAAACTGTTACCAAATGTAATTAGAATGTTAGTTGTACATTATTATAACTAGAATTGTGAAGATTAATACAACATATATTATTTTATAGATAAAAAAAGATTCACTGAAGTACTTTTTCATTTGTTTTTGTATTCGATTTACAATCTTAGTGTTAAATATTTATTTGAGAGTATACATGAAATATTATTAAATAGTTCAAATACTTTCCATATACATACTTCAAATATTTCTCAAATACATCAAATACTTTTTCAATTAAATATACTCCAAAGATTTCTTAAATCAAATACTTTTGTCAGAAATTATTTGAAACATGAAATGTTCAACTAGTAATTAAAAAGCATTTAATTTAACTTAACTTTGACTTTTCAATTTATAGTACTTGTGGAAACAGGAAGTGTCTAAGTGTGTGAACGCGAAATTTTATACTCTAATGCCCGATTTCACAATGACCTCTTTTTCATAGCTTAAACTTCGTTTTAACTTATTTTCTAGGTTCTTTGAGTTAGTTTTAAGATAACCCTTCATTAAAATGAGATTTAACTTAAGCTAGAGATGGGTAGAGCTTAAGCTTTACTTTTGACACTTTTTATTATTAGTTTATACACATAAAGAGAAAATAAATTCATATTAAAAAAGTTAAAATTACACATATAAAAAATGAAATAAACACGCGCACTAATTTACAATTTGCAATATCACTATAATTTTTATAGTACATTTTCATTCACAGTAACATTATTTTCAATTATCATTCACAATAATTCACATTTTTTGGTTTAATTAAGCTTAGGGAAAATTTTGAACTTAAGTTGCAGTTAAGAGTAAGGTTTAGATTAAGAAACCAAGTGAGTTCAGCTCATAATCGGTTTAGTTAAGCTTACGAGCTCTCACTGTGAAATGTAGCATTAGGTTAGGTTTAATATACTTTCATTATTTCCCTTCACAATTAATTTTTATATACAAAATTTATAATAAATGATCAAAATTTGATAAAAAAATTTGGAACAGTTTAATTTTTTTATTCTTAAAAAATTGTGCTGACAAAAATAATTTGTAAACGCTTTCAAAAATATTTATGTTTTTGCTGATTATACAAAATTGTTTAATGGTCATTTATCCTGATACCCGTGATACCTGATGTATTGTATTTATTAACACGTGTATTACCTACCTGTTTGTAATTGGATCATTTAATATAAATAAAACTTTGAATATTTTGACATATGTATTTTCAAATTATTAATTAATTATATTTTGTTAAGATAAATTTAAAAAAAAATCGATTATTTTGTAAATTATAAGGTAATTTTTTGGTACTAATGCCATACAAAAACCTCAATAGACCCTTGGAAAAGCTTCCAAATCATTGTCAATATTTTGGTATATATATGTATAATAGAAAAATTGTATTGAAGAAGTATATATATAAGTTCGATGACTTTAACTTGTCCTTCTCTACTTCTACAAAGTACCAACAACATTATAAAAATTAATTGTGTTTTTTTACATATCTATGAAATCCCTACAGAATATCTGAATACATAACATATTTTATGAAAATTTTAAATTAAAAATGAGAATCATAATAATATTAATAATAATAAATCAAAATTTATAATATTTTTTTTCTTTTTTGTTGTTTTGTACAATGACCTTTGATTACAAGATATTTTTCATAATCCAAATTAAACTAATACAACATTTTATTACAGAAAAAAAAAAATTAGAATAAGTCGCTGTCAGCACATGTTAGCTATATTGTATGGAGCGATCGAGCGTTATTATTATATTTAATTTGCCAATTTAATAAAAATATTATACAAAAAATTTATATTCCAGACATTAATAGACGACATACCACGCACTTTTTTGTAAAGGAAGAAGATTTTTTTTTTTGATTAAAGAATTTTTTTAATAAATAAAAATTGTCATAATTTCATTTAACATTTATAAAATTATTCTTGTTAAATATCTTTAAAGATATATATGTATATATATATATATGTATGGCTATGTATATATACCTTATTTATTCACTCAATTATTAAGATTTTAATTGAAAAATCTTATGATTTTTTATGAAATTTTTTTATTAAAATTATGGCCTTTTAATTTATTATACACTTTTGTTAATTCATTTAACTTTTTATAACATTTCAATTACAATTCACTGAATAAACTTACAAATTTATGGAAATTATAGTCTAATGAAAAAAAAGTGAAAGAAAAAAGGCGGTTTACAAAAATTTATATATTTTATTTAATTTTTAATGCTACTAAACACAACGAAATCACATGTAAGAATAAAATTTTAAGAAATCTCTTTTTTTTTAATGCTATCTGAAATTTATTGAATAAAAAGGATAAAAAAGGATATATGTGCTTTAACAATTGTTAGTGTATTAGTTAAATGAATGATTCTTCTCTTTCCTACCTTCAATTAATTCAATTCGTTATAAGGGAAAGACCTATATATGACGTCATTAGTTCTAGCGCAGATGCTGTATTAGTTAGAGATGAAAATGTATTAGTTAAAATTCCATACATACCAGCATTTTTATAAGATAATATTTTTTTTTATCTGAAATATATAAATGTAATTTGGTATGGCAATATAGGAAATAGTTTGTAGACTGTCAATTTATAGGGCGAGCTTATTACAAAAAAAAAAATAAGATAAAGCCAACACAATTAATACTAATATGGCTCGAACCAAGCATGAAGTTCTTTAAATAAAAAACACGTGGATTATCAAGCTCGTAATCTTTATTCTGTAGTACAATTTTTTTTTTTTGAAATTACTTTTAAATTTTATTTTAATCTGAATAAATTTTTGTAAATTTTTATATAAGCTTAAATAAAAAATTCTTATATTTGATTTGATAGTGTGTGTATATTCGAGATCGGATATCATCTCGATTTGTTTGGATGCGATAACGTTATGAAAGATTAATTACGAAATTTATATAATGAAAATTTATATACGAAATTTATATACAAATTATAATAATAATTGGAATATTTGAAATGATAATTCTAACTTACCTGCTGAGGGATCGCCAAATTTAGTAGGGTTAAAGCTTCTATATAATTTGAATATATTTAGAAATCTACTATGATCCAAATATTTTCCACACCTCAAAATTAATTTTCCAAATACTATTTCCTTTAAATGAATGATAGAAAATTATCTCAATTCGTAGTTTCGAAGAAAATTGACTTGTTCAAAACCTTCTTAGACCATTAAAATGAATATGAATTTGTAATATGTGAACGAAAAGCATCTATGTAAAATTCATTCGATTTAGAAATAATGACTTTTTTTAAAAAAAAATGGTTTAGTTATTTCTGTGGTATATAAGGTAAAGTTATTTAGGACTACATACAATAAATTATAAATAACGTTACGCCAATTTGTATAGTCAGTAAAGTTCTGGTTATGTTATCATATCGGATCAAATGCAAATTAGATAAAAAAATCCCAATGTCCAATAAAAAATAATATAATTTTATTATAGTTAAGCTTTCTATATATTAGAAGTTAAGTAAATTCTATTTAAATTTGTTATTTATGTGTATAAACTTTCAATAAAAACAAGTAAACTTTAAATAATCCTGCAAAAAATCCGTCCAAAATTTACATTAGTTTTTGTATGAAATTCACATATTTCAAGAAAAACCAATTATATTTTCATATGCTAATATATTAAAAAAAAATAAAAATATAATAAATTTATCACGTTTTTTTTTGTTGAATAAAAAATTAAGTAAATATTTACTTACCACATAATAATAAATTGACAGGTCTTTTAAATTGATTGGTGTTCATATATATAATTATGTATGTAATCACTGTACACTAATTGTACATATGAGATAGATAATAATATATCATAATTATAACGATGTCCCCGGTCCATATTATTCCAAGTCAAGTTAGAATTCTTGGTATCTGTTGTGTTTTTGTGTGCTCCATATTAAGATGCACCTTTCGGCCAACTTTTGAAGTTCTTAGGCTTATAGCTCTTTGATTTCTATATTACTCATGGCTAAAAACCGACAAATATTCTATCTTTACTTAATAATTTTGAAAGTTTTCCATTCGATTACAAGTTAAGTTACCACACATCTAGGCATTATTTATCTTAAAATTGATTCGTATAAAAAATACAAAATTATTGTCGTAAGTTGAGTTGCAATAGCTCAATCTCTTTAAAACTTATTTGAACTCTATTAAAAAGCATTCTATCTTGAGTTGGAAATGGTGTTCGATTTCATTATTATATTATTAGTCAATCTGATGAAAATTACCAAGAATTCTAAGTCAAGTTCGAACACAGTCAAGTTTCGAACACAGATCTCTGTTTGAAAATGCTAGGTTGAGGTTGAGTTACAATACTAATGTAACTAAATTTATTTATACTAACTTAATTGTAATATTAATTAACAAACTTTGCAGAAATAAATTATCTTTCTAATAACAACAGTATTCATGCTTCATGCTCTACTGAAAAGTGGTAATTTTGAGTTAGCATAGTATGAACCGGGTACATCGATAAAATAATTTATCTTATGCAAAAATGCATTCATTTTTAACTAAAAGCATTTCAAAAAAATTGAGAAAATCGGAATAATTTTATTTTATGCTATAGCTGCACTGCTGGTAATTGCTTGTTAAAAGTTAAAAATTTCATATTTTAATTATCAGTTCGAGTGCTTTCAGTTACTTTAAATATATAAAAAAAAAATTTGGTAACTGCCTTAAAGTTTGTGTTACTTATAGTCTTAAAGGGGTTATGATCTAAAAACCTGGAGCTGGAGGCGTATACCACCAACATTATAAATAGGCCAGTATTTTTGGGAAACCATAAGTGTGAGCACGAGGATATATGGTTATGTTTTAAAAATATTATTTTTCATTGGACAATGGTAAGCAAACTGTAAGCAAATGGTATTCATTATATATGATTCCATCTCCATGCTACATTTGCAAAGCTTGGATAGTTGCATTAAACTAAAACTTTAAGATCAATGGTTATATAAAATTAATTCATAAATTTTATAATTTAATTAACAAAAGAAAGAAACGAATTTAAATTTAATAGTGAAGTTCGTGAGCACATAATTTAATTTATTGCATTATATTTTTAATTTTAATTATTCAGAATATTTTTGTTGACCACGAAAAATTTAACGATAACTTATTGCAATTATGTCTACGGTAAGCGTAAATTAAATATGATGTGTGCAATAAGTTCTGAAAGTTAACCCCAATGCGGTATGACGTCAGAAATGGCATTAGATGTTATGGTACACTTAATCGCATGACAATCGTAAATTTATTAGTAATTGATTTTGTAATCTACAAATACATAATCCAAAACAGAAGGTTTCTTACTATCGAAACCGGTCAAATGAATCAAGTATCTGTATGGATTAGTCAGTACCTGTAGAGATATGATTAGTATGAAGTTATTAATTTCTTTAAGCTCGCTCTCAACTCAACGCACTTTCTTTACATGCTGATAAAATTTTTCACTATCCGGAATGGATTAAGCTCAGTACACATATAGACCACATAGATTTCGATGGGCTAAATACAAAAATCTATAAAAATGTTCCTATTCGTTATATTCTTTTATATCAATTGGAATTTCTGCAGTCTTTTTAATGGTTACATTTTCTGTCTGAAAGATCAAGATGTGTTTTTCAAGTGTCATACCTTATTGATAAATCGAAATCTATCGAAGCTATACGAGCTCGACTTTCCGTTTCCATTTTCGAACCATCTGTATAAATTATTGATCCATTTAAAGTAATGGTAATTCCACTTTCTCATTCCCTTCTAGTCAGTATTCTATTCCTATAATTTTTCATAAAATCATTTTCTACTGCAAGGTAATCACATTTTTGTTCAAATTTTTTTACCTATTTCCCTGACTGACTATATATCAAAAATGCTATAATGCGATAATTGAAAATCAAACCATTTCCCTCATATAAATTAAACAGCGCCCTCTTTAATAAAATTGCTAACATACTTTCATAATTCTTTCCAAATCGGAGACGTGTAAATCTGGTTTCAAACCATTTTTATGATTTGATATTAATATAACAGATGGTGCTGCTCATATGAATAAAATTAATTTTGGTATGTACATCCAAATTAAAATTTACGATTATTATAATTTTTAAAATTTATATTTTTTGATAATCTTTATTTAAATAAAGTTTTTTTTTTCCATATAAATTTTATTAAAATTATAAAAAACTCATAAGCTAAAATAGCTTATTAAATAATGAAAAAACATTCATGCTTTATGAACAGTGACAAATGATATAATCTAAAACGATTAAATTACATTTTAGCTAAACTTGGTTTTATATATTATGAAAATGATAAAAAAAATTATTTCTTACAATTACATTTTATTAAATATCTTTCAGTTTGTTATTTAACATCGATTCTAAAACATATTTACTTAAAGAATCAATTTTTTTTTATTAATTTTTTTTAACTGCGGTATATAATTAATTTACATTGTTTTGGTATTTTTATGTACAATATCAAATTTAATAACAACATATAAATTATGTAGTGTCAATTGAGTATCTTCAGTATCTTTTAATAGTTTTTAATGTTCACAAGTAAAAAAAACTCTTCATTTTTGTTGTGCATGAGAAAATTATTTTCAACATCTGTTAATGAATTTGTGGTTTTTTTTTATCATACTTTTTAGTTGTTGTTTTTGGTGAAAAACACTTCCTCTTTTTTATGATCATAGTGTAAATTTAATAAAAAAATGTACAAAGATATTTAATATGTTAAAAACATTGAACGTCAAAAACATTGAACATTGATAATATTGAACGTGAATTATAAATGAATTTAGTTCTTATTTATTATATACTATTGAAATGTATAAACTATATTTTGTTAATAATTCTATCATAAAATTGCATTTTAGTTATAATTGAGACGTTGTTTTGTAATGATACCATTAAATTAATTAGAAATTAATTGTTTTTATTTATTAATTTTAATTAATATCTATTACATTTACAATTATGTGTTGGTCAATACGTGTTTTATGGACAGTTATACAAAATTTATTTATTCGTGTAACACATGATGCTATTGATAATTATAATAATTGCTGTTCTTGTTGTCAATCATCTATAACAGCATCAACATCACAATCATCATCATCTAATAAACAAAATTGTCAAAATATTAACGACAATGAGATTAACGAAATAAATAATAAAATTAATGATAATGATGATAATGATTATATAATTATTAATAGTACTTCAATTGATAGTTTTAATGATGATGATAATATTTCAAATGATACACCATTAAGAAAATTTAAAACAATTGAATCTGAACAATATTTTCGAGCAATTGATAGACAAATGGCTGAAGATATACTTAGTTATCGTGTTGATGGTTCATGTTTAGTACGTCCTTATCGTGAAGAGGTAAATTCAAAATGTACAAATAAAAATTCATTTATTTATTTCAATTTTGTTCTTTTTTTTTTTAAAGGATATATCAATTAAATATATTGTAAGTGTAACTGCTCGTAATAATTTCTTTCATTTATATATACGAAAAATTTATGGTTATCAAGATAAATATGGTATTGGATTGGAAAAACCATTTGAAAAATTATTTAATACACCAAATGATATTATTAATTATTATCAAATAAATAAATTACTTTGTACAAATAAATTTTTAAGTGTTAATGTAATATTAATTCCGATTACATAAATTAAGTGTCTTAAATAAAAAACAAAAACTAAAAAATTTATTATTAAATATATATTTTATATTTACATAAAAATATTATAAAAAAATTGTTTTAAAAATATAATACATAATAAATAAAAAACTTTAATAATTATAATAAATATTTTAATTTTTTTTTTAAGTTGTAACAATTGCTTTGACCACACATCGATGATTTTGCATTAAAGCTGGCCATAAAAATGTTTTTATTAAATCAGATCGTTTATCAGCTAATTGTGAGTAACGTTCATGCTTTTCTGGACTAATGAAACCTATATAAAAAATCACATTAAATATTATAATTCAATGAAAGCAATTAAATATTTACCTAATGTAAAATCATTATCCAAATAATATTGTAAATTTTGATTGACCATTTTCCATGATAATCGTACACATTGACTTATAAATTGAACCAATGATGTACAACTCTCTAAACATGGATATTCATGTAATGTTGACAATACCTGGAATATATTTACAAATAATTGTATATAATACTCTCTGTTATCTAAGTAGGTTAGTGAAATTAAAATTAATTTCCATTTTCGCATTAAATATTTTTTTTTTGTATGACATTTTCCAATTAATATAAGAACTTTTACAAACCACTCTCGATAAAATTGAAAATTAAAAATTATATATATACATTTACTTGAAAAACTTGAAAGTATACTGTATTATATTATGTGGTACCTGATTTGAAACTTGTCGTTCAATATCACCCATTGGATATGTATTTGTTGTATCATGTAAATATTTACGTATTGACCGGTCCAGACTTAATACTGTCTCGTCGTCAACACTTTCCATAGGACAACATAATAATCGACGCACTTCTAATATTTTACGTTCTCGTAGTCCATGACATGCTCTGAAAGAAAGCTGGGGCAATAAAAATATAAATTAAAATTAAATGAAAAAAAAAAGTAGTTGTTGATGGAATAAAATAAAATTAATTTTATTTTTTACATTAAATTATATGATATTACCAGTTATTTATATAAAAAAATTAAAATTGATAAAGCATTTTTTAGTGAACAGAAAATAATAATCAGAATTACTGGGTAATAATACATGATTTTCCAGGATAAAATAATAATTGTGATGGATAAAACTACAAACAAGTCGATGATTGTACATTTGAAAGTATATTTTTTTTAAATTGGGATCAAGTTCAAAGTAAAAGTAATTATGGTAAAGTATAACCTGATATTTTCAGATTGTTTTATTTTTTTTTTATATTTATTTCAAAATTTGTTCTTGTTTTTAGTTGGAGTTATTATATATTTACATTATCAATTTGAACTTATATCATTTCATTTTCAGAAAGTTGTTTTGATTTATGATTAAAAGGCGTTTTTGGATGATACTAAACAAACATAAAGAAAACATTTGAAGGAACAAAACTTTCTCAGGTTCTTCAAAAGATAAAAAAAAAAAATTAAAATATTTGATTAAAATTATATGTTTGTCAATTTCCCAGATAATATTTTAATCAAATACATTATAATAAAAATTATATATATAAAAATTAACTTACCACTATAATTGAAAATAAAATTTTTGCCTTTAGGTTTGGTACTTGCTTCAATTGTGGTAAACTGTTTAATGCTTCTAAAGTTTCTGATCTATTTTCGGTATAAAAACATCGATATTGTCGAACTATTTCATTACTAAAATAATAATAAAAAAAAAATTATTTGATGTTTTTACGTTAAAAGTATAAATTATAAATTATTAGATTTAAACTAAAGGGAAAGCAAAAAATTATAGTCTTCATTATGGTTAAAAGATCATGTAAAAAATATAAAATTTTTGAAATTTATTTCGTTTCTGATCTAAATTTGAGGTTATTATTTAATGTGATTTTTAAAAAGACAAACATTATCACATAAAATAATGAAATTTAATAATATATCATTTATTAAATTTTTATCACATTTTTTAGAAATCATTAAATAGCTCAAAACATTGTATTTAATGATACGTATAATAAATTTAAATAACTGGTGATTTTTATTGAAACTTACTTCATTTCATCTATTGCTGTATCAGAATCTGAATGATAACCATCACTTCCACTCGGACTAGATGGTTTACTTTCTGGTCCCATTAATGTTAGTACAGCATTACAACCTCTTGAAAAATTCATTAATAGACCAGCTGCTGGTCTTTCATCAATATTTGATTGTGGATCTAATCTTCGTATTTGACCAACACACAATAAAACTTCTTTATCATTTTGTACACGTTCACTTAAATTTTTCAATAATACTTCCAATTGTTTCAGATCCGGTTTATCAAGTATTGTTAACAATGTTTTATTATCAATTAAACGTTGTTGGATATCTGCATAACTAATAGCTAATAACCTTTGATGTGATGATTGTGCTGGATCTTGTTTTAATGTTACTGTACTTAATTCTTCCAATTTATGTACAGCAATTTTATATATTTCAATATGTCGTATTAATTCATTTTTTAAAGCAATATGTAATGATATTAATTTGCTATTATAATCAGCTGTTAAGCCATGAACACCTAAACCTTGAATTGCTTGATCTAAAGATTTACGTCGTTCTTTTAATGTTTGTCGTAAATTTGGTTCCCAACGTCCCAGTGATTGTATTAATTTTAAACATCTTTGTCGTAGTCCAGATTCATGTGGATTTGCAAATAAACGAACCAATTGCCAAACTATACCATCAGTTGGTACATTTGGTTTAGGAGATGGATTTATTGTATTTAATCTATGCATAAGACATCAAAAGATAGATTTTTTACAGTTTTTGAAATTAAATTATGTAAATATATAGAAATAAATTATTCAAAAATATAGAAAAGCGAATATTAATATAAGAAGCAAAATTATATTACCGTGAAAAAAATGATTCAAGTAAATATGCACTGTGTGGTAAAGCCTCTAGTAATAAATCTATTGGCAATTCCGTAATAACAGAACGTAAAACAGATGGTCCAAGTCTACCAATAACACCAGCTGCTTCTCGATATTGCCGACCTTCTGATAATAACATTAAACGTCTGAGCACCTGACGAGGACTTGTTAAGAATTCTCTTCCTTCTTTGGCTCGTATTCTTTCTCGACTATCTGCCATTTTATTTGTTCAGATTTTGCGATTATTCTTAGTAATAATTTTCACATATTCCAAGAGAAAATTGAAATTGCATTTTAAAGATTAATTGATTTGTTGTTGAAAAGAAGAAACTAAAAAAAAATATAAATTAAATAATTGAGTATATTACAATGTTGATAGATTCAATTTTTTTTTTTAAATTTAGGGTTATCATATTTTACAGTTTCATTATTCATTTGTTCTTTATAAAGATCAAAAATCGAACGGAAGTATCTTAGTGTTTTTTATGTATTTATTAATTTTCTGATCACGCAATTGTTCCCTTAATACAAGAATATACAGAGTATGCCAAAAGTAACATTGTTATATCGAAAAATTATATATTTTGCTTCTAACTCAAAAAAATTAAACAGTGTATTCTTGACGTAACAAATTTAGTCATATATGAGTAGGCCAATAAATGATTTTAGATTAGATTACATTTAGTAAAGTGCTGGGAGGAAAATATAAAACCAGTGCGGCGAAAAAGACTTATTGTCATAAGAATTATAGCTCCCTGACAAATGCTAGTTTATTGATAAAGCTTAGAACGTACGTTAGTTAGGGGGCTGGATGCAATATCCTGGTGTTCTATCCTGAATAGAATTATATTTGATCTTCACTTTTGTTTTTAGTGTAGCGTCTATTAAGTTATAAGTTCTAAGATTATGTTTCACCCCTGATACCAAGTTTTAAGATATTGGTTCGCCTCTGACGCTAAGTGCATTATATTAGCGTACGAAAAATCAAAATCTAATAAGATACCACAGCTGAAAATGTTTACGATTTCCAATTATAAATTTTCACAAATCACAAAATGACTTATATCTGTTCGGTTCATATCCAACATTTTAAAGTTATGAGATGACAAATACCGAAAATTTGTAAATGATCGAGGTTCTTACTTAACTTAACTGATTCGAACTAAATTTTCCTAAGTAAAGTTTGTCGTTTGTATTGTGCTTCTATTAACTTTTACAAAACTTACCAGTACCAAAAGAAATCAAAGTATTTTTTGGACAACTCTGTACAAACAGGAAGAGTCATATTTTAATAACATTTTCTTTCGTTGTTTTTTTTTTTAAACTCCGGAACAGCATAAATGATAGAATGAAGAATTAATATATGTAATTCATATTTTTATTTTTGAAGAAATTAATGATTAAGAAAAAAATGTCTAAGATTTAAGATATAAGAAAAAGTTAATGTCGTCTACTTTTTCACCTTTTAAAATTTAAAGAATATATAATTACAAATATTTTTGTATTTTTGGGTTCACTGAAACATAATTAACATCTTTTAACGCCGTTTTTTTTACCTACAAACGAGAAAATAATGATTACTAATATTTTCTTATATAATAATTTCATTCGTGCTAAAGAGAAATGATATAAAAGATATTTAAACAAAAACTATAATTTCTTTTTATTTTGTATTTTTTCACGTAATAATTAAGAAAATAATAGTAATAAATTGTATAAATAATATTATTAAACAGTTTTATCAATTTAAATCAGTTCTTTATATTGATTCTATCGACAATTAAAGTAGAATCCGTAAACTAGTGGACCTTTCCAATAAAAAATTTAAAATTCTAATTTTGAGTTCCATGAAAAATATATGAAAAAAATTAAGAATCTTTGATTTATTTCAATTTCGAATCCAGTGAATTAAAATCCGACCTTCTGTAAAATTTGTCGTAAGATATTAATGAATTTAATGAACCTAGACTGTTATCAATACGGTTCTGTTGTAATTTTTGCAATCTTATAAACAAGTTAGCATTACGGTTCAGTTTGTTAAAAATTAATTTACTAATCCTTATTAAAGAAAGTTCCACTTTTAAAATAACTTTTGGAATCTGAAATTAGTGAACTTTAGATATGATTAGATTACTTTTGGTTATTGGATGAAGTATTTTCGAAGGAACCATGTACTCCAGCTAGAATTAGGCACATTGTACCCTTCACAACCTTTCATAACTATATAAATGTAGTGACGGATGACTCAACCATACTATTATTTAACATGAAGTCTCTGCCAACCCTGAACTGTTCTGTCGTACAGTTTTTTTTATATCGGAATAATTTATGAGGTAATATTTATGGGACATATATGGGACAGACACAACTACACAGTAAGTATTTGAACTCCGGATTCGGTTTTCATATTTTAAAAGCGTGATTCGGTAGCATTGTCTAAATCGACCTTTTCTTAAGCTGCAAGTATTTAACAGGAAATATAATAAGAAGCAGTATTAATTTAAAGTTTTGGTAACCAACAAGTAAGCGAACTTCCACTTCACAAACTCACACGTAATTGCTGTGAGATAATATTACAAAAAAAAAAATCCAAAAATATAAAAACAAAAGAAAATTTTAATATTTTCACATTAACAATTTAAAATTTCGTTGCTCAATGAAATTAACTAACTAAAAACAAAATGAAAAGATAATTTTAGACAAACTTTTTTTATATATCTTTTATAACACTTCTTTTTTTTTTGTTCCATCATAGATAGACAAACTACGGATTCTTTTCACAGCTTCTAAAATTATTCTAACTGTTTATTATTCTTGGACAAAAATATATATTTATATACTAAATAAAATTTTTTGTTTTGAACTATTTTGGTTAATATTTAGAGGAGTCATCAAAAATTAACATTAAAAGACTTTTTCAATTTACGACAGGTGAATGTACCTTTTACCATCAAAAATTCCCATAATATTATTTAAATATATATGTATGTATATATGAAAGATTTGTACAATTGTAAATAATAAAAATAATAATTTTTAATTTTAATTTCTCTCATGATTTGGAATATAATTAAAATGTATAATTTTATCTTTTATGATTTAATTAAAAAGGTAAATTATGTTTTTGAAATATATTTATTAACTTTGTCTCTATATATAAGAGAGTAACTTTTATTTTTTTAAAAGAAAAATCATTAAAGAAAAACACTTTTACAAAAAAAGATTATTGTGAAAATCTTTGATCTGTCAGACATAATTAAAAATTTTTGGTCGTTTTGAAAATTAATTATATTTTTCACTTTAATTACCTAATTTATGGTCACACTAAATTTATTTATTCCAACTTCCGAATTAAAATTAAATATTCAATGTGAAAAATTTCAGGTTTTAATATTATAGTTTATTTAAGTTTCCACTCAATAATTTATGTAATTAAATTGTAGAACAGATTTATTCTAAGATTAATGTGCAAATTTTGCTTAGGAACAGAAATATTAACTATAATAACAAGAAATTTCTTTAATATAATTGGAAGTTACAATTTCATAAATAAATTATATTTAATTAAAATAACTTACTTACATTTTATCATTTTTCAGCTATCCATAAAAAAATATCATTAGAAACACTTAAAATATTATGTTTTTATTTAATTCACACAATTCTTTATTTCATTAACATAATTTTTCAAACTTAATTCACAAATATTTAATGTTTATCAACATAAAATTTTTAAAATACTAATAAAAATCACAAAAATTTTAAAAACTTAAAAATTGCGCGCGCACTTTAAAAATGAAAACCGAATACTTTCAAACTATGATAAAGACTAACTTTAAGATACTCCAAGCATACTAAAAGATACAGAAAAAATATCTTTTAAAATTCAACTTTACCAAATTGTTGGTAATTTTTAAATAATAACGTACCTAATTTACCTAAGTAATATTAATTCTCTCTTTTCAAAACTCGATGGCACATGTCCCCAGGAGTAAATGATAATGGTATAAAGTATATAAAGATTTTATGAAATTTCTCAATTTCTCTCCACATTCAAATCAAAATAAACATAAATAAAATAAAAAAAAAAGAGTTTCAGATACGACCATATATAAAAAAGTGGAAAGATACAGGAATTTTTCAAATTCTGCAAGAAGATTTTTTATTAAATAGTTATTTAGTTAAAAAAAAATATAAAACATAACAAACAATGACCAAGTAAGTAAAAGTTGATGGATTCTTAAACTTTATGAAAATTAGTTAGTTTCTATATTTAGAAGAAGTTTTTCATAGATTTTATCGTTATTAGTTTAAAATTATGATGAGAATATTAAAAAATTTAATAATTTTGGAATTTTTTTTTGTGGTTTTAGTTTAACTGTTAAATCTTAATCAGATTTAAATATTCTTAATTATCATAAAAATTAGATACTTCATTTATGAAACTTTGACTGATAAGGGTATAAAAAAATATTAAATATAATCATAATTAAAATTTCATAAAATGTTTATAAATATTAAAATTTAAAAATTTTATTTTGAAGAAATTAATATATATACAACATGATATTATTATGAAGGTTAGTATGTCAAATAACGAGTGATTACTCATAAAATCTTTTATAGCCTTATGTACAAGTATATAAATATAAAACTAACAATTTAATGTTTATATTCAAAAGGAATTTTCATAAACTATTAAAAATTATATTGCAGAAAGTGTGCAATCATGGCAGAGTTTAAATAGATATACGCATAGAAAAAGTTGATTTGAAAATTATTATTTTCCTGTATATCATTTTTAATTTTAACTACTACTACCTAATACTAAAAATTGTACTAAATACTATTGGAAAAATGTGTTTAATATATTGATTTTTAATAATTAAAATTGTTATATCATGATATTTATTATATTATCCAAAATTTATAGTTTAATAGAAAAATAAAAAATAAATTTATAAAAATTTAAATTTAATGATTTTAATGATTCAATTATTTTTATACTATGCTAAATGCTATTCGTAATTTTAATTTATATTCAGATGACATTGAATTGAAGGAAGTAGAATTATTCTTTTCAGAACTGAGAACTCTTAGGTAATCTAATGGCAAAATTCCTAGTTCAAGTTTTATCCAATCTTAATGTGTCAATTCTTAATTAGTTGAATAATTTGTATTAACTATTTTGTTTGGAAATCTCTTTAATGCCTTGATACTATAATATTAACAATTTCATTATTTCGAAAAATATCTTCTGCAGATGGTTCCTACTTTAACAAATTAATATCATCTGAATTAATCATTTCTATATTTTTACTTGTTCTCACTAATCCATACAGAAAATTGATTCACTTAGAAGCTCATATTTGACAGTTCTCGATAATAAGAAACATTCTGTTATGAATGAATTGTAGATTAGAAATTCAATTACTAACTTTTTGGAAATTTAATCATTAAATTTATTATAAATTTTTAATTGTATTGGCTATTAAAATTACAAATGCCAAATTAAAAACGATAAAATAGTACAAACATTTTACAAACAATTTTCAAATAAAATTAAAAATATCAAAAAGTTATTTGTAATTTATGCTTTAAAAACACAATATTTCTTATAGGAAATTGCTACGAATTTTAAATTATCTCTTACCATTTTTTTTTGTTTTAAAAAGTTAATAATATTAAATTTTAACGATTCGGGTAACCTAAGACGCCTGACTAGTAAGTGTCTAGTGCGGATAATATGCGGTTATATTACTGGATAAATCATTCCTTTAGGACTTGATATCGACACATAATTTAAATTAATATTATTTATTATTAATGTAAATATTACATTAGAAACATTTTTTGTTAAAGCGAATACTCAATACTTCAAAACAGAATGATAAGTAAAGTCATTTTAAAATTTTGCGACCGAGATAAAGATTGGGATCTATGACCTTTTTGTAGTTTATTGACGAATGCATCATAGTGCAATAATTTTATTTTTCTGATGATTATCATCATTTAAATAAAAAGCAAATATTTTTTTTTTAATTTTTAATTTATACATTTTCCTAACTAAAAAATAATTTCTACCTATATGACAAAAATTGATTTAAATCAATTAAACATAAATACTATATTTATAATTATATTTCAATTGTGGCAAACATTTACTTTTTCTATTTTATATTTACTAAACCATTAACCATATTGTAAATATAAATTATTTTCACTATAAATCGTGCTATCTAAAAAAAAAATCACTTCATATAATTTTTTTAAAAACGATATAAGTGAGAATTTTAAATCATCAAATCGTCAAAGAAAGCTGGAGTAAATAATGATGAGACCAAAAGTTATTGAAAGTAACAGGTTGTTATTTACAATTGACCTTCCCAATAGCTCAACTTCAATATTTTTTATATATTTTTCTTAGAATTGCGCGACATACGATGCACGAGTTTTATAAAAAGCGTGATATTTGTACAAAAAACAAGAAGAAAAATATAAAATTTGTGATATTTATTTTATTTTTTTCAATATAGAAGTATCAAAATTTAAAGTATACCTAATGATAAATATTAGCAGAATATTTTCTGACGCTTTTAAGATTTATTAATGCTTTCCATTACGATATTTAGAATAGTGTTGATTGGTTGGACGATTGATTTCACCACACACAAATGCCAAAAGAGGCTCGTTGCACATTATCATCGGCTGAATACGATTTTACCCCACAGTACTTCGACCAACCCTACTTCTTTTATAAAAGAGCGAGATAACTCTTGCCGGCTTAAATGTATCAGCCTCCGAGAGATCATTCAAAAAATGGCTATGTTTCAATGTTTCAGTCTTCTAAATATGACCCCCAGACAACTGCATAGTAGATGTTGCGCCACCGTAGACTGGCGTATAAAAATATTTCTGCAGTCTTCTTAATGGCTACAACTTCTGCCAGAAAGGTATAGACGTATTTTTCAAGGATCACGCTTATTAATAAATCAAAATTAAATATAATTAAATTTATTTTGGTAAAAATTATTGTATATTTTTATAAAGTTCACATTTTTTCATATCCATTCATAAATTGATTTTCCTCTAAAACGAAATAGAAAATTATTGTAAACAAAATAACATATGTTTTGCTAGTATAATCAGCTGATGTATCTAATATAATTCTAATATTATGTACTAACTACAAAGCGCATGTCCTACTTTTTACAAGAAGGAAAATTTTTATTGATTTTCTTTTATCTATACGATATTTTATTTAAAATCAACTGCACTATTTGTATTGGCCAAAAAGTATTTTTCTTAAAATAATATAAAATGACAAAAATTTGGATATTATTTGTGAAATTAATATTTTTAATTGGTATAACAAATGCTAATTATCATGGTCCATTTTTATTATGGGGTCCATCTGAATTAAATAATGCTAATTTACCAGCATTACAAGCAATTGATGAAAAATATTTAACATTAATGTATTCAGAAGCAAAAGCTATAATATTATTTGTACGTAATGGTACTAGTAAATTAAATAAGGAAAATTTTCCCAGTTTTAGTGAGCTGATATCTAAAAATAAATGGGCATATTTCCCACAAGAGAATTTGCCAGCTAAACCAGTCGATTATAATTCAAATGTAGAGGTATACAAAAAAAAAATCTTGTATTTAAATAAATTTGTTTTAAATGAGAATTAAATTTTAATGTATTAATTTTATAAAAAAAAAATTAGGTTATTACATTAGTTGGACCTGCTTCACAACAAGATATTGAATTGGGTGCATTGTTTAGGGATACAGAAAGTGTATATGGTATTGGTAAAGTATTAGGTATTTTATCAAATCAAGCTGAAGATGGACACTTTATGTATAAACGTGAAGCATCACCTGAACCAAAAGAATCTAATAAAGATGAGAAAAATGATAATGATGATGAGAACGTAGATAAAGATAATCAAGATAATGATGAAGAAAAAACTAATATAGAAATTGCGAATCAGAAAAATGAAGATTTAGATAAGAAAGTTGTTGTTGTTGAAGAAGAAGAAGAAACAGAAAAAAAATATAGTGAAATTAAATATTCAGAATATACTTTACTTTATCGAAAAGGTAAATTTTGAATTCGAATTGAAATAATTTAATTATTTTAATTTATTTTTTTAGGTAATGCAATTTTATATACAAAATCAATACCAAAATTATCTTTGGATATAAATATGTTAACAATAAATGTTAATTTGACAAATAAAATATCTGAATCAGAAACATGGGATGTTAAGGGTATATTCTCTGTAAAGTTTGCTACCAACGAAGGACCAGTAAATTTTTTTTTTGGAAATATTTGATTTTGATAAATTTTTATATTTCCTCTTTTTAGATTTTACTTCGTTTCAATTTCCCACTTAATAGTGGTTATTGGTATTTGACATCTGTAGATGTTGAAGTGCTTTCTAGAGGTGATAAAGTTTCGTTACCACTTATTTCAACAATTCCATATGCTCCTAGAAATTTTTCATATAAATGTGCCAATGGTGAATTAGTTTTTAGAAATGAAAATGGTACTTTAAGAATTAATGATTTTCAGGTAAATCAAATTATACAAATTTTTAAAACTATTTCCTTAGTTTATATAGTTACAATTTAAACTTTAAAATAACTCGTAACTTGTAGCTTTAAAATTAATTTAATATTAATTTAGCTGCAAGCAAAATATCAAAATTATGTGACATAATTCATTATACGTTGAGATCGTGTGGACGCAAATAGCATTTTTAGTTAATCTATTTTTACTTATGTAATAGCACAAAGAATATATAAGAAGAGTTCAAAACTGATATAAAAGTTTTTGTATAGACGAAAATTTAAAATTTCGAGATAAAATCCAACAAACATGAAAGCCTTTTTCAAATACACTTTGCTTCCATAAAACCAAAAATTATTTATATATGTACATATTAGTACTTTTTGCCAATATGTGTATTTAGAAAACCTTTATGCTTGTGGATTCAATCCTGAAAGCTTGAAATTAAACTTGAAATTAAACTTTTATATTAGTTTTGATCTCTTTCAATACATACTTTTTGCTAAGCTAATAGTATCAACAATTTTATGATTTAATCTAATAAACCAACATTAACATAAATTTACGAAAAAAAGGGACAGAGTTATTTGACCAATCTCTTTCAATTCAAATAAAACTAATATTATAATTTATTTTAGCCATAATTTAAAAAAAGTATTATGAAAATATAAAATGATTATAAAATAAAATTTAATACTTTTCAGGTCCAGGCCCATCTAGCTGATGATCAAACCAAATTTAGTGATGCTTATGATTGTATTGGATTTATGAGCGCCCCTATATGGTCTGGTATTTTAGTTAGCGCACTATTAATTTTTGTTACTTTTATTGGTATTTTGGCACTAATGAGCATTAAAACGCCAAATCGTTTTGAGAGCAGCAGAAACAAACAATTAACATTCACAGTTCAAGAATAAAATATTTATTAGGCTTGTGATTATAGTTTAAAAATATTTAAAAAAAAAAAAATGTTCAAAAAAGTATATATTAATAAATATAATCTGAAATGTTACTCAAATTTTTGTATGCTTTCTCACTACTTTTAAATTTTACCCTACTATTTCAATTTATATTTAGTGATTGTTACTTATATTTAAAATATTCATAAGAAAATTTTTTAACAAATTACTTTATTATAACAAAATATAATTTTATTTTATCATTTTTAAAAATAATATTTTAATTTTATGAATACAATTTTATTGAAATTACAATTAATATATAATATAAAAATGTTAAAGTCTTTGGCTTAGTACTATGACTATTAATTGAAAATGGATTTCGTCCCTTTTTCTCTAAAATAAAAATAATAATTTTATTATATGTATATAATTTACAAAACTTCTATTTCAAATACTCTTTTCATTTGGGTCTCTGACACCACAAGTTCTATAAGATAGATTATTTTTCCGCTTTTGATTTACATATCCAGGAATATATAATGTAGGTTGTTCTAAACGACCGGAACCTAATAATTTCGATAAATCCTAACCAGTATATAAACATAATATTAATAAAATATAGTTTGAATATTTAAATCTGAAATAGAATTTTACTATATCTAATTGATGTGCTTTTGGTCCTTTAAAATGCATTATCATTTGTACACATGTACCACCGTGTAATGTTTTCGTTTTTCTAGCATCAACGTCTAACATCCATTTTGGAATTCCAAGTACTTCTCGTAAATCTTCCAAAAATTGTGCACTGTGGTAAATAATTAATATTATAGGGAAAAAAAATAAAAATTTAAAATCTTTTTACACAACAAATCTCGGTGGTTTTTGTAAATTTATAAATTTAATTATATTATGATCTGGTTCAATATTTGCACAAGCATATCGTTCTGTAGATCTTTCTGGTCCCATAATTACAATAGATCTACCTAATGCACTGACTGGTCCCTCAAGTGGTAGATTAGGATCAGAAATAACAATTCTCTCTCCAGTTAGATCTAAAATTAATGTTAACAAGATTGTTGTAAATATACAAAGTATTTTTTTTTTACCTAATGTTCCAATTCGAGATGAAACATCTCCAACATAACACCTTAATGGATTGTCTGGACCACATTCTTTTCTATATAAATCTGTATTTAAAGGATCAGCAAGTTGTGTATAGTATGGATTCCATACATATCCACCAGCAACACATCTGGTGATTGTTGGTTTAACAACAGCATCAACTCCAACCGGATTTACAAATACTTGCCAATCATGATTGTAAGTCTTTTGTTGAGAAAATAACAATTAAAGTTTTGTTTTTTATATAAATACTTAAGTATCAGTTTTACCTTATTTCTGTCATTCAATCCTGGATGCCTTAGATTTACTTCAATGACAGTATCACTTGTACTACCGTCATTATTTATTAATTGTGTCATTCGCATATATCCATATGCATAACCTGTGGGATTATGAAATGATGCAATTGCTCGAATTTCTCTGGATTCACTTGGACTATATCCACGTTCTATAGTACTACATGCCCATCTTCGATTTTTTACCTTCTTATGTATTACTACTGATCTACCCAAAATACTTTCATATCCAAATAATGGCAAATTCGTGTCATTAAAAAAATCTTCATATTGAGTGCTTCCATCCAATGTACCAAATTTTCCACTTAAATCACCTAATTCATATTGATCTGTACTGCCTTGACCTGGTGGCGGTGAACGTTTAGGATTAATATTTCGGGGATTCCAATGTCCATAGAGTGAAGAAGCTTCACAAGGAAATTCTAAGTTAGCTTCGATTGGAGTCTAAAACAATAAACAAAAATTATAAAAATATTCTCTCATTGGGAATGTAATGAGAATCATCATACCATATGAACATGATATCCACTATTTTCTATTAGTCCTTTTAGTTCAACTTCAATATTACTTATATCATACTCAGATTGTTGTACAACTTCTATTTTTCCTATGACATTTAATGGTGTTCCATTTGGGTACCATTCTTTTGCAACTGCTTTACGACGAACATGACTTGATATTCTGTAATATAAAAAATAAAATGTTTATTCACAAAATAATTAAGATTTATATATTTTTTTTTACCCAGAGCAAGCTAATCGTTCACCTCTAGCTTTCGGTCCAAAATCATCATATATAACAAGAGATTTACCTAAAATGCTATGTGGTCCACTTAAAGGTAAATTTGAGTCTGTAAAAATTTTTCTACTAAGACGAGGTGCTTCAGATTTCTGACCAGCAATTGATATTGTTCCTAATCTATTATATAGATCACCCAAACGGCATAAATTTGGCAACCATGATTTACAAAATTCTTCTAAATTTTTCTCACCACCAATACTTATTTTGTACGGATTATAAATGTTACCCGTACTGTTACAACGATTTTGCCAATCATAAAAATCTTTTCCCACCGGTTCTGAATGGATTGCCCAACGATGAGCATCAGAATTATTTTGTGTAGAACCATCGGCATGTATTAAATATTCAAAAATTATTGTAGTATCTTGCCAAGGTTCTTCTTTTGGTTGGCGAAATAAAATTCTACCAACAATTGGATATCTAAATAGAACTTGCGAAGTAAACATTGGTTTTTGTAATGCTCCGTTTTTTGAATAATACAGAATAGTACTACAAGCTGATTCTTTTTCTGTTATATTTAATAAATGTGTACGATTATATTGATATACCATTAAACTACGATGAAATATACTATCACGACCTTGTAAAGGTAAAAATACATCCCAATAAATACCATCTAGTTCAGCTGTTGATGGCAGTATATAATTGTGTGGATAATCTTTATTACGACCTTGAAGCTTTCCAGATAAATCACCAAGAGGATATTGATCTTGAGTACCATAACCTGGTGGTGGTATTTGATTCTTTTCTAAATTCCGAGGATTGAATAATGCACCAGTCGTTAAACAATAATCTTTATTTGCAACTTGATTTGGTGCTGGTGGCAAATTATTAATTCGAAATGCAGCCAAATCAGCAGCATATTCTCGATTCGATTCCCGATTATGATTAGCTGCAGATATTGTGAAATTTAAGAAAGTTGGATCAAATATCGATCGTTGTGTAAACATTATTTCACCTTTAATGCCATTGGCATTAATAAATGTCCTAGATTGATATAAATAAATAAAATAAATATAATATAAAATTTAAAAATTGTTACTTGTATGTGATGGGATTGGCATGTCGTATTTTTGCACAAGCTAAAAAATTATCTGGATGAGCACTATCAAAAAGAACTAAATATAGTGTACGATGTGGAATAGTTAAATCAGATGGTAAAAGTACTAATTTTTCATCCCGAAACATTATTCTTTGTTCCTGTTTTAAAGCATTCGTAGAAACTTTTATTTTACCAACACGTTCATCTAAATCACCAATACCATTTTTCGTTCCACCGTTGTCCGGATCAAAGACAGATTGTAAAAAATTACAATTTTCTTCAGATCGATGATGATCCAATTTAAAAATATCAGTAACATAAATTTTCCATGAATGTTCAGTTTGTGATTTATAACTGATTTTTTTTGGTAATTCTTGTACATGATATAAATTTGAAAATATCAATGTATCAGTATGAAATGTTTCAGCTGAAGAAAGCCATCGAAAATAAACAGATCCAGCAATTGGTGTATTAAATCGTGCTTCAGCCATATGTTCTAATGTATTATCAACTGTTGTTATTGTTGCACAAATCCGATTATTTGAATTCCATAATACAATTGATCTACCCCAAATACCATTTTCACCTACATAGAACCAAACCATTAATAATTTATTTTTTATTAGAAAATTTATTATAATATTTCTTACCAGTTAATTTCATATCTTTATACCATGATGTTGTTTCATTGCCAGGTAATATTAAATAACCAAGATCATCATCAAAACTAATTAAATTATCACCAATTTTTTTACTATCACAACGTTCAGTTGGATCGGTAACAGTATAATCAACTGGAAATTGATGTATACCCCAACTCCATGATTGTTCTGGATATTGTAATGTTGTTTCTAATTTAGAATTAATTTCGATCATACTATTATTTGCTTGACGAAAATGAATTTCACCATGAAGGCCATTTTGTGAAATATATGCCACGAGATTTACAGCCAAATCTATATAAATATTATTTATTATTATTATGGTTATTAATAAATATTTTAATAATAAATTTACTTGGTTTCAGAACTATGAATAATATAAAATAAGTATTAAATATTTTCAACATGATTTATTATATATTTTACAAATTTATATAGAAATACGTTTCACATTTTTATGAAAACTATGTATAAAATATCTTGAATGAGTAAACAGCATAAACTCGGAAAGTCTTTGAATTATAACTAAAATCGAAAAAGTAAAAATATATAACATACCGAAAGTTATTTTTTTACCTGTATTCCATACACGCTTTCAAAATCAAGTTTATGGTAATGTTAAACAGGGTGTTGCAGGTGATTGTGGTAATAATATATCAAATTAATTTTTCTAATAAAATAAAATAACCTTGTACACATTTTAGATGAATTTAATTAAATGTAATACCAGTTGAAAGTCTGGTATTACAACTTTAACTATTAAACTGAATTTCTAAATTGTATTTCGGTTAATAGCTAGAATTGTTGTAAGCACCCTGTACAACAATTCTTTATTATGGTAAAAACATTTATTTTTTTAATAATATTGGGCTACTCTATCCTACATGCTTTAGCTTCAGAAACGAGTTTTTCTCTCTTCATTTTCACTTTTATGTATTTAGAGATTTTCAATGTAAGATTGAGAAAAGTAAATTTTTGTTTTGATTTTTTGTCTATAATAAGTAACGGTTACAGTAGTATATTTATTAAATTTAATTAATAAATAATATTTTACATTTCGCCTATAAATATGCAAGAATTCTTATAATTTTATTTTCTAAAATTGTAGTATAAAAATATTCAAAATTAAAATGACAAGATTTAAGAAATAAAATTTACTTACTTTACTTTTGGGTGGCTCGAAACTGAGGATCTTTTCTAAAGACCTCTGTATTGTGCAGCTTGTATCCAACTTCCATTAATGTTCCGCAACCCAACGTCTCCTTCAACACCATTTTTCCATCGAAAACTAGGTCTGCCTCTCCCTCTCCTAGGTCTGACAGGAATTAAATAAATTTAAAATAAAATTTATAATTTTTATGGATAGTAATAAAAGTTGTAATTTCCATCTGGAGTTAATTTTAGATCAATCAATTTGAATAAATCTATTAAATTTTAAAAATATGTTAATATCTTTAGATAATTGAAAATCGATTTAAGAACACGGATTTTTCTACTTTTATTAATTTTTTGATATAGGTCAGACGATCTTAGCATATTAAATTTACATAATATTATTATTTTGACATATACTGAATTCTGAAGCATGAATTTCGGAATGTTATCAGATTTAACCTTCAACTTTTTTGACAAATTATATTATGTTTTCAGGTCCCCTGAAATCTTTTTGACCATTTTTGAAATGATGGATGCATGTATATATTTCCGTGAACTTAAAAACGACATTGCCTAATACACGATACAATAAAATCAAACCAAATCTGTAAGATTACATCTTATTTCGCAAAAAACCTATTAAAAATTAATTAAATCATTCAAAATCAAATGGTGATTTACTTACGCTAATTATGTTGTCATTTATTTTAAATAGGACGATGGAAGAACTAGGTAATAATGTATCCAAAATTGTAGTTATTCAATGTTTTACAATTTTTATTCAATAATAGTTATTCTTAGTTGCGGAAATTGTCATTTCATTATTTATTTAATTTATTTCAAAGTTTTTATTTTTCAGATTTTATAATTATATGCGAGGTTAAATTTAATATGCCTGGGGTTTACATAATAGAAGTTCGGAAATTTTTGTTCGTATTAGTAAACTATTTTTGTAAATATTTTATTTTAATTGGAAAAATGATCCTCTACTTCGCGTCGTAGAGGATCATTTGACACAATTGTTTTTGAAATGCTAAAAAAATCTTATAGAATTATAGAAAATTGAGTCTAAATTTCATGATCTAATATTTCTGTATAAAATAATGTTTATAAATAATAATTAATATAATAAAAAAGGACATACAAATTAAGTAATTTGCATTATTTATGAAGGTGACCTTCATATATATTTACAATTCTCAAATTTCGAAATATATTTTGATGAAAATTGGTCGGAAAATATAATAAAATTGGTATTTTTAAATATTGACTCAGAATTTGAAATTGTGTTTCTGGGTTAACTTTGAAGCGTAATTAATGCCAAAAGATCAAATTTTATACTCAATAACAACTCAACTTAATTAATTTTTTAATACTTTTTTATATATTTTTTTTTTTGGTATTTTTGTAATTTTCTATTTTTTAATCTTAACTTTTTTCTTCTTTTAAATAAGATACACGAATTCTACTAGCATAATAAAAGTTGGTATTAAATATTAGCTATAACTCAAAATAAAACGATTTTCATTATGTGAATTAAAATAATGGTAGGTAATCCTCACGATATACTCAAAAATGGTTTTTCTTTTTAGTTAAGTAGATTTGTTTGTTGGTTTTCTTCGAATTTTTTAAATATGTTTTGAATGAATACTAAATTTTAATTGCTTTTACACAATATGTTTTGCCATTTATTTGTAAAATTTAAACAATCAATTTTTTTTTTCTATATATAAAACGTATACCAGGATCTTTATGTATACGAATTATGTTCTGGATGGTGTTTTTATGTTTCTGATTAAAATGGAACTTGATTTTTGAATATTTTTTTGTTTTTTGTTTTTTGTTTTTATATAATTAATTTCAATGATTTTAATTCAAAATTTTTCAGTTTATTTTTTTTTTTAACATATAGATTTTTTATATTTTTTTGGTTTTAATTTTTTATAAAATATATATTAATTAATATTTTTTGTTTTTATGTTGGAGTTATATATAATAAAAAATGATGTTAAATTATTTATGCAGCTCCTTCTTCTTCTTCTTCATCTTTGCCAGTTAATAAAGCAATTAGTTCACCTGTATCAATCATGTTCTTATCATCGATAACCATTTGATCGTATGCATCATCAACTTCAGTTGCTGTGAATTTCTCACCGTAATTCATTAACATTTCACGGAATTTATCACCATCGATGAGACCATTAACATCGAATGTTTTGAAAGCAGCAATAACAACTTCATCATCATCTGTTGCACCTGAACCAGCCATACGATTGGCAAATAATGATAATAATTGTGTAAAATTGATTGGACCGGGTGCTTCTGATAACATAGAGTCTAATTCTTTATCAGCAGCTAATTTACCCAATGAATCAAAAGTGGCACGTAAATCGTTCTTTCCAATAATACCATCTTTATCATGATCCATAAGTTGGAAGGCCTAGTAATAATAATAATAATAATAAGAAAATTAAATAATTTAATTAAAATTATACTTATATTTTTATTAATATATAATATGAAATAATTTGTGGAAAACTTACTTCTTTAAATTCAGCTACTTGTTTTTGTGAGAAAACAGAGAATACACTTGATCCTTGTTTCTTTGACCTCTTTGATCCCCTAGAACCAGATTTCTGTGATCCACGTTGTGAACCAGTTGTTGATGCTGGTGCTGGTGTGGCGGCTGGTGCTGGGGTAGCTGCTTCAGATGCAGCTTCAGATGCAGTTTCAGAAGCGCCTCCCTCTTCCTTTGGCTTCTTCTTTTTGATTTTTTTCTTATCATCAGCCTTTAATGAAAATGAAGTAGTTTTATTTTTATTATTATTATTTATTATTTTTTAAATAAAACCAAAAATTATTATAGGAAATTAAACAAAAAAAAAAAAATTATTTTGCTGATATTCCAATTCAAATACTTCATATTATTATGTAATTTCATAATTTCGTATTATAATTTTTTTTATTACATATACTATTTTGGTTTTATAAATGCTTCAAAATTTCAAAAATATAAAAAATATTTATTCGTATATGATTACGTCACATTTTCAAAATCGAGATCATATTACAGAAAAAGTAAAATTTGAAAAAATTCGCGCTAATAGTTATTTTCTTAATTAGGAACGCGATTTCGTCACGCACACAATATCAAAAAAAAAAAAAAGTCTAGATCCAAAAATAGATCATCATTGACTCGGTTGGTTGGTACATATATGTATAGTCCTGTATTTTTATGTTGCGCGAACATAATTTTCATTATGCTTGTGTATCTGTAATAATTTTAGTACGTGTGCACAAAAAAAAAAATAGAAATCAAATTGAAATTCGAAAAATTTATGAAAATTTTATATTTTTAATTATTACACGTTAATATTTTTAATAATTTAAATTATTTTATTTTATTTTAATGCACTTCTTTACATTTTTCAGAAATAATTCTTTATATAATCACTAAAAATTTTTAAAATTTAACACTAAATCGTAACCACTTTCTTCACAATCATTATCCTTTTGTTATTTATCCAACATAATTTTCATAAATTTTTTTATATAGAATGAAAATTTTTTGTATAAAATTTTTTTTTTTTTCAACAAATTTCCTTTAATTGTTTTTCCATTTTATTTTATTGATTGTTACATTTTCTGATATTTCTTACCATTTTATTTTATTTTTTTAAAAAAATTTAGAATTGATGTCTAGTACGATCGAGAGGCCAGAACCAACTGAATAGTCTGGTTGATTTTATCTTAATTCAAAGATCAGTGGCGAACTGCAAGCTTAAAATAATTTTGTAGTAATATTTGTATATAAAAATATTCGTATTTTTTTTATTCTATTTTTTGTATTTTTCCTTTACGACGTCACACATAAAGAAAAACTAATTTTCTTATATATATATATTTTTAAAGTTTTTGTGTTGTTTTTTTAAATATTTTTTTTTTCGTTCTCAACTGTGAAAATACTATTATAATGGGCCAGAGGTATATAATATACAAGGCACTAACACTCCATATTTAGTCGCCCCAATGTATATAGTTCTTAGTCATTGGACAAAATCTAAAATTAAATATTTTGGTTTGAAACATTATTTTCATCATATTATTTTTTCAATTGCTTTTGTGTATTCGTTTTGGCCTAACTAATACTATTATTTACAAATATATAAATATATATTATATTTACATATATACATAATACATATATATATACATAATTCTATATATACAAGCTTTCGGGACAAAAAATAATAAAAAGATATTGTTTAAATTAAAATTAACAACAAAACGATTATAAAGTTTAAAATAAAGGGCGGACCTGGTTCTAGAATCTTGAGCTATCTTTGATACCTCAACATAGTTTTTCTATTTATTTATTTTTTGCATTTTGCATATTTTAAAAATTTACAAGTTAATTTTGTGATAATTTAATTTTAATTTTGTAATTAAATTTCAATCAAAATTCAGGATATGATTAATTGTGGACAGACTATGGCATTAATATTATGTCTGACAAATTATTTTTTTTTTCTTTAAAATTTTGATTAATTTCAATATCGATTAATTTAGTTTTTTAAGTTTCGATAACATAATTTATTTATATTAATAATACTGTATGTTGTGTCTCATAGAAATATTTGGTTTTTTTTTTTGATATTATGTGGACATTTTTAATCCATTACTTGGCAAATCATTTTTAGAATTCTTAATAGATTTTTTTTTTTAGTTTACATTGAATTATGTATTTGGTTATTATTTTGATGGATAAATTTAAAAATTATGGAATATATCTAAAAATAAATTTAATAATCGCATTTAGTTTTAATATAGCATTCAAATTTTAAATCTTCAGCTATATTGATGAGAATTGTATTTAAGTTTGTTACAATAGTGTTGTTAAAGTTAATAACTTTAGGTCAAACTAATGTAATTTTAAGATCAATTATAATTCGTAATTAAAATTTTGGTTTAATTTAACTTGTCTAAGTTGCAGTGCAGTGTAACTTAATTGTATTTAACCCTACGCTATGTAGGTTTAAATTGTAGTAATAATAGATTTATTGAATATATTTCTGTTTGTAGCAACTTTTCAATTACAGATTAGATTAGATAAGATTTGTTAAAGCAGTTTAACCCTGTAATTGTCAGCTGTATACCTTACCACAAGATGGATTAGAAATTCGTTACCTAAGTATATAAGTCATTTCCGGGTATTACTTAAGTATCTTGGCCTTTTTACCAAGCTTTGCTCTTTCTTCTTCATCTGAGCACAATTAACAGTCAGTGGTTTTTAAAAAAAGACCAGTTATTCATACTACAATTAGGTTTTTATACTACAATTACTGGTTGAACCCTCTTTCTTGAAAAGTTTAAAAATTGCTTTCCTTGAGGTAACCTGAGGCGGTTATTTCATTTTATGATTTTTCTCCAATTAATTTATTATCTAGAGGTCGATAGCTTAAATTGAGATATCAATACCAAACATATGAATATAAATTTCAAAAATTTAATTTATTTAATTCATTTAAGAGTTTTATGAACCTGTTGTTGGGTTCATGATATAGCATCAGGTGAAAAAAATTTAAAACATTAATATTTAAAATTTTATTTTTCTATATATATTTACATAATAATTTATGTTTGTGTGGGAAAAACATTATTTAAAAAAGAAAAATGAAAACAAATATATAAACGTATTTTTGGGAATTCTTTTAGTTTATTTATATCTAACCGAAACATGGATATTGTATTGCAGACGAATTCGGTCGGTGGCATAAAATCTTTTGCTCTCTTCGTATTCTATGGATTTTTTCACCTATAATATAATTTATTTAAAATTTAATTATTTTAAATATTTTTAAAGAAATTATATATTTGCCTAATTCGAAGTTTTTCTTAATTCTATTATATATATAAAAAAATATTTCGAAAATTTTAATATTTATTATTGAATGTGAATAAATAGTATACAATTAATAAAAAAAAAATGTTAGAAAGTCTTGTACGTTTAAATATGTGTACATAATTTTGATTTATGCTCATTGAAAGAAAATTCAGTAAAAATTTGGATTTAAGCCAAAAATGCATTTTGATTCTTTAATAAAAATTGAAATGCTAAGAATTTCCTGTATGGTTGATTTACTATATTTATATTTTTATAATTTTCGTATTTATTTATTTATTAATTATTTTAGTGAAAATAAGCATAATTATAATTTTATTTGGTTTTCAATTCATTAAAATATTTATTATTAAATTTCCATAGACCAAAAACTATTTTGAGGCGAAATTAACTGTGAAACTAAATAATTTAAGAAAATAAATTTTTTATTTATAAAAATACCAAGGTTAACTACCCGTTTTTAAGGATAAATAAATTTTCTAACAAACTTAATATAAAAAATTTCCATTATTAATTATTTAATATTCAAAACTAAAACAAAATTATTTTTCAAACTTTAAAAATCAGAGTCGGGTTTTCACTTAAACTCCAGGCACAACACGGACCATTAATCTAAAAATATTAACCTAGTCCATTTTCTGCTGAGAATTTTTGGGTTTTTGAAAAGGCATGTTCTTTGACTGCCCATGTAGGTAAATATTAATTTTATATTCTGATGATCATGGCAATAATGTTAATCTTTATATTCATTTGGGTAAATCAATTATATTATAGGAGTATAAGTATTATTCAAATAGTAAATGGGATACTTATGAGTCAAATAATAGCCCGGATACAGCGTATGATAGTCCTCTATTAGCTAACTAATTTGTATCTTATAACACTTATTCATAAATCCTACCCTGATGAAAATGAAAAAAATAAATATCGAAAAATTTCTTAGCTAAAAAATTTTAAAATATTTTAACATTAATCTTAGCTTTTTATCAAATTGAAAATTTCAAATTCTTAGAGCGAAATATTTCAAAAAAAAAAAAAAAATTAGAATTTTTGTTTCTGTATATTTTTTTTTTACATTGTATTTTCAATTTTCTACCTTAGAATTATAATATTTCTTTGCTATTTTTTGGCACGCAGCCAGCAAAACATATCAATTTAAAATAAACCACATTTTTATATATACATATTTTGGCAAAATTTGAAATATATATAATAAAATATTTATAATGAATATTTTTTTAAATATAAAATGAAATATAAATTTTCTATTATTAACTAATTATATAAATTTTATTTTTTTTAATCATTATTTCAAATATATTTATTAGACAACAGATCATATACAAACAATTACTAAACACCCTTTTTTTATAGAACATTTCTTTCGTACAATAAGGTAATTTCTCGTAACATACCACAATTATTTTAGTTACAAAAATTTTTTTTTTCTAGGCATTTTTCTTTGGTCGGTATCCAAAAATAGAACTGCCAACACGAACAATTGTACTACCCACTTCGATCTAAGTAAAAAAAAAAGAAATTCAGAGATAAATAAATATTCGAAAAAAAAAAAAACATCTTATATATATATATCAAGAATTTTAAATTGAAAAGTAGAACAGATAATTTTGTATGTATGTTTCATATTACGTACAGCTTTCTCGAAATCGTCTGACATTCCCATTGATATGTGAAATTCATCAAATTTTAAATTAAATAATTGGCAAATATTTTTATGACATTGGATCAGTGTAACGAAATCTGGATTAGGACCTGTTGAGTAATCATGTCCAAATTTACCAATTGTCATAACACCGTCAACTTTTAAATTTTTTAAATTATCCCGGATATGTTGGTAAAGATTTGGAATTTGTTCCGGTGACAGGCCGTTTTTTTCTATTAAAATTCAATTTAAATTGTTAATTATTATTTTTATAAATCAAATTTTTATTTACCTGTTTCACCGCTTGTATTAACTTGGATTAAAACATGTAATGGTTCTCTTTTCGGTTCTAATTTTCCCCATGCATTATTCAAACTATTTGCTAATTTTTCACTATCTACAGTTTCTATCATATACAGGCCAGGAATTTTAAGAATCTTGTGTATAAATTTAATATTCAATTTATGTTCATAACTAAATATTACAATTTGTAATTATATTGCAGATTACCTTATTAATTTTATTACTCTGTAGGTGACCTATAAAATGCCATCGAATTTCCGGACATTGTTCTACTATATCTGGATTAAAACCTTTTTCAACAAGTTCTTGTACATAATTTTCACCAAAATGTCTTTGTCCTGTAGAATATGCATCAATGATCATTGTTGCCGGTTTTGTTTTACTTACTGCAACTAATGTTGGTTTAGATGTCAGAATATCCTGCAACCAAAAATGCAACTAATATAAACTATTACTAGAAATAAATATAAATTGGTATTTTACTTTTGGTCTTTGAGAGTATGTATCGTCAATTCTTTTTAGAATTGATAATACTCCACCTTTGACATCAATTTCGGTCATTATCTTTCGAATCATTCATAAACAAAAAGGGTAAATTTAAATTTAATTATTGAATGGTCAATAATGATTAATGTGTACAGTTTACTACTTTTGCGTAACTTTTTTGTGTAATTATAACAAAAGTTTTTATTTAAAAAACCACTTTTAACAAATTTCCGGAAAGTTAAAAAAGTATATTATTTTTTATTTTTCATCAAAATCAAAATGCATATAATATCAGCATCAGCTGGTTTTGACGTTTCTTATTAAAGACTCCCTTAAAGCAAAATACAATAAAATTCTTAATGTATGTGATAGCGTACAGTTTACGAAAACTATTTTAAACATCAACACAATTTAAAATATGTAATAATGCTCAAAATATTTTATGTTTGGTAGCACTTTATGACAACTGATTGCGATCGATCACTAAATATATTGGATCGAACTAATCGATACATTTACATCCCGTTTAACTATTGTATACAGTGATCGTAGTAAGAAGGTTGGCGAGAACTTTATAGTATAGAATAACTTTATAGTATAGACAACATCTACGACTTCTAATATCAGTACAATTATTCAGGAATAAAAAAATGTACTACGAGTATACCACAGCTTGAAGGTATAAACCTTATCTTTTATTGTACTCTGAGGTGAGAACTTTATTATTTTTATTTCATTATTGCAAACTGCATGTAATATTTGTTGTTTGTAGGGAAATGTGGGAAATAAGATAAAATATAATTTCCCAAAGAGTTCAGAAAATCCCTTAGGTGTAATGTCATATTTATTATTAAGCTGTGACGTCCTTTCCTTACTCCCAGTTTATTTGAATTTTCATAATTTGAAAATTTAAATATACGTTTACATTATAAAGTTTTGTAATATTAAGTTTAATAGGAAAAAAATATTATATTAATTATGCACTATATTAAAGATTATATAATTATATAAATAAATAATTTACAAATTCAAATTTAAATTTGAAATAGTGATGAAAAATAGGAAAAATATTATTTGGAAAATAAAATGTCATAGTTTATTATTTGTCAAAAATTATGTATATAAAATTACACCAATTATCTTAATTATGCGTTTATCAAAATTCTTAATCTTAATAGGATTTGATTTTGTTAAATTTGTAACAGTTTTATCAATAAGCTATGCAGTTTTTTATATATTGACAGATTTTGTAAATTAAATAAAAATATATATAATATACATTAATTAAAATAATAATTAATTATTTTTTTTAGACTGGTTTTGGAAGTAATTACTTACGAACATTATCATCTACAACAGACGATATATTTCTAGGTGAGGATTATAGTACTAGAGAATATCCTTATATTATTGAGATACCAAAACCAGTAACCAGTAAGAAAAAACGAAAAATATTAAAGAAGAAGAAACCAAAAATTTCACATGATCCTTCTGAATTTAATTTAGTTGAACAAGATAGTTCTGAAGAAAGCTCAGATGAAAATTAATTTTATTACTGGTAAATGTATAAATATATGACAAATAATTTTGTTTTAAAATCGATATTTAACTTTAAATAGACGGAGATGATAATAATTGGTACAAATTATGATAATCTAAAGTCTTATGAAGAAAAATATATAATTTTATTATTTCTGGCCAACAAAATATATTTGACAATTTAAAATTTTACTTAAGAGCTAAGAACTGTACCGATATCTTCAAAAAGTTATTATATAAATTCAGTTTATTAATTTAAAGATTGAAGTATATTTTACCAATAATAGTTTTTAATTACAAAAAAAAAAAATTAAATTGAATATATGTAAAAAATTACCGTAGATCAAATAAACGTTTCTTTTTAAATTCATTAATATTAACATTGTACATTCTGCAAGTTCTATTATATATCTTCTATTTGGGCTAATATTTAAATTAATATTTTTTTTTTTTTTAATTTTCTTCTATTGTAGAAAAGCTATTTTACTGTTTGTAAGAATATAATTATTACAAACAGTAAAATTGGAAAATACAATGCAGAACCTATAGAATTTCTAGGTAGCACTAGCACATCAATCTAACAGTTCGTTAATTACAGTGTTCTGTTACAAACAAATACCTATTATACAATCTATAGCCGATTATTTGTAGATAAAATTTGATCAATCATCTTCTACTATTTTACATGTAATTTAAACTTGGAATTCGTTGGCATTTCTAATAAATATGCATTGATTTAACCGCTTGGTTGTTAAAAATGGCCAGTTGGTCATTCGTTTATATTTACAGCTAATCGAGTGCAATCTGTCATACTAACACAATCTTTGCAGTCGTCGAAAATAGGCTGCACAATTTTAAATTCTTAATTTTTTGTATTTTAAATTTTGTGTATATTTTTAATTCAAAATGTCTGGTAAAGATGATGAAACGTATAAGTAATTATACTTATATAAGATGGCTAGTCATATAAATATACAGTAGAAATTTGTTTATATAGATGATTTTCCATTTTATGAATTTTTTGAATTCTTGACCTTATCCACAGTCTTTACTAATTTAGTCGTATGTTTCATTCGTTCCACGTGTGACCGAAGACTAAAGCTATTTGTGATTACTTTTTTCGTGTTGGCCTTGATCGGATACTGTGTTCGCTATTGCTAAGCGATATCTTTAACGAAATTACTAACAATTTAACTCAGTTTTAGCAAAACTAATTGATTTTTATATTTTGTTGATTATGTTGTAAAGTTCATTTTTTATTTATTAAGTTATATTAAAATAAAGATAGAGATATTAATTGTTATTTCAAACCAAACTGGTCAATTATATTGTAGGACGAAATTGCATATTTTCTTAATATATATTTACATTTTTCCATAATTTTCAATAATCAACTGCATTTGGTAATTTATGATTTTTTATTAACTTCAACAAAAAAAGCATCTTCTTCTGCCCACTTTCAAATTACATGCAATATTATTTTCTAATTTTATTTTAACAAAAAGCATAAAGAAATTGATGTTTTCTACTAATAAGTAAAAGTTTTTGGTAACATTTTGTCTAAATTTATATATGCAAAATAATAATTATTATAAATCATTTTTTTTTAACGGAAACCCACTCATAAAAATTTAATTTCTTATAAAAAATTATAATCAAAAAAATGTTTTATAAAAAATAATTCCTTATAAAAATATTATATGACATGGAAAAGGTAAAGGTAAATTTGCTAAAAAAGAAATGGTTTTTAAAATTTTTACAATAGTTTTCAAATGCTTCAATTTATATTTGTATATAATCAGTTACAGGGAATTACTTAATAAATTTCGGTAGTATCAAATAAAATATGTTTTCGACAATTTTTTTACATCGTCATTTTAAATATTATAATCAATAATTGACGCAAATTAACATTTTTTGTAACACGCTCCGGTTTTAATTATTTATAAAAAAAAAACATAAGTTTTATGTAAAAATTTGAATTAATTATTTACATATATTTGATGATCATTATGTATTTTAATAATTATTATAATTATCATATATGAAAAAGTTTAAATATGGCGACTATTTGTCTCTTCTTCAATATTTAACGATTTTTATATATGTGATTTTTCTTCAAACTTTACAATATTATATTGTAAATATTAACATTTATTTAAGTAATAAGATATTATTATGCTGGCGGTAATGTAAATAAACTTTTAGTTAACTTTAAATAATAGTTATTATATTAAGTTATTTATAAATTTAATAATATATTTTATTTTTAAATTTAAATTTATAATTATCATAATTTTATAATGATCTTTGGTAATAAATAAATAAAATATACAAAAGTTAAGGTTAAATAAAATAAAATTCTTGTTCTTTAATATTTTTATTAAATTAGCCCTTGAATTGACCCTAAAGTTTAGCTTGTTTACAATTTTGATTCTGCTGACGTAATTTTGGTTTTTATAGTGGTTTATAATCCCTTTAATATTTGTGTTTTTTTTAAATGCTCGTCACCGTTTTTTAATCAATTTCTTAGAAACGTATTACGCCCGGTTTCAAGATCATGGAATAACAAAATTTCTGATAAAGTTTTTTATTCAGTGATTAAAGTGATTAAGTTAATCGGAGAAATTTTGGGAGTTTATATATTTAATCCAAGATTCAGAATATTATTAAAAATCCTTTGATATTACATAGAATTAAAAGTAGAAGATTCCGTTTACTTTGTTAATCAATAATTAAGTTTGTGAAATTTTATAAATTTATTAATCATAGAAGTAATCTATGATTAATTCTATTATCGTGAATTCATGAGTTAATTTGTTTAAAATACCAGTGTTGCAAATCGAATAAAATATAACGTTACACATTTTGGTATCGTTGTTTAAATACGTAACGATAAAATTTGTGATTTCGTTATCTTACAATAATAAATTTTAATTTTATATTTATCCACGTATAAACGTAATTGAAATAAATTCTTAAAGTCACATAAGAATTTTCCCAAAAATACAATTTTTAAAGTAATATTGATGTATAATTATTACTTTGACATTAACTATATCAAACGTTATGAAACGTAATTTTGATAAAATTATCTTAAATACGTAAATACTTATCCAAATTTGTTATACATATTCACAATTTATAATGAAAAATAGCCTTTTGACTTGATTTGAAAATTCCCGAATAATTTGTATTATTTCACATCGAAATATATTAAAAACAACAAGCAACAAGTTTAGGACTTCCACGCTTATTTTTTTTTTTAAAATTTTGTGAATTTTATTTTTTGTTGTTGTTATATTCTCTTTTCAAATAAGAAACTTGCTTATTAAGCTTTTTATTTATATTTATATATTGAATTGATTATACGACAATATGACGTTAATAATTAATGATTTTACTAAAGTGGAATAACCTTTAATATAATAAATTTTTTGGTATCCATGCAAAATTAAAAATGTTACAATTTAGAAATAATCCAGGTCAAAATTTAAGAAATAATATTAAAATAATTAAAATAATTAAAATAATAATTTAACCCTTTCACTACCAATACTAAGTTTACCAAATTCAGTTCGTGGTAAAAATTAGTTGTGTGAATATCTTTATACTTTGTTTATACATATTTGAATTATGTAGAACTGCTTCAGTTCGCAAATACTCAAAGTCAGAAATTTCTGAACGTCTTCAGATTTTTTTAACATAAGTAGTTTATTATCCTCTCATTCTAATAACGAAATTTATAATAAATTTTCAATATAAGAATTACGTTACTGATAACATAAAAATGCAAAAATCCTATCCAAAAATACTAGCAAGATAATCTGTACCAGGTTAAGTATGAAAAATAACATACAAGGACGAAAAAATTCGATGTGTTTTCAAACGTTCTTCTATGCAAAAAAAAGCTGTAGTAAAAAGATTAAATCAACATTAGAAAATGCATAAATATAAAATAGATAAATCAAAATTCACAAAATTCATTTAAAATTCAAAATTTCATAAATGTGATATACAAATCAATATTAATTCATAATGAACCTGTTATTTATGATAGAAAATAGTAAAATAAATTTTTATAGAACCACATTTCATTTTCAATTTGCCACTAAAAAGTTTGCCACCAAAAATTCTGATAACTTGAATAACGTACGAATTACGAATCAAATAATGTTAATTTTGAAAAAAAATACTTTTTGTCTAGTAATAAAATCTATTTGTATTTATGTTGGATAAATATCTGGTTTTACTATAAAACTACTATAAATTTAATGACTTTTATTTTAGTTATATAATCATTAAAATTTCATTCTCAATTATTTTTTTAACTAAAATAATATCTACAACAAAAAGAAAACTGCACCCAAAAATTAAAATATTTATAAACAATTTTTTTTTTCGAATTATGTTTTATTGAAAATTTTAGTAATAATCAAAATTGTAAATATTTTTCAGGTATGATATTTTCAATATTTTTAAATAAATTATTATATTAAAATTAATTACTGATAATATTATTAAAATTTATATAAATTTAAATAGTAATTACAGAAAATATTTAATATAAATAAATAAAATTATAAAATTAAATATATTTCTCTTGATGATTAAATGTAAAATTTACAATTGATATTTTTAAATGGAAAATTTATCTATTTAATTCATCATTCTGTCTTAAATATGCTTTTATTGTCTATCGCTGTTACATAATATTCATCCCAAAGAAACACTTTTAGTTTTTTTTTTATTATTTTTATGCGTTTTACCTCCACACAATTTATATTTATAATTGTACTCGGAGAGTCGGACCAAATCTGATACCGTTCCGGTTTATGGTTATGCTCTGTATTTTTTTCTGTTTCGCTTGTAGTTAGTTCCTTTTCTTTTCTTTCATTTTCCGGGTGGGTTATGGTTCTGATACAAAACTGATTCTAAATTTGGTTACGATTTAAGATATTCATAAAATATTACATATAGAAGTGAATCTTCTATGTTCAATTTTTTATTTAAATTAATAATGACAATTCAATAACTTTCACAAAAGTTTCACATTTTACTTTGAAATAAAAACCGGTTTTAAGCAATTTGATACATTGCTGCTGTTCGGTTTTCTAAAAATATTCGTAAAAAGCGTTTTTCCGTTTTCAGTTCAGTTACGGTTCGACTCTCTGATTGTAATTGTTTATTTTATTAGTAGTAGATTCATAGATCTGTGTATATATAAGCCAGTAATGAGCCTAAAGTTTTGATAAAATGCCCACTATCAAAAAAAAAATATCTTATACTTTATATTGCCAAAAAAAAACCTCCAAATTACGAAATTTCTATATATGTGGTTAGACGTTAAAAAAAGAAATGTATTAAAAAAAATTACACTAAGAAAATAAAAATAATTCCATAAAAGAAAAGAAATAGAAAGTGTAAAATCTTGTAGGGAACATAATCAAGCGGAATGATAAAGTTATTGCTTAAAAAAATGTTTGGCTTTTTTTTTTTTGAAAAGTTTTAGTAAGATGCACACGCAGAGGTCAAAAACAAAAAAAAAAATTATGTGGGTTAGATATGAAGACGGAAATTGGTAGTTTGAAATGGTGATTCATATTAAATTAAGATATTTTCGTTATTTTTTTACTATATATTTCGTATCTAAATATTTTATATACAATATTTTTATTATGAATATTAATTATTAATTAATTAATTTTATTTTAGAATTAAAAATTAATTATAAATATATTTTGTTTTTATATTTTTACGAATAAAATTTGAATTTATTTATTTGCAGAGCAATTTTATGAAATTATCATATTCACAATATTGAAATATTGTTTAAGTTAATGAAATCAAATTAATGTTAATTTTTTGATTTTGATTGCAACTATACATCCCGAAAAAGTTTCAAGCACCGACGCCTACATTCAAGTTATAAGTACGAATGCCATTTTAATTAAATTTTCTATTTAAAAAAAAATATATATTTTTAAAAATTTAAAATTAAATTAAAATTTCATTTTGTTTATGACTTGAGACTAAATTTTTTAATAATTTTGATAATTTGTATAGAAATTCGGTTTCGTAGTGGTTAGTGTGCTATGCTGTGATACATTAGGTTCCGGGTTAAACTTCCGTTCGTCGATCTATGCTGGCTCAGTGTTAAATTAATACCAGTAATAAAATTTGCATTATGTAATTGTGATTTTAACACTGGGAAAACTGCTAAAGGTTGAGATCAATTACTGATAACAAAAATGTTTTGTTATTAGATGCCCTTAACTTGTTGCAACTAAATGTTTCTTCATTATAAGAAAACTTATGGGTATGGAATCCATATAAAATTAGTAGCTCCAAATTGCAATAATGTCACGAAACTTTTTTGAAGAGTCGAAAACTCGATTTGGATTGTATTATCATATAAATTTAATATTGTTTATGATTTTTTATTCCTTCTTGATTAAAATATTGATTAATTTCAGAATATTTTAGCATTATTAATGTTATTATAAATATAATTATACAAAAATTTGATAATTACTTATTTTGGTTAGCTTTCTTCATCAGAACTTCAGATTTCTAATAAACTGTTCATAGATTACAATCAATAATTAAAATACAATAAAATCTTCCAACAATATTTTGTTTTATTTTTACCATTAAAATATTTTGGTTTTAATTTATATAAACATAATTAACCATACAATTTTTTTTAAATATTATTTTCTTAAATTTAACATAATAAAACATTCGCAGCAAATATAATATTTTGGTCTCACAAATAATTCTAAATAGAAAATCCTAATTATAACACTAAATATAGTATATTATAGTAATTGAAAATCACTTCTAATTCAATTATCAGAAATAGAAAAGAAAATATTATATAAATAATTTTAGACATTTTTTTTTTTTTTAAAAAAACTGGAAACCAAAAAAATATGATAAAAATTAATAAAAAATAACATAAATTTTTGTGTTTTTAAATAATCGAAATAAAAAAAAAAATAAACATAAAAAAGTTAGTTAAAAAAAAATGTTTTTTTTTGAAGGAATAAATGTATAAATATAAAAAAGTTACTAAAATTAATTATATATTTTTTATTTCATTTACTTTTTATTGTTAAACATTTTACTTAACTTTTTTCTGTACAATTAAATTTGAATTTTCATCAAATTCATCTTCTGGTATTGGTACTTCTTCCGGATGATGATGATGATGACCATAAACTGGATGTGTACCATCACCATTTTTTTCAATTGTTTTACGTATTAAATCTTTAGATGGTTCTTTTAAATCCCAAGCCCAGCCAATTTTTGAAAAGAAATCAATCCACATTGTTGTTAAATTTAAACCATAACGACCAAGTTCAGCTGCCTTATAATCCCATGGAAAAACATGATGATAATTGTGCCATCCTTCACCCATAGCAATAAATGATACAAAATGATTTTCACTTGGATTAATTCGTCTAAATAATAATGAGGAAAATAAAAAAAAAATAATTGTTAGCAAACAATTTTGATTAGTTTTTTTTTGTTACCTATCAAATGGTCGATATCCCCACATATGAGCTGCACTATTAACTGACCATGTAAAATTCAAACTAAATACATATCGAATAATGCATTGTGTTATCATTGCATTATACCACGATTCATCCCAAAAATAAACTGGTACCATTGTTGGTAATATAAAACAAAGTAAAAATTTCAATGGTATAAAATATTTTTGATGAAATTGTATAACTGGATCATTTAATACATCAGACATGTCCATTTGTCGGCCACGACGTATTACTTCTGGATGTTTATGTAGCATTAACCAACCGACATGGGCAAAAAAGAAACCACGATTTGAATTATGTGGATCAGCATCTGTTTCTGAATATTTATGATGTACTCGATGATCACGTACCCAATCAAACATTGTATTCTAATTATACATGAAATATAATAATATCAATATAAAATATGTAATGAATAATTTATGATATTGTGCAATAAAGGTCAAAGAAATAATGTTCATTTCCTGTTGTTTTTTTGTTTTAGGAAATAACTCATCATTTTCCCTTTATTTCTTTTCTGATTTTCCCGTAAAAGGGCATACATCAAGTTTTCCAGACTTTCCGTAAAATTGCAAAAACACCATTTAAATATAAGAATATTGCTGCAATATTCCTCTTTACTAATTACATATTATTAACAATAATACTTAACTGATGTGTGTAATGACAATTCGAAAAGGGTATGGCCATTATTGCTCTGTTATGGTTGGATTTAATGGGATTTCAGAAAAGTAATAAAAATCATGGAGTTTATTTCCTTACAAAGCAGGAAATAAGAACTAAATAGCCTTTATTTCTTTGGAATTTATTGCATTATTTGATTTTGATGATATTTTGTATATATTAAACTTACTTGACCAGCACTACTAAAACATAACATTAAAATTGTACGCAAAACTATATTAGCCTTATATGATTTATGTGTCCACAGACGATGAGCTCCACCTGTAACTCCTATTCCAGCTAATATACCTGTTATATAAGCTATAAGATTTATTTAAAAAGAAAAACAAAATATTTATATTATAAATTTGTTTAATTAAATTATTAATACTTAAATATTGATTATTAAGGATAAATAATGAATTTTTAATATTTTTTAAAATTTTATTTAATATTTTTTTTTTACACAACTATTTAGTATTGAAAATGCTTGACGTCAAGGGATAGTGAAAGAACTTGTTATATGTTTCCAAAACAAAAAATAAATAAATTATAATTTACATAAATTAAAATATTAAATATTTAAATTGATTATTAACGAATCATTATTTGGATTTACCTAAACCAAGGGTTTTTATTAGTTAGGAACCAATTTTTATAACGAAAATTATTTACTTAAACAGGTTTTTAAAAACTTATTTATTTTATTTATCATTTCTATAATAATATTTATAAAATATAAACATTATTTTAAATATATAAAATGTTTTTTTAATTTTATGAAATTACATTTCAATATTTGATTTGAAATTGAAATTAATAATTAATTTCAAGTGAATTATTGTCGAGAAAATATATATTTTTTTTGTTATTAAATTCATATGAAATAAAGTGTTTAAATATTATTTAAATAATTAAATATTTAAATACATTTTATTTATATTAATCTTAGAACTTTTTATAAGTTAACTTCTAACTAATTGAACTTTTGTATTTTATAATATTAACATTGAAATAATCAATTAAATGTTATTTATGACCCTGATAAATTATATATAGATTTATATGAGCCTTGAATAAGTTCAAAATTATTTTAGGGCTGGGTTTACCAAAATTTATGATGACCAATTAACTATAATTCTTATATGCTTTTTTTTAACCTAAGATGAAGAGCAAAATCTCAAGTTTCTTTAAATGATAACTTGTTTAATATGTAAAATTATAAATAATTTTGAATAATTATAAAAATTTTGTATAAAATATGTTACGTTTTTGTTACAAGCAACAAATAAAATAGAAAATAATAATTATGAAATTTATATGATAATTATAGATTGATCCAGAGGATTTTATATAAATAAATGGTTACCACAATTATTGGTTTATATTAGTGACTATCATTCAAAGTGTTTAACTTTAACTGAATCTTATATAAAAGGATAATAATTCAATTTATTTCCTTAATTCAATCTAAGTGATAATTTGAATTTCATAAAATCAGAAAATGTTGCTTCATGTGTCTTGAAAGAAATGTTTTAAATTGATCCAGAGGATTTTATATAAATAAATAGTTGACATAATTATTGGTTTATAATAGTGACAATCATTCAAAGTCTTTAGTTTTAACAGAATCTTATATAAAAGTATAATAATTCAATTTAATTCCTAAATTCAATGTAAATCATAATTTGAATTTCATAAAATCAGAAAATGTTGCTTCATGTGTCTTGAAAGAAAGGTTTTAGATTGATCCAGAGGATTTTATATAAATAAATGGTTGACATAATTATTGGTTTATAGTAGTGACAATCATTCAAAGTCTTTAGTTTTAACTGAATCTTATATAAAAGTATAATAATTCAATTTAATTCCTAAATTCAATGTAAATCATAATTTGAATTTCATAAAATCAGAAAATGTTGCTTCATGTGTCTTGAAAGAAATGTTTTAAATTGATCCAGATGATTTTATAGAAATAAATGGTTGACAAAATTATTGGTTTATAGTAGTGACAATTATTCAAGGTCTTTAATTTTAACTGTATCTTATATAAAAGGATAATAATTCAATTTATTTTCTTAATTCAATCTAAGTGATAATTTGAATTTCATAAAATCAGAAAATGTTGCTTCATGTGTCTTGAAAGAAATGTTTTAAATTGATCCAGATGATTTTATAGAAATAAATAGTTGACATAATTATTGGTTTATAGTAGTGACAATCATTCAAAGTCTTTAATTTTAACTGTATCTTATATAGAAGGATAATAATTGAATTTAATTTCTTAATTCAATCTAAATATTGTAAATATACAACGCAAAATAATAATCTTTTCATAAATTAATAACAATTTTTTACTAAGTCTCTATTTTTATATGACACTTAAGTAACTTTTAAGTTATTTAGTTATGATTATTATATAAATAGATAAATAATATTTATTTTTTATTTATTATTGAGTGGTGATTATTAGAAAATACGTGATTAAAATCTGGCAAAAAAAAAACTTGATCTTCTTAAAAATAAACACGTAAATACAAAAATTAAATGAATCGAATAATTGTAAAGAACTGCCGAATCACCAATACAATATTCAAATATATATATATATATACATATATATAAAATTTAATTTCACAAAATTTTAAAAACATTATTAAAACATTTAATTTAAAATCAATTTTTCGTTTTTGGGTTTTTATTAGTAATAATTAAATTTTGTAAATTTAGAAAAATTACATTTAACCGAATTATAATCGATTTTGTTATGTTGTGTAAAAACTAATTCATATTTTGTAATATTACAAATTACAATTCTGTTTTTTCTTTTTTTAAATTACACATTATTTTCAAAAGAAAAACCTTGAAAATTTAAGTGACGAATTGCATAATATTTAATTTATTACATATAATTTTAAATTAAATTTTTCTACATAAATATTTAACTTACCCCAAAAAGCAGTGTTGAATTTAAGTGTAGAATTGTCATATGTCGCAAAACCATATATAAAAAATAAATGTAATGCTGTAATTGGTATAATTTTATCCCATTTTAATCGTGCATTAAATTTAAAACCCAAAAATGAATCTCCTTTAAATTCTGTTGTATATACATTTAAATCAGTTTTATTTCTTTGGGCACTAGTAAATTCATTTGTTTCTTTTTCACGATTTTCAATAATATCATTATTATTAATATTATTAATATCATTATTATTATTATTATTTGTTGATTTAATCAATTCATCCGAATTTATACTATTATTTATTATTGTTTTACCATTACAATAACCATTAATTTTACCATTACTACATTCACCATTTGTATTAGTTGATTTGGTGCAACCATTTTCTATCACCTTTGATGCGTCTACACGCTCCGATGTAGATAAATGACCCATATTTTTTTTTACTTAATAATATTGTAAATTTTCTATATCCTTTTATAATCCTTATTATGAGTATTAATGTTGGTAATATATTAAAATTATAATATTTCTTTTTTTTTGCAAATATCCAAAAATTATTGTTGTCACCAACCACGCACCACTAATAAAATAAAATAAAAAAAAAAAAAAATACAGAAAGATAAATAAAAAATTAAATTAATTTACACTTTTTTATGCAAAAATTAAATTAAATTAAATTAAATTAGTTTTTCTTATGCAAATTTTTTCGAAATTTTCGGACTGTTTTTTTTTTAAAGACTATCTAATAAGTAAGTAACTAAAATCAATTTTAATTATATTTTTTTTGTTGTTAATTTTTCAGTTTCAATTCATGGTTAAATGGAAAGCAATACACAAACTCAGAAAAACAAATCATTTGCACGTCTCGAAATTTCAAATTACAGCAAAAAATTTGTCCATTGAAGCTGGAAAGTGTTGATTTAAAACCAAAAAAAAAAAAATTTTTTTTTTTAATGGTTTTTGGTTTTTGTTTTATTTGTTTTTGTATTTTATGGTGAATTTGATAATTATTTGGCTTTCACTTTTAATTTCAAACTTTAAGCTAAATAATATTATTTATTTTCACAATACCCAAAAACAAATTTGAAAAAAAAAATATATAAAAAACAACACTAAATTAATTATTTTTTTGCAAAATCTTTTCAATTTGGATTAATCAATTTTTAACGATTTTTAATTAAAACCTTTAACGATTTTCTAGTTGTAATAGTCTTAAGTTTTTTTTTATTTAACCGGGTTTGAAATTTTTTTCTATACGAAGGCAAATTTTGTGTATGCTTTTTTTGTTTTAATTTTGCAAAAACTTACACTAATTCGGCACCTAAATTACACTTAAAACACGTCGTTTTATGTTAAACATTTGAAATATATAAACTTCAATAATTTTGTGTTACTACCTTTATATATCCCCTTCCAGTTTTTAGTACAATTTCCGAAAAGAAATTTATTATTTGAAACTTTTTTTTAAGCTTTTTAGTAGTAGCGTTTGTATAGGGAACTTTAATTATTTAGGAACTTATATATAGGGTGATCCAACGTCTATCATGGAAGTTTGTCATAGAAACATATTTTTTGAGATATTATGTCAATTTTATAGTGAGTGGATATGAAATCGTTGACAATCAAGAAATACGTAAAAGTTACCAAAATTGTTATTCTGTTATTTGTAAAAAGATCATTTAACTTCTTTGGATTACGTTCTTTTTAAAAGTCAACGATTGATACTATTAATATCCACAATTTCGAATTATCACAAGTTACCAGAATGATGATGGTCGCACAAATAGTATTGTAATCAACGTATAAATTGTAATTAATGAAACTTTCTGATACAATAAATATTTCGATGTTATTTGCTCATAAAGGGTTTCATGCTAAGCGTTTGATGTTAAACTTTTGTATCACCCTTTAAACGCTGATTAAAGAAAACCGGTTAAACTTTAATTTATATCTTTGCATCGAATTTATAATTTTCATTAATGAAAACTTGATCAACAAGAATAAAGCTTTCATGTTTTTTGGGGGAAATTCTTTTTTTTTGTTTTAGTTATCAATTTTTTAATTAGTACACAAAAATAATTAATATAATTAGTAACATTTTCAATGTTAGATTAATAAAGACTAGTGTTAATTAAATTTAAGGTTCTTTTATTTTGGTTAAAATTAGTACCTTTAAAAAAATGTGGGATAATAGTTTTTAGTTTATCATAATTTGAAATGTTAGTTGGAATTTTGAAATTTACTTAAATTTGATTTGAATTTATTAATATATGATTCTGAAAATACTACATAAACTAATATATTCAAACATAGATTAGGAGGTTTTACCCAGACCAAATTTCAGATATACACGTGTAAATTTAACAATAAATTCTTCATAATAATAAAAACAAAATTTTTTATATTGTTATTTTAATTTTAAAGTTCGTTTACATAAGTAGATAAATTTCGAATAACATGGTCATAGCATATAGCTACAAAATACATATAAAACATGGAGTTTTAATCAAAAATTTATTTTACATGGACTTTTATAGCGCGTTTTATTAATTATTTTTTTTGGATTTATGTATATAAATGATGCGATTTAGAGTGTGCAGCATGTAGCAAAATTTGTGAAATTATGAAATTTACGAAATTTCATTACATATTAAATAAATTACTTTGAACATGTCAGATGAATATGTACGTACAATCACCCGAAAATAAAGTGAATTTGTAAAATTTTATTTTTCGAGGCCATAGTGATTAAATGAAAATTTATATTTTCCTTAAATATTTATGTATGTACTATGAAAATAATTAATTTTAACTGGCCTAGTCGTTATAATCTTTATGTAGTTAGTTTTTACTCTTGAAATAATGGATTTTTATGACTTCGGAAGTTGACTGAATATAGTATTTCTCGTAAATTTAAGTGTAGCATACTACAAAAATTTTATAATTATAAATTTATTTCTGTAAAATCAAAATCATAAGGTTATCTTACAAAGGCGTTTATATAGTTAACAAATTGAAGAGCGTTTTTTTTTGTAATTTTCAGGGAATAATAATTTATTTTCATATTTTGTTACTGAAATTAAGAAATTTTGCTTGATAGAAGAGGATTTTTTGTAATAGAATTGTCATGAAGTACGGATAATGAAAATATTAATTTAATTAAATATTATTTAATTGCTGAAATCTAAATTTTGTATTAAGGATTACTTTTATAAGGATATGGACTATAAATAATATTTGTTTATTTATATTTATATTTTCCATATAATCCTTATAAGTTAAGGTTATTATATTAATTTATAATCAATATTTTGAATTTCGGGTTAGTTTAAGTAATCTCTGGTCTTAATTTTAGTTTGTATTATATTTGTCCCCTTATAACAAATTTAAATAACAAAAAACTGCAATCTCTTTAAGTAAACAGTTCAAAGATAAATATTTTAATTAAAAAATTTAATATATATTTACTTTAATTTAATATGTATACTTAAGTTTTTTATATAAATTAAATTAATTTAAAAATCATATTAAATTTAAATAAAGAAAATTCAAATTTCTATATTAAAATTCTATCGAAAGATTTATTTTATTTATTTATTTATTTACTTAAGTAAAATTATATTTGAAGTGGATTTTAAAAGATTTTTAATTATTTTATTTAATATAAATAATATAATTACTAATATTATTATACAATTCATTCTTCAGTTAAAAAAAAATTACGTAATTGCGTCATAAACGAGATGTCATCATAATGTCAATATTATTAATAACTACAATTTTGTCTGATAAATTAAACTGAGAAATATCTAAAAAAAATAATTTATCGTAGGATTTGTTTACATTTCCATTACAAATAAACTCTTATATAAGATGAATAACTTAACAAAAAAAAAAAATCACTAAAAAAATTAGTATTGCATCAAAAGAATCCGAATTTAAAATTGTTTTTAATAAAACTCTTAAACCACAATTTTTTCTATACTTATAGCAAATTCTTAACACCAAAACTGGAATTTAATTACAAAAATTGGTAATTTGAAATAATTTTGATATTAATGAATAGTTGCTTATGCAGTATACAAATCAATTGTACCCAAAAGTTTACTTTTTACCACATTCTTGACTAATAATATGAGGAGATGATCTCAAATCCAGGCAGAATTAAAATATAAATATCAGAGTGACCGAAAAACTAAAATAAATGTTAATATGAAATAGAAATTCATCTCCTGCAGGATCAAAAAATGAGGTATTGAAAGGTTTCAATCAGTTATAATTTTCATATTTGTCAGAAATTACGGTCTTCAGTTTTAATTATGTAATATAGTTAGTTATTATTTTATTATAAAACATTTTCATCAACGTCAAGTTTCATCGTTTTTAATCAAGATTCCATTCCAACACGTTGACAGCCAATTTAACAAATCGGTTAAAAACATATAAAATTATTTGAAATTACTTATGTGGGCTTTTGTTGATTGTTGTAAGTTGTATAGTGTATGGAGAAGTTGTACAGCCAAAATGAAGGCTTTTTACAAAAATAAAAACAGTTTTTTGTCGGTTATAATATCGGTTATAAAACAAATTGAAATGTATGTATAGAAAATTTTCAACCCGGTTTTATTGATTGTTAATTATAAATATGTAGGAATTAAAATTGATTTATTGATTATTTTAAATTAACTTAATACAAGTTCAAGTTATGATACTGACGTGACGAACGTTTGATGATATTCATTCTTATCAGATATTTCGTCTACCCAGTTCTATATTGTTCAATATATGTTGTTATTTTCATTCTGAATATAAAACTATTTTTAAATATAGTTTAGTATGCTTCAATTATTCCGTGTAAGTCTTTACATCAAAACGTATTAAATTGTATTATTGCTGTATCTAACAGCGTAGAAATCGACACATTGAACAAAAACGTGAATATTAAGAATTATTGAACATAATTTTACAACTTTGAGTATATTAACAAAATTCAATATAAAGTAAATTGTTATTATTCAAATTGCACTTTACGTTATTCAGTTTGTTCTAGTAAGATGGAACAATCTAAATAATGCCAAACGATATACATAGTAACCGAAAAATCCTATATTAACTTACAACTTAGTTTCGAAAAAATCATTTATTGAACAAGATTGAAGTAAGAATGGGATTTTGATTAGGCTGGGGATCATCATTCATCAGGGTATAATAATAGATTATGATGACACGTGGTAACACTTTTATTTATAAAAAGAATTTGGTATTAGTGAACTTATTAAATTATTTCGCATATCATAGATTTTTGTGTTAATTTAGTAATATACTTTTTAAACAAAAACTAAAAAATTGTTTTTAAAAAAAAATTAAAAATAAAATTATATTTCTATTATGTCAATATTTATTATTGCCAAACATTAAAGGTAAAACATAAAAATTTGATACTTTGTTTTAGTAAATTTACATAAATATTTCGTTGAGAACAATCAATATTTTCATTTTACAATATATTCTTAGTTAAAAAACTATTAAATAAAAAATAAGTTTACTTTTGTAAATTTAAAACAAATAAAATTAAAAATTACCTAAGAAACTATCTTAGTATCTCGTTATGTCTGACCTTGTATTAAAATTAAAAAACAAAAAAATGAGGTGAATTTTATGTATTATAATTTATTTGAGAGGATGTTATATAAGTGTAAGTAAAATAATAATAATATTTATTTGTAAAGTGTGAAATTAAAACAATGTTTTATGGGATGGTCAAATGACTTTTTATAGTTGTTTGGCTCGTTTTTTTTGGTAATTCTGTACTTTTAGATTTTTAATGTTGTTGTTATTATTATTTGACACTTATAAAACAACAAAAAAAAAAACATTGAAGATTGCAGATGACTTGAAATTTTTCAATATATTATGTTTTTCATTGAAATTCCAAATGAGGAAACTATTAATGATAACAAATTTTATACCAGGGTCATAAAATAAAAATAATTTTAATTTGTATATAACTAAAATTCTGCAGCAAGAGAATTACTTAAATTGTGACGAAAAAATTAATTAACGAATTTGCAAATATAACAAATTTATTATGTTTTTTCTTTTTTGTGAAGTAATCAAAGTAAAATCGAAAAGTATGAAAAAAAAAAATATGTTTCAAAAGAGAAATATAATAATTAGTGACACGTCGTCGTAAGTAAATTGGTTCACATATTATCTTACATATCACTTTTTATTGTTGTGCAATTTTATTTTTATTAAATGTTATATTTAATATTTTGTTAATTCCTAAAATTTAATTATTTCAAAAATATAGAATTTTAAAAATATCGTTAATTTAATTATGATTATTGATTTTTGGAGCACCGAAAATTGTTGCATATCAATATTCCTCAAATTCTGTAATACAAGTTTTTGTAACGCGTTCATTCTAAATTCAATATCTAATAATTCTCTTATCCTTTAATTGATTCCAACTGACACTATTTTTATATAGTAGTTTTAATCATCATTTACAATCATTTTATTTAAAGTTTACTAATTAAGTAATCCTAATGTAAGAAATTTTGTATTATTATAGTAACTATGCTAATTAATTCATAACATTTTTAAATGGGTTGTTAAGATAATAGTATTGCGTGTTGGTAAACATTAACTTTCAAAATGTAACAAAACGGTCTAATTAGAAGAGACCAAAGTGACAATCATTTTCTGAGGAATTGATTTATGGCGGACAAGTATAACCTAAGCTAACATTAAGCTTTAAGCCGGGGTCACAATGTGTCGAAATTGTTGATTCTTTAAGTTATGTTGAATATAAGTAAGCTGGTATCCATAATCCATAATCCAAGTATTTTAATTATAATATTATAATTTGAAGAGAATACACTATATAGAAAATAATAAGTTAAGATTCCAATTCGATGAAGAAAAGTGAATCCCATTAAAAATTTTCTTTGATAGCAAATTTAAAAAAATCGTAAAAATTGATACCAATCAAACTCGAATCCATTCAAATTGAATCTCACTATATGATGATTAATTCATTCAAAATATATCAAGATATAAAATTTCTATTTTACTTAACGAATCGCCACTTTACCTGATCGATACATTGTGTGCGATAGTTTACCAACAATTTATACGTGTCGTTCTATTCTACAGTGTTTAAATAACCATATGAAGAACTTGCTACTAGATAAATAATAGTACATAAATCCATATAAATTAAGCATCTTTTAAATGAAATGAAAAAGGATAGACACACAAGATATTTTTCATTTCCATATAAAACGGATACACAAAATATTAACTATTTAATAAGTTAGTTACTTATTTTTGCCATCTTTTTAAAATCAAGTAGAAAAATACTTTAACTTTTACTTTATATATGAACTTAATTTAGTATTTCAAGAATTTCGCAATATAGATTTAAACTAATTTTTATTTTTATTTATAAGATTTATTTTAAATAGTATAAAAATTTGATATTACATATTTTTGAACACTTGAATAAGATCCTTTAAGTTAAGAAAACAACTAGTTACAAACTAGTTTTAACAAGTTTTATATATATATGTATAGATATTTCACTTTTTTAACATTTGATATTACAAATGGTAAATTTCACAATAAATCATAAATATTAATAATTAAAAATAATTGAAAAATTTAATTTTTTCAAATTTTTATAAAACTTTAATATAAATTTTACCTTTCTTTAGAAATAAATCCAGATGAAATTCAATAATCCAAAATGGCGGCCATTTATATAAATTTATTAATAATCTTCTTTATTTGAACTAATACAAAAGCTTATGACGACGAACTTTACATTACTAAATCAAAATATTGACTGAGAACATAAAATTAATATTATAGGAAAAAAAAAATTCTTATTGGCAATTTTGTTATTTTTTACCTTTATAATATTTAAGTTTAAAATTTAATATTCTAGAAATCAGCAAAAAAAAAATATTTAAATGCTAACGACAACAGTTTTGTTGTTATTGTTATATTAAAGAACTTTTGAAGGTTTTTCCTTTACATAAATAAATTATTATTTAAAATTTTAGGTTGTACAGTTTTTTTTAACCTAAAATAAGAAACTGCTAACTAGGGGAAGCAGATAACCTGGAGTCAGGTTCAATAGTGATTTATATAATTCAAAATTTTGATAGGGACTGCAATTGCCGAACCTATATTTTATAGACAGAAAACAGATTACAATACTATTTAATTGAAATTGGATAAAAATTACTAATGCTATGGAACGTTATGTAATATTAATTGGAAATCTTAACATGGACCACATAAAGCTACTAAACTCTACCTTGAAACATGCATAATCATAAAACTAACCTGATATGTACCAAATTCGATCCAAAATGGAAATTCGTTCGTAGAGCAAAAAAATACGTCTCTCCATATTACCTACTGAAAGTACTGATCCTATTTTGTACTGGCATTAAGATTTTTGCATTTTTCAAGCTCGAAAACGCCAAGAAAACAAATTTCAGCGAAATCTATTTTTTTATGATCACATCGAATACAACACTCTTAGTTATTCTATCTAACTCGTAATATAAATAAACAAAGTTAAATTTATAAAAACTTTTGATATAAAAATTAAAATAAAATTCTTAATGTTTCACCATAAAAATTAACATAAATACTATAATTATGTTACAATAAATTATTATGTTATTGCGAGATTTCAATTAATTGAAATAATTAAATTAAATTTGGAAATTTTTTTTTAAAATGGAATAATACTTTTACTATATAATATTTATACTAGCTTTAAAATAAATTCCAAAAATTTTCATATTTCTATTCCAAAATTGATCCATATATAAATTTCCAATATGTAATACCAAAAAATATTTAATTTTAACCAAAAATATAAATAATTTTTTATTTTAGTATATTTTAGGATTTTGCTTTCTAAACTTTCCAATAATATTAATCAAGATTTGTTTGTTTTGGTTTTCGATAGTAGGTTTTGTAATGAAATTGAAACTTTCCTTACACCCACAAGGATTTATATTTTCAACATAATGTAATATTTACGACGTAATAAATAAAATCATAATTTACGTAACAAAACCAAAGAAAAATTTAATGTTAATGATTATGTCTAAGAGAAGAAACAAAAACACATGAAATTGATCACGTATTTAACTAACAACGACTGTAAGAAATGAATTTAGAATTCAGATATTCAGTAGACCAGTTTTTTAAGAATTTTTTTTTTAAAAGAATATAAAAAAAAAAAAACACATTTTCTAAATTAATAATAATTTTTTTTTACAAAATTGTTTATTTTTTGGAAATATTGAACTTTATTCTCAGTTTTTTTTTTTTATCAAACTATATTACAAAGATTTATTGATCGCGAGAAGTTAGTTATAATTCAGAAATTGTTTAATTATTTACATATAAATTCTAAAAATTTCTTAAAACTTGATTTTAGATTTACATATATGAAATTAAGATTGTTGATGTTCTGTAAAAACTAAAAATATTTTTTATCGACAGATGTATTTTTTCTGCATATAACATCAACTTTCATTTGATTTTTAATAAATTTTGAAATTAATATTTCGAAATGGACTATCGCTCAGATAATAAATAAAAATGATCAATATGAAGTTTGTTATGTCTGCAACAGAGAAAATCATTTGGAATATATAAGAATTATGCAGCTGAAAATTATATTGTAAAGAAAAAGTCTCTATATTAATCGTTTAGCGCCCGCCCGTCTGCTAGTTACTCACAGAAAGTTATTTAATATTATTTCTGATATTATCTGCCACTAACTTTAGCAGTATTTACAGCATGATGATGTTGAGTAGAAGACTTCGCTATCACCTTTATGTATGGATAATACAAACTTTCCATTTTAAGCCTCAGTATAAAGAGCAACACCAATAAATATTATCTTTATGATACATATTGATATATCCATCTACAATTAATCGCGGATTTCACTTGTCACCACTATTGGCTTATTTTGTAATTCTATATACTTGAGGGCATGAAATCTCATTGGCACAAAATGATATCCTAACCTATACGCTATACCAAACAAAAAAATGCACATAAATTTCCCAATCTCATCCCAATAAATTTGGATCTCTATTACCATTTTCGGAAAATTACTCATTAGGGAAAATCAAATTAGGGCAAAATTTTTTAGGGAGACTGTTATTGCGGAAATTGTTTTAGGGAAATTCATTTTAGTGATTTGCTCCAGTCCCAAACTATCTACCATGAATCAATTATAATTTAATGGGAATTATTAAATCTCCAAGAATCCATCAGAATTTAGACAATATATGATGGCGGAAATTTCAAAACCGTCTAGAAAGTTTGTTGTTGTCCACAAAGTGTGTCGGCTTCTTCTTATTATTAGACCCTTAGGAAGAAATTTAAAATTTGTTAAAGGATTGTATATTTAGTGCATTTTACTTAATTTATAATGTGTTTACTTAAAATTATTAAATAACAAATATATTTTAATAATGATACATGAATAATTGCGCGGTAATCAATACCAACATTGTTAGAACTTTTCAAATTAATTAATTTTGCATACCTAATAGCATAATAATATAATTTAATTATAGATAAATTTCAAAACTTGTTATTGCTAGTGGCGATGCAGATTTATTTTATTGAACATCCATTAATATTAGTTAGTTAGTACCGATATTAGAACTTTATATTAACCTCCAAAATTTAAACCTGTATAAATATTTCCTAAACAAAAAATTATTTCACAATATGTTACAAAAATGCTTTCGAAAAAAGCTTATATTTAATTATGTTATTTAGTAGCATCTCGCTATTAGAAATGATGGTACTACATATTTTGTTTTGTTACACATTGAACTGGTTCTTAAACCAGTTTAGATTCACCATTCTGATTTGATTATTCGCGAGTTTTTTTTTGTTTGTACGCCATCTATTAAATAAAATGTACTATTTGTTATAGGAATTTAGGAATAGAAAAATAGACAAGAATTGAATCTCATCTGAAGCAAATTTTGTGTTATACATAATTTTAGGAGACCATAGAAATATTTTCAATTTACAATTTTTCAGATACATTATGTTTGTATATATATGATAAAACTATGATTCTAGTATTATAAGTAATTTATAGTTGTCAATATCAATGACAATCATAATATCTAATAAAATATAAGCAAGCTCATCATTACAAATTCTTTATTTAATAACAATATTTCAACTTTATTTTTCCATAAACATAAAAAATTTAATTAAAAAAAATATGTTAATTTTGATTAAGAATTACATAAAATTAAATTAAATAAATTTATTTGAATTTAAGTAGTGATCATGTGGTAGATTTTCTAAATCTTTCATTGCTGCATCCATAATACATTCGGCTACAGATTTAGTTGATTCTAAAGCTTCAGTTAAACCTTCTTTTACTGCTTTTGATGTAATTGTCATAAGATTTTCAGCTAAACCAAGTGCTGCAAATACTCGAATAAATGCTGTTGTAAAACCTTCACCTAATTTAAAAAAAAATCAATTATTAATTTATTAGTAATATAATATTTTTTTTTTTTTATTTTTATAGTTTACCATAATTTCCAAATTCTCCAGTCTGATAATCAGCTGGTAACAAATAATGATATTTGGGCCAATAACTTTTCGTAAATAAAAATATCATATTTGAATCAGATGGTTTTGAATTTTTTTCCAATGACCATATAAAATGTGATGAATTTATTAACCAACATACATTCAATACAATTAAATAACGTAATGAAAATGTTACAAATATTGCAGCTGATACTGTATCATTCCAATATTCTAATGGTGCATTGATTGGCAATAATACGCAAATTATTATATATAGAATCCAATAAAATCTGTAAAACATATGACACTATATTATATGGTAATTTAATTAAAATGATTATACTTTTTTTGAAACATAACAATTCCATCTTTTTTAATATCATTCATATCAATATCATCTAACATTTTTTCTTGGGCTTCACTATAATTTTTTAATTGTGTAACAACTTGGGCTGATATAAAATCTTTATTACTATAAAATGGATCGTCATCTTTTTTAAATTTTTGATGATGTAATCTATGTACTCGTACCCAATCATAAATTGAACCCTTAAAAATAATTAATTCCAAAAATATTATTTCACCATTCAATAGAGAAAGAATTATAAACAACTTACTTGACCTGCTAACGTTTGACATAACATTAAAAATACTTTAAGTATTGGATTTGCACTGTAAGTATTATGTGACCATAATCTATGTGAACCAGCTGTTGATCCCAAAATTCCCAATAATATTAGAATTAAAGCTATACATATAAATTATTTTCGATTTAATTCAAAATTTATTTATTATAAAATTTATATAATTTACTGAAGACGATTGTCAAGAAGGATGTGCTTGTAAACAGGACAACAATTCCATATAATCCTAATATATTTAAATGAATATAAAATAAAACTGATGGCCAACTTGATTCACGTTTACTGGATAACTTTTTATTTATATCATTTTCTGTAGGTTTTGTATCAGTTGTTGAGGAGTCCATTTCTTTAAAATTAAAATTTTATTTTATTTCATTTCAATTAAAATTCTTTAAAAATAAAATTAGTTCAAAAAGGTTAATATAATTTTACAGACAATGAAATATATGTAAATTTTAAATTTAAATATTTAATGTCATGCTTTTAATTCAAATTTACGAATTTATTAATATTTATATAATATCATTTTAAAATTTAAAATTAAATTAATTTAGTTGTTAAGACTTTAAATCCTTTAAATTTAATTTATATTTACAGGATCAAAGATAATAAATTAATATTTAAACCACATATAATTTTATTTCATGTAACCAAATAAAAATGTAATTTAAAAAAAAATCTTATTAATAATTTCCCGCCATTAATAAAAATATAAAAATCCTTTATACCTGTTAAATTAATGTAATCCTTTTGATGAGAAATCAAAAATCACTGTACTTAGTATAATTATTTATTACACAAATAGTAATTTTACTATGAAATCAAAAGGAAGTCGACTAACCAGAACGACTATTTGAACGAAAATGAATAAAGAATAAGTTTCAGCAATTTAATTAGGTGGCATTTTTTATATTTAATTTACTTTTAATTCATTTTAAAATATACTTGAAGACATTTTAATAAATTATGCATTAGACTTTAATATAATATTACCAGAAAATGTTAGTTTCAATTTAAAATTATGTGATTTTTTAAAATTTATATTATGCAAAGTTAAATTTTAGAAATTAATTAACATAATTTAAGGGGTATGTTTAGATTTAGAGTATAATTGTTATTATTAGATTTAAATAGAAAAATTTATGTGTAATTTTGTCGAAAATAATCACTTTTCCCAGGAATCAAACAAAAATTTCATTTGATCGTACCTCTTAGAGACGGTGCCGTTTTTGAGGGAGGCCAAACGTCATACATGTGTGTTAAATTTGAATAACTTTTTTGTTTATTAATTAAGTTTGTATTATTTTTGCTTTTTTGTACCTTGTACGATTTAGATTTTATGTATATGATAAATATTGTCTGATAGATGACCACTATTCTTACTATTGGATTCTTATTCTTACTATTGGGGCATTCTGCAGATGGTGGGTGACCTGATCTTGCTGGAACCACATGTTATCTGTCACAGGACGTACAAAATTATTTAACATATTATAGTACCTCTCCCTATTCACCGTCACTGCATTTCCAACATCATTTTCAAAAAAAGTTAGACCATAAAGTTGGATATCAAACCGCACTATACTGTGCACTTAGTGCGGGTGAGGAACTCGGGGGATTTTTAAAACCGCAAATCCACGTATAAATTAAAACTATAATTAAATATTATTCATTTTGAATAATATTTAACGACTTTCTGGGTAAATGATATTTCTTTGCAAACAAGCTAATACCCAATGATATTATTAGATTTCTCTTCAGAAGAAATGAAATTTATTTAAATATTTTTCTTCCGAAATTCGAAGTGTACTAAATTTAATTATTTACGTTGAAAATGTATTATTGAATTATTCATTGCGGTTGAATATTTAGTGTTTTAAAGTATAAAAAAATTACATTATTTTTAACTTAGTATATGAAATATTTACATTCTTTTTTACATAATCGTGAATTTGCGTTGAACCAGTGATAAAAACCAATTCAATTCAAATGAAATTTAAATCTTAAATAAAATCTTTAATTTTCTTATACAAGGACGATTATTAACAACTGAAAAACAAAATAATTTCTTTTTATATATAAAAAAAAGTCCAATTAATGTTTTTTTATTGACATTAAATTTAACAATTTCTTATTAATTTTTTTTTAACATGAGATTAAAGAAGATGGAGAAAAATTCTCTGATTATAATTTAATATTTATAATTTAATATACACCTCTGCTTAATAACTTTAATTTCAAAAATACTGTATGCCTTCAATCTTTGGAGTTAAATTTATTTTAATTATTCATTTTTTCCAATTCAATAGCATCTTCTTTTGGTATATCCTTATCACCATAACCCCAAACTGGTTCTTCATGGGCAAAATCATTATGTAAATAATGAGTTCCATCACCGCATTTAGCAACACGTCTGGCAACCATATCGCTTGATACTGATTTACCTACAATTATAATGAAACAAACAAAATTTATTATTTATCATTAATTTTTATGTTATTTATAAATTATATTTACGATCATAGGCCCATCCAAGTTTTGCAAAAAAATCTATAAAACCAGTTGATGGATTAAATGTATATTCACCAAATTCACCGGTTTTATAGTCCCATGGAAAGACATGATGATAATTATGCCAGCCTTCACCAAGCGCTGCGATAGCCACAGGTAAACTTTCTGTAGGACTGATTTTTCTACATAAAAACGATAAAAAAATATAAATTATTGATTTTTTGTTATATATGCTTCAATAAATTATTAAAATTACTTGTCATACGGACGACTTCCATACATATGTGCAACACTATTAACAAAAAATGCAATATTCAAAACAATACAGAAACGACAACAAAAACATGTCCAAAATGAAATCCATAAATTTTCATTCCAATAATAATAAGGCACAACAGTTGGAAGCCCAATTACAAGTAATGCAAATAATGGTATATATAAACGTCTCTGCCAAATAACAACTATATCTTCTTCCAAATCTGACATATCAATTATTTTACGTTTTTCAATAACTAGAGGATGTGGTGTCAAAAAAAGCCATCCAACATGTGCAAAAAAGAATCCTCTTTTGGCATTATGCGGATCAGCATCTGTTTCGGTGAATTTATGATGTATTCGATGATCAAGAGCCCATGTGTATGCATCTCGCTATAAAGTGAACATACGAAAAGTTTAAAAAAATAAAATCAGTTAACAGAAAATATTTAATTGCATATTTTTAGGCGAATCAAGAACTGATTACAAAAAAAAAAGTAAATTCTTAATTATATTTTTTTTTTATTATTTACCTGACCAGCAATTGTAAACAAAAATATTAAAATTATGCGAAGAGGTAATTTAGCTTTGTATGATTTATGAGACCAGAGCCGATGTGCTCCAGCAGTTATTCCGAATCCTGTGCTAACAATTAAGACTAGAACTGAAATTAGAAAAATAATTACAATTTATAAAATTATATTTTATTTATCTCAAAAAAATTCTTAATTATTAAGTAATTAGTTGATGCCATTAATAGAATCTACTCAAACTGTTTTTTTTATCACTTTTGGAAATAAATAGTCTCTGGTTGACCATATTAATTTCACAGTTTACTGCTAGTAAATTTAAAAATATCTTTTAAACTTTAGTCTAGACGTAAATAATATTTTTTTTAGTTATTTTCCATGATTATTTTAATTAAATTTTATTTTAGATACAATGCTCAAGAGTGTAATTAATAGCTAATTTTTTTTTTTTTAGTAAATTATGTTATTATTATATACTTACACCATAAAATAGTTTGAAATTTACAAAAACATAATAGATATAATCCATAAATACATCCTGTATGTAAATATAATTGTACTAAAAAATCTGGCCATCTAATTTTTGGTTGAAATTTAATTTCATTTTCTAAATTCTCTGATGTTAATTTTTCAGCTACTAAAAAATTATTGTCATTAGGAGAATTTTTAATTCGTTTTTTAATATTAATTTCATCATCTGTTTCTGTAGTATTAGATTTGATGTTTGATGTTGTAAGGCACATTTCTGTTTTATTTGATTTCAATAAAATTTCGTTTGTTGGAGGCATTTCATTATTTTGTATAATATATAATTATTTTCAGTTCAAAATCTCTGTAAAATATTAATAATTATATTTTTTTTTTCAAATATATTATAAGAAATATAATATTTATGCCATAATATTTGTAAAATAATTTATTTAAGAAAGAAAATCTATTTTAAGATTTTAACATATATAAACACTAGCTGTCAAATTAGAATGAGAAAAATATTTGAACTAATTTTGAAATTTATATAAAATGCTAGCCAATAAACCCGGCTTCGCTAGTTCTGGGCAAATGGCGCCATCGATGAAATGAAAAATAAAAGTATTGTGTGAAAAGTGAAACCTGTAAGTTAGTAATTGGATTGAATTGTTGGACAAAACATAAAGTGTTCATTTACGTAAAGGCTACCCTAGCCTAAGGTTCAAATTAAAAAAATATTTAATTAATATTTGTAAGTTGATTTAAGAAAAAAAATCGATTTTAACTTCATGATTAAAACACATCAAAATGAGAAAAATAATCTTATTTTTTATATTGATATAATATTTTCCCAGAAATTCATATATTTTCCACATAATTGGTAAAAATTGACCGTGTTAATATTATATAAAAAAAAGAGGATTGCACTTTTTTCAAGCATATTGCCAAATTAATTTATGAAATTTTTATGAATTATTTAAATTTTTTGTTTTTATAACATGTGTCTTTATTAAATAAATACAATTACTTATTAATCCTTAATAAATTGTTATGATGAGTAATAATTTTGAATGGTTTTCCTCCAAATATGAAAAGTATTGTATTGAAAATTGTATTCACCAAAGATATAATTTTATAAGTATTTAGTGAAACTATTCATAAAATTGCGTGTTAAAAGCTTATCAACAAAATATAATAATAAAAAAAAATAGATATATTTTTGTAGATAAAAGTAAAATATTTTAGTTTTCCTATCTATTAATAGAAATTTATATATTATGAAAACCTCAATATTTAAATATGAAATTCTTTTTGTAAAATAACATAAAATGAAATTTTTTAAAATGTTTAAATTTATTTTATTATAAATAACATTCTATATATTCATAATAAATTATTCCTTTACCAATCAGTTAATTGAACTTAATAATTCTTGTTTACAAGAAAAAATCATATAATTTTTGTTTGTAAATTAATTAAATTAATAACTTATTCAATATTAACCATCCCATAATATTAATAATGTATACGTCCATATAAATAAAGTGCCAAGTGCCATTAAAGTAATGATATTAAATATTAATATTTAATAACATTATTCATATCGGAAACGATTACTAAATATTAATAAATAAGTTAAGGAAGTATGTAATTATAAATTGTTTTTTTCAAGTACTTAAAAATATAAGTAACATAGAACTCACGAGAAAATAGAAATACAGCTTCGCATAAATATGGCAAATAAAATATACTTCGCAATGCTGTCAATTTTTAAAAATTTAAGACAAATCATACGAAATTTGTTCTATTCATGTTGTAAACACTCATGACACAGCATCAGACTTCAGACGACATGCTGCCTAATTGGACATTGTGTTTCAATCGTCCAATAATTATCTAAGCACGTCTAATGAAAATCTCATTTCATCAATATGTTGGAAAGATATTAGACAGATATATGTCAATTATTTTTAAATATATTGTTTCGGGATATAGTTTCGGTGGACATAGTTTATGGCAGTGAAAAGCAAACAACTTATTTGCTAAAAATATAATTAATTAATTTAAATATTAAAATAATAGAATTTGTTTCATTATATCTTTAGAAATGAAGTAATGATAAAATATCACAGATCAATCAACAACAAAGTCAACAAGAAAGTCTCATTACATACAGTCTCATGAGACAAGATATGTCACCAAAAAATATTATTCTTTAAATGCACATGAGACAAAATGTCTTTTACAATCGTAAGCAGTCGCTGTCTCATGAGATAAAAATTTTATTAAAAAATCATTAGTTTGTCTCATGTGGATGTATTTTTCAAGATCAGAAAAGCGCAACACTAAATTAAAACTAACAATCATACGCCCATGGTTGGGAGGCCTAACACAGACAATAGAAAACTAGCCACTAGGCATTATCTACAATTCTACAATGTATATTCGGACCGGTAAATGACAATTCGATGGTATATGATGGCGAATCAGATACAAAGTATGATTCGCCAAATTTGTCAATACATGTGAAAATTATTCGCCTTCAATGGGAAGTACACGTACATCGAAATGAATACAATTCCACCAAAAAAACCAATCCAAATAGCGCAGAGAAAGAGACCATTAGACAATCTTAATATTAAAAGTTGGAGACGAGATTCAGAAAATACGATTTGTATGTAGGATACGACTTAATAAGGCCAAAACTTATTGATTTGGGTTTGAGTGCCATTGCAACTAATGAACGAATTATAAATTGATAATTATTATTAAAATAAGTTTTAAGAAATCATCTTGTAAAACTAAAAATTGTCTTTTAAAAAAAAAGTTCAAAAGTTTTGTAAATATAAAGTGTAAGTATTTCATAATTATTACAAATTACCATATTTTCATTTAATATTATAAGCAATTTAAAATTTAAGTAAAAACCAAAACTATAATAATCGTAATTGTGGCAATAATAATTGACATTAGAAACGTATAACATTTTATACCGCCAATCAGTGCCACATTTCAATTTATTTACTTTCGAAATATATAATTTTATATAGTATTATAATTTTTTTTAAAGCTATTTAAACTAAATAATATAAATTTTTTATTTGTATCATCATGTGAAATGAATTCTCGTGATACTTTTTTTTTATATTTTATTTTAAACTACTAAATAATATTAATATCAAATCAAAAAATTTCCCAATTTACTTTTATATAAAAATTCCTTAAAATGGTTTCTGTATTTAATAATTAATCAAACTCATTTATGTGATTAACTGATTCACTAAATAATCGTTTATCGTTTATTATTTGAATAATTAAAATATTTATGACAATTTGTTGGTCAGAGATTAATTGTTCCAATTATAATTAAGTATTTATACACGTTGTACTTAATAATTTAAAAGAATTTTGATTTCAATATTATAAAATGTATAAGAAATTGAAGCTCAATTAAAAATAAATAAATTTTGTAAATAAAATCATAAAATTGATCACGTATTGAAACAGTGTTTACACAGTGCACAACAAATGACATAATATACAAACGATAGTAATTTCATTCAATATTGGTTTAATTTTTTTTATTAAAGTTAGTCTAGCATAATTTAATTAAGTAAATGACGTCATAAATTTCATGTAGCAATAAATTAATGATTCACATTTTATAATGATTTATAATCATTAATGCTGCCCATACATTATATAGCCTGGTTCTCAATGTGTTGTTAACAGAGTTGTAAATTTTCACACAGATTTTAATTTTGTTTGCAAATGATATTTTCAATTTTAAATATTATTTTATTTATTTATTTATGTTTTTCTATTTACACATATTAATCTTACAAAGTCTAGAAGTTAATGAAATTTATGCTTATATTAATGGTTCTCATTGGACTACTAGAAATAGTATTTTTTAGTTTTTAATTGTGTTTTTTTTAAATATTTATTTTATAATTATGTACATATTTAATATTATTTCAATCAATAATTAATATTGATATCATGAACATATAAAAACATTTTGATTGTACAGCTTTCCCATAAACTATTGAAAAGGATGTCAACACGTTGATAAACATGTTGTATAATGTATGGGCAGCTTAACATTTAACCTTGATGTAAACAGAAAATTACTTCTTGTTTTTGAAAACCGGTTACTAAGCTAATATTACAATAAATACTTAATATTGTAATATTTTCCGTGTTACAATCAATTTCATTCAAATTTCATTTTCTTTTTTTTTTGTTTATCGTATATTATTTATACGCACCAAAATTACGACATAAATATTTTTTTCTAGAAATTTGATATAATCAAAATAATCAGGAGGGGCGTCTTTCAAATGTTTAAAAATGAAAAAATATTTTAATAAAATATCTTTTATTAGTTCCAAAACAAAAAGTTTTGTGACCTCAACTATAAAAATGTAAACAAAAATATTATATGTACTATTATAAGATGTACATTAGTGTTGCCAGAGGTTCATGTTCAAGGCAATTCTATAAATATACCAACAAAATTGGGTCAATTTATTAGAAATAGAATAGTGTTTCTCCCGAATCCATGGATAATTGAGATATTTTGATAATAATATCTAAAATGGGACATGGATATTAGAGTAATTTTGTAATCGAACTAGGTTTTAATATTTGCCATTGTGTCTGATGATTTATAATCTGTGGCAATACTTATGGTGTTCTGTTAATAATACAGGGTGATATAAAATTCCCGCATGTGTGTAAAAATTGAATATTTTTTTTGTTAGTAATTAATTTTATTTTATTTTTCGGTACAAAAATGTAAAATTTAAGAAACGACAAGCGTACAGAAATTGCAGAATTTTGCTTTTCAAATGTTGCTAATATTCCAAAATTTTGAGCAATGAAACCCATTATCACCGTAAAGGTTATGTAAATAAACAGAATAACCGATTAAAGGTACAGCAAAGCCTACAAGTTCGTCACCAGTGTCAATTGCACCCGCTAAAGTAAACAGTGGTGCGTACTGACATCAGAAAGGATTTCGGTCTATATTTTTTATGATAATGAAGTTTACAATACAGTGACGATGATTGCAGACAGGTACCATGATAAATAGTGATAGCAAATCTATCATATTATAAACACATAATAAAATTAATTAATAAATAAAAAAAACATTCAATAATTTTGTCCCACCCTGTATATTATCCTCCTTTTGTTAGAATTTTAGATATGTATTTCAAAATATCTCTAAAATATAAAATACAGGTATGACCTAATATAATGTCTAATATCCACTGATTCAAGAGAAGCACTAACATTTGAATGTGTACGCTATTTAATAATAATTTTTTTTTTTTTTTGTTATTTTTTTACGAGGGAAATTTTAATTTATAAAAGAACTATAACTATAGAAATACACCAAAAAATTAAAAATATTATAATTATTGAAAATCGTCAGGCGGAACAGAATATTCCGAAATTTCAGTTCTGTCATGCCAAGGTCTTAGCAATATATTTTAAAACAACTTTGTAAACACTATTAATTTTTTCAAAATAAAAATATGAATATATAAATAAAATAACTTTGTCGTGTTTTGTAACAAAAATTGTAACAAAAATTGACTTATTAGATTCAACTGTAGGAACAAAATTACTTAAATACCTAATAGCAAGTTGCAACTTCTCTTTTTACACTTATATATAGAAGAAAAGTCTGTTTGACAGTAAATAAAATTCACTTAAAATGTACAAATTTAATTTAGTTTATTTATGTTTTTCAAAAAACCCTTAAATTTTCGTTGCCAATTTTGATTTTGTGTACTGTGTGTAAAGGCAAATATCTAACAAACTCCGAAATTTAATAAAACGCTTGGTTTTCAAAAATTATTTTCAGTTTATAGAATTGATTAGACCCTTTTAAAATGTATAGTAAAAAAAAAAACCAAATATTTTAAATCCCAAATTTTCTTTGTATTAGTTTTATTAGTTTTATATTGTTAGTTTTAGTTCGTAATATATTTTAGTGCTCTTGAATTGCAGTGAAATCTAACATGAAATTCTTATCTATCTATATTTATATAGAATTTTTTTAATGGTTCTGTAAACATAATATTCATCAATTTTAGTGAGAAATAATAAAATTCAAATAATAATTAGATATAAAAATATTTACACTATTTTTGTTAACTAAAATCGAGTAGTTTTGGAAAATTTTAGTTATATATTTTTTTATTACAAAATTTTTCACTTTTTTTTATAGTATTTTTAATATAATAAATTTGTTTATTTTGGCACGTGATTCCGTTACTAATGCATTAGTAAATAATAAACACAATATTAAATGTAAAAATATTTTTATCAAAACTTCTTGTAATTTCGATTTTCTACTATATAAATATCCGTATATTTAAAATAGATTTTTCCCAACACGTCTAGCAACTATTAAGTAACTAAATGAACTAAAATGAATGCATAGTTTTATTAGTACAGTGAATACTATTTTGTTATAGTATATACAATAGAAAAAAGCTTTTTATATTTTGTGGGTCCCTTTAAAATACTAATATTAAAGGCACTGTGCGGGGGAACACTGCAGAATATTAAAACGTAGTTGGAAGAAAATTCAAAAAAAGAAAAAAGAAGAAAAAATATTATAATTATTTAACTGATATTTGAATAAAAAAATAGTTAATTGAAGACAAGTCAAACTGGTAATTTTCAATAGTTTTATAGAAAGATGAAATTTTCAAATAAAAATAAAATTCTCTACAATATTTTGACATTTGAAAAGAAATTCAAACAAAAATTAAATGCATTTTCTAATATAATATCGTAAAACAAAATAATTTTTTTTTGAAAAACTGAACAATGTTAGTGGTTTTATGATGTCACTGGGGGGGAACAAAATAAAAATCGATTTGAAAATTCCAATTATTTGCTGTGTAAAAAAGGAGCGGTATATATATAAAATTTTTATCAAAAACACACTAATATTAAGGGTGTTTTTAATATAAGGGCTTTTTTAATTAATTTTTTATATATACATAGAAAAATATATATGTTTTTATCAATTACACAATACATATATTAATTTAAATCTCTGATTAGTTTACTTCAAATATGATAATAAAAATGTTAAGTAATTGTTTCGTAAGAATTATATTTTCATATAGAAATTAAAGTCAATTACATTATGTAAGATAAATAAGTAAAGTAAAAAACATTAATGATTAATTAGATTTCTACCAAATATAATAAATATATAATTTAGGGTTTGTTAAAATAGTAGGTACTTAGCAAAAAATAAATAAAGCAGAAATGTTTACATCAAATTTAAGATCTCTAAGGTATCAGAAATGAATCAGCATTTTTTTTTTCGGAAATTTAATTCTACTAAACTTATAAACCAATTAGAATTAGAGCAATCAACACAATTTTTATGTAAAGTAATTAATTTTATGGAATTATGTGTCAGTGTCACTAAATAAATTTCCAATATTCAATTATAATTTCATTTTGTGGCAGTTTCTTTTTAATTTTGACAAAATCATTTTTTTTTATAACCAAAATTTGTTTATTTAAATAAATTTTTGTTTATTTAATAAATTGAAATAATTTTGTACAAAAAATTTGAATTTTTAATGTTCTTATAGTAATGATCGTTATCAAAATCTATTTTGATACCTCGAAAATACGGCGATTTTTTCTATTTTGGCTTTAGGGTATTCTGGGAGTTATACTCCATTTCGATTGGGAGTTAAATTATTTTATTAGAACCTAATTCATTTTTGGTTTTAGGGAGTTATTTCATTATCAAATTAATTAAAAAATTTTGAAAATTATTTCAAATTTATTGATTATAAATTCATTTTAGTTGGGAGTTAGTTCATTTCAAATTCAGATGTCCCCTATCAATGGTAACTTAATTTTATTGCTTTTCGCAGTTAACTCGCTCGAAACCAGCGTATGGAATCGGTATATATTTCATGAAAATGCGATAATAATAACTATGAAGACGTGTCCGAAATGTAAATGTAATTAAAAAAATTTAAAAATCGAATTTCTAAAAATTTCAATTCTTAACAAATCTAAAAAAAATTAAGATAAATTTACTAAATACAAAATTACCATAAGATTCCGCATGAATGATTAATAAAAATCCTTCTTATTTATACCCCAGCAACAAATAACTTTCTAGTTTAAAGTATTATATTTAAGGATAAAGAAAATCGAAATCAACATGTGGGGAGCTTTTTATTTTTGCCTAAACTTAATAAGTAAATTTTTTTTTTATTGAAACTTTTTGCAATTTAAGGACTACAAGGCGCCAAATAGTCGGCTTTAGGATTATTACTTTAGATTTAATGGAATATTCTATACACAATCTCTATACAAATATGATATAGTTTATGCGTTGGCACATTTGTATAGAAATTATATATATTAATGTAAGAGATTAGGTCAGTAGTGTGTCATTACTGAAAATATGTTTATTTAAATTGGGAGTATTCAAAATTTATTAATAAACCAAATCCAAAGGCATGTAATCAATATTTATTCAACCCAACAATTATATCACAACATTTTCAAATAATTTTTAGTAGTTTTGGAACCCAAACATTTTTTTTTAAAGTCTCCGTCCATCCATACCAGTATCAGTAATAATGCTAAATATTTATATGGAATTATAATATAGGGAAAGTGCAACCAGCATTTGTATTGCTGAAATAGATTTTTTTTTATTAACTACTTTCTTATATCTTTGTAAAATCAATTTTTCGAAGGCTATACCGATGAACTCTGCGTTTCATTTAAATGATTTTTAAAGTACTTTTAATAATTTCTTATATAAAAATATAATGAATGGAAGGAATGAGCCATCATAATTGTTTGTATGCATTGCAGTATTTTTACTTAAAATAAATAAATTCTTAAATTTGAATGATATGGTTTGTTATATAAAACTGAAATACACATCATTACACCCATAAAACCAATGGTTAGTAAGAACGTAAGAAATATATTTAATACTTAATTCTAATAATTGTAAAAGTAGTCAAAGTTATTAGATAAATATTTACTAGTTTTAAAACTTTACGTGAATTTACATTAAATATAAAACACTCTATAATTAATTATACTATATTACATTATTTAGGTTTCCATATTGTACAATATTGTTATTTAAATAAAGTTTTCTAGTTTTTAGTTTAACTAAATTACCTTGAATATAATTTATTATTTTATTACATTTTATATAGAAATAAATATAACAAAAATTTGTCCATCTGTATTTCATTGATAACAATCAAAAATAAAATAGACTTTGACATTTTAAATAAAACAAACTATTTTTTTTGTTTGTTCTCGAATTGCAATTACCTAGGCAAAATACATAATTATTTGATAAGCTTACAGAGATAATGAGATATTTTTAAACCTTAAAACACCTAAATTATCATTAATATTTAGTGTTTAGTAAACTCTTCTTATCATATTAATTATAGTATTTTTTAATTGTTATATTATACAAAATATTGTTATACATTTTCGCAATAACTTTTATTAATGAAATTAGTTATAATTATTATCAGTCAAAAAAAATTTACAAAAAACAATATCATGAAATAATAAAAAAATATTAAAATTAAACGGAAATGACATAATATTAGTTTACACAAATTCCAATATGTGGCGCGCACATGAAATGGTTTAAATATTAAATATTGTCGGATAAATATTTTGAAATTCTTCGAAATTAATTTATTTATGAATGACACAAATAATTCAAACGTCATTCATTAAATATTTTTGTAATATTTGATAAAGACAAGTTCGAAATTATTTATCATAAAAATTTGTTTAAAACGCCATCTATCGATACTGTGTAAATCAATTTCGAATTAAAAAAATTTTTCGTTATGAAATAATTATGTGAAAACAAAAAGAATTTCATTTTAATAAAAGTATAATGAAATGTACTCTTTATAATTAATTAAAAAATTAATTATTTAAATACCATAAAATAAATGTCAATTCTTAAATTTTCGGTTAAACATTTCCATATATACACTTTAGTGAAATAATATGCTTTTATGAAAACATTAAAATTATACGATAATCAAATTCATTAAATAATGTATTTTATGTTTAATAATTTGAAGTGCCACCAGATAAGGTTATTTTAATTTCCATAATGTGAAAAATTATGTTTTTCTTTATATATTTTCAAATTATATAAATCCGAATTAACATGAATATTATAATATCTCTTTACTTTTATCTGTATATAGTTATCATCTAAATATATCGTATAATCTGGCTTCTTGCCAATTTTATGAAAAATACAAAATTTCTATAGTACAATTATAGACAATTCCTGTTTACTCCCTTCAATTTTTCATTTGTATGCATTTTTTATTTAGGAGTCCTTTTTTTAGTATGTATATTTATAGCTTTTATAACTCTATATTACTATATTTATCAATAAGTTTGCTCCATAAAACAAACTCCCTAAGGCACCATCCCTACAATTTTCAACATTATCATAAAAACTCATTCTCATCAGATCAATTTTATACATACAATACGTACATTTATATAAACCAATACATCCCGGAACAGGAAATTCACCAAAAACTTTATCAATACGTCTAGCTAGAGGATTATATGATACTAATACAAATATATATAATATATATATATATATAAATATTAACATTGTGTGCAAAAAAGTTATATATTTATATGCATCCTTCTATTTATCTATATATGTACTTTAAAATTTTCCGATGAAAGTAAAATTTTGTTCATAAATAAATGTGGCCATGGCAATGGAGATTCTGTGGCGCATTGTCACGTATATATAAGGCCAGGGTCGCGGGTATACTACGTTAATATATTGTAGGTAGATAAATAAAATTTGTATAGTAAAAATGATCTGCATCCCTATAATATCCCTGGTATTCTGTATTATATGCCAGTGAATGGGAGTTGTCTGCAAGCCTGCGCACATTATAAAAAAATAGAACAATTTTTTTTTATTATACCCAGGAAATAATTGTTAAATTTAATTAAAGCTGTATATTTTCTTGAATTACATAAAAAAAGGAAAAATTAGTTTGAGGATAATAGAGTAAATTTATTAATACTATACTATATTATAAAAAATATAATCATCAGGATAATAATCCTGATTTATAGAAATAAATATTGTTAATAATTTTTATTTTTAAAATAATAAAGTATAATTTTTATTATAACATAAAACAAATATTTAGCATTCATATATAAAATATCTGAGAAATATAAGAAAATTAATCTATTTAAATTGAAATCTTTATATTTAGTATCTACAATATTTCATTTATTAACATAAAATTACCACAAATATTTTTAAGTAAAATAACCAATTTATAAGTTATCATAATTCAGAATCATTTTTGTCGTCATTATTAAATATATAAACAGTTCATATTTATTTTTAAATCCATTTCTTACAAAAAAAAATTGAATAATTTAAAAGATATAGAATTTTTTTTTGCAACATTAAATGCTACCCTTGAGATTGACCCTTTTATCATGATCTCTCTAAAAAAAGAATATGAATTTTAACAATTTTTCAGTTATTATTATAAAATATATTTGCATACACATTATTTTCGTATGTTATCAGTAGTATTAGGACTAAGGTTCATGTCCTGTTAACTCAGTTGGATCATATCTTCTCCTTATAGAAACAGCATAATAAAATCTTTTATTTTATTGTTTTCTTTTGCCCGCCGCATTTACCAACTTGCATTAAAAAAAAAAAATACTAAATAAAGAATATAATAAAAATATAAAACAATGTAAGGATTTTGTTGGAGACAAGGAGTCTTCTTGCAAAACAACAACAAAAATATATGATTTCGTCAGGATATTGGGTATACAAATGGAAAATGTCATAAAATCAACATGTTGTTCATCAAGTGCAATGTAAATCGCTCATAATAAAGAAAAATGAAAAAAAAAAGAATATTTTCTCGTCCTTTTTAATATATGTATATATTTATATAGTTTATCTTATGTTGGCTATAAACATTCTATATAGGATTTAAGATGATGACTTAATATAAACATAATATTATTTTGTGCAAATATTCACGATATTTACAATCTTTTTATATTTATATTTACAATTCCAAAATCTTTTAGTCAAGATTTACAAAATATTTTGGTAACATGGTAAAAAATAAAACATGTAAGTCTGTAAATTTTCACGCAATTGGCATATTGTAAACTTATGTTTTTATTTTACTGTGATTTTCTTTTTTTATGTCAGCATAAAATACCTTCTAAGTTACGATTATATATTTAAGAATGTAAATTTCATATATGTGCAAGGATATTTATATTATATATTTAACACCGTTTATTTCGAAAGGAATTTTCAGTTTATTATTTTATTTTTCATTATAAATATAAAAAGTAAAACAGTTTTTGGAAAAGGGGAAAGGAAAATTTCAATGACACAATTTAGTGTTGTGTCACCCTCCTAACTATACAATTTTTTTTTATGATATGATGAGAATTTAATTTTGGAATTTTTTACTGAAATCTATAGTGTAATACTATACTTGAAAAATGTGCCAATTTAGCGTAATCAAAGTAATAAAATGTCATCATATTCATATTATTTATATATGTATAGTTATTGGAAAATTTATATAGAATATAAGAAAATATTATTAAGGAAATATATAAAAATATTACTAATAAAAATTGTTGATGAAAAGTTTGTAGTATAATATTTGTTTTCCACTATACAATTGTTCAAATAAAGAAATTCATATTATTGGAGAACACATGTGGCGAAAAACAAATATAATATTTTATGAAAATACAAAATGAAAATTATAGTCAATCAATATATTTTCCAATAAGAATTTCATGTAATTTTCAAAAATGTAAATATATTTTGAAATTTCCATTTTTTAATTAACTCTTCTTGTAATAATTAATTATATTTTCAATTACATTTGGTTTAGAATTCAATTATGATAGAACGAATTGAAATGTTCCAAAAAGGTTAACTATATGTTTATGATTATATGTAATATTTAATAAATATCTTTTTATATATATTAGTATCAATATTTATTTAAGAAATACGTGTTTTTTTTTTGTTTTGTTTTTGATATATATTTCTGTGGTTTCGCCTTGTGTTTACCTTTATTTTCCTGATTTTCACGGTTATTTCATAGCGTTGACAGCGCCTTAACTGTCTAGACAAAGGATCAAAATGGGTAAATTGAGTGATACTCTAAATCGAATTAAATATTATATATACATTTTATTATATGTATAGAAAAGTGGAAATTTTTTGTAATGGGAATTTGTTGTGTTTTTTTTTATTTTACAAAAGTTTACTTTGTATTAAAATTGTTTGTTTTTGAATCACGTAAATTTATTGATAACAACACAACACATAAAATTTACCATATTTGTGATAAAGCATAATTTTTTTTTTTTTTGATATTTTTAATTTCAATATAAATTTGGAAAATATTTTTAGAATATTTTACTTCGTTTACTGAGTAAGTGGTTCAGACCTTAATTTTTGTAGATTAATAGTTTAATTAGTTTACATGTATTACAATTTTTCTATAAGATTATAGGTAAAATTAATAGTGGTAATTATTAGGTAAAATATTTTCCCAAAAAATGTCATCATATTCATATTATTAAGCCCACATGCTCCTAAGACGTCCGCTTGTTATATTTTTGTCAGACTTTCCGTAATATACCTTATATTTCGACCGTAGTTCATTCAATCTGGCCACATACTCTGCCAATGTCAACCCTTAAACTTTGACTTCATTTATTAAATTATAAACACGTTTTTCAAGCTTTTGGCGGCATCCACCATCTGTTTTACGTATTATTACATTCGTAATACGTATTTATAATTTTTTTTTACATTTCATGAATTCCGAAATGACTTCTGATATAGTTTCTCACTAGTAATCTAAGTTACTTAAAGTTGGAAACACCTTCGAAGTTATGATGTTGAATAATGGTTACCTAAAATTATTGTAAAAAATATTTATATAATGATAGTATAACAAATTATAAGGTTGAAAAGGCAGCCACAATTCTGAAACTTATGAAATAAATTAACAAGAAAATAGTTATAATTTAAAATGTCATTAATATAATTTAAATCATTGTTGGATTTTATAAATTATAATATAATTTTATCGTTAGTCTCGGTATCAAACTATATCAATTATACTAACCCGGAAATTTTCTGGTGGTCTGATTAATCGGGTCATGATCTGGACCAGTTTTAATATTTTTAAGTATACACATAAAACCTAAGTTGAAAAATTAATTAAGCGATTATCACGTTGATGATTTTAATAAATGGATAACAAAGACTTATTAATTATAGAATAGGAAGAAGTTTTTAAGAATTATGTTATATATCCAATTTATCCAATTATGTTTATATGCATTTTATATCCAATTATGTTAATATGCATTTTAACTAGTGAAAATATAATATTTTCACAAACAAGAGACATTTTAAGGAAGTAAAATTTGAACAAACTTGCAAACTAATTATGTCAATATTATCTCCTCGCTCACCTGCGATTTAGGAAGAATAGTACATTAAAATCAAATGGTTAACTTAATAATCATGTTTTTTTACTTCATCAATCTATATTACAATTATAAATTTTTAAAAGCTTAAAGTATTAAATTTTTTAAAAGTACAAATTTTTAAAGTTGTACAAACTTTTAAAATATTTTTTATTATTTCACTAATCAGTAACCAACCATAAACCAAATAACTAGAAATTTAAAGGAGTAAATTCAAATTTTATACATTATAATACATATATTCAACTGTAACAGAATTTCTCACCAAACTTTCACTTTTTTACATAATAATTTAGATTTAATTTTTGTAAGTATCCTGTAAATTTTACGCACCAAAAGCACTACATATGCAAAAGAACGTTAAGTACATAGACTTTAAAAGGATTATTTATAACATTATATTTAGTATGAGAAATAAAAGATTACATTTACGTGCGTATGCAAAAATTTCTAATTATACTTTTAGTACTTTCTAAATTCGGTGAAAATTATAGAAGCTTAAAGAAAGGGGTAAAATTTACCATAAATTTAGCGATATAATTTATTATACTCAATGACTTAAATTATTAACCGCAACAACAATAAAAGTATTTTTTTTTTTACATAAATCTAAAAATGTTATTTAAGAAAAAAGAAGAAGAAAATTTAATGAAAATTCTTGAATTTTTTTTTTATTTTCTTTTATAGAGTAATCTTAATATCAATTTAATTTTTTTTATATATATAATAATCCGTTTTGTTCCTTCTTATTACGTATATAATAATATCCTTGATATAAGAATACATTTTTTTTTTATTTGATTTAATGTTGGAAAATTGTTGCATGATATATTGTATATACATATATCACATCAATTTACCATTATAATCAATGAAAAATTACATTTGTAAAAGTTAAAGATGACTTGTGCATATGATTTTATACGTGAATTTTCACCCTTTCATGTTTATCCTTTTTACCAAAAAAAAAAATATTTTCTCTTCTTTAAATAGACAAGAAAATATATAAATAAAAATCATCAAACACAGCAGGATATTAGAGGGTGTCGATGATGTGATGCTCCTGTAATGATTAAAAGTTAACAAGAATTTCCAAAAATATAAACTGATTCCCCATACGAACATTAAATTTAAACAAATCTTCTCATGTATGTTGCTTGTGATTCAAAATTAAGCATATATGTACATATATAAAAATGATAAAAGATACCGCATTATTGAAATATGTTTAATTGAGATTGTTATTAATCATGTCGTTTAAAATTCACCAAATTATAAAAAAAAAATAAAATAAAAGCGATTTTATCGGGAGTATAAATGGATTTAATTTGTTTTGTAAGACTTTTAAAGAAACGATTTTAATAATAACGTTTGGCACAAGACTTTTTAGAATAAATGAAATTAAAATTAAATATAAATTGTTAATATGTCTTCCTATAGTTTAAGGATTGTTACAATTTGTTAATACTAGACTACATCTAAAGGATATATTACAGTTAAATGGGAAATGGGATAAACGATAATTTTAAAATATTTTGTATCGCTAATACTATAATGTTTAATATTAAATTTGGAGATAATCTCACCAGCGTTAGTCCTGTGATCTGTCAAAATTAAATGTAAAATATATATATATAATATATAAAATTACAGGTATATATGTAGTGAATGCCGTAATTTGGATTGATTTCTATTTCTGCAGGGTAAATTGTCATATCTACTTAACAGTTTCACAATTATAGGATATTCTATGACTAGTTATTAATAACCATATCCTTGTTGTGAATAGATTAAACTTTGTAAAACCAAAGTAAATGAACAACTAGCAAATCAATACAGTTCAGAATGAATTATTATTAAACAATTTGCAGGAACTGGCACCAATATGCATGCTTTCCATTGAATTATTATTATTTTTGTGAAATTAAAAAATATACATATCAGTATTTTGTGGTGATAACCAAATTCCCTCATAAGATCTTTTAACAAAAAGTCTTAGCAATAGAAGATAAGTAATCTTAACAGTGTTACATATCCGGCCATTCATGATTGAGAAGATATTCACATTACTACCGAATTACAAGCAAATATTAGAAAATGAGAAAGCATTTTGATATTTTTTCCAGGGAAGGAAAAAACAGCATTACATATTTTTTCTAATAGTGAAGTAATTATTTTTGAACTTCTCGAAAGTTAAAAATAAACATTTGCCAAAAAGTTACTGAACTTCTATCGAATTCTTCACGTTCAACTATATTAAAGAAAAACGAACTAAAATAGTTTTGAGTCCGAGGGTTATGGGGTTGATAGATAATTTAAATTATTAAATCACCAATAGTATATAATAATACTAACCAATTTATTGTAAAAATATAGTACAAACGAAACCAACAAAATTGTAGAATATCACCAATTTTTGTTTATTTGCTAATGTAAAACTCTTTTTATTCAAAAATAACAATTTTAATTCAATTTTACCCCACTCAACAGTAGAACTACGATATTATATAAAAAATTACATTATCACTTACAACGATATCAGTATTTCTAGTCGTATTAAAAAAAAGCAAAATATATTTTTGACTTTATAAAGAATATTAATTATTTGTATTTTAATTAGAAATAGGTGAAATTACTTTTTTTAACTTCGTTCCTACACATTTCACTCTTTCCATTTTCACAGTCATCGAATGACTTTTAAATACAAAAATATCCTTGTTACTTACTCCTCATGTGTGTAATCTTTTTTGTTTAATTTTCAGTTTCTTTTAACTTATACATGATATATTTATATCTAAAAGTATGTATAAATATATATTTTATTTAAGATGCTGGAAAAAAGGGTTGGCCACATATAAAAAACAAAAAAAATCTTCTCGAAATATTCTTCTGATATGCAAATTTTCTATAATAATTTTAAAGTTTTCCAACAAAAATATTTTACCTTAAGGCATATTTAGTGGTGGAGCATATATATAATATGGAAAGCATGTAGAAACTCTAATGAAACAAAATTATTAAAGAAAAATAATAAACTAATTTGCTATAATATGAACTAGAGGAAAATGAAAGGTAAAGTTTTCTTTCTTTCTGGTAATATAATATGAATTTCATTATTAAAAACTTAAAGAAAACTCAATTAATTATTTGTTAATAGAAACTATTGCTGAACATAATCGCACGTATCATGAATATTGTAGTTTTAAAAAAAAGTACTTTAATCGATATATTTATGAAAAGTCTGATCCTTTTTTTTTGGGGTTATAAAAGTTAAAATTATCATAATGATTAATTTTTGTTTAAATTGTAAATATTTACGTAGTTTTATGAAATAAATGATTCAATATAAATTATTATAATAAATTATATAATAATTTGACAATTTTGTTTTTTTACTGTAGAAGTATATAATTTTCAATTTTTATTTGTAGACAGAAAACATTTATCAAAATCAGTGAAGCAAAAAATTGTGGCACTTTCAATTTTTCGTTATAATAGTTTTATTGAAAATGATAAATATTTTATCGTATCAGCATTTTAATAAAGTTTTTTAACAAATCCATTTCAATATGCAATAATTTTTCAAGCTTATAAATAAATCCTTTTAAATTTTATATTATAATAAATTTAAATGAAGTTTTGTATTATAAAATTGTACATATATAATATATAAAAAAAAGGTTGTACAACCAAAATATTGTGCAGGAGTTTCATACTAATGGGTTTCTAGGCATTTAAGGATTCACTTTGTTCGTCTGTGAATCTGTTGTTGCTTATTTTCCTGATCTGGAACAGATATAAACGAATATCATTCAGATCCAATATTTCTCTAGTTGATTATCCACATATTTTGGTTCCTACATACCAGGAACTTTAGGAGTCTCGCTCACAAAATACCACAAAATTATTTGTTGTAAATAATTATACTATATTTAACTAATTAAAGTCTAATTAATTGAAATGCTACACCTGGCTCCATCGGATACCAAAATGGTGCCCAACATTGTTTTTCTGAATAATTAAGCTATTTACAATTTAGTTGAAAATAAATTAACTGATACGTTAGAAGTTAAGCTTATCTTTACTGAGATGTAGGGCCACGCATTGGCTCTAGTGAATATGATTTTAAATAAAAGTGTGACTATGACAAGAGATTTTCTTATTACATACTTTAATATTTTAAACATAATTTGACATTTGTGGACATTTACTAATTGAACAATTTCTATAATGATCACTTTTATACGATTCTATACTTGAAACAAACTTTATTATTAATTTATTAAAACTTTATTAATTTACCTTGATAAGAGAGGCTGTAAATAGCCAGTAAGTTATAATTCATGGAAAAATCACTGTTCAAACTAAAACAAAGACAACTATCTCATAGATTCTTTAAGAACTTGTTAATTGAAGTTAAAATCAAACTTCTGGCACTATTATTCACTGCACGTTAGCACTCTGCTAACATGTTCTATGTTTCCATTTTCGGTACAATGAAATTGTACCTTAAACAGCGCTACAGATCTAATCGAACGAATATTAATCTTTAAACTCATTATCTAAAATAGAAGGAGATTCGATTATGACAGAAATAACTTGATATACAAATACGACTTATCGACAGTCAGGTCGCAACAAAAGTAATGATGGCACATTAGACTAAACCTACCGTACTTCAATATCGTTAAACATTTATTTGCTGCCGCAAGTGCACATTAATAATTTTGCGTACGATTCTGTATAAAATATAAATTTGAATATATAACGTACTTTTACGGACTCCTAATTCTCTTTCAAGAGTAATATCTTAAGTATAAAGTTCATTTAAAATAATAAATACTACTTTGCATTCACCAAAATTCTCCAGTTCATTCAGTAATTTTAAATTTTTACATAAAATGTAAATTCCCTTTTGTATTATAAGTAGAAACAAATATTATATAGAAAAATAAAAAGTATTTCCTTATCTGAAGCGCTCTAAGTGATTCCCCGCGACAAATATCAATCTTATTACAAGTAAAGAGTATAAAAGCTCATAAAATTCAAGAATGTTCATCAGTTGATAATTATCAGTCAGTTATTAAATATTACAAAATAAAAATACTTAAAAACAAAAATCTTTTAAAATGAATTTCTCAAAAATATTCTTTTTTGCATTTGTTGTTTTAATGGTGGTTTTTGCTGGCCAGAGTGAAGCTGGATGGTTGAAGAAGAAAATCTTAAAACCAATTGTAAGTTGATTATTTTTTTGAAATAATTGTATTAAATAGTTTGATAAAATTCATTTCGTTCTTAAGGAAAAAGCTGGACAAAGAGTTCGTGATGGAACAATTCAAGCTATTGGAGTTGCTCAAGCTGGTGCAAATGTGTTGGCAACAGCAAGAGGATAAATAATTTTAATTATAAAATAATACATTAATTTATTATAAGATAATATTTATGGAAATAAAATTAGATTAATTTACTAAAAATAATATTATACACTTAACTACAAAGCATTTATTTATAAATAGTAATTAATTTATTTTTGAAGTCTCTTTTAACATGCAATTTACAATTAGTACCTTATGTAAAAATACAAATTTGAAAACGTTTTCAGACAAACAGACAGAAAAGCACTATAAAATAAAGATATAAACATGAAATTAACTGGTTAAATATTCCAAATTTAGTCCTGATTTTTTTTTTCAAATATATTAAATAGTTTTCTATATTTAATAGTCAAAGTTTTAAAACTTTATTTTAAATGGAAATGCAGAAAATATAAATAAATACAAAATAAGCAATTTCATTTTCATATTATAGCAATATAAATTAATTTAATATTTGTCCACAAAATTTTAACTTTACTTTTTTTGATTAACTTAAAATATTTTTCCATGTGATAAAAATTCATATTACAGGACTTTATATTTATAAGGATTTTCTTACGTCTACATGTCAATTTCTATTCAAATTTTTATGATAGAACTTTCTGGCGACCAATTTCAACTATAGAAATTCAAATTTACAAAAAAAAAAATATTAGCATTTGTCAATAGTTATTATTTGAATAGTCAAATAACTATAAATGTCGTTTTATTTTATGTTTATTTGAATGAAGTGAAAATTATTTCAATGGAACCCTTTTCTTATATATTCCAACGTTCATCAACTATTTTTTTTTATAAATTTCTAGCAGATCCTTTGAGAATTGTAGTATGAAAATGAATGGTGGAAAGGAGTGTGCCACTTGTTTGTCCACAATAAGTAAATAAGGTGATAAAAATTTATATTTAGTGGCAATATAGTTATGGGAAATTGATATTGCGAATTGGATGGACCCCGTCTATTCCATTTATAGAATCCTTAATTTTAACTGAATTACCAGTTATATGATTTTTTTATTATTATTAAATTGGTATTATAATGGTTACAAGGGTTTATATATATATGCTTTCTATTACTTTAATATTAGGAGTAATAGCACAAGAAAAAGGGATATGAGTTAACATAATGTGATTTTGGTCAGTTTAAAAATTGGTTGAAATGAACTTGTGATCCAAATATTTTCATAGTTCAAATATACTTTGAATTAGAAACATACTTAATATTATATTATGGTCACGTTTTATTACTTTGTAATACAATTTTAGTTAGATGAAAGGATTTTATAGTTGAAATTTTAATGTCCTTGGGAATTGTTTAATAAATAAAATTTAATATAATATTTATATAATTTTTGGTATCTGTGTATTTGTTGACATTATATTAAATAATTTACAATAATGATATTCAAAATATAATATTTTTATATTTAAATTTTTTTTTTTGAAATAAATATTTCAAAGATTTCACGCGTCTTACGAGTACCAACAAAGCAAATTGAATTTACAACTAAAAGTTAAAAGAAATTTTATATCAGAATAAAGTTTTTTTGCACGTTTCAAAACAAATTTTGTTTTTATTCATTTTATGCAATTTCCTTTTTTTTATATGATTTTATACAAAATACATTCTTTTTTATGTTCATTGATAAGCTTACCACCTGCCATCTGGAATATTTCTCAAGCTCGCCCCCTTTTCCGAGTATCTCTTGAAAAATAACATTTACAAGACATAAGAAAATTTTATTTTCGCGAATGCAAAAAATTAGTTGTACGATTTATAAATGTTTTCACAGGATTTTCTTAGTAAACAGAAAGGCAACCTGTGCTTTTCCCAACCGAAAACGTGAAGGAAATATTATTTTTCCAAACAGGAATAACAAGAATATGCAATTTGTTAAGAAATCAAAAACAAGTTTTGAATAAAAATTACAAAAATAGATAAAATAGGGTTCCAGTGAATAGTTACATTAAAGCATAGATTTATATTTGAAAATTGTTACACTTATTTAAATCAATATGATTTACTTTAACAGGAAGTTAATATAGCAAAAATCACTGTTGGGTTGGTTTAAAGGGAGTGAAGGAGTCCTTCCACACATCTAAACATCGAGAGTCCGTTGTATAATACGCCTGATGATTTATTCTACCGTAGACTACACCATTCCAATTTACCTCTCCCAGGAACGTAATTAATCTTGACGGTTTCAGCCCACCTCCTCCATGCCGGTTTTAAATTACGTTTCAAGTGTTTAAATCTTTTATATATTATCAGATGCCACTTACAGATAAGATGTTCTAGTGTTTTCATCTCTTCCCGATTTACTCTACATAATGAGGTTTTCATTAAACATAATCTTTTCATATAATAACTGAGTAGAATATGTCCAGTAACTACTGCGAAATATAATCGGGATGTAAGTTTATTCATTGTAATCATGTTTCTAGACTTTTGGGCATTTGCATCCCCTCCAAAAGGTTATCGTGCCGTAACATCCATTATGGTTTGTCCAAATGTTCAAGTTCTCCTTCTTCCATGCACTTTTTCAAGGGTTTCTTAGTGGTTATAGTGGGAGTCCTATTTGTTTAATCGGAGGGAATTCAGCTTTCTCCATGCGATCAATCCCACTATGTCTTGGTGACCAAAGAATTCATAGTTCGTTAAATCTCTGTTATCATATTGTAACATTGTGGTTTTCTGGAACATACTTAGAGGCTTAACGCTTAAGTACTGGATTCTCCGGATATTATTATATTAATTAACAAACGATTTCCGGAATTCCATTTAAAGTATGCAACGTCCACAGAATCGCACTATTTGTTGAAATATAATTTATTGAAATATCTTTAGCTCAATAAAAATTCATTGCATAAAGTATTAAATATCATCGCATATTTACAAAAGTTCATAAAAGTTCATTGATGAAATCTTGATTAGTTATATGTAATTTTAAGTTTTTAAATTAATGTAAATTCCCTATTGTAATATACCTAAAAAAATAAAATGATACAGAAAAATAAAAAGTATTTCCTTATCTGAAGCGCTTATAGTGATTCCCCTCGACAAATATCAGTTTTACTTACAAATCAAGAGTATAAAAGCTCGTAAAATTTAAAAACGTTCATCAGTTGATAATTATCAGTCTGTTATTAATTATTACAAATTAAAAATACTTAAAAACAAAAATCTTTAAAAATGAATTTCTCAAAAATATTCTTTTTCGCATTTGTTGTTTTAATGGTCGTTTTTGCTGGCCAGAGTGAAGCTGGATGGTTGAAGAAGAAAATTTTAAAACCAATTGTAAGTTGATTATTTTTTTGAAATAATTGTATTAAATAGTTTGATAAAATTAATTTCATTCTCAAGGAAAAAGCTGGACAAAGAGTTCGTGATGGAACAATTCAAGCTATTGGAGTTGCACAAGGCGGTGCAAATGTTTTAGCAACAGCAAGAGGATATTAAATACTAATTTACTAAAAAAAAAATTTAATTTATTATAAAAAAATATTTATTAAAATAAAAAAATTATTAATTTAATACAAATTTAATTTGTTTTCTATTTATACACTTAATTACCAAACCATTTCCTTAAATTTTAAGGTTTTTCTATGTTAGCTATATTAAAGATACCAATTACTAATATGGTATTTAATTATTAAAATTATATTTTGTTGAAAGTTAATCCTTTTATTTTTAATAATCAATTAAAATAATATATTTTCGTTTTCTAAATAGAAACGATAAACTACCAAAAAAAATTACTTACTCCGCATATTTTTCGATACATCCTTATTTCGTGATAAAATATGAAACAAGTAAAAGGATAATTTTTCTTTCTTTTATTTTCAGTTTGAACCTTTCAAGTGTAACAGATTTTTTTGACAATTTTTTTTTATTTCTCAAAGTACAAAAAAAAAAAAAAATATTAAAATTAATAAGCGAAAAAAAAACATAAACTAGAATATCCTAGCGTATCCTGTGATTATTATTTTTCTATTCAATAAAAACAAATTGTTGGGCGTCATTATAAAATGTTATTTTTTATGTAAAAAAAAAAACAAAAAAAAAAGTAAACGCTAACGACCAATTTAAGGGTTGAGTTGACGACCAATTCATAATGTCGACCAAAACCCCCATTATTATACTCCCAACCTGATAAAAAAGGGTTACAAATAATTAGGACTATTTATGAGTTATCCTTTATGATGGAAAGTCTGCCTGAAAAATCTGATACTAATTATGTAAATTTATCAAAAAAAAAAAAAATATTTTGTATAAAATAAACTCAATTTTAATGATTTTTTATTCAGGGTGACACCAAAAAAAAATTCATTATATCCTTAAACGTTGGTTTGGGTAGAAATTTTATTTTTATTGAAAATTATACACTGACTTTAAAAACAATTTGTGCACGAATTAATTAGTTAACACTTAATTTTGTATAATTTAAAAAAAAATATGTTTAATTTTGGAATTAATGAGTTGTGAGAATGATTTTTTATGATTTATCCTTGTCAGGATTATCTTAAAAAAAAAAATATTTTTTATTCAAATAACATTTTTATAATAATTTGTTTTTATGATTTTTTGGCTCTTGACAGCCATATAGAAAGTCTTAATTTCACCCTTAATTGACCGAAATTGATGAAATAAAAGGTCTTCAACCCTAAAAGTTTCTATATATTAATTACAAATCCTTTCTTAAGTATTATATATATTTAGTTGAAGAGACGAATTTTTATTAATGATTCAAAAATTATATAAAAGTAATTTAATCTTTTTTATATTTTTTTTTGTTAATATATAATAATAAAAATAATATAACCGAAAATTAAAGTCACGTACATTTACTAAATATACTTGAAATAATTATTGTAGGATTTTCCTTATATTATTTCTTCATATATTAATTGGCCAAATAAGAATATCCTTGTGAATTTCCACAAATAATTTTCTTCTTTTTTTTTTTGCTTGACTTGCTTGTAGTAATATCCTTTCCAATTAGGCAGAAAAAAAGGAATTATAATTGTAAAAATAATTTCTATGAAAATGGTCAACCATTAAATTGAATGAAAATATAATGAAAATTCATGAATATTACGAGATGTTTCATAGTGACTTTAAGTGACAGCAAATTAAAGTTAATTTTTTAGAATAATAATGTTTAGATGAAAAAATATGTAAAAAAAATAATAATTTAGTAGTTAAAATAAAATAGAAAACGTGAATTGAATATGAAATAATATACTGCAAAATAAATATTACATTAAAATATTCCATGCTTCATTCAATATTATGATGTTTATTTTGTGGATTAAAGGGTTATAATATTTTCCAAAAAAAAAAAAATTAAACAAATTATAAATAAATAGTCGACAGACATTCAAAAAAAAAAATGTAGGTATGTACATATAAATTTTCTGGACATCAGTGTCAAAATATACACACTTTCGCTTCCAGATATAATTTATTTACAAAAATATTAATACGTATTATGAATATTAACTAATTTATTTATTTTCGATCACGCAGATGTTCTGTAAATCAAATTGAAAATATTGTACGAGTATGTATATTAAAAAGCAAATATTCTGACCGAAAATTTGAATTGATTATTATCTATAATGAATAAATTATGTTTTATATAAGAATAACAAATTTCATGCAGTAGTTTCATATGAATCGGCTTTACTTTATGTGCTGACAACTGTATACAATTATATTCGGCGTAGTTTTGACGTTAATCAAATCGACTTAGGTTTGACGTAAAATTGGCGTGCAGGTTGCAAAACAAACGCCAGTATATAATGTACGTCAAACACAAACTTTTCGATTATGTTTGCAAATTTGAAATTTTGTTTATGATAGCTAAATAATTCGTTTTTTGGGTTAGTTTTTTAATATTTTACAATTAATGGCATTTTCTAATTAAGTCATTTTAATCAATTTTGCTGGAAAATAAATTAAATAATTTACAAAACTTTACTACAATTACCAATCAATCAAAACCGCAAAAACCAACAAATAATATTCTTTTTATCTTAATTGCTCTTTACAACCGAAATATAAAGTACACACAAACACCCTGTTCTGAAAACACTCGTTTGTGTCAAATAATCGACGCTCATTTGAATTAAAATATGCAAGTAAAATATTTAACGTCATTTTTGTTTCGATGTATTATAAACACTAATTATGACTGTAAGCATTGCGAAAAATAACAAAGAGCTCCGTACTGAACACTATAATCTAAGAAAGCATTAAAAGAAAATATATAGTGAAAAAATACATGTGCAAATTAAAATATTTAACGTCATTTTTGTTTCGATGTATTATAAACACTAATTATGACTGTAAGCATTTATGGAATCTAGCCATCGACTACGTCTAATATAATCAATTAAAAATTTAATATTTAAGATTTAATACTTAATGAAAATGGGAAGTTCAATTTACAAAGCACGCCAATCCGATCGATAAATTAGCAATTCTTTTATTATACTACGAATTAATTTTTCAATTAAATTTTCAAAATGTAAATTCCCCATTGTATGTACATACAACCAGGAAGAAATATTATAAATAAGAAAATTACAAAAAAAATGTTTTTATTATCTGAAGGGGTCAGTTAGTGATTCCCCGCAACAAATATCAATTTTAATTTCGAGTCAAGACTATAAAAGCTCATTGAATCGAAGAACGTTCATCAGTTGATAATTATCAGTCATTTATTAAATATTACAAATTAAAAATACTTAAAAACAAAAATCTTTAAAAATGAATTTCTCAAAAATATTCTTTTTTGCATTCGTCGTTTTAATGGTCGTTTTTGCAGGACAAAGTGAAGCTGGATGGTTAAAGAAGAAAATTTTAAAACCAATTGTAAGCTAATAATTTGAATAATTTTGATAAAGTCTAATTTTATTTTTACATTAATTATAGGAAAAAGCTGGACGAAGAGTTCGTGATGGAACAGTTCAAGCTATTGGAGTTGCGCAAGCTGGTGCAAATGTTTTGGCAACAGCAAGAGGATAAATAAAATTAATTATTGAATAAGAAACAAATTTATTATAAGAAATTATTTATTGAAATAAAATGAGATTATAGTTTTATAAAAAAAATATTTTTTTACATTTTATGATTAAGAATTTTATCATTAGTAATTTTTAGTTTAGCAGATTTTAAATGCCTGTAAGTATAAATTTTATTGTTAAAATACATAGCGTTTATCGAAACATTTCAAAATGTAATTTAATGTTGATATTGTATCACATTCGTTGCAATAAACAAAATAATTCGTCCGCAAGATAAGGAATTGAATCGTACTTGAACCGATTATAACATAATTAATCATAATTTCATAGCAAAATAAATTAGATACCAAAAATTATGTCTAAAGAATTTCTAAGAGCATTGTTCACATAAGAATTTTTATTATTTCAAAATGATTGGGTTTAAAACAGAATCCAATTCAGTAATTTATCGCAACTTTATTCAGCTAATATAAAATGCTAGGCAAGGCATCTAGAAATTAATGTTAAAGGTAAATAAAATAATAAATGTTTCCATACTGGTCACTGTAATCAATCTAAGAAAACATTAAAATAAAGGTAATATGTTCCGCGGATCATTCAATCCGAAAATCAACAAGTGTGGAATTTTTTTTATTATTATTATTTTGATGAATTTTTTAAAGATAATCAAACATAAAGTCATGAATTTTTCAAAAACCCAACTTTATACAAAAGAATTATTGGATTTGCGAAGAGTTCTGCGATCCGAAAAGTTTTGGCAGCGTTATTTTAGAGAATGTTATATTCTTGAAGAGAAAATCTAACACATTTTAAATGTGAAGACCTACCTAAATATGAAAATGTTTCAGATACCATGAATTCAAATACATATATATAATGAAATATGTGTAAGAATTTAAACTTTTACTTAGAGGGAGATAGCCGAAACTTTATTTGAATTGTAATGTAATTAATGATAAAATAAAGTTTATTATTTAAATCACTGTAAGTTTTTTAAAATACATTGATAAATAACATCTTCAATAATATCTTTATTTCTTGACCACTTCCAATAAAACTATATATTTTTAGCAACTGGAATGTTTCATAAAGCCTTATATTTATATATAAAAATTTCAAACATAAAGTCATGATATAACAAGACTCGTAATTGATGGCGTTACCTCTGCTGTGGGTTAAGTAGGGCGATACTTCGCTCAACATAATTAAATTAACAAAAAAAATCTTTTTTTAATTAGTTTTTATATTATGTAAACCATTCGTTCTGTGAAAGTTAACTAAGTCCAAAATATTAGTTTTAAGATATTTAACTTTTAACATTAAAATTCAGGTATAAAATAATTATAATTTATATAATTATATAAATTATAATTTTAAATGGTAAAATAATCTAAGTTCTTGATGTTTCCTTAATTAACAAGACTATTTTAGAAATTTTTTGGTATACTTAACTCATTTTCCCAAAAAATGGACTTAGTTAGTTTTCACAGAACGACGAATAGGTTTAGGACTCACTTAAGTGATACAGAAAGCTTTTATGACAACTAATATTTAAATTAGATAAAATGCGAGAGTCTAGAAATAAATGGTGCGAAAAATAACAAAGAGCTCCGTACTGAACACTATAATCTAAGAAAGCATTAAAAGAAAATATAAAGTGAAAAAATACTTGCAAATTCAATTTACATGTTAGAGTTAGATTATGGAAGATTGAGACGATCGAACACGAAACACAACACTATATTATATAAATAGATACTAAAGGTCAATAAGAATTAGTTCCATATTTTTCAGAATGTTTGATTAAAAATGAAAATTCCCCGGTGTTATTTACTGTAAGTAGGAAAAAATATGATACAGAAGTCAATAATTATATTTCATTATCTGCACCGGTCATTCTGTCAGTGATTCCCCGCGACAAATATCAATTTTACTTTCTAGTCAAGAGTATAAAAGCTAATCGAATTCTAGAATATTCATCAGTTGAAATTTATCAACCATTTATTCAATACATATTACAAAATAAAAATATTTTCAAAATCAAACTCTAAAAATGAATTTCTCAAAAATATTCTTTTTTGCATTCGTTGTTTTAATGGTCGTTTGTGCAGGCCAAAGTGAAGCTGGATGGTTAAAGAAGAAAATTTTAAAACCAATTGTAAGCTGAATAATTTGAATAATTTTAATAAAGTCTAATTTTATTTTTATTATAGGAAAAAGCTGGACGAAGAGTTCGCGATGGAACAGTTCAAGCTATTGGAGTTGCACAAGCCGGTGCAAATGTTTTGGCAACAGCAAGAGGATAAATAAAATTAATTATTGAATAAGAAACAAATTTATTATAAGAAATTATTTATTGAAATAAAACGAGATTATTTTTTTTAAATTGAATTTTTACATTTTTATGGTTAAGAATTTTGTAGTTTTCAGCAGATTCTAGTGTTAATATCTAAATTAGAATTTTTATATGGAAAATTTGTTTAAGCATTTTGAAGTTTTGTACCGCATGTGACAATGCAGATTAGCTTTTTTTACAATCTAAAGATTACCGCCAAAGTTTAAAGATTTACTTTGAAATTTCAACTCAACGATTTTATTGCAGATTCGTTTTAAATTGAAATGTTTCAAATTTACGTGACAGACGAACAGACATAAGAGTTTTAATATATAAGATTTCTTGTAATTGAAGAAAGCCATAGGAAATTATTTTTAGATAAAAACCAAATTAAAACCAGTTAAATGAAAATTTCATAATTACATTTCCGTATTCATTTTTATTAATATAATTTGATTTTAAAATCTTATCTTAAAAGTTTCCAAAACATTTTGAACATAAAGATTATTGGTCCCTTTTTGATATTTTTGATGTTGAAATTATAAACCTTTAGGCTATACCTGATAATAGTTAAACAAATATATAAAGACCTTTTAAATGAAACCTTTTTAGCCCTAAAAGTTGCTATTTTTGATGGCCAAAAGACTTTTATTTATATTTCTTTGGTGGTTATAATAAAATAAGTTTTTCAAAAAAAAAAAAAATTATTTATTTAGTTTTATATTTTGATAACAAGTTAAATAGTAAACTATTTTGCCTATGGGCAATCATAATTGCAAACAACCCACAATACATACTCACCCCATAATTTAAATGAAAACTATATTTATTAAAAGCAACAGGACAATATATATTTATATCGTTAGAAGGATTTAAGGACGACAAAAACTAAAGATAACGCAGTCAAATTTTCACTTTTACTTTGTTTTTTTTTTTTTTTTTTGTATAGAACATTAAAATTCTGATTTTGGGGGATGGTTGATTATAGAATGAAAAATTTCATTATGTTTATATTGTTTCTTTCTATTTATATGTTTCAATACACAGCACGTGACTACTCTTGTTGCACATGTGAAAGTAACTAAACAGGACATAAAAAAAATGTTAACTTCTCATTCTACAAGTATTATTATTTACCAGTTATGCGAGGTGATGCGGTAAAATTATATATTTTTTTTCTATATATCCTTTATATTTATTATTTTTGATTTTTCTAGCGTTTTCGAAAAAAAAGGATTTTCAGTATAATATGAACAGAGTTACAAAAAAATCTTATGTCATGGGTTGTTAATTTTTGTTTTGAAAAGGGTGACTGATTTTTCCATAAAAGGATACAAAAATAACACATATTTATTAAGGATTAATTTTGTTAGAAACTAAAAAAATATATAAAAAAATAATAATAAACAATTCACAGGATAAATAATTGTGTATTACAAAAAAGTTCATATGGGAATTGTTTGATTTCGTACTGAACTAATATGAGCATAATTATTATGTAATTCGTATAAAATAAACATTTACTATATTCCTATGGGGATTTTGATTTTTATAAATTTATGTGAAGAAAATCACTAATAAAAACACTTCTCTTCAGATTACTTATGGTGTATGGTATATATATAGATAGATAATTATTATTGATTAAAATTGTAAAATCCCCATATATTATACTGTAACAGAAACAGTGATACAGAAAAATTAAAAAATGTATTTCATTATCTGATGCGGTCAGTCAGTGGTTCCCCGCAACGAATATCAATTTTAATTTCAAGTCAAGACTATAAAAGCTCATTGAATCGAAGAACGTTCATCAGTTGATAATTATCAATCAGTTATTTAATACATATTACAAAATAAAAACTCTAAAAATGAATTTCTCAAAAATATTCTTTTTTGCATTCGTTGTTTTAATGGTCGTTTGTGCAGGCCAAAGTGAAGCTGGGTGGTTGAAGAAGAAAATCTTAAAACCAATTGTAAGTTAAATAATTTGTATAATTTTATAAAGTCTAATTTTATTTTTATGTTAATTATAGGAAAAAGCTGGACGAAGAGTTCGTGATGGAACAGTTCAAGCTATTGGAGTTGCACAAGCTGGTGCAAATGTTTTGGCAACAGCAAGAGGATAAATAAAATTAATTATTGAATAAGAAACAAATTTATTATAAGAAAATATTTATTAAAATAAAATGAGATTATAGTTTTATAAAAAAATAATTTTTTAGAATTTTATTATTTTGTCATTAATTAATTTTAGCAGATTCTGAATACTTGTAAAAGTATAGATTTGTGTGAAGATGATGTCATTTATTGAAATCATTTCAAAATTTAAATTTATGAAATGAGCTAAGTCGACAAATTAAAGGTATAGGATATTTACTGGAATCGAATTATTCATAATTTAAAATATCCAATAATCAGAAATTATAACTAAAAGATTTCTAAAAGTATTTTTTTTTTTTATAAATGGTGAGGGTTTTAAAAAACACTAAATTGTAATCAAACTCTGAAATATAGAATTTAAATTGCTATTAAATCATTTCTCAATATTTTCCTATTTTAATAATATAGAAAATATTTAAAAAAAAATTATAAAATATTAAATTGTAAATTTTATTCATTGGTAATCCGAACCCGTCAAAAGAAGCTCATTTTAAAAACTTCAACAAAAAAAAACTCATTTCGGATTTAACAGGATTTCAAATTTACAATCAAGCAGAATTTTTCTTCTTTTTTTTAAAAAATAAAAACTCAAAATTCAAAAGATTTTAAAATCCATCAAAAAGTCCTTTTGAATATATTTTTTTTATTTTACAAATTTTTACTTACCGTAACACATATACAAAAGAAAAGTAAAATAATTGGAATTTTTCTATTTTATCCTTTTATAATTTAAAATACAAAAAAAAAAAAGGAATTAGATATTTTGGATACAGCCAAACAGAATCCTTGGGGGACCAAACATATTGCGCGGATTTATATTACCTAAAAGATGTAATCATGTATATACCAGGAATACGTTGTTAATTCTCTGTGTATTTTTTTTTAATATTATAAAATATGCAAATTAGTTTTTTTTTCTTGAATGCGACCATACCCCGCCGCTTATAGTATTCAGTTTTTGTGCTAATACCCAATGAGGGATTGACAGATGAGTGAAAATGACTAAATTCTAATTGTAAAATAAAAAAATTACATTTCTGGCATTGTCGTCGTTACCAACGATTTGAATAAATTTTTTACGCGTGATAAAACTGTACTTAAAGATAAATTCCTTTTTTTTTTATTTATGAAAAAAAAAACTGACTAACTAATTTTTAAGGATACGGAAATGATGTGAAATGAATTACTATGGGTATATGATTATATTGCGTGTAAAGTTTTTCTTTTATTATAAAGTACTTGATGTCTTGATGAAAATAATATTCGAAATTTTTTATTTATTTCAAATTTTCTATTTCATTTTTATGGGAAATTGACAGATTGTTCATTTTTTTTTTATATTTTCATTTTCATTTAAAAGACTTGGAGGGAAAAAATCTTGCCACGTATACATTATTATTATTACTTGGAATTATTGAAACATGATTAAAATTCAATATAAATAAAAAAGGGAATTCTCTTTCTGGTTATAATCAAGGATTAAATATGAAAATTATTTGAATAACAATAAAAATTTGTTAATATATTTTAAGATTTACTTTCTGTATTTTTATATAATAATTTACAAAAATTTGATATTTTAGCTTGTCTCAGTGAAATAATTATTTTCTGATGATGGTTGTCAAAAATATATTATAAAATTATTGATTAAAATCTGTGTTACTTGTTAGTATATTATTAACCCGAATATAAGATAACCTCTTGAAAATATGCTTTCATTTTAACCCCAATATTTACTTTATATTTTCTAACTAACATTTTCAGGGTAGTTTTTTGTTGTTGTTGTATATTACGTAACAATATCAACAGGATATTATTGTTTCATTGAAAATCTATAGATAATTTAAGTGAATTTTACTAAGTATTTTTTTTTCGTACCACGATACCACTTACTTCTGTTCGATTACATTTTTTCAAATTTCACCTTAAGGCAATATTTGTTTTCATGACATTCTGATCACAAAATCGGTGATATTGATGGGAAAAATGAGGTTAAATTAAATATAAAAATCTATAAATGGTTATAAAAAAAAAGAGATGAATTTGATGTTTTAGCCTTAAGCTATAAATGAAAATATGTAATATATTTTCATTTTATACAAATAACATAACAAAATAAATGAAAAACGACAAATTTTTAAAACATTGTTTTTATTATTTTATTTTCTAAATTCTATTTCTATTTCTAATATGAAGATAAGAAATTAAGTATAAATATATGCAATTTATAACAATTTAGAATATTAATTTAATTTTAATCTGAAAAGAACAACAACGAAATGTAAAAATTATACGTTTTTGGTGATTGGAAATAGTTATTCCCGCGCTGAAAACGAATCATAAATTAAACCAGGAATTGTTATTTAATATTCAGAAATGGATTCCCCGAGTACATATTTTTTTTAAAAGATTTAAAATTTGCATTTATTTTCATATACGAATTACAGAGATAACGAATTTTTTCTAAAACATTGATAAGAATTTGAATAAAAATCATTAATTTTTCTTATCTCGTTTTTGTATAATTACATAAATAGTACAAGTAATTACGAAACAATTTAAAAAAGAATTGAAAGTAATTAGACAGTAAGTTAAATTATCTAAGGAAATTTATATTTTTAATGGCTTTATGTCTGAAATTTTTATTTAGAAGTCATATATAGTTATATAAAAATTTCTAACATAAAGTCATGACTTAACAAGATCCATCTTTGATGGCGTTATCTCGAAGTTGCGGTAAGTAGAACGACACTTTGCGCTACAAACTTTCTTTAATTAGTTTTTATATTAGATAAACGAAATATCTTTAGGACTTACTTGAGTGAGACATAAAGTTATACCAGTAAAAAATGTTATCCTGATTTTATGTTTAACCAGATTTATGACACACCATATTCTTACATTAACATTAGCATATGGAACATTAAGACGATCGAACACAAATCATCATATTACATAAATAGATACTAAAGGTCAATAAGATTTAGTTCCATATTTTTCAAAATGTTTGATTAAAAATGAAAATTCCCCGCTTTTACTTATTGTAAGTAGAAAAAAATATGATACAGAAGTCAAAAATTATATTTCATTATCTGCACCGGTCATTTTGTCAGTGATTCCCCGCGACAAATATCAATTTTACTTTCAAGTCAAGAGTATAAAAGCTAATCGAATTCAAGAACATTCATCAGTTGAAAATTATCAATCATTTATTCAATACATATTACAAAATAAAAATATTTTCAAAATCAAACTCTAAAAATGAATTTCTCAAAAATATTCTTTCTTGCATTCGTCGTTTTAATGGTCGTTTTTGCAGGCCAAAGTGAAGCTGGATGGTTGAAGAAGAAAATCTTAAAACCAATTGTAAGCTGAATAATTTGAATAATTTTGATAAAGTCTAATTTTATTTTTATGTTAATTATAGGAAAAAGCTGGACGAAGAGTTCGCGATGGAACAGTTCAAGCTATTGGAGTTGCACAAGCCGGTGCAAATGTTTTGGCAACAGCAAGAGGATAAATAAAATTAATTATTGAATAAGAAACAAATTTATTATAAGAAATTATTTATTGAAATAAAATGAGATTATATTTTATAAAAAAATATATTTTTACATTTTATGATTAAGATTTTTATCATTAGTAATTTTTAGTTTAGCAGATTTTAAAAACCTGCTAGTATAGATTTAATGTCGAAATGCATAGCGTGTAACGAAATTATTTCAAAATGTAATTTAATGTTTGTATTGTATGACATTTGTTGCAATAAACCTACTGAAATCAAAATAATTCGTTCGCAAGATAAGCAATTGAATACTTGAAGCGATCATAGCATAATTAATCATTATTTCGTTGCAAAATAGATTAGGTTCCAAAAATTATGTCTGAAATATTTCAAAGAGTATTGTTGACATAAGATTTTTATAATCTATTAATTGAAAATGGTTGCGTTTAAAACTTGATACTTTTTAACTGAACTATGAAATTAATAATTATTTATTGCAACTTTATTCAGCTAAGATAAAATGCTAATCATCTAGAAATTAATGTTAAAGGTAAATAAAATAATAAATGTTTCCACAGTGGTCAGTGGTCACTGTAGTCTAAGAAAATATTAATATAAAATAATTGATTTGCAAAAACATCCGCGATCCGATAAATTTGGGAACTGCTAGTTTAGAGTATGTAATACCGATGAAGACTAAATCTAACATATTTTGAACGTTTCAGACACCTTGGATTTTGTCAATTTCTGGTGAGTATTAAGTGGCAACCGACACATAACGTATCTAATCTATATAATCAACTATGTTTAAGAATCTATGCGTAAGATCACTTTATTTAAAGGAAGATAACCAACACTTCATTTGAGTTGTAATGTAATTAAATATAAAATAAAGATTTTTAATGAATGTTATTTAAATCACAGTGTTCAATACATATTTACTAATAAGATTTTCAATAACTTCCTCATTTCTTCACTACTTTACATAAAACATAATTCAATCTTATTTAATGTCCTCTCAGTTTCGTTTCTTCAAAATCAAACAATCCAACTTTTTTTGCTGCACATATGCTACAACATTTCTTATGCAAACTTCTAAAACATCATATATAAAAACAAAATTTATCCACATGTTTATTTTGAAAGTGAAACAATTTTGTTTGTTTATGCAAATATATTATGCAACAACAACAAAAAAGGACTCTCTTTGATACAACAAACTTAATTTATATGCTTGTACTTTTCAAATATGTATACCAAAAATAGGACTAACCAAATATAATTAAATTTTGACAAAAGAAAACGTGTTGTTTAATTAATATTTTCGAATTTATCTTAAGCTTGGGAGGAAATAAGGAAAATGTATTTCTTTTTTTTTTAAATATTTATGTACAAATGAAACATGTTGTTTAGAAAAATAATGAGTTTTCAATATAATGGAAATTTAATTTATTCAAATCTATAATAGAAAATCCTCCGAGGTTATGAGAAGAAAAAGTAATATAAAATTATAGGATATTAAAATATAATTGATTAAATTTTTTTTAATATTAAATTATTTAATTTGTTAAAATTTGAAATATGTTAGTCAGAATTTGTAATAATTTATTTGTCAAAGTTTATAATTAACCTCGGGTGACTGAAGTGGTCTTCTTTTTATAGAACTGTGAACCCAGACATTTGGGGTTGTTTGTTAATTCATGTTTTTATTAGTCTAATTTACTAATATTTATTTGTTTAGCGTTTGTTTTGCTTGTTTGTTCATTTTAATAATTATTTTTCGCAGTATGTAGAGAAAGTGCCAGAATCCAAGCTTCAAGTTAAGAGATATTTTCATCTTTGTTATGTGTTCTTGTCTTTTGAAGATGGACTTTCTAACAATATTTCTTTTAACCTTGATCAAAACAAATTAATCAGTTTTTTTCTTAGTCGTCATTTTCTTGATAACATTTTTTATTAATTTGTTTCTTAAGTAATGAAGATCTTAAATATATTTCTGGGGTTTGTACCTAGAACATATATCCTTTTAAACCCTATCATTACATACAATATTCACCAACTCTTCCACTTCATTTTTAAACGAGTTTGAAATATCACAGTTTAGAAAGAAAAGTCAATTCCATTTTTACTCGACATTTATTTTGAAATAACACGGTCAAAATATTTGCTTTTTATAAAAACACTTTAAACATTGTTTCTTTCAATGGTTAATTTCACGACTTTTCTAATATATGGTACTAATTACATATTTACCAAGGTTTTGTTTACACGACTTTTTCTGTATCTTATATGGGTAACAAAAAAAATTGGGTTTAAAAAAATTACATTTATGAGGGAAATTTTCAATTTTTAAAATCGATTCATAATTTATTATTGATAATTATTTCAAATTCAGAGGAAATAAAAACTTTTTTTAAAAATTGAAGATTAAAGAATCCCCTATTTTGATGTTCTATATAACAATTAAACATTTTATAATGACACACTAAAATTTTGTTAAATTATTTAACGAATTAATTAAACATTTTTATTTGAAATTGTGATAAAATATCTGAAATTTAAGTCACTTTCACAAGAAATACTATCTTAAATTCTAAATTATATTTAAATTTCCTTTCATTTAGAATTTAAACAATAATATAATTAAAAAATTAAATAGCTCTTAATCTATCTGATAAGTATTTATGATTATTTTCTGCTAATTTTACTATATTTCAAAAGCTTTCGTTATTTGACTTATAATTAACAAACAAAAACTTATCTGTAAGTAAAAATTTTTTTTTACTAAGGTCTCTGACTAGTGACGATTATTTATATTTAGCATTGTATTAAGTTATTGATAATAAATACAAAATTCTCATTCAGTAAAAGTTGCAAAATCAATTGAAAACAGACATACAAAATAAAGAAATAACAGACATAAATAAAAATACAATGTTCATAATACGTCAATATTTTATATCTTCATAATTATATGTACAATAATAAAGATTTGTGACTCATAATATAAAAATATAATTAATCATAATTTCCCACTTCAGTATTTCTTAAAGGTTGGTCAAACATAAAATTATTATCATAATTAATTAAAGCATTCTAGATAAAAAAAATTCATCTGAATTATAAATATTGGTAATATTTTAAACAGAAAAAAAAATTGTAACATAAATACGACAAACAAGTTTCCGAAAGATTAATAGATAAATATGTTCATAAAATTATGAAGCTGGAATAAAATTTTTTGAAATTCCCCTTTATATTCCAGCTAAAATAATATGACATAGAAAAGAAGAATATAATTTTGTTATCTGAAACGCACGCTAAGTGATTCCCCGGGAAACTTATCTGTTTTATTTTCCAAATCAAGAGTATAAAAGCTGGTAAAATTCAAGAACGTTCATCAGTTGATAATTATCAGTCAGTTATTAAATATTATAAAATAAAAAAACTTTAAAAAACAAAAATCTTTAAAAATGAATTTCTCAAAAATATTCTTTTTTACATTTGTTGTTTTAATGGTGGTTTTTGCTGGTCAGAGTGAAGCTGGATGGTTGAAGAAGAAAATTTTCAAACCAATTGTAAGTTGAATATATTTTAAAAATAATTGTGTTAAATAGTGTGATAAATATCATTTCTTTCTTAAGGAAAAAGCTGGACAAAGAGTTCGTGATGGAACAATTCAAGCTATTGGAGTTGCACAAGCTGGTGCAAATGTTTTGGCAACAGCTAGAGGATAAATAAAATTAATTATTGAATAACAAACTAATTTATATATGTATTCTAAGAAAATATTTATTGAAATAAAATCAGATTAATTTAACATAATTTAAACAAATTCTTATCAATCACTTCAACTTTTAGCTACTGCTAAAAGTTTGTATAGTTTAAAAAATGATAATATGCAAATTTACCAGTTAACAAAAATAATTTAAAGTGTTACCGAAATAATAAAAAGTAATTTTAAATTGTATTTAAAGTTTCAAGTCTTTTTGTCATTTCTATTATTTAGATTTATTATGAATATATAAAATTCATAATTCAAATTTTAAGTAAATTCATTAAAAAGATGTCATGACATTTCTTATTTTATTTATATTTTACTTGTATATTTATATAGAAAATTTAATTATTTCGAATAACTTAAAAATATTTCCTACAAAATATTTAACAACTTTCTTCTTAAGGATATGAAAAATCAAAAATTTCCTGTAAACAAGTATAAAAGTTTTTATGACGACACAGATTTAAATTTACAATAATATGAATTTATGATTTCGCGTCAAGAAGCTATTTCCATTTATGTTTATTTTAACCACAATGTTGAGACTTTTCTGAGGTTTATTTTTTTAGAGGGTGTTTATTTATATTTAAGTTCATATAAATGTATATCCACCAAAACTAAAATCCACCGACTCTGGTTTGATGGTCTCTATTTTTATACATAATATATTTCCGTTTGACTTAATATCTGACTGACAGCTTTGGGACCAGATTTTATAATTTTGATTTTCATTCATACTCCACAGTTACAAAAAGGGGTTGAGTATTTATGATGAGTGTGATTTTTATATATTTTAGTTCGTTAGGTGTAAATAACAAGGATTTATATTATTTATTATATATGTTATATGAAAAGTTTTATAAAAGGACTAACTTTTCTAATACATAATGTGTAAAAATTAAATATTTTGTACAAATGAATTTATATATAGATATTTTATTTTGTTTACATTCTAATCTAAATAATATTTTCATTAATTCAATAAAGTTTTTTTTTATTACTAATTGTTTATTTTTGTTATATTTTAAGTATTTAGAGGAAAATCTGAAAACTTTATTTATATTTTATTTGTTTTTTGAATTAAAATTCGTTATTATTTATCCTTCTTTTGGAAATAATTGGAGCATGATAAGGATATGTTTAAGTTTGTGATCATTTTCAATTTAAAATTATTGAAACTAATATTATATATAGTCCAAGAGCTAGTAACGATGTTTTCGCAGTTATCAAAAAGAGTAGATTCTTATGGACTCACGAAATATGAAATTGAAGGTCTGAAATTCCACAATATTGCATATTGAATACCATGGCTTTCAAAAAAGATATCAAAGTATTATAGTTACATAAATAATCCCCAAAAAATGAGTGTAAAATGACGTATCATATGTTTATTTATCTTACCAATTACTTTAAATTCATGTGCCAGACATGTTGAGTGAGTTTATAAGAGACGGTGTCTATACATTTTCATGACTCCGAAAATAACCAACGTAAATATGTTTGTAGCTCCCAGACTAATAATAAGAATTGATTAAAACAAACAATTATAATTTTAAAGGGCAAACTAAAGTAATGAATACGTACGTAATTATTGAAACAAAATTGAAAATCATATTCGTACCAAATTATTTTAATTAAATATTTGATATTTTAAAATACAAATAAGCGTTTTGATATTTAATTTTAAATTAGAAGTATTTAAGTTTGCTTGACGCTGCATATTTTGAATTTTGACTTATAACTTTATAAAATTCTAAGGATACAAGAATAAGTAACAAAAAGTCTCATAATTCTGTATATAATTGTACGTCTAATCGATTTTATAAATAAAAACTTGTACATAATTCGGTAAGGTGTCACTTTGTCTTTATATCTCTCTATCCGCCTGTCTATTATTGCATTTTCTTCTGATTTAGAAGGGTTGGAAATATCAAATCAACATCATTCGTCGAAAGTTATAAATCTCTAGTTGTTCTGGTCATCGAATATTTTTGGTCACCGAATACTTAAAGAGACAAGCTATCTGACATAAACTGAGAGGCTGTAAACTTTTGTACCTCAAAATAGTATTGCAGATCATTCGTATTTACATATTTGAAAGATGTACAAAAATATCCGAATTAGAAAATAATCTGTTAATTTAATATCAATTTTTTTTACCTCAAACTTTTAGTTATAAACTTTGTATTCTTAGGAATGACTCCACATAATTTTACAATCAAATATAGAATGCACTTATTGTAAACCTACTTATAGTGTTCAATTTCAAATTGTAACATTTGTTAGTAGAAGTTTTGGTATAGTAATAAACATTTCATATTACATACTTGTAAAATTCCAAAAATTTAGTCAAACTTTTCTATTAAAAAATATTTTTATCTTTTGATTAATACCATAGCTTTTAGAATTTCCAATTTTACTATAAAAAATTACATGTAAATAATTCTTATAACAATATTTATTATATAATATACAAAAAAAAATATATCTATAACTCACTTTGAATTCATTTCACACTTGAAAAGGACTAAAGACTATATCATAAGGATATAATAAAATAATAATATAAAAAAAATATCCTTGCAATGTAAGAGATTCAATATCCCTGCAATGTAAAAGATTCTTTTTTATAGATATTTATTGGAATTCAATGTTCTGATATATTATTTTGAATGAATGAAAAATGGAAAAGGATTCATAAATATTTTTTTTCTTCTGTGCATTCCATTGAAAAAGTGCGTGAATTCAGTCAGTTGTGCAAATTTGTGTTATATTGTCTGAGAAAAAAAATATATATAATATTTATTATTAAATTGATTTCTATATCACATCACGTCCCCAAAGATGTTACTACTTTATTTTCGAACAAAAATATACAATTCCAAGTAAACTAAGGGTGAGAGACCCTTCACCTCTGGCTATACAATTGAATATACGAACACATTTTTCATTTTATAGATATTATATTTAAAAAAAAAAAAAGAATTTTTGGAAAATATTCAATTTTATATATAAAACGTATATAGAAAAAATTCATAAAATGATCTATTTTTCCGGATTGAATTATTGTTATTGTTTTGTAAGGTAAAAAGATTATTTATGCTTTACTAAATAAATTGATGAATGTGAATATTTTTGAATTATGTTGTATATGTAGATACTTGTATTATGTTGTGTGGAGATAGGATATAATGTTGGAATATAAATAAATTCAATTTATTTATTATTTATAAATAATATTTGTAATAATTTACTTAAAAATACTTTTAAAAATTTAAATTTATCCTTAACAAATTATAAATGACATTTAGTAAACATTGAAAATTGTCCTTAATTTTAATTTAATTTCAAAATACAAATTAATATAAAAATATGAAATTTGGTTTTGTTATTTCACATAATTTTTAAAAAGTATTAAAATTATTGGTCTATATTTTTTTGGCGCCACTGGCTTTCAAAATTGTACTAAATAACCAGACAAATAATTTTATTTTCATAAGGATTTATTATCGTTAGGGTGAAAATTTTTGTATTTTGTAATATATTTTCTGAATATTTTAATGGAAAAATAAATATATATTTTCTTGTTTTATGTTACATAAATTTTTATAAATAATTTTCAGTTTCAATTTGTTAAACTTCCATATAAAAACAATACGATTAAATTAATTATTTAATCAGCTTTAATATATTTTATTAAGTAATGTATATTTAAATTTCTTTAATATCCTTATTTTCTTATATAACACAAACTTTCACTAGTACTAATAATATTCTAATGCAATTTTCAAAAATTTTTACATAATGTAATCATTAATATTCAACTGAAGAAAACCATTTCCATTAAATCACTGAAAGGTGTTATTTTATCCGGCACGCATATATCTTTAATTTAAATCCTTGTTAATGTTCCCACAAAAAAACTATAAATTCAATATAATAATAAATATTATAAATATCTATATAGTCGTCGTCGTATATAATATAATTTTGGATTACAATTTTCGCAGTCCATTCATCTTATTTTAATACACCGATTTATGTACAATTTAAAGTCAAATCAGAAGCCATTAAAATTATTTATTGACGGTACACAATAAAAAAAAATTATTTATATAAAATAAATTTTGTATCTTGTTTTAAAATATTGTTGTTTTTAAGTGAAGATGTTGTGTTTATAAATGAACTGAAAGCGATTCCCCAACCAACAAAATAATATCTTTTTTTTTGTACTTTCGCTAAAGTTAATAAAAATATTTACTTATAATAGCAATAAATATGGAAATTAGATACTTTTCATTGCTTTTTTGTTGGAATTATGGTACAGTGAAAATGAAAAATATTAACACTTGGATAGAATAGCGAACATAATTTTCAAAATTTTATGTAATAATAATAAATTTAATTAAAATGATTTTGAATTTAACATGGGTAATAAAAATACCCGGAGCAGTTCGCATTATTAGTAGAAATAACATGACTAAAATACAAACTATAACAGGGTCACTTGGTTGGTTTGATTTAAGTGGCGAGTCCCATGCAACTTAAAGGCAACCCAAATTAGCACATTGGTACCGTTTTGCTAACACATGACCACATGTCTTGGCTAAGATAGTTATTTTAGCAACACCTCGTAGGATTCAGAAACTGTACCATTTCTGTAGGTCGTATAGATTGCATTCATATTCGCCAAGTGTTTCTGTACTGTCCTCAACAAGAGTTGGACATTTGCTGCAGAAGTGTATTTACAAGGTCACTTACTTCTCGTTATAACGTAAGAAAAGGATTTACATAACAAATGACTCGGAATGTGGCATATATCTTATATACAATATATGAGAGGATCCTGAAAAAGTCTGAATATGTCATTGCAAGGTTTGGGTCGTTCAAAACTCTATTAAAATGACAATGAATCCATTGAAGTCAAATCCATTCAAAAATTTACTGAACTTTTTAGAAACGACTGGATCTTAGGAATACATTATAAAATCCTTCACAATAAACGCACAGCACGTAATAAGCTTTTAGTTTTTTTAATTATTATTATTTAATTAAATTTATAAAAGAAAAATATGATAAATATTTGATAAATTGAATTATGATAACTCATAGCTCTTTAGACGTTTTTTTCAAAATTATAATTAATTACAAATATTTATATGATTAATTAAAAACTTGTTGCAAACTTATAATTACATTTACCATTTAGACATGTATTAAAACCGCACATAACCACAAGATAAATTAATGTATAAAAATTTAATAGAATTTCTATTTCTTTAATACTAAAATGAAAATTATTTAAGCATAAATTTCATTTATAACAATTAAAATAATCAACATAAGATCATTTATTATTTTAGTATAAATATCATTTCATTCTAGTAATACCAAAAAAACAGCCACAAAAAAATCTATAAGAAATTATTCAACAAATAATTTTTTTCTTTTTAAATCTCATTAAACTAACTATATACAGAAATGAACGCGCGACTTTTATATATTGTTCATTTTATAAAATTTCTGTTCATTTATCAAAAGGGTCGATGTAGATGGTAAAAAATTATTCATCACCTTAAGCATGATCATAACTCATTATTATAGTAATCAAATTAATTTCATCAATTTTCCATATATAGCTTTATTGCCGCACCATCAACACCATGAATCCTTGGCGGATAAAACTGTGATATTTTGCTTTTTAGAAAATGATTTTAATCATATAGCCAAAAGGCAAATTTATATGAAGATTTTCTCAATTTCCATCCCTTTTATATTTGATAAGAAAATGAAAGTACAATTATAATAATTAATTATTCGTGCTTGGCATTAATAAATCCATATAAAATTTATCTATCTCTGCCGAACTATGTACACATTAAATATTCGATATCAATTTTTAAGATAAACTCGAAATTCTTCACATGTAAAATAATTTCATGTATAAGACAAATTTATGTAAAATAACAAGATATAATTAATTGGAATTTGAAGGGATGACAACATTTCAAATTACAACTATTACATAATCTTTTACGTTATATATGTCTGTTGAAATCTGTCAAGCTATCATTGTTTTAATATTGTTGGATTAGATAAATTGCCGCGAAATTGATTAAGATAATATTTCCGACCGAATTTCAATAATAAGAGAAAAAAATTGTAATTTGCTAGTTGCGATAAGACATCAATTGAAAACAAAACTTTTACTTCTATTATTAAAGTGAATCTGTTTTATTTTTTGAAAAAAGTTTTGCTTCTAATGAGTTTTGGACACCTATGGCATCAGTCTCATAATTATATTCTTGATTTTACCGAGTGATATATGGAAAAGAAGGCCCAGCTATATCTTATCTTTCTGTTTTTGTCGCCTCAGAAATTCGTATTAGCTGTTATTGATCTGCCAATCTGATGTGTCTTCTCGCAATATTCCAATGATAAGCTATCGGTCAGCCCATTTTCCTCTGTCACGGTAATTATAATATACATATCACTAAATTGAAACGTCCATTATCCTGTACTATAATTAATGCTATTTATACTTTAATTTCTCTGAAATCACAACAAAATGTCAAAAGAAAAACATTGTCACTACAACCCAGCTACATTACAATATAAATTTATGCAGGCTTTAAGACATGCAGATAAAATCAACAAAAAAAAAATTTACACAAATTTCACATAAAGGTATGATAAATCATAAAAAAGGACAACAATAATAACTCACATAAAATTATACAATCCTGAAATATTTAAAATATCACATATTTTTTCAAATACTTTATTTAATGGACACTTTTTACTGAATACCTAGAATAATAAATTCAGAATTGAATATTGTGTCTTTAACATACATGAAAATAATTTAAATTGTCGTTTTTATTTTATTTTTCAAAATATTAAAATATGAACCAACAACATGAAAAAAAAAGATCCGTATAAAATTATAGATAGTTTATATCTTTTAAATCCTTAAAACAGAATCCTTAATTTGATTTATTTCTTTGACGTGTTAGCATAATACATTATTCGATTGATTCAGTATATAAACTCTATATATTTACAATGTAATGTTGCTTCTAATATTTATGTGTCTATATTATTACAGCCACTGTATCAATGCGATTTGAGGTTTAAGGATAATATGACAATTTTTGTTTTTTTTAACAATGTGGAAATGTCTATTTTCCCTATTTTTGTTGTATCTTTTCCAGTTCATTATGTTTTTGGATGCAAAAAAAAAAAAAATAATATTTAAATTTAAATTACCACACGCGTCTTGCAAAATTTAAATCAAGCCAAATTTCATTTCTTATATATATTTTAAAAAAACACGTATTTATAACAAGGATAATAGAAGAGATATTATTATTATTGCGGGTAACAATGAAAAATTGATGGTTTTATTGGATCATTTACTATCTGATTTTGATATAATGATAAACGGATATTATGAAAAATTAAATTATTATTTTATATTGCAATTTTGATGTGATGATTGATATTAGATAGAAGTGGTTAGTGAAGCATTAATTGAATAATTGTTTGAAATAAGGGTAGTTATGATACTGTGAAAAATTTATTTTTTTACTTCTAAATAGTGACGGAAAGTCTAATCTAAAAATTGTTTTTCTAATCTAAAAATTTAAGAGTAAACATAAAATTTTGAATAGTTTTTTTCTAAAAAAAAAACATATTCTAATCTTAATTTATTAGCTTATATATTAGCTTTTAGAATTAAAATTATCCTGTATACAAACACTATATAGAAGAGAAAGGATCTATTTGTTTGTTGCTGTCGAATATATTCAATTACGATAATTAAATATTTACCAATCACTTCTGAAAAACAAATTCTATATACGATTACAAACAATTCTCTATACAGATTTTCTGATGGTGCTATTCAATGGATAAGGATATCGAAATAATTTCCGGTAAATTTTCTTGGATAAATGTTTATGGGGGTGAGACAAAACCAACTAAAAAACAACAATAAAATAAAAAAAAAAAATTAGGAATTTCAATTTTTTTATTTTTATTTTTCAAAATAAGACAATATGAGGATGAAAATACCATCCTCCAGGGAATGGTATAATTTTTATGCGTACATTGTATATTTTAGTCTAAAAAAAAAGAAAAATATCAACAAAGAATTTTTCAGTTCATTATTATTTAGGTAATATAATAGAATATCCTTAAAATTCTACCATATTGGCTGGATTATATAAAACACGCGCTATTGATAACGAAATTTATATAAAATAAATAACAATTTTTTTTTTATTTACTATATTATTATCGTTCTACTGTGAAGGATGAAGGATATAATTTTTTTAGATTATGAGAATCGATTTTAACGCAGGAGTGAATTAAAAAATAAAACCCAATAAAATTGAATTATACTCAAAAATCCAATCAAGTAGAAAAGCAAAAGATCAAACAATTGAAGAGTTCTATTCTTTATGTCCACAGCATAAAAAAAAATAATATTTTATGATTACATTTAAGTTAAAAGGATCTGAAATTATGTAATTTAATATGTTTTATTTAGAGGATGAAATATTTTTTGTGTTATTTTGGAAAATTAGTTATTTACTTGTTGTCCTTTATGTGTAGGAGAGAGTAAGTAGTTTATTTAAGTTTAAATAATGTCATTTGAGTACTAAACTAAGTAAAATTTTATAGGTTTGAAATTTAAGTAACAAGATAATTTGTGTAATTTTAATATTTGGAAAAAATCAAATCAAAAGATTTTGTATAAGTGTCCATTTTCACCTAATAAAATGAGGGTTTCGGGAAATTATTTCTTAATCCCAAAAATCATTTTCAAAAAATACATTTAATATATTTCCCAAAGGATCAAATTTACTATTCCAATTTTTTTTATATGTGTTCATTGAACTAACAAATTTTATATATAAATGTTAATAATCTTTCAACTTTTTGTAATGATCCAAATAATTTAGTAACATGAACCTTGCATCTTTAAAATTATGAGGCGTTTGCATAAACTATGTTTAAGTTTACATTATTTTGATTTCCGGTCAATTTACAAGTAAAATACATTGTTAGGGTTATTTCTGTTATTACCATTCAAATGACCTACTGAGGTCTTGAGAATGAACACATTTCATTTTTTCACAATCTATCAAAGTTTACGAAAGTTTACGAAATAAATCTATCAAAGTTTACGAAATATGTGAGTTTCTAGGCATGTATTTGGTTAGTTTGAGTGCGGACCAACTTAAATCCACCATGTACTGAGGCACTTGTGCTCTTTCTACCTCTGTCGAAGGCTAATTACATCTACCATGACATTAACTCATCGCTTCTTCTCTTATGAATGAATCAAACTGACCGGTTTTGCTTTACCTGATCAATTAATGTGGTCTTTCAAAATGCACGGATTCTACCTACTCTTCGCAGCCTTTGTTTTTGGTTTAACCCAAAAATCCCAAAAACAATTTGTGTGATAGAATTTACTGCTTGTATTTAATAAGAAATCTGTTTAAGACAATTGTCAGTATACGGTATCAAGATCTGATAATACTTTAAAGATTGAATTGCTGAACTGTGCATTATAATATGATGCAACAAAATTTGATTGAATGTTGGATAATATTAACACCCGTAAAATTTGAATCGTTTGTAAAATATGTTAAATTAAAATTTAGTATTATAATGTCCAAATTTATATTTAGGAATCAATTACATACATTCTAGAGAAGATTCCACAAAACCTTTTAATAAATTCTAATTATGTTAAAATAAATAAAAATATTTTCTTATTGTTGTTAGAAATTTACGTTCTAATTTAAAATGCAAAACTGATTAAAAAATCGTTAATCAAACACCTTATAATTAAGTTATGAAACAATATTTTTTGTTTAAACTGTTTCTAAGGATAATTCATTTAAAAAAAGGATATCTTTTTATTTCTCAAGGGTGTTGTTTTCTCATCTTATCCTGGTATTATTTTTTTTTTTTCGGTGTCCTATTTATTTATATTCTTTTATTTAACAAACAGAAATAAAAGCAATAGCAAAATGAAATAAAGGTACAGGAAGTTTAAATATTATGGGTACTAATATAAGATATTCAATTAAGATTGTACGATTATGTAAAGGGTTGACTGGTTATACAATGATGGACAAAAGGGTGAGATTATTTTTTTTTTCATTCTTATATTCAACGTTATGATAATTATATTAGTAAACATAAAAAAAAAAAAATATTTTTACAAATTTATGTAACAAATTTTCCTAAGGAAGATATATTTTTTTTTAGTTTGAATTATGAACGAACAGTTTTTTTTTTTTAAATTATTTGTTTTGCCTAACAGGAAGTTGGGGTTGAATTTTCCTAATATTATTATATTAACATTGTTGATTTTAAAATTATTATTTTTTTTATTTTTTACTTTTAAAAAGAATTATGATTTTTTTTTGTAAATTGCTGAAAGCGAAATAATTTACGAATAATTAGATTTATAAATAAAAAATATTGTTTAAATGAAATATTAAATTATATAGAAGTAATTTTATTTAATAAGAATAATTTTAAATTATATATTTCAATTTTATAATAATTATATATTTAAATGACACATAAAATGTAAAATTTTTTTTATTACTAATTGCCACAGCTAATATCTCAATCGTACTCCAGTTTGTAAAATTGTATAATAATAATTTCCATCATCCTTGAATAATATATATAATTACACTCTTACATGTTCTTAGGTACATTTTCTTCAACAATTTGTAAATGAATGACATTAGTAATTTGCATGATGCCTATACATTGCAAAAACTGGTTGTAATGTGTTGTCAACCGGGTTGTTTACAACCGATATTAAAACTGACAAAAATCAAAATGTCAAATATTAAATATTAAATGTAAATAAAAATCTCTAGTGAAAGTTGTTTGAAAAATAATTATAATATTATTTCAATCAATAAAAAATATTGATAACAAATACAAAACATATGTTTTTGACATAAAACAACAAGAAACATTATTTTGGTTGTACAACTTCTCCATATTCTATTCAACTTACAACCATCACCCAACGCCCAGATAAATTAAAATATTTTTATATTTCTTCAACCAATTTGTCAATCAATCATTGTACAACTTGTTTATCAAACGATACAACTTGACCAAATTATGAAAACGTTAATAAACATGTTGTAGAATGTATGGGCAGCATAAATTGTCATGTACCGAATTCAAGCAAAACCTAACTTCTAAACAGTTCTTAATCTCAATATAAAAGTATAGTAAATACGAAAATTTAACATAATTTTATTTGTTTTTTAGATAGAGTGCAATTAAAATTCTGACAAAAGCCACAAACAAATTATTGAAAATGGTTTTTTTTTCAGCTAGAAAACATAATTAGTTAAAAGCTAAAATCAAAAAATTCTTTTAAAACCATTAAAATTATTTACTCATTAATATATATGATAAAATAGTTTAATAATTCATATTTATGACCAAATAATTTTTTGAATTAAAATTTAATAAAACTTTTCAATTTAAAATGAATAATTGAGAAAATTGTATATTTTATAATCATGCATAAAATTTATAAATATCTTATGTAACATATATAAAATTTTTAATACAAATCAAATTATTTAATAAAAAATTCTATTTTCAACTTATTAATATATAATTTCAAATATTACAAATTTACAACTGAAATATTCTAAACATATCCACATATTCATAATGAAATTTTCCACATCAATATACAAATCAGCTGGAACTTTTCCAATCTTATGAACAAATAATATTATACAGATAACATCACTGTTTGACATACTAAACTATTAATCATTATCGCAGCGGTTGTCCTATCGTTAAAAATTAATTTTTCTTTAAAAAAATACTCATATATATTTTATTAAAATCCTTTTTTGCCCTCAATTGAGCCTCCTCCAAATCGACATTATAATAAATACTTAAAAAAGTAATTCACATAAAAAAGGGTGATTTCCAGTTATAAATGTTAATTTTCGCAAACTTATATTATTATATATATTACTCCAGAATTTGCACGCGAATGTTTTTACTGAAAAAAAGGGTGCACAGGCAATGATGTCACATGCATATATATCCGAGCAATCTTAGTAAGGATATAATCAACTCTCTAAACTACTGTGAAGATCATTTTTTATGTTTTTTTATGCAAAATAAAAAATACATAATTTTTTTTTACTTCTATTGTTGCATATGTTTAAAATGACAGAATATAAAAAAAATCTACACATATCCTTTAACATGTCAGATGTCACCCTTTCAGAGACCTTGAATGTTATGCAAAAGATTTACACATTAAGTAAAAAATCACAGTATCTGAATTCGCGAATCTTGTTAAGTGAATATACCAAAAAGATTTTTTTTTAAAAAAATAAGTTAAAAAGTTAAAAAATCTGTCAACAACATAATTTTTCAAAATTTCCTAATGATCCTAAAAAGAGGGTTTAGTTTATTTACATATCATTATGTCAGCCTTCTTTTTTCTTAGTTATGGAATTTATTTTATCCTCAACCTTCAAAATCTTTGATTTAAAAAAATCTTTATCATAAATCATCTAAACACTAGAATTTATTTTACCTATTCATACACCAAAAATATCCTTGCACCTTGCTGCTTTATTCATTGACAATATTATACATACGTATATAAAAAATAAAATCAAAATTAATCAGGATTCATAAATCGTTTCAATATAAAAACTTCATTCAATTTTTTTTTTCTTGTTGGTATTAAAAAAAAAAACAATCACCAATTTATAAAAGAAATCCTTTTTGATACTAACAACAACAACAAAAATGATGAGAAAATAATATTTACACGAATATACATATGAAATTTATCCTTTTTTGATGCCTAAAGGATAATCTGTATCTTCATTGCACAAAAAAAAAAATGTTTAATGGTGTACGCGAAAAATAAATATATACAAAAAAAATTGAGAAAAATTACATTATATCACATCATTTTTCATGGTTGATGTGTCACTTACATTTGGCGCGTGTATATCGCATGTTATTATTATATTTTATATCATCATCTTTCGTCCTGATTTTTTTTTTGTTAAAGGGATAATGTGCACATATTCTAGTAAAAAAAATATAAAATGAATAAATAAATTTGCATTTTATATAAAATGACATCATACTTTACACGGGAAATTCAAAAACAACTTGCATTTTTATATGAAAATGTCAGTCAACAAAGTTGTAAACTGATAACGTTAAAAGAAATTTCTCATATCCTTCTTAAGATTCACAAAAACGCCCTCAGGAAAATTTTGAAATTTTTTTTTTTTATAGTGTTTGCAAAAATTGGAAGTTTTGTAACACTTGGTGTATATTATCTCATGCATCCCACCTCATTAGTTTTATATATATCATTACTCCTGAGAGTGTTACGAAATACGAAATTATAATAAATGACTTTATATATTTTTGTTATTTACAAATGATTCTATCACTACCTCCCATCTAATTTTAACCGGCACTAACATAAATAAAGTCATTCAAATTATTTTCATTTATTTCATCATTTCAAATCTTTAATTTTGGGAAGTTTTATTATTAAAGAAATTTCATCAAAAAACGGAATACAAAATTATTAATAAAAATTGATGAATACTTTTCAACAATAATGAAGAAAGTCAACGTGACAAAAAGTAAATTTCAAATTACTATTTATTTTAAGATAAAAAAAAAAAAAAAAATTATGTTTCTTTTAAGAACAGAATTAGAAGAGAATTTGGTAACAATGAAATAACAATACGACATTAGGAAGTGTGTCACTTGAAAATAATGATGATGATCCTTTTACGAAACCTCATTCTATTCATTTCTATTTGGTATATATTGAAAGGTACGAGGGTGTTTAATTTTTTAATATACATATATATTTTTTTTCTATGTTGCACAAGGATTCAGAATCAAATTGTATAAAAATTTTCTTTACTTAACACTTCTGTGTATCACAAAAAATAACCCCCACACCGAAAAACATAAAAAATATGTTGACAATAGAATCCGCGATTGTTGCAATTATAGAAAATTATTTTTTTTCATTCAACAAAAAGATTAGATTTTTTTTTTTTGTATATAATTTTCAACAATCTGTTGTTAGAAAATACGATTATTTCCTGGAAAATACTGTGAAAAATGATTATAATGATTCGATGGGTGGTAAATTTTTACGATAATAGATTAAATATAAAAAAACAATCATTGTATTTGAAGGAACTGTGTCGAAATCAAATCACAGTGTGAAATCATTAAGTTAAAAATTATAATTTTTTTTTATTTTTAGTGTCATAATTATTTATTTAATATTTTTTATAAGTCAAGAGGTTTAGCGACAGTGAAAATAACAATTTAACAAAATGAAACTTATTATTGGACATATATAAATAATTTAGTTAATAATATGATAAAATTTGTTGTCCTTTTGATCATATTATCATTAATATCAGTTGTCCATTACAGGGAATCATTATATTGTTATAGATTTGCAAAAATATACTTTTAGTATATATTTTTCTTTTATATTCTGGAATCCTTTACAGTTCACTGCATTTTTTAAACGACGAAAACAGCCAAATAAAAAATTTGTTTGGTTGATGTGTGATTATCATATTTTTTTTTTATTTATACTAAAAGAAGAAATGGAAAAACATTGGTTGCTTTGTGACTTAAGGACATTCATATATGAAGATCAAAAGAAATCTATGAAAAGAAATGTTGATTCTAATTTGTTTTTATGTTGAAAGATTTTAGATTTTTTTTATATTATTTTTTGCAAAGTTGACTATGCACGTTCCAATACTATTCAAATCAATTGATGCATATTGATTTTTTGCATGAATTTAACTTTACCTGAAGAATTTGATTTTTCTATTTACAAATTTGGTCATACATAACAGAGTTAGGTAGAAATATCAACATTTTATTAAAACATTTTATAAAAAAATTAAAAAATTCTGAATAAAATTGTTGAATGGGTGAAACCGATTTTGAACACGATTAAGCAAGACCTTCACTTCCTATCTTTAGCTGATGTTAGGTGGATGGAATTTACCACGTGGACGTGCTGGTAACAACAAGAAAAACGTTCTCCCTGTGCCCGAAAATCCACTACTTTATCCAGCAAAACTAGAGGTGGTTCTACTTTAAAGGTACTTATTGGAGCAGCTCCCTAAATTAAAATGTTGTCATTGAGAGATGCTTATTTATATAACATATAAAAACACAACCAATAAGAAAATGACAAATTGATAATTCTAAACCCGTCAGATTATCAGTATTCAGTATTGAATTATCAGTATTCAGTAATTTATCGAACCCATTATGTCACCATATACTCAGTCAATTACCGGTATCTTTTTGAGTCAAATTAAGTAAATTTAAATTTTGAAAATGTATTTTAAACAATTTCCATTGTATTTGAAGTATTTTGGCATATATTCAAATACTTTTACACAATTATTACCCAATTCTGTATTATAAAATTAGAATTTTCTTTTATTATAAAGATCACCTTAAGGGCGATTTGAAAAAAATAAATTGTATTTTAAATAAAAGTTATAAGAAAATTAGGGTTACATGGCAATTTTGTTATGTCATTGGACCAGAAATTTCTATATCAGATAACAAAAAGGTTTCTCTGATGTTTTTTTTTTTATTTGATATATGCAAATCTAATTTCAATTTGAATCAACGAACTCTCCAATAAGGACAATTTCTCAAATTATTATTTTCCTTAACAAAAATGTAATCAAATAAATTTTGTAATTAACCTTAAAGTTAATATATATAAAAATGTAAATTAAAAATTCAGATATTTATTAAAAGTTTTTACATTTGATATAATAATAAAAATTTACTAATTTCATATGCTACGATGAGTAAATCATTTAATAAAAAATTCCACTAAATAAAAAACGTATACAACAAAATTTATTAAAAAATTTCATTTATCACTTTTATAATAAATCAAATCTTCAATAAGAAATTTTCAATTTTCATTATTAAGAAAAGTTATTCCCCTTCCCAGTAAATTTCACTTGGATAATAATGCAGCCAATTGTACTAATTATTATTATTGCGTAAATAAAATTTCAAAATTATTTTCCTTAATAAAAATTTTCCGCTTGATAACGTAACACGAGTACATTTTTCATCACATTCAGTAACCCATGAAAGGTAAAAAGCCATCATTTTGGGTGGTAGATATCTTTCAGGTTGTGCAGATGATATTGTGTCAAATATTTTCATCATTTCAATTACATAAAAAAAAAATAATAATAATAATATCTTACAGATACAGAAAAATGATAATAAAATAACAATAATGATTTGAAATTAATATAAAAAGAACGAAAAAGAAAAAGATTGTCGAAGAAATCAAATACCCGTCAAATTTTGTATTAAAAGGAAACATAAAGAAGATTGAAGGATTTTCGGTTTATATATCTAAAATTTTCAATCCGTGTTATTATTATTATTATTGTTTTTAGTATTGGGATTCTATCAAGTGATTTAGTCCTTAAGGATTTCCTTTTGTGTATAGTAGAGGGTGTATAATAAAAAAAAGAATTCTGCCTGCCAAATGTTATGATGTTGACAAGTTACCCCATCCGTTTGGGTTCTGTCAAAGAGATTATCCATGAAGTACTTAATAAATTAGTAATGGTTTGTGGGCATATACATATATATAGTAATCCTACTAGGAAACGTATACCATTAGTAAATAAGTTATCTTTTTTACAGTTTTTTTTTACAGTGGTTATTAAAAATGAAATAATGAAAAATATGAAATTGAATAAATAAAATTGAAAACAAAAGATCCGATTTTATGCTTTGTTGAAGAATTTAATTTATAAAATTCAATTGGTTTTGGAAATGTTGAAAATCTTAAGCTGTATTCACATTGCCACCATCACCATCAACCAGCGTTGACTTTAAATTTTAAATCACATTGTAAAGTATGGGCAGCAACTGCGTTCAGTAACAATTCTTTCAATAAAGTTGAAATTTGATTTCTTCATATATTTTGGATATTGATCAATATCCATTTATAATGAAACATTATTTCATCTAAAACGCTTATCAGAAAACTTTCTGGTGTAAGCAAAAAAAAGGAAAATTTCACAAGATACCTAGAGTTTTAAGTAAAAGCTTAAAAGGTGCAGAAAATTTAAGAAATATTAAAATTTAATAAAATTATCGATAATAAAATTATCAAAAATATTTAATATAAAAATTTACCTGTTGGATTTGCAAAATGTCTGAATATATAAAAAAAAACTTGAATTTATTATTCACAACAATACTAAAAAAAACACTATAAATTTTCACTTTCAAATAAAATTAAGCACATATTTTTTAATAATTTTCATTATATTAATATAAAATTGGAAATAAGTCCTTTTTATAATAATTAACACTTTATTTTAATATTGTTTAAATTTATTTTTTTATAAAATGAATATTTCCGCACCCAAAAAGTCTGAAATTTTTAATCTCAATGCACATTTTTAAAACGATTTTAATTACGCGAAAACTCGGAAAACTTAAATTTTCTAACATATTTGTAATTAATAATTTTTTAACAACATTAATTTTATTATTTAATTATTAAACAGGTAAAATATTATTTTTTATTAATTTTTATTAAATTTATTCGCTACAAAGTACCGAAACCGAAACGTCTTTTCACACCGACTGTTAAATTTTAACTGACAAAAAATTGTAGAAAAAAGCGCGCGAAATTTGAGTCATAAAGATATTGGAACAGGATCTTCATTAAGAATTCTAATTGTGCTACTATCCCTCGGTCCAACAAAACAGGTTTAGGAAAATTGGAAGTGTGTTTCTGGATAGCCAGAAAGAATCAGGCGGGATGAATCTCTAAGTTCAATCGTGGTTGACTGGAGAGTAAGTACAACAGTGTATTCACTAAGGCTTTAGTTCATGGAGCGAGGTAGTTATCTCTTAAAACCAATCAACTTTCACAATCGGTTTAGTTTCATTTGAAGTTTGAAGCATAAACAATAATATGTTTTTAAAATTGCATGATTAAACTTGTTTTAATTATTAATTTCTGTATTTATCAACTTATTATAAAATTAGGTTGTATTCGTGATTAGGCTTCTGTAGAGGTTAGTAGCTCTAAGGGGTCCACGCTTAAATTTGCGATAAATATTTCATATGTTCTAGATCATCTTGCAAATATTATACAATTCTAATGAAATTTAGTACAAATATTAGTTTTGTAACGTAGTTGGTGCCTATAAAATTTAAGATCGATAGTTTTAGTAGGTCAGTTCACTATCAAAATAACGAGTTCTATAAAAATACATGATATGTGTTAAAATATGAGTTAATTTTAATAAACTACTGTTTGTTACAAACATCTGTTAATTACAAAATAGTGTTGGATACAAAACACTGTTCAATATAACTACGATTCATCTGCTAAGGTACCCCTAGTTAGCATATTTTTTTAATGGAATTTTAAGAAACTCCTATAGTACTTTAATACTCTCCATTATTTACTAAATTATATAACTATTTCTTTAATCAATATCCTACTGTAAATATAATTCTATCCTTAATAATATTTATTATCCTTTAAAACATTTTCATTAATTTCTCTTGAAATTAAATAAATTGAAGGTGGAAAAGTCATTATATAACATTTTTGTACAAATTCATTTTCTTTCGTATAATTTAATCTTAATCAACGCATCCCAGACACAATAAAAGAAAATTTGTCCTTATAATGTTCCAACATTCCGCATACATTTCTATACTCTGTTTTAATAAAATAAAAATTGTGGAAAAATAAAAATTATGTTAGTGAAAACAATAGCTTGTCCAACACTATATTCTGGCCATCACCACCATCACCACTTGAAATATAATTTGTACAGGGGTGTATTTTGATTATTTTGGATTATATCCATTCAGAAATAAAAGAACCACAAAAAAAAAACAATTTTGTTCTGTAGGTATACATTTATACAGATTGTTGCACTGATTACGTACACATACAGAAATAAATTAAGCCAAAAAAAAATAAAAAATCTAGACATTGGACTAGATAACCAAACCATGCAATAATAAAAACGAAATTATTCCAAATTTTTGTTGCCAAAAGCCTCTCTCATTTGGGGATTACAACAGCTACCAAAAAAAAAAAAAAAAAAACAGAAAATGTGAAAAACAAAAGGAAAATGAAAAATACATTTCGATTAAGGATATTCTATATGAAAATATTTTAACTACTATTTTATATTTGGTTTGTGTTTCAGGATGATACTAGAGATGTTAATATATACAGAAAGTATTCATCAAGGATATACATATAGTAACTTGGCATTAATAGAAAAATTTTTGTCATTGGAAAAAAATGTCTACTGTTAGTGACACTTTTTTTATTTTTATTGTTTGACTTAATTTCTGTTTTTGTATTTTTATTTTATTTGTATTTTTATATTTTACTTGAGTGCAGAGGAAAATTTCTTTTATTGTTATGATAATGCAAGCAAGGACATTTTTTTTTTGGTAATTTGAAATTTAAATATAAAAAACAAGAAGAAAAAATTATTATTAAATTGATTAAATGGCAGGAAATACTAGTAGACAAAGGTATTAAAAAAAATTGATTATCCCTGGACAGTATAAGATGAAATTTTTTTTTATATTCATTCTGATTTTTAATTTATTATCTGTTCGGCCTATTAAGCACCCCATTGGTTAAATAAATTGCATGGACATTTATTAAAGAAATTGTCTCTATCTCCACTTCAATGTGATATTGGTTTTTTGATGAAAAACATTTAGCAAATCTGCTGAGCTCTTAATTTTTTTCATTAAAGTTAATTTTCTTATATATATGACGCATTATTAACAGCATGGGATTTACGCAATTAGAATGAATTATGTGCCAGGAATTGTGAGTTAATAAGCTATAATCCCCTTTTTATTTCCATAAAAACGTATAAAATTTCTTATAAATTTTCTTCTAAAATGTACATAAATATTATACATATATCATAATATTGATTAAGGAAAACTTGAAAATACAACAACAACAAAAACTCTCTTATAACTAAATTAAGAATTAAGTAGATTATGTATTTATATCCTTTTAACTGGGAGAATATTAAGGATGCACTTATTTCTTTAGAAATTTCAAAAAGAAATGGTCAAATGAATTAAAAACATTTACATTAGATATAAATCCTACAAAATCTCTTAAATTAAAAATTATTCGGAAATAGAGAAAGTATTGTAAAAGTTGAAGTACTAAATGTCATTTAATAGGGGTGAAATATTCATATGTTGGGCGAGGACATAGTTCATATTATCAAGTATATGGTTCATTATGAAGAAAATAATATCGACTAATACAAAAGTTACGAAAAATAGTTTTATAATATATTTTTACAATTCACTGAAATGCGGTTCAAAAAATATAATGGTCCGGATTCTCTAATAGTCGCAATGCGAGTTTCGAGTTCCTATACTCGTAATCAAGTTACTCGTAATTACGAGTAATGTACGATTCTGTAATAAATTGCAGATAGTAAAATTTTGAAAAAAAAAAATGAAAAAAATAAAGAGTTTTGCTGAGTAAGTTTTTAATACCAACCAGAACAATCCGATCAAATTATAAATGTTTGTACTGTATTGTGGAATATTACATACACCTCCTAAAGACCAACCTCAACCGGCAGTAATAGAAGAATAACAGGAAAGTCAAAGTTTATGTGCCGAAGGTTAACGTAATTCTGACATTTTTAATTAATTTATACAAAAATAAAATAAAAATTTAGTAAATAATGAAAACTTGTCGCAACCTTTTTTCATAGGAAGTAAAACTACTGGAAATTTCGGCTAAATTGTTCTCGTAATTTATTACAGAATTGACACTCGCATTTCGAACATTACAAAGTTAGCGAATCCGGACCAATATATATCTGTAATTGTAGTGGAAACCTACAACCTTTCAACTTTTTTAACATATTTTGTCATATTTTCTTCTTCTTAAAGCTTCTATTGATGGAAATTTATGACGGTTCTTGTGCCAATACCTTACAATTATCGAATTATTCTTCTGATTCATTGGATGGTGCTACAGCTCGATTTGCGCCGTATTTCCAGTTCCTGAGGTTAAGAATACTGGAAAAATGAATCTTTACATAGTGGTCCGATCTGACACAAGTGTGTCGTGTCTAGCCAATTATTAAATTAGGAGTATTTTATATGCCATCTTTCTTATTCTTCTAAAGTCGTCTTTCTATTAAAATAAAGACAGTTCCAGAATTCTCTTCGAAATAACTACTTACTACAAAATTTCATCATGGATACTTTTCATCGATCAAAATTCCTCGATAAAAAATGCTCGGTGTTATGTTCACGATAATCTACCCTATTACTCTTTAGACATATTCTTTTGTTATCTACTCAGCCAATCATTACCTCGTCATGATTATGTTACCCAGTTTTTTTTAACTAATTTTATATTAATCGAGATTATTTTATTCGAAATCATATTCTACTATACCGAAATTTACCATTCCCTGTTGATCATCTCTGAAATGCATATATACTTTCCATTAAAATAAATAAATAAATAAAAGAAAAATCTTTCTTTAGCTGATTAAGCATCCAATCGGGACTTGATTACATTTAATCAATTGCAATCATTTTGATTCCATTTTCGATAAAAGGTATTTTTTATTTATTTATTATACACCAGACCATAATATATACTTACAAAATACCAGTTAGTCTGACTAATGAGAAATAAAAATATATGAAGAACAAAACTACAGACATTTCAAAGGATATACACAAGGATATATAAATATATACCGAATTACTCAAATATAGAAATAGAAATGTTAGAAACGACTATATGCAATATTTATTTATTAGGGGTTGCATTTTATATGTTGAAAGGATGAAAATTTGTTAATGAAAAATAAATGAGTTTTGTCGATAGTTTTTAATTTGATGAAAATATTTAGATTTATTGATATAAATTGCTACTATATATTTATTTTAATGGATACAATTTTCAGACATATAAATTTTCGTTAAAATAAAAATTTAAATTTCATAATTAAACTGTCAACCCCTCTCTAATTTATTATAATAATGAATGCAAACAACATTATTTTTAATAAAATAAACAAAATTATAAACTTTTTAATAATAATTAGGTTTGAAGGGTAATAATAAAAATTGATTACATCTTTTTCATATTTAAAGAAGTATAGAAGGACAAAAACTTAGCTAAAAAACCAATTTATTTTGCTCTTGAAAATTTGATTGAAAACGCACCAGAAATATTAGGTACTAGAAAATGCATTCCACCAGAAATAATGTTCTACAAAAATTGAAAATTTTTGGTGGAAATCATCGTTGTCGTCATATCATATTTTCATATTATATGGTAATTTATGGATATTAAAAATTATTTCTTATTCAAGTAAATATAAAAATTATACTTTTTTTTTGGCGGAAATTTTATCCTATGTCTTCAAAATTTTATAGTCAACAATGTTTTTTCATTTAAATAGAAAAAAATTACATATTTTTGCATATAATTCTTATTATTTTTTTTTATATATATTTTTTTTTAATCAGCAAATGGAAATTTTAAGTATGAACCAAGTAAAAAGGTAGGATTTTATTTTTTAAGAATATATTTTACTTTATGGATAGACAGGATACAGAATAATTAATAAATGATTTATAAAAAAGAGGCACATTATCCTTGATTTTAAATTGAAAAAAAATATTTTTGCAAACCGAAAATCCCTTCTGATTCTGATATCAGATTCTGTATAAATCATTTTTTTTTTTGTAATATAACTTTGTAAAACTAAATGAAGTCTTACCAGTCAAAAAAGAAAAAATATAAGTAAAAATGTTACCAATAATCCATTAAGTATTTAAATTATATTTTTATACCCTTAGGAGATGTGTCCAGGGATTTTTATGAAAAAAATTTAAATAATACTTTTAAATATTTACGTCAGTCTGTCAGTTAAATAAATAATTTTACTAATCAATTTTAAGTGAAATTAAAATCAATAAACTCTAAAACTCATGAGATTTGTAAATATAGTAAATATATTTGTAAAACTTTAAAAGTATTACACAATATTAGACTTCAAGTGTAGATTTTGTTAGTATTTAAATGTCGAAATAGAATATTTAATGCAGAAACGAAGAATTGATGTCTAAATGAATTCAATATTTTTTCAGTTTTATAATTGGCTTGTATTCTTATAAAGAAAACTGTTCAGTACTGTCTAGCTGGCTTTATTTGGGATTTATAATGGAAAATTTCTATTTCTTGAAATTTTGTAATTATTATTGAATCATCTGAAATAATCAATATTGAGACTATTTCTAAAAACATGTTACCAAAACATTATCTTTTTTTAAATTAACCAGACAAATTAGTTATTTAATGTTTACCCAATTTCCATAGTCTAAAATTCTCCCAGTATTACAACTATTAGCACAATATGTATATAAAAATAAATAAATATTATTTATAACGTTTCAAGCCATTAAACTTTTATAAATTGTCCTATTTCTCAATAAAATATAAATATACATACTATAAATATATAAATTTTACCACAAACTATAACTAGAGATACTTTCATTTTCATTGCCATTATCAATAAATTTTCATAACCCTCTAACTTTCTACCTACTATATTCCATTAAAATAATAATAATAATGCCAAGAAAAAAGGGGCACATCCGCGTTTTACATATTTTTATATATTTATATATGTTATTTGAAATCATCCTGAAAATTTCTATCAGATCCTTTTTAGCCTATATGAATCTGAATCATATTGAATGCGTAATCATTAAAATTTGCTCAGAATAAAAATTCTTTTTTCGAAATTTACAATTTTTATAGTAATTTTGATGGCACCATATAGACATTAACAACTCAAGTTAACGGACCAAATTTCCGGATCCTTGATTTTTTTTTTTTTTTGCTTCTGTAATATATAAGATTATTAAATCTCTGCAGGATAATATTTATAAGAATATTTACAAAAAAAAAAAAAAAAACGGGGTGGGATAATTGCCATTTGATAAACATATGAAATCGATTCTGGGCTGTTTAGTAAATATCCTTTTTACATTTACAGAATTCATATGAAAATAAGAAATGCAAAAAAATATGCCAAGGACGGAAATGAAAGGCAATAAAAAGAATTTCATGGTTAAATAGCTTTTACCTCTCTAAATCATAATTTTTGGGAAATATTTATATATTTTTAGTATCATTTTTATTTGGTTTACCTAAAAAATACATATTTACATACATACAAATAGAAGGAATTTCGAATTTAAATATGTTTGAAATAGAAATTTTAATTTTCTGAATTAACTAACATCAAGAAAATTCATAAGTTTAATATTGATTTCTAAAATTTTACTGGATTCATAATGACGTGAACAAGTAAATATTTAATTTTACTTTAACTTGAAAATTCAACAAATTCAATTAAAGCATAAAATCAAAATAATTATGGATATATTACAGAGATATAGTCTTCATAATAAAATATCAGAAATGTGAAAAAAAAATATAATATGAAATGTTATAATGAAAAAGACTCTGACACACTTCAAAAACTTTTGAAAGGTTAATTACATTTTGTGATAAAAGTTCCCCAGATGGCTGACACCAAATTTATCCCTAGAAATAACCGTACAACAAAGATTTATATAGAAGTATATAACCTTTTCGTATATCCGACTCCGTGTTATATACTTCCAGACTGTTGGAAAAAAAAATCAATTTATATTGACTTATATGTTTGTGAAATTAGATTTTCATACAAAAAAAAAAACAAAGAAAATTATGTTATCTCAGGTATCAAAATTAATAAAATTATAGAAAGGATATTAATTTAATAGAATTTTGTTTAATCCGTAAGAAGATTTTGGAAAAAATAATAGAGTAAAGTATTTTGGTATGAATTTTGCCTATCAACATCTGACTAAGCCGCCCGCTACCATGATTTTACTTCGATTTCTATAACTAAGTTAAATTAACTACTTCAAGGACTTTTTTGATTGCGCTAGAGTTTTGTAATGCAGTATATTCTTTACCGTTTGCAATTGCGGTAGAACTTGTTAAGAGGGTTTCTGCTCGAGGTTTGTTCCTCTGCTCCCCAGTTCATCTGCTTCTTCGTTGCCCTTAATGTTATAGTGTCTCGGTACCCAGCAGAGCTCTACATTTCTGATTGTACACAGGGTTTGTAGCGCCAAAGTATCATTCGTCCAAGTTGGCACATAATTCAACGTTTACTACAAAAACTGAGTTAAAAGACAATTCTTAACTTTCATTTCAACAAAATAACTTGCACCCGCAAGAATAAACAAAGTGAAGACATCTTTTGAAGGTTTTCCTATATAGATAAACACACAACAATAATAGCTGTCAGTCCAACTTTTTATAACACAATTTCTATCTTTTCTACTTTATGGTCAATATTTTTTTTTCCTATTTTGATTTACGGTTGGATAATTTGGCGCTTTTTTTCCTCGTTCTACGTAATAATATGATATCCGCCACAATTTACCACCCAGCCGGCATACAATTTATAACCGCATATAAAAATAACCATCACTAAAGAATTTTTTCAAATATTTTCTACTTTTTCTGGTCTGTTGTTCACAATTTTGATTTGTTGTTTAGCTGCTGCCATCATCAAAATACAAAAGGACGAAAAAAAAAATAATCTAAAATAATTTTTATATGAAAAAGGAAATTCATTTCTGATCTCTTTCGATAGAACAATGCAATCCTGTTTCGTCATCATAGTATACAACATATTTTATTATGTTGTAATTTTTATTCTTCTTATTATTTATATATATATTTAATATACATTTTCGTTACGTTTCGCCGCATGCCTTAATATCTAAAACCATTGCGGCTGTATTTCATTATTTCTCGAATATTTGCAAATCTGTTAAAAATATCCTTCAGGACAAGGGGATCGAGATGGAATAATATTCTGATGAGTATTTTTATATTTATTTGACATTTGATGTTATTCATATTATTATAATAGGAAAATGAAGATTTCTATAATATTTCTGGAGTTTTAGTTTATTTGTTACTATAGAAAAAAAGGATACAAAGGATGGGGATGTATAATATTCAATATGGAAAGGGATTATATATTTGTTAATTTTTTTTTTTTCATTTTGGTATATATAAGAGTTATGATTTTGATGAGAAAACCAGATGATGATAATGACTATGACGATGAAAATATCCATGTCCATGACTATTACAACTGCTGCAATGATGTCCTTTTTATTTTTGGGGATAACTTTAATGATTATTTGAAATAATACTTACTAAACGAAGAACAACGAATAAAAAAAAAATAGAAACTATATAATAAAAACAAACTTTATTGAGATGATAATGGACTGAAGATGAGAATTCTGAATGGATCTTTTGTTAGTTTTTAAAAGTACTAAATAAGTGGAAAAATATAATAATTTTTGTGATAAAATTTTCTTTTTTTTTCTAAATAATTTATATTGTCATTATATGAAAATGTTATTACAAACAAAATATTAATATTATTCGTTTAGTGTTATTTGTGTTATTTATTTGATTACAATGAATTGTATAATATTAAAATTGAAAATATTAGTGGAAATTATATTCTAACATTTTGAGTCCCAGTTAGACAATATTTCGATATTACTACAATTTGAAGAAAAAGACCTTTCCAAGAAGAAATTTGGGATATATAAAATCAGTTTAATTTTTAAAACCGCATGCCAAACAAACTTAAGCTTAGTATCGAGTACTAAAAAAAATTTGATATATTATTTAATTATAGGTTAAGTTTGATGTATTATTTAATTATATAGGTAACTTATCGTTGAATTTAATCTGAAAATTAGAAGCGGAATTTTTCACTTCTTAAATTTGTATGAAAATATCACTTCACAGAGATCTCGATACTAAGATTAAGTTTGTTTAGCCTCCGGCTTCGTTTGACTTTGAAAGATAATTAGAAATAACTCAAAATTGTTTTACAATTGTTTTTAATTGGTTTTTAATTAGTAATTTTGATTTTTTTTATATTAATCATTCTAAAAAAGAACTCAATATTCAGTAATTCATTTTTCGATATAAATTTATTTATTTCCCATATGGATTTTATTGATTATTTTTCAAAAATTCAAGAAATTAAGATTTTTAATATAATTTTTTCCTTTATTAATTTGAAAACGGACTGTGGACCAACTATGATTGAATTTTTCAAACATATAAGGGATATGATTACATTACTATGATTTTCGATACTTGAACCATGATTAACTTACACATTTGCTGTAGCAATGTAATTAGAAATTCTGTTATAATTTAATTAAATTATAATTTTACTTAATTTTATTCAAATTATCTATAATAATCCATTTTTTTTTTGCAATGATGCCACAATTGATGATTGGCCTCCTCAAAGAGGTTTCGTAACATTAGCTACTATGTTTTATATGGATTCCAAACCATAACTTTCTTTATAGTGTAGAAACTATTGCAACAAGCTAATAGTGAGTCAGCAAATGTTTTCAACCGTCAGTATTTGCCTTAATTTTGAAATCATAATTACATATTGTAATATTTTTATTACTGGTATTCATTTAAAGCTGAATCAAACCTTAGCGACATATCGATACCTCGATCTGGAGTTGAACCTGAGACAAATAAATTGTAAATAACAAATTATAATCAAACATTTTTTATTTTCTAATAAACATTCATTTATAAATCAAATATAATTTTCTAGGTTATAATGTCAGTGTTATATTTATTATTCATTATGATTCATTTCAATTTTCCATATAGTATATACTTTTCCTTGGAAATTTTCCTTGTTATAATACATTTTTTATGATGATGAGTAATAAACATCAGGTACACGTCAATTTTACAATTACATTACATATAATAATAACAACAAAAACAAATTCTTACCACGTTGCTAAAAAAATAAATTATTTTTGCATGCTCAGCAGAAATTAAATTATTATTCATATACAAACTGAAAAAAGGGGTGGTTCAGGCAGAAAGTATAAGTGAAATGTCAGTATGTCAAATCGACAGGAGCAATCGATTCCATATAATAGTCAAGTATTTGAAAAAAAATAATAAGAAAATGTAAATTTTCATTTTTTCACTTCAATTCACTCGTTCGCGATTTTAACGGATATTAAAAATTAATTTATTTATTCAATATGTAACAAAAAAATAAAAATGTTAATGTAATATTTTAAGATTTATTTACGGTTTTTATTTTCAATATCCTGGATAAAGATTTTGCATATTAATATGGGGAGTGATTGTACACTTTTACTAGATATACAATAGTAGATAATATAGAAGGATTTATAAATATAATTATGAAATGAGGTGGAAAATTCTATCAAATTGAATTTCTTGTCTTTTGTAATCAAAATTTAATAAATTTAAATATTTTAATTTTGATTTTTTCTCATTTAGAAAGAGTAGATCAGGACCGTTTTAAGGGTTTCGTATAGGCTAAATGTAAATTTTTTTAACTTTTAATTAAAATTTTAACTTTTTTAAATTACTTTTATTTGAATTTAGAATTACGAATTCATAAACAAATTAAATAAATATAGTTCGAAGATTTTGGCTAAAAATTACATCCTCAATTATTTCTATAAAATCGTCCGAATTATTCTTATTACGTGTGTCATAACAAATTCAAAAAAAATTTTGTTATTAAAATGACTGAAAAATAACAATTAAGTAAAAAATTCAGTAGTTTTTAATACAATCTTGTAGAAAACCAAAATTCTGTTGAAAATAACATAAAATTTTATAGTTTTTCATTACTTCGTAAACATGATTTTTATGTAATTTAAAATTTTTGTGTGCTCCTTTAAATTATTGTATGCTTTTCTCACAGGTCCTGAATCATATGAAACTTATTTAATATACAACAATGATTGATAGTAATATCCTCTATAAAAAAAAATTGTATATTGAATCAATTTCACCCTTTAAAATAATTCATAAATCTAAAATTTTAGCTCAATTAAAAACTCCTCAGGATATGATCACAACCATCAATTAATTTTTGATATGTAAATTTGTTAATTCTTTGCATTAGGATTAAATTACAAAATAACTTTTCAAATGAAAAAAAATATAATGTATAACAATTGCATTTTAACAGTCAATAAAAAAATATATTAAATATTGTTTATTTTCTTTTTTATGTATACCAAACAAATAAAAAAAAAGGATGCATAAATTTTAAAACATTTTAAAGGACCACAAAATATTATGCATTTCTCATATCCCCTAATGAGAAAACATAATTGCAATTATGTATATTTAATAATAATTATAATGCACACACTGTCGAAATAATAAAATAATAATTTACGTAAATTGCTTTTACTCAGTTGGAAATTTACGTACTTACTAACTTTACGAACGATCCTTGAATTTAAAATTCTTCTATTTTTATAAATTATATATGAATTTCATTTTATGTTTTCATTAAATAGCTGGTTGGCTTCAAATAAAAAAATTTGATTTACAAAATTTGTATAAATAAATATTTGTGCGTATTATTAAAACCTACCTCTACTAGATATAAAAATAGTGAAAAAAAGTATCCTTGATATAAATAATATGTCCAACCCCATACTGATTTCATTTTATCAGATTTGTTTAGAGAGGTTTTCATAATTATTATTATTTTTTTTACTTAGATTTTGCAATAAAGCAAGATTTATTTCTCATTCAAATTCACAGTAGATTCTTTATTGTTCTCCTTTTTTTGGAATTCCTTTTGTATATTTTATATATATCCACATCGTATAAAGTTTCCTATATCTTAACTTTAATAATACGATATCAAAAAAAATTGAAATAAAATTCCTTAAGTTCTTATATAGTTCTATCCAAGTGAACACGGTTATAATTTTCATTTTCAATAGAATTTTTTTTTTGTTGTTTTGAAGGCTTTTTGTTCAATTGAAAAAAAAAAATATAATTCAGGATTTAATATCGTCTTCCTTTTTATCATTTAAAGAGCGGTACTATAAATATGTATACCTTTATTTGATTATATACGCGCAATATGCGTTATATTAAGTTTATATAATTTTTCGTCCTTTAATCGAGTGAATCTTCAAGAATATTACAATAGTACATACAATTAATATGTACATATAATAAAATTGGTCGATTGATATCAAATCTGCATATGAATAGATATATTTTTTTTTTTTGGGAAATGAAAAACTGTAAGGATTATAAGAATAATACTTTAAAATTTATTATTTAATAAGAGGGAAACAAAAATCGTGTTAAATCTTTAATAGTTTTTATTTTTTTCATTATAATTTAGATTTGTATTATTATTGCTTCATCGTGCAGAAAATATTAAAATTTTTATTTTTTAATTTATTTAAAAAAATTAATTTTAATCAAGTAACATTTAAGTGTAAGGAAATGATTTTTGATGATCTTTTAATACAAATCAAGAAAATTGCGTTGTTTCGTCGTACTTTCATTTGAAATACAAATAAATAACATTGATTTTGAGACAGAAAAAAACTATATTCGATTTTTTTTATTCAAATAAAACATTTACCTAATAAATACACTTTCTTCTCTATGTTGTTAACTTCAAAATCTCCCATCCTCATCTCCACATTATTATACACACATGTCGAAGATTTATGTTTTAAAAACGTAAATGCGTTCTTGAGGTGAACTCATCTATCTGACAAGAAAAAGTACTTGAGAAGTGTTGATCTCAAGAGCACTTGAAAATGAACATGGGCCACAAAAATTGTCACATTCGCCCTTCTTGTTATCCTTTTCAATTTGTTTTTTTCTTTTTTTGCCTTCTTCTTTATACATTTTTCCTTGTTATTCAAAGAAGGATTTTCGGAATTATTATGTGTAAGATGTTTTTCTCAGAGTGTGAATTGGTAAAAAAAAAAAATTGGATACATGAAATTGAAAATTTTGTTAAAGTATGTAATAAACCTTTCGATTGACTGATTGAGACATACTTTAACCATCGACATTATTTACGATTTCACACATTTACTTGGAAAATTGTCCTTGTTTAAGTATGGAAAAGGAAAATGTATTAAATATATATAAGTAAAAAGTTGTACAAAATGAACTTTATAATAAAAATTTATTGTATATTTTTCATAATTGATGTACTTTTGAAGAAAGTCTTGTCAGGATTTTCAATACGAAATATTTTATTTAAATAATTTCATTTTAATAGTAATTTAAGGTCTGTAGATTTTAATTTAAAACTAGAATAATGTAAGTCTAGCTATCCAAGTATTAAAATTTGAGTAAAGTTTATCGGGTATTTTTTTAAAATTAATCTGTTTTTACATTTTATATACATAAATAGCAACATTTTTTATTAAAGTTAACTTTAATCGCAAAATCTTAACTATACTTATATGAATTAGTAAAAAATAATTGTTTTTTTATTTACCAGTGGTGTAGTTGTAGAGTCTGGAGTTAGAATCGGAGTTTTTGAGTCAGATAAACGATTGTTAAAGTCGGAATCGTAGTTGGAGTTGGAGTTGAAGTTCAGAGTCGGATTTGGATTTTAAACGACTCCAAGAATTTTTAAAAGGTTTCTCATAAAAATTTATTCAAAATTCGAGGCTCAATATTTTACAGAACAATATTTTTTTATGTTACCTTTTATTTTAAAATACTAATAGATAAATAAAATATTTCAGAAATTAATTGTTTATAATCACAATTTTTACTGTATAAATAAATATATCAACCTTCGAAGTAGGAGTTAAACTTTCACTGTTAAAGTTTATATATTATGACTTCCCGGAAAAATCGAGTTTCTCAATGAATTTTTAGAATATCTAATATTCAGAGACAATATTATTATATCTCGTAAAAAGGCCACGCTGCATTAACGTTTTATAAAACTCACTCATGAAATGAATTGTTTTGCCAGGCGAAATGCAAGACACTTAAAATTCGTATTTACGATTAGATGAACGAATTTTAGAATTTTAGAAGATTATTCGGAATCGTAAAAATCGTATAGATTTTATCTATCTTACTTATTCTTAGTAATTTTTACATGCTATCTCTCTCAGCACATATAAGCTAAAAAAAAGATTAATCGAGATGCCTCTTAAGTAAATGATTCTTAATCAATGATAAGAGTATTTGAGCACCTAAAGTGTTTTTTTTTTCAATTGTGTGGCAAGTTACTTGTATGACATGTAATATGTTACTGAACAAAAATTGATCAATAATTTATCTGATACCTCGTTTTTATGTCTCTAAAACTATTTTAAAACCGGATATTATAATTTTTTAAATTTCGATAATTATAATTATTAGGTACATAAATAATGCAATTTTCAAACCATGACAACTGACAACCAAAAAATTTGGTTTTTTTTTTTTTATATAAAAAGAATTGCACAATTCATAAAAAATTGCACAATTTACAATATAAAAGATCACATTAATATTGTTTTACGGTCTGAAAAACTCCAATTTCTTTGTATATATTATTATTAGTTTGTTTATTTCATTGTTATTTTTACGCATTTCTGATTTTAAATAATTGAATTTTGAGGGTAACGACTCCATAATATCAAAAAAGGTAAAAAATTCAATAAAAAATTAAGAACAAAAGCATATATCACAAAGATACATTTAAAAACAAAAAATTTACAAAAAAAAAAAAAAAAATCAACAAAGAAAACCCTTCTTTCCACAACAGTAGATTCAGGTTTTCTTATAAAATATCCAAAACAAAAGTTTCACTTTCTCTAGAAATTAGCCTCCTTAAGGACATTTTAAAATTTATATATATATATTTTGCAAATAACAAAAAATACAATATTACCAGTTTATATATAATAATTTTTTTATTGTCCTTTAAATTTTATATCAATTGTGTTGACATCCTTTTATTTAATTTCAATATAAGAATGCAGTTTTTTATTACTTAACACGACCATGATAATTCACTATTACCAAATTTTTTTATAGGGTTAAAATTACAATTTTAACCTTCTTGAAATTTCGCTACTTTCATTACACTACTACAACATACTTTATATAAAATTGCAAGGAAAAAAACACACACCATTTAACCTCAAAAAAAAAAAATACCTGTATTAAATGTGTGTAAGGACTTTTTATGCACATATTCGTCGCATACAAATCAAACAAATAAAGATTTTAAAATAACAGGCGTTATTTCTATCATATTATCTACAAAAAAAGGACTCATAAGAAGTACAGTTATGCGTATGTCACTTTAGGTAACGCGTATAACATTTACCAAAAAAAAATCTAAATCTAAATAATGCTCTAGGGGTTGTTGTCCTCTATAAAAAACCGTGGCGCTTACTATTTCGCTAGCTGTTTTTATTATTATTATTAGTGTGCACATAAAATATAAAAACTTGTCCTTGATGATTATCCTTACAGGAGATTTATATTGTTTGTAAAAACAGTAGAAGAAAAAAAAATTCAACGCAACGGGGGAAACTATATTTATTTATATTCTTTTTAGAAAATTTACAATAGAAAAATTTCTAAAGAAACTTAGACGTTTTGCGGGAAGAATTTACCTTCTATTTTTCGTATCTATTGTAAAAAAATGATTTAAAAGGATCATAGAAAGAACTTTCTAAGTTGTACCACCACAAATCATATCTATTAAATATTAAAGAAAGGTGTACTTAAAATAGAAAGGATAATAGGAAAAAAACACACTATTATTATTAAAATAGTTCACGGAGAATTTAAATTAAAACTTTTACATATCTGGTTTTCAAAAATCTAGTTTTTCTGTTTTTAAGCGTTCATCAAAAAACGCGCTTTTCAAAAAATATAACTTTTTTTTTGTTTTTGTATGTCCAATTTTCTCACGATTTTTACTCACGGAATTAATAGGGTCACGCAAGACATGATTTAGAAAATTTTAAATATTCTTTTGTCCAATCCAGAACATAAAAGCATGTCAAAAATTGAATTTTGACCATTGACCGAGCAATTTTAAATGAATTAAAAAAAGACCATACGCTTAATATTAAAGGAAAATTATAATATCCTCTCGGGTAAAAATACTAATCGCATTATTCAATTAAATTCTACAAAATAATATAACGAGAAAATAATCAGGAAATATTGATTTCATATATTGAGAAAATAATGAACAGTATATTTAAACTATAATTTACCAATCAATCAAATTGATTAAAGAATGAACCCCTCAAAAAAATATATATAGAAAATTCGTTATACAAAACAAAAAAAAAACTAAGTCCTTGATTGGTTTCATAATCTTTTAACATATTCATCTTATCCTGATTATTGTTTTTTTTTTCTACTATACCCCCAGAAAATAAATTCATCGATAAATGTTATTTAATTTAGTCTTTTTTTATAAAAGCTTAACGGACTGCGTAACTTCATTGACCACGTACATATACAGGATGCTAAGGATAACAAAAAAAAATATATAAATGAAAGAAAATCAACTCATAATCATCAAATTGAAATCTTCTTTATAACAAAAAAAAACCAATCACAGATAAATTTGGTTGAATGGTTAAGGACACAAAAAATAGAGAACCCCGGAATAAAAAATTGCTGGTCAATAAGCTGGTGTATTGTTGAACATTATGTGTATCCGGAAAAGTCCTTTACATTTGAACAATAACAATAAAAGGGGAAAAATAACTTTTACAATATATGTAGCAACAAGAAATAAAATTACAAACCGAATTTATTTAGAAAAAAAAATTATATCCTTTTTCTTCTAGGATTTCTTTAAATAAATTCTCAATTCATAATATGAAATTTAATATGCCCATCATTTAATAAAACATCTTTTATTGGTTGTCATAGTTTTTATAGTCCTTTTTGAACCGCGTGGATCCATTTTACCTTTATATTTATGTAACCCAGTAATTTTCTCTATGTTACATAAAAAAAAGTTAAAGTAGACCACAGGATAATAATTTGAGAATATAGTTTAGTTTTTACATCATTAACTTAACGGTCTCATTTATATTCTTAGGTAGGATATGAAACCCTTCAGATTTAAAATGAAAATAAAATAATTTTCATGTATTGTTAAAAATTATAGTTGATGGTATCCATGACGAACGTTTTATTAGTAAAAGGGCGCTTTAAATAACTAAAAATTATTTATTTCTATTGAGAACAAGTAATAAAATGGACATAATATTTTATGTAATGATTGATGGCCATTAAAATCATTAAGTGTTAACATATAAAAGGTTAAATATATAATGATAAATGTTAAATTAAAAAGATACATTATATGTTAAGAAGAGTCCTTTTCAAACCAGTTTATAAAAATGACATCTGTAACAAGAAAGAATCATTAAAATTCCGAAAATTTCATTATAAGGTCCTAAAAATATTAATTTTTTTTTAACAACAGAATTTAAAATCGTCCGTTTCCTAATTTTTATCAGAAATATCAAAAGGACTTTATAAAAAAGTTGTCAAAAACAGTGTTCCTTCCTGCGGTAATAAAAATTTATCTGTGTAAATATTTCAATGGATTTTAAGTAGCAAAATGTAATTTTTATTATGGGAGGGTGGAAATTTAAGTGTATTGACATTGGAGAAAAGCAAATTTTTAATAATATTTTTTTTTTTTATAATTTTTACAAGTCAAGCTAAACACGTGGTAGTTAAAAAACTCAATATATTTTTTTTTTAATACAAAAAATTTCAAGTGATAAATCAATAACTTCTAAAATCGAAATTTACTAGTTATATATAGTAAAGATATGCATCCTTTCAGATTAAAAGTAGAAAATTATAAACGTTAAAAGGGAAACTGTTTGAAATTTTTATCAATTCTAAAAAAAAAATTACATTTTCCGGGAAACCTTAAAATATGTTAAGAAATATTTGCACAATTCCAATTATCAATCAATTTTGTCCAGCAAAATATAAAAATCACTTCTTTTGTATTTGGTAAATTGAACATTTCTGGACAAGAGTTCTAAGGACAATTCTAAGGATTGTATTTATATAATGGAAAAAAAAAATATATGTTACTGATTTAATTTGGAAATTATTATGTTCTATTATTATTATTATTATTTTTTGTATATTGAATTATTATATATTTATTTTGATTTTGTTGGATGTGAAAATATCTTTTATGCTTCCTTTCATTATTGTATTTATTTAACGGATCTTCTAGTAAAAAAACATACTTTCTTTTCAATTTTATTTCACATTTTATATTCTTTTGAATTTAATAGTAAAAAAAAAAAACAGGTTTTCAATCATTCATAAATTAATCCATTCATTTTGAAAGGATATATTTTTAGAATGAATGGTTTTTTAACATAATTTTTTTTAAAACAAAAAATATCCTTAAAATGAGGTAAGTTTTTCTATTGTTTTGTATTTGTATATGTTTTATAAAAGCTATTGGTAAAAGTAAAAATTATATATTCCTTTTTGAGCGTATTTGAATTTAAGAAATTATATTTTTAATTCGTATATATTAACCCATTAATAAATAATGTCTTTTACATTGATGGCAAATTTGTTTGTTGTTTTGTGGTGGAGTCGTGGAGTGTACTAGCTACCTCTAGTATTACGGATGCACCTTAAAGTATGAAATACATTTCAGTATGCACTACAATTAAAATTTCACATCACATATAATTTGTATGGATCGATTGAGTGGACAAATAGGTGCGATTGAAATCGAATCGAAAGAGTTTGAAACGATTGAAATTTTGCGAATCCAAACCAAACTGAAGAAAATGTGATGTAATCGATTGCAATTGGTACCTTAACCTGTCAAATTGAATAGAATTGAAAGTTTACAAACAAGAAGTGGTTTCTAAATATTTTAATTGTCCTGTCCGTTTCCATATGACCAGCATAGTGACAACTATACTTTAATAGCCAGTTTTGACAATGAATAATACTAAACTCGTCTTTCCATTCATGCTAATTCTAGCTGACTACATTATGGAAACACAGTAACAGACAAGTATTAAAAATTACGATTATTATTTTGGTAAAATAAAGAAAATTATTATCGAAAAAATAACCAAATTAAACTCATAGTTTCAAACACAAATTCAAACATAAATCGTTACAAAATAATTGATTGAATTTTTATAATTTCTTTTAAAATTCGTAATATTATTTTTCTATTTAAAATTCAATGAAACTGGATTAAAATTAGATTCCTTTTTATTTATTTATTTTTTAAAAAAAAAAGAAATACACAATTTTTTATTTTGCTTGGGAAAATGACAGCCGCCACAGGCAAAATTTATACTAATTAGTTATACACGGTGTCCTTAATTTTTTTTATTTAAAGAAATTTCAAGGGGGACTAACGACAATAAAGATGACACACAAAAAACAACATAAACAGAACAATACACAACAAAAAAAAATCCATCTTTAGTAATATGATATTTTGGCTCTGTTAACTGTACCACAACATAAGATAATGAAAAATTACCCTTGTTAACACAAAAAGCCAGTTTTACTATTGCTTTCTTTATTTTATTTTTTTTTTTTGCCTGGACAATATTTACCCTCAATTTTGTTATCAAAGAAAGTTAACACCTTGATGTCATTCATATGATAATTTTTAAGATAAATATTCTCATATCTATGGTTTTTGGAATGCATCATTATAAAACGCGGAATAGAAATTCAATAAAACTATAATTAATTCATAAATTATAAAATACGTAGTTATTTTTTTTGTGTCCTTACATTATCCTTTTGTATATTATTCGGTAAACCGCTACTGTTTCTGTGATAGTTTCTTAACAATACTAACAATATAGTGAAAGATAAATTTATGCTTTTCAAATTGGCATTATTTAACTTAAATTCATAATAAGCGTAACTACATTAATCATAAATTACTGAAATTTTTCAATGAATAATTTTACTACATTTTCCATACAGAAATATTGCAAATTGATTAACTATACCCACAAATAGTTTTGTAGTTAACTATTTGCTTCGGCGACATTTTAAAAGCGTTTATTTTTGAAAACTTTTCTATCTTTCGTTAAAATATATATTAATAAAAATAAGAAAAGCGTTTAAAACGTAAAAGCAAAAACTGAAATTTTGTAAATATTGTCAGATTGTCACACCATTAACAAAATTATTTTTTGTGTGTTTTTATACTATAATTTCGAAATTTGAAATCAGTCGCGTTTCATGATCAGCACTTTGATAACATATCATATTTTTTTCCGGGAAACAGCGCTCAACTTTTAATTTCAATAACACTATCACGGTAAAATTTGTGTGAATCTATTTTTTATAATTTAAAATCATTTTTAAATTGATTACAAAATTTAAAAAAAAAAAAACATAGAAAAAATGATTTTTACGTTAACGAAATCATTGACGGTCAGTAGCTGTACTATAATTATTATATTATTTATAATTAAATCAACAATTGGAATTATTGTTACCGATGGCATTAGTCCGGATTCATATAATAATGATGATAATCTTAATACTTATAATGATGATAATAATTTTAATAAAACATGTTATTTACCAAATCAAAATGATAAAGGTATTTGTGTTGTGATTAATGAATGTCAAGCATATTTAAAAGTTAAAAATTTTACGGATTTAACACCACGTAATGTGAATTTTTTAAAACAAGTACAATGCCGTAGTACAATTAATTATATTAATTATAATAATGATATTAAAGAATCAACAGTTTGTTGTCCAACAAATGGTATTGATTATAAATTACCACAAATTGAATTTTCAACAATGACAACAGCGAAAAATTCACGAGCACGAATTTTAGTTGGTGATTTAAAATATAAAAATAAGAAATTTAAAAAAAGAATATTTAAAATACCATTTAATATATCATCATCAATTTCTATGTTGGATAATGAATGTGGTGAACAAATGACAAATCGTATATTTAGTGGTGAAATAGCTGAATTAGATGAATATCCTTGGTTAGCATTGATTTTTTATAATTCAAGTAAATTGTTTTTTTTTTTTTCTTTTTCATATTTTTTATTAAACTTTAAAATAAAATATAAATAAATAAATAAAATTTAATTAAATATAATTTTTTTATATAATTTTTGGTGTTTTTAGATGAATTTAGTTGTAGTGGAGCTTTAATTAATAATCGATATGTATTAACAGCTGCTCATTGTGTTACCGGTCCAATTGTACGAGAAAAGAAAGGATTGTACGTATACGTACGTCATTTTGCCCAAATTAAAAGAAGGGGTTAATTATTTAATTTATATAATATAATATTTATTTAATTATGAAAAATATATTAAATTTTTATATTTTTTCTTTTTATTTCTTTATAATATTTTAGAAAATATATTCGTTTAGGTGAATTTAATGTTAAAACTGAACCAGATTGTGTTGAAGAAATAAATTATGTAAATTGTGCAGATGCTTCTGTTGATATTGGTATTGAAAAAATTCATATACATCCTGATTATAATGAGACAACATTAAATAAATTAAATGATATTGCATTAATTAAATTAAAAAAATATGTAACATTTACACATTTTATAATGCCAATTTGTTTACCAAAAAAAGATGATAAACAGAGTCCATTATTAAAACCTGGTACATATTTTTCTGTATCTGGATGGGGTAAAACAGATTTATGTAAGTACATTTACATAAAAATTTAAATTTTATATATTTAATTTATTTATTTTTTTATATATTTAGTTAATAAATTCTTTTTGAATATACAAAGTCCAATTAAATTAAAATTACGTGTTCCGTTGGTGTCACGTGAAAAATGTTCAAAAATTTTAAACCCTTATGGTGTAACATTAGGACCAAAACAAATTTGTGCTGGTGGTGAATTTGCTAGAGATACATGTGCTGGTGACAGTGGTGGTCCATTAATGCATTTTGATACAAAACATTTACGATGGATAACTTATGGTATTGTTAGTTATGGTTTTACACAATGTGGATTAGCTGGTCATCCAGCTGTATATACAAATGTTGTGGAATATATTGATTGGATTCGAGATATAATATTAGAAAAAATTTAATATAATATAATAATTAAGTAAATAGATAAATAAATAAATAAATAATTGTTGAAAATATATAAAACCAATTATAAAATTTAGTTTTTTTTTTTTATATGAAATATTTTTTTTATAGAAATATTATTTATCGATTTTCATTTATATTAAATCTATTTATTTTAGAAAATGTGTTTTTTTTTAGTAGATATAAAGTCGAACAAGTCAATAATTAAACAGAAGGAATTTTTGTACTAAATTATTGTTTTAAGATTGTTATTTTGTTAATTAATTTGTTGCGTCAGCAAAATAGAAATATTTAATTGAAAAAAATATATATGAAATTTGAAATTTATTTTTATTATATATTTGCATTTATCAAGCAAACAATATTATTCCAAAATATTAAAAATTAATATTATATATGTATATATATATAATTTAAAGCTAAAAGACTTAAAGGTGCCATTAATTGATTTAAATATTACTTTCTCCGCACACATAATATGACAACGACTAATGATGCAATCAATATTGTTGTGGGTTATTTGTTGTACACTTATGAAGAAAAAAAAAACTACCTACTGCTTCACTACTCAACATATTAAATCACAACAAAACGAAAATTTCATATTTGTATTTGACTTTGCTCAACATATTTTACCATAACTAAACAAAAAGAAACTCAAATATATATAAATATATTATACATATATATAAATTCATCTTTCATTTTTCAGATTGTTTTATGTTTTTATGTCAGTGGTATACAACCTAGGTTTAAGTTGTATTTTATGTCCGATTTCACAGTGAGATCTTAATCGCATGCTTAACTAAAGCGATTGTGTGACTTAGGCCTGCAATTTAAGTTCAGTTGTTTTCTCAATCTACATTTGTCATAATCTTACACTGTATTTCTATACTGACGTTATAACTATCACTATTTACTTATTATTCAATGTCTTCAACGAGTTTTTGACGTTTAAAGCCAGTGAAAGTGAAACCGCTAGTGCCAGTATATAAACATCGTTTTAGCTAAACGAAAAAATGTGAATTATTATGAATTGAAAATTATATTAGTTGAACGAAGTAATTCCACATTAAAATTTATTTAAAGAGTACCCAAAAATAATATTATGTCAGAAATTAATTAATTATGCATTTTATAATTATAATTTAATTCACTTTGTAGCTATATCACCTTAATTTCCTTTGTAACTTTTAAAATCATATATTTTTAAAAGTTAAACGATGAAATAGAAATTATTTACGAAATATGGAAGACCCAAAATCTTCGGATCAGTGTTATAAATATTAAAGGAAGTGTATTTTTATAAAACGTAAGATATTACTATTTCAAAAGTATATTTTCAAAAATAAAATTGTTAAAATTAATATTATCTATATCAAAACATGATCTTATGGCCACTAATGGCATGCAAAAGGTGTAAGATCGCTGTTTTCATAAAACACACGAGTCTTACTTATAAAACTCAATCAATTTATTAAAAAAAAAAAACATTTTGTTGTAGTTTCCTAATGTAAAATAAATTTGAGTGTAATTTTTTAACATTTTATAGTTATATTTTTCAGAGATCGTAAAATATTATTAGTGGCGTTGCGCCTTTATTTTTCGTATTTCAACAAAACAGAAACGAACGCATATGAGTATGGGTAAGTGAAAGTGATATTTTGGTGAACTTGACTTGTTTTGATATAAAATTTACATAATAATCAGAGGCGTAACATAATTAGAAAATTAATTAATAAAATTTATTGAAATAAAGTATTTTTTTTTATATCAAAAAAGTCTTATAACTATATAGAAATTTCACCTTTAACCAATTTATGATGGCAACCCACAGGTTGTTAAAATACAATTTTGAATTATTAAATATTATTATTAATGAGGACACACTAATTATTATATTATTTAATATTAATTATTATGTATTTTAAATTTTAATTACTTTATACTTTTCATGTCGTCTTTAAATTAATTTATATTTTAATTACTAGGTCATAGGTCGTTTCTTCATTCTGTAATATAATATTTAATTTCTTTTTAATATATTTCTAAATAATCATAATTAATTTTCACTTATGAAACCTTGCTTCAAACATAGATTATTTAATTTAGTCACAAAATGTTAGAAATCAGATAATAAAATTGAAAAACCCCAAAAATATTATTAAAAAAATATCACTTCCGATTAAAATATAGTTTCATTCATTTGATGACAATTAAATACAACAATAAAAAAACCACTTTATTTGATTAACCATGCATTGGTGCTTTCCATCATTAGTCATCATTCACAATCAAAAGAACAACAATAAACATATTTTTATTATGCTGAAGAGACTATAATTTAAAAATTACAGGTAATAAAGTCAACGATCTTGATCTGATCTTACTCAATGAAATATTTATGGTTAATCCATTTTATTCCATCTATTTTATAAAAAAAGATATTCTGAATTGACGTCATAATTATTACATCAAATTTGAATATACCTGTTTATATATGTATATACGTACATTCACTATACATATTTTAGTATGTATTTTACCTAGTTTATAACTCTCTACCTTTGTCTCAACCTTGTACACAAATATAAAATCAAAAAATTGTTTTTGTTATAAATGTTAAAGAATTTGTCTATTTTAGTAGCGCTACGATGAACGAACTGACGGACTATAATTTTAATGGTTGTATATGTGAAACAATTAATTAAATATATTTATTTTCTGTTTTATTTTATTTTTTATTATTATTATTATTTATATATTATTTTTGAAGTAAACCTGATTTCAAAAAGAATATCATCGCAAAACACCTTCATTAACAACTTTGACTTTCAGACTTCTTTGAATCATTTGGCTGACAGTTTATTCGGTCAAGTGGTCACGATAAGATCATTTTTGTATACATATTCAGTTTTTTTTTTTTAATTATTATTTTTTGTACAGAACATTAATTAACATAAATTTAACTTTTTTTTTTGTGTAGTCTTAATGCATTCACAATCAACAATAATTAATTAAATTATAAATCTTTATAAATTTTCGGGGTTTTTTTTCAAAATAATAAAATATTTAAAGAGTTTATATTAAAAATAAATAAAAAATATGATTGCAAATATTACAAATTTATTAATAATTTTTATTTCATTAATTAATATACGAAATATTTCATGTAAGTACAAAATTATAAACAAGAAATTTTTTTTTTATATATACATTTTTTTTAGGTCAATGCTTAAATCCAAATGAAAATTTTGGTTATTGTGTATCATTATATGAATGTCCATCTTTACTCTCAGTGGTACAAAAACAACCATTAAGTGAATTTGATAAAAAATTTCTAACACAATCTGAATGTACAGAAGGTTTTGGTCGACCGCCATTAGTTTGTTGTAATTATGATATTGGTTTTGATAGACAGCCACCGTCACCATCACCATCACAACGATTTTTAAATAATCGCCGAAATCCTTTTACATTTTTCCCAAGATCATCAGATCCATCATCAATAATACGAAATTTTGATAGTGGTAATGGTGTTCTACCATCACCACCAGAATGTGGTTCTGATTCAATAGCTAATAAAATTTTTAGTGGTACTAATACTCAATTAGATGAATTTCCATGGATTGTATTATTGGAATATCGAAGAAGTAAGATATTTAAATATAATTACATTTTATAAAAAAAAATTCAATAAATTATATACGGATTATTAATAGTAATTTAGTAAATTTAGAAAGTGGTTTAAAAGGATTAAATTGTGCTGGTACATTACTCAATAATAGATATGTATTAACTGCTGCTCATTGTGTTACTGGTGCTGTAATTAAACAAATTGGTGAATTGTAAGTTTTTAAATCATTAATTTAAAAAAAAAAATTAAAATTAAAAATATTTCATATTATATATAGAAAATCAGTTCGTTTGGGTGAATATGATACAACAAAAAATATTGATTGTTTTAATGGTGTTTGTGCTGATCCAATTGTTGAAATTGGTATTGAACAAATTATACCACATGAAAGATTTGAAGATGGTGCAATTCATCGTCATAACGATATTGCATTAATTCGATTAAATCAACCAGTTCGATATACAGATTATATACGACCAATATGTTTACCATCTAGTCTAAAAAGTGATATACCAGCTGTTGGTACAAAACTAGTTGTAGCCGGTTGGGGTAGAACTTTATCATGTAAATATAAAAAAAAAAATCAAAATTTATTTAAATTTTAATTATCTTTTTCTGGTTATAAATGCTTTTTTATTATTATAAATTTTTTGTTTGTTTTATAGCTCGTCGAAGTACAATAAAACAGAAATTAACAATACCGGTTGCCGATCAAGCTCAATGTCAACAAAAATTTCTAACAAAAAATGTAAATATTATTGATTCACAAATATGTGCTGGTGGTAAAAATCTTGAAGATAGTTGTGATGGTGATTCAGGTGGACCATTAATGAGATATTTTAAAAATTCATGGGTATTAGAAGGTATTGTATCATTTGGTATTAGATGTGGTTTTGCTGATTGGCCAGCTGTACATACAAGAGTATCTAGCTATGATCAATGGATTAAAAGTAAAATTAAAGTTTAATGAAAAATATATATAAATAAATATTGAAAATTACTTTACATATTATAAACGAATGACAATTATTGTGAATATATTTTAAAATGATTAATATCATTACTAAAATGATAATATTTCTTTAAAATTAATTAAGTCTGATAGACCAAATAATAATAAAAAAAATAAAAAATTTCATAAAACACATTTATTTTTTGTTTACATAAAATGTAATAAAGTATGCAAAAATATTTTGTTATTTATATTTAATTTTTATTTTTTTTTTACATTATATATTTATATATTTTTTAATTCCAAAAAATTCTCTTCAATAAAATCTCCCTACAAATATACATTTATAAATAGTATATATAATTATTATATTTTATGTTTCTTTAATTTATGGTACAATTTTATGATTTTATCACCAGCTGTTCTCACCCAATTTAGATAAACATTTTTATTTGTATATATTATTTAAAATATTATACTTTTAAACCATATTTAATGGCAATTTTTTAGTACCTTTTAATTGTCTTATATAAATAGCTCTAAATGTTCTTTCACTATTACTTTATTCACACATAATCATTTTACTATATTTTTGTTTCCCTTCATCACAACCCATTTAAACGTATAGTTCCTCCTTATCTCTGTAACAGTATTTTGCCTTTGAACCATCGAAATAATAATCATAAAATTGGGTTTGGATGGAATGAAAGCTTTAGATTTCCACGGATTTTTCGAAACCGCACGCATGCAAATAAATATAAATCACGCCATTGGCGTACACCCCTTTTAAAAACATTTAAAATTATATTTCTGAAATTGACTAAATTATATTTGACTACTAATTAAAAGTTACGCGCTAAGGAAATCTGGTACAATTTTTGTCGTTGTTTTTTTTTTCATTTCACTAAAATTCGATGGTTTTATATCCTTTAATAACCGAAATAGAATCCTTACCGCGATGATGTCACTCCCTTTGTAAAACAATGTAAAAAACATAAAAAAAAAAAAAATTGTATTTATAGTGTCCTATTGACACGCAATTGCGTAAAATGGTACTGAAATACGGAAGCGTAAATGCCATAAACACCACAGGATGACGTAAGTTTATTTTTTTTATTTTTTATCATATCTAAAGCAAAGATATGAAGAAAAAAAAATGTCCTGACAACAAAAAAATCTTCTTTTTTTATATTTTGTTGAATTCAAAAAATGAAAGGGTTAGAAAGGGTTGAATATCTTTCTAAAAAACTTGCAATATTTCTCGCTATATAAGGTTAAAGAAAATTCGTATATATATTCATCTTGTTAAGACATCAAATTTATTGTCGAAAAGGAAATTAAAAGGGATTTTAACCCTATGCAGATTAAAAATTTGGAATGGGCTCAATGGGATGATGCTGAAAATCTGCCTACATTTTATATTTTGTAAAATACCAAGAAAAAAATAAATAATATAATAATATCGTATTTCAATAGCTTTTCTATGTGATTAATGGGAATTTTAATTATTTTTATCAGAATTATTCATTTAAGATCATTTTTTCGGGTATATAGAAAATACAATAATTTTTTTGAATCAATTTGAAAATGTAATTTTGAAAATTAAATTTGTATTATATTATCACAGAAAATATACACTCAAATGAATAAATTCAATTTAGCATAAGAAATTTAGAAATTAAATATTTTTAAAGTATTAATTCATTTAATTTTAGTTATTTAATTTTAACAAATTTGTTTTCACATAAACATACAAAAATCGTTTTTGCGAATATGAATAATCAAATTTGCAATCAAATAAATTTACTTGCATAAATTTAGGCGGATGATTTAATTTTTATATTTTTTGGTTTTAATTTATAGTTTATCGATATTATTATAATCAATAATCTAGTTCTAGTGAGTGATTTAAATATTTTATGAATAAATCGTAGTTAGACTTACCATCGGACAGTCTCGAGTTAATTTCTTAATTCCAGGGTTCCGATTTTTATATGAAAAGTATGGCGCATTATTAATTTGATTGATTATTTTTCGATTTTTCTTTTATATTCAGTCACAATTGGTTGAAATTTGAAATGTTTAATGGGACACAACAATTAACTCATGACAAAAAATGACTAGAATATTTTTAAAATAGTCTGTTTTATATTGTTCATTAATATTATCCATCCAATCAAATGCTCCTTCAGAGTCAATTTTAGTTTGATGACAACTCTGTGGCGCAAAGAAAAAAATGAACTTCTTCTAGATAATTTAAGAGCAGAACTCGGTAAAAGAAAACATATTTGTCAAGAATTCACAAAATAATATGTTAAGTATTTCTCAATAATCTAAAATGCTAATTATTTTTTTAATGGTTTTTTTTATTGATTTCAAATTTCAATATTAATTTAAAATATCTTTAATATTTTTTAATGTCAAGTAATTACAATATTTTTACGAATTTATATTAAAATTTAAAATAATAGAATTGAAAAATATTTTAGATAAAAATATTATAATTAAGCGAATATTTTCGGCATTACCAATTTAATAATTTTAATGCATTCTCGTTCTTTCTTCTGGTATTACCACAACCAGCCATGTTAATTGTTGTAATTGTAATTAGTGATGAATCAATTTTTAATTTTTAATTTGAATCTAGAAACTAGGTTCCAATATTTATCCAAAACAGGAAGATCATCTTAAAATACAGTACTATAATATTTAAAAATATCAAGTTCAGGAGCATTTTTAACCTTATTATTAAGTTATTGTAGGAACAAGTTTTCTAAACCAGTCAATTGTATTGGACAATATTAAATATTCAAAAAATTGTTTTATAAAATCACCAATTCTTGGAAAGCTACCCGAAAATAATAAATTTTTATATTATATATGTATAATTTAAAAATCAGAAATATATTTATATGAAATCCACTACCAAAATTATTATCTTAACTTGAAGGCCTAAATTGGATTCCTGCGAACAAGCAATTTCTTGGAATTATGAATGAAACTTCCGAGAAATTGTGCTTTCTGGAATACAATTTTCAATGAAGAATTTATTTAATATACTTCGTATTATTGAAATAATCATTTTTACCTTTAAATTTACTATTAATATATTAAATATTTAATATACTTCGTATTATTGAAATAATCATTTTTACCTTTAAATTTACTATTAATATTTGTTTTTACAAATTACTTGGCTATAATAAATTCGGTTAAAAAGTTCTGGTTCAGCACAAATATTATCTATAAATTATTGGATTTGTAGTCAGTTGTACTTTGTACAAGTAATTCTCCAAAATATTTGTAATGTCATTAAATATTTTAAGATCAAAAATCATCATTGAACACTATCTTCATTTGGATTGGTATAGTGTTAACTGTTAACATTTTCGTCGTCCTTTATTTATGTGGATTTAAAGCTACAAATTTTATAGTAAAAATAATCATAAAAAAAGGATAATCAAAATATATAAAAAATTCAATGTTTTATTAGGTTTTATTAAAAATTTATGTTATAGTTTCTAGTTATAGGTAAATAATTTTAATAATTTAGTTATAAATTCAACACAAAGATTATAATTTTAAATAATTTAAGTAATAAAATTTAAATAAATATAAATATAAACACTTTTAAATTATATAATAATTAACTACACACTATACGAATATAATTTTGTAGAAATGAATATAATTATATATATAAATATAATTTTTATAACCGATTAAATCTAATTTTATTGCCTATAGTAAAAGACGAAATTCTCAGAAAATTTTTAATTAGATTTTGGTTGAAATTAAGCAATGCCAATCGCAGTTAAATTTTTCGTTCAAGAACTTAAAAAGTTTTAAGTTTTTTCAATTATAATTTATGATCAAATTTAGTTAAGCAAAATGGAAATTAGACCACAATATAATATTTGACAGCCATATAATATACAACATAAACACGTGTTGTAAAAATTTGTTAAATAATTCATATAAAAATTGTTTTCATCGTTTAAATGAGCTCATTATTTAATATTTTTAAATCTAATTCGGACTATAATAACTTATTGCGATCAAACTGTGACAAAAGGAAGGATATCTTCTTACACAGAATCTTGTCTTGTAAAATTAATGTTATGGGTAATATATTTTTTTAAATAAAAAAATAATTAATTTATAAGTACCTACATATTTTTAATTTCCATAATTTACAGATACAGATAATGCTTTCAATTCGATAATGATGATGACGTGATGACAATTTTTATATCAGAATTGTCTTTATTAAATGTTAAATGTATTTTACAGTTTACTAAATTTATTACATAAATAGTAAAATTTCCTTTATCTCAATTTACGAACTGTACATTAAATTATTCGATGCAAACTCCAGCGGTTTTTTATATCATTAAGTTGCCCAAACATTATACAACATGTTTATCAACATTGTTTAAGTTGTATAGTTTCTAGGCAAATTTACAGCACGTTGATAACAATTTAATTTTTACAGATGACAAAACGGTTGAAGAAATATTAAATATTTTTATTTATCTTGGCGTTGGTTGATGGTTATAAATTGTATAATATAACGAATAATTTTCGTTTTATTTCGTTTTAATAATTTTATTAAAATAAAATTATCATCGTTTTAATTTTTAATATATGTATATGTTTTTTAGCTTTTTGATGGCATTTTTTCCTACCAGTTAACTCTCAAACAAATTTACAATAATTTTGGAGTTTTTTTTATTGTTTTTAATAGAGTTGCCCGTCAACATTCTGTGTAAAACTTTAAAGAAATACTTTTTTAAAGTTGACTTTTATATTTGCAATTGCAATGTTGCAACAATGTAAAATAATATTAATTAATAAATAGGCAAATATTTTTAATTTATGCAATAGAAGACAAAGAAATTACAGTTTTTTTGTACAACAAATTCATTTCGGTTCGGTGGTCGGTGGTCTGACAGTATTAATTGTTGGTCTGACCATGTTATAAGTTATACCTACAAATTTATTTTCTTTTTTCAAATATTTTCATTGTTTCTATTTATAATATTATTAAATGATATTTGATTTAGTTATGGATTTACTAACTTATCGTATTCGTTCTTATAACATTCATTAAATTTAAGAAATCAAATCGGTGGTTTAGTTTGTACCATGGATTCTAAAAGTATCGAAATAAAGAAAAAACTTTTATAAACAAATCAATGTCAAAAAATATTGATTTCCTTATTTATAATTTTTTATTTGAATTAATAAAAATTTGATATGCCTATAAAACGAAACAATAATGTGAAAATTTATACCTAAATTTTCAATATAAAATTAATTTTTTAATACATTTTGGTTGTGGAATCAACATTATTAAATCACTAATTGTCTGTGGACTGTGGCATTACAAAATATATAATAATAAGATATGAATATTTATGTAATTTTCAAAAAAAAGAAGAAGAAATAAATTAAATCATAAAACTAATATTTTCTTAGTAACGATTTTCAATTATTTTATATAATGTACAATGTAATTTTACCCTATATTTGTTCATGGGACCTCAAAATAACAATCCTTAAAATCTACTTTATTGCAGTAAATCATAAAAAATATATAATAAAAATTTAATTGCATACAGTTTAACATCTAAAAACCTCAAAAAACATAAAAATCAATTTACTTCGACCTTTTGAACCTTTTAAAAAAAACATAATTTTTTTTTTTTTGGAAAATATCAACGCAATTTTCAAGACATTTTCTTCATTTTTTTTTTTTGATAATAAATGCCACAATAAAAACACACACAACAACAGAAAAAAAAACGGAAAAATTATATTTTAGCGGTAATAAAAATAATAAATAAAAAAAAATGTAGTCGTAAAACAAATGCAAAAATGAAAGACAAATAAAAAATGTCATTTGGAACATTTCGATGTCGTTTGTTTCCCATATAACATGACGTTTGCATGTCATAAAACAGGACGAAAACAATGCATAAATATACATATAAGAAATATCCCTTAAAATATATTCGCGTAAAATAATAAAATAATATAAAATTTATTATCCTTTTGTGTTAATTTTTCTGGTGTATATGGATTTTCTGTCAGGATTATTTTTTATATGATCTTTTTTTGCTAAAGGATATTGTAATGTATGCACTGTGATGCGCGTATAAGAGTTCACCTTATAATAAAAATTTCTTACATTTTTGATCATACATATTATTTTTTTTATGCTTCAAGTTCACGTACTCTATTATATACATAGGATTCTTTGAAAATTTAGTCCTTGATTTTTTTTTTTAAAAAAAATTTTACATATAAGTTTTCGTATTTTTTTAGTTAGATGAAAAATATTTCATAGACTATGAAAATTTTATTGCATTTTTATAGCTATATAAAAATATTTGAGATAATAATAAAAAAAATTTTGTTGCATAATTATTTGTGTGCAAGGATGCAAGCAAACTTAAATATATTTGAATTCAAATTAAGGATACTATAACAATAACGTGTGAAATAAATTTAAATAAATAAAAACTTAATTTAAATAAAAAATTTAAATAAATAGTTTTTTCTAGAACCATGTCACGGTATATATGAAGAGTGATATTTTACGAACCCTGTATTATAATTCTGGTATCAGCCCACATATTATTTCAGGTAAGACTCGAAAAAACATCAATACACCAAAAATACTGATCAAAATATAAAGTTAAATGGAATTTTCATAAATCAGAAATGACAAATTTCGCTTATTTTTTCAATCGTACGCACTTCTATAAAAATTTTGATTTCGTTTTGGTAGTACGCAGCTCGCGTGAAAAAGGTAGTTTGTTGTCCAATCAACAGATGGCACGAATATAATTTTTTTTATAGAATTTTGAATATTTGACAGGTTAGTATAAAAATTTCAGAATATAATTACAACAGTGTATTAAAAATATACATAAAAAACATTTGAAATGTCAAAATATTAAAATATCATATTAACTTATCAAATTTCCCTACAAAGAAAAAAATATCATAATTTTTTCACGGCTATTTCACCGGATAATTTGGTTGGGGATCGCGTATGGAGCTCAAGTGAATTTCAGTTCACTCGAGCTCCATACTAAACTTAACCGAATTTTGTAAGTTGAAAATGTAGAAAATGTTTACTCTTGATAAATTGGATTTATCCAATAAAATTTTTATATGAATTGAAAGTTCATCTCTGTAAGTGAGTATTCCGGGCAGATATGAAGCATCTGGTCCAAATAAAATAATAGTAAGTTAAACTCTTTGCCTATGGAACAAATAAAAACATCATAAGACAGCAAAGCTAAAATCTACTCAGGAAGAATTAAAGAAACGTCAATACATAAGATTTCAGAGCTGGACCTTGCATTATATATATGCTTCAAAACGAACGAAAACATCATCTTTGAAATAACCATAAAATGATCGCTGAGGATGATTATGGTGATGTGATATATAATAATAATAAAATATGGAATTTTAATTTCACAAATATTCATTTTCGAAAATATTACAAAATATATAAATTCCATGCCTTTTTTAATCAACATTTATAACATTTCCCAGACGAGTTTTCTTTTGAGGCTATATGAAATAATAGAAAAAAAAATATTTTTAATTTTTCTCTTATTTAAATTTGCAATTTTCTTTGAACTACTCTGAATATATACAGGAAAAGGTCATTTTAATATCAGACTCATTTATTATCCCTACAAGGAACGTACAACAAAAAAAAAAAGCACAATTCCAAGACTTTTCCTTCTGTAATTTCTGTACACAAAAATGAGGAAAAATTAATTTTAATATTTTTTTTTTTTTTTTTAGTTCAAAAACTGACAAAGTATAACAACTTTGGCTGGCATTTTATTTCATTCCTATACATAAGAAAATCATATGAAAATGAAAAGGTTTTCACTAGACATAATATTATAGTAAAATTAACAAAAAGATAAAATTGGAGAAGGATTCAAAGTATTTATATATTTACTATGAAAAGTGTAAGAATAGAAATTAATTTTAACGCTCATTACACACCAATTGGAATAAAAGTTTTCAATAACAACAACAAAAATCATTAATTCTTTTGTTTTAAAATGTAAAAAGCTGCCTGAAAAAAAACATAGCTTCTAAAATATAGTCAGCATATTTAATTCTTTTATTTACTATATATAATGTTATGCCTCGACAAATTTCATCCTGAATTTTACAAAAACATATTTTTTCAATCGTCAGCACTTCTATAAAAATTATTGAAACCAAAAAAAATTTGTACCCGAAGGTACTATAAAGCAGAATAATTTTGTGGTTAATAAAAATCTTTTATTTGGCAGCAATTTGTAATAACTTCCAACAAAAAAGAATATTTAAAAGTAACGAGATTTTAACATTTTGTAAAAAAAAAATATAAAAAATAAAAGTAATTAAAATATTAGTAAAAAAAAGGGTAAAATTCTCAAGATGAGCCAATAATCCTCAATTTTAACAACCAGCGAATCGGGCCGGAATTTATTTTGTTCCGGGTTTAAGTTTTATAATTTTGTTCAAGTAAAACATGTTAATTCACGCAACTTCAAATATAAATATTCTAAATACTACCACGATACTGCAAGTGTTAATTCACACTAACGCTTGAAAATTTAAAGTTTTAGCCCAAGAACTACATCAAAATGATTACTAAAAATACTAATTCAATAAAATTCAATAATACATTTTAAATATTTCCAAATCTCTAGGTGCCATCATGTAAATTGAATATATATAAAATTAATCATGATCCTATCCTAATTATTTGTTACCAGCCAATAATTACAACATGTTCAGGTAGCTTTGATTACGTTAAGTTAAAGGCACGATATTTTAAGTGACAGTTGCAATTTTGTTAAAAATCCCGGTTATTTTCGGTTCAGGTCCGGTTCGACTCTCGAATATTCTATATTATAGCAAATTCTTTTCTCAAAAAAGTTAAAAAAAATTAAGAAAAATTATTATTAAAAATTCAACTGATAAAATTATATTTTTCCATTTAATTTGTTTTATATTTTCTAGCCAATCCTAGCTTCTATCCTACATAACTTCACTTTAAAGTTTTCATCAACATTATTGTACTTTCATGAAAATACTTTGTTGTGAAAAGAATTTGCTATTATTAATTGCAAAATATTTTACATTTATATAATAAAAATGAAGAAATTAAAATTTTTGAAAATAAATCAGTTGAATAAACTGGTCAAATATAATTAAAAATTATGTAAAAAGGAATTTAAATAAATCAGCAAAAGAACACAACGGATTTTCAAATCTTTCTACATTTTTGAACCTAATCGGAATATAAATTATATAATACTGTAATTAAAATGAAAATCTTTCCTTTAAGTATTATATATAGAAATGGTATTATAAATTGTAACAAATTGTTGTTTTTTTTTAAAAGAACTATGTATATTTAACAGATACTTTTGTGGCAATCATAAGTGAAACTAAAAGTAATTTAAAAGTACATTAATGTCTGGGTATAAAATTATTTGTACTCCCTCATATATAAATAGTTAACCTTAGAAAATCTACAATAAGAAAATTACATTACTTATGATATAAATGTATATAAAATGAAAAATAATTTCACATAAAATACCTTCGTTCGTGGCAGTACTTAGAACATTTATATTTAAAGTTGTTCATTTTGTTTCTTAATATTCCTGGAATTTATAAACTTCTATTTCATCCTTTACAGTTCATGTTTATTAAAAAAGAAGGGATTTTAGGTGGGAAAATTCATCATCCAACTTTTTTTTTTTTTATATATATCTTTAATTACTAATTTCATTTTATTTGTGGTCTCTAAAGAATTTTCCTTTTTTTTTTATTTGGTTTTTTTCGAGAGAGATTTTCCATGGATTATAAGAAATTTGGTAATGTCTGCAATGAATTTGAAAAGCTTAAATTAGATTTTAATTGCTAAATTAAATTATAATTTCGTGAATTTGTTTTTATAGATTTTCCAATATAATTATTTTTTTTTGTATATAATACGTAAAATTACCATTTATAAGTTCATTCTGATCACTCAGCCGTTAAATTGCAATTTTTTTCATTACTTTTTTATTGAAAAATAGATGAAAATTTTATAAATTTTAAAGCATTAACAATATCGATATACAAATTAGTTTTTCCACAGAAAATATTGCACGCTTTCTTTGACAAAAGGGTTTATAGTGTGATAGACAGGACATAAATAGCAATTGAGCGGCCATAAAAGAATTCATAATAATAATAAAAAATATTATTTTAAAAAGGATATTCTTAATATCCGTTTGCAATAAAAAATGACGAATAAAAATGTATTATTATGAGAAATAACATTTTAAGTAATAAATAATTGCACAAACCTCACAAATATAACCGCAATATTTTTGTAAATGTCAATTTTCATTAGAAGCACATTCACAATTTAAATAATTTTCTGCATAAAACGGGGCCTCTGGTATATCCACAAACCACAAACAAATTATGTAATAATAATATTAATAGCCCCGTCCATGGATTTTCTAATTTAAATTATGTATCTAATTTAAGTTATTTTGGGAAACCGAATACGGAATTCATTTATTTACATTCATATTACCTAAAACATAAAAAAAAATTAAATTTTCGTACGTTTATTAAAATAAAACTATATGTATATATGTAACTCATAGATTATGGCATGCAACCTCAAAGCCAAAAAATACCTAAGCTCTATTTCTAATAAAAGTCCACTTGAGCTACTTAAACTAGCAAAGAACCAAGTGCACATACTAACCAATTTTCTCTCGGGACACTGTCGTCTCAACTATCACATCAACAAAATAGATAGGTCACAGTCATCCCGATGCACATTATGTAACGAAGATGACGAGACTGCTGAATATATTCTATGTGAATGTGAATTTCTTGCCATATCACTAGAAGCCGACAATTCGGTCAACCGGTTCTAGAACCCACGGATGTCGCATCCATGATTTATCAATAAAAAAAAGCGTTTGTAAGGGAGCTATAATTCTACAGGACACTAAAATAGGTCTTTTGGCCGCAGTGGTTTTCATGGGTATTTTCTTGCCCACCCTTCACAAAATCTAAATATAAATAATTCATTAGTTTTAAGGGTTGTTACGCAAGTTGAAAATTTTCAGGTATTTATAGTTCACCCTGTATTATAAACAAACCATAATCGGACAAATACTGAATTTTTACTTTTTTATTTAGAACCCAAAATCATAATAATCTCAAATTACTAAATTTATATACGCTATACCTAATCAACTCATTCTTTAATACAACAACAACAAAAAAAGGATAATTTCCACTTGGCCTACTTTGAAATAAACAAACATATTATTTTACATAACAATTGATTAATTACGTCATACATACATTTTCTTCAATATACCTGAATGAATTTTTATATTATTACACAATCAAGGTGACCTTATTTTGTTTTTGTTGTTGATTCCTTCCTTTTTAAATATATATTTTTACTAGATCATAAAACGAATAAAAATCAGCGTGTATCTTCAAACTAAATATAGGTAATCTTCTTTCTATTCTTATTCTCTTCTTATTGAGGCTTTGCAACAAGGAGAACAACTGAAACAGCTTTTTGTCTTTAGGTTTTTTATTTTTTTATATTTTCCTTTTATAGATTATGCAATATTTTTTTGCCGCATAAAACATAAAACATAAATTAAAGACAAATGTTTTTTTTTTGTAGTCTTCTATTTTGTTGATTCAATTTAATAACCACCATAATATAATTGACCAAATGCTTAAGCATATGCTTCAGTTTTAACGAAAATATTGAAGATTATTTGTAAGTCTTTATATAATTATTGGAAATGATGTTGTCCTTTTAATAAGAAACACGCGCAAAAGTGAAAATTAATTTAAATTTTATGTTGCGTTTGTGAGCCATTAAAAAATGCAGATGACGAAAATTTATCTAACCAAATTTTAATTGCACAACAATTAAGATATCGCCGTATTCGTATTAATTTTGCGAATTTCGGAAGTCAATTTTGTATACGTTTAGTTTTATTTTAGTGTAGCGACGATAACGTTTCACATTAATATAAAAAACGTAAGAAATAATAATAAAAAATTAAGTTTATTTTATTGTAACCAAAAATTAATGAAATAACATTAAAATGGCAAAATACATTTTAGTATTATAATAATGGACTAAACAGGCTGCAAGAGTAAAGAAAGAGTTTTGATGGTGTTCAGGTCTGTTGATTGACAGATGCAATAGTGAAATTTGGTGGAATAATGATGAGGGTTTCTGCTAACTGCTACTACCAACAAAGATGTAAATTTAATATAATAATTTGTATTGTAAAATATATATGTATATAAATGTTTAAAGCGATTTAACACTCTTAAAAATTGAACCAACATCAAAAAAGCTGTTGAGTAAACATTTGGCGGAAGTGCGAAATTTTTTGTTGACTTTTTTGTTTTTATTGAATTTATTTAAATTTTTGTGTATATTTTAGTATTTTATTAAATTAATTGTTGATTTTTTCTTTACGAATTACAATTGAAGAAAAAATTTATTGATTACTATTATTAAATGGGTAATCTGGTTAGCTGCGCTGCGACTATATATCGGATCTCGTATATAGAAGAGTTACAGGCTTTGTAGAATAAATATTGTTGTTTTTATATTGAATACTTCGATATTTAAAATAAAGTTTACTTGAAGAAAGATTTGCATTTGCCATTTACACATTAAGATAAAGTTTATTCAGAATTTTTGTACTTTGCTGCCAAAAATTTGGAAATTTGTAATCGGTATAGTTTAAATCAAATTTTAAGATTTAAATTTAAATTCTAATTCTTAAAATCGACTATAAATTTCATTAAACTTTCAAATTCTAAATAATGAATTAATAAAAATGTTATGCTTATTTTAATACTAAACGAGGACAACGATAATTAATTCTACTCTTGCTGTACGGTCGTGATGTTAGTAATAGACCACTTACACGAATCCTTCTTCCTTATCAAATTAATGATATATTAAAGTTCACATTGAAATCACCAGAAATGATTCTACATTCCTAATAGAGAAATTATTTGAGTGTTTTTTCAATAGTTTAGCTTTCCCGATTCGATCCTACCCAAGACAGACATTAGAACAATCGCTATGGAACTGGGTGCCAAAATGAAGTTAAAAAAATGTATTTTTTTTATAAATACTCGAAACCATTTTATGGAATAGGATAATTTTGTATTAATTAAAACATCTGGCAATAACAAAAGTCATGAATTTAATTTATGACAATATTATTTTGACAGAACAAAAGTACAGAAATCTTTTTCATCCAAAACAAATTGTAATGATGCCATAAAACATATTTAAATAAATGTTCCAATAAAAACATTAAATTTTCTAATTACTAAATTTGACCAACCATAAAAAGATATTAACCACAACAACAACAAAAAAAAAAACCATTTCATCTTAGAAAAAATAAAAATAAAAAAAAAAAAAAATTAAATAAATTTTGATATTAATTGGAATTAAAAACAAATCATTTTAATTTTTTTGACCGCAAAAATCCAACATTTTAACCTTCATAATTCAACAATAAAATTATGATAATTTTTAAAAAAATCTTCTATTTTAATATTACATTTTATAAGATTATTTCCAAACCAGAAATAAATTTTGGGGCCCAACTTTGTATAATAAAAATTGAAAAAAAAAAAATTTTTTAATTTAAATTATTTTTTTTTTTTTTTTTCATCAACCATGGAATTATGATACCCAAAAAATCTTAGTCCCAACATTAAATCATCAAAATCATATACATAAAAAAAATTAAATATTTATTGACATTTTTCAAGTAGAAATTAAATGATGAAAATTATTATGCTTTTAAGATAAACCAAATAAAAAGAAAAAGAGCTTCCAAAAAAAATCATAATAATTTTTGGGATCAACAAATTTGCGGTATATTTCTTTTATCTGATAGTTTATTTAAGAGGCATAAAATTTAACTTAACAACGAAATGAATTGAATGCAAATTGGTTCGCTTTTTTTCTAAAGCTGGCCTTTTTTTTTAGTACAATCTTTTTAGATCAATTGTATTTTTCTATGAAATTTAGATTTATTAGTTTAAAAAGATTTTTATTTTATTTTTTTGAAATTTCAATTCGTTGAATTCTAATATATTTAAATTATTCAAATGTTTTATTTGCATTGAATCATTAAAATGAAAAACGATTTATAAAATTACGAAATTATTAAAAATAATATGTTACGTAATCAGTTTTGACCGAAAAAAAAGTAATTAAAAAAAATTCATTATTTTATAGTTATTTGTACGACAAAACCTTTCAAAAAATTAGGAATTTGATAAATTTTCATTAATTATGATTAAATTTCGACGAATTTTTAGAATACAGCTTTTAACAAAAGTGGTACCATCAAATAGTTTGATCTTACATAAATGTTTTCAGTATAACAAAACCATAAACGATCAGAATATCACTAGTATCCATGCTCCCGGTTCATATTATAGTCAAAATCAAATTTTTAATGTGGACTTGTACTACTCAACATAAGACATTTTAAAATATTGCGATATTGAGTTAGAATACATTAAATAAATTGTAATTTGACATGTAATTTTAATGCAATTATGATATAGTCACAGGTCAGAATACCGCACCTTTCAGTCCTGAATTAGATTAGAAATTTTATCGCCTATTAATATAAGAGTTTCAAAATTTTACCGAAAGCTGAACCATAATCTATCTTATTCAAAAAAATATCTGTCAACATAATATTATAATTCAAAATAGAATAATATTGATCGTGATCTATCGATATTCACTTAACAACTTTATCAAACTTTTTTTACAATTTTTCAACAATTTAATCAAACTATTAAATAGTTTTTTTTCCAATTAATAAATGTTTTTATTAAATATTTCTATATTTCAATTATATGAATTTGAAATCGTGACCAAAATATTCATAAATGTTTTAGTTATTCTTAAATTAATTTGATCGGATCGACTAAAACCTAATAAAAGAATTACATAAATAAAATCAGTAAAATTATAATTTATTTGCATATATATTTTAAAAAAATAAGTAAGTCTGTGTCCGTTCAAATTTTCTAACAAAAAATTATATCATGATATGGATATTAATTTTAGACCTTGAAATAATTCTTTGCATGAGACCAATAAATAGAAATATTACCATAGTATTTTTCAATCAGGCTAACAACTTTCCCAACAAAATTCTTAATTTTTCCTTTAGTGAATTTCATTTCTTCACTTAATCATATACTATATAAAATTATATAAAGTTTAGTTTATTTTTAACTTATATCATTGTGGTCGTTAAAGAACGCTCCTCTACAAAAATGATCAAGTGATTTCTTTCCAAAATATCTTCTTCTTTTTTTTATATTCTTTTGCTTTTTGCAAATAATTTTATTCATTTTCTTTTTATTATAGGAGAACAGAGAAAAATTATGCGATATAAAGAACCAAGAAAAAGACTTTTTCTTCAACTAGAACCGTGAAACATCATTTTAGCACATATGTGATATGTGAATTTTTTTACCCAGTTTTATGTTCATCGGACTGAAACTTAAAAATGAATATAAAGTAAGAATAAAAATAAATTTAAACAAAATAAAATGAAGGATTAAAAGAAAGAATAAAAACCATGAGATTCCATAATGGTTTATTCTGGTAACAATGCGGTTACAAGACCACAATTCCTGCTCAGCTGAGTTCAGTTTTATTTATTTTTTCTTTAAGATGGTTTTTTTTTTGTATTTTAATGTTTCTTTCTTTAAATATTATATATTTATAAATGTGTACAGAGAAATTGCATCGCAATGTGGTTATCAGTTCAATTTTTTAATGGTTCTTTTTTGTTAAATTTACTTACAATTTATTCATTGTATTTATTAAAGAGTTCTTTGTTTTTATGACATATACAACGAAAAATAAAAATTTAATAAAAATACAAAATTTGTAGTCTAAAAGAAAAATAAACCACATAATTACAAAACATATAAAAGATATATTTAAAAGATATTAAATTCAAGGATTACATTAAATAAATACAATAATGTTTATCCAATGAATGGTTACAGATAATTTTCATATTCAAAATATAACTTATAAACAGAAAAGAATCAATATAGTCTAGCTAGATCAATCAATTTATAATACTGATCATTCAGAGGGTTATTCCATTTTAAATCATCATATTCAATTACATTTCAAATAAAATAATTTGCTTATTATTTGGTCTCCTTCTTGGTCATATAGGAATATAATGGGTAATGAGAAAGCAGATGAATTGGCTTGTAATGGTGCGGTGGATACCAGCCTCACAATTTGCGATATCGGTGTAATCGGTTACCCAATCATGTCGATTAAAAGACTGCTTAAACTTTCGCTAGTAGAACAAAAATAGGTTAGAATGAGTCGGGCTGAACAGTTGCCTCCGGAAATCGCTTGTAGATGCTGTGTTGAAGATGGTGAATCAATTGAACATTTTTTATGTCACTGTCCTTAATAAAAGATTAACATTTTTCGGTTTTTATTCTGCAGGAGTTTTAATAGAAATAAGCTGATAAACTTTATAAAAGAAGTGGGATGACACGATTCGTGGTAAATATTTCCTAAGAGAGTACAACGGACCGTATGGTGATAGTCTAGGTACGAGGATTGGATGTTTCCATTCCCCCCTTCTCCAACCAACCAACCAACCAACCAACCAGCCAACTAACCAACCAACCATTTTTCAAATACTGTCTAGTTCAGGTTGATTGATTGGTTTAGAACTTATAGAAGGATAAAAAAAAATTAATACTCCCACCATAACTGATAACTAAATAGTAAATGTAAACGTATTTATGTAGGATCCGATTAGTGTGAAGCTATTAGTGGTGTTGGAATCTGTGCTATAGTGTATTTTTATATGAAATAACTTCCACCAAACAATGAACATGCACTTTATCTATGGTTACTCTACTCTGGCCAAAGAATATTTCCAATATATTCTTTTCTTCAAAGGGTAATAAATTAATAATATTGAGCCAACAATTCAGCTTTTCAAAAATCATTTTTACCAATGAATTATAACTAATTGATTTAATGAAATTAAATTGACATTTCGCGGATTAATAAATAGGGAACTACTATTTAATTTTTACGTATTGTCGAAAAATAAATAAAACAGGTTCGGAAGGATCAAGTAATTCAAATTAAAAACGCAATAACTAAAACAAAAATCATTTTCTACAATTATTCCACTAATATCACCTCGATAATCTCATTGTGTTCTACTTTTTTATTCCTGTATAATATAAATATAATAAAGGTAATTTCTACGGTTTTGAATTCAAAGTAATTTTAAGTAAATTTTAATAAATTCACTATAATTGTCCTTGAAAGATTCTTTATACTCTACCAAAACGGACATAAGAAAAAGTTCAAGACCAAACTAATCATTATATATATAAAGAAAAAATTACTGCATCATTTGAAATTTTCCAAAAACAGCAACACAAATTGACAAGATTCTTACTTTACTGCAAATAATTTCGTTCATTCTGCAAATAATTTCGTTGTTTGTTTGTGTTTGTACAAAAATATAAGGCATTTATATCAAAAAAATAAAAATAAAAATGATAATACTGCAACCAATCTACCTACATATACATAAACAGGACCTGATTGCATCTAAAATATAAACCCTTCAATCGGCAAGGGAGACAAAAGGGGAGAAGAAAACAGGAAATACTCGTTTTGCATAAGTAAAAAAAATATAAAAATAAAAAGAAGCTATAATTTCAACGTTATATAAATAATTCTTTTTGCATTCTATATGGCATCCTATACAATCCCAAATTGAAATCATTGAAAATGCCTGGAACAGAAAAACAAAATACAGGCCCAGCTAAAAATAGAATATAGAAAATATTAGTTTCGTTTGGAAATTGCATTTTGGTAAATTTTTATATATAGTAGATTGCATTAAATTTGTCAGAGATACGACGCTCGACGCCATTTATTTATAATGATTGTTTGTTTTGTGATAGTGTTTGTGTTTTTTTGATTAAGAACCCTTCTTTTGATTGCACAATTTACTTGTTTCATACATATAAACATATTATACAACAACCATTTGCTTTGTTTATTTAAAATCATATTATTTTCAAGGTTAACAAACACCAAGGTATCAAATATACTTGTATATTGTATGTTAGAAGTTGAATTTTTATATGGTTATATATGCAATACATATTACAGAAGTTATTGGTCAAGGTTAAACAACAAGATGGATTCCAAAATATACATTAATAAAAAAAAAATCAAACGCAACATTTGAAATTGCATTCTAAACATAATTTAAAAAGGGTAAGAAGAAGGTACGCAAAAAATTTTTTTTGCAGGATGTACACATGTTATTTAGGGTAAAAAGAAAATATTTGAAAAGCAAGTGAATCAATGGTTTTATGACAGCATAAATACGGAATTTATGTAAAACATATAAAATTATATAAAGAATTCTGATTGTAATAGATTTTTCTAAATTTATTGGTATTATTGAATATAAATTAAAACTCCAAAAATATTTAAAGATATTGCATTATTCTCAGTTAATTTGATATATAAAAATTACCTATATTATCAGGCAAAGAACGATAAATTAAAGCTGTAGCTCTATTTATATTTTTATATAGTATAAATACTTGTGACTGTGACCTACAAAGAACCTTTGCGTAATAATATTGGCATAAAAAACATTTTTTTATTTTATTTTGTAGTGAAAAAAGATTTTAGTTTTAATCGTCGGGCCTTTTGCACATAAGAAGATATTGTAAAACTGGTTTTATATTATGTATTTATATGTTTTATATGTTGGTTTTTGATTTTAAAATATATTTTTAGAATAATATGTTAAAGGATTTTGAAGGAATCAATACATAATGAAAATTTTGTTGATATTAATTCATTTCATTGTAATTACGATTACGAATATGATTTTGATAATATTTATTTCATTTGAATGATGGAAAAACAATAATTTACAAATTTAACAGATCAATTGATATTTTATGTATAGAATTTATTTATTTTGAAGGAGGTAAACTTCGGTTCTTTCAAATATTTTGCCAGAAATCTGTAATTATAGTTTCTGTAACAACGGGCACTTCGATATCGAACAGTAATTAATTCATAATTAATCCTTACCTAATCTGCAATTTTTAAAAAACGTAGTTACTGAAAATATACCTAGATTTAATAACTGATCGTAAATGAGAAGTGGATGTTTAATTAAGTGTATGTTTAATATAAAGAAAATACATCGACACAAATTCGATAAATCAATCTACCTACATGTAACCAACCAGTATAATTATAGTAAAGAAAACTATATATTACTGAATAATGCTATGGGAATGCTGTGTGAGATAAGATATTGACATAACAAAAAAAGATATCTCTGTGTGAGATAAGATATTGACATAACAAAAAAATATAAACATAAATTATATATTTTATTCAGGAACTACATATACAAACTTGGACCACAATAATCCACAGAGGGCAGTGGCTTTGTCCTAGTTGAGGTTAGATGGTTAGGTTTACGATGAGCTTAAAACTATTCCTAATAAAAGCAACTACTCTGTATATAAAAACCATTTTCCTAACTTTTCAATAATCACAATGCATATATGTATTTTAGCTGGTTTGACAATATCTGTAAAAGATCTTAGAAATCTATACTGCAGCTGTCCCCAGGGGTGGCTCCAAAAAATGTAAAATAAAGTTTTATTTTCAATCACATTTTAAATAAATTGGTCTAATTTTATTAGCAAATTTTAAATGTTTTGTTGATTTCATTTAAATTATTTATTTTGTTATTTTTAGTTAATAAAAAACAATAATTTTTTAATATTTTAATTAACCAAATTAGTTAGAATATCACTCAGCGTTTAATATAGTTAATAGAACTTAAAAAAGATTAAATAAATTTAATTTATTACTTAATTATTATAATGAATTTATTGCATTCTATTAACACAAAAAGGGCAATATTGTAAGATAATTTGCAGCTGCTTAGTTCTTCAAAAAGGATTAGTTCTTCAAAAGCTTAGTTCTTCACCGGTGTGGCTATTGGCAATCCCACATAATATCATAAATTTCGGTATCCCAATCTTACCTAATTCTAATCAAATCTAAATAGAATATTAATTAATGATGATTATACAGATAACTTAAATTAGGCCCTAAATGCCTCATTCTGCATAAGGATGTTTAAGATTTTTGCTTCTTTTTTTTATTATATATTTTTCAGAGCTTTGAATTACATTTTCGGCATATTCCATTTCGTTGTCCTGTTCTAAACAATATTTTTTTTTTTTTGGTTGTTTTTGATGATTTTTTTGTTTTTATTTCCAATCTTCATGCTTCAAATGTTGTTGTTTATAAAAATAGAATTTTTAGCTAACACAAAAAAAAAGCCCAACAAAAATACCATAATAAAAAAATTAAACCCCTTACTATAAATTCAGCATTATAGATCGTGTTAAAAAATTTTGTTACTTGAATTAAGTTGGTGGGTTGTCGATTTCATTTCGATTATATTCAGCTAAAAATTGTATGTACTTCAAAATTTGTATGTGCTTTATCATTCACTATCAAACATTGTGACTTTAAGAGCCACAGAATTTCAATTTAGCCAGTTGCAATAATGTTACATAGAAATGATTCTATTAAATGAATAAATAAAAACAATTTTATATTTAACAATTTTTACAATTATTTATGAGATTCGGAAAAAAGGAGACACTTAAATTTAAGTTTTTTTTTTTTTTGTAATGAACATGACCATGCATAAATTTTTGAATAAATAATAAAATTGAGTTTTGATTTACTTTGGGGGGTTAAGTTTTTAAGTATTTGTATATGTAAATACAAAATTATCACCTATTAAAAAAAAATTATTTCATTTTTTAAGTATTTCCTTCACAGCAAAAATTTACAAAGATTTTTTTATTTTAAAGATTTAATGATTTTTGTATTAGAAATAGGTCAAAAAGAGTAAATTTATGAAAAACTTTTTACAATGCGTCGAAATAAATACGCAATTAATATTATATCAATTCAAAATTTAATGAACCATCTTAAATATTTTCCTTGTGTAGTATACATACAACTAACATAAAATCATAAAATTTATGAAAATTCAAAATAAAAGCACGAAATTCGTGCAAATTTTCCTATTATTCTGTTTATAAATGACCCAATAAATATATATATATATATATATAGTAAATTACGACAGCATTTAAAAATTTTCATAATAATCATTATAAATTTTTTTAGAACATTCATTAAATTATTTATTTAATATAAAAACTTAAATAAAAAATTAAAAACATTTTCATTTACGCATTCAAATTAAATTTAGACTGCACAACCAAGTACTATGCAGTAGTTTGATTTAGATGGGCTTTGTTCAGTACCGACAATCATAATTTCTGTCCATTTATAAAGTTTTATGGAATATTCTGTACAATATAATTATTATTTACAGCGCTAGCTAGTAAATGAAATATTAAAATTGTAGATTTTCTTTTAACGTTCTTAAGTGGGGTCTAAATCACCAGTTTTTGTAATATAAATATATATAGTGCAGTGCTTTTTTATTTTACTTTTCATTATAGGTATTGTCATTTTGGCTCTTTTATAATTCTTTATGGGCTAATTCCCTTTTTATTTTAGAAATTCAACTCAAAATTTGCATTGAATTTCATGCTGTTAGCCTTTATGTTTATATGAATAAAGTCAAGGAGTTGGGTACGTTTCATGGGTTTTCATTTCATCATTAATCACTTTCGTATTCCTTTGGTTTTCTTTAACTGATAATTGATAAAATCGTTCGATGAAGTGACAAACCGATTCATTACTTAGTCTTAACCGCTTAACAACGGAAACTCGACCCAAAAATCCACACTCAAAAGTTTTGGGTTAAATTTGCTATATTTGTGCTTTATTTCAGGAACCTGTAAAATACATTTTTTTTTAGTATAGCTGAATAACCTCGCTTAGTAAATAATTGCTTAATATTCTTCTGTCTCATACTATTTTAAAAAATTTAAAATGGAACCGACAGACAAACTGACAAAATGATAATAAATTGAATTTTTGTATTTCGAAAAAGACCGAATAAATTGAACCAAATCAAAAATAATTCAAACTTAATAAAAAAAGTTCTATATTAATATGTTAATAGCTAATTTAAGTGATTACAAGGAAAGTATCTAATAAAATATTTAGTTGAACAGATATTTTTATTCTGGGGGGTTTTTTTAAGTGTCAGAGTTTTTCCATTGATAGAAAATATTTTCGCTTAATACAAAAAATATTTTGTAATCATTTCTTCGATAAATATCATTTTTTTTCCTATATAGCTTTGACAAACATCTGCTCGCTATCAGGAACATTTTTTATTTAAAGAAAGATAATATTTTGTAAAGATATTTAACTTATTTTGTAGATTTTTAAATAATTCTTTCTCATTTGTATAATATCAAAACTAAGATAAATATTTATCGCAATTTAAATTCTTGAATGTATAATGATGATCCGAATTCAAAGAGACTTAAGAACTTCGACATTTAATATGTGTCACTTATTGGAAAATATATTTACAAAATATTTTTTGGTGTTTTGAATGAGTGAGGGTGATTCTTCATAAAATCTTTTGAAATTCAAATGGAATTTCTTAATATATTAAATAAATAAATAGAAATTTAATTATTTATTTAATCATTAGGGTAACTATCGATAATAATGACCTAATTTCAAGAAAAGATATCGACAGTACGATACAATTTAATGAAAATTAGATATATTTTTAATCTTCAAAGATTGTATTTTCTGGTGAATCCCTCCTTATATAAAAATAATAATTATGGAAAAATTTGTTGCTTTTTTGATCGGAATTACAATAATTTTTGTTTGAATGTCAGAAGAACTGAGAAAAAAAAAACTGAAACATTTAATTTATTGGTCACGGACTATAATTTATAATTTATAAATTTAAAAACAAGAAAAAAAATTATAAAATGTTTTATTACCCAAAATCATGTTTGTTATTTCGTTTTTAAAATAATTGATCAAAAACATATGGGATTTATGTTTTTCCCTTCAATTCAGAACAATTATGTGTAACAAAAAATTAAGAAACAAAATTTCATTAAACTATTCCGAATAAGAATATGTATTTAACCAAACAGATCCATGGAAATTTTTTACAATCTTAATCATCCCTACGCAAAATGTACTGCATGTACAAAAAACTCGGTACTTTCTTTGAATCTGTATCATTAACGCTTAGCTCGATTGAATTGAAATTTTCATATAAATTTAACTTCATGAAATCAATTATGAAATATTTCAATTATAATTTCACTCAGGTTTACGCAGCTCGCATGAATAAGTCACGAAAATAAGGTAGTTTGTTGACCAATCAACAAATGGCATGCAAATATTCATCAATTATTTTTCATGTGAAATAAATGTCTATGGCAAGATGTTAAGTTTTCAATAAAATCGAAGTTCGACACAGAAACGAATGTCGATTTGTTCGACACGTTTTACATCTGTGATAGAGAAGCGATCAAAGAATATATTTAATATAGTTAAATTAATATTTCTCTTTTATTTGAAATATTCAATAAAATTAATTCAATTATATTAGAATTAGAAGAAATATTTTTTGTTTTTCTAAACTAAATTTAGGAATTATCTACAAAAAATAACAACTTCAAATCTATTCAACATTTATCCATATAGAATGAAGTCATATATCGGTAATAGTTCGCTGAGAAGAACATGTAGCATAAAAATTTAGAACTATTTTTGCGGATTTTTGTTGAAGGTTCACTTTCAAGTTCTCTAACAAAAATCGATACGAGATGATTATTTGAATCTGGAAATTATTTATATTTGTTAGGAGTTCACTGAGTAATGTCTTTAAATTGTAACTGATTCAATAAACTATTATTTATATCTATCACTAAACAAATGTTAAAATATGTATTCGAAAAAGTGAAATGAAAATGAATTGACGGCGATGCGAAATTTTCATAACATATTCTGCCATTAAAACCATTCGAACCGATAATCACAAACGCTTCGTCAATCGGGTGATATCTTAACATCTTGTCACTTGCCAGAAGAAACATTATTTCACGATGTAATTTTTAAAAACGAAGTAAAATTAATTTTAATACAATTTTTTACTTTTTTAACTAGAAAATTCCAATTCAATACACAAAGTTACATAGTGTATTTTAAAATTCCCCAACCAACCAAGTTGGTTTAATCACCATTTTGTCTTTGGAAAAATATGTAAACCAATTATTTTTGTTATGTATTACTTTCGAATTTGATTTCGATGAAATGAACTATTAAAGACCAAAAGTTCCTTAAGGGGAATTACACTAATCTTAAATGGTACAATGGTAAACAGTTTTTCTGCTAATTCTGGATATCATTAGTTGAACATGATTTTTTTTTTAATTTTTCCATAAATCCAATCGAGTTAATATAGAGACACGTTAAAAGTTAACTTGCAATACAAAATGACACATTATCCAAAGAGATTATATAAAAATTAAATATACGAAATTTGTTTCTGTCATAATTAAGGAAATACATTTTTGAAAATGAACATTTCCAAATAGCTTTATAGAAAAATTAATCATCAACGATTTTAAATTATCAATTAACTATTTTGAAAAATGAATTGTTAATTTTGATTAACATAAACCTTGGCACACGAAAATTCCGATTAATATATAAAACTAGTGTAGAAGTTGTTCTGGTCTGCTGCTTGTTTTTTAGTATGACGTTATAAATGTTCCCCTATTTATATAAAAACGATATTTTTAAGCCAATTTTTTTTAAAAATCTGTACTACATAAATCGTTAATCAACTTTTATAAAATTCTTCTGCACGTTTTTTCACTTTGTTCTTTTCTATACATAATGTAAATTTAAAAAAAAAATCGTACTGAGAAACTAATTAAATTTTGTATTCGTTTTCCGTATATAGCTGCAAGTTAATTGGTTTCTAATTTTCTTGGCCAATTTCAAAAAGGATTCTATAAACATTATTTTTTTTTCTTGATTATCCAACAAACAAAAAAAATTAACAAAGTTATCCAACCGAAAAATAGCGATATTTTATTAGTAACTGCGACGATATAGGAAAAAAAAATTGTTTATAAAAATAATTTATGTGAACAGCAAAAAAAAAAAATCCTTTTAATGTAAGCCTTCTTTCACCCACTTTAGTCAATTTGTCCCTTGGGGTCACTTTTGTGATAAGAAATAAATAAAACAGAAAAAATAACCAAAAATTAAATTATAAGACAACAAAACACTCGCCAACCCCCTTAAAAAAAATATCTATTTTTTTTTTTTTTGCTCAAGGAAAGACAATTAAGCAATGAAAACAGCTGACGTCATTAAAGGGTTGGTAGCAGAGAAGCCCATGAAAACATTTTTGGGTTCAAACCGAAAAAAGAAAGGGTTGAAAATAAATTTAAAAAAAAAATATTTCGGGGAATTTATTCTTTGAGGTATTTGGCAGGTTGTTTTATTTGAAAAAAAAATTCTTGTTTATTTATTTTCACAGTTCCTAAAAGATATAACTTTTTTTTTTTTTGGTTCAAACTTTTTTTCATTGCAAATATATGTGACAGGTTCAGCATTCACGCGATTTTTTGTTAGGTAATAAATCAAAATTTTTCATATGAAATAGATAAAAGTCACATTTATAGCAAGTTCTATTCAATATATAGAAACACACCTTGTCTGATATTTATACTTTTAATTACACTTTTCAAGCAATCCAGATGGGCTAAGAAAATTAGGAAACTAGACTAGGAAAGGCTTTGTTTGTCAGAAATCAATCAATCTCCCAAAATTCTGGATTTTTGTATAAATGTAATTTCATATCTGAATGTAGTTTTTTAATTCGGAAATTGTTTAGAGAGGCACTCAGAAGTTACCAGCGTCAAATTTGTGGTGCACCAACTAGATCACACAATAAAGCTCGACGTCAAATTTTATTCCAATGGTATAAAATGGGACAAGGAATATTAATAAAGAAGCTATTATCAAAAATTAGGAGGCAAGGTTGTATGGACTGTTTTTTTTCTATACTGAAATTGTTTTACTGATATTTCCCGAACTGGATAAAACTAATATAAAACAAAAACCTGAGACAGAATAAAGTAAAACTAATTTGAGTATAATAATAAAATCAATTTTTTCGAAGTAATTACTCATCACAAAGTGTAAGTCATTACCAGACCATAAGTTCCTGCATCGTAGTAATATAATTCTATTTTTTTCCGCACTCTCATAAACTGCACACCTTTGATAATTTCCCAGTGGGCAATGGGCATTACCAAATAGTATGTATAGAAAGAGAAGAAAACTTATGTAAATGTTTTTATAGTATGATTTAATCTCAAGATTTAAAGATTAATTCCTACAACAGACTTTTTGGTTTTATGGACTACACAACATACTGTCCATAAAAAAAGGCTTTCATGCTTGTGGGATTTAATCGCCCCCGTTCCCCTTATGAAACTGATATTGCTAAGCAGTCAACACTAAAAACTGTACAAGAGTGTTTAATATCATTTAGCACGCAGTTTTGGCCCACACAGTGTACACTAATTTAAATGTGAACAAATTGCTTGCATATTAAAAAGCTTCCAGAATAGCACAGCGTCAGCAACGGTCATAACTTTACTCTGAACGTGACCTGAGTTTTGATGTGTTCATTGTAGTAGGATAAATTTATTTGAACACAGAATTTGCTATAAACTTAAAAAAATTATTTCAACATTTTTCTACAAAAACAAAAATTTAAATATGTTTTTTTTTTTCAATTAATATTTAATTAAAAATTTATCCCAAATCCCACATTCTAATCATTTCTGATCAAAATATTGATATAAAGCGTAAATTAAAAGACTATTTTTTAAAACCGACAATTGTCAAAATTAACTATTAGCTATACAAAAAAATGCTTTTTTTTTAATTAATAAAACTATAATCCTTTCGGAACACAGAAAACATTTTAATTTAAACATTTTACAATTTTTTTTTCTATTTATACTGTGGAACAAAAATAAATTTTATATTCAGTTTTTTTTTTTTCATTTCGACCCAATAAACATTTATAACAACAACAAAACATCTGCCGCTTTTGGTTTCGTGACTTTTATTTGGACTTAAATTCCTATAAAAATTAAATTGAAATTATTATTTTGTTATAATGCCCATCAACTTTAATTACTATTGAATCGGAAATATTTATGTTTAGTGAATGAATTATACATTTTTTTGGGATAAACATATAATTATAAAAAAAATTGGCTATTGTTTGTTACATAAATTTATGTTCCCGCATAAATATTGGCCATTTAGAAATATATTAGGAAAAGTAAAAACGAAATTTTAGATTAGAAAATTTATGAATATCCTGTATTTTGATTGTATTTTGATTAACTATGCTAAAATTTTGTATATTTGTAAATTTTATCTATATAATTCATCGATGGATACGAAAAAAGGTTCCGGCTTTTAGGCACGGTTCTATAATAATAATTATAAGTTACGAAATTAAATGTTTGAAAATGCGTTTTTGATTTGTTCGTGTTAGAAGGCAATTTTGTGTAAAGTAATTTTTTTAATTGAGTACTGGGAAAATTATTATCAACGTAAATTTTAATAAATTTAATATTTGATTTATACTAACTATGTAACGAAACTGACAATGAGTGACGGATTATCTTAGTGTATTAATTGCTAATTATGGTCTTATTGACTTGTCTGGAGAATTTAATCAAATTTTTATTGTAAATTAATTACTAAATTAATTATTAATTCGATAAGATTGTAGAAATTTCAAAAAATAGTTACTTTTATAATGAAGTTAAGTAAAAAATTATCGAATTTCTTTGATTTTTATGTTGTAAATTTAATAGTGAAGATAATGTCAACGATTTTACGTCATATTTGAAGGATATTTAAATCATATTTTGAAGGATACTTAAATTTCAAGCATAAAAAGTTGTAAATGCAAAGTTACTTAAAAATAGTCATAAATTAAAAACCCATTTATTAAAAAGGTCCCGATTACATGAGTTAATTGACATGTTGATTGTATATTATGGTGTCCAGTTGCAAATGTACATCTTGTATATATTAAGGATCATTGCTAAATTATTTTATTATTTTACCTTTTTGATTTTGAGCTCTTAATGAAAATCAACTGCAATTTTTTATAAAGCAATTAAAAACAACCAAACATGAAAAATTCTAATTTAAGGACTAACTCGCCATAGAGTCAATTAAAATGAAATCCAATCATCAATATTTTTCTTCGTATTATTGTTTAAATATTGTAAATGAATCGGTGGTCAACAGAAACAGTAATTTGAGAATAATTGTATGTTTTCTACTTAAAAATAATACATCAAAATTAAAACAGACCGAAACATAAAAAAGAACAACTACAAGCATTAAAACGGATGATCGTTAAATCGGTACCCGGTAAATTTACAACAAATTTATTTACAGAAACACAATTCCTTCAATAACAATTACAATTTTACAGAAACAACTAATTGCTTGTATTATTGAAATGGTAATTTTGCTTCGGGTAACAATATTGGATCTTGAATGGACCGATAAAGAGGAAATATATGAAAAATATAATAAAAAGAAAAACTTATAGGAAATTAATTGTTTTGGAAATTGTTTTTCTGTAAAATGACCAGGAATAATCAAGATCACAACCAAAAAATAAAAAATACTTAATTAATTTTTATTATTTCCATATTACGAAATATTATCCAAAAATTTAAATCTTATAAATAATGTGGCCACATAAAAAATAATCTTAATTTTATCCATTCGAGAAAGAGTGAGTGCAAGGCGTCAAATTTCCAACAAAATCATCGATATCCAGAGACCGCATTTTTCATTAAAAAAAACCCCAAAAAAAAAAAAACCAAAGATTTTAAAAAAAATTATGTTTTTTATGAAATTTATGCCATAAATTTTGCATCATTTTTTTTTTTCTTGCTTTCCAAAGAAGTTTTTATTATACTCAGGAACAATTTTTCGATTGTAATATTAAAATGCAATATTTTTTGTTCTCATAATAATTTTCGTAAAAATGCATTTTTAGAACAAAAAAAAAATTAATAAAAATAAAATAAAATTCAACATTTTGAACATTTTTATATGATTTTGTGCGTTACATAAATTTCGAATGGGGTTTATGGGTTTTGTTGTTGTTGTTTATCTGCAATTTAAAAAGAAAAAAAATCATAAAATTTTTTTTTACAAAAAAATAATTATTTAATATTAACACACTGAACAAAGCATGAACTGTAACAGACCGTGAATTTTATGTATAACAATAACAACACAAAAATTTTATATTATTATTATGGCAAATTCAGAAGAAGAAAAAAAACAACGAAAAATTTGTGGGGCTATGTGCAAATTATGCGGCCAACCCTTTAAAAATAAAATTAAATGCAATTTTTTTAAAAAAATAAATAAAAGATTCTTAATTGTATAACAAACAGTACACCATCACTAGGAATCTAAAAGCTTTTATTCAAACTTCCAAAAACCAAAACATAATACAGGGTGGATCAGAAGGACCTTGACGGTAACCCGAAAATATATTAGACATAAAATTAATGATTTCTTATATACTTCAGTATTAATCACAGTATTAATTAGGTAGAAATTTTTATAATTTCAGGATTATTAATTATGAAGATGGACCCGCCTGGTCACACATTAAGCTTGTTTTACATTTTTGTCGATTTTTTCTACGGCAGGCTAAATTTGTCCGAATACGGATTTATATATTTACCCCGAATTTTGGCTTCAGCTTGCGCACACATCAAAAATCAACATCAATTTTTATATAATAATATCCGCGGCTCCGAAAAAATTGAATGCAGCTCTTATTTTTGATTGGTTGAAATTTAAAAAAATTCGGCGTAGACAAAAATCATCGAGTATTTAAAACTACCTTTAGAATTCATTATTTTTGGCGAAAATTCTAATTTTAAAAACAATTCTTTTTCCTGCTGCAGGAGTTGTGGCTCTGCATTAAAATATAAATATCTTAATAATCAATTCTGTTACTCTGTACTTCATATATAGAATATAGTAGCGATATAGTAGTCATTGCTAAAGATTCTTAATTGTATTACGAATCTAAAAGGTTTTGTTCAACATTTTCAAATCACAATACTATAATACAGGTAACTTCATATGACCTTGATGGTAACTAGAAAATATATACTGCAGTTGTGAACAGAATCGAGATGTTATTTCAGATACTACTGGCCACTGTACTAGCACAAGATTAATAGCAAGTTTTATAATTTCAGGATTTACTAGAAAGATAGACCCGCCTGATCAACATATTAGGATCTAGTTTTTGGCGACAAGTCTAATTTTAAGACCTGTGACTCATGATTAATATGTAAATAATCCACCCTGTATTTGATATATAATAGCGTAGGATTGTTTTTAAAGATACGCCCGACTTGGCCCTCTAAACTGCCATAGAGGATGTTGCAAATTTAAATTTTGGTTTTCTTTATTATTATTTTTTTTAAAGGGACTCGGTTTTTACCATTCTACCAAAAAAAAAAAATCCTTCCTTTAATTTAAATAATCGCATTACTAATTGAAACACAATATTTTATACCTAAGGAAAACATCAAAACCAAAAAAAAAAAAATTGTCCAAAAAATTAAGGGCCCCTCTCTATATGTTCATAGTTGCAAAAAATGTACGTGCACTTTTTGGATGGATGAATTTTTCACGTAAATCTTACCGAAAAAAACAAAATAACCAAAAAACATAATTTTAGGTAATATATAAATAAATTTTAAAGTAATTTTCAGAGGGCGTAAAAATGATAAAGAAAAAACGCAATGATAAAAAATTTATGCAATAATGTTGCATAAATAAATTCGACAGTTTAATAGTTGGTGTTGTTATTGTTGTGCCGGATGTTTTTTGTGCATTTTGTGCCATCATAGAGAACAACAAAGCAGAGACGTAAACTTTCTCACGATTTTTCCTAAAAAAAAAAAGCACAATGAAAAGTTTTACATATTTTATTGTTATTTGGTTTTTATTTAAATAAGTAATTAAAGTAATTTATAATAAAATTTATTGGGGGATGAAATTTTCCTAGTAATTATCGTCGGTTTGTGGTCGATTACGGGATTTTAATATTATGAAGTTTTAATTATTTTAATTGCCACTAGAAGCCTCTAGTGCGAATCGTACTAATTTGGGGTTTATTCAAGAACAAACTTGGCGTTTGTTATATTTCTATATGTAGAGTTGCCTTTTTCTGATCACCGCCAGTATTAGATCACTTTCGAAAACAAAAGCGCTGGTAATAGGAAAACTTTTTAATTTTTGGCTATAAACTAACATTTAAATAAACTATACGTAATTATTACGTATTTTGAGCTTCCGTGCTCAAAAAAATACTCTAATTCTAATATATACAAATTTAAGCTATTAAGATTTTGATATTATGAATATTTTCGGTCGTAGCTGATTATGCAGTAGTGAATAAGTCCAACAGCAATTAATGTTTTTATATCGTAATTTTGGACTAAAGTCACTAAAACTTAATTATTTATTGTTTATGATATTATTATAATGATCGGACATTGGAAACCACAAATTCAAAAGTTTTGTTTAAGGTTAAACATAGTCGAATACTTTCTATTTTAAAATTCTCAGAAAAAATGTTCACAGTATTATGTACTGGTTCCAGTAGTCGACACGTGTAGATCGATTATAGGCAACCTATTAATTTTTGGTTACTTATCTCGGATAACCAGAATAATTGCATAAAAATTCTTATATTTTCTAATTTTAAGCATAAAAAACATTAACAATAAATAATTAATTTTTAGTTACTTACGATGATTTTATCTCTTGTGCTTCCCTATTTGATTATTAATTATTTGATTTTCATTTTATTTTAATTAATTTTGATTTATTATGTAGACAATAGGATCTTAGGTGACGTTTTATCGAATACTGGAAAATTTTGACTTTCTTTGTTATTATTGAAAAAAAAAAAAGTTTTATGTCATTTTTATGTAATGTAAAAATAAACTATGTACAAAGTAAATACAAGTTTTAATATGAAAAAAGTGTTTTATTTTAAAACAAAAATTTGGACTTAAAAATATATAGTAACATTGTCGGTTACTATTTCGGTGTCAATAGTTTTTCCTTGTTAGACCAGTGGATTGTGAAACTCTTAACATTGTTTCGCTGTGTGAAGTTGTGCTTGGGTAAAGATAGATTCTGGAAGATAAATTCCAACTTTTTGAAATATTTGACATTGTAATTTATTTATTGATATTACATATGCAAGACGTTCTGTAAATTGATGTCTAATTAAATTGAAAGGCAAGACTGGATCATTCGATGTATTTAGAAATATTCTTGGAATTAAATATTTTGTACTCTTTTCTGTGCCAGTTAAAAACTATATAACTTTTATTAAGTTTCGTTCGAAAATCTGCTAATCTTGTTCTATTACAGATTATACACAAACCGTTTTTAATATATAGGTTTCGCATAAACGATAGAACCTTTTTTTTAAATAATTTATATTTATATTATGTATTGATCGTAATTATAATTATAATAAATACTATAGTAATAGTGATATTATTTATATTCATATAATACTTTCATTTAAATGAATGACTTCATATAACATTTATAGAAGAATTATATCGAATGTACTATAATTTATTTATATGTACAATAATAATATATAAATAAATTCTATACATATATACATACGTGATATGTATATATATAAAAAATATTATATAATACTAAGTGGACACGAAATAATTATTCTACATGATTCCAAATACGCTATTTGTGGTAGCATGTGAAGATTTGTGTTAGCTTTTGAATAATTTTTTTTTGGCAATTTCTCGGATACGGCATCCTTTTTTAAGTTCCAGCCCATTTTCGGGTTCGATTTCGTTTTAAAGGGCTTTTAATTACAAATTTAATGACATGAAACATTCTTCTCTTCATTGATCCAATCCTTAACTGTTAAAAATGGAGAAAATTTAAAAAAAAAACTTATTAATTAATTTAAAAGCATTAAAAAAACTTCAATTCAATTAGAAAAATAAAAATAAATAAAATAAATCAATAAATAACTAAAATATAATTCGAACTCAATACACTACAACGAGCTTATTGGCCATTGCCGTTGGTGCTATTGCTGAACGATTTTTGTTATTATCTCAAGGTAAATTTCATTATATTTAGTGAAAAAGTCAATTATTTCGGTAACCGATAGTCAATTATTTCTGTAACCAATATTAACTCTCCAAAATTATGTTATGAAATTTAAATTTTTTTTATTTTTTAATTTCTAAAAATTTTAGAAATGATTTAAAATTTGTTTAAAAAATTCGAATCACAGCTATCTATATCTCCAATAATCTCAATCCCCTTAGAGATTAGACCATGAAGAAGTTTATATTAGTACCTACATTTACATATATTTATCACTTTTTTTTATATTTAATATTCTGTTGTTTCTGTACATTACATTATGCAAATATTGCACGTTTACGACATTCGTTCTAATATTTTTATTTGATTTTATGATGTGCATTTGTTTATACAATTGCATGGTAAAATTAAAATTGCATTTAAATTTTAAAGAAATCTAAAAAAAAAGTCATACTCAAATATTAACACACACACACTCCCACACAAATTCTCATCCAAATAAATAAATACAAACTGAAAAACCGAATGCATTTTATGTTAATGATTGTAGTGGTGGTGAGTTCTTTAAACGCCTTCATGGCCACTTTTTCTATTTACATATTGTCTGTCTGTTAACTAAATATACAAATTATAATATAAATATAAAAATTCTGTATGCAATAAATGCAGTGAAATTGGAGAATAGAACACGAGAAAGTCGCGTGAAACTAACACATTTAAATAAACCTTTCTAAAGATTTTATATTGAATAAATGCACATATACAGAAAATATAATAATCTGCAATAATTGCACTTTCTGTATAAATATTGAAAACTAGTTTTTCTGCAATTTGTCTGTACAAATGAAAGGGAAATCCTTAAATTCCCCTTTTATTTCCACTCTAGCAACTAAATAATATAAAAAAGTACTTTATTTATTTTTAGTTGCATTTTAAAAGGGAAATTTATAAATATTATTAGAAATTTTTTTCATGTTAGTTCATGTTCAATGCCACAATGTTAATCTCCCCAGTCCCCACTATTTGTCATAGAATTTTTATATTATATTTTTATTGAAAAATAGTTAATTTTTACACGATGGAGAAATTAAAAAAAAATAACAATTTCCCGCAACTTTTAACATAAAATATAAAATAAATAAATAAATAAATAAAAAATAAGGGAAATTTCTGGATATGATAAGGAAAATTGTGGCTGGCTTGCGGAAAAGTGTACATTTATACAGAGATTTATATATTTATTTATATAAATATATGGAAATAAAACATAATATAAGGAAAAAGGAAAAGTATTTATTGGGCTTGGCAGAAAAAAATGTATGTACTTACCTACCTACTACTTACATAATATAAAATACTAGAAGATGAGATAACGATGAACATGAGATTCTGGAATTTTATGACCGCGATACGATTTTCATTCTATATATAATATAAAAACTGTATGTTATTTATATATATAAGAAGTAAATACTTTCCTGTTATATATTCCCTAGTATTTAATAAAGGACTCTGCGCAAAACTGTATACATATATATTTATATGTTAACATATTATTTATGTATATAAATTTTACCCGGAATAAAAGATTTTGAATAGAGTAGGATGGGTTTTTTTTAAACCACTTATAATACACCTTCCCTATTGCCACAGTTTTAGCACTGGGTGAAATTTTTGAAATTCATGAGTATGAGTAGACTCTGGAAAATTTTATATATACATATATATTTATCTATTTCTGGTTTTAATATTTTTGCTTTTTTACTATTTGTCCTTGCACTTGGACTTAGATTAAAATTTATATATGTATAAATTTATAATGTATAACATTAAAATATAAACTTTAAGATTATGTAGTTCCTTTAGTTGATAAGTTAAGTTATTAAATGATTTCAACAAGACATAATTTGTATATATTGAAAAAAGGATATTTATTGTTTATGTAAATTTTTTCTATTTTAATTTAAATATATATGTAAATAAACTAAAAATCAATTATAGAAATTAAATATAATGTTTTATTTAATTTCGATCCGTTGCCTTATGCAAAACTATACTATTTTAATTTAGATTTTTAAAATTGTGCGTATATAAATTTATTTACATATTCAAATTATAAATTTAAATCTTTAATTTCCACAAATTTTAAATATTTTTTATATATAGAACCACGCCCAAATAAAATAGAAATTCATTTTTTTTATTAGTACGTTTTTCAGGATATTAAATATAAATAAAAATAATATTAACCATAAAGAAACACGTAGTTTTTTTATATAAATAGTTTACGTTTATATAATAAATCTTTTTATTATTTAATTGAAAACTTAAGGATATTTTTACTATACGGATCCTTATTTAATTTTTAACACACAAAAAAAAAAAAAATGCAGATAGTGAGAGTGACGTAATCCATAATTTTCCCTTTTTAAGTCCTTTTTAGTTATTCGACATTATTCCTATAAAAATTATACAATTTTCATTTTTTTTTTTTTGGGAATGGGGATACCTGTATAATAAGTCGTTATATATACATATATACAGTAATATTATAAATAAATATTATATATATACAAGTATATATATATACCGTATATATATATATATATATATTTTTTATAATGTCCTTACAGGGAGTAAACATAATAAAATTCATACATATACAAATCCCTAATTTTGAAAATCTTTTACAATCAAATTCTCTATGTATTTTATTTGTGTGTATACATACACCCTGATGTTATGTATGTATACTATAAAAAAAATTTCGTCCTTTTAATATAATTTTTGAAAAAAGGATTCTATAGGCGGAGTCTAAGGGATATTACATACAAAATTGTATTAGATTATTATTTATACGGTGTGTTTATATAAATAGGGTATTTTTGTATCCTTTTTTTTATTTGGTGCGTGCGCTATTACATCAGGACCACAAAAATTTTTTTTGGTGTATATTATATATATATACATAAATATATAAAAAGGACGCCAATAGGCGATGTATGTTCTATATATAATTTATTTATATGAAAAGAAATAAAAAAAAAATCCTTTTTGATAGTATTATATATTTATAGGGACTGAATGAGAAGGGTGAAATAAGTAGGCCATTTTGATTCCGGTATATTATTTTCAAGGTTTTTTATGTAATGATTTATATACATATATGTATTATGTATATTTGTAATAATTTTAATTTTCATGAATATATAAGGCGGTTTTTCTTATTTACAATTTATATATTATATATATAAAAACTTTTCATGGCGTCTAAATTCTGTGCCGGAATATTTACTACATAATGGGTTTTTGGAGCAAAGGGCGATAATATATTTTAAATATATCGATAAAAATGATATAGAATGTAAACTCTTTTTTTTTTACATATATGTATGTTAAAAATGCTGAAAGCAAAAGGATTTTAAAAGTGGGTTTTTTTTTTGGAAATTTATGTAGAATTTTTTTTCTTTTTGTTATATTGTTGAAGGACATAATGTCAAGTGCACATTACTTCAATATCTAAATTACATTACAAAAACAAAATATAATTTTAATCATTTAGTTAGGTTAGGTATATATAATATTTCGACGGTTTCAGGGTACAGCAATACCATAGCCATTTCATAATTCTATTGTTTTTAACTATGCGTTTTGTTTAGGTGGAGTAGTTTTGATGCATGATGCAGTTGTTGAAGGTACCAATATATTAAAGGAAACGTTTAACAACTTATCAAATATATGTACTATTATTTATTAAATTGAAAGGAACAGAAATTAAAATTAAGCATTGCTACAAAGATACTGTTCAGTCGCTCATATTCAATGATTTGATGACCCATTTAAATAAACAGATTTAGTTAATTTTTTATTTATAATTAAAGTAAATAATATAAAAATAACAACAACATATTCACGATAGTACCGCCACCTAGTTTTCAATAAAGTCTTGAAAATAATTGAAAGCATTTATTATATCTATTTTGTTAATTTCTCTCGTCGCTAAAACTAAAACATAACCTTTGATTTGTTGGTTATTATTATTAGTAATCCAGTAGCTAGCTAATCTTCACCAATCTCAAACAGAAGTTCCATCTTCCAGTTTACCAAGAAAATGGCTACCTGAGAAAGAGGCCGATTAGCAAGCATAAGGAAAGATATTGTTCATATGTTTATTTAAAAGTAAATATTATATAATTAAAGTAATTATCTTTTTATCCTAAAGCTTGATTCTTGCATTTTTTCACATGCTGAGAAATAATTTACTATCCGCAATGGATTAAACTCCAATTCAATTACCATAACCGAAAACAAAACAGATATTTATAGATTAGACGCTAACTGCTTAACAGAAGCAGTTAAATAAAAATAAAATAAATAAAAAAATATTAGAATTAGAACAACAAAACATTAAACTTTGATTTAAAAAGTTGCCACTTCAACGTCATCCACGTGATAATTCAAACCATTAGTAATTTGAAAAAGTAAAATTGTTAGAACAAAATTAGTTTCAAAAGTACAAGTAACAATAATTATCGCTAAGAATGAACTGAAAACTGAAATAGTGTTCGACCTTCAAAAAAAAAAAAAAAAAAATAACAAGTTACCAATAGCTTTGCAATTCTGAGAACTACTACTTCCTACTTCCCCCCGCTGTCATTTGTTAATTTCAGGAATTTTTTTAATTAAATTACAAAAACGAGCTAATTACAAAAAGCATTTTCTTATAGAAATCCAAAATTATTATAGTGCTACACGTAGTGTTAAACTTATTATGTACATGCTTTTGGATTGAACGATTTGTAAATTGTAATCGAATAGAATTAGGACTATTATTAAAGGAACTAAGTATATGTAACTTTATCATTATTTTGTATCATGTTTTTAAATCTAAGTTTCTGATATTTTAGAGAATACTTTTAAAATATAGCAACATAAAATTTTTTTAAGCCTCACATGATTAAAAGATGTAATTACAAAATATTAATTGAATGCAGCTCTTTAAAATTTAGAAAGAAGTGCCTCAATCTTTCAAAAATAGTGTTACTAGAAGTCCATAAAGTTACATGATACAGTAATATGATGTTACATTACATGAGCTTGAGCTATAAATAACTTTAAAATTTAAGTTCCCCTGCTTAGCTAATAGTCAACTCCAAAATTGTATAGTGAACATATTCTAGGTCGCTAGTTTGATCTTTAGCTAATAAATTCCATGGCTTCGTCTAAAATTAAAATTATATTAGACTATTAATGTAATGTAGTAAAAATAGTAAGGGTTGGCGCCATGTTGTATATATTTTTGTTGAATTCGGGAGCGTATGATTATGATTAAATATTTTTCATCGGAATTGGAATAATTAATAAGAATCTGTTATCAAATTCTATTCCGCTAAAACTGTCACAAAGTATGACAATCGCAGAGTACATTTTGATTTTTGATAGTTGCAACCACCAAACACTAAACATTATTCACCTCCAGAGTTCCAGATGACACTAATATTATTACGATTAGATAGAGGAGGCTGTGATGGATGAGATCTTTTGTTCAGTTCTGTCGCTTAAAGATCAGTTAGTTTTAAATGAGTACGATAGTGTATAGTGATACAAATTTAAGCAATCCATTAGCTTGTCGCAATTAAAGTTTCTGCACTACAAAGAGACAAAATTAATTGGCCTAAATTGCAATATAAATGTAAGAAAACCTTCTATCATTGAAATTAGAAGGCCAGAACAGGATGAAGAAGAATATTATTTACAATTTACAGGATGCGGGGAACGAAATGTAATAAAAAATAGATAGAATTTGAAGGTATGTCAATGTACCTCGATAATATTAACTATAATAACTTCATTACACCGAAGTCATAATCTCTAGGTTTGGTGTATAGGTGTAGTCCTTAGTAATATCCAGCCATACTAATATTTCAGCATATCAATATTAGCTGCTTACTGTTTTCAGAGAAATTTCGAAGACGAATTCGATTCGAAGAGCTACAATCTACAATACTTTTAGTGAATTATATTTTCAAATTCTTTTCTTTTTTAGAATTACAGTATTAAAAGGCTGACGGATATCTTAAATGATTTGATGATTGATAGATAATCTTCTTCTTTCATATGGGCTGTTTTAATGCGTTTAATTAAATTAATTACTATATTATTAGCACTAGATGTCGCATTTATTTTGATCAATGTAACAACTTTATTGTTGGGATATATAAATATAACGTTTTTGAATATTCCGTTACATAGCTCTTTTTTATGTTATAACTGCGATTTTAAATATGTATTAATTAAAATATTGTTTTTTTTTTTTGTAATTTATTTCAGTTTAGTCGTTTCGGTGATTTATAATCTTTCCGTTTGATTTAACTATGAACTATGATTGATTTTCTTAGAAAATAATTTAAATATTTTTTTTTAACATAATTGTAATAATATTTATTAAAATTTAGTCTTTTTACATTAATTTTTATTTATTTAATAATTTATTTAAACTAAACTAAACTAAACATAATTTAATAATATAAATTCTTGAATGTGTAAAAACGTAGTGCAAATAAATTAAATAAAAAAAATTTTATTATTAAAAAGTTGAAATTAATTTATTTGTAAAATTATATTAAGTGAAAATGGCAGAAAAACGAAAATTTGTTGATTATAGAAATTTAAATTGTAGCGGTAGTAGTGGCGGCGCTGGTAATATCAGCCAACAAAATTTAAATTTAAGCAGCAGTAGCAGCCAAAATTTAAATCGTAGCGCAAACAGTTCTAGGAGCAGTACTAGTTCAAATTATGAGCCGACTCCAAGCAAAAGATTATATTCCCAAGAGTAAGTAAAAACTGAAATTTATTTTGAATTTAGTTAGGTATATAAAAAATAAATAAAATTATTATAAATTATAATTTTAGCTAAAGGCGTAGGTACAAATAAATTTAGAAAATAAATACATTTCTTAATTTGCTTGATAATATAGCTTGCTATATAAATATAGCTAATATATTTAGAATTAAAAAAAAAAAACCCAATATAAAGTTGTTTCCATGGTTGCAAATAACCATAAAATAATGTCTTTTCTCCATTTTGATATAATACCACATCCTAACCTACCAGTTTCATAATACCAACCAACCTACCTACTTCGTAAACATGATACTGATGATACATAGGGAAGCAAAAAAAAAAATAATACATAATAATAATAAAAAAAAAGAAATTTATACAAAAAATTCTTAATCGAAAATTTTTGCTCGGACATTTAGAGGTCGAATGTGAATAGTGAATTTATCGAAGGGACGAAGACGGTAGGAAAGGAATAAGAATTATACGCGTGTTGTGTAATCTGAAATGCGTTCTTTTAATAATTCTTATGTATAAAATAAAAGTAGGATAAAAAGAATTGTGTTTTTTGTTTTTAAATATTTGAAATAATATCAACCCTCTTATTTTTTTTTTTTATTTTGTGAGCATCATAAAATTGCAGACCCTAAAGATAATTTGGCACAAGTTTTATTTTTTTAAAAAAAAGGCATAGACCAATTAGAAGTTTCTCATTTCTTAAATTTCCAAAAAAATCCTTCGTTATTGGCAATGGACGTGACCTTTAATAACTTTCAAAAAACAAGAAATTTATTATTACCAAAGTTTAAATCAAAGTTTAAACTTTGGTAATAATAAATTTACTATTATCAAAGTTTAAATTCTTTTTTTAATTTAGAAAGTTACTGGGAACGTCATCGATCAATGAATCATATACTAAAAGTATCAATTCAATGATAGCAACTATATTCGTCAGGGTAATTATAGGAACATCCGTGATATGATGAATTATAGAATATTATATAGTTGTGATCATCAACCATCAACATTGATTGGGTACTCAAAAGTTTTAAACAGAACCAAGGCTAAAGCAAATAACGAATTTTGTCTTACACAATTATGACGTATCAGAATATACTTCGATTAATTTTTCAGCGAAACCCATATTTTTATAAACATAAATTAAAATTTATTTTAATTCTAAATGACATTTATCATAATTAGTAGCTGCTAACATTTCGCCGCTAGCGAAAAATTCAATATCAAAACTCGATATGGTTGTGTTCACGAATTCACGTTCACAGTAACTTAAATGTATGATGGCGAAATTGGTTTCGATATATCGCTTTCGCCATTCGCCTTTCCATAAATTTTGCTGATTTCTAAAAGACTGTCAAAATTAAATTTACCCTGCTCTGATAAGCTAAATATGAACCCAGTCTGGAAAAATTATGTTTTTAGTATCAAGGTATTAAACCTAAATTTAGACACCTATGTATAAACCTAAATCAACCTGAAAAAACTTTAAATTGTATTTATTTAAGAAATTAATATTTTATTAATAGACCGAAATTTTCTTTTCTACAATTGGAGATTTAACCAATTAACGTTAACAGCAAAAGTCCTGCAAAAAGTACGCGATTAAAGAAACTAAATAAATACGATCACTACCTGGTTTACAGAATCTTAATAATAGTATACTATAGATTAGCATTAGTTAGTTAATTACAACTAAAGTGTCGTTTGCATTTTCTTAATTTTCGAATATAGTTTTGTAAATTTGTCGTACAATGGTTAGCCTAAATTCCTAAGTACATGAACTCTTCCACTTTTCGAGGACGAAACACAGTACAAATATACATTATAATTATAATTCTTTTGTTTGTAGAAATAAAAATAACTTTGTGAAGTCCCTAAAACTAAAATTCATGATCAAAATTGTTGTACATTAGAATTAACTAACCAAAAATTTCAAAACCATTTTCTCATAGGCTAATAATTTCTAAATATAGACAATTTATCAAAAACAATTTAATTTTAAAATTTATTAACTTTTAAAACTATAAAATTTGACTGAAAATATTTAATTATTTAAATCTCACTAAGCTTCGGAAACTATTTTATTATATATTATGAAATATTTTTAATTAACATTTTACAGAAAATGTTATATTTTTCTGTAAAAGGCCTGTTAGTTTTTTAACATGATGGTAAATAAAATAATCATAAAGTTTAAGCTCTTTGCAGATATTTTTTTTTCTGCCACTCAGTGTTTCTCTCTCTTCTTTTATTTTCTGTTTATTTTATTTTTTTATTTATTTGTTGTTTCTTGTAAATATTTACTATCTCACTCTAATACATTTCGCAAAATGATCAAAAAATGAAATAGAAATATTAGTATTGGCATTGAACGTGAAATTTTCATATAGTATCAAGAAAAAAACAACAACATCAAAAAATTCCCTCATCATTTAGGAAATTTTTTTTTTTTTTTGTATACAAAATTCTATCTAACCAAAATCGAAAGAATCGAAAAAGAGGGGAAATTGCATTAATATTCGTGGTTCTTTTTCTGTTGTTTTGTTTTCCCTTTCGTTTGTGCAGCCAAAAAAAAAACAACAAAACAAAATCAACACTACACGCACACAGCAACACAGAGCAAATGAAAAGCAAAAAAAAATAACACCAAAAATTGTTCTGCAAATGAGCGTGTGTGTGGCTGTGTATGTGACTTGATATTTTTGTTGTATTTTGGCTACACTAGTTCAGTAGTGTGAGAACGAGAAGAAAAAGTTCTTTTTTGGAAGAATATATGATTTTTTTTTTGTGTGCTGCTGCTGTGCTGTTGTGTGTGTGGTGTTTTTCTTCTACCGCTTGCCGGCAAAACAAAAAATTTCCATTTCAGTTTCATTTTCGCTTCCGATAAATAAAGTCAGACAAAAAGTACAGTACAGTACAGAACTAAGAATTTTTTCCCTCTGTTTTTCTTGTGTGCGAAAAAAAAATAAATAAATAAATTTAGTGCGTCTCAGAAATAAAATATATAAAAAAAAAAATAAAAAAAAATTATTTTTGTTTTCAAATTTTTTTATAAGTTTTTTTTTGGGATAATTTTTAAAAAAGAAATAAAAAAAATTAAAAAAAATTATTTAGTTTTTAAAACTTGTGAAAAAGCTAAAATTTAAATAACAATTTCTTTTTATAATTTTTGGTTTTTTTGGTATATTTGGAAAATTATTTTAAAGTTAAATAAAATATTATTTTATAACTTATTAGATTAAATAATTTAATTAATAAAGTTTTTATTTTCGCTGTTGTTAAATTGAATTTTCCATTTTCTCTATGTTTGGTGTTTATGATAATATGAAAAAAATATAATTAATTATTAAAAAATAAAAACTTCTGTTTTTTTTTTTATATATTTAAAAGTGAACATTAAATATTAAAATTTTAATAAATATAAATATAAAAAAAAAATTGTTTGACATTTTTCGAAGAAACTTAAAAAAATATTTTTTTTTGTATGTTTAAAATTGTGAATTTTTATATGGAAATTACCAAAAAAAGGAAAAAAAACAAGAATTTTTGTTTTTAAACAAAAATTTAATGAATTTAATGTGGAAATGGAAAAATAAAATACCTCAATAATAAATATATAATTAATATTTATTAAATAAATAATTAGACAAATAAACAATTTGAACAAAACTTTTTTTTGTATTACTGTTAAATATTGTTTTTTTTTATATTAATTCATCAGTTTTTATATTTATACCAATATAAATTTATAATATAATTAATTAATCGAAAATATTTATAACAAATAAACAACATTAAATAAATAATAATAATTTGTGAATTAGAATTTAATAATGTAGTGAATTTTTTAGACGATTTATTTTGTTCTCTTTTTTTTTATAACCTATAAATAAAATTAAATAATATATTTAACTTGTAAATATATACAAAAAATAATTAATTCAATATTAAAATTAATTAAAAATTCGAAATTTTTTAACATTTATTGCGAAAATCACTGAATTTTATATAATAAATCAAAAATTCGCGAACAAACTCTTGAAAGAAATGTTTTTGTATTTATTATAAAAATTTTGTTTATTATAAATAAAATGATGTCATTTTCACTGATTTCGCAATTTTTTGGATAAACAATTTTTTGTAAAGACAAAGATAATTTTTGCTATAAAGTAACAAAATTAAAATAAATAAAAAAAAAAATTTTTTTTTTCATTAAAATATTAATAAAGTGTAAATTCATATTTTGGGTATTTAAGAATTTAAGAAAATTAACAATAAAAAAAAAAAAACATTAAATAAAAAACAAAAAAAGAGAAATTTTTTAAAATTTTAATTTAATTTTTGTCCAGTTTCTATAACACAACATCACAAAAACAAAAAAGAAGAAAACATTTTAGTAATTCTTAATTTAAATTTGTATAATTAATTAATTTTTTTTAAAAAAAACTACAAAAATAGCTACCTTAACCGCATTACATCCGTTGCTCCTTATGGCGCCACGAAGGAACAACAACACAAATCATCATCATCATTCACATCATCCAACACCATCACTTGATGTACAGAGTCTTTTGGTATTAAACGATTTAACAACAAATTCAAATAGTAGCAATAATATAACATCAATTGCTACATCATCTGTTACCAATTCTGATCATCATCATCATCAAAATAATAATAACAATTTAACTGTACTAAGTTTAACTAGTAACAGTAATACATTGACAACAACATCTACACCAGCACTTAATAATAATAATAATAATATTATAAATTTTGATTTACAAAATTTTCATAATCATCATCAAAACAATATGACATCTTCAATTTCAATCAACAATAATAATAATAATAATAATCAATCGGCTACCCTGAATGAAAATAATTATACAAAATGTTGTGTACCAATTGGTGAATGTTTTAAATTAAATATATCACCTGATTATGGTCTAATTGCTATTGATGATTTAAGTGATTGTATTCGTGTTATATGTAATAATGATAATTGTACAACTGGTCAATATATGCATCGGGAATGTTTTGAATCATGGGAACAAAGTGTATTAACATCATTGAAATCAATTGGTCGGGCTAGATCATGGTCAGATCGGCAACGTCAACAAAATTTATGGACAAAAAAAGGTTACGATTTAGTATACAAAGCATGCAGTTGTAAATGTGGCCGAGGACATTTAAAAAAAGATTTAGATTGGCAACCGCCAGCATCACCAACCCTAAATAATAATAACAATAATAATATTTATGGTCGGTCAGATGATGAATCATCTAAAAAGAAGAAAAAACGTAATCGTAATAATCAAAAACCAACATTAGCTATAACAAGTATTAATCCAAATGGTTATCATCCAAATAGTGGTGGTAATATAACAAAACAACAACAATTATCAACAAATAATGTTAATGGTAATAATGGTAATGGTAATAATGGTGTTATGATTGAACAATTACGTGGTAGAACTGGTAGTTTATCATCAAGTAATGGTAGTACATCACCACCAGTATCACAATCAAGTGAACATAGCATTTCACCAATTCATAATGGTGGTAATAATTTAATAATTGGTGGTAATAATGTTAATAATAACAAAAAAAATCAACAACAGCAGCAGCAACAGCAACAACAACCAATTTCACCACAACAAGAACAATTACAACAATCAATTTATCAACAACAATTTCAATTACAATATCAACAACACCAACTCCAACAACAAAATAATCAAATTATAAATGCCCAACAATTGCAAAAAACTAAAGTGGAAATTTATTCTGAGCGTGTACGGTGAGTCAAAAATCTTTTATTAAATAAAAATATATAAATTTTATCTTGGTTAGTTTATATTAAATTTAATAAATCAAATTTTATAATATAAAAAAGTAAATATTTTTTAAGAGAAGAAGAGAAAAAGAAAAATATTGAAAAGTAAAATTTGAATTTTATTACAAAACGCCGAAATTAAATCAAATTTATTATGAAATCTATTCTCTTCTTTTGGGATGATGAGTAAAGTTTAGAAATTATTTTGGCCTTGATTTTTTAATTAAAAGAATTTTAATTTTTTTTTTACAATATTTGTTTGGTTCAGTTTTTTTTTTTATTCTTTTAGTGAAATAAAAAATACTAGGCAAGGTCAAGGTTAGGAAATTTATTTTTGTTTTTCTTATAAATATAATGTTTCGTTAAGAACGATTTTTCTTAGTGTTTATTTATAATAAGCATGAAGGAAATATTGTTAAAATTATGTATTATAAATACCTAAAGTAAAATGCCAATCAAAGTAATTTCGTTCAAATTTTAGGGGAATATATATTAAAATATATTTCAAGAAAATATGAAGATTTTTTACAAAAAATTGAATTCGTCTTCAATTTCATAATATATTTAAATATATAATTTTAAAAAAAATGCTCTTTTTTATGATTATTCTAAACTAGAAGATTATAAAATGATGCAGATTATAAATTTTACTTTAATATGTTGTGAAATTATGAGTAAAATTAAGTTTTTGAGGGAAATCTTGTAAAATATTCTATTTAGATATTTATAATCTTATTAAATTTATAAATCTTATTAGCAGTTTACACTGTGTAACAGTGTAACTCAAGACCTATTTTTTATTTTAATTTCATTGATAACTAGAAAAACGATTTTTTTTGAATTGTTAATTAGGTAGTTCAAAAGTTGCTTAATCCAATGGTGGTAGTCCCACTGAAAGATATATATTGAAAAATAGAAAAATGCAATCAGGTTAAATGATAGACATTATATTAAACAGATTTTTCTACTCTTTTAAAATAAATTTTAAATTTTCTTTAATATTTTCTGGATAATAATCGTTTCAAGTTTCAAATCTAAATTCCGAAAATATGTAATGCTCGCTAGGTCGAAATTCGAAATATTGTTATTAAGTCACATTGTTGAAAACTAAACTATTTTCGGTCATACTCATAAAGTCTACTGCTTGTACTAAGTCTACTGCTTGTTTCTAATCATTAATTATTCTGTATGTCTACTATTTGTATTTAGTTTAATAGAGAAATTATTTTTTCAATTATTTAGATAAAGTGCGTTAAGATCGAGCTTAAAGGAATCGATATCCTGATCATTTTACTAATTTTATTTAAATCAATCTTTCTGCTATCACTCCACTAATCCATACAAATAATTTATTTAATAGGAAGCTCTTAATTGATCCTACTCGATGATAAGAAATCTTCTGTTTTAAATTAATTTAGGATTAGAAACTCAATTACCTCACTTATCAACAAAAAAAATACATTTGAATAAGAACACGTACACGAGTAATTCTGGTTCTTTACTCTAGCATAATTTATATGAGCAAGCCTCTTTAAAAGCCATAGCATTGCAAATTCATTTGCATGACGCATTTTTCTCAATAAATAAAAAATTTTAAATTTTAGTCTAATTCATGACTTTGGTTTACAAATTAAAGTAGACTATAAAAATGTTTTCATAGATTTTCATTAAGTTTTCGTGAGATCCTTTTTAATTAATTTTTATAAAATTTTCTTAAAACGTTATTTCATATTTTTATGAAATTAATGTGCAATCATAAATTTTTTTTTTTTTTACATTCTCTCAGAGGAGAATTGAAATATGTGCGTATCTTATCAAAAAATCTACGCAGAAACGCATAATTTTCCTCAAAAAAAATATTCTCTCCCCCAAAAATAAATATTAGAAATTTTCTCTTTAGAATTTCCCTTTTTGTTCGTCGTCCTTATTGAGAAAATATTGCCTATTGCGTAGTAAAAGTATTTTCATTATTTTGCTCGTATAGACTTTCACAATTTATTCCTCATTGGATAAGGATGAGTCCTTTTTGTTGTTATTGTCTACCTCATTTTTTTTTAGAGGGATGAACATTAATCGATATTTTCATTATTTTTTATATTGCTCTGCGTATTTTATTGAATTTTCCATTCTAATAAGATTTTCGTTGCTTTTACCTTGAAAGGTGGACTCAAGATTTGTATTTATTTATAATATAAGTGTATATAAAAATTTGTCTCTAAATCGTTTGTTATTCAATTCATTGTGTTGCTAGTGCTTAGCTAGTAAATTTCTTTAAATGTCATTTTTATTTCTATAAATATAAATACTTAAAAGGTTGTTGAGTTGTCCTTCTTGTTGTTGGTAGTGTACCCAATAAATTAAGGTAAATAAAAATATTTGGTCAAATTTTTTTTTTTTTTTATGTCCTTGGCATAAATTTCTTTTCTAGAATTTGTTCTTGTTACACGCTTTACACGTAGATGATATAGGTATTTGGTGCGTGTACAAAGATTTCTGTCTGATGGTTCTCATTATACCGAATAACAAGATCATTATTTGAAAATCGTTTCAATTAACTTGCGGAGGAATCTTTTTATGATAAATCTTTGGTCCTTTTTTTATTTTTTTATTTTGTTTTGGTTTTGGTGTGTACCTGACACTTCAGTTTTAAATGGTTTGGTTTTTTTCTGTTATATACATTTTTAATATTCCTCAAAAACTAATAAATTTTTCGGTTGAAATCTTATTTCGAGATTATTTGCCGTAATTATTTGTTTTTATATAATATTATAACTGAAAATTTTTTTTTCCGAATCTTTCAGAGGTTTTTTTATTATTATATTTTTGTCTGGTGCTATTTTTTTTGTGTCATTAAAGCACAGCGACGAGCAGTAAGAGGTTTTTTTTTTGCATGTTTACATTATTATTCGGTTTTGAAGCATTTTTTAGCTTTCTTATCTTATCTTTTGTGGTAAGTCAAGGTTAATGAATGTATATTTTGATAGCAATAATAATTGTACGGAAATTAAAAAATAAATTGAAATTGAAAGTGCAAGAAATAAATTTGGATGGTCTTGTCTAATGTCAAAAATTCCGCCAGTAAATCGTAAATTTAATTAAGTATTTGAAGTATAAATTTCTGATAAATTTGCTTTATTTATTTTATCTTATTATTTTATAATAAATTAATTTTTAACTATCCGCAATATTTATTTATTTTTATATTTTGAATTTTATTTACTATAATTTCTTATTATTGAATAATGAAACAAGATTAACGCTTAACAATCAGTTAGTTGACTTGTGAAAGTTGACTTTCTAAAGAACATTTTGATCATATTAAATTATTACTCTGTTAATGACCAAAATTGGCATATAGTGCCAATAATTGTGATGAGAAAAAATGTTGGAATATTGAATTGTTTCCCGTTAAAATATGAACTTTATTCCTAGAGCTTATATCAGTTTTAGACTGGCGTTGTAGTTATATTATATTAAAGCTTTGTGAATAATAATTCATGATTCAGTGGACAATTGTTGTGACCAAGCCAGTGGCTTGAATTGTTAAATAGTCAATAAATTGACATTGAATTTGTCAATGAATTGGCTTGTGTTAAGCGGTTAATTAGTTTCAAACAGTTTAGTGAGAATATCGGATCTTAATTATTATCCTAAATAAATGAGTAGATTTAAAAAAAATACTGTTCTGTAATGAACTTATTCAGTCTTAAACTTAGATAGAATTGCTTTTTATACCAAATTTATCTTATTTTAATTTCTTATATTTTACGTTGTATATTTATTTTTAAAAATTTTAATTTTTATTTTTCTTATTTATAAATATTTTTATTATAAATACTTATTTTATAGATTGTAGAAAATTATGATTTTTAGGACTTTCGAAAATTTTGGTAAATTATTAAGAAACCGAACGATATCTCGTTGCCTGCCCCACTTGAAAAATATTAAAATTTCTAAATATATAATTGAAATCGCTATTAAATAAATTATTAAAATTATATATAGTAATTTTTTTTTTAATTTTAAAATTTCAATTTATACTGCAATTATTATCATTTTATATGAAAATTAATATCAAACCTATTCAAAAATGATCATCACTGAAACGAAAGACAGCAAAAATGTTGGAAGAGAAAATGAAGGTCTGGGTCTGTGACGAATATATTATTTTTGCAGTTTTAAAAGTAATTGTTAGTAATGTGTAGGCTCTTAAATCATCTCTCTGCCCTTATCTTCTTCTCGTTTACCCTACTACGCCTACGAACTGTACAATAAATGGTAACACATCAAAACTCAGTACAACAAAACAATCTAAATAAAGAAAGGATATGCAATGCAAGACGAGTAATAATAAAAATTGTTTATTTTATTATAGTTTTTTATAATACTAACTAACTAACACGTTATCCTCGATATTGTTTTTGTTGTTGTCTCCATTTTATTTGTATGCATGCCCTTGCACTTTTCTACCAATTATTGTTGATTGCATACAAGTCGGGCAGAGTAATTTTTTTTATGTATGTTACTACAGCCAGCACATTACTAACATAGATATATTGTTCTTCTGGATCAACGTTGTGTAATTTTAATTCATTTTTTTTCTATTTCTCGGTGCAGAAAGAGCATCACAAATTTGGTAAGCTTGTGAATTTATAAAATTGTTGTTTTTATAATTGCTATTTGAGATTTACCAGACATATGAGATCGTATATATTTGGTATTTCACAGTTTAAGGTCAACAACAATCTGCAACGATGAAATTTAAATTATTGGACTTTGTTCTGTTATTGTTGATTTCAATTTTCCATTTGTTAATTTATATTATTTGTGGATTCAAAACAGTTTTGTCTACTTGTATGTGTTTCGGCATCATAATTACAACAGGAGTGTAATTTTGTGGTTTTGAAGAACTCTTCTTTTTTTCGTTATGCTTGAATTGATTTTATGATTTTATTTTTGTTGCTGAAAATTACATCGTTTTTTTCGTCATATTTGGTTTCATTAATATTGAACTCTTTGAGCACATCAAGAAATTAAAATTGTTTCTTAGAAAAAAAAATCATATTTTTTAAAAGGGGTGCAACCATAACTCGCTAATTTTCATCGCGCCGTCATCTTGTAATCCTTCAATTCTCATATAATTCTTTTGATTCGGAATGGATTACAACTATTTTATATTGTGTGTAGGTGTTTCGATAATGAAAAGCATAACAGCAATGTCAAAATAACAACAAAAATTAAATGCGTTTACAAAAAATAAATTTGATGAAAATTTTAGCTTCGTATGAAATTAAATCGCCTACGTATTTCCTTTCTTCTTTAAGCTCGTGAATTGCTAAGAAATTATTTTTTATTTTAATTTGTTTAAAAAAAAAAAATATTTTAGTTTTTTGTAGATAAAAACACCACAAATCTCGCGTCAATAGTAGGTTTTTATTTATGACCAAAAATGAAAATTTAATTTTGGCGGGTGATAAATTGCATTGTGATGAAATTATATTTCCAAAATTGTATAATGGATGCTGAGGTTTTGAATAAATTAAATAAGGTTACTAAAATCCTTTCTTTGATGTTACTAAGATGATTTCTTGGAATCTGGTATAAATCATTGATTAAATGAGAATTATATATGTTTATAGTACGATCCAGATTTTAATAAAGCTGGTAAATTTCATCACATCAAGAATCAATGATCAAAATATTTTATTTTAAAGTCTGTTACTGTTTGCTATTTGATATTTTCATATGAAGCGTGAAAATCTTGAAATTCACGGACGACAATTATACGCTTTATGATAATTGGGCTTGAACTTCGATATTTTCCAATTAAAGTACCAAACTAGAATGAGATCATAAAAACAATCGACAATATTTTAGATTATTGTAATGTAGCGAAACATGCTAGTCACAAAATTTGATTTTTAACATCTGAAACAATTTTTGATCAAATTTATATACATAATTTGGAAATAATTGTGAGTTTGGCTGTATTAGACCAGTTATTTTGAAAAATCTTTATAGCTAATAAAACAACTCGTACAAATGATTTATTTATAATGAATGTCAGCGGGTATATAAATAAATAAAACGTTTATTTTCTCTACTGGAATGTTATGATGCAGATGATTTTAGAAAAATATCATGAGAATGCGATTTTATGCTAATTTCATAAATATTTAACGTATGTGTGCAGTTGACATAATATTTCAAGTTAGTAAGTGTTACAAAAAAAAAACACTCATAACTGGTTGCCAAAAAAAAACATCGATATTTTAAGGATAATGAACAAGAGGAAAAGCAGCTGTAAAACATATTTAACACACAAAAATATTTCGCACCTGTTTAGACTGGCCAGACAGGATTACAAAAAAAAAAAACATTTTATGTGTTGAACAGGATAATCTGTTGCAATGTTATACTTACTATTGTTATTAAACAAATAATTGGTTTCCTCGTTAACTGATACAATTTTCCCTTAACATTTTATGCAATAAATTATATCGAAAATATTCAAGGACACATTAACAGATTATGAATGAAAAACATTCATCATTATCGATATGGTCTCATCGTCACTATACAACTTTTAATAACTTGAAAATCCTGTATTTCCCTTTATTCATTTTATGAAATTTCTTAATGGTTACTTAATTTCTCATTAAAAATATTTGTACATAATTTTTTTTGGATTTCTGTTGTCCATTCACATCTTCTATTAGTTCGTGATTTTTGTTGTTTTGAGAAATGAAATACACTTTTGAGAAATAAAATAAACGTTAACAAAATTACATTAACGTCAACTTTAAAACATATAAGCATAACCTCAATTAATTCCTGGAAAATCTGTTCAATTTATATAAGCTACCAATTTCTTTATATATATTTATGTCTTATTCAACCTTTATTCAACAGAACAAATAAATATTTCTTTATTATTGACATTAACATAAAGAAAAAGTAGCTACTCTTGACTTAAATTCGGCGTTCAACACAAAAATTCACATTTATTTATTTACACTTTTTATTTTTGTTGTAATACCAGCTTTTAAATTTTGAAAGATTTTTTTGAATATGTGCGCGCGCATATTTATCTCCAAAATATAAAATTAATGAGCCTTTGACGAGGATCAAGTTTACTATGAAAATATATAAAGGTGTTCTCGATAAATATCTTCAAGGTGATAAAAAGTATAGTTTTTTTTTCGTTTTATTTAAGTTTGTGTAAAATTACGCGGTGCTATTTAGTCAATATTGGAAGAGGATTTCTTTTTCAATAATAAAATCGCTTTTGATATTTGATTTGTACAGAAATTGTTGTTTTTTTTTTTTTTTTTGTAATTTGATCTAAAAAAATTAAATATAATAAATATTTAAAAAAAAAAAGATATTTACAAATAAATTTGCAAATAATTTTTTATAATAATAATAATAAACATTTCTGGCGGTAAGAATAAAGAGACAGTTTTTTAAATGCTTTTTTTTGTGGTACTGCATATCTTACAAGTCAATGTACTTTTAATATAGAATTTGTAAATTAAAAATATTTTTTTGCTATAATTCATAATTAATTTTAAATTTGTGAATTTTTTAAAAAAAGCAATAATATTTGATTGATTTTATTACAGTCTCGCCACAGATTGTTAAATTATGAATATGGTCATTAATATTCAATTTGCTAAGAAGTCGGGTAGGTAATTTAAATCAACGTCATTCGATTAACTAACTATCTTCAAAAACTCATCTTTTGGTGATTTTATTTCACCAAAAACAGATGAAAAACTCTAGGATCAAAATCTGAAAGGTTTAAATAGTTAATTTTTGTGAATGATTTCTAACCATTATTGATGTTGAAATTCTCATTTTTTGAAAATAAAATGTCCCTAAAAACTGCAATATTTTTAATTGTAATTTCATTTGTGACTAATAATTATTTCTACTTTATTATCTAACAAATGGAAATCAAATCCAATAATAATTTACATAAGCTAAATTTATTAGATTATTTGATTTTTTATATGTTTTTCTGTATCTATCGCTAGTTCTCTGGGAAAACATATTTTATTAATAATAAATTCAATTCATTAAAATCCGACTTGAAATAATGTACAAGGTCCCCAAAAACATAATCTGAATTCTGAATAATCCAAAAAAATATTTTCTATAAATGAGTTTTGTAAATGGAACTGATCGAATGTCGATTTTGTTGTTTATGTACCTAATAACAATTTAATGTAATTGACTGCCTCGTTTTTTTTTTTGGATTTATATTTAAATAATTTCCATTTTAAATGTGTCATTATAAGCCAATGTACTAAACAATTTTATTATTACTATTTTCATTTTTTTTTTTTGCAAATTGAGTCCATAAAACTTTATCAATAAAATCAATTTTCCCTAAACAAACTAAAATAAAATTTATACTCTAAATCTAAATGATATTTTTTTTTCCTTCTATAGAATCAAAGTCAAAAAAGGGAATGAGTTGGTAACGTTTACATATACACCACATTAGATATACTAAAATGTCTGTAGTAAATATATTTTCGTTCAACTCTGCTATACAATAGCAAACAAGCAAAAAAAAAAAAGGTTATATGCAAAAATTGAAAAATAGAGAAGAAAAATTATGAAAAATATAAAAACGATCAAAACAAATTTGTTTGTTTATTAATATTGAAAAGTTTTGTTGTGTTGTTTTCAATATCTACTGGGATATCCTTTTTCACTTTTCCCAAAAAAAGGATATACACATAATAATAATATTTTACTAAAAGTAAAATTCTTAATATTTTTCATTGTATAATATTGCATTGCAACAAAATTTGGTAACAAAATTGCTAACTTTATGGCTCTTTTAAAAATTTTATTTATCGATTTTTGAGTACGCCGTAGATTATTTTATTTACAAATAATATTGAAATTTAATAAGTATAAATTGATATAAAATTTAATATAGTAATAGATTTATATTGAATTTTTTATATTATTTGTTATTCGGAAATTCTAAGTAGGATAATTCACTTAATGATGACAGTATTTCATTATGGGTCAATTCATTATGAAAAAATTGCAATAATTCACTGAAAATTTCACGAAATTCACATTCATTTTGAATTAAATGTAAGATTAATACAGAACGTTAATTAAATTCTTCTGGTATCAATTAATTAAATCTTGTCACTGCGAACAAGTGTACAGAAAGGCGTTATACTAATTTCAGAATACTCCATATTGTCCACTAGTGCACAGTAAATTGTACAGAGAATACTAGACTCTATAATACCCAAATTGATGCTAATCAATTTCGTTTTCAATGTTATAACAAATTTTATATTTATTTTGTTTGCTATTTGAAAATTAACAATAATAAAATTTAAATCCTAAAATTTTGTATTTGGATAAAATGTGCTCTTCTAAACCATATGTCTATGTATACTGTGTGTCTCTGTGATTCTGACAGACGACAAGCCATTTTATTTACTAAATATAAGCCTCCCAATTTTAATATTTCCTCTTTTGTTTGTATATATATAGTCTCTATTTAGCTTATATATTTAGCTTCTGGTTATTTTTGTGCAAGCTAAATAAAAAATTGCAATTTTCTGTATGCAATGATAATAAAAAAAAGCCCTCCAGACATATCACAAACAAAAGAATCAGCATCACATAATGTGCATATATATATTTGTTTATAAACCATATTTTCAATCCGCCTCCACTTGCAAATGCAAACCAATCTGTTGTTTGTTGGTTTTGTTATAATATTTAATATCCATATAAATTTTCATCAAAAAATTTCATCGGACTGTCAAAAAAGTTGTCTATCTCTCGCCTTTTGTTTCACTTTTTAAACAAAAACTTTGTTTTGGACTTTGTAACTATATAAATAGGCTGTTTTTTTTTTGTTAGCTGCTGGTTTTCTTCTTTATGTGCATTCTCTTGATGCAACATAAAAAAAATCTTTTTGGATTAATCTTTTGTCATAACCCATAACCCATATAACCCATAATTTTGTTATATTGAACCCTTCACTATCATACTATACGTTCTGATAGTAAAGTCTTTCGGAATTTAGTCTACAAAATTCGTAATACATAAATGAAATTCGTTGACTGAAGAATTAATATTTGCATAAAATACTCATTCATTGGAAATTTCCATCAAATTTCGTATCATACATAAATATATATGCTAGAATTTTATATATGGCATTCATATATAAGTAGACACATGATACATAATCCAAATAAATAGACTATAAATTCGCCAGGGGTTAAACGAATATGTAGTTACTAACTATTATTATTATTTTTTTACCCCAACAACTATTAGCAACTTAATATGCAAATATAACTTTGAAAATGCATTCATCCATCCATCATCAACAAATAATTTAAACTATACTAAAAAAATATATGTATGCTTTTACGTTGATTTCTGTATTTCTACTCTGCCAGTCTGACTGACGTTTTGACTGTGTATACTTTATTTAATTGTTATTGCAGTCGTTGTCGTCATCGTATCTCATATGTCTGGCCAATATTTGCAATCATTGATATTAATGCAGTTGTGTTGTTTGAATCTCAGATCAAAGAATTAAAGGATAAAGTGTGCACAAAATTATTTGAAGTATTTAACGCACACTCATACAACAAATTATCTATGTGTTAGGTAGTCCATTGTAGTAGGAATTTTTTTTGAGCTGGGCAACACGCTCTAGCCTTTTGATCATTAGTACAAATAATAAGAGATAAATAAAAAAAGAAAAAAAATTAGTTGTAATATTTTTTTTATTTATATTATTTATAAAGTAATTTTAGTTTCTTTTGAATAATATTAATTTTGTAAGTTTACTGCGAACAGATTCTTTTTCAGATTTTTTTTTTTGATATGTAAAAATATCGAGTATTCCAATATTTTTGAATTATTGATTTTAATAATAAACTAAAATGACTTGTTTTTCATGTGTTCATTTTTAAATATATTTATAAAAAAAAAATTTCAAACAATTAATTTGAATTTGTTTGAAATATTTTCCTCTCAATAAAGATATATTGGCATCTTCAAATGACGGGTCTGTCGTTGTAATCAGAGCTTGTTTTAAATTCATCGGAGTAATTTTAGGTTTTGGCAATTGTGGTATATTTTGTAAAAAATGTTCAGCGAGGCATTTTTGTTTTATCATTGGTGATTTTGATTTTATAATTGGTGTTATAGGTGTGCACCATTCAATATCCATACCACTAATATTTTCTTTATTTATTCCAGAGTTAACAGCGATTGGTGTAAAATCTTCATTAATTGGTATAAAATCGTCAACACTTTTCTGAAATTAATATTAAAATAATAATATTAATATTAAATAAATAATATATATATATATATATATATATATATATATATATATATATATATATATATTAAATAAATTTTAGAATTACCGAAACAACATCAGGATCTATTTTAACTGCTTCAAGAGAGCTTACTTCTTTGTCTTTTTCAACAATATATTTAGTAGTTTCTCCTAAATTTTGTGAAGGGATTGAACTTTTCTTCAAAATTCTTCGTTTCTTATGATTAATCGTCCTCCTTAAAATGCCTAGAACAAATTCTGTAGCGGGCTTTGATCGATTCGTTTGAGACACCTATTTGACTTAACCAAATATCTCTTCTTTTTTTATTACTGGTATTCTAAAAAAAATTAAAACAAAATATTCTTTAATTGTATAATAGTTTTGCTGTCTAAGAAATAGAATATTATCAAAACAGTCAAAGCACCCTTTAAAGTAAGACCCAAGAGTAAAACACACGGCGACACTGTATTAAATTAAACTTCATTTCAAATTGTACCCCAATGTCAATGGTTGTGTAAACAAAAATTATCTAAGCGTTAACAAAAAAATTAATTTTATGAATGAAAAATGCATTATTGTAGTTTTTAAATATAGTTAAACTACTTAAAAAATACAAAATAAATGTTTTTTTATTATATTTTTGTACGATTTATACTAAGAAAATGTAAAAAAACCATTTTTTCTTCATTGTACCCCAAATTTGTTTGGGGTACAATGAAACACACACATTACTAAACACGCATTGACATCTCATTCACTGAACTTATTTTATGCGATATTTTAACTTTTCTGAATTAAAACTATTATATTTTGATAACCAAAACTAACAAAATTAAACAAGGAACCTTTAAATGATTCATAAAACATTTTTAAGACGTCGCTTACCTGTGAAAACAGACGCCATGAATTTTTACTGTACCACAATTTCCACAACCTTTAACTACACACTTCATTATATTAAATGTTTTTTTTATAGTTTTTATTAATTAATTATTAATTTTCTTTAATAAATATATTTTTTAATTAATTCACCAATAGTTTTTATTTAATAATTTTAACTTTTAAATATTCACTCGGAACTTCATAAAACAGACAGCGCACACACAAACAGAAATATAACTAGCAGTGATACCATCGCAGCGAACAAAAATCTAGATTTTTTTTAAATTATGCCAAACTTATTGAAAATTGTATGAAAACTAGCACCCTATTTTTATACGCTGGTCACACTATACATATTTATTTTATATTTATGTTCAAACAGAGACAACACTATTTAGTTTTCATATAAGGTGTGAAAGAGTCAAATATAAAAAGAAATTACTTCAATTCAATTTCTACTTTATAGTGTAAAATTAGGTACGGACTTTATCCTTTAATTCTTTGATCTGAGGTTTGAATAGAAATTTTGTTATTATTGAAAAAAAAGTAGCCTCCCTTTTTACGCCGCACTTTTTTTTTACTTTGTCCTTGGCCTTTTATCAAGTTTGTAATGAGTTTTAGTATTTATACGAGAACAGGCTTTTTAAAAAAAATGATGAATTTTTCACCCACTCTCTCTTAAATAAATAATAATTTGTATAGAAACGAGAATTCCACATTTTGAATATGGATTATTTTAAAAGGTTTTGAATGAGTTATGGAGTGCGTGGTGCGGGAAAGGAAGTTGCATTTTTTATATAAATTTTAAATTAATATAAATAAAATTGGTTTTTAATATTGGTTTTCTCGATAATGATTTCAAATAAATAGTTTTATTTAAACAATCATGAAATATTTTCCATTTTGGATTTTTCTATAAAATTCCAGGGAAGTAAATTTATTTAGTTTGTTGGATAATGTGATTCCTTCCGATGACAGTATTTATTTCAAATTTATTAAATTTCCCTAAACTGGTTTGTTCATATTTTTTAATGAACTTACCTAAATTATATAGGGTTAATTAACAAGATTGTAAATTGTAAATATTGCCTGCAAATACCACTTAAATGTATGAACTTTTTCTGTCAATCAATGATTTCGATAGTTTTTATTCGTCGTTCGAAGACAATTCTACAACGCGAATTATAAAATGAATTAGTAGCACTATTAAAGGAACTGACTGCGATGATCGCGAATATAATTTTTCTATAAAGTTTGTTTGTAATGATCCCTTACAATACAAAAGTACAGGGTTCAATAAAATGTGTGAAAATAATTCTTTATATTTTAACAAATTTATGTAATTTATTCAGTTTCTTTTAAATTTAAAGTTTTTTTTTTCGTATTTATCATTTCACCAAATGTTCAAAAGGATAATTTTTCTTATACAAAATTCAACAATTATTTATTTATTAAACATTCACAAAATTCTTCTTAATTTCTTTGTACACGATCTTTTTTAAAGTGTGGTTTTTGTGTTGTTATTATCGTTTTAATGTAAGAAATTTGCAATCTTTTTCGTGTACCTTCATAAAATTTTATTGGTTATGATGGTAGTTTGTTTGCTTAGTTTTTTTTCTACACCTTACCAAAAAAAATTTACTAGAAATTATTATTATTTTGTCTCAAAAACAAAATCTTCTTTTTATCTGACATAGAAAATGCTTAACTTTCTGAACACTTTAAATATTTTCTATTTGTATGTGTTTATGAAATGAGGTCCTTTAGAACAAAGCAACAAATAATAATAAAAAAAAACATATTTTTATATGAAATCGTGTCCTACACCCTGCAGTCAATTCATTTTACTTACTTTTTTATAAATAAATAATAAATATTTTTCATAAAAATGATTTTTTTTTTTGCATAACAAATTTAGCATAAAATACACAAGATAGGAAAAATATTTCAAGTCTTAAGGGAAAATATAATGTTGCAATTTGCATTAACAAACTGTGTCCTGGGTGTAAATATCCTTATGCTTTAGCTTAAATACACTTAGTACTTTTAGAAGACACTCTTATTATAAAACAAATTAAAATCCTTTTTTTTCTATGGCTGTGTGTGGTTTTTCTTTTAAAGAGTTTTTTTTTTACTTTCATTAAGGTAAAGTTTATATATTTGTAAGTAGTAAGAACCACATTTATAAATATATGATAAAGCAGAATTCTCTAGTATGAAAGGGTAAAAAAATTTTTTTAATGAGTTTTTGGGGATTGTTGGAAATAAAAGTCTAAAATTACAAAACTTTAAAATAGGTTTAATGGGATATATTAATTGATGGGAAAACAATTCATATATAAATCACTGGAAAATGGAATGAAATTAGTTTTATATTGAATTGTTTTCGTTCAGATCGATTTTTTTTTTAATGTACGTAACACGTAACGCAAGTTAACTATCATAATAATATTAGTAACATTAAATTTTCTCTCGGTCCTTTAAATCTGAAGTTATTTCTAAACCTCAACTAAATCTATTATCAAATAGATTAAAATTAAACCAATTAACAAATAAAAATGTGCTAAAAATATATTAAAAATACGAAATTTTTCATTTTACTAACAAGATGAAGAAAATATTCCTTGCCAATTTTTTTTCTTCTCATCAACTTTAAATAAAAATTCTAATATCGCGGTAAATTCTTAAAATTGTTATTTCTATATATAAAAAAAGGATGTACAACACCCACTCGGTATGAATCCTAAGGTTCTAAAGAATTATTCTATGAACATTATATTTAAAATTTACTACTAAATTCTCAGTATACTTTGGGGAGTAGTTGAAAGTTTTTAATTGAAAAATTTTCCAACTTTTTTTTTTGTATATTTTATTGAACAATTTAACAAGATTTAAAGACTTTTTCTCATCTTTTAACGTAAAACTAAAATAAAAAGGAACTTAATTTTCATTTATGTTTTTTATGGATAAATTATGGTGACGGTGGCAGTATTATTAGTAGCTAAAAATATGAAAGTTTGCACATTATAATTATGTGTGTACAAGAAAGTAACATCAAAAAATTTGTCTTGTTTAAATTATTGCATGAGAGTTTTTTTATATGCAACTTAAAAAAAAAAATGTTAAAAAGGATATTATTATTTTGGTTCTTGATTAATTCAAATTATATGGAAATTTGTTTTGTATTATTAAAGTATTTTTTTTTATGAGGACGAAAGTGGTTTATTAATAAAAAAAAATTGTGGTTTTTTTTTTTTTTTGGTTTTCTTTCTTTTGATTAGCAGCAAATTTACACAAAGTTTTCAGTATTTTTAAACTTTATTCTATGATTTTTTTAAGTTTAAAAGTTGAATCTGGGGTTAACAGTTTAATTATTTATATATTTACAAAAAAAAATTATCGTAAAATATTAAGTTTTTGTTTAGTACCCTGAAGTTTTGATAAATGTCCTGGAATTTTCTTAGACATAATCTTGTCGTTTTAATGCCAGTTATTAATTTAAAAATAAATGTATAATAATAATCGCGATTTTTGTTTATCGCGACGTGTAATATGGAAACAAAGAGGAAGGAGTTAATAATTTGAATGTAAAAAATTGGAACTGAGTTAAATTATTAATAAAATCTAAATTATGTGGAATTATAATATAACAATGACTGCACAATTTCTTGCATACCTTTATGAAGGCTATTAAAAGCCATATAAAGAGTTTAATTATGTCGTTTTAACCATGACGAATTCAAACTTTCTGACGGCCTTTGCGGGTTCTTCCTCTATTCTCTAGCAACAGACTCGATTTTCTTATTGCATAAAGTGATTTTGATTAGTTTGATTTTGTTAATTGTGAGCAATTTTTGAAAAATCTAAAAATTGCTTTCCAATTAAATTAGTTGATTTCCTGTTTGGCGCCTGTTCTTGATAACCTGCAATTCTGTTTTGCCAATGCCAACCCGCACTAACAATCAAAAAATGATCGGTTGTTCTTATCCAGATACTTGAGTGCTGAGACAAGCACGTTTTAGATTCAAAGGTAGAATATTCTAAAGCTTTTCTGGCGCTAATTGATTATCAAGTAATGGTGCTACTTAATTTATTTTATAATTAAATTTCAAGACTTAATAAAAACCATTGCGTTAATAATATACAGTCCCGGAAAAGTTGATTGTCCTGAAAAGGAAATTTAATACTTTCGTAAAAAAAATGTTTCAATAAATTAAATTTTATTATATTGTTTGTTATACATATGAATAGTAAAAAAAAAACGGAATTAAAATTAATCCTTACCATATTTATATATAAATCCAGTTTTATAGAGATAAAATTCGCGATTATCGTCTTAAGTACATAAAATCAACATGCATGCATTTTAATGCCATGTTCTTGTTGTTTATTAATCGTTTCACCGAATCTCTATTGTAATTTCGTTTTTTTTTTTACTTTTGTCTATTATCATTACCATATATCCTTCAAGGACATTTTTATTTTGTACTATTTATATATGTGTACTCTTTGTCTGGGAATTTTCCTATTTTTTTTTAAATGTTCGAATATAATGGAAAAATATTTAAAATTACTTTATCTGCACATAAATCTTTTTTTTTTTTTTTTGCTTGCTAATATGCATAAGCGTGTAGGAGGGAAATATGTACCAAAAAAAAATAAAAAAGGATATTTTTTTTAAAGCTTTGAATAGTAAATAATAAAAAAAGCTTAAGGCGATTAAGATAATTCTGGTACATGTGTATGTGTTATATATTTATAATTAACTTTATAAATTTTATTTAATAACAAAAGAAAATCATATTTTTTTTTTATATGATGAAAGAGGAATTTTCTTTACGTATATATGTGTAATGAAAATTTTCTTTTGTTTTTAATATATTTATATAAGTATGTAGAAAATGAGATATTGATTCACTTATAAAGATATCAAACTTTGTGTAAATTGAATAAAATTGTTGCACCGTACAAAATATGAAATAGACACAGTATAAAAGTAATTTTATCCTTATTGTATTATTATCGATGATAAAATTTATTTTATGTTTTTTTATTATACGACGTATTGCCAGACATGATATCGTATTTAAATTTTTTGTAAAGAAAATTTAAACTGCAAAATAAAATTATCGAAATTATTAAATATTCTTGTGAAAATGTAAAATTCTAGCAAATTTATTTGGTATTTTTCATTTGATTAGTTCAGTTAAGCAATCGAAAATATTTTAATATTTCTTTCAAGTTTCTAATTTTAAGTAATTAGCAGAATTTAAGTTTCACGTTAAATAGTAAACCGGAATATATAAAAGTAAATGCTTCCAATATTGCAGAGATTAATTCATCTACTTTAACGAAAACTTTGATTTGGATAAATTATTAATTATATATTAATATCCAAACCTTTAACCATGAATTTTTCAAAATTTCATTCTTTCAATTGTAATCAGACTTTGAAAAATTGACTGTTAAAAGTTTAGATATAATACGACGATTCCAAAACTCTGACAATAATATTCTTAATTATTAAATTTAAATTAACTTCTACCAGATAAGTTACACAATTAATATTCTCTCGCTCGCTGTCAAGGTAAATTTTTTTATCTATAGCCCCAGTAAAACTCAACCAGCATTTTTAATTATCTTTTGATACGGAAGTTACGAATTCATTTCAACATATTTTCAGATTAACACTAAAAAATATAAAACCTGTCACCAATTATTTTTAAAAATTTATATATTTTTTAGTTGGTTTTTTTGTTCCACAAAAAATATCATCGTCGTTCAATCTCGAAATCAGAATAAACATTTTTTTAGTAATCTAGAATTTTTTGTTTTTAAAATTATAAAAATATGTTTTTTTTGTTGTTTTGTTTTATTTGTGGTATCGCCTCATATCATCCCCAGAGAAACAAAAGCGCCAAATAAAATTTAATTAAACAAAATTAAAAAATAAAAGAGAACAAACGAAAAAAAATATAATCATTTAACCAAAAATTTCATCCAACCATAACGAATTTTATTCAAAAAATTTAACTATCTACAAATTTAACAATAAAATTTAAATTAACAAAAATAATAATAAAAAAAAAAAAATTAATTATCTGTGTGAAAACCTTGTTCGCGCGCGATCGCTCAACCATCATCATTAAATTTACTATTTACCACTGTTGGCTTTGTTGACGCGGGACAGCATAAAACTTTAATATATTTAGCATTCTGGCTATTTTCAATATTAAAAAGGGAAAACTTGTGTTTTTTATTTTTGCTTTATATTAAATAAATGACACTATCTTAAAACTACACATAGCCAAAGTTATACAATTAAAATGAAAAATAACTGAAATTTTTATTTACAATAGAAACCATTAAGATTGTGGCATGTCCTTGAATTAATTAAGATATTTGTAAAAAAAAAGAAACGTGTTAAATTACCTAACTTTTACTCGAAAGTTTGATGGTAATTTTTTAACATTTTAATATTTAAATAAAAAATGTTCTGATGATTTAATTTAGATTTACAATACAAAGCAGAAATGTGGGTATTTAGGTAACTGCCGTTTTGAATCAAATTCTAGTAGGTACACCAGATGAAGAAGGTAATCAATCCTACCTAACATAATAGTCAACTTTAGGAGCGGAAGAAGATATTCAAATTAATAGAAAATATCTCAGTTTGAATTTAGAGTAGTTTATCTAAACTGGTAAATTTTTAAAATTATCTTAGTGGTACATTTGATCGTACCTGCAATAAGTCCAAAATTACTGATCGTACTGAAAAACTAGCATTTTCATAGTAAATTGTCTGAGCAATCCAAATATACAAAAAAAAAGTAAATAATTTTTTTTTTTGAGAAAAACTGAATTTTGAAAAATAAAAATGACTTTGAAAATGTGATTCATTACCTTTTCAAAATGCCTGTACTTTTAGGCAATAACAAAATTTAAAAATGGTATTTCCTATAAGCATCGTCTACACTTTACAGGTACTGGACAGGGTCCATTTTCATACAACTTTCAAAAACTCAAATGATTAAGTAATACAAGAATGTGACTTTAATTTGAAATATGTTAACAATCCCCTTTAATTCATGTGGTATTTCTTATGAGAACTCAATTAAATTTAATACCACCAAACTTTTATATATTTATACGTCTTAAAAAATGTTTAGCAAATTCATCTTGATCATAAATTAAATAAATTCATACAAAAATGGTTATAAAATTTTTATGATTCACCAACTTTTTATTTCTATTAATACTTAAAAAATATTATTGATTGTACGATTATGTACGTCCGAATTTTAACGCTATAGCCTAAAATTCATTAAAATTGTATTTAGTTTAATTTTGAATAAATTAATTTTTTTTAATGATGATTTCCTACTAGATTTCTGGTTTTCATCAATTTGACTGACATAATTATTATACGACTAATTAGTGTGTGTGTTACCTGCAGATTTTATTGTTATTTCGTCTACTAAACAAAAAAAAAACGTGTTTAATTAAAAAAAAAATTAAGTTTTTTATTGGATCCTCGAAACACAAAGGCAACATTTAAATAATATAAAATTATATATTGAAAATAAAGCTTAAGAAAACAAAAAAAAAAACTTATTATTATAATTCGTGCGTTATTAACCCACCAATTCCCACCCCCCTGGTCCTAAGCATAAAAGAAAAAATGGCGTATTTAAAAAAAATTATTCAAAAAGGTGTGCTGAAAAAAAGTTGTTAGTTGTTTATACTATTTTTTGTTGTTGTTGTTTTTGGGCACCCTCGCCCGTGTTGTGATACTATTAGAATTTTAATTGACCCGCAGTAGTGAATTTATTTAAATATTATTTATTACACATTTATTTTTCGTTTCTATTTTATTTATTTATATATTTTTTTTATCTATAAAAAAAACTTTATATTTTTTTTTGTTGGTATCAAGAAAGATTATTTTGCGGGTGTCCACATGTCTGGTAATTTATATTATATTTAATGGTTGGTTATATTATTTTTGTATGTTTGTTCATGGAAAATTAATGATTTAGAACAAAATTTTTGTTGGAAATCGTCTTTCATTGTTTCACACACTAGACAGAGTTCTTTTAGTTTGTGTGTCTAAATAAAAATATTGGTACGCTTTGCTTATACGAAACCTTTCACCGATCCCAATAGACTTGATTGTTTTTCAAATTATTTGTAAATATTATTAATTTTTCCTTTAGTATTTTTTTTGTATGATAACTTAATTTTTAGGTGGTAAATTTTATTTTTTTATTTTTGGATGCCATTAATTTCTATTTTTAATTAACAGCAAAAAAAAAGAAATTTTAGACAGCAAAAATTATTTATTTTTATAATTTTTTGATAAGAATTTTTTATATATTTTTATTTTGGGTAAAATTTTGATAAGATTATTAACAACGAAAATATATTTTCATTATTTTATGTGCAATTTTATAATTTTTTGGTTGTGGAATTTTATTTTTTGCTGAATTTCAACAAAATATTAATCATTCAAGTAGAGAAAGACGACGACAAATTAAAATGTGTGAATAATATTGATTTCCTTTTTCGATGATAACAAAAAATTTTAATTGTAAAATTCTGAATCATTTATTTGACATTCTTTGTAGTACCGATATTTTTAATTCGGGACAAATTAATGGCTTTTAATAGTAAAATGCAAAATTTAAATAACCGGAACTGTTAGTATTCAAAATAGAGTTATATTTATATTATTAGGTTAATTGTTGTACTGGTAAAACTATTACGATACTGAACTGCCAATGAGGGGTTTTAGTAACTTAGTAACTTAAATATGACCAACAGACGTAAACAATAATTAAGATTATTTGGTTGTACATATGACCGGTTTCAAATTCTGTAATCGCAAATTACAACAGTCGGCATTTTAGTTGGAATTGATCCCAGCGATCGAATCAATAACTACAATTACAGGAAGATTCCAAGTTAATACTATAAAACTTCATCACTGACTGAATACAATCGCTAACAAGTTTGTACACTATTTTAATCAACTCTGATCAACCCAGAAATAAATCATTGCTATATGGAGCATCATGCAATCTCAAATTTAATGCAAGCACGTTACTGTTCAATCTGAACAAACGAATTGAACTTTGTCTCAGGTAGAGTTTACTATAATTCTTTGGGACAGATAGGCATTCATTTATGATAAATATAAAGCGTTTCCCGCTCTACCAACAAAAATACTTTTTAAATTTTAGTTTCGACAAAGTTTTGATAACAGGTACAGAAATTTAATCTGCTAACTAAATTGCATTACACAACATACAATCTTGATTTGTACTCCCAGTTCTATGAATTACTCATTAACACAATATATTTTTATTTTTTCACAAAATTTAATGGCGGGGGGGTTAATGATAATGAGTAAACTGAAAATAAAAAAACCAGCAAATAATTTATACTAATTTATCTTTTCAAAATATTTATTTATTTAATAGACTTTTATGATATCACTTTTAATTTTATGCACCCTAATCAATTTTTAAAAAGAAAACCATCTCTCAATTACACAGAGCTAAATAGCAAGAAAAAAAAATCGTCCCAAAGGTAAAAGGAACGTTTTTCTTAGGTCGCTTTGTGTATAATACTGAGGTAGCCTCAGTAAAGGAGAAATGTGTTTTTTTTTATTATTTTTAAGTAATTTTTCTTGTTAAATTTGCACTAATTCGCTTTTAGTCCTTGACATGAATTTACAAAACAAGAAAAATGTATTTAAATATAATTTTTTTTACTGGGCTTTTGAAATATATTTTTATTTTTTTTGTATTTATGTAGTCTATGCTTCCGGTTTAACTGTACTTAAAGTTTTAATTTTACATATAATTTTTGTTTTATACTTGATTCATTTTTCTTGGTTCACAAATTATATTAAATTATGGCATGTTGTTGGCTTGTGAATATATAATTGAATATTGTATATCGGATGGTAATGTTTTGTGTTGGAGGATTTCAGCTTTTTAGATACGAATGAAATATAGTAATTAGCTTTAATGAAAATTTTGCATTTTGCATTAATTTATTTATTATGTTTTGGATCTAATGAAAGTTGACTGACAGAATTTATAAAATATTGAAGAGTATAAAAAATAATGTTTAGTTCGGGGTGGATTTTGTAACATGATTCATTAGCAAAAACAATAATTGAATTTAGAATACCTGCCCAGTTTATAACTGGAATGGAATCAAAGTTTACATAGCCATTTCTGTTTTGAATGAAAATTAAAATCCAAATTAAAGTAAACTACGTTTTTAAATTAAATTTTAAGTTTTAACAGATAAGACAGGAAATTGCATTGTGTTTGCATAGCTTAAAACAGGCCATGAAATCGTACTAGAAGTACTAACAGTTAGGAAAATTATCAAATATTTAGAAAGTCTAGATTGTTTTCTCTGTTCTTTTAAACACTAATTAGACGTAGACCCTACTTCTATTACATAGATAAGGTTTAAGAGTTGAATTGGCGAGAATTAGCTGAAGTTTGTATTGTTTGTATTAGATGATATATTACATAACCATCTAATTTTCGTATTATCGAAATTTAAGAAAAAACACAATTTATTGAAAGCTCATGTTTATGATGAAACTATTTCACAATAGTTTGACTGCGCGTTGCTTGTGCTTACTTAAATTTAATTAAGAAGCTATTTGAAAATAAACAAGATTTTTTTTTTTTTGTATTTTTTTTTTATTTTTAACACCTTAATTGATTCTGTGGTAATAATAAGATTTAGTTTAGACAATGATTCAGTCATTCACTAACAAAAATTTCAGTTTTTTATAGCATCTAGATAAAAGTTCAGATTATGTCATTCAATAATATTTTTTTATTGTAAGATTTTTCAATTTTAAAATTACGTGATTTTCACAAATTTATTTATATGGTCATAATTTCCTAATTACGCAAAAAATCATAATTAATTTTAAATATATAAAAATTAAATTAAATTGTTATTGTATTTCTGGTGTTCTTTGAAGGTAGTGCACCACAAAAATTCATTTTATTCTGTTACTGACATTTTGTGGATTATGAATATCAAACGCTGATTAGTGATTACATTTTTCTGCGTTCATTTTTTTTTTCTTGAGAACAAATACAATTTCTAATTGAACGAAAAAAAAATATTTCAGAACACTCACTAAAAATCTAATTATACAAGATTGTTCAAAGTACTGACGAAATTTTTTTTTTCTAATTTCCTTTCTATTTAAAAATAAGAAAAAATGAATTATAATAGAAATAATAGTGAAAAAAAATCACCCTTTGTACTTTGACCTACCAGCATTCCAATTTTTTAAGTCCCGGTGAGTTTTTTATTATATTGGAATTGTCAGGGGTGAAATGACACACGAGTCACTTGAAAAAAAAAAAAAATTTTGTTTTATAGACTGTTAATGACACAAACGAGTTTTATATTTCTAAATTAGCCAAATCTAATTTTAAAATAGATTTTTTTTTTAAGCTAATTTTTTGTTTTTTAATTCAAATGCTTGTAAAATAATGAGAGTAATAAAAAAAAATTATAATTCTGAGGGTGTTAAAATCTTGATTAGGTTTGGGGGTTGAGTATATATAATTAGTTTTCCTTTTAGGACGATAATAAGGAAATTAGATTCATAATTGTGAAAAATTGAAATCAAATTAAATGCAAATAATTTAAATTTTTTATGCCTGGTTACATATTCGGTCTGAATTTATTTTATTGGTTTTTTTTTTGTGCTGGAGGAATTTTCCTTAAAATTTAACACACTGACAATGTTGTGGCATATAATAAACTTATGGAGTTCAGATTATTCATAGTTACATGTAAGAAAACAGCACTGTACAAAAATTCCACATCTGTTAAGCCATCAAAAATGTATTTTATATAAAAAATCTAATTCCATTTTTAGACTTCAATCCATTAAAACACTCCATAGTTAACCAATAACTAAACTTACAAAATTTTATATTTTGTTCATTTTGGATCCATTCGTTGTTGCAGTTTCTTCATAATATTAACAAAAGTTATCCTAGCACAAAAAAAAATTGATTTAAACCATAAATTACTGACATTTCATAATTGAACCAAGAACATTTCACATGAACCTATTGAAATATGAATTAAATGCCAATCATTTTTTATATAGCTATAATAATTAACAAAATTTCTCTTTATTATGACAACTTAAATATTTTCTCATCCTTGTGTCTTTACTAAAACCCGGAATTATCTTAAAAAAAAAAGTATTGGTAGAATTTTCGGGTTAAGAATTTTTAAGATCATTAGATCTGAAATTTTTAATATTGTATTCCTGCTGCAATACAATTTGAACTTATTTCTTGAGCTATAGCAAAGCGACATTAATTATAGAATTATTTATCTTACTAGATCTAATTTTAAAAAAAAATCGTGGTAAAAAAAATCGTGAACTGTCAGTGCAGTAAAATCGTTTAAATGTCTATCCATTTATTAGCTAATTTATTTTAACGTTTTCATTTTTTTTGCTAACTTAATTTAAAAGGTGTTTAAATTATTGCATTTCTCTGTCTGTACAATGTTTCAGTGAATTTTATATACACGTTTCTAAAAATTTTGTTTGAACTGAAATTGAATGAAGAAAGTTTGATATTAAAAATTTTTTAAAAAATAAATCTGCAACAAGTTTTAAAATAAAATTAATAATCAATGGAAAAATCTTTACATTGGAGGAAGTCAATGTATTCACGTAAAGTAAGACTATCATTGTAACAGATTGTTAGAACTCCCCTAGGACGAAATGTTATTCAAATTGTGAATGTTCGGTTAAAACTTGAATTCACTTCAATTTCTTAAGTCCAATTTAAATTCAAACCCAAAATTATTTTAGGTTATCTTGTACTTGGTTCCCATGTTGCTTTGAAAGTAACTATTGGCAGGTGTTGATATTTTTCTTGTTTTTTTTTTTTATGAATTTTGTTCAAATTCATATCAGTTTTTACTTTGCAACAAAGTTGCAAATCTTCTTTTCATATTGTTTACAAACATTTTATAAAAAATTGCAATTTCTTATCAAGTGACATAAAAGAAAACAAAAATTATAAAAAATATCCTCATAATTTTTTATTAATCTCTGACGCAAATTGCTGATTGACATAAAAAAACCAACCATCAGTAAAAAAAAAACTCGAAATAAATTAATTATAAAAAAATTATGAAAAAATAAATATTATAATAAAAACCATGTGTGCCCGGCAGTGCTGGTTATTAAATTTTGCGGTCCCATTTTTATTTTATTTCTTTTATTTATTTTTTTATTAATGATTTTTTTTTTTTGTTTTTTTATTTTACATTATATTCAAATCGCTAATTTGATCTCACGATCACCACACCAAATATTTTTTATTTTATAATTTTTGTTAAATTTTTTTTCCACCCTAAAAAATGTTCTTATTTTTGGGCAATGTTCTTGTTCAAGGATAAGTTCTATAATTTGGAAATATATTTGCTAATATATTTTGTCTAGCTGATAAGTTTCTTTCAAAATAATAAAAAAAAAATTCATTGCTTTATCAGTAATAGGATCATTAACGAAATTATTATCTGTGTAATGACAAACCCAGTTAAAATTAATTACTCACTCGGACATATTTTTTAGTCGAATCATAATTTATACATTTTTCGTTAGCTCTTCCAAAAAATGTAAAGTTTAATAAATTATCAGTAAATTTGAAATTTTCTTAAATAATTTGTAAATAACGTTAAAGGATGAGCTAAATTCGTAAGAATATTTTTAGGGGACTATTCAAGAATATCGAAAACTACGTAAAAAAAACAAATCTTTTATCTAAAAATTTCGTCTCTCCATTTGTAGCAGTTCGTATACTTTGATATAATTTAGTATACGCTATTTTTCCCAAACTGCCACCACCAAGAGAACGTTAATCCACGGACTTAAATTTTTTACATCCACTTAAAATCATTTGTAATTTCTCGGACTAACATTTGAAGGAAAATTTTATATTAATAATTTTTTGCAAAAGCAGATTTAAACTTAAATTTAAAATGTGATTTTTTTACTTCGTTTAGACACACACTATAAAATAATGCTTCTAAAATTGTCTTTAAGGAACCTCCACAAATCAAAATATGAAAATCTTCAAAAAAAAAGCACAGTCAAATTTTGGTATATCAACAAAATTAGGTACTTTTCCCATACAAATTTGAGTTTAGAATTTTCACTTTTATTTCCAATTCTTTCTCGGCGTTTTTTTATTTTTGTTCGAATTTCAAAATAAAGTGAAAATCCGAATCCGTTCGCAATTAATTACAACAAAAAAAAAAAAAAAAAAAAACAATTTCTATTTATATAATAATCTGGAAATTTATTTGATCCAAATGCAGAATCGAATGAATGGTGTACATTATGATGACGTACATAAAAATCTCTTCAAATATTATCTAAATTTAGAAAAAAATTCATGGTTTTTTTTTTAGAATGATCTTATACAAACAAATTTAAAAAAAAAATATTTATTTTCGATATTTTATATTGAAAGTAAAAGTTTTTTTTAAATTTTGTGGCAACATTTTTTGGAAATAATCCAAAATTTGGAATTTTATTTTGAAATAAAGAGAAACGCTTCATTACTCAATTAAAAATTAACAAAGTTTGAAGTAAGTGAATGAAAATAATATTTTCATATACATAGTTAAACTTGTAACTTCGCTTTAAACTGACTTTGCTTAATGATAACAATAGCTTAAAAAATTATGAAGCAGGAATGAAATCACAATAAGACGTATGACTGCAGTGATTGGGTGTAGTTGTGGTCCTCCCTGTAAAATCGAATCTAATCTAAATTTATGAAGGAGGAATGAGTGAGATAAAATTTGATCCTAAAGGTAATTGTTTTATCGGAGTGGAACACTTTTTTTTATGATAAGGTTTATAAAAATGTTGTCCAAAATTAAGTTGTTGTAACTTCTCTATTGCAAATACACATAATCTGTTTTTTACTGTCTTGCATCCCTTTTTTGTTACCACTTTTTCAAAAGACCAATGTAGAGGCCCCTTTATCAAAATTATTCTACACTATAACGAAAAATTTAACTTGACTAACAAAAAAATGAAACCTCAACAGGTACAAAAATCTAAATAAAATTGTGGTTGGTCAGTTATTGAAGTGTAGGCGTTTATTGTGCAAAACAAAATGTTTATTGTTAATTTATTTTTTAAATTCTGTATATAAATTCAAAAAAATGTTGTCCATGTAGGCAAAATTTACTGTCTGTCAATTTCGCTTGCAATAGCAATAATAATAAATTTATCATTAAAAATAATTTTGACATTTCCTTATTTTCAAATAAAAATATTTTCTTTTTTAGTATATAATTTGATTTTTCTTGAATAATTAATTAATGTATTTCCTTAATTTGTCATTTTGTGTTCATTTTTTTGACACGTTTTTATCAGTTTTATTTTGGTTTTATAAACCGCGCTCATATGACATAATTTACCCAATTTACCTTAAATTATTTATACATACTTATAAAAAATACACGATTTTTTTTTTTTGATTGTAATTGGGTATAATATTTAAAAATTTGTTATAAAAATCTCACGTAAATTTACAAAGCTCCATAAATATTTTGTAATTAGGTTTTTTTTTATTATTTGAACACGATTTATTTTCGTTGGTTATTTTAATTTAATTTTTTTTTTTAATTATTTATTTTGTATTTTTAAAACGCAATTTTACGCAGAATTTAAAAATAGTATTTTCAATAATATTGAATTATCGATTACATTTTGGTACAATTTATAATTATTTTTGTCCAATTATTTTATAGAGATGGGTCGAATTAGTAATTTTATAATTCAAGTGGAAAATTTATTTATAAAACTTTATGGAAATCATTGACCATTCTTTGTAGTAAATTGTGGTAAATGGTAAATTTTCCCGAAATAAGAAAACTTTGAGTTATGTTAAAAATAATGAGTTGTTTGTAAAACGAAAAATTTAATTATAATAGAAGACATTTTAGCCCACGATTTAATACTACAGTGCAGAAACAGTTTAATTGTCACTATTCTACTAGATATTACAATGTTTATCATATACCAGGAAAATAGATTTAGTAGAAATAAATATTTTACGTACGTAAAGTTAGTAAAACATCCGGTTTATATTAATATAAAAAGTACTCAACAAAATATTTGTTTCAAGAACGAATATACAACAAATTCACAACAAACTAAAATTAATAGAATTAGTTTCAATTCGATATTCCAAAAGTTATCCGCTAACTATACGGACGTAAATATTTTTATGTGACTATACTCGGGCGATCTGACAAATTTGGAATGATTTTAACAGATTGTACCAGTTTTTCATATATCACAATCGCAAAGGCAAAGTGTATCACTTATATATTATCACTTTTTCGAATATTTCGGCTCTTCGAATTATTCATTTGATGTTCTGACAGCAAAACCAATGTCGTTATTTCTAAAAAAAAATCACAATTATATATTTAGAATTTTCCCTTTTTCATTTCATTTTCATTAATTTTTCTTTTACAAAGTCTCACTCACCATTGCCTTTTTCCAAAATTCAGTAGAGAAAAGAATTGAAAATTTTCGCATTGTTCTTAAGAACTTAAAGCCAATCTTATTAATTAACTTTTCTTCAATAATTTATCAAATCATATTTCTTAAAAAAGTATTTCTGATATTAATATAAAAGTTGAAGTTTTGGCTGTTCATGGAATTAAATCCGTTCCTTTACCAAAAATTAAATATTTAACTAAAAAATATATTAAATTTTATCATTATAATATTATTTTAATAAATATATATACAAATTATAATTACACCCAAAAATTGCGCCAATTTTTGTGTCTAATCATGGTCCCAACTTTGACATGAAAAAAAAAACCAAAAATAACAATTCAAATTTAGTTGAAAATCCAAATCGAAATCATCTAACAAAATAATTTTTTTTTTTTGTATTTATTATTCTTGTGGGACAACTACAAAAAAATAAAAATTATTCATAATATTAAGAATATTTTTTTTTGTTGGTCTCTTCGATTAATTCTGCCCGATGAATCTTATTACCCAAATGAAAAAAAAAAATAGTCATCATATTAATGTGTCCCCCAACATTACCCCTCCAATCCAATGGATAATAATCGGATTTATAAGCAAAAACAAAACAACAACGACGACGCAAAACATGTGTTTTCAGACTTTTTTAGTTCCCATCAACATTATTATTATTGTCATCATCATCATCATTGTTGTTGTTGTTGAAGAAATATTTCCCAAGCAAAGTCAAGAAATTGTTTTTATTTTTTTCTTTGGTTTTTTGAGATGACAACAAGAATGAGCAAAAAACAAAAAACAAAAAGAATTATTGTATTTAGTATTGAAAGCATAAGTGAAATTGCATCAAATTCCAGATGTTTTTGGAATATTAAATATCTTCCCTAACCATAACCAACTAAACCCAACTATAAAAAAAAATGTTAAATTCACGCGCGATATCAGTGAAAATAATGATAAACGAAAGGACGACGTCAAACATCAATAAGCGAAGTAAAAAACAATAATGTTTTTTTTGTTTTGTTTCGAGAAACATCAGCAGCAACTAAAGTAATAATAATAATAATAATAATAGTGAACTGAACCGATGGAGGCGACAACAATTTTGATCCTTAAATGGCAATTTTATTTTAATAGAAAAAAACATTGAATCAATTTTTTTTTTTTTTTTTTATGTTGTGGAACTAAAAAATGCATTACATCGCAATGATAATAAAATTAAAGAATTCATTGAAGAAGATTGTAATGTTAAGGTTTTTTCTGTAGTAGAATCAATCCAAGCTCCGTGATAGAAAAGAAATTGCATTTGTCTAAGAGATTTTAATCATGGAAAATGATTGTGCAAACCAGAAAAAATAATTTTTATAGAAAAAATCAAATTTCTTTTAAAATTACATAAAATTTTATGATTATTGTTGATCGATTACAGAAGCCACCAGAGATTAATAGAGTAACTAATTATTAGTCACAGTCAGTGTATTCTTATAGAAAAAAAATGATAATGCACTTTAGTTCGTCTAGTTCTAGTTCTTCTAAAATGCCTGGCTTTATTATTAAATGCTCTGGTGATTTTTTTTTTGCCTTTCTGCATCTTGCGATTTTCATCATTTTTCACTCTTGTGTATACTTAAATTTAATTTCATTTTTTCCATCTTGTATAATTGTCTTTCCTAGTTCAATAGTTAGTTTGTACTTGCTTTAAACTGGTCTTAATTCTAAACGGAAGAAAGCAAATAATAGAAGAGATATAATTCAAAACTCTGCCCCCTAATGGTCCACAAACCATAGGCAAAAATATTTTCATTTAACAATTTATTAAATTAACCAATCAATCTTAATCCATGATCAATATTTTTATGTATAGTCAATAATTGATAAATTTGACTGAAATTGTCGTGGATGGCGTGGATTTTATATTTTACTTTACACAAATAAACTACGCCTAGACAGAGTGATGAGCAGCTTAGTTAAACTGAGTGATAAATATTTTATCCAACATTTAGTCAACTACGAAATTCAGAGTAGGTACTAAATTAAATTAACGAAAGGAAATCTTTAAATTAACTAAAAGATTTTCAAATTACTTTTCTAAACAAATTTAAAATCCAAAATTTCCTTAAAATAAAAACTATCAAAATATTCCATCAAAAGATTTTCTTTTGCATTTGAAAGATTTTCTTACTTGTATTCAAAAGAAAAACGTAACATTTTCGAATAAAATATAAAAACTTATAATACGTGCTTAGAATCTATTGTTACTATTATATTTTTGTAATCAGAATGTCCTTAATGTCAACATGATGAGATCAGAATTTTCATCGTTATACAATCGCGACACATTAAATATGATGTTTTTTTTTCTTCATTGCATTACTTTCCCTTTTCCACAAGCATACACGAACTCAAAACCATTCTATCAATGACACTTCATGTGACATGTCATCCTGTGTGATTGTGTAGTTACTACTAATAGAATATATATTTTTTTGATACGTCTTTTTTATACAAGAAATTTCTGGTTCACTAGTTTTTTTTTACCCAAGATGAGAAAATCTGTGTGACTACAAACCACAAAAAAAAAAAATGAAAAATGAATTTCCAAATTTTCATCATGAGATTTTAGGAGACACCGACCTGAATTGATAATATCGCTATGCATTTTTCAATCATACAAACAAATACAATAAAAATAAAATAGAAAATTTAATTTTTATTGATAAAATCCTCTTGACTTTGATGGATTTTATGTGCCATTTTGGTGGTTTTGAAACATTTCACAAAAAAAAAATCGGTGATAAAAATAATAAAATTGTAAATAAAATAAAAATTCAAAGAAAATTGAATTGATTTTTTTTTTATATATTGAAATTGAAAATTTTCGACTTTAAGAGTTTCGACGGCAGAAATTATTGATTTTTTTTTTTAATGTTTGTTAAATTCTTAAAATTCTTTATCCTTGAATATTTGAGTCCTTTTTTTAGATATGATATACAATCAATTTTTTGTTTTGTTTTCTTTCAATAAATACATTTTGATGAAAGCAATTTGTAGGGGTAAATTTTTACGAAATAGGTCACCCAAAGATGTGTCTAACCTGTCTTTTTTCGACCTTGTTGTTACATAGGTAAAATATCATCATTTTACAGAAAATTGCCAAAAAATATAAATAGTTTTTTTCCGGAAAATTCCAAATATATTCAATTTACCGAGACAAATGACAATTTTGAACCTAAATCTAAAGTGTGTCGAGAGTAATAAATCAGTTAACCTTTATAACTGGAAATTCTGCCTTTGCAGATGGCAGAACGCATTAAAAACCAATTATAGTAATGAATGCTATTTACTACACGTACTTTATATTAGTTTACGGTCCTTCCTGGAAGCTTTATATCAACTTAGAAAATCGATCCCTGTTCAGAGTTTGGTTAAGTAAATTTTGTTTCAAACTACGACAGATTTTTTTTTAAATTTCCAACACCTAAAATTGTGGGACGTAGGCTCACTATCAAAATTTTGTTACAATTGAATTAATAAGAAAAATTACTTTAAAATAAAATCGAATTTCTCATTAAAATTTTCAAAAAGGACCTTCAAAAACAAGCAATATTCTATTACTCACTAGTGGGTACAACGAACCATACACAGAGTAATACAAAAATAAGATAATCGTAATAAAAATATTCAATATTATTGTAAAATATTCGCTAAAAATTAAATAATTTATAATTAGATTCGTCGTTGTCGTTGTTTTACTATTAATATACTTCACCTCACATAAAATCTCCAAAAATTGTCCAAAATTAAATACAACCAACAACAACAACAACAAAAAATATCTATATAAATATTATTTAACTTTTCTTCAAGGTTATAAAATATAAAATGATGAATAATATTAAATTCTAACAAAAAAAAACCACATAACAAAACTCGTGAATTTCGTCAAAACTAAATAAATATAATACAATAAAAGATAGAATAATATTATTTTTTTGTTGCCTAAAGCAGCACTGCTTAAAATATGGTTTTAATTCGTTCGTCTCGCCTTAAAGATTCTTTAAAAAACCGTCCGTCCGTCAGTCAGTCATTTCAGTTGTTGATCAACTTAACCCGAAAGAACAGAGAAATCAAACAATGATTGGACATGCGAGACTTGTAAGGGGGGAACCAAATAATGAACCAACAACAAAAAAAAAAGTAAAATATAAATAAAAATATTTACACGATTCAAAAAAAAAAAAATTATAATTAAAATACAAAATAATAAGAAAAACATAAAAAAAAAAAAATATTATTTCACACTAACAACATTTTTTCAAAACAACATGAAGAAAAAATCAAATTTTATTTAGAATTCTTAATAGCAAAATAAATAATATTCTTAAAATAGTACAATTTTATTTTTGTTACACTATTACATAGCCGGCCGGCGGCTAATATAAACACATTCACTCTTATAACTCTGACTCTATAGGTAATGAAAAGCTAAATAATAATAATAATAAAAAAAAATATATTGTTCTGTCAATTAACAATAGCAAATAAGATTTCCTCGAACGCTCGTCTCTGGTTCCGTTCGCCTATAAAAATATTTAAAAATAAAAAAAAAATATTAAATTTATGTTAAGTTTTTTGCAAAGCGTTAAAAAATAACAAAAATCGATCTTAATTGAACATTTCAATCTTAAATACATAGAGATGATAATTAAGGTTTCTATGTATTGTAAGAGGAAGAGATCGTAGGGGAAGAGTTCCAACCTGGATGAGTTCAACAAAATTAAAATTTTCAAAACGATTAATATGAAAAAGTATAGGTTAACACAAAATTTTATATTATAGTTTTATTTTTGACAGCTTAATTTGCATGTTGACAAAAAAAAATACGAAGAATTGAGACTTTATTAGTATTAGCTGAAAAATTGAGCTTTTTTTTAGTGCTATGAAGGTTTATACAAATAGAGGGATTTCCTGGTTAATTGAAATCATTCATAATAAAACTATTTATTTGATAGAATGTTAATGTGGGTTTTAGGCGTAGAGGTGGTAATCCTGAAAGAGGTCTCGAATTGCAGCGCCAGGAAACCCCTTAAGTTTGCCGCAATTACGAAATCCGTCGACTTACAAGATAATTCCTCGACAAATACTCGAGAGTTAGTTATCCATAAAAGTTGTACCGCTATGGACCCAGTGTGGTTGGTATATGCCTAACCTAACCGAATGTGGGTTTTGCATACACATGTAATTAAAGAAGTATGAGTCAAAATCGATTATGGCATTCCAGTCCCCTTCTTACCATAATTCAAAAAATGTTTTAAAAAATTGCGTTATCTGGCAAACGAAAACTGGTAATCAATTATCTGAAACTATTACTAATACTACTAACAACCTGCGCACAGGCTAAGGAACAGACAATAATTACATTAAGTTATTGTGAGCTGACGATATCCAAAACAAGTGTTTAATCTAATCCCATCCTACTTCGAAGTAGTTTTAGAAAACCTTGTGCAGTATTAACTAATCTATGATTAATAATTCAAGTGTGGACAAACAAATCCAATAAAACCAGTTCCAAAAATCATTCTTCGTGCTACAAAAAAAGTGGATCATTCCGGTTAAAGTGATCGACACTGTCGGATGGGAATAATCACGTTTGTTATTTATGTGGTTATGATAACTTTTTGTTAATTATAATATTTTGAATTCTCTTATGATGGTTGATAAGAGATTTTGCTCTAATATGTAAGATTTTTGGTGTCCAATAGAATCTATAGTTTTCAATTGGTCACTGAAAATCTAGTATAGATCAAATTTTTGTTAGTTATTTTTTTGGTATAGTTTGAATTTGAAGTATGATTTTTTAAATGCGATTTCATTTAGAAATATCAAATATTAAATGGATAGGTAAATGAATTCTAAAAAAATTCAAGATTCAGAAAATTGATTTTTCCCGTGACAATGAACGCATTTTATCACATTCTCGCTTTACATTTTAAATTCTTATGAAGTCTGAAAAGTAACTTTTACATAATGGCTGGCATTGGTTCTATTTTCTACATAATAAAGAGATTACTGAGAAACGAATGAATTGGAACATTCAATTTCAGCTATTTTCTTTTGCTGTAAACTTATTCGATAAGTATACGAAATGTGCTTGATTTATTTCGGTATCACCAAGTACAACTATAGAACTATGTATATCGCTCAATTTTAGTTTTAATGCCATTGAATAATTACGAATTCGGTCACTCCATTTTGACTAAACCTTTTATCTAACAAAATTCTCTCAATGCTGTTGCTTCAAAAAAAAAACAACAACGATTTTTTTTATTTTAATAATTTAAAAACATTTATGTTGTGTATGATTATTTTTGTTGTTGGTTCTATACAATGTCAAGGTTAAATTTAATATGTTTTGCCCGAAAAAAATAAAATATTCTGTTTTTTTTTTTTTTTTTTTTTTCATTCGCGTTTCTCTATTTTTCGCGAATTTTGTTTATTGATGAAAAAAAATAAAATAAAAAAAAAAAAAACGTTGTATACTTTTAAAGCAAATACGCTTGCGAATTACACATACAAATCTAAGCAGATGGAAAATTTTCTAGATTTTTGGTCGGCGTCGTATAGCTTTATTATTTTGTTATATCGACAAGACGATTCGTTCTTCGTACTCGTCGTTATATTTATTTTTATTTGTCATATGTATGTATATAATTTTTGCGAAAATGTTGATTGATTAATTTTTTGTTATTATTTTGTTAAATAAAAAAAAAAAAAAATTAAAATGCCGACATGACCAACCCAAATAATTAATTCTTTTTTTTTTTTTCATAAAAAATCTATTTTTAAAATTTATGTTTTTTAATTTATAAGTGAGGTAAAATTATGTACATATTTTATTTTGGTAGGTAATATTTGTAAATTAATTATCTAGGCAAAAGCAGGGGAGGTTTAACTAGAACTAGACACTGAATGGTTACAATTATTTTGGTTAATTTAAATTTATTGAAATAGAAGTGATGCTATAATATTGGTTGAACCTACCCTGCTAATTATTAATTTATGTTGTTATTAGTTATAATTTTGAATTATAAATTATTTAATTTTCTTCTTCATCATGAATTATGTATTTGATAATTATTATTTTCGAGTTTGTGCAAAAGCCACTGATAATTAAAGATTATTTACCTACTACAATCTAGCAAACTTGTTTGGAAGTATGTAAGTAAAGTAAATTAGGTAAATAATTGAATTCCTATATCCATCATGCGCAGTACTTTAGAACTTAATACCTGCGCACAAGCCATAGTGTCATTGTCCAGCTGTCAGGCACAGGAGATTTAAATTTTTTAAATGTCATTTTATGAAAATTCTTTAAGGCTGGGTGAAATAAATCCCGAAAATTTGGTAGCTTTCATAAAAGAAATAGGATGGGCTGAAAAATTATGATTGTACGCCAGTCTTTGTGGCCTTGGTATGTAAAGGTCTCTGTAAGTATCCTTCATTCTAACCAACCAATTTCATTATTCAGTTAATATGCCCGTATTATTTGAAGGCATCATAGTAAGTTCAGTTTTCGGTCCATAGCATAAATTCATATATAAAATACAGACTGAAAAGAATTTTAAAAAAAAAATTACAATAACGAGTATTTGGCTATATAACGCGTATTAGATTAGCTATACGAATCAACTTAATTATAATATTAATCAGTTTTTAATAGATTATAATTAAACTGTAGTAGTTTATGAAAAGCAGTTTAGTGCAGAAATTCCAAAAATATAACATTTTTTATATAAAAACTTCGTGTTTTGGTTAGAAGGTGACAACATTAATCTTACCATTACTTTATTAAGTCGCCAATACTTGTCTTTCTTTATCTGTTCTACTTTTTTTTAAAAAACCAGCCTTACATCTAAATTTTGTGAAAAATGCAAATTTTCATATTTTTTTCTTATCAATTTTTTTTGTTTTGTTTATTTTATATTTAAAAATTATTAATTATTTTTAGAATTTTTCATTGTGGAGGAAGAATCAACAAAAAATATCTTTTTATAAATACATAAATTTTTTTTTCTCATCTTTGTTTTGTAAAAATAAACTGGTTTGCCAAAATATCTAAATTTAAGTTCCAAAAAATTTAAAAAAAACCGGAAAGATCTTTTTAAAAATAACATAAAATTAAAAATTTAGTTTAAATGGCGCCCGCTGTCCTAATTTTTTTTTTAAAAGGGATAAATGGAAATAAAAATCATTTTTTTTTTAATAGTTTTTTAATCAAAAATTATTAATTAATTCACAATTTCAACAAAATTTTATTGATTAAAATTTTTTTTTTCTTATTATTTATATTTTGATCACGATTTTCATTTTTTTTTTCTTTTAAATTAATTACAACCCAAAAATAAAAAATAAAATAAATATTAATATTATAAATATTAAATTTCTTTATTATGCTAATGACCTTATGCGAATATTGTGGCTGACGATGGCACTCCTAAAATATGTAATGAAATATATATTCAAATAAAAAAAAAAATTGAACTCGGTTAGAATATAAGTAAAATGATATTTTATTTATAATAAATTAAATTAAATAATAAAATTGCAAAGAAAAAAAAAACCTCATCTCCGTAGTAAAACACACCAAAATTCATAAAGCCATTATTAAAAAAAAACCTCTGCAGGTTTTCATCCCATTTTGAAGTTCCATTTCTGAACATTTATATTGAAAAGTTGCACGAAATATTTCAAAATGAAATTATTTTGTTTTGTTTGTTTTTGTTTCTTGGGGAACACAGATGAACTTAACGAGCTCAAAGAAGACCAATAAATCAAATTATTGGTCGCCGCCGACATCCAATCACTTAATAATAAAATCATTGGGATTGCCATCATTCCATTTTTAATTTTTGTGAATTTGTGTGTACAAAAATCGTAATATTTTCCAGGATTTCTTAAGGGATAAGAGTTTTAAGCGTTTTTGTTGGTTAACAATGCACCAATTGTGAGAGAGTTTTGTGTTTTATTAGATTTTTATGAGATATTTTTTGTAATAAAATAAAACTAAAATTGGCAGAAAATTATTTATTTTATTAATATATTTATAATAAAATATTATATAAGAAAATAATAATAAATATTTTGAGGTGCGCACAGTTTGCATTATATTTTTTTAATACCAATTCTTATCAAGCAGTATTGCTTGTAGAGTATAGACGTCACGTACGGTTTATCAATGTATTTTTGATATATATTTTTTTATAATTTCATAAAATTGGTTTAAAAAGTAGCTCTCATAAAATATAAAATATTTTTTTTATTTTCTAAATTAAGCTTTTAGATAATATATTAAGCGAATTGCTATTGTCAAAGCTCAGTAGAAACAACAGATTAGATTTATTAAATTAAAGCAATAAACTTCTTCAAAATGTATTTAACAAATGTATTTAAGCGGACCACAGTTGTTACTCGTACTTTTCAGATTGATATTACGTGACATCTATTACTACAAGCCATTACTTCTGATCGGTTTTAGGTATGAAAGTTTGGTATTGAATATTGTATGCTTTTGGCACTAACATAATACTCAGCAGAATGTAATCAATAGCATCGTAAAAATCGTATCACATTGATTAAATTTCTATTAAAACGTTAACTTGCATTTCCATTGATTCCATTGTTGACCAAGAAAATTGGTATAACAATTGTGAATTAGCTTTAAATCGGTAGTTAAATTGTAATTCATTTCTAATATTTTTATTTCTGCTCCGAAATTTAGATTAAATTATCCTTACAATCTTTAATTATTTACTTTGTATGATTTTGTGGTTTATAATTTTCAATTAAAAATCAATAAATATTCATTTTGTTCAATCACAATTTCAAATTTGATTGAAAATATCAATTTAAAATTACTCAATTCCCAATAGATCTCATTAAAAATATGTTATAGCTATAATAAAATTTTAAACGACATAGACAAGTTCAGGAAAGTGATAGGAAAAGTGTAATGAGTAATTTATTAGGATTGCATTTTTCTTTTATTTCTATTCCTTTCCATGAAAATCCAATTTTACTATTTTACGGGTTGTTTCAAAAATTTAATAAATCTTTCTTTTTTTGGGAAAAGTAATTAATTTAAGAAATTTTGTATTGTACATAAATATTTTCCACAATTAAATTAGTTTTATTATTGTATTTTGTTCTGATTAAAAATTCTTCAGAAAATATACCACAATTCTACACCTTTTTTTCTGACCATAATTAAACATTAAATTTTATAATAAAATAAATATTCTTAGTTTCTCTGGACCTGCCAACAATCTCATTAACAAGGGCAAACTTTCCCGGTAAACCGAATATAACAGAAAAGTTCTTCGTCTATGGAATTGTGTAATAATATTTTTTTTTAACATAGAACTTACCATTAACAAACGACTCTAAAACTAAAAACTTTTTCATTAAATTCTATTTTTCATTCTTCACAATACTTTGCTGAATATCCTCAATGAGAGAGGCATCCTTAACAATTTTTGAATTGAATAAGCGTTCAATTAGGAAGGAATTTTCCGCAAATGAACAATTTACTATTTATACATATTTTTTTTTGTATATGTATATAAAGAAAAAAAAAGTAAATTTTATAAAAATAATATTTTATTTTCTCGAAAAGTTTCCTGCAACTATTGAAAAATCCTTTGTGTGTAACGAAAAAATGATCCCTAGATTTTACCGTATAATAAAAAATCTTTAACTTTTAAGGTTTTATTTAAAATTCTTAACCGAGAAAAGGATAATGATTACACCAGAAAAATCTCAAAAATTAACGTTTTATAAAAAACGAAAGTATTTTTTTTATATTCTTAGAAAAGTAATTGATCCTTAAAAAGTACCAAATTTTTAATTTCATCAAAAACCAAAAGATTAACAAAAGAATTTTCTTTCAAGCTTATTAGTTTTACTTAAGCAAGTACTTTTTCTTTACAAAAAAAAAAAAAAAAAAAATAATAATAATAAAATAAAGTTTCTTGAAAATATCCTTTAATAAAAATAAAATTGATCCTTAAAGTGAAAAAGTTTTTCAAAAGAACAGAAAAACGCACTCGCTCTGACAATGTTGATTTTTAAAATAATTTTTCTCGTTTTTTTTTGTTGCTGGTATATTTGTCTCCATTTAGGTTATCCTTTATTTAATGTCAATATCCCATCATTTAGCTTATAGTCATGATGATGATGATCATTATTATGATGATGATGGGGTGAATTGGATATAATCAAAGTGCCATTTTCAAAATGATTTCCATATATAATAAGTATATACATACACAAAAAAAAAAACAAATTGTTAAGAAATGTAGAAGAAAAAAAACGAAAAGGACATTTAAAAATCGTCTCAAGTCCAAGATTTTTTATTTTTAACATTATCCTTGTTAAAAGGTCTTTATAGTTGATATGATGTATATTATATCCTTTTTATAGATGTGTATATAATTTGGATCATCAGCAAGAGCCATGAACCATTCAAATGTTTATGTTGTTTAAATTTGTTTTTTTTTTATTATTTTTGCTATTTTACATTCGTTATGTCCTTTTTTTAATCTTTCAGGATATTCTTTAGTAGTCGTTAGTTTGGCAATATCCAATCATTTACAAAAAAAAAAAAAATGAATGAAAAAAATATTATAAGAAAAGCAAATCAGGATTTTTTTTTTTGTTATTAGAAATATTTTGATTTTAAAGGATATACATGTACAAGGATAATATTAGTGATATATGAATATAAAAATAAAATTACAAAATAAAAAAAAATGTTTTTAAAGAAATTTTTTTTATTAACTTATTTTTATTATATTTTTTACAGCTCAACGTCTGGATGTAATGGAATATTTTCCCGTCGTATAGATTTTTCAACATTCAATCAACTACCGAAGACACGTCTAAATTCCTATCAAGTTAAGGTAAGTGCGTTTTTAACTATACCAATCAAATATATTAAAAATCAACGACGAAATTTTTTTTTGTAATTAATTGTTTAAACCTTCAGGTTTTTTGTAATTATTACATTTTCGGTAAAATGTAATTAAAATCAAGGATTATTTACGTTTAAATCCAATATTATATATACGAAATAGTATAATTACAAAACATACACAAATATTTATTACCATTTTTATTAGTTGTATATTAATCCTTAAAATACCACCGACCGATAAACCAAAGAAGAAATAAAAAAAATATATTGTGCAGACAAAAATTGTTAAAAAGGACGAATTTAATGTGAAAAAATCACAAGTATGTACAAAAAAAAAAAAAAAATTGTTGATTGCATGTCTTTTTTCTTTAATTAAAAACTACGTGAGATAATTCGAATGTTAACATTTTTTTTTGTGAATAAAGAAAGCTTACACAAATAAAAAAGCTTAACATTTTTTAAATTATGATATTTTTTATGGTTTTTTTATAAATATGTCATTTTGATGTTACGCGACGTTGAATTGCACAGAACATTCTTTTGTAAATATTATAACTTAATTCTGTAAATGTTTGTTAAATTTTTGTATAAAATCCTTTTACTTTCGTTTTTGTGTTAAAAAATTGTATATAAATTTTGGATAATCCTTTTTTTATATGTTTTTTTTTTTTTTTTTGACAGAAGACACATAAAAACACGACATGCAAAATCATAACATCCTTTTTTTTTCATGTTACATTTACTTAAATTGAATATTTTTTTAAATGAATTCTATATTAAATTTTGTATGTTTGATGAGAGGGAATGGTTTGGGTGGGATGTGGATTGCAAATGGGGAAAATTAGAAATTAAGGTAGTAAAAAAATCTGTTACTTTGTCTTTGTATTAATAAATTTAGTGTATCCATTAAATAACAAAAAAAAGGGATAATAAACACTTTAATTTCATGGTCGATTTAAATATAATTCCCACTTTACCAAAAAAAAACGAATGTTCTTCGAAATTGAAAAGGATTTCTCTAAAAGTCCTTTTCAGGTGCATATTTATAGAAATAATTATTCTTATGAAGGATTTATATTAAATTAATTTTATTTTTGTAATAGCATCGAGGATAGGGACAGGTGAACTGTTTTTTGCCATTCCTATATTGTGAAAATGTCTTAGTTTGGGATTAAAAGGACATTGAATTATAGTAGAATAAAAATTTATATTATATTATATTTTTGTTGTTGGTTGTAATATGATTATAACAATGTAAGTAGAAAGGATATCATTATGGTTTATTTGTTTCAATAGATTTGGAATTTTTTGGGAGGTTGGGCAAACATTAAAACCATTTGTGTTGTTATTGTGCAACATTGTGAAATGGGTTTAACGAAATAGAACCAAAAAAAAAGGATAATGTTATGTTTTTTTTTTTTAATTTTATACTTGTAAAATTAAAAATTATTGTTAATAAATGGTTGGTGGTGACTGTCTGGGGACTAAGTTCTTATTTTTTTGTAATAATTGATTAAAAGATCGGTAAACATGATTACTTACCAATTTTATTTTAGATTAAATTAAGTTTTATTGAAAATGATTTAAATATTTTGTGACTTTAAAATTAATTATTTGCGAGACTTTAATAACCGAATGAATGTACCACACTCTTTTAATCATTTCTAGAACACTATTTCGGTTTGTCACAAATTCTGTTAAGGGGCACAACAAAATATTATAGTGAAATTGTAAACGTAATACCGAACTATTTTTAATGTTGGGTTCGTTTTCGGTGTTAGCAAAGTTATTTGAAAGAGTTTTGATAATTTTTACAGTACAATAAAGTTTTACTACACTTCTTTCATTTATACATTTCTGTTGCTTCGGACTTGTTTGTTCTACAAACGATCTAGTAGATAGATACTATTTTAATTGATGAATACTTGCTTGCTCTCAGTGACTCATTATTAAATACATTAACTTAATATGTTCTTCATTTTAATTGAAACCAAATAAAAATAATTATTTTTCAATTTATTTTTATTACAAACAATTTTATTAAATTGTACAAAAAAAAAAAAAATATTTTTATATCAAATTTTTAACGTACCATTTCACACAAAATTCAAATGATGGACTCGTCGTCGTTAACGACTTATAATAACAATTTCATTTATGTTTTCATCTCATCATTTTTATTATTATTAAATTCTATATGAAAATGATTGAATTTTATTAAGTTTTTCACATCTCTATTATTTTTCCATTTTACCATATTTTTTTTTTTTTTTTGAAGATTATGTTTTTTTTCATCTTGTATGACAAAGAATTTGTGCTGCTGCTGATGGTGCTATGAATTTACCCAAAAACACATCAAGAGACGGGGATTTTCTAGTAATTTTTTTTTTATTTTGTTGTCTATGTTTTGCTTGGTGTATCAATAGAGAAAATTGAAATCACCTCGTTTAGCTTTATACAATATGCTCACGTCGTCAATGTTTGCACATATAAAAAAGGGATTCATTGAAGATGCGTTCAATAAGAAAAACTTAAGAGACTTGATTATTCTTATATTGTTGACATTTTCATATAAAATAAGATATCATATAAGTTTTCGGTCCATTGCGCTTTTTAACACTTCTAAGTCATGGCTGATAGTTGGTTCACAAAGAAAAAAAATTATAAATTTTCTTTTCTTCATATTTTCTATTTGAATAAATGAATTTTTTTTTTTTGGAAAAGGTGCAATTTTTTTGTTGAAGTTTGATGCACAACATAAAATTACATATTTATTTTGTAACTACAACATAAATATTGGAAATGTATCTTCTCATTTTGTTGATGATTATGTTGTATATAAATACATTGTTTTGCACTTGAGTTGATTTTCATTGTAATATGTAGGATGCCCTTGGCTCCTACCCTTACAATAATACCAAAAAAAAAATAAAAAAATATAGAAACTTTAATATCGTCTGTTTTTCCTCATGAATGATTTGATGAGTTTTCTTTCATATTTTTTTTTTCTTTTTCTGCTCAACGTATAAAGCTTTTTTCATAGTTGGGCGCGCGCCTTTAATTTATCCCTAAAGCATAATTTTTGTGTTATGTTTTTCTTCGGAAATTGCACCAAAATGTTTTGTGTTAGCTTCTGGCTGGGCGCGTTCTTTTATTTTTTTTTTTTGTTAAAAAATGATAAACGTAAAGCTGATGCTATGGTGTATTGATTGGGAAAAATCTATTATTATATTGTATAATTTTTTTATTTTATATTATTAGAGAAGATGATGAATTTTCTTCTTCTTAATAATTTTTCGTAGAGAATATCAATATCAATACTAGAAAAGTTGAGGTATACATAGTAAAGTGTCTGCTTTTTTGGCTAAATTGAAAAAATAGAAGAAGTAGAAAATACAATGAATTTATTTTTGCAAAGTCAGTAGATAAATAATAATGTGGTTATCAAATTAGCACGATTGACTGACGTTTAAGAGTTTTTTTTTCTGTTAGATATATGTATAATAATAATAATTTTCTTCATGTATTTATGTCGATAATGATTTAGATACATTTTTTGTTGTTGTTGTTATTATTAGTTAAAAAAAACATGATGTGGTTTCATGATTGCTTTATTAAATTAATGTTGTATTATGAAAAGATGCTCAAATTTAAAGTTAAATAATTTATTAAAAAGAAAAATACTAGAAAATAAGATTTTTTTGGTTAATTTTTAAAAATATTATTTGAAATAAATAATATTGTACGGCATTATTACTGTATTTTGATAATATTAGGTCGTCGCGTGCAAGAATCTTCTACAATTAAAAATTTAGAATCAAAATTAAATAGAAATTTTTCTAATTCAAACTAAAATGATAAGTAAAAATTGAGAAATTTACTTATAATTCATCTTCGAAATGGTGAGATACATAATGTATCAGCATATCAGCAACTTTTGAGGAACTTTTACTAATTTTCAAGAATGGGAAAATTTTGATTTTAAACTTTTGAAAGGCAAAACAGCCAAAAACACTATCAAAATTAAATAAACATTACCGATACTCTATCGTTACAATTTACAAATATAGTTTGCTAATTTGCGATGTGTTCCATATAATTATAAATTATTCACAACTCACAACACGTCAAAATGAAATCTAATTAAAGATTTAGTATTTCCAAGATAATTAAAAATTAGAGATAGAAATGAAATGAATTTGTTCTGTCACAGCTTTCTTCTTTTATGGAATTTCGAAGAAGGCTTGCAGAAAATTTGTAAGATTAATGCATATATGAAATACACGTGAGTTGGCGAAGTATTTTAAATATATAATTTCAAAATTATTTCAATTAATCATAGTAATACCTGATTAAATATGAATATGACTAGAGTTTAAAAGCCAGTTTCAAAGTTTATGATGGAAATACAGCTTAAATTTACAAATATACTTCTACAAAAAGGTTAAAATTCTATTAATACAAGACATTTATTTTTAAATATAGTCTGAAATAATAAATAAAAATTCCTCCTATAATAAATCATTAGTTCAATTTTCAATAAATCATCACTTTTTAAGAACCCAATAATCAACCACTACTAAAAATCACTTTGAACATCGTAAATGTCTAGTTCGGATCGTCGCGTGGCCTTTTTTTTATTATTATTTATACATCTATAATCACTGGACACTATTTAGTATCACCCACCATTCCCACTATTGTGTCTTTGGTGTCGCTTACGTTCTTTTTGTTATACAAGTAATTCATGACTAGAATTTTTATCCATTTATCATTTATTTTTCGTTACTTTTATATTTTATATGAGTTCGTTTAGTTGAATCTTTTTTTTTTTGTTCACATGAAATTTATATTTCTGTTATTATACGTATTTAAACATTAGTCCTTTTTTTAACGTTACAGAATATATATACGTATGTATAGTTTAATGTTGTGTAAAGTGATTGGGAAATTTAAGGATATAATAAAATATGTGAATAACAAAAAAAAAAAAACTCCTTTTTGTGTCTACCCAACATTGCGGATGAAAAAGGATTGTTTAGTTCGAGAAAAAAATATTATGGATCCTTTTTTTTTGTATGAAAAGAATTTTGTAGTTGGTTAGATGAAGAAGAAGAAGCTTTGGGTGGTGGAGGGTTGTGTATAAAAAAAGCAATAAAATATTGCGTTAGGGATATTAAACAATTGCCGAACGATAGTAGTTAAGAATGAAAAAAAAGGTATAATTTTTTTTTTATATAAAGGGCAACCGATTTGCCCCAGACGTACTTTGTTATCTCTTTGTGTTTTTCTATTTTGTCCTGAAGGAGTGAAAAGCTTTTAAGTTTATAAATGGTTTTTTGTGAAGGTAACATAAAAAAAGCATGCAATAATAAATTTAATATTTAATATTAAAAATTATATAATTTATAAATTCTGTTAAATTGGAAAATTTAATCTGATGATTTTTCTAAATAAGTTTGATAATCTTTGTTGCATCCGTTAAAGGTGATCTAAAAGGTAACAATTTTTTTTTTACATGAAAACTTTTTCGTATTATATTTCATAAGAAAAACTTTTCAAATCAAATTTTCCTCAATTCTATTTACCAATATAATCACATAAGTTAATCAAAAATTGTTTATTTTATTATTTTGGATTATTGCGAACGTGTCAATCTAATTTGTTTTTGTATTAATAAGAAAGTTTTTTTTTATCTATTTGATTTCTATAAGAATTTTACTAATTTCAAAATTAATTTTCTATATAGATTTTACTTTCAAATTGGGGGAATTCCCCTTCAGGGATGAATGAATACAAATTCTTCCAATAATGTAATTTTTCATAAACTTTATACAACTAAGAGATCTTTACTAATTCCATTAACAGAATTGACCTAATAATTTCTTAATATATTTGAAATTAATTTATATATATCTTTTAATTATATTGTAATACATCGGAAAAATAAAGTTTATCTTTGTTTAATAAAAGAATTTTTCAATTTTTGTGATTTATATTTTTGTATAACTTGCAGACAATTTTTTCTTTTTTCCCCCCTCTAAACAAAAGTCAATAAATTCATCAACAACATAAATATACAATCTTAAATAAAATATTATTGTATTTGGAAATTTCAGGGACACTTGTGTACTCATCATCAAGACTAGACAAAAAAATTCCCTTCTATTATACAAAAAATTTCATTTGGTATCAAAGAAAAAAAATTTTACTCGAGTCATAAATCTAATCAAAAACTAAATAAATATAAAAATAATGAATTTTCCAGTCAAAATAAGAAATTTTTCATTTTTATTATCACAAATTAATAATTTTTTTCGTATTGTTTTGAAGTTATAAAAAGAAAATTTGGAGTAGCTAAACTATTGTGTAGTAGTTTTATTATTCATGGGGTAAATTTTTAAATGAACGCTGACAATTTCATTTTAGAGAATATTTTGAAAATCATTTTAAGTGTTTTATTTAAATTTTTCAAAGCTACATCAGTTTTGTAGCTATTGGTTTTCTTGTGCTCTTATCTTTCTTAACATTTAACATGTCATGAATTGCAAATTTGTCAACTGGATTGCAACAACTTGTTCGACAGACCATTTTTCCTATAATATTGTAACTTTTGGTAAATTTGACACATAGAATTCAGTTAAGGTCTTATTCCTAAATCTTTTCAAGTTTACTTATGACTGACTGCAAGACATTCATCAACATTATAACCATGTCAAACAAACAAAAAATTACAATGAAAATTATCTTCTTTCTATCTAGACAGAGACTGGATAGACGGACATGATTGACAAAAACATAAAATAATAAATATTCAAAAAAAAAATCAAGAAATTTACAAATGATGCAACGAAAATGTTGACACACTCTAATATGTTTCTAGATAAAATAAAAAAATTAAATACAAATCAATAAAAGTGGCGCCAAAATTATAATTTTTTTTTTTTACTTTTTATTTATTGTAGGTTCAACAAAAATTATTTTTCTTGATTTATTGAAAACAATAATTTTCGCGAATTTATCGTGTATAGATGTAGAAGAGTATGTGAAAAAATTGTTAAAGAAAAGTTTTTTGCCACCAACCAAATTATAAGTTTTAAGAAAAACTCAACGCCATCATCATCTCATAATGAAAATATATCTAACAAAAATCATTTTATTATATCCATCTTTTTTGAAACTTTTAATTTTGATTGTTGGATTGCTAAAAATGTAACATTTTTATTACATATTTTGCGCGAACGACGACGACATGAAAAATATCTTTATATATAGATAGAAAATATTAAGATAGATAAATTTGTTCTAATCATTTTTCGATTAATCTTTTCATTCTTTTGTAAATAAAATATAAATATAATAAATCTATATAAAAGTGAACAAGTTTTTCCAAACAAAAAAAAAACCATTTGGAAAAACTTCTTTATTAAATAAATAATAATCATAAAAATACATAAAATATTTGTTTTTAGCTCAAGGATAATAATCTCCTCCTACGGTGGATCATCAAAATTATGTATTAAATCAAATTGAAAGAAATTATTCGTGTTAATTTATATTTTAAGTATAATACTTAATCTTTTATATATATTTCGTATAAATGTAATTCAAAAATTGCGCTACGTTCGACGGTGATGTTTCTCCCAAAAAAGTCCATTTTTAATGATTTCGTATTTTTATGATTCACATAATTCGCAATCGTAAAAATTATTTTTTATATAAAAATATTAATTCTGAAATATATAAATTAAAGATAGAAATAATTGTTATGCAAGTCAGTCAAATGGTGTGCATTAATTAATAATTAGAGGTTAATGGGGTGCCGCCGCCAGAATATACACGACTTAAATATATAGTAATTAAAAAAAATTTTTGAACACAATCAATAAATTTTTTAAATTTATGCAATTTAGTTTTGTTATAGTCTCGTAATTATTTACAAAAGTATATTTTATTATACGTGATATAATTCGCTTAACAGATTTTTAAAAATTATACATAAAATATCTTATAATTTTTTATCTGTATTTTTAAATATCTTTGTATTTATAGTATATTGAATGGTCCTAATCAACAAAATTACAATTTTTTTAGTTATGACAGTTTATACATAAAAATGATTAAATTTTACATTAATTTGTTAAGAAATTTAAAGCCACTGATAAAATTCTTACTTAATTAAATATATAAAATATTTATTCATATTCGATGCCGTGTAATTAAGTCATATGTAATACATAAATCCATAATCCGCGATTTTTCTAAATTAAAAAATTACTTCTTTTTAGATTTATAACAAAAATTTATTTTGGAAAAACTTTACAAGTTTTCTTGTAAATAAATTTTTAAAAATGCAATTTTCTGAAGAGTTAGATTAAGTGGATTAAGTGAGTCAACAATGTTTGCGGTGAATACATTCATAGTAAGCATATGTCGTTTAATTCGTCAAGTACATTTGAGAATATTTGCTACTTGCTCCTGCTTATAATCCTCCAAACGCGTCTCCGATTGGTTAAATAAATTTGAACATAATTTAAAGTTTCTATTTTTATATCGAATAAGATTTTTTAATTACATTCACCGTGAACCTAAACGTTCACAGTGAACCTACTCCGCTGTTAATCGCTTCCGATGGAAAGTGGGCGATAAAACAGGCTAGACACGACTCTGAGTAGTTATGGGTAATTGGGAAATTTTGAATATAAAGCAAATTAAATTAAATTTGCGGTGAATATGATCGCGGTGTGAAAACCCTTGTGATGAATACTCGAGGGGTGAAAGGATTGCGGTGAAACAACGGGAACGGGATCAAGAACCATTAACCACTACCGCGACTATATCTATGCAATAATTACATAATAAAATATTAATTCCCACAAAAAATCTAATACTCTGACCATAATCTAATTTCAAAAAATTTTGATTGTCAATAAAAAATTATGTAAATATTATAAAATTATTTTGTTTACAAATAAATATTTAAATAAATATACATAAAAATATATATATGTATGTATGTAAATAATATTATTAAATGTATTTTCATTTTTAAAAAAAAATATGTATGTAATTCCAATGTGGGTGACATTGGAATTACAACGATAATCGCCGCCGCCTTCTAAACTAAATACACATTTGGTTATTTTTTCCGGTTACAATTGAACCACCCTATTAAAATTGAGCAATAAATAAATTCAGTTATTCAGATTACAAATTGTAAATAAAATTAAATACATAATTATACATAAATATTTATATTTAATAATAATATAAATATTAATTTTAAATAAATTATACAAATATTTATATTTAATTTTCGTACGTGCTTCTAAAACTAAAAAAATTTTGCGAAATTGCAACATTATTATGCAAAAAACCTAATAAATATTATTCATCTTCAAAGAATTTCAATTTTAGTTTAATAATATTTAAATATGTAATTCTAAAAATGTAGCATAAATATGTAACACTTAATTAAATAGATTTGTTGAAAGCTTTTTTTTTACGTTACATATTTCTAAATTACATTTCTAAACACTATAATAATAAAAAATGCATTTTTGTTGCACCAACAATTTATAATTTACTGACCTGCATCAATTGAAAAATTATTGGTAATCGTATATTTAAGTAGTAGACTCTATTTATAAGCCAGACGTAAATAAAATTAAGTTATTTTTTTTTTATAAATATAGTTTTGTTGAAATTTACGTAATTTAGCATTGAGTTTGTGACTATAATAAACTTGTAATGGCGACTTTTTGAACTATGGAGAGCAGCAACAGTTGTGAATTTTACAAAATTCATAAATAAAAAAATGACGTGTGAATAAATTTTTGATTTATATTTTTATTTGTTTTTTACATAATCACGATTTCTAATATTTATGGTAAAATATTATGAATGATTAAGTAACCAAATTTGATATCAAACAATTCGAAATTGAAGTCCTTTAGTTGTTTTAGAACAATTCCTTATAATGAAATGAAAAACCTTATAACGCAGGGAGGAATTAAGGTATTTGGAACCTCACTTCTATTAAAATCAATCAAACAATCAAAATGTAATTGAATTTACATGCTGATTTTTTAAATTTTTTGATGTGGAGGTCTGCAGATTCTGCTAACGTTCGTACAAATTATTGCGTTCAATTAATATTCTCAAAAAATTCCACTGCGTAATTAATTTCAATAAACATTTTCATATTGCGTAATTTTTGAAAAATTACGATACCGTAGTAATATCCTTAATACAAATACTGTAATAATTGTATTATAAATGAATTTTTTATAAATTTACTTTTAAATTACGATTTTATGATAAGAAAAAAAAATTATTGATTATAAATTTTACATATATCATTTTCATTTCCATTAAAACATTTCTCTTTGGGAAAAGTGAAAATTCATGCTTTTACTCTTTCGTATGTAACTAAAATTACTTTATATACTCACAAACTCAACCATTTTCTCGTTGCACCACAAATAATAAAATAATTTTAAAAATGCCTACAAAATGGTAACGCGCCTACTCAAATATACAACAAAAAAATCCATTTCTCCTTTTTGTCCATAGTGAAATGAAAATTATCGATATTTTTTTTAAAAATGTTTCTCATTTGGTAACCCCTATTTTTGACGGCCTCTCACTAAACCGAACTTGTGTGTAGGTTCATCGGTAAAATGTTCGGCAATAATTGTTGTCTTTGCCCCTAATGATAATATGCAATTCTGTCTCGTTTTGGAGGGTATCCTTTACTCAGATGCGTTTCTTGTCCCTTGACCTTGTCCTTGTCAAACTTTCAAAGTCTACACATACAAATTATATTTAGGCTGTATATACTAATAAAAAAATATATATTATGGGTATGCTCTCTCAGTCTGGTTGTCTGACGTATGTATAGTAGCAGCAGTGTGATGCCTAGAGGGAATACGTGTTTCTTTATGTATAGGAGAATTTAAAGGATTTTGTTTTGATGTAGAAAAAAAAAATGTCTATATTCTCTCATAGTATGCGGTTTTTATGGTGGATTTTTGTATAGGCCTATTATCCTTCTCAGGAGACATAAACATAAAACGTAGGCAGTTTTTGAATATCAAGGTTTTTTTTATTTTTTTTTTGTTTTGTTGTTTCGTAAACGAGTGTGCGTACATGAAAGTTCCTTGAACTTGAATAAAATAATTTTTTTTTTTTATTATAGAATATAATTTTTAAGGTTATGAACCTTTTCAAGTTTTTTTTATATATGTATAATGTTTTGTTATTGGAGTATGTGTTAAGATATTCATTATTTATGGATAACACACAAAAAAAGAAGGAAGAAAAAATGGAACGAGATAATTAGAAATTCTATTTATAGAGCTAATAATTCAATTGTTTTAAATTTATATTTTTAAGATTTTTGTTATTTTAAATTTGTAATTGTATATTTAAATATATTATACGAATGCAGAATATCGTAAATTATTTCATCAAGAGAGATGAGAACCAAAGTTGTTTTGTTTGGGTATTCCAAAATGATCACAAATTATGTCTTCCTAAAGTGTATACACTGAAATTTCCACGGTTCATTAAATAATTTGGTTTAACTTGTGGCGGCCAATAACATGTCAGCCTTCCGAATAATATTACTTGTAGTTATAATGAAATACCACTTATAAAGTGCATATAGTTTTTTCAGTAACATGCTAACATGTTATTTGCTCCGACAGCATAGTTATATATTAAGCAGTCTCACAGTTGGATACAATATATTTAGCAGTTCCGGCCTCATTCGAAGTATTTCCACAAACGAGTTTTGACGATAGACAATGTCTCAGTGAGCAGCTTCCGATAATAAAGCCAATCAGTAATCATTCCTTTTTTATACAAATTAGATCGTTTAAGATGGATCTTTGGGATGAATTAACTTGTTTCATTCGAACAGGTACATACTCTTTATGAGTACGATGGCACTCTGCTAATAATATCTTAAAGATGAATACGTTTGGGAATTACTTTCTATATAATGATTATCTTTCCATACGATATTTGAATATTACTTTATTAATCATCTCTGATATCGTTATAGGATGATAGGATATAGGATTAAAAATAATTAACGATTAAGAGCCGAACTATTGATGCTTTAAACAACAACAAACCAACTGTCCCAAATTGCGGTTAAACGAAGCCTTAGAATTATTTGTTATCATAAATTTTAGTTATCTCTAAAACGGAAGGAGTTGATCAATTTTGATATACAACCTTTACATGAGGTCATCAACAATTCCATATTATATTATAAAATACAGTAATTTGTAAAGTCGTAATTTGTGGTAATTTAAATTAATGTCTGCCCCTTTCTAACGAAACTAAATCTCTAAATATTAGAATTCAAATTTACATAAACTTTTTAAATTTATTCAAAAGATTTTCTTTATTGAACAACAAAATTTACTGAGAATATGTCAAACGTATAATTTTTTTTTTTCCAATAACTTTTAGACCCAATTTATTTATTACAGCTTTTTGCATATTTTATTTTAAAACACATTGTCCTTAACTACTGTGTTATTATGTCCTTTTTATAATACAGAATTCACCTCCTTTTAGGGGTCCTTCCACCTTTTATTTATTTATATATTTTTTTTTATTCTTCATTTAAATTAAAACTTTTCCCATAAAAATGCTAAAAGGACTTTCCTTCATGTCAAAAAAAAAGTTCTTATAAAAAATATTGAATATAATTTTTTTTTTCATTCTGCTACTATATAAAGATAATAAAGGATCACAGTAGAGTTGGTAATAGTTATAGTAACGTAACAGATCCTTCTGTCAGAAAATCTATATTCAGGGATTATTTTTAAAAGAGAATATTGAATTTAAAAAAAAATTTATATACATATAATTTTTTTTGCGGGTGATGTCGGTGTCTCTTGGTTGCGTACATAATATTATACTAAAGAACATTCAATATTGGAACATAAAATTTAGCTTAAAGTATTACATGAAATTGTCTCTTTAAAAAAATTATGTTGGTTTTTTTTTTGTTTCTTCTAAGGATATTATTACAATGTTCCACACAATGTGCTGCTGCCTGTAGTAATGTAACATTATTTTTATGTGAAATTTAAGCTGTCAATTCTATTATACAATTTTTTTTTTTTGCACTCTATGCATTCTTGTTATGCAGGCAGCGCCGAGGACATGGAGAGCCTGAATAAATTGCAAGGACATAAATAAGTATAGTATTGTGTATAAGTGAAGGGATGTGGATTGGTATTTATGAGTTTTATCGATATTAAGTGGCGAATAAATTGTCTATAAAGTTTAGTCTTCAATAATTTTTTTTCTGATATATTTTTTTTTATATTTCTCTATTGCTGGTACTAAGATGATACAATGTGTCTTTAACTTGATATGAATTTTTATTAGAAAAATTGACCATTTTTTTTTTTTTGTTACAGTTGCTGATAGGGAAAGAAGTTTGTGGTAGGGAATGAAGTTTTTTTGGATTATAATTTATATAATCTTATCATAAGGTAATCATTTTAATGGTAATGTTTATGAAATGAACAATTTATTTTTTTTGTATAGAAAAAAAGTTGTGATTTTTCATCAAATTTTCCCATTTAAACTTTTTCTTTTATTTGCATATAAAAGTTTGTTGCTCTTAGGAAAGTTTATCTACAAGTAGATTTTGTGTGTAAATCAGTAAAACTGTTCGTTTAGAAGTTATTTTGTTTAGATGAGGTTTAAAACATATTAAATTTTGAATAATCTATGATTACTTTAATTTGTTTTCAAGAATTTATGAAACTTTCAAATACATTAAATTTGAAAATTGATGTGAAATTAAAAGTCTCCTTAAATTTTGCCACTTTTCTTAAAATACTTAAGGCACTATTAAAAGTATTTGAATTATCGTTTATATAACTTAGACGGTCAGGCACGGTATTATCAGTAGTTATCTCTGTTTATATACAAAGCCTAAGAAAATTGGTGAATTATTATTTCCAACAACTTTTTCGATCGATTTTTTTGGTTATATTTCTTGTATTGTTTTTAAAATTTAAAGTTCTTTCTGTATAGTTTTTTCACACCGAATTTTTTTAACAAATTCTTGTTGTCGGAAGGATACAATATATTATTTCCTGTGATATACTATTTCACGGGAAATCCAGAAAATAATCCTATATATTTAATGAAGTTAAATAAATAATACGTATGAGGAGAAATTAACGTGCTTTCTAAACCTTCTAAATAACTAATGTTCATCACAATAATTTGGATTGTAATAAAATGATTAACATATTTTCAAATATCCTTTACTTCTTTATATTAATATTTCCTTATCTTCATCAATTTTTGCTTATATTCATTCATTCCTTTTTATACAAAACGTACATATTTAAAATTAAAGACACTTTAATATATTAGCTGGCCATTATTGTAAAGATAATATTTTTTTGTTATACATATAATTGTTTTTTAATTTAAAAAAATGTGCAATTTACTCTGCCATTTTAACCCAATCCAAACTTGTATACACAACCATAAATTTTTCGGTAAAATTTATGACAAGATATTATAAATAATGACAGCGGAGCACCAAGTAATTAAACTGTCTGTTTAACAATAATTTTCAATATTAATTTTAGGTTTTTTTTTGTTTTGTTGCTGTTGCTTATTCTTCCATCTAAGCTAAACACCAGACTATTAAATCTTGGTAGATTTCTGTGGTAGAAAAATCCTTTCCTTTTATCAACATCATGACTGTACTTGTGCTATGTACCCATTATTCAACTTCCAAGTTTGTTGGAGAAAAAATAAAAAGAATTCTATGAATTTTGGTAAGAAACTTGATATAAAAAGAATCCTTTTTCATTGAAGAAAAATATACAAGAAAAATTTTGGACGTTCATTTAAATGAAAAAGTATAAACGTAACAGAAAATTACAAGGACCATTTTAAACGTAAATCATTTAATTAAAAGAAAATAAGCAGAGCAACAAATATGTACGATAGAGAACGATTGTTTGACAAACGAGCTTTAATTTTTGCTATAAGTATTTGAAAATGCTATGCGTTGAAAACTAAATAAAAATCCTTAATTTTCTGTTAAGGACGCTGAAAACCCAATAATTTTGGTTAATATATTTCTGCATTTGTTTTTATTTAGTTTTATTTCTTAGCAATGGTGATAAATTAGTAATAACCACTCTGTTACTGATGAGTTTAAGCTTTAAGTATACAGAGGGAGATGACTGTATACGTTGTGTATGAAATAATGAAGCATCCCACACTCATATGAACCACAAAAATATTCTTTAAATTGTATTATATGCAGAGAAACGAACATGGAAATATAAATTGAAAATAATAAAATATTGTCACGTTCAAAGATAATTGCAATTTTCTTTTGAAGACGTTGAAAAAAAATACTGCATTTTTCATTTCGTTTTTCTATTTTCTTGGTAAAGCAAAACATTTTCTTTAATTTTTAATTTTTTTGTTTTTTGTTTTGCTAAGTCGGTCGTCTCCGTTGGGTGATTTGTTTCGAAATTACTGGTAAATATAGATTTACCATTCGGGTTGAATGGTGGGTAATGGTAAAACATTATAAAGGTAAGACTTTGAACATATGGGTTTACATATATCGTCCTTCGTACAATGAAAAAAAAACATTTTTTTAATTTAGCAAAACGACTCATTTCTATTATTAACAAAAAAAGAAAGAAAAAACACTTTTTTGTTTTCGAAATTTCGTCGTCTGTCTTTAAATAACTTAGGGGCCAACAAAACACACAAGTGCCATTGCACAAAAGGATCACCTATTTTTTTATTATTATTATTTTCCTCTTATTAAGGATTTTCTCGTCCTTATAGAATTAAGGTAGAATATATTTAATTGTGAGAAAAACCAAATTACACAAAGCAAGAAAAAGAATTCGAACATAAAAATATTTTTTTTTTGTGGTTATGTGAAATGTGAACAAAACTTGAAATTGGCTCATGATGACTTTATGTTGATGCATTTTTTGTTTTTGTTTGTAACAATGTTCACAATATGTGCGGAAAATGGATTTGTCTTATTGTAATATTTCTGGTTCTGATGGCGGTGCGCAGTATTTCAGTTGTAATCATCCACTTTCTTAAGTAATGAAGTAATAAGTATAGTAATTACTCAATGTATAGTAAGTATTACCTTAATATTTTTTGGAGCATCATGTTTGTGTTTCTTTTGATTGTTCAAGATGAATGATAATGGTCAAAAGTTTTTGGTTAAAGCAATTTATTTTTTTCTTCGTATAATTAAAAAAAACCTTAACAAACGCGATGATGTTCAAAATTACTTCTGATGATTTTTTGATAAATTAAATAGTAATCATTTTGCTGGGATAATTATATTGTTAATGTTGTCGACATTTTGAACTTTATCAGATGAATGTGGAGTTCATGTTAATTGTTTTAATTGAAAAATTGAATTTGTTAAAATGTAGAGATATTGTGCATTTAGGAAAGTATTAGAACGTTGACTGGCTGAACAAACGATATTGTATAAGAGTATTTTTACCTGTTTTAGCATTTTCTTATTTCTTAAGATTTCTATTATTTTTGTAAAGTTTCTTCACAGTTTATGTTTTCTCTAATCTGCAGAATTTTTCAATTTATCTCAAAACTATCTTTTTGATCGCCTTTTTAACAAAAATAACGTTTTACTATTGAAATATAGATATGTCAACTGTGTATTTTGTATATTTATCGACTACGCAATCATAATTATTCATGGAATATGTCATTTGAAAAGGAACTGTGTTCACGCGCAGCAGTATTATATGCACTTTGTACTACTATCATAAATCATTTAATAATAACTCAGTATTAATTATTCACTAAAATATATTCTTTTTAGTTCACATTTTACGAACAGTAGTAAAATTTTTTTGTAATTATTATCTTCAATATCAATTTACTTCGATTGATTCCTTGATATCAACGGAAAGGTGGTATCCCCTAAAAATAATCTGATTTTTTTTTCACTGTAATGTGAATATTATGTAATATCCAGTGACCATCAATAATTATCTTATAAATATACTAATATAGTTTACTGTAATATAATAAATTTGGTTCTTAAAAATATCAAATTTCATAAGTTATTAAAAAAATTTGAAATTCCTATAAAGAAAAAAAAACCTTTAATTGTGTCGGGATTATTTATTTTTAATATTTTTTTTATTTTTTTATAATTTTAATTATAAATAATGCAATTTTTTGTAATAAATTTGATGATGAAATTTAATATTTGATTGAAAATCTATTACAGAAATGCTAACCATTTGATTATTATAAAAGTATTTCCGGTTATTAATATCAAATTTCTTAAATTGTATATTTTTTTAAAGGACGAATTTTTGTGCTACTAAAAAATCATTATTTTGGCTAAATACTACTTCTTTTTCGCAGGAACTTAATAAATTTTTTATCTAAAATATAATATATTAAATAAAAAACAATTTCCATTTACAAAAATATTAATATATTGTTTGTTAATGTGTAGATTTCGAAGGACATTTTTCGTACACTATATTTATGTAACTATAAATAGTAAATTAAGTACATAACATTGATTGAAAAAATTTATTGAAAACTAATTTCATTTATATATAAAATTGGTGTATATGTTTGTAAAATTCAATATCATCATAAAAATTATATATAAAATAAATATACCTTTTTCATGTTCCCAAAAAACCTTCTTATCTTGTGAAAATATTTAAATCCCTAAAAATTAATCGGAAGGGGGGAAAACATAACATCGACACTATTTATTATTACTATCGTCTCTTAAACAAAATCTTTTTAAAAAACTTCAACGACAACGTGCACAATAGAAACATATAAATTGGAAATCCTTTTATAACTTTTTTTTTAAAATGGATCCTAGTGTTTGTTCGGCTCCCCTTTTTAAAATAAAAAATAAAAAAAAATATATTTGTCGGACCAGACGACAATATTTATTCTATAATAATAACTATATTTGATGTTTCTGCACGTATAAAATAATACCTGCTTAACAGAACAGAGAGTACCATATTGCACCTTACCAAACGAACAAATTCCTACAGTTTCTCCTTGTTGCTGGATACAGTATTTCGCCAAAAATATAACCAAGAGCAACGATAAATTCACCCAAATCTTATCAATTTTTGTATCGAAAAAATCCTTTTTATAATATTGGTTGTTTGTATATACTACTGATAAACTTTGTAGGATGTCTAGATGTGTTTCAATGTTTTCCGGGCAAGTTTATAAACCCAATATCACAGACCATGAATATTTTGTTTACATATTTGGTCTGAAATAAATTAATATTATTTTTATATACAGAGATAGAGTCAAGGTTTTTGAAGTTGTTGTAAAAGTTCGTGTTATTTTACACAAATTATTATCGTTGCTGATAGGAATATTATACTATCGATCGTTAAACCACCCCCACATCGACCTACTATAATTGTCGCCTCTTTATAACCCATTTGTAATATTGTACCTAACGTAAATCGAGGCTCAGGTACGAATCGATAATAAAAATTATGTATATATCGAGAAAAATAAAAAAATATTGTGAATTAGGATTTTTTTTTTGTTATATACAACAAGAAAGGAGTTTTCTTTTTAGGTATGATAAAAAGGGCTATTATTAGTTTATAGTAGAGGACAAGGTAATAACCAGTATATAAAAATAAAATATCGACCGATGAACTTGTAAGTTTTCAACTGATAAAATTGTTAGAATTTATTAGTAAAAAAAAAAAACATAGAAAAAAATCGTAAAATCGGCTAGTCGCCAGCAGACTTAAAAGGATATTTTATTTTTCTTTATGGTGCATACATATACTTAATAATGGCAGTGGTGGTGTTGTTGGTATTATAAATTGTATCCTAATTATCTGCCAAGTGAATAAATAAATATTTATATATAAATATCAAATTTCACACTTCGTAGGCGTAATTTTACCAATAGACGGAATATTTAAGGATACAAAAAAGGATTTTATTGAAAATTATTAAATTTTTATAAAAATACAATAAAATTTCGTGAATTTTTAAAAACTAATTTATTTATTCATGATTTTTTTTTATGCTACAATTTTCTAAACTTGTTTTAGAATATAATTTCCATAATTTTTGTTCTGTCATATGATAACAGTCGAAAAAAAATGACTTTTCCCAGCTCTATAGTCTCTAATGGATATTAAAGTGAATTTTGAAACAAACACAAAAATAGTTAGACAAAATAACTAAAACTAAAAATAAGGACTTTATATTTTGTTCACATTTAATAAAATATTCAAAACTGTCGCAATTTTTGTATTTGTTTTCAGAAGGAATTTTGTGAACGGTATATGAAGGGGGAGATACATATCTACATTTAAAGGATGTTCTTTAAATTTTTTTTTATAACTTTATTAAAATTTATGCAAAAATATCCGATATTTGGAAATATGCATTTAAATTATATCCTTAAAAATGTTATTTGACTAAAAATAATTACATTTTACTTGTACAATATTTGGCAATATGAAAACTCTTAGAATTTGTAAATTTGTTTTAATATTAATTGTAATATTCTGTTCCTTGTACGAAACATAAATTTCGAGTAACATTTTTATTTTTGTCTAACTTGTCCCATCTATGAATTTTGTAGTTTCTATAATTTTCTAAATTCAATTTCGGTTACGTTGTGTAATGACAAAACAATATTCATTTTCCCATTCGGTCCAGACATTTTGATTAAATCATCAACAAAATAAAATACATATTAGATACTTAATATGTTCATTTTTAAGGACTATAAATTATGGAAAATTCAACATCTGATGAGATACAGTAAGGATGCAGTTTACTGATAATAATGTCCTTTTCTAATATGATGTGTTTAGCAGGGACGATATTTTGTCTGTAAAAACTATTAAAGATTAAACTTATATACAAAAATTGGACATGAACATTGTAAAATTAATGTGAAAATAACATGCATATGCATACGCAATAAATTTAAGTTGTTTCATAATGTTTCGTCCTTTTATAAGTACTTTGTAAATAAAATTACAAAAAAAAATTGAACAATTTTTATCAATTGCAAATAAATTTTTCAATTTTATTGTCAAATGTATCGAAAATTTTGCTTAATTGTGTAATTTATAACAGTTATGGACAATTTGAATGGCGATTCTGTTCCGCATAGATCCATAGACTTTACTAATACGAAATAATGGTATATTTATTAGTCAGAGTGAGGAGAAGATCGATCTAACACAATTAGCTAAGAAATATTAGAGAAGCTAACCGAATAAAAGTTGATTGTCGTCATTCATTGATTAAGCGATCAGTAGACATTCAGTTTTTTTAATTCAATTGCTCTAGGAAAGTTGGATCTTGCTGTTCACTATCTTCTTAAGCCATTTTATTATCGGCAGAAAGAATTCTTTCGTTCACATGCAAGTAAAGTTAATTTGAAGTAAATTTTCATTCAAATCTGCATAGTGAAAACTTCTTTTCGTTCATTTGTAATATCATCCAACTAAAATCATTTCAAACCGAAAATATAAAAATATTTCTTGTAGCAATTATTCTCTTCCCTTGTCTTCGGACACTGATTGAAATTAAAAAACAACACTTTTCAGTTTTACATTTGTCTGCCAGATGCGATTGAATAATAAGAAGGGGTTAAGTTAAATTGTTGAAATAAATTTTATAGAATTACTTTTTTTAATGTTTTATCCTGAAGAAACTTTCTGTTATATATTTTTGTGATTAATTAATTAAAATTTTCGCAAGTTGATTTTTCTTTCGTATTTCATAAAAAACTTGAAATTTTCTATTTTGTTTATTTTATAATTCCTTTTTAAATTCATTTATTTGTATATATACCCGAAAAAAAGATAAGTTAATTTTGTTTGTATCAAAAAAGTTGTTGTTATCCATTCTTAATGAAAAACAGGATAAAATGATTAATTCTTTTGTTAAATATTTACATAGAAAATTTCACACTAAACGAACCGTTACTAAATTATTTTTTGAATGTCAATAAAATGTCCTTTTTGTTTTATAATTTTATTTTAAATATTAACGTAAAATACGACCAAAAAAAAGGATATTATTGTGTTTGTGTTGTGTCTTATATTTACATCAAAAATTTTCGGAAGGAAAGAGTTAAATTTCAAAACCATATGTCAAAATATTTCTTGTTATTTGTCTAATTTATAATATCATTAAATATTTTTCATCACATCAAAATTAATTTTTTGTAAGTAGAATTACTTAAATCCTTTTTTTTTGTTGAAGTTGAATCTTGAATGTTTTATGTGTGTGTATGTGGGTTTTACTTAAAGGTAAATTCAACATTTTATTTACAACATGATTGATTATGCTATGTACTTTCATCTACTTCACAAATTAAAGGGTAATGACATCACACAATCTCATCAGACTTTCTATATACTCGGTAACATTTACATTTTTTTCTAAAAGGATTAATGATTGAATGATGGTATACACTCGTATGTGATGCGTTAATATATTCTTGCGTTAATTTATCAAAATTTTAATTTTTTTTCATGATTTTACAATCACAGACAAAGAAAATAAATATTTTAAGAACAAATTATCTTGGGGGCTTTCCCTTATATTAATAAAATGTAAATTGATATTTTAGACAGTCAATTAATGTTTATCTAAATTGGACGCGTAGACACTACATTGTTGTTAAGCTGACATGATATAAGAACAAATTATGAAGAAGTTAAATTAGAAATCATCCGCGCAATGACGTAAATTAACTTAATTTGTAAATCACTTATCCGCAAGGTGAAGCTGTTGGTAATTTTACATTTGGCTGCTATGTTAAAACGTAGAATGAAAATTTAATCAAATTGTAAATATTTTTTTGCTAAAATATGTTGTTTTGTTTTTCTCTATAAGATTAATGGTTGAAGTTAGGAAAAATATGATATAAAATATTTACTGTCACTTCTCAGAAACGCCCATGAATATTAAATTGCTGTTCAAGTATAGTTCGACATGCGTTACTACTTTTTGCTTAATAACTAACTGATAACAAACATTTTTTTGACAACATCTTTTTCTTAAGTATGAATAAAGTCCAAAAATTCATAAAACTTTTATTTATAGTGTTCCATTATTTATTATCCAAATCTTTTTTTATATTTATTTAAATGTTTTTCGTTCGTGTCTCAAGTCTACTTTTTTGACATAATCTTTTATTTTTTTATGAAAGAAATTGTTTTTTAAGTAGTTTTTACTATAGTAGATTTTTCTTATATTTTCCAGACTAGATAGATAGTATCCCAAAAACAAAAAAAAAAAACAGAAAAAAAAATTATCAACAATTTTCAATTTTATCTAAAAAGAGACGAAAAAGGCTGCAGTGGAAAAAAACGACTTGAAAAAGTTTCTTGGCGCAGCAATATTTTCTTATAATTTGAAGAGTGGTTAGAAAAGATGTCTCGAGGGCACAGAAATTGATTGATTGTCCAGAATTTTCCGATAAAATATCATTTTAATAAAGATTTGTCCTTTTTTCTTCAATTTTAATCATTTTTATTTAAAAAAAAAAAAATATTTTTATTATTTATTTTTCATATTCTATTTTGAATTTTCTATAATTTTGGTAAAAAATTTCATCAAATAAATGATTGTATATAAATACAAAAAGAAAACAGGAATATGAAAATTTCTCAGACTAGAATGACAGCTCGTCAACCACAAATATCAAAAACTTTTTACTCCCAATGTCCTTCCTCCTTCCTCCTTTGTACAAATACATCAAAATTTAAAATTATTTACATTTCATATGAAAATTTTCAATAATTTATTATTTATGTTCTGTTTTGGTAATAAATGAAATATTGCATTGTTTGGTGTTATGCTTCTACTCTGATCCCTTGTGGAGTACTTAAAGGTTTTGAATTTCAATGTTGTGTCGTCAGCGTCAGAATCTTTTAAAAAAAACAACTTGAATGAAATTTTCTTGTGTCAGGATCTCTATTATTAAATTTTGTTTTATTTTGTGAATTTCAAAACCACACAGACAATAATATCGAAGTTTTCTACTTGATGAATAACATTTTTTTTTTCAATTTCTACATGACATTTATCGCGGTACACATTAACCAATACACAAACTAAAATAAAATAAAATTCATCTTTCTTTTATATAATATAAAATGACATTTCGAAATGTTTGTAAATAATTTTTGATTTTTTTTTTTTTCAAAAAAAAGTTGAAAGCAATAAGACTTGTTGTTTTGACAAAGAAAATTGTAAGAATTAAATTAAAATTAAATAATTAATCAATAAACTTATGATCTTCAAACAAAATAAAGAAAAAATGTTGAAAATTATTACTCGTAAATTAATTAAATTCTGTCTAACCATGGATAAATATAATCGAAAAACAAATATAAGAAAATTTAATATACAAAATTTACATTTATGTCTGAATTTTGGAATCCATTATGAGAAGTATACTAACATTTTAAGTAAATTCGTAATAAGATTAATATAAAAAAAGAAAAATCTTAATATTTTGAAAATAATGTTTAGTGGATTTTTGTAGTCATGTATATTTTTTAGTGGGTTTATTGTTTTTGTAGTCATGTATTTGGGTGTGTGTTTCGGTATAAAGCAATTTTGATCCTTAATTTTGTAGTACAATTCTGAAAGAAACCAAACCAAATATAATAAAATGCATTCATATATAAAATTTTGGTTTTTTTTTATTAACAAATTCTGGTAAAATACCACATACTTCCTCGAAATCCAATTATTATATTAAATGTTTACACTGTTTATGGTTATGTATATATTTTATGATACAGGGTACACCATTTGATAAATTTGTATTATAATTCATATTTGGACGACAAAGCAAGCTACAGATTTTTATCGCATAAATAGCATTTAGTGAGATTTACTCAAAGAAATATCGTAAAAAAAATAATTATACCCATAGTTGGTTTGAGAAGCGGCCAAACCTCGTATCTAGACGGTACGAGACGTTGCTCATTTTCACCATGAATCGTACCCATCCCCACTTCTTTTATAAAATTTAGCAGATTAACAGGTTTTTCCTTGCTTATTTCTATTTAATCTCCCGCAAAAGAAAAACCGAAAAATGTTGATCTTTTATTACACAGAGAAGAACAGTGACGTAAAAGATGTTCAATTGTCTCGACATCTTCAGCACAGCCTCTACAAGCAGTTTCCGTAGCCAGTTTTAGTCACAAGGCATGTTTACGTAATATTAAATGCCCTGTGACTATTCCTGTGTCTGAGCTTGAGTTTGGTCATATTCAGAATAGTTATCGATTGTTTAGCGTTGGGGTTACTCCAGAACAGCTTTATTACCCAAAATAAATAGTTTGGAATCCGGAGTTCATCAGGAATAAAAGAAACATTCCAAATCTATTACAGATATTTCTTGAAAGCCGGAAAACTTACCGTAAATAATGTATCAGAATAATTTGTTGCATCAACAAACTTCTTGTGCATTTTAAAACTGCATATCCTTGACAATGACGATCCTTATACACATTTTTTCAAATTCCCAGAAATTAAGAAATCCATTTATATAAATAGATAATATAATATAATTTTAAAATGATGAAATCGAGACGACGAAGACTCTGTTCAAGGAACTACTCACATGTATTTATATACTTGGAATATTTTCCAAAGAAAAATTATATATTTAATAGAGAATTTTTTTTTTTATATCATTTTTTTTTACCAAAAACCCAATAAGAATGGAAAACATTATATAATAAATATATAACTATATTTGAAATAATTTTCCAATTTCTTTTGGTGTATTTCCCAGACAGAGAGCTTTACTTGGTTTTCCTACTCGTATAGCAAAGAAAATTCGGTATATACTATATATTTTTATTAATAAAAAATTTTCATCTTGTATTACCCGAGGATAAGGAAGGAAACACAGCAACATCCTTTTTTATATAAACTTTAAAAAAGTTCAATGTACGAAATGTGAATTTACGTACGATTATATTTTTGTATACTATTTTAATATTCTTAATTTGAATTTTTTATTTTTGGAATTTTATTTTTAAATATATAATTTTCCCTTCCTTCTTCCAAAATGCAATCATGAAAATGAGTGGGCGGGTGGAGGTGGGGTTAGTTTTGGGGGTAGTTTTTTGTATATATATATTTAAAATAGTTTTTTCATTCCATTTTCTACGAAAGGAATTGCATAGAAAATAATTTTAACATTAATAAAAAATTAAATTAAAATTATTTTTATTATATTAAATAAATTTATAATTTTTCTTGGGGTTTTCATTTTTATTTGTATAAATTTGTCTGAATTTTCCTTTATTCTTCAAGAATAATGAATTAAAAAAATTAGAAAATTTAATTCAAAAGTTTTTTTGTGGGTTCTCGTCTTTAGGGCATTTCATTTTCAAACAATAACAAAAATTTATTATTATATAAAAATTCCCTGTTCTGTGATGAAATGTGAAACTGCTGAAATCAATTTATTTTTATGCGCAAATGGACTTTTATATATACATACGTGCATACATATATACATATATTTGTTATTTTGAAATTAAGAATGATTAAAGTTTTTTACATTAAGAAAATTTATAGAATGCTGATTGAGCTCATAAAATGGAATATTAAAAAAAAAAAATTCTAAGAAATTAAGATTAACATTAAAATTGTATTATTATTATTTTTTTCTGGGTTACAAAAACTACAATATAAAAGAGTTCACAGTAAAAAAAAAAAAAATTCTAATGAACAGATTTTTATCCATTGACTAAAAACGGAAATAGTTCAATAACTTGCGTCATATAATTTTGTATGCTTCCCGTCAATTTATCAGTATACAAAAAAAAAGTATTTATTAAAATTTGTACGAATTTATTATTACACAATATTTAAACATTTACGGAAATTTATGCGAATTTGAATAATATTTAAATTTTCATCACATTCCAAGCAGAAATAGCTTCCATTCGTATTTATATATTCTTGGTGGATATATGAGGTTGTTAGGTTAAGAACGATGTGGTGTAACGAATTTCAAAAAATTCGGTACACTTCCTAACTTTTTATACTATCTAGTATCAAAGATCAGTTTTCTTTATTATAGATTCTGATCCACTTACAGGTAAAACTTATAGTTTATCATCTTCGCGGTTTCATTTTCTAACCATTTTCTCGTCTTAATTTTCTATATAATATTTAAATTTCGTTGTATATTGTAGAAATGTTATTTGAGCAGACACAATTTCGTTATCCTTAAGATACCTCTGATTTTTATATGACTGATTTACATTAACTTGTTTCCCTTTATAAGCTTAACTATGAGTTAATTGTATATTTGTTGCTCATCTGGCAGAATATTTTGAATATTTTATCTGCTTCGACCCTTAGGGTAGTTATTTAAAATTTCCAGTAGTTACTTAAAATCTTACCTAACATTTTATATTACAGTGTAACCAAAAAAATTTATAATATAGTTTTTAAATATGGCACACTTGGTGGACCTCCAAAACATGTTTACGATGAATTTATTCTATAGATTTTAAGCAATCCTAAGCATAATAAATGGAGAATAAATTTTTTTTTTTTAAACTTTTTAAAAAAATTGTTTAGAAATTTGAAATATTTGTTTATAAAATTTATTTTTATATTATACGTTCCAGCACATATTCAAAAAACAATCATTATATTTCCAAAGAATTTGATTTTTAATTTTTTGTAAATGGTTATACAGAAATCATTTAGCGGAAGTGCCCTTAAAGTAAGTCAGCATTTAATTTTGTTTTGATAAAATATATAATTATTTAATATCATCTGAGCTCAGCAATTTCTGATAATATGAAATTTACAGAGATAAATTTTCATAATCCAATTATATAGTATTGGGATCTAATTATTCGTGGTTAGTTTATTTATTTAAATACGCTCATCATTACATAATTATTTTTTGTCGGTAGACAGAAATAATAAACGTATATCAAATGAACTTAAATAAGCCAAATAAACTTTAGTTAACTATCTATAAAATTGTTACTTAACTACTGAAAATTACTTAATTATATTAATGACAGTTGATTTGTGGTAGTTGTAAATGATTCGTCACGATTATTTCAATAATTTTTGAAATTAATAATGAAAACATGGTCGTGAAATTAACATTAACTATAGAAGTTTTAAAATTTTACTCGACTGTTAAATATAAATCATTCTTTTAACTATATAAAAATTAATTTCACAAATTTCAAAAACATTATAAATTATTTATATATAATAATGTCCTTTAAAAAGAACCTGCCGCCGACTTAATAAATATAAAAAAAAAATGTTGATAATATGTTTTCATATATTTTGCTAGCCGGAGCTATTTAAAATAAAAAAAACCCTTTAAACAATAATTCTCAAGTCCTTTTATGACCATTATCAGGCTATATATAATATCAAAAAAAAAAAATGTTTATTTGCTTGGAATTCTTTGGAAAGAAATTTGTAATTTATTTTTTGGAGTATTTTGTGGTGGTATGACATGGAATATTATATATTAAAACGCGCCCGTTTATCATTTTTTCAAAATTGTGGTATAGGATGAATGTATAGCAATTGAAAATGTTATATAGTGTGTCCTTGAAGGACAAACATTTTGATATATTTATATTGTTTATATCTGAATTTGCTAAGTGGCATAATGTTTCAAGGATTTTTTTCTTGATCTCAAATAAACTAACGATATGTAACGGACGAAATGACGGAGAGTATATATATATTTATGTATATATGAATTATTGCTATGATGGACTGAGTATTTTTTTTTGTTACTATACTAACTAAATGGATTGAAATAATAATACACTTAAGGATTATTTGTGCTTAGCTAGAAAGATCTTTACTAAATCGATATTAAATAGATTTTTGAAAGTGGATTTTTAATTTTGTTTTGATTTGTGTCGAGGATTACTATTTATTGCTGCTTATTTGGATTTGGTATTATATTTTATTTAGTTTTTGAAGTGGAACAAGAAAATTGTTATTTTCTTGTGAAATTGATTTTTTTATTTATATTAAAATGGATAATAAAGAAAATTGCAATATAAATTTAGTTATTTTGATATTACAACTATATCCAAGGTTCGGGTTTGATTATAAAACTATTTTGATTTGTGTATTTTTTTGGAAATATGTTAATTTTGATTGTACATCAAATGTCAAAAATGATATTTTGGTTTATTAAAGTGGGGATTAAGAATAAAAGGTTCTCTCTTACTTCCGGATTTGTAATTTGTACATCTCCATTTGACAAATCCTAGACAATTTTACTTTCTTTCGCAATGAGTAGTTTTTTCTCTCTAAAGATCTCGTAACGTTTTTAGATAGTAATTGCTCGTAAATCTCATTCCTTGCCAGATACAAGGACAAGCTACATTTGGTCTGTAGATATTCTTAAGTTAAATTTGTGTTAGTTGTAATTTGTCAAATGCTTGAGGTTGTGTGGTTATGTATTCGCTCTGTGTAAATCTTAAAACTATTAAACTGTCGAACTTAAAATTATATAATATATTTTAAAGCTAATAAATTCCATATTTTTAAATTGATCTAATAATTTTTTTTTCTTTTATTTTCAGGTATGTTACAAATAATTTTTTTGTTAAAAACATCTATCAAAGTAAGTTCATTAAAAATAGCTTAGTTTAATCCATAAAATATGTTTTTTTTTAAAAAAAAATGTTATTTTAAAAATTATTCTAATTTAGCGATTGACATTTACAAAATAGTTTGAATAACATTAATTTTCGTCAACGACTTTTTGTCTGTTCGTCTGTTTCATTGTAAACTTCTTCCTAATTAGAAATATATAAAAATTTAGAATAATACGAAAATATAAAAATCAGTGTGACATCATTGATATTCGTCCGTCTGTCTAAACGTGTTGTAAAATTCTAATTTGGAATGGTAAAATTTATCAAAATTTATGATATTGATAACTGCCTTCGATGGAAACGTAAAAAAAAATGGTTTCACGGTCAAGGTTATTTTACTATAGGTGGTAATTTAAATGTTGAATATCCAGAATATTTCAGAAAAAAAATTACAACTGAAACAAGCCTTATCTTCTGATACTACTGCATTGCTGATTGCTGCGCGATCTGTATTTATTTAATATCACCGCCTTCACGCATATAAAATGCAAAATTAAATTTATTGTAAGATTTAAATTTTCTGTCACATGCTAATTCTATTTTTGGTTATTTTTTTATTCAAAGAACGTTTTTCTCCAAAATGTTTTCAGGTATATTGGAATCATTCTATCGAAATATAAGGGGAACAAGATTTTTGTTTTATATTTTCAATTTTGTAACCAAACAAAAGAATACATAACTTAGAACGCTATTCCTGGCTCGATTGAATAATAAAAAAATGAATCTTGACAAAAAAAAATCGTATCGTATTATGCAATTGCTAAAAAAATATCGTCAATTCCCATTGTTATTCAAATTTATATGCTTTAGATTTTGATACAAACTCCAAAGGAAATGTATTAAATAAGAACCGGTTTTATTATTTGTTTGATTATTGTACGGACAGAATTGGTTGACGAATTTATGATATTATTTTGGGCAAAAGATTTAAATAAAGTTCAGTGAAAAATGAATCAATGACACATCATAAATTCAAATTTAAGTCCATTTTCAATCATACATTCGTAGATGCCAGGTCATTATAATAAGCAGACTGGTAAGATCGTACCGATATTAATTGGAAACATGTTGCAGACTGATCTGGCAGATCAATACAAATTATTCACACTTTTACATATTTCTAAATATTTACCCAAAAAGTAATAAAAATAAATTTAAATAGAAAATTTTTTGATTGCTATTTTCGGTAACCATCAAAATATAATAAATTTAATAAAACTTTTCTAATTTGACTAAATTAAAATATAAAATTTTGATAATTTAATGTGCTTTGTTTGCAAATATAAGAAAAGTTTTATTTTTATCATTAAATTTCAAATATTTTTTTGCTAAAAAAAATTAAACCAATTATCATAAAAAACTATAATATTTTAGAAAAACAGATAAACAACAACATATAAACGTATGCACTTTAAATAAACACCGCCACATAAAAACATAAATACACCAGTGCAGAATATTTTTACTATTTTGATGAGGACTGTTACAAAAATTTTCAAATTAATAAAAATTTAATGGTTTTTTATTATTGTCGACTAAAGAAATGTTAAAAATTTTATTAGTCTGTGCAGTTTTTTTTTATTTTTTGTTAGTGTGCACCTTTTTTTTCATATATGTTTTTCACGTGAATTATGAGATTTTCTTAAATTTTTTGAAATAGTAAAATTTGTGGAGGCTATAAACAAAAATTGAGGATAATACCAATTTAACAACATTTCAAAGTTTATATTTATATTGCTTTGGCCATATGCAAAGTTTCCCTAGACGCGTACTTTTACGAGTTATAATTTTTTGTATCAAGGACGTGCTAAAACGGATTTGTATTTTTGTGTAAATAAGAAGTTGATGCTTTTTACTAGAGAAGATCAATATGCTGCTGACACTAAAGTTGAAATGTTTCCAGTCAGTTTTAATCTTATTAAAAAATATATAAATTGTAATAAATATGAAGTATGTAATGTGGTTTTTTATCAACAATAATTTTATTACTTTAAAAAAAACTTTTGAAGTTCAAAAATGATTGTAGAATTCAAAATTATCAGACTGAAGTGAAAATTTATTCGTTTTAAAAAAGTCCAGGAAAAATTTCAAATAATATTTTTATATAAAACTTAAGTGCCAATAAATTTGGACACATATCAAATTTTATTCAAATGACGTAAGGTATTCTCTGAAATTGATGATGATGATTTTGTACTGGAGAATTTTTACAATCTAAAACATAATATATTTTTTATCTTTGAAAATTGTCAAGATAATTCAACACTTTTCCAGGGAAAATTGTGTTAAAAAAAAATAATTGAATATGTAAATTTTTATTTATTAGTTGCTGGACTGCATTTTCTATTCCAATCCACCTCAATGAAAAAGCAAGGTATACAGTGTGATTCAGTAAATTTGCAGGTGCTGCATCTACGAAATTATTCCGATGGTTTTAAAAGCATTAGTCTGTGTATTACCGATGTCCAATTGTTGGTGGATAACGTACAATATATTTAGAATTATAATTAAAAGATTTTTCATATTGTAGTTTGAAAGAATTTAAATAGTATATTAAGGATTTCTTAAGGACAACAAACATTAAATGGTAAAATTAATTTATTTTAATGACATTACAATGAAAATCTTAAAAAAAGTTTATCGTGTAATAAAGTTAACCTTTTTCGTTAAATAGAATTGAATTCAATTTGATAATTTTAATGGAATTGTGATCATTAATGATGATTTGTAATCAGGGTTATTTAGACAGAATGTAGTTACGATATGTACTTATCATTTAACTATTTTTTTTTATCGTATCGTAAATAGTAAATTGTTTAAAAGATAAACCATTTTATGGTAAACTCTACTCAATATTACATCATCCTGTAGATATATTTTTTGATTATATTTGTAAAAAAAACTGTCCACAAGTCATCAACATATCAGCAAGAGCATAAATAATAATGTTTGACGCGAGCTAATATTAAATATTTTATAAAAAAAAAATAGTTAAAAATATAAAAATTATTTTAGATATTTTTCCTCTCATAGAGAACAACAAAAACATAAATTTTTATGTATGTTTTATGATTATCAATTTTATTATATTCGATTTTTTGTATATACATTTTGGTTATTGGTGCACTAATAATACGTGATCTGCAGAATATTTTTGAGTCAAATTGCATAAAAAACTTTTTGTTCAAAAGTAACATAACAAAAAACTCTGAAATTTCCAAAAATAATCTTCCAAAAGGGGTGAGGAGGGAGTGTGGTTTTATGATTGGGGGCATTCAATATAATATGTACAAAAGAAATTATAAACATTGATTATTAAACCGCGATCGAATAAATTATTAATTTTTTTTTTTCATTTTACATAAATTTTATTTCGTTTTTTTTTTGTGTAAACAGAACGAAAATATTTCGCAAATCGAGAAATTTGTGTCATCGCATTTTTTTTTTATTTTTATTTAATTGTTTACGACCTTCCAAAAATGGAGAACATTGTATTTTTTATTTTAAAAAAAAGATGAAAACAAAAATATTTTTTTATTTTTGAATCTTTTTGAATACACTAAGAATGAATTGAATTTAATGTTTTGCGATATCTTTTTTGGTGCAAATATAAATCAACAACAACGCGCAGACCAAAGCGATTTTTGAAACAAAAATTTACATACAATTGGAAAATATTTTTTAAAAAATATTTAATTTTAGTCTTTTTTTTTGTATATTTTACATAGTTTTTGAAATGGGTGGCTATAGTTGTCAAAAAGATTATATTCATCTTGATGGAATCAAGTTGTTTACATAAAGTCTCGTAAATTTAATAGTCATTTTGTTTTGGGGACGTTTTAGTGTAAATGTACAAATAAGAAAATTAATATTTTTTTTAACATACAGAAATGCCGAGAAGGATTAATATCAATTTAGGATTTTTTTTGGAAAAATTCAACGATCCCCCAGATACTAACGAATTTTCTTTCGGAATTTTGATCGTACAAATTTCATTTATTTGGATTGTAAGATTGGTGGAATATTAACGTCGTAGTTCCACATTTATTTGTAGTTTGCAAATTTTGTATCGTAACTACCAATTCAAGCTTTCAATTCATCATGTTATTATGTCTAGGATTATCGCTTTAGAAATTTATATCGTACAATTTCAAGAAATTTTAATTTCTTTTTTTATACAAGTTTTGTTGTCCAAGAAGTTCAGTTTATTTAACTACAACCTCTCAACCCCCGGTTTTGATTGAATTAGGTATTCAGTTACGTATGAAGTCTGCAAGGGCCAATTGAAATTTAAGCGATTTTACTTAAACGAATACATAAATTTATTTATAATCCTTTTTAAATAATTTAAAACTTCCGCTCATTAATTTTTTTTAAGTAATTCTTTTTTTCGTATATCGTTACAAAAGGCGCTACAGTTTTTTTTTTTATATTTCGTTTGGTTTTTAATCTTTTTAGGTCTGGGACTTAATTAAAAAATGAGTGTCCAAATTTAACATATCCAAAGCGTCTTAATTAATTCTGCGATCGTCTAAAATTAAAAAAGTATCTGGCCTATAAAAACAGAAAAAAATTGATATTTCTTACTTGAATCGTATTTCAAGTTAAGAAATATAAAATTATATTAAGTCAGGTTTTTAAAGTACTTTTTTTTGTTGGGAATTAATAATAAAAACAGTTTTTTTTAAGTACTTTTCTCTGCAATATTGAAATATTATAAATATAAATGAAATTATGCTTAAGTTATGCACGCAACATAATATTTATGTAATATTTAAAAAAAAAAAAAATGTTTCATGACTTAAATTTATGGCTTCTTCCTTACAAAAAAAGTACTAAAATAATATATACAAGTAAATATAAAAATTAAGGAAAAAAAATTATTAAAATAAAAAGATCTCATTGAAATATGTATCGAGACATTGACATGGACGGACGACGTCTGTATAATATCGTAATTTACAATATTTTTTTTTTTGTGGTAAATTAATATTCTGTCAAATTTTTTTGTTTATAAATTAACCCTGTTATTAATGACAATATTTATTATATGTAATTCCAGGATAATGGAATAAATAGTTTTTTCTTTTTCATTTATTTAAATAAGAAAATCTTTAACTAGGGAGAAAACTTGTGTTAATCGTAAAATTCCATCACAAGAAATTGGTGTATAAGACCAATATGTACGTCTAATTTTGGAGATACTCTCGACGTTGCAGCAGTTTTGAATAAGTATAAACATATACAAAATAATTAGACGCGCCGCTTGGCTTGTGCCACTTTATTCTATGGAAAAGTTCGCCCGATTTTCTGCTCTTGGTACTTTTCGAATTTATTTGAATGATTTGAAATGAATTTGTAATTTTCATTTATTTTATATCATTTGATATGCTAGGCAAAAGAGTTTTATAAATCTCCACTAAAAGTTATACTAGAGAATGGGTTAAACTAACATGACAGTAAATATTGTCCTGTCATAAATTTCACTAACTTTTTTTTTCCTGCATGTCCTCAAGTTGCTTTACAAACTTCTGTTTCTACCAGATTTTTTTTCTTTGACCGAGAATTTCATACTGTTTTGGTTACCACAATTTTCAGTTATGCAACAAATAAAAATTTCACAACCAAATAAAAAATCTGGTCGTGAAAGAAATTCGATTCTTCTTTCAAAAAAAAAAAAAAAAAAAGATTATTTATATTAATATTAAAAACACGACGAGAATCGCATAATCAGTAATTGTGGACAAGTCTGAAGAAGCAGAAGAACCCAAAAAGGTAAAAAAAATAAAAAAAATTGGCCTCCCATAAATCACTTGTTATATTGGACTTCATGGTCACGTGTATGATAAAATAATATTTTTTTTTTTTTTGTTAGCTATATGTTTTCTGCTTCTGAAATTGTTGTTTTCCTTCATTTTTGTTTTTGTGATAAAATTATTCACTTTTATAGTGAATATAATTTTATGCCCCAACAAGCTTAAGTAAAAAGGTGCCCAGATTTTTTATATATATAAAGTGATGATGATGATAAGAAAGATTGGAGATTTTATTATATATTTCTCATATACAATTTTATAATTTTAAATATCCTACATGAGTCTGCTTAAAAAATGTATGTACCGTATACATGCGGCATCTTATGTGATACCTTATGCTGTTGACATTAAAAAAGAAAAAATATTATATAAAATTTAAATAATAATTGAATTTTGTACTATACTGCTAGATATGGTTATATTATTACCATTATCATAAATGAAATCATTCTTTTTTTTCATCAAGAAACGTTATTATGATACGTGCATAATCGAATTTTCTATAGTTTTTCATGTTCACATACCACAGCTTCGAATGGTGTGTATCACTACTCAGAAGACCATGTAAATACGATTAAAATGTATCATGTAAATTGTGTAAAATGCAGTAATTATCCATTGATATTTGAATTGTGTATAATTTCGGTTAAATATATTCGTAGCTTAAAATAGTATGGTAAAAACTTAAATATAATTTTTGAAAGTGTAAATATAAATTTTTGAGGTGTTTAACCATATATTTATTATCCTTAACAAAACAAGAAATAATAAAAAATCTTAATGATTTTTAATAGCAAAACCCCCAATGAGTTTCCAAGTCCATTAAAAGTTTATTTTTGTAGACAGTCGTTCTTTTTTTCTCTTTAAGGTAAGGTGAGAAAATCATAAACTTTACCCTAAAGTAATTTAAGAATGTTGAGACACTGTGTGCAACTAAAAAAAATATATAATCTATTTATATTATAATCCTCCTGACAAGGTCGAAAATAGTTTAAACTTTTCACATATATCCTTTTTTCATATCTTTATGTTATATGTAAATTTTCTTACAAGTAAACTTTTAAGAACGTTTTACATCTTATCAGTAACATATATAATATCCAACAGAGAATAAGAAAAATCATTAAAAGTAAAGAAAAAAAAAATATGAAATTTTCATAGTTAAGTGTTAAAGTTATTGTTAAATGTTATCACAAAAAAAAATATAATAAAACTTCTTTTTTGTTTGTGATAATAAAAGTTACCATTTCTATTACCTTTTTTTGGTTAACAAAAATTTCCTTCTCTCCAGAATAGCCTTTTATTATATGGTAGGAATTTTGTGGCCACAAAAAAGGTAAGATCTTCAAAGATGTAAATTTATATCCCTTAAGAAAATTATTACGTATTTATAAAAAAACTTCGACCGCATTGTCTTTGAAGCAACATATGCATATAAAAAGCATATAAGTTAAATATGTATCTATATATAAAATTTGTGTTTTAACGATTCCAGACATATTTAAAATTATTATTATGATTATTAGAATTTTAAGAATTTTAAAGGACTGCACACAAAAAAAAAAAAAAGATATAAAAGGATATGAACTTTTCAAAGTTTCTCATAAAAGAATTTCTGTAATAAAATTAAGGGGAATATTTTTTATGAAATTGTTAGTTTATATAGTTTTTGTTGGACATTAATGTGGTGCCAAGTAAAAAAAATTTTTGGTTAAGAAATTTGTTTATTGTAATACCAAAAAAAAATATATTTTTTAACGTTTGTAATTACCATTACCATAATACCAATAATATCAGGTTTTTGAGTAGTTTATATTAGTTTAGTTTAAATTTTTTACAAAATTGTTATTATAAATGACTAATTCGTTGTTACAAATGTAACGAATTATAGTAAATTTACCTTGGGTTTTAATTACTAATTGGCGAGGTAGTAAAGATAGAAGTTTAGTTAGTAAGTGTTCAAAATATTGAACTATAGTTTGAAATATTTTCTACGTAATATTCATTATAATTTCAGATTAAGAAAAGTATCTAGTTCAATAAAAGTGTTTAAGAAAAATGTCAGAGCTAATATTTACTTATGATTGAGCAGTGTCCTCTTGACACTTGCCCGCATCAATAAATGTAATTTTGAATGCATATTTTCGGTCAGATCTTCCTTTAAAAAAGCAACGTTCAATATTTTCTGAATCTTAATTTATTATTTATACTCAGCTACGATCTGCGATTTTAAATAACATTTTTAAGCAAAACCGGAATCGGATAATTTTTTTAAAACACTAAGTTTTCGAATATGTAATCATGAATTGTATCGTGATCAAAAATAGTTACTATAAAAATTTTATTTCAAGTTTTTAAGAAACTATTTTGATAATATTTGCCAATATAATTTTCTTAAGGATATCTTTCTTTTATAGTAAAAAGTTAACAAGGGAACCTATACTAAAAAAGAAAACTTCTTAAAATAATTTCTTTTTTGATCACATCATTTTTCCTGATAAAAATTAAAACGACTTTGAAAAATATTCTTTTTAAAAATCTTATAATTTTTTTCATATATCTTTATTTATGTTCGTCCTTTCCAAAAAAAGTATCAATATGCGCAAAAAAAATATTATGTCTGATTAATTTTCTGTATATTTTTCTAATGCTCCTTATTTTTTGCCTTTGAATGAACATCCTCTAATGCAATATTTGCTGCTGCTGTTTGTAGTATCTTCAGAGAAATTATACAGATTCTGCCAAGTTTTATATACGTTTTTATTGAACAAGTTTTTAAACGACTATGAAATCCTCTTACAAAAAAAAAATACGATGACTTTGACATATTTTATTTTTATTTATATATACATATATACATTTATTCTATTTCAAAGGACTCTCGATTAAATTTAAACTCAATGGAGAAATTGTACAACCAGCACAAAAAAATTAGAAGAAAAAATTGTAATAAATTTATTGTGTCATATCAGAGGAGAATCGATGATATTAAAAAAGGTCCTCTCAAAAAAAGTTCAATTTTTAATGCCAAAAGATAATTTTTATATGCTTGCATGATGTCCTTTGAGCTTTTTAAACATAAGTTATTGTAAATTTACTTTCTATCTCTCCTTATATATACATATATGTACAAGGATATTTTGGCCAGAATTTTGTCTTGGAAAATATTTTGAAATATCCTTTGAATATGCACAGATAAAATAAATTTAATAAAATATTTATATTCTAAAAATATTTTTTCAAATAAACTAAATCTCCTTAAGGACTTTTAATGTTTATTTTTTCGGCTGGGAAAATTTTTCATATTTACAAAAAAAAAATTGGTTAAAAATTTTCCTCTTTATTTCTCCCAAGTGAGAAATATTGAAAATTAACTTAATTTTTTGTGCATAATCACTAGACTTTGTATCCAATTTTAGTGTATATCCCTTTTTCCTTCCAAGGACAATGAAATTTATATTGCAATCGTGGTTGTTTTTCAAAATAAAATTATAGCTTATATAATTAAAATTGGATTATTAAATTAAAAAAGTGAAGAATAATGAACATAATAATTTCAATTTATTTATCAATATATCATTGAAAAATTAAATTTTAATCCTTTTTCTTCTGGACCTTTTTTTAGAAATTCTTATTTATATCATCGTGTAGGCATCGTTATTTTTTGAGGGTATAAATAAACTTCTTGAAAATATAATTATTTTTAAGTGCTTGCATTTGCAAAATTGATTTTTCTTATGAATTACAAAACTCTTTATTCTGTTAATATAGAAGCATCCTTAGGACCATTAAAATGACAGTTATAATAGCCCAAAATATATATATATATTACAATTAATCCTATTTTACGGATATAATTTTTGTTGTTTTTATTCTTGTAGTATCACAAAAATTTATTATCATCGTTTTATGAATAGAAATTATATTAATTTTTATTATATTTTCATGAAATTCCCTTTATCCTTTAATAATAATAATATTTTATAATTTAATCTTGATGAATTTCTAGAGTTTTTTTTTTTGGTTGATGATTAAAAAAAGGATATTTTTTTCGAAAACATAACTTCGTTTATGCATGTGGAAAGAACGAGGGGGGAAAACAAGTAAATTTTAATGTGAATTTTAAATTAAAATTCAAAGTAAAAGGGTTGACTAGGATTTTATGAGTACAGAGAGTAATTAAGTCGTTTCAGAAGAATATTTTTTTTTTTAAAGATTATATTCTAAGGATCTAAAAGGAGTTATATAATATTAAAAAAAAATATTTTTTTGTTATCCTCTTCAAATTTTTTTCGTATAGCGGAAAAAGGGTTAACGTTGCAAATGCAATTGATATTTTCGAATTTTGATTTTCCCTTAATATCGAATTTAAAAAATTATAAAATTTAAAATTTTATAAATTTTAATAATAAAATATGAATACAAAATTCTTAAAATCATAGAATTCGATTCAAATCCAAAAGTAATGTAAGTTTATTTCATCAATATTCAATTGGGTGTCACAATAAAATTAACTTTTAAGTAATTTGCAAAACTGAGATTTGAAGTTTATGCAACTAAGGCAGTTGAAACACTTAACCAAGGATTCAAAAATTAATAAAATATAGTCTTGTTGGTTTAAAGTTAAATAGCCATTGTAGATCCGGATAATAAACGATAAAGATCACAAATGGACAAAGTCCAATGGACAAAGAATCCGTTGAGAAACAAAAATGATTTTTTTTTTATAGTTTTTGCATATTACGAAAAACATTAAACTTGTGTAAATTCTAATTATACTAATTTCCAAGCGGATGTCCATACAAAGTCTTTAAAAATCACATTTTCATAATATTATTTTCTGATTTTCTGATTTTATCGATGTGCATATTTACTTAATTGTAATTTGTTTATATTTTTGTTGTATAGTTAGTTAGCAATTAAACTTTCAAGAAAAACCATTTAATCATGAACAGCATAAACAAAAAAAAATGCATTTTTTATAAATTCTAACTCATAAAATTATACCGTATAAACAAAATTAAAAAACCTCATAAATTCCAATAATAACCAGCATAATTATTCAATAATAACTAAAAAATTATTTATTCAAGTGGAAAGATCACTTATGTAATGAACGTCACTCAAAACTCATAAAAATTCTGGTAAATATTTCATATTTTATTTTAAATAAAGCATAAAAATAATCTGAATATACTTAACCTCCTCCTAATAAATATATTTTCTATATATGTATATACAAAATGTGTCATGCAACTCATAACTTTCTATGTTTGCACATAAAAAAGTCGAATCTTTTGTGCGATTTTTTTTTTTATTTTGTATTTTTGTGCATAAAATATTGACTTGCAATAATAATAACTTTTTTTATTATTATTATTTAGTTTAAAGATATAAATGAACTGTTTTTTATGGGCTTGTAACATAAAACATGACTCCAACGCACTACTAAATTACCAACATTATACAACAACGACTTGAAAATATAATTTTTTTTTATATACTTTGCTTTTATTTTGCCTTGGATAATGTTAAGCGTTTATGCTCTACAAGCGGTCGCTAACCTATGCTCTCCTATCAGTAAACAAAAAAAAAAAATTATAAATAAATATTCGCACATTATATAAAATAAAATAATTTTAAATTTTTAATGTCAATTCTTTATACACGCGCAAATATTTAAAAAGCTAAATTATAGAAAATTATGTTTAGTTTTTTGCAAAGGTAGATAGATATAGATACAATTTGTATGTATATAAAAATCTTGATAGAAAATTTTTTTATTATGTTTTTCCTATATAGAAATTACTAGAAATCTAGATTTTTTATTTTTGAAATGTTACTGAATTTCATATAAATTTTTCATTTTTTTATATTTAAAATTGTTGAGTTTTTAAATTAAAAATGTTTGAAGTATAGAGGCTTAACGAATATTTAACCTTTATCTAACTTTACATAAAAATTACTGAAGACAGTATTTTTTTTTTCTCAATTTACTTAAGCTTTTTCAAAATAAAATGACATCATACTAAAAATATTTTTAATATTATATAAAATTTATAGTAAATCAGTTCAGTAGTTAATTAGAGATTAATCGAACCAAACATAAAAAAAATGTATCATTTTTAAATAGAATTTTTGTTTGTGAGTCATTTATCATAAATTAATTTGTTAAATATAGTAAAATATTTTCGTCTAGTCATTCCACAGCTAAATTAATAAATATTATAATTAAAAATCTGGTTTCAATAAATTATTTCTAGTAATTATTACTATATTTACAATTTTTATTACTTAAGACAAAAATAACATAAATTTTTAAAAGTCCGTATTAATTAGGAAAAAAAACTCGTATGTGTCAAAACTATAATTTGACTAATTATATTAAATTTAATGTAATTCAAATATTTACATTAATATGCCTTTAAATTTGAGCCAATTAAATGAAAATCAATCTTTTATCTCATCTATTGACTGAAGTCAGTTGTGGCAGATATGACCAAATCTGGTCACAAGGTTGCTTTTAGTATCACACAACAAATTAATTTGATAATTTGTAAAAGTTACGAAAATCATAATTACCGACATATGATCTTCTAAAACATTTGAGTTATAGTTACAGACCAAATTGAAATCGATTGTTACCTGCCAGCAGCGGATAACATCCCATTACGAAATAACGAACTAAATATCTATTTTATTACGTACGTAATTAATATGGGCGTAAAATTGTTCATTTGTAATTTACTGTCGTGAGTTTTAATATATGATTCACTTATTATGTACGAATTAAAATGCGTAATTAATTTTGTAAATATTTACATATTTATTGTTAAAGTTTAGCTAATATCGTATTTAATGAAAATAAAATTTCGATATTTATTATAATAATGAAAAATTACATAAACTAAACACAATTCATCTACCTACATAATAATAAAAAAAAAATTGTCATTCCGTATCGTTCCCCCCTTTTTGTGTTGATTGTATATTTGAGATACGAGCGGCCTTTAGGTAAATTAATTTTTTATCGTATAAGTATAATATTTTTTTCGATAATTTTTCATTAAAAAAAAAAAATGAAATTTCTAATATTTGAATCTATGACGCAAACTCTAATGTACATTATTACAGTTCATTGCACTCGTGGTACTCCATAGGTCGGAGCTACTTATGTGTTGCTATTTATTTAATATATTTATTTATTTTGAACTATATAAGCATAAATAGAATTGCCATAAGTTTTAACTAAAATTGCCTGCCATAATATTTAAATTTATTTTTCTTGTTGCTATTTTTTTTTTCTGATCCTCAATTTTAATAAATTGTTTACTTTGCAAATTATTTAAAACAAAAAAAAAAATTGAATAAAAACTTTTTTTTTTGATAAATTAAAATCAAAGTTAAATAAAGATTTTTAGAAAAATATAGAAAACTAGAAAAAAAACATCGAAAATCGAATTTTTCCAAGAAAAACAAATAAATTATTTTTTTTATTAGAAAAATTGGGGAATTTAATTTATTTGAAAATTTAAAAATCAGTGAAAGCAAAATAATGATAATAGAAATAACCGTCAGTTACCAGATCACTAGTTGATTTGATTTAGTGGGGTTTAAGAGGCAACCATAATGTACTTATGCAAATATTCTGCAAAGTGTCAAAATTCAACGAATGCATCGTTATGCACTGTCATTGTACAAGTCTATCCATAATTGATATTACTTTTACTTGTCAATTTCCGTCTGCACTACGAAACTGATCGTAGTTCTGGACGGAAATTTGACAACCAAAAAGTTAACGAAAAGAACTCAAAGTTTGGTTATGCACATTATGGTTGAAAGGTACATTTTCAGTGTAATCGTATCGTGCATAGAGTTTGCATAAGCCAGCATATGCATATTATGGTTGCCCCTTTAAAAAGAGGACGAAAGATTAATTGGAATAGGTGGAATATTAGGAATAAAGATGCCGGAGATTAAACTATTCGCATTACTCTATGAGATCTTCCGAATTGCATATGGGCTTCAGCAGTTTATATCCTATATTAAATTATTGCAAATGCTATATAAATAAAGAAATTTATCTCTAAACGATGATGATAATTGATTCGATGGAAAATTAGACTCTACTAAACCGTATTGTGACGGGGCAAGAAAGGATTTAACTAAATAATAAAGTTCGCATTAATAAAAAAACTGATCTTTTTCCTTCCAACAATAATACTGAAAACTAAATAACTAATCATAATCATAAAACACATAACAAACAATTCAATCGTTTATTTTTTTTTTTCAATGATTCCAGAAAAACCTACACACATAATATTCTCCCCATGTATATACAAACATACTTCGACTGTAAGCTCTCCATTTTTTGAGTTTAATTTGAACAAATAAAAATTATAATTTTTTTTTTTTGATAAGAGATTTTAAAAAAAACGCACACAACAATAATCTAATTGAAAACGTAACGCACAAATAAAAGTTTTTATTGTTTATATTAAAACCATCTGCACGCACACTATAAAACAGGTCCGCAGTTCACAATTCAAATATGCCCGGAAATTTTGCCTCACATTTCTAAATAATTTGAAAAAATATTTCAAAATATTTTGAATTATGAAGTCCATTTGAATTTGACATTAAAAATGTCAACTTTGACGAATTTTTGATTTTTAAATGTCAACTTTGACATTTGAATCTTTGAGATTGATTTTAAAAATGTTGATATATTCAATTTTTTTAAAAAAAATGAGATCAAAATGAATCAGTTTGGTTCAGATTTGGTTGGTAAATTACTTTGTAACAAATAGTTTCATTCAATTGTAAATTATGAGATTAAGGATCGTTTTTTCAATGTGAGTTTAAATTTTAAAATAACAAAATTCAGTTAAAATTAATTTAACCTTTTAACTCAAATAAACTTAATTTAAATTATGAAAAATATTGTTGTAATTTTATAAACTTGACGAATCGAATAAGCTGAATTATTAAAAAATTGAAGGAACACTAAAAATCTTTATCATGACAAATTCCACTCTGTTACATCTAAAGAACTTCATCACCGCAAAAACAAAACAAAAAGCTTAAATATTTGCTCGAACCATAATAAAATAAATATGAATTTTACTTACATTATTCAGAAAATGATCAGATCACACACCATAAATTCTAAAAATAGATAGAAACATTTTTTTTTTTTATTTAAACAAAATATAGTCGCACTCATAAAATATTCTCATTGCAGTGCCAATGTTTGGTTTTGGTTATTATATCTATTTACGATTTATGTACATATTCATATTTACTTATGGAACGGACGGATTGTGGGGGTGTTGGTTAATTAAACAATATTATACACAGCCAAGTAACAAGAGCGCGAACCTCATTACCTTGTAGGCGGTCATTACTCTTTTAAACAACTTGAAATGACCATCAAGCCGATAAATATAAAATTATAGTTACCGCCGCCGCACAACATATTTTTCAGCTGTGTTTTTCTGATATACATTCAACACGTTTCGTTTATAAATAAATAGCAAAAGCTGCGTAAATTATTGAGATTAAACGTTGGCAATTAATATTTCATGAGCAAATAAGTAAATAGAAACTTTAGATAGCAAAAATTATTGTCATTTCATTTGTGTGTACTTCCATAAAATAGAATTTTGATGTGAGTGCACTCTGTTGAATATACTTATTTGATGTGATCATGAATGACATATCTCACGCAGGAAAAATTGGTATATAATTTGCTGTGTAATTAAATACATTTTTTTTTATTCTGTCATATCAAACTTAAAATGTTACAAAATTAAGTAAATAATTATAAAAATGGATTATTAAAAAGTTTACAATGTATACTAATATCAACTTATAAACGTTTTAATATAAACAAATATTTCTTATTTATTTAGCACTTATTTCATTTGCAAAAGCTTATTGGTAATTGGGAAAAAAATAAATAAATTGTGAGGTCTCATAACTTGAAATTCTTAATTTTTTGAATTCCATAAAAAAGTTTGTTGGCTTATATTTTCGGAATAATTAGCTGATGATGTAAATTCATAAGTTACAATATATCAGAAATTTATAAATCTTTAGTTGAAATAAACGAAAAAAGATTCTGCATATTTTGGAATTTTGGTGTGGAAACCTGGAAACCTTGTGCACTTACTAGTCTCGACAAAATTTTTATCGATAATTTATATTGCAATCAAATTAATAATTCTGAAAAACTCCAGTACTGGAAATTTCGTATGTATTATGGTTATAATTATATTAAAACAAAGTTATATTTAATTTCGTTATTTTATAACGTTATTATTTCGTTACATTCCTAAATACAAAATAATATTTTTTTGATTTTCTAGAATTTGTTACTAATTTACTAATTATGTAATTAAATTAAACACAATAATTCTTCTATGTGATGCCACAGTTTTCATACAATAATGGTAAATTTGAAATATCGAATAATTTTTAATGTTACGTTATAATATTAACGTTATTGCTAAGATTCAAATTTCGGTACTTATAACATTAATCGGAATTAATTAACGTTACGATACAGTAACGTTATACAACACTGTTCAAAATTCAAGTAAGAAACCGTATCAATAATTTTGTAATTGATCAACCAAGTTATTATTTTACGTTTATGAATAAATAAGTAATTTACCCATTATATTTCATCAATAACCGACATAAAAGAGAAATTATTTTTTTTCAGTGTAATAATTTCCTTCATTCATTTCATGATTATTAAACATATTTTATGTCCATATACATATAAATATTAAGTACATATATAAAATAATAATAAAAATTAAAATTTAATTTACGATAATATATAAATATAAATTTTATTTAACATCCAGACACTGACCTATTCCTCTCCTAAACTCATAAAATACTTGCATACTTACTTAGTTATCTACTTTTATATGTTACTGTGTAATTTTAAAATAGCATAAATGGAAAAAATCATGCGAACAAAATATATTTATGCTTTAAAAAAGTAAAGATCGCGTGCAACAAAATAAATATAGATAGATAGCATCATCAATTGCTTGAAAAAACGTCTGCAAATATGGTAATATTAAAAAAATAACATAAATTAATAACGAACAAAATAGTCTGTTGGCGAAAATCTTGAATTGGGGGGGGGTGTGGATATCTCATACATTTATGCATTTATGGTCATTAAGAATTTAGTTCAAATATTTTATATTTTAGTCGTACCAAAAAATTTGATTTAATTATTAAATTTCCCAAGGTATACAAATAAATATTCATGATTTATTTCGATCAGAATATGGTTCTTATCGTTCACGATTCGATAAGTATTCAATCCGATTGTCATAAATACAATTTTTTTTTAATAAAAATAAAAAATTCAAATAGAAAATTGCAACCATGAAATTAATCTAAAATGTCAGCTATTTCAACCCACAATTACCTTGCAAATATTCTGATTTCTATAATTAATTATTTATCTTTCATCAATGTTTTCCACGACAGTTTTCAATTGTCTGACAATTTTTTTTTCTTTTACTATACTGGAATTTCAATCAATTTTTACTGGTAAGACAACAATTGATTATTGATTAACACATTAATTATTCTATTTAAAATTTATTTATCAATATAATTTTCACACCATAAAACTTAAATTAATATACTAATTTTTTAGTAGTATGAATGCATTGACTTAAGCATGATTGCATTTTTTTTATAGTGCAGTAATACTTTTCAGCTGTCGGGTATTGTTGTCGTCATCGGCAGCTGAAGATATTCATTTTCACATTTTCTGTTATTGTTTTTTTTTTACATATTTATACATGCACTCAAAGAGGACGGCATTGACCCAGTATATCTCCTTGAAATTTTCATATTCTTTTCAACATTTATAGATATTTTTTTTTTAATGGCATAAATTAAAATATAATAAAATATTTTTTTTTTTTTTTTGAAAATGTTTTACTTGATTGCTTACAAAACTAAAAATTGTTGAAGAAAATCAAAAAAAAAAAACTTTAAATGGAAATCTATAAAAGTCTGCTAAAAATAATAATATGTACGCAATAATGAATGCCATGTTAAACTGATTATGTGCATGAATGCTAAATAGTAAATAATTAAAAAACCATAAAAAGAAGTCCATTGTTATAATTTTTTATTTACATTACACTGTTTGCAAAATAATTTTTTTACTAAAAGTGGCAAACTAAAAGTTCAATTTCTTCAATTGAATTTAGTCTGATTTATAAAACCATCACTTTATGATTTGGCACATCATCTATATAGCTTCTATATTGTCACGCAGAAGTGATCGGTGTAAGGCACGTTTGATAGTGTATCACTATATCACTGTGTCAAGGTCAAATAGTTGGACGAAAAGCAACATGTTTGATTGAAAACAGATTTGGCTATACTTGACTTTGATGACCGTACGGAATTATTTTTATCATACATTATGAAAATCAACTGCCATTACACGTCCAACATATTTTAATTTTAATTATTTAGAATTTGGACAAATATGTGGAGTAAAACTACGAGGGCGTTTTATTATATTCGCGGAATGAAGCAAAAGGTAGAAAGAGCCGATGTTAAAATGTTTTTTTTCTTGACAGATAATCTGTTTTAGGTATAAATATGCAGTTTCACGTTGTTTTTTCAATTAGCACGCTTGCAATATAGGCAAATAAATAAGTTAAAGTTTATGATATTTAAAAAATGTTAAATATTGAGTTTGGTGTACCAATTAAATTCCTCACAAAGCAAGGAAAAGCGTGAAAAACTTAAAATGAAATATGTAGTTGCTTGGTAAAACCATGATTTATTAGTGTCGAGCTTATATAAACCAAGTAGAGAGTATAGAAGATGATTCCACTGTAGGAGGCTTAATTAGGCTACAACAAGTGAAATGATAAAATAAGGTCTTCCACTAGTTTTTAAATATAAATAAAATAATGTGGCTAAGAATTTGGAATTAAATTACTCAGAAAATCTGAAAACGTTAAAGTCGAGATATTAAACTACTCAACACATAATTATAATTATCCAAATCTTCCTTGTTACGCTTTTACAAACTCATTTAAAATTGGAACTGGAACTATAATTTTTATAACTCAATTATAAAATTTATTCAATAAATTTCCTTACCGTGTACGTTTTCCCATTATAATAATATATAAAATAAAATATTAAAATTTTCATTCTATTTAACATTTAATATATATTTATGCAAAAATTTGAGATGCAAGTCCAAGTGAGGTCGTTGCTTCGAATCTCGTTATTCATCATATTTTATATAATAATAATAATCTTAAATTAATCTTGTTTAGAATTATACACACACTAACGGTTTGGCTCTGTGCAATATTTTCATCGTTTTTACTTGTCGGCGTTGTAAATAAAATAAAAAAATTGGATTAGCAATGAAGTTGATCGTTCTCTGAATTAATCTAGAATATTTTTTTGTTGATTTGATTTAATAATATATTTTCTCAAAATTTCTTTTCTTTGCATTTCGTTAGGCTAATGTTTTTATGGATGGTGGTATTAGTTTTTATACAAATTATTATAAACTGAATAATTGATGTCTGGAAACTCAAGGCTTCGATTGTAATATTCACATTAATTTGCTTATTTTTTTTGTTTTTGCATATTTAAACTTGTACATTTCCTTTTTTCGAATATTTTTGATCATTACCCTATTTTTGCTTGCCAAAGAGACTTCAAAATTATGTGGATTTAAAACAAAATTATAAACAAAAAGTATCTTTATCTGTAAGATACATTTTTATAGTATACAGTAAATTTATATTTTCTGTATTGGGTTGAATCGTTACGTTCTCCCCATAAGCGATATACGCGAAGGTGTATAAATATTTTACTTATATACGAACAAAAAAGGAATGATTGATTGTAAGCAATTTACAAAGTTATGTTAAACTAACAATACGTCGTTTTTTTTATGTTATATGCTTTGAGATAGCAGCGAAAATGTTGGTTTAACCGCCGAAATTTATTATTCTTTCTTGATGGCTGATTTTATTTAATTCAATTGAGTTGTGTATTTTTCGTTATTACTATTAATAAATTGCATTATTTTGTAAATTTCTTTTAAGTTTTTTCTTAGTTTGACCTTGTTTTTTGGTAATAACAATTCTTATGGTAATGCCGTGCCGCTGTTTTTTTTTAGTAGCTTATACGGTTAACATAAAAATAATAAAATAATCAATTTGATTTTATAGTTTATTATATTTAAATGTATAAAGATTTTAATTTTAAATCCCATATTTTTAATAACGAACGCGAATATAAATAAAATTTTATAGCTTATAAAGTTAAATTGAAAATGATTTAGCGATGGACAGAATTCTTTGTTGTTGTAGGGATTTTAATATGCTATGATGTGAAATATTCAGTTAAAAAATAAGGTAAAATTTCTCAGAAATGTTTTTTTTTATATATATTTGAAACTGTTCGATTTTATTTCCTTATGGCTATTTTTCTGTCCATTTGTTGTTTTACTTAATTTTGTCCCATTCTTTGTTAACACATAGAGTATCACTTATATTACATACGTTTTGGAATGTAATCGCATTCTGATACAATGTTAGCTTGCTTATAATGTAATAAATACTGCCTGAAAGTGAGAATAGGCGACCATTTTGAGTAATTCGTGAATTCTTCAGAATGCTGCTTCAACCCACTACAGAATAATGATGAAATATAGGGAAACTTTACTATTATTTATTCAAAAATATACTTTAAAAGTTAAAAGTTAAAAAATGAAGCTCACCGTTCCATTTCTTATGTTGAAGCAGCATTTTAATTTAAGTATAAAACGACTGTACCCAAACGTAGGAGTTGAGTTTCTTTAAAATATATTTCAATTAACTATTATAAATGTTGTTGTACAAAAAATTATGTTTTTTAAAAAATCTAGAGTTAAAAAACAAAAAATTTAAAAAAAGGATAATTTCAGCAATGTGCGCCACATTGTTTTTCTTATACTCGTACGACGGCAGTTTATGTGTTAAACTTTTTTTTTAATTTTTTCCATTGTTTTATTATATAAGTCTACAGGATTTTTCTTTGCAAAAAGAAAGTCATATTTTTTTGCTGTCTGGACTATTATTATTGGCACAGTACTGTATTTTTTTATAATCTTTAAAACGTGTTAGTTTTTTGATAATGTTCACAACTTTTTTCCGTCCGTTTCTTTTTAAGCTTTTTAAGAAATTTATTTCCAAACAGAAAAAGTTGAAAAGCAGATTTTTCGGATTTGTAAAAATAATAAGTTTATTGAAGATATCATCTTCCGTTTATGTAGGAAGCGGGCGGTATCGTCTACGCTACTTTTTGTTGTATTCTATATCATTCTACTTTCCCTGCTTATGTGCTGCAGAGGGATCCACTTGGGATGTGTTGTCGCATTTTTTCAAACAAAAAATTACCAAAACAAAAAAATTTAACAAAAACGATATAAATCATGAGATTTTTTAATGGACTCCGAAAAAGTTTATTTTTTTTTTTATAAATGTTTCACAAATGAAAATCCTTTAATTTTTTTCTCATTCTGTAAAAAATAAAAAAAATATTTATATGTTGAGATTTATTCCTCCTTTAATTTTTTTCATATATTATTGCTAAGAGTTAAAGGATTTATATACGCAGTGATATTTTTTTTTTCATTGTATATTTATCGTGGGTGTATCCAGATGCAATTTTTGTCCATTGTCAACTCAAGCATTTGCTTTGGCATGTGGATATAAAGACAAAGTTTCAAAGCACAAAAAAAAAGAGAAACGAAATAAATAGAACTTTTAATATGGTAATAAATTTAGTAACATATTTGCCTGTTTTGAACTTCCAAATTAAATATAGAAAAATTTTGGCAGAAGGAGAGGAAGATAATTCGCTTGGACACAAAACATTTAGTTTTGGATTTCAATTTATTACTTAAATTTACCTTATTTTATTTTATTATAATATTTAAAGTACGATTTCTTACAACTTTAATGCTGTCGCACAGAATCAGCGATTTTACCAGGTGTGTTAAGCAATTTTGATGGAAAATTTCATCACTGATTGAACATAATTAATATAATGGCCAGTGGTTTCGATTTGACAGAACACTAATTGCCTTCTTATATACACACTAGATTCCGATCATTGCAAATAAAATACTCTACACATAGTTGATTTTCACCACAATGAGCCTTAACAAAGTGATGAACTTTAACAAAACATCTAACAGTCTTGAAGAAAGTCGTGGACGATGACATCGTTTTCCAAGAAATCGGTAATTAATTATACATTTTGTTTGTAGTGGGTAATATTTAGAAAACTGAATGACGGACTCCTTGTAAAGTAATGAATGATGAATCAATTGCGGGCTTCTCCAAAGAAATTGTTAACTGTAGGGATTGGATGAACTATTGATGATATTATACAATCAAACGATCAGAACATATAAATAATTTAACCCTGGCTGTCCGAACACATGTAATCTTTCAATTCGATTACTAAAGTTACCATTTCAGTTTAAATTTATACTCGTAGCTTAGCTTCTTGCAATGTACAGTATTTTAAAAGCTTTGAAAACTGAACTAAAATATATTATATAAAGTCTCTCGCTATCCATAAAATAAAATTATATTTATTTTAACTGCAATATCTATTCATAAATTCAGTCTGTCTCTATTTTCGTCACTAATAATCTATTATTTTATTGGATTTCTTTTCAAAGAAGATATAAAAAAAAGATTTTTTTTCTTTTTCTAATCTTTTTTTTATTATTTATTTGTTTATTTATTTGTTGGATTGTTTGTCTTGTCCAGAATATCTAAATTTAAGTATGGCCATAAAACAATTAATTGCCATATCATTTGATGATTAATCTTTCTCACTCCATTTACAACGCTAACAATTTTTATTAATAGGGAAATTATTTGTTGTGATAGATAGTAAGTATAGTAGAAAATAATCTAAAATTTAAGCAATTTAAGGGAATTTGTAAATTTATTTATTTATAGTGTAGAAAAAGTATTCAACGAATTATCACTGTCATTATATCAATCTAAATAATTACTTGTTAGATAAAAATCGCCATCTAAGATTTTTCTTTTTGTATTTTTCTGCTTGCTTATATATAAAATGAAAAACTAATAAAAACGATTTTATAATTTCCATCATTGTGTAGTAAGATTTGTCGCCAATTTCATATAAAGATTAGTATTCGTAAGGACGAGACAATATTTATGGTTTTTAAGAGAATTTTTATTTGACTTTAATGAGGATTTTCTTCTTTTTTTTGTCATTATCAAGAAGGATCTGTTGATTACCTTATAACTAATTGTTCAATTTCATTTCGGATTGTTAAATGTTTAGCATAAATTCGAAATTTGTATAAACATTTTAATATGCTATTCAGTATTTTATGATTTTCAATGAGATTGGTTTTAAATAATAATCAATATTTTTTCAATTTTAATTATCATTTTCAATTCGGGTATAATTTAGTTAATCTTTAGGTAATATCTATCTCTCTATATGAAGTCAAGTTTAGAGCCAAAATGATATTAATGTTATTTTGGGTACATTAAGCTAATTCTTAATATTTTGAGCTGCTTTAATATGTAACTCAAAATTAAAGTTAAATTTTAAAAATTCTATAATAATTTCAATTATATTTCTGTGAAAAAATATTTTAAATTTATATTTATAATATAATATAAAATTTCGTAAAACAGGATAATAGATAATATAAAAACTAAATTATATATTTCTGCAACAGTTTGCTTTTAAAGAAAATCAACTTATATCATTAAAGTGTCATATAATTTTTTCCCATTTTCTCACTATTGAAGACATTTCCAAATCAAAGTCTTTAGATGAAAGAAAAAAAAAAAACCATTTCATTTTTCTATGTATATGATATTTTGCTTACAGCTAAAATTATCCATCAAAAGGATCAAGAACAAAAATGTGTGATAAGAGCCGTCGCTAATACTATACTGCAGTCATGAGTAAAAGAGCTCTTGCCAGAGTCATTATTGTATATATATTTTCTTCGAAAATGATAACTTGAACAATTTGCATTAAATTTTCGTTCGTCCTTTTTTTAGGTTTTCTTTCTGTTGTTTGTTATACAATATCTTTTTTCATGTAGTGTTTTATTTTGAAAGCATATAAAACAATTTTCTGTCAGATTTTTCACAAGCATAATTTTCAAAAGTGAAGATAAAATGTAGTAGATTTGGTAAATTGCAATTTCTGTACATTATTCTTATATTTTCTGCAGGACTTTTTGATAATGTTTGTGTATAAAAAGGTTTCTGTGTACTGAAAAGATTGATATCTTCATGTCTTCTTTATTATCAACAACAACAAAAAAAATTGTGTAATTTTAATAAATTTTATATATAACTAAGTACAAATATACATAAAAATGATAAATATCAGGTTAAAATGATGAAGTGATGGTAATATTTTTTATGCAAATTTTTATGTTTCCCATGATAAACATTTACGAAATTTTATAGTAGAGGGTGGGTAGGTAAATTGATTAAAATGTGCAACTAGCAACTATCCAGTAAATGAGCTATACAATTTTGATTTTTTGATTGTACATAAAAAAAAATTGTCATGAATAATTTGTAATTAAGTTTGTTCAACCAATTTTAATCAACGAACTGTCCATTCATTTTTATTTTGTATGTTATATTGAAACGTGTACTGAATTTTGAATTTTAACTTTAAATAATTCACCATTATTTTTGTACATCAATGAACGTATTATTATGTGTCACCCTTAACACGAAAAAAAAAATGAACGCAATATAATTACACAAGAAAATGGCAACCAAAAATCATATATAAACCCTCAGGCTAATTTTGAAATTTTCTACTACACATTATTACATTACATAATAAATGTGTCCGTTTTTTTTTTTTATTTTATAAAACCACGCCTGAATATATGCAACATAAATATATCCCAAATATAATTATTAAAAAAGAACCCTAAAATAAGAAGTCATCCTCCTCCCTCATTAAATTGAGCCAAAGGCTAGAAACTGAGTTCTATTATATACTTGCAAATTGACCTGAAATTTATAAATTATTCTTCGTCTACGCCATATATAAACCGAAAAATAAAAACAACTAACATTTCTGAAATATATTTGATTTCGAGGTGGAGTTTAAAATAACTTCCTAGATATTTTCGAATGCGTAAAATAAAAAGGGATAATTTACAACAAAAAATACACAAACGCATTAATATTTTCTATATACATTAAATGCGTATCCTTATGGTAAGGTATATAGAATTGAAGGTATTATTCGTAATTTCGAAATGCGTACGTGTGTTTACATTTGTTTAAAACAGGGAACTTCAAATAAAAATCTTAAATAAAAGATTTGTTAAAAGAATACTTTGTGAACCCCTAATATTAATTTCTATACATTTGTATACTAAATATTTTATTATGTACGCAGGATTATGACTTTGCCAGGATAATAAACCAAAAAATAGAAGAAAAAAATAATAACATAAATTTATATTTATATATACCGCACACAATACTAACACAAATTTTACAATACCCCCTATAAAATTTTGACCTCCTTCTATTCAAATTGATCCTGTTTCCCTAAATTTTTACTATATAGTTTTGTTATTAAATTTTTTTTTTATTATATATAAGGTCCTTTATATAAATAACAGAGATATATTTTAGTATATAAGGGTTCGTCCCTAATAATAAAATCGTATTTAACTTAAAATTGCGTAGTCAACAAAATATTAGTTTACCAAAGATTTTGTTATTTCGTAAAGCTTTTGAATATTTTTGGCATTGAACTTGAAATTCTGATATAGGGATCCTTAAAAATTTGTTAAATTTCTAGGAATGAAATTATTTTTTATTTCGTACTCAAACTCTGGTGCTCAAATGATTTGTACTTACTTACTTTGTATTTGTTACCCTTTTTGCAAAACTTTGTATTCCTTTGACTTTATTTTCCATCCTGAATGTTTTGACAAGGAAGAGGATTCCCTGATTTTGAATCTAAAATAATATTTGAATGCAAAAATAATTACAACACGCATAATAATTTTATGTGGAGTATGATTATAGAGACGTTAGAGACGGTTCCAAGCGGCGAAGGCATTGTAAAATTAATCAAAATTGTATATTGTACCATCATACAAATTGTATGTTTAAAAGAGGGATGGGACGGATGTGCTTTAAAAATAAATACGGTTGCAAATAATCACACAAAATCTTTCAAAACCCTTTAACTATTTTTTATAAATATTTATTTTGCACGTTTCTATGGTAACCTTGATTATAAAATGTGATATTAGAAAATATGAGATAGCTTTTAATGGTTCCCTGTTTTGATTGAGAAGCCAGAATGAAAAATGATTTTTTTTTAAAATATCAATTCATCATGACAATGCTTGGTAAAAATTTTAGGTATAGGGTAGGGTTTAGGTGTGTTCTATTCATAATTTCTATGAATTCCTAGAATTATTATATATGGTATTATTGTTTTGTTATATTTCATTGTTAATAAATATTGAGAATCTATTAAGAAACTTGTATTTATTAAAAAATGGCGGTAATATTTTGAATATAAAAGAAGTTTTTTATTATTTTTTTAATCCAGATGGCCGGAAATTTAATTGCGTAACCTATCAATTTATAATATGTTCGAATTGCGCAGTTTATTCGGTTCAAAAATATAGGAAATAACAAAGTTATATGATACCAATTTTAGTTTAAAACAGGAGTGAACAGTCATCAAAAAATAATTTCACCTCCGAATCCGATTATACAACCGCTGGAATTTTAAAAGTCTTACTCTGACTTTGAAGCTAAACAAACGTATATGAACGTATATAAAGAAAATGTACTGAATTTTGAAGAAATTTTGTTTTTAACAAATATTTGAAAGTTATTTGAATTAATATTTTTGTGCATGCACCGAGAAATTTTACTCTTTTTGTAAAAAAGACTCCATTTCAACTACTGCGAATATCCGACTACAAAACTCCGACAGCAATGGTTTAAAATCAAATAATTTACATTTAACTTAATGTGACAGATATTTTGTAGTTATTGCAAATTCCACCACCACATTATTAAAATCTAATAATTAAACTAATAATTTTCAGATTTAATTTTCAGAAATGGCTAGACAGAATAATATTGATCATATAGAAACATAAAAGTTGTATACATATATAAAAAATTAATTAAAATCTTCTCTAACTAAAGACTTGTATAAAATCATAAAAAATATATTTGGAACACCAAAACAACCAATAAAATATTTTATAAATCTGTTTGCAATTTTAAATAATGAATTATTTAATGAAATTTATTTCTTCAGATATAAATTTTGTTATAAAATTTTTTTTTTTATTATTATTATTATAAATCAGATTGCAATTTTCTTCAACAATCACAGAATTTATATTTATCATTATCCACAGCCATCCAAACTGAAAAAAAACTCCATAGAATAATAAAATAAAAAATTAATAATGACTTGAAGCTTGTAAAAATATTAATTTATAAATTCAGATCATAAAGCTATTTTGCAAATGGAATGTTCATCAAAGAACATTTTTGAATGTTCAAAAATTAAGTTGAAAATTTTTATAATCATTTTTAATTGCTTTATTCGATGGAAAACAACCCAATATTTTTTAAATCAGTCGATTTTAATTTAAAGCTAATATTTTTTTTGTGTGGCTTTCTGAGTCATGAATGTTTTGACACGCTATTTATGCCTTGAATCATGGTGAATTTTTGTGAATTTCGTTATTTTCTTTAATTTCACGTTCCCCCATAACTTTAAAGCTAATAAATGTCACTTGTAATAAATGTCAAATGTAATGCTAATGTCATACGTCATACCTTATCTCATACATTGTCTTAATTTTCTGATCAAATTTTTTATTAGTCAATTTCAGTAATATTCGGATCGAGTCATTTTTAGGCAAATTTGTACTACTATGAAATGAAATGAAATATATTTAGATTATAAGAGCTTGTAACGCCATTCGAAAGCTAAAAATCTCTAGTTGATCGGGTTAGACAAGCGAACTAAAATTATACTGGTGAGCTTGGAATGCAATAAGACAGGTTATTATGAACTGCCATTAATTTAGATATTACTTTCGAAAAATCATTGTGTTTCATGTTGAAATTTAAATATTTGAAAGAAGTAGCTACTAAAGTGTCTATATTAAAGAAATTGTTATGTCAAAATAATGTCACAATTTAAAACTTTCAAGTTTTTAATTGTAAAACATTTGTTTATCAAGCTTTGAAACCATTATTAACTCTTTATCAGAGTAGAAACAATATTCAAATTTTACAAAATCCGATAAAGTCAAACAAAGCCTCTGTCGGAGAAAAGCTGTACTAATTGTAAATATTTGAATTAGAAATGAAGTTAATGTTTATATTTTACAAATTAAATCAGAATTAGTGATAAAAATTCAGTCCATTTTAGTTTCTAGCTCAATTTTTCCAATTTCATAGCCAAACATTAAGAGTGTAATGATAATAATTCACAAATATAATTTAATTTTTGTTTTTATAGTTATATTAATTTTACAATATTTCAAAGTACTCTTTTTATATATTCAAGACACGATTTAAAAAAGAAAAAAAAAACACTAAACATTTTATGGGAAACTAACATATATTAAAAAAATATATCCACGAAATTCTTTGCATATTAAAATAATTTCTTAGCATTTTTGCATATAAATCGGTCGAGTACAGGAAAGAAGAGCTCACAAGGCCAACAAATACTAAAAAATTAAAAATTTATATATATAAAATGTATATTAAAAGGAATTAAAAAAAAATTTAACAAATTTATTGGCCCAAAAAAAAAAAAAAAAAAATTAAATTTATTTTTATTAATGACTTTAATCTGATGGAAAAAACATTTCAAATTCCCAACGCCATTAAAAAAAAATATACGTATATTTACAATGAAAATTATTGATTATTTATTTATATATTTCATAAAAATTATGATTGGAAAAAATAAAAATTTGTTTATTTTTAATTTCTGTATTTCGTCTCAAAACATTATTTTTATTAGATTGGTAAAAGAAATTATAATTTTTAAATGGTGCTATCACAAAAGGTCAACTAAAATAAAAAAAAAAAAAAAAAAAACAATTTTTTATTTTTTGATAAATTTTGAACTAAAAAGGTCAAATAATAATTTCATATTCGAATTTTAATAATTAAACGATAATTGAGTTTTACAATAAAAGGTTTTCTTTAGAACTGAAATTGATCAGTTTTTGGCAAAAGTTATGTTTAAGTTTCAAAGCAGATTGAAGGCAGGGATTCCATTTCCACTGTGGTAGTATATAATTCTTATAATTCCTGGTTAATTCTGTCTAAGCTGGTTCAATGCAGTCACAAATTGCAAATATTCTATAACCAATCCAATAAATTTGACAGTTGGTTGTCCAAAATTGGATCCATCAATTAAATTTTATAATTCTACCTGAATTTCATAGCTAAAATTGAAAGAAGCACAACAGCAACCATTCAAATAAAAATCTGTGTCAATAAAAAATTATATTATGCAATCAAAATTTTAACAGTGAATTCTCTAAATTGACTTTTAATAACATCCTTTTTTTTTGTTGTCTTGTAATTTTTTTTATAATTATCATAAATCTTCGCAAATGTCAAAATATATTTCATAAATGTCCTTAAGGCGAAACAATTAATTTTTATGTGTGAATTGAATTTCCAAACAGCCTTTATTTAAAAAACCTTCAAAAAAAAAAATATAACCAAAATTATTAACATCACTAACTTTTTAATGATTTCATTTTTTTCATATGATGCTTACTAAAATTTCAAGTGTGTATATTTACGTACTTGAAAGATTTAGGACACGAAAACTGAATTATTATCATTATCACTTTTTTTTTCTTTTATTTTATTACTAACTTGCTTGCAAATAATATGATAATGCAAGTGAGATCACCAAAAATTGTTTTTTCATCAGTTTTTGTTTTTTTAAGGGCAAAATTAATGAGGTCTTCTCTTATGGCTTTATATTTATAAATGCAATTTTTTAATCATCATGGCCACATAAAAAAGAAAAATTGATGATTTTGATATTTCGTAATTTTGATGATAATAAATATTTCAAAATAAAAAAACGAAAACGATAAAGATTTAACTTGCAATTTTCCACTCAATGAAGAGAAGAGCATCAGCAGCACCAGTTAAAAAAAAAAAGATAATTTGTGTCGTGGTAAAATGTGATAATATTTTTATGATCATTTAAAAAAATTATGTATTACATGATAAATCGTAAATAATTGTATCTACTCCGTCGCCGCCATCACGGTCATTAATTTATTTAAAATGGAAATTTAAACTTGAACCGTCGACGATAATGATCTTTATCGACAAAAAAAAAGAGAAAATCTATAAAAAATTTGTATAAAACTAAAAGAATTATGTATTAAAGTTTTCATAATCTTTTGGGAAATTCATTGAAAAGCGCAAAGAATTTTCTTTATAAAAAATGGAAACATATTTTTCAACCATTTTTCTTAAAATATTATTTTCTTTTATAATATTCCCAAATCGGACGTTAATAACACCAAAAAATATTCAAAAAAATAAAAATATATCATAAATATATTTTTGTTGCCAATGATATTAAAAAACCATTGTTTCGGTACGATTTTACTTGCTCAGACTTTATATTTTAGTTTTCTATTTTTTTTAAGGATTTTGTATTGTAAAAGGATATAAAATCCTCTCAGGAAAACAATATATGTGTATATAAAAATGAAGATGATATAAAGAAATCCTTAATCTTCCAGACAGAAATAAAGGAACAAAAACTAACTATATTTCGCCGCGGATACGTGAACTCTGTAATTGTAATATTTTTGTAATATTTTATTTAGATTAAAATATTTGGCAATTCTTCAAAATTCTAAACGATTTTCATATATTTTTTTGGAACCCATTTGATCCTTTAACAAGAGTCCTTTTAAATTAGATCAAAATTAAAAAACACAAATTTTGATTTTTGTATGTGCATTGAAGTTCAATAACTTCATTTACATTTATCAACAAACATTAAAAACTAACTTTAAATATATAGAAAAATATTGAGCAACTTTGACCACAAAAACCAATGTTTTTCTTAGAAACATTATTTATACACAAAAACAAGCTAATTTGTCAACAACACAAAGTTAAGAAGTTGTTATATTCATTCATCCAACCCTTAAAAATTTCTTTAAAATCAAATTTGTCTATATATTTTTGAAATTATCCTCTTCCTTCTATTCAATTTGTAAACTTCCTTTTAAAATATACAATAAAACCGCAGAAAATTTTCTTAAGTAAAGGATTTTTCATATACACACAGTCAAACCACATCAGAAACAACTTATTTTTTTCTGTTTAACCCTTCAACAAACACAAAAATTTTATATTTATATACCAAATAATCCTTGGGAAAAACTTTAAAAAGATAATGAAGACTTTTCACAAATATTTGTAATTGTTATATGAACTTTCCCGCATTTAAAATACTCGAAAACAAAAACAAAACAAAAAATTGAAGAGAATTTTTCTTACTAAAATGTTTAAAGTTCTAAAGAGGAAAGAAAATTTTTTGGGAAATTTTTCTGTTGATTTTTCTTTCTTGTGCGTATGCGGTTTAACCAAATTATTAAACACAGGGTTTAGTTGTTGGTATATGTTGCCTAAAGGCTTTATTTATTTGGAGACTGAAAGTGTGTAAATATCTAGAAGGTTTTTCTCACATACATAAAAATCAAGATAAAAGTTTTTCCTTGGATACAATCCACCAAACATCAAGAAAATAATTTTGTTTAAGAAAACATGAAGAATTTTTTGGCAAATTTATTATCAGAAATCATAAAAACCGGAAAAAAAGTGTGAAAAAACTTTTCAACTTAAAAATTTAATTTTAATGTGAGATAAAAATCTTATGGAAAATGGAAGAAATTAAAAATTAATTAATAAATATTTGATTAAATACATAATTAAAGTCTGTGTAAATGTTTGTTCTTGCACAAGCAACAGAATATAAATCAATAATAGTTAGTACCACGTACCAGCGGGGAATAGTAATGAAATTACAGTCGAATTAGCTTCTATCAATTTTTCATTAGCGAGAATATTTATACGATTCTACCGCAAGTCATTTAAAGTTGGAACAGATTTTGAATCTTATCCAAAATCTGCTTTCTTGAGGACACCTGATCACTAAGTTATAATCAAAATGTCGATTAAGTAGTTTTAAGAAATTATACAGTGTAAAATTTGCAAAGTGTGAATCCGTAGTTTGGAAAAGGTTAACTGAGAGACGCAGACAAATATAACAAAATTATCAAGAAGGTTGTAAGATTGCAGAAGAAGCTTTATATACATCGATTGATGTAAGGAAACAATAATAAATTTCTTGGTAATACCGAGCAATATCCTTTGAGTTGATGCACATTTCGCAATAGTATTTAGTTAAAAAGTCTTTAAATTTTAAAGTTTAAATTTGATTGCATTCTTTTCATTTGTCGTCTGGTTGAAATATTTCTGGCTTTATAGAAAGCTGTCAAAAAATAAATAAAACAAAAATTTTCAATTAACAAAATGCCAATCAAAATAATCCTTTATTCTTTTGTCTAATATTTTATTCGTCCTTTTTTTCTTTTTTTATTATTTATTTCAAGTTTTCTCTTTTTCCATATTCATTCAAATATTTTTGTGATTTTTTTTTTGTTGTTTTATAATTTCTTAACAACACAAATTGATAAAAAAAAACTATACAGGAATAAAGTTTTTTGGAATTCTACTATAATCTATTTTCTGAAATTTCGAAAATATTGCATACCTTTAGGATGATGAATAATTCAAAATAAAATTCTACATTAATAAAAATACGTGAACAAATATAATTTTGTGATTATTAAATTATTCAGAATCCAGACAGCACAAAAATCACTTAACAAAAAAAAATCTGACAATATTTGTGGAAATAATTTTTATTTAAAGTAGATACAGTACAGTAGAATTTCAATAATTTTCACTTGTTCAGTTTTGATATTATAAATATATTTGAAATTGAAAAATTGAATAATAAATTATATTTATTTATTTTTGCTGATAAATTATTTAAAATTTAGAATTTTTGTCTATGTAGTATTGTGATTATAGTGATTTTTTTTTTAATGGAATATTCACGAAATGAACAAATTTACATTAAAAATTAGTTGGTTTGTGTACATTGCAATCAAAGTGTTTGTATTTTATTAAATCAATTTGTCAGTTCAAGTGAAAGTTTGTATATTTATATTATTATACAATTTTTTTATTATTAAATTAGTTTGTTGTATTTATTATGTGTCTGACTATAATATTTTCCTTAATTATGTTTAAATAAAAAGGTCATACAAAAACACATAAACATTATTTAACACAAAATTTAATAAATTACACAATTTGTTGCACGCCATAAATGTAATTTACGAAAATTAATGAAGTTTACTTTTGTGTCTGGCCTTTTTAAACATTGACAATCAAAAAGAAAAATTAATTATGTTAGTTTTTATCAATTTAATGTTCTCTTATTTTCGGTTTTTTTTTTGTATCCCTTTTCAATCAAAACCAAATCCTTTGTCAAAATTTTTGATATAATTCTTTTTTACAATCAAAATTAAAACATTTTATATATTTAGTAATGTCTCGGTTTCAATGTCCTTTTAGAGAAAATATTAAAATAAAAAAATCAATTTAAATGGCAATATTGCTTTCTTTATATATATATTTAAACTTTAAAGAATTTAATTTCATATTTTATGTTTCGAAATAAAACTCTTTTATAAAGAAAAAAAAATTTTTTTTGAAGAAATTATATAAAACGGAGAAATTTATGTTTCACAAGGATAATGATTTTTTTTTTATTTCTAAGGCTTTGGACTACAATGTATTGAATCAGTTTAGTTTTGAATCGATTCGTACAGTACCCATCGATCGACTGGTTAAGTAAACTGACATTATTATTTTTTGAAACTGACAAATTTCATTTCATTCGCATTTGCTTCTGTTTGGATTCGTAATAATTCAATCGCTTCAAACTCTTTCGATTCCATTCGTTCTCTTAATCGATTTCAATCGATTCAATCGAACGAAACTATGTGTACAATCAATTAATTTTCCATACTAAATATATGAAATCAAATTTGAACTTTACTGAACAAGTCGGTTCTGAACTGATCAATACATTTCTAACCCAAACTTATTTATTTAAATCTTAAGCTGTCCAATTTGATGTCTACAAACTTACTTAGGTGAACAATTAACTTTATTAAATTTTAATAAAGTTAAGAACGGACAGAGACAGACTTACGGACAGATAAAAACTTTCAAATTCTAAAATAAGTTCATCAATCTTGATATAAAATAAAATTTAGTTTAAATTATTCAAAGGTAGCTATATAAAAAGATATTGAACTTCTTATTTAAGGATGACGAAGTATAATTTTAATTTTTTATATAAAGTTTATTGCTCACAATAAATATAATTTGACAAAGGATAGATCCTAGAATAATAAGGACGAGGAAGAAATAGTACACACCTAAAAAGGTGTTTGCGCAATGATGATGAGTAAAATTAAACCCACAATGAATAAAATTGATAGACAGTTTTTTTTTATTTATTTATAATAATTTTTATAAAATATTCTATTAATGACGATGGAAATTATTTTTCGTATTTTTGAATACAAATTTCCAGACTACTTAAAAAAAAAGTGCTTCTTAAATCTTATATATAATAAATAATTATACTTACTTGTTTCAGAGATTTTCAATATTTTCCAATATTTTTTGTTTTTCAACATTATTACAAGACTTAAGCAAAAAAAAAAATACAGGAAAATCCTTGTAAAATACTTCACTTTGTTACTAAATTTTCATTTGTAAAAGTGCGGTTTTTCTCTGAGGAAAAATATCTAAAAATAAAAGGAAAAATATCTAAAAATAAAAATTTTATAAATAAATATAAACCAGAAATTATTTTCCATATAATAATTCTTTAAAAATATCGATCTGTTTTTCTTGTTAAGTATATTATCAACTCCCGGAAAAATATAAATGTATATACATTATCCTCTATATTTTTTATGCTGTTTTATCAACCCCGTCGCCTTCCGCCCATTATACCAAAAAACCATAAAATTTTCCAACCTTTTTTTTTATTGTGCCTGGTGTATCACATTTTACCGGATTAAAAAAATAAATGAAAGAAATTCTCTTTTAAATGAATATAGAAACAAAAATTTTATATTGTAGTATAATAAAAATTTTGGTTTCCTGCTATACCTAAAAGAAAATTTGTCATGCCTCCCTTCGGCTAGCCGGGTAGGCTAACTAATACATAGAAAAATTAAACTTCCTTTTTTCCTCATAACCAAAAAAAACTCACAGTTTTTCTTCCTCTTCACATAATAATCTTTTTTGTCGACATTGAAATTTTACAAATTTTTTTTTTTTTTACTTCTCTCTGTCTGTGCCAGCCTATGTTGTGTCAGTTTATGTTGTGTCGTTGCTATTTCTGTGAAGTAAATAAAAGGAAGGCCTATGCCAAGGGTACGTTTGTTATGTTGTTATTATGTATTATATAAAAATATATTGCAATTTTATGATTTTTATGCTTTTGTTAATTTTATTTTCAATGTTCTGTGTGCTTTTGGCGACGAACTCTGGAGGTTAGAGAAATGAAAATTGTGAATTATATTTTGTATAGTTGTTGTTTTTGTTTTATGAAAAATATATATAAAATTTGAAAAAGTCTACATTTTTTTTATGTTGGTTTTATGTTTCATAGAGTTAGAATTTCAGAGTATATTGTAATTTGTGTTATGTAATCATGTGAATATTGGAGAGGAGATAAAAGGGTTCTTTGAATGAAGAAGCTCTACACAATATGGAATAACTAAAAGTTTTAATGTTTGTTAAAAACAGAAAATATTTTATATTTAAATAGTCACGTTTTTAATTTTACATTAACGACTGGTTTTAATTAATTTTTATTATTAGTAATTTTTGACATTAAAAATATATATAAATCTGGTAACACTTAACAAATCACAAAGAAAAATTTTTAATTTCTTGTCTGATTTTTACATGAACATAATTTTTAAACGCCCATCAATTAAACACGACAACTGTCCAAAAACTTTAACACTAATTCGAATTGAATTAAATAAAAAACTTCAAAAATTAGTAGAAAAATACAAAAATCATTGAAAAATGTCTGAGAAATTTTTAAATCGCGTGACATGTCCATTTTATTATTTATAAAGTGTCCTTTCTAAATTTTGCATGTTCTCCTCAATTAACTGTACAAGCACGCATTCAACATATCAAAATGAATTTAAAATTCTGTTTAGAATATATTTCCAAATTCATCAAAATTTACCTGGACTTACTTAAAAATCTATAGTACATTCGCTTGTCGTATACGATTACAAATGAAAAATTTCAATGCACAATCATTTATTAAAATACCGAAAGGATAAATCACAGAATGTTTAAAAAGGAATGATTGATTTCTTTATAGTTTTAAGTATTTTTTTTTATTTTTAATCATTTTGTTGTGGTTTAGTAAAAACGGATTTACAAAAAAAAAAAAAAATTAGACCATTTCTCAAAGGACGACTAAATACCACCAACAATAAAAAAAAACCATTAATTAATTCACAAGATAACATGATTCTTGAAAAGGGACTTTTTAACACTCATCATCATCTATATTCAAACTATAGCCGAAGACTAACAGAGAAAAACATTTTCTTCTACTGGCTTGTTAAACACTTTTTGATTAATGGCAAACAGTTTGACATTTAAGTGTGCTTTAAAATAGATTTCGAAAAAAGGACGAAAAATAAATTTCATTGCTTTATATTTGTTATAATTATATTCTTTCTTAAGAATTGTTGTCTGTATACAATTTGTTAAATATCTACAAATATCCTAAGAGAATCAATGGTGGCTACATCAAGATTTGGACTTTTTTGTTAAAAACATAGTTCTAAGGATCATAATATAAGTGGAATGGAAAGAATAAAAACTTTATAATGATAAACACACACTATAAATTTTAACAGAAATCTTAATGGATTTATATTATATTTATATATAAATTTTTGTTAAAACATATGTTCACACGTTACACAAAATACCATACGTTCTTCGTCCATATAATGTTTTTGTGTGATAGAAGAAAAACACCACAAAAAAAAAGTATAAAAACGATAAGGAAAATCGTCCTTTTTAATAAATATATACCTCAAGTTTTGTATTAACCCAAAACTTATGTGCGGTTAAATCACTTTAATACTTTCTTCTTAAATTCTTAAGGACAAGGATAACACTTGCGTGAAAAATGAAATGGATATTTTTTTATGTATATAGAAGACATTTGTACAGGATTTAACTACTAATGCTGTTATCGTCTTAACACAATCTTCTTTGGACAATAGACAACATTAGTTTTAATTCTACTAAGGAAATATCTATTTATGTATTACATTAAATATACTCGTTGTATATGTGTGTGTGTATATAAAACAGTTATGAAAATTTTATGTTTAAATTTACTAATTTATAAAATTTAAAGTCTAATTAAAAAAGTATATAATAAAAAATATTGAAGGTACAATGATAATATGACCAGACAAAATATTTTATAAATTATAATTTAATTTGCATATTATTAGGCGCAATTTTTAATTAATATTCGTGCTTTCGAGAAATTTGAAGTATTTATTTATCTCTCTCTTTTTTAATTTTATAATTCAATTACATTTTTTTTCATTATTTTTTTTTTTGTGAATTGACAAAAATTCTTGTCTGTAATTAATTAGTTATAAATTCTTAGAATACTTTTATTTTTTTTTTTTATAATTATTTAAATTTTATTCAATTTCTACTTAAAAAATATCCTTTAATCCTTAGAAATTTTTTAAACGGTACAAATATAATTTAAGAAAATTTTAGCTTATTATAATATTAACCTTTTTTATGTATAAATTTGTTACTGTAAATATATTTCATCTTTAATACATAAAAGTTAATTATTATTATGTTGAAAAGATGTCTGGCTTATTTTTTTTTTCGTTCGGTATTTAATCGTTTTTGGTGGTTACGTTATCAATACGAAATATAAGTGTATGTAGGTGGAATTGAATATCCTTTTTGTGTTGTTTAACAAATGTATATATGTATATATATAATACCAATAACAAAAACATGTTCAGATTCTTAAGAATTCTAAAAAAAATATTGTTTTTATAAATAGAAAATTTTGGGAAATCTTGAAAGTGTGTATACGTTATTATTATAGAAATAATATTTAATAATTTTTTTTTATTTAACTTTGTTGTGATATGAATAAAAAAGAAACACAATTTTCTTTTTGAATAGATAATAAAAAAAAATTCAAAAAGATTTTCATTTTTAAGGTAAAAAATTCGTAAGAATTTTGCAAATATTATTAATAAATAATTTATTATTTATTTACTATATAAATGAAAGGCTACAAAATTTTGGTCAATGGCTTACAAACTCAAACAAACACAGACAATAGACACACACATACATACAAATACTGTAGTTAAAACTGAAAAAAAAAAAGTTTTATAACCAATGAATTTTAAATTTGTTTTTTTCAATATTATTAAATTTATTGATTTCTATTTTTTTAAAAATATTAATTTAAATTCATAAATTTTTGAATTAGGTTTAACTTTAGCCGCTGAAAAATGAGTTATGTTTAATTTAAGCCGGATAGATGGCTAGAACTTAAGTTTCAATTTTGACACTAGTTTATTCACACAAATAGAAAATAGATTTTAAATATGTATAAATTTTCATTGTGAAACTGAGTTTAAGTTGCAGGGTTAAACCAAATAATCAGCATACTTCAGCTTGAGTGAAATCAGTTATAAGAGCGAATTATCTAAAACATTATTAGGTTTTTTACTAAGCATTATAAAATTTGTACTGTTCACACGCGAATTCATTCTTTTCTATAGAAATAAGTAATAGATTGCCAAGCCTTTCTGTCAGCAGTAATACAAAATGGCTGATGTGTGGCTCGAGATGAACTTTGCAATTACAATCAATTTGTTAACAATTAATATAACCAAAAGCAATTTATGAGCATTAAAGTACATTTAAAGTACATTTCTAAGTTGCATTACTAAGGTAATTAATTCGTCGAGTACAAAAACTACGGGTTTTTAATAATACAAACCGAATTTATGAAAAATTTATTTATAATTACATAAATTAAAAAATAATATTTTCTTGACTATAAATTTAAAAAAATGTTGATTTATTTTTATGTTTTAAATAAAAGGGATTAAAAAAAATTGGAATTGGAGTAATGGTATGAAAAAATGGACGGTTTTTTTTATTGAACCGATTTGTTGTGTGTTATACATATAAAAAAATAACCGGAACAAATTAAGTTATTTTTTCAATCTATTAAATTAAAATAAATTATATTAATTTTAAATTTTTACATATTAAGAAAATATCCTTTATTTGTATAAATTTTCGTTTTTTCGTAAAATTGCAATTTAAATTGTATAATAAAAATATATATAAAAATTGCAATCTTTTTTAATAAACCAAAAAAAAACAAGCAATTTTCCTTAAAAACTTTTTAATATAGTAGTAGCGTATAGACAACGTTATGCTGGTATATAGAGGGAACCGAAAAAGAAAAAAAAACAGAAAAACAATCCCATCTGGTTTGAAAATAATCAAATAAAATAAAAATTTAAGAAAATATATTTTTGTTATATCTTTCAAATCTGTGGATACCTCAAACTCAACCAAAATCCTTTTATAAGTAGTAGAAAATGGGGATTTAAATATATAAAAAGGATAAAAATGAATAGCTGACACTGTACAACTAAAACCGAACAACTGGAAAAACTTATTTTCTATATTTATATTTATTCTCTGTTATTTGTTTGTTTTGTGAATATCCTGAAATATTCTCTAGTATTCATAGACGCATTAAGTTGTTTTGTTTTTCCATTATTTTTTTTTTCCATTTTTCAATTCTATTGTACAATTTTCTCGAAAGGACTTGATTCAGTTACTTCTATTCTTTTAAAATATATTCTCCAACCCCGACATTTTCTGTAGTTCTTGAATATCGAAAACAATCTTTTTTTTACAACAAAACAAATCTCATGTCATTTGCACTTAATTTAAATTCGAGACACAATCGCGCTGGTTTTGTTGGTTAACAAAAAAATCAACAAATTTTATATATTTTTTTATTTTATGTGGGATAGAGAATACTCCAAACCTCCCTTTTTTATCAAACTAAAAAAATACTTTATTTTATTTAGAAGAGGATAGGAACCAACAAAAATGTATTTCTGCTAAATAGGACTTTGAATTTTTATAATAGAAACAAGGAGATTATTTTTGCTTTTCAAGATTTTTTTTAAATTTTACATACTAAGAAATACAATTTCCAAATTTTCATTTTCCATATATTTCCATGGGAAAAATTATTTATTGTTTTATATGTGAAAATTTGAAAAAAAAACATTCAAGATGCGCTCATGAAATATAATAAATTTTGTTATTAAATTCTTGTAAAAACAAAAAGTATTTTTTTTTTTGTTATTAGAAATAATCCTTTTAGAAGTACATCAAGGATAATAATAATACTTGTGTAACCTCATATGTATTTTTATTTTTATTAATTTTTATTTCATTTTACAAAATAAAAATTTATGATTTTTTTTTTTTTTTTTTTTGATAACTTGCGTTGTTCATCCGTGATATGAGATTATTATTGTACTGAAAAAAATATCCTTGTCAAAGGATATTTTAAAATTATATTTTGTATATGCTTTGTCGTATGTGGAAATGGTTTTTATTTATATTTTTTTTTTAGATAGACTCAAGAGAGAAGAATATAACAAGAAAATTAAAAAAATCAGCTGATGCTGCTTCTTCAATTTTTTTTCCTGAATAAATTCAATTTAATTTTAATAATACAATTTTTAAAAAATGTATAACTGAATTTGTAATGATTGAAAGAGATTCAGAATATTTAACATTTTAATGAAAATTGAAAATTAATATTGTCGTCCCTTCGGTTTTATGGTGCAGGCAGGCAACTTTATTAAAGCTATCTTATAGCCAGTAGCTTCCACTTATAAAGGAAATCACGTCGAGTTCTGTAATCCACCACAAAAAAAATTAAAATCCCTTCGCAAGATTTGTGCTTCAAAACTAGCCAGTAAATCCTTATAGTTTCTAACGATTTTTGAAACAGTATCTCTGCAAGGTAGGATTAATCAGACACTGCTTGAACTCAGATTATTTTTTGATAGGTTTGTGAAAGATCCATAAATTGTAACCTCATATTTGTTTCCTCGAGTAAAAGATTTGCAAAAACAATTAAAATTATTAATTGCTTTGCATTTAGATTTAGAGTATCAATATTTAAAATTTAAATTCTCATTAAATTCTTTTCTTTTTTAAATATCCTTCGTTTGATCTATAATATTCATGTTTTTAAAAGTATTTTATTAAAAAGGACATCGTCCTTGGTTTAAATTAAAACTTTTTATACAAATTTCAACCTTACAAATCCGTATTTGCTTGCCATTATACTTCAAAAATAATTTCTTCCTTGATTGAATTTTCATATACATTATATATATTTACACAAAGTCTGATTAAATGAAATTTACTTGCCATTATCCTTAAAATGTGATGTTAAATATTGTATATATATATAAGTTCATTTTAATAATTATGTTATATAGAATTTGCTTCTTTTTTTTTTTTTTTGTTCAAAAGAGACACTACAAAATTATTTGCACAACAAAATTTAAAGATGAACATTTTTCTTTTACTTTGTGATCCTTACAATTATTTACTACTCTTGATAAACAGCAACAGCAAAATGAAATTTGCTTGGATCTTTGAAAGATGAATTTGCTGTTGATGTTGAACTGTCCCTTAGCGACACTTATTTAACGGTACATAAATTGTCAACATTAAGACAGGATAGTACAAAAAAAAATGAATTCTTTATTTATATATATATATTAAAATATGTCATGACAACGATAAGTAAACTTAGACTTTAATTGCTTCTAAAGTGGAGATATTAGATTTTTTAAACACAAAAAAAAAAACACTTTGTTATTCTGTAAATTTAGAATCTACAATTTGTGTATCCTTGTAAAACTAAAAGAAATTATAACTTTGAAAATTTTATTTAAATTTGTGTAAAAAAATTTAAAAGGACATTAATAAATTTTGGTGCAATTTGTATTAGATTATATACAAATTTTAAACTAATTTTGATAAGTAGTTTTTAGTCGAAAAAGTTTTTAATATATTTTACAATAAAACTTGTTGCCAAGATAAATAAGGTCAATTCTAATAATGAAATTGATGATAAATTAATTAAGAACAGCCGCCAGTCAGTCTTCAATCGTTTCGAAATCATTATGAGGTTATGCAAGCATTTAATATGGAAAATCAGGTGACCATTCTCTAGGGAAACAACTGAAATTGAAAAAGAAAGATAAATAATTCGATATAAGTAATTGCAGCTAGTAAAAGCCTAACATATAAATCTGCTGATTAAAATTGAAAAAAAAAAACTCACTAGTATTTTTATTTGTGAATATTATAGTTTTGTCCTGACCGCGGAATATTTTGATGGAAATGTAGTTTTAACTTCTGCAAGAGGTAAAAAATTATAATTTTTAGCTTCTATGAAAAAAGCATAGCAATTTTAAGTATATAGTAAACATAAAATCTTTTAAATCGCAATTTGGGAAAATTTATCTTTTCTTAATTTGAATTTAAATGTAAATAAAATTTAAATATTTATTTATCACATTATATATTCAAATAATAAAAATATCTGTAATCTTATTTTTAATCTAATTTAAATTACCTGATTATTTGCACTTTTATAGATAGTCAATTTTCGATAAGAATTTACCTTAGAAATTTACAAATTTCTTTAATGGGATTTTAAAGCATATAAAATAAATGTTAAAAAGATTGCAGATTGCATTTTTTTTGTTTGCTAATATCTCGATTTAAAGAGCTCATAAAACTACATTACAATTTTCTAGTTTTTCTATTTTGCTCAGAAATTATTTTTATGTATAATTTTCTTTATATAATTTTATTTTGATGTATAATTTTCTTTTATATTTTTTTTTTCTATATTGCATTACTAACACTAAATATTTTCCACTTATTTTGTACTCGTTAACATTTTTTAACGAATTTTTCCATACATAAAAACATTGTTCTTGTCGTCATCATCGTCGCCGTCAATGTATCTATTATATATGTATATATTTATATCCAGGAGCAAAATCCTTATTTGATATGCAAGCACAGACATTAATGTGAATATATGATGCTATTTAAAAAGGCGTAAATGAAAGTAATTTCTATTTGCTCACGATTATTACGATCCTTATAGCAATCATTATGTTGAATTTAAGTTTAGTTTTTACCACCCAATTGAATTGCTTTTATTACTATTAAATATGCAATTTTGTGTGTTGTTGTATATAGGATCCTTGAGAAGAAAAAAAAATGTTTAAATCGCAAATATTTTTATGATCCTCCTCTCTTTCAAGCTATATTATTACTAAGAAAATAGTTTTTTTTACTACAAACACGCAACATAGAATATATCAAATAAAATTGAATGAAGAATTGATTGGGATGTTTTTCATGGCGGAGCAAAATTGCAATAATAATGTCACAAATTATGTAAAGTAGTTTAGTAGAGTGTGAATTGTGATTTTATGATATATATTTGATAATTTTGAACATTTCGACTTATTTGAACTGTAAAATATGTAATTTTCAAGAGACATTTAAGTTTGTGCAAACCTCATAAAATACCGCAAACACTAATGAAAATTTCACTTGAGAATTACTTGAAAAAAAAGTACACACAGTTAAAACCAATTTAAATGTAATAAAAATGAATTTATCCCACAGGATTTTTACTAAATTATTATATATAAAAATGTCTTAAGAAAATTATAAAAATAAAAATTATCCTGTGAGGATATTTATTTTCTGTTATTGCTTTGGCAATAAGTAAATATGTACGCATAATAAATATTTACACTATTTCTTATGGTTACACAGAGTTGTAATATTCTGTCAAAAGGATTCAACTGAAAAAAAAAAAAAATCTTTATAGATTTGGAAATTCCCTGATGTTGTGTTCATCTGTAGCGAATACACTTCTTACTCGTAAGACTAAATTTTGATAAAGAAATAGTAAAAACAGAAAAAAAAAAACGATTTAAAGAGTGATTTCTTGATTTGATGTTAATCCTGTTTAGTGGAAAACGAAAAGTAATTGTATCCTCCTTTGGGTAATTTCTTCCACTTAAATTTAATCCCCGATAGCTTAGTCCAGACATATGAGTCAGGATAATTTTTTTCGTTGTTGTTGTTGTTCAATCTTGTTGTATGGTATGAGAAAATACATTTATAGAAAAACTCTTTTTACGCGCTTGGTTTTGATGATTGGAATGAAGTTTTCCTAATTTTTTTTATTTTCTTCTATGGTTTCCATAGGAAAATGTTAAAACTAAAGAAATTTTATTTATATATTTTTCGAATTTTAGATACATATATTGATATGGCCGTGAGCAATAGGAAATTGGAGGGAAGAAGGTTGTAATGAATTGGGAAAAGAAATTATTTAAGAAGAGATTATTTTTGTTGGGTCTCTTATGTGTGCATTTCTGTGGTTTCTAAAAAAAATGTTTTTTTCTATTCCTTTTTCAAGGATTATGCTTTAAATATTATGTTCGTCGCTTATGTTTGATTGTAATTTTGTGGTAGTTAAAAGTAAAAAAAAAAATCGTTTTTCTTCATATTTTTCTAAGAACTTGAAATTTATATTTTATGAACCTGGATTTTTCTTAACCAAAATTAAGTATACGTAGTAATAATTGTATTTAGCTGGGGATGGAATGGAAATTGAGTATATTATAGTATTATCATTTTATGTAATTTACTTTTCTATAGAGTTTTAATTAAAATTTACCTTATTAGTTTTCTTTATATTATATTTATCTGTAAAAACAATATTTTTTTTGAATAATGTTTGAAATACAATTTAATTGCTTTTTAAATAACTAATCTTATCACTTTAAGTAATTTTGTCTATAATTTTTTTTTTGTTTAAATTGAATTTTATCAACATAATTTTATTATCAATTTATTTATTTAATAATAATACAGAATGTTCGATAAGAAGATTTTAATTAAACGTGCACTTTGTGAAGTTTAAAATTCCCTTACTTTAATCACGTATTTTAAAGATTAAATAATTATTTAGTTTTTACTATAAATAATTTTCTTATAATATAACATAATTTTGTCATCGTCTCATAGTGATTATTTTAATATAGTTTCAGTTTTGTTTAAATAATTATTATTATATAGTTTTCTTTCGAAAATTCTATTTGATTATTATTACAATTTTGTCACGTACAAGCTTAATAATCTTTGAAATAAAATAGTGTTCTAAGTTCTAAGAAGAAAAAATAAATATAAAATATAAAATTCAATTTTCAGTCCAAGTATACTTTTCCCTACGTACCCTTAAAATTAAGTAATTTTAGTTTGAACAACAACAAGAAAAAAACTATACTTTATTAATAATATTTCTTCTTTATGACACATTGCCTTTAGAAAAAGGATTTTATTTAAAGGGATATTTAATACTTATATACCCGCCACACCAGCGCGCATAAATCTTTCAATGAAATTTTTATCAAATGAAATTAATTTATAGTGTAACACAGTGAGTACTTTTGCCATACCAATTTAGAGAAGGTGTTGGGTTCTAAAGAGGACAATGATTTATTTATTCCAGACCCGTTTCTCATTCTAAAATTTGGATATTGTCATTTAGCAAAAGCTTTTGTTATAATTATACAACGTTTAGTGTCCTTTGTGTGTAAATTATTTAAATATAAAATTATGTAAAAACTCTTCAGACGATACTATAGAAAATATATCGTCAGCTCAATATTGATATTGTGATACGCGTCATTTAATCGAACTCTGGCAAAATGAATTTTATTGTGCTATTGCTATAGAAACTTCTAATTTTTGCATCACCAAGTAAGCTGATTTATTAGATATTTTAAACTGTCTACTTTAGGTTGCCGAACCATTTTATTAAAGAAAGAATGTGGTTGTCGTATACGCCAACTTTCGAATAACACATATACGACAATCCAATTTGAAAATTTATAATTATCTCCGTAATCGTTTCAACATTTAAAAACCGATTACAGAAATTGGAAAGAAAATATCTAAAAATACTATACCTAAATCACAGTGTTCAAATAATCAATTTGGCGTATACAACAAACTAATACTGATCCGACGTATTTAGAATAGGAAAAATACAACAAGATTTTTTTATTATGTTTCGTTTACGACATGTAAATTTTGATGAACAGCAAAAGAAAAACGAACAACTTTTTGCATCCATTAAACGTTTTCCAGTACAATATACTTTTAATTTATTTATATAGAAAAATTTCCATTTATTTAAAATAATGTTTCTAATTTCATGTCGATTATATTTAACAAGAACTGATTTCTCCTCTTGTTCCATTCGGTAATATTACAAAGAAAATTTATAATAACTCTCATCTTTCCATCAAATTTATATATGGTAAACAAAAATAATAAAAAAGGAAATTTTCGAAAATTAAGTGCAATAAATCTAGTGGACCCAACAACAAAGTAATTTCCTTAAAAGGTGTACTTACTTACCGTCTTTTTATATAAGACAATGTAACGTACAATAAAACCGTCTAAAATATTTTGCTATATAATAAATTTTTATCAAAAAAAAATTATAATCGCGAATTTGCTGTTTCTATTAAATGTAACATAAAATTTAGCATTTTATCGCTACAAATTATTCTATAAAAAGATGAGAACTGAAAACTAAAAGAAATTTTTTCGCAGTCATAACATTTTGAAGTAGTTTCGGACTTGCGAGTGAGTACCCAATGAATTGATTCTAAAATAAATAATAATTTTCAATATTTATTACAAACGCCATCTAGAGAACTAGAAGTTAATTAAGACTAGTTCCATTTTCTTTACTATTTATTAGTATTCTATCCTAACGCGATTAGACTAGCGCCATTTTGTTTTACTATACATTATTTGAACATTTAGAACGTTCGGACATTTGACGAGCATTAAGGTCGCAGCTATTGAATTTCTCTGACCGAAATCTAAATTCTAAATCTTTCAAGCTTGTTGTGGAGTTACCTAAAGACAGACGAACAGATAAATTGTTAACACAAGGCATTTCATGTTTCTCTCTCAAGTACTTTAAGAGTACGATCAAAAATATATAACAAAAATCTTTTAAATATCATAATCTAAATAAATATTCATTTAAGATACTTCGATACACTTTTAAACTCTTCTCAAAATTTATGTTTGGTTGATAATGGTAGAAAAACGAAAAAAAAAAACATATTTAGTTTTTAGCTGAAAAATATCTTTTACAATGTTATAACTTTGTTGTTATTTTTCAGATGAAATATTACCAGACGGTTTATTTCATTGCGTTTTACAAAGCATTAAATTAGCTAGAACTTAAAAAGGTAAAAATAAAATTAAGTTCATGGACAACAAAAATAAGATATTATAAATAAAATTTTGTAGGAGGACCAAAAATAGAAAAGTTACAAGAAATATTAAACATAAATCTGGTTAAAAATAAGAAATGATTTTTTTTTTCTTTGATGGCAAACTTAAAGATATAGAATATCATTTGAAGAAAAATGGCAGTAAAAATCCATAAACTTAAATTTTATATTATATTTGAGCATATTTTTTTTTTTTTTGTAAAAGGGCATTTATTGTTAAATTGAAACGGTTTTTATGTTTTGTACCTTTTTGATTATTTCGCGTAGATTTAATTAAGAAATTACATAAAGACTTTCTTTCATCTCTAAAAAGATATTATTGCGTTGCTTTTTAAACTTAAAGATTTTTAGTATTAAGATAAAAAATTACAGTTGTCAGCTTATTTTATTACTGTGTAATTTGGAAAGAGAATTTTTATTATATTATTATTATTTGTATTATGTTATATAAATGCATAAAGAAAATTTGTATATAAATAAATTTTACAAAATGGATAAACATTTAAATTTCCATAAAAGAACATAATTGGCAGTAAAAAAAAAAATAGAAATGAATAAAAAATTTAATAGTTTGCTTTAATTTTTGGATTGATTGCTGCTTTTAATTTGTGATTTTGTTTAAGTTTGAACATAAAAAGGTCATGATAGATTGCATTATTCGAAAAGGAGATTATGTTGTAGTAATATGCAAAAGTAGAAATTAGAAATGTGAAAATATAATCATTCAAATATAATAAAAATTTATAACAAAAAGAAGTGTTGAAAACTAGTCTCCAACCTTCGGTAACATAGCAGATTACCTTAACACTTTTAAGGAAGCACTTTTTATAGTATACATTTCATCGTGAGACGTTTGCATTTCAATAGTGTACGTTTCAATGCGAATGAAAAATCATATTTTCTGACTTCGTTTTTAGCTTTTTCCAGTTTGATCAAATGAGGGCATTTAAAAAATGGTTGGCCGCTTGAAATATACATGATAATCTTCAAAGCACTTGTGTTTCCTTCCAAAACTATTATGCATTTAATGCGAAGATTTGAAATTATGGTCACTCTGTTTCTTCGGATCTAAACACTTTCTTAATTACTTTAAACGGCACTTAAAGTAAGCCGATTGTTAGTTCGTCAAAGCCTTCTAATTCTTCAAAACCTTAACATTTACAAATTAATTTAAATTTCTATGAATTTTCATAACTTTAATTAACTTTAAATAATTATTTTCTTTTACTTTCATATATTTTTATGTTAAGTAATTAAATTTTATTATATAGTTAAAAATTTCAAATTACTCGTTTTATTATATCACCCAATAAGTAAAATTTTCTTTGTTTCTAGACTCATTAAATTGGATTTTCAAATAATTTTATTGTAAATTTGTTAAATTTATTCGTACAAAACACTGAATTTTAAAATTTTTAATACTTTCACGAAGTCAATTATCGGAAATATTAGTTGAGAATGGTTAAATTAGTTGGGCTGATGTTACAGAATTTTGGTTATTAGTAAATATTTCCATTTTACAATGTGTAAAAGTAATAAAGACTGAATTATTGGTAACAATTATATTATAATTTAGTATTTGTATATAAAAGAACAAGTTCCCTGATTAAATTCCACATTTATAAAATTGATTTTCATGTGCACTGATTTTCGGTATGAGAAAAATTTTATATTGTATACAAAACTACAAAGACGTAGAAATTTATGTATATACAAATGTATACTTAAACATTAATATTGTTATGTTAATCAAGGATAAATGATTTTAAAATTATATTTCTCACTAATTATTTATTGATTTAGGATTAGTATTTATTTTTAAATAATAAAAATTAAATTATTAATCATATTTTCTATCATTATTGTACAAAATAATCATCATCATTATTGTCTTTGTAAATATATTAATTTTTTTCTACGTTTTTAAGCAATTTCTGAAATATGTTTTTTTTTTTTATGTTTCTTTTATTATATTTATGATGCTTTTATGTTTTGTGTCATGGGATTTGTTCAGAAACAATGTAAACAACAATTATTGTTATAATCTTATTTATTGTAGTATACGACATTAAGCGATTTATTGTATACGTAATTTTAAATGAAATAAGGACATTTTATTTCACAAAAAAAGGTAGAAATTTAATTTTGCAAAGACAAAAGATGAAAATTAATTTATTTGTAAATATGTACGTAAAACGTATACATTTTTAATTGTGTAAACATTTAAATTTTTATAATAACTAAATTTTGTTGAGTTTTGAAAAAGTTAATTGGAAAATTTTGTAGAATTTATGAACGGATACGGTTGCAGTGCGGAGTATTTACAAAAAACAAATATTTTGACTTTAATTATTATGTATAGTTGATAAAATTCTTCGATTTCAATTAATGATAGTCCTTTGACTTAAATTCTAATACAGTCATATTGTCAGTGAAGATGTGAAACCTTGTAAGTAGCTAAAGTAACATTTTACAAGAGAAGGGAAAAACTTAATTACTACTTAATTTCTATTTACTATTACGAGGTTTCATATCTTCACCAGACATGATATAGATTTGTATATTAAAAATTACCAACATTAATTTGAAATCAATACAATTCAGCGCTGTATTGTAATTGTAAGCAAATTACACATTTCAATACATTATACAATTTTCTGTTCATTCGGTTCATCATGTAAAATTTACAAATCTTTACACATTTTATTTTATAAAATTCTTATAAATATTTAAATTTCACTGGAAAATTCTTAAATCACAAATAAATTCTGTAAATATATCAAATGAAAATCCAGAAATTAAAGATCCTCTTAAGTTATTTAAGACAATAAGAAGTTCAATCATCTACAAAATAAGAAAAATCATTCAATGTCGATTCTTTTTGATATTTAAAAGTAAAACTCTTATTATATTTAATCCTACATCCATTTCCATTAATATTCCAACAGCAACAAAAACAAAAACCAAAAGAAAAGTTTACAGGATTTCTGTTTTTTTTTGTCTCAAGTGTGCAAGTGTATAAGAAAAGTGTACAAGTAAAAGAAAACAACGATATTGTATTTGTAATAAAATTTGGTTGGGAAAGGTGTGGTGTTTAGGAAAACATTTTCATTTCAACAAAAAAATATTATCATAAAAATATTGAAATGAAAAGACAATACTAAAAATTTAACCAAAATATAATAATAGAATTTGAATTGCGTTTTGTGTGAACCAGTCTCCTTGAATATCCAAATTTAACAATTTTGTTTTTGGAGAACGCATAAAACCGATACGCCGCGCGTATTATTTGAATGAACCAAAAAAAAATCCAAGGGGGTGGAGTCAACAAGATGTCACATTTGGGAATTTTCAAATGGAAATATTGTTTTTCGTCTATTGAATTGAAACTCTCGTGTTGGATCTTTCTCAATGTCTTTGCTGTTTGTGTTATTCTAGTTGGATAACAGAACACCGCCAACCCCCACCCAACAACTGCTGCATATTTAGTGTGGGTGGAGACTAAAGAAATATTTTTGAGGTATTGTCTTTTCGAAAATCTACTTTAAGGATTTCTTATTTATTTATGTTTTCGTAAAGAATATTGACTTTTGAATACAAAAAAAAAAAAAAAATCCGATTTACTGAAATTTTATTTCTTAATATTGTTTGTCGCTCGCGTATTTACATATTTTTTTTTTCATTTGAATCGATGGAAAAAATATATTGTCGTCGTCATTTTGTCATTTTATATTTTCAACAAAAGTTGAATCCTTATTGAGTGCATATTTTATGTCCTTTTATAACTAGACATAAACAAGCTAATTTAAAACATGTTCGTTTCTTTACTCCTTTTTTTTTCTTGTTTCGTATTTATATTTTTCCGTATTTAATTTCAAATTCATTTAAAAGATATAAATTTTATTGGTAAATTTCTGATGGAAATTTTTAAAATATGTAATAAGCTATAAAAAATATTCTCTGAAAAAAGATGATCACAAAATAATGTTATACTAAATATTAAAATTTGAACTGAAATAAATAAATATTTTAATAAAAATTAACAGAAATTTTCATTGCGAAAGTTTTTGGTTGTTGGTTTCATTGCGAAAATAACCAAAAAATAAAATTTTTGGAAGGAAGGAATTGAATCAAAAATGATTTGTATCGTCTGAAAAATATAATAAAAATTGTTTTATTTTTTATGTTTACATTTAGAAAGTTTTAAATTATAACGTCGCATAATAAATTTTTATGATTCTTGTTTTTTTTTTTTTTTTGGTTAGGTTTATTTATATGTTATTGCCATATGGTATAACATTTCATATTCCAGAACCACAAAAGTCATAAATAAGTTTTATGTTTTGGGGTTTTCCCCAGTCAAGACGTACAAAAAAAAAAACGAGTGAATAAAATCGAGGCTCCTATAAGATTTTTTCTATTCAATTTTACCTTTTAACTGGTTACAAAGTTTTTTCTGTACCTTTGTGGATATTTTTCTATATGTGTACCTGTAAATAAGGACTTTGTTTAGAGTACATATATACTGATCATTTAAAAGCTACTTTTTTCACAATTGATTTTCGCTGGTTTGCTAAAGCGATTTCTAATAATATTCACATCTAAATATTAGGTTATTCACCAGCAAAAACTGTAAAATAACAAGTTGTTAATTTTAATTGCTTTACTTTTTTCGATAGATCCTTTTAATATCGAAGATTAGTTCATGTGTTGCTGGAAGAATGTCGGATTTTAAGAGAATTTGTAATCTAAAGTAATTCTAATAATTTTATTTTGGATCTGCTGGCCGAGATTTTATGTAATATAAATTTTTATTAGAGGTCTTTCCGTTGTATCAAACGTAAGAAACCTGACACGCCAGAATTAAATTAATATTCATATTTTATTTTAATTGAAGCACATATTTATTTTAAAAGTTTTAAAAATATATTTTCTTAATAAATAATTTTGCACATTTAAAAAGTTTAATTTGTATTTCCATTTTTTTACTATATGTGGTTAAATGCAATTGACATGCCATAACTTGCATTGGCCATGGCATTACAAAAAAATAAAATCATTTAACTTTTTCAGTCTGGAAAGCAAAATGTATAATTTTCACTTCTTTTCTGCTTTTTTACAATATTATAGATATGGTTATTATTTTTTAAATATATATCCTTTTTACATACTCGATTCTATTCCATAAACCACGAAAAGAATTTTTGCCAGACGCACAAATTCGTATATCATTTACAACACAAAAATGAAATATGAAAAATATGTGAAGAAAAATCTTCCCCCATTGACGAAAAAAGAAAATTTATGTAATAATCAGATACACAAAAATATAAATATATATACGATTTATTTAATGGAGTTAAAATGTTTTCTTTTAAATTGTGTTTGCGAACTCGTTAAACGAATAATATTATAATAAAATTTGTGAAATTCAAAGAAAATTGAGGAGTTTGTAACTAATTTTTAATATAAGGGAGGAATTAGATTAGATATACTGATCTGCCAAGGAAGATCAACGCTAAGCTTACTAATTAGGCTATTACATAATACCTCACGAATCTAAAAAAAAAATCATGATTGAAATTTTGGCCAGTTCTTCCGTAGCATCAATATTTTAAGTAAGTACCCAGAAAAATACTGTTTGCTGAGACTTGGATTGTCATATAGGATTTATGTTATGTCGCCTATTACACCAAACTGATAACATCTGCAACAGTTCTCAATTGCTGCAGTTTCTTGTCTTTATTCAGTATAATCAGTGCCAAGAACTCCTTATTCCGTTTAGTATTACACTTTTGTGTTTAGGTCTCTATACTTTCTGTTGTCAATATTGCCTTACTGACAATTAGCCTATTGTGGTTGGCACAGAACACAGAACACAAATTTGATAAGAAATTGTTAGTTCGTTAAATTTGAATTTACATATTTGGGTTTGGCAATTTCGTATTTATCGTTGATAAAGTAATGTTTAGTACTGTGTGAACTGAGAACCAAGAGTTGTATCCGTAAAATTGAACAAAAAAGAAACTTCTTAGTATAAATATTAAATTTATTTTTATTAACAGACAACTAATAATAACTAAATGGGTAATTTCAAATTTATATAAAAGCTGAGCCAAAGAAAAACAAATGAAACAATTTCGGTTCACAGGAGGCCAAAGTAAAGTACATACATAATTTTGAAAGAAAACAAGGCCGATAAAAATAGTACAATTTCTTTTACAAAGGACGCAATGGTCAAATAATTCAACCCCTAAAAAATTATATTATTAATCCAGAAAAATTTATATTTCCCGAGGTTTACCAATTAATAAATTGCATTTTGTTTTTTAATATTCGAATATGATAAGGAAAAACGCACAAAAGGAAAAACGCACAAGATAAAAATCCAATTATGTGAATTAAAATAAGTAGAAAAACAGAATTTTCATCTCAAGGAAAACTTTTAATTTGAAATTTTTTTTAACGATATTAAAAAAAATTATTCTTGTTTTCAATCCTGCCAAGACCAGACATTATAGAAATGAAAGTTTTAAACAAAAAGTTAAAAAAAAAAATGAAAAAACTTTAAAGTTTTGCAAAATGATATTTCCAAACAAAAAAAGTTGAATATGAAAAACTTCTTTTATATCACTTTCAGGTACAATCCTAAAAATGTGATATCCTTTAAATAGATTTCTAAAATTTCTTTTGTTTTTTTATTTGTTGTATATGTATTTGAAAAAGTTAAGAGAGAGACTCTTTATGTATGTCCAAAATTGAATGTACAATTCAATTTCGTCGGAACATACCAAAATGAGCTATTAAAACTAAATATAATAAAATAAAGATATCAACAAAATAAATAAAAAAACTTGGGAAAAACATTTATTTTATTTGCAATGGAAATTTCCCTTTTACAGAATGAATTTCGATTTTATTCGATGTCTGCTGTGTCTCAGAACGTATTAAGGATTTTCGTAAAAATATAAACAATTACTTTCTAAAATATATAAATTATATGATTTCCAATACCGATTTTTTTTGGATATCGGTTTATTTTTATAAGGTTTATTCGCCTTATAAAAAATCGTTGCCTTGTAATTTAAACCAATTTTTAGTTTTACTAAATGGCTGAACCAAACTGTTCAAACTATGAACTATTACTTAAATATGAAATAAATAAACTAAAAATATGCGATTAAAAACCGCTTTTCTACTTCAAAAACTTTAAAAAAAAGAGTAATTTGATTTGGAAATGGATCAACTTGATGATATGGAAATGCTATATAATAAGCAATTTCTTTAAAACTAAAATTCAACTTTTTTAATAATATAATTTATTTTAGGTTAGGTTGGGTTTAGGAAAAGGTGGTTTCAAGACAGTCCATCTCTGCAGCTATTTCGCTTATTGTGATATTACTTCTAATTATTTATCACTGATCAAATCCGTACTGTTGCTGAAACAGAACAACTGCTTCAGTGACAAATGCCATGTTTCTGAAAGAACGACAACATAGCATTCGTCACTTATTTTGAAAGAATCTATATAGTTCCCTGATGATCAATTGTGTATACCTGTAAAACGAAGCCATTTTTCTGGCTTTCTTCCTATTCATTTGAAGAAGCTCCTCACTTTCTTGATGGTCCAGGAATCAATAGCTTCGAATTTCGAATGTCTTAGCCATTGACGTATGTTCCAGTTGGAATTCGTGAGATTGGTCAGTTTTGTTTCCTTTTGTAGCGTTCTGAAAGAAAACATTAATGATAAACTTAAATCTTAAGCACACAAAAAAACGGTTTCGTAGTCTTCCCGTTGAGAACCCTTAACAACGTAAAACCTTTACAAAAAAAAAATCATATAGATTGCAACTGTACTGATATCCATTTAATGCAGTCCTTTGGGGAATTTCAAAATTAAAAATAACAAAAAAAAAAAAAATATAAATTTAATCCTTGAAAATGTTTTTTTTTTTTTTGGATTTGTTTGGCATAAGAAAATCCCAAATCGATAATCAATAACCAAAACAACAACAAACAGTAAATTCCATATGTGTATGGGTATGGGTATATAAAATATCATCATGTAAGCTCCAAATTACTTGTCAGACCAGCAGTTTTTTTTATTTATAAATTTCTTTTGTTTTATTTTATATCCCCGAAAACATGTCCTTTTTTTCTATGTGCTTATTTACCTTAGGTAAAAACACCTTCAGTAAGAAAACAAAAAAATATTTCAATTTCATGGGAAAAACAGGGAAAGTTTCAGAATATACTTTCTAGAAATATTAGAAAATATTGAATTTTTATGCTGGAGAAAACTATGTTATTACATCCATGACTTTTTCTAATAACATACAATTTTATTTTGTTAACCATCGAAAATAAAACAATATTTTTGTTTGTAGTCCTTTACCACTGCATAACACAGAAGAGAAGACTTTGAAATTTTCGTAAAGAAGTAAATATTATTACAAGGATATTAAGGAGATACAAATAAAAATAACATTTCTTGTTGGTAACTTTATAATATTGATAAAAAAAGGCGAATAAATATTGAATTCAATTTTTATGTTTTCTTTGTGTTTTTTTTTTCTTGTTTCTGTTATTTTTTTGCACCTTAAAAAGGTTCGATGACAAGCTCATAAAGAATTACTATGTTTGTTATAAGGTTGAATAATTAATAGTGGTCAATTTCAAAATGTTAACTGCTAAGTCAAATTATGTACATGAAATTGAAGAATTTTAGTTAAATTGAAAAGAACAAATAAATTTACTATTTCATGAGTATTAATATTGAAGCTACACATTTTCTCATTAATATTCCATTTCATATTCAAATCAAAAAGAAAACCAGTATCCTTTGGAAACAGAATGCCGCTCACTCTTGACGATAATTGTTTGGATTTGTAGAAAGATGTAAAAATGATTTTCTCCTGTAATTCTCGTAATAATTTCAATTCAGCCATATTAGTATATCCATTCGGGTGCGTCGTAAATTTCTATGTAATACAGTATTCAGAAGCAGTCAGTTTGATGATCGGGCAGTCTATTTGATGATCTCTGTGATGACCTAACCATTCTCGACGATAGCCACAATTAAACTATTGTGTCTTTCGCATAACTTTAATTTGTAAAAAATCAAACTGCTAATTATAAATACGCTCAATTTCTGGATCTTTCTTCTACTTAAAAGCATTTGGTAAACTATATTTCAGTGTAGGTAAAAGTCAACTTTTATGGTTAGGTTTTCTTCCAAAAACTAAATTAATTCTCATAGAATTAAAAAAAAACTAATTTATTATTTACATATTTATTTATTTTTTAATTTATATTTTTATTATTATTATTTTGTTAACACTTTTTATTTTTAATAATTTAAAATTCGTAAAGAGAATAATTGAACAAAATTCCACTTTTAGCACTGATTTTTCATAATTTATAATTTGTTGTTTTTTTTTTTTTTAATATTTATGGACTATGTCCTGGTGGGAAACCACCTGGATTTCTTTGAGGTGTATATTCAGCAATTATTTCATTGATAATATCATCAGCTGATTTATCTGTAAAATAGCGTACTGGAAATTGTGGATGATGCCCATCATAATTAAAGAATCTAAAGTGAAATTTTAAAACAAATGATTTATAATTGTTAAACGCGAGTCAATTCTGTGTACTTACAAAACAGTTCCTTCAGCTTGTGGTGCTGGTGCAGCTAAAACAATTGCAAATATGACACAGCACTAATTAAAAGATTAAAGAAATAAAAACACAGAATTAAAAAAACATAAATATCAATTTTTTTTTTTTTATTTCTTTACCAATGCTAAAATTATTCCTTGAATTGTTCGACTCATTTTTTTGAAAGTTTATGGTATGAGCTGGACGTCTATCTGTATATATTCCTAAAAGAAACTGATTTTTAAATAAATTTTACCATTAACTTATATACTATTTTTCTTTCAAGGTTAGCGGATATAATCACAAAATGATAATTTCTATTAAAAAAAAAACAGTTTTTATAATTCGCAATAACGACAAGCGTCTTCGATATAATATTGGTAGCGATTTGATATTACATAATAATTTTAATAAAGCTTAGTATTATTATTATTATTATTTTTATATATTAATTTTTTTTTAATTATATGACTGGGATTTTTAAGAGAAAACTAGTTTTTTTTTTAAAAAATTCTTTTGGCGGAAAATTAACATAGACAAAAATTATTCTTTATGATGATGATATGATTTTAAATGACAATAGGGTGGCAAATATGTCGGAAATTTTTATTTGATATTAACACTTAATAATATATTATATACAAAATAATTATTGTCAAAAATATATTGATATTGACGACCGACAAAAAAAAAAAAAACATATTTATGTATTTTTTTAAGAAATAAAAATCAATTCTAAATTTAGAATTTTTATATTTATTATCAAAGTCCACAAAAACTGGACGACGACAATCAATTAGTAATGCCGGCGCGAATTATTTTAATCTTTTTTAATAAATATTATTTATTCATAATTTATGCATATTTAACACTTCGTACGACGTAACACAAACATTTTTTGTCGGTAACTTTTGAAATTCCCAAAATGTTACAAAAAAAACAAGATTTGTTATTTTTTTTAAAAAGATTGTTGTTTTTTTTTTTTGAATATTTTGATCTAATTTACATTCATTCTATCATCATTTTTTACATTATTGATGATGACCGAATAAGATAATATATTTTTATGTTAATTAATTAATCTCTTCTAAAAATTTAAATTTTAAAGGAAAATATTTAAATTTTTGTATTTGTTTTTACAGATGGAAGACGAAGGTAATCATGGAAATGATGAGACACGTCTCTTTATACTATCATCATTGGCACAAAATCAAAAGAGTCGAGTTAATTGTATTTTATGTGAAGATGCAATGCTTGTATTTGATCGTTATCCACTTGTTGATGGATCATTTTTCTTGAGCCCAAAACAATATTCACCTGGATGTATTGAAGTAAGTCAAAATTTTGTAGAAGAAATTATAATCTGTTAATCATAATTTTTGAGGTTTGAGTGGAATTTTCAAAGTAATTATGCTATTTAATAAAAAAAATTGTAGTATTTCATAAATGAATGACGTTCATTTACATAACACTATCTACTTCGAAATGTGCTAAAGAATCTTGTCTATATAACAATTTTTCATGGAATTATTGTTATAGATAAACTATTTGAATGTTTGCGGAAAATTATTATATTTAATTATATTAGCTTGAAAATTGTTTCGAAGTTGTTTCATCAAAGTAAATGAATCCAGATTGTTAACTAAATTTTATTTGCTTAACCTAAAATTAATTATTTTTATATTTGATTTTGAAAATTTGTGGTTTAATTAATTAAATTATTGAAATTTTCAGGTTAAATACGAAGGTCGAATGCATTATTTAACAGCTGTTTGTATGGGATGTTTGGATGGTCATTCGACCAGCCGTGGAATATGTTGCAGGTAAATTTTTGCTGAACAACATAATTAAATTATATAAAAAAAAACTCAATTTAAAATTTTATGATAATAAAAAAATTTACATTTTCTTTTTTCTTTTAAATTACTTAAGATTTTGCGGTGAAAAATGGGATGGATCTTCACTTGTTTTGGGAACTATGTATTCCTATGATATATTTGCTGCAATGCCATGCTGTATTGAACGTCTAAAGGTAAATAAAATAACTATCTAAATATAACTTAAAACAGTTTTGTCATTTAAACTAAGATTACCACCGGAACTTATTATTTTAACTGTGATGAACTTACAGTTTTCTCATAAAATCGATATTTTTTTATTTTTTCTTATTTTCTTTATTTTATTTTTATATATTTTTTATTTAATTTACAGTGCAATGCTTGTTTCAAATTACTTTTACCACCCGAACAACGTCTCAACTTTTATAGTGATTATTCACATTGTGTTACATGTCCATATTGTGCAACACAAGATACACATTTTGTTAAACCATTGGCACATTGTTACACCAAATACATTAACCCGGCTGGTATTCAGTTGCCATAACATGAAGCCCTGTTGGAGTCTCCAAATTCAGCGTTGTTGTCATCAGTTGCATCACCACCATCATCAGCAACATCATTGTCATCATCGTCGTCATTATTGTATTCGCCAAATACTACTGCTCCAACATCAACTATAATACCAAAATTAATAACAACAATGATAGGTGGTCATCATCCATTACATAATCAATTTTCTGGCCTAATTGATTATACAGCACCAATGCCACCACCAATAACATCAGCAGTAACAGCAACAATAAGTGGTGTAGCTGGTAATAATAATAATAATAGTATTATTTGTGGTGGCGGTGGTCTATCACAAATAAATCAAGTAAAATTACAAATTCTAACATCAACACCAGCATCAACATTAACAACACCAACGACAACAACAACAACAACCAACAACAACAACAATCAAGGATTATCAATAGCATCTACAACAACAATTGCTGATAAAAAATTAATAAATAATTTAATACAAGAATTAAATATTCCTGTACAACAACATCAACAACAAAAACATAATTGTAATGTAGATATATATGGAGATTCTAACAGTATTATTAATAACAATTTAAATAATAGTAACTTTGATAATAGTAATAATTTCAATAATATGATTAATAATAATAATAATATATGGGAGAAAAAACAACAAACAATTCATAATCATATTAATAATAATAATACATTGGCTAATCAAAATTTATGGGGTATTCAGCAACAACAGCCAATAATACAACCAAATGCATCATCAACACCCTATCATAATCATAATCATTCATCACAAAGTCCTCCTAGTTCCACTTCTACATCTTCACAATCACCAAAATCATCAATGTCATTAAATAATACACAATATCATAGTGCAAGTAGCCATAGTAATAGTAAAGAATCCCTATGGACATCTAATCAGTCCTCGCCAAATTGTAATAATATTAGGGAACAAATATTTTATACTCCACCACCACCAAATGGACAACAACAGCAGCAACAACATCAACAATCATCTCAAATCCGATCTAATAATAATACAAATTTGTGGGAAAATTCAACAATTCCAAAAATTTCACAAATAATTAATACACCAGTTTCATCAGTAGGATGTCATAATTCTAATAATAAAGAATTAATTGGATCAATTTGGACAACACCAACAACATCAGCAACAGAATCATTATCTGTTACGAAACAACAACAGCAACAACAGCAATTTGCATCATCATTTATTGGAGGAAATACAAATAATATAAAGAATATAATAAGTAATTTATGGGATTTACCATCATCATCATCAACAACAAATTCTTCAACAATATATAATTCAAATAATTTACCAATGGGAATGATACCACAACAACAACAACAGCAACAACCTCAATTAAATCGGTCTAATGATATTCTACTTAGTGATCTCTGGAGTAATAATAATAATTCTTCAAATAATAATACATCAACACCAATATTAGGTGGCAGCAATACTAATACAAATCATTTATTATCACACCAACACCAACATAAAGATTCAATTAGTAATCTTTGGTCAATTCCGTCAGTAAATCAAAATACTGCAACAGCTGCAACATTAATGAATAACAATAATATAAATAATAATGTTCAGTTAAATGGTAATAAAATACGTCCATTAATTGGCAATGGTGTATCAACAGGTCAAATATCAAATTCAGCATCACGAGAATTATTTCCATCATCAAATAATGCTGCTAGCTCATCTTGTGGTCAATTGTTCTCTGAAGATTTTCTCAACTATTTAAATATGATTAATTAAAAAAAAAAAATTGAAAAGAAAAATAATGTAAAAAGAAAACATAATTTTAAATCTTATAAAAAATCATAAATTCATAAATAATATGACCATTTTTTTTTTAAAAAAAATCAACCTATCTATATAAATTTAAAAAAAGAAATATCTTTTTTTAAGAAATAATTAATTTTATAAACAAATTTTTATTTTATTATATAATATTTAACTTAGTAAATTTTTTTTTTAACAATTTTTTATATAAATTTTATTATTATATTTGCAAAAAACAAACGAAAAAAAACCTAAACAAAATGAAGGAAATCAATTTTAATTGAATTTTTATATTTAACATAAATGAAAAAGAAATAATTTTTCCACAAAAACAAAAAAACTTTATATATTTTTATTGTTAATTAGTTTTCTAAATGTTTTTTAATTAATTTTTTTTTTTTTTTTGTTTTTACATTTTGCGTGAATTTTTTTAACCATTTGTTTTTTTTTTTTTTTTTTTTAAAAAAATCCTTTTATTATTTTTTTTAATTTGTTTTTTTTATTCATTTATAATTTTGAAGTTTTTTGGTGGACAACATTTTTTGTTTGGTCTTTCGAATGGAAGGAAATCCTTCATCATAAATATTTTTTTTTCCATATTTATTATTATTAAATTCTTTGATTAAATTTCGAAGATTTTCATATTTTCAATTTTAATAATAACAAAAGAATAAAACATTTTTTTTTTTTTTTGGCTTTATGAAAAACAGAAGAACCTTCAATATTTTTTACTACATATAAAGTTTTAAAAACGATTTTACTAAAAAACTTGATAAAAAATTAAAATATCTAAAAGAAAATAATGAAAAATCAAGTGAACTTCGAAAAGCATCACAAATTACATTAAAAAAGATAAATATTTTCGAAATTTTTAAATGAAGTTAAAAGAAATATTTCATAATATAAAAAAAAAAATCATTAGTTTTTAAGGACACAATTTTTATACCAATTTTTTTTATATATACTTAAAAATATAATAATATTCTAGTAAATAAGAAATTCTCAAAAAAAAAATTAATGAAATTTATTATAATTATTAAGGATAGTGGATTTCAGTTTGAAAGATTTTTAAGTATTTTTTTTTTTTTGTATACAATTTATGGATAAAATTGTATACCAATTAAGTTTTTTGGGGTAGTAGAGATTGTTGTTAAATAAAAAAAGGTGAAAATTATTATAAAATATAATTAATTTTATTGGTGGTTATTTTGGAATGCTGTGGAACCTCAATAATAACTAAAAAAAAAAAAGAATAACAAGAAAATTTGTATAAAAATATTTTTGTTTAGTTAGAAAGTTTTTATTTTGCACCAAATTTAATTGTTGTATTATTTATTAATATCTCAAAAGGAATTCTTGAACATTTTTTATTTTGTAATAGATTTTAAGAATAGAACAGACGAAACTGTGACAAAATTTTTCATTTTTTTTTTTAAATACATTTTTTTAGGGATATAAGATAAAGGCAAAATTCGATAATAAAAAAAAAAAATTAAAATCACAATAAAAATTTAAATAAAAGTGTCTAAATATTGTGGCTCAACAAGTGAAATAAATTATAGAGAAACATTTAATTTTTAAATTGTTTCGATTAGAACTTTAAATCGAATTATATATTTGAAAAATTTATAAAAATGTATTTTTGCACATTTTTTTAATTTATAAAAAATAATTAATGTAAATTTAAAAAAAAAATAAAAAGAAACACTGTAAAAACATCAATAATACTTTTAGTCTTTAATAATTATTAATAAATATAAATACTAATAATAATATATTATATATTGAAAAAAAAAGATGTGAGTGATATATAAAATTATAAAATTTCGTATTATATCTGTTTTTAATAAGCAATAAGAAAATTACCTTGTTTTTTAAACATTTCACCATTAAGACACATCATCACTTTTAAATACTTAGAAATTAATTCGGGTTGTGCGAACAAATATTACAAAAAAAAAAAAAAAAATATAAAATTAATATCTAAAAATATACAAATTTTTAATAAACTTTTGTTATTTTCTTTTAGAGATTACATTTTTATCTACAAAATAAAAATATAATCTAACAAATATTACCAAATTTCATTCCAAATAGCTTAAAAAAGAAATAAGGCGAAATTTTTTTTTAAGTGGTATGTGAAAATCTTAAAAAATAATGTATAAATTTCTCATAAAATTTGTTGATACAAATTCATTTTTTTTATGTATAGTTCAACAAATAACTCATTAATAAATAACTAACCTAAATAAATTCCATATATTTCAAATCCTTACATTTGGTTCCATCAAAAATATCCTACATTTCATTTTTCATTACACATTTTTTTTTTTTACCGTGATTGTTTGTGTGATTTTAATTTAAAACTATGAAAAAAAAAAAAAAAATTATATTAAAATCGATAAAAACAAACAAACTTTATTAAATAATTATAAAGAATATAATCTAAAAACAAAAAAAAATATTAAAAAAATATAATTAAGATTTAAATTTTAATGTATGTATATGATAAAAATATATATATATAAAATAAATTTAATTAGACATAAAAAAAAACAGTTTCGTTTTTTTATATATAAAATTATACTATAAGAAATATTTTTTTTTTTGTTTGTGTAGATTAAAATATCTCTAAAAATAAAAATTTAATAATAATAAATTAATTTGATTTTTGTAAAAAAATTATTTGTATAACCTTAACAACAACCGAAATGTTAATATCGTAGTTCATTATTATTTCAATAAAATTAAAAATCATAATTTGTATAAAAATATATTGACGCATTTTGAATGTGTTATGCTTAAAATCTTTATATTTGGTTGTTGTTGTCAGTTTTGTTATAAACGAATAAGATACTTTTAAAAAAATCAAAGATCATAAATTTTTTTTTTTTTTAAATAATCCACAAATCTTTGTCCCTAAAAAAAATTAAATGAATTTTTCTTTTGAAAGTCTTATGCTCCAAAATAAAAATTCCCCCTACCCCCCTCCAGAGAAAGTGCAAAGTGTGTTGAAAAAATCATTTAAATAAAGTGTTGGATAAAAAACAAATATACAATTTTTTAATAAAAAAAATGAAATTTATTATTAATTAATAAAAGAAAACAAAATATTTTGAGTAAATTGTTATATTATTAATTAGTAAAAAAAAAAAAAATTACTATAAAGAAGAAAATAAAAATGTTAATAAGATTTTTCTTTTCTTTTATAATTTGGTAATTGATGAAGTTTGTTAAGTAAAGAGTGTGTTAAGAAAATTTTGTTCTTGTTTGTTAAAGCAAATCAACAAAATATATATAATAAATATTTGGAGTAGACCTTCTCAGATCATCTGATGAAAATATGTACAAATAGGGACAAAAAACTTTGTTTAAATTTGTGGATTTTTTAAAAATAATAAATAAATATATATATATATATAAAAAATCATATTGTAAAAATGTTATATTGTCGTCGTCCGATGTAATAATTCCGAGGTGAATAGAATGCGGACGACAATTAAAAAATATCAACAAACAAACAATTTTTTACATAATGTATTTTAAGATGTTGTATAAAATTACATTACGTATACAAAACAAAAAAATAATGTATAATTACAAGAAATTAAATACAGAATTTTGTATAATTAATTTTAGGTTATTATAAAAGAAAATATCTTAAATTTTTATATATAATTAAAATAAAAGTAATATGTAAACTAAAAAATAAACAAACTAGTGAAATAATTATTAATGAAAACTTTTTAGATACATACTATTATATATACATTTTTTTATTTTAATTAAATTGTATTTGTTTTTTTATTATATTTTAGTTGCATTTTTTTTTGTTTATTTCATTATTTTAACTTTATACTTTTTTTTCTTATATTTTTTTTTTTTGTAAACTAATTAAATAAATAAATGATATAATTACAAATAACCCACAAAATAGACAATTTTAGTTTAAATTTAAATTTTTGTTGATTTTTTCATTAATGTTTAATAAAAAAATAAAAAAATTAAAATAAATAATAATAATAAAAAAAAAAAAATGAAACAAAAATTAAATAAATATGTAATGCTGTACTAAACTAAAACTATATACATATAACTATATATACAAACTTATTAATTCATATATTAAATTTAATCACAAATGGAAAAAATATGAATATATATTGCAAAATACAATTTTTTTTTCTCTTAAATAAATTTATGTAAAAAAAATTTTTACCTAGAACATAAAAGAAAAATTGATAATTTTTATTTCAAAAAGTATTAAATTGAAAAAACGAAGCTAAATCGAAAAGAAAATATTAACAAAACACATTTTGAATGGATTTATAAATAGCATAACTTAATACGATGGCAAAAAAAAATATTGTTTATTTTTGATTTGGACAGACTTATGGAATATGTGCGGATAATATATTTAAAAATCCAAATTTCAATTAAAATATTAGTAGTCCAAGTGGGAAATTTAATACCAAAAAAAGAGTATAAATAAAATTATTTCTAAATTGTTTTGAAAGCTATTTTACAAAAACATCAATAGCTAATTTATTAATACGGAACGATTATTTATAAAAAATAAATACAAAACCAATGAAATTTTCTTTCATTTTTTAAGATGTTCCAAAACGAAATTAATTTTTACCGAATCCATATTTTTTTTTTCTTGGCGGTTAGGGACTTTACAACAATAAACTGAAAAATGTGTAAATTAAAAATGATCCCTTTTCAAACAGAATAACAAAATCAAAAATGTACAAACTATAAACTGATCATCCATAAACCAAAATAAAATATCGTTTAGAATAAATTAATAATAAATAACAATTTTATTAACCAAAAAATAAAGAATCGTGTAAAGTAAAACTGATGTACAAATGTAAAAATAATAAACAAAATTAAAAGCTGCTTAATTATAAAAAACAAGAAAACGAAATAAAAATAATATTACCTCAAAATTACAAATTTTCTTAAAAAATCCCAAAGTATCGAATACTCGAATACAAAAATATTGCAAACAAAAAAAACGAAAATACTTTTTAGAGTTTTAAAATTTTATAAATAATTATTCTTTTTTTTCGGAAATTATTAAATTTTGTCTTTTAAATAAGAAAATTATACAGGTAGGTAAAAAACTACGAAAAATAAAAATGAACTGTTGCCAAAGGAATTTAATATTTAAACAAAATAAACTTTTTAACTGCCAAAATTAATTACCTCAAATGGAAAAAACTTAAAAAGAAAAAAAAACAAATTTGTAACAAGAACAAAATTAATTAAAAATGTAGTAGAAAAATCATATCAGAAATCACAAAACTCATCAAAAATAAATAAAAAAATTATGGAATATTAATTTTTTCCTCAAACAAAATTCACATTATTATAATAGAAAAAACTCAACAAAATTTTAATATTATTTTTTTTTTTTTTGAATTATTAACATTAATAATTTAATCATAGAACTAGAAATCAGTCAAAATGATCCTTTTAAGCTGTCGTATCATAAATATTCTAACAAAAAATCCATAGAATTAAGTTGTGTAAAAACCAGAAATTTTTTAAGTTCAGTCATTTTGATATATTTGCTAGTATTTCAGTATTAAAATGAAAAAAACAAAACCACGTAGGAACAATTACAATCGCATACTTTATCATAAAATCAAAAGATTTAAAAAAAACAATACCATTATTCTTGTATACGTACTGATGACACCCTGTTATAAAATAATTCAGTTTTATTTTATTCTACATATAAATTATAAATGAAATTTGCAAATTTTGAAATGCTTAGATTTCCTGTAATCCTCCACAATTCCACAATAATGGAGCCAAGTCTAAAATACGTAAATCATTTTTTTTATGTCTTTTAGAGATAGTTAAGGAGAATGAGGTCAGATCTCAACTTTATGTGCCCCTATAAATATTTTAATTAAACTCTTGCTTAAAATGAGTATATTAAGTTCATACCTCATTCAATTTCAGATTCTGTTGCTGTGCTCCATAATAATAATTTATATTTTAGCATTTCAGTGTTTCCAAGTTTTTAACCAAAACCCAAATTTATATTAATTATTACTAAATTATTTGAATATTTAACTATATAAAAAAAAAAAAACTTCAAAAGTACAAATGTAAAACAATTTTTTTTAAATAATTTAAATTAATTTTTAATATATATTTACTAGTTACTCTTTTTTTTTTTAATTCTTCTTTATGGAAATTTTTTGTTAATTTTAGTGTCAATATATATAAATAAATGAACTAAGGATTTTCGTTAACACTCTCTGTTGGCTGATTGGCTTAAAATAAATAGCTTTAGTCATATTTCCTTTTTCTTGACGGCCACTATATCATCAACTCAGTCATTAAGAGAAGCCAATTTTGTCCTCGAAAACCTTTAAAAAAACAAATTGTGTACCTTTTCTAGACAAAAAAAAAATAATTAAACAAAAAAAAAACTCCTTTTTAAATAAGTGTTAAATGTTTTTATATTAAATTTTTGTAATTTTCTTTATTATTAAATTTAATAATGAGTGTTTCTAATATTATTATATTAAAATGAAAATAAAAATGTTAAATGTATAAGTTTTTTTTTCCAATTTTTTCCTTAATTCTATTTTTTTTTTTTTTTAGTTTTTAATTAACAAATATTTTATGTTTTATATTTAGCTAAAAGAATGTGTCGAACACTAGAGAAACTAATATTTTATCAAATAAAAGGCCTCAAAATAAAAAGCCCAATTTAAAGAATTGGGACAGAACTTTTATCTGTTAAAACAAATTGGACATACAAAAAAAAATTAATTTAAATTACTTATAAAATAAAAACTTAAAAAAAAAAAAACAAATGTAAATTTATTAAAAACAAAAAAAAAAAACTAATTAGTTGGTTGCAAGGACCTCACACACATAAATATTTTTAAAAAAAAAATCACATTTATATTAAAAGTATTAAATCCTTAATAATAAATAAGTTAAAATTTATAGTGACATGCTTTTTTTTAACCCACAGCATAGAAATAAATCTTTATATACTAATTTAGTAATTCGCTAGTTTTTAATAAAGAAACTAATATTAATTAATAAAATGTGTAAATACATTTTTTTTTTATATAAATTTTAAGCTTAATTATTAAATAACAAAACAAAAATTAAATTTAAACAAAACACACTAAATAAATATAAAAATTTTACTAAAATATATAAAATAAAAATTAAATTCAATGCGATAATGCAAATTAACTAAAAAAAAAATTAAAAATCGTTTTTTATATTCTTAAATTTTTACATATAAATTCTAGAAATTAAATTTGAAACCTAAATGTCGTTGTTTTCTTTCGTCAAAATATATATATTAATAATACAAATATTTAATGTATATTTTTTAGTAAATAATTAATGAACATTATATAAATATAAATACTATTATTAAATAATCCTTTTTCTTATAAATTAAACATTTTATTATTTGTATTAATTCATAATTATTGTAATCTGTGCTAGAATGAGTGAAAAATTATTTTATAAGACATTTTCTCCCCCAAATACGACAAAAATTGCAAATTCTTTTTTCAACATAATATTGAAATTTCGCAGGATCCATCTTTGAGTTTGCTAACGTTAGCGAACTCTTAGGATTTCAACGTTGAATATTTGTAGACTTTATTTCTGAAAAGAATTTTGCTTCTAAATTTTTAATTCTATATTATATCCAAAATTTTCATAATTTGTATTTTTAAAAGTAAATTTTATGTTTGAAACTATTTAAACGATAATTGGTCACTAAAAAAATATGTCGATGGCGCGGTGTGTGTTCTATTTTATTTTTGGATTATAGACAACAAAAAAAAAACAACCTAAAACACAAAAAAAAAATATTAAGAAAGTCTTGGCAGGAGCAAATAAAAAAATAAACTGAATCATAATTTGTAGTAGCAATTTACATATAGGCTGGTAATAAGGACCAAATCGCAGGTGTTTTAGTTATATTTCTTCTGATAATCTTCTTCTAAACGGAAAATATTAAAATAATATAAAAAATTGAAATGTAAATTTTTCACCAAAAATGCATAAAAAAAAAAAATTAAAAAATTAAAAGAATTTAAGGAAAACCCTAAAAATTAAAATGTGTTAATTAAGCAATAAACAGAATAAATTTAATATCCATTTAGGAAAACCATTAAAGTATTTATTGTGTTTTATAAATAAGAAATTTTAATTATATTTAAATAATAATTCGGTTTTGTTTTTTTTATATATAATAAATATTATATTATAAAATATGTAATCGTAATTGCAATGAATTGTAGAACAATCGGCTAATTATAAATAATTAATTTAAAATAAATATTAATAATTAAAAGGCAGCAATTAAAAATTTAATAAATAAATAACAATTTACAAGACTGGGGATTATTGAAAAATAAATAAATAAAAAAAATATATAAAAAATTGTGATGGTTCATTTTAAAAATAAGATTTTATATATAAATATTTGTACAATTTTTTTTTTATTAAAATACATATTACATATATAATATATAAAAAAAAATATTGATAAAATTTTGTGAATTTTTCTCTTCTTTATAAAATAATATTTGATGTGAAAAATCTTTATATACTCTTAGTATTTTAAAAATCAATATAAAACATTGTTCTATACATAATTATGAATCATCTACAAAATTTTATTTTTCATCTCTGCTGTTTATTTGTTCAAATTAGTATGTAAAACATTTAAAAAAAATAAAAAAAAAACTTGTTTATCACACTGCCATATTGTCAGAAAAAATTAAATTTGTCTACAATTTAATTGAAATTATATTGTCCATCTAAAACAAAATATATTAAATTTTTTGTATAATTTAAAAATTTTATAAAATTAATTTTATTTCAATCACACACCCCAGATTTTTACATATAATATGTATATAAAGCATAAATAACATAAAGCAAATCTTAAATTTCTACCTCCTCTCTGGCTAAGCTTATATAAATACAAAATCAACAAAAAAAAACGAAAAAAAAATCAAGCAAAAACCATAATTGAAATACCTCGAATTAACAAATTTTCACAAGAAAACATAATAAAAACAAAAAAAAAACTACCAAACAAAATATTTTAAATCAATTTAAATTAAAAATTTTTAAGTAAAATATTTAGTATTAAATTTACAATCAAATATAAAAAATAATATAAAAAATTTAAAAAATATATAAATAAATAAATAAAGCAAATCAATTCCAAATTTTTAGGCTTTCTTGGTAATAAAAAATTAAAATTCTTATAATTTTTCAACGATTTTGAGCTGTAAAACTAAATATGTAATAACTAAATCTAAATGTTAACTAAAGAAAATATTTATTCATCAATTTTTTTAAATATACTATATAAAAATTTGACTGTTTAATGTAAGAGGAATAAACGTTTTTTAATTAATAAATTACAATTTAATATAATTCAAAATTTTCAATAATCGTTAGTTATACTTGATAAATGATTATATAATTAAAACTTTAGTTTTGAATAAAAAATCATTTATTATACAAAAATTCATTGCTTCGAAGTATATCCTTTTAATAGTATCAATGTATATTAGCGTTTATTCCTTACGACGACAGTAAAATACTAAAATTTATGAATTAAAAATCATCGTGCATAATTAAAATTATGCAATTTTATTGCTTAGAATGTAAATTTAAACATTTTGTAGAAATGCATAATAATATCTCGCCCATCACATCGGAATTAATTTTAATTTCTATTACGTATTTTATATAATTATATGAAAATGTTCTTATAAATCTTTTGTAATCATAATTTTACTAAGAATTTTTAGCACAATTTATAAAATTAGTCAAAGAAAAGACTAATAACTAAAAAATTACGTTGGTTTTTTAGAACTTCACTAAGTTAATAATTGATCTAACTATGATTTATTGATATAGTAAAATAAACTGTATCAGTAATTTAAATACGTTCAAATATCCTGGAAAATTTAAAATTTTCTGCCAATAACAAGCTTTGTAAAGCTTCATTTTACCATTTTTTTTTTTTTTGAAATTTTTCACTTAAATACAAACTTAACCAATCTTACTTGGCTGGTTGTCCGATGACAGTTGTGAAAAAAAATATTTTCCTTATTTTAAATGTGTTTTTTCTATCTTTACCTAATAACGTTTTGTGTGAATTTATTGTGTTTATTTAAATATTAAAAATAAAATAAAAAAATATTTAAAAGCTACAAAAAATAAATAAAAAAATATAATAAAAAATAAGCAAAAAACAAAAAAAAAAAAATCAGCCACAAAAATCTAAATTTTAAGGAATCGCATTAATTAATTTTATTTTCTATATAATAATATTTCAAAATTAACGAATTTCGGATTGTATACGTGCGGCGAAGAAAACGACAAGATTTTTCTTATCAATTTTCTTGTTTTTTATTTCAAAATTAATGTAGAAACTTTATTTTTTTTTTAATTTAGCACTTAAGAGCTTTTATTAAATATATATAAAAAAAAAAAATTACATAAAAAATTTAATTCGATAAATATTTTTCAAAAAAAAAAAAAATGTTTGGACGTAAATATTTGTAAGCTGTAGAAATAGGAATATTTTTTTAAATGTAAACTAAAATTAGAAAATGCTCCACGAATGTGATAATTAACAAAAAAAAAAAAATTAAGAACGTAAATTTTTCTAAATAAATGGAAATTATAAATTTTCTTTAAGATTTTCATATAATTTAGTCTACTTTTTCAAAATTAAATTTTTTATATATAAGTTTAATTAAACTTTAATCAGTTCTCGTTATAATATTTTAGTAATATAAAACATTACTAAAAATTACCCCCTGTAAATTTCGGATTATAAAATTTCGGTTTTTATTTTTCAATTAAAGACTCGTATCTGTGACAAAATTTATAGAAATAAGATAAAAATTTGGCTAAAATGAAATGAATTTAAATTTAATAAAAGAAAATAAAAAATTAAAAATTTTGCGAATTAAAATTAACAAAAATTGATTAAATCCAAAAATTAAAATTTTTTTTGGAAAAAATTGGCAATAAAAATTTTCCATTTTTATTTCAATCTCAACCAAAAAATTTTAATTGGTAAGAAAACTCGTCTCTGTGGTGAAAATTTAGCATAAAATTAATTTAAAAAAAAATTATGTTTCTGGTGTAAATTTCTGGTATAAAGCGGCCTAGTAATATAGAAGCTCTTAACGATAAGATTAATTTAATTAAAAGAAAAGATGAAAAAAAAAAAATTGGCATTTAAATTAACCATAATATAAATTTGTAAAAAGTAAAGTACGAGTTGCTCTCAAAAATCGCATACTAAATTACGTCTAGGTTTAACGAAAATAAATAAAAATATTTTTATTTTTAAATATTTTTCTACAAAACAAAAATGATTTGGAAACTCTTTTTGTGGCTGACTTTATAAAAATTTTTTAAAATTTCTTTTTAATTTTTATTTTATATTTTAGTTTTGCTAACATTTTATTATAACAAATAAAATAAAAATGCATTAAGGTTCATTATCTTCGACAATTTTGGTAATCAACATTAAAAAAATGTTCTCGAACATTTTTTGAATAAATAAATAAAATATAAAAATAAATAAATAAAATACAAATAAATATTCTAAAAATGCTTTTTACAACAACAACAAAACAAAATACATACACATTTACAAAATATATAATTATAATATCATCATTAATAATATTAAAATTATTAATATAATAATGAAAATATCCTCAGAAAATTACAAAAATACAAATCAATATTTATTTATATAAAATAAATAATAAATAGTATATATATAAGTGAGACAAAAAAGGACGAAAGGATAAAAAAAAACTGTTTGACATTAACTTTTCGTCACCCAAAACAAAAACAAATACAATTTTACACACAGTTTTCCAGTGAAAATATACCTCAAAATAAAAAATAAAACAAAATTATAATAGAAAAATAAAAACATAATTAAGTAGAATTAAATTTTTCACAATTTAATATATAATATAATTACAAAATAAATAAATAAATATAAATAAAAATAATTATATATTTAGAGTATTTAATAGACAAAATACACAGAAAATTATTATTAAAAGGATTTGTTTTTGAAAAAAATATAAAGATTTTAATTATAAATCGAGCATTTTTTATATGAAATTGATTTTCGAGTAAATATTTGATTTATTTGTACGGAAAAAGAAACCACTAAAGGTGTATTTACAATGCTGGCGTTGACTTCAAACATTAGCTTTGATTGTTGATACCATCTATCTAGTTTTATCCAAGTTAGAAAAGAAAAATTTGTGATTTAAAATGTATATTTTTATTTTGGTAACGACGATTAATAAAATATATAACTAAGATATTTAGATCGATATATCGAAAATACATTAAAACTATTTATTGCTATATGCAACCAAAAATAATCAAACAACTTCAAATCGTAGACGTAACTTTTGTTCCCAATATGTCAACTATTTTTTAAGCTAATTGATGATACAAATAATTAAATTGATTTCTATGTTTGAACACATCAAGTGACACAGAACAAATTACAAATCTTAGTCTACGCTGACATTAGTTGACACTAGCATTGTAGATAGACCTTAACAAAAAAAAACCAAACTCAACTATTATATAACTTTAATCTTTTCAAATGGTTTTTATTCTTAAATGAAAAAAGTAAAAAATAAAAATAAAATTGTTTGTTAATATAATTATAAAAATCATATAGACTCAATGGAATTTGTTATGTTTGTAAATTTTATTTTATTTAGCTCAAAAGGAATATAAAAATAAAAAAAAAATACTAATTTTAATTTATTTGATTTTTATTTTTATTTTATTTTAAATTAATATACAAATTTTAAAAAATTAAAAATTAAATAATACAGTAAACCACATAAATATAAAATTTGTTTTTAGCTAAAAAATCGATTTTGTCATAACGAATTCTTAGATTTTTCAATTAAGTTTTTTTATTATTTATATCCATTTTGTTATTTTATAAGAATTTTTTATTTGAAATTTTTGTAGGGAAATAATAATTAAAATAAAGATATAAATAAATCACAATTTTTACACAAAGATTTTTTATTTTATAGATTAGTGGACATGAATTAGTACATTGTCATTTTTGGATAGTGCCAGATTCTCTACTATGTATAAGAATCTTGTGTATTTTTGGAAATTATTAGTTACTATAATTTAAATTTAGAGTTTTGCCATTGAAAAATAGTAAATGAATTATAATTCAATAATTAGTAGTAATTTAAAAGAATATTCTTTCAAATTATTATTAAATATGAAGATACAGTGAGAATTACCTGACATAGTAGAGTCTTTAGCTCTAAGACTAATAAAGACAGACACAAAAATGATTTTGAAACTATATAATAAATATAAATGCTTACATTAAAATATATAGAAAATTTCCTACCTTAATGCACATTTCTTTAATATTTATAATCCTTTTTTACGTGTACCTAATTTTTCTTTTAGTGATTTTTTGTTTTAATTTTCTTTTCATTTTAATTCATTTTAAAATGAAATTTTTGTTTAAATATTTTATTTTAAATATGTAATTATAATATATAATAAAAAATAAAAACAAAGAAAGAAATTAAAACAAAATACACACTTACCCCCAATTTTCGAAAGTACAAATTGTTTTTCATTAAGATTTTTATAATATATATGAAACATAAAATTAAATAAATAAACTATATAAATGTATATTATATTAAAACAACAAAAAAAAAACATAACTATTTTAACAAAATAAAAATTCAGAAAAATTAAAATATATTATATAAAACGTGTTTACTTAAATAGTTTTCTTTATATTCTATAAATTTAAATATAATTCTAAAATATTCAAATTTTATGTTAAAAATTACAATTTAAATACATAACCTACAAAATACAAAAAAAAAACATTAATTAATCCTTTATTATAAAATTTTCCAATTTAATTTATATTTGTTATATATATATATATATATACATATATAGCATTTTCAAATGAAGTTAGTCCTTTTTCTAAGTCAAATTGGTATTTTGTTAATCGTTTATTATAATTAACATGAAATTAACAACATGAAATTTTATACATATTTAATAAAAACTAAATTGTATTCGTCAGATATAAAATTCAAAAATGTTTATTAAAAAAAAAACTACAAATTTGAATTTGAAATTGACTAATTTGACTTGGAAATGTTATAATATCATAACCTAAATATAACAAAATATACAAAAATATTGTGATTATTATTTCGTTAGCAATAAATAATTTTTTTTTTATTAATTTTATTAAATATAAATGATATACAAATAAAATGTCGTTTCTTAATACTTAATTATAATTTAAAAAAAAAAAAATATATTATATTAAAAATAAAAAATAAATCCCATAAATCAATTTTATTATATATACACTGAAAAAAAATAATATACTTAGTTTAATTTTTAATTTGAATAAATTTATAATTTTACTTTTAAATAATTTCGTTGAGAAATGTTTTATTTTTAAATTATCAAATAAAATTTTTGTAATGAATTTTTAACTATATTATAATTTAAATGAAAAGAAATTTACAAATATAAAATTCACAATTTTTAAAGAAAGAAAAATTATTGTTTTTAATGTGAAATATTTATTAAATAAACAAGTAAAAATTCAAATTATTATTAAAAACGAAAACTACAAAAATATAAAAAACAGAAATATGCATAAAAAAATAAAATAAAAACAAGATACAAAAACAAAACAAAATTTTGTTTTTAATATGAAAAGTGAAAAATTAATAGAAAATTTCTGTTTTAGTTGAGCTTTTCTTTTTTATTTGTTTTTATACTTTTGTACTTTTATAAAGAAAAACACAAATAAAATTTCCAAAAAAGTGAAGAAAAATCATTGTAGAATTCAAAAAATAAACTATATATAAAAAAATAACAAAAAAAAATTAAAAAATTAAAAAAAAAAAACTAAAATTAATGTATTTTATCCATTTATACCTAAAAATATCTAAACTTAGTGTGTATACATTTATTGAATATATATAAAATTATTACAAAAAAACAAAAAAAAAATATATTATTATAAAATTCGCAAACTTTTCAAAAATAAAGATTTTTCATGGTGTGTAAATCGTGAATAAAAAATTAAAATATTCTTATTTTTTTGTAAATAAATATTGAAGAGAAGATTTTAATAATTATAGTATTCAATATACAGATAACGATCTATCATATCGGAATTTGAAAACGTAAGTAATCTATCTCGAAATTGTATTATGCAGAACTATTGAATCAATGGAATTAAAGATGAATATGTAAAATATTGTATAAACATAGAAAAACCTAATTTTTTCATAAGTACTGTTAAAGGACAGTTTCCAGATTTATCTGGTCCATGTGTTATTTATTTACTTGTAACGTTTGGTATACGTACTATATGATATTCATGAAAGTTTTTGTTTCTTACCTGAATTAGATGGATAACTTTAATCTTCCACTAATCAGAGAAGTTATGTAATGGAAAGTTAAAAGTTAAACTACATACAATAGTATTACAATTCTGAAGGACATTGATGCAAGAAAAGCAAAAGTATGCCAAAATTTCAACTTTTTCGATTTGAAACGCTGGAAAATGTAAAAAAGAAGAAGTTAACATTACAAATTTTCAAAAAAAAAATATATTTAAATTGTTGCATTTCAATTATTTTAGAATATATTTTTATACAATTTTAATTTGAATTTATATCACCTGAGCTAAAATGTCATTTAAAGCTTAAAATACATTTTCATTGTAAATTAAAAAAATATAATAACTTTACGTTGGCTTGGCTTTGCTTCGCGTTGAGACATTTTCATTGTGAATCCAAGGTTACATTGATAGATTGCGCATTTGAAGAAACACGTTACATTAGCTTTATTCATAAGTTGTAAATCAAAAAAATAATTATTTTACATTGTTCAATTAAGGATTACACTTTTTTCCCATAACAATAATGAATTTTTCCATGTTTTCGAGTAATACTTTCAATCGATGCTTCAGTCGCAACGTATTTGAGAACAATCTTGATAGTTAATGTTCCGAAACTCTTATTTTCTGAATTCTAAAATATTAAAAATTCATTAACCCATTAGCCAATGAGCAATGATATCAGGACAGTGGAGTAGGATATTTCATAATTATCTTATATCATCCACAAGATGAAATATGAAATGTAGTTCGAGTTGGAATATAAATGATATATTTTTATGTATTTTACAACTGAAATCCCTTCAGTTACTAAAAGATATTTTAAGTTTGATGATTGAAAATGTTGTCACTCACGAAACAACATTTTCGCCATTCATATATCAACATTTATAAAAGAACCCATTACGAAAATTTTCTTATAATTAAAATATTAGGAGCTGTACCTACTTTTTCTAGTGTAATATTTTTCTAATACAGTCTGTGAAATATTTTCGTTATTAAAAGATTTGAAGAATTGAAAATTACTGCGTTTTAAAGTTTTAGGTAAGCGGTAAGCCGGTAAGGTATTACAGTGATAAACTGATGGAATCAGGTAAGTTGATATTATGTTATTTTAATAATTTATAATTATTTGTACGAAGTTCACATAGTTTTAATCTTATCTTGTTAAAATTATTATTGACAGTGATGTTTTTTAGAAATCAGATTTTATGCTCTTTCGAATTTAGCCTATTTTTCCTTTGTAGCACTAGACGTTACATGCTGTCAATTACCGTAAAATTTAAATCTTTATTGAATTATTGTTTTTTTTTTTTTGGCAGAGGTATTCTAAGACTTGTTTGAAGATGTATTCAACAATAAGGAATGACCGTTGCGTTGCTGATCCTATTAATGACCGGCTTTCAAAATTTATTTATCATATTTCAAAGATTACAAACCTAAAATTTAGATTTTACCAATAACTTAAAAATGCCACAGTACAAAATATTCAATAAAATTAAATTTCAATTATTTGTCAAACCCTTTTTAAAATAAATAATAATTTCATATATAATGCTAGCGAAATATACATAAATATAATTCATAAAAGGAAATTCATATTTTCTAAGTCCGATCACGTCCTGCGGCGTTTTCAATATTTCTATTTTTTAGTTTTTTGTAAATAAAATTTTATTTTCTGTTCATTTCAAAGCATGATTATTTTAATATAATATAAAAAAAAAACGCATCGCCAACGGTTAAAAAGAATATTCTATGTAAAAAATATAATATAAAAAGAAAATTATTATAAAATCAAAATTGAAAATAAAACATGTCCTTATGTCATTTTTTTTTATATTTAGTTTTGCATTATTTAGCTAATAATGTAAATGGTAAATTCTTTTGAAGTTGGACGTTATGTTTTGTATAAAAAATATTTGATCAAGTTAAAAAATAAGTTCATGTCCTTAGAGAAGGGTTAAATTTATATTGTATATATGAAATATTGACAGCAAATAAATTTTTTATAAAGAAACTTTTCGTTTTGGTAACTTTTCGAGTATAATATACGATCTTAAACACTACAACTGCGGTCAAAGAACATCGGAGGGAGTGTAAATGAAATTTTTGAGGAAAGTATATTAGAGTTATAGATTGGGTGTTGCCTGCCTGACTCTGTCTTTGTCCATATAAAATTCATCGATGTTTGTATAAAACCAGGAAATGGGTTTCGTTCAATAATCGTAAATAAATAAAAATTGAATAAGGAGATGACAAGTTTTATTCTATTAAAAGGACAAAAATGGAAAAAAAGGGATGACAAAATCAAAGCCGTTGGCTGTTTATTTCAATATAATTTTTATTTTTTTTTATTTTTGTATTTCATTTATGCAAGGATGAACTAAGAAAATAATCCCCGAAAATAAATTCAATTGGATGGGGAGAGTGCCACCAAAAAAAGGGTTGAAAATATATTTCATTGAGTATTAGTAGCTAAAACTGTATTAGTTAAACCGTTTATTTTTTCAATATAATATCGAATATCATAAAAAAATTAAATATGTAATGGGAATGAGTTAAAGTTTTTTTTTGAAATGTCATCTTAAGTTTAAGTACTTAAGTATTTCTTTTTTTTTATGAGAATTTTATTAAATTCAATGATAAACATCAGATATCGTTAAATCATGAATAAGATTCAGATTATACATAAAAACTAAAAGGAGTTGTTAGTTAATTTACAGTTGAATGACCAAATACTTTTTAAATTATTTATCAGTTTAATTTGGTCAGTTGGGACCTTTTCTTTATTATTAATAAAATAGAAAGCAAAAAAAAAAACCATTCTTTAACAGAAAGTGGACTTTACTTGTATTACAATTTAAATAAATTCAATGACTTTGAAAATTATGCAGAGTGAAAACATTTATTATTTATCGCCGGATATTGTAGTAATTTAAAAAAAAAAACTTTACAAGCAAACCATGGTGAGTTTTAATTATAAATATAGTAAAGCACGATTTTATAATAAAATTATTTGTGAATAAAATTTTTGATGTTTTCGACAAAAATATAATTCACAGGGTGTATTAGACTGAGTTACATGGATAACATGAAATAATTTCCACTACCCACTACACCAGAAAGTAAATTTTAGAGAATTCCAAATATGAAATAAAGTAAAACAAAAGTTTTGATGATACGGAAAAAGTAGGTTTTATTTTACAAAATTAAATTTCTTAATCCATTTTTATATTTAAATTTATTTTCGACGATTAGTAATTAGTTAAAAAAAAGTTTCAAATATGAAAAACTGATTCATTATCCTCTAAAGAAAACCATTTGTCTTGATTTCAATTACCTTTTGTAGAAAATATTTCACTTTAAATAATATATAAAAAAAATATATTTAAATTCTGTAACGATACATTTTTGGCTTGTCTATAGTGGAATGTTTTTCATGGAATGATACTAAAGCTGCCCATACATTATACAACGTGTTGACAACTTGATCAAGTTGACTTGAATGAAAAAACTGATAGGTGTAACTGGTTGTATAAAAAGTTGTATATTGTGTGACGTGGTTTGCTAACCAATTGTAAAACAAGTTGAAATGTTTGTGATTAAAAATTGTTGACTACACTTTAAAGGCTAGGTTGTATAATGTATGGGCAGCATAAGAAATATGAGCAATATACCATTTTCCAGTAGGCACTTAGACACTCTGTACTTTAATAACATCCACAAAAATCTTAATTTGCAAAATATGACAGATTACAAACTCGTCCAAATTTACAAGTGTTTACAAAATATTATTTTCTATTTTATCCTTTGTAATAATTTGAAAGAAAATAGAAAATAGAAACCTTTCTCTTATTAAATATTTATGAAAACAAGAACATTAGATGAGTTTGAATATAGTAATAACCGCATAACTAAATTTAAAAAAAATAAAAAAATACACATAAATTTAACAACATTTAGTAACTTTTCTCACGTAACCGAGGTGTTTTTTATTTTGCATAACAAGGACACATAAAAAATATAAATAACTAGCGCGGATGGACAAACAGTTAATTTCATCATGTCGTGTTAGTCTAGATTCATTGTGTTTATGCTCAATCACAATCCTCCCCCCAATAAATACCCCAAGAAGACAATAAAGTTAAAATGGATTTATATGTTATTTAACTCGATCATGATAAATAGTCACAGATGTCAGTTTTGTCTTAAAAAAGTACTTGGATTTATACAACATTTTATTTTGTTAACAAATCCTTTGAATACCCACATAATAATAATGCAATGTTTAATATAACTGGGAATGTTTTTAGTAAGAATTTATTCTGGTCACATATGGGAACACGATAAAATGGTATAAAAAAAATTGGTCCAACACAAAAAAACACAAAAAAATCTATTGGTCCTGTTACCAATTTTGAAATCATTGATGATATTGAAGACAACCAATTCCTTTCTTGTAAGATTTGAAAAATTCTTCTCCATACTATTTGCACTTTTCCAATTTTAAAATATATTTAAATTTGTTTTACTTGTTAGAAGTAATCTTCCCATCCATACTTTAAAATATTAACATTTTTGGTTTTTTCTGTCTTTTTCCTATATATTTTTTATATTAAATTCATTGTGGGGTTTGAAAATATTATTTATGGTTGGCCAAAAACTGGACGGGGTAAAAAATCAACTTTTAGTAAAATAAATCGTCATACATCATAGAATATCATATAAAACTTTTGACAAACCGCATCGAATAAGTTTTAATGTTATCATGTCCTGTTGACAATCTGTCATATATATTCTGACAATGATGTCCTTTTTTTTATAAACGGCCGTTTTATCTAAAAAGGATATTTATTTGTATTATTCATTTTTCTCTTTAATGCGATAATGGAGTGGAAAGTAAACGAAAAACTTTAACGTAAATGTGAACATATACCAATCATAAAAAAAAAATATGATTACGAATATCCTTTCTTATTTTAGGGTTGATTTTTATCCGTACTACTTATATATTATATACTTACAAAAAAAATATGAAATATTTATTTTATTGAGGTCATATCCTGTCGAATTATTCATTTTTTTTTTTTTTTTGGTTTTTGTCAAATTGTTGTCATTTTGGCTTTCAGTTTTGACTGACAACTTTTTGGTGAATAGAATTGCCGTGACAATCAAGTTTAAATAAGTAATAATATTTTTACTTGCAAAGATTCCAATTGTTTCTTTAATCTAATTTTTTAATTTGAAATCATATTATCATTGTCTGGTTAATAAATAAATAATTGACCTATTTAGAATAATTATTGTGATTTGAAATACTAAAAAAGAAAATTAGTTATAACAACTCATAAATATAATTCATTAAATATTAAAATTTCCAATAACTTTCATTATTAAAATTACTATACTTCAAAAAATCAAACCCCAAAATCTACTAAATTACCTTAATTTACCTGTCTGCATGTATGTCCTTTCCTTAAAGTCAAATTGTTTAATTTTTTTTAAGTATAATAAAATATCCTTAAAAATGCATTAATGAAGTACAAAGACTAGTGGTTTATGTTGTTAAAAAATCCTTTGTTACACAGTGTTTGAGGTCAATATAAAATTATTTTTTCAGTTTTTTGATTGTCGTGTTAACTTTTATAGTAATAGTAAATGCTTTCGTTTATATATAGTCAGCCAATTAGTTATAGTAATTTCATTATTTGATACTATTGGAATTATTATTTAATTTTAATTTATTTATTCTTTTAACAAGTTATTATTAGGGTGAAATTCTACTTTTGTTAATTAATTATAAGTTATTGTTTTTTATTACTATTCAGCCGCTTACTATGGTATTGCAAAATAGTGTAAATGTAGTTTTCAATGACTTAGGCAGCTGGGCTCACGTTAATATATACGAATCGTAACTTTTAATTCTTCATGGGGTTGGTCCACGATGTTAGACTATTTGTTACATGATCATGCGTGGGCATTAATAAACACATGCGGAATTTTTCTAGAATGTAGCAAGTTAATGTATGTAGTAAATGAATAATCGTCTCATATGAAATTCGAATACAAGTATTCAAATGCCTTAACGCATTCAAATGCGATTTCATTTATATTTATTAAAAGACTTAAATTGTCTTTTATTATCAAAACTTAAACAATTAAATTTCAATATTCAAGTTAAACAAAAGAGTACAGTGCATTAGGACCCTAATGGGTGAGAATTATTGCCCGAATGGATTAAAGCACCGCACCAAACAAAAGACCTTCAAAAATACGCAATATGTTACAGGCATTACAGGCCTTCCCCCTATAGAAAGACTTATTTGAGGAAGATCCAATCCAAATAAGAACCAAATCCGAAATACTTGAAAAATTCTAAAAGCTATAAAATAAAGTATATAATTACAAATATAAATGTTTGTATAGTTATAGTGAATCATTTCTTATTTTTTATAAAATTAAAACATGAATCATAATTTTATCATAATTATTGTTATTGTAAACGAATATTCACACAAAGGCAAAACATAATTTATTATCCAATCTTAAAAAAACACATTTATTAAACTTTGTACTTTATTTTTTGATTTTATAATAAAAAAAATTAAATTTTAAGATATTATTTATAAAACTTTACATATATAAAGTACACATTTACTATTTATCTAAGCATATTGATCATTAATTTTCATTTAATATTCATGTTTTAATGAATTATTATGGGGACGATTAGAATAATATTTATTTCCGCATTTCCGGTCAAAGTAAATAGTCAAACGCGAATTATTTTCTTCCCAAGAGAGCTTTTAACTATAAGATTTATTCATGATCGAACTTTACATTATTTAAGTAACAATCCCTTTCTGTTGACCATGTTTTTCTTCCAATATGCTTTACAATATTTAATTTTGTGGATATTATCTTTATATAAATATTTTATAAGTTTTTTTAATAGGCTATTGGACATTATATTAAAATTTATTGATATACACGAAACAGAGAAGATATAAGTTTTGTAATAAATCACCTCATAATTCAAATATTTACATAATTTTCACAAAAAAAAGAAGAAGAAATATTTCCTTACGAAGATATAACCAAAATTTATTTTGAATATATTACCTTGATAAAATGGACCAAAGGGATATAATATTCTATATAATTCTTGCCATTACAAACCCAGTAACATCAAAAGAACCATTCTATTTACTTCTTTTGGTCCTTAATAAAGAGTAAAATGCGAACGTGCGTACGTTTGTTAATAATATATGTTTATACTTATATAATGTATACACATTTTTATATTTGACCCTTTCATATTTGCAATGTTCGGCCTGCTAGGACATGTGTTTTAATAAATCTATGAATAAATAAAAATTTTAATTTATTGCATATAAATCATAAGATAAAATTAAAATTCGTCCTTTAAATGGATTCTTTTCCCTATTTTATTTTCTCTTTAAACAAATAATAATAATGTATGTATGTACTTACATAATTTTATTAAAGTTTATAATTGATTTATAGCTCCTTCAAGTTAACCATATCACGGCATTGAATGTGTTTTTTTTTTTATTTATTTATTTTCGTAGTAAGTGTTTATTATATTGAATCAAGATTTAATTTTAGTAATATTAGATAAATAAGAGATTTTCAGTTTTTTTCGAAATGAAAATTTAGTAAAATTTATGTGTGAAAAAGGACGATGTAAATGATAAAGTTAAAATTTTCATATTAGATTATTTATAGGAAAATTAAATTTGCATTACGAAATCAAAATTCATCATATTTTTGTTGGAATTCAAATTAATATATTTTTAAAAATATTTAAAACCCAATTTTAAAATGTATTCGATCTAATTTCAATTAAATTGTTTTCGTTTAAAAGTATATAACAATTTTATAAATATTACTTCAATATTGATTAAATCTATTTTTGTTTTTTTATTATTTCATTATAATTAAAATATTTCACTGACATAAAAACACTTTTTTAAGAGAATGGCTTGCAATTTGCAATGCAAAAAAAATCAAAATCAAAGATTTCTTAATTTAATATTCCAGATGTGCAAAAGTCTTATAAAAGGAATGATATCTATTTTAATATTATTATGTTATGCAGTTCAAATACAAAATGAAGATGGTCTAACTCTAAAGAAAAATAATATATTTACGTAATGTAAAGAGGATGATAAAAAATATGCAATCGTGTCTGTAGAATATATATATATATATATGTATATATATTTGTATACGCAAAAGAAGCACTTTTTTTCGGACGTTGTTCCGTGGCTAGAATATGAAAAGAAAATTTTATGTCCTTTAATAATGAAAATATAAATTTTGTAGAGGAAAATCACCTTAACGCGTTACGTCAATTTACATAGCAGAACAAGTGATTTTACTAAACAGATTTTCTCTGTATTCTGTTTGAAAAAATAAAAACAATTCTTTGTTAAGGATTCTTTCATTTAACAAAATCTCCTATAGAAATACATAAAAGCTAGAAGGATGGAATATTTGAATGTGTGTATCAATTTTACTTGCAACTTCATATTACATAATTTTTGGATTGATTTTTGGAATTGCTGTAATTTTTCGTATTGCTGTACGGCTTGGCTACGAATAAAATTTGATATACTATTTATTTGTTCGGTATAAATTTTTTATTTTCAAATCAGCAAAAAGTAAATACAATTTTCCATTCATTTTCATTTCAAATACTGCTGAGGATTCACCCTTTTTTATAAATAAAAGGAAACAAAAAAAAAAAAAAATCGCTACAATTGCTAAATTTTAAATTTTTTTAAAAAGCAGTATAGTAAGATTACTGAATTAGCTATTCCTGGTCCTCAACGGATGATGTCAGTTTGAGAATTTTTTTATTTTTTTTTATTATTTTAAACTTTGAAGTAATTGAACGTAAAACGTGAGAAAAATTCTTAAATTTATATTTATTTCTACAAAAAATTATAGAAAAAATTTCGTTAGTTTTGACGTTGATTACAAAAATATATTTTTATAAATTCACATTTTCTTATTAGTAAACAATAATGAAAATCTATGAAAATATTTCACTTTTTATTCACAACAAAATAAAAACAAAGAAATTACGGAATTATTTTGAGCATTGAAAATATGAAAATACTTAAGTACCAAATAGATTGATAACATTTAAATTGACCAAATAATTATCATATGAAATACGGCTTTAATTTGCAGAACATGATGATTATCTGTAAGCTGTCAGGACGACTTACCAAGAAATTATGTTATTTTACAGACATAAAATACAATTCGAAGTTTGGAGATTTTTTAATTGTTTCGATTTATATCAGCAGCTAGATTTCAATTTGATCTGACGAAATTTGCAAAATTACCTTAAACCAAAACCTTAGCTGTCGAAAAATTAGGGAATTTCGGCAGATTAAAGTCTAGCTGATAGTAATCGAAATAATTATACAATTTCAAAATTCTGAATTTTATTTTGTGTAATGCAAAATTTTAATACGAAACAATTATCACAATAAGATTTACTATTTCGACCTAGTTAGTTTCAAATGTAAAGAGAAATTCAGAAAAATAAATCTTATTGGGGACATCAAAGTAGGTAATAAACTGCGGGCATGCAAAGGTCTTCTCAGAAATTATACCTAATTATGCTAAAATGGTAAGATAGTTCTCAACACAGATGATAGAATGAAATGTTGGGTGGAATATGTAAATGTATTATTTAATGAATCTTGAACAGAATTAGATACAATGGTGGAGGTAGGCGATGGTTTTGATATTATAGAAAAAGCAGTAATTAGAAATTCGAAAATTGTTTGGCCACTGGCCCTTATAAATTGACAATTAAATTAAGTAAATTCCTGGAGGATGGATGCTGCAATCAAAACGTTAACCCATATTTCATTCAAATGAACAAGGGTGCTATAGTCACAAACACGTTGAAATCAACGTTCACTTTACTGCCATTCACTAACAAAATTTCTGAAGATAATATACATCCTTTTCAACAAATTGGAAGTAGACATCAAGATTTCTAGGAACACGATTGCTTCGATTGCTTTAATAATGATGAATATTGTAAAACAGAGATGTAATGAAATAAATATTAAGTTCACGCGTTTGCCATTAACTTTGAAAAAGCGTTTGATTAAACTTAAACTAATTGAAATCCTAAAAAAAAGTGTAGATGAAGGATATCTACACTTATATATTGGAAACAAAGGCAGAACTTAGAACCCTAATAGTGATTTGTAAGAGTTGATAAGGGTTGTATTTTGTGACCTATATTATTTAATTGATACTCGGAAGTAGTTTTCAATCAAGCACTAGAACTAGATAGTTTGATATGGGCCTAGAAATCAGTAGTGAAATTATTAACAATATGATTCGCAGATGATACAAAACTGATGGCTTATAAATATGCAAATTTGCAAAAGATATTGGAAGAGGTAAATAAGTACTGTATATAGAGTATGGTTTAGAAATGAACATAAAAGTAAACTAAGTATATAATTTTGGGAAACTTAAGCAATCATAGTTTTAAATTTAACAGTGAAGTCTTCACGCAGGTAAAAATTCCATCAAATATTGTATAGAAAAGCAAATTGGGCAAGTCATGCTCCAAGGAAAAATTGTAGGTACAAATACAAAAGATAGAAGGAAAACGACATGGATGCAAAATCTAAGACAATAGTACAACTTGTCTACAAATGAATTAATTCAAGAAATGATAGCTCGTTCAAGAAATGATATGTTTGATAATTACCTATGTCCAAAGTGGATAGGAACTTCAAGGAAAGGAAAACGTGCCCAGATATTTAGTTGTAAATAGCAAAACAGCAATTCTTCAACTATAAATTAGAAATAAAACAAATTTTATACATAAGTATATCGACTAATCTCATTTATTTTGAAATTTATCAATGTTCTAATGCTAAAAAACAAGAACTTTTAACCTTTTGAATAAACTAAATCTACTGAATTCCATCTGAAATAACAATTTTATTGCGCTGCAAAAATTTACAAAAAAAAAAAAAAATATGGAAGAAAAATAAAATAACTACAAACTTTCTTCAATACAAAATATAATATTTAAATGTAAAGAAAAATCACAATATTTTATCAGATAAATACTAGTCTTGTTTTTTTTTTTAATTTAATAGAAAATTTTACGAAAATATAAATTTTTAATTTACGTCTTTGTTTTTTTTATGTTATGAGTAAAAATTTGCAATCAAATTTGGAGAAAATTATTTAAATTTGATTATATTTAAATCAACTTTACGCTTATAAAAGAGTCTTATCAAACATATATTCTCCTAAATCTTTATGATCAAGCATCAATTTACTTAATGTTGCAATTTTACCAGCTAAGTCACGTTGACCTTTGTATTGTTCTTCCAAATAAACGCCAGTAAGATAATCAACAAGCTATATTGAAAATTCACAAAATTTAGAACATTTTTAAAAAAATCTATTTAAATTATTCTAAATATATATATTTACATGATAATCGTTTGGATGTTCGTTTGCTTGTAGTTCACAAGCCTGAATAACACCCTTGATACTTGCGGTAACAGCAAGTTCTTTTGTAAGGGCTTCTTGAAGAGCATTTTTACCACTTTTTGTCTAAATTATAATATTTTTTTTTGAGAATATTTTATTTAATTATAATTATAAATTTACTTACTACTACTAGACGAGCTGTATCTGGTTGTGGCATTTGAATTACATTACGCATTACCTAGAATTTATATTTATATTTCTTTTTTACCATTTTATAAAAAATTAAAAACAAAGTTACCCCATCAATAACAGTATCAAGTTTCGTTTCACCACGCATTGTCAAATAATCAATTAAATGTGCTGCATGTTCACGTTCTTCTTTTGCAGAATCAAGGAAAAATTTAGCAAATCCAGGACGATTGACATCATCTTGTGAAAAATATGCACCTAATGACAAATAAAATATAGATGCACTGACTTCCACTTGAATTTGTTCACGTATTTTATTTGCACACGGACGATTTTCTGATTTTACAGGCTGTGCATCAATTAACATATTATCTCGCCAATTTGTTTCATAATTTTCAACTAAAGTAGTCCCACCGGCACCTAAATTATTTGTTATTTCATTAAATTAATACTTATTATTATTTTAATTGTTTTTTTTTTTTAAATACAAGAAAACGGTAAATTGTATTAAAACTTTAAAATAAATTCTTTCATATATTTAATTAACTAAAAAAAATTACAATTCCTATCTAATCGACTTTATTAGTCCTTATGTGTATATAAAGAAAACTAATAAAATAAAAATGGTATTATCATTAAAATTTAACCTATTTTTTAAAAAAAAATCTTACATAATTATATACGTTAATCTGTTTTTATTCGAAGAGTTTTGGCATGGTGTATATATATATATACTATATATATATGTAAATTATATTTCAATCAACATTTTTTATCACCAATTGGAGGTGTAATAGTTAAATGATTTCCATGTTCGCAATTTCATTATTTTCAATGTAGCGAGAAAAATATTCAAGGTATAGCTTAGAAAAATATATAAAACAATATTTTCAGCTCAATTTCAATATAATATTTATATATGAGAATATTGTAATCAAATTATCTTTAATAATGAACATTAATTAAATTGTAAGATTAGATTAGTTTCTAATGTTGCTAAGACATCTGAAATCAATTTAAATGTTAATTTTTGTATTTTTTAAGATTTTTTTTTAATATAAAATAAATTTATATTCTCTGATCTGATTATGTGCAAATTGTGGTGAAAAAAAAAACCAAAAATAATTTAATTATAGCCTGATATTGGATAGGCGTTAAATTTCAATGTATAGAACCCCAAATCGTTTCATTGTCCTGCATGAGAACAAAACACAATCTCTTTGTTAAGAAATTTATTATTTAAATTTAAGAATAACAATGACAATAAAGCAGGAAATCTACAGTTTAAATCAAGGTTTGTTTTCAAAATGTTTTATAAATATCGAAATACAAAAAGCTGCTAATACAAGCAATATTATTAACAAACTGGTAGTAAGTAGTAATAGCACATAACACTGAGGAAACTTGTTTTCACATTAAGTTTTTGTATATATTATTTAATTTATTCAACACAATAAAAATTCACTTTCTTTTATGAATAAAATATGAAATCTATTTCTCTTTTTTTTATGAAAATAACTTACATTTAGTTTTATCATCTGCAGCTATTGCGAATGACAATAATGCCAAAAATGCTAATAATCCGAAATTATAATTCATATTTTTGTTAATTTTATTAATTTCACTGCGTAAAATATATATTTATTTTGTTATTCTACGTTGTTTTATGTAGATATTTTTTAATTTATGTTTTTTTATAGACTTGTTCGATTGAATGAAACGATATAGAATGATTTATAAAATTTTATTCAACCTTTATACACACTGGCACAGAAGGTAATATTTTGTATGATCTCCTCAATTTAATAATTTCTGACAAAAATCAATTTCACAAAAAAACTTTCCTCTTTCAATGTCTAATGTCAAATCGTAACTATTCGTATTTATTGTATTCTTTTAACAAATTAATCAATTTAATTATTAATTAAGTGCAATACGATACGAAATTAACTGATAATTTTATTCTTTTTTAAAGATAATGATATTTTTTTATGTAAAAAACAAAGTTTATATTTCACTATTTCACACGACACAGAGTATTTTCTGAATTGACTTTGTTTTGTTGTTGGTTGGATGTTAGTATTTGTTGTTTTGTTAGCAAAAAAACTGTCATGGCTGTCATTTCTAGAACAATTTTTTCAATATGGCTGTATGAAAAATTGAGTCATTTTTATTATTTCATAGTAGTAGTGGTGACTCAGCTGATTATCTTATGGAATTTTAATTTTATGATTACACAGAAAAAGGTTTGCCAAATAAGCGTAATTTTTTGTTACTTTACTAATGTTGTGAAATTAATTTTAATGTAACGATAGAGCACATTTAGTATAAAAAATACAAGGTAGTCTATAATTAGGCTATAGTTTTCATTTTATAGGCATTTCACATCTTAATTTCATATTATTTTTCTATTAAGAAATTAAAAAAATGACCATATTTGCTCCAAAAACTCTGAAATATCACTTTATACATACACAAACAATATGACCGTATCCAAGTGGAATGGATTTGAAATGGCATTTAACCATATCTCAACCTTTGTTTACTACATGCACGTTAACTCTATATATCAAACTCTAGGTAGTTACAGAGTTGGAGTATATAAATAAAGTAATTTGCAAATAAATATTTGCGTTTGGGTTTAACTTACTTAACGATTTTGTGAAATTCCACACATAAAACTTTTATGAATTTGAGTTATGTGGCAGTTCTAATTTATATAAAATCAACCTTCGATTGGAAGATAGTGTTAGTAAAAATTATTTATCTCTTCGCATGTGTGCGTTAGTTTTCTTGTGATATCAAAATCGCCATATTAAAATAAAAGTTGTTTTTGTGTTTCCTCAGTGAATTTTATAATTTCGAATTTGATGAGTGCAAAAGTTTATAATAAGAAAAAAATTACGAATCATTTATATTTGCTAGAAATATTTTGTTGAAGTGTATTAATCAGGAAATTATTCATTTATCGATTATTTATTAAAAAACAGTTATTCGATTGATATTGTACAACATTATTTATTATTTTAGTTGTTAAAGTGGTTTCTCATTGTAGAGACATTAATTTTCCATAAAAAAAAAGTTATTAGAACAATACTGAGAAGGTAGGATTCCATTTAGTACACGACGTAATTTATTAATAACAAAAAATATTCATAGTTTGAAAACGAATTCTAAACAAAGCAAAGTAGAAAGTTTATACTTTTATTAAAATGATATTTTCACTTGTTAAATAAAATAAAATAAAATTAGAAATTTTGACAGCAAATTAATTTATTGATTTTTTGTTATATTATAATCACCAGTTTCAAAACTAAAACAACCCACTAAAATAAATATGAAGCTATTGATTGTATTAGCACTTTTGATTGGAGTAGCAACAGCTGCCGCCACTAATGGTTATGAAGAAGACCCTATAAAATATGAATGTAACACATCAGAATTCTGCAACAGTCATGGTGGTAAGATTAAAATGAATTGATTATAATTTATTTTTTGTGACTATTTTTTTATTTTTTTTAATATGATTCCGAACAGAAGGTAAACTGTATTGTAATTCTACATTACATGGTTTCCGACTAACCGAATCTGGTCTTAATACTCATCTAAATGAACAATTGACAGCATCTTTTGATTATTTATTATTGGCATCATATTATAATACATATTCTAAAAATCGTCCTGGTTTTAATAAATTATTCCAAGGTTTATCAGACAATTCATGGGATAATGCAATCAGTATAATTAAACATATTACACAACGTGGTGGTAAAGTAAGAAAAGTAGAAATCCTTAGAAATAACAAAGATGCAACAAAAGCTCTTAAAACTGATATTGATGAAGTTGAAGCAATGGGTTTGGCATTAAATTTAGAAAAACGTTTAACACATAGTGTACAGAAAATACATCGTCAGTCTTCTCATGAAAGACATGGACATGATCCAAATACTGCACATTATTTGGAAGAACATTTCTTGGAACCACAAGTTGAAACTATTAGGAAATTAGCTGGTTATACTACAGATTTGGCTAAATTCTCAATATCATCAGATTCATCTTTAGCTTTCTTTATTTTTGATGAATATTTACAAAAACAATAAACAATAATAAATATCAATTTATATTTTTATAATTTTCCAATATTTTTCTCTTTTTTTGTTTACAGTTCTTAAATCATTAGCTTGTGTAGAATATATTTGTGATTTTTTTTTTTTAACTGTATATTTGGAAATAACGTACATATGTAATTATTTTTTTTTTTTCTAAAAGGACATTTTCTTGAAAATTTAAATAGAATTTGTTAAACATCAATATATATACAAAATAATTATTTGAAGTATATAAATAAAAATTACAATAAAATTTAGTAAATTTGTGTTTTCTTTGTTGTGTGAAGTTGTAAATGCAATGAATAAAGTCAAATCAACTTTGACAATTTATAAATATTCGGTATATCATTTGTTGCTTTGTTTTGAGGTTTCGTTTGTTTTAATATTTTAATTCAACTTTTTATCTAATCTAGAAATTGTGTGTAAAACATTAATTCGATCGTATAATTTTATATGATTACTTTTAATAACTGCATTGTAATTTGCAATTACTCGATAGTTGTTGTCATGTGTATTGTATTGAACGATAATCTACAATAATCTACGTACAATTAAATATTTCGGGTTTTACTTCAAATTTTAGATAACACAATCTTTAAAATAATAATACAAATAGCAATGGAGTTAAGTAATAAAATATTTCATTCTTAGATATGGTCCTAAAATAATTATTTTTCCCTGTATCTTGAAATCTCGTAATTCGGTTACATGTAATATATTAACACAATAGTAAAATCTGATGATACCGGACCAACATTTAATATCCGAACCTTAATCAGATGGAAAACTACTACAGCGATTATCGGTCTTTAGATATTTTTACGATTTCATTTTGTTTCTATGATGTTGAATTAGTCAAAATATGAACCTTCTAAAAGCTTCTATAATGAATTAACAGTATTTATAGATTTTCAAAATTGTCACGATTTGTATATTTATAGATTTGTCCATAATTAATATAAAAATAAATAATTGTGAAAAATTATTTGGACCATTCTTACAAACTGAAAATCATAAATCAAAATTAATGTTTACATATAATGTGGTATATTTGGCGGTTATTTATAGTTTTCACTTGAGTCATTTAGGGCCATTTTTTCAATGCGAGTTTAAACTCAGTTTAAAGTTAAACTAAGTTTAATTCGAAAATTCGTTTTTTCAATCGCTTAAACTAAGTTTATTTCCCTTAAACTTAGATAAAATTAAACCACCGATTTTCGTGGTTTAAACTCAGTTTATCTTTATTCTGTTATAGTGTGCGTATTTTTGCGAATCATAATTTAAACAAAGTATTTTGAGCAAACGAATCATAATTTAAACCAAGTTTAAATTTAAACTCGGTTTAGTTATACTTAAGTTTAAACTTTCATTGAAAAAACGGCCCTTAGTCTTCTTGCCTCAGCAGACACAAATAATTTTCATTTAATAGTTTTCAAAATGCAAAAAAAAATTGTGAAAATTTAATTTCTTATTAAGTTCGTAAAGTAAAAATTAGAACATAAAAAATTAATCTGAAATAACAAAAATAAAAAAAACCCCAAAGGTTGGAATATTTAATCTATTTTTCTTGGATCAAATGGTTTTCCCGTATTTGTTGATGAAAAGTAATTTCCAATTTCTAAATATCACGAAACACGCAAATTAAGTGTTATATAAGTTGGAAAATTATTGGTTTAATAATTAGATTTCGATTGTAATTTAATCATAATTTTTAAATTAGATAGAAATAATTTATATTTTATTAGAAATATTAACGACCATAACAAATTATTTATGGTATTTTATACAGTGTACTAAAGATAATAGGCTAATAATATTCTGAGACTGAAAAACGGTTGCATATGAGTTTATTTTAATGTGGCATAGTAAATATGGTTATTGTTTTGGGGGAGAGTTAATATTTTAAATCCTGAAATATTTCATGTGTATATCGAATAGGTATATTTAATTAATTAATCATAAATGCTACAAAATTGTTACGTTTTCTATAAAACGAATGTTTCGCAATTAAAATATGAATTAAAATTAAATTATTATCAAATTATATTTTATCATGAGAACTAAATATTTGTATATTTGTATTAACAATTATGGAAAAATAGATATATTTATTCTTAGTAGGTACTCGTAGTTAAATATTATTTTTAATTAAATTTACTTTGATATAGAAATAATTATAGTAAAATTTATAATAATCTTTGACAAGGACAAGTTAGTTAAATCATTTCCGTTTCTAAGAGCTTAATAAAAGTATGCAAATCGAATTTGTTAAGACAAGAAATATTAAGTTTGTTAAATAATATTTATATACACAATAAACTGAATTAGTTGTTCAAACATTTCCAATACTTTATATTAATTTAATTTGTTAAATTTATATCCAAGGTAATAAATAACTTTATTTTGGCGGTGAAAATATAAACTATGTCAAGATTAAGCAATTCTTTTTTGTTTATATACAATACATTAATGATTTTCTCGAATATTTATTACGATTACGAATATTGCTATTAATTTTCCGAGGGATATAATAAAACTAACAACAGTTTATACATTTATTTTCTATAAGGAAAATAGACATATGAAAATATCTGTTTCCATAAATAAAATATTTACATAAAAATATTTTATGAAGATGAATCCATTTATATATTATGTTTATAATTCAATCATTAAACATAAATATAAATATCGAAGATCCTTTAATTCATTGTCAGGTTTTAGTCTTTATTTATATGTATCCTAAATTATATTTGTGAAAACATATTCTATGTATATATTTGAATAGTAATTTTATGAAAAGACAGATTAATTAAAAAAAAAAAAAAAACTATAATATTTAAAATAATTCCATATTTTTTTGGTAAGTTTTCGTAATGTGATATAAATATTTTGTATATATAATAGTATCACGAATGAGGGTTTTCCAAATGACCTTTTTATGCAAATTAATTGTTTTTAGTTTAAAGAAGTTATAAAATTCATATTTATGTATGTACGTAAAACGTACATAGAGTATGATAACGTATTTCTAATTTTGTTGTTTTATAAAAGATAAACAACCAAAAAATTGTCATTCTTGAAGCTTAAAACCGTTTTTATTGACCATAAAATTAGTTTTACTATTTATATTATATGGGTATAAAAAAGGGCGATTTATTTAAATTTATTAAATGGTCACATATGTGTGATTGTCCTTACTGGAATTTTAAAATACCAACACGTTATGGTTTTAATTACTTTCACCCAATTTTTACGCAGAAATATTTATATATGAGTGGATAGATACAAAATTTTTGATTGACGATATACCACGCTATTTTTGTGGTAGTAATATTTAAAGTATTAAAATGTATGGAATTTTTCCTTAAATTCGGTTCCCATTTTGAATTACAGCCATTTTAGGAATCGTTCTTAAAAAAAGTAGCATATATTTGTATCCATAGCAGCTTCAGAATAGGTAGGTATTCGAAGTTGTTTGGAATATTTAGCTTTTATCCTAGACAAACAACTGTAAAACAAAACAAAAATTCAATTATTTTATTCATATCAGTTGAGTGCGTTTTCTTCTCTTTAAGTAAATCCTCGACTTTCTTTTCTTATTATATTTTCTCGAAAAGGTTTCGTAGTTCGCCATATGATTGAACCTTCTCTTTAAGTAAATCCTCGACTTTCTTTTCTTATTATATTTACTCGAAAAGGTTTCGTAGTTCGCCATATGATTGAACTATCTATATCTAGATGATTTGTGATAATAATAATAAACATATTCAGGAAAAAGCCGAATAACGTCTCTTAGCAGTCGATTTTTAAATTTCTTTTTACACACTCTAGTACAGAATCCTACAATACTTTGAATGCATTATCTACCAAATATGATTCGAAAAACTATAAGGAATTTTCAGTTTTGCAAAAATTCTCAGAAAATACATTATTTATTTTATTTTAATAATTCCTTAACTTTATTTATCATTGATTTAATGAATAAATGCAGTTATTGATTCCAAATAGCAATCTGTAACTGTTTTCATGTTAACACCATGGAAATTTCAGTCGAATTAGACTATATGTATTTATCTTTATCTACAACATGTCATAATGTAATCAACCATTTTAAAACCCAGTATTTCAAAATCCAGTAATTTGATTCACTGGATTTTAATTTACTGAATTTTAAATTAATGGATTTTTTATATTAACTGGATTTTGATTATACTGGATTATGGAGATATCCGAATGTTAATGACTCTCTGTAGTGTAATACAAATGTTGCAAAAAAAAAATAGCATTATGTTTAGCTAATTTTTAATTTTATAATCCTTTTAGCATATTGCATATGTATTATATAAATTAAGCAAATATTTTATTACATAATAGAAAAAATACTAATTAAAATAACAATTAATTAAATTTTATATTTTATTCAAAAAACAAACATTTATGATTCATTCTATTTCAAATTTTCAAAATTATTTATAACTTTAATTTCGTATTAGCTTTTAATTTTTTGAATAGTAATATTCCATAGCTGTTTAATATCAAATTCATAATTCATATATAACTCTCGAAAGGATAATTTTATTAAAAATATTAGCTTAACAAGTTGGCAGTACAAAAATATTAATGTCCTCTGTTTTAACTATTTATTTTAAATATGTTAAAACGGCAAATAATCATCGTCTAGAATTTTACAATAAAATAGTTGGTACACGTCGCCTTTATTATCTCGTTTTAAAATGAAATTACAATTAGGCTAAATTTAAGGGTGGTATTAATTCGAACAATATGCATATTAAATGACATTCATTGATATTACTGTGCGGTGTCCTTTTTATGGAAATTCTTTCTCTTGTCGTACTATATATTTATAATAAAAAAATTTTACAATAAAATCTTTAAAATTGTTATTCTAAATGAGTTTCATGGTGCCACATAGAGTGTTTATTTTGTTTAAACAAAAAAGGGTCTTCACCTATTATCCAATAAGGTTTTTCTAGTTTTAATTTCAGTAAAATTTTGGTCAAATGATTTTTTTGTGTTAAATTTTCGTACGTAAAATTTTCATTAATGACAATATTTTTTTTTTTTGTTTTTGTTTGGAGCAGAAGTGAACAAAAAAAAAATGGATAATTTATATTGTAATCTGCTTTTTAGATACGTGCGATTGAATTTAATTACTGATATTATGTTGAGAAATCAAATATTATTTTTATGTTCACCAGAGAGAAAGTTATCTGGCTAATTTGATGACTTTTAGTGTGGCAATTTTTTGTAATTGTCCTTTAACAAATTAGATAAAAAAAAAATATATTGAACAAGTTCAAATTAACTTTAATTTTATGTAAAAGAGAAAAATTGTCATTGCTATGGTTTCTAATTAATTTTTATTCAACTATTTAGAATTTTTTTGTCTTTAAATTTAATGTAGGTAATTTTAAACACTTTTCAAGTTTTTCTGTATATTTTCTCCTTTATTTCGGATCTGATCAAAAACTATTAAATTAGAAAAATGTGCAGAATTTGATATCAATTTTTATAGTTTGCAAAAAAACACAAAAAATTTATTTAAACCGCAAGGGATATATTTTATATTAAGAGTTTCTTTTGAGTATTAATATCATATTTTTCATATTACATACTTTAATGCTTTGTCTATAACTCCATTTTTTAGTTTTTAAAAAATACACAATAAATTGCAAATCGCCCTAAAGATATTTTGTAATCCAAAACTAAATTTAACGACATTTATTTATATTTAACTATAGAAATTTTTAATCTGAAAAATCTTTGTGATGTTCACTTCATCAAATTGAAAATTGAAACATTTTGTCTATTAGTTTTAATATGTCACCCTATACACATAAAACAAAATGATTTATAAAAACTTTCTTATAAATTGTATTTATTTAGTTCCCTTTAAAATGATTGAAGTGTTGGCATTTTATTTCATTTTTTTTTGTCATAAAATATTTTATATAAAGGACAATTGACCACATCTCACCAACCCATCAAATTTTATTAAGTTATTATTTGAATTGAAATACATAAAAACTTTGACCAAAGTAAAAAACAAAATTTCACAAATCCACCCTAGAATTAAAAATAAAATCTCTTCAAAATTTTACTTTTCTAGCACATAATAATAGTAATTTTCAATTGGATCGAGCCTAAGGGTTGGTTTTTCTTAAATTTGATTTCCGACCAACATGTTTTCCGAAATTTTCTCATTTTCAATTTTCATAAAAAATAAAACAGACAGAAAAGTGAAATTGTAAAAATTGAAAATTAAAGGATAAATTTTTATTTGTTTTATTTGATGTGGAAAAATTATGATGAAAATTGAAGTGGACATATACGTACTTATTAATAGGAAAAACGGAGTTGGAGATATTAAATAGATAAAAAGAAAGACAAACACAATAAAGCTTTTAGAATTTATTTTGTTGAATTATAAGAATTTTTATTTATTTAGCACTTCATCTTTGGTAGAAATAGGACGACTTAGTACCTTTATCAAATTTTCATTTTAAAATGCTATTTAAAACAAATTTGGATCATATATAAAGTAATAAATACATTTGTTGATTCATTTCAATTAATTACAAAATTTTAAATATGTAATATTTAAATGAAGATATTTAATATAAAAAAATTATTATATAAATATAATTAAAAAATTCAAATACTAAGCATTTTTAATATTTTTGTCAAACGATGTCACCAGCTTTGTTTTTCCAGGTGTTTTTTTCTTTCTAATTTTTAATGTAAATATGCTAAGAAAAAATTGTCTTAAAATTATATAGTTAATTAATATTTTCTAATTATTAAATGTTGTCTCATAAAATATCTGATAAAAGTACCTGAAATTTATGTATTCAATGTATAAACAACATAACAATTTAATTACTTATAGATATAAACTAAAATTTTCTATAACGCAACCCCATTTATTTAAACTTTATTGAATAACAAAAAAAAAAGTTAAAATTAAGAAAAACAAAGAAAATCCTAGCGGAAAATATAATTTTCTTCAGTTAATAATAATTTTTATATTTATGTGTAAACCTATAACTATTTACAGCACATGTTTAGAATTTATGCTTTTAAGAACATAAAATAAACTAACTATTATAATATATCCCTTTTAATATTATTATATAGTCTATAATTTGTAATGAAAAATATGTAATGAAAAACTATAAAGCTTCAATAAAATACATGAACATCTTTGAATATCAAAAGAAAATTAATTGACATAAATTTTCTATGTACACATGAATAGTATAACATAAATTTCTAACATATTTTTGGTGAAAAAAACTGAAAAGGGGGAAATATAATATTTTGTTATATAGTTTAGTTTTAGTGTATAAATTTTTTGGTTCCTTTGGTAACAACATCTTAATTCATAAAATAATAATATTTTCAAAGGATTACTGGTATTAATTATAATTATACCTTGAAATATCTTATGTATCTTTACATAAATCTTTATATAAATATAATTTTTTTATAAAGTTTTAAGAATATTTGCTTGTAAATGTAGATTTATTTTTCAATAAAAATTATATTATAATATAAATTGGACTTGTAAAATAAATATCCTTTTTACTAGAATAAATATAAATTTCCTGTGTCCTATATGTTTTTATACGCGAATCTGCATTTAACGATTCTAATATGTATTTTTTTCGGTAAATTGTTTGTGCACGGTAATTAATTTCTTTGATATATAAACGACTTTTAGTCCTAAAGAAAATAATTGTCATTTGCAGAATATTATTAACAAAAATTTATAAGATCTTTTGATATAATAGTAATTTTTATTTGGTTTTACAGTAGTTTCATAAATAAATTTTGTTCTTAATATCATCTATAAAAATTTAATGGTTAAGAATAGCCAAAAGCAATAATTTTTAAGACAATTTAGGTTTTAATATCCGTTTCACTGGTTTTCTGATGATGATATAATAAAACGCGAATATTTTATGAGTTGAACATGTAATTTCCAGGAAGACATTTATTTTATGATATATTTTGTTGTCGGACGTTTTTATATATTAATAGTTTTTAGTTTTGATATTTAACAAAGTTCTTATTAATTTTGTATATAGTTAACTATAAATTTGTTCTGGATTTAATACTTTTTAAATATAGTTATAAAGAACAACAAAATAATAACGATTAATTAATTATTTTATTGAATCTAAAAAAAATTGATATAATAAAGATAATTTGGTATCTAAGAGAATAAACTATATAATAAAAATATTTAATAATTTTATTTAAAATAAGGTTTTTCTCAATAATTATATTTGTTAACCTGAAACTATTTTAATCCACATTTAAAGTAATTTATAAAAAATTACAACTAAAGAATTGTTCGAATTGTAATTTAATGTTAATAAAAAATTAATTATATGATTTTATTTTATATATTTTGAATTAAAAAGTGATTTATCAAATATTAAATAAAAATTGTAAGGGTCAATAAAATCAGAAAATATTATTAGAAATCTAATCAGTATCGTAATTAAAAATAATATTATCAAAATTGATTAAATATACATATTTAAGTTTATTTATATATTCAATAAATATGTTTAAATCTGTTCTATATTTTAAAAATTACCACGTATATTTACATAGACGTACGTGGACTACTATAGAAATTGATACTTGAGAACTAATTGAACTTTATTCTAAGTAGTTTCTATGTGTAATTATGCTTATCTATAAATTATTGTTTAAATTTTTGATAAATATTTTAGATAAAGATGAAAAGAATAAAAAATTGTTTATAATAATTCAAAAATTGAATTATACAAATTTCTACACAAATTTACATTAAATATTACAAAGTAATATAATTTCTTATATTAACTTTTTGAATTTTTTTTTTATATAATTTAAATTGTAAAACTCTTTATATAATTTTTACCATCATAAACCATTAATTATTATACCAACCTAATAAATTTCTTAACTAATTCATTAAATTTTCAATGGTAGACGATTCAAAATGATAACATTGGTTAAAAAATATGACAACGAATATAAATTAAAGTACATATTTTTAAAAAAGGACATAGATTCCTTTAGTCCGACTCGAATATTCCAAAGACTCATTAACTTAAGTGATTCGTCTTATTTTAAAAATATATAAGACAATTCTGACCATACTATTATAAGGATTGGTAATGGGTGAGGCTGATTTTCTTATTTTAAGACAATATTACAACATAAAAGACAAGAAATTCTATGATAATGGTTTTGTTATGTTGTAAAATTGTACATAAAACAAATTATGTGCGGTTAGAAAATAAGGAGGGTATTTTTTTTTTATAATATAATATTTGTATTAAAGAAATTTTCTTTTGGAAAATTTATTTATATATTTTATTTTAAATTGGACTAAAATAAAGTGAGTGATGAAAAAAATTTTGAAAATAAAAAATATACTTCTTAAAACGAAATAGTAACTGATAAATATATATATAAAAAAAAAACTTTTATTACCAGGTTCATTAAATTTAATATATTATATCATAAATATAATATATTATTTCCAAATTAATCGACAACTCTAACCCCCCCAGTAACCGCATACAAAAAAAAAATATTTAATGGTTTACATAATAACGAGATCATAAAAATCGAAACCGTCATAACTTTTTGGCCGTCTTTATCATTCAATTGTACAATATTTCTTTTATCAAAAAATTATAGAGTAGCGTGTAGCGTGTACAAGCAGTATATATATTTTATGATTGGTATTAATTTTTAATTGCATAAATTTCGTTTCTTGCATTTCAAAATATTTGTATGAAAAAAACCAAACTGATTATATAAATAAAATTATTTTGGGGTTTAGATTTAAGACTTTAGGCCAAAATGCATAAAATTGTATAGAAATGACATATCTTCTAATACTTTATATAGTAATTTAAAAAAAAAATTTGATGGAAATATGACTGAATCTACAGAGATAAAAAATATGTATTTTGTAGAAATAAAAATATAAAGTGTTCCCTTGTGAATCCAACCTTAAAAAAATAATATATCTTTTTTTTTTACTAACTAAAATAACATAAAACATTATGTAACAAAAGGCAAGACAAAACAAGATATTATTTTAAATATCTTTTCGGTTGATTTTAATTCAAATGTTTAAGATATATCACTTAATGCACACGTACGTAGCTGTATATGCAGATTATGTTTTTCTTTTATTATTAAGTAATAAAATAATCGAGGAAATATTCATTTTGCCTATGCTCTGGGTTATAAGAGTATATGACTCGTCTAAAATATAAAATGTCAATCTATAAACTTTACTTTTTTATTATTTTTAATGTGATGAGCAAGGATCAAACAAAATAAATTTTATTTTACTTATATATATTTATATTTCAATAAAAATCATTGGAGTTGAATTTATGCAAAAATAATATACCGCAAAATGAAAATCATTTTTATGACCTGAAAGCGGCTTGTTCGCGATATTTACTCCCATAACGAGAAAAATTATATTTATGAATTTTTATATATTTCTTGTTATCTTTTTGTTGGGGACTAAAGGATCACACACAAGAAATTTTCATTCCATAAAGTTTAGATTCCAATTTATGAATGGTTTTCTTTTTAAATTTAAATCTATAATATTTTAAGATATTATTGTGTGAGCTGCAATATCCAATTTATATTAGACATAAATATTACATATTCAATTATATTATAGGGTCGGCCAGACCGCGATATAGTGCGACATAAAAAATATCCTCTATTAAATATGGGATAATCTAAAATATCATTAATTGTATACTCTTCCAAAATCATTATGGCCCATACTTCAGAATCTCCCTGACGGTTATATATTTAAAGGATTACGATTACATTTACAAAATACGTGCAATAACGTCGTATTGTCAAAAATATACTCTTCAATGTATTGGCCATACCAATTTTTTGATGCTGGTACTATAAAGTGCGGATCTTTTACAAACAATGTTCTTACAAAGTGCTATACGATTTTTAGCTTTCTGAACAAACTGTTGGCATCCAAATACAACCGAACTATTTACTGGTTCCCCTTAACATATTTACTATAAAAATATTATTCTTTTTATAATCTCAAAAATTTTTATTTCATTTTTATAGAGTGCACACACTGTTTTTTGTTGTACAAAAAAAAAGAAATATATTTTTTTTTATTATTATTTGATCCTTAATGTATCCTTCACTAGATTTGTGATAAGAAAATATTATATACATATATAAAATCCATCAAAAATCAGTAAAAAAAGATATTATTAAAAATAAAAGAAAACAGTTTTTGAAAAAATTCCAAATAACCAAAATAAAATTTTTCGTGGTTGATTTCTGATATGTGACAGAGAAAACATAAAAAAATAAGAACAACTTTTTCCCTTTTCTCTTTTATCCTTGCACACTTTTAGTCCTTACATGATTAATATTGACAAAGCAGGCTAAATATATAATATAATTCATCAATTTTTCTGTACTTGTTGTTGGAATTTGTCCTGTTGTCATATATCGCCAACGTAAAATAAATGAATTCAATTTTGATTTTTTTTTTGGAAACCCTCCTTTTATTTTTATATTTTATTTGGTTTGTTTTTTTTTTTAAAAAAAATATTTGCTTGGTTTCAATATTGAATGGTTTTCAACATTTCATATTATGAGATAAATTGAAGGTAAAAATCTAATATATCTGCAAGGATAATTTAAGGATATATGAACCAAAAAGAAAGTATTATTTTTCATGTTCTTCAAAACAAAAAAATTTAATCAAATTTATCTTTAGATTTATTACATATTTTTTTACAATACAATTTTATTATTTTGTCAAATATAATTGAGAATTTATCATTTTCCTGTAGTGGAAAATTACATATAATTTCTAATAACAATTTCTGAATAAAACTTATAATGTGGATACAATCGGCATTGGCCGCTGTAGTGCTGTCACTTTGAAACGTTGAAACATAAAAATATCATGTCAAAAGAAAACTTGTTTATAAAGTTATTTGACATTTGAAATCCAACGAACTTTTCCGAAGAACGAAGTATTTAACTACTCTCCATATATTTTTATATGTTTCATCTTTTTAAAAGCGGCAACGGCGAGTGTATCTCCAGTATTACTCTATAGAAATTCCAAATTTCCCAATAAACTTTTTCGTGGATTTTTTTTTTGTATACAATCTAATTAAAAGATTTTTTTTTGCGCTCTAAATTATTCTAAAAGTAAAGTAAATTTTTTTTAAATAAAAATTTATATTATATACTTCCTTAAACAACGACTACCAAAATAGACATCCTTAAATTACCATTTTTTTTTGTTGTTAATATAAACACAAGATTTTTTTTTTTTATTTGAACGTCTCTACACTAAAGAACATTGAAATTTATGAACTTGTTTCAAGCTAATGAAAACAGGCAAAATGATGAATATTATACGGTTTTGGGAACACAAAAATTTTATCCCACAGAAATGAGCTATCGTAAATGGTTATTACTTAAATAAAACCTCATTGCTCTGTCTACCAGGTTGGAATATTGTTTTTTGTTTTGTGCACCCAGTCGAACCTGAATTGCATTACAGTAAAAGGGGATGTTTTTATTAACAGCAGACGCGATACAACTCATTCCGCACACTATATAATTAATTAAGGACTACTAAGTTTTACGATGGACATAACAATATCCTTTTTTTTTTTGTAATATACATTTTTTTTCCATCTTTTTACCATTTTTTTTTTTTGTGTCTTCATGTTGCTAATGATACTATGGGCCATCACCATTCCTTAGTACGGAAAAGTTTCAGTATCATTCATGAAATTAAAAAAAAAAATTGAAAAACATTTTTTTTTCTTATTATTTTATATATTATGGCGTGGGATTTACATTTTGTATACCGCACTGCATAATTTTTTTTTTGTATAATTGAAGGACCAATGTAAATAAATCATAAAGGATTTTTTCTTTAATAGAGAAAAGGTAAATAAAAATAATGTTTATAAAAAAATTATAAATAACAGCAATGCTTTTGTACGGAAATTGAATTTGTACCTTTTACTGTGGAAGGGGAGCAACCAAATTATTATGTATGTTTAATTGGATTACTTTTCGTAAAATATTATTAAATTATTTGATTTTTCGTCTACAAAATATTAAAAAAAAAAAACCTTTTAAAATTTGAAAGCCGAAAAAGGAAATTTCAATAATAAAAAATAAAAAGTATCGTTTACAGATTTTTAAATATTTTAGGTTTGTTTTTCTGATGCATTTTTTATAAAATTGTTATTTAAATTTTATTGAATTAATTAAGGTTTTTTATGTTTATTCTATCAAATTAATGTAATTGGTTTGGACTTATCACAATAAACAGTTTAATTTACGCATTGCAAATTTATATTGAATTATTTTATATGGCAATATTCGTCATTATAATAACTTAAATAAGATATAGACAACTAGAATACTTTCACTTCTATGATCCACAATATCAAGGACGTAATGTTTATTCGATATAACTCGTTTAGTACTATAGCAAAAAGCAAAAGGAGAAGGTCGCAACTCAGGAATATCATCTGAGTTACTGCCGGACGATATAAAGGTTGCGAAACCTATAACAACATCAAAAATATTCTGAAATATTTAAAAAACTTTCGATCAAATCGTAAACGTTTCTCAAAATTCCACAAGGATTCATAAATATTCCATTATCATTAAGTTAATGTCTCTAATCTGACCTATTCTTATTATTCTATGCAAATTTTAAATTCTTATTAAATCACTCTGTATTCTATACAATCGGTCCATATATTCTTTTATATTGACGATGCGACCAATGACTTAATGTAAGACTAACCAATTAAATTTATTTTGAATATTCAAAAGGACGAAGAGATCAGTTTTTTTTATGTTAAATATATTTGCAAAACAGACATTAAATCGTGGTCGCTTAAGCAAAACTCTAGTACATCGACTGCGACAAAGTTTGATAAAAAAAAAGAAAAAGAAAAATGTCAAATTTCATTGGCAGACTATACAAGAAAGACCAGAGGATGTCATAGAACGAAAGTTTTTGCTTTCAATTTTATATTTTTTTTTTATTTTTGCGTAAATAACTAACAAAAAAGAAAATGTAAAAGAAAATTCTTTTATATTTATAGAGCAAAAATAAAAAGGTTGAACTTATTTTGACATTTATCTTTTTAATTTCCGATGATAATTTCTAAAAACCTCCGTTCTCTCTACCCCACAGTTTAACTATACATTTTTCATATTTTTTCATAAAATTTTTTTTTTTTAAACATAAATTTTTTTTTTTTTTTTTGCCGAGATTTTTTTAAAAGGATCATTTTATAAAGATGCACAGGATAACTTTTATTTTCAATAAATTTTATATAAAGCTGTTTTTCTTTTGGTTGTTGCTGTTGTTGTTGGCGATTCTGCGAATTTAGAAATCAAGAAAAAAATAACGAAATTTTTGTAATTCTTAATGAATGTCTCGTTTTTAAACTTTTTATATATGTATAAATGAAATGAATTATGAGAGTTTAATCAACTGAAAAGAAATTAAACTTTATCGTTACGAGCTTATGCTTTCTAAAGAAAATTTATATAATTTATAAAAAAAAAAAGGATGTTTAAGGAAAATCTGATTTTTCGTAATTTTCTTTGGTATGAAAATAATATAATCTATATTTTTTAAATGGTTAATTTGAAGAAATTTAATTTTTCTTGCAATATCGCAAAAAGATCAAATCAATTCTGGATTCTGGGTCGTTACGGTATAAGAAATTTTATAAACTTTAAATTTTAAAATCTGAAATAATATATAAAAAAAAAACAAAAATAATTTCTGTAGCATTATAAATTTAAATTATTTTTATTTGTGATTTTGTAATCCTTAATAAAAACAACCTAGATAAAATTGCCAAAAATCTGATAGGGGAGATATATAAATATAAATAATATTTTGCAACCCTTAAAAAATAACATTTGCAATTTTGTAACAGAACAAACAAATGATATTTAAGAACAGGGAGATTTGTATTATTTTAAAATTTGGAAACCAGTAATCAGTAAAAATATATAAACCTATTGAGATTTAGCAATGCTTGTACATAGCGTAACGTTTTCCAGTTTAAATTTCTTGCGAAATGGGAAATTTAAAATCTCTTTACTAAACTTAATAGAAAATTGTATTTTCAGCAAAATTCATCATATCAATGTCACCATTTCCCATGTAAACCGTGACAGAAAAATGGTAAATTTTTCCTGGAATTCCTGGAAAGAACCCTCTACTGTTACATTACGTTAAAATTAAAATATTATATACTAAAATAGATAGGAATTTTGTATTGTATGTACATACTTTTTCTGCTAATACATACTTGTTTTTAATAATCTGATCTGGCTGTGAATCCATTTATAATTCGTTATCTTTAATATTGGACGCTTGTCATTATTGTTCCATTCAAATTATCACAAATATGTATTTTCATAATATATTTTGAAACCCTTTAAAATTTCATTCAATTCCAATTAAAGGACGAAAAGATCCTTATAAACATATCTAAAAATATTCATTTTTTTTAGTAAAAATCTATTTGATTTTTGTTGTCCTGTTGCTATGGCTAAAATTTCAAATACATAATATAAATAAACTCTATGGCTGGGTTTCAGTATTATGTATATAAAATATTTGTTTTATTATAAAAAGGGGATATATTTATATTTAAAGGAAATACCGCAATCAGGATGTGGTACACACTACGTAAAGTTTTATATAAAATATATACAAACATTGAATATTTTTGTGATATTTTCAAAAATGAAACAACAAACAAAACTTTTTGTTAAGTCCGGTGGTGGGTATTTTAATATTATTTGTTTTTTTTTTTTTGCAAGTTACAGTCGAATAACTAGGAGTTCAGAAACAATAGCCGAATATATACAAGGATAATAATATTAAAATGCAAATTTATCTGAAAGGTACAGTCAGCTTCCAAAATATTTTGATATTCTACAATTTATTGTTTAAATTTGTATACATTGCAGTATTGCAGAGTCATATAATTGTCGTTGCTAGTAATGCAATGTATATAATCAACAGTTATATTAAGTGTATGAGAACTGAGCTCTTAATTCCATAAATTTTAAATATTGAGGAGAGATGGTATATAAGCAATATCAGTGTTAATTTTATAAGGGGTGTAAAATTTCTACTGAGCATAATATAGAAATTTAAATTTAAGGAATTGAAATTATTTCAAAAGGGATAAAATTAATGAAATCGATTTTCTACCATAAATATTTAACATGATTAAAAAGAGTTTATTATATGACAGCTATAATAATTTGTATGATGATGGTAATATTTGGTTATTTTAAGATTAACCATCTTGATCTGGCCTTGAAATAACTAAAAAATGATATTTTGTAAACTCTGTAAGTTTCGGAAATATAATTTTAATTTCAGGAATTCGGTTTATTTGGAGAATATTATACAAAAAATATTTTAATTAAATTTTTGAAATATTTTATTCGATAATTAGCAAAAATCCTTGAAGCGCCATTTAGATTGTTGCTAAACTTAGATCCTAATGTTTATTAAAATCATAAAAAATCGATTCTTTCATAAGAAAGAGAATTATCGTCCAGTAAATTTTTCTTCACTTTTTAGAACGTTCATTTTCCGAATTTGTATTACCGAGTTCAAAGTGTGGACGTCAAATTGTTGCACAAAACGTTGAAATCGTGAGTCGTGATTTTATAGTTATAAATTATATTTTTAAGGCAAAAATAAATAAATTTTAATTTTGAAATAATAAATTTGCAAAATGGAATTTAAATTTAATATTAAATTTGAAAAATTAAGTTTTAATTTAATAAATTATAAATTTTTGGAAATGACAAGTTGTTATAATTCGTAACTTTTGTACGGAATCAAAAATACAGCGACATCTATTAACGTCTATTTCTCGGAGTCAACGAATTTTATTCGGAAATTATATGAAATTCGTTCATCTCTCTATCTATCACACATATGGATTCCGACTTTTAATAAAGTCTAATGAAGAGTCCGCTTTATAAAAAAAAATATTACATTAAAAAAAGTAGTACAGATATTAATTATACGACCGTTTCTTGTGAATCTTTTAATTATTGTCACATGTACATTTTATTAATTGTTGTTAGTTAGATTTTAATATAGACTATTTTTATAATTCAGTTTTTAGGTAGTAGAAAATTACATTTCCAATATTTTAAATTTTTACAATTTAATGAAAATTAATTGAAATTCTATTTATAATATAATATTTACATTTTTATAATAAAAATTTAATGAATTTTAATTTACAGAAAAATTAATATTTCTTTTTTATTTGAATTTAAAAAAAAAAATAATTTTAATAATAAAATTTCTAAAATATATTCATAGAATCATAGATTACGATAATTTCATTAATAACTTAATGTAAACTGATTAGATTGTGAATAAAATATTGAAAAATATCAACAAAATTTACTGATTAAATTTTTATTTTATTGCTTGTCATAATATTTTATTAACTTTCAATTACTAATTATATTTTATTTAATGTTATCTAATTTGTAATTTATTTAAATTCATTTTCAAGTAATGTTTATAGGTATAAAATCTACAAAGATCAAAACCTCGGTATATTTAACTATCGCGCTCCTATAACAGGACACTCCATACTGGGATCAGGTTTTTAGGATACTGAGATGCAAATTAAACATTATGTAGAGTATGAAAAGACGAACAGGATATGATTCATCACATTTTGTGTCACTGTCTTATGCACATGAACGAGCTGTATGAAGCCAGGGATTCCGGTTTTTTTTTCTGTTTCGTTCGGATTAGTTGTTTGTTCAGCTAACGACCGCGGATTATGTAGGTTCAAATGCCTAATGCACGAACCCTAGCGGCTAGAATTATAGAATCAACCAATCAATCAATCAAGTAAATTTTCGGTACTATAATTTTAAATTATTGTCATAAATATAAAACGAAAAACTAAAATTATTTTCTAATTTCCTTCACATTAAATAATTATATTATTTTACTTGTATATTTTATATAATATTTTATTGCCATTGTTGTTGTTTTTATCATGAATTATCTTATAAATATTCTCTAGAGTTGATTTACCTTTGCCTTGAGGGTGATTTTCTAGACGAGTTTCATTTTACTAAATTTCAAGTTATATTATTAATATCTATTTTTATATACTATATATAAAAAAAAAAATAAAACAATTCTTATAAATATAATATTATGTTGCAGTATGACGATGAAAAATACATAAAACATAAAATTTCATCCAGAATACAAAAAATAAAAAAATCATATAAAAAAAAAAATTGAAAATTAATTTTGATCATTGTCTTCCCTCGGAGATGATTTAAATATTCATTCATCTTTAAAAATAATTTGGGTCGAGAGGATTCTATATAATAATAATAATAATAGTTATTAAAAAATAGAAATTATGTTTATTTTAATGCTGAATATTATATTAAAATTATGTAATATTTTTTTTTGTATTTTTTTTAATTACTGTTCGAGTTTTTAATTTTATAACACCTGAAAGAATTTCATAATTTAGTGTTCTGTATAGCAATTAAAAAGTAATGAAAATTTACTATTATAGTAAATATTTTTTTAGATAGTGTAAATACAATTTATTTATTATATCATAAATTTGAATTGAAATTAAATATATTTATATACAAAGTAAATTATTGAGATATAGTTCACCTAAATAACATCGCAAATTCATTTCAAATATTCTTATATTAGTTTAAAATGGTGCAACTTTTAGATCGAAGTTATTTTAAATAGATAACAGTAGCAAGTACTTTTAAGATGTACATTTAATTTAATTTAATATAGTTTTACATTATATTTACAAGGTTGACCGAGAGCACCAGTCAAGATGTCTTGGACTACATTAGTAACATTCTCGTAGACCCTACAATGGGTGATGGGTGAGGTTATATAAAATCTGTAAAAGCAAATTTACGGTATCCATGCTACTACTAGTGCTGGGCACTTATAAATAAAGCGTTGGGAGGTATATAGATACTATTGCTTGTACGGTATGTTAAACCGTGCGGAGTGCTCCCGATTAGTCTGTATACCGTATATACAACTGTAGCCCTACTTATATAATATTATAACGGTTTATCGCGTACAGCCACCACATTTTTCTTGTTGTTGTGCGCGTAGTAAGTTCTATCCACCTAGCATCAGCTTTGATTAAAATTTGAATAATTTCGTAACCAAACTTTAGATAAATATAAAGATGATAATGGACTGTTATCAACAAAAACCGCGCGGGATCCGTGTTAACAGGTTTCCCTAGTAGCCTCAGTTAAAAAAAAATTGTAAAATAAAATGTTCTTATTATACCAAATTCACACAATTTGTAAAATTATGTAAAACTGAAGGCGCTACACTTTAGGAAACTTAAAGATTTTAGAAAATTTATCAAAAATTTATAAAAAAAATCGGTAAATTAACATAATTTATTAGGCGGTTTAAATAGACTTTTATGATTTTTACATAAATTATTTCAATGATTTTAAACAACGATTTTAATTGAAATAATTAATTTTATGATATTTTTATATGACATTATCATAAGTTCTAAGTTTTGTTGTTCCGCCGTGCTCTATAAAAGTGATCGAAATGTCTTACAATTTTTTTTTAAACTGACGGAATTTTTCAAAAGTATATTGTATACTCGGTTGTATGACTTCGACTTGTTAGACTTGTTTCAAATAGATTAAATCATATTGCAATATCAAATAAGGTCTGATCTTATTTTGACAAGATTACATTATATGATTAAATTTTGAAAGCCTCACTTGGTTTTATATTCTGATGAGAAAACTATTTGGTTTTATATATTGCAAATCCATACATTTAATTAAATGTATGGATCTATGAAAATGTGACAGATCTTTGCAATATTGTTTAAATCTAGTGTACAAGAAATATCTTTTTTATAATCATAAAGAATGGAAACTAATAACTAATAATTAATTTAATAAATTATTGTATATAATAAACCGATGTCAGACCATTGTAAACCTTCAAATTTAACAAGACTTTATAGTGAAATTTTAATATGATTTAATACAATCTAAAAGTTTTACAATTTTTTAACAATTTTATTAAGCATTTAAAAAGAATTCTTTATAATAAATCTTTTTATTTTTATACCAGTTAAAAATTATATTTTTAAGTATACCGCGAAACTTTATGTTTTATCACATTCCAGTATTATATGCTTTTTAAAAGCATATAAAACCAATAATATTTTACTGTTTTACTTGAAAATCTTCCCTTAAAATTTAAATATATACATACAAAATTTAAAATTATGATACTATCTTCTAACTGAAGACAATATTTTAGGTATGAGATTGAATGTAATAGGTAAAATGACGTGTTTTTATTAGTATGGAGTGTGGAATATAAAAAACAGCGCGGATATATAAGTTTTTATTATTATTTGACTTGACATTTAATGTTTATCTCAAAAAGATATGTACTAATGCAAGAGCAAAAACATACCAAAACTTTATAACAACATTGACATATGTTTAACAATATTCTAAAGTAAACATTAATTCAATGGGATTAACAGGAAAGTTTCGTATTTTACATAAAAAATATTATGAATATAAATATGAAATATGATTTTTCTTGAAAATATGCAAAATGTGAAAATTTTTCTTTATATAGAAACGAAATTGCACCATAAAATTGTAAAGCTTTTTTTTGCAAAGGGTTTTTCTTTAAGTACATCAAAACTGATTTAATACCTGATAAAATGTAATTTTGAATACTATAAATGTATGAAATATAAACTTACCTATTTACACTATACTGAATGTCACTTAAATTTAAACTGTATTACAGTCGGCTGGCAACATACGTTTTCATTTTATATTTTAAAGATACAATTCTGATAGAGGAATTTTTTTTTTTTATAAGTCTATTAATATTTTGTTGTATACTATAAAGTTATGGAAGTTTTGATGCAGTGCACTTATTAAATTTATTCGTAATAAGGGAAGATAGATATGAATATTCAGATAACGATAAGATTTTCATAGAAAAGTAAAAGTTAAAATTTAATCTATTTAACCCTAAAATATTTATAATATTTTATAAAGTTATAATTTACATTTTATAGTATAAAGAGAAATTTCTGTTTTAATTAAAATATTATTAGCATTTTTGCGAGTATTATTTGGATTTTTTTATTTCTATCCGTCGACAAATATGAAATTTATAAAGTTTATGTAAAACTAATTAATATACAGAATATTTAACTTAATTAAATTAATTATGATATTACTTCAATCCTATATGATTAATTCGGTCTGGGAAAATCATATAGGAATCTAAATCAGGACTCACCGATGTGATATTGGATAAAAATTTCTTTTTCTTCAGACTATATCCGCAACTAAAGATGTACAGGGCTCTATTGAGAAGCAAAAACTTAAATATATTAATGGTTTTTTTGTTTTAACGTATGTGTGTCAGAGCTGTTTGAAACTTACTCAAAAATTCCTTATAATACATCAATGAAGTATAAGTAGAAAAAATTGAATCAAATGCGTAAGAAGTTCATAAAACGTCCTTTTACTTGATCTTTCATCTAAGAGTCGACGCTTTGGAAAAATATTGAAGAGTTGAATCAAATGGCAGTAAATATTTTAACTTACCATTTTAAGTGTGGTATTATTTCGAAATAATTGTAGATCACAAAACACAGTACTCATAAATTAGTTCAATGTTTAATATTAATTATATGCTCAAAGGATATAATTAATATTCGTTGACTCAGACGAATTCGCTGTTTTGTTGAAAATTGGGAACTGTTTCGTATTTAAAAAGTATATTCAATCCAATTCCAATGTATTTTAATGTGATAAATATTATATATTAAAAGTTAACATGAAAATATAATTAAAATTCAGGAAATTATTTAATATAATAAATATTTTAATATATAATATTCTTTAAAACGTGTTAAGAGATGCAGAACTTGGCATTCAACACAACTGTTGGTAATCGAAAAAGTTCATTATTATGAAACTATTTCATAGTTAGTTCGGCTGCACGTTCTTATATCTCTGTTAGAAGTCCAATAAAGTGCAAAGTGCAAAAAATAAACAAAATAAAGAAAAAAAAAATAATATAAAAAAAAATTAAGTGTATAAAAAAAAATCCAGAAAATATCATTATAAAACTTTCATTCAAAGGATGTCTGGGATAAGCGAAATAGTAGGTACATCAAATTTTTCTTCCTTTAATATGAAAATCAAATATGACATTGTGTGTGTTTTTCCTTTTACTTCCGAAAATGTGTAAAAGGAAAAGGAAATTGTTGAGTATATGATAGGTTTATCTTTTAGCTGTTATATTTTGACAGGATGTTATTTCATATACAAATAGGAAAAAAAAAATTGAATCATTTCAGATAACAAAACAAAATTTTCTATAATACAAAAATAATAATAGCAACAGGAAAATATCTATATAAAAATGTAAATTATTTTATAAATATAAAAAAAACCCTTCAAAATAACTTAAATCCATGCAAGAATTATGATAACGCCAAAAAATTATTATTAATTACAATTTAATAATCCATGATAGCTTACAAAAAAATATCTAATCTAATAAATACAAATTTACATAATTAAATTCAAAGTAAGGCAAAAATCAGAAGAAAAAAAAAAAACAAATCTCATCAATAATTATAAATTTTTGACATTTTTAGAGTAAGTCTTTTGGTAAAAGATAATTATAAATATCGAGGTCAATGATTCGCTATACAAGTCTATGAGGGTGGATAATTTTAACCACCCTTCGATTTTTGATTTATTTGTTGCTACATTTAAAGGTAATCACAGATGTCAAATAACCACCACCCCCTAAAAAATATAACTAATTAAAAAAAAAAAAAAAATTTAATTGCACGTTTTTCTACTATTTAAGTTTTTTTTATACTTGTTTCATTTTTTTATTTATGTTGGTGCAGATAAATTTTCCGAGGGGGTTCAAATTTTTTTTTGTCGTTGAGAAAATTATGCTTTCTATGCGCGAGGAACACTCAATTAAAAAGTCAAATAAAAAACAAACAAACTTTTTTTTTTCAAACAATAATTTTTATTGCAAAAGAATGAAAAAAAAAAATAAAGGGATTTGAAAGTTATTAGACGTTTTAATTGAATTTTCTTAGAAATATGAGGGTGAAACTGTTCCAAGAATTGAAAAGTTATTAAGAAAAATAAAAATGTTTAACAAATAAAATGCTAATTTGTTCAGACTTTTCCGTAAATAGTATAATGAGTTAGTAGGTTTTGAAAATAAGTTTTGACTGTGCACCAAAAAACTTTACATTATACTTAATATTCTGCAGTGTAATCTTAAAATAATTTTTCTAAAAAAAAAAAATATTTCCATGAAATTAAAAATAGTAAAAAAACTTATGTTAATTAAAACCACGAAGAATTTACTTTAATGCTTTATACCGAATATTCTGATAATTTTTAGATTCTTTTTGTCGAATTCATAAAAATTAAACAAACTTATATTTAAAAAAAAAAAAAAATTATTATAATATTTTAAATTAAATTAATTAATTACAATTTATAAATAAATGCATTCTGTGGTTAACCATTGCATTCGGTGGTACCTTGCAGATTAACTAATTTATACATTCTGGTAAACACGTTCCGATACAATTTAGCATTGCCTAAAATTAACAAATTTCATATTTTGTTTCTTTTTCTGCTTACAACAAATTTTCTTCTTACTATTGAATTGAAAGCTTTTTTCTTTTTTCCACCTTCAGTTTGTCCAGCTAAAAATGCCACAACAACGATAAAAGCCAAAATGAAAACTTTTGAGAAATTCATTTTAAAAAACGAAAAATTTGCGTAATTTCAAAAATGTTTAATTGAAATGAATTTACTTATTTGAATGATGTTGAACTCATTGGAAGCTGAGCTATTTATACTATTGACAAGATATTCTAAATACTAAAAAGTTTAATAAATTAGATAGGTAAAGGCTGTAATACTTGACATTCAAATTAATAAAATAAAGTATTGTTTTTTAATTATAAATATATTTATTTATCATCCACTAAATCAAATTTATTGCAATTTTTTAAATGTATTTTTCAAATTTATTTTCTAATTTACTAATTAATTATATTTTATTTCTTAAATTTGTGTTATTTGCAACATTTTTATGGTCAACATAAATTAGGCAAATTTCATTATTAAAGTAAAATTATTTCAGGTTTCGTACAAAATGCTTTAAGATTTCACATTGGCAGTCTGTGCGTCTTTTATAGCCATTTATCTGGCTCTTAAAGAGCTATAAACTTCAAACCAAAGATGTATTTCGAAAACTAAAAAAGTATCTAGTTGATCCTTCTCTAGATTTTTATCCCTAAATGCTGAGTATTTTATTATACCGTAAACACTTCTTCAAAGTCTTCCAAAATTTTCTATTTCTTTGCGAATAATTAAACTATTTACCATTCTATTTCGATGAACTAAATACTTGTGAGCTTGGGATAAAACAGGTCATCGACTAACATTAACGAATATGCCAGACCCTAACCGCTACAGAAAAATCAGGAGTTAAATATTTGAAAGAAGTACAAAAGTGCCCAAAATTAAAGATTTGTTAGATGAAGTAAAAAGTATATCATAATTTGTGTATGCTATTTGTACCACCTTAAAGTTGGATGCTAGTTAGAAGTCATAAAAACAGAGTCGAAACAAATGTTCATAAAATTCAGAAAACAGACTCAATAAACAACAATTTTTAAGAACAACTATTCTTATATGATAGAAGAAATTTGGTAATTTTAGAGTTAATCATTTTTATTTCAAATTTAAATTTTAATATTTTAATTTATTTAATTTAAATATACATTTAAATGAACTATAGTACAAAACTTTAACTTTATCTGTATACTTGTACTTCTATTATCGGATCTACAAAGTAAAAAAAACTTGAAACTAACGTCATTCGTTAAAATTACACTTTTACGTAGTCATACATTTTGAAAGAAGCTAATAGAAATAAAAATATTCTTCAAGATTATTAGACATTCAATGTTACAAAAGTTTTTATTGACAGAAAAAAAAATAGTTAAAAATAAAGTTAAAATTTTTTCGTTTTAATTATTAAACAACCACCGAAATTTAATTTTCCAATTTTACTTATATAAACATTTAATCCTATTTACAGTCCTTTTTATTTTGTTGATCAAATCACGATTTGTTTTTAATTTTTTTAATTTCCTTTTCAGACATGTTTACGAGTTAACTATGTTTTTCTGTCCTTATATACTGTTATCATTCGGGCTCTAAAATGCTAAATACTTTAAGTCGTAAGTTACACAAGAAGCAAAATAAAAAAAAAAATTGTAAAGTTATATAAAAAAGTATCCTTGAATAACTTTCTACCTATTGAGAGGATTAATTAAGAATATACACTTTAATTGGTAATTTTAAATCCTGTTAACGGCGAAAAATTGTAATTAAAAAATTTTTTTTTTTAAATTGAGATTTTGTATCTTTTATCTTACGCAACATAAGAATCTATCTAAAATTTGACTGGGCGAATGTACGCGTGCATTAATTGAAGAAGCGTGATTAGTCCGTTAATTCTATTGTCATGATTACTTTTTTTTATAAGAAATTTGTGTTTATTTGGTTGGAAAATAAAGGATAATGTATACAGTAAATTGGCAATTGTTTTTATCCTGTTAATTTCTTAAGTTTAATCTATATAAGTATTTTTAAAATTAAAATTATTGCTATGGTTAGTAATTTTATTGAAATAAAGGATTAGCGTGTTTATATTTAAAGGGAGCAAGTAAAATATTTATAAAGTTTTTATAGTTGAAATTTCATTTTGTCCGGATCGTAAATTTAAAATCATTTAAATTTTTTTTATTAACAAGTTTACCAATTTTTATTTTCAAAAGTATTTTCATAAATAACAAAATATTTTATTATTAATTTCATAATTCGTATAAATTAAAAACAAAAAACCCTTAAAAATTTAGAATTTCCATTTAATTTTCATTAACACTATTGACGTTTCGGAAAATTTTTTATTCATCTATCATCCGGGAATGTTTAACAACTTGAATTTTTATAGTCTCGTAGTTACGTGATTAATAAAAAGTATAATAATAATAATAATTATAACTTTATTTAAAAAAGTTTAATATAAAAGACCAATTCATTTATTAGGGCGATGTACATCTATGAATTTTGTATTTGATTATCAAAATGATCCTTGTTATCCATTCAGCAGTCAAATGGTATCTGTATATATATAACAATAGTAGGAATGAACTCATCATTGAAATATTTTTTTAATTAGTGATTAACAAGTGTCCAGCGTTGATACTTAAAAGTGGATATTTAGCTTAGGGCGAGGATTTATTCAATGGTTTTTATTATTTAGAAAAATGTTAATTTCGAATGGAAAATGAGGGACTACATTTTTTGGTTATTAACACTTTTTATTATTTTATTTATGTATATCAAAATTTAATTTATCTTTTCAAATGTAAATTTTCTGAAATAATATTAAAAGAAATCGGCCCTGGAGCAATATTTTTTTGTTCTTTCTTTTATATAAAATTAGGGTGTTTGTATAGTTTAATTTGAATATCCCAGAGATTGGTTAGTAAATAATGACCATTGAATCGATAATTTTATAAGAGCTTGGACACTACACACTACGTATATAAAAGGAATATATTTTTATTTTATTTTCAGTTTATTTGGAACATTTTCAAATTTTTTATTCTAGTTTTTAGAAATCCTAACAATTTTATAAAATGTATGAGTTTGAAAATGTATGAGTTTATTAATTTTAAATATTAGTAATTTTTATGATGAGTTGTGGAATAACTTTGAAGTGTTGTAATGGAAAAATGGGTTGACTAGATACTTCAGTTTACGAATGGAGTTGTTTTTAAATTTTTTGTTCGTCGTGATTTAAGCCCGAGTATATGGATAAGTAAAACCTTAAAGCATTTTGTACTAGTACAAAAAATAAAAGTATATTAAATAAATTAAAATTTTAAATATTAAAATTTAAAATAAAAATGAATTAAAAATATTGTATTATTTTAATCTGCGCTGTAAATATTAAGCACGCCGGGGGTAAACTATTAAATTTTTATAAATAAATTTTAATCAAAGTCTCTTTTTTGAAGTACGAATTAAATATAGTTTAAAACTGGAACTTTATTTATTCTTAAGTTAGAAATGAATTTAGTACTAGCAAGATCATTGTTAAAAAGTAATTATATTTATGTTTTCATTTAACCGGCAAAATTTAATGAAACTTGAAAAAGTTTTTGATTATCATAATGAAAATAACGAAATATTGACACTTTCTAAGATAATATAATACTGATTAAAATTTTATGAAATTGATTTTGAAACCATCATTTAATTTTGTTATGCTGTTCACAATTATAATAATTAAATTTTCACTAATATATAATTGAAATTTCCCAACCTAAATGAAATTATATTATCATTTTCTAGACACGTGATAATCATGATAATTTATAGGTTTTTATTCAACACAAGTGATAAACGATTCAAATTCATTGTATATAAAATAAACGAAACCTGTACAATTTCTTAAACTTTATTAAGGACTTTAACAAATATTTTGAAACTAAAGTCTCCTGAGAATTTAAAGGCTAATATAATATTTGAATAAATTACGCGGTTTAATTTAATATCAAAATGGCATAAAAGAATCAAAAGGGAAAACCGTAAATTAAATATAAACTTTTATATATAAATATATAAGAACGAAGAGCCTTTTACAAATATACTCATTGAAATATATCCTTGTAGAAAATTCTTTATATTTTTTTTTTCTAAATTACAAAAACAAGTTTTCATATTTCAATTTATGAAGAAACTTGTAAATATTTTATGAAATGCAAAATAAAAAAGCCCAACCGTAATCATAAAATGTTATTCAAAGGAAAAGGAGAGAATTTTCTTTCAAAAAACGAATGATTAAATTTTCTATAAAAGAAATATTATTCATTCAAATTATGAAATTCATAGTACTGTACAAATATTTTTACATAATATTACAAAAAATTTAAATTGAATTTTATAATTTTTCCCGCCAATATTTTAATTTCGACAGAAAATGTAAATTTTTACGATAGAAAATGTTGTTTTTATTGTAAAATATATTAAGAAATATTATTAAATATTTTTTTAATTTCCATATATTAATGTCCTTTTGATGTTATCCTGAATTATTCACGCGTATACAATATTGAACAAAAAATAAAAATTAATTTTTAATAATATTTTATTTTTGGTGGAACCTGACATACGCTTTGAGAAACAATTATTACCGCCCACACTTTAAAAAAAAAATAATGTTTTTAATATTACATAAATAATAATATGTCCTTTTTTTAACATTAAATGATATTTTAACACAAATTTTATTCGTTTTATTATATTACTTTAAAATTAAAAAGAAAATCACCCTAACCTGAAAAAAAAAAATAGAAATTTGTTGAGAAAAATTTCACTTTAAAAAATTCAAATTTTTGTATCCTTATTTTAATAATTTTTTGTTCGTTGTTTGTGAAAGGTGAAGAATTATTATCCTTCTGTATAAGATTTATTATTGTAATTGTATATGTATAGCTTAGAAATTAGGTAGGGGTTAAATAGACTTTTATTTAAGGATAATCATCATCGTTATCGTTATGGGTGAAATTTTTTTAAAATATAATACATTAAAATATTTAACTATCAATAAGTTTAACAAGGGGTAAAAATTAAGATCCTTTAAACTGTGTATGTCATGCGAGTAAATTTATGTATATATGCTATGTAAGATTACAGTTATTTTTTTATTTGTTAATTTTCTAACTTTTTTTTTTGTGCAAATCATTTGAGTCAAATAAAAATTCTTCTTATCAGCAAGGAAAAAAAAATTATATGCTTTTGAAAAAAAAAAACTATGAAATTATATAATAGACAAAAAATATATAAAAAAAGGACATTCAGTGTCCCTTGAGAGTCCGGCAAAATTCATTATTATTCTATGGACATAACTTTTTCTAGTTTCCGACACAAAATTAGATATATAAATAATTTTTGGGTAGATTTTACAATTTTACTTTCTAACAATTTCCATTTTCTATGTAAAGATGATTTTTTCGTTGATATGTTATTATCCTTGTACAACAATATTAAATAGAGATTGGTACAAGTAATTTTGAACTATGACTTTTTGCTTTCAAAAAACATTTTTTTTTCTATTCGTTATTGTTGGCATATCAGTTTAGTTTAATCCTAACGAGGTAACTTTGATTGATTACGATGGCGACTTGGGACATTCTTTTGGAAAAGTAAATTTCCTTCTGATTTTTAACATTACTGAAAGAATTTTATTGAATTGAATTGGACAACAAAAAAAAAAGTTAATTTTATTTTATTGTTTGTTGAATTGAGCCTTTTTTATGTGTTGATAATTTTTTTGAAATTATATGTTCGTGATTATTAGTAAATGATTGATTGTGAAAGTTTTAGTATTGTATTTTTGTTATAAAATAAAAATAATTTAATTTACCATTTTGATTTACAAAAGGGAAAACATAAATTTTTATTCTCAAGAAGTGTTGAATATTTTGTCAATTAATAGACCAATAAATAAAATCAATAGAAAATTAGGTTGTTTTAGATTAGTTGAAACCAGATATAATCAAGAAGGTATTAACCAACACTAGGACAATGTCTGGTTCATCTGCTCCTTCTAATGGTACGAGTATTAAGTGACATTCTACTTACCCAATAAGCTTAAATAGTGTCACATTGTTGTCAGCCTTTCGTCAGTGTTAAAATTACCTTATACATATTGTAATTTTAGTATTGGATTTAATTTAATGCTCAATCAGGTCCGGTCTGGTATTGAACCCGTTACCTAAAGCTTGTTTTATATTTCCAGATTTCCACCGATTTTTATCTTTGCCAAATTTGATTAATTCAAAACAACAGCTGTGGGAGCCAAAGAGATAAATCGGCAGCACATCATACCACACAATCTTTAGTAATGGTCTCACCGCTCATGTAGCTGGCGCAAGTGTCCAGTTTTTTTTATATATTTTTTTTAAATTTTTATTTAGTTATTCTTAAATAAAAACTTTGATCATTCATTGGATTGGCATCTTCACACTCTCTGTTTTTACAGGATTATGATCAATCCTCAAAATTCCATCGGTTATATTAGCTTTCTTTTAAATCTCAGAATATGAACAATCTGGGACCAATAATATTAGTTTAATTAGTCCAAACGTTTAATTTCTTATGTAATTCATTTTGATGAAGTGATTCAAAGTAATTAAGCAAGAAATTATGAATTTTCTACTTCGATTAATGCAATGCATTAGTAATTTTTTCATCCGAATAATATTTAAATTAAAATTGAAATAATAAATTTTAGTTAGTTATATGAAACAATAATAAAATAAATTAAATAATTTTAATTTTGTACTTTAATTTTTATTTATAATAATCTAATAAATTTAAAACTTTTCCAGACTGTGAATTGTTCATATTCTTTATAATATTTTAACATATTTTAGAATTTATTTTTTATATTATTTTACATAGAAAACAGACAAAGTTTTGTAATTTTTTTTTTTGGAAATGGTGAAGGAAAGTTTTGAATATACAAACTCGACATAAAAAATACAAAATATGTACTTGAAAAGATTATAGTAGAAAATGAAATTATATACATCACGGTGCAATTTAAATAAATTCCTTCGAGACTATGGTCTCTAAGTAGTTCCATTCGAAACTGACAATTTTTTTTTTTGTTCTCGTCCTCAGAACAAAAATATAATTTAAAAAAGGAAATGAATTCAGGACGATAAAAAAAACTTATAGATAATTACAAGCAGGTTGTTTTGTTAAACAATAAATCTTGATTTTTTTATTTTGTTGTTTTTACTTTTGGAACATCTTTAATATTTATCCTATAAATTACAAAAAAAAAAAAAAAAATTTATAAATTATTTTTTAAAAATTAATTTTTCAAATATCCCCCAATTAAATTTTAGTAAATGGACAAAAAAAACCCTTTTTTTATGAAAATACAAAAAAAAAAAATGGGAATAAATTTGTTCCTCTTTAAAAGGTAATAATAAAAATTAATACTTCATGTTAAAAGCACTCCATTTTTTTGTTTTTTTTTGGTAAATTTTAATAGTAATATTTTATTCTATCGTAGATATAAATAAGAAAATAAAAAAGTTGATATTTTTAAATTATAATATCATGAAAATCCTATTTGAAAATCAACTAATACCCTTTTTTTTTGGTAAGATTTACAAAACAAAAAAGGATTCTACAGTGTTGTGTATATTTATATTTGGTGCGAAAAACTTCTAAAAATTGTAAGTCCCTTGAGTAAAACTGTATATAGTTTGTATGTGCTGGCCTGCGAATGGATTCAACGACACGGTTTAAATTTGATTTATGATCCTTAAAGCGCGACGACACTGACTATATATATACTGGATTTATAATGTTTTTTTTTGGTTAACTGATGCATTAAAGAATAATTGAAGACGTCCTTTTTATCAAAAATAAATAAATAAAAATATTTTTGAGTATATTTTTTGTTTGTGGTTGTTTGAAAATTTCAGAACCAAAATATTTTCAATTTATATAATTAGAGATTTTAACAAAAAATGGTTATTTAAAGTTTTTCCAAAATAATAAAAAAAAAAATGAAAATTTTGGTTTACGTACAAATAAATCTATTCAATCATTTATAATTGGTTAGAATGATGAAAGTTTTCTACTTAAATAATTTTTGCAACGTTGTATAGTAAACTTTTTTAAAATAAATATGAAAATTGAAAAATTAATTTTTCAAAAGTTTTTTTTTTTTAGTTTATTTATCAAATAAAATTTGAACCTTAAAAATAAAATAAATTATGGTATAATAAATTTTAAACCAATTTAAATTGTTTTCATGAAAATAACAACTCAATAAAACATGTCGACAGTCATCGATAAAAATAATAGCAAAAAAGTAGAAGTAAAACAAAAAAATCAGTGAAAATAAAATTTGGTTTTTTAGATATGCAAATTCAGTTATCATAAACTATTGGGTATGTACAATAGATTCATTTTATCATTACATATCCTTAATAAATATTAATAAATTAATGATAAATTTTATTTAAATTATCTGAAATTATTTAAATTATTTAAAAAAAACATAATTGAAATTAGATATAATGAAAGAACTAATGAATAGGGTATGAAATGGCACAGTGAAATACTTTCGAAAAGCAATGTGGCAGATTTAATTCCTTATATAATATTTCAAAAAGTAAAATCAAGCCACATTACATTTCTAAATAAGTCATCGTGGTGCCAATTAACGATAGCCAACTTGCTATGTTTAATTGGTACTGTTCGGTAGGACTAACTATAACTATAGCCTATTATTTCGTGTTTTGTAGTTCAGTACAATTACTCCTTCAAACTAACTTTAAGTTACACAAAATATTAAAATTTACATGACTATTTTTTGAAGAAATTATTTATTTAATTTATAAATTCAAGTAATTCGGAATCTAAAAAGATTTTAAAAAAAGTGAATTTATATGTTAGCATATACGCAATTTTTCACTTACAAAATATATTCCTTTCTTACCATTATAGTAAATTTATTTCAATTTTATGGAAACATATAATATTTATCCCTTTTAACGTATGTTTTATGCAGATAAAACAACTTAAAGTCTAAATTTTGTTAAAAAGATATTTTTGTTAAATTCCATAAAAAAAAAAAAGAAAATGGAAAAACTGCATTTTATTTCACTGACCATATAGTCAGAGGTGAAATAAAATAACAAAAATATTTATATTTTTTTTTTTACATTACAGTAATGAAGTTTTTTACGATTTTAGATTTTTATTTCATGTAAATGGACAGATCGTCAGAACTATTTGGTCATTTTGACAGTACTATGTATAGAAATAAGTATTTTTTTTTAGTTATTGTTGTTATTCACAGACTGAAATCACTGCTTTCACTGATTTTATTACCAAAAGTAAAAATAAAAAAATGTTTCAATTTTGATTATATCAAAAAAAAAAAAGCTGTTAAAGAACATAAAATTAGAGAAAATGATGATATTAAATCGGAAAGGGGAAATTATGTTGGCGTAAAGTAAAAGTGTTGGACTTTTAAAATTTTATGTTTATTTCTAGGATATTTAGTGGTCGTAAAATTGGCGTCCGCGACGATATTTAACATTCCTTTATTTTATTTTTTTAAAACAAGTTTTCTATTATTTTGTATAGAAAATGAATGTAAAAAGATTGTAATTTGATGAAAATTGTGAAAATAAAAATTTCCTTTTTATATATATATATTTTTAATAATAATAAATCCATCAGTTGGGTTGTTTTAAGTTTATGTGCCATAAAATAAGTAAAATTCGATTATCTTATTTATTTATTTTTAGGGTAATGTAATGAAAATTATATAGATTTCTTGTTGAATATTCAAAAAAATTAAAAATTAAAATTTTTTAAAGAAAAAAGGTTAAAATAATTTTTAAAAATACAATTTTATAAAAATTAATTTTTGAATTTTGTAATATTTCTATGTTGTAATGATGTCTATGATTTTTTCCTGAATTTGTTACCATTTTATGAATTTAGCTAATATAAAAAAAGTTTGACAGAATATCAATTTTTTATATCATTTTGTTTATTGGTAAATCATTAGAACAATTTTTACTTTGTGATATTGTATAACTTATTATAATATTGTCAAAATATCGTAAAAGTAGCTCATTTCGAGTATATCCGAATAGGACAACTGTATAGTATTTTATTTGGAAGAAGGACTAAATAAAAAAACGTTGGTATTGGGTATCGTACGTAAAGTACTATTGTCGGAATTTTTAATTCTTGCACTATAAACTGAAATCTCCCTCTGAGAGCAGTTATTCCGAAGAAAGACAATATATTTCCTTTAACGAAGTTTTACAATAACTCCTGAGAATTTTTAAAGTCAACTTTTCGTATTCCAATACAAATTTTACATACATTTTTCGTAGTTTCACCAATTTTGGAATCGTGTCCGTCAGTAACCTTGCTAATTTTCGTACATTTTGCAGTTTATGTTAAAGCATTCGTTGAATTGAATTTTTAGTCCTTTTAGTGTATCTTAAAATTTATTACATGAATTCAAATAAATATTGATTTAAAATCTGTTTTTAAATTAATTTCATTGTTTTGAAAAATATTAACCTTTTTCCAAAAAATTGTAACCTTATAAATAATATTAAAAGGACCACAAATTCCTTTAATCTCTTTAAATATTTTTTCAATTCTATTTCAATAATAATAATAATAAAAAACCCCAAAATTTATAACAATAAATATTTATATTTTTATTAAAAATTTTCATATTTTTATACTGTTAATATGTAGATTCCATAAAATCCATTCATATTTCGTATCCAAAAATATATTTTTATTAAAATAGTAAATTCCAATCCTTTTACGCAGTGTTTATCCTATCTAATAATTTATACATATCTTTAAATACCCTTACAGCTTACACTCTTGGGGACATTATATTTATATAAAAAAAAAAATAACAAAATAATAGAAATCTGTCCAATTCAGAAAATTCATCCGATATTGTTTTTTTTTTATTTTTGGCATTTCCTTTAAATTAAATTTATTTGTCACAATGGAAAATATTCTGTTAAACAGGATATCATCCCTTTACAACACAAATAATAGATTATATAAAATATAAATATATTTTTCACATATGATTGGTCACATTATAAGTTGAATTTATTCGGTTGTATACGTTTTAATCCTTTTAAAAGAACAATTTTTACTGTTTTCAGGAATACGGAAAACAACAAAATTGTTATAGAAATTTTTTTTTTAACTCATCGTTGTAGTCATTGCCCGCTGATAATAATAAATCTTTCAAATGTGAATCCGAAATGCATATATAAAAAGGAAAAAAATGCGTACTTTAAACGTAGTGTCATCAGCGAATTGATTCAAACAACAAAAACAACAAAAAAAATCTCACCCTTTTTAACACTAAAATATTTTGACGCCAAATTTTATCCCTTATATTTACAAGACCACATATAGAAATTTCTTAGGACCCAAAAAACATTATTATAATAAATTTTATTTGATTTTTGATCATTCGGGAATTTTTCTAAATTGTTGCTTTTTAATAATATTTCGTTTTGTTTTTTGATATTTTCCAAACCCCCTACTCAAAAAACAAAATCATAAAACAGAAATTATGGAATTTATGATTGTGTCCTTTCACGTATGTCATATAATTTAATAATCACAAAACCTCTAAAAGCCTTTTAACTCATAATTTTTGATGTTTGTCTATATGTATAAATATTCGATTACTTATTATTATTATTATGTATATTTGTATAGGAAGAGGATGTTTTTGAACCGTACTGATTTTTTTAGTAAAATATTTTTTTTATTATATCAGAATTGACGAGATTATTGTTTGGGGTGATGTTTTTTTTTATTATGTCAAATTAAATTATATGTTATACTCAGGGAAAGTGCATTAATTTTATGTTTATGACCAAAATAAACAAGAAAATTGTTTTTTAAACGTATAGCGTTTTGTATTATTAAAAAATTAATTGATTACGAAATATTAAGGTAAGTAGTCAAATGAATTTAAAAAGGGAAATGGGATTGTTATAAATTACTTGTAATTTACTTAAAATATCTAAACAATAATTGCATTACTGTTTAAATAACAAACTGCCTCTTAATAAATCAATATGAAGCTTCTTTCATGAATTTTAAGGATATTCATTATTGCCTTACAATAGGTGGCAATAATGAAAATCCTTAAAATTCTTGAAGGAAACTTCATATAGATTTATTAATAATGATTCTCAGAAATAGTCAATCGATATTTAGTTTTACTTCTATATTTTATTTAATCAGTAGTTAAAATATCAAATACGAGCCATAAATTAACCATTATTGATATTAATTTCTCATCAAAAAGCATTAGCAATTTTATAAGTGTACAATATATCATCAATTATGTTTTTAATAATTCCTAAATGGACCGGAGGATAAAACGAGGGAAAATTCTTGAATATTTTGTTTTTTTATAGCTATCGATATTCTTATGAAATTCTGAATAAATATAAATTTAAACTGTTAATTTATGATTTAATATATTTTTTAGTTAACCATATTCAATTTTAATTGCACTCTTACGTAATATGATCCATGAGAATTCAAGGTGGAATTATATATTTGACATAGATAATCAAATATTTCTTAAATATAAATTATCCTAATTTTTCATAATTTGTTACAGTTTTATATCATATTTTAAAAAAATATTTTCGATAATTTTTCATTTTACTTAACCCTTAAATAAAACATAAAACATCTTATATCAATTTCACGGTTCATCTTTGTATTGAACGGTTCAATTTGATATACGTATATATAATCAAGAAACAAATAAAAGAAATATTATTATTGCTATTATTATAATGTTATGTCCATTCAACCCATTACACTTTTGAAAGGACATTTCTATGAAAATACATACATTTATCATCAAAATACTGCGTAAATGATACGATATCCTTTTCCTAATCGAAATATTTTCATATTGTATATAATTTGTGAGTTTAGTAAAATTGATCAATTTATCATAATGAATATGCAATAAAAATAAAGTGTCCTTATAAATATAATTTTTCCGTAATTTTACGGTAAATATATATATAAAAAAAAATTATTATACAAAATTATGAAACAACAATTTTCATATGTATACTTAATACAGTTTTGTCTTTATTCAGTTTTACGCTTTCAAAAGAATGGTAATATTAAAGGACATAAGGGTGAATGAATATAGTGAATGAAACAAACAGATTTTTTTTTGTTTTTCATACAAATCCTTTTTAATACCATAAAAACAATGAATTTCCACGCCTTAAGTCCGCCTGTATTTTCTAAGACTCTATAATATTATTTAATTTTACATAAAGGAAAAGCCAAAAAAGGATGTTTTTTTTTTGTGTTCGGCTTCTAGGTATTAATCGTGATAAAAGTAATAAATTATAACCACAGTACTTAATGTTTCTAGATTTACAAGAAATTTTTAAAAAAATTCTTCTCCTTTTCTTTACTTTATTAATGCTAAATAGTCGAAACAAGAAAAAAAGCGGATATGTTTATTAGAAATAAGTTCTTGTACAGGAAATTTACGGAAAATGAAATCTGGGTATTTTATGTTCAATTAATATAATTTTTTACAAACCATAAATTAATAAAAATCTCTTATATGAAATTATTTTAACACTTTCGCGTAAACCTAAGACATTTACAGAGCTATCAAATCTATTTTTGATAAATTAGTACAAGATCTTTTTTTATATTGTAATTTTTTTGAAAATGCAAATTCTAATTCAGTGGTGAAGTGATTCCCATAAAAATGTAATTATTATTGGATTAGTGTAGTGATCAAAACAATGTGCAATTGATGTCCTCTATGACAGTATGAGAGAGGTAAGAGTATATTATTATAAAATTGAGAAACTAATTAAATACTATGTTGTCCATACAGTTGTCAACCGGGTTGTAAACTTTCACTACAACTTTTTTTAAAACCGATATTGTTAGATAGTGTCAAATGCCAAATGACAAACAAAAACGTGAAGAAAAATAAATTTGATTGAATAACTTCTTCAGTAGCAATAGTCCAGTAGCAAATAGTCCTAGAAGTGCTCCGAAATCTCATAAGGCTGAAATATTAATAGGAGCAGGTAAATCAAAATCAACTAATGCTTTATTAGCAAGGACTATACAATGCACTATACAACTTAGAACCATCAACCAACATAAATTAAAATATTCTTCAACCGATTTCTTAAACATGTTTTATAATGTATGGACAGCTTTACAAATAATACATAAGATCCAATTGAAGTGATCACTATGTTACAGCCAAAATGATGTAACAAACTTTCCGAGTAGCTGTCGTTACTGATAGATTATATACGCGAAAGTGTTAAAAAGATGTATTTAAATTAAAAGGTCATTGATTGTAATTTTTTTTTTTCAAAATGAAATAAAATATTAAGGGTGAGTTTCCCATACCAAAATATTGTTAACAAATTATTTGTTGATGGTTTATTATAATTTTTTTTTTTTAATTTACGCTTTTTAATAATAATTTTTTTTTTATTTAATAAAGCAATACAAAATGTTGTCTGTAAATTAAACCGTGAAATGGCGTGTGTTTGTTAATGTTTATTGTTTCAATTTTGTAATATCGCCGCCGCCGACAACGAAGACGCCTCCAAAACTCGTAATTCATTGAATGGGGTGTGATTGACTGTGAATTTTTTGTATTTTATTAATAATATCTTTTTTTTTTGTTGGGAACTTTCTTCTATACTTACTTTCACTTTCATATTATTTTTTTAGTGGATTTTATTAGATTGGTTTGTGTGGTAGTAATTTTAAAATTACGATAAACACAAAAATATAATTTCTACATTGTCGAAAGAGAAAGTTTTATTATGCGGTGTACGGGTGGTAAATTTTTATAGGTGCATGTGCTTTCCACTTCATAATCATAATTAGGAGCATTTCACGATTAATTTTAATTACGTCATTAAAAACAGAAGTTTTTCTGGTTAACACAAAACGAAGCGAGACTGTAGAATTAGTTTTTTTTTTTTTACGGTGGTACTCAAACGAATTGTATATGGTAACCGCCGCGAATGGTAGAACTTTTAAGAGTTTTATTTTTTTTTTGTCAAAAATTTATATTTCATCAATTATGATTTTTAGTTTATGGATTAAAAAAAAGATCCTTGAGGAGCTATTTGAGAATAATTATATATATATATTATGTTGGCGACAGAATTATGATATTCTAAGTGGAATAATTGTAATTTTTATGATTTTTATGGAGCACAAAACAGTTAAATTTAACGAACGTAAATGTTATTAGTGACTTTGAACGTTATCGTTTGATGATGATGAAATAAAAAAAAAATTGATGATTTCTTTGATGATTTTGTGGTTTTTAATGGTTTAAATATATTTTCAATTGGAACTGTATATTTGTATATATAAAGTTGAAATTGGTACAAGAGTTTATAAAATTTGTTGGTATGTTTTTGTATTTGATACTAAGTTGTATTAGTGTGCTAAAAAAACTTGTTGATTTGTATTTAATATTAATGGATAAATAATATATTATGTTACCAATTTTCATATTTATTTTTTATTTAATTACTTATTTAATGTGAAATAATCATCTAGTATGAGAATTGCCCATCCTCACTTAAGCAAATTAGTTAAAAATAACTGATTTACGCAGAAATTAATACCAGAACGCATTGGTTATTACCTTTAACATGCCTTTCATCGGAACTGTTTACGAAAAGTCACCAAATGCAGGAGATGAGATAGTGCGTAGTGGGCGTACTGCTTGAATTCTGTCTACGGAAATAATTCTCTAGTTATGCGTTATGGGAAGTAATTTATATAACTTAAAAAAACGGAAAGCTTTAATTTGAAATTTATTTATATAATTAATTAATTTGTTGTAAATATATAGAAATTAGATTAACGATTTTATTAATGGAAGATTATTTTTATTAATAAGATTATTATTAATATGAGTACCAAAATGTTATTAGTTAACAAAATATTTTATGGAATTTGTTCAAGAAATAAATAAGGATTTAGTTTGAATTTGAATTAAAATAACAAATATAAAAGAAAAACTCAAATCATTAACAAAATATTCAAATAAAGTTAAAAACAGATTTTCAAAATTTAAGTAAATTGTATTTATAGCTTAAGTGTTATATGAATATTTTAAATAAAATGACAGAATGATTTATTATATGTCCTTTTTTTCCTCCAAAATATAATAAAAAGTATACAAACGTGTTTAAAATTTACGAGTTTATTTTTTTTACAAAAAAAAAAAAACCAACTCTAATGTTAGTCGCGCGACAATTTTGTATTTAGTTAACGAAGAAAATGCAAAAATTTCAAACTGATCAAGAGCCATAAATATCGGATTCACTATTAGTGATAAAGATATCCATCCACATATTCCTTCACATACATTTGGGTCCCTAGAGGAATTTTAAATGCCTGATATATAAAATAAAATATATATGCTAATGACAGGTCCTTCTTTATGGAAGGATTTATACCTAAAACATTTTAATAAATGTGTGCAAAGAATAAAAGTATATTTTAAAAATTGTATAGCTATGTAATTTTTTTGCATGTAATTTTCTTTTTTAACGGAAAATATTTTCTCAATTGTTATAGTTGCCGGAAAAATAGAAAACTTTACAAACTGAATTTCTTTTTTTGTTGAGATAAAATAGAAGTTTATGTACAGTGCGTAGAGTTTGTAGATATTTTCCATTTATATTATGAAACGGATAAAGTTTCTTTTTTTTTTTTTTGATGTTTTTTTTTGGGGTTTTATTTTTAATGGGGTAAAGTTTGAAAACTGAAATATAATAATTTTAATTTGTATGCATAATATCCTTTTTATTTCTGATATATACGGTTCGTTATACATGGATACGCGCTGAAAATTCGCATAATATATTTTTTAAGCAATAGAAAATATGAAGGAAACAAAAGGATTCATCGTACACTTAATGTGATACGTGCATAATAAATAAGGACGACGAAAATGATGGCAAATTATGTGATGTTATTTAATGCTTCATTAGGCCTATTCATCGATGAAATTCTATATTATTATATACGTTATACGGTTACGAAAAAGAAACCTGGAGTTTTTTTTTTTTTTAGATTACTTTTTTTTTATCATGCAGTCATTCTGCATACGCAATGAGTAATCTAAAAATATTTTATTATAAAAGGATTTGCATATAAAATTATATGGACATACTTTTTGTATCCGGTATATACGTAAATATTTTTTAGGCAACGCAAACAACATGGAAAAAGTAAATATTTAAAGGAAATTATTCAAACAATTTTTGTATCTCCTTTTTATTATGAAATTAAGTTACTCGAATAACCAATAATTTGAGACACAAAAATTTTTTTTTATTAATACTTTGTCTATTTGTATGTCATTTTGTTTATATGTAGGTACGACCGCCGGTTGCCCACATGTTCTACATTGTTATACAAAAGTCAATTTCTACGAAATTGTTAACACAAGCGACGATCCAGTTGATTTTTAGCCGTCACTGACTGAGATTTAATCAATGGCGAACAAAAACTCAAAAATCTACTAGAAGGTCGTGCTATTGCACGAATAGATTTAGAGTGCTGGAAATAACAATTTTGAATTTTTGGTCGCCATTTATTGAATCTTAATTCAGTCAGTGACGACTAAAAATCAACTGGATCGTGGCTTGTGTTCATTAACAATGAAGAATATAATATAATAGAATAGCTCTAGGTAATTTATTAAGCCGGTTAAAGGTTCAATAAAAATGATGTCATAGATCGCGGCGGTAGCGTTATTTTTAATATTTCATAAAAAGTCTGAAGCTATTTTTGCATTGAAATACAATAAAATGTTTTATTATTGATAATAAAAATTAATAATTATAGAATTTGATGATCTGAAATTAAGAATTATAAAAATCAATTTCTTCTCATGCAAAAAAATATTTTTTTTTTTAAATTTTTTATTTTTATCCTATAAATTTTCAATTTATTTTCTGTTATTTATTTTTTTACCCACCCATTAACAATTTAAAAGAAATATTTCTTATTGCTTGAACATATCAAAAAATAATTTAAATCACATCTTTAAAATCTATTAAACTTTTCAGTCGATTTAATAATTTTTGAGATCACCCTATGATACCAACAAAAAAAAAATTCGCGTACCGCGACTCAGTAGGATATAATTTTCAAGGGAAGTACACACCGTAATATCCAAAACTATTATCTGATTGATGTTCTTACAATATTTCCAAAATGACAATTTAATAGCAATTTATTTAAAATTATGACCATTTCAATAAATAACATTTAACATTTAATTCATTTGTATTGAAACTGAAGGGGACAGTAAATTATTATAAATTTTTGTTAGGTTATAGCAAGTAAATTTTTTATATATTCAATACAATTTATCCTGTTAATATATTGAAAGCTAAAAGCAAAGTAATATAATGAAAATTGTTGCCAAGAGAAAGTTTGGTTATTTTCTTATGGAATTTTAATTAATGAAAATTCATAAGTTTAAAAATGCTAATAAATATAAATAAGTCTTGTATAAATTTTAAATAAATTTAATTTATATAAAAACTGAGAATTAATTTTCACAAAATATACCATAAAAAAACATAAAATTCCATCTTTTTTATTGTTGTTATCATTAAAATATCCTTTAGAAATATCCTCGAACTGATGGTTAACAAACAAAAATCTCCTTTAATAATAATTTTTATTAATTCAGTTCTGAAGTGCCTTGTATATATATATAATTTACACAGAATATTTTAATTTGATGAAAATTCATTTTATGTAATAATATGGGAAATATTATAACGATTATGTAAAATAGAGTAAAAATGAAAATGTTTTGCAGATAAAATCATTGATTCATTTATTCATTTTGCCACTGTACTTTGTTGTTTAATTTCAAGTGGATATTTATGCACAACAAAACATATAAATATCACCCTTAATAAAACTCTGGAGGGGTTGTTTTTTTGAATTATATATACGAAATTAAACTCACGAGAAAAACCTAAACATTTTTTTTTTAATTTAATAGGATAGTGATAAAAGGGTTTCGATTCGATTAAAAATGATTTCACTAGAAAACTTTTATATCTATTTTAAAATTTTGTGATGAAATCATAGGTAGACCTTGTTTCTGTATTGTTCATTTTCATTTTATAATATAGCAAAAGGATCATAAAATTAAGGATTTTATAATGAGTTTTATTAAATTTATAGGGATGTTATGGTTTTTATTGTTAATTATCCTAAGCAGCGATATGGTTATAAATACATATGGCTTTTGTATATGAAATTCAGGTGTGGATATGATATCATAATTTCGGGATAATAATTTTAAAATAAAATTAATATAATTTTATTACTTTTATGTGTCCTGGATGATGTTGGTTTCTTAAAATATTCAAATGAAATATTGTGTATTTAGGTTTTAAAGGGTGATACAAATAATTATAGAAATATTAATATTAATTTTATATAACAATTAAATTATAATTTTGATAATTTAATTATATATTAAATTTGTTTCAAAGGAAAAAACATAAATTAGAGAGGGAAACTTAGTTATATTTATAGTTTATAACTTTGAATTTATATATTATTTAGATTTCCTTATCATTTTTTTTTGTTATAATGATTTTTGAAATGATAAAAACTGTTGAACCAATTACTAATTTTATGACATTTTTATATGATTTTATATTGTCAAGGATACTTTTTATATGTCGCCAACTCTGATGGGTCATATCATATATTGAACGCATCATTATAGAGTCCAAAAAAAAATTTCTTTTATTTGGTTTAATATTAAATCTCAATTCATTCGCTATCATCATCAAGGAAACTAAAAAAGAAATGATTTATTGATCATTATCCTATTGTTAGTTTAGTAATGGATAAAAGGACATAAAAATTTTATTATCGCCTTGTTTATTGCTTTATAAAATATCTTCATATTTTTTTTTTATTTTTGTATTTTTGTATTTTTCGTTATTTATTTGAAATAATGTTGATGTTTCCGAAATCGAAAAACTATTTTCCATTTTAAGATATAGATGTTTTGGGCGTTTAATGATGGCTTTTTATAGCTTAAATTATAATAAGTTATTAGAGATAACTGCAAAATTAATTCACAAGATTATAAATGTAAAAATAAAGAAATTTTAAGATTGTAGCTCAAACTGAACAAAATTGATTTATTAAAAATACAAATACATAAATAATACGTTCGATAATTATGTTACATAGCTTCAAGTATTTCAGTAAATTATATAAATAAAATTGAGAAATATTATATGGACTATTCGAATTACCTAATTATTTCGATATATGATCTTGAGCGAAACAGGACTACAAATATGAGTAAATGGAAAACATTATAAAGGATATCATAAAAGTTGATATTCTTTAAAAAAAGGTAGCGTTGATGAAATTTGTTCCCATTTTCTTTAAAAAATAATTTAACATTGATTTTATTGACTTATTTCCCACCCATCTGTAGTTTATTTCCACTGGAATTATTACCCTACGCCAAAAGAGCTATTTTAAAGACGAATTTGATACCATCGGAAAACTAAAAGTTAAAGCGGAACTTTTAAACCTATGATTATTAAATCACATAACGTCAATAAAATATTAAAGTGTAAGGTGTAACTTACGTAATTTGAGGGAAACCAAGAAATTTACACCATAGACTTCCAAAAAAACTATATTTTCTGAGGAAAATGATTGATATATTTAGTGGAAGTAATTGGCTCAAACTTTCACACATGTAACCTTGTTTAAAAACATATATTAAATTCTTATTAGTGCTACAACTTTATATTTTCATGGTATTGGGCACTCTTTATTCTTTGCTTTTAGATTAAACTATTTAAATGATATAAGAATTATGATATTAAAATAATTTCAATTTCAATTAAGTTAATTTTCTAATAAAATAAACTAATTCAAATAATCATATAAAATAATCTTCCTAATAAACATTCTTCCATAATCGAAAAACTAAAACATTTTCCTTTCAATTCTTTAATAATCTTCTTTATAACATTAAAAAAAAATCGTTCGGCATATGTGACAACGAATTGAAATTTATGTAAAAATCAACCCCCAATCATATAGAAAAAATCACCCTTATTACAATTTCAAAAAAATAAAAAAAAAAATGTAAAATTTGTAATTCACAAAATATACATAAATGTGCTCAGATGGACGAACCAAAAAAAATTGTTCTTACCACAAAACATTTTCTGCACATATGAGAATATTTTGTTTATCATAAAATTAGATATTGAAAAAAAAGTGAAATTTTAAATCTAATTTTCCACAATTTTAAATTAGATAATCAATAAAAGAAAAACCATCGAAGGGCATACAAAAGAAAGTAAAAAAAAGAAAATTTCGATTCAATTCAAAACTTTTTCTGATTTAGAAAAAAAAAAAAATTACTAAACTTTTCATACTTGTATAAAAACTTTTTACTTTGATTTTTATATTTTCCCCGTTTTTTACATTTTCAAAATTGGTAAAATCTTATTTTCATAAATTATGTTATTGATAGAAATAACAACATTTTCAGGATATCAGATAATAAGTAATGGAATAAAAATAAATTTTTATGAAAAAAAAAGGGTAAAATCATAACAAAATAACAAAATAATTTTCGAAATAATGTAAATAAAATTTAATTTTAAGTAATAGGATATTTTTCTTTTAAAGAATTTATTTATATTTTTTCTCAATTTTGAATATTTCAAATTATGGTTAAAATGGTGAATTGTAATCTCTAATATTTTGATACTGCAAAAAAAAAACGGTTTAGCATTGATTTCTTTACTGTTGAGCGTATAAATTTCGGTGAAAAATATTTTATATCAATTTTTGTTTTCCTAATTTCATTTATTTATTAACAATCTATGAAAAAGAATGGTTTTTTTATTGAAAAGTAAGGAAATGAAAAGGTATTTGTGTTTCCTGAAATTCCAATCCTTTTTTATTAACAACTCATCCCTTTTTTTACGAATGATTTTTAGTTTCCTCATTGAATTTGTAATATGCTTTGCATTGCAGTACATGTACTAGAATCAGTTTCTTTTTTGTATTGGAAATTTGTCCTTTGAAATTGGTAAAGAAGATTTATGAGACAATTTGGTAAATAATGTAGTTTAGTATCTTCCGACTACACCCACTTTGGAAATTGATTATATTTCTTGTAAAACTTGTTAGTATGTTTGAGTTATGTGCTTTTTTTATAAATTAGTTTCTCATACATACCATAGTAATTCAAACTAAAGCATTTAAGTTAAAAGCGATTAATTAAGTACCAAATTTTGGTGGTCATAACTAATAGACATCTATTGTGATTTCACTTGAATTAATATCCAACTATTCCTGAAGAGTTTGGTTGTAAACAAATTTTGTTGAGCTATATTTGTTGCGTTTAAAATATTCCACACTTCCAACTTCCAACAAAATTTTAGGAGTTTCCTCATATCGAAGTTGAAGGTCTTTTTCTACTATCACCAGTCAACCATGTACGACTTTACAAATTTGGGCGCCCTGGGCTAAGAGAAATTTGAAATGTTTCTCAGTTTATAAACGAATATAAATACATTGCAAAATTGTATTATAGAGTGGCGGTGTTGTAGTGTTAGTGTGATATGCTGCAATCCATTAGGTTGCGGATTCAACTTCATGCAGAGGCATCGATGTGGCTCTAAGTTGGCTGAGCTTTAAATTAGTACCCAATAATAAAATATGCAATATGTATTTCTTTTGCAATACATAATTGAAACAAATGTTTCACTGTTAAAAGTCATTAGTTTAATGCAATTAAAAGTTTCGGCAATATAAAGAAATTTATGGTTCGGAATTCATTATAAAATTAATAAAAATTTCATGAATCCACAATGGTTGAGGACCTATGCAGCCAACAGCACTCCTCTTAATCAACATTAATTCCAATAAATAACCATTCAACATTAATTCATCATTACTTAGTTTTTCAGTAGCGCTCGAATCGATGACTACAATGAGCTGCAGTCCATGCATAAGCGGGCCTAATACAAAGTATATTTCTATTTGTCTTGATTAACTGCAATGCTGTCGATTAAGTTAAGCTCAATAGTCTAAAAGTTACCTAGGGATAAAATCTACTTTAAAGAATAACCTTGTTAAGTTTATTTTCGTTGCTTTGTACTTGACAAAACTATTGGTAAAATTTACTAATCTTATATTTAAAGTAATAATATTATTTTAGAAAATAACAAAATTGACTTTTATATATCTTCTAACGACCTTTATTACACTTTGATTGGTGCTATTTATCGTCATTAACTTGTCTAGATCTAGATTGTCAATAATGCAAGAAAATTGGAATACCAAAAAAAAAACTAAAACTGCTTAAAATTAAGGTCAAAATCGTAAATGAAAACCAAAAAGAAATAAGTTTAAACTTTCCATTTCTCCATTGAATTTAATCCTTTACATGACATTTGATCATTTATTATTTCTTTTTTTGAATGTATTCCAGTTTCTTACATGCTATAATTTTAATAGTTCACCAAAAAAAAATAACAAAAAATTTGTTATTTTACAAGACAATTTATGCACTCTTCAAACGAAACTAAAGGATTTGTTTAATTTTACAATTCTAACGTATGTCAGTTAAAAATGAAGAACATAAATACAATAAAAATTATAGTTGAAGAAAAGTCCTTTTTTTTAATTTTTGTTCTGATGAAAAACTATAGAAGGACGACGAAAAAAAAAACAACAAATTGACATAAAACCCATTACAAGCACGTAGTTAGTTGTTATGAGCTGCTAGCAAAAATGCTATTATAGTTAAGAATAGATTTCGCGATGGATTCTTTGTTTTTATCGTCGTCGAACATGCAAAAATATAATAATATGCAATTTAAGAAGATGTTTATTAAAAATTTCATTATTAATTTTTATATTTTTTTCTTTTTTTTTCTTTATTATTATGTATATACAAGAATTTTCGTTATTATAACTTTATTATTATAGTATAATTTATATTTGAAATCGTCGTGAAGTTTGGTTTGAAATTTATTTTTGAGATAATTGGTTGTTTGCATAAATTTATATAAATTTCAATATAAATACATAAAAGTTTATGTTTTATTAGTAAAAAAAGATTTAATAAAATTGTTTTCGTATTTATATTTATTAATTATTCATATTTTATTATTATTTTGTAATTGTGTATTTCAAATAATAAATTATATATAATTACAAAATTTTTTCATGAATAATGAAATTTCCGAGTCCTGTTTATAATAAAAGAAACAATCAGAAATTCATCATCTTTAGATGCAATAATTCCATTTATATTGAGGTCCAACGAATTCATTTTAAAGATTTTCAAAGGTTAATGGAAATATAATGAAATGGTTCACATTATAAAGATTGTTTATAATTTGTAGCTATGCACAATTATGTTATGATGAAAGTTTGAAATGAAATTGAATATTTAAAAGTAACGTAGTGGTAGTGTGCTAAGATGTGATGCATTAGGTGCTCACGGGTTAAACTCCATACCGAGAAGATATCGATGTCATTCTAAGTTGATTCAGCTTTAAATTACTAGCAGTAATAAAATTTGCAATATACTCGTATAATTATGATTTTAAGTTTAGGAAAAATGGTAACGATTGAGACCATTGTCTGCCAATAAATGTCTCATTATAAGCTATTGCAATGCTAATTTACTATAAAAAGAAACTTATCGTTTGGAATGCATATAACAATTAGCAGTTCAAAATTGCATGAAAATGTCACGAAAAATATTTAGAAAAATGCTTGAATTGGACTGTAGTGCCACCATTTCAAAGAAAGATTCAATAAAAATGATTGATTCAAAGTTTAATACATTAATTTCGTTACGGATATGTGGTTTTTCCGAATAAATTTATTCTAAATTTTAATTTTAAATATTATTTTTACTTAGCTACAGAATTGAAATATATAATAATACTAATTAAAATATGCTAAAATTAATCTTTTTACCATTTTTTTTTAAAAAAAAACTTTTAACTTCTTACCAAAGGTGGTTTAAATATTAGATATTATGTGTACTAATTATTTTGGTGAACCTTGGTATTTAAGACCACAATCACTAAAACTCTATAATATAAATAACTACAAAATTATATGTATTGGTTTTGCTTGCGATTTAATTGTCTATGCTGCCATCTGACAGTTATATACAAAAACATTTAAATTTTCTAGTCTGGATACATTATCGTAAAACATTATTGCATATAGTTATAATACGGTAAGTAAATTTACGGTAAACATCAATCATGGTATTTGAGCTCATACGAATTATTTGTATTATCTTATCATCATCTATCATTATTCAGTAATTCGTAATTATCACAAATTTGAATAAAAAAATTAATTTATTTCTACTGATATTTAGTTGATAAAATCATTTAGTACCAAAATTAATGTTTCAAATACTTTTAATCTAACGTAAATTTAAAATACATTATGTAAGATGAAGATCCCAGAACTATTTCGTAAAATTGGTAAGTCTCAATTTCTTGTACTGAACGTATTTAAATATTAATATATATAAAATAAATTCAGAATTTTCATATATTTTATCAAATATCTTCCAAAAATATATCTCAAAAATTCATTATTTATATAATATAATTTAAAATTACATTTTAAGTTTTATGACGCATAGCAGTTTTTCGTCACACTTCAATGCTCAGTTACACATTTGAACATTTTCCTATTAGTGTTTTACAAATGTACAAAATTAAATTCCTAATGAACACAATGTCTAATTGTTACCGGATTCCTACTATCTATACGAAAACTAGACTCTAGATAGACATTTACCCACAAAATTCAAAAAAAAATGTTTAATTTCGTTTTAGTTGTTTAATAAATTCGTGTTTTTTTAAAATTATTTTGACTATAATTTCATAAAAAATTATTGCAATAAAGAAATAAAATTACAAAAATAAATATGTTAACAATTAAACTAATGAATATAAAAAAAAAATGTTGTAAATATGTTTTTATTAGTTCTTTTTTTTTTAATCAATGTACTTTTATAAATTATTAAAAATTTAACAAAAAACTATCTAATGATTAATAGCTGTTTTTTTTATCGATATATATATTTTTTTGCTCTATAAAAATCATGCTTATTGCTAGAGCATAACTCAAAATTTCACGAACTATTTTTACTTAAATAATGTTAAGTTGATGACAAAAATATAATATTGCATAATATTTGCATAATGTATCTTATATTTAAATCTATATCTGGTGTTGTGTATTGCAATGTAACTTTATGATAAAAATAAATTCAGATTGGTCCATAAAATTGAGCATAAATTTATGCTGAAAAACATACTTGTATATATACTAGAGTTTTGTAATTGAAAAGGTAGTTCAAGATCAGTTGTAATAAAGTAATTTTAATTTTAATATATATATTAAATTCCGTACAAGTTGATTTCGAAATTGATTTTAATTATAAATTAAATTGAATTTTACAAAAAAAAAATTTAAATGCAATCACAATAAAATAAATAATAAAAAAATAAGATATTAACTGAAAAATTATGGGCTGATAAATTTAATATCTTATTTTGTGATTAATGACACCAAAATATTGGTATTTTAAAGGTACTGATTTTAATTAATTGCATTCCATTTTTTTAAACTGTTCGATCTACAATAACTTAAATTGAGGAATTCGACTTAATATAATTATCACTTATGTGGTGAAATTAAAAATTATAGATTTCTTCTGGTTTGGAGCATTCGTCAATTGTTTATTTTCTTATTAGATCGACTGAATGGTCTTAGGTCGACTAAATTGGTTCAGTTCAGGCCCATGCAAATATTTCAGGTAGTGAATTTTCCAGATAGTTCAAGGACCAAAAATCTTGTTAGTCAATCCGTTTGTTCCAGTTCCAGCTGAATTATATTAGTGTAAAATTTACGCTGTTCATTAACAAAATAGGCAATAGAAGACCATTTTCTAGTGACAAACTAAAGCATATCAACAGTAATTAATTCAATAATTATATTGATATATAGAGTTATTAAATAATTCAGAAATGGTATAAGATTCATCAGCCAGTTTCACTGATGTATTATATCCTTGCTTATCAAAAACAATTATTTCTTTAAATTATATTTTTATTTTGCATGCAATAATAATAATTGTCATACTAATTAATTTCAAACGATAGCAATAAATTATACGTTTCGTGAATTGGCTAAAAATAAATTTAATAAATATATTTATGTAAAATACAAGAAAAAAAAATTACTTTTTTATTTTTTTTGTTAAGAAACGACAATAATTGCGAAATTTTCAGTGTTACAGCGGAAAAAAAGTTGATTTACAGACAATTTTATATGTTAAAAAATGAACATTTAAAAAATATACTATCCAAAATTATTGCTCTCTAAAATATGCAATTTTCTTGTGCACACATTTTGTCATTTCCTTTCCATTGACTTAGTTAGAAGACTTTGTGGGTTACAATATTTTTTGGTCATACGTTATTAAATCTATAAATTAAATTTCTTCGTACTCTATAAAAAATTCGACATTTATTTGTTCAGATCACGGGCAGATAGGAAATTGAACATTAAAAAATTTTTGTTATTTTTGTTTTAAATTGAACGAAAATTTTAATTTTATAAGAAGTTTTTTTTTTTATTATTTGCCTGAGGTGATATCAATTAATTTTTTTTTTTAATAATATCGGCAGATAACATTACATATTTATGCTGCTATACGAGAAATCTGTAAATATTTTCATTGATATTTTGTCTATATTTTCGTTGTTATTTAGCAATATTTAAACAATTTAAGATAAAATAATAAAGTTTTTTATACTACAATTTCAAAAAGTATATTTTAAGGTCCTGAGTTTGGTTTTGATATTTATTATAATCGATTTTTTTTTAGCGGTTATTGAGTATCTTTGAGTACAGGTACCTCCATAATATTGTTGGAGACATTATGTTTAAATCTTTATGTTGATATTTTCAGTTATATAGCTATAGATATTTTCATTTAAATTTAATATTATATTATGCAATGAAAAATTATATGTAATTTAACACCAATCGCCGAGTGTTATTTATTTAAATAATAATGGACATACTAAAATTAGATTAATCAATAAAAATGTTATTTAAAGAAATAAAACACACTTGAAAATGATTAAAATTAAATTAATATAGTTATAATAATGGCTTTAACTTAGAATACCGACTTAAATATTATTAAATTGAGGTTATATTTTGATATACGTTAGATTTATATTTGTATTTAAGGAGATGGGACATACAATTTTATAAGAAACGTACGGTTAGTTATAATAATATCTCTTCTAATTACAAATTACTGATTAACTATAGTTCATTTAATGAATTACATCTCATATGTTTTAAACCATATTTATTTAGAATGAATATCAGAACTAAAAGTATAATAAAAAATATTTGCCAATTTAATTGTAATATTAATTTTTCACTATTCAACAGCTTCGATATTAGATTTTTTATGTAAAACAATAATTTTATGAATTTGAATATAAATTTTTTTTATGATATTTTGGTTAACCACCACACTTTCCATTTATGGTCATATTCACCGCAGTTACTCCAAATACGGATAATGTGTCGTGTCTGATAATAAAATTTTGCAAATAATTGCAATCTGAAATTTTATACACTTAAGATAAATAAAATACACTTAACACAATTTACATTTTGTTTGTCACGACAATTGTCTTAAAGTATTAGAAATTTTCAACATTTTTGGAATTTTAAATATTTATATTTTGGTATAAATAATTTGATAGATTACATTAGGATTAGACTACTAGAGTATGGAATTTATTTTTGAAATATGAATGACGGAACCTTTATTTTACACGTCACAATGTGAATGCTACAGCTCAGGTGTAGAGCTGTGGCACGAAAAAAATGGTTGTATTCGATAAATGGTGTTCGATTTATGAGATACGATTTAATCCAGGCCAAATTTGATCCCGAAATACCGTATTTTTTCAAGTTTAGAAATTAATAGATTATGGTCAACAATATCGAAGGCTTTACTGAAATTGTAATAATCATTTTACAGAAATGTACAATAAATTTTATCAAATTTTATATTAATTATAAACCATTGAAAAGCAAAGAAACATGAAAATTGTCCTCAGCATATTTTTTATATTGTACAATCAACCAACCCTTAACAAATTTATGTTTAAATTCTATTTTTAATCATACTCTATACATAATTTATATGTTATTATACAATGGAATTTATTTAGTTACATTTTTTGATATATAAAATTTTTATTTATTTCATAGTTCATTCATGTCTAACAACAAAATTGCTCTTTCAATGTAATTCAGAATGATTTGAATTTTTGTATATTTTATAACATGAATTGAACATCAAATTCATTATATTCTCATAGATTTTTTTTTTTCTTCAAATATTATAAATGTTTTTAATATATGTTTTTGTTGTTTTGTTACCTGTCTAATTTTAGTTGTTATAGTACAAGAAAATATCTAGTTCAATAGTCAAAAAATATCTAACAAGGAAGCTTGACAATATGTAAAATATATTATTTATTTGTAAAATATTTTGTAAATTGAAATTCATAAGATTTTTATCAGATTGTTCAAAAACTGTTTATATAGCTTAGATATATGAAAATCGCGTGGGTTTTATTTTCTTAAACAAGACAAAATATTTATGTAATTCAGAAATTGTAATTTTTATAATTTTACTAATTGATTTTATTTAATTTTAAATGATTATTTCTTTTGTAAATAATATTTTATGATTAATTTTTTTACATATATGATTTTATTTTTATGATAATTTTATTTATCGATTTTATAATTTATATTTACATTTTGGTTTTATTTGTTTGATTCCTTTTAATAACTTAAACATTTAAAAGTCAGGTTAAATATATAAATTCTTTTAAATTACATTAAACATTATGTAGTTTAAAAATGTTAACAGACATTTTAATTATTATTATTTAGAATTTCAATAAATCTTTTAAAATTTAAATTATTTTTTTTAACTATATATAAATATATTTAAATTAATAAATTATTAAAACTAAAAATATGATAATTGTTGTTGATAATATCCACTATTAATTTCATTTATATTTGTATATGATGATTCTGTTGAAGGATATTCACCTGAAAGAAAATTATAAAAAAAAGGAATAGAAATTTTGAAGAATATAGAAATAGATTTTTGTTTTTGATAGCGATTTTTGTTATATAGAATAATTTAAATAAAAACTATAAAAATAATTATTAGAATTAAACATATAAAAATTTTTTTAATTTTAATGGATTTTTAATATTATGAATTGTTGTAAGAATAATACAAATAATTAATCAAAGATAAATTTAATTGTTTTATTTCATTAATATCTTAAATTCTTGACCGACTATAAAAAAATTAATTAACATTTTTATTGTTATTTGTATATTTTTTTTTTTTTTAATTTAAAATAAATCTTTTTTTATGATTGGTCAAGACAAATTTTTTTAATGTATGCGCAGACTTTTGTGATGCATCAATGAGCAAGTAGTACACAATAACTAAAAGGCCAACATATTTTCTTGGCAACATAACAACATATAAGTATGTAGAGTTTATTTTTAAATGTATATATATAAATTCTATTATGTTTTAAATATTATTACATTAAACTTTACTTTATGATTATTATATCAAGGACGGTGAGAAAATTTATTAAAATTGTATATTTTTTTTGTTAATATTATATGAAGTATATTTATGATTATATCAAAGAGATAGTCCGGCTTCTTAGTTTAAATTAAGATAATTTATTTTAAAAAATTAAATTCTTTTGATAAACTTATTGGAACCAAAAAACATTTTAGCATAATATTTAATTGAAATTCATTGAAATTATACTTTTATGAATTAGTTAATGAATTACTAGTTCTTGTTTTCGAATAGTTTCTCGATTTTTTTCGGGGATTTTACATTACGGATATGAAAAACAGATTATTATCGAAGTAATTTAGTAGCAATCATAATAAATGTAATTATATTTAATCAATTAATACGAAACCTTTGACTAGGTAAATTTATCCATTCAATTTTCTTTTGAATAAGTTATATAAGTTTTAGCAAAAATGAATGTTTAAAGGGGAATACAAGGAGAATGGCGGGCATTAATGGTTTAAAAAACACGTAAAGTGAAGCTTAATTTTTATTTTGATAATTATAATTTTCAAAATGATGTTATATATTTCAAAACCTCAAGTTCTTCAATTGAGCTTGGCGTATGCCTTGATACAAAACTTTCTTTTGTAAAATACATTAAAATATTAACTAAAAAACTATATTTTTTGTTGGACTTCAGTCTCGTGAATTGAATATTATTAAACTTTGTTATTAAACTTTTTGTTATAAACTTTGTGCATTCTATACTAGAGTAATTAATATATGTCATGTTTGCTGTCCATATTACGATATTGACAAAAATCGGTTTAAAAGTGTACAAAAAAGGATATCGTTTACGTTTTGCTCTAAATAATATGAATTGGATAGATAATTTTAATTTCCCACCTTATATTAAACGCTTGCCTAATAGATTTGACTTCATTTGGAGAAAATACTTGACTATGAGAAATTTAATTTAATGCATAAATTATTATTCGGTGTTATAGATTCATCTAGGTTAAATTTAGAAATCCATGCCGTGCTCTCTGTATTTTTACAGTGTCAAGCTATTGTCCATCATTCAAATCTGTCATTATATAATATACTAGCTAGTCGGTTAGAGGAAAGAGTCGTAAGTGCAGAAGGAAGTTTCTGCTGTCTTCGTCGTAAAATATGGTTAAGGTTTAATATGTTGCAATTTTTTTTTTGCTATAATGAATATTAATCGTGATATAGAATTTAATTTAACTTAATAATTCAATTGCAGTAATTTCAGAAATAAAGAATTCAATTTTATAGAATATAAAATATTATTTTTAATTGTGTTGAATGTTATTACTTACAAAAAGTCAGTATATGTATATTCAGTAACGTCTAATTATATAAAAAAAATATGAAATGAGTTCAAATTTTCGTAATTAATTGGTATTTTCTTAACATTATTGAATCTTAAATTAGGTGAATTAAGTTTTGGCAGTGCTGAGTTAGATTTAAAATTGATTTACTTTTAATGATTTTTCTATAATTTTTATTAATCTTATAATGAAAACTACAATATTTTATGGTTTATATTATATAATTTTAAAAGCATATTACATTATTATAAATTATTGTGAAATTGACTAATTTTGTGATAAATCTTTGTTAAAATTTTACTTATTATCTTAAAACCTGTTGTTAAATTAGTTTTGCTTATTTTCTCAATAAATTAGTAAATATAAATGAAAAAGAAAGAAAAAATTAAATGTACGATATTTGTACAAAATCATAAAATAAAAATAATAATTTTATTAAATATAAAATTTATTTCCAAATCTTAACACTAATTTTAATTAACAAAATGAAAACTTTTCAATTAACTTAATAAATAAATTTCTTGTTTTATTAATTTCCAAAAATTTTCATAAATATAACAAATTAAAATGTGCAATTTTTTGTTATTATTTATTACTAAAAATTAATTGTGCAATTTTTTTCTTACAAATTTCATTCATTCATAATCATAGACCGACCATTCATTGGTAGACATTTTTCTTTAATTTATTTACATACTACCATACATTTTCATACAAAACACACATACATGTATGTACATTTCGGATTATAACAAAAAAATATAATTAAATAACTTAAGATAAGTGCAAAAATTAAAATAAATTGTATAAATAATAAATGATTTACAAAATAATAAAGAAAAAATATTATATAAATTTAATATTTTTAGCGAAAAGATAAAACTATATTAAAAATATGTTTTAAGTTTTTTATTTTGTGTAATTCTAATTACTTCTGTATTGGGGTTGACCGGGGGGTACAAAACCATAACCGGAAGCACCTACAATAACACCACTTGTTTCTTCAGGTGCATCTGGTGGTGATGGTGGAAAAACTACTGGACCTATAAAAAAAATTAAAATATAATTGATACAGATTTAAAACATATGACTGTCGAAAAAATGTCTATAAGAAACAACCCTCCAAAATTAAGATGAAAAATGTTCAATAGAATTTCAGGCTATATTAATGTGAAAACATCTTAAATTTGATGCATTTTTTTCATTTACTTTATAGCGATATTTTATTGTACCATTTTTCATTTTTATTTTTGGATCGCTTTTGCTTGACGACATATTTCCGAAATTTAATTATATAAATTATTTATTTTCTTACCACGATCCTGTCTTGAATCTCTTTGTTGTGATGCAAAACTACCACCAAATGATGATCCACCAAAATCAGATGTTAATGAATGTAAACCAAAACTTCTTGGACTATCAAAATTTTGATATGATGAACCAAAAAATTGCCCAGTAACTAATGCAATTGACATGCAAATAGCAAATGTAATAATTAACTGAAATTGAAAATAATATTAAGAAATTAAAAAAATAAATAAAAAAATTATAAATTAAAATTAATTATACTATTTTTATTTTTATCATATAATATTAATTTGTCTGACTTTGTTACAATATGCCAGCATCACCTTCAAAGTTCTATTTTTATGTTTTAATACATTTTATGCATTTACATATATAATTAATTTTACCACGCTGGTTTATTTAGAAAAAAAAAAATTTTTAATGTTAAAACTATAATACAAAAGTGTGAAAAAATAAATAATTTTGTAATAAAATAGTTTTTCCAGGCAAAAAAGTTTTCTTACTTTACAATAAATTACCCAAAAACAACAAATATTAACATTAAATAAATAAATATTTGCCTGTAACATATTCAATTAAAATAAATGTATAGTAAGTTCACAAGAGTTTTTATAAAATAATATATTTTCTGAAATATTTCACAAATGTAAAACTTCAATTTCAAAGTTTAACTTATGCTGCAAAAATTATAAAATTTCGAAATATGTTTTTTTTTCTGAATAAACATATTTTAAATTGTATTGGTACAGTACATAGTTCAGAAATCTGTAAAGAACTTTTTAATATAATTAAGTTATTAAAAGGGAGCAATAAGATATTTTATATTGCCTTGTTATTGACCTCTTTAATTGAATAATATAACAAGTATAAATAAATTATACTTAATTAAATTGTTTAGATATAATTTTTTTTTAAATAATTTTATAAATATAAATATTAATTTTTCAACATGCAAAAGTTTCTTGAAATGGAATCGTTCAGAATTTCATTATTAGATTATTTTTGTGATTGAAAAAATTTATACAAAATTTGTAAAATAAATTTAGTACCAAAGAATTTAGTTGAAATTGAAATTATAAATATTTCTTTAAAATCATCTTTTTTTACAATTTTCACGGAAATTGCTATAATTTTCATTTAAATTGTTGTAATTTTTCGTCAATAAAATTATAGTATATTTCCTAATAAAAAAAACTAATTTTATATATTTCCACTTGAATGATGTTTACCCACGATGACACGATTTACCCTTTACCTAAATTTTCAATTGACCATAACGTTACAGAGTTTTCTTGTTTTAAATTAAAATTTTATGACATCTTTCAAGTCAATTATTTAATAAAATAATTAACCTAATTTTGAAAAAATAAATAAATAAATATATTTTACAATTTATATTTAAATATATATGTAATAATATTTCAATTATATTTAAGTATGTATAGTATAATTTTAAGAATCAATTATAATTTACTATGATTTATCATACAAAATAGATCAACCATTAAAGTAAAAATATTTAAAATACTGCTACGAAATTGCTTACTTCAGAAACGGGCGCTTAAAATTCATATGTATTTGAAGTAGGTATTCGCGTAATTTGAAGTTTATCAATATGCCAACATAATTTTGTATCATAAATTATAAATAAATAAGAGTAAAGAAAATTTTAAAAATTATTTTAAGTAAATTATTTCAAATTAAATATTTCTTAAGAGGTCTCTCGATAAATCTTTTTTCAAATGACTTTTTTTCGTCAATATGCGGAAAGAGAGAGCCTAACATTTTTTTAAAGCAAAAACCGTGATAAAATTTATAGGATTTTTCACATTCAAAATAATCGGAATTTACATATTCCGAATATAATTTTTTAATCGATTTTTAATTAAATTAAATTTACATTGAAAAAGATAACTTTTAATATGAAGTTAAAAAAAGAAGATGATAACTATAATAAAAAGGAAAAATACAATTTCTATAATAAAATATTCAGATACAGCGATATCAATTTTACAGAGTTTTTTTCTGTAATTAGATGTTAAACAAATTCTTCATAAATTCTAAAATTCGTTAATCTCTAACTATCGCACATACGAATTTTTATTTAGTATTTGGTATTTCGCCATTACAAACTTACAACTTTTAAGAAAGTTTAATGGAGAGGTTGCTTTACTTGAGAAATTTACAAAAGCATATTATATTAAAAATTATTTATCTTTATTTATATAGATATGTATATATGTATTTATATGTTTATGCGTTGAGCAATTTTCATAACTTAAAACTATATACTTTTTTATCTACTGTTGAAGTATCTTTAAGCATTGTATAAAAAGTCTTTCGGTATATATACAATGAATGTGTGGGCATATACAAATATGCTTCAGTTTCCATATATAAAAGAAAATTTCGTAAAACATAAATTTGCCAATTTTCTATAAAAAAATAAAATATAAATCAACAATTTTTTTTTTTATGTTTTTTAAATTGAAAATTGAGTGGCTTTTGTATAACTAGAGTATAATTCGAATTTCTATTCAATAACAACGAAAAAAAAAAAATATTTAATAGAATTTAATTACAATATTTTTAAACTACTGAATTTTATGCTTTTTATATAATTATTTTTTTGTTAGAAAATTATTATGAATATGAAATTATTAAGACTACCACCGACAGTGCACAAATTTATACTTTTTAGTCTGAGATCATTTTATTTTTTAAATTATATTTCTTCACTTCAGAATGAGTTAATGAATCCATTTAACATTAATTCACCAATATTTTTGATTTATGATATAATTTATATGATGTTAACTACTGGTAAAAATAAATATTTTGAATAAATTTGTATTTAATAATCTTTATGGCCATCTCGACCATCAATTTTATTAATTTTACTATGATCTTTTAATATACTTTTGTATAAAATTAACATTATAGTGTTATAAATTATCATATTTAAATAAATCATTAATATTTCAGTAAAATATTATTTAAATAACTACACAAAGGTGTAGAAAATTATATTTTATATTTATATAAATATTAAAATTGTTAACTCATTATTTATATATTTTGTTACAATAAGTTCAATATAAATTACTTTATACAAATTGCTTTCAAGAAAAACTTAATAATAGTTAAAAATTTATATATGTATAATAATTTACTATAGCAAGTACTTGTAATTTACAATTTGTCTGTTATTATTCGGTAATAAAGTTACTAAAATATAATAAGATCACGATTTCAAATAAAAAAAAAAGCAAATCCAATAAATTTGAACTGTTGATAAGTAATATTGAAAATAATTATATTAATTTCATTAATTTCTATAAAATAAACTTTTAATTTTCATTACTTTAATAAATATAAATTTCAATAAAATTTAATTAAAATTCAATCTTAAATATATGTAAAAATAAAAATTGTTTAAATCGAAAATCAATTAAATTTAATTTTAAGTAATTATTTAAATATATTTCAAAAGCTAAGCATCACTTTCTAAACGTTTTTTATAAAAATGAGACGCCACACACAATTAATCATTAATCGGTTATTGATTTTAAAACTGGTGATCTGACAAATAAATAAATTTATTTCAACTTGTATTAATGAATTAATTAAAAACTTTCATTCAATTTTCTAACACAAAAACTACATTTTTTCAGTGATTTAAAAATTATAAAATTTGTCAAATCAATTTGACATTTTTACTTTCCATTCCTTAAATTAATCATAAAAAAAAAATTATATTTTTAACTTGGCAAATCAACATTGTAAATATATAAATTATTTATATTGCTAATTGGAAAAAAATTATAATAAAACAATATTTTTTCAATTCATTTTAATTGTAATCAATTTTATATTAATTATAGTAATTGCGTAAAAATCTCCTGACACTTACGTTCCTATATCTCAATATTAATTTTTCAATTCAATCAATTTCAGATTAAATCATAATTGATTGTATATTTTTTTCCTGATCAATGTTAAAATTCCAATTTAAACTTTTCAACTTGAACTTGAATTATTATTATTTTTATTGTAAATTTAAATTAATATTTTTATTTATTAATTTATAATATTAATTATTAAAATCAGCTGTGAAAATACAGTTTAAAAATGGTTGATTAAGTTTTAAAACTTATAGATATTTTTATGTTGTAATTAATTGTAATAATATTTAGAAGGTAAAAAATCATTTAAAATAAAATTATCCAAGTACGTTTTTTTTTTCTGGTTATAAATAAATTTATAGTAGTAAAAATAAATGATAATTTAATTGAGCACGCGATAGTTTTGTAAAATGTCAATTTGATGACTGAAACACCAGGTGTGATAATGTAAATATTTCTTAACTCCTCATTATAAAATTACATAAATTATTTTAATGGTATAAAAGATTTTTATTTTTTGGGAAATTTACTTCCAAATTTTTTGTTTTTTTCAAATACCGGAAGTGAAAATCTTGTGAAAATTAAATTTTCAAAGATAATCTTTAGTATGAAATTGAAATTTTGAGGAGTGCATATCTTGGGAATAGATAAATTCGTATTTTAAGAGAATATAGCTTAAATTTTATTGTATTTATTATCCACCTACAATATTTTATTTATCTAACAATCTTTTTTAAGTTTTATAAATTTCACACTTTCCCACCCACAAAAATTTATCTATTCAACTGAAAATTCTTTGTGAGCTTTTAATTTTTTTTAAATTTACATTTACATAAATAAATTTATTAATTTTTTAAAACAGATTATATAATAAATTTATAACCTTTCGAATTTAAAACAAAAAGTTTTGTTTAAATATAAATGCAATTAAATTGAAAAAGAACCTATAAAAATAATTGTTAAAATTTTTCTGATAACCGAAAAGTAATTTTTATTTCCTTAAATTGGAGCAAGGTTACATTTTTTTATAAAAAAGTTTCATAACCAAATAAATTTTGTATATTATATAAGATTTTAGGAAATATATTTTAATTATTTTCAGTTTTTCTCAATTTTTTCGTAAAATATATTACAAAATTTCTTGCTAAAAAAATAAATTAAAACAATTTTCTTTATCATAACTTGCAATTCCAAAATCTTAAGAAACTTTGAAATATCCTCAACAAAATTATAAAGTTTTCATGAAAATTCTAATAATTATGAAAACTCACTACGTTCGAGAGCCCATAGATTTTAAATTTAACTTCTTTCCAGAAAATTTATATTTAAATTAAACGCTTTTAATATCCGGTGTCCCAAATATTGCGTTAATCATAAATTACAAATTAGTTAATTACTGATTAAATCAGCTATTAAATTTAAATAGTTTCACGAATTAACAGACAAACGAAGTTAACTTTTTGCAGTTAAATAAGAAAATCATATTTTTTTTTACTTTTTTTTTTTTTAAATTATCCTGATTTTTTGATTGGTTATTTAAATATACAAATTTCTCCGATTATTTTAATCAATAAATAGATATACATAATCGCTGATTAAAAATATGCTGTTTCATGAAACCGGTCGAATTATTCAAATTTTGATTTAATAGCTTTTATAGTTTAATTAATCAAATATAAAACATATACGGTTGCGGCTTCACTCTCATTTTCTATAGCCACTGAGAATTGTTAGTATTGGATATATGTAGTGGCCAAGCGTTTATAGCTAGCTACTGCTGTATACAGTAATATAATATTTTTTTTGTTATTTTAATACAAAGGTGAGCAACGTGAAAATATATATGTAATAATATTTCAATTATATTTAAGTATGTATAGTATAATTTTAAGAATCAATTATAATTTACTATGATTTATCATACAAAATAGATCAACCATTAAAGTAAAAATATTTAAAATACTGCTACGAAATTGCTTACTTCAGAAACGGGCGCTTAAAATTCATATGTATTTGAAGTAGGTATTCGCGTAATTTGAAGTTTATCAATATGCCAACATAATTTTGTATCATAAATTATAAATAAATAAGAGTAAAGAAAATTTTAAAAATTATTTTAAGTAAATTATTTCAAATTAAATATTTCTTAAGAGGTCTCTCGATAAATCTTTTTTCAAATGACTTTTTTTCGTCAATATGCGGAAAGAGAGAGCCTAACATTTTTTTAAAGCAAAAACCGTGATAAAATTTATAGGATTTTTCACATTCAAAATAATCGGAATTTACATATTCCGAATATAATTTTTTAATCGATTTTTAATTAAATTAAATTTACATTGAAAAAGATAACTTTTAATATGAAGTTAAAAAAAGAAGATGATAACTATAATAAAAAGGAAAAATACAATTTCTATAATAAAATATTCAGATACAGCGATATCAATTTTACAGAGTTTTTTTCTGTAATTAGATGTTAAACAAATTCTTCATAAATTCTAAAATTCGTTAATCTCTAACTATCGCACATACGAATTTTTATTTAGTATTTGGTATTTCGCCATTACAAACTTACAACTTTTAAGAAAGTTTAATGGAGAGGTTGCTTTACTTGAGAAATTTACAAAAGCATATTATATTAAAAATTATTTATCTTTATTTATATAGATATGTATATATGTATTTATATGTTTATGCGTTGAGCAATTTTCATAACTTAAAACTATATACTTTTTTATCTACTGTTGAAGTATCTTTAAGCATTGTATAAAAAGTCTTTCGGTATATATACAATGAATGTGTGGGCATATACAAATATGCTTCAGTTTCCATATATAAAAGAAAATTTCGTAAAACATAAATTTGCCAATTTTCTATAAAAAAATAAAATATAAATCAACAATTTTTTTTTTTATGTTTTTTAAATTGAAAATTGAGTGGCTTTTGTATAACTAGAGTATAATTCGAATTTCTATTCAATAACAACGAAAAAAAAAAAATATTTAATAGAATTTAATTACAATATTTTTAAACTACTGAATTTTATGCTTTTTATATAATTATTTTTTTGTTAGAAAATTATTATGAATATGAAATTATTAAGACTACCACCGACAGTGCACAAATTTATACTTTTTAGTCTGAGATCATTTTATTTTTTAAATTATATTTCTTCACTTCAGAATGAGTTAATGAATCCATTTAACATTAATTCACCAATATTTTTGATTTATGATATAATTTATATGATGTTAACTACTGGTAAAAATAAATATTTTGAATAAATTTGTATTTAATAATCTTTATGGCCATCTCGACCATCAATTTTATTAATTTTACTATGATCTTTTAATATACTTTTGTATAAAATTAACATTATAGTGTTATAAATTATCATATTTAAATAAATCATTAATATTTCAGTAAAATATTATTTAAATAACTACACAAAGGTGTAGAAAATTATATTTTATATTTATATAAATATTAAAATTGTTAACTCATTATTTATATATTTTGTTACAATAAGTTCAATATAAATTACTTTATACAAATTGCTTTCAAGAAAAACTTAATAATAGTTAAAAATTTATATATGTATAATAATTTACTATAGCAAGTACTTGTAATTTACAATTTGTCTGTTATTATTCGGTAATAAAGTTACTAAAATATAATAAGATCACGATTTCAAATAAAAAAAAAAGCAAATCCAATAAATTTGAACTGTTGATAAGTAATATTGAAAATAATTATATTAATTTCATTAATTTCTATAAAATAAACTTTTAATTTTCATTACTTTAATAAATATAAATTTCAATAAAATTTAATTAAAATTCAATCTTAAATATATGTAAAAATAAAAATTGTTTAAATCGAAAATCAATTAAATTTAATTTTAAGTAATTATTTAAATATATTTCAAAAGCTAAGCATCACTTTCTAAACGTTTTTTATAAAAATGAGACGCCACACACAATTAATCATTAATCGGTTATTGATTTTAAAACTGGTGATCTGACAAATAAATAAATTTATTTCAACTTGTATTAATGAATTAATTAAAAACTTTCATTCAATTTTCTAACACAAAAACTACATTTTTTCAGTGATTTAAAAATTATAAAATTTGTCAAATCAATTTGACATTTTTACTTTCCATTCCTTAAATTAATCATAAAAAAAAAATTATATTTTTAACTTGGCAAATCAACATTGTAAATATATAAATTATTTATATTGCTAATTGGAAAAAAATTATAATAAAACAATATTTTTTCAATTCATTTTAATTGTAATCAATTTTATATTAATTATAGTAATTGCGTAAAAATCTCCTGACACTTACGTTCCTATATCTCAATATTAATTTTTCAATTCAATCAATTTCAGATTAAATCATAATTGATTGTATATTTTTTTCCTGATCAATGTTAAAATTCCAATTTAAACTTTTCAACTTGAACTTGAATTATTATTATTTTTATTGTAAATTTAAATTAATATTTTTATTTATTAATTTATAATATTAATTATTAAAATCAGCTGTGAAAATACAGTTTAAAAATGGTTGATTAAGTTTTAAAACTTATAGATATTTTTATGTTGTAATTAATTGTAATAATATTTAGAAGGTAAAAAATCATTTAAAATAAAATTATCCAAGTACGTTTTTTTTTTCTGGTTATAAATAAATTTATAGTAGTAAAAATAAATGATAATTTAATTGAGCACGCGATAGTTTTGTAAAATGTCAATTTGATGACTGAAACACCAGGTGTGATAATGTAAATATTTCTTAACTCCTCATTATAAAATTACATAAATTATTTTAATGGTATAAAAGATTTTTATTTTTTGGGAAATTTACTTCCAAATTTTTTGTTTTTTTCAAATACCGGAAGTGAAAATCTTGTGAAAATTAAATTTTCAAAGATAATCTTTAGTATGAAATTGAAATTTTGAGGAGTGCATATCTTGGGAATAGATAAATTCGTATTTTAAGAGAATATAGCTTAAATTTTATTGTATTTATTATCCACCTACAATATTTTATTTATCTAACAATCTTTTTTAAGTTTTATAAATTTCACACTTTCCCACCCACAAAAATTTATCTATTCAACTGAAAATTCTTTGTGAGCTTTTAATTTTTTTTAAATTTACATTTACATAAATAAATTTATTAATTTTTTAAAACAGATTATATAATAAATTTATAACCTTTCGAATTTAAAACAAAAAGTTTTGTTTAAATATAAATGCAATTAAATTGAAAAAGAACCTATAAAAATAATTGTTAAAATTTTTCTGATAACCGAAAAGTAATTTTTATTTCCTTAAATTGGAGCAAGGTTACATTTTTTTATAAAAAAGTTTCATAACCAAATAAATTTTGTATATTATATAAGATTTTAGGAAATATATTTTAATTATTTTCAGTTTTTCTCAATTTTTTCGTAAAATATATTACAAAATTTCTTGCTAAAAAAATAAATTAAAACAATTTTCTTTATCATAACTTGCAATTCCAAAATCTTAAGAAACTTTGAAATATCCTCAACAAAATTATAAAGTTTTCATGAAAATTCTAATAATTATGAAAACTCACTACGTTCGAGAGCCCATAGATTTTAAATTTAACTTCTTTCCAGAAAATTTATATTTAAATTAAACGCTTTTAATATCCGGTGTCCCAAATATTGCGTTAATCATAAATTACAAATTAGTTAATTACTGATTAAATCAGCTATTAAATTTAAATAGTTTCACGAATTAACAGACAAACGAAGTTAACTTTTTGCAGTTAAATAAGAAAATCATATTTTTTTTTACTTTTTTTTTTTTTAAATTATCCTGATTTTTTGATTGGTTATTTAAATATACAAATTTCTCCGATTATTTTAATCAATAAATAGATATACATAATCGCTGATTAAAAATATGCTGTTTCATGAAACCGGTCGAATTATTCAAATTTTGATTTAATAGCTTTTATAGTTTAATTAATCAAATATAAAACAATCATTAAAACACTTACGAATTTCATTTTTTATTAAATTTTGATGTATTGAAGTTAAAGTAATCCTTTTGTAACAACAATTTCCTAATAATAATAGAAAATATTAAATATTCTGTACGATTTTTATCACGCACACAATATTTTCCACTTTGTTTAAAGAAAATTAAATTTTCAACAAAATTTTCTTATTATTTTTCACACCACAGAAGTCACTAAAAATACTAGATTTTTTATATTTTTTACTAAATATTAATAATTATTATCAATTTTTTAAGTAAAATCTTTAAAAGTTTATAAGAAAACGGATATGAATAAAAAAAAAATTTTTTTTATTAATATTTTATAATCCGCGGTTGTTTTATTTTTGAATAGTTAGAGCTTAATGATTTCCAGTCGTTTTGGATTGTTGATTTTATACAATAAAATTATACGGTTGCGGCTTCACTCTCATTTTCTATAGCCACTGAGAATTGTTAGTATTGGATATATGTAGTGGCCAAGCGTTTATAGCTAGCTACTGCTGTATACAGTAATATAATATTTTTTTTGTTATTTTAATACAAAGGTGAGCAACGTGAAAAGTAAAGCGTTTTTTTTTTTCTATTTAAATTAACTTGTTTTTTTTTTTTTTATTATTTTAGAGAGCTTTCGAATATGCAACATAAAATTTTGAGAATGAAAAACATATTCTATGTATAGAATAAGATAACATAAAAATAGTTGGAATAGTTTTTTTTTTGTATATCCAGTTTAATATATAATTAAAATTATGGAAAGAAGTTTTGGTGGGTGAAGGGAGTTCAGTTAAGAATAATTTTATATTAACATGTATGAAATATAATTTTTACATATTAATTAAAATTTTTAATAATTGTTTTGTATAATTAATGTAATTAATATATATTAAAAATCATGGTCAACACACCCCTGAATTTCCTACAAATATTACAAAATATGACATTTCTCTTATATAATTTCGGAGCCAGCTGTGCTAGAATAAAAAAAATTATGGTTGTTATTTTAAAAAATAATATAAAGACAATAATTATATTTAAATTGATACAGAAAGTAAAAATAATCGTGTGACCTTGAATTATACACTTTAAGTTACTTTTTTTATCTTATGATTTTTTTTTTTATGTATATTTCTTTTCTTTTCCATATTACATAAAATATCAATGTATAGAGTTGAGAAGTACAGTAAAATCTCTTTAAGAAAAAAATGTTTATTTAATTAATTACATAATTAATTAATTCTTTGGATTTGAAGAAAGTTTTTATAGATAAATATAAATATTTCATGCAGGATGGTAAAAGTCTTCTTGAATTCTATGTGATATTTAATGTTGAATAAGATACACAAAGACAATTCTTTTGTATATAGTGTTTTTTATGGTCCTTATATTTTACCTTTATGTTAATCTTTTTTTACGTTTACGTGTATAACGTGTATAATGTTTGAGTATTTTCAAGTTGTTATTTAAAAAACTTAATGCTACTTCGGTTTTTAAAAATAATGAATTATTATTATTCGCCCATTTGATGAAACTTTACTACATTGCAATTTAACATTATAAATGGTCACCGAAAATTACGTTAGACGCTCTCGGAAACGGTAATCAAAACTAAAATAATAAAAATGTTGACATTTTCTATTTACTTTTAATTTTCACCTTTTTCCAATATTTTACTTGAAATTTAAATAAGATAGTTAAATATACAGTTTGATATTTAATTGGAAAACTTACAAATTGTATTTATAATTGGAATATGGAATATAAATTTATAATTACTTTTTTGTTGAAACATTTTGTGACAATTTTTGTCCAATTTACCCACATAATTTCCCGAAAATTGATGTGATATCCATAGCTGAGTCAATGCTTCATTTATATAAAATATGAATGATGATATAATTATTAATATTAAAATGTTATTAGTTTTATTTAAGATAATGAACCCGCACATCCAACCCAATAAATGTATTCTAAATGTTGGTTAAAAATATACTGACTCACCCGCCACCCGGTTTAATATCAACACAACCCGTATAAATATAACCTGTTCAAAACCCACACAAACCCTTAAGCCTAGAGTCTGCTCTGAATGCTGGTTGAAAATATACTGACTCACCCGGCAACAAGTAAACAAAACCTTGTGCAGCTACCAGTTTTGTAGCGACCAATTGTGGGATGAGCAATCAGCATACAGAGCACACTCAAGTAGTTGTATGCATATTGAACAGGTTTTGTTTACTAGTTTAGTAATGGGTGAATCAGTATATTTTCAACCAGCATTCAGAGCAGACTCTAGGGTGTGTGTGTGTTGAACTGGTTGTGTTTACTAGTTGGGTGGCGGGCACATTCGTTGGGTTGGTTGTGTGGGTTCATTACCTTAAATAAAACTAATAACATTTTAATATTAATAATTATCATCATTTATATTTTATATTTTTTTTAACATGTTTTACAATTCAGAAATTTTGAAGAAATGAGAATATGGACACAGAACAATTTTATTTCTAAATCTTTTTCTTTGCAAAGGTTTTGTAACATTTTATTGCAATTTTTATATTTAATAATTGCAATTTGGATTACAAACCATAAGGTCCTTTATAGTGAGGAAACATTTAAATTTGTTAACAGTAAATTATCTCAACCATTAGCATTGTTCCTAGTCTTAAAATTACTATTATGTACTGTCAATTTTTTTACTGGCACTCATTTAAAGCTAAGTCAACTTAAAGCGATATCGATGTTTCGGTTTGGAGTTAAACGCGATACCTAATGCATTACAACATAGCACACCACTGCATACTATGCTATACTGCCAAGTTTAATATTTAAGATTTTTGTCATGCTAAAAGGAGTTTACTGTATTTTTTATGTATATTATTAAATTAAAATAACAAACTGCAGACCGGATATTTTTAAGACGTTTTAGTCTTACCTAAAAACAAGTTGTAGAAATATCAACATTTATTTTAATACTATATGTAATTTATATATTGTTTTGTATTAAGCGATTACAGCATTTAAAATAAAAAAAATATTTATATTAATTTGGATTATTAGTTCTAATGAGATTGAAAAGGAATTAATGATTTGTGATTTTTTTTTCTACTAATTATTTTATTTAAATAATAATATATTTAAAGAAATTTTTTTTATCAATATTTATGTTTCCGGATGTTAAGTACAGGTTATATAATAATAATTATTTATTAAACTTTTGTAATAAACCTTATGACATTTGAAGGTTTCATTGTAGCACGTGGAAGTGTTTATATATTTTCATTAATTATAAGAACTTTGTCAAATTTTTATTAAATTTTCACCTACAATATTTAAAATTTTTTTATTGAAATTAAAGCTTAAATTTTATCTGTCAAATCCTTAATCTTTCAGATACAGTATTACATTAAATTATATGTAGGTTAAATATTAAGATAAAAAATTTCAATATTGAATGTAAAAAAAAACTCATTAGAATTTTTCATTGTAGACTTTCGGTGCCATTGATGACAAATTGAAAAATATTTATAAAATTTTCTGTGGTTTTTCATGTAATAGGACAAATTTTAATGATTTATTATCTTTTTTTTTTTTTGTTGAATCAATTAAAATATATTTCAATGTTTCTCAATACAATTATAATTATTGACATTGGATTTTGTATGCTTGGCAACAATAAAATGCATAAGTTTTTCATGTGGGAAGGTGATTTTGTGGTATAATTGGTATCTAGGGCTTTTCACTTAAAACTGAATAACATAAAATTTTGTAATATTTCTTATAAATATTTTTTTGATGAATTTCACATATTTTTTTATTTTTTTTTTGGTATTAATGGTTTTACATTTACTAGATGATTTTGTTTACTATTGTAATGTTATGTCATTTATACCAAAAAATGTAATATTAAATTTATTATTATTGTTATAGTTATTATATAAATTTCCACTTTTCATTTTGAAAATAAATCGTTTTAAAGATTAAGAAAATTAAATCAAATGCTCATTATCTTTTTTTATTAACCAAAAAATTCCAACTTGAAAAGTTGTGAAGTTTTTGTGGTAGATTTTAATGTAGTATAACTTTTAAAACAATAATTGGACATTTCCTTTTCATATGTGAATTTTTTATTTATAATTTTTTTTAAAGATTTTTAAACTAAATACAACATTGTGTAATAAAAACATAAACACATTAATTTAAATGATGAACTTTATGATTTTGAAGTATAGTTGAAAGTGAAAATCAAGGGATTTGTTTATATGAAAACATTTAATGCTTTGGTACATGATTTAAAGAAATATGAGAATTATATCGTAATTTGCGGATTTAATTTCATTTTATGACCTTAAAAACATTTTTTAAAAAAAAAAAATTATTATGGGATACTTTTATTTTGTGAGGAAATATAAATAATGGTATAGTATAGACTAAGAGCTGTAGAGATTGTATATTTATTTACATTTTAAACTAACTTCTTTAAAAAGTAAAAGTTTGCTACGGTCAGAATTAGTATAGTCACCAATCAACTTGTTTTACAATAATTTTAATAGTATTCTGAAGATTTAATTGTATGAAGTTTATATTCATTTCATAGGGCCAAACTTTTTTTTATTTGCCACTATTAGAGTTTATTATCTGGCTGCAATACTGACTCAATGTCACCTTCCATTCCATTTTCAGTAACTTTCAAAAAAATAACTAAAAAAACTAAATAACTAAGAGCTAGTAAACTTATTATCAACCCTATTTATAGGGGTCAATAAGTATATTGAAAAATTGGTATGTATTTTCTATATAAATAAATATGGTGATTCTGTCATACGTTTTGCTTTTATCATATTTTTAAATTTCAAGGTTCATTAAACAGAAACCTTCTTATCATCTGGACTGTTAACATTTTCTGAAATTTGAATATTTTTATAATTGGATTATGTTAAGAGTTAAGATTTGATAAACATTATGAAAATTGAAAATTTTTTCAATAATTTAAAAGATTTATAATTTTAAAAAAACTTCCTGATTTATCGGTTCAGAAAATAAAAAATAAAATAATTGAAAATCGTGATTTATTTTATTTTTATTTATGACATAAATTTACATAAAATTTATCGTGCGTTTATATGTAAATACAACAATTTATTCTAATAATTTTCTTAGCTTTCCTGATCAGAACCTAATTAAGTATTAATTTTCCTATATTTTTTTTTGCAAACAATAAAACAATCCAAGGAAAATTTAAATATTTTTCAATATTATTTTCTGTAATCCTCGAGATTATTTTTGAAAAATTACAGTATGTTTCAAATACTTGACTTCCGATATAATTATAAATTTGCATATTACATATTATTATATGCTAACTAACTGTTAATATATATATATATATAATATACAAATATATATATTTAAAAACCGGTTTTCATTCTATTTTTGATTTAGACATTTTTTATTATGTTTTTAGATTTTATTTATGAATATATAATAAGTTGAGGCGCGAAAACTTATGATATTTTAAATATTGAATATTATTTTTTTTGTATACTAGAATACAGTCTGTCCAAATAACTATGGTTTTAAAAAATAAATAGTCTAAAAATCCAAATTTATTCATCTAAGATACACAAATTTTCAAAATAATTAAAATCGATCAGATTATTTTTTAGTGAAAAATTTATATATCCTTTTTTTATCAATTTTCAACTTATGTAAAAATTAAATTTTCAAATTTTCACTTCTTTTCCTCAGACACATAATTTATTTGATCGGTCTGTATAATGTATTAATAATAAATTTCGTGACCCTTCAAATTAAACAATATAAAAAGGCTTGTCAAAATATATCTTAAATGTGATTTAAATTATAAATTTTAAATATCCATAAAATATTTCCGATTCTGTGATCTATTTTCATATTAAATTGTTTATTAAAATTTTAATTTTCGGTATTTAATTTTTTTAAATTAGTAATTTTACACATTAGAAATTTTTTGACATATTTGTTTTTGTTATAAAAACATATAACATATTATAAAAAGTTTTACTTAGTTGTTTAATTATTCAAAAAACATAAATTTTATAGGAGAAGTTTTATATATAATAAAGTGATGCATAATCGCTGAATATTATATATACATAAATAAAAATTTAAATTACATAATGGAAAAGTGATTTTTGTATTTTACTTAATAAAGTTCATTTGAAAAATTTATGAGACATGAGACTTTCTAATTATTCTTAAATTACATAAAAATTAAATAATAATTATTCTTTGTAATTATTCTTATATTTACAATCAGAATGCAATAAAAATATTAATTTTAAATTGATTTCTCATCAAATAATTTTTATAGTTCTATAATAAAAATTATCATATAACAAAAATAATTACTTTAATAAAGTTGAAAAAAAAAACTAATTATATTTATAATAATATGAATTAAATCAATCTCAAGGATACCATGCCATCTGAGAAAATAAATAAAAGTTGAATTTTCCAATTAAAATAATGTGTATAGTTAATAAATAAAAATTATAAAAGGAATAATAATTTCCGTTCAAAATTATGTAATATAAAGGAGTAAACTTGATACTAAAATATACAATACTTCCCTAAAATAACAAAATCTAATTAGTTTTTGTATTTTCCAATAAACCTTCATTTAACATGTTATTTATTATATTTAATATATCCAATTAATTTTTATAAAATCATAGTTTATTTCAATTAATTAGACCAAGTTAAGTTTAATCTATAGAAATTTATAAAATATTTTAATATGTAGTATAAAATATATAAATATATAATTAAATTTTCCAAAAATAAACTGTTAATTTGCAACTGTGTAACAGATTAAGTAAAAAAAAATAATATATAAATTAATTAATTTCAAGTTAGCACTGACCATTACCTTGTATTTAAATATTAAGTAATTTTATATATTATAATAAAAAACAATTCCCGATTACATAAAATTTGTAAACATAAAAGTCAATTATTATGTTGACAAAAATTATAAAGCGTTACAATTTTTTACGTTAAATTAACTGTGATCAATGTAATTTTTTTTTTTTTTTTTTTTTATAATTATCATAGTAAAAATACCAATCAATTAAACAAATTTCCGATAAAAATTAAATAAATTTATTAGATGTAAAAAATTATTAAATATTTAAAATTCAAGTAAATCCTTGGCTAAAAACTATCTTGATTAGTAGTACACAAAAAAAAAACCATCAAATTCAATAAAATTCAAATTATAAGAATCAAGATCAGTGTCGTGAAATAAACGCACAAAATGTTCAAGTTCAACACCGAACAACATTTTTATAGACAAATTCTGCTTTTGGTAAATTTTCTTGGAAACATTTTTTTTTTTTTTTTTAATTTTTCCATTTTGATGTTGAATAACTTTATATAGATAGATTGGATATGTAGAAATTTGAATTGTTGTTGGTTTATATTGTAAAAATTTTGTTGGCAAGGTGATCCAAAACGCAATATCTCATGCTGGGTTGAATAATATATACATAAAAGTATATACAATTGCATATAAGTAATTTTTATTAATATCTCTACAAGTTAAAAATCAATTGAATGCGTTTCGCATATTTACAAAGATTAAACAATTTCTGTATAGAGGCACGCGTTTTAGATATATTTTAATATGTTTTTCATTATTATATGATTTGAAATAATTTGAATTATGGGACCAGTTTTCATATTTGCCGGTTTTTAAAATACATTATATATTTAATAAATAATTATTTTACCCTGAAGCAAGGCTTTTTTTATATATTTGTGTATAGTTTAATTTTTAAATACATTTTAATTGATATATTTATTTTAACATTATTTGTTATAAAATATATAACAACCGGAATACTTCCTATAAAATAGCAGGTATATACCACAGTTTACAGACTAAAAGGAATTTATAAGTTCTAGGACGGTCAACCGGAAATATTTTTTCCCAAGGAATTTTTTCAGCTAACTGGCGAAACGTTGATTTAAAATAAATAAAAAAAAAAGGATTAAATTCGGGTTTTATTTTTTATTGAATTTAGAATGTTGAATTTAGACTAGTTTTGTATTATTTTAAAATATTGCGATGTATACAAACACAAGGGTATGAGGTTAATGTACTATTTTTGGTCAGTTTATTGGTTTCGGGTTTTAATTAAACCTTTAACAAAAATTGATACGTTTTTATAATAGTGGAAATATTAATTAATTAATTGATAAATTACAATTTAACACTTAATTGAAAACTTAATTTAACTTTTAGGCTTTTGAAAATTCAATTCTTTAATTCATAATATTTCTTTTGGCTGTAACAATGTAACAAAATAATATAAAATATAAACAATTTTGTTAAAGCCAAATAGTTGTATCTATCTACGTGACTACCTTGTTTTACACATAAAATATACTTGGTATAGTTTTTCTTATAGTACGACCATGATTTGGATTTTTCTATGCCATTCTTTAGACGCCATTACTAACAAGTTATGCAATTTCAATTTTAAATTTGAATTGAAACAACATAATAAACTAATACAAATTCTTTATTTTTATAATATAAAAATTGTATAATTTATACCAGAATAAATATTATGTCCGTAGGCATAAAATAAATAGTTTTTTGTCTTTTGGGTGCAAAAATGATATGAGCGAGTAAATTGAATCATTAAATGCAATTTGATTGAATGGAATATGTAAGCGTTTTGGCTGACATTGAATTTTTTGAACAAATTACAAAACTTTAAGTATTTAAATATTTATAAATATAATATTTAGTATGATTGTTTTGCTGGTTGATAAATCAAATGTAATGGAATATCAAATTAATAATTTAAAATTCATCAAATTATTGTAAACGAATTATTTTTACAATATTATATTTGGTTTGAAACTGATTTATCATTCGAATATGAATTTAAATAAGACCTTTTTAACCAAAATGGGAAATATTTTTGTAGATATACGAGTAAACCCTTGTTGCCTTGTTCATGTAAGAATATAGGGATTCCTAACAATTTACCATTTTAATTTTTATATGATGATTTTCATAAATTCAATTAAATTTAATTTGATCGGTGTATATATTATTATTGATAGAGTACTTTTATAGAACCAAACTTCACAGACGCATGCAAGAGTAATACAAAGACAGAAAATCATATCCAGATCCAGTTTCGTCCAATTTTAAAATTTATATAGAGTCATAGAGATAAATTATGAGATTTATTACATTTAAATATAGCAATAAATTTGCATTGCATGTATAATTACACTAATGAGGTGTTTAAATAAAAAAATAATAAAAGAAAATTAATATGTAAATGGTGTGAATTAAGTTTCATTAAACATTCTCATATTTTTGTATTATAAGAAGTGTTACAACTTCTCGGCATCTAAAATGTACCAAATATGGTGCATTTTTTTTAAATAAATGTACAGTTTTTTGTACTGTACAAATAGTACATTTTCAAAATCTAAAATCTAATAATATTTCTTATTCAGTTCGGTACCACCACAAAAATAAATAAAATAAAATAAAACAAAAAATAACAAATTATATGTACATATATCAAATAATTATAAATAATATATATATACACGGTCGATACGAAATAGTTGATCGTCGGTATACCACGTTTGTGATAGTATTCGAAACATAAAAATGTATGAGCACTTTCCCGAATTACCATGCTAAATAATATACCATTTTCGGGTTCAGTCTAATTAAAGGAACATCATATTTAGTTTCATAGCTGTAGAATGGATCAAATAGTATCGCTGTGAATGGGTCGAATAGTATTGAACACATTGTATCGATCGGATAAGTATCGACTCGTTTAGTAAAATTTAAATTTTGACATAATAATATTTGTACTAAATATAATATAAATTTAGTACAAATTTATATTATTTATTATATAATATATAATTAAAATGATCCACGTACATGTAAAGTCAACAGTTAAACTTAAACGTTCTTTCGACGTAAAATATGCACGTTGATAATATGAAAATATGTACTGAAATTTGCGGACATCGTTGATTTTATGTATCGATAAATTTATATATCGATGTATCATCGATCAACCAATCGTTCAGTAAAGTTCATTATTTAAAGTCTTCATATATTTTGTATGGAAAATCGATTGAGTGGACGCGATTGAAATCGAAACGAAAAAGTTTGGAACAATTGAACTTTTACGAATCCAAACTGAAGCAAATATCAAAAAATTATATATGTGATTTAATCGGTTGCATGCAATCGATAACTATGTGTTGGTGTTGTTCAGTCTACTTAACGAGTCGATTGGTTACTCTACAAATCGATTTAAAACTGTACTAACCGAGACATTGTACCCCAAACCTTATGTATAAATTGGAAAACATCATTAAATAGATGTCTTTCAAAGGGAAGTTTCAAAAGTATCAATTTTCAATTTCAATCCGATCCAAATCCAAAAGATTTTGCTGGTGAAGGCAGTGAAAGTGAAATTTTATTTAGTTTATTACAAATTTTACAGCTATATAGGAAAGTAGATAGTGAATCATTCAATATTGTAAAGATAATTAGAAAATATAAATATAAACTAACAATCATCAAGAATTGTACTAATAATTTTAATAATAATTACGAAACTGTTGTCGCAAAATTAGATCTTCTCAGATATCTAAGAAAAAATAAATTTAAAAAAATGTTGCAGTGCTATAATCGTGGATGTGGAAAAAAATATAATCCTGATGAGAACACAGATGGTGGGTAAATAAATAAATAGTAATCACAATAAAGATTTGAATTTTATAAATTTTGAGGTTATAAATATTCGAGAAATTACTATTTTAGATTCCTGTTTACATCATCCTGGTGAACCTTACTTTCATGATGCTTACAAAGGTTGGACATGCTGCAATAAAAAAAGTGTTGACTTTACTGAATTTCTTAATACGAAAGGATGTACACTTTCAAAACATTCAAATATTAAACCTGAAGAACCTGTTAAAGAAAAAGAACCAGTTGAATATACAGAGCCACCAGTTGTTGAACAAATTCGTAAACCAATTTCAATTCTTATGAAAAGGCCTTCATTTAATGCACCTCTTGTAATTCTTAAGCCAACAATAATGCCAGCCATAAAGAATGCAATTGATGCCCTCGAACCTAAAATTAAAAATTTACCAATTGTTACAACAAATTCTGGGTTGGTAAAGAAGAAATAAAAATTGAAAAATAAAATACAAAGTTAATGATTTTTTTATATTTATATATTTTATAGAGTAATTGAAGAAGGAACACCTTGTAAACACGGTGGCTGTAAATGTAGTTATACCACAAAATTTAATGAAACTATATGTGAATATCATCCAGGTACACCTATATTCCATGAAGGAATGAAGTATTGGTCTTGTTGTCAAAAGAAAACATCAGATTTTACAGCATTTATGAATCAAAAAGGATGTACAGTTGGAAAACATAAATGGATTAAAGATGTAAGTTTATTTATAATTTTTATTTTTGCTAAGAAAAGGTATTAAACAAAAAAAATTAAACAATTTTCATGTTTCGCCTTAATTGCTCGGCTTGAAATTCTGTTTGCCATTCAACTTGGGATTCTCTTTTTGGTGTTTTGAAATCGAATGTTGTAAAATTAATATTTATTTTTCCAGATGATCGTATTTTATTAGTTTGAGTAATTTTTTTCATAATATCTTGAGTTATTCGCTTTACATTTTTAGTTTGCGGAATGATATCACTTTTTATAACTGTTTCTGTTTTTGATTTTTCTATATTTTCAGTTATATCTGTAAACCGATTATCCATTTCTTGTTTCCTTTTAAATTGATTTTCAATTTCTTGTTTATTCGCTAATTCGATTCTATTAAGTGCAATAGAATCACGCTCAATTTCCTTATTAACTTCAGCACGTTTCTTTGCATCGTATTTTTTTAACAAATCTTTTTCAATTTCCTTATTTTTTTCCTGCAATTCATCTACCATTTCTTTTCGCCGTTCCAATGCATCTGATTTTGGTAGTTTTTCAAAAATTTCATCCCATATACCATTGACTGCTTTCTTAAGTATTAGTCGAGCTTCATTTTTAAATAATTTACAAGAACATTTTGTCTCATCAATTTCATTGGTTAGGTGTCCTTCAAAAAATACAGGATGCAGATTAAATTTTACATATTTTTTCAATAGTACGATATCAGGATTTCTTGATTTAATATTAATTAGTTTAATAATTATTTTAATTTCATTATCTGTTTGCGTAATTTCCACCATAATAATTTAAATTTTTTATTGTTAAGAGTATTTTCAAAATTTATTGAACAAACTTTATTTATTATTTTATTTAAACATATTTACACAAGGTTGCTAGGCATTTTTTATTTTTTCCAGTAAAAATACGAAATCAAAAGTTTTTTTTTTTTTTTTTGTATAATATTTTCAACAGGACGACGATTCAAAAATTGTAAATTGTAGATATGATTGGCATCAGACAGCCACAAATGTTATTATTGCTATTTATGCTAAATTATATCATTATGAAAAAAGTAAAATTCAATTAAATCCAATTAGATTAAATGTATCATTACTTTTTCCTGATCAAAATGATGCTGAATTTAATCTGGATTTAGAACTTAGAGGGGTAAGATAAATATTTTGAAAAGTTTTCAATGTAAATTTAACATATTAAATATTTTTTTTTTTTAGATAATTAAAGTTGACGAAGCAACAGTAACAATGTATGGTTCTAAAGTTGAAATAACATTACCAAAAGCAGAACCAGGATCATGGTCTAAATTAGATTTTCCAAAGGCAAACATCGATACAACACCACAAGGAACTGCAATATCTAATTCAAATACTAACAATAATGATTCTGATTCTGATGTTGATTTAGATGATCTGGAAGCTGTAAATATGGGTGCAAAATTAGTTAATATTTCATAAAAAAAATAAACGATTTTTTTTTTAATACGTACAAGAAATTACAAAATTTATTTTTTAAACGAAACACTATATTGGCTTTTAATTAATTAATAATTATCCTAATACAATATAATATTTGGAAATAACTTCAAAATTTATTTCCAACAGTAGAATTAAAAAAATGAAATTTGCAAATTGAATATGAAACTTAGAAATAAAAGCAATATTATTTTTTATAATATGTTTAATCATCTGCTCCTGGTACATAATCGTCATCATCTTCATCATCTTCTTCGCCAAATTCAAGATCACCTAGATTTTGGAATAATGATTCATCAATTTTAACACTTTCTAATGTATCGCCGGCTTCAAGCAAGAATTTAATATCAGAATCATTTAATGTTGTATCTCTTAAGAATAATTCTTTTCCGGTTAATTTTTTACCATCTGATGAAATTTTTTCACGTTTAAGTGCAATACCAGTTTCTTCTTCAAATTGTATTTTCCATTTCATAAATGTTTCAACTGTAACTCGAGTACCTTCGAATTTTTTTCTTTCAAGTTCTTCCAATTCTTTCAATTTTTTTTCACGTTCCATTTCCTCAGCTAGTTTTTGTTTATCATTACAAACATTTAACCATTCCTGAGCACTACTCACTAACGAGAATATCATTTCCATACCTAAATTATCTGTAATTGTATTACCAATATGTTCTAGTAATAATTTCATGCTATTATCAGTAAGATTTACAGAATCTTCTATTTCAACTAAAGGCGCTTCATCTGGATATTTTTCTGTATATGTGAAAACTAATTTACATGTAATTCCATTTTCGTCGTCATCGCTATATTCCTCAGTTGTTATTGGTATTTTGAATTTATGAAATGGTTCTACGGCTAGAACTGAGAAAATATTGTTTTCATCATAATATGTAGGTAGGTATAATATAATAATATAAAATATATTTTATCAATCACAGGTAGATGTATAATCTTACTTTCCATTTCGCCGCAATAAATTGAATCTAAGGCCTCTACTTCATTGGTTTGATCTTCTTTGTAATTTCGTTCCATTTCGATGTTTTACTATGTGGAGTTATTATTATTAATTGTATTCTAATGATATTTTTCTTTATATTTAATTTTAAAGAAATGTTTTGGCTACGACTTCGAACTAAAAACATGGAAGGTTGGGTTATGTTATTCAAATTCAACCATTCATTTTTCGTGGTTTCTTAACAGCTGTTTAAATGTCAATGTCATTCGAGTACAAAATCAAAATATTTTATTCCGGGAGGAGAATCGTTATTCGCGGACCTATGTAGCACTAAAGTACGTGATTCGTTCACTTAATTAAAAGTAGAATTGTCTCTTGACAGTTAAAATTAAAAGCGAATTTTGAAACATTGGATGGAAGTGAAAAACTCGATATAGTGTTTTCGATTTATTTGAAAAGCTACAAAAACAATTTTATGTCATATATAGATATAAAATTATATCACTATTCATTATTTATTTATTATGGTTGAAAATAAAACATTAAATTTCTATGAAAGTCTACCAGAATATTTACAATATTTTATTATGAAAGGTATGAGTTTGAGGTACATATTAGTAAATTAATTAACTTTTTGGATTTTGTTTATCTCTAAAATAGCTGATTTGATGTCACCTAGAGAAGTATTAGCGGCAAAAAATTCAATATTTCAAAATTTAGGTGCATCAACAAAATCTATTCAACAATTGAAATTAGAAGCAGCAAAATTTCTACATATAAATTTTATGTCAGGTAGTTTTTCATAAATGTGTAATTTTTATAATATTGGAAAAACATTAATATTGGAAAAATATAGTTTCCACTTTGATGATAAATGATTATTCAAAGATTTGGACCGAAAAATTATCATTCGGTTGTAAATCAATAGATAATTGTACAAATGGCGGTATACTGCGAAGAGGTATAATCGAAATTTGTGGTGAATCTGGAGCAGGAAAAACTCAAATTATGTTGCAGTTATGTCTAAATGTTCAACTACCTAATATATTAGGTGGATTTTCACAAAATGCTGTATTTATTAGTACAGAAAAAGTATTTCCATCAAAAAGATTAGATCAACTTCTAGAACACTTTGAATCAAAATATCAGATGAATATAAAATATTTAGACGGAATCTTTCTCAAACATATTTATGAAAGTGTAAGATTTATATTTAATATATAAGTTGGTTATAAATAACACATTTTATTAAAGGCTGAATTAACAAAATGTATTGAGTGTCAATTACCAAATCTAATTCAGAAACATAATATTGGATTAATTGTTATTGATTCAATCGCAGCAATTTACCGAACTGATTCTAATTATATTAAACGGGCTAAAGATATGAGAAGAATTACACATTCACTTTTGACTTTAGTGGAAAAATTCAAATGTGCCGTAGTTTGTGTTAATCAGGTAAAATAAATTGTGTCTATTTTGTATATATGCCTAGAGATTTTGAAGCTTTTGGAAATCATATTGTGGATTTTGTTAATATAATCAAGCTTTTCTTAAACTATAACTTTAAAGGTGGCGTCTGTTCAAAATGATTTAGTACCTTGTTTAGGACTTGCTTGGAGTCATTTAGTTCGTTCACGATTTAAAGTTTCAAAAACACCAGAAAATGAATTGTGGCATAAAAATCACAGAAAATTTGAAATTTTATTTTCTCCAGAATTACCAAATAGAAGTTGTGAATATGTAATATCTACGGAAGGAATTGTCGATGTAACATGATATTTAAAAGCAATAAAAGTAATTATATTTTTGTTAATCACGTCAAATTATTATTTATCTATTAATTAGTTATTTTAACAAACAAAATTCTCCATATATATAACTATAATAAAATATAATTATATATAATAGAGACATATATAATTGGATATATAAAAACAAAAATCTATAGTGCTTACAGGACCATTTAATAAAAAAAAATCAATGTTAGATTTTAACACTCAAAAACAAGTGATCCAGAAGCATAACTAACACTTGAATCATTCATATTGAGGCACTGACTACTTTGCGCATATTTTAAAAATTTAAAGCTCATATTATAGCCATTATTTTGTAAAATTTTAGCTGCATTAATCATAACACCAATTGGATGTCTGCCGCAAATTGTATTATTATATTTTCGTAAATATTCTGTAAAATCGTTTGGATTTAATGTTTCAATAAGTTCCATACCCTAGAATACAAATCATTAATATATATATATAAAAAAAATTTACTTAAATATTAATTTACATTTTTATCTAATTTTTCAATTGATTTATGAATTGGTCCACATGATTTATCATAATGTGTATAACGAAATCGTTGACCCCAGTGGCAAAAATCTGATGATATAACAAATAGATTTTGGGGATCTGTAAAATACTGAGCTAATATTTCACCATACATTGCTTCTTGTTCTGGTGATAATGAACCAACTAAAATTGGTATTATTGTAAATTGGTCTCTATAGCTGCAAAGTGGCGATAAAATATATTATATTTTAATAAAAGAATTGTCTAAATCTAAAAATAACTTACTCTTCCATTACTTTGGCAATATATGGTAAATGCATTTCAATACTATGTTCATCTTCATCAGTTTTCATATCCATCCATGAAAATTGTTCAGTTTTTTCCAATTGTGCATTTACTAAAAAAAAAAGGAAAGAATTTTTAAAATAACTAAAATTTATAATCTTAGGTCATAATACTTTGAGAATCAATTTTGAGATCATAAAGTGGAGTTTTATATTTGGTGGCAATTGATAGGGCACAGCCACGAAGACGTACATGATGAGATGGACCAAGGATAAAAATTCGTTTTCTATAAAAATTTGTTTTGGTATAGTAAGTAAAATAAAATATATTAAAATAACATTTACTTACACAACGGCTGGACTAACTTGTCTGTATGCAAAAGCACCACATGCCCCACAATATGTATAACCAGCATGACTGAAATTAATTAAATTTTATTTAAAAAAAAATCACTTCTCAAGAATTAAACTTACGGTGCTATAATAGCTCGAGCTGGTCCGTGTGATAAATCAGCAGCTACTAACCAATTTTCTAATTCTCTAGAAAGTTCAGTAGCTAAAATATTAATTAAATAAAATTGAAAAATTATTTACTTTGTTGCTAAGGGCAATAAAAGTTTGATCGATTGTTCTAAAATTTATTTTATTTGAATTGTAATTTCACATCACAGCATACAAATTTAATAAATTTTAAAGATTTTCTATTTTATAAATACAATTTTATTGAAAATATTTTATTGAAAACATGACTACAGAAAATAAGGAAGAAGTAAAAAAATTATTAAATGATATTCATAAGGAACTTTCTGCTGCAATTGATAAAGGGTATACCAAAATATAATTTAAAATTAAATGATTAAAAAACTTGGAAACTTTTATCTAGAATTTTAGAAAGTACTAAAAATAAGGAGAAAAATATCTATCCGTCTATTTTCTATTCGGAAAAAACCACTGATGATAATAAATTACCTTTTATAAGTGCACGTAATAAAAGAGCTGAACTATTTAAAAATGATTCCGATTCACAAAGTTATAAAGATATGAAATTTCTTAATATAACTGCTTCACACGATATAGATGATAATATTAAACAAATGAGAATTGATTTGAAAAAAAGTTATGATCTATTTACTAGTACTCGTGATATGTTACAATCTATAAATTTTAGTAATTTAAAAAGTCGAATTAAAGATTTACATTTATGTCCAACCGATCTAGAAGTAGGAGAAATTATTAATAATCGACCAATTAAAGAAAATTTAGACAAATTGACTGATTTAATGGCTGGGAAATTTGGTGATCATCCAGGTGAATTCGGAGATATTCCTGAATTGACATCATTTTATCGGGCATGTGCTCAGTTAGAACATGGAATGAATGATTTGTCAAAACAACAAAATGAATTTAATGATTTGTCTAACAAAATTCAATGGGCAACAAATGTTTCTGATACTCGTACAAACGAAATACAAAAACTATTAAAAGAAGCAGAACAAGCAAAATAAAATTATCATTAACTTTTAATTACAAAACGTTAAAAAGAAAAGAATAATTTATTTTTTATAAATTTTAATCATTTAATGAATTTGTATATATAATTTTTTGATATTTGTTTTTCTACTTACAATTTTAATAAAACTATATTTCTTTGGCAATTATACTCAAAATTTACCTGATTCTGTATACCAACTACCAGCATGTGTAGCTTTTCTTGACATTTTTAATTAATATATAAATTTTGTTTTATAGAAAATGATTTTCTTTAATTTAATTAAAGGGAAAGTTCTTTGTTTTATTTTTATTGGCAAAACCAAATTTTTGGTAAATTTAACAAACACGAAAAAAACCCAACCAGCTCCTACTGACTACACTACCACATATAAAAACAAAAAAAAAATATATATGAGCTCTTCGACTCTTTCCCCGCCTATTATGAAATATGTCAAATTTATTTATGTGAAAAAGAAATCTCGTGAGTTACGACTTACGACTTGCGAGAGTTAAAAATCTCGTGAGTTACGAAATATTATAAGATTTTCTATTGGGCGTGCAATGTCAAATAATTTAATATGCAAGCGATGCAAAGTGAATTTTCAATATAAAATGTAGAATTAAAAATTTGGATAAACATATTTTTTTATTTAATATGTGGTTTATAGTTGAATATTTATTATTATTTAAAAAAAATCCGTAAATAACCAGAGTTATTTCAAATTTCCGTAGGTGTGTTGAGTGCAGTTTTTGCGTATGTCTGTCATTAATTTAAAATTGCAGCAAAAGCAGCGTAATCTGTCAGATTAAAATTCAGAATACAGAATACCAATTTAACAATGGAAGCTTAAACTTAATAGTAAGTTACGCAGAAATTCAACCAATATAAAATGTTGTTGACTAATGACTAATGAAGAGAGGATTATAATTCATGTCATTTTACCCCAGGCCGACCATTACCTTTTTTAGCCAGCTTGTCAGCCATTTCATTTCCGTCTAACCCTACGTGCGATGATATCCGTTGTAATTTTACGTTTTTTTTAAATTGTAATAATCTTATTAGTGCACGAATTTTTCTAACCACATTGTTATCTTTGCTATATTTGTTTTTATGTTTTTGATTTATGATTTGCTATAAAATAATCTTACAGTGACAGTACACGCTACATTTAACATTGGTTGAAAATATTAGTTTACAGTTTATAACAATGTTTAATTTTTTATTTTTATACCTGTTTTGAAAACAAACTACCAGAATGAATATACTAGATCTTTTCTTTATATGGTAAATAAAATGCATGTACCATATAAAAAAAGATCTATTCTATAGTCTAGATCTAGATTATAGTGGAATGATATATATTTTATTTTTTGTATATACCCTACTTGGCTTAGACCTAGCTTAAGAAGAATGAAGGAGGATAAATAATATATACCATAAATAGAGCACACTCACTAATGTTAATTGATATTCAAAACTTAATTTTTAATTTACAAATTTATTTATATGGTAATATCTTAAATAAATAAATGATTACATATAAAATAACTTTTAATGCGATCTGGCAACAATATTACCGTTTTTATTGACAGTTTTCACATTTAAAAAAATAATGAAAATTTATATTTTGAAAACGAAAACCAATTTATTTTGTAAATTTCTTTGACCGCCAGTCTAAAAATTCATTAAATTCTTGATCATCATCTCCAGATTCACTACTCTCAAATTCTTCATCCATTTTTGATGGCCGTTCTTTAACTTTCACTGAAATAACATCCTTTTTCCTCTCCATTTTAAGAACTTTAGACCATTTACGAATTTGTTCATCAATTTCTTCAATTTGACGCTCGGTAGTCGCTTCTTCCTGTTCACCCGCTATAATCGCATTCGACATAGATGCTTCTTCTTTAATTTCCCTTTGGAATCTTTGCCATTCTTCTTCCTGTGGATCTTTGTATTCTAGATTTCGAATTTTAGCATCCTTTATAGGATCATCAAAAAACCCTTCAGGTAGAACTTCATCCTTATCATCTACTTCCATTTTATTATCAGCAGTTGGTTCTATTCTTTTGCCAATATTAATTAATTCAGTTTTAATAGTAGTCTTATTTAAAGTGGTTTCAAAATATCCTTTCTTAGAATCGAAGAAATCATTAGGTATTTCATCTTTAATTTCTTTTTTAGTATCTGCTGATGAGCGCAAAATACTTTTGATTTTCTTCTCTGGTATAACAGATTCTGTCGCATTTGAATTATTGGGTCTTTTTTGTCCCGCGGCTGAGGTATATTTTGATTTTCTTAACTTCTCTTTTAATTCTTTCGCCGCAGCAATATTTTCTTTGTGAAGTTTTGTATTTATGTGAACTTTCCAAACGGATTCTGAACGAACAATACTTTTACAAAGGCTACATGTTAACTGACCATTTTCATATTTCGCCAAAGGTGATTCAATTTTTTCTGCTGATGGTTTAGCAGTTGAAACTTTACCTTTGGATTTCTGCTCCTGCATTAACCGACGTAAATCATTTTGAGTATACTTTTTTTTAGCGAACATGGAAATTATTTATAAATTTATTTTTGAAAAAATGTAAACAAATTAAAACATCTGACGATTATGTATTATGTCAAGTAAATTAATGGGATTGACATTTATATCTTGACATACTGTAAAAGTGCAGGGTTGTAATTGAAGTATTATATCGATTTATATAATTTTTTCTGAAGGATTTGCATGATACCATTTACCCCACAAACAAGCTCGACGCAACGGAGACGGAATCAAATGTCGAAAAAAAGTTAAAATGTATAGGAATATATGAAAGTGAGCAAACTCACGACGGACGCAAGACGCAAAAGTTCAATCGATTTCAACTTTCGACGGACACGACGGATAGAAAATAGGTACTTTTCAAAATTTTGAATTAAAATAAATTTATTTGACATTCCAAAAAAATGTTGAGTGAATTATTAGTGTGAAAAATTAATTTAAAGTATAAGTAGATAGTTTTGTTTACAAAAAAAATGTTTATAAACTGTCATTGAAGAATATGTAGTCCGTCTCAACCGACGAGTTTGCTCCATCGAAAATTCTTATGCGTATAATGACCTTTTAGAAAATTGTGCGATAAGTCAATATCTTATAATTTAGTTAGTCTTAACGAAAGTAAAGCAGACGTAAAAAAAAAAACGTAACGTAAAACAAAATCAACCAATATGTATAGGAGCAGTTAAACTCAACATTCACAACGCAACACAGAAATTCAAAAATTTGTAAATGTTTAAAGTGACAAAAAACGGTTCAAAAGCAGTTCTTTTTGGGTTCGTAAAAAGTAAATTCGTATTGGCTTAAAGGTCAATGTCACAATTTTGTAACTTGTTCTTAGAGTAAATTTACTCTAAGCTTATGTTATGTATATATCTTGCATCTTGTAATATATAATTTATTTTGATTCTGATTCTGGTAAATTGAAATTGAAGGCAATGTCTGAAGTTGAAGTAAATGGATCTGAAGAAATTCAAGATAAAAAACAAAAAAAAGCAACTCGACATGATGGTGGTGCAGCTGATTTAGAAAGAGTAACTGATTATGCGGAGGAAAAAGAATTATCAGCGGCTGATATATCTAGTGTAAGAAATCTAACCTCATTTTTAATAATTAGGATTAAAACATTTACATTTTATTAATTAAAAATTGTATTAAATTGAGTCATAAAATTAGCTTATGAATATCATGAGGCCAATTCGTTATATTTCATATGTAGTTTACATTTTATTAATAACATTTAATATTGTTATTACATTTACATTTTACATTTTTTTAAGTCATAAAAACTCTACACTCTAATTAGCAAAAGAATTTTTATAAATTTAATATAAATTTAACTGAGAGAATATACAATTTAATAAAAGCTTATAATTTACTTTTAGGCAGTAGAACAATTTGGTGACAAACGTATCAAAGAAGACGAAGAAAAATTAGCTAAGGAATTAGAATTACAAAAAGTACACGTGAAAAAAGAAGATATCGAATTAATAGTTAGGTTTTTTATAATATAATAAAAAATAACAATTAAAGTTTTCAATTTTTAGATGAACGAAATGCTAATATCACGAATGGATGCCGAAAAAGTGTTAAGGGAACAACGTGGTGATGTTGTTGCTGCCCTTGAAATCCTAACGAATTAAAATACATTTTTATATTATCTTCTTTTTTTTTTTTTTAATTCAATTTTTAAATGATAAATTTTGTCTCGTAAAATGTATTTAAGAATTATTTTTTACAATTTAATTAAATTAAAATAAAAAAAAAAAAAATTGTTTACCAAATTAAATTTATTTGACAATAATTTGAATGGTTTTACAAGTATATTATTACTATATTCTATTTTTCTTTACATCCTCTATCATTATTATTTAATATTTTAGATAACAATCAAATTGAAGAATATTTTAATATTTATTTGATAATTTTATCTAATATATAAAAATGTTTTGGCTCTATATTTATTTTAAAATTAATGCATAAATTAATCTCGCATGCAAATAAATTATAAATATATAAAATTACTATTAAAAAATTTATGTTTTATTTAATCTTAATCTTATAATAATAATATTTTCATGAATAATAAAATCCTTTAAAATGATTTTAACAAATCAAATTCTATATATAATCCATATCAAATGTATTTTATATACTTCTATTACTATTGATTGCTAAACCTATTTTCTAAATAAGAACCGTGATAATGATATTATGGTTCAATACTGGTGCTTTGACATTAAAAATGATGTAACGACTTGAATTATTATTTTATTTAACACCTTGATAATTTAAGGGATTTTGTTTTCGTAATAATAAAAGGTAAAATTTTTGTCGAGTGCAAAAACAAAAAATAAAATTAAAAACTGATAACAAAATGCGATAAAAATAATATCTATATAAATTACTTTTTGACTTAACCGCTCGATAAATGATAAGATTTCTGAACTGTTCAAATTCCTTATATACTTACAATTATTTCCACATAATATTTATATATAAATTGAGTTTAATTTTAGTATCTAACTTATTCTTTATAAATAATATTGTATAATAAATTATTATTATGAGCGTAATTTCACATCATAATTAATGGAAAAAATAAAATAGTTTATTTGATTACAAAATTCAATAAATAAAAACCCTTATTTTTTTATTTGAAAAGTTATAATTAATATTAATAATAAATTAATATATTAAGATGTTGGCATCATCAGTTAATTTTTATACTCCTGAATACAAAGTGTTTATACCAACAAATTTTAGTAATAAAGGTCCTGCATGTAAAGATACATGGGAATGCCAACTTTATGATCATCATTTATATTGTGAATATGAGTTTTGCATATGTGAAGAAGGATATCGACTATCACCAAATAATACAATTTGCTTTCAATGTCCAGGTAATGAATATTTTGTAAAATATTTTAAATTTTATAATAAATTAATTAGTTTTAGTTTTTTAACGTTTTTCATATTTTTTTATAGAACAAGATTTTCCCTGCAGCAACACTGGTTGTTGTGCAAAAGGATTAATTTGTATAAATGACATATGTAGTTGTGCGGATCCAATTTCACCTTATTGCCCGTAATATATTTTTATAAAAATAATTAAATTTGATAATTTTTGAATTTATAATTATAGTATTTATTCTAATATTAGTTTATGAATTACAAAATACTTTTAATAATAAATTTATATAATTTATACTTCTTATCATAAGTTAGGAAAAATTATACAATTTAATTGGCACTACTTATTTAATATATAATATTTTATAAAAGCTGATAACAAAATTGAGATTTATCAGAATTAACTAAGATAGCTCATTAATTAATGTTCTTTAAGTTTGTTGCAGTCAATTCAATTTAATTCATAATTTTTTACTTTTATATTTTAATCAATTGTAAAATTATGTAAAAATAATAGTATTGACTAAAATTTATGATATACAATATTATATGAACTCCTATTGCAATATTAACTAAAGTTCACAGAATTATCATCATGCTAATTTTAACAGGACTACAAAGATTTAAAAATCGTTCTTTTACAAGACTGAAAACTAATTTTAAATTATAAATAAGATATAATTTTAATTAAATATACTAAATATTCTTTAAATTATAATTTTTATTTTGTTATCATTATTTTCAAATTAGTCATTTTAAGGTGTGCGTTTATCTATACTATCAAAATTTCATAGCTTCATTAATATATTATTTATTTCTTAACTAATGCGGAAATTTTGTTTAGCTAATTAGATAAAATATAAGATGGGAGATTGCCAAAAAAATTTAGCGACTTAGATAAGAAATTTTTGAACAGGATTAATATTATTATAAATAATATTAAAGTATATTTTGTATTTCGCAATACCAGACAAATTTATTGTTGTTTACTTAACTTGGTAAATAAATATGTACTTATCAGATTGATTATCTTAAACTGATAAGTTTTATATACTTTGTAATTGTAATCTAATTAATAGGTATATAAAATCATATATATTTACAAAATAATTACACAATCAAAATTTATAATAATAATAAATTTAATAATAATAAATATTGTAAAGCCCCTTTACATTATCAGACTTTTACATAAAAAAATATTAGTCTCATAAAAAATCGTACAGTGTAAAGGTGAAAAAACACTAATCGAACCTGACGGTAGGCATTTTCATAGGATTTTTCATCAGAAATGGCATACGACTAGACTTTTTAAAAGCCTAATAATGTAAATGGGCTTTAAATAAATTTTATGATTTTGCTATTTTATACGAAGTATGTTTTTGCAAATTTTAATCTAATGAATATATTTATTTAATATGAATAAGAATATTTTCCATTTTTTGTATTCTCAGACTTTTTAAATATGAGTTCATTATAATTTTAATTTTATAATAAATATTAAAAATTTTTTTTTATTATTTTTTTCTTTATTAAAATATACAAATTTACTCCATATAATATGAAAGATAAAAAAAAAATTATTTATATGTTTGTGACCTGCAATTAGAGTACAATTTATATAAAAATTTTTTATTATTGTTAAAATTCTTGTTTTAGCAAATTAGATAAAAATTAAATGATAATGAATCTTTGTAATTTATATATTATTCACATTAGTAAGATGAAAACTTAAGATTGCGCTTTCAAAATAAATGTTATAAATTTTCAACAATTTTAATATGTTACCTGTAAATTTTTTTAATAATTTAAATCCTAAATTAATTGATTTTAGTAGTACTCAACAAGGTGGTGTTTTTGTAACAGCATCACAAATAGCCTTATCAGCGGCACTTATTATGGGAATTGCAGCTCTTGCAATGGTTATATATCGATTATGCACAAAACCAAACTATGAAACGTAAGATTATCATTTTATAATAATTTGTAACAATGTGAAGCCAATATATACATATATATTTTTTGTTTTGTTTTGGTAGAGCCCGACAAAGAGCCGAAAGAAGAATGATGAATAGAGCTGGAATAGATAGTGATAGTTATGGTCATATCAGATCTTCATTAAGTTCAATGCAAGTTCGTATACTGTCTAGATTAAGAGATAGGCCGCCACCTTATCAGGGGGAACAAGTACCAAGTGTATTACAAACTGTACCCCAAAATGTAGAAAATCCACCATCATATAATTGTGGCAGAGATTTGGTAAAATAAACTTATAATTATATATTTAGATTATACCGTACAAAGATTCGGTATTTGAAAATCAATTAAAATAATTTTTATTTTTTAGGTAACTCATTTACCACCACCTTACACTGAGATTATGTTAAATCCTTCTGGATATCTTAATCAATCATATGAAAATACTGAACCATCAGTTAATTCAATAAATACTGAAATTATGACTGTTAATAAAAATGTGACGAGGGAAGATATTAGTCCGAATGTGACGAGGGAAGATACTTGTCCGAATATAGATAACAATAATAATAATATTAATAGTTGTAGTAAATAGTAAATAGTAAATAATTAAATAATGTGATTAAAATATATTTATAAGTTTAATACAAATATATCAGGTGGACTAGGATAATTATTATTATTAATAAATAATGTATTATATTCTAATATCTAATTTAATTTATAATAAACATTTTTTATTTTTAAATTTCTTGCCAATTTTAATATAACATTTATCGGAATAAAAAAAATGTTATAAATTCTTTGAATAAATTAAAGTTGCAAACTATGTGGAATATCTGAAATTTATTAGAATTATATTTTTGTAATAATATAATAGCATATTTCTATTTCAACAAATTATTGCCAATATACCAAATAAATGGATTTCGAAAGTTGACCGAAAATAATGTGTGAAATTTTATTGGCAGTACTATAATAAGAAGCACAATAATGAAAAAGAAATATGAATATTTGATTTGTAAAATTTGTCATTATGAGGAAGATTATTATTCATTTGATTCGATTTGCTTTTAAATTAAATTAACTTATTTTTATCTCAGATTTGGAAGATACTTGGTACACAATTTGGGTAGACTCATAATTATGCATACGTCTATTTAAGTAGAGATTATCTGATTTGAATTAAATGTGACATAAATGATAGTATTGGTGCATACTGAAAGTAAAATTTAAAGCCGGTAGTTTCAGTGGGTTCATATTAAAATCTTCAATTACACTTCATAAGTTCAATACTTTACAGTCTACAAGTCTACATCATCTGATTTACACATAGGTTGCTTTTTCATCTGTATCTTTATAGTTAATGCTCGTTAAAAATAAAGTCGGTAGCTATAGTGGGTTAATATATGCGCAGTAAAAAGTTTCAAATTTAGGTTCCCTAGACTAGAGCATTTAAGTATTTTTGAATTTCAATAGAATTTGGTACAAATATTACTTTTGTAATCAATTTTATAATCTAGTTTTTGCAGTTTCAGTTCATATCCATATCAAAATTTCAAATTCATTGTTGATGTTTTGAAAGATATGAAATTTTGATTACAAAGCATAATTTACTGAAGAACATAACTACGGGTCATCTGCTAACCGTATAGTTAGCAACTTTTTTTGAGTAGTTTTTAAAAAATGTGTTTTTAAGAATAATATTTATATTCTCGCAAACCCCATGCTTCAAAATAGACTTAAATTAAATTAAATTCGTAATGTAATTTAATTAATCAGTAGAAATAATTAACTTGATAGAAGCTCTTTATACAAATAAAAAAGAGCTTCTATCAAGTCAATTAAAAATTTATAATGACAAATAAAAATTCTGTTCCACTGATCTGATTTCAATTTAATGTAATATTGATTTTTTAAACCAACTATATAATTCTTATTGGGTTCTTCGTTCTTCGGTATTACAATCTGCAACCTCTACCTTGATCAAACTTATAATAACCAACCAGAGTATAATCAATGTATAACCCAGTTTAAAAGTTTAAACATAATAATTAAATTATATATTTGTTTCAAGAACATTTAGATAAAATCTTTAAGTTAACTATATAAATATTTGTATGTAATACTTAATAATTTAAACTGAATTTTAAAAGTTAATTACCGTTTAACTTCAAATTATTGATAAAATAATTATTTTTTTCAAAATACATATGTGTATTACAATTCTGCTTACATAATTATCTAATAAATAATTTACTAATAAAAATAGATTACTTATAAAACCTTCACAGCTTTTTAAACTAATTGGCAATAAATTATGCTGTGAAGTTGTGACCAACTAGCTAAAATACCATATAAGTTAAATGAATTTATTATGACTATTAAAATAATCGTTCTAAAATATTATATTTATATTTTTTTGCTGGAAAAACTCAATTTTTGTTATTTCATTTAAATAAAAAGGGGAATCGTGAACCCATCGAAAATTCAAATTTTAAAATACTGAATAACATTAAATTTAAAACCAATTTTTTTGTTTAAATCACTTTATTAGCTTACGACCTTTCGAAACTAAACCTGAATATTCGGTATAATAAATTTTATTAAAATTGATTTCAACTCCGGAAATTACTTTCATCTAATTTGTTTAAAAAAAATTATATCTCGGATGACCAATTTTTAATTATAATATTTTGACTATTCTAAATAAATAATTTATAAATTTTCATAATTTAAGCATTTACTATATAAATTAATAAGATTCGTATATAATATTTATACATAATACATTTATTAACATACATTTTAATTTAATTTAAAATTCTATCTATAATTAAATAACAGAAAACTTTATAAAGATCTTTAGAATTTATAAGTAAAAAAAGCTTTTAGTAAAACAATTTTTTTTTTTTGCACAATCATAAAATGTGCACATTAAAATTATTTAATTTCTTTTTTCATAAAGGCATATCTAAAATTATCATAAATCATAACTAATTGTAAACTTTTATAATAGATTAATTTTCAGTACACACTAGATATTCAAAGTGAACAGTTTAATATTAATTTATAGATCACAACTTTGCTTAATTGATATTCCATATATAAATTTAAAATCATTTTTATATATACAAATCAATTTTTGAAAATTATCAAAAACATTAATTATGAATTTTAAAAATCTGTTAGTAATAAATTTGAAATAAAAATTAAATTATTTAAATAATAATATTATTTTTTTTATAAATTTCAAGTTATATTTTGCAAATCATTGGATTATTTTTATTATCCTATGTTGGTACTGGATTCTGTCAAGTTCCTTCGACTGGAAAATGTCCATCTAATGTTGTAGCTGTGAATAAATTTAGTGTTTCAGATGTAAAATAAATAAATAAATTGTTTGAACATTAATTATTTAAATTTAATATACTTCTTATATAATTTTATCAGTATTTGGGTAAATGGTATGAATATGCAAAATATCCATTTATCTTTGAAGTTGGTGGTCGATGTATTTATACTGTTTATGGAAATGGAAAATTGAATGGCTCAATATCTGTTTTAAATTCTCAAATTAATAGTTTGTAAGTAAATATTAATTAATATACATTATACAAATTTTTTTTGTAGATAAAAATACTTATAATTTTTTTTATTCTGCAGTACATCTAAACGATCACAAATCGATGGAATTGCTACACTCACCAATGAGCCTGGAAAACTTTCGGTATCATTTTCACCAGCAGCAAGTAAGATATAAACAACTATATTATTATAAATACTTTTATTTATTTATTTAAAAAATAAAATATTTGAAATTAATTATATTATAAATTAATTTCTGTTTACAGACTTTGGTGCAAAATCAAATTATTGGGTACTAGGAACAGATTATACGACATATTCTGTTGTTTATTCATGTGGTGAATATTTAGGAGGTACTTTTCATACAAGTAAGTATTAATATATTTAAGAAAATTAAAATATTTAATTTAAATATATATTTTTAAATGGAAAATTCAAATATAAATTCAAATAAAAATACGTGTAATAAATAAATAATATTAATTATATTCATATAAATATTTATTTATTATTCAGCTGTTGTCTGGATTTTGACACGAGATAGTGTACCATCTACACAAACAATTGAAGCCGCTAATAAAATTATGGACGACAACAATATATCGAAAGCATATTTTTTACTGACAAATCAATCAAATTGTCCGAATAACCCATGAATAAATTATTATTTTTAAACATTAAATTTCAATTTAATAAAAAATATATTTAGTTTTTTGTTTTATAATTAATTTTTTATATTTTATAATTTGCATAATTATTTTGTTGACTTACAATAGCATTTTCGACTTTGTTAATTTTCATTTTAGTTTTCTAATTTGTAAATTACTATTATCAAAGAAAACTTATATGTAAATTTTGTTTGCTATTAGAACATGTGTAAAACTCGATTAAAATTACGACACCACTCCACAAGAAACCTAACTTAGGAATGTTAAAGGATTCAGATGATATTTTTATTGTATTATTTTATTAATTTAAATAAAACCAAATCATTTAATATATTTAACAAGTCATATTTTCAATATTATTTACTTTACAATTTATTTTTAAATATATTCATATTTTTTTTTCAGATAAAAAAAAAAATTGTTCACAAATATTTAATAATTTAAAATACAAGTTTAAAAAAAAAAAAGAAATAATTATTTAAAAAAATAACTATAAATAATATTATAAATTCAAGAATTTTTGAATTTAATGACGGGCGTTTTTAAGTAGATTTATATTTCTTCACAAAATATTATTCTTAAGCAAATCATATTAGCAGAATTTCTCTAAATATTTTCTTTTTTGTTTCGATCTAAGCTAGAGTTTAATTCCAGTAATAAAGAAAAAAGATCATATTAAGAAATTTATTAAAAAATCTTGCAAAATATTATAATTATGATTTTACTAATAATTTTTGAATAATTCTTGAACATTTATAAATTATTTTTATAGGTAAGTCTTTAAATATTTTTTATTTAAGCCTCTACCTTAATTAAACAAAATAAAATTATTGTTTAAAAATCACTATTAAAATTGTATTCAAAAGAAATTCAATTGTAAAAATAAAAATATAGATAAATTCAAACGCAAGCAATATTAGTTTAAATTTTTTTTTTTCATAAATTTATACACAGTTCGTAAAATATTTTACGAAGTTTAGGATTTGTTAATTTTTAGTCAAATTTTCCTACTCGTTTAATTAGAATATTTATATAAGGGTCGCAGTGTATACTAAAATCAGGCAGTAAGTTTTTATTAGTAGCATTCATATTATTAAACTAAATTTTACTAATTCTATTTTTTATTTGTTATTGCTTTTATGTATGTCAATTTTCAATAGATTTTTATTGTATATTTAGATTTCAGCAAAGGTTTATATAGATAATTACCGAGCGTTTCTGTATAATATAATAATTGAATATATTTAAATTGCCTAAACTGACATAAAAATTGTATTAATCTATAATTAATTTGAAATAGGGAATGTAAGCATTTATAATTATTTGTTTATATATAAACTCAAAACTAATAATTAATTTTATTTCATTACTACTGATGCTTGTAATTAAAAAAAAAATTAGAAAATTTTATATTGTAAACAATTTATTGATTTTCTTGAATTAATTAAACTAATTAAACTTAAATAATAAATATATATTTTGTTTTTGTAGACTAGAGAGAACTAGAAAATCAATATTTTATTAAATTGTGGAAACTAAAGTTGTAATATTTTTAATAAGAAATTTTTGATTTAGTGCATAATTAACAGTTAACTTCGACAACGTTATTTACAACAATTAAATACATATTTTATTTAAACAAAATGTAAAGACAAATGATAAATTTAGCAATAGTTTTTTGCTTTGTATTTACTAGTGCTAAGCATAAATGAGTGTATACAATATTTTATATGATCTGGTGTAAAAAAAATTATTTACCATTTTGTTATAATTATTTTACATACACAAGTTCATATGAAATGTTGCATATAAAACAAATTTAATTATGCACTTTAGTTTTATTTTATTAACAAATAGTCAAACATGTTTTTAATTGGATATTACAAAATTTTTGTTTTTACTGATTGTTAAAGTAGAAATTGAAACCGTAAAAACAAAATTAATTGAATTTAACTTATAATTTTTTGCTTATTTTCGTAAATATTGGAAACTAATCAGATTTATTAATAAATATTTCCGAAAACAGAAACTTTTTTTTAAAAACTATTCTAAAATACTAAAATATTATCTTATTTATAAATTTTGGTGTAATTTTTTTTTTGTATTTCTTATCTATCCTTTTTTAATTATTATATTTCAAATTGATACACACACATAACACAAAACACAATTTACATAATATAGGACAATTTTTTACACAATCCACATGAATGATTCATTTTTCTGGTGTCTGGCCAGCAGACTATAGTTTTTCTTTTAATTCTTGTTTATATATTAAAATATTCAGATATTTTTTTTATATAATATTTATTTGGTTGTGTAAATATAATATTTTTATTCCATTCTTTATTTTTGTGTATATCTCTTTTTTTTTTTAAAAAAAAAATATTGAATACAAGAAATTAGAAAATTATTAAAAAAAAAACTAAAAAAAAAAAAAAGGATAAATAATAATCATAAAAAAAATACATAAAACTAAAATTTTTTTTAGCCTCAGAATAAATGTTTCTTTGAGTACACTGGGATAAAGAAATTTTGAAAAATTTAATAACTAAAATGTCAAAAATACCGCAGAAAAAAATATCAATAAAATAAAATTAATATTAGAAAAAAATATATATATATATATAATTTTAAAAATAAAATTCAATTTATAGAATATAAATGTAAAATATATATAAAAAAATAATATCTGTATATATATATATATATATATATATATATATATAATTTTTTCACGATGTTCGGCAATTTGTTAATTTTCTAACCGATATACAAGATACAGATTTCTTTGATCGTCTTTTTCCATTTGAATTTTTCTTATTTTGCTGTTGATGATATTCTGTATTATTAAAGTTATTTGATGATGATGAACATGGTTCAACAGTAGTTACATTTTGTCCTCCGCATGCATTTGTCGCTCCAAGTTTTTGACCTTTTATTTCAGCAGCAACAGCAGCTGCTTGTCGAGCTAATTCTTCTGTAATATGGAATTTAATTAAGTGTCACAAAATATAATTATTTTTTTTACGATTTAAATCATGTTCAGTAAAATAAACATCCTCCGAATCACGTTCAGTTTCATAATGATAAGCTTCTAAATAAGGCAATACAGTAGAACTTCGAAGGCGATCATATTTAAGTGGTGGGATTGATATTGGTGGACCTTTTTCTTCAGGTGCTGTTATAAACCAGCTAAAATACAATTATTTTTTAATATATATATATTTGTAATGTACTGAAAAGTTTGGTAATTTTGAAATAGGTCATTTTCAAAATAAAGTTAGTTTTACATTTGGTTTATTTCAGCTTAAAACGAAAATATATTGTTGAATTGTCTCCAATACTGAGTTTTTGAAGCAACAAAATATATGCTTTTTTTCCTGTTTTTGTTCCTTTTTGGATTCGCCTGAGCTAGACGTTCTGATTGCTTAATCTATTGGCCAATTCAACTCCTTGGGGACGAAATTAATATTATATTTCTTCGCACGAAATTTTGGCAAAATTGATATATTATAGAGTGCATTACTAAATTTATTCAATAAATGTTGATTTGCCGTTATCGTTAGCATGTTTTTTGAAGCCAATGCAATTCATTTTAGTGCAGTTACTGGGCACCCAGTTGAGGGCTATACTTTATATTATGGTCTTTGTTAAACATTTTCAAAAATTTGAGTTAATATTAGCAAATATTTTTGTAAGTTTTTTTAGTAGTTTATAATTAAAATTGTAACATTAAAAACAAACTTCTATCCATGAAATGGAAGAAAATACGCAATTTTTTACAAACTTTTCAGTATAAAAAATATATTATAAAAATTAATCAATTTTATTAACTTACGGTTGAAATCTAATTTGTTGTAATGTACATCGTTGATTTGGATCTGATTGAAGCATTCCTAAAACTAAATCGGCTAATTTTGGATCTAATTGATAATACAATTTTGGTACTTCCCACTGATTTCTGCCAATATTTTCTAATAATCTATAAATATTATCACCTTCAAAAGGATATAATCCTGTGGTAATATTATATCTAAAAAAAAAACAGAGAAAATCAAAAATTGTGGTCAATAATAATTTTTTATCTAAATTTTACAATGTCACACCGCTGCTCCATATATCTACTTTATAACCAGAAAACGATTCTAAACCATTTGCTATTTCTGGTGGTTGAAATGCTGGTGATCCTTGACCAGTTGTACATGTATCATCTTCAGCAAAATAATCTAATTGTTCAGCAACACCAAAATCAGATATTTTTAATGTATGATCTAATGTTAATAATAAATTTCCTGGTTTTATATCTTTATGTATAACTCCACGACCATGTAAATATTCTAAACCATTTATTAACTGTTGAAAATATCTGTGCGCTTGAAATAAAGGTAATTTTTTTTCAGGTGCATGATCAAGAATATCCTAAAAATAATAATTTTGAATTTTATTCTAATTTTAATAATTTTAATTTCACTATACTTGTAAACCACCAACACAATATTCCATAATTAGGTACATTTTTTGTTTCTCTTCATTATATAAAACGTCCAATAATTCAATAACATTTTTATGTTTTAAATTTCTTAATAATTGTATTTCTCTCTGCACATTTTGTTCACCATTTGGTATTCTTCTTAATTTACGTTTCGTTAATATTTTCACAGCCCTTCTATTTAATGTTTCTGAATCCAATACTTCCTTAACTTTACCATATGAACCTTCACCTAATATATCACCCATAACATATTTACCAACCATTTTACATATTTTCTTCTTTTTTTGATATATAATTTCAGCACTATCAACACGATTAAAAAACAATGTTGTTGGATCAGTTGTTGAGAAGTCAATACGATCAATTTCATCATCATCTAACCAAGTCACCTGATTATTATTTTGATTATTATATTCAGAATCACTATTTATTAAACCATTTTCAGATCGTGGGGTTGTGCCATCAGCACCATCTGAATAAAAATTTGGATTTTCTAATAAAATTTGTGTACCCGATGAAGTTGCATTCATTAAATAATCAGTTTGTTGGAGGCACATTTCGGAAGTTGGTTGAGAACTTAAGTCCATCGCATCAGTGATGGTCATTTGTATTGGATTTAAATTTTAAATAATTTATATTTTTTTAATGCTTTTCTGATTGTTTTTCAATAAAGATTTTTATATTTTTTATTATTATGTGTGGAAAAATTAAGAAATCAAAAAGTTGACGAGATTGGTTATTATACAAAAAAGAACTCCAGTCTGACAAGGAAAATTCAAAGTTTTGACATTTTAGCATTTTGTTGTTGTTTTCATATTAAGATCCCTTTAGAAAATATTATCATACATAATTTTGTCATACCCGATTGACAGCTGACTTTAGAACAACAGTGTCACTTGATTTTAGGTGCTTTCAATAATTTAAGTATTATAGCTTGTAATTAATACCAAAATATGTTTTTTAAAATAATATTTTTTTTTGTATTTAATAATTTTAAATGGATTCAATTGCTTTTTATGATAACATCAGTAGTGATGAAAATGATGAATAATATTCGATATCCGTATAAAGGCGCATAATCCGGGATCGGGAATTCGAATATTTTGAAAATGCTTTCAATAATTTAATTATAGCTTATAATTAATACCAAAATTCAACTTATAATTGCGAACATAGGTTCTTATAAAGAATCAGACTATAGAAAGAAACTTTTAGTTATGCATATCTTGAAGGAAAAGAAAACTGATTTTGAGTATCTCATTAAGAATAGTTTTTATTTAAAAAAATTAACTTAATAAAATGATTAATCGTTGATATATAAAAATATGATAAAATTGAGGATATTACTAAATACCTTTTTTCAAAAGGTTTAATCGTTTATGTTAATTTTAGAGCAAACCCGGATTTAAATAATAACGTAGTCCGTATCTTATTACTAATTTATAAATTTTGACAGTTTGGCGAGCTATAAAAGAGAGGGTAATATTTGATGAATTTAATAAATTATATTTTAAATAAAAAAAAGTCAATTTTCAACGTTTGATTTTTCTGAACGTATCGTTACTGATCCGATCGGATTATTGTATCTCAAGCTTTAAATAACTTTGAAATTAACATAGTGCTTTCCATTGTATATTGAAAAATATATTGAGAACACTTTCATTTTGACAATTGCAAACGTAACGTTTTCTTTGATACCAAAATTATACTTTTCGAAACGAATTTAAATCGTTATTTAGAAAAGAAAAAAATCAAAATTATTTTATTGTTAAATATAATTTAGATAGTTTAATTAGATGAAAACATGAATAAATTATAAAACAATTTTATCTGAAGAAATATTATATACAGGTATTTATCATATTTTTATGTATCAACCATTTAATTCATTTTATTTAATTAATCAAGATACATTTTTTAATTACTTATATTTGTAACGAATATTGAAGGTTATTAAATATAAATATGTATTCCAATTAAAGGATTTAAATTCTAAATGAAATTATTATTAATATTTAGACAGTATATTTTTAACTGTATATAATATATTACTTAGAAAACCATATGTTTTAATGATACCGCAGTAGATAAAGTTAGAAAATATGCATGTTTTCTAAAATTGCTTCGAATCAGGTAAAAATAAATATATGATTTTTTACAATATCTATTTGTACATATTGTTAATGGTAAATTGTTCAACATATTGTTACTAAGATCAGTGTTTCCCATCCGTCGATCACCATCGAACCAAAACTTTTGGAATATGTTATTTCCAAACGGTTTAAATACATTAGTGACTCCCAATCCTACATAGTAATAGTAAATAGTCATAGTAAAAGAATCTTATAATTCTTAATAATACAATTTTAATTTGCATTTGTCCAGATTTAATTGTACAGTTATTTAATTCGATTAAATTAATTTTAAAAATATATATATGTGAAACATATTTTAAATCTTTTCGATATACCAAATTAAAAAAATAACTTACTATATTTTTAATAAATAAAAATATTTTATAAATAATAAAAATTTTCTTTATTTTAATTATTTTTTAAAATCATATACGGTATTTATATTTTTTAATATATTTAATATAAATTTTGAATAACATTTTGTCAAATATAAATGAAAGTAACACTAACCTCAAAAACTGCAATCTCTAGCGATATGAGGATTACACACAGAACGATACAGATTTGAAAGCGATTGGAACTTCATCATCAGATGAATTTATAGAATTTTAGAGCTTACAACGAAATTTTGTTCAAAAATATGTAGGTACATGTTATCTATATGTATGCAAAATGTAAGAATAAGTTTCCGAAATATGTATATCCAAATATTGGTGTTGAAATCCTTATAGCCATAATTAGCACAATATCAAAAACTACTTTTAATGATATTATGTGAAATATCAGTTTTCCGATGTTGAATATAAAAACAGTTTTTTTAAACTGGTACTGAAATATATTAAAGATACAATAAAAGCAACTCCATATCTTTGATATGGTAATATAATTAAAAAATTCAATAAAACTTCATTATATACATTTAATAAATTTTTATTCTTAATAATCTTAAATAATTTATTTGAATAACATTTGGTTCTCCTTATATATTTCAAAATAAGGCACTATAAAATTATTTAATTTTTATCTTTTATATTTTATTTTTTTTATATAATGAAATTAACACAAAATAATTATTATCTTTTTATTTATCGTATAATTTCAACTTTACTGTTTGCATTATTACTAATTTATAGAATCTGTATAATAATAATAAAAAAAAAAACAATTAAATTTGTTTAAAATCCAGTTAAACAAACTAACTAAATTCATTTTAAATAGTTACTTTTATATTATTTTAAAAATCTCAAATATAAATTGTATACAATATTTTGTAAATTTAAAATAAATAAAACTTAAAACAGATTTTTTTTTTTAATGCAAACCTAACCGAAAAAAAATATACAAATAAAAGTAATAATCAAAAAAAAAAAATATTTTTTATAATCTTATTAATATGTAATAGATTTTTATATAAGATATTTACATAATTTGTTTAAACATTAGATACTTCTATGCAAATTCATCATCATAACCACAAAATATTATTTCATATTTTTATGCATTTCAATTTTAAATTAATAAAAAACTTTGAAATATTTGATCAATTTGAATTCCGGGATTTATTTGAATATTAACAATATATATATATATTTGAATTTGAATATATATATATTAATATTTAAGACTAGGTCATAGAATAATTAGGTTGTATCAAAATTATAAAAACAAAAAAAAACACATTCTCAGGAGATAAACAGAAACGAAACTAATCATTTCAAATATAATAACATAAAAATATCAAAATTGATAGAAAATATTAGGAAATATTGCAAAGATTTGTGTCAGTGTCAAGGTAAACGAAATTTGATTTTATAACAAGTATTTTTTATGGAATTACCTTGTTCCACTCAAAAACCTAATCACATGCATCAGACATCCGGAAATATTTCAGATTATACAAAGAAAATTAAGATAATAAATATTTAAAAAAAAAAAAAAAACAAAGAATAATTTAACTAAAAACAAAATAATTACAATAAAAAATAAAATTACTAATAAAAAATAAAAAATGTGAATACAAAATTTTCAACAAATCCATTTTAGTCACATTTAATTTATGTTTTAATTAAGCACTAGCTACACTAGATAAAATTAGAGATTTATTGAAAATTTTATAAATTCATTTTTTTTTGTCCTAGAGAGGAGATAGAGGAAATTAAAAGCTGTTTAGGCTATAACAAAAATTATATTTTAAAATCTCATTACTAAAATTATGACAATTAAATTGACGAAAATGTTAAGGACAAGTCATAAAAAACTTACTGTCGTTTCGAATGGCCGAAATTTTCTAAATATTTTTCAGACTTTTATTTAAATTTACGTGAACCTATAGAAGTACATTACTTAAAGAAATATCGTACAAGACTTACGAAAAAAATTAATAAAAGAATGTACGAAATTAATTAATGAATTTGACAGTGAATTTTCGAAAGGATAAAATAATTAATTTGTTGAAAGTCCATTATGGAAAGTCCTTTACAAAATATAAATACAAAATTGTTTGCGAAAATATTTGTACCAATTTTTTGATTATATAAATCACAATTTTTTTTTTTTTTTTTAAATTTTTCGTCTTCTTTTGATTTATTTTTACAATTAAATTCTTTTTTTTTTTTTAACTTAAATTTATGTTAACATTCTGGCAAGTTTAAATTATACAAAAATATTTTTATGTACACAGTAAGAAATTTTAAAATTTTTTTTTTTATTTTTAAATTTTTATTAAATTCTTAAAACTAATTAATTTATTTATATTTAATATATTAAATTAATTAAATATATTTATTTTTTGTTTTTGTTTTAATTACTTAATTCACTTTTTTTTCGTCAACTGATTTTTCTGATGATGTTGATACCTGAGATAGTAAAGTTTTTTGTTTTTGATAATTTTGTACATAGAAATTCATAAATAAGGCGAAGAAAATTGATGAATTTAATAATAATAACATTGAAATGAATTTTGAGAAATTGCATTGTGTTTGGAATAGAGACCGTATTATATGGAAAATACATAGTACAAATTGTGCCTGAAATGAAAAAAAAAGAAAAGAAAATTTATTAATATATTATGACATAAAAATTTTAAATAATAAAATGTTAATTATATTTTGTAATAATAACATTAATTCGCCAGAATATCAATAATTCTAATATTTTAATAAGATCGATTATTACAAAGAAACTAGTTTTTTATTATGTATTGACATCGTTCGTGGGCTCTTTAAGCAGTTCTGTACTTGTACAAAATAATTTACTTAAGTTTAATTTTCTCTATCTGTCCGTCTGTCTGTTATCGCTTACTCTCCGGAACTAGAAAGGCTAGAAAATGCATTCGTAAGCTATTACTTATTCCTGATTGTTTTTAGTCCCCGAAAATGTTTGTTTTTGATTAATTAAACTATTTTCTGTTCGATTTTGTTGTAATAAAAACTTGGATGACTGACATTAACTGATATAATCATGAAAATGCCTCCATTAAAAAATCAGTTCTATTTCAAATATTTGAAAGAAGAGTTAAAGTGTCCGAATTAGAGATTCTTACATTTTTTTAATTATTTTGATATACAATTATAAATAAGTCCAATCAATAAACTCTGTGAGAAAATTCTAGTTTTACAATAATTGAATGACTAATTTTTAAAAATTTTAAGTTTATTACAATTAAAACTTACATAATTGTTAATTATTATGCAATATTTAATTATTAAGTAAGTATAATAATTATTATTTTATGTATTTAAATTTGTTTCATAGTAATCAGTTAGTATTGATGTATATATTTATTACAACATAATTAAATATATCAAATTATTAGCATATTTCTTTTAATTTTTCATATAATTGTAATGTAAAATAAATTTAATAGTTCATCATTCTGATTCTGAAGTTATTTATTGCGGTTTAATGGCAATATTTTTGTCTGTAATTCTTTTTTAAACTCTTCAGTCACATAATCAATATGAAAATTACAATTTCCTTAATTTTCGAAATAATTTACCATAAAAGCTATCGAAAAACACATAAGTCCACGATGAATTTTAATAATTAATTAATTATTCCTCACCGGAATTACCTTGATATTTGTTGCATATTTAATTTAAATATATAAAAAAATATTGACCTTTATTGTATACATAGTTCCTATCAAAATTTAGACTCTTTCAAATTTCTAGGTCTTTCCTTTTTTCGGAAGTATAGTTTAAAATTAAAATACAAATTAATAAAAAAATCTACAAAAAAAAAAAATCTTAGAAATTTCCCAATATTAATTGTTGCTCTCAACAATTATAATTTTTGAACAAAATATTGAAAGGCCATCATCATAAAATTTGTTTAATTAGAAGCCTTGAATATGAATTCGGAGCTGGACAAATATAATTCAAATGAAAATTTTAGTTTTAAAAATGTTAAAATATAAAATTATTGTGACAATATTTTTTTTTTTAATTTTGTAGTGATTTGATTGCTCATTTTTTGTTTCTTTTAGTTTCAAGATCAAAAGTTTATTAAATAATTTTTTTTTATATTATGTTTAAGTAAATTAGGTTTAACGACCTTTTATATAAACATAAATGTATCTGATTATACTATATGCAAAAAATTTACTTACACAATAATTATTTTAAGGTAAAGGTAATGTGTACGAGTTACGAGTGTTGAGTACAACAATTTTTATTGATATGATCTTTAACCGCGTATAAAATTTAATCGTATGAATTCCATTGAATTTCATGGAAATAATTAATTTAATGTTAGAAATATACAAATTTTAATTACAGCTGAGGTTTAAGATTTTAACAGCCTAATAATTTTTAAATAACAGGATTAGTTTGATTTCCTTCATTAATAAATGACTAATAAAATTTTAATAAGATAATTAATTAATAATTGGAAAATGGGAAATTTTGTAAATATTTGTACATATAATAATAATAAATTAATTTTTTTTTTTTTTTAATAATTTTTAGTTAATTTTACAAAATAGCCTAATTTGTAGTGTAAAGAAATAAACTAAAACTAAATTATTTTCGATAATTTGAAATTTTCACATTTATTATAAGTAAATAGAAAATATGAGATTAGTAGACCCATTTTTGGTAATTAATTATCGCGACATAATTTTCTGAATTTCTAATACGTTTTTCTAATGTTTGATATTACTGCACGCCTTTAGGTACTCAATTTCAACATATTTTTATTTGTAATATTTTTTTTTTTTAGTTAATAGGTTATGTACTAAATAATTATTTTGACCTTCAAATAAAGTCGTCTTATAAATGTTAAGTTAAAAAAATTCCAATAGTTCATTAAATATCTGTGAAAATAATTTAAAAACATTTTATAAATTTTAAATTTTAAAGTATATCAAAACATTTTTGTTAAATGTAATCAAAATTAATGTTTTATAAAAATTAATCGCACTTTTGAGTAATTTAAGTAAATCCGTTTACTATTAAACTTTTGATTTATATTTATATATAAAAAGCTAATTATAATTTAAATTAGAAATAACATTAATATAATAAATAAATTATATGGAACAAATATAATTAAATTGTAAAAAATACAACAAAAATTAATAGATTATTTTTTTACGAAATTAACAATTACTTTGTAGGTACTTAGTCAATTTCTGGTCTTTGTCAATTCACTATTTTATTTGTTGCAAATTTTATTTTTATTTATTACAAACATTATTTTTTTTTTTGAAACCATTAATTAATTATATTAACGATTGATTAAATATTGACAGTAATTAAAAGGTAGAAAAAATGACCTATACATAATTAGAATGAAAAGAAATGTTCATATTTTTATGGTGTTTTAGAGATTAACTCCGTATTTACATATTATTTTACATATAATTTATTATCAAATATCTTTAATTAACAAAATTCTAGTAAAATCATTTGATTATTTATATAATTTGAAATATTTGCTTTTAGTAGTAATACAACTAAATACTACAAGTACAATTATTTCATTCACTCAATCCATTCACATATATAGAATTTATGTAAACTTCTTTTGATTATAATCAATATGTCGAATAAAATCAATTATTTATTATATAAATGAAAAATAATTAAATGATGTAATAAAATATGTAAAAAGATATATTATTCTCAACATAGTAAACATAAATATGCTTCTAAAACAAATTATTAATTTCCTGAGGAAGATATTAAAATTACTATAGGTAAATATACTATAGTTCCAAAAACATTTATATGAATAAAACTTTCATTTTCAAATGTACATATATAAATTTATAAGATACTATTATATTTTAACTTCTTTATACAATTTTTGACATACTTTTAAAATAAGTAGTAAATTTATAATAATATAATTCCTCTATAAACATTAGTTTGCACAGAATCAGTGACCTACAAAACAATTCATTGGTCATCGATGCAATCAAGTTTTATTTTTTATTATTTATTTATTTATAATTTTCTACATTTACTTTATAAAAAATTTTTGCATTTTTATCTTGTCGGTTAGTTATATCACATATGTATTTACAAGTATGTATATTATATATATATAAATAAAATCTGCACTAACTTGTTACTTTTAGTTTAAAATAAAATTGCATAATAATATCAAATTGAGTAATTTTTCCAGTTTTTATGTTTATGTGAAATTTTAATCAGATTATTTAAGATGAAAACAAAATTATATTTATAAGCAAGCATATTTTAGTTGGTATTTATGTTTAACAAAGGTAAATGAAGTGCAATGTACTTGCAATGTTAAACTTTATTTGAATATTTCGTAAATAGTTTTTGAAAAAAAAAACCCAAAAATAAAAAAACAATAATTTATTATAATTTTAAACTGATTATCTTCTAGAAATTATGCATTGTAAATGACAGTTTTTGATATTTCAAATTACCATCATTATTGCATATATATTTATAATTAATTATGTTTTGTTCAAAGAAAATTTATTATTTCTAAAACATAATTTTAATATATTTTTAATAATATACTTGTAACTTGTAAATATAAAAAATAAATAAATAAATAAAAGAAGGTAAATTGATTGTATTATGCAGAAACGATACTGCTTTATAAATTTTATATGCATCGATTCTATTAAATAATGGTCAATGTACAATCTAGTAAAAGGAAAATGTATCATTTTATGTGTACCCAAAAATTGACGTTAATATAAGGTATAAATAAACATGGAACCGATTTTTAAATCACCAGCTGTACAAGTTTCACAAATTGATTGAATTGAACGGTGTAGAATTTGTAATTAGCAAATTAAAACTGTTGAAGCTTATCATATCCGATGATTTTGGTTCCAATTAAATACCATACGCAAGAGTTCCATTAAATGGTTCCATTAAAATCCTAATTTTAATAAGACTGATGTATTGAATTTTTAGCTAAACCGTAAAAGATTGCTAAAAACTCATATCCATTTGATGACATTACTATAAAAATAAATTCATTTATATGTAATCTGTAAAGAAATGCTACATAACGTAATCAATACAACACCTAACTCTCAACTTTAACTCCATATAGCACACAAACATTCAATTTTCTGATTTGAAGATAAAAACTAATAAACAATATTTACATGCTCGGACTAGACATTCAACTTTGTATTATAACGTATAGAGATAATATTTTTTTTGTATGCTTTAATGTAATACATATAATAAATAGTTATTATGCCTTTGAGCAGATTTAGCACATAAAATTTAGTAATGAAAGTCAAAATTTATCTCTATGTACCGTTAAGCCCAAGTATTTTATTTCAATTATCTAATAAAAACATAATATTAAATACTCGTATTTTCAACATATAAATTACATGTTGTTTTAAATGTGTGCGAATATATGATCTTGCAATTTTTAAATTTTTTTTAATAATAATTATGCTTCCAATGTGGAATTTATGCAGAAGTAACAAGTTTTTTTTATAGTAAATTAAAAGTGCAACGATATTTATTATGCACACAAAAATATATAAATAAAAAACATTAAATTATGTAATTGAAAGTTCAATTTTATAAAATTTATAACGTTAAATTGAATTGTCACACTACAAAATTCACTTTTACATATATCACCGTTTTAAGTTTTATCAATTTCATGAAATTTCTGTGAAGAAAAAAGTCTGTTTTGAATGGAAACGAATTGTAAATATTGTAAGAAAAATGAAATGGGATTAAAATATTGAGGTAGATCATGTTGTACCTGTGCGTTGATAATTATTTTACAGATAGATGGGCGAGATAAGTAGGTCAATTCTTGAAATTTATATAATTTTTTTGACATTTTATTTGTTTAGTGTAAAATTATATAAAGATAAACAAGAAGTGTATTTTGAATCATCATTATATAATTAAGGTAAATAAGATAAATAAGGTTGAACTTTAGAAGGTTATGGTAGGTTAGAAGTAAAACGAATAAATTTTGATATTATTTAAAGATTAAATTACACAGTTAGTGTATAGTTATGTGTTTCGAAATAAACGGTACATATTATTTGGAAATTATAGATTGGAAGTTGCATTTATGGAAAGAAATAATATTGTTAAACAGTTTTACTAATTGGAAAGAAATTATCTGTTAATAAACTTAATAATTTAGATTTTCAAATTGTTACAAAATAGCAATAATTTTACTTATATAATTCTTTTAAATATAATTAAATCATTATATTCTTGTTGGAAAATTTTAATTAATTGACCAACACGACCAAAACTACCAAACTGTTTGGCACCCAGTTAACCATTTATTGTTGTAAACAACTTTCAACTGTCGGTATTATTAAATACAATCTATTTCCTTGATAAATCTAATACTTTACATTATTCTTGCCACATTCTTCAAACTATCGAACTAAGGGAAAGTAATAATTTGCAACTTTTTACTGATTATCGAAGAATTTCATAAAGTTAAGAAATAATATTTAAACTTTATAATAAATTTTAAGATTTCAAATTATATATTTTAATAAAATATTAAGTAAACCATTTTTACAAGAAATCTTATTACTTATAATATTTTGACAAAGAATCTTTACATAAAAAATCAGAAAAATATTTAAGTTATGTAAACTATTAATTTTTATGAAATTTTTTTTTTTTTTATTTTTTTTTATAAAATTACGAAATTTTCTAGTTTTTTTTCTTTTGCTTTTCTCAGTATATTTGTAATAATTTAAACTGAAATTTTTAATTTATCGAAAAAAAATTATCTATACAAAATATAAAATTAAAAGTAGGATAACAGCATATTACATATATTTTATCTATGGAAAAGAATATTGCAAAAATATTAAATTTATGTTTATATCAAGAAATCAAGAAAAAAATTTTAAACTTTTCATTTTCAAATATGTTGGAAACATAGAAAATATATATATGTATATAAATATAATAATATCAAGAAAATTGCAAATGTTGTTTCCGATTATATTTAGCTATATCTAAGTAGGTTAGCACAACTGGACTTTTTATATGCAATTTTATGCTGCACATACTAGAGTGGCAATAATAATAATTGTATATATATAATGTAGAATAAGGCAATAACCGCTCTGTAACTTTAAAAAGCTGATTTTTTTTTTTATTGAAAATATATTTATATAAACAAAAGTTGAATGTACATTTTTTTGATGAGTTTTTGTTCTTGTATTAGTTTTATATAAACTTTCAATTTCAACATAAAATTTTATGCGTTAAGCATACAAAAGCACGTATTCAAATCTTAGTATGCTTAAGATTTATAATATAGCAGTTTTTTTGTTGTTAGAATTTAGTTTTTTTATGTTTTCATAATATAATTTTTTAATAAAAAATCGAAACATATTAAAATAATTATTTAAATCTTAGATAATGAAATTTTTTTGTATATTATTTAAAAACGTTTATTAGTTCGGGTCTAATGATCTTTGAGAATAATTGTTCAAGGATTTTAACATAATTTTTTTTTTTATAGAAAATAAATTCATTGAATTACATTAAATTTAAAATTATTGTATAATAATTAGAAATTTGTAAATTACAAAATAAAAATTATTGAATTTTGAATTTTGTAACTAATCATAAAAGCTATACTTATAAATTGCTATAAAGTTTTTTAATTTGACTATAAGAAATGAAATTATTAAGTGTCATTTTTGCACAATAACAATTTTTTAATATTAATTTTGTGCTATGAATCCCCCTACCCCTTCCACAAAAATAAATATTTTTAGTACACACCTAAATTTTAAATATAAATTTTAATAAACAAATATTTTTTTTGCAAATTAATATTTATTTGAAAATTATTTAATATTATTATAAAATTTTGGGATTAATATGATTAAAAGTCTAAACTCTACAACATTAATGATTCATAAAAATTAATCTTTAAAGTTTATCTTTTAAACGTATAGTTAGTACATTTAAATAAAAATTATGGTTTAATTAAAATTGCTTAAATTTTTTTTTTTTTTTTTGGTTAAATTTATGTTGTTGTTATTGTATCTTTGTATCTTTATTATAAGACTTTGTCACCTGACCTTTTTATGGTATCTCAACCTGAACGAATTATACATTTTATTATGTTGTATAGTTATTTTTTTTAAGTTAAAAAAAAATAAAAATAAATAAATATTTTTTTTTCTTCTTATTTTTTGTTATTTTGTTATTATTAATGAAAACTTGTTTAGTTTTGGTTTATAATAAGCTACGTAAATAGATACTTACAATTTGAAGTTCTGTCATATATTTTTTCCACCATAAAAATTTAGAGTATTGTGGTCCCATAGCTGCCATCATATAATAGAAATACATGCAAACATGTACAAAATTATTTAATAGATTTGGGAATGTTGCATTGCCACCTGTTAAATATATGTATTTAGAATATAATTTATTTTTTGTTTATACTAAATTTAATTTAATTATAACTTTTTATTGTTATTTATGTGTTGAAGAAATATAAATAATCTTACCGGCGAAAAATTTAACTAATGTCCATGTTTCTAATGGTGTCAATGAATGATGGTAAACATGTAACCATGTTATTTGTGACTTCTTTTTTCTAAGCACAAAGAATATTGTATCAGCGAATTCAGTTAATTTTGATAGATAATAAAGATAGCACAAATTTAGCATCTAAAATTATTGATAAAAAATAAAGAGAGAGAAAAAAATTTAAATTAATAAAAAATTTAAAAATATATTAAAAAAATTATAAATTTGTATATTTAATTCCAGTCTATTTTAAATAGAATATCCTTTATATTATATTTTGATCAATAAGGACTAAAAATGTTTACATTTAATGTTTATGTATAGCAATAGTAACAAAAAAAGTATAATTAAATAGAGAAGCTATGTTAAATAATCATGGAATCCGGTAATATAAGTATGGAAATGGAAATAAAAACAGAATAATTATCCTATCCTATGGAACGTAAAGTATTTTGTTGATAATATTTAAATATATTTAGATAAATAAAGTTATATATATTTTAAATTTTTCAATGCATTCTGCAGTTTATTAAAATTGAAAACGCTACAATAGAAAAACTACCCAATGTCGGGCTTCTTCTATCCATAGTTATCAAATATACAGCAGTAGGTACGATGAATAAAACTATATAAATTATACTGTAGTTCTGCGAGGCACTTTTATCTAAATGACCACCTTCCCTTTTTGAAACTCTGTACTGTACTCATGAATAATATTAATTAGTGATTTCTAATTAGAATAAACTATCACAATAAACTAAAAGGCTGCAGTATGTACTTGACTCCCTAAAAATTACAACATAAAAAGTTAATTTTTCTTTTTTCAATTATTCCTATATATAATAATGTCCACGTTTATTTTTTTGAAATCAGTTAATTATTAGATAAAAAAAAAAGTAGAGAAATAGAAACAACGAAGCCGAGCCACAAAAAAAAAAGTGAATAATATTTTTAATTTTTGAACAAGTCATATTAAAATTACTACAATTATCAAATTTTATGGTTTATTACTACAGTTCACACAAAAAAAAAATCAATTTAGTAACATTATAATTTTAATCAATTAACACCTAATGCCCAATTCGATTTCATTTACTAGTTAATTTATTTCTTAATTTATGTATCACTGACCTTGAATATTTCCTAAGCATAAATTTGAAGAAAAAAATATTTTATGAAAAATTTCAATTGCTTGAAAAAATATTTATTTTTTTAATGAAATATTGCAAATCAAATTCACTCATTTAATCAAATTAAATAAAAAACGCTAATTATATACAAGTAAATTAAATAAAAAAAAAAAAACAGTTTTTATAAGTAATTATTCAGATTAATTATTTTATATTTTATAAATTGGAATTTGGTCCAATTTTATTCTAAAAAAAATTAGTTATTTTTGACTAACACAAGTAGAAAATGAATTTTATTCAAAATATATCAAAACTTTTATGATTCGTACAAGTAAATGCTCTTACATAAAAATTAGCTATTCTGTATTACTAAGTTACAATGTGGCCCAGAAAAAGCCGGGAAAACTAGAACTTCTGACAATAAAAATGAAATTAGTTCACAAATTCTCTATACAAATTTCTGCAGTTATTTCCATGTTTACAGATTTTTAGCATATTTAATTCTGTAATCTTCGCTTTGATTTCTGCTATTATTTCATTTTAGAAAATGCAAAATAATACCATAAAAATGGAAAATGAAATAAAACCATAAAATTTATGCTTATATTTTGTTTTAAAATTTTGTAGACTTTTTTCGGAAGATCTCCCTATTTAATTGCGAGTAACTTGTGTGCTAGAGCAGAATTAAAAATCGTAGTTTATCATATCATTTTTTATTAACTTGTTTATGGGGTTTATTTCAATTTATTTTCCTGTTGTTATTTCCACAATTTCTTATTTTTATATTTCTGGATTTATTTCAGTAAAATAATATGGAAATTTAACATTAAAATATAATTTCTATAAATAAATAAAGCAATACATTTTCTAGGTTTCGCAATATTTAATTCTCTGATCATATTTTCAACATCAGATATAAGAGATAAGACTAAAATGGTGAAACAAACTATTCGAAAACATTATTAATGTTGATGTTGATGTAAAGTGATGTAGACTTTGAAGAACAATTTCTTTGAAAGCGATCGAAAATTATCTAAAAATTCTATTAGTTTTGAGTTTGCTCATCTTACAGCAAAATATTAGGGCCACGACAATAAAAAAATTTGCTGACCAATGGTTTATATTACAAATTATGTAATAAATAATTTTTTTTTTTGTATAAAAAACATGACCTTCATTACCGGCTTTTTTTTACCTAAATATTAAAAGTAAAGACCTAATTTTAAGATTCCCTTTCTTTTTAAAAACATTTTTTTTTTATATCTTTTGATTATTATTATTACATTTAAATTTTTAATATTTTAATTTCAAATTTAAACGTTTATTCAACAGTTCAGAGCATATTAAGTTCACGGTAAGCTTTTTATATACAATTTGTACAAAAAATATATGAAATTTTATCAAGGAATTTCTGTTTTTATACTTTTAATTTTAATATTTTGTAAATTTAAAGTAAAATATTAAATTTTAAAATTAAATTTATTGAGCACCATCAGGTGAGACATGTTTCTTTTATATATAAATGTTAAATAATGAAACGACGACTAGATATAATTATTAAGTGTAATAATAAAAAAAAATATTATAAAATTCGACAAAAATGTGTTAATTAAAAGTTTTTCTTTTAAATAGAAGTTGTAATTCATAATAAAAATTTGGTTTTATATTATGTAATTTTTATGTTATATTAATTTTTTTTTAAAACGTTTTCTGATGCATTAGTGCATTAAGAAGGCCAAAAATTTAATTTATTTATGGTTAGTCAAAGAAAAATAATAATTATACCTAAATTTATTAAATTTTATTGTATTAATAAATTATATTTATAAATTTGACCTTTCATTTTTAGTTTATTGGAGTGCGTAATACTAAATATTATTAAAACAATATTTAAAATTTAGTATTAGTATAATATAATTACTTTATTTATATAGGAAATAACCAAAATGATTCATAATTTTACTAATATGTTATTTAGTTCTCGTGTTTCCAATAAAATTAAAACTTAATTGTATATTGTAAATGATTTATATTTATAAAATTTTGACAATTTTAAAAACAACTTTTTTTTGTGTTTAAACATAAAAAACATAAATTTTTGGATAATTATTTGCGACAAAAATTGAATTAATAAATAAAGAAAAATTAGCATTTTGTTTTTCAGAACCATAAACAAAAATTTAAATAAAAAATTTATTTGGAATAAACATAAAAAACATAAATTTTTAGATTATTATTTGCGACAAAAATTTAATTAATAAATAAAGAAAAATTAGCATTTTTTTTGCAGAACCATAAACAAAAATTTAAATAAAATATTTAAAAAAATTATTTTGAATATATTTTTTAAGAGGATTTTTTTACCCATCGACTAATAAATTTCAAACTCGGTGGATTTATTTGATGTTTTTTTAAAACAAAACAAAAAATTGGATAAGTTTTTAAGAAAACAAAAATTCCTTAAATTAGAATAAAAGTCCTTTATCTCTCTCCTACATCAAATAAAGAAAAAAATTAGAATCCAAAAAAAAAATATTGTATTTTACAATAATTAAAATTTATTTCTATAAGAATTGTAGAAAGAAGACATAAAAAAGATTGTTTTCTTTGAAATAAATTATTAATACATTGAAAAATTATAAATTTGTTATTTAAATAACAATATTTTACCATAATAATAAATAAATGTATAATTATATTCACAAATTTATTATTAATTATCAATTAATAACTTACCCGTCTCGACATTGGTCCATCTGAATAATCAACAGACTGGCACTTTAAATTGTAATAGTTTAACCAACCGGCCATTAAATGCTGAAATTATATATAATTAAAATAATTAAATAATATGTATATTTAAAACAAAAAAAAAACAATTTCTTACAAAATTTACATAAACAATAATTAAAATAAATTTAATATGTATATTATGCATAATAATCTTAATATATAAATTATTTTACCTCATAAAACATATATCCACTTAATAGCACTTGGAATGCATTATATACTACAAGTGTATTTCTAAGTTGCATTGGTTTTCTATCTCTCATATATGCTGGTCCTATAGCTAGTACCCATGCTAAATATATGGCAACCATACCAAATGTAGGTAAAGGACTTTCCATAAGTGGGTAACTAAATGCACGAGGATCTAAAATTAAAAATAATAATAAAATGTTCATTAATAAATTTATTAAAACTTTAAATTACATAATCATTTTATAAAGAAAATTTATTCAATTAAAATTAATATGTTTCGAAAATTTGTCATCTAATACTATAAAAAAAATACTGCATAGTACAATTAGTAATAAAATAATAAATATACCGATTATCTATGATGATTTAAAACTATTTTTATTAAATTTTGTCATCATTGTAATAATCTTATAAGTTAATTACCATTAAGAACTTTAAATTGATTACAATTATTGCTGTATGATTAATTAAATTAAAGGGTTTTGCACTCCAAATTCAACTTTTTTGTAAATCAAATTCACCCTTTTGCAACTCAATTTTTTTTCTAAAAAAATAAAATACACCGATTAATTAAAGTATAAATGATCACCGACAATATTTTAATAATTTATAATTAATTATATAAATTTTCCTTTGCTAAATTCCAATAACAAACTATTAATTTATGTGTCAAATTTCAAAAAATACAAATTTTATTATGTATTTAGATATTTATGACTAAATTGCTTTTTAAAATTATTGCTTACTGAATTCCGGAATGACAAGATAATAAATTTGATAATAACAATTGATTAGATTGTTTTTAAAGATCAACATTTAAAAGTTTTTATATATTTTATTTTTGCAATTACATATAAAAACAAATTATGATCTCAGTTATACGTAAATTAAATGTTATATGGTAATTAAAAACAAAATGCAATTTAATTTATTATATTGTAATTTGTAATGTAATTTATATATTTTTTAATTCCATTGTTAAAGTATGATCATAACATGAAGATTGTTATAAATAAAACGCATTAAATGTTATAAAAATATCAACAAATTATAAATTAATTCTGATCTAGAAATTTCCTACATCTTTAATTTTATGAATACTGGTTTTATTTTTGAATAAATATTAAAAATATATTTACATTTTATATGCATAAAATGTATTTTTTATACATGAAAATGGATTGAACTATTTCAGTTTTTAATTTTTTTTATCATATACGGTATAAAGAGTTGGTAATGGTTTTAGTGATGCTATTTTAATATAAGTATATTACTTCTTTTTAAGTAGTTTCTTAAGACCTTACTAAAAAAAATGGAAAACAGGTTTTTAAAATTATTAATAACTACTTTTGTTGGATACTTTGATTGCCCTTGACTAGATGCAATACTGATCAATGGAAGAACTTCCATGACCTTTTCAGTAAAATTCCGAAGGTTCTGGCTAAGAAGTTAAACTCTTGTTGATTCAGTCCATTTCCATTTCTAAACTAAATTCTTAGTCTATTAAGAACAGCTTATTAAAAACAATTATTTGAATTTGAATTATATAATATTCAAATTTTTTGTGTGAAATTTTTTATTGGTTTTTGACTTTTTCAATGTCAAATGCAATTTTTAAATTGATATTTTATTAAAATTTATTTTATTGTCTTAAATTCAAATCTATTTTTTTCTTACATATCTAATAACTAGTTTTAAACTAGATAATAAGTTTTTATTAGAAAGATATTTAATAAAAAAAAGTGTCAAAATGGAAAAAGATTAAAACTTTAGAAGAAGAAAAAAATTGAGTTTGCGAACAAAAAAAATATTAAAACTATTAATATTAAGGAAATGGCCCACACGAGCTACATAAAAATTCTATGCAACAAAAAAAGAAATTATTATTCTTAAACATCAAGTTAGATACAATTTACATAATATACAAAATAAATTAATAAAACAGGATTTAACGTTTTTTTTTCCTTTTAGAAATCGAAATTTATTTTGATAAGCAAACAAAAAAATTATTTACTTTTTTGCAGACTTTTTTTGCAAATATTTAATATATAACAGACGATTAAATATTTTGCATAATTTCGTAAACTTGAAAAAAGTTATAAATTCTTCTTTAAGATTTTTTTATTGAAAATTATGATATTATGATAATTATGATGATTTATGATATTTTTTTTATATTAATAATAAGGTAACTAACCTAATAATATTATGAATTTGTATTTGCATTAATTATTTAAAATTAATTAATAATTTTCTATAGATTCTTTTAAATTTTCTGTACACAGTGTAGACAAGTCTACAAAACTAAATAAATCAGTTCAATGAAAATTTGTGAATGAAAAATTATAGTTAGCTAGAAATGTAATTGAACAATAACAAAAAAAATGTCTAGCGAAACTTTGATTTGTTAATTAATAATAGTGTAATTTAGTAATTTACAGAAGTAATTTTCATTTACACAAATAATAATTAAAAATGAATAATTACAAACATTGTAAATTACTTTTTGATACAATTAATTTGTAATTAATTAATAATATTTAATCAAAATTTAATTATTTAATATAAAATGTAATATGTAAAAGATATGTGATGCTGATTAAAATATAATTGAATATATTTCTTAGTAAAATTATAATATGTTAATAAAATACAATATCATATAAATGCCCCTGAAATATGAGCGAATATTTAATATAGTTTTTTTTTTTGGAAGATGAATGAGATATTAAAATATTCACTCATGCAACATATATTTTATGTCATGGTGGAAAATGTGTGCTGTCATTGAAAGTAAAAAATAAAATAAAAAAATTATTTATTTTACTAAACAGATCAAATTTATTACTTCAAATACTAATTACTTTTATTTTTGATTACTTAGAGATGCGTAATAACTTAACATAGTAAATAGAATATTAAACGTTTTTAGCTATTAAATACCATATATTAATTTAAGTATATATTGTTCTAGGTGTGTCATCATTTTAATTTTAATTATTTAACTTTGTATACTATATAAAAATAATATATATATAATATTTTTCAACTTCAACTTGACTAATTTCATATTTTTTTAAAAAAAAATATGATATTTAAATATATTACAGTATCATATCAAATATTAGTTAAAATAAAAATATTTATATTTTTCAATCTATTAAAAAAAAATTAGTTTTATCAATTAAATATTTATGATACTATGCTCATCATTGAGATTTTAACATTCACGTGAATTTAGTAATATAAATATCTTTCACTTTTTTTTTCGCCAGTGTTTTTTAATTCGATTTTTACTTTGGTAAAGTTTAAAAATATTTGTAATTTTAATTTCGTTTCCTATCTACTTTGTTTAAATAGTTTACACAATATTGGCAAACATTAACTAGACGTAATTATTTATAGTTTTATTTTTTGTGTTTGGTTGTCTTTGATTTTCCAATAGCACATGTTTAATGTTTTTTAAATGTACGTTTTTTTTTAAAATTTCGTATTGTTGAAATTATATAAATATTTGTTAATTTTTTTTTTTGTTTGAATTCTTAAATTAAATCCATTTAAAAGATTTTCTATAATATTTTCGCAAATTGTAAAAAAAAAATGTTTATTTTCATTACAAATTTGTTATAATTTAAAATAAACGAATTTTATTCGGTCCATTTTTTTTTATCAAAACCAATTTAAACTAATTAAATAATTTGCAAACATAGTTTTGTAATTACCTTAAAAGACTATTAAAAAATATATAATTAAAATCAGGTTCGTCGCTTAACATTTTTATTTTTACTCGAAATAAAAATAGTTATAATAATAAAATTGCATTAATTTTTTTTTTGTCTAGTTTGTTATTAATTGATAAAATATATATTTAATTTATAAATTATTTTACTTACCACCATAATCTTCTTCAACTAATTTATAATATCTTGTGATTAATCCAGAATAATTTCTAGTTGCATGATGTTGTTCTAATTCATCAAATGCAATATTAACAATATTTGCAACAAATTGATAATCAGATGTATAATTTTTATCCATTTTTAATTTATTTATTTATTATATCAAATTTTAAATATTAATTTATATTTATTAGTATTAAATTATGTCTAATAATTCACTTTTTCGTTGCTATTATTTATTAAAAATAAAATTCTAGGATATATTTCAAAAATTATATATATATTTTTTAAAAAAAAATAAAATAATTAAATTAAATTATTTCCTATTTCCAAATATACACAACATATTTTTATCTTGAAATATTTGAATTTTGTACACAAATTTAAAAAAAAAAATTTAATAATTTATAAATTTTTTATATCACTTTATATCCTTTTTTTTGAATATCCTCTATTCTTTATGAAAAAACACTTAAAATATTTTCTTGACAATTATTTCTTTATCGCTGTTTTAATAACACTTGATAAAGCATAAATTTTTGTAAATACTCTTAAGATTTTCTATTTAAAAAAAAACAGAAAATATATTTAATTTTCAAATTTTTCTTTTTTTTGCAATCTTAAGTAGCTTTGTTACCGAACCGTATGAATGTTTATGCTAAACTGAGTTTAAAACTTCTTGTCAGTTACAAGATAAAATAAAAAATTGAAACGATTTTTAAACACAAACTCACACATAAATCATGTTTGGGCAGTTTTTATGTTATATGTTATATGATTGTAGTTGTAGTATTATATACGATGCAATATAACTTTTTAGTGGTTGTGTGGTAAAAAAAGGTGCGTTTAAGCTTATTTTGTAAATCACAATTTTATGTGGAAGTTTCTTTAGCCTTCCGCTTTTAGGATATTTGTTTATAATAAATCTATTTGACGATTTATACGTCTTGGTATGTGTGTTAAATAATGTATATAAAAAAAAATATTTTATGTATAAATCTTTTTTTTTTTTTTTTAAATTTGTGTACTTGGTATAATTTTTTTTGTAATATTTTTTTTATACCGAACCAATAATCTTCGTTAGGTCGTCCTTGACGAGTACTATAATTGGTTTGATTATTATTTTTTATTGGAAATAATAAATTATTTCATTTAAATATTTTGTTTTTAACACTAAAATACATATATCCACAAAACAAAAGTATATCCTTCAAATAAAAGGAAGATTACCGACCGAAATTATGATATGTTGTTCGAATGAATTTCAAATATTAACTGACTATAATCTAATGGTTTTCATCAATTTTAATAAATTTTGTATTATATTTCTGGTCCAGCTAGAATATGTTAATTAATTTTTGCAACAAAAAAAAGATATACTGAAAAAATGAAGTGTATAAAAAAAATGGGGTTTATCATTGGTTTTTTTTTATAACGGGAGTTAAAATTTAACTAATTAATAGAAACTGCAAATTTTCACTATATCAAGATAATTTTTAACTGTAATTTTTTTTAGTTTTCAAAGAAATTCAACTTTGCACTTCCTTGTAATTTTTTGTTTTATCTTAATAACCCAAGGTATTTTTAATTATTTTAGATTAGATTAACTTAATCGAAATCATCTTAAGAGTTATAATTAAATGTAGAATTAGTTGAAGTTTAATATTTATAATATGCTTTTTAATTGAGTCATAAAACAGAATATTTTTATCATAAATATTATGTTCAAATTCAAACTTCTAAAAATTCGAATTTACTAAATAAATAATTAAATTAAATATCTGGATGCTGGAATATGAAATATTTGTATCCTTACATTTACTGCGTATTACTTTATTAATTGGTTTTTTAAATTTTTAATCTTGTAAATTATATGGCATATTTAATTTATACTATTTATTACACAAATAATATAATTCTAAAATTATTTAACAAAAATATTTTAGAATAAGTAGTATGAAAATATTCTCAATTGTAATTAATTTATCTTAGTTTTATATTATGTGGTTATCCTTGACTTTGAATTTAATTAGATATTTGCAAGAATCAAGCTTTTACAAGCTTTTAATAACTAAATAAAAACAAGCAATAGAAAGTACGTAATCTGAAAAATGATGTTCACTATAAATTAAAATCAAGTTTGTCGCTTAACATTTTTGTTCTGAATACATTATAAAATTCATATGGAACAGTATGCAAAATGATAAAATAAACAGAATTATCCCTTAACTTTATATTTCCTAGAATATTTTTTGTATACAATCCTATATTTAAAGGATATTATTTTCTATAAAATTGCAAAAGGTACAAAAATACAAATTTATTTAAAGTTTATAACAGTTTTTATTTTACTTAATGTACTATTTTGTAAATTAGTCTGTAAGTCAGTCAGTCTGTCAATTGGGTGCAAACCTTGACATTAAATATATCGTTATGAAATGTGCGAAGATCTCAATTGTAAAAATGTAAAAAAAAACAAGATTTATTATAATTATTCGCTGTTTGCTAATTTTCTATTTAATATATTTTAGGTTTTTTCGAATGACTAGGCAAATCTGTATAAAATAAATATATTACACACTAAATTATTTTCCCATAATGATGAATTAATTAAATATCTTAGATTTGCATCTAACATTAAAACAATTATTTGTAAATATTTATATTAATGTAAACAGAAGTATAAATATTTTAATTACATATTATTTATTCAATTACGTTTTAATGGAAAACCAAATTCGTATTAAGTTTTCCAGCTAATTTTATCAATTATTTTCTACTTAAAAATGTAATTTTTGAAAAATATATGCGTTTTGCTTATAACTTTATTATTGTAAAATTATTCGTTCAGAATTCAAACTAATATTAAAAATAATTTATATTATAGAACTGATTTTATTAAATTTAGATCATAAACATAATCGTGGGAAATTATAAATGCTATAGAGTTGGAATAATTCACGTTGTTATATTTTGGTGTTTTGTTAAGATAATGTTAATTTCTTTCCGACAAACATAAAAATGATCTTTTTTTAAATATTTATGTCACGCAATATCGGATAGTTCTTTTAAAAGGGTCAATAAATTGTTAAAATTGACATTGTCAATTTTTGTTTGTAGATAAGTTTATATCACAATTTGGTTAAAAATGTTTAAATAATACATATAGAACTGTTCAAGAGTGAAGCCAATAATTTTTATATTTAAATAAAAATTATGAAACATTTTGCATACAGTCGATGGCATTACATTAATGTAGAATTTTTATATTATATTGGACAATTGTTTTCATAATCATTTTTTTTTAAATTACTCAGTACATTAATTGAGTTTCGATAAATCTATCTTTAACAATAGAATTGATACTATGTCAAACCTAAAAATTAATATAATGACTTAAAGTAATTTTTATATTTTAATCACTATATACAACATCATCAAATATAACTTCTTTTTTTTCGGTCACTGATGTATAAATAAAAACATCTTCGACAGTAACTAATCAAGGTTGAGTCCAATATACTGTTTTACCTTGCCTTCCTGCATTAATATATATATAAATATATGTAGATGAAATATTGCATAAAATAAAAGAATAATTAACCTTGAATAATATTTATATTATGATTTTCTTAATTATCTGGATTTTCAAATTATTCATATAATTTATATAAGAATTTCAAGTAAAAAAAATAAATATGTAAAACATTATTTGTTAAATTAAAGATTGCATGGAGGCAGAGTTGATTTTCATAAATGTAAAAATCAACTTATAAATTATATTTATTACAAATATTTCCGTGTTCTAGAGTACAAGTTTACAAAATAAAATTTTTGTAATATTTTTTAAATTAGTCATAATGAAATTTGATATGAAATTGTATAAATCAATTTAGTTTTCTTTATTTTGAAAATTATAATATCAAATTTATATATAAATATAAAAATAATGTATAAATTTCATCATCTTTATTGAATATATTGCATTATAGTATGGAAATATTTCAATGAAATTAATGATATTTGAATAGCATCTAGTATAGACAGAGTAAATTAATAAATTATATAATAGTACATTGCAGATGTATGATTTTTTAGCTTAATGGCTATTAATAATATAGTCTGAATATGAATTATAAATCTGAATTACAAAGTGTTCAATTAATATAGATTGTCTCATTATTGGTGTCTTATTATTTTTTCACCTGTTAAAATATTTCTGCACAGTCATGATAAATATAATTAATAGTTACATATCGATGAAAATGAAATTACAAATAAACATAATTTAAAAATATCAACGATTTTTTCGGACTTTGTTGTTAAAGAAATATTGACCATGAATAATTTATGTATAGAATTAATAATAAACTTTTTATGCTAAATTAAAACAACTTAGAAGATTCTAAATTATTATATATTTAATTTCTAATATACAGTTCGAACTTCAATAAATATGTAATGATATCAATTCGAAATCTTAATTGAAATATACGATTTAAAATATAACAATATTCTTTGGTAATAAATATTGATTAATAGTATCGGAAGTAAATGTAAATTTATATAATTTTTTTTTAACATAAGTATCTTCTTAAAATAATTAATATAGAAAGTTATAAAATTTGCAATCTGATATAGTTTTTTTTATGGAATAATAACAAGGTCGTTCAAAATATATAAAATTTTTGAAACTAGTTTTTCTTGTATATATAGTTTTATTTCGTAATGTTTGAAAGTAAAACGAAATATCTTTTTCGTTATTAATAAGTAGTATACCTGGAAAAATCAGAATTTAAAGATATTTCCTTTCTTTCTTAGTTGACATTGTCTTTTAAAATTCATATAAATATTTTCCAGTTTAGCAGATCGCCTGTTTTTTTTTTTTTTTTAAAAAAGAAATAATCAACGTTTTTGTAAACAAAATTTTAGTCTGGACATAAAAATTAATTTTCATTTAATTCAAGTTTTGCAATAATAAAAGTAAAACCAGTTAATCAACTCTACAAAAATTATGTTTTTCCTAAATCCCCTTAAAAAAAAATTGCAATGTATAAAAAAAAAAATACATCAAATTTTATAGAATTTCAATTTAATTTAAATTTAATATAGAAATTATTGTAGTTAGATAAAATAAAACTGAATTTTGTAGTAAAGATTAGTTTAATATATGAGATTTACCTCATTCATTTATTCGGTATTGATTTATTTTTGTATGTCAACGTCCAGCTTTATGGTTAAGCATAAAAAAAGTGACGTAAGGTCTAAAAAGTTGATTTCTTTTAGTTTTCTTTAGTTTCATGTAAACATTAATTTTATATGTATAAACAGAGTGTGTAGATATTACTGGTTAATTGAACAGGTAGAAATATGTACTAAAGATATTTAATGTTAAATTCAATTTTATGCATATGTGTAAAAAATTGGAAGTTAGTATATTTATAAATGAAACGACCTTGGAAATTACGCCTCATTGGGTATTTACAAAACAATTCCTCTTGGTATAAATTTTTATATAATAATATTTTTTATTTTTAGTTTCCTTTATTTTATTTATACGAAATTTTAATGTTTGATACCAATAATCATAAAATTAATCAAAAATTTTCTTATGAATTTTAATATTCAAAATTTATTCTGAAGAAAAAAACTTGTAATTTTAAATTTTGTATATTTTTATTTATTTATAATTATGAAATTTATTATTGAAATGGAAATTAAGTTAAGGTGTCCATAGTTAGTACATATATAAATTGAATGACTCTTAAATACTTTAATATTTTTGGGGGGTCTTGTATATGTATAAGATAATATATGTCAACAATTAAATTTACAGTATGTATATGTAAGGAGAATTTAAATTGGGGACAATTTTATCCAAATATGTGCGAAAGAATTTTTGAATATTTGATGTAAAAAAAATAAATATGGTGGGAATTTTGTTTGCCTATTAAAGTTAAATAATTTATTTATTTTATGTTTTTTTTTTTCTACAAAATTTTAATTAGTTGTTTTCAACATGAATTACTTATATACTTTGTTTATTACATATTAAGGAAATATATATTGAAATATTGTATTATGAATCGTTGTGATGGAGCTGGATATTTTTTATTTGTACGTAATTTAATGAAATCTAAATTAAGTTTAATTTGTATCTAAATTAAGTTATAATTGCTCTGTATAATAACAATAAATTGACTGATTATCTGAAGTACTTTGTTTATTATAGCAATTCATTGAGAGTTATTAAAATTTTTCACATGACAATGTCATAATTTAATTATGATAAACTATTCTGTAGAATTATAGTGTCATTTCTGAAGTAATTATAATAAAAGGTTAATGTTCTTAATCGCACAGTAATCGATTTATCTTTAAATATAACTTTGATCATTAAATAAGAAAATGATATACACAATTTCATATAACTAGTAACATAACATTATTTATGATGTATTAATTTTTTAATGAAATATATTAACTGATCAATACCAGTTTATGTAGAATTGATTATAAAAAATATTCTTTAACATATACTGGATTTATTTGCATTTCACATACAATTTTATATTTTTATATATTTGCATATTTATTATATTATTTATATTTACGTTTCTATAATTCAAGAAGAAACATTTAGCTTGAAAAATATTTTAAAGAAAACGAAAGTTAATATTTCCTCATCGTGTACATAATTATTATTTGTCAAATATTTTGTTATACATAATTAATATATATTTTTTTTAAGATATTTCAACATTAATTTATATTTATAATGTAGGAATTTTAAGAATGTGCAATTATGGGTCAGATTTCTAATTGTGAATGTCTCTACCTGTCAATCTATTTATCCATCTAATATACGTTAAGATACTTTGTGTTATGTTTTATAATGAACATATTTCGTGTTAATATTTTGAGAAGTATAAATAATTAGAAAAAAAAAAAAAAAAAAAATTACATATTTAATTACATAAATTATTAAATTGTTGTACTTTATCAAATGTTGTTTTCTTTGGTAATTCCAAATTTTTTTCAACTGGACTTTACAGTGTTTAAATTTTTAGTTCTTATTTTCATGGTTATTAAGCAAATAATAATTAATTCTATTAATTATATATTTTTACTTTATTTTACTTAATGTATTGAAATAGTCTAACAATATTAATTTTAAGTGTTATTTAAATGGTAATACTTCTATTAAAATATTAACTCTTTGCAACACTTTTTCCTCGGTATAATTTTTAATTAGATTGTTTAGTTAAATTAATAGTTTGCTAAAATAATATTATATAGAAATCTCAAGAAGTGTAATAAAAATATCTTTAACGCATCTCAAACATATTTATTCCAATCGATAAAATGTTTACATAAATTTTGGTGATCTTTTTCATTTGTTTCGGAACCTATTTCATTTTCACTTTGTGAGATTGATTCATAGCTAATAACTCTCCAATTTTTTTATAGAATTATTTTATGGTGTATTAGCAATCATTAAATGTATACCAAAATATTTTCAAGTGTAGCAAAGGGTTAATATTTTCCTTATTTATTTTATTTAATGTTCTTATGGAAAAAATTTAGATTATTTTATATAATTGGTTTCAAAACAATCTTATGGATTTTTTTTTTTTACAACAATTAAATAAACTAAATTTCAATCATTATTATTTTTTTTTTGTATATATTTGAAATTTCTATTATAAATTCCTGAACCTGAACCGGACATAAAATTTCTTTTAAAATGAAAATTTTAATTTATAATTTCAATATTTTACTAAAAAAAAAAATTAATATCATAAATTAATTACAAACTTCCGAAATTCGATTTTATTGAAACATAATATTATGATACTTCATCACTTTCAAATTATCAATGAAATTTAACATCTTTACAACAAATCAATATTTTCTAAATATATTAAAATTTATGTAGCTTCGAGATATTATTCAAATGATGTTAACTTGGGTCACTATTAATTTAAAATTTATTTAAATTTAGTTAATTAAAAATTACATATGTAAAATGAAATGATTAAAATTTATGTTTTATTCGTCAAGGTTAAAGAAAAATATTTACAAGTTCAATAACATTTCATATGGTTTCTATAGTCCGGAAATAAACTTGAAGAATTTTCCGGTACTTTAATTTTATGCATCCTTGATTAACCCTTAAGGTCTTTTATATTATATATTAAGATTTATTCCTAGTAACGTAGTAATTTTAAAATCAACTTTCCCTTTTATATTTACATTAATATAATTTTGAAATATTTAAGAAATTGATGAATTAGTATAAGTATGATATCAAAATTACATTAATTTTGAATTAATTGATCTCTTACTATAGTCAATAAGATTTTAAAAATGTTAAAATTAATTTTTATCATATTTTAGTTCATTCTGATTCATTTAGGCTTGTGGTTTCTATAATACCTAAAGAAAATTCATAAAATTATCCTTTAAGAACTAAAATATATGTTAAATTTACTCTATTTTATATTCACTGCTCAGTGTACTCCAAATAAATAAATTAGTTCATAAAAATAACTTCAAATTCACCCAATTATATTAATCTAATTTTAAATACAGACAATTCGTTTGACATTAAATCTAAACCATTACAATTAAAAATATTTTAATTATAAATTAATCTTTGTGTAAAGTGCATATAAAATAAAAACGATAACATTTTTAATCAAATTTATAAATTTCATGAACGCATTTCAATCCTTGAACTCATTTAGTATCAATGTAACTTTAAGAAGTAATAAAATTACATTTCCCTTCTTTATATACTATATTTATGGAACTTCCTTAATGAAATTATATCGAAACAAAAAAAAAAATTACATTTAGCTCTCATGCTTTTGGTTAGTAACATAATTTTTATTTGTAAAAAAAAAAGTTCCGGACATTTTTATGCCAGGGACTTAACTAACACGCCTTTCTTATTTCAGGAATGAATTGATGCTAAAGTTAAGCTTAAATTTGTACGGAGCAGTAATTATTATTTTTTTTGAGATTTTTAATGTATCTATTTTTTTTTTTATATCGTAAATATTTTTTTGTTTGGGGCCATTTTGTCTAATAGCTATTGGATATTTTTAATATTTTTTTTTTGACGATCTATGACTAATGTAAAATTTTATCTACGAAAACAATAATTGGTATAACATGCAAGAGATCACAAATAATCTTAAATTTTTAATATTTGCAATAATCAAATATGTTTTTCATAAAATATTGTGAATGATCGATATCAAACCTTGATATATAGTTAAAACTTTTGATAGATTGATATTATAAATTAGAAGTTTTACTGAAGAAGTGTATTTTTAAATTTAATAATAATATTGCATTTCATACATGGATTTACATTACAAATATTTTTTATTATTTAATTATATAAATAATGTTATAAAGGTTAATTTGCAGATTAGATTGTAAAAGTATTTTAAACAATATTTTTTAGTTAAATGTGATCCAAATTATAATCAGGTTATGATGTTAAGGTGATTTTGGGTTTTTTGTCTCTTCTAAACCGATATTTTTATAATATTATTTATATTCATAAAATTTATTATTTTTTTATTTATTATTTCCTTCTATTCGCGACTCCATTTATATACCAATCTTATGACACCTTGGAATATTACATAGAAATTCATTTAATTTCGATTATAAAAGTTTTTACAAAAATCAATTGGCAACTATTAAGTTATAAAAAATTATAATATTATAAATAAAAATCTATAATAAATTAGCTTTATGGGTTTTGTTGCATTATGACAGTAACTCTTATAAATTAGTATATTATATACAATTATGAGTAATAATGGAATAACTATTTAGTATTGTGCCGCAAAGTAATTTGAAAAAAAAAAAAATGGAAATTGTTCATATTGCAACTTCGTTACGTTTTCGAGAGCAGAAATTACAAAAAAAAGGAATAAAATCATATGCGCATTAAGTCATTAAGTTTAGTAAGTTCAAACCAAAAATTGCATTGCAATTTAAATTGAATTCCTGATGATGTCCTGGATATCAGAAAATGGATATTTTGAGCTTTTTTTAGCGAAGTATTGTTTTAACAAACTCCGAGTTTTAGATTACCTATAGCTTAATAGATTTTTTATTGTTATTTGGTACTAATTCGAAAGATTTTATATATATTTATGCCACTTTATGTTGAGAAAATTTTTATTCAATCTTACTTGACATTTCATTTCATTAATGTTCATACAGGTTAGTTATAATTACAAGACTGTTTATTCATATCATTGCAGCCTTGGTTGGTTGAAAAATGGGTGAATGGAAGCGGCCAAAGCTCGTACCTAGGACATACTGTCAGTTGTGCCCCCTTACGAAACGTTGCCCATTTCACCACGAATCGTGCCAACTCTTTTATTTTACCAGATGAGCTGGTTTTTCCTTGCTTATTTCTATTGAATCTACTGCAAAATAAAAACCGGAAAATTTTAATCTTTTATTGGCATAAAAGATGTTCAATTGGCTCGTCATCTTCAACACAGCCTCTACAAGCGGTTTCCGTTGTCAGTCTTAGTCGCGCGGCATGTTTACGTAATAGTAAATTGCCCCGTCGTGACTATGAGAATATTCATTGCAGCCTTTCTTTCAGTTAATACAAAGGTGAGTCTTAGAACCCGATATATTCAGAATATTTGATATTCAGTATAATTATTTGCATATTTATTAATCCATAATTTAAATGTGAAACATTTTGGTACACATATAAATATATAATAAATAATTTCAAATTATATTATATAATTTTATTTATTTATTTAATAATTGGTAAAATAAATTCATATTTTTGACAGCAGTTTTTTTTATGTGTTTATTTCATTTTGTACTAATTTTTAAATTTTTAATAAATTATTTAATATATATTATAAAAAGACCACAAATATCCAATAAATAATTCATAATTTTACTTTCAATTACTCACAATTGGAAATACATAATCATAAGTGTGGTTGAATATAAATTAATAAATTAACCTAATATTTTTTTTTTTCTTCTACTTGTTAGTTTCAAAATTATTTTGTTATCAGCTGATTTTATTACTTTCTTATTGTGGAAAAACCAAAAATTTATATGGTCTTTTACTTCCGTATAATATTAATTAAAATTCTTTATAAATTTCCAGTCCAGTGTGAAACTAATGAACTTGACTCTATTTTTACCACTCCAACATCAAGCTCATGGCTAAATGACAAGAAGATAATCGTTTGCATATAATTTTTATTTTTATGTTTTTTTCATTTTCAATCAATTTTTTTATATATATGTATTTTATAACAAGAAATTAATAAAATTAATATTTTTTTTTGTTTTTTTTTTTTTATAAGATTTAGCTATTAAGATGAATATAAAAAAATTTAGTTATTTAAAAAGCTGATATTTATCATACCATCTAAAAACTGTACAGTTACTATGGTAAAATATAAAAATTATGCAATAGATAAATTGAATTTGATTTTATAAGAATTTATTATAACAAATTTTGAACTTCTAATTTCCAATTAGTGGCTCAATATCCTTAATAAATTGTTGTTAGAGAAAGCTATATTTTAATAAAAAAAAAAACTAAAATCTTATTTGAAATATTTAAATCTACGTCAATTCTCTTCAATAACTTTTTTATTATATTTTTTTTTTTAAATTATAGACAACAAAATCAAGTTTTTTACTTAATGATTTATTTTTTATTTATAATGTTGTCTTCAATACAAAAAAAAATATTCGGGGATAAATAGAAATTCTGCCAAACCATTTTTTTTTTTCTCTAATATTGCATGTGAATTTTGGAATTCCTAAATTATTATTGACATAACAAACTACCACTACAATATAATCATCAAATCGTAATAAAACCAGAAATATTAATTGAGTGGAATCAATAAAAACAAATTTAAAAAAAAAATAATAATAAAACAATTACAAACAAAAATTAGAATAAAAATAACCATAAATATAATTTCCCAAGGTTTTTAAAATTAATTTTTGAATTCTATAATTAAATCATATTTTATGAACTGAAAAACAAAAAATGTTAATTAACTCTGTCTTGACCCTGAATTTAATCCTTTCCAAAATTAAACATATTTTGTATAGAGATCATGCATCAGAGTGACAGTGTATGATGATGTTTTTCGGTCTATGTTTATTTTAAGCTTATTATTTACTGTTAAAAATCTAAAGTTCTCTACGCGAAACTACTAAACAGGATCATCTATGATCAATATGCTAATTATATTATAATGTAGAAAATTTATTATTATACACAACAAGTTTATTTGTTATCGAAATTATTAATATGTCTTTGCACTCGATAGTCACATGGAGCTTAGAACTGCAGTTTAGGAGCTATAGATAGATAAATAATTCCAATTGGAGCCCAAGATTGTGATTCCGAATCTGTTCCCTAAATCCTAAATCGTTATTATTATTAAATTCATTAAGTATATTCTTTACAATCTTTAACTATAATTCAAAGATGGTCACTTATTTTTATTGGTTTCAAAGATTTGTGTATAATTTATGTAAATTGGAGTTTATAAAAAAGGATGTAAATAAATATACCAACTAAGCTAACATATTTATTTAGGTGGTTCAATTTTATTTATTTTACATGATTGTAATTTTTTTATGCCTATAGATATGCAATATTTAAAATTAGTACAGACAAAAACCAAATTTTAAAGCTCTTGTTTTATGATATTGAAATAAATGTGCATAACAAAAAAAAAAAAATATTTCTTGCATAATAAAATAAATAATTATCATTTCAGGCAGAGTTTAAGGATTAAACTATTTTCAGTTTCCTTAACTTATTTTAAAAGCATATAAAGCGATTGCTTACAAATTATAATAAATTAAATAATTAAATTATACTAGTTAAGTTCAGCTTTTTTAAAGAAATGTGAACATATTGATAATATTATCTAGCTATGCACTTTTTGATTTCTTCAAGGGATTTGACAGCATAAATCACTACAAAGTATGCCAAATATTAGGAAATAAATTCAATTTTTAATTTAATAGTGTTATGATTATTCAAACTGAATTTCCTTTATTATATTTGCTTGTTCATAGATGATTTGCCTGAAAGTCTATCAGAAAACAAGTGTCTATAGTGATAATACAAAGAACTTATTTCAAACATTTGCAAACTAAAAGATGAACTTAGTGGTAAGCATTCAACGGTTACCATTGGTTAAGAAGAAATAACATTAAAGTAATACCTAAACATCTCAAGTAATTGTTATATTTTTTTAAAAATATTAAGACTATTCGATTACCATCTCTTCGTGTTAACAATAATACCATAAAATTAAATATTCAATAAAAAATTATGCTGGTTCGATCAAATTGATTCAATATCCTGCATAGTTCCTAATTTTCTTTCAAATAATATTCAGTTTCTTTCTTTTTTTATTATATATCTATTTCTAAGTAATTAATTAAATTTAATGATCTGGATGACAGCATTTTTAAAGATTATGCATATCGTAGAAACTTACGGATTCATTTCGTCGTTATTGCTATTTTTTTTATTCAAACTGTATTCTAATTTATTCTAAAAACATTTTTTTTAGAAATTATTAGATGAAAAAATTTGCAAATTTTAATCTAATAAAATAAATCTTGAAAGACAAGAAATTATAAAATAAAAAAAATGTTCACAGAAATACCATTATCATGACCTCCAAAATAGTCAATCTTAATAATATCAAGATGACCAAAACTTTTAATTTTTTTTTATAAAATTTTTTTTTTTACATTTCTTGTATTTTATGACATTATCCTAACAACAAAATTTTTTTTTAATTTATACTGCATAATTTTTTATATTAAATTTGTGATAACAACATAATATTATTGTGAATATGTGAATAATTAAATATTTTATATAAGAAAAATCACCTGGTGCTTATTAAACTAAACATAATTTTAATCGTATGTCAAGGTAAAAATATTTTAATTTTTGTTTTATTGAAATATTTTATAAATATTGACAATAAAATTCTAACACTTAAAATTTCCGTCTTTATGTAAAAATTTTTATACAAGAAAATTAATTTCCTATTTTTTAAATTTACAATGTTATATTTATTTAAAGGTTGGGCCAAAAAATAAGTAAATCTTTGATTTTTTAAAGTTAAATATTTGCAAAAATATTTGTATAATTTTTTTTTTTGAAAAAAAAATTATATAAAACTGGAAATTCCTATCATATAATTCTTAATAATACATAGAAATCAATAATTTGATTAAAAGTTTAAATGAATATTTATGTAATTTTTTGTTACCATCTTAAGAATTATAGATAATCCATATTTTACCATAAATATTATTTCCTGTTCAAATATAATATTCAACATAAAGATTATTTTTATTTTGCATATATATTTAGAAAATAAAAATTCGCAATATTCAAATTCGTGACGAAATCTTAAAAGAGGATTTTTTTTCACGAAAATCGACCATGGTAACTTACTAGAGATTTCAAATTAATTGATTGTAGAATAATCGGTTAGTGTTAGTCGATTACTCTTTTCACCAACTAATCGGTTATATTCAAATGTTCAAAAATGTACAAATGTTCTATTAAAAAAAACGGAAGCCTGAAATAGAGTAGCTACAAGAAAATATTTTATACCACAATTCAAATTGATTCTTTATTGCAGTAGAATTTCAAAAAAAAACGAGTATTTAACGTACAGTATTCAAACGATTTCTAATTTTCGTCATAAAATTTTGTCGAAGTTGTTCCTTCCAAAATTTTATAATCTTTTTTGAGGCTTAACTATATTAAACTAAAAAATAGAGTAGAGTAAATGGAATTTTCTTCATTTCTTCAGTCGGTTAAGATATATATAATCGGAGATAATCGTTAAATTTTATACGATTAATCGATTAATCGAAATCATTGGAAAAGGATCGATTATTGATTAACCGATTAATCGGAATGAAATCTCTAGTAACTTACCCTTTAAAATTAAATAGTACTTCATTTTAATGGTGAGTTTTTGGATTATTTTTTTTTTAATTCCTAATAAATATTATCTAATAATTTTGTTATATCTTGTAATTTATGAAATATCTAATATTTTTAACAATATAAATCCTTTGTCAAAATAACAGTATCAGAAAATGTTAAGTTAATAATCTTCAAAAAATTTGAATTATTTTCATATTAAATTTTAAAAACTAATAAGTATAGTAGTAAAAATATCAAAGATTTACGTTTTCGATCATAAAATTTATTAAAATAAAATAAAAAAAAAATTAATATAGGAAGTTTCATTGGAATAATAACAATAAATTTTTTGAATTTAATATCTATCACCACAATATAATCAGTTCTGTTAACAAATTAATATTTAATAGATTATTAAACCGTCAACTTCCCTTTTTTTTCCAAACAAAATCGGTCAAGATTTTTTTCAAATACATTAAGACAAAATATGATCTTGAAATTGATTCATATTATTTTATATATCCATTATTGAAATATTTTCATAAATTTATTAATCAGAAAAAAAAGAGACCAAAATTCAAAATGTTAGCAAAATAAATCTGCAAAATAAATGACAAGGTCTTTTAATTTTTTTAATTATTTATTTATAAAATATAAATAAATAATTTATAAAACTAAAACTATAGTTTTTTTCAATATAAATTTATTAATTATATATATACAAATTATTTAAATTTATTAATTATTTATGATGTCATATAAATGTTGTGATTTTTTAAAATATTAAATAGTAGTACAAAATAATCTCGTGAACTTAAAGAATTTTATTTTGATATAAAATATTCAAAAACAAAAATCTCGTGAACCTAAAATTTATGTAATATAAACTAACCTAGCACAATAAAATATTCTAATTATAATTTATGGACCGGTCATTACATCACGATATTAATTAAAAATTTATTTATAGGTTTAACGATCTTTGAAAAGGTTCTTATTAATTCGTTTTTTACAAACTTAATAATAGTAAAAGGGAGACCGGTTAAATGCTAATTTATTTATTTTTTATTAATGATTAGTGGAAGTTTTTCATATGGGTCAGATAATGAATTAATTAGTTTACTAAAAAATATAAATTTAATTTATTGATTTAATGACTAACAAAATAATTTCTCACTTTAAATTAATCAAAAAATCTATAATTTTTAATGATTTATATTACTATTAAATTTCTTGTTAAATATAAGTAATTAGATGCTAACTTTGACCTTTAATACCGAATCTAAATATATCACACTCTTAACATAAGTCATAATCTAAATACAGCGAAATAATTGTTGAAATTTTTTTTTTCATTCATTTATTTTATTTTTAATACAAGGTTTAGTTAAAATATTACTTTTACTTATATATTCTTCAATAAATATTTCCTAATTAAAAATAACGAAAACCAAAAAAAAAAAAAAATATTATTTCCTTGTAACAATTTTTAATGTATTATTATTATTGATTTAATTCGGTGCATTAAAGTTTCATTATTACAGTGGTAAATTATAACCAATCATATTTCAGAATCATATTAAGATCATGATCAGTTAAATAATTTCACTATTTACTTACATTTATATATAAAAAATATAAAAATATATTTAATTATTCTCAAGATTGTTTTTATAGAAATTAAATCTAGTTCAAATACTATACATATACTTCATACATGTTAATGACCGAATTACACTAAAAAAAAAATCACCCTTTCGCCTCTAATAGTATCTCTTAAATTATCAAATATATTCAATGGCATATCTTCAAAAAAATATTAAAAAAAAAAAAAATTAATTAAGAAAATTTTGATTTTGACCTTTACAAAAAATATATACTTCCTTTAACTTATTCAACATAATCTATGCAACAATCTAATCATATAATGTTAGTGATTATAAACTTCAAAGAATTGCATATAATTTAAAGATACTATCATTTTTTTTTTTTTGATAGTATCTGTGAAAAAAAAGCTTTTTGCAAAATGTTTTTTTTTGTTGTAGTTGTTTGTATTTATTCAGAAATTCACTTTTATATTGGACAGCAACAAAAATGTTATTATAACTATTTAGTTAAACTATGTCATAAAAATGAAGCTTTCAGATATATTTTAACATAGAATAGGCATAACAGGTAAACTAAATATACAAAAATAATAATATTAAATTAAATAACTTAATGTCAGTTGGAAAAGTGTTATACCCCTTAAAAATTACAACAACAACAAAAAAATATACCTAAGAAAGCGTACCATCTTTTAGTTCAGTTTGTGAACAGATTTCGGCAAATTCGGATGGTCAAGAATTTTTTTTTTATTTTTATAAATTAAATAGAAAAAAAAGTATTAGTTTTTTTTTTTTAGTTTTTTAATTAAATAAAATCATTTTTTTAAATTTATTATAAAAAATCCAAAAAAAAAGAAAAATTAAAAAAGTATAAATTTTAATACAAAATATAAATATAGAAATAAAAATTTTAAAGTGTTAATTTGTGAATTTTATTAATATTTGATAAACATTTTTTTTTTTATAGAATCCTGTGTAGATTTTTGTGTTTTATTCCCTAAAACAAAAAGGATCTAATATTTATTTTATATAATTGGAAATACAATTTAAAAAAAAAAAATTGTTTTAGAAAAATTTTATTGAAATTATTTCATAATTTCCATACATAAAATCAAATCTAAAAACTGTCATTTATGTATATCGGTAAGTAGTACACATTTACATCATCCAAAATTTTGTAATCAATGAAAATTTTTTAAAAAGTGTATAGACAGTGATTTTATCACATTTTTTTTTTTTGACGTTTATAATAATATATAAAGAAAATGCAGTGGAAAATGCATAGTGCGCTAGACAGAACATTAAAGTTTTCTATTTGTTCAATAGTTATTGTTATTGTAAAAGCTTAATTTTTGTAAAGGAATTAAAGATATTTTTAAGAGAGCTTTTCGTTATAAACACATAAAAAAATAATTTTTTAGTAAAAAATATCATAAATAAACATAATTTGTCGAGATAATTGATATGTTATTATGAAATTCATTCAAATTTACTATTTAATATCCTTTGTATTTTAATAATTTTAAAATTATTAAAGTTTTACATAAGAAATATCTTTATTATTTTACATATATTTATTTAATTTAATTAATATTGTGTTATAAATTATTTTGATAGGTCTTCATTGATAGATAGTTTGTTGTTGCATTAGTGTTAAGTAAGAATTATGATTTGCATTAAATTCCTTATTTCCTTACGATTAGATATTACTAAATTAATTTTTTTGTTGGTAAAAGGATGAAAATCGTTTTCAAAAATGTAGGATTTTTTTTTTAATTTTATCAAGAAGAATTATACTTCAACTATAAAAGGAAGAATTTTTAAATATTACTAAGTAAATAATTTTCTGAGTTACTCAAAGTGTCATAATTTACTATCTATGTAATGTTAAATATGATCCATTAAGTTAATTATGTATGAAAAATGTTAATTAAGATTTCTGTAATTCAATTTACACTGCTAAAATTTATTGTAACGAAATGTAAAAATTTAATAAATCAATTTTGGTGAAATTTCTTTATTAAAATTGCGAGGGTGTATCATTATATACTATAGAAAACATAATTATAAAATTTTGAAAAGAAAGATTGAATAAAATTACTAAAAAGTGTGCCAGATTATTTCCTATAATAATTAACAAATTTATTATATTATAAAAAAATTATTATAACAAAAAGAAGTCATATAAAACTAAAGAAATTTAATGCAACCGAATAGAAAGCAATAATGCATTATTTTAAAAGGCGGTATTTTTATGAAAATTTATGTAAATTAAAAAACATCAAAAATATGTGGGTATATAAATTTATGATTTGTCAGATTTTGTTCCATTCCAAAGATAAGAGTTTTACGTATATGAACTTAAGTAAGCTAAGTTGATGAATAGTTTTTTAAGAAAATTTATTAAAAATTGCTTTGAATAGTTTAATGAATTTATACTTATAATATTATTGATTAAACTCTTGGATTAGATGTAATTTAAATATTTTGTAATTGATTTTAATAAACATTTGTTTAATAGATCAAATATATTTAAATGTTAATTTTAATTTGTCTGGAATACATTATACAACACTAAAACGTGTAGAATCTAAATGTTAAAAAATATAAATTATTATGTAAAATAAATTTTACACATTATCGTTTAGGGCATTATTAACAGGTTGTCGGAAATTACATGAATATGAAATTTGAAATTTATATTTCAACAAGTTTTTTTTTTTGAATTTAAATCTCTATAATCAGTTGATAACAAAATTTTCAATAATCAAGGTCAATAAAAAAGAAATTATTATATGTTTAAAAAAAACGATTACATAAAAAAATGATGATTTATATAAATGCATATAAATTATTTGAAGTATATCAGGTTCTGTAGGTTCTACTTTCATTCAATGTTTGTTTCCCTTCTACAAACAATTATTATATCATTGCAATATAAATTTATAGTATTTCACATTATAATTAAATTAATTTTATTTTGTAATTAATTTCAATATTAAATACAATTTTGAGGAATGTAATTTTTACAAAATAAAAACAAAAAAACTGATTAATCATTTTATAATTTTTGTGTAATTTAATAGATTACATGAATTTTCAATTTAATTTAATTCAAAAAAATTGTATTTTAACTATGTATATATATTTTAAATAAAATCACACTATATTTAGCAAGTTTTCTTATATAAAGATAATGATCATAATAATGTAAAATTTATTTAAAATTAATAAATATACAAAGATTTCCATAAAAACTTTCATACTAAAAGAAATTACTAATTGAGTAAATTTTGTTTTTCTAAATTACGTAGCTCATCCATATTACAATTAGAAATTTTTTTATTCATTCAAAAAATGATATCTTTAAAAATATTATGTCAAGGTTATTCCCATAAAAAAAACAATACGGAAAGATAAAAAAAAAAAAAAAAAAAAGCTGAAAGTACAAAAGATACCTAAGTAATAACAAAATGCGGATACAGCATAATTTTTGTTTTTTGTTTTTGTTTTAAAGATTGTCCAATTTTCTTTGCAGTAACATAAAAAAAAATTTAATATTTACATTAATTTAACACGTTTTATTTCATGCTTTTAATATTTATTCATCTATGACACAATATTTGTCGCATAATATAAATTTTATTTACCTATAAAATCGAAAAATAAATAATTTATTTTGTTCGTATTTATTTAAATAATTGATGATGTATAGAGTAACTGTGGCGGTATTTAAGATCAGCTAAGGTAAAATCTTAAGTTCAATATCAGTTTTTGGATATAATATCTTTAATAAAAAAAAAATTGGTTTTTTAAAAATATGTGTGGCTTGGCGCCAAATTAATTGACATGACACGGCTCTATTGTTAAATAAATATGTTAGAGGTTACGTTCAATTTTCGATTTTCTTGTTAATTATAAATTTTCAATTTCATTATAATATTTTGCTCTGTTTGTTTTTCTCATTACTATCGAAATACTTTGGACATTATCGACAGATAATTTTTTTTTTTTTTTTTTTGGGCTTGCGACTAAATATTAAGTAATAATTTGAATATTTTAGTTTTTGTATTATACAAAAAGATATTGTTGATTATTAATATTATATAGCAATGTATTAATTATTTAAATAATTCTTACGGACTCCTTACTGGTCACTGTTGTATCGATAAACATGTTACCTACTTTGATTGCCATCTTTGTGATGATGAATGCATAGAACCCACACTAAAGCACTGAATCAATACTGTCAGATATCAATACTTTGTACTTGACTTACTGCACGGTTTGTCAGCACTTTCAACACTACATTTATTGAGAGTTTGTCTCTCCATAAGGGTAAGCAGTGATAACATTAGTGCTTAGTTTTTTAAACCTAAAATAGGAACCACTATGGATCCAGTGGTATCACGCACCCTTCTTAACCTAACCTAAAATTAAATTAAATTTACATATTTGAAGTTGATTAGTAATAAATTCGTTAATTAAAATTCAAATATTATTACAATATTATTTTCAATTATAAAAAGTAATATTAAATTTATATTTCAATTCATTTAAATCCTAATTATCTTAAAAGAAAAAAAATAATTTATTTAAATTCTTAATATACGCAAACTGTATTGATTAATATTAATTGGTGGTATTCAGCAGAAGTAATGGTCAGATAAAGTAGCTTATAAATCAATTAACCTGTAATATTATAGAGTTCGCCATAATGTATCCAGTTAATTGAGGCAATTGAAGAAAATATTACAGAAAAATGTAAAGATCATAAAAGATATAAGGATACAGAATATTGGTCCGGAAATTATTAGTGATTTTTTCCTTTATTAATTAATCACTGGAATCAAAAAATTATACATTTATAATATTTTAATTTAGTAATTTGTAACAAAAGACTTGCTTTAAATAATTGAAAATAGTTTTCATTTTGACAGCTAATATGTGTTTATTAAACTTGATCTTAATTTAGGGATAGGTTCATATGTTTTGTTTGAATAGGTTTTTTATGGTATAAGCATGTTTAAAAATTATTAACAAAATAATCAAGTTTGTTACGGATGTTATCGAATTTTTCCAATGACTATAATATTAATAAAACGTTTCACTTTTATTTTTATAACCTTGTTATTTAAATTACAATTTCTTAGGCATGTGTTCTAAATATATCAATATATCAAAATATCCATCATTTATATAACAATCAATATAAATTATAAATTTATTTAAAGGCAAAACCCAAATTATTAAACTGACAATAATGTTAATAATTTTGTTATATGAATTTCAAAAAAAAATTGATTTTATATTTAAATCTGAATTTGAATATACATCACGTGTAATTTTGAAATTTAGCAATTTATTTTAAATTAGTGTAATTATAAATGATTTTAGTTTTGTTTTAAAAATTAGAAAATATAATTTTGTCCAAAAATTAGTTACAATTTTTAGTGTAATAAGAGATAGTCCTATGTACTATGTCTAGTTGGTTTGATTAAGTGTTAAAATACGTAATAATATGTGCGTTTCTTATTTAAAAATTTGCGAAATTAGAGCTATATTTATGAATTTATTGTAATGCATGGGAATTTTTTTTTGAAATTTAAAACAACGGAAATTAACAGAAACAAATTTTTTACATTACATTATAGATGATAAAATTTAAATAAATAATGAAAGAAAATGATTTAATTGAGAGTGAAAGTCATAAAAAAATAATATAAATAATTTTCATAATTTTTAGGCAAATGTTATATAAATCCATAAAAATAAAAAGGAAATACTTAAATTTAAATTCATATTTAACATAACAAATTTTTTGATTAATATTATATCATAATAACTTTAAAAATGATAAAAATTGATAATAAAAATTTATGTATTTTTTTTTTTTTTTTTTAGATGTCTTTAATATTTGGTAATTAAAAACAATTCTAAAGAGGAAGTGAATTATACATAATTTAGGACATAATTTTGGAATATACAATATATTTTATTTAACGAAATTTAAAGGCAACAAAACTAAAATCAACAATTTAAAAATGGATTTGAAAATGGAAAATCAAACAACAACAGATTATTGGAATTTCTTGTTTAACGATTTAGCAGGTAAAATTGAACCAACAAAATTTTAACCAAATTTATGTTTCCAGTTCGAATTAAACAAATTTAAGATTATTCGGATAATTCAGTATTTGTAATGCTATTATTGTTATTTAGATAATTCAAAGAAAATTTGACAATAATAATTTTCAGAGTTTTCTCGATAATAGTTTTTAAAATTATCGCATTTGGTTTTTCTCATTAATATTATTGCTAAATTATATATTTATATTTTTATGTAATTTTTGTTTAGATCCCAGAACAAATGAGTGGCCATTTATTAAATCACCAATGCCAACACTAACAATAATTGCTGCATATTTATATTTTGTTACATCATGGGGTCCACGTTATATGGCAAATAGAAAACCATTTAAATTGGAAAGAACATTAATTGTTTATAATTTTATTCAAGTAGCTGTTAGTATATTTATAGTCTACGAAGTAAGTAATATAAATTAATATATATAATAATTATTTATTATTTCTTATTTATTTAATTATATTATATATTTTTTCATTAAGGCTTTAGATTCAGCTTGGTTAAGACATTATAGTTGGAGATGTCAAAATGTTGATTGGTCTCCAACCCCACAAGGTTACAGGGTAAGAATTTAATTCAATATTTTTAATACTTACATAAAACATTTCCTTTTTTTTTTGTTCAATTTGTTTAGGAAGCACGTGGTGTTTATATATATTATTTGGCAAAAATTAGTGAACTATTGGATACAGTATTCTTTGTTTTACGTAAACGTGATCGTCAAATAACATTTTTACATTTATACCATCATTCTGTAATGCCAATGATTTCATGGGGTACAACAAAATATTATCCAGGCGGACATGGTACATTTATTGGAATGATTAATTCATTTGTACATATTATTATGTATTCATATTATTTATTATCTGCCCTTGGCCCAGCAGTTCAACCATATTTATGGTGGAAAAAACATATTACAAATTTGCAAATGGTAAATTATTATTTTTTGGATTATTTAATATATAATTAATTTACAAATTTCAAGGTGAAATGACACTATACAAAAAACAATATTTAATAATTAACATGATAACATGATTTCTATAATTTTTATTTATTTTTATAATTTTTTCTTAGATCCAATTTTGTATGGCCTTCCTTCATTCATCCCAATTATTATTTACTGATTGCGGTTATCCAAGGTGGACAGTTATATTTACATTACCAAATGCTATCTTCTTTTATTTCCTCTTCAATGATTTCTATAAAAAATCATATAAAGGAAAATCAACTGGTGGTAAGGTAACAGATTCAAAAGAAACAATTACTAATATATCCGGAAATGATAATAATAATGACAGTTCGTCAATGGATAAATATGAGACAAAGAAAATACTTTAATTTTTTTGGTATTTTTATGTTTTTTTTCTTCTTTTTTTTTTATAAATAATTTGGTTGTCCTTAGTAAATTAGACTGTACACAAATTAATAATTTAAAAAAAATAATTATACAAATTGAAATTTTTGATATTATGAAACAAAAAAAAAAACAAATCCGAAACGTCAAATTATATTATAAATATTAATTTTAATTTATTATCTTTTTTAATTTTCATATAATTAAATTCATTGTGGGAAAATAATAATATTGTACACTGCCTAACAATAATTGATATTCGGTTTCTAAATATCCTCAATGTCCTTAAAATGAAATATTAAAATTAACTTTACAATAAATTTTGAGCTAAAATCAGAAATTTTATATTTAAGTAATCAACAAAATGAAAATTTTTATTTCTTATCATTATTATTTTTTTTTTTTAGATTATAAGAGAATATTTAAATAATTAGTTATGAATTAATCATATATTAAAAAATTAAAAATTTAATTAAATAGGTAAATGAGAATATATCTCATATTTATATAATTTGTTAATCATTTTTACAGGATTTAATTAAAATTTTAAAAATTCATATTGAAATTTATCACAATCGTTATATAGTTAAAGTCAATTTTGAAAATATTATTTGTAATTAATTAATTAAACAGTAAAATGTAGAAATCTTAATACGAAAAATTGCATATTGTAAACAATTCCGTACTGGTGTTCTACAGATATAATAATTAATGTACAACATAAAATTGTTTGTTTTGTAATTGTAAAAATAGGTTAGTTTTATGAAATAATTGTAAATAGTTATTGGTTTTTTTTTATATAATGTAATAAATTTTTTATACAATTAATAAAAAAAAATATTATTATTTTAATTTTTTTTTATGATATATTTCTTTATTTGTAAAGTTTTTGGGAAGATAGTATGAAAGATATCGGTGAGCTTTTAAATCTTTTTTATTTTAATAACATTTCTTTGAACTGTTTATACCAAAAATGCCTGAAGCTGAACTGATTATGTTAATTATGGTGATAACATGAAGGCACATAAATCAATGGCGTTAACAAATTAAATAGATGTAAAACTTTATCATTCTCTCCACTAGAAATATAATTCACAGTAAGCTTCTTATCATAAGGACATTTAATTTATTCTTAATATATTTGTCTTTGTTCACTAAAGGATTATTTGGACATAATGATAAGATTAGATTAGAACCATAATTTAATTTATATGGAAAAAACTTTAATTTAAACAAGATACTTGTTTTTAATAGTGACTTGTTTGTTGTCTACAAATGTTTCAGTCATTAGCACTTTAGCAAGTATTCAAATCCCATATTTCAAAATTTATACTTGTCAATTTAAAGCTTGGTCACCATCGAATATAAATAATACTTAGTAATAAATTAGCTTGTCAAAAAAGAAAAAAAAATTGGGTAAAATATTGGAAATGATAATTTGATTTAGAATTTTGGTGTTAGTTAAATGAAAGTTTTATTTTAAACCGGAATTCGTCTACATTTGAAAAATTATTATAATTGTAAAAAGTTGATTTAATTTATTTATTTAAATTCAAATTGAAGAAAAAAACCATAATCCTGAAAAACTGTTTTTTGTAATATATTTTAAAATAAAATTAAAGATAGAATCGATGAGTAATTTATGTTATGTATAAAAAGTAAGGAACTAGTTTTTTTTTTATAATTCAATAATGAAATTTTATTGTTATTGTGAAATAATTAACCTTGAATTAAATTATGAATTAAATTTGCAATATTTTCCATCATCAAAACCTTGCAAAACAAAATTTTACAATTTGCAATTTAAATGAAAAACTACGAAGTATTATACATTGAGGAAACTGGATGTATTCGAGTATGGATTTGATTTAATTGGTAAAATACATTAAAGATAATGTACTATACTTTGAATGATAATATAGTATCATCTTTAATTTATGTTTTATTAATAATTATGAGTTTGGTTGATTGGTTTTAAAGGAGTGGGAATTTCGAGACTTCCTTGGACATAGATCACATAGTAATGAGTTCGTTATACCCTTCAGTGTCACTTTTTTAATGAATGTTTACACGTGTCTTCAAAGTTTTCTATAAAAAAAAAAACAAGAAAATCATTTAAATCTTTTATGTTTGATTGAAGGACAAATGTATAACAAATGTTCTATTGTTTGCTCCTTCTCAGCATGAGTAACATGAGTAGTTCTCGTGTATAATCTGGCCGTTGACTTCTTAATTTGAAACACATTTTTACATAATTTAAAATTTAAGTATACAAATTTTTTTTTTGCTATTTTACTTTAAAAAAATAGTCAAAATCTATCTTAATATTTTTTATAATAAAGCTATAAATTTAATTTAAAAATATAACACTTTTCGAAAAAATTTAACACCTTTTTGAATATTTTGTTTATGTGTTGATGATATCTAATTATTTACTTGAAATATGTAAATAAAAAAACCAAAATTATGAAATTTTTAAAGCAATATCAAACAAACTTTATTATCCATTATATAAAAATCTTTTCATATTTTTATATTAAGGATTTTCCAACTAAAATTAATATGAATCATTCTTAAATATTATTAATAACTTGTATAAATATATTTCGATATTACTGAAACAAATTATCTACTTGTCAGATCAACTTTAATATGAACAAAAAATAGATTTGCATTTTTAATTGGAAAAATAAATTATATTAATATTTTTTAAGAGTTATTCTGAATTGTGTGTCGCCATATTGTCTAGTTAGTATATTAGTAACAATTTTAATATATGCAATAAAATTTAATTTTAAATTAAATGTTAATTTTTTTTTGATAATATTTCTAATAATTTAAACTAAATGATTTACAATTTATAACCCATAGAATATAATAAATTTCAGTTGACAAGTAATATTTAAATTTAGAATTCCTAAAGTTCAATAGCTCAAAAATTCAGAAAATTAACAATTATAAATTAAATTATTAACCAAAAATATGAAGTTCTTCTAACAATTAACTAACAAAAAAAAGAACCTGTTCAAATAAAATGTATGGCATTGATCTTTGATGAGAATATTTCTAAAATTAATTTTGGAATTATAATTTTTATTATTTTTACATTATTTAGCATATTCATAACTATGTCCAAGTTTCATTAAACTTATGAAGTTCCAATCTGACTTCCGGTTTCTACATCATCATAAATATTATTTAATAATTTTTTTTTTTTTTGTAAATGTATAATGTAGTTAAAAACGTCATTTCTAATAGTAATAAACATATAATTTCAATAGTTAATTTAAATTAAAATTTCTATTGAAACTTTAATATGGTTCTCATTAAAACTATATATAAATTTGCAAAATTAATAGAAAAAAATCTTTGAAAAACCAAGAAAATGTTTGCAAAAAATATTTAAATTATAATATATTCAGACACGAGGCTATTAATGGTAATATTCAAGTCTTTTTTTTTGTTTTGTTAGTTAGCAACTATATAAGTCCTGACCAATATGCAACATAAATTTATCTAAACATTTTTTTTAATCTTATGTTTATATCCTTTGACAAAAAAATCAAACTGGTTTGCAAAATTATATCAATTTTTTTTTTTTATAGCCGGATCTTTAAAATTTCTTTTCTTATAATTTTTTTTTAATTTTTTATAATTTATTTTTTAATAATTTTAACTAAAATTTTTAATAAATAAATTTAAAACGTATCTAGAAATATAATGAAATTAAATGAAAAGGGTTTACAGTAAAGTGCAAATTTGTAGGTCAAAGACGTTAACTATTAATTGCTATAAAAAAAAATTAATTTTATGGATTCTGTAATTTGGAAGGGCATTGATCTTCCGGGTTTACTTATAAACATAATTAATATATTATATAAATGTAATTTCTTGTATATATAAACATAATCTCAATGAAAATTTTCAATAATTTTACAATAATAACGATGAATATCTAATGAAAAAAAATGACCGGTATTTTTAAATTTTACCATTATTATTATTATTTATTATTTTGACCTTGACTTCAGTTTCATTTTTTTTTTTAAAGATTTTTTTTGATTAGCAAAAACTTTTATTGATTCGATTTTTTAAATAATTTTGCATAAATATAAAGCAAAAACCATAAAGAAAATAGTTATTTAATAAAAAAAAAATACATATTTATGAAAGTAAATTAGAAACGTGATCATATTCAAGGAATACTAACGGAATAAAATAAACTGTATTTTTTTTTTTACATATTTTTTTTAACCCGAAATTGATTATTATTTATATTAATTTATGTACTAATTATAATTAAACAGTACTTAATATTGACAAATTATTTAAGTGATTTTTATTGAAATAAATTCCAATTAATCATAATTTATCTAGTTAATTTTGAAAATCATTTGAAATTCATTTTTATACTTCTTTTAAATACTATTTATTAGAAATGAAAAGCTTATAAAGTACAAAAGATTCATCTAACAACAACCTTTTACATTACGAATGATATCCGTTTCTAAGTTTTCTAGCACTCCTCAATCCTGAGAATAAGCGATTACTGAAAAATCTGGCATTTTGTATTCTTCTATAAAAACACCTTAAAAAAATATTAATAATTTTGTTACATTATGTCCGGACACTATAATTGATCTGTTCATGGCCTCGGAAATATTTATGTGATATATAATTAATAATGTTAATTCTTCAACAAATAAACAAATTCATCTAATGATGGGCTCTTTTTTTTCAAGGAAAACATGATTTTATTTAAAACCATTAAATTTAGTACAAATTTTATATATAAAAAAAACTAAATATTTAATGATATATTACAGATTACAGAAATTTGTTGAAGGATAATTATTGAAACTGAAATTTTATAATAATGGCTAATTAGTATTAACTAAGTTCTTTAAGTTTATAATTATAGCAATTATAGAATGTTAAATAAATTCTGTATAAATTATAAATAATATATCATATTTTGAATAATTATGATATGATTAAATTCTTATTAAATTCAGTTGTGTTTAATAAATTTAATTCTGTAATATATCAACAACTGTGATCTTTATGAAAAAATCTAAAAGAGAAATTTGGAATAAACAAATAAATAATCACATTTTTCATATTAATTGCAGGTTAAGATACCATTGTAATTGGTTTAAATCGATATCGCTTACTTGATTACTTAAATTTTTAATTATTATCACTACAGTAAGCTCTCCACTTACCGTATATTACATAAATTTCGATATTCACCACTAGTACTATCTGTTAAAAAAAAGTATGGTGTGTGTGGTACAGAATACCATGAAGAACTTCAAACCCTACTTAATTATGTACATATTTAGTGTTTAAAAATATAGCTTATTATCGCCTTGGTTTTATAAGGTTAGAATGACGGTACTTACACATCCACTATGCTTAGGTTGTCGGCAATTACCGCAGTCGAATCTTTAAATGAATCTTAAATATCTTTGGCAAATAAAACCATCAGATTATAATACATTTAGCGTAACTTGAATCATTTCGTAATTTAAATGTTACTTTAGATTAGCCACTAAATATCCAGCTTATCTATAGGTAGTTCCGATCAGTGATACAAGATTATCTGGCTAGAATATGAATCTAACTATTCAAAATCGTTTGACAATTTCTTATTGAACTGAACATTTAAGTATTTTCCATAATCATTTCAAATATAATTTATATAATTATACAAAATAAAAACAAAATTAACTTTTTTTTTTAATTATATTTTATATTTTATGAATATTTACTCCGGAATGAAATTCAATATTATAAATTGTAATTTAAAAAGGACTATAAACAAAAATATTATTTTCTTATATATTAATCACATAACATCCACTTAAAAAGTACAGAAAGTTGTAAAAAAAAAATAATAATAATATACATAATAAACCATGAAAATTATTAGCAATATTTGTAATAGTCATCTTATTAGCTATATATTTTAAAATTTATACTACTTAATATTTGGCTAGAACATGACCAAACTAATTTTTTTTTTATTGTTTAAAACACTAATTTATAAATTCATTCAGTCAAAATTAATATTTTCAAATTACTAAAAAAAAAAAAAAAAAACTCAATAATGTTGTTATCACACAATCAAAAACACTGAAAGAAAATCATTTTTCTGAACTAAATTTTTCTTTAAAATTTTACATATAGATTTTTCATTAAATCCTTAATTATATTTCAGTTTTTTTGAAAAAAAAATGAATTTTCTTTCTTATACACCAAATTCATACCAATATGGTCTAATTTTTTTTTTATTATTTTATATAAATTATACAATTATTTAATTAATTTGATTTTATATCTTTATTTATTTTGTTTTCTTACTATCATCTGATGTTTTATTATTATTTCTATCGAAATTATTATCATCAATCATTTGTTTCATTTTATCACCATCAGCTAATAATTGATTTGCAACTTTATCATTTGCTGCTTTTTTATATGCATTTCTATAAAAATTACCAAATAAATATAAAAATACAACACAATTGCCAACAAAGAAGAATGTCAATGATTTTGGTAATTTACAATCCATAATAACAATTGTTACTAAATATGTTAACATTAAACAAAATTGAATTAATTGAACCCATGTCATATATTTTTTCCACCATAAATATTTTTGATATTTTGGACCCATAGCTGATAACATATAATAGAAATACATAATAATATGAACAAATGAATTTAATAGACCAATAACAATTCCTTGTTCACCTGAAGAATAAATAAAAAAAAAAAATATTAATTAATCAATTTTTTAAAATATAATTAATTAACTTACCAGGTAAATATTTTAGATAGCACCATGAAAAGAATGCTGTAATTGTATGATGATAAACATGTAAAAATGTTACTTGATTTTGTTTCTTTCTTAAAACAAAGAATACTGTATCGAGAAGATCAATTACTTTTGAGAAGAAATACCACCATGCACCGGCCCATACTTCAAGGGCAAAAGTTCTATCAGTATCGATAGCACTTTGACAAGTATTACTAAAAATTTGTGAAAATGATTTTTCAGCACGAAAAGCCTATAAAATAAAAATTTAAATATTGTTAATTGATTTATTTTTATATTAATTTTTACAAATAAATTTACACCTAAAGATATGCAATTATTTTTATTTTTCAAATCTTTATTATTTTCGTACTGCAATATATGTAATGGAAAAGTATTATGAATAATGATCTAGTTCTAGTGCAACTTGCAGGCTATTTTATAATACATATTATAATTATAATTTTTCTAATATAATTACATTAATATTTAAATATAATTTCATTCATATTCGATTTAAATGATTTATTTAAAATTTCTCGTTAAACTAGATAGAAACTGGCTAATAATTTTACAGAGCTGTAACAGCAAAATGTATGGAATGATTGTTTTGTATTTAGTGTATACCGGACAACAATTGTTTTTTATGTAATTTGAATTCTTTGATGTTTGAAAGAATAGAAAACACAAAACCTTGAGATAAAACTTATAGATATGAACCGAAACAGCTAGTGTTAAAGTGTTGTAATGACAGGTAGTGTTATAATAATAAAATTTGTAATCACCACGTTAAATTACATCATTATAGTAACAAATTACATTCATTACATTCATAAATACTATTTTATAGTCAACGCACGCACCCACACGGAGAGTAGTTACACTTCCTATATAATTTTTATGTTTGTTGATATGATTGACAATGTTGTCGAACTCGAGCATAATATTTTGTTCGTACATAATGTTTATTTTGTCGAACCATAAAATGTAATCTAATTTTAATTTACATTTACATTTGAATTTTTTATTCGTAAATTAAATTAATTAATTAAAATATTAAAACAAAACTTACCCTTGAACACATCCATGTTGAGAATATTACTTGATATGCATTATATAAGACCATAGTAGTTTGTAAATTATATGGTTTTCTATTTTGCATAAATGCTGGTCCAATTTTAAGTGTAAATAATAAATATACACCTAAAATTATTAATAATGAAGTTGGATTTTTCATTAAAAGCCATCCATCAATCGCAGGATCTGTAAACACGTATTATATTAAAATTACAAAATTCCAAAAAAGAATGTTAAAATAATTTTTTTTTACCTATTCCTTCTGACAGATTATCATATCTGGCTTGCAAAGATTCCATTAATGTAGACATTTTAAAAATGATCTATTAATATTTGGTTGTCTAGAAAAATAAAAAAATAAAAAACATAAATTAAAAAATCATTAAATTTTATATTTATAGAATATTATAATTAAAATTTCAGTTTCAATAAAATTTGTTCTTTTTTTGTAATCGGGAAGTAGGAAAAAATAAAATAATTTTTCATTTAATTTCAATTTTTAATTTTGGATTTTCGATAATCAATAATAATTTTTTTTTTTGTAAAATTTTCACGTAATTATCAGTTATTGTTTTGAATTTTAATTACAATTTTTTTTTTAAATATTATATGTGATTGGTGCTGTACACCTTAAGCAGTGAATTAAAAATGTCGCGCGTGTTTTATGAATTTTATGAATTTTCGTCTTGTTTTGTAAGATGACCAAGACGTCAATCATTCACCTATTACTAAAATTAGTATATTATAATATTATATATTAAATATTCAAAAAAATATTTATAAATTAAAAGCTACCGAATATTTTCTTTTAGAATTTTTTATGCGTCTATGAAATATTTTTGCGTATTGAATAATTTAAATTATGTATAATTATTAAATATGATTATTTTTACAAAATTTTCCAAAGTTAAATAGGTTTGATCAGCCTATTTATAATTTATGTAAAAATTATAAATGATTTTGTTGAAATTTTTAATTTAAATTAAAAGAAATCTTAAATATAATTAAAAATAGATTATACATAAAATGTCTATACATAAAAATTTCCAAATTATAGAAGAATGTTTTTCAGTTTATTAAAATTTTCGGCACAAATATTAGAATTTGTATCTAATAGTTAGAAAACTAACAAAAACAGGTAAATTTTTTGTTAAATTACCCCAAATAAATATTTCCATTTTATTATTATATAAATAAGATACATATTATTAAAAACTTTCATAATTTCTATTTACCATCTATTATTATATGATATCAATATTATTTAACTAAATATATTTAAGAAAAAATAACATTATTGTTAATAAATCAATACATAAAATTGTTTAAGTCTATACGAAGCAGAGTGTTAAAAAATCATAATTACTTCATTTTTCTATTAATAAAGAATGGTATTTTTTATATTTTTTAAACTAAATACATAATTTACAACAAAAAAAGATCTATATTATTATTTGCAATATTTATGATATATTTGTAATTTAACAATAATCATTCTTTTTATTTGGGAAAATATTTTCACTTTTAACGAAATATATTTACCAATTTTATTATAACTAATAGCATTAACTAATATGAATGATCTCCTTTAACTTGACATTAATATTATGTTTAAAATACAATGTAATATCATAATTTCATCTTTAATATTAGATATTGACATTCTTTTGGTCATTAATTTATATTTACTTAATGGCCATGCACTCATTTACTAAATTCATATATACATATTCAATACTAGTTTTTTTACCTATTTTTTTATTCAAAATTGTATAAATTAAATATAAAAAAAAATTAATAATATTTTCTTATAAACTTAAAAGAAAAAAAAAATTTAGTTAAATCATTGCATTTGGCTGGTAATTTTTAATTTAGAAGCCAAGGTAGACAAGTGCAATTATATATACAAATTGTGTATCTAAAATAATTATTATTAGAATTTTAAGAAGTCTGCAGAATTATTTATATATGAAAGTTCAAGATCCAAGGTAAAGAACAGAAAATTAAATATTTGTAAACATATTTATCAATATTTCATTGTAACTAGATACTAAAAAGTACGACGATAAACGTGTAAATATTTAATAGATCTAACATTGGTTAAATTTTACTATTGTATTTTTTATACTATTCTTTAGGAGTAGTTATCTAAAAATCTTGGATAATTATTTAATCAAGTTACAAATTAGGTTGGGCTATTTATTAAAATTATTTAAAAATGTCAAATTGATGATTTTTGTCACTTGCTTGGCCTATTTAAAAAATGTATATAGATAAAAAAAATTTCTCCATCAGGGAAATAATTTTAAGGCAAAAATTTATAAGGTCATTAAATTCTAAGACAATTAAATAAATTTAGCAAGTTACCCTGACATTTAGTATAATATTTAATATTTAAACTAAATTTATAACCTTGAAAATTAATTTAAACCAAAAATTTTTTAATTTTTTACATATTCACTAATTTCTTTAACTGACACTATGTCATCCTTAATGTATAATATGATTAAAACCAAATGGTTTTTTTTTTATTTAATTTAATATATTTCATTGAAAATTAATCATATTAAATATAAATAAAAAAAAAAAACGCATTTTAAATTTCAAATCTAAAAAGTTATATGCAAATTAACTTACTTATCCTTGAAGAAACACTTACTTAAAGAAGCCAGACTTTATTATGGACCAAAATTTATATAAATATATTACTCATTGTAATCATTGTTTTAAAAAATTAAATTTTCATTTTATTGCTTTTAAAAGTACAATTATTTATTTAAAAAAAAAAAATTAAAATAAAAAATAAAATATTAAAATGTTTATAATTGAGCTCTATTTAAATATAAATTTTTCCCTCTGTATTAAGTAACTATCCAAATAAAATTAATAATTTACTGAATCTAATTTTATACACCTTGAACTCTATATTGATTGGATACACAAGATAATAATTTAAAATTTTATTAATATTACGACATTAAATAGCATGGTTTTTTAAGATATAAAAAGAAGCGTGTAATTAACAAATTAAAAAAAAACTTATTTACTAAGAATAATTATAAATGCATATTGTCATCTTTATATTATATGAAAAAATAAAAATAAAAAATTTCAGTAAAAAATTATCTTTGCATTCAAATTAACTTGACAACAAACATTTTTTTTTTTTTATGTTTTAAATATCTTAACGAATTATTTTTCGAATATATTTTGTATCTATTAGTCAATAATAAAATGTATTATATAACAAATAAAAATATATATAAATTTATATATTTTATTAACTTAATATTTACTTTATATGCAAAATTTATATTTGTTGCAAGCTTATTTTAATTCCTGCCTTATATCTGGTTTTAGTTTTTTTGTTAGTATAATCGTTAATTCTTAAATTCTAAATAGTCAAACAAAAATTATTTGTCATTAATGATTTTGTTAGAATTAGTGTTTCGAAAATTTATATAAAGAAAGTTAAATTTCTTCAATTTCTTCTATACTAAACCAAATTATATACTACAAAATTTATGTACCCAAAACTGGAAAATTAAATTAAAATTACTTTTTATTATGGAAAATATATAATAATTTTGTTTGCATAACTTTAATATATAAAAAAAAAATTGTTTTACGTGACAAATTTTAATTTAATATGCCACCAAATTAAATCAATTATTCTTTATCTAGTAATACCGGTAATATTACCGAAAAAATGAGCTTATAATATTTTTTTTAAATATCTTATATAATTAATATCTTTTTAAAGAATTGAATTCGAAACAAAGAGAAATTCAAACATTTTTTATTTGCACTAAAAAAAAAACACAAAATCCTAACAGAAATTCATAATTATTTTAAATAAATATGAAAATATTAATTATCCTTTTTGAATGTTGCAGGTTAATAGATACAAAAATTTCAGATAAAAATGAATTTAAGAAAAATTTACCACTTGAAATTATTTATATATTTACACTTATAATAATCAAAATTTATTTAATTTTTTTTTTTTTTATTATCCTTTATTTACCTTTCCTAATATATTTTAAAATTTTTTTTTTTTATTTTATTTATGTTTTATTATTAAGACACCACCGATTACTGATCTAGGTAAGACAACACTGACACTCAATGAATATTTGAACCTAGTATATATAAAAGAGCTTCAAATATTTATGAATATTATAAAAACAATCACTTTAACCAAGTAATATACAAAATATAACTACATATAATAATGACAATGACGACGTCATAAAGACAATCTAATAGATACTTTGCATTTTATACATGTATAATATTTTATGTGCAAAATATATTATGTTTATTGTATATTAGGAATTATGATTTTTATGTTACAGAAGAAAAAGAAGAAGACAACAAAAAAAAAAAACCGAAATTTAAAAGAAAAGTTTATACGTTTTGTGTGATTTTTTTTTACTAGGAGCTAATTTAGTAGGTAAAACGTAAAATTCAACATAACTGACAATATAAATTTCAAGGTAAATAAAATAATATTTTTGTGGTGATAATGATTATTGAGTAAAATATTTCAGTGAATTTTTTTGAAAAAAAAAATTATTAAAAATTTAACAGGTGATTTTAAAAAAAAAAAAAATTATATTACTTTGTTAATTTAACAGTAACATAATAAATACAGTATGAAATTTAATGAAAAATCAAAAAATTACAGGATATTTTTATATTGATCAATGTACGTTGATAATTTTTTATGGTATTTTAATCAATTTGATTATCATTAATAGTTCTTTTCCAAAGAATTTTATTAAGTCAGTTAACTACATTTATAAATAGTAAGGTTGAAGAAAGTTGCAAGTATTCAGAAGGTGTAAGTATTGTAATTAAATATAATAACCTAATTTATTCCTCCATCTTTGCAAAAAGATTCTGATATTTAAGAGATTGTAAAAGGAATTCGTATTCTGATTAAAATTGTTTGAAGATATTTATCAAATAAATATTAAAAGAAAATTTTGTTATCATAATTCTTTGCCATTAAATTAATTTGATAATTATTTTTATTAAATAAAATTTGCCAAAAGTTGTAATAAATGGGTCTAGGCCGTTTCACCGCAGATTATATTCAACGCGGACATATTTACCGCGAAGTTTTTATTTATAAACAATTTATTCACCTGGTAACAACTTGTAATTAAAATCAATAATGCAATAATGCAAATTAAGTTAATTAAAATTAGGAAAATGTAATGAACTTAAAATGTAAATTGACCGAGAAGCTTTATAAATATATGGACTTAAGAAGATAACCAAAGGTTTTATATGGTATTAGGTTAAGAAGATAACCAAGGGTTTTAGACGAAATTGTAATAAAGAGATGGTTTTTCCATAATCGGTGTCAGTTACAGCGAGTGGTCAGTTAATCCGTGGCTTTAATATTGTTTTAACAATTGAATAAGTTCTCTTACGTTAGGAGAAAACTGAGGTTAATATAACCTGTTAAATATTTATTGCTAGAATACGAATATCTCTAAGCATCTATTTAAAAACTCTACCAACCTAGCTGACTAATTACACATGCTAACTATGTTTCCAGAATAGCATTTCTATTAATTTTCTATTACATAATTTTAAAAGTGTCTTCACAAATATCAATCGGTTGTACAACTTTTCAAAATGTTGTATGGAAAATTGAATGAAAATAGTAGCAGTTGGATTTTTCATACAATAAATCTCATACAACTATCAATTTTTACTTCCACACTATTCGATTTTTTGACATTCGACTGATTGAATGAAAAGTTGTAACACTTGAAGGGGTCTTAACTTTTTACAAGAATTGAGGGCTTAGTTTATTAAAAATTTAAAATACGTAAATTTTGAATTTAACCAGTAAATGAATTCCCAGAATTTTAAATTATCATTTTTTTTAATAACATATGTAAAGAGAAAATTGATATTAATTTAATTAAAGTATATAAAACTAGAATTTATTATTTTTAAAAATAATAATAATAATTCTTAATTCATTAAAATATTATCATTCCTTTAAAATAATTATCAATTTGATAAATCATTATGATCATTTGTTGTTCATTAAAAGAAATGTAACTTTCAATTTTTTTTATTTTCGACATTTTAGTGGTCATACTCGTAGCCGTAGGACGTAGGTAGGATTTTTAAACGGAATTAATATTAATGGTAATTAGTCTGTGAAAACTAAATTATCAAGTCGTATACAGTAATAATAATCGGTTTGTAATAGTTTTAGCGACGTCTTCATTGATTAAGTTGCCAAAAATTACACGATTATTACGCGCTATTAATGGCTATTATTAATTACTAATTTTCAATTACAATTGATTTTTAATGACATTTTGATTATTTTTAATTACATTTTGATGGAATAATTAAAAAATATATTATTATATTTTTTTTTTTTAAATAACTTTTATATATATCAAGAATTCAAAAACTTTAATTTCGGAAAAAATATTAGAATAAATCCATAAAACTTATTCTATAGATGTATTTAATGAGGTTAGCTTTTAAAATAACTATTTCTGTCATTTTTAGATAATTTAAGTAACATTACCAGACAAACGGTTGTTAAAGAGCAATGCCATTATTCTAAATATTGTAATTGTATATTCTTCATACATATTCATCTACTGAAAAATGTGGGGAACAACATACACATACCTAACCATTTACCCAACAATGCAATATGTCGATTGGTTAACATTTATTTTATCAACAATTCCATTGTCCGATCAGCGATTGGGGTAATAATGTAGTGAGAAAAATAAGCTATTATTTTACGAGAAGTTTAAGTAATTTTATTAACATAAGCTTCTATACATGAACATGACCAATGCTAAATCAAATGTGACAAATTCGGGAAGATTAGTGAATAATTCAAGTACGAGGAGGATGACGCTCGGACGCTTGCATTGAAAAACCATAGCATATTGCGACAACCGAATAATATTATGCAATTGTAAATTATTATTATCAATTCTGTGAGTCATAAAAGTGATTTTTTTTTATAAATATAATAAAAGAGCATTACAGAATTCAGTTATGATAATTTTTCATTCATTACTAGATTTAATGTTGCTATTTCATTTATTATAAAATATTAACAGTGTTAAAAGCACGAAGTAGAATGGATTATGACCAGTATTTGTTATCTTCTTTTCATAATTAAAATTTCTTCTTTTTTTTTGAAATATTGATTATTGGATTGCAGATGGTCAGTCCAATCCTGAAATATTTTTGTTCATTATGTAACTTATGATAAAAATTATATGATTTTAGAATTATTTATTGACCATTATATGAAAAGAGTTGATTTATTTATGAAATAGAAATTATAATACAAATTAGTTTAATTATATTCTAGTATTTTCAGGAAAAATTTACCATCTTGATCACTTTGTCACAGAAAACCATTTAAAATTATAGGTCAGGAAAATACCACGGATAGACATCTTATATAACCAATCATGGATCCCAACGAAAACGAAACAATTGAACTAGCCGGTGTCAGGCATTTCTGTATTGGTAACTACTACTTTAACGAAACTAAACGATTTAGCCCAGTAAATAACAAACGAAAAACGTACATTTACTTAACTACACGAGATGGTAGTTAGTTTGCATATTTCAAGATGCAATTTTAATTAGCCAGTTCTTAATTAAAATATAAAAAAAATGTTTTCCAAGTAAGTCGGCAATATAATTATATTTTTATAATCAAACAAACCAAACAGCATTTAACATATCAACATATTCTGCTCATAATTAAATATTTTAAGAAAATTTATAATTATCATTTATTTCTCTCTACACTTTTTACATATTTAAATTCACTAAAAAAATATATAAAATCTTAATACATCATGTAAATTTAATGGAATTGTGAACTAATTTTAATCATTATATCCTGTTAAATTCTTAACATGAATTGTTTGAGGTTAAGGTTATCAATGGCTTAATTAAATTATGGTTTTAATCTCATACCAAAATATCGTAACAAATTAATACATACAAATAATAATAAATAATTATATATATATCTTACAAATGTTATTGACCCCATGTTTAAAATCTTCAAATTGATTGATATTATTTTTGTATCTTTTATGTATATTATATACATATAAGAAAATTTTGTATGACTTTCATTTCGGTAAACCACTAATATTTCTGTAATATTTCTTCAAACTTCCCATAGACGTTTTTATGTTATCATTATTAGTTTTATTTTTAAAACTAGGTATCTGTGTTATATATTTCATTTTTGACATTGACCAAATTATGACCAACTACTTTGCTAGTAAGCTATTAGATGTTGTATTTAAAAGTTATATTATTAAGGTTACCTTCATTTATTTATTTCATTTCCTCCTGCAAATTAATTCACAAAAATTTCATTGTTTATATGTATTACATTTTTTTTTTTAATTTAGATAAAAAATATAATATTTTTAAATAATTTTATTTCATAATTAAAGCTAAATTATAATAATGTTTTATTCATTATTCTTCATTTTTTTGATTTAAATTGTATATTTTGATATAAATTAATAAAAAAATAAAAATATCAGATATTCTTTGATATGCTGCCAGTCTTACTCGCCCAATTTATGTTCCATAAACCTTTACACCTAAAGCAGAGATTGTTTATGAATTAATACTAAAATTCGAATTTGTGAGTTTATAGGTAAAACAATTCGATTATCTACCATCTACGCGTAATAAATGAAATCCATCAATTGGTTTTTCATTTGTGGAATTATGTAAGAATCAAATTCAATATTTAAAAAATCTGAATAGTCAGTCATATCATTGATGACCAATAGATTTTAATGTAATTATTGGTTCGTTAATTTCATCTAATAAATATAATAGTTGTAAGGAAGGTAATCCAATAAATAATACGACGATTGCTGGAAGGATATTTCAAATAATATCAATAACCCATGTAATAAAAATCGATTTGGAAAAATTAATATAGATTTTTCTTTTTTTTTTCAAACACATGCAGAATAGAGTGCTTGTTACAAATGTCCCGCTAAGCTACCGACACATACGGCAGCCCACACCCTATCTAGCTATTCTCTTTATTGCCTTCGGACGTATAGTATTACCAAGTTTTTACCATATTATTTCTAAATTTATTTAACATTGTCGTATCTCAATTATATAAAATAATTTGATAATGTTTACAGTCAGTAATGTCAATAATATCAGCTAATTCACAATTAATTCTAAGACCACTAAACGTGTATATCATATTTCATCCGAATCTTAAATGTAATCTTGTTTGAATAGTTTCCGTGGAATATAAAAATATGTATCTTAATATAAATGGGATTTTTAGGATGGAACAACTGTAGCTACCGATCACATCTTTGTCTGGCATTAACTAGAAGTTTTAATTAACTATTGAGTCAAATTTCATTAAAATCTGATAATTGGTTTTAGGCCATGTTGTATGGATAAGCGGAAATTTTTTCTTCTAATTTTGAAATCTACATTATTTTCAAATCTTCTATCAAAAACAGTAAGAAGTGAAGGAAAATCCACTTTATTTACAAATTTTCCAACACAACACTGGTAAAATTAAATTTGATTGATAGAAGCAAAAATTTATATTTCCACTACGCACTACTTAATAATATATACTTAGTTTTTTTCCCAAAAGTCCGTAAAATATTTGGTAGCACATACACTATTCTGTATTTGTATTGTATTTATACCATCTAAAAATAAAATTAATTTCAAAAAAAAATTGGAGGGCTCAACCGGGATTTGAACCCGGGACCTCTCGCACCCAAAGCGAGAATCATACCCCTAGACCATTGAGCCGACACGAAAAGTTTGTCCAAATTCTATATGCTGAAAATGAATATTCTAATAAATAAACCCATCAACAAAATAATAATAATTAATTACTGTTAAAAGAGTAATTTATAAACAAATACATTAGCAATTATAACAAATTAGCAATTATAACAAAATAAATTACTAAATCTAGTTTTTAAAATTAAAATTAATTCTCATTTATTTAAATTAGCAGCTAGTATTAAATAGTAACAACCAAAATAAAAAAAAAATCGGGCTCAACCGGGATTTGAACCCGGGACCTCTCGCACCCAAAGCGAGAATCATACCCCTAGACCATTGAGCCTATACACCTGTCTTGCTCAAAACTAAACACAATATACAAACTAAATTTTATATATTATATTTTTAAAGTTGTTAATATTTTTTGGAATAAGTGCTGCCATTTGCTGATATTATTATATAATAGAATTTGCCTGCCTGGATTAGTTATTTAAATATTTTGTGGTAGTAAAAATCATTTAACATTAAAATATATAATTAATGATTTATGATTTCAAATTTTAACTCTTATACCCGATTTCACATTGGAAACTTAAGCTTAACTAAACTCATTGTGTAGCTTCAGTCTGCAGCTTAAGCTAATAGGGTTTCTCAATTAAAATTTTACGTAAGCTTGGCTAAACTAAAAAATGTGAATTATTGTGAATAATAATATGATATATATATAATGTTGTTGTGAATGAAAATGTACTATAAAAATTAATTTAACATTGACATTTTTGAGTTTCTGTCAGGCACATATGTCGGACAAATATATTTTAATATGGAATTTTGTCAGACACATCCAAATTCAAAACTGTTTATTTTTGGCTCGGTACCCAATGTTTAAATTTCTTTTTTACGTTTTTTTTTTCAATTCAAATGATTTCCCTAAAATCTAAAATATATCTTTGCACTAAATAGAAAATTGTGAAAAAGAGCTCTAACACTAACTATATTTTTTAACCTTTTAACTCTATAAAAAAAATAGTTGCACTGTTTGGCTTATAAATTTCATTATAATAGACGAGGAGGCTACATTTTTTAAAAAAAAAAGGTTCTAAATTTTGAAATCCTATTGATTCCCTACGTTGTCTAGTTGAATAAATCAGCCATTTAGCTGGATTATTTACACTTACTCAATATTGAACATAATGGTGGCTAACGATTTGCGTATTAAACATTTATTACAGTACTAACCTTCAATTGAAATAAAACAATGTTTTTTAGTTTTTAATTTTAATTATATTTCACATCAAAAATTAATTTTATTTTTATTTTTAACATAAGCTTTAATATAAAAATCAATAAACATAATAGTCATAAATGCATTTTGTGGTATTACATAAAGTACTGTCCATTTTGGATATCCACAATCTGGTCCCAATAGCAATGCACTAAAATTAAGTATAATCAAACAAAATTGAACCTATATAAAAAAAATTATTAATATATTTATATATTTAATTATATACAAATATATTTATACAATTTGTAATTGTGTTAAATATTTTTTCCACCAAATATTTTTATTATTTCGATTGATCAAAGCATATAAATAATATGAATACATGACAGTATGAACCATAGAATTAAGTAATCCAGAACTAACTGATTGTCCACCTAATAAAATAAAAATTATATTTGTTAAAGTTACACAAAGTAAATTATTTTGTTTTTTTTTTTTTATATACCTGGATAAATTTTACAAGCTGACCATGCAAGTGCTAAAATACCAGCATGATGATAAATATGTAAAAATGTAACTTGTTTCTCTTTTTTCCTGAATATAAAAAATACAGTATCCAAACAATCAATCATTTTAATCATAACATAATCATGACAACCATCAACAATTTTCAATGCAATCTGAATTTAAAATGAAATAATTATTTAATTGTTATATTTAATATTAAAAATATTTCAATAATTATATTTATACTTCAGAGTATGATGTATCAACTGGTTCACAAATTAAACTATATCCACCAAAACCATAAGTATAAGTCAATCCCTAGCGATTACAAAATATTGAAATTATACATAAAATTTTAAATTCTTTTTAAATAAATTCTTACATCAATAACAAGTTTTAAATTCCAGATAATTTGTAAAAAATTATATATAATCATAATTTTATCTAAATTATAAGCTGGACGATTTTTCATAAATTGTGGTCCCCATTTTGTAACAAATTTCAAATATAAAATTATAAATATTATAATTGGTATTGGACTACTCATAAGAAATTTCTCACTGCTACGAGGATCTGAAAGAAATATTTATAATAATATATTTAAAAGTTATAATTAATTTAAATATGGAGTAGACTAAGACTATGTAACTAATTCATTATTTGATTAAAAAACATCATACATACATATATCTTATCTAATAGTACGATATGGTTACAAAAATACTAATATATAATTATTGGCTAACCATAATTAATCTAATTAATTCTATTACATTTTATTTACATATTATATAATTTTTTAAATAAAACAATGATTTTTTCTTTATAATTAATGAATTTCAAATTACACTTTTTAAATAATTAATTATATTTTTAAATTTATTTATTATAATGTAGAGTACTAAAGATCATTAAAATTAGCATATACAAAGTATTATTTTGTAGTTACTTACCACAATTCAATTCGAAAAATTGAATATATTTTTCATATAATAATTTTAAACAATACATTTCTTTTTATAAATTTTTATTAATAATTATTCAATAATTTATTAATTATTATATATTTGAATTAGATTTTAAAATAAATAACTTCTTTTTTTAAAAAAATAAAATAAAATAAAATATATTAACAGATTTCGTGCAATCCAAAGGAAGTCTTTTACTCAACTAAATTTGAAGAATGTACTACAATTTTTTTTTGGAAATAATACTCGTCGTAATTAAGGTAAAATAAATTTTAATTTAAATAAATTAATATTCAACTTAATACATTTCGACGTTATTATATTATTTACTATGGGAATGGGAACTATTACTTTTAAGTGAAATATTATATTTTAAATAAGTTTTATCAACTTTCTATAATGGTTTTTATGATTTTTAAAAACTTGGGCAATAAGATTTACCTGGAAACTAGCCTGTTCAATTCTGAGATAACAAAAATGAATGAAATTTAAATATTTTTTTAATTTTTTTTTTGTAGAGTATTTTTGGACTTGGACTTTTGATTGAATTTTATGTTTTTATCTTTATACATATACTCAAATTTTAATAATATATTAAAATTTTCATGCTTAATATATATCTTAATTATGCTCCTGGAAAGCATAAGTTATAATAATCTTCTATTATGTCTCTATAATAGTAACTATTTAAATTTAAGTAATTAAACACAAATATTATATTAAATTTTCTATATAAAAACTCAGTATTGTAAAAATTCTTGCTGGTTATCACGATTTTGTTTAAAATGATTTTGATTAACCAAAATTACTTTATTAGATTTGTTTTGAATTTTTAAACTTCATATTTCGAACAAATTGATTAACAATTCGAGCAATAAATACAAAATGTTTGTTTTTGTGTATTGGATTCTTACTTTTACTTAGTTAAATTAAAAACTAATTTAAAAATATGGCCACGATACTATACAATGACAGCTTGTTGTATTAAGAGATTAAATATAACAAATATTTATTTTTTAATAATTTTATTTATTTATTATAATACAAAAGTTTATTTAAACCGTTAATATTAAATAGGTGAAATTAATATAAAAATTGTATTTTTTCCAAGACTCAAACCAATTAGTTTATGTTAAATCCATATTAGTGTAATCACCACAGTTTTTCAGAAATAATATCTTTGGCTGTTACTTATTTATATTTATTAGTTGCCCAGGTGCCAGCTGGTGAAGGCGGATGAAGTTAGCTACAAAAAGTATTTGACAGACACTGAGACTGACAGCTTGGCTTTTTTATAATAATTTTCATTTTCATTATCAATGCTGGTTGTCCTCTTTGACAGCAATTTAGTGAAAAAAAAAGTTTTCAGTTTTGAGAAGAAAAAAAGCTAAATTTAATACTTTTACTTTTATTATAAAATTATTCGTGAGCCAAAGAGGTCAGTCTTTTTGATATAATAATAAGACGTAAGTAAATTAAACAATATTCAATTTCAATTTGAACGTGCATTATTTGCTTTGTTGCAAAAATTGGAAATGGGAAATCCTCAAAACATTTAGTATACCAAGTCCACAACCCCCGCCACCCCCCGCCATTTAAATTTTTAGAAAACTATTAACGTCATTCAGATCAGACTTTTTCTACTTCCTGATGTCATTGTCTAAATCTAAAGGAAAATAGTTATAATTATTGTGAAAAATCATGGAATAATTATTTTACAAATTCTTGAAAATGTATAAAAATGTAATTCTTAATGAAAATTAGATACTGTTGATAAATATATTTATTAAGTTAAAAAGTAAAAATTACGAGATAATTATGTAACTGCATTGTATAATTGAGTGAAGTTTTTTGTTGAGATAACTTAAGACACAGACTAAGTATTCGTATCGTAATATCAAAATTTAAAACAAAATTAAAAAGTTTTTGTGTATTTGAAGAGAAATTTTATTTAACCTCCGAACCGAATTAATATTTAGTTATTGGCCCAGAAATCTCATCAGAAAACGAAATATAACTTTGACATAATATGTGTGTGCGTGTACTCATTATACAATTATACACCGTGTTTTGTTAACAACCTATATTATTTTTTTAGTTCATATTTTTTTAATAAATCATTTTAATCTCATTTCAAAGGTTATAATATCTGCTTCTTTAATATTTTATTTCCACCATACAAAACTTTTTGTCACTGTAAATACAATTAAATTTTTTTTTTTTTAATCTAAGTAATATTTTTTTTCTTCTCTCTATTTATTTAGCTATCAAGCTGTTAAATCGGTATCAGCTATTTTAACACAAAATTATAACTAAAATTCTTACAATTAAAGTGTGACTACATAACAAAAAACCAAAGAGAAAAACCAGCGAATTAAAAAAAAAAAAAACAAAAAAAAAAACAAAATAAAAAACAAATCAATAACAACAAAAAAGGTCATTGTAAAAAAATGGCTGATAAACAAATAGATGTTGAAACTGCATTACTGCCACCCAGATTAAAATCAATAAATGAATCTCAAGATATTGATTCAGATTTTAGTTCAAATTCACCATTAAATATGCGTCGAAATAATCATCATCATCATATCGATCATAATAGACAACACTCAGAAGATGAAGATTATGATTATGATGATGATTGTAGTAATGATATTTATCATGATGTTAATGGTATGATATTAAGAAAACGTAAAAGATGGTTACCAGATGGTGAATCATTTGATATACACACAATGGATTTATTAGAATATGATGATGATGAATTGATTGAAGAAGATGATCCTGGTTGTCCATTACCATCTACACCAGAAGATACACAATTAATTGAAGCTGAGGTGAGTTATTCAATTTAGTTTTGTATTGTCAAAAATACCTATTAGAAATAGATTTTAAAAGAAAATGTTGTCGATTGAGTTCAATTAATATTTTTTTATTAATTGGAATTTATTTAACCTTTTTATTTTTTATATCTAGAATTATATTGGTTATACATTAATGATAAATATTTTCATGAGCACAATTTATTTGCTGATATCGATAAATTAGAGGGCGTTTTAGTGTATTTATTTCATTCAAAAGTCTTATTTTTCTCTATGAAATAAACCCGCAACAAAAATTCAAGAAAATAATAGGATTTGCGCAATAGCATTTATCCATAGAGTGCGCCTGACCATTCGGGCACGTGGGCTATAATAAAAACAATAACAACAAAATAGGTCATTTGAGTTGTATCATTGCCAAAAAATTGCTGATAATCAGAGCTGGCTGTAGTTACTGACTATCGGGCGCATGCCTGTCACGTTTCTACTATAGTTTTCATGTATTTCAGCTGATTAAAAATATCCAACGCATACTATTTTATAAATTCCGTCATCGATTAAAAATAGTATCGCCTTCCTTCATCAGGGACATATTATTAAAACGAATCAGACTAATATCCTCAATAAAATATATGAAAAATACTAAATCATTTTCTTAATTTTTTTTTTTTTTTTTAATTTGATCAACTCAAATTGCATTTCACATTTTTATGTTATTATTTTATATTACCTCAATAAAAGTGGAAATTAAAACTAGTAAAAAATATAAAACCCTGTATTTCCATGCAAATTACCGCAGAAATTACTATCTGTTATCTGACTATCTCCCTATAGTTTTTGTGACACATTTTGCTCACGTAAATCAAGCCTTTACAATATTGAGAAAAATTTGAGTTGATTAAATTGAAATTAACATAAATGAATTTAAATTAAATTGGTAGTAAAACTTTTAGCGTTTCCAATATAATAAATTTATATATATATTGGTCGAAATTCTTTAATTTAGAATATAAATGTTAAAATAAATATGATTTTCGATAATGTTTATTTTTTTGTTATATTTCTATGTTAAATGTTAAGATTCAATTTTATACTTTTAAAAATCACTACTGCTATATTAAAAATAAGGTTAAATGTACATATTTTTTAGTACCTTCACATGAAAACATGCTAATTTATTTAATTAAAGTTAGCTTTAAATTTTCACATAAATAATATTTACATTAAATTCTTTTTAAAGTTGTAACTATGTGGATATTATTATTAAATAAAAATTGTTATAATTAATTCAATAATGTTTTATATTAATTATGTTCAGCCTACAAAAATAGGAAAAAATTTATATATGCACAGATGATGATCAGTAATTTCTTTGTAAATATTTGAATAAATGTGCTTTTAATTTATATTTTTTCAATTGCGGGTCACTCAAATCGATTAGCTACAAGCAGCTTTGCAAATATAAGTACAGTATATTTATTTAGAAATTATAAAATAATTTGTTAAACGTAAATAATATTTTTATTTCCTATAAAATTAATATTTATTAAATAAGATTATACATATTCATTATCATTCTGACTGCCATTTCTGTGAATAAATAATATTAAAATATTTCCGTTGTAAACCTAAACCTTGTCTTATACTACAGTTATAAACAAATATTTTTGACATTATAATGTATTTTTCAGATATTTAATGAAAATAATTTTTAGTATTAGACATATGGCACAAAATAAACAAATTTATATGCTAGCGTAAAATCATTTTTTTTTTTTTCAAAATGAAAATTTATGAAAAATATTTTACTAATATGTTACTACAACGATTAATATAAATTGAATTCAGGCAAAAAAGTTTAGGCCCGAGAATATTGTCAGAGTTGTATAATAATATATAATAAATAAGATATTATCGTCGTAATTATGTTTAAATAAACCTAAAATATAAAATCACACAAATATTTATGTAGATATTAACATAAACTTCATAAATTAAATTAAAGGTTAATTAGAATGGTCTTTTTAAAGTTGATAAACAAATATAATGCTATATGTATATGTATTTTACTATTTTATGAAACTAAATCTAAATCGTTTAGAATTATGCTTAATAAATATAAATGCGCATATTTAAAATTTCTTTCAGTCAGACCATAATATTAATCTCATTTATAATAAATTCTTTTTTTTGTGCTATTGATAATGTATTATAAATTCTAAAGCTAATAGAGCAGATTATCATGAACATTTCATCGAGCATTTTTTCGTTCACATTTACTTTGAAAAAACTTGTTTGAATCGCTTTTTCCAAAAATAATAGAAATATTTTGGCTATTGCGTGCGCCATTTCCAGTTCGATAAAAATATAATGTTTCTGCGCATGAATCATTTTAACATTTATTGAAAACTCGCTTTAAAAAAATTTAATTTTATTGCTAATTATTTAATTATTGATAAAATTTCCTGTTATTTTTTTTTATATAAATTTATTTTTACGCATATAAATGTTAAAACAAGGAATTTGATGTCGGAAATACCGACGATCCTGTAATATGGGCTAAATTGTTATTTTCATCGTTGACGGTAATTTTATTATTAAAAAGAAAAAAAAAATTAAATTAGATTGTTATTCTTCAATTAAATTTAAGTTAGTTTTAAAAATTAGTTTATAATTCCCCAACAAAAAATATTACTTGGTACTTCAAATTTTATTTTAATAGTTTTTCTTATTTTGCTGTTGTTTTTAATAATATGAATTATTTATTATAAATTCCCAGTTTAATAGTAAAAACATTAAATTTTGAATAATAATGATTCAGAGTTTACAATTTAATTCCATGAGTAATTTTAAAGTTTTAGGTTATAGAAATAAAATTTTAAAGATATTTTTAAATATTTAATGTAATCTGTAATGTAATGAAAATTTTAAAGATATTAATTAATTTTGTAGGTTTTTTTTTAATTGACCGTTAAATGTAAGTGTAATATTTTTTCATTATTCTGTCATTTTTATATTAATTCTGAAAATGTAGAAAACAATTTAACTTATTTATTCTAATTGTTATTTATAAGGGGAAAAAAGGTACATAATTGAATAGAAGTTGCAAAACAATTACGATTTATTTTATTATACAGGGATGTAATAACGCAACGAATTATTACGTTAATTTGACTTTGTACGTTTAATATTAAAATTATGAATAATTATGTTATAAATAGTTATCAATATATTCACTAAACATAAATTTTAATATCGTATTATTAATTAATTTGTATTTTTACGATAATCAAGAAATGAATTAGATATACATATATAACTACTCTATTGACCGGTGGCGTAAGTTATAAGAACTATATGCCCTATTTTCTACTGAGTTTCTGGACTAGTATTTTAATACTTCAATATAATGCAAATGAAACGTTATTGATTATTATAAGTATATATGTATATATTAATTACATTATTATAATGTATCGTTCGTTTTACATCTCTGCTAATATTTTGGGTAAATATTTTATTGATAGCAAAACATACATACTGGAAATAATTTAGTCTAACCTATTTTTCTAATGTTCAATAAAAATATATTACATAAAATACTTGTAGTTCAAAATTATGAAAAGAAAAAATAATTTATAAAATATATACAGGGTAGTCCAGTTGAGGACGCAAATACTTTAAGAAGGGGCGATTAATTGTTTTAAGTAAAGGGTGTCCTAAATTTGGTGTCTATTTTAAACATTATCCGAGGTACAGGGTATATAAATAAGTTTTAGGATTGCAACTTAATACAACTATTAAACTATAACTCTTAAATATTGATTAGAGACGCATTTTCAGTTTACATTAATTTGTACACAAAGTAAATAAACTTTTTTTTTTATTAATTTTTTAAGAAAATATAATTATTCTCAAATCAATTAATTTTAAATTTTATTTATAATTATTATGTTGTTTTGCCATGTCACCTAGAAGTTAATCATACAATTGTATACAATATTTCTCTAAATTAACTTGAAACGCAGATCATTTTCAAGATAATACGATTTTTTACTTAAATATGAACTTAAAGAATCATTCCTTAAAGTGTTTTGCGTCCTGAACCCGTCCATCCTATATATTTAAAACATTGTCATCAATTTTAACATGTTTACGAAATATTTTTTTAAATATTGAATCAACACTTTACAATTTTTTGAATAATATTCACAGATGACGGAAGTTCTTAAAGCTGGTGTACTTTCAGATGAAATTGATTTAGGAGCATTAGCACATAATGCAGCTGAACAGGCCGAGGAATTTGTCCGAAAGGTATTTAATAAATTTAACATTTCCTAATTTTATAACAAAACAATATTTTTTTTATAAATTTTAGGTTTGGGAAGCCGGTTGGAAAGTATGCCACTATAAACATTTACCAAAATGGTTACAGGATAATGACTTTTTACATAAAGGACATCGTCCACCATTGCCTTCATTTGGTGCATGCTTTAAATCAATATTTCGTATACATACAGAAACAGGCAATATTTGGACACATTTATTGGGTTGCGTTGCATTCATAGGTGTTGCATTATATTTTTTAACGCGCCCAACACCTGAAATTCAATTACAGGAAAAAATTATATTTGGTGCCTTTTTTGCTGGTGCTATAATTTGTCTTGGTTTCTCGTTTGCTTTTCATACTTTAAGTTGTCATTCAGAAGGAATTGGTAAATTATTCTCAAAGTAAGTTTATAAAATTATAAAACTATAAATTAAATTATTATTTAATTATTGTTTTCATATAATTTATAGATTAGATTATTGTGGTATTGCATTATTGATTATGGGATCATTTGTACCATGGCTTTATTATGGCTTCTACTGTCATTATCAACCAAAAGTGATATATCTGTCTGTTGTATGTGTATTAGGAATGTTATCAATTATTGTATCGTTATGGGATAAATTTTCTGAACCTGGTTTAAGACCATTAAGAGCTGGCGTCTTTATGAGTTTTGGGCTATCTGGTATAATACCAGCTATACATTATGGTATGATGGAAGGATGGATTAGTCCAATTAGTCAAGCTAGTTTAGGATGGCTAGTTTTAATGGGTAATTAATTTTTTTTATGTAATAAATGATATAATCATTGAATATTTTTTTTTTTATTAGGTTTACTTTATATTCTTGGAGCATTATTTTATGCAATGCGTGTACCAGAAAGATGGTTTCCTGGAAAGTTTGATATTTGGGTAATTTTTTTTATAATTTTAATTGATAAATTAGCACTTTACAGAGTAATCGTTTACAATTAATTATCTGATCAGTTGACAAGTATTTTGAAATAATTTTAATCCATTAAATTAATTCTAAGAATGGTTTGCGTTAGACCACTTTAATTGTTATAACAATCTGTAATATCTGCGATCTTTTAAAAAAATTATGTTAATATATTGTCAACAATTAGTAATATTAGATTAATAAATATGTAACGAGGCCTGTATTGTGTTAAAATATTTAAAATTAATTTTATATTTATTAAATTTTATTTAATTTCTTATTTTTATTTTTAATTTATTAGTTCCAATCGCATCAAATATTTCATGTTTTTGTAATCGCAGCTGCATTTGTACATTATCATGGTATTACCGAAATGGCAATGAATCGTGTAAAATATGGAGAATGTACAGTACCACATACCCCAATTTCTCTTTGAAAATAGGCAATAATTTAAAATTAAATTTAGTAAAATTCAGAACACAAAAAAGAAAAAAAAGCCCAACAAAAAATTTATCATTTCAGATATTTTTTATTTAAAAAATTTTTATATTTTCTAAAAATCTGTAAAAATTTAATAATGCAGAATAATTTAAAAATTATGGATTTTTTTTGTTATTATATTTGTGAAATTGTTATTTAAAAAAAAAAAAAATCAATACAAAATTTTTTTTTTATATCTTTAAAATTTATGTTTCTACTAATTTGAATTATTAAAATTTTTCTAATGTAAGCAAATTTTTGGATTACTTAAATAAAGAATAAAATAAATATACAATTTATATTTAAATTCAAAATTACCATTCTAATCTGTTGGAAAAACAATATATTTTTTTGTTATATAAATTGTATATATATAATAAAGTAAATTAGATTAGACGATTAGAGTATAAAATATTCGTAAATGCTATAATTGAAAAAATGCTCTATATGTAAGGAGAAGTAACAAACGAGTTAGTAATGACTGACACTTAACATATTATAATACGTAAAATCTATTAAGAATATTTGAAATATTTATGTTTTTTGAAAAATAATCTCAATGACATTGAACTAATATATCAATCAGTCTTAAAATATTTAGTAGGTATTCCATATTGGATTAATTACAGATAAAAACCAATTTATATAATCACCATTGATTTTAAAAATCGAGTAACAAAAAAAATCATAATTATAGCGTTTATTACATTTTATACTCTATTCTATTCCACAACTTTGTTTTCACTGTTCTGTTTTTTTCACAAATTTATTTTTGTTGTTTTACTTCTTATTTTTGGTATATATTTATATGTTTTTATATTTTTTTTTTCTCTTTTATTTATATTTTTAATAAATTTAAATCAAAAAACCAGTAATTATCAACATAAAAATATGTATGGAAGTTTCAGGCTACAAAAAAAAACCGTCATTTTAATTACAAAGACATTTAATTTTTAAGTAAATAATAGTAATATTTATATGACTGAAATTACCAATCAATAAAATAAAAACATAAATAAAATATTTATAATTATAATTTGAATTAAATAAAAATTGAAATAAGAAAAAAAATTTACAATAATGCAAGAAAATCATAAGATTTTAAATAAAACAACAATTCATACATTTTTTTTAAGAAATAATTTAATATTTGCTTTAAATACTAAAAAAAAAAATTATAATTTTTACTAATCATCACACAGCTCAAATTAGTAACTACAATGATAAAAAAAACTACATTATTTTTAAACAAAAATAAGCTCTAAAAAAAATACTGTCAATTCAATTTGTAATATTTTAATTTAAATTTTTTTTTGTAGATTTTCCATTAGAATAAAAATGTGGAGGCTAAAATTGTTGAAATTTATAAATGTAGTTTTATTTTTAAAGTAGTAGAACTCTTCTAAAACTAGATAGCTAAAGCTATTAGATAATGTTAAAAGAAACAATATTTAAAAAAAAATATATATAAATTTCATTCTGATTTAGTATTTTGTGAAATAATTAATATAATTTATTTTATATTTAAATTTTTTTTTAAAAGCATAGAAGAAATTCGAATAATTTTATGATTGTTTTTAAACAATTTAATAAATCTTAAAAATGAAAAATTTGTATTACTTAATTTGACATTAATTTGTAATTAAAATTATATATCAAGGAAAATATGAAATATATATATACTTATATTATTATAAAAAAAATTGTTCGTTTGGTATTGGTTTCGGAAAGTAAAGAAAATAATAAATTAGATTTTGCATTGTCTTTGGTCACATGAACTTGGAAAGTGTATTATATAATTATTTAATAATCATCATAAAGAAAGTTCAAATCAGTAAATTTCTCCAAGAGTTTTTTATAATTTTGTATTGTATTTAGCGATTTAGCTACCAGTTAGGCTTATTATAATTACATTTCCTATCCATGTGAAGAAAGAGATTTGGCATATGATTTTTTGTTTGTAATAGTCGTTAAATTTACCTAAAAATTAATTTTTTGTTGTAGTTTAATTTTTATTTTTTAATTAAGATAATATTTTGTAGATGATTTTTCTCACTCGATTTTCCTCAAATAGAATATTGGGTAAACTGATGCTAACGGCTCAATGGTCTAGGGGTATGATTCTCGCTTTGGGTGCGAGAGGTCCCGGGTTCAAATCCCGGTTGAGCCCGCTTATTTTTTTTTATTTTAAATTGCAATTGTTTATTCTTTATTTTAAAATTAAATAAATTATAATTATAATTTGTGGAAATTAATATACGATATATAAATATTGAATATTAATTTTAAATTTTATACACATTTAAATGCTGATGCAATCAATAGCAAAATAATTCTATGGCAATATTGTTAAAAATTTGCAAATACAAAAAAACTGCGGGCTCAACCGGGATTTGAACCCGGGACCTCTCGCACCCAAAGCGAGAATCATACCCCTAGACCATTGAGCCGATATAATGATGTTGTCAAAATAATAATTTCAAAAAAATATAAAAAGGAAAAATGTTATTTAGTTTTTAATTTATATTACACATATTTTATTATTTTAGTGACACAGTGATAATTTGGCGCCGTGTCAACTTTTAGTGAATATTCTTTTTAATTTGCAAAAAAACTTCATTAAAAAAGATAAATAATATACAGTGAAACCTGCTTTAAACGGAACCTCAAACGGAACCGAGAAAAATTTCCGCCATCGAAAGGTTTCCGTCTAACAGTGTTTATTAAACATATTTTAATATATTATAAAAATATTGATTATTGATAAAATGTGGTTTTGTAAATTCATTTCGAAAATCTCATTTTGGTATCATTGAAAACTTATCATATATACGTTTTTAATTGTCAAAATGAAAGCCCTATTAATGTGTTTTTCAATGTTAACAATGGAAAGCATTATGTTAATTTCAAACATTTCGAATCGATTATAAATTTGAACGTTAACTAATTTCATATCGACAGATATTGGTGGGCTCTAAAAATTGGAAGCATTTTTTATAAATATTATTAAAAATTAAAATTAAAATGATCGATACAGGGTAGTTAGAAAAATTTAAACTGAAATTAAAATATATATAAAAAGTAAAAGAAAATTGCTGAAAAATATGGTGTACTCAGTTGCGCTTTGCAATTACTATTCTATTTTACATATAAAATAATGGACTTACTAAATTATTGTTTTCACAAATGAATTGTTGTACATACTTTTTTTATTTTTGTACCATAAAAAGTTTCATTGGCTGAACGGAGAGAATTAGTGAAACAAAACAATGAAGCTGGTTTTGCTGGTGTTCAGTTAGCTTTAATGCGTAGAACCACAGATCGATCGATATATAAATAACATTCCGCCCAATATATTACATACTACCTTAGCTATAGAAAACCTCAAAATTGCTTCAAAACCTGAGAAAGTAATATCTTTTTCATTTATATGTTGTGTTAATTTTAAGGTATTAACGAAATATTTATTGCTATACTGTTGTATACTCTATTATATATAGACAGTATAGATAAGTAAAGGGTCTTTCAATATGTGTGATATATTTGGCAATAAGGATTGCGTCCGATAGGGATGTCTGACATATATTAATTTATGCTTTTTTTATTCATTACAGATATTCAAATCTTCATGGATCGCTATTCAAATGAACAACGTTTACAAATCGTTAAATTATTTTATCAAAATGGGTGCCGGTGCTCCATTGTTGAAACTCAAAGAGCACTGTTTGTATTTTATGATTACTAGTACTACACAAGCTATACGTCAAATTGTGGGTAGATGTGAAACAAATTTTATTCTACACAATATCACAACATCAGGACGTCAACGGAATATTCATAGTGAAGCCAATATCAATGCTAGTGTTACTGAAGATACTAATTTAACAATTTCATTTCGATCTAAAAAATTAAACATTTATGATACTCCAGATATATGGCATATTTTACGAAAAGGTTTTGGTTTTATTTGATGCGTCGCCGTTTATATGATTAAGAATTGGAACAGCTTGAAGTTTATGCACTTTTTTTAATTAAAAAATCATGTTTTCGAATGAAGGACATTTCTGGTTGAATGGATACGTTAATAAAAAAAATTGCCGTATTCGTGGTATATCAAATTGCCGTTTGATCGAATTGGCTTTCTCAGGCGTAGTCGTGGTGGTCATATGAATGAAATATTGTTCAAAAAGTAATGTATAACAAAAAAAAAACTTTTTTCATTCATACCTTTTCTTTTATTTTAATTTAAAATTGTATCACGCTTAATGACAGACCATTTATAAATATATAATTATTTATTTAAATGCAAATTTAAGAGTTTTTTTTTTTCAATATTTATTTAAAAGTTATTACATAATTACAATATTTAACATGGCACAAGCAACATCATTTTATTTTTTCTATTATGTGGGCCTGCTCCGTATCGAAAAATCAGTCAATTAATATATCCAAATTATAGAAATATAGTTGGTTCATCATTTAATTAATAATTACTATAATTTATGAATCTAGATTTTATCTGGTACAGGTTATTTGTATATTCAAAAGTTCCACTCAAATATTAAAACGTTGTATTGTTAATTCTATAAAATTTATTTCTTCCAAAAAATTGATATGTACAACAATTTTCTTTTATACAATTATTAATTATACTACTTTCTAATTTTATTTCAAATTCATATTATAATTTTATGTTTTTATTTAAATTAAATATATATATATATTGGCGTTTGGATATAAAGAACACACATATTAAAATATAAATCTAATTAACATTTAATAGCAATTTTTTATAACACAGTTATTTTAAAGACTTATATTAAAAATTTTTTTTTTATTTTTTATGATATTTAATTATTTATATTATTGTGTTTTTTTTTTTGGTCCTTAATATTTTTTTTTTATAAATATTATATATTTATATAATAAAAAGAAAACTAAAAAAAAATCTTATTCTAACTATATATTTTTTATTGTTTTTTTTTTTTTTTATTTGTAACATTTACAAATTCTTGCATTAATAATAAAAGCAATCTAAACATATATTTTTTATTAATCATCTTTAATCTCTTTTGGAATAGAATTTTTTAATGCTTTTTCTTTATTATAACTTTGAATATAAAATGAACTGAACATATATGTAAATAATCCAGCATTGAATGTTAGAAGAGCAGCAATTGATTTTGGGAATTGACAATCTGGTTGGAATTGTACTTGTAATGTATGTACGAAAATAATTAAAAATTGTACCTAAAGGAAAAAAGATATCTAAATAATATTGCAAAAAAAAAATTTATAAATATTATTTTTAATATGAATCTTACGATTTGCATAAGTGTTAAATATTTTTTCCACCATAAATATTTTTGTACATTTGGTCCCAATGCAGATAATAAATAATAACCATACATAAGAATATGTATAAATGAATTTATACAACCAAGTAATGTACCATGTCCACCAGCAAAATATTTAACACCAATTAATGCACAAACTGGCATTAATGTATGATGATATAAATGTAAAAAGGTTACTTGACGCTGTCGTTTTCTTAACACGAAAAATACTGTATCTAAAAGTTCAGTAATTTTTGCAATATAATAAAGCCATACAGCACGTGCCATCTAGAATAATAAAAAAATATATATCAAATTAATTAAAGTCAATATTTTTTAATAATTGTTTTTTTTACTCTAATTTCATTTGCATTATCTGTTCCATAATAAACGGGTTGGCAACTATAACTATAATTTTTTCGCCATCCAGCTTCGAAACCCTAAAATTAAATTAAGAAATTAATTTTATTATATAATTTTTTTTTCTATTTCAAGTTTGTGGCTTAACATTTTTGATTTCTTTAGTTAAATTTTTTTTTTTTTTTTATGATAAATTTCTTACCTCCCACCATAAAACTATACTGAATATAACTTGAAATGCATTATAAATCAATAAAGTATTTTTTAATTCATATGGTTTTCTATTTCTCATATATCTTGGACCAGCATATAAGCAAAAATATAAATATGTCACTAATATAACCATTAGTGGTGTTGGTGAATTTGATAATAACCATGATTTTGTTCTTTGATCTATTTTTTTTTTATTAAATTAATATATAAATTATATTTATTTTTCAAATCATAATTTTTAAGTATCTTACCTTCGTTATCAACAAAAAATTTCACTAATCTATCAAATACTCCACTCATATTTAATTATTTATATATGTTTATTCTAAAATGATAATTAGTTCTTCTGAAATTAAAATAATAATTATATATATATTAATTAATTTATTTAATTTAATTATAAAATTTTAAATTTATGTATTTAAAAAAAATGAAATTTCCCATATTTCCTAATGTTGGTTTATAAATTTGACTATAGCTTATTAATTTTCTTATGTAATATAAATCATTAATGAAAAATACAATCAATTTTTTGTTTTTTTTTGTAGATAAATTTATGTAATATATTCGCCCACATAGAATTTCTCAATAATTTTCTTATGTTTTTTATGGTTTTGTGTTTTTTTTGATTGAATGAACTTTTTTTTTTGTTTTTTTTTTTTTGTTTTTTCCAAAATATATAATATCATATTTAATATTTCATTAAATAAATGTCGATACACTAAATTTTTTTTATCTATATAAATAAAATTACAGACACAAACAAAATAAATACATAAAAATATGTAACATCTTCAAAATTATCAATGGAAATTATCTGAAAATATCCAAATTGCGATTTAAATTTAACAAACAAAATAATAATAATAAAAAAAAAATGCACAACACGTTGGTATATATCACAAGATACGATATGCTTTTAGAGTATACTTTATGTAAACACAAATTTTTCTTAGGGCAATAATAATAATAAAATAAAAAATTATGTTAATTTTTGTATATTTTTTTTTGTTTCGTATGTGGAAATATTTATCTATAAGTTTTAATTTTATGTTTTTTAAGTTAAATAATAACTACACCGGATATTGACTTTTTTTAAAATTTTGATTATTTTTATTTCCAAATATAATTAGTTATTTTAAATTAAAAGAACTTACAATTTTTTTTTTTATTATTTATGTTAATATTAATTTGTTTATGTTTAGTGGTACAGTATTGAACTGTAAGTAAATAATATTATTTAACTAAATTTATAAACTAAAACGATATTTTATAAATTATAAATATAATGTTGTAATTATATAATACCCCACTTCAATTATAACATTAAAACTTAACTTCTTTCTCTATGTACTATTTAAATTGTTGTATTTCCAGCTATTTTTTTATTTCTATATAATTAGTAAAAATTTAAAACCAGACAGATTACGGAAAAGTGTATCCAAAATACTATATTGAAACAAACTATAAAGAAGGTCAACCTTTTCTTGTTGTTTTACTGAAATAATACAACAATTTCTAAAATTTTAACAACATTACAATTCCAATATTTCAATTGTATATAAAATATGTTATAAAATATCTATAAGATATAAAATTTAAACCTTACTAAGAAATTCACAAAATTACATGTAATTTTCATTCAATTTATTTTAGATATATAGTTAATAATGTTTTATGGTTTACGTCAATTACTGAAAATACATTTTTTTTTCTTCCAAAACTGTTAATAACACCCTAACTTAATGACCTTCAAAGATTTGTTACATATCATCATCTAATTTTGAAATTTCTCATAATTTTTTTTGGTTTGGTTTTGTTTTCTTTTATCATTTTCGTTGTAAGAAATTGCACAAGGTGTGAACTTTTTGTAAATAAGATATTAAAAAATGAGTTAATAATGAGACAATTTATTTTGATTGTGAGAAACACTTGCGAATGTCCATTTTTTTTAATTAATAATAAAAAAAATTAATTTAATTTACTGGTTTAATATAAAAATTATATTTCATAACTTTTATATTAATAATTTTATAGAAATATGAATTATGTTATTACTATAAATTTTGAATTTAGAAATTGTGAAATTAAATTTAATTAAAAAAATTTAAAAAATATTATAATGTGTCATATTCTATTCATTTTTCAAACCTCGTGTTGACCTTTCGAATATATTTAATAATTTAGGAAATTATTTTTGGATAATTTCTTATAATTATTTTTACTTATTTAATTTAATTTTGAAGTTTATTATGTAATTTTATGATTTCAAGTTAATGCAAACTCCTCCTTCCTGAAAAAAAATTATATGTATTTAAAATAAGGGTAGTAATAGTAAGGAAATTTAAATTTGAAATTTGGAGTGTTTTAGTATCTGGATTTCGACATATATTTATGTAGTACACAAATATTGGTACTTGCATCCAAACATACGTATGGACTAGACACCGGAATGTTTTCAAACATTTAAATATAGGGTATAACAATTATTACTCTCCATCGAATAGAAGAGTTCGGAAAATTAAAATTTCTTTGGAAATAAATTATATTCATGTATATATATGATTTTCTGAAGTGTATAATCAAAAGTGAATCTTTGGTATAATAAAACATTTTCAAGTATTGACTTCATTGAGAGAAGATTGTTTAAAGATATTTATAAATAATAATTAATTGCATATATTTAATAACATTTAATATATTTAGTTATTTAGTAAAAGTACTACTTAAAGTATACAAAATAATTAAAAAAAATATCAAGAAATTTTTGTAATGTATTAAAATGCATTAATAATTACTTCATTTAAAAGTATTTAATAATTACCTCAAAAATTTCATATTGAAAATTATATTTTCATTTTAGTTGAATTTTGAAATTCATTATCTAACAATTCTGCATATTGCATAAATAGGACAAAAATTAATCAATATAAAAATTGCAAATTTAAATTTATGTAATCAATTTAATAGATACTTAAATCAGTTTTCTTTTATTCGAAAAACGTTCTAAATTTCATAAAATATCTCATGATATAATAATTTTTTTTTTGATCCAATACTGTTAACAAAACTGCATGTAATCAGTTTTTGGTATCTTCCTTAATAAGTTCAGTTTCTATATCAAAAAGCTTTCGATTTTAAGGAGTGGATTCTGTTGTCAATTGGAAACAGGAAGTACGAGAACAGGTTCTTTTTTTTGTGTTTGTTTATTTAAAGTATAATTTTTTGCAATTCCTTTTTTTCGTTTTGCAAAAAAAAATTTATTGTTAAAAACTATGAAAAAAAAAAAAAGAAATTATATTTTATATGAACTTGAAATTTTTTTGTGTTCAGGGCGTTATTTTCAGGTTATTTTTTTTTTGCTTTTTCTTAAATCGAGTTTTTAAATTTATTAAAATTGCCGGTTAAAAGAACTTTATTATAGTTTTTTTTTTCTTCTTCTGTGACTAAATGTCAGTATTATAATTAAATTAGTCTTAAAGAATTGTGAAAATATATGATTAATTAAGAGATATTTTATGTTATATGATAACAAATCAAATCGAGATATTAAAAATTTGGTTTTTATTTTTTATTTTGTTTAATAAAAACTATAATAAAATTTTGTGACGTTTATAATATTTAAAGTTATTAAAATAAGACTCATTTTAATTCAATTTAGGTACCGGTTTGAATAAAACATAAAACATTAAATTTTTGAAAATATGATATAATCATTCACAATAATATTATAATAGATACTTTGTTGATTTTTCACAAGATACTAAAAAAATTTATGTATACTTGTGATTTTTTCAAATACAATTTAAATTTTCAAATTTTATTACTGACCGAACTCCGACGGAATGAATAGATTAGATAATTTTAAGACTTGTTAAAATCTAAATTATGTATTTCAAGTCGGTCAGTATTTATGTATAGTTATGTGTTATGTATCTGTCACATCAGGACTTAGAAATTTATTATCTAAGATAGTTTTTAATAGTTCCACAGAAAGATTCAGATCCGAAAGTAGGTCCCGTAGAATTGAAAGTACTTAATTTATAATTTAATGTATAATCCGGTAAAAAATTTGAACTGGAACTTATTTAATATTTTAGTTTGGATGAGGTTTATTAAAATGAATTTGACAATTTCTCAAGTAAGAACCAAAATTAATCAAAACTATAAATTAGAGTAATTTCGTTAATTTGTATTTTTACATTCCAGATTATAAATTTTTGTATGTGTTACTGGTATAGTTCACTCCATAATGATCAAATATTATCGGTATATGAAAGTTCTTTACAATTTATGCTTATACGAATGTTATAAAACGATTACTAATGATCAGAAAATCAACTGTTACTCAGCTCACATTGAATTTTTATTCTATATTTTTTTCATTTTATTTACATAATTATTTAGACAGTTTGTCTGGAATTTTATTATGTTTATTTATATAAATTATTAAATTTTTTACATAATTTTGTTCATCAGATTTTATTTAATTGTGAAGTATAAATTTACAATAAATCGCGAAGTTTAAAAGATTAAATTATATTAAAAAAAAATATATATATATTTCTATAATTATGTATTCATCGTAATTAATGATTAAAATGCGTTCTCATTAATTATATATTTCATATTTTTGTGAGTAATAATTATATAAAATTTCGTATTTTAATTATAAAATGTATTTTTTCATTGTTTTGTATTTAATTTAATATGTAATATATGAAAATTTTATATCTAAATAAATTTTCCAATCAATTAAAAATTTCTAATTTTTTTTGGAATAAATTTTTTTTTTTTTTTAATTTAGGTAAGCATATTTTACATATATGGTAAATTTGTGATTTTATAAGTTTTGTGAAGCATAAAAACATAAATAATATAAATATAGATATTATACTATTTATTTTCAAATCACCCACACAAATCTAAAGCCTAACATAATGGAAAAAACATAAATGAAAATTATGCAATTTAACATAAAAATCTAATTGGTCATCATTTAAATACATAGTAAAGTGAGTATTTTTTTTTTGTTTCTCCAAATTTCCGATTGTTGACCTAAACTCAAAATTTATTTGATAATATTATATATTTCATCAGGTCATGTCTGCTATATACGATGTGACCATGCTGGCTATAAACAAAAAAAATTGAAAGTAAATGAATCAGATTGAAATAAAAAAAGAAGAGTTTCGTTTTTTATTCAGTATTTTTTGTTTTGACGCATTGTAGGATGATAATAAAAATATTATTTAAATGTAGTAGAGTTACAGTATTTTTATTAAAGTCAATTTTTTACAAATAATATGCTTATAAGATTGAAAGTAATTTGAAATTATGAATAAATGTTTATGTTATATATATTTTTTTTGTATTATTACTATTAGAAACTATGAGTATAGACCAACCTATAACATTAAAATGATTTGATTTATTGCATGTGGAAGCTCCGGAATAGATTAAATTGAAATTTTAAGAATATGCTTATAAATATTTTAAATGTAAGGTAAGAATTTAACTCGAAAACTAATAATGCAAATTAATTATAAGCTTTATAAATCTCGAATTAATAATGTAATGTCATCATAATTTTTATATACCACTTTATAAATTTTAAATAAAGAAATGCTTAATATTTTTTTTTTCAGAATTTCGTATAAATTATTGAATTTAAATTATATTTTCTGAAATATGTAAATATATTTTTATCCAACGTTTATTAATTTAGAATTGAGATTATGTAGAATTTTTCGATTTAAAAACAAACTACGATTCTACTTTAAATATTATTAAAAAAAATATAATGGCTGTTATGGAGTCTGTTTGGCTAACACTAAATAAAATAAAATAATTCATATTTAAATATTTTTGATAATGAAAATAATCACATTTCCGGAACACAAATTAATTCATATTTTACATAATATAAAAATGCAGTGAAATAAAATTAAGTTCACTTCCAACTATTAACTTATTTTTTATAATTACGCTGATGCCTTGGATATTTCCGCAGACTTAGATGTTTTTAGTTTTTAAGGTTTTTCAATTAGTTTTATTACTTTTTCAGTTACAAAGAAGGTATTTAGATGTTACCCCTTTTTGCATAGCCCAAATTTGAAAATCATCATAGAATTGTTTAGGTACCAAAAGTAAAATTCATAAAATACAAAAAAAAAAACGTATATTTATATAATTTATAATTAAAAAGAAAATGAATTTTAAAAATATAAACACTAAAATGAATGTAAATGTTCCAAAATTGATTAATTTATTTATTTTATTTGGTTATATAACATAATTATGTATATAGTGCATAAAAATTAAAATCAAATTGTCAAATTGAAGGAGTAAAGTGCATTAAAGAAATTCTACAAATTCAATATAAATGTTAACATTTTGTATTACTATATTTTATGTAATATACTATATTTTACAAAATATTTTTACTATTTTTTTACTACGTGATTGATAGTATGTATGTAACAAACAATTTTGTGTAGGTCTATAATATTCCCAAATAAATTTTTTTGTTTGGGATGATAAACTGGTTAAAAATTTTATAATTTCTAAATGTTTACACTTATTATAATGATATTTTGGTCTCCATCTTATGAAATTTTTATATACATAGTCAAATGTAATTATCGATTTGAATAAAAATTTTATGTTTTGGAAATTTCACATTAATTTATGTTTTGATAAGAAGATACTATATAACGTTTGAGAAATTATATATATGAATTCTGTCCATGAACTAAATTTTGAAAATAGAAATTTAGGATATATATTAAATATTTGTATCGAACAAATCAAATTAATATTTTTGATTTTAATTGCAAGTCATTTTTTTTTTAACATTAATCAATATTCAATGTCAATGACATGAATATTTTTCATTTTTTTTACAATAATATTCAAATAAAATTCAAAAAATCAATAAAATTTAACAAAACTACATACGTATATAATATGCAAAATAAGTAGCCAACAAAAAAAAAACTAAATTTTTACAAAATTCAAGATCAAGGTTCAAATTTAACCTATTTATTTATATTTTTTTAAAAAAAGGCATAAACCTAAAACATAATTAGATAAAAAAAAAAAATTTTTAGTCATAATTATTATAGGTTTAATGCTAATTTGAAAGAGTTTTATCATAACTTCAACCTTGTCATCAAAAATCGGAACGGAAGGTGAAAAATAAATAAGAAGAAGTATTAAAAAATTAATAACCTTGTTCATTTGATTTTATAGTCTATACTCTTTATGAATTGACCTTTTATTGAATTAAACAGGAATTGACCACAATATTAAAAACATTTGAATAACATTCATAATTTAAAAATTTAGGTCTTTATGGTTCAAACATTAGGTGAAATTATTTAAAATTGATAAATTATAATGTAAAATCTATGTCTCAATATTAATTAGTACGAGGGTAATCTCCATAATTAGGAAATAAATATCAATTGTATAATTTTACCAACTGCATAACTAATTTGAAAATGTATTAACATTAATAAAAATGAAATTGTTTTCTATCGAATTTATGTATTCGTAATTTATCATAAAATTATTTAGTTAAACTTCTCAGAGTTTATGTTTTTAATGCAAAATTCTATTAATGAAAATAATTTTGATATGAGTTTCTATAGTTTTAAGGATTTTTCAGGATATTAATTACAAATGAAATGTATAAATCTGGTTAGGTTTTTTATAGAAATTTGTTTAGATACAAAAAGTTTAGTTTAATTTGAATATTTTTAATTCAATTTTATAAATTTTTTTAATACTATATAACAAAATAACTTAAATTTATACAATATTTGAAAGTACAAAATTGTAATTTCAATATTTTACTAAACCTTTTAATTAGTTTATTTTCATTCGGTTTTCGAAATCATTTTATGGTATAAGTAAACATAATTTTTATATGTATATATATTGAGAAATGATACAAAATTGTGTTTACTAATCATAAAAATTTGCAATTCTGACGATTCCTGGTTATTTTAAATAATTCAATAACACTAATTATAAAATAAATTACAAAAATGCTTAGATTTCGTTAAACTATATGAATATGTCCATTATTTATTACGTACGTTAGTGAATTAGAATCATTTTTGTAAAAATATAAAATATAAAAAATTTATCAAATTATAAAAAATTGTCATCAATGTACAAAAATAAATAAATTGTAAAATATAATTTTCAAAATATTAATCTAACAAACATAATAAAACATAAAGATATGTGAATATTGCATAATTAAATTGCTTTTTTTAAAATAAAATACCAAAAATTATAAAAAATATAGTCATAGACAAAATAAAGAAAAATTGCCAAAATAATAAATTGCCCAAAATTATATAAAAAGTTACAAGAAATTTGTTTTTCAACACTATTTCGTTACTGGACCAAAGTACTTTCTTTAGATACATTTGGTATTTTTAAAATACATACATTATTTGCATACATTCAATGAATCTAATGGATATTTAGATACAAACCAAAAAGTATGAAGCAAAATTACCCAAATTATTCCAATTTTGATTCTTTTAGAAAATCATTTAAAATTTTCATTGAAAACTTACCACAATGGAAGGAAGCACAAGCAATTAAATTTTTGTTTTTAATTAAATTTTGTAATCCGAAGTAAATTAAATTAATATCCTTTTTCTTATGTTAATTATTTTCAGTTATATTTTTGAATTAACACTAGTTAAACACTTTTTTCTTAAATAAATATTTTCTTTTTACCCGAATTTATTTTATTTTATTTATTGAACGAACTATTATTAATTATAATTATTAATTATATTTATTATACAATATACAAAGTAAATTAAATTATTATTAATTTGTAAGCTTTTTTTTTAAAAATTTGAACTTTTCTTTTTTTTGGACACCATAAAATGGAACGATCTTAACGGTTCGATTAACTCTTTTCGACTGACTTAAAACTCGACCGCGTTCAAAGACTTCTATTCGTGTAAATTGACGCTGGCAACGAAATTCTGCACCTTAAAAAACTTTTTTTTTTTTAGTTTAGTTTTTATTTACTGTAGCAGATTTTAAATTGAGAATTTGATAAATTTTTATGCGTCAGAGTGAAAAAAAAAGCTTCAAAGCATAAAAAACAAAAGGGATTTAATGTTTTAGTAACTAGTTTAATGTTAAACGGGGTAATTGGATGATGGGGTTTTGACTAGATTAATATTGGTACTTAATTTCTTTTTAATTTTTCAACTTTACCACACCTATTGCAAATGTTCAGAGTGTAAAATATATTATTTACAATTGATCGAGTATATACACTGAAATAAGAAAACTAATTTTAATATAAAATTAATTAAATATTATGTAAAATGTTAATTATAGTTGATAAATGCAGAATTGTAAAAAATATCTAAGAGGTTACTACATTGTAATACATTTAAAAGAGAATATAATAAAATGTATAAAATCTCTTAAAATAGGTATAGATGGCGTGAGTTGTTTAGGCTACATTTACCCAATAAGAAATGATGGAATATAGCTGCCATGAATCGCAAAACATATTAATTTGATAACCTTGTAGAGTACTGACTTTTCTAAATATTTTCTATCCTTATTCAGTAATTCAGAAAGTTATCTATTACACCTTTCAACTAGCGTACAATTTGTATTATATTTGAAATTTTACCTTTAATTAATATAAATATTATTTTCGATATTGAATATATCTTCTACATTCAATAAAACTAACTAAATTCAATAAAATCTCATTAAAAAATTCTGAAAAGTATTTTTTATTCTTATATACGAAGACCTGGCTTTGATCGTGGATACGTTCTAAAGTCCCGCGAACTTTATTATTTATTCATTTAAAATTCAATAAATTCAAAATAATTGAGACTCTATATCTACAGTCTCTTTTCCAAATATTATTAATAGCATTTTCAGGTCAAATTCAAGTTGTACATTTCAAATTCAAAATTTTGCATTTATATATATTATGTCAAATTTTTTTTCAATAAATCTGTAATGAAAAAATTTACCAAACTATTTTCTCTCAGTGCATATCTTCAAAAAATTATAATTTAACATTTAGATGTAATATGTGAGTAAAAAATATTTTGGGGGTTACTTTGTTTTATTAATACGCTGGTTTTGGTTTAAATCAATGTTTTCTCAATATTTTGTCATACAATGAAAGTCAAATTTTTGGTTAATTTAGATTTGCATCTTATGTAATTTATGTTGAGCTTTTAATTTTTACACATTTTTTCATCTATCGAATAAATAAATTAGTATTTTTTTGTTTACGAAAACAGTTTTAATTATCCGAAATGTATGTAATTTTATTTATTTTACTGTATTTCTAGTAATTATAAACAATTTGATTAAAATACAAATAAAATAAATAATATAAAATTTCATCTGGCCTCGTAAGAAAAAAACGAATTCACTGGTTTTGAGTGATTGAAAAATTTGAATTTATTAAATTTGCATTAATCGATTTAATTATTTAAAATACATTTAGTTTTTTATGTTTATTTCTCTTTCCGGTTATAATTTGATTTTTTTTTTATAATATTATATTATTAAATAAATAATTTGTCTCCAAGGAATAAATCTATGCTAATATTTTTAACTATTAATAGTGGAGAATGTTATAAAATTCATTGAATTTTGTATGTTATTGAACTCAATTTAAATTACAAAAATTATTTATATTATATTTCCTACAAAATTTAACTTTTTTTAACACTAAAAACAGTTACTGATAAATATTTATGAAAAATATCAAAATTTTTGTCTATTTTTTTGAACATGACTTCAATTTATCCATTATAATATCAAAGGTCAATTTTGATTTTTTGGGTCAATATAAGAATTTGAATCATAACCAAATTGTAGGTAAGTATAAAAATATATTGAAAAATTGGTAGTTGAACTATGAATGAATTGTTATAATTTTTTATTTTTAACAAATTTGAGGACATGGTCAAAATATTTGTTGTGGAAAATTTACACTATGGAAAATTTTTGAAAATATTCTTGAACTTGAAAAATTGTTTTGTTTTTAATTATTATACTAGTTTTTATACGTCTAAATTATATTGAAAAACTATTCAAATTTAATAACTTCCTTATAATATTCATAAAAGTTAATCGTCAAGGAAGGAGTTTTAATAGAAACTTTATCATCAGTGAATATATTTTAAATGTAAACATTTTGACAAACAAAATTTGTTTATAAAAATATGATTCTATTAAGAATTTAATCATGGATTAAATTTATGTTTAATTTATTAATAAGAAATTATAATATTTTATGATAAATATATTATTATAAAAATATTTTTTATAACTAAAAAAATAGAAAAATTTGAGCTTGACGTCAGAACTGATTTTTTATTTTTATTTTTACAATGTAAAGATAAAGAATTTTATAGTTTTACGCATAATTTATGGAATTGTAATTAATTAGGAATTCAATTCGTAAATATGAGACTTGTTTTTCAATAATATACGAAATATTATGTATTGTTAGGGATTGTTGTTTTAAATAACACGAAACTAAAGATTATGGTTATTTATAAGTGCCCTAAAAATATAATTAGTGAAATTTAATTTTTTTTTAACTATAACCAGTTTTTGTTTATATGTAATTTTTAAGAAAAATATGTTTATTTATAATATCTATTATTAGAGTTCCCTCATTACACCTTAAAACGAACCTGGAGTTTACCTGGAACTGAACTCGGAAACATTGTAATTTTGCAAACACTATTTTTATAATTTTGTATTTTTCATATGAAAAAAATATTAGTAATTGCTGAGTCTCCAATTCGGATTAATCATTCATAGAAGTATAATATTTATCAGTTATATATTTTTAAGATTCAAGTTCATATTAAAAAAGAAAAGTGCATTAGATATTATTGAAAATATAATTCATTTTCTAAATAATTTTAAATTTACTTACCCACTAAAGAAAAATGGCTTTTAGAAATGTTGATAGTTATCATAGGTGATCAAAATAGATGTGTCCGACGTTGGTGTCGTATTTAATTTTCACTCAGCAATAATATATTATTTAAGAAATTTATTAATTTACTCATTATTTTACGAATAGTTATGGAATAACTATGAAATTTTGCGATTAAGAGGAATGAAATATAATTTATATATTTGATGGATGCGTTTTGTTATTGCGTAAAAACTATTTATTTTTTCAATGTTTTATAATATGTTGAACCATATAATACGAAATTATTAGGTAATTAACCTAATTTAAGTATTTATGGAATTAGTATTTTGTCGCGAACTTGGAAGTCGAAACATCGACTTCGATTACCGAGGTCGGCACTCAGGGCGACCGCATTGTTTGAGTGCTCTTTCCGTGAATAGGGTAGGTACTCGTTATGGTATCAAATGATAGCCGTTATTAAGCAGGGTGTGAATATGACAAAAATTGATTAATTTTGATCAGGGGCGCCTGAAGTCCCTAAAAGTAAAATTGAGGCTTCAAGCCCTGTTGTTGGTATAAGGTCATAATACATCTTAAAAGTTGAACTGGTAATATAAAACAAACCTATCTGATACTTTATATGAAAAACAGAATGCGCCGACTATTTTAAATATATTTTCCAAATTTAAGATAGTATGGCTAAATAGTTAAAATTGTTTGCTACAAAAGTATAGTATACTATTTATTGAAATCACTGTTGCAATGGATACGAGTTATGGGTACCCCGTTAAAGTTTTTTTTAATAATTGTCGGAAAAGTATAATTTAAATAAAATATTTCAACCCCAGTGGGAAAGGGAAACATAAAATATAGTTTTGGAGATTATATGCGGAGTACTTGATTCGAATCGGTAGCTTCAGTAGGTTCATATATATCAGTTAATTTGATTATATATTCTAGAGTATACTTTCAATTTCTATTTTATTTCGCTCAGTGACGCCTGAAATATTAATGATCTGAAATATCCACCAAACCAGTATTTCTTACAATAAACTATTTCTGTAACTATGAGTTACTATCTGCTCTCCCTAGGTAGGACTTTATTTTTTGTCTTATATATACAATAAAATTGATTTTGGTGATATAATATTATAATATCATTCTGCTCTTTTTCGTAGTTTAAATATCTATGGGTTTTATGTTTTATCGAAAGATGTTACAACAACATAAAAAGTTTTGTTAACATTGAAATACTTTTTCTTTTTTTCCATATTATTATTGCCGGAAATACTTGTAATTGTAACTACTTGTCAACATTAAATAATAGACACAATTTTTTTTTTTAACTTGAATTTTTATAATTTATAATTTGTCTATGTTATCATTTCTCATATATGAATTAGAAAAATAACGCGCTATGGGAAAATTTTCCATCACGCAAGTTAAATATGGTTTTTCATCAAAATTATTTAATATATTTGAAACATGCAATAAAAAATTTGTCACATAACAAAATACAAATTATAAAATTGAATTATATTTACAAGAAGATATTTAAATTTACGCAATTTATATTTAAAGTTATTTTTCAAAATTCAATTTTTGGTAAGATTTAAATCATTATATATTTTATAGATTTATTTTAACGATTTTTGGTTAAATTATTTTGACCTTGATTTGATTATAGAAATCAGTAAAAACTAATACATGAAATCTTTATTCGTTATTTTGAAATTATGAAAAAAGCACATTTTTTTTTTTGTTTAAAAATACATAAAATTTAATAAATTCTTGTTTAAATTTTCGGTTTTTGTAAAACAAGTTATTTTGTTAATATCTCATTGACAAGCAAACAAATATAGACACAAATGTTTGCAAAAAAAAAATATAATTTATTATCGAAAAATATAATTTAATGTTGTTTTACATACCAAAAATTCAATCATAATTATATCTGTTACATATATGAAGATGTTTTATTTAAAGTTTTACCAATTATGAAGATAAGGCAAATTTTTGTTTGTTACATTATAAAAATAAATTTAAATGCTATTATGGTAAGCTGTTAACCTTAAGAGATCAAATCAGTGATTGTGACAAAATTTGTTATTTTGCAAATTTTTGCAAATCATTAAATCATAAAAAAAAAAAAATACAAACTTGTTTATGTATATAGTTACACTATTTAAAAAATCAATTATGATTTCCATCTTAAAGAATTCTAAATTTTTTTATTTTTGGTAAAACTTGTAATTGTATGATTTCATATAACTATTAAGTAATTTATTAAGTATTTACTTAAAAAGATACTGAATTTAGTAATATCAACTAAAGATAAAATATAAACAGAAATATTAAAAAAGAATTAAGAATATTGACAACAAGAAAACATAATAATTTTATTAGTTTTTTTTTATAGATTATCATAAATATATACCAATAAATTAATAAATAATTTGTTTACAAAAAGTTCTTAAACCTTTTGTGCCCTTTAAGAAGTTCTGTATCCGATGTCAAGCAACCTCATAGGAATAATTTTAATATATACATTATATTTGCGTCAATCAATCTTTAACTAGTTTAACAAAAAAACCTTATGGTAAATTTGTAAAATAAAAACTGCCCTATCTTAATTTTAATTTTGTTATTTTTAAAAATGTTCTTTAAGATGATGTAAATATACTAAATCTGTAGTTTTCCAGTAAAAAGATCAAAAAATTATATTATCTTAATTATATTATCTTAATTTTATTTCTATTCAATTCTGTAGGTCGAAACGTATATAACCATTTTGAGACATAACACTGTCACAACAAAATACCTGATAGTCATTCGTTACCCGATTTAACAGACTGCTCCTAATACATATTAGAGAAGTGTTACAAGGTTTTTGAGAATTTTCGAAATTTATAATGAATGCTCGAATATGTACATATGTCAAAATTAATAGCAACTTATCATCAGAAAAAAGCTATATGCCAAATTTCATGTAAATCGGATAACAATTACTTTTTAAAGAAAAATAATTAATTTAATTAGCTAGAAAATAAAATAATTTTGGTTATACATGAAAAAACTCATATTAATATTGTTCTAGAATTTTCCTTTTTAGTATTATTCCTATATTAAAATATTACTCGAAATACAAAGTAGCACAAATGGATATTTTTGGAAAAAAAAAATCTAAATCTATACCAAATTCCCTGGTAGAAGCATTACCAAGGCAAGCAGCGACATTTTAGGTTACCTGATGCTTCGATACCAATAACCTTTGAAAATTTTTAAATAAAAATATAGCATTGATTCCCTTTTTAAATGCTTTTTTCATTACTATTTGCGTATTTTGGAAGCGGAAAAATGTAATACAAAATACATTTAATAAATTGCATACTTTCAGGTGTATTACAAAAATATGAGTGCTAAAAAGATCACAATTTTGTTTGATAATTACGATATTACACCTAAATGAATGCTCCAGCTTGCCAAATTAGATTATTTTAAGCTGTACCAGCTGTACGAAACACATTTTCTCAAATTCATATCTCATTTTCCTAGGAAATAACATAATCATTCGTGGTAATATAAATTTATAAAGCTTACGATTCTTTATCGAAATATTTTTAGTACTTGGTATTTATTTTTACGTTACAATATAAAAAGTTTCTATTTTTTTGGAGATATATAAAAAAATTCTTATTTATATGAGAAGATACAATAGTATTCTATGAAATTTTATCCTAAGTTTTGCAATGAAATATACATTGTGCAGAAAATATAAGAGAAGATTATATAATTTTTCATTTTTTTTATATATATAAATCTTTTTATTTATTTTTTTATTATTTTGCAAATTTCCCGAATAAAATTTAATCAGCTTAAAGTATGATTTGATAAACAAAAAATCTCTACACAAATCTGTTTTGATCCGTAATCTACTTGAGTTGATGGAAGCCAAACAATTTATGGAACGAAGAAGGATGAAACTTTTTTCTTTTACGATTTACAAGATTACCAATTATATATATATATAATGTATATATATTTGTAAAATCTTAAATTATAAAAAGAGGAAATACGTGTTTTTGAAAAAAATCCTTGTATTAAAGAAAATATTGTTAAGTGAATTAACGTATATATAAAAAAATAGTTGTTTTTATCATCATATCATAAATTTTCCTATTAAAAAATTGTTATTATAAAGACGATATTGAAAAGTTATAATTCTGAATTTGTCCATTTTGTAGAAGGGTTTTAAGTTTAAAGTATAAAATTTAGCATTAAATGTTTATGTGCAATTGGAATTTATATCTAATTTTTTTGAATTAAGCTGTTAGGTTTAGAATTTTTTTCCCATTAGGACAATCTCGACGAATTGTTTTTTTAACTATAATTTACATACATATGATTTTTTTGTTAAAAAAAAAGATTGCATGATTGTATAACGAAAGTTTCCAAGAATGTCAATGTACAAGAATTGTAATTGTATATTTATAGGAATTGTAATGTCACTTCTTATAAATATATAAGAATTGATCTTACATCAAAAAAACTCTTAATCTTAATGTTGGGAATTCCCTCCTCCTAGTAAAAATGTTTTTGAAAGTTATTTTATTGCAATTTTATAAATTAATGGGTGTTCGATTGAAAATTATTTATGGAAAATTAAAATAATTATAATTCAACATACATTTCATTTATTTATATACTTATAAACAAGAAATTTATTTCTATTATTTAGATGAAATTTAAATGAAAAAAATAATATTTCGATGAACTTGTAATTCGATCAATTAATAATTCCAATAATATTTCGATGAACTCGTTTTCAATGAACTTGTTTTACAGAAAATAATAAAATAAAAAAAAAACCTAGGCACCTTTTAGAAGACACTGACTAAAAAGTAATGTCTGCTAAAAGGTCCTTAGATTTGAAATTAAATTTTCATATGGTCAAATTTAATTTAAAATATATTTTATGAATTTCAATTAATTTTTTATTTTATTTTTATATAAAGTTTTATAATATTAATTTACTTTATTGATAGTGAAAAAAATTATAAAAAATATTTTTAATTATAATGTAGGTATTTTAATTAGTATAAAAACTACAAATTCATTATAGAAAAAACTTTATTATTTCTACAATTTCTTAGTATTTGTTTAATATTTGTTCATTAGAAATTGTGTCATGAACTAGAAATAAAAATAGTAATTGCTAACTAAAGTAAAATAAAAAAAATAACTATTAAAATTAAATATACACTGTTAAAATATTAAATTTTATTAAAATATATTTTGAAATTTGTTATTTAATCATTAATTTAACTATTATATATTGTCTTTCTATATCATCGTTATCAGTAGATTTATATATCTAAATTAATTATATGTATAACATATATTTTTTTACAGTGTAGTTTTCCTTATGCAACTATGACCATAATAATCCATGCATAATATAACAATTTTCTAATAACAAAAGGACAATTTTTAATAATAAACTGTAATGGCAAAATTCCGTAACATAAATATATCTTTCTTCTGTGTTTTTTTTATGTAATTTTTAAAATAAAAAAGATATTTTATTTTAAAAAAAACACAAAAGAAATATATTTATTTTGATAAATATAAAAAAATGTTGCAATTGCATAAAAATATTATTATCTATAATATTATAAGGATTTGAAAAATGTAACCCAGGAAAAAAATTAATATTTTTTATGAAATACATTAAACATAAATTATACAAAAACAAAATATATGTACAACAAAATCATATTTTTTTTCCTTATTCATTTTTTATTCATACTATTTTAAGTATTTTGTATAGTTTTTTTGTTAAGGGTAAACTTATGTTGCTGAACGTTGCACGTATTCTGTATTTTATGTAAACAAAGATTTTTTATTATTGTTAAATTACACTCTACGTGTAGAACTGAAAAAAACTACTTTTTTTTAGTGTAACTATATATTTTAAAATCCTTTGAGATTCGGATTTTATTTCACTTTCAATTGAGATATTTTTTCCTTTTAACAACATTTTATTACAATGTAATTTTCTGGTCGTTATTTAATTAAAAGTTTTTCGATTTGTTAAGCGTGGTACACATCTAGAAAATCTTTAAAAAAATGATAAATTTCTATATTAAATTTTACTTTTCCGATTACTTTTCATGTAGTATTCACATTAAGAAATTTTTCTGAAAATTTTAATTTAAAATTTTCACGAAAACATTTACTTCTAAATAAACGAATTTACTGCGAATTTGATATTATATTAAAAATTAAATAAAATATTGAAGAACAATTTATTTTTTATAAGTAAACTATCCGCCAAAAATGAAATGCACAATAGAAAATTGTATTAATAAATTAGATTTATTTTGTTATACAATATTTTGATTACCTTTTTATCTTCATGTTTGAAGTATATTCGAATTATCTTAATTAATTTCAAGTTAAAAAGCTGTTCTAATAGCATTAATTTAAGTTTTGTGGAGATAGCTCATTCAATTTTAGATCGATTAGTTCAACAATATCGAAGATCAGGCAATAGAGAGCGACAAATCGGATTAATTATTGTATTGAATTTCTTGGTGCATCAGCAAAACAGCGGTAGACTTATACAACAAGTGTTAGAAGTATCCAAAACCGTAGTAATATCGGTTAATACAACTATTTATGTTAGAACTCGGACTTAATGGGCGACGATCCATCGAAAAACTAAGTATAAGTGGAAGAAACACGTCATAGATGGGCATAATTTCACCTTAATTGGATTCAAATTACTTGGCATAGAAATATCTTTTTTGATGAATGCAAATTTAATTTAAAATTGGAGGAAGAATGAGAACTTCGTGGCAGTAAGTAAAACACCGAAACTGGCTGGAATTATGGAATTATGGCTTGGAGATAATTTAGCAACCCTGGCTTGGAAAGACATGGCTTTGTCAACACTCAATGGTGAGCAATTCTTGAAGTAACTTTCATACGTTCAATTCAAAACATGTTTATTTCCAGCATGACAACGCATTACAACACAAAGCTCAATTAGTAAGTATCTTAAAATTTTATAGAAGTTTAATTTTATGTGTAAAAAAAATTAATTCGATCCATAAATCTAATTATTTCTCAAGGTCTTAAATGGAAATTCAAGTATTGGATTGACCTTCACAAAATTCCAATCACAACCAAATTGATAATATTTGGAGTTTAATGAAATACAGGATTGGTAAAATTAGTAAAAACAGAAATCAGGACCTTCTTAGATGTATAATGTTACATTTATTAAAAGAATTTTCTATTTTAAATGTTCTCCTACCTTCTGTTTTTCATATGTAATTTATCCATTAATTTCTCAAGAAATTTCAATTTCATTGAAATTTACGAGTATATTACATAATTATCAATTTAACAGTTTTATTTATCACTCTTGTGTAGTTTATGCTTTTGAACTTTTTCAGCATCTTTGTATTTAAAAAAAAAAAAAAAATCAAATTACTTTCCAAAAGAAAAGTCAAAGAAAATGTTAATCTTAATATTATAAAATTCGTTTTAGTCGGTGAAAATTTAATTTTTTTCGTTCAGTTTAACTTTTTAAAGATGTTAAAAATAATTTCTATGAATAAACTAAATCCTAGAAATTGTCGAGACTTTTAAAAAAAAGAAAATCTCGTAAAATCTTACATAAGTAAAATGTATATATGTATATAAAAAATACATCTCTATACCAAAAAAAAGCTACTTAAATTCAATATATCTGCATATATTTTCTCGTTAACTTAATGGAAATGAAATTTTAATGTTAGACATAATGAGGGTAAGTTCTAGAATATTTAATAAGCCTTTTCGTGAAAAAAAAAACACACACAAACAAACATAAAAAATATGAAAATGAAAAAAAAAAAAATTTCTTATTACCATGACTAGAAATTCTAGAGGAGTTTAACAGACATTTATAAATTTTTTTTTTTTATATTTTTTTGGAGATGGTGTAAAAATATATTTTATGCTCATTGTGATATGTTGAAGTGAACATTATTTTATCTAGATAAAATCTTTTACAAGTGTACATACACAGAGAGACAAATATTACCGAAAAAAAATATGTATTATAATGAAAAGAGGGATGCATAAAAATATAATTCGTAAAATTGAAAATATTCTTATGAAAACTTTACAGGTAAAGATTTTTTTTTTTTTTGTTAATATAAATATACAATTTTCATAAAGTAAAATTATGTATATTTAACCGTTAAGATAATGTTTTGTTACTTATGCTGGTATAACTGGCGTGTAGCAGGTGAATTTAAAATATATTTTATGATTGATTTCTTTTTATGTATATAATTTTATTTTATATATTATATTTTTTTTAAATATTACATTTAATATATTGAATTATGTATATTTAAGAATTTATTATTGCAGTTAATAATCTTTATTAGGTATATTTTAAATGTTGTGATTTTAAATTAAGATAATTTCTTTTGATAAATAAAAAAAATAATGAAACTTATATTTTATTTTAAACGTATTTATTTTAAGATAAAATTAGGATAAAAAATGTAATTAAGGAAACGATATTTACACAGGTCGTAATTTCATAATAAATGTTTTTAAATGTTTGTATTTGTGTTATATTTAGCAAGCTAATTATGGTTTTTCATGACTTCTGTATTTTACTAATTTGAATTTTAATCAATTTTAAAATCTATGTATGTTGGCTTGTTGATGTCGCTATATTTATCGTGTTTCATGTTAGAATTATTTTTGTAATGCTTTACTCAAATGTTGTTTAGTTTAGCGTACAATTAATAATTGCATATTAAATATATTAAACTTATTATCCTTACGTTTATAGTTTAACTAACGTCACTTGACTAAAATTTGATTTTGTGCTTGTGTAACACATAATTGTATGTATTTATGACTTTAATTCAATATTCCAAAATTTAAAATTGTAAAATTCTGTGTTATAAACTGCAATATAATTTCATTTTTTATAATCAAATTTCAATTATTATTATACCATTTCAGGAGTTGTTGTTCCGATGCCTGTGTCTCTTATTTTATTTTCAAATGATACTGCCCACAATTATTCAGTCTGAATATTTTATGTCTGAATTTTTAAAGATTCATTCTCAATTTGATAATGAGAAATGAAATTATATTGCAGTAGCCCAGAATTTAACAATTGTAAATTTTGGAATATTGAATTATATGTTTTAAAGTCAAAAATTCATAAAATTATAGGTTATACAAGCATGAAATCAAATTTTATTCATGTAACCTTAGTTAAACCTATTTTAACCATAATAAGTTAGAAATCAAAATTATTTTAAACTAATTTATAGTAATCCTTAATTTAAATCTTAACTCCTCAATTATGATTTTTCTATCCAAACATTTAACGAGTTGATATAACGAAAATTGTTGTAATTATAAATTACCATCTCTGGTCTTCAGGCACATCAGTTAATTAATTTGAAGTATTTTTCGATTACACAAAACTTTCATTGTTATATTTATTAATATCAAAAATTTATTAATTAACATCATAATTTAAAAATTTATTTATTTAAATTATTACATATATAAAATATTATTAATAATTTAATAAAAATAATTTTATTTAAAACAACAGAATTATAAAAAAAATAATGTTAGTGAAAAATATCTTAATTATATTAATTTCATGTTCATATAATTTAAATAATAATGAATTATTATTTAAATATTTTATGGTATATGTAAATAAAAGTGGTAATTTTTATTAAAATATTCTTTTGTAATTCGTAGTTAAAATAATAATAAATTTGATTTAAATAAAATTTTACTATTTTTTTTGTTTGTTATAAATAAAGTAATATATTGTAATTTACCGCATTTTTGTTTAAATCCTTTAAGCATAATCGAAAACATAAAAAAAAAAAACATCGAAAATATTTTATCAATAATTGTTAAAGTTTATATTTACATATAGGAAGTATGTTAATTAATTATATTTACATTAAATATTCAATTATTTATTGAATTTAAATACATTTTGTCAACAATGGAAAACAAAAATATAAATAATTTTTTTTTTTGTTTTACATAAATACAGGGTGTGCCAATCGATATAGGATTTTGTTTGAAGAAGAATTGCGAAGTATATCGTGATTAAAATATAAATTTAAAGGGTTATTATCTAATTGCGTTACTGGTGTCCTGAATTAGTGTAATTCAAAAATATTAAATTAATAATTTATTTATTACATTCACATAAATTATAAATAAATAAAAATTATGATTACTTTTGGCATATTTTAGAACTATATTAATTTTTCAAAATAATTAGTTGGAATACAAGAATGTAAAATTATGCAAGTATTTAAAATGAACCATTACGTTTAATTTGAATGTAGTCACTTCGTCATCATACCTTAATTTATTTTAAAAATGAATTACTAATATTTTCATAATTTTTTTTAAGTCATACCTTAATTAATATATTAGGTCATATACTAATTCATGGTGCCAGCATTACTATCTGTTCGTATGAGGTATACGTTAAATTATCGACGTGTGCATTTTACTATATGAAAAATATTCAATAGCTTCCACTTAATCGTATTTGTTAAGAGAAACTTGCTGAAATAAAATGCAAAATTTACTAACGACTAGCGAAACAAATTGTAATTTTACTTTTCAAATGGTCTATCAATATTGCTAATTCAAAGAGCTTACCGAAATTATGAATAAATTAAGAGCAGTACCATATTAATAGCTATGTGAGTTGTGAATAAAAATAGACACGATTTTGGGCATTGGAAAATTTGGCGTAATTGGAAAGATTTTGGAGCAATTAGAAAGTTCTTAACCTGCGCTTATTGCACCCACTAAAATGCACAGTATGGTGAGGATTGCAGTATAGTGAAGAATTAGCGGGCTTTTAAAATGAAATTTGTAATGAAGTGACGGAGAATGAGTACAAGTATGATAATATGATAAATAATTTTGTACGCCATGTGATATATATAACATGTGGTTCCGCACACAAGGCTAGATCTACAATCTGCTTCCTAAGAGAAATTTTTGGTGAATAAATTATTTTAAGAAATTCAGAATTTAATTGGCAAGCAAGTACACCTGATTTTAGCGTGCATACTACAATCAATGCTGTCGCTTCCGCTTAAACTTGTAATATATGATATAAAATGTTCTTGATCCATAGTCTGTACTAAATATCGATAATATTTTCTAATTATAACATTTAAATTAACTTCTTTTAAATTTTTTTGTTTAAATACTGAATTTGAAATATAAATTATTCATTTGAAAATAAACGTTATAATTCATCATCAACGATTCGTGTAGTAAGTATTCAAATTTTAAAATATACTTTAAAGAAATTTAAATTTATTGACACGATAAAAATAACACAATTTTCATCTTAATCCCTTAATCAAAATCCTATTTCCAAAAAAAAAAAAAAAAAATGGAAACGAAAAGTTAAGGAAAATATCCTGGAAAAAAATATTCAACAAAATCTTAAGATAAATCGTATTGGCTTAAAGAATATCACGTTCTTGTCACACGATATTTGAGTTTTTACAAAATTCTTCGCCTTAACGAAAATTGATTGAATTTTCGAATGCTTTAATATATTTTTGTTAACAATTCCTCTATGCATGTTGACATAAAGGATTTATAAAGTTTATTTTTATAAAATAATATAATATTCAAGAATTATTTATGAAAATATTGATTCACACCTTGTCCTTTTCGAAACTTTGCTACATACATAAAAGATACATATAAGTATACGAAAATAATTAAATATTTAATAGATTTTTTAAAAATGTTGCTATACAAAAATATGGAAACGACAAAAGTTGTGATTTACATAAAGAAGTATTAAAAATTTTTTGAACTCTTGCTCTTGCCTATGAATAGAAGAATAAGAATTAGATAATTCTAATGGAAACTGATGCACTTCTTTTCGATGAACTCGTCGGTTACCGATTTCACAGTGAAAATGCTTAAGCTTAACTAAACTGATTGTGTAGTTTAAGCCTTCAACTTAAACCCACTGGGTTTCTCAATAAAAAGTTTCCCTATGCTTAATTAAACCAAAAATTGTGAATTATTGAAAATAATGTTATTGTGAATGAAAATGTACAATAAAAATTAATGTGACATTGAAATTTTTGAGTTAGCGTTCGTGTATATTTAATTTTTTGAGTATGTATTATTATACTAATAATAAAAAATGTCAAAACTCAAAAGTGAAACTGAAGCTCTATCCAACTGCGGCTTAAGTTTAACTTCACTTTAGAGAACCTTATCTTTAAATTTGCACTGAGCAAGAAGAAAACAAGTTAAATCGAAGCTTAAGCTCTGATTTAAGCTTCGGCTGTAAAATTGGACATTTGGTTCCCAATTAATTATGTTGCATAATTTTAGGATTAAAATTAATTGCTTTTAATTAATTTGCATACACAACCTCTAATGTTTCACGAATTTTTGATATAGCATTTTCCTTTCATAATTTTAGGCGCTTAAGTTTTAGATTTGTAGTAATAGATTTTAAAGATTTGGTTTAAATATTAAATTGTCGGGAGTGATCACAAACAAATAATACCTAGATATAGCACACTAAACAAAAAAAAGTGCCACTTTATTTTCTCAACAGACAAAAAAAAAACTCTTTTAAGCTTCTGGCTTAAATATTTGCTTTTTAGCTTTACATATTTTGTAGTTTGACAAAACTGTCGACCAATTTGCTTTTTCTGTAATTAACATTTAACTATTTAACCGAGTAATTCCAAATGTTATTTAGTACAAATGAAGTAAACTTTTAAATATTAGTTCTACGAAAACAATTTTATTTTTGTTTCAATTTAATAATATCCAATCAAACTAAAAAAAATTGTACAACTCTAAGAACTATTCTGACATAATATCCTATAATATTTATGTCCTTGCAACAGCAAAACAAAAATTCCAATAAATTCTAGGAGAATAATTTTAAAATTTCACATAACTGAAATTTATCTATTATTATAAAGTTTTTTTTTATGTTGTCTATCCGCATTCGTATTAAAAGGGGAAGTATTTTTTTTTTCGTTGGCGTCACAGACATTAGAGTATAAGGTTTTTCATCTGGTTTTGTACTTAAATGAAAAATGACTAAAATATGTCAACTTGATTTGATAAATTTTCTTTTGAATACCACAGTCTACTCAGGGTGTATAACACATATTTCATCTAAATAATAAATTCTTATTTATTCCAGAGAGCAAAATGAAAGCAAGCTATTATATAATTTTATAATAAAGATATAATAAGTAACTCACGAGTCCTTTTATCCTATTATTCGGTCAAATTAAATGGCGGAGTGATTTTTATTTTTTTTAAATTTATTTTATAATGAAAATTAATTAAGAATCAAATCAAATCCTATATTAAAAATAAGTATAGAAATGAAATTTGGTTGGCAAATGTATGCAAGATAAAAAAAAAACCAATACAATGAAGAGTGAAGGAAAACAGCAGAAAAAATGGAAGGATGTTATAAATAATTTAGATTTAAAGATGGAATCAGATGTGGAAATAATTAGTTAAGATCATATGAAAGAATCGAAAATTATCGATTGTAAATTGAAGAATTTTTTTTAAATACAAGCCTAAAGTTATAAACTATACGTTAAAATATTTTGTTTTTTGTTTTTATACAAACATGTAATTAAAAAAAAAAGGTTTATATCCTTTATAAATGTAATTTCCATCATTTTTTTTTTGATTTTATATATAAATAATAAATATACGTATATGTAAACCTAAATTAGGTCAATATACAGGATCAAAATTGAAATATTGAAACTCACGCAATAAATTTGATTTTTTTTTTTCCTTTTTGTATATTTTGCTAACACTTACACAGTAAACCAATGAAATAAAATAAAATATTGTAAAAAAAAAATAAATAAAAATATTGTATAAAATAAAAAACAGAAGTTGAAAGTTACAACAAATAAAATAAAAAAAAAAATCTGTGGAAATATGATATACGACGTTTACTGAAAAGCAATGCGGCAATACAAAATTTTTCCACAGTGTTATAAATATGATTTTTAAGGATATTTTTTATTATTTCATTTTACAATATGTTTTTTTTTGTATTGTACATACGGAGAATATACATAAAAAAAATACATACAATACAAATAAAACTCATAAAAGGATATTTATATATGAAATTTTTTTTATTTTGTTAAAAACATTTTTGTGCCATAATGAGGACGATATGGTCTATCTATATAAAGAAAATGTTTACGTCAATATTAAAATAAATTTATTTTTTAGTCAACACAATTTTTTTTTTGCAGGATTTTTACAAATTTATATTAATTTTATTTTTTGGATGTATGATTTTATTTATTTAATATTTTAATATTAAAATGGAAAAAAATATATGTAATTAATTGTGTTTTAGAAAGTGTTTTAAAAAAAATCTTATTAGAATTATTGTAGTTATTATTCGTACGTGAAAAACAATTGAAATTTACTATATTTTATATATAAAAAAGTTGTTAATTTAGAAGTATCCTTAAATTCGGTATAGATTAAGAAGGTTAATAAGTTCACCTGGCCCTTATTCTATGCCGAATTTATGGTTACTTCTAAATTAACAACTTTTTTTTATATAAAATATAATAAATTTCAATTGTTTTTCACCTACTGGTGAACAAATAATAACTTCAATCATTCTACTACAGTCATAAATTAGATCATTATACAAAGTTGCTAGTAATCAGACAATTTCAATAAAATATGAAACATCAAATATAATTCGGAAACTTTGAAAGGAACGCAATACTAAACAACCACAAAATAAGCTTAGTCCACAATTTATTTAAATCGGATTACACAATTACTATAAGACATTAAAGCTATTTCGTATTTGTATTTTTTGATTTTTTGGTATCTTCACTTTGGGAAACATAAAGAAATTAAATTTTCAATTTTTTTTGCATAACTACATGTAAAACACTAAAATAATTATTATACTATAGTATAATTATTTAAAAATACTAAATTTAAATTCATTAGCTCAATAATTTATGTAATTCTATATTACTTAGGACTTGTTTATAATTTTTTATTCATTAATTTTAGGTACAAATTGGATATAAAATTCTATTTGTTATTTTGATTTAACATTAGAAATATTAGTTTAGTTATAATACTGGACCTCTGCAAGTATTTATACAAACAATTAAAATTATTTAAATTGTTTTATATTGAAATTAATACTATATCAAATAAAGTTTAATTTGTTTTTAAATATATATCACCCAAATTATTTCTATATTTACTATTCTCTTAAAAAAAAAAATTGATATGAATAATTAAAAGTTGAAATAAATTCTTCTATATATTACGAAACTATTAAGGTTCTATATACAAAATTACTTTCATAAATAAATAACTTTTCGAAAAGTTATTTAATTTTTAAATATTCTCAAAAAAAAAAAAAAACAAACGTTTTTTCATTTCATAACTAATGAACCTTTTTGATATTTGAAATATTTCTAAAATTTAAGTATACATATAACTTTTAATTAACTAAATAAACAGATTTCTTTTTATTTACATGCGATGCTAGTCATAATCATAGGTATATATGTAAAGGGATGATTATTTGCATAGCATAATTTTGAAAAGGGTTAAGTCAAAATGTAACAGAGTAACACGAAAAATTCAACAACCAAAAAAAAAAACTTTTTAATATTTTAAAATGTTAAAAATTCATGAAGGGTTGAATAATATTTTAGCTTATTAAATTATTATATAATTTTTTTCTCCTTCAGATGACATATTGAATACATAATACGTATATATTTTCCAGGTAATACAAATTTATAATTTAAAGAAAATCCTTTATTTATAATGAACTGATTTTTATAAATTATTAAATTGGATTTTTTTTTGTAAATGAAAAAATTTAAATTTTTAAATAACAATAAAATTATTTCTGTTTTAAGGTTCGAATTTTCAAATTCTCTTGGTATCAAATAGAAATGAAAATCAATATATTTCAATAAACTTTTCCGGATATATAAGAAAAAATAATTTATAAGAAAAATCAAAGAAAAAACGAAGGAAAATCCAAAATAATTTTAATACATAATAATATAAATAATTTTATTCAGCTCATGGATGTCGACACTAATTGCGGTATAATAATTTTCTTTCTTATATTGTTTGTTGTTGCTATTATAATAATTATAGTATACCATTAACATTATTATGTATTATAAAAGGATATAAAGGACCATGAAATAAAAACACGCTAACGAAAGTTTTTTTTTTTATTTTTATATATATTTATATTTTGTTATTTTGGTATAAGAGCATATATAAATATCTGATAGTTCTGAATGTGCAAAAAATTAAGGATTTTTTTGTTGTTATGTTTTCGTATTCGCACGAATGAATCTAATACGCAGATTAGTTTCATATAATATTCTATGCTAGATTTATTCTTATTAATTGGAAAAATAATAATAATAATGTGTTGGTTTTGGGTTTTTCTTTAATATAATATTATATGTATATAATATGTGTAAATAATTATTAGTTCATTATAAAAATACAAATAATAATATAAATAATCTTAATAATATATATTGTGTATAATGAAAATTGACTTAAAATTTTCACACAGTCATTTCTTAGAAAATAAATATGTAATGAAAAGGAAGAAATAATTAATACATAATATTATAATTAATGAAAATCATTGACAAATTGAATATAAAAACTAATTATTAAATTTTTAAATCACTAATTTTGTATAATTATTGTCAAAAATTGTTTATATATAAATACTTACTTCAAAATTCGTATCCATATTCAATTTAGAAGTAATCTGATACAAAATTGATTACTAAAATTTTTTTTTTCTAATTAGGTCGAAACATATTATTATCTTATAAATAAACCCCTCAGGTAAATGTATCTTAATTACAAATATGTATATAAACATAATATTATTTTGTATATAAAGTAAAAATATTGTATTCGCATACATGTCATTATGATATATTAACATGTCCAATATATATATATAAACTTATATCCTTTAAATCCTTAATTGACATTATTTCAGATCTTTTATAGAAACAATAATTATAATTATCATTTAGATAAATCAAATTGACTATACAAAAGCCAAAAATCTTTTAATATCCTGGAAACTTTTATCTCTATTTTAATGAAATTTTTTGTTATTTTTGATTATTAATAAGTAAAAATAAAAGATATTTATTTGAATTCGTTACATTCTCATAAAATTATATAGAATTTTCTTATTGTTGTTTAAATGTAATGAAATATATTTCATGAAAATTTGATATTTTGATGAAAGAAGGTAAAAATATGTTAAAAATCATTGTTTATTAATTTTCTACTCAAAAGAATTTTCATTTGGTACATTTTTTTTTGAAGTGAATAAATATAAGAAAAAATAAATGAAAATAAATAAATATTTATCGCAAATTTTATCTTAAAATAAAAAAAGGGAAGAATTTTTTTTTTAATATAACAAATTACAACAAAATTATTTATATAATAAAACATGAATAACAAAACCCTTGAAAAACATTAAAATATTTTATGTTTGTATGTTTTATTAAGAATCAAAATCAAAATAGAAAATTAAAATCAAATAAGAAATAATAATGAAATATAAAATATCATTTTGACAGGATCTATACATAAATGAAAAAAAAAAACAAGAAATAAATAAAATTAATTGAAATAACTAAATGAAAAAGCAATTATTACATAAATTTATTATAAAATTAAAATTTCAATAATGCTAAACTGAAAATTATATTTGGACATAAATTTATATTACATACCTAGAATTTATGATATTTTAAGGAATGTAATTAAAATTTGAATTTATATTATTTATATTATTTTTTATTATATTTATGTTAACCGATAATTGACAGAGAGCTGGTAACAAATTTAAGGATGTCATAAGTATTAATAAAACTCTGAGGTTCTTATTGAATCTAACTGACTTACATTGACATTCAGTATAGTAGCCCCCAAAATTATAAAGTTTTTATTAGCTCTTGTTTAAATAATATTAGAAAATTTGTTGATTGCTCTCAGTCTATAATTTTTGTAATGTTTTTATATAACGAAAGTATAAAATATTAAATGTCTGTGTTTAGCTCTTTGATCTTTCAATAACAGAACGTACATCACAGTTAAAATGAATACTACAAATCATCTTATTTCGATATGTAAGAGACCTAAGGCATCAGTTTATTTGCATTGGCATTCTTCTTTCTCTGTTTATCTGCAGAAGGGGAAAAACATGATAATATGATCTATTCTGAACATAAAAAAAAGATTACTTGCCTTCAAATTTATTTAAGGAGTACATTTTTGAAATTTGGGGTTGATAAATTTTATTAAAATTCGAAAAGAGCAATTTAAAATTTAATTTTTATTAAATTTTAAGATAATTTGGGATTTTTAGCTAATAAAGGAACTCGCGGGGTTGGAAACACCGACCTTAAGGAGTAGGAATGAAAATGCATACAAATTAGCCTTATTTTAATAAGGAATTCGGTATAAACATTTTTTAAAACTATCTGTTAAGTAAAGCGATAAGAAAATCAATATTTTTATATTACTACTCGTAGCATAAAAATCAACAGTTACAGGATAATATTTTTATGTTTGAAATTTGTGTTTGTTTGGAATAATCTAGAATTTTTAAAATGTAATTTTATTTAAAAAAAAACATACTATAATTCTTAGCATAACTAACGAATACTGTAGCATAATAAAATTTCCAGTGCCATGACTTTTTAATATTCAAATACCTAGTTTTTACCTACTTCATATAATACGAGTACATTTAAATTGAAATTTATTACATAAAAAAAACGCATCCATAAAAAATGAAAAAAAGACTATGCTATACCATAGTAAAAACCGTGTCACATCTTATTAAAATAATATCACAGCTAAGTTCGATTTATTAGCTCGTGCATAAGTTGAGTATTGAGTAAGTCATTTAAAATTTTATATGTAATTTATTATTCATTTTAATATATACTCGTACTTTCAAAATATAAATCAGATTTTAACCGTACAACACTTTAATAAATAATATTGATGATTAAAAAACATGAAAAAATAAAATTATTGCAATCACTTAAAAGTACTTCTTTAATATACGAATCTTAACCAAATTTTGATATCAACTCTATAGGTCTATAATGGAAATTATAAATATTATTCAGATAAAAAACTACAAATTGGAATGTTTAAAACTTAAAAATGTATAGAGAGCTAAAACAAACCTTGGTGGATGGAATAAAATATTATTATACATTTATACAAAAACATAAAAACCACATTACTAAATAAAATATGAAATTTAAGCCATTATGAAGATATTTTTATTATTAAAATCGACAATCTGAACTAAATTGAAATATTAAGAATTTAATACCACAAAGTAATTTTACAACTTCAACTCTAAGGATGTCATCCAATCAGACGGTAAAAATCAAAATTATATATCTATATATTTTTTTGCTTTTTATAAAAATAAATATTTCAAGTTGGATTTATACGAAAATAACTAAAGTTCTTGTAATATGAAAATAGGACTTCGAACCGATACAAATCGTTAAAATTTATCGGAATCAAATATTATAACATTATTTCCAACTATAAAGTTACATTATTACTATATGAAATTGTAAAAATATGAAATGATTTTAATATCGATTTCCATCAACATTTTTGATTAGTTCGATATCCTTTTTTAACCAACTTTGTAAAACAAAAATGAAAAATGCAAAAAAAAAAACAAAACACTAAAAAAATAAAAACTTTTTATTCAATTTTTCAAAAACAAAATTTTCAGTCGTTGAGTTTTCAAGTGTTATATCGAACAATTTATACAATTTCAATTCTCAAGTTTTACACGAAATACATAAAGAGTGTATACAGAAAAAGAATATGAATGAATCAAACTTTACCTTCATTTATGTTTTTTTTTATGTATATTACAAAAAAATCAAGGTATTTCTAGAAATATTTTTCAAATCTTGTCTATAGATATAAAAAAAAAAAATAAGAAATCCAAGCACTAGAGTAAAAAAATAATAAAAAAAAAAAAATACAAATAGTTTTGTGAATTGTTGTGTGCAAGCTGATAAGTGCATTCGAAATCCCTGTCAAGGTTTGAATAGTTATCCTTGTTGGATAGAAAGTAGGATTTTGTAAAACTTTTCAATAAGTTTTCAACGCATTTTATAGTGTTTTTTTTTTATAAAAAAATATATAAAAATTTATATTTCTTGTAAAAGTTTTAATAACTTGCAATACAAATAAGGTTAAAGTTACAATTTGTTAATAAAAATTATAATTAAATTGTATATTTGAACGCCAACCAGTGGCTATAAAAAATACTATAAAATTACTGGGAGTAAATGAAAGACAATATTTATAGTTACTTATACCTTTAATTTAATTTAGTTAACCGATAAAATCAGGGATGGCTCAAATTTTTTTTATCTCGCGTCATAAGCGAAATATTGTGGCGTCGTCCTTACCCAATTTAAAATAATCTTTTACTTTCAATCTCATTTTAATATAAATTCATCTAATTTTATTTAAATGATTCTTTGGATATTTTTACTTATTATTATTATTATTAGGTTAATAGTTTTAATTACAAATTTGAATTGTTTTTTTCTAATGTAAATTAGTAATTTATAATTAAAATTCAAATTATTTTTGTTAATATTGTATTTAATAAATATTATGCAAGTTATCTTCATGAACTTAGGGCTTAAGCCTACCTCCATTCATCTTCAAAGATCTGGATCATACACTCATCGTTCTCAGTTTTCATTAAATATTTTTAAATCATCTCTGGACCTGTCTACTAACTTTTCTTGTAGAATTTCTTGGAATGCATTCCGTAATTGCTACTTTTCATCATCCATTTTCATAACCAGCCCAATGAATTTTCAAAATTCTCGATATTTTCAAAACATCTTTGTCATTTGTCATTTCTCTTATTGGAAAATTTGATATGCTCGGTCTCCTGTTCACTCTAAAAGTGATTTTTCCATTGCTCTACGTAATTCTTAATTTCGAATTTAATCTTGATGTCATGCGCCATGTGTTAATGTAGCTAAAATTGCCATATTAAATAATTGACATATTACATAAATGTGGTATCGCTGATTTGAGCCATTTCTAATGCGTCGATAAATTTGCTATTTATAATTTTTAATTAATAGTGAATTACCCAAATTAGTTGTCTATATATCTATAGAATATCACTCGGTGTATAAACCATACTAGTGGGTGAGGAAAGCATAGTTGTAAGTCATAGCTAAGAAAAGTTTAAATAATTTTCATTTATTAATTAATTATTATAATGAATTTATTGAATTAAAAGTTAGGGCGCATAGCGTAACTCACAGAATAAACGCGCTCCAGCGGACTGTTGGGTCGAATAATTTATAAAGTACATATACCAAATAAATATGGCTATATCTATATTTCACGTACGCTTTCATCAAAATCTCAAAAGACGTATTACTATTTCTAATCGTTTAATAGATTTTTTGGTGTGCATACAGAAACAAAAACTTTTTTGCGGATTTGGATTCTCTAATATCTGAAACGAATAAACAACAAAATTTCGAAATTTCATTTCGTCCACAAAGCATCATATTTTAATTGCATTAACTTTGCCATTCCACAATTAAGTTTTCAAATCATTAAAAAAAAATTATGTTACTGAAATTTACAAATTATTGTTTAATTTTATTAACATGTTTCATAAATCAATTAGCTATGGGAAAGAACAACTTTACATATGCCATTGTACATCGCCCTGAACATATAGTTAATTAATGAGCTGAATTCGTTTACGTTATTATTCTTCTTGCCCCCTGCATTCGAAATCGAAGGCTTGAGTCCTTTGTTATTGAGTGGATCAATTCTACTAAAACTTTGTCAGTTTTTAAGAAAAGTTGTTGAATCTTTTTAAAATTGTTGTCGTTTTTTAATATAGAAAATTTTAATATATACATTTTAATATAGAAAATGTAGATTAAATATGACCTGTAGTTAAATGTGAATTAAATACGAGATAATGATACCTCGGAACCATTTAGTCTCAATAATTATAGTTTATATAGCCGCTGAGTATTTTTTAATCAATTATAATTTATTCTTTAATAGCACCTGCAGAATTTCTATAATATAAAATGGAAATTTTTATGAAATTAATAAGGATTTCGTGGACATAAATATTTTAATCTATTTAACAGTTTCACAAAATATATTGATATAAATTATTTATGCGTATCTTAATAAATTAAAATATCTTATAAATTATATAATTTCAAAATATAAATTAAAATTTTCGTTCTTTTTTATATTAAATAAAAAATTAGTATACTTAAACTAATTAAAGAACATCCTGTATTTTATTAGTTCCGTTTATTTTTATTTTTTTATGTTTAAAGAAAATAAATTGCAAATAAGTTTCCAGTATAATTTATTTTCATCAGACTGAATTCAAAGTGGAAATATTCACTAATTAAGAAATAGGGGATGATTAAATCACAACATGATGCCAATGAATTCAGTTTAGATTGTTGATTAAATTAGAAGTTTGTTTTTTTCGTTTATTTTGTATACCATTCACAATTCTCTCATGTGATTATTATGGGCTTGGAGTTGCATACTTAATTTTGACCAGTGTATCTATATAATTTTATGGATATTTTTTTTATATATAATCTCATTTGTAATTTATTTTAGTATTAGAGTTTTATTCACATTTGAAATTAAGTTAAAATATATTTCAAGTGTACACACAAAAAACAGACTATAATATTAATAATAATTATTATTATTATTATTAAAGTTTTCAGCATAAAATTTGAAACAGTCTGTAATTTGGTATGTTTTTCATCATTTTCATTGTTATTACTCATGCATAAAACATTAAGGGCATCTGACATTGATTTAATAATATAAAATATTAATATTTCCAAAACATAAAAACAAAAAATTTTTGTGAATAGAAATTTAAATTATTTTTGTTTTTATTTATTTCATTTTCATAGTAAAAATGTAAATTAAGATAAAAAAGTTCTATTTTTTCTTGCAAGAAAAATATTAGCAAATTATTCTGTATCAAATATTTTGGGTCATTATAATACTACTAGTTTTAACTCCACTTCAAACCTTATTTTGTATTCCACTTCAAACCTGATTATAATACAACAAATTTACAAGATATTTAATGAAAATTTTATATTTAATTTTTATATAAATTTTATGTAGTGGTGGCTCTACCATAAGGACGCCGCAGCCGCATACACTACACTAAAATTTCCCTTTTCTAGACAGAATTCAATACTTCCTATGCGGAGTGCCATATAGGAAAAATAATGAATTTCTTTTTTATATAGAAACAAGCCTTATATCTCCAATCCATATTTGAATGGGTAAGAAATTAGATAATTACATATATAATTATGAATATTAAAAATGTTTTGTAATTGGGTATTTTTTGGGTTTACTTGTTAAAATATGTTTAAAAGTATGTATTGCCGAAACTTTATAATTTTATATAAACCAAAATGTTATATAAAATTGTAGGTGGACTACAAAGATGATATGATTAGCAGGTTGTGTTTTTTTAATTATTGAAAAATTTAATATTTACATATTACATTTACAAAAAAGTAAATATTCCTAAATGTGGAAAATAATGTTGGTTTTTTAGTTTAGTTTCAAAACTCGTATTCGATGTTGGTTAAAATTCGTTTATTATCCTAACCTCTAATTCGTTAAATAAGAAATACTCTTCTGCAATGAACTTGTGTGTATTAGTTTGAAAAGTTTAATAACATAAAACTTTTAAACTTAGAAAAGTAAATGTGTTCATTCATTCAAATCAGTTTCCGGGATGTTTGATAATAAAAATTTCGATATGGAAAATAGTATCCTAAAATTATAGTACATATTATGTATTATGTTACCAGTGCATACATTTACATATATTTTTAGTAATTGAATATATGAAATTTGATAACTCAATAATAATTTTATTTTTAAGGAAAATAATAGTTTTCCAATTTTACTTTTTGCAGTATGAATAAAGTGTTTGTATAAATGTTATGAAAATTTCTTTTTCCTTTATTTTGCTATATTTTATATATATTTTTTAATATTGTTTATGTTTATAATTAATATTAGTTTTGTATAAAAGTATTATAAAGAAATATGTGAAATATTGAATTACGTGTTTAAAAAATTTGAAAGAATCTATATTTAGCATTTCCAAGTTAAATTTGTCTTTTTTTTTCAAATTAAATTGGTTTTTTTCAGAATCAAATTGTTTTTTTAATACTTTTTTAATCGATATTTTATAATTACAATGTACATAGGACATTTGTACATCATACGTAATAAATATAGTTATTATAATATTGAATTATAATCAACATTTCTACCTATAACACTATTGCGGGGGAAAAATGATCTCTTATGTTACCAGTTTTTACAATAAGAAAAATACCAATTTGACTTGGAAAAGGACCAAATTGATTTTTATATATATAAATTTTAAAGTTTATTTTCGAACTGTATAATTGTAACTATTAGTTAATTAAAAATTTTATACTATGCATTTCTTCCAAAGTAATTAAATATAAACAAAATGAAAGAAATTTTGTTTTACTTTGTTCGAAAGAAATAATTAAGTAAGTTTTAAGCAATTTCTGAAATTAATACTTTTGGTTTTTAATAATTATTTTGCTCTAACCAACCTTATAAAGTTATATATTTATATTTTAAAGAAGTTTATTTCTATCTTTTTCAATTTTCTTTAATGTAATTTCTTTAATATTCTTAAAGACTTTAAAAGGCCACTTACATAGTTAATATCCAATTCAACGCATTATTTTTGTTTATGAATACTGGCACAAAAAAAAAGCTAATACGTGAATAACAATTTTTTTTTTTGCTGACAAGGTTGATGTGTTCATTTATGGGGTCCACCCAATTGATTGATATAGGTTGTTTGATTAGAAGCTAGACTTTGTCAGAATGTATATTTTAAAAATCAGACTAATTCTCATTGAATTATAAACTTTATTATGGACTATCTCATAAATCAGGGGTCAAGAAAAATAATGTTTTTATAATAAACAAAATATACGATTAAACTTGTAAGTTTATTTATGATAAAGCTGTGCCTTAGTCGGTCAATTTTTTGACAAATTATACTTTTATACTCTGCTATATCTTTCATATTATTGTCTTACTTTTTATGATCTTAAAACAGAAGTTTCTAAAAATACTAATTATCATAAATACTATTCTAAAAGTATAATAATATAAATTACCGAAATTACAATATAATTCAAAATATATATTTAAAATACCTTACATAAATGATATAGTTCCAAAATGTAATACCCTGTAGTAAAAAATATTATGTACAGTCATACATTCGTATCACATTTACCAGCTGCCAATTTTTTAGAAAGCTTTTTATGCTTCAGGCAAAAAATGCTATCAATTCATACAATAAACCCATACTATATTTTACTCATCCTTTTTTTTTTTTTTTTAAACATATACCAATTTATTTATTTGTATGTATTTTTTGTATATTATATTGTGTACATTTTTTTCTTTTTAGTCCTCTCGACCGTTTCTCTTTAAGGATATATTTTTATTTTTTTAAGTAAAAATCTTCTTACAAGACAACATTTTTTTTTTCTGGAATTTTATATTCTTTATATACATACATATATATATATTTATATTTATATATAATAAACATATAAAACAGAAAGAAGATCGATTTGACTAGAGTGTAAAAGGCTTATTTGTTTCATATTCTTATAAGAAAATTCAATTTCATTTAATATATAGAAAAAAAAAAATATATATATAAAAATAAAATAAAAACAAGAAATATAAGGAAACTGAAAATATATTATAGTACGTACATACATAAAAAAAAATATCCTTATAAGTAACAATAATACCAAAAATGACGTATAAAAAAGTTAGTCAACCATTAAAGATGTACACACAATGAATATGTGTACAAATTTTTAAATACATTTGCAAATTGAATATAAAATTATATACTCAAACTCATACATTTTTTGCATATCTTAAGGATTTATTTATATTTATTGTAGACGAAATTGACTAATATATAAATATATATATTTATATAAATTATTTATACATAATTTCCTTTTTGGGGTACAGGTGTGTTCTGTCTGACTTTTTGAAAAATTCCTTAAATATAAGACTTAAAAGCTTTAAAAATGAAACTGGAATTGTTAATGTTTTTTAATTGTACAACTAAATATATACATATATTTATATATATATAAGAGTATTATTAACGTTTTTAAATTAATTTAACATAATATTTCTCGTTAATGTTGGAATACTTAACTGGAATTATGAAAAAAAAAATAGTCTCTTCTATCATAATCTTCAAAATAAGACGAAAAAAATTATCATTATTATCCTTATATATTTATCAATGAATAAATCTTATTTCAGCCATCTACCCATACAAATACAGAAATATACATATACATACATATATATAAATACGAAATTCAGAAATCTCAAAGTCTAATTCTTCTTCTTTGTGTAAATGACTTTATGAGGAAAAAAAAAGGTTGTGAAAAGTGTCATTATTGTGTAAACTGCTGGAACGTGTGATATGCTAAGAGATGATGATTCTGAAATTCTTATATATATATTTTTTTTATTATGTAATATAAGATATAGATATATAAACATGTAAAAAAAAATGGCAGATTTATCCTTAATGTTTATGCGAAAACTGCCACATAATATTTATATTTAAAATATTACACATTATTTTTTTTAGGCCTTAACAAAAAATAAATAAAATTATTTCGACAAAAATTAAATCAAAAATATAAAAATTCGGGATTAAATTTTCTATTATCATTAAAGCTTTTATCAACTAGGATTATTATTTTTCGTTAAGTTTAATATATTTTATTTAAAGAAAAATTGATTATGATATAACTGAAGTGCTTTTTTAAGGACATTGTATTCAAAATTTTGTAGTCACCATTTATTAAAATAAAGTTTGGATGTATCAGAGCTGCTTACTGTAACTATATTCTAGGATTTTCATTTATGTTTTTTTTATTAGCTTATTTTTGGAAATAAAATCAATTTTTGACATTTTACAGTAAATTTTTGACAATGAAAATAATTCCATTAAATTCATTTTCCTGTTCGATAAGTAAAAAATGGAATTATTCCTAATATTATTTCAGTTTCATTAATTAATATCGATCGATGCATTAAGAAACGAGAACTTAAGCAATTTTGCTTAATGCCAGCCAATAAGACAGAAAACTGAAGCCATTTTGCTATATATCTAATTATTGAAAATTGAATTTTATTTACATTATTCGTCTTGATATTATTTCTTATTAATTATATGAAAAATTTGTATTTATTGACTAAATATTTGAAGTAATGAAGCGGAACTACTGAATGCAATTACAAATGAAAAGCAAACGATTTTATCTAACCTCCTTAATTTAATTTCGTTGAGTGCACATAATTTTATGTTAGCTAATTAAAAAATATCTTAAAAATTAACCTAAAAGAAAAATTTAATTTAATTTTCAATTATAATTAATATATCATAAATGAAAGATTCATTATTCGTTGGTTTACTCATTCCGTCATACATTAAATTTAAGTTAATTAATTTCTATACTTACAATATATGATTTATGTTCCAATATATTTCGAATTTTCATTTTATACTAACTTATGCCAATATATAAATAAATTGTTGCAGCAATTTTTAAAATGAATTCCAAAATATATCATCAAAGTAATTCGTAAAAGTATTTATATTTTTATTTTCATTTCTTTTACAAAGTGAAAAATTCATCATTATTTTCACAATAAATCATTAATAATTATTAAATTTTACCTTTTCCAGTTAATTAAACGCAGGTAAAACAAACGAAATCAATTGTTTATGCTGAAAATTTTTGTTTTCCATTACAAAAAAAAAAATTGTTATTTCTTTGACTTAATTTTTTTTTGTTGTATTTTGTATAATTAAAAAGGATTAAAAATTTTCTTTTCTTTTATAGAAATTTTTAAATTTTTTTTTTTGTGTTCTTATTGAAATTTATGATTTTTCTTTCTTGGTATAAGAAATGAAAATTAAGCATAAAACATTGTTTTTTTTTATAATCGTAAAGTATCACAAAAAATATAATATATCTCTTTGATACGGTAATTAAGGTAATGTTAAAAATAAAGGATTTTATATTAAATATTCTTAATAAATTATAATAAAACATTTATTTCGTCATGATATTCCAATTCATTCTGACAAAATGACACCCAAATATGATTTGTGAAGAGTGAAATTGAATTTAATGTTGGTAAAATATTTAAGTAGAATTTTATGTTTGCAAATTAATCTACTTTTGACTGAAACGTTTTACATTAGCAAAAAAAATTACATTTTTCAAATATATTTTATAACGTATAAATATTAATTGCCTAAAATGATTATGAAAAATGATTAAAAAAAGAGTTTTCATTATTTTAAGTAAATTAAATAGAAAAAAGAAGAACCAATAATTTTCTTTCTAAAGGATTCTGAAAGTAAATTTCTTATAAATTTCTAAAAGTCTTTATATTTTTGAAATATTTCAAAATTATACATTCTATTCAAATATTAATTTCAGTAATTCATTTTATAAAAAAATATCAATTTAATTAATAATTTTCATAAAATTTAACCATTCAAAAATATATATCATTTTTTGTTGAATTATAATTAAATATTAAATAAATTATAAATTTAATTAAATTATTTTATTATATTATTAATATATTTCCTGTCATTTAGATATGAATTGAATGAAAAAGACTTAGTTTCTTTTAGCATATACAAAATATAATGTAAATTTATGTTGAAGAATTATTTTGAAATTTTGGAAATATAATAATTAAAAAGTTTTAAATGTGGTATAATTAAATATTAATATTCAAAACATGAAATAATCTTATCAATAATTATCTGCAGGTGTTCTTATATATATATACTTAATTTAATTTGTATATCTAACTATATATTTATCTTTCGTTAAAGAATATATTTTAGCAACTAAAACAACTTATCAGAAGATAAAAGTTTATCTTAAAAAAAAAGTAAAAAAAATACTTCGGTTTAAATTGAATTTGACAATAATATTTTCTCTAGTATACTTTTTAACATATATATATATTTGTATCTATTAAATATATATATTAAATTTTGAAAAATATTCACGTTTTTAAGACAATTTTTTGTTTTTATTTGAAAACAGTCAACTCTATCTATTATTGCGATAAATTTAAAATATGTATGTACTGAATAATGAAAATGTATGAATAATTTTCTGAAATTGCATTTTGAAATTTTTAGAATTTTTGCATCATGGAAATTATCCTAAGAATATTTATCCAAAAATTATTAAATTTACTCTAAGAATAATAAAAATTATCGTGTATATATAGTAAAAATGTGTATGTAACATATGAACTCTGAATTTGTCGTATGGAAATAACAAATTGCCATTATTATAATATGAATTTGAAATGACAGAAATGCAAAAATGTCGTATCTCTTAATATGAATTAAATATTATTATCACGTTTTATATAAAGTTTTAAGATAAAAATATTTAAAAAAAAAAAAAAATTATATTATAAAGCTAAAATAGAATTAAGGTATATTTTTGTAACAGTTAAATTGATAAAATTAGAGTTGAGCTATTCTAAACCAACTGGGAATAGTGAATCCCTGAAATTAACATGTTCTAATAGATTTTTGGAACCCATATTAAATAAATTTGTATATAATTGTTTCCAATTCTTATGAATATTGTAAATTGCAAATTCGTTTAAAAATTTTGAAACTTTATTTGAACATTTATTACTTACTTTCCGAACTTGAGTTTAATATCGATATTTAGCCCTACTGTTTATAAAATAAATATTTCAAAAAGGATTGAATTAAACACATTTTTGAAACTTTTACACGGATTTTCATACAAAAAGTAACGAGTTCGAATTACAAAGAATTATCAGGAACCACTCTGGAAATATGTTATATTTCTTATCACCAAAATAATCATTATAAAATATCATAAGATAAAATGAACAACAAGTAACTTTAGTTATCAATATAATTTTTTTATTGAATACATTTTTTTAAACCATTTTCTCATTAATCCAATCAAGATATTTAGTTAATCTTACATACAAATCAGGATATTTTCCACCACAAGCTTGTTTAATAAAACTGGCAACACCAATTAATTTACCATTATAAATTGAACCACCACCAGAATCACCTTGACAAACACCTTGACCAATTGGATGAACAAAACACATAATTTGATCAAAATCGAAACCGAAACGTTTATCACAATTTTTTTGTGAAATGTATGTTAATGTATTCATTTTTAAAGTTTTTGATTGTTTTCCTTTATGTTCGGTATGACCCCATCCATAAACAGTAACATCAGAATTATTTGGTACTTCTTCTGTACTAATTTCAATTGCTTTAACAGTATCGGATAGTGTTAATGGTGTTTCTAATTTCAATAAAGCCAAATCATTTAAATTTAAACCATATTTTTCATGAACTATAACTTTGGCAACATTAGCAACAACACCACCAACAAGTATCTCATTAGAACCAGCTCGGACAAGTAAATCTTCTGCTTTGACTCTGAGTTAATTGAAAAGTTACATTTTAAATATTTAATAATAATTTGAAATCAATGAATTTATATTTACAAAGATTTATCAGACCATACAACACAATGTGCTGCAGTAATTATCCAATTTTCATTAAGAATTGATCCACCGCAAACATGTATACGTCCATATTGTAATGAAATTTGATGTGGAAATTGATGTTCTTCAGCAAAAGTGCCACCTACAATTCTGCCATTTCCTCTCCTTGCTGAGCAGATCGTCAAGCAAATACCAAAAATTAATATTAATAATTTAAAGTTTAACATTTTAACAAAGCAAAATTTGTCAGCCGAATGACATGAATTCAATTTTGAATGGTTGCTTTTATAATAATCACAATAAAAATTGTTAGTTATGTCACTATAATTTCTAAGAAAACTAATATTTCTTATTGTTTTAAGAACATATGTTTAACTAAATGTTACGAATTTAAAAATAAATTCCATATTTGATTTTTTTTTACTGGCTGACAAATTTGTTGATTTAATTAATACGAGGAATTATGAGATATGAAGTGATGTGATGGAAACATAAGTTGAAAAAATTAAAATAATTCATGTTTTTTTTAAAGTTTCAGGGAAATGGTATTCCAAAACCCCTAAAACCGTGTCAACAATCCTATACGCAGCAATCTTATAGATAATTTTTACATATTACTTAAAATATACTTACATTCATAATTTTTTATATAAAGTGCGGTTTTAACAAATTCCAAGTTTTGTGCAGCACCTAGGTAATTAGGTTTTTTAAGTCACGTAGCAATTTGAGCTTTATTCGCATTACTTTTGTATTAAAACTGGATTTTCGGTGCTATAGCATATTATATATAGTACATATAAATATGTAATTACAATTATAACACTGATGGGTGGCATTATTGGTAGAAATTATTTCATCTACAGATGGCGCCAACTGGTTAGTTTTATAATAATTTAATTTTTGTCAATTATATTAATAATCTATTATTGCTAATTTTAATTATATAACACTTAACACTCCAAAGTATTATCGAGTAGTTCATAAATGCAATAGTTTTATATTAGCAGTGATATTAAAATTTTAGTGGGCTTTGAAACCCTATTTTTGGCAAAATCTCCTAGAAGTAAAAAACCATTTTATTTAACAAAATCCGGTAAAGTAGCTGACAATTGCATCTCATCTCTTATATTTCCGCAAAATGATATTTTTAGAAATATAGAGGTAAGCCTCTTCCAGAAGCTTAAGACCTCACATGCATATAAGCCGCAAATAACGGTATCAGATGTCCAATTCCAATACCTAGTTATTGTTTCGTAACCGCGGCGAATTCGGTTAAAATTTTAAGCAAAAAAGAAGGAAACTAAATTTAAAAAAAAAATTGTTTTCAGTATTCAATAAATCGATTTTGAAGAATTTATATTTTATAAATTGAAAAATTTCTGGCAGGAAAATGTTGACGGAACACAGAGGTTGCAGAACACTGATTAGAGTACAAATTACAGTGCTTATGTTAAATAGTAAAAATAATTATAATATTATGTTTGTTTTCTAAAAATTCAAACAAAATTTGCACATTAAATAGTTTGTCAATAAATTAATATGATAGTTATAATTTTTTCGTAAGATGTAAGGAGAAATTCGAAATTCGTATTTACAAGCAAAAATATAAAACCATTCGCAAACAAATGCGTAAGTAAAATAATTCACAGGCAAGATTAGTTGAAGTATAGTTCGAAGTATTCCGAAATATTGCGGCGTAGTTAATTTGTATAAATGGATTATGTTAAAATGTCAAATCACTTTCATTAATATACATGACACGATTTTTTTTACTCCCTACTTGGTACAATTTAAAAATTTTAATTAAAAATCATTTTTATTAAATTTATAAAAATTTAAATAGAAAAAATCGAAACTTGGAAACTATACGAAAAATCAATAATATCAGTTTTTTTATATTAAAATAATAAATTAGATATTTTAATACATTTTATTTAAATTACACAAATATTTAATTATATTATGCAAATCAATATTTACAATATGTTTATTCAAATGGTTTTATTAGATTGTTTTAGTGTTTGATGTATGGTTAAATATTATTTAATTATTTGTTCAGTGCAAATATTAACAATATTGCAAATCTATACTATTGATTATAATAATTAAAATGAAATTGTAACGTTTTAATTAAAAGAAATATTATATAAAAATTATGTAATTTAAAACCATATTTCTATCAAAGCCATAAAATGCTTTGTTTCTATACTAAAAATACTCAATCAAATTTGTGAAACTCTAAAATGTTTATGACCGATTTCGCAGTCAGAGATTAAGATCAAGCTTAACTAAACCAATTGTGTGGTAAACCTGTAATTTAAGTTCACTTTATTTTACAATCAAAATATGCTCTAAGCTTATATAAATCAAAAAATGAATTATTATGAATGGTAATAGAAAATAATGTTATTGTGAATGAAACTGATGATAAGATGGTAAAAAACAAAATCTCAGCAGCAATATTTCATACAACATTGAATTTGAAAATGAAATTAAACCGAAAATACTAGAATACCGAAAATAATAATAATATAATCGTTACAAATAACGTTACTGAAAGATTTTAGTATGTTACGTTACAGTAACGTTTCCTAATACTAGTATAAAGTTATAATAAAAAGTGTCAAAAGTGAAAGTAAAATTGAAGCTTTACTAATCTGCGTCTTCAATTAAACCTCTCTTTAAGAACAGGTTTACTTGTAAGCTTTCACTGAGAAACAACAAAATAAGTTAAACTGAAATTCTGGAAAAAGTTCTGGAAAATGCTTAAGCTCTCACTGTGAAATTGGGCATTAGTAAAATAAATGTATTTCACCTATAACATAAATGATAAATTATAACTTATAAATTCACTCTATATCTTTGTATACATTTTTAATCCCTAAATACTTAAATGTAAAAAAAAAAATATAAAATATGGAAAATATATTTTCAATATTTTTATAAATTTTTTACATAATACTAAAAGTGATCTACTTTTCTAAAGTTTTTTTCCGTAAGCCTTTAAGTATAAGAAAATAGCTATTACAATATTTTTACGTATATATCTCAAATTTTACGGACAAAATATTATGTCCCTTTAGGACTTATTTCTACGTGTGTTTCAATGTATTTTATTATGAGGAAAATTATAGAAAATATATTCATATATAAATTTCAATAATTTCTTAAGTTTTCCGATTTTTATTTGGTATACAAAATGTATATTTATATTAGATAAGTGAAATTTATTTAGAGTATTTTTCCAGGTAAATCTGATTTAAGTTTTTGATATCTGAAATAAAATCGACAAAGAATGTTATGAATTACGGAATTGTTCGACTCAACTCAACATAGTAACTAATAGGATAAAAGTGAACACAATTTTGTTATATAGTTTCAGTTTATAAACTTTTAATTAGTTTTCTGTCAACTTAATATGAGATAATCCCAATTAAATAACTTCCTCATTTAATATATTTGTTTTCTGGTTCACCTAATATAAAAATATTTGATGTTTTTGTGAATAAAAATATATATTCAAATTTTTGGATATTTATTTCCTTTTTTTTTGTCTTTCTATTTTATTTATGGTTTATATATTTAATGTTAATAATTACTTCTATTTAAACATAAGTTTACACAAATAAAACTATAGAATAAGAAAAAATAATGTAGAATTTGAATTTAGAATACATCAATTGAATTGTTAATATATTGCAATGAAATCTTGAAATTAGCTTTAAATCCGTATTATATCTGTAATGTGGAATATGAAGCTTTATGGGAGATTTGAAGTTTTTACGAGATTTTAATTTTTTAGTTATTAGCCCATCTGTTTGTAGACCAGAATTGTTATTTTTCAAACGACTATAGAAATTTACTAGTTCAGTAGAAAAGTGAGATCCAAATTTTATGAAGAGAAAAATATGAATTTTTAAAATTTGGCTACTGTTGGAATAACTTAAAATTTTAAAACCTAACCAGCACTAGCAGAATCAGGAGATGTCTTTGTAAAGTAATTTGCAATCCCTTCATGAGTCTTCAGATATCAGAAGTTTCGTTCGAATATAACTCTATAGAAAATAACATCTTCTAAATGAAAATATACTCCATATTTATAATATCTTTTTAATAATAGCTAATATGTATTCCAGTGCCAGTAATTTAATAGAAGAGTTATAGGAAATAGCTAATATGTATTCCAGTGCCAGTAATTTAATAGAAGAGTTATAGGAAAAACATATAAATATAATTTATTTCGCCATCTGTTTTCTCATAACTTATTCTTACTTATCGTATCAGGTTAACCAAGAAATTTTCTGCCATTAGTATTGTATTTATTAAGTCTGAAAACGTTTAGAAATTTAACAATATTCATTATATTGATGTTCTCGGTCGATTGATTCTAAATGACCACTTTTCAGGAAAGTTTAAATACTGTTTTATTTCAGTCCTAGTATCAAATTGAAATATTACATATTCATTCACAAATCAATTAGTTATAATTAAAAAACTAAGTTAGAATAAATAAATTTAGTTACTATTGTAACTCAACCTCAACCTAAAATATTGCAAACTGAAATTATTGTGTTCTAACTTGACTTATAATTCTTGATAATTGTCATAAGATTGAGTTGCAATATAAGTTTGATATCGTACATAATTTCCAACTGAAGATAGAATACTTCGAAATTTTGATTAACTACTCTAACTCAAGTCTCAAGGTAACGTAGGTACAAAAATTAAGTTTGAAAGAGATTGATTTATTACAACTCAATTTACGACTTACAATAATGATGTCAATAATCAATATTAAGATAGGATATGATATATTTCGGTTAGTATACTTATACATAAAATCAAATAAAAAAATAAAAATACCGCGACTATTTTAAAAATAGAACGATACAACTTAAAAATTAAGTATTTAACCCTTTTGCGATTAAATATTTTTCACACGATTCATGTATAACTGAAATGATCCTCGAGACAATTAAATGACATCTTGAAATAACACAAATCGAAATGTTGTCTTATTAATATTAATTCAAAATTTTATTATTACCAATTTAATTTAACTTTTATATTCTTTAAAAAAATATAAATTATTTTATTTTTTGCATATAAATCTAAAAATATTTTTTATAAAATATCTAGTCGTATATGAAACAAGTAGGAACATATTTCTTAACTCAAAGGTGTACAATACTTATCTAAAAAAATAAAATAAAATAAAAATTTATCAGGATATATTTTTTTATATAAGATATTTTATATATAAACCCAAATGGTCTGTCGTTTTTCATGTTTATTGGCAATAGATCACACTCAGAATATATAGAATAATATTGTTTGTTCAATGTATGTATATATATATGTAATAGCTTCTCTACTATAACTTTAATGTTTTCCTATATTTGGATAGACTTCAAAGTATCCATTGAAAAAAAAAGAAAAAAAAAGTTATTATATATATGTATATAAATGGAAGTGTATTCGAAAGGATATCAGGATATTATAGAGTCAATCGCCAGGGAATCGTTTAACCAACATTGTGGCCATGAAAGATGATATCGAAATTATTTTCTCATTTATATCGAGGCTTTTTGGTATATATTTGGATTTTTCTGGTCATATAAAAAAATACTATCAACCATACAAGAGTCCTTTTAACGTTGTTATCCTTTACAAAATTACATTTTTATTTTTTTTTCTCTCGATGTGTGTGTGTGTGTAAATATATATGTTTGATTTTTTATTGCTTAAATTCAATTTTTTTTTTCATTCCTCGGTTCATCTTGATATTTTTCCATTTAGGATACCTGAGATATTTATATATATATATGTATTATCTATATATGGTTGAAAAAAAAAAGATATGCGCAACTAGGGAGATATTTTTCATTGAATTCGGTGAACACCTTTTCTGACAAATAAAATAGGATTTTATACATTATGATACTTATGTACTTTCAATAAATATTTTTTATTTTTTTCATTCCTTCTTGTTCCTGTTGATAATTTATGAGAAAATACGGAATAATAAGTGAATAATGAAATAAATTATACTGTCATCGATATATTAATTTCATTTTGGTTGACAACAGGAGATACATTACATATATACGTATATATAAATATTTATTTATATATAAAAATTGATAAAATGAAAAATATTCAATTTTATTACATGTTTTAAGATAAAACAAAAATATGTACAAAATATATTAAAAATTTAGTTAATTAAAATTTGTATATTTTGAGAAGGCATTGCGAATTTTGATTGTACTATAATGCGATTGTACTATAATTTGATATTAGGTTCAATTCTTGTACCAGTAATAAATATAATTGTGATTCAATTCAAAAGATTGAAACCATTTACTGACAACAAATGTTTCGCTATTTAAAGCAATTAGCTTGTTTCAATTAAATGTTTTTTTTACTAATGGTTCGGAATTCCTAGTAGATCCAAATATTCATTTAAAATGTCGAATTACACCGATAACACTGATAAATGGATAAATTGAATGAATCTTAATTTTATGCAACAATTCTCCATTCTAGATATTCAATGAATACTAACAATTTAGTTGAACATTTATAAAAAAAATTAAAATATCAAAAATCACTATACAAAACGAAGATGTAAAAATCGAACCAACCACGGCTGATGCAATAATTAAAGAAATTGAAAATTTATAGTCATAGGACTTCCAGAGGATATGACTTAATTAGAGGAGAGGTTTTGAAGAAGCATCTACCAAATAAAGGTATAAAAACTAAGACCTATCATCAACGGTTGCTTTATATGTTATAAAATTTTAAATGTGGCAGAAGTAATAATAATTTATAAACCTGGAAAGCCGCTACCTGAAATGTCATTCGATATAGAAAGACCGATCTTGTTATTACCTATTCTGTCCAGAGTTTTAAACGAATCATTGATAGGAGCAGATTAATGCCGGACACTAAATTAAATTAAATCACAATCTAAAAACACTTCTTCCGAACATAGAAAAATCGGTCCAATTCTTTATATTTTGTTCACAAGTGATAACATTAGAAAACAACACAGCATCGAAGTATAAATAACGAAACTGCAAGGATCATTAATTCAAATAGAAAACTATACCACAAAATTGAGGATAAAATCTAAATCAGTTCATGTAGATTCCACCATTAAGAAGAACAACAAATACCTAGCTAAGCTACACTGGAAAAAAGGAGATGAACTAAATATAAAATACTGATGAACTAGATAATAAATAGGGATTTAGAAATAGATGCTGTGTGTAGACAAAATAGTCACGAACAAAGACTTGGACAACAAGTGAATGTTTAGGCTATAAAGATCCCAGATTGCAAAACACGCAGACTGAAAAAGGTGAAACATTTTGAGTTATTAAATATAACTTATTTAAACAGCGTTTTACTAAAAAACTAGCAAAATAAAACTATCAGAAAATTTGTTAAAAGAATTTTGACTTTCCTGGAAGGAGGAAACTATTATTAATTTAATTTTAGAAATATGAAACAAAGACCATTCTGACAACAAAAACCAATTTCAACAATTTATTCTGCACTATTATCCACAATCTACATTTTTTGCTCTATATATTTTTTTTTTATTTTTTTAAAATCTAAAATTGTTTTTCGGCTTTGCAAAAATTTTCCCTAAGGATTTTTTTTTTTGTATATTGTTTCTATGTTTTTCTTCTTACATATCCTTTTTCCGTGGTCTATATACATAGATATTTGTTTTGCATCGTTATATTAGTTATTTTTTTTCTCTGTTGTATTAATTTTCTGATGAGTTTCAATGACATGTCAAGTTTCCCTTAGGGTTGAATATAGAAAATTCTTTTATAGATTTCCAAAAAAATATACTGAAATGTAAAAGAATTGTTATTAAAAAAATATTCAGAAACTTGTTTTTTTTTAGATATATAACTTTGTATCGATTTATATAATATTGAATTACAAAAAATAAAAAATATTGATTAAAAATATGAATCCATATTTTCAGTATATAACATATTTTTGAGATCATACAGTTCAGAATAAATTAAATTATAAATTTGAAAGAAAATATTGTCATCATAAAAATTATAATTCATACTCCCCTTTACATGAAACACATTGTCCAATTGGGTAACATCATACAAGTTGGTGTACTGATGAATTTTATACAAAAATCACTTCGGGCTTTATTATAATGGCCACGTAGTATATTTAGTACACTTGTGTTCCTCGAATTGCCAAAAGGCATCTTTATAAATTTCATTTATTCTTTTCTACTAGAAAATAAATTTAATTTTGTCGCATTATTTAATATAAAAAATAAATAAAAATATTTTATTTTTATTAACACAAAACTAACTGAATTGGAACACGAATATTATTTCAGATTTTCTTTAAACAAAGAGTCCTCGAGGATCAGTAGATGAAACGACCCTTTAATTTACGAATTGAAATATATGAATTAAGCAAATTTTCGTAAAATATAGGATGAGTGAATTAAAGGAAAATAAGTTTAAATTAAAAAATATACATTAATACATATATAAATATCCTGCAGGCAAGCATGTTATGCAAAAGGATTAAGTAAGTAGAATAAGTGTTATGTTGAAGAAGAAAAATTCTTAAATGTGCGTCATTTATAAACATAATAACATAAATGAAGTTTTATAAATTTTTCAAGGACTGACTGCATAATTGGCTGTTAAATATGCTGGATAAAGTACTTATTTAATTACTCTGGTAAAACATTTTAATACTAAAGTGAATAATGTGTTAAATTTACTTGGTGATATTTGTAATTATTATATTTTTTTTTTGTAAATTTTTAAATTACTGAAAACACATAATATTATTGCACGTATTAGGACGGCGGTGAAGTATTAGAAAATTTAATATGCTGTGTTGTATTAGGTAACAGAGACAACTCCAGACCGATGCATCTTGCTTTAAGTTTAGTCAGCTTTAACTATAATAAAAAATTCACTATTCAAAGTCATTAGCTTAGAATTAAAAGTTTTTCTTCATTATAAACGAATTCATGGTTCGGAATTCATATAAAATTAGTAAGTTAAAATTGCAATAAAACGTCTCACGATACTTCTATTACTGAGGCGCTATACTACCAAGTGGAATATGTATAAGAAACAGAAATATTGTAAATATTCCGTAGATTATCATAACATTTAATATCTGTGATAGTTTTCTGAATTCAAAAAGCAGATGTCCTTAATCATTAATTTTAGTTTTAAGTTAAATAAAGTTGCTCAACAAATTTATAATATTAAATTCTTAAATAAAAATTAATTCTTGGTTTTGAACATGTTTTTGAAAATGTTATTGCTTTTATTATGCTTTGTTATGATGGGGTTTAATATTTTGAATTAATTTTTAACAGTGATGAAAAACAGAAGTCATAATTTTACGATATTTGGTAATATGTACTAAATGAAAATTTAAAACTAAAACGCTATATAAAATTCATTAAATAATTTAATTTTTCTTTTCATTCTGTAAGTAAAATAATTGATTAATAATTTTTGATTAATAATGTAAGTAAACTGAAATATAATGTTAATAAAATGTAATAAGATAGAAATTTCTTACTTAATTTTGCATAAAAACTACTGTCAAGTAGTTTAAATCTTCTCAATTTAATTGTTTTGTGCAGCAAATGATTTTCTAATGTTGAATGTAATGAAAGTAACGCGATGTAAAACTCAATTCAGATTTAATAGATCAATAATTTTGAAAAAAAAAAAAAAGATTACAAACCTCTACTTAATCTGAGCTTTATTTAAATTTATGTTATGTAAATACATAAACGTGAAAATTTGATTAAAAAAAAGCATAATTGATTCATTTATGAGCTTTTAAAAATACAAATAATTCACTGGTGATTATAAATACAAATTAAATATTTATGATATTTTTATAGTCCAATATAAATTTATAATAAATATTTATTAAAATATATTTATTATCACAGACTATTTCAGTATTAAAGTCCTTTTATCACTGCTTTTTTATTAGTATGTTTTTTATTATATAATTTTAATTTATTTACTTTTTTTTCATGTATTAATCAAAATATCTAAATACATAATTTTAATATAAATTGTAAGATTTAATAAAAATATTATTTGCAGATTTTACTTTAACAATTTACAATTAAAACTTAAAAAAAAAAAAAATTATTAAAAAGAAACTCCAAAAATTTAACAATCATCAGAAAAATTTCAAGTAGATTTGCAAGCATATAAAAAAACTGAATCAAATTATGAAAAACTGACTTTAACCATTGTCGTCTGGTATTTTAATGTCAATTATTTTCAATTTAAATGATAATAATTGTAGATTTATCCAAAAGGATGTTATATTTCTAACAATGACAAAACTAAAATTCTGTATTTTGTAAGGATTTTTTTCTCTGTAAATTCACAAAAAAATGGAAAAAAAAATAGTTTTGTAATTTAATTTAAAATTTTAATATTAGATATAAATTCATATTTTATTCATTTTTCGAAATCAATTACGTATAACAAACTCTACATTAAATAGAAGAAATTTGAAATATGTATTGTAAAATTTTATACAATATTAATAATTGAAATAAATAATGTAATATAATAGACAGGATTAAAAAGAAAGTAATTTATTAAAGAAAAACAAAAATTCAACTAAATGTTACCAAATAACAGAGTCATCATCTGTAAAAGTAAAATCTGAATAATTGATGTGCACTGGTACAATCAATAAGTAATTTTTATTAATAGTAACTTTAAAAAGTAATGTTATCAATATTCAATATCACTCGAGTAATAATGAAATTCTGATTTAGTTCTCTGTAGTTAATATTAGTTTATAAATTATGACTAAAGAGAAATTTATAAATATGACTAAATACAGTGAGTGAGCTTTAATTTAAACTCATTGAAGATTTAATTTATATTTAAAATTAATGATTCATACTTAAAAATATGTTGAGGTTTCGAGACTTAATTGTTTCATCAGTTGATGCGGGAGTGACTTGTCAAATCACTGACCACCCCTTTGTAGGAGGACCTCAGCGCTTGGAGTTTTAGCCTATGGTTTCAACGGTTATTGATAACATAGTTTCCGGTGGCCACCTCTTGGAGGTAGAGCACAAGCACTTGTTTAGGAATTAAATAGTTGCAGCACTGGGTCAGCGACCGATCAATGCCAACCCTATTCCTTCTAAACCAGACTTAAAAATAAAGTTTGGAATATTATAAATTGGCATTATCGCAAAGTGTTAGGTTTTAAAGGATTACTCCTGAAAGAATTACATTGGTTATGTTAGAGTTGATTTGTTGTACTTATTTGTCGTTAAATAATGTTCATATATTAAAAAATTTGGTGCTTTTAAAATAATTCCATTAGAAATAAAGAAATCTTTCAGTTTTTTTATCGTATCCAGAAAAATAAAAGATAATTCCATACTCTTTAAAATGTAGTTAAAAGTTCATGTCCAATTTTTGAATGAATAATTTAAATTGTTACTATAATGTATATTTAAATATTTATTTCATTCAAATGAGGAAATTTTATCATTTCAAAGCTAAATTATTTTAAATATATTCTATTTTAAAGATAACTAAAATATTCAAGCTTTATTTCATCATTCTATAGATTTATTCATTTATTTTTTATTTTATTTTTATATTCTGCATTATTCTTTTGATATCCTGTATATTTGTTGAGCTATTGTATCCTTGAAGGTGAGTATGGACGACATACTACCAAGTAATGTCATTTTTTGTAATACAGAAAAAAGGTTGGTTACAATTTACAATTCCCTTGGAAAAAAAATCATCGTTTGCATAAAATATTTACATAATATCCTTCAGAAGAACAATGCAGTTTTATATTTTGCTGCAAAAATAAAAATAAAAAAACTAGTTGTGCAGAATTGTAAATTTTTATTCAAATTAAGAAAAATAAAAATGTATATTATTTTATAAATTTAAAAGTTCAATATTAAAGTCATATTTCAAATGGAGTAGAACATATTTAAATTAAATTGTCGATACAGTAATAATATCCTTGAAAAATGACAGAGTAAGTTCCATTATTCAATTTGCAAATTAAGATTCATTAATAATTTAATCGAGAATGTGAAAATATTAATCTGGAAATTAATGATAATTAAATAAAATATGTAAAATTAAAAAGTTCAAATGCTCGAAGAAATTTAGATTCTGTAAAAATTGAAAGCGTACCAAGTTTAAATTATTTCAGAATACAGGAGAATAATGAAAATGATATGCACAGCAATTTAAAGCAGGATTCAAGCAGCAAAATTAATTTAAATCAAAGTTGTTAACAGAACCTGTAAAATGAAAATACATAAAACCGTAATAAAACTGGTGGTAACATTATGCAAAATATGGACTATGATATTAACAGATATGAAATATTTGATAAAATATATTACATAAATTCTATGGCATAATAATTGACACGGACGGTAATTATACTATAAGATTTCGATAGCCGAACAACAGATTAAATCGGTGCGGAAGATATATGTAGATTTGTTAAAAACTTGTCAATAAAATTGGGTGGTCATGTTAGTAGAACAAGAAACGGCTCAAAATTATTTGAAGCTATTTCAATGAATACGCGGCATAAAGGACGTCCAAGAATAAGATGGGCGGATAGTACAGAACAGGATCTAAAAGTGTGCGGAGTGTATAACTGAAAAAGCACAGCACAAAATAGAAGACTTTGGAAGAAATTTTAAACAGGTCCAAGACCACGGTTGTAGCACTATCTGACGATAATGAATAATTTAAGCATTGATCACAAAACTTTGTATTCTATATGTTTCTTTATTATGAAATATTATGAAAATAATAGAGATTTCTATATTACGAAGATTTCTACATTATTAGTTTTGAAATCCTGTTTAAATGTTAATACAATTTTGGTCAATTGTCTGTCCAACTTCTGTAAACTTATAAAAAATTTATTCAATTAATGATTTTCCAAAATGCTTTATATAAACTGGGTTGGAAAATTTGGATGATTTACTAAATTAATACCGGTGGGCCAAACACTTGTAGGCCAAATGTAAACATCAAAGGTTTTATGTGAAATTCAAAGTTTCGGTAGGATACTTCATTAAAATGAGGTGGTATACAACAATTTATATAAACTAATTATATTTAAACCTAAAATAGCAAAAAAATAATAATTTCTTATGTTATAAAATAACCAAAAAGGTTAATTTAGTTTGCAAAATATCTAGTTCCTCTAGGACCTTGGAATTTTAAATTTTTATTAGAAAAAAAAATCAAGTCTTCAATAAATAATGTAAGAAATTTATTTTTTTGGATTGAAATGATACAAATAGAGCCCCTGACCTTTACACATAATAAATTTTGATAAAGGATACCTTTAGACTTTTTTCTTTATAATTTATTTTTTAAAAAAAACTTTATTCAATATTTTTTTGGCTGGAAAATATAAAATCATTCGTATAACATCCTTTAGCATCTTTCTTTGATGACGCCTACCATTTCCAATACGTATACAAGTTTTTTTTTTGTTTTATACATAGAATTTCAAATATCAGAATTTCACCACCTGAGGGGTTTGTTTTTTGATGCTTTTAGGGTTATATTGGATTGTCACGTTCCGGGCTTAAGGGTGTTATTTTTTATATACATTATTATTACAGGCAATTTTAAAATATTTTTTTTTTTTTTTTTTTGATTTTATCACTATATTTATATCTATAATATTAAAAAATATAAAATAGGAAAAAGTTTTTTTTTTTCAAATTCTTCGACAGGATATTATATTGGTAGGTTTGAAAGGAGAAATCAGTTTAAAATCCTGTCAGCTTTTTTTTTTTGTTTTCAGCATACAAATAAATAAAAAAAAAAATATTGAAACGAAAATATAATTCATATTTTTTTTTTTTTTGTAAAAGTTAAAAGCATGATTTTTTTCATAAATCTTGTCCACATATAAAGCGTCGCATAACGACAAGGGTTCAAAATGGCCTGTCATAAAAAATTATCACAAAATATTCGGTGAAGAATTTACGTTTCGGTTGTTATATATTTTTTTGTATTCGCAATATTACAAAAAAATGTGACACATAAAATATGGGCTTAAAACGTGTAAACCTAATAACAATTTAAAATCCATTAGTAAATATTATTTAGGAGGTATATACATTGATATATTAAATTTTAATAAATTATCGTATTATGTTTTCTTAAATATTCTTCATTATATAAAATAATTATTATAATATGATCTAGCTTAGAAAGATATGAAGAATCTATCAAAGCAATGTAAATTTAATACTCGAAATTGAAATAAAACTTTTACTAAATTCTATAATTACCGAATCTATGATTTTATTGTGCGCTTTGTTTCAGGTCTCTTGTATGTGTGACCAAAGAACGAGCTATAGACTATTTTGTAACGACCGAAATAAAGGACAGCCTTTTTCACATAGTCTTTTAATAGCATCTGATTTTGTCCTGGGCCTAGCACAAGGGAATTTCTAATATTGAATTTCTAATAAGATTTCTTAAAAATCTTAGACGTAAAATCAGTGAAGCAAATGAATTTTTATGTTGCCCTGTGTGGTATATCTAGTCAACTTCAATCAGAGCCACAATCTTTTCTCACCTAAATGAATGACTTTTACGTCGTGTATAAATATGTGATTTAAATTTCAGATATACAAGGGAATGTTTTTATGATTTTGGACTGTAAGGGCCATAAAAATGGGACATTAAGGGAGATGAGGCGAAAAAACGGAACATATTGCGTTCTTTTATAAAATTTTAAATGTAAGGGATGACTTACTCAAACTAGAGACTGTCCCTTGAAGAAGTGGACGAATAGTCACCGGAAGATAGTGTTAAACGAGGCGTACAGATAAATAAAATAATTTGAAATTCATCAAATTAACATAAAATTAATTAATAATATATTTTACGTTTAAAAAATATATATAAAAAAATCAATTTTAGAATTATATTTAACAACAACTTATGCTCGAATCCTCTAAGTATCTGGTCACATCAGAAATATACAGAAAATATAAATAAATGTTAGTAACACATATGAAAAAGTAGTTGGCTGATTAGTTAGCATAATTACAATTTCTCCAGCACAAAAAATACCAAACACATCCTTCGACATATCCTTTATTCACTTGACATATCTGCTTTGTTGACTTGGTATTTTGAACAATATGAGTTAGCCCGGCCTAATAGTACCAAAGATTAAAAATTTAAAATTCAGAGAACGACAGAGTAGGTGGCCAATGATTGTTTTGTTCATTATTTGTCTGTTAAGGATAATATATAATTTTACGTATTTTTATTGGTACATTTCTTTTTGCTAGAAATATATTTCATATCATATTTATCAATATCATAAATAAATCAAGGAAAAATATGTTCATTTAATATTCATCTTATGGTAAATTCCCAACTAAAAAATATTTTGATTATTAATAAACATAGTTAATTATTATGTTTTTTTTATTTTTATTATTATTATTACTAAACAAGCAAAAAATTGGCATGTGTAGGTTAAAAACCAACATAAAGTTTATTTTATTTTGAAAAAAAACATCAAAAATTTTCCTCAATTTCATATTCGTATAGAATAATTCTCATTATTAATAAATATATTATAACCACTTTTCCATATAAAACATACATACATAATTATATATATATACATATAAATGTATATATATAAAATTATTTTATTCAAAGAACATAAATATGTATACATATATAACAAATTAATCTACACATATTGTACATCCTGGAATTATAGTTGTAGATATATTTTTTATTTTATGTATTATGTGAATGTTGCATCCGGTATGATATTGTGATATGCGAAAGCAATTCCCGTCTCATAAATATAAATCAAAATATCATAATTTATAATGCAATCGACAAAACAACATCATGTACCTTATATTTTTTTTTGCTTTTGTATTTGTTAGTTATGTTTTAATCTAGTATTTCGTGGTATAAAGAATATAATCATAAAATGGAAAAAAATAAAGGGTTATTCCAGAAATTTTGTGGTAATCAATAAAATTAGAATAGAATTTTTTATTAGCTCTATATTTATTTATGTTTTGTACAGAATTTGATTAATTAGAAATAAAAAAAAATGGTTGTATATAAATTATAAATTTGAAAGTAGAAATTTTGTTTTATTTTTAAATATAATTTGAGAAACCGTAGGATGACTACATAATACAATTCAGATTAGGGGAGCATATGATTTTATTTTCTACGTTGTATAATTTTTTTTGTCATCAATTATAAAGTAAGTAATACAACGTTAAAAATGAATTTTTAGCATTAGTTTTAATATTTAACATTCTAATTTTACAAAACCAAAATATTAACATTGCAGTTAAAAAAGTTATGTTCATAAAATTCATCATAACATTTTTATGCTTGTCCAAAATTCTATTTTCAATAATATAATTATATGCACAAATTATGTAAATTAAATAGTGAAACACATAATTATTCTTTGGTTTTGAAGTGATCTATTATAAGCACATTATTTTTATATGTATAAAAAAAATTTTAAATCTTGAAAATTTTCTTATTTACAGAAAATTCTTGTTCCACTTTACTGCTTTCCCCATTTACTTATATTCTTACTATACAATTATAGTTATACACATCATAAATGTATGCTATAGATATATTAATGTTTAATATAGTTTCTTAAATATTTGTAGATTATGGTGGAAATAATTCTACCAGAGAAATTACAATGTTTGCACTCCTCGTAAATTCTTTCAAGTAGAAACTAAGTGAGTAATTTCTCTATTTAAAATAAAAAAAAAATATTGTTTATAAAGGAGGAACATTTCTAGGATATAAATTACACATATAAATTTTTAAGATACAATTTTTTTTCTTTCACAAAAAATTCCTATACTATAAAGTAGAAAAATTTAATTTAATATCGCATGTTTAATAATTATTTTATATGCATAAATTTTGTAGCATAATTTTAGAAGAGTTTAATTATAAATTCAATATTATAAGATATGCAAATTAAAAATTATTACATTATTTTATATAATAACTCAGAATAAGCATAATTTTTTTTTGTTATAAGTATATAGATAAGTTTTAAATATCGCTTTAGGTAAACAAATATATTAAGTTACTATTTTGATATCATTATAATATTTAACTTATAAAATATAAATTTCAGGTAAAATTTATTATATCCATCATATTTGTATTTTGAAATTACAATATTTAATGAAGCATATTTATTATAAATTTATGTAATATGTATTTAAATATATTAAAGAAAACTGGCGGGAAATATCAATAATATGAAACTAAATTGTGAGTATGTTATGAATTTTGAACTCACAAAGTTAAAATGATTTATTTAATAAAGAAATTTCGTTGACTATAGTCAATTTTGTTTGTTTTGTACTATGAATCAGGGTTTAGTACAATCTGAAGTTATATTATATTCAACCCAAAAAGTGTCATAAAAATATTGAAAAATAAAATAATTGAGACAAACCAAAATTCTTTTTAAACTCATAAATATAAAGAAAGAATTTTTATATTTTCGGATTTACTTTATATGATTTTTGGGCACATAAATATTTCATATTTTGTTGCTATCAACATTTTTATATTTTTATTGTTTTCTGTTTGTATTTGGAAAATAACAAAAAATTGCGTGAGATTTTATATATTTCCACGTGATCCTTTATAGTCCTGAATTTTGCGTTTTCGATAAAACAAATACAAAATATAAAATAATGATATGGGAATTAAATTGTACGATAAATGTAAACCCTTTTTTTTGTTTTTATAGAATTTTATGAATAAATTTCATGTAAATAATTTATTTTTTAGTGTTTTTTTTTCTGTTAATAAATAATTTTACTCCATTATTTCTTTATGAAAAATTGATATTATTTTTGTACTTTATTTTAATTATTACAGATTAACGAAAAAAAAAACAAATTATAATGCAATACTATGAATTTTTAATTTTACATTTGATTTACAGGAAGAAAATATAAAATATTCAAATTATTTAAAGGTTAATTTATAGTTTAACTCTGGAATTAATTATTTTTTATTAATACTTTTTATTACATTTTAGTTATTTGTGATAATTGTTTTATTCGTAATGCCTATCAGAATTATTCTGCCATAACTGCTATAAATTTGAGAAGCAATATTCACAACCTATTTTTAAATTAATATTTAATAATTTTTCTATCAATTTAATGAATTTTTAAAGAAATCTATTGTGGATTCATTTATTAACCAGTACCAACTAATCAAAATTTGTATAAATTGTAGAGTTCTATTTGGATTTTATATACTTATTTAAGTCTTTGTGAGTTGAATGATTGCAATTTGCAATGTACAAATAAAGATTGGTAACATATTGATAAACATATTATTTACTATTGTAAAACCGATGATAATAAAAATTTTTAAAGTTAGAATATGTAAAGTAAAAATAAATTTAATATTAAATTTATATAAAACTTAATAAATTTATTAAATATTTTTTTGTTTAACTATAATGAGCAATTATTTTCTAAATTTATTATTGTCTTGAATTACTAAATCATATTTCTCTTTCTACTGAATTAAGCTAATTTAATGTTGAAATTGATATTATTTATTTTATATTAAATTTATGTACCAGTACATTATTTAGTATCAATTTTCAATATACAATTAATTATTTTTATGTTTGCTACTAAGATTCTTAGTGCCGTTTTTACAATATGAGTTTAAACTTCATTTTATATTATTATGAGTTTAAGATGAAACATAATTTTTTTTCAGATCACCTAAATTTAGTTTATTTTTACTTTATTTGAAATTAAACAAATGAAAATTATAATAAGTATTGAGAAAATTATTAATTTATAACAAAAAAGCTGCTAAATTATAGATTAATCAAAATCTGCAGCTGTTGAAGCAGTGCTTTAAAAAAAATGAGGAATTATAATTTCAGGAATGTTAACAAAATTTAAAATCTCTAAATTCTGATATGTATATTTTATGTAGTTCGAAAACATAATTTATATATTCGCATCCAATTTTAATAACTCATTTACCTACACCTTAAACTATCTGAATAATATGATTTCATTACTATCAGAAGCAATTCATATTCTATTAACATTTATAAAACTTTTATGTCATTTGCCACCATAAAGTAGCAATTTTCCATTTCCTATATTTAAACTATATTTTGTTACACTTGATAAACCGCCAATCGCCATTAAACTAATTTTAGTTAAAGCTATTTAAATTTATACTGGTAAATATGTTTGAAAACGGGCCTAATTCGTATGTACGCAAATAAATATTATCGAAAATTATATTTGAAAGTTTGATATTCCATTAGTAAATTAAATTTTTTTTTAATAATATATTATTAAAATTGATTTCAGTTCTTAAATGTATAAGCACTCTGGATTATTAGTCACAGAGAATAATCGCAGATAAAGTAAAATGTCAAATAAATATATAAATAAATCAATATCTAAGAATTAATTTTGAAAATCATTTTACAATATATAAAGAATATAATTTTCGTTATTAAAAACTTGTTTTCTATTCGTTAAGGATATTTTCAATATTATTGTTAATGTGCGCACATTAATCTTGTAATCGATAATTCAAAGAAAATAAAATAAAAATAATAATTTAATAATAAGTATAGCATTCTATAACTGAAACTAATGGCAGATTTCACAGTGAGCTTAAGACTTTGCCAGAACTTAAAAATAGGTTTAAACTTATTTTCTGGTAACTCAGTTCAAGAGAAAAGATAAACTTTTCTTAAAGTGAAGTTTAATTTAAACCGCAGAAGAGTAGATTAGAAGCTTCACTTTTGACATTATTAGTGTATACATTTATGAATAAAACGATATTTTGCCTCTCTGACTTTAACAGTTATGGCAGAATAATGCAGACGGGCATGTTGAATCTTGAAATATAAAATTAACTTCTTTTCCTCTACACTAACTCACAAATTCCAGTATTAAGTTAATTATTTATTAAGTTAATTATTTATTATAACATTATTTTCTATTAACATTCACAATAATACACATTTTATGATTTAGGTAAGCTTAGGCCAAATTATGATTGAGAAACAATGTGAGGCTAAATTAAGCCACTCAATCGATTTAGTTAAGTTTGAGCTTAAGCTAACACTGCGAAATCGGTCATAAGAGAATACAACTTCAGAAAAATTGTTTAGAAATGGCGAATTATATCATTTAAAGTGAATTAATCGGTATAGCGGTAAGAAACTAATTAAGCATTAGAATAAAATATAAGTTCTTATAATAAAATAATGTAAATATAAAAAAATCATCACAGTTTTATAACGATAAGCTTTTTTGATCTACTTCGTTCTAGCGTTGAAAGTTATTTACCAATTTAATTATGTTAAAGATTAGGTTATAGTTGCAGCGAATTTCAAACACTATCTCTGATTAAATATTGAGGAGTTATCTATTTATGTTTTAATTTTCATCAATATTCTAGATAAATATTACTTTAACAAAATATTAGTTCGAGTTTGTTAGTAGGAAGGTGATATTTACAATGCAAATTTTAAAATATATAAATAATGTTCTTTAAAAATAAACAATTTTCTATATTACTAAGTTCATTTTGAATATTGAATTTAAATAATTCATTTTGTTATCTGTTTATATCAACATAAATTTTTAATATAATTAAAAGTATTTTTAAACGAAATAACAACTTTCCTTGAATTAGGAATTTGCATATACCTTGTAAAAAATCTATGATGTATTAATGTTGTTTATCTATTTTCTGATAAACATAATTATGATTATAAAAGTGGTCAACATAAGAAATTTAGTAATTAGGGTACAATGTATTTTGTATGATATTTTAATTGAATCATCAATTACACCTTGACCTTGTTCTAAAATATTTTAATTAAATTAAATTAATTTACAATTTAAGAAGAAATTTAAATTTTACACATTCTGTTATTATAATATAAAAATCTTTATAAAATTGTCTGTATATATTAATTTTGTCTATATATCATTACTAAAAATATATTTTGTATCTTAATAATTCAATGCATATCCTTTTGACTTGGATTTCTTTAATTTATTCATACATTAAATCCCCATGAGTAAAATATGACAAACTGATTGAATATCAAACTTTCAACTTTCTTCCTTTTTTCATATCTCAATTTAACTTTGTTAAGGCGAAAAAAATTACAATAAAAGGACGAAAAAGGAAAAATCACAAAAACAAAAAAAAAAAATGTTTTTATAGATATGTATGTATATACAAAAAAAAAGATATAAAAAAGGTTCCTTTTCTTCCCTTGGGTGTAGGAGGAGGTAGACTATGGTGTTGAAGTAATGCGGTAAAAATATACAGACAATTTTTCTTCTTCATATTTTCAATGCTTTTTTTTATTTATATACATATAAATATATTAACAAAAAAACAAAAACAAAAATTATTCTAATAAATCGATACAAAAAGAAATGAAAATGAAATGAAAATGAAAACTTTAAATAAGTAGGTATAGTTCCTTAAATTTTTCATTACAGTTGACAAATTTTGATGTTACGTACAATACAATATAATTTTGGGACTGGATAATGAAATGAAGATAATTATGATAACCTTAAAAAATGGTTCATTCTGAATGTAATTTTTAATTCAATTTAATTAACAATATTTTGTATATTTAATCCAATAAATTGCATAAACTTATACATATTTACAAATACTTTGGTAGCATAGATTTTATTTTTCAAAATTCTCAATAAAATTTAATTGTCAATATTTTTTAGAATTGTTTTTATGATTCTAAAAATAAAAGATCAACTTTAAAAGTCTTTTAATTTAAACAAAATTTAAATTTAATTTCTATTAATTATAAATCAACTCGAAAGTAATGCGTTTGCTGTTAAACAAAATAAAATCCTATAATATTCAGAAATGTAATTTATTTTTTATTTTGTATTTGATTTTGTAATCAAAATTATTCTAAACTAAAATTTGAAATACAATGTACAGCATAAAACATTTTTCCATCTAATTATGTTTTTTTACTTTACAGTGATATACGTGAGTTTGCATGTAATTTTTTTACGATTTTCAAAAAGATATTTTAAAACTATTTAAGACAAGATAAACAAGTTTGAGCTTTTGATAAACAAGTTGAGTAGAAACTAATTATTAGAAGAAAATATGCTAAGTTGAAGAAAAATTCAATTAGATTCATATAAAAGCTAATTAAATAATAAATTTATTTTTGACCAACTGATTTAAGGGGTAGATTTTAATTACCGGTCACATTTTTGTGCTGACATCTGACGTTAAAATTATGAATTTTGTAATATATTATTCTAATAATGCGCAATTGCAGATTCATTTTTACATAACATTGAATACATATATAATTAATTTTATAAATTAATCATTGCAACAATGTTTGACAACATAAAAACAAATGTGTGGCAACATATAATATAATCATTAAAAAACTATAATATTTGAAAATCAGTGATTCTTATATAAAGAAGTTTTGATCAAATTCAAATTCACAATCGCAATTAACTTTCAAGGGAATATATCTTTTCAAAATCTTTTTTAACTTTCTCCTTATACATAGCAGAAAGCATTATTTTCTTATGTTATCATCACACAATATAAAATTAATTATAATAATCACGTATTACGTCAACAAATTTAAACATTACTATCACAAAATACATCATCATGCCTGAATATATCAAGATTTATCCTCTAACATCAAATGTATTAAAATCCTGTAAACGTACTTTCAATAATGCAATCCTTCATATAAAAAAAAAAAGTAAAAATTCAACTTTTTTACCATCTTCTGATGAATTCCTTTGTGAATTTTCATACCATCTAGCATGTTATGACAAAAAACACACTCATTTTTGTTTATATATATATGACCATATTGTAACTCCCTGAACTAATTTATGAGACGTGACCATCATTGTGAAATTACGTGCACATAATATTATGTACCGCGTATAAAAAATCCTTTAACCCTATCCAAAAAATAAAAAAGTTTTTACTTAAATTTTATAAAATTTCTGTGTAGAACAACAAATGCAACAAAAAAATCAGGTTTTTCGTTGTTGTTGTTAAGTAAGTTCTATTTACCCTAAAACTTTTGCATATCACTATAATTCCTTGGTTGCTGCAAAATAATTTCATTTCAAAGAAAACTATTAGCAAAAGTCCAAAAACCGAAACAAAAAATAAAAATAAACTTAATAAACGATCTCATCGCTAAACTATAATAAAACCAATAGAAAAATAATTGTTAGCCTCTGTGGTTAGTAGAGTGGTAAATTGGGTTTTGTGTCGACGAAGTGTTTGTTAAATAGCACAAAGCTATAACCCTATAACTATCGCAGAATTGTAGTGGTTAACACTTTTTCATTATAATATATAAATAGTTTTAAGCTTAAATTGTGTAAAAATATTACAAATAGAATTATTTTTTAGTGAATTATTTTATTTTATCGCCTTTTTTTTTTGAAATCATCTCTGGTTGGTGTTCTGTGTTTTTCGAAAATTAAATAAAAAAATTGAAAAAATATACAAATCGATACTTAATCCCTAAAGCACATTAAATCTAGAGAACTCTTTATATATGTCTTCAGAAAGGATATTTTATTTTATTTAAAAAACAAAAATATAATACGTTTATTTGTTCATATATTTTATGTTATTCTACAATTTGGTTATGTTGTCTCCATTGATAGTTTTGTAACTTGGAAATTGTATTTTCAAAAAAAAAAATTAAATTTATGGGTTAATTAGAATATTATGTTATTGTATTTTGTTAAATTTCTGCTGTAGACGAAACATTAGATTTTAGATGAAATAACAATTCAATTAATTTGATAGCGTTAAATCAGTTGAATTTTAATACATAGTTTAAAATTATTATTAACATCTTACAGAAATTGGTAATCGTGGGCTACAAAATGCATATCTAGTTGATTGATGTGAACGAAACTAGAAATGTATTTAACGATTGACAAAATACGCTAGCAGAGTAGATTGTATACTAAATCGTTGAAAACGTTTTTCGATGTTAAGTGACAAAAGTAGAATAGAACTAATTGTAATATTGATTTTTATTAGAAATTGGTGAGAAAAGTATAAAAAGTAATGTCATCTATGATAATCTATGAACCGTATTTGGTGGGAACAATTATATGAAGTCTAAAAAAAATTCAGCTTCTTAATGGAAAACTCACGCAATAGCGATGTGAACATAATATTAAAAATATTAATTGAGAACTCACGCAATAGCGATGTGAACATAATATTAAAAATAGCATTTATACTTCGATTTCAGTAGAGGTAGATTTAATATATAAGATATTGGTTAAATATGAATTATATCTTATTTATTGGTAAATAAAAATTATATTGCAAAATGACAAATGAAAAAAATTTCACAAAATTAAATAAAAAATATTAAAATACTCTAATTTTTATTTAACTAAACCAAAATTTATATTCTTTCTGTCTACGATAAACATTGCATTTCGTAAAATATAACTAATATCCTGTTTTACTATTTATAAAGGATTTGTCATATATGTCGGATAAAATTCATTATTTCTAAGTAGTCCATTGTCTGCATTCTTCAAATTTAGTTCAGCTAATTATTTATGAAACACTGGGGGCACTCTAAGCAAAATTATTGAAGAGATGCGTTTGCGTTGATGTTGTTCAAGTTAATGAAATATTAATTTTTTTTAACTATTTTTGTGATATTCAAATATTATTATTATATATTAACAAAATCATAGGAAAGAGTTTTATTTAATTTTCATATCTTTAAAATTGGTTATACAAATTTGTTATGCATTCATTGCTAATTAAAATCACGTATTTTCAATTAAAATTATAATTTATATTATTAAAAATTTCCATATTTAATTTAATTCTTTATAGATAGTACAGCGATTTTATTTTTGTTAGAGTGCAATAGTTAAATATAAATTGAATATTTTTATTAATGTAATATTTACCATAATACTAAAATTTAATTACAAAAAAAATATTTCATATAAATTTTTATTAAGCTTAAACAGTTTCTATATACTTTTTTCAAATAAATGAAAATTAGATTTACACGTACAAGAACTTCAATTGAATTTAAAATACATGTCCTCAGTGTCAGGATAGTTAAATAAATCGATTATTTGCGTTCTTGAGTAAAAAAAAAATTCTTTGAAATTCGATTTTTTTTTTTTAATATTTTGTAATAGCTACATTTATAAAATATAGAAATAAATTTTGTATGACACAATCCAGAAGGATAATTCCTAAAAAAAAAAAATCCTGACAGAATTTTTGGCATGTCAATTTAATTTTTTAACCCTGTGGAATTGTTAAATATCAAATATTTCTATATGGTTAATCTAATTTTGATGAATATAAAATGTTATAAAAAAATTATTCTCTAAACATTTTGTTAAATAATTTTATAATAACGTTTTTTTAACATGAATCTTTTAAATGTAATAAAAATTATCAAAATTGGGCGCCAATTCAGACTGAAGAAATCGTTATGTCAATATTAATCAAAATGTTTATCTATTAAAATTCCTGTTTTACTCCCTGATGATGCAAGGGATGAAAATAAAATTGTAAACCCCATTTAATTTTGGTAATAAAAGTAAAAAGAAAAAAATGAATCATTAGCTCAGCATGAGACTTTGTAAATATTTTAGAATTATTTTGTCACCCTTAAAAAAGAAAATGTTAAATTTTTGTTCACTTAAAGTCTACTATGAAACCAATACCATTTAAATAATAATATTTAATTATAATTTATGTTTCCATATGTAATTTATCTTTATTTAAAATAAAAAAATATATAATCGTTATGTTGGTTGGTTGGCTTGAGAAGGGGGGAATGGAAGCTACAAAACCACGTACCTAGACAGTACTGTCCGTTGTACCCCCTTACGAAACGTTGACCATTTTCACCACGAATCGTGCCATCCCACTTCCTTTATAAAGTTTATCAACTTCGCAGGTTTTACACTGCTTAATTCTATTAAATCTCCTACAAAAAATTTAATCCTTTATTACACAGATAAGGACAGTGACATAAAAGATGCTCAACTGTCTCGTCATCTTCAAAACAGCCTCTACAAGCTATTTCCGTTGTCATTCTAAGTAGCCCGGCATCTTTACGTAATAGTAAATGCCCCGTGATAGTTCCTGTATACAGTCTGAGCATGGGTTTGGTCATGTTCAAAATACTTCTCGATTGTTTAGCGTTGGGGTTACTCCAGAACAGTTTTGTGTGAAGACAACTGTTCAGCGCTTAACCATTTACTGTACTACCAAAGTAGTATTTATAATTATTTGATAAAATAGTGTTTTTTTATATAATATAATTAAGTAAATTTAAATATTTTTATTTAGTCTTTTTTAGAATTTAAGAATATTCTAAAAAATCATATTATTTTCATTTTATATTATTTGACAGAATTTTAAAATAATATTGAATTTTTTTCCAGAAAACAAAATGCCTACAGGGTCATTCAAAAGTAAGATTAATCAAATAAGTAATAAGAAAAATGATCTTATATTTTCAAATGAAATGAAATTATTATATAATGAAACAATTTGTTGAATTTGTCTTTATGTAAAATTAATTCTATTTTTTATATTTCATTTTTTTAATAAAATTCATAATGTTAAAATTTTTTTTTTAAATATCCATATAACAAAAAGTTATACTTTTCCAATCCAATTAGAATTTTTATATACATATTTATTTATTTTCACTTTGCGTTTGTGTCAAAGAAAATTTAGTATTTTACATATAATATTATTTATGTTTATTAAAAAAAAATAAGGAAAATCAACTTTTCATTTTCTTATAAAATATATAATACATATAAATATATTTTTTATAATGAAAAATAAAGAGTGGTTACCATAAAACAACTATACAAAAATAAGAAAATTTATTCTTTTGCAGAAATATGTCAGAGATGATTTCCACAACTCAAGACCCCTGGAAAAAATATATTAAAAAAAAAAGAAAAACCCAAAAAAAAAAAAAAAACGAAAAAATATATAAATAAAATTTGTAATGTCAGTTCAAAATGTCACTCAAAATAATGTTTTTAAGTAGAGAACATGATATTTTTTTAACTTTAAGAGTTTTATTATGCTTTTTATTATTTATTTGCAAATTAATGAAATATTTATTTAGTCCTTTATATTTTTTTTCTCGTTTTTTATTTGAGATGTAATAATATTTTCAGTTCTAAAATATGTCGGTATTCAGAAATTTGTAATATTAAGATAATAATTAATAAATGATTAGCTAAACCTTTCAAATTAAAGAAAACATTTAAGTCCCTTACGAAATCAATTTGTATTTTGTAAATTAATATTTTGTTAGCCCACATGATGTATAAGTTTATTACTACTAGCCAGGTAAAAGCTTATCATTAGAATACAAAAACTTTAAGATTATTAGGCTAATAGGAATTGATGTGACATATTCACTCCAAATATAAATATTGATAAGAAATTGATCGTAATTTCATACAAAATAGTTTGCTATTAATTTCACCTATATTATTTTATCAAATGTACAATTTATTTAATGAAACAGAAAGTAATGTTGTAATCGAATCTTCAGACAGTAACATCGACTCCGTAGTGAATAAAACCATTTTGACGGAGATATTTTCGCCGTTGTCGCAGTATCACTGCCGCTTTAATAAATTGAAACATATAGAAATATATAAGAGAAGTCAAACTTCCCGCTTGTGCAGCTGAAAAGTATGCTCAATATCAAATTTTCTACACTGCCATTTTGAAATAGTTTTATAACTAATTTTTTTTTGACATACTATTTTTCTATGTTGCAATTTCTTTTTGTAATTTCCAAGCAGCATACGTACAGCGGCAATTCCAGGAATATCATCAGCATAAACCTTTGAGATGTAGTTAAGTTAAAATTTTTGAAGGTTTAAGAAATATATTGAAATTTTTTTGAAAGTCATGATCAATTTGCAATTTCTTTTCCATAATTAATTAATAAATTTTCTTAAAATTTAATTACTAAATTATTAACAAATTAGTATTTAAATAAATGTATTCAATGTTATTATACATATTAATTTTAAAAATTATGAATTAAGATCATTATGGAAACGTTATGAATTATTTGAATTATCTGGCCTTCAATTTTGTCATTTTGTCATTTTATGTTGTATTTATATTAAAATTGTATTATATATTTAATAAAAAGGTAAGTCTAGACATATCTTTTCTTATCAAACATCATTTTATTGTAATTGGTATAAATTTTTGAAATAGAACTTAACACTCGAAGTCACATTATATCTAAATTATTTGTTGATTTTTTACTAAGAAAATGCTTATTTAATTAATGAACAATATAATTTTATAATAATTGAAAATAAATTTTCATTTTATAATAAAAAATTGGATAAAATGTGGACGTATAAAATATATTATTTCAATCGCTAAGTACTGAAAATTATATTTTTGTTATATAATATTAAATTTGTTATTACTTGAATTTTATATTGTATCTATACATAAATTATGTTAAAAACAATCAGTTAACCAATAATAAAGAGCAAGTGAAACTTTTAAAAGTTAAATATCATAAGATTTTTTTTTTTGTTTTTGGTATAAACTTTTAATTAAAAAACAATATTTATATATAATTTTATCATATTTTGGTATTTATAAGTAATTTAATTTTTTTTCTAATATGCCTCTTTCTTTTTGTAAAATTTTTCTTTAAACGTGCTAAAGGGCAATTATATTTTTCGTCTGTTTTTAATTAATAATTATTAATAAAACTTTTTTTTTTCCTACCGTTTTGTGAATAAATTTTCCAGGTATAAAATATATATAAATATTTTGTTTTAAATTTTTCATATTTTTTTTTTAATGCTGCCACATTTGTGAAATTGAGAAATTTCTTTAAAAATATTATTTAATTTATAGCTATATACAGTAGTGGACAAAAAAAAAATGACATTGTATTAGTTTGTTCATATTTATTGTTGGTCTATGAAATCAAGGATTCATATTTTTCCAAAATTAAAAATCACGAAAGTCTTTTTACAATTACATAATATAATCTGAATCAATTTGGTGCAACAATATTTCATATGAACACGCTACATGGCCGATGAGATTTATTTTTCGAAAAATAGTTGAGTAACTGGTTAAGTGCCCTGCGTTAGCCAGGGCAAGATACAACTCTTTCGGCAGTCCATACCTTAACGAACTCAACGATCTAGCCACAAAGCAAACCAAAGACACGGTACGCTTCTTGAACAACATGAGGTGGATCTGAACTGCCTATTTCCATCGCGTAACTTAACCTGATCTCATGAGTATTAGTGGTAGCAAAACGGTGCATACGCGCTAATCGGCGTCGCCGGGCATGTTGCTGGGACTCGCCATTTAAACCAGCCAACCAACTGGTTAAGACAAAGATGTTATACATTTTAAGATACTTTAAATCATGGTAAAGATTGTAAAATACATTAATTTAAAATGTTTATCAAAAATCAAGTATTTTTTTTTTTACAAATATTTCTAATAATTTGCGTGGTAACTTTTATTTGGCCAATAGGATATTTTTATATATTTTGTATTGAAAGATTTTTTTAATTTGTATATAAATTTATATCTATATATATTTATATTTATAGATATTTAATTTGAAGAAAACGCCAGTGGTTGTTACAAATGAAAAATTAATTTTAATAAATTAATGCAAAACAGTCAAAAAAATTTGTTTGTAAGGATGGGAGTGGTAAAATTGAAATACTTAACCTTTATATCGAGTATACTTGTATATAAAACTTAAATTTAAAGAAGCAAAATATATATACATATTTTATTTACCATCAGTTACTTTTAACATTTTTGAGAGCCTTAAGCAAGAAAAACTTGGAATTTACAATTTATATACTAAAGAAAATTGAAAAGGATACTTTCTATTACTAACTTGTAGTATATATAATTCTATATTATATTATGTAATTCTATATTTTTGTTTATGTATATTATATTTAAATGTATTGGTGTTAAAGAAAACAGTTTTACATAAAAAATATGAGGTTCTAAATAATAAAAAAACTCTAGATTTTGTTTAATTTAAAAAAAAAGGACCAAAATTGAAAAATTGTTCAAAACATTAAAATTATTTATAATTCTTTGATTTTTTTCTGTCGTCTTGGAGTTAGACAAAACAATAATAATAGTAAAAATTAAACAATAACAAGAAACATCTGGGAAAGAACCTTAAAAGTAACCTTTATGTCAATAAATTAGTATCATATATCTACCAATAATAATTAATATTCGAGAAATATTTCTCTGCTTTCATTTTTCATATCTGAAATTAAATCCCCCAAAAAAAGGATGAAGTAAATTTGTTAGTTCAATATATCAAAATATCGTTTTGGTTAAATGTTTATAGATTTTTCCATTTTCTTTTTGTCGATATTATTACTTTTTGATGGGCCCTAAAGAATACAAAAAAAAAAAACAGCAGCAGCTCCAGGCAAAAATAATTTGGTTAAATGGAAACAAGTTGAAAATATGGTGCACTAAATATTTAATAATTTTTTTGGATATTTTGTAGAAATAGAAAAGTTTTTTTTTTCATTTTCCGATTTTACTTGAATTTAAATTTTGTTTCATGATTTAAATATTTTTCCTAGGTAAAATTTTATTTTCTAGAGCCAAACGGAATGTTGATTTATGGATAATAATTAATTTGTAATTTTGAATTACTCATAAAATATATAATGAAATCCCTAGACTGTAAATGCTTTTATAATATATTCTAAATATTAAATTTCTAATATTAAAATGATTTATTGTTTAAAAAAATATTATCTATCACAATTTTATATACCTCTACGTTAATCAATATAAAAAGGAATTGTCGTTGTTAATTAAATGATGTTTCTATATCGTTATTCCTTATTTTTTTCATAAATTCTACTCATATTTCTTGTTATAAATAATAAATATTTCTTTTTTTTGTAGCATCAGGATAAACATATTTCTGAGATTTTGTTACCAACAATTTACCAACAATTTTATAATTAATTAAAAACACAAAATTTTTATTAATTTAAGAAAATATTTTGTAAAAAATATTAAAATGATAAAAGGATTCTTTTAAATCTGTTGACAAGTACATAATAATTTATATCCAGGGTTATAAGAAAAATATAAAATATTGTATTTTAGATATTTTTGGAAAGGACTTAAAAACAAGTCAAACATATGGTAAATAAAAATCAAGCTCGTACGGCGTTTTATAATTGCAATGCTGTGAACAAATCCTCAGATCTTTTTGAACACAATTTAAATAGTAAATCTGTTTAAGAAGATATAAATTAACCTGTTATTAAATTACTCAAGATAATTTTAAAGAATATAAAAACTGAGATTATATATTAACATATTTCTTGGATATGTCACATATGTGCTTGTTGACAGCTTGAACAATATTATAAGATAAATTAAATTTATGTGTATATAAGTTTTTTTTAATTCTGACTTGTTTAATTAAATTATGTTGTTTCGGTTAAACATATTTTTCGAAATTCTGAGATTATACTTAAATTAGGGCAAAATACAATTTATAATAATTTTTTTATTAACTAATTAATTGTTTTATATTTGATATAAACAAATTAATATAAATTTAAAGAAATTTAACATAAATCCTAATATATTATTTTGGTTTATTATTGAATTATAATGAAGTTAACTTTGAATAATGAAGTTAACTTTTATTTCATGGAAAATTATTTAAATAATTTACAAAACTACCAACGTAAATTGGTCGGCTAAGAATATATTTGCTACATAAGACAATCAGGTAATTTTAAGAACAACAACTTTGAAAGCTTTTAGGTGGTTCAATATTATAATGATGAAAAAACACGTATAATTCAAAATTACTAATGACTTAGTACTACAATTTTTAACATGTAATTATGTGAGGTAAACTCCATTGCTTAAAATGGATCATAAATTTGAGAAGATCATGCTTCAAAATCATAAAATCAATAGCCAAGTAAATAAAACTGAAAATTGCTTATTTGAATTGACAAAAGACAAGATAATTGCCAAAATAATAGACAGGGTCAGAGTAAAATTACAAAAAATCGATATTATCCTTATCGAAATAATATTTTCAGTGGTCCAAAAGTTAATTTAAATATAATTTTGTCAAATAATGTAAAAATTAAGTTTTTTTATTACATAATTTTGATAAAATTAAGTATTTACATACTTTATAATTAAGTATATAATGTGAATGTGAATCAGCTATATATGATTCTAAAATATTTGATTGAACAAAGTTTCGTTATTTCAAGTAGATCATTATTACTGAAAAAAAATCAATGAAACTCTAATATTTAAATATTTTAGTAACAAAATATATTAACATAATTCTGAAACTAATTTTACTATTATTTAATTTATATAATATAAATTTCCTTTAATTTCCATTTAAACTAAATCCAGACATATCTACCCAATAAATCAATTGGTACAATTATTTCAATTAAATATATATACATATATATTATATATTTATAAATATATATATATTAAATACTCCAAAAAAAGATTTATTAATATATAGAAAATATTTAATTGTAACCATTAAATAAATAAATCGTTGAAATATTAATAAATCCTTAAATATATAAAACTAATATACAAAATAACTATATATATATATATATATATGTATATATATATTAGGTTAGTTAGATAGACTGTAATGGCATATAAATTAGTTATGCCCCAAAGGAAGCAATTCATGCGACTCTTATATGTCAACAAATAATATCAAAACTCCATGAAATAAAAAAAAAAAAAAGTAATAAAACATTATTTATATATATAAAAAAAATATTAAATAAATCGATCATAAAATGCCAAAACCAATATTAATTTTTTCTCCTTCAATTTGAATTGAATCAATAATATAGAGTATAAATGAAACCTTGATATTTACAAATCGACCAATGACTAATAATAATTTCTGGTTTATTATATTCTTATAAGTTTCAGATCTGATGGGTCCGTCAATTACGGTAGTAGTAATTGTAATATATATTTATACACGTATATACATAAAACCATGTCACATTGAATTTCAGTATAATTTATCAATGTCCAATTTCAATACTGAAATGATTTTCTTTAATTGCTATTTACATAGCAATGGGCAATAAACCAAAAAAAAAAAAAAATCTTATTTCATGTCCCCCCCAAATATTTGGCTTTCTAAAAGTTTACCATTTGTACATACAGAAGAAAAAAAATTTATAACGTACAAATAACAGGGGACAATTTATGGTTTTTCAATAAAAAGTTATATTTTTGTAATTAGTAAATTCCTTTATTCGATAAATATTGGAAAATAATTTATTAGATTTAAAAGAACTTTTATGCTTCGTTCTATATTTGAATTTATAATTTCTCTGGCATACCTTAAAAAATATATTAATAATAACGATTTAATCAAAACATATTTTAATATTTAAAAATAATCTATTTACTTAAAAAATTATAAATTAAAATAAATTTTCTAACACTTTTTTTATTTTTATAATTTTTTTGTAAACTGGTGCGTGAAGCATTAAACAACAAAATCAATGAAAATTCATGATCAATAATAATAGGAAAATTCGGAATTTTTTGTTGTGATACAAAATAAACAAAATAAAATAACAAAAAAAGGAAATGAAAGGAGGAAACTTCATTATCATACAATTAAATTTGCAAATTTAAATTGTGAAACATTTCCCACTCAAAAAAGTTTCTTCTTAACGACCTTCTTAAATAGCATCGAAAATACTTATTTTTAATTTAAATTTACAACAAATAAATGAATATACATATATACAATATAGTAATATATATATATATACATATATATTTATATTGTTTTGAGATTGAGCCTATACGAAATTAAATTCCCTTAAATATAACAATATTTCAAGTTCATTTAAATTTCTTCTTTTTTCGAATTTCGTTGAATTTTTTTATTTTTGTTTGTTATTTGGTAATTTTCTGTTTTCCTATAAACTTTAATTCTATACAGCTTTTCCACGAATTGCCTTTCTCTTATTCAACCAGTCAGAAGCCCATCTCACACTCATCTAAATAAAAATATTCTATTTATTATGAGGGTGGGCGGAGGTGAACACCTTCAGGGATATAAACTAAAACGTGACAAAAATAATTTATCAGGCCATAAAACTCATATTTTCAACCCCTGTGGTGTAATACTAAATAAACAGAACCGGGGTTGGGTAATAAAATCAATTTTTTTTACATACAGGATTATGTGTTAAATATCTGGGTGACCTGTAATTGTAAAAATAGTGATTATGTTGGAATAGTGAGGTAGGATATTTGTACATTAAATGCATAAGTTTATAAGGAAAACTTAATTGTGATGCATTTGATTCGGGAATAACTTCAAATCGATGTAACTATTTTGTTCTAAGTTGACTCAGCTTTTAATTGTTGTTTTGTAATGGTGGGGGTAGTTTTAGATCGACTTCGTGGCGTTCTGAAATTTGACGGCTCCTGTGGGCCGTTTCGCAGCAAGATCGCTGAGGTCGTTGAAAGAAAGGCCCTAGCCAGTGCCGGACACTTGCAATAAGTCCTAATTCCAATAAAATATGTCACAAAATTAGTTGTCTTTGCGGTCGCTGATACCAACTCGGAAAAACTCGGAAAACTAATATCCTAGATTCATATCTGGTTAAACAATTCAAATTTAGTTTATATTATTTTGTAAAAAATAAAAAATTCTATAAATATATATGTAAATTGCAAATAAAAAAAATAAAAAAAAAACTTTGAAGAATTAAATTAGCTTAGCTCCGTGTTTTTCATCCCTCTGAGTCTTGTGTGTCAGTTCTATTTCTATTTTAATGTTTTCACGTTGTCAACTGAAAATATTCGACAAAATTTCCTGATTATATAAATATACATATCTGTAGGATCTGATAGAATTTTCTGCCAAAACAATATTTCTTTATTCTGTTTTTTGGAGATTCTGTTTTTTGGAGGAAATTTTTTTTTCCATTACAATTATATATAATCTTTTATATATATACATATATTTTTTTTGTATATAACAAGTTTTTTTCTATAGTATATAAATTTACACATATTTTTTAGAGTACCAAAAAAAAAAAAAAATTTGCATTTTTTAGTATATATTCCCAAAAAACAAAATAAAAAACTTTATATATTTTGTGTAATGTATAGAATAACGACACGGCCGCAGGGTAGGTTAAAGTTTATACAAATAATATATAATATTTTTTTTCGTCCTGTTTATATTTTTTGAAAATTATAATTTAAAAAAAAATATTTTCAAATGTGTTAAAATCGATATTTCAAATACGCGACGTGATTTCGAAGTTTTAGATATGTATTTATAAATTGTAGGAAAGTGTTATATATTTTGGATTGAATTTATTTATAATTGGGGTGACTATACATTTTTTTTTCTCCTCGAAATAGAATATTTACTATATACGTATTAGTTATGAATTACAAGTTTTATTCTAAACTGACAAGTTATGTGAATAGAATAATTTAATATATATAGGAAAATTTTGTGTAAACAAAATTATACTAATTTAAATATAATTATATTTCATTAAAATATTCTGATTCAAATAAACTATCCCTATAGGCATTTTAATTCATTATTAATATAATAATGAATTTTAATAGAAAATTCCATTAATAATATTTAACATAAAATTACAAATCAAAATAAATATTTTTGATTAATAAAAATATTATTATATGTAAAATGTTACCATTCTTTTGGAAATTATGATAAGCAACAGAAAGATTAAAATTGAATATTTTCTAAAATAATTATCGTAACTTTTATTATTTGGCATTGATAATACAGCGATATTTGCTTTATATTCCTACTCAAATCTAGGTCTTAATAATTTGTTGCTATTCCTCATAAAAGTAATTGACAAAAATTAATGGTTTATTTGGAGATCGGAATTAGTTTGACTCTTGTAAGACTTCAAATAGAATTTATCTTCTAAATTTGATACATGATTATTTAGAGAAACAAAATAGTAAAAGAAGATTAAATTATATTTTATTAAGTAATGTCTGCTCCTAATCACTGATCATTTTGATATTTCTTTAATATTTGATGTTTTACCCTTTTGCTTCTACCTACTATCCACAAAATCGGTTCATATAGCCGAAAATGTTCACTATTCTTTTTAAATGTCCACAATACTTCAAAGAAGGTTAACAATATTCTATGATTATTATTTTGGCCATGTAATGTTATTTTATTATATTGTTTATTTTGGCCATGTAATGAAGTATTTCGAATCTTTAGACTGTTACTAAGTTAATTAACTCTTATATAAAGTCATTTTATATCAAATTCTATTTTTTTGTTATTTATATAAAAAGTAATGTATAAATATTTAATTAATCAGAATTATTGTAAATCGAATACTTCAAATATTGTGTTTATTATCAGTTTTAAAAATGCAAATGATTGCTTATTTTTTTGGTTGGAATTCATATCACCCATTTAATTTTACCCGAAAAAAAAATCAAACAAAAAACATTGAAAACAATAAATAACATAAAAGCATTAAAAAATCATGAAATGTGCTGAAAAATAAATACAACAATCGCAGTTATACAAAAAAAAAAAGCAAGGAAATATTTTTTGTCGACATTTTTTTTTTTCCTTTACTGTGGTTTAATGATACATTTTGAATGAGCGAATATTTATTATGTTGGAGATTTTGTATTTTTCATGTGGTATTTTATGTAAAAAACTGAATTTTCACCAAAAATTTCCATTTGAAAAATCATCATACAAAAAAAAACAAAAAAAAAAACTGATTTTCGAATACTCCTACATTTATAATGACAAATTAACTCAAAAAAACGATATTCAAACAGCCCAAACCATTTAAATCAAGGAATATTAAAACTATAGTTATAAATAAAAAAAAATATTTTGGTTATCTTGTGAATGTTGAAATTTGTTTGGTTGGCAAATATTTTATAGGCAACTTGCGAAACAAATGGAATCAATTTTTTTTTTTGTTTTCGTTGTCATCGTATATGCAATTTTCATCACCAAAAAAACAAAAAAACTAAATAAAAAGAAAATAGTTTTTATATGCTGACACAAAATAATAATAATAAAAAAATAAAAACAAATTCGAGGACTTTTTATTGTTTAAATATATTTCTGCAAGGTTTATTTTTGGCTGAGAACCGAAAGGGCATTTGAATGCATAGAAATTCTGTCATTTAAAATAGTTATAAAGGATACTTGGGTCAGTAAACAAAGAAATTTGCACTTGTTTAAGTAAAAGTGAGTAAACCACTTAAAACTCTTGTTCATTGTCATCCTTTTGACAAAGATCTTTCATTATTTCCTTAGCTAATAGTGTTTTTTAATGAAATTTTTAAATAAAGCTGAATACTTTTTAAATTTCACAATAATGCACTATCAATCACAATAAAGTTCCCTATTATTAATATGTTCAGGTCAGATTATCATTGACAAACCAGATAAAGTTAAGTTTTTGGATTTAAATCATATACGATTAGTTTAATTATGTATGATATTAAGAACGCACCACCTTGAAACTCGGTATTAACAGGTAAAAATAGTTTAATTTAAAAAAAAATATGTTTAATTTTTTACTTTTATTCACAAAACTTACTGAACATTAGAATTTTCATAAATATTAAACATATATTTATGAGTAACTTTTGTTTGATTTGTAATTTTTGTTAGTTTATAAACTTTTTGTTTATGCTTACTGACAGAGTATTTTAGGTATATCGTATAAATAATGTTTCGGAAAGGATATATGCTTCAATTTGTTACAACAGAATACAAAACTTTTTACATTATTTTAATGGAAAATTATTAAAAGCTATATATCTAAAATAAATTTGTTTTGTCTTTTATAATATAATTTAAAGATAGATTTTTATTATACATAAAACATAATATATTTAATTACAATTGTATGTTGATTTAAATGGATTTCCTGTATGGAAATATTATTTATAACTTTATATTATATTATTTTATAAATTCTTTTATATGTTTATATTTAATGGTAGGTTAGTCTTATTTAAATTTAAAGCTGGAATTTATTTATAAAATGGATAAAGCTAAATGAAAAAATTGAGATTATTTATATTTATTTGATAATGAAATGATTTGAATTCATTTTATTTTCATACAAATTTCATTTCCTCAATACATTAAATAAAAAATGAAAATAAAATTCTAAAGTTAATTTTTTTTACAACCTCTTATCTGTACTTCATTTATGAAATTAATACTATACAAGCTTTCTATAAAAATAAAAAGTAACCCCTTATCTACTTAAGATAAGAGCCATTATCAAATTTCAAATTGATTTAATTTTCCTCATGTTACTATATAACCAGAGTATTCCTGGATTATAAAAAAAAGTAACATTATGGGTTTATATATATATATATACAAAATGGGTGAATGATTGAGTTTAAATTTTTTTCCCAGGTTCAGGAGGGTTGAAATTATTATTTATGGATAACAACAAAAAATAAAAAAAAAGGAAAAGAATAACATATTATCCTTATTGGAATTTAACCCTCTTCTTATATACAACAAAACTTTTTACATATATTTTTCGTACTTTCGATATCAATTATAGTATTAGGTTTCAAATTTTCTATATAAATATACAATAATTTTCATTTTTTTTTTTAAATTCCTTTAATATAATTTTTCATAAATTTTTAATGGTTATGGTATTGTGTTTTTTTTTTTTTTGTAGGTAATTTGAATATTTTATAAAATATTGTGTAAAAAAGTTTTAGGCTTTCTTTTTTAAGGATCGATTCGTATAATTAATTTTCAAGTCAGATTTGAATTAGATTATCCAAAATAATTCAATGGGGAATTATATATAAATTTTATAAGGATTAAAACTGACAGAAAATTTTAAAATAATTGCTGTTTTTAAATTTTTTTTTAATGAATTTTTGATTATATATTTATAATCTTTATAAAAAAAATCCGATGTGACTAACATTGAAATTTCATAATAACATGTTGAACTTCCAGAGTATTTTATAACGTACATTAAGATCGTAAAATAAAAACATTAATTTTATGTAATTGAATTATAAAAATTATTTTTTTGTTTATTTGCTATTGGAGTCATAAGCTTTTTTTTTGTAGTTAAAGTTATTGTTCCTTACTATTAATAGGTAATAAGAAATTTATGTAAACAACTTTCTGATTAGTTCGTTTCGTACCAATGACACTAAATAATTTTATATAATTTTCGAGATATTTTAAAATAGTTTTAAAATATAAGAAAACTTGTATATATCTAATTTATTCTGAAGACAGTCTTTAAAAGAATGAAACATTGAATATAAATTATATTTTATTTTAAAGATATTTCTACTTTACTTATGTTGAAGTATAATAAATGAATTATACTATTATCGTTAGAAGTAAAACATCCTTTCGCTTTCTTTTTGATGATTCATTTATAGATATAATTTTGTTTTCAATAGGTTTCTTCCGATGAGTCTAAAATCTTAAATTTTGGGGTGATTACTTGGTTCAACACTACTGTTTTCAAATAGTACAAAAAAATCCATAAATTTTACAAAAAAGATCTCAATTTATATAAGAAAATCTAAAGTCAGCGTTTATAATAATAAAAATTCCCTTCAATCAAAATTCGGACTTAGAAAAATACATAAATTTAAACCTTTAAAATTAATAAAATTATAGAAAAATGTATACAATTATTTAGTAATTTATCAAAAGAAATCATAAAAATAATCAATTTTTATTATTTTTAAGTCAAAATAGTGAAAACTCTTTTAAACAATACTTTAATCAATTATTATTATATACAAATCAATTTTCCATTAGTGGAAAAACCACTTTCCAATTATTATTTTTGTTGATAAAAGTTTAATTGCATTAGAGTCTTTATTATACATTGCAGTTGTGAATGCCAAAAATCCTCTTAATGAAAACTTTAAATTGATTTTTGTCAAATCTTTAGCTTAAACTTTATAAATTAAACTTTCTATACTTTCAAAAAGTATAGATACCTTATAATTAAAAAGTTTCAAATAAACAAAAGGATATAGAAAAATATATAAATAAAAGTGGAAAATAATACAAATCTTAAATTATTTTTATGTAATTTGTAAATTTTTCAAAACGATCTTCTAATTAAGTTTGTATTAAAAGTTTTTAATTTTGTTTTTTGTACCAATTTATTTGAATAAAAATAATTTAGGGTTTTAATTAATATTATTATATTTTAGGACAAAGAAAAAAGCTTGTAACTAAATCCTATATACGTTCGCCAACCAGGATTTTTTTTTTTGATTTCCTATGAAAACTCACCAGCAAAAAATTTTATGTTCCATATATGTGACATGAGGGACATGAGAATTTTAAAATTTTTGTATGTCACTTCTATGTGAGTTTTGAGTTGGATTACAGATTAGAGTCACAAATAAAGTAGAAATATCAAAATTTAATTACATATTTTAATTTATTATTAATTTATAATTTAATTAGACAAATTTTAAAGTTTGTTATGTCAGTTTCCTTTGCTTTATAGGTAGAAACCCAAAAAAAAAAATAGTATTTTTTATATAAATGCTTGGCTTATCGATGTTTCCTAAAAAGTATATCAATTTAAACTAATTTTCTTACTTATGAAAATTATATACTAATTTTGAGTATGGTAATTTCAATGTTCTTTTTCTTTTAAATCCTTACAAACAATATAATTTACAACAATATTTAATTGCAAACCTGAATGAGTTAAGTAGGTGCAAGTGCAACGTGTTGCCCATTCCAATCAAATTTTCAAGCTACGTCCCTGAATGGCCCTTAATCATGTGAATTTACTATATTAATAAAGCATTTTTTTTTGTACCAAAAAATTTAATGTAAGCTTATAAATTATATTTCAATTACGTACGTTTTGTGACACCTGATATTTTATTCTTGTATTGCTGGTATAAACTATGCTAAATGGTATCAATTGAATTATGTTTAATATTTTAAATTAAAAATATTTTATTAATAGATGCAGAATATTTATTTTAAAAATTTCAAATCTAAAAAAATATTTAACAGTTGATATTTGTCAATAATTTCAGAGCTACGGTATGAAATTTTAGTCGGTTATGGCTAAACTTAAAAAAATCAAAAATTGTGCGAAGTTAATTTTATTCGTTTCTAATTAATTACTTATACTTAAAACTTTTCAAAAATTATTAAAATGTACTTATAATCTTTGTTAATTTTAATTGTAAATTCATAAAACAAGAAATTAATCGATCCAAAATTGTATGAAAATATTATTTCCAAAATATTTAATATATTATTTTACCTCTCTTAAGTCCTTGTCATATTTTAAAGGATTTATAAATATATATATTGACTATGTATTATGTTTTATGTATATTTTTTTTTTAAAAAACGCAGTGAAACTATAAATTTTAAATATTCAAGCTTACCTTACGACATCATATAATTTAAAATATTCAATTTTATGACACTTGTACGTTATACCTGTCATTTTAAGCCATAGAAATTATACATAATTTATTAACTATCCACTTCAAAAGATATTTCCTTTGTAACCAAATGCAAAAAAAAAAAATATTGTTTTTTTTTTTGTACTTTTCTATTAAACAGAATTTTCTTTAGATAGAAAAAAAAATCGATTTTCATTTAGGATGTCATTGTATATAAAGTATAAAAGGATATTTTTTTTTATTATGTTGCATAATAAAAACTGCATATATTTTGCATATTAAATGGGACCTTAGTTTTTGTCGTAATATATTTACTTTGTGCATAATTTTTCCTTTGACATTAAGTTTTGCATAAAATGTAACTTCATAATACAAGATGATAAGATACAATATTAAATTAATTTCATTTTCTGTTTCATTTTATTTTAGTTAAATATTTCAATGATTTTTTCTAGATATAATTTATTTTTCAATATTGTATAAGATAATTAAAATTTAATGAAAAACTTTTGGAATAGTTTGTTAAGAAAAAAAAATATCTTATTCAAAATATTTAGTTGTATGTATATTAAAATTAACTAGCTTAATATAAACACAATTTTGAATTATTTTGAGTGAATATTGCATTTTCAATTATAGAATATTGATAAAAATTGTAGCTTATATAATTAAGGAGCAATTTTAGAGAATTCATTATTATACATAGCTACTAAGGAGGTTTTTGACTAATTGACGTACTTTAACTACTAAGAAGGTTTTTGAATAATTGACGTTAGATGAAGTCTTCTACAACTTTATTAATATTTATAGTTATAAAACTTGATGTGTTTCCTCAATTGTATATTATATTTTTAGTATGAACAGCTAATATAAGTGGGAAAAATAAAGATTACAACAGCTTTTTATATATCTTTGTCTGCCGTTGCTATTTTTTATACTCACGTACGGTATGTACGGTGAAATGATAAGCTTCCTTTTTTTCTCCAATTTTACATCTATTTTATCTGCGTTACTGATATTATATAAAATAAACATATCACCTCAGATTCGGAATTCAGAAGCTATATCCTAAGCATATCGATAAATTTCTTGGTGAATAAATGTGTACACATGTAGCGATGAATGAAATACCAAGACATGACAAAAGTTCATAGTTACGACACAATACAGAGTAATAACAGTTGCATTCATAGTAATATTTGGAGAATTATAGCTTATGTAATGAAGGAACGATTTGGGTGAACTTTGTAAAGTAAATCATATACAGATATATTATATCCATTCATTTATAGAGTCAATGTTACAGATTATCATAGCGTCTTTTCTACATTAGCATACTTACATTCAAGCTACGGAACTGACAATCAAAAACATTTCATTGTCAATACAAATTTTGTGACTAAAACTCAGTTTTTTAAAAAGGAACTCCAGTAATAAAAAGGTTTTTGGTTAGTAAACAATTTGAATCAATTGCTTTTTGTGTTTAAACTGAAAAGGCTTCTTTAAAAGTCACAGCATCTCTTCTACTGGGAAACCTTTTGATTGGTTTTGTTATTGATCGCATTTTTGCACAAAATTGTATTTCAGGATTTTACAACATCCATTATAGTCTAAGATTTTCTGGCGACTATTCGTAATTTATTATAAATAATTCGAAAGATTGACAATACATATATAAAATATAATTATGCTTTATTCTACTAAAAATCTACTAAATTGAGCTATTTTCAAAATTAGAAATTCGTGAATTTAACACTTAATTAAAAACACTTCAAACATCCTTAATTTTATTTCATTCAAATTATTTTTATCAATTTAACAAATATTTACACCTCTTATAATAAATTAAAATTAAATTTTTGTCACTTTACTTGCCACCCAGCATCCGATATTAATTCCGAAGAACTTTTTTTCCTGAAAAATGCAACAGTATCGTAAATTATATTAAGAATATTTAATATTGTGGGCTGTAAGAGCATCAACAATAACTACAACAACCAGAAAAATATACATAGTTTTTCTTCACAACATTAAAATATCTTGAAGATAAATTGTTGGGAATGCGTGGAAATATACAATATTTATGAAGACAAAAAACAAAATCAAAAAGTGTGTATCATATCGGATGCATGAATATTTTTTGAATTATTTTTATGCATTTTAATATCATATATCCCAAGCATATTATGAAGGTATGACGACAATTTGAAACATGTGGAAGATATTTGTCATTTAATAGAATGACAGTTTAAGACTTCTAAAGAGATTTAAGTAGTAAATTCATCTTGTTTATATATATATTTTTTTTATAAGATTGAATTTTATCTTTATGCTAGATCGTTTAAAGATACATTTACAGAAATGTCAAAATGATCTGTAAATTAAATATTATATGGTATCTAAAAGATTAAATTTTTGGAAAAAAATTCAATTTTAAAGTAGGAAGAATTCATTATGAAAAATAAATAAATATTCACAAAATATAGAAAAGATTTACGTTTCAAAATAATATTGTACATACTTTCATTTATGAGATTTATAATCATAAATTTTTATGTTGAGATTTAAAAATTTATTAGATTTTATATAAATATATTTCATAAATTCTATGTTTCCGGGGTGGAAATTAATTTGAAATTATGTTTTTTTTTGTATTTTCATTTTGTAGGCGTTAAGGAAGTATTTTTTTTGTTGTTTTAACAATAATTTTATATTAGTTAATTTTAATTAGAGTTTCCTTAATAGAATTTTGTGTTTAAAAAGAATTTAATTTAAGAATTAACTACATAAATGAATTATTTCAATCTTATTAAAAACAAATCATTTCTTTATTAATTTTTACTATTCACATTTGGATTGAAATTTGTTCGGACCTTTAACTACACATTTATTGTAAAATAAAGGTGTGTTCAGTGATTCAGGGATGGTTTAGTGTTCATTACATAGTTTATAAATGCAATTTTAAAAAATATTTCTTTTCAAATTTTGGTTATTCTAACATTCTAAGTTCATAAAGTAATTAACAAGATGCAATTACATTTATTCATTTTACCAACAAAACAAGGTTAATAAATAAGTTCATATAAATTGGATAAAATCCAGTAGTATCTTTAAAATTTAAACTTACTAAATGAATAATGTGTTATTTTAGTTTAGTTATTTTTTAGTTAAAATGTTTTGTTTTTAATTTTTTTACCAGTCTTATATTTTACCTTTATTGTTGAGGAAAATGCTTATAAATAGAGTAAAACTCAACTATTTTTTTTTTGAAGAACTAAAAGATAGCTAGTAGCATCTGCATAATAAAAATATTTCTAAAATTATATCTTTTTTTTTTGTAGAAAGTAATTGTATACGTTACGGTTGAATACAACAATAAATTTAATTCTTTTGATGAAGAAATTTTTTCTTTTAATCTTTTTTGTTTTTTGTTATGTTTTGTTTTTTTTATTTTTTATATCATTATATTCTTTATGCTCTTTCTATAAGGAATAAGATATTTATTTTTTAAAGCATCAAGGATAATGTTTGGATTTCTTGTATATATAATTTATTTTCTGCTATTTGAAAAAGGATTGCTACTTTTGTTTTTCTTTACGTTTATTATTATTATTTTAAGAAAAAAAAAACAAAAAAAAAAAAAAACAAATCAAAATCACAGGAAAATTGTTAAATTTGATATTCTTGCTGATTCTACAATCTTAGAATAAATGTACAAAGCTTTACATAATAAAATAATGTAATAAATGTGATTTATTTAGAAAAAATAAAAAACAAAGTTAAAATTGAAAGGAAAAAGAATTATTTAGTAAATATTACGTTATATTTATATCTACACAATTATGTAAAACTTAATTTAGTTTATATAAACAGAGAATACGTAAAAATTCAATTTATAAAAATTTTATAATATGGAAAGATAAAATAAATCTAATAATTGATTAAAATTAAAAAATCTATTTTGAAACTTTATTTTCAATGTTTCCTCACAAATAGTTTGCTCATGTTGCATCCTTCATTTAAATATATAGTTGGAACCTGTTAATTTAATAGAAATATCCAGTCTCACTTTATAAAGCTTGGGATTCTTTTATTGACACCATGTAATTGTTCCAGTCAGTCAGACAATTATCTCTTCTAGTTTTATTCTCATTCTTTCGCCACTTTTACACTACTAAGGAGGTTATTGATTTATTGACATACAATCAATTTGATTTATATTTATAGTTAATCAATATCTGAAACTCTCCAGTGCATTTGCATTATGCGCTGGCCATTGCATCCAATCAGCAAATTATTTGTTCAGTCTTTTATAGCTTGATTCACTTCGTTTTCGTGAATGAAACTTATATTGCAATTACTGATACCATACAAAAGAAACATAAATCACCCAAATGAATTGCCTGAGTCGGCCCTGTTATTACTGTAATGATACATCTATAAATTTCAAATATTGGTGAATAAATATATTTACGTATGGCGATTAACAAAATACCTAAAATTTCCAAAACATGGCATCAAATTTCATAGCTACGGCACAAAATAGAGTAAGTTATGCAACAAGCTCTATGCAAGTTGGAATAAAGTAAAAAAGACTAATAGAAAATACAAATTTTTATTACTTTTACCATAAAAATTTTTTTGAAAGAGAATAATAATATTTTTAGAAAAAATATCAAACTTTTCAAATTTTCAATATAGCGTCAACTTGGCATTTTAAAAGAATGAACTTTGTAAACTTTATACAAAATTTTCTCACAGATTCTTAATAATATTTTTAACAATAACAAAGTAAAGTGAAAACAAAACTATGTTTTTTTTTCACCCCAATTCTTTATGAATGCAAATTTTCTTGCACAACTAATACACATCAACTCAGTAAAAAAGGCATTACAAAAACATAACACTTGATAGCTATACAGAATTATTCCATTTGTAGAATATTGAGATCGATATGAGTCCATAAGGACACATCAATTTGTGTATGTGAAAGAAGTTGAGACAATTTCTAAGTGGACATGAAATTGCTGTTGTTGTTATTATAGGTGTAAACCTAGTGAATCCTTATTTTAACATAGTATACAAGTTCATCGCAAATAAATGTATATTTTATTTCTTGTATATATGTATTATATAACGAACGTATTGTGCTCATGTGTTCAAAGTAATACAAATTAGATATTTTATGAATATTGCTTATTGAGTGCTTTTGGTTAATGTCTTAGTAATAAAAATAAATAACATTGAAAGCAAGAATTGGGAAAAAAAATCTAATTAAGAACTTAATGGTATTTAAATATTTAAATTTATAGACATTATCCTTTGTATTTAGTTTCAAAATTGACAAAAAGAAGAAAATAGTATTTTATAATGCTAACTTTAATGTAATATGTAATGTAATTTATAACGAACCAATTTCAGTAACGAACAATACGTAACATTCCAAATATTCATTAAATTTAAAAAAATTATAATTTTGGAAGTTAATATTTCATTGTATAAAAATGCATTCGTGCACAGACTTAGTGGCTACTATTTAAGTTTTTCTTTAGAGAATTTATGACTTGTAGACAGCTGGTAGCATCTGTGTCAAAAATTAGGTTTACTTTGGTTCTAGAAATCTTATTATTTTCAATTTCTAATGACTTGAATTAACAGATGACGACGGAGGAAATTAGTAGCTTTAATTTCAGAACTATAAACCTCTATGCAAATAGTAGCTTGTTAATAATTATCTATTTTTATTTAACTGCTTGTATTAAGCACAGTTGTATCTAATTATGATGGAAATATCAGAGCTTAATCAACTCCGAATAGTAATTTGATTTGATGAATTTAAAAAAATTCAAGCTTAAAGTTATAATCTATTTTCTTCCTAATAATATCTTCCTTTAAACTTGTTTTCACAAGCAAATAATCAATTTCATTCAAAGATTAAATTTTATTGGTAGTTTTTGAGTCTAACATTAATTAAGATTAGTTATTCAATTACTAATTAAAATATTTATAAAAAAAAGTTAGTTAAATATTGAACCACATAATTAAGAAACTCATAAACGAAGCACGTACTAATAATAAAATAAGACAAGATTTTACTGCAATTATAAGAACTATACAAAAATACCCTAATTTGATGCATAATATAAAAATAAAAAGTGCTTCGTAATATTTTTACTTTCAAAGTTGTACAACTGATTGATATGTAAAGGGACTTTTAGACTAGTAAGCATAAACAATACTTTCTCTTTAGATCAGCTAAATGGAAAAGAAGTTTATCATCACGTTCAGTATGTAATCATTAAAACTGGATAGATACTATAACAAAGTAAAGAGTAATTTTAAAAATTTAATTAATCAATTTTTGTTTTCGTACTAATATTATAATAGCACTATATTATTACACCTTCTACATGTATATATAAATTTGCCTTCTACATATATCTTAATAATTAAAATTTAATTAACCTACATAATTATATGTTATATTATACTCATACCAATAAATTAATGCTTATTTACATAAACGTTTCTGATTTATTAACAAAAATAATATTTCTATATGAAAACAGAAGTAAAATGTAATTTTGATAAACAATAAATTTAATAAGAAAATTTATTTTAAAAATTACTTCCGCAAAAAATGTAAATAAAATAACATATTCAGGAAAAGTAATACATAATTTTAATATTTGCATAGCATAAAATCTAATTTATATGTATATGTAGAAGATACTCCAAATAATACTATTAACATTAAATTAAATTTGAAATACTAATTGTATATAAATCAAAAAAATAAATAAATAAAATAAAAATTCTATTACAACTAATTTATTTATCCAGAATGAAAATATAGCATAAAAAAACAGCACCCGAAAATGATGAATCTCGTCGTATATGAAAGAACTGAAAAATATTTAATTCGTAGTGCAAACATAATTTATTTCAATTATGTTTCAAAAAAAAAGTTTTAATGTTATACAACGCAAATATATATGAGTAGTAAGTATATAAATATGAGCATGATAGTAAATGCAGTAAAACTAATTGCAAAAACAATCTTAATACATAATTTGATTTTATGTTTTGCAAAAAAAAAAAAAAATTCAAAAAATAAATAAATTAAATTTAAATTTGTATAGAGGAAACATGAAATAGGATGACTGAAATTAATGATATTTTTAAAAGTTGAACCTAAACATATATGAAGACGGAGTACTTAGACCACCCGTATAAAAAAAAATAATATTTATGTCGTTACATTATGTTTTTTTTTTGTTATTAATAGATTCAATTTTATGATAGAATGTAGTCTTTTGGAAAATATATTTATGTAATTTTAAATTATTAAAATATTGAGACTTGTTTTTATTGTAACTTTCTGGATTATCAAAAAAAATATCATATTTTTATAGTATATTCAAAACATGACATTTTGTGAAAGATTTTGATGTCGTGTGTCTCCATAAACACCACTTAATTTATTTATAATATTCTATGTTTTTTTTTAATTTATTAAATATGACATTATTTTAAAGGTATTTTAATTTTGTGTACAGATATTTAAATTAAATTGAAATAATAATTTTTTGACATGACTTTGGTGTGCGGTAAATGCAGAAACTATAAATTATTTATGGTGTAAGCTAGAAACTTGTTTGCCTTGAAATTAGAAATTATTGTTAAAATATAATAATTAAGTTTTTTAGATTTATTATTTTCAAATTATTATTAAGATTCTTTTTTAGTATGAAGTAGCATTTTTAAGGATTTAGTAAACTTTTACGCCTTGTATTTGAATAAAAATAGCCTATATAAGAATGAATTTTGTACAATTTTTGACATAGTGTATAAGTTTCTAAAAACTTCTCATTAAATAATATGTTTTAGATGTTTGATCAAGGAATTTGTTCAGGGCCAGGTCTAGCAGCTTCTGCAAACTAGGTGGGACCTAAATTGGTGTATTTTCGTAACTGTAGTACATGTAGTATAAAAATAGATTTTGTCATTTTACGCTTAGAGATATAAAATATTACCTTAATAATTCCAATATGCCTTAAATAATTCAAATAGTTATAGTTACTTTCTAGTAATATGAAAATCTACTTCTTTTTAAATTTATTTTCCAAAAATTAAAATTTTTCAATATCAATTTAATTTTTTTTTAATAATCACTATTTAATAATACAATTAGAAAAATCTCTGTACTTCGTCCTTAAATTTTTTTAATTAGTTAAATTATAATTATTAACACGTTAATGATTATAAATCGAAGCACTTAGTTTTGTGTACCCCTTTTATTTTTAGTAATTAAAATTAGAACTTATTTAATTCTTAATAATAATAATAATAAAAACTGTTTCTTTATTAAGGATTAAAATAATTATACCATTTTCATTTATTGTACATTTTGTATACGTATACACGCCATATTATTATATACATAGTTATCTGAAATAAATAATGTTAGAGGTAAAGAGTTTATAGGTACTTATACCCTAGAAAACAGAAAAAAAAACTTAAATTGCTTTTTACCTTTTAAAACCTCCACTTAAGTGCTCTAGAATATTCTTTGAAATACCTTTTTATCCACAATATAATTTTGTCTATTAAACTTTTTTACTTTTTACCCCATTCTGGATAATAAAATAACCAGTTGTACAACACAATTTTCATTTTTCTAACAAAACCAGAAGAAATGGAATTAATAAGTTATAGGACTAACCTATCCAGAGAGAATCAAATAAAATTTAGTTTTAAATAATAGAACTAATAGTAAGAATCCCAAATGGATAAGAAAAAATTATAGTGTTTTTCATATTTATACAGACAATTTTCAGTATTTAGAAGAATCTGAAATTAGTAACTTTTTTGTCAATTTGACAGGCTTTTACTAATTCATTTAGTAAACTAATATCTGAAATCAAATATTGGTTGAACTTCAACCGGAATGTTTAGAATTTCATTTCAAAATTTACTAGACTATTCCCGATAGATTAAAATTATATATATGACTTTCTTCCAATAATTATATTCTGACAAATTAAAAATATTAAACTCCAAAGTTTCAAAACAGTGTTAGCAGTAGGACTATACTTTTACATAAATATTTCTTTATAGTTTTACCATTTTGATAATTTTATATAAGAAAATATCGTTAAATTAAAATATTCACCTTATAAAATTTAAATACTTTCTGTATAGACAAATAAATAATATCAAAAACCTTTCGAAAACATCTGTGCTTCTGTAGGGTTTCTATTATTATTTACGGATTATATTTAAAAAATAGAAAATAATCGAAAAGAAAATATTGTATTGCAAAAGAAAGAAAATTATTAATTTTCAATAGTTTTGAGATTTTATACTGGATGAACACGAAATAGTTTTTCGACAGAATATCATGCAATTTGTAGTAGGAAAACAATGTTCCCATTTAATTAGCTATGGACTATACTTCTTGGTTGACCATTCTGAATTTATGGACCCAAACATAACGGTACTTCAAAAGGGGCAGTAAAGTGGCCATTTTGCTTTAAATACTACCACAAAATGTCGTTCTATGCCGTCGATCAACTATTTCGTGTAGGGTAGACATAATAATTGATAATTGAAATGAAAATGAATTCTTGACTGATTCACAGGTCAAATTTTTTTTAAGACTATTATGTATTTCTTTATTTATCAACTATGAAGGACGAAATATTTCTATAAACTAATTTGTAAACTTGAATCTTAGTCCTAGTTCTCAATCGATGTCTCAAATATATGTTTCAAATATATGTATGGATTAGTAGTGTCAAACGTCCTGTTCAATTCCACATCGTATCGAAAAAAACAAAGGGTTGTCAAAAAAACTACCAAAATTGTTGAATGATTTCAACTTTTTCGTTGCTTTTTTCGTTGTTTTATGACGTCACTTTGTTTTTTTCATGATAGTATGAGTAGGCTATTATGTGAGAAATTAAAAAAGCAAAGCAAAAAGCACTTACACTTAACAAGTTTACAAAATTTTTTTTTTCTAAATTTCCAATATTGTTAAATTTAAATTTGATGTAATAAATACTATGGCCTATAACAAGACTCTGTTCTTTAGAGTAATTATAGCTTTCATGTTGTATTTACCATTGTTTAACTAAATTTTTGGTAGTGGTGGTCCTATAATATCATATCTCAATATTAGTATTAAAAAGAACTTCAGAAGATATAAATAAAAAAAAGTATTTTATTTTTAAAGCATAAGATTTTCAACAGTTTTCTAAACTTTCAAATATTATATTAACGTTTTGTGGAGCCATTTTTGTTGTTTTTAATTATATCATTATATGTTTTATATTTCTCAAAATTAATTATTTTTTTCAATAACTATCGTTATAATATTTATTATACAACCGAAATTCATACAAATATATCTGTGAAAACATATTGCGTATCTCGAATTGCAATAATAGACAGTAAATACTGTACAATAATTGAATTTTGGAGGGATGCAAAAAAAAGAACGAGAAAACTTTTTCGGTTAAAATTTATTTTTCTAGTTTCTTTCTGTAATAACCTAAACAATATTTCTATTAAATTGCATTATATTATGTAGTAATTTTTCAAAACGGATTTATAGTATCTTTATTTATAGTATCTTTATGTTCTTCATACTTTTCTGTATTGTTCTGTTTAAGTACATTCTGGGAAAATAAATTTATTATATTTTTTTTGTAAGAAAACTTTTATGAAATCAAAACAAAAATTGAATAAATATACCACACAAAACTCATTACAGCTTTTAAAATTAGTTTTCATATACATAACGAAAATGAATTATTATCCTTCAAAATTTCAGTGAGATTATTATAATATATATCATAAAAATATACTTATATCGTAATTTTCATAAATATTTAATAGTTATAATAATAAAATATTTTTTTTAATTTGATTAGATAAAAGCATAATAATAAAAATAGTTAATAAATAATAATCAAAAATTTAAAATTTTTATAGCTACATCTACATTTAATGAATGAAACTTTTACGTTAATGCTCTAAAACAGTACCTCTCTGTAATTCATAACTTGTGGCTGTCTTATTATCACGACTTCCACTGTACAACAATTTAACCAACTACACAAATTTACAGATAAGACTGTGCTAACTTATTGATAGTACATACTTGAGTCATAATATTTGAGGAAATGTTGTTAGGTCACAAGATTTCTAATGGTGTAGATGTGTAATAAATTTTGTTATAATTTATTAATTAATTAATTATTAATGATAATATTTGCAACATTTCTGGTTGGGGCTGTTCTTTCAAATAATTTTACCTTTGCAGTTAAATTTTAATGTACTCGTCTATGATAATTTTAACTTTTGTGCAGGATTAAGAATTATTTCCAATCAGTAGTAACAGGATGAAATTTTGCAGATTAATTACATAAAAAACATAAATTTTCCTATAACTTTCATAAAACTTAAATTTTAATATTCATATATAATTTTTTATTTAAATTTTTTGATTAAATAATTTTTTTTTTCGTGAGAAAACTGATTTAAAATTTTCTATAAATTAAAACTCTATGTAAATTACCACCAAAATATTTAAAATTTATTGTTTTTTTTTCTAGTATTTTCCATAATTTAAGAAAATTTTATAATTTTTCTCCAAATAAATATAAAAACGAAATAATTTTTTTTATATTATTTTAAAGAAATTTTTAAAGACAACATTTATTAAAGCAGCAGCATAAAAAAAATGTCATGCTTTCTTATTTATTCAACTCTAAAAATTTGTGAATTTTTCTATGGATTCCATGTTTTATGCTTGCATATAGTTTTTTATTTACCGAGACGATTTTTATTTCAATGCAATATTTTCTTTTATTATTATAATTCTCTACTAGTCTGAGTTCTGAATGCCCTCATGATAAAAAATAATAATTTATAATTTAAGATGGCTGGCTGAGTAATTTTCAGAAAATATATTTTTACAAACAAAAAATGTTCATAAGTTTTCAGTTAATTTTTTATTTTATGTTTTTTTTTTTTTAGTTTTGCTGTTGGTTGAATAAGGAAAATGAATGGCCAATGTATAATAACTACTTCGACAAACTTTGTTAACCTTGTTTTATTAGTTAAATATATAAAATATTTATGAGCCTGGAATAAATGGTATTCTTTCTATTTTACTATATCCAAAAGTTTATAGTAAATTTTATAGTTTTGTTTAAGTTTATATATTAAGAAAAATAAAAAAAAAAAAAAAGAAAATATTTTTGCATAAAGTATATAAAAAATGAATTATTTTATGTATTTTTTGGCAGCCAAGATATATTTTTATATACATTTTAATGCTACTTAATATTTAATAATACAATTTGTCACAAAATGATTAATTAATTGTATTAATATCGAACAATATACTTAAAATTTAGATTATCAATTAAACTACAAACGTTTTTGTATAATATTAGATTTTCGTAAGAAAATATATAAAATTTTATAGTAATCTTAAGATGAGATCATTGATAAATATTGGAAATTCTTACACTAATTCGATACCATTAAATTATCTACTAAAAAAAAATCCATTTCATTTTCCAAATACCCACAAAAGTTTATTCGATTTAATATGATTGTCAAGAGTGTTGCACTTTATCCAAAATATATATTTGTATGTATATATAAATATCCTAGTTCAATGGCTGATTCTGGGTACTTGGACCGGCGACAACAAATACATAACCCATAAAATTTGGCATATATATATAATAATGATTATATCTACAAAATAGAATGGAAAAAACAACCCTTTTATATCTACCACACATTGAATTTGTTCAGAGCAATAAAAATTGAAAGGATTGTCTCCATTATCTGATGGCCCTCTTACACGATGACTATTTTTATATTATTTTTTTCAAGAAGTCTGTATTTTATTACAAATATTTTTTAGTATTCGTACTATATTTTTTTTCAATAGTCTTAATGATACCAAATACAGAAATATATATAAAAATATTATGTATATAGAAGTAAATTTTCCGCAACTGGAAAAATCAAAAATTTGAAGGGAGCAAAATTATTTAAAAAAAAAAAAAATGTATGGGAAAATTGTTCTATAAACATTGATACTATAAAAAAAAAATATAACTGAAAAGATATTATGACCCTTTTATTACGATTGTTGTAATTCCATTTATATATCTTATAGTAATATATTTTTTACAGGTTATTATTATTTTTTTCTATGAGTTTTGTTTAGGCAAAAATGAAAATCCTTTTACCCCGAAAAAATGGTTTTGTGAAAAGGTATAAACTCTTTTGGCCTACAAAAAAAAATATATGTAATATTTAGAAATTCGTTGGTAATAAATTAAATTCGGTTGAACAGAGAGGTGCTTTTCCAAATGAAAATATTTTGATAGATTGTAATATAAAGAAAAAATGAAAATTATTTATTTTTTCGAAAACATTTTCTTTTATTCCAGTTTTTTTTTTTTGGTTGTTGTGTTAAGCGTGATAATAACAAATTATTAACTTTTATTTTTAATGGTATTTTTTATTATTTATTTGCTATTACATAAAATAAATTAAGAAAAATTTCACATTTAATTTAATGTTTTTGGAATTTTTGAATTTAGCAAGGATATTCTAGAGGTAAAGATTCTCTTGCTCACTGAGGTCTAAAACTGTAACATCCTATATAGGCAGAATTTCTGGTTTGGACCAATACAAAACTGATGAACTAAATTTTGATATACAAAGTTTTAAATAATTTAAGAAATATTCAAGTTTGTATTCTTTGTAATCTGAATTCCAAGATTTGCGGTATGTTTCTTTAATAAAATATCGTCCTTTGCTATAGAATAGTGAATGGCATAGTAGTTGGATCTAAAGAGTATTTACCTACAATTATTCATTAAATATTGACTCACTTGACTATTCCATATGAGGTAATGTCAAATTAATAGTAGTTTACAGTTCTTTATAGTTGTTTACAAAACATTACTTTACTTACGTGTCGTTTACACTTATAAACGCTTATTTTGTAAATAATTGTAATGAAACTACTTTAAGCGTAAATTACCAATACTGATTTGCGGTTTGTGGGATATTTATAAATTACATAATTATTTTTCTAAGCGTTTTGAAATACGTTTTTCATAGCGACCTTGCAATATTTATAAATTGGGAAAATAATTTGATTTTTTTATGAATTTTTGATCAATTTGAATGTGGGACAAAATTTCACAAGCAGTATTCAAATTTTAGAATTAGGAGTCAGTCAGATGTGACATAATTCTATTATGGATTACGTCTAACCAAATACATTTTAAAAAAGATGGTAATAAATACAAAACGTAAAATATTAATTATTATCTTAGTAAAATAATATTATGAACATTTACATATTTTTTAATTATGTTTATGTGTATTAAGTAAATATAAAAATCTCTGCTAAATTTGGTAGAACGTGCTTAATAACAATAATTAATATTTGCTTCTTAAAACTTATGTTGAAAATAAAAATTCATTTATTATATTTGTATATGTTACTGAGGACAATCACGTGCATATTTTTACTTAAATTATCAAAATAAAAATTTTCAAATAAATCATAAAATTTAATTAAAAAACATAATATAATATTAAAAATATACAATTAAATAAATTATTATATACGGTATAAGAAAAATTAAATGTTTTGAAACTTTTAAAAACAAAATATTTAATAAATCCTTCAATGTTTTGTAATTTTTAATAACATTTCTTTACTAAAATCAATTACATAAATCATTTTACATAAACAAGTAATTAATTTCTCATTAATAAATAAATGTTTTTAAAATAATATTTCCAAAAATATTTGAAATTTTATCTTTAATTTCATTTAACTTAGCTAGGCTATAAAATATAACAACAAAAATTTTAATATTCAATATCATGAATCTAAATTGGTTTAAGAGTTGAGAAATGACAGTTTCAATATCATACTATATCCTTCTCAGAATTTTCAAGTAATTATAGAAGTTACTATATTTTATCGATATTCAACATCAGAAAACCTACAAAATTTTCGGTCGATTTAATATGTTTGTTAACTATATATGAAAAAAAAATTAACTATATATATGTAATATGTAATATTTGTTTGTAACGAACCAACCTAAAATTATTTTTCATATTAAAGTGTTTATATAGGTAAATTTACTGACAACAATGCCGCAGAGAATATCCAAAAAGATATTATCCTTTTTTTTTTGTTTTTGTTATTCAGAAAATTACACACCACACATGTTATTTTCGATTGGAAATTATATTTTCATATATAATTCTTGTATATATGTACTTAGATATTGTATATATATAATACTAAAACAATTATTTGCGTGATTCTATAACATTTCAAAACTATATACATATATAGAAATTATATATTTATGTATAAAAGTATAGTAAACATAAATACAATTGAAGTTATAAGAAAGCATGCAAAAAAGGATAATAAAGGACATCAAATTGTACTTTATATGTGCGTGTATATTAAATTTTCAAGCCCAAAAATTCAGATCTCCTGGGGGATATTATAATTATTTAAACACGATAAAACTATCCAAACGTCTATATATAGTCCTTACACATTACTATAATATAGTTCTCTTCATCAAATTGTTAAACATTAAATTTCGTTTTTATTATATGTATGTAGGGTCATCTAGCCATAAGGATTTTAGTCACTATTATCGAAGAGATGATATACAATAAATTTTCGTATGTTTCCTTAATTTTTATTTATTTTTATTTTTATTATTTTGCTTACCTAAGGAATTCTTAATTGATATTGCACCATGACCAAAATTTTTCGGAAAATGTATTTAAAGTAAACAAATCCATTTAGAAGAAAAATGATTGTCGGATATTGAACAGAGTATATAAATCTATAAAAATGGTCATTTTTGAAATTATATCCGGTTAAAAAAATTTATATTTTGTATCTCTGATGTGTTAAGTTATTTTTCTGAACAAGGGAAATAAACAAAATTAATAACAATTCATAAAACTAGATTCATTTTTTTTTAGACTATAGGTCTAGCCATTCGTGAAATATAATTTATTTTATCTTTTTCTATATTTTGTATTTTCATATTATTTGTAAAAGTTAAGTTTTACAAACAACAATAAAAACGCTTCTTTCAAAAGATGAAGAAATTCAATTTTTTTATTTATTTTCTTACATATTTTTTATTCATTTTAAGAATTATGTAGAGGAAAAAAATTAGTTTTAAAATATAAAAAAAAATAAAAAATTGTCGCGACACCCCAGCCAGCTTGGCGCAATAAATCTTATACAATTTACATTGACCCGGGGGTTGTCAATGGCTATAAATTTCGGCAGAGTAATTGGTGCCGAGTTGAAAATTAATGAAAAATAAAAATATATAATATATATAAAAATTCTTGAAAATGTATAGATAAATGTAAATTTCGTGGCAAACCAAAAATTTTTGAATTTTTTATTTTCAACAAACAACAAAATTGTGTAGAAATGTATTTAGTAGATACGATGATGCCAGATGAAATATAAAAACATCAAAGATTTTTAACAAAAAATTTATTTTAAATTACAAAATATTTCAACGAAAATTTATAAAATATCAACATAAAGTATATAAATACTTGATTTGTGACTTTCATATGAAAAATACTAATAAATTATTCGATAAAATCAAATTTCTTGGAATATTTTATAAATTATAAGATAATTCGTATAAATATGATTTGAGTTTGAATTGGAATTAAAATATTTTTAAACTAGAAGGGAACAATTTTATTTAATTTCAATAAGATGTAATTTTTAAAATTAATTACTTAGTATTCAATATGAAAAAATAAAATCAAGCAAAAAGGGACCAAAATATTGGGTTACTGATTAATTGATATTTTTTTTAGTTATTTGCACTTGCAATTACTTTATTTGTGAACCTTTTCTTATGGAAATATTAGGTACAGAATCATATCAGATACAATTTAAATTTTGATAAATATTAATAACATTTAATTCTAGTTAAATTTTTTACTGCCCATATTATTAGTAATAAGTTAAAAGTTAATTGTTAACTTTAATTATAAGTTTACCGACCTTAAATTCAATTTAAAGACTTAAAACTCAAGAAGAATCAACTAAATGATGAACTAAAATTGTTTACCAAATACGATTTAAACTACTATGATATAAACGTTACGATTTGGCCTCTTGTTCAGTTACGAGTATGTAGGTTATAATTTTTGTACCTTCATAAAATAATAATAATATAATTTCGGTACAAAATTTCATATAATCTTACTTTATTTTGCAATTTATGTCTTTTTGAATATTTGTAAATTTATGTTCTAAATAATTTCATAAAAAATATTACTTCAGTTTTACATGTTTATGAACTCATATAAAATTAATTAACTACGAACACATCATAAAAATATATTTACATACACAGATTGATATTCGTCTTCTGTCTATACAGGACATTTTCACTCAGAATATATTACACAATCTTTTATCTATATAGACTTAAAGTACTACTCAGTAATATTGATTTACACATATGAAAAAATCAATATATTTAATAGCACTCTTCAAATTCTCATCTGTGTAAAATAACATAAATAAACTGTAAAGTTAAATTCGTTCTCAGTTCTCCTGCCTAATTTAAGGACTCTTTTTATTATACTGATACCAAAATATTATTTTCAATTATTATTTATTATACCGTATATTATAAAATATAATAATTCATTCTTAGTTCATTTATATGAATAAGTGCACCATAGATCCTTTATTTAACACTTTTTTTTTTACAAAACTTTCATTACCAGGTGTTAACTCTTCAAAACAAATTTAATTAAAGTTATATAAAAAAATTAGAAAAGAAAATCTAATATCAAACTAGCAACGATATTCCAAAAATTTGAGCATTATTTTGTTAACAGAAACATTATATTGTAAGCTGAATAAACATAATAAAATTTACTAATTATATTTTATTAACGACTTAAATATTGACAGGGAAATTTTATATTATATTCAAAAAAGAATATTATTACATAATATATATTCTCATATAATATTATTTATATATTATATACTTAACAATTTGACTGCCAAATCCTACAAATTTGACTACAAATTGTTAACTCGGAAATTACAGTCTTGCCATTGCCTCTGTTGTGAATTATAAACATTATTTACATTTCCTCCTGAGTCATAAAATCAATATACATTAAATTTGAAAATGCTTAGCCTGACACCAAAATATTATTTGCAATCACTCGAATTCACACCGTGTAATAGTTAAAAGTAGATGATCAATTGCAAAAGTAAAATTTTCTACATATATTATAGTTCCTGAGTTATAGGTGAAAGTCGTATTATAATTTTCCAGTATATTTTGACATATATTTGAAAATTTCGAATTAATTTGTGTCAAAGATGTTAGTTAGTTTGATTGTAATGAGTGTTTACTAGACTCATTACTTATTTCCTTTCGAGTATTCAAGCAATTTTTTTATAGTATATTTTTTACTGTCAATTTCGTTTATAGCATTGTATATCCTAAAAATGATCAAAAAATCGCCTGGAATCCAACGTGTTAATATGTTTCACATTATATTTAAATTTTGTATTTTAATGTTCCTTTTAAAATAAAATAGAATATTTTATCTACTCTTTTATAGTAGTTGAAAGAAAAATAATATATCAAGGATATTTATTTATTTCTATATAAAAAAAACGTATAGCTATAATGGATGAGTCTTTATTAAATTATCATTATCTAGTATATGTTTGAATTATAATTTAACTTTTTTGTTAGTATTAAAGTAAACTGAAAGTTTTATTTAACTATATAGCGAAATATTGCATAATTAAATATAAATAATGATAACCAGACTATTTGGAATTGAATTCGGCTAAAGATGGAAGCTTGTAAATATGAATTTATATATCACTGTTGCGACAAATCCTTAATTCTCGCTATCAATTAAATGCGTTTGAGAAAATAGGAACTTTTGATCAAAAAATTTTTACTACTGAAATATGTATACATATTTAAATAATAATACCTAATCAATCCATGAAAATGAAATAGAATTCAAAATTTCTTTCTCAAATTTATATGTATTGAAAATTGGCTGATTGTAAAGTTGTGATATGAAATATACAAATACAGAAAAATTTAGAACATTGAATTGAAGGTATTGTAAAATTATTTAAAATCATACTAAAATTAATTGGAATTTTTGTTAATTAAATTCCAATCATTTTAGACCAATTTTGCTAGAATAGTTCCAGTTAGAAAAAATTGTACTTGCATAATTTAAATTGGATACAATTTCACTAAGAAATATTAAGTTTACGTAGCATTTTCAGTCACTAATCATCGGGAACATTACATCGAGGACTTTTTATAGTGAATATTTAATCGTATTAGAAATTTGCCATCGTGCATTTAATTTATTTCTATTTTATTTTGGAAACTTAAAATATACATAGATATTTAACATTAACATTTTTGTTAAACTTGCTTATTGGGCATTTTCATAAACCAAATGAAATTCCATCAGTTTTTGTATTTGAATAGAAGATCAAGTATTTGTGAAATGGATATGGTTAGCAAAGGGAACAACCAGTATTTTTGGGCACCAGTATAAATAAATTATTAATTTTTATATTCCCCCCATTTAATAAAACGAGTTTAATAACAAGTACACGATAAAAAGTTCCGGCAATGAAAAATTTCCGGTCCATAAAAAGTTTATTGAATGAATCAATTTCAACTTTAATAGTTAAACGCATTTAGAATGGAAACACTTGTATGTATCAATATAATTATGTCCAGTGGATTGTCCCTAGTCGAATTGTTCTAGTGGAAATAGACATATAATCATGAATATTTAAAATTCAATATACTAAATAATTTTTTTAGAATTACCAAAAATTTATGTACTCTAAACCTAAAGTTTGATTATTGTCTGTTAAAAAAGGCCTCTATCTTATCACTATAATTATTTACAGATCTTTCGATTGTTTCAATTTTTAAAAGTAATTATGATTATTATTATTTAAATTAATTAAATAAGAAAAAATATTTTTTATTTATTATTTTATTTATTAAGTTTCTTATAGTTAAACATGCAAAACTAATATTTCGAAATTAAATTCTTATATACTAGTAAGTAACTATATATATCAGAAACTAGAAGTTAAGAACAAAATATTGGCTAGCTTAACTTCAACATATTCGAAATGTGTGTCTTACAACTTTCAAATAAATTCACGACTTTTATACCTAACATCTTGTTCAAAGTTCGAATATAGCCCAAAACAATAAAATAGTAAAAAAAAAAAAAGTTTATCTATTTTGTTGTTGTTATTATATTTGTTGAACAAAAGATCAAAACTTCGAAATCGTTAAATTAAGGGATATCTATAAGATACATATACATATATTTTTTTGTAATATTTTTATATTATATAATTTGTATTTGTATATATTTAAAGTAAGGAAGTTCGGATATGGTACTAGCTATTTTAATAATAAAGTTTTTGTTTAATATTATAAAGCCAGAAGGTAATGTATAAAATTAGAGCTTAAAGTTTTTTCTCTCTCTGCTAATAACTTAAGCTTATCATTTTTGTCTACCGGATTTTATTTCTTTCGTATATACATATATAATATTATGTTTAGCGTGTGCTTTTTGTTTATCTATTTAAGGATGCACAAGGACATTATTAAGTTAAAAGGAAAATATATAAGTATTTTAAGGAGTTTTCGTTTTGTTCTTTTTTTATTTATACCCAGGAATATTTTAGTTTTAAAATAAATGTTTTAGTTTATAATTTTTTAAATATATTTTTTCTTTTTTTTGGGAAACGATCTATATAATAAGAGTAAATAAATAATTTTAGAATTTAGATAAAAAAATATATATCGATATATTATAAAAAGAACATTAAGGATTAAAACATGTTTCACTTCCTGTAGGATTAGATGGAAAGTTTTTTTGTTGTTGTGTATAGATAAAAATTAGAAACTAGAAATTTTTATTCCTTATTTTGAATAAGTTATTTATAATTTTAAAACTTGTCTACATTTATTACTATAAAACAGTTAAGTGGAAACTTTGTAAACCGGATGGTATTTCAAATACTGGTCCCCGTTTCCTATTTTAAAAAAAAAATCAGATGTTTAAAAGTGTCGAAAAGTGTTTTATGGTATAGCTTATATAGTAATATTAGATTTGTCTTATGGTGTAAAAGGCCGAGAAAATGATTAAATGTTCATAAAATGTTAGGAGTATTTTTAATATCTTCAAAATATTCATTAATTTTAATCAAAATTTTATTTAAAAAATTAACGACAAATAAATTTTGAAATGTGTCACTAAAATTATTTACAAATTTTACGATAACTTTTCGAATAATTATTTTGTATGATAAAAATATGGAAGAACTTCTATTTAATAGACACTTTTTAGCACTGCAAATGCAAAACTAGAACCATGAAAATGCATTTGCATGTCTTGCGAAATGGAATTCTTTATATATTGAAATAAAATTAATTTCTTTTATTTTTCTTTACGAAGATTAATTAAGCCTTGTCCGCCACCGCATACAAAATTTAAATTATTTTTATAATTGCATCTCCATGTCTATATTGAACGGCCTTTCTTAAATTATTTGGGATTTTAATTAGAAACTGTATACAGTAAAATTACTATAATTTTGTTACCTCAGATCCTTGCGACTTTTCTGTAATATTTCAATAACTCTTTTTTACTCTTTGGCGAAATGTAAGTAGAATACTATTTACTATTAAAATACAGAGAAAATCAATTTAAAATCAAAAATATGACATGATTTAGTCAAACTAATGTTATCATAAAATACAAAACATAATGCTTTAATTCCACATTTATTAAAAACAGGGACAGGAACCATATCATAACAAATTGGGTAATGTAATAATAACGATTTGAATTTGATTTTTCCAAATAATTTTAACGATATTTTAGGGATACGTAAAATTATTAAAAACAATATCGAATTCGATATTAAATTATAATGATTCATCAGGAGCTGAATTTGAGAACATGTAAATGTAGAAAAGGCATAATATTTTTAAGTTATTCGAAGAATTATAAATTGAACATCATATATGATTCATAAGAATTCTGAGGAAAATAAATGTTTTATGTTTTTGGCCTACATTGGTACATTGGTGAATGTAGAAAGGCGTTTATATCTCTTCGTTTCATTCTGAATATAATACGCTTAGATTTATCATCACAAACAAACCCTAAAAGAATATTTACCTCTTTCGATATAATTTCTAAGATTTCATCAAAAAATATAATGAAAATGATGGTTTCTAATTGGAAGTGTTTCCTATAGCTTTTAAATAATATTTCACATTGCATTAAATATCGTCACATTTAAATATTGTGTTATAACTGAAATTATTATTCAATTAACTTTCGTATGGGTATGATCTAATGATGTTATGGAGTGCAACGAATTAACTTTAATAAAATATATTAATACCAATCAAAAATTAAATAAAAATTCCAAATAAATAGTAAAATATTTTATGTCTGAAATAATAATTCTTTAAATTAAATTTACATTGATAAACTTTTTTTTTTTTTGTTAATTGAACAAAACCAAATTATTTTAAATTGGTTTTAAAAATCGTCATAATCGATTCAAAATTACCAAAAGTTTTCCAATTAATTTTAGGTTTTTTTTGTAATGGTTTTCAATAAAAACTCTTCATTAGGATATATACGAAAAAAAAAAATCAGATTTTCTAGAGAGCTTTTCCATAGTAACAATAAGACCAGTGTAGTACGCGTTGCACGTGTTAAAAATATATAATGTTTGTAATATTTTATAAAAATTTCTGTCTACGAACCACTATTACTTTTATTCGTCCTCGACGTCCAACAAATATATATGTATATATCAAAGGTAAAGTTTTTTACTAAAATAAAAAATCCTTAAAACCATTTTTACACCCTTAACAGTTTAAAAAGAAAAATGGGAGGCAGATACCATCACAGATGATAATATATGTTATTTATGTGAAATATATCGAAAAGTTGAAAAATTATTACATTTTCTATAGAAAAAATTTCAAGTAAAATAAGTACGTACCCCCGTAAATGGATGACTTTAATATTTTTCTTGTTTTTTTTCTGTGGAAAACTTCAACTCCTTTCGAAAAATTTGTACAAATGTGTATGTATTGATAAATTATTTGATGAAATCGAAAAAAAAAAACGTAGATAAAGTACATAAAAAAATATAACAAGTGTGTGGACGAATACTTTGATCGATATTTTTGCCTGCGGGTTGCTAAAATCAATTTATCAAGTACATGTCGTGTTTTACAATTCAACAAATTTCCTTCTTAAGTGCGATGTGTAAGGCAAAATAAATATACAAAAAAAAAAAATTATTATATTTGAAAATACGATGAGGGCATTTTATGTATATAGCTACAAAATATCGAAAATATTCTTGACAAAATAACTGAGTTCTTCTAAAAAAAAAAAAACATAAAATATAAAAAACTTAAAATGTACATTTACTCGTTATGTATTCAGCGTGAATAAATTCTCAATTGAATTTATTAAAATACAAAAAAAAAAAAAATGATGATTTTTTTATTAGCATTCAATAGGTAAAATTTGATGTGAACTTTCTAATGAAGTTTCACCAAAAAGATCGAAATATAATAAGTTATGAAAATACAAAATTATTATTTATATTTGGATAAAAAACGTATATAAAATGAATGAAACGTGCAATTTATTTAATATTTAAATTTTGTTAATAAAATAATATGTAATATGTTTTTAAAACAACAAAACTCTATGTAAACAGGACAAGGCATGGTCCATGCATTTTGTTTATCAGATTTGTTTCATTTTTATCAAAATTTAATAAATAATCTGATGCAAAATGCAAGTCATCATTATTAGAATGCAATTAGTAGACACATCGATTTTATGATGGCATTAAAGAAAATAAAAATAATTCAAATAAAATTGTTGTCATAACAGAAGTTTCGTTAAAAAGGGTTGAACCCTCGCATAATATTATGAATAAGTTCTGCACAATCTATAGAATTTTGTACTTTTTAATTCTTATACGTACTCATTTTATTACATAGCGAATTCATAAATGGTCATCTGTAAAATTAAATAATAAAAATAATAATATAATTTCTTTATTTTTCGTTATTAAATTAGATACGTTTCGATAATTTTCTAGAGTTTTTCAACCCTTGCAATAGAGAATCGAAAAACATTGTTTATTTAAAACTATACAAATAATTTAAAAATAATAGCAGGAGAGCTAGCAATGGGAGTTGTTCCCTTGGTTATGAAAATGTGAGGTCATGGAAAGGAGTAGATAAATTTTTATGAACAAAATATGGAATAGCAGATAGGAAAATCTGAACCTGAATTTCAAGTGTAGTATATGCCTTTAAAATCATTTAAAAATAGGTTAACATATAAATAAGATATGTAGATCAAAATTCCATTTATATGCTGCCTAACCCACGTATTTATACATACTGTAATTAACTTATACTTCCACTTAATAGAAATCTTATTTGTAATATGGTAAGTTGTTAGTGATGCTATTACAATTAGATTTTTAAAAAGATGCATCTTTTACATATATTTCATATATCGTACTCAAATTTCAGCTCAGTTGATGTAACTAAAATCCTTTTAACTTAACTGGCCAGAGTTTACATCTTTAATTCCATTTGATTAGTGATTTCATAATTGTCTGCCCACAATTTTCATTATTTTCATTATTTTCATGAATGATAAAACAAACAAGAAAATACATCGGTGGCTCTTACTCTATAATTATTTATAAAAGATTTCATAATTTATTTTCTTAAGTTTTTCTCTAACGCATTCATAATTTTCTATTATCATAAATTAATTATTAAAATTAAATTATTCACACTAAAATTAAGAGGTGCGAATAGAAACATAATTATTTCTAGAAATGTTAAATAAACATTTTTTTCGGTTTCGTATTATAAGAGTTGTAAAAGTTTGAAAATATTTTAATTATGAAGGTCAAGGATATTAAATTTCAGATTAATAGTTGTAACTTCTAAGAAAAATGTTAGATTATGATAAAAAAATGTTTACTTATATTTATTCAAATTAGTTGGTAAATTATTGGAGAAAAATTTACTAAATGAATAATTATAATTATAATTAATAACTTTAATTAGTAGAATGACGAATGGTTTATCTATAGTAGAAGATGAAACTAATCAATACTGACAATTTTGAAGGAACTAAATCTCTTTTAATAAAAATATGTGGAAGTATTAAGAAATAGATACCGAAAATTTTTCTTCCAATTATGATATTACGTACAGCGAATTTATCAAGGCATCTAAATTAGATCCTAAAATGACCACATCGCAGTCAATATACAAATGTTTTCTATATTTAAGCTTTGAAAAGAATTGAGGTTCTAGCAGCAGTACTGAATATCAATATTCTCTAAGCAAACAAATTTAGAATCTTCCTGATAACTAGGTCCCGAATTTCAATGTAAAAGCATATTTTTAGTCAGTACGTAATTATCCAGTGGCAAGACAAATCATGTTCCAATTGATAAACGCAAAATATATTTCGAAAATTTTCTAAGTCATTCCGAATTTAAATAAACTGCATTTTTTTTTAACTGAGTCGGTGTATAATCGCTAATTTCGTTATTTAACTTTGACATTTCACTTGTTATAAATTAAAAAAACTGTCTACAATTTGTTATTTTAAAGTGGCTTCATACAAGTTTAAGTTAATGTGAAAAGTTCTAAAAATCATTGCGGTCTCATTTGACCAAATTTCTTAAAGAAATTGGCAAAGGTTCATTTTAAAACTGAAGAAGTATTAAATATTATTTTTAGTTCGTTGTTCCTTGCTAGTGTATTTAGTTTACATTTACATTTATTCACTAGTTTGGATTTAACCACTTTGTTCTCTAGTGCATATTTGACTCTTGCAATACTGGATAACTTACTCTTAACATCTTGTATAATTCAATATTTCTCAGTAATCTATATGAAAAATAAAACAAAATTTTCTATTTTTTATTTTTAAATATAACAAATGTTTATTCCTTAATTAAAAAGTTCTGTTTTTTTTTTTATATATTTTACACTTTACAATAATATTTTCCTTAAATACAAATTTATTATTTGCTTTATATATTTTTTTATTTAAATTACGTTTATCTTTAATTTATTCGATCCATTTTTTTGTTTTATTTTATTATTTTCAGAAAATTCTTTTTATTTATTTTGGTTTTTATTTAAATATTTTCCAATAATTTTAATTTACAAGAGTGTTTTTAATTTATAGTTTTATGTTTCTCCATTTCATATTTTTTGGTTTTACTAATAGAGATTAATTATTTTTGAAATTTTCACATTTATTAATATATATAATTTTTCTTAAAGCAATTAAATAAACTTTGGTATATATATATATAAATATTCATTTTTTTTTTTATAATTTTATATAATTTTTTAATAATATTTATGAGATTAATAATTGCAAATTAAATATAATGCAAAAATAAAAAAATTTAATTAATTTTTACTGTACAATTTTATTTTAAAGTTTTTCCATCTTGTATGTTTTTTTTTTAGTAATTTATCACTCTTATTAATATTATAAAAATAAACTAATATCACCTCAATGTATTTTATATAAATCGTAAGTAACTAACTATCTATTTTATAGATTGGTTTAAAATTTCATTAATTGATGAAATTTTCTTAATTTTTTTATTTTTTACCTTGATTGGCTATTTTGTTTTTATTTTGGTTAATTTTATTTTATATAAAATTAATTTTTTAATAATTTTCATTTTAGTATATTTATATAAGTTTCGGTTTTAACTTTTGCTAAATTAAAATATGTCAAAAGTTGTAAATAGTCTATTTAATATAAACTTATTCATGTCAACTTTTACTGTTTAATATAGTAAAACCGATTGCGGTTAATAGTATAAAAATATTTATTGTATATTTTACAGATGAATTAGGATCGCCACATTTCCCTATAACATAAAATAATTTTTCAATCAATAATTTATCAAAATTAGTATTAACAATCGTTTTTAAAATCCTTTAACAAAAAAGAAAACATTAAAAATATAAAAACTCACCAATATTTTTAATGTTTGCAACTAAATGATGTTCAGCTGGTTTCATGGGTGCCCGCACACAAGAATCACCAACAATTAATTTAGCATCTTTACCATCTAATAGCTGATACGTAATACAAACACCATGTTGTGTACCTGAATGTTTAGCAATTATATAAACTGTGCCATTTTCATTCCAGGAACCGTGACAGTAATAAACTAAATTTATATAAAAAATTTAATTAGAAATTTCATATTTTAATTAAAATTCCATTTAATAATTAATTTGAATTAAAATAAAAACTAATATGTAATGAAAAAAATAAATTAAATATTAATTTATATATTTGTATATACCTTCATCACCATCCTCATTACATTGCGGTCTAACATCTATTATATTTGGTTCTGTACAACCAATCCATAATTTTCTTTGGTCCTTATTATTAACAATGCAACCTGGTGTTTCTCGTCGATTTCTCTGATTTAATATTTCAATTGATTGTGAATTTTTTATTGATACTATTGATTGTAATAATGATGATGATGATGATAAATTTTCCATTTTGTATTGTGGTTGTGATAAAATTTTATTTGAATTAGAAACTGATGTCACACCATTTAAATTAGTCGAAATATGTTTTAAAGATAATTTTAATTTTGTTGATTCTTTAATTATATTTCCATTTAAATGATCATTATTATCAATTGATTCGGTTGCTATAATTGGAATCGATGAAATTGTAGAAAACTTTTTAATGACATCATCACCACTACCAACATTATTACTATTATTATTATTATCGTCACCATCGTTATTATTAATTGAATTTTTTAATGGTAAATTGAGAATTGATTTAGAGGATAATTCTTCAATATTGTGATTTATTGGTGGTGTAGTAGTTACAGTCCTTCGATTTCGGATAAGTAATCGATTTGTATTAGATTGAACAATTGTTGCCATTTGAGAGGATATTAAGGACGATGATGATGATGATGATGATAACGTAGAAGGAGAAGGTTGTTCATTCTCATCGGAAATATGTAAATTAAATGTACCATGTCTGGAATTTTAAATGAAAATAAAATAAAAATAAATAAATAAACAGTAGTGGAATAAGATGAACAAAAATAAAAAAAAAAAATACGAAAATTGAATATCTCTAAAGCAGCATAAAAAATTACTATGCTAAAAGATATATTTTTGCATTTTATTTTGCTAAACTTGAAACATGATGAAATTTTTTTTTTTTTTTTTTTTTGTTGGTATAGTATGTATATATCCTTTACGTTTACTCCTAACTAAAAAAAAATTCGATATTTTTCTTTCCAAACAATTTTACTTTACTTTATTACTGGCCAAAAGAAAAAAGGAAAAAAATAAATAAATGGTTAAATAAAAACTCGGATATTGAAAGGATATGTATACATATATATTTCTATATAAGAGAAAATATAATAAAATCGTTAAAGAAAGAAAAATCCTCAGTAGTGGGGGGTAACAGCAGCAACACGAGTAGCATCCAGTATAGAAGCCAACAAGAAAACTCTAAAAGTCATTCAAAAGGAAAACTAATTTGCAAGTAAAGAACCAAAAAAAAAAAATCTGTTTATATATAAAATTTAAGGATGAAAAGGGTTGGAAACATTTGCAGTTAAGAACTCTTTAAAAAAAAAATTACTTTACTATAAAACAAAAAATTCAGCAGCATAAAGTGAAATAAAATTGAACCCCCAGCATAGCCAAAAATTAATTTCGTCTGATGCTCATTTCATGTAAAATAATAATAATAAAAAAAAAAATTAAAATAAAATTTCTTGATCCTTTTACAATGTCGTCGCCGGTCCTTTATACAAATATACACACACATACACATATAAAGTTTATATGCACTACAAAAAAAAAACAGATTTTTATGGTTGCAGTTTTAGGCGATTTAAAAGTCTTTTCAATGCCAATTTGCTTTTTAATAATAATTATTATTATTATTTTTTTTGTAAGAACATTTTTACAAGAGTTTTTCGCCATTTATATACATACAATTTTAAAATATTCTGAGTTAATTTCAAATTTATTATTCATTTTTTTTTTTATTATGTAAAATAGCAATTAACTAATTACCTTTTAACTCCTAACAAGTCATGATGATGATGATTATGTTGATAATGTCCTTTATTATTATGATTTCGTTTATGTCGTGATATTTTATGTGGTGGTCCAATTGCACCTTTTAATGTATACAATCCATCTAAAGGACATATTTGTGGTTCTGGATTATTGGCTATATTAGTATGAAAGAAATAAGTAAAATAAACAAAATTATTTCAAGGTTTTTACATTAACATTAAATTTAAATAATTTATTTGTGTAACTATATTTTTTTCCGATTTAATAATAATGAAAATGAAAGCTTTCATATCTAAATTTATATCTAAACAAATTAAAAAGCAATTCAAACAAATTAAAATGTAATTTAGTTAAATTGCTGAAGTACATATAGTTGAAAATAACAAAACCAAAAAAATATTTACAAATTCTGTTAACAAATCATAAATTTTATTTGATTAATTTCAATGTAAATATTTAATGATATGAAATTATAGTTAAAATATTAATTTTTGGATCAATAATGGTCGATAAATGCATAAGTAATGATTTTATTTACCATTTAAATTATTAAACAAATAAATAAAATTATAGTATTGTAGTAAATTACGTTAAATAATGACTTGTAAATGAAAGGATCTGAAAAATTGTATAATATTATAAAATTGTATAATATGTGAGATAAAAATCAGGAAAAACCAAGGACTTCAGATTAACAGCTCAAAGAAAAGCAGCATTATGTTCGAATAAGGACATAACTTCTAATCACAAACACAACGTAGAAATGGACATATACAACAACAACGGACAAATATTGACAAGCAGTATAGATTAGCTTACAAATATATTCAATAAATTTGCGTTAAATTAACATAAAAAACACTATAATATTAAAGTTACAGGTATTCAGCAACACGTCTCTGAAAATAATACGCAGAATATTTGAACCTAACGATTCAGCGCTATAGACACCTGAAACTTAATAAATATGAAACCAATATTGAAAGAAATTTAGGATTCTGAAAAGATCAAACAGTGACGTTCACATAAAGAAAGTTTAGTACCCTTTCTAGACCAGGTATGTCAGTGGTTCGCAGAACAATTTCGCTTGGTCATGATTGTTCTAGTCTAGATAAACTGTCACAATAGTTACGATATATGAAAATATAGTATTCCATGTAAAGTGTAAAAGGAATACGAAAGATGAATGTGAAAAGTGGAAACTTGATGCTCTCTCTCACAAGGACGGGGGGATAAGTTTATAAGTATATTATATATATAATTAAAATTATTGAAAATCAGACAATTTGTAATAAAATTAAAAAATATTTAATCTAAAAATAATAATTTTTACAAATCCTATTATATGTCGTAACTTCGGTTTTGTAAGTGTAATTTTTTATATAATTTTGATTAAAGGTGTAATTAAATTAAAATTACGAATTATTTCAAAAAACCTTTAAGAAATATGTTTGATTTTGTATGGAAAATTTATCACGATCAGATTATATGAATAAATATTTTCTAATTAATTTGTATTATGTTTGTGGTTTAATTACAAATAAAATAAATATCTTAAGCAATCAACCAAAAGAACACAAGCTAAACCACATTTAATTTATACTAAATATATATAACCACTTTAGTAATCTGTAACTAATATTTATATACAATTTTAGTTTGCTATATTGTACCATTGAACTTGATGGCAAACTAAAGCAAAAAAAATAATTATACTGATTCATTTTTTTTTTGTTGCTGTTGAAAATAACCCAAAAACTGTTAAAGGTCAAAAGAAAATTAAAATTATTATCGTTTGATTTTTGAATCTACCCAAAAAAAATGTTTTCTATAAATGTACATTTCCCATAACGACAATATTTTAATCTGATGATTATGCTGAATATTTTCTATTTAAAATAATATTTCTTAATTATCCTTTTGGATATTATATTTGAAAGTATTTGTGTTTTTCATTTAACATAAAATTTATTTGTATTGGAAATTATCATAAGAATTTAATGTTTTCCTTATAGCTAGTGTTTTACACAATTTATAATAGGTGACGACGTAGGGAAGTCATAGCGATCTTTTTAGAACTGTGAAGACCCATGTAATTGGTAGCCTGTTAATTCAAGCTTAAATGTTGTTTTTTATTTGAACTGCTTGTACTAAGTAGTTAGTGTCTAATTTATTAAAAAAAAATATTTTCGGTGATGGAAAGATCAGAGCTTAATCCGTTGCGGATAGTAAATTTTTTTCTCAGCATGTTAGAAAGTGCAAAAAATCAAGCTTAAGGACCGTATATGTTTCCCAAAAAATTCTGAAGTATATTTATTTTTTACTGAAGTATCTTTCTACATTTTTGTGGTCACGGGAAGCTGTAGTAAATGTGTGAGATTGTTGAGAATTAGATACTCGATTACTAATTTATTGTGTGAGAAAAATCAGAAGTTAAAACACACCTAAAAGTCGTATAATTATTTATATATATTCGTTTTTGAGTACCATAAGTTTAACACTGAAAACATAAATGAATATTTGAGGCATTGAGAATTTTATGGTACACAAGTTACGTAAATACAAAAATCGTTCAACATTTATTGATATACGACCGCTCCCCGAATATGTATTATAACAAATAATTAATTCTATCCAGAAGCATTTAAATTTCATAATACAAATTTTAACTTACCTAATAGTGTTACATATTGCAATTTAGTAATATCAAAATGATCTGGAGCGCAAGCATCTTCTAATCTATTTGCTGGTGTGCCAGTTTGAATTTCAGTAATATGAGTATCACGCCGATAAAACATCATACACATAAATCCAGATTGACTAATATAAAAAAAATTTTTATTTTAATATTTAGGTTTAATAAATTAATAAATAAATCACAAAATGTTTGTCAGTATAAATTCCATCTTACCAGCCTGTTGTATGATGAACAACTGCCATCATTTCTGTTGCTGTCTGTTTATTTATTTGTTCACAAAATGCTCTTGTTTCCATATTACCATTTGGTTTTTTAATTTGCATAGAACCATCACTACAAATATAAAATTTCATAAAAAACCATTTTTATTAATATAATAATAAACATTTATATAAAAAATAGAAATTGCCTTAAATTGTTATGAAAACTTTTAGTTCTAAAAATTATAAAAAAAAAAAGTTTATCGAAAATTTTTATAAACTAAAATTACCAAATTCTGTACTTTTTATACAAATTTATGATATATTTTTTTATTTTTATTTTTTATATAGTTTGAAACAAAGAATTTTTTAAAGTTCAGAGTTTATATAAATTTTATTTTTTACATAAGTAGGAATGCATTTTTTTTTATCACCAGTAAAAGTACATGAAGGAAGGATAAAAAATCAAATTCATTGCACCAGAAACAGGATACTTTTTTCGTATATAAAAAAAAGGTAAACTTATCTACTTTTATATAAACCATAGTAGATAAAAGATTCTAAAGAAATTTCAGTAAACTCAACTCATTTCCGCTGTTATCTTGTTTTCTTTTAAAACTTTTTTTTTGAATGCGATATTTTTAAACTATACTAAAAAGATATTTAATCGTAACGTTCATATACATATATTGCTATTGTAGAAATTTTTGTCCACTTCCTCAATTTGAGAAGCATAACATGATTCACAAACGATGCACTTATATTTTCTCATTTTGTCCACAAAAGTTTTACAAAAAAAAAAAAAAATGCGAAATGAAAATTAGAAGAAAATGAATACTGCAAAATAAATACAAGAGATGCAAAAAATAGAATTAGAATTCAAGTTCTTATATAAATATTAATGATACTTATTTTAAGCATAAAATATAATTTGTTTTTGAAAAAGTACAGCGTCTAATATTTTAGAAAATTTGATTTTTTTATATATTTCGGAAATATCACAAATTGACTGATTTTTGACCTCATTTATTGCTGTTTTTTTTTGACAAAATTACCAAAAGAAATTGACTTTTTAATTGAAATTATAAAAGATGATAAAAATTTGAAAAATTGAAATTGTAAAAGATGATAAAAATTTGAAGTAATTTAATCGAAGGAAGTACAACTAAATTAGACTACCTTATTGACCACCGAAATCTTAAAAGAATATTAATGATTGATTCGAATGGATAGCCCAAGACAAACTGTCCAGGATTTCAAGACTTGAATTGTGAAGATACTGTAAATATTAAGACGATATGAACATTACATAAAGTGAGTATATATTTTAGATAGCTGCAGAAAAAAATAACCGTCCTTTTTTCACTGTCTTGGACTTTAACTATGAAACATTTAAATAAAAACTGACTTAAACTAGATGAATTTTACGTTTTATATATTTTCCCAATTTTGTTATAAACTTTTCTTTCCAAATATCGTATAAAGAATCAACTTTTCAACTAATTTCTTACCGTATAACAAAAACATAAAAATTTCGTGTAGCATAATCATTCATAGTTACTTTGATAGCCAACAAAAGTACATAACATAATTATTTTTTTAAAAATATATCTTAAAAGTACTACGACTTTTGGTCAAGTTATTCTATACATTAAAAGAATTTCTAAATCAAATTATCGAAATCACTTTTATTATACTAAAACTAAAGTAATGACATTTTAGTAATAATTTAATTATTGTAAGCAAGACTAAAAGTTGGTAAAAAGTTCTTTTAAAAGAATTTGTTCTTTTGCCCTTTTTATGTATAAGAAAGTTTATTTTAAGAAAATTTTAAAGTGTTTTCTGTGTAGTAAATCGAATTTTAATTTTTTTTTAAAAATTCTTATAAATATTAAATTTCTACAACCTATTTTAATAAAATTACTATTCGATTTGGTTATAATAATTATCAATTACAATATTTATCTAAATAAACAATATCTTTAAAAAATAATAATTAATAATTTCATTTTGAAGGATTATTAATTTTTATGCTGCATTGATTTTAGGTGTTGTTGTACAATTTTAATAAATGTTTTTAATCCCTTTTTTTTAAATCTTTATGAACAATTAACTTCATTGAATTATTTCAGTTTACCATAAAAAGTGCGCTTTTGAAATTCTTTTTTGAAATGATTAAAAAAAAATATAATGAAAAACAATATTAACAAACAAGAAAATGTGCCAAATAATTTTCTTTCTCTTCTTGAGGTATCATTAAAATGCACAAAAGCAGCACCGAAACAATAAATGTTTTCAAAGATTCAGTATCTTTAAATACAACAATTTTTTTTTAGATATACTTTTGAATTTTTTTAACTTTTTCTTTTCTACTTTATTATTAGGATAAAAAAAGAGATGAAAAAAAATGAAAAACTTTTCAAATTGTCTTCTTTAATATTTTAAAAGGATGCACACAATTAAAAAAAATATATATATAAATAAACTTTTTTCTTGCTGGATATAAACACTCACCTTGGATGAAATATATATTGTGATTTTGCCATTAAACCATGCCAATGTCGAGGTCCTTTAAACCATGTTGGAAAATCACATCTTTCAGCCGGTGGGGGTTTTCTAAGTGTCATTATACGTGAACCGACCTAAATATATAACAAAACATAAAAGAGATTTTTATTTTTCTTGTCTCAATTGGTAATTTTATTATCTAGGTCAAAAACTCTTCATAAATATTATATATATGTATATACAATTTAACACTAATTTAAAATGTATGTAGATTTTATTATCCTTTAAAATTTCATTTAAGGAAAATATTTTTAAAATTTATTTAATATTCAACGAATAATGAATTACCTCAGCACTATCTAATCCATTACATGTAGCATCACCAGATTGAGCTAATTTATATTCTGCATCCTTTAAACTTGGACTACTAAAACTGCCTGGAAATGCACCTAAATCATTAAATTTTAGTTTAGAAAAATTCAAATTCTTTTATAAATTTTTATATAAAGTTATTTTACCCATCATTGATGAAATTTTTTCATAGACAAAACATCGAAAACGTTCTTCATTTGAAATTGCATGATGATGTGATACTAAACCAACTAAATATCTTGAATTGCCATCTTTCCATGTTGCTAGACAAGTAAGTTCTTCAGCTAAATATTTTTTTTTTATTAAAATTGTTTTTCTTTTTTAGATTTTTTTAGATTTATTTACCTGCACTTTCAGTTCCTTGTACATCTGGACATGCTTGAAAATTTAATAGTAATCGACTTTCATCTGTACAACTTTCAATATTTGAAACAGGATTTTTACATTCACCATGTCCTCGATTGTACGTAAATGTAAAGGGTCCTTGGAAGAAAGAAAAAATATAAAAGGAAAATACTTTAGTTTATTAAAGTTCTTTTTTGATTGAATAAAGTTTTTATGTTGTTCATTTATTTATTAAGAAATTATTAATGTGATTACCTTTAAGTGGGCATTTGACTGGTTCAGCTTGCTCTCGAAATAAACTATATAAAAGAGCATCTCCAGGTATTTGATCGCAAAGATTTTGTAATATTTCCCTACCACGACAAAAACCTGAGGGACATAATGTTTTTGAAACGAAAAAAAAATAACAAGTAGAACCATTAACGCACACTATCTTCGTAATACTTTTTACTTACAAATCTAATATAGAAGTTTATAAAAATATTTTACTACAAGAAGAAAATCAAATTGTAAATAAAATTAAAATAAATTAAAATAAAAAATAAATGTTAAAAAATTCATGCACAAATAAATAAATTTAACATTCATACTTTTTGCAAAAATTAAGTAAGCATTTTTTTTTTTGTTATTACTTGAGAAAGTTGAAATGTTAAAGTTGAGCATTTAAATATATAAAAGTAATTTTATTAACACAAATGTAAAATATTCTTAAAAATCAAAATTAAATTTCAATTTTTAGTATTAAGAATTTTTAATAGTGCAAAATATATTTTGTATATCAATTAAAGTGTAAATAACTATGTTGATAGCGCATTGTTTTTACAAAATATTGCATGCGATATTTCAAAAAGACTAACAATTTATAATATATTATTCGGAATCTTGACACAGTAAACACAAATTTTAAATTAATGAGCTGTGATTGATAAATAAAAGATGAATGAAAATACACAACTTTTTAATTATGAATCTTGTATATTGCCTGTAAATTATATTTAAAGTTATTCGAATTAAGAAAATCATATTATGAAAATAATATTTTCTGTTTAAAGAAATGATTTCAGACAATCTTTATTCGTTACACAATTCACTGTTTCACTATCAATTTTTTTTTAAGATTTTAAATAAAGTTTTTAAATATATAATAGAAACCTTTAAGATTAAAAATATTCGCTTTTTGTATTTATAATTTACATTTATTTATATTTTATATGTTACGATCTTGAAAATGAAAATTTATTAATTTACTGTCAATATAGTTTAATTTAACTCTACCAGCATAACTTGATATATTATACCATTAATATGACGTATTGTAATCAATAAAATTTTCATTAATGTTTTGTTAAAAGTTCATTTAAAAGAAAATGCAGTAAAAAATATTTTTGATAAATATATAGACATAAAGTTCAATTTATGTTAATAAATTCATAATCAAAACAATTTTCAATCCAATTATAGTTAATTAAATTTATCAATTTTTTCAGTAAATTGTTAAACGATTTTATCATGATATCAAGCTTTTTGTATATTAAAAAAAAAAATAACATTTAATATAAAAATTGCATAATTTCAACAAAAAAAAAAATATGTTTATGAAATTTTTATTAATCAATAATCACTTCAATATTTTTATATTACACTCATGATTAAATTTTAATGGTAAAATTTTGAATAATGTTTTTTAAATTTTTTATAGTTATTGTAAAATTGATCATACACAATTCATTATAAACTAACAATACTAATTGTTAACGTGTTACATATGATCTTATTTTGTTATTTACATAGTTTTACGCGACAGTTTTACGACGCGTATTTAGCTGCCAGATTTTCTAAAAGCCGAAATGTAAGGATTTCGAATAATCAATAAAAGTGTGACGTATTTCACTTGTAATAACGAATAAAATTACTTTTAAATGATTTTGTCCAGGTATGTCGAAATCTTTTAACATTTAGTTTGCAAATATTATAGATTTGAAAATTGTCGCCATTTATCTTTATTGTAATTGCTACAAATAATGATATATTGAGACAGTTTACAAAATTACATAGGTGTCAAAATTACAGACAATATACTTAATCACAAAATCTTTCTTAGCAAGTTAGCGAAATTCTGTCATTATTGATACACTTTTATGAAATATAAAAAATATATAAATAAAATTTGATTAAATATTATTTTCATGGTTTAAAATCATTGGGGTTCAAGTGTGCAGAATTAATTGTGCTGTAACAATCGTACATTATATCCAATTTCTGTGTAAACTAAAATCAATTCTATGACTTAATTATGTAAATAATTTTGAATTGAATTAAACGATTTATTAGATTTCCATAATTAAATAACGATAAATATATATTTTTTTATAAAAAATAAAAGTTATGTATAAATATTTAACAATCAAATAATTGATTAATTTTGATTTGTATTGATTTTTTTTTAAATTATTTGTTAAAATGGTATTTGTTAAAATGAAGATAGTTAGTTACATTAATTACTCAAATAACAAGAAATATTTAATTAAATAACAATTCAAATTATAAATTTAAAAAATAAATTGATTTGGGTTGTTTTTAAAGCCACACACATACACACTAAACTTAAAATTAAAAATATATTTAAAAAATAAAAATTAAAAATTAGTTTTATTAATTACAAATAACTACACGAAAGAAACAATCTTACAAAATTAAATAAAATAATATGAAAATTATAGCAATTTATTTATAGTTTTAAATTAAAAATTATTATATAAATATTTATATATATTTAAAAATTTATAATATAAAAAAAGGTCACCGGGCAGCCCATCCCAACATTTTTACATTTTTTTAAAAGTATATTTTAGATAGATATTTAATAATTAAATATTTTATAAATTTCATATTTTTTTTTTTTTTTAAATTTAAAAGTTATATTTTGTCAGCTGATTTAACAGAACAATAAAAAATAAATAAAATAAATTTGGATAATTTTATAATTTCCATAAAAATTTAGTTTTTTTTTTAAAAAAAATATAAATAAAAAAGAAAATTTATAAAATTGTTTTATTTCGTCATTATAAAAAGAGAATTACTTCGATCTAATTTCAGTAAAGGAGAAATTTTTTAAATCTAGAACTCTAGTTAGTTACAATTTTTGAATTCATATTAATTTATGAGATTACGTCGCCGACCTAGACATATAAAATTGCGAATATTTAACTCCAGACAATCCCGAAATCCTGACATACATTTTAATTAAATAAATTTTGTAAAACTTTGATCCTTTGAAAAGAAAATATTATACGAATAACTCAGGTCTTATTTCTGTTCGTATCAATAATTAGTACAACATTTTTGATAATAACTCAGATCCGTAAATTAAAATATCGAATTAATTCGTTTGGAATTCAACTTCAAACCTCACAATATTAATTTGATTTTAACGCGAACTACTGAATAATTTTACAATTTTGATATTTATTTAAGTATTGCAGAATTATTTGAAAAAGGACTTCATATGAAATACGAATTATTGTCGTGCGAAATTAATCTGTTTTTCAAAACGAAGTTAAGATACCAACATTTTTATATTGGCGATGTTTATTTGCTGCGGTGTTTTCCTATCGAAAAAACTTTAAAATTCTGTAATGAACATTCAAAATTTTTAGAAAATGGGTTAGTTATCCCATGCATTTGACTTATGGTCGGTAAGAATACAGTGAACCAAATTTATTTAATTAGAGATAGAAAGAAACTTGAATAGAAACTTTGAATAAGATTTTTTTAAATTTATGTTAAAATTACACATCGTTTTGAGCGCTAGTCTACTTAATTTACTGCAATCATTGCTGGTTGCATGGATTTTGAGCTATATTATATAATTTTTGTACTTGACATACGGTAACGTACGGCTGTACATTACATTTACATTTTTATTAATAATAATTAATTTTAATTGTAAATATTATATCGATATCCTTGGTCCATACTATTCTAACTCACAATTACCACTTTTCAGGAGAGCGCTAAATACTGGTTTATTTCAGTCCTAATTGAAAATTGTATTAAATTAGAAATATAGTTTACTTCTGCATCGTTTCAAATTAAAATATTACATATTCATTAGCAAAATAATTAGTTATAATTAAAAAACTAAGTTTCAATAAATAAATTTAGTTACATAAGTATTGTAACTTAACCTCAACTTAACATATTTCAATCTGAAATTATTGTGTTCTAACTTGGCTTAGAAGGCTTGGTAATTGTCATCAGATTGAGTTGCAATATAAATATGATATCGTACATCATTTTCAACTTAAGATAGAATACTTCGAGTAGTTTAAATACTCTAACTCAAGATAACTAAGTTGTGAAAATTAAGTTTTAAAAAGATTGATATATTGCAATTCAACTTACGACTTATATTAATGATGTTAATAATCAATATTATGATAGGATATGATATAATTCAGTTAGAATACTTAACAAAAAATCAAATAATAATGCCTAGCTGTTGTAATTTGACTTGTTTTAGAATGGTAAACTTTAGAAATTATTAATTAATAGCATCAGTTAGAACAAAAATTAATCTTTTCTCCTATAAGTCTGAGAGTTTTAAAACTTTGCCGAAAGTTGAGCACTCAAAAACTCAACAGATGCCAAGTTTTTTAACTTTACTTGGAATAGTATGGATATATTAAATTCTACTCAATTTTCTTATTTACAATTTTCAAATAACTTTAAAATACATATTTTAATTATAGCTAATTATTACATTTTTACTATAAAAACGTTTAGGAATTAATTAACATTAAAATTTTCTATCGAAATGTTAAATAATTAGTGACAAAATATATCGATTCGATGAATAAACTACACTTTGTCAAAAGTACCAACATTTTTTTGATTCATTTTAAAGTCTACACGTGCTAGTTTTGATTACATTTATAAATTTCATTTAATTCAAATGCTAATCATGTAAAGTATTCTTTGCCTATCTCGTACACCGTCTCCATCGGCAACTGAACTAATTAAATAATATTTTCTTTATCAATTTGAATCGATTGAAAGAATAAAATTATTCATCAATGATTTCAAATAATTTTAATGTCTAGACCGACAAAACTTTTATCATTAAATTTAATTATATAAATGGCAAATAGGAAAATCTGTTCTAATTATTTCTTTAACTAGCAAATAGTTTTTTTTTTATAACATTTTTCTTACAGATTAATTACACTAAAAAAAAATTGTATATGTTAAAATTTCACGACAACATAATTTATTATAACACCCACCACAATAATCTCAAAACTTTTTAAAATATATTTTTCCATTTAAAGAAAATTGAATTAAACAAAAAAAAAATGAAAATTCTAAAAAGAAAAATATTTTTTTTTTGTTGTTGTTGTTGTTGGATGGGTTGTTGTTTTTTTGGGGGGAGTTAAACAGCACACACATAAGGACACACAAAAAGATTAAATTTAAAGAAATTATTATTATTGTTTTTTTTTTTTAATTTTCTCAAAAAAAATATCCTTTAAGATTATATTATTTACAAAAAAAGAACATTTTCTTTGTTATTTTTTAAAAAATTTTAATTAAAAAACACACACAATAATAATATATAAACAAAACAAAAAAAAAAAAAAATAAAAAAAAAATTGGTAAAAAAATTCCATAAAAAAAAGGAAAAAATTAAATATTTTTGCTGTTAAATATTTACAAAATGTACAAAAAAAATTGTTTGTTTTATTTTCGGTGTTTTTTTTTTTTAATTTAATTTTTAAATATAAAAAAAGAAAATCCAATAAATAAAACAACAAATAAATATATTTAGATAAATTTTAAGAAAACACACTGAAAAAAAATATGGTGTGGAATATTTAAAAACCAACAAAACAGTTGAGATGGGCTCATTTGTTCTCCCGGTTTTTTATTTTTAAATTTTTTATTTGTAATTTAATATTTTTACAAAAATAAAATTTATTTACGATATCAAAAATTTTTTAAGTAAAAATTCGAAAAAAATATTTTTTTATTTTACAATATAATTTTGTTTTTTCTTTAGGTTTTTTTTTTTATTTACAAGTGAACTAAAGCAAAAACTAAAATTATAATTTAGAAATTAAGAAAATAAATATATAAAAAATAAAAATTAAATAAATTAAAAACTTTTTTTTTTGGTTTTTGTTCTTCCAAAATTAAATGCTTACAATCATTGCTATCGTCATTGGATCGCATTATATACTGATCCGATGATGATAATCTTGAATGCCCGTTCATATTGGGATGAGCACCCCCGCCGCCCCTATTGTGATCACTTTTAACAATGCTACGCATTGGCATTGCAGCTGGATTCATTGATTGATCCATATACATACTGTCTCCCTCACACTCACTTTCTTTATATTGTAGAACATTTTTATGTTTCTCATAGATAACCAGGCACCGATGACATCCCTTCCTGTAATATTATAGTTTTTGTTTGTAGAGGTTTGTTTTTTTTTTTGTAGGTGATCAATTCGATTTTTATTAATACGGTTTTTTTTTTAAAAAAAATTAAGTATTTTTTTATTAAAAATTAAAAAAACAAAAATGAAAATTTTTGGGGGGAAACAAAAATTAAAAACTTTTTAAGCAAAATATGTAAATTATAAATAAATTAAAATTACGTTATACAAAAATTTTATAATAATTTACTACAGAAGATATTAAATTACATGCAATTTTTCTTGTTCTTATTAAATTGTTTTCATTTAAATTACAATTTGTTTAAAAAGAAATGAAAGAAAATGAAAGTATTCGGACAACCGATTCCTATGTAGGTAAAAAATTCTTTAACCCTTTCGGTGCTCAGACAAAACTAAAATATTGATTTTTGGTTTCTACATTAGACGATGACTTCAGAGAAAAGACATTGTAAAACATTTTAGAAAAGGTTGTAAAAACTTTCGAATACGATGGCAAATTCGACCACTCTGGAAATTACTATAAGAATTCATAAATTATTGATTCACAAATTGAATAAATTAAATTTGTAAACGGACTGACTATCACCAAACTATTGTGCTAAAAGCATGCAAATAAAGCCTTCAGGAGATATAGAAAATCCGTTTGTAAGATTACTTTATATATTTAATAATTTTAATTAGACTGATTTTTAATTAGTCTATTTGAATTAGACTGAAAACACTAAATAGTTTTTTTTTTTTGCATTTTCAGTTTGGTTAATAAAAACTTATAAAGTTTTAAGTGCTGGAAGGTTTCCAAAAAAAAAAGAGTTAATATAATAAATTCCAGCAAATTTCCTTTTCTAATATTTAAATTTATTTGACAAAAGTCTTTGGTAAAAATCCTTATACCCAACTGACTTTACCAATTATTCTACTATATAATCGTGAATAAAAGAAATTATTTTAAATTGAACTTTCCAAATTGTATTAACAATTTGAAAAGTTTTATGAAATTCCTATACAAAATTGATAAATTCTTTCAAATGAATTACATTTAAAAGATTTTTATTTAAAATTATAATTTTGATCAAAGAAAAAAGTTTAATTAAAAAAATAAATAAAAATTATAAGTAATGAAAAAACTGAAAAATTTAATCGTTATATTTTTTTTATAAAGAAAATAATTTTATGTAAATTTATAGACACGCATTTAAGACCAAGGATAATTATAAAAAAAAATCAAGGACATTTATGCAATAATAATTATAGAAATTTTGTACTTACTCGTCAACAATTAAATATTTGTTACCATCCGAAGCTTTACATTTACCCCGATAACTAAATTGTGAACCTTTAATATGTATTGATTGTTGATATCCAGATAGAAACCATGAACCTTCCCATCTTTGGGGAAATATACATTCTTGAGCAGCTGCAAAAATTAATAAAAAAAATTAAATTGTAATATTTATTTTTTCGAGATGACATTTAATCTAATAAGTTTTGACAAATAAATTTATTTAAAAAGTTTATTATGGTAATTCGTACTTTACTGGAAATTTATAATTATACTTAAGGTCATTAAAATAGTTAGTATTGTTATTATAATAGAAGCAAAACAGATGAAACTCTGTTGTTAAAATAAATCAAAAAAAAATTCTTCAAATTTTATATTTCTTTGTGGTTTCTTGAGAAAATCTTTCTATCTCAATTTTTTTTTATTCAAATCCAGATGTAAAAATAAGTCTGAAGTTCGTAAAAAGAATCAATTGCTAATTATCCCATTTATTTATGGTAAAGCTGTGGTTTTGTTGCTCAACTTTTTGGTAATTTAAACTTTGTCGGTTACATTTTTATATACACATATTATCCATTGCATTCTCGTTTTACTTATTAAGCACACTTCAAAAAGTATCATTAAACAGTAAGTATTTATCATGTACTACGACACTACTATGTATATAACATTTTTTTTCTTCATATAATGGTGCTAATTAATGTATAAAATAATTTTTAATTTACACTATATAATTATCACCTTGGTATTGAACGACACTCGCTAATTAAATGTCGGCTTATTGACACTTTTGTCCATTCTATTATCTCATTGATTAATGAGGTATATTTAATTAGAATAAATTCTAATACCCAATTAAAATGCGACAGAAGTATCAACCTATTACAGTTTATCACTGAAACCCCTTTAGGAAAAATTACAATCTGTCGCTTTTATAATAGAAGACTGCGCAAACCGTTCACACCGAAGTCATGTTTAACAATCCATGACATAGATTTTATTCATTCAGTCGGTTCCCTATTATTCTAGCGACAGTTCGATTGCTGTTATCGGGATGAACAATCTAATTAGCATAATTAGTCCTAACTTTCGCTGATCTTTTAATTAAGTTCCATACTTTGTCTAGGTTCAGTGTGACCAGCTATATGTGATTTCCGATATTTTATGCTGCAAATGTTTAATTTTCAGAAATTATGGGATAACAAGATTATGACTAAAGTTACAAAGAGTTGACTGAAAACAAGCTTTCGAAAAATTTAGTGGAAAATTCTATAATTAATAATACACAAAAATAATTTAGAAATTTTCATATAGACTAAAATTGAAGGTTAAATTGTTCCAATCTAAATATTTGAAATAATTCAAATTTTAAAATTCCATGTCTTCTTTTAATTTACCAGTAAATTTAGCATTATTTGCTTTTGATATTAAGGTCTGATATTTAGTTTCATTTAAACATAAAAGTTTATTGTGGTTATCATTTACACGCCATTACTAAATTATATAATATAAAATTTTAAATTATTTTCCAAATTATATAGCTAAAGAATCCTTTGAAAATATTTCAAAGTTTTTCATATTGGTAACAATTAAATTCTTCAATCTATTTCTTTATTTCAGCAAAACTGTCAAAAATATTAAATGTTATTTTATTTGTTTTTGCATGTTTTATAGTTCATATATTTATAAAACCAACTCATTTGGACATGCAAATATAAAAAGGCTACAATTTTGTTGGTACTTTTTGTAATTTTCATTTCATTATAATTTCAGTTTTTAAACTAATTTGGTAATATCACGAGAACGGAAAAACAACCCCAAATAAGATTTTTATGTGCACTTTTATTGACTTAATTATGAAAATTTCACAAAAAACATAAAAATCTCTTAGCACTTAAAATTATTAATTTGGTGTAATATAGAAAAATCATAAGTTATAAGTTAAGAGAATTATAATTGAAAATTTTAGATTTGAATAAAATTTCTAAAAGTTCTGTAAAAATGTTTTTAATTTGTTGAATTTTATGAATTATATTTTTATGTCACAATAATATCTTTTATCTGTTAGATTGTGTATATAAGTTTTTTGTGAATTTAATAGAAATGAAAATAATATTTATAAAACTTTTTATGTGGTTTTAATATAAATTATGGAAATATAATAAGAGGTACAGAGATATTACAATATTAATAGTTATATATCTATTTTATCCACTTAATATTATACTAAAAAACATAAAATTATGTATAAATATCTTCTATAGGTATTATATAAATATATCAAAGAGAATTTATTATGCGCAGTGGTTATGATATGTTTCGTTGCGGTGGTTTGCACATAAAGTGCAGTGGTTAAAATCAGTTGTTTTACCGCATTAGTAACTCAACTTTCTAAAGTTCAACTTAAAATTTTATATGATTATAATTTAAAGATATAAAAAGGATATCTATATGATAATTTATGTATTATTATTATATCTAAAGAAATAAATATAATTATAATTTATACCAAAGTTAAAATGATAAAATATTATTGTATTAGAATATTATATAAATATACATAACATATAATTATTATTATACACATTGAATTTATATGTAATATATGAAAATATAGTATATAAAAATTTTAAATGTATATTTTATTCAAAAAGGATATGGAAAATAAAAATATAGATTTTTGTTATAAGAATTAATATTGGGGAAATAGAAAGTTATGTTAATGGATATTACACTAAACCGAAATTGTATAAATTATTACATATATGTACATACATATATACAAAGTACATAAATGTTATACAATAAAATCTTATTTAGTATATTTTATAAAAAGGATTTGAAATTTATATTAAATTTTCTAGATATCAAAAATGAGAAAATATCTTAAGAGGATATAAATTTTAGTATTATAGTAACAACATTTATGTTTGAATCAAAAGGAAAACTTTTTACATAACTTTATACACATATATTTTATAAGGATACATTTTGTTTATAATGAATTTAATAATGTAGTTTTTTTTTAATGTAAATACTGAAAAATTAAATATTAAAGTATCTTTTCTTTGATAGTATTTTACGAGGTTTTCATTATAATTATATCATTTGAATTATATATGTAAATTCAGTTGTAAGTACTTATTTTTATATCAATTATAATGATTAATTAAATTACTAATTTAATATATAAAAAACTTTTTCTCTTATTGATTTATATTTACAGGGTTCATTTATTATTTCCGAATGACATATCAAATTACATAATTGGACAATAAATTAGTTCCTTCATTAAATTATAAAATTGAAAAAATAAAAATAACTAAAATAAAAATATTTTCTATCTATGAAAATTATATTTAATGATCCTTTAAAGGTCATTTACTTTCTTAAAAAAAAAAAGTAAACAATATTATATAGAAATACAAAAGCGATTTGTAATCCAAAACTTTAGTTAAGTAATTTATATTAATTTTTCAAAATTTATAGAATATTTGTTATGGAACTGTCTATTTTTGCTATATAATTATTATTATTATTAGAATTCGATATGCTATTTCAGTTATGAAAAATGAGTTTCACATTTCATTGAAAATTCATAAAAGCATATAAAGTGAAAAACAAGCCAAGTCATTCAATCAACTTTTACACCTGATTAACTCATCCACTTTGTTTTTTTTTTTTTATTATTATATATGACATTAAATAAAACACAATGATTTTTCTTTTAGTAAATTCAATAGCAAAAAACAGAAAAAAGAAGATAATTTCTAATAATGAAATTTGAATTTTAGTAGGAAAATAGTAGGAAAATGTCACTTTCTATACTCAATTTCAAAATGTGTTGTATAAAGTAGAGTTTTAATAAGCAAGATAACAAAATTTAATAAAAATGGTTCATTGAATACTTAGGAATACTATTAAAATATATGAGAAATTGATATAATCTAGGTCATAGACACCTAACCCTGTAAAATATAGGAAAAACTTTAAATGTTTATAATAAAAATAGTCTTTTTTTCTTCACTTTATTTAGTTCACTAAAGAGAATTTTAAGTATTACAAATTTTGTTTGGATTCCGAACCAATTTTTTACTTAGATAAAGAAACTTTAAATTGCAAGAAGTTCATGACTTTTAAATGATAATTTTCTTATTACTGGTCCACTTAGAACTTAGAGCGATATTGAAATTTAGCTCGAAAAACGTACATGATGTAGGTAAATCTAATATCTTACTGCAAAGGATTTGTATAATTACAAAACTTAAACTATTGAGGACTTTCCAAATTTAAAATTTCGATATTATTTATTATACATAGGAAATTAATTTATATTATATTAAAACCCATTAATGGCAAGGACAACCCAACCGAACATAAAAGTCTATGAAATTAGTTTGTAAATTATATGATTTTTATTTTTTTTAGGTTTTACGTTAATTTGATTTTGACACAATTAATTTTAACTATACTGACCACAGCATTTCCTTGTAGAGTAAGAAAATTTTCGTATATCTATCACAATTTAGTTTCACTATAATTAATTTACTATCACTAGCAATTAATGAAAAGTTTTGTAAAATATTTCTGATCTCTGAATTTTTAATAATATATTTTTTTTTTCATATTTAGCAATTTAAAAAAAAAACAACCCAAAACATAAAAATAAAACGATTATTTCCTATGTCAAAATCAAGAAACATTATTTTTAATCTAATTTCCTGTAACATTGTCTCCTTTTAATAGTACATAAAAATTTATTTGTATTTAAAATGTTTATAAAAGAGGACAAAATGTAAATTTTTGCAAATGATCTAAAAAAATTTTCACAGTCAAAAATTATATATATAAATGTATAATATAGAAAATAATAAGGAAAATTATTCATGACACGTGCTATTTGTCATTTCTGAGCTCGTCTAAATTAGACAATCCTCTTTATAATAAATGAAAACTCACAAAATTTCTTGTTGGTTTTTACAAACTAAAATATATATTTGTATATATATATAATAATAATAATATAAATTTAGGTATCGAGGGAGGGTAACTTCTAAATTTAAACATTTCCATTAATCCGCTTGAGAAGCCAAAAAACACGACTTGAATAGTGGTCGGCGACATTTCAAATAAATAATTCACCCTAAATTCGGTGTTTCTCTTTTACATTTTTGTTTTTATTTTTATCCTACAACAATAACAACAACAAAAAGTAAATTTTCTTGATTGTCATGACAGTGTCTCATCTTTAATGATTTTTTTGTTGTTGTTGTGGATGAAATACAAAATCTCTGAATTTATGTATAAGATTTTATACAAATATATTAAACAAAAAAAAAACTTTTTTTTTAAAAGGATTACATCGAATTTCAATTAACCTAATAATAAAAATTTATTTCCTAGATTTAGGAAAATTTCTGAATTTCAAATTTTGCTATTATTATTATTAAATCGATAATTTTATTCAACATTTTTAAACTATATCATAGAGAAGAACATATCGACGCTTATATATGTCATACATAATGGTGCATTCATTCTTTTGTAATTTTTAAACTACTATTTTCATTCTCTGGATATGCAGAATCATTTTATTCCATAAAGACCATTTAATTATTTTTAGTATTCTAATAAATTAATCCAATAATCAAAATAAGTTAGACCATCCAATTTCGATGCATAATATGGAAAACAATGGTCGAAAAGTTCTTTGAAAAAAATTTCATATCAAATCTTAAAAATGAATTATCTATGTTTCAAGTAAATGGCGCATAGACTAATATAATATAAATATTGTATGTACATTGAGTTTCATTACAGATTTAACTAAATTTTTTGTTAATAAAAAACATTAATTTATAATATTTTTTTTTTTTGGCTGAAAGTCGGTAATTTTCGAGATAAGGCACAATTTTCCTTATTTTATGATTTTTGATTTTATGCTAAATCACGTGCTACGAAATGTAAAATCCAATATTTTATAAAAAAATATAATACTTTCCATATACATACTTAGAAACAAAACACGAGCTATTCATTAAAATTTTTAATTTTTTAGCCTTAGTTGGACAGATTTATCTATAGAACTAGAACAGACAAATTTGGAAGAAATATTATAGAGTGTCACCCAAAACCTACATAGACTTTGACAGTAATTTGTAAAAAATGTGATAAGCATACAAATTTTACTTCCATAGATTCTACTGAAAATTAATAATTTCAAATGGTTTTTTTCAGTGTTTTTTTTTTTAATAATGATTTTTATCAAAAAAAAATTCCATTTTTATATTATAGAAATAAATTCTCTTTAATTTTGTAATGTAAGAAAAAAAGATTTATTAATAACTTACCATCTTGTCGAATAGCTGAACATTTTGATAATAATCCAAATAATATAAATAATATAATCCATAAAAATTGTTTCTGTTGCCACCAATATAATTGTAAATTGAAACTATTAATTCGTTTTTTTGCTAATGAAATTAATTTCAGTCGTGTTAGCAATATCGTTGTAATAGCTTTATTATTAAAATTTATAATATTTTGCATAACTAAATTAGATATTCTAGTTTTATTTACAGGAATAATAAAATTTATATTAGGATTTTTAGTCAATGGAGACGACTGTAATGTCGACGACAATGATGAATATGATGATGATGATGATGTTGATGATGTTGTTGGTTCTATTTGATTTTTAGGATATTTAATTGATTGTGAACAACAGCAGCAACTAGTTAAAAATGATGTTGTAGGAATTATATTGTTAGATTTAATTGAAAAGCAAAAATTTCTATTATTATCTTTTATACTATTACTACTGCTATTATTATTATTATTATTATATTTATTATTGTAGGTATAATTGTCGTCATTGGTATTATGACATTGACATTTTGTGACATTATTTTTTGTTTGCCAAAAATGTATTTTATTCCTTGTAAATAATTTTTGGTTTGATAATAATTTGAATTTTTTTGTAGTTAATGGTTTTGGTTGAATGGTTTTTGTAAAATTTTGCTGATGGTATTCCATTTCAATTGTATTATTTGGCAACCGATCCCAAATGGATGGTATACCACTTTCAATAAATGGGAGCTGTAAGAAAAGAAAGAATAATTAAAAATATTTGTATTTTTTTTTTGTAATAAAGGTTAAATATAAAATTTATAATTTATATCAAGGCCATTTAACTAATCATAATAATTTTGAAATATTATATACCATTAAAAATAAAACAACACAAAAAACAACATTTGAAAAGAATATATAAAAAAAATATAAAAATTGGTAATTTGTTATATTGAATAAATGAACAAAAATTCACATTAAAAATTGAGGTAAGTGAGTTTGTCCCATATTATAACACACAGAACAATAGATGAAGGCATAACAACATAAAATCTAGATAAAAATATATATGTGATTTAGCTCTGTTGTTGGCTTTTTTATATTCATTCCATTTCAGTGCACCTTTACATTTTTATGTCACATAAAAAAAAAATAAACCTAAAATCATTCAAGAATACAAAAAAAACATTCACATTACAGGGCGACTTTATATAACCGCCAGGAAAAAAAATGAAAACAAAAGCAAATATTTCTTCTTCAAGGATCTTCATCAGACATAAAAAAAAAATTGTTGTTTTTTTTTTGTGTGTTTTGTTGTTTTGTACGAGATAGCAAAATTATTTTACAATTTCTGTACATGAAGTGCACAATTTTTATGCCCATACTTTAGCAAAATATCTTATTATAAGTTTACTATACAAGTAAAAATTTCATATTATATTTATCTATATTTACATCCTCATCAAGGACACACTTTTAAGTGTTTATTTAATAATTTATTTTAACACACCATACAGAATTGTTGTGCACTTAAATAAAAAAAGAAAGAAAATGTTGTTTAAAGGACGATTAACTGATAGTATTATTATCTCTTAAGAAATATGAGATGTGACAGTTTAAATTTAGTGCAGTTTAATATTATTTAAGGTTTATATATTTTTTTTTAATATTTACTTTCTTAGTAAATTTAAATAGCAGTTTTTGTTTTACAAAATATTTCGGTTTTAATGGTAATTTCATCTTTTAAGATATTTTCTTAATCTTAAAAAAGACCACAGAATATCAAAATTAAATAGTTATAGTTTTTATTGCGAGGAACTCGTTGAATTATATAAATATTTAGCTATAAATTCAATTCACTATTATACTAATCATTACAATATAAAATAATTATTTTAAATGTTTTGAAAATTATGAAGCATTAAGAAATTTTAAGTGACCATTAAAAATACAAATCTTCTTTTCAAATTATGGATAAAACTCTAAGATTTAATAAATAATGGATTCATATTGTTGTACGCAATAAATCCTTATACCAATTAGCATTTAATATATTCCAAACTTTATTTATATTATAAAAAGTATTTGCTCTAAATCATTCGATTTAATAATTAATGTATTTATAGTGAAAATTAATCAAATATTATATTAAATTATTTGCCTAAATATATAATAACTTATTTAACGATATAAATTTTCTGTTTTATGTTATTTTAATTTATTTTATTGAATTTAAAAATATTTTATATTTTTTACGTAAATAATTAAACTATCAACATATTATTAAGCTATACAGAAAACAATTAATATGTTTTAAGCATATTAACATATATAAATAGAATAATACTAATTATAATCATATTTTTTAGTGGTTAATTGAGTTAATTGAAATGTAAAATTCAATATTTTCGGAATTCTTATTTTCATGTAGATTTGTGATTAGATAATTGATATTTTGTATGTTACCCGATAAGCATACAAATAAAAAGGAATTATTTAATTAATATTTAATGGAATAAGACTGATATAAATAATTAATATTTTGAATGTATTTAGAATTACTTAATAAGGATTTTTGTGAAAATCAGTCCATAAATAGATGTAGGAAGCAGTCACAAATTATATCGTCGAAAAGACTTGTGTAGTAAGACATTCCACTGATAGTATCAGAAATAATTATTTAAGGTATAATTTATAGTTTTATAAAAGGGCAAAATTTATGTTATATCTTTATTTTAAAGAAAATTTAATTTAACTAATTTACCAACAAAAAATAATAATTTAAACCCCAAACCCTCGAAAAGTATAAATAAGAAATTAAATTAAATAAAATATGAAATAATAAATTTTATTTAATTTGAAAAAAAAAATTTGATTTTTCCAGATTAATTTTTATATATATTAAGGTATTTTAAAAGAATTACTCATTTATTTAATTTTGTAAGTAATTTGAACCGCCTCAACTATAAAATTTTGTTATTAGATTTATTTTCATATAATTTTATCTAATTTTGATGTTTACATATCAATCATCTAATTTATTATGATAACAATGTTTTCCTTCTTTCGAAATATGCTAAATAATTATTAATTCCTAATATTATATTATTATTATAAACAGATGATTTGTGGCTTAATAAAACTCAATTTATACTTTATTTAAAAATATTTTAAATTTTAATTATTATGAATTTTTCTTTAAAAAACACCACATTTCAAATTTGTAATATCTTAATATCCAAAACAGTAACACGTTTACTTTCAAATAAATCCATCAATTTTTGAATTCATCCCTAAACATAAAAATCTCTACGTAATATAAAAAATATTCAAATAATAATAATTTTTATTTATATTTTTTTGGGAAACATAGAAATATCCTTATTTATCCTTATTTTTTTTCCAACTTTGAAATTAGGCAACACCCAAAAAAAAAAATGTTGAAAACTAACCTCTATTTCTTTTTCGGTGGTCCTTAAATGATATTTTGCCATTATCCCATGTTGTAGTTTTGCAATTATATTAAATTATTTGTTTCTTAATATGTAAATATATATATTTTTTATATTTAACACTATTTCACTATTTCTACACATGGACACACTTTAATTAAATTTTGAATATATACAAAATTCATGCTTTATATCAAGAATTTGTTTAGATAAAATATAATTATTTCCATATAAATAATTTATTTATTGATTTTTTTTCTTTTCTAAATTTACTACATTTTTGTAAATTTGTATATTTTTTTAATAATAATTTAAATTTTTTTTTTAGAATATTTAATTCATTTTATTTTTGATAACAATTTCATTCACTAAACACAAATTATAGAATTTAAATTTGATTTGAAACCTTCTTGTTTTATCCACAAAAAAAATTAAAAAACAAAAAAATTATACAAAAATATCTTAAAATTATATTTTGTTTTTATTAATTATTTTTAAAGTATAATAAATTAAATAGAAGAAAAAAAAAACGCCTTAAAAATGATTTTTTTTTTTAATTAACCGATTTGAAGAACTACCGTGTCTCTATAAACGACCAAACTAACAACAAGAACGGAGCAGACAAACTAAATTCAATTTTAATGCGCTCCGTCGAAATTGAATTCAAAAATTGTAGAAAAAAAGGCAAATTATTAATTTCAATTCCACTTGTATCTATAATTCCCAACAAAATTTTTTACATAATTGTATAGAAAATTATATTTGTTCGACAGAGACAAATATAGTAAATATCTGAATTGGAGAAATTCAGAATATAACTAAAAAAAAACACCTATACACAGATACAGTACGTCAGTACAGTAACCGAAAAATATCTTTAATTTTAATGCTTCTGAAGCAGGCAGTACCAGCAGCAGCAGCTGTTATCTACCTCACTTCTTATGCTCATTTATGTTGGGTATTTGATGTTTGCTTATTTTTATGTATATTTTTATGATAGAATATTTTTTTTATTATGAGTTTTGAATGTATATTTTTCCAAAGCGACCTCTGGCTGAATTTTTTAGAAAATATAATATAATGATTCTGCGTTTTCAGGATTTTTGTATAGTATGTATAAAATTGTTTTGGCAATATAAATGTTGCCGCAGCAAAATTTAGATGTTGCAAGTAAAATATTTCTGGTAAAATTGTTGTAAATTAATTTTAGTAAACAAAATTATGTAAATATATATTTAAAAAATAAAATTATAAAAGAAAAATAGAATTTTTTATTATAAATATTTACTAATTAATGTTTTTTGTAGTAAAATACTTTCAAACCATATTAAATTTTTAGTATAGTAACATAGAATCATTAAAAGGATTATAAAAATTACATTTTTGTCAATACTAATAATAGTTTAATATTAATTTAATTATTGTGAACCAGAAATAATAAAAAGAGTCAATTAATTTCATTGCAGATGTGAACGTATATAAAATATTTAAATTATATTATTTTTTAATTATTAAATTATTCTGTTACCTTGAAGTATATTATACTAAATTTAACAATTTATATTTCAAATATTTTGAAATGTTATTAAAATTAGCATTGTACAAAATAACAAAAAAAAAAATCTTTAACTATAACTATAAAAAAAAAACTAGCTACTACTCCGGACTACTACTACACTCTGCATGAACTGGTAAATAAATTATATCATATAATTTAAATATATATCACGAACAGAGAAAATCATTTTATAAATAAAATAAATAAAAAATATATAAAAAATAAAAATAAATAAACAAGTTCCCACCTAACAGTAGCAGGCATAATGTTTATGACTTCTTGCTATAGTTTTTTTGCATTTTTAATTTTTTTATTTTTTATTTTGGTTAAATATTTAATTATATATATTTTGTGTAGAGTCCAAAACAAAAACAGCAAATTCAAAAATAATTGCATCATACTCAGTTTGCATAAACAATTAACATATCCCATGGTTTTTTTTCAAAGGCAGGACATTCTGTTTCGTATTTTCCATTATAGTAAATATAATTTCTATAGTGGGCGTGTGAAATTTCGGATATATATAGCATAGCTCCTTGTTCATAATAGTATTTTTGTTTAAATTTTTTTTTTATGTTGAATTATGTTTGTTATTTTGCAATTTGTATATATATAAATAATAATATTGTACATGAAAATAAAATTTATTTCATGATATATTTTACACTCCTTTCGACATCAGATCACGTTTCATAAATTAGTCCTGGGATTTGGGACAGTGTATACACTGTATGTTGTTAAAAGTATATATGTAGTGCACTGGTGTTGGAATATACTCGGTTTTATTTTATTTTTTTGTCAAAGATTTTGGACAGAATGCGATATGGCAAAATTGTTATCGTTATTATGTTCCGGAGACAATAATTCCCATAGGAGTCTAAAGAAGTACATTTGCTATTTTTCGGCACTGAAATTGAAGTATAAATGCCTTTAACAAAAATATTGTTATAGTATATATATTTATTAATATGCAGAGTAAAATTATATATTATATAAAATTAGGATAGAGTTTTGGTCATTTGAATTTTAATATGATGATTGTATTATTTTAATGACATGTCAAATATTAATTTTATATAATTTATTTAAAAAAAGGAAGTGTTTTACAAAAATATCATAATTAATTTTATAGAGAAATTTTAGAATTTTCCATGGGGAGTTTAATTATATTTAAAAGAATATTTTTTTTTATGATTTTTCATTTCAATTATATCTTAAATTGATTCATCAAAAATTTTATTAATTAAATAATTTTACAAAATTTTATTCCCCACGATAAAATATTTTTTATATATAAATTTTTGTTATATTCTAGTTAATTAACGCTGGGTTTTATTTATAGCAATAAAGGAAATATTCATCATTCTTAGAATTTCAAATATTATTTGTAGGTCTTTTTAATTATAGAATTAGTGAAAAAGATGTCTCTTTTATTTAGAATAAATTGAGTCCTTTTTTTTTGGAAAATGAATAGAGATTATTAAAAGATCAAAAATATTGAAAATATAATTTATTTTTTGAATTTCAAAATTTTTTGTTTTTTTGATTGCTTTTTCTATAGTAAATGATTTAATTGCATGACCATTAACATTTTTTTTTCATATTTGCGTGCTTATTCCTTATTGAAATATTTATTTCAATGGGAAAATTAATTTTTTCAATTAAATTTTTTTTTACGACCACATTAATTTACAAGCTATTAAATATTGAATAAAAGATTTTACTTGGTTAGGGAACGTAGTAAAAATGAACTAAAAGTTATGAAAAATTTACGGTGTTGAATTTTGGGTGTGTTTCTTTAGAAATTGAACAAATTTTCATCACTGTTTAAATAAAAGCATAGATAATTATAATATTTATTTTCGTCTTTGATAAAAAAGTAAATTTTTGGAACAAATAATTTAGAATTCATAATTTAAAAAAATAAAAAATCTACAATCTCTTGTTCTGATGAATAGTTAATTTAAAATTTCGGAATAAAATCTGAATGATCAATTTATTAAATTTTTTACATTTTTTTCAAAGTCATTCAAAATTTATAATAAAATATTTAATATATATTAATAAGATTTTTATAATGCTGATTCATTTCCAAAATATCTCTAAATATATGCTTTCAAAATCATATTTTTTTGATTTTCATACTAAATGCATTCAATGTTAATATTATATTTGTTGACTTTAATGTTGATTGCATTAAAATTATATTACATAAAACCATGTGTGGTCAAAATTTGATATATAAAAACTGATGATAATCATAAAATGATAATTGATCATAAAATCGATTAATGTGCGAATCAAAGAAACAGAAAATTTGTCTTAAATATGTATTGAAAATGACTTTACAGAATGTATAAATATTATTTTGATATTCAGATTAATATTAAGATTTTTGGTTGTTCCAAAAAAAAAAACATATATTTATATGGTTTCCATATAAAATAAAAATATTTGGAAATTTTTCATGATAATATTATGAGATTTATTAATTAACTCAGTGTATTAGTAAGAATTTGAAAAAAAAATCTAATTTATTTCTGCAGCATTTGACTAACAACAACGATATAAAGATCAAAGTAAATTTATACTAATGGACTAGCTGTCAACGTCAATTGAAACATATGTTTTGTTTTCTGTAGAAATCTTCAATATTAGATAGAAAATATGAAATTTGTTTCTTTTTGTAAAAATATTTTGAAAAACTAACTATTTGAATAATAATATCGAATTATATATACAAGGTGATCCAAAATTCATATTCCATCATTAAAGAACACAAAAGCAGCATTAATTATGGATAAATTCAAGGTGTGAGAAGGTATTAAAAGAATAAAATTTTATTTCAATACTCAATTTTCACCACTCAGAAAAATTATTGATTTCATTAGATGTGATTACGACCCCAGGTTCTTGTTCCTAAAATTCGTTATTTATTAACTAATAACTTTTATTTCATACCACAAACTTCAGCCTCCTCCGAAAAGTGTTACGAATTCCTGCCAATTTGTTTATCATTTTAATATTGTCATTCCAATTATATTAAATTAAACCACACTTCATACTGACAGATTAACCAATGATTTACAACAAAAACAATCAGGTAAGTTACTTTTGGTTCACCTTGTACTATTTTTATAGTACATCTGAGATGCAAATAATGATTTTCATGTGGTGGGAAAAATATTGCTAAAGTTTTATTACTTATCTGTTCCAGCAGTTCCAATAAAATTTTATTGAATTATTGTATTTAATAAATAAAATATAATATTCATATATCATGAGATAATTAAAAGCTATCTGATAAGTTTGAAAAAATGATAAAAAAAAAATATTTTAAAAATTAATTTGTTGCCAAGAAAAAGATCTTCCAAATTTATGAAGCTATCTATCTAATTTGTAAATATAAACATAAATCTTTAAAAATTTATAAAAAAATTATTGTTGACAAAACAAAAACTTTTAAAATATATAATACGTGAAAAAAAAAACAAGATTTGAAACACTTACATGTCCAAAACATCCCAAAAAACTTTCTAAAATTTCCAAAGAAAATGAAATATTTATATAAAACCAAATTTTCTTTTATTTTTTATTTTTTCAAAATTCCATTTCTTTTATAAATATTAACAAGTTTCAAAAACAATTTTTCAGTGTTAATTCTTAAATGACAACACATACAGTCCTCCCTTTTTTTTCCATTTTCTTTATTATATAATACGAAAAATTCTTCGTGTTACTTTCCGCAATCATCCGTGATTTTAAGTAATTTACGGTGTATATGGACATAAAAAAAAAATTGTATCGGTTTGGTCTGCCCGCTGAAAAGTAAATTATTTTTGTGGTTATTTGAGGACTAAATCGGGGATGAAAAGGAAATCAATATTATCAGTGTATAATAGTAGAATGAGAATATCTTGTACATTGATTTCATCATCATCAACATCATTTTTTTGTTGTTGTTGCTTCTATTGAATTTTTAAGTATATATACAATAACAAGAACAAAACAGCAACAGTAAATGAATAAAATATTTTGTATTACCACCAAAGAGGTGTAAATTCCCCCCGTCAAATTGCTTAATAGACCATGATTAAATCTAAATAGAATATTGAACGACATCGACATGGTGCTTGTTTTGGCCTCTTTCATTGAATTTATAAATATATCATGTGGGAAAAATATTGAGGACGAAGGACTTTTGATTATTTTTTAAGAAAATAAACTTGAGAAGATTTTTATTGGGGGGTGATATAAACGAGAAATATTCTAAGTGTATCAATGGAGCAAGGCAATGTGTATTGGGTGCGATAATGAACCTCTATAGACATTTCATTATATATTTTTGGTGATGAAAAATAAAAAAAAATTGTAAGATGGATGAATTCTATTTAAAGAAGCATGTAAAGAAATTAAAACTGAGATTTTTTTATTTTTTCGTAAAATTGTCAGGCAATTTTTACATGAAAATGAACTTTGTTAGACAAAATAGGCAAAATAGAAATTTGACATGCTATAAATTAGAGTATATATGATTAATTGATTACATTATAATTTCTATATGTATAGTGTAATTAAAAAAATAAATGTAATTTGTGTAAAATATATTTAATTAAATATTCCATCAATCATTTTGAAATTTATATCGTGTTGCAAATTAAGAAAATAATTTTAAATTTGTATATTAAACATTAAATTTATATAAATTATTGATTTTAAATTATATATTATACAAGACCACTTATTACGGTACTTATTTATTTCAAATACCCTTAAACTTTCCATAATTTTCACAAATTTCTTATCCACAGTGTAAAACGACATTTTCTTTTTCAATTTTCTTAAAAACAAAAACAAAATTTTTGGTTCGTTTCCTATACACTACTAGAATGATCACAACTTTAACCTTAAAAATGTTATAAATTCTAGAATAAAAACCAGAGTCCAATTTAAAAAAAAAAAAAATTAAAAACCAACATATTTTTCCGGAAAGAAAAGTACAAACATAAAAAAGAAAACCCAGAATTTGTAGATGAATTATGACAATTGGATAAAAGTTTAAACTCATAACTATAAATTGTGACAAAACCAAAAAAAAAAGAAGAAAAGTTTTGTATTAAAAATGGAAAAATATCTAAATTAAATGTATATATCCTTTACATTCATATCCCTTTTTTTTATTTTAGGGTTCGGATAATTTAATAAGCAAACTCGGAAAGCAATCGAAAATTTTCATCTCATTTTAGTGTAGCCTTTTAACAATAATATAAATAAAAATAAAAAAATATAAAAACGAAAAATATAATAATTTTATTTTTCTACATTATTTTTATTTCATTACCTAGAAAATGTTTTCACCACCTACAGACAAATTCCATTAGATTATAATTAAATTGTATGAAAACAATGTGACTGTGTATTTTTAGTTATAGTGTCCTTGCAGTTTTCCTTTTTTTTTTTAAATAGAAAGAAAGAAAATAAAAATCAAAAAGTGGAAAATGTGATTATATTCTGCACAGTACGAAAACTTATTTCACTGCATTTCACCTATACATCCTGTTGTGTTAACATAAATATATATAACATAAAAATATTTTATTTCATATAAAATTCACAGGATACATAAAAACAGATTGTTCACAGCCAGGAAAAATTCAATCATATACAAATGTACTGCAAAACAAAATTTATAAGGACTCAATTTAAACTTTAATCTTATAAATGGTAAGTTTTTTTTTATGTTTTTACTACATATAATACTTAAATAATTTATAAAATTTATATAATAATTTTTGTCTGTAGATTCATAAAATTTGTAAGTCTTATTAAAAACGAAAAAAATTGTTTGTTTTTGATATTTTATGTAAAAATATTACAATTTCTGTGTCAATTTCATTATATAAAAAACTATTAAGTTCATACAAATTTCTATAAATATATTACATATTTTTTTTTCCTGTCGATTAAATTATCTGAAAATTATTTGAACTCTATTTATCATGCCAGTAACAGAAATATAATATATAAAAAGAAAATAAAAATAAAAAAATTATTGTATTTTTTCAATTTAATCTAATTTATTACAGAAATTTATACCATAATTTTTGTTTTTATTAAACCATATAATTATATGTTGCGTGCATATGTCAATTTTAATTATTTGTAATATAAAATTAATAATCGTATGTAACTTTTTGGTATGGTTTTGAAGTCACTAATCGAAAAATGTTTACACTAGCATAATATCATGTCTACTAGCATGATATAATGCTAGTATAATGACTGAAAGTTGGTCAATTGCTCTATAAATATTGTAAATCAATATTCCAAGTACTTGCAAAACCTAAGTTAAACTTAATATGAAGCATAATTTTCAAATTTTAAACAATTCTAGATAATTTATCAAATAATTCTCTTAGCGTCAGTTAATAAGATATTTTAAAATATTTCTTATAATAACAATTTAATGATTAAAATAATTTTATTTAATAATAATAACTGGCAATATGAAATTCAAGTTTGCCGATAAAAAAAAATTAATTTAACGAGTTTTTAAAGTAACACTTATTATTATAATCTTTAAATTAATTTTTAACTTAACTTTAATGTATAATATTTTACCATTCAAATCGTCATTTTATGAAACACTTTCAGATTAAATAATATTTGTATGCAAAACTTAATCGAATCTGAAATTTATATATATATATATAAAAAAAATATCTTTCGTATTAAAATGCAATTTTCTTATCTATATAAAAGGAAAAACATAAATATAATTTTTAGATATAGCATAAGCAAACCTGAATATATATAAATGAGCATTAAAATAGTCCATTAAGAAAATAGTAATGGACTTTTTGACTTAAATATAATGTATAGTTAAAACAGGTCTTATTTATCTATAATTTTTAAGTTATTTGGAAAATATAACTTAAAGATAATAAAATGAATTCGAAATCTGTCAAATTTATGATTTTTATTTCGATATTTATATAGAAAATTAATAAAATTTGAAATGATAATTTTAATTTGCATTTAAAGAGAAACTAATTCTAATTTAAGCAATCGATTTTTCAAATAATTTGTTAAATATATTATAAAATGAACTAAAAATTCGGATACTTAAAAATTTATTGAAATATGATTAAAAGAATTTATAAAATATTTTCATCAGTCAAAATTTATTTATAATTTATCTAATATTTCATTATCATAAACAATTATTATGCTATTTATATTGAAGCATATAATTGTATTGTTTTTACATCTAAATGAAAATTAATGTACAAGAAAATTAATTTCAAAAACCAAAAAAAAAAAAAAGAAAATTGTTCAAGGTAAATAAAATGAAATAGAAAAATTATGTTTGGTTGTTGTTATAGTCTGTGTTTGAAATTTTTCTTCATCATTTTCAATGGACAAACTTTTTCAGTTCATCATAGTCGAAGAATAATATCTTTTTTATTTTATATATAGAATGAAGTCAAGTCTTTTGCTATTTTTCCAACATTTTAAAGCTATAAATCATAATAGTATATAACCAAATGGGAGCAGGTGTTTAAAGTTTGTACATGAAAAAGGTCTATGTATAAAATAGTTTAAAATAACAACAAAAACTACATAAATATATGTATATATATATTTTGAGAAAAATGTTTCCTAATCCCAAAGGTAATTTTACTTAAAAATGACAACAATATTAGAATAGTACAAAAGTTCGATATTCAAAATAATTACTTAAAATTCTATTATACGAAATTAAATTGACAAATTATAAATTATTACTTATTATTTATTGCTCTAAATTAGTTAAATTACATAAATTATTTCAATGTAATTGACAGTTAGTTAAATTTTAAAATTATAGTAACACTAGAATTATAGTACCAAAACGAGCGTTGACGGTGACCTAAAATTATAAATTACATTGTACGTGTTGGAAGGAACTTTTCAAAGACGGTATTTTATTAATTGTGTTTTGTTAAATTTATGACACTTAATGCTACTTCTTTCAAAACAAGTGTTCTACTACATTTTAAGCAACACGGCAAATCCGTTTGTGTTTTAAAGTTGCATTCCAGCCCTGATAGTAGAAATGTTTCTACTAAATCGTCACTATCAACTTTGACCATTGTAATTCCTTAGGTATAAAGCTGTTTAGCTGGAAACGCGAAAATGATGATGACATTGACACTGATTACAGCTTAGTAATACATTTTGTTAAAAGCTTATTCGATTATAAGTAATTTGTATAATTTAAAATTAATAATTGTTTTGATTACATTTCATTGTTAGAAGTTACTTTTACCATTTTCCTTCTAATTATTTATATAATTACTAAATGTATTACTTTAGATTTAGATATTTAAGATCAGTTATTTTAGATTTAAAGGTTCCTCCTAATACTCTACATTAAATTTATTAATATGATAATTTTAAAGAAATATATTTCAGGCAATAAATTTAAAAAGAAATAAATATTTTATTTAATTGTCAGTAACAAAATTATCGAAATAGAAATTTTTTGATTATTTTTCATGCAATATCCGTATCTATTATTACTTCATACCGAAAATAAATGTTGATTTTCATATCTCAAAAAAAACTGTATTCAAAACATTGTAGTAGAGTAAAGTTTAGTACACTCTGCAGTCGAGTGTATATAAAATTTATCTTGTTTACAATTTTTATGTATAAAACTGCAATGAAATATAAAAATAAATAAATTTTGTTAGAAAATTTTAATATTTTTTTTTTTTTTTTTGATGGTGTATACTAAATTAACAAAGTTTGTCATATCTAAATAAGAATTTATGAAAATTAAAATTTAGATACATTATGTTCAATTTTAGAAGATGATAAATTATAGTATATTCCAACAACATAAAAACAAAATGAATTTAAATACTTTTAAAGTATACAAAACTTTTAGTTTTTATAAATACTTTTTGAATTTAACATTATTTAAAGATGAAAACTACGTAATATAAAAAAAAAAATATTTATAAATTCAATTTATCATTATTAATAAAAAGTATTTAATTGAAATCATCGTTTTTTTTATATATAAAAGTACGATAATATTAATTATCAAAATTTCAATAATCCTTTAATTAAAAAAAAAAATAATGTTTATATATAGAGTATTATAAATTAATTATTAATATTGATTATTTTTTATGCAATTAAAAATGTAATTTATCCATTATCATTATTATTTAACCCTTTCCATTATGAAGGTAATTAGGTCGACTCTGTCTATAAAATACATGTATAAATTATTTAATTTATTTTAAAAATTGCATATAATTACATTTAATATATTATTTTATTTTTTTATATTAAAAAATATTAAATTTTATAATTTTTATGACTAAAGGTGACATGTAATATTAAATATTGAGATTTTTGATGATGTTTACGTTATGTATTATTTGCAACATTCGCTTGTGATACAGTTTTAATGTATTTAAAATTTAAATATTTTAATTTAAGTTTCAGAGAGTTTGTAAAGAGTAGATCAATTTTCGATTTTGAGGTGCAAAATCTTAGTATTTGTCTTTGAAAAATCTGAAGTTCACTAGGAACTGTTCATTAGCATATGCAAAAATCAGTTGTTAATACATTAAAATGATTGTTTTTTTGATAACAGTTCCCGATGAGAAAAAGTACTTTTAAATATCTTGCTGATAATTTTGATTTTTCTAAAAAATGTCGACCATAATAATTAAATTTGAATAGATTATTTATAAGATAATTAATATTATTTTGAATGGCTTCATTTTGAATGGATAGTGTAATTTTGATACACTTAATATATTTTAACATTAAAATGCTGACCTTATTTGTATGAATTTCTATACCCAATTTTCGGATATTTAATTTAAATTAACTTTCATATGATTTTCACTCATTTGGTAGCATGTTTCGAATTGTTTGTCTGCCATTTTATCATTAGCATAAAAGATATGAGTAGAGTATGTAGAATACATAGAAAAACATTCATTAATATTATTATAATTTAGTTTAGAAATTCTTCGTTATATTATTAATATTAAGATATATAACCGTCCGAAAACTATATATATTTCTTATAAATTCAACTGGAAGCTATGTATATTAATTATCTTAAAGATAATGTTGTTTAATCGGAACAACTTCAAAATCCCCTTTCACATCTATAAATCATATGCTACTCGTGATAATAAAATATATAATTTAAGCAGTTCAATTTTATAACTGAACTGATAATTCGGAATCGGAATTAGATAATTATTATCACATATGTAATATATTCATTTTACAAATATTCTTTCTACAATTTAGCCAAAATCATTGATGCCACTTAATTAGGCCTGAAATTTAAAAATAAAATATGTATTCGTTTTGATAATTGCTAGCTATTAGTAAAATATGTAAAATTTATAAAGTTCTTGAAAAAAATTATTAAATTATTTTATTTCATAATTTTATCTTGGGTCTTATAATGTTGCTACTGAACTGAATGGGTTAAAATACAAATATTTTATAATATAATGTAAATTTTTCACTTTATTGTTTTGTTTTTCAATACAAAAAAAAAATAATAATGATTGATTTTGTGGTCATTAAATTTTCAGTATGCTTTTTTGTGTATGTATATTTTAATTTTATAATTTTTCCAAATTATTCACATATTGTTTTATCAATAATTATATCTTTAAAACATTTAATAATGCAATAAATCCATTTTAATTAATATGTATTCATTTATGATTATTATTCATCGATTTATTAAAAGATTTTTCTATATCGTATATAGAAAGAAATTTTATATTTTTAATTTAAATAGGAATTCGATTATTAAAAAATATAAAAAAATTAATGAATTCAAATATAATTTTGAAAATATAGTTATCCATCCACCAAAAAGAGGGTAAATAAAATCTATTTGGGTCATAACAAAATTTAAAGGAATTCTATGGATTATTTAATATTTTTGGATATATTTATTTTCCTGGTTCGTGTTGTTTTTTTTTTAGCTTTTATATATTTTGCTCATTATCCTGGCTTACCATTATGAAGTATAATAATAAATAAAGGGACTTTTAAGTGCACCAACAATAGATTCCTGGATGGCAGATTTTTTTATTAAATTTAATCTTTTGAAAAAAAAAATACTGCATTGCATCAAATAGTACATACTATTTTTTTAACCTGTACATTTTTTTCATTAAAATTCGAAAATATTTAATAAATAATAGAAAATTAAATATGAATTATAATTAAATATAAATATTAATAAAAAATTATTTATAAAAAAAAAAAACTGGTAAAAAATTCAATGAAGCGATCATTTTGGTTGGAGTTAAGTTGAATGGATTTCGTGGATTTTTATATTCATTATTTTTATTTTTAGTTTTGTGCATTAATTAATGTTTTTTTTTTTTTTTATGTTGTATGATTATTTTTTGTGGTGGAAAATTTTAATGAATAGATTAAAATAAATACGATTTTAAAGTACGATAAGAAATGGTTCAGTTTCGATGATTTTATGTTTTAAATGTTAAAGTTTTTTTTTTGCAATTCAATTTTATTGGAATGAATTTTAAATGCAATTTTGAGAAACGCATTTGTTTTCTGTTTATCGGTTTGTGCATGCAAAATTATTTTTATATTTATTATTATTTATTAAATTATTAGTATTTATACCGAAAAATTGAAAAATTATCCATGGTACATGATGTAAGTAGCCTGCAGTTTGCAACAAGATCAAAAAAATATTTAAAAATCAGCACTGAAAAGGTAATAAAGAGTAAACCAAAATGCAACTCTGATATAGGTTCATGAAAGCACTAACACAGTTCATTTTTCACTTAATGAGTAACATGAGTAAGGTTATATCATCCGTTGATTGATTTGGACGATTCATTTATGTTGTTAAAATAGTTTATTAAAAATTCAATTATTTTTTTTTTTAATTTAAAAAATATGTATTACATTTTTACATTATTACATAAATATATATAGTAAATCATAAATCATATTTTAATTATCATAAAAAATTTCATATATTTTTTTAAATTGATTTTTTAAATTGAATATGATTTAATTTATCTACTTTTTTTATACATCTCACCCTATTACACATTACAACTAAGATAGTTAAAAATCAATTAATTTTAAATTATTAAAATTTTACCCGTATTTCAAATTTGACATGTAATTTTCTTATTGCCAGAAATCGAAACTATATCACTGTAATAAAAGTAAAAATGAAAAATGATAAATGAACCCTAAAATAAACAGTGAAAATATATTGCAATGTATCGTGCCAATATCAATTTGTTTATTCAAATATTAAACTTTTGCCTTAGACTTTTACTATAATGACTTTTCTCTCAATATAAATACACAACGAAAATTTATATTTATTACCCGAAGGATGTGTGGAATTGCATACTGCACTATGTAAACAATAATTAGAGAAAAACTAATTTGATATTGATTGACAATGATGAAATAGAAAAACCAAAATAAAATAAAAGGAATGTAAATAAAATTGGAAAAAGTTTTTGTCAAATTCATTAATTTCCCGAAAAATTTAATAAGAACATTTTAACAAGTGACAGATTACTATTAATATATAAAATATTTATCAGTTAAAATTATTGATATATTGAATTTTTCAAATGGCGACAAATAAATGATTGAAAAATATATATCACGAATTATATAAATGTTCAAAATTAATTCCATTTACAGTAATAAAACATAAATATATAACATAAATTTATGATTATCTCCATGCTGCCATAAATATGAATTAATTTATCCAAAATTTTTGCTTTATTCAAATATATATTAATATTTAATATTATGTAAAATTAATTAAATTTCAAAAAAAAATGTTTGTAGCTAACTGGGAAATTTTGTTAAACTTATTTAAAATTCATGTCGTGTCATATTATTGTTCTTGGCAGATTTTCCCTATACTTTTCCTTTTACATTAAAAAAAAATTATATTCTTTTTATATCTTTTTAAAGTTCATTAATGAATATACATTTTCGTAAAAAAATTAAATTGAAAAGAAATTTTTTTAAGGATGTTATGAATTCAAAAATTTGTAACCTCGAAATATTTTCTTTTTTCTTTGAATAATTTTCATTAACTTCAAAGTATTCTAGCAATACACATACTTGAAAATCTTCGAGGTTGAACCCTTTCTTTTTTACATTAAAAAAAAATTAAAATAAATATTATAATAATTTTGAAGAACAAGGCAACTTTTCATTTATAATAATAGAAAATGTTATAGATATAAGTAAAAAGTTTCTAGGAAAAGTTTCAGAGTTTGTAAGATTTTTTTTTTAATTTAGCTGAAAATTATTGTAATAGGTGAGAAAGGAAATATGATAAAATATGTTTTACTTTTTCAATGTTTTCAAGATGGTTTATTGATAATTAATAAGTTTTTTTTTTGTTTAAACTAATACTTCTTCAGTTTAATTTCATTTTAATTAATTATTACTATTAATTACAGGACCAGGCAAAAGTTGATAAATTAATGGAAGTTGATAAGAAATGTTCGATATTGCGATCCGCATGTTTCTAGGTGGTGACAGAAAATTAATGAAAAAAAAAACCTACACTTATTTTTGTAATAAATCTAGCGAAAAATTGTAACAACGAAAATGAAGTGAAGAAATTTAATAAAAATTTAAGAAAATTTAAGATTATATCAAAATTAAATAATTAATAAAATGATATTTTATTCGTTATTTTTGTGGTTGCGAAAGACGGTATTAACAACAATTCGTTAAGATAATATTTACATTTATATTAATAAAAAATAAGTGTAAAAATAATAATTACATAATTAAAAATATTTAAAATAAATTAATTTAAGAAAAGATAGAATTTTACAAAAATACTTTCGAAAATAAATTATATAAATAATCCATAAAATCTAAAATTTGATTAGATGAACATTTCGCTGGCAGTACTGAATGTTGAAGTAGAAACTGCAAACATAAAATTAAATGAATTTTTTATTTGGTAGAAAATAATTTGACAGTAGATTTTTTTAATAAATTAGTAATTTGACTTTTATTAAATATATAGGGGCTGTGTGATACAGAACTATCTTTAATGAGGGGTAGAAGTTAAGTTAGTAATATAATTCTACATTTTATTTAATTATTAAACATTACTTATTATAAAATAGACTTTTTAATAACCTCATAAACAGTGTTGCCAAATTCGGTAAAATCTATGTACAAAAAAGTCTGTTTTTCAGAAATCCTATTCGAAAACGTCAATGAATTCTAATACAACGTATACAAAATTACTCAGTTCAAAATATAGCAATAATAAAACATTGGTTAACCAAACATTTTTGTACAAAACCAATTTCCGATTCACTGTAGTGAAATCGAAAAATATTGTACATATTTTTTTTACGAATCAATTCGATTTTATTTTTAATTATTAATTTCCCTTTAAGGAATGGTTTCAATAAAATAATTTACAATTTTTTACAGTAGCTATATTGAAAATTCCATAAAAAGAAAATACATTTATTTAGGTTAAATAAAGTAGCTAAAACGTAAAACCATTTTACTTGCATGAAAATTTTCTGGTTACTTTTTTTATTTTGATATTGATTTACCTCCAGCCAAATTTTCTACTTTTCTAAATATTAAAACTATACAAACTATACATGTTTTTATGTAATGATAAGATTTCAGAGCCTCGAGATAATTTTGAAAATGTTTTTCATATTATATAAAAAAAACAACACGCAAAAATATATTAATTTTATTCAGCTCATGGCTGTGAACATTAATTGCGGTTTAATAATTCTCCTTCTTTAATTATTTTTCATCTTTATGTAATTGGATATTATTATAATTATTATCGCTAGTTACTATCTTAATTTCATAATATAAATAATGTATAGAACCATCCAAAGAATCCAAAAATGTTAGATATAATTTTAATTTTATATTATGTTTATATTAGATGAAAAATTATTTTATGATATGTTCGTGTAATTAGAATTATTACATAGATTATATTCATATGTCTTACTAAATTTTCTAATCTGACATTAATTTTATTGATTGTTTTTAGTATGCATAGTAGTTATATATAAGTTTATAGTATAATATTTTTGTAGATATTGAGATATTTTCAATTGAAAAATATCTGTAATAGATTTCAATGTTTTTAATGGAAACCTACTGAGAATAATTATACCAGATCCAGAACTGTATCATCACAGCCCCTATATATTGCAATAATATAGATGTTTTAGATAGAATTCGAAAATTGAAAATCCCAGCTAATCTAATAAGCATCAGTCTAATTACAATAAGACTTGATTGGTAAATATAATTCAAGCTCTTATAAAAGTACATACCATCTTCCTTATATTTAAGTGCTAATGTTTTAAATTAAAAAAATCGATGTGGCCACTAAATATTCCAAAGTCCCATTAATTGTACGTTACATAAATCTCTCTTTACATTTGTTATCGCTGATTCAAACAAATAATCAGTATCTTTCTCAGGTCTCCATTTTCATTATAATGGGAAAATTGAGATTACGTCGGAGATTGGTGAGGATTACTAATTATATATAATTTTTATAATATAGTTTTACCCTTCATGTACAAAGGTTACAACGTTAAAAAAATTTAAATACATAATAGAATTAAAAAATGAAATGTAATTTAGATTAAATTTAATTAAAACTTTGGTTGGTTTATTGGTTCGATTGAGACATGGGATTCTCAGCTCTGCAGGATGATTGCCGTTCAGCCAGTGACCCATGTATACAGCTGTAGAGCCCTATCCACGTCCCTACGTGACAGTTTTAGGATTTCTGTTTTCTTTTCCACGTAAAGCGGCCACATTCTCTTCCACTTTAATTTCTTTGTTATTGATTTTTGTAGATAATTTTCGATATAAATGCATTTTAAAATATTATGATACAAACAAAATTAAATATTTTTTATTCATTACATTTTCATGAACATAGTAAATATTATATTTTATATCCTTTTGAAGTTATAATGAATCCTACCACTTTCGCGTCATGTAAATTACCCTTATATTTACGCATTTAAATTATTTTTCGTCTGTTGTCCAGCGATTGAAATTAAAGGTTTAAATTTAAAGATTCTAGACGTTATCGTGTTACCAAATATACATACATATTCCAAAATTAATGAAAACATGAAAATTCGGCCTGAAATCAACATTTTCCTTCGTTTGGAATTCGGAAAGTAATACATTTAGGTAAGCAATAATAATTTATTCAATCAATTTCAAATAGCCACATCAAAATCAAATTATAATACATATTTTAAATTAAATACTTGAATACAAAATCGATTTTATCATTGGGAAATGAATAAGTAAACAATTTATTATATAAATTTTATTGTGAATGAAATTCTAGTTTAATAATATTTTCAATAAATTAATATATTGTGTATTTTTATATGTATTACCATAATATTCGTATCTATATATGATTGAAATATGAATTATTTCCATAATAACTAGTTTTCATAAAATTTCTGTCTGTTTTTATTAAATTCTTTATACCTGAAATAAATGTTCTTTTTTTCTGATGCGGCGAGACATGCGTAACGCGTGACAAGCACACATGAACATTTATTAAATGTATGTTACTGTCAAAAGTATATTTAAATAGATAAATTACATAGAAATTCTTTACATTTTTACAAACTCAATCTTTTCGCTTTCATCCTTTATGTTTATAATTTGCAAATTCAGAAACAATTTCATTTTGGTTTTTCAGTTTTATTTTTTATTGTTGTGGCAGGATTACCACGTCTCCTTGCGACAAAATTAGTTATAGAGATAGCATAGCATGCGCTAGCGCAAAGCATTCGGGAAATGTATCAATGTATGCAAGAAAAACCACATGTATTTCAGGCATTATAGTAAAATAAATCAAAAATATTGTAATTCTCATTATTTGTCTAAAAACAAAAAAAACTTAAAATATTTTCACTTTAATCTTTAATTCTTAGAAATAGAAAATAAATTAATTGAGCATCATAAACTTAATTAAATATTAGGCATGTTCAATGAAAAATATTTTAAATGGCTTTCAAAATAATATTTAATACTGATTAAGAAAAGGGTTTTTTTTTTTATGTTTTGGGGTGGCTAAGGAAAATATATATATATACCATTTTAAAAAGGATGCTCAAGGGACCAATAATTTTTTTAATTCTTTTTTTTTAATTTTTTGGTTTTCTTCGTTTTGCCTTTGTACACTCCTTTACGTAGTAGCATCTCCTTTAAATAAACAAACATAAAAAAAAATTATGCAAAAGAAGAATATATAAAAGCTTTTGATGATTCTAAAATATCCATAAAATATGATTTATTGTTTGTTTATGCTGTGAGTTAATGTATATTTAATACTTATAATCGCCTTAGGGAATTATTAACAAAAAAAAAAAAAAAAAAGAAATTGTCTTTCGGTGGTAGCTGGTGGCACAAATTTTATAATTTTCTTTTTTTACTCATTATTATTATGAATTTTGTTTAGAAAATATTTTTTTTTTAAATAAAAATAATTTCATTATAAATTTCGTATATTCATTTAATTTTATAAATATTTAGAATTTTATATATTTATATCTTTAGCCATTATAAATATAATTCTTTTATTAATCTTGTAGATTTTTGTTAAATAAAGCGTTATAATTAATATAAAAAATTTCAAATAATAATTTTTTTTTAGCTATTTTTCTGAATACCACGAAACATTTATAAATTTGTAGTGTACTGTTTAATCTGAAGGTTACGATATCATCAATATATTTTTCTTCAACTTCTTTTCGTGGTTATGATCTGTGATTATTAAATATTAATTTAGTTAGTCACTAAATACGTGAATACATGTAAATCCTGACATCTTCGAGAAATATTCTTTTCTATGTGGTAACCGACAGTATCTTAAACAAGCATAAGATATTTTAATCAATGTTTGAATTGTTTAAATTTAGATTATCTGACTGTTTATGAATTAGTTATCATAAGTAGATACTTTGAAATGAAATAATTATTACTCACGTTTACATTAAATTTACGAAAATTTAAATTATTTAATAATAATTACTAGAATTAAATTGTAATCCTAAATATAGGGTTAATAAGAAAGAATAACCTTTTTTTTTTATTTGCAATAACCCTTTTATTGTTGTACAGTAAAGAACATAAATGATATTCAGTGTTATATAAAATTACATATATTTAAATAAATATTATTAATCCCTTGAAGCACGTTATTGGACATTTACTTTAAAATCAATCAATGCATTCCAACTTACCTCTGGCAATTGTAGATTATAAAATGTTATAATTTAACATAAATTTGACATTTAAATTTCATTAATCTCTAGTTATACATAATATATACATATATGTATGTATGTTTAAGTATATTTAGTTAAATTGGTATTTTTATTCAGAATTCTGATTATTTTCTCATTAGCTTGGTATATGATAATCCTTTGTTTCTATAGTAATTTTTTTATGTATATCTGTATTTATTACGCGAAATTATTTATGTTTATGTAATTATATATATACAATTGAGATTATGCTACAAAAATCCCTTAATTTATATAAAAAAAAAAAAAAATATTGTGTATAGAAAGTTAAAGCATGATCTCTAGAAGCAATTACATTAATAGAATTTTTTTAAACTAAGTAATTGAATATTTACATTACATAAAGATAATTAGTATATTTAAAATATTAAACAAAAAAGTTATAAGATATTTATTATGTATTTATATATAATTTTATTGTAATCATAATTTTAATTAATTAGAAAAATATAATTTAATATATCAAACAAATTAACTTTATAAAAAGTTAAAACATTTTTGAACAATTAATCTAGTTTTTTAATATTTAAAATTTTTGGTAAAATTCATAAAACATAATTACCTAAACTCAGTAAATTCTATAACCAAAATTAAATATTGCAATTTTTTATAAAAATTATATAAATTAAAATAATTTTAATTTATATTTAATTTTGACGAATAACAAATTTCGTTAGAAAAAATTACATTTTCATTAAATATTATTTATGCTTAATTATAATAAATATAAATTTTAACTGAAATTTACTTCCTTAAAATAAATAAAGATAAATGGGAATAAGGACTTAAATGTTTTCTTATTATTATTTTATTTTCTTCAGTTTTATCTTAATAACAAAAAAAAAAATTCTGTTACTAATTGATTTACATTTTCATAAAAACAAACTTTTTTTTTTTTGTAATGTATACTTAATTAATTTTCGGCACATTCATTTTGCCTAGTACCCAAAGGAATTGAAGGAAAAGTATAATACCATAATAAGAATATTATCAGTGTATAAGTGTAAAATAATGAGCATAAAATAATATTTGTCTATCTAATCGATCTTTACAAAAAAGAAAATATTATTAAATTTTACAATAATTTCACTTTAGATATTTTCCACGTAAAAATTTATTTATTTTGAAAATAAGAAAATTTATATATTCAAAAAAGTTAATTTCAATATTATTAACTTTAAACAAACCTTTTCAATTTCTTCTTCTATTATTTTTAAACTGGGATAAAAAAAAAATAGATTTAGTTAAAATTTAACTTTTTGCTGCCCATATAAAGAGATCTACTTTAGCCAGAAAAGAAATTGTAGACGTGACAAAAATAGCTTAATATTTTAAGAATATTCTGTTATTTTTATTAGGAACAGGGATGGAAATGAAGGAAAAAAATAGCTTTTGCAATAGTACATACAAGTCATCGTATTTTTAGTGTAGGGTTTCAAACGAAGCCGGGTTATATCCTATGCTCAGAATCCTATGTATAATTAATGATCAGAAAATATCGTTTGAAGTAAAAATTGAAAGTTGAGTTAAATTTTGTGATTCTGTAAATTTTCATAATTATTATTCTATGTGGTATCATCTGTTAATGTTGTCCACTTATACCAATTAAGTTAGTCCCAAATTTATATTCAGCATTCATAATAGTCCTTTTAGTTGTGTATAGTTTAGTTCAACGCTATAACTACGCCAACTTCTTGGAATATATTAAGTCATTTTGTTTTCTTGACATTAGTAAGTTTGAGTTGTTACTATGTATTCATGAACTAATTTTGTTTTTTAAAATTTCCTTGATTCGTACTTTTGGTTTCGAATATTTATAATACCCAATAGCTTGTGATTTTGGTATTAGTTCCTCATAATTTCAGTGATTCACATGTTTGTTTGATTCGGTTCAATATCAATTCCCATCCTTGTTACATACAATATTGAAATAAATACATACATAAGAAGGTTAATTTCTTCGTATATCTTAATATTAAGTTTTTTTTTTTTTTGTGAACCAAAAGTAAGCAAGGACTAATAGCACAGAAGACAAACAGAAAAGTGCAAAAATGAAAATTAGTTTATTGAAAAATAATATTATAAATATACATTTATATATATCTCTGTTTGAGATATACACAGAGGCCAGAAAATTATATGTATATAAAAAGATACTCATATAAATATAATACATAATAATATAATCCTTATAATTATGTTTCCTGATGCTTAAAATCTAAATCAAAGAATAACATAAAGTAAAAAGTAAAAAAAAAAAATTGCTACCGATTGTTGAGTATAAACAAGTAGTACTGAGACTAATATAAAATATATAAGTATAATTTTCTATAAGGATATATTGTATAATAATATGTATAAGGATAAAACTGGTCATAACAAAATAAATGTTTTGTATCTATTGATTTAGTTTTGTGAATTTGTATGGAAGTTTTATTTATATATTTATATGTATATATGAACGTAAATGAACAGAGAGGAAGCACTTTGATCCGTTTTCTGCCTCAGGGATATTAAAATCGATTTATCAAGTACATGTCGTGTTTTACAATTCAACAAATTTCCTGTTTTTTTTTTTTTGGTAATATGAAAATATCTAGTTTTATATCAAGATAAATATAATTCAATATTTTTTTTTTTATGGTACAGCATAAAATGTATTTTATGTTATACAAAAATTTCTGTATAATAAAATACGAAGTTCTTTTTAAGGAATTATACATACATAAATATATGTTAGGAAGGACTAGTTTTTGTTACTGAATTTTATTTAACTGAATAACCAAAACATATACAACAAAAAATATATTTATTATAGAACGAAATTAAATAAGTGAACTTAGTAGGAAACAGGATGAAAGAAAATTGAACATGTATGCAGAAACAAAAAAAAAAAAAAAAAAATAGAAAGGAAATTTGATTAGGTTGTCAAGAAAAGTGTATTGACCACATATTAAAGTTAAGTAAATTTTACAAACTGTATAAATACATATAAGATATAACGAATTAGATTACATATTTTGAAAATAGTCTATAATTGTTTAACAAGAAGATTACAAGTTTTTGAAATTATATTATTAATTTTTGAATTATTATTGTAAGCTGTTAAAACAATATTGAATAGGTCTTATCAATATCTGAATCAATTATTGTATAATATGAAACAGAATCATTAAAAAACATATTTTTATATTAACCAAAATATTCAATTACAATTTTTTTTTTTATTATTTTTCATATGAATTTTTGTAATATGATGCAGAAATTCATAAATTTTACATGAAAAAAAAAAAGATATTATAAATAAATAAAATATTTTCATATTTATATACGGTATATAAAAATTCTGTAAATTCAAAGGTTTATGATTAAATACAATTCAAATGTTGTCTGACTTCGTGTCGGCATGATGATGGTTGTTGCAGTTGCATAAATGGTTTTATAATAAAATATAAAGATTTTTTTTTGCAACTGCATATTTTAATTTTTTTTTTTTTTTTAATATTCAATTTTTCATTTTTTATATTTTTTTTTTATTAAAATATTTGCATAATAATATTTTTTTTTTGCTGATATTATTATTATTTTATTTTATAAACTATCAGATTAAGGACATATATACATTATAATACATTATATAATATCTTTTGGATATTGTTACAAATATAAAAAAAGATACATATGCTCTATTTATGACAATAACAGGAAAAAAGTTATGATATTTTATGTATTTGCAGAAAAATTTAATTTTTATATAAAAATGAAATAATGCAATGAAAAAATATTTTAAATAGATATTTTATGTAAAAAAATAATTTAAAAAATGTGTAACAGTGAAACAATGAACAAAATATTTATATCTAGCTTATAGAACCGATTGAATGAGAGCCTATCTAAGCTAATGGTAGGTTTAGGAATAGAAGTGCAGTGTCATAGGTAAGAGCTTTAGCTGCAGTTAATTTAATCAATAATACACTGCATAATTCAATAATAATTCAATAATATACTGGAACCAACCGAATAAATAGAAACCTGAGGTAGAAATTTATCTTGTCTCCTAGCTTGCTTACGCAGAAGGAACAAGAAACGTATCTGTTAACGAAATAAATTTTCATGAAAGTAAATAGTATAAACGACGTGATAGTTGCAGATGATGCAGACCTACTAGCAGAAGAAAATAAAAAGCTTCAATTATTGCCTTAAATATTAGTTGTCAGCAATATGACACCAAAAAAAAATATTAATAATACGAAATATATATGGACCTAGAAAATAATATAATAGAAAATCAAATTTCCTATATACAACAATTCAACAATAACATCAGATGCTAAAAACAAATCAGAAATAAATGCTAAAATAGAAAAATGTTGGGTCGACGTCTAGCAAGATCAAAATGTTTTATTACTTAAATGTATTTAAATGTTACGTATAGCCTTTCCTGATATAGTTAATTGAAACTTGAAACTTGGATAGTGACGAGGCTGCTTGCCAAGTAGAAACATTCAAAATGTGGTGATATAAAATGGACCGACAGAATTACTAATGCAAAAGTTTTTAGGAGAATTAACTGCGAAAAACAACTAATCTAAGCTGTTAAAAGTATAATATTAAAATACTTACACAACGTACTACGCAACCAAAAGTAGGAGCTTCTGCAACTGAATTTACAGGGTAAATGAGAAAAGTAAAAGCTTCTGCAACTGCATTTATATTGGAAGGACAAACCAGAGAAGAAAAATGATTTCTTGTGTAATTGGTTTAATTTACCAAAAAATCGAAATATTTAGACGAGTTACAAATAAAGTTACGCTATATGAACTGTTGTCCAACCTTCCGGACTGGATAGGAACAATAAGAAAAAGAAAAATTTAATTGGTGATTTTAGAGTATTCAAAAATCTAATCAAAGTTTTCTTGCCTATACATTGAAAAACAATCTCATATTTTCATTTTAATTTCCATATCTTATAATTTTTACGTACATACTTATTTCTCTTATCTTGATATTCTTTTTTATTAATATTTATGCTATTTTACAGAGTTGATGAAAAAAATATAATTTTTTTAATAGCACATAATTAAATTGAAGAAAATAATTCTACCTCTATTAAGGTTGAAGATATTTCACTAATTATGATTTTTTTAATACTATATTTTTCCACATTTTACATTACCTTATATATTTCCATAAATACTTTTTATAATTTTTTTCAATTTTTCTTATTTATGTAATTCTAATTATGAAAATCATCTAACAGCTACAGCAAGATTGTCAACTAACTGATACATATTAATTAATATAACAACAACAACACAAAAAAAACATAGAATGAGAGAAAGATCATTATTATTTATATAGAAAAATATTTTAATAATAAATTATAATAAAAGATGACTTCATTCTGACACGATAATAATGACACCCCACAGAAACGACAAGAAAATCGTGGTTTTTTTATATTCAAAATGAAGAAAAACTGGCTAAGTGACTATGTATGTTTATTTGTGAAAATGTAAAAAGTATTTATACATAAATGTAAAAATAATGTAGAATAATATTATGAAGAAAAGGACGACATTTCGAAAAAATATAATAGATGAATTTTTTAATTGTCTAAAGCGATTATGAAAAATGATGAAATATTATATAAATACTTTTCTTTTTTTTTAAAAAAAAAAAGGAAAAGATTATCTCATTTTTTACAATTACTTGAATAACTTTACTTAAAAGAAAACCATTTTTTTCAACAGCTGATAATTACAAAATAAAGACATTAAATGAATTATTAAATATTATACATAGTAATTATAATTTTTCATAAATTTTATAAATTATACAATTGAATTAGGGGTTAAGTTCAGTTTAGTTAGAAGGATAACGACACTGTCATTGTGGTAACTCCACTTTATATAATACAGAAATATTACTGTTTTATGATTAATATTACTGAATGCAAGATGTTTCATTCACAAATCTGCGATTTTACTTTATTCTTGCCACATTCTCTGAATTATGATTATGAAATTATCGTTTCCTTGAAATTCATAGTCTGAGGCATCATGTATCTATTGAAACACAGAATATAATGAATTATAACTTTTTATACGTTTGTCATCTTCAAATTAGGTCATATATTCCCGACCATAGGTGACGATTTTATTTTAAATTTAAATTGAACCCTAACTTTATCAAACAGCATTAAATAACATAAATAATTTGCTAGGCGCACTTATAAAATTCAAATGTTTTGAAATTATTATAATAAATTTACGATATTTTAATATCTTTATCACTTAAAATAACAAAACTATGTCTAAACAGTTCACAAAACCTTAAAAAAAAAAAATCTGGTTTATATTTAATTTAAACTATCAAAAAAGTTCTCTTAACTATACAAATTAAGCTGTTAAGAATATAAATTTCAAATTTTAATATTAATACATACCAAAATCCACAACAATTTAAGTAAAATTTTTTTTTTATTATTTTGTGGACAATTATATTCCTTTGGGATTGAAGATTTGTCTGTTTCCAAGAAATAAATTAAATTGATATTTATCTTTGAATAAAACTAAAGTAGCTATAGGTAAAATCTACTCTATTTACCTTTTATCAATTTTAATATATAATATATTTATGTATATAGATAATATTAAATTTATTATAAAGTTAAGAAATATTATATTGTTATATAAAAAGAATTATTATTAAGAAATTATCTAATTCAGATAAAAGAGAACGACACTATAAGAAGACAACGTCGACTATAGAACCACAATGAATGGAATGGTTAATTTCAGTTTATTAACTTTTAATTAGTTTTCTGTCAAGTTTATGATATAAATCCAAAATTTTATAATAATATTTCTATATATATTTTAAGTTTTCTATAATAATCGCATTTAGGGTTATGATGATTTCAGAAAAACAAAAAAGGAAAACTTTTATACTTACTATAGTAAGTTTCTATATAAAAGAATAATAATTTCCATTTTGATCCAACAATATCTTATATGAATTTTAATTGATTTTCTTATTGTTAATGAAATATGACAAGACAACATAACTGACATAATAATATAGAAAATCTTTTGATAAACTAAAATCAGTAAAATTTGGTTAATTCAATTGAATAACCAAACCGAATTAAATTAGATAATATTTAGATTTAAATTAATTTTTCTAATTTGTTGATATTGGTTAGAATGATTGATTTGTAGATATTGATTAAAAAATGTATTGTTTCAATTGAAAATATTTTAATATCGAAAACCAAAATCCATTTTAGCATAATTTTATTCACCAGGACAATCTACTTATTATTTAATTTATTCGATAGTTTTTTATGAAACACTATAGTAATTTTAAAATGCAATAATAAAAATGTTTTAAAATTATTTTAAGAGTTTTTCTATCCAGTGAAATTCCAATCATCAGTGAAGGATGGAAACTATCACTTATATGATGTAATTTCATACTTGAGAAACTTTTATCATATCTAACCGATTAGAAAGTTACTTAGTATAATTATTATAAATATTTTAATTACAGTGCTCGGTTAATAATCAATTATAAAATATATTTCAAAATATTGTTCTTTGATAGTGTAATATAATTTCAAAAATATATAAAACACCAAATATTATAAAAATTATATTTTATATTTCATAGTACCGACCACAATAGAACAAAGTTAATAAAGTATATTTAAATTTTTTATAGTATATTTAAATTTTTTATATGAACATTTGTAGTACATTGTAGTTTTATAATAAATATTATACATAATTCCTAGTTTACCTGTACTTAATTTCCACTTCAGTGAAATTACCTTTGAGACTCTGACTATATGAAAACATATTTTCATAAAATAAAATTACACAATTTCATTGTAAACATGTTAAAACTTTAAACACATTTATGGTCAATTTAAAAATAGATATAGAACCACGCCAGTACAAAAACCATTTTGACACTACAATTTGAAATATTATTTATTTATATTTAAATTATTATTTTTTTAATTTAATTTTTATAGAGAACCACCAACCATTTTTGATAATGTGGGTCCTTTTTTTAATTTTTTTAAATAATGTAATTATGTTATGAAAAGATCGGAAATTGTAAATATTTAACATGTCAGACCATTGAATACAGCGGGAATTGAACCTACAATTTTTTTGTAAGTAGAACAGTACATGTTACACTGAGCTACCGAGGCCCACTTTAAGTTATTATTTTATAAAAATTATTTTATAAAAAAATATTATAAATAGTACTTGATTGATATAGAATGAACTGAAATATCGAAAAAATATTCATTACATTTTTAAATTTAAATATGTTTTGAAGTTAAACTGGTGGTAACAATAGATAAAGTGAAAATGGATTAGTAATACAGTAAAATAAGACTGACAATTTTGTCTGATTGTTAATTTCCTGAGATTAAAGAAAACAAAATGTATCAAAAATAGAAATGTTTTCTACACATTCAAATTTCAAATAATATGTAAATAAGATTTAGGCGCTTTTAGGTCTTTCTAATTCGATTTAATCCATGTAAAGTCAAAACAGTAACAAAAGTATTTAAACAGATTAGTGAACATTATCAAGCAAGAGTTTGAATTATTTAAATTGTCTATCTTATTTAATTTGTTTTTATTAATATATTACTTTATAAGGAAAATTAGAAAACATAATTAAAATCATTTTGTTGCTATTCGCGAATATTTCAGGATTTCAACTAATGATAAAATAATTTTTATGCATTTTTTGTCTTCTAATGACTTTCTGAAATCAGTGACATTTTATTTTTTTGTACATATTTGTTAATATTATAATTTTCAAATATAATTAGAATAATAGAATAAATTAATAAATAATGTTTCTGGATTAAATTTAGATTTAAAAATAACCTTAATTGAAAAAATAAAAAATCGTTTGTTAAATTTCGTTTTCGTTTTTCACTTTCAGTCTCCTTCGAAGCATATGGCTTAAAATTATAGAAAATTATTGCAATTATTGTTGTTTTTAAATCAAAAATTTAGTTTACCCTTATGAAGAACGGCCTTTATTGCGTTCGTGTACATTCAGTAAAAAATTGTAGGAATAAGTAAGTCCGTACGTTTTTTCTATCATTTTTTTCATTCTATCTTCAATAATGTGTTTCCAGTTCCAATTTGTAGGCAACAATAATATTTCCAAGTAATTGACAGCTGCCGAGAAGGGAAGAGTAATAAATTTAACAAGTTCTGTCTTCTATGAATCTTAATTTATTGCCAAATATTTTAGCTATTTCCACAATAAATATAATATTAATTAAAATATAAAAAAATTTGTGGTGTGTTATTAATGAATAAATATTGTAGTAATCAATAATAATTTTTTCATTACATATTAATATTTATTTCCATACATATATTTATTCGCGAAATAATTTTTTTTTGTATACGAGAATCGATGGTTCACTTCTATGTGTATATTAAAATTAATTAAAATTGACATGTGCACGCAATAACGCAGTAACATGAATTAGTTATGCTTTCTATGCTCCCATTATAAATACCAATTAAAATGAAACTTTAATGTTAATATCTATATTTATTAATTATTATTGTGTTATGTTATTTCAGGTAAATTTACTATATTTCTGTTATTGGCATGATAAATTGAACTGAAATCATTTTCAATTAATTGCAAAAATATATTATCCCTAATGCATAATCTATGTAATATGATTATTCAATGTTTTTTTTATATATGTATATATTTAAATATAACTAATAATGTTCAATTATTAATTTACAATACTAAAATATGTGAATTTTACTTTAACGCAATTTTTAGAGAATTAATGTAAAATAAATACAAAATCAATTTCGTTTTTCTTAATTTAGTACCAACTTTTTATACTTTTAAATTAAAGTATCTCAATTTTTATATTTTTTTTATATATTATGTTTAATTTTTTAATTATTCAATAAATTCGATATTTCAATTCAATATTATTATATAATAACTTTAATTTATTTAATATTTAATTAATTTAGCTTACTTTTCAATTTCCTTCTAATTAATTGTTTATTCAAATATATTTAATTTATTATGTACATAGCATAAGATCGGATGTAAAACTTATGCAATCTTGTTTGTTTTGTGTCTTATATATTCACTTTGTAAGGTAATATTGGATGTCTTCTCGCCACTCTTCTATATCCTTTGTAAATTGTCCAGTTTGTTATTTGTATTGTTCACATGTAGTAGTTTAATATTATGATATGACCTGACCAATTCCATTTTAAAATTCTAGTAATTTCAAATTTTTTTGTCCATTTGTTATTTCTCTAAACTAAATTTTGAATTTCGAAAGTTGTTAGATTTTTGATAATTCAAGTATATATTTGATATTATCGCAAAATATAACAAAAATTGATTTAATTTCTTAAAATTACGAGAATCTTTACCTCCTTTTAAATTTCTTTGTAATCTTAAATCTATAGGATGTAGTAAGTGTTTTCCGATCACAATGTAATATACATAAATTGTCCTCTATAAGTCAGGATTGGTAATATATTTTTATGATTAAATTAAATTTTCTTCGTTGATAACTAGTTGTTCTCATTTCGCTAAACATACGAAATAATTATTTCAATTATTTCTTAAGTCCAAAATTTGAGCTATTAAAAGTTTTTCTTTTAAACTTTCTAATAAATAAAATCGAACTTCGAAGTATGGAGGCGTTCATATTTAATTGAATTCAATCTCGGAGTTCTATTAACTTTGAGCAATAAGTAGAGCTTTAAAATCATAAAATAAATCTATAAATTATGTTGAGAAAGAAAGATTGACAAATGCTATAGCAAAGGTTAAAAAGTAGTTAGTTAGAAAACATAAACATATAGAGTTAAAATAATAATTATTTTTAAATTTTTTAAATGTTTTTAAATTTCTTATTTTAATTATTTAGAGCTCACTGTTAAGGATTAATAAAAACCATAAATTGAATGAAAAAAACTTCTAATGTCTGATAAGTATGTGAAAACGTTTATTAAATTCAAAACTTCAATAAAAAGTGTTATAAAAATTAACCAAGAATTAAATTGTCCCCTAAAGTGTTTCCGTCCTGATCCTGAACTGGATTATGTATCTTAAAAATGTATTTAGTAGTTTAATAGTCACTATCAAATCACAAGTTTTTAATTATTATTTATAATTATTATCAATAATATCATTTTTATATTACCACTACTCTTAAAATAACTAATATTACAATTTGTTAATACGCGTAAAGAATGTCAAGTTCTTTAAAAGGTCAAATTTTCAAAAAATGAAGCATTCTCTTTGCCTTCTATTTTTATGAAAATAGCAATTTCCTAAATTTAATGTTTACCCATAGTTTTGGTACACACATCAACAAGGTTCAGTTTGTTTTGTAAACATAATATAACAGATAATAAGACAAACTTTTATTGACAAGTTGTTTTTTTGCTACATATACGTCCATTTTTATCCATTTACTATTTTCAATGTTAGTCTATCAAACAAGAACTTTATTGGCTAAATTGTAAATATTTAAACCTTTTATAGAGCGGAAATCTATTACTGTATATAAATTTTGAAGTGTTGATGTATTTATTGCACAACTTTGTATAATATTGAACATTTTTTTTTTTACATATAATTTGATATTGGATTTCAAATATTTTTTTAAAAAAATAATGTTTCTAAAAAAAGCTTAATATATTTGAATAAAAGTTTTATAAATATGTTTTTAAAATTCAATGATATTTATCAATTTCTGATTAAATTACATTATTTCAACGAATTAATTATTATTAACTATATTTTTCTACTATTCTCCTTTTTATATTTTCATTTAGTTAGAACCAATTGATTAAATTCAAATTAATATAATTTATTTAGTTTAAAAATTACCAATAACTTTTTTAATTCTCATTAAAACAATAATGCTAATTATTAAAATGTTTAGCAACATGTTGTGCTACATAATTTCAACGCAGAATCAATTGTGTTGGAGAAATGTTATTATGTTGGGGGGGAAAATCTTCTTTTCAAAAATTGATTTTTGTTGTTATCTAACTTAATCAAAAAGTACTAAGATATCTTTAGATTCGTATAACAGATGTTTTTCCCCGAAAATTAAAATTTGTATTTACATATAGAAACTTTTTTTTGTTAGATATGTATCTTCTTATTTTATATTTAATATAACTTTAACTTGGCGGATAAAATCAAGTAATCAAATAATGTCAAAATTACTATTTTTACATAAAAATGGTAAGTTTTTAAAGAATCCTTTTACCGGGGCATTTAAAAGCAGTATATATTTAATTATATAACCTGTTTTATATATTCAATTATACCTTTATATATGCTTCAAAGGAAGTATTACCTAAATCCTTACAAAGATTAAATACTGAATTATAAAAATGTAATCTTTAAAAGAATCGATAAACGAGAAAAAACGATTTTTAATAGAATTGTTTATATGAATTTACTATTTAATTATTGAATTAAATAAAAATTATATGGTACCATTTTTAGAATACCTTTATTTGTATATTTATGAAATTCATATTAACCCCCATACTACCCTCAGAAAATATTATAAATAATATTCATATGGGTGGAAAAAAATAATATTTTAAAAATAATTTTTGTTTTTTTAAATATTTTTTTATTAATGTTTTTGTTATTTATTTATTATTGATCATAAGTTGTTGTTTAATGATTTAATATTCGTTACTTGTGATCCTTCATTATTATTAGGAATTAAAATAAATTGAACAAATTATACTGATTTACGAGTACCAATAGTTTTCCAACGGACTAATAAATTTAAAGATACTAACTAAATTACATTTTGTTATAAAAATATTAATTGAAATGAACCATGGCTAAAGAAAACAGCTTTACAGTATAACGTCTGAATATCGTTTAAAAGGATGTACCAAAATCCAGTCTTATAGGTTGGGTACGTTAGTCCGTTTTATATTTAACCAGTTTTATGTGCCTGTTTTCTTTCCCGTAAAAAACTGGAATAAAAAATGAATCAATGCTCGCTTCACTTAATGCTAGAACAAAATGCATTGGATGCTATGTCTATATATATTATAAGTCAATGGTGTAAATATATTTTGATCTACAATTTGTTCTTTGTTAATATTTAGCTGTATTTGAATAATTCTGTCCAGATTTTTAAATTCATATTTTTAAAACGAATATTTTTCTTTTAGGACAAATATCTTTGCCAGCAAAAATGGAATTAGGAAATACTTCAATAAAGGTAAATTATACATATAAATATTGTAAAAAAAAAACATCATAAATATATATGTGCAAATATAGAAAACCTTTAAGTTGTTAGAGAACCTTTAAAGCATCGTTAGAAAATAATCTTAAATGGTATTAAATAGTAAATTTATGGTCCATAAAATATAAACATCTTGTTGTATCCAAAAAAGGACTTGAAAATAATTTTATATTACCTATTTACTATTTATACAATAATATATTTTCTAAATGGTGATGTTAAGTGTGCACTTATATCCTTAAAAGTCATTAAATTTCTCTACATATGGGTTTTTCTGCTTTGTAAGTGAATTTCTATTGAATAAGATAAAATGTTGTATCCTTATAATAAAAATTAACTTAAAATAGTTTTCATAGCACTCTAGGTTTGTATTTCCATTTTTTTTTTGGAGTTGGCTTTGGAATGGAATGTGGCTTTTCTAAAATCTCGTACTTTCAAGTGTATTTCATTTATAAACCATTCACTAATTCAGGGAGCCTAGAGCCATTCCTCAAGCATACTATGTGGGCAGAGGCAGATGATTCCAAAATAGATAACTGCACACTTTATGCTGGTGTATAGCAAAAATTTAACTTGGAATGGTCCATATATTCGATGACCATGAAATCCAGGCAGGGATCAATAACATTTCCCAATTATTTAAGTGTTATGGACAAGTACCTGATAATCTGTATTATTCTGGATGTAGTAAGGATAAGATGAAATTCTTTTACGACGTTCTTAACAGACTGTTGCGAACTAATTGTTCCTGATTACAGAATATCTTCACTCTACCGAAAATGATAGGAGAGAATTAACGAAACGGAATGATGTAGCTAAATAAGGTATGCTAGTTGGTTTTTATTCAATAAAAACCAACGAAAATAATTTTATTATTATTAAAGTGATTATTAAAATAATAAAGAAATCGATTTAATAACCAACTTGTGACACAAAACTTAAAAATTCAAAGTTTCGTTCTACAAAATTATGTACCATAAGATTTTCTTTCTTCCTTGAAAAATTAAAATGTCCTAAATTTACAGAATAAACAAAAAAAAATTTAATAATAAAAAAAGCAATCAGAAAATATAAAAGATTATTATGAATTTTCTAACAATCTAGAAACATGACATGATGGAAATTTTATTATCCTATGATTGCTTTTCAATATTATAATGTATTTTAATCTTAAATCAACAGTACATAATTTTTGCAACAATGCTATATCCTTATTAATTTTATGCTTCTTAATTTTCTATAAAAGAAAATTCATTTATAATGGGTTACTATAACAAATTACTTTGTACTCAAATAATAATATATAATAATTTATAAATTCAGTTTGTTTAGAATTATGCAATTCCTTAAACCCAAAGAAGTTTTATTACAATCTATGGTAAATCTAATACATTTAATTAAAATTATCATATTTCCTCATAACTATATATGTATATAATATATTTTAATTCAAATTTTCCAATCAAATTCCTTTTTTATTACAAAATTAAATTCGATTAGTTTGATTTTCTTTCTTGATTGTTTTTTTTTTTAATAAATAAATCAAATAAAATATTCTAAAGATTTAACAAACGATGAAAATATTTTTATATGGCAATTTAAATCCTTTTTTAATTGTCTCCTAAACCATTTTCAATATCTCATAAGATTTTTTTTCCTTCCTATGTATAACTCAGCAACCCGCATTTTATTTCCATTAATGGTACCAAAAATAAAGAAATTATATAAAGAATTTAAATAAAGAAAATCTTGAGATAATTTGTCCGAGTAAACATTGTGTTTTTTTTATAGCTATATAAATTTTCATTAAAGAAAAATTTCGAAAAGGGTAATTAAAGATATTGAATCGAAGTATACGATAATCTGTAAATCTAAGAAGTTAAATGTGGGGACAAATATTTTATATATAATATAAATGAAATAATAATAAAAAAAAGGTCATCAATTAATGGAAAATAAAAATGTAAAGGAAAATGAAAATTTTCCCCAAAAAAATTCTTAAGACGATAATTTTAATTATAATCTTTTGTTCTTCTATATGGCATCATACAAAATACCCAAATGGTTATACCTTTTTATATGTTTATTAATATATGGTAAAAGAAAAATTGGAATTAATTATTATATGACTTTTGGTTATGTTTATATTTTTGTTGTGGTATTGTTAGATAATCTTTACTTTGATACCGCAAAATTATTTATTTGTGATTTGGGAACATGTGTATTATTATGCTAAAATAAATATATATTTTTGGTATCATATAGAGAACATTTAAATCTATTGTTACACAACAAAATTATTATAATTAGAGAGTTAAATATTTTTAATTAGTATTAATGTGAACTATATTTGGTAATTAATTGCAAGAAAATGATTATTAGTATGTATTTGTGAATAAATATTATATTTTGTTATTTTACAGTCTTTTTAAATTACTATAATTTTAATAATTTTTAGATAACGTCTCTACATATAAAAATAAAATATTGCATATATGATGATACCGAAATTTGAACTACATATTCGATAGTTTGGTACGGCCAAGGTAGATATGAGTTTTTTGCTTGAATAGTTCTTATTCTATTTAACTATAACATTTCATTATTAATATTATGATTATTATAAAAATAGTATTTCATTTGGAACCTTTGATTTGGACCTGCTGAACATTAGAATTAAAATTGTATGATTGTATCATCATGTAAAAGATTAGGAAATAAATATATTTAGAATATTTCCATGGAATCGATTGCAAATTAAACATAAAATATTTTATATCGATCGTAGAAAAATTAAAATTTTACATTTTTTCGAAAATCACATTTTTTTAAAACCACATTATTTGAAAATTACATTCAATATTAAATATTTTATCATACATATTAACTATAACTTAAAAATTATGGAAAACTAAGAAAACCAATGCTCAACTGATTCAAACATTTCACGTTATATGTGAAATAGTAACCTACGTAAAAAAAACCTTATACACTAAATTAATTACGGATGCAATTTGAACTAATTACGGACGGAATTAAAAAAAAATGCAATAAAACACAGTTAACGACTGCAAATACACGAAAATGTTCAAGCTGTACATAAAATATCGACAACAATATCCGGCGATTAAGAAGAACCAAACCTCATGGGCTTATTGCATCACTTTTACAAGAAATTAATTATTTATAATAACTTTCAGACAAATGTCTTTTTAAGAATCATAAACAAATCAGTTGCGTGTGCATTTTCCTTACATTATCCTTCGAGTTGTTCACCTATCCTATATAACAAAACTATTAGCTATTATTTGAATTATGCTTAATGTACCTAATTTTTAAGTAATAAAGCTTATATTATTGATAAAATATAACCAGCTTTCAGTTATTAGACGAGGACATTGATATATAAAATACTATAATATTTTAAAATATGACAAATAATTTTACTAATGGCTTTTCATATCAAAAAAATTTCAATTTTCCAAAAACATATTACTTTTTTTTAATTAAATTTTCTATAACCAAAAAATTTTTTAATTTAATTAAAACTGGAAAATATTTTTATCAAAAAAAAAAAAAAAACTAAACTTCCATTAAAAAAGTAATCATTAAAAAACCATATATTTCAACTTATATACTATATTTATATGCCAAAAAGGTAATTCATGTTAACCATTATTACTTTATAGCCTCCGAAAAAAGCAATCCTTATTCATGAATGTCTCATTTAAGGAAATATATAACTATATTTATATATATGTACTCTTAGTTTTCGCTAGAACAATAATAATGCAAATTATAAAAACACATAATACCTGGTGCTGTTATTCTAGTGTTTTAATTAACGATAAATCAAATTTTTTAGCATTTCCGTACTTAATGGTAACCATAACCTAAAAAAAAAAAATAATGTTTAATGTCTATACGTATACGTATTTATATACATATTTCTAGTTAGGATAGAGCACTAAAAATGATTTATGATGGTCGTTTTAAGAAGTTCTAAAGAAAAAATTTTAAAAGATTTTTTTATGTATTTCATTTGAAAGTGATATTACTTTTATTTAATCTTATATTATAATAATGATTTTTTAAGAGAGGTAAGGATAAAAAACACCATTCTGTTAAATATTAAATAATTCTCTGTGATTATCTTATTTTTCTATATTAATTTTTTTTTTAATAAATATGTCATTTAAATGCTGTCGGAAGTAAGTATAAGCTTTGAGGTATTTAAATGTTTGGGCATAGTATAATTAAATGTCAGTTTAAGTTATTCCATTGCATCTGAGACCGGATTGCAATCATAATGGCAAAACGTAATTGAAAAAAAAAAAAATATTTAATATAAAATTGAAATGAACATAAAATACGAAAAGTAAGCATAAAAAAAAATGCTTAGTTTAGTATTAGAAATGAGAATTATTGAAAAAAAAATATGTTGATTATAAATATGGGCATAATTATAATTAATTTCAAAATTTTATTATATATTATGAATTTAAGGATATAATTCATATTTAAATGTAAATATTTGAACAGTTTCAACATGAAATCTTCTGTTTTAGACAGTTCAGGTCAAACGTTTCCCAAGAAAATTTTTTTTTCAATTGTAACTTCTCAAAGACAAACGAAGCTTAATAAAATTTATTCAAAATCTAATATCAATTTTTACCCATAACTTCCTGAAAAATTAAACTATTCAAGTTTTATGCACTAATTTTCTCTCAAGGACTTGTGCCGAAAACTTTATAACTAACATTTTTTTTTGGCCAAAACTAATTTATTTCATTCGACAAAATACAATGATAAAACTAAAGTTAAAAACTTTAATCTCTTGTCTATTTCCTACCTTTCCGTCGTCTTACAATCTGAAACTTTATTACAACTAGTACGACTACAGCATTTTACTTATGTTTTAGCATAAATTCAATGTTGTGTTGTAATATCTTCGAGAGATATGCTTTTTTTTTTTGTTTTTACTGTATGAAGAGTTTTGAAATTTTGATCTTTTGTTTTATGACTTTTTATTTTATTTTTATTTATTTTTTTCTGTTTTTTAAGGAAGAGAAATTTATTTAAATCTAGTCTGTTTGTATTGTTTGTTATTAAAGGAAAACTTTTTCAACTTATTTTATAAGTACCAACTTTTCCAAAAATATTTTAGTATAGACTTTTATACTTATTTATATGGAAATATTTATGGAACCATATGTTTTGTAGGTGAATTAAACTTTTAGCATAATAATTAATAAAATATTTTATTAAGTTTTTGTAAATATCTTGTGAATTTAATTCTGTACATTTAATTAGGAAAGATGGACAAAGCTTATTTGAAATAAAAGTTAGTTTTGTTCTTATTCTGGTGTATGGATAGGTCAGATATAAATTTATTTAAAGAAATAAGTTAACAATAAATTTTAAATCATAAAGCTAACAAGACATTCGATTAAGTAGCTGACCATACAACTGTATATAGTTATTCAAAGAAACTAGGTACCGAAATAGTTCAATCATCACTGCTTCCGGAAGCTATTTGTTTTGCTGATCTCACCATGAATAAATCTATCAAATTAGTTCATTATTTGTTTGTATGTATAAATTGTATCTTCAACATTTCAAGTTCATAGTATTCTGTACAATGAGTCATAACAACATTATAAATTTCTTCACATGTTATAATGACGGATGACCCTGAAATAATGAAGTTCAAATACGTATACGTCCTTTATATATAGAAAAAATGATAATAGACAATTTATTTAATACAAAATCTGGTTCAAAATAAAACTATAAATTGTTCTGGCAAAATGAAAATTTTCTCAGTAACCTCAAAACTTATCCTGTTTTTTGTTGGGTCTCTCGAAAGTTATGATAATTACATATTTAAAAAAATTGAATTTTAAACAAATCCAAATATTAAATAATAATATTAATAAATTTATAAATATGAACAATTTAATTCCTTTTCCTATTAAATATAACATCCGGTAACAAAGGATCCTTTAATTTTAAGGATTACTAAAGTTCATTGTATTATTACAAAAATATCATATGTAATTATATAAACATTGTATATCCCTTTATATATACATATAAATAAATATCTTATGGAAAATGATAAGGTCTTAATTAACACAAGACCAAATTTTATTAAACAATACACCAATCCAAAAACTAAAATTACACGCTTTTACCAAAAAAAACAAATAAAGGATCCTTTCGACTAACTCCTAACATAAAATATCCGCCAAAACATTGTATGATATTGTTGACATGAAAAACTATCCTTCCGCAAAAAAAGCTATTAAAACAGACTATTAGGGTTAAATTAAACCTTTCGTTGATAGAACATAATGATATCAGATTTGTACGACGTAAAAAGGGATTCTATTGTATAGCAAATATTGTAATTTTGTAATTTTGAATACCATAATGTAACATATATATATAAGAAATTTATGTTTTATCCAGTTTTTTTTTATTATTATTATTATGACTATATTTGTAGCTATATAGTTTTAATTGCTTTTATATGAGCCTTGAATGAAAACTTGATGAAGTGAAAGAAATGTAAGTTTTATAACATTTTATTTAATTATATAGTAATTTTTTTTCTATATTATATCTCACAATTTTATTGGGTAATCTATAAATTATTGGGTAAATTTTGAAATAATAATAAAAATAAATGAATTCCTTTTTTCATTTTTCCGTATATAATATCACAAATTTAAATTCATATTATGATTTTTATGTATAAAATGTGAAATTTATAAAAACACATTTGATCTATTTCGCAAAATTTTCTAGTTACGTATAAAATTTGTATAACCAAAACATATAAATAGAAAATTTATGAAACTATACTAAAGACCCGGAAACAAACAATCTTCAAGTTTCATTTATGTACTGATGGCCGGATATGATAATATTTTTTTTATCATTTATTAAATTTATTTTTTCCATAACAAAAATGTAGAAATTCTTTTTATTGAAAACAGGTACAGAAATAAAGAAATTGTATCTATTTAATAGAATTTATTTGAACTGAAATAAAAAAAAAAAAGAAAATAGAAAATTGAAGTTTTAATAAAAAAACAAAAAAAGTGCATGCAATGAAGACATAAATCGAAAACTTGATGTGTTTTTTTTTTAATGTAAAAAATATAAAATAGTTTTTTCTACAACATAATATCCTGTTATGTAAATAAAAGTAAAGGAACATTTTTTTGGTTTCCATTTCTTTTATAATGCAAACTGTTCTAATATAAACTATGAATAGAAGAAAACTTTTGATCGTTTGACACTTTAAATTGAATAACACAATTTTCTTTCATACATTTATACTTAAGAAAATTTCATTTCTGGAAAATCAAAGTTACATTTTATTGAAATTCTATGAAATTTGGAAAATATTGACAGGGTACTTGACAGGGCAATTTATAAATTTAATCTTAATAATATGATAAAATATTTGTAGAAATCATCCTGTATTTCGATATGATCATTTTCTGTGGGAATATAAAAAAAATATTTGATATATAAATTTAAGGATTTCCAATGTGACCTAAAAATATTCATTTATATATTTTATATTCGAAAGATTTAAATCAATTTAATTTAAAGAAAACGAATCAAAAATAATGCGTTATTTAAAAATTGGTCATGTTTCAAGTTTTAGTTTGCAGAAACAAATATTAAGATATTTCCTTCTAAACAGACAGGTCCGAATTTGGATGAAAGTTTAATGGGGATCCTTAACAAGTCGATATTTTTACATTTTTGTTAATTTTAAAAAAAAGATTTTTAAGAGTTGAAATACACTTTTAAATGGAAATTTAATTTTTTTTAAATTATGTTATATGAAATGAAATTTGACAAACCAGAATCGAATCCGACACCTAAAGTAGTTTAGTGAATATTTTTATATGATTTTCATTACTTTTTTTGAAAATACTCTACTTAAAAAGGAGCTAGCCTTAAGATTCAGTCTAGTCAGGTTAATGTAAATCCGATTTTATATTCTGGATAATTTGCTTCTACTTAAATATAAAAAAAAAGTTATATTCTTCAAATAATTTAAAAATCGTGATGTTTTTTAGTAAAATAAAATATTTTCAAGGAAATTTTCTTCTTTTGGTTCAGTGAAGAAAAACATTATAGAAAATCTAAATAAAGTATTTTCTGAGAAGCACAACTAAATTATGAATATTTAATATATTTTTTATAGTATACATACATATACATATAATTATAATGTATATTTATTTTTACTTTATAAAAAAACATAAAGAAAAACTTTACAATTCGTTTTGTAAAGTTTAAAAGCATTATTCTTCTGATGCAACACTTTCAAAACCCCTCAGCAAATTGAATATATATAAGAGAAATGTTTCTGAATTCAAGAAACCACATAAGTTTCAAAATATATAACCAAGTCAGTAATTTTATTTTTCATTGAATAACTTTTGCAAAATTAACTTTCATACATAAATACAAATGTAAATATGAATATTAGTTTTATTTTATAAAGTTATGTCATACAAATTAGTTAACCCTTCATTACTATCACGTGAATCTGATACAACCAATTTGATAAAAACGCACCAAAATCTAATGATAAATAAATGCTACAAACCTACTCAATGTGTATTTTAACAGTCTATTTTCATATATTTTTTTAATAAATCTTACGCCGCTGGGGAATATCAAAAAAACTAAGATTTCTATATTTAAAAGTGTAACAACGAAAATCATTTTTTATCATTTAGTTATTATTAACTTATAGTTATTCGCTGATTCTAGACATATTCCACTAGTGGATTTCTGTCGAGTGATATTGTGTCTAGTGAATTATTCTAGTGGAATCATCCAGTAACGAATTCTCTTTATTCACTGATTTGATGTAATAATCTATATAAAAAATGCAGAATACCAAAATTATTTTCCATGCATTGTTACGGAATATTAAAAAGAATAAATTCTTCCTCATAGAAGTTCCTCATAGAAGTGAATTTATAAAAATGGTTGGTTAGGTTTACATCCACCGATAGGAAGAACGAAATAAATATTAACTTTAGTAATGTAGAGTTAATAATTTCAGATTTACTCCATAAAAATGAAAATAAAAACAATGTAAATAAAATAATCTATAAATAAATATAAATTTATTAAATTTTTTGATTAAATTTTATTTAAAAAAATTACACATGAAATTATAATTCATTTATATTTGATTTTGCTTACTTGACTATTGGAAATTCTTACAATTTATCTAGATATCATAGTGTAGATACTGTAAAACATTGAATGATCCACAAATTGAAATTATAAACTTTTTAAACATAAATTATCAGGTACCCCATATTTTGACAAAATATATTAGGATAAAATATTATTTTTTGACCAATTATTATTTTTTATTTGGTTACCTATCCATAAATTCACAATTATATAATTTATAAGATAAAATTCTTGAAATACAATTAGAAAATTCACTCTCAAAATTTCCTATTAATTTCTAAATATATAATATAATATTTCAAATTTATTATTCCCAAATAAATTAACTAAAACACATAAAATCCTTTATCATTAATTTATTAAAGGAAAATTATATATTTAATAAAATATTATTTATTGTACAAAATTTGAATAATTTTTAAATATTCATTTGAGTTACGTAATAAATTTGAAAACACAAATTATGTAAAATTATGATTTTTTGTAAAATTGTTGTTTCAGAGAATTAATAATACAATAATAAATATATAATTTTGATTTTATACTTAATATCCTTAACTTCCTCATACAATTTTAAAACTTACTTTCTAAAAAATGATTATTTCGATGATTATTTCCAATGAGAAAAGTTTTTTTTTTTTTTTTACTGTCAGTTCTATCGACAAGTACACAATGACAGACTAAAATTTATATATCTAATCAGCATATACGTAATTCAAACCATTTCCGAGAATTTTACAAAACTGTTGAAAATATACTTATCTAAAGAGGTCATCAGATAATTTCAAGAAAATCCATTCTTTTTTTAAGTTTACTTTAGATAAATTTAATGTGCAGTGAATATAAAAATACATAAAAAAAAAATTTGTGTGATTTTTTATTTTATTGGACACTAAGATATTATAACAAATTTATGTATTATTGTAATTTTCAGATTTGGAATTTTGTAGTTCAGTAATGCAAGGACATTAAGATTAAAGCTGATTTTTTTATTGATAAAATATATAATAAAAAATTGTAAAATTTAATGCAGAAATATTAAAAATATTAAATGGATTTCAAATATTAAATGAAATGGATGTCGCCTTCTAAAATATTAAATTGACTTCAATTTTTTTTAAATATATCAAATAAGCTAAAATTTTAATACTATATTAAATGCATGAATCATTTAACAAAATCAGATCAAAATAGCGACATTCTGTCAGATCGCAAATAAGATTCTTAAATAAGCGGGAGTAGAATAACCGCTTGTTTAAAAATGTGCAGATTCACCAATGATTATAAAATTTAGAGTTTTCAACACGCAACGCAACGGCGCAGGTGATTTATCTAACCTTAAATTCCCTGGTTATACAGAGTTCATAAGAGTATATTACTACTCATTTTAATGATTGCAAAAATAACTAAATATCTAGCTATAATATTATTAATATTTTACAAATTCTAATTCGATATATAAATTTGTAATATTTTCGGTATAAAAAAAACTTATGAAAATCCTTCTAATAATTGTTAAAATTAAAGAATAATTTAATACAAAATGCTAAATTGTATAAATAAATCATAATTATTTATTAGTAGAATACTGTCAGGACACAATATTTCATTTATAGAAAATTTATGCTTAAATAATGTTGGAAATAAAAATAAAGTTATTTCGACATTAAAAATCAACGTTTTCCATATTCCAAAAAACTTTTTTCTTCTTTAAAAGCTTAAATTTATTAATGACAACACACAATTATTAATAGATATAACATTCGAAATACTGTTCTATATAGTACCAATTAAACTTTTACATTTTCTTCTATTTGGATAATTGCCGAAATTAGTCAAATTGTTTGATGGGGAAAAACTTTCCGAATTAAAACTCTTTCAAACCAAACAACAAAATGAAGAAAAAAAAACCAAACCAGAAAAATATCATAAATATTAACAAGAAAATAATGAGTTTACATTACAGGATAATAAACAACAAAAATAATAAAAAACAATTTCTTTTTGCTGAATTAAATTAACCTAATTTTTTCGTTGTTAAGCTCAATTAGAAAAGTAATTTGTCAAGCATTAATATAGAAAAGGATTGTGAATATTTAAAGATATATCTATAAATTGTATTAGAGTGTAGAGTGTACAAAAACAAAAAGAAAAAAATCGGTAATTTTTATTTAGCAGATATTGTCAGTTTCAGATTTCTAAATGCCTTAGGTTATATATCCAACTTCATTGATAATTCTATTTAGAAATAATTTTATTTTTGTCTGACAAAAGTACATAACATTTAAACTATTCCGATTTTGAACATAATTTTTATGCTGCGACATAGAAAAGTGAAATATGATTTTTACTAGTTTTTTTTTTTGAAAAAACTTTGCTAAAAATCAATTATATTTTAGTTTTGTTTCTTGTTGATGTCATTATATAAGAAAAATAAAAATTATATGCATTTAAACAGAATTTATGTTGAATGTCCTGTTACGGATCGGATTTAAAATTAGTTGGTTTAAATTGTAAATTTATAACATTATATAAATATATACAAACATTTTAAAATCTAATCTAATAAATAACATAAATTATAATATTTAACTTTAGTTTCCTTTTTGATGATAAAAATTCATATCATTTTCATCAATTATCCGTAATCCTAAGTAACCCTTGTGTATTTATTCAATCATTTCGTTTTCTTAATAAATTTATTTTCCTTAATATGTATAATATATCTTTCTCTCTCTAAATATTTCTGAATAGTCCTGAAAAGTTTTAGTCTTAAGCTTTTGTGTCATAATTATTGGAAAACGCTTGAAAAATAGAAAAATTTATCTAATGACTGATTTTACAGAGTTTCAAAAATAACCGTTCCAAGTGAGGTTTAACTTAAGTTGCAGATGGGTAGATCTTAACATTCACTTTTGACACTCTTTATACATACATACAAAAGCAAATAAATACATATATACTCACAAATTTCAATATCACATCAATTTTTATGCTACATTTTCATTCACAATATCATTATTTTCAATTATAATTCACAATAATAAACAATTTTTTGGTTAAGCTAAGAGTAGAGTAAATATTGATTGAGAAACCAAGTAAGCTTAAGTTGCAGACTAAAACTTATTACTAATTTGTTACAACAATTGTGATCCTTTACTTAAATGATTTTTATTTGATTCTGTAAAATTAAATATTATAAGAAATTCCAGATAGAAATTTATAATTTGCATGTATATGAAAAATTTGTTATCAAAAAATAAGAAAATATAAGTACTAAAAAGGGAAAATTCATCAAAAGGATTAAAACTTATTATACAATGAAATATACAATTAAAGGAATGTTCTTGGGTAAACAGTCATTTTCCATTATAATTTAATTTCATTTAAAAAAAACAGAAAAACGATACAAATTACAAAATTGTTTCGAATTATTTATTTAATGTTTTCGGTAAAAATCATGTTCGGAAAAACATACAAAAACTTTTATTAAACACATTTAAAATTTAATTTAATTGATAATTTAAAAATGTTTTCAACTGTCTATATTTTATTTAAAAATTAGTTCGAAAATTTGTTAAACATTTAGAAAAAATATACTAAAAATTATGTAAAACTCTAATTTGAAGTACACGGTTTTCAAATTATATTTAATGTTATAAAGTCTAAGAATATTTTGCGATATTTATCATACATATAGCTTCCTATAAAGCGTTTCCATTACTATCTAAGTAATACAGTATACAGAAGAGGTGCGAAGAGTGGATATGTTAAAACAGTCTTAATATTTAGCAATAATATAGCCAAAATACTAGGTAACAGCCTTGTATAAGTTATTGCTCTCTAATATATCTGGACTGTTTTAAATATTTGACTTAATTAATGATTTATAGAATTAATATAAAAATATAAAAAAAAAATCTTTTGGATTCTTAATATATTTGCAACTGATGCTTTAAATTAATTAAGTAATATTTTGTTATGTAATCCGAAGTTCCATCATTTAAAAACCATTAATATCTGGACCATTATTTTCAGAAAATCAGTGAACCATTAAATGCTTCAACCTAAACCTGACAAACTGAATAATGTGAATTATCTTACACTAAATAATTTAAATTGAGATATTCAATTTCAAAAAATTACTTTCATTTCAATCTAAAAGAACTTATTTTATTGATTCGTTATTATTAAAATGATTTTTAAATTTTTGGCATCCAAAGTCACGTTTTATATTTTTCTGTACATACAATATGAAATTTTTGCATATATAAATTTAATTTCTTCAAATTTCTGCAGATTTGGCAAAAACTTTTATTTTATTATTGATTTATTTAAATAATATTCTATTTAATTTCGAAAAAAAAATTTACATTTACTCAAAAGTTGTCATATAAAAAATGTATGATTTTTATTATATTTATATAACTTTAGCAAATTTTAATAGTATTACCTTGCCACCTATCATACCAAAAGTTTTTATATTGATTTTCTGTACTGTACCATGTCGTGACATAAAGTATTATATAATAGTAGCACGATTTAATATATTATTATTATTCAAAAACTGAACAACATTTTATCAACGATAATAACAATAATAATATGAATTTTATGCTCATAAAATAAGATCAGCATAAATTTTATATTTATGCAAATTCATATATTAATATAGTTTTTTAAAATTATAGAATTTTTATTATTCATTTTAAATTTCACAAAAATATAAATATAATATACTAAATAAATCTGAATGATGTTCGATAAATATTTTTATGACAAATTCATATCCAAAATTGAATATAAAAATATAAATTTAACCTAAAACAAAAATTTTGTTCAATTTAGTTTTCTTTCATAAATAAATTGACTAAATTATAAACAACAAAAATAAAAATTAATATTGATATAAATATAAGAAAAAATATCTAATATTAAATTGACAGTTTGATTGATCATAAAATGTTGAAAATTATATTTGACCCATTTCAAATCATAAAAAAAAAAAAAACTTTTTTTTTTACTATATCTCTAATCAAATATTTATAAAAACTCAGGTGTTTAGTTTACATTACAGTTTCTTTTATCAATATTTTATATAGGATAGAATTTTACATGATTCTGATGGCATCGTCGTACGTCGTATATGACAAGGACATAAAATTTATAAAGGTGACTACTTTCTACAATATTTCTATAACTAAAACATAATATACCAAAGATATATTTTTTTTTCTGTTTTTTGTGAAGAATTAAACGAACATGATGAAAATTCCCAAAAGGATGCAAAAGGTTTTTGACACTTTAATTGTTTCTCCTTTATTAGTTTTACCTTATTTGAATAATATGAAAAAAAAATAACTTTTCTATTGAAATTTATATAAAGATTTTTTGGTATTTAATTCATTTTATTATTATTTTTCATAAAGAATCCTGAAATAAATTTTCAATTAATCAATTGACCAGCATTTTATGCAGTATTAAATTGAGGTTATTTTTATATATTTATTGTTAGAATTGTGTAAACTTTTGAATTAGTACAAAAAGATTGATTTGTTATGTTAAAATTATATAAAATTTGAAATTACTTTTCATCTATACATTGTCAGCATAAAAAATTTCGATATTTAGATTATATCTAGCTATTGATATTTTGGATTTATTGTCGTTATTATGTGTACAGAAATGTAATTATTTGTAGGTATATATATAAAATTTGAGTTGTAAAATTTATGATGGTACAATAACACCTAAATAATTTATAATATTAAATCGCGTGTATATATTTACACTTTCTGAGGTGGCAACTGGCAAATTTGTAGAATTTTAAATGAAAAACTACCAATAAAATAATTTTGCAATTTAAATTCTATATTTTTATGACCATGATGAATTTTAATTTAGATTGCTTAAATCAAATTAAATTTTATTTTTGGAATTTTTGGTTATAAATAATATATAAATATTATTCTGATGGTGCAATTTGACATATGCATTGACAAAATTTAAATAAATTTTAACAATGCAGTATTTTAGAAATGTTATGTTTATATAGAATTCTATATATTAAATTAGCATAAAATTGTTCATATTATTCAATGTACAATAAAATGAATTTATCAATAATTGTGATGAAATCCATGATGAATACATAAATATATAATTTGTAAATAATAATTATTATTTTACTTTCAAATATAGTATATAAAATTTGAATATTTCGTAAATTATTGTAAATAATTTGATAATTATAATTAGTTTAACATTTTCATATTATTATATTTATAAAATTTTTGAAATTAAGAAAATTACCTTAAGTAAATATTAAATTTTACAATTTTTTTATTATATTTTATCTAATTATGATAATATTATCATTTTAAAAAGATTTACAACAAAATTTTAGTTAGCATATGCCAAAGTTCTCACATAAAACCACAATTTTATTTAAATTTTTTTATTTTTTTGATGATTTTTTTATTTTTATTGAGGCAAATTAATACTAAAAGATTAACGAAATATTTAACATGTAATTACAGTTTATTTTAAGGATTAAAAAACGTTAAAAATAATTTATTTCAGATATTTATGTGTGGGTTAAAATTTATTATTCATATAATAAAATCAGGATTTTATGAAATTATTATAAAAATAATATTTAGTATATTTCCTAATGTACAACTGAAAATAACACTATTTGAAAGTTTGTCCTTTTTGGAATAAATCTGAATAACGTAAATATTTTAAATTTATAAATAATGTCAACCTAATTTTAAAGGTTTATTAAAAATTTAAATAAATTTATACAAACATTTTCGTACTTTCAATTAAATAATAATTATATATAAAATGCATTTAAAATTCTGACGTATTTCAATTTAATTTCATATTCATGTTTTAATAAAAATAAAATTAAAAAAAATATGTTAATGTATAAACTTATCTGTTTGTCTTTGTAGGACACGAGTATAAAATTTAAATATTTATTGTACATTTATGGTGAGAAATTATCCGTAAATTTTATACTGTTGTTTATTTATATCCTTCTCATCTTGACAGGATGTTTTATATTTGTTTAACATATTTTATAACCTTAAGGATAACAGAAAGGATACTTTTTCTGAAAATCAAATGTTGAAAATTTTAATCCACTTAACATACTAGAATAAACTTAAGGCATATACCCACAAATTTCTTACAACCTGTCGCTATAAGAAAATTGTTAATTCATGCAATCCAACCAAATATTTTCTTTAATGTAAAGTTAAATTAAATGCGATTTATATATATAATATTTTAAAAGATAACATTTTACAATAATCATTCTTATATACAATTTCATTTTGATAAAAATCCTTGAGTTGAAAAAGATTTGCGTTGGTGGTGTCTTTCAAATAAAATTATACACGAAATTTTTCATCTGACAAACAAGAATATATATTGAAAAATAAAAACAAAGAAAGGATAATTTACCGGCATCAAGGTAAATAAACTGACAAAATAAAAAAAAAATATGAATATTAAAAAAGATTTAAGTACCAAATAAATTTAAATATTTTAATATTTAACCACGATTATTTGTATAATTATTAATGTTATTTTCTGTTATGTAGAAAATTAAAATTTTGAATTTAATATAAGTGAAAATTTACATAAATTTTTCTATATAATATATTTATCCCTATACATAACTATATTTATTATAAACATAAAATTCATATAAAAATTCAAAAATTATAATTAAATAAAAGATTTTATCACGAATTAATGTAACCAGAAATGTATAATAAAATTACCACTTAACTAATTAAAATCAGTTTTCATAACAAATATTTATATATAAATATATTTTTTAAATGAAATTTTTTAATATGGAATTTAATAATTTATTTTTAATAATCCTTTGTTTTTTAATGTGTCGAATTTTTTGTTAGATACCAAGTCGCTTATTACCGAAAATGTTTAACAAAAATTAATATTAATTCATTGTTTTGTTTTAATATATTAAATTAGTCATTAATCTACAACTAAAATCATTTGAACATAAATTATTGGCTGGCATAACCTCGAAATCGAATAAATACTAGGAAATAGTACACTTTAAAAATCCAGAATTCATATTTAAGTAATTTAATTCTTGATAGTAAAAATATTGTTATACTATTTTTGCTATCAAGATTCAAATTAGAGATTAGAATAAAAATGGTTGTCGCATGATATATCGAAAATTAATACTAGTTAATTCGAACTCTTTCCGAGGACCAATGCACCTTTACTCTTTGCGAAGACTAATGCTGCTTAACAATGCTGCAAGCACAGTAATATTTCAAATATCAAGTTTTTGATCAAGGGTTTATTAATACTTGAGAAACGTGTTTTTTTATAAAATTTAAACAATTATTAAGAATCTGGCAATTGAATAAGTTAATAATGAAGGGTTAGAGTTGCCTAGGTATTTAATATGAAATATCTGGTAATTAATAAGTAACTAATAATCGTACTGCTTATGTACCTGACCGGGTCGTATAATATTACTAATAGTTTAAAGTTTCAATACATACTATAAAAAGCAGGCTTTTCTTGAGGGTCTACCTGGCGATATAATGAAAATGATACTGGACGTAAATGATAATGAATAATAGCGTTTTCTTTTTAAATGCTTTTGCTCCTATTACCTGATCGAAATGGAGTAAGAAGTAGCGTGTTAATCCAAGCTTTAATGTTTTATTTTTCTTATAATTTAAGTGCTTAAGTTAAGCAGCTAGTGACTATTCTATTAACATTAATTTTGTTTTCGGTTATGGAAACATTTAATATTAATCCACTGCGTATAGTAAAATTATTTCTCAGCATGTGAGAAAGTACAACAAATCACGCTTAAGCGTAAAAGATATAATATTTGTTTAACATAGCCATACTAATAATATTTCTCTTTATGCTTGCTGTCTCTGATCTAAACAAATGATCGGTCTCTTTCTCAAGTACCTCTTGAAATAAGGTGCTGGTGTCCGAGATTGATAAGCATTATATACTCAATTACTCAACTAATAATATATGAATTAGATAGTGCCCATGGGGAGAAGCTGTCTTAACCAGACACAACATGCATGTCTATATAACTATAAACCACAGCAATTACCTCTCTTCTGGTTGTGCAATACTCAATATAAAAATTACAATTTTTCTAAAAGAATTAGATATTGATTAAAGGATATACTAATTTTATATGAATCTATATCCAATAATTTTTTACATTTAAAAAACTTTGAATAAAAAACTATTAATTTAAGAAGTAATTTTAATAATATATTTATAAAAAAAAATCTTTTTTTTTTGTTTTATAATTAAAGTTTCATTAAACTTTTCAAGGAATTTAATTTTTAACTAAAAAAAAATACATTATGACAACATTGTTTTTTCCATGTTCAAATTTGAAAATAATAGTTTTACTTAAAAAATATAAAGAATTTTTATGAAATGAAATTTTTATGAATATCCTTATTGTTTATGCTACGGAAGAATTTTATTTAAAATAGTAAAATATAAAAAGTTTTTTTTTGATATTTTAATATAGAAAAGTTGAACTACTTCACTTTGTCTAGGTTATGTTTTTTATTTTTTGTCGTTATTTTATAAAAAAACTCCGCTACTATTATTCTTATTATTATTTTTTTGACAAAAATATCCTTTTTCTTGTTCTTTCTGCATAACGAATTCTAAAAAGGAAACGCGGTGAAATGGGGACTATATAAAATATTTAAAATTTCCTGAAAAATTACAAAGCACAGTAAAGTTAGATATTAGAGGAAAACTGACTAGCCTGTTCTCTCTTCGTTCATCATAAATTGTAGAAATATTTTATAAAGTTTCTTTAATAAAAAAAATTGTTACTATTCGGATATTTTATTTCTTCTCGTCTTATCTCATGGGCTTTTGTCATGATAGAATTTTAAAAAAAATAATAATATTGCAGATGTTACTGGATAGTTTTTCTTTAGAGAATTATAAAATTTTAGTTATTCTTGTCTCTAAAGGATATTTCACTCAGAATGAAAAATCAGTAACAGGAGAGACGTCATAAAAAATTTTAATTTTTAATATTTCTATCCATTCAAAAGAAATAATATTGCGACCAACAATTTTATTTATTTTTGTATAATTTCGAATACAATTTTTAATATCTTTTAATAAAAATCTTAATAAATTTCAATAAATTAATAAAATTTACATTATTGTAACGAAAGTAGTAAAATATCCAAATAGATTTTGATTTTTTTCAATCAAATTAATAAATTTATACAATGTATAATAACATTTTTACAAATTGGAAAAAAAATTATCTAATAATTAAATTTTTCATTTCAGATTTTTTGAAATTATATTACAAAGCATCGACTGCAATTATGTAAATACTATTTCCATAAAAATATATAAAAATAAAACGAATTTAACGAAAAGTTTGACTGGCTAACCATAATGAGTTTCTGCCGAGTTGAGAAAACTTACTTTTGCTTCGGTACTAAAATATAAACTAGACGGAAATTGATATTCTAAACTAAAAAATTTATATAAACTTTTGTTGGTTTTCGTTAACTTAAGGAAATTGCAATATTACTGTCGTACATGACGAACAAAATTGAATAAAATTTGAAAATTATATCAAAATGACATTGCAAAAAAGTTTGAATTCATTTTAAACTTGAACTGAATATCAAATCAAATGTTTACAATGAATTTGATTTTAAATTAATTTTTTATCGTATCAATCGATACTTAAATTGATTGGCTGGTCAAAATTTTATTTTATTACAAAAATAATTATAAAATTTAATTCTCGATTAGTTTCGACTTATTAGAGGTGATTATCCAAAAGATTTGCTTGCTAATGTCCTCACAAGTCAAAAGTAAAATAGTGTAAAAAAGTAATTAAAGCAAATTGAAATGAACATGAAAAAATTAGTTCGAAAGTGAAGTTTTCTTAATTTTACTAAAATGAATTTGCCAGTAATTAGCTCTGAAATAAATTTATGAATAAACTCTTGTTTTCAATATTTCTTAAGTGCATTATGAAGTGTGGATTGAACTTTGATTTACCCATCCGCCGAAAAACCGTCACATCCGACAAAGTCGGTTGACGCTTTTCAGCAATGCAATGTAAAATTATATTTAAAATATTTATAAAAATATTTTAGCTATTCAATTAGTAAATTTATTTGGTAGTTGGATATAAAAAAATCTCAACAATAATTGTCAAAACAAATTTCAGAATGGCCTCTGCAACGGAAAGTATGCAGTTGAACCATACTATTCGCCGTGCAAGAATTTAGTCGCGCAGGAGGTTTCTGATTGTTTGGAATTGACCGTCATATTTAATACGAGTGTGTAAATCAAGTTTGATTTATTACACACAATGTAAATCACATGGAAATCTAACATTTTTTTTTGTAGTATATTTTTACTTAGTGAATAACTAATCGTATTCAAAAATGTAGTCATAAATTTGCAGCAATTACGATTAGAAATATTTGGAAAACATGTCGTGTTACTACTTTAGCATGAATTTTTAAAATTAACATTATTTTTGTTGTACATTTTCAATTATTGTTTTTGATTTAATGAAGCAATCAAAAATAAATTGAAAATTTATCAGTCTTCAATTAAATACATATCTAAATAAAAAAATCCATTTTTGGTACCAAAAAAAAATGATACTAAACATTGGCGTAGAATTTTGAAGAAAGATTTACATAATTTATTTAGGTATTTTTTACATTTTTATATCGGTGTAATTGAAAATTAATTTTAGTTATTAATTAAGAGATGGCGTAGTATTAAAATCCACCTCTGATTATGTCTTTTTACATAAATTTTATATGATAATATGATTAATGTTCATAATGTTTTAGATAATAATTTTTATTTGTAGAATAAATGTAGAAAAATTATGATTATATGAAAGGGTAATGGATAAAGTTTTCTAGCTGAAAAAAAGGATATAAATTTATAAAAATTTAGAAGAAAAATGGTATGAAAATAAACTTCAAAGAATTTTTCTTTTCTTTTTTTAAATAAAAATATTTCTTAAAAATATTTTAAAAGTAAGTTTAATTATTGTATAGAGACCTTTAAGTCCTCCTGTAAAGCAATAAAAATTCAGGACTTGTAATAAAAAATTAAGACTTTTAATAAAATTTTACTTCAAATTTAAATTTTAAATTTTAATTGTATAAATAATTTAAAATAAATTTATTGTGGTACTAGTCATTAAATGAATTTAAATAAATATAAATTAAATATTAAATTTTATATAATGACATAAAATTTAATATCTTAATATATTTTTATGATATTCACTGAGATTTATATAAAAACTATAACCGCATTATTAATTGGAGGGTATGTTTTTTTTGAATAGGTTTAGATCATTGCCAGCTTGTTGAATATCTTGTTATTTATATGAATTTAATACGTCAGATAGCATTTTCATCAAATAGCTATAAATAAAATTCCCCCTCATAATTAAATTTTGATAAATGATTTCATTTTATTAAAATTCAATTCTAAATAAATAGAAATATCATTAATCTTTGAATAATTATTATTGAAAAGTTGTAATAATCCAACAAAAAAATAAGTAAAATCTGAATGCACTGCTAAAGTCACAGAAAACAAACATAGTAAAAGGAGCAGGTGTGAATGTCCTTCATTGAAATAAAATTGACATGAATTTTTAAAAAGGGTGACACAATGTCAATAGTAAAAATATTTTATTTACGTCACTAAACTTATACAATGTTGGTACATTCTCAAGGGGAAATTGATTTTATTTGATATTTTATTTCGCAGCATGGATATAAAAACTACTAAAAATTTTATCCTTGGGAAAGGAAATTTTTGCTTACATAAAATTTGCAAAATATTTTAATGCTGATTCATGGAATTTAGATGACAACAAAATAGAAAATATCATAGCAGGGAATTGTTAAAAATCAATATAAAAAATATTAAATTTTGGGTGTTATAAAACTCGGAGTATGTTAAAATATCGTTTTAATGGAATGCGTATACAGTTTCAAATGTTTTAAAGATGTCAAAATGAATTTAAATGTAATACCGAAAATTTTATTTACATTTTTCATCAACCAATCACAATTCATCATCATCATTTCATAAATTATCTAAAAATAATTTTGGATTTAAATAAATTAATGTTAATTTTTTATGAAATTCATTATTTATCGATTTCAATTTATTTTATACATTAAAGCTTGAGGTACAATGTATCGATCAATTTAGAATTCATTCGTACTGTAGCGAATTGACATAGTTATAGATTGCAATCGATTAAATTTATCAGTTTAAAGTTTTGGTTTCGTCTTTTCTTCTAATGTTCATTTAATTTTTATTTAATTTATTATATAATTCCGAATATTTTTGAATATCCTCTATAAAATGCACATATTTTTTTAAATTATCAAATTTTATTTGTCTTGACTGAAGCAGGATTCGTAAAAGTTAAATCATTCCAAATTCTTTCGATTCCATTCCTTCAGAATCAATTTCAATCGCACTTATGTGTCCACTCAATCTATTTTCCATACAAAATATTATGAAAACGTCAAATTTCAACTTTACTGTTACTGAACTGATCAATACATTGTAGCCCAAGCTTAATCCTTAATTTATTTTGTATATTTTATAAATTTTCATTTACAATTAAACTTAATATTAATATTACACTCTTAATATGAATAATGTCAATCATTTTATTAAAGGAAAATTATTATTTCTTCAATTTAACGAATTGACGTGATAAGACTTCCTTTGAGATTTTCTAATAAATATTTTTATTTCTTTTATGGTTTTTATTATTATTATTATATAATATTTATTAAATTTATAAATTTATTTTATATTTATATTCAAAAATAATAATATGAATATGAAATGAATGGTTAACAAGGAAAATATTTAACATTAAAATTCTTCCTGCTGAGCGATTTACTATATAATATTTTTGATATAGATTTTGAGTTGTGAAAATATTAAAATCTTCATATTAAATTCGATATACATATAAATAAATATATCTGACGGATATAATTCGACCCTTATCATTATTTTTATTAGGCCATATCTGTAATATAATTAAATTCAATTGGTATGTGATGTGCGTGTAAGTAAAATTTAATTTCACTAAAATAACAAATTTTTGTCAGTTAATATTTTTTATAACTTAGAAAATTATTAATTTTTTTTATATATTTTATATTTTTGATATTGTTGTTGAAAATTTATAATGTTCCAATGATTTTTAGTATAGTTTTGCATGTCATTTATTTGGTTGTAATTATATTTATAAAGTGGTCAACACTATTGGGAGTTTGGTAAAAAAAAGAAAAGAACGTATACAATATCGAAATTAAAATAAAAAAATATGTATTGATAATTATAAATAATTTAGAGTTCATATATTTAAAATGATAATTTCAAAAATTACATTTCCCTACAGACAACATAGAATTTATTTTGTATTATTGAAAATTTATGTGTAAAATATGTAATTAATTTTTAATATTGAAAATGTATAAAATAATTATACTTTTTGTGATTATAAATTACTTACGACCGGTTTCACGGAACAAATTATTTTAATCGATTGATTTTAATCAGCGATTAGCATAATTTAGTATTAAAAACTTTAAAAGTATTTTTTAAAATTGTATTTAATAAAATGCTTAAACAAATAATAAATTATTATTTTTTTAAATTTTAATACTAATTTAAATCATTCTGCGAAATTTCTTTAAAACTAGAAATAATCAGATTAATCTAACGAAAAGAAAAAGGAATGATTGAAAAAAAATTATTTGATGTAAAATTATGAAATTACAATATCAAAATATATTTTTTTATTAATTAGCATTCTTACCTTCAGCCTTCCGCAAATCTATGTACTCCATACCATGACACATTTGATACTCCAATAAAAAAAAGACATCTTCCACATTTTAAAACTACTGATTTTTGTACAAAGGAGCAGAAATTGGTCATAAAACATGTTTTATTGCTAAATTAAGAATTATACAATGTTTCATATGTGTAAATCATAGAGTTTATTGGCAACACTGTAATTAATATATCTGTAATTAAGAGCTAATACATACATTGTGACATACACAATATTTTCCACAGAACGCTAAACAATATTTACCCTCCAAAATCTACAAAAAAATTCACTTTCTTTAATTAGATTAGATTTCTTTTTCATTTGGGCTATTTAATCTACCAAAAAAGAAACATTGGGGAGACTATTAACAAAATTTGATTCAATTTTTGTTTTTCATTTTCATTTATCCTATTTAACCATAAACAAAAAAATTCCAAACTAAGTTTACAAAATTTACATAAATAATCCTTATTTTTATATTTTTCTGTGGTTTTCACAAATTCACTGGTTTTTCTTTGTTGTTTTTTTTTTTTATTTTTAAGAAGTGTTTTTCCTCAGGGTTTTTATATGAATAATATTTTTTTTTTGTTTCATACAAAATTTATATATGAAAAATATGAGAAATTTGTTCAAACGTTTTACATGCAGATGCAACGAAAACAGGATTTTCTGGATTTGATGTGCAAAGGATTAAATATTCTGTTTTTTTCTATATTTAAATACGAAAATACTACAAATATATATTTATATATATCCTTTTAATGTATGAGTTTAAAATAAAAAAAAATTATTAAATATATTATTTCTTTTATCAAAAAACCAACATTTAATATTTTTGCATAATATAAATATATATGTATATAAAAAGGGATCAAGCACAGTTTATTTTAAACTTTTTTTTTTCTTATGTATTTTTGTGAAAACATCTGAAAAACCAAAGTATTTATAAAAGAATTTAGAGTAAAAAAAAGAATATACATATATACAATGCCCTCTAGGACTTTAATGTTTTTAGATTATGTTTTTGTAAATATTTAGAAGTGTAGAGAATGATGTACTTTATTATTATTTTGGTGGTTTATATTCGTTGTCATACAAAAGTCAGTCTTTATTATTACGTAGTTTTGTTTGTGTTAAACCACGATTTAAAAAATTTGTCCTTTATTAAAATTGGATTACTTTTATACTACTATAAAATATACAACTAAAAGCTGTATATTTTTTTTATGTAATATGTTTTTTATCTGTAACATATATAAAGAAAATTTAAATTTACATTAATTTAAAATTGGAATTTCGGTTATTTATTTATATACCCTTTTTATCACATTAAAATATAATATTTCAGCGACTGACAGGATGTTTTTTATAGCTGTATTTTCTTTATTATATATAACTAATTAAATATCCGGCAAAGAAATTAAAGGATTAAGAATATTTTAGTCTATGAAGAAATCTTTAGATATACTCAATCTTAATTCTGAAGAATTTCATTTATATTATTTAAAGAAAATGGATATATAAAATTAATATTTGTTGTTTTTGGTTTATGTTTTATTGTATAATTTATTTTGTACGTTTAATATTTTATTTTATATATTATAATTATTTATTCTGAGAACAACATCATATTTTCTTGATGTTGGGACGTGTGTTAATATTAATTTGTTATACAACAGTTGCGGAAATAAATATATTGTATATTTATATGTATAAATATTATAATAATTAAAATAGTGATACTAAAATATATAAAGAAACAAAACTAAAAAGCCTAAATTTAATATTGTCTCTACAAAATTTTAAATATTTCTGTGATATGAAATTAATACATGCTAAAACTTAAGATTATGTACGTAACTTTAATAATGGTAAAGATATTTAATACCTAGGCCAGTTTTCAAGGAATACAAATTCTTAGATACCAATAGATTATATTTAAAAGGTAGTATAAAAATTATTATCTGGAATTGTAATCAAAACAATTGTTGCTTATTCAATGTTTTACAGCAACAAAATCAAAGCAACATATTGCTGGCAACATTAAACATTAATTTATAATGAATATTAAAGAACAAAAATCAATGAGTATGCGCAGATATATAATAATATTTACCATCAGATGTCGTACTAGGCGTAATGTTTCGTATTAGCCGGTACTGACTGAAACATTTTGGTAGAGAATGTTAAATTTATAATGAATTAATTTAATAAAAACGACGAAAAGATACATTCTCTCTACATACATTTCACATAAGAGATATAAGAGAGCATTAATTAATGAAAAAAAAAACATAAATCGATAAAAGATATGTCTATGTATGGATGTAGAGATAGTGAGAACGTTTGTAAAAAAGTATAAAAATTTATAAAATATTCTCTGGACTCTTTTTATTCAGATGCCAACTGTAGGCAAGCGTAAAAGATACAATAAAAATAAATATTTTCCCCTAACTAATCATAGAGCATAATAAATTTCGTTTCATTTTCATATAATTTCATCAAAAACATATAATTTTTTTTTTTTTTTCATTTTCTTTGGTTCAACTTTCTTGATATATGTACATCTCTTTTACACCGATAAAGGTGAATTGCAAAATTTGATAACCTTAACTGCTCTACTAAATTATCAGACGTAGATTTTCAATCGCCGTGTTGACACCACTGTGTTTGTTTAATCCGTGCAACAAAATAAAAATACATAAAAAAAAACATTTATTTATTTCGAATATTTATTTTAATTTAAATTTACTTTAAACCAAAATATTTTAAAGATACAAAATTTATATATTAATAATAATTATTTTGTTTTTGTTGACGGTTTAGTATTAATTTTACTGTAGTGTTAATAATTTTTTTAATGGAATCGTAAAATGCTTGAACAAAAAATTCGACCTCATAGAGTGAAATATTTTCTAATTTTATTTGTTTATTGGATTTTTTGAAAAGTTCGTAGCCTAAATTTTTATATTTGTTCAAATTTCATTAAATTCTTGTTTTTTGATTTCAATTTTAATGAACAAACAAGAAATTTCGTATTAAAAATGTGAATTATTTTTATATTACATACATAAATACAAAAATGTGAATAGAATGTCAAAATTATATAAATTTGAAAAGGAAATAAATGTCAAATAAAAAAAAAAATTGTGCCCAAATAATTTAACTTTTGTCGTGAATTCTATGCAACAGCAAAATAATTTTTTTTATAATTTTGAATTAAAAAATAAAAATTATGTATTATTAAAACATTAATTTTAGAGAAAAACTGGAAATTTAATTAATGTTTTTAAATGAATAAAATGATTTTATTTTAGAGAACGAAGATTTTCTCTTGTCAATTTATATTTTTTTTTTGTTGATCATAAAATATCTAAATAAAAAATTGTATCCCCAGCAAGATACTAACACAATTGTATATATAAATATATATACAGAAAAATTCTAATACACATAAACTAATTTGTGTACTTGTACAAAATGGGATAATGGCGGACAGGACTATTAAAAAGGATACAAAGGTTTGTAGATTGTATATATATATTATTTTGTACTATGTATATATGTATTATAAATATATGATTTTGAATGTGAATGAATTGTAGTATTATATTTTGTACTACTCATCATCCTATTAGAATTTTTCTGTATGTAATTTCACTTTATTTGAAAATTTTTGATGATATACGATTGGTATTAAGTTGTTAGGAACAATATTTTGAACGAACGAAAATAAATATTTCTACTTTTTAGAATGTGGAAGATTTGAAAATATAGTTTATAATTAAATGTATGTAAAAACTGTTATAACGATCTTTTATCTATGCAAAAACTAACTAATTTGTCTTTATATTATATTAAGATTGTCAATCAGAATTATTTAACCTCACCATGTTGAATGTCAAAGAATTATTGTTTATACCACCCCGAAATTCCGAAATTACAGTCCATTAATATTCAAGCTTCTTTAAAAGCTCAGACTATTGGTAAATGTATCTATCACTTTTTAACGAATTTAGAGTTTTCTTGCTCATCTCATCTTCTGAATTCACAAATTTTGATCAGATGATATCTCAGAAAGCCAGTGAATAACCTGTGATCGTAAATGTGACTCTAATTATTGAATTAAGCTCGAATTTCTTAAGTTATTGAGTAACTATTTAGCATATTTATTGAACAATCTACAAAACTTTTTTCGTTCACGTTTATAACTATAAAATTATTCAATAACTTTGAATTTTTTGCATGTCTGTTAATTAATATTCGTTAGCTTGTTCAGATATTATGTTTATTGTAATAGTTATAGACGGAAAATTGAATGCAAATTAATTTTTTTTTTTACAATTATTTAAAAAGATTTCTAGAATTTCAATTAGCTTGATGAATCAACCTTGAATAATTTATGATTGGTAAATTTCAATAAAATATATGATTAAAATACATATCGCAATTTTTATCACTTTGATCATATATGATTTCCTGTGTTTAGTATCTGATCGGTTAGCTACTGTTACGAACCTCACTCTTTTAAAAAAAAAACAATCTTACGCTATATAATGAGAGTTTTTAAATATCATACTTGAGCTATTCGCTAGTTTACTTCTATGTATTATGATATATATAAACAATTTCATGCAACAAAATTTCTGATTCTATATCATTTACAATACCGGATGAAAAGGACAAGTATCGTAAAGATTATTACGTCAAAACAATTGCGTGGAACTATACAGTAAACTTTTCTTACACCAAAATCATTTTACAGATAAACTTTATATAAGAATTCCCTTCACAGAAGTTTTATATTAATTTTAAGCCCACATTATTAAACCTACACGTAAAAAGTTCAAAAAAAATTCAAGGACGGGGACTATTTATACTTGTACATATAATTTAACTACCCAGTATTTTCTTATCGATTTATATAAAAATAAAAAAAACCGGGTTTATTTTTATATTTAATGCTGTTACTTGTTTTTTTTTTCGTAACAATTTCTTTTTATACAGCATCAAAAAAAACATAAGCCCCAACACCAATAATTTTGTATATTTTTGCCGCATTTATCTTATTGCCATGCTATCCACACCCTGAAGAATCCTTTTTTCTGTAACAAAATATAAAAAACAAAAAAAAAAAACAAAAAAAAAAAAAAAAAAAATTTCCTTTTTTTCTGTTCGTCTACATGGTATCGCAATAATTTTCTTTTATCAGTCCCTTTTTTTGTTGTTTTTGGGGACGGGGGTATTTTTTTGCGTTTAACAAGTAAAGCCAAAGTAAAAAAGAAACACAAAAAAAAAAATGATATTCCATCAGTTTTGTCCCATCTGGGGTTAAATATGAATAAAATGAGTGTCCAACAAAAAAAAAAAAAAAAAACAAAGCAAACACACATTCAAAATCCATTTTTTTAGTAGCTATTATAATATGGAATATATGTTCATTAAATTACATTTTCTGGTCATTTTTTTTTTTCATATTATATTTTACTGTAATTTCCCAAAAAAAAAAAAGTATCTTATAAATTCTTTACGATGTTTTCTATTTTTAAATAAATTGATGTCCTTTTGGGACTGTATAAAGTCAACAACAACAACACAAAAAAACATGTGTAGTATAATAATAAAAATTTGACTTTTTGATTACTTATCAGTACAAAACTTTTAAGGAATCAATAACAATAAGAATTTTATGTTACATTTATAAATTGATATAAATTTGTAAAAATATTTTTTTGTTTAATTTCAATATATTTATTTTTTTATTGATAATATAAATTTAATTTTCAACCAAAATTTAAGAAAATTAAATATTTAATAATAAAAAAAAATATTTTTTAGACCCCTGGTGATAATTTTACTCAAATTATATCTAACAATTTCGAAATCTTTTATTTATATTCAAATATGAACGTTTTACGTAATGAAAATTTAAATAAACCCACGTTTAATTTCCCAAAACAAAATAAAAGAATATATTAGAAAAACTTGTCACTTATAAATTTATATCGGAATTTGTCTTCTTTTTTTATCAATCGATTAGAATTTCTACTTTTGTCGCTTCGTTGAACAGTTTTGAATGAATATTATTTGAAAATTGTAATCATCAACCTTTGTAAAGGTTATCATATCAACAATAACAAAAATATATTTTTTTATTAAAATTTATAAATATACTAAATAATTAAATAAATTTAAATAAAAATATAATTTTTTATTTAAATTGTTCAATTTCTTAAGTTTCAGGCAGCATGACTACATCAAATTATATTTTTAGTTTTAAAATTATTAAAAATATAAAGTTTATGGGGTTTGTTAGAATTTTGAAGAAATAACTTATATAAATGAAGATTTATACATCATTTTTACAATAAGTTAACTTTAAAATTGTAATTATATAATAATTATTATATAAAGTCTTCAATATAATTTGGTTCTCTGATATTATTACCCAATTTTTCTGGAGTCTATTCACTTACCTACTTCGTTCCCAATCGGAAAAAAATTAATAGCTGTTGTAAATTATAATATAATTTATAATTTAAAATCGCCTCAATACAAAATCTTCAAATTATAATAACATATGAAAGCCAGTAAAGTCTGGACGAACTAAACCCGTTTTTTAATAACATTATTACAAAATACGAGTAACATAGCAGTGACAGTGCTATGACAAGACGAAAAACGAGACGCGAGACAACAGTTAAAGATATTTATAAGTTAAACATTTACAGCGACTTATTCTGGTACCAGAATGCTGAAGCAAGTTTTCACTTCTAGAATTTAATTTTCGACAATCAACTGATTTGATAAATTAAAATTAATAAGTATATAATTGAATTAACAATAATAAACTAAAATGATGTAAATTTGTTTGTACTCTACATATATAAAATAAATTCTTCAAATTATTAAAAATTTATAACTCATATAAACTCCAAATAAATATTATTAAAGTCTCGCTAGTTAAGGTTTATACCAAAAAAAAAAAAAAGTTATAATACCAAAATGAACGTAAAAAAAAAAAACTTATTGAAATGAAAAATAAGAAAAATTGCTGGTCATTGCGTGTTAACCGAACCATTCTTTCATTTTTTGTTATATTACCTTAATTTTGCCCTTAATAAAATTTATTCTATGATATTTTATTTTCCATTTTTTCTCCTTCATTTCGTTTTGGACTAGAAACTCTTTTTTTTTACATATAAATATCGTATAACATTAGCGAGTGTATATTAATATATAATACCTTTTTTTTAAAACAATCTGACCATTCCTGACCGACCATCATTTAAGCATTTACGTTTTTTTTTCTTCTGTTATATCCAATATTTCGTTATTATAATATTTCATTTAACCTATGGGTAAAGTCTGGTGAACTGAACCCGTTTTTTTTTAATACCATTATTTCGTTTTCTCTATTTCTATAAACATAAAAAATACTGCAGTAAGAAAATTTATTATATTTATTGTTATATGGTTATAAAATATTCTTAAATGTATTATTATAAATGTTTTATAAAACATAAAAAAAAATTTGAAGGCAAGAACAAGTGTCAGGCCGTATATAAAATGAGTTATAATAATCTAACGCATGTTTGAACATTATATAATAGCTTACCAAAGAAAATATTATATTTTATGTATATAAATGACCGAAATATTTTTCAAATGGCTACACATTACTCTATTTCACTTATTTTATTACACACTTTCGAAATATAAATGCGTTTTACAAAGTGTTTTCAAGAAGCTATATTAAAAAAAAAATATCTAAAAATTAATATATTTATTGTAATATGAGAAACTTTATCGATAATAGCAAAATATTATTTCATTAAAATATGACTTTTTGATATATATATTTAAAAAATAAAAATATTTTTATTTTTATTCTTTATCTATGAGAGTTAATTAATGATGCAGCGATTAACAGAATAGTTATCCAAACGAGGAATTGTTAAAAAAAATTAATTATATTGGTAATATTATTTTTGAACTAAGTTCATTTAGCCACAAGTAAAATATTAAGTTCAATCTGGCTAGGTCAAATGGCAAAGACACTAGATACTTATTCCTGATTCAATGGAACTATTTCGGAAACATTATAGATATTAGTCATTTGCTCAAATCTCATTAATTAATAACTGATTAATTAATCATTTTCAATGAAATTGTTCATAATTATATTTTATCTATTACTGAAAATAGTCACAAATTTTAGTTACTATTTAACTTAAATTTGATTGCTTTAAACTAGCGATACCAAGTCAATAAACTGAATAATCTAATTTTTTTACTTATATCTAAGAGTTTTTTAGAAAACTAAAATTTGTGATTATTTTCACAATAAAAAAGAAATCCAAAAAAAAGGTTAGAAAATTACTGAACTGAACTTAACATGAAAGTTAATCCCTTAAAGCATGATTAGCGATAAAAAATAATGTCTAACAAACGATTTTGAATTTAAATTTAAATATCACTCGTTTCAGAATGTAATTTTTATATCATTACCATTTAAAATATTTTTATTATATTTCATACATTTTCTTTTCTTGAAAGTCCATTTCTGACTATGAAGTTAAGTTTTTTGTAATATCTTCCCAAAAAAATAGTGTATAAATGGAATATAATATTAAGATAATTTTAATATAATATAACGAATATTAAAATATTTATTGCCATTGGCCATGCAATTTTTATCATAACTTAATTATAATTGTAATATTATAATTTGAATTCCTCATGGGTAAACATATGTTATAAAAAATGTAAATTACAATTAAACGATTAATTTATTATTACCTCTGGGTAAATTTTCTAATTTAGAGAAATCTAACAAGCGTGAATATTATATTTAATATTAGCATCTCAATTTTTTGAAAGCATTAATTTTAAATTTATGAATTAATTCATACTTTTATAATTTTTGAGTTGTATAAATTTATAGATATTTATTTATTTAGGAATGTTTTGCGAGTGTATAGAAAATAACTCAATTTTCAATTCAATTTAAATCATATAATAATTATAAAATTTTCTATATTTTTTTAATTAACTAATATTTTATTTCAATTTATTTGAGATTGAGTTTTAAACTAACTTTGAACTAAACTTAATTGTTATTTCTTGATAATAATTTTCGTTTTCTTCGATGTGTTCTTCTGAAATAATGTGAATATACAAGGTTAAAATATCAGAATTCGATACAGTTTGCATTATAAATTTATGAGGAAATAAGCATTTTACCTATAAATAATTCATAATTATTAAAATATTAACCCTTTTCTTATCACTGTATTAAAGCTGATACTTAGTGTAGAAATATATTTTAAAAATTCGTCTTACTCGTGGCGAAGTGTTAGAAAAAAAATTGTTGTAGTTTGTGAATTACTACAATGCATTGTATCTAATTAATACTCTTGAAAATCTTGCTCAAATTCGCATGATTCATTACAGAAGACACTGTTCTGTCCAATTTTTTTAATTAATAATCATTTCAAAATACACATGCTGTTGGCATTAATTAGTCCACGTTAATTTTTATCTTCTTTTCGTTTATTTGTTTGATCCTCAGCATTAAATATATAGTAATAATTTATTATTATTAGTTACCTTATTATACAAAGGCCAGTGATCGTCATTAATTAAACGTGTATCTGCAAATTCAGTAACTCCTAATACCATCCTTTTATATTTAAGTCACGTTCTCGTTAACTATATTGAAGTGATTGATTTAAGGATTGTCCAAAAATATATTCAATTTGATAGCCATGCAAAACGGCTATCCATCCACTCCAAGGTGAGGTACTTGTTTGATGGGTGACATAATAATATTGAAATACAGGTCTATAAAAAAATCGAATCTATCTTAGAAACCAGTTTATGGTAATCTGGTGGCATGTAATACTTCATGCCATGATTCAACTGGTAATGTTTTTCTAAATGTGGAATCATCAATTATTGGTTTTGCATATGGTATACCAGTACATATTATATATAACATGTCCTAGCACATTTGTGGAATAACCGCACTTTAGTTAACTAAATTGAGCCATGTAGTATTTATTTTATCTGTTTTTTTTTGTTCATAATTAATCTGAAATAGTGAAATAAATAGCAAAATCAAGGGTCTATCTAACATCTAATTACATCACGATGCATCAAATATCTTAAATTTTGTATAGTTAAAAAATAAATTTTCTGAACTCTTGTGACCGCACAAATATGACTTTTTCTTGATTATTCTGACTTCTGTATATTTTGTTAATTTTTCAAAATTAATCTGAAAAAATTCAACCAATTTATTCATACAGCGCATTATCAAAAGTATAAACATATAAAATAATTTTTGCATTACTTTATTCAATTTCCTTAAGTACATAATTTATCATTTATTACTCGTAAATTCATCACAACAAAAATAAAAAGAAAATCAAATTTTATTTTACACTTTAAATTTGAATAATATTTGTCAATAAAAACGAACCAAGAATTTATAATATCAACAATTTATTATTCCAATTATGTAAATTTGAGGTGTTTTCCAAAAATTAACTTCAAATCCGGCCTATAAACATTTATTTTTAATTAAGAAGTAATTGCAAAACATTTAAAAATTAACATAAAATATTTATTTATTTTGGATTTTGACACAATTTGCTTAAAGGACTAACTAATTAATGCTATAGAGAGAGTTTTTTTTATTATAAATATTTTCTTTTTAAATTGCTTTTAATTTTTGATAATTCATTTAACCTCAAATTACCATTAAAATCAGTAATTTTCTACCATTAAATGAAATTATATATTGATTATTTATTGAAATTGGTGGGCAATGAAATTTCTGAATCAACAATATTATACAATTTAGTTTGAAAAGTTGGAAGGTTATAATAAAAAAATATATTTTATTACTAAATCAAAGAGTAGACCACAAAATTAAAAGCACAATAATTAGTTAAAATGTTGAAAGTATTTTTTTTTTTTTGATGGCATTTGTGAAGTTATCAAATATTTTTTTCAACCAAAAATTAAACTACTTAGAAAATTAAATTTTTAATGCATCAATCAAGTAATTTATATTTGATAGTTTAGTTTTTAGATTCCCAGGAAACTTAGAAATATATGTTAAGAATTGACTATGTCGAAAATAAGTTAGAGATTGAAATTATTAATTAGTAATTATTATTTTTTAATAACTTAGTAATATAATAAATTTGTTTTCAAGATTTGCAAGAATAATTTATTTATCAAAATTTAGTTTTATCGAATTTACACGTAGTCTTTTATGCAATCACTCGTTATCCATTGGGTCGAAAACCAAGTAATGATGAAATTTTGTAAGTTTAAATATTTGAAATTAAAATTCTAAATTTTAAACTTGATAAGCATAAGCTTCATTTTACAAATTTGAAAGGTATTTGAGTTCCTTTATCGTCAAATTAGCGGAAGGAAAAAAACGAAAGAAATTTAATATTGACTAAAGTTCCATCTATGAAAAGCATTTGAAAATACAAAAAAAAAAATGAGGAACTTTATTTATGTTTTTTAGTAAAGCCGCTATGATATGACCACTATTTAGATATTAACTCTAATAACAGAAGCAAAGGTTTATTATATATTACTTTTTTTAATAAATTGAGAAACATTTTAAATTTTGTTTAGTCCAGGGCACTCAAACTTGAGAAGACGGATCTGATTTTATGATGGTCATTATAAAAGTACTTCAAATAATTTGTTGAGAAGCTAAAAAAGCAAACAAAACAGTTTCGACTGTGCCCGTGGTGAACTCTTCAAATATTTTACAACTGGAAAATTAATGGGTTATGTAAATTTTTGATAGATCTCACATCAGAAATAATAAAGGAATTAAAATAAAAGACTGTGTTTTTTACCGAAAAACTATGCTTTGTGAATAATGTGTAGGTAAATATATGTAGAAGAAAATTGCAAAATTTTAATCGTTATGTTGGATAGAAAATCTATTTCAATATTAGATTTAACATATTTTGTTGATTTTATATAACAATATAAATTTTTCGTCATTCTAAGAAGGAATCTTAAATATTGCCACCCTGACTTTTTTTATATTCTTAATTATATATTTTTTTTAAATAAATTGATTTCATTGAATTTCTAGCATTTTTATTTTTGTCAATAAAAGAAAAATAAATTGATATAAAAAGAAAAATAAGAAAAAAAAATATTCAAACATAATAAAACCGGGTGCGGTCGACTTTTAATTTTTTTTTTTATCAAATCGCCGACTTTTAATTTTTATGTTTATAATTTTATATTTTGAAAACTCAATTTAAAAATTCTCTTGAATAAAAATTTACTTAAGAATAAACAAAAAAAAAAAACGAAAACTCGACAGTAAGGAAAATCTTAAATCTGAAAACGCGGGTTACATAAATACATTTTTCTTAATAAAAATTTCGTTTTGTATATATACATATATTTATACAGAAAACCTTCTTGCCTGTAACCAAAAAGCTGAACAGGGTGAATATTCACACATTGAACATCACAAAAAACATTAAAAAAAAATATATATATACAAAATCCAATTCAAATAACATTTCTACATAATATATTAATAAAAAAAAAATGAATGAATTTTATTTATATGCGTTTGTAAGCACGACAATATCAATTTTGATATCGAAAACAGAATGGTTTAAGAGAGAGAGTGAAACTGAAAAGTGCGATATCAGCAGATATCGGCGTCCGTGTTGGCAAAAGTCATAAATTGAATAAATTATATGGAAATGGCATTCAACAAAAAATAATAATAATAATATAGAAGATATAGCTATGTTTGTTTTAAATAAAGTCTGAGGGTCGAAATTTTATACTGGGTTTTTTTTATATACATCATGAATCAAAAGGACAAAAGCTACGACACTAACTAACAACATAAAAAAAACATATAGTAGGCAACCAGAATACCAAACAAAGAAATATATTATTTGCGTGCATGGACATTTTAAATATTTTATGTCCAATTTTGTTGTATGGATCTATGGACATGATACGGCAAAACCACTGTATAAATATAAAAATACTGACATTATTTGTTGTTGTTGTTGTTATTTTGAAAAATAGCTTACACAAATATAATGGATTACATTCATAATTATATTTTCTAATTGGTTATAAAGAAATTTTATTGTAATTTGACCCCAACAAAGTTTTTTATATAAAATTAAAGATTTAACAAAAAAAAAAACTTGAACTTTTTTTCAAAATTTTGTAATTAACTTAAAATGAGTCGATTTCGGTAACCAGTTTTAGTAACTTAATTATATAACATTTAATTGTAATAATTTTATTAAAACTTCTTTGTTTTTATTAAGCTATTTTGAAAGTAAAATTATAAACTTGTTTACTAGAGATATAATATTGGTGTATAGTTACCGAAATGAGGAGTACAAAAATGATACTGAAAGTTCAAACGTTTTGTAACTGTGGAACTGTCCACTATAGAAACTTTACGTAAAATGTAATTTTCTAATAAGATGACAAATTTTACTAATTGAAAAAAGTGCGAACTATGAGACGCAAGTAGGCTACATATTAGGGAGCCAGTTGTATCGCACTGGTCGTACGCTGCATCAATTTAACAACGTGCATCAATTTCATAACCCATTTCACTCTTAAACAAGTTTTAACTAAATTTCCTAATTCTTTTATGTTGGACTGAGGACCAATGCCATGACAATTTCATTGCAACCTTCTTAAGAATCTAATCTCACGTTCCGTAACAATTCTTGTTTATAATCTGCCCTTTTCTTGGACTATTAATGGATTAAGCATACTCCAGAACGTTTTTGTATACACACACAACCATTCTGCTCATTCCATTTCAAAGCGCTATATCTATTGGCCCACTCACTTATTGAAAGAAGTGGAATTGCTTACTGAACTAAATAAAAATTATAAGGTAATCAACAGAGAAAATACAGAGGGCTTTATTTTTGAGAAATAACGAAGCCATAAATAAATGACAGCAAATAATTGCCAACCAAAACTAAAAATAACTCATAATTTGTCATTTTAACAAAAACAACAAAAAATTACCTTAACATTAATATTAAAAAATAATTAATGTAATTTTAATATAAAAATCTGGTTGTGCCAAATTAAATTAACTAACCTTGAATTGTGAAGGTTTATATACCTTGTTACTAAATATATATAAATAATTATTATAAAGAATCTTGTAATTTGTATTAAAAATAAAAAAGGACACAACGACAAAAAAGACATTAAAATAATGAAATTATAATTAACAATGACAAATCAGTTATTAACTGTTTCGTATATACCTTGACATGATCCATTAACCAAAGAAGATAATAAGTAACTCCCTCTGTATTAATTCAAAACGGAAATTATCAACCCGTAAAGCTAATAATTTAATAAAACAATTTTTTTACACTTTATCATTTTTTATATATAAAATTTATTTCAACCGCAACAAGAAAATAAAAAAATCGATTTAATCATTTTATGTATATCAGAAATTGCGATAATATTATTACCACTTATATTGATAATTTATATTAAAATATCGATAAAAGTTTTTGTATCTTTTTTATATTAATAATAAATTCAATGACTGGAATATTATGTAAAATTAATGATAAGTTTTAACCGTCGTATTGTATAACCTATTAAATTTAATTAATTCTTGCATAAATAAATTTTTATAATTTTTTATTTTATGTTTTGTATATTTTGCCATTATTAATAACTATTAAGATTAAATTATCGAAATTCAAGATTTAAAGATAATATTAATTGTAAGTCGTGAGCAATAATATATTAACTAAAATATTTACAAAATTAAAATTAATTAATCTTCAACAAAAAATGTATGTTTTTTATGTTTATATTTCTGTAGATATACTCAAAAATTATTTTGAATAAAATAATAAAATTATTATGAAAAGTTGCACAATTTTAATGTTACTTAATAATCAGAAAAATAAAATCAAAATTTGTTTTTAAGCGTACATAGCAAAATAATTCAACAATGAATAAACAAACATGAAAAGCGTGGAAATTTTTATTAAAATATATGAAGACGAGGAGTTTATCTATATATTACTACGATACGCGCGTTAAATTTTACTTAAACAGTTTTTCCGTCTGCGTAGATTTAAGTCGATATTGGTTTCATATTCGATACCCATAGCCCTCTAGCGAAAGAAATATAAAATTATGTTGAAGTTAGTCAACGAAATATATTTTATTTATTAGATAAAAGTCATACAAAATAATCTGTTGCATACTTAATTGGGTATGTGTATGTAGATCTAGATTATAAAAATTGTCTGGAAAAAACTTTTATAAATTACCTTTTTTGTGGAATTATATTTAAAATTCAATTAAAAACGCGGAAACTAATTTCAATCCAAAAATTTAACTATTACATGTATAATTCATCAGTTTAATTCACATACATCAAGCTTTATCAGCAAGCATTATATAAGTAGCTATTAATCATTTTCATATCATTCAATTGAATTGAAGCATTGTAAACGTCATACTCCATACTCGACATTGTCTACTATAAAGTGTAGTCAATTAAAGACTACTTGTAGAGGAATAATTCTGAAAATTTAAAAAAGTTTTAGTGTTTTAGTAAAAGGATTTTTTTGGAGCAGTTATTTAGAGATTTAAACTATTCTTTGTTCTTTTAGCAGTTCGTATAGTTCATATTTGCATCAACATAACAATATTTCAATCATTTATGTTAAGTGATGGTGCCATTTAAATTGAATACAATTAATCAGTGCATTGGAAAAGATTATCTCAATTGACACTGAAGTAAAATGAAATTAATAAGTACTTTTTGTTAATATATTCAAATAAATAGTGTTCAACTTAATTCTGGCTGATCCAAAATGTAAATAAAACCTCATTAAAGAAGAATAGTTAAATGGAAGCGAAATTTTTTTCATTTTGTCACAACAAAAACAAAGGAACAAAAAAAAAACAACATTAATACGTTTTTTTTTTTTGTATGTTGAATAAAGGAACAAAATAAGAGGGTACATAAAACATGACAACAACAAAACAAACATAAAAGTTAAGAAACCTTGTTAATACCGAGCATTACAGCAAAAGCGCCAATTGTTGCATTGAATTTCTTCCAACATTAAAAAAAAAAATGGTTTTTTGCTCGACTTTTGTTCCAATTTCCTTGAATACAATAATTTATATATTTTTTTACTTGATATTTTTCTACCTTTCATTTCTGTTATTTAATTTCTTAGCCCCTGTCATTTTGACATGTAAGAAATAAATATATATATATGTATAATATAATAGAAGCGCATTCAAGTGGAATTATGTATTTTTGCTTCTATTTATGTTCAAGTTCTATCTAGATAAATTATATACAATAATTACATATTACAAATATACATATATAGATTGAATATATAAAAATTGCATTCTTCGAGATATATAAATAAAATTATATTCTGTATGTTCACGAGCCAAATATATATATGTACATATAACAAGTAAATCCAGGTGAAGTGGTTATATCGGCTTCGGCTTTTGATTGTCATTCTTTTTTTGCTTTTCTTTTTTGATTTGTTCATTTCATGTTCTATAAAATTCTTTTAAATATTTTTTCTTTGTTTTTCGTATTGAATATTTAAACCATTTTCACAAATATATGCACTAGCATAAAACATAAACTCTGGCATATTTAAGTGAATTTAATATCTATACATGTTAAAAAAGGAAAATAAAAAAATGAAATTAAATACTTATAGGTTTCGAGGGATCTTCATCAGACAGATAACAGACATATAGAAAGAATAATATTTTCAATTTCTTAATAGACAGTAGATTTGAAGGGGGCACAAAAATCTTATATTTATATATTTAAAAAATAAAAACTATGAGGTGAGATTTTTGAAGTTGTTTCACATCATTGAAGTTTTTTTTAAGATTTAAACTAATCATTTTGGATTACAATTTCTAACATTATTAATGTTGATTTTAAGATATAATAATAACATATAAATTTAAAGTACTCAAAAGAGATAAGGAATTTATGTAAAGATATTTATATATCATAAAAATCATAAAAAAATATGTATTTATTTATATTTATTTAATATCCTTAATGAAAATTAATTTCATTATTAAGTATTAATATTTAAATAATAAAATAATATCCAACAAAATTTATTGCTAATCAATTTGTATTTTCATATTTCACATATTTGGTTCCTTTTAAACATTTATGTTAACCTTTTAGAAGTTTAAACAATCAATTTTAATAGTAATTTATATTTGACAATCTAATCGACTAGTAATATTTTCTGTTCGTACATTTGATCTGTATACAGCAACTTTTGTTGCTGTTGAAATGTATATCAACATTTATAATTCATTTGCATATAATTAAAAATTGAAACATTGTATTTGAAAGTAAAATTATTGGTTTGGAATCAAAACTTTCGATTTTCTAATTACTTTTAGGTACGATCAGGACGAACATTACATGTTAACTAGTTAAGTACGGTCAGAACAGCTGGAACAGCATTGAAAATATTTTTTATTTTAAATTTCATATGTAATTGTAATAATAATAATTATTACATAAATATAGATTTAATGTTTATAAATTGTTTATGTAAAATATAAAATTTATGTTTAACATTAATTAATTTTTTATGTTTTATTTTCTTGTTTAGATATCCTAACTTAAATCAATATTTTATCAGTCATCATTAATTAAGAATATACTCTCCAAAAAGTTAACAGTGTACATAAATTATCTGAATACAAAAAAAAACATTACATTTTAAGATAATTTTTTACTTATTTTTTTTTTCTTCCTTATCTCTTCTCAACATAAATAAATCTTCATGTTACATTCGAGTAACTAAACACAATTCATTAATGAGAAGAATTTTAATTGAACTGCCTAATTAGCTATAATTGACGAGAGAACTCAATTAAATTGTTTTTAATCGGAGAGTATATAATTTTGATGTTATTAAAATAATTATGTACATATCTAAACATATTTTTATATCTTGAAGATATAAAAAAAAAAAAAAAAATCTGATTGCGTTTATTGAACCTAATTTCGTTTTTTTTTTATATATTCGTTATAAAAGTTAATAAATAATGACAAGATACTAAAATTTAAGTATAGATAAAAGATAATTATTTACTATGTCTATTTTGTTAAGCTGACAACTTAAATAACTTCTTCTTCACAAAATATAAATTAAGTTTTTTTTCAATTTTTTAATTTTTCGTTTTAATGACTTTTAAGAGAAACTCTTAAATCAGTCCAGTATTTTTATTATAGCTATAGTCCTATAGTAATTAAGAGAATTTATGAACAAAAGCCAATTTCAGAAAAATTGTTTAATTTATATATTTTTTTAATAATTATACTTGACTTTTTTTTTTGAAAAAAAAAATACATATAAATTATTTATTGAATGAAAAACCATGAAAATTCTGACATATGGGACAACCTATTAAAAGGGAAATATGATGATGAATGTTCAGTCATTTAAAAGAATAAAAAAAATTGATGCAAGATTATCAAACTAATGTGTTTTTAATAAAAGGGTTGCAAGCAATGCAATTATATATGATTATGTTGAAAGGGGGATTGAATTTTGTATTCTTATATAGTAAAGGTTTAAACAAAATAATAATAATTTATGCGGCTAAGGCTTTACACTTGTAATAGGGCGTTTTTAAGTTGTTGTTTTTTTATGATACAAGTCGAATTTTGTTGGTTTTCTTTTTACGTATCCTAGGGAAGACTTAAAAAATTATGGTAGAAAAATAATTATTATTAAAGAAAAATTGGAATAAAATAAAATCACAAATACGAGAAGTCGAGAATTAAACATCATTTTCTCATAAGTTAAATCGAACTTGACAACTAAATAATTTGATGAGAATTATAATTGTAAATGAAAAAACCCAAACAAAAAAAGCATTTCAAATATAATCATTAACTAAACGCCTAATATCACATTGCCATAATCCTCATACACAAATTCTAAATTTATATTGATAATTCAAAATTATTTTAAATTAAATTATTTATTTTAAAAATTGATTTGAAATATTTTTTTTTTGTTATATTTCCAGCATCCAGAATATAATAAAATACCACCGCCATTCACTTTAGCTTGGTTGCCATCATACAACAACAGAATGGAATATTATCAACAAAACGATTTGGAAGAACAGAAGGAGCAGCTATATAATCAGAAATTATTATTAAATCAACAGGAGGCGTTATTGTTAACGCCAACGTCCTTCTTGTCAACACCAGTAATATCATTTCGGCAATCAACAGAATCATCATCATTCCCGAAACTGAATAAATTTTCTCAATTAAGTGATAGTAGTAGTAATATTAGTAACAGAAATACAACTAATGATGATATAGATAATGAATTTTGTCTTGATAATGTTGGTAAGGATAGTAACGATGAATTAAAACTTTTAACATACAAATATCCTCATCATTGTGATAGTAATAACATTGGTTGTAATAAAACTAATAATAATTTGAATTATTGCTGTTGTTATTCATTAATTGAATCCAAAGACTTGATATTTACAAAAAAGAATCTATCAAAGTCCTTATCGTTATCATTGTTATCGAATTGTAATTATATTAAAATTAATAGAAATAATATAAATTATATTCAATGTTGGCCAACAACAATGTTGTTACAACATAAACTACAATCAACATTAGAATTTGAAAAATATAAGCCAAATGAAAAATCATTATTACTATCGTCAATTTTTCATTTAACAAAAAATAAAGCTAAAAATGTGATGATGTCGTTGTCAAATAACGATAACAAAATTATTAATAAAAATATTAGAATTATTAAAAATATAAATTCAAATAATTTAGATAAAAATAATAATAATAATAATAAATTAAATAAATTTAATAAAATTACAACAGTAACAACAACGATACAATTAATATTATTTATGATATTATTACGACTGAAATTTTTATTATATCGATTAACAAAATGGCAAAGAACACGAAGTAAAAATAATAATAACGAAAGGATATTCAAATTAAATAATAGAATTTATGAAAAACTTTCCTATAATAAAATTGTAGTTGGAGTATTTTATTTAATAATGTTTATAATGGCTGGAACATGTAAAGCAATTGGACAAGATGGTAAGTTAAAAAAATTGAATATTTTTTTTTATACAAAGAAGGGTAGTTTATATTAATTAACTTTTTACGCACAATGAATTCGTAAATAGTCTTAATTTTCATTAGGGAATTTAAAAAATTAATATTAAATAAAATGAAAAAAAAAAAAAACTTAACCAATATTTATACTCTTGCTTATCCGGACAGAAACTTTTTCCTTTTTTTTTTTTTGTGGGAATTAAATTTGTTACCAACCAAAAAATTTGAATAAGGGTTTTTTTTTTTTGGTTGTATTTTTGCAAATTCATGAAAGAAAAACAACACAAAATCCCAAAATTAATTTGAACAAATCAATCCTCTTTTCACATTTAAATAAAGTTTTCTATATACATAAATATATAATAGATGAAATACCTAAATGTTAGATTATAACAATGTTACGTACTATATACATATCTATATATATTTATATTATACTAACAATAATCACGTCTTTATCCTCTTTTAGAAAAACAACATAAAATTCTAAATTTACCAGAACCAAAAAATAAATAAAGTTCACGAACCATTTGCAGATTTTCCCAATAAAACCAACACAAAATTTCCCCTATTTTCCTATAAATATATAAATGTAGTGTGTATTTAAATAATTAAGGTATAAAATCTGGAAAAATATTAGTGAAAATTCATATATATATGTAATAGTACATATATATACATATATATTTATATATAACGCGTTTTGTTAACAAAAATATTTTACAGATTTATGCTAATTGACAGGACGTTGTAATCTTCTTGGATAGATATTTTATTATCATGTCAAAAATTAACCTTAGCATATTTAATTTTATGCATTAAAAACCAAAAAAAAAAAAAAGTTTTGTACGTATTTTCTCTGTGCAAATCAGGATGTGGTCTAAATCGTTGTCGTTGTTATCGTTAACCGTCATCGTCCTTTACATTAAAACAAATACTATGATATTTTTTAGGAATTATAAATTTTACTGTATACTCTTTCAAAAAATATATAAATCTGTGTATTTTATTTAAAATAACAAAAAAAAAGTCCAGACACTAAGAACCGGTAAATAGAAACATTTTTAATCCTTATTAAAATAAAACACAAAAAAAAACATTGTTTAAAACTTTTATAAAATGGAATTAAGTAAAGTATTTAAATTATGGAAAATATAAAATAAAAATGGAAGTTTTAAAAATAATATTCCGAAATTAGTGCTGTAACTTGTTGAAAGAGAATTTCTGATAATTATTTATCAAAAACTCAATTTCCAGGTTCAAGCGTTGCGTAGTCTTAAATTCGTTTTTTTTTTTAAAGTTTCTCCATAAATTTATAGCTAAAATTAAATCACAAATAAATAATAAAATTCCCCATTTTGGTACTACTTTTTTTTTGGTTGTTATTAAGTATTCAATGAAACTATTTATTTATGATTTGTTGACAACTTTTTTGAAGGTAATAAATAAATAAGAAATATAATTTCTAAAATAAAATAATTTATACCATAATAATAATAACAACTTTCCCTTTTCAAATACGAAGAAAAAACCTTTGATCTATTTTTGAACTAAATAAGTTATCAACAAAATAATCTATACCACAACAACAATAACGAAAAAAGAAATCCTTAATTTTACAATATAAATTATATAAAATCCCCTGAAATATATTCCGAATAATAATAATAATTTATTCCATTACAATAACAACAAAAATCTACTATTTCCATTAGTTTTTTACATATACTTTTTCCTTATATCCTTTAGCAAGTATTTTTTTTTTATTGCGTTCCAAAAACAAAATTTCGAAATTCCTATAATCTCATGCCAGTATTTTTTCTTGATTTCGATATATTTTCAATATTAATATTATAAAGGATTGCTTTCCTTACCAATTTTTATAGATAGGATTGGTTTAATTTTTTTTATACGTTGTTATATATTGTTTCCTATATGATTTTAATTCCATTTATATATTAATACACACAATCTTTGTAAATTTTTCGGTTATTGGCGTACATAATAGCCGGTTATATATCTAAACACCCCATATATAAATAATAATATATATCTTTGAAATGGCAAAATCAAACCCAGCTCAGCCTGAATATTATACACTTAAACTAACATACATTCACATTTTATATAAATAAGACTTTGATCCTATTCCGGTTTCTTGATGATAAGAAAATTCAATCCTTTTTTTTTCTTCATATAACACATTTTGATATATCTACATTATAATAGTGTGTTTTTCATGCATAGAAGCTACACGAATCTATAAAAAAAAATATTTTTTTTCTATAGTTTACGAACAGTTTTTTATATATACTTTAAGACGTTCACCACCCCATTACCAAAATATTTTTTACCCTTAAATATATTTTTATTTTTATTTTTTAGAAAATCCCACAAAATGCAAACATAAACAACAAAACGCCTGCCAAAAATTATCTTCTGGTATACAAAATAAAAGTTATTATTCCAAGATTGAAGAAGGGTTAAATTTATATTCTATGTTTTTTTTTTATATTTTTTTTTCCTGTGGAAAAGCCGAGAAAAGATATTCTAGAAATCTGTCCCTCACTTAAAGTATAAAAAAAAAATATTCGTTTTATTTGATTCGAAATCATGAATTTTTTTTTTTTTAGTGTAAGTGTATATATAGCATAGAAAGGACGAAAAGGTATTGCAAAATAATAGCTTCGGAGTATGTTAGAGACAACAAAACAAACAAAAAAAAAATCCATGCAAATCAGTTGTTGATAAAGAATTTTTTACCTTCTGCACGAAGAATTTATTGATATTTATATTGTAGATGTATAAAAAAAAGGATTGTGTGCAAACATTACATCAATTTGTGTACTATGAATATATATAAATATAAACTTTAATATATTGAATAAAAACCCGAAAAAAATAAAAAGTTTATAAAGTTATAGGAAGAATATCCGAAAATATTAGTAAATTTTTTTAATTTTATATTTTATTTTATTTTATTTTGAATGTATATTCTATAAGAATTTTGAAAAAATCTAAATCTACCTATAAGCTAAAAATTATATACTTCTAGTAGACCAATAATAGAATAAATACATCTATAACGACTGTGGATTTCAGAAGGAACCTTTTTTTTATCCTTTATAATCTATTGTAAACCAAAAAATAAGGAAATTATTTAGTATAATTTTTACATGTCTTGTCAACACTGGGAGATATAAAAAAGAAATCTTTATAATAAAAATCGGAACCATGTACAAGTTTAATATAATTTTTACAATCAAAAAGTTGGATTTATCTGAATAACGATTTTAGGAACTAAATTAAATGACAAATCCGATAAAATATTTTTAATTTCACTATTTTTTATACATACTTGCCCACACTTTTAAGCGTTTTGTTTTCTTTTAATTGTGGTTTTTCTTCAAAAATAAATAAAACCTATAAAATGATATAACTTTCACATATAACTCTTGACTTGTAGGATTTCAAACATAGTCCTATAATTATTATTATTTTACTTATGACTCATTCACCTCGATTGACTGCAATATTTGTAAAACGAAGTAAAAAATTGAAGAATATTAATAAAAATTAGTTTAAATTTTAAATTTTGTAAGAATTTTCGTGAATGAAACTTTTATAAATTCAAAAATTCTTCAAGATGAACTAAAAAAAACGCTCTCCCAAGTCCGGAAATGATAGTCGCATATGTAAAAATGATTTACAATGTGACTTATATGCGTAAGGCAACCAGTGCCTAATGAATCATATGTGATTCATAAAAATTGAAAGTGAATTGATTTGTAAAGTTGGGAACAAGCCAAAATTACATCTAAATTCCATTGAAAATACTTTTCATATACCTTTTTCCTTGGTTATTTTGAATTTCAATCTTTAAATTTACTTACAAGTTTCTAAATTATTTTCAAATACATATTTAAATAAACTGATACAGCTGATCAGCAATTGAATAAATGGTATTGAAAATAACTTTTAATACATTCATGTGGCTATATAAAATAAATATTAAAATTACTAAGTAAAAAACTATACTTAGTGAAGGAATTGCTCACAAAACTATGCAATATTTTACATAACATACTAAATTGTTGTTTATTATGAAGACACTAATAATAAAGGTATATCTGAATTAATTTCAGGCTACTTTCCATATTTACCTAGTTTCTTTTTAAATTTCCAGCTATTTAAATTCTCATTTTTAAGATTAAATCGTAACTTATTATTTAACGACTGAATTAGCCATTTTATTTGTCACACATTTCGCCACGTAATTTTCTACATTTCCATTTTATCAAAAACTTATAATGAACTGAAATTGTTCGAAAAAATATCTTAAAATAATAATTGTACACAAATTTAAAAAAAAACCATAAAAAAAACCAACAAAAAACCAAACTAATCCCAAGTAACGAAACAAATACTTCAGTTATAGTATTTTTATTTTATAATCCTTAAATTTTCTTTCCAACCATATATATAGAGAATGATAACCAAAATATGTACAATATCCAAATTGAAAATTTCACAACCAATTTTGTGATGCACGCCTGATTACACCTCTAGGAGATGTTCGATTTCCTTCCGGATTACTAAGGGTTTTTCTTTCAATCACATTTCAGGTATATAAAAATATGTATACATATTTACGTTATATAGCATTGTGTATTGATGACACTAAATGGACTACCCACGTTATACATTTCCAGATCACTTGAAAAATTCAATTTAGAAACAATTCTAACTGAATATAAAGTTTTTTTTTTTTTTTGTTGGCTTGTTACCCAATTGTTTTTCACATTTTCATTTTTCAAGAGAGAAAAAATTGAAGAAAAAAATATGTATGTATATATATTTAAGTATATAAAACTTTATTGTATTTTTCGTGTATATATTTGCAAGGGAAAAATCTTTATAAAAAAAATAATAAAGCCCACCCGCAGGATTTGCCATTATAACATCAAGCCATAAGTAGAATGATAAGAATATGTACGAATTTTATATATTGAAATAATTTAAAGATTTTCTTTATTTTTTGTGATGTGTTTGTATATGAGTATCGGGTTGATTAAATAGAAAATCGAATTAAGGATGGTAGTAAAAATGTTGGTAAAGAAATGAAATTGTAATAAAAACAAAAATAAGAAAATTAAAAAAAAAAACTTGATGACAAATTTGTTGTTTTTGTTAAGAATCGACTTTTATTAAAGTGGGAAATTTTGGGGGATGGATTTTGACATTATTAAAACAAAATTTCTGAATATTTTTGGTATCGAGATTAGAAAATATACCAAATTTGAAAGAATAATTCGTAGAACAATTTATATGAAAATAGAGAATGTAGAATCTTATTAGCACTAAAAAAAAAAGTGTACGACTTATAAAATGATATTATTATTATTTTGTTGCAATAATTAAACTAAATAGACTCAAAATGATGAGTAATTTAGCATATCTTTCGTTTTTAAGTCTCTAAATTGGTCAAAGGAGGTCAGACATAATAGACTTACCAAGATCGAAATGTATATTACTTTGTAAGATCAAGGAAACTATTCCTATAGAACCTTGTAAAAATAATATTTGTCATTAAATGTAATATTTTAACATATTGGCTTCATAATTATTTCGGTATTCATAGCTTATTTATTTACCGAATAGGATTTATTCAGCTATTATTTAACTTAAAATGTTTTAAGAACGTTTAATAATTATTGATTTGTACAGCCCTCACATTATTCAAATTCACTGAATTAATTAATGTTTTTTTGGTCAATTCTTCGGAATTTGTAATTAAATGTCCAATTTTCTTTCATAATCACTGGATACATGTAAGTGAATCATATAATTTGTACAAAAACACTGAAAAACTTAATCAGAAATTGGTTATTTCATATATAGTAATTATTTGTCCTGATAAAAAGGTAATTTGTCTCAGACTAAACATAAAAATAACAAATGACAAGTTCTGTCGAATTTTCCTAAACATTTAAAATATATACAAAGCTTATTAATTTATAAACAATATTTCTTGACATTAAAGTTTTCTATACATAAAACAAAAATACTTTTTCATAAATTTCATGTATACTTTATGAAATTGCAACTTTTTTTATTTATTTATTTATTCTTTATTTGTTCATTTTTCATATTGTTGCCTTTTTCGAAAATTTTATGTTTTTTTTTTGTGTGCAAGGACATGCATATTAAAATAAGTTTCTGATAGGAAAATTTTCAGAAAATTATTATAAACTTTGAAACCTTAACAAAAAATATAAAATAAAAAGAGTTTAAATAAACAATCAAAATATAATTTTGTTCATTTTTTGACATGTGTGTGTATGTATACATATACATATATTTATTTTTTCCTTTTTACGAGAAGTTTTATCCTTTATATACTTATTATATATATGTATATAAAATATAATCATTTTCAATGTTGATAAAAAAATAGTAAACTTTATTCCTTCTCAATTTTAGAAAATAACAAAAAAAAATTTTTGTTTTTTACAATTTTATTTTAAGTATTATTTTTCTCACATTATTTTTTATTTTATTTTTATGAAAAGTTTATTATAAAAAATAAAATTATTATAAAAATAATCTAACCAAATAAACTCGATAGCAAATTAAAAGCAAATTATTTTTTTTATGCTAGAATTTAATTTTCAAAATTTTTATAGTCATACTGAATAAAAAAAAAAATCCATTTTATATGATGACCTTTTAATGGGTCATTACCTATGAAAAATGGTTTTTATTTCAGTTTTGTGGGGTATAATACAACAAACAAAAAATAGTTCATGTTTTTTTGTATATTTTCCTATATTTAATTTCTTTTTAAATATGGAAACGTATACTTAATAATAATGTGTCATATTAAAATTTACGATATACCTTAAAATTTACGATATAATAATAATCTAAATTTAAATTATATTTTCTAAAGATAATTAAAGATAAGAAGTGACAGTTGTGCCAGTTGTGCCTTGAGATATTTTCAACAGAATATCAGAATTGAACTAATAATATTTTTTGACTGGCGTCTATTTTTATAAACATTTATTTTAATTTTTTTGTTAATTATATGCGTGGGAAGAAAACTAGTTTCTAATGAGCTACTGTGAGTCTATATTAATTGGAATTAGCGCCAATTAATAATTTGATGGAATATATTAAGAAAAAAAAGAATTTACCTTGCCATCTTATTGACTAATACTAAAATATTGCTGTCGTTATTTAATTTATCCATTATTTATTAGTGTTCCAATGCAAATTCTAAAAGTCCTTTTACATATATAACTTTCATTTTTAAAATATGTATCAAGAATCATATCAAAATGAGAGCATTTGGATTTTTAATTCGATATATGGCATGCAATTATTAATTTTTACTTTCACATAACACGATTTTTTGACACTAGACAGATCGAGTTAAAAATTAATATTAATATTAACATTAAATTAAATTTATAACGTGAATTATAATAACTTTTATTAAATTCGAACTGTTGTCCTCGTAATCTTTCATTTCTCAACATATAATTGCAATTTAACAAAATTGGAACTCCATTACAATTTTGTTAAATTGCAATTATATGTTGAAATAGATGAACATTTACAAAACCATGTTCGAATAAACGATGAAAACCGCTGCTCCAGGGTATAATTTTTAGGAATTTCTGACACTATTGATTAATTTTAAATCATTGAAGCTTTCCAACATGTAATTTACTTATAATCTAGGTGCACATACTGTACCAGATATCAAGTTGAAAATAAAAACACGACTAGAAGGTCGGACAAATAATTTATATAAAGGATATTTTTTTTTTTTACATTTTTCAAAAGAGCCCTAAAAATGTAAAAGACACCATGTATGACTGTCATAATAAAAATTGTCCTATATCATTTTAAATTAATGAAGAACACTTCAGGTTTTTATATACGAGTATATATTTTTATTATAGACAAAAAAAACATAAATTATTATTTCAGTAGTCCGTATCAATTATTTATGGTAATTGACTGCCTTAAGGACAAAAATATTGAAATGACAGTTGAATATTTTATATACATATATGTAAATTATATTTTGATATATTATGATGGTTATTGTTAGTTTGTCTGGGGTATATTTTTTTTATGTTAATGCTTCTTTTAACTAATGGAAACCATTAGCTTTGATTAAAATATATTAAAATACGAATTCATAATTTATTAATATACATAAATAGTATTTCAATTGCTTTATTTATATTTTGGATACACAACATTCTTTATCATGAACTATATAGACTCTTATTTAAACCGAAATATAAAAATATATACAATAGATTTATTTAATTTTCATTTACATAAATTCAATTTCTTCCAATTTATACTAATCAAAATAAAAATAAAATAATTTAATTTTAAGAAAAAAACATTTTTTATTAATACAAAAATTTATATTCCATTATAATAAAATTTTATTTTCCATTCTACATCCACAAAGTGTTTATGTCTACCAATATATTTTTCAAAATCAACCAATTAAATTAATTTACACCTCTTTATAAATCACTGAAATAAATATCCTTTTAACACTCTACAAAACACAGTTAAAATAGACTAAGAATTTTTATTTTACAAGAATAAAAAAATATAAATAATTTACCTTTCTTGTCCGTAAATCAAGGCACAACATGATTTACAATTTTCCTATCTAAACCTTTAAAAGTAAATAAATAAATTCACATAAATACAATTTATAAATACCATCTTAAAAAAAACGCTAACATATTTTCTTACAATTGCAACTTAAAGGCATACAAATAACTCACATGAATTGTATCTAACTGTGACTGCACCAACTAAAGTGCACCTTGAACTTCAGCCGAACTAAAAATAAATTTATCTGATCTGGAAAATATATTTATATATAAATAAAAAAAAAAAACTCGGTATAAATATCGTATTCGTATCTGCTCTCAAAACTGCATTCACCATAAATTTTATTACATTTTTTTTTATATATATAAATTGCCGCCACCGGTCGTTGATTTTTCTCGTTGTGTGCCAAAGCTGACTGGCAATGCCATCGTTATTATAATTTTAACATTGCAATGAGTATCTCAGATATCATTAAAAAAAATTACCTGTATTTCTGCAACAGATGCACTCACAAAATATGTAAAACAATATCTATAGATACAGTGAAAATATGAGGCAATAATATTATAATAAATAACAATAAGAAAATGGCACGTAGTTTTTCGGTTAAATCAATGTGTTGCAGAGAAATTTAATATATTTAAATAATATTTATAAAAATTTAGTAGATAAAATAATAGTAATTTAAAAAATTTTCATTAATTTTAAAATGTACGAATATACAGGGTGGACACAAGATGTTCGACTATGCTATTTGAGGTATTTTTGATAATTATTTTCCTAACAACAAAGAAATTCATTTTAAAATGACTTTTTTTAAAAACTATACGTCTCTATTAACCCGTTTTTGAAGCTATACCACTAAATATAAAGCCAATTTTTTTTAACACATTACCCAACTCGGGGCAGAGTCCGCGACTGTGTCCATACATTTTTTTAATTAGATTACTAGCACAAATAGCTTGGAATATCGTCGATCAATTATTTACTGTCCACCCAGTATAAAATGTTCAAAATCAGTTTTATTGTTTCGTTAACAGTATCGAGATTAATGTTGGAAGTTTTCTAGTTCAGTGTAGCCAAGTTAACGTTATGAAAAAACTATTTAAAACTTCTAAATCTTCTATGCGTACAATAGACAAAAATTGACAAGTAATTGCAAATAAAGTTTCGATTTCGATTATATAACTGGCGAGCAGATCGTTTGCTTATCTGAATTACTGAAACACCACATTTCAGTAATGAAATTCTAACCACAGAAAATTCCATGTTTTGAGCACTTTTATATTGTTTATAATTTTTGAGGGGGTTCATCCAAAAATAAGTAATTCAGTTAGTAATTCGTAATAATTCGGAATTTTGTATGTAATATAAATCTAAAATTTAGTTAATTTCGCTAATAGTGTAGAGTAGATAGTGCCGTCAATTCTGTGAACTTACAAAAAAAAAAATTAAATATATAAAATTATCTGGAATCAGTTATAACTGAATGAATTGATTGTTACTTCTACAACGTCATTACAGCATAAAATGTCATATCGTTATTGAGACAATCTCCATTTTAAATATATAAAAAAAAAATCGTTTAAAATTTTTATTCTATGTTTTATATTTTTTCTGTATTAATATTATATAATATTTCAAAAATTCTCTTAAGCTTCCAAATCCTATAAATGATATGAATTTATATGTAATAAAATATAAATCTAAAAAGAAACATATTTTAGTATAGCATAAGATAAATCTTTTTTTTTTTTGAAGGTTCAGTTTTATATCTTTTTATTATACATTTGGAAATTTCTATTTCACGGTGGGAATTCTCTAAATTTAAAAACATAAAATATTATACGTATATAAAAATATGTATAATATTTAACGTAATAAAAATATATTTTACCTGGGATAAAAGTGATTACCATATGGCAGCATTTTCAAGAATATTTTATTGATAGCAAAACCAAAAAAAAAAAAAACGTATTACTGACAAAATGAAAGTAAATGCGTCCGTTAAGTGGTTCTATTCAATTCATTTAAATAAGGGATGATTGGCGGCATATGAGTCGTCATGATATTCAATAAATTTAAAAAAAAAAAGAATTTAAAAAAAATCCCCTCGAAACCTTGAAAAATAATATAAATGTGCAATGAGATTGCAATTTCAATATAAAAATTGTTAACTTTATAATAGAAATTATTAACAATAACTCTGGCATATTAAAGTAAAACTTTTTTTTTATTATTATTATTATGATTTCTTTTTTGTAGGCATTAACCACTAATTAAATATTTTTCATGTCATAACGAAACTACAAACAACATTAAAAATCGATAAGATATTAATCATGTTTCATTTTTTTTTTTTGTTTTGTAATGTTGTAATATATGATCCATTAATATTCTTTCATTTCTTTTTTATTAAATTTACATATAAATGGTTCATTAAATTTACGTATATTATAGTACGTTTTCGTTTGTTGTTGTTGTTGTTTTTTGGTATCCCCAAAAAATATATAATTTTATTTTTAACTTTGGCATTTTACCGCCTACATGCAATCATAATCATAATATAATAATAATATAGAAAAATTGAGTAAAGAAAAAATGGGGGTCTGTAAAAATATTAATCATAAACTTTATATTCCTATTACCTTCATGATTTTGTTTGGCTGGTTTGTTTAAGATAAAGTGGATTACACTAAACCATTCCCAAGAAAGAAGACCATTAGTACATGTTCAGTGTGAAGCTATAAGCGTGGGCCTGTGATTCAATGCTGGAAGCGGTGTCTTGTCGCTCCATCTTTTAGCTACGCGAATAGTTTTGTTTAGTGTTTAATATTTTAATCTACATTACTTTCGTCTTAATTCCATAGAAATATCCTTCCAATTATTATAAATTAGCAGATGATTTTGGTAATTTTATTTTGATTGGAATTATTATATTACACCAAGACCTCGCTTTACGTCGCTATTCGGTTCCACACGCAAACTGAATTTCGATGCTTAGCGAATAATTTAAAATATATTGGACAGAGAAAGTAATTTCAATACATTTATTCAAAACTAATTCAAATTAAATTATTAATTAATGATAATAAGAAAAACATAAAAAAATCATTACATTAAATAAACATTTTTTAAAAAATTACAAAAATCTTGGTCATAATTGAAGAAAATGACTCAACGCAAGAGCGAATAGACACATACAGAATAGACGCTAAGCGAGGCCTTACTATACATATATCCTCTACTCTACAAAGCCGGTTTTCGCCAGTTCCACTCAAAAACATGTTTGCTCACACTCGTCGAGACCTCTTCCAATTTTGTTAATTGATATACAACAAATTATTACTTATGACAAAAACTTTATTAAAATCAGATATATCACCAAATTACAATTACATAATTAAGTTTACTATTACTTCCATGATCGGGGACCAGATTACTATTCCGATTATTTCCAAAATCGGGAACAAACAAACCAAAATTTTATTTTTCTATAAATTTATTCGAAATATGCTTATAAAAAATATAAGAACATAGAAAATCTTGTTGATCGTATAGTCGTCGTAATTTTTCCTTGCCACCATCAATGTTACTATTTTTATGTAATTTATGTAATTATGATAATTTTATGCAAGACAGATTTGTCAAGATGATTTACTTATTTTTATTTTCGGTTTTAACTTATATTATTATAAAAAAAAAAAAAATACAAACTCGTTGAACATAACCTAAAACCGTATCATATCAACGTTATTTGACGTTGTTATTATTATAGTCGAAAAATTTACAACCAACAAAAAAACTTTAAGGTAAAACGTAAATGTACGAAAAAAAAAATTATTATAATAAAAAAGTATCTTTTGTATATAATATTTTTCTTATCGAAGAAATAAATTTATTTATAAAATTTGATACGTTGTAAAAGGGTGCGTAATCATTTGTCATAAAATAAAAAAAAAATATTGTTTGTACAGCATTTTCAAGAGAATTTAATATATTATATTTATATATATCAAAATTATTATGATTAAAAATTATTTTTTATTTGAAGTTAATAAATATTGGATTTTATTGAAGATTTAGTGATAGGAACGTAATTAATCGAAAATTACCAAAGAAGTAATTTAAATTTAATTAATTATTTAAATGTAAGAAATTTGTTATCAAGTAATTATCGGAAATCTTCTTGTAAATATAGATAATTACTATTTTTATATCATTTATTATTACAAATAAACAAAACGTCATAAATCTGTCACACAACAATTCAAATAATTATCGCGTTAAATGACATTTTAATCGTTACAAATCTCATTATGTACAAAACAGCCAAAGTCAATATTGTTTCTTACACCTCACCATAATTCAAAACGTATGGTGTGCAACGTCTGTCAAAAGAGGCTCATGCATGAATATACATTTTGTATTGGAGCTCCCGCACATATACGCCGAGAATTGGAATTTCCAATTTTGGCAAGCGTATAAAGATAACCCAGTTTCGATATTTAACATTTCAGCAGATTTAATGATGTAAAACATTGATGGCCATTAATACGATACGTTTTATTTCGCAACACGCCACCATATGTGCGTATCGACGTATATTCGTTCTGATTTAGGGAGAGGTGTTACGATTTACATTTAAAATTTAAACTAATTTTATTTAGATTAATGAAACGTATTATGTCAATCTAGAACAAATATAACTAAATATTGACCCAACTCGCAGTGATGAGTTATAAAACTTTATATTTATACAAGTTTTATTAATCATTTTCTTAAAATTAATTCTGTTTAAATAACATTTAATTTTTATGTACCTAATTTCGCTTATCTATTTGGGTGAATCAGAGTTTTTATGTTTAATAAGTGCGTTGCGAAATGTAAATATATATGAAAACTTTATTATTATTTTTAGGTTAAATGCGGACAACGATAATTAAATATTTACGAAAAAAAAATAGAAATGTGTAACAAATTTAATGTTAAATTTGATAAAAAATTTAATTAGAAAATTTAATTTGTTTATTTAACTGAATATTAATATTTACACTTTAAGTGTAACTTTTGAGTCAGTTAAGAATTTAGTATGCAAAAAATAGGTTGATGATTAAGATGTACTTACGTAAGCTGAAAATTTCCATTTCCTTAAAATATATTTTACTGGTGGTGAAATTTGGCTTTGTTCTATCTTAACAACTGTTAACAATTTCAATATCAAATTTTATGTTTATTTATTGTGATCATAAGGTAAAAGTCAGCAAATAGAGAAAAAACTATTTAAACTTAAAGTATATTATTTCATAAAAAACAGTGTAATGAATTTAAAAAACATTTAATAGTTAATATTTAAGTTTTCTTTTTCCAAATTCAGTTTAAATGAAATGATTTTCAATTTATATTTGTAATATTATCTTAAGTAAACATAATTTAATATTTAACATAATTCAAACTAAGCAAAACAACTTATGTAAATTGTGGTGGTTTTGCCATATTTGTCAGTAAAAATTAATATTTAAATTGTAAAAATGTGTTTTTTTTTTTCCAACATTACATTTTGTCCCCAAATAATCATAATTTCGGTAATGTAATATTTCAAATAGCTTATGAATTTTTTACTCAAATGCATATAAAATGTGTTCAATTACATAATCTATTTTGGCATCAACGTTGCCGTCACATTAGAACGACATAAATGAATACGAGTTTATGAAACTTAAAGGAAATTATGCTGATGTCAAAAGCTTAATTTCATCTTGTATATTTAAGCTATTTTGGCTATGGTGATTAAGAGTTGAATTCAGTTTTATTCTGGTATAAAAATTTTGGTTTACGAAAAGTTAGTAATATGCGAAAGATTATTAATATAATGTAAATATGTACAAACAATATAAAATATTTGAAAAGCGTAACTTAGATTTTGAAGAATATATTAAAATCACTTAAATTGAGCTACATTATTAAATTTCTTTGAAATATAAATTCAAATTTTGATTTCGATCTATTTAAAAGTTCAAATTTGTTTATATATTTAGAAAACTCTACAATTTTATAGTTTTCGTTTTATAAAATACAAAAATTTATCAATTTTTTCTATAACTATTAAACTCGTATTCTTCAAAATTTGAAATAAATTCAAATTTTATTATTTTTAAATTTTATTATTACAATTTCTTATTATACTCTAATATTATATAAAAAGAAAATTGTATATTATTTTCTTGCTTTTTAATATTTCAGACTCAAAATTTCTCAATATATTTTTATAAACATAAATATTTTGTATATTGGCAAAAAAATATTTAGGAGGGATGGAAACCAATGGAAAATCACGTTGGTTTTTAAAAATGTTCTAAAAACTAACAAAAAATGGGTTATGGTTCGGTTTTGGTTTCCGAAATTTCTTGATAATAAAATGTAGGGTAATAAAATTCTCAACGCATCTAGAACTCGAATGTCCGTTGTACTCTTCACATTATGGCTTATTTTATCCTTGTGCACATCACTCCCATTCATCTCTATCATGAAAACAATTAGCCCCGACGATTCTCACCTGAACGCAATCTTCATGTCGGTCGAAAAATAACGTTCCAAGTGTTACAAATTATAATCGATTTGCATAGTTTTGGTTTTTTGAAATTTTTACTGGTTTGCAGTTTTGGTTATGTAAAATTACAATGAAAAATTCGCATTAATTCGTTTTTTGTTATATTTCAAACCATATTCCATCCCTGATAGCTACCACTCTAACAGCTTTTGTCTACATATAGATTTTTTAACATATAATATTTACAAAAATATGAGAGCAAAGTAAAAAATATTATAATAAAAAAGTAATAAATCTTTTAAAACACTTTAGAACTGTGCGAATCAAACTATACATAATTATATAGAAAATAAATCTAAAAAGTAAAATGTAAAGTTTTAAAGGACTCTTATACAAAAGTTGAACACCATTCTAACATGCATTTTATAATACAATTTCTTAATGTATAACAATATATATTAAAAAACTTCATCTCGATTCCAATTCCTTATTTTACAATCACTGCAAATCCATTTCTTATAACATTTCTCATAACAAATCTTCACATTTACTTGTATATTTTCTGTATATTTCCATTTTTCTTTTTCAGTCACTTTAAATCCTATAAAAAAAATTATTTTTATTCAAAAACATAAACAATTTCGCATTTTCTTTCTTTCTAATGATAAAATAAAAATAAATATTTATACACAAATCGTATGTGATTATATTATTATTAAATATACATAAAAAATGTATATCCTTTTCGATTTTACATAACTTGAAACAAAAAAGAACGATTTTTAAGTCAAGATTTTTCTATTTCTCTTTAAAGTTGATTTAATAGCTTGAAATTATGTAATTATGCACCTAAATCACTTCATCAGCTCAAAACAACTAGTTTAGTTTAGTTTGTTTTTATTTAGTAAAATTTGAAATATTACAGAATTCTCGTATAAATACGATAATCCTGAATTTTTGCAAGGTTTCGCAAATTTCGTAATAGAATTTCAATATTTCCTATTTATAATTTGCATACTTTGTACGTAATTTATTGTAAATATTGAAAACTAATTAAGAATTTTTGAGCTAAATAAGAATAATAGTTAAAATAAAATTACCTTTTTTTTACTTGTAAATTACATTTTCTTACTGTTCGTTATATATGATCATTTAGTATCACCAACTAACAAACAATATCGATTTCTAAGGTATAATTTTCCAAAAAGAATATTGTTAGAATATTATTTTCAATTTGGTTTGCTTAATGAGAAATAGAGTCTTTAACATTATTTTCTGATTACACATTATACCCTTTCATTATATTTACTATCCAAGCCGTTCTTTTGGTAATCATAACAATTTGTTACAGCAAAATATTATTAGTACTAAGTTTTAAAAAAATAAATATTCCAAAATAATAAAAACAAAAATTTTTGTATAATTACAATTTTTATAACTTTTGTCTAGTTTTTACATTTAAAAATTTTTTTAATTGCCTTAATTAATAATTTACCAAGTTAATTTAACTGAAAAATAATGAAAATTTAATTGTTTTAATATTCTAAATTGTATATAAAAAAATGAAAATGCTTTAAAATCCACTTATCCCATAATTTAATATATTATATAAATTAAATGTATATATACAAGTATATATATATATTTTGTATATTTGTAGAAAATTTTATCCTGGAGGGAACATGTTTACCATAAATTTAAAACGATTGCATTTATATAGATTGCATCATAGATCTCTGAAATATACTTAACTATTTATATATATACATTTATTTACAAAGCTATAAATTCTAATATATATATATATATACATAAATATCATAGTTAAAATATTAAAAGAACATTTTCACTATAGCTGTAGCTATATTTATATACATTTTTAGATTTATATATTGTCTTTTTATTGCTCTCTAAGAAGTCACAATTTTATAAATGTCGGGCTTTTTTCTCATTCTTGAAAATATATAATTTAAAAAAAAAAATCAAATAAAAAACAATTCTAAAATAATATAAAATGTTAACATAAAAAAATAAAAAAAAAAAAAAGCCTTGAGTAAAATTTTTCGCCCCAGAAAATCGTGTTCTTCCGTTCCTTTTTAGCTTTTACTATATAAATACCCAACAAAATAATGTTATAGCTAGCATAAAGATACATAGATATATATATACATAAATATTGGAATGGTGCAGTGGAGCATTTCGAAATCGTTTTCCTTTATTTTATATTTTTTTATGTTTTTTTTTTGTTTGTACTAAGTATTATAGTAGAATGGCAGCAGAACCCAGCAGCAACAGCGAATAAAGATTAAAAAGTCATTGCGCTTCTTAAGATATATTATATTCACGGATTTTAGCTAAAATTCACAGCATTTCTAACATGTTGTTTATGTGTGTTCTATCGTATTAAATATAAAGATTGTTTTTTTATTTTCTTTAAGGAAATCGTTGATTTTTTTTTTTGGATATATACAATTTTGGTTAAGGGAAAAACTAAAATTTAAATCTTTTATATTATATACAATTATTACAACATATTTTTTCTGGTTTTTGTTCCATATATAATCATGAATTTTGTCCTCCTCTCTTGAATTTTTTGTATATTATTTAAAAGAGTTCTTCTTTAACGACACGGAATTAAAATATATTTGTTCATTTTAGCCGCGAATCATTTGAAAAAAAAAAAAACAGAAGAAGAAGTAGAAAAAAAAACGTTTTTAGAAACGTGTTCTTTGATTGAAGATATTGTTTAAATATAAAATTAAGTGTATACTTGTAAGAAGCTTTACACAATAACAACATCAACCAAAATGAAAAAAAAAAAACATTTTTCCGGATAGCTAGCTACATTGGAAAGTTATAGAAAGGAAAACACAAAGTTGTTAATCATTAAAAACAAAAAAATTTATAAATATAAATAAAAAGACAAGACTTTATCATCAAAGTTTTTCTATGGTATTTTTCATATTAATGTACAATGTGAAAATTGTGGTTGTTTTTCTTTATATTTAATCCTAAATGAAAAGACATGATTTTCAAATAAAAACACTAAAAAAAAATTAAAAGATATTATTTTTATTTTTTTTATTCTTCAATTGAAATCGATTTTTATAGTACAGTATTTTTGTTAGAAAATGCCAGGTGAATTTTGTCTGTAAAAATGTCGAAGAGAAGGTAATCAAAAAATATTTGAAATATTTTTCGGAATAGTATATTATTTTCAAGATATGTAATAGAAATGTATTTAGAAGTATAATATTTATAAGAAAAATGAATTTTCAATAAAAAAATTTAGTTCACTACAATTGGAAATGTTGGTGCTCAAAGATAAAGGTTACACGACATTTTATTGCAAACCATGAGTTTCTTTATAGTAAACAAATTTTGGTTTTGTAATAATGACAAATTTAATATCAGGAAATTGTTTCAAATCTTAAATATTTTTCTTAATCTAAAAATTATATTTATATATTGAAGATTCTTATTAGTGGTACCTAATTATTTAAATGTGGGTCAACTTATTTTAGGCAACAGCAATTCTTCGATTTGGAGTAGATATTAGAACCTAAAATGTTTCACAGTCTCGCTACTACAGTCTCGGTAGTGTATGTATTTTATATATTTAATAAAACGTTATATTTTTAGTGAACCATTTTAGTGGTTTTATTTGAATCTATTACATTATTTTGCTTACATTCTTGAATAGATTTTTTAATTAAATTATTGACAGTAAAATTGCCCGGAATTTGAAAATATATCGATTAAATCAAACATTTAAAAACAATTCTCGGCTGTATTTCGAGATTATTTAAAGATAAACGCTATTATATCAAAAATATTTTTTATGTAATCTTCAATAATTTAATTGTTAACTTATCATCGAATAATTCTTAAGAATATATCTGAAGAATCTCACAAAATACTGGATTTAATTATTTTTTTGACAATACATAATATTTTTCATTATTTGTATAGTATAATTTTTTCACAGTTTGGTCTTCAAAAATCATTTCTCTCTAACTGAGATTCTAACTGAAACCATTTCTCAGAAAAGAAAATCTTATAGTTTTGTGAAACTTCTAATTGACATTTTTTGATACAGAAACTTTAACTGAAAAAATCAATGGTAACTGAAAAAAATCACTAATATGTACATACCTAAAATTTAAAAAAAAAAATTAAACACTAAAAATCATTTTCAACAATTTCAAAAAAACTTGTAAGTGCAAACTTATTTGCTGTAAAAATAATATGTAATAATAAATATAGAAAATATTTAAAAACTCTTTAAAATTATTGAAAAAATATGAAAATAACAACATCAGTAAAATTCCGATAACGATCTAGAAGTGCTGTGTCATACTTTAATCTAATATGTTAATTATATAAATTGTGTCAGTAATAAAAACTATTTTTTTATGCATGTCATTTTTATATACATATACATATATTAATCAATATAGAAATTATACGGGTTTGTTTTATAAGTAATTAATTAATTTTACTAATTTACATTAATTCTCGATAATCAGTTTAAAGTTTAGAAAATAATTTAATATTGACATATTAATTAATGTGTAAATGAAAATTTGAAATTTTAGACCTTTTCGATTACATTAATTTCATTTCAGAAAGATCAAATTCCTTATATTTTGAAATCAGTTGTTTAACGACATTTGATATTTCAAAAATATTCTTCTAAAATCAGAAAAGTTTAAAACTAAATAAAATGCATTAAGGTTTAATTTATCCATCAATGGCATATTATCCAGATGTAGATGAACTATAAACTTCAAGCCAATCTTATTCGAAAACAATAAATTTATAGTTGATCCTCCCAAATTATAATCTCGAGATCCCATGTACTTTAGAAGACCCAGTCTCTCAAAATTTCCAATCTATTTTGTGAATAATTGAACTATTTATTAACATTTGGTTTGGTTGAAACTTGTGTGGCGTAATATTGGACTGAAATGAACTTAAAATTCCAGATTTTATATACTTAAAAAGTGGGCTTCATGATTCATGCTGTATAGTTGAAAAAAGTATAAAAGTGTCTAGATTAGAGATAAACTGGTCAATCTAATTTAACATTTTGTATATATACTTTTTGATGACCGCGCAATCTACAAGCATAATGTATAACCATAAATTTAAAAATGTATATTTAAAATATTTGTGCTAATCAGTAAATAAATATTTATATTTAAAACAAAAAAAAAAAGAGTTTTAACAAAAATAAAATATAACGAACAAAATGACGACATAATTGAAATAAAAGTTCAAAAACATAAAATAAAAAAATCATTTTATCTAAAAACTTTTATATATAAAATCTATCAAACCTGAATTATAACTTAATATCATATTTATATTTTCTATTATAGTTTTCTATGCAAACAAAAAAACAATAAACAAAAAAAATTCTATATCTTTTAGATAGAAAATTGTTCATATAACATAAATCTATCTATAATTTATTCAAAATAAATTCAATAATCATGAATAAAAAAATGTTAAAAAATATACTTTTAGAAAAATGTATTTTATATATGTATAGATACATTGTATATATACATACACAAATTTATATATATCAGTATGACGACAAAGCCACTTGAAAGATTGAAAGACTGGAAGTGATGGGCAAATATTGACACATAGATTTATGCAGGTGCATTGTACCTTTATGGTTCTATGGACTTTAATATTACTAGGATATTGGAACTTGTTTTTTGTTCTTGTGTAACCTATATCATTGTATAGAATGAAATTTTACTGTAATACAGAGGTATACATAATATATATAACAATATGTCCTCCTATAATAGTATAACATTTTTGGATAAAATAAATTGACGGTGTCGTTGTATAACTTGGAAATCTACTCAAATTTTCAAAAACCGCACTCAATGTTTATATAATCTCCAATGTATAATACATTATAGTAGCATAAAATATAATGTATAGTTATGTTTAATATTTAATGGATTCAGTAACTCTCTCTCTATAATGTAATTTACCTGGTACACTGTTTATGTGTGTACCTTTTGAAATGCGTCATTACCTTTTCTGTTGATTTTTCATTAAAGTTTTTGTTTGAATAATTTTATTCAATATTTTTATTATATATAAAATATTAATGTTTTTTTTTGCCCCATTATTTTTCTTATTTTTTTTTTTTTTTTGGAAAAGCATTTTCTGTTTTTGTTTTATTATAATTTTGCACAGCATGACGCAGAAGAGATTTTTATTTTTATAATGTGGAAAATAGAACATAAATGAAGCTTATAAAATGAAAATTGGTTTTATTTTTTTTCATAATATGAAATTGTTTTTATGTTGATAATTCTGGAATTGAAAACTAAATCATTCAGTATAATTAAATCATAGAAAAAATGCTTATACCGAAAGTATAACTCCCGAAATTTTATATTTCTATTTTGAGATGGGGGTAATACTCATTTATACATTTTCACATTAAAAGAGTATTTTAATTAATAAAAATTTTTGCAATTGGGGATAGAAAATTGAATAGTTATGCAGAAAGTATCACAATTTTATGACCAAGAACATCACTGACCCTAATGTACACCAATTTAATTCATATGAAACCATATTGAATACAGATGTAAAGAGTGTTTATATGGAGGAAGACAGATAAGATTATAAGATTTGATACAATAATTGCTTGATTACACGTCAAACTATGTAACCAAGCAATTATTAATAAATATATATAAATTATTCTGTAATTGTTAATAATTTTAAAAATAAAACTATTAACAAAACTTTATTCTTTATTATTCTTTATTAACTTTATTAACTAATTTATAAATAATTATGATTTATTCCACATTATTTTGCATGTTTAACATCGTTTTTACTAAAATATTTAAATTTTATACACTTACAAATATAATTTTTGAACTGCTGCTGCTGCAATGCACATTAAAAATATAATTTATATATTTGTGCTACATTTAATCCATTTCCATCTAAAAAAAAGTACACTTAAAATTGGTGTTATATAAAAACATTTTTTAAAACTAATTTAATTCAAAATATAAATAAATATTACTTATTATATTATTAAATAATGTTATAGTTAAAATTTTTGGAAACGTGTAAAATGAAGTTTAAAAATGGTTTCCAGACCAAAAACATAAATTTTATTCCATTCAAAGATTCAAAAATATTAAAACAAAATAATGAAAATTTGGAAAAATTTCATCCGTCCGGTTCTAAAATATCAAATAAATTTTCAATAAGATTTTCCAAGTAAAACAAAAAATTAAAAAAAAAACTTTTTACTTGATTTCATACAAACTAGCTATAAGGAGTATCAATTTTAAAATTTTCAACCAAATTTTTTTTACAATCCATGATATAGAGCTAAACTTAAATTTGTTTGGATGTTTTTATTTTTAGTTGCCACCAATAAAACGACTTCGTATAACCCCTTTACCCATTAAATACTAACTTTTAATCAATAAAGCTAATATGTGTGTTCACATTCACATATATATGTATAGTTGGTAAAAAAATAATATTTTGCACTTTAGGAATAGAAAATTTTTGCAACCAAACTACGACAACTGAAAAAAAAGCATAAAAAATACACATACATTAGATAATAATAATAATCCAGAACGAACGAAAATTAGAAAGATGGTGGTGAATTATATTTGGCAAGAACTGGTTGAAAAATTCAGTTTTTTTTTTTAACTAAATTGCTCCGAAAGCTAGACGAAAGCAATTTCACTTCTTGTTATATGTAATATATTTTTGTAGATATATATTTTATTTGAAGATATTTCATACATTTATATATCCGTAAATGACTTTACCCTTTCATATATATGATTATATTTTTGGGGGAAAGTTTTAGTTTCTATCGTTTATTTTGTGTGTGAAGTAATAAGAAAACTGGAAAAGTGAAATCCAGAAGATAGAATTTTTTTTTTAGTATAGTTAGAAATAATATTGGTTTGTATTTTGAGTTTATTTTAGATTATATTAGCTTGGAAACATTGAAAATTGCTTCAATTTCTTAACTATATACTATAAAATATCTTAAGTTTTAAGAGGGGACGGGAGTCTATTACCACTTTAGTTGTATCCTTAAAATTATATTCGTTTTACAAACTTTCCGGTCTTTCAATCAGAGAAGGCAGCTCTTATTGCAATCGAATTCAAAATGAATTTTTAAAAATTAAGTTTTCTGATAGAATTTATTTTTATTCGTATTACTTCAGAAATTAATTTTTTTGGGTAGAAGTTAGAAGATGATATAAAATAAATTAAATTTTTTTTAAAAAAAATAGCTTATTCTCATATTGTTTTATTTTAATCAAAACGTATCCAATCTAAATATAACCATATTAATCTTAATCATTAATCATAATTATTAATCATATATTATTATTATTAATTAATAAAATTGATTTTAAAATTTGTATTTAATTAAAATTAATTAACTTTTAAAAATTTACAAAACAATATGATTGCAGCCAATCTGCTTATTTTGATTTCCACTTAAATTACATATTAATCAGTCTCTAGACTCTAGAGAATGTTTATTAAACAATTGACACGACTCCAGAAATGGTAAATAATTTATAAATTATTTGTTTCACCAAATTTTTCCAAACCATAATTAATGATATTTAAAAATACGGAAAATCAGTATGTTTCCAAAATTGGCACAATTGTGTTTATATCAGGGACCAGATAAGAATTAAGTGTGTTTATATCAGGGTTCGGATAACTACCATTCGTTATGTAAATCGATAATGTTATGAAAACATTAATTTCATTAAGTAAACAGTGATTAAATAACACTAAATTTAATTGTTACGATATTTAGCGTTACGTAGCGCTAAGCAAAACGTTAACTATAAATTATTTATTATTTTTAATTATAGGATCCATTATTCTCAATTAAGATGATTCCATCTGCTTTATATTTTGATGAAATTTTAGAAATTATTTCGTTACATATAAATTAACTTCTTCGATAATTGAGAATTAATTAAATATAAGAAATAAAGAATTTGTAAATATTGTAATCAATATTCAATCTTATCTCTAAAATATCATGCTCAAAATTAACGAACAGAACAAAACGATTTTGTCCTCTTTCTACTGGCGCCTAAGTAAGCCCAACACCTAAAGTAACTATTTGTTAATTTGTATAAAATCGTTCCATATTACACAAATATTTTAAGATAAAATTATAAAAACCTTCCAATAACGTAGCCAAATTCATATTTTTTTTAAATATAGGTACCTAATTTAATCCTGTACCTCTAAAACATAAATGTACTAAAATTCATCTCCGTCGTAAAAAAAAACGTAATAATGAAATAGCAGATCAAAATAAAATCATTTTTAACTCGTAATTCGTAATTATTATTAATAACGTCATCTAGCGCTACAAAAGTTATTCAGAAAAATCAATCTTGAGTCAATGTTTTAGTTCCGGTCTATTGATACGAATAGTTTTTACATACGATTATATCAATTCTAAAGTAGTCTATTATCAATGTACTAGATTTGTTACTATTAATTTCAGAAAGTTCAGTTTCTACTATAAATTGAAATTTACAAATTAATTGAATGTTACTCTTCCTAAAATATCTATTTATATATCAACACGAATATTTCAAAATACATAATATAAAATGTAATAAGAATTATTTAATCAAGTTATTTAATCAATTTTATCCTTTTTCTCCTGCTAGTATTAAAGAAAATTAATTATATTATGAATGAAAAACTTATTCATCATATAAATGAAATTCACTAGCATATGCTATATAAAAAAGATATATCTTTGTAACATAAATCTAGTTTGATTAATTCTGTAAGTATATTAATATATCATACTTAAACTTTGAATGTATCTATTATTTTTATGTTATTTATGTATGTATATAGAAAAATATATTCTCACTTTTGAAAGAGATGAATTAGTTTTATGTCAAATTTTAAATTTTTCATTCTAATATCATATAAACAATTATATCTAAATGTAAATCCTAATCAAAAATACTCTTAATTCCAATTTTAACGAATGTACGCGGTCTCTCCATCATCATTCATCAGTTAGCTAAAAAACAGAAAATGAAAATTGATGTATTTTTTTTATATTCCGAATAATATATTTGATAAAGGCTGGTATTATACTAACTATTTTTAGCTGGTTTTCAATCTGTTTGCTATGCTAGTATATACAATTTTACACAGTGCAAAAGCTTGAAATTAAATTGCTTAGCAGCAGAATAATAATAATAATTTTTGCGCAATCTGTGAACAATGAATGTTTTTCGTTATTATTATTATTATGGTGTTGGGTGATGTCGGTGTTCTATATAATATTTTTGGTGGAATGCCGCACTTGCAACAATTTATCACTGTTTCAAAAAAAAAAATTTATATATTTATTTTATTTTTATTATTATTTTATACGAAAGTTTCTTTTTTTTCTTTAATATTTTTTTGTTATTTATGCGGTGGAGAATTAATAATTAAATGTATATAAAAAAATTGTATATAATCCAGCGTTCAGCATTAGTACTATAGTTATATATGTAATGTAAAATACAACAAGAAATTTTTTATAAAATTCCATTATTCAAGTTGAGTGAATTTTCTTGGTTAATTTGTAATAAAACATTTTTTTTTTTTACTTTAATTTTATGCACTTTGCCCTTTGCTATGCACTTGAATTCATTTAAATTTAAATTGAATTTTGTTACAATACAAGAAGTAAAGAAAAAATTATAGAAAAAGTTATTTGTATAATTTAAATTTCGCTTTATCTAATAATGAGATTCGTAATTTTTCTGTTTTAAAATTCAAATAAAATATTGAAAATTTAAAATTGAGAAAAATAAAATTATTGGAAATTTAGAATGAAATTTTCGATTATTTTGAATTTTTATAATATTTTATCCTTCATTTTTAAAGTATTCAATTCAAATGGTTAATTGATGATATCATGTAAAAGTAAAATTTTACATTTATAATTGGTTAAAAAGTAATTGAGTTTTATTTCCCAGTTTGATAGAATAGATTTTATCCGGTGGCATTATTACACCAATAAATACTACAGCAAATCAAAATATGCTCTCATTTCCATATTCTGGTTTGTGTCAACTCAGTATATAAAACTGACCAAAATTGGATAATTCGATATAGATTGATTATAAATTAAGGACAGTTGTCTTTGTTTTCAATTCTACCGAATTTCTATTATTTTGTTGAATTTATTTATTGAATCAAGATTATTTTAATTTGTTCATGATAATTACATTTGAATATTAAGGTTTCACCTTTGGAATAAAAAATTAAACTTTGTGTGGTTAGGTTACCTTGTGTCATTGTTGTTTTAAAATATTTAAATTCGAATATGAAGCGACATGACTTTGGATAGTATTTAAGTCAAAGTCTTATTAAAAGCCTTTAAATTGGAGTGTTTTGTAGAGCGTGGCTTATAAACTAATCAGGTTTCGGAGAAGAAAAATTTGGTAGGATCAATGTGAGACTTTAGGCTTTCGAACGATAACTGGCGGACGGACGGTCATAAGCTCAACTTTTGAGAATGATGGGATCCTTTGTAACATTGATATTCTATTTCATGTTCTTCTATCCATTTTTATTTGATTACCCCCGATTTTACAAAACTGATTATTAATATTTTTTGTGAATCTTATTAGGTTATTGAAGCTTTTTAATTTAAGTTTCGTTACGTCTGCAATAAACCATGTTCCTAATCCATTCATTTCATAATAATAATAATAATAATAGTAACAATTTTTATTTAATATAGTAATTGTATAAGGTACGACATTAAATATCATATCAACAATTCCGAAATGAATGAATAAGACTACCTTCTATCTTGACATAAACATCTATATAAGATATAAGAATTAAAATGGCCAATTGACTAGTATCTATAAGAAGTAAATGGATAATTAATTTCTATCTCAATTAATTATCAATAAAATGTTCCCTTAAATGTTTAAATATTTTTATTTATTATGTTTTTGATATATAAAACAAAATCTTCTTTTATCAGAAATTGTATTAAAAACCAACAAATCCTATTATAATGGCAACCCTATTGAACGAAACTCATGCACTGAGTAAATAAAATATCAAAAGCTAACTTTGATGCAACCAATTTTGCCTACTTCCAACAAATTAATGTTAAATTATGAATGCATATATTTTTTATTTATACATAATTTTAAAAAGTTTCAATGAATTATATAAATACATGCATTACTCAAACAATAGTACATACCTATTTTGTGTATATCACAAACATTTCCTTTTTCCTTACATTAATGTCGTCACACGCATTACTTATCATGTCATGCCCTCTTCTTGCATCGTTCAAAAGTTTCTTCAAAAGAACAATTTAAATATCCTAAAAATTTCTTTATTATATTTTCTTTATTTGTATTATGATTCATATCCTATGATTAAAATTTCACAAACACAAATAAACGATAAAGGATCTACTTTGATTTGGGTACATTTATATAAAATTAGGCAAGGGAAGGCTGGTATTAACACTCAATTTTGCAGAAATCGTCTATATATGAGTAATATAAGCATAAATATAATTTGCATATCTAGAGTACAACGAAGTGGACTCTTATGGGTTGCATTTTGCTATGAGCTATGATATTTTATAATAAAATAATATTAAGGGTTACAGAATGTATAATTTCTTGTCTTTTTCTAAGCAGAGAGTGAGAGAATGACCCTTTTTTTCTTAAATATATACGATAAAATATCCATTAAAATACAATTTTCCTGTATGCATTTTAGGATTATTATGCAAATCTAGAAAAATGAAAAAAATTGGGTAAAATGGGAGGTTTTTTATGTCATTATTTACCACCAGAACTGTAAAATTAAATATTCTTTTCGATTATTTACATATTTGTATGCTGTAGCTCGTGTGTGACCCAGCATAACGCAATTTTTCAAATCAGATGTACATGTTTTGTTGTTGTTTTCATTGTTGTTATGTTTTTTTATGTTTTATTATTATGCTCTGCAGGTTACTTTATTATATTATAGATTGTTATGCTATTTTTTATATGTATGCTGTTGGGTGATACTCATTCTGATGATGGAGTTATTTTTTTTTTTATTCTGCATTATATACTATTTTTTTTTATTTTATTTAAGTTACTTCATTTTATATGCAAATTTCAAAATTGAAGTGTGGTTTTAATAAGCTCAATCTGATTTGATTTATGAATGTTTTTTCCATATACATGCAACAAGATTTTTTTGTTTTATTACAAAACAGCATTAATCCGAGCAGACATACATAAAAAATATATATAAAAAAAATAAACAATTGTAAATCTAGGAAAAACATTTTTTTTTTTTGATTTAGTTACAATTGTGGTAAGGATTATTTTTGTATATAAAGTAAATTTCTGTTTGGTTGTATATAAATGCATTTTCTCTCTGATTTTTTTTGTTGTTTATTGTGAATATGGCATTTGTAAAAGTGTGAAATATTATTATTTATTCATGTATTCAAAAAAAAGGATTTTATTTTTTTGCATATTCCGTGTTATAGATGCACAAAACATATCGAATTAATTTACTGAATGAAACGCCACAACAGAAAAAAAACGTTTTATTAATAATTTTATTTTATTTTAATATTTTATAGTCATATGAATATTTAAGGAAGATTACGTATACATAATAAAATTGAAAAAAAAGATTTGAAAAAAATAAAAATTAAATAAATATTTTTGTCGGACTGATGATTTACATAATTGTATGCTATGCTATATAATATATTAATTAAGAAATTTTATTCATTTAGCATACACTAAATAACTATAACGTTTTATAAAGTACGAAAAAGAATTGTAAACGTACAAAAAACATTGTAGATTTTGATATATTAAAATTTATTTTGAGGTACGATAAATTGTATACATGACCTGGTCAAAATATTGAGTGCGTTCTGGTATATTTAAGTAGAGATCACCGATCAGTTAAGTATCGATACAAAATTACTCGAAAGAGTTGGATTAGTTTCAGTTTTCTCTAATACAGACCAAAAATTAAAAACTATTAAAGAAAATTGTAATTAAAAAATTTTTTAATTAAATTTAATTAAACATCAGAGAAAATTTGTTTAATTTAATCAATTTTGACAATATTTGCATTAAATTTTATTAATTGTGAATAGTCGTGTTATAATTATTATTAAAATTTTATAAAAAATAGAAAATGTAAATTATAATTATGTAATTCAACATAAAAACGAAAATTAATTAAGCAAATTGTATCAATTAATTATTGTTGAGTTCAATTTTGACAAATGATTACAATTAATAGTTATGTATCCAGACTATTTCGAAACATAAGATTGATACATTATGCGTCCGGGATAGTACTTTTATTAGTTGAGCCGAAGTCATAAACCATTAACAAAACTTAAGTAAGTTTTTGAATAAGTGAATATGAATCTGTGCGGATACTGCAAATTTTGGTTTAAATTAGTTCACAGAAACTAAAGTTTGAAATAAATTAGAAAAATTGTTTATAAAATATTAATAAATATCAATAAGAATAATTATTATAGTTATTATTTATACTATTTGATGAAAATAATGTTAATAAACTAAATGGACAAAAATTTCATGATTTTCGCAAATATATTTCACAATTAAGAAATAATGTATAAATAATTGTATAAATTTAGTCCCAAGTTGTATCACTACAAGTGAATTTGTTAACATAAATTTATCACCTTTATAAAAATTATAGGAAATATGTCGTCAACCAATAATTTTCCAAAAAAAAAACTTATACGTTTTAATATATTGTAGAATGTCCAACAGAAAATTTGAAATTAATGTGTAATAATTATAAAAGACTTGTAATACGTAATTTTTTCGTTGTTACTAATCTACTTAACATTTGTTATTTGATGGTATATAATCATAAACATCTAATTTAAGTTTTGTATATATAATTTTCTGAATATCTTCTGAATAACTTATTTCAAAACAAAATTACCTTACATAATAGTCAACGAATCAATTTCTATTAAAATAATAAAATATTTTTATCTACTGAATTTATATTTGTAATCCATGTCAATAATTTAAATTTTCACTACACGAAAAGCAACATAATATAAATTAAAATATTTAATATAAAATAATTCCATAAAAATTTTTGATTTTGTTGGTATTTAATTAAATTTTATTACTTTATTAATTTATTTATGTTATATATAATAAATAAATTTAAATATTTTAATAAAATTTCATTATCTATCGATATAATCACAAATTCAATAATTAGTAGAAAAATTTAAATAATTATCAATAATTTATTAAAAATATATTTATAAAATTAATAAAATATTTTAATAAATTCTTTATTCTTTATTTTTTATTTTTCAGGTAAGTTTGACAAATGATAATGACAAAATTTGTGAGTATTATTAAATTTAAAAAAAATATTTATTAAATTTTTAATGTTTCAAATAAACTACATTATATTTAAACATATTTGGATGATATTCTACCACGTATGAAGATAAAAACATAACAAGCTAAAAAATAATTAAAAGTAAAAAAAAAAAAAAAAATTGTTATTACTTTGCTTAGTTATGTCACGAATAGGCAACCATCAAAAATAAAAGTTACACGGCTGTAAAACATAATGGTCACGAGAATAATTATTACATAGACGAACATTTATTTACACTAATTAACATTAAATTATTTTTATTACACCACAAAGAATGACCAATCAAATCCAGTAATACGTCCGACAATAATGAAGAATTTTTATAAATTTTCATTATCATGAACGCAAATAGGAGGTCAATGTCTTTCAATAATAAAGATCACATCATTTATTAATTAAATAAAAAGAACCGGCTTCACTGTCCTTTGGTATCCATATTTGAAAGAAGACTATGCGACAGATAATCTGAACAGAAGTCTTTATCCACTGGATTTCAAGAAGCACCAAATTCAATTAAATAACTTAATTGGTAACCCAAAAGATGTTAATTGTCAAAAGACTGACTATATTCGGTAGGTATCGCGGTAGCATCTTATTAACCATAAATAAGTCTCATGTTCCATGAGATTCATTTGTTTTTCTTCATCTCTATAGTTGAAACAAAATGTCTTTAAAATGGAAATGGTATAAAATTATGTGTAAAAATGCAATTAACTATCTCGAAAGTTTCCATTTACATTTATTATATTAAATAATTTTCGGTTAGAAAAAAACCCTAAAAAAATTTCAATCATAACATAAAAAATAATCATAAATTTACCTTAAATTTAAACTATTTATTATTATATCTTGTAGTATTAGCAAAAACCACTTTTTTATGCTTCCATAAAATTGTTAACACGTTCTTCCAAATTTCAAATCAACTAAATACCAACCACCAGAAATTCTATGATGCAGTTATGAATTTATAATAAACTTTATTATACATATAAACTTTTTCAAATCCTTTTACACAATTCTCCTTTTTTTTCCCTTTTCAAACTGATAAAATCCTTTTAACAAAATTAGCTTCTTTAACAACATATGTTTTATTATATATACAAATATGTTTACACATACACGCATACATATTTTTACATCTTATCAAATCAAGTTAACAATAATTCAGATCCTTTTTCTTTAGGCGTCTTTATATTATACATAATGATGAAAATGGAAAATGTCTGATGCAAAATTATAAATTTTGTATATACAAAAATGTTGGTGCGTTGTGTGTATCTATATCTAGTGTTCTATAAGAAAAATGAAAAACTTTTAAACTAATTTCAAACAAAAAAAAAATGAAAAAAGGAAAATTTAAGATATGTACTTTGGAAAAATCATTGAAGTTGGTTGTATTTAGTATATGACTTGGAAATTTCATCTAATATAATTTTCATCATTAATTTTACTTATGGTTTTTTGTTAATTTTCAAAAAAAAAAAATTTTTTTTTGTATTATTTATTCAAGAAAATAAAAATTCTTAATGAAAAATTTAGATTTATCTTTGTGAGTTTTTCAACAATTATTTCAACAATTTTCATTAGAATACATTAGTGCGTTTGTGTATATGGCAAATATAATTATATAATATTTTCATTTTGTTGTTGTTGTCAAAGTTTTGATGTGGAAAAGTTTTATTTTCTGCGGTTTTCTGATGTTGAATATCAAATGAGCAATTTTTTTTTTTTTTTCATTTTTGTTCATCATCTGAGACAAAAATTCGTTTTTCTTTTTAAAAAAAAATTTTTTTTTGTTACTTTTTGTTTTGAAATTAAATTTTCTCTTGTTGTATTTATATTGAGAACGTACTAATTATGTTCATCATATAACATACAACATAAATGTATATTTTATACATAAAATAATGAAATTTTAACATTTATATAATTTAGTTTAATATTTTATATATTTTTTATTTTTTGTTATGATTTTTTTTCTTCTTTTTCAAAAAAATATGATTGCCATTTTTAATTATAAATTATTATTTTGTTTTGTATTTTTTGTAATTTTTTTTTTTCATTATTATTTTCATAGAGTTTTCGACATTGAAATAATTGACTTTGCAAGTTTTATAAAGTTGAAAAAGTTTTTGTTGACGAAATTCGTAACATTTGTATTTTATGACATTTGTTTTTTTTTTTTTGTTTATTATATTAGATTAAATTTCAGAGTATTATAAAATTTTTGACGTATATGTATAACTTGAGAAACTTGAGAGGTTAGAGATATAATTATGATTATATATACTTAATTAAAAATAAAAAGGAGTCAAATATATTTTTCTTAAACTTATGGACTAAAAAGTTTTAAAATTATAGTTTAGGTATAATATAACTTTACGCTTAACTTCTTACAAGATTGTTAATTTTCTAAATACGTTTACGAAATTTTATTTATACTAAATAAGCTAATAAATATTAAAAATACAAGAATAATATAATTAAACTGAAAAAATTTCATTCATAATTTGTTATTCTTACAAGACCTACCCATAAAAGTAATGAAAATTTCCCAACGTAAAGTTGAAGAAAGTCAACGTCAAGTTATTATAATTTTTATATTCACAATGAAAATATATTTTAAGCTTCAAATAACATTTTAGCCAAGATAATGTAACTTCAAATTTAAAAACAGATGAAGTTAAATAATAGAAAATAATTAAAATAATAATATTAAACTTTATTTAATTTTCCAAAAAAATATGATAAATGTCAATTTTTATTTTATATTTTCAAGCCTTGCAAATCGAAAAAGTTGAAAGTTCTGACAACTTTTGCTTTTGCTTGTAAAAACTTTGTTTTACGGTGACTTTACGTAACTTTTCTTATTGTGAATTCAGCTCAAAATAGCGAAGGATATAGATCTAACCGTCAAAATGGCGGTACTGTAAAATATTATTTAAATTATCTCCTAAATTTTGATATTTTGGAATGAATAGCGTGCATCACAATGAATTGAAATAATAGTGTGTCTTTTAAAAAATAAAAAGATATAGGAAATCGTAACCTATATAACTAAGGAATTCGAGGTTTCTCTTATATCTTATTAATATTTTCTCCATAAATGATTCTATATAATAAAAATGAAATTTGATTAATTTTTTTCTATACATATTTTTCGATTCATTACTGAACAAAATAACCAAAAATCTTCTTACAATTATTATACAAGAAAACATTTATTTATATTGTAATTCATTTTTACGTGTAAATATTTAGAGTTTCACATGAAAAATAGCAGTTTCCAAACAAATTAACTGTCTCAGATGATTGCCCCTTTGTTGCCTCAATCAAAACCAATATCGTTCCCATGACTTAACATTTTTTTTTTTTAACAATCTACACAATAAATAAGTTATAAAGAGTACGGGACGAGATCGCAATTTTTTAAGTACTTCAGTAAAAATTTATTCAATTTTTTTTTTATATATATTTAAAAATCTTTTTATAAGTACTTTTTCTATTGTGCTTTTATATGCTATCAAATTGTTGTTAGAACATCACTAAAAATCTCCTCAAAACTAGAAAATTTCAAAGAATCAAAGATAATATTATAAATAAAAAAAAAATGGGCATACTTTTTATTGGTTATACAAATACTTTGGCCGTAAATAATACTTTTAAGAACTTTTTACGCTAAAATAAATCTAAACATCTGTTTGAGTTCACTTTCATCATATTTATTGAACAGACTAAAAAAAAAATTATGATTTTATAGATACAGTTCAATATCAAACAATTATTTGCAAGAAGAGTCAGAGAAGCATAACAATAAAGACATAATTTTTCCATTTATGATATTTTTTTTAATAACACAAACTTTTAATATTAATCCAAATCGGTTTAATGTATTTATATATTTGAAAAATTGATCTCATGTTTCAGATTATTTATAAAGATTAGAAAATCTTTCAATGAATGAGAATTTGTTGTACGCGTTTTAAATCTTTGTAAAGTATATGAAAAAAGAAATGAATTTGCCGGATGTATTAGAAATCTTAATTATGATTATTTTTTAAAAAAAATACTATCAAAACAACTTTAAGTGACATAAATTGATCTTAAGACCACCAACCAACCAAAAAAAAAACGTCAAAATTCAAAAACTTTTGATAATTTATAGATTTAAATAAAAAAAAAAACTATTTCTATTTAGATAATTCTTTTTATTTAATTTTGTTGTGGGACTTGGATATGATTAAGATAAAAATAAATAAATTATATACCTTTAAAAAAAAAAACAAATTCAATCACTTAATTGTCTAGAGAGATTTAGATTTTAAGCGTGACATAAATGTCATATAAATCATGATAAATGTCATAAATAAAGTTACATTATGCTTTGCTTTCATTATATATTCATTAAAATAACAAAGTGAATGACTTTATAGTTAACGTAATTTCCACTTGACATTGGCGCAAAACTAAATTTACTATTTAGTATAATTTAAATTTAAGTTTATTTAATAAGTTTTTCATATTAAATAAAATTTTATTAATTAAATTAGAGATTTCGTTGTGTTCTTGAGAAGCTTATCGTAGATTAGTTATTTTAATTAAAAATATTTTATAATATTAAATTGACTTTATTAAAATTGTTACCGAACAAACTTTATCTTACAAATTTTGCTCAATATTATGTCATGCAACTAATTTTAAAATGTATATTCAAAAAATCATAATATATTTATGTGCTTTATAATAATGATAATTTAGTTAAGTGTATAAATTTTGAAATATTCATAGCTAAAATACAAAAATTTATTTAAGAAATGTTAATCTATCAGATTTAAAATAATAATCTTTATACAAAGTTTTCATTTTTCATATAATTATATGGTTTGCAGTGAAATATATTTACTGAACTCGTATATATATTTCAGCTACATCTAACTACTGCAAATACTTCTTTTGTATGTGAATAAGCTAGCCTTCGGTGGTTATCAAAACACCGGTTATAGAAATGGTTTGAAATTAATGTAATATTCAATTGACCCAAAAATCAATCTTTTTTTTATCTAGATCAATTTTCGATTGGAATAAAAAAACAGTTTTTTTTTCTGATCTAGAGCAATTTTCTGAAATGTAATTTTTAAACCTACCATTGCGTTTACAAGTGTAAACTTTCAAAATAAAAAAACATAATCGAAATTCACAGTGAATTGTAATTCACAATTCCTAATTTTTAGATTCAGACTTCTAAATATACTTTATATTAGGCCATTGTGTAAATTATGAATCCTTATATTTAAGAAGATTTAATTTTAACAATATCCTGCAACAGGATTATAATTATAATCCCTTGTTTGAAATTTTTATTATAGTTAATTACCTTATTAAATATTCGATGAAAACAATTAAATTCACAAGAATATTATTTAAATATTTATCAATAATTATGTTAAAACTCCACACCATTTCAGATAATCTAAATAATAATTTTAATTTACTAACTCGACAGACAACATAGTTAAACTATAATTATTTTTTTTTCTCCAAAAACTCAAAATTATATTTAATCGATTTTATCTATAAATCCTCTTAGCATAATTATGGAGCATAACATTCACAAAAACCTCAAATATATATTCAAAAAAAAAAATCAATATTTCTTCAAAATCACTAATCAAATATAAAGCCTTTTTTTTGTTAAAACATAATATCATCTTCAAGAATAATTTCCATTTTATGATTTTACTATCATGTTTTACAACATAATTACTTCTGTTTCATTATAATTCCATTTTTTTTTTTCAAATTTTTCTGTCTCTGATTAACATGATGAAAATATATTTGAATTAGTGTATTTGATTCTGCCATTCTTTGTTCAATCAAAATTTTTGTTTAAAATGAATTTTTGAATATTTTTCAGACATGTCATTATAAAAGTCAGCGGTTACAAAATTAAAAAAAAAATTATATGGATTTCGTCTCTATAAAGTAGAACCACAAAATAAAAAAAGAAATGTTATCATTATAATATTTTTCAGTTAAAAGATCACCGAAAAAAAAATTATGATGGTAATAAACCTTTGGATTTCATGGGTTTTTGACCAAAGGCATTTATGGTTTCTTATAAAAATTACAAAATACTAAAACAATTTTTTTTTATACTGTCATGTTTAGTTAACCAGAAATTTAGAACCAGTTTTTGGTTATAATTTTTTTTTTTTTGGTTTATGATTTTTTAATTCTATGTTATTTGTGAATATCAGACAGAAAAGAAAAAAAAATTATATTAGACACGAAATGTGGAATTATTTCAATAGGAACCATTAATTTTATTTCTTGTAATATAATTGAGATGATTTCTTTTTTTGAAAGGAATTTCCAGACCAATAAAGCTATTATAATATATATAAAAAATTACCTAAAAATAAATAATTTCATTGGTTTTATAATTATGATAAAATTATAGTTGATGAGGTTAATAGGTATATAAAAAAATTTGATTATATACTACATAATAATAAAATATTGTAAGTAAAAAAAAATATATGAAGTTTTACACACCCAATTATCCTTTGGCCTTGATGTTCAACATGCTATGCTATATAATTTTTCATTATAAAATAAGAAATTTATCCTGAATTTAATCTAAATAATAAAAACTATAAAAAGAAAACTGCGTGCATTAAATTAAGGGAGGATCGTGCTAACACAATTTAATTTTATGAAACGAAATATATATTTAATTATTGACATGTTTTTGTGTTCAAAACTTATATAAGTCCAGATCCAGAGCCTGATTAATAATAAGCACATAAAGCACGAATCAAGCTCACAAAGGTCACCAATTTTTTTCAGACTTATTATTTAAACTTCGTTTAATTAATTTGGTTTTGTTAACGACCCCTTTAAAATTAATAAAAAATCGGTAAGACTCTAGACGAAATAGAACTATTTCTCACGGTTTCTTTTTCTGATGGAATCTACAAAGTGAGGTTTGCATAGCGCATATTATTGCACCGCAACTTTAAGGCACCAAAAAAACCTTTAATCCAAACCAGCACAAAAGTGGAATATATTTCATCATCACAATTATTGAAAATGACAAATATTACTCAGTTTGCTAGTATTGCAGCTTCTTGCATTTTCCTAAGTTCTTTGAGTACAATTGGTCAACAATAATGGATGTTTTTGACCAACATCTACAATCCTTAGAGGTTACAAGTTATACTCTTGTAATTTTATAGAAATTCTTAGTAGTATGACCAGCTTACCATCACTTTTAATTTTTTCTTAATTTTTATTGCTTCCGTACGTGTGTTGTGTAGATGATTTGATACTAAAATGTTGCGTTTATGGACTTGTTGTTTACTGTCATTCTCAGTGCCTAAATTTTATTAATATTTACAAGCAATGCCAAAATAGCCTATTTAAAATATATATTAAAATTTTTACACTGCATAAGAGTAAAAAATATCACCGAAATAAAAATAATAACATTATTAATCAATCAATGTATACCGTAACAATCACAATGACCTGGACGGTTTGAGTTATTGTCTCTTTAAACTTAATCCAATTATATTTAAAGAACTTGTCCAAAACTAGAAACAAACTAATATTTATCATTACGATTGGTATAATCATAAGAGCTAACAATACTAAATAAAGTTATACAAAATAAAAAATAACAAAATTATTAAATCTTACACCTAATATTTTTCTTATAGAATTTTTTCCATTAACATAATATAACACTTTAATTAACCATATAATTTAGACACCTATCAAAAAAAAAAATTAACTAAACTAAAAAATTTACACATAAAAACATAAAAAAAAAAATACAGCAAAGTTTCTCTTTGATATTAACACCAATAATTATTTTATACCATAGTAGAATATCTCAATTATTATTATATTTCATGAATATAGCACGTATTATTATATTTATGTATATATATAATAATACACAAAACATAACAAATTACAAAGCCCATACATCACAACAAACTGTATCTTTCTATCTAGACTAGACTATACTAAAGGTTAAGTAACCAATTTTTTTTTTTATTTTTATTTATATGCCAATATAATATTCTCATATACAAAAGACTTTATAAACATTATCATTACATTACGGTAAAGTGGTTTTAATGATTGGTATATCAATTTTTTTTTTATGTTGTTCATTACATATATATACATAATAAAACTACTTAATACTTAAGATACAAAAATATTTTAATTTAAGGACGAAGGTGGTGTATTTTATATAGGTATATAATATTTTATAGTATGTAATTATATATGGGTTTAATAATGGTGAGAGTATGATAAAAGGATTAATCATCTTTCTGGTTTTTGTATAAACATATTTATATGTTACATACATATATGTACATACAAAAAAGTTATCTGATGTTCATTATTATGTAATCGGAAAATATAGCACACTCCTAAACAAATTGATTTATCCATTAAGTTTTTTTTTTTCATTTTTTCATTTTTTCGAGTGTTCACTTCCTTCAAATTTCATTTACAATATTTCTCTCTTAGAGGCTATTATATATAGCTGAAGCTGATATATAATAATATGGTTAAATACACTAATCTGTATGGGTAAAATTTACGATGTGTAACTAGATATTATGGTTTAAATGCAATTTTATAAGAGGGTGTGTTATTATAATAGTAATTTTGATATATAGACTATTCTAGACACATTTACCATAATCCCTTGATTGCAATTATATTCTCAAGTTACGGATAAAATGAATAAAAGTTGAGGATTATATTGATAGGTTCATATATTTATTGATTTATGGTTTTTTTGTATATATATAGCGATTACAAATTACAAATATAGATATAAATATTTAGTGTCATATAAAAACATATATAAATTTTATTAAAATATATTTTGTAATGTTTAAAATGAGCAAATGTTAAATTTATTTAATAATATTTTAATTATTTATCTTTTATAATTATTTTATTAATTATAAATTTATTTATCTGAATTAATTATCATTTAATTTAGCTATGTTTTATTATAATATTAGTTTTTTGTATTTATTTATGGATATTTTATTTATCAATTATATCAAATTATTTATCAAATATTTATTTTTTATATTTATACGCATCCGCATTTCAAATTTCCATCATACCTTCATCTTTATTTAACAAATTCTTTCTTAATTCCTTAAGAAAAAAAATTATAAATAATGTTTTTGTCCTTGTTTAAATTAAACAGGGTACAAATCCATATTCGTTACTGTATCAATATGTGGCGAAAAGTTCAACAACTTTTAAAATTTTTAAATATGGGTGAAATTTCAAATGTTATATTATTAATTGATAAAGTAACTAGTGTTTTAATCCCTTTATATATTATAATAATTACGTAAATTTCTTAATAGGTAATTCACCTAAGATGAACTCTATTCGAAAATTAATTCCTTATTTTTAAAACTTTGATCATAAAATACAGAAGAATATAATATTATCAAAATATTTTATTTTTATTATTTGTTACTTTACCATACAGCCAACTTAGATAGAGCTTAACACTACGAAACCAAAAATTGTCATCATTTGCTAGATTTAATTTTTAATGTTTAATTTATAAAAATTATTTTGTATTAATTAAATAATTATAAAATAAATAAAAAATATTAAATATTCAAATATCTTATTAATTTTGGACTACTCTGTGTAATTAATACTTGATCCTGACTAAATTATTTTGAAATGGAGCCAATTTAGATAACTTATCAATCTTAAAATTTACCAAAGTTTGAATTTTGTCACTGCTTGTTCAAAACACTAACCATATAATGTAATATTTTCAAAAGGATCATATTTTCGGATGTATCGAATCGCAAGAAATATATTGATGTTGACAAATCAAGAGTAGGTATTAGATTTAAAACTTTAAAGCTATATTTTCATAGATCTATATCTATGTAAGTTAATAAAATGACCTTGATATTGAACTGAATTTTTATGACTAAAATGACTAGATTTCAGGAGAGACAAATACTCCTTTGCTCTGTGTCCTTATATTAAGAAAGTGGGTTTGTTATTCAAAAAAATTCTATAGTATCACAGTAAAATATTACAGATTAAAGTATAAATTAATTATAATTAAATAACGAAGGTGAAATAAATAAATTGATTTGTATTAATACGCAATCAATTATTTTGAAAACAGAAATGATTCCAACTTGAATTTGATCACATGTTCATATAGACTACATGGTAATATTCAAAAGATTTAGTTACAATACAAATGTAAGATTTAGAGTCAGATTTAACTCAAGATAGAATAGATTTCACATGTTTCGGAAAAAAATAAGTTGCAATATTTTTACATAACTTATTTTAAGTAAGAATTAATTTTTATAGAGTTAAATATGATAAATAATATAAAATTACTCAATATAAGTTAAAAAAAAGTTATTGAATCTTGACATTCTAATGAAACATTTTACATTTAAATCAATAATAATATAGAATTATGTTATATGATATAAAATAAAATATATTGTAAATTGACTAGTAATATAATAGTAATTTTACTAAACACGAGTTAGAATAGACTACATTTCTAATATCAGTTACATATTTTGTCCTAAACATCTGAGGGTTTCATAATTTTGCAGAAAATTGCACCATAGTTTAGAATATTTAAAAACACATCAGTACACACATAAGTTGGAATCCATTTCTTTTATAAGTAATAAACTCTATTCTATTCTATACCACACGATAAAAAAATTAGCAATGTATTACGTAATGCATTTTAAAATTAAATATTTTTAAATTGAAGAAATCGTTACGTTCATCAGTAACATTTTATGTATGGTTACATAAAGTTTTTTCATCACTATATTTTATTAACAAAGATTTTATTCTGTTACAAAAGTTTTTATTACTAAGTAATAAATCCACAAAAAAAAAACATATTTTTAATAACAACTAAACATAAATTTCTTTTCTTTTTTTTCTTTTTAATCTGAATTAAATGCCTGATGGTAAAATATATTTCTTTCAACAACGCACTATATATATTCATCTATTTTATCCGTCAGTAATCCATCATTTTATGTTTTTAGCTTCCCTACAAATTAGGTTTTAAATTTATAGCTAGAAAATTTATTTAAGTTTATATATTATCATATAATCTAAAACCATAAAAAATAATTTAAAATATTCCTCCCAACCTCCTACTATTTATACATAATTTAACAAGAATATGTGTAAAATTCCTATAAATTTTTCAGAAGTAATGCAAATTCTATTAAAAAAGAAAAGCAAAAAAACAAGAGTACAAGAAAATTCCGCGCTTATCTATTTAAGTTTCCCCTTTGAAAAGTTTGTTATATACTTTCCAGAAAAAAACCCAGATATTTTTTATATATTATAGTTAAGAAATGAGACTTTGTTAAATCTGTAAATTTCTTGTGAAACTGATTTTTACCATAAGATAGTATACAAAAAACCATAAAAACCAATACAAAATGTTGATATTTTATAATATAATTTTCTTTTCTGTTTCAGTTATTTTCATTTTCTTTTTTTTTTAACAATGATGATCTCCGCAAGTTATCTTGTTTATTGCGAATGATTTTTCCGAGGGATTCTTGTTTAATTCCAACCCTCTCAAAATGAAAAACAATATCTTAACGTAATGTGTGGTAGGACAAAAAAAAACAAATTTTCACGTACGAAGGGAGGGAACGCATATTATATGAGCTAAGAAAAAATAAAAATAAAATAAAAACGATTTTACAATGGTAGAAATTCCAAAACAATGTTTGCACTCTTGTTCACAGACAATCGGTTTTTGGTTTATTAGTTCGGTTGTGCCTCAAGTGAAAAATTTGTTATTCTATTTTTGTATGTATTTGTGTGCAAGGAATTTTTTTTTTTTATTATTATATATTTCATTTTCACATTTTCCATCATCATCTATTTTATAATATGAGGAAAAAGTTTTTCATTTTCTTGTGAAAATATTTTATGGTTCGTGATTTTAGATTATTTCCATAATATTAAAAATTATGTGTATTAAAAAATATTTCATATAAAATATAATAATATATATGTGCAGTCAGTCTTCTGCATATGATTTTGAAGGATTTTATGTAGTATACAGATTTAATTTGGTTTTGAATATGAAATTTTTTTTTTTGTTCAAACCTTTAGACTTAGAGGGTTGCAAATTTCGAAAATATTTGATCAAGGAATATAAAAACATTAAAAGAGGGAAAAACTAAAGTTAACGAATTATTATTGACCTTATGTTGAATATTTATTTGCTGATTATACTGAGAATAAATTGAAAAAAACTAAATTGATTTTAAAATTTTCTTTCATCGAAGGAAAAATGAAATCCTTATTATATTGATGTGAAGAAATATTTCCATTATCAATTAACCAATTGGTAGAAACAATAATAGGCACTTGTAAAAGTAAATTGTACCTTTTCATCAATCACGACGTTCTAATCTGTTTTTCAGGAACATCAAAGTTTATTTAGTCCTTTATATAATATGTTCTTTAACAGGTTAAAACCACATCAAAGTTTATTTAGTCCTTTATATAATAATGTTCTTTAACAGATTACAACCTAATTGTGTAGAATTTCTTTTGTAATTTTACTAAACCGATTTGATTTTTTTTTTAATATAAAGCTATTAAGTCAAATTAGAAAAACTGATTTTTTTAAATAACGTCCAATAATGTTCATCATACATTACATAATTGTCGAAAATTATAATTTTCAACTAATATAATCTAAAACCTTTCCTGCATAATCCTATATTTTATACGTCTTTATACTTAACATATTCAAAATGGGTTCTTGTCTATATGAGTGATGATCTCATATAAACAGGAAAATAACAAAACAAAATTCACAGAAAAAAAGGATTTTAAATTGCTCTTCCTTCATTCTAAAAAAAAAAACATAAACAGATTTATACGAATATATACATACATATACAACAAACATATAATCATATAATAAAAAAAAATTATTCCATTTTCATATAAATATACTTATGTTTTATGGTATGCGAACAAATGAATTTTCCCTCTTTAACAAAAAAAAATAAAAAACATATAATTTTAATAAATCTAAAGTATGGTAAACATAATGAAAATATTCATTTTAATATCAAAAAAAAAAATGTTAAGCTCCCCTGCCGATTTCATTATTATTACAAAAAGTCTCAAGACAATTGAGTTGTTCAAAAAACCAACAACAAAACAATCTGTCGTATAATTTTTTTTTACTTCTTTTTTTATTAAATTTCATCAATTTATATTTATTATTGCGATATTATTTAAAATAATTTCTCTCTATAGACTAGGCGAAGCCACCATTTTTGTTATATTAATTTTATTAACCACCGTTGGGCCTCACAACTAAACATAATTATTTAACTCAGGATGTAATTTCGGCAAAATAAATTCTCATAATATTAATAAATAAATATAAAAAAAAAATTGTATATAATCAAAACATAAGGAGAATTAAAACCACAAAAACAACTAACTACAAACAAAACAAAAAAAAAATAATAAACAAATCTCATAAATTTCAGTAATTCCAATTTTAGATACATTACATATTTCCGGCTAAGGACAATTATTATTATTATGATTTTATTTTTTTATATTTTGCCTTTTTGATAGATTTTAATGACCATTACCAAAACATAAAAAAAAACTAAACCCAAAAATTAATTCTAATGTAAATTTTTATTAAAGTTTATGGTTGACCAATAAGTAGTATTTTTTGTTGTTGTTGTTATTATGAATATAAAGCATAAATGGAAATTTTATGAAATTGAGAAAATATAATAAAATTAATTGGGATTTATTGATTTATGGTTTTGTTGTTGTTAGGGTTCCCTTTTTATTAATGAATGACGATGATTCTCTAATGTCAACCAACCATATAGCATATCACATAAAGCATAGCATAACATATATGTATGTATGTATGGATAAAAAAAATAAACAATAGATTCCCATCAAAATATTTCACATCATAAAAATTTTCAGCTGCTGTTTTTATATTTATGATTTGAAAGAAAATTTCATATTTCCCAAAAAAATAAAGATATATAAAATAAATAAAAAATATTTTTTTATTTTATGTACCTATACATAAAATAAATTCGGCAAACATAACAAGCATTTTAAAAGTTCGTTTATGTTTTTTTTATGATTGCAGTAAAGTGAAGATTGTTATGTACTTATTATTGTGAATATCGAATGCATTTTAGTAAATGTTTGTATATTTATTTATTTACTATTTTTTTTTATGTATATGTGTTTGAAAATGGTTTCAATCCCAATCATAATATTAGTCATCTGCAGTTGCATATCTTAAAATCATAATATTACATAAATACATACTATTGAAAATTCATAATAATATTATTAAGTCAAAAAATATGAATTGATTTTGAGATGTTTGAATTGAAGAGTTATAAAAAGAAAAATAATTTTAAAAATTTAATAATAAATATTTTATATTTTTATGTGAATATATTTAAATTTTTGGGAGAATTATGAATAAAATTAATAAAAATTATTTAATATTTAAATCTATTAGTATTTAAATTAAAATTAAAATTTGTTTAACAATTATACCATGACCCGTTCCGCATAATAAGTCTACTATAATGTGATGCACTAGAACTAGATGCTGGGTTTCAACTGATCGAGGTAAAGCTGTAATATGACTCAGTTTTAAATGAGTACCATGAGAACCGGTGAGACTATTTCTTGACAACAAATATTGTTGTCATCAAATAGTCCACTTTTAAAACTAGTTTTAGGTTGTTACCAGTTAAATGTTTCTTCGTTATAAAGGAACTTTTGGTTTGGAATACAAATAAAATTAGTAGCAATAAAGTGTCTCGCAAAACTCGATCATTGAGATCCTAATGCTGACAAAATTATAATATTACTCCTTACAAATAGTTTATTATTTTTCACACATTTTTATATTTTCTAAATCTAGTTTTTAGATTGATGACCGGAAACGTATAACATTTCCATGCAAAAGAAAGAGGATACATTAAACAAGAATGGGACCAAATTTTGGACTGATCTTTAACATCAATTTGTATAACAATATAAGATACAATTAGATATAAAAAAAATATTAATATGTTCAATAATAATCTGAGTTATATAGCGAAAACTCTCATTAGACCAATCAGCAATTAAAGTTTATTAGTAGATTAAACTTTGGGATATTAATGTAAAAATATGTTTTTCAGCAATAAAAAAAACAATAAATTATATTCTTCCAGTAATTACGATTAAAAGATTCTATATTTACTAAAATTATATTGAAAATTTCTCTTCCTTAATTTATGTTTATATAATCAATACTGTTTGATAATAAGGTTTCTAATAAATTTATTAGCATAGAATTTGTGAAACATACAATTCAAAAATTATTTAAAACTAAATTTTTAATAAAATTATCCAAATTCATAATCACAGTAACCCAATCACTCAATATGGACAAACGTTATCAGTCCTAAATTAAAAATCATTGAATTTTGATATACACCTTCATGATACTAAATAGAAACCGAATGATAATTCAACCAATATTCATTTGGGCTAATTTCTACTAATATCAAGATCAACAAAATATAATTGAGAATCAAGCGAAAACTATCATTGTCACCTAGATTATATAAACTTGTACACTTTAAACGATGAAGAATTATAAACTCATTTGTACATGAGAAAAACCATAATACCAAATATCAAAAAAAAAATATTTATAAATGCACACCATAAATTTTATACCGAATATCCTGTAAATATATTACACTATCTGAATTTGGTTTCAACAAAATATATTTACTAATTTTTTTCATTTTTCTGTAGCCTTACACAAAATTTAACTCTATTGTATATATAAGAAGGACATCAAATATAATATATCCTTTTTTTTATATGTATATATTTATTATTATCTTTTCTATTTGATCCTCTCGTTAAATTTATTTCTCATAGTTATACAAAATATCCAGATTTTATTATTTATTTTTTATATAAACATAATTCAGTTTTGCTGCTGTTTTGTTTTATGGTTTTATTTTTTGTTAAGTTTGTGGCATCAGTAATCAGGACCTTATCATATCTCTATTGTTTGTTCTTTGTAAATAAAATAAAATATATATATCTATATTTATTCATATTATTTTTTTTTATTCAGTCAAATCCGTTTTCATGGGTTACTCGGAAATATCAAACGTATAAAAAAAAAACCATATTAAATCACACATATCCTAATATTAATTTTTGGTATTATAGATTATTATGTTTTTTGTTTAGGATTTTCTTATTGGAATTTAATAACTAATAGATATTTAAGTAAATAATATATAATATTAAATATGGTTTTTAGTAGAAAGTAAATATTCTTATTTGACGTAATTCTGATTTGTACTTACAAAATAGGGTCTAGGTTGAATAGAATGATTTTTATTATTATAATAGTCCATAGGTAAAATAATTTAATCTACAGCTAACATAACAAAATAAAATATGAACTTTCTGAATGTCCAAAATCAAAAGTTTCTCAAATTCTTTGAAAATCATTAAAAATGTTTGCAAAATATCTTAAAACAATATAAAGAAATGTCAAAATTTTATTTTAGTAGAACATTTAATTGATCTATCGTGGATACTTATTAAAATATTTCACTGTCTCTATTTCAATTGAATCATGATGTATGAACTGAGATAATATAAATATAGAAGCCACGATATTCAAATTTTTACCTAATGAACATAAACATTAAAACATTCTGAGCCATCTTATATGAGGACTGTTTAAAAACTCTTGAAAGCGATACCGAAATTCTACTTGTAAAATAAAAAAATACTTCTTTTTAATATATTTATCTGTCATAAAAATATAAAAAATATTTATTTTTATTTAAATTCGTGCAGAGATAAAATTATTTGTTTTGGAAGGTTAATCAACAACAGAAATTCATGCTAAGATGTTAATTAAAACAATCTACCCCTTCATTATCATTTCAAACTGTTCACAGCTATCCATTTTGACAATGGTCTTATAAGATTTGAAGACGATTCTAGCATTGACGTCTAACATCAGAAATTGTTCAACAATTCCGATATCGTATTAGGTGGGCGACGATTGCTAATGCTTGATATAACTGATACCATATAGAAATAATAACAGAATGTGCTGTTCTGTTGAATAAACGCTTTCGAATTCGAATCTATAAACCGTGTTTGAATCGTTTAAATGAAATTTAAACTGATTTTTTATATCCATTTATAAATATGAATGAAACTTGAATCTTTCACTACAACACCAGAGACAAAACCGTTGTTAGAAGCTACACCAAAGAAATCAAATATGGTTCCATAGCAGTAAAGATTATGGTATCAATTTATTTACATTCAATTGAAATTTTATTGATTTATTCTATTCAGAATGGTAAAACATTTAACTCAGTATATTAAGCAAGGACATTGGATCAAATGGATACAAAAAATAAGGAGAAATTAAATGCTTTATTATATCAAAAAATCATATATCAATCAAGAAGCAATTGATGATGTAAATGGTTATTTTACAAGCTTTGATACAAATCGTTATAAACATGGGATATAATTATTTGAAAATCGTTGAACTACTATTTGAGCTTGACGGAGGCTATATTGAAAAATAAAGTAATTTTTAATTCGTTCCTTTTTTTTCACATTCAAAACTTTTCAAATAACCCTCGTAATAAAAATAATAATAATTGGCAATATTTAATTTATTTATTTTTATGTTTACTTTTCTAGGATAATTATTTTAGTTGTAAAGAGGGAGAATTGATATTTCGGATCCTGATATATAAATTATTATGTTTTATATTGGCAATATAAATATTTATATACAATATATATACATACATATATTATATATATACATAAATGTATTTTTTTTTTCTTCTTTTTGAAATTGGCATAATTTTATGATCGATGAACTTTTATTATTTCTTTTGGTCAAATATAATATTTTCTTATGGTCAAGGAAAATAATGAAAATGAAATCAAAATTTATTAGAAATTCTACAACAATATTAAATAAAAAAAATATAAAAGGGAAATAAATTTTTATAATAAATTTCCTTTTTTTTTTTTACTCAGTTTTTGTGGTTTTATTGATTAATTTTTTATTTTATTTTTATTTTTTGTTGTGATGGATAATACCAAAAATATGTTGTAAACACGCTATTTGTTTGGTTTATGTGATATTTGCTTGATTGCGTCGTTGTAGACTATGGAATTTCCCATTTAACTTATAATTAATAGTTAAGGAATTTCTTTGTTCAATTTATATTTTGATATATTATAATAAATAATTTCTTTGAACAAGGAAAAATATGATTAATTTTGTATATATTGTACACCCCCAATTTGATTTTAAAAATTTATATACCTAAGTGGTTTTTCACAAATCAGTAAATTTGAATTAGAACAAATTCAAATAATCAATCTAAAGAAATTTAATATTAAAGTGTATTTTAAAATGTATATATTTAATATTCCTTAATTAATTATGGACTTTTTTTATGAATGCAATAAAAAATTGTATAAAAATTATTTCATTGCCATAAGAAATAAAATATAATTCTCATAGGCCTAATATTCCCTTGACAATAATAAAATAATATTATTTCAAAAACAGTTAAAATTAAACCATTTAAATATCAAAATTTAAATAAATTAAAATCTTCAATGTAAAAATGAAAATCTTAAAAGTTGAAAAATTAAAATTCATATAAAAATCGCGCAACGTTCATACTGTGTAGTAATTATCATAGATATTGGCTTTTTTGATTTATCAGTTTTAAGAATAAATATAATTAACAGATTACTTGAAATAGTTTATAACTGGTAGCTCCATTTAGAGGACGAAACGTAAAATTATAAGCATCCAGATGATTCTAAATACATTTCGTCGACTAATTGATTTCATATACGCGTCGTTTAAACAAACTCAGGAAAATGCATTTTAATATTAAACCGTGATTTAATAGCTTTTTTAAATTACCTACAGTAGGTTCCCGATCCCGACCCAATTAATTATATAATTATTGCGTATATACGACAGAATGTATGAATTTTTTATCGTATGAGCCATAAACTTGAATGTACGACAAACCAACAATAAAATGCATGTTTTTTGTGATTGATATACGATAAAAGTCATATCAGTTATCTCCGTAATCGTTGCAGATATTAAAAAACGGTTAGCAGAAATTGAAAGAGGGTGCTGAAAAAATTATAGATGACCTATTAGGTTTGGATCCGTAATCATAAAAAAAATTATTTACTGATAACGATACACAGGTAGACAAGACAGACTGAAATTTATTTCTTAAAAAACCATAAAAACGCAAATTAAAAAAAAAGCAAATTAAAAAATAAAAATATTATTTTCATACGCATATGCGCATTAGTTTAACCGCAAAACACAAGAGGGTCAAGATCATGTTTTATTATTATATATATTACGTTGAACCATGAACCATACTGCATTCAACTTAACTTCTTTTCGTTTCAATAGTATATAAATAATTTTTTGTAATTTCAAAAGTAAAATACATTTTGCAATTAACCCCCTAAAAAACCGCAATATGATTAGATTTTTTTTTTTCATTCCCTCATGCAATTATCATGGTGCAAAAGGTTTCACGAAAGACCGCATTTTCAGTTAAAAAGAGCTGGAAAAAAAAATTGTTGATATATTTTTTTTTTTTGCGCAATTGAAATTGAAATTAAATGTTTTGGAATGAACTTAGTAGATAATGGTAGGGTAGCCTAAGCTTAAGAAGGTTAAATTAAAGTTCCCCCATTTAATTTGTTGAATATGCAATCAAATTATTAAAATGCCCATTGTTAATTGAATAATGTGTTAGTTTTTATTGTTATATTGATTGAAAGGATAAGTAGGGTATAAAAATGCAATTTAATTTTTAAAATTTTTGAGACTAAATACATATTTTAACTAGTTTATGGCATGGGTTCACCTTTTTATTTTTTATATTTTTGTTATTATTTTTTTTTATTATATTTCCGAAATTCGGTTACAATTTTTAAACATTTTTCTTTTATACAATTACTGGTTATTTAAGTAGGTTCCTTAATTGAAATATATTTGTTAATAATGTACATATATAAAATATATTATTATACAGGGTGTAAATGTTTGTAAAAAATACGCAATATTATGTGAAACTATCATCCTAACTTTAGTTTCGATATTAGACTTTAAATGCTCTATAGTCCGAAGATTATTTGCATAAATCCGATCTTTGGAGTAAACCAATGAATTTCTTAAAACATTTGTGCACGGTGACCCCTTCTGTTGGAATCACATATTGTCTGACACACCACATACAAAATAATTTATCATATCATGGCATACCTGTATCGATTAACCATCACTGCATTGACAACCTCATTTTCTAAAATGTAGGGTTCGATAATCTTTTCTGATGTCAATCCGAAACATACTGTACACTTTAATCGATTCAATTGGCGTTGGTATGAGACTTGGATTTTTGTAATCCCTAAAATCGACTATCATATTTACTCACATATACATTAAGATGGTAATGAGCTCATCTTGTACGATCTTTGAGTTAGTAAATTTAAATTCTAAGTTTAATTGTACGCTACTCTTTAGTTAAATAGAAAGCACATCACGTATGTCGTATGAAATACGATAAAGTTTTAATAATCATTTAGTAAACAAAATCTCATTTTTAAAATTCTGTACAATATATATTTTTTATCTATTAGCTAAATTCATGCAAAACGTTCACAGATAAATACATAATTTGTAATTCTACTATTATAGCCGATTCACATACGATAAGGTGCTCCCACCTTGATAAGAACTTGACTATTTATAAAATGCTACTGTCAATTTCAAGCATATCGTATTTTTAGTTGAATTCAAATAATTTGCTTACATTGGTTGGTTGATTGGGTTTTAAAAGAGTGAAATAATGCAACCTCTCTCGCACGTACGTCACATAATAGCGGGCCCTTGTATCATCCAGCCGAACACTGTACCAGTGATACAGCGTGTCGACCCATCCCACTTTAGAATGAAATCACCTTGGGCGGCTTTAGTTTACCCGCATCTTTCAGATTATCTATAAAGAATTTACCTAGTTTCCTGAACCGTTTTTACTGGACTGAGTGAGGGACAGTGTCACAACAAGTGAATCATCGTATCATCTTCCTCCATACATCCCCGACATATGGAGGGACGATGTGAGTCCTAATCTCATTGTATGCTTTCTAAGAATATTTGCTTACATTAAAAAATCAATTGCTCCTCTCTCTTTTGATCTACACATTCAGTTCTGTCACATTCAGTTTTATCGTATCATTCTAGTAGTATTCAAATAAAAAAAAAACCTATTAAATTTATTTTGGTTATATAAATAATTAATTTTACTGTACATAAAATATAAACCAAAAATAATAAAAATAACAATTTTTCACAAAAAAAATCGAAATTGCATTAAATTTAATGACTCCCAAATGTGCTACTGCAAAAATAATAATAATAATTTTCAATTTTCAAAAACATTTTTATATATTTTTATTATATTTTATATATTTTCAGTTCCGACAAATTGTACATTTCCACAAAGATGGGAAGGTTCATGGTTTCTATCTGGCTATCAACAATCAATACAAATTCAAGGTTCACAATTTAGTTATCGTGGTAAATGTACAGCATCGGATGGTAACAAATATTTAATTGTTGACGAGTGAGTAATAAATTTTATTTTATTTTTTTTCATTTATGTCGTTAAAAAAAAATATTTATGAAATTATAATTTTGAATATAAATTTTTAATATTTTTTGAAAAAATATAAAATTTATTTTTAGTGTGGATCATAATTTAGATTTTTTTTTTATTTTTTTGAATTTTATTAAAGAGATTTTATGATTTCAGTAATTTATTTAATTGTGTGAATGTTAAATATTTATTTTTAATTTATATTTTTTTTGTTGAAATTTTTAAGATACAATAAATTTTGACTGCAAAAAAAAAATTTTTGTTAATAATTTTCATTTTATATTTTTGACAATCAAATTATATTTTTATTATTTATTTTTTATTTTAATAATCTTTTTGGTTTTATTTGATATTTTTGTATGTTAAAAAATGTAATGAATAAAATTTTTTATTTGCGTGTTAATATTTTACTGAATGTTTCCTTTCTTAATTTTATAAAATAAAAAAAAAAAACATGAAATTTTTTGTGTAATTTAAATATACAAATCATAAAATATTTTAACTTGCAAATTAAATGTATCTGATAAAAAAAAATTAAATGAATGCGCCAATAAATTATATTTTTATAACTTTTTTTTTTTTTTTTGAAATCCTTTTTTACATACTTTTTTTTTTCTTTTTTTTTAATCAAAATGAAAACAAAAATAATAAATAATTTCACTAATATATATCCATCTCTTTCGTATTTTATTATGTACTACAAAATATTATAAATTCGTATCGTAATTGCAACATTATAAACACATCAACTTCAAAACTAAATGCATTACATCAACTTCAAACACTAATTCAATTTATATATAATTGATAAATTGATAGAAAGGGATGTCATCGATGCCTGGTTATCTATGAGAAACATAAAAATGTTCTACAATATAAAGAAAGTGAGTGTGAGGGTGACAGTATGTATATGGATCAATCAATGAATCCAGCTGCAATGCCAATACGTAGCATTGTTAATAGTGATAGGGGCGGCGGTGGGGTTGCTCATCCTAATATTAACGGGCATTCAAGATTATCATCATCGGATCAGTATTTAATGCGATCCAATGACGATAAAAATGATTGTAAGCATTTTAAAAAATTATTATTATTTTTTCAGTCAAAAAAAAACAAAATGACTTAATAAAACATTTTTTTTTTTTATTTTTATGTTATAAATATTTATTTTTAATTAAAAAATTTATTTTTCATTTTAGTTTTGTTTCTTATTTATTTAATATTTTTCATAATTTCGATTTTTCTACGAGTTCAATTTAAATTATTAAAAATATTTTTAATTTTTTTTTATATAATTTAATTATTTATTATTGTTTTTTTTTGTAATTATAATTATGTCAAATCTTTGATATTTTAAAACATTAACAAAGAGAAATTACAAAGTTAAATAAATGTTTTAAATATATCGGCACAAAAATATCATTACAAAATATTTGCAAACTAATAGCAAAATAATTTTGTTTATAAATTTTATTATTAACAAATAAAAAAATCGTACTTTTGTTGAAATTTACTTCTTAAATCCGGATGACAAAGTTTTTCCCCATCCCAACTTTAATATTGATTTATTTTTTATCGAGATTGAAAAAAAAAAATGAAAGATTTTTGTAAATATATATATTAAAAATAAAAATATTTTTCACTTTTTGTTTTTAAGAATGTGCTTCTATATCAAATTTAAATTTGTTTTTATTATTAGTATTATGATAAACTTTAAATTAATATTCGCTCAACGAACTTCCATTAATCTTTAATGTTACATTTTATCAGAATTCTAGAAATAGTTTAATTTCTTATAATAAATGTAATATAGGCGAAAACAATTGCAAATTCAAATTTATAGGATAATTGTAAGAAAATCACAACTAAAAATTATTCGTAACATTTTTCTTGGTTATAATTGTAATTTTTCCTAAAATTGTGATAATAACTTCTTTACTAGAAAATACTAGTCTAAACTTGAATCTGGCGTAACTTTGACATTTAAATTTGGACAGAAAATAAAAGAAATATTTACGTATCTGTCAAAAGTGTGAACTGTGAACGTAAACATTGAAATACATAAGTAATTTTTGATTCACAACTGCAGTGTTTTCTATAAGGAACGAAAAATATGAATGCTTTTCGTCACATTTAATACCATATTGTCAAATTGTTATAATTTACACTTCTGTGTATCTAACGAATCTAATACCAAAAATCTATTCTCATAGTTTTAATAAATATTGAAGCACATCTTAAAAATTAATAATATCTTTTCACTAAACTTATGTACAGTGTAGAAAAGTTTGTCCCTCACTTCTAAATATTTTTTTTATTTTATTTTTTTAAATAAATAATATTCATCTTTCTCATTTTGTAAATAATATTATCATAAAATAATAAAATAAAACCAAATTTTCATTCAAATATTTTTTAAATGCTGTTTTTTAAATCAAAAAATTTTTTGTGTGTTTATATTTTATTTTAATTTTAACAAATTTATTATAAATAATTAATTTATATTATTGTAAATAAAACAAAAAAACAAAATATTAAGAAATTTATTCAAAATTTTGCACGATTTTTTTTATTATTATTTTTATTCAATTCTTTTTTATATTTAAGCTTAATTTTAAGAAAAGCGTTTTTTATTTAAAAATCCTTTTAATTATACAATTATAAAATGACCAAAACTATGAAAATATACGAAATTTTTATCGAAATTATCCACAGTAAAACATTTTACTGACGATTAAAGGGAGATAGTCAAATTTCTTATGACATTTAAATATGTACGAAGAGAACGAAATGTTTAAATTTCTTGAAAATAAGAGTAGTAGATGCAAAGTGATGGTGCGCTATGCTCTAACTAATTCAGTTCTTGACTGAAGCATCGATTTCGGTCTAAAATTACTCATTTTAAATGATGGCAAAATGTAATTGTTATTTTAAGACTGAGAAAAATGAAGGTCACTATTTGTTTGTTGCGATTAAAATCTTCTTCAATATAAAGAAACTTATAATTCGTAATATATATAAATAAGTAGGTCCAAAATTGTAATAAAACGTTACGAAACCTCTATAGTTAAGGACCTATTGAGTGTACAAGGAAACAGCTAAAAACAAGTGACAATAATTGAAAATTAATTTCTGTAATATGTTGTCCAATTGTTGGTTATTTTTCATACAGACTTTGGTTTTCTAATTCAAACTAAAGGTACTATCTCCATAATTATCATCAGTGAAATATTTTACTGCCAATAAACTGCCATTTTATTCAATATCGTAAAATTATAATAAAATAATTTGAAAAATTGTTATATTCTGCAAATTATTTTAATATATATTTCACTTCCAATAGTTTTTATATTTAAATTTAAATAATTTTTTCCCTTCTGCATTACATTAAATCAACTTTTGACTTATATTTTATCTAATACCTCTTCAGAAACCTTGAATATAATTTAATTCAATGACTTTAGAATAATATTTTCGAATAATATTTTAATGTCCTTAATCGTTATTAAAGAACTCCTTGAAAACTGAATAAAAAAATCTTATTCATTAAAATTTAAATTTTCATTTAAATAAATATCAATGATAATGATAAAGGTCATAAAAACAGTTTTTATGTTATACTTTCAAAATTAAAATAATTTCTATAACATTTAATAAATTACTATTATACATAAAAAAAACGTAATTTTATTTCTTAACCCTATCACGACAACTTTAAGACTTTATATATTTAGTATATTTTCAAAATTTTAATACAAAAAATTCATTATAAATTGTTATACAAAAAATTCATTATAAAGGATAGCAATTATACTTGTTCGCACTTCCACCATTTAAATAAAGTTGGTTAACAACATAATTCCAATAGGAAAATAAATTTTCAACAATTTATATTCGTCAGTCACTCATTACCGTGAAATGGTTAAATTAAATAATTCTTTTTCTCTATCATTATTCGTGTATTCATTTAATCTTTATAATTTTTCTAGAATATTTTTTATTACTATAACTTTTATTGTGAATATTCACTATTCAAAAGATTTAAATGAATTTAATTCATTTATATTGAAAAAAAAAAAATTCTTCTTTAAGAAAAATATTTTCATTTCATAGAAACAAAAAGAATTTTCTTCTGAAATATGTAAATCCTTTTTTAATGAATCTCATATACAATGTGACATATACAAAAGAGTTAACAAATAAATATATAAAACTGATTTTCTAAAACACTTGAATCTGTAATTCTTATGACACCGAAAAATTGTATGAAAAACTTTACTATATTATTCATAAGAAAAAGTTTTTAGATTTAATATAAAATTTCATAACAAATTTTTAAAAACAAAACAAGTTACTTGTGACACTTGTGTATAGCTTCTGTGGATATAATTTTAAATCTAAACTTTCTTAAGAGTTTCTTACCCATGGGTAAATATATAGAAAATTTTATCTGATAAGTTTGAAACCCAAACCCATTCAAACGATTTAAAAAAAAAATATCAGAATGCTTACAATAATTACGAAAAACTAATTCAGGCTATCTAAGAATTCAAAATTTTAGTAATAGATTTGCAAATAAATTTATCAAAATTAACAAAATCAATTTGTAACTAAATATACAAAATTTATTAAACCTCCAGTTACGCTCAACACACGAAACGGAAACGAGCTACAACGTACTGTTAAGAAAGTTCAGCCCATTTAAGAAGTTTGAAAGTAGATAAACTCAACGCAAATATTGACATTGATGAAAATCAGCTGTTTTAACGTATTAACTTATAAACACAACTTTTGAAGTGCATATAACGCCGTTGTAAATGTGACGTTGTAGCACGTAGACGTTACGTATGTTGAAAGTAACTATTGTATAAAAATTTGAATAAATAAAAATATTATGTTAAATTTGATTTTCAAATAAGATTTGATAAGATATTAAAATGCTTGTAACCTGCGGTCGCAATTATAATATAAAAATCCTTTTATATATCCTGGTCGTCCTATAAACAACTACGCTTTCACAATCTTTGTTATTTTTAAACTTTTTTTTTTTTTTTTGATAATAAAATAAATTCAATTTGTAAATATTTTTAAATATAAATACACATAAAATTTTAGATTTTACTAAAATTATGTTTTATTCATTGTTACCAGTATTTTTAATTATACTATATATTAATAAATATATATATATAAACGGTATTTATTATTTTTATACATATTTATATATAATTTTGTAAATAATTTATTTAAATATATATTTATTTATTTTTTTAATTACAATTCATTTTTATTAGTGTTCTGGATTGTTTTATCAATATTTTATTTAAATTATGTTTTTCTTTTTTTTTTAACATTTAATAATTATAATTTAATTTTAATTAATTCGAAAAATGCTTAATGCTTCCGATGCACGGACATAATTCAAACAAAAAAAAAAAGAATCATAATAAAATTTTAATATAATTGTAAAAATAAAATAAATAAAAATGTCCTTGCATTTTGTATATTAAAACGAAATCGTATCATTAAATTTAAATTATTAAATATATAAAAAAATATAACTTTCAAAATAATTTTGAAATAAATAAATAATTAAATTTTTTATATTTTTGTAAATAATTATTTAACTATAAAATTACAACAAATAAATAAAAAAAAAAATTTTTAATTATACGCAGCATAAAAATATCTTTTTATTTTATGCTGAAGGAAAATTAAATTTTTTTTTTTTCGAAAAACTAAAATCTATTATATTGTTGGGATGGGCTGCCCCCCGGTAACCTTTAAATATATTTATTTTAAACATAATAATATTTATATATAATTTATATAAAAAAAAAAACTAACAAATTTAAATTAATTAAAATTTTATAATTAATTTAAATTTGTTGATGCATAGTTTAATGTTTGTTATTGGAATTTTCAAAATTTTAGCTGAGTTACATAAATTTGATTACATTGAAAAATCTAATATAAATTTTCGATTGATATGTAAATGTTTTAATTAATTTGTAATCCGATTAATTTATATAAAAATTGGAGTCGCTTGTGTAATTCGATCAAACGTAATAGCATGCAAAACGTAATCTGAAAACTTTTTTTCTGAAATGTTTAACTGTGGTAATTATACTCGTAATTTGAAATGACCGGAAATGATTTTTCATGAATTTTTATGTATCTTGGCTAAATTGAATTTGTTTTTTAATTATCTTCTATGTTTTTCTTACATATTTTTAATTATTTTATTATAAAGGAACAAATTTTTATTCATATTAGAGTTTTGTGCGAGTTTGGCTTAAATATTTATTTTTTTATCAAAATATTGAAATATCATATAAAATTTATGTTTTGTCTTAAGATGAAATTCTTGTTTTCTTTAAAAATATATTGTTCATATTGTAGAGTATGTTGTTAATTATAGTGAAATTGTGTAAATGTTTAATTTATTTGTATTTTTTATATATATTTATTTTGTACATGTGCATAAGTTTAGCACTAGTTTAATTGCTTGCTTTTAAATTTTCAGTATTTCTAATATATTTGTTAATCAAAATTATGAAACAATTTAATCGTAATGAGTAGAGAATTATCAATATTTTGTATATTTCAAAAATAAAAATTATCAATTTTCTGGGTGAGAATCGTATAACTAGTGACAATTTTTCCTGTCGACGTTATTGTGAGAATTTGTTTCAGATCGTGTAAAGAACGAATGCTGATAATTGTCACTTAAGTGTAACGAAAAAGTAATGACGTTTTCGAGTCAATTTTTTTATTGTTTGCTAATAAAACAATTCTACTGAGTTTTTTTAGTTGTAATATTATAAATTATTTTAAATTAGAAATTAATTTTAAATTATATGTAAAAATTAGTACAAAAAAATAAAATTAATTTTATTTATACATTCAGTTGTATTGCAATAAATTGAAGTCATACGACATCCAGAATAAAAGTACAGCAAATTCAATAAAGAAATTTTAAAATGTGTATAAATTTAAAGATTATATATATCAGAAATCGGATTCCTCTACGATTCGTTATGTTATTTGATAACGTCATGCATAATATTACACAATTAAAGGTTGTAATAAATCAATTATTCAAAAACATTTGTAAAAATTCGCACTTCTCAAAGTTTAGAACCATAAAAGATTGTTTAAATATGTAATAATTATTAAACGTTATTTATTCAATTCAAATAAACTATAAGTAAATTAAAATTATAATAAATTATGTAATTTTCAGATTCACATTTAATTTTATTAAAAAATTAGTTGGATTATCACGAAATTAATTTGAAAACTTAATTTTTTGTAATATATTTAAATATAAACAAATTAATACGCCAATTAGTCGTTTGCTATGTTGTGATGCATTAGCTCCCGAAGCATCGCTGTCGCTTTAATTTGGTTCAACTATAAATGAGTTAGTACCAGTAATAAATATTTCCTATATGTAAATGTGATTTTCAGATTAGAAAAAATGATTATATTTGAAACCATTTGGTGACAACAAAAGTCCACTATTAAAAGCCACTAGTTTGTTGCAATTAAAAGTTTCTTCATTGTAAAAAACTTATAGTTGAGATTTCATAATTGCAATAAAATTTCACGAATCTTCTACCATTGAAGTCATATGCTTATAAGTAAAGTATACAAGGGAACATTTATTATACTTAAAAGAATTAAAAACTAATTTGTTAATATATGTAAAATTCGATTATGTAAAGTAATTAAATATTTCTTTATTATGTAAAATCATAACCTTATCATTAAAATATCTTCCAGCGTATGTGATGATAAATTTATCAGAAAGATACTTAAAATAAAAAGTGAAAATCCTCTTAGAACAGTGGTTTCTCTTCTAATTACACGAATATTGTACTCGTAAAATAGATTTTTATGATTCATGCAAGATACTTTCTTCCAATAACGAAGCAACATTTAAAGACAAATAATACGAACATATAAATTTTTGTTAGTTAAACAATTTTTATAAAAATCGAAATCATTATAAAAATGATATTGAATTCGTTATTGTTATTAATAATATTATGTATATAATAATTTTGAAAAATTAAATCTGAAACATTATTATAACAATTTATCGGGTATTGCTATTTATCATATTCCCGTCCCTCATAAATACATAAAACAACTAATTGGTATTATATATATTGAAAAATGTTATTAATTAAATTTTTCAATTTTCCATTATCATTTTTCGGTATTATTTAAACCACAATGTGGAAAAATTTATTTAGTTATTAAAATAAAAATTAATTAATTTTATCAAAATAATAATATAAATTATTATGCAATCTCGAATTTTTAATGATATAATAGAATTTTAATAGAATTTATAAATAAAATCGTTGTTAATAATTTTAATATTGACTAATTAGGTGCAAGTTTTTTTTGTGGTATATTGGATTTACAACTGGAAAATATACTATATATGTATATCAATATGTAATAGTTTTCATTAAAATTAAATTTTGAAAATAATTGATACATTGAATTAAATAGATTTTTCGGTATTTGCAGAATATTTAGCCATAACCATTAAAAATTACATTAGCAGTGCATAGTAATATCAAATATGTATTTAAACTGAATTATTTTTGGTAGAAGATTTCCATTTAAGTTAATTTAAATTTAAACAGATGACGCTCTAATAAAACCTATTTAATAAAGATAACAAATAAATATGTATAGAAACAAATAAAAAAGGCAACCTTCTGAAGTTAATTCAGCCTTGCAATTGCCATATATATAATGTATACAATTCACTGTTTTTCATACTAGATTCAAATCACTTTGTGAAATATTGATAGACACCATATAAAATTATATTGGTAAAATGGTGAAGAAACTTTAACCTTTATATACTATTTTAAAAACCATTAATTTAACTAATTAAGTGCGGGCATAATTAAACTTATATTTAATATTATTTTATTGAAAATTATAATTATGTACTAATAAAATCTTTCTCTCAAATATATAAATAATTTCGAAAAAAAATGGAATAAATTGTATTTAAATGTTTTTTAAAAGCCCTGTTTTTTAAATTATTAAAATTAATTTTAATATTTAATATGAAGATATCACAATTCCTGTGTAGTGCAGTGTTCTAAAAACCACTAAAAATACGAAATAATTCCTAATATTTATAAACGATTGTACCCTTTTCAGCATTGTTATTTTTGCGTTTTGTCTACAAGTTCAGTAGGCTCAATATTCACATGTTCTTACTTCATTAAACACCTTGTGCAAGTATTCTTACTTCATTAAACACCAAATTAATTTCAAAATTCCTTTTTAATTTAGAAATTAATTTTAAAACAATATTCTTATTAATATAATAATTTAATATTACTTATTTATTAATGCGGATGTATTTATAAAACTTTACTAATAAGGATATCCGCTTATGCATTTATATTAAACTTATTACAAATATTATCATTACAATAATTATTACATAATTATTTTAATAGTTTATTGAAATTGATATTATAAATTATAATAATCTCTTGTCTATCATTCAAAATATTTAAATTATATTAACTTTCCTTTATATTTATATATAGTATAATACTTATATATTTTGAAAAGTATAATAATTAATGATATTAAAGAAATTGATATCTTTATTTAGCTTAAATATTAAATATATAAATATAATATAATATCAAAATATTAATATCAATATAGAATAAAGTTTATCCTTTTGAAATTATATAATTTTACTAAATCCCACAGAAAATTAATATATTATGTAGAAAGAGAAAGAGATAATAATGGATCTGTATTGGGATGAAATTTATGTTATAGAGTTAAAATTATACCCAAAATGTTTATACTTTATATAGATCTTAATATATATACAATATAATATTAAAAAGGATCTGGTATAAAGGATAGTATATATATATATATGGGTTAACTCACCAGAGGGTTTAAATGATAAGGATAAAATAAAAACATTAAATTGAGATATGAAAAATATCATGTTTTTTAAATAAACTAACATTATTTTTATTATTTTCTTCGAAATATACTTTTATTATTTATCATTATTTTTTTTTTATTTATCATTTTTTTTTATTTTTTTTCCATCTCTACCTAACAGTTGTTAAATATACATTTATAGAAAATTCATATATAAAAATATCTTTTATTTTCTTGTTGAAACATGATAAACTGTATCTTTTATGGCAGGACATTTAATATAGTTTTATTTGCTAGAAAATTTATATACATATAAATAGTAAAATAATAATAATATATGAAAAAAATACACCCAAAGGTATTGAGATGAAATAACTTGATATATCATTATTTTGAAATGAAAGTAGTTGGTACCTTGAATAGATAATTTAAATAGTAATATAAAGGACATTTATACTTGTGTATATAACTGTAAAAAATATGTATCTATACGAAGAATAATGTACAAAATTATATTTTATATAGTGATCGTAAATTATATAAGTTAATATTTAATATTATATTAAGTCACAATTTAAAAATTCGTATTAAATAATTATTTAAACTTTAAATATATTCTTTTATATGGTGAAATTTGACATTGCATATTAAATAAATTTAAAATTTTAGATAACAAATTTTAGATACTATAAACATTAATTATAATTTTCCACCCAATTTAAAAATTTCTCTGGAAATACCAAGTTTCTATATACTTTAAATCATTATTAAATAAGAATAATTATTTGAAATGTACTTTATCATTAATACTATTTGATTCTGAATTATTTTTACGACTAAATATTTTAAAATATACAAATCAAGTTGAACTAAAAATAATATTTTCTCAAATCTAACAATTTATTATTTCAAACAAATAAATTGTAAAATTGTATAATGTTAAAATTACATAATAATATTTTAAATTCTATAATATTCAATATTATATCATGTTGTATATAGATATGAATTTTAAACTGTCAGAAAATATAAAATCATAAACATTTGGATATTATTGAAATATATGAATGACCATAAACCCTTTTTTTTATTTTCCTCTTCATTTCAAATATATATATTACATTATTACATATAATATGTATCTGAGCATATCATTTAAGGGAATTTGAAATATTTTTCAATACTAATTGGAAACTAAATATTCTTTACGAAAAAAAAATCATTGAAATATTATTTATGAATTTCTACTACTGTATTTATATAAATTTAATACTTCTACTAGAATATTAATATATATTTCATAAAAAACAGGTAAATTTAAATATGTATCTAACACATAAATATTTTGTATATTTAAAAGGATATTTCATTAAATTGTGGGTTCTAAAGAAGAATGGTTTTGAGCATTTTAAATTAAATAGTATAAATGGTAACCAATGGAACATTTATATAACAATATCCGATAACGTTATAATAACCATTTAAATTCAATACGATTTCGTTATGTCGATTTTTATGATGGTAATGAATTTTAGAATATATTAATAAAAAATCCACTTAATAATAGTTAGAAGACGTAAATAAATTGTTACGTTATTGAAGGGTTTCGATAATTTATCTGGATTAATCATAAAAATTGCGCTGAAATAGAAAGACTGTCATATTTTAATACCAATTGTAAAATAGTTATTTCAAGTTTCGACTTTAGAAAAATCTTTACCTTGTGTTGTAGCGTGCTGGTAAATTTATCATCACAAACAAACGCTGGTAGATATTTAAATAATAATATTTAACTCTTTCTTATATTTATTCACTAATCATTTTTTATAATTAAAGTAATTTTTATCTTATATTTAACAATATAATTCCTAAAATTTAAAAATATCATCCTTTTCCAAATTAAAAATAATGATAATTTTTAAATAAGGTTTTGCATTGTTTGAATTTATCATAATCATAATGTTTGAATTTAACATTCATAATCCTTACTTAACGTAATGGAATTTTGAATAACGTTATCAAATAACCGAATCGTATCGTTATTAGGTCTCTGGGAGTTATAATAAATAAATGCCAAAAAGAAAATATTTATTTTTTTTTTTTATTTTTGGAAAAATATATTAAATTTTAATATAAATTAGAATGGTATTCGCTTCAAATTTTTCATAACTTCATCTTTCATGTTAGTTTCTTAATTTCTTGTTGTTTTTCATGTTTAAGAAATTCTAAATAATATGTAACTATGAAAATATAAAAGACCAGCAACGATTTTTATTTCATTTTTCATATTATAGAAATACTTATGATATTATTATAGTTACTTGTCAAATTATAAATGTAAAAATTGTTAATTAATTTAGAAAATCAATTTAATTTCGATTTTCTTTGGTATTAATGAAAAAAATAAATTATAATTTTATGAAATATGAATTTATGAATAATTTGAAGCGATACGACTATTATTAGAATTTAGAATTGATTTTACAAAATTTATATTTTGATTTTTTAATAATAAACTAATTACTATGAATCAGCAGACATCAAGGGCAAGATTGTTCACGGGAATTATAACCGGGCAAATTGATGAAGAGTACGATTTTTTGAAACTCATCCTCTTTTATTGTCCATCTGTCTGTAACAATAGATTTTAATATCTTACTGCTTGGAAAATTTAACGGTGGCTAATGGTAATATATCAAACCCGAAAATTTATGTATTTTCATTAGATAATGTGGCTGTCGATTGGGGTATATAACAGTCCTTTAAGACCTGTAGTATGCTATGAAAAGCTGAATTTAATGAATATACATTTTTAATTAAACTATCTATCTGATTAAATATTTCTTCCTTATTTGTTAAATAATAAAAACTATTGACTAATAAAGTGGTAATGATAATTAAAAATAATTTTATAATTGATATTTCTTCAATTGCTTTTAATATCATCCTACTCATTCCCCCAATATAGAAATAACATTAAATTCCAATGCATTTAATTGTGGCAGTGGGATTTACGGAAACTATCAAACTTGGGTTTTTACCATATTTTGGAAAAAGCTTATAAAAGCGTAAATAATCCACAATATTAATTTTTCCAAAAAGTTTATTATTCAAAACTATTTTTTTTAATAAGAACGTACCATTTCTGATATATATTTTACAGGATTTGATTTTAAAAGGGCAAAAACTCTTTTAACCTTTTAGTCTCTTTGTAATTTCAATTTGGAAGCTTAATAAAGACCATTTCGATTGTTGCTTTACTAAGATGGGCTTTAACGTCAATTCAGAATAAAAATAAAGGCCGTGGGTTTTTATCTTGTTTTTAAGGCCTTATTGAACTGCACTGAAATATAGAATATACTCGGTTTACGAACTTTGCAAGGATTCACTTTTACGCCAATTCAAATGCATATAAACTCTTCATTTTTATATATTTACTATATTTAAATAATTATACATAAAAATTAGTTTGTTTATTACTTAAAAATTACTTAAATAAATAAGTAAAATATATTTTTGTTTTGTAATATTCAAAAAGAATTCATTTAAATTGCGATATACTAAAAAATAATCTTTTTTGCTATTATGATTATAATTTATGTAATTATTTATTCAATAACTCAATAATTGTAAAAAAAATTATGATAGAATTAATTTCTATTTTCTTTATTTAACTATTTTAAAAAAATTAAAATCATTATAATTTATTAATTAAATTCACAATTTTATTGCATTATGATAATAAAAAACATTAAAAATTTAAACTGAACTCGTACAAAAATAAAAAAAATCTTACTATAAATTTATATTTTTCATTTGACCAAAATATTTATCTAATTATATAATTTTTAATCTTTTTATATACTTTTTTTCTATAATCTATACTAACTTAGTCTATATAGTTTACAAAATATTTTAAAAGTATAAATTTATACGTTAATTATTTATCAAAACAAAAAATAAAAAAATAATATTTTTTATCCATAATCCAAAAATTTCTCCTCATTTATAATTTCCTATCCAACAAAAACAACAACAACCGAAACAAAACATTCTTCCCATATTTATGTCCCTCAGATTTTTGCAAAGGACGTGAAACTTTACAAACTCTCTGCGATCAAATACCTGGTGATGCATTATTATACAGTTTATTTAGGGAACAAGCTGAACCAGTAAAATGTCCACTTAAAGGTAACAAAAACTAAAAAAAAAAAAAAAACTTTAAAAACTTTATCCTTCTAACTTTTTTCTCTTGTTGTTGTTTATTTTTTTATATTTAATTTTTACCAATGAAAGGACCATTCACATTTACGTACAATCGAGGACATGGTGAATGTAAAAGTCCTGTATCAAATATCGATAGTTGTACAGAAGAAAGTCGATTATTATTAAGTTTTCAAGCTTGTCCAGATGTCCAAGGTACCGAGAGTACAGGTACATAAACAAAAATAATTTTTAATCTTATTTAAAAAAAAAAACTTTTCAACTTTAAACTGATAAATTTTAATTATCTATAGTTGAAGAATTGACATGCCTGGCAGCATGGAAAGACGGTAATTCACGATATTTAGTTGGTTTAGTATCACATCATCATGCAATTTCAAATGAAGAACGTTTTCGATGTTTTGTCTATGAAAAAATTTCATCAATGATGGGTAAGAAATGTTCAAACCAATATAAAATTTGAAATATTTTAACTTTTGATACATAAATATCTTTTATGCTTACAATACTAATAAAAATATTTTTATTAATTTTTATGTTTGTATGATTTTGTTTTTTTGTTGATTTAATTATCATTAGCTACATTTCCAGGTAGTTTAAGTAATTATAATATAAAGGATGCCGAATACAAATTGGCACAATCAGGCGATGCAACATGTAATGGTCCTCGATAGTGCAGAGGTAAGATAAACAAAGAACAAAAAAAAACATTTTCTAAATAAAAGTAACCTACGAGTATGTATAGATAAAATTTATTATGTTGAAACGAACATGTCCTTTTAAAAAAATTCTGTTGCTGACACGAGTTTAATTAACAAAAAGTTCAAAAGTTCAAAACTATATTTATATATGTTACCTGAAATTAAAACACGACGCAGGTATTTTTTTTCTTTTGTAATAATTCCCAATGACATAAATTAAAAACATTTAATAATAAAATTTCATTTTTCAGAATATTTAGTTTCACAAGTATACAAATGACTTTGACATGTGTCACATAATTTTAGAATTAATTCACTGAATTACATAAAACTAAAAAATTAAATTTTTTTTTAATTTTATGAAAATTGTAGAAAATTGTCATTGAATGCCATAGTTTTGACTGGAAAAGTCTTTAATTGAATTTCTGGATGTATGATCTGTTAAATAATTTGTAATGACATTTTTTTTAAATTTATACTTAATTCATTTTGTCAATATCAAGAACTGAATAAAATTAAATTATATTTTAAATCCGTAGCATTAATCTAAATGTGAAATAGATTTTTTAGTGCGATAAGCTTATTTAATTAAGTTACTTAAACAATAGTTATTAGTTCAATTCCATTTTGAAAAAAAATTTCATATTATTCATCAGGAATTTGATGTCCTGGACTATAAAGATTACCTGTTCATTTATATATAAAAATATAACTTTGTCAACGGTTTATTAAAAATAAAAAAAATGTCACTTTTTTCTAAAAATGAACTAAAAAAATGAAATCTATAGAATGATGGCATTCAAGTGAAATTGACATTTATTTATTTTTTTGTAAAAACATTTTCATCTAATTGAACTTTTTTCTTATTTTCCTTACACAATAAAAATATATATATAGAATTTTTTTTTTACGTTCTTATTTTTGTCCTTTTTTGTAGGCCAAATAGTCTAGATTTAGTACTGGCAATTTTTGCTTCTTTTTATGAAACTAAATTGTTCAATATTTCGTTGTTGTTGTTTTTTTTTTCAACTATGTCTTCTTCATTAAAAACAATGATATTTTTTTTGTCGCCACATTTCTATTGTCTTTTCTGATTGAAAATTGTCAGGACTCTTTTATTTTTTGACCCAATTTGAAAATTGTGTATGTTTTTTTATATCAATCGTGTGGAAATGACAGAAAGCAATCAAAAAAATAAAAAAATAAATAAAACGAAATAATAAAAAATAAAAATATTTTTGTATTATTCTACATTTCTTTTTTATTCTTTTTTTTTAAAAGGTTGGTTCAAGAATAATGACTTTACGAAAACCTCCCATAGCCGAAAGGTGTGATTTTCCGGCATGGTTTAAAGGACCTAGACATTGGCATGCTTTAATGGGTAATTCTAGATACCAATTTCATCCAAGGTAAATTTAAAGTTAAAGATATTTTTGTTTTTTATATTATATTAGAAGAGATTTTATTTATACAATTGTCTTTTAATGTAATTATGTTTAAAGAGAATAATAGTGAAAATTTGAAAACTGGTAATTTAAAATTAAATATTTTAAGTTGCTTTTCTTTTTTTTTTTTTTGAAGAATCTGTAACATAATAAACAACAACATTTGCCAAATGTACTTATAAATTTCGATTTATCATAACTTGTCAATTTTCCGGGATCGGTAACATTCTAACTATCTATTAATCAACGATACCTGGGATTTATATCCTCACGATTAGTCAGATCTTAACTACATTTGTGAAGCATTATTTTCTTCATAATGGTTTTTAGAACCTGACATGACGACCACAATGGAAATGGATCAATCAAAATTTTCGAAATGCGTAACGACCACGGATCTTTACGCAGTTTATTAACTTGTTAGACTTCAAGTTTCACAATAAATATTTAATAATAAATACGGGCAAGGCATTTTTAGTTAGACTTAATGTTATGAAACTATAAATATCCGGTCAAAATTAACCAATTTTTTCTAATAGCTCAATGTTTCTATGTCACATACATTTACCAACAGTAATCCGTCTTTAATGGTACTACATTCCATAAATAAACGCATTTTACTTTTCGGTTTTCTATTTTAAAATTTCAAATAAATTTCTGATACTATAAATACCTATTTTATAGCTGACGGGTACAATGCATAATTTCACCTTATTCATAACTATAAATTATAAAAATTCTTCTTATGAAATAATTTATTATACATTTTCTTTCCCCCTAATATATTTAAATAGGTATAAAATCTAGTACAGCACTTTACATACTTTTTTTAAAAAAAACTGACACACTTTTAGATAGTCTGTAAATCATAACATAATTTTTATATTTCTTGTTCTACATTTTTTCGTACTTGTCTCTCTACAAAAAATTCACCATCATATCATATCTAAAACTGAGTTTCATTTTAAAATCCTTTATTATTGTATTCCTGTTATTATTATTATTATTATTATTAGAAGGATAACGTGTACATACAAAAAAAAAACTTATTTTTTTATTATCTAATGGTTTAAATCTGTTTAACAATAATAAAAGAAAAACACTACAAAGATTTTCACAAATAAAAGAAAAACTCTTTAGAATTTTGTATATATGCAGAAAATTTATGTTTCTTTTGTTTGTATATTAAGAATATGCTTGTATTTTTTCCATTTATATATTAATGTATGTGTGTGTACGTATAAACATTAACACAGGATTAAAAGATATTTTTTTTTCTTGCTTCCATCATTTTCCTCCTTTTTTATAAACTTATAAGCTTGTTTTGCAAAATAAAATTAAAAATAAAAGAAAAAGATTTTTCAAATTTGATAACGAAATTTCCTTCACACAACAAAAAAAAACATAATTCTTATGTTTTTAGTGCTGTGTAAGAGTAAAAAAAAAACAGGATATTAAAAATATGAGTACAGTGGGAAATGTTTATTTAAGGGTTGATGAAAACCGTTGCATAAAAATAAAAAAAAAAAAATTTTTATTCATTTTTATCTGAAAAATTGTTTGCCTTGAAGAATTTTTTAACTTTACGTTTTTTTTTCCTGTGTTTTCAATATTTTCATAAATTTTTATCTTTACTAGATATGATTTTATCTATAATTAACGATATTTTTTTTTAAATAAAAAAGAAACAGTTTTTGAAAGTTAATGAAGTATGTACTTTCATCAAATTTAATATAAAATTCGGATACGTTAAAAGTTATGTATAGATTTAGTAGTATAAAGAAATTTAAAACATTTTCAAAAAATATTTACATTTAAGTTTCTAATTTATGTATATAACGCTCACTATGTCCAATGACTTAATTATTAGAGGTAATTATTAAATGGTTATTTTAAAGTTAACATAATTTAAATATTTAATGTATCATTCGAAAATTTTCATAATTAAAATATAAACTTTTTAAGAAATTTGGTTGAATTGTTACAGAGTGACTTTTTCAAATATGATATTTATAATGATTTGATCAATATATAATAATTAATTTATATAATATCTGAAGAAGTTAAAAGAAATTATATGACTTATCAGAGTATGATAGCGCATATCTGAAGATTAATATATAACTGCTTGAAATATAATTGGAGTTCCAGTTAATGTCATGGTCATGAAAGTGAGTGAACTCATCGACTATTACAATTAAATTATAATTAAAATAAACTTGAAATTGCATAATGTTAAAATAAATTACAACATTATCAAGACAATATGCAATTTCAAGTTTATTTTAATTATAATTTATTTGTAATAGTTGATGAGTTCACCCACTTTCATGACGACCAAGATATTAGCTGGAACTCCCATTATATTTCAAGCAATTATATTAATCTTCAGATATGGGCTATCATACTGTGATAAGTACTTTTACCTAGAGAATGAACTTCAAAGTGTTTTAGTAGTTTTACTTTTACATATATAAATTAAAAGAACGACATTGACGATATTTATAGTATAGATAGAGGAAAATTGTAAGTTTGGATTTAGTGATTGTAAAAATATCTCCACCTCATAGAAAATGAAGTCAATTTGAATTTAAAAAAAAAAAAACTTTAAAATTTATCTTAACAATAACAAATTAATTTAAAATAATAAAATATCTTTTTATTTTGTTCCTTTGTTTCCTTTATTCAATAATAATAGAAACATTAAATTGATTTCATTTTCCTGACCATCATTTTTAATAACTTTAAATCATCCTGTAAATAAGTATACCAAAAAAAGAAAAAATGTTCTTGAGTAAAATTAATTTTACTTTTGACAAGGCGATATATAATACATACTTTTTTGCAATATAGCCGCCTGCCATTTATATTCGCTTTTTTCTATATATTGCGTCCATAAAAAAATTATTTTATCTGCTGGTCGGATTGTGATAAAATATTCTTTATTTATCTTTTTCCTTAAAATTTTATTATTTATATTATATCTTTATAGATTTTTTTTTTTTTTTTTTTTTGATGATTTATCAATTTTCAATATTATCATCTTAAAGTTTTTTATTTTTCTTATATATATAATGAAATTTATAGGAAGCTTTTACATAATATATAAATATATATAAGAAATATAAGAAGATTTGTATTTCAGAATAAACTGTTTTATATTATATAATAATATGTATTTATGTTATAAATTTTTTACTTTATGTAATAATGTGTCCTATCTTTGTAATATTACTGTTGCCTGGGAATCGAGATGAATTATATTTTTCGTTGTTGTTAGTGGTTGTGCTGCTGTTGCCATTATCCTTATTACCGTGATTTATTTCAGTATTTGGTATTTATTATTTCGTTCTCAACTTTAACTTTTAGTCACTTTATCTTGGTGAAAATGGTTTTTATATCAACCTTAAGACATACACTTTTTATTGACTATATAGTAAACAGGGTGATTTGAAATATATAATCAGGAAAGGACTTATTTAAATGTAAAATAAAATTATTTTCTAAAATTCTTATTACTCTGTGTAATAAATATTCTTTGGTATTTTTATTTTTGAAATAGAATAAAGTTTAAAGAACATTGAAAAGGTAAAATCTGAAAAAATACAAAACTACACTATAAGTCCTATCAACCATGAACTCGTACATTCTTGTTTGATTGGAATTAGTGTCATCTTTAATTAATTTCCTATCGAAATACAGTATAATTAACTAAATATAAATTAAATATTATTTACTTCACTACTGATGAGGATTAATCATGTGAATAGTAAATTACATGGAGAAAATGTATCAAGTCCAGAGCAACGGTGGCGTAATGATATTAGATCCCAAGATCGATTTTAGGTAAAGCCGTTGGTTTTTTCAAATGAAAATACCATTAACAAAATTTACAATATTATTATATTATGTTGGTAAAAATGCTATTGGTTGAAATCTCGATAACAAATATCCTACTATTAAATTGATGCAATAAAAAATATTTTAAAACTTTCTATCGTTCGTAACAGTGAAACCACACTCCGGCTTCCATTTCATTTTTTTACTAATAGAAAAAATCACAAATTAAATTAATCAAAAAAAAATATATAATTTTCAAACTTTGACTATACTTTAATAGAATTATTTCTATATTTGCAGAAAAATAAAAAAATATAACATAAAAAAAGGACGAAAAAACTATAAGTAGTGTCGAATTACGATCATGTTTTTAATGTTGTAACTTATTTTTCTTTCGTTCTCGTTTTCATTATTTTTGTTGTTATATTAATTTTTGTATCTCTTATCTTTGATATGAACATGACTTTGTTTTTAGGACTAATATTATAACGTCGTCTTCCTTTAGTTCACATATTACATATTTTTTTTACTACATGTTTTTTTTTTGTAAATAAAACTATTTCTTACTCTGCACATAATCATCAAGAGATATAAAAGGATTTAATCTTATTCGTTCATTTCACGATCCAAAGAAGCTAACATGTTTCCTTTCTTCAAAAAAAAAAACAAATATGAATTTTATTATACAGATACGGTAAAAGGATTAACAATTACTGAGGAATCAGTTTTTTGAACTAAATAATACGAAGTTTAAATTTTTACGTCTTTTAAGTTTTAAATTATTTTAAAATAGAGTTTAAAAATTGGTTTGAACCTCGAATTTTACAGGTCTATCCCAGTTATATTAAAATTTCTCGAATGTAAATTTCTTTCGTGAAAATTACACTCTAAAATATTCGTATATAATGAGAGGAAGATCACTACGATTATACTGTCGGTATTTCGATTGTCCTCATCATGAATTCTACAGTTCATATCAATCTAAAACCTGTGTAGGTAGGTAGTAATTTCGAAAATTACTTTAAGAATCCAATCTGAGTTCTTTTTAGGAGCAGATTGTACTTCAGTTTTAAATTATAGGAAGTAGAACAACAGACACAACGTCAATATTATAGTATTTTTATGACATTTATATAATAAAGCTTGAAAATTAACTAAAATTCGGCTATATCTGCACCTAGGAAATGTTAATTCAATAGTGCCTTATAATTATTTTGAAAATTCACTTTAAACGTAACTCCATTTAACATAATCTTTGCATTCAACAAATTTGTTCTATTCCCTTAATGCCGGCTCTGTATAGATCTCGTCTTATGATACGTAATTACATAATATTTATAAATATATTTTGTATATCAAGAAAAAAATAACATAAACTATATAAAAACAGAAAAACCTCTTAGACATTTTTTTATTATAATATTTTTTTGTATAAACAAAAAAAAAATTGAAAATTATAATGGGAAATATACAAACTCTTCGGGAAAACTGATGTGGTTTGCAATTTCCATTTATTAGTTTCAAGTTTACTGTTGTTGTTTTCTAAATATATATATAGAATATATCAACGGCATAAGCTCATATAAAAAGATATAAATATATTGTAAATTTATCTAAAGAAAATCTTTTAAGATAAGATTTTTTTACCGAACATTGAAAAGATATAAAAACAAAAAACAAAACATAAACGTATATAAAAAAAAGCATGTGTATATAAATTACTATATTATTATGTTTATAATAAGATAAAAGGTGCATAAATTTAACCAATATCTTTTTCAAAATATATCAAAATAAAATAACTACTTTATAAAAAAAAAGAATATTTATGATATCGTCACGATTTAATAGTTTTTTTACATTTATTATTGTCATTGGGTACATAACGAGTCGAAATCTGTACAAGGTCAATTTAAGATATTCGAAAATTTAAGAAGATATTTAATATTTATCTAAAAATTGTTCAATTTTGCTAAATGTACTTTTAATAATAAACTAATTTACAAAGATGACATTCGTTCTGATATTAAATTTTAGTATAGGATTCCGAAATTCTTAGTATACCTAGTTACTCAGGATTATAATTATTTCACGATTATTAGATTATTTAATTGCCTATTAATATTTAAAAAAACCATTAAATTTAAGAGGTTTCATAATTTTTGATTTGCAGACAAATTTCAATTCTGTCTCCAAGTCACAGAAATTTTTATTTTATTTTTACAAAAATATTTTCTGAAAATGTGCGATTAATTTGACGTAAGTATAATTTTAAAACGGAGAATAATACAATTTGCTGCGAGGACAATTTAATTTAATTTAATCCATCAAAGCTCAACAACTGATGGCAATGAGATGAATATGAATCCATCGAAGTTTTGTTATGGCTATGGAATAATTGAGTTTATGTGAGACTCAGCATAAACTCTAAATTATTAAGCGTTGCAGTCAATCTGTTTATTATATTATAACATAAACTTAACCTAGTTTTATTGAATTAGTCTAGAGTTTCTGTTCATTTTAAATTTTTCAATATGGAGACTTTATTTTACTTCAAGTGAAAAATCATAATTACTTTTTTTTAATTAATTACAACTTTAATCAAGTTTTTATCGAAATTGATCAATTATATTTAAATTCAATCTTTTTTGTTAGCATGTTAGTTATTTTAATTATTGTTTCTATATTAAAATTTAAATTTCAAAGAATCTTAATTATTTTAATTATTTTAATTATTGTTTCTAGCTTAAAATTCATTATATTATATAAAACCTAATCAATCTGAATTATATATAAAATCATGTATACAATATTATTTAATTGAATTGTTTACTATATAATTTATTAATAATTATTATTAAACTTATTACTTTTAACCTAAAAACAACTAATTGAAATAATTTTCAAAAAAAAAATATACTTCAAATTTAATATAAATACTTATAATCTGATCTTACATAAAATTTAATTAAAAATATATTCAATAAAATCAACAAACACATCCTTACATAAACAACTTATTTACAAATTTGTCTATAAACTTGTAATTATTTATAATAATATCCTTTTAAATAAATTAAAAAGCTAACATAAATTAACACTAAAATGAAGTGTATCCTTGAAATATTTCGATTTAATTTCCATCTTAATATTTGTATATGTTTTCATATTAGAATACATCAAGGTCAAAATATTTTCTACTTAATTTATCTTAATTATGAATATTTCCTTAAGAGCACTTTACTAAAAAAAACAATATTATACTGATATTTACATCAACATAAATAGAACATTATAGAAACAATATTCGTAGTACTCATTTGAATTTTGTTACGTATAAAATAAACTGATATATAAAATATTTTTTTTTTAAGAAGTTGACGCCAACTACTAATATAAATTATAAATAAAAAAAAACATTTTTACATACATAAATTACCCTTTTCCTATATAAAATATAACCATTTTCCTTAATATATAATTTTTGTACCACTTAAATTTACCCTTCCATAAAAAGTATCTAAAAAATTATTTTTATCCACCCACTCACATTAGATCTCATCATCAGTAAAATAACAATTTATTTACGTAATATTTCCAAATGTGAATAAATTTATATTGAATGAAATTACTGAAATGGAAATGGATTTTAGTTATTAAAATTGTTAATTAAATTTATCAAAAAATAAACATATAAATATGAAAAATTTATTTTTACAGGATATTCAGGAATTTACTTTCAATTTTAATAATCTAAAATTATTAAAAAATTATTTGATTGTAGTTTTAATGTTTATTAAATAAATAAAATATAAATGAAAATTTAATAACTTTTGTGAAACATTACATGAAAATCCTTTTAGTGCTAATAGCAAACCTAATTGATAGTTTTTGTTTTTAGAATTCTAAACTCAAATTTATGAAGATTGATTTATTTCTATTAAAATTAAAGAGAAATTTGAATTTATAAATTTCATTTCACAATATTTGGAATAAATATTCTGACTGCATTTTCGAATCATCTAATATTCAATTAAATTTTAAAATAATCTTATTAGTTTTTTAATTTATATTGATTTATGTCCTTCCGATTATAAGGTTTTATAAAACATTGTTTTTACGAAATACTTTGTTCTATTCTCATTAGTTAGTTATGCAACAAAAAAACCCTAGGTATCAACTCTTCTAAAAATGAAGTGTGGACAATAGCCGGTTTCAGATTTAGATTTGATTACTAAGGAACTCTACTAAAGAAGATGACTAAGAGTATATGTCAAAATCTCGATGATGTCGACTTCATACTGATTATTATACTGTAGTGAGCTGTTTAAAACTAGGTTTAGTATTGATTCGATATTTTCAAACAACTATCTTAAAATTAATTAAACGAAATAGGGAAGTAATTTAATTAAATGCAATGAATTAAATAATGGGAAACTTAACATTCATCAAGGAAATATGATATTATGTAGAATTTGGAACCATATTGTGCCAAATAATGATAACCTAGTAATATTTAAAAACCATACTTCTAAATAAACTCTGAATTCAATATCAGACGTAGTTTCTAAAATACATTTTGGTTTCAATACATTTTTTTAATATTTCAAAGAAATTGTTTTGAAAATTCAATGACATATATATACAACATTAATAAAAATATGATTAATCAATATCAATGTTAATAAAATTTCAAATTCCAAAATTAAATACAGCATAAAACAAAATATCATTCATTTTCTCCTCAGCATAATAAAATTAATTAAAATTCTTTAAAAAAAATCGATTTTGCAATATTGCCTATAATACAACAAAATCCAATTTTCATTTTTATTCTACTTTTCCATTGTGAAAATGTTTTTTTTTTTAAAATACATCTCTTATTTTAAAACTAGTTGAGGATACAAAAAAAAATATTACCAATTTTTCTAGAAAAAATTTATATACACAAAAATAAATAAATGCAATCCTTTTAGTAAAAACTATGTTGAACAAACATAAAAAAAAAATAACATTTTGCCTAAACATGCATGCAATATAGCGACCCTCTCTGTGCTGGGGTACATGATGGTGAAAGCAATTAGAAAAAAGCTATCCTGAAAAAATAAACTACATTGTAGAGGTATCTGAATTATAAAGAACAGATAGAAAATAACAAAGCCCTAGAGTGGAAAAAAATCAATAGAATGCAATTTTTCTATAAGGATTTTTTTATATGTAGAGTGAGAAAATAAATCCATATTTCATAAAGATAAATATTTTTTGAAATAATTTGTTTTTTTTTTTTGTCATATTTTTATTAGCATATTATCGAAAGAGTTATATTAAATTTAATTTTTTAGCTAGACTATAATTAAATAATTTAAATTTATAAAAAATATGCAAATGATTGTAAATTTTCAAAGAAATTACGAAATATTTAAAAATTCTAAACTTATTTAATTATCGATATGTTGTCGTAAGTCATAATATTTTAATGTATTAATATTTCGAGTGAAGGATAAACGTTTTGAATATAATATTATAGAGATAGATAATATATATGGTCGGCTATAGAAGGAAAACTCGTAAATTCATTTCTGAACAAAACTGTTAAAATTAGGGTATTGTTTGATTTAAAAATTCGGAATGATCGATTTTTCAGAAAAGTCCATTAAATTCCGCTTAAATCACTTAAATCCATATTTCTTACATCGAAAACCTCTTATATCCGTAAATGCTGGCTAGTGATTTTGGTGAATTAGCGTCGTGAACAGAGAATTTTATAGTACATTCGAGTTGTGAACAGATCAAGTGTTGTAAATTAAAAATATGTAATAATCAATCCTTCTTTCACCCAAAGATATTAACGTAAGTTATACTTATATTAAATCTTTATAATTTTTATCTATAATATCGCTTAAAATAACAATCTTTTGAATTTTCAATGCTTATACAAGTTTTTTGGTGTTGTAAATTTGGGATTGAAATATTTTGATTGAATGTTTTTCAACATTTTTATAAAATAATACCTCTCATTTCCGCTACTTTCCCTTTATTACTATAAATAGAAAACCTCGTAGGTCTTAAAAAATATTTAAATCGTTTTAATTTTAATTATTTCGTTTTAATACTGTAATTTTCAAAATTATTTTATAACATTGAACCAAATCAAAAATTGGTTCAATGACATGAGGTTAAATTGCATATAAATTCTTAAATCAACCAGTCTAGAAAATTTACAAAATTACACTTACGAGCTATACTTCTGTAACCGAGGATATGTCAAAGAAATTTTAAATCTTATTTTGCAAACCCCCCGTATTCAATTTTTGCCAAATTTATATGCTCTTTTAGTTTTTCGTGAATGATAGGTTTTGAATTCTAATAATATGAATTTTTTATATAAAAAAATTATTATTAAAATAAATATTTTTTGTACAAAAAACTTAATTTTTTTTTTTTTTTTGTATATTTATGAATTATGTTATATTTTTTTATTTTTTTTTGTATTAAATTTTTATGCAATATTTTCATTTTATCTAAAAAAAAAAAACGAGGGACTATTTATGAATATAGATTATGTTATTGATTTAATTTCTTTGTGGATTTAATAATTTTTTTTTTAATAAAAAAAACTGTCTATTTGGTTTCAGTGATGGTTCAATGCATATTACAAAACCCAATGGATTTATGGAAACCAGAGCACTTTGTGAACAAATTAATAAGCAAACATCAAATGAAATGATGGCAGTAGTTCACTATACAACAGGATGGTAATATATATTATTTTAAATATTATATAAATTTTAATTAAATAATTAAATAGAATTGAAAACTAAATACAAATCCATAATACTGATTATATTAGAGTGAATAAAATGAATTATAAATGCTTATAAATTGAGTAAAAATAATTTTAAAAATTGTGAATAGAACTGATAATGAAATTAATTTTGAAATAGTATACGAAATTATAATTATATATTCGATGCTTTGGCATTACACTATTTTTTTTTGCAACAAATATACTTAAAATAAATTGATTCAAAGTAATAATTTATTAAAACACATCAAGCCATTAAATTACTTGGTATTTCTGAAGCCAAAATAATTAAATGAATAAAATTATAATTATGAATTAAATTTCATATTTTGATAAAGAGTCTTGATTAAAAAAGAAGCAATCAAGGTATTAACATTCAAATCGATGGCAAATTCTGGATTACAGATTCACTGTATATTACCAAATTTAATTAATTGAAGCAAGGTATAGTTAGTGAGTAGCTAAAAAGCCAATAAATGTGATGATCAGATATAATTTTAAATTGACTGACTGAAGAAACATACAATAAATTAATTTAATTTCAGAAGTTTCCTAAAAGAATTAATACTTATACTTCAAAATGAAGGTTCATACAATCTTTTTATTCACTCTGTATCTGTATAAAAATAAATAAAACTTATTTTTTCGGTTTAACTAAAACGAGAATATAAAAATGATTATTTTAAATAAAAATTAATTAATTTACATATTAATCATTTTTCTTTATTTATATGTAACTAATAATTTCATATATTTTATCTTTAATTTTACAGTAAATCTGGATTTATGTGTATGATCTTTTATCGTCGAGATACTCATGTAACTGAATTACAAACTGGTACACCAGCGTCTAGACTAGAAGATGCCTGTGCACCAGACCATTTTGATATAGCTAAATTACCCTTTATAACACTTTTGGGTAAGTTTTTTTTTATATATATTATTTTATTCATTAATCATTTTGCGTAAAACCTTCAATCATTTAACATTTATATACAAAAAATATACATAAATAAAGAAAAAAAAATCCAGGACATAAACTATTATATACATTGTCGCCTTCATTGAAAATCCAACTCAACCACAATTCGGAAACATAAATAAAAAAATATTATTTACGCATAAATATCTTTATGTTTTTTTTTTATATGTATTCAAAATAATAGTGTGTCGAGAAATCATATTTAATATTCGTGATATGGTTTCGACAATATGCGGTAAAAACCAAAATATCCTTAAGAATTTTTATTTTTTTATACCTAAATCCCAAAATAAATGGTTCTATTTTAACAAAAGGACACAAAAAAAAAATTTAATATGCTAGTATATATTTTTGTAATTTATGTGCAAACATTTTTTTTTTGTGTAACACTTACAATAAAAAAAGGACGACCATTATGGTTTATGATGGTTTATTTTTTTTTTATTTTTTTAAATATTTTTATCCCTTTACTCCACTCCAAAACGTTTCTTTTATTATGTTGTGTGGGTTATTATTACTTTGAAAATTTATATGACAAAACACATTTTAACAACAATATTTTTTTTTTTTGGGAATAATGTAATCTCGACAAGATATTATTTTTGGTTGAAAAATATATTTAGATTTCTAAAAGTTTGTTAATTTTTATCCTAAGGTACAACGTGTTTGTCATTGCAGCTATTTGGATAATTGTAATTTTTTAATTAAATTTTTCTAATCAAATATTTGTATAGTTGATTCAAGCACATATTCCATGTTTTCCGGGAATCAATAACATTTCCCATGGACCGTGTAGCATATTATATAAAATTCTGTCGTTACCTTCAATTCCTATATTTGGAAGATCAGTTTTTCCATAAAATATAGACAGTTGCATAATATAGCTGCAATTTGACTATTGAACTAAAGACGTAGCTTGAAAATATAAATTTTGTGTTCTTCAAATTTTTACTTCAAGTTCAAAGTTGCTTTTACAAGAATTAAAGTAAAAATTTCGTTAATACTTATTAAAAATATTTGTTCTTTTAACAATTTCTTAACTTTCGTAAATATATTCTGAACACATTTTATGTGTATTGCATGAAATTACTGTGGAGTGTTCCAATGTGGTTGAACCAAAGATATGTCATAAAATTTAGCTCAATGGATTCTTATTGATATTCTCAATTATATTAACCATAAATCTTCTTGTCTTAAAAGATCTGAAATATTTAACATACTACAAAGTACTATTTGTCACAAAAGCACTGTTTATTACAAATCACTGTTGCACATAACTATGAGTTATCTGTTTCCCCTAGGTTAGGAGTTTTTTTGTTTGTTTGTGTGTGTGCATGAGCTTTAAACCTTTCAACAAAATTATAACACAACAAAACAAACAAACAAAAAATTACCAAACTTTTCGTTAAGGGACATTAGGGATGAAAATTTATTGGTTAACTGGGAGTTCTCACATTCATTTATTTATCCTTCATAAGGATAATAAAAAGCTTAAAATTACTTTTTAGTTTGTTTTTTTTAATATATTTTTTAACAAACACAAAATTAAAGTATATATTTAAGTAAAAAAAGAAAATGTAGGGGAGACAGACTGACGTAACTTAAGTTAATCTGTGGTATCCTAAAGGTTAAATATTAAATTATAAAATTGTAAGTTTATATGCTTTTATAATAATTAAAGATAGTAAACTATTAAGTTGATAAATTATAATAATTTTATGTTTCTATAAACTCGTGAATATCAGTGCTTATAACATTAGACGCTGGATTTTTCCAACTGGAATAACTTTTTTTAAGAAGAAATTATAAATTAGTTCAAACTATTTGTCATCTTACAAAATTCAAAATATTTAACTAAAAATAAATATTGATATGACGAAAATATGTCTGAGTCTCCCCTACATAAGAATAACTAAATTTTTGGTCCTTTGATTTTTATTATTAAACCATAATAAAAATGTGAAAAGAAAAGAAAGAAAATATGTGGAAAATTTTATGCTTTTGTTTTTCTTTTGTTATTATTATTGTTGGTTATTTCGTTTAAATTGAATTAAACAAAAATTTAACATCAAAAAAATGATTTTTGTAAATTATACGCCACAGCATAAAGATAAAATTTGTAATTTTTCCATCAATAGCTAACAATTTAATTTTGTTGTATCGCAGTTATAAAATTCAATTTGATATTTCTAATCTTAATATGTTCCATAACGAAACGATGATTTTGCATGTTGTTAATTTGTTATTTTTTGTTGTCAAAAATCTGTAACAATATAATGAAAATAGGATAAAATCAAAAATAATAAAGTTGTTGGTCATTGACAGGATATTTTTATTATAAATATTTCTTTTTTTGTTTGTTATATGTTAATTTTATTAAATGTTCAATGATTGTAAACATTTCTATGGTAATTTTCACAAAATTTTTAAGCTTTAAAAGATTTTATGATAATTAAATAATAAAAATTAAAAGATCCTTTACATGACATCTGATTTTAGAAAAATATTGATAATTATTTAGTATTGTTTTATAATGTACAAGTTTTTATTAAATTTCCAAAAATTTGTTATTATATACTAAGAAATTTAGGTCTACTTAATTGGATTCGGCTTTAAAAATGGTATTTTATTCTGAAAACGTGAAAAATACAATTATGGTGTATTTCATAATGCTGTTTTTACACGACCATTTTTACAACATTTTAATTTTTTTTTAAAGACTTTTAATATGATTTATAATATATACATCCTTTTCTTTTAATGGATTGTTTAAGGCTACTTTAAGATATGGCTCAATCATCTAAGCTACATTTTTATACACAGTTTAATTTTTTACACGACATTTTCTGATGCGTATCTACCTAGTAAGATTGAATGTAGTTAAGAATGTAGTAAGATTGAAGATTGAAATCTGTCTTTTAATTAAGAATTTAATTCCAAGTATAAAAAATAAGCACACTCTTAAACCAAAGGTCACCTGATTATGATTAATATCAGGAAATAATATGAAAAATTAACGATGTACCGATTATTCCAAAAAATCTTTTACTCTTCTATTTTAATTTTAATTTATAAATTATTTATTGTAAAATAATTTAACCCATTTAAGATAACTTCATTGCAATTTAACGCTGTAAACATATTAAATATTATACAAAAATACATTTTAGAATGGATTTTTATGCAAATAAACAATAAAGTAATGATTTTTTAAAAAAATGATTGGGTATTTTCATAACAAATTAAACCTTTCTTCTTAAATTCAAAAAATATTTATAATGAACATAAAGAAAAAATATTTTTTTATTATTTTTTTATTTACCTTTACCCATATTTAAAAAAATGAACAGGTATTAAAAAAATTGAAACATTAAAATTTTTAAATCTTATACATAATTATAAATAATAATATAATTATTTATTAATAAATTTTTAGAAAATATTTTCAATTATAATTTGTCTTTCTTTATTAATGATGTGCAATTAATGTAATTGATTCTATCAACATAAAAAAATCATAATTCTATTTTTGAATATCATAAATAATTTTGAAATATTTTAATAATTATGTTTTATTTTATATTCTTTGTAATTTATATTTAATAAAATAAATATAACACTTTATTCTTGTGTATTGGTGTGATACATGTTCATCGAAACATAAATGAAATATTTTTATTTATTATATATTTATATATATAGAAACTATACACACGATATTTTATAGATATGTATATATATCTTTTTAATTATTATATGAAAAAGTAAAAAAAAATCTTTTCGAAAGTATATTTTTAACATATTTATGTATATGTGTATATATATTAAATGAAAATTGATAAAAGAGAAATGGAAACTAAGGTGGCATCCAATTAAAAACTCTTTCATTAGGTTCTTTGAAAATGATCATAATTATACTTACCAGAGTATAGTGTTATATATAAAATTATGTTGCTAACAATATTACATAATATTATAAAATGATAAAAAAAAATGATATAGTATATAATTAAGTATATGCTGAAAATACAGATAATTATTATAGTGAAGGTAAAGAATATAACAAAAAAAAAATATAAAAACTACACCTTTACAATTAAGTCGAATAGTTTTTCTTCTTTAACTATATAAAAATATTGTTAGAAAATAATTTTTAAAAAAAATATTATTTGAAAGAATTTTTAGAGTGGATAGTTATAGAAAAACTATAATGTATTAATGAAATAGTTCAAATTACATATATTTATCAACAAATGGCTAAGCTTTGATGGTTAAAATAAGATTCACAATGTTACAAATAAAATATCAATTAAATATTATATTCCTATATAATAGTATAAAGATTTAAACATATTCAAATATATCTCAATCCATAAATCTCCAAATCTTCTTATAGAAAACACTAAATATATCATAGTTATAGTGAATTCTTTTCTCGAATTCGTTTCTGTTCAACCTTTTTTTGCGTTCGTGTATCCAAAAATTGTTGAAATGAAATAAATTTCATGTTTGTTTCTTTAAAAAATCAGCATTTTCTGCCTCAAAACTTTCTATGTGCAGAATTTTTGCCCCGAACAATACGGCAACATAAAAAAAAATAAAAAATATCAAATACCAAAATGACACATGAAAATAATATCGAGGCAATTAATTATCGAATCAGTATATTAGTAAATCACAACAATTAGATTTATTTACTTTTTTGATGATAAGATTTTTACACACCATTAATGACAGAGAATCTAGTTATAATGTTAACAAAATATTAAATATTATAATGTTAACAAAATATTCATCAAGATTGCAGAACTGCTCGATTGAGGGCAAAACTGTGAAAATCTTGCATTTAAAATGCAGACTTCTTTCTTGAGAAACAAATTCGCCATTAGTTAATTTCCATTTCCATTAAAATATTCTTTTAATTCATAAATAGTATTCTTTGTTCAAAAATGTATTAATATTTTTGTGAAATGAAACTGTATATCCATACGAATACTTTATAATTGAATTAAAATTGAATTGCTTCAAATTCAGCCAAACATAAAATGGGTCATTCCATTCAAGATTTCTGCGTAAATCAATGGTAACAGGAAATAAATATAACTAAATAAATACATTCATTTTTCAGTAATTACATAAATTTTCAAAACTGTCTATCTATCTCTAAGAGATTGTATTAAAGATTATTAACTTTCTTTAATATTATTTCAGAATTAGAAATTTAATTGTAATAAATTACAGAAAACTATTCAATTATAATTTCTTTTTTTTTTATAACTTTTTAGAAATCATAAATTCAAATTGTTGTTCCAAATAAAGAAACAAATAAATCGTAAATATTTTTCAAATTAATATAGAAAATGATATCCAGTTGAGTATTTATTATGTTACTTAACTTGCCATTATAATAATAATTTGAAATATAAAATGCATTCTACACTGTTGCAAATTTACTAATAATATATTTTAAATTTATATTTAGAAATTAAATATCTCTTATTCTAAGTTTATGTCCATTGTAGTAATCATTGTTTTGGACGACATGATAGGCGAATTAAGATTGTCACAAGCAATGGTTTAATGGTCTCAAAATCAAAATCAGACATAATACTAAAATTAATACTATTTCCATTGAAATGAAACATACAAATATTGTATTTTTATCTATTACTAATTTATAAACAATTTTTATCGGCAATCCGAAATCGTTTATATTTCATTTATTTGTTCCCTTTGTATCTGATATCTATTAGATACAATTCTCCTGATTAAATTTAAATCTTTAGTCAATTACACCTAAAAATATGCAATTATTTCAAATAAATATATTCCATGAAAATTTCATGCAGTGTAAAATTTCTTCTGTCATTCGCTTCAATAACCAATGCGGCTTTAGTTTTCTTCACCCGCTGATTTTTCAATTAAATATAGCTTCGCTATTTTTACAATTATATTTTTCCGCGATAAATGTCTTATACAAAAGATATCACTATAATTATGTTTTTTTTTTTAAGTCATTATGATGCAAACGACAGAATTGGAAAAAAAAAATTTATATAACGCGAGATGGATATTATTTTTAATAATATTCAAAGGGCAATTAAAATGAATATTATAAGGCGGGTACATAATGAAACCGTATTTCCTTTTTTTTTTCACCATACACAAAATATACATTTCCCTTTGCACAGACAAAAAGCAATTGTGAAAAGTTCTGTTTTTCATTTTTCCTTGAAAAAAAAAAAAAACAAATTGTACTAAAAATTTGTATAAAATAAAATATTTAATGATAAAATTTATAGAAAAGTTTTCATCATATTGAAAATTACCAAACCCACTGACAATTTATTATAACGACTTCTTATACAGCTAATAAAGTACATTTAAAGATATATATACGATTTAATACTATAGATATATTCGTTCTTTTATATACAATATAAATATGGTAAATTCATAGAGAAATTTTCATTACGATTTTCCCCCTTTTGTAGACAAAAAAAAAACAGAAAAGAAAAAAATGAATTCTTTTACTTTTCCTGTTTAGTTGCTGTTATTATTGTTGCTTCATTATTTTAATTTGTAAGCACCACCTTCCAAACTGTTACCACCCTAACATAAAAAACACCAACAACAACAAAACTGAATATCATCCACACCCTTTACTATATTTGTATGTATATATATATTTAATAGTCAGTGTTATCCTATATATTCAAAGGATTTTTTTTTTAAGAATATTTTTGATGTTCTTATTCTATATCTATCTATTATCATGATGCGGTCATCATAAAGAAAACCACAATTTGTTTTTATGGTCTCTGTTTTTGAGGATAACTAAAAACTACAAGAAAGAAAAAAAAGACGAACCCTTCTTCTCAAGTCATTGTTATATTTCTTTAGTTGGCATATTACACCCGGTTCTCATATTTTTCATTAAAACGTATAAAATACTTTAACAACAAAAAAAAAAATTTGTAATATAGTAGAAAATTCTCAGAAAAATCTGTAAATTATACCCTAGCATAGCAAACAAACTAACCAAGAGAAAATGAAAAATGAAAATTAGTAAAAAGAAGAGGAAAATTGAAATTTTGGTATGAGATTTTAATGGTATAACTAAGTGATATTTTATATCATTGTAATCAGTTGTGAGGCCGGGCGGGTGGTATTTAGTATTTTGGTAAAAAAAAATATATAATAGTATGAGTTTTGATTAACTGCCGGGCTATTAAGGCATCCAAGTTAAACGTTCTATAAACGATTTAGCAAACTATATCATACACAATATGGTTTCATACTTAAGTGAATTTAAATTTTTGTTATTTAGCTCATTTTATTTAATTCGTTTATAATATATTAATATAATATATATTTAGAAAAACTATAAAATTTCTATACATTTTGTAAATACATTTAGTATAATTTAATTTAATTGCAGTAATTTGAAAAAGTAAAATCTTTATAAATTAATTTTATTTCTTATAATTCTTGTAAATTTAAGTAAATATTCATCTAAAAAAGATATTACTAATGACTTCGAAATAGTAATTGAGAAATCATATTTTAAAATGCATCCAAAACTTCAATTACTTATTATATTATGACATAGAGCTTCAAATCAATAACTTTCATAAAAATAGTATTTATCAAAACAATTTTGAAAGTTTAAATCATTTTCATTGATTATCTTCTTTGATAATATCAATTTCATTTCTCAAATAAATTAATTATTTGCGGTTCGTTTATAACATTTTTCTTTGATATCCTTTTAATATTCTTTTAATCATTTTTTTTTTTATATATATTCATATATATTTTAGCAAGCAATCCAGAATCACAAACATGTCCTTTAGATGGTTTATATAATCTCCGTGGTGCAATTGGACCACCATATATAACATCAAGACATAAACGTAACCACAATACTAACTATAATAATAATATAAAGGGACACAATCAACATAATCATCATCATCATGAATTGCAAGGACATAAAAGGTAATTTGTTAATTGAAATTTTCTGTTTTTATACATACAGAAATATATATTTATTGGTATAGAGGACATGTAAAATTTTTAGCTAGGCACAATATACTCCAATACAAATGAACATATAGAACAATTTATAGGATTACCTACCTACATACCACCGACAACAACAATGAGAAAATTTTTTTTTAAAAAAAAGGAATATTAACTAGCAAATAGTTTATACATATAGGACATATATTTTATATATTTAATGGTAAATATTGAGAGAATATGAAGCACTAACTTCACCTGTGGTATCAAAAAAAATAAAAATATTACTAAAATAACATCACCGTCGTTTGTCGTCGTCCACATCCACGTCATTGAGGTAAACATAAAACAAGGACATTACCAGTTACCGAATATATACATTTATATATAACTAACAAAAAAAAAGTCCATATACGTCAAATATATATACGTACAGTACATTTAAGCATATTTTAAACTAAGAGCACAAAATGCTTTCTGCCATAAGGATTCAATTTTTTTTTTTATTTTGTTTATTAGAAAATATATATACAAATTTCAAATATACAAGCAAAAACGAATTTGTAATGTTTTTAATTTTTTTTTTTTATAGTCGTTTTACTAAAAAAGCTCTTAACTGCAAATGGTGCCAGTCGTTTTAACATTTACCGAAAAAAAAAAAAACCAACAAAAAAAAACTCCAATATAATCCCTTTAAAAACAAGAATCTTTTCAACTATCTTCCAAACATTACATAAACATGGTATAGGACTGTTTTACATTGAATATTTTTCACAACCAAAATGATCAGTATACCTTCTCAAATATACTGTGCTCTAAGTTTGTTTATAGGTATATATTTGACTATAACTTTCGGTATTTATTTTTTTTTTGTTTGCCTGGATATTACACAAGCTTAAGATTCCATCTAGGTTTTTTATTTTTGTTTAATGTAACAGTAAAAGGATTACGTTCTTATTGAAGTATCTATGTATGCTATATATACGTTTTAATGGAAAAAAAATTGATGCTCAATTTAAATTTACATATGCAAACATACCTAAAGGTTCTGTTATGTATAGTTTAAAAAAGATATTAACTGTCCCCATACTGAATGAATTTTTCTATTTTTTTTTTTTTGATAATTCTTTTTTATCTTTACGAATCGGAAAAATGCAAATTTTTAATTGTAATTCCATTTATGGTCATTTAATTATTATTAGAAAAACACATCTGGCTTCTTTTGGATTAATTTTGAATTGAAAATATATGAATTACATAGTAATGAAGAAAAATTTCGTTGATGGTTGAAAGTATAAACAGGAAAAAACAATATTATTTAAAACAGCATTGATATTTTTGGATTAAAAATAATTCTAATCAATTGACTGGAAAATGTATTATTATATTAAATAAAAGATACTAGTAACATAAATTTAAATAAATTTCAATCTATTTAATTAAATTTATATAATTATAAGTTTTCAAAATTTTGTATGCATTTATATTGATTTAAATTTTCAATTAATAGCTTAAACGTGTTACACAGCCAAACTACAAACTAGTAATGACAATGCGATGCTTGTATGATTCATATACAAGTTACCTTAACTAAGATCATATTTGTATATAGAGAAACTAATAGTTCTACATTAACGAACGAGTTTTAAATTTCTCACTTCAAATGACTTGTTCTAATACATTCCGATACCGGCTCCTACAACCATTTATTTACATTTACCTTAATGGTTTTACCGAAACTCGTTTGTTTCTTTAATGCTTCTACCATTCTTATCTCAGTATTGTCTACTAATTCGCTGCGAAATATTAATATAAAATTGTTCTCCTGAGTTCAATCTTAAAAATGACATAAATGTCAGCTCCGGAGAAGCACTTTTATTTATATTAATAATTTCGACATACAAAAATTATCAATATGCAGTAGTAAAAATTATTATCAATTAAAATATTGAATTGTTGATATTAATTTAATTCATAATTATTTGATTAAAATTGACACACAATTTTTTTGGTATTAATATTTACAGACATGAAACGATCAACTACCGAAATTCTGATGATTTTATACATAAAACTGATATACCAACATTAAATTCACATACAAAAAGCAATTTAAATATAAATAGAAATCGTAGAGATGTAACATTTAATGAATATGCTTCCTCATCATCTGTAAATACTAATAATAATAATAATAATAATGTTGAAATTATTCAAACTTCACGATTCCACCAACAACCAAATCAATATTATTCAAATTTAGTGAGAAATTCCAGAACATTAAAATTAGCTGGAAGGCATACAGCTAATAATAATACAAATAAATTTGATGATACAAATAATATACCCAATAATGATAATTCTGTAGCAGCTATTTCAATACCATTAAATGATGATGCATCAACAAAAATAACAATAACACAATCATATAATCAAATTATAAATGAAACACAAAGGAATCGACGTGATGCACCAGGATGTATTGTCAATTACAAAGCCCAAAGGCAATTATTAGTTGGATGCAATGAAGCTAATCAAATAGATGTTAGACCAATGTGTAGTGAAGATGGTGATGAAGGTTAGTTTATTTAATATTAATTATTTATTTTATTTAAAACAAAATACTATTTAAAATTTGTAATTGTATTTTTAAAATGGAAATTTTGTTTTTTAGTTTATTTCTGTCATGGTTCATGGACAGAAAATGGCACTACATATATAATAGCAAAACATTCAGGTACTCAACATGGTGTTTGTCTTAGCTATAGACAATTAGAAGGAAATACTGCCAAATTAATAATTGGTGATGCTTGTTATCGTGGCTATCAAAAACCACCTGATCATCATTTAGTTGCAAATTTAACAAATTTTGGTAATAATATTAAATAATGTAACTAATTATATAATTATAATTTATATTTATATTTTTTAGGTAAATGTGGTGATTCTAGTTCATCAAGAATAATTGATACTAATATAACTCTAAAACTTATTGGCATAATTTTAATTTTCTTAATGGCACAATTATCATGATAAATTTCATATTAAATTTTTATATTTTTATTCTTTGTAAATTTATGTAAAAAGTAAATTTTTAAAAGTCAAAAGACACAACATTACAACTGAACGAATTAAAATAAAATCATATTTTAAAATATAAAACATAAATAAAATATTATTAATAAGCTTGTATAATAAATATAATTGAATATAATTAGTTAATATAAAATGTAAATATTATAAAATATATTTTTTAAAAATGAAATGCAAAATTAAAAGCAAAAATAAAATCATTTGAAGAAAAAATTAAATTTAATTAACCAAATATTTTCCATATTTGTTTTGTTAAAAAATGTAATTTAATTTTTAAAAAAAAATAATAATTTTGTTATAACTAAAATTTATTTAAAAATACTTTTAATGATAATTGGTGATATGGTTCTGTTTTTTTTTAAATGTTTTTTTTTAAATCTAGTTAAAATTATTTTGTTTTTAGAAATTTATAAATAATTTGAATATTAAAATTATGTAAATTAAAATATTTATAATTTGAGATCAAATCTGATATTTTTATAACAATTTGAATTGATTATAATTTTATAATCACTTAACTTTAAACAACAAATCAAAATTATTTATTTAATATTTCATTTTTTTATTTTTATATAATTGCAGTAACAAATTTTATGCTTAGTCCTAGTTCTCAGTCGACGTTTTTTGGTTTCGTTGTTTTTTTTTTTTACGAGTGTGTGGGTTTCAAGTATATGTATGTATTAGTGGTGTCAAACGTCCTGTTCAATTCCACATCGTTTCGAAAAAACAAAGGGTTGTCAAAAAAAACTACCAAAATTGTTGAATGATTTCAACTTTTTTATTGCTTTTTTCGTTATTTTATGACGTCACTTTGTTTTTTTTTCATGATAGTATGAGTAGGCTTTTATTTGAGAAATTAAAAAAGCAAAGCAAAAAGCAATCTACTGAGAACTTAGGTACACTGAAAAATAAATGGCAGAACATATTTAAAAAAATAAAAACAAATTTATTTTACAAACTAATTTTACTAACTATTCAACAATCCAAATTAAATAAAAATAAACTCAAAATTATAAAACTGCACGGTTAGAAAGAATTATGCTATTACAGGTTTAAATTTCCATGTATAATTAAATCCAGGTATATAAAAGTTTGACTTTATAACAGGTTATTATGACAATCAATATTATTTTATATTTTAGAAAAATGTCAAAAATGAATTAAAATAATATATTAATTTATGTAATATATTTTAGATGGTAACATAATTATTAACTATATACTGATTTTTAAAATTACTCCTGTTGCTATTTAACATATCGTGAAAAACAAACCTAAAATCATATTAAAAATTATATTAACTAACATGTACCTAAGTTAATTTTCAGAGTTTTGTTCAAAACTACGATTAAATTTAAACCGTGGTGTCACCACCGTGAATATAAGAAAAACTTAAATTTCATATTTAAAAGCCTATAGTTGGGCCTAAAAGTAAAATTCTGTTGAAAGTATAATAATATAAATTTTTGATAATGCTGCCATCTATTAAGAGTTTTTTGTAATAAAAATATCAACAATAATAGTAATTATTAATATCTATGAATATATTGCAATTTTTAATTATTTGTCAGATTTGAAGTTCAATTAAAATTCATAATGTTAACATTATATCAAATCCAAACTAATAAAATCAATTCATTATATATTTCACGACTCTATATAAATATCCAAATTAATTATATTATTTTATTTAATTTGTATTTATTCTTTTTGAAATTATAATATAATTCTGTCTTCAAAAGGACAAAATAAAAATTTTGTTTTATAAAGTATAAAAATAAAATTGTTATACGAAAATATTTTGGTTAACCATTAATGTAAGTAGAATTTAAGATATAAAAAAAAAATACGAAACTGTGAAACTAATTAAATAATAATAATATTTCTTTGGCTAAACACAATTTATTATAAATATTAAAATTATTTTATAATAAATATATAAAAAAAAAATATATATTTTATTTTGGTTAATACAAAATTAAATTAATAAACTTTATTTAAATTAAAAATGTTTCCGTTTCATTTTAAAATAATAAATTCCATGACTATTAATATTTAAATTTAATCCTTTGAATTTGACTAAACGAATTAATATAAGTCCTTATAAATATAATGGCAAAATCTACCTTTAAGAACAGGAGCGATAAATTGTTGTTACACTGTAAATCTCCAGTTGTAGAAAATAATTGTTTTATTTTTTTAAAAGTTTAACTTCACTCCATTCTTAATCCGCCATTACTATCGTGTGGTTCTAAACCACTAAATTCCAAAAAAAAAAAAACGATACCAACCTAAAGATATCACAAATGCTGCAGGCTTTTAACCAAATTGTTTCTTATCCTGCATACTTCACAGAACACAAATGATTTACAATTGCAGTAGAGGTTTGAGCGGAGGATTGACAAAACAAATGAATTAAAAAAAGTCTAATTATACTCAAATATTTGTATGGAATTACTTCGTAGAAAAAGTGCACCATATTATTACTTACTGATAGCATTGCCTACTTTTATTAGTTGTCTTCTCCTCGTACCCTAAAGCGTACGGAAAATGTCCTCTTTTATGTATAAAAGTTCTCCTTTATCTTTTCATTTAAAAACTATACAAATTTATTTTAAATTAAAATCAGTTCATAATGGATAATGGAAGCGATATAATTATCAGTTGATATCGAAATAATTTTCTCTTTTTAAGTCATATTATACCAATTTTTTAAAAAACTGTATTGAAACTGAAGAAAAATTATGTAACTTTTATTAAAAAATTTAAAATAATGTCGTAATTTTGATTATCGAATTACGAACAAAATGATTAGATATGAATATAAACAAAAATTATCATTGCTTACCTAAGAGAGAATATATAAATAAAATTAAAAATAATTTTGATATAGTTTGGTACTTCAGTATATATAGAAATAAGTTATTTTTCTAAAGGCCGTTTGGCTATACTGGAAAAATTAAATTTTTCAACGTAATTTTTTCCAACATTCGCAAAACTTTATTAATATTGTAGAAATATAAGCTTTAAAATCTAAAACTGATATAAATATGGATCAACTTTTAGATGAAATTGTTATTTTATACAATTTACAAAGTTGACGAAATGTGGTTGTTCCCTTTTATAGATTTTGATAACCATAAAAATATATATAAAACTAATTCATAAATTTAAATTTACCAATATTGGAAATATTTTTTAAAAAAATATTCAAAGTTTTAAAGTGTCTTCCTGAACCATTTTCTAAAATTGGTAATTACTTATTTTTTATTAAACAATCTTTTATAGCTTATACTTATATTGAAATTATCTTTTCAAGAGCCTGTCTCCAAAAATAATGATTTCATTTTGTTCTAATGATTTCATTTTGTTTATTAAAATATAAAACTAACTCCATTAATAATCTTAATAAAAAAATATTGTAGGGATGAAATGAGCCAAAATAAGTTTCTATCCATTGTATTATTATGTTTTAGTGATAATTGTATTATTACACCAACGTTTAGAAAGAATTGAAGACAAATTATTGATGATATTAAAATAATTTAATTTTCTTAAGAAAATTGTAGAAAAAAGTATACTGTAAATCTATTTTAATTAATTTATTAACATAACAAAATTCAAATATAAAATATACAATATAAAACATTGAATTGGATAAATTAAATAATTCAAAATGCTCCAATCCAAATTTCCATACAGCTAAAATTGGTAGTTTGGTTGGTTGATTTCAAAAAAATTGAGAAATTCGAAAACACATTAGTGAGTCCATTGTACCCTCCAGTCGAACGCTGTATCCTTATCACACTGTGTCAACGCATTCCAGCTATAATTGCTTGTAGTATCGACAGCTTCAACCTGATGAAATAATGTAATTATATTATTATATTATATTAATTTAATTTACCTTTGTCCTTCGACCTATTCCCAATTAGATTAAGATTAATTGAATTTAATGAAATATTTAAAATATATTTTTTTACTCTTTGTATAAATATTTAGGTGAGGGGACACCATATTATTTTTTTTAGGAAGTTTATAGGAACCACTGTATCCCCTCTAGGAAAGGATAGGATAAGGAATTATAATAAGGAAAATAACTATATACTATGTATGTATATGTCGACAAATTTATGTAATTATCAATACATAATGAATTTAAAATTAACTTTATAATATGTAAATTATTCCAGAACTATTTTTTTTCAATTTATGAAATTATATTTTTTTGATTTTTTTTTACTAATTTTGAGATTATAAATCGAAGTTGTTTCCATAAATTTTAGTTTAACGCTTTGACGGATATAATTTTGTTCACGTGATTCAGCTATAGCTGAAACAATAGATCACATGATCAGATCACATGTTTAAATCCTTCATGACAAATAATTTAATAAGATTTTAAGTTTAAAAAGATTTTAAACGGAATTTATTTATTAAGTAATTTTAAAATCATAATTTAATTTGAGAATTTAATTTTTTATAAAAAATAAAAGATATGTATATGAAAATTAATATCTATTAATTAAGTGAATGTCAGTCAATATCTTTTAGTTTAGAGGGTATTTAAATTGTAATAATTAAAATAAATTCACCAGAAAAGTTTGAAAATTTTTCGATGTTATTAATTGTAGATAAAATTATATTAAAATAAGATTTGTAGAACTGGACCATATTAATACGGACATTGTTGACCTATTGTGTTATTCCATTGCCTTATAGCCCTTTTACAAAGTCTCTAGACTATGTATACACTTGACGGTGAATTTAATAGAGCTGGATGTGAAGTCCTGTAGTTCTTAAAACCCTTTTAGTAAACTGTTGATATCTGTAACTACGAAGCCCTACGTATTGATGTAGGATGTGTTTGTAGGATGTGTTTTGCCAGTGCTGGCGGCAAATACTACAGCAGGATTGGTGGGAGCTGTCCAACTTATTTATTTGGTGATTAAACAAGCAGTAGCCTGTTAGTAGACATGATTAGTAGACATTAGACCGTAGATATGTAGACCGTTAGTAGACATGATTATTAAACATTAGACATTGATTTTGGCATGAAACAGTCTGTGTTGGTGGGTTCCCCCATATGCTAATAACCAATTGTTGGTGTCAATTTAGCAGTGCTGAATAATCACAAAAAGGAACCGGCGGTTAAGGTATATCGGACCCTGAATAGCCTGGAAGTAAGCAGCTTTGTTGCCAAGAATGTCCTGGGGTCCAGAACTTTATGGTGTCCAGAACATTACTAGTTTTTCATATTATCTCGTATGAGTTTAAGGATATGATAGTCACTCTGCTTTCTGAAAGTATGTAAATCTTCCGGTGTGAGTAGCCTAGATCGAGGAATTCTTGTATACAAACTTAAAAGTTCTTTCCATGTATTTCTGCCGTGAAGACAGTTGAAAAATTGTCGAAAGTTACTAATTTGTTTGTCTTGGTTTGTATCCCTTGAACACCAACCGCTGTTCTGATTGTAGAACCGTTCGTATAGGATAAGCGCGTTAGGATCAAGTTATGTGCCCCGTCTTAGCGTTTTGGTATTACCAAAAAAAATTAAATGGTTTTTCGAAATTATACCTAACTTGTATTCTACCTGTTAAGGGTATGGATTTTTTTTCCATTTCTGATGTTAGAATTGGATAAGCAAGTTTATATGTATTGCTGCTGGTCATCACCCGTAAAGAGTTTATAAGTTGTTATCCATGTTTTTTTAAATTACTAATGTAGGTTTAAGAATATCTCTAGTAAAATAGAAAGATTGATTCTTATCCCCTAATGTAATTCCTATGCATGCGATTCTTTGGTGTTTTTGTAGTTTTAACTGAATAGTTTTTTGTTTTAATGCCACTAGACTGGTGAAGTGTAGGTGAGAATTGTTCGGATAATATGAGTGTTAAGCCAGTAAATGATTTTGGCAGAATACCCCAGGTACTTCCGACTATACTTTTACATGTCCATAGAGAGCAACTCTGGTCTTGTTAATGATATTGTTTAAGTGAATATTACAGGTTAGTTTGTTTTTGATCAAGGATTACTCCTGGAAATTTAAGGACTTTTCTAAAGTTAATAGTCTGGTTGTACAATGAGTGTTGGTTTTAATTTAACTTTCCCTTTTCCTTCTTTTTGTGAAAATGAATATTGTACTTCAATCTTTTTAAACAGGTGATATATTTGCCATACAGACATATGTATATTTACACATGGGTCATGTGCATAACACAATCTCTTAAATATGTCTATTGAGTACCTTTTCCATGGTTTTTTGTAGAAAATATGAGTGGCTAATTGTGTGGAAGGAGTTAGGTTGGCTATGTTATATTTCCCCAAATTTTGCTATATATGTCACGTTCAGCGGCATCCAAGGTACATAACTCCATGCATGGAAGGCACTAAATATTTTTCCCGCCGTAGATATAACTATTTTAATCCATTAAATAAAACAAGGAAAATACTATCTTGTCCAGAGGATTTGAATTGTTTGAATAAGTTTCTTGTACATCTGATATTATTTTCTGTAAAGAGTTTGGCGGAATTATTTCAATATTCTTTACTAGAATGTAGCTCTTATTTTTCAGTGTAAATGAAATCGGAAAAAAAGTAGAAGCTAAAAGCTCCAACCTCCAACATTTCTGTACAATCTTAGTGAGTGAGCAACCAGGTTTTACCATCAGGCTAATTCTATATTAGTATGCCCTTTAGAAAACTTCTTGTGTATTTAGGCACCGTTGGGTAAATCTTGGATTTTCTAATTTCATAGCTTTATTCAGTTATTGATTTTCTATAGTTATCTCAATTCCAAACAGTTTTGCATTTTCCCAGTTTCGGACCATAATGAAGCACGTTTGCTATCCCACCAAGGGATTCTATAATTAGTTTCACAGTATTTTTACCGACAGGGCGAATCGTAAGTATTAAGATATGCATTTGGATTAAAATCATCCAATTACTTAGTCTTTCAAATTCTAAGTATATAAACATCAGTATGTAGATCTCGGTTGCAGATATCGTTTTGGAAGATTCAATATAGAATCTAACCTGTCCATGATCTAGCATAGAGTAATATCAAAGACATCCTGTCTAATTTTATATATGATGTCTATTAATTAATTCAAGTATGTTCATATTTGTGGTTGCTTGTCTATAAATCATGATGAAATTAGGAATCACAAGCAATTGTAAGCTGTTTTTTTTTTGCAATTAAGTAGTTAATTATATGTCAGGGTTATATGTTTTAATATTGATTTTTACGAGTGGCTTATTAATTCGATTGTAAGAAGATATTAAAACTTTATATATTTTTTTAGAAATTACAATTGTTATATTGTGAAGTAATTGTTGTTATATATCATTTTTGTCAGAAGCCCAAAATTTAATTTGATGTTATTAAATGTAATTAAATCTGTTATTATATTTCAGGGTCATATATTTTAATATTGATTTTAAGGATTGTTTTATTAAGATGCTTATTGCGAAGTACTTGTTTTTATAGATCATTTTCGGCAGAGGCCTCAAAATTCTATTCGAAGTTATTAATTGTAATTAAGTCAATGATTATATTTAGGGGTTATAAGATTTTAATATTGATTTTAAGGGTGGTTTTATTAATTCGATTTTATTAAGATTTTAAATCTTTATAGGACTTTTAGAATTAGAATTATTATATTGTAAAGTAATTGTTTTTATATATCATTTTCGGCAGAGGTTTAAAAATTTTATTCGATGTTATTAATTGTTATTAAGCCAATGATTATATTTAGGAGTTGTTATAAGATTTTAATATTGATTTTAAGGAGGGTTTCATAAATTCGATTTTATTAAGGTGTTAAATCTTAATACATCATCAAGAATTAAAATTATTATATTGTAAAGTAATTGTTTTTATATATTATTTTCGGCAGAGGTTTAAAAATTTTATTCGAAGTTATTCATTGTAATTAAGGCTATGATTATATTTGAGGGTTATATGTTTTAATATTGATTTTTACGACTGGTTTATTTATTCGATTGTAAGATTTTATTAAGATGTTTATTGTGAAGTACTTGTTTTTATAGATCATTTTCGGCAGAGGCCTGAAAATTGTATCCGAAGTTATTAATTGTAATTAAGTCAATGATTATATATAGGGTTATAAGATTTAAATATTGATTTTAAGGATGGTTTTATAAATTCGATTTTATTAAGATGTTTATTGTGAAGTACTTGTTTTTATAGATCATTTTCGGCAGAGGCCTCAAAATTATATTCGAAGTTATTAATTGTAATTAAGTCAATGATTATATTTAGGGGTTATAAGATTTTAATATTGATTTTAAGGATGGTTTTATTAATTCGATTTTATTAAGATTTTAAATCTTTATAGGACATTAAGAATTAGAATTATTATATTGTAAAGTAATTGTTTTTATATATCATTTTCGGCAGAGGTTTAAAAATTTTATTCGATGTTATTAATTGTAATTAAGTGAATGATTATAGTTAGGGCCTATAAGATTTTAATATTGGTTTTATATATTCCTTTTTATTAAGATGTTAAATCTTTATAGGTCATTAAAAATTAGAATTATTATATTCTGAAGTAATTATTTTTATATATCATTTTCGGCAGACGCTTATAAATTTAATCGAAGTTATTAATTGTAATTAAATCTGTGATTATATTTCAGGGTTATATATTTTAATATTGATTTTAAGGACGGTTATATTAATTCGATTTTATGAGGATGTTAATTATGAAGTACATACATGTCTTTATAGATCCTTTTCGGCAGAGGCCTCAAAATTGTATTCGAAGTTATTAATTGTAATTAAGTCAATGATTATATATAGGGGTTATAAGATTTTAATATTGATTTTAAGGATGGTTTTATTAATTCGATTTTATTAAGATTTTAAATCTTTATAGGACATTAAGAATTAGAATTATTATATTGTAAAGTAATTGTTTTTATATATCATTTTCGGCAGATGTTTAAAAATTTTATTCGATGTTATTAATTGTAATTAAGTGAATGATTATAGTTAGGGCCTATAAGATTTTAATATTGGTTTTATAAATTCTTTTTTATTAAGATGTTAAATCTTTATACGTCATTAAGAATTAAAATTGTTATATTGTGAAGTAATTGCTTTTATATATCATTTACGGCAGAGGCTTCAAAATTGTATTCGATGTTATTAATTGGTTTTAAGCCAATGATTATATTTAGGAGTTGTTATAAGATTTTAATATTGATTTTAAGGAGGGTTTCATAAATTCGATTTTATTAAGATGTTAAATCTTAATACATCATCAAGAATTAAAATTATTATATTGTAAAGTAATTGTTTTTATATATTATTTTCGGCAAGGTTTAAAAATTTTATTCGAAGTTATTCATTGTAATTAAGGCTATGATTATATTTGAGGGTTATATGTTTTAATATTGATTTTTACGACTGGTTTATTAATTCGATTGTAAGATTTTATTAAGATGTTTATTGTGAAGTACTTGTTTTTATAGATCATTTTCGGCAGAGGCCTGAAAATTGTATCCGAAGTTATTAATTGTAATTAAGTCAATGATTATATATAGGGTTATAAGATTTAAATATTGATTATAAGGATGGTTTTATAAATTCGATTTTATTAAGATGTTTATTGTGAAGTTCATGTTTTTATAGATCCTTTTCGGCAGAGGCCTCAAAATTGTATTCGAAGTTATTAATTGTAATTAAGTCAATGATTATATATAGTGGTTATAAGATTTTAATATTGATTTTAAGGCGGGTTTTATTAATTCGATTTTATTAAGATGTTAAATCTTTATAGATCATTAAGAATTAGAATTATTATATTGTGATGTAATTGTTTTTGTATATCATTTTCGGCAGAGGCTTATAATTTTTATTCAGTTATTAATTGTAAGTAAGGCTATGATTATATTTCAGGGTTATATGTTTTAATATTAATTTTTACGACTGGTTTATTAATTCGATTGTAAGATATTAAATCTTAATAAGTTTTTTAGAAATTACAATTATTATATTGTGAAGTAATTGTTATTATATATAAATTCTGGCAGTAGCCTCAAAATTGCAGTTGATGTTATTAAATGTACTTAAATATATGATTATATTTCAATGTTATATGTTTTTATATTGATTTTTATGAGTGGCTTATTAATTCGATTGTAAGAAGATATTAAAACTTTATATGTTTTTTTAGAAATTACAATTGTTATATTGTGAAGTAATTGTTATTATAATCATTTTTGTCAGAAGCCTCAAAATTTCATTTAATATTATTAAATTTAATTAAATCTGTGATTATATTTCAGGGTTATATTGATTTTAAGAAGGGTTTTATTAATTCAATTTTATTAAGATGTTTATTGTGAAGTACTTGTTTTTATATATTATTTTCGGCAGAGGCCTCAAAATTCTATTCGAAGTTATTAATTGTAATTAAGTCAATGATTATATTTAGGGGTTATAGGATTTTAATATTGATTTTAAGGATGGTTTTATTAATTCGATTTTATTAAGATTATAAATCTTTATAGGACATTAAGAATTAGAATTATTATATTGTAAAGTAATTGTTTTTATATATCATTTTCGGCAGAGGTTTAAAAATTTTATTCGAAGTTATTCATTGTAATTAAGGCTATGATTATATTTGAGGGTTATATGTTTTAATATTGATTTTTACGACTGGTTTATTAATTCGATTGTAAGATTTTATTAAGATGTTTATTGGAAGTACTTGTTTTTATAGATCATTTTCGGCACAGGCCTCAAAATTCTATTCGAAGTTATTAATTGTAATTAAGTCAATGATTATATTTAGGGGTTATAAGATTTTAATATTGATTTTAAGGATGGTTTTATTAATTCGATTTTATTAAGATTTTAAATCTTTATAGGACATTAAGAATTAGAATTATTATATTGTAAAGTAATTGTTTTTATATATCATTTTCGGCAGAGGTTTAAAAATTTTATTCGAAGTTATTCATTGTAATTAAGGCTATGATTATATTTGAGGGTTATATGTTTTAATATTGATTTTTACGACTGGTTTATTAATTCGATTGTAAGATTTTATTAAGATGTTTATTGTGAAGTACTTGTTTTTATATATTATTTTCGGCAGAGGCCTCAAAATTCTATTCGATGTTATTAATTGTTATTAAGCCAATGATTATATTTAGGAGTTGTTATAAGATTTTAATATTGATTTTATGGAGGGTTTCATAAATTCGATTTTATTAAGATGTTAAATCTTTATAGGACATTAAGAATTAGAATTATTATATTTTGAAGTAATTATTTTTACATATCATTTTCGGCAGACGCTTATAAATTTAATCGAAGTTATTAATTGTAATTAAATCTGTGATTATATTTCAGGGTTATATATTTTAATATTGATTTTACGAACAGTTATATTAATTCGATTTTATGAGGATGTTAATTATGAAGTACATACATGTTTTTATAGATCCTTTTCGGCAGAGGCCTCAAAATTGTATTCGAAGTTATTAATTGTAATTAAGTCAATGGTTATATATAGGGGTTATAAGATTTTAATATTGATTTTAAGGAGGGTTTTATTAATTCGATTTTATTAAGATGTTAAATCTTTATAGATCATTAAGAATTAGAATTATTATATTGTGATGTAATTGTTTTTGTATATCATTTTCGGCAGAGGCTTATAATTTTTATTCAGTTATTAATTGTAAGTAAGGCTATGATTATATTTCAGGGTTATATGTTTTAATATTGATTTTTACGACTGGTTTATTAATTCGATTGTAAGATTTTATTAAGATGTTTATTGTGAAGTACTTGTTTTTATAGATCATTTTCGGCAGAGGCCTGAAAATTGTATCCGAAGTTATTAATTGTAATTAAGTCAATGATTATATATAGGGTTATAAGATTTAAATATTGATTATAAGGATGGTTTTATAAATTCGATTTTATTAAGATGTTTATTGTGAAGTTCTTGTTTTTATAGATCCTTTTCGGCAGAGGCCTCAAAATTGTATTCGAAGTTATTAATTGTAATAAAGTCAATGATTATATATAGTGGTTATAAGATTTTAATATTGATTTTAAGGCGGGTTTTATTAATTCGATTTTATTAAGATGTTAAATCTTTATAGATCATTAAGAATTAGAATTATTATATTGTGATGTAATTGTTTTTGTATATCATTTTCGGCAGAGGCTTATAATTTTTATTCAGTTATTAATTGTAAGTAAGGCTATGATTATATTTCAGGGTTATATGTTTTAATATTAATTTTTACGACTGGTTTATTAATTCGATTGTTAGATATTAAATCTTAATAAGTTTTTTAGAAATTACAATTATTATATTGTGAAGTAATTGTTATTATATATAAATTCTGGCAGTAGCCTCAAAATTGCAGTTGATGTTATTAAATGTACTTAAATATATGATTATATTTCAATGTTATATGTTTTTATATTGATTTTTATGAGTGGCTTATTAATTCGATTGTAAGAAGATATTAAAACTTTATATGTTTTTTTAGAAATTACAATTGTTATATTGTGAAGTAATTGTTATTATAATCATTTTTGTCAGAAGCCTCAAAATTTCATTTAATATTATTAAATTTAATTAAATCTGTGATTATATTTCAGGGTTATATTGATTTTAAGAAGGGTTTTATTAATTCAATTTTATTAAGATGTTTATTGTGAAGTACTTGTTTTTATATATTATTTTCGGCAGAGGCCTCAAAATTCTATTCGAAGTTATTAATTGTAATTAAGTCAATGATTATATTTAGGGGTTATAGGATTTTAATATTGATTTTAAGGATGGTTTTATTAATTCGATTTTATTAAGATTATAAATCTTTATAGGACAATAAGAATTAGAATTATTATATTGTAAAGTAATTGTTTTTATATATCATTTTCGGCAGAGGTTTAAAAATTTTATTCGAAGTTATTCATTGTAATTAAGGCTTTGATTTATTTGAGGGTTATATGTTTTAATATTGATTTTTACGACTGGTTTATTAATTCGATTGTAAGATTTTATTAAGATGTTTATTGTGAAGTACTTGTTTTTATAGATCATTTTCGGCAGAGGCCTCAAAATTCTATTCGAAGTTATTAATTGTAATTAAGTCAATGATTATATTTAGGGGTTATAAGATTTTAATATTGATTTTAAGGATGGTTTTATTAATTCGATTTTATTAAGATTTTAAATCTTTATAGGACATTAAGAATTAGAATTATTATATTGTAAAGTAATTGTTTTTATATATCATTTTCGGCAGAGGCTTATAATTTTTATTCAGTTATTAATTGTAATTAAGGCTATGATTATATTTCAGGGTTATATGTTTTAATATTAATTTTTACGACTGGTTTATTAATTCGATTGTAAGATAATAAATCTTAATATGTTTTTAAGAAATTACAATTATTATATTGTGAAGTGATTGTTATTATATATAAATTCTGGCAGTAGCCTCAAAACTGCATTTGATGTTATTAAATGTAATTAAATATATGATTATATTTCAATGTTATATGTTTTTATATTGATTTTTATGAGTGGCTTATTAATTCGATTGTAAGAAGATATTAAAACTTTATATGTTTTTTTAGAAATTACAATTGTTATATTGTGAAGTAATTGTTATTATAATCATTTTTGTCAGAAGCCTCAAAATTTCATTTAATATTATTAAATTTAATTAAATCTGTGATTATATTTCAGGGTTATATTGATTTTAAGAAGGGTTTTATTAATTCAATTTTATTAAGATGTTTATTGTGAAGTACTTGTTTTTATATATTATTTTCGGCAGAGGTTTAAAAATTTTATTCGAAGTTATTCATTGTAATTAAGGCTATGATTATATTTGAGGGTTATATGTTTTAATATTGATTTTTACGACTGGTTTATTAATTCGATTGTAAGATTTTATTAAGATGTTTATTGTGAAGTACTTGTTTTTATAGATCATTTTCGGCAGAGGCCTGAAAATTGTATCCGAAGTTATTAATTGTAATTAAGTCAATGATTATATATAGGGGTTATAAGATTTTAATATTGATTTTAAGGAGGGTTTTATTAATTCGATTTTATTAAGATGTTAAATCTTTATAGATCATTAAGAATTAGAATTATTATATTGTGATGTAATTGTTTTTGTATATCATTTTCGGCAGAGGCTTATAATTTTTATTCAGTTATTAATTGTAATTAAGGCTATGATTATATTTCAGGGTTATATGTTTTAATATTAATTTTTACGACTGGTTTATTAATTCGATTGTAAGATATTAAATCTTAATATGTTTTTAAGAAATTACAATTATTATATTGTGAAGTGATTGTTATTATATATAAATTCTGGCAGTAGCCTCAAAACTGCATTTGATGTTATTAAATGTAATTAAATATATGATTATATTTCAAAGTTACATGTTTTAATATTGATTTTTACGAGTGGCTTATTAATTCGATTGTAAGAAGTTATTAAAACTTTATATGTTTTTTTAGAAATTACAATTGTTATATTGTGAAGTAATTGTTATTATATATTATTTTTGTCAGAAGCCTCAAAATTTCATTTAATGTTATTAAATTTAATTAAATCTGTGATTATATTTCAGGGTTATATTGATTTTAAGAAGGGTTTTATTAATTCAATTTTATTAAGATGTTTATTGTGAAGTACTTGTTTTTATAGATCATTTTCGGCAGAGGCTTCAAAATTCTATTCGAAGTTATTAATTGTAATTAAGTCAATGATTATATTTAGGGGTTATAGGATTTTAATATTGATTTTTACGAGTGGCTTTTAAATTCGATTGTAAGATATTAAATTTTTATATGTTTCTTAGAAATTACAATTATTATATTGTGAAGTAATTGTTATTTTATATCAATTTTGGCAGTAGCCTCAAAACTGCATTTGATATTATTAAATGTAATTAAATATATTGTTATAATTCAAAGTTATATGTTTTAATATTGATTTTTACGAGTGGTTTATATACTTCATAAATTCGATTGTGAAAATGATATATTTTTATATGTAATTAAGAATTAGAATTATTATATTGTGAAGTAATTGTTATTTTATATCATTTTCTGCAAAGGCCTCAAAATTGTATTCGAAGTTATTAATTGTAATTAAGTCAATGGTTATATTTAGGGGTTGTTATAAGATTTTAATATTGATTTTAAGGAGAGTTTTATAAATTTGATTTTATTAAGATGTTGATTATTATTTTATATCAATTTTGGCAGTAGCCTCAAAACTGCATTTGATATTATTAAATGTAATTAAATATATTGTTATAATTCAAAGTTATATGTTTTAATATTGATTTTTACGAGTGGTTTATATACTTTATAAATTCGATTGTGAAAATTATATATTTTTATATGTAATTAAGAATTAGAATTATTATATTGTGAAGTAATTGTTATTTTATATCAATTTTGGCAGTAGTCTCAAAACTGCATTTGATATTATTAAATGTAATTAAATATATAATTTTATTTCAAAGTTACATGTTTTAATATTGATTTTTACGAATGGCTTATTAATTCGATTGTAAGAAGATATTAAAGCTTTATATGTTTTTTTAGAAATTACAATTGTTATATTGTGAAGTAATTGTTATTATATATTAATTCTAGCAGTAGCCTCAAAATTGCATTTGATGTTATTAAATGTAATTAAATCTGTGATTATATTTCAGGGTTATATATTTTAGTATTGATTTTAAGGATGGTTTTATTAATTCGATTTTATTAAGATGTTAAATCTTTATAGAACATTAAGAATTAGAATTATTATAATCTGAAGTAATTATTTTTATATATCATTTTCGGCAGAGGCTTATAAATTTTATTCAATTAATTAATTGTAATTAAGGCTATGATTATATTTGAGAGTTATATGTTTTAATATTGATTTTTACGACTGGTTTATTAATTCGATTGTAAGATATTAAATCTTTATATGTTTTTTTAGAAATTACAATTGTTATATTGTGAAGTAATTGTTATTATATATTAATTCTGGCAGTAGCCTCAAAATTGCATTTGATGTTATTAAATGTAATTAAATCTGTGATTATATTTCAGGGTTATATATTTTAGTATTGATTTTAAGGAGTGTTTTATTAATTCGATTTTATTAAGATATTTATTGTGAAGTACTTGTTTTTATAGATCATTTTCGACAGAGGCCTAAAAATTGTATTCAAAGTTATTAATTATAATTAAGTCAATTATTATTTTTAGGGGTTATAAGATTTTAATATTGATTTTAAGGATGGTTTTATTAATTCGATTTTATTAAGATGTTAAATCTTTATAGGACATTAATAATTAGAATTATTACATTCTGAAGTAATTATTTTTATATATCATTTTTGGCAGAGGCTTATAAATTTTATTCGAAGATATTAATTGTAATTAAAGGCTATGATTATATTTCAGGGTTATATGTTTTAATATTGATTTTTACGACTGGTTTATTAATTCGATTGTAAGATATTAAATTTTTATATGTTTCATAGAAATTACAATTATTATATTGTGAAGTAATTGTTATGTTATATCAATTATGGCAGTAGCCTCAAAATTGCATTTGATGTTATTAAATGTAATTAAATATATGAGTTTATTTCAAAGGCATATGTTTTAATATTGATTTTTACGAGTGGTTTATTAATTCGATTGTAAGAAGATAATAAAACTTTATGTTTTTTTAGAAATTACAACTATTATATTATGAAGTAATTGTTTTTATATATCATTTTATCAGAAGCGGCAAAATTTAATTTAATGCTATTAAATGTAATTAAATCTGTGATTATATTTCAGGGTTATATATTTTAATATTGATTTTAAGGAGTGTTTTATTAATTCGATTTTATTAAGATGTTTATTGTGAAGTATTTGTTTTTATAGATTATTTTCGGCAGAGGCCTCAAAATTTTATTAGAAGTTATTAATTGTAATTAAGTCAATGATTATTTTTAGGGGTTATAAGATTTTAATATTAATTTTAAGGATGGTTTTATTAATTCGATTTTATTAAGGTGTTAAATCTTTATAGGACATTAAGAATTAGAATTATTACATTCTGAAGTAATTATTTTTATATATCATTTTCGGCAGAGGCTTATAAATTTTATTCAATTTATTAATTGTAATTAAGGCTATGATTATATTTGAGGGTTATATGTTTTAATATTGATTTTTTCGACTGGTTTATTAATTCTATTATAAGATATTAAATCTTTATATGTTTTTTAGAAATTAAAATTATTATATTGTGAAGTAATTGTTATTATATATTAATTCTGGCAGTAGCCTCAAAATTGCATTTGATGTTATTAAATGTTATTAAATATATGAGTTTATTTCAAAGGCATATGTTTTAATATTGATTTTTACGAGTGGTTTATTAATTCGATTGTAAGAAGATAATAAAACTTTATGTTTTTTTAGAAATTACAACTATTATATTATGAAGTAATTGTTTTTATATATCATTTTATCAGAAGCGGCAAAATTTAATTTAATGCTATTAAATGTAATTAAATCTGTGATTATATTTCAGGGTTATATATTTTAATATTGATTTTAAGGAGTGTTTTATTAATTCGATTTTATTAAGATGTTTATTGTGAAGTATTTGTTTTTATAGATCATTTTCGGCAGAGGCCTCAAAATTTTATTAGAAGTTATTAATTGTAATTAAGTCAATGATTATATTTAGGGGTTATAAGATTTTAATATTAATTTTAAGGATGGTTTTATTAATTCGATTTTATTAAGATGTTAAATCTTTATAGGACATTAAGAATTAGAATTATTGTATTCTGAAATAATTATTTTTATATTTTATATATCATTTTCGGCAGAGGCTTATAAATTTTATTCAATTTATTAATTGTAATTAAGGCTATGATTATATTTGAGGGTTATATGTTTTAATATTAATTTTTACGACTGGTTTATTAATTCGATTGTAAGATATTAAATCTTAATATGTTTTTAAGAAATTACAATTATTATATTGTGAAGTAATTGTTATTTTATATCAATTTTGGCAGTAGCCTCAAAACTGCATTTGATGTTATTAAATGTAATTAAATATATGATTATATTTCAAAGTTACATGTTTAAATATTGATTTTTACGAGTGGCTTATTAATTCGATTGTAAGAAGATATTAAAACTTTATATGTTTTTTAAGAAATTACAATTATTATATTGTGAAGTAATTGTTGTTATATATCATTTTTGTCAGAAGCCCAAAATTTCATTTGAAGTTATTAAATGTAATTAAATCTGTTATTATATTTCAGGGTCATATATTTTAATATTGATTTTAAGGAGTGTTTTATTAATTCGATTTTATTAAGATGTTTATTGTGAAGTATTTGTTTTTATAGATCATTTTCGGCAGAGGCCTCAAAATTTTATTAGAAGTTATTAATTGTAATTAAGTCAATGGCTATATTTCAGAGTTATAGAATTTTAAAATTATTTTATCTAGTGCATTATATGCTTTATAAATTTGATGGACATAAGATGTTATATTTGTGTACTTCTCATTTTGAATTTTATTTTTGTTTTTTTGTTTTTATTGTAATTTTTCGCAGAGGTTTGACAATTTTGTTATATTTTATTTATTGCAATAAGCATTTGATTATACTACAGAATTATAGAATTATAATTTTAGTTTTAAATTGTGGTTTATATACTTTATAAAATCGATTATCGGAAGATATTATTTGTGAACTTGTCATTTTATTTAGATTTATACAGTGATTATTTTAATTATATACGATTTTAGGATCAGAATTTTTTGGTGTTATTAATTGTAAATAAGTCTTTGGTTATATTTCGGAGTTATAGAATTTTAAAATTATTTTATCTAGTGCATTGTATGCTTTATAAATTTTATTGGCAGAAGATGTTATATTTGTGTACTTGTCATTTTGCATTAGAATTTTATTTTGGTTTTTTTGTTTTTATTATAATTTTTCGCAGAGGTTCGACAATTTTGTTATATTTTATTTATTGCAATAAGCATTTGATTATACTACAGAATTATAGAATTATAATTTTAGTTTTAAATGGTGGTTTATATACTTTATAAAATCGATTATCGGAAGATATTATTTGTGAACTTTTCATTTTATTTAGATTTATACAGTAATTATTTTAATTATATACGATTTTAGGACCAGAATTTTTTGGTGTTATTAATTGTAAATAAGTCTTTGGTTATATTTCGGAGTTATAGAATTTTAAAATTATTTTATCTAGTGCATTGTATGCTTTATAAATTTTATTGGCAGAAGATGTTATATTTGTGTACTTGTCATTTTGCATTAGAATTTTATTTTGGTTTTTTTGTTTTTATTATAATTTTTCGCAGAGGTTTGACAATTTTGTTATATTTTATTTATTGCAATAAGCATTTGATTATACTACAGAATTATAGAATTATAATTTTAGTTTTAAATGGTGGTTTATATACTTTATAAAATAGATTATCGGAAGATATTATTGGTTAACTTGTCATTTTGATTTAGAATTATACAGTGATTATTTTAATTATATACGATTTTAGGACCAGAATTTTTTGGTGTTATTAATTGTAAATAAGTCTTTGGTTATATTTCGGAGTTATAGAATTTTAAAATTATTTTATCTAGTGCATTGTATGCTTTATAAATTTTATTGGCAGAAGATGTTATATTTGTGTACTTGTCATTTTGAATTAGATTTTTATTTTTGTTTTTTTGTTTTTATTGTAATTTTTCGCAGAGGTTTGAAAATTTTGTTATATTTTATTTATTGCAATAAGCATTTGAGTATACTACAGAATTATAGAATTATAATTTTAGTTTTTAATGGTGGTTTATATACTTTATAAAATAGATTATCGGAAGATATTATTGGTTAATTTGTCATTTTTATTTAGAATTATACAGTGATTATTTTAATTTATATACGATTTTAGGACCAGAATTTTTCGATGTTATTAAATGTAAATAAGTTTTTGATTATATTTCAGAGTTATATAATTTTAAAATTATTTTATCTAGGCAGAAGATGTTATATTTGTGTAATTGTTATTTTGAATTAGAATTTTATTTTTGTGCTTTTGTTTTTATTATAATTTTTCGCAGAGGTTTGACAATTTTGTTATATTTTATTTATTGCAATAAGCATTTGATTATACTACAGAATTATAGAATTATAATTTTAGTTTTAAATGGTGGTTTATATACTTTATAAAATCGATTATCGGAAGATATTATTTGTGAACTTTTCATTTTATTTAGATTTATACAGTGATTATTTTAATTATATACGATTTTAGGACCAGAATTTTTTGGTGTTATTAATTGTAAATAAGTCTTTGGTTATATTTCGGAGTTATAGAATTTTAAAATTATTTTATCTAGTGCATTGTATGCTTTATAAATTTTATTGGCAGAAGATGTTATATTTGTGTACTTGTCATTTTGAATTAGATTTTTATTTTTGTTTTTTTGTTTTTATTGTAATTTTTCGCAGAGGTTTTAAAATTTTGTTATATTTTATTTATTGGAATAAGCATTTGATTATACTACAGAATTATATAACTATAATTTTAAATGGTGGTTTATATACTTTATAAAATCGATTATCGGAAGATATTATTGGTTAACTTGTCATTTTGATTTAGAATTATACAGTGAGTATTTTAATTTATATACGATTTTAGGATCAGAATTTTTTGGTGTTATTAATTGTAAATAAGTCTTTGGTTATATTTCGGAGTTCTAGAATTTTAAAATTATTTTATCTAGTGCATTATATGCTTTATAAATTTTATTGGCAGAAGATGTTATATTTGTGTACTTGTCATTTTGAATTAGGTTTTTATTTTTGTTTTTTTGTTTTTATTGTAATTTTTCGCAGAGGTTTGAAAATTTTGTTATATTTTATTTATTGCAATAACCATTTAATTATACTACAGAATTATGGAATTATAATTTTAGTTTTAAATGCTGGTTTATATACTTTATAAAATCGATTATCGGAAGATATTATTGGTTAACTTGTCATTTTGATTTAGAATTATACAGTGAGTATTTTAATTTATATACGATTTAAGGCCCAGAATTTTTCGATGTTATTAATTGTAAATAAATTTTTGGTTATATTTTGGAGTTATAGAATTTTAAAATTATTTTATTTAGGCAGAAGATGTTATATTTGTGTACTTGTTATTTTGAATTAGATTTTCATTTTTGTTTTCTTGTTTTTATTGTAATTTTTCGCAGAGGTTTGAAAATTTTGTTATATATTATTTATTGCAATAAGCATTTGAGTATACTACAGAATTATATAATTATAATTTTAAATGGTGGTTTATGTACTTTATAAAATTGATTATCGGAAGATATTTTTGGTTAACTTGTCATTTTGATTTAGAATTATACAGTGAGTATTTTAATTTATATACGATTTTAGGACCAGAATTTTTCGGTGTTATTAATTGTAAATAAGTCTTTGGTTATATTTCGGAGTTATAAAATTTTAAAATTATTTTATCTAGTGCATTATATGCTTTATAAATTTTATTGCCAGAAGATGTTATATTTGTGTACTTGTTATTTTGAATTAGATTTTTATTTGTGTTTTTTTGTTTTTATTCTAATTTTTCGCAGAGGTGTCAAAATTTTGTTATATTTTATTTATTGCAATAAGCATTTGATTATACTACAGAATTATAGAATTATAATTTTAGTTTTAAATGGTGGTTTATATACTTTATAAAATAGATAATCGGAAGATATTATTGGTTAACTTGTCATTTTAATTTAGAATTATACAGTGATTATTTTAATTTATATACGATTTAAGGCCCAGAATTTTTCGATGTTATTAATTGTAAATAAATTTTTGGTTATATTTTGGAGTTATAGAATTTTAAAATTATTTTATTTAGGCAGAAGATGTTATATTTGTGTACTTGTTATTTTGAATTAGAATTTTATATTTGTTTTTTTGTTTTTATTGTAATTTTTCGCAGAGGTTTGAAAATTTTGTTATATATTATTTATTGCAATAAGCATTTGAGTATACTACAGAATTATATAATTATAATTTTAAATGGTGGATTATATACTTTATAAAATCGATTATCGGAAGATATTATTTGTGAACTTGTCATTTTATTTAGATTTATACAGTGATTATTTTAATTATATACGATTTAAGGCCCAGAATTTTTCGATGTTATTAATTGTAAATAAATTTTTGGTTATATTTTGGAGTTATAGAATTTTAAAATTATTTTATTTAGGCAGAAGATGTTATATTTGTGTACTTGTTATTTTGAATTAGAATTTTATATTTGTTTTTTTGTTTTTATTGTAATTTTTCGCAGAGGTTTGACAATTTTGTTATATTTTATTTATTGCAATAAGCATTTGATTATACTACAGAATTATAGAATTATAATTTTAGTTTTAAATGGTGGTTTATATACTTTATAAAATAGATAATCGGAAGATATTATTGGTTAACTTGTCATTTTAATTTAGAATTATACAGTGATTATTTTAATTTATATACGATTTAAGGCCCAGAATTTTTCGATGTTATTAATTGTAAATAAATTTTTGGTTATATTTTGGAGTTATAGAATTTTAAAATTATTTTATTTAGGCAGAAGATGTTATATTTGTGTACTTGTTATTTTGAATTAGAATTTTATTTTTGTTTTTTTGTTTTTATTGTAATTTTTCGCAGAGGTTTGAAAATTTTGTTATATATTATTTATTGCAATAAGCATTTGAGTATACTACAGAATTATATAATTATAATTTTAAATGGTGAATTATATACTTTATAAAATCGATTATCGGAAGATATTATTTGTGAACTTGTCATTTTATTTAGATTTATACAGTGATTATTTTAATTATATACGATTTAAGGCCCAGAATTTTTCGATGTTATTAATTGTAAATAAATTTTTGGTTATATTTTGGAGTTATAGAATTTTAAAATTATTTTATTTAGGCAGAAGATGTTATATTTGTGTACTTGTTATTTTGAATTAGAATTTTATATTTGTTTTTTTGTTTTTATTGTAATTTTTCGCAGAGGTTTGACAATTTTGTTATATTTTATTTATTGCAATAAGCATTTGATTATACTACAGAATTATAGAATTATAATTTTAGTTTTAAATTGTGGTTTATATACTTTATAAAATCAATTATCGGAAGATATTATTGGTTAAGTTGTCATTTTGATTTAGAATTATACAGTGATTATTTTAATTATATACGATTTTAGGACCAGAATTTTTTGGTGTTATTAATTGTAAATAAGTCTTTGGTTATATTTCGGAGCTATATAGAATTTTAAAATTATTTTATCTAGTGCATTATATGCTTTATAAAATTTTATTGGCAGAAGATGTTTAATTTGTGTACTTGTTATTTTGAATTAGAATTTTATTTTTGTTTTTTTGTTTTTATTGTAATTTTTCGCAGAGGTTTGAAAATTTTGTTATATTTTATTTATTGCAATAAGCAATTGATTATACTACAGAATTATAGAATTATAATTTTAGTTTTAAATGGTGGTTTATATACTTTATAAAATAGATTATCGGAAGATATTATTGGTTAACTTGTCATTTTGATTTAGAATTATACAGTGATTATTTTAATTTATATACGGTTTTGGGATCAGAATTTTTTGATGTTATTAATTGTAAATAAGTCTTTGGTTATATTTCGGAGTTATAGAATTTTAAAATTATTTTATCTAGTGCATTATATGCTTTATAAATTTTATTGGCAGAAGATATTATATTTGTGTACTTCTCATTTTGCATTAGAATTTTATTTTGGTTTTTTTTGTTTTTATTATAATTTTTCGCAGAGGTTTGACAATTTTGTTATATTTTATTTATTGCAATAAGCATTTGATTATACTACAGAATTATAGAATTATAATTTTAGTTTTAAATAGTGGTTTGTTTATATACTTTATAAAATCGATTATCGGAAGATATTATTTGTGAACTTGTCATTTTATTTAGATTTATACAGTGATTATTTTAATTATATACGATTTTAGGACCATAATTTTTCGATGTTATTAATTGTAAATAAGTTTTTGATTATATTTCAGAGTTATAGAATTTTAAAATTATTTTATCTAGGCACAAGATGTTATATTTGTGTACTTGTTATTTTGAATTAGATTTTTATTTTTGTTTTTTTGTTTTTATTGTAATTTTTCGCAGAGGTTTGAAAATTTTGTTATATTTTATTTATTGCAATAAGCATTTGAGTATACTACAGAATTATAGAATTATAATTTTTGTTTTAAATGGTGGTTTATATACTTTATAAAATAGATTATCGGAAGATATTATTGGTTAATTTGTCATTTTTATTTAGAATTATACAGTGATTATTTTAATTTATATACGATTTTAGGACCAGAATTTTTCGATGTTATTAAATGTAAATAAGTTTTTGATTATATTTCAGAGTTATATAATTTTAAAATTATTTTATCTAGGCAGAAGATGTTATATTTGTGTACTTGTTATTTTGAATTAGATTTTTATTTTTGTTTTTTTGTTTTTATTGTAATTTTTCGCAGAGGTTTGAAAATTTTGTTATATTTTATTATTGCAATAAGCATATGATTATACTACAGAATTATAGAATTATAATTTTAGTTTTAAATGGTGGTTTGTTTATATACTTTATAAAATCGATTATCGGAAGATATTATTTGTGAACTTGTCATTTTATTTAGATATTTATACAGTGATTATTTTAATTATATACGATTTTAGGACCAGAATTTTTCGATGTTATTAATTGTAAATAAGTTTTTGATTATATTTCAGAGTTATAGAATTTTAAAATTATTTTATCTAGGCATAAGATGTTATATTTGTGTACTTGTTATTTTGAATTAGATTTTTATTTTTGTTTTTTTGTTTTTATTGTAATTTTTCGCAGAGGTTTGAAAATTTTGTTATATTTTATTATTGCAATAAGCATATGATTATACTACAGAATTATAGAATTATAATTTTAGTTTTAAATAGTGGTTTGTTTATATACTTTATAAAATCGATTATCGGAAGATATTATTTGTGAACTTGTCATTTTATTTAGATTTATACAGTGATTATTTTAATTATATACGATTTTAGGACCAGAATTTTTCGATGTTATTAATTGTAAATAAATTTTTGGTTATATTTTGGAGTTATAGAATTTTAAAATTATTTTATTTAGGCAGAAGATGTTATATTTGTGTACTTGTTATTTTGAATTAGAATTTTATATTTGTTTTTTTGTTTTTATTGTAATTTTTCGCAGAGGTTTGACAATTTTGTTATATTTTATTTATTGCAATAAGCATTTGATTATACTACAGAATTATAGAATTATAATTTTAGTTTTAAATGGTGGTTTATATACTTTATAAAATAGATAATCGGAAGATATTATTGGTTAACTTGTCATTTTAATTTAGAATTATACAGTGATTATTTTAATTATATACGATTTAAGGCCCAGAATTTTTCGATGTTATTAATTGTAAATAAATTTTTGGTTATATTTTGGAGTTATAGAATTTTAAAATTATTTTATTTAGGCAGAAGATGTTATATTTGTGTACTTGTTATTTTGAATTAGAATTTTATATTTGTTTTTTTGTTTTTATTGTAATTTTTCGCAGAGGTTTGACAATTTTGTTATATTTTATTTATTGCAATAAGCATTTGATTATACTACAGAATTATAGAATTATAATTTTAGTTTTAAATGGTGGTTTATATACTTTATAAAATAGATAATCGGAAGATATTATTGGTTAACTTGTCATTTTAATTTAGAATTATACAGTGATTATTTTAATTTATATACGATTTAAGGCCCAGAATTTTTCGATGTTATTAATTGTAAATAAATTTTTGGTTATATTTTGGAGTTATAGAATTTTAAAATTATTTTATTTAGGCAGAAGATGTTATATTTGTGTACTTGTTATTTTGAATTAGAATTTTATTTTTGTTTTTTTGTTTTTATTGTAATTTTTCGCAGAGGTTTGAAAATTTTGTTATATATTATTTATTGCAATAAGCATTTGAGTATACTACAGAATTATATAATTATAATTTTAAATGGTGAATTATATACTTTATAAAATCGATTATCGGAAGATATTATTTGTGAACTTGTCATTTTATTTAGATTTATACAGTGATTATTTTAATTATATACGATTTAAGGCCCAGAATTTTTCGATGTTATTAATTGTAAATAAATTTTTGGTTATATTTTGGAGTTATAGAATTTTAAAATTATTTTATTTAGGCAGAAGATGTTATATTTGTGTACTTGTTATTTTGAATTAGAATTTTATATTTGTTTTTTTGTTTTTATTGTAATTTTTCGCAGAGGTTTGACAATTTTGTTATATTTTATTTATTGCAATAAGCATTTGATTATACTACAGAATTATAGAATTATAATTTTAGTTTTAAATGGTGGTTTATATACTTTATAAAATAGATAATCGGAAGATATTATTGGTTAACTTGTCATTTTAATTTAGAATTATACAGTGATTATTTTAATTTATATACGATTTAAGGCCCAGAATTTTTCGATGTTATTAATTGTAAATAAATTTTTGGTTATATTTTGGAGTTATAGAATTTTAAAATTATTTTATTTAGGCAGAAGATGTTATATTTGTGTACTTGTTATTTTGAATTAGAATTTTATTTTTGTTTTTTTGTTTTTATTGTAATTTTTTGCAGAGGTTTGAAAATTTTGTTATATATTATTTATTGCAATAAGCATTTGAGTATACTACAGAATTATATAATTATAATTTTAAATGGTGAATTATATACTTTATAAAATCGATTATCGGAAGATATTATTTGTGAACTTGTCATTTTATTTAGATTTATACAGTGATTATTTTAATTATATACGATTTAAGGCCCAGAATTTTTCGATGTTATTAATTGTAAATAAATTTTTGGTTATATTTTGGAGTTATAGAATTTTAAAATTATTTTATTTAGGCAGAAGATGTTATATTTGTGTACTTGTTATTTTGAATTAGAATTTTATATTTGTTTTTTTGTTTTTATTGTAATTTTTCGCAGAGGTTTGACAATTTTGTTATATTTTATTTATTGCAATAAGCATTTGATTATACTACAGAATTATAGAATTATAATTTTAGTTTTAAATTGTGGTTTATATACTTTATAAAATCAATTATCGGAAGATATTATTGGTTAAGTTGTCATTTTGATTTAGAATTATACAGTGATTATTTTAATTATATACGATTTTAGGACCAGAATTTTTTGGTGTTATTAATTGTAAATAAGTCTTTGGTTATATTTCGGAGCTATATAGAATTTTAAAAATATTTTATCTAGTGCATTATATGCTTTATAAATTTTATTGGCAGAAGATGTTTAATTTGTGTACTTGTTATTTTGAATTAGAATTTTATTTTTGTTTTTTTGTTTTTATTGTAATTTTTCGCAGAGGTTTGAAAATTTTGTTATATTTTATTTATTGCAATAAGCAATTGATTATACTACAGAATTATAGAATTATAATTTTAGTTTTAAATGGTGGTTTATATACTTTATAAAATAGATTATCGGAAGATATTATTGGTTAACTTGTCATTTTGATTTAGAATTATACAGTGATTATTTTAATTTATATACGGTTTTGGGATCAGAATTTTTTGATGTTATTAATTGTAAATAAGTCTTTGGTTATATTTCGGAGTTATAGAATTTTAAAATTATTTTATCTAGTGCATTATATGCTTTATAAATTTTATTGGCAGAAGATATTATATTTGTGTACTTCTCATTTTGCATTAGAATTTTATTTTGGTTTTTTTGTTTTTATTATAATTTTTCGCAGAGGTTTGACAATTTTGTTATATTTTATTTATTGCAATAAGCATTTGATTATACTACAGAATTATAGAATTATAATTTTAGTTTTAAATAGTGGTTTGTTTATATACTTTATAAAATCGATTATCGGAAGATATTATTTGTGAACTTGTCATTTTATTTAGATTTATACAGTGATTATTTTAATTATATACGATTTTAGGACCATAATTTTTCGATGTTATTAATTGTAAATAAGTTTTTGATTATATTTCAGAGTTATAGAATTTTAAAATTATTTTATCTAGGCACAAGATGTTATATTTGTGTACTTGTTATTTTGAATTAGATTTTTATTTTTGTTTTTTTGTTTTTATTGTAATTTTTCGCAGAGGTTTGAAAATTTTGTTATATTTTATTTATTGCAATAAGCATTTGAGTATACTACAGAATTATAGAATTATAATTTTTGTTTTAAATGGTGGTTTATATACTTTATAAAATAGATTATCGGAAGATATTATTGGTTAATTTGTCATTTTTATTTAGAATTATACAGTGATTATTTTAATTTATATACGATTTTAGGACCAGAATTTTTCGATGTTATTAAATGTAAATAAGTTTTTGATTATATTTCAGAGTTATATAATTTTAAAATTATTTTATCTAGGCAGAAGATGTTATATTTGTGTACTTGTTATTTTGAATTAGATTTTTATTTTTGTTTTTTTGTTTTTATTGTAATTTTTCGCAGAGGTTTGAAAATTTTGTTATATTTTATTATTGCAATAAGCATATGATTATACTACAGAATTATAGAATTATAATTTTAGTTTTAAATGGTGGTTTGTTTATATACTTTATAAAATCGATTATCGGAAGATATTATTTGTGAACTTGTCATTTTATTTAGATATTTATACAGTGATTATTTTAATTATATACGATTTTAGGACCAGAATTTTTCGATGTTATTAATTGTAAATAAGTTTTTGATTATATTTCAGAGTTATAGAATTTTAAAATTATTTTATCTAGGCATAAGATGTTATATTTGTGTACTTGTTATTTTGAATTAGATTTTTATTTTTGTTTTTTTGTTTTTATTGTAATTTTTCGCAGAGGTTTGAAAATTTTGTTATATTTTATTATTGCAATAAGCATATGATTATACTACAGAATTATAGAATTATAATTTTAGTTTTAAATAGTGGTTTGTTTATATACTTTATAAAATCGATTATCGGAAGATATTATTTGTGAACTTGTCATTTTATTTAGATTTATACAGTGATTATTTTAATTATATACGATTTTAGGACCAGAATTTTTCGATGTTATTAATTGTAAATAAATTTTTGGTTATATTTTGGAGTTATAGAATTTTAAAATTATTTTATTTAGGCAGAAGATGTTATATTTGTGTACTTGTTATTTTGAATTAGAATTTTATATTTGTTTTTTTGTTTTTATTGTAATTTTTCGCAGAGGTTTGACAATTTTGTTATATTTTATTTATTGCAATAAGCATTTGATTATACTACAGAATTATAGAATTATAATTTTAGTTTTAAATGGTGGTTTATATACTTTATAAAATAGATAATCGGAAGATATTATTGGTTAACTTGTCATTTTAATTTAGAATTATACAGTGATTATTTTAATTATATACGATTTAAGGCCCAGAATTTTTCGATGTTATTAATTGTAAATAAATTTTTGGTTATATTTTGGAGTTATAGAATTTTAAAATTATTTTATTTAGGCAGAAGATGTTATATTTGTGTACTTGTTATTTTGAATTAGAATTTTATATTTGTTTTTTTGTTTTTATTGTAATTTTTCGCAGAGGTTTGACAATTTTGTTATATTTTATTTATTGCAATAAGCATTTGATTATACTACAGAATTATAGAATTATAATTTTAGTTTTAAATGGTGGTTTATATACTTTATAAAATAGATAATCGGAAGATATTATTGGTTAACTTGTCATTTTAATTTAGAATTATACAGTGATTATTTTAATTTATATACGATTTAAGGCCCAGAATTTTTCGATGTTATTAATTGTAAATAAATTTTTGGTTATATTTTGGAGTTATAGAATTTTAAAATTATTTTATTTAGGCAGAAGATGTTATATTTGTGTACTTGTTATTTTGAATTAGAATTTTATTTTTGTTTTTTTGTTTTTATTGTAATTTTTCGCAGAGGTTTGAAAATTTTGTTATATATTATTTATTGCAATAAGCATTTGAGTATACTACAGAATTATATAATTATAATTTTAAATGGTGAATTATATACTTTATAAAATCGATTATCGGAAGATATTATTTGTGAACTTGTCATTTTATTTAGATTTATACAGTGATTATTTTAATTATATACGATTTAAGGCCCAGAATTTTTCGATGTTATTAATTGTAAATAAATTTTTGGTTATATTTTGGAGTTATAGAATTTTAAAATTATTTTATTTAGGCAGAAGATGTTATATTTGTGTACTTGTTATTTTGAATTAGAATTTTATATTTGTTTTTTTGTTTTTATTGTAATTTTTCGCAGAGGTTTGACAATTTTGTTATATTTTATTTATTGCAATAAGCATTTGATTATACTACAGAATTATAGAATTATAATTTTAGTTTTAAATTGTGGTTTATATACTTTATAAAATCAATTATCGGAAGATATTATTGGTTAAGTTGTCATTTTGATTTAGAATTATACAGTGATTATTTTAATTATATACGATTTTAGGACCAGAATTTTTTGGTGTTATTAATTGTAAATAAGTCTTTGGTTATATTTCGGAGCTATATAGAATTTTAAAATTATTTTATCTAGTGCATTATATGCTTTATAAATTTTATTGGCAGAAGATGTTTAATTTGTGTACTTGTTATTTTGAATTAGAATTTTATTTTTGTTTTTTTGTTTTTATTGTAATTTTTCGCAGAGGTTTGAAAATTTTGTTATATTTTATTTATTGCAATAAGCAATTGATTATACTACAGAATTATAGAATTATAATTTTAGTTTTAAATGGTGGTTTATATACTTTATAAAATAGATTATCGGAAGATATTATTGGTTAACTTGTCATTTTGATTTAGAATTATACAGTGATTATTTTAATTTATATACGGTTTTGGGATCAGAATTTTTTGATGTTATTAATTGTAAATAAGTCTTTGGTTATATTTCGGAGTTATAGAATTTTAAAATTATTTTATCTAGTGCATTATATGCTTTATAAATTTTATTGGCAGAAGATATTATATTTGTGTACTTCTCATTTTGCATTAGAATTTTATTTTGGTTTTTTTGTTTTTATTATAATTTTTCGCAGAGGTTTGACAATTTTGTTATATTTTATTTATTGCAATAAGCATTTGATTATACTACAGAATTATAGAATTATAATTTTAGTTTTAAATAGTGGTTTGTTTATATACTTTATAAAATCGATTATCGGAAGATATTATTTGTGAACTTGTCATTTTATTTAGATTTATACAGTGATTATTTTAATTATATACGATTTTAGGACCATAATTTTTCGATGTTATTAATTGTAAATAAGTTTTTGATTATATTTCAGAGTTATAGAATTTTAAAATTATTTTATCTAGGCACAAGATGTTATATTTGTGTACTTGTTATTTTGAATTAGATTTTTATTTTTGTTTTTTTGTTTTTATTGTAATTTTTCGCAGAGGTTTGAAAATTTTGTTATATTTTATTTATTGCAATAAGCATTTGAGTATACTACAGAATTATAGAATTATAATTTTTGTTTTAAATGGTGGTTTATATACTTTATAAAATAGATTATCGGAAGATATTATTGGTTAATTTGTCATTTTTATTTAGAATTATACAGTGATTATTTTAATTTATATACGATTTTAGGACCAGAATTTTTCGATGTTATTAAATGTAAATAAGTTTTTGATTATATTTCAGAGTTATATAATTTTAAAATTATTTTATCTAGGCAGAAGATGTTATATTTGTGTACTTGTTATTTTGAATTAGATTTTTATTTTTGTTTTTTTGTTTTTATTGTAATTTTTCGCAGAGGTTTGAAAATTTTGTTATATTTTATTATTGCAATAAGCATATGATTATACTACAGAATTATAGAATTATAATTTTAGTTTTAAATGGTGGTTTGTTTATATACTTTATAAAATCGATTATCGGAAGATATTATTTGTGAACTTGTCATTTTATTTAGATATTTATACAGTGATTATTTTAATTATATACGATTTTAGGACCAGAATTTTTCGATGTTATTAATTGTAAATAAGTTTTTGATTATATTTCAGAGTTATAGAATTTTAAAATTATTTTATCTAGGCATAAGATGTTATATTTGTGTACTTGTTATTTTGAATTAGATTTTTATTTTTGTTTTTTTGTTTTTATTGTAATTTTTCGCAGAGGTTTGAAAATTTTGTTATATTTTATTATTGCAATAAGCATATGATTATACTACAGAATTATAGAATTATAATTTTAGTTTTAAATAGTGGTTTGTTTATATACTTTATAAAATCGATTATCGGAAGATATTATTTGTGAACTTGTCATTTTATTTAGATTTATACAGTGATTATTTTAATTATATACGATTTTAGGACCAGAATTTTTCGATGTTATTAATTGTAAATAAGTTTTTGATTATATTTCAGAGTTATAGAATTTTAAAATTATTTTATCTAGGCACAAGATGTTATATTTGTGTACTTGTTATTTTGAATTAGATTTTTATTTTTGTTTTTTTGTTTTTATTGTAATTTTTCGCAGAGGTTTGAAAATTTTGTTATATTTTATTATTGCAATAAGCATATGATTATACTACAGAATTATAGAATTATAATTTTAGTTTTAAATGGTGGTTTGTTTATATACTTTATAAAATCGATTATCGGAAGATATTATTTGTGAACTTGTCATTTTATTTAGATTTATACAGTGATTATTTTAATTATATACGATTTTAGGACCAGAATTTTTCGATGTTATTAATTGTAAATAAGTTTTTGATTATATTTCAGAGTTATAGAATTTTAAAATTATTTTATCTAGGCAGAAGATGTTATATTTGTGTACTTGTTATTTTGAATTAGAATTTTATTTTTGTTTTCTTGTTTTTATTGTAATTTTTCGCAGAGGTTTGAAAATTTTGTTATATTTTATTATTGCAATAAGCATATGATTATACTACAGAATTATAGAATTATAATTTTAGTTTTAAATGGTGGTTTGTTTATATACTTTATAAAATCGATTATCGGAAGATATTATTTGTGAACTTTTCATTTTATTTAGATTTATACAGTGATTATTTTAATTTATATACGATTTTAGGACCAGAATTTTTCGATGTTATTAAATGTAAATAAGTTTTTGATTATATTTCAGAGTTATATAATTTTAAAATTATTTTATCTAGGCAGAAGATGTTATATTTGTGTACTTGTTATTTTGAATTAGAATTTTATTTTTGTTTTCTTGTTTTTATTGTAATTTTTCGCAGAGGTTTGAAAATTTTGTTATATTTTATTATTGCAATAAGCATATGATTATACTACAGAATTATAGAATTATAATTTTAGTTTTAAATGGTGGTTTGTTTATATACTTTATAAAATCGATTATCGGAAGATATTATTTGTGAACTTGTCATTTTATTTAGATTTATACAGTGATTATTTTAATTTATATACGATTTTAGGACCAGAATTTTTCGATGTTATTAAATGTAAATAAGTTTTTGATTATATTTCAGAGTTATATAATTTTAAAATTATTTTATCTAGGCAGAAGATGTTATATTTGTGTACTTGTCATTTTGAATTACATTTTTATTTTTGTTTTTTTGTTTTTATTGTAATTTTTCGCAGAGGTTTTAAAATTTTGTTATATTTTATTTATTGGAATAAGCATTTGATTATACTACAGAATTATATAACTATAATTTTAAATGGTGGTTTATATACTTTATAAAATCGATTATCGGAAGATATTATTGGTTAACTTGTCATTTAGATTTAGAATTATACAGTGAGTATTTTAATTTATATACGATTTTAGGATCAGAATTTTTTGGTGTTATTAATTGTAAATAAGTCTTTGGTTATATTTCGGAGTTCTAGAATCTTAAAATTATTTTATCTAGTGCATTATATGCTTTATAAATTTTATTGGCAGAAGATGTTATATTTGTGTACTTGTCATTTTGAATTAGATTTTTATTTTTGTTTTTTTGTTTTTATTGTAATTTTTCGCAGAGGTTTGAAAATTTTGTTATATTTTATTTATTGCAATAACCATTTAATTATACTACAGAATTATGGAATTATAATTTTAGTTTTAAATGCTGGTTTATATACTTTATAAAATCGATTATCGGAAGATATTATTGGTTAACTTGTCATTTTGATTTAGAATTATACAGTGATTATTTTAATTTATATACGATTTAAGGATCAGAATTTTTCGATGTTATTAAATGTAAATAAGTTTTTGGTTATATTTTGGAGTTATAGAATTTTAAAATTATTTTATCTAGGCAGAAGATGTTATATTTGTGTAATTGTTATTTTGAATTAGAATTTTATTTTTGTGCTTTTGTTTTTATTGTAATTTTTCGCAGAGGTTTGAAAATTTTGTTATATATTATTTATTGCAATAAGCATTTGAGTATACTACAGAATTATATAATTATAATTTTAAATGGTGGTTTATGTACTTTATAAAATTGATTATCGGAAGATATTTTTGGTTAACTTGTCATTTTGATTTAGAATTATACAGTGAGTATTTTAATTTATATACGATTTTAGGATCAGAATTTTTTGATGTTATTAATTGTAAATAAGTCTTTGGTTATATTTCGGAGTTATAAAATTTTAAAATTATTTTATCTAGTGCATTATATGCTTTATAAATTTTATTGCCAGAAGATGTTATATTTGTGTACTTGTTATTTTGAATTAGATTTTTATTTGTGTTTTTTTGTTTTTATTCTAATTTTTCGCAGAGGTGTCAAAATTTTGTTATATTTTATTTATTGCAATAAGCATTTGATTATGCTACAGAATTATAGAATTATAATTTTAGTTTTCAATGGTGGTTTATATACTTTATAAAATCGATTATCGGAAGATATTATTGGTTAACTTGTTATTTTGATTTAGAATTATACAGTGATTATTTTAATTTATATACGATTTTAGGATCAGAATTTTTTGATGTTATTAATTGTAAATAAGTCTTTGGTTATATTTCGGAGTTATAAAATTTTAAAATTATTTTATCTAGTGCATTATATGCTTTATAAATTTTATTGCCAGAAGATGTTATATTTGTGTACTTGTTATTTTGAATTAGATTTTTATTTGTGTTTTTTTGTTTTTATTCTAATTTTTCGCAGAGGTGTCAAAATTTTGTTATATTTTATTATTGCAATAAGCATATGATTATACTACAGAATTATAGAATTATAATTTTAGTTTTAAATGGTGGTTTGTTTATATACTTTATAAAATCGATTATCGGAAGATATTATTTGTGAACTTGTCATTTTATTTAGATTTATACAGTGATTATTTTAATTATATACGATTTTAGGACCAGAATTTTTCGATGTTATTAATTGTAAATAAGTTTTTGATTATATTTCAGAGTTATAGAATTTTAAAATTATTTTATCTAGGCACAAGATGTTATATTTGTGTACTTGTTATTTTGAATTAGATTTTTATTTTTGTTTTTTTGTTTTTATTGTAATTTTTCGCAGAGGTTTGAAAATTTTGTTATATTTTATTTATTGCAATAAGCATTTGAGTATACTACAGAATTATAGAATTATAATTTTAGTTTTAAATGGTGGTTTGTTTATATACTTTATAAAATCGATTATCGGAAGATATTATTTGTGAACTTGTCATTTTATTTAGAATTATACAGTGATTATTTTAATTTATATACGATTTAAGGATCAGAATTTTTCGATGTTATTAAATGTAAATAAGTTTTTGGTTATATTTTGGAGTTATAGAATTTTAAAATTATTTTATCTAGGCAGAAGATGTTATATTTGTGTAATTGTTATTTTGAATTAGAATTTTATTTTTGTGCTTTTGTTTTTATTGTAATTTTTCGCAGAGGTTTCAAAATTTTGTTATATATTATTTATTGCAATAAGCATTTGAGTATACTACAGAATTATATAATTATAATTTTAAATGGTGGTTTATGTACTTTATAAAATTGATTATCGGAAGATATTTTTGGTTAACTTGTCATTTTGATTTAGAATTATACAGTGAGTATTTTAATTTATATACGATTTTAGGATCAGAATTTTTTGATGTTATTAATTGTAAATAAGTCTTTGGTTATATTTCGGAGTTATAGAATTTTAAAATTATTTTATCTAGTGCATTATATGCTTTATAAATTTTATTGGCAGAAGATGTTATATTTGTGTGCTTGTCATTTTGAATTAGATTTTTATTTTTGTTTTTTTTGTTTTTATTGTAATTTTTCGCAGAGGTTTGAAAATTTTGTTATATATTATTTATTGCAATAAGCATTTGAGTATACTACAGAATTATATAATTATAATTTTAAATGGTGGTTTATATACTTTATAAAATCGATTATCGGAAGATATTATTGGTTAACTTGTCATTTTGATTTAGAATTATACAGTGATTATTTTAATTTATATACGATTTTAGGACCAGAATTTTTCGGTGTTATTAATTGTAAATAAGTCTTTGGTTATATTTCGGAGTTATAGAATTTTAAAATTATTTTATCTAGTGCATTATATGCTTTATAAATTTTATTGGCAGAAGATATTATATTTGTGTACTTGTCATTTTGAATTAGAATTTTATTTTTGTTTTTTTGTTTTTATTGTAATTTTTCGCAGAGGTTTGAAAATTTTGTTATATATTATTTATTGCAATAAGCATTTGAGTATACTACAGAATTATATAATTATAATTTTAAATGGTGGTTTATATACTTTATAAAATCGATTATCGGAAGATATTATTGGTTAACTTGTCATTTTGATTTAGAATTATACAGTGATTATTTTAATTTATATACGATTTTAGGACCAGAATTTTTCGGTGTTATTAATTGTAAATAAGTCTTTGGTTATATTTCGGAGTTATAGAATTTTAAAATTATTTTATCTAGTGCATTATATGCTTTATAAATTTGATTGGTAGATGTTATATTTGTGTACTTGTCATTTTGAATTAGAATTTTATTTTTGTTTTTATTCTAATTTTTCGCAGAGGTTTCAAAATTTTGTTATATTTTCTTTATTGCAATAAGCATTTGATTATACTTTAGAATTATATAATTATAATTTTAAATGGTGGTTTATGTACTTTATAAAATTGATTATCGGAAGATATTTTTGGTTAACTTGTCATTTTGATTTAGAATTATACAGTGATTATTTTAATTTATATACGATTTTATGATCAGAATTTTTTGATGTTATTAATTGTAAATAAGTCTTTGGTTATATTTCGGAGTTATAGAATTTTAAAATTATTTTATCTAGTGCATTATATGCTTTATAAATTTGATTGGTAGATGTTATATTTGTGTACTTGTCATTTTGAATTAGAATTTTATTTTTGTTTTTATTCGAATTTTTCGCAGAGGTTTCAAAATTTGTTATATTTTCTTTATTGCAATAAGCATTTGATTATACTTCAGAATTATATAATTATAATTTAAAATGGTGGTTTATGTACTTTATAAAATTGATTATCGGAAGATATTTTTGGTTAACTTGTCATTTTGATTTAGAATTATACAGTGAGTATTTTAATTTATATACGATTTTAGGATCAGAATTTTTTGATGTTATTAATTGTAAATAAGTCTTTGGTTATATTTCGGAGTTATAGAATTTTAAAATTATTTTATCTAGTGCATTATATGCTTTATAAATTTGATTGGTAGATGTTATATTTGTGTACTTGTCATTTTGAATTAGAATTTTATTTTTGTTTTTATTCTAATTTTTCGCAGAGGTTTCAAAATTTTGTTATATTTTCTTTATTGCAATAAGCATTTGATTATACTTCAGAATTATATAATTATAATTTTAAATGGTGGTTTATATACTTTATAAAATCGATTATCGGAAGATATTATTGGTTAACTTGTCATTTTGATTTAGAATTATACAGTGATTATTTTAATTTATATACGATTTTAGGATCAGAATTGTTTGATGTTATTAATTGTAAATAAGTCTTTGGTTACATTTCGGAGTTATAGAATTTTAAAATTATTTTATCTAGTGCATTATATGCTTTATAAATTTGATTGGTAGATGTTATATTTGTGTACTTGTCATTTTGAATTAGAATTTTATTTTTGTTTTTTTGTTTTTATTCTAATTTTTCGCAGAGGTGTCAAAATTTTGTTATATTTTATTTATTGGAATAAGCATTTGATTATACTACAGAATTATAGAATTATAATTTTAGTTTTCAATGGTGGTTTATATACTTTATAAAATCGATTATCGGAAGATATTATTGGTTAACTTGTCATTTTGATTTAGAATTATACAGTGATTATTTTAATTTATATACGATTTTAGGATCAGAATTGTTTGATGTTATTAATTGTAAATAAGTCTTTGGTTACATTTCGGAGTTATAGAATTTTAAAATTATTTTATCTAGTGCATTATATGCTTTATAAATTTTATTGGCAGAAGATGTTATATTTGTGTACTTGTTATTTTGAATTAGATTTTTATTTGTGTTTTTTTGTTTTTATTCTAATTTTTCGCAGAGGTGTCAAAATTTTGTTATATTTTATTTATTGCAATAAGCATTTGATTATGCTACAGAATTGTAGAATTATTATTTTAGTTTTAAATGGTGGTTTATATACTATATAAAATAGATAATCGGAAGATATTATTGGTTAACTTGTCATTTTAATTTAGAATTATACAGTGATTATTTTAATTTATATACGATTTAAGGCCCAGAATTTTTCGATGTTATTAATTGTAAATAAATTTTTGGTTATATTTTGGAGTTATAGAATTTTAAAATTATTTTATTTAGGCAGAAGATGTTATATTTGTGTACTTGTTATTTTGAATTAGAATTTTATTTTTGTTTTTTTGTTTTTATTGTAATTTTTCGCAGAGGTTTTAAAATTTTGTTATATTTTATTTATTGGAATAAGCATTTGATTATACTACAGAATTATATAATTATAATTTTAAATGGTGGTTTATATACTTTATAAAATCGATTATCGGAAGATATTATTGGTTAACTTGTCATTTTTATTTAGAATTATACAGTGATTATTTTAATTTATATACGATTTTAGGATCAGAATTTTTTGATGTTATTAATTGTAAATAAGTTTTTGTTATATTTTGGAGTTATAGAATTTTAAAATTATTTTATCTAGGCAGAAGATGTTATATTTGTGTACTTGTTATTTTGAATTAGAATTTTATTTTTGTTTTTTTTGTTTTTATTGTAATTTTTCACAGAGGTTTTAAAATTTTGTTATATTTTATTTATTGGAATAAGCATTAGATTATACTACAGAATTATATAATTATAATTTTTAATGGTGGTTTATATACTTTATAAAATCGATTATCGGAAGATATTATTGGTTAACTTGTCATTTTGATTTAGAATTATACAGTGATTATTTTAATTTATATACGATTTAAGGACCAGAATTTTTCGATGTTATTAATTGTAAATAAGTTTTTGGTTACATTTCGGAGTTATAGAATTTTAAAATTATTTTATCTAGTGCATTATATGCTTTATAAATTTTATTGGCAGAAGATGTTATATTTGTGTACTTGTTATTTTTAATTAGAATTTTATTTTTGTTTTTTTGTTTTTATTGTAATTTTTCGCAGAGGTTTTAAAATTTTGTTATATTTTATTTATTGGAATAAGCATTAGTATATACTACAGAATTATATAATTATAATTTTAAATGGTGGTTTATATACTTTATAAAATCGATTATCGGAAGATATTATTGGTTAACTTGTCATTTTGATTTAGAATTATACAGTGATTATTTTAATTTATATACGATTTTAGGACCAGAATTTTTCGATGTTATTAATTGTAAATAAGTTTTTGGTTATATTTTGGAGTTATAGAATTTTAAAATTATTTTATCTAGGCAGAAGATGTTATATTTGTGTACTTGTTATTTTGAATTAGAATTTTATTTTTGTTTTTTTGTTTTTATTGTAATTTTTCGCAGAGGTTTTAAAATTTTGTTATATTTTATTTATTGGAATAAGCATTAGATTATACTATAGAATTATATAATTATAATTTTAAATGGTGGTTTTATATACTTTATAAAATCGATTATCGGAAGATATTATTGGTTAACTTGTCATTTTGATTTAGAATTATACAGTGATTATTTTAATTTATATACCATTTTAGGACCAGAATTTTTCGATGTTATTAATTGTAAATAAGGTTTTGGTTATATTTCAGAGTTATAGAATTTTAAAATTATTTTATCTAGTGCATTATATGCTTTATAAATTTTATTGGTAGATGTTATATTTGTGTACTTGTCATTTTGAATTAGAATTTTATTTTTGTTTTTTTGTTTTTATTGTAATTTTTCGCAGAGGTTTTAAAATTTTGTTATATTTTATTTATTGGAATAAGCATTAGATTATACTACAGAATTATATAATTATAATTTTAAATGGTGGTTTATATACTTTATAAAATCGATTATCGGAAGATATTATTGGTTAACTTGTCATTTTGATTTAGAATTATACAGTGATTATTTTAATTTATATACCATTTTAGGACCAGAATTTTTCGATGTTATTAATTGTAAATAAGTTTTTGGTTATATTTTGGAGTTATAGAATTTTAAAATTATTTTATCTAGGCAGAAGATGTTATATTTGTGTACTTGTCATTTTGAATTAGAATTTTATTTTTGTTTTTTTGTTTTTATTGTAATTTTTCGCAGAGGTTTTAAAATTTTGTTATATTTTATTTATTGGAATAAGCATTAGATTATACTACAGAATTATATAATTATAATTTTAAATGGTGGTTTATATACTTTATAAAATCGATTATCGGAAGATATTATTGGTTAACTTGTCATTTTGATTTAGAATTATACAGTGATTATTTTAATTTATATACGATTTAAGGACCAGAATTTTTCGATGTTATTAATTGTAAATAAGTTTTTGGTTATATTTTGGAGTTATAGAATTTTAAAATTATTTTATCTAGGCAGAAGATGTTATATTTGTGTACTTGTTATTTTGAATTAGAATTTTATTTTTGTTTTTTTGTTTTTATTGTAATTTTTCGCAGAGGTTTTAAAATTTTGTTATATTTTATTTATTGGAATAAGCATTTGATTATACTACAGAATTATATAATTATAATTTTTAATGGTGGTTTATGTACTTTATAAAATTGATTATCGGAAGATATTATTGGTTAACTTGTCATTTTGATTTAGAATTATACAGTGATTATTTTAATTTATATACCATTTTAGGACCAGAATTTTTCGATGTTATTAATTGTAAATAAGGTTTTGGTTATATTTCAGAGTTATAGAATTTTAAAATTATTTTATCTAGTGCATTATATGCTTTATAAATTTTATTGGCAGAAGATGTTATATTTGTGTACTTGTTATTTTGAATTAGATTTTTATTTGTGTTTTTTTGTTTTTATTCTAATTTTTCGCAGAGGTGTCAAAATTTTGTTATATTTTATTTATTGGAATAAGCATTTGATTATACTACAGAATTATATAAATATAATTTTTAATGGTGGTTTATATACTTCATAAAATAGATTATCGGAAGATATGATTGGTTAACTTGTCATTTTGGTTTAGAATTATACAGTGATTATTTTAATTTATATACGATTTTAGGATCAGAATTTTTTGGTGTTATTAATTGTAAATAAGTTTTTGATTATATTTCAGAGTTATATAATTTTAAAATTATTTTATCTAGTGCATTATATGCTTTATAAATTTTATTGGTAGATGTTATATTTGTGTACTTGTCATTTTGAATTAGAATTTTATTTTTGTTTTTATTCTAATTTTTCGCAGAGGTTTCAAAATTTTGTTATATTTTCTTTATTGCAATAAGCATTTGATTATACTTCAGAATTATATAATTATAATTTAAAATGGTGGTTATGTACTTTATAAAATTGATTATCGGAAGATATTTTTGGTTAACTTGTCATTTTGATTTAGAATTATACAGTGGTATTTTAATTTATATACGAGTTTAGGACCAGAATTTTTCGATGTTATTAATTATAAGTAAGTCTTTGGTTATATTTCAGAGTTATAGAATTTTAAAATTATTTTATCTAGTGCATTATATGCTTTATAAATTTTATTGGCAGAAGATGTTATATTTGTGTACTTGTTATTTTGAATTAGATTTTTATTTGTGTTTTTTTGTTTTTATTCTAATTTTTCGCAGAGGTGTCAAAATTTTGTTATATTTTATTTATTGGAATAAGCATTTGATTATACTACAGAATTATATAATTATAATTTTTAATGGTGGTTTATATACTTTATAAAATCGATTATCGGAAGATATTATTGGTTAACTTGTCATTTTGATTTAGAATTATACAGTGATTATTTTAATTTATATACGATTTTAGGACCAGAATTTTTCGATGTTATTAATTGTAAATAAGGTTTTGGTTATATTTCAGAGTTATATAATTTTAAAATTATTTTATCTAGTGCATTATATGCTTTATAAATTTGATTGGTAGATGTTATATTTGTGTACTTGTCATTTTGAATTAGAATTTTATTTTTGTTTTTATTCTAATTTTTCGCAGAGGTGTCAAAATTTTGTTATATTTTATTTATTGGAATAAGCATTTGATTATACTACAGAATTATATAATTATAATTTTTAATGGTGGTTTATGTACTTTATAAAATTGATTATCGGAAGATATTTTTGGTTAACTTGTCATTTTGATTTAGAATTATACAGTGATTATTTTAATTTATATACGATTTTAGGACCAGAATTTTTCGATGTTATTAATTGTAAATAAGGTTTTGGTTATATTTCAGAGTTATATAATTTTAAAATTATTTTATCTAGTGCATTATATGCTTTATAAATTTTATTGGCAGAAGATGTTATATTTGTGTACTTGTCATTTTGAATTAGAATTTTATTTTTGTTTTTATTCTAATTTTTCGCAGAGGTGTCAAAATTTTGTTATATTTTATTTATTGGAATAAGCATTTGATTATACTACAGAATTATATAATTTTAATTTTTAATGGTGGTTTATATACTTTATAAAATCGATTATCGGAAGATATTATTGGTTAACTTGTCATTTTGATTTAGAATTATACAGTGATTATTTTAATTTATATACGATTTTAGGACCAGAATTTTTCGATGTTATTAATTGTAAATAAGGTTTTGGTTATATTTCAGTTATAGAATTTTAAAATTATTTTATCTAGTGCATTATATGTTTTATAAATTTGATTGGTAGATGTTATATTTGTGTACTTGTCATTTTGAATTAGAATTTTATTTTTGTTTTTATTCTAATTTTTCGCAGAGGTGTCAAAATTTTGTTATATTTTCTTTATTGCAATAAGCATTTTATTATACTACAGAATTATGGAATTATAATATTAGTTTTAAATGGTGGTTTATATACTTTATAAAATCGATTATCGGAAGATATTTTTGGTTAACTTGTCATTTTGATTTAGAATTATACAGTGATTATTTTAATTTATGTACGATTTTAGGACCAGAATTTTTCGATGTTATTAATTGTAAATAAGGTTTTGGTTATATTTCGGAGTTATAGAATTTTAAAATTATTTTATCTAGTGCATTATATGCTTTATAAATTTGATTGGTAGATGTTATATTTGTGTACTTGTCATTTTGAATTAGAATTTTATTTTTGTTTTTATTCTAATTTTTCGCAGAGGTGTCAAAATTTTGTTATATTTTCTTTATTGCAATAAGCATATGATTACACTACAGAATAATAGAACTATAATTTTAGTTTTAAATGGTGGTTTATATACTTTATAAAATCTATTATCAGAAGATATTTACTAACTTGTCATTTTGAATTTGAGTTATATAGTGGTTATTTTATATCAATACATCTAATAATTTTGGGCCACATTTTTTCGATGTTATTAAAATTTTATTATATTTTTTTTTACCACTAATTTTCAATTGATATTATTTAAAATTTTGTCAATTACTGCCAACTATATTAAATATTAGCTTTTGCTAATTGTAAATAAGTCTTATGTTATATTTCAGAGTTATAGAATTTTAAAATTTATTTTACCTAGTGTTATTATATGCTTTATAAATTCGATTGTCAGAATAAATAATTTGTTTATTTGTCATTTTGCTAATTACAATGTTTTTTTTAAGTTATGATTTTTACATATCATTTATAGCTCAGCTTTGAAAAATTTTAATATGATTTTAACTACTGGTTGATATACTTATTTTACTAACATAAGATGTTATATCTTTGTCATTTTAAATTAGAATATTATTGTGAAATTATTGTTTTTATATATCATTTTTATTTTTATATATCATTTTTAGCAGAGCTATGAAAATTTTATTCAATGTTATTATTTGTAATTATATAACTATGACTATTTATCTAGTCTAGATGATACAATTTTAATATTGATTTTAACTATGTTTATATTATGATTTTACTGCCAGAAGATATTTTTCTTTATTTGTAATTTTTAATTATATTTTCGCAAATTAGATATAACCGAAGTTATAGAATTTTAATATTAATATTATTCCATTTATTATAAGATTGGTAAAATGGGCATTTATATTTTAAAAATATGCAATTTATTTCAAAGATTTGAACACTATAAATATATTTAAACATATATTTTTAGCATGTAGAATTTTATATGAATTTCTAATATACCTCCCATATTAAGATATTAAAATCATTTAATGTCGTTTTCTTTACATGTTAGTAGAGTGTCATAAATTTAAATATGTACTAATTTGTTTTATATGCCTAACTATATTATTTTACGTATGTAATCGTTGAAATATTAATTTAATTATTTTAAAATATTCCTAATTTATTTATTGTTAATTTATAGAATTTGCATTTTATAAAAGGTACTTTTTTCCAACATTAACCAAACTAATGATTAAATTCAGAAAATTGTTATATTAAATACTTTTTTTTTTAAAAAAAAAAGAAAATCGTTTCAATACATTATCGAACGAAAAATAATTATTGAAAATTATATTTTGATTACTGATTTTTTATAATGCAAAAGAAAAAATTGCAAGATTTGGATCAAACAAACTAAATGTTTTATAATTATTTATTAAAAATTTACTTACTTAGCGTTGCGTTACACCAATAAAATTATGGGAACGATTTTTATTTATTTATTAATTTATACCCTGTATAATTTTATTGTAGTTATTAGATTTATAGATAAATAATATTAACGAGAAATATATTTTTAAAATATTTATTTATTATTAAACTCAGTTATAGATTTTTTTTTATATTGATTTTTTTTTTTTTTTATCTGAGTAAATTTAGAAAATAAAAAAAATTGTTTTAAATATATACACAACAATAAATATTTAAAATAAGATTTGTGTCAGTTAACCTTAACTTAAATACGCAAGCAATATATGTATTTAAAAGAACTGGTACATTAAAAAATGTCCAGTTTTGACAATATAAATATTATTATAAAGATAGAAATAAAATAATGTTAACAAATAATAATTTAACAACAGATTTTATGTATAATTTTAAAGGATGTTTAGGCGTTTATAATTTATAAGAATTTTATAATCACTTATGTTTAACGATAGGACTTTTGTTTATTTACTGCATAGTTTTATTTTTCCTAATCCGATGAATGAATTCGACGTTAAAAATTTTATAATTTTCATAAAGAACGAACGTTGATTAGTCAAAATTGTTATTAGGCGCTTCAGTTGTTATTTTATAATTTGTTTTAATCATTTTTCTATATAATATATATTTTATAGGATCAGACTATATTTTATATATATCTTATTATAACAGATCGATCTCCCAGATTCTTCTAGAAATTCTCGCGTTTCAATGTTTTATATAATTATTATATTTTTGGAGATAAGTTGATATGACTGATTTATATTTTTATTATAATATATAGATTACGTTGCAGTTTGTGTTGAATTTGTCAGTTTTGGACATAATATAGTTCATATATATAACAAAATCAGCAACATAACAACCGCAAAACAACTAAAAGTTTTTAAAGAGAAATATATATATTTAATAATTTGTTTAAGTTTGATTGTAAATAAATAATTATGCATAAAATTGCTTGTTTTTGTTTAAAAGATTGTGAATAAACATACTTATATCTATATTAAATAAAATTGTTAACAGATTAATTATAATTTTTTTTTTTTCATTTATAATATATAGATTTCAGAAATCAAGCATTCACTCTTTTTTATTGTTTTTTTTTTTTTATAGACAGGTTACTTGAAATTTAATTTAAAGATATCGTTTAATTTTTAATTGAAAATTTTATATATATTAATTTTTATATATAGTCTATAAAAAATGTTATTATATTGAAATTTTAATGCTATTTTCTTTTTTATTTTATGAAATTGAATGTTATTATATAAATTATATAAATTAATTATTACAACATTTTATAACAAAAAAAAAATATTGCCAAACGTAGCATTATGGCAACACAGTCCAAAACGAAGCATGACGTCATATCCTTCTACAAAATTATTAAAATTGACGCCATTTTTTTATATTTTATATCATCATCGTCAGCGGCCATTTTACTTTTTGTTAATATGCATTTATTGGAATTATGCAGAGGATAATAAAGTGAAAAATTAATATGAATTCTAAAAATAGATTGTCTGTCACATTCTATAAATATATTATTAAAAATTGTAAATTATGATGAAGCATTATGAAATTTCTTCAGTTCTTTCATTTTCATACATTTATCGATCGATAATTTAATTTCATACACACCAAAACAACTTATACATACATACACACACCTTTTATGGTTGAAACGAAATAAAGACAAAAAAAAAACCATTGAACAAAAAAGAAATTCAGCTCAAATATAGCTTAATTAACGAATAAAATTAAGAAAATCTATTTAAGATATTTCTTTTAGAAAATTACCGTGTGATTCTATTTACCTTCCCAAATTCACCCGTCGACACATACGCCATTTTAAATTCATTTTTTCATAATTTGTGACACCACAGAGACCAAGCCATATTTCAAATGTAATCGGACGACCTCAATTTTCCAAAATTTTGGTATTGAAGAATCAATTTCTCGCCAGGATGATAGATCAAAAATAGACTAAAGACTCTTCTCATCATTATAATTGGATATGAATCAAAAGAAGCAGACATTATGTAATTCTCCATCTTCTTTTTATCAGATAAATTCTAATTTTCCACAATCAAAATTTCCAGATTTTAAACAACGTGATAAGGATACACGGAAAAATTTCGCAGATCACTTGGCCTTTTCTTTGGGGTAAAAGTAGATAAATTGACCACATCACCAAATTTTAATTTTGACGCCATCTTGAATTTATTAAAATATAATTGTATTTTCAATTTTTTTTTACTAACACTTCTTTAATTTTATTTACTAATTTACTTTACTTTTCACTGAACTTTATTTATTTTACTTGTTTTTGTACCACTGCACTGAAACTGAATGAGTTAATTTTTGTAGTGAACTGGTATTTATAGTACTGTACTTCGAAAGTTCTAGAATGAACAATATCGAACAAATTGCAGATATTCGAAAAAATATTGATTTGGTGTAATTGTAATTGTAAGTATGCGGTAAAACGTAAAGGCGCACACACATTTGTTTCGTATACCCACCCATCGCATCAAGTAGGGGAAAACTACCACAGGGTGTTTCTTTTGAATTTGAGAATGCAGACAAAAATTATAAAATTATGGCTGCTTTTACTCGTCTCAATATTAAGATTTGTTGTAGTCAACATTTGAAAAAAAACGATAATATTGAATTTTCATTAGTTTTAACATCAGGGAATTGATACCATGATATGTACACATATACATACCGAAAAGATTTAAATATGTACGGAACCTCAAATTTGGTACTAAAGTAATAGTCGTGCCAACCCTGGTACGTACTACGTTTTTTATCATTTTAAGGCCCAACCATAATAGGCATATGCATGCCTATGCAAAAATTCAAAACTAAACGAATGAAGATATTCTTCCTAAAGCATTGTCATTGCATGCATACGTTAAACCCACAATAGGCATACCGCATACGGAAAGTTTATTTATTTTTTTGACAAACTGACATATTTAATTTATAGTAAACATAAAAAAAGTAAACCATTTAATTTTTGTATGTAATTTCATCAAATAAAACAATTTTATTTCATGTGTCAAATTTCTGTACGGAACTACGAAACTGATCGTAGTTGCATAGATAAATTTGACAATCAAAATTATAACGAAACAGAGAGTAAAAGTTAACGAATGTTGCCATATGCACATTATGGCTTGAAAAGATATGAATTATTAACGGATCGTGCATAGAGTTTGCATACGCCAGCAAATGCATATTATGGTTGAGCCTTTAGGTTGATAATTTTTATTTGGAGTAGAAGATGGAGGGTTTTAATACAGCAAAAGGAAGGAAATGTTTATGTGTACTATTTTAATCTTTTCTGCCTGTTCTATAATTATAATATATAAATTTCTTCGACTATATATAAATTATTTTTTACAATAATTTAATTAGTTTAAAGTTTATATGTTTGTATATGTGGGTAATATTGGATTAAATTATTTGCGATTTCTCCCAATTAAATATAACATAAAAGTCACCCTCTATTCAATTCATGCAATTGAATTGTTTTATTATTTTTTTATATTACGACATTACAATATTTTAATGCGCATGCCTTGTCTTATTCATTCGTCAGCTAAATAAATAATATATATTATTATTTCCTCATCACTTCATTAATCACCCTCTAATTTAAATTAAAATAAATCATGTTTCATTTATTTGTGAAATTAAATTTCTTTAATTTTTGTTCAAATTGTTGTGTTGTGCAACGTATTGTCAACCCGGTTGTATTGTAATGTTGTTTAAACAGCAGCCAATACATTGTTCATGCTGGTTGTTAACCGAGTTGTAAATATTCTGATTTTCAGTACATACTCGCATTTCAACTTCGTTTACAACCGATATTACAGTACAACCTTTAAAAATCCGTCTTTTTGTTTATAAAAAACATCGAAAAACATATTTTTATTTTTTCATAATGACAAAAAAAAATCTGTAATAAAAGCTGATTGCAAAATAATTATAAATTTAAAATTATTTTAACAAAAAATATTAATAACATAAACATATAAAAACATGTGTTTTTTCACATAAAATATGAAGAAATCTCATTTTGGTTGTACAACTTCCCTATACAAAATACAATTTAAATCATAAACTCACATAAATTAAAATATTTTAATATTATATCTTCTAACTGATTTGTCAACCCTGAAAAGGTGTTGTAAACTTGCCCACAAACAACACAATGTCACCAAGTGCGAAGATGTTGGTAAACATGTTTTAAAATGTATGGACAGCTTTATATTTACGTAAAATATTTTTGTTTAGTTTTGGAATTTGGAATTACGTAAGCGGCTGTATTACTACTGTGTCTACATCTGAAAATATAAACAAACAAAAACAAATATAAAAATATTTAAAAAAATAAAGAAACTAAGCAAAATTATAAATAAATTATTTCGTTCCATATTTTATTTTTCTTTCGTCACAGGTAATAATTTGTAATAATAATATTTTTCGCAGCAATGATTAATGTGAATTTTAACAAATTTTGATTATCCGTAAGTGATATGGGATTAATAAAAAAAAAAGTTGTAAAATTATTCTCTTCAAATAAAAATTGGCAAATTACATGTTTACATACATTACATACGCACTTACGACTTACGCACTTTTTTAAAGTTAACTTTAAAATGTGACGTATTACAATTTACGAATTAAATATTCATAATTTATAATTTTGTTCATTATATTTTTCATAATTGTGATTAATTTAATTAATCTGTCTATTGATATACGATCTGAAGGGGAGTGTGTAACTGTTTTTTAAACCGTTTATTTTTAAATCAATCTTATTCCTAATACTGAGTTGAGCTGCACGTGTACAATAGCTTTTTTTCAATAAATAAAAATAATACCTTTTTTTTTTGCAAATACAATATTTTATTAAACATTGTTTACATTATTTCGTACAGCAAAATGTCCGTAAATATAATCACAATAGTTTTTTTCCTCTTGATTATTAATAAAACAAGCCAGTAATGAAGATTTAAGAAATCTACGTACTGCTTTTTTCAAATCTACTTCCTTTTCTACTACTTTTAAGTAATATACCACGGTAACCCTGGATATATAGACTCTACTTTAAGTGCGAAAGTAATCGAAAAAATTTAATTTCGAAATTTTTTAATACCCCTCTCGGCATTTCTGCCAAAACCAGTATTCAGTTACAGCATTTGCGTCACTTCACGTCACATTGTGGATTGATGGTGATGATATTTCATATAAGAAAATATTAAATATCGTTACATGAATAAGAAAATATTATGCATATATGTAAGGTGCATTAATTTTCCTTTTTTTACGTATCGCAAATTTGATATATCAAAAAATTTGTTTATGAACCAAATAAAAAAGTTCTCTTGCCAAACTGTCAAAATCAAATCGTCCACCGAATTTTGAAAAGCCCCATATGTTTTTCCTTTTTTTGTTGACTTTTGAATTACACATTATAGATACTTTAATTTTTTAATTATTTTCATATATATGTAAAATTGACGATTGAAACTTTTAGATTTCCTACCACGAGGTTAACGAACGTTCTAATTGTTGCGTTTGTGTAATTTTCGTTGAGACTAACTCCTGGGAAAATCTTTGTCAGCGCTTTAACTTATTTTCTGGTTTCTCAGTACAAGCTTAGAGATAAGCCTTTCTGAAAATGGGATTTAACTTTAAGCCACAGATGGTAGAGCTTAAGCTTAATATTTGAAACTTCTTACACATTTCAGAGTTAATGATATGGTCTTCTATTCCTCTATATTATGAATTATATTCTTATATATAAAACGCACACAAAAATTAAAATATACACGCACACTAACTCACAAATTACAATATCAAATTACAGTGCGATTAAAATCTCATGAGATTTGTCTCATTCAAAATACTGATGGGCGGTTAGACAGCGTATAATGAGACAATACAACACAGCGTGCGTAAGCGTATGAGACTTGCTTGTTGAATAAATAATTTGTAAAAATTTATCATCACTCTATTTCAAAAGAAATACCAATACCAAACAAAGTCCATTAATCTTACAACTAGAATTATTTTTTTATATAGAAAACAAAAAACGCAGTGCTGCATTTCTCAAGCCAACAAGTTGTTTACTTTTCCTTGCCATAAACTATATCCACGAATACAATATTATATACAGAAAACATGTGCTTTCATCTTTTCATACTTTTGTGTGTAAAGAAATTAATGATATTTGAAGAAAAAAAAATACATTTGACATTTATTTGTCTCATATATCTTTCTGTTGGAAAGACATGCGATTTGTCGCATTCAAATTTTACGTCTCATTGCTGTTCACATCACATGTGCAAAATACAACCCAACAAACATTTCACAAGGAAAGCATATCATTTTCCAGGTCTAAAAGATAATAATTCACATGGAAAAAGCTTTCCTGACATCCTATAGTGTCTATAGGCATCCTATCCTATATTTTTCAGTGTATTGATACGTGCTTGTAAGGAAATCGTACACTATTCCATGTACATACACATGGAAAGTGTACCCACATCACATTAGCAGTAGTGTAGTTCACTTTTGTCGTGCGTGAACTACAAAAAATAACTCTTTTTGAGAGGCCCGAGAGGCCTGAGAGGCCTCCACAATTTGAATAATGAGAATTCTGATTAGCTAAGCTACCCGTCTCCGTCTAACACTACCTTTAAGACTGACATATGGGAAGTGGAAGAAAAAAATAATATGGTAATGTCAAAGTCAAAATTGCAAAAAAAGATCTTATCATTTTTTTTTTGTTGATTTTTGATTTTGTGTCGTTGTTTGATTGGTAGTGTTATGGTTATGTTAAGCGCTATTCTATATGTATTATATTTTTAATTTGAAAATAGGAAGAACGAATTATTAGCCAGAATTAGCAAAAATATATTTTTTATTTAAATTATTTCTAAAAAACCTGAAAAGGTTGTTAACATTTTAAAATGTGATGATGTTTATTTTATTTATTAACTTATAATTATATCTCAAGTTAAAGTATTTTTTTCTGAATAAATAATTTAATGATTGATCATTTGTAATTATTAACAAAAAAATATATATTTTCTATATAATATAAAAATGAAATATAAGATTTCTGATGTGTTACTAGCATTCTTATTTATTGGTAAGAATAAAACTATTTAAAACATATGTAATCAAATAATTACTTTCAGCACCACATATAAGTAAAGGCGAAAAAGCTTCACCTGCCATTTCAGTATCAGTAGATGTTTTAACAATCTTAGTAAATGAAAATCAACACTTCAATCTACAATTAATGTATGGATATAATAAAATTAAAATTATTATTTGTGTAGTCAAATATGACATATATTTTTTAGCAAACAATTGAGTGAAAATGTTAATGTAACTTTTATTAAATCAGAAGCTAGTTTTATAGACATTTCACCACCATGGGTGTATTTAAATACCGAGGAAATTAATACAATAAGTACTATTAATTTAAAAGGACTTCATCCAGGTCGATTAATTGTAACAGCCGAAACAATACCACAGATGTGTGTTTTAAAATTTTATTAATTATTATTTTTAACAATTTATTGGAATCTTTATAGAGTCGAAAATATTTCTGTTCAAGTTACTGTATGCATTTCACGGATAATTTATTATGTATCGATAATTGTTGGTTGGATATATTTTGTAGCATGGTCAATATCATTTTATCCACAAATTATTACAAATTATCGACGTAAAAGTGTTGTCGGTTTGAATTTTGATTATGTTTCATTAAACTTTGTTGGATTTACATTGTATAGTATTTTTAATGTTGGTCTTTATTGGATAACAGAAATTCAAAATGAATATTTTAAACGTAATCCTAGAGGCATAAGTCCAGTTTTTGCAAATGATGTATTATTTTCGTTACATGCTGTCTTTGCTACATCTATAATAATTATACAATGTTTTAAATATGAGGTAAATAATTTTGAAATACCTATAATTTATAAATTTTCAATTATTTACATTAATATAATATATTTTATAGAGAGGAGAACAAAAGGTGTCCTTCATAGCAATTGTAATATTAACAATTTTTTCAATTATTATTACTATATCAGCTGGAATGGCTATTGATGATGAAATTGAATGGTTAGATTTTATTTACTATTGCAGTTATATAAAATTATCAATTACACTTATAAAATATATTCCTCAGGTAAAAAATTCAAATAAGCAATCATTTCGAAACTATTAAATGAAATAATTAATTTTAGGCTGTAATGAATTTCAGAAGAAAATCAACAACTGGTTGGAGTATTGGTAACATTTTACTCGATTTCACAGGCGGAACACTGAGCATGGTACAAATGATGTTAAATGCCTACAATTATGGTAATTGGTCGATATTTAAAAACTAGAAAATTTCAATGATTTCTTTTCAGATGATTGGACTTCAATATTTGGTGATCCAACTAAATTTGGATTAGGATTATTTTCCGTTTGTTTTGATATTTTCTTTATGCTCCAACATTATGTATTCTATAGGTCCGTAAAAAATAATTTTTTATAAATATTTATAATTAATTGAAATAAAATATTAAATTTTTTCAGTTACCTAGTATATTACTAAATTTGCAATTTTTTCTAATTCTTGCTGTATTTAATACATTTTTATCACTCTACTCATTGTTTTAATGAGCATATATACTTTTTTTTTTTTTAGAAATAGTCAACCGTATGAAGAGATTCCAGGAGAGATTAATAATACAGAAGACGAATTAGATACAACTCTAGTACCAACAGAACAAATGGTTTAAGATTTTCTGAAGTAATTTTATCGATGATTTTAATTTTAAAAATAGTCTGTGATTGAGAAACTTTTATAATATATTCTACTATAGAAAAAAAAATGTAATATCTATTTTTAATTTCTAATATGTATATTTAAATTTTTATCCAAAGGGATTTATTAATCTTTTTAATTTTTTTGTATATGTTATATTCTAATATTTTAATTGTACATGTATATAAATGTATTATTAGTTTTATTATAACTTTAATAAACCATAAGCAAATCAATAATATGTACCAAAAGTAATTATAGTTTTATCTATGTAAATGTTCTTCCTCATAAACCGAAGTCGTAACATTCCTGTTTGCATTAAATTTTGAAACAAAATTAAAAATATAATTTGATAACATTATTTCACATGAGCTTTGTATAACTCAAATATAGATTAACAATATAATTATAAAAATAAATTTGAAAAGAAACGATATTTGCGTTAATATTTCAATATCATCGACTTTACACTCGGAACCAAGCAAGGAAAAAAAATTTATGTTTATATACAAAATATAATTTGAATTTTCATAAATGTTTCATTTCGAACGAATTTATCTAAAATTGATCTAAAATCTAACTAATTTATATATATACATATTATATATATATATATTTTGTAACTATTCACGGCCTTCACGGCACGATAAGTATAGCCACATTCTGTTGAAAAAGTTCTAAATGAAGTTAAAAAGCACTGCTAAATTTCATAAAATAATGCTAAAAAAGTGCTATAAAATTTTTATGGAAAATAATGGGCGCAAATAGAGTTTGGATTTGGATTGGATTCACTCAACCAACACTCATGCTCACTCACGTACGTGGATTTGTTTTTATTTTTTGGTGTTGAATTCCTTTATCGCAGAAAATTTAGTATAGAATAGTAAATTATCTTGTTCAATACAATTTTGTTTGCAAATATTTTGTTATGTATTTTATGTACTTACCTCCATATCGATTTTTTCCGCTAGATGGCACTGATAGTAGCTGTTCTTAAAACCTTAAGAACTGAATCCCACTGAGTTTTTGAAATGGATGACGGATCCCTTATTCGTAAGAAATGCGCAATTTTTCCATATAAACTTGCATGCGATTGCTTGTGGTAACACTGTGAATTAAAAATTGAGATTTTGGTTTGGTCTGACGGTATATTATAGATATTTAGAATTATTTTCTGTTATTGTATGTGTCATTTCATTTTGGCCATTTTTAAATTTCATTTTGTGCTTGGCTTGTGTATAATATAATTAAGTAATAAACAATTAAGTGTTGTTTTATTATTAAGTTCTGATAAATTTTTATAATTAATAAAGGTGAGGTTTTGTTTCTAGATTTTTTCCTTAAATTTACTACAATTATTGTACAACATAAATTGTAAAAAAAAATGTATTAATTTAATCTTTTCAATATTTATAGAAAAAATGACAGAACATTTTTCAAACGAAAGAATTCAAAATGTTATGAACGAAATAAACTTAACAGGAAATCATATAGAAAATTTAAATGTAAATTTATTTTATATAATGTATTTAAAAAAAAACTAAATAAACTTTTAAAAAGAAAATTTTTGAGAATAGTTTTTTTTATTATTTATTAAACCGAAATAAAAATGGTGGAGCTTTTAAAATAAAATAAATTTAAAAGTGCCATCTGTTAGCAATGATATAGTTTCATAAAAATTCCGCTGTAACCTGACATGTCCCTTATGTGTATACCTTATGCTAAGCGGACATGACTAATGTATTTGTTATGGACGGATAAGGTGTATGTCATCCCTTTACGAATAAGGGATACATAAGGCTAAGGTAAGGCTTATGCGCTTCAGTGGGATACTAATGCTGTGACCAGGCAGAAATTTACACACACCACCATAAGTTTTAGAAATTTCCTTTTCATATAAATTTTGATAAGCGCCATCTATAATGAGAAGTCGCATGACTTTTTTGAGATCACAACAGATGCCGGAAGCATCGTGGCTTTTTCTGACAACGTCATTTTTAAAAATAATTTCACTTTGTTTGCACAAATATCATAATAAATGTCTCTGTCATAAGAGGCTATTACAAAACTATTTGTGTCCGATTCAATTTTTATTAATATTTTATTTATTTATTTAGTTTTACAATTTAAATTGTAAAATGTCTGAATTGTCAAAGCTCACTACTACATACAGAAAAAAGAAATCAGGTATACATTTCTTTTAGACACCATACAACGCAAAAAACTCCATACAAAATAAACATGTCAAAAAAGGAAAGGAGTTTTTTCGACGGAAGGAAATTTCTGCTATGGTCGGTACATAAATTTGCAATTAAAAATCCTATTTAGAGTAGGTAAAGTGATTTCCACGCTCCAAGCGGAAAAAATTAGCACTCAAATTCAGCGATTGAATTTTGAAAACCGATCGTTGTATATAAATTTATATGGATATTAAAAAAACAATATTTATTAATAACAATAAATAAATATTTGTTTTAAGTTTTGATAGAGTGGTGAAAATAAGCGGGATGGCTTCCAAAAACACAGACAAATTTCTTCTAAAAATGTTAATTAAAAATGTAAACAAATAGTACATAAGATTAACAATCCAATTTGATTTTTATGTTCTTAGTTTTGATTTTTAAGAGCTAATTGTTTTAGTTTAGTTAATTAGTTAATTTATTACAAATAGAGGCAGGCAATAATACTAATTTAAATATAATTAGTATTAAATAATTTAAATAAATATAGTATAAGTTTACCACCTACCAAGTATTTAGACCAGTATATATTTAATTTGATATTTTATTTTATCGAAATTACTAAAAAATGCTAATATTTGGCGCAAATATTATGCTTATAATATCCTTAAAAGAAACTGTTTTTGACTTTGACTATATAATATATGGACTGCTAACCATCTGTCAGTTTCATATATTTCCAAATTAAAAAAGTGGAGCATGATCTGTCTGGCACTGGATGGCAAATCGGCCAGAAAAATAACTAAATGTAGTATAAATACACAATAATACTAGCTCAATCTAGCGACAAGATAATGAAATCAAAATTTTAATTGTCTTGTCGCTAGATTGAGCTACACTATTATCTGTTTTTTTAATATATTTATCTGTTTTGACGTTTATTTTAGTTGTACAACTTGCCGCTTTGCTATTACATGCGCTGTAGATGATAGGTACGCTTATGAAGTTGGCTGTTATCAGTCCATATCCCACTGAGTTTTTGAAGTGGATGACGGATCCCTTATTCGTAAGAACGGCAATTTTTCCATATAAACTTAAAATGCGATAGTTGGTGGTAACACTGTGAATTAAAAATCGGTATATTACAGATATTAAAATTATTTTCTGTAATTGTACGTGTCATTTCATTTTGTCTATTTTTAAATTTCATTTTGTGCTTGGCTTGTGTATAATATAATTAAGTAATAAATAATTAATGCTGTGACCATAGAGCAGAAATTTACACACACCAGCATAAGTTTTGGAAATTTCCTTTTCATATAAATTTTGATAAGCGCCATCTATAATGAGAAGTCGCATGGCTTTGTTGAGATCACAACAGCCGAATGCATCGTGGCTTTTTCTGACAACTTCATTTTTAAAAATAATTTCACTTCGTTTGCACAAATATCATAATAAATGTCTCTGTCATAAGAGGCTATTACAAAACTATTTGTGTCCGATTCCATTTTTATTAATATTTTATTTATTTATTTAGTTTTACAATTTAAATTGTAAAATGTCTGAGTTGTCAAAGCTCACTACTACATACAGAAAAAAGAAATCAGGTATACATTTCTTTTTTAGACACCATACAACGCAAAAAACTCCATACAAAACATACATGTCAAAAAAGGAAAGGAGTTTTTTCGACGGAAGGAAATTTCTGCTATGGTCGGTACATAAGTGTTGTTTTATTATTACGTTCTGATCAATTTTGATAATTAATAAAGGTGAGGTTTTGTTTCTAGATTTTTTCCTTAAATTTACTACAATTATTGTACAAAAAAAAATTGTATTAATTTAATCTTTTTAATATTTATAGAAAAAATGGCAGAGCATTTTTCAAACGAAAGAATTCAAAATGTTATGAACGAAATAAACTTAACAGGAAATCAGATAGAAAATTTAAATGTAAATTTATTTTATATAATGTATTTAAAAAAAAACTAAATAAACATTTAAAAAGAAATTTTTTGAGAATAGTTTTTTTTATTATTTATTAAACCGAAATAAAAATGGTGGAGCTTTTAAAATAAAATAAATTTAAAAGTGCCATCTGTTAGCAATGATAAAGTTTCATAAAAATTCCGCTGTAACCTGACATGTCCCTTATTTGTATACCTTCCCACTGAAGCGCATAAGTCTTATGTATCCCTTATTCGTAAGGGATGATAGACACCTTATCCGTCCATAACAAATATAGTGAAGTGGATGACGGATCCCTTATTCGTAAGAAATGCAATTTTTCAATATAAACTTAACATGTGATAGCTGGTGGTAACACTGTGAATTAAAAATTGAGATTTTGGTATGAAATCTGACGGTATATTATAGATATTAAAATTATTTTTTGTAATTGTACGTGTCATTTCATTTTGGCCATTTTTAAATTTCATTTTGTGCTTGGCTTGTGTAAAATATAGTTAAGTAATAAACAATTAAGTATTTTTTTTATTACGTTCTGATAAATTTTTATAATTAATAAATGTGAGGTTTTGTTTTTACATTTTTTCCTACAATTATTGTACAACATAAATTGTAAAAAAAAAATTGTATTAATTAAATCTTTTAATATTTATAGAAAAAATGGCAGAACATTTTTCAAAGACACATTGTGGAAGATTAGCTAAAAAAGAAAGAACTCAAAATATTATGAAGGAAATAAATTCAACAGGAAATCAGATAGAAAATTTAAATGTAAATTTATTTTATATAATATGTATTTAAAAAAAACTAAATAAACATTTAAAAAGAAATTTTTTGAGAATATGTTTTTTTTTTATTTATTAAACCGAAATAAAAATGGTGGAGCAATGGTGGAAAATAAAATAATTTAAAAAGTGCCATCTGTTAGCAATGATAAAGTTTCATAAAAATTCCGCTGTAACCTGACATGTCCCTTATGTGTATACCTTATGCTAAGCGGACATGACTAATGTATTTGTTATGGACGGATAAGGTGTATGTCATGCCTTACGAATAAGGGATACATAAGGCTTATGTCAGGCTTATGCGCTTCAGTGGGTATCTATAATATACCGTCAGATTTCATACCAAAATCTCAATTTTTAATTCACAATGTTACCACCAGCTATCGCATGTTAAGTTTATATGGAAAAATTGCATTTCTTACGAATAAGGGATCCGTCATCCACTTCAAAAAAACTCAGTGGGATCTTACGGTATATTATAGATATTAAAATTATTTTTTGTAATTGTACGTGTCTTTTCATTTTGGCCATTTTTAAATTTCATTTTGTGCTTGGCTTGTGTATAATATAATTAAGTAATAAACAATTAAGTGTTGTTTTATTATTACGTTCTGATCAATTTTTATAATTAATAAAGGTGAGGTTTTGTTTCTAGATTTTTTAATTAAATTTACTACAATTATTGTACAACATAAATTGTAAAAAAAAAATTGTATTAATTTAATCTTTATATTTATAGAAAAAATGGCAGAAATTTTTCAAAAGAAAGAACTCAAAATATTGTGAGGGAAATAAATTCAACAGGAAATCAGATAGAAAATTTAAATGTAAATTTATTTTATATAATATTATGTATTTAACAAAACTAAATAAACATTTAAAAAGAAAATTTTTGAGAATATGTTTTTTTTTTATTTATTAAACCGAAATAAAAATGGTGGAGCAATGGTGGAAAATAAAATAATTTAAAAAGTGCCATCTGTTAGCAATGATAAAGTTTCATAAAAATTCCGCTGTTACCTGACATGTCCCTTATGTGTATACCTTATGCTAAGCGGACATGACTAATGTATTTGTTATGGACGGATAAGGTGTATGTCATGCCTTACGAATAAGGGATACATAAGGCTTATGTCAGGCTTATGCGCTTCAGTGGGTATCTATAATATACCGTCAGATTTCATACCAAAATCTCAATTTTTAATTCACAATGTTACCACCAGCTATCGCATGTTAAGTTTATATGGAAAAATTGCATTTGTTACGAATAAGGGATCCGTCATCCACTTCAAAAAACTCAGTGGGTTTTGTATTTGTTATGGACGGATAAGGTGTATGTCATTCCTTACGAATAAGGGATATATATAACATAATGCTGCCCACTCATTATCCAACTTGGTCGTACAACTTCTCATCCAACCGTCAAAATGGTTGGAAAAATTGCCAAGTTTTATAGTTAGTGGGGCAGTTGTACAACCATTTTGATGGTTGACGATCGGTTGCAAAAATGTCAAAAAACTTTGATTTTTGTGGGCGGGGCGTTGGTTGATGGTTTTAAGTTGTATAGTGTATGGGGCAGTTGTACAACCAAAATGACGTTTCTTGACATTTTATGTCAAAAAACAAATGAAAAGAAAAAACCCAAAGGCAAACAATATTTGCCAGAGGTACACGTGCTTAAAATAAAATATATATTAATATTATAATTTTTTTTTTGATGGTTGGTTGTAAGAAAGTTGAGAAAAAGTTGTTATAAGTTAGTGGAGTGGTTGTACAACCAGTTGTACGACCAAGTTGGATAATGAGTGGGCAGCATAAGGCTTATGTAAGGCTTATGCGCTTCAGTGGGATATTATATATGCTTCAGACAGTCTCGCCGCTCGTGCCGTTCTCGGTTTGGAATGTCAAAAGACGCTGGTGACGTTAGTGACGACTTTGTGTAGACAGACTCGCCGCATTGAATCATTAAAATAAAAGTATATTGGTTGATGTTAAAAAACCATTTCTATTAAATATTGTGAATTAAATATATCAAATATTGTGTTAAAAATAATTAACAATAAAATATGCCTTCAGATTGTTATTATATTTTTAACTTTAATTACATGTTATTTAGTTAAAATTAAATTTTCTCTCACAAATGGAATTAACTTTTTTATATTAATACAATATACATATAAATAATTATATAATATTATATTATATCATACAACAATTTTCATATAAATTAGACATTTCGAAACGGCAACGACTTCAAAAGTTGAAATCGATTAAACTTTCTTATCCCAGAGATAGTCTCAACATACGCAACGACAACGCGCTACAGCGCACTGTCAGAAAAATATTCAACCTATATAAAATGTATGGGACTAGTTAATCTCAACGCAAACATTCACAACGCAAACGCAGAAGTGTCGAAAAATTGAACGTTCAACGCGCGTAAAGTTGCCAACGCAGGAATTTGACAACTAATTTCATTATCAAATAATTTCAAAAATTGATGGTGCTACAAATTTTAATAATAAGTAATTATTTAATAATAAATTTTAATAATTTTAATAATAAGTTTTAATTTAAATTTTTCACTTTTCAATTCAACAACTGCCAAAAATAATTATTAAATTTTTTCAATAATATAAAACAGCAATAACTTAACTTTGAGATTATCTGTTACGCCGTTGTGAATGTTGCGCTGTAGCGCGTTGTCGTTGCGTATGTTGAGACTATCTCTACCATTACGACACGAGCGTCCCCGGCGTCATGACGGCGGCGAGTTTGTCTGCTTTCATATATTTCCATATATTTTAACTTTTGTTTGACATTCCAAACCTTCAACGGCAACGGCGCAGACTTGTTCAACGGCGAGACTATTTCTGGGGATAGTCAAAGGTTTCTGATATATTTAATTAAAGTAAGCATGACAAAAAAATAGTTACACCTATTGGATTCTCCATTAGCACAACTGCAAAATTTAATATATTATTGTATCTATACTAGACACATAAAAGATGAAATGCAAATTTTTATTTTAGCGCTCAGAGTTATAGTTAGATTGCCGCACGGTTTCACGAAATAAAACATATTTTTCTTTTTGTTAACAAAATCTGGTTTCAAAGTCAAGCGTTTACAAACTATAATAAATAACCTAATTTTGAAAGAAATATAACTGGTGTGTACAGCTTTTAACTCGCATATATATAATCCAACTGAAGCGCATAAGCCTTCCATAAGCCTTATGTATCCCTTATTCGTAAGGGATGACAGACACCTTATCCGTCCATAACAAATACATTAGTCATGTCCGCTTAGCATAAGGTATACACATAAGGGACATGTCAGGTTACAGCGGAATTTTTATGAAACTTTATTCAGTTCTTTCTGTTGAAAAATGTTCTGCCATTTTTTCTATAAATATTAAAAAGATTAAATTAATACAATTTTTTTTTTACAATTTATGTTGTTGTACAATAATTGTAGTAAATTTAAGGGAAAAATCTAGAAACAAAACCTCACCTTTATTAATTATAAAAATTTATCAGAACTTAATAATAAAACAACACTTAATTGTTTATTACTTAATTATATTATACACAAGCCAAGCACAAAATGAAATTTAAAAATGGCCAAAATGAAATGACACATACAATAACAGAAAATAATTCTAAATATCTATAATATACCGTCAGACCAAACCAAAATCTCAATTTTTAATTCACAGTGTTACCACCAGCTATCGCATGTTAAGTTTATATGGAAAAATTGCATTTCATACGAATAAGGGATCCGTCATCCACTTCAAAAAACACAGTGGGATGTTTTTGGCGAGCTCACACATTTGTATACAGGGTGCATGTCATCGTCAGCTGCTCTGTGTAAATTTAATTTTATAATTTTATTATTAAAAAAAAAAAAAAAACTGAACTCAACTCAACTTAACCCAAGAACAAGGGAGAAACTTAAATTTATGAAAACATATTTAATTGACAAGAAAAATGTTACTTAAAAAAGTTATGAATAGTTCATTAATTACACAAAGTTGTGGTATATCTTCTAATACTGCTGCAGTAACAAAAATTCACCGCTCAATCTATTGTAGAATGTATCCAGTTGTTATAGTTCAACCTGATGGTTCCTCGATTAATATTCGTTATCATGAGCCAAGGAAAATTATCAAAGTATATATATAAATATAAAAATGTCTATATAAAGTCAATATATTTTAATATTTAATAATTTAATCACTAGCTTCCTTTGGATGTAAGTTTATTGTCTGAAGTTGAAAGAAAGGCAAGAATTGATGCCAGAAAACCTAAAAAACAAATGAAAATTCAAGAAGAAATAGAAGATAATTTTAATTCTAGAAAATATTTGAAATATATCAAAAAGAAATAATTATTGCGCATATTTTAAATATTATATTAGTTGACCAAATATTAATAAAACAAAATATATATATATATATCTGATGAAAAAATTTATTCTTATTTCAATATATTTTTTTTTCTTAAAACATTTAATTTTTATATAAAAAAAAAAAATTATAGGGAATGCTTTATTAGAAAAAAAACAGAAATTTTACTTGGAATTTTTTTTTTTAAATATTCATTCACAACTTTTAAGCTTAAAAATACTTTCTTTTTTGTAAAGAAAATTAAAAAATATTTTCATTTGCTATCCAATATATTGAACTAAAAAATAAATTTTGATTTAAAAAAAATTTAGATAAGAAACTATACTACTTTTAAATGTAACAAAAAGTTTTTTTTTATTAAGTTAAAGCTCATCGTGTATTTCATCATCATCCCCATCAGTATTTGTATCGTCATTTAAACAAGCTGCTGGTGTTTCAAACATTATATGATACTCACAGCGATTTGGTTCAGTTACAGATATAACGCGATTCTCTAAACCACATTCTACTTGAACCAATGCAGAACGTTGTGGACCATTCCAACATGATGCTCCATTACTGTAAAGCATATGACTGTATCTATATTGTGCTCCATCCCATCGATCCCATGACCCAAGCCTTGAACAAAATAATAATTAAGATAAATTAGGTAAATATAAATTTTGAAAATATTTAATATATGATTATTAACCTAGTTTCACTGCCACCAGATCGTGCCTGTTGTGATGTCCTATCAAACGGACATACTTTGTATACATACTCCCTATCTTCATAATTAAAACATTCTCCATCTAATGGAGCAAATTCGTTATCACGTCCATAATCTTTTGCCATGGCATTATTTAAGTCTTTAATTTCAGTCTCGATTTCTCGTACTGTACGTTCGGCTTCTGTGAATTCATTACGTGCTGCATTTGCTTTTTCAATTAATAATTGTGTTTCAGGATCGTATTCTGGTTGAGATGATGGTGTTTGTTCTTCAACTTCACCTTCTCCTGTATCATCATCTTCCTCCTCTTCCTCTATAAAATAAATAAAATTTATATTTTCTTTGTTTGCTTCAATTTTTTATTTTTTACCTTCATGTTCTTCTTGATCATGTCCTGCATCTACATTTTGATCATGACCGGGATGTTGTTCTTCTTCTTCTGGATTTAGTAATTCTGCTTCCTCTTGGTGATTGCCATCATGAGTTATGGTTTGTGATTCTTCTAAATGTTCCTCGTCCTCATTTCTCGGTGGTACAAATAGGCCAGAGTCTAGCATAAGATAAGGTTTAATCCGGGGCCAACACACTGATATAAATGTTTCTTTATCAACACTATCACGTTCATCCAAGAAAAATTTAGCTTCTTCAACAGATACTTCACCATTACGATCCTTATCAAAAGATATTCTAGTTTGAATTTCCGCCAATTCAATGATATCATCCTTATTTGAATCGAATTTCGTAAAAGTATCGATAGCTTCATTTTGATTTTCAATCGCTTCTTTTTCTTGTTTGTCATTTTTTTCCATTTCTTGCATTTCACGATACACTTCAAGTGCTTCATTTTCATGTTGTTCAGCTTCTTTTTTAAAATGTTCTTTTTCTAAACGAATCGATTCCGCATCCGCTTTTCTCTTATTTAATTCATCTAAACGATTTTCCCGTTCAGTTTTCATTGATTTACCTTTTGCACTAAATTCATTACGAAGTTCTGCACCCTTTTTGAGAAGTTCTTGTCTGATCCTCTCTTTATGCCTTTCTTCTCGTCCTAATGCCAAACAAGTATTAATACATTTGGCATTAGATTCATATTCATCACTAGCATCACAACAATCACAAATTCCATCATTCACACGTCCACTTGGAATGTTTTTAGTTCGATGCCCAGCATTTGTACAATGAAAAAATCCATTTGGACACGCTGCTGTTCCCGGTTCATCACTGCCATCTTCGCAATCACAGTAATCATCATTTATCTATATTTATTTAAACAATGACTATTAATATCTTATCTTTTATCTATAAAAAAAAATAAAAAATTTATAATATGTTTATTGCAATTTACCTGATTATATTTAATGGTCTTTTTACCATCTATACAGGTAAATGTATTTCTTTCAGGATATAAGGATTTACGTGATATCGATACACCTCTTAGATTCGTCTGTACGGCCGATAAAACTAAAATTCCATAAGTAAATACTAAAATTACGGCAAATGCGAAATCATTAATAGTTAACATTATGATTAAATTAGAAAATAGTATTAATGGGCGCTTTTAATTAATAAATATATTTAAACCCTATTTAGAAAATATGCGCCGGTCAAAATATGATAAGCAAAAAGCAATTATGAAAAATATATTGTAATGTCAGTGTAAAATCTAGACGTCATCATACGAAATCCGACATATGATAAACGTCATAGTTGATAATTTATCGGATACGTTGTTTATACGATGATAACATATAAAATTTCTGTTTCTAAGTGGAAAAATATATATTTCCGAAAATTTTGAAGTTCGGAAAGTTTTGAATTTTCAAGAAAGCGTTTATGGTTGGTTTGTTTGTATGAAGACAACAGAAATAGTGGTCAAAAAAGACTCTGTTATATAAATCCATCTCCAATAAATTATAACTAAAAGACTTCGCTTAAAACTAAACAGAGGCGGTCCGCTTTCGAAATGCTTTTGTTAAAATACACGAGACGTAATTTATATGAATGGGTTGATGAAAAGGCGGTTCGCAGCCGGTTGTATTTTTTTTAGGGATGTACCTACTGGTATAATAAAAAATCTTTATACCTTTGGATTCAATAAACTAAACATTATATTGGTACATAAAATGTCTACATTTATAAATATATAAAAAAAAAATCAATTAAAAAGATAATTTTAAAGTTTTACGATTTTTTTTTATAACTTTTAGTCCATTATGAAATAAAAAATTTAAATTTTTGTTATAAATTTATTTATTTTTTGTGTTATAAAAAAAAATTTCTAAAAGGAAAGAAAAAACTTAAAAATAATAAGATAAGGCCTAATTTTAGCTTATTTATGGACTTATGGACATTCAAAGTTTTTATCGATTGACGTAGTTTTTTTTTTTTAAATATTTGCTTTTAATAAATTTATATTTTTACATTCCGAATTCCAAAGAGAATTGAATTTGACCTCCCACTTTTTAGATAGAATCCTCTAAAAACTTTGCTTTTAATTATTTTTGGAATATTGCATGTATATAATGTTTGCATGGTGAACATGCTAAAGTCTACAAATTCAAATAAAACTTTAAAATTTGCACTCGCTGGATACGCGTTAATTCACAATATTGATTCAAACTCCTCTAATGTATACGAATATGCTGTTATGTGAAAATCTCTATCCTATCAAGAACGAGAACAGATCACAATCTTAAAGTAATATCTGCCAATTAATACAAAAATGCGTGATTCTTTTTAGATAATAGCGTATATAATATACAAATACATTATAGATATAGAGTAAAGACTTAAAAATTAGGAAATAATAAATATATTTTTTTTTTTAGAATGAGAAAAGTCATATTTATTTTCATATACAGCAGTATTGGGGGCGGGTGGGGGCTGTAAATAAAGTACTCCAAATTATTTACACAGTTGTTTACGCGTAATTTATACTTGGATCATTTTTTATAAAATAAATAATATGTAAAAATTATAAGTTTTATTAATAAATTGTATTAGTTCTACAATTTGTAAAATTTCTGGATACTTTCAATTTGTATAAATTCTTTTAATTACTTAATATTTAGATATTTAAATATAATATAAATTTGTGTTTCATCTACTATAAATTAAAAATACCAAACCTATATTCATACTCTGAATATTTTCTTTGCTGTATTTTGGAAAAATTAGAGCATATATTATAAAATAAGAATGGAGGACTATTCACATAATTACATTATGTTTAGAGTTATTTTCCAGTTGTTTACGTTTGCTACATAATTCTTACAATTTTTTATGTCTATTTCGTAAATAACTGTATCCATTTAATAAATTACTTCACCAGAGGCTAGTTTACAGGTAAATTTCCACACTGGTATATAAAGAATTAATTAAATAATATACAAAATATACAACCCAGAAATTAAACACAGCAAAAAAATTAAAGCATATTTAAGCTAATATTTAACGTATACGATGATAAAATAAACAAATTATTTTGTATTTCAAAATTCAAAAGCTCAGCAAATAAATTTAATAATTATTTACGGAAATTGAAAGTTTTTATGCAAATATTATGGAAAAGGTTGTTTGTAAACCTAATATCTATTTTGTATAAAAAAAAATTTACATTTTTTGTCGTATCGAATTTGAATTACCTACAAATTATTTTTGTTGTAGTTTTTTAACAAAACCAAACGAAAGATTACATTCACATTGGTTAATCCAGTCTGTAACACATTACGTTTACATGGTTCGTTATATTACATCAATTAACGATATAAAAAAAATAATCCAATAATAAAACTATTTAATAATAAGACTCCGGAATAAGACTTCAGGGTTGTTTTTGTACCATAGATTTTTTAAAAAAAGACTGACATGAAAGAAAGATATCATTATATACATACAGCCAATATAATTTAAAAAGATCTCAATATATTCTTTATGAGTTTCTACTCTATTATCGATAATTTTGTTTGAAATAAAAAAAATGTTTCACTCCTTGCCATACATATATTTAAAAATTATTAATTTATGAAAATGAATAAATATTTTTAATTTATAACTATTATAACAAATTTGTATTTCTATTGAGTACTGCTAGGATGAAGAGGTCTCTGTCAGAAATACTACTGAGATTAAAATGTCCCCGCCAGAAAGACTGGAACTTCGCTGTAAATCCTTAGCAGGACATTTACTTAATAAAATAACCAGAGATTAATATGTTCATTTTGAAGGTAAGATTATACTTAACAAAACAAAAATCTGAAGAAATCACTTATTTAAGTAGTCTCGATACGTTTAAAAATAACGTTACACAAATGAAATGAACGTTAAAAGTTCGTTATAAATATGTATAACAAAAATATTTTTTTTAGTTAGTATACTAACTTATCTCACTACTATGTTAATATTATATACTCATCTTAAAAAATACGAATGTGATTCATTTATTATTAATTAAATGATATTTTATTTTTTTGTTTTTTATTTTAAGTAATTCTCTTTTATTTTAAATTTAAACTAATGACATTTTATATTAATTAAATATAAATATTATCAATTGTGAAAACTGGAAATTACCATGATTCCTTACTATATTTTGTCATAACAAATCTAAAAACAAATTCTATTTTATATCAAAATTCTGATTTTTTAATAATATTATTTAAGATAACAAGAAATATTTCTTTTTAACCTTTAAATTATAAAGAAAGCTGCCAAATATTAATGTATCCATAAAATATTTAAATCGAAACCGTTTATCTTTATGCATATATTAATTTTTAAGCTAAAAGTTTAAAAGCAGATCCATGTTCTTTACTTGGACCAAAATTGTCATTCATATGGTGAAATAACTAAAAATTAATTTATTAAAATTAATGTAAAATGATGACGACAATGTGCAAAATCCGGTAACAATTACTATACAGTCGAATATCGCTTTATATACATCGAATATAAAACGAAAATTTAAGCGTGAAGTGAAGATAATGAAATTTTATTGACATAAACTAGATAACGACGAAATTTTAATAACGACGAAATTTTAAAACGTATAATAATTACATGCTCTAACTAGAACATATAAACAAATATAGTAGTTAAGAAATTAAACTAAAGTTTACAATGAATCCACTAAAGCTACCGATTTCAAATTTCAGGACCACTAAACAAAACCAATTTTTTTTTATCTACGAGATGTATTGATACGCACAGTCATACGCGTACCAGTTTTACGTTTATGGTCCAACACAACAAATTTTCATAGTTAATTCCATAATTATACTCGTAAAACATTTTGCAAATACATTTATAAATTATTTACTTACTACTTATTCATACTCGAACTCTCTCCAAAATTATCTCTATGCCGGAATTCCCTTAAAATTTTATGAAACAATCTTTAATGACGTCAAGTCTGGGTTTATAATAATACACTTAACAAATGTATATAGATGTAGACAACTATCGAAAGCAGAAATTTTCAAAATTATATGTGCTTGTATCATATACAAATCTGTAATAAAAAAAAAGCCGCATTTAATCATTTATTACTTACCGAGTATATATAATTTTTATATTTTTTCTTCTTATTATTATTTTAAGAATACTATTAAACTTATTATCTTCATATTGACAGACTGTACGAGTATTATACTAAATTTTACTGAGACTTCTTTCTATATAATTATTTCATTTAATGTTAAATAATTGGTTTGACTTAACCATACTAGTCAGTCTTTTTGCAACTGTCACACAGTTCAGTCTGAAATTTACAAATTTATTGAATATACTAACTATTAAAAAAAAAAAATCGTTAAATAATAAATTAAATAATTATAAATTTAGAATGTTATAGATTTTTTAAATGTGGATATAACCTTAATTTCAGTGACAAAAAATAAAATATATATTAAAACTTGTTTAAATAAAAAAAAAAAAAAAATACAATATAAAAAATTAATTAAAAAAGTTAAATTATTTAACAGTTTTAATGTAAACAAATTCTAAACTAATAAAAAATTATTTATAATTTATTAGGGTAAGTTAATTTATTTTTATAGGATGTTAAAAAAATATTTTATCACCGGTATTACCAATCCAAAGTGAATTATAAACAAAAAGAAGTTTCGCTACTAAACAAAAAAAAAATACGTTATTTTTTGTGTTAATTTGTTTTTAAAAAAAAAAAATGATTTGTCAAATTTAAATAATTAATTATACTATAATTAATTTATAATTTTTTTTAATTTAAACTATAAATTCATTATTAACACTGTCACGCCTACACAATTTGTCTTATTAAGATAGATATGAAAAAAAAAAATGAATTAATTATGTTTAATAAATCATTTATTAATTATATAAATATTTTCTTGAAGAAATATCTTTGCTAAAAATGATGGTTAAAATTAAAAATTTCATATCGAATTGTGTGTAAATCAATTTTACAATATTTATTAAAACATTTAAAATTGATTATAAATTTTGGAATTTTTATATAGAAGATTTGTATATATAGATAAGTATGACCTGAGCGAGCAGTTAAAATGCCCATGAAATTATTAACTGGTTTTTCTGCTTGCGCATGCAACAATGCTTTAAATTGTTTATAAATTGGAATTGCTGTAATACAGTCAACTTCTATATAATAAACTTTATAAATTTCAGTTATGTATACTGAAAAACTATCCCAGAAAATCCCAGTTAGCTAATAGGAATTTATAATTTCCGATAAAAGGAAAATGAATGAAATTGTGTCTTGTATTACATCATAAAAAAATGTATCTATAAAAGATAATTTTTTTTTTAACCGCATCTGTTTTATAATGACAATGAACCTTATTTTATAAATGAAAATTTTTGTTACTTTTCCAAGGTTTTTTTTTGTATTTTTTTTTTTTTTGCATTTTTTAGTTTTAGGTTTTATTTTTTAAATATAATTACAATTTTCATATAATATAGTTGTAAATTTTAATTAATTATAAAAAAGCAATAGAAATATATATAATAAAAATGATTTATTTGAAAAAATACAAGATAATTAAAATTGCTAAAAAAATGTCATAAATTTATAAATATTATTTATAATAATGAAACCTTTTATTTGATGACCTGGTTTTAATGTGCCATAAATAATTTTATAATATACATCGTAAAGATATAAAAAGAAATAAAAGTTTAAAAATGAATAAAATATATAAAAAAAATGTACTAAATAATCGCATTCTTAGGCCTTTGATGACAAAATCCTAATTTATAAGATAAAAAAATAATGATTTATAAAAGGGGAATTGAAAAATTAAATGTTACAGTTCAAAATACAATTTTTTTTTTTTTAAAATTAGATTGTTGATAAACATAATTTTTACTATAATTAAATAATTTCTATATTCTGAAAGTTTGCATACGATAACAATAATAATATTAAATGTAATTTGTAATTTAATGTTTAATAATATTTTTCATTTTCATGTAGCGAATTGTAATTTTGACAAAAAAAAAAGCATTTATTTAAATAGAATTTGCAAATTTTAATATCTAGAAATTTTTAATAATTTAGATTATAATGAGGTAAAATTATAATTTAAACTATTAAAATGTAATAAAGCATGAATTATGAAATTCAGAAATTAACTATAATTAAATTAAATTAGCTTGAAAATGAATAATAATTTTAGTATAGCATTTCTGCGTCATTCAAGATTTTAAAGGGTTTACTCCAGTAGCGGACTGGCTGATTTGATCGGTCCTGGCAATCGAATTTAAACAGGTTTAGTAAAAAATCCAAATACAGAAAAAATAACTACTCATATAATAGTAAAATAATTTGTTAAATGAAATGAATAGTTTTCCTGACTCAATGAGCTTCTTAATCGGTTATTGATTATTTCAATTTTCTTTTATAGTTTTTATATACATATATATTTTTATTTTCTCCGGCCTTTCATCGGACGTTTTAGACCGGCCCACCGGGAAATGCCAGTTGTCCCGCCGACCCAGTCCGCCATTGGTTTACTCTATAATTGTAATACATATATTTTTTGTTCAGTATATTTTTAAGTGACAATTCGTTCATATCATAATTCTAGGGTAGGAACTAAGGCGGTTATTTATTTTATAATACAGTTTTTTTTTTGTATTTAAAATATATAAGACGTCAATGTCTGTTCTTTAATAAAATATCTTATCTAAGATAATATCAGATTGCTTTAAATAAAAGCTTTAGTTAAAGTTAGTCATAATCATAAATTTATAGATAACTTTTATACTAAACCATTAAATTTAGTGAGAAATGATATTAATTATTGGGTTATTTATAGCTTTTTGCAATCAATTAATAATTATAATTGCTATCTGATAATTTGAAAATATTGAAATCGCATAAAAAACATATGGATAGGTATACTATCTATATATTTATCAGAGGTATAGCATAGTATAAAGTTATTGATCTTAATTAATCTGTATATTAAACACATATGCCAAATATATAATTACATTTAAACCCCTTCTTTTTCGTTTAACATTAATATATATCTATGCATATTTATGTGTTCAGAAAATTTCATAAAATTTTTATCCAATATAAATATTAAATTCAAATTTTTTTAGCGTATATTACTTCCTCCACCTTAATCAATATGAAAATTCTTCTGAATAATTTCAATTACAATAATTAATTTCAAAAAAAACCGGCATAGAAAATATTCTGATTTACTCACAAATCAATTTAAGCCTATTAAGAAATAATTTATTGAACCCATCTATAAAATATTTTTAACACATCTTTATAAAAAATCATTTAACCAAAATATAATTTTATTGACGCTGTGGTGTATAGCCAATTAATTTAAAATTTTGCTTTCATTTCTATTTTAGTGATATTTTTATGGTAATATTTATTTTGTATATAAAAATGTTATTGGTTTTGAAAAATATAAATTGAAGAAATTATATTAAAATTATAATATAAAAAAAATCCAATAAATATTACTTATTTAGAATTGGGTCTGTTTACACATCAGAAAGTCATTGTAACTTGAAACGAAAACCATATTTAATAAGTAGAATTGATTGATTTGATGCCATTTATATACATTTAAGAATTATACAACTTAGAATTATAATTTCTTATATTCAATTTGAAAATTAAATTCAACGGATAAACATGTTACGAAAAATTCTTTCTGATGGAAATTATAAAAAATTAATTACTAGAATACGTAGAGAGGTTGATTTTCTATTATTAAATGTTAAAATTTATTGTTAAAAATAAATTAAAGAAATAAAATTAATATTAAAATTAATTGTTTAAAAATATATTTTAAAATTAAATTATTTACTTAAATTATTTCTTTACTATTTAAGGTGTAATAATATTAATAATTATAATGGTAATATTAATACAATTCAATATGAGGAAAATTATGTATTTGCTGCTTACGACTATCTTATTAGGTAAAATATTGATTAGATAATTTTTTTATTTAAAAAAAAAAACAAATTAATATTATTGATTTAAAATTAATAATTATTTCAGCTCCACAAATAGTTGAATGTGAAAAAGATTTATATTACTTTACTGTATCTAAACATGATTTAACAATTCTAGTAGATGAAACTGAAGCTGTTACATTATTATTAAAGTAAAAAAAACTCTTGTAAATATTATTAAAAAATAATAATATTTTTTTTTTTTTTTTAGTGGAAAATTAAATGAAAATGTAAATTTAACATTTATAAAACAACATGCGAATTTAATAGATATTATTCCACCTTCGATTTATATAGATCCATTAGAAATTTCAAATAGTAATATTAGTACAATAAATATTAAAGGTCTTCAGCCTGGTAATTTAGATGTAACAGCTCAAACAGTACCAAATGATACAAGAATGTAAAACAAATTTTTTTTTTGTAATTTTCTTATGATTAAATTTTAATTTTGTATATAGTGCCAAAGATGTATTTTTCCGAATAACTGTGGCTAATTCATGGGAAGTTTATTATAGTTCAATAGTATTTGGTTGGATATATTTTGCAGCATGGTCAATATCATTTTATCCACAAATAATTACAAATTTTCGACGTAAAAGTGTTGTCGGTTTAAATTTTGATTTCTTATCATTAAATATTGTTGGATTTATTTTATATAGTATTTTTAATGTTGGCCTTTATTGGATACCAGAAATACAAGAAGAATATTTTAATCGTAATCCTAGAGGATTAAATCCAGTTTTAGTAAATGATATATTTTTTTCGTTACATGCTATATTTGCTACATGTATAACAATTGTACAATGTTTTTTATATGAAGTATGTAATTTTTGAGATTTTTTATTTAATTTTGATAAGTTTATATTTTTTTTTTGTAGAGAGCTGATCAAAGAGTATCTTTCACAGCAATTGGAATATTATCAATTTTTTCAGTTGTTATAATTATAACTGGTAGTTTGGCTGGTTCAAAAGTATTTCATTGGTTAGATTTTCTCTACTATTGTAGTTATATAAAATTATCAATTACGCTTATAAAATATATTCCACAGGTAAAGAAATTCAAATAGAAAAAAAAAAACAGATTTCTTTAAAATCTAAAATTTAAAATATTTTTTTATATTATTATTATTTTAGGCTGTAATGAATTTCAGAAGAAAATCAACTGTTGGTTGGAGTATTGGTAACATTTTATTGGATTTCATAGGAGGAACACTGAGCATGTTACAAATGATATTAAACGCTTACAATTATGGTAAATGTTGGAAATTGAAATAATAATAATAATAAAAAAAAATTAATTAATTAATTCTTTTAAGATGATTGGGCTTCAATATTTGGTGATCCAACTAAATTTGGGTTAGGACTATTTTCTGTTTGCTTTGATATATTCTTTATGCTTCAACATTATGTATTCTATAGGTTTGTATTAGCTCATGAACATATTGTAAATTATGATGATTAATAATATTGATAAAAATTGTTTTGTTTTTGTTTGTTTTTTTGTTTTGGTTTGTTTAATATCCTCGAAATTATCCTTTCCTTATATTCCTTTGTCCTTTCTATTGGCATATTGCCACTTTTTGGTTTTTTATTTCTTTTTTTGTTTCTGTTTTTTGTTTGTTTGTTTTGAATTTACATTCTAGGCACAAATCCAATGAAATTTCTATTTCGGAAACAACAACGATTGAAGATCCTCCAACAAAAAAATATTAGAATACAGATTTAATTTTAAATTATTTGTTGGTTTTATTTTCCATAATTTTTTTTTGTTTTTTTTTTTTTTTAATTTTAAAATTATTTATTTTTATAAGTTTCGTTAAATATTTTTGTATTAATTGATATTTTTAAGAAATAACATTTTAATAATATTTTTTTTATATATTTAGACTCTCTCAATTCATAATATTATTTGCACTACTTAATTATGCACAACTAAATAGTGTAAAGTTTGTAATTATATTTGGAAGTTTATACAATTCTTAATTTTTGAAAAATGAAGTAAGATAATTTAGGCTTAACTAAACAGCAATTTATCAGAATAGTACCTGAAAGCAATATATTTTATGGTACTGTAACGTAAGTCTAATGTAATAAAAATAATATTATATAATGTTTTAGTTAAACAAATTGTAAGATATATTTTGTACTCCATTTATTTAATTTAGTATGTAAAATAATATTTTTTAATAAAAAATTGTTACACTCATAAAGATTATTTTTTTATTTATTTTAATACTGCCAAGTACCATTATTCATAGTTACGAAATTTGGTTTGATTATATAGAACAGTACGAATTAACAAAACTGAAATAATGGGATAAATAATTTATATACTGGATGCTTATATGGTTCAATAACATTATGAATAATATGGAGCCTTTCCGTTTCACATGATATATTTTAAACCAAAATCTTATTTAAGACTATTTTCTTACCGTATTTGAGACTGTTTTTTTAATTAGGACTTCAATGCTGAATTTTAGGTAATCTCTGGGAAAATCGAAAATAATAGGGTTAGTAAAATACTTGTAAAATTTTCGAGAGCATACATATTTAATTTTAAATTAACACTTTTTGATATCAAATATAATATAATAAAAATATTTATGAGATTTTTTTGTACTTCGCATAATAAAAAGCATTATTTAAAATTTAATATATATGTAATATTATTAAATCATTTCTTATATATTCAATATATAAGAAACTCTTATTACACACCAAATGTAAAATATATCCTATGATATTTTACACAACCAAATGACAAAAATAATATTTAGGAATTCAAGATAATGATGCAGCAAATGGCAACAAATAATGATAGAGTTATTAAGAAAAATATATTCAAAACTGATAGCTCATATGTATAGAGAGAAGCAAATAAAAGAATAATTAAATAAAATTGAAATTAATTCTTTTCATTTGATTAAGCAGCTGTTATTATTTTATATTTCAATGTTTATTTTTCTATAAAATATTTAAAACTATGTTGATAAGTAAATTGAATAAAATCATAAATTAACTCTAGCCTATCCACTTTATTTATTTGAAATTAATGGGCTCATTAATATATTTTCTAATTCATGTTACACTTTTGGGTAGAGCAAATAATTTTACATCGATTCTAGTTCCTGAGAGGAAAAAAATGTAGTTAATCATAGTAGATTACTTCATTATATTGTATTTGTGATTTACCTAGGTTTACCGACATATTAATATACCGAAAACTCCCCTCACGCTATTAAAATGTGATTTGGTATAGAAAGACCCTAACATTTACAATCTAAATCTAATTTTATATAGTATTTTTCTCTATTTTAAGCGCAATATTAAATTTTAAATTTGATGTAGTGCTAACACCTTCCAATAGAGGGAGTTGCATGTGGTTGATTTTATAGACAGGACAAGATGTTATTCTAAAGAAAGTGTTTACTATTTTTTTCAACTAGAACTCCAATGAAGCAGATGTAGTTTGTTTTATTAAAAATCCTTCCTCGAATATTCTCTATTTTTTGTGCAATATATTCATTTAAAAATTCCGATCTCACCCTCCCCCTCATTAAAAAGAAGAAGGTTTCATCTTTTTTATGACGCTTATGTTACACCTTAGATTTGCAGAGCATGTAGAAGTTGAATTCTGAAATACCCCTACTTATCAAAAGTTTTATTATCACATTCTTGACCTCTTTCCTTTCTTTTAATCCTTCCACTACAAAGCCGTCAGTTTTCTGAAGGAACTAGTGGATGTTCAGCTCAACATTTCAAAATTGGAAAACTTTCACCATATTACAATAATATGAAATTCCAAATTCGGATAATTTAATGTCATCGTATAAACACAAGAATGTATATGTATCAGTTGGAAATTGCTTATGAAATTACTGCTGGGGGATATATATAATAAAATCAATTGTCAATTTTTAAACAAAAACATAACCTTAAAAAAATGTGTCATCTTATTGGTTATTGTTGTATTTAGTACTTGTCCGCCAAAATACTAATTTAAATTTGTTATTAAAATATAAATTAAAAAAATGGATAAGTCAATGCGTAATCAATTTTATGGCGGCCAAGGACGTATGTCTTATACGCCACGAACATGCCAAAGTTCAGCCAGTTCAATTATGTCCGGAAAAAAATCTCTTCTTGGTACCGGCTTCAAGAAAGGATCGGCTTCTGGGTAAGTAAACGTTAATTTTAATAAAATTAATATACATATAAAACCATAATTTTCAGACGATTTAGTGTCTCAGGCCGATCAAATCAATCTTTACAAATTGTTGCACGTTCCGAATACAATATTGCTGAAAGTTACGGTCTTCCTTTACCTGTTTTAGTAAATGAAGCATTAACATTTTCAGAAAAAAGTGCATCTGTTTCGATTAATTGTTCTGATAATGGTTGGGCTTGGGTAATTTAATTTTCTGTTATTATTTTTTAATCTGTTTAAGTATTTTTTAACTTAATTAGGCTGTTTACGGACGACGTCTTTTAGTTTGGCAATATAAGGATGCTAAGTTGGGTTCACCCAAAGTTGGAGATTTAGTGCGTACACCACAACGACGTGGAACATCAGCACAATGTCGTGAATTAACATTACCACATTGTGATATTGGTCACAAAGCTTCATTAATTTCTGTATTTATCCCTGAAGAACAACAAATGGCTTCATGTCTTGCCGTGTCGCCTACGGGTGATGTTCGTTATTGGCCATCAATTGCTCATGATGGATCATCAATTGATTCAACTGGAATATTAGATGGACAAGAACTTGATTACATGCTTAATATATCACCACAAGGATACATTTTAGTAACAACCACATGTAATTTAGTATTAATTCAATTACAATTACAAAATGGTCGACATACAATTCAACATAAAACAATAAAACCACCATCAGGATTTTTTGGCGGAATTGGTAAAAAATTTGCATCAATTATAATTGGAATGAATAGCATACAAGAAAAAGAAAATGTACTTTTTTATATATATATATTTAAAATAATACATTATAACAAAAAAAAAATATTTTAGAAATTTGTAAAAATTGTCGGTGAACAAATATGTGAAACATCCAATTGGAGTGTTACACTGTTAGCTGATAGATGGTTACAACGTTGGATGTTTACAAATAATGGTACAGAACATTTTATATTTGAAGATCATGAATTATTTCGAAAAGTTCGAGAAGAATTCCAAAATAAATTTTGGAGTGGAAGAGGTATTTTTGTATGTGATACATCAAATGGAAGAAACTATAAATTGTGATTTTTATTACAGAAAATAATGATATTGAAGTTACGTTACTTGATATGCAATTAGTTGATTCAAATATTCATGTTTTATGCGGTGCTGTTAATACTACATTAGCGCCACAAATGTTTTATGGAATTGGTAACTTGTCATTTTTATTTATTTATTCATATTTTTAGTATACGCTTAATTTTCTTTTAGCAAATTTACAAACTGATAACGAAATTGTACGAATATCATTATTCATACCATTAAAATTAACTTTATTCTACAGTCCAAGCACAGAAAACGAATGTCTCAAAATGAGATTTATTATAAATCGGGATATTGTTTATTTATACAGTGATAAAACAATTTATCCAATTAATTTAAATAATCAATCCGATATTGAAATTGAGAAAATAGAATTTCAATTACAAGGTGATAAAATTATGCATTCAGCTGTTTGTGATCATATTCCATTATTTTTTACCCGTGCACATGGTTTAGTTTGTGTTTCACCATCTGATTTTGATCCTAATGATTTTTTAAATTCGTCATTTTCACCAGATATTTTAACACAACCACTTTTATCAGAAAGTTTTAATCAAACTATGTCATATTGTTCACCAAATGTTACTGCATCTATTATGGGTAATTTAACAATGTACGAATTGGATCCAGATGAAATGTATAATACAAATAAAGATGAAATAAGTCAATTAAAAGCAGCTTTTATTTATCATTTAAAACGTAACACATCAATGTGTAACTCAATATTATCGGAACTGTTGCCATCCAAAGAAGTAATCGAAGAAGTTGATGCTTTAGCTGATACTATTGTAGTATCAATAGCACAAGATTTAGCTAACGATATTCCAGCTGCAGATCCACGTTGGGAACAACAAGAATCATGGAATCATAATCGTACAATTAGTTGTTTAGGTAGTTCAGCATCATTACAAATTGTTACGCAGTTGCGAGAAAAAAATCTTGCTCTAAATCATTTCGTTGAATTTTTACATGCAACTGATTTATGGAATCGTTTAGCAGCGGTTTCATTTAAAAGCACTGTAAAGGCAACTTGTCATGTACTGGGTGATATTAATGAGAAAATTATAGCTGCAATTGCTTTAAAATCGTGCCAAAATTCATATTCGAAATTAATTGATGAAGCAATTCAATTAGTTTTAATTGAATGGAATGAACAACCAACTGGAAATTTAGTTCATCAAGATTTATTTTATGTTAAAATAACAAAATTTCAAGATATATTTCGTGCATTTGGGACAATTGCTGATCGTTACATTGAAGGCCAACAACAATCATCTCAAATTGCTGAAGTTCTAAGTCAAATAAATATGATAATATTATTAGTATTAAAAGATGTTTTACAATTTAGAGATCATAAATCTGGAATTTATACTCTGCCATTGACAAAAAAAAATTCATATGAATATTTACCGTGGACAGCAACATCTGGTAAAAATGGCGTCAGAGATACAATATCACATTTTATTGATATTACATTAAAATACGGAGCTAGAGCAACAGGTGAACCTGAAGTTCGACAACGTTTATATCAACAAATGGTAGAATTAATTGATTTCTTATTGGATGGTCGTAAAAATTATTTAGATAGCATTAAAGATAATGAAAATTATGCTGTTCCATTACAACAATATGAATCACAGCGAAAAAGTTTGATTTTGCCACTAGGTGAGTACATATATAAATGTGGGTCTGCTTCAAAATATTGACGAGATAATTCCGATTTCTTAAAATAACGACAATCAAAATCTTTCAAAAATATTAAAAGGTTAAAGCACCGATACGTTGCAAACCTATCGAAAATTTACTTTTTGGGATTTTGATCTTTGGGATTTTAACCAATCGATTTTCACAGATCCATTTAAATGTGTATATAATTTTATTTTAAATTTTTTCAATAAACATTTCAAAATTTATTTAGTTGAAGATGAACAATATGAATTAGCAGCTAAATTAGCTGAAAAATATTTGGATTTTCATACTTTGGTAGTAATTTGTGATCGAACTGAAAATCAAGAACGACTTAATAGTTATATTGATCGATATCAAGAATATGATTTTTCACAATTTGCTATTAATTGGCATTTAAGGCAAAATAAACAAGGTGATCTGTTCGAAAGATTCAAAGAGAATCAATCAGTTTTATCACAATTTCTGGGCGATCATCCATCATTAGCTTGGATACAATTAGTATTTAACGGAGATTTTGGAAGAGCGGCAAAAATTTTATTACAACTTGCCCAAGATGAAAGTGAATATGTTACTAGGAAAAAGGTAAATCTATTGATAATTAAATTTGATATATTTGATAAAAATAAAATTTAATTTTTATCTAGACAATTTTATCATTAGCAAAACTTTCATCATTAGCAGTTGATTCAGATATGACAGTTCAAATAGGTGATATTAATTCTGAATTAAATTTGATTGAATATCAAGAACAAATACCAGAAAAACTATTAGAATCATTTGGATATGATATAGATGATCAGAGAGTACTTAAACCGGACGAAATGATTAATGTAAATATACTAATATATAAATATATATATACCAGATGAGTCGCAACAACCTAATACACGGTATACTATCGTATTTCTTCATTCATCCTGGTCGAATGCGTCCGGTATTACGGAATACCGCTTTATGGATTGATTCAATGTTTTTTAAAAAAAGTCAGTTCTTATTTTGGTTCATAGCTTCGATGAATCGAATTATTCATATGTACTTTCCCTTTATTAACAAACTATTATAAATTTATGTACCTTGGGTAATATTTAAAAAAAAAAAATCGAAAATTTTTGGATAAAAATTAATTTTTTAGAAAAGTTTTATTGGAAAATAAATAAGGGATTTGGTAAACCGTGTATTTGGATCACATTTTGGCGTCTCACTACAAACAATAAAATTATTTAATGTTCAGATACTAATTTATAAAATAAATTAATATTTGTTGCAGCTTTTTGTATCTGATGAGAATGAATTTGCAACCGAATTTGATTTTCGTAAAGCTTTAGAATTATTAAATTTCGTTGATGATCCGTTCGAAATGAAACATAAAATTTGGTGTGCAGCTATTTTAAAAGATTCGTGGAAAAATCTTAATATGAATTCACCATTTGATGAAATGCAAAATATGTTATTTTTCAAATTAATTGATTTGTGTTATTTAATGGGTAAAAAAAATATATGATTTTTTTTTTTAATTGTAACAAATAAATAATTTTAATGTTTTTAGACGGTGATCTTGAAGAATTTTTACCACCACTAGAAGATTTTCTTAGAAGTTCTGAACTAGGCGACTTAATAAATGATAAAACATTTCAATATTTATTAAAATTGGGTTATGAGCATATATCTGATGATTATAAGAAAAAAGATGAAATGGAACAAAATTAAAATGATTTGTTGTTTTGTTATAAATTTTAAAAATAAATTTCTTTTTTTATATACAATGTAGCTAGTTATTTCATGAAATTATGTAAGTCATTGACATATTAATTTTTTTTATTGATTCGCATTGAATTTGTCTCTATTACTGAATATATATATATATATTTACTGAGCAATTCACAATGAAAAGATAGACTAAAAGTAATAAATAAACCAACTTTAAAATCGTAACATAAAACCTTTATCAGACGGAAGCCACACAAGTTCTCTTTGACTATATGGAAACAGAAAATACAAACTAACACATTTTCTATTTTTCTATTGAATCGAATCTGTTTATTATTCGGATGTTATATAGTTTCAATCTTATCGGAATATTGAATTTAAAGTATAACAACAATTTCCAAATTGTAATAGAATAATAAACTGGACAGATTTATATTTTCTTCTAGAAATTGCAATACCAAATACAAAACTGAAAGATGTACATGATATAATAATATATAACGAGGAAAAATGGTTTTTTTTTTAATAATTTTCTGAAATTTGATATTATGTTATGAATATTATGAAATTATATGTAGGGTTTTTTTTAAAAAAAATATTGTAATTTATAAAGTAGATTAACTAGTTTTCTATTAGATGTTAATAGTAAAAGATTTTACAAAACTTTAGTTTGTTTTCTATCGTCGGTCAGATCATAACTTTAAAATTTTAAGAGTTAGAAATAAGTTTTATACTTTGTATCACTAGTAGCTATTCAAGTTCAGTATCGATGAAATAAATAGTATAAAAAGGATTGCCAACAATTTAATTTAAATAATATTATTGGATAAAGATATTATAATTATACTTTAAAAATGTGATATTTTTGTTTTCGAATTTTTTAAACAGTGGCTATGCGCATAAACGGAAGTTTTTGTATAGGGAAGTAATAAAAGAAACATAAGAATTCAATAAAACTGTTAATATATATTTTATTTGAAAAATAAAAAGAGCTATATAAAACGGATATATAATTAATTAATATAATAATATAATAAGGTAATTTTTATTGATCATTTAATAGATGAAATTTTGTGTTGGTGTTAATAATATTTATGTATGCTTGATATTTATTAACAAATAATCCCAGGATTAAATACCATGGGCTTAAAATATGTAAATTAACTAAAATGTATAATTAATTATGTAAAATTTGAATAAAAATACTAGTTACAGTGAACAAAATAAGTATATGGTTTCAAAATAACATCACAAAATGAATGGAAGTATAAATCTAATTATGGAAAAAAACAAAAAATTATTTATCATAAGTTTAGTATAACATAAGTTCAATTGGAGTCCAGATATTCGGCTGAAGTACTTTAGAAAATTGAATTCAAAAATTTGCGAATTATTCGCAAAAGCAGCCAAATTAGCGAGATATTCACGTGTCACACGATTAATATTATTATTTTTTTAAGTTTTACATGTTATACGTTCTACCAAATAATTATTGAAAATTATTTTACATGGTTTTCCATTCGAATAACTTTTGTATGGCAATCCACTGTGAAAAATTCGCTGCAAAATCGTACAGAATTCGAATTGGTATGGCGTTTTCCATAAGCCGTATATTTAAAGGAAGGGAAAAATGAATTCGCGTTGGTTTTGGGACATCTTAAAAATATGAATTTAATTTCGTTTTGATTGTTTGGGTTTAATTTCCATAAAGCATTTATCATCCATATCAAATCGGAAACTATGGTTTTATTGTTATATCGATTGTTATAGTATCAGGCTAATTAAATTTATCGATATAATCATTCATCGAAAAATATACTATATATATTCTCCGAAATAAACAAAAAGAAGATGAAATATTAATAAGATAAGTAATACCAGAATCGCGGACAAAATTATCTTAAACTAAACTAATTTTTGTATAAAATACAAAATAATATGTTAAAAATACCACTTAAAGTCAACATTATAAATTCAATTCTGTAAATAAAATAATTGGTGGCTAACTTTAAAAAAAATTCTACAGTTTATTAATTATTATTTTTAATTTTGTATATAAATTCGTAGCAACATATTATTAAAATCCTTTTTAGCTACTCGCATAGGTTACCAAACTCTTTTATAAAGAGTTTATTAAAATATGTATAAATATGCTTCTAGATTAGATTTTATTTCAAATTCTGATATTGCATGATTTTGACTACCAAATAAATAAATTATAAAAAATGATTTATATATGTATATAATTTGCGAACACGAGTATGGCTTTTGCTGCTGATTTGATAATGTATTCTTCTATCAGAAAATCAATGGCTACAGAACAAACTCCATTAACATCATCAATTAATCCTGGTCCAGCGTATGTATTTCCTGGAGTTTCTCCCAGATCTAGAAGGAGACATATGCGACAGTTTCAATGTTGTGTCTTTTCAATATTTATGTATGTATATATTTCTTTAAATATTTTATATAATTTTAATTAAAATCTATAATGTAGAGCAATTGCAATACTTGCACTAATAATTGGTTTGTCATATTCAAACTATTCAATAATTTTACCTCCGCCAAGTGATTCAATAGTTATTGTTGATCCAAATTTATCTAATTCTACTCTGAATGGTACTGAATTATTAAATTTTGTAATGCAAATAAAACATCCAATTGATGATGAACCCACTTCTAAATGGGCAATACCAATACCAAAATTATGTGAATCTAAAGAAGCTGAAAATTATGGAATTAAAGCATTAGGTGATCGTGAAATTCTTGAAGAAAATTTAGCTGTAACACCGGTCAAGTCAGCAGCATTTCGTCATTATAGAGCAATTAGTACTTCACCTGAAGGCAGAAAATTAACAAAACGCGGTTATGTGGAATATCATGCAACTGTTCATTTGGCTCATATTTATAATTATACAAAGAAAATAGGTAGAAATAATATTGGACAGGGTCCAAAACTAAATATGAGTGATCCAACTAACAATTTTAAATGTAATTTTAATAAGAAATATCGTAGTCAAAATGGTATGTGTAATAATAAAAAGCAGCCTCGAACTTTTGGTGCTGCAATGATACCATTTCGTCGTGCAATGACACCAGATTATAGTGATGGTATTTCTAATCCTAGGGTATCTCATTCGGGCAAAGAATTGCCATCAGCACGCCAAGTATCGTTACAAATTCATCGTGCCTCTTATCCTACAGATTCAAATTTTACTGTTATGCTTGCAGTTTGGGGACAATTTTTAGATCACGATATAACTGCAACTGCTCAAAATCAAGGTCAAGATGGTGATCCAATTGATTGTTGTACAGTTCCTTTGAGTCAACATCCTGAATGTTTTCCAGTACCTTTAGTATCAGGTGATCCATACTATGACGAATACAATTTAATTTGTATGAATTTTGTACGTTCAGCACCAGCACCAACTGGTTGTTTTGGTCCACGCCAACAACTTAATCAAGCCACATCATTTATTGATGGATCAGTAGTGTATGGAAATACAAAACAAAAACAGGAATCATTGAGATCGAAAAAATCGGGACAGCTTCGAATGTATGTAACACCGGATAATAGAGAGTTATTACCAATTTCAACAAATCCAAATGATGGTTGTAATCGTGTCGAAATGAATGATCAGGGAAAATATTGTTTTGAAAGTGGAGATGATCGTGCTAATGAAAATTTACATTTAACGTCTATGCATTTGATATTCGCCCGTCATCATAATTATTTATCTAAAAACTTACAAGATTTACATCCAGAGTGGGATGATGAAATAATATTTCAAGAAGCTAGAAGAATTTTAGGTGCCCAAATGCAACATATTACTTATAATGAATTTTTACCAATATTACTTGGTACTAAATTTGCTAATGCTAAAGGTATTCCACCTGATTCATCAAATATCATGGATTTGTATGATGAAACAGTAAATCCATCAATTGCGAATTATTTTGCAGCAGCAGCTTTCCGATTTGCACATACATTAATTCCGGTAAGTTTAGTATCTGAATGTCAGAAAATTGGTACTATATAATTCTTTATAATTTCAAACAATTTTGATATAGTAATTTTTTATAAATATTAGGGATTGGTTCGCATGACTAGGAATAATAATAGTACTCCAGAAGCAATTGAATTACATAAAATGTTGTTTAATCCATATTCGTTATGGGCCGCAAAAGGCATTAATGAAGCTATTGATAGTGCTGTTAATACGCCAGTATCTAAAGTTGATCAATATTTTTCAAAAGAATTATCACAAAAATTATTTCAAGGTAATCCTAATGATAAACAAGAAAAAACACCACTTTGTGGTTTAGATCTAGTTTCATTGAATATACAAAGAGGACGTGATCATGGATTACCAGGTTATCTTGAATGGCGAAAGCATTGTAGTTTATCTGTAACTAAAAATTGGGAAGAAATGGATAAACTTATTGATCCGGAATCACTGAAAAATATGAAAATTATTTATGAGTAAAATATAAATTATATATATATATTTTTTTTATATAATTATACATTTTTATTGTTAGAACTCCAGATGATATTGATTTGTATACAGGAGCTTTAAGTGAACCGCCATTAGAAGGTGCAATATTTGGACCACTTTTAGCTTGTTTAGTTTCTGATCAATTTATTAGAACAAAAACTGGTGACTCGTATTGGTTTGAAAGAAAAGTCGGTCCGCAACGATTTACAAAAGGTAAAATATATATTAAATTAAACAAATTATATAAAAATTAATTTCACTAAACTTCAAAATAGCTCAATTAAAAGAAATTTACAAAACAACATTAGCTGGAATAATATGCCAAAATTCTGATAATTTACAACAATCACAAAAATTTGTTATGTTACGATTTAACAATAGTACAAATCCTTATGTAAATTGTGCTAAAATAAAAGATTTTAATTTTAAACCATGGTCAAGTAATGAGGATACAAAAAAAAGTGTTAAAATAAGTTATCCACAAACTTTAGTATCCGTAATGAATCATACAAATGGATCAGTTTCTAAAATTAAATAGTTTAATTTGTATATTGATTTCAGTTCATTCGAATTTTGTATTGTTGAAATTGAAAGAGAAATATTTTCTATAATATATAATTTTTATTTATTAAATTTTAAATGATAAAATAAATTTATATAAAAAATTGAAGCATGTTTTCTTTACAGGTGCACGATATTATTTTCTTCATAGAAGTCCACACTTTCTTAACAAAATATAAAATCCTGATATAAAATTTCATAATTTTTAGCTTTTACATATATTTATTCAAAGGTTCTAATAAAATGTTAAATTTTCTGTTAGACCCTTTTCAAATGATGTTGCAAAAATACCAATTAGATCTCAGATAATGGTTCTACTAGATTTCCTAAACAATTTTTTTTACTTTATAAATAGCCAAATAATGAGAGCATATTTCCTTAACTGTAACACAGAATTTGGCTTGAGGTGCTATAGAAATTAAGATTTAAGAATTAGGACGTAATTAGAGTAAGGGACCGGGATTAACAGGAAACGATTGACATTCCTCTTAGGTGTTATATTATTCCATAATTTTGTGGTTTTACCAATAAAGGTTTCAAATTTCAGTGTGCATTGGAGTTTAGCTCGATTAAATATTTGTGAGCCTGTGCTGCTCCTCGATTATTGCATACAAAGATTTTAAAGTTTGATATTTTGGCAGTATTTATAATTTCTAGGACAGCCTATGTACTCTATCAAGATATTGGTTTCAAGTTTGCGATACACTTACCAAAATACCGACGAAAATAGTTCTTGTATACTATAAATATAGGTCTTGTAATGAATGTAGGACTTGCAGGTCTTGTATAAAACAAGAAGATCTGAAGCTGAAAAATATCAATTACCTTTCCACAAAAATCCTTGGTATTTAGCAGTGTTTTTTGGTAATTGAAAAAAAATGGCTATTCCAAGACTTGCTATTTATTTTCATACCTAGAATATTGATTGTTTCATAGTTTTCGATATTTACACTTTCAAACAGCACAGAATATACTAAAGGTGGATTACGTATTACTAAAAGTAGGCAATTTTTGAGTTGAGTTTTTGAAGCATTAATTCTACCCTAATTACAATTTTCTTTAAGATCACGATTTAGTAAATTAGAATTATTTTAGTTCGTTCATGTTGAACATTGGTTACTTCAACTATATAGTTGGAAAAGATTATGAATAACTCAAAATACTATCGTCAGTTAAACTATGAACTATGAAATTTAAATTTTCTAGTTAGCAAAAAAACATTTTTAACTAGTATTCAATTCTAATTAAAATAATTTGTATTTAATTTACATAATTAATTTAATTATAAAATATATAGATTATAATAATTCGTAATCGCTAAGTGCATAAATTCTATTTATAACTTTCAACATTATATTTTTATTCCAAATTTTTTATTGTTTGTTCTAAATTCAAAATAATGATAATTAATTTGTTTTTTTATATATAGATATAGTAAATATTTATGACTCCAATTTGTAGTCTGATTCCTGATATTAACATAAATAAATTCTTGTGACACAATCCGATGAGATTTCATCAGCTAAAACAAATTAATAAAAATTTTATTTTATTTTATTGAGATAATTTTTTTTTTTATGATTTTTCCTAGGGAAATACAAAGAAAATTGATTGTTTTTTTTTTGTTATTATTTTTATATATATTTATTTTATTCAATGATTTTATATATTTTTTTTTTGTCAATACATATATTATTTATATATAGAATCAATAAATATTTATATATAAACAAAACAACACTTTACAAAATGTCAGTGAAGATTATAAAATACAAAAAAAATTATAATGTAATAATACATAAAATATTTTAGTCATAGTTATTGATTGTTACCAAAATTATTTACAAAGTAAATTATGATGTAAAATTCTAATAATTTCTTATCATTTATATTTATTTTTGGTATCATTGATAAGAAATTTTAATCATTAAAAGTTTTTTGGTTATCCCTGTTGTTGTCGTCATTAAATTATCAATTGTGGGTGACGTCATTATACTATCCATTATTGTTAAATTTTGTTTATGTCATAATTATAATTTGTTGGATCTGTTATCATTGCTGTATTAACAACTGGACATGCACCATGCTGAATAATTGATAATATACAAGCAGTTGAAAAGATAACAATTAATGTTAACCAAAATGATAAAAAGAATGTTTTTCTTAAATTTATCCACCATGGATCATCTTGAAATGGCATCAATTCTTCTAGGCTGAGTCCTTTTGTTTTACTGCAATTTAATAATAAAATTAATATTGATAAAAGAATTATAATAAAAAATAATAATAATAAAAAAAATACATTACAGTTGACAGATAATAATAGAGAATAAAATTTTAACTTGAATATCATTTTATAGTTGAGCTAGGTCAGTTTTTGAACTTTGATGGAAAAAATTTAAAATAATTCCGATATTTTTTCTTATCACTTTGACATTGAATCATTTTGCTTTTTCTATCCGCAATTTTAATTGTTATTTTTATTATTATTGCATATGTTTTGAAAGTACGAGATTTTTTTTTTAATTAAGAATATTTTTTTTTATATATTTTACCTAATGAAATTTGATATTTTAAGGCTTTTTCCGCAAATTTATAACAATTATTTGGTAATAGAATATTTCTATTTGAACAATTTAAATATAGACCAATGAGCAAAGTAAATACTTTTTACTGTTAAATATGATCTTACTATGATGAATTACATTTATTTCAGGCTAATTGTTGAAAATTTCATATTATAATAAAAATATTTGAAAATTTTCCCTCAATGCAGTAAAGCACTATAGGTTTATATATCTAAGATTATACAGGGTAATTTGAAAATAGCCTGGTTAGGGTAGGTTATAGTGGCGGCAGATCCTCGTATAAAGCCGTAGCACTTTTATGGATAATTAATTCTGAGTATGTGTTGAGGGATTATCTAGTTCTAGTAAGTCGAAAGATTTCGTAATTGCAGCCAACTTGGGGAGTTTCTTGGCGCTGCAATTCGAAACCTATTTCATTAGTTGGGTAGTATGGCTCTTGCAGAATACGATTTCTATACGTCTAGCAAGTACCAGGTAGTGGCATAGTAGGTGCTCTAGGGTTTCAACTTGCACTGGATCGCCGTTGTTTCTGCATTGATCACTTACGATTAGTCCAAGTCTACGCGCATGCTTTCTAATCAAGCAGTGTCTAATGAGGAGGCCGACTGATGTTTTGCATTGCGACGACAACATCTAAATACCTTATAAAACGAGTTGATAACACAAAATTAAATACTTTTACTATACAATTTTAATGGTAGTGTAGGAAAATTACCTAATAGGAATCTTCGTAATCCAATTTATACAGATTAGCTCATTCAAAAAGTCTTTGAGACCAAAATACTATACGGACAGCACTATTTAGCCAATGTGAATTAAAGTCAATTTTGTGAAAGTTTCATATTATTTAGATAATTAAATAATAATAATTGAATATTAATTGAAATTATATTTTAAGATAACTTTGTAATTAATTTTCAAATTTGGATTATATTATAGACAAGAAATTTAAATAACTACAAAAATTATTAAATATAAAAAATAATAAATTTTACTTACTCGAAAAATTCAAGACCATCTGCTTCTGAAATTGTTATAATAGAATCATTCAAAAGTCTGGTCTTCTCAGTAGCCATATTTTATCAATAATTTTTTTTTTATTTTAAACAATTAATTATAATAATATTAATTAGTAAAAATATTAATTTTTTAACTTTAGGTATAAATTAAATTAAAATCCTTAAAAGGAGTTCTATATAAACACCTAAATAAATATAATCTAATGTATATTTTGAATTTAAAATATGTAAATTTATATAAATTTATTTCAGATATGTTCATTATCACCAATAATTAATGTATTAAAAAATATTTTACTTTTATTGAATTAATAAACAAAATTAAATCACTTTAAAAAAATAAATAAACAAAAATTGCTTTAGAGGTAAGAAACCCAAACAGCCTATTTGAATGCTTATTGACAACTGAAAGTTATTAATTCAAATTTATTTTCAAGTTATGTTGATTTTAAAATAAAAAAAACCGTGAATCAGTTATCTTTATCAGTAAAATTAATATAAACCGGTTGTAACTACTTTACGTATGCGTAGCGTATCATGAACTTTAGCAATATGCAATAATGCAGTGATCAAAATGTTCTAAAGATCCGTGTACTATACGAAATGGATTGATATACAGTAGAGTTTTAACGGATGTAACTATTCATTTATTGATTTTAGAAGAGTTTTTTTTTTGTTAAATGACCTGCAAGTGCCATCTTGCTAACAAAATGTAAACTAACCTTGGGACAATGAATATAGATATCGAAATGAAATTAATTTAACATTTTTAATGTTAAATATTTCTATAAAATTATTAGCTATATAAAAAATATTATCACTTAATGTAATCGTATAGAAGAAAATCTAATGCATTCCGTCATTTTCCATAAAACATTCATAAAATATCGCATGCAATTAGTTCTTTTACTTCATACTGTACGATTATCAAGTGATTATCAATTTCAAAAAGTATTCGAATTTCTGAAATAAATTCGTACTCAATATTTATCTAATCATTGATTCGATACTTTTCTATATATGACTAACATTACAACAATCAAAATATTTTTTTTTTTTGTAAAAACAGTTTACGTGGTAATGGAAATGCATTGGCAAAACAAGATAATTTATTTGATGGAGAAATAATTTAAATGTTTTTAACTAACTCTTATTATATTACTTATAACTTGCCATTACTTTTCATCTTGCTAACAACTTAAGTAACCATAAAACTGAAAATTAATCATAACAAATATATGAGTATAAAGTATTGGATACTTAGTATTCGACACTTATTAAAGAAGTATCAGATTCCAATGCATTATTACTCAAAAGTATCGAATTCGATCATAACTATCATCAAATGTTTTATGAAAAGTCTGAAAATGTATATACGCTTTAATGATTTCGCAAAAACTTATGAAATATTTTAAATTAGGCAACGCAGATAACTTTTTTCTAAACAAATATTTATTGCCTATTCCAGTGATTTAAAATTTTATTCTTTAATTTTGTTAAGTTCAATTTTGTTATGTTAATATTGAAAAATAAAACTAAATATTTAAAAAAAAATCTTAAATAGAACAAAAACTGAAAGTTAAACATTTTTAAAATTACAATTAAATAAAAACTATTTATAACCGTTTATATTAAAATCACAATCCAAGGATTATTATATTCAAGAATAATTTAATGTTAAATTATCAAGAAACTGCATAAATTCTTGGTAAATAATATGGCAAACATTTTATAAAATTCTTGTATCAAATTTATTATTAAATTCAATCCTTTCTGCTTTCTCACTAGACTAGACTGCTGACAAATATATTCAATATTCCAAATTCAACATTCAACATTCAAGATGAACATTAATTTTATGTTTGAATTCGATGATAGTCCTCAACTGGCTTAGCACTGAAACAAAAATATTTTCACCGTGAAGTTTCTATATAAATATAGGTTAGATATTTAACAACGGATAAACGGAGTGGAGTATATGATGAAAGTTTTTAAAAATTAAACAAAAAATCATTATTTTTCTATATTTTTTATTTTGATGAACATATTACTTTTTCTTATGAAATTTGGTATATTTCATTCAATTATCCATAAAGGTTTATTAATAATTAATATGTAGTTAAATAAAAAAAATCATATTAATTTTAAATCTACTGCACAAACAATAATTATAAATAATATATACATTAAAATAAATATAATAAAACTTAAAAATTTAAATTGACCACCCAATTCACCACCAGAAACAAATCGGCGTAATAATAATAATAAAATTCCTATTAAATATTGTATGCAAAATGTATTTGCAGATGCTTCAATTCTGTAAATGATAAAATTTTATAAAATATTTACAAATTTTTTTTTTGATATGTTTTAATAAAATATATTCATACGTTCTAGATTTAACATTAAAATTATTTTGAATTGTTGCATGATAAATAGCAGCTATTGACCATGTTACACCAATACCAAAATATATTCTTACTGTATTACCATCAATTACATGCCATATACTTCTGTCAGCATAATCCGAATTGATTGCAAGAAATTTACAGAGTAGAGTATCTATTTACACAAATTAATTTAAAAATAAATAAATAATAAAAAAATATATATTTTAATGAATTTATTTATATTGATTTTACCAGGTATTTTTGTGCAAATTGGTATTATAAATATAGCTATTAAGATTATATTTACACCTACTGAACAACAAAAATATTCAATGGCATCCATTAGTGCAATTGTAATAAGGATACAAACTAATAATGCACATAAGAAAGAGAAGTATCCACCATAAAAATCTTGAAAAATAATTAAAATATAATTAAATTTAAAATATATTTTAATTATAAATTACAATTTATATTATAATTATGTAAAATTAGGTTAATTTTCAAAAATATGAATTTATAAATGTTAGTATTAATTAGAAATGATAGATAATAAATTTCTTCTGATTATTTTTTAATTATACTTACAATAATCCTTAATTTACCGAACTGTTCTGTATAGTCTTTAAATAAAAGTTTATTATATCAATTTAATTTTGACAAAAATACTAGGGAATAATAAATTGAATTTAAAAGAAACGATGTTTAAGGTATCGATTAGGAAATTTAAATTTCGACAGTGCTGTTCTAGTATTTATTAACTAAATATTTATTGTAGTTGAAATTTCTCTAAATGCGACACCTGTACGTAGACTGATATACATTGATTAATTGACTCTATGAGAGAAAGATTTCATGCTCTTAGGCTAGAATCGCTTATTATACCCGTCGAACACATGTCTCGGTGGTAGGCTGAATCAATAATTCTTTCGACAGAAACAGTGAATTGGTTTTTAACCCAAAACTACTGATTCAATATAGTAGGAACCAAAATAACTCCGTCGTATGTGAATGATACAGGGACAGTGATACATAAAGAGTTCAATTTCAATCCCCTCGAATTCATCTCATATATTTAATTCGAATCGCGATATCTTAAAGGCATGCTCACTTTGCATCTAGTGTCCTCCATGAATGACGAGCGTGGGCGTTAGATATACCGAGCTTTTGCTACTTTGTAGGTATGTATTGGTGATTAATTCGATCAGGTCAGAGATAAACATAGTGAATCAGCTTAAAAGTTTGATAATTCCAAGTAATTTTAGGGTTTAAAATGTGATTAGTTAACATTGTATAGCGCCTAAAACTATGCTATAAATCTAAAATATTTCAACTAAGCAGTTTTTACTTTGTATACAGCCAAATTAGTGTAGAAATATATTTAAAATTATTATGGTCTCTTGAAGAATATTTTGAAATCATTTTTTATATACCTTAGAACTTAGAATAAAGATTGTAATCATAATTAAAATTATCTGAAATTTGAATATAAAACAAAATCATAAAATCTTGTACGATTTTTCTTATATTTGTTTCGTTTATATATTAGCATATATATGTATTTAATATATATGAACACATATATATGTATATATACATAAATTATATATACATTAAGATTGAATTTTTAATATATTTATATATATATATATATTATTTGTATATTTATTTTAAAATTAACAATTCGTATAATTATAATTAGGATTATTTAATATAAAATCAAAAATTCATTCTGTAAAATAATTATTAATTTTAATTACAATATAAATTAATTAATTAATTTTTTTATAAATACATTTATTTTTATAATATAAGATAATGTAATAAATTAAACAAAACAACAAAATAAAAATAAAAACTAATACATAACATTTTTTGTAATGAAAAATATTGTTTTGACTAACGAATGCTGCGCCTAAAACTATGCTATTTATTTATACTTAAATTTATATGTATATAAACAATAATTATTTTAAATACAAATAATAAAATTATTTTAAGACAATTTGTCTAATTTATTTCTATCTCTGAGCATTTTTGTTGTTATCAAGGACAATAATTTTAATTAAATCAAATAAATTAGGCCAATACGATATCAATATGTTTCAGTGTTTCAGATTTGATTATTATTATAATCTGATTAATATGTTTTTGGAAGATAAATATGATGATGACTTGCATAATTTGGAAGATCAAAATGAGAATATTATTAATTTTAAAATATCAAATTTTATTTTTTAAAAAACAGCCAATTAATTATTAATTTAGTAGATATTTAAAAGAGAAAAGAGAAAATAATAATTATTTTAGATATAAAATTGAATTTTTTATTATAATTAAAAGGACGAAAATGTATTTAACGACGAATAGATAAAGTAACTAGTTAATTTATGTTCGTTAGTTTTTGTTAGCAGCTGGTTATAAAATTATTATCAATAATTAAAATAGTAGTTTGTAGGTTGGAATTTATCATCATTAAAAAAAACATAAACAAATTATGAAATAAAAATTTATTATTTTCTAATATAATAATTAAAATACAATAATTAATAATTTTTTTTTATTTAATTTTTTTTTAAAAAAAAAAAGGAAATATTCTTTTTCATATAATTTTGGAAGCGCTCACTCCTTTTATTACATATAGGGTAATATGTAAATACACTTAAAATCCAGAAGACATTTTTTTTTCATTTTAAATTTATCATAATTAACTTATTTTTTATATATTTTTTTTTTAACGAAATCATTGAGTATTTCTTAAAATTAAAAATGGTTTTATTTTTTTTTAAAATTATGAATATAAATTTTTTTTTTTTTAGTTTCCCATAATATTGTCTTTTGGTTTTAATTAGTTTTCTGTTTTCTTTTATTTTTATATTATTTAGGAGAGTATTTTAATTAAAATTATTTACATAAAAAAAATTGGATTGAATTTATACCGGAACCGGAAATATCGCGCTCTATAAAATTAAAAATGTTTAAGTAAATTTTATGATATAGTTATCATTTTTGTTTAAAAAGTGAATTAATTTTTAATATTTAAAAATAATTAAAATTTTTAAAGAAACAAAAAAAAATGGAGGAACACTCGAAGAATAATATTTTTTTATAATTAAAATTAATATAATTAACAATTTAATTTCAAATATTATGTTGCAAATATGCTTGTTGTTTGGCTTTAATTTTTTATTTAAAATTTTTGTGGTTAATAATTTATTTTTTAATTAAATTAAAATTTTGTAGAATTGTAAAAATATATTTTCAAAATTAAGATTTTTGGATAGAACACGAATTGATTTAGTTAAATTTAAAAGAAAAATTATTAAGTAGTTTGAATTAAAGTGTCCACTGTACCACATAATGGTATAATTATACCATTTAATTCATCATTGTACAGTAGTGATCAATGTGTTAAAAGACAATATATAATTTTAATCAAAAACAATTTTTATATGAAATTAAATTAAATTTTAATTAATTACAAAAATTCATATTTTTCATTTCAAAATTAAATAGGCAAAATAAATATTAATTTTTATAATATATTATATTTTAATTAATTGATAATTTATTTACGGAACAATAATTATAAATTATTTTAGTTTTGATTTTAATATAGTCTTCTTTAAAGTAATATTAATAATTCGCAATCAAATATAAAATAATGTTTGATATATTTATAATGTTTTAATTAAATAATAGATTTTTTATTTTGTTAAAAAATTATATACATTAAATTTGATTTTTTATTCTATTTTTTAAAATTATCAACCACAAAAAAAAAAAAAAATTGTAAAATATTTTATTTAATTATATTTATTTTATATAATTTTGATTTTATGTTTTTCATTTTTTTATTTATTTATTTCGTTTTCATAATATTTGTTTCATTAAATTTGGCTTAAATATAATTGAAAATTTATAAATATAATTTCGTTAAGTAATTTATTTACAAATTATAATTTTTAAAAAATATACTATCTTAAATATTTTTAAATATGTATGTAATGTACGTAAATATATATAGCAGTTTTAAGTCAAGTTAGCATTTTTCCAAGTCAAATTATTGTTTTTTTTTAAGTCAAATTGGTCTTTTTTTTTAAAATAAATCTATCAACTATCATAATTTGTAACCGGGGTGCATAATTTAGTTAATTATGTAAAAGTGTTACTTACTATTATATCCAATAGTGACATTATTACAACCAGGACATTGTAATTATAAAGTAGCTTTAAAAAAATGCTTTAAAAAGGACCAACTTGACTTGGAAAACGACCAATTTGACTTGGGAAAGGGTCAACTTCACTTGAAAATACTAAATATATAATATATGTACATATATATTTATGTTTATATTATATAAATGATTTTCTTTTAAGTATTAATTTCTCATTTTTTATATTTTTTATTAAATATATTCATTTTTCTTATTTTTAAATTTACGATTATACGGATTATTAATTTATTTTCCCTCTTGATTTTTAATTAATTAAACAGCATTATAATAAATCTATATTTTTATACATATATTTATTTATATATTTTAATTAAATTATTTAAATTTTCTTAATTTTAATCAATTTTTTTTTTTTTTCAAATAAACATTTTCTTTTTTTATTTTTGCTTAAAAATTATATGACTTTTTCGTTTTGGTTTGTTTGTTTTTTTTTTGTTTTTATATTGTTTTTTATTTTGTATTAAAATATAACAATTAATAAAATTTAAATTAAGGAAATTTTTTTTTGTATAATATTTTCCATAAACACTTAAAAATAATTAAGATTTGCAAACAAAAATTATATATTTATTTAATTAAGATTTTTAAAATTTAAGTTTTCTTGGGTTTGATTTTTTTTTGTGAATTTTGTATTAAATTTTTAGATTTTTGAAATTAAAAATATTCATTTAAAAATAAAAATTTCAAGTATATATAGACGACAAAATTAGAAAAACATAGAAAATATTTTTTTTAACGCATAGATTGCCTAGATAAATGTTGTGTCAGACAGTTTTAGTCTTAATGGCCGGATTGGTTTTAAAATACACTTTCAAAAATATTAAAAGTGTTAGTAAGACATCACTGAGAATGTATAATAGAACTTAGCATTTCAATTAGGATCCAAAGAAACTAGCAAATTCTACTAGATAATAAAACTAACCAAATTATAAAATTTCAATGAAATCGGCAAATTATAACTAAGTTTTAGAACATTATCGAATAGACTTAATGGCCGGACTGATTTCAAACTAAACTTTCAAAAAAGTATTAGTTTTATTACAGCAGCGTTTTTTAGAATTTATTGAATTTTTCAAGTGCAAGACACAGGATTTTTTTTTTGTTTTAAAGATTTTAGTTTTGATTTGGATAATGGCAATCCATGTGTTAATATTTAAAATTAATGTCGTATTTTTTTAAATTTTTAAGTTTTTTTTACATTATATAATTTGTTTAGTTATATTTAATTGGTTTTCATATTTTAATTGTACAATATTTTGACAAATTTCGTTATATTTTCTATATTTTTTTTAAATTCTTAATTAATTTTTGATTTCATTGATCGAAAATCATAATTTAATAGTTTAGAGAATTTCAAAAATGAATTAATTAATAATTATGAAACAGAAAAAAAGCTTATGATTATTATTTATAAAATATTTTTGTTTATTTCATTTTATTTGATTTTTGTTTTGTATTAAATTTTTTATATATATATATAATTTATTATAATTTTATTTTTTAAAAATATTGTTTTAAATGTTTTTTTCTTTCTTTTTATATAATTTAATTTAAAATCCTTTAATAACACCATAGGCTTCTAAACTGCTAACTACTACATAAATAACCCATAGACCAAATAATACAGCACCACTAATATATTTAATTGTAACTGGACCACCTAATTCACCACCAACAATCTTACTGCGACGCAATAATAACACTGACACAGCAATTGCAGCTTCTGAACAGAAAAGCGTCACAGAAAATGCTAACCTATATGTATACAAAAAAAAAAAGTATTTTTTTTAAAAATATTTTTTGGATCTAATTTCGTTGTTTTGAGTACTTACGTTCCAGGACTAACATAAAATTCTCTTCCATGTGCAGCATGATAAACAGCTGCTATTGTCCACGCCACACCAATTCCAAGGAAGACATTTACAGCATTACTACCAGTAACATTACCAACACTAGCATCTGCATATTTATCTTGAATAGCTGCTACTTTACTAGCAAAAGTATCTAAAAATTAAAATAAAATAAATTATTTTAAAATATTTATTAAATTTATAAAAAAAAAAAAATTGTTTTAAATTATATTTTTTTAAGAATTATATAAAATATATAATACCTGGTATACTTGTACCCAATGCTACAAAACAAATGGCAGTGACAGCATCTCGAATTCCTAATGTGCAACCAAAATGTGATGCTACATCACCAATTACAGCTGTTACAACTCCAATACAAACTATTGACACAACAAAACATAAATATCCACCGTAAATGTCTGAAACAAAGAAATTGTAGTTTTGTAAATTGAGATTTCGTTTTTTTTTTTTAAACTTTTACTTTTTATACTTAGGAAAAAATTGAAGAATATTTGTGGAGGAATAATATAAAAAGAAATACTTCATTTTTTAATTTAGTATTAATCGATATAAAATTAAAAAAGCTATGACTTATGACTAAATTAAAAAAGTTATGACTTATAACATTCAATTTCTGAAATAACTAAAAGAAACTCCTTCTAGCTGTTAGCGTAGAAAATTATTAAAGTTTAAAATAGTGCATATAAAAAAATTGAAATTTTAAATTTCTTTTACTTTACGTTTCAAAAATTACAAGTTAGGAAGAGCAGATAACTCGTAATTTTGTAAAACAGTGATTTATAATAAACAGTATTCTTGTAAAAATATGTTGGATTTTTAAAAATCTAAGATATTATAAGACAGCACTAAGAATGTATAGTATAATTTAGAATTTCAATGAGGATCCACTGAAACTAGATAATAAAAGTAACCAATGTATATAAAATTTCAATAAAATCGGCAAATAATTTCTAAGTTAATAATTACATTAGCAAATATACTTCAGAAAATAGTACAGAATTCGAAGTTTAGATAAGTATGGTATGAATCTGAATATTGACTTAGGATTCCAATTTTGTGACTTTAGGGGACCTGTAACACTTCAAGAAATGCTCACAGGTCTGAAGATTACATAACTATCAAATTTGAACCTTTACGACTCTTACAGAGGTATGGAATTGAAAATGGTGGAATCCCTGCTAGTAAATTTACAATTTACATGCGTCCTCCGACCATTCTTTCCTATTCATCTAGAATCCCATGAAGCGTCGATTTCTTTTTTAATTTTGGAATGGGCAGAGTGAACTTTCACCAAAATATTAAATTGTTGGTTGAGGTTCAATATTAAGTGAACTTTAGCCAAAATAATATTTTTTTCTATATATTTTTTGATTAGTATTTTTGATTTTCCAGTATAAAATAACATAATAAATTTTCCTGAAATACTTTTAGTGAAGTAATTTTCTGTTTTTCATATCAATATACCACAGCTCAAATAATTGTTTCTAGATTTCGGCAATATAATGTCCCTAGCGATAACAACCTTTGGAAACTGCTGTGTGGTCGTAAAAGTTAATTCTATGGCTTGTATTTATCAATTAGATATATATTGCGATATAGGAAATAAATTAATTTAATTATATAATGAGGATAATGTAGAAATACCACTGGCGTTCAATTAAGTCACAAAAATAACTAGAATAAACTCTTTGATGGACCAACCAGTAGTTTCTAAAAGGTTGTATCGCTAGGGAAAACTACAAACAATTACCAACATTTTGATGTATATATCGCACTGGTCTTCAAATTCCCAACTTTAGTTACAGAAGATTATTAATATAATAATCATAAATTCTCTATAATTTGACATTAAATAAGCTGTCATGTTCGAAATTTTATTCATGTGTGTTATTTAATTGAACATTTTGATTGTTGTTATTTGGATTCATGTTAAATGTTATTGTCAAATTATCAAATAGTTAATACAAAATCGTAAATCTTTTCAATCTTATAGTACAATTTTAAATATACACTAATTAAATGATAATACTTTAGATCAAGTTACATATATATTATAATATATCTGTATTTCTACTGTTCATAGTTCATATACATATTTCTCTTAATTAAATATATATCAACAATTTTGACACTTGAACAACGAAAATTAACATATAAATTTAAGTGTTTTCGATTGTGAAGACAACCTTGATTGCTTTGTAGTTGATTATCAATAAAATTAATATAATATAGAGTTGCAAAACGAAACAAAAAAAGTAACGTTACACATTTCGTTATATATAACGAAAAATAATATTTTTTCCATTTCGTTATTCAAATTTGTAACTAAAACATTTCTGATATCGTTATATTAATATTATAACGTTATAATACGTTATGTTAATAAAAGAAAAGTATAATTTTTAAAAAATAATATTGACATTGACATAATTATAAGTTTGGCATTTACTTAGTAAAATTAGAAAAAGTGTTTTATGCTAAATCTTGTTTTAGATATTTAATGAATAATTTTTAAAATTGTGTAACGAAAAAAGAAATAAATTATTTGCGTTATTGTTACGTTTTCCGATATTGTAACATAATTTAATTTATAAAACATTTATGTAACGTATTTTTGATAAATAACGCTAATTCATTTCATTATTGCGTTTTAGCATAGCGTTTTGAATAACGTTTTATAACTATGACATAATATCTTATTCAATGTAATACCACAGTGCTCAGCTAACCCATTTATTTGCCCAATTGAACCTTATGGATTAATTTCAATCTAATTCGTGCAAGACGTTTAACATCCACAACGCGTAAGGGCGTAAGTTAGACGTAAATGATAGAAAAAATATGCTTTTATATAAGACTCACTAGAAGAGGCATAATAATAGCCTTTATTATCAACAGAACTCTAAAACCTCCATAGTGCTAGAGATAACTAGCAATCACAGTCTTCTAACTTATTCGTATATTTCTCATAATATTGTAGTATCTGATATTTTAATTAATTAAATTTTATTTCAAAAGAAATTTATTTTTATTAGCACAACTTTTAAGAAGTGTTAAGTAATTGGATAATCAAAAATGTAATAAGTTGAACAAATTTTTTTTACATTTTATTATTTTAATATAATTTATAAAATAGAAACTTATTTAGAAATAAAAAAAAGTTTGTTTTAGTTTGTAATTAATAAATTAAATAAACCAAAAACTTACAAGATTATAGAAAATTTTCAAGTTACTTTAATGTTCAATATATAAACAAACCGTTCCTCTATATGCATAATAAAAGGATCTGATTAAAAACACAAAAATATACCTTAAAACAGTATGTATGCATTTAATGTTCTATCAACTCAATTATGCATGAATAGCTCATAGGTATTTTTGGAATTGAGTATACAATTCACAGCACATATTTCTGGTATTTCGGTATTAGAAAATAGTGTTAATTAATAGGTTAAATATATACAAGGGAATAATTTTGTTAAAGTGTAGTAGGTACAGTATAGTGGGTTTATTGAATGTTAATTTAATTTATATAACATATTTAATGTTAGAGCAAGAGCTGGCAATGGTTTGCATAATGACATTTAAATGAGTATATAACACGTAACTTGTTAGGCAGGTTAATGTACCCTCTAGTACAGACATTTATAGGTAAAATGATTTAAATGACTCATAGCAGTTGACACAAATTATATTCGGTCAATTCTAATTATGGATCAATTTTGCATTCCTTTAATTTACTTTCGATCAATTTTAAGTTCGATAAATAGTGAATTCAATCAATTGTTTCGGGTCATTAGCCGGATAGCAAATGTTTTTCATTAAATGCTGTATAAAATTGGAATGGAATGCACCAGAATCATAGTTTTTTTCCAGCACATAAAACTCGAAAGTATTTAAAATAAATCGTCTTTCAATATAACCAGCGCAGCGCATGTCTCTGTCTTACAAAATTTGATTTTTTTTTCTACTAAGATTCAAAATTTAAATGCTCTTTAAATGCCAAATTAAAATGACTTCTTTTAAGATAATTTGGAATAAACTACTTTGTAATCGGTATTTTTATATAAAAAGTAATTTGAGCTACCTAAATAAAATTAATAAACTAATTTTTATTAATATTTCATAAAATGTTGCATTGTTGATTATCTTTTCATATTATATGAAAATAATAAAAATTTAAATAATATATTTAGAAATAAAAACTCAATATTTAATTATAGATAATTTTTTTTTACAAACCTGTTGGTGGGATGAATGCAAACAAAAGTTTCCAGAAAAGTGTAAGAAAATGCAAAATATAATCTCCACAACTTGGTGATGCTGGTTCATGATCATCATCACCATCACCATCATCATCACCTATTAAAATCATTTTATTTAATTATATATAATAATAAATATTTCAAAAATGTAAATTATAATTATATATTTAGTTTTATGATACTTGTATCTTATGTGATTTTCTACTAAGATATATAAATATTTAATATTACTTTATATTGATATTAACCTTGACAAAAACACCTATTGATTTTGAATAATTTATATTGTCAACTTTGGTAAAATAAAGATTTCTTACTGTTATTGACATGAATACTGGACAAATGTGTATATATTGAATAGACATCAGATAGGATACAAAAGGATATACAAATATATTGTGTTAAAATGTATTATAACTTTTGTGTATATAGTCCAGTACATAGAGAAGATTTTTAATTTATGTTATAATCCTATTACATATGTATGTATATACAACAACAGGAATATTTAATAAAGGACCTTATTATTATCTGGTCTATATAATGATCATTATTGTAGAATGAATCACTATAAATTATCAGATTGTCAGCATTTATTTGTGACCAGTATTGAATGGTTTACATTACATTTAGTAATTTGACAAAACATTTTAAATATTTCTTTGCTCTATTAAAAATTGAAGTGTTGAAGCCGAAATATTTATGGATTATTTAAAATCATTTATTATTCAATTGATTGTATATAGATGGGTCCAAAAACCAGAAAATATAATTGTATATTTTACTTTAACGAAATATTTTCTAAAACCCATAATTTAAAGAACTACGTAAATTGTTTAAATCGAACATTTCCATATTATTAAAATAATTAAGGGAAATTGACAGTAAATAAAATTAATATATTTTAATATTTACATCCTTTTTAAATATATAATAATTTATGACAAACGGAATATACAAATAATTATATATATATTACTAATTACATATATGTTTTCTATTTAACATAAAATTTAAATTCCATGTCCTTTTTCTTGTTTTCTCAAAATTTCCTTTCTATTCCTTTTAATAAATAATATGAATGAATATTAAGGATTAAAATTTGGATGAACAAAATGTTCTTTTTTGTACAAATTGTGTAATTTAATATTATAAAGGTTTTAGTCATATAAAAATTAATAATAATAATTATTAATAATAATATTTATATTGATTTAAATTGTATATAAAAAAGTTTCAACCATACCAGGATTCACAGTTAATGCTTCCGTAAATTGTTCCTTCCAAGATGATGTACCAATCAATAAGGATGCATTTGCTCTCTGTACTAATTTATCAACGGTATTCTAAATAAAAAATAAAATTTTTATGATATTTATAAATAAAATTAAAAAGGTTACGTTTAAATGGTATCATAATTTGAATAAATAAAAATTAATAATTGAAAAACAAATGTACTTCACTTATCCATTTCCTTGCTACAACATATAAAACAATATTTTTATCTATAAATATCCAATTATTCGAGTTTTTAGGCTATTATATTATAACTTTTATTTAAATTTAACGATATAGGCATAAATATATATCAAAAATACGCAAGGATAGTCGCGGTCATGAACTAATTGAAATTATTTAAATGAGAAAATTTATTGAATTTTACTATATATAAATTTTTATCATCACAATAATCCTAATTACTCAATAAATTTATGGAAATATATAAAATTACGATTAAATTAAATCATCGCAGATTCATATTTATTTGGAAAAAGTTGGCACACATCAATGGGTTAAATTAAAATATTGCATTATTTATGCCACAAATTTGATTTGTGTATAGTTTAAATTTAAACCACAATATTTTTAATTACAATATTTTATTTTGTAATGTACAGGGTGGTCGTCGGGAAGGTTTATCTGTCATACTATATTTTTGTACAATTTTGTGGAAAATTAAAAAAATGTGGGTTAATGCTGATAAATGTTTTAATGATTGTTGGAAATTACGTATGGAAGCTGTTACCCTCTTAAAATCTTAAAAAGTTATCAATAATGGTCCGATAACGAGCTTTACGAATAGTCACCATAATGTAAGGGCAAATGATTCCTTCTAGACCATATATAGCACAGCATACTGTCACTTTTACTAGATGCAAAGCTAACTGATGAATAATTTAAATAAATTCTATTGCCCGGAACTGACTACTATTTGATAACGTATCCATTTTAAATGAAAATGCATGGCACATTATTTCTACTTAAAATTTCATGTAATTTTCTAGATGTCACAATAATTGATGATTGATTTTGATGAAATTGGTTTATCGAATATTCTTGCATAAAAATTTGCCAAGTCTATACTTCATGACTGGTTAAATATGAACTGTAAAATTTCATGTTTACCAAAATGACGACCAAACAAAATAGTAAACCTTCCCGAACGAACACCCAATTTAAATGGTATATCAATAATTAATAAAATTTTAAATCAATTTTATTATCCACAGAGTTTATAAATAAATATATTTTTGATTAAAAATCATATAAAAATCAATGAAATATTCTTTTGTCATTTATTATGATTAAAATTTTACTTTTTAATTGATATTTAAAAAAAAAAAAACATTATATTTTTAATATATTTTATTGTAGCATTAATTAATATATAAATTACATTTGAATATTACTGGGTTTACTTTAACTACCATAAATATACATTGAAATTAATTACTTAATGTTAATGGTGGTAATATATGTAATATAAATGGTGAAATAAATATCGTACAGAAAAAAACAATCATTTTAGGTATGTTTTTATACAACATAGAAAAACATAGAAAAATTAATTCTATATTTTTGTTTTTTAGCTGAAATGATTTCCTATACTTAGAATTCATTTACTATATTCGAAATTGTTTGCTTGGAATGTCGAGAACAACATAATTTAAAATTATGTTTAATCTTAATAAGAACTTTTCTGATCAACAATATTAAAACAAACATTAAAACAAATAAAATATACAATCAATAACATTAAAATTTCTTCCTATATTTATCAGACTAAATTTGGTACGTATTTATTTATTTTTTTGTGAAATTCTTTATTTTATTTATTTTACTGAATAAAATAACAAAATTTACTCAATATTCGTATAATATTTTGTCAAATATAAAAATAAAAATTGATATTCTTTTCCCTAACATAAAAATCCTTCCGATCTTTTAAATTAAGAGGAAAAACTCAAAATCAAATAACATACGTTCAAAAAAAAAAAAAAAAATTGTTTACAAAATCATGACAACAGAAACTTTCTTGAAAATATTAAGTAAATATTTCGAAACCACATTTTTAACATTTAAACAACAAAAAAAAAAAAAAAAAGAAAATCAGAAAAAAAATCTGTAAATTTTTCATATCAATCTAAAATAAAAACAAAATATTAAAAACATGCTCGAATAAAAACCAATAAATAAACTTTTTGCCCTTTTAAAAAATATCATGTCATGACTTTACTTAAACCCAATATACAAGAATTTTCCTAACCATAAAAATATATGTATCACATCTTTAGCAAAAATAATTGGGTCACTTTCAACTTTTGAAAAAAGAATAATAAAAAAAACCAACAACATATAAAGTTCAGTTCTGGCATTTAAGTTAAGTACACAAAAATAGGATATATTACAAAGGAAGAGTAGAGTAACTTTTACCTTAGCTTGTCTGAGATTGAGTATATGTTTACTCAACCTATTTTTTTTTTTTATATTATTTTTATTTATATTATATTTTTAAAGCATTTAAAGTCCTTTGATAAAACGTTAGAATTAGGAATTTTTATGGTCTAACTAACAGAGATACAGGAAAAATAAAGGATATGGCAAGTGCAAATACCTTTATTATTAATAACATCAATTTGTGATTTATTTTACAGGGTTATATAAATATGAAAAAGTATGTATATAATCCGTATTGCGTAATAATTGACTCATGTGTAATAATTGACTTATCTTGGTTGGTTGATTGGTTCGAGTGGTGAGTCCCAGGCACTGTTCAGAGCTTTAGCGCTGTTCTGGTACAACACATTTTCGTGGTTATTTTAAATCTAACCAGTGGGATTAAGGAAGTTTTGGGGTTCTATTTGCTGGCTAGATGTTTTAGTTCATTAAGGTATAAGTTACCAAAAGACAGCCATGCTTGGCCCAAGCCAGCGCTCGATACTGGCAGATGAATAGCTCGGTTGTCTCTTGTTCGTTGCGATCAATAAAGGTACGACATGATTGCCTGTATGATTAATCTTATTTTGAAAACATTGAGAAAATTCTCACAGGGGTTTTTTAAATATTGGTTTTTATAAAATGTTCTTACGGAACCTTTAAAACATTTTATGGAACTGAAGGGTTCAGCGGAACACAGGTTGAGGAACACTGGTAGAGTCAAATAAAAGTCTATAATTTAATATTATTTTTGAAATTGTAATCTCATTAACGTAAAATCCATAAAGGGGGCAAAGTTAATTATTTGTGAATTAGTGCAAAATTACAGTATATAAGACACCCTGTTTTAGCAAGTTATGCTAAAGATTATGAAAATCATTATATATTTGTAACAAAAAATGTGCCCTTAAACACTCTGGAACAGTGTTGATAAAAAAAAATCGAAATGAAAATGAGAGTTAATAAATTTTCTGTTAGAAAAGAAAATAATTTTTTTTTTAATATATGTATTTAAAAGTTTGTTTTTATATCATATTTTATAGATATCTAAATTTTGATAACAAGATCAATCAGCAAATAAATTGGACATATAAATATTATTTAGACATTTAAATTACATTTTTATTTTGTATTTAAAAAATTATGAATATTGGATGACTACATAATTAAAAACGAAAGTATTTTAAATTAAAATATAAAATTTTTTAGGGTTGGTAACCCGAAAATGTTTCGGTAACGTTATTTATTTTGTTATTGTTGACAAACTAATTTAGTTACAGTTTCGGGGTTTTTTTCTTAAAGTAATTGTTTATCAACCAATTAATTGACACTAATAATTATTATCAGATATCGGATAACATATATTTTAACAGAAAAGTAACGCTGCTTAGAAAATACATTTATATATTTAAACTATAAGTTTTTATGATTAATAGGATAGTAGGAAAACAAAATCTCGATAGCGTGACTTTCATTTAGTATACTCTTTTGATAAAATTCTATTAATCAATATTGGTGTGCCTTCATAAAATATTACATTTAAAAATACCAGAATACCGAAAATAGTAATAAGATTATTGTTACAAATAACGTTATTGGAAAATTTGAAATAAGGTTATGGATACGAATTTCGTTACAAAAAAAATAAGGTAATAATTTGGTTATTACGTTACGTTACATTAATGATTACCAACACTGAAATTTTTACATAAATTAACTATAATATGAATTAATTATACAAAATTTTGTTAAATAATCTGTAAAAATCTAAATTCTTATTAAATTTACTCCCAAACCCATCCAATAAAATATTCAAAAATTAAAACAATATTTCAAAACATTCAAAACAACGTTTTATGTAATGACTCCAGTAATTATAGCTGAGTTTAGAGTTTGTTGATGAAAAGTTTTATTAAGAGTATAAAAATTCTACAAAAATTAAATAATTAATTTTGTTGTAAAAATTCTTAAATATTTTAAAACTTGAATAAATATCATAGGATGATAATTTACACCAATTGGGTAAAGAAAGTTTAAGGGTTGAAGTGGAAAGACAGGAAATTACAAGAGTATGGTAAAAAAAGGTCGTATTATAATTGTCAATGTCAAGTAAATGTTTAGGATATAGTTTAATGATGAAATTCAATGAATTCACATTGTTTATGTTAATATAAAATTTTTTGTCATTATTTTTCCTATTTTCACAATAACAAGGCGGAATTTTGATTTAATTAGGGTAAGGGTATGTACTATAACTTCAAAGATATTTAATAAATTATTTTGTAAGATTTTCTATTTACTAACATTAAATAATTAATATTAAATCAAATTAATTTTAAATATTTTAATATCTGAAATAATTTATTAAAGTTCTGCGAAGAATGATTTTTTTTAACCTCTTGTAGTCTCAGACTAAAAGTATTCGTTCGTAGGATTGAAATATAAAAATAAACAAAAATATTGAAGTATTATGAGATGTAGCAATAAATTAAAAAAATAAAATAAATAAAAAATTCCAAAATCCGAAAAAGAGGAAGTAAAATTGATAATAAAAAAGTTTCGTAAATATTTTTAAAAATATTTAAATTATTATATATAAATTTTTCACTTACCTTAAATTCTTTACTTTCTTTAACACGTAATTGTGCTCGTGTTACTTCACCCATTTTTGGTCGACCCAATAAAGCCATTTTATCTTCCTCAGTTAAATCCTCTGGAGCTTTTGCTTCAGCTGCAGTTACTTTTTCAACTAAGTCGTCTTTTTATATGTACACATTTTTGTTTTAGATATTTTGTATATATATATATATATATGTATATACAATTGTACATATATATTTATACATAGAATTTATTTATATTATGTAATAAATAAATAATTGTTTTTGTTTGCAGCAAAACAAGTAGAGAAAAAAAAAGAAAGATGAAATAAATGAAAATAAATTTTTAGAATTAAAAATCATTTTATAATAAATTTTGTTGTTTTTTTTTTTTGTTATTTAAAAAATAAAAAAAATTAAAAAATAAAATATAATAATTTTTTTTTTTTTTTATTTATTTATTTTTAAAACGTTTAACAGAAATAATTTTTTTATTGAACAAAAATTAATTTTATTTATTTAAATAAAATACATAGTAACATTTAAAAAAAAAATTAAATATATTTATTAATTTTATAATAATATAATTTTTATTTTTTATTGTAATAAACGAGAAAAGTTAACACAAAACAGAATTTAATAAAATATTTGGCAAGGGAGTGAAAATAAATAATAATAGGGCGGGCGTTGGGCGGCTGATAAATTGTCTTATTGTAGGGGGTGGGTTTGGTTTGCTGCAGGTTTATTTACTAGGCGGAGTATAAAATTTCTTATATATAACAAAAATATTCCATTAAGAATTTTTGATAATAAAATATATAGAAAAAGGCTTAAAATTAAGTTTTATAAATAAATTTATATTATGTATAAGAAAAAAGAACACACACACAAATACAAATAACAATAAAATGAATAATCGTCCCAAGGGATGATATTTATTTTTTTTTTGCTTATTTCGTTAAAAATTTAAATATAGTTAGGGAAATTTCTTATTATTATTTGATTACATTTTAACAGAATATATTTTTTTATTTAACTTAAAATAAAAAGAGAAATGTAATGTGTGTAAAAATGGACGATTTTTCTTTATAGTTTAATACAAAACAATTTTATAGGATTATTTACAGAAATTGTCCTTTAAATTTGTTGGTGTAATTCTTATTTTTTTTTAGAGATTATTGTTAGTATGGTTTTTGTAAAAAGATTTAAAATTATATATACAAAAAAAATAAAATAAAAAATTACAGGATTATATGTATAATAAAGCTAAGCAGTTAGAAAGAAACTCTGCTGATAAATAGTTTTCGGTTTTAGAATGATTAGGAGAAAATTATATTTATTATATAAACATTTAAGATTTGCAACCCTTAATGTATTAGTTAATTTAAAAATGATTGTTGGTTCATTTTAGGGATTTTTTTTTATTGTAAAATTTTATTTAAATTTAAATGTATTATAATTTATTTAATATTTTTTTTAAATTTATTAAATATGGAAATTGTAATAAATATAAAAACTTTTCTATCTTTTATGAAACTTTTTTATTTCTATTTTTCTAATCTATGATTCTAGAAGAAATTATTTTTCAGTTAAGAAAATTTTAATTTATAACTATACATTTTCCCTAAAACCATAATACTAAAATGATTACAACTTTTTGTATAGAATATTTGAAATATTTTGCCAATATTAAAGTGGATCCGATGAATTGGAATTCATTTATCATAGTAGTACAAACCACAATATTTAAACTAAATTTGTAAAATATTTAGATTTCTATAACAAAATTTACATATGTATTAATGGTCAAAGACATAAATTTGGTACAAATTTGATTAAGCTCCCGTATTTATTTCAGATACTGCAGAAAATATTCTATAAAAGTAATTGTTTCATAAAATTTTAATATTTAATTTATAAATAAAAAAAACATTTATTTCAATTGAATTTTCCTGCTTCATATTTGTGTATTTAAAAAAAAAAAATTAATAATAAATATTTTTATATTTATATTTTCCCAAAAAAAATTCGATACACTTTTCCTTATATGTGAATGACATGATGTACTATACTAGATATTAGATATTAGATACTTTTATGTAACATATTTTTTTTTTGTCAGAAAGTTTATTTATGAAAACGTTTTGTAAACATGATGTCATAAAATGAACTCATAAAATAAACATAAATCGATCAAAAAAATCTGCGACAAGTTATGTATATAATAAATATTTAATTCAAAATTATTTTTAATAAAAATATTTATTAAAAAAGAACAAAATTCAAAAGAATAAAATTATAAATATTTTTTTATTATTTTTGCCATTTATGGATAATTTATTTATGTAACATGTATAAATAAATGAAGGACTTTTTTTTGTTAATTACATATTCAAATATTTGAAATAGTAAAAGTAATTTTTTGAAAGGGATAAATTGTTTTAAATTGGAAACATACAAATTTCATTAAATTGAATTGAAAATAAAATATAGAAATTAAAATGAAATTTAACTCATGAAACTTCTACAAGAATTATAAAAGTTTTATTTTTTCTAATTAATTTTGGGTTTTTAATGTAATGTCGATAAGTCCATCAGTAAAGTTGTATGTCCATCAGAAAAGTTAATTGCATTGTTTGGGTAGAACCGTAGAATTTGTATCCAGCATAATTAAATGTCTTTAATCAGGGGGCCGGAAAACGTTACGATTCATTATGTTATTCGATAACATTGTGAAAAAAATGCATGTCATTAAGTAACGATTATAAATTTAAACCTTTTGATATTTAGCACTACGTAGCGTTGCGCGAAACTTTATTTATAATATATGTTATAGTATTTTTTATGATGAAATTTTGGAAATTATTTCTTTAAAGAGGTTTATTTGACAAATTGGAATAAGTTTTTCATTATACATAAAACATAAAGAAAATTTATGATTCTTGCGTGATGCATTATGGAGTTCCTCTAATAACGTAGCAATATTTACTATTTCTTTAAATATATAATTTACTATAGTAACTGAAACTACTGAAATTTTGGTTAACATGTTCACAAATTCATCGCCGTCATAAAAGCATTATTAAAAAGCTATGTAGTGCTACAAAAATATGGGTAAAGTTAATTAAATTTTAATTCATTATTATATTTTTATGTTATAGTTCTGGTTTTTGTATTTAAGATATCATGTTATTAAAAATATCAATTTTAACATAAATCAAATAATAAATTTTTTATATCTTATTATAATAGCTACAACAGTAGCACAGTAGTGTAATATTATATTGATTTTAGGGATCCAGTCTCTCGATATAGTTCTAAAACATTTGTAAAATTAATTTTTTATGTTTTTTTTTCATCTTTCAACTAAACTCTCTGAATTTTATACCCAACTACTTTAAAATTCAAATGATAATCTAATACTTTCCTCCATTATGTAATATCCTTAAATTTTATTTATTCTTTGGGTGTAGTATAAAATTATATTGTAAATTGAATATATTATAAATAAATTTATAAATATTTAATAATATTAGTTCTTCAGAGACTTATAAATTATGCTTAAATTCGCTTAGTAGCTTCAATAAATATATATTCAAAATTCCATAAAATTATAAATTTAAGGAAAAAATATAAACTTTTTTTTCTGGTAAATACCGAAAAAAAAAATTATATACATATGTAGTGAAATACCTTTTTTTTTAATAATTTCATTTACTGTTATATAAATATTTATATAAAGTACTGTGATAGTATCTATTAGGTGTATCTATGATCTGTTTTTATAATTTCAAGTCATAAAATGGGCGCGCTTACCTAGTAAAAATATGTAATCTAATTCATAATGTTTACATAAAAATTTTATATCCTGTCAAGGAATTTGCTCAGTTATTTCATTTTTTTTTATTATTCGTTGTTATGCAAATAGAATTTTTTTTTTTATTATTATTATTATTTCGTTCATATTTATAAATATAGGATTAAAATTTATAATATTTTTTCGAAGGAATAAATTGAGTTTACCTGACTAAAATAACTGATATTTATACATATATATAAATAAAAAATAATAATAATATTTATTTGAATTATACTTTTACATATAATTTTTTTCAGATCCTTTTTTTTATAAGATAAATGATCTAAATGTGACATAAATCGTTGATATTTTGTTGATATCTATTTATTTGTGAATCATTTTTTTTGATAGAATTTAGTGTATTATTATTAAAGGTTTTTTATGTAATAAAAACATAAAATGAAGGAATTTTATGTAATATTTTTAGTATTAAAATATATAAGTGTTAAAATGATAAAAACAGTTGAATATAATTAATATGAAACTGGTAAAACTCTTTAAATTCTTAATGTAGAAAATAAATTTATACAATTTAATTAAACTACAATTAAATATTAAATAAAAAAAAAAAATTAAGTAAATATTTTTTTTACTGAAATGGGACTAATACATAAATGACTAATTAGATAGATTATATCGCTACTTATGCAATTATGAATTTTAACTATATACAATTTATAAAAAGTGTAAGAGTAAATTTTATGATATTTTACAAATTGTTATGATGTTATTAAGGATATAAGGATTTTTAATACATCCTTTACAAATTAAGTGCATGACAAATACTAATTTATATTTTAAATAAAAAAATTCTTATTGTGTAAAGAATTATTTAAAAAATTCATAAAGTTAAATTTAAATTATATTATGGCATTATTTAGTGTGGTAATATTTTCTTTTTAAATAATAATTAAATTTTTTGTTTAGTAAATTTACTAATTTTCAATGGACAGGACAAAACCTATTTCATTTTATATGACATTTTTTGTGGAGTTTTCTTTAGTATTTATATATTAAATTTTAAATTTTTTAGGTAATTATCTATTCTATATTAAATATATAATCTCTATTAGTTAAAATAATAAATAAATTTTAGAAATGGGTATAAATTTTAACTCAGATATCGTCGGATGAGTTCTGAAAGGATCCATACGACATCAACTCAGTTTCGAGTAAAATTGATTTTTGTTTTGGAAAAAGAATTACAAGCTCATTTTTCTTTTAAATATTACAATTAGTAAAGATTTATTATCAGATTTTAAATACAAAAATATTTAAAAGCTATCGATAATTTTGACTTTAGAAATCAATTCTCAAACGAGAAATGACCAAAATTGTTTTTTTTTTCATACACGTGGGTCAAATTTCCATGTATGTATATGGTGCACTTTAGAACTTAAATACAAATCTCAAATCTATGGAATCATTATTTGACACATATCCATATAAAATGAAAATTGGCATATACGTGATGGGGTCAATTAAGAATTAACATGTTTGATATGGAGCATTTCAGAAATAAACAATTTTTAACATTTACTGATTGTTTTCATGATAATGAGTTGTTTATCTATGATTTCGTAAATATGGTTATAATTGTGGGTTTGTGTGGTTATGTGTGGTTATTGCCGTACATTCTAATTGCGATGCTTCTTTTGTCGATATTTCTAATACTTAGAGTAATATTAAATTAATATTTGTGTTTGGATAAATAATGGCAAATTACAATAGCATCTTCTGTTAGTAAGTACAATAATTGCATTTCAAATTAAATGTTAGCTTCTGTGACCTTGTATAATTTCATCGTCTGTTATATAGTGTACAATGTAGTCAGTTTTCGGTATATAATTGTATAGTTTGGCGCCGTTCTAAGTTATTAATTTCTCGTGTAATTATATTTTCAACAAATATTAATGCTGCCTAAAAGTATGCAATTTACTGTTATTTTGCATATAATTTGAATAAATAATAAACAATAACACTACTACATACATACAATTACATTTTCTTCGATATTATCATATTATTATTCACATAAATTTACTAGAAACAATATTTTCATATTAAAATTATTCATAGAAATTTATGTATTATAAGTAAATTAATAATCTGTCATTTTATTCATATGGAAATTGTAAGTCCTTTTTGTTTTTGTTTTTGAATATATAAAAAAATATCCTGTATTTTGACAGGATATAAGTTAAACAAGTAAAAATAATAATAATTTACTAATACATATATCAGTTATTTTACTACACACACGTCATAATGATATGAAATCTGTTTAAAATGATTATGTGAAAAAATAACAAAAATCCTACAATAAAAGGAAATAATATTGCAGATTAATGTTTTTTTTTTTGGGAGCATCGGTTAGTAACATAAAAAATTATTTTTCCTTTTTGTTGACTCATTTTTTTTTTTGGGTTTATTTATAGAATTATTCTTTTGAATTATACAACGCATTGACACATTCCAAAGCCCCCTACACACAAATATATTATACATATAGTGATATCATATAAAAATTGTATCAACTCACTTTTAATATCATAATAATCCCTTTACTAAATTTCCAGTAACTAAGAAAAAAAAAATTCCCTTTTGACAAACATTTATATATAGTACAACCATATTTACATATAGAATACATTTATATGTATAAAAATATATGTATGTATATAGAAAAAAGGCTATACATTGTGAATAAAGAAATAAAGATGCCTGAAGGATAAAATTATGTTTATTGAAAGACAGAAAAATAATACAAAAAAAATAAATTTACCTTTACATATATCAAAAGAATGATATGAATTGGAAAAAAACTTCGAACCTATGGCAAGCTAACACAAATTTTTTTAAAGGGAAATCGATCGAAATAGACAGTACAACATTTAAGAACAAGTTTAGTATATTTTTATTAAAAATAAAAAGAATAAACTTATAAATTTTATAAAATTTGTTAGTCGGTTAAGAATTTTACTTTGACAAAAAAACTAATAAAAAAAATTTATCTCCATAGGAAATCGAATCTCAGGACGCGAGGACCATAAATAAAGTTAATTATACAGAAATATTTTTTTGTTGGACAAATGTTTTTATGTTAATTAGAAACTATTTTTATATATTTTAAATTTTCCTTTCTACAATCTCCTAAAACATAATAATTCTAACTCCTGGATATTATAACACCAAACCACATGAATCGAATTTAATTTGAATTGTTTTTCATTTTCTTTTTTTGCCAGTTTAGATATTTTTGGTTGACAGATATACGATTACATTGGCTTTCGTATAAGGAATTTATTTTTCTGATATATTCGCAGTAGAAGGTTTCTTTTAAAGATATGAAATTTAAATTTTGTACTTAAAATTTTGTTTATCATTATATGAAAAATCTCTACATCTTGTTAAAAAATGAAGTAATTTATATTGACGTGTTTGGATATTTGATATATGTTAAAAATATTTTCTTATGTAATTTTCATTTTTTTTTATGGAATTTTCCAAATATTATATATGTGCATATTTAAAGATATAAAATAATATCTATTCAAAAATAAATTATGTGATTATTATTATTTTTTGTATATATGTATTATAAATAAATGACAGATCAGAAAATATTTTGTCATATTGGAATGACATTGAAAAAGAGATGGAAAATTTTGAAAAATAAAGATATTATATATTTTCTTTTTTTGTTGTATAGGCAGGCATAAAATCACATAAATATAAATTGAAAATAAAATGTTGTACTTGTTGGGTTTGTTGTTTAGTCATTTTCGTTTTCATTCTTTAGAATGAGATTATTGGAAACGATATTAAAATTTAGAGCCGGTCAAAAGTTTTGCAATTAAGAATTATGATTTTGAGACATATATTTCAAAAAATTTAACATTAGTACACGTTTCACTAGTCGATATGTCAAAAAATGTCAAAAATGTTCCGAAAATTTCTAAAACTAGTCCAAGATTTTATCTCTTTCGGGATTATATAATTTTACATACTGTCTCTTACTAGAAGAATGTCATTATCATTGTTAAAAAGACTATCTAATCATAAATATGGTAACAAACATTAAAAAAAATAAGTATTGACGATTAAAATTTAATTTAATATTCATATTTTCTTATTATATGTTGAAATGTGCTCATAAGAAATTCATATTGAAAGGATACACAATATAAAAAGATAAGGTAAATAAAATATATAAATATATAAAAAATTTCTTTTGAATATTACTTAAATAATAGGTTATATTGAATGCGTAGGGGATGATTGTAATATTGGTTGAATGTCAATAAACATTACAATTAAAATGAATAGAACTTTTTATATTAGAAATTAGTTTTTATTATTTTATTATGATTGGTTTTGTCCCTTTTAATATTATCAATATAATAATAAAAAAATAATTCTGAAGGAATTTATAAGATAATTTGTCTACAAATAGTATAAATAAGTTTTTATCATAAATGACCTTTCTTTATTCATGATAATAATATACATAAAATTTATGTTGAAAAAAGATAGACAACAATAAATTATAAATTAATATCGTTTTTTTTATTTTTATAAATTTGGGGTTTAATTAAAATGATATCAACATAATTTAATTAAATTTATATATTTTTGAAACTCATCAAGAAAAAACTTATAATTTAAAATATAATTTATTTGCTTTGAAAACGATTTTGTTGAACAATTTAAAGTAAAGTGAACAGAGAAATTCATTAACAAAGTTTAAATATTTCCGAATTAGCGTTTTTGCGAGTCGATATTATGCCTATTGGATCTTGACGATTTGTATATTTTAAACTAGGTGGGTTATTTTGATACCCAACAGTTCCATATAAGATTTGAGTTTAAAAAAATTTGAAACAATGAATTTTCAGATAATTTTATACATAAAATGCTAAAAATTTCATTGATTTTGATCGAAATTTACTTAAATTTAAATGATTATGGTTCTATTAATCAAAATGAAATAACTTATTTGAAACGTATCGCAGAAACATTTATATACAAATTTTTTAAATGTAAAAAACTATTAATATTAAAAAGTCGTTTGAGGAGTGCAAGCAATAAATATTTCTTTCTAAGTACGAATATATAAAAAGTTTCTGAAGTATTTTATTCATTCAACTTAATATACAGAAAACAGCAGAGTTTCTTATTATTTGATATTTTCACACCCTTACCACAAAAGCAAATTGTTAAGCATTTTTATAAAGAAGACAAAAAGTTGTTGTAGAAAATTGTTATTTATCATGCATAATTTTTGTACGACAACTAATTAAAAATTTTTATGTACAAATGCATAAAATGTTGAAATATGAAAAAAAATTTAAGCGAAAATAATAATCTAAATTAATGTTTGAAATTAATTTATGAGTTTTTATATATACATAATACGAAAAAAATATAAAATAAAAAATAAATAAATTTAAAAACTTTTAAAAATAAAATAAAAATGAAATTTGTAGGCGCTGCTATTTGGCAATGAAAATTCTTTAAATAATTTTCTGATTTCGAAATTTGATCGAATAATATTTTATAGGAAAATGTTTTTTGGTTTAGTTAGAAACAATGCAAAATGCAAAAATTAATTAAATTTATTAAATTATGACAAAATATTTTGCAAGTTTATTTCTTATCAGATTAAATTTGCTAGTAAAATAAAAATTATTTTCGGCCCCAAAACAAAATATTTAATTTTAATCATAATTATGATTTTTAAAATCCGAAATTTAATCATATACAAACGTTAAAATAGTTATATGAAAATAATTATTATTATCGAACAATTACGGGAACTGTTGTGATAGAAAGATATATTGAAAAAATGAAAATTACTCAAAATTTAGAACCACGAATATAAAAAAGTAGAGAGTGCGTTTTTATTTGATTTTTGTTACATTTTTTTTTCTGGAAAAAACTATGTGGTATAAATATGGCTTTAGGCTTCACCATTGAATCGTAAATGTAAAGTCGGAGCTACCGATAATCTATGCAAACACGTATAAAACAATATACGAAATGACAGTGCACAGTAATATGCAGTTTATGCTGAGACTTTAACGAAACCTCTCTGTTCTACTGGAGACACAATCACAACATTTATATTAACGTCATTATTTTAATATACATAAGAAATTTTGCATTGCTTATAACATTTTTGTAACACTTTCATATAAATTACATTACATATTAACAGATTAACAGAAATAAATAAAATCATAAAGAATTAAGCATAAAATCATAAAAATAATTAAAGCACTTCCCATTTGTACATTTAATTAAAAAAAACAAATTTAAGCTGTGTTTTTTTCATATTTTTTTGATTTATTAATTGTTCTGTTTTTTTTTTTTTTTTTTGTAAATTTTGAATATATGTAATACGTATATAACATTTATTAAACATTTATTTCACATAATATGTAAATAAACAATTAAATTTGTATTAAAACTCTACCACACTTAAAATTGCTGAATAAATACAATATTTTTTAAAGTTTTTTTTTTTTTCGTTTTTATAAAATAATTAAATAATTCAACAAAAAAAAAAAAAAATATATAGAAACTAATATAAATTAATATAAGATAGAAACATAAAAAATAAATAAATAATATTCGAAATTACTTACAAAATTCAACATAGTAGCGGTGAATTTTGATAAAGATACAAGATTTTTTCAAAATTTTCATGTATTTTTATGATGTTGCAATTGCAATATTATGCGATCATTAATTATACAATTTTTTTTTTTTCATATTACGAAATGTTTTATATTTTATTTTTTTTTCAACGATAAAATTGTTTTTTTTTTTTTTTTATTTCGATTATTTTTTGTTTTGTAAATTTTCATGTTGATAAATTATTTTTAAGTTTTTTTTTTTTTTTGTTTTTATATTTTTTTTTAGATTGCAAGCCAGCCGACAATGATAAACATAAGCCAAGAGATAGAAAATAAAATGATGCATTTTAAAAATAAGTTTTTTTTGTTTGTTTGTAATTTTTATATATATAATTTTACATTTATTTGAGAAAAAATAAATCAAAAAAAAATAATAAAAAAATGAAAAAAAAAACAGCATTTTACAGAATTTTTGAAAATTTATAGATAAAGAACGATCTGATAATGGTTTTACATTTCAACAATAGTGTATATAATATTGGGTAAATTCTTTAAAACTCTCTAAAAATTGAATAGAAGTTTTGGGTCAACCTTAGCATATCAGTTTGCTTTCTAGTTCTCAAAATGTAAAATGCCATACATTTGGAGAACTATGTAAAATCCACTGCCATTTCGATAGTAAACTCTCATTAATGGCATTACACTTAGTTCTCAAAACAATCAGTCGAGAATTATATTATCAGAATAGAATGAAATTTACAAGAAGCAACATGTTACATATTAATTTTATGTGGTGTTTAAAGAGAGTACGATCTCTCTCATAATATGAAATATAATTACTCTTTTGGTTATTTCCTTTATGGAGTTTTCTTTGAAGTGTTATATTTTCTATTATGTTATGACGAAGATGTTGCAGAAAAGTTATGTTGTTTAGATGCCGATAGAAAAAATGCAGATAAGACTTTCTTTCTATTATATTTCTTTTTTGAAAGGTAGAAAAAGCTCGGTATATCTGGCGATCATGCTTTCAACAGGACACTTAATGATAAGAGATCAAGCCTTTAAGATAAGGCGATCCGAAGTATAAACATATATAGAGAACGCCTAGTCGATTGAACACTTTTTGTGTCACTGTTCCTGACTCAAATGTTTTGGTTTTTACTACATGATTGGACTGTATGAAGCAGAATTTGAAATCGACTCTCTATTTCGGTCAAAAGAGTTGTTGGTTCATCCAATCACCACTGCATTTTGTAACATGAAGTTTCGAGGGAAATAGAATGGGCCTGATTCTTGGCTAAGTGCATAAACTCTGGCAGTTATATAGAATTAATTAATCAATCAATTAACTATATATTTTTTGCTACAACGTATATTTAATTTTACATAGATATTACTATCATGAATTTAAGCTTGCTAAGTGTCAAGACTGATCAAAATTTTTATATATTCAATTTGATAGTTTGTGCTTTGTTTTGGGTTATATATATTTTCTTTGATCATTCTGAATAGTAAGTGATACAGGATTGTCAGATCTTCTATTTAATTTTCAATAAGTTCCAAAAGATTTATCTAAGCAGTTATACTGTTCTTGCAATAAGGTGCAAGTAAAACCATTGTCAGTAGAGTTCTCTATCTAATATGTTTTTGTTTTGAAAATTTAAGGCAATTAGTTTTGAATGATTTTTTTAAACCAATTTTTCACATTGTAAAAATGAGCGTTAATTGATTTTTTTCAATTATTATTATAATCAGCCCAATTTGAGCGACATCTAGCGTACAATTAAAATATATATTATTGTTTTTATGAAAAATTCTGGAAAATTTGTCCAAAAAATCATGTAAAACATTATTTATACCAAAAATAAAAAATTATGTTATAATTTTGGATATTACTAAATAAGAAAATTTCAACTTTCTAAAACAAAAACAATGAATTATGTTTTCTGAAAAGCATTTGTTTTTTATATGTTGACGTTGCAATTACAGCTTAATTAAAAAAAAATCTATTTTCTGCTTCTTTTTTTTAACTTTTTTGTTTTATAGATTTATGCGTTTCACATAATAAATTAAAAAAAATTATATATAACGACACATTTTTTATATTAAAATCACAGTAAAAAAAAAAAAAAATTTTAATTAATTAATTTATAATTTTTTTTTTTGCTTTTTAGTTTATTTTGTGTTTTATTTGTATTTTGTTATATTGTATTTTATGTTGCACATATTAGATACATTTGTTGTTCTTATGTTGAGTGTTTTTGTTTTATATAAATAATGATATTAACCCATTTGCACAATATTTAATTTAAATGTACTGTAGCGTTAAAACTCTTGTGTAGTTTGGGGTTAGTATTATATTTTTTATTGAGAAAATTTTATAATGTGTGTGTGTGTGTGTACGTAAGTATATGTTATTGACACGACTAATTTAAAAAAAATAAATATAATAATCTAAAGGATATTTAGAAATTGTTACAGCGATGATGATGTATTTATCCTTGTTTTTAATATGATTGGTTTTAATTTGTTTAAAATTTTCAATGAAACTAATTAAAATCAAAGTTTTTAAAATAAAAAATAAAAAAATTAAAATTATATGTTAAATTTAGAGTAAATTACATTACGATATATTTTCGTATTAATCCAGGAATTTTGTATTTAATAAGGTTCAGTAAATAATACAATTTTATCAATTTTTTTTTAAAATAGATCAGAATTTTGTATAAAAATATTTGTTTGTCGCTATTTTTAGAAAATGTATTAAAAATAATCTTAGTTTGGCTTCCAAAATTTAGAATTTTCTAGAAAACATTAAGGTATTCAAAACGGTTAATAAAGTAACCGAAATTAGTTATTATGCAATGTAATATTTTAATTTATTAAAATTACAAATGTGCAGTATTTATAGAATAGGTAAAGCATTGAAAATATGGAAAATTGAGATTTTTAACAATATGTGATAAATGAATTATGAAGTTTTACATGTAATTAGGGTGAACAAATTAATAATTTAGAGAAACTAGAGATTACTAGATATATCAATAACGACATGGACATGATATTATCACAATACTTTTCATTTTAATGATACCATATCACAAGTATATTGCACCCTGTAATTAAATTTCGAAAATTTAATTTTCCACAATAATAATAATTTTAGTTATAAATGGAAATATTCTATTAAATTTCGGTTCCACTATGAAATATCAATGAAAAATATTAAAAAAATTAATCAATAAGTTTTGATTAAGTGTTTTATAAAATTTTAATTGATTAATTAACATTTTTATAGATTTGTGGTCATTAGAATTTTATGTATTTGTTTTATTTCTTTTTCCAAACCATAAAATATGAAACTACAGAAAGGATGGTGTAATAAATTGTGTAAGGATTAGTTTTGATTACAAATTTCCATAAAATAAATTCTAAAACATTTAAATTTCAGGATATTATGACATATTTTGTTCATTGAACCAAAAAAAATCTAGTTTAATTCGGAGCTGATATAAATATTGCAAAAAAAAACTTTCAAAGTTGAATTTTAGCGACAATTTAGAAAAAAACCTTCGTTTCAAGTAAATATTCTCTGACGAATTTAAAAATTTCATGAAAATTCCTGGATTAAGATGAAAAATTATGTTTTTTTACTATCTTTTATAGATGATATGAAAATGAAAAACATAATAAATTTAATAATTATTTTACACATTTTCTGTTTATACTTGTTTAAATATAAAAATTAGAAATAAAACATCACTTCCTGAATAAAATTAAAAAAAAAAAAAATTAAAATTATGAAAATTCACCTATTCTAATTTATAAATAAAAACAAAAAATAAATAATTAATTGTTAAGAAAATGAAAATTAAAAAAGAAAATCTATTTTTTATTTTTTTTACTAAAATTTCAAATCCAAAGAAACTCCTTTTATCTATAAACTAAAATAAAAAAACAAATTAAAAAAAAAAGATTTATTCAAATGGAATGTGCTCCGTTTATTTGTTTATATCTGTATCTTTGGGGTTTTTTTGTATAAAATAATAGGAAATAATATTGTAAAAAATACATAATTTATATAAAAAAATTTCGTATTTACATATAAAACAGAGTTGTTAAATAATTTATAATAAAAAATAGTAATTACAAATTTAATTACATTACTAAGTAATTTAAATTTTATTAGGTGATTGCTTTGAATTAAAATTAGCTTGTATTGATTGATATTTCAGTAATGTTAAAAGTTACAATTAAAAAATAATTCAGTACTTCAATTAATGACTTGACTTAGAAGTATAAAAAAATTATAAAAAAAAAAGTAATTAAAAAAGGCCCAATAACATTCAACAAAAATGTATTTTATCTATTTCATCGCACTTAATTGCTTGTATAAAGAATTAACTGCTAAAAAAGATTATTCTTGGGACCCATTTCCTTGGCAGCGGGAAATTGGTGCTTGGGGCTAAGATTGATTAGGGTTAGATATTCGATTACTAGGTTAAAATCTTGTATTCAACCATTTGATTTTCTAAAAGTGAAAAATTTAAAAGACCAAAAAGATTGAACTTATAAAATTTAATCCAATTCAATTAGTCTAAAAATACAAGTTACACAGAAATTCAACCAAAATAAAATAAATGGGAGCAGTTAAACTCGATTCAGAACGTAATCCACAAATTATATAACTTCAATTTCAATTTTAAACTCTAGTATCTTGTGTTGAGCCTAACTGCCATATAAAGTTATAAAACATTAATACGTTTGATTTTATCAATGATAATTTGATATAAAAAAATAATAAAACTACTTCATAATATTTTTGTAGGAGCATTGCCATATAAAGAACATTTTCCCTATTCCATTTCCACTTTTTGTCGAATGTAGTTAGGACCTTTTACTTAGTTATGTACTACTTTTCTTAAATTATTATATTATTGAAATACAAATCATCAAGCTAAACATAATTCAAACTAGAATTAATGTGTAAATTAATTCAAATTAGTATGATTTTAAATTACAAAAATAATGTATATTATTTAACAACCCTGATATAATAAAACTATAAATATGGTACCGTATACTATTTAACTTTGAAATTAATGAAAATTAATTTTTTTTTTTTTTTTAAATGAATTTTTGCTTTGAAGTAATAAAGAAATTTAAAAAAAATAAAAAATATTGATATATTAAAACTTGAAATTTATATATAAAAATAAATTATTTAACTTTTAAGAATTTGAAAAATGATAATTTTATGATAAATAAAATGTAATAATATGAACGACATCAATTGAATTATATTGTTTTTAATTAATTACAAGATTTAAAATATAGAAAATGAAGAGAAAAACGAAAAATCAATGGAATTTCTTTAAAGAATTATATAAATTCAATTTTTTTTAATAAATATTTTGTAAATCAATCAAAAAATTTGAAATATTATATAATAAGATTTTATTTCTGTTTTAGGTTTTTTGTGTATATATATATAATAGAAATTTATGATAAGAATTATATAATATTATAAATTTATATAAAGTATATAAGAATATTAGAAAAAAATTACCTCCAACCATTTGTGGTTCGCCTAAATTAACATAAAATAGAACATCTTTTTCGTAGCTGCCTTCTTCAAGGATACCAATTGTTATAAGATTCCTGCGAAAATAAATAAAATAAAAATACAAAATATATTGAAATTTTTTTTTCTTAATATAATTAATTTCCTTCTGGTGACAATAAATTTACTTTAAAATTTATACGAAGATTTTTTTGTGAAAATTCCGAATTTATATATGGGATATGTAAATAATTTTTATAATGGTTTTGGTAAAATTAATTTTACTTTTAAGATTTGTTATATCAAGGAAAATATTTTTATTAGATGTAATTTAACAATAATTTTTTTTAATATTTCACCTTTTTGATATATTTTTATATTTTGTGAGGTACATTTCGAACATTTTTGCAAGGATGGTTGCATGACTTTGAAATTAAGACTGAGAAGAACAAGACCCTGGAATTGGAAGTAAGACTAATGAAATCTATTTGAGGGAATGATGGCTTATTGCTTCAGGTAATAATTCAGTATGATGGATATTTGAATTTTTTTGAAAGCGACAAAAAAAGAACAAAATTTTGATTGTTGAAGATTACTTTATTTCTCAATGTAGTCTCTTTCAAACTCAACACGCTTAGTCTAAAGTGTTTCCAAAGTTTTTCTACCAATTATTTACCATGTTTATAATGATTTGTATATCAAAGATTGTTAAATAACAAACTACATCATCAATTGTTTCTTGATTGGACGAAAAACGCTTTCAAAAACTGATATTTATCATGTCACGGAATCGATGGTAGTACACAAGAGCTAAATCTATTGAATATAGTGTCAAGTAATTCGTACATCAATTGTCAATTTTTTCCGCTATAGTCGGCAGCATAGCTTATGCTGCATTGTTTTGATTGTTGTTTTATCTCCGGTGTGTAGTAATGGATTCTTTCAATCTTGCTTGAGAAATTTGTTCTGTTTAAATTTCTATGCCTCAGACATTTGACGCACTTTTAATCATTAATCATCTAATACTACATCAAACTCATTTAAACTCTAAAGTCCTTTTCTGAACATTTGGAAATGAGAGATCAGATTCCTTTAATATTTGCATGAACCTAACAAAACAAAGAATTTTGTCCTTGCACGATTTTGTATTTATTCAATTTAAAAAAAATCAAATTTAAACAAATTAATTGAAGGATTTAAATGAAATTTGTTTTACATTCTTCTGAAAGAAGAGATAGAAATTTTTGTTTTATAACTTTATATTATCGGTGTTGCTTTCAAAAATTTTCATAAAGTCCTCGTACTGAAAATATGATAAATTATAATTTATAAATAACTTAATTATCATATTTTTTGATAATTTTTTGGTAATTTTATTATAATTATTGACTTATGCCTGAGTCTGATGTATTATACGAAATTTAAACAGTTAATATATACAAAAAGTAAACTTAATTCAATATATTTTTTATCTATCTACTTACAAAAAATATAATGTAAAACAAAGCCAACAAAACCCCATAAAAACAGTGGCGAAACTACCGGTAGGCGAACGCAGCAAATGCTGCGGGCGCATGCAGATAAAGGGCACAATTGTTAGCAAACATTTTACGAACAATTACGTAATTTGTTCCGTAATCTAGATTTTAAATTTTAGTTCGAATAAATCCATTATTTAAAATTAAAACTAAAATAATACTATGAATGCTAATTCGAAAATGCATATATATAGGGATATCAATATCAACTTGATGACAACTGATCCTTGATAATGACATTCGAGACAAAAATATTACCTAGCACAAAACATTTGATACTTTTAGCAGCGTTAAAGTCATATTATCTTAAATGGTAAATTTCTTATTTGAAAATATAAATCAATAAAATTACTTTCTATTAATGGGGTATTTTAGAAAGTTTCAGTTGACGGCAACGCGTTGAATTCAATAAATAATGAATCTGTTAAATCTAAATGCCGGTGTAGTGAATACTGCGTCAAGTCCATGCCAAATTATTGATAATCCATGCTCAATTAACGATGAACATGAAAACAGCAATAATAAATTGAACTCTTTTTTTTTTTTTTAATTATAATTTTTAAAACAACAAAAATTTATGGTTTCTTTATTTAATTTGTGTGGTAGGGTGAGCGCAAATTGAACTTTTGCCTGGGGGCGCAATATTTGTAGTTTCGCCACTGCATAAAAAACCCGAATAAATTAATAAAATATAAATTGGAATTCTGGAATAAAGTAAATAAAATATATAGTAAACTAAATATATACAAAAATTATTCTACCAGTAAAACAAAATTTTTTATTGAAGGATGACGTTTAAAGCCAGAACCCCTTAATTTATATTCACACTTTAAGAGCGTTTCTGCATATACGAAACCTGAGAGCTTAAAATTAGCATATTATTCATTTCGTATGTGGTTTTCATGTAATAGTAATCAAACGAAATGATTTTTTTGTTATGTTTTGTGATAAGCATATCTCCATCATTGCCCCCATATGACTATTTTTCAGACCGTTTCCGAAAAATACAGAAAAATATAACATATTTTTATCCATGTTCGTGGTAAAATAAAGAAATAATTTTTTTTTTTTTTTTACAGATAATATTTTTTACCACAGTACCCAAGAGTTTTTTTCCATATAAATATTTCACTTATTATATATTTACTACTCGACATACAAATAATACTGAAAATATTAACCACAAAATGTAAACCCACAAAAAAAATCCTTTAATTTAGAGAAGATAAATGCTGATTTATGCAGGAACATTTTTCACTAATATCAAATACAAGAAAACTTTTATGATATTAGTATAGATAGATAGATAAATAGATAATATATTATGCAAATATTTTCTCAATTTAATTTGTATAATAATTTTTCAACTTTCTGGTGGTTATTCAGGTAAAAATACTAGTAAAATATTTAACACAACAAAAAGAAAAGAAACATTAAATTTTAGTACATATTGGAAAATATGTCAAAATTATGAAAATTTTTATAGCTATGATTTTTCTTCTTTTATATTTACAAAAAAAAAAAGGAATCTTGTAAATAATATAATTTTAAGGAGTTTGAGTCATTTTCATACAATCAAAATTTCTTGTAATTTATTTTGATTATGTATAACGACTATATATGAAAAAAATAGGTCCTGGTAAATCCTTATTTAATGTTTTATCATGGAAAATTTACAATATCATATTATAATAAAGATTTATAATCAAGTAATTTAATTTAACTGGAAATGAGTTTATTATTTAAAATAAAGTGAAGAATTTGAAATATGTAACAAATAATTTAACTAAATAATATTTATATTTTATTGAATATCTTCTAGTTTTGCCCTGAATATCACATAACATTTGAGATGCAAATCAAAGGTCTTAGAGAATTGATCAAAAAATTCATTTTAAAAATTTAAATTCGAAACTTTTTAGTACAATCTACTGTGTAGAATTCTGGCAATTGAAATAAGTTCCACATAGTAAAATTTTACGCTTATGTTTACCATTTTTTTTTAAATATTCCATTAATTGATTCCTTAATTGATCAAATATATAAATTTCTAATTTTCCTGTTTTATTAATAAAAAAAGGACAATTTGAATTTAGAATTTTCTATCGCAAAAGATTTTAATTTTTTTGCTAAAAAGAACGAAATAAATTTTATATTATCTTTGCTATTAAAAAGATCAATTACGACGGAATTTTCTATTGCTTTCAAAACTTCAAATTATTGATTGAAATTTTGTCTAGTACTAAAAAAATTATATTTTGAACAAAAAATATTCTATACATAGAAGCATACGGAAATAATTGAGTCCTGTCAATTAAATTAAGATTAATCATGCAATTAGTTATGTTGTATGGAAAATATTTTTATATTATATAATTTTTAACAAATTCATTTGAAGTTTTTTTTTGGATATTTTCGAAATTTAATACTTTTTAGAATTTTTAAAATAATTTATGTTTACATTTTCCTTACGGTAACATTTCAGCAAAATCATTTAACCCAGCTCAACATTTCAATTAAAGTTAACTATGTTGAAATCTGAGCATAAGAATAATATTAATGGTTACAGGATAATTTTATCGTCATACAAATTCTCGACTCATTCAATTTATCAATCGAACATTTGTGATCGGAAAATTAAATTCTCGGTAATTTGTGTAATATTTTTTTTTAAATTTCATTTTATACAAAAATTTGAGGGACATAATTTATTACGAAGATATTTCTGACATATTAAAGTATCAATTTTGAATATTTACGGATGAAAGTATTACCATTGATACGTCATAATGTAGAGGTATACATGAATAATTGAGTAAAATAGAAATGTAGCCACTATGGCAACATAAAGATAAATTAATTTGAAATTTGATTTAAGTAATTACTTTTTGATATATTTTTCAATATTTCAGGGAGAAATTATTTATCTGTTTTTTTTTCCTTCATTCAATTAAAACTTGAATATATAGTTGAAAAAGTTATTTTTAAACGTTTTATCTAAATTAATTAAATTGAAAGCTTTAATATTTAATTACGAAAAAAAAAATAATAATATTCGAGGGTCGCTACAATGGGAAAATTATAAATATATAAACAGAGATTATATTACTTTAATAAAGTTAATTGGATTTTATATTAATATATATTTTGTAATTTAATAAATTGAATTAATTTCTTATTTTTAGCAAAATTTGAATATCTGATAATAGACTGAACGCTACCAATTAATTTATTTTGTTTATTTTAACCGTGATGAAAATGATTATACAGATTGTTATGGACTCACTTAAAAGGGAATTTAAAATCTGGAAAATTTGTGTAGTTGTGCATTGAAAATGTAGTTTTGTAATTGTAGATTTTTTTTACTCGTTAAAATATAAGTAAGCCAAACCGAATGCTGGCGGAATTTATTTTTTTCGTTGAAATTTCATGTCATTTTTTGTTATTTCTTTCCATTATTACCAACGACAATTCTATTATCTTAAATAAAATTTAATTAAAATCAAACAATATTTTGTCTTCCACTTTAGAACTTAGTCAAAAGTGTCAAGATATTTAACAATGACGGTTAATATTGTTCAATCTCGGCGGTATTTTTCCATGGTAAAAACGAGCATTGGGTTTGCTTTAATTGATTTCCATATGTTGAACATTTTTGGAAGCTAGCGCTATCGATTTATTCTCACATTACGATTAGACCTTAAATTTCAGAAATAAAATGGATTTAAAATCATTGGGAAAATAGATAAACATATGAAACGCTGTTGCCTACACAGCGACGTACAGAGATATTTTGTGACTACCCTACTAATATTTGGTCAGTAAATACCCAGGCTTCTATAGAAACCCATAGATTCCTTGATGACTAAAACCCTGATTTCGTGAGAACTCTGAAATCCATTACCCAGATATGTTAATATTAAACTTTTCTAAGAATGTGTTCTGTAGTTTCTATGTAATCTGAGCAAAACTGCCTTAACCAAGTGTCTTTACATTTACTCCCAATTATTAGGAATATTATTTGTGATCTGCTAAGGATGTTAATGTCGTTATTTCGATCTGGTTTTGAAAATGATGCATCATTTGTATGCATTTAATATTTATGTAACTAAAATCTCTTTAACTTTTTTTTGAAAGACAGTGTTTCAATCCACAAGGACCCTGGGTTGCCAGACATTAAACTCCATATTTAGTGAATTCATAAGAGTGTTGTCTACTAATTTTCGTGACTGCTAAAATAATAAAGATTAATTCGTTGCTAAGTCTTATTCTATAACTATACAACAGTCATGTAATTATCAATAATTCAATTATTATCAATAAATTTATATTAATTTTTCATATAAAACTTTTTTTTCAATTTGATATAATATTTTATTTGTTGAAATTCGGTATTGTAAATTTGATTTTTTCTATATCGTTATGGTTTTGTTAACACACAAAATAAAGAAACCATTAAAAAAATAAAAGTTGAATTTTTGTTATTATAAAGAAATATCGTTAAAATAAAATATGATTTATTACAATACATTTCAGTAATAATTTATGTTATAGAACTGGAGAAAAATATATCATTTATTTTGTAAAATAAATAAAATCAAATAAATAAAATTTAAGTAGAATATTTTTTATTTCAGAATTCTTAATAATCTAAAAGTTATTACTTTTATATTTATATGATTTCCAATCAAAAAATTTATAAGCATTTATGTTAAATGTTTTTTATATTATTTTATTACGAAACAAGTAGCGATTCACGTAGGAGTGTTGTATTGAACTTGACCTAAAAAACAATGGATTTAACTAAAACTTTTGGTATTTCCAAAAATTTAATAAAACATCCAAACATCTAATTACGCGTACGCAATAAAACCTCTACGTAACAACATTGACTAGAACACCCGCTCGTCAGATTTTAATGACATTTGGGTTTGTCATATATTTTCATTAAAACTTTTTCTTCATGCTCGACAAAAATGAGATTGGTACTTTCAGTATGGGCCCATTTCCTATTTTTGTTGAAAACTGTGTTTATTTTTGTTCTACGGAAAAAGTTTAAGAAAATTTTAGATTCAAATTTAGATGAAATTGCTAGTTTTCACGATTATGCTAAAATTTTCACATAATATTTCAGATGTTCATATTTTTAATAATTCTTATTGAACTAAATATGTTATTTACTGCTCCTGATATCGGGGGCTTCAATGGGTTCATGAGAAACTAACATATCAGCAGTTTAGTTTCCGAAGAAATCTGATTTATGTTTAAAATATGTACTTATTATTCGATTTTAATAAAATTTTGATACATATATATTAGTTTTGCAATCTAGATTTGTTCCAATTAAATTTGGAGTCGGTAGTTTATGTGGGTACTTCTCCAAATTACGAATTATAGAAAATACATTACTACTGATGTCTTAAAAAGAAAACTTTTAAAAATGCTTTTCTTTTTACAAAACACGACGGTATGCACTATTAATTTCAAATCTATATTGGACATAAATCACTATTGAATTTAACTACGAGTTATTTGCTCCCCCTAGTTAACAGCTTTTTATTTTTTATTTGCAAGTTTTATGTATTTTTGTATACAAGCTTGTTCTGATTAGCAGATTTAAAAATATAATAAGTAAATAAATAAAAATTTGTCAAGACAATCGCGTTAATAAACGAAAAATATATTTATAACTGATAAAATGGAGTGGATAATGTAATGTAAATTATATTCAAGCTTGATTAAGGTCATTTTAAGATTTTTTGAAAAATTTAAATAAATTAATTTTATATTATACTTTTGAGAACCAACATTTCTCAAAAGTATAATATAAATTTGTCTACAATTTACTTTTTAGTCTCTATATTTATGTAAAATATTATTACGAGTACTTTTTGAAAAACTACGAAGATCTGTCTAAGGGTCTTAAGGGTCAAAACATTCTAAAATATATTCGTTCGCACCTATTATAGTATTGTCTCATAGTAATTTTAATGAAATTTGGTACAACAATTATTTTATTTTGACCCCTTAAATTTAGGGTTGGTATCTTAACTGGGAATTATAAAAAATAAATTCTTGATGTATTAAGACATTAAATTTTTTTCCAAGTTACATAAATGATTTGATTCGGAGTTTTTTTTACATAGTAATGCTTTTTACAAAGGACTGGTATCATATATAAGTGCAAGTTAATTGACACCATCCTACCCTACGGTACTATAGCATCTTTATAACTTGCATTAAATTAAATCCAATTTAATAGTTCCATTAGAATTCGTAATTTTTGTGATTCGGTCTACGATATAACTCAGGACCCCTAATACGTTACAGCATATTGCACTACCATCTTGCCACTGTCGTTAATTAGTATTTGATTTCAGTAAATTGCACATTTATATGCAAAATAGTAAAAAAATCATACATGATACTTGATACATAACTATAGAACATTACATATAGATACAAACAGTTTTCAATATATTCCAATTATATTTGATTAGACTACATATTTAAATTTTATAAATATTTCCAATTTGTATGCAAAAACAAACTAAGTGAATAAATTTTATAGCTTATAGTTAGTTAAGAAAATAATAGTATACATATAAAAAATTAAATTATATACGTATTTCTTATATCCTTCCGATAGCCTGAGGAATTGTTACTTTCAGATCGAACATTGAATTAATATTAAATTCTTTATATAATAAATAGATACATTTATCACTATCAATTTTCATATATAATGTAATTTTATTGTATTGAAGAAAATATAAATATATAAACAATATTGAGTTTAACATTTTTACGATCCTGAAATTAACAACTATCATCATCGTATCCAAGTTAATCCAATATGTAGAAAAAATATATTGATCTTTTGGTTATAAAGACTTCGTTTAATATGTTTGTTTTTTATTTTTTTTATAAGTTTTTAATTAGATTAATACCTTAGGTTAAAATAAATAATGAGTTTTTTATGTTAATGACGATATGGCACGTATCAATTTTTTAGCATGTGCTAAATTTTTTTCTTCATTGTTTATATCTGTAATGAACCTTGTATACAATTTTAATTATCTAAAGTCAATTAATGTTACACATATTTTTGGTATTGGTAATCTGTGGTTACGGCTTGTTATCACGATTTGCAAAAATTAAACGTTTCATTGTTATTATTATTAATTATTTAAATATATGTAATATAAAATATGTAAAAACTATTATAAATAGTTATTAAATCAAAGTATTTAACGATTTAAATAAATGGAATATACATTTTTTATATATAACATTTTCGAGTCAACTTAGTCTTTTTATTTTAGCAGGTTAGGGTATGGCTTTTTATTTTTCCTTATTTACTTGGTTGGTTGGTTTACAAGGGAGTAACGGAATCAAAGTCCCTCGCGCACTTGAGCCTGTTGACTTGAGCTTCAAGTGCGACTTGAGACTATTTTGAAAAATAAAAAGACTATTTTGAAATGTAAAAAGACTAACTTGACTCGAAAATGCTATATAATTACATATGTATATTTAATTCCGTATTTAAAGAATTTTATTATAATCTTTATAAGCTAGTTTTCGAGAAATATAATCAAAATATTCATTATAGATTACTTGTATCTTATAAATCGAACTTAATTGGAAAGACTCCAAATACTGTGGAAACATGAATTTTGTTAAAAGTTTATATTAAATTTTTCAATTGTTTCCTATATTAAATATACAAACTAGATGACTTGAAATTTGAAAAGATACATTATCTATTCAACTAACTTTTTGCTATCTAAAATTAAAATTTCAAATTTATATATACATATTTTATGATATGGAGATTTAACAGATGCCACTTTGAAAACTTTATAGTTATATTTCTATGAAATTGCAAAGACAATTGTGTTATTGCAATAAAATATTCAATTGCAATATATATTTCAAGTTTTCTCAATGATATAAAGTCTAAATGTGTGTAAAAAAATTGATAGAAGAATAACAACATGTCTTTTAACAAATCTCAGTAATATTACCAAAAAAAAAAAACTTCAAATGCATTTTTTGTAAAAGACATCGTAAATATTTGAAATATATTTCAGTTCACAAGTAACGCTTTCAGCAATATACATGAAAAAATAAAAAAAAAATTTAATACATATAATTTGAAAAGTTTTCAAACCAAAAAAATGTCGTACGTGATTTTCATATCCATATAAAAGCAAACGAAACGATATTAAATTCAAGGAAAGATTTCTCGGAACGAAAATTTTAAAATCTACTCCAAAAAAAAAAATGAAGAAAAAAATATCATATTCTTATAATGTTCAGAAGATGGAAGAAATCCTCTTAAAGCTAATTTGATACAATTTTATTCCTTATGAAAATAAAGAAAAAAAATATGTATAAGTAGGACCTTTGCCGTTGATATCCTTTTAGATCCTAGATTAATTTTGGAAATAATTTACGTGTGAAATGGTTCTTTATTATATTTAACATTATATCTATAGAAAAAAATATTGAAATTTTAATAAATATATTAAAGTTATGCCTGAATTCATGATTTTATTATTTATTCGGATGGTAGTATTTATTTTAATACAAAGTTTATTATTAGATAAGTTTTTATGGATAATTTCTGTTTTAAATTAAGTTTAAAAGATAATAATTTTGAAATTATGAAGTAATGGAAATTTAAAAATAATCTTATGAGTTATTTCGTAGAAACTTGAAGTATCCAAAGAATTTTTTTCCTGTCTTAACACCAAAAAACTCAAGAACATTGTTAATCTCTCTGTTTGGTAGTTCTAGTCTGATAGAAAGAACTATTGCAAAATTTTTGAATCTATTCCAAATTTCCAACTGAAAACTTCGAAACGTATGTCTACAAAACTTAATATTGTCATTATCCTTGACAACTCGTTTTAAAACAATAAACTTTAGCTTGTGGATGATACAAGTGATTTGAAAATGGGATAATTACCATAAAACATATATTATTATATTATTCATAAAACAATTGACATTTAAGTATAATAATAGTAAATTTAGTTGCGTGTAAAAACATTGATTTCTTATTATTTCTCATCTTTAAATAAAAACTAACATTTTTCATACAAATGACAACTAAAAATACAATTCCAAATAATTTTGATATAAAAAAGTAGTAACTATTTTTAAATATACAAATTTAGTATAAGTTACTAAAAAAATATCTCGTATAGTAAATTTTTTATTTGCTAATTTGATGGATTTGGTATTTTTGATATTTTATACTTGATTATAATTTCGACACCTCAATACTTAAAGGTACTATTCTCTTGGCTCATTATGCAAGTATAGAAGTCAAAATGATATTAGTATTTACTATTTAAATTCATGTACAATTATAGACAATTGGTTATAGAAAATAACATTTAACTCTTTCTTAGTACTGAAATGTCCAGTTTAATAATTTAATAAATTTCTGATGAAGTATTTTTAATCATTGGTTAACCACAAAACTTATTTAGATATCTGAAACTAAAAGTTAATAGATAAATTTAGGGTGTTAAATAATTAATGACAGATTCATAAGAACTTAATAGGTCAAATTAGTTTGCTACGCAACAAAATTACATTCGTGTAACTTTTTATGTTTAATTGCTTGTTATATCTTAATCAATAATTAAATTATCTATGATTAACACAATCAAAAATCTAGCTTTTCACTACTTAGCTCATGATTACTTTTTGTATTTTGATACTTTATGATTGTTAAAATGTTAACAGAAAGTAAGTATACAAATCAATATCTTGTGTTAGATAATATACTAAATTTGATATTTTAATTATAAAAATCTTCTTATGCGTGTGGTTTTAGTTAATGATATTTTTTCTACAATATTTAACTTTTACTCAAATTTTATGAAATTAATGTTTTTCCTACTTAATTTTTTTTTTATCCTGATGGTAAATAATGTTTACTCTAATATTTAAATATACTTTTAATGACTTATGCATGAGTGGTAAATTTACATGGAAACAGATAAATAACGATTACATCAAAAATAAATTTCATGAAATATAAGAATTTTATAAAGGATAAGTTTATTTATAAAATGTATAAAAATGTACAAATATTTATGAGATGACTGTAGCTGAAGTGAAAGAATTTTCACTATATTTTTTAGCGATATTAATCGATTATATTTTCAATATAACTCAATGGAAATAAAATTTAAGAAGAAGAAAAAATGAAACTTTACACACAAATTTATTGGTGCTTGAGCGACATATAACAAAAATTGAATAGGTTTGGTAACAGGTAATACAATACAGCACGTGTATTCCTGAAAACGTAACGTTTTTCCAATCGAAACGTATTTGATTTACGTTCGTTTCTAAACGTTCAATTATAGAAAACGTTCGTAAACGTTAAACAAGGTTGCCGTTGTACCCTTAAAAATTTGCTATCTCCACACAAATAAATCATAATTAATTGTCAATTTTTTTTTAAAAAAATAAAATAATAAATAATATATTATAATTTTGAAATTTTATTAATTACAATGAATAAATGAACCACATAAAAATACTTATAAATTAAAAATGTTCTCCAGCATAGAATTATTTTACGATAGTAGTGGTAGTGATAGTTGGTCACATAAAATTCTCCATTTTTCTATCTCGACCATTTTTGGTTGTGAGGAATCCACTGGCCAATTCTTTATGTTCATGAAATCAAAATTTCATGTTGTTGTTTTAGACCTATAACCTATTATATTACAAATTTTAGTTTATATTTTTTCATGTATGTATAAATATATTTTGTATATTTGTGTATAATATACATTAATATATTATAAACTATAAACATATATCACTTGAAGAGCCAAAAAATTGTTAATTTTAATTTCATAAATTTTTAATTGTGAAATAAATAAAATAACGTTAACAAAATTGTTGACGTTAAAATTTTCGATCGAAACGTTAAAAAAATCAGTTACAGAATCTATCGATTCGATAAACAATCGATACGTTTTCAGGAATACCAAAATGACATTTACGTTACGAAATTAATTCGAAACGTTTTCAGGAATACACGTGCAGGAAATAATTCCAAATAATTTACAAAAAAAGGTTTATTAAAAATGAAAGCTAACGAAGTTCGTATTATTTTCGTATTATTTAAAATTTTATAATTATTTCAAATTGTACATACTTTCGAGTTAACTTTGAAAAAAAAAGTATTTCTAACCTTTTACCTTTAACCGAAATCCGAACGACAGTGCTAGACTTAATACCAAAATCTTAGAGGACCATAATCATGTTGGTAAAGTTTTAAGACTGTAACGAATATTTCGTTTTACTGGGTTAATAATATACAAATAAATTTAAACTAAAATTATCTTTTTTATGTTTACCATTGAAAACTCATCTTTATATGTTGTGCCATAATTTTTTTTTCGAGTTAAGCAGCAAAAGTAAATAAATCATTGTCATTCAGATCTAACATAAATAAAAAAAAATAAACTTATCGGATGAATTTAGAGAGTTACATTTTTGGAAATTTTAAAAAAGATAACATTTATATTTGTAAATATATTAGACTTTATCTAATTTAATATTTAAATACCCTCAGCTTTCATTCTGCCATTAATAATTAATCATATATAATAAAAATATCTTTTTTTTGGGCATATGAGTTTACATATTTACATTACACTTTACTGAATTAAAACAATATGAATTTGATATGGTTCCGTTGTATGTAATCATTTATCATTTGAGAAGAATAAACTTTTAGATTAAATTTAAAAAAAAAAATTAGGGTTAAAGTTGGTCCTATGTTGGTCCACTAAATTACAATTAGATTTAGAGATTTATTTATATTTGTTACTGAACTATATATTGTAAAGATATTATGCGAATACTGGACACCAGCTAATTTTTAATATAATCTTTTCTGGAATTGAATTGCGGCGCCACATAGCGTAATTATTGTCATCTAACTTTACTCCATATTACAATTAGGCATATATTATTTTTGTAGGAGCTTTAACATGAAAATTCAAATTATTTGGTCACCTGAGTATCAGATTAGTAAATTATATAGAGACTTCTGTTTCATTCCAATCTTTTCATTACCGATTTATTTAAGTGAACATTAACCACGTTCAGACAAACGATTGAATGTGCAGCATTAAAACGCGGCGTATATCGTAAATTAGGTTACTATCAAATAACGATTGCTAATTCTTATGGCGACAAAAAGGCCTCTATAGAAGACTTCCATAGAATGAGTTTTAATATTATGAGTTATGGTCATTACGTGGTCAAAATTAGCATTTTATTTGATAAAATATATTTTATTTACAAAATTGGAAATACATTTAAGTTTAAGGTGATTTAAACTTAAATGTATTACATCACAAATGTAATTAAATATAATTTCTTAAATTACAATTTTTTAATATTAACTAAAAAATATGAAGGCAACTTTAATATTAAATTATTCAATAAACTCTAAATTCACGTATTCAATAAAAAAAAATTAAATAAAAAATTAACTTAATTTCCTTAATGAACAAATATAATAAAATAAATCATTCCCTTTTAAAATATTCGTCCTGACAACAAAAATCCTTAAAATTCAATATATTATCAAAAGGTTTTTGCACATAAATTTACTAACAACATACCAAAAAAAAAAAAACTGTCAATTGGCAAAATGTTCAGTTAAGTTTTTCTTTCATTTTCCATACAAAATTTTAATAAACGAGAAAGTCAAAAGAATTTGAAAATTTAATTGAGGAAAATTATATATATTTTATCAAATCTTTCATTATTACTTATATTTTGATCAACAATATTAAATTATCTTTTCATTTTTTTTTACAAATTAAGGAAATTGAAATTTGAAGTCTTTTCACTTAATTCACAGCTTTACTCTTCACATAAAAATCGTTTTTTATTGCCAACAATAATTTTTTTTAATCATTCAAAAAGTTGAATAATTTTTTTTTATAGTATTTTTTATCTGTTCATCCTCTGTTGCCAGTAACTCACCCTATAATGACAACGGAAAATGTCAAAAAATAAAAATTTACGATTGAACTTTTCAATTGTTCATTTATTGGTCAAAATATTGATTAATTTTCATTTTAGATTTTTGAATTTTATTTTATATTTGTCCATTCAACAATTTTTATTTCAATTTTATATACAGTTTGTGACAAATGTAAGTTTCACATTTTGATAAATTGGATAATTGGATATTTTGATGCCAACATTTTTATGAATTTTTGTCATCCAGAAATTTGTATTCAATCGAAGTAATAGTGAAATAAACCATTTTTCAAAATTCCTTAAAATTTAGGTATTAGAATTGTAAATTTGCATAATATGCGAATTGTAACTTATCACAATTAACTATGGCAAACAACGAACTTATGTAAATACCGAATAATAAACGTACATACTAGATTTAAACACCACACTTAGTTGCTTTGAATTAATTAATATCACTCAGCACTCATTCTAGATATGAAATAATCAGTTACGCATGCTATGTGAAAAACGTTTAAATTTGTTGGGGGAATTATTTTATTGTTGTAATTCTTCATGGTTGGCTAGTTGAAAATGAACGTGTTCGCTTAGCACCGTTTTACTACCAGTCAAGTGACCATTTTGCCTTGGCTAAAATAGCGGTCTTTGAGCCGCTAGATCGCTAAGGTTGTGTTCATATCATACCCAGGTGAAGTGGGTTATAGTTTCTTTTTCATTTAGTTTTTCGCAACTGCAGCATGATTGGTTTTATGGGATATGCTTAGCCTGGCCGCATGCCAGTGTCATGTAAGCGCAGCTAAATAATTATAAATAATAAGACTATTAAAATTTAAAATAATAAATAATTTGCTCTAGATACAAATTATGTATAATTATCATTTTTTTTTTACAATTTTTAGCTGGGTACTGATTTTTGATCCATACTGTATTTTTTTATATATACAAAATTTGTATTTCAAAGAAACTTTTTAGAACATTTTCAGGAAAAGTGACAAAAGAATATACTCCTACATATTAATTTAATGTTATCCTCAAGGCATTTCAGAATATTTTTAATGGTCTTTTCATAAATTAATTTCTTTGTAAAAATCTTCAAATTTATGTAGCTCAAAAAGTATAGAAAAAAGCATCATAATTTTATAAGTTCCTTTTCATTGAAAATGAAATTACTTATTAGAGCATTACAAAGTACTTTTTTTATTATCACCTTAAAATTTTATATTACCTTTTTCAAATATTTATTGTCATTTCAATATTTTGAAGGTAAAATCACTTTTAACACATTTTGGATTTTCGTGTCAATTTGAATTGTCAACAAACCTTTGACTTTTTTTTTTTTGTTGATATATTCATTTCATTAAACGGAAATCAGAACAGAGTGCAAAAAAAAAAAATATTCTGTTGAAAAATAGAAGAAAATGAATCAGGAAAAGATTTCGTGAAAAGAACAATTGATAAGAAGATGAGAGGTACTTTTTCAGGAATTTATTATGGGCGAAATAATCTTTTTTTGTTGTTGTTGGGAGGAATCACATGCCAAAAATCAAATCATAAAAAATGATCCTTTTTTTATGTAACATTCAGCTCATTTCTTGTTTTGAAATCATTTATTGTCGTGATGAGTCAGTATAATAAATTGATAAAAAAAAAATGAACAATTCTGGAAATTTGATTTTTCCCTTTGGCCTTTTTTTACTGTTAACAAAAGCTGTGTGAATATATAAATAAAAAGTGATGAGGATAAGTGATTTTATTTTTATTACATTATTTATTTATATTAGCCCAATGGCAAGTTTTAGATATAAAAATTCAATATTGAATTGGAAATGTTTTGTTTGAGAAAATAATATAATTTCAAATTGAACTTTTGATTACAGATAATCTATTCCAATTAATATTTAATTATTAAATTATTTATTTTTTGTAATAAGAGGATTTATTTCTTGAAAGATTGTAAATTCTTTCAGATGAAGACCACCAAAACTTAGTGGTTGTTTTTTGTACCACTGATGAATGATGTTACCTATAAAGTATACTGAATTTTACTATTTCAACTATTTACTATATTAATAAGTAATCTTCAATTTATACTTCAACTATAAAAATCAAAGAAAACTGTTTTAAAACTATTAATTCTTTACTAGATAACAACCTCCAGAGCAAGACCATAGTAAAATATATTAAATTAGTCTATAATAATTCTTGTTTTATTGATTTCCGAGATGAATTGTGAAAATACTGAAAATCTTATTGTTAAATTTTCTTTCGAATCAGTTTAATTATGTGTAAATTTTAGATTTCAGATGAATTTTTATTTTATCAAGATTTAAAAAAAAATTGCAATTCATTATATTTTTTTTTTGAAAAAAGTTAACTAAAATTTCATTATAAATTATACTAAGGAAAATGTTGGAAATTTTTATTATATTTTTTTTAGATTTTCTATTAACCAAAATAATTTATAACACCGAGTTGGCATTTAATCAAAATATTATATTATTTCTTTTTAGTACAGATCTTATACATACAAACAATCTATAAAACATAAAAGATTTTATGTTGAAAAAATTTATGATATTTTTTTTAAAAAATATATTTTTAGAATAACAAATGAAATATTTTATAAGCTAAATTGAAATTTTTTAATTGAAAAAGTTAGTTTTATGAAATTTAAATAATATATTTTAAATATTTTGTATATACGAGAGTGGTACGTTTATTACATATAAGATTGAGGTAATTAATATAATATCCTTAAATTGTTCACTTTGTTATCTAATTTAGGTTTTGTGTTATTTGGTAAGTAGTTATTTTCAAAATGGTAGAAAAAGGTTATGTGTATTTCTTTAAGACAGTAAATATCAATTGATCACAACTGGAGGATAAGAACTTTTAAGAACTGTTTGAAGTGATGACTCATAAAAGTCAATGAAACATGGATATAAAAAAAATGCAGAAAAATATTTTTTTTTTTTCATCATTAAATTCTTGTAGATATAATTTTCAAAAACTGGATTTTTATATCTTAAATTTGATAAGTAAAAGAAAGTTATATTTCTATTGAAGTTGATAATTACAGATAACATTCAGTGTCAATAGAGAACAGACTCAGTTTATTATATAAAAAATTTATAATAATGTCAAAATCAAAATATTTTATTAAATTGTCTATATTGTTTTTTCAAAAGAAGAAAATGATATTAAAACTTTTACTTTTTATATAGTTTTCTTAATGATATAAAATGTATGGAAATGACATATTTTATCTGAAAAACCATAATTTAATCATAATTTTTTTCGTCAGAAAGTTTGAATAAGTAAACAAAAAATAAACTTAATTATAATTAATATTTTGCTTTTAATTATTTTATAAATAAATAAGAAAAACATTTATTAATGTTATTTAAAATTTAATCAAATTCCGACGTATCAAATCTGTCAAACTATGTATCAAAATAATTATTATTAAACAGTTTATACTTATTTAAAATGTTGCCAATACAATTACAATTCAGAATATTCTAAATATGTAAATATTTTCTCAAAATGTCAAACAAAATTTCCCAAAAAAAAAAAATTCTAAATAATAATTTTTTACAAAATAATTTTTTACATTCGATCAATTCGGCAAAGTTAAAACAATTTAATCTCTTTTCGAATGAATTCGTTTCGATAAGTTAATTGGAACTCTTAAACCAGCATGATATATATTAAATTGTATAGGGTGTCAAAATTTGATATTTTCGATTTTCAACGTGTCGTACTGAATCGAAATCATTGTGACCAACAAATATCGATTTTATGGAATGTAGATTTATATCAGATTTACTCCTCCATTTACTAATATCAATTCAATTTGAAATACTAACCAAAAATCTGAGATTTTAAAGCAAAATTTGAAAAAAAAAACGAAAGAAAATATTAGGTTATACAAATTAAATTATAAAGACATTAAAAAATTAATAATCAATTAAAAATAATCTTTTAAAATATTTAATTTATTTATTTGTTATTAATGTAATTTATTTATATTTACCACAAATGTTTTCGAATATGTTAACATAATTAAAAATTGATTAACAATTATTTTAATGATAATCTGAATTATTTGTTTTCTTTTTATATACATTAAAAAAGTATTTAATTAATCAATTATATATTATCATACAAGCATATCATCCAGCATGCATTAAATTTACACTATGAAAATAAAAATATCTGATATGTCAACATGCTCATAAATATTATAAATAAATGTATCCATCCTGACAGGAATTTAATTATGCACATTTTTTTTTTTTACATAATAAAATTTAACATAAAAACTGTAATTGCAAACTTTAAATTAAGATAAATGAATAACTTTGTAAAGAGATTATTAAATTTTACATATCAACAGATTATCCTGAAAAATAAAAAAAAAAACGTAACAAATCAACAAGTTCTTTATTTACAACAATTTTAACTAACAATTCTTCAACATGTACAAATAGAAAGTTTATCTGCGAGAGGGAAAAAAAATGTTTTTGCCTACACAACATAATTTTCATTTTTGTATACTATTCAATGGTTTAGCAAAAAATAAAATAAAAATAAAAATAAATAAAACATAAAACAATATCAAGGACTAAAATTGTACACAAAGGATACAGAACAAGAGGGACCATGATAAAGTCTTTGATAAGTTTATAATAGTTTTTGTGATAAGGGTTTCAGACGGTATATAAACACATTTTAAAAATTAACAATTATAACCTACATAAAAGGCCTAGTGAGCCATTTATATATTTAAGGACCTTTCAGGATTTAAATACACTTTAATAATTCAAATGGTAGTTTGGTCATAAAACTTCAATTAATAATTTAATATCAAATTCTATTCTTCTATAAATTTAAATTTTATTATTTTATTTAATGTTGCATGACTAAATTTTAAAATTTTCTTTATCTATAATTTAAAATTCTTGAAGTATTTCCATAAATAACTATTTATGGTCAATCCTTAGGATAACAATTTTACTGTCATTTCTATCCATAATTTCGTTGATAATTATTTCAACTTAAATAAACCATAACTTATCATAAAACCTTGGATTTGATTAGTCTAAAAAACCGTCAACATTTTCCGTAAACAAAGGCATTCATTATGAATTATCAATTTTAATAGTAGAGTTTCAACAATTTTCCCGCAATCCTAAAGTTACGATACTGTTGTTGATTCTCCATATCAATGTCCCTAAGTCCATACTATTCTAACTAAAAAATTACCAATTTTCAGGAGAGCATAAATACTGTTTTATTTCAGTCCGAATTGAAAGTCTATGAACAATTTGTATATATTAGAAAGATAATTTATTTCTGCATCGTTTCACATCAAAATATTACATATTAATTAACAAATTAATTATTTATAATTAAAAAACTAAGTTAGAATAAATAAATTTAGTTACACTAATATTGTAACTCAACCTCACATAATTCAAACTAAAATCATTGTTACTTAGTAATACTTTAGTAAGTTTCATCACATAAAAATATAATATAAATATTATATTGTTCATCAAGATTGATCTATTGCAACTAAACTCAATTTAGGATAATAATTATTTTGCAATCAATATTAAGAATATTAAATGTTTGAGTTAGCATGTTTCAACTTTAAGTCAAATATTGACTAAATGTTGTAACTTGACTTGTAATAGAATGGTAAACCTTAGAAATGAGTAAGTAAAGATAGAATATTTGACTCTTACAACATTTAGCTATATCTTTTTTTTAGTTAAGCTTCAGAGGTTTGAAACTTTCGCCTCGAGTTATTCTAACTTGACTTGGAATAGTATCTACTAACTTTTATATGTAAGAGTTATGATTTTATCACACGTATGGTTTGTGGGAGCTTCCTATAATAATGGCATTGACTATAAACTAAGAGTTTTAAAATTTGTAGATGTACGACGCAAAGATCTACAGATTTTATTTCTTAAATTCTATTTATCCAATTGAAATCTAAAAATTCTCTTACATGGACTAATAAAACGTAAAATTACAAAAAAAAAGAATGATGGGGTGTTAAATAAAAAATGAACCAAATATTTGATTAAAATTTTGTAAAGTATTAAAATCAAATGGAATCTAAATTGCAAATTCACTAAGTGCACTAAAATTTTGAGAATTTAAAACAAACTTAAATAACAATTTAAAAAAATATTTTTCTCTGTATTTGAAAATTGACATTGTTAATCAAATACAAAGTTATTTAGTAGTGGATGATTTTTGTATAGTACTTGATGATATATCTTCACAAAATCATATTAAACAATAAGCTATTAGGGAAATATATTAAAACTTATACTTAAAGTATAAAGATTTTCCTGTAAAATTAACACAGTACAAAAAACTGTTAAATGTTTATTAAAATTTCACATCCTTTTAATATAAATTAACAAACAATTTCTTTTTTTTTTAGGTTGTTGTTTATAACCATAATTTTAAGAGCTGCTTTACAAAACTTTTTAAAGAACATTATTCTAAAATGAAAAAAGAAAAAAACACTCTTGAATGAAATATGTAAAAGTATTTCTTATTTTATGAGCTGTGGGAACTGGGAAATATAAAGGTGTTTATGATAGAATATTTAAATTTTGAATTGCTCAATTTTACTAAGTCAAAAAAAGCGAAAAATTATTATCATAAAAGTGTATAAAATATATAGCAAAAATTTTGCTGTTTTGTAAAACTGGGAAGCATATCAAATCAGACTAAATGTAAACATTGACATTTTGAACAAAAAAGATTAAAGAAAATATTTTTGTCATATTAATTACATTAATTTTCTTGATTAACTTCTGGTTTGATATTAAGTCGTACTACATGAAAGAATTTTAACATAATTTTGTTAAAGGGTATAATTTGACTTCAAAAAGGATTCATATTTTATACTGACAGATATATATATATACAATGAATGTAAAAATCCTTTATTTTGTTTGGGTTGTTTATTTGCTTTACAAGCATACTATAAAAACAAAAAAGGAAGATTTTTTTTTTATAAATTAAAAAAGAATTTTTATTCTACAGGTAACTGGGGTAGCAGTTGAATAATATACTTTATGAGCTGTCATCATTTTTATGTAATGTTGCCAAATAATAATCGTAAAATTTTCTCTTAACTTTTATTATAAAATGTTATAAAATTCAGTTTAATTTTTTATTTTTTTGTAAAAATTTAATTCCTTAAGGGAATATTAAGTTTTTTTTTTTTAATGATTCATTAAAGATATATAGATATAATTACTACTATTGTTAATTAAAAAGAATTAAATGTAAACAGAAAAAAAATTAATATAATGGCGTAATTAAAGGTACTTTAAAATTACAGTAGTTCAAAATTATTTTTAAATAGCTTTAGATTGCTTTAAAAATTATATAACTATACACATTTTTGCTCTTTAAAATTATAAAGAATGTCTAAAATTATTTCTCATTAATATTACTAAAAAGATTATTTAATAAATTAATTAAATTGGTTGAATATTTTATTAAATCTAGTAATTATATGATAAATTATTCTGGGAATATAGGATTAAAAAAATCAAGATGAAATATATAAATAAATTTTAATAGATAATTATTTGAGCAAAATATAAAACATAAACTAATTTAAATGACCTAACAGAAACATAAAACATAAAATATTTTGTAAATCAGCAATCAGAAAATGTGAGTTTAGATTGACAGGGCGAATCTCTAATTCGTTAATTTTTCTAATTTTCTCAAATACTTTTACTAGGATCATTTATTTTGAAAATGAGAATAAAAATAATTATTTGTTTGGATCACCACAAACAAGATCTTAAAGAGAAATATTATTAGTACAGTATTAGTACAGAATAGTACTACTTCCCTTTGTCAACATTAGACATTAAAAGAATATCCTAAAGATTAATTTCAGCTTTTGAACTTTCCGGTAACAGACCAGACGAACGGCCAAAGTGAAAATTTAAGGCATTTTGAATATATACAAAAGTCACTAAAAAGAAGTACTTATAAAACATTATTAAATACAGATAATAATATTTTTGTTTTTGCAAAAAGTAATATCATTTAAATTGAATTTCATACTTTACTTTTCTGCTTTGCAAGTCATTAAGTTTCAAGATTTTTTTTTTGCAATTGCTATTTTCATATAATAAAACTATATTAATATTATAGTAAACAACTTTGACTGTCTGGGCTGTCTGTCGAATCAAAAATATATGTTTGAAAAATTGATAACTTCTTAGGCTTAATAAGTCTTTACTTAAGCATAAAGCCAGATTTGAGTTGGAAAAAGAAATAGAATAAAGTTGTTTGCTAATACCAATAATTTAATGAAATTAATGGAAATTTTTTTAACACAGATCGTCAAAACGTATTGTTCTTGAAGTATTGCAAACGGAACGTTTAAAAATAGCCCACCTAACATTTCCCCAATATTGGTAAAATAATAACCGTCTTGATAAATTCTAATTTGCTATTACTTTTGCATGTAACAAATTTTCATTAGAAATGGAATTAGCTAACTTTTTAACTCTGACAAAACCGATTCATTAAATCCTTTGTCAGTTCTATTCGTGCAAAATACTTTAAAAAATGTTTCATAGACATATAAAGTCCATAATTATAAAACTATTGTGTAATAGTTTGAATACGCAATCCTTCCATGCAATAATAAATAATTTCTCTATAGCACTTTTCATATATCCTTCAACATAAGGATTCTTCACTTTAAAAAAAGATGAGTAAAAAAAAAAACAAGTAATTTTTTTAGAAAAACTAAATTACAAAGTGAAAACTTGACGTGAATGATGGGACAATTAACTTTATGCCGAAACGAACAATTCTATACAGGGTATCTAAGTTGAATTGAATCAATTTATGATATGTCATTATAATTCAAATTCTTTTAGGATATAAAAATTGTTATATTTGTGAGATAAATATGAACTTATGTTAATCCTAAATGAAAGAGAAGATTTTAGTTATGTATTAATAAATTTTGGTTTTTTATAATATAATTTGTATTTTTTCAATTACGTTACCCTGTAAACATTATTATTTTCAATACTAGGGGAAAAATAATGTAATTTTTTTTTGTGTTCATGGAAATTCATGGAAATTGCACATGACTATGATATCAGATAGACAATCACTAACACATATTTTAAATTAATCCATAAAATTAACTTTAAAAGGGTTCAATTTAAGTTGGAAAAATGATTTCAACAAATTGTTTAAATAAATATTATTATTTTTTTTTCAAACTTTTCATCAAGAATATATAAAAATGTTTTGCTTTTGCTGTGTGAAAATGATGGTGAGCAACACAAATATTTACAGTCATTAAAAAACATTCTATACATAACATTGTATATATATATATACATAAAAGAAATATTAAAGGACTAATTATTTAATCTGTATACTCTTTAGGAAAAAAAATAATCCTTTTATTTATAACATAAAAAAAGTATAATTAATTTCTGCATTGCTTTATTAAAAACAATTTTATGTTGATTTTTATTTTTATGTGAAAAAATTAATTTGGAAGGACGATAAATACAAAAATTTAATTTTGGGTTTGGTTTGGAAAATCATTTTAGTACTACGAGTCCTGCTGGTAGTGTCAATAAAATTTTCTTTATTTCTGTTTTTTTTTTTTTGTGTTGCTGTTGTTGATTAATTTAAAAGGGTTTTCTTTTTTACATAATATTTTACTGATTTTATATAAATTGTGTATGCAATATTGAAATTATATTAAAAAAAAAGTTTTAAGATATATTTGAAATATACAGAATTAATGGAACACATCATTTAGTTTTAGAAGTTTGATTTAATATTGATATCTTGGAAGTATTGTAATTTTCTTAAATTAAATTATTTTGAATTCCATTTTTGTACTTAATTAAATATAAATTTTAAACCATTTTTTTTAAATATTAATTACACACCAATATTTTGGCAATAAAGAAGGCAGCAATGGGTTTTCGGACAGCCAAGCAGTGGTAAAGACGCTTACAAATACACCCACTCTTGTAAGCGCCTTTCTGTAGCACTCCGAACGCTAAGAAAACAAATATTATACTATCAATGACTAAATCAACGGCCAGATTGTATACTGGTATTTTCACCGGACACATCATTTTATAGAAACAAGAAGCATGCTGCACGGTTAGAACTGACCACAGTATCGATCTGCAGAGGTTGCGAAGAGAAGCGAAGGAATCTTTAGAGCACTTCCTGTGTCATTGTCCTGTAGTGCATCAAAGAAGATAACGACATTTAGAATGCTAATTTCTAAAGAACCTGTTAATGATCACGTTCATTAAGTAGGTAGGATGGGTTGATGTGCTGTAAGATATAGACATTAACTTTGCGTGTACAATAACCCTATATATGTAGCTAATGTGCGAGTGATTAACTAACCAACCATTGTATCAGGTCAATTCACAAAACAACAATTTATAGAAAAATAGTTTCTAGAAGTGAATCTTTGTGTAATTTATAAAAAATAATGTTTGATGTAATCTGCAGGTTGCAATTTTTACGATTTTCGATAAGTGTTTTTCGCCTAAAACAATTTTCAGTCAACTGCATTTCAGGTAAGTGATTTAAACCAAGTAATTTTGATTAAATGATTACGATCAAGTGATTTTCGATCATGTAAACGTAAGACAAGTGATTATGAATGGTTGATAGATAATGCACTAATGCACTTTTGATAATGATATAATGCACTTTTGATAAAATTTACAAGTTTTATGTGTTAGAGTTCAGTATGATTCAGCAAACCCAACTAGTATACATATATATTTATAAATTAATTGTGTATTTGATCTTAAGTTTGCTACAATAAATTTTACAATGGATTACAGTCACTCATAATTATTTATAAATTTGTTTTTTAAACTTTTCTTTCCTCAACACTAAATAGTTAAAATTACAAAAAGTTTTGTCAATTTTGTAAATCCCATAATTATTTTAATTTAAACAAATAAAAAATGATAAGGTTTCAAAAATTTTATTATTTAACCTAAATTTTCAAGTTAATATACTTAACTTTAAAGGCGAGACTTTTTGTCAATATTTTTTTAAAAATTAAATTGTAAATTTTTTTAATACCAACATTTTTTTAACTTACGATTTATGCAATGAAATTCATAAAGTTAACATAAAATTCAATGACTTACCTGAAAATGAAAAGAAAAAATATTTATTTAATTTAACTATAGTAAATAGGAAAATATGTTTTATTTATAAACTAAATAATTTTAAATAAATTATTTTCTCAAATATTTTAAATTAATTCTTTAAAAAATAAAATAAATATTTTTTTTTTAAATCACTAGAACTTGACCTCTCAATTACCTAGATTTAATAATAAATATCAATAAATTATATCAAACAATAATTATTATAAAAGAATTGGAATTTATAGGACAAATATAAATATTTTAATTTTCCGATTCGGTTACACACAATTTTCATTTTAGTATAGAATTTTCTTTTTTTAGTATATATCGCGTGACAATCAAAATTAATCATCGTTTAATATGTCACCGTCACCAACTAAAGTTATTTTAGATATATTTTTTTATGATATTTAACCTTAACTCCTATTTAATAATGGGATTACTGAGGGTGAATTTAAGTTAAATATTAAAACAAAAGGGAAAATTTAATTATAATGAAATCATTGTAATTCACAAATATGAAAAATTAACTTGACCATTAGAAACTGGGTGAAAATATAAGGAAATTTTAATAGGAATTATTTTAGGTTATTACATATTTTTGTTTATTTGATGTTATGGTATGTCGAGCTTCAATACAATTGGTTATAATAAACTTAAATTTATTCGGTTTTGAGCGATTTTGTTATTTCATGGATTTTCATTGATTTATTTACATGACAATCAATATTATTTCTTTATGCAGAGTTCAGATAGTAAAATTGGCTTTATTCGTATCATTGTAATAATGCAAAAGTCATAAATTTCTTGAAAAAATTATAGACAAGAATTTAATTACCTTGGATTTTACTAATAAAATTATTATTTGATTTATGTCAAAACTAAAAATTAAATTGCCATTCATTTTTTTAATAATAAAATTAAGAATAATTTATGTTTTTTAGTAGTATATAATCAAAATTTTTAATGTATTTTTAACATATTAATTAGTTTCTGATTATGTTGAATAAATTACTATAAATAAACATAATAATTTTTATATTAGTTAATTAATATTTTAATAGGTTTTCCCGGTTTTATTTGACCTATATTTAATGTAAAATACCCGGACACTATAATTAGACAAAGTGGTGTACATATAAAAACCAATTAGTGTAATATACTAATTGAAAGTGTATCCGGATATACTACATTTAAAAGTATGACATTTTACTTAATAAGTTTGTTTTTCATTTCTTGATCTACTTATAATTTAATTTTTTTTGCTATTTGACTTTAACTACAACAATTTTTAAAATTATTGTGGGTAAAATATTAATTTTATTACCCCCGGCTAGGATATTTAAATAACAATTATTCATTGCAACAATTTAAAATAGGAATAAAGAAATAATTGTACCCCGGAGTATACTAATCTGTACAATGTTTCAATTAGTATTATATCTTGGGTGCTAGTATTCAGGTTGTACAGAGTCAAATAATTTCCTGAATAAAATTTTCAGCAAATAAAGAAAAATTATAAGATTTTTCTCTGTAAACATGAACCATAATTTTTACATTAATATTTTCTAAATAAAACTGAACATTGTAGTGTGTTGTATAATTCTTTCTAATGTCATTAATAAACATTTTATAAATCTTATAAAATTATATAGAAATTTGTCATGGATAAAACATGAAACAGCCAAAAATTTAAACATGAAATATAATTTATGTATTAAAAATATAAAAATAATTCTTTATTTTTAACAACCTTACAAAATATTAAATTTGCTATAGTAATTATTTTCCTCCCTAATGAAGTATTTCATGAATTTATATATTTCGCATAAATTTTACACGAAACATAAAATAACACACTGGAAACAGCAAAAAAAAAAAGAAATTGCTCGCATAGCTAAATTTATTACATGAATCCTAAAAACTTAATTAAAACTTACTGTAAGCAAAAAAAAATTTGGTTTTGGTTTTGCTTTCTGTACCCATATTTTTGTGATAATAAAATTGAAATAATTTTTTATTTTTTATTATATTAAAATTTTGCATGTTTTCTAGAGATAAAATCTTATGATTTTCGGATAACATGCCAAGGTTTTCTGAGTGTGTACACTTTTTGTTTGGGAACAATTTATAAACGACAACTAACAATTTTTTTTGTTGTTGTTTGTATGCATTTATTTATGTGAGAAAAAATGGCGGATGGATAAAGAACACCGACGACGACGACAATCATATATACAACAATTAAACATATGAAAAATTTGTTATGTCATTTTGCTAAATAATTTGTATATAAAATACGTCCAAGTGAAAGATTACAAAATGTTTAAATTAGTTACATTTGAGAGAAATTTTAATTAATATCTAGGGCACGACCGATCCATACTAATCTATCTCAAAATTACAATTTTACAGGAAGTTAAGAAATACTGTTTTACTATTGATCTTTGTATGATAGCTGTATGGATTATTACTCATTTTTAATTCCACAAATTAACTAAAAATCAACTTTAAATAATTTGATTTATATAAGTTTTTTTATCTCTACTTAACTTGTCAAATTGAGTTCAAAGTCACAATATTGAGTTACAATACAAAAATCAAATTTGGTGTCCTTACTTGAAATAAGAATATTTAACACAAGAATTATACGGAAAATTATTGAATTTTGACCTAAATTGCAACTCATCCTAAAAAATTATATTAAAATAAGTAATAATTAAAAAATACATAAATATAAAATTACTATCGTAATGTATCTTAAGCTATTTCTTTCCACTAAGGATATAAATCTTAAAGCTATATCTTTCCACTTATCAATATTTTGCTGAAAGTTGGGCTTTAGTCTAGTTCTAGTGAGCTCAAAAACACTTGAATCTAATTTTCAAGACAATTTAAGTTAGACAAGTATAAATAGAAGCCATCGAATATTGAATTTGTTAAAAGATAATGATCACATTATCTACTAATAGAATCATCAATGAAATGATTACTTGTAATTTTACTACACAGAAAGTATTGCTGATGACGAAATGATATCTCATGATATTTGGAAACTTTAAATTTAATGACGAAATTTAATAATTTCTTTAATTGATGACATAATTAAAACGATTTCATACAATAAAATTTATGTTTATTTTCAAGAATATAATAACATAAATAATAATTTATTATTATGAAATATAAATAAATTTATTACAATATTTTACAGATAATATTTTATATATATATTTTTAATAGATTCTTTCAATATCTTTATGGTTAATGGTTAAATAATTTATGTATTTTCCTTCTATACAAGATACATATTTTCTCTGATAAAAAAAAAAAAAAAAATATTATGTCATTTTCAGTTATTAATTATAATATTCTAAATATATTAAAATATTTGTAGAATTTTTTATCTTAAATTCCGTAAATTTACCATGTTTTGTAATAAAAAAAGGAAAAAAAAAAAACACAAAATTTAATAAATAAAGTTAGTAGACATAAATAATTCTTAAAAGTTTCGAATGTTTAGAATTTATTACCACAAAAATATTGACATTGTCAGTACATATGGTAACTAAATACTCGTAACTTAAAATTTATTCAACCACTAGCAACACCTCCACTACCCTTCACAATGTAATTAAAGAGTATTTTTTATTTTTATATAGTATGTGTTTAGAAAGTTAAAAATCTAATTACCAGTTTTTACCATTTGTAATTGGTTTTGATTGTATGTTATACACAATAAGTCCAAAGTGAATAAGGTTTTACGGTCAAATGAAAATTTATGGGTTTTTTTAGATATCTGGCAGTTACACTATTCTTAATATATTTATGTATAGTATACAAAGCTTTAAAGAAATTAAGTTTATAGAGTTCAATATTTTCAAATAGAATTGTAAAAAGATTAATTTTCTAAAGTTAATTTTATTTGCAAATTTTCATTTTATCGTAGACGATAATCGTATACTGAATTTTAAACAAATCTATATTATATTTGAAAAAAAAAGTGTATTGACCTATGATACCACGAAATCTATGTCCTAGAAAAAAAATATAATATAAATTCTAAAATTGCCAAATGAAAATATTCATTTAGAAAATTTCTCCCTTAAGTAAACATTTTCTTTATATTATTATGTTATTTCTTCGGTATAAATATTATGTGCACGTTATATCGATTTTGACTTTTTTGCTTAACCCAATTTAACTTGACCATTTTTCCAAAAAAGAAAAACTAAAAACAAATATATAAAATAAAAAGAAATAATAAAAACGACAAAAAATCAATTTAAATCGCGCTGTCATATATATATAAATATATATTAAAAATTTATACAACATTGTGAAAATATTGCAAAAGAATTTTTGAAAAAAAAAAAGAATAAGAAAATAATAATGAAAATTTCATTTTCATTTTCATGAAATACAAAGTCAATAAGGATCATTTTCAAGGATCATTAATTTCATTTGTTTATATTTTCTTTTCTGTTTTTTTTTTTACCTGTAAACAGAATATTACCATTGGGAAAATCGTTATTATTTTTAAATAAATTTTTTATGTATTTTATATTCAATTTAAATTGTCATTTAATTTATATTGTATTAAAAGATAAATTATTTTTAATGGTTTTTGATTTATATTTCTAATGAATCATAAAATTGATATGCTAAATTAAAATTTAACAAAAAAGTTTTAAATAAAATAATTGATTTTATTTTGAAGAAAATAAATTTTTTATATACCTAATATATATTGATTTCATTTCAATTTTTACTGACGGAATTGTCATAGCAATGAAAATATTTGGTTATCAAATCAATTTTTTTATTACTTTATATTTCCCTAGTGGAATTATAGGAATTTTCATATTTAACTCTAAGAGTGAACTAGTGTTTAAACTTAAACTACAGTTTAACTTATTTTATTGGTGTTCGATGGAAGATTCAACATATAAGTCTAATTTAAAATGAGATTTAACTCAAGCAGCAAATGGGTAAAGCGTAAGTTTCACTTGTGACAGTTTAGTGTCAATTAAACGTAATTGATTAAAATATATTAAATATAAATATTAATTAAAGGCAACATTTTTAAAATTACACACTCAAATAGAGCATAAATTTATATGTATTAATTTTTATTTTCAGTTGACTTATTTTCATTCACAATAACATTATTTTCTATTTATCATTTACAAAAATTCACATTTTTAAATTTTGAGATTAAATTACAGGATTAAGTCGCAAATAGTTAGTTTAGTTAAGATTAAGCTAGCACTGTAACATTGGGCATAAACCTATTAAAAATGAATGAACTTGTCTTTAGGTAAAGGTAGCTTTATTTGAAATAATAATATTAATTATCATTCATTATCTAGTTTTTTACCATTTATACCAGTTTCGAACAGACTTTTAATACTTATAGGTTTTCGGAATGCAAAATATTATTTACATTATCCTAATCAATAATCAATAGCTACCTAATCAAATTTGAACAAATTACTTTTTCTATAGTAATATCGTTTAAAAATGATTAAATTTTTTTTATAAAATATTAATAATAATTCATTTTAATTGACCTTATTGGATAAATTATAAATATAATCGAAGATTTTTTATAAATATTTTAAATAAATAAATAATTGTTTAAGTTTCGTTATTGACTTTTTATTTATGAAATTAATTTGTAATTAAGTAATTATCTTCCATATAAAAAATTAGTTTTATTTTTCATGTAATGAAAATATTGTTCAATTTTTGCAATGCAATTAGAGGGGTTTTTCCGAGAAAATTTCCATATTGTGGGTTTCCATTTTCCGGGAAATAATATATTAATTTAAAATAGCATATATTTAATAAAAACAAGAATTTCTAATTGAATGTTTGCTTGAAATTATTATGTATTATGTTTGACGGTTAATTAAATGTCATATTCATTTCTATGCAATCCGTTTTATTTTATATTTAATACGGTTGTAGTTTATGAACATTTTCTGGTCTTCAGCATATTAAAAAAAAAGTAAGAAAAACTTCAGTAAAAAACTTGTATTGATTATTGCTTCTTTGGTGAGTTGACCACCAAATTTCTTAATTTAATTTTTTTGAATTACCCGGGCAGACAAAAAGAATGTCCAGAGAATGTTACCCTCTAAATGCAATCAAATTTATTATACATTTTCCATTAATTTAATATATTATGTATAAATATAATTATTTATAGGAAGGGAAATAATAGCAAAAAAGTTAAAATTTCAAAAATGTTCAATTTCATGTTACATGAGAAACCTTATATGGACATTATTTGTGTTTGGTATCGAATAATAATATCTGAAGGTAAAAGAAGAACAAACAATAATAAAAAAAGCTAGTTTTCACCTCGTTTGGATCTATATTACCGAGTTAGAGTATTTGTCAAATACTGTACATGAAAATCACATAATTGCATCGTAATTTTTGATTAATATTAAATTGAATTACAATTTTACGAGGAGTTATTGAATAAATAAAGATTTTCATCGTGAAGCATTAGGTGAAAAACTAGAAATTGCTCAAATCAATGTTTCTTAATGTTTCCGAATTTCACAAATTCTTGACAAACATTTTTATGATTTAGTTAATTGGTAGCATTAGTAGTTTTAATATATTTTATTGATGTCGAGATATGAAATTCTGTACTTAATACTGAAATCAGACAGCATTGATTTTTTTATTTATAAATCGCTGTTTTAACAAACTCCGAAATTTCGTCTTCAATTAGTTTTTCTTTTCATGGACAATAGCAAAATATAATTTTATGTATGATGGACATTACATCATTTATTATGGATTTATTTTCATGCAATTTCAGGATACATATAAAATAAAGGAGCTAAAGAATTTCATTTTATTAGCAATTACGAATAATTGGTTCGGATCGGATTTATATTTTTAATATAGATAATTATATGATATTATTTTAAGGAGTAAATTTAAATTACGATGGATAGTTTGTCACGCAAGGTTTTTATTTAAAAATTAATCTTTTTAATAAATTCTTTAATAGTGCAACGCGCAAACATAACGCGCAAAGAAATTTAGCGCTCCTCTTTATATAGATAAATGTTTCTGAATTATGAAACATAGAGATATAGAGTCTAAATCACAAATTGTTTGCTAATAAATAAATTTTAATTATTATAAACAAATAACTTTTTAATTACATTTTAACATTCAATGTTAGCTTTTTACCAGTTTTTATTTTACGATTATTGAAGCTAAGTAAAAACTAATTATAATGCATAATGGACTTCTCTTTCAACAGTGTCACTAATATTTTTCTATATACTCTCATACACGTTAAATATTATACTTTTAAGTACCAAAATAATGTATACGATGAATTAAATACAGTGTAACTACAGCTGTGACTCAGATTTTGATAATTTTATCTTATATAAAGTAAAAACAAGAAAAATATGTAAAATGATTACTTCAAACACAATTCATTATTCATCAGATAATAAAAACTTGGTTATAGTACTTGTTAAAACAAAAAAATCATTAATTCATAAACTTGTAACAATAATTTTTCATTTACTTTTAAGTTTTTTATAATTCAAATTTTGTATATAATTTATCAAAATCATTAAATTTCATTACAAATATTTTAACAATATAAATTTTGTGTTCTACAATATAATTTTTTGTAAAATATCAATTTTCCCATTAGTAATATTTATTTGACATAAACAACATAAACCATACATTACTGCATTTTCTATACATATACATAAAAACTATGCTCATATATTTAAAATTCTAACTTAGTAAAATATTATGAAAAGCTTAAAATTTTCAACCATGACCATAATTTTTACTATAACCTAATCCTCAATTGCATTTTATATGGAATCCACCCATCAAATTCATAAAAATTTTCATATAACAAAAAGTGGCAAGAATATTGATTACCCAAGGGATAAATTTGTGGTAGGTGGGCATTTAAATTGTGGTAGTACAGATACATATGTATTTATACATTTATGTAATATGTATAAATGATAGAAAAATTATGTAAGTACATTAAAAAAAATGGGCAAAAACAAATAATTCTGTTATGCTTTAAAAATATAAATTTTGCACTCGTGTATGATTATAAAATGGTGTTTTTGATTTTATTATATCCATTTATTTTTTGTTGAAGCTTTTTAGTACTTTTCATAATTTTAACATTTTATGTTGCACCCTTTTAACATAAAGGATGACTATATCTATCTGATTACTAAATGAGCCTAATGGACTATAATATAAAATTTTAATAATATATATTTTCAATTTTATCTTTTAGCAATTTTATGATTTTATAATTTTGTTTTCTGGGTTTGTTGTGTGTCATGAACGTGATCTTGGTACCCTGAAGAAAAATGATTTTTATATAAAATTATTATATCGACACGTGTTGTTGATAAAAAGTTTTGAATAATATATTAAAAAATACAAGAAAAAAATTTAAATTTAAATTCATGATTTTCTAGGTGCATTGTTAAATGTGGTTTACGTCAATTAATTCATTCAATAAATTTATGAATATGCAGTGTCACAGAGTAAAATTAAAATTATTTTATACACGCTATCAAATATTATTATTTTTGCTAGATTTATAAATTTTATGAGGGATGAAAATTTAAATAAAAATTTAATTGATTTTTGTATATGGTTAATATAAGTGAATGGTTTATGTTATCACTTATAAATGGCAATTAATACGAGTATTATATATAATTGTCAATGAAAACATTGTGAATATTTCAAAAGGAAATTATAATTATAATATTGTGATAATGAATATAAATGAGGTTTATGATTTAATAATTTGAAATCATGCAAAGAAAATGCTTAAATATATTTTTTTAATGATATTTTAACAATTTTTTGAGATAACCTGAAAGTTCATTTAGTGTGGCGATAATATTTTATGCAAAAAAAAAAAAACAGGATCAGAACAAACATTTACCAATCCTAGACCATTCCTTGGTATAGCACGAGCCACCTCAGAATTGGAAATTAAAATTTGTATGAATTCACACTTGTAAAAACGCACGCAAAGCTTGACAAATAGTGCATAACTATTCACATAGGCAAACGGATGAACGAGCTCATTTATATGAGTAGATTTATAGTACGAACAATAACTATACAGATGCACTGTACCTTGAAAAGACATTTACATATATATAATTGAAATAGCTCATAATAGTGTATGTAAAATATACGAATACGAAGAGGAATCGTCTGGTATCTTGTGCGAAGAGGTATCTTGTGCGATAATGAAGCACTGGCTCGATCCAGACTTCATCACCTTGGATGCGGCTTTGTTAATCCAATGGAACTGTCCGAGAGCTACTCAAAACCGGCTCATAAGCCGAAAGACCAATAAATTATTGGTCTTGGTGTGGTGGGTGTTTTAATTTTATGATATTTCGCTATAGGCTCACAGTGCTGCACTGATTTGGAACAATGGAAACAACCTTAACCTTTAATCTAATGTAAATCATTGAATAAGGTAAATTAAATTTAAGAAAAATTGTTAATATATTACTATATCAAGTAGTTTTAAATAAAATTACCTACTGCATTCAAAACGTATGCAATATGTTTAGTTTTAGTTACTGTGGTATAGCTTCTGTTATCTATTATCAGCTTGCTACTATCTTTAATTGAGCAATTAATAATTTCGAAGCGATTTGAAATCTCCATATATAAAACCAATATTTTTATATTTAAATTCATAACGATATCCTTTTTTATTTCTGATACAATAAATCATTTTTTATCAAGGATATTAGCATTAAAAACTCTTGGGTTTTCTGTTTTTGTTGTTGTTATTTTGACCTTTTCAGGTTTTTAGATGTTCATGACTTTGATTTATTTTGTATTAATGCAAAAAATATATGGTACAGAATGTGTTGGTATCAGAGTTAGACCCTTAGAGTATATGCAAAAATTGTAAATGGAAATTTAATAAAAAAAAAATCTATATATAAATAATATGATAATAATTAATTATTTAAAATGATTTGCACAACATTGAAATTTAAATATTTATTATATCTGAAATTATATAAATTTTAAATTTAAAATATTATTTACATAAAAGAAAAAACACGAATAAAAATGCACCTAACCATACTCAAAATGACTTTAGGGTATATTTTAAAATTTAAGATAAATGTTAGAAGATGGATGGAGGTCAAATTTTACTTAATAACAATATACTTACTTTAATAATTAAAGTGTTCAAAAAGGAAATACATTATTTTATTAATTCATAAAGTTGTCCTTCGGCTTAAATACTAAATTTATGTTTATTTAACATAAAATAAAAAAATAAAATTACAATATTGTGAACATTAATTTATAGAAAATTTTAATAATAAAAAATGCTAAATAAATTATATTAGACTAAGAGCTAGCAAATGATTTACATTAGTTTGTTCAAACACTAAAACACTTTCTCTAAGACTGAACTGTGGTAAGATAAAGAAGATTTAAATACTAGAAACGTCATTTTTAGAACTAAATATTGGAAGTTGAAACCGTCTACACTAATTGCTTTCATTAGAAAGGAATGATGTACGTTAGGGTAGAATAAGCCTTTTCAATGGACTTTTGTAGTTTAAATGCGTGGAGGGGTTTTGTTATATTTCAATTCCTTATAATCAACCAACTTCTGTCTCTGAAATTAAGGATTTTCAATACGCAATAACGCAACCTATTCAAAAATGTATACCTACTTATTTTCATGACTGCAAATATAACCAAAGTAAATACGTTGCTAACAACTCTCTAGCTATAAATTTTATAATAAAATTATTAATATAAATAAAATTGTTGTATATGTCTTTTATCATAGAACACCTAGAAAATCAACAAAACATGTTCTGTCAAAAAAGTCTTATGACCACAAAATATTATCTAAAAAGCAAATTGAAAATCTACATAAATTTTTATAAATATAATTTTTATTTTTATTTTTTTTATTTAAGAAAATTCCTCACATAAAAAAATCTGGCAGCTCATCTGGCCGATAATTTTATGCTGTAAAGATTTTTTCATATAATGACGACAATATAATAATCACAATTATTAGTGAAAAATGTATTTGTGATGAAAATTTATAATAGTGTATGGTAAATATTATAAATGTATAGAAATAGCTAAAAATAAATTTCCTTCGAGAAAATTGAAAGTACAGGAAATATTTTAAAATTTAAATAAAACCAAAAAATTGTTAAAAAAAAAAAATAATTAAATTTTATAATTTTAACATTGATTTTTTTTTTTTTATATGTTTTATGTTCATTTTAGCATTATGATTTTATTTAAAAAGATTTCGTGTTTCAGTTTAATAAATTTTAAAAGGTGAATAAAAAAAAAATAATGATAAAAAAAAACTATTTATTTAAAATGGCAAAATTTGCGCCGGGTTATAAGAATTTTGTAGCTTTTACATATAAGATTTTATGGTATATTTGGCAAAATTTCAAAATCATAACAAAAATTATAATATAATTTTTTTTTTCATATGTTTTTCCATTTTTCCATTTTCATATGTTTGTATCTTTTATATATCATATTTATAAAAGAAAAATATTTATTGAGGTGAAAAACGCATTTTTTATTTATTTATTTATTTCTCAAAGGAAAGCAATTGTATTCTTATTGAATATGTTTATAACCAGAATATTGCGGATTTTTATGTTTGTTTTCTTTAATCTGTTAGATATTTAAAAAAAAAAAATATTTTTCTTTTTTTTTGTATTTTACCATATTTCAAAGAAAAATTCGCCCTAAAGAAAAATGAATGTGCGTGATTTTTTTTGTTGAGAAAATTAACTTGTTTCTATTTTATATCAGATACAGACACAGAAAATTTTAAAATTTAAATAAAATTTCCTAGTATAGTAAAAATATTTAGCATTAAACATTGAAACTGAATATTAAATGGATACTTTTGGGAATATTCAAAAGTGTATGATAATAAAACGTTTCGTCGCTATGGATCTATAGGGATATCACGTTGGAAGGCATAATGTAGATAAATACATCTTCCTTACGAAAGTACTGCCCAAATTTGAAATTTCTTTATTTTGAATCTGCCTTAATTAATTACCACTGCTCGGATATGCTACTTACGTGTAGCGAGTGGCATGTTGAGTGTAATTATAATTAGTAATCAAGTATTAGTTTTAAATTTTGAGACTTCCTTCATTTTGTTTGTTGGATCTATGAGGGGAACGGATGGGGTTCATAAACTTAATGCAGAATTTGGCCCATTATACCCGTCATCTGACAAATGTCATGGTCATGTTGCAAATACTGTGGTAGCCAATAATTTTTTCGATGGAAGCAGAAAATTGGTGTCCAATCGACAATTCCTACTTCATGCGGAATAGCGAAACCAACATTCTAATCAGTCCTGGATGGAATACATAATTCGACGTTGATCCCCACGAAAGTTTAATTTAGGAGATCTTTAGGTAGATCAGCGTTTGGGACAGCAGACTAAAAAAAATATAAATCTTTTGTTTAGGCTTTAGGATGATCCTCTGATATTTTACGTTAATTTTAAGAATAAGTTGGGTAGGGTTTTGACTTCTTCTATACCTTTATTAATCAGTACTGCTTGTGTTCAACTTTCTTCTAGCGAGCTGATATGTTTAAGCACAATTTCATTTTCTTTGCATTGCAGAAAGTATTTAATAAGAAACTGCGCCAAGTGTTGCTCATAAATAGTTTCGACATTATTGTTTCCCTACACGCAGATACAGCAGATGCAACTACACTCTTATATTTGAGAACATGTTTTTGTACGTTTAATATAGTTTAGACCGACTCTACTACTTAATATTTACTTTAATCTTGTGCTGATTATCAAAAATTATGTTTAAAATTAAGTTTTACAGATATTTAATAATAATTAGTTTAATTAATTCAACGATTTTAATTTTCAATTATTTATGAAAATTATTGCAAAATTTTCAACAATTCTCTAAGAGAAATTAGTAAAAGTATTTAAATTTAAACTCTTAAAAACTTTTTATTTTAAAATAGTTTTAAATAACTTTTTATAGCCTGAAAACATATAAAGCGTAGAGTATAATTAGAATTTAAAAGTAAATAATGTTTAACCAGAAGGTTTAGGTAAAACAAATTATGTAAAAGGTTTGGATATACAAAAAAATATTTCAATAAAATAAATATAAGTACAAAATACGACCCAGTTAAATAAATATAATATAATCTTTAATTTCTCATTTATTTAAATAGTAATTAAATATTGGTATATTCTGTATAACTTTAAATGAAATTGATAGTCAACAGATACTGATTCCAGAGATATTAATATTTTAATATAAAAATATTTTTTTTTTTATTTAAATTATATTTGAACAAAATAAATATTTATGAAAACAATAATTTTTAAGTAAAATAAAACTTAAATAAATATTTTTTTTTTTTTAATTTCTGCACTCCTTAGGGAGGAGACTTCATAATAGGTAAAATTTAATGGATGGCAATTTTTTTTTATTTTCTCTACGTTTCAGGTGATGGAAATTTAGAATTCGCAAAATAAATTATGGTGTACCTAAAAATGAATGGAAAATAAAGGGTTGTATGCTTAAATTCAAATGCTTAGATTTAGTAATAAGATAATTCCGATTTTTCTGAAAATGAAGGGGAATGTAGAACAAGAATGAAACTTTCCATATATGGGGTTCTTGTTCATACATATTCCCTAAAAAACCCCGTTAGAGAGCGATAGAAAACCGAGTTTAGGGGGCTTTAAAAGTGAAAATTTTTAAATTTAAAATGGCTATAATAAATTCGTGACTGTTTCTAGTAGAATGTTGTTACTTAGTATTCGACGAGGTCTTTTAGGTCCAGGAAGAAATTAGAATTTATCAAAATTACCTTTAGCACCCAGTATTTTTTCAAGATTGTGAATTTCGAATTTATCAAAATTAACATAAATTATATATATAAAATCGCGATTTTTAATGATTTGAAATTGTATTAGAAACAATACATATTTGCTGTAAGCTCTCTGAATATTATTTCTTTAAAACACTTCTTATATCACACAAATCTGTAAAGGAATAATATGATATGAAGCACTCTGACTAAATGGCAGCTTTTTTAACTGATAGAGTTATAGTGTGTTTTGAAGCTATTTTTGAAATAATGTATGTTAATATACGAAAACGTAATTAGTTAAAGGCTTAAAGGATACTTAAATTAATCGAAATCTCAACTGGCTTTATTTTTGGTTTTTTGGAAGCGTAATAATATTATAAATTATAATATATCATAATCTTGAAACAAAATAAAAATAAGTAAATAGATTCTAATGGAAAACGAAGCTATTATAAGTAATTTAATTGAAGGTCGTATTCTCAATTTGCACATAAATTAGTTGTGGATATATTTAAAAAATTTACTATCATAATATTCCTAATTCACTGAGTTCTTAGCAAAATAATATTTTATTAAGTAAATATAAAATATTAACATATTAACACTAACAATCATTAATTTATCACTGTTACTACTCATTCATAAATTAAAGTATATAAAAATTATATAAATTGGAAACTAATTAAATAATTTAATAAATAATGTAATTAGGCATATTCCAAATAAACGATTTAATAACTTAATAAATAATTCGCAATATTTGTTAAAATTGTTTAAAAATTTAAATTTATATACTCTTTAATTACCTAATTTTAAATGAAAATCATTAAATTAGTAATTTTTATATTATTTATTTTATTAAAAATGTGATATTCTTACATTGCAATAAATTAATTATGATGACACTTTTTTTATTTCCATTTTATTATAAACTGAAAGTTTCCCTCCACTTCCATGAAAAATAATTCAAATCCAGGTAATATGTGTAATATAAAAAAAAAATCTGGGTATAAATCCTTGAGGGAAAATATCAATTTAATTAAGATAACCACAAGGATGGTAATAAGGATGAAATGCTTCATTATGGTGGTTTGTTTAGTCGTTAATGTTTCTCTGAACTAATATATTTTAATATGCAAATTACCATAATAATAATTTTTTTCAATTTTATATTAAAATTTAAGTTGATATAAAATTATAAGGAACGATAAGGAAGTAATGAGTGGTTTTAAATGTTGCTTAGCAAATTAGATTTTTTTTTTCAAGCCTACAAAAATTTATAATAACTTAGGAGATGTAAGATAATTTTATTGCAGTGTAAAGGGAAATGAAAAAAATTTCTAATTAAGTATTTTTAATTATTTCTGGTGGTTATCATAATAAAAAAAAAAACGCTACAATTCTCTTGTGAGAAATTATGAACTGTTAAGAATATTTTTATGACTTTGGTTAAATTAAAATATATAAAAAATTATATAAATGTAATTAGTCATTTTCAAGTTATATGGAATAAGTAATATAGATAATACCAGCTTTACTTCGTTTTTACTTTGCCTTCTTTCAATTTATCATTAAAATCAAAGACATTTTTGAAATTACCATTTCGTCTGCGTATAGCAAACACGGATTCGGACACTCCAACATATTCCGCTCAAAAAACTTGTTTTTCGGATTTGAATTCTGTGATGTATGACTAGAAAACACCACATATCGTAATAGTTTCAATTCCATCATTAAGTTTCATATTGTAACGAAAGTTTTGATATCCAAGTTCATTGTTTCATAGGAAATTCTACAAACCTCGATAAACAAACACAAAATACCTGAAGATTTACTTTGTTAATTATTTCTGCCTCAAATAACATTTGCAAACATAATCAATTGCGATCGAATACTTTGTAACTATAGGCAATTTAATTAAATTTCTACCAAAAACTTAATGAAAAGTAACTTCAAAAAATATTACTGAAATTGATGTAGTTATTATAAAGAAAACAAAATACACAACCAAAAATTCGTAACTCTGAATTGTAAAAACTCACAAAGCTGAAAAAATGTTTCGTTTATATTAGTTAAGTGATCTTCAAAAATTCAATTGAGGAGTTCAATCGAATATAATTGTAAATTTGTCAATGTTATCATTTTCCCTTATTAACAATATTGCATTTTCCTCAAATCTGATTTGTAAATCACCTCTGTATTTACCTATGTATTATAAAAATAATAATAATTGTAATTTGACAAATAAGCACTTTACCTATCGAAAAGGAAAATGATTGACTGACAATATAAAAGAATCTTTCAATATTTAACATTTCAGGAAATTGAATTACAGATTTAGGTTTTTCTTTACAATTTTTAAATTGAATTTCCAAATTTGGTTTTTCTTGTTTGTTGTAAATGTAAAAAAAAAACAACATTAATATATATCACAAAAGTGATATTTTTTCACTTTGCGTTATTCATATTCGTTTAATTCATACAACAAAAAATAACGTAAATTCGTATGTTTCTAAAAAAAATGTAATTTTCCGCATACCAAAAACCATCAAGTGAAAATAACTAAACTGAGGAAAACTAAGTCATATACAAAAAAAAATATTTTCCACAAAATGAGCAGAGCGAAATTTTTTTTTACTAAAGACGTTTATTTTCATATGTATATATATAAATACGCGTAAGGACGACGACATTAATGCTGGCAAAAAAAAAAAAATCTTATTTTAGCTTTAAATGAAGAGAGAATTTCCTTAAAATAAAATTATCACAGCATTTTTTTTTCTGTCGTCATTAATATTTGTTTCTTTTATATTCTTATGGACCCAGGGCAAATATCCCTTAAGCGTCTTGCGTATTTTACTCTCCACATTATAAAAAAAAAAACACCACCCTAAAAACACTCCCTTTAAGAAAATTTATATACATATTTTATATAATTTATCCAGGCGATTTTATATTTAGCACATAAATTTCAATGTTGTTGAAAGAATATCTTTGGCATTTAAAGATTTTCATTTCATATTATCTTAAATATTACCTAAAAAAAATGTTTATTTATATATTTATAATAATTTTTTTCTTTTTGTACAGAATTTTCGGTAAGTATAATATACATATACATATATATTTATCTTCTTTATTTTGAAAGCTTTTTAAGGATACCAGATTCCCATGATGTGCTTTGAATTTAATGACTCTTTTATTTTCTTATACGTACTATATATACGTTTTATACAACAACAATACAAAATAATAAGAACTTGTTGAAGCGGAGTGAGTGATAATATTTTTGCAACATAATCACATATTCAATACAATTTTTACTGACAAAATTGAAGGATTCGAAATACGGAATAAGGTGGGTAAAAAGAGTATAAGCAGAATGGCATATAATGCGTATTATAATGGTGACACAATGGTTCGTGGTAAGAAAGTTGGCACCATTAAATTTGTTTGTATGTTTGTGTTGTTTTGTATGAGTAAGATAAATTTTTTATGGGTGTGAATATTTCGTTTTTTTTTTTTTATATATCCTTAACATATCTAAAAGATTATATTACATTTTTGGTAGAACGATTATTATTGGGGATGTAATTTGTTTGAACAAAATTAAAGATATAAAATTAGAAGTTAAGAAAAATAATTTTTCACCTTTAAATTGATTAAACAATAAAACCATACCTGAAAAATTACAAACAAATAAATCTGAGATTCAATTAAGAAAATAAATCTTAAATATTATGGTAAGTACTATAAATACCGAAATAGTATATTAAAAGAAAGGTTGCCAGAAAGTTACCACAAATATTTTTAAAATCCTTCACCAACAAAAAAAGGTTGTTAATATATAAGAAATGTAAGATTATTTTGTAATAATTTTTAATTAGTCAAAAATCCTCTTTTGTCAACCGCAAAAAAAAGGTCTGATTTTATGTTGAAATGTCTTGAATATTTTTTCATGACCTTGAAAATCTATAAGCATTATAAATTTTATGTTTTTATTATTTTCTTTTTTCAACTTTAGCATAAATTAAATACAACATAAAAAAAATAAAATATACAAAAGAACAATACCAGCTTCCTTTGGGCACAGGATATGCATAATAAAGATAATTTACTCGATGAGGTGTTTTTTTTTTGTTTGAAACTTTATTGTTGAATATTTGCACAACACGATGACCTCATTTGTTTTATATATCCGAAATAACACCGTGCAACAAAAGGACTTAATTCCTGACAACAACAACAACCATAACAAACAACCACACAAAAAGCTTTACATAAAGTGTAAAAAAGTTTTTATCCTGTTTTATTTTTCTAGTGTTTGTTAGTGGTTTTATTTTTCCGTTAACATTACACTTCCTTATGGGATGATTTTTGTTGTTGTGGCTGTTATGCTCTCTTCTACTTTTCAAAGTTGAAATGTGAAAAGTTTTAGATAATTTCATGGTTACATTCGTTATGGCTCAACAAAAAAAAAAAAAAAAAAAAGGAATCAGCATAATTTAACATTTTTTTAAATAACAATATATTTATGAAAAAAAAAAAAATAAACTTTTATTACAGATTAAAGTCTAGTTTTTAGCAGTTTTGTTGAAAATAGAAAAACCTCAAAAATTTTAAATGTTCGTCCTTCCGTCTACCTGGCTGTTTGTCGTCTGTAAATTTGTAGATGCTTTTATTTCGTGAACTAATTATTATTATTATATCGGAATTTGTACCGCTCGAATGTATTCTTTATTTAACGAGAGAGGTTACAAGCTTATCGCTTTAAAACTAATATTAACTCCACATTTAGGAAGCTTATAAAAATTGGGGAACACAAATTGTCATTGCAATTCATTAGAAACGTGTTTTTTAGAAATCACGACATTTCTATGAGCCCATTCGTCTAAAATGGCTATATATTTATTTTGCTATGCTTGTTATTTTTTTGTTGCTGCTAGAAGGGACAATTTTAGAACATTGACGTTTCATTGAACAAAACAAATCCACCAACCCAAAATTAATATAAAATTTATGAAAAATTATCATTTTTCTTTTAGACAAATTTTTTTTTTTCGTTGTTATTTTTATTTTTATAGGTCCTTTTCAAGGATGAAACTAGGAAAAATAAATATGTATTATAATTTAGGGCTGGTTTTTCTTTGTGTACGCTTGTTTTGAATAAAAATATATGGAAAAATGAATTTGATATGATTTTTATTTGTGATGAAATAATTGTTTACTTTTATTGTTGTGTTGTAAAAGTATCCTTTTTTGTTGTTGTCTATTAGTCCTGAAAGACGACGTTTAAAAAATTTGTAATTTACTTAACATTTGAATAAAAAAAACTGTATTTCTTTTGTCGTGAAAAAAGGTCATTTAGATTACTTTGTTACAAATCGTACTATTATATAATTTACAATTATTAGCAACAATGCTAATAGAAAAAGAGAGCATTGTATCTGTAAACTGTCTATTATGCTACTGTTAACTGTCTGTTGGATTAATAAATACTATAAACCGTCAGTTAACAAATCTTTGACTGATAACTGTAAATCGCCTGTTATGCTACTGTTGGACGAATGAATACTGTAAACCGGCTGTTAAATGAAATCTTTGAATTATACTTGTAAATTGTCTATTATGCTACTGTTAACCGTCTGTTGGATTAATAAATACTGTAAACCGTCTGATAAAATAAATCTTTGACTTATAACTGTAAATCGCCTGTTATGCTACTGATATCCGTCTGTTAAAGTTTGAATAGACCTGTTAAACAACTATTAATTTAAATTTTAAATCATCTGTAAACCGTATGTTATGCAACTGGTAACCGCCTGTTAAAGTTCAAAAATACTTGATATGGAAAATTATACATAATTTTATCGCGCATATTTAAATTTAATGTAAAATCAAGCTATGCAGAAATATCGAAAATTATACCGACAATAATAAATTAAAGAAAATTTAAAAATTTAATATAGTTCCTCTTGTTCGTTTTGAGAAATTGTATTTACTTGATTGGAATGAAAATAGTATCAATCAATATAATTTAATTTTAAGAGGATTTTATTTAATTAAATAAAAGTTCATATTTTTTTTGTAAGTCTTTCAAATCATTAGGATTATACTTTGTTGTCCTTTAAATATAGCAAAAATTATTATTTATATACTTTTTTCAATTACGTATTTTTCTGCTTTTCAAATATTTATTAATTATATTTTTAAAATAAGCTATATGGTAAATAAGTAATGATAATAGAAAAATTAATTCAAAGATTTCACTTAATAATGTTCAGCAGTATAGTAACAAATTGCATTAAGAATGAAAATTATTAAAAAATATAATTATGAAACCATCTTATAATTTAATAAATATGTTATTATTAATCAGTATATTTACAAATTTAATATAATTAAATAAAAAATTAAGTATTTTCAACAAATCCTTAATTCACATCTTGACTTTTAAACAAGAAATTTATCTTATAGATCACTAACTTATAATGTCTAAGTTAAAAATTATGTTATAACAATAAATTGTTCAAATCTTAAGAACATCCACAAAACATTTTATTAACATAGGTACAAAAATAATATATAAAGTTCAAATTTATATGAAAATTTAATTAAAATTAAATTTTTTATGTAACAACATAAGGAATAAGTTTTCAACATTGTTCATATTAAGATTATTACATACTTAATATAATATTAATTTGAACACATAATTTGACAGCGTGACAAGTATTTCAAAAAAAATATTTTCTTTATAATTTACTTGGAAAATACACTTATCTATATAAACCCTCATGCCATTCGGCAATATAAAATTTCATATTATAAAATAACAAAATTTCAAAATGAAATTTCATTGATTTCGTAAATTTGCTATTTTTTCATATATAGAATAAATATAAATTGAATTATGTTGAAATGTTGTGATTTTATATTGTTAACATATGAAATTCACATATTGTAAAACATTTTATTTGTATCTTTTATATTTATGTGACAAATGTTGAAGTACATATATATATAGAGTTAAAATAAAGAGAAAATTCTGAAATTACACTCAATATTACAATTTGGTAAGTGCTCAAAACTTGTAGTTATTGCTAAGTAGGTAATTTTAAAGAATTTCAGGAACGTGTACAAAATTTCAGATCTCTTAAGACATAAAGAATGAATTTTATATCATTCGGAAATTTTCATAAAGATCGACTAAACTTATTGACATATGGTCATAGATTTGATCATAAAGCAATTTGCTAACAATTATAATAATGTTTTATTCTATAGAACATGAACCTACTAAAACTAACCACTTTTAATTTTAGGAAGGTACTAAGCGCATATGAATTGAGGAGGGGAGTACTTTTTTTGGATATATTTGCAACCTCAAAATCCTCTAAATATATTTTTATATTACTCGTAATAATAAAGAATCATAGTTTAAGAGAAAGTTAGTTACGAAATGACTTGTAAAACAGAAAGAAAGAGTAGAATTGCAAAAAACTGGCTCATAGTAATAGTAAAGTAATTCATGCTGTCAAAGTTTTGACAGATATTTTTTAAATGTGCATTTATGTCAAACTTTATAAGTAATGTAAAAAAAAATGATATAAACTTTACTAAGTAATTTATAAACTGTATAAACTATATATAAATATTTAAAAAAAAATTCAATTCACTGATTTTGTCAGCATTTTTGTCCTTATTAAACTGAAATTATAAAAAATAAATAATACTAAAATTCTCAATACTGATGACAATCTAAGTATATTTATATGATAAAAACATTTATTTGGCATTAGGAAAAATTCCTGAAATCAAATATTATATATAAGTATATAAAAATTCTTCAGTTTTACCCTTCAAATAGGATAGAATATAATAGAAGACACCACATATGAAAAAAGGATAACATTGTAAAATATTGTCATAGTAATTTATGTAAGCACCAAAAATTTCTATGTATAAAAATTGCATTTTTTTTTTATTTTTACATTATAGAAAAATCAATTTTCGTTAGATTTTACCAAAGAAACTTCTTAGAAACGAAATAAATAATAAATTTTACATGATTGTCAAATGTGTGAATTTCAATATAATAAAAAAAAAAATTAGTTAATGACATAAAAGGAAAATCCTTGAAGTTATATTTCAATATATTGAAGTATAAATAAATTTTGTTTTAAGGAAACCCTAAATACTTGATAAAAGAGGATTAAAATTTTCAAATCTTTTTGAAAAATTATATATAATATTTAGTTACTCCTATATTCTATGAAAAAGTTAATTAAAAAATCAATTAAAAGTTTAATGAATCATCAATTTACTATTAAATATATGGTAAATTACAGACACATAATTAAAAGATAAATAAATTGTATTGAAAAAATGGTGTGAATATGTAGAAAATATTACATTTTTGAAGTGTATTTAATTATCGAAACAGTGAAAAACTTTGTAAATAATTCTATTAATTAATTATTAATTATATTTCGAAATTTTACTAACTTATTTAAGGTTTCATTGAAAACAAAAGTAATTAATAAATATAGTTTTAAATAAATTTTATGTTTTATTATGTAATTGTGATTTAATATTTAATGCTAATAAATGGATTTGGTTAAATTAACGAATTTATGATTTTGGTTTAAAAATTTAATTATAAATAAAGTCGAAATTTTGTGGTTTACCAACTATAGAAAACCGTCAAAATGAATTTATAATATCAGCAAATTTTAAGTAATTATTTTTACTCTGTCCTTTCATTATAGATTAATATGAAATAATGAAACCTTGCAAATTCTGTATAAGAATGTGCAATTTCTAAAAATTTCATATTTTAACACATTTGTTTGTTCTATTAAAAATATATGCTGAATATTATAATAATGAATATTTAATTTACATTTCATAAATGAAAATTAAAAATTAAAATAAAAAATAACATGTTCAATTTCGTTGAAAGTACATTAATTTCTTACATATAATTGTCTATTTAGCATTTATATCTCAACATAACAAAAACAATATAACATAAAAGGACTGTAAAATTCTTCAAATTTTCATTATTCATCACAAAATATCTAAAAAAAAAAAAAAGAGATAAAATAAAGAAAAGATTATTATGTTATCATGAACCATTCTGGGGGTATAAAAATGAAGATTGATTAGTTTATTCGTGCGTATGGTTTTTTTTGTTGTTGTATAATTTAAAGATAAAACAATCATTTTTTATTATTATACATATATGATTTTGCTTCTTAACGAAAATCATTTATTATCTTAATTTGCATAAAACATAAAATCTACCACAATAAATTTATATTTTCCTTGAATCAACCCAGAACGAAGCTGGGCTAGGTGTAGAGGTTTATGTATTATATTAAAACAATTTTAATTAATTATTTCATAAACAACAATTTTAAATGATTTTCTTAAGAGAGATAATATTAATATTAAAATTGCTTTGTGAATTTTGACATGCTACCAAGTTAATTAAAACTAACGAACGATAAACTTTTTTTTTTATTCTGTATGTATGTACTTAAATAATTATTATTTTTAATCAACGGAATAATTAAATTAAATTTATGTAAAAAAAAAAAAAAATTTTTTGTTTAAATTTTTTGTTACAAAAAAGAAAATTATTAAAAATCTCTTCAATTTTATTATGAGAAGAAAAACTTTTTCATTGTATATAATTTGAAAATCCTTTTGAGAAAAGATTTATTCAAAACAACAACAACAACAACAACAAAAAAAACACTGTTTTTTTTTCAAAATACAATAAAATAATGTTGTTATAAAATTTTTGGTTACCTTTCAAAAAAAAAAAAAAAAAATTATTAATATATTTTTCATATTTTTGGGTTATCCTTTCCGAATCATGTTCGTCCTTACAAAAAAAAAAAAAACAAAAAAAAAATTTTTTTTTTTTTTTTTTTTTTTTTGTTATTGAATAAGAAGTAAGTAATTTAAATTTTTTTTATTTTATTCATAAAATTCACCAAAAATATAAACCACAAAATTTCATTTTAATATTATGACTTTGAAAATTCCCTTAAGAATTATTAACCCCTGCAGACATAAACCCTTTTTTTTCATAATGATTTTGTTATATATAATGTATATAGTTATAGGTAATTTATGTTAAATACCACCCTGCCTATAATAAAGGTTAAGGCATACAAAAATCATATAGTAAATCGAAAGTTAAAATCAAAATGTTTTGAAATAAATAAATAAATACTATATAAAATATATACAGCAACGTAAAGTGTTTTTTTTTTTGTAGATCATAAAATATAATTCAGTAATAAGTTTTAAGGAAATTTTTTGTATATATATTTTTCAACAGGGGTGTTTTTAACGTTTATTCATATTGGAGTTTTATCAGCCTGAAAATGCTCCCAAAAGATATTTTTCATTGCTTAAAATATACAATAATAATATCGAAAACATGCCAACAACATAAAAGTAAAATAATATATTAGCAATCAACAAAATAAATAACAAAAACAAAAAAAAAGGATTTTCCATTACACATACATTTAAAACAATTTCGATATCAAATATTATATATAGAGAGGGTCATGAAACCTTCAAGAATTTTTAGAATTTTGTATATAAGCTTTTTTTATGTTACATATATAAAACTAGTAACGAACGGGCCATGCCATTTATTTATCCTAAAACAAGAATTTTTTTTTTATATTTTATTTATTTATTTATTATTCAATCTATATAGCAATAATTTTTGTATCACCCTCTTTTTATCCATTACGAAGAAAATGTTAATGGAGAAAATCCTTTATTGATATAAAACTCCTTTTTTTTCTGGCCAATTGTAGTAGTGTAGAGTAATTCGTAATCATATATGCTGACTTTGCATTGGTATAAGTCAACCAAGAAAACATACATTATGATTTACCAAAAAAAAAAAAAAAAAATTACAAAAACAAAAGTAATTTCTACTTAAATTCGCTGTATTTTGTATATATATGTGTGTGATGTTAAGATTGTTTTGTATGTATATGTTTTCTAAACCAAAATATTTTAGAGGTTTTTTTTTTATATTTTTTTTGTTGAGGGTTGAATATTGTATAGTAAAAGTGGTAAATAATAATTGTTATATATGTAGAATTGTTGTCCTTGGCCTTCTTAGGAAAATACGTTTCCGTTTTATGTAATTTTTTTTATTAAGAACAATGTATTTTGTGTATTATCAAAATATAAAAATTTCATATGCGGAGAAGCATTTAGCTTTAACAAGAGAATTTCAAGGATAAATAAAATAAGGATTTTTTTTTATATATATATATAGTTTTAGTTTTGTAAATATATTGTACAAAAATTGTAAATATATTAATACTTTCCATAAGAAGAATGGATTAAGCGACAAATTTAAAAAAAAATAACTTTTTCATATCGTTAAAATTTGTATCAAACGCGTATTATTTCCGACTAGTTCTCATACTTCTATTGTAATTACAAACAAAATTATTACAGATGCGACTTAAACAATATCCTATTTATTCTCTGCGATTTTGTAACAACCATCAAAAATGAAGTCCCATATTTTGCAGTATATTACAAAGAAGATGCTAACCTAGGCTAGGAGATAACTCGAAGTCTAATAGTGATTAACAAATTAACAGACTTTTGTAAAAAATTTCACATCTTTTAATAACCCAATATCTTATCAACATGTTGCAGTAATATTTTCGATGAAGTGCCGAAAAAAATATTGTAGCAATATAGTAGTTAATATCCCAGCAACATTGTTGCTAAACTAACTACTATACTAAAATCTGAGTTATATAAAAGTTATTAAGAAAAATTCGGTACACTAAAAAAACATTTCATTCAATATAAATTGGAAAATTTATAATGTACGTACTGAAGCTACCGATTTATCTGATACGTGAAACCCAACAGGTTCTAGTATGGAGTCACCGTCCTCCAAAACGTGAAGAAAAACTAATCGTTCTTTTTTCATTAGTTCAACCCGGTCTCAATAGTTAGATACGAAGTTATGGCTTACAGAAGATAATGCGACCAAAAAGTTGGAAAAATATTTGTAATGACATGTAACATTTTTTCTTTAAACAGTTTTCAGTGTTCTAAGTGACAAAGCCTCGACCGCCAATATGTCTTAAGCGACAAAAAAATTAATTTATATATTTAAAAATTAATTTATTAGTTACATTGAGCTAGCTAGAAAATATTTTTTTAAATCAATTCCTTACTATGAATAATAATAATAAAAACAAACTTCTGAGTAGAATGTTTTTTTTTTGTTTCCTGTAAAATTCTAATATGTTAGTTAATTCATTCTTCTGAGAAGGTATCGATAAACGATTTTGTACAAAAATATTTCATGGTAAGATTTTCCTTTCGATTTTGAATATTGAGCATTTTAGTTTTTATATTATTGTTTTGACAGGATATCCGAAAAGGATAAAATTAATATATAATTAAATTTTTTAAATAGCAATGTCTGACTTTTGTTGTTATTTAGGTGCTGTCAATATCAGTTTTAATATTTGTTATACAAGAATTAAGGTTATAATAAAAATAAGTTTGTTTTGAGAAAATGATATGTGGATCGACAGATTGAATAACTGATTATAATTAGGTTTTCTATTAAATTTCATTTTATACAAAAAATAAATAGAACCAAAGAATTGGTAATCTTGTTATAAAGATAATAAAACTAATTTAAATAAGGCGCTTCTGGTCATATAAGAATTGGATATGTAATAAATAAACAAAAAATTTGTTAAGCCGGTTTAAATAAATTATATATTTTTAATATCTTTACTATAAATAAACTTAAATACACGCGTAATATATTTAAAATATTTCTGTAATATTTTTTTTTACAAAATTCGTGTGAATACGTTTCACTAAAGAATGTAACACTAATTTAAATACCCTAAACAAAAATTCATATAAAATTCAACTCCTGAATATAATTTATAAAGTTAAGTAATTTTCTCATTATCATTTTATAATCATTTGCATATAAATATTTAGTTACATATATAAAATATTTTAAAAAAAGCATAATTTCTAGGAAGAAATCAAATTTTCACCCATATGCTTCCAGAAATTGTTTTCCGCAGTAATCTTTTTGATACACCAAAAATAAATAAATAAATAAATATAATATACTCGTACTAATAAATACTTTCATAATACATACTAATATATATAATAGATAGACAAATCTATTATGTTGCCCGTACATTATACAACCTGGTTTTAAATGTTTGTCATCAACCATGTTGTAAATTTTCACCACATACATTTCATCTTGGTTTACAACCGATATTACAAACCGTCAAAAATTTGTTTTTTGTGTAATTTTTTCCAGTAAAGTGTCAAATGTCAAAAATAAATTTATAATAAAGTTGGATGAAAAATAATTATAATTTAATATTATTTCATTCAATAAAAAATATTGATAATATAAATATATTAAAAAACGTTTTTTTGACATTTTAATATTTCTGCAAACGATTTGTCAACCGTCAAAATTATTGTCCACGTTTTGTAAATTTGCCTACAAACGAAACAATCTGACCTAGTTGTTAACACGTTGATAAACATGTTGTATAATGTATGGGTAGTTTTATAATGGCGCTATTTTCTTAAAAGTTTTCCACACAAATACATGAATAAATAAAATGTAAATGACAAAAACAACACCACAGACGACGACATTCTTCGAATATCGGAAGGCGCATTTCACAATAAAAACTACAATCAGAATAGGAAAAATTAATATTTTCCTTTTCGTTTTTTTTTTTTTTTTTGGAAAAGGATTAGTCATTCATAACGTCACAAAAGGGCATATTATTAAGATCCTTTTTTGGGGTTAAATACTTACTATAATTTGGGTTTGACCAAGAATTGTGGTTTTGTAAAGTATTTTTTTTAGGGTTTTTCAGTTTGGTCATTTGAAGTAATTTCTTTTTAAAAATGTTTAAAATTAAGGATATGTTATTGTTGTTATGTTGTTCATGTGCGCTTTTTTCTATATGCGTGCAATCAAAATCAAGGTTTAATGTGGGAAAAACCTTTTTTTAATACATTATATTCAGTTCTTTTAGAAAGAATGGGAGGGCATTGAAAAAAAAACGTTTAATCGATATTATTGTTTGCTTTTGGCATTGATTAAGGTTTTTGATATTGTCGTCATGAATAATGAAATTATATCCTTGAAATTAAATAAATATATTCCTATAGACATGATATATAAATATTTATTAAAAACAAATATTAAATATAGTATTTATACAAATTAATTATGTGATTAAAATAATTTTGAATTACTATTCACTTCACACAACATTTTGGTCAATCAATTTTTTCGTACAGTTTCGTCAAATAAATGAATCCTTACCATGGAGATAGTCCTTACCCATGGAGATGAAAAAGTCTGCTCGATGACGTTGAAGGTTAGGAATTCCAAATTGACAAATAGAATTTGGCACAATTGTTTTTATTAATTACTTTATATTAAAATAAAATTAATTATTCAACTTAATTGAATTTGTTAATTATAATTAATATCAATTTCAATAAACAATTTTTGTTATGATTTATGTTTGTGATATTACATTGCGGCCAGTTTGTCTACAATCTACTCTTAAGATTAGAAGTCGTCTTAAGTGGTACCAACTTCGGTTGATACTTCAAACCGTACTTCACACCGCTGATGGCGAGACTATCTCAAGCATTAATTATAAGAACAAATTCCAAATGAACTGAGTTGTTTGAACAAATTGCACAAAATATGTAAAAAAAAAATTATGTAATTAAAATTTTATTAATTTCATCTTAATTATTATTTTTTGTACATTATTTCATAAATCATTTTTCCAGTTTATCCAAATAAGAAAAATGATTCTTCCCTTTTGGATCGCGCAATGATAGCAAAATAGTTTCTATTAAATTTTACGCAAAATATAATTTTAAATTGAAAATAAAGAAATAAGAAACATATTTTTTTTAATACCACCCATAAATTATTAAATAGACGATTATTATGTAAATATTTACAATTAATTAAAAACAAACATAAATACAAAATTATTTGCACTAAAAAAATGTTTTTTTTTTCCATAAATCAAATTTTTTTTTTATTTTAGCTATTGAATGGCTGGCGGGCTTTTATTATGAATTTTCATCTAAATTTAAATAAATTTGAAATTGGTTATAGAATTCGTGAACAAAATTTAATAAAATTGTTCATTATTACGAGAAATTAATTAAAAAAATTGTTTCTTATAAATGTTAAAATTGAAATAATATCGAAATTTTAATATAATTTGAATAAACAGAAACGTAAAATTTAAAATTTTATTTTTGTAATTTTTATATACTTGTAAATTTATCCAATAAATATGATCAAAAATGAAAATATTTACATTAAAAAAAAAAATTCTACAAGTGGCATAAGATTAAATTTCATATTCAAAAAATTTCTATATTTGTACATTATTATATAGAAAAGGGTAATAAAAATTGATGAAATTTTTCTATATTATAAAAAAGTGTTAATTTTCAAGGACTCTAAATAAACTGAAACTATAAACTCACGCGATATTTAATTTACTATACAATTAATTTGATTTAAATGCTTAACATTGCTTATAGATTTTAGATTAAATTAGTATTAAAATTGATTACACCACCATCACACCCTGGCTAGAAATTAGTTATTATTATTTGTTGATTAAGGACTTTTTGTTGATGAAATAACATTGATTATAATTTAATGGTAATATTTTTTTTTTACGAATTTCATTCAATAAATTTTATATTATGAATTTATAAGAAAATGTAGAATAAAATTGGTAATTTTATTAGTACTGGTCAGTATTTTGAAAATTATGATTATTCGACTGTTAAAATAACATTGAATAAAATTATAATATATTTTAAATATTATATAATAAAAAAATATTGTTAGTTTATTCAGCATTAACAATTATATAAATAAATTTAATATTTCATAATAATTGGAGAAACAAAAACAGAAAATTGTTGGAAGGATACGCGTTGTAAAAATGAATGTAAATTAAAATTATGAAATACCAATAAAATTGATGAAAGCGTATTTGCTGTGAAGAAGGACGAACTTGATTTGAAAATTCTATACACAGCAACAAATTTTATGTCCACAACGAAAAAGCCCGTCCATGTAAATAATGTATAAGTTGTTCGGATACGCAATTCTGATGGATGGTTGCCAAATATAATTTTGAATTAAATTTATATTAAATGAATCAATCTATTTAAAGCAATTTATTATTTTTTTTCAATTTATTTATTCAATTGGAAATTATGTTGGATTTTTATATTGTACAAGATTTTATAAACAATTTCTAATTTACATTTCAAATTTATTTTCAATTGAATGTAAATTATAAAATTTATATTATGTTAAGCGCAAAATAGAAATATAATTATTTATAGTTAAAAATGGAAAAATCTTTTTCGTATACGTAACAACGTAACATAAAAATATATCTGTGATATTAAATATCACACTAATATCAAAATTTATGTAATTGGACTTATATGGGCTATTAAATTGGAACAGATAAAATAATGTAGTTAATCAAAAATAGCTGACAAACCTGTCGGCTATTTGATTATTTTGTGTAGGCATGTTGGATAATATAAATAAAAAAAAAAACGTGCTTAATTATTTATTACATATGAGGACAATAGAGATAGGATTTCCATCCCATGAGGCAAATCCCAAAAAAAAAAAAAAAATATAAAAGTAAAATTGTCTGTACGACAATATTGTTGAATATTATTTATAAATATAAAGGATATAAAGGACAATTAAATAGTTTTATGGTCACGCTTGTTCAATTAAATTATATATAGAGTTGTATACTTTAATAATATGTTAACAAGGTTTATTTTCAATGAATTTAGTTAGAATAATAATATATTAAATTTGAATATTATATTTATTTATTGTATTCAGTTGTATGATTAAATGTTTTGGGACTATTATAAAATAGACAATTTAAACAAGCCTAAGATAATATTTTGTAGATCCTTTGAGACTATATTGTGTTATGTAAAGAAAGTGCTTGAAAGAATTGTAGCCTATAAAATATTTTAAATTAAACACTTTTTAGCTAGATGACATTAACTATAAAAAATGACTAATGATATTAAGGATGAAAAGTGGCGAATACTTGTCCATCTATGTCCACAATACAAAAATTATTAATATCTCCAGATATTTTTGTATATATCTCGTGTAATTTGAAATTCTTCTGAAAGAATGTTTCCTTGATCAGTAAAATTTGTTATATTCTGACTCCTAAAAAGTCGGAATTGGACAATACCGTTCTCTAGGTACAGTAATGTTACCAAAAACCATAATTCTATGTATTAGCAGAAATTACAATTTGTCTTATTTAATGATTAAAAAAAAATTGTATGTACTGTCAATATCAAACTTTAAAACTTAATTCTGAATAACAATAGCAATAATCGGCCAAAGTTAAATTATTCACCCTGTATTTCAAGAAAGTATTTAATAAAATTTAATTAATTAAGAATTCAAATGACATTTTTTATTCAACTTAAATTTATTTACATAATTCGATAAATTTTTTATCTGGTAATCATGAAATTTTTCCTAGAGCCTACCATAATTTTTAACTTACCCTTTTTTATCACTCATTTTACAATTTTATATCTAATTTTTTTTTTTTTTTTTTTGAACATTATTAATATTCATTTATATCATAATTTTTTTTTTAATTATAACGACAAAACGTATTAAAAAATGAAATTAATTTTAAAGCGATCTCAACTATGCGGAAGAATAATTTACACAAAAGAAAATTACTGAACTGAACGTAGCTAGAAAAAAAAAATATGGTGAAGGGATTAAATTATGCGATGTTGTAATATTTTTGTCCTTGAAAAATTTTAGCAATTAATTTAATTATTTTTTTTTTTGTCATATTTTTATTATTTTGCAAGATTTTATGTTTTTGTTTTTAACATGATTTATAAAAGTCAGTTTATTATGGAAATTTACGATTGCCAGATAATTAAATTTTTGGAGTTATGGAAATAAATTTATATAGTCGAACAAAAAATGTATATAATTTGAATTTTTAATTAATTAAATTATTTCGGATACTTTGTATAAATAAAGGAAGTTTAATTCAAATTTTAACGGATTAACGTTTGATATTGAGTTTATATATCAATTGACTGACTATTTAATCATTAAATTAGACAAATTTTGATACGAGTACACATATCAAGATTAAACTTTCCAGAATATCATCAATTTCCTCTAGTAGAATCATTGTTTAGTATGTATTTTTTGTAACTGTCAAAATAAACTTGTTATTACTGATGACTTTTTAAGAGTCTGAATTTAACAATAGCTCAGGGACAACATTCATTGAAAAAAAAATTTCAAATAACACCAGATATACATAAATATACTATGACAAATTTATTCTGTATATACATCATTATTTTATTGTGGGCATAGATGGACTAACAGTCGTCATTTTTAATCCTTAATATCATTAGTCATTTTTTATAGTTAATGTCACCCAGAAAAAAATAATTAATTTAAAATATTTTATCGGCCACAATTCTTTCAAACAATTTCTTTACATAATAAACACAATATAGACTTAAAGGATCTGCAAAATATTATCTTAGGCTTGTTTAAATTGTCTATTTTATCATAATCCCAAAAAAAAATGAATGAAAAATGTTCATCTCATTCCAAATAAAAATTATATTTCAATTAATTAAAGTAATAATTTCAATTAAAATTCGGTGACATGACATAAGGTCATACGACATAAAGCCTTATTGGCTTTTTGTCTTACTCAAATGAGCTTGTTGGCCATAATTGAGGTTTTTCCGTGTATGGCTTTATGTCTCATCAAAATGAGACATTTAACCCTTTTTGTCTTATGATTGATTCAATAACCAATGGCTTTATGTAGCAAATTTTTATAAAACGATAAACCATACACGGGAAAATCGTGATTATAGCCTTCTAGTCTCATTTGAAAGTGACATAAAGCCATTACGGCCTTCTTTCGTTTGACCTTATGTCATGTCACCTAAATTTCAATCAATAATTAAAAATTGTTTCCTTGTAATCATCGATTATAAATCGTGTAGATAATTCCTTCCAATAAAGAATAGTATTTTTTTTAAAAAAAGAAAAGATTTCCCAGAATTTTTCCAGCTTATGAAAAACAAATTTTTGTTGTAAACGAAAATAAACCAATTATATAATAGAGCGATGAACTAGTTAATTAAATATGAATAATTTTGTTACGATAAATATATGTATATGAAAATATTATAATTTGAAAACATTGAATTGTGGTTATATGTACAATTAATTAAATACATAGAATTTTTTTAAGACACTTATGTTAGCAAATTATGATTAATTATTATAAAAATCAAGTTTTTTTTTTTATGGAATGAAAGTTTGAAAGGTGAATATAAATTCATTAATTTTAATAGAGCGTCAGAAACAATATTCATAATTTTCTTTTAATAATATTAGATTTTTAATTATCAATATTGTTTAAGACACTCATATAATTAATACTTGTTTCTGGTAGGAAACCTTGAAATGATTAATTTATGAACTGGTTCTTGAGAAATTCTTATGAACAATTTATAAGTTTTTAAGGACTCTTTTATTATATTTATATCTGTGTACAAAATAAATTAATTATTTTATTTGAAATTTATATGATAGTTGATAGTTAAAGTGGGTTACAGTCAATTAAACTTAATATGGATTTTTTACAAAATGACTACTATCAGAAAAGGAACGATTCCAGGACTGATTACTAAACATATTCCATTGAATTCCACTTATATTAGGCACATTTCAAATTTCATCTTGGCAACATTTTATCATGGGACTTTTCATCCCGCATATTTTGTGAAACTTATAAAATTTATAAAAAATTAGAGATAAAATTTGTACGATAAAAAGTGTACGATGAAATGTGTAAGATAATCTGTCCTATTACTATAAAAAGAAGTTTCAACATAAAAAATTATCAGTAATAAATTCATGTTTATTAACAGCCATTTTAATGTTAAAAATTTCTGAGGAGAATTTAAGAAAAATTTATTTAAAATTTATTAGTAATTAAAATTATAGTAATTATTTTTTACTTACTTAAATTATAAATTTATTAATTTAAAATTGTTGCACTTACCTGAAATGAAAAAAATAAAAAATTAGAAATTATTATAAAAATATTAACACAGAAAATATTAATTTATATAAAAATGAAAAATAATTGCAAAATAAATATGAAGATTAAGATAAACGTTCAGAATTCAAAAAATTTGACATGGTGAATTACAAAAATGATAGTTATAATCCTGGAAAACATTCCGGAAAGTTATATAAATGTTAAAGTAAAGTAGTTACACGGAAAATCATGAAATATATTTGTTTAAGAATTATTTAGTATTCGGGAATCTAAAATAAATTCATTCCCTCCATAAAAATAAAGAAAATCGAAAAGTATAATAAAGTTTTCCAATCATTTTATTTTATCGTTTTTTTTTTTTTTGGTAAAATTACCTCAATAAAATGAAAATCATCAAAATCAAGTAAAAATATATATTTATATATTGTTACAACAAAATAAAACTGACTAAATTTCACATCTTTTACTACAACTCTGACTATATTTCAATAGCTTAAATTGAATTCACTGCGAAAATAATATATTTATATTCTATGAAAAATGATTGATTAAAGTAAAACCAGGAAATTTTCTTTTAGTTAGAATGAAAATTCAGATTTTTCCTTGTTATCTTTAAAAAGGAAATTTAAGTGGATAAAATTGTGAAGTCTTTAATTTCATAGAAATAAGAGACAATCTTTTTTTTTTGTTTTGTTTTTAAATGTCCTAGAAATATTTTGAGTGGGAAAATTCATGATGGAGCCATAAAAGTGATAAATTATAACTTATTTTGTAGCATAAAATGAGAATTATTTAGATTATTATATAGTAAAATAAATATCCTAACTCAAGGACAATGTCAAATATATATTTATACATAAATAAAATGAAAGCTTTTCTATTCATTTATGGGGCTGTGTTTGTGTATTTGGGGTTGGAAATTTAAGCTAAATGAAAAATTATCGGATATACTTCTTTGTTAAGTATATAAGAGAGAAAAATATTTGGTCATTAAGTAGTTATAACTTTCACACATCCTAATTTTTATATAGAAAAATAATACAACAAAAACTTTAATAGCAGATAACGAATTAAATTAAGGAAACACCAAATAAAAATTTCAATAACAAGGAAATTTAATAATTTTTAGGGATATTTACAAAAAAAGAGTTTAAATTTAAGAATTGTAAGTACGAGGATACTTGGTGCCGATTCTATAAATCAATCTTTCAGAAAATTAAAGTAATTACTTGGATACATTTGCAAATTATTTTCGAATTACGAATTTGTTATTTTTGCTTTGTTGGAAAGCATTTACAAAAATTTCGTACTGAATCCAGATTATGTTTATTTTTATTATATATACGACAGGTGCCGTCAATCACGTTAGTTTATGTTAATAAAATATTAGTGACAAATATAAAATTAATATAACTTCAAGCTAACTGTATTATTAAACGGAACAAGAAAGCGGATTCGCTTGTTAAATAACGCGCTGATCTATGTTCTGCTGTACTTGATGGCAAATGATCGGTAGATACACGGTACTTACTTCGGAATACCTATGAGTGATTTGTGTCGTACACGTGATTAGACTAAAGAAAATTATGCTTGTTTGATTGTTACAGTCTCAGTCAGAGACAGAATACTCTGACTGTAGGAAAATACAAAGGGATCACATTAGATATAAACCGAAATCGCTTGTGTAATTGCTACACAAATATCCGAACCTAATCATAATAAATGTACTAAGCTCGTAAGTCTACTATTAAGAATACTTAAATAGAAAATCAAATGGAATAAAACTGGTAAAGTATAGAAGCACCACAAAACTTTTTTAAAACAGAGTTTAATAAAAAATTTCAAGATTGTACCAATTCTGTAATGTATTATTCGGGGTCTTCGAAATAAATACTTTCAACTCATAACCTAACTCGAAGTTTAGTATAAATTGTCGGTCAAAAGAAATTTATGTATTAGTATCCTACATAGTCTCTTATGTAGGACATTACGATACGAATGTATTTTACATACTTTGAAATATTTAATATTGGCCAATTACTGTGTGCCAATTTGGTCAAAGTTTATTGGAATATTGTATAAAAAACATTAAACTTATTAACAAACAACAAACGAAAATTTTATTTAACAAAAATATTATTCTGTAACTTAAAGACTTTCTTAAGTAACCCACCTTAAATTTATAACTCTTGTGTAATTATAATAATTTTCCACATTTTCGAAATTTTATGCATTTATATTATTACTATAATTATTTTATTTTGCTTAATAGCACACCCTAAAAATAATATAAATTGTTGGTGAAAATTGTTTAGCCATGCATAATAGCTTTTAAGGTAAAATAATTTCCTTTGATTATAAAAAGTGAAATTTCTTTCCCAAATAAGAAAATGGAAAAAAAATAAAGAAAACTGCTAACCATTTTTATCTCAAATCGTTTGTCATTATCTTTAAAATCAATAGAAATCGATTTGTACACATTTCCTTATTTCCTCATATTATATTTAAAAAATATTAGCAATGATAAAACTTTTTGATATTATCATATCTTTCTAAACACTATAACATAAATATAGATCACATATCTATAATACAATGGCGCGACAACCGAAATGTGAACAGTAGCCAACAATTTTTCATACAATTTGAATGTATACATACTCATATAAATTCTGAATCATATGGTTTCTTGGTATAATTTAAAGAAAGCTTTTGGTTTTTCATAGTTAGCATTTTTTTTTCTTCTCATTTTCTATAAATCATTTAAAGCTAAGTAAACTTGGGATAAAACATTCCGACCCCTGGATATAATCTATCATAGCCACACAGCGCTTTGATTATAATGTATAGATTTCTAATATATAAATTGAAATTTAAAATTATATTTTATAAATAAAAATCACGTTTTTATGAAAAATAGAAAATTTATAAATTTTCTGAAATTTTTTAAAATAATTTTTTATAATTAGATTTATTACTATTTATAATTTCTATGATTTGAAGAGTTTGCGTAAATGTCTATCTATTATTTGTAAATTTTGTGTATGTAAAAATTTGTTTGTTAAAAATAAAATATATTTACATTTTTAATTGATAAATTTAATAGAATAATTGAATTGAAATATAAAAAATAATTACAAATTTAATTATATAAAAGAATATGCCAAGTTATTTACCACCAGATGTCGCATTAAGCATTTATTATAATACCAATTGCGTGGATTTAATTAAAATTTTAATTAAGCTTTTAATTAAATGTTTTTTTTTTGCTGCCAACAGTTTTGACTTCGTTACGCTTCAGTTTTGCCTTCAACTCAGTTTACAATGTGTATAAATTAAATTAGATTTATTATTTAAGTAATTTTTTAAAAAAAAATAGGTGAAATTACTATTATTATTATTTTTTCATCCATTTTTTGGAAGAATAATATAAATAAATGGAACAATAATATTGACAGGATTGAAACTATTCAAAAGAGATTCATTAGATTTGCATTGCGAAATCTTCAGTAGTCAAATCTAATAATATTGCTTCCGTATATACATCGATCACAAGTTTTGGGGATAAAATCGTTAAAATCTAGAAGGATAGTTGCTGAAATTACATTTATTTTAATGATTCATAGTCGTAAAAGAAATTCTGATTACCTATAGAGATTATCTAATTTCCAAAATTAATTGAAGAATGCGATTTCGTAATGAAAACATTTTTACTATAACCTATCACCGTACGAATTATGAAAAATATGAACCACTGAATAGAATGTTAAAAAGAATATGACATAATATAAAAGAAAATGAATCTTTAATTAATTATAAATAATTGACATAATATAAAAGAAAATGATTATTAACGTAAATTCTATATTTGAAAATTATTATATCAATGAATTGTAAATAATTTAATAGTAAAACGTAGAATTTAAGTACTTAATTGTAATTGTTAATATTTGAGTTAATCATTAGATAAATAAATATTTATCTTATTAGAACACATTTTAATCCTATGCCGGCAACATAATTTTATGATCAAAAATCGGAAATATTTTTTTGTATTTGAAAATTTGATTTATTGCCATTTTACGGATAATTCAATATCGGTCATAATGACCACCATCGGTTTCGTTAGACAAGAGACGATTATATCCCAAAGTTAAAATTTTGCATAACTTTCTCCAGTAAAAATAGATCATTTATGACAGCTTAAAATCACATTATTTTGTACACATTAGTTTTATATAACGAAACAATTTTAGCAAATTTTATAATTTTTTATAGCATTTTTAAATAGTAGAATAATAAATTTTGGATAACTATTACGCGTTTCTCGGTTGTAAACAACTACATGACACAAATTGCTATATAGTTTTTACTTAACATAATATTTCATAAAATATATCTATTATATGTATTTTATTTAAGACGAATTTCCATCGGAACCGTTCGAACACCTCTTAGTCTATACTGTTCAATAACAAAATTATTAATTTTAAATACGAATTAAAATATGAATTTTAAAATATTTAATTTTTTTTTTCAATATATTTTAGCATTATGATGGCGACAAAAATCTTAAACGTCAAGAATCGTTAATAATTCTAAACACATCAAGGTTATAATTACATCACAAACCCTGAATATATTTCACATAAATTTCTAATGTGTATTTAATAAATATTCATAGAATAAAAAAAAAAATTGTCGATTTTTAGATATTCACGTCATAGTCAATCTAATTTTAAACTATTATTATAATAGCTTTAAATATGTTGCACTATAATTTAAATTAATTACAGCACTATATGTTTCTCTAATAAAATTACATAATTTAGTATATTTTCGACTTACTAAAACTACTTAACATTAGTTCTGTTTACGTTATTATTATGTCGCCCACACGTCTGGACTTGATATTATTGCTGTCGTTTTTAATTATAAATAGAACAATTACAAATTAAATTTTAATAATCTAATTTAGGCTGGGGGGACATTGAAACTTAAAAATTGTTTAAATCAAATGCCAAGGTGTTAGATATTTTCGGGGCAAGGGGGAAGATCAAATTAATCACAAATAAATTTTTTTTTTTACATTTTCCTAATTTAAGTATTAATTTGAAGAAATGAACATTTTTTTTTGTTAATGTAATTTTATTGGTTATTTTTAAATGGGTTTGTTGACATTTCTTTATTTTTTTATAAATAGAAAAATTCAAAGAATTTATTTAAAATTTATAAGTGATGTAATTTTTTCAAATCAACAATATTGTCTTTATTTTAATATCGTCATATCTAAATAGCTATTATTTAAAAAAAAAATATTTGGCTGATGTTCTAGGAAAAACTATAATGACAGAAAACTATAAGATAGATAAAAAATGCAATTAGATTTACATTTTTTTTTTTGTATTTCGAAGAATTTTAGTTTGCCAGCTGTTTTGGCAATAAATTTAAAGTCAAATTGATTGATTTTGATCTTTGCTACACTAACATAAAGAACCTATTAAATGTGAGACACGAAAATATGGAATAGATAGAGGTGTGACCGATTTATATTTAGAATAAAGTTAAAAAAACAAAAATTTAAATAGATAAAACAGAAAAATGAAAAAGAAGTAACATTAATTTGATCATTCAGTTTTTTTTATAATTACGATTAACTTTCAAATGTTTCGTGTTATGTTGGCCAATTTATTAAGCAGTATTATAAACAGTAAAAAATATGATTTTGTAAAGCAATAATTAACTGTCATTTATCACAATTTGTACACTAATGTTAAGATTCATAGAATCAATGTATAGATATTTATTGTATATTTTTACTAATTTTTTATAATATGATTTAATTGTCTGGTTATAGTTTTATGCTGTTTATCAATAGAGTAAATATATTTTTATTGCTTGGTTTGTTTTGTGTCATTTGCAATTGATTTTTACAATTGACTTCAATATTAAATGTTAATTAATCATGAAATCGGTTCTTCTGTTTCATTGATGTTATATTAAATTTGTGTGTTCGTAGTGTTCATAATTTGATAATATAAAAGTATGGAACTATGTTATAAAAAATGATTCGTGACAATCACAATTATAATATTTAAATATATACTAATATTTTTCATTTATGTAATTTGGTCAATTACAGATTATTCCAATAATTATCACGCTGAAACTTAAGAGGTACGACATTTTTAATGATTTGTGTAATATGATATTCTTGGAAAAATTTCATTATTCTTATCGTATCTCATAAATAATTATACATAATATATATTATTCATAATAAATTCATAATAAATTGAAAGATATATAAACAATTATTATTGTCTGTTGTTTGTTAAGATCAGATGTTTAAGATATTCCCACAAAAAGAGGACTGTTAAATCCGTCAACTGTGGAGTCGACATCACAATTTCTTGAGATGATTTGTTGTGAAACCAGATCTTTCAGTAATTTTCTATTGTAACTTTAATAGTATGTGAAGTTTCATCGTCTTGTTGGAACTAAATGTAACCAAGCCAAAAGCATCGAATTTTGCTATCAAAACTTATTAAGAATGTTACGATAACATTCCCTAGTAACAGCTTACCATAACTGATTAGCTTGGGCTACATAGTATCGATCAGTTCAGTATTGATTCGTTCAGTAAAGTTCATATTTGACATCTTCATATATTTTGTATGGATAATTAATTGATTAGACCCATACGTGCAATTAAAATCAAATCTAAACGAATCGAATCGAACGAGTTAGGAATGATTGAAATTTCTTGAATCCAAACTGAAGCAAATGTCAAGAGAAAGGAAATTTGACAATGAATCGAATCGAAATTGAACTGATCGGTATAATATAACTTTTACTTTAATTTAGTTAAACTTACTTTAACTCCTAAAATTTAATATTTTTATGAAATTTATCAATAATTATAATTATAATAAATTTTGTCGTATTATATTATAGAATGAAATATTACTTTGAACTATATTTCATTATGAGTATTTTAGATTCCCTTGAAAAACAAAGACAAAAAAATGTGATTCCTTAAAATTGTGGTTTCAATTTCCTTGAAAATAAAATAAATCAAAAAACATTTATTCCTACATAAATATAAATATTTCAACAAAAACATATTCAATTTTACTTAAGTATGTATAATCATAAATAATTATAAAAGTTTTACATAATGTAAAGAAATATGACGATATAGGAAATTAATTATAATATTGATGATACATATATGCGACCCTTATAGTAAACATTTATAATAGAATTTAATACAATTATGATTATTATTATATAAAGGTCAAAACAAGTTAAATATGATTTACACCATTTTCATTATTTCAGTTTTCATTTATTGTTAATAAATATCAGAAAATTTACGAAAATTTTCATTCTATCAATTTTCATTCTATCTATATATACACAAAATATATATTTAAATATTAATTTACATCCAGCCGAGCAATAAATGTCTTCATAAAATTTCATTATTGTATTTCTATTTATAATTTCCTGCCAATCCATTAAATATTTTGTAACAAACCCATAAAAAATTGTGTTTACAATAATTAAATTCTATAATGGCATTTGCTGCAAATCGTTAAATTTTGTATTATTGCAATCTATCTATATGTTGTAAGCATTAGTCATGATGATAATTATTGTTATAAATTTACTTTTGTATACATATAAATTTATTATATCATAATAAAAAAAATATTATTTAAACTGATCAATTGATAGATTGATGAATGATTTTTTTGTATATATAGTGTTAAAATATCATTCGTAAAATTTTCACCTATCAGGCGGAATTTTCATTTTCATTTCAAATTGAATTACTATATACGAAAAATAATTTTGAAAAGAATAATTGGTTTTTATGTATTTATGCCGGTAATAAAAATAAATTTTAAAATTAAAATTTTATTTTTGATGTGGCGGCAGAACAGATTATTAAATGATGAATTTTATACAGAACATAATAAAATGATATAAATTAAAATGTAGACATAATGTATGTAAAATAATATAATTTATGGTTAGTCTTCAGATGAATTTATATTACATTAGAATAGAAATATAGAAATTGTCATAAGAATTTTAGGCTTAATTTATACCACTAAAAATTAACTGCCAGTAAAAAATTTTAATTCATAATAAATTGAAAGATATTTATAATATAATTCTTCCAAAATTTAATTATGGAAAATTTTACGTCTATATTAGAAGCATATTATAAAATTTAAAAGCCGATATTTTAAATTAATTTTATAATAATTACTTATAATATAAACTGTCATTGTAAATTTTTAGAAATTCATTTAAATGTCATAACAATTATTGTTCATGAAAATAATGTTGGTAAAAGGGGTGGAAAAAATAGCACTGCCTTGTAATACAGTTTACTTAATATCAACTTTAAGAAGCCTCTCCATTAATTTTATTTTAGTCTATATTGTATGAATTGTTTTTGCCAATGTGTGGAAAGTGATAGCATAAAAAACAATTATCGTGAGAACTAGATAAAATTTATAGAACTTGCCGAAACAAATAGCATGAAAAAGTTTTTAAGGAGAGAACTAGGTAAAATTTATAGAACGAACATTCAGAAAGATACAACGACTTTCTTCTCGAAGTTACGGAGTAACAAATTTTTCGGAATTTAGATGCTAATCAAAACTCTTTCTAAATTATAAAAGTCAATCATTATTCTATATCGTACGTACGAATTTTTAGTATCTTGAATTAATGAAAAGTAAAAAGATTGATGGAGAAGCCGCTTTATTATTTGCACAATAAAATTTTATGCACTTTTCTCTATAAAGCTGTAAATATCTCAAATTACTTGTAACAAAATATGGAGTGATTTTTAATCATATCTTTAATTTTCGTAAAAAATAAAAATGAAAAAATGAAATACATTTGCACCAAGCTGCGTTATTGTCTATGCGTATAGAAAGTTTTACTGTCTGTCTATTCATTCAAGAGCTTAATATGTAAATTGATTTTTTAATTTTTAAGTAAAAACATTAAAGAAATACAGTAAACAAAAGTTAGTATTAACTACAAAAACAGTTTAAACAAATTTGTTAATACAATTTCCACCCAAAAATTAATATTATAATAATTCGCTAGCCAAATTACTTAATTAATTTTCAAACTTTCTTCTATTTTTCATATAGCTTTATCATATTATTTAGTCATTGTCATAAAATTTTCATATAAACATAATTCTTTATAAATTTATTAAAATTTTCCATGATAAATACACAAAGCTGATTCAACTGAATTTATTTAATGTGATACCCACTTGTAAATTACTAATATATATCAAAATATTATTTTATGTAGCAGCGGCAGCGTTGTGTATTCCCATTATTTTTGTTTTGATATAGATACATATATATATATATTTCCAAAAAAAAATTACCATTACTAAATAAAATAATTATTTTTCTATTAAAACTGAATGTATATTATACATTTTCTGACGATTAACAGAGAACGCCAGTGAACTAAAACATTTATTAGAGCATAAAAATGTAATACTGCTTAATTTATTGTTCCGCTATCATATTGGCTATTTATACTTATTGTTTGTAAATTATTTAGAAAATCTTTTAAAAAAGAAAATTTACATGCCTGGTCGGAATTGGTAATGGTACTTATGTGTTCGGTAGTTTATATTCCCATACAATAATGTGGTTAATATAAAAATGCTCGTATCATTGACGTCACTTTGATATTTTTAAGTAATTTAAAATTTTTGACATATAATTTTGTATTTTTTATTATTCGTAATCAATTAAATTAATCTTTTTTTTAGTTAAATACACTACTATATTTTTATGAAAATTTAAAATTTAATTTATATTTTAAAAATAGAAATTTTGTTTATATATTAAATTCAAAACAAAAAAATTTTGGTTTGTTTATTCAACAAATATGCAAGAAAATTAAATGCACTTTTAAATTTTTTTTTTTTTAAATTCAATGAACTCTCAGATTATACCCGACAAAAAAAAATTATGAAACATAAAAATAAATGACAATTGCCAAAAATAGACTTTTATCTATTTTGGCACTGGTTACAAAAAAAAAAAACCATCTCACTAACCCAAAAAAGGATAAAAAATTATGTGTAATAGTAAAAAGATATAATAATATTTCATTGTGGTATATGTAAAAATTGTCCTTTTACAAGTTTATAGTTGGTATCAACAAATCGTACAGATACCGCAATTTGGTTAAAGGGTGTGTGTTCTATTGACGCGACGGATGGCGCGGCGTCTGTGTTACAAAAATGAGTTTTTTTTTTGGCAAATTTCCAAAAAAAAAAAATTTTAAATACCAAAAATGAAATTGTTTTTTTTTTTTTTTTTAAATACAAATAAACATTTAATATATTGTACAATGTATCCAATTGTATTATAAAGGTTACACTGTCGACTAGGATGATTTTACCCTATCATTGAACGTTTTTATCTGCTGCACAATTTGTAATATAAAATACAGAAATTTTTACAAATTTTTTATCTATAAAAAAATATGACAATCAGAGTTGGAAACCCATATGTAAACAAAATTTCTAGTTATAGATATAAAATTTTAAAAGAATATTTAATTACGTAGAGAAGCATTATAATTACAAGTATTCAATAGCTGGAACAATAAGGAAAATAATTTTTGTTTTAATAAAATTAAAATTAAACTTTCTATTCCAATTTCTGTAGAACTAATACAAGATGTTTTCTATAGAATGCAGTCAGTGGTAAGTAGTAGCATGCTCTTTTGCAGTCAAATAATATTAATTTCTTAAAATTAATATTTGTTTCTGATACATATGTCAACGAACATCTTTTATAGTCACCTCCATCTAATGTATTTCAATTAATTCCTATTTAAAGTCTCGACTATATAAACAAAAGTCAGAGTTACTATAAACACTACTCTAAAAATTCAATTAATTGATTTTATCACTTGGAGCTTGGAGTCATCTATAAATTTTTAATTTCCGTTTGCATCTCTAAAAAATGAAATTTTAGTCCTGAAGACGTTTTTCCAAAAATACCAAAATAATATAAGGAAATAAACTATTTTTATATGACACTATGATATTGTATGGCTTTTTATTATAGAGACAATTTTTGCGCACAATTCTGCTATTACTGGTTATAACTAAAAAAATGTTCATGTTTTTGCTCATTCAATTTTATATTAACTCACACCAAAAAAAGAAGAAACCACTTTTTAATAATATTCTGTAAAGGATATTTCTATATAAATGCAGAGTTGTATAAGTTAATTTAGAAAATTCCAATAACAACAGACAAAAATGTCGTTCGTTAAATGTGTTTTTTTTATCGCATTAAGAATCACTAAAAGTTTCTATACTTCTCTAAGTGAGTTTTTTTTGTTGGTGTTTTGGAAACTTTGGAAAATTTAATCGGTAACCAAATATAACTAGTTAAAATAATAATTAAATGTGCATATATATATGAATTATGTAAGTGTTTGTAAATGCAATTATTGTGAAGAAAATGACAAAGCTTTCATATTTTCATAAAGCTAGTTTTTATATCTAGAATTTTCAAATTTTCTTGTCACAAGTTTAAATATGCGAGTGCACAATATAATTATTTTTTTCAATATTCGATAGAAAGGAAATAAAAATTGTTATAAGACTAAATTTAAAACTCCTGAACTTTTTTGATTGATTTTTTTTTTTTCGTTATTAAACCATTTTCAATCTTTCTGGAAGACATATTTGTTCCGAATGTGTGTGACGGTGATAGTATCGAACCGACATCATCGAATTAAACCTTGTGAAAATAAATGAAAAAATTATGTTTTCTTAGAGCTTGGGTCGGTTATGTATAAACATACAAAATCGGCTTAACAAAATTTCTTAATTCTAATTTAATTTGGCTTTGTGTCTGACTCAGAAGCTTATTAAAATGAATGGTAAAGGAATAATTCATATGCAGAGATAGTTATTTATAATTCGTATCATAATTATGAAAGAGCGTTGGCAACGAATGAAATAGATGAAAATATCAACAACAACCAAAGTTAAAAAATTAAATTGTTGGATTTTTTAAGATTTCAATTATTTTTTTTTACATAAAGTTTAAAGTTACATTACATTTTGATTTCCAAAAAAAAAAAATACTGATTTATTTTAATATATTTAGATTTTTTAAAGAATACATAAAACATTATAAATAATAATTTTATTTATTTTTTTATTTTATAAGTTTTGAAGAAATTTTTTTTTTTCATGGTTTTTTAATTAAAAACTTTTCAAATATAAAAGTTTAAATGAGTTTTTTTTTTAAATATTTAAAGGTGAAATTAATAAAAAATAAATAAAACAAAAAATAAATGTAAATTATTTTATATAATAACTTTAACTTTATAATTTTTTGTTTTGGGAGTTTACCTAAATCATATTAAAAAATTTGTGAATATAAAAAATCTTCAAAAGATTAATAAATAAATTTAGTAAATTTAAATAATTATGTAAAATAAATTCTTTAGATACGAATTCTTGTCCATATAATAATTCGTATCTGAAGAATTCGAATCTTAATTCTTGTTGTAGTTTGTGTCTAAATATAATAAAAGCTAAGTTTTTTCATGTATGTAACCAAACTTTTCTGTGGACTGCGTGTTCACTCCAACTATGATGTTAGTGCCAGTAATTGAGGATATTGTATACAAATAAAATAAATGAAGATAAATTAGGTAGAAACGGTGTAAGTCGACCATTAATTGTATCTGATCCTTTCTGAAGAACTATGAGAAATTGAGAAGATTATAAAATGGAATAAAAACTAGAAGTCTATTTAATGAAACAATTCTACAGAAATATGTCAGGGCTGTTTTATATACATACGTATTAAAAAAGATACTTACTAATAAATAATGTAATTTTCACATGTGACACTACTCAATGAAATGTCATCTGAATAAATTTGGAAATTCAGACAACACTAACTGACGTTTCTGCTCGGATGAAGTTGAAAATATGAAGCAAATTATTTTTTATTGTAAAAATATCGTCCGGAAAAGGCTGAGATACCTAAATAAAAGATTTCTGACCAGTCGAGAGGATTTTGTGCAGCAACACAGAATCTTAGAACTGGAACAATTATAATTAAATTGGTATATGCAGTAATAATAATTAATATTTAGGTCACGGTGCCTTTTATAACCCCCTTTTTAATCATATTTAATCTAATTTAATCATTGGTGTTAGTAAAAAGTACTAATGCGTTATGTAGTAACGTTTCGTTAATATTTTCTTTATAACCTTGAAAATAAATCCATTAAAACATATCATTACATATAACAATATCATTACAAAACACAAGAGTTCTGCAATATATGTTTACACAAATTAAAGAAACAAATAATTTCTTCTACTCCTGTTTTTGACAATAGTCACGAAAATTCGCTGTTTTTCTTTCTTAATTTTATTATATATTTCAGTTTAGTTACATTAAAATATATTTTTAAATACGTGATATTATATAACTATAAAAAATTCATTACAAGGACATATAAAACATAAAATTTCTGGTATACGGAACTGAACGCTAAAAATCCTGAATAAACAATTTAGCGAAATAAAAACTGAACGAAAAAGTTACAAGTCATATTGAAAGTAAATTAATTGGAAATTGGTAATATAAATTGAACGATTGTAAATAGCATCGATATAAAATTCAGGATTTTTTCCTGAATTGTTTGATTCTATTCAGGCTATAATGATTATTAATATTTTACGAAAGCTACTTTCACTTTTCATATAATAAATTTTCACTGAAAGTGAAGAGAAAATGAATTGTATTTTTTTTTGGTGAGTGAATTTGTTTAACTTTAATTGTTTACATAACATAGTAAAACAATATTCGTGATTTCGGTCAATTAAGGATTCTATCAACTGTTTTCGGTAAATTAACTGTGCAAACCAAAAGTTTTCTATTTTTTTTATGAACATTGAAATTGTACAGAAAAATGTTATTTAGCACTTAACTAAAAAATATAATACAATAAAATTGCTATGAAAATTATTTGTGAATTTTCATTTTGTTATTATTGCATAGAATAGTTATTCTTTATAGTTACAGGGAAATATTACAGAAAAAAAAACACAATTTCCTAAAGTGTTTTTTTTTTTGTGAACTGTGAGAAATGAAATAAAATTGGAAAATTTCAAGCTTCGAGCATTCTATTAGTTATTTTTATGTTGTTTCTATGGGTCAGAATACTAAATAATTTTTTTGTGATTACACTTTTTTTTGTTTTATATAAACAATAAGTAGTTTAGTTCACGATGATAAATATTTGTTACAGTGATTCATATGCGAACGAAAATATAAAACCACAAAAAAATAAAATTAAGAAAATTTAAAGAACGTGACAAGTTAACATACCACAAAACTTTTTTCCGAATATTTTAAAAAGAACACTTAATTATTAAATTTACTAAGTTTTACCAAAAAGTATATATAGAAAGAGATCAAAACTTATATAAAAGTTTTTTAATGAATTCAATTTTGGCTCTTAAATCCCGCAAACACTAAAGCTTTTTTTCAAAAACTCAAACTTTCATAAAATCAAAAGTGTGGGATTGAAATCTTGTAATTAAATCCCAAATTAAAAACTTTTATATGAATTTTAATCTCTTTTTATGTATATACTTTTTAATTTTACTAAGGCTATTTCTATTCTATATACAAATCATTTCCATACAACTAATTTAAAAAAAACAAACCACGTTCATGACCTATAAATCATGAATAAATTTATATTTAAGAGAATTTTTATTTTTTTTTAAATTGATTACATGAAATGTTTAAGTAAAACGCGGAGATATTTCTTAAATTTAGTTAATTAATTCTGTACTAAAAAAATTGCCTTTAATTGTTTAAATGATAATTTCATAATTGTAATTAATAATTTTTTAATTGTATCCTTTTATAATTTATTATAATTAAGTACAATAATTATAAAGTGATCCTTAAAATTTTGTTCTGTTCTAGTAATTTTGCAGTTGTATATATACTAAAATAGTAAATTTAATTAATATTAAGAGTTTTCCATTATTTTTTTTATTATTATAAAAAATAAAATAAAATTCAAAGTTTTAATAGTTATAAAATTTTTTTTTTTTGTTTTTGTTGAAAAACCAACATAAAAGAAGAAAATTCTAAAAACATATTGTATCCTTCACGCTCTCTATACACCAAACCATTTAAGTGTTTCCGCAATTTGAAAAGCTGTTTGCATGCTTTGAAAATATTTACCTCATATAAGTTCACCAAAGAAATATATAAATGTTAAATGTATATATGTATTCTTAACTAAAAGGGTACTTATGCTATTTTATTCTCGACTATTATAGTACTCTGTATATTTTGTTGTTGTGTATATCCTTAATTTATTATAATGTTTTCCTGTTTGCAGCATCATCTTAAAGTAACTGTAATTGTGAAAAATTAAAAGTTCTGTGTATGTTAAAGGATCCAATTAATTTCACAATATTGCATTTATGGTTAAATAAATATTGTGATGGATAAAGTGCATATATAAAATAATTATTTACATATATTGAAATATAAGACAAATAAAAATGTTACAGTTTTATATTTAAATATAATAATAATTATATTTTTTCAGGATGTAACTAATAAGTTATGGTTGGTTCTTTCGAGTGGTTAGTCCCAGTCACTGCCCAGAACTCGAAGTAGCGTTTTAGCGCTGTTTTAATACACACATATTCTCTTGAACACTAGGACGTTTGCGGTTATTTTAGATTTAATCGGTGGCGTTAAGGAAAGTTTACGGTTTCCGTAGGCCGTTTGCTGGCTTGATAGTTTAGTTCGTTGAAGTGGAGCTATGCCTTGCCCTAACAATCGCTGCACACTTGCAGATGAAGTGCTAGATTATATTTTTTCAGTTGGTATTACATATAAAATAATTCTTCATTCATTATATACTAATGAGTTATATTTCCGTTTGTTTGTTTTTAAAGGAGTTGGAAAACGAGACCACAGAAGTGTTAGCCCAATGTTTACTCACGTCAAACGCTGCATCACAGTTACAGCGCATCGAACCATCCCACTTCTTTAACGAATGATATCATCTTCCTCGAGGTTTTCTAGAAAGAAACTATCAAATTTCCTAAATCTTTTCTGTTGCACTGATGGGCAATGACACAACAAATGATCCAGTGTCTCCTCCTCCTCCATACACCCACTATACGTGGGGGACGTAGTAAGACATAATTTACTTGCATGGCTACTTGAAAAGTATTTTTTTTTATATTATGTATTTATATTTTTGAAGCAAGTTAGAAATCAATAATTGATAATATAAAAACGGAAATATATATTCAAGAATTAAAAGTAGTTTTAAAATCAATTTCGAACTAAAAAATTATAAATATTATATAAAATTTCTTATCCACATTCATTTTGTTAACTCGAATGGGAAACGAAAGAATTTATTGGAATATAAGTAATAAAAATTATACAATATAATGCAGAAAGTTTGTATTATATTGTATAATTCCAGGTATTTCTAATAATATGTTAATTTTTAAATATTATTCAATATAAAAAATATTCGAATGATAAGTATTTTAAAACTTTTATCTTATATATTTAATATTTCGTTAAGCAAAAAAGTATGTTCACAAAACTTAATATTATATAATAGAATTGAACTAATACATATTTACGTTTTTGTAAAATTTTCTATATAAAATTATACACGTACTCATGATAAAAAAAATCATATTTACTTATATATTTGTGACATTCTTGCAGAGATATCTTTTATATTAACTTTTTAGTATTATTTTCATACAATTTATAAAAAGGACTTTTAGGTCCTTATTTAAAATTGAATATATTAGAAAATATTAAAGCTATTTAAATATACATATTTATAAAATTTCTGTACATAATTTAATAATAAATATATATAATGAAATAAAGGATGTTGAAAGATATTTGAATTAAAAAATATATAATGCAATGTGTACTTCTATTCTGTGGAGTCCTTTTACTTTAATAGTGACTATATACTATATAGATAAGATCAATTATATACACACAATTGCCTTTAAATATAGAGACTTCAATAAAGTTTAAATAATGTTTTAATTTTATTTGAAGTCCTTTAAGAGTTTTTTAATGTCTGATGTTCACTGAATATGAATATCCATTTTGAATTAGAACCTTCTCTTTTTATCTTTAGTTTTAGTTAAGTTTAAATTTTTAGTTAAATTTACTTTTAATATTAATTATGTAGAGTGTGAAAGAAATGTAATTTATTTTAATAACTTCCTATATGCTAAATTATTGTTCTATTTTTCACTATTTCACGCCCTAAGTTTGCTTTAAAATGTATTGAAAGTGAAAATAGAAAGCCTGTTATTGGTGAGGTAGAGATATTCAAGTTCTGTGATATAAAATGTCAGATTTTTGGAATGTTATTATAATTACATCGAATTAATGTAAATTAATTGTTAAATATAAAAATATTTTTGGTATAAAAACAATTGTTACAGCATTTGAAAAAATATAAATTTTGCTGATTTGATTAAATTCAATAGTTGAATTAATAAAAAATCATATGAATTTGATAATTTTTTAATTAATGTTAATTTTAAAATATTACTTTCGCTTATTTTTGTGATTTTTCATTAGTAGAAGTGTTTTAAAATTATTTACAAAACGTGATTTACACCATTTAAAATTTATTATGTTTTATATGTATAAAGAATTGTTTGTTTAGAGATCCATCAATTATTGATTTACATTTACCATTCTGCAAAGAAATTATTAATCATCCTTTAAGTTAAAATGTAAAGAATTTTTCTGTAGGTGTAAATGCACAATTCTGCTTTAAAGGACAATTATTGAGCGAGTGTGATATGATTGATCCAAAAAAATATATTTCTATAGTATAACAGTAGCAACATTCCAAAACTAATTGAAATTGGCCAAGAAGTATAGGTTCAAAGAATGTATTTAATGCTTCAGTATTCAGGATGTTAATCATACTAAATTTTCTAAATAACTATAATTTATATTGATAAAAATGTAATATATCAACATAAATACATATTTATGTAATTCACGTAATGTATAATAAATGTTATACCATCAAAAAAATGAAATTTAATATAAATATAGAGTCAAATCTTATTTAATTTTAAGTAAATTACCTTCTTCTAAAGCCTATTTTTTTAATGTTGTTTCATTTTTTTACGAAATTGTTTTTATTTAAATGTGGCGGCTATATACTTATGTAAACGGAAAGGAAGTGATATTTGCATAATAAAATGGTAGTACATACTTATTTTTTTTTATGTATATGTACTTGATTTCATGTTACATAAATACATATTACTCTACAGATTCTATTATATTTAGGTTATAATAATTTGTAAGGTTTTATATAAAAATTAATCAAAATAAAGAACCTCCAACACCATATGTTTGAGAAAGGCCAAAAAGATGGAGCACATACTATACGTTGTAAGTGCGTGTTTATTCAATATAGATCCTTTTGACCGAATGGATAAAAATCTTTATATTAAAATGCACCACAAAATGTTAATGTAAATTTGTGTTAAAAACAATATTAAATATTTTCGTTTTCGTACAACACTTTAATTTGCAACTAAATTAATTCTAGAATAATAATTTCATGTTCTATAACTTTAAATGAATTTAATTATTAGTCATTTTGTGCTGCAATAATTAGGCATTTGGGACAATTTAAAAATTACTCATGTATAATTTCTAGTGGCGACATTAAATTATTTTGATATATTCGTGTTAAAACTTTTAAAAAAAATTATATATAAATTACTACATAAGAAAAATTCAGCAAAGTTCATTCAAAATATCTAATTATTTTGTCATTTAATTATTCTGACTTAACTACCGGCCATTCAAAATTTGTAAATTTAACATACAATCAAATTTTGTATATATCAATTACATAACTTATAACATAATTCAGTTTATAAATAGAAAAAATAAAACTTTTTAACACTACATATTCTAACGATGACATAAGAAAAATGTGGGTTTCAATTAAAATAAACAAAATTTGATTAGAATTAAATATATAGACAAGTTGATTATATAATTTTTAATAGTTTTATCATTTTATTATGCTGTAACTTGAATCTATCATAAGAAAACAAGTTATTTTAAATTACCATTTCTTTTTAGGCACTTTTTGACTAGCACAAAATGCTTTAAGATTTTTTTTTTTAAATATATATTTTTGTCAGTCCGCCTGTTATCACTTATTCATCGGATTTAGATATTCTATAAACCACAAACAATTGCCATTCGAAAGCTAAAATTCTCTAGTTGAGCTTCAAGATTCTGGTATCCGAAAACTTTGGTATTATTATCATTTTAGTTATTAATCATTTCAGTAAAATATACACACTCGTTTATATTAGGAACGAGACATACGTCATCGACATAAATGAACTGAAGTAAAAGACACCATTAGAAAAATCATGGAATTTATGTTGGAATTTAAATAATTTAAATTAAATGTGTAAAAAGTTTAAAAAAATAAATCAAGTAATTTGGGACAAACCCTCTGCAAATTAGAAAATCTTTTGATGTTACGGAAGTACAAAAGTGCCAGGACTAAAAATTGACTGGTCATCTAATGATCTAATCTAACATTTTTATGGTATAAAATTCAATTCGTTTAATTTCTTATATATATTCAAGATTGATTAATGGCAGCAAAACTATTAAATATATATTTAAATACTTAATTAATTATAATAGTCAGTGGCTCAATAAATACTTAATATTTTTAGTTGTTTTAATGTTGTTTCTAGATTTTTCAAAAATCATTTATTAATACCAAGGTTATACAAAGTTATATTTAAGTTTGAATTTTAATATTAATATAAAATCTCAGACCCAGACACTGCGTAATAATTGAGATTTCGCATGATGCAGATAGAGTTATCATAATAATATATATCTAATAAATATTATTAGAGTTTTATCAAGTAAATAGTTGTCATCTAGAATTCAGAAGAAATATTTAACTAACTAAATAAGAAATAAATAATATTGAAATTCAACATATTTTTTAACTGTGAGAAAGTTAAAAAAGCTGAACATTTTTGTAGAGTTCTGCACTTTGTAATCTTAAATGTGGGATTGTTTAGAAAAAAATTAATTAGAAATACTTTAACAAATTTCATATAAAACAAGAGGTCGCCTCCTCACATTACAATTTATTTGAAATTATTTAATATTTTAATATTCCCAAATTTTGTATTTTTTGTTAAAAGAATTTATTTCTAAACATCATTTTTATCGTATTAAAAATTGATGTTAAGTAAAATTATTTTGTCAGTATTTAGACAAATTATAATTTTCTTTCTTCAGTTTTGCACATGTAATTTTTTTTTTCTTGTCATTTTAATTTCCTAAAACAACGAAGGTTTGACGTTTCAGAAAAAAGTATAGATACGAAATATATCTGAATTTTAAAATATAATCTCCACAAAATTATTAATAATTAAAAACCTTTGGCATACAAAACAAAAAAACTTTTTATATTCTATTAATAGATTTATGAAACCACATTTAATGGCTCCGGTAATTTTTAAAATGAAATTTTTGAACGATATAAAAAGTTTTTATATAATTAATGATATATATATAAATATTTTAATATTTCTTGAACCCTTCAATCATTAGGACTGTCTGAATCTACTTAGACCTTTTCGAATTTTTATACCACTTATAGCAATATTACATATCGCCAGATACTCGATTGGAAAAATTTATGGATGGTTTAAAGTTTAAACGTTAACAGGAATTAGCACATAATAGTAATATATAAACCTAAATCTGAGAGACACGGATGATATTCAATAAACAATTGTAATGCATTATTGCGTTTAAAGATAACCAATTACGTCAAAATTTTATTAGACAAGCACAAAGCTCGCAGGGTAAGTTCTTGTACCCGCAGATACAACATAATTCTCTGAACAATAACTATTTCAATGATAAATTATGATTAATTTACGATATCGATTATTCTTAAAACTCTAGGTGAATTATTAAACTTAAATTATATGCCCCATAGAGAGTCAGCTACATCTGTACTCTGTGCAATCTTAGAGCTAAAGAAGATGTTCATCTCTTTATATCAATGTGTCAAGGAACTGAGACTTATCTACTTTGGGAAAAGAAGTTTAAGCTTGACTGAAACTAAAGAAAAGAAAACGTAAATGGAGCTAATTGGAAAAATTTAGCTGTTTACTGCAAATTTAGCTGGTTACCAATGCTTATCATTATTTTTTATTTTCTTGTGTTCGTTTTTTCTTGTAAAAGTTGCAATTTGATTATAAACAAATTAATTATTTTTATTATTAATTATTATTATATGCATTTCGTTTATTTGTTGTCCAAATAATGTGAATTTATTCCATTATTGGTTCAAGTAAATCCCTATTTAGTTTCAATAATCTTGCTATGATTTTTAAAGTTTGAAGTGATTTCGTAATTCCGTTTAAAAGCTACCTTAACCACGTACATTCATATATATACAAACATCGAAAGATGTTAAAATGACAACTCTAAACATAAATTTCAGTCTAAGACGTTTGGGAAGGGTCAAGTAAAATATAGGAGTTTTTAATATAGTTAATCGTGATGTATAAACAATATTTTTTATAAATAATTTTCAAAGAAAAATCCTTAAATAAATATAATTTACGTTGGTTTTTTTAAAAAAAGGAATATAATTTTTTTTTTAATATATTATAATCTTAAAATAAACAAAAACTAAAATTTTCCCTCGTTAAAATTTACTTTGACGACATTAAACAGCCCTGAAAATGGCATTTCTGACGTCAACAAAACAAAATAATTTTTTTAATGTTTCTTTTTTTTTGGAAGTTATTCAATAAATTTTCTATGTAAAATTAAAATTAATTTTTTTTTATTGTGCTAGTAAATTTAGTGAATTATTGTATCAACAAAAATGAAAATTTATTAAAAAAAAATTTTTTTAATAGTTTTTTTTTTATTATTATTTTGCTTCGATTTTAATTTGAAATGATATTTTGACCGTGAAGTCATTGATGAAAATATATTCGGTATGTTAGTTTCATTTTTTTATACTATCAGCAAAACTTTTATCATAAATTTTATTTGTTAGTTCACACAAAACAAAAATTAATTATTCAAATTTAAGTATTATTTTTAAAATATATTTAACAAAAATGAAATTTTATAAAAAAATTATTAATAGACTTTATTGTTTTTAGCATATTTAAATTCTTTGAGGTGGTATGTAGGCGTCACACAAACTATTTTAAATCTTTATGTTTTCGATTTTTTTTTTTAGTTTATACAAATATGTATTTATATAAAATCATCTGACACATAATTTTATGTTAACATTTTTGAACTTGCATATTATATTTTTGGGTTTACCCAGTATCTATAAAAAAAAATACTTATAATATTTAAAAAAAAAATTAAAAGAATTTTTTTAAATGTTTATTTTTAGATTAGCTAAAAATATTTATGTAAAATATTTCTTTCGAACAATGAACTATTTTATTGTCATAAATGAAACTATGCTAAAATGAATAGTTTTAAAGAGCATACAAATTATTGTTAATTGGATCTAAATAATCCTACTAACAAAAATGAGGACAATATGTAAAATTACTGAAAAACAAAATAAAGTAATTTGTAAAATTTGCAAAGCCTAAGAAATGTTGATCTTAAAAATATTTAATAATTAATTTATTTTCCATAAAATTTAAGTTTTGGTAAAATAATTGTAACATAATAGAAAATTCATTTATCTTAAATCATAATTTTTACTGATAATTATTTTTTGCTAACCATTTGAACATCAACTTAATTTAATTAATTTAATTTTGTTATTAATTATCTGAGGAATTTTATAGGAATTATCTATTTTTATAGGTTTAACTGGAATTATTGAAAAATTAATTAATTGAATTAAGATTATTAAATATTATTATTTTAAATGTGAATTCTATAAATTTTCTTTTACAATCCGTAAAACACTTTGATCATAAAAGTTGCCATGTCATTGAAAAATATTGGAAAGTTACCACAATTTTGCCAATATCAAAATGAATATTGTATTTATGAACACCGCATTGCGTTTTAACAATTTTTTCGGCATATTCATCTTGATGGACCGATAATATAAAATATATTTATTTACTCTGCCAAATTCTGTTTATGGCATTTAATTCCCAGGATGTTTCATATAACTAACTACTTAAAAACGCCTTTTTGTTTTTGCTACTTGAAAACGCCTTTTTAGAATATGTATACTCGATATCCCATAGATAACAAAAAATGATATTTTTATGTTATATTTTTCATGTAATTTATTAGAAGACGGTATCGTTGAAAATCACGAAACACCTAAAATAATCTCACAAAAAACTTGTTGTATAAAATTTTTTATATCCTATTTTATAATATATCATAAAATTGGTTCCATAGGATTTCCATTTTAATTTTTCCACATTTTACGAAATTTATAGTTATGACTTTATATATTGAAATATCGAAATATCGAAATGAAAAATTTATCTTCTAAAATGTTCAGTATAATAATATTCAAAACGTAAAATCGATAACTTAATTTAAATATATACTTTAAACATGTACACGAAATGACTAAATCTTTTCGATTAAATCTTTGATAGAATCTCAAATTCTCAACAAAATTTATGTCAACACACAGTTAAAGATTTTTATCTAAAGTATACTTTCCTTATTTACATAGTACATATTAATTATATAAATATAGAGTGTCCTAATTGGATTTTAAGGGCACGTTCCATTAAAGTAATAATGAATTTTGTTCGCCAAACGTAATTCGATAGTTAGGAACGACTTTTAGAATTTAGGAAGATTATCTAATTTCCGAAAAAAAAGTGGTCGACCCCGAGAATAAGACGTCGATATAATGAATTTTAAGTATAATAAAAATAATATAATTCTATAAACTTTTTTATGGTAGCTATTATCTTTTTTATAGTAAATATAGAACTTTACCTTTTATATTTTGTTATTCAGAAGGTTGTCCCCTTAATATTTTTTAGCCTATATGAATTTCCAGAAAGAGGTAGCTTAATTAAGTTTTTAAAAGGAGAGAGAGACAAAATTAATTTATTTTCTGGCATTTCAAATAATTCAAATTTTTGTATCCTGAAAATTAAATTTAAATAATATTACCATAATACGGAGTTAAAAAAGTAGCTAAATAAAATTTTTCCAAACTATAAAAGTAGTTCATCCATCTCTAGCACACATACCGGAGTTAAGTATCTTGTATTTAATCTAATGAAAAAAGTTTTAATGGATAATGTGGAGGCCCTTTTATAGTATATTCTAAAATGAGACATTGTGTATTCAAAATGAAAATCAAATATAAATGTAAAAAAATGATAAATTACGTTCCATCATTAAATTCAAATTCCCTCTCTAAAATAATTGTAGAATTTCAATTTAAAATTAAAACAAAAAATAAAAAGAAAAAAAATACGGAAATTTAACAGGAAATTATTTTTTGAAAATTTTACAATAAATCCATGCCATATTTAAATATTCAGTTCGATGTCTAAATAGACAATTAATTTTTACAATATTACAAAATCTTTGATTAAAAATATTTTTAATGGTATTGCTAACTAATGGTTCACGTAGAACAAGTTAAACTTGAAATAAAACATAGATTCCTTCGCTGGACCTGGTTCAATAGTCAAACTTTATTAAAAAATCAAACCGGCTTGAGGAAGGTGCAAGAGCAGAATGTGTACCCGCCAACACCACTGATCATAGCAATGCTACTTCTCGAAAGGATAATCATTTGAGGAACCAGTTTGACGAAAAACAACTAACCATGACATGCTGACTAGGTGTTGTAGTTCGCATCCATGATGCAGGACTGAGTATGGTGAAAACACGTTTCTACAAAGATTAACCGGAAAAAAATTATTTAGTCACATTTTTTGAATCATAAGTTGGTAAAATGGATTGAATAGTGTCTAATACTTTGTTTCTGCGGCAACACAAGACCTTATTTAATATTCAAGTACAATTTTATTTAAAAAAATTATATATGTATTTGAGGAATGTCGTGTTTCGTATAGGAACACCGGATAAATAATTTTAAAATCTAGATTTCTTTTAAATGAAGCATAATTAAATATGTACCCAAAATTAGTGATCCACTCATGTACTAATAAGAACTATGACATTAAAAGCACTTGCGGAATTAGGAGATACTTAGTTAAAGCAATATTATTTAAATTGTATTTTTGAAATATTTCTATATGGTTTATTGCAATGCATTATTCTATCATTAAATCAAAACACGTAACTCAAATTTAATTATTTTATTGCAACTTATGTGAAATTGCGTATATGGTTAATTTGAACCATAAATTACATTTAGTTGGTATTAAAGTAATTCGTACAACAAATTTATAATAAACTAAGAAAAATGATGCAGTTCTGAACTGTATTACAAAAATTTAGGATATTTTCATTAAAATTATTTTATATCTCAGTGAATTAGTTTTAGGACCTATAATTAGTAAGCCGGCGGATCGTGAATATTTAGACTTTCTTAATTGAATTTATATTAAATACTTTTTATGGTAATGATTTAACCATAACGATTGAGACAAAAATATTTTGTCTCTGCAGTCGTAAAATGGTAAAATAATTTCAAAAAAAAAAAAAAAATCTAAATTTTCTTTTAAAAGAATTTATGAAAATGTCAAAAGTTTAAAAGTGCAGTAAATTTTTTATGAAAAATTCTTGTCTATAGAAATTTTCTTATATTTTTTTTTTGTGTATATGTTCATAAAAATGTAAATTTTAAGTTTATCGTTTTACAGTCACTGAACTTTTCACTATTGTACTAGAAAATTCTAGATATAAATTTAATTTTCAAAAATTTATTCTAAATAATATTTTTTTTAGTAGCTTACTTTACTATACCTTAGATAATGGTCTAGACTGACTTATACGGACAACGGCAAAAATAGAGAAAGTTTAAAATTTTGAAATTTTTTAAAGGAAACTTTCATTCACTAGGAAAATGTCATTTTTTTTTATGTTATTAAATAACAAAAAGTTCTTTTAAAGTTGTGGTAAAAAGTTATGATGCAAAAAAATTTTAAGTTTTTTTGGTATATTGTAAAAGATTAAAAAAAAGTTTTGTTGAAATTGTTGCTGGAAATTTATTTATTAGAGAAAGCATAAATTTATAAACTATAAATTTTAAATAAAGAACTTAAAAATTTTCCTATTTTCATAAAGTTTTATATTTCATTTTTAATACTCCTGTCATATAACATTTAGAAGATTGTGGTACATAATTTAAAATATTATTGTATTTAATTGTAAATATAAAAATAAGCTATTTTGACAGGTTTCTGCATTAAATAATATTAGCTACAACAATTTTATAGAGATGCCATAATATAAAAACAAATATTGCAAATGAAAAACTGTATATATATAATCAGCTTTCTATACATTACGTCTTTTCGGACTACGTCACTGTGTCGGATTAATAATTTTTAATCAGTAATACATACAAAGCAGCAAGAACTCGTTATATAAAGCAACCGCGCTCCTTACAGGACACTACATGTTAAGGGAATTACGCGAGGCGATTGACCACGTTCTGTGTCACTATACCTGTTTTATGCACCAGCGCTGCATTTGTCTTGGTTTCAACTACAGGAACCAAATGCATGAAGCAGGAATTTTGGGTTGAAAACCGGTCGATAAAGTTGCTGGCTCAGCCAACCACGACGACATGTGTAGTATGAAAGTTTCGAGGGGTACAATGAGTCTAATTCTGGCCTTAAGTGCGTGAACCTCAGCGTATCCCCTCATAAATCAAGTAATCAATCAACACAATCAGTCATAAGCATGAATTTAATTTCAACTTACATCTATTTTTTCTGTGCTTACGTTCGTGAAACTTTATTATATTTGATTAATTAAGTAATCTATGATCATCGCAATAATTATACAAGTGCGTCTTAAAGTTTAAGATGAAAGTGTGCAAAATATAATATTAAACTTTAAAATTTCGTAGTTAGCAAATTCAATCAATTGAATAATTAATTATATTTTTGTGGTTCAAATTTCGCTAAAACCAAATTATATTTATAGATTAAATGATGATTCATAAATTTTTTGTTTACGTTACAAATATTTCAGCTAAAATATTTAGCCAGACAAAGTTTTAAATTACTTTTGACCCAATATTGGAAGGAATGACAAATATTCAAAATATCAATTAATATTAATTGTCAATAGTGAAAATATGTAACCTGATAATTTCGAAATGTTTGTTGGGGCTAGTCAAATATTTTAAATTCCATAAATTTGCTATCAATTATGAAATTAATAATTTCCATTATAAATAATTTTAATCGAACTGAAAATCTGGATAATATTATTTAGAAATTTTATAATTGTTAGTGTTATTAGGTGAAGAATTACTGCAAATTAATTAAAATTTTTGGATTTCAAAAATAAATTATTCATGTTCAAAAGTTAATTTAAAAATTATTATTTATAAATTATTTTTATTTATAGGTGAATTTTGTTGTGTTAAAGAGTGCATTTTTAAATTTATAACAAAAATTTCTTGTCGACTTTTTCTGTAAAGTTATTTTATGTCTTGTATTCCTGTTGACCGCAAATTTTTTGGCATTTTGCCAATAATTTTTTTTTATATATTTTACATATATATAAAGTTTTCTTTTTGTTTTTCATTTTGCAATTTTCCAATGATTTCATAATATTTTGTTCATGTATAAAAAAAAAATAAAAATATTTTTCATTCGTTTTTCTTATTGTATGCAAATACTTTTACAGCAATTTGCAAAATGGGCATCTTACCAGAAATTAGTTTGCCCAGTAATCAGGATTAATATATGTATATATATTAGCAAATAGATAAAAGTATTTATGTGTAAAATATTAAATGAGATCATAATAAAATAGTTATATTAAATATATTGTATTTACATTTATAGATATAATAAAAATTGTAATTTTAAAATGAAAATTTTTAATATTAATTTCGTGGGTAGAGTGAAAATGGAAAATTATTGTAAATTTACTTAATCAAATATGAGAACGAAATTGATGCAATTGAATTGGACTAGTTTTTAGTATACAAATTTATATTGAATATATTGATCGGCAAGAAATAAATAATAATATTAAGATTATTCGTCAAAATATTATGTTTTATGATAAAAATATATCTAACTAAAAAATTTTTTTTTTTTCAGATAATGATAAATTCCACAAAATTAGTCCGGCATAAAATATTCTTTTATATTATACCGAACAGAATTATTGTTACTATTTATAAATACGGAGTCGTATATCAAAAATTCTTCAAAACATATCGCAAAACGAATGGCAGCTAAATTGAGGTTAAAATAATTTATTCAATTTTTTAAAATTATGAAATTATTAAAATTATTGGTTGCGGTGTATTTGAAATGAGAATTACTCAAAACACTAATGATCGTAGAGAAACATTATCTCTAAATTAGAAAAAAAAATCTTACTTTTCCAAGAAAATTTAACAACTTTAACTTATTTTTAACGCTTGTCGAAAATAATTTATCTTATAATTTAAATAAAATTTTAAAAATTTCAAAATTCATGCCATTACAATTTTTTGGAAAATCTTATAGTCAATTTTTTTATGACATTGACGTTGTCCACTAGATACTAGGGACACCCTGTATTGGTAATAATGTAAATTTTTCCACTATATAATATTTTGGTTTAAATTTAAAATATTTGGTTTTTTTTATCTTTAATTTATGGTCCCCAAAATATAATTAAAAATTGGTAAATCGAGATAATAGTGGATTATAAGTTCTTGGAAAATTTATCGTTATTCGGTACGATTAAATATTTTTGATGGTACTATAGACATTGGGCTATTATTATTTGATTGCAAATATATTTACATTGTCGGGGTCACAAAAAAGACTAAAATAATTAAATTGTTTGGAAAATTTTAAACACAAAAAAATCAACGATTATTTATTGAGTTATTTAAATCGATATGTCAATATAATTAAATAATTTATATGAAAATATTGGGTAAATATAGAGTTTAAATAATTGGAAAGTATAAATATTATATAAATTATTTATTAAATTCACAATTTCCGACTATTTCCTTAGATAAATTCCGAACTATAGGAAATATGTCGAAAGTTTGATTAGAAACATTTATTGGAAAAATAATTAATTAATATTAAATTGAAATAATGATTAAATTGTAATAATTCATATCAAAAACATATAATTTAGTATGATTAATATAATGAATGTCCTCATTTAGTTAATATTCTATTATAATAAAATAATTTGTAGTATTGAAGATAATACTTAAAGCTCACACCTCACAGTCGTTAAAATATTCTATTTTTATTATTATTATTATTAAATTTAGATTTAATTCCATTAATGTATAAATAAATATATATAAAAGATATCAAATCTTTATTGATTTCTGATTACAATGTTTACGTTACAATACAGAAAATTATTCCAAAAATTGTGCATGTATATACAGGGTGTATCTTAATATTATATTCTGTAACTTGAAATTTTATAATCTGTAGAAATAATTATTATTGGGCTAATTTCTTTTGACTTGTCAGACTCCTTTTTTTTTTTTTTTGAGAAGAGGAACGCGAGAGAGCACTACGACCTCACCGATCTATTGTGCGATTAAAGCCCCTATTCCTCCTACCATTTAATAAATTTAAAGAAATCTAGTATGTTTGAGGGAGCGATATTGCCTAATTCTTGAGGAGTAAGGAAACCTTTGCCTAAGATATTAAGTCTGTCTCTTGCGAGTGCCTCGCAGTGGCAGAGGATGTGTTCCGTCGTCTCTTTGTCATTGAGGCAGAGGCGACAGATGTCTGTGTCAGCCCGGCATAGTTTACTGAGGTGGTAGTTCAAAGGACTATGTCCTGTTAAGAGGCCTATCAGGGTTATTATATCCCTTTTGCTGAGTGTTATTAAATCGTCCAATTTTATTTTGTTTGGTATGATGAATTTTGTCAGACTGCTTAAATATATATGTATCTTTAAAAAGCTTTCGAAAATGTTATTTTGTACAATATAAAGTAATAGTGACACACTGTTAAAAATATATATGAATTCAAATCACCATAAATCGAAACACATGTTTTTTATATAGACTACGTCAAAATACATTTTACATAATTTTATGTATACCGATTTTTTTTTTAAGATTTAAATAGCGTATCAATATTTATAATCTATTTGCTATAATTGATTTTGCAAAATATCAAAGGTAATAATAATTATGTTAATGTAAATAAATAAAAAATCTGACGTTTTTGACAGACAATAATTAATTTGTGACAGTTTTTTTTTTAAATTAATCTAATAAGTTTGATTATTTTAACTTTAAACATTATAAAGATTAGATTAAGTTTTGTCTAATTAGTTTTTTAATAAAGTAAACTTTCAGTGAGTAATTTGCCAGTTTTTATATGGTGCCAGTTTTAAATGTTTTATATAAATCAATGATTTAACAATAATAAAAATTTTGAAAAATCATAAATTTTATTATAAAAATGCTATAAATTAGAATTTGATAAAAGCGGTAAAAAAAAAGTTAATTGAATTTTTAACAGCATTTCTAATATCAGATAATTTAATTTCTATGAACATTTTTTATTTATAAATTACTTTATTATGTTATAAAATGAATTAATAAAGTTCCAATTTTATATAATATTCACTGTAAATATAACGATAATTATAATTTAATTGGAAAATTATTATTTGACCAGATTTAGTGAAAATTTGAAGAAAATAAAAATTCTTACAAAATTTTGTAAATATAAATTAAAATCATTAATATTTTTATATGATTTTTATGATTATATATACATAAAAAACAAAAATTATCTCATTAAAATAGAATTTTGTATATTTCTTTCCAGACAGAATATTAAAAAAATGAAATTTTCCTAATAATAATTATTGTTATTTGATCATAATAAAAATTTATATTTAAGCAATTAAAATCAATGGAAAATATTTAATTTGTTAGAAGAAATTAAAAAAAATAGAATAAAAAAATTGGTGAAACAAATTTTCAAGTTTACATGATAGAAATTTTAATGATTTTTCAAAAAATAATTAAAATTATTTACGAAAATAAAAATAATTTAGTCAATCAGTTTGGTTTGATCAGTTTGAAATTAAAAGATATTATTTAAGGTATACTGAAGTCAAGCCAGTGTTTAAAGAATAATCAGTAAACGAATAAATTAATATTAAATAACTTGGTTGTTTGGTTGGTTTGTAGAGAGGGAAGGGTAACAAAAACTTTCCATGCACCTAGATTTTTACGCCTTTGGACACTTCGTAAGATAGCTTTTTTATCCTAGAGTATATCATTCCAATTCTTCTAGTTTAGAAAGTCTGAACTTGCCAGCCTCCATGTTGGTAACAAAATAATGCTTCAAGTTTTTAAATCTTTTATAATATTAACTCAGGGAAGTGACAGAGGACGTATTCTACTGTTTTCTCCTCTTTACCAGATCCTCTCTATATTAAACCTCGCATATTAATTTCTTCATATTTCATGGCTATAGCATATGAATAGAGGCTATATAAGTTGGTTATTTCATCGGGAGGTTATGTAGAAGAGTACATCTTGATTTTTAAAACCTAGTCTTATTTAACTTAAATCGATCAAGTTCTTGGCTACTTTTATTTTGTGAGCAGAGGTCTTAGTCAAACTTTAAACTTTGTATTAAATTATATTCTATTAGCTTGTGAAAATTAAATTACATTTAAGCACTAGTTAAACAGTGCTTCAGCATATGCAAAACAGGACAGTTTTGTCAGAATTTAAACAGAACATTCTATGGTGTCAAAAGTTAGAAACTAAATATTTATATAAGTTGATATAATTTTAATGTTCTACGGTTTGGCTGATATTAGGGCAAATTTTTATTAAGTTATCAAATGAGCTTAGTAATTTAAACCACACAATCAATTGAATCAAATATTAGAGCTTAAACTCGTGCTATGAAACTGGGCATAAGAATTTTTTTATTGAAATTAAATATTATAATTTATTATTATAATATATTTGTTAAAATATTTTCAGGTTTATAGACCTATGGCTTCCACCTATCATAATTTCATAATTTAGAAAAGACTGTTACATAAAAATAATACAATTATTTATGTAGTTAGTTAAAATATTAGAAATTGCATTGAGAAAGATTGTGAGTAATTTAAATATTTATGTTTCTAATTTGTAATAAAATTTAACGTTTTAATTTTTTATTCATAATTTAAAATATAATTATGTGTTAAAAAAATATAATATATTTCAAATCTAAAACCAAAAAATTAATATTTCCTTAAATTAATTATAACTTTCGTATCGTAATTATAAAAGTTAATTGCCATTTTTATTTTATTACTAGTAAATTTGTAATAATTAGTATGTTTCCGGCTACTTAAGTTGTTCTTTTATTAAACAACAGCAGCTGTTCAAAAATAGCTGAAAACCGCTCAATTTGTAAATATTTTAATTATTGTTGTTATGGTCTTCCTGGGACATGATTTTCTTTTTGGCTAATTGAATTATCTTGTTTAGAATGTGTGCTTTTGTGTTGTTTTTTTAGGGTCAATCAATTTTGCTTTAAACATGCTTGTTCTGGCGATCCGCAAAAAAAAAGCAAACAATATTTCATTTATAGTATCACGCACAATTTTTGTTATATATTAATTTTGTCATTACGTTGGTATTTTCTGATTTTTGTACGGGGGTCACGTAATAATATCAAAAAAGTCAAGTTAAAGTCGTTTTCTGTTTATGTCAATAAAAATATTTGAACTTTTTTTTTATATAAATAAAAATATTGAAAGGAAACATCAAGAAAATTAATACTGATATATAAAAAGGACACCCTAGTTCCTAGTTATTAAATTTCGCAAAAAAAATAAATGATTTTGGTTGATGCTTAAATAAAAATAATGTCTTTTGCAGGTTTAGGAAGCATGTGGTTATACTCGTAATAAGGAAGAGTCCAAGGGAGTCCTTATGTATTTTTACAAGTATGTGTGGAAGGGGGAATATAAAAATACTTTTCATTTCCATTTTGTGAAGCGTGAATAATACGCGAAGCGAGGCTAATATGAATTTGCCTAAAAAGGGGTTCCACCGATGCCTACAAGTTAACCAAAAACTCTTATACGGCATGTTATAAATGTTCATGTAAATGCATAAAATTAATTACAAAAAAACATAAATGGCACCACAATTTTTGAATGTTTAACTCTGCCGGCACAAATAAATTTGACTCTTCTTTTATATCTGGATCTAGTCACTATTTTTCAGATGCATTGCAGAACTCCATCACAATAACGATCTTACTTTACTTTTGGGAACATGTTTTTATTATCGATTCGTACCCTACAATTCAAATTCTTACCCTAAATAGGCAAACGCAGACTGACTTTTAAATCAATAACAAAAGAACAAAATTTAATTATAAAAATAAGTCCTCAAAAAGGATATTTTTTTAATTTCTTTTATACATATTTGATAATTTTAATAATCAGCTTTTCAGAAAATTCAAAATCTTCGTATCGCAGAAAATTGTACATTCATTTGTAATACGCGATTTATTTTCCATCATTTTAACAAGCTAATTATTCCTGAATAGCGCTAGCTATTAAAGAAACATTTTTGTTTTTAAATTCTTTACCATGGAAACATTTTTAATTGATGTTACAAAAAAAAAATACGTTCTTTTAATATTTTCTTACAAATAAACAGACCGGGAATAATTTTGCTGAACAAAAATAAAAAAAATAAATAACATAAAATTACAGAAACCAAATAAAAATTCTGGAGATTTTTCTTTAAAAAATAAAAAAAAAAAATAAAAAATATATTTTTTATTTCTTAAAATATGGTAAATATACGTATATAAAATAAAATCTCTTTTCCCAGATCAAAACCTATAAACAGACATCAAAAACAGGATTATAAAAAAAAAAAAAACACGAATTTTGCATGAAGGAGCATATAAATTGTGTGTTGAATTGACTAAAAACCCAGAAAAATATTTTATTTTCTTGGTTTTAATAAATTTTTGGCAACCAAACAATTTTTGTTATTTTTTTTTTTTACCTTAAAACGAAGAGTATCCTCTGAAAAGGAAGATATCCATTTAAGGTACATATCTATAAAAAAAAAATTTTGCTTGATGTTAAACTGGCAAACATGAACATGTAAACTAGTCTGTTGGGAGGATCTTTAGTTTTATATGTCCAACAACACAAAATAATAATAACAAAAATAAGAAATAAAAGTGTAAGTCCTTTAAGTACAATTTGATGTGAAACAAGGACGATTTAATTTATATAATTTTTTTTTTTTGGTTTTTCAAATTTGTCGAAAAGGTAAAACGATAAAAATAAAATATTTTTTATTCTAGTTGAACATCTGAAAATAACAATTTTATAAATAGTTTTAAAGTGGAATTTAAAAATAGGTCAATAAACTAAATTAAAAAAAAAATATAAAATTTAAGTTTTATTATTGTCGATATTCATTATTTTTATCCCTTGTTGTACCACAATATAAAAGAGATCATAAATGAGCTATGATCTATGTTAGATATGGAAGCAAAAGTTTTCTAAAAAAAGGATATTATAATGAAAAAGAAGAAAATTTAAAATGGAAAATTATTTTGTACATATAAAACTTGTTCTTTTAATAAGTGGATATTTAAATATGATATATTGAATTGTTCTGAATTAATTATCCCCACAAAAAGCTAAAGAGTTTAATATTTAGAATGAAAAACTTAACACAATTATGATTTGTTATAGTAAAAGAAATAAAACTTTTTGCAAAACTTTATAAAAACTTTTTTTTTTCTGGTATTGTTAATTTTAAATTGAAATAAATTGTAGTGAAGTTTATACTATTGTGAAATGGAAAAATAAGGTTTCACTTCGTTGCTAACACAGTGTATAAATGATTTTAGTGCAAATAATATTTTAACAATGAGATTATAAGAAATATTTTACTATATTAACTCCGAAGGTGGTAAACTTTTATTTAGAAGTAAGATTTTCATTGAGATTTTTTATTTTATTTTGTGATACTTTATTATTAGTGTAATATAATTGTTTGTATGTGTATTTGTATTTTTGTAAATACAAAATCGTCAATTTTACTATGAAAATATGTTTGCATTCGTGATCTAGTATAAAATCTACTGCAAATGAATTAAATCTTCGATAGACATAAGGTTAATAATATTAGTTCATGGGCAATATAACAAATTTATTATAATATTTAAATGTGTGCCTTTAAAAATTATGGTAATTGAAATACTTAAAAGAAAATCTTTGATTATTTTAAAATATGCAATAAATTTCAAAGGATTTTGTTATTCAATTTGATTGAAATTAAATAAAATTGTTTATTCCTAATAGAAAATAATAATTATTTAGATTATCAAAGCGTCCAGTGTTAGCCACATTAGATAATAGTTTATTTTAATTTTTCTGATTTTAATGTGATTTCAAATGTTATTAAAGAATCTTTAAAATATTTTAATATTCAAAGAAAACTTATAAACAAAAAATTGAAATTCGTGAATGATATTCAACATTTTTATAGTTACCAGGTATAACTACACTTTAAATTCTTGCGCTGAAACACTAGGAAATTTATTGATTATTTTCTTTATTGGTAAATAACTTCTTTATTGAGATAATTGAGATTCATATCAGGTTTGGATAAAGCTCAAGCACGTTTAAACAATTACTTTAATTTGAATAAAAAGCTTATATAAAAACGTGAAAATTTATTAAATTTCTCGAATATTTTATAAAAATTGTATAGTGAAATGTTAATCTGTATATTAATAAGAAATTCCTTTAATTTCATATCTTAGGGAACATTTTTTATAGTTTATTTTATATTTAATTTATGTATAATTATCGTTATTATTGTTTAATTTTACATAGAATTAAATTACCTATGTAGTATTACAATTATACAAATTACTTTGATGTTATGCATTTTATTGACCAGATTAGGATTTTGGGGTTTTCGAAGCACATTACAATCAAAAAATTTATTATATTTAAGTATATAATATGAATTATAATATATTTATATATAAATATATTTGCTCAGTTTATAAATTAATAATTAGCTTCTAATTTTTCATAAAGAAGAACTCGTCAGAATTTAGAAATGATAGTTCTATCGATTAAGTAAATTTTATGTAAAAAATCATTTTTTGTAATATAAAATTTAAATCCATTTTGATTATTTTATATTGAATTGCTTTTTTTTTGGCTTTCCTATTTATTTTCCAGTATTTTTTTTATTGCAAACGCTAAAGATTGCCACAATTTACTGACAACAAACGCCATTAGCTTGTTGGAACTAAAAAGTATCTAATAAATTAATAGGTCGAAACCCCCATCATTGAAGTTCTATGCTCCCAAGTGGGCAGAACAACGAATGAAAATTGAAAAATGTTAATCGTGAGTCTATAAACTTATGCTTTTTTATGATTTTTCTATGTATCTAACCCCGAAACGACAAACTTAGCTGGATATTAGTTATTATTCGAATAATCAAAATTTCAGAATTATACATAATTGATATAATTGATTGCATTTAATATTTGATAATGTTATGGTTAATTTGAATTTTGAATAAAACTAATCAATTAGCATCAGAAATTGTTTAATTTTCATTTCAATATATACTATCAATTTTGTATATTTTTGTAATATATCTCATATGACAAAATTAACATAAGTTTATTATTTTATTATAAATCTGATATGTATAAACATAACTTTAATTTATAACCACAATTAATATTTTACAATATTTGCTATCATTTCGAGACAGAGTTTTTTACATAATTTTTATTATTGTATAACTTTAAAAAATTTATTCAGTCGATTTGATAATTTGAATAAATAAACTATACAAAACTTGATAGATAAATAAAACATTTGAGGCAAGCCTTTTTTTTATAATATCTCAAATAACTCCCACGTTTTTTATTGTTTTTTCTCATCGTATTTCAATAAAACAAAAACTGGGAACTTAAATATCAAAAATAATAAAAAAAAAACTATTTCTTCAACATCAATCAACAAGTTTTATGCTAAAGCTTTGTATTAGAAGAATATTACTCAACACTAAATTCTAAATTTGATTAAAATAAAAAAATTGTTTTAAAGTATTATTGATTGAAAGCTTCTCAATGCTTCAATCAAAACTTTAAAAAAATGTGAAATATTTTAATTTTTTGGTATGAGATCATTAAATTTTGTCTAATAGTTTTTTATTTATTGATACTTTTGGTATGTTTTTATTAACAAGGCAAATCTGTCAGCTACTTTTTATGTGACCGAAATAATACACGTGCTTATATTTTAAATTTAAATTAATAAAGAAAAAATCAGTATTCTTTATACTTTCCGAAACTTATAGCTAAAAAAAATATTGTCATTAGATTAAATTTGATTGTCATCCTTTAAGATTTAAGTTATTCTGCAGCATTATTTAATTTTTGTAATTGTATTCAACTTCATATTTCTATGCCGCGAAGCAAGAAAGTCACTTGAAACTTTAAATATGAGATTATGTTTGTCATATGGTCTGAAATCCATTGAAAATAAATGATATTTAAAATATGTAGATAAAAAGTAGTTATTTTTTAATGATGTTAAACATAATTGTTGGATTAATGACTTTTGAAGGTTCATTACCAAAATTTTTGCATATTTCGCATCATCTCTGAAAGTTTTCTTTTTTTACAATATATGACAATCATTTGTGGATAAAGAATATATCGTTGGTGATTTGGATATTGATATCAATGGTGATTTGAACACCGCGGTAAATTGTTTGATATTTCGTGGATATTGATTGATTGAATAAAAAATTGGCTTATCACTTTTGTATGTGATATTGAACAATTAAACCGAATATGGAAATGTATATGGAAATGTATATGGAATAATAATAGCACAATTCATTATAATTAATTTTAAAACGTAATGAAATTAGTCAAAAATGTGTAATTATCACAAATTTTTAATACAGTTTTTTTAATGATGCGCAGATTCAGAAAGTTTAGTAATTTTGCCTGTAGTTACAACAATTTTTTTTTGTATTTGTATTATGTTTTTAAAATTTATGATGAATATAAAAAAACAAGAGTTGAAATTATTTTTTTTTTTCTGTATATATTAAAAATTTAAAAATAACTTAAAGCTAAAATGTTGTATGTATATAATTGCAAAAAAACTAAAACAGATTTCTGTTGTTGGCCTATTTACAAAAAAATATTACGGGAAAATATTTAATATAGTATTGGTAATTATTATACAAAAACATAAATATCTTTATACATATTACATAAAAATTAAAATCTCAATAAGAGGGGAACATAAATTCAACACAAGATTAGGAACTGAAGTAGAAAATTTTGAAAAAAAAAAATTATAATACCAAAATATTTTTTTTTTTTATTTTTTGAAATCTATTGATGATATTTTGAATAAAATTAAAATTAAAATATATTTTATTCATTTACCACCTACGATTATTAGTAAAAATATACAAAAATTACTTAAAGCATCCCAGGTGGGTGGTAGTATATAGTGATGAATACCGACGATTATTTATAATGTTGAAAAGACATTTTCCGGAAAATGTTAATATTTAATAAATTTTTTTATGTAAACAATAATAATTGAAATTAAATGAAGTTAAAAACACAGGCAAAATTTATGTAAAGTGAATACTGGGATCGAGACTATACAATTATATTAAAGGGGAGCATTTGTAAATGAAAAATGACAAAACAAGAGAATGAAAATTTTTATGAAAAAATTCACGATATTTAAAAAAATTTGAATTAGATGCAAATTATGATGGTTTTATTTAATAAAATATAAAATCAAAATAATTTGTTCAATAAATTCGAAAATAAAAACAATCAAATTGAAAAATAATATTGCTAAAATTTAAAAATATTTCTTCAGTTAATTAATCAGTTAATCAGAATCTTTAAAATATTATTCATTATGTTTGATACTTGATTTTTTTAAAAACGATAAAATTCAATTTGAAATTATTTAATATTAACTCTTATATCATAAAAATCGCCGAAACTTTAAATGACTTAAAAAATGTCTAGCTAAATATTTACAACATAATTTTGTTTATGTAAACGATTATTGTCTGCGTGACTATTAAATTGCATGCAAACATAACAATTTGTTGAAGTGTTAAAATAACAATTTCGCAAATCATAATACCAATTAAATGAGGTAGATAAATGTAGAATGGGATATAATAATTAAAATTATTTTAAATTTATGTAATTTAAGTATTTATAATTATATTTATTTAATAATAATAAAATTTAAACTTACTCGCTTTGGTTATCCTCATATGTCAATTCTCCTTGTTGTGCTTCATAATCCTTTCCAGCTTTAGCAGTACCATCTTCTGTCCAATATGGTATAACAACTGTTCCTCTTGCACCAGAATATCGTTGTACTTTAACATCATATGAACCAACTGATTCAACTAATTCATGATCTTTATTTGCAAATGCAAATATACCACCATGATCATCATCTAATATCATAACAGTTGCAACTTTAGGTGTTGCCAATATAGCCGGTTCAGTAACATTACTTAAACGAACATAAAAATGTTCATCTTGTTCAAATACATCATCATCAATTACTTCAATTTTAAAACGTTGCTCATCAACACCAGGTGGAAAATTCAATGTACCCTTTTTACCAACATAATCTGAACCAGCCTCAGCTGAACCATCTTCTGTTTCAAAATCAACACTTATATATAATGATAAATCACCACGTCTAGCAACTCTAACTTCAAATTCACCACAACTTTCCATAACTGTATAATGTCCAGGCTCAAAATATATTCTACATACTGAATCATCTTCATCAATATTTGTTTCATCACGTTTTAACAATTCAGCTTTAACTTCAGTTAAATCAGATTGTGCACGTTCTTGTATTTTTCTCATAATATTACCACTGCCCATCATTTTTCTAGTTGCTTGTATACGATAGAATGCTCTTGACTTTGGTCCTTTATTTATTAATTGTTCTTGTGCCATTGCTTCTAATTGCTCCAGATCACTTTGTGGATATTTCTTTCTTAGATCCTTTAACGTTGAAATGTATTCACGTCGTGCTTCTTCAAAATCAGTAACTTCATCATTTGGTATTCCACCATTTTCTTCTAATGCTTTTAAACCATCATCACGATTATTCATTTCTAATGCTGTATCCGGACCTTCGGCACTAACAATAACACCACGCTTGTTCATACGATAATTTTTATCTAAATATTTATATAATAATAAACGACGATCAGCTATATAAGCTGTTAATACAGTTGCCGGGAAAAACATAAATGTTAAAAGACCTTCCCATACTTCAACACGTCCAGGTGAAAATTGTGCTAATATTATATATAACCATATATATGCAAATACAGACCATGTTGCTGTTACAAAAAATACACGTAAATGTTTAATTTTACGTACTTCACCATTTGGTATAACAACAATACATATAGCAATTATAACAAATAAATTATATGCAGCTGAACCAACAATAGTGCCAGGTCCTAAATCACCAGCTTCAAAACTTTTCGCAAACATTTCAATTACTGATAATAAAATTTCTGGTGCACTTGAACCTAATGCCATTAATGTTAAATTAGCAACAGTTTCATTCCATACTCTAACAACAACAATTTGTGTTTCACCATTTTTTTTCTTAATATGTACTTCTTTTTCTTTTGACGTGATCACTTCAATCGCAGCCATAAAGCGATCGGAGACAATTGAAACTCCAATAAATAAATATAACATAGCTAAGAAATAGACCAAACCACGTGATACTTTATCACCAATTGTTAAATTTTCTTGTGGCATCCATACAGATAATAATAAGCCTTCTTGACATTTAATACCACCATCTTCATCAGTATGCATATCTAAATTTACAGTTTCATTTGATATTATTGTCACATTACTATTATCATTATTATTATTATTATTATTATTAATATTATTACTACTACTACTACTACTATCGCCTCCTGATGCACCAGCTATAACAGCTGTCATATATAACAATATCAAACCAATTAATATTGATGATGATATGTCAAAATATTTGAAATTCCTAAGTGGTGATCCCATTTTTGTGTTTTTTTGTATATATTTTTTCATTTTAATGATTGCGCTGCGCTGTGTGGATGTAGTGTTAAGATTTTTTTTGAAATTTTTTGTTTCGAATATAAAGAATTTCGAAAATTTATCTTTGTATATATATTTATATCTATATATATTTTATGTATTATGCGACTAGATATATTAATATTTCTTATGGTATATATATTTATTATAAATTCAAAATGAAATATTTTAAAACTTTTAATTTTGTAGTTTTTTTATATTTAATTTTCGAACTTTTTTTTTTTTTTTAATTTTCGAACTTTATAATAGAATGCGTATAGAGCTTAAATAAAATTCAAAAGTTCGTGGTATAATATATTAAAACTATGTAGTACTAAATTAAATTGTAATAAATCATAATAATTGTTTTCTATAATTAAATTTTTCCAATAAATATAAATAATTTTTTCTTAAATTAATTTTCTTTGTATATAAGTATATATATATTATTATAAAAAAAAAAAAAACAACAAATGTCTTTATATATTTTTTCTTTTTGCTTCTATCGAAAACGTAAGATGGTATTAAATCGTATGCTACAGATGCTTATTATTATGATGCTCCTAGGAAGCAGGGCCAAGTGTTCCATATTTAGTTTGAACGGTGTGTGCCTATAAAAATAGAATTTTTATTCGGCTCTGGCTCTGGCTAGACACAGTCAGTGAGTATTTTTTTATATATTTAAATTTATTTTTTATATATATATATAAAACGATGTGCTTAGTTAGGGTAAAGAAGGGGGAGTACAACGAGAATAAAATACAAAAATTTTCGCGCGTTGTTGAATAAAATTTTATTATTATATTATTTTTAAAATAAACTTTTTTATCGTTTTGAAATATTTTATATGGTGCACGGTAAATTATGTTATATTACATATATTATGTATATAAATTTTTTTTTTCCACAGTGATTAATATATATGTATATATGCTTTATTGAGAAATTATTATTATGTATTTTTTGTCTGAAAATTTGCATAAAATTGTCACAATGAATGTTTTAAGAGACGACAACAATTTGCATATTAAACATTATATATAAAAATATTTTTATATAGAGAGAAACATAACGGTGTGTATGTGTACACCGTTTAAGGGTTAATTATAAAATTTTCATCATCATTTTATTGGTTTTTGGTTGTTTGTTGAAATAATTTTTTATTTTATTTTTTTACCACAATTTTAGAGAATTTATAAAATATCGAAAAATAAATTTGAATTTCGATTTTATTTTTATTTTTTTATATATATTTTAATAACCAAAATTGTTAAACACAATAAATTTTCGAATTTTCTTTTTGAATTTATTTCGAATTATATATTTTTACATATTTTTTTTTTTTTAATTTTTTTATTTCGAATTTTCTATTTTTTTAGCACTTTTCTTAAAATTATATAAAAATTTGATTGCTCAACACAAAATTCAATTAATTAATTAAAATAAAAAAAATGCACTTTTTTTCGCAAGAAAGGACGAACACAATAAATTATTGTGTCCTTATTAATTTGATATTTTTATATTCAATTAACATTAAATTTGAAAGAAAATTGGCTTTTATATTCGAAATTAACTTTTCTTTTTTAAAACACAATTTTTTTTTTAAAAAAATTAAAAAAATTCAATTAAAAAACTTTCGAAATTTTCTTATCAATATAATTTTTTGTGGTATTTTAAGAGTTCTAATCACAACACTGGCACTGAAAAATTTAAATTTAATTAAAATCAAAAAAAAAAAAATTGGTAAAAAAAAAAAGAAAAACTATAAATGAAAACAAAAATTAATGTTTCGGATAATATTTACTTATGTGTATGTATTACATATATATATTTTTATGCTTTTTTTATATATTTAAATTTATATATATATAATTTTTCAAAAATTAAAAAAAAAAAAAATCAAAACATCCAATAATAAAATATTGTATTCACGTTAACACCGCGACAATGTTGGATCACAACTGATCCACGCCGCGTAATTTTTTATATGGCTGCAACAATTCAACATTTAAATAACATAAATATCTTTGTAGCCGGCGGCGGCGACGATAACATCGAAATTAATTTTTATGTGTAGTTTTAATGTTGTTCGTAGTATTAAATAATACATAAAAAAAAACTGATTAATTAAATTTTTGTTAGCTTTTATTGAAAACTGTTCTTCCTGAACATAATTTTTGTAACTATAATTTCTAATTTGTATTGTTTGAATTATTGCAACATAAAAAAGCTTAAAAATTGTAGTTTTAGTTATAAATTTGTCACTTTTGTTATTAGTATAATAACATTGATTTTATGTTGTTATACAGTAATTAATTACATAAGGATTTTACACAGATTAACCAGTAACTATGTAATAATAAAAATAATTATCTTATCGCAAGATTCTTCACATTTGTATATTTATTGATATTAAAGGTTTTTTAATGGTCATAGATATCTAAATTTTATGATATAGATTATAAGTTTATCTGATATCACCATTTACACTATTCACTTTTCAAAAAACACTCAACACTCAAATAAATTTCTTATTTGAATTAAAAGAAATTCATAGTCAAAAGCTTTGTTTGTATTTGTATTTATCCGTCAAAAGCTTCTTGTTTTTATTTTTTATTTTAAATTGGATTTAAAACTTATAATAATAAAAAAGAATTTTCTTGATTTTCCTATTTTTTTTTTTGTTATATTTTATTTAGATATTTCTATAAAACAATTTTTCTTTAAAGTAAATCCGGCTTTAAATAGAATTTTCCCGCACGTTTTTTGAAAGTCTTGTTAATATTAATTTATTTATTTATATTAAAAAATGTTTATTTTTTTTTATATATAAATTTTATATGTAAATAGAGAACTAATAATTTTGACATAATATTTTTTTTTTACAGATAATATGTCAATAATTTTTGATAAGAATTTTCAAAAAAAAAAAAAAAAAATATTGAATTTTTATGAATTTAGATAAAAAAGTTTCTTAAAACAATATAAAAATATATTTGGGATAATAATAATTTTTATGTTTAATATATTAATTAAGTATTTTTTAATAATTTATATATAAAAAATTGTATCCTCTAGGAATATTTTTTGGAAAATCTTAATAATGCAAAAATAACCAAGATTTTTATTCACATAATCTAATACATAAATGCGTAATATAAAAAAAAATTGTATTTTTTATAAATTCTTTTAGTATTTTATATTTTCCTGTTAAAGACAGCAAAAAATACTAAAGTTAATTTTCCAGTTTTTTAGCTTGAAGCAATTTTTTATTTATTTTCTATACTTTTTCTATTGTTTTAAATTTGATTTTGGCACGCACAACATAAATTTCATATAAAATTTTTCTTTTTCTTAAATGTTCACAAAATTTCCATAAATTTTGTATGTGTGTATGTGTGTTATGCTTTTATATTATCTAGTAGCTTTAAAGATAATTCATAAAGTTTTGTCTAGATATAATTTTCACGTAAATTTATTTTCGTTTTTTTTTTTTTTGTAAGGAAAATATATAAAGAAAAAGTTTTAACAAAAATTTTGAAAAAAAAAATTGTTAAAAATAATAAGAAAATTGGAAAAAATAAAGGTACGCATAAGAAAATATATCTATACTAAAAATTATCGATATGTAAATACTAAAATTGTTAATGTCAGGAAAAAATTTTGATAGCTATTCCCTGAAAAAAGTAACTACATATTAATAAAATATTGAAAATGTTTTGAATTTCATAATTAGATTAGATGAAATATTAATCGGAAATTTTAATATGGAGTCCCTTAAGCTATTAACTTCTACGTTTTTCAACATATGTGTAATATCGAATGCAGCCTCTGTCCCCAATTTAATTGAAATCGGATAGTTTTATCGGATAGAATAAATTAATAAATTGATTTATTGTTTATGATCTTCGTTGCTTTGAAAGAATCCCCTGATTTATATTGAAATAATACTGTAAGTTAAAATACTTCAAACAAGACCATTGCCATGAAATAATTATTATACAATTCCAAAATTCAAGCTTTCTTGGTACTATATACGGTGGTGAAGTGCACCAGCCCTTTACATTCATAAAAATATGTTTAGCTGATTCCTTTTCATTATCATATTTTCTTTATTATTTGTTCGCAGCTATTATTCATGAAATATAAAGTCAAAAGCAGAACTTTAATCATTAATTTATTACATATTATAAGAAATAGTATAAGAAATAATTAATCGCCAGTCAAGTTTTGTTTTAAGCTGGCATTAAATCAATTATAGTTTAATTTTATAATACTATTTTTAATACGTCTTTTAACGACATTTTGTATTACTTATAATCAATTTACTAGTAAGTAATATAAGTAAGATATTACTTACTAGTGAGTATCTTAGAAATACTACTGTATAACATCAATTAAATACAAAGCCATCTATTTTAACTACTTTACAATTATTTTTTTTGATATTTTTCAATATTATTGAAATATATATCAAAATTAATTATTTTCTTTTTTCGTATTTAAACATTTTCTATAATCAAAATTCGGGTTTTTTTTTTTATTATATTTTATATTAAATTATATTTACAAATTTCCATTTAGCTCTCTCTTTTTTGTAAATTTTCTAATTAAATAATATAAAATACTATAATTTATAATATATGAGAAATGAATATCAATAAACTATTATTTACTACAAGGATATTAAGACACTTTAAAGTTAATCCAAGTATAGATAAAAATTCAAATAAATTAATGAAAATAAATTAATAATTTTAATATTTATTACCAGCGATACTTTCACATTTGAATAGATCTTACTCTTGTGAAACTGAGAAAAAAGCCAAAAAAGAAAAATATAATAAGGCATTAGAAAAGAAAAATGTAAGTAAAGGAGGTAAGCCATGTTTATGTAAGAAACAGAAAAAGGGCGGCGGTGGTGGTTTTAGTATTATTTCTCTATTGCTCAAAATTTTAATCGCTGGAGGTGTAACATACGGCACTATTTATATGGGAGTTTGGGGTACACCAGAAGAATCAGAAGAATTAGTAGAAACAATTACTTCATTTCCTTCAGTGAGTATATTAATTAATTGTGTTTAGTCAAATTTTTTATTTTATAATTTATTAGGATATAACTAAATAGGAATGATAAAGTACATCAAAATAAACAAAATCAAATTACCTTCAAAATTTAAAAGATAATAGAATTTGGAATAATAAATTGTAATAAATGAAAAATATTAAACATTTATTGATTCCATTTAGATTAAAGTTAAAGCGATTATCTAAATATAAATGGATAAATTTTAAAATTAATTTACAAATGTTTATACAATTCATTACATATAACAAAAAAAAAATGAAAAACTGAAATTCTTAATATAATTTATTATAAAAAATAACTAAATAAATTTTATGATATAAATTTTTTGGCGTATTATTTAAATTTAGTTTTATTGGTAGTATCAAAGTTAGATTTAAATCAAATCATTTACAAATATCAGTTTCAGAAAGATTTAAAGTTTCGTGCCTTTGTCGTTTGGTAATTTTGTAATTTAGTTTAATAATAAATATTAAGAGATTTTCAATAAGTAATATAAAAAAATGAGAACCCATAAAAAATGGCGATCTATGAGATTAACCCAGAAACCAAGAAATAGAAAATTAGAAATTGTCCATTTTAATTTATGCAGTTTATTCCATAACAAACAGAAAATTCTGGATTTTCTCATTATTTATTTCATAATAAATGACAGTATAATAAAAACAGTACACAGCCTCGACCTTTAAACGATGCACTACCTGAATGTAATTCGTAACGCTTCATGTAATTTTCAGCTTTTATTTTCATATTTTCTGGGTTTATTTCCCCAAAATAATCTGTGGTTATGTCCATAAATTGAAGCAGAATATTTTCCGGACTTATTTTTATTTTCTGAGGTTTAAGTTTCTGCAAATACTTCATACAGCTTTAAAATGGTAAGAACTACAAATATTTGATTGTTCATATATTTTCATTTCTTTACATAAATCTAGCTACAATTTTATACTATTTTAGAGATTGTTAACACATTTTGTAGTGTGCAAAATATTCATAGCTAACATAATTAACTAACAAAGATATAGCTTCCGTGTTTATGAAACTTTAATTTATCTATTATTACAATTGATATTTTTCCAGATGTGAAATTTTTTTCAATCCAAGTATATAGTAAAAAAACAGATTTTAGTAATCAACCAAAACATGTTTTTAGTAAATATCAAAACAAATAAATTTTCGTGTTAAAAATGCACATTATATTGTTTTTTTAGAATTTTACATATTATTTATGTAATCGAATTTTTTTTATTAAATTACTTAACAGATTTCAGATATCAAAAAAACTTAAACGTAAAAAATATGATAATTTGCAATTGCAGAGAAAGAATTTCTTTAACTTTATATTTATTGTTTCTGAAAGAATATCTTTTTTATGTTAACACATTTTGCTATAATTTCCTGGATTTTTAATAAACAATACTTTTAAAAAAATTTAATAGATAAAATTATTGCAATAATACAAGAATTTATTATCTAACAACCGGTTATCAATGACCTTCGACATTAAATATCTTCGTTTCATATATAATCTAATTTTAATCCAATATTTTCTGAAAATTATGATAGATAGAGAAAAATATTAAATTCATGTATTATGATTGTAACTTTATTGAACTAGAAATAGATAGATAATCAATCTAATAAATAAATAAAAATAAAATTTGTCTTGGAATTTTCTTTTATAGGTACGAGTAAAAAATATTATTTGAAATGAATTGAAATAATTTATAATAAATAGAAAAATTTCGAATTTTTCCAAATTAATTTTTTATATTTTCTAGATATTTTTTCCATAAATTTATTAAAGATTTAAGTTATATTTATTTCAAAATACCATTTCAAGTTCACAATAAATATATTATATTAGTATTATAAAAATTAATGCTCATTTGTATGATTTCAATTATCAATATTTATTTATTTTAACTGCTTCCCTAAACAGTTTCTTTTTTTTTTTTTTTTTAAATTTCTGGGTTTTATAATAAAATCAATTTAAATATATTATAAAAAATAATAAAATTGGTTTTATTTTTATCCAATTTTCACCATACAACACTTAATTTAATTGAATAAAAATCTTGGTTTACATATTATTTTATATATTTACTATAATTTGCGGTTTTATTATTAAAATATTTTCAATTTTTATAGGTTTAACAAAAAAAAAAAAAGAATCAATAAATAAATTCAATTTAATTAAAATAATAATTGATAATTTGATTGCAATTTTGCAAATACCTTAATTAAAATTTTATTGAAGTTTTGAAAAATGTTTAATTTTTTTTTTTTTTATGTTAATGAGTTTTTAAGAAGAAATTTTGTAGCACTTAAAAAACAAAAACAAAAAATAAAATCATTTTTTATACATCACAAGATTTATTTTTAGATAGTTAAGTTATAGATAGATTATAAAATTAAAAATAAATGAATTATTTTTTGTTTAAAGGTTTTTTTATATTATAGGAAAAAAATTAATTTTCACACCGAAAAAAACCGAACGCACGCTATGCGTGCCTGACCGTCTGAAGAAGGACAAATACGAACTAATTTTTTTTTCTTCTATTTGGCGAAAGTAAAAGAAAATTAAATTTTTCTTTTTTTTTTTTTAAAATTTTTGATACCAATAAGGAAAAGTTTTATATGTAAATATATATGCAGAAAAACCCTACAAACTAACTAGTAATAATTATAAGGAAAGCTTTGAAAAATGTATTGGTGTATGTGTGTTAAAATGTGCGTGAATGTGTGAAGAGAAAAATAATACAATTAAATTGTAGCTCAATTTTATGAATGTGTATGTAAATATGTAAAATAGTAAAAATAAAAGCTTGATTTTCCAGAGAGAATCGAACACTGAGAGAAAATATTGGTTTAAATTTTATTAAGGAATATTATGATACGAAATTATGACGAGAATTATTTTTGTTTTATTCACAATTCACAATTAGCTTATACTATGGTAAGCTACGAATTGGAAAATTTTTGATTACTAGTTTTTATATAATTCTCGTCCATTCCACCGGCGAGCATATATCTTCAATGTGACAGTTTTATGAACTACTAATTTTATGTGGAAGAAACTTTTAATTGTCACAATCTAACGATTTTTAATAGTGAGATATTTTGTGATCTGTCAGAATTTTTTTCAGTCTTTACATCAGAATTGTACTTTTGTATTACAAGTGTACTCATTTAAAGCTGATTCAACTTAGGACTACTCTGATATATTCTGTAAAAAATTATTACCAATTAATTAACAACTCCTCAGATTACCAGAATGGCATCATTTTTAAATTGTCAGAGTACATACATTTTCAAAAACTTAAATATTTGCAAAAACAATTACAAATCTAATTTAACAAGCGAATTTTTGAATATTACTGCAGATATATTTTTAATAGAGAGATTATTAATTGAAATTAATTGATTTTTACTTTATTTTATTTAAAAATTGAAGCTTGTATGGTAAATGCTATAGCCATTTTAAAAGGTTTACATAACTGAACAAAGCGTTTTATAAATTCAAATTATTTTTTTTCAGTGTATCCGAGCAGACATTACTCAGTTAACAAAAAAACATAAAATTTTATCTTCTTTTACCAAGTACAGAAATTAAATTAGAGTTGTGTAGGTGAGAATGAATTTTTATTGTTTACTATGATGATGTTAGTGTTGATATCGAAATCATATGCTAATTTTTCTATTAATGTAGTCTGTAGTGGAATAAACACCTGATTGATATGGTTTTTTTGTTATCTTTTTATGTAATCTATCCATCATAAGCATATGATTAGTTCCGAAAAGTAATTGTTTTTTTTATAGTTTGATTAAGAAAATCCATCAAAAATTGAAAATTTGATAAAAAGTAATAATTATAATAAAAGCATAAAAATTTAAATAGGTTTTATTTCTAAATATATTTTCATTTATAATAGCAATCAAAATTGTATAATTTTAATTTTTTTAAATAAATAACCAACGTACAACTAAAATATCCAGAGGAACAGGAAATAGAGATGTGAGCGCTGCAATCGTTTAAAAGTATTTGATTTGATTGTAGAATTAGCCGAGATACAAACCGGAAGAAATATTGTGGATTTTAATTTTTAAATTATCGAAGTTAAATACCACCTAAAGTTATGTTAAGAAAAATTCAACTAATTATATTTTTGTAAAGTAGAGATTTTATTACGTACATAAATTTTTAAATTAGCCATAGCAGCTTTTCGTAATTCGGCGAAACTTTTCTTTTTCCTTAAATTTATCTAAGAATTAAAAATTGTGATTGCAAACAAGTCCACTGGAGTTTTATTAAGAAGATTTGATAAAAAAACTGATAGTTCAACAATTAAATCAAAAATAAACTATATTAGATAAATTAAAAGATTTAGGTGTTTTTCTGGACACAAAACTTTATTTTAAACTTCATTTTGATAATGCCATTAATAATGTGAGTTTTCAGCAGATCCTTATTTAATTAAGTAATTATACGTATCCTTTTTCCGGTCTATTTTAGAGTATGAATTAATTATATTACAAGTATTGCTATTCAAAAACGGTTTCTACAATTTGCACTAAGTAAATTACAAGCCTTCCTAGCTATAAGGAAGTTTGAAACTCATCGATATGGTCAGTCTAGTCTAGAAGATCAAAAAATTGTTTCCAAAATAAAATCTGCTGCATACACGAGTTTTTCTAAAGATTTACATAAATCTCTTTTAATTATTTTTTTGGATTACTAATATTTAAATTACACCAATGGAAGGAACCACATTATTTTTACTATACATTATGTTTACTAGTGTAGTGACGATAATTACCAATAAAATATTTTAGTGTATTTCTTGGTAGGTTAATGTTTATAATCAACGGAATTTGGTTACGAGAAACTACAAACCCGCATTCTGTAATATAGATAAAGTAATTGTAAAAAACTGGCGTTTCCAATGAAATTTAATTAAATTCCTAATATATTTCCTATGAAAAAAATTCTCAATAATAGTAGTCTACATTAAAACATCAATAATTTACAAAATTAATATTTTTTTATTAGTTCTAATTCATTGTAATTTAATATTAGTTATTATATTCAGATAGTTAAAACAAAATTTTTAAAATATCTTAATAAATGATAATAAACCAAGAAAAATTTTAAGTTTTGCGACATTTTCCAACAAAAAAACAAAAACAACAAACTCAACAATTATAAATTTGCATAACATAAATTTATATGCAGTTGTGATAAATCCAATTTCTTACATATAACAGGTATTTATTAACTATATTTTATTAAGATAATTAAATAATCATTAATAACATTTTAATATATAAATGATCCAGTTACTTGCAAATCACATTTACATTACCAAAATTTTAATATGATTTTCACATATTTAATTCCAAATCCAAATTGTACTAATTTGTATGGAAATCAAATTGAAAATACATCAAAATTTCATAAAAAACCAAGAATATTATTCCCAGTAGCATTAGCAAAATATAAAAATATTTCGGCTGAGAAAAAATTGAAAAAATTAGTTAATTCATCGACAGTAATAAAAAGAGTACCAAAATCAAATGCACTTACATTTAGTATATTAAAAATATTAATAGCTAGTGGCATTACATATGGTACTGTATATTTTGGTGTTTGGGGTAGTCCAGATGGAACTGAAGTACTTTTTAAAAAACTTCAAAAGGTATTTGGTAGAACTAAAAATCAAGTTGTATGTTATTAATTAAAAAATATATAAAAATTAATAATAATAATTATTTATTATTATTTTATTATATAGGATTTTACTAGTCAACATATTAAATATGAAATTGTTAAATCATATAATGTTGCTTCAAATTATTTTACATCAAATTCAATTGACGACGTAAAAGATGATATTATTAAAAAATATAATGAAATTACAGCACAAATAAGTGATAGTTTTGAATCGGTACGAAAATTCGGTATAGATAAATCAAATATTATAAAGGATTACTACAAAGATATCATAAAAAAAGATGACTGAAATTTTTTATCTATAATTTCATAAATATATTATAATATTTCGCAACAAAAAGTGAAAAAAAAAAAAAACAAGTAAAAAGTATATTATTGATAGAAATTAAATTTCATAAGTTGTCACAATTAATTTTGTATCTAAAAACTCTTATTATTTTAATATGCTATCAATTTTCTTTTATTTTATAAGTTTTTTTATGTTTTATTAAATTAAATTTTTAATCTAGATTTTATTATTGTATATTTACTAGTATATTTTTTTAGTTATTTTGTTATATTTAACCATTTAATAATTATTTATATATATGAAACCAGCTAAAATATTGATTATATATTTTACGTATAAAATATTATATTAATTATATCATTAATTCATGATATTTATAAGTTTGTTCTTTACAACAACTAAAAAATCTTATAAATACTATTGCTAATATGAATATAATTAATACAATCGACTATTAAAATAATAATAATTGTTGAATTAATTTTTTTTTTTAAATGAATATTAGTAATTTTTAACTAAAAACTATAAATTTCCAAAAAAAAAACAATCCAAATTTTTGAATGTTAATAAATTTTTGGAAAAATTACTTATATTAATTTAAATGTCTGCATCTTTATTTCAATATTGTAATTGGTTTTTTTTTTGTACGTAAACTAATGTAGTAATCACTAATCAAACATTGAATGAACATTTAATTGTTTAATATTAAATTTGAAGTTTCATGACAACGCTTGAATTGGACAGCGACTATTGTCAGATTATTGTTTTCTACAATAAGTAGAGCATTCGAGTCAAATACATTATGGAAAAAATATTTTTTGCCATTATGGTTTGAAATAATTTTAGAAATGGACCAACTCTTTTAACAGATTTGGTTCTTCTTCCTGCAACAAAAAGAAAGGAATAAAACCTGAAAAAGAATAATATTTAATAAAGGAAAATCATCTTAATTAGATTGTGTTCAAGGAATAAGTTTGATTACATTTAATAACCATATTTAAAATTTATGATTATACATTATTTTTTATGACAACGGAACGGAAGTTAAAAAAGTATCAGTTAAAGGTTTTCACATGATCATCAAACATATTATAAATAATAGTTATAATATGTCTGATATGAGGTCAGTAATATTATATCAAATCAATATTGAATTATTGAATATTTTACTAAACTACCTTATTATTATGTACTTGTTAGCAAAATCAAACGATTAATTATAAATAAATATTTAAAATTAATTAATTTTTAAGTAATTGTTATCCGATTTGAAGTAAATATTGTACACAGGCCTGTATCGGGATAAACGTAACGTTTTTCAAAATATTTCAAATTGGATTTACGTTTCGTTTGAAACGATTAAGCGGGAAATTTCCTATCACAACTAAAGGAATCTTGAGAAGCAATGTCAAAACTATTACTATTTTGACACATATATATATATATATATAATATATATAGATATCAGCTGTTTATTTCTTACAAAAGTATTTTTTTTTGTGAAAAAGTTGTAATAAAAAGCCGGCACATCCAAATTTTATGTATTGAAAATTAGAACTTCCATTTTCTTTCTTAAATCAATCCACATAGACCATAACAAAATCCATATATTTTTTAAACTTTTACAATTATAGTAAAAACTTCTTATCAATTACAAAATTTCAAGGACCTACACTGTTTTATTAAAAAATTATCGACAATATTTACTGCTGAAAACAATTCCCAAACGACCTATATGCACTTTTTTGAACTACATTATTTTTTCCATACACGTGGGTGAAATTTGTGAATCACATTTGTGAATATGGAACGTTTTTGAATCAAAATTTTTTATCTTAAACAAAAATTTCAAATCTATGGAATTCTTATATGATTCACATCCAAGATATGATCCATGAAATAAAAATTTGCATATCCGTGGGTCAATTAAGAATTAACATGTTTTTCATTATTTAGATCCACGTGCTATTCGCATGTATGATATGGAGCAATTCAGAAAGAAACCATTTTTAACTGAAGCGGTAGAATATAGCGGAATCTAGATAACAGAATAAGCTATAGTTCCAAAACCTAACAATCACTTCTTAAGTAAAAATGGCGTATGGGATTTTTCAGAACTCAGCTGACCATATTTCATAATTAATATAATCAAAAGAAAATTTTGTTTGTTAGATTTTTAACGTAAGTTAACGCAAGAAAAGTTGAACTCTTACAATTCTTACGTATATTACCTAGTGTTTTACGTTAGTTATAAATCATACTTAAATGAATCTATAAATTTACTTTGTATAATATACAATGAAAATAATTCAATCAAGCTTAAATAACTATACGATCCCGCATTTGAATTTAAATTATTTCTTACAATTTTGTTGATATAATAAAAACTTGGATGCAACTGCAACCAACATAACAAGTAGCAATATTACAAAATCAAAACACATTAAGAAACTCATAATGATAAGCATAATATTTATTGATTATTTTAACCAGTTCTTAAAATAGTAATAAATTTTTGATTAAATCGAATATATATTTCATTTTATATTTATTTGTACTACAAAAAAAAAAGTTCATCAATATCTTTACTAAAACTTAATGAATTTTAATGTAACTATAAAAAAACATAAAATAAAATTAAAAGTAACAATTTTATGGCGCCAATAAAATATAATTTTTGATTATTTAATATATTAAAATAAAGATGAAAATAAAAAAAAGGGGAAAATGGAAAACTTAACGCTTAAGGCGTTTCTGCCAACATAAAATCAAAATGTCGAAATGGGTGGGCATCTTGCATCATTAATATTTTTTTTAATATTAATTTAAATCTTGATATGATATCATATTTATTATGATTATGATTCAAAAACAGAATTGAATAAAGTTGATTTTTTTTTATATATTATACTAAACAATTACATAATGTAGAGAACTAAGTATTATAGGGAAAATCTGATAGAGGTTTTACCAGTGATAAAATCTTAAAAGAAAAAAGGACTTTCTTACTATATTATTGGAATATAATTCTTCTTTCCGAAGCATTTTAAAAATTATTATTGAATTTATTTCTTAATTAAAACGCGATATTCTATATTAAAGGAATTGCATGAATAAAGTTATAAATTATTATATTATTTTTTTGTTAATTATTTTTTATTATTTATGTTTATACACATAATTTCATGCTGTGTTAATAATTTTTTGAATTCCAAAAAAAAAAAAAAAAAAATGGTTTTAATAATATTTTACTATGCCATTATAATTTATAATTTAATGAAATTAAATTATTTCCTCAATAAACATTATAACGAAAATATTTAGAATTTCTTGAAGAAATAAAAATCTTTATAAACATATATACATACATAAATACATATTAGATTTAAATCTTTAAGATGAAACAAAAGAATTGTGAATATTCTAAGAATAATACTTGTTTTCATAATATTTTATGTTCTTGATTGTGCTAACTATACTTACAATAACGAAAAAAAAAAATATAGCAATTGGACGAAAATTGTAAAGTGGCATAACAATAATCGAAAAAAATAGTTTAGGCTTCATAAAACATAAATGGTTTTGGAAAGTGCTCCTCATAAAAAGAAGGTGTCCCAATAAGGAGCCTTAAAGGAATTTGTTTTTTTTGAAAACGCCCAATAGTTTTGTTTTTGAATAACAATGTTTTTATTTTTTTTGGTTTTTTGTAAATTATTTATATATATAAAATTATTATGAAAACCATTAAAATTGTTGTTCATAATTTAAAGATGTAATGTTAACTAGTTAAAAAAACAGAAACCTGGGAGGTATAAATATTATGTATAATAGAAAATGATCCACTTTGCAATTTTTATGATAAGAATAACCAAAAACGATATAATAAATATTATGTATTTAATAATAATCATAATAATAATTGTAGAATTAAACTACAAGCATTTATATATAGAATGTCCAAGAGAACATTTTATTTAATATGACAGATCTAACTAACATTCGCATTTATTTATTTTTTGTTAAGTCATTTTTTAATAATTTAAGACAATTCAATGGTTTTGTATATTTGTAAAACTGGACAATGTTTTAAAGAATATCTTTAAATACAATAGATAATTTTTATTTTCTTTGCTTTTCAAATATGTTGTGTTTTACTTTAGCTTTAGATTTACGCAAAAAAATAATAGTGACCAGAATAAAAATGTATTCCTGACTCAATATGGATACTTTTTAGAATATTCTAAAAGTAGGTCTTTGATTTTATTTATAAAAAGATATATATAGATAATTGATTGGTATTTTAAGTGTAAAAATTAAAAAAATCTATTAGTAGTAGTCACAGCAAAAGCATAATCAAAAAACATCTTCAAAATTATACTGCAAATGATTTCACAATATTAATTAAACTTACACGACTACGATGAGTGTAAGTTTTTAATATATAGAACGAAATGTGTTTTCTGTTATCAAACGTATCAAATTAATTTTATGAATTAACTAACTATAGGTCTCTATGCTAACCATATAAATGAAATTCAATTTGACATTAAGTTAGATACTAGAAACTTTCTGAATATTTGTTAATAGGAATCCGATGGTTATCATTCTATATTAAAATACGATAATCATTAATCAAATGATTTGTAAGTTATATTTCACAATATACCTAGATCCGAGAGTTTTAAGTAAAAGCTTAAAAGGGGTAGAAAATTTAAGAAATATTCAAAAATTTGCAAAAATATTAGAAAACTTAAGAAAACCCATAATAAAATTATCAAAAACGTAAAATATAAAAATTTACCTGTTTTGATGCAAAGGCAAAATGGCTGATGATAAAATATATAATCTTGAAATAATTATTCACAACAATATTAAAAAAAAAGACTATTAATTTTCACTTTCAAATAAAATTGTGCACATATTTTTATAATTTTCTTTATTTTAATAGAAAATTGGAATTATGTCCTTTATAATTAATTAACACTTAATTTTATTATTTTTTTAATTTAAATTTTTATAAAATAAATATTTCCACAACTGAAATTTTTCATTTCGATTGACATTTTTAATAAAAATTAATAAAAATAATATTTTAAATTGCTAAAAATTAAAAATATTTTTTTTAAAAAATTATTAATTACAAATACATATATATTAAAAAATCTGAATTTTCCGAGTTTTCGCGTATTTAAAATTTTTTTAAAAATGTGCATCGAAATTGAAAATTTTAATTGTTTTTTTTTTTTTTTTTTTGTGGAAAGAGTTATTTAATAAACGTATATTTAAATATACAAAATATGAAAATAAAGTGTTAATTATTAAAAATATAAATCGATTCCATTTTAAAATTTAAATTTATTAAAAATAAGTTTAGTGTAAATTAATATAGTGACTTTTAGTATAGTTGTGAAAATAATTCCAGACCGTTTTTTTATATATAATCAGACATTTTTAATGAGTTTTCCTCTTAATTATATCAGTATCAGGTAAGTTGTTATATTAAATATTTTTTATCATAATGTGCCTGCCTGACATATACTGTTCTACCAACAATGTGTTTATATGTTGAATTTCCGCTGTAAAGACGGGTCTGACATGTTACATATTTACACTCTACATGATCAATTATATTATTTAATAAATCAAAAAGGACTCATAAAAACAGAAATGGTTGATAGTTCTCTATAAATAATAAATAAAAATAAAAAACTATTAGTGAGTTATATGTCACCCTATATAATTAATTTAATAATACTTTAATTATAAATAGATATATTAATTATTTTGGATTTAAATAAACAAAACAAGGGTCTGATCTGGTCTCAGTCTTATCAATAATTGTTTTTCCTTTATGGGGAACACAAGACAGCACTACCACCTTATTGTATTATAGTCCTTTTTACCCTACCACAATCTTATTGAATTAAAGAAGCTTAGGATATTTGTGGTTCCGATATTGGCCAGTTCTTCGGTGGTAAGGATAAGGAAACCATTACCTAGAACAAGTTGTCTTCTCCTTAAGACTGCCTCGCAGTTGCACAGATTATATTCTGTCACTTAGGCAGTGCAGAGGCGGCAGATATCTGTTGCAGGTAGGCTAACTTATTTTATTAAGGTAGTAGTTTAGAGGACAGTGTCCTTGTCATGAGGCCTTTAAGGGTTCTAATGACCCTTTTTCTGACTTTGATTATATGTTCAACTTTTTGGTAACCTCTTGGTTTACCGCAGAAATGCTCTGGTCTAATTAGTTTAGTACTTCAGCCCGTTTTTGCAAGGCGATTCGGCTCTTCGTTTCCTTCAATTCCTATATATCCTGGCGCTCTTGAATACATTTATTAACTACCATTGGTGGGATATAATTTGTTATTTTAAATAATTATATTTTATAATAAATTCTTTAAATTTATAAAATAAAAAAAATATATTTATTAAAACAATATTGAATTAAAAAAAAAAAAAGAAGAAAAGTTAAATACTTTGTAAATATTTTTATTAACATTAAATATTTATCGATTTTTAACTGGCCTTGGAATATTTATCAATATCAATAATAATATTAATAAAAATAATAATAATAACAATAATAATAATAATAATAATATACGAATGTGCATTCATGTGTCGCATTCGTTGATAATTTCTTAGGATTTCGCATAATCGGCATAAATGTCAATGTTTCTCATTCCAACAAAAATGAAATTTTATCCACATTGCAAGTTAAAAAAAAAAAAAAAAAAATTACAAATAGTAAATGTTCATTTCATTCTCATACAGTTTAAATTTATTGGCAGTTAAATGGAATTTTTGCTATATTTTTAATGCTCCTTATATTTTTAATGTTTTTTTTTCTTCTCAATTTTTTTTAGTTGTTTAGTTAAAGGAAAAATCATAGTCTTTACGATATTAAACTAGCTCTTTTCAATAAAATAGATATAGTTTTATATATATATATACATTTCCTTTATTACATTTTTCAAAGAATGCGAAAAAGTGGAAAAATACATTTTCAAGAAAATGTGTATCAATATCATATTAATTTGTAGTAAAATCGTGAGGACTCCCGGTTTGGTCTATTTCAATGTTAAATTTATGCACTCTGATCATCAAACATATTATTTTAGACATTTTTTATAAAATATTATTATATATATACCAAATGAAAAAAAATATATATATCTGTAAAATAATAATCTTAAAAGGGTTTTCATTGCAACTACTCTAAACATAAAAAAAAAAAAAAAAGTACAAATTTGCTTTTTCAGTTTTGCAAATTGATAGCCTGTTATATTTAAAGTGAATGTGATCCTGTCCAATTTTAAAGTGGAGCCATATAAAAAATAACATATATAAACATGATTTTCATACTTATTTTCTTTAAAATATAAATGGGAAAAGTTAAAAACAAAAATCTTTTTTATATAATGTTTTTATATGGAAATCTGAGAGATCATTAAAAGTGTAGTGATCCCGAACATTTTTATTTTTTATTTATATATATATATATATATTTATCTATAAGATTTAATATAACAGTTCTTTAAAAAGAATTGGCAATGATTGACAATTTCTGTTCAGACCTACCATTTTTCATATCAGTAATGGTCAAAAGAAGTCCACCTTAACTTTTCTGTTTGTTACGTTTTTTTTTTTTTTTCGGTTTTGACTTATAATATTTTTCAATTTCGATTATATATTTTGAACACAAGACAAAAAGGAAACATTGATTGTGAAAATCAAATGAAATTCCGGAATGATAAATGACAATTTTAATGTAATAATGTTGTATTGTTTATAACAAATGGAATGTTGAATGTACAAATTTCTGGTAGTAAATAGTAATATATACTATATATTTTTTAAATGTCAATTTTATAGAATTTTGTATTTACAAATTAAATATATAATATATAATACAATATATATATTATGTTTTATTTTACATTACATATTTTAATTGAATTTTTATTATAAAAAACAATAATGTTAAATTTATATATTGGGATTTTCATATATTGATTTGCCAAAGAAAATACATTATTATGATTAAATTAATTAGTATAAATTAACATATTTAAATTAAAATTTTAGTAGTGAAGTAATGTTTAAACAAATATATTAATTTTAAAATTAAGTATTAACATTTCCAAAAATGTAAAAGGTAACATAAATTTAACATAAAAATTGATAAACTAATCAAAATATTTTAATTATACAACTTTTATATATTATTCTTAGACATATTGTATAAAAATTATTTACCATCTAAAAGTAATAAAACCTGTAGACATGATATTTTATAATTTCTTTTATATATCATCAACATATTTCTAATAAAATTCATTTCAACTATTCAGTTAATAAGTTTTTATGTATTTTATACGATTGCGGGAAATTAAAACATTTACTTAAATTTATAATCCATGTTTTTCATCTAAAATGTTACATAAATTATTAAAAAAAATAAAAATAAAAAAAAAAAATATTTTTATCTACATATTTTATAGATCTAAGTAAATTTCCGCAAGTTACTCTATTGGTTACTGATGATATCACCAACTAATATAATGATTCTCAAAGACATTTCAATAGATTTTAATGTAAATGTGAATTTTCTCTATACAGTTTTTTTTTTTACTTTTGAATATTCTTTAAATGCCCATAAAACCAACAAAACTAATCTGTAAATATGTATACAACTAAATAAAAAAATATGTAATTTCTTTATATATTTAATAAATATCCCTAAGACATTTTGGCATGCGATCAACTCATTTAGCTGTCAAACAGAAGTACCTAGCATGTCAGCTTAAGACAAAATACGAGATTGTGCACACTGGTGTACTCTTCGATTATGTAGTTTATATATTGTAGATCCATCTATAAGAGAAATAAATCCACAAAAGCTGTTAGAGTATCTCTTTATGTTTTTAGTGTTTCTTTTTACGTTTCAAATTGTATGATAAAAATATATGAAATTATGTATCATTTTCCTTATAACTTATTAATTTTTAAATGTATGAAAAGAAGATTATTTAACTTTATGCAGATTTTATCATAAAAATATGCTAGCAAGTTATTTTAAAAGAAAACTTATAATTAGATTATAAAAAAACGATCACCGATATTTTTTGTGTGATTAACGCCTAAGCGATTTAAAGTACTTTACATTAAAGAAGCAATGAAAATTAATAATATACTTTAGATATGCATAAAATATGCCGACATTTTTATTGAATATTTTTAAATTTCCCTTTGAGCATAAATAGGAAAGAATTTTCAAATAATAATTCTAAAATCTAACAGAATATTTTTATCTATACATATAATTATAGATAAATATACAGTTTGCAGAAATCATTCAAGGTCGTTTGACATTTTAACATACTGTAAAAGCGTGTTTTAATAAACTATTATTTATTAATTTAGTAGACTTATGATGCAAATATTACAATTATTCCTAAGAATATATTTATAAATAAAAAATTACTATTCTTTGAGAATGTTTAATTTCGGACAAAAAATAGCTATGTAACCTTTAGAACGCACAATCACTAGCTGTGAATATAACTGCTACTAATACTAGTAATTTATTTTTAAATTATGAATTCATTGGTCATTATTTTCAGTTGATAGATAACAGTTTAGTGTTTAGTTAAAGTATCATCGGCTTGTGTAAGATACGATAAATATTAGGTCACTTAACTCTCCACTAAATTACTATCATTATTAATTTAACTTCCACTCTCACTAATCCATCTTTTAAAATTCATTGCTATGACGAACCATTTTAAATAAACATTTATTAATATTATAACTAAAACCAATTTTGGTTAATTAAATTTATCAATTATTTTTTTAAGAAAATATAATTACTGAAAATTATCTTATTATCTTAATGAAAAATAACACACCCAGAGTACCAATGTTGCAATCTTGTAGTTTTTCCATATAGTAATCTCAATTTTTCTGACAAACTGAACTAAAAATTATTGTGAAATATGCCCAGTGTGGATAATGCATATTGATAATAATTTGATTTACCATTAGGTTTTTAAATGTTTTTCAAATTTTATTACATCGATAGTACAGTTTTATTAATTTTATAAAGTAGTGATTCAAATCGTTGTGAAATTGATTTTAAAGTCTAATAACTCGTAATCAAAAGTAAAAGTGTTATGAAAATTATCATCAATTGACGAGATATTAACTGGTTTCAATAATATCACAAAATCTCGATATCTACAATTATATATTCAGAGTTTTATATAAAAACATTTTTGTCATCGGGTTTTGTAATTTTCTATTTTATGCTTTTTTTATGCTAAAATTAACAAATATTTTTATTTTAATAAAATTTATATATACTCAGATTTTTAAATAGCGATAAGTTTAATTTTTTCTTATATTCGGTAAAGAAGAGTTTTGATTGTATTTAGATATTCTGGCCTGTAAATTTCCTTAACTTAAAGTTAAGGAATAACTACTAGGTATATATAAGATAGAAATATAATTCTTTGTTTTTAATTTATACGGTGTACCTGAAGACATTGAAGATATTTATTATTAGTAGGACACACATAAAATATTTATTGAATTTCAAAAAAAAGAAAACCTATTTTTATATTTATAATGTCTTTGGAACCGAATTTACTTTTTTTATTCTTTGGATGCTGTTGCTGGGATATTAAACTTGAACATTTTGAATTTTGACCCACATTCCAATATTTTTGTTCATACTATATTATAGTTTAGAAATTTTAAAACAATATAAAAAATTTCTACTGCTGAAATTTATATATAAAAAAAAAACCATAATTTAGTAATACAAAAATGTATGCAGAAAAGTTATTATTAAGAAGTGAAATTAACTGCAATGATGACCCTATATGAACTTATATTTCCTATGGCAGATTTATAGGGCGATATTTTTAATAATGAAAATAACGACGTCGGGTGTAGTCATGAGAATAAAATATTTGAAACTGTAAAGATATTCTGTAGCTATATAATATTTATGAGACTGGGTTGAATTGGTAAGAGTTTTATACATAGAAAGTGAAATAATTATTAAGTTATATATTAAAGCCAATTTATGTTATGCAGGAATATTTTCATATTAAAATAAAATATGATTTTTTCAATTAACTCCTAACGATGTGGACTAAATATTTCACAGAAACACTCTATAGGTTCCTGCGGCAAATCTAGGTCACAAAATTTATACATCCATCATAAAAATATTAGAGATTTAATAATAAATTATGTTTACCTGTTATTATTTTTAAAGTTATACAGTGAATCTAACCAACAAGGAAATATAACAGAATCCTCTGATTTTGCAGCTCTAACAACAAATAGTGGACTCGAAAACTCAATTACCAGGAATTAAAAATTCAACTAGATCGACATGTGGAAGGTGTCGTCAATTTCCACAAGTTTAATTTGTCAAAAATTGTTTATTTGTGTGCGTGAGGAGTGAGGACTATTACAATACGGATTTATTCCTGTTTTTCATCATGACAATTTTCAGGCCCAACATAATTTTCTTGAAGTTCATGAAGTTTCTGACTCACACACAGAAAAAGACTCAGATAATTTACAGGGAATACAGTATTCCTTTTAGAGATTTGGAAATTTAGCATAAGGATAGTCTCAACAGCATCAGTTCTGGGAAAAGTAACAAAAAATATATTAAATTATGTGGAATCAGTATTACTAAACACCTTAAATATTGTTTAATTTGTAAATGCTCTATTTAATTCACAATAAACAATTCATCTAAAATTCGGAATTTCTAGAAATCATTCATAAATACCTTTAGTAGTAGAATTAGTTGAACATAATAATCAATTTAATAAAATTAGCTTTCTAATTAAAGGGTTCGACCTTACCGAGCAGCATTTAAAATTTATTTCAAATTGTTTATACATATCTGAAATTTACAGAAACGCTGCAAACGATGAGTATCCAAAGCTTATGTTTTTCAGCCTTAAATTTGTAATATTTAGATTTAACTTTATGAAAATTCCATTCAACACACTTGAAACGATGATTGTAGTGCATTCGTTTGTAGGTTCATATCTCTTCGCTTTAAGGGACTATGTAGATAATTATATAATTAAATTTTTATTAAATAAATATTTAAACAAGTTATTATAATATATTATAGTAATTCAAAAAGAAAAGAATGTAATATTTAAAATTATAAAATCCTATTATTTAATGGAATTTGATATCATATAATTTAAATAAGTTTTATCCTTTATTTCCATCATTAATTTTATTTGTAGATAGATATTCACAAATTTTCAATATGAATTTAAAAAATATATAATATTTTATGAGCAAAAACTTTTTATTTATACCTTAAACCTTAAGGGCAAACAAAAAAAAAAATATGAAGTCGCGCAAATTCTCAAATTCGCAATTTCATTCAAACAGATCGCAGAATAATTGCACTCCTTATTCAAAAAACACAAAAAATAAAATAAAAGTTATTTTAAGGAAGTGTTGATATGAATTACCACACATATTTCGTAACCTAAAGGCGTTCATGATTTTATAATATGTTTCTTAAGAATTTGATAGAATAAAATGAATTTTTATCTTTTTGATCTTTTATGGAAGAAGAATTATTTTTAGATTTATTAAAATTTTAAATAAGGAGCTGAAGAAATGTGTGGTGGCCTTTAATATTATTGATTGGATGCGCTAGCTAGAGTATTTTTATTGGAATTAAATTATGGAAGCTTATTTGTTCGTGAATTTAGATTAAATAATACTATGAATTGGCGGTATTCGTTTAAATTTATAAGATAGCGCGTGAAATTTATAAACTTTATAGTAAAGTGTGCGTCAATTATATGGTGTTCTTAATCATAATGAAGATGTATAGCATAAAGATTTACTATGCAAGATCTCTGCATAAGTCAAGGTTAATAATTTATTTTAATGGATTAATTTATTATTAATGAATTTAATTATTTTTAATTGTTTTATATAAATTATCAATATTTAATTAGTAAATTATTTATTATAATGTTACTTAATATTTTGTTTAATTAAATTGTGAAAGAGGATGGTCAGAAATTTCTTTGGTGTAAAAGTAGTGCCATGATTATCATTATAACATTCAATTAATTTTAAAAATTTGAATGAACTAAAAAATGTTGAAGAAAAGTTGATCCGAAATGCTCTTAAAGGTTTTGAAAAATTAAACTAGTTTTGAAGCTACATAATATTTTAAAATATGTTAAGCTGTTCCATTACTTTTTGAACTGGAAGTTATGTGAACTATCTAGTTTAAAGTTAATTATTTAAATAAATGTCTTCATTATAAAAAGTTCAAAATAAAAACCATTTTCGTTGGTGACTAAAATTGTATATAAAGAATTCCGTACTTCGATTTAGTTATTTTTGGTTAAAAATAGGGTAAAATTAATTTTTCGTTGATTATAAATTTTTGTAGGTGGAGAAATTAAACTTTAGTAATCAATTTTAGTTTTATTTTGTTTTAATTTATAATCAGGTGTTAAGATTTTATCAACAATTTTTTAGTATATACATAGTTTTCTAAAAAATGTATTTAAAAATTCAAATGCTATCAAACCACGCAAAAATACTTTGAACAATACATCAACGACACAAGACATTTATAAATACATATATAATTTTTTTTTTAATGTTTATTTAATTTTATCTTCTATGTTTTATTAATTTGAAACGAACATAAAAAAAAGGATAAAAATATAATCAACTTACATAAATTAATATTAAGTTAAACCATAGAAGATATTAAAAAAATATGCGCGCGTGTTTAGCGTTTTATGTAGGCGCCAAAATTTATATAGTCGAATCGGTACGATATAAAGATATTTTACTTTAATAAAATATCATCTAAAGTCAAGATATTTTTATTTATTTATTTTTATAGATATAATGCGATCTAAATGCAATCGATATATTTATTTATATATAATATTTATTTAGATTTAAAATTAATATCTTTAGCTGCGTGCTTTGTTTTTAATAGTTATAAACATGTTAAGAACATCACGTTAAACTTAAGTAAATAAAATGTAAGAGTTTTATCACATACAATTTATAAATTGAAAATTCATTTACACGAGATTTGAAATATATTTTGATATTGAATAAATTTAAGCTATACTTATGTAATTTCAAATTTATTATACAATTTTTCAATTCTTATTCTTAATTTTTGTAAATTCTTAATTTTTGTGGTTTGAGTCTTAAATTTACATAAAATTTCATAAAAGATTTGAATGGAAATTATATTATTTTTCTTTTTCCGGTTCAAGTAAAAACTGGGAAACTGGGCTTAATTTATAAAAAAGTTAGATACATAATTTGTATAGCTATCAAGTGTAGTAGCTTTAGTTACACTTTTTGGTATAATCCAGAATATAAATTAAGAAAATTACAATAACTTAAGGTATTCCTATGGCGGAACATTTTTCTTTATATAATATTTATATATTAAGATGTATATATATTATGTTTTCTGTAAATTTATGTAATTAATTACAATTTCAAGAAGTGCAGATAAGTTTATTAGAATATTTATATTATTAATTTAAATCTGGTGAAGTATATAAGACGAAATAAAGGTGGAAAGATTTAAATTACTGGTCATTAATATTAAAATTTTGTACTGATATCTTTTGGTTTAGTGAAATGTGCAATTTTTTATATTTATTATGTATAGTATAAATAACATTATTTCTGCGGATGTTGTAGGTGTGATAGAAACAAATGGAATAATAATGTGACTTTAACTGTAGAATTATTTTGTTTTACTTTGTAATTATATGCGAAATTTTCATTTCCGTAATTTTATAGTAACATTTAATTAGCATCTATTAGTTTGAATTTGCTATATAGATATGGTGATAATTCTTTATGAGAAATTCAGAGAATATTTTAAGTAGCCTTTTAAAACAATGTATATGATACCTTAGTACAAATATTGAGCATCAGAAACTAAATTTAACATAAAAAGCTGGGGGTGACTTATATATAATTTTAGGAATGAACAAAAGAACTACCATTTATTATTTCAATTATAGGATTTATAATGTTCACTATTTTTTGGTATATATTTTATTATATAAAAATTTATTAATTAAAATTACCAATTCAATATTGTTTACATTTAGGGATCACCAAATATTCGATATCGAATTCTGTAGTAAGGAATATGTATTTATCACATCTAGCTGTTTAATATTGTAAACGAAAAACGTTCAAATATTCTAAATTTAATTAAATACAGTCAATTTTCATTGTCGTCTATTCTGATATATACGTCGATCACCCTTTGACGTATGTACTATATATACAAATATAAAATGAATTTTAATATTTATTATATCTGTAGCGAAATATTTTCATAAGATTGAATATAAATGAGTATACTTATGAATATTTTGTATGTAATTGCATAATAATTATGTATTGTATGTAAAATTCATTATTTACAAGTGTTAAATAAATTAAGTTATTAATAACCCTTCTATTGTAGAGCCTAAGATGTCAAGTTTATTAAATTTCAGAAATCAAAATGAAAAAGAAATTACGTAATTTTTATTAACATTTATGATAATATATTTATTGAAATTATTTCAAAATTGACAATTTCCGCCTTGCAGGATTTAAATTTCTTGTTTTTTCCTAAGCAGCACTTAACAGAATCATTGCATTGATTTTCGTACATATTTTTTTGGAATTTGCTAGTAAAAATATATCATTGAGCTCTAAACTGTTCTCCAGTTCCGGCTAAACATATATTCCATTTTAATTTTTGTTTAAACTATAAATAAATTTAAATTCAAAGTATTTACTGTATAGAATTTGCAATTGCACCCTTGAATACAAAAAAAGTATAGAACCAAACAAAGCGGAGCTAAGTACCTTTTCATTTCTTGTTGGATTATATTCTACGAATTCGTGTCGGGTATTAAACTTTCTCACTCGAGATGAAAAGACGCTATTTAACCCCTTAAATCGTAATATACTATAAATAAATTCGATTATCTAGTTCTTAAATGTTATTGCAAACAAGGATATCAATATTAATTTTGTAGTAAATTATTTAGATTTTTGTTGACCAAAGTCATGTTTAAAACTATTTTTAAAGGAAAATATGTAATTCAATACGAATTTCTTTTAAATAATTCAAATCTGTGTAATGTGTAACTTGTTAACAAGCACTCAAACACACCTTTATTATTTATAAACAATATTATTAATATTAATATATTTCTTACAAATATGAATTATATTATTACATAAGTAAATACACTTAAAACAGAAAATTTCTCTAATTATTTATCTATATATAAAATATTAATAAAAATTAGAAAAATATTTTGATTACACAATCATTTAAGTCATTCCATTCTCATCATTAAATTCTATTTAAGTATCTTAAAATAAATTTTCACTATTTATATACAATTTATTTAATTATTGTGTCTTGTTTATGTCCAGTCAATTCCATTAAAGTCTCATATTGTAATAACACAATTTATTTAATAAATATTTTTTTTCTGCAATACTTTAATAGACTTATTTGTTTCATATATACTCACTCATATAATAATTATTAGAATTCTTGGATTCATTTTGAAAAGCAAAAGAAATAGACATTTGTCACTAATTACATCCGTCAGTAAAGTCAAACGATTCTATATAAAAAAAAAATATTTAACACCATACACATATGTGTGTCTGCAATAATTGAAAACTGTGTTAACTTTAATAAACCATTAGAAATAACCTAATTCTTAATTTTATTTGTCCACAATTATTATAGCTATTTCTATATGTAATAGTTTTCAATTAAAATTCAGTTTAAAATTAAATTTAAGTAAAGAAACCACCGCAAAAATGTTAGGTTTTACTGTTGTTATATATAGTTGAATAGTGAAATTTAGGTCAATATGAATTTAGGATTCATTTTATTTTAATTTTTTTTAAATAAAGTTTATTGGATATTAAATTCTATTGTGTTATATGACATTATGAAAAGAATTTTCACAGTGGTAATACTAATTTAATTACAATCGGTAATAATTTCGTTGTAAAAGTCAACAATGCAAAACTATTAGAAAAATGAAAATTTCAATTTAAAGGAAATTACACAGCACATTTATTTGCATTTTATTGGAAGTAATGTGCATTACAGTTTTAGAGATCTTATTGCACAATAAAAATGTAAAACAAATTTTTGTAACTATGAATTTACAATATATTTTGTATAAATGGACAAAAATATTTGTATGTGAATACTCCCGTAGTTTGACAAAACTTAGTGACTGCAAGTTCATCGGTTTCGTACTTTTATGAAGATTTTGAATGAACATGCTGGGGCTTATTTTAGCCGATTTTGGCTATCATAGTGGAAAGTGGTGTTTTTAGTCACTTCATTTTTTCGTTCTAAGAGTTTTGTATATAACAAAACCGAGTACTTCGGGAATTGCTAGGTTATGAATAAAAAGAAAAGTGTTTTATAAGTTTTTATTATGTACCAGAAGTTACAAAACGATGTTTTGTTGGAAAACAATATTATTATTGTAGCATTAATTATTAATTAGGAATTGAACAAAACATTAACTGAATATAAAGCAAAACATAAAACCATAATTTCCCAATATTTTTTTTTAAAAAAAACACTTATTAGGTTTTGTCAAACCACTGGGGAAGGAATATGATTTAATTTTTTTCATTTTATATAATTATATTTAAAATTTCAAGTTTTATTGGAAAATTGATTATATATTTAGAAAATGAAATTTCTCTTAATTCTTTTTAAAATTTAAAAGAAGATTTAAAATTTTAACTTGAATTTCCCTATAATAAAATTAAATCAACTAAATCAACTAATACAAAAATTCTAACTATAGGAAAATTTCATTATCATAATCATAACTAAAAAAATGATTAGTTTATTAAAAAATACCAAAAATATTTAATTATTTGGAAAATTATATGAAAATTATAAATATTATTACATATAAAAGAGTGAACAAGAATGAAACATTAAAAAATTTTATACTATAAAAATTATTTATCAGAAAATATGGCCAATTCGGTTATTGATGATAATGATGTTGTACATGTTTTATATATACAAAGTATAAGGCAAACTTGACAAACAATAAGTAAGAAAAAAAACAACAACAAACAAAATATTGTTCAGAATACTGATAACCAGTCTTGCAGTAATTCGAACACAGCTCAGAACTGTATTGATGATTTAACATTGTTTTTTAATATAACATTTTTTTGAAAATTTGAAACAGACACACCACATCATGTGGTAAATATATTTGCTATGCTGTTTAAAATCAATAACAAAAGCATCTATACAACAGCAGCCATCATACTGTATTGTGTTTGCAATTTTTGAACAATTTACCTGGTTCACTGTTACTTTTTATTCTTGTACATCCGCGTCAATCTAACTGTTATTGCGCGTTATAGTGTATCTACCTGTGGTAATCGAACATGATTTTTTTTCATCAATATAGTTTATATATATATATATATATCTAAATCATGATTATTATTATTGTAGAGATGAAAAAATCAAGATACGCCTTCACCTCTTATGTCAATATATTAAAATTCATATCCAGAAAAGAAAATGTTTGGAAAAAAAGTGATCTGAAATACTTTCAGTTTATAGCTTATAACTACACTGATATTAAAAATTATAAACTGGACAATGTTATTTTTTTTTTCTGTATTTTTTTTATTCTGTAAAGATCAACTACATTTTATTATTGAAATTCGTGATGGTCAAACAACAAAATAAAACCATTTTCAAAAACCAATTTAAAATGTTGGAATTCAACTTTTGCAATTGTTGATGGTTTTTATAGTAATGTAAGAATTTCAGAATAAAATTATGCAACTTTGTGTAATTTGAAATAAAAAAAGGAGAACCAATTAAATTACGGAATCTTTATTAGAAAATTATAAAGAATTTTGTACCAATGTTAATAAGCTAGAATTAATGCATAAATCTCGCGGAAAAGTATAAACTATGACATTTTTAAATTTGTATATAGTTTCATGCAAAATTCTGGAATATTGGTTTGAAAGTATTTGAATTTTTGAATGAAAATTATTAATATTGTAAAATTTAAGCGCTTTATATATAAACTTTAACGAACAATAATAATGAGAAACCTAAATAAATACATGAAGTAGCCCGACCACATTTATTCCGCCGAGTTCAAAAGCAGCTTCAGCCGGATAATGTAATACTATAATATTTATGATATTTTACGAGTAGTTAGAATAAATATGAGTGTTGCATTGGAGTTGCTGGTAGAAAAAATGGAATTCACTCTAAATTAAAAGGATTCTTCATCATAATTACATAACACACCAGGAATAAATATACAGGAATAATTATTATCACCAACACAGGAAGATCTAGGAATATTTAAAAATGTTATATAGAAATACATTAATTTATAAAGAAAATTGTTGTTGCTAAATAAGGAATAATATTTTGAAAAAATGTGGGATAATTTTTTTTCCAATGCAAAACTATTTGTGGCCATTTTCTTCTCTCATAACCAAAATATAATAAACAATCTTTCTTGTTACCACCGAGAAATACGAATTATTAAACTATTACTCTGCACGATCATATTACAAAAATTCCTTAATAAATCTATCTATTATTTATTTACATATTTAATTAAAATTCGAATTAAAAAAAAAAATGTTTTCTAATTAAAATTCAATTCAATTCCTCCATTAAAAATTAATCCATTTCTGTATTTTATTTACATAATATTTTTTCTAATATTTTTTCCAATAGATCTTGTTAAATTAAAACTAATATTTTTTTTCCATTCCTTCCACTATAAAAACTGACATATCCATAACACTTGCACTTAAAATACAAGAGTGTAACTCTAGCCTTTGGCAAATGCATTATCAAATTCGTTCAAAAAGTAAAAAAAAAAAAAAATATGCTTGTTAATTTAATGTCAAGTTTAACACTATACACTTGTTCTTGTCTTGGAATTGGAAGTGATACTTTACATAAAAAAAATCTTAATATTTTCAAGCCACTTTTATTCCAATTTGAGTTTGAAAAAGTGTTAAAATAGAAAAAAACATGAAATATTTTTACCAATAAGTAATAGTAATAATAAAAATTTAATAATATCGTGTTGTTAATTTCATTTTTTTGCGCAAAAGAACACTTGAGCTTAAGGCATTCTATAGAAAAGAAGATATATAGTATAAAAATGACACCATAAATGCTGTCTCCATTAAAATTTATGTTTAGAATAAAATACACTCTCTATTTCTAATTTTAATTTGTGAAAGAAAACTTGCTTTGAAAGTGTTTTGAAAATTGGAAAATATTCATAATTTTTGAAATTTTTATTTATAAAAATGAGATATTTATTAAATATTACTAGAAAAAGTACGGATCGTTTACATAACACTAATACCAATTCAAAATTATTGATAGATAATTAAAGAACACAAAGTCTTTTAGCATGCCTTGGTCAGATAGTATAAAGATTTTCCTCCCATCAATAAATGACTTTTACAATTCACGACAAGTTAATTCATCAATAACCACAAGGGTCAGGTTTATAAGTTTTACTTTTTTTTGTATATATAGTTTTCCAATTTAACTTTCCATTGAAAAGACAATAGATTAATAATGAAGATATAAATTTAGTTATTTTATACAAAGAATATTTAATATTTTTTTTATTTAGAAAATGAAAATCTTAATACTTTTCCTTTATATTATATACAATATTTACACTGATTTTCATTTGATATTTTTGTTTTTCATCATTATCATCAGTTCAATTATATTTTATTTGTACTTCTATCACCTGGCGGGTAATGATGATGTTAGGTTTTAAGTGTCTGATATAATAAAAAAAAAGTATAGATTATTTTATTTTCTAACTAAGATACGTCATGTTTGCCTTCGAGGTATAGAAAATAAGAATATCAAAATTGAACTTGTTGCTGTGTAAATATTATAAAAAAAATGAAAATATGAAAAAATGAATTAAAATATTATATAATAAAGAAAATAATAATTTCATTTATGCGGATATATTTTGATTTTTATTCCTTTTTCGTAATATTAAAAATGTTATTATTTTATTTTATAATTTTTGTTGCTTTTATATACCACCATTGACCAGGATGGATATGATGATCATCATTATGTTGATCTGGATTTATATAAGTTTAACTATACTTGATCAAGTGCAGAAAATATATTTATAAATATTATTTATTTATATATGTATATATGTACATATATATTTATGTATTTTGCTTACCTTGCGGTGATTAGACATAGAAATATTTGAACAAGGAAACGATTATAACTGTGCATTTTTAAGATGAGAGGAAAATGAATTCAGATCAAATTGTGGTTAAAAATTTTTATTTTTGTTTTGATTAGTTTCACAAAAATGTTAAGTTATAGATTTTGGATCAGTGTATAAATTCGATATTGCATGACTATAATAATTATTGTAATAAACGGTTTTTATTTTTAGTTGTTAAATATAAATCGATTTATATAATTTTTTAATTTGTATATAAAACAAGACCAAAATCAATAAATCATTTAAAAATATTATATTTATTTATTGATCATTTTTATTTACAAATCATGTAATAAATGAAATTTTGGTTATTATTATTATAATCTTTGAACTAAAATTTATTTAAAGACTGTACTAAAAACGAATAATGAAAGAATCTTTTAAAATATTGCAATCTAATTTTTCATCTGTATCGATTATTTATTAATCAAATTTACTTAACGAAATTACTTTAAATAATTTACATTATTTTGTTTGATACTTTACAATGGACCTCATTGACATTTAACATTTTCATTTAGTTATAGACACTTTACTTTAATATTAGTATTTTGCATAACAAAAAAAAAGTAAAAAAAAGAAAAACTCAACAATATTACTTCATTTATTGGAAATGTTCAATCATAATCGAACGAAATTTTTAGTGTACATGTTCATTTATTGATATTGTTGATTTTTATTTTTGTGGAAAATATAGAATGTTTACAGTTTATTTTATAAAAAATGAAGTATTTTTAAAGATTATAATCAGTTTGCAGAATAATGTTGTTTGTACATACAGATTTGCAGTAAAAAAAAAACAGATAAATATATAGAGTATTAATAAGAAGAAATGCTTTCCGGTTTCAAAAATTTTCATAATAAATATTTTCAAATATATTTGAAATATTAGAGTGTAATTTCTGCAATATTGCATAATTTGATTGATATTTATAATTTACTTTTCTGACATTGTTTTAAAGAGTATATATTGTAAAATAATTATTTTAAATTAAATTTTAGTTATTGTTGTTAGTTAATTTAAGATATTGTACCACGATTGGTTGAAAATTAGTTTCTAAAATTCAAGGGATAAAAATTGGTTTATGATGATAACAAAATTTTATTTTAGAAATATGATAGAATGAAGAAGAAAATATCATACTAAGTTCCGTCTTCGTCGTCTATGGTGCAATAAAACACAGTTACATAAAATGTGCTATAAGGATTCTCCTTCTTCTTCACATATCACATCCTCTGCAGAGCAAGACTATTATTAACTAAAACTATTCCAGTATGAATTTAAATACTATGAATGATATATTCTGCGGTAAAGCGTTTAGCGTTTACCAATTTTGAATTAAAATAATAAATGAGATTTAGATCAAGATCTGCAGATAATATTTTTGCACTACATCCGAATTCCAATTTTAAATTTCACCTTCCAAATGACCATACTTTTTGTTGTAATGGTTTATTACATTTACTCGCTCCCTTCTTGACAATATTATTACCGAGTGTATTTATTAATGTAATTCTTAATTGATTTGCACTATTTACAAGTAAATATTCGTTTACTCTGATTGCATAAAATCTCCTTCTTAGAAATAATTTAATTAAACGCCAAATTGCATGTTCTCACCTGTAAAATATTCAATTTATTATTATTATATTTCATTCATAAGATGTTTTTTTGATTTCATCTCTATATAGTTTATTTATTTTTGAATTTTTCATACTTCGTTATTGTGGAAATATTTTTTTAAAGAGTTCTATTGAATAGATATAATATTAAGGTGATTCATGTGCATTTTTATATCTCATAATTCAATATTAAAGTCACGCGATTCTGCGATTTCATTACATTATAATATATCGACAAGATATCATCACCTTTTCCGGAGGTTTTAAATTATTTGTTTATATATATTTAAAAAAATTTATACAATTCAGAAACATAAATTATATGTAAGAATATACAATTTTATAGATACAATGTATACATACATATAATATTTAAAAATGATTAAGAAAAATTCACCTTATTCGGTAAAAAGTGAATATAAGAAATATGGTTTTATATAGTAAAATTTTATATTTTTGTATAATTTGCATAATCTGTTATTTTCTTTGGGAAAATCTAAGGAAAATTGTTTTTTTTTCCTATATAAAATAATGTCAAAAATGTAGTTAGTCTAATAAATTTTGATAGGTTAAATATATTGAACACGAGGTTTTTCAACAAAACTAATACGCTGTAAAGCTACTTCAGGTAAAGTAAACAATAAAAATTACAGATTATTCAAAAACCAGAACCTTTGATTATGACAGAAACTTATAACAGAAAATTATGATTTATTGTCTTGGAGTTGAAAATTGGAAAAATTGGTTTTATTTAATCAATTTTTCTTTACAATTTTAAAAATTTCGAAAGTAGCTTTTAAAAGTTTAGAAGAAATGTCTTAAGAAATCTCAAAGATTGCACACTTTCTTAAAATTATATATTGTATGTCATTCTGTTATATAAACTTCGAGCTATTTACTCCAAGTTATTCACTAATATTTGAATGTATATCTTCATTATGCAATTTTTGTAAATTACAAAATTTAAATTTTATTATATATTTTAAAATTTAATTTAATAATTTAACATTTAATCAGAATTTCATCAATATTTTTCATCAATCTATATAAATCTACACTTTATTACATTATTACATATCAGATTAAATGTAGAAAAACTAAAAAAATATTTTCTTTCTCCCACAAAAAAGAATAAAAGGAAAATTAATCATTTATTAATTTCAAACTGAACAATTCCACCAATGATGAAAAAAATACTTTCAGTAGAAAGGTCAAATTTTTCAATAAATATATAAAACGTATATGTTTATTCAAATTGTTTAATAAATTCTAAATACGGTAAGAAAAATAAAAGCGATTGAAAAACTTTTCCTGGTTTATCAACCCTTCAACTAATGGTAAGAAAACATTATAAATATTATTATTTTTTGTTAAAAAAAGAAAAGAAAATGAAGATGAAACTGACTATTTCTTTTTTTTTTTTACCACACGATATTCAAATTTCTCTTTCAATTTTCCACACCGAAATTTACTATTAGCTATTTATATAGATTGCTTGCTGTAAGATACCAAAAATAATCTTCATTATATTTATAAAAATTATAATAATATATAGAAAATTATAGATAAAATTACACCGACCTGACATCGACAAAATGATCCTTGGCGAACTCCAGAAGCCATAAAAGTGCAAGCGATCATATTGAAATAACATAATTTTATATTTTTTTTTGTTTTTTGCATAAATTAAACTCCACATAAGTGAACATCATTATTGTCCATGTATGTAGGGATAATGATGAGTTTTCTTTTGTTATTTCGATTAACCTTAACCTTTTATGAAGTCTACTCGCTGTATTTTGAGAAAGACAAAAAAAAAACTTACATAAGCTTGTGATATGAACTATTTTATGGATAAGAGTATTTAGTTAAATCGCAAATAAAAATCATTTTTGCGACTTTATTTTGTATTTTTGTGTTAGTTTGTTTGATTAAACCACAGAATTGTAATTTACGCATATCCCTGTAAATCGTGCAGGCCATTTAAAAAAAACAACGTAGGTGAATAAATCTGTAGACACATATTTTAATCAGATCTCCTTATTTTTTAAACGGAACCCAGTGAACAGAAAATTTACTAATGAACTTATTACTATTTTTCTAGTAACAACTTCATTTCGGAATTACATCTCCAAAAAAAAAAGTGAATATTGTTCACTTAGCGTGTGGTCAAGACTTCAGTTTTCGCAGTCAGTCGTTCATTAATTTGAATTTGCAGCAAAAGCAGTGCAATCTGTCGGATTAATATATAGAATGCAAACGCAGCCGTTGTAATTATTGCAGTAGAGAAAGTTAGGCTGCAAAAGTTTTACTTGTCAATTTTATTTGTATGTTTTTATGATACAACATACAAAATGGTTGATTCTGATGATACTTAAATAATTATTTTTTAATGTCAAATATTGACAATTTCCAGCCGGTTGTATATGCAGTCAGAATTTATGTAACTAAATGACTTCTTTTCAATTGTTTGTGGTTGCATAAGCTGCGCAGCTGCTGAATTCTTGACTGCATCTTTAAGTGTTATATTTTTTCTATGAGTTCTCATTCTTACTAATAGAATTATTATTATATGAATTGACCGATTGCCGTAAATTTCGATATCTATTTTTTTACAGTGTTTAATTTTATTTCTATATTTTTATAAATGTTAATTTTCATCTTTTTTAATTCAACAAAATATCTTTATTTATATACATTTAATATAAAATGAAAAGATGGAAAATTTTCTGCATGGCTTAGTACAAAAGAATATTATAATTTAAGTGGAAAATATATATATAAAATAACTATACATTACTAAGCAAAATGCATAAACTTTTTGTGAATAAAAGTATCAAAAATAAAAATTATAAAATAATAATATAAAAGATTATGTGCCTAAGCAAACAAATCGTGAGAATAGTGCAAGTAAAACATGTCGTTTTTTATTTTGAAGCTGTTTAACATTTTTAGAGAAAATAAAAAAGTAGGTTACCCAGTAAATTTCAATTTATACTTTAATCTATTAGTGAAAAAAAAAAATTGTTCGATTTTTGTTATATACGAATTCGGTTTTGCAATATATTATTAATATTTATTTGGTTATGTGAAATTTACGAAATAAAAATCAACATTAAATAAAAATTTTCAAATAATAATCTTTAATCGTTAGTAAATAGTATAATGATGAGACATGGATACATTGAAATTAAATGGAATATAATATTTTCATTAACAATTATCAGGACTACAAAACTTTACGCAAATAACCACAATATAATATGTAGAAATTAGAACGATTTAGTTAAATTGAATGACATTTTCTACTGTTTTTGATAGTGGCATGAAATTATTTTATATTTAATCTAATATGAAATTTGATATTTTGGATCGATAATAGGAAGTGTCATGTTTTAACATTGATATCTATTTTTCTAAATACCACTTTATCTTAAATTGCAATTCTTTAAAATTTAAAATTAAATATTGATAATGACAATTTTAGTATAGAATTATAGCAACGAAATTTTTCAACACCATTTTTGTAAAAACTTTATAACTAAATAGAAAAAAATGTTGTTCAACTCTGTTAAGATATTGTTGTATATAGTATAATAATATGTATATCTATTTTTGATATACATACTTGCATCTGAAAAATAGGTGTAGGAAGCATGTAATGAAAATTTTAATTTTCGTGCGACTCAAAATGGAACATCATCCGTACTATAAATATATACATATAAAATGTTGCCGAGTATATTATAAAAAATGAGCATATATTGCATATAAAGATCACGCTTCTCATTTTAGTTACGGATATTATGGGAAAAATAAATGATTTTTAACAATTTGGGTGGCCTTTAATGTTATTTAATTTATTTTTTCAAAAATTGTATATATTTTTTAGAATTTAAATTGATTTCTATTTTTTTTTTTATGTTTTTTGGGGGAGTAATTATTTAAAATAAATGAAAATACAAAAAAATGAAGTAACAATTATGGTTTCTTTTTATCACATTATTTAATACATTTTCTTAATTTCATTAACGACCACCATAGTTGAGAATAATAGAAAAATGTATTTTCGCTATTTCCTTGATAAATGCCATTGTATATAGCATTAAACTATTATAGAATTATAAAGTTTTGTGTTTGAAGAAAAGTGTGAAAAGTAATAGCCATTAAAGATAAACAATTTGAATAAATTTTTGTGATGTTTTTTTATTTACTTATTTATTTTAATTATGTAAGAATGTTTTATATTTAGCACCGTCATAGCTAAGATGTATAAAACTCCTCCGCAATTGAGTCAAAAATTTCAATTTACTAGCTTAACTAAGATTATTAGAATAGTTTATAAGATAGTATATAAAATATATTCAATATTTGTATAAATATTTAATGAAAGATACATTTTTTTTAAAATTCATTCTTGGTTAGTTTATGTAAATTATACAAAAATAATTTGTTATATAACCAACACTTGTTAAAATTTACAGATAATTCTTATTGTCACTTTTAAAGAACCTGGTCTAATAATGTATTCAAATTAATTATACATAGTTCATAGAGTTCATTATATACTTTAGTTAGTCTACATGATTACTTCATTAAAAAATTTACAAATAAGAAAACTTATTAGATAATTTTAGCAACAACACAAATATGAGTTATTACTTAACTTAACTTATATATAAATTTGCATTAATTTATATTTAACCAATTTAACAAAAACTCAACATAGCCTAAACCATAGGAGTAAAAATGACGGTGTCACAAAACTTGTATACATATATTATAAAGACTTGCTTTTTTAACTAACAAAATCTTAAGTATTCACTAGGAAGCAGGATAATGTTAATTTTATGTTAAATTTTATATAACTTATTCGTTAGATTTATAATACTCAGGATTCATTCAAAATTCCGACATTTAAAATACAGACAAATTTAAAATCATAATATAATTTTTAATTATTTCGAATGTGCTGTTTTTTAATAAGTTGTATCGGATTTTGAAATTGGTTCAAAATTGTGTATGAATTTTGTTGTCTGAATTTTGAACCGGACCAATTCTTTAAATTTCTCCCATGTTCTTAAGTGTATATAAATATTTCTTAGTAAAAGGGTTTTCAAAATTATAATAAGTGCGAAAATTAATGTAAATTCTATTTAACTTTTTTTTTGCATTTAACAAATGTTTTTAAATAAACTATTTTATATTGTAAATTAAGAGTATATATAGCAGTATGATATTCAACATAAGTTTATGGTTATCTGACATGCTCTAGTAGAATCTTAAAGTAAATAAATATCATGAAGTCATGAAGAGAATTTAATTATTTCGTATTGCTGTTAGTTAATTTCACATTTTTGTGGTAAATTTAATTTATTTGCACTCTAACCTAACCAAAAGTGTTGGTTTTATATTATACATCTATGTATACATATTAGATTAATATCATATATGTGGTGCATAAATACATAATTTTAATTAATGCCTTTATATCTTACCGCATCAGAAAAAATAAAATTAAAGTAGATAAATAAAAATCTCGATGTTTCATTTTGTAATTTTAATTATGCGTAATTACATTTTATATTATTTTATTAATTTTATTTATTTATTACCAAAGAAATAAAATATGAAAACCAAAGTATTTCATCAAAAGAACTAATGCTAAGTCTTTAATATGGACATCAATTTTAGTAAAATGCAGTCAATTGTAGCCAACGTTATGATAAATAGGCTAGACATCATAGGATGGCCGTAGATGAAATTTTGTAATTATTTAATTCTTGAACAAAATATTGTTGTACCTTAACCTATTCACATAATGTCTACACGACAGTTGATTTCATAACCTATTTATAAGTTTTTTAAGCGTCGAATACCGACGATATATGATTTTATGTCATTAGCAAAGTGCATTTCAACTCAATGTACTAGGATTTAGAAATTTTCTTCATTAATGAAAATGCTATAGATAATTAATTCCAATTTTAGTGAATTCTAATTATTTTTTGTATACTGTCAGAAATGTTATTTAAAAATGAGAATTTAATACTACAAATTATAAGGGTGCAAGTGTATATAAAAAAGCAAGTTTTTGTACAAACCAATTGCGTTTCATCACATAAAATTATTAGAAAACTTAGGAATAAAGCTTAACTTAAACTATGTTGAGAGAAATAAAAAAAAAAAAAAAAAATTATTTAAATCTAAAAAGGTAAAAATTTAAAATTTTGGTTGTTAATTATATTCGTATAACTCAAATTAGATTAAATTTTGAATCTTTTTCTATTATTTTATACATAATTTTATGATTTGAAAATGTCATATTTTTTATTAACAAAATAATATATTGAATAATTTACAATTTTATGATTAAATTTAATCTATTTTAAAATTAGTAGGTGTTTATAGCTTAAAAATGCTAAGAAATTATAATTTTTCCTATAAATTTTTATTATTTATTTTACAACATTTTAAATTTATGATTACGACGAGAAATTTCACTATGTATTAAAAAATTCAAATAAAATTCGATATTATCATGTGAACATCTCTATAAAAAATGGTTTATAAATAATTTTACAGAAGCATAATTATTTAGTTAACGTCATAATATTAATATTAATTGACATAATTATTAATTTTTGTTGACATTTTTCAGTTTGATTGACATTTTTATAATTTTTTATATAATTTTATAATTATGTTTTATTTTTTATATATAATTTATTATTGTTTTTTTACTATAATAAATATTTTATTATATGACACTTCAGTGATAAATTAAAAAATTAATAAAAAATTATTTAATTATTTTCATTTTTAATACCTGGCAACTAAAATATTTAAGTATTTCTGAATAAACTAAAATGTGAAATTCTATTTTCTTAGTTTCAAATTTAATTGGTTTTTACATAACTTATTATTGTAATCTGTATTTTCTATTTATGAATTTTTCCCTATTATGAGCTATAAGAAAATAATTCATGAAATTGTTAGATTTTAGAGTTAGCTTTATATAAATTCTATAAGTTAAAGTACGTATCTACTTACTTTCATTACAAAAATTTAACAATAATTTTCAATTTTTATGGGATATTCATTTAAAAATGATTATTATTGTTGTCTGGCCAAAATATAAGAAAATTAAATTTATATTTTCTTTCCTTATTTGAAATAATTATATCTACGGATTAGATAATTTATATTTCACTTGAAAAGTCATTACTTATAAAAGATTTAGGAGTAATTTGAATAATAAAATTATATTTATGATTTATGTTTCGTTATTATTATACAAAACAAAAAATTAATGCTAAAGAATATTATTTGTAGTAATATTTAGACTCAAAAAGGTTTTGAAAATTTAATTTAAGGTTTAGAAAAGTTTTATTTTATTTATTTTTATACTTATTTTTTTAGGAATTAAATTTTTCAGTACCTTAGTACATAATATTTTTAATTAAATATATTTTATTTAATTTGATCATGTACCATTGATATATACAGTTTTATTTGTTATTTATATGTATATTATTTAAACTGATTAATTAAATTGCAATTATAATATTTATTGTTAACAGGAAAATAAGTGAACTAGTTAACTACCTAGTGATTGGCAACAAACCATAAAAACAGGATTGTAAAAAAATCAATTTTTTAATTAAATCATCGCTCGAATCAACATTGAGAGGAATCAATATTGATCGCACTCAGATATTAAGCGGACTTAAATTTTGAGCAATACAAAAACAAAATGATCAAATTAAAATTTGATTCTTCTCAAAATTTGATTGATTTTATGATTTTTGGAAATTGATTCGAGCATATTTTGATTCGAGCGCTGATTAGAAATTAATTAGAATAAAAAAACCTTAATTTTCTTTAATTTTTTTAAAATAATTAGTGCAAATGGCACTCTGAAGCAAAGATAGAAAAATTCCAAGAGAGCAATACCAAATATGAATTTTCAATGGCATATTTTCTTATAATTTTGTTAATTTTTGAATTTTTCTCAACCAATATTTGGCATAAATCACTTTTCTTATATTCTTTCAATAAATGGTGCCAGTTACATTGTTTACGATCACTAAAAATGAACTCATAGTTATTGTTTTTGATAGTATCTTTTAATCTGTTGATATGTCAACGTCAACTTATATAGCCAAAAATGTCAAAGAATCTACTAATCTACTGAGAAATGAGAATATTACTATAGCCAGAAGCATTGGCTTTAATTTAATATTTTTCTTTAGTGTCCTGGCCACTGAGTAATTTACTCTGTTTATATTTTGTCTGTAAGATCAAATTAGATTAATTCTTTAAAACGAATTAGTAAAAGATTTGGTTTGATTATCAAATTAGTTATTAGTATATAAAACTCAGAACTGAAAATCTTAAATTGCTAATTATTTTTTATAACTTATGTGCAATAATATTAAAAATAAAATTTATATTTCAGTGGTATACATCTGAACTGAATATACTGTCATTAGTAGTAATAAATAAATATCTAAATATGGCTTAATTTGCCAAGGTGTGGTGATTAAATGACGTGTTATATTATAATAAATTTTATTTATCAGATTTTTCTATATATTAAATAAAATCATAATATTAAAATCGTCCTCATTGAATAGAATAAAGGAAATTATCATCATTATATTTTACAACTTGTCGTACCAATAATTTGAGTACATTTGGTACCTGTTAACACTGAAATATAGAAATAAATTTGAATCCATAAAACAAAAAAATGTTTACTCGGAAAATTTAGCTACTTGTACCGGAAGGAAATATTAAATAATAAACATTTTTATTGCATTTATACAAGGCATACTAAAATTTATAGTATAATTTTGAAACGTAATTCGATTTTATTTGTACAAACCGAAAATGGTTATTCGAATCATATGTGCAAAAATTTATTTAACTATTAAAATTTAACTAGAGAAAATCATAAAAAAAAAATTGTGCCTAACTATAATAATTGATGAATTTTTATTATTACTGACACGAAACGAAATAGCTAAAAGGTAAAAATTCTACAAATAAAAATATTACTTTTATGATAGTCATATGACGAGTTATGAAAGTTTTGTGATGGAATGATAAATGAAAATCAATTTTTCTTTGGGTTTCCAGCCTGTGTTAATACATAGTCATAAGAATTATTATTCGATTTCAATTAAATTTGGCTCACAAATTATTCTTATAAAATAATGATGGGTCAGCAAGTTTAGTTGAGCCATATATCAAAGATTTCGAATTTATATAAAATACATTTCTGATATAAATACCAGCAAGTGCTCATACTCAAAGTTTTCGACTACTCCTGGCCCTGGATTAGCATTATTTTTTTTATTATTTTAATGTAATTTCGCAGCAATTGAAAATAACCTTGGTAAGGAATGTTAGTTAATATAATTTTGTAATGTTGTTTGAATTATTAAAAATGAAAATGAAAAGGTGATTGGTTTTTATAGTTGTTAGTAAAAAGAAAAATTAAATCTTAAGTATAAGGTCATCAACCGTTTTCATATATGCTGCATGCATGATTAAACATAATTTATGTATATATATTATGTTTTTTATAGGATTTGTTCTTTATATATGCATGATTTTTATAGCTATGGAAATTATAGATATATAGGATTTTTTTTGTATAGATATAGAAATCAAAAGTAATCAAATTGATTTTGCAATTATTTGTCTTTTTTGTGTATGATTGTTAAAATCGGTAAAAAAACGACTGCAATATAAATATTGTAATATAAATAATGCAGTATAATTTGAATAATAATATCATTTACTTAATTTTAACTATTCTTACTGGCCATTGCATCCATACTGGAAATTAAATATTAAATTGTTAGTTTAATTTATTTATTAATGATTTGGGAATTCCTTATTTTCGAATTTATGATAATAGGTTGTAATATTCAAAATGGCGTCATAATAAATGAAATAGAACTCCTTATACTTGTACAATAAACTCCGCAAAAATTAATTGTCGAATACTTTATTGTTATAAATTTGATCGTTCATTAGCAAAGTACTAAGTAATGACACTTTAATTATTATTATCACTTTTTTATGTTAATATACAAAATGAATATCTGTTTCCAAAATTCTAATGAATCTGTTTTATAATTTTCATGCAAATTAAAATGTTTATATTTTGAAATGTAATTGATAATATCTTATAATTTAAGTTAATGTTTCAAACAGGGATGGTAACAAAGAAAAAATTAAGGTTGGTTTTGGTTTAAATGGGTTTTTCTGTAATTCGGTTCAAAAATAGTTTCTATGTTAGAAATAAATTCTAAAAAATTATAACTTTGTATAAAATATTTTCAATATATAATTAAAATTATGTTGAGTCCATTGTTTTATCACAATATTTTCTCGTAATATAGAGTTAAATAAACTAACTAACAACCAATTTAATAAAATAACTCTAAATAAATTCCAATATTTTTAATTTGATTTATTTAAAACACTATTTACATTTTTATATAAAACTATGTAAATTAGTTTGTAGAACTATTTATATAGTCTGTAAAAGTGTGTAATTAAAATACTAAAATTCATTATGTACTTTTTTTTAGAAGTGTTTATTAAAAACATACCACATTTGTCATTTTAATATTAACATATAAAAACGAAAGATTATACAGAAAACATTTATTGATTAAAAGGAATTTTTATTATATAATCTAGTAAACCATAAATAAAAAATATACAAATATAATAATCAAAAATTTAATATAAATATACTTAATTAGAAATATTAACCTCAATCATTTTGAATGAAAATTGGGTAAAACAATTTTTTCATATAGGAATTAACATAAAACCACATAAATTTCCTTAATAAAATATTTAATTATTTTAACTATCAATAATAAATTTTTTACCACAGATGATTAATTACTGAGTATAGAACATGTCATGTCAATAAAATAATAAATTTAAATTATATAATCAAAACGTCATTTTAACAACTATGTGGCAAAAATTATGTGGCAAAAGCGTTATTCTGTCAATGAAAATTGCAAAAATATTGAAATTAACTTAAATTCTGAAAAAAAATATTAAAAAATTCTTTTGCAATCATAAAAAATATTATTACGATTTCTAGATAATAAAAATAATATATTTAATAATTACTTATAGAATGAAATTATACCGCCACTGAATTAATAGTATGTACAGTAGCCACTTCCTTATGTATTTCGAGTAATTATACTTAACATATCAATTATCAAGTTTTATATAAATATATGTATATATGTAACAAAAATTTAAAACGATCTTGTAGCTAGATATAGCTTCGATTTGTTTCATTTTTTGTACTTTTGTAATAAAGGGAATTATGTGGGAGGATAGATTGACGGTCTCGTTATGGGGTAAAGTCCTTGAGACTATCTCCAGCATTAACAAATATGATAAATTGTTAAAATTATACCTTTGACTATTTATTTTGAAGTTGGCTTAAGATTAATATAATATATCAGACAAAATATTAATATTAATAGTTAAAAATATACATACATACATTTTGCTGTGCCACCTAGTAACTAAATGCAGTACAATTCTATTATTTTTGTCTTTTTTGCCTGATACTGCCATTTATGTAAAGCTACTGCAACAGGCCGGCATAACATTCTCATTTAATCGTTTTACCTTTTTCAATAATGAAATTTGTGACCATAATCTTAGATTGTTTTTTTGGGCTTCTTAAAACTGGAGTAGTGGCTTACACTTAGTACATTGACTGTTATGAATTGAAGTAAAACAAATTGGACATATGGTCCAAACTGGCAGGCACCCGTGAAAAAGTTATATCAATTAAATATATAAATTTACGATTATTTGTGATTAGTAATTTTAATGGGTCTCTATTAAAAATTAATCAATTTATTGAAAGTTATTTAAACGATTACAAAATCCATGCATATTTATTAAATTTTGCTATATGTATTAAACTAAACTAATCTTCTAATCCATTTACTTACAAAGTACAATTTTCTTATTTTTTTGAAAAAAAAAAAATATATTTAGAGATTAAGATAAGGTCTTATTATTGCTTCAGAATCTGTCATAAAATATTTTTAAATAACTTTTTATAAAATGTTTATTACTAAAATCAAGAATATTAAATTTATTAAATAGTTTTCATTGCATAAAATAATTCTTATGATATTATATAGAATATTTATTATTAATATTTTTACAAGTTCAATTTTAATGACCAATTTGGATTTTTTTTATATTATATAATCATGAAAATTTAACATAAAATTTAAAATATAACATAATTCTTTATTAATATAGAAATTCGAATTATACATACATTATATACCCAAAATTTTACCTAAATAGACTTTTGTATTGAAAACTATTATTACAACAGTTTCCAAAGGAGTCATGGAAAACTATGTAGTAGATGTATCCAGATTGGTTGAAAAAAAGGAAAATTAATTAACACCACTTTTTATTTTTGTTAAAGTTAGATTCCAAAAGTGCACAAAATGCATGCGTTTTGGTTTGGATGTGTCTAGCAATATTGTTGTTCCATATAAATTTCATTCGTCATATCAAAAAATATTGTTATTTAGTTGTTGCTTGTGAAATTTCAGATTGTATAGGTTCTGACTGATAACTTTTATGATTTTCGAATGATACAGTTATGAAATTTCAACAAAACTGAGTTTTCGTCTACCTCTAAGTTAACAGCCTTATTAAAATATTAAAAGGCGTTGTTTATGATCGAACATGACAAATTATGTTCTATAAAATTAATTTTTAAATGTTCATAATATAATCGTAGCTACTAAATTTTAATCACTTCTAAATTCTAATTATTCTTCCAAGATAATTTTCTCATTAAAAACATAATAGCATAAAAATTTCTTAATTGATATCAAAAAAAGAAGAAATTCCTTAGCATAAACATGATTATAAATTAATCTTACACAAATAAATTATAAATATATTTTTTCCATAAAATAGAAAGAAGAAATTGATTTGGGAATATGCACATTCTTTTGAAAAACATAAAAAATCATAAAAATTTTCTAATAAATTTTGTTGTATCTTTTATGTTGTATCTAATGCATGTAACATATATAACAAAAATAAAATTGGAAAATGAATGAAAATCTTTGTTTCTGTATACGCAGAAACTAATTTTCAAACATTTGTGGAATTTTTTTTTTTAACAACAAATAGCCGGTAATATTAATAATAATAATTATAGTTAATTTTATTTATTTTATATTTACGTGTTTTAATATTTTAACAGAAAAATTAATTTCTTTTTTCTACTATAGCTACATAAATTGGATTTTTTTTTTAGTATATTAACTAACTAGACATCTTGATGAATGTGAAATGACATAAACACTAAAATTGTAATTTTTTTTATTCAACTTCTTTTTATTTATATCCTTCTGCTTCTATATTGGGCTCTGTAATATTAAATTGGTGTGGAAAACGATGGAATCATTGTTATTTTGGATGGAGGATTTTGTAATTGGATTGAATAAAATGTAATTTTTGATTAGAAATTAAATGAAGAAAAAATGTTGTCATTTTCTTGAAAAGTTTGTGTGGGAGGATGGAAAAGTTTTTATCAACATTTTATACTACTTGTTATTGAAAATAGATTCATATAAAATTTTTTTGTCAACTAATAGGTAAAATGTACAAGATACATTTTGTTGTTGTTATTGTTAAAGTGTTAATTTATATGATTATTTTATTTCTGTGTATATTGAAAGGGTTAAAAATACATGGAATAATCATGAGAAATTTGCATAAAAACATATTTGTATATATACAGCTTAGGTCTAGTAATGAATTTAATGAACATCAGAAAATGATTTTTATTCTCATGATTTAGTCAATTATTTTGTGTTAATTTTGTCATCAATTCGTGAAAATCAAACAATCTCTAACAAGTTGCCATTATATAGTTTTATATGATGATTTTCTTTTTTTTCATTTATATAATTAATTTTATTCCCTTGGGAGAATTATTAGAATTTAAATGACTAGATTACTTTCAATTGATTCACAAGTTTAGTAAACATTAAAATAATTTCTCGTAGATCCTTTTAAGGTAAATGCTGTTCATCGATTCGAACAATATTTTATGAAATTTATCATTTACTGAAATTATGAGTTTTAAAAGAAAGTTAAGATAATTTTATTGTCAAAGTGTAAAAACAAAAAATCAATCATCGAAAAATGACAGCTGAGTTTTTTCGCTGAATTTTTGTTGACATCAAACATTATTTTAATTTTTTCAGATACTTAATGAATTTTTGTCATCCCTACAATAAATTAGTCCTTAGTTTGGTGTAAAAACTGTCAAAATAATATTAGTTTACAGTTTATTACAGGTGTTTACAGATATTTACAATTGCTTAATTTTTCTTCATTTCTTCTCATTTAAATTTAAATCTTCTATGTTTGGTTTAAACTAAAACAGGCTATTCTGTTACCAAAACGAAAATGTACCATAATTATTCTTCAAAACTCTGAAACTGCATAAGAATTTTTTTTTTTCGAAATTATAAATAAGTTACACTCCCAAAAGAAATTTATAATAAAACAAAATAAATTTTATGTTTTTTTGGAAGCAATATTTTTTATGTTGATTTGTAGTTTCATAACTAAAAAATTTTAGGATTATTATTTATAACTTAGAAGATACTGAAACAAAACTCAACTGTAAATATTTAAATTATAAACGGTATAATTAGCCACAACTAAAATTATCATTTTATAACCCTTTATTATCCAAACTAAATAACTAGATAATATCACTTTTATATACATCAGAAATTCTGAGCTATTTTAAAAACAATAAAATCTGAAACTATATAAACTATTAAAACGGAAATTAATTTTAAAAAACATCAAAATCAACCGTTTATTTTTTGTACCTTTTCAAAAGTTTCCGTGAAAAATTTATGAATTAATTTTTTTGGTTTATTTTTATGTTGATATATCTGAAATTATATAATTTGATAAAATTGGTTTTCCTATATTCTAATTTAACTAAAAGCTAGTCTATATTTTGCATAATATATTTCATAATAAATTAGAACCATATAAATACAATTATCTAAAAGTTTATAGATAGAAACATATATAATTAAAGAATTAAACATTAATTATTGAATTACATTTTAATTTATACTTTTTCTCTATTGTAAAATTTTGCTAGAGGTTAAACTATGATATTTTTTTTCGTTTTGATTTTGACCATCTTCTAATCATATAGGATACATAAGTATATGAAAATTATGTATATGAGAACACCTTTTATCATAAATTATTTTTATAACGTTTGATATGAAACAGGAAAAGTAGCAATAAACCTTTTTTGCATTAGCAATTGAAATTATATAGCTCGTAATTTTTAGCTGATATGTTATTATTAATTTTTGTATAGCATTAGTAATATAAAATCTGTGATGATATTGTCAAATTAAACTATAAAAAAAGTATTGAACTCTAAAAATTTGTAGTATTTTCACTAGAATTATTGAACTTTTGTGTAAATATTAAACTGAATAATATTTTCAATTGAAAAATTCGTAGTATGCAAAACCTATGGAAAATGTTGATCGATTATACTGCGTTTTTCCTTTTAATACTCTTTTTCGAACCATAACTACCGAATATCAATTTATAAATTAATCGCCAATTACATAATAAATCAGTTTTAGTAAAAATTCTAATGTTTTTCTTTAATTTATGAAATTGATAAAATAGCTATCTGTGCAATTTAATAGAAACGCTTTAGAACGCTTTTATTTAATTACGATTTTGTATTATTTTGAAAAAATATTTTCTATCTAAGACTCTAATTAACTAAACATATTTAAATTATTTTTACAATTATATAATAATTTATATTTATTATATGCCTTGTTAATTTACCGAGAATTAAATTTATCCAGGAATAGTTTAAATATTAAAATGGAATCTCTTTTAACATAACTTTTATTTATGGAGTTTTTCAGTTATTTTAAATATTTTTTAAAGTTATAACGACAATTAATTAAAGTGTGTTCTTAACGTATTTGGTCACAATTAATAGGGGAAAAAAATGTATTTAGAAATTTATGAAAATATTGCCTTTTGGTAAAGGTAAAGGTTAATAATTATTGATTAATATTGTATTTATATGAAAAAATCATACATTCTTCAAATTATTATTTAAATCAATTTTATATTAGAGTTTTACAAATCTATTATTTCACTTATACGGACTATTTGTAAATTAACATAAATATGTTACTAACTATATTGTCATTTGACTTTGTATTTTAAAACTAAAATGCATGCTATATAATTTAAATATACATTTATATGAAAATATGCAAAAAATATAAAACTTTTACCAAAACCAAACCCAAAAAGAGAAATTTTTCGCAAGATATTTCAATTTTCTTAGTTGTCTTTTTTTTTTTAATGCAATTTTAAAATGTGGTTGTCTTTTTTTGCAAATTATCTTTTAAACTATGAATGACATGTTCTAGATTAAATTGTTAAAAGGTAACCATAATCAACAATAGCTGCCACATGAGTATATAATTTGCATATAGTTTTATATACAAAAAATGTAAATAAAATTTTGTAAAATAATATAAATGTATCTAAGGGAAATCTGAATAAAAAGCATTATGCAGAAATGATTTTTTATTATTTTAAGATGACCCACTGAACTGGACTTGACTTTATTGTTATAATGTAAAGTCTGTTTTAGCTGCAGTTGTATGAATTTCAAATGAAAAATAAATAAAATGCGTGGGAATTGATTAAATGTGAAATTTCTTGCAATTAAATTATAAATTCGCAATTAAAAAAAGAAAAATTATTTTTGATTGATCAAATTTAACAATTATTTTTAACTATAAGATAAATTAAAATTATGTAGTGCAATAAATATGTGCTTTTTGGTTGCAGTTGCAGCCATTTATAAGTTTAGTTTTATTGGGATAGTATCAAGAATATTTAAATTAGCATGGCCAATTGAATAACAAACTAGAATTACCAAATTGGCTAATTATTTGATTATGAAACTATTTTACTCTTTATTATCTTTTTGAAGAGGTTTCGATGTCAAAGAATATGAATTAAACCAACACTAATTTACAATCATTATATTGGTAAATGATTAATTGCTGATTGTTTTTCTTTTATTATTTTGAATTTCAATTTTTATTTTAATAGATGGTCTTGGAATATGTGATAATTTCGAACTTGCTATTACAGCTCTAAAATTTGTTAAATTGAATAAATTCGTTTTCGAAGTGCTTTCGATGACAACCAACTATAAAAAGATGAATTCCAACTGCTATGTAGCGAATATGATACATCTAAATATATTTATGTATTTTTTATATTTATATACATTTTTACAAATAATAATTTACAACGCTTCAATTTTAATTATTTAGTAATTATTATAAAATACACCAAATTCCAATTGGATTTTTCATTCACTTGTGATATTAACTTACTAAATTTTCACTCTACACCAATTACAATAAAATTTGGTATGCAATATTGAAAGATTTTTACTATATATTCAAAGATGTATCGAATATGACACGTTGAGCAGTTAAGGAAAAATATTAGCTTGTTTTCATTTAATAAAGTTTATAAAGTGTTGTAGCAGATATGCTCCAAATCGCAGTGTAGAGTGTTGTGAATAGAGGAATAGGTAAATTCTAATTTTAGCATTGACACTGTTTACTCTAAATCGTTTAATCTTTTCACTACAATATTTAAATTTATCAATAATTTAGATTGATATTTATAATATGTTAAAGTTAAATAACAAATTCCGCAAAATTTATAATCGCGAAAGGTCATACAACATTAACATAATAAATTTTAAAGTTTCTTAAAAAAAATATTTAAAAATGATTTTAATATAAATATTTTCATTCTAAATTACAAATAATTATATGTTTATAATAATAAAAAATCAGAAAATATTTTTGCATATAATTTTATTTGAATAAAGAATGGCAATTTCATGATAAAATGTAATTTTACAATCGAACAACATAAAATTTTCGACAAACATTTAAAAAAAAAAAAAAAAATCTATAAAGAATAAAATTATTTGCTATTAAAACAATTTTGTTTTTGTGATTTAAATCTTTAAGAACTGAAAATACCAAAAAAATATATAAAAAAAAAATAGCCTGAAGGTTTCAAAAAAGATATTTCTTTTGTTATTGTGGTGGGTCGTTTCATAAAAAAATTGAAGTTAGTGAAGATTTAAATGGACATGCATATTCATTTATTTACTTTTCAACTAAAAGTTCATTTTTTTTTTTCATTAAACGTAATAATCTTCAAATTGAAATCTATTCACACGAGCTGGTATAGTTACAAAAAATTTAATATTTGTTTTTAGTTAGAAACATTTTAACTTAAAAAGATTTTCTTCCGGTTCACAATGCAATAAATTTTTATATTCTTTTTTACATTAAGATTGTTGCATAGTTCAAAAAAATTTTTTTGTTTTTTTATTTATTTTTTTATTATTTCGTTCTCATAATTCGTGATCTTAAATAGAAGAATATTATAAAAGTTAAATTCTTTTAAGCTAAATATGATTACTTATTTAATTTTTATTAATATAATTTAATTTAATATTTTTTTTTAGTTTAAATAAACTCCTTTAAATACAAAAATAAATTGGTAAGTAATAAAAAACATAAAATTTTATGATCTTGTTCAGTAAATTTGATGATGAGCACGGAAATATTTTAAAAAGTTATTCTCATATGCTCAATGCTCCTCAGTCTGATTCGATAATTTTGATGATATTTAAGTCAAAATAATTAGTGTGTATTAAAGGAATTTACATATTCAAAATTTAACCAGCTAAAAACAATGATAATATGGAAAAAACAATGGTACAGCAGAGTTACTGGGTGCAACAGTTTAATATAAATTGTAGTTTTGTTTGATGATGTTGAGTTGTCTTAGCATTTCTAAACTGTTGATAGAAATTTCTTATGTTAAAAATAAAATTTTAATATATAAAACATAAGTTTATGTACACGAGTGAAGAGCATCGTTTGGCGGATGAATTTTTGAATTCATTTAAAGGTTGTCTGATACCAGTTTTTTTTAGTTTTATAATGTGTGATTTATTTAGAGCATAGAGTTTAGATAGAAATTTGCTATGTCAAAAAACCCTTTAAAAAACTTAACAATGAAAAGACAGATAGAGAAGACAAGGAGTTATATATACTAATATAGATTTTGCTTCCCATAAAAGGCTAAAATTATATTAATAAATATAATTTTAGGAGCCCTCCCTGGAGTAAAACTACTACTTTATTACTTTTCACACCGTGAGATTAAAATTCACCGTGTTCTATTTATGCTATTTTTGCAATCTCGTAAAAAAAGACAGAGTAAAAATATAAGGAGCAGTTTGTGCTAAATATTTTGAATTTATTTTATTGCCTTACTAATTGAATTGCTTTAAAGTATTTTTACAATATTACTCGAAAAAATCGTTCCAAGATTGTCAAAAATGGCGTATTGAACACGAGACCAATTAGTTTAATCCCTAATTAAGTTATTTCCCTCAATTACGTCTCGAGGAAACCAACTACATACAATGAAAGAATTTAACATTTCTATATAATTTTTAAGAATTTCAAATAGAAATAGAATCTTCATCAATGAATAAATGTATGCCATAAAAGTAATTACGTAAACCTAGACCTAAATCATTACAAATAGACTTTTTACTAAAATGATGACAAGCTAAATATTTAACAGTGTTGTAATTTTCCTCATAATTTAAGTTACCAACATTGTACTTTTTATTGTTATGTATTAAATTTTCAAATTACATAAACAATTTCACTTTTTTTATATTATTTTAATGAAATATTGCACAACACTTTGAAAATTATAAAAAGTTATTAGTATTTATTACAAATTAAAAATATTAATTTCTTGAACAAAATTCGCTTTTCATTTTTATATATATTTTTTTATTGGTATCTAAATTTTAACTATCTAGATAGAAAATTTTTACTTTCATCACAAATATAACTATAAATTTTCCAGAAAATGAAATGTATGAAAATATCTAAGAATATTTATATACCTGTACGATCGAATACTCATACAAGATAATTATATTTCTTTAGAAACTGATCAAGAAGATGTCACATCAGTCATGATTAAAATAAAAACTAACAAATTATTAACTATAAAAATTTACATTGAAACATTTAATATTTTCTTATATATTTTTTTTTTTTAAATTAACATATACTGATGGCCACGATCCATACTAGTCTAACTCAAGTTAGAATATTTGTGAATTGAGGTGTTTTTGAATACGCCAGCCTATGTCTCACTTTTTTTGCATAATTTTCATGTCCTTAGACTTATAGGAGGAAAAATATAGTTGTAAGAAGTGAAATTTTGCAATACTAAGTTATTATTAAATCACTAAATTATTTATTACTTGCCTTGAGTTAGAGTATGTAATGTCATATTCTGTTAACATTTATTACAACTATTCTCATGCAGAATATGGTGTTAAGATTTCTATATTGAGTTAGGACTGAAATCTTACATTTGTATTGTACTTCAATCTCATAATAAATTATTAACATATTATTATAACTCAAGTAAAAGTATGATAATTTATGTTTCCAAAAAAATAGATTAAATTGCAATACTATATAGTGCAAATAAATTAATTTTTCTAACTTATTTCATTTGTAATTGAATCTGTAATATTTTGCTTCGGCACTATGCAAAATTAAATTTTCTTTGAGATAGAATATATTCTTCACATTTGAGATAGAATAGTATGGATCGCGGTTCTTGATAAGATGGATTTACAAAGAGTATTAGAAGTGTAATTAAATTTTATTTATCCAGAATTGACAACAACATTATTATTATTATTAATATTAATAAGATTTTTTATCGAGTATTTTTTAGATTTATACTTGCATCATTCTAAGTTAGATATAATTAGTTATGGTAAATTATTGTATAGACAGTGCAATATTATTTATGCTTGCAAAGAAATAGTTACACTCGATGGTTTAAATACACTAAATTCTTGTTCGAAAATCATATTACATACTAACATTGATAAATGTTATTTTCAAGCATAAAATCATTTACTTTCCATTGAAAACCTGTCAATAATTTGATGAAAAAGAATTTATTGAATTTATAAATAAAATATAATTAGCCATAATAAATTTTTTAAAGTTATAATCATGTTAATGTTAATGTTTTTATGTAGACAGGAAATAGTAATCAAAATTGTAAACAAGGAATAATAAAAATGAATTTAATATTTGTCTTGAAATTTTTTAAAAATGAAATATTTGCATAATTTTGTATAAAATCAATTGGTATTTACAATTAATTTATGAATTTTTTCAACTCAACATATACTTACAATATGGAATACTAATCTATTTATCTTGTGAATTGTATTTAGCATGAATTTGATTCAATCTTATGGTAATAATTAAACCAATATAAACCAAATAAATAATTATTTTGTATTGAATTTTAGTTGGTAAAACTCAATTACCCAATTATCCAGAGTGCTAGTGAGTAATACAGTTCGCAAAAAGCATACAAAATATTCACTTTATCACTTTATGACCAACATTTTTTATATATTATAATCTAAAATTATGAAATTTAATTAAAACGATCATATTTTTTTTATGTGTACTTTATTTTATGGACATTTCGCCTTCCGAAATTACTTGGTTTTTATTATAATCTGTACTAAAACAAAAAAAAAAATGTTATGCACCTGGTAATTTTTAATTGTTTTAGGAAATAGATCATAAAATGTTTTTAATAAAATATTAATTATTATGATTTCTTCAGGATTAACTTTTCAATTAATAATTTTTTTTCATTTATGCTAAATTGTTACAATTTAAATTATACCTAAAGTAAATAAATATTATAAAAAATGTTCACATTCTCTTTTGCATAGAATTATTTTATGTTATATGTTGTTTGACAAGAATTATCAAAATTCGAGTAACGTCCTTTCGAAATATTATGTTTAATTACGCTTATGTAGTTTTTGTTATTAACCTTTTTGCGTTCAGAATTTATATAAAAAATAATTATATTAATTTTATTTTATAAACAATTTTTGGTTTTCTTTATACAGTCTACTTTTAATAAATACTTGTTTGTATATAAAGGGAATTTCATTTTGCTGTAAATGTTTTATTTTTTTATACTCCCACATCCAGCACATGTTTAGACGGCGGCGGAAACATGTTAAATTTGCGACCAAATATTTTTTTTAAGATCATTTGTGGTTAATCTTAAAGGAAAACTATCACGTTTATATAAATCTAGACCAAAAGGATTAGAAATATATTTACTGAATAAAAAGAAAAAAATACAATTCTAGATCTTGTTAACATAAAACATAAAAAAAAATTATTTTCTAAGATCCGCGACTGAATCATGTGACCAAAGAAAAGTGTACAGAGTGTAAATTTTTTTTCAATTAAATTTCAAGTTTAATATTACGAAACATTTTGATTCCAATTGTTAATTTTCATATATGAAAATTATTTTTCTAAACTAAACACCCAGTATTAAATTTAAACACGTCCACTATTATGCATAACCACCATCGTTGTCGTCATCGTGTCTTTGTCCAATTAAGCCCCCATAGCACCAAATGGTACTAGATGAAACCGAAAGATTCTCCCACTTAGCTCACGTTTGATACTTGCAATACGTTTTTTTTTATTTTCATTTTTAATTTGTATCTTTTTGAACATTTTATTTTCTACATTTCAGTATTATAAAATTATTGTTGTTGTTGCCAGGTATCTACACAATAAAGTTAACTAGATTTGGAATTATTTTTTATGTGCTTTAAAAATAAAAATAAAACCGAATTAAAACCAATGGAAATCCTTCAATAAGGAAACAATGGAATCAATAAAAAATGTACATATTTAGAGATATAGAAAATCATTTTTTTTAAACTTACCAGAAAACGATGGTTACGTAGTGGAAAATAAGAGAAATAAATAATAAAAAAAAAATTGTTTATAAGTATATAAATATATAATTCAGTAGTTACAGAAATAGATGAGTTCTTTTTCCGCGATAGATACGCTTTTATTCAGAGTTATTATATGAAGAATTGTTTGTTGCTGGAATACACTGTTAAAAAATATGTGCATATACATTACACATAATTAGATTTACCAATATTGTGGCCCTTAAAGTTCTGTTGTATTGATTCTGAGGTACAATCTTATTTAATTATTGACTGGTGAATTTTATTTATGAAATGGTATCGAAATTTGAATTTGCATATTAAATATAATTCTTAATTTAAATAATTACTTAATAGTGTGTAACATCAGAGTCCATTAAAAAGTTCTGTGTTTCCTGATCCTAGTGATTGAACTTTTCGACGATTGTGAACAAGCTATAATGACTTTTTAATTAGATATTAGATGATAGATATTTGTGTGGTCGGAAAAATATTCTCAACTGTTTGAATTTTTCCAAGTCTTTGAATTATATAATGGTAAATTTTATTAGCTGAAATTATATTAAAGCGTTATGGACTTTGAATCGAATTTACTGACTAAGTCGTCATCAACCTAAAATCATTCACAATAATTATAATTAAATTAGGGATTATATTATCCTTAAAAAATATTTAATTAATTGGTGATTGATTTTTGAATAACCGGTGATTGTTGTTTGATTAAAAAATCCATCTTTTATCAGTACTTTTTATTAAAAGTACTTTTTATTAATTAGTTATTGTTTAGTGAACAAAATAAATTTAATATTTTTGATCTTATATTTTAAAGTGTTCTAAAGGTTTTATATTTAATTTTAAAACAGTGTATAAGAAAGTATACATTTTTATATACAGAATTATATGTATGGTACTTACATATATTTATATTCTTGTGATAGTTTTATGCTATCATCACGTCTATTTTAAAATTGGTTTTTCAATATTTCTGCTTATACTTTGTAATAGGCTTTAGGTGCGAAGATGAGAACAACCCACAATGACAAAAACGAAAATTACATTTTTTGTTGTTGACAATGTTACATAGGTGCCGAAACAAAAAAAAAAACATAACCATATAATATATTAAAATTATCTACTATAAAGTAAATATTTAGTAACCTTGAGTGGTGCTAATAAAAATAAAACAAAGAAAAACTTATATAAGGAATGACACTAATGGAAATATTGTGTATAATTTTAACGTGCCTCCAAATCACAAAGAATCTCTAACTCGCAGCTTTAGCACTAGACATTTTTGATTTTCAATTATAAAGCGAAAGGAATAATTTCACTTTATATTATTTATGATTCAAAGAAATTAATTTTATATTTTATAGGCTGAGAAAAACTACGAGTAGTTCATAAATAAATCCAATTATATATTTTGTAAGCGAAACTATTTTATTACTTGTTATTACTAATAAATGTAGAACATTTACATAAAAAAATAAATAGTAATTAACTATTACAAAAAATACCAGAATTAATACACAAATTAGTAATTTTATTTGAAATTTGCAATTTAGAATTTTAATTGCAATTAAATTGCAATTATTTCTTGCATTTGGCGGTATAATTTATGCGTGGTTTATACTGCAATGTTTGGTCTGTGGTCATCATCAATCAACACGGAAAATATGAAGAAAATGAAAAAAAAAATGTTTTGTTTTATAATGAAATGTAATAACAAACATGATTTTTTTTTGCAATTAATTTAATTATGTTCACATTTTTCATTTTTATACTAACTAATTTTATTAATTATTTTTCAAGGTTATTTGTTTATTTGTGAATCCGTTTTTTATTTTACATAAAAACTCCATATAAACATTTAGTCTTTACGTTACATATTTTGTAGTATATAACAGATAAATTTACTATCTCTGTTTGATAATTGTGGCTCTAATTGAACTTTGTCATCTAATTAATCAGTCGGTATATTTCTAGGAAAATGATCGATAAAAATTGTGAAGTACAAGGATCACATTTAAATATAATTTTGTAAGAATAATGATAATAAATTGGTATAGGTTAAAAAACAAACAAGTATTAACAAATATTATCTTGAAAAGATGATTTAATAAGTGATTTACGCTTTAAATTATGAATAAGCATTAATTATTCATATTAATGTGGTGGAACTATGACATCTAAAACTTTAAAAGTGACACGACACATTCAATTATTCATCCGATAACCGGTACATACTCTAAAATTTTGATTTCAGAAAATAAATGTAGCGGGAAGTTAAATAAAACCAGATGTAAATAAAACGTACCCAGAGTTAGAAGGAGCATTAAAAGTAGTTTGTCGACATAAAAACAATAATGTGCCAGTCAAGATTAATTAATAAACAAGTGTAGACCGCTATGAAGATAACAACGCATTTTAATCGGCGGCCCTTGATATGGTAAAGGACTTCGTTTATTTAGGGTCGAACAGAACATACAACGAGATGATACAAGTGCAGTAGTATAGTATTATCAAGGGTCTAAGTGCGATTAATACTAAATATTAAAATCACAATTGTTTAAACTATGATTTATATCCAATTAAAATCTTAAACCTATAAGTTTCAAAAATTAAATTAATAAAAAAAAAAATTTAATTAATGAATTAATGTATAGTGTAATCCAGTCTATTATAGAAATACATATTTTTTACAAATAATTTCAATTTAAAATTGAAGTTATTATTAAATCTTATGTTATTAACAAAAAAAAAAAAAAAAAAATCTTTGAAACTACCTTTAAACAAAATAGTAGTTAATATTTATTTATGAAACAGTGCTCGAGACTGTGTTTAAAAAGTGGCCAATGTTTAAGAATATTTTCACTATCTTTTTTTATTTGTGCTTTTTCTAATATTTAGTACTTGAATCCAGTTTCCTCCAATATGAAGTTCTCTTCATCAGTAACATCCATAATCATAATTGAGTCAGTCTCTGATCGATTTTCTGATCGATTTGCCTTCGAAGCAATAATTTATAATTAAAATTTAGTTTATATATTAAATGTGATGTTAATTATCACATTTTTTTCGTAAAATTATTTCAATTAATTATTTTCAGTATCAGTCACTTAAATATTTTAATTAAATTTATGACTTTAAAAAAAAATCATACCAACTATAATTGTTATATTCTGCAGCTGAACTAAACTATGATTTATTCTATTGCAATTTGCAATATACTTAGTATATAAGTGACGCTCATTTAAAATAATTTTAAATGTAATAAGGTATAAAAACAGCAAAATAAATACTATTAACCTAATTAATATTATTATTTTTAATCTTAATTCACATTCCATTCATAGTATGACCGATTAACTAATAAAATAATAGTTGGTAAAATTATTTTAAACCGTAAATCACATTAAATCTATAGTAAAATTAACTATTTCTATAATACACTATTACATTAAAAGGATATATTAATTCTATACATACCATTTAATAAATAATTATTTCGGATTTTAAGTATTAAATATAATTTAAGTATTAATAATGTAAGTATTAATAATGTATAGTATTTATAATTTTAGTAATACAGTATCCAGTTCAATTAGCAACAATATTGCTCTTATTAAATCAAAAGTAGTAATAAGAAAACTTATTAATATCTATTAAATTAAATCAATTACTGTACCATTAAGAATCTAATAGGATAATTTTCTGTGAGTAAATATTTATAAACCAATTTGCAACTTTGTTAAGCTCAAGTTGGAGAAGCTCTGTAATTGATTATAATTATACAAATTATATTTTGTATTTTCAAAAAAATACAAAATATAATTTAAAAAAAAAATAAATAAATAATAAATATTATATTTTAATGAATATTAATTTACCACGTTATTAATAAATTAAAGTGGACATACTAATCGAGGTCCAATCCTAGTAGTAGAAAAAGGAGAGAAAAAAGTTATTGAATTAACTTTTTTCTCTCCTTTTTCTACTACTAGGATTGGACCTCGATTAGTATGTCCACTTTAATTTATCATACAATATTGAACGTGGTACAACATGGCGAACAAATAAACCTAAAAGAAAGTTTAGGATTTGATATTGTGAAGAATATGCTCAGTACTGTATAACATAATTCTGACTTTCTTTAAGTTGTATGATCCTTTTAGACAAACCAATTTATTTTATACAGTATAGTTGAGCATTTTCTTCTCTATAAGTAAAAATTTTCAATTTTTCTTATTATTATTTTTTTGATAAGGTTTAGGAATTTGTCATACGATTGAACTATCTATTATGTAGATGATTTTTGTTTGATTATACTATACTTAGTAATATTAATACCTTACTTTAAGTTTTCATATTTTTTAATAAATTTGTGAATAAGGTACTGATAAAATCAATTTTGGGATACACTATTTTAATCCATTTTTAAAAAATGTTTCAACAATAATACTATTTTAAAGTAATTCCATCTCTAATGTACGTAATACGATGTTATGAAGGAGAAGAAATGAATTATATTATTTTGAAATAGGAAATTTATTGGGCAACTATAAAAGAATTAAATTTTATTAAATAATATCTGAATAACATTCAAATATATTAAGATATTATCCAATCTAGATTTTTATTATTATATTATAATTATGTAATTGGATTTACACTATGACCTATATAAATTATATAGCATTAGTTTTACATAGTGACCGAAATTCATTTTCATCTAAATAATTCCTTATTGCTGCTAAATATGACCAATTAACATTTTTTACAAAAAAACTTCTTTGTGAGGAATTAAAATTGACTAATAAATTTTTTGATGTAAATAGACATAATAAGAATTACAAGTATTAAATTAATGTATAAATATAATATTAACAATTTTGGTTTGTTATAACATAACTAACCAACCCACAATGCGATTGGTTTTTATATGAAATATGTTTTTATGATTAAGTATAATAAATGATTTGCAATGTTATGAGGTTACGGCTATTTCATATTTCTAAATAAATACAATATATAAAATTATTACAATATATGTTATAAAATAATCGTCAATATTTTAGTTTGCAATAAATCACAATAATTTTAATTATCACAATTTATATTAAATTACATTTTCCAATGAAATGAAATAATATTATAGCCAAACAAGAATGATGTATACAATTTTGCGGCTTCTTTGGCAAATATTTCATTTTAATTAGTTTTTTTTTCGGTGAAATTCTTTATAGTTTTATAAGAGTAATATTTAATAAGATATTACAGTTAATTTCGTCACCTTACACCTTAATTTTAATTAAAAAATTACACAAATGAATAAAAAATATCTTAATAAATGCATTGGTCGATGAAAAACAAGAATTAAATAGCCTCACATTATGTATATATGCTACAGGAATAACCTCAGTGCGTGAGTGTAGGTTATTACTATGTACTTCTATCAAATTTATGTACACCATTCAATAAATATCTGATATTTTAGTTGTTATTTAATTTGGTTTTGTAATTTTATATTATTAGCTGCACTGCATTGAAGATATAAAATTTCTTGTTTATTAGATTCAAGAAGTTTTTTTCATTTTAGCATTTAAATTGAAAGCTTCCTTATCAACATTAGCGCTACAGCCTTTCTGAATAGATCACAATTTTTGGTCACCACAATTTTGGTCTTCCTTGGTACCTTTTTAATTCTGGCCATTTTATAATTATTATAATGTTTACACAACAAAATCTGTCGGGGTTTAACGAATAGTTAGAATTATTATTAGTGTTGCCATTGAGTTGAACCAGCAAAATTGATTTCGATCTAATCGCTTTTTCTTCACGTTTTCGAGGTAGAAGAATTCAAATTACCAAATGTGCTCGTGAGTCTTGTGCGTATCAATCACATATCCTAAAACCGTTTTTATAGATTCTTTTTCGGTTTCTCGTTGATGAACGAATCGGTAACTTAATTGAGTGTATGCTAAAAAATTTCATTTATGTTACATTTGGTGAATTTTCGTATCGGTCTCCCGGCTTCTATCTCTCGAAGTTTTAAATATAATTAAAAATTAAGGAATAGTATAACTTATGTACAATTTCAAAGAACTTTTATAATTGAGTACGAGAAGACGTAAATATTACACTAAATATTACTTTCTGAACTTCGAAGGAAGGATAATATTGTTATTGAGCCTCCTCCTACTTTTTGAGTTTTTTTACCATCCAAACATTGAATATCAGTTTGAGGCGTATGATCTAGCTACTTTCGCCAGAAGCCTTATTGAAAAATTTATAAAAAATATAGAAAACTGAGTTTTTATGACTTGAGTATTTAAGTGCTATATGTAGATGACGAAAAAATCTGTTACATAAAACAAAAATTATTCGAAATTTTAAATAATAGTCTTGGCGCCATCCAATTCTTTTTTTCCTAAACAGGATAATATTTTTAGTGCGATTTTCTAATGGTAATTTTTATTAAAGAATTTTAGATCTTATAAAATACTAAAATTACAAAAAAAAATCTTAAGTTTTGTGACAAAATCTACAACAATAAATTATTCTTTTTCATAATTCTTAGAACAATAACTTTTATTCTAGATCAACTGACCAATAATTTTACTAAACAGACATTTTCTTTGTGTATGAAAATGCTAATTGTTTTTTTTAAACGTTTGAATTTTCCCGATGTCAAAAAAAGTCACCTTCACCTCGAGATTGTAATAATTTTATTATGGGTTTATCTTTTATTTTATGGGGAGGACATTTTTCATTATAAAATTCATCTGTTCATCAGGTGGTGTACTTGTAGTTATCATATCTTCTAATTTTTTATTTTTTTTCATTTATTTATATGTTACCTATAAATAAAATTTTATTATAAATATGGTAAGAAATTTATTTATATTTTTGTGATATATATATACATGGAAAGTTCAAGCTTTCCCATACCATCCAGGTCAAAATATTTTTTTTTTTTAAATATATCAAAAGAATAGCGCTGAAGTTCTTTGACTCGGTGTCTTTTCAATAAATTTATAAAATATATAGTAAAACAAACGAGGAACTTTTTTTTTAAGCTAACAAAGAATTGTAAGAAAATATATTAGAAAATGCATATAAAAACCCTTCAGTATTTATTTAAGATGTGCAAAACAAAACGTTTTTGAAAAATTGTGTAAACTCATGACATCAGGAGCATAAATATGTACCATAAAATTTGAACATGGTTTTTATAGTAGATATATATAGATTCAGGAAGATCAGGATAGGAGCTAATGTATTGTTGGTAAAATTGTATGAATTGTTGAAATGAAAATACAATGGATACCGTTTTTCATTTTTTTTTGTGTATTATGTCGTGCTTTTCTATTTTAAAATTTTTCCTTTTTTACATATAGCTATAACTATATAGATTATTTTTATTATAAAATACTTTTTGCATAAAAGACAACTGACAAGAACTACACCGACATTTTTAGGAGGTTTAAATAAATATTATAATTATATAAAAATATCAATATTTTTAATTTGAAATTGTAAGAACAAATTAGTAGCTAATCTGTTAACAAAATGTATCAAACTTTTTTGACTTCATTACTAGTTATCATTACATAAATTGTTGTTTATATATAATAAAACTTGATACAATGAATTACAGAGAAAATTGCTAAAGCATCTCGTAATTAATTCAAAAAAATTTTAACACTAATTTTTACATGATCTTACACGTCAATTCCATTTTCTTAAATTTTCAAATTAAATTTGATTGTAAATTCTCTTGACGAGTGAATGAATTTGCTTAAACATCTATATAAAATTTCGAAATGGTTAAAGAAAGCTGATTTAAATTATAAAAAATTAGCGTTCTGGGATTCTATATTGTCTTCAAAAAATATATAATAAAAATCTTTAATAATAAATTGTCGATTTATGTAGAAAAAAATAATAAATATTAACACTATTAAATCAATTAATCAATTTTATTTATAGTAGTTCGTTGGTGGGCATTTCCGCGCGCTTAACATCACTGCATAAATATAATATATAATATTAAATTTATTCAAAAATGTATTTTGAATTGAAAAAAATAAATAAAAAATGAAAAAAAAAAAAAAAAAATGGAATAAAGCATAAAAAGAATATTATAATAACAAATATAAATTTTTATCTGTTAGCACAAAACATGAATATAATTCGCACGTTCTTATGTTCTTATTAAAGATTTCAGAATTTAGATTATATACATAAATGTTATGATTTCGTTGTTGTTGTTGTTGTTATTTTTTTATTTTATATATATATTTTTTTTGTAACTAAATGATGACTTTTACCGATTATCCTGTAATGTAATATTTTATTTTAATTCTTTTGTGGTATCAAGAATCCACGAGACCAAGGTGAATTCTATATATAAAATATAAATTTTAATATCTGGGAAATGAAGGAATATTTTACTGGAAAGGTTTAAATGAAAATTGCAGTAGTTGAAGAAAATTTACATTATTTATATAGTTTAATTCAGTGGCACATGCTAATACTAAAATCATGAAATAGGTGTGCCGAATGTAAAATATATATTATAGAAATATAAATTTCTTGTTTCTATTTTTTATTTCATTATAATTCTGACACTTTTGCGGTTAGCAGACAAATCATAATTGTGAATATTACCATAATCTATGGAGCTAATAACACTTAAGGAAATCTAATATATTTGAATTTTATTTTAATAATTTTCTTTGTTTATGGAAAAAGGCGTGAATTGTTAACTTGTGTCTGTCGCGAGCGATTTATTAAATAACGAAGATTTATATAATAACATATTATATATATTGAATTTTCCTGGGAAATATATTATATGTATTAGATTCTATAATTTTAATTATAAAGAAAAATATAATTCTGATTTGATATTTAAATATTTCTTGAAAATACAATTGTTAATCATTATTTTAGGAAATTGATTAATTTGTGAATTTATAAAAATAATTTTATGCACTTTCATATAAAATTGGTTAAAAAAAACATATTTCGAATAAAATTTGAAATATGTAGAACCAAAATATTGAAATGGGATTTGGCAGGTCTCTTATTTATGTTAAGAAAGATAATGGATAATGAACAAAACTTACAACGGACCAAGTAAAATCTGTAAACATGTAGAGTGTAGACAAATTACAAATGCGCGACGACCTTGATAAATTCGGTCAAAGATCGAAATACATTGCAGAAAACAGAGTAGTATGAAAGGAATTGGTGGGAGTCTTAACAAATAAAAGAAATTGTAAATTAATAATAATATTATTAGTTAATAGTAAATGGACAAACAAAAGCTTATGATTGCCCATCAGTGAAACAAAAATCTTTTTCTCGTAGTTTCTTTAGAAAACATCGAGTAAGCGTGTATAAGATAAAGCCGGCCAAGATGATATCGTTCGTTAAAGAAGTGGTTGGATAGACTCGCTGTAACTGTGATGCAGCGTTCGCCTGCAGTGTCGATGCAGTTCGACTATGATGTAGTTCGACTGCACCAACCAATCAAAGGTCATGATAATAATAAAATGATGGTAAAATGATGGATGGTAGACCTCCTATTTTCATTATAAATACTTGTTTTCAGTTGAAAACATAAAACATCATAATTAAGGAATATTTACTTTTTATAAAATTGTTTAAGATCAAATAGAAAATTTTAGTTTGAAGTTGGTAAGGTTCCAACATATTTAATTATGAATAAATCGATTTATCTCTAATATCATTCAATTTATTGATATTTTACATTATAACTACCTTAAGTAGCATTTATATTTTCATTTTGTGGTAAAAATGAAAATATAGTTTATTACAAGTATCGAAATAATTATTTGTTGTGTATGTATATAAATATTTTTCCTTATTGTAGTTATCGGTTCATTAAACATAATGAATTAATAAAAATTAAAAAAAATAAAATAAAATAGATTCAAGTTTGTAAAAATCCAATTTCAATTAATTAAATTTTATAAATCAAATTCGAATTGTTATTTATAGGTTTTTAAAATTGTTTATTTTAAAATTTTACAATGTGCATTCACTGTTTAATGATTAGAAAATTAATGATTAGAAAATTTTCAGACTTTTCCAATTGAACACAAAGTAAGAATTCAATTAATTTTTATAACATAAAAAAAATGTTTATATATGTAGTTTTCAAGTGTTATGAGTATTATTTTCATTATTATTAGAATGAAGCATATCGTTGAGATAATTGAATTTATAAATGTAGATAATATTGTTATTATTTTGAGGTAAATCGACCGTGTTAACTTTTTAAATGGTTCATTGATGTTTTCAGAGAAAAAAAAACATGTTTTAATAATTTGATACAGATAATAATTATTTTCCATAATTTTTTTTTTATATATTATTTAATATTAACGTATCTATTAGTGATAATTGTCAGAAAAACTGAACCTTAATTATGGTTTCTCGTCCTAGAGCTCTGTTTTCACGCAGTTTCCTTATGAAATTAGTATCGAAATATTTCTGAGGCAACGAGGGACAAATAATGACTTTCTGTAGCTATTAACATTTTACAACCGTATTTTGAACGCATAAACAGCTTTCCAATAATATTCACTTTATGTATGTGCATTATAATTATTTATACAAATAATATGCAATAAATGTTTTTAAAGTGGATTAGAAAATATATTTATGAAAATAATGTTAGTAAAATTTAACTTAAAATTTATTACATTTTGTATAATGTTATAAAAGTTAAGTGCGAATTTGAAAAGAGCTCATAGAAAAAAATAATAATAATCTGAAATTTAATGCTGGAACATAATTATATTGTATATGTAAGTTTTGACGAGAATGGTTTATTAACATTTTATTGTTATTATTTATAATTTCGCATTAAAAATGTAAGATTTAGAGTAATTCATTGAAAAAATGTACAGGAAATTGTTTAATTTTTATATATAAATTATTAAAAAATAAAATTTATCATCATATAATTATAATTTTCTTATAAATTAAATTTTAACGCTATCAAAACAATATTTTTCTCAATAAATAAAGATAAAATAATTGTGCATGACTTCCAGTTAATTAATTCAATACTAAAAACCGACGAAATTTAGGATATTGGCGTCATTCATAGGCTAATAATTCGTATTTAGTCTGAGAATTTTATATAAGTACGGTATTACTTTATTAGACATATATAAATTACACGGTTTGTAGTTGCTTTAAATTTGCGCAAAACTAGCTATGAAATGCTACCGGGTACACTTATATATTATGCAGTTTATTTTTAACTTTTGCTGATTTTCTTTTTATTTAAGTTTTATTTTCCATTCATGATTATAATTATTTCAATATAAACTAAATAATATTAATGACCCACTAAAATTAGTTCTCTAAATTAAGCTTTAATATCGACAGTTTAGCCGGTTTGTACCAATTTAAAAATATGTATACAAGATTTTAGAATTTATACAATAAATCTTCCAGATGTATCTTCATATTTAATTACATTTAATATAAAATTACTCATGCATTGGTTTTGGTGTACTGTCTTTCTCTATAACATTATTTTATTTTAAATTAAATAGCTGATTTTTTTGTTTGATTTTATTTACTTGTAATTATATTGTAAATTTTCAGATATTTAAAAGAAAAAAAAAACCAAATAATTTACACTACTGGCACAATTTTCCTACCAAACTATCCCAACACCAAAAGATGCACACTTCCGATACGATGACGATGATGATGATGATGCGATTTCTAGTGTTGTATGGTATTTATGTGCACATTTTCGCTTAATGTGCGCTTGAATATCTTTAAAACATAAATATGAATGGATATTTTTATATGAACACCAACCAGTTTAGATAACAAAAGGCTAAAGGGCATAGGTGATTTATTGAAACCAAGAAAAATTTCAAAAAGATATTATAATATATGTGAAAATCCATACATGTTTTAGAGATCCTCACTGAGTTGTAAAGTGAAAAATGTAAAGTGTAATGTCTATGATTGGTTAAATAAAGTCATAAAAACTAGGACAGAATTATACAGTAATATAATATTAAAAAAAACATTTGATACTTTTAAAAAGTGTTACTGTTATGTTTTTTTTATGTGGGTATTGAATTTATTTTATATAAATTCTTCACTGAATATTTCTGAAATAATCAATTGACTTATGATAGGAAATTCAAAATTCTGTCCTTTATCAGGCTCCCATTTTTAGAATAAATAAGTATTTACCTACTGAAAGACTAAGTAAGAAAATCTTTAACCTGTAAGAGGATCATTTATAATATATTTATAAAAAGCATCTCATAAGGCATAGTTTTCTGTAGCCTTCTTAATGGACATTGATTGTCAATAAATTTAGCTACAAATGATTTTCATATTTAGCAAGAAATAATTTTATTTTACCCAGTTACAGTCTCAATTTAAAGGTATGTATTGTAGGTCGCTATTAGATATACATATACCAAGCATATTGAATATATATTTCGTAAAGTTTTGTTTTGGAAAATTTGAATTTTATTAATACTAATCTCTTTAGCACATTTTGCCAAAAATATGAGTAATTTATTTGATATTGATTGTAAGAACCAACCAATGATTTTCTGTGTATTGAAGAACTAAAAATATATTCAGATTTATGAATAAATTCGTATAGCTATATACCAAAATAATATGGAAATACGTTATTTCTACATTAAGATTTATAAGTAAACAAAAGGCGTTCCTCCAAAACGCACCAACTGATACAACCATATTTTAATTATAACTATCTGATCAAATAATTAACTTTAAATACTTCTCATCAAATTATGAATCCATAATATATGATGGGAATATTATTAAAAATGAAAAATAATATTTACAATTATGATAAAAAAAAATATTTTTATATGAAAATTTCCATACTTATAAAAATTTCTCTAAATTGCTACTATGCGGATAAAGAAAGTAAATTATTTCTAATTTTATTTATTTTTTTTCATATTAAATTTTCCATTTTGGAATAATTGATTCTAAAGTCAAAGGTGTCTTTGGAAATTTCACTTCATACAAACAATTTCCTCAAAAGTACACAATAACAAAACTTTTATATCTAGTATTACCACAACAATATTCCAAATAAAAAAAAATTAAAATGCTGATTCTTTAGTGATTAAAGTAAAAGATTACATTTTGTAATATATTATAAAAAAAAAATTTTATTGAATCGATGAAAATTTTTTTCAATAAAGGAATTAACAATGATTAAAAGACGTGAGAAACTTCCATAAAAACCAATACGAAAAAAAAAAAAATTCCAGAAGTAAATTTTTTAATTTATCTTGAGAATTTCCACTAAAATAAGATATAGAAAACATAAAAAGTTGTTGAAATTGGTGTTAAATGTTTCGATTTGTACAAGTAAAAGTGGGTGGTAGAATCATATTTTTTTTTTAGTATATTTATTTAATTACAAGTTTTGAAGCTGTGACGTAACATATTAACAACAACAAAATTCCTAGTGTATCACTTTATACTATCAGATAAAATATTTAACAAAATATCTATTACAAATTCAAATGAACATAATAGTTTGTTAAGCATTATAATGAAGAGTATAAGATATTCTGGTGTAGATACAAAATAGAATTTATAATGGAAGAAATTTTATGCATTTTTGGTTAATGTACGATGAATAATCAAACTTCCTCTCAACTTAAAACAATGAACTAGTGGATAATTTTAGTATCGAAAATAATCAAATAAAAAACATAAAAAATGTAAATTGTGTCACCGATTAAGTAAAATATCTATATGTAAGAAATTTTTTTTTTTGCATTTATTACATATTTAAAATAATTTTCATTTGAAATGACAGAAACATAAACCAAAATATTTATATGTATTATATAAGTATACCACAAAATTGGAAAACTAAACTAAACAAACAGTTGAATCAAAATGAAATTATCTGGTCCATTAGTAACGCATATATGGTTAACAATTTTCAATGGAATTTCATACATAACTAAAAAAAATCTTAAATATTATATACCAAGAAAAAAAATATGTAATATATACAGACACCCTAACAGTTATTTGATCGCGTTGTTCCACCAAATATGTTAAGTGATTTTTTTTTTTTTTTTTATGCTAATAACTAAAATGTCCATTTTCTAATCTATTTATAATCGTATATGAATTTTCAATTTGTAAGATAATATGTATATGTACATATATACAACATACATATAGCCATTATTTATATATATATGTAACAGTTTTATTTGGAAAATTATGCAAATATTTTGAAAATTTTAATGTTTTGTCCAATTCACATAGAATTTATACGGTCCAGTTACGAAATTATTTGCAAATAAAAATGTTCAGTATTGAATATTATAAAATCTTTATAGAAAAAATATAGTAATTTTTATGGAATAGATTTTTTTGTTGAATAGTTTAATATTTATTAGTTCTTTTTTTTTGAATATTTATTTAGTATAAAATAACCTATTATGTTTAGCTAGTGGGCATTTTATGTTAACTATAATAGTTGACATAATTTTTTGTTATATACTTTTAAAGGAAATAAAATTTTCTAATATATTACATAAAAGTTAAATGGAAAAATTTGTTAGTTGATTGAGATATATATCAAATCAGAAACTCCCACTAAGGAAATTGTGTTTTTTTACTTTTGGTATAGATAGATTATAAAATCAAAATCAGAAATATGCAAAAAATGAAAAAAAAAAATGCTTTTTATGTAGGTTAAAATTAAGGGAAGACAACAAAGATTGCTAAAACATTGCAGTTATACGTCTTGCGGTGATGTCATTTTAAATTTTATATTAGTTATGGTTATAAAACTGTATATTTTCATTAATAAAAAGACAGAATGACCAAAAAATGTAACAGTCTAGTTGCTTTCCAGTCATACAGACATATAAGTCCTAAAAAAGTATGTTCATCGTTTGATCAGTATTTTCTTTTCAAATTTATCGTAATCTAAAATGACATTGTCCTGCTATATTCCAGTTGTTTTCAAGGAACTCTATATTGATCGTCCTGGATAGTATTGTAGTTTTTCCATAATTGAGTAGCAGTTTCATAAACTGCAGTATATATTACCATAATCAGGTTAAACTTGTCTGTAAATATTACATAAACACTGGATATTGTTTAAATCACTGGAATGCGTTTAAATCACTGGAATGCACATAGCAACGTCAATACAAACGATTTCTATTATGTGTTTTTGGATACTTCACACTCCTCAAAAAATATAGATTTCAACAAAATCCATTTTTGGACTTTCATTTCATAACGACATACTTTGTAATTATCGATTTATTACTCGTAACATTATAATATATTTTCCTTAATAAATAAAATAGAAAATTTATGCATTTTCCATAAATCTATATAGCAATTTGTTGACGATTAAAATACAGTTTGCTCCAATTTAGAATAAAAAAATGTATATAAGTTTTTTGCATGAATTGTTTGGACATTACCGACATTTTTTGTAGGTGGTTTTTAATCTGCGGTACGTGTTATATTTTGTATTAACAGAGGTCTATAAATAAATGAACATTTAGTTATTTTTTCACCATTTTTCAATAAAATTACTATAAATTTACAAATAATGTAGCCAATGTTAGTATTGTATTGTATGGAATTGCTGTTTTTACCTTAAATAGAGTTATTGGATATGCTATAAGTCAATAGGAGGAGATAGCATTTTTGTTTAGAGACCATTAACAAATCTTGTATTAAATCATTAAATTGATAAAAATTTGAAATAAAATTTAACATTCGACACAAGCGAATATTTAATAATATTTAATCAATATGAATTTTCCAATATTTTTTAACATTTATTATGAGTAATATTATGATATAATTCTAACTCTATTAGTTAGATTAGGTTAGGCTAGGTTAAGAAGGGTGCATGAAGATACAAGGTCAACACGCATCACGAGAGATCTCGATGGCTTTATTTTTTAACGAAAATTCTACTTACCCTTATGAGGAAAATAATTCTCCACAAAGGCAGTATTGAAAGGACCAATCACGTCCCAACCATTGATACCTGGCGCGCACAAGTCTTCCGGAATCACACACTAGATGTTTCAGTGTGGTCTATATAATTTCATCTCCACAGCGGCTTGAGATGTCCATGGGAATCCCAAGGTGAGTACCGTGTTTATCGATCCAACTATATGAAGCTACTAACTATTAGATGTCATACCTAAATCAATATTTCTTTACATTTCCCAGGATGGCGATTAAATAGGAGGACACTAGGACACAGCTTTATGTTTTAATATGATATTCGTCATATTTATGATCGGTAAGTTCTGTGGGTCTAAATTAAAATTTTGACGATACTGAAGTTAATTTTCATAGATATCGTTAATTAACTCTATTGCCGCCAAGTTTACCTTTCGTTTTAACGATTTATTTTCAGCTACAGACAATCTTGTCCGAATTTGAATAAGTTAACTTTAGAAGAAGTTAAATCTGAAGATTTATACAAAATTTGATGTCAACATTTCTAAATTATATAAAATGCATTCTCGATGTCTTACATTAGAAAATTTGTAAATGTTCATAAAATAATATATACCCGATGTTTTTTATTATAAAACCCATGTTTTTTTTTACAAATAACTTTTATAACTACGAGTTATGGGCTACCCCTAAATTATCAGATTTTTTCAATTACAAATAATCGAAAAACACAAAATAAACTTTACAATTATATAAATTTTACTATATCTTGAGCATGTTATATAATAAAACTTAACATTTTCAGATTCTTCAATTAACTTGAATTTCTGCAATTACATTGACAACACAATTTGCAAAAATTGACAATAAGAAAGAAAAAATAAAGATGAAATCAAAACATAATCTTCAATTATTCAATATATTTAATTTTATTAATTCTATATCATATTTTTAAACACTTTTTATTAGTTATAACTAAAACTATTTATCGATTGATATTATTATTAACAAGCTTTAAGAATAATTTGCAAATGGCATTTCAAAATTGCGAGAAAAATATCTATCTGCATAAAATAGCTATATAAAAAATATTACAATTTTCTAATACCACCCACACTCAATATTGCTCTAGATTTTTATTAATTTGAAATGATTGCGTGAAGACAGCTAAATGGAATATTTTTTGCCAAACTGGAGGGAATGAATATCAAATGGACAATTGTTAATATTGGACATTAAGTAAGTGGTCGTAGTCGGTAGGTATATTTTTATACTATACACAATTTCAAAAAAGGACCACTAGCACTAATGGAGTTATATTTATTTAACATCCGTATTTATTTGAAAAATAGATTTAAGGAAAAGAAATACATTTTTTTTTATGATGTACAGTTTCTGGTATTTAACAATGATATAAAATATGTTGTGAGATTATTATAGTTATGCTTCAATAATTTAAATATTGGTTATATAAAGATATTTTAGGTCAAATATGAGTTGATCCGCATATACTCGTACGTATGCTCAATATATAAATATAATTTTTGTTATGCGATTTATTTCTATGTTTAGTCTATATATATTTTCAGTAAATATCTTTAGTACATTTTGATTGATTAATATAAATAAATGTTATATTTATATTTGAGGATTATAGATATAAATATTTTTCCTGATTTAGAGACCACCATTCAAAATTAATGTTAGAATTGTAATTTTGAAGTATTAATCGTAAAATACATTTCAATATAAATTAAATATTTTGACAATTAATGAATTGATATTACAGAATTCTAATAATTATCTAAATATTTTGAAAATATAGTTTGAAAATATTATAATAACATTTTGATTTAATGCATTTTTAAATATATTGTCACTAATTTTGAAATTCCATATTATTTCTTATTAATAATATTGACGAATAATAGCTTAGCTTAAATCTTACAAGTATCGTGCTTAGCATAAAGATTTTTTATGTTTTAATTAGAAAAAATTGTAATGCAAGTTTTTAAAATATAAGAAGTTTACTCTCTAAAATCCAGAGAAATTTTTAAAAGAATATTTATTATAACTTTTCCTTTCAAGTTTAAACCTCCTTATTGTTCAAATAAATTATTTATATTTTTCATGAAACTTTATTATGAAGAGGAGCTCTTCTTCCATTTAGCTATACCATATTGTCATTTATTACTTAGTGCTAAGAATTATTTGACTTTTCACTGATTAACATTTTTAACTAGATTCTTTTTATTTATTACAATTTTATGCAACTATGTATAATAAATATCTATACATATATTTTATTAACTATACCTTGTTAATTGTGATTCACTTGCACCACAGCTGGTGGCCAAAAAAAAAACTAAAATGTATGACTTAAAAATCGTTTGCATGGTTTCTTTATTTACTGTCTGTAAAATGTTTGTTTATTTGCACTGTTACTAAATACTTTTGCATGCTTCATTGAATTCCGATGACCTAATTGAAATTTATGTGTCGTTATTCTTATGAAAAAAAAAGAAAAAAAATATCTTCGCAATTTAAGATTTTATCAATTTGGCAGATTTACAGCGGCAGAATTTGTAATCGGCAAATAAAATTATTAAATTTGTAGGATTTGGTGAAATTCTTTATTTTTTGTTTATTTGTAAAATTATTATTCTATATTATACCTAAAAAGTGATAATTTATTTGAGGTTTCCTGGATAAAGAAATAATGTTTGGTCATCTTTCACATATTTTTGAATATATAATTTAAATTTTAGCAATTTCGTATAGAATTGTAACTTTATTTGTTCGTAATGTTAAATTTCGGAGTTTAAGAAATATGGTTCGGTAAATATTTTTTTTTGTTTGAAATGAAAAATTGTGGTGCGTCAAACAGTCAAGTGAATGTTAATTAAATTAATGTACCCTTTAAGGAAAGATACCAATTCGATTTTAATGAACTCAAATCGAACCGCTTCGGTACCGACTTTTCACTAAAAAATTTACATAAAATACATAATATTATCTTCTCAAAATCAGTTCGCAAAGATGACACTTTTAATTAGTTTTTATCGAACCCATTATTTATAACGAAAAAGAAGTCTTGTATGAAGAATGGCTTCGCCGGATGTTCGAAAACGAACCATTTTTCTTTGAGGGTATATATTCTATATATACTGTCAATATATTTTTCTTATATTCTGAATATTGAGTTAAAGAAAAATAATTCAAAGATGGCATTAATTAGGAAACATATGAAGAGTACAAAATAAAGGTGAATCAGCCATTGCATTACAAAGAAGACGGACAAAACTGATAATATTCTAAGAATTTCAAGTAGTTCAGCTAACTGAATGACAAGAGAGGCTTTATACTTTCAAGAGAAAGAAAGTAGAAAAATCATTAAATTTTAAAATTTAATTAATTAAAATTTAATTATTTAAATCGATAGCATATAAGAATTGCAGAATTTCACCTTAACATGAAGAAATTCAGTAAATATTCAGTAATTTAGTAAATAATTACTAATTAAAATTTAATAATATGTAATAAATATAGCTGTTAATTATATTAATATTTATAAAGATTATAATAAAGTATTATTATATTTTAAAAACAGGAAATTTTCACCTATTTCAAAAAATCCACAGCAAAAATAATTAAAATTTATATTCTAAATAAATTGTTTAATTTATTCAATTTTACCGACAATTATTATACTTTTTATATAGAAATAGCAACTAATTATTTTTTGGTTATCTTATCAATTTTTTGTGAAAACGTTTTCATCGTTATTGAAATTGTTCTCTAAATAGTTCTAACCTGATTACCCATTTTATTTAGATTTGTTTGTTATTCGAGGAAATAAATGTGTTTTAATGAACAATTTAATAGATAAATTCAATTAAAAGTGCAAAAAATAAAAATTAAAATCAATTAGAAAAAAATATTTTGACTTTTCCATAATGATATAAAAATTTAAATGAAAAAATATACACACGAAATTTATTACAATGATTCTAATAAGTTTAAATAAATTTTGATTTTTCTTAAGTTGCAATCGGAATGATCAGCTGTAGATTGCTGGCGGAAGAAAATTGTAGTTCTGTCAAAATAATTTTTAAAGACAAAATTAATAAATTTTATCTATGTTGTAAAATAAGAATTTTTAAATAAAATAAAATTTAACAATGTTTTGTCCACTACATTGGAACGTATTCAAAAATGATAAGATATTTAACAAATTATGACTCCTGTATTAAAAGACTTTCGTGCTTCCGGTTGATACTGAATATTGTTCTATCTCTGCGGTAGTTTGTTTAACCTTGGCGATGAATGCGAGCATTGCGTTTGCTTTCATTGATTTTTATAATCTTGAGAATTTTTCAAAACTTATACTATCTGTTAGCGCTCTCATTATGATTGTTAGCATATTTATATTAATCCCATTTTTTTTGGAATAAACTGAGTAAATTTAATAGAATTCCAACAAGAAATGACGTTTAAAAATAATTAAAAAATAGAAAATCAGAGTAATAATAAATAGTTTAATAGTTTATTTCTCACTTGTACTTAAATATGTACTTTTGATAATAGTTTAGAGTATATCAAATTAAATATTTAGAAAATTAATAATACTATATGATTATGTATTGTCCTGAATAATTGTTTTTTAATAATATATTTTTCATCATTTTTATTTTAATCATTTTCATGCATAGTTAGTCATGCTAAATGTCGAATTATATTATATCTAATTTACGTACTTCAAATGGGCATATATTTTAACCATCAATCAATTGAAAATTATTGCAAAGAATCTATTATCTTTTGAAAGTTTACTAGCTTCTTTAACATAAAATCTACTAAAACTAACCATCATCATAAATTCTTTACTCAACAAGAGCCAGACATATAGCCAGATAACATCAAAGTGAAAATGTATATAAAGAAATTTTTCATAAATGATTGATAGCTAATTGCTATAAATTTGTTAAGGTGCCTAAATGAGATTTTGATGTATATTTGCAATATATATATATATATATATAATAATAATTGGCTGTCCCTATAGTTATATACAATTATTATCATACAATATAATCAAATGTACCGACCGGCGCTGTACTTACGTTATTATAGTTAATTTTCATTTGTGTAAAATCAAACGCTAATCGGTAACGACTACTATACGAGCTACAAATTTAATAATAAAAATTTGCAGTAAAATTATTTAATAATTCGATTTAGTTAAGTTTATATCTTGTTATATTATGATAAATTATATGAACTATTTTAACACAATGTAAGCTTATAGAGTTTCCTAAATTGTATTAAATTATTAGTTATATTTATCTAATTGTATAACTAATTTTTATAATCAGAAACTCGTGCGATGATAGCTTAATAAAAAAATTTAAATATTAGTAATACAACTTTAGATTTTGACAAATGAATTTGTTATTAACTTTAAAAAGTGGCTCAATTACTTTATTTTTGTCAATATATAATTTATTAAAAGTTAATAAGTTTTTACCGTGTACATTTTTAATTTCTACATTTTGTTAAAGTAGCTAACCATTGCATTTATCTAATTAAAAGTGTGTTAATTTCAAACTAACTACTATAAGATTGTGTAGAAACACTTCTTCCCTGGCCCATTTATATATAACCAATATAATTTTATACGATGACCAATGATTTTGACCTTTAAAGATTTTGATACTATAATATATTAAATACCATCATCATCAATATAATTGTATATATTATTTATAGCTATAGAAAAGCTTTTGAATCGGACATTTATAAGAGTTATAATAAGAAATTCTTATTTGGCGGCAGATTTCCATTATATCAACAACAAACATTAACGAAAAAAATTATTCCCTCATATATTAAAGATGATAAATTATCCAGCACATTTAAAATTATAAAAAAAATTCGTTATTAAATTTTTTAACTAAATTATGACTTTCTAAAATACAATTTTATTTTTTTTATTAATTTAATTCATATATAAAATATATTTATACAAAAAGACATCGATTCAAATGCAAGTTTTGTGATATTCATATTTTCGGTGCCGGTAATTGTCTTATAGATAATAGTAGCTAGTATATTTGATTTGGTAATTTGTATCAGATATTAAATATATTTAAATTACAATGTTTAAGCATATTATACATACATAAATATCATTAATAAAACATAAAATCGTGATCAAATCGAATAATTTTATAATTCTTTTTTTTTTTTTTGTTTTAATTTCATATGATAAAAGTTATGCTACTGCATCATCATCAATATCATCATCATTACCTAAAGGCTATTTATTTTTGTATATTTATATTATTTCGCAGCACCTTGACTTGTAATGCAACTTGTAATACCGTGTACAGTGTTGTTGATTCACGACATTCAATTTTAATGATTTCAATATCATAAATATAAAAAAAGAAATTTGGTTTTTATTATTATACAGAAATTATAACTTCCAAAAATTTTCATTTGAAAAATTTAAAAAATTTGATTATAATCATAAATAGTTTTCTTTACAGTGTATATAAATATATATGTATGTAAACAGATGTTTTTCATTAGGAAAAACTATTTTGCGGCGGTGGTATAGCGTTGAACTTGCAATACTCTACTGGCATATATTTTTCTTATGGGGTCAATAGATTTATTATTGATTCGATTTAGTTATAATATAAAATAAATGTTATTTATTTTATAGCATTTTTTATTTTAATCAAAAATTAATGTTAAAGAAAGATGCTTTTTTATGGAATTATATATTGAAAAAATAAAAATTCTTAATTTATTCCGATATTAAAGGGAATTTTTAATGGAACGCAAAGTTTAACTTTTTTATTTTTTATAAAAATTAAAATATAATGCTGCCCATGGACTATCGAACTTTGTAGTAAAACAATCTGTTTAAACACACAAAGTGGTTCAAAATATATCAAGTTGAAGAGTTGTTCCATTTGATGCTTGTGTATTGACTGAAAAATATAAAAAAAAAAACATTTACGGAGAAGTTCTACAACCAAAATTACTTTTCTTGACATTTCATTTTAAAAAAACATTTGTTTTTAACAAGTAATAATATTTGAATTCTTAATTGTTAATTTGATGAAATATTTTTATATATTTTTTAAAACTAATAAATTTTCTTTACACTAATATTTCTTATTAATTAAAATAATATTAATATTTAATTAGATTTTACCAAAACCAGTCTTACGACCATGTTCGATCGTGTATAGGCATCATAATTAATTTTATTTAGTAGCTAAAGAAAATTGATATTACATAACAAAATACTAAAATAATAATTTAATGATTGTTATGGAATTTAAATTTAAGATTTATCTCTTAAGTAAATAAGAATTTATAAAAAAAAAATTTCTTTTATTATACAGAAAATATGTAAAAAAAATTACTTATTTTAAAATAAAATATTTATAAAATAGGAAAGTGCTAAATTTTATTACTCAAAGTCAAATAATAATAACCTTATATAGATAAAGAAAAACAACAAATTATTTCATTTTCTTATTGAATTGTGATATTTGATAAATTGAAAATGGAAAATTCCATTAAACATATAAAAAAGAAATAGAAAAATTTAATTTATTTATGATTTAATTTTAATAAATTGTAATTGAATAATGGTTATTATTATTCAATACTTTTATAAATAAATGTTTGTCAACAAATCTACATTTTTTTTATTTTAAATAAATACTTTATTGTTCAATATAAAATCCACAAGCTTAAAGAACCTAATACAAAACATGACAATCAACACTTTTACCATTTTGTATTTAATTTTAAATATATAATCATACTTCCATGAAACCACATGTTTTTTTTATTTTTAGTATTACACTTACAATATATTGTGAAACCACATGTGGTAATTGTATATACATAATCATCATCCAGCCAAAAGAAAAGTTTAACATAGAATCTCGTGTTCCACATAATTATTATAATGCGGCGAGTATTAGGAAAAATATTTTTTTTTGTAGATTTTTGGTGTACGTATAGACAAATTGCATTTTAAAAACTCTTAAATTTAATAAAAATAAAAAAAAAGTATATAAAACCAGTAAGTTTTTATACAATTACAAATGCTTGTCATTTTAAATCTCTAAAATTTATGTATACTTTCATTCACTTTTCCTCTATTGTAATCAATATGCAATTTGTTTAATGATGTCTTTTCATTTGTATCTTTTACATAAAAAAAAAATTGTGTTTATTTTTTTATTTTTCATTTGTCATTTTCAAAAATATTTAATTTTTAGTTTTTATTTGTTGTTTAAAAAGAATTCAATGAAAATTTCAATAACGATGACTTTTTGAAATTCTATATCCGAAATTTTTTATTTTTTTACTTCATTAAAATGGTATTTTTTCACTATTAACCTAGTTCTTCATATTGAGCATATATTTTGTAGAGGAAATCAGTTTTTGATTTGACCACCTACGAAATTATTATTGTGGTTTTTATTTTGTTTTATTTACTAATTTTATTTTAGTAAATAAAATATTTTATCTTAATAAACGTGCAATTATGATACTATTTTTTTGATTTTTTGAAAAATAAAAGTTTTATTTAATTTCAATCACGAAATTATAAATAAAGTGTTTCATGATGATTCTAATATAAATATGTAGAACTTTGTAAGTCAAATTGAAGTCATATGTAGAATACTACACATATGTTGAGATTTAGACTGTAAAAAAGATATGACATCCTTATCAACTCGCTGAAAATTGTAGAAATTTGTAACTTCGCAGTATAAAATCTAAATATACTTACAATTCTTTGTATATACTAAATCAGTTACGTACGATCGTCTCAAGTGTGTGTAGAGGCTGAATTATATAAAATCATCTTTGGCAAGTTAATACTGACAGTATTAATCAAATAAAATTGATATTATCTCAATTCTTATTAAAACATTATATATTTTAAATGTTAATTCATTAATACTACCTTATTAAATCATGTATACCACTATCAAATTTGAAGTACAATGATTTTTTATATTTGTTTTTCAGTTGAGATACAGCATCCTAATTAATAGAGATTTCTTCACATTGTTATTGCAATTTGGACCTACTAAATTTATTTCGATTCTAAACCAGAAGTTTCTTTATAGTGCAGAAATTTTTAATTTCAATAACCTAATGTCTTTTACTGTGGTTTATTCATAATTACATATTGTAAATTTTTGTTACTGGGTTACTCATTTAAAGGTGAAGCAACTAAAATGGGACATAAATAACGTCATTAGTCCGGAATTCCACACTACTAGCACTTTACCTCGAATTTTTATATTTCTCCTATGCTATTCATAAGATAATAAATTGAATATGAGTGATAAACTGTGTACAATAATTTAATAATTTCTAAAATATGCCGATTCGTATTTTGTTAGCGGTTTAAAATATGTTATATGCTTATGCTATAATTATGTATATTCTATTATTACTAGCTAATTACCTAAAATTTAATCAGAATAATCTTTATATGTAATTTGATTTCATTATTTAACTAATTCATTATTTAACTAATAAGAGATTACTATACATCAAAGCACGTAACGAATCGTTAATAATATCAATACATAATTATGTACATAATATGAATACGTTTTGTTTAGATATGAGATATGAATTATGTTTTTTTTTTTAATTTTTGATATATTATATTATTTGATATATACAAATAAATTATCATAAATAAATTTTAATTAACATTATAATTAAATTTTTGGAATATTTGATAAAGTGAAATTGAAATAACTTTCGCTACAATTTAAATAGATTTATAGAGAAAACAGCTACTGTTATGATGTCAGAACAAAAAAAGAATTTTGGCATTTACTTGTGAAAAAAAGATATTACTTAATTCACTACAAAAAAATATAAAAAAAAATAGTATTTAACAGATTTATTAGTGTTGACAGGCACTAAGATAAGAGTTAATACAACAATTCAAATATTGTTTCAGTATTTTAAAATAATATGTTAATTAGAAATTCTTTCTATTTTACTTTTTTTTTTTTTTTAAATCCATTAAAATTTTATAGTATTAATAAAATTAGACAGTTAAATTATAAATTTTAGTACGTTAGATGTAAATAATCTTCCTTTAATCTGTGCGGTTAAATTATTATAATTTGAGTGGAAATTTCAGAATTACAATGAATTAGCTATTTTCTTTTTATGATTATTATTATGAAGATGTTCAATTTTATGTTACTTATACACTTGACTCTTTAAAAGTAAATAATAAATTTTTTTGTTTTTGAATACTTAAGAAATTTCTTTCCGTGCCATTAACAAAATAATTTAATGCTAAATCAACATGAATTTTTGATATTTCAACGACTATAGAGTTTGATACTTAAATAAATAATTTTAATTGAAATAATTTAATTTTTTATGGCCAATAAATGTTTTTTCTTAAAAAAAAAAAAAAATAGTCTAATAAAATTAGAAGTTTTTTTATGTGTGGTCTATTGAATTAGTGCATTTATTTAAAATTATTTGAATACCTATGATTTTATTAGAGTAATAAAAATAAATTGATTTTTTATTAGTATGTCATTATAATTTTACATATAGCAGATGACATTTTTCAATAAATTATATAAATTTCAAATAAATTTCAAATTAATAATAAAAATTTATAATAAAATTTGGTCAATTTGGGTCACAATTATGTTAAAAGGATAAAAATTAAATCATAACTTATTATAAAATGTTTTGTAAATTTAAATCTATTTATTGAATATGATTTTTTTTTTTAAATTTTTTTTATATAAAGATGATACGGTTAATAAAATCCACACTTTTAAGTAATAATTCTTTGACCACGATCCCATAAAATATTATTTCTTTTTTCATGGCGAAATTTATGATTTTTGCGTGATTCTAAAAAAAATTTATGAACATAATGTCCAGTAAAATATACATAAAAAAGGTGTATTTTAATTTGTTCGAGTTGATCTAATATATTTTTATTATTATTATTATGTAAAACTTATGCAAAACATTATTTAGTGTAAAATAATCTAATAAAATATTCAGATAAACATAAAGAACACCATCATCATAAAAAAAAAACGACATTTTATAGACAAATCAAATTCTAATCATTTTATGAGTAAGAATATAAAGAAAAACGCTTAAAGTCACAAATGATGATACATGCGATCGCAAATTTTTGTTTTGTGTGTTTTTTTTCCAAAGGTCACAGTAAGGAATTTTCAACTTTGGTGGGCTTCTTAGTTAAATAATGTCTAAAAAAATTATTGCCACTGGTAAACGATATTTATTTATTAAGCATTTTCAAAAAAAAAATTAAGTGGCTTAAAATTGATATTTTTTTAGAATTAATAGTTTAATGGTGTGTTAAATCTTAAAATTTAATTTTTTTCCGGGTTGTTTATTATCATTTAGACATTTAGAGAAAACATGAATTTTAAAAATTCTCCATTTGTCAGATTTTTTATATTAAAATTATAATTATTTATGTTTTTTTTATTGTTGTTATTTTATTTATTAGTTTTGAATAAAACGAATTGATCTTCCGTATAAATTTAAGCAAATATTTTAAATAAATATTTAAAATTCTTGAGTGTTTATTTAATAACTCATTAATGTAATTTCTAACCTAATTAGGAATCATACAATCTTTTTTAACATAATAAAGAATGTTTAAAAAATTTTTTACCGAGAAATAGTGTCGAATTCCTGAGTGTTAATTTAATATAATTTCTTACATATTTATAACATAGAAATATGAAATTTTGTGGTCGATATTTTATGTTTGTCTTTTCAAATAGAAAATCCAAATCCGCAAATAAAAAAGGTTTGTCCGATGTACAGTGTACGCATCGGATCTAAAATTAAATTCTTAAAAATATAGAAATATTACTAAATAGTATTACAAAATTTAGGAATAGGTAAATACAATGACTGAACCATATTTCAACTATAGTTTTCAAAATATTTGTGGTAGGATATTGGTAATAACATTTATATACCCCACTTACTGCATGTGGTAGTGAGGGATGATTTTATAAAACAAGCTTTACTTTCTTAGGGAAGATATGAAACATGCAAAATATACCTCCGCCCTCTACCATAAAAACTAACCTTATATCATTACCCCTAATATTTGAAAGCCACTTTAAATTTTTCAAATAGGAAATTTGAAAAATAATTTTATTTATTTATTGTATTTGAAGTATTTTATTTATTTTCTGTTTTCTGAGCTTTTTTTCACATAAGCTTATCTCCATCAATTGAATTAGGACCTATATGACCTTCAGCAAGAATTGTTCTCTTTAACCTATTCCAAATCCCTCTGTTAAATATCTGTATTTTATTAGATTCAATAAGAGTATCAGTTACATGAGCACATCATAGTCTAATTCTAATAGAAGGAAATCTTCAAAAGCAACTCAAGGACTATTTTTTACGTTTTTATTAGGAATTTATTTTTCCAGTCTACAAGGATATGAATATATAGGAGCTTCTTTTACTATCGCTGATTCTGTAAATGGATTTCACGGATTTCATGCTCTTATTGGAACAACTTTTTTAATAATTTGTATAATTCGGCATTTAAATAATCATTTTTCAAGAACTTATCATATTAGATTTGAAGCAGCAGTTTGAGCTTGATACTGACACTTTGTAGATATTGTATTGTTTAATATTTCGATTGCTAGAATTAAAATACCTAATTTTCCATTTTCTTGTAAATCAACGAATAAAAATATGAATTGGAAATTTGTAATTACATTAACATATAAAATTAAAATCTAGGTAATCGTTAAATATGTTCTATTTTTTTGAATTTCAATATTAAAACATCTTATAAATTATAAAAAAAAATATTTTAAATAAGACTTAAATATAAATTAAAAATAGATGACACTTAGTACTATCACAACTATTTCAGTAGAACATAAAATAATTTATTTACAACGATAGCCAAATTACGATCACATAATTCTAGTGTCATTTAATTGAGCTTCATATTTATTTATTTTTCTTTTTGCTGTTAATTGCTAATACTACCGGATATTCTAAGAATATTAAATTACAAATATAAAAGTATATAAAATATAAAATATTTATTGCAAATTTATCATGATAAAATTATTATCTAAGTCTAAGCCGTACGTAGAATTTAGCAATAACTTAAACGAATTTAATAAATCTTTTAGTATATTTATATATATGTATAACATTTGTGAAATTACATATTTATGTAGCTATACGTAATTACAATTTTTTTTTATATATCTATATATAGAATTTTTATGCAGCAGGTGAAAATTTCGATTTATTCGTTAATTAAATAATCAAAAGATTTAATAAACAAAAATTTTTATATTGAAACTATAAATTCCGTTTAATAGCTTGTTGAAATATAATATAAATAATCATTTATTATTAAAAAAATATTTATGAGATGTTTTTATTATTTAATTATAGTTGGGAAGAAAAGTAATAAAACACTTAATTGTAATTGATTTAAGAAAAATAAATATTAACAATGTAATATAAATGAAGCAGTTAATTTTAATATTTTTTCTAGTGAAATGAAATTAATTTATTTTATAATTAACATTATTTTTCATAATTTCTAATAAAATTTATGTAGTTTATGAAATTCAGTTCAATTATAATAAGTAATTTTAATTTGTTTTTAGTTTATTTACTTATTTAATGTTTTAGTTTTTCATTTAATATTTAATATTTTTGTAAAATTTACTTTATAAATAGAATTTTATTATATTTTTAAACATTATAAAACTATCGTGTATTTTGATAAACCAGCAGTAGCTTTAAACGTGCTATTATCACATTTTATAAATATTGAACGAGTCAGTAGCTAATTTTATTTTAAATAAACTAAAACCAATATTTTCTAGTAATTGACGCAAAAAAGCATGGGAACTGTTCCGGAATCGGCCTCCAATTTGAGTTACTGTCCATTTGTGGGTCCGAAGTTTCAGAATGGAGAAGTAGTGGTCATATGTCATTAAATCAGTAATTAAATAAACTCATTTAAAACAAGCTATCATAACAAGCTAACAAGTAGTTTTCTAGACACTACTAATCCGAAAAATTTAAATGTCCATATAATATTTGATATGTTTGCAAACAAAAACTTCGAGTCTGAACATTTTTTCCATGCGCATTCACTACGTGCCATATAAAAAAGCTCAACAAATTTACGTACCCAATAACGCTTGAGTTTTGATCTGACAATGGTAAAAGAAGTGAGTTTAAAATATGAACAATAACCAACGAGTAAAACACGAGTAATTTATTTGGTGTACTTGCTTTATTCAGTGCAGATTTTTTAAATTTATCATGGATTTATGCAGTATTGGGTTAATTTTGTGCTTTCGATGAATTACACATTCAGTAAATTTACCTTTAGTTTAGTCAAATGTGAAATCGGTCAATTATATATTCAGTAAATTAGTCAAAAATTGTAAATATTTTTTGTTTCATGGGATAATATTTGAGCGTTGTTTAAGATAATTACTTAATTTTAGTTATATTTAAAAAAAAATTGACAAATGACTTTAAATTTATAGGCCTTCAAAACATTTATTGTTGCGTGTAAACGAATTTTGAAAAAAAAAAAAAAAAAAAAAACATTTTTAAACAACAATTTTAAAAGTAATAGACTTTCAATAAATAAATTTTGAATTACACATTTTCAGTCAAGTTGTCTGTACTTTTCTAAAAATTATACCTAGAATATAAAATAATATTTACATATGACATCGTCCAAACCCTTTCCGACTGCATGCAATACTGTTTTGTCGTATGCATGCTAATATTAATGAACCGAAGCTTTAGTTCCAAGTTTAAGCTCCAAAAGGTGTTGGCCCTAAAAACTGTTTACAATAACATAATAAACTGCCATAGGAAACTTTTTAGACAGTTTTCCCATTATAATTTCCAATAAACTCCAAGTTTCGCTCAATTTCTATACAGCATGCATTAATCTTATCACACAAAATAGTCACAAATATTTTTTTTTAAAAATGTCCAATTTTGATTGATAAAAATTTCTATTTATTTTATGTATTTTGTTGGCGTCTTCTTTGTGGGTTCTTTAATGTTAAAATAAAAATGCGCTCCATCATCAACTGTTTATTTTCCCATCTTACCTGAACATTTAATTAGTTAATTGCGTAATTGGGCAACTGATTTATTGAACGAAAATAATAAATACCGTAAAATTTATATAGTATTATAAATACTATATAAAAAGAGGTAAATTTTCAGCGCCACTATTTAAACCGTTTATTTTTCTTGTACCTAAATTAGTAAAAAAATCTTTTGTTTGTTCACTGTCATCATAATAAATATTTTGATGGCATTCATTTTGATCATTTTTTTAGTTTTTGTATTTGCAAAACTATTAAAAATTTGTTGACCTGTCAGCTCTGTCACAAGTATTTAAATATTTTGGAACTATTATTACCATAATAATTTTGTATTTAAGTTTTTTTTTTGAATACTATGCGGTACCACACAAGAACAATGAACCCTTTTTATTTTGATGTGTTATTTAAGACAACAAATTTTTTGAGATCTGTTCTTTTTCTGTAAACAATCAGTTTCAGTCTGATTAACTATGTTTAAAAGTAAATTTAAAATTTTTTGGAAATTAACGATTAAGATAATAAAAATAAAATTGTTAGCCATTTCCTCTTTTCATATTCAATATTTGATCATCAAATTTATATTGTTTGTATTCCAAATATTCAGGTGTATTTACATACTAATAATAGTAAGTATTCATGATTTTTAACTCTTAGAGTGCCATCACATAACTAATTTATATAAATATCTTGTCAGACAATTTCGACAGAGAAATACTAAATTATGATATGGAAAAAATAATGTTCATTTAGGCTAAATCTTAACAGGTAATCCTTTTTATATATAAATTTACAATTACATAGCTCACTTACAATTCCAATAGTTCAAAGAACAAATTAAAGTTTATTTTATACTATGTAAAATATTGAATTTCGTGCAGTATGTAATTAAATTCTGCACAGAAGAATGAAAAAGTTTATGACAATCATGCAGTGGCAAAGCAGAACATGCAGTGACGAAGGATTTGTAAGTCGTAAAGTTAATTTTTATGAACGATTCACAAAATTAGTTTATTGGCAGTGGCAAGAGGGATTTATATATTTTGAAGTTATTTTATCAAACAATTTCAAAATGTTATGACTACAGAGATTATGTTATGAGTTTGATTTGAAATATATTGAAAGTGAATGCCCATGGCCACATCGACAAATTCGTGCAATTGACTAGCTTTATAAATATGTCCACTGCACTCTCAAATTGAATGCTAATTAAAATATTTAGTAATAATTTCCTTTTCTAATTCCATGGCTACATAATCTTCATTTTAAAGGTTTTGTAAGGTCGAAATATTGCAAAAATATTTTTAACTTAAACGATGGTGTCTTTCTTTGTGTTAAGTTTGTGCAGTGCTAACAAATAAAAAATTCTCATAAATCATAATACCAAAAGTTACTTCATGATATTTAAATGTCACACCCTCAATGAGATCATAATATCTAACAAAGTGCCCAAAAAATCATGGGAATAAGAACATAATTTTAAAATGTATCTGAAAAACATAAACATATTTTTAATTTTAGATTTTTATTTATTGACAGAAAACTTAAAAACGTGCTGGAAATTTATGTATCTTATGCGCGACGCAATTTAATGCAATAATTATGCTAATAATCTGCAAAAATTAAATGTTTTTCATTATGGAGACGATTAATTTACAATCCATCAAAAACAAAAATATCTTAATTTAAAAGTATGTTAATTTATGATTTCATGCTGAATGAATTATTAATTTTGACAGTAAATTGACACTAAAATGAAATAAATAAATTGAATTTTTTTTCTTCAATATTCCTAAAATTCACACATTTGCAACAATAAAACATTTCATCTTCGTTTCAACAAAATTACAAAAAAAAATGGTCTTAATTATTTATTTGCGTTCTGGTAACTTAATAATTTTCACTCGCGGTACATTATTGTCGCCGTAAGCGTTAAAACAGTTTGAAAAGCTCAATTATTTTGTTATTTATTTGAATTTTTTAAATTTTTTTTTTGGTGGGTAAATGATAAATTGTCAAAGAATAATAAATTTTTGATGGTTTTTAAAGATTTTTTTTTTATCTTGTAGATTTTGTGTTGATTTATTGACTTGCGAAAAAATTTAACGATTATTATTATCATTGTATTCAATTAGGGCGATTTTTTAATATATAAATTAACAAAAAAAAAAAAAATATAAAAAAAAATATGAGTTAAGTATAATTAAGAAATTTTGGTGATAATTTTTTTTTTTTTTTAACTTTTAAAGTGTCTCATTTATTGGAATTGAAGTGAAATTGAAGTGTTATTATTATTGGTTAACTTTTTGTTGTATATATAGCAAAAAATATAATTAAACCATTAAAACGGGATTCACATTATGCCAATTTTGACCTAGATTTTACTATATAAAATGAGTTCTTCAAATAAATGTAATTTAATTAATTGATTATAGTTGAAGAAAAAAAAAATCTATAACACAGTTAAGAAATGGCACTTAAATGATCCCACAATAATTGTGAATCTTGTGAAAAATTGAAGATGATTTTCAATATTTTTTTTTCTTATTTGCAAAAGTTTACTTTAAATACAAAAGATTTCATAAATTTATTTTAGCATTAAATAAATTTATGGTTTTAAACCATAAATGGATAATGAAATTTATTTATTAGTAATATAACCATTCAAAATATAGAGTAAAAAAATTGAAAAATTTTATTAATTTTTTTAATGAAAATTGTTGAGCTAAAAAAGTAGATTTTTGTCACAATAAGTAGATTTTTGCCAAATTAGGGTTTTCAAAGAGTGGAGCTCTTATTTAAGATGTTGTTATTCAAAATGTGTCCTAAATTTTGTTATTCTCAATTCAAATGTTATTGAATCATTATTGATTTTCACTCATTTTCAGTTCCAATTAACACTTTTCTATTTCAAATTCAAAAAATTTTTATTTCAAATTCAAAATTTACATTTCAAATTGAAAATTTTATATTTAAATTATGATTTTTTATTTTAAATTCATAATTTTATATTAAAAAATTAGTATTTTAAAATATCAATTAGAGTTTTCCAATTTATTTTAATATAAAAATTCATAAATTTTGAAATAAAAAATTTTGAATTTATAATGTAAAATTTTGAATTTAAATTTAAAAAATTTGAATTTATACCATTTTAGTTTCAAAATGAGAATAGTAAACTTCAAAATGGAATAGTAAACTTCAATATAAGAATAGTAAATTTCAATATGAGATATTTTATTTTGATTTAAAACAATTAATTTTGATACATAATATTTGAAATTCAATTTATTAATATTGCATATTTTCTAAGTTAAGAGCCGCAGTGAATTTTCTTTGAACACTTGCGATGTAATTGGTACATATTGCTGGTGTAATTGTCTGCAGACTTTCTTCCATAAGGCTTTCTAAGGCTCTTAATCTTTGCTTTTTGATGGTCAAATCTGAATTTCTGTTATTAAGAATACTTGACAACTTTCTTAAGAAAGTAACTCTTTACCACATACCAGACATTTTCAATTGGGTTAAACATTGCACTATAGTGTACAAGTCTGAGTATCTTGTATTCACGAAATTCCTGCTTCTGCAAAACTTCTTCAATTTCACTGTGGGAAGGTGCATTATCAATTACCATAACAACTGATTCACCATGTCTAACCATTGCTTGAGCATTACTTATCTCATTTAAATTTTAACAATTTTCATATTGAAATTTACTATTCTCATATTGAAATTTACTATTCTAATATTGAAGTTTACGATTCCACTTTGAAATTTACTATTTTCATTTTGAGGTTTACTATTCTCATTTTGAAACTAAAATGGTATAGAATAGAAAAGTTTTAATTTTAACTGAAAATGCTATATATATTTTACAGCAAGTACTTTCATCCAATAATTTTGTTTAATCCAAATTTTTTTTCATATTTAAATTACTTGTACGAAGTTGTTTGTCCAGTATTTAATTCCTTTTACTACTATTCTATTTATTCGATTTTACCATTGAATTAAAAATGATAATTTGAATAAATAATAATCGATTTCTTATTATTGTATGACGATTAGTTAATTTTAAAAATTTCCAAAATTATATAAAAATAAATGAATTTGTATTATGCGAAAGCATCATTTTTGTTCATCAAATATTCCTACTATTGTACCAACAAGTTTTTGAACATATTTTTTTTTTGGAAATCTTTTTAACAATATTGGATCGAATGCACTGATATTACCTATTGCGTTATAATTATTATACTTCCTTAAACAAAAAAACATATATCAAGAATTTATTTCATTTAACATTGCAAGTTATATAAAAAAAAAAATTACATAAATGCATCATCAATTGCAAAAAATATCTTTAAAATTTGTCATTTTATATCCATCTACGTTGGGGTGTCATTCATTTCGTATCTGTTCAATTGCATCTTTATAAATATTCGCACTGGGGATAAGAAACAATTTAAAAATATATTACTTTTAGGTAGGACTAAAACATTACGAGTATTAATACTTATGATGAACACTAAACAATAAAATTGTACTTTGTCTCTCTAAAGTAAAGAAAATGAAAGACAATATGTCAACATGTCAACTTCATTTGGTATTTATAGCTCAATAAAATTAATAAAATTACTAACAATAATAATAATAATATAAATAAAAGTAAAAATGAAAAGACAAAAAAACAAAAAATATAGTGAAAAAGAACAGAATTGAAAAGTGAAAAATAAAAAAATTGAAAATGATTTTTATTATGTATATTTGTAAATATTGGAAAATCTTATAAATATGAAATTTATCTGGGTTTGTTTAGAGTTCTTAGTAAAATATAATTATTAAAAAAAATATGATATTCTATGTTAATTTTGTTAATTTTAGGAAAAATAAGAATTTTTTATTAATATACAAATTGGAAGGATATTTAAAAAACAGAAATATTAGATATATTTTAGAAATTACTTAAAAAACTGCATTGCAACAGCACGAATTCAAATAATTACTGATACTGACCTCGTAATTATACAGTCAAAAATTAGTACTTAAAATTTGATAATATGTAATTACCTTTTTTAATATTAGTTACATTCTTAAATGAAGTTAAATCAATTTTATCTTTTATTTTCATAATATAATTTTATTTTTACATAATCTAATATTAGCTTCTAAACGGAAAAAAACAATTATTTCCGTAAGAGGCCCGAAATATCAAATGAAATTTTTTATTAAAAATACATTTCCACTCGAATGAATTTCCTCTCGAAAACCAATATTTATAGATAATAATTTTTATAAATATTCATTAACAATTTATTACTAGAGATAGTAAAATTAACCTTTATGAGAAAAATTCATTTTTACAAAAATGCAGTCATACAGTAAGACAATTTACATATTAAATAGAACATTTTGTAAAAATGTTTAAATTCATAAACAATTGAAAGTTGCTTTGAGGTGGTGTTGGCGACAAATTTATATCATCGCGTCATTGAGGCGTTTATCTTCGAACTTATAGTGTAATAAATACAAATAGTAGAAATGCATTGACGATACCATTAAAATATACATTTAACAGAATTCTTTTGATGATACATTTTCTTTTTTTTTTTGAGATATATTTGTTTTCAGTTTTTCATTTATTACTCAACAAATATACATTGAATTTTATAGAGTATACTTTAGATTTTGTTTTGCTATTCACAAAAAACTATACGACAGTTTTAATATTACTCTGTTAAGATGAAGAACCATTCAAAGGATCATTTAAAAAAACAAAAACACTGACAATGATAAAATTCGATGAAAATAAATTTAAAATAGATTTATCTAATAGTTTTGTAAAAGAAAAGTATTTAAAAAGTAAATATATGTCCATAATTTTGTTGGAAATAATTTTGTTGAATGATATAAATATAAAGTTAAGATTATTTATGTTATGGAAAAATGTAGTTATTTATGATGAAAATAATTGTGAACGAAAGTGTAAATTCAATTAATCTTAATTTCAATTTCAATTACAAACATATATTTCACAAAATTTACTTTTATCTTTTACTACTAATATTTAAATAGCAGGAAAGAAAATAACATTATATACGTTTTAATGTTTAGTAGAAGCGCAAAAAAATATATTTTAAAATTTGGATAAAATTCATGACCATCAAATACAAATTACAAATTAACCAGCTGGTATGTTTTCTAAAGTTTTATTTTCATTGATATATTTTTGAAGAAAGTCGTAATTTTCGGAAAAAAGTGACATTAGAAAATATATAGGTAAACAAGTTTCCGGAATTAATCAGTTAAACGGTTCGACCTTTATTTTTTATAAGTAAAAATGGAATCACGTATAAAATTTTATGGCATATTTCGTTTTGATTGCTACTTTTACTGATTCAACTCATTGATTATAATTTTATTAAAAAAGTATTTAATTTTATAAATCTATGAGTTAGTATATATTACTAGTAGTTAGAATATGATTGTTTCAATGAACTCAAATTGTGTTTTTGTAAATGTTTGCGCTGAAATAAACGTTTTCGAGTTCAGAAATTCCGAATCTGCAATAAAAAATTAATGCCTATTCACAGATACGATAATGGACCACCACACCATCCCTTAGAACCTAGACTAAACCTTCATGTTCGCTTGGATTTCTAGTTGATGCACGAAAAAAGTGTGAATACGATTTGCATGAAATATATTGGTTTCCTGAGTCTGTAAAATACGTGATTAGAAAAGCTTTAGTGGGTCTATGTTGAAATTTGCGAATTATTATGTATTATTATTATTTGATTTCAATGATATTTGAGACATAACTTAATTTTGTCATATACTCCTCAAACTTTGAGCTTCAGTTGAGTGGCAAATTAATTCAGTGCAATTTAGTTTGCTAAATTAAATTTGGTAGGCAGTTTGTTATCTTAATTAATTTTGAGTCTATATTTTCAGTGGGTTCATATTGGAATTCCGAATTATATCAAATACATTATTCTTCTGAATCTGAAAGTTTTGTTACAAAAACACTGTTTGTCATACATAAGTAGGTACTGTATAATTAATGTTAATCTCTCATAAACTACTCAATTTTGTGGACATTAGTAAGCAAAATCAAATTTCTTTGTGTTTTATATTAATTTTAATTTCTCCATCAAATTTTAATTTTTTCATAAAATGATTAAATCAATGTAAAAAAAAAAGTTTGAAAGAAAACCAATTATAATTACACGGTAATTTTATGATAATGATCAATTTGTTGTTCAAACTTTCCTCTCAAAAATGTAAAATATTTAATGCAAAATTATTAATTATCGAAATATTTGTTGACCAAAAAAAAAAATTTACATTATTTAACAGATATCAATTATTATGCTCAAATCAAATTCAAATTTCCGAATCTGATTTTTGAAGAAACTATAAGAAAACTATGGTTCAAATTAACTTTGTTTAAGAATTTAAAAAAAATAATTAATTCTTTAATTAGGTACTTTAGTAAATAATAATCAATAAAATTTATTTATTTAAAATGAACTATTTGAAATAAATAATCAATTATCAAGTAATTATGGTCAGTTTTAAGTGCTTGCTTTATTTATATAGGTTGTTAAATAATGTAATTAATTATAATTGATTATGTTCCATTAAAATATTATAAAAATAATTTAAATTTTTCAATAAATTAAATATTAAAATATGTAATTAAAAAATCTATAGTTGATTATTGAATTTTTAAGAAAAATCTTAATGCTATTATAGAGGACATTATGTTATAATTATAATGTCTACGTAAATATAATTATGTCTAAACTATTTATATTTCTACAAAATCATATTAACAAAAAAAATAAATAAAAAAAACATACAAATTCTTTCCAACCGTGTTTTCAGTCGTGATTTCGTGATAATCTCATAGTGGTTTTCCTGAGATGGACATAAAATGAAATGGAAACATATGCCAAACAAATATTTTATAGATATGCTGCCGTTTTATTGTAAGACTACAAAAAACAAAACTATAGAATATTTTTTAAAACCCTTGGGGGGGCCTTTCAATTCTACCAAAAATTTTGATTAATTTGCAGGCAGAATTTTCTTGCGTGTTTTTAATTTTTCTCATCAGATGATTTTATGTTTATTATTAAGTTAAAATAAATTTTTGGGATTTTCAGTAATCGAAAAGTATTTAAAAATTTGTAAAATATATTTTTCATAATATTACCTTAAAAGATAATTTAAAAGATATTTAATAAATTAAAAACTAATAAACTCGTTTTTTTTCACAATTCTATACATAATGATTGTCTTTATGTAATATTACACAATTTGAAACGGTATTATTCAAAATTGTGACATGTAAAGTTAGCCCTTTTTAAAATTAAGTTAATTAGGGTTGAGTTAATTACGCAATTGTTGTTAGAGAATTAATTTATATATATAATATTATAAAAAGTTTATAAGTTCATGTGAAATGAATAGATAAAAAGTATCATCTAAAATTCCTTAAAAATAATTTGTAAAATTTTGAAATAATCCCACTTTAGCAGAGTTGTTAAGTAATGCATTACTTTAGTAATATATTACTACATCATTACTGCAGTACCACATACTTCAGTTGAATTACTTTAATGCAGTATAGTATTGCCATACTGAAAAGTTTTAATAAGTACAAAAATACCTTGCAATACTGCAGTAATGCATTACTTAATATGTATTAATAGTAATGCATTACTTTACTGCATTCCAGTAATTTTAAAAAATTATTCTGCACATTACTAAAAGCGTTGTTATTGATTAGGAATCTCGTTTTCAATCAGTCATAATGTGTGGAGCTTCTTCCTGTAGATTTATTATAGTATTTTTCATACTGGATCTTGAAAAACTTAAAGTTATAATTTTTAAATGATACATGATGAGCAGATTTCATACTAATTCATTTGATTGAGATGGCATATTGGTATAATTCGTCAGATTAATATATGAAATAAATGTTTTATATATAAAGAAATTATTATTATATTAATTTAATCATTTAATGTAGGATTATATAATTTAATTAATATATTCCGTAAACCATTTAAATCTGAGGCACAGATTGGCTATAAATATCTGACAAAATCAAATCATATTAGATATTTAATATGTTTGTACCTAGATATTTTTCATTTCATATTAAGATCAATGCATATATTTATATTGTAAAAGGTATTTGCTATTATTAATAATAATAATTATAATTGAATATTAATTTTTAATATTACTTTTCTAATAAATATTAACTATAAATTTAAATTTATATTTATAGCATTTACCATTAACTTTCAACAGATTATTTCTGACTACTAATTCATCATTTTCATGAAGTTATTTCATAATGCGGAAGTTCCATTTGAATTTATGTAAAAATTAAATTTGTTGCGTTTGGAACATTAAAATAATATTTATTATATAATCTAATAGCTCATTTTTGTTGTTGTTGTTGTAAATATAGCTTTTATAGATGTTACCGAAATATAATTATGCAAAATTATGCAATGGTTTTTAAACCGTTTTAACATAATTCAATTATAGATCGTAAATTCTATTTAAGAATTTTACAATAGAGTTTATGTGGAGGAGGTCTACTGTTTATCAGTATTCTTATTTTAATATATACATTTTTTAACTGTAATGGTTAAAAGTTTATTGCATTTATGATTTATAAATTTTTAACCTTCAATGGTCGCCCTTTTCTGTCGCCGAAAGAGACGCATTTTATATGGTAAGTTAACATTCAATCGATTTTTACTTTTCGAATTTCGTAGATAGGAAAGTTATTGTTATGAAGTCAAATATTTTACTTCTCAAAAATCTGTCACTATTTTTTCTTGACAATTTCCAGAACGAATAAAACATTACTCCATACTTTTGATTGTATTTTTTTTTATTGACTCCACTTGGAAGCATAGGGCTGAAAATAGAGATTTCAAGTCTTTTTTAGCAATTTAACATAATAATTTTATATGAATTTCGAACCATAAGATTCATAAAAACTTAACTTTTAATTGCAATAAGATAATGCCTTTTATTAATGACAGATTCGTTCTAAGTAAAGAGCCTCAAAGGGTAGCATTTTCCCCAGTCTTAAAATCACAAATACGAATTGTAAATTTTTATAACTGGTACTGATTTAAAGCTGAGTTAAAGTTGAGCTTAGAACAACACCGATGCCTCGGTTGGAAGTTGAAATATTAACCGAATATCAACGCCACTCTACTTTTGAATGTAAGATTCTAGGAATTGGAAAGATGTAGTTCACATTTAGCGATAATTTATAAAAACTTTTAAATTATAAATAATAAAAATATCTAATACATAATCAGAAAATTCTAATTAAGAGTGGGTATAAATTTAAATATATTGGAAGTTGGGAAAGTTCAGTGTTGGCCACATATTTTTTTTCTTTTTATTGTTGTATACTATGAAATTACATCAGATTTAAAAACATAACATTTTTATGGTTAAAAACATAAAATTTATTGCAAAAATTTATGTCGCTCGGATTAACATTAAGAACCTTTTTCAGAACTACGATCTTTTCATTAAATAATCAGTATTTTTTTTGTTTTTTGTATATTTTATAGGAAAAAGAAGTCTAACGGTAATATAACATATATAAATTTTATTTATCAGTAATAATATAATATAAAATTAATGTTTTTTCACTGCCATTTCAAATTTTACAATTAAATTTATTGATGAATCGTGATATATGATATAGTTTACATAGATTATGCTGCACATCATTTTAACAAATTATATTATTTTCGTAATATATTATGTATTTTCATTTTATTGATTAATACATTATTTTTATTTATTTTTTATGAATAATTACATATAAAATTTATTATTATTTTTTTAATGTGTAATACAAATTTTTGAACTTTTATGGAAATCTGTGGTCATTAAAGCAATTATTTCCATTGGGGGTTAGAATATCCTAAAAAATAACAACTATTTTAAAATACTAACGGTACTTTAAAACATAAAAGGATTATAATAAAATCAATTTAAATATAACTTCAGTTCATATTCATAACATAAATTTTGTTTTGTTGTTGAAAATTAATGTGTTAAATAATAGAATTAGAAAATTATTATTCAAAGGATTTTCTTGAAATGTGTTTGAACTTTAAAACTTTTAATAGTTGGTTTCATTGTTAAGCTATTTATGATTATTGTGCAATTAACACTTGGACGACCGGCCGTTTTTACTTATTTGAGTTATAAAAATATAGCAAACTTTATTTTTTTGCAGGAATATCAATTTTAACTAAGATGTGATGAAAAAGACTGTACCATCAATATCACGACTAGAAAAATAATTATTTTTCTATAGCTCTTCTTCAATAATAACTAAGATAAATGCCTATCCGATACATACTAGAACAATAGATTGTTAATGAATCATTTAAAAAAAATTGGTAATAAATCATTTTAAGGTGTCACTCAAAGCATTTATAAAGTGTTAACGATATTTTATTTTTAAATAAATTTATTATGTTTAATAAAATTTTACAACCAGCAAAAAAAAAAAACAATAAATTTTTCTACAGTAAAATGTAAATTAACTGACCTCGTAGAACAATTTAATGACATTTTTTTTAATGACCTACATTATTTAACTAACCTAGATACTAATATAAAATTAATAAACTCTCATCATTTATGTAATTCAATACTTTTTATAAACTTTCCAAATTAGTTAGAACCAAATCAAATGCGTAGGTGTTTTAACAAAAATTTAAACTTAATTCTAAACGCACCTTCAAATAAACTTTACCACCAAAAAAAAAAAGACAAATTAGGCAATTTGATATAGATATAATATATACAATCTTTATCAATCAAAAAAGATCAGTTAAAAACTAGTGGAACATTTCTGATTTTAAGTGTTAATTATAATAATTTAAAAAAGCAAAATTTCAAATTTTATATTTCATTTTGTAACCGTTGAATTATTCATTAATCATTAAAAACCCTAAAAAATTTTGATAATACTAAAAAGTGTTAATTCTAACAGAAATCTTCTATTAATGCTGGTGATATTTTCATGTAATGAACAAAAATTAAATTAGTGTAATACGAATAATTTTCATGCTTTACATATAAATTGTATATAAAACTAAGTATAATCAAATTATTTTTTACCATGAAGAAGTACATAGAAATTAACATAAAATGATAGGCGGTTAGTTTTCCTATTTCATTAAAAAACATTAAATATCTTTTATAGTTTAACTATAAGTAAAATTCAAAATAAACCAAAAAAAAAAAAACGTATCTTGTTTTTGGCGTGTGAATTAATTTTATATGGAAATTGTATAAATCTATTATAAAGATATTTCAATTTTCTAAGTAAACTTAAGTTTTTGAATTAAAAAATTTTGCGAATATATTTTATGCTGTGCATAGGAAGTTGAAAACAATAAAGTCAACAGTTCATGAACTTGAACAGATTACTTAAAACAATTGAAAATATGCATGTAAATTTTGCATATGTAGAAAATTAAAAAGTTTTTCTGTGATATTTAAGAGAAATAAAAAACCTGGAAAATATATTTTCCGTTTGAATCATTTATTTAAAAGTAAATTTAAAGTATTTTTATATTCTTTACAGAATATATAATTATAAGTTACACCATTCTGAACTTTATGTAACACTATTTTTCTCAATTAACTTTTAATGCAAATATTTAGATTTGTTTATAAGAGTGCATAAAGTTATTTAATTAGAATTAATTTAGCATAATTTGTAAGTTTATCTTTACGAATAAATTATTTATCCTATACGTTCACAGTCAGTTAATTAATCAACCATCCATAAGTCCGACCAAATTAAAGGATTAGCTTTTATCTATAAATATCAGGGTTAAAAAAAAATAATTTAAAAATATAATACATTAAACTTCTTAAAGTGAACAAGCTTGAAACAGTGATACATACCATAAATGTTTCAACTTATCGTTCGTTGTTTCTGATTTCCATACTTTAAATGTATAATTAAATATTAATTTAGCAAACTCATTAATAACTTTAACTATAGATACCAAAGATATTTAATTTAGTTTCTTGATTATTATTATTTTATCAATTTTGAAGATGATATTCTTAATAAAATTATATAGTATTTAGTATTCTTTATATTTCCGGCTTTTATCCTGTTTTAAATAACGTAATAAATTTCATTTTTTAATTAATTTTTTAAATTTTTAAATAACAATTAAAAAAAATATATTTTTGGGCCCTTCTTCTTTATTATTTAACTTACGATATCCGTTCAACTAATTAGTTTATAATATCAAACATTTTTATTTCATTTATTTGATGCACAATGTATTGACGATGAATGCAATAAAGATTTTCCCTAATTCCCTTGGGAAAAAGCTACACAAAATTTGTTTTTATATTGTGAATTATATTTTTTTTATTTTTGTTAAATTATTTTTAACCATCTTAATGATCACATTTTGATCAATTTTCAATCTTATACCGCACTTTCAATATTATACTATGGAAATCAATAAAATATGTCATGAAACAAATTGGCAAAAAATCACATCAATTCGACATGACCGTTGCAAAAAATTAAATTGGTTTAAGGTTTTTAGTTCTATTTTTTTTTTTTAGCGTTTACCTGATTTTCAGAATTACTTGAATTACTTGGTAAATTTGTAATATTGTCAAGTACTATGTTTATTTTTGCACATTGTATCTTTCTCATTTTTTTTTTTTGTATTTTCATGTAAACATTCCAATGATTTCATCTATATAACTGAGACATATTTCATGTTGAATTAACAAGATTTTTTTTTTTTGTATTTTGTTGTATTTTGTTTCCATCAGAAACATTAAAGGTGAATTACTCACGAAGACAAGTGATTTGCATACATGAGTAAATATTAAGAGACAAAAATCTTTAAAACTAAAATTACACCTTTCTATATTGAATTCGAATCAGTCGAAACTAAACTAACCAATTTGTTTTTTTTAGCCATATTCAAAAGGGTGATTCAGTTAAGAGTTAAGTTTTAACATTTACATGCAATTTACCTGCTTTATTGAATAAATATTACATGGTTTTGGAACAAAATAGTTATTTGTTCTTATTGTGTCAATAATTGGCACTTTAACTATATAAAAAAACACAAAACAATAATGAGCTACCAGAAACATGTGTAAGAAAATTATTCAATATCATTTTGCTATTCGGTTTTCGACCATTAATATTGAGTGCTCTTGTACGTATACGTTCAATTGACTTTTTGTATGCTTAGGAATATATTTAACTCTGAAATATTTAAATTTACTTGTTAAAATACTTAAAGGATAATATATTTATAGAGAACACAAAAAATGTTTACTAAAATAAATTTACATAAAAATGGGATTTTTTTTTTGGTATTCTACAAATTCACACTGGATGAAAAAAAATTCTTTTAATAAATCAGGAATTTCATTTTATACATTTTATTTATTATGATTTTGATGACAGATTGAAAATAATATTGAACCAAGTAATTTTTTCTTTCTTATTTATATGTTTTGCATTATACAATTTTCATACAATATTTTTGGTACTGACTTATTTTAATTATTTGACAAGGCCTTAAAATTTAACAAATGGTTAAAGACTGATAATTAGGATGCACGTTAATATGTGGTCCTATTATCGGATTTTGAATATTTATACTGAAAATTTAAGTTTTACATTTTTTGCCAATAATTATTACTACACTATTACTATTAGATTGATCTCTTTTAACTATTTATAGTAATCAGATTAATTATTCATATACCAACCCTATAAGACGGTAACTTGTATAACATTATAATTAACTTTCATTCATTATAAGAAGTGTTCTTTATTTTATAAAGTTTTCCTATGCAAACAGTTTTCTATTTAATATGCAAAAAAAAAAAATTGTGTCGGCAAACTCTTTCAGACTTTACTGATAAAAAACCAAAACTTTCTTGAAATTTTAAAATATTTTATTCTAGTTTATTTTGTACGGCAAATATAGAACTAACTAGTTTTTTATTACAAATTCTAGACGCGCATAAGATTGACACGAATGTAAAGTAATCGTGTTTGAAGTGTTCTTTTTTTCCATTTTTTCTTAGATTGCGAATTTGCTCCTTTTATAATTTTCCTTATTAAATTGTTAAATTATTTTGCTAATCACGTTCATTTTATTACAAGTTTTAGCTGTTTGTATAGTTAATTTTATTTACATTTGATTATGGAAAATTGTAATGTAAAATGTGACAATAAAGTAGGGTACTAAGTAAAGATTTCCAATTAGATTTAATATTAATTATTATAATTAATTTCAAATATCTACGTTTAATATATTGCTTAATCTTCAATAACGATATTATGAGTCATATTGAAAAACTTATATAAATATACTTTAAAAGTAGGTTAGGTCAATAAATCATTTAAATTTTGTTAAATTGATGAATTTTGACCCTCTCTATTAATATAATTTAACAACAAAAAGTTATATATGATTTAAAATCCAGAGTTGATATTAAATTTAATCAAATTTATTTCAAAAATGTCAAGATTTACCTTTTAATTTTAAGTTTAATTTTGTTTTTATTAAAATGATTATAATGCCAGGTGGATAGTGTGTGTATTGTGACAGCATTTTTGGCAAAACACTTAGTCATAATGATTTTTCTTCATAATAAATAAACAAATTCATTGATTTAGGTCATATCAGCCAATTTATATAAATAAGAATGGTTTTGTTCAAATTTCAATTCTTTCAATTTATTTATTTAAATCTTTAAATATTCATAAAAGAGTGATTTTAAAATTATTATAAAAGAACTTTCGCTACCAAAATTATAGAATGAATGAATCGTAAATGCCCAAATTCAATAATAATTTTGTATTATTAAGTCGAATTTTGTTGTTTTTTATCTCTTGAAAGTTCCAATTATTTAAAATTTTGTGTAGGCGCGAAAGTTTATATTTTTTTTATGTGGTCATTGTATCTAAAATTTTGCTTTAATTATGCAAAAAATATATAAAAAGTAGAAATTTAAATATTATAATTGAATAAAAATTATGAATTTATATTAATCTGTTATACAAATAAATTAAAATTCTTTTTAATATTACACAAAAAGTTAATATATTTTTAATAATTCTTATATATTCTCATCAAAATTAATTTCAAATTATTTATGTTACAGCAAACTCTAGACAAAATAAACACAGGAATTTATCATTAATTAAAATGAAAAAAAGAATTAAATTAATTTTATTCCATACTAGAAATTGTAATAAAATGATAAAATTTAATTACTTTTAAATTACGAGAAAGAGAAAAAAAAGCTATTCAGAAATATACTAATTAAAGATTAGATTTGTATTATATAAAAATAAAATTAATAACCCGAAAACGATTCATTACCAAACCATATTAAACTAATAAATTATAAATGCAGTACCTATAAAAAATTATAATTCTAAACGCAAAGTAATAAAAGTCATTTTGAAATATTTCATTAAACATTTTTTTTTTTTTAGTATGGAATTCTTTCAAGTTCAATTCTAAAATAGACCACACATTTAATGTATAAAATTATGTCTTTGAAATAAATTCAAAAAATATTTGATTTTTTTGTAAAATCATAAAATCTGTATATAAACTGTAAATTATTTAATAGATTGTTTTGCATAATTTTAATTAGTACATTTTTTTTTGGCTAAATAATTATTTAAAATTAATTTAAATTTGTATGACATTAAAATAGAAAATTGAATATTTATTTTTTATATCACAAATAATTTGTTTTATAGGAAAAATTAATGATTTAAAGTTATTTATAATTTAATTATTAAGTTTTGTTTATCTTTATAAAAGACAACATATTTAGTGATTTTTATAAAATTTTAATTAAATAATTTTATAAATTATTATAAGTTTCTAATCCCCAATTAATCCAAAACAGAAACGAAAATGGTAAGATAAGAGCTTCTGAGGGGACAAATTATCTGTATGGATTAGTAAGTACAAGCAGAAAGATAAAGATACGATTAGTAAAACCATGGTGAATAAACAAATTACCACTTGCTTTGGGCTTCTCAGTTCTGAAGAGAATGGTATTATGCTTCCTTCAGCGTCGTCTGATGAGTAAGCCATCTTGTCATGACAGAATTGTCAAATTAAATAAAAAGAACAAAAACATACAATATATAGATTGTAAAATATACTTGTTTTTCTAAAGTATGCAGAAGTGCTGTCAAAAACAAGAAACAATTAGCAATTAATTTTACGTAACTATGTGATTTACATTTGACCATTTATTACTTGTTTCAATATTACCAAAGTTAAAGTCGAAATGAGTTACATTGAAGTTTCCTTCACAGATCATTCTTGTTAACAGCTCATTTTTAAATTTATACTTAGGCACCCTACAACCAAAAATGTTTTACGAAAAATGCAATTCATAAATTTTTTTTAAAAACATTATTCTAAGCCAAATTTTGATATCAAACTTTTCAAACATTATTTATCTTTGAATTTTTATTGAAAACTTGAAATAATTATTTTGTGCAAATATTACATTTCTATTTTATTTCAATTCCAAAAAATTTGATTATATCGTAGAAAATTTTTCAATTTAATATCCCAGAACTAATGCAGGCCTAATTAGATAAATTGCTAAAACTGCATGGTTAGAAAAATATTCCTAATGTGCGGTGTTAATTTTCCAATCACAATATTTTTATTTTTAATGTTTTCCTTATAGATTTTTAAATTAAACTTCTGTCTTGATTTAAGTGTCGCAATAAAGACTATCAATTTTATTTTGGAAACATCCTCAATTATTATAACAATAATTTCAAAAATTGATAATTGATTATATAAAATTATTTCCTGTAATAATAAATTTCTATTAATAGTGATAACTTTCTACTGCACCAATTTAATCACAACAATATGACAAATTATAAAATAGTTACTTTAAGGATTGGTTAGTGGCCTTGTTAAACCAAATATTTCAATTTTATATTATTTGCAATTACCCTAAATTATTATCGAATAATATTTTTAATATTAAATATATTTATTAAGTGTTTCTTATTTTTTTAAATTTTAACTTCCAATTATATTTACAATTATTTTCTAGTTAAAAGTTCCAGTTTTTTTTTTATAAATCCTAAATTTTAACCTAAATAATTGAAATTAAAAAAATATATATAAAATATGTTAACAGCACGAGTCGAAAGTCTTGCATTTTTCTTTTATAATAACCGATAGTATCTATACAAATAATAATTCAATAATTCATTTTAAAAAAATATATATAGAAAGAAACAAATTACACATTTGTGAATGACCACTTTTAAAATTTTTTGACATTCAAGTCAGCTATCCATCAAAGCAATTAAATATCTAATCTAACAGAATAAAAATTTGGAAGAAAAAAAAAATTCTTTATCTTATTCGAAAATCCGTTAAGAAATAAAATTGATTTTAAGCTCAAATGTTATAGTTTTTGAGTGCACATAAATTTATATGTTATCATTCAACAGCAACCAAAGCAATTTTTAAACAAACGTTTATAAATCATTTTGGATAAACGGTTGATTATAGGTGAGATGCACATGTCAAAAAAAAAAAAAAACTGATTCATTTTTTTTTTTATATTTAATAAAAAATTAATAATTAATTTCATTTGATTGAATCTAAAACTGTATCTCAGCCCTTCGGTTTAATAATATATTGGGTAAAAAAATTTAGAAAATTTCAAAAGTTTTAATTTGAGTAACGATTTAGTAATTTACAAAAATTATATGAAGCAGTTATTTTTTTCTTATTACATATTATTGGAAACATATTTATCAATGTAGTTCTCGGACGTCAAAGTTTTTTTTTTTGGTAACTATCATGATGTGTGGGAATTTATAAGAATATTTTTAAAATTCTTGGTAAAATAATTTAAGAAGATGATTTAGTTGAGAAGTTAATATGGATCCCAAAATTCATGCAGGAAAAAATAATTAGCTATTGAAATGCAATTAAAAATATGAAAATACTATTTTAGAAATATAATTTAGTTTAGTACCATAATAAAATTACAGTTGGATTAAAATAGTTACCCATTTTGAAATATATGTAGTAATTTCCTGTAAAATACCATTAAATGTACCTTAGCTACAGCCCTGACTTATTTTAAACTTTAATTATCTAATAATATAAAGGGTATAATAATTTTTTTGAATTGTAGTGCCATACTTAACTTATGGGCTATATTACATAATTAATTTTGAATATTAAAAAAATTACCATTTGTGATCACAGTGTCAAAATGGCAATGGTTTTAAGAAATACTCATGATTTGTAAAACTGACTTTATCAAAATTAGTTATATTTAAAAAACTAAAAAAACTAAACGCTTTACAATACAAAAGTTTATCATAATTTAAATAATTTATTTGTTTAAAATTAAATTTACATAAAATAAATAAAATTAATAATCATAAAATTTTCAAATTCATAAAAATATTAAAATTACAAGATCAATTTCTTCATTCCTAGTTAATTTTTGTAGTATATTCTTAATATTTCAACTATAAAATTTATATTTCAATTGCAATATTTCATCGGGTCTCACAATTACTGTAACAATTTCTAATTTGTATATGAAAGAGAATAATATTTTTATAAAGAGTTTCATAGTTTTGTACCGATTAAAGAGAGTATTTTTCATTTTAAAACTGTTATACATTTTAGATACATTTTTTTTTTTCAACATAAAAGATATATCAAAAGTTATTATACTTTACAACATAAATAATTATCATAATTTATATTTTTGGCATTCGAAAGTTTTGCAATTAATATAAAATCGTCAAATTTATAATAGATTAAAATAAATTTATTATATTTGATTTGCTAATTTTCAAAAGAATAAAGAAGGTGTTAAATATTTCACATAAAAGCGAAAGGTGTAATAATTATTAATTCAATATGGTAAATTTAAATACTAATTTATGAATCAAATTTGTTTTTGTTTAATTTTTTTTGTGCTACATTTTAATCAAATATCAGAAGCAATAAATTTAAATAAAATGAATTTCTATTATTTCAGTATTTCTTTTATGAGATACAAAAAATGATTAAATTTTTCACAAATTTTGTAAAGGAAATAGTTACCTTTTGATAGGTAAATAAATCTTTTTTTTTCAATGAAATTATTGGTTTCGGAAAAAAATTTCACTGTTAATACATAAAATATCTTTGTCCATACAAAATTGAATCTTGTATTAATTACTAAAATAATTAATGCAAAAAATATCGCCAATCTTTTTTCTGGTAAACTTTTTAAAACCAGAATTGATTTATGATTATTTTAGTATTAGGCTATAATAATTATATATATTATTTAAAACTTAAGAACCTATTATGAAAGTTCCTCATAAATCCATGGTCAATATCATTGGATAGAAAGCCTAAATATTCTTTGTTTTTCTGTTCTGAAATATATATAAAAAAAAAAAAATGAAAATTCTTCATTCTCTCAAAAATTGAATTTTACTATACAAATTGAAGCCCAAATATTTTTTTTTTTTTTTTGGGTTTCAATCTTTCCTACTGGAACAAATTACAAATACTTTATTACCAACGAAATAAAAGAATTATGTATTATTTATCGATTGCAGTAACTAAGCCATTGTTAATTCAACAGTAATGCAAATAACAAGTAAGTTTTACTGAGACGTGATTATTTGTTAACCGTGTTACGATACCAATCAAATTAAATTTCATATATTCAATTCAAACCAATTACGAAAACAAACTTATAAAAATTCAACTGGTCACATTATGCGTTTTCTGATGAAATTTTTATGTTTATTTGATTTTTATTGAGTATGCCAATAATCACAAGAACTCAATAAAAAAATTCAACTACTCTTCATATTTTATGCACATAACAAAATCAACAATAAATTTTAATATTGTAATGTTATATGGTTAAACACCGGTAAAGGTACCATCATAATAATTGAATTGCATTTTTTTTTTGTTGGCATGGGAAAGATAACTTTCTTATTTTTGATTTAATGTTTTTTTTTTTTCGTATTTCAAGATTTGGAACAGCCACAAAAAGAACATCATCTTCAATGTTTACAGGAAATATAAACAACTTTGTTTTATGAGTCTTAATGACGGTCCAGTTATAAACAAACATAACCGAAAATATAAATAATAATCAATATTTATTTGTTAAAATGCAGGTTGATATTATTTTCAACAATTTATTATTTATATACATAATTATGTACTTGTAATGTTAAAAATGTGTAAACCTTTAAGTTTTATTTTATAAACCAATTATCATTAAATCTTTAAATATTTATGATGAATAATTCAATATTTCATAAATAATATTCTCTTAAAAATAACAAAACTCTTAAAATATATTTCAAATTGCAATTTTGAAATGTTAAAAAGAAAGTTGATAACATTTACACGTTCAATGAACCTGGCTTTCTTTTACTCTTTACAAAATATTTTCTTTTATATGAAAAGCTTCCATACTCTAAATTCACTTCTTAGTATAGATATAGATTATATAAAATTCTCTTCAGTGAACAAGTGGAATGGAATTCCATAATGCAGAGTATGATTTCCAAGAATAATATTTAGCCGATTGGTGTTTGGTTTGGTTGTGATGACAATGAACTTGACTCTTTTATTTTTGTGTTTAAATTTTGGTAAATTATATTCAATTACAACTACTGTATACAAGTCAAGAGCATAAAATCCGTGACGCATAACATTGACCATATTATGATGACGATTTACTAGAGCCGGTGATGGCGGTTATATTATACGACATGATATTGAGAATGTGTAATGTGCAATGTGCGCCAACATTTATTCATACAAAAAAAAATAATAATGTTGAAGATTGTGGAAAATAATTTTATGGAGGAAATAAAAATGAATTGAGAAAGAGAGTTTTCATATTTGGAGTTTTTATTTGATTAAAAAATTTAAAGCATAAAACTCTTTTGCACTAAATATCTGCACCAACAAAATGAGATTTTATTTTTTTTATATATAGTTTTACGGAATCAATGATAAAAAAATTATTTTTTGTGTGGTATTTGTTGGTATGTTAAGAAAATTGTGTGGATAAGGAAGGTAAAAGATATGTAGAAAAGAAAACAGAGTGCTGCTATTTTTTATTAAAAGAAAAGAAAAAAAAAATGAAAAACAGAATTTTTTATATAAAAAAAAAATATAATATTGAAGTACTTTTGTTTGGAAGACGACGACAGCAACAATTTGTGTGCATTGGTAATAATGTAGAAGTCTTCAAACTTATATAACAACTGATTACCTTTCAATATACTTTAGTTCTTCGGCGACCTTACCACGGTCAAGTTCGTTTTTTTAACCAGAAAAAATAAAAAACATATTTTTTTTTAAAGGTTCAATTAAAAATAAGAAAATATTTAATTTGTATTTTTCTGAAATTAAAAAAAAAAAAAAAAAATATTAAATAAATTTTGGAAATTTGTTAATGTCTCTAATTTGATTCAACGACAACTCAAGGACCTTATAAAATAATCTACAAAAGTTTTTTATATGTAACAAAAAATAAATGAAATTTGATAGTAAAGTGTATTTTAACTTAACTTAACTCAAGAAGTGTAAAACTATAATATTATTTACCCTAAAAGGATTCATCTATTTATATTTCCTTACAGGATAACAAAGTGTATATTAAAAGTGCAATAAAAATAATTTAATTATTTTCAATTAGAAACGCAAAAATTTTATGTAAGTGTAATTTAATTTATTTTTAATAAATATTGTAATTTTTCGATAGGAAAAAACAAAAATGTTAAGCTACAAACTTGATTTTATTTTTTAATAATACAGAAATAAATTTTTTTTGTCAATATAATTATATTGGTTTAGTTATTAATAATTAAAATTTATAAAATTTGAAATTATTAATTACAAATAAATCAATTTTTAGTATTTTTAGTATTTGGTTATTTTTTGAATTATTTTTGGAGTACGAATAAAAATGATTATGAAAATTTATGTAGTAAATTTTAGATAATGAGGAGAAGAATTATGGCTCGAAATATTAATGATATTGAAATGCCGGTTATTAAATATTTAATCAATTTAAATTAACTTATGTTTTACGATTAAATTTAATTTTTTCTTCTGAAGTTATTGACAAATTCACAAAAAATATATTTAATTAATATTTTTTTTAAATCAATTTTTAATGAATAATATTTTTTAGAACTTATGAATATTTCCCAAATAACTAAATAGACCCAGAATAAGTAGATTTACTAGTAGAAAATACTTTCTATAAGATAATAATTTCCCCATGTGGTAAAAATGTATAATGTTTAACAATGTAAATAATTATTCTGAAGTTATTGACAAATTCACAAAAAATATATTTAATTAATAATTTTTTTAAATCAATTTTTAATGAATAATATTTTTTAGAACTTATGAATATTTCCCAAATAACTAAATAGACCCAGAATAAGTAGATTTACTAGTAGAAAATACTTTCTATAAGATAATAATTTCCCCATGTGGTAAAAATGTATAATGTTTAACAATGTAAATAATTAATTTTAAAAGTACAAGTGTTCATGTTAATTATTAATATAAAAATTATGAAAATATTTTAATTACTATTAATATTTATTTTCAAAATTTTAATCATTATATAATATGAAAATCGTGTACAATAAATTAACGTCCGTTTAAATATTATGCGAATTAATTTTTTTTTTTAATTACTTGCATTTATCGTTAAGAATTTATTGACCATGTCAGATTTTTAATATAATCTTTGTATGTCTTATTAACTTTCAAGATTCCAGACATTATGAGAATTATCTATTATTTTTGATTCGATTTCATGCGATCTACGTGATTAATACATGAGAATTATAATTCGAATATACTTTTTTTCTTATTATAAATTATCACACACTATCTAACATTGCCATAATATAATGCTACATTTAACTATGAAGAAAAGTAAAATAAAATAAAATTATAAATTAAATAATGAGAATAAAAGCACTGTTAAATTTTTCATAGTTTATTAATTGCACATGTTTTCAGTAAAGTTCAATAATCTAAAACATGTGAATGAATTTACAAAAAAAAAAAAAAAAACAAAAAAATGAAAAACTTAACATGTAAAAAAATTATTTTAACAAAAAATTTGGAAAATTTCTAAAAAAAAAATTCTACACGAGTTAAATTTTATGGGATTATTTCGTACATTGGCATTAGATTTATTACAATTTAAATGGATTTCATATATTCTTTTTTATCAATATTCAAAAAAATCATCAATTTTATAACTTAATAATTTTAAAGCCTACAAAAAGAAGCCGCTAATAAATATCATCTTTTAAAAATCAATCAAATTGAACAATGTATAATACGTCATTAGTTTTGATTAACAAGTTTTTTTACTACTTTAAAATTAAATTTATCATATTATAAATATACATAAAAAATATTATATCAATTTTTTTTTTATATATTTAATTGTAAAATTTAACGATCATTGATTTCTGTTCATTTTAAAAGTTATGTTATCAAAAAATTGATAATAAGATTTTTTTTTTAACTTTATAATCGCTTTAATAATCAATTTACAATTGTAAAATCCATAGGTGATTTTAATTAATTTTCTTTTTGGCGAAATGTTTTATTGTAGGGAATTGTGCCCAATAATAAAAAATATTTATTAGATTTTCAAAATTGCGGTTTAAAAAAAAAAAATTATAATAAATTTGATAATTCATGTTTTGTAGAGAAAGTTTAACTTTTTTTTGGCACAAGTCTTTTAATACAATCATTCAATATTTCAATATAATAAAATCAATTTCTGATGGATTTTCAAGTTTTTATTCGATTAAATATTGAAATTATGCATGAAATATTATAATATAAAAAAAAAACGTTTTAAATTCTTCATTCTTTGGGATTTCAGATCTTGTAAAAACTGTTATACAAAATTGTATTAATTTATTGGAAGAGATTGATTAGTTTAGAATAATATATTTTTGTAAAACAATTACATTTTGTTAATCAGAAATAATTCATTAAATTCGATGAGAAACTTTAAAATGAATTTAACTTCTTGTATTCGAAATTTTGTATAAATTCTTTCTAAAATTATAGATATTCTAGAACTCAGATCACTAAACAGTAATCCATTTCAGACAGTTTTCATTATCAAAATTCTTAGATTTAGTTACATGGTTGGAATTACTTTGAAAATGAACTTTAAAATTTTAACAAAAACTTAAATAATTAAATTTAACGATAATTTTATTAAAATATCATAAAATTTCAAAAAATAGAGTTATAAATAAATAATGCATTATTTCCTAAGTGATATATAAATGTCGTAAATTAAAATTTAAGAAACGTTTCTTAACTGTAGAATACTTATCAGTTATTTCTTATTAATTTAAATCTTTTATATTTAAATACTATTCAAAAAAAAAAATGTTAATTTCATTAGTTGCACTTTTATGCTTTAGAATATTTCTTTTACAGTTTATATTTCATATAAAACATTATATAATTAAATAATCAGTAAATTATATACATATATATAAATGTACTATATTTAAATATATTTATATATTCACGAAAAAATAGGTTAACACTAATTTAAAGACCACATAATTATATTAAATTTCATAAACTCAATTATAATTATCTTATTTTTAGCATGTCTTTTAATATTAGAAATATTTCAATTGAAAGTTAATTATAATGAACTGAAATTTTGCGGTCATCAAAAATTATATACGTATATATAAAAAAAATCATAATAATTTTATGATGTTTTATGTTGTACATAAATTCACCCGCGCTTAATTTTTATTTTGCATTTTTGTATTTTAATTTTCCAATTGAATTCGATTCTTTTATTATAATAGTGAAATTTAATTAATTCCACATACAAAAAAGAACAAAATTTTTAAATCATAATGTTTCAACATGAAATAATCATTTTGTCATGTATATAAAGCTTATATATATTGAAATGCATAATAAATTAAGAAAATATGTTAAGGTATGATTATATTTCATATTCTTGTAAAATTGTATAAAATAAATTAAATAATTATTTAAATTAAATTTAAATAAAAAATGTATATAAAAAATTCAATTTCTGATTAAAATTCAAGATTGTAAATAGTACAAAACTTTCGAAATGAAATTTCAATTTTTTTTTGAATTTTTGTGTTTCCTTTATTATAAGAATTTTTGAAAATTTGATTGCTACTGAAACCATATCAAATTTTGTGCACATATAAATAATAAATATGTGATGTTAATTTTTAATGAGACACAATGAATGGAAAATAACTAACTTTATTGTTAAATCATGTTAAGATTTATGACAAATTTTACAAGAATCTATCATTCATTTATGTTAATTTTAAAATTGATAATTGAAATTATGTTGTTTAAGTATAAATAATTTGTTTTAAATTATTTTATGTTGTATAGTTTCGAAAGAGGTCAAATAATTTAAGATTGTAATTTAGTAAAACCACAAATATTTTATTTTTTTCCATTGGAATGATAATTTATAGGATTATTAACAATGCGAATTCTATAGAATACAATTTTTATTTAAAATGAAATATTGCAGAAATACATTACTTAGTCGTACAGTTGAATTTTGCTGAAATTTAGTATTAAAATTAAAACGAAAGAAAATAATGTATTTGCAATACATTTGAAATATTTGAGTATAATCGGTTTACCTGTAATTTAATTTGAACTATGCTCCTATGAATTATTTTCAATTAAATTCAAAATATTTAAACTTAAACTTATAAAAAATTATCAATTCTTAAAACAAAGCATTTTTATAGAATTTTTCTAACATATCTAATAAAATAGAATTTTCCTTAAATACTATTTGAATTAAATAAATGAAACATTTAAATATTTTAAATATATGCAACCAAAATTAAAGAAACACAATAAAAAATAATTTACATTTATGTAGTAAAGTTAGCTTTGTAATTCTAAGCATACCAAAACTAATAGAAGTTTTCATCTGAAAGTCTGAGAAAATAATTTAAATTTTTGTAAAAATTTTCGCTCATCAATAAAAATTTATGTAGTTTTGCGTAAGTTTTCAATCTCAACCAATAATTTGACATTACAACATTACTAAATCTGTATTCGGTTTAATTACAAATCATGCTGCTAAACATGGTTATCTGAATGAAATTATTTTGTCATGATTTATTTTGCTTTTCTTGCTCAAAACTTCATGACGTTTTCAATGTTGCTGATACAAGAAAGTCAAGTCTAGAAAATTATCAGAATTCTTAAAAAAATTGCATTTAGAAATTCAAATTCTGATACAAAAAAAAATGCAAACTTTTAAGTAGGTAATGTTACTGGAAACAAGCAAAAGTATTTCAAAAGAAATTGAAAAATATTAAATGAGAATTAAATGAAACTGGGACGAGAATTTATCATGATGCACTTTAGATATTTAGCTATATAAAAATTTATATAAATATAAATTTATTCTATTACATTATAATATAATTATATATATAATAAATTAGAAAAAACAATCTAGAAGCTCCTCTACCTACTTAGTTATGGGATCTGGTTAAAAAAAACTCAAACAAATGAAAAAGAACATAATTTTTATTATATCGTGTTAAAAAGTGTTTAAGATTTTCTCATTAAATTGTTATTTATTTAGAGAATTAGTTCAAAATTCTATACAATAAATTTATTATTTTATATCTTAGATATAAAATTTTCTAGATTTTATGATAACTTTTTTCAAGATTTTATATTTATTTAATATACAATTCAATCTTTTACTCAAGTATCTGAGTTTTTCTAAAGGTTTTATATTTTTTCAATATTGTTGTAAAGTTTAATGAAAATGTTTTATTAAGATTTTTGTAATCAAAGCTAGAAAGCTAATAAGTTATGATCAATATCAATTTTGAATTTTGATAAACTTTGGAATATGTTTCATATAATTGAGTTTAGAAAAATATGCTAAAATTGATTTTATAATCAGTATTAATCAAATAAGTACCTTTAAATTTAAATATAGCTAACCATAAAATTAATGTTTAATTTAAAACCATTTAATTTATAATATAAAAACATAAATATATTGATTTAAATTAATTAAATTTACCTAAATTTATATCAAATTTGAACAAAATTTTTTATATAAATGGAAAGCGTAAAATTCTCAGAACAAATCGACCAGCAAAAATTATTGAACGAAAAAAATCGTGCTCAAAATACCAGAAACATTTAAGAAATTTTTCTTTTCGATAAGGCTATTTTAAAGGGTTCCATATAAAAATGATAAAATTTTATATTTCGTTCATCGAAACAAGTTAAATGTCTTTTGCATTTTTTGCATCTTCTTTTAATACTTTTAAACCCAAAATGCTGTAGAAATTATTTCAAAAATAGTATATCAAAGTTTTGCTTTTATTTTACTTCTCTTTTTTTTATATTTTATGTTTTAAATTTTAAATAATATTATCAAAAGTGTACTAAAAAAAAAAACTTTTAAATATTGTATTAAATAAAATATATATGGGACACAAGTTGATCACGTTTTTTTGTAGTTTTTAGATTTGTGGAATTAACAAAAAACAATATAGCAAAACTAACGAAAATTTATAGTAAAACAATTGGTTGGACATGAAACATGATTCACATTATATTTAAACTAGCACGACAGACATGCGGACTTTTAAATATAAAATGGAAATTATATATACAAAATATTAAAATAGATTTGGAACTAGTGTTTTATTGGAATATAATTTAAACGAATATAACACATTTTTATTTTAATGGTGAAGAAAGTATCAAAATTATAACAACTTTTTAAGAAACAGGTTGTTTTTTCGCATTGAGTCTATATAACTTGGCTATTAAAATAAAAAAAAAAAAGAAATTGAAATTGACATTTTAATGAGAATTTTGATATATTCATTAAAATATTACACGATTTTATTTATTTTATGATATATGCAAATAGTGATTTAAAGTTTATTTTAATATATTTGATCAGCAATTTTAAAATTATAATAATGGAAAATTTGATTGTTTTTAATATAATTTTATTTATATTACAAATTTACTTCACAGCACAAAACTATAAATCTGAATTCATTATTACTTAATTTAATGACATGCTCTGCAGTCACTAAATTAGATTATAACTTAAATTTATTAATTTATTTAGTTATTTTTATTTAAATCAATTATTACTAATTATGTTATTGAACATTATTAAATTGTAAAGTAGTGTAAAAAATTATAGTTTACTTATTTTTGTTTTGTTTAAAATCTTACTAGTAATTCCTAAAAAAACTAAACTAGATGCTTACAACAACTACTTTTAAAACAACTTCTATTAATCAAGGTTTGGTTATAGTATGGCGGCTATTTGGTCCGCATAGACCACAACTCCTTCCTTAGCGATAACAAATAATTTATTACATCTGTTATATTTTAATTGATTAGAGTCTATTTCCGTCGCATTGTAATTAATATTTTTGTCATTTAATAGCTAATGCTTTTTCATCTTTGTCAATAATTCATATTATGTTGTATGTAAACATCTAAATATCGTACTGACTTTGAAGATTGTACTGAATTTGAATGCTGCCATCGTTAGTTCGTGTTTTAAATTGTTTCCAATTATTTAAAAGAAATTGCATTATACTTCAATCAATTTTGAAATTACGGAATTTTGAAATTTGAAAGAAAATTACGAGCTGCACAAAATATTCTAAAATTTAATTATATTCAAATTAATTAATCATAATTAAATGAAATACTTTCCTATAAAAAAAACTTCAATTAAATGAAAATTAATTATCATTATTTTTCTACTCGTACAATATTATTTACTTATTGCCGGTGACATATTTCATAAAAACGAATCCGAAAGACAACAAAATAAAAAAAAAGTGCGGAAAGATTTCTGAATTAAATTTTCCTTTCGATATTGTCTTGATTGGGAAATTTTTTCCCAAAACATTTTTATTTTATTTCTTCTTAACATTATTCCAGAAAATGGAAAAAACATATGAAAATTTAACTAGCAAGAAGCTTATATATACCAAGACGAATCAGAAATCTAAAACTAAAAATCTATAGCTATAAATTTTATGTTTTGCATAATCCCATTTCATGCAAAAGATCATCAATAAACTTAATTTTTACTTTTCAATACCCACTAAATAATCTTTTAAAGAACAACTTAAAAACATTATGGGAACTAAATTGTAATATATCTTTATGTTTATACATCTTTATATTTTGTATTCACTTATTACGCGAATATGTTAAATATGTTGCATAGAAAATGTAGTCCAGAATCTTATTGGTAGTTTACAAAAATAAAAAAAAAATTGTTGTTACAAAAAAATCGTGATTTCATCATATATCTATGCAAATGTTTAGGGTTATTATAATGTTTCTTCAACCGTAGAAAAAAGAATTTACAAAATTGATTTTTTTTTTTCTTTAAATTTCAATTTCAACGAATTTTCGATATATAATTTTTTTTAAAAAAAATTGTCATTGAGATCTTCTATTATTAAATAAAAAATAAAAATTTAATTAATTTCCTTGTGAAGGTTGATTTTTTTTCTCTTAAAATTACATAAAGAATTTTCTAATAGATTTCCAATTGTTTTCATTACTATTTAATAGTTATTCCAACAGGTTAAACTAGTAACCTTAAGCAATTTATAAGAACTTCTTCAAAAGTGATCAAATGTAACTTGTTTTTATCAGATTTGTATATGTCATTTTCAAGTATGATTCTACTTTTATTTAAAAATCCAATTAATGCACATTCAAAATTAATATAATAATCACAATGAAAAATTACTTTGTGACTCAAGAGTTTAACACAAAATTCATCATTTCTATGCTCTTGATCACTTCTATATTTATTAGGGAAATTTTTTAATAGTCTTTCAAAACGAAAATTATTATATTATGAAAAAAAAAGAAATAATTTTTTTGAAATTTTTTATTAAGAAATGAAACTGGTTTCCAACGCATCTTTAAAGATTTTCTTTATTTTTATTTTGTGATGTAAACAAAAATTATAAATGATGAAAGATACTCAATAATATTAGAATTAAAAAAACCAGAATTTCAATTAAATTTCTACTTTAATAATTGATTTTTAATTGTTGTTTTTCAATTAAATTTTTTGATATATTAATAATTTCAACAATTATGTTGCAATGTATTAAATTTATGTTCCTTGGTTAAAGAAATTTATCTTTCAATAGTTTTAAATAGAATCATTAAATTAATGTCTTTTCATTACTACAATAAAATAATATAATTTGATTTGTAGATTTTAATTAATATAACATAAATTTTATGTTTCAATGTAATTTACAAAAAAAAAACAAGTTACAACAAAACTAGTTACAACAAAAATATGTTTTCTTCAACAAAGTTATTAAATATTATAAAATTGATCAAAGAATTAAAAAAGATATAAAAATTAAAAAAACGCACATTCTTTTCAAATTAAAGAAATCAACTTAAATATACATAACAAAAAACGTTTTGAATTTCTAATGACATTCAAGTTTTTATTTTATTAAGGTCTTAAGTTTTTTATGAAATTCCAATAAAAATAGAAATTTTTACAATACTAAAATATTTGTTGATCTAAATTTTTACAAAACTGACTGATTTTAACAAAACTGAGTTAGCAATTACACTATAAATTAAATAATGTACAATTATATCGTTAACCATGAATTTTCAGATTTAGCACGCATTTAGTAAGAATTTAGTGAATTTTAAATTTTAAACTACAATTTAATTTTTTTTTGTATTCTAATTCTTTTTTTTTTTTTTTTTTTTTTTTTGTAATCATTTCATTACAATCACACTTTAATTTACTATTGTATAAGATTGTTTGAAGGCAACCTAAAATTTTGTTCACATACAGATACAAATTAAGACATTGTTGTAGGAAAAAGTTTAGTGACAATTAAGTACTGTACTTTAACCCTAATTTTAGGTGTTTTATTATAATACCAGAAATTTTATGTTTAAGATGTAATTATTATAAGAATTTTTGACAACTGCTGTCAAATAAGATTATTATCAGTTCTGACGGTTTGTCGTTCTGAAACTTTAGTTTAAATGGAGGTTCTAATTTGCACAATTATGAGATTTGGAATTTTTTATTAGTTTTGTGGAAAACTAATTTAGAAATAAAAATTTACTTCTTAATGGTGTAATAAAAATTAGTACAATTAGTTTCATAAAATAGTGTTGTCAAAATTTTACATAAATGCTACTAATATAATTATTGTTTTTCGGAAACACTATTTAATATAGAAAATTGGTGTTTCCTAAACGTTCAATTTATAATTATAAAATAGTTAAGGTGAATTCATTGTTTCGTCGCTTTTAAGTCGAACTGATTTCTCTCATGGCAAGTTCATCGTTTCGTCTTAAAAGCGCGGCGCATTTTATGATAATCTATCAAAAATATAAAAATAATAATAATTTTTAAACTATTTTTACTATTACATATATGACATAAAAAGCAAAAAATTATATTTATTTTTGTTCTTTGACGTTTGTTTTTTATTTGATTGGAGTTTATTTTTGAATTTTCAAAAATGCGCCGCACTAAAGTAGAAATTGAACTAACTTTTTCAGAGAGACGAAAAAATTCGAAAATAAAAACTAAAAAATAAGAAAAATTCAAATTTTCATATAAAAAATATGCGCAGACATGAGGTCGTCGTAAGTCGGACGAAACAATGAATTCACCTTTACGCGATATGATTATATATTATTTTTATCCAAACATTTTTTGATACTGCCCGTGATACATGAATTCGGATTAGTTAGATTAGTGGTCAGAATAAATCAGAAATATTGTAAGTTCGCATGATGAAATTCCATTATTCAATCTATCATCATTCAAGATTCTATTCCGCTTTCAAAACTTAATTAAAATACATTTTTTTTAAACTATTATTATTTTTTAATTAGATTAAAAATACAATTATTTAACATCGGTAGAATAATTTTTCAACTTGTATTATCATATTTAGGTAAAAACGGCTTCATTATTTATTACCTTATAAAAAAAATATCTTTACTACTTATGTACATTACATTACAATATTATATCATATTACATTACAATTTATTTTATTTGTTTTTAATAAAATATTGTTATATAATTATATTTTAATATTTTTTCTTTTTTTTTCGATTCATTTATTTATGTTTTTTCCTTAAATGCTTTTATCATATTGCGTTCAAATCATTGAATATTATGAAAAAAAGATACCATCATGTCGGACATTAAAACTATAAAAAGAATGATCAGTAAGTAATGGAATATATGAAAATGCCAAAACTTTTCAAGATACCCATCGAGTATGTAACATATGACCATTTAAAGATTATAATCTGACATAATTGAACAGGTTTTATTATAGTTTATTTCAAAATAAAACAAATATTAAATGAAAAAGACACTTATTCTGAAAAGGCTCATCTTATCGCCAAGTTGGATTATAAATATTTTTAGATTCTTCTTTTGGATATTATATTTATAAAAAAAAAATAATCTTGATTATAATCATGAACAACATTTCACCATAGATTTTATAATTTTGAAAGGATTTTTATTATCTATCCAGTAAAATAAAAGAATTTAAGATGAAAATTTGTCAATTTTTTTAAATATTTTTAATTCAAATTATATTTTTTTAATAGTTGCGCCAAAGCCAAACCAATGACCGACCATAAAATTATCATAAAATTGGTTTTAAAATGTTATAATAATTTTCCGTTCCATTAATTTTATTTTTTAAAAAAAAGTGATTTTTATATAAATAGAAATTTGTTTGCCAGTTACCATGAAAACTAAAACATTTTTAGAAAAATAAAATATTTATAGAAAAGAAAATTGTGCAAATTTCTGATTCAAAGTCGTGCGTTAAAATGCTGATTTTAGAGAAATTTACTGGAAAATTTACTCAAAAATAAGTTAAATTGTGTATTTTTTTTTTGTCTTTATTATTTTAAAAGAAATTGATTTATATTAATATAGAAAATTTTCACATAATTTTATTGTAAATTGAAATTTTTTAACTGACTGCCTTTGATTTAAAATCGTTTACGACGTGACTCCGTCAAGGCTATTAAGATATCGGGTCAATAGAAAATATCAGTCAAATACATTTTAACTAACCCCAAATCTCATCAGACAGAAGCAGAATTAGAAATTTGATGTAAATCGACAGTTTGTTAATTTTACGAGGTAATGCCAATAATGTTAAAAAATTTAAACTGGCAAGAATATAAATATAAGATTAGATTCGGTAGGTCGTAATAGCTTAGATTTAATAATTCTTATAGAAGAGTATAATAATAAATGATTAAATATGATTCTTTGCTAATGTTTCCATGTGATTTTAATTAAATATCAGTTAATTACTTAGTTTTTAAATATTTGAAACTGGAATTATGAATTTAATACAAAATTTTAAAAAAAGTGACTCATGTTGAGTAAGGCATCTAACTTGGTACAGCTTTAAATGAGTACCAGTAATCTAATTGTGATTTTAAAACTGAAAAAACAGTTGATATCATTTGTTGACAATAAATGTTTCACTATTAAAAACCATTAGTGTGTTGCCATTAAAAATTTCTTCACTATAAATTAAAAAATTATGGTTCCAAGCCATATAAAATTAGCAGGTTTAAATTGTTAATAAATGTCATAAAACTTCCAAGCTGAAGAAACTACATGGAAGATATAAGATTTCATTTGTAAAATATTGAATTATTATCATTTAAAGCAATCTTCTGTCTTTCCTTAGGAAAACCTATTAACAATTTTAACATTCCACGAAATTTTTGTTACCAATTCAGTTCAAATTTTAACCAACAAATTATTATTTTAGCTTAACTGTTTATTACCACACTGAAATAATAAATGATTTAAATAAATTCTATTACAATTAAATTTAATAAAATTCTATTTACAGGAATTCAATTGAATTTGAGCATAAAATTCATTCATTCATTCAAATAATAAAAACTTAGTACCAAAAATAAACGAACCAAATAATATTCACATAAATAAATAATTTTCTATATAATATAAATAGATTAATTTTTTTTTTTATTTCATTTTATTTTTTAATTCTATTTAACCTTTCTAAAGTGATTATCTTCAATATTATAGATAATTATACGCTAAAACGTTCACACCAAATAAATACAAATTACCTTAATTTTTTTTTTATACAAAATTTTTGTAAAGCAAACAACAATAATGTCAGTATTAAAAAGAAAAAATCTATTTTTTTTTTTAAGCTAATTTCATTTTTCTAGTAACTAACTTTTATTTATGTGCAAAAATTTGACCTAATTTTCAATTCTTTCGTATACGTACCACACTGATATAATGATGATTTTTAGTATGACTTCGTTTCAAAGAATGTAGGTACATTATTAATAAAGAAAAAAACCCTAAAAATGAACCAAATAAGAAAATTCATTTGAAAATTTTTGTTAAATTGTTATTTATTATGATTTTTTTGAAAAAAAATAAAATAAAAAAACGTTTATATAAATAAAGAAACTATATAATAATAATAAATGTACCAGTACCAGCTGAAGTGTTAAATTAACTTTTATATACAATGTTTGATAAATTTCTCTATATACATATAAAAAAAATACTAGATACATTCACAAAAAACATTTTAAAATATACTAACCTATAATTTCACGGCACCCTAACGGCGACCTATACTGATATCTTTTTAATTTATGCTAACAACCGAGTAATAGGGATTCTTTATTATTATTATTTGTCGTTGTCGTCATACCCATATATATATATTTAAATATAAATATACATAAATTTATGTATGCGCATAAATTCTATAATAATTTCTTTAAAAAATAAATATAAGAAGTGTTATAAACATTAGCATCAATAGTAGCAAAAATTATATAGTTTCTAAATTATTATTGTTAGGTTTTTTAAAGTTTGAACTTCATTCTATGATAAAATAAAGATTAGTTATTTGTATATATAGCGTTTTTTATTCTCATAGCATTAATGAAAAATTAACTTTCTCTTCTTTGCATAAATGAACTTTTTTCTTTATATATATATATATCTTAAAATAATTATACGCTTTTGGTACCTTGTGAAGTTGAAGATGTTAAGAATGTAATTTTAAAAAAGGGATAAAAAAAGTCATTATAGTTTTTTTTTTCGTATAACATAAAACGTGTAGTTTTTGTAAATTATATTTATATAAATCTAGAATAATGAATGGTAATATATTTAAGATTCAATTAATATTATTATAAGCTCGAATTTAATCAATTCAAATCAAATTTGAACTATTAAACTTTTACTGGCATTTTAATGTTTGCCTGAATAATTATATAAAATAGTTTCTTAAACGGTCTATTTCATAATTAATGTTGATTGGTTATAAATCAATTCCATTTGTGGATAAATCATTTTAATTTATCATATAATTTTAACCAGAGTCGGATTAATATATGACCACATTATGTCCAAATTAACAAATTAATGATAAAATAATTTTTATTAAATAGGCTACTCTTTGCATGGTTCATTTTTCTTATCTCCTTGATTTTTTGCACTTCCTAACAAATTTTACACGAAAGTCACTTTTTTTTATTTCATAAAAGTGGGTTTGGGACCATCACCAACTTTTTTGTTCTTAGTGTAACCAAAGATCTTAATCTGGTCTTGCAAAAAAATATTTCATCAATATAAGTTTTTTGTACTCAGTTTTAAATTATGAAGTATGAAAACATTACAAAATTTTACTTTTTTATATACTTTACAAGTAATTTAAAAATAGATTTTAATTTTTTCTCAAAATTGATTAAAATCTTAAAATTCAATTAGAAACTATTGATTGAAAAATTGTTCGGTTTTAAAAGCAATATTTTTGTAGGCTGTTTTTTTTTAATTATCCATAACTTAAATTGTCCCTAGAAGGCAAAATTTTACTTTCCAATACAAAATAATTTAAAATCTTACTATGTATATGGAAATTCTTAACCAAAAAACTCGTTTAACCCAAAATTACATTGGATTACCAGTGCTAAATCTTAATGACCCTGAATTGAACAAAAATTAGTTTTACTCGAAAATTAGTTTATTACAGATAATAATAATAATTTAATATAATTTTTTTTTTTATAAGAATTTAATGTTTATTACAATAAATATAAAAAATGTTTAACACTTTTACTAAAAACAAAAACAAAAAACAGTTCAAGTTTCAATGTAATTTTGAAAGGTGCTATTTTTATTTTTATTATACATTATACAAAATAAAAAAATGTTAATAAAATTAACCTGAATTACTAAAAAACTAACCAAAAATGGTCATTAAAATTGAAATCAAACTTGAAATTTTTAGGTTTTTTTTTTTTTTTTTTTCGTACCTTATAATTTTTATTGCAATTCTTTTACATTATATCTGACCAGTTAAATTAAAAAAATTTACCTGGAACGTAATTAACGAATATACTATAATAAAAAAAAAAAAATGGAGAGTGCTACTCATCATATATGTATAAAAAAAAAAAAACTAAAATGAAACCACATAAAATTTGATTTTTTTATTATCTTGGTCTCAATTTATGTTTTTGTTTAAATTATTGAAATAATAAAACAAAATTTCATTTTCCACCAGGTTTTTAAAATAGAAATAGAAAATAACGACATACTTAAATTCTTATTATTTTACCCCAAAAAAAAGGCACATATATTTAATGAATGAAAATGAAATCGTTCACTATATGATAATGATAATACTATACTAATAAAAATTCAGATAAATTATCTGGTTTTGTAATTTTTATTTTTGAAACTGTAAAGCACAAGGCATTGATCAAATTCTGATTAACATCTAAATAAAGTCATAAATTATTTATTGTGTTGTGTTGAATTTAAATCTTAATGCTATACTTTCTTTTGTTAATAATTATTGTAGACATATTTTCTGGAAGAAAAATTTTAATAAAAAAAGATGTAAGATAAAAATTTTAATTGTTCTTATTATTTTTTTTTGGTGAAATAGGGCCACTTTTTGTGATATAATTTATATGAAGAGTTCTTCTTTAAATTTAGGGCTATATCAATTTTATTTATTTTCAATTCAATGAATTTTTAATGCCTAAAGTATGTATATATAAAAAGATATAAAATTATGGATCGCTGCAAATAAGATCTTGTCAAAACTTTTATAAAGAGTTTTGTATGATGCTTTCATAATTTGAACATAAAAAATATGATAATAATTAACTGACGAGTTAATATCAAATCAATTGCGTTCGAATTATTTGAATTATGCACGAATTATGTTATCTGTGAATTGTTTTGTGACAGTTTAATCTATAATAATGGATGGACATATACAAAAGTGCATATTTTACCAAAATCGTATGGAAAATTGTTTAATTATTGCGAGACCAAATTATGAATGGATGAATTAGAAATTTTTGGCATTTGAGTTGAATTAGAGTTCATAAGCCGCAGATAATAAACAGACGGACGAATATACAGATATGTCGGTTGAAACTTTAAAGCATGTTATTATAGTAAAAGAAAATGCACACACATTTAATCATCATAAGAAATAATGAAAATTAAACGTAATTTTTATATTATTCTAATATTCTAATGAACCAAATTCGGATTCATTTAAAAATCTAACTCAAAATACAACAATTTTACAGCATATTTAAATTTCTTTATTTTCAAACTCTACAATACAAATCTCATTTAAGTCAAATAGAAGTCAATTTCGTGAGAAATAATTAAGAAAAATTGATTCTTTTCTATATAGTCTTGTAAAAAAGAAAACTTTATTTGTATAATTACAATTCATATAAATATATTTGAACATTGTGACCTTTTCATCTAGATTAAATCTCTATAGACTTTATTCTTGTCATCGTTATATTCTCTAGTAACCTAGAAATATTTTTATATATATTTTTTTTTGTAAATGCATTTCATTTATAAAAATTAAAGTTGATAATTATCAGTTAAAATATAGTACTAAAAAATAAAGAAATATTTTTCTTTGTATGAATAATCATCATTTGAAACTAAAAGCCAGGGAAAAATTTTACTTCTTAAGTTTGTGTATTTAAAAAAAATATATATTTTCTATACAAAAATTTTCTTAAAGAAATTTTAAATATTTTCGCTATTTATTTAACGTTACCAGTAGATACACTATTTATATATAGGTATACCCTCTAGCAAAATCGTAAACTTAACTGTATAGGACAAAAAATATATAGATAGACACTTTGTAATACCTAATAACCTATTTGTCTTTCTAATTCTGTGACACTAAAGAACTTTAAAATCTTATATAATTCAAAGAATTGAAAAATTTACTACCTACTACATCGAAAACTAAGAAAAAAACTATAACAAGTGAAGGCAAACATCAAAAAACCCTTTTTTTAATAAGATAGTGTAACATTAACACTAATAAGATATTTTTTTATGCGCCCAACTCTTACCATTTTAAGTAGCATTAGCTACTGTAGAAATTGTTTTTTTTTTTACTTTTTCTTATTATTATTAAGACCAATTAGGAACAATTTCCACTTTTGGAATATAAAATGATTTGCTTTATTCTTTTCACTTTGAGAATAATTTTTTTTAGTGTTTTATATGCTGGTGAATAAGGTAAAAGATAGATTAAATTTTTTTCGTCATATAAAATATTAGTAACAATTTAATGTTTATTTTGTAAAAATGAAAAATAAACTATATAAATATGTGGTGACAAGGAAAAAAATTCTGTTTTTTTTTTGTGTTATTATAAATTTTACAAAAGTAATTTTCAACAAGAATACAAATCGAGTTTTTACTGCATTTTGTTGAACTCCTGTAAAAGAATGCAAACCAATTTAATCTACCCACAATTTTTGTATAGCTAATATAAAATGAAAAATATTACCAAGCTTTAAATAGAAAAACAATCTAGGAAGTCTGGCTTTTTTTATTATTATGTTAACAACATGAGACATAGTTTTTTTTACTTATATAGGAATATAATCATAACTGTTTATTGCCACTGTTTTTTTTGTTAAATATTTTATCTATGATCATATTTGAACTAGTTTTAATAATTTTTCATTTTAAAATGTTTAATTTGATAGTTAGATTTAAGTAAAATAAATTATAATAAAAGATATTTTTTGTTGGGTAGAAATTAACGCCAATTACTTAAAATTGTTATTCAAGAACATTCGTCCTAACTTTGCCTAATGCATGTCATTTGATTGTAGGTCAAATATTATATTGTATTTCTTTACTCAACTAAATTTGTTAATGATCCTATTTACTTACACTTATAAGATATTTCTTGATTTTTGGTAAATACTTATTCATATAAATATAAAGTTTTGAGAAACTTGGTAGAAATTCCTGCACAACACCTCAAAAAGTCATTAGGTATAATAAACTTTGAGATATTAACATCAATTAATAGTAATTTATTATCTGTTATAAATCCAATTATAACAAAATATATAAAAATAATTTAAAAATTATAAATCTTGATAAAATGTTGATAAAATGTCTTAATATTAAATGTCTATAACAAAAGCATTGTTACACTAATCTGGGTCCCTGGTTACTCTAATATTCGGGGAAATTAAACAGTCTCACTAAACAGGGTTCTGACAACTGTTTCATTCAACCAATCTTAGTTCGGCTGAATGAATAAAAACCCCAAACTGCAGACAAGCTAAGAAATTCTAACTCAAACTATCAAAGTACCAAGTGTGCCTACTAACAAACTTTATATCTTAAGGATAATACAATATGTGGATTGGCCACGGTGATGATATTGGTATGTTCCTCCAACTAAACTAAATCTAAATCTAAAATCTTCATAAAAATAGTTTAAGTCTATAATTCAGTCTGTAGATTCATGAAATGAAAGTTAAGAAGATTTTCACATGATTTATATATAAATTTTTAAATATTTATATCAAGAACTTACATTATAATGATGATAGGGGTAATAAATAATATAATGATTAATGGATTTGTTCAATAACTTACTTAGTTCCAGATATACACGATATTTCTTTCCCTGACAATTCCGATATAATATATAATGAATTTTATTATTATTATTTTGATATATAAATGATAAAAAATTCATAACAAACCATCTCCCAAATATAATAATCAAAATTCTTCAGAAAGAACCTGACACTTCCCATTAAAGTCAGTTACAAAAAATAATGATTATAGTAAATATACTTTCATTTCTATATTAAATATTGAGAATAAATTCCTTTTTTAAAATCATATTATAGTAAATGACATAAACATGACTACAACCATAAATAATTGAACATTAATCATACAAAAGTTAACCTAATTAGTTTTTAACTAAGTATTATATTCAGGTCGCCAGGAGAAAAGAATCTGTCATAATCAGTTATAAATTAAAAAGAAATTCAAATCACTTTTTATTTCATTTCCCTAGCAATGGAAAAATTTATATTATTTTTAGATAAATTTATGAATCATTTAATTTATCAACGATAAAGTAACAATGTAATAACATTAACACAACGTGTATCTGAATGACCTCTTCTAAACATATAACCTGTAAATCAAAATGTTTATATATATAATGAAAAAAAAAATCGAAAGTTCTTTAATATAATTTTATTGCAAGTGAAAAAAGGTTTTTATTTTTATCATTAAAATAAAAACACTTCCACTTTGTATACTTCCAGCAGAGAAAATTTTTCGCAGTTATCAACACACTTCCATATGAAATTAACACTCTACATATAGAAATATTAAAAAAAGATGATTATTTTAAATCTTATAATTATAATAATAAAATGACCTAAAAATAATTTAATAAAAAAAATTTACTTTCATATCTTTATGTATTTATAGTTTTTCATTTTGTATTTCAATGTTTTTTATTTTATTAACGTTTCTTTTCATCCTGTAAGTTACAGCTTATCACAAACTTTTTGGGTTTAAATAAAAAAATAACTTAGTCTCTATTTTTGTGTATTGAAGTTTCATATATTTTTGTTATTATTTTAGGAGAGCACCTGGATTTTTTGTAAATGTTATTTTTATATGAATAAATGCATAATTCAATTATAACTATAAGAGTTTTTTTTTTGTTAGCTTTGTGCAAAAAAAAATTATCAAAATATGCTAAACATGTACAAAGTATGTAACAATTTATGAGACGTCATGTTACATTTTACCTATATTTTATGCGGTTTTATTCATTCATTCATATTTTTGTGCATTTATGATGTTTTTACTGTTGTACTGTTTTTTGTATATAGAATCTGTACATCACACAACATATTACATATATATAGCTAAAGATACTTTATATGATTTTTTTTTTTTACATAAAGTTGTTCAAAAAATTGAAATAAATGTTCCCATGCTTGTTGATTTATGATTACTTACTCTCTTTAAAAAAACATTGAAACGGTATTTTTGCAATTTTATACATAAAAAACATAAAACTATATTTTAAAAATTATATACGTCACAATATGTTACGATCGTTTTTGATGTCGATTATAATAGGGTGCTGGTTTATAAATATATATTATTAGTAAATTATTAGTTGTGGTTTACTTTTAAATTAATTAAGTATATTGACTATTTTAGTATTGTTTGTTCAGTGTCTGTAGACTAAATTAGGTTAAACAATTTGAAAATAAATGCAGTTCTCATTTTTAATTTTTCCGGGAACAATATTTTGTATAGAATAGAATATAAAATATTGTAATAGATCAAATCTTTTCTAGTGATTATTACAATTTGGATAATCTTGTAACTCATATGTTTCAAGGAAATCGTTATAATTTTCTCGTATGACAAGGTTTCAACCATTTAGAAATCATAGAATAACCATAACGAAATATAAAGTTTGGGAAAACCAAAAATAAATTTAAGATTTTTAACTATAAATTTACTATATAAATGAAATAACTTCCTGCAAAATTCTAATTAACTTTATGTTTTCTTTGCTACATGAATATTCAACTAAAAAATAATAATATTTTTATTTTTTTCATTTTCTAGATAAACGATTTCTCGTATATTTTTTTGTTAATTAATATATTATATAAATATAGTATAAAAATATGTTATCGCAAAAGAAATCATCAACATCATATTATATATTTTTATTATGTCTGCTAATATCATCAGCTACAAGTGCTCGTAGATCTAGAATTGATATGCCATCAAGTATAATAAAATCTACAGAAAATTCCATACCATCAACATCACCACCAACTGATAATATCGCCGTTTCATCAGAATCAGAAATATTAAATGAACCAGCACCAATATCATTAGTTACACCACCCAGAGAAGGTGTATTAGAATTACCATCACCATTGCCATCATCAATGTACTCATCAATATCATCATCTGAAGAACAAGCTGAATTAAATAAAGATAAAAATGATAATACTTTAATTAATTTACATCAACAACATTTAGGATCAATGGGTGGTACTAATAATATTAATAATGTTCCTGTTACTGATACTTCATTAGATTCAGTTAATGCTAATGGTCAAATTGATGAATATTGTGATCCTGATATGATTTCATTTGAAATAATTACAGGGTAAGTTAATAAAGTAGATTTTACATAGCTTATCAAAAAGATTTACAATAAAAAAAAAATTATTTGGTAAAAAGTGCATAATTTTAATGTAAATAATTGTAAAAATTTATTTCCTTATTTTTTTTGTATATTCATTGACCTTACAACACCTGATATTTATGTAATTTAAATTTCAATCAAATCGCCGCTATCAATAAACTACTGTAAATCATAAATTGATTTAATAATTGAATTCTTAGAAGTTTATATTTCTATCTATAACTTCATCCACACTTTTTAATGGACAGTAAACGAATCATATATAGAAAAAAAAAATTCTTGTATGATTTTGTAATTTAAATTGTACTTTAACCAAAACGATTAAAAAAAATGTAAATCAAGCTTCTTTGAATAAAAATCATTGAAAAATAATCAATTTTTTAAATTATAGGAAATATTTTTTTTATAATAATTTTTTTTTTATTGCCAGATATGTTTTTTCTGCCCCAGGAAAATTATTGGAATCATTACCGGGTACACTGATGTTAACAGATTGTTTAGAAGCTTGTCAAAGTAATGAATCTTGTAATGCTATTAATTATGAAACAGGACTTTGTGTATTATTTTCATCTAATTCTGATAAATTACCAGGTAAGTTTTAATATAATGTTTTAAAATAATAATCTGAATCTGAATAATGAGAAAATATATTATTAAGGATTTTCTATTTCTTAAGAAATAATTAAATTCTATCTAAACTACAGAAAAAAATAAAAAAATTTATTTGCGTTTTATTTAAATTTAAATTCATTGATTAGTACACTTAGATTAAAATTAATGGAACAAAAATCACGATTTCAAAATTCATTGGAAAATTTTCATGAAAGGATTTATTATAAATTTCTGAAATATAATTTTCAACTAACTATTTAGTTACTTAATGATGGGGTATAATAAAAATTGATTTGATGAATAATTTTTTGTAGGCGTGGAAGCTATTAAGGAACATTATTTATATAAAATTTATAATTTATTCTTAAAAAAGTATTTTAGATAAAACTACTTTGTATATTATTTTAATAAATGTTCACTGAAATTATTATTATATTTTGATAAATTTTCTACTCTTAAATTCATGATAAATTTTTATATGAAATATTTCACTGAGAGCTAGAAGGTTTATTTGAAAGGAAAAAAATTGAAATATTGAAATATAGTAGGTTTTATTTAATATTACTAATAGTTCCTTCCGGGTTGAAATTAAAATTATTATATAAAATATTAAATTGAAATCTAAGTTTTTCGTGAATATGAGAACGAATATTTTTATCTGACATTTTCATTAATTAAAAATTCATTTTATAGCAGTGATAATAGTAAATTTTAGTTGAAGAAATAATTTTTTTGCAATAATTCATTTCTGCAATTGAAATGTATTTATATATAAATATTTAATATTTAATTTTAATGATTATTTATATTTTTGTTTAGGTGCTCTTTCCAAATCACAATTTCCAGTATTTACAATTTATGCTCAAAAGGTGTGTTTAGCTGTAAGGCCATGTAGTAGAGCATGGTGTGTTGATCATGTTCAAGGACATAAATTAAGTAATTATGTGAAAAAAACATCAAATGCTAATACTAGACAAGAATGTTTTGAACTATGTCTCGGAGAAAATGAATTTAAATGCAGGTAAGTTTCATTTTAAAAAAAAAAAACAATTACCTAAATTATTTATAATTAAATTATGCTAAAATCAATAAATTACCAGATATAATAAAAATAAAATAATGTTAAATTCAAAAACTTTATAGCCAATTTCAATAATTAAATTAGCTACTTAAATGCTTAAGTCTGGATGAAAAGAATGATTTATTGTGTTAATTTACACATAAAATTTATCTAACTTTATAATATAATTTTAATGATTTATTAGAAAATTATTTTTAATCAATATTCCGAAATATTCTAATGAAAAATAATTTTATATAATGTTGGTAATGCCCATTTATGCATTAGATAATTGGAAATAGCTATTCAATTTTTACTCCATAACTATTTTATGGGTAATATAAAATCAATATTTCTTGTAATACGATTTATTTTCAAATAACGATGCATTACATAAACCATCTAATATCTTTTTTCATTATAATGTTATTTAATGTTATTACAGATATTTATGTACATACACGAGTATGTTCTATTTAAATTCAGTTTTACTATATAGATTTATATAAATTTATCTAGGAATACGGAATTTTCTGCAAAACCTATTACAGTTTTAAATAATAATTAATTTTATACTTCTAAGAATTTTATTAAAAGAATGAGAAAAAGGGGAAGTAATGAAAATGATGTATAACAAATTCTACAGGTGTTTAACATTATATTGAGATAGATGAGATTTTTTTTTTTTTTTTTTTTTTTCAATTACAATGAAAATCAAAGATCAGTAAACTTTAATAGCTACTTACTAGAGTTACACATAGAACTAATTTGACCATTTGCGTAAGGAAGAAGTTTTAATACTGGAAATAAGTTAAATGAAACCAATAGGGCAACACCTGATCATTAAATGAAATTTTAAAATAATTATTATTGTTTAGATAAATCGGAAGGAAATATTTGGAATTAGGAAATCGTTTTTAATGTATTATTATTAATTATTATATTTATGTAGTTACCAACGAATCAATAATAAATCTTTCTTTCAAATCGAACTCTTGGCTTGTTACTGAATATTGTAATTATGACTATATAGAAAATATGGTGTTACCAAATATATGAAAATATTTCCATACAATTTAAAATTATTCTTATTGTTTTAATATTGAATACTGTATTACAACAAAAGCTTAATTTAATTATATATCAATTACACAGCCTCTCTAGTCCATAATTCAAAAACTAACTGCAAATTAAAATGAAGCCATGCTTAAAATTACACTATATTATGCGTCTCATAAATATAATATTGTATATAATTAATTTTACATAATTATATAATTACAAATTACAATTGTCTACTATTAAATATCCGATTGTATACCTAACTCTGTTTAAATCTGATTTCTTACTTTATCTATAATACAATGTAAATCATAAATTTTTGCGTTTTTATTTCAACTTAAAACAAAATTACTTATAGACATATATTTAGTTATGGTCGGTTTAATATGGTCAGTTAAATATGATTTAACTGAAGAAATTTTCATTCTACAAATTCTAACATTATTTTTTTTAATAAAATCTTATGTGAAAAGAATTACAAAAAAAAAAAAAAAAAAACAGTTGAAATTTTTTGAGTAAATAATTTAATATTTTAGAAAAAGTAACATTAAATTATAGATTATGATTATGGTTATAATTGTACCGATACATCATAATCTAATTCAATAAAAATTGTTATTTGAATTTATATATCTAATAATTATGTTTTTAATAATTTATAATTCAATAAATAACAATTTATAATTTCATAATTAATAATTTTTATAAAATTATTTAAATTTTATTTAATTATTTAAAATTGAGACCGTGACAAAAGGAGGTGGAAATAGTCATCAAAATTAACACCTTATGTATTAAAACAACAGAAACATATAAAAAAATGACGTAACATAATTTCAAAACATTAAAATCTGTACGGAATTTTGAATTAATTCATATTTGAACTGTTTCTTATACATAAAAGAAAAACCTAAAATCTTTTTTGTAAACTTGAAGGATAATTATAGTAACGGCAAATGAGAGTAATAAAATATCTATAAAAAAAAAATTGTGTGTAGCGTTAAAAAATAATATCTTAATAATAGGTTAAAATCAGTTCAGTCACTCTTTGAAAACATATTTTTATGATAGGGTATGATTTTTCGGTCATTTTTTTTTTTTTGTTTTTAGTTAAAAACTGTCAAAATATTAAATAATAACGCTATAGAGTATACGGTTAATTATTTTATATATATTATTATTATTTTTATTTTTTTGGTTAGCTTACGATAAACATTAAAAAGATACATAAAAAAAAATTATTATGCTATAAAAATTTGAAAATAATTACGATATATTTTTCGTGTTAGTTAGGTGAAATGAAAAAAAAAACCTGTAATTTAAAATTAAAAACATGATATGAAACCTAAATTTGAGAAGAATTTATATTATAGGAAAAAATTAATGAAGCGCCGGATGGTTTTTTTGTTGTTTAGTAGTAAATATGTAATCTATTAAATAATAACTTAATTTGAAATTAATATCTTTGGTTCGCTGAACTAATGCTTCAGATATAACAGTTAATCTTTAAAAGATTAATTACTCAAATAGTCATCACGCAAGGTTCTTAATTATGACTACAAAAAAAAAATTGGAAATAAATTAATATTAGACAATTATTTTCCTGGATATCGTACAATTTTATTTTTATTCCCCAAGTTTTTGATTCTGGCTTTTAAGATGAATTGAAGAGGAGTCAGAGTCAATACTATCTTATAAAGTCTAAATTTTAATTTTCATTGCTTAAATATGTTAAAAATCAACATTAACTTAGAAAGTATCATTTAAAGTTTTAAGTGATGTAGTAAAGATATTCATATTTCCAAAAAAATATTAAATTCAATATTATTTCAGAAATTTTGCCGGTTTCCAAATTTAGTTATACCAAAAGAAATTGCTTACTTAAACTTTAAATATTATTTAATGTGAATATTTTAAAATAACATTTATTTTATAAAATTTTGGATATTTAAATAACTCCTTAATAAATATTTTATTATTAATTTAATTAAATTCATTGAAATATACAAATATTTAAATTTTATTTTTGCATAACATTTTTACTTTAGATTACAATAAAAATTATTAAACTTTCTTTTCTATAATTAATCATTTTTATAATTTAAACTCGTTACGAATAATTTATAAGCAAAATTATGTTTATAATTTTTGCATTGTAATTTAAACAAATCATTATTATGTATATGAAAAAAGAAAACTGTTTTCAAAATAAACATAATTTTACCATAATGGTGAATTCAAAAAAAATTGATAACCTGTTGATTTTCACAAATTAACACACAGTTTGACTTCCAATTATTACTTCAATTTGTATATAATTTACAAGATTGTAAATCAAATAATGCCATCTAATAGACGAAATCATACTAAAATTCATTCTTTTGTTAATATAGCATACAATAAAAGATCATGGCTCACGACAAATAAATAGAAAATTTCAGATTTAAGATTATATTAAAAATTCGTGATTATTCTTATTTATATATTTAGAATTTTCATCAAATATAATAAATTTATCATTGTGCAAATAATAATTTTTTTGTATTTTGTATATTTTAATAAGTTATCTCATAAATATTTCTTAATGTGCTACATAAAAAATAAAAAACAAATAATAAAATTATAAAATTAATAATATTAATGATTCCGAAGGGGCTTTTTAGCATCCTTCTTTTGAATAAAAATTGGGCTAAAGTTCTCTCCATCACTGAAAAAATTACTTAATTCCAAACTTTAAGTTTTGTATTATATATTTATTTAAATATAATAAATCGTGATATTAAATTGACAAGTTTCTTGCTCATGATTTTACAATTGTATAACATAACTTTTTTTTTTCATAGATATTATACGGAAATCTTATGATAATTATATGTTTAAATAGATACGCATAATAATGAACCGTTAAAATTTTGAAATATATTTAAGATTAATTGTTAAAGATTATTTCCTTTATATGTTTAGAAATATTGTAAATTTTATACAGTTTAAAACAGTTCTATATCAAGAATTACGAAAATAATTTATTGAGAATTTTTCTTTAATTAACCAATTATGAATTGAACAGTTTGGTAATTTAAATTATAATTTTGCAAAATATAGTTTTTATTTCTATTCAAGGAAATTTTTAATTTATGATAAGAAAAATTAAAAGTATTTAAGTGTTTAAACATGCCGAAAGGTCAGCCTTAGCAGTTTGTTCTTTTAGCAAAATTAAAGGATTATTATAAAATAATGACAATTTATGTTATTTTTGACTTTATTATAAATTCTAATAAATAAATTTTGAAATTTTAAAATTTAAATAAATTAATTTATTTAAAATGATTAATTTTTTCTTATTATTAATTAAATAAAATGAACTCTTAGTCTCGTTTTAACTAAAATAATAATTGCTGATTGCTGTAGCTTCTATTTTAATAATTTTATTCGTGAAATTAAGTTTATTTTTGTTGTGTTAAAATTTATCATCAACTAAAACGTAATGATTTAAAGGACACAGAAAATTACCTTTACCAGACTAATTTTGTACGAATTTCTAAATTCTTATGTGTCCAATTTACCAAAAATTAAATATGGCAGGAATCGTTTAATACAAATTATAAATACTCAATGAAAATCGGTAATTCCTAAAAGGTTCAATGTAAAAAATGTAAGAATTCTATGCGAAAATGGTAAAATCAATTTAAATGTTAAAACTGACAAAAATATAGTCTGTTGTACAAGTAGCAATCCTGCCGACGAAAATATTAAAGTTATTTCTGTTCTTTCATATCGCAAGTTAGAAAACCCAGCAAATTTTCAATAAATTTTTTATTTAGTGAATTTTTTTTTCTTTTCTAATGAATATCGGTTCTATGGGTCTCCGTAGCTTAGTGTAATATACAGTGTTTTATCAATGCTGAGGTTCTGGTTTGATATGTTAAATGTTTACATTTTACCACCTTTACATGAACAAAATTACAAAAGACGACCCAATATAATGAAAACTGCCTGGTGGATCTCTCTAAAAAAAAAAATATCGTTTCTTTACTATATTTTATAGAATTCCAATAATAAATTTTTTATAATTTTTTTTTAAAAGTTATAAATTTTATGTTTATTATCATGCTAACAAATTAATAAAAATTAAACTATAAAAATATTTCATTTCTACTAATGAAATTCCAAATGAATTTTTTTTGATTACTTATTTAAAATTATTATTTTTATATCTTGTTTTATTTAATTTTCTGTTTTGTTTTTCAAATTTTCATTTATATTACTTTCATTATTATAGAATATTAAAAATCTTTATGATTTATGTTAATATATCTAATGATGATCAGTGATCACTTATTTATATTGTCTTTGAAATTTTGTTGACCATCGTCGGTCGCTGATCTTATAAAATGAAAAATATAAAATTACATAATTTTTTTATTTTTGTATATATAAATAATATTTTCTTTGAATTAATAAAATGATCAATTTTTATTTATTATTTCGTATATTTTTATTGTTCGGAGTCGTTCAACTTTTATATTATATAAAATGATTTCGGTATAATGTAACATATCAGGTGAACAGAGGCTGTAGGTACAAATAATCCATAAAATCAAAAACATAAATTTTTTGTAATTATTTCAATGTTGGAAAATAAAATATGCAATTTTGTTATGTTTTCTTTGATTTTTATTTCACTAGTTGCAATTGTTTCCAGCAATAAATAATGTATTGAAAGTGATGTTAATTATATAGACACTGAGAGAAAAAAAAATATACAAGGAAATTTTTACTTAAATGAAATTATGATGATTTTTTTTTTTTTATTATTTATTTGAGTAAAAAGGAAATAAAATCTATAAAAAAAATACATATAATAATAAAAAATAACTTAAAAAAAATTATGTTTATTTCCTATAAAAAAAATGTATAATAACAGAAGAGGTACAATTATATAATTAAAAGTAAACACACAATTTTATATACAATAAAAGTAATTGAAAAAAAAGTTGATGTATAAGAATTAAATCAGAGAGGTTGGCATCGTACCTATGGTGTCGTTATGTTTGGCGGTTATATAACAAAAAGAAAAGGGGTGTAACACATTATCAAATAAAATAACAAAAATTACTTACTGATGAGAATGGAAAACTTCAGATATGGTAGAACTGCATTCACATACATTGCGGGATACTATATTACCGAATTAATTCTTACAATCATTTAATTTATGGAATTGTTGATTTGATTGTTGTGGTCAAAAATTATCAATTGGAAAATATTCTTTTTGTTTTGTGTATTTATATAAAAATATTATTTGGTTTAATTGTAAGTTTTTGATTGAAAATTATAATAATATTATATTATTACATTTTCATATAAAAAAGTCCTATGCTATTAAAACGAGTTTCTTGTGTTTTAATAACGTACAATTTTCTTGATCATTATAACTAATTGACTAAATGAATTGAGCGGAAATGGTGTACGTCTTGATTATTTGATTAAATTATCAGAAATGCATTTTTTAGGATTCTTGAAAAAAATATTATTTATTACGAAATTCAGTATAACATAAATGTTAGATTAATTTTCATTAAATTCCATTCATTTTATTTGTTTGAATGATAATGTTGAAATAAATAATCGAAACTCAAAATATTCTGATTTCATTCACTATTAAAATTATGTAGTACATATATATATTACAAATTCAAATCAATTCAATTGGTAAAATGTATACTTCAAATTGAACCATTTACAAAGTTGAGTCTCAAAAGTATAATTGAAAATTTTCATCATAATTACTATGAGTTTATGTGAAAACTTTCATGGAATGAAAATATGGAAAATTCTTAAATAAATTGTTCATTATATTTCTGATTATGACTATTCCAGAAATGTATTAAATAAAAATTAACGTTTCAAAAGTAGCCAAATCCTTACAAAGATGCAGAATTATATAAAAAATGTTTAGCTTTATTTGTTTAAAGTTTTGGATTGATAAGTTCAGTGGATCCAGATAAAATGTTACGAATGATACGATACTTTTACAAATATTTGTAGTGAATATCATAATTATTAGTTTTTTTCTTTTTAAAATTCAGAACTTTTAGAAATTTGTTCAAAAAATTAACGCTATATAGATTTATCTAAATAACTTTTTTATTACAAATTCTCATTATTATTTATATTATATTTCCGGTATAAAAAAATTACATAAAAAACATGTAAACAAAAAAAAAGTTTAATACTTTTTCAAATTGCGTATATATAAAAATATCAATAATAATGATGATTTTGATACTATATCCAGATACAAAAAATTAATAATAAATTTACTTCCACAACAAACAAAAAAAAAAATTGGAACGCGTGTAGGTAATTTATCCCTAAAACTTTCTACAAAAAAAAAAAATAGCGCCCATAAAACTTTCATTGTATTCAACTGTTAAAACATCAATTAAACTCATCCAAAAAGTATCTATATATAATTTTATCCACCAACGATCAAAATTTTTAGAAGCAATATCTTCAATCGAAACAATAAAAATAAACATTCCAACTCAACCATCCAGTAGGTGTTAATGTATAATGCTCTAAAAAATTAAAACAGTAATTTATTTATTTTTTATAAACCTAATCAATGGCAATCAAAATGATATACCACACCTGTAATTTAATCAGAATGACCCGAAATTTGTTACAATAAAAAATAAATCTCTTGATTTATCAACAAATTCACTACAAATAAAGTTATTAATAGTTTTTAAAGTTTTGATTGTTGTTTACCCAAAAAAAACATAAAAAACCAACCAAATACAATTAATAATTTAGTTAATTTTTTTTTTAACTCAAACTGAGTTTTTGTTTTTACAATTCATTTGGAAAAACACTACTGACCTACAGAATAATTTATTTTCATGAAGTTTTAAAAGCCTTTATATTTTGACTATAAACAGTTACTTACCTGTAGTCAGTTTACCTATGGTCAGATAGTCAATTAAAAATTGTAATGATGGACTCCTTAAGTATAAATTTTTTTTTTTTTAAATAATAATTATTTATTATTTTATGCAAAATTTATTTAAAAATAAAAATTTCATTATTATTTTTTTGTTCATTGTTTTTTGCTAAAAGCTTAATTTTAAAATTTACATAAAATCTCCGTAGGTGCTTTAAACTTTAGTTAAAAGTTAGGTCAATTGTAAGAGCTATTAAAAATAAAATTGACTTCAGGTGAGATTTTTATTTTTAAAGATACAAAAACATATTTTAATTGTTATGAGTTTTTTTGCGAAATTATAATATTAGGCATAATTGTAATTTCAAGGTTTCTTTTGTCTTTTTATACAACATCAATTTTAGGCAATTTTTATGTTAATCGATCAGATAAAAGGTTTTATGAATATTTTTTTTTATATGTTTAAAAATTGTGTTTTTCAATGAATCTATTTTTATTTAAGATATTTTTATGATCTAAATTTTTTGTGAAGTTAATTTTATCTTTTAATTCATATTTCAACATTATACAATATGAAAAATATTTTAAAAATTGTCTGCTAATTTCTTGTGATTAATTTTAATTAGTTATTGTAGAAATCTTTAAATTTCAATTTAGTTTAATATTTAAAATTTAAGTTAGTTTTTCAACATATATTTCAACATCAAAATTTGCTATTATATGATGTACTAAATAAGGAAATAGATTTTTGATTTTTTAAAAGAAAGTTATTATAGTTAAGAAAGATTTGTAATAGTAAATTTTCCCTTAGTAATCACATACTTTTTACATAGCAATTGATATCATCATCGGATATTAATTTAAGTTTTCTTACACATCATTTTGATATATTTTATATTAAAATAGTTTAATTGAAGTGAACCATATTTTAATAGTCAAATTAATCTTGATATAAAATGTGATTTTATTTGCATCTCGGCTGCGATTATAAAGTTGTTTTCTGCAACTGCGTCACGAAACCAACAAAAATGGAATTTATGATTGACTCTATGAAACAAAAAATCGACAAAAAAATCAACGCAATTGTAAAACAAGCTTTTAACTAATTATCCGGCAAGCTTCTAACTAATTATTTTAATATAATGTCGGCTAAGGCTCATTTATATAATATCTAATACAAAATTTAGGGCTGATTTTTCAATATCTAATTATATATTAATGTTAACCAGAGCAGGTATTCTTATAATCTGTAATTTACAATAGTTCTCATTAAACTAGAAGTATTACTTGTTTTGTAAATCTTAGAATACGGGGTTGTATTGATTAGATCACTATCCAGCTAACAAAAAATCAATTGAAAAATATAATTTTAAATATTTTGTGACAACGAAACTTTTTTTGGCAGAAAGTAATATCTTTAGCATCCCAATATTAATTGGGATTTGTACTCCTCTTGTTATTGAATCAGTTAACAACACTACTACCTAATAATAAAAGTGTTAATAATGTTACGAACAAAGGTTAATTTAATAAAATAACTTTTGACATCAAAATCAAATTTTAAAATTTGATTCATTCTCTTCAACATTATTATTTAATCAAAAATAAATTATATGTAATTAAATAATATATTAAATACTGTTATATTAAAGTATCCTCTTCAATAAAAATCGATTGTTGTGAGCGTTGTTCAAATTTGAAAGCATCCACATAGATTTGAATTAAACTAATTACCAAATAACCTTCAATAATAATAAAAATAACAAATTTATTTTATTTTTTAGATCTGCAAACTTTTATCGTGCAACTCGTAAATGTGAGCTTTCTGAAATGGATCGTATAACATTATCGGGATCTAGTGCATTTCAAACATCTGAAACTGCAGATTATTTAGAAAATAATTGTGCAGAAGAACCAACTAAATTATGCGAATTTAAACGTTTATCTGGTAGAATATTAAAAACAGTTGATTCTGTATACCAGGATGTTGGAAGTATTGATGAATGTCGTGACTTATGTTTAAATTCACCATATAGGTAGGTATTTTTTTATATACAGTTTTTACTCATAACAAAAAAAAAAAATATTTTAATGATGTACATGTAGACAACATTAAACAAAAAGTGTTTGTTTAAAGAAGATACTTTCTAAAAATTAATATTATTAATAAATATGTATTTGATGAGGATTAAAGATTATCATAAATTTGCCATTTATAGATAAGAATTACATATTTTATATAGAAAGAAAATAACATAAAAACTATTACTATTTATACATAATTTATATTATTTTTATGTTTTAGATGTCATTCATATGATTATGGTGACACTGGTGATATGGTATGTCGTCTTAGTCATCACAGTCGTGCAACATTAACTGATATTCAAGATCCATATTTAGATGTACCAGAAGCTGCCACTTATGAATTATCATCATGTTATAATGTTTCAATTGAATGTCGTTCTAGTGATATGGTAGCTAGAATACGTACATCAAAATTATTTGATGGTAAAGTTTATGCAAAAGGTTCACCGAAATCATGTTCAGCTGATGTTAAGAATTCACTTGATTTTGAGTTACGCATGGGATATCAAGACTTAGAGTGTAATGTCCGACAAAGCGGTTCTGGTCGTTATATGAATGATGTTGTTATACAACATCATGACATGATTGTAACATCATCAGATTTAGGTTTAGCTGTAACATGTCAATATGATTTAACCAATAAAACTGTATCCAATGAAGTTGATTTAGGTGTTACTGGTGATATTGAACCAGCATTGTCCGAAGAAGTTATAGTCGATTCACCAAATGTTATTATGAAAATTACATCAAGGGATGGTAGTGATATGATGCGTTCAGCTGAAGTTGGTGATCCGTTGGCATTACGTTTTGAAATTTTAGATCATGACAGTCCATATGAAATATTCGTTAGAGAATTGGTTGCTTTGGATGGTGGTGATAATGCTGAAATAACATTAATTGATTCAAATGGTTGTCCAACTGATCATTTTATAATGGGACCAATTTATAAAAGTGCAATTTCTGGTAAAATTTTACTGTCACATTTTGATGCATTCAAGTTTCCATCATCTGAGGTTGTACAATTTCGTGCTTTGGTACAACCTTGTATGCCAACTTGTGAACCAATACAATGTGATCAAGAAGATGTAAGTGGTGAACTGAAATCTCTTATTTCATATGGAAGGAAAAAACGTTCAATTAACGAAACAGGTAAATTTTTTTTTTTTTTTTATGTTTTCAATTTTGATGAGATTGTTTTTTTTAATTTAAACTGTTGTACAACAAATGTTAAATCTGATTTGTAGTCAGATCGTTAATCATATTTTTTTTTTGTTCAAACTTATTAAACATATTTCTCATTATTAATTGTAAAAATTCTTTTATGTTTCGTATCTGTTAATTTTCAAGTGAATTTTAATAATAATATTTTTTTTTTTCATTTTTTATTTATCTTTGCAAAAACAACACAAAAATAACATATATAGAATCATCATTGCGACGACGTTTACGACGTGAAACAACTAACAACAAACCAAACCAAGAAGATTTACTTTTGGTTCAATCAATACAAATAACAGATAAATTTGGCTTTGAAAAACAACAACAATCTAAAACATCATCGAACGGTATCGATAGTAACGAGACAGTATTTATGGCTGGTACTGATTCAACAGGATTCTGTGTGAACGGAATAGGTAAGTGATTAATTTTTTTTTTAGTTAAATCTTGTTGATTGTGTAATTATGTAATTTTTATGATTTTTATGAAAAAAAAAGAAAACGGTAGAAAATATTATTATGATGTATACTAATAAAAAATAATGAAAATAATTTAACATTTTTTTTTTTTTAGGTTTAATATTTGCTAGTACTGTGTTCTTATTAGCACAATTGGTTGTAATTGGAATTTGGACATACCTATATCAGCGACGTGGTAAACAAAGATTATATAAAGGTGATTTAGGTTCAACATCATATGTTGGTTCATCAACTGTTGTTATACCAACAACAACATCAGGATTATCTGGTAGTAGGGCTGATTCATTATGTAAATTATATGATAATGGATATTCTGGTCGACATGGTCGTCAATTTTAGAATTTTTTGAATACAAGTATTAATAACAACATTAAAATGTGTAAATATATAATTTTTTTTTTAATATATTTTTACAATTTTCAGATTAAATTAATCAATTTTCTTATATTAAAAGTAATTTTTCACAAATTTAATCTGAAAATAATTATATATAATATTATTAGCTATTTTTTAATTATATTTTTATATATTTTATTTTACAGAATCAAGACAACCGAATTAAATTAACTGAACCCTCTAGAATATTTAACTTTATAGATTTAAATAAAAATAGAAACAGGATTACAAATATACCGAATTATTTTTGATAAATTGTATTGCAGAAAAATCAACTTCGTCTTTGATGTGATAAATTACATAAAACAATTTTTTTTAAATTTTTGAACAAATCATTACATAAAATTTACACACCTCAAAACACATAATTTAATTTTCTTAAAAAAAATAATGAAAATTTTCAAATAATTAATAAAATAGTACATAAAAAGAATGTAATTTTAAGTAATCTATAAAATATTGAAAACTGAACATTGAAATTAAGAAAAAACATAAAAACAAAATTTAATATTATTAATTTATAAGGATATCAAAAATATAATAAAAAAATTTGTGCCTCTGACAATAACAAATTTGATGATTTATCTTATTTTTTTATGATAATTTTGTATCAAAATACCATAAAAAAATACATTTCTACAAATGAAATTTAAAAAAAAAAATTGTAAATTTGTAATGTAAAAAACACATAATTTTTTCTTGAGTTCAACTTGAATAAATGAAATCGAAATTTTAATAAAATCGAAAATTTATTTATATTATATTTATTTAATTAACGCAATTCATATCACATAATAAAAATGCATTTATATAATTATATATTTATTTATTTAATTAATTTTTATTTTATAATTTTTATTTTTAATTTTATTATATATTTTAATATATTTTAATTTTTTTTTTTTTTTTTTTGGTTTTAAATTAATTTAAGTCAAATTTTATGTTCTTTATAAAAAAATGAAATTTATTTTTTTGACATTATATTTGAGTTGAACTCATGAAAAATAATTGTAGTCTTTTACAAGGAAAAATTAAAAAAAAAAAAGGATAATATTTTTAAAATATTGTACATAAAAACAAATTTTTTTATTGTACTTTAGTTTTGAAAACAATTTTTTTTAAGCACTCAATATTATTATTATTATTTTTTTCTTGTATCCAATAAATCTATAAAAATTAATAAAATATTTAATAAAAAAAAAAAAATATGTCGAGTTTTTAGAGTTTTTATTTTCCTTGTTAATTATAATTTTTTCAGAAGATATTAAAATACCAGAACTATATGATTTTATAACTATTAGATACATTTCTTCTTTTTTTTGCATACTCAAAGTAAAGGCTGGGCTACATTGTTTCGATCGGTTCAGTTTCGATTTGTTTCACAAAGTTCAAATTTCACGTCTCCATATATTTTATATGGGAAATCGATTGAGTTGACACAGGTCGAATTGGAATGAATCGAATCCAAAGAGTTTGGAACGATTTAAATTTTTCCAATCCAATCCAAACTGAAGGAAATCTCATGAGGAATGATTGCAATCGATGCTATATGTTCAGACTACTTACCAGTCGAATCGAAACTAAACTGAACTGATTGAAACAATGTAGCCCAGTCTTAAGACTTTATTCATTAGGATAAATAATTTGTGTATTTTGATACAGTTAATCGTATGCCATGTAATTATAATATACATTGACTACTAAATATTCTTCATTTATTGAATTGACACTTAAACTGTAACAAATTTAATATAATTTACATGTGAATTTCTATTGGTATACATTATGACATTAATGTGATCAGAATTGGTCCGTATTGATTTAAAATGTGTTAATATGGAATATTACACAGCTGAAGCCATAATTGTTAAATGGATAACGATTTTCGATTACAAAGATTATTATAATTCTTGCATTGAAACCATTTTTCTATTTATTATTGTATAATGATATTAAAAACAAGCAAAATACTAAAAACAATTCAACATTTTTAGAGTCAAATTTTATTTATTTGGATTTTCTGACCATTAACATGAAAAAAAACATTGATTAACTATCAACGAAAGTGATAGAAATTATGAATGACTAGTAATCAAAAAGTATGACTAATAATTTCCTACAATTTTTATGTTATGGTTACAAATATATTTCATTATTATGCTCTTTATTCCTCAAAATTTGAAATTTATGTTTGAAAGATATCATATTCAGGTTGGCCCACAAATTTATCATAATATTTATCATAAATCATATATGAAATTATTAAAGAAGCGTTACACTTTCTCTAATTAAATTTCGAGAAAAAAAATACCATTTTTGGTTATACAGAATTTTAAAACAACAGATTTACCATTAATAATTTAAACTTTCTAAATTTTATACAAAATATAGCTAGATACTTTTTTTGAGAAACAAATTTTATTATCAATTTATTTTATATGAAATTTAATACATGAATTCAATTATTTTTGGTATATTACTTATGACCGGTAAGCGGTAAGGATATTAATTTTCATTTTCATACTTTTAGTATATATATTAAAATCACTTTTAGTATTATATATTTAATATTCAAAGGTAAATTTATTAAGTTAATTTATCTGAAAAATATACAAATTAATATAAAAATAACAATAATTTTATATATGAAAAGAAAATTTTATAAATATAGTAAATAAATACGAAATTAAATCAATTTATTTTTTAATTTTCTACATATTTATTAAATAATTAATAAAATTACATTTCATATAACCAGAAAATATACTGTCATGAAACTGAGATGTAATTTTATTGAAATTTAATATATTTTCCATTTGTAAACTTTCCCTTGATACAACAAAAAAAAAGTAAAAGTTCCTATATAATAATATAAAATAGATTTTCATTTCAATAATATTAATTATTCAGAAATTTTATACTTCGTTTGTACAAACTAAAAAACACACAAACCAAAAAATAAAAAAATAATTATTCTTCAAATCCAATAAAAACATTTTAACAATTCTGCAAGTCATTTTTAATTAAGTTGAAATATTTCATAATAATTTTTTTTTATATGTAATTAAAAAAAATTATTACAAGTTGGAGGGCCAATAATAATAATTATACGATGTACACAATATTCACGAATAAAAATGAAAAAAAAAAATATCTATAATGATCAAAGAAATTTTTGTCGGATTGCGATAAGAATATTTCATTTTTATTTGAAACTTTATAACAATATTAATTCTATGTAATTTAATGCGTAACAATTTCTATTTCCCTACAATTTGCAATTTCATTGCAAATCGGAGATTCCCTTTCATTTTGTTAAACACTATATAATTTTAAATTCCGGAATCGCGATGTAATTTAGATTGTAGAATTTAAAAAAACCTAATAATAAATGCAATTCATTTAGAATTTTCAATATGAAAAAAAAAAACGGTCTCAGACCTTAATATTTTTATTGAATATATAAGGAAGATTCAGAAAGAGAGCAATACTAATTTTTTAATTATAAGAAAGGCGCTGTTCCTTTATATAAAATTTAAATATTGTATTTTGACATAATAAAGTTAAAATTTATACATATTGTAAAATCTAAGTTTTCAAAACTATCATTCCATATTACTAGGAAAATATTCAGAATATGTGGTGGACCTATACAAATTTATTTTGTTCGATTATTTTAATTTATCTAGGAATCAATATTTTTTTACTTATTGACCAATAATTCTCGAATGGGTGGCGATGTCGTATTGGTGGTAGTTTGCTATACTGTAATGCATTCATTAAGTCTCGAGTTCGAATTCAATTTGTAATAGTAATAGTGATTTTCAGACTGGGAAAAATGCTATCGGTTGAGAACATTTTCTTACTATTAAACGCCATTAGCTAATTATAATTATATGTTTCTTCACTATAAAGAAACTTATGGTTCGGAATTCATAATTTGGACCTATAAAATCCATAGGTACAAATTGCTATAAGAATGTTTCGAAACCTAGTAGACCAAGGCTCCTATATGGATGGGTAAATTATGTGAATGGAATATAATAATTAATTATTAAAACTATAAATATTTATTACTAAACAATATTTATAAATATCCACTTTTACATGCAATTTCATTTTCTTGTACATTATTAATATAAATTATTTTTTTCTAGAATAATTATTGCCCAACTAAACAGCAAGTATTTCTAGCTCATTATACAAGTATTTGTTTTTTATCGAAAAATATACATCTAATTAATAAAAATAAATCTTCTGAAGGAGCTAAATCACCACCCATTTCAACACTGGTTAATCTCATTTGTAGATGCAATTTTCTATACGCACTAAAATAAGATTTTAATACACGCAAAATAATCTAAATCGTAATCTGAAAATAAATTTACTATCTAAAATTAAATATTTATAGAAGTTTGTTACATTAAGAATTGGTATTTGTAGACTCAGCGTTTTTTTCAAATAAATTGTTTCATTAATAAAACTTGCATTAATGAAAATTTTAATTGGAAAGATTTCTTTCGTGATATCATAACTAATCAAGAATTTTAAAAGAAAATTCAATTAAAAATAATATTTTTTTTTTATGTAGCAGTCAAATCAAATTAATTTTAGGATTTCACTTACAAATATTTAAGTATTAACAAATAATATTAATAAAATAAATTAAATGCCTAACTCGACCATTTACTTTGATGGTATATTTCTTGTTTTTCATCTTTGTAACAGGTAAGAAGATATTTTAAAATATTCTATTACTGATTAAATTAAACATTTCATTTCTGTGCGCAATAATAAAATTTCCCTTTCATCTGCGAATCATAATATTCTATATAAGGAAAAGTATAATATTTTAAAAATTATATTTTCAACAATTCATAAATTTAACCTTTTTTTTAGTTAAAAGGAAAATAGATTTTTAAATATTCTAATAAAATTAATCATAAAGAGAGAGTACGATACTAATGATAAATAAAAGCATATATTCGTATGTATACATACAATCCTGAACCTTAACACGCAATTTTTGCAAAATGTAAAATAAAAATTTTAGAAACATAAATTATAAATCTTCTGCAACTCTACAGGTCTTCAATTGCTTAAATGATATGAAAATATTTTATATACTTTAAGCCCGATATGGAACCTCATATGACATGAATGCTTTGAAATCATAAAGAAGATTTTATGACCTATAGTTATTTATATTTATTTATATTATAGTTTAAGTTTCAATTTGATATTTTTTTGTTTGCATTTCATTAATCCATTCGAGACTGTTGGTATGAAAATACCTCAAAAAATAAAATTAATAGAATAATCTTAAATAATGGTATTCCAGCCAAAATATAGCTATTTCGGTAATATAGAAGAATTTCATCCAGAGTTTTTGCTCTCTGATTACGCTGTTTCAGTTTTTTACAATCTAAAGTTTAATTTAGGTTGCGTAAAGAGTGGTAAAATTGAACACGAGAGATTTTGATAGATTCATTATTGGCCCTTCATCGAGTTTTATGTTCCTATTAATGGAGAATAGTTTAATCCTCATAAAGATAATTTAAATCCACAAATGTCAATCTTTTAATACAACACGAATAAACTTCCTTATCGGGACTCCTAAGTAGATAACCATGCTTCTTCTGATTGAGGAAGATGATGTAATGACTTTTGAACACGTCGTTCATTTGAGCACGACCTTTGTTCACACTACCACAGCCAATACATTTTGGTTGACGGACTGAGGGTAATGTTTTAACCTCATATTTTTAATTTAGAATTAAGACCTTTTCTGATATTATTTTATTCATAAAGCCGTTCATATATTCAAGTTTAGCCAATCATTAATAAATTAATATTTTCGATCGGGTAAAAAAAATTGGATCAGCTCCAAAATATTTCATAATGACAGTTTAAAAAGGACTTAAGTCTGAATTAGTTTAATTTCATTTTATATTTAATTTAATCATTTTAAAAGATTGTTCGATCAACTTGACATTTTGCACTTTCTTAAAAATTACACATACAAAGCATTTTAAAGCCAAGGTATAGAATTGTTTGTATCCTATAAAGTATTTATTTTAATATTACTTTTAATGAAATTAACAGGTCACAAAACAACTATACAATTTTGTAGTTTTAACAATTAAGTTCTTCCTGTTCAAAAAAAATTGTAAAGCTTTCAAATATTTAATGTTGCACTAACTACTTTTGTATATACCTCCCAATAATATGCTTAGATAAAAGATGATGCATTGAACGTTTTTTGTGTTGCTGTTCTCAAAAATATGTAATATCGAGTTAAATTTTTCAAATGATAGGATTACATATAGGATTTGTATATATGTACATTTACTTTTGTAGATAATCACGAAGTACACAAATATTTATATTGAAACCTCGCACATGACAAAACTCATAAAATCATGACATCTTTAAAAAGTTGAAGATTGTATATACAAAAAAAAAATACTTACAAAACATACAAAATTACAAAAATTGAAGACAATTCAATGGAAGTTATTTATACCAGGAATGGAAATTTCTTATATTTTATATGTCAACTATTAAAAATATGGCGTTAACAATGAGTTTTTTTTTTTGTTAAAAGGATGTAAAAAAAAAGGGACAAGAGTAATTTTTCATTTTGTAGTCGCTTATCATTCTTTTGAGCGGTTACATGGTTTTGGAATTTCTAAAAATATTTAACTTTATAAATACAAGAAAATAGTATTAATAGGAGAAAGAATTTATTATAACAGAATTATTATATTAAATATATTCAAATTATTTATTGTTACTATTTAGATAGCTTATATGTATCTGCAAAATATGTAAATGAAAATTATGCCATAATTTTATTCGAACTTAAATTATTAATAAAAATCTTTAATATGTATCCGAAATACATTAAATTGGATTGGAGTTAAATTATTTTACATTCATATTAATTAAAATTATGTAACACAATTTAAAACTAACTGTGAAAAAAAAAATATTATTTAACAAAAAATCTCCGAAGTTTTCAATAATTACGTGTTTCCGTAACCATCCAATATGTCACTTATAAATTTTTTTTTAATCAACTTCCTCTCTTGTTGAATAAAAAGCATTTAATCGACCCAAAAAAAAGAAATTCTTGATTTAAAAAAGATATTCTTTTAAAGAAATGTCTTTAATTTTTGATTAAAACTGGTTTAACAGCTTGCCAAAAATTTGCAAACCTCTGCAGTGACCAAAAATACAGTATGAATGCAACTAAAATATCCAAAATCGAGAGTCAATTAATGAAAAGGGACAAGATATAAAAAAGTGAAGCATTGAAGAGAAACCGGCAAATCATTAATAAAAGAATCGCAATCTAAGTGTTTTTATAAAGCTGTAAACAATCACTTTGTTTGATCGGCATTTTGGTAAACATGAATTTTGACAGTTCATTTTTGATTTTGCAGTCATGAAGCATGATATGGCAAATTTATTACGGAAAAATATTTGATAAACCAACGTGTTTAAAACATTTTATCAAATTCAATCATCAATTATTGTGACAACTAGAAAATTAGATGAAAATGTACCATAAAAATTCACTATTTTTCGTTTAGTGAATAAAAACTCATCAATAGAAAACATTAAAATTATTCATCAGTGAACTTTGATTCCATTAAAAGTGACCGTATGAAGTTCTATTTGGTGATCTTGGGAGGAATCATTGGCACTTATTTTTGTGTAGATGAACATAGCGTTACGGTTACTTTTACTGCATAATATAACATGTGGTTCCAACACAACGGTGCAAATTCACATAGAGCCTAAAGAAAAATATCTAAAGAGGAATGTGTACTGGCACACACCAGAAATACTTCAACAACTGAAAACATTCGTGACGAAATTTTGACTGATGAAAACATTTTTAATTTATACTATGGTTTGTAGCTCTGTAAAAATATTTACATTAAATTCAGTAAATTTTATTATCATTTAAAAACCTACAGAAAAAATGTACCTTCGAATATTTTTATATTCTGAAATTTACGAACAACAAATTTATTTATCGACCGAAATGACGTGTTGGCGATAAATGAGTTTTATTTTGTGAACTACTTTTTTATTTTCAAAGTATGATTACAGTTATTTCCTTTTTATATTTTATTTTATAACGGTTTTTAACTTCCTTTCACTAAAGTTATATTCATATGTGGTTTTCTTTTTTTTTTTTGATTATCCTTTGAATTAATTATAACAAAAAAGTTAAATTATATAGAGATAAAAATGCAAGACTCAAATTGTTTAATTTAAACAAATTTTTGTTGAAACTAATTTAAGTTTTAAAGTTTTTTAACTTAAACCGTATCCACCATTAAATAATGTTACTAATTAATGGAACTATGGAACATCTACAATTTCATATAAATGATTTTCAAATCAAAACTCTACTAGGAATCCATCATTTACGATCTACTTACTTTATTAGAAATGTATTAGTTTCCATTAAAAACAATCTAAAAATTTAATTGTGTTTTTCGGTCACAAAACTTTATAGTTATTCCATATCTCCTCATAATTATTATAGCCATCATCATTCATTAAACCTTTTTATTGTTAATTAGTCATAATCAGTACTAATTGCCAATTTTATTAATATTGACTATTTTAGATGATCGTAATACTTTTAGTTTTCAGTTCGGCGATCATATTATAAATTGTAAGTACGCTATAAAAATATATTGATAAAACGGTAGTCTTATGATGATCAGTCACCCGTGATAAATAATTAAAACTTTATTTACCATATTTAGCTACTTTAACAATTTTAATTGTATTAGTAACGTGGTGGTAACATCATAATTAAAGGATATTTATGTAAATTATAATTATACAAATTGATTTTAAATAGATCATTAATAATAAAAATAATATGGAACGAATTAAAATAGTAATTTTATAAAAAGATCAATTAATTCAAAAAATGTATTTAACACAAATTTAAAATGTTAGTAATTAAATAAGTAATTAATTAAGTGATTAATTTTAATAGTTTAAAAATATTTTCAATAATAAAAAAAGAATAAAACATAAAAATTGTAATTATAAGAAACTATAAAGCTAAATTATTACATTTCAAACAATAATATTGTAACCAAATGGAAATTTTACATGTAAATTAATTGAGTTTTATTATGTTATATTTATTAAAAAACTATATAATAAAAATGATTATTTTATTAATACTATTTTGTTAATATTTTTCTTACTATTTTGAACCTTATCAATTAACATGCTTTACTAAAATCACGAATAATGAAAAATAATCTACAATAAAATTTAACTCTTAATTTGGAAAACTCTTAAATCCACTTCTGACCAAAAATCATAATTATAGGAAAAAAATATGATTGCAAGGCATTTAAACATTTGCAATGATTATACTTCAGAAAACTTAGTTAAATTCGCTTACATGCTATAAAGTAAAAACACTTAAATCCATACCTAAATTTTTTACATCGAAAACCACTGACATTCGTAGTGTCCAAGTGATTTTGGTAAATTATGGCGTTGTAAAAACAATAAGTATTGTATCTATGGATTAAAAATATGTAAAAATCGCTTCTTTTTTCATCCAAAGATATTTACTTAAGTTATATTTAGCACAATTCAATAATATATTTAAAGTTTGGACTTAAAAACGTATCAGGAGTACGAATATTTGGATTGGTATGATTTTCAATATTTTAGCAAAAGAAAGAACCATTTTCCTTCCACTACCATAGATAGAAAACATCGTATATCTTTTATAATTATAATGTTTTTATAACTAATGTTATAGATATAGAGAACATTAGAAATCATTATATAAAATTTAACTAAATTAAAAATTGGTGTAATAACATGAGTGTAAATTTGTATATGAACTTTTAAATCAACCGCTTTGGAAAATATAGAAAATTGCACTTATTTGACAATTACGAAAAATTCCTAATTCAGTTCTACATTTCTTATGAAACAATATGTAATTGTATATTTGAAATAAAACATTAATTCAATAATTTTAAATCATTTTTTAAATTATTTTTTTAATAACTGATGGAAATTATAATTTTATTAATATTTTGTCGGACTCAAAATTAGAAAAACAAAAATAAAAATAAAAACTGAATCGAAATTCTTTATCATTATTTCTGGAATTTTGTTAATTTTATTGAAATTATTTTAGAGATAGATAGATTCTTTATATAGTATATATATAAATAAAATTAATTAATAGTAAATGAGCATAAACCACATCTAATGATATAATAATAATAATTACCAATAAAATAGCTTTGTACCACTTTTTCATTGCACATCATTCGAATTGACCTACAGAAAAATAAAAAATTATTCATTATTTTATACCTCAATTTTTTTTTATTTTTATTATTATTTCCCTACTGAATAAAATGAAAATTGCACAAAACTTTACGAAATATAAGCAACAAGAAGCGAACAATTTTAATTATGATTTTTTAGCAAAACGAAATATATTTCCGGCTAACATAAAAAAGAAAGCATCACCAAAACTTTTTTAACTAATTTCATACAAAAATTACAAAAAAAAAAAATTAATTTAATACAATAAATTGAAATATTGTATTAAGTTTTTGAAGTTCATTTTAGAAATCCTACTAATAAATTAGGTCATTTTGTGGATAATATTTCGGTTATTTGTAGGTGCGGTAAATTTTTTTTTTTTTTTTTTTTGAGTTGATAACTTTATTAACATTATAAAAATAATAATAATATTTATTTTGAAAATCATTAAATCTAATGGAAAGTAATTATTTATAAAAAAAAAACTGTGGTAATAGGGTAAACTTGCGAGGGAACATTTAATTCCGCACATTTCATTGTCAGAACTTATTATATAATTATTTGTGATGAAATATTCATGGTGGGTGTTGAAAATGACATATGACTTAACTGAAAAATTAAAATCGTTTATGTCCAAACGTATCATCTCTAAAAAAAGATTTTATTTTAATACTGAAAAAATCGATTTTTGATAATTTAATTTATATTAAAAGATTCGGCGATTATTGACTGAGATATATTAAGTACTAAATTTTATTTATTGCTAATTTTTAAATAATAAAAGACTATTTTTGGGAATATAAATAAGTAATTTTTATATGGGCAATTTAAATTAGTAGAGTTATAATTATAAATAATATAATTTTTGGTGCTGCAATATAAAATATTAAATTATTTTGTAAAACTTCGCGTTCAATTGTTGAAACTCATTTAACCGACCAACTACACAAATTATACGTCGACTTGTGGATAGATTTGAAACAAATTTAAGTCTACACAATACCAGAACACCAGTACGTTAACGAAGTATTCGAAGTAAGCCAATATCAATGCTACTGTTGCTGAAGATCCTAATTTATCAATATGATAACGATTTCAAGAATTAAACATTTCTGAGATTTCATTGTGGTGTATTTTACGAAAATGTTGGGTTTAAAAAAGCATATAAGATCCAGTTGACACAAGAACTGAAGCCAAATGATCATTTAATGAGTCATTGTTTATCGGATTTGCAATTTATGAAAATGGTTTGAATGATATCCGGTTTCAACAAATCAGTGCTATACGTCGTATCATACTGCTCGTTAAACAATGAATTTAATGTGTAGTAAATTTAATGATTCGTTTATTTCACGTTTTCGACTTTATTAATTGGCCAACAAGATCGAGTGATTTAACACCTTTAGAATATTTTTTGTGGGGGTATGCTAAGTCATTGGTTTATGCAGATAAACCATGAACACTTGATTCAGTCGAAGTCAATATTGAATGAGTTATTAATGATATTCTTCCAGCTTTATGTGAAAAAGTAATCAAAAATTGGGTTCATAGTCATAGAATTGGTTTTACTAGACGTAGCCGTGGTCGTCAAATGAATGAAATATTGTTCAATAAGTAATGTATAAGAAAATTCTTGAAAATTAAATAAAAAAAACTTTTTTAAAATTAATACTTTTTGTTTTATTTCAATTTAACATTTGTATCACGCTTAATGAAAGTCCCTTTATTATAGTTGATCTTGAAGATGTTGCCAGCAATTATAAGGTAAATTCTAAATTTGGTAGTTAACTATATAATTTATTATTAAATTTCAAATGTCTGGAATATAAATTGTTAATTTCGAAATCATTTTTATTATAATTCTTTCATATATTTAACTTTTACCTATTATGGGCAGTAATTAAAATCTGATATAAATGGTTATCGTCAAATAGAGGAAGTGTAAATCTAAATGAATTACGATGAATAAAAAGGAATAATTTAGAATTCCTACTAAAGAATCGATTGCAATTTTATATCTCAAATGTTATCAAAATTTATTGTAAATTAAACTATTCAGCGTACGTTTTTTTAGTTCAATTTTAAATTTAAAATTGATTTTACACCAAAGTTATTATTGTGAAAGGCATAATGAACTTCACAGAAATCAGATTTAAATTTTTGTTATCCAAACTAATAAAAATAAGTATTTTATATTTATTTTTTTATCTGAATAAGAATATTTGTTAATCAAAATCATTTATATTTTAATGTTATTGGTCATAGTCATTGCCCATAAAGTAATTTAATTTTTTTTTTCAACATCCTTTCAAGTGCATTGATTTACTTCAAGGTTGAAATTTATAAGAACATAATTAAAGTTACTTAAATTACCAAAGAACACTTAGTCAAAAAAGAAATTTATTCGAATGTTGTTCAGGGCTATTAACCATTGAGTAATAAAGCAAAGTTATTTAAGGTTAATTATTTAATGTCAACTAGTATAAAAATACTATAAAACAAGTCTTAAAATAATTCTGAAACACCAAATAATTATCATTAGAAATTTCAAATTGGCCTAGAATAATTCTATTTAACCCTTCAACCAGAGTTCAAATTCTTTATTTGAATAAGTTCATATTATATAGTAAATTTATGTAATACAAATTATGAAACGTTATTTTTTTAAAATTTTCAATTAAATAATAAAAAAAAAAATCAATTTTATGTTTTCAAAACATAAAAGTAAACAAACTACAAAAAAAAACTATAATCAAACAAAACGAAAACCTTACGTGCTACAAATTTATCCGTTACCAATAAATGCTTTCATAATGATTTCAATCTATATCAAGGATAATTATATTTTGCACGAAATGTAAACTTTTGATTATGGTCATTATCTAATTATGTGTTTCGGGGCTTCATTTTTTGCAGTTTTTCAATTAATTTACCCAAAAAAAATTGAAAATGTTTTGTATTTTGGCCAGAAGGTAAAAAGAGCATTCTTCGGTCAGAATATTCTTTGTAAAATTACTTTTGAAAAAAATTTATAGCTAACAGATTCCAAGACTTTTAGAAAATTTCAAGACTTCTTTTTGATATTTAGCGAAATTAAATTTTACATTCGGCCAATGTCATTTTTTTTGTATTGTATTATTATATACAATTCATCTGCCAAGTTAAAAGATGTGTTGTTTTTTTGCGTGCTCGTAATCATCATTATGATAAAAGTTTAATAGTGTGAATCAGATCCAAATGAATGTCATGGATTTGAGTTTATATTTTTTGATTGTTGTAAATTAAATTTTCATTAATTGAATTCTATTGAACCGCGGGAAAAAATAAAAATAATTCATTTTAACTTTTTTATGTATAAATTTATATTTGTTTGGAATTTTGTAAGAAAAGGCCAAGGAACTAACCGTAGAAATGATTGAGTTCTTAGTATTTTTTTTGTTGGATATTTAATTAATCCATACTGTACAAATTTAATCTGTAAAATTGATGTGAACTTAAATAAACTGTAATTAAATTATCGACCACATTTTATGTAATTGCAAGGCCTTTCACGATTTAAATATCAATCAATATGAATAGGTCTATAATGCTCTCTAATAAGAATCAAATAGAATAATTTCATATTCTTGAATATAGAAATTCCTAGATTCAACCAATTTAAAACAGAAGTCGTTAGTTAATTGTACATAAATTAAAAGTGAGGCTGTTCTAATATAGGTAATAAATTATGTATATAATATATGCATTTTAGCCGTAATGCCTTCATATCTTAGGTATAAATGTTGAAGACTATTCGTACTACATTATAAAATAAAGATTAGTTTCTTTAATAAATTATGTTAAAAATATATTTATAGTTTATATGAAATAAATAAAATAATTTATACTCAATTTACAATGCACTTTAGGCTCGAACTGATAAATAACCTATCGAAGAATTACAATTGACCATTGCCAATTCAAATCTAGAATTCGAACACCTTCTTGTTTTCATTGTCCGTGTCCGATTAGACAGTTTTGAATTTTAACTTATTGTAAACTGTTGAAAACTCTTCAAATTTACTCGAAACACGGCATCATTCGAATAAAAAAATATGATTAACCTGAATGAGTAGTAGTCTCAGCTACTATAACTCTTATCGAGCAAATTCTTCTTAAATATTTTTACAAATTTGTATTTATATTATTAAAAATATATGTATATCATTAAATGATTTGAATTAGAGAAAGATTATAATCAAAAAAAGTAAAAGGACATAAATTATATAAGAAATACAATAATAATAGTAAAAAAAAATTATATATTTCAGATTCGAAAGGATTACTATTACACTGTTTAATATTTTCCATGTTTCAAATTTAACATCTGCACACAATTTTTTTTTTTGTATTTTTGTATTTTCTGTTTTGGGTTTATGGAAATGTCGTAACACCCTCAACAAAATTGCCATCTAAATAGATATCAAAACAAATTTCAAAAAGAACCAAACAAAAGAATTCACTTGAAAGATATTATACGCTTCCTAAATCTATTTTAATGTTTTGCTAGTGTATACTTGAGGTTTCTAGTAATATCTAGTATATTTTATATTGTTGTAAACCCTTAGCACATAAACACTATTACAACAATAAGAAACAAAAACATTGAATGTAATCAGTTGTTTCAATCGAAATTTTTTTGCAAGCAATTTCTTTTTACAAATTGGCTATGACCATTTCGTAAAATTTGCAGGATTCTTCTCTATATAATACTAAATTTTAAATGCATTTATATATGAAATCTCTTCCGCTTTGGAATATTTCAATTTTTTTTTTTATTTTGTGCTTAAAAAAACAAATAATTCTTTAAGTTAATGATATTTTGTCTGTCTACTTGTCTGTTTATACGTCTCTTCTACCAAATTTGGATTAAATGATATCGATTTAAAGTAAAACGTCAGCATTTTCCTAAGTATGTTTTTTAGTTCATTCAATTATTACAATTTAACCTAATTAAATATAAACCAAATTGATGATAAAATATGGCAAGGTTATAAGAAAATGAAACTATTTAGCCATATTTCTGCACTGTATCGTAAAATAGATTTATTAATCTTTAAAAATGTAATTTTACAATAGTTTCCACTCGCTGTCTATAAGTAATAAAATGGTTAAATCATAAAATATTACAATATTCAAGAAAATACAATTACGTAAATTATATCGTAACTCAAAAAACCCTAAAAAAATGAAACTACTACACCAAATTTAATGTGCACACCATATTTTTATGATTTTGCTAGAAAAAAAAAATTATGTATTAGAGAAAAATATTCAATTTTGGACTCCATACCAAAGATTCTTTTCTGAATTGTTCAGATTTTTTTTTTACATTTATAGTATTCATACACAATAATAATGAATGACCAAACGGTTATCTAAAAACAGTGAATATTATTGCATTTTATATATTATTGAAATTTTTTACGTGCCATATTTTTTATAATGAGAAATTATTGTCCTCTTTTATATTTATAAAAAAAAAAATGAAGAAAAATAGAAATAATATTATAAAACTTGTGAAGTCTAAAGACCTTTAAAATTTATCAAACTGAAATAATCAAAAAAAAAAAAAAATCGTGTTTCTAATAGGAATATTCACTATTTCTATATACATATTTTTTACATTACATAAATGTATATAAACATAAAAAATGCAAATATTGATATAAAAGAATTGAAATTTTAATATCAATTTAATACTAATAATCTCGATATAAAATATATAAATTTTTGCTAGAAAACGAACTTGATTTTACTTATTATGAATATTTTTGTGGTTTCATATATAAAACGATTGTAGATGGACAATGAAATCACGAATATTGTATAGTTAATTTTCTTTAGTAAGAACATAATAATTAGTTTTTAATTAAAATTTTAATTAGATAAACTTTGAATGCATGCTTTGGTATTACAAATATTTTATTAAGATTATAACAACCTGCGTTCTTTAGTTAGTTTTATTTAGAAAGAAATGTACTATAAATTTTATAGATCCAATTAAAAAAATGTTACTTTTGAATATAGTATAATTTTAATTTAAAATATTTTTAAAGATAATAATAAAATTTATATGTTTAAATCCTTTATAATATTTTACAATCATTTTATATAATATAATATTAATTTGGATTGATAGTTATATAAATATTTTAATTATTCTTTTATTTTCATATACAATATTTAAATAAAATTTGAAAGAATTTACATTTTATGAACATTTTTATTATAATTTTATTCATCTTTAACTTATGTCATAAAAAGCATATGAATTTACTTGGTAGATTCATATTTGCTAATGTGTCTAGTATATTTTCAGACTTTTAGTTCATAGTTTATGCTTCAGTTTCATAGACGACACCACTTCCTATTCTTATGTTTGTACAGTAGAATTTGTGTTTTTCTGTGAACTTCTAGTACAGAGAAGTATTTTCTTTTCGCTGTTCCCATCCTTCTCTTTATTTATTTTATTTTACCATTATCAGTCGATATAAGAGGGATCCTAGGTAACCCAAATCATTGATTAGTTTCAGATTATAGCGATTTATTGTAAAATTCTGAGTTATTCTTTTTGTGCTCCATCTAACTTCATATCTTTGATTTTTAACTCGTTAACCTAAATTCCTACCATTTATGTTGCTGTTTCTAGCCCACGCAGAAAATTTGTTTTAAACGACATTAGTGATCTTGCCATCAGAGCTACATCATCCGCATTGGGATTTGTACAAAAGTGCTCCTGATGTCTTAAATTCCGTTTTTTTGATGACAATGTTCGGGTGCGAAGTTGAAGAGCATTGTTGTCATTCTTTTTAAATCATTTCATTATAATTATGATTAATTAAAGACTATTTTAGTAATTGGGAGTACTCCATTTAACCTTCCAATTTTTTGTTAATTCAATAAATAATAATTTTATACAGGGTGGGCCATAACTCACGCAAGGTTTTATTTATACGTCAGCGTTTAAAAAAAGAAAATCAATTGAATTATTTAAAAAAAAAACGAGATTGTACATTTTTTAAAAGATCGCTTTTTCATAATAGAAAATATAATTAAAAATAAACATAACCGAAATTATTTTCACGACTGGTTCGATCGAGCGTAATGGATCAATTTTAGTAAACCCTATAAAAACTTGGTGAACAGTTTAAATTATATTTTTAAAAGATTTTTTTTTTTTTACAATTAATTTCATGTATCAAGCTATAATTTTAACTAAAAATCATTATAAAAGTTATACAGAAAATAAAAATTCTTTAATAATTTTGAAATGTGCATCGTACAGCAGAAAATTATTACAATTTAACAACAGGAAATGTATATTTTTGACAGTAAAGTGTCTTTCAAAATGTCGTGATAAGGATATGTGTGTTAATAAAAATTTATGTTATGTTATTAAAAATTATCAATTAAACGTAAAATTTTATCTTTTACTATACAGATAGAAATGATAACCATTTATAGTGTGTATTAGCTCATCATTAGGGGATTAATTCGTACAGTTCAGAATAATATATGAAAAAAAAACATATTTTTTTCCATTTTGGTAAAAAAATGTTTTAATTTTTATTTTTTGATAATCTTTTTATACCGACGACATTGATATGTTCAAGTACAGGGTGCTTTCAAAATTTAATTATTATTTTTATTTATTAGAATTACAATATCGTGTACTATATTCCTTTAACGGTTCGGAATTATAAATTAAGTCATTATAAAATTCGTATAAATAATAGAGTTTTGTAGTCATCAAAAAGAAGTATCTATGATTTTTTGTTAACAATTATTTTGTACAGTGAAGAAGATCTTTCGTTTAGATACAATCTTTTTCAGCACTTTTTACCACACTTTATATATAGTTAATACGCTAAATTGAATGCAGGAAGCTGTGTGCAGTTAGTGATAACTTATTACGGTCTAAGTTTATTGTTATTTTCCACAAGTTTTTTTTTCTGTATAAAAACTAAATTAAATTGCGATACAATTTTAAGTTTTTATACGATATTTATTCGTAAAATATAAAATGCTTAAAGCTAATTTGCATATTAACTATGGATATTATATATAGTGAAATTGGTTAAAACATAAAATGTAGAAGCGCGGATTTTATTGAAGATTATTGTGCAACATTTTCAACATGTTTTGCATTTTTCTCAATATAAATTTATATTGTTATGTGAACAATTTTAGCTGTTAGAACTTTTATATGCGATGTTATTATATAAACGTTCGTTTTGTACACCCGCATAACTAAAATGGGTTATTATGTTAAAATCTAAAATAAAATTTGTACGTTATAGCATAATATTAAACCCAAATAACATTTACACCTAATTCTCGTTTTAAATTGTAGATTGGTTCACCAAAAGTTTACCGTGCCCTTCTTTTATTAAATTAAAAACTCTCCTATTTCGTGATGAAATCTTGCCAATCGAAATCGTGCAATACGAAAATGTGTTAAACTGAAAAATAGTTTTGAGTAAATGTAATTTTTCCACATTCATACTAAACCCGGCAAATCGGTTTCTTTGTAAACCGATGTGCATTGATTATGAATTAAGTCTGTTTATTTCAAAAATTTTATGGTTCCCATTAATTAATTTTGAACTAAAATCAGTGAATATCCTGAATGTTCTTCATGTAATATTGTTCAAACATTCAAGGATAGTTATAGTGAACAATAATCTTGAAAAGTATGCCAAGATATTCGAGTCCAGGAATTCGTAACTAAGACCGTCTTGAAATGTTGATTAATTTTTTGATTAAAATTTTAAATAAATTTTGCATACATAATTTGACATTTAATAATTTGGATTATTTGAAAATCAGATTCTTTTCTAATTAAAATTCAAGATTATTTTAGAACTTTAAATTTCAAAGAACAACTTCTAAATTTATCAAAATCAACTTATTTTTTTTTTGTTTAAATAATATGATGCGAAATTATTTTATAAAATGCACTTTAACATCATAAAAAAAAAACACTTTACAAGTCGCATAAAAAATAAGATATTTAAAACATTTACTCTGTATATTAGGTAGGAGCTTCTCTTTGTGGCACCTTACAGCTATTCTTTTCACTAACTTTTAATAAGAATTTCACCTTAAAGAATCGTGGATAAGATCAGATCATATCATATCAGAAAGTCATTCTTATTCTATCTAATAATTTGGTGTGTGTGTGTGTGTATCTTTTTTTTTATGTTTTTCTGGTAGTAAGTTTTCAATTTAACAAAAGACGTGCAAATTCCGTAAATATTTACGTTATTTAGTATAATCGGCTAAATATTATGAAAGCCGGAAGACAAAATGCATATTTACACAACAACAACAAAAAAATAAAGATACAGTTTTGTATTGCGCATAAATTAACCGATAAAATAAGGAAAACCATCATAAAAGATTATGTAACGCTTATTTAATGAAAAACTTATTAAAAAAAAAAAAAGAATTTTTTATGATAATAACGAAAGTCAACATTAAATAAACAAATAGAACATAAATTTTAATATATTATGTTTGTGTCTGATGGAAAAAATATTAATTAATTTTTTTTTTGTAGTTTACTCAGAAGCACCGTGTAACCTTAAATATTAATTGAACTTTAATTAAAACTTAATGTTATGTAATACATATCAATTTTACATAAGTAATTTTTAAATAGGTACTACTTATAGGTACTACTTTTTAATATTATTTTAATTAGTAATCCAGTACAAAAAGGAATCAGTTTTAGATCAAGCACAATCACAATCTTCTCGTTGGCATGAACATGTGGCCCAATAATGAAACTGACTATTTGTATTGATCGACGAAAACAATCTTAAAGAGAGATATTAGTTAGTAGGTCTATCTACAAAAGAGACATATAAACAAATATCTTTACACTTTAAGCTTGGATTCTTGCATTTTCTCCACGTGCTGAAAATTTAATATCCACACGGTGGATTAAGCTCTGATGTTTCCATCACCGAAAACAAACAAATCTTAGTAATTATTAATACAAGCGATTAAATAAAATAAATATAAAATTATTCAATGAAACCAAATATGAAAGCTTGAATAAAAAGACTACCACTAACATAGGTGTTCACATTACAGTTCTCAAAAGAACGCTACTAATTCCCTGCGTTTTCATGTGGTAATTCAAGCTATTTAGAATTTAAAAGAAATAATAAAAATAAAAAATACTTTCAAATTAATAAGTAGAAGAGTTCTGAAAAAGAACGCTTCTACTTCCCTCCGCAGTCATATCTATCAATTCGAGGAAATAAAAAAAATAAAAATAAAATCCTGCTAAGGAAGATCCTACAAACCAGTTTAAACAAGGTACATTACTTCATCGTTATAACGACTGATTCCCATTACCAGTTTACTACGAGTGTGTTCATTATAAACAAATCTGCGACTTTTAGCTATAGTGCTTAAGTTAGAAAAGATAATATTGTTGTGACGCGCTGAAGGTTTGTAAAAAATTATATATTTTGATGCAGTAGGAAATTATAATATTTATTAATATTTGAATTAACTATAGATTCGTGAATTGTGCCTAGAAAATATATTTATCTGGATTTATGTTAAAGTACATGATGGATTATTATGAAGAACTTATTGTCAAGTTCCGCAATATAAACTATTTAAATAATGTAGGAAATGATAGAAAAAAAAATCTGTCATTATTTAATTTATGTCCCCTTTCACAGAATTTGATTATCTCTAAAAATAACCATCCGAAAATATCTGCAAATGTGGAATTGAGCATCGGCGTTAATTGTATATTGATTGAATGTGAAGTTTTATACACATAAAAAAAGTGAATTTAATCACATTAGTTTCGTAGAATTCAAATGGGATTTAAATAAAATCAGTTCAACTCTTGTATCCATGCATAATAACTTGAGTTCACCCCGAATAGAAAAAAAACATAGTAAGAGTAGAAAGCTATAGATATCAATCAAATGCCATACGTTTACTAACTACCAATCTATACAAGAAAGAATACTTAGAACACATATTTTCAAGTTATGTACTGCAAAAATGACATTGCGTTATAATTGTTGAATATTTCTAATTTGTATTATTGTAAATTATCAGAGGAATACATGAATCTAATTTTAAGTTTATATTGGGAAAAGAACGTATATGCCATATTAGTGATGAATATGTTTTTTATAACTTGATGAAAGCATTTAAAATATCAATTATTACTGAATGAGTCCAATAAAGAATAAATAAAATATAAAGAAGTTTTTGAAATGAATTGAAAAATTTATACTCACATTAACTATAGTCTTCAAAATACGGCAAGTTTCTCCAAAGTCGCATAACATACATGAAAATTTGTCCTAGAATATATTTTATTTTCAACATCAATTTATAAAAAGTCCATTGAGACTACATATAATTTAATATTCATGATATTAACCTTTAATATGTGTTATAATCAAAATTAAGAGTGATCTGAATCACATTAATATTTAGTATATCTATCTGCACAACAAATCCGAAGCAATAATCTTTATTTTGCTGCAATACTCTATTTTTGGCTAAAACAGAAAAAATATAATGTAATGTGCTGAAACCTAAAGTTATTGATTCTCTGGCCATTTAATTTTCCATAATATTTTATATATTTGATGTTAAATTATCCTAGATTCTATTTTACATGCGTTGTCATTTTCTAAACTACATAAAAACAAAGTGAAAAATATTTCTGTATATTTAATTTGTGTGGAAAAATACAGAAAACTTTATTTGAATTATAAATTTCCCATAGGATTTTTATTAAAACATTTTCTTTTTTTTTTTTTTTTTGTTCAAGGAAAATTGTTTATTTTGTCCTTTTTATATATAAATAAAAACTGAAAAAATATTGAACGTAAGAAAAAAATTTATAAAATATTAAAATAAAATTAAATCTTTTACCTAATTTTTCTTCAAAATTTTTTTTTGGTTGGATAAACATTTCTTAGAAAAACTTTACTTCGTATTACTTTTCGTCGAAAATATTTTTCTTCAAATGTTTAAGTAAAATGAAATTAGTTTTTTACAAATTAATTTATTAACATGAAAATAATAATAAAAAAATCAACTTATTTCGAAGATACCTGATTATTCAAAGACAGCAGAGTATGTGTAAAAAAAATTTTAAAAAAGAAGTTTACTAGCTGCACATTACGATTTTACTTTAACATACTAAATATGAAAGTATTACCGACACTATTATAATATAAAATTTAAAAAAAGATGGCTCAGATCCTTTCTAAGACCTAAACCTCAAAATAGAACAAACAAAAAATTAAATGTTATTAAATTTCTATGAAGAGTAAATTAATGTAGTTTCACATAACTTTCGTTTCGCTGAAATGTGTTTCACCAAAAAGTATTCGAATAAATGAATTATGGATACCAAATTAAATATGTAAATAAAATTTATTTTCATTTTTATGATTTTGTTTAATGTACGCCGACCTAATAACACATGGTCTGATATAAAATCAATTTTAAAGGAAATTCTTGGAGGGTAGGTTATGTTATAGTGGCTGTAGAACCACGCATATACCACGATGGTTCGCAATGTAAGTTATGATCAAAATTATCATATGTTTTCTTAGTTTCGGGATCTTTTGTTGCTTCTAAAATTTGAGGTTTGTAAATTCAGTGAATCCATTTTTAAAATTTTAAAATTCTTAAGGATTTTCTGATGTCCTAGAAAATCTTAATTTTCTTCTTTTCAATTAGTTGTTTTAATTTTAATCTGAATTTGGGGCTACCTTTCTGATTTTCAGATTATCAAACCAAATTTTATTATAATCTGAAGATCATTTGATAATTCTAAAAGGAATAGAAATGAAAAGTCAAAAATTATTTTATTTATTTATTCCTTATATTGACTAGAATTTTATTTATTTTTTTCGAAATTATAATTTTATTTTGTTAAAAGTTAATATTTCTTAGAAAATCGAAATAAATTGAATTGAACTTAAAATATCAGTTATCACAGACATGACTTTGGAAACAAATAATTATACTTATATATAAAATATATTTAGAAAATAATAATCTTATTTAAAAATAAAAATATTAAAATATAAACATTGATTTCTTTACATAATATTAAAAGTAGAGAGTTTGGAGGTCCTGAGTTGACATAATGGTGGAGTTTTTTCATATTTAATTTTATAATTTTGATTAATTTATATATTTTCTTTATATAATTTCACTTTGAATTTTATCATTACTACTAATTATATGTTTACCATTATAAAGTTGTGCAAATTGTACATGATGATTATTATGATGATTATTTAATTTTGAGATTGTTTTGAAATTTTTACAATTTAATGTTAATTCAAAACTATCATCAATACTTTGTTTTAATGTTTTCGGACTAAAAATATGAATTTGTGTATTACCATTATCGTCATATTCAATTTTATCAATAATTAATTTTTTATAATTTGTACAATTATTTAATTTATCATCATAATTTTCCATTTGAATATCAGCAATTTGTAATTCTGGATTTGATTGACTTGATAAAATGTCTGGTACTGATGGAATATGTTTCGGTTGATGTTGTTCCATTATTATTGTTGAAATTTTATTATATTTATTTGTTTGATCAATTGCTGTCACCAATTTTTTAGTAGTATCAGTAGTAGTAGTAGTAGTATCAGTAGTACTAGTTGTAGTAGTATTATTAAATTCATCTTCTGATGATGGTATGTCAAATGAAAATGATGTATTTTTATGTTGTATAATTTTTTTATCACGATATGTTGTTGTTGTTGATGTAATTTCATTTTCTGGTATTGATTCAATATTATTTAAAAAATATGGTGGCGGTGTACTTAATACTGATGAACCAGCACCATTTATTAAATCATGATTTTGTATAGATATACTTTTTCTATGTTGTATATTTGAACGATTTGAATGTTGACTTGTATCACAATAATCTGGACTTTGGCATCTTAATAATCTAGCAAATGCTCTACGAAATCCTGTATTTTTCCATGCATATATTATTGGATTCATACCAGAATTAGCCATTGCTAATGAAAATACAGCCTTATATAGCATTGGTGTTGATATATTACATAATTTAAATACTTGTATACATGCAATTATAAAATATGGAAACCAACAAATTGAAAAACAACCAAGTATAAAAAGAACAACCTGGAAAACAAGTGAAAATTTAACCTTTTTTTTTTTTTTTAAATATATAATTAAGGTTATAAACAACAAACAGAATGGCTACTAAAAATATTGTTTTTTCATTTTAATTACTTGAGGCAATTTGTATAAATATATTTATCTTTTTTTGATTTTAATTAATTGTCTTACAAACGATTTTGGGTAGTTAATAAAAATTATACCTGAACTGATTTCGAATCTGAATGTGTTTCATGTAGACCAGTAAAAGATGAACGTAATTGTTTTGCATGTTTTGTTGCTTCACGCCAGATACGCCAATAAACAATTAACATACATAGCCATACCATTGAAAATCCTGGTGTCATTACACCACCAATATACCATGGTTTTAATATTTCATCGAATTCACATTGTGTTGCTGTTTCCCAATTATTCCAGACAAGTGGTATCATTGCAAATAATGTACCAGCTACCCAACCAAAACCAAGTAAGATAAGTGCCACTTTTTTTGTCATGTATCTGAAAATGATATTAAAAAATTTATATTGTTATGGTTTTTAAATATTTTAGAAATATATGACAAACTAAATATGGCAATGCATGAAAAAATTCTAAGGTAAATATTATGTATAAATTCTAATTAATATTCTTTTCAAACTTTGTTACAGAAATTATGTTAAGCTATAGTATATAAATTAAATTCTGAAAGCAATATTGTATAATAAATATTTAAATATTTCCAACATTACTTAAAAAAATATAGAAAACCTTGAAAAGGATTAAAAATTAAAAGTTTTCCAAATTTAGTAAATCCATATTTAATCACGTTATTTATATTTATATCGTAATATATTTAATTTTGTTTAAATAATTTCATTAATTACAATAAGTCGACGGCAATTCTTTTTTTTGTAAAAATAATTTTCTTATTTTTCTTATGTAAATTTAATACAAAAATTACTTTATACGTTATATTAATTTGTAGATACCACCATAGATATAAATATTTAGTATACAAAAAGTGTATTTAATTGGACTTTGAATGAAACCTTGAAGAAAACATGTAATTTCTTAATTTTCCACATGGGAATAAATAAAGTTTAATATAAGAAACACGTTTACAAGGACTAAGATTTCTTATGCTAGGTTATTTAATATTTAATTGTATTATTTAAAAGTGTGAGATTTATGAATTTGTCCATAAAAATTGATTAAAAATTTTTGTTTTTATTTTAAATTAATGATATACTTTAAAGTTATTACGAAATTTTGATCAATTAATTCCACAAGAGTAAGCAAAGTTCATGTAGAAAAATATATTTAAATTTTTAATAAAGGATGGAAAAATGATATTTATAGTAACTTGAAATAATTTAAACAAATTAAAAGAAACACCCACGAGATAATACTAAAATAAAAATGAATTTAAATCTATTAGCAAATACTTTTCACAAAAAAAAAAGTGATTACATTTTACAGCACACTATACTTTCGCATATGAAAAACTTTAGAAGACAATATTGATGACAGAGTGATACAACCATATTTGTTATATTTTATAAATTAATAAATTTTAGGTAGAGTAGAGCGTATTGCACTTTGTAATTGGAATAGAATATGTTCTGGTTTGAGTATTTTTGATATCGATTTTAATGTTGTGTAAGAAAAAGTATTTTTCTGTTTACTTTCCACATACTGCAATTTTATGGAAAATTTCTATTATGGTTATGTTTTGTTATGATTTTATTGAGTATGGGCACTTCACTTTGTTTTTGGAAAAGAATTTAATATAAAAATAACAATATAAAAAATATAAATATACAAAATCTCACCTGTTATAATGTAATGGAAAAAATATCGCTATATATCGATCAACAGCAATTGCAATTAAATTCCATATTGAATTACAACATGCTAATATGATTAAGAAAAAACGCATTAAACATAATTCTTTTGATTTACCCAATCCAGAACCCATATAAAATGATAAATGATATGGTAATGTAAATCCAACTAATATATCTGATATAGCCAATGATAAAACAAACATATTTGATATAACTGATCTTAAACGACGGCTAAATCGTACAGCTAATATTGTTAATATATTACCACATAATATAAATACCAATAATACACCATCAACAACAGCCCAAATAGCTAAATTCGAGTCAACAACTTTTGTTGATTTTGGTATATTACCAAAATTTCGTTCAATTTCTTGATAATTCTTAACAACTGGTCGAATTATTTCATAATATTCTGCTGAACTTTTCGGTATTTCCATTTTTTTTTTTTTTTGAACCTGGTTTTAGTTCTTTTTATGTGAATATTTCTTTTTTTTTAAGTTTTTTAAATTATGTCAAAAATATATACTTTATAATCACATTCGAAATTGACAGTTTTTGCATTAATATTTTAGGCATTTTATTATATTTTTTTAGGTATTTTTATTTTATTCACGACTTAACACTCATAAGATCTCATAAAATTGCATTTACTTTTTGAAAATAATGTAATTTTGACATTAATCTCAACTAATTGACTAGAATTGTTGACTGTATACGTTCAAATAAAATTAACTCTAAAAATAGAATAAGAAAATTATAATTTATTAAATTTATTTAAAAACTATTTAAGAAAAAAAAAACCAACCTTCATTTTTTTTAACAAAACATAAGGTAAATTCCAGTGATTTTATTAATTTTCTGCAAAAAAAATAAATACAATTTGGTAAAATTGATGTTAATTTAGATAAAATTTTAGAAATAAATTTTATTGATTTAATATCGTAATTTAAAACCAAATTGAACAAATTTATATCCAATTAAAGTTTCTATCTATCTATTAACGTCTAACACAAAATCATCTACTATCGCAATTTGGATATTAAATTACTTCAATTTTTAAAAGAAAACTCATTAAATCTAAATGTTCATAAAAGAAAATTTAATGTTTAATTATATTTTATAAAATATTGTATACTAAAAATACGTATAAACAATTCCCTAGAAGATAAATTTTCAAAATTTTGTAATGTATGTTGTGCAAATATTAAAAGCTTTTTTACTTAGACAAAAGTTTTCGACAACATAAATATTATTTTTAGTATCCGATCAATTGACAGAAAACAATTTTCATAAAAAATATGATTTTATTATTTTGTTTCTATGTTCAACTCCACTTGGGGGCATAAGTGTCCTTGAATTTCTATTGACACAGCCGCAATACATTACCAGTACACCATCGTTGCGGTTTTTATTATTAAAATAATTTCCAGAATAATACTTTATAAAAAACTTTATCCCAAAAAATTAATTAAGGTAGTTGTTTATGTAGCCTTTGGCTGATACCAATATAGAAAGTTATACATCTCTTTAAGGCAGTTCACAGGTTCACACAACAAAATGTCTTTATTTTTGGGTATTAGGAATAAACGTTTTTCTGGGAAATATTTTTTTTTTTTTGTGATTGTTATTCTGTTAATGGTTTTTTCAGTGAATTTAACGAAACTTAATTTTTTTCCATTAAGAAAAACATTTTACATATATCCCTCCGAGTATAATGTATCTTGTATCTATAAGTTACTGAACTTTATTTGTCTTGCATGTCAGAAATTTCTTGAAGTAGCTTTTAAGTAAAAGTATCAAATTAGGATTATGTATATTTAATTTTAAATTTAATTTATATGAATCTAAAATACTTTATTTTTCAAATAAATGAATTAATTAATTATAAATATTTTAACCAAAAATATATAATTATTTTTAGATTATTATAATAATTAACTACAAATATTTTCAATTGATAAGATAAAATATTATTAAGATAACAAATTATATAGTTTCCTGTCAACATAATTAATAATTTTTTATCAATAAGAATTTATTTGATAAAAAATCAATCAATTGTTTTGTCCAAATTAGGTGGATCCAAAAATTATAAATTGTAGACAAATGATTATAATTTATGCTGAATCATTAAAATAGTGGTTAAAAAAACGTTAAAGCTAATTTGTTGACACTTTTAATCAGTTTTCAAGAGGATTTTCGTAATTGATAAACCATTTTTTTTTTGTAAATAAATTAATTATATTTAGTAGATTTAAAAAAATATTATATTTTTGTGAGTTTATTTTTGTGTAAACTATAGGATTAAATAAATTTAAAATATTTAATATTTTGTTATCAAATTGATTTTGAAAAACAATTTAGCCGGTAATTTTAAAAGTCAATAAACTTTACCAAAAGTTCGAAAAACTTTTCAATAATTTTCAGAATAAATTTCATATGTCAAATAGCATTTAAATGAAGTAAACTTCAAATGCATATTCGTTACATCCTATCGACAATTTATTTTCAAAGCTTTTTTTAACATCCTTTATTTGATGATAATTTAATTCATAATTAGAAAAAAATATTAAGTTAATTCAAAATTAAATATCTTTTAATTTTCCAGTCGAGTCGCTAATATTGAAGTAGTAGATTAAGGTTTTGTTATTGACTGAAGCTTAATATTGGTAGCCATGCTATGCTATGTGCCTAGCATAGAGGATCAAAACATCTAAAATGAAGGATGGAAAATATAGAACAGATTCACATTAAAATCTGCTAGACTCTGAATATGCTAAGAACTAAATTTATATCGAATTGATATGAAAACTTTAATGTGGCGCAGGAAAATGGTTTACAATCGTTTCCTGGATTTATATACGTTCAAAGTGCGTCAGTTATCTATAGATAATAATTCAAATGTACTAAGAGATATAAAATAGTTGTGTGGTCCTTACAAAATAGATAGTAGGAACCATTCAGATCAGGATGGATAAGAGTAAACGGCAATGCTTGTCGATAATACGTAGCTAGACGGTGCTCATAATGTAGTTAATACTGTAGCCAAAGCGAAATAATTATTCATTTTGTAAAGATATGTCGTGTTTGTAAACTAAACTATGAAATGGAAAGTGAAAACATATTAAATAATTTCCTTTACATACAATTATAAATTCCTGATTATAAAACCGTATCTCTTTGAGATTAATTTTATTATTAAAGTATTAAATAATTCATTAAATAATAATTATTTATAATTTAATTTTAAAGAAAACAAAGAATATCGTGTTTTATATAAAATATTTCAATTAAATAATATTATTTAATGTATAATTAATTACTTAGAATATTGTAATGTAAAATAAAATCTATTTTTGTATAAATTAAAAGGTAATTAAAATAATTACTATTATTATTATTATATACTGGGATTTAGAAATATGCCTAAAAGTATTCAAATTATTCACAAGCTCCTTAATGTTTTACAATTTTTAATTGCAATGCCAAACGATTGTCCCGATTTTTAAGTAATAGTCCCGGTGTTCCGAAAGAGGTTTTCGGGACGTTCATTCGCTCCAATTTATAGTATTGAAAATTGATGAATGCAATAAATCAATCATTTTTAGATATTTTACAAGTTTCTTTAGGACTAGCATAATAAAATAGAAATAATTAATTTTTACCAGCAAGTGCTACAGCAAAAAATTAAGGTTTCGGTTTTATAAGCAAACAAAATATCCTTTTATCCTTTTTATTATATCCTTTTATAACAAAATATTCTTTATTTTTTTCTGGTTTGACGTCGTAATTTATTTATACATACAATGTAATTTATTGTAACATCATTAAAAATTACGTAAATAATAATAATGTTATATAAGATTTCAACTCAAAATTAATTAATTATTAAATTTATATTAATTTTATAAAAAATATCTAAAATTCAATAAACTTTACATGGGAAAATTACCTTACATACTCAATATGTACAAACAAACACAGCAATAAACTATAATATAATTTATGACTAAAATGTCAATTTTTCATATTAAATTTATACTATCGACAAAAACTAATCATTAATTTCTAAATATAAATTATTATTAGTTTGGGGATACCATAAATTTTGGATAATTATTCATAGTAGATTGAACTATAAAAATAATCATAATATTATTATTTTTGTAGTATAGATATTCAACTAATCTTCTTATAAGGAGCATAATCTCTACATGAGCTACTAAATTTTTAATCTATATTTTATGAATATTATTTTTTGATATTGTAATTTATTAAAAAAATTATATTTTTTTTATAAAATATTTCTGTGTGACTTCCCTCAATTGCTATCATAACACTGTCTGTTAATTCTAAGATAACAAGATATTATAAATAAATTATGATTAAAAATTTCATAAATATTTTATTTTGTTAAACATTAACTTTTTTTTTTTACTAGATGTATAAAATCGATACTATTTATAAATATATAAATTTAATAAAAATCCGAAAAGAATAGAAATTTACCTTGTATTTAATGACATTTGGTATGTCAATGTTTTGAATGACAACATTATAAAGTAAGAAAGAGAATTCACTTATAAATTGACAATTTCAGGTTATACGAGTCACAAGTTCAAGGATATTAGACATAGTAAATTGAAATAATAATAAAAAAAAATCATATTAATTAGACTGGATGTGTAACTACTGATATTAATTATAATATACAGTAAAATACAGTAAATATATTATTTTATGTATGTCTAGTGGAATAATAAAAAAAAACTGCTAACTAGGGAAGCAGATAACTAGGGGAAGTAGTTAGGTTCAACAGTCATTTACCAAAAATGTAAGGTAAAAAAATTCACATCTTTTAAGACATCATTAATAATGTATTTATATAGAATTCTAAATTTTAATAGAGACCTGGCTATTCCAACATTAGAATTCGATTACGTTCTGAACCTGTGTACCAAATTTCATTGAAATCGGATGATAATGACATTGTCTAGAAAATAAATCAAATATACTTCGGAAATTAAATTGCTTATTATCACTTTTCCATGTACCTACTGAAGCTATTAGTCTCGAATTTTAGCCATTTTTTTTTTTTGCATTTTTCGAATCTTACCTAATAAAACGACCAGAAGTTAAAACGAAATCGATTATAAAATGTCAAGTCCATTACAAATTCTCCTACATATTCTAACTAGTACTCGTAAAATTAGATATTTGTTTTGTAAATGATTTTTGTTTTTGTTAACTTTACTAAAGATATTAAAATGTGATTTTTTATTCATTTTGGTATGTTGTGTACCGAAAAATAAATTATTCAAATTGTGTTTTTTTAGATTATAATGAAATTCATATAAAAATAAAATTAGTAAACGTGATTATAATATATATAAGATTTATGAATTATAATATATAAATATATAAATCAAAAATATGAAATTTTGTATTATTAAATTCAGAACATAAATTGAGGGAAGAGTTTAGAAATATATATTGAAATGTTATTTAATAAGATATTATTAAAATCTGTCGCATAATATTTGAATATTTTGAAAATTTTAAATTTTAAACAAATATTGATAGATATTTTAAATTCAATTGAAGCATAAATTTGTATTAAAAAAAAATATACATAAATAAAAAATATTTCATGTATTGATTATATTTATCTAATTACCAGTTTAATGAACCTTTTAAGGCGCCAGATAGGTTTTTGCACTATTGAATTAATTATAACAGGCGTTAATAATTTTAAATGTTAAAAGCTTAAACGGAGAACTATTTAATATAGTTTAGAAACTTATGGTCTGTAAGTAATATGTAGAACATTTTACCAGCTTCAATTTTGTTACAACAATTATTATATTTAAATAGTGAATAGAACTATTTTGAGCAGTTTTGAGCAACAAATCAGTAAGAAATCGTTAAGCATATTGTGAACAACATTATTGTTCCCAGAGAAATGACAGAACGCAAATACAATGTAAATCTACTGAAAAATTCATAACTTTTTTATGAATTTAAATATATTCACATTGAAAAATAATATTTTTGTTAATATTCTCTTGAATATGCTTTTCAAAATTATATGTAATATTAATAATTTATATTGATTTTTATTTTTTAAATCTATATAAGGTTCATTCCAAGGACTCATTCATAAAATATTAAGGATATTATGTATTCTATTTTCAATTTCTTAAGTAATTATATAAAACAATCCAACTGTAAGTCTCCTATAATGTAAATAAATAAATAAATATTTTGCAATCTCACATGTACTACAACATAATAAAATCAGAGTAAATTTAGCATGAAATACTGAATATCTATTTAATAATTAACATAATTAAATTTATGTTTTATTAAATTAATTTTTAAAATTTATTTTACATATAATTAAAAATATTGTTTATTTTTTATTTACATAAAATGAAAATTAATTTTATATAACAGAAAATAATAAACAATATTTATAATAATAAAAATAATTAATAAATAATATTTACAAAAATTTTACTGATTTACAATGTTTTATCCTTTATGAAATAAATGAGTATCTGATTTACAATATTTTATACAAAGATTTCTCCCGCTTGTTAACTTGTCAGACTTATTTCTGTAAACAACATTTCATGTAAAAGATTTTTTTTTAATTTTTTATTTGAAGGGGTGAAACAACCCTACAAAAATTTTAATTCTTACAATGCTAAAATTTTATAAATAATATAACAAAAAAATAAAATCTTTGTTAGCTTTTATTCTTTCCATTTTATTTATTTTATTCTGTTTTTGTTGTAGAAAATAATAAAAAATAAAAAAAAATCTTATTTTTTGGTTCTTTTTTTTTCATATTAAATTGAATTTTTTATAAGCTTAAATAAGTAATAAGTTTTTGTATAAGGACGACTCTCAAGGACACTTGACTGAAGTTTGTGTGTTTTTTTTAGTTATATCAAAACTAACATAAAAAAAAACCAAAACGAATTACGTAAGAGAACAATTTTATTATTAGCAAAGGAACTACTAAAATTTCTAGGCATTATTTATAGACAAATGTTTTATATATGAATTATAAATATAGAACTATTTTCTATGGTCCTTTTGGGTAATTTCATTATTTATTTATTTTTTTGAATAGAAATTATCAAAAACAAGTTCGCGTTTTAGCAATAATATCTTTTAGAAAACCTAATTTATTTGATAATTAACAAAAATTAATTCAGCTGATAAATTTTTGTAATAAATAATTTAAAATTAATTTTAAAGTAAAAAACAAATAATTTATTTAATAAAAATTAATAATTTATTAATTCATTATTTTTGAATAAAATTTAAATATAAAATTAGTTTACTTATTTAAGAAATGAATCGCTATTCAGCGTGAAACTAAGACTAAGCTACTAGACAATGACGTAGGGCGTAACGTTAGGGTATTAAATATTTGAATTCATACATTGCTCCACCGCGAACGTGTATTTGGTGAAATTGTATAAAAATGAAAATATTAGAAAATTTTTGAACTTTTAATATTTATGGAAAATTATAATTTTAGAAAGTAATTATTCAGTTCTTTATATTTTACATTTAACGATCCTGTTTTTATTTTTATAAATCTCAGTGTGTGTTCATTCAAATCTTAAGACAGTCAATTTAACTACACTACATGTAGCCATAGTTATTTCCCTTATTAGTCCTTTTTATCGTTAGTTTTTGTTACTTTTTTACTTATTTAACCCACCCATTTTTTCATTCACTTCTGTGACCATTTAAAATTTATCAATTTATTTAATTTAACTAAAAACATTTACACTGCAATTCATTAAAGCCAATTTTGACTCATTCCTTTATCAATAACTATTTTTAATAATACATGATTGTATATCCAAATGAATATTGAAATTGTATTTTGAAATATCATTTAAGAAAACTGAAACTTGTAGAAACTAATAAAAATACTAACTGATAAACAATTTTAACGTCAGCACTAATGGTGTAATTATTACATATGTATAATTTTTTTTAAAAATCCGACTGCCAAAACAATTGAAAATTATTTGGAAATGATACATGTTTTCACTATATTTAGGATGAAATGGTTTCATCACAGCCATTCGATATTAATGAATTAATTTTAATTCTAGTTATTGTAAAATTGGACGAATTGGAGTGTAACGGACACTAGCGAACATCTAAAGATTAATTAATTTATTTTTAAAATGAATTGCAGACAAATCGGAAAAATTCCATTATTATTATTCATGTCCTGTTTTTTTCATAATCATCAAACTGATGATTATTATTCTATAATGATACTTGTGTCTAATGATATTAGAAAAATAGCAGAATATATTATCATTATTTAAAGTAGATTCAACTGAATTATTTTCTTTATAGCATTTAAATTCATTTTTGAATTAATTTTATAATATTTAAATATTTAAGATATGCAATTAATTTGAAAATTTGATTAATATTTGATTATATTATCATAAAGATTAAATCGCATTTATATAAATTATTTAAAAAATAAATAATAATAAATTAAAAAATTCGACTAATAATTATTTATCACTGAACATATTTGGAAAAACCGAAAAATTCATTTTCCAACCTTTTAATATGCTCAATACAAATCTAATTAGCAAAATTTTTGTCGCCGGTTGATATATTCGTATTGTATATGGTATGGCGGCCTTAACACATTGCTGTCAGATAGTATAACTTATTTTGAATAAGTATAAAATAATAATTATTATTTTAATATTAAATATTATTAATAAAAATCAACATGCAATCATTGTTTATTTTCGTGCACATATTTTTGTTTTTAAATTTACCTAAGGTCACAAGTCACAACATTTAAAATATTACATCATAAAAATGTTATTATTAATAAATAATAATCAAACATTTTATATAATCCAATAAAATCAATTAAAATATAATATGAAATTAATAATTTCAATATATATTCTTTTTTATTTAAATAAAATACTTTACAATTTTAAAAATAAAATCCAATATTTTAGCAATATCAAATAATACTATAGAATAGATAGTCAATTAAGATTATTATTCTTGCGTGTCTGTAACTAACTCCCACATGAATTGAATAGCAATATTTTACAACGAAAAGTATTAAAATTCCTTTTTACCATGATAATACTTTTCATGTCCTTGAAAATTTTCTAAATTTTTTGCTTTTTATATAATTGAAAATATGTTTTTATATTATTAACTTTAAAAAATTAATTACACGAAAAAATTCATACTCAATTTTTACTATAAAAATAATAAAAATTAACGAACGTTCGTCCTTTAAATGATAATAAAAATCTAAATGACTGCGGAAGAACACTTAACGACAATAAAAACCATTTTACAATTACAATTCTTGGTTTTACAGTTAATAAAGTTTTGTTCTATGACGTATTTATAATAATTCCAATATTTGTTATATTAAAAATTTTTATAAATTATATCATAAATTCTAATCCAAATTCCCCTTCTTTTATATATAGTTTAAAAATTTCTTTAATTAAAATTCAAATATTGTTCTCATTTTATAAGGATCAAAACTCATTCTTCACTAGAAAATAATGGAATAATAAATTTCATAATTATGAAAAATATATAAATAAATATAAAAACATTTCAATTCTAAAAAAAAAAAAAAAATATTAAAGAAAATTATGAAAATTTTTAATTAATCAAAAAAAATTTAATATTATTATAACAACAAAATATAAAATAATTATTAAAACTTTATGATTTTGATTAAACCTTCATCAAAACCAGATCTTATCTGTAAAAAATTTCTTCCACTTACATGTTCAAATATCCTTTTTTATTTTTATATTAATTATTTTGTTCATTTATAATTCAAATTAATCCTTGTTTACTGTATATATACAATGTATATCCTGGCAATTGTGAAAAATCTTTCCATAAAATTGATATTACATATAAAATATATAGATCAGCATAAAAAATTAGGTCAGTGGGTTTACAAAAAAAAAAAAAAGCTCCACAGGTGAATTTTATGTATTATTAATACAAAATTTTAAATGTAGTTTTTTTTAATTTATTTTCAAAAGTCAATATTATTTCTTAGCTCCACAATATTTATAAAATAATTAAGTTAACAACAATAAAAAACGATTATTTAATGAAGAAATATCTGCGATATAACAAATTCCACCCTCTTTTTTTCAAATTCTAAACTTTTCCAAAACAATTTTTTTTTTATATACATAGAACATAGTAGAAAGTTACCGCTTTGTTAGGAACTTTGATAATGTGCGTCTAAATATGTCAAATGATTACAAGAAACTAACGAATTGAAATTCAAATAAATTGTTGCATAAAATTTATATGGAAGCTTTCTGTGCTTTTTTTTTAATGTTTGTTGTTGATGTTTTTCTTTTTGTTTGGAAAGCTTTCTCTGACACAATATTCTGTATGAAAAATGAAAATTTACACTAAGAAAAATTATTAAAAACAAAAAATATGGAAAATTGGAAAATTTTGTTTTAAATAAATCAAATAAATATGTAGAAGTTTAGTGGCCATCTGGTTCCTTATTATATTGGCAAAATATCAAAAAATTTATAATAGATTTATATTTTTTTTTATACTTTATTCAAATTTTTAATTTATATATAAATTATATTTATTTATATTGTTTTGATCAATATTTGTAATAAATGATCTCCGAAGGAAGGAAACGTATTGTTGTTATGTCAAATTTGATTTATTACAAAGTATAGATAAAGAGATGCAATTTGAAATAATAGTGTCTACTAAATTCCTATACAGAATTAGAAATACAACACCGAACAAGCACTAAATAGCGTTGTCGATTGAAAATGTCGGAACTGGTAACACAGTCAGAACATCAATTACCAAAATAGTTAACTAATAATTTAAAACACGATGACAAGTAATAAAATATTACTTGCCAAATAAAAAATTGATTCTAAAACGATCCACAGACAATTTTGAAAACAATGTGCAGCAGCATTTGATGTATAAATGTTGTAATTCTAATTGTAATTCTGTTTAGCTATTAAAAGAAACAAAGAAATTACGTTAAATTTTGTATCCAAGTCTGCATCTTTATTCACTGGATCCAAAGATTGGGTCATATACTAGGGAATTGAAGCCATAGCATAATATTATAGAGCATAATATTTAAAACGGATTGAAATAGGCAGTTTACTGAATTTCAAAGTGATATCAAGAAATAATGGTTACGTGAATTTTTTTTAATTTTTTATATATAATTAAATTTTTCTATTTAAAGCTATACTTTTGTGAGATAAACTGAAAATTTGTTATGTTTTAAAGTTATATCTACACTTTGATATATAAAAAACTGTTCTTGATCAACACAAACAACTAATATTTATATTCAGAGAAAAAGTTATATATGACTTTATATTTTTATATATATATAAAGGTGCCTCTCCATTACTCTCTTTTCCCGTATATTGGCTAAAAAAACATTACATAATATCTAAAAGATAGAAAAGATAGTTTGAAAAAGTAATTAAAATGAATGCAAGTTAAAATTATTTACAATATTTTTGGTATTTCAAATAATATGAATTTTCATAATCTGAAAATTCTTTTGAAATTCAATATTATTTTGCAATAAAAAGTTGATGGATATTATTTTTTGTTCGGAATAAAAAATACAGCGACATCTATTGATGTCTTTTCTCGGAGTAAATGCTAAAAAATTCTTTGTAAATTCTAAAATTCGTTCATTCCTACTCTATCGCAACATATGGATTTCTTAAATTTTCGGCGACTTTATTACAAGTTTTCAAAATTATTAATTGGTAGACCCCTTAAACCCCTTAAAAACTATCTATAACTATAATTATATTATACAGACACAAACTATGAAAATATTTACTATAAAAGTTTATTATATAAAATTATAATATTGTGCATAAAACTTGTACAGAAAAATAAAGATTAATTTTAAACTTTATAGTAATTAAATTTAAAATGCAAACATTTAAAATCAGCATAAATTTAAAAAATTTAAGTATATTTATTTATAATATGTAAATTTATGAAAAATTTAATTATTGAATCAATTAGACCAACAATTCTCTTAAGAAAGAACGAATATGCGACAATATCGATAATTATTAACCTATATTTGTTATAACTATAAACCTCATTTTCCACGTTTAGTATAAATGATTTGCATCACTAGATGATACGCTGACCTGTAGAGACATATTCAAAGTTTAAAAATGGAATTCGCATTGCTTCATTTAATTATAATTTACTATTTAAAAATGTCATTTATAGCTTTGAAAATATATGGAGTTTAAAAATAAAAATAAAAATAAATTTTATGTTATCGAATATCTTTAGATTTAGTCGTTTTTTTTGTCTAATTTATAGCATACTTAAGAATTTCAATAAAGAATTTTCTCTCTATAAAATCAAAAATGATAAGATTTCTAAAAAAAAAAAAAGTTAAAGTTTTACAATTTAAAAAGCTTTTTAATGATTTCTTTATTACCAAAAAAAAAATCAATATATTTTAATTATATTATTTCAGTTTTATTAGCAAATTAATGTTTTAACTATTTAATATTTACGAATTAAATATGTCGTCGAAACAAATATTACTTTAATTTATTTCTAATCAGTTAAAAGATAAGTATTTAATAGGACGTTTATTACTATCATTATGTTAATTTCATAAACCCACCTACAACAAATGTAATTTTTGTTGCTATTTTTATTCATGTTTTAATTCATTCACAAAAAAAAAAAAAAAATTATAATATTATGATAAGAAAAATAAATATATTTTTATTATATATAAATTCGTATCATGTCATGACTAATATTTATTTTGAAATTGATGTGCTTAACATTTTTTTTTTTGTAATTTTCATTATCAGAAATAATTAAAAACTTAAATGAATATTTAGCGATAACGCATAACAAATCGATTTTTAATTTATAATTAAACAGATTGCAAATCTAAACTTTATTATATTTTATTTTTAGCTATTTGAACTCTAGGCAAACTCTATGTAGAAATGAATGTACGTGGTATGTCTGGTCCTATTAGACTTTCAACAAAATTACTTGTAACTTTTAATTTAAGTTAGTGTATGCCCTGTCCTTGTAAGAAGTAAATTTTTTGAAAAGTTTAAGAATGGTTTAAATAAAAACCATTAATTGAATTAATTATGGTTTACTAATAGCTTACTAATTTACTAATTAATTGAATTAATTAGTAGAACTTCAACAAGGAATGTAATTCGTTGATATTATCTAAAATGGACAAAAATTTATGATAGAAAATATTCTAATTTTTTAAATATATACTTTTTAATGTGCAGCAAGATCTCCTGGAACCAATTTAGTAAACAGTTGCTTTGAAAACTTTTAGTGGAACCATGTTAGTATTCCCCCTATATGTGCAGAGCCGTATTTTTTTAGCTCTACGGAATAATTTCAAAAAAATAAAATCATAATTACATAAATCATATTTGAAACATAGTTTGGTTACATGAATGAATGTACCTAATAGGAGAAGTTCAGCAGCTTTAGTGGTCCCTGGTCATATATATTTATATATGATATTTGTTCTAGATTTAGATCTAGAGCATACATAGAGTAATTTTTATTATATTTTTATGAATAATTTTAGTATATACTAACGTTTTATCGTGAAAAAATTGGTGCACCTTGATGTAATATTTTTTTAAATACAGTTCACTAATTACTAATTATAAAATACATATGAAATTTTTAACAAATCAGTCTTTTTTTACAAAACACTGTTTCTTACAATACTCTTAATTTTAAATTACTGTTGAACGTAAGTACGAGTTATCTACTTCCCTTAGGTTATGTTCAAATATATTTTAAATTTTAAAAACGAATATTTATTACTTCTTAGGTTGAATTTTACATATCAAATGTAATATTTTTGTAAAAGCTCTTAACATATTAATAGCTATTTATATTTAAAATTTAATTCAAACCAAATTTTCTTTCAATAACATCAATCCCAAGAGAACACAAAATATTTATTATCCTATTTTGGCTATATCCTTAATATTTTCTATTATCCTTCAATAACAATTCAATAGTTCATCTAGAGGGTATTTTTTTTATTCTTATATATATGGTAATTTATATAATATACTCAATTTATTTCATAAATAATATTTTCTCTACCTTCAAACCTCTTTATGCTTTTATGATATATTGTGTGTGGCCTTCTGGGATATGGATACAACAAAATATAAAATATTATATATTTAATTTCAATGATTTTTTCCTTCAGGGATTTATTATATATGTGTTAATTTATTATAGATAAATGTTATCTAAAATTAAGAGTGTCGGGAAGGATTTTATTTTTTCAATAAACAACAACAATAACAACACATTATTGCAAAGGATGAAACTTAAGATTGAGGTCATGAATGTGTTATACATTTAATATGTTTTGTTATCATTTTTGTAAAAAGAGGTCAGTGACATATTTGTTTAGCTCTTACAATCGAACAAAGGAAAACAATAATAGAAGGAAAAAATAATTAAGGCAACGGACATAATAAAAAGGAAGAGCAACAAAAATATAGTATAAACAATTTCTGAAAACTTTTACAAAGCCATAAAGGACAGCTACAATAACTTTACTTATATTATTATAAATATTAAAAATATTTTACTTAACCCTTTTATTTTGGATGGTTTAAATGGTTGACATTTGTTTAAAAAAAATACTATAATTTTTAATAGGATTTAAATCTGAATTTATAAAACATACTTGAACTCTTTTAAGTGCATATCTCGTATTTATAAATAATACATACAATTAAAAAATCTACGATATATTCTCAACCAATATGGCAGAGGGCAGACAGCTGACATCACTTCAATGGTAAAGGTAACCCCAATTGCCAATTCATTTATAGTAATTAGACATGTACTTATTTAAATTTTTTGTAAGTGTCGTTTATAAATTCGGTCCTAAGATAATTTTTCATAAGTTCTTTATTTCATGAAATATACAATAAAGATTATACGTGCTTTTGATGATAGTAATTAAAATTTAAGAATCAACTTTTTCCTTGACTCCACTTGCGATCATATGAAATCAATGATATTTCGAAGAACAGATTACGTGCAAGAAATTGATTATACTAAGTATGTAATACATACATATATGACATTTTTAGCGATGTACTAATTCATTTCATAACTAATTAAAATTATTATTTTGAATTCAAAGCAATATTTGAATGAGATACCAGATAATTCTACGATTCCTTTATGCTATAATAATTCATTTTTATTTTGTTCAGCTACGGCTTTAAAAATTAAACGTTACGGTTTTCGTTATTTAAAATGTTACATATATTCGAAACGTTAATTAGTGAATAAATTGCGGAATTTTATAACTAAAATATCTTCCAACATTTGTAAATATTAATTTTCCTGCCTTAAGATGAATCGAAAAAATGAAAATTTCTTCCTAAAGTCACTGGAGTAGCCGGAATACCTAAAACAAGTACATATTTGAAACAATCTATTCAATACACAATTGTTGTAAATTAAAGTTATTAAATTTGAATCGTTTTTATAATGTTATAACATAATATTATTTTATGGTTTCGGTAACTGATTATTTCAATGGACATGAATGGGTTAAATATTAACATTATTACTATTATATGTAAGTATATTTTTATTAAAATACTATACAGGGGTTAACTAGAATCAAATTATGTATATATTTTGTCACTATAAATATATAAGAAAAAATAATACAAATTAGTTAATGAGCTGAGTTTATTGAACTTATTCTATTTGGATTACATACAATATGTCAAAAACTTGTAAAAATATATTCAAATATTCAAAATAAAAATTAATGTGCAATGAAATCTTAAATATTAATAATATTTTTAATAATTCCAAGAACTTAAAGTTATTTACATGCAAATATTTACTAAATAAATTGATTACAACATAATTTATGTTTAGGTTAATAAAATTTCTATAAATATTTATGCAAAAGTTGGTAATAAACTATAATATTAAAATGTTTTTTTTTTGTTTATCAACTGGGCTTTCCAATAGTAAGTAATCATAGCTGTTATTAATAATACTTTCCAATAAAGCGTGTTTTGTACCAATTTTACTTAATTTAAAATATAATTATAATATTTAAAAACTGAATCTTTAAAACCTAATATAATAACAACATAAAATTAACAAAACAAAAAAACAATATTTACTATGCAAATTATTATCGAACCATTATTATATTTTCTGTAAATATTTTTCTAATCTTGTTTAGTAAAATCACTAGACCATAAACATTTTAGGTTATGTTTAAAATGATTTTTTTTAAAACGATAAGAAATTTATCTTTACATTCTAGTAAACTAGTGCATTTTCTGTTAGTTATGTTAAAAAATACAAAATGTGTTAGAAGAAATTTTAAAGTAGGTGGATTTCCTTTGAATGCCTTATGTAAAATTATGTTGTTTTTTTGTTCTTGTTGTTACATACATTTTTACGGTTTAAAAAAAAAAAAAAAAAATTAAGAAAAATTGTATAATGCAGAAACTATCGGAACAAATTTCTTAATATTATATTATAAAATAAACTGTGAATAATTTATTAGTTGGCATAGTTATAGTTATTATATGAATTTCAATAATCTCGATAATAAAATTGTTTTTTTTTTTAGTGATTATTGCATAAATTCTTGAATTTTTTCTTATATAATTTCTTTTAAAAGTTTCATAAACTTATTAAAATTATTTTAATATATATATTTTCTGAAAACAATTTTCTGCATAATATTTATATTAGCGAGTCACCTCACAAATTTCAACTATAATTTATAAATTTTTAAAAGAAAAACTCTTTGAGTAAATGTTTACACTACAAATAATAAATTTTACAAATATGTAATAACATTTCAAGAAAATTCAATTTTCTTTACTTTGCTATAGTCTAGTTAATTGCCTAATTACAGGATAATTCTGTATTATTAACGTTAGCAAATATTTAAAATGGTCTAGCTAAGAAATTTACCAATTTAATTAAAGTTCAGCAAAATTTAGTCACAAAAATTAGAAACATATTGAACCATTCATAATCAAGACAATATAAGGACCACATTAACGACAAACTGGACACTACATGGGACTAGGAGAGTAGGAAGACAACGTAGAATAGAATAGATGGATAGAGGAATTAAATAACATAACAAAAGAATGGAAAATTTCGCTTACAACAAAGATGAGTGGAAACAACTGGTGGAGGCTTTTACCCAAAATTTATAATGGAAGTAATACGAATAGGTTAAGAAAAATGAATTTAATTAAATGAATTTTTGTATTAATTATTAAATTTTAATATATTGTAAAAGGGTGTTAATGGCTATAATAATAATAATAATAATCAATTGGGTGAAGTTCACTTGTCGGTGTTTGGAGCAACATCACTCATCGAAATTGAAATGTTCAAAGTGCCGAATAAAAAAATACATGTAAACAAAAATAGCTTTCCAGAATTGTATGGCTGTATAATATACCAATTGTTACCAATTATAACTTCATTGTATACAATTTTCAACTATAAAATCAAATTATGTAATTCATCTAACAAAATAACTTTACTTTATCATAAAAATGAATTCCGTATTTTTTTTTTCATCTGTAATTAATTTATTTCCTTGTTACTTACATTCATTCATTTTTATTAATTTACTCAAGATTATTCTCTATTCTTGGAAAACGATAGTTAAAAGGATAATTACCATATAAACAATTTATATCTCGTTTCATTAATTAAGATTAATTTTACTTTATTCCAACTATATAACAATTATATATAACTAGCTTATTCTATTACATAAATTTACCTAGGCTTTTATTCTGCCCATATAAATAAATTCACATCAAATAACATTTTATCCCATAACTTTTCACATAAATATATGATTTAATTACCAAAAACACAGTATACATAATATGCAATTTATTTATTTCCTATGAAATTTTCATTACAAAAAAAGAAAAACTTGTTTTCCACCACCCACTTTATAATTAATGATCACCAATAGATTTGAACATAAAAAAAAAAACTTTTTTATGTTGCAGAAAATTCTATAGTATTAAAGTAAATAAAAACCATAAACCAATTAAAATATTATGTTATATGCTCATCTTCAGGCGATATTATTCAAAAGCACGACAATTCGACAATATAAAAATAACTTTCTCATGAGAATTATAAAATCAAAATTTTTTATTTTAACATTAATAAATAAAAAAGACATTTTTGTTAATTCAACAATAGTTTAAAAATTAAAAAAAAATAAAATTATTTTGGTCTGATGCCTAAAGTTGCTAGCAAATTCAGTAATTTTTTCAATGAAAAATTTACTTTGTATATGTTATTCATAAGTAAAAAAACCGAAAAAAAAATAGACCTAATAAAATTTAATGACATGTCCTAGATTTTATGGAATGGTACATCATTTCAGCATACGAAAAATAAAAAAAAAATACCTAAATAAAGCATAATGCAGCAAAACATTAACCTGGTGCTCGTCAAGCATAAATGTTTTCAATTGTTGTTGTTGAAACATGAAAGAGAATGCGAAACAGATTTTTAAATGAAAACTAGTTGACCCACTGAACTGAACTGGACTATCTAAAAGTCGTGGACAATTTTAACTATAAAAAGAACAAGTAAAATAATAATAATATAAAATAATTTATTTTAATTATTTGAAATTTTTTTTTTTATTTTTTATGTTTAATGTTTTTATACGGCGCGTGGGAAATCGTGACTAAATAAAATGCATTAAAATTAAATACTTGTTTTTTTTAAAGAATATAAAAATAAAAAAATTCAATTTTGTTGGAATGCATTTTTTCAATTATATATGTTATAAATAGTTTCACTTAATTCATATATTTGGGGATTTTTCTTTTTAATTATTAACTATACGAACTAAATTATTAATGAATTTTGAAAGAAAAATTACTAGTTAAAACAATTAAACTTATTTAACTATATATAAATAATCGAAATAGTTAAAATTTAGTCAATAATATGTAAGATTTCAAGCCATATCGAATTCCTATGACCAATATTATTCATAAGTAATTGATCTAAGAATTTCAAAACTTTATGACTGATCTGAAGTGTGGTCTATACAATAACTGAATGAAAATAAATGAAATTTAATGATAATAAATAGAATACAGTTTAAGTATAATTCTAAAGAAAACTTTCATTCATATTTAAATCAGCATAATTACTAATAAAATCGTGCTGAAAAAAACAATTTATGTATTTTTTTATTTTATTTTTTTTGAAAAGTTATGCTTATCTATAAATTATCCTCTAAAATATTTAAATTAAATTTGCATTAATAAAAATTTATAGTTTCCGGTGAAAAAAAATAAATAAATATTATATTCAACTTAAATAATGAATATTTAAATTTTTTAGAATCTCTCTTCAAATATGAAAGAAAAAAAATAGCATTATATTTTCTTGACTTTAACACGCAATCTTTTAATTTCAATAGAATGATTTTCACATATTTCCTCAGAAATTTGAGCCACAAATAACCACAGAATAATTTTTTATTAGTTTTCTTTTTTGTAGGCCATACAATTATTCAGTTTTTAGAAGGTCATTATTATGAAATGTTCATAATTTAATTGTATAGTTAACTATATTGTCAAATAATACTTTAACGAAATCAATCTGATCTCCTCCATAATTTTAATTGTACTATTGAATTAATCATTGTTGTCTATAGCTAAAGTAATTTTACAATATTAACTTTAATAAATATTCAAATATGAATTAAAATTTAACTTTTAAGAAACATTTTACATTTAAATTTGAATTACAGAATTCAAAAACTGAATTACATATAAATTTTATTTTGTTTTTGATCAAATTGAAAAGCATAACTTTATAAAACATAAGATATTTTTTTTTTTGGAAAATTGACAAAAATCATGTTAACCTGCACTTCAATTGGAAATCATTATCACGAATTCATGGCATATTGAATATCTTTAAAATTATCTTGGGGGGTTTTTAATATACAAAATTTGAGTTGCTTTTTTTTATAATATATATTAAAAATTATATTATGGTAATGTTACATAGATGGTAAAATGCCTTTAGCGATATGAATATTAAAATATTCATTATTCTATAATTCTTCAGTTAATCAAAATATACTTGAACGAAAATTTCAATATATATTTTTACAATATTTATATGCGATCATTCGGTTTTTCTATGCATTTTAAATTATTAACTATGAATAAAATATAAACTAATAGATAAAACCCTTTATTTAAATATTAAAAGGTGACATGGTAAAAGATACTTATAAAAAATAGATTTTTTTTATAGTTACGATGCACAATATAAAAATAACAAGAAAATGAAAAAAAAAATCATTCAAGTTCAACTTCTTCTTTCATTTAAAGGTTGAAAAACTCACTTTTCATGATCAAAACTAATATTTTTGTATATATAATCCTATATATATTTAAATATATATATACAAATATTAATATATAGTTTTTATATAATAAAGGTTTATTGCAAAAAATTGAAATTTCTTGTCTTAATAGAAGACATTTAAAAATTGTGGCATTACTACTATATGGAATTGAAGACTCACAAAGTATATACACAACATGTCAAGAATTGGTTTTACTTTCGCTTCTAGCTAAAATATATAATATTAATGAAAGAAGATGGTAACTTTGATGAAATTGTTAGGCATTTTATAGTACATTATATATTATGAAAAATTTATAAAGATAACATGTTTGTTTATGATTGTTAGTTTTTTTTGTTTAGGTTAAGGAAAATTTATGTTATGTCATCATCAGTCATATTGAAAACTATATGTCCGCCTATATTATAAGATTTAGCAACATAAAAATATATTTCATTCAAACAAACGTTGCAATTTTGAAGAAGAATTTACAAAAATGTGATCCTAGTATTAATTGATTCACATTGGTTGTTATATGAAATAATAATCTTAATTAGCTATTTTTTTTAGCTATTTATTAAAGCTATTTTTTCTAATACAAATTTTAATTTCAACCCACTCCAGTTTCGTAGTAATGTTTTTGGTATATAACTAAGATTTCTGAAAATAAAGTTTGCTGTCATTCATTACTTAGTACATATACATACATACTTCTTATTATTTATAATTAAAATGCAATTCATCGGTAATCACTTTTTATACAGATTAATTATCTTGTTTTACATAATGTCTAATATTTAATGCAGCAGCTACGCAAAATATAGAACTATATAGCAAAGACCGGAACAATAACATAACAATACCCAATAACGTTATGAAAACGTTTCAAATTTGATTTTTACAAATAACGTTAGCGATATTTTTACAAACAATTACGAATTTAAAACCATTTTAAACCGAGTCATTAGGAGTTGCTGAATTTGAGAAAAAGAATTTAACTGAAAACTCTGTTCCAGTTGAATGAGTAAATATATATGTAAAATTGGAAAATTTTAAACATTGGCGTAATGAAAATTGTCAAATAGTTGGTTCAGGTATTGGAACTTATCATATGTATGCAAAAAGTATTGCACTTAGCTCTTAGTTTTATTTTGAGGAGTCTCTCTGTAGAAAAATTAATCATCAAAAACAATGGAAGATTGATTAGAGTGAATAAATATTTAATTCGTTACCGAATAACATAACGTTATCGAACAACATATCTTTGCTATATTATTAATAATAAATTTTAAATATTCTGTAGCTATAAAATTGATTATTCTTTGTATTTTTAAGAAAATGAATTATTTAATATTTTTTTTCACACCTTTAGGCAATTCTATGACAGAGCTACTTAGATCTATCTATAATCATTTATGTGTTTTATTATAAGAACCAATTATAATTTATTACTAAACCAATTATAGTTTATTACTTACTATCAATTAGTTTTTTTTCACTTAAACTAAAAATTCCTTGAAGGATAATATTGTTCTTATTAATGGCCAATTGTATATATTACACAGTTGAAGCAATGTTTATAAATTAGAGTTTTTTTTTTAAAAAAAAAAAAACGATTTTAATATATCGCTGGAAGCTGACCAGCAAAATTTTTACAAATTTATATATAAATAAAGTTAATTTAACTTTGCTGTGGCCCTGTGGGCATCCAAATTTATATTTCAGCATAAAAATTCGATTATAAATTATTGTAAAAAAATTGTAGCTAAACAGTTTGAAGGGAAAAATCTTATCTAATTAGAAAATACATAAATACTGTTACCAGAATCATTATCGTTGTTGAGGACAATATTGCCTATGTCTGTGTTTAATATGGTAGAAATATTGTTAAAAAAATTTATTATAATTCCCTTAGTGCTAATATATTTACATATTACATACAATGTTGAAAATATGTTTTTAACTACATCATAAATTATTAAGCTTAGTTTGTAGCTGGAGTGAAATAAAATTTTAAAACTCTCTAAATTCCCCGATGAAAAAATTGTGAATAATATTTTCTAGAGAAATAAGACAAGTTAATTTAGCATTTTAATATTTTGACATTTTTCATGTATGTACATTGTAATTATATGCTGTTTTTAAAATTAAAGATAAATTAGCATTTTATATTGAACTGTCAATTATATAAATATCTATCGAAAAAAAAAAAAAAATATTAATTGTTAAAATTACAGAAAGAAAATTATTTCATGTGAAAAATGTTAATTGAAAAACAAATTTTCATCACTTTTTAAAGCGAACTGCGGATACCTGAACGAAATTATAAGCGTCATGAAATCATTTATGTTAAATTTATAGAAAAATTTCATTTCACTCAATCTACATACTAAGCTTTTAATATCAAAAATATAAGTCACAAATCGATCGGTCGCCGCGCTCGTGGTTCTATGATTCTATTGAGAGTTTAATAACAAAAAAAAGGAATTTTAAAACAATTTTATTATTATTAATTTTTATGTGTCACTTAAAAAACAATTTAATTATAATAAAATTTAATAAATCATTTAAACAGTTGAAATATTCAATATGTCAATAATTATTTAGCGAGAAAGTATTAAATACAAAAACAATATATAATTTTATCCATGACTGAACAACACAATTCGTACATTAATAACAAAACTGTTAACATCTTTAAGACAAGTTAAATGGAATTTATATATAAACCACATTTAAATTACAATATAATATTAATAAAATAAATAGCATCGTTGCAAAATAATAAAAGCCATACCCCAACTCATTATTTAACTGACAAAACCGCAATATTTGTCACAATAATAATTTTCACATTAACTAGATATTAAGTATAGTAATAAAAAAATTAATTTATTAAGTATTTTCATGGTACTGCGTACTGGGTGTCTCAATTTTATAATTTTTATCTGATACAGTGAGAAAATAAGTGTTGCATTGAAATTTATTTTAAACAAGTGGCTTTCGCTGAAACTTTTTGTCAGCATTTTCGATGTCGAAGCTCGAGGAATCCGCAAATTCACTAAAAAAAAACATTTTCATATGCGTACATAGAGTTAGCTTGTACGGAGCTCCTTGTAGATGAGCAAATGCGTTCTTCCAAACTTCTTCTTGAGCCAGAAAAGGCTAGGATCTGTATTTTTAGTGTTTTTTTATGCTTTAATTTTATATTGAGAGCAGTATTTTTACGGATAAACTTACAAACAAATTTATATCTCAGATTTGGATAAAATTTAGTTAATAGGTATAAGTCAGTAGGTTTAGTTTTAGTGGATTCATGGTAAACTAATATATGAGCAGTTTAGTTTGTAAAATATATTTTATTTTCTGGCGAGCATGTATTTATTATCCAATTTGAATTAAATTTGGTACAGTACACAGAATTATATATTAAACTTTATTGGTGCAGTGCCTTAAATAATATCATATTGTTTCAGGCACAGCACAGTGCACAGTGTTTTTTATAAAGCGTCGTTAGGTACTAATTCCTTGAACATATATACAATTGCACCTAACGACCTAACTACGAGTTATCTACTCCCCCTAGTCAGCAGCTTTAAAACAAATTAGATCTATAAAATATATATGAAAACAATATTCAAATAAAAACACACCTTGAAAAATATACTTCGAATTTGCAAATTATGTGGTCAGATGTGTAAAACAATTCCCAAGTATTTTATTATTTCTCCATTTCACCTAAAATAATTTAACTAATTAATTCTTAAATAATTATAATTTTCAAAACATATTTTCAAATTGATATTACAACAGTTTCTACTATTTTTTTAAATAATATATAAATTCATCAGAAATTTTATTCCCGGAAATACAAAACTTATAACGAATCATATTATGGTCCAGATAACCTACTACATTTCCGTGGTTTTGCTACTTTATTCTATCCTTCAACTTGTACGTTGAATATTCACAAAAGAAAGCAAAAATTTTGTAAAATATTTTTTACATTCACTTTACTCAAGAATTTTCTGTTTTTGATATGTCATCTAATATGAAAAGGGTGATGATGAGCAGTTAGCAAAGACCCCATTTAAATTCGTTACTCTGATTTTCAACAATTGTAATTAATTTATGTGATTTAGAAAATAGATTTAAATTTCAAGTGTAAATGTTGAGGAAAATTGAAAATTACATAATTCAAGGAACATTCCATGCCACAGCTAACCTATGGATAGCCTAAACCTCGGAGTTTGTTAAAACAATGATTTGTAAAAAAAAATATGAAAATATATAATTTGAAGATCTTGTACAAAATTTTAGATCAACTTGGCATTAATAATGTACACATTTTACAATTCGGAAATTTTATTAGGCTTCCGAAATTTGATTTTAACATTTAAGAATTTATTGAACCTCAATTTTAGAGCACCAACAAAAATCACGAAAATAAGCTTTGTGCTAAATGTAGAATTATAAATCGGAAATTTCAATAGGTATCCAATTTATTTCCAATCTAAAACTTTAGAGACATGAATAGCAGCCACAGATGTTACGTCCTTGTAGGGTTACCTATTATTATTATTTTCATTTTCGAATCGTAAAAAAACCCTGAGAATGTAAACCAAATTTTAAAACATCTTTCGATCACAACACTTAAGAATTATTCTATAACTCCACGTAAACATGCGATTTTTAATAAAATTATTATATTTTTATTAGAATCGGTAAATTAAAATTTCTTTAAGGTATGAAATGTAATTTCCTGTGTCGGTTTAATTCTTGATTACATTTTTACTTGCTCAAATAGTAAATGAAAATGTAGACAATTTTATTTTTATTAACAATTTGTTTAAACATTAATGAAAATGGTGTTAAAATTATTAATAAAGGTTATATTATTTAATGAAAATATTAGAGTTATTTATGTATTAATATGTACATCGTAAGAGGTAAAAGTTAACAAACCGGATGACAAGTAAAAAATGTGATCTATATTAAGGAAATATTTGTTCAATAAGTTAAAAAGATGATAACTTAGCTTATAAAAGTCTAAAATTGCCCTGCGATATAGTATTATATCAATTTCAAATTTTTCCGGAAAATATAACCCCAACAATAGAAGTTTTCTGATAGGTTTCATTGGTATGATGATCTAGCTATAATGACCCCTGATTTGTTGGATACTTGTCGGACTAATCAAACAATCAACTACTATTTGGTAAAAAAAAATAATTGCAATTTTGTATACTTTACATTCCTATACGTAATTTTTTTTAGCAACAATGTAGCAACTTCATGGAGTTTTCTATCACATATGTCAATCAGCAAACAATTCAAAAAAAAAACAATTCCAGTCAATCAACCTCAATGATATGTTGATATGCAGCCAATTTAATCTCTAGTCCAATTTCAAAATATAAAATAATTAATTAAAAATATATTTAAAATAAATTAACATTTTCTTTAAATTTGAACATTTTTATTGAAATTTTAGATTTCCTGAAATAAAATCTAAAATTATTTAATTCCTTAAACAAAAACATGTTAAATAAAAAAAATTGTAATTTTATAATATTCTGGTAATAGAAAGAATATCTTTATCTTCATTTCAAACTAAATTGTAATCACATAATATATAAATACATCATAATGTTGTATGTCTTAAAGGAAAGGGAATTATTTTTTTATTTGTGGGTATAATTTTCATAAATGTTGAAATAGGAAAAAGTTGACAAGCAATTTATTTCTCAATTTAATAAGATTAAATTCATATATCAAGAAAAGAAATTTAATAGAATACACTGACTATATGCTTCTCGATTTTTTGAAATAAATATAATGTAATATAATAAAAAAGAAGTTATATGATGCAAATTTATAAAAAAAAAAAAACTATTTCATGCCTTTAGCAGCATAAAAATATGTTTTTAGATTGATTTTCTAATTTTTACAATAAATTGGCTTATGCATAAATGTGTAACTTTGCTTTTCATTTATTCAATTAATATTTAAATTATTTAATTGAGCATCATAAAGATGTAAATTGCACTTTGGATTAAGGATATCACCAACATTGCAAAAATGTATCATAAACAAATTAAAACTATTTTTCAGTACGGTATCATTGATAATTTTGTAAAATATGATTTTTCTTACTAACATTTGAACTGTAAATATTAGTTGGTTCTTTCTTGAGAAAGATAACACACATTTATGCTAACATAAATGGTTAATTTGCTTGAACTTACAGTATGTCGATTCATATCACATCACCTTAATTAACATTATCAGAAAAATCGCACTAAAGTTAATTTTAAAGTCAATAGCAATTGATTTTCTGAACTCAACAAAGTTGATTTTACGGATATATTTGGTAATTGAAGGATTGCAAAACTTCTCAAAAACCTCTTCAGAGGATAGGCCTTAATTTAATATGTAAAAAGTCGGTTTTAAATATCTAATTAAAAATAAATGATCGACTGAGAAAACATTATCTTTATCGAAATAAGTTATTCTAGAAATACGACAAAGAAGGTCATATTTTAATTTGTGTTAAGGTTTATTGATGAATCTATATATAAAAAATGATAATGAAAATTCTAAATTAATGTTATTTTTTCTTTAAATTCTAAATTAATTATATTTTTCTTTATAATCAAACTTAATGTAATTTCTTCGGCTAATCATTTCAGTGGAACATTTCAGCAACATATGATCTAATTTCTTAAACATTAGCAGGTGTTTTTTCTTGTTAAAAACAACAACAATAATACAGGAATATTAATACACAATAAGACAAACGTGTTTCCAGTATTCTTTGATATCATAAACTTAATAAATGTGCAAAAAAAAAAAAGTAAAAAAATTAAGTGTAAACTTACAATAAGCATACGAGCGAATTATGCAAAATAAATTGTTATTATATGAATTAAGATAAATCTAATCTTACAAAACAAATCGTTGGATTAGGTGGACGTTCTTAGTTTGACATATGTTGTTAGAACAATTCGTCGCATATAAATCGTCTTACGCAAAAATAAAATATTGAAAAATCAATAAAAAAGTTTTTTACAAAAATATATTCCTTGATGAAGGAGTGAAAATGGTTGGATTGAAGGGTCTATTTTTTAAATATGTAAATAATAATGAATTAGATATATTCAAAAAGTAACGAAACCCATCAATTGGTATTTCATTCGTTGGAATTATATGAGAATCTAATTCAATATTTAAAAAATCTGAATATTCATAACTTCAGTATCATTGATGGCCAATAGAATTATTGGTTCAAAACATTTATTATTTCTTACTCTTTACATTATTCATCATTCACACCTAACTATTCCTTCGTGAGTTTATGTATCCAATGAACCAATACCACAAATTGATCCTGACGAAATGTACAATAATATTTTGACTAAGCGGTCATGTTTGGCATATACTATAAAATTATATAGTTTTCCAGTAAACGGAAGAATTTTATTAGTTTCCTTTTTTTTTTGGTTGCAAGATCCCTCAAGACATTTTTCAAAATTCAAATTAAATGCTCAGTGACCGCACATATAAATATTATTATAGGAAATGTAGTTAAATATAAATTTTAAGTATTTCTTATTGCAAAAAGATTATCAATATGGTTTTTTTTTTGATAACTAAAGGCAATATTTATTATTATAATATTCTACTTTTCTTAACAATATAATAATTTTAGTTTGATTGTACACTAATATATTCGGTATTAAATTAAATTACAATTTCATATCTAATTGTATGCAATACGTGCTATTTTCGGAGGGCATTAACTAATTCAACTACTAGACAATATATGTAAGAAAAAAAAAGACTTCTTATTTTGAATTAGTTTTATCATTGAATCGCAAGTATTTAAACAAGGCTATTAAAATCTATCCTCTGATCATTTTCTTTTTTTTTATTTCAATAAAATATTATTATGCATTATTATAAATGTAAAAACAGAAAATGGTAATATAATTTTTTTGATAGGATGTTCTTGTAAATAAATACGTTAAAAATTAACCAACAATAATAATAATAATATTTTTGTAATGAATTAGGATTCTTTTTTTTATTAAAGAGATTTCCTTCAAGCAGAATTATTACATCCGTTCACCTGTAATTTTAATCTGTGGATATAGGAAATTTTTGTAACTATAAATTGATATTATGAATTGAGTATTATTGGATTTTTGGTACGTTAATATAATTTAAATTTATTAAGTTCTATGGTTATATATTTAATAAAAAAAAAAACTTATTTTCAATAATATTACACTGTAAAAAGCAATGATTATTAATGATAAAATCATTTTTATAGCTTCATTTTATATAATATTCGATTTAATTCAAGGATTCAAATAATTTGATGTTGGTCTTGTGTACTTTTTGATACTTTTGAATAAAATTGCATATATTGGAATTTGAAATTAATTTGCTGTTGGTCAGGTCATAGATATTATTAATTTATATAAGGATTTTGTATGTACAGTGGAGTCTACATAGAGTTAATGTATAGATTAATTATTTAAAAAAAAAATATTACAATATAAAATCGGTAGTTTTTTTTTTTGTTATTTTGTTGTGTTTTGCTAGGAGGCTTTATCACTTTATATGGTTGCCACTTAGGCTCTGTTTAGTTTTGGGTAAAATATAATAAGTATATATAAAGAACGTAATAACAACAAATACTGCATAATAAAGTAGAGTAGGCAATCAGTATAATAAATTACGCTACATTTACACAGAGAAGGCCTCCGGATTATCACAGAGAACCAAGTGATTATTTTTGTTTATATTTTAGTAATTACCTTATTTCCCTAAGCAACAAACGCCAAAACATGAACTCATTTTATCGTCATCATATATTATTATTTAAATATTATGTGGCACAGTTTCTTTTTCGTTTTTACAATCTAATTTGTAGTGATCATACTTTGTCGGTATGCTATTTTTTGTAAGGGCTGTTAAATTTACGGTGTCAGTTTTACTTGTATATTGTGTTATGACAAGAGAAAACAAAGCATCTAAGTTTTGGGGACGCAAATATACAAGTAAAATTCGATTAATTTATTATCTTATGTTATTATGACACTTTCTTTTATTTCAGGTTAGTTTTTTACGATAAAGCTTACGCTAAAACTTGTTACCTAAAAAAATAAAAAGATAGTTTTCGCAAGACAGAGATGACATAATGTTTTTTTTCTGAAAACATCACTTTTTATCATGTAGTAGTTTTTACTTAATTTTTTAATGCAATTTTGACAAATGTTAAACGACGAACACCAGTCCTAGGAACGTCAATCCAACAACGGGTCTTACAGACCTCGAGTTTCTACAACAACAACAAAGTTATGTTACTGAAAACGAAACTTTACATTACTTTTGAATATTAATAAATTTTCATCTTTAATACTTTAATAGTTCTGTTTATAGATAAAGATATTAAAAAACAACATAAAATATGTTGTCACAACTATGAACCATAGGAAAATGAATAATGGATTTACATTATACATTTGCTACAATAATAATCTATTAAAATAAAATCATTATTATAAATAAATACTAATTATTGTAATAAATATTTACGATTATTACTTTTCTAAATACGATAAATATAATTATTATGTATATTTTTTAATCTTTTTAATTGGTGGTAACATATATCAATATCTAATTAAAAAAAAACTGTGTTAAACGCCATCTCATATTATTAAACTAGATATATTTTTCTTATAATTTTAACTTAATACCAAAATAGCTCATATTTTATATTAACAGATATGGTTTTTAAATAAAAAATTACAGACAATATTTATGGCTACTAAAAAAATTCTTAATTCTTAACTATTATTATGGAATCTTTTACAGATATAAAAATCTTACTATACCATCTTTAACACCTCGTAAACTTTACCAATTGTGGTAATAAACAACATTCTTCACTTATGTACATCTAAAAACTAATTTAAAGTATGAAAAAAAAACTGATCATATATTAATGAAAAACAATGTTATTTTAAAATATTGATTCAAATCAATATAAATTTAATCGCGTGACTAGAATAAATTTTAGTGAAATAATATTGGCTCAAATCTTTGAAAACCAAATCTAGATATGATTATAATAAAAATAGCCTATATACGTAAAAAAAAAACAAGTGTTTTTGACGCCATAAACGATAAACAATTTATGAAAAAAATAATAATACATTACCTAATATATTTATTAAAAAGCTGATTATTTATATAGAAAATTAACAAAGAATTTTAATTATTGTATATAAGAGCAACATAAATTTATGGATATAAAGATATTAATCGTTAATTACTTAATTTTATATTGATGCTATTTAGTATAAATTTATTTTTTAAAACTTGTTTTGTTTTTAATTTTATAAATGTTCGTGATTTAGTAATGTAGCTTTTTATCTTTCCATTCCCAATGGTACGATCAGCATAAATCAAGCCTTGTCTTCTTTTTACAAATGATAAAGAGTTTTAGTGACGTTCAATTACAGTTTGGAACTATACTAATTTTATATGGATTCCAAATTCGAGACCGAAACAATTAGTTTCTGTATAGTTAGGAAAGTTTAATTGAAACAAACTAATATCATTTAAAATCATCTTACATTTGAGAAATTAGAGCGACATCGATCTTTCGGTCTCGAATCGTACTTATTGAGTAAATGCATTGGAGAATAACATACTAGCGTAACAGTACCGACATTCTTTATAGGAAATAGGTCATAATTTTTATTTAATTTTCATTATAATAATTAAATTTAATATAAATAATATTAAATTAATTAACATTCTAGATCTAGATTCTGCTTTTCATTTAAACTGTGTCTGATTCACTTTAAATGCATTTAATGACTAATAGACCATTGCCGATATTGAAGTGGAACTTCTTGCTTTAAACTTATACACAATAAAAATTCAAACTTGTTTGGAACTACCTTCAAACACTAATAACTCTGCCGAACTCCGACACAGTCAAGCTCAATTAGCTGGCATAGGGATAGGACATACGAGTATTGAAGAAAATGAGGCAGCAGATTATGTAGCAAGAAAAGGATCAGAACAAATATTTACCAACCTAAAATGGGACTAGAGCTATATAATGTGTATAATGTGAGAATACGAAAAGGAATCGCCTGAACATAACTTGTATTTTTGAACATAAATATTGACTCATCCACACTTCGTCATCTAGGATCCAATAAAACTCTCCTCGAAATCACATTAAAAAGTACTGGTTTTTGTGAGATTCTATTGTGATATATTTAAGGGTACATCAAAATAGAACCACAGTGGTTGAAGTTATTTGGAACACCAGTACCTACACAAAACTTTAATATCTATCTAACTATCTATCTATTGCCGATAGTATATTAGAGTTTTCGAAGAACATTTTTGATGTCAAATCATAGCTTTAAAAATTCAGAATTTAATTATATTCTTAAATTGTTTCTTTCACATTATTTAATATAAACGCATACTTAAAATATATTTTAATATTTCATCTTCATTCCGAAATTATTTTCTTAATTACATTTAATCTTATATGGCCTTGAATAGTTTTATTATTTATTTATATAATTTTAATAAAATTATATAAAAAAATTCTTTTTATTAATGCGGCATTTTCTGGTATGTAATATTAATGTTCATTGCAGTTCCTTTTTTTTTTTTTTTGTAAATAAAATTGAAAATTCTTCTTCAGGGGACATAAAAATTCAAAGAATTTAAATTTATTTATATTCCTTTATTAAATTATATGCTAAAAAAATTTAAAAAGGATGAAAATAAAACAAAATTTTATAATAATATGTATAATAATATGTAATAATAACAATGTAACTAATTTTGTGTTCATCCATAATCTTTGTAAGTCAGATGTAGTTAGAAATTTTTTATATTGCTCTAATAAAAATATAAATACATATAAAATTAGTCGGATGAAAGGATTCAATTCAAATTCACCTTCTTATAGTGTAACAGGTATAATAAATCCAACATAAAAAAATCAACATATAAAATCATTATTATAGTTTATAACCATTTTATATACAAACCATATAAATTGTATATTTACTAATAACACTGACCTCTAAGAATGCATCAAGGGCGGATGTCAAAATCCATTAAAATTCTTGTCATCACTTTCGATACTATATAATATAAAAATAAAAAAAAAAAAAAAAACAATCCTTCTTGCAATAGTTGCGTGCGCACCCAGACTTCACACTATTTTGTTAAGTGTTATTTATTCTCTCGTATGCCGCAATATTATACCATAGATAGATATAAAATATTTCATTTTCATATAAACTATGAACGCCGCCGCATCGCTATTGATATTGTTAGCTATTCTCTGCTATATTCACAAAATAAAAAAAAAGAACCATAGGCAAACAGTTTTAATCATCATCAACTTTAATACTTATAAATAGACTGGCACGGTGCTGAAAAATTGAAGAATACTCATCAAATTATTCAATTCTGCAATAAAAGAAAAATATATATGAAACCTGAAAAAAAAAAGAAGAAATATTGAGATAAATTATTTATCCTTTTAGGATGATGGAGGCAATGTGTTAACAAAGATTTTTTTTGTCCATTATAAACAACGTGTAGATATTTAATATTAACATAGATTATTATTATGAATTTGTTATTGTGATTATAAATAATTATCGTTTTTATTAGCAACTTTTCATATTCTATAAATAGAAAATGAAATGCATTAAATTTGTTATAAATAAAGCATATCAAACAAATTCATGTACGATAACTATATATCTCGTATCTATTAGTTTTGAAACTGATTTTTCATTTTCTAATTAAATTGCGAATATTCGTAAATTTTGACATTTCTTTCACATGAAACGCGAACTGCGAATTGTTAATATTCCATAAAAAAAAAAAAAAATGAGGTTAAAAACGAATGAATTTTTTATTCGCAACAATCTGGAATACAAGTGGGTTGCGAATAATGATTTGACAGTTCGCAGAAAAAAATATTGAAATTGTTTATTTTCATAAATTTAATAAAATAGCTAAAAAAAATGTTGATAAATTTATGTGAATTAATTAATTTTAAAAATTTTATTTAAGAAAATTGTTTTAAAAAATTTAATTAATCATAGAATAATTCATTTGTTCGCAATTCGCAATTCCAAGTTCGCGTATCATGTGCAAAGTCCATTAATCCTTTAAGAACTGTGAAATTTGTAAAATTAGTATTATTTTAAAAAAAAATTGTACAAAAATTTGTCTATTTTCCAGAAAATCAGCACCTCAAATATGTAAATCTATCTTAAATAAACTATAAATGAAATTGCTACAGAATTGATAAGAACTTTTGAAAATTGAATAGAAACTTTATTTTCCTTCAGACATGCTGTAAATAATATATTTATACTATTAGATGATTACTTCCACATTATAAGTTAAAAACAATTAATCATATATAATTAACAATGTAAATTAACTAATGGATTGCTTTCAAATTACTTTAGTTAACCTTAAGGGCTTAAGGCCAATATATATATTATAAAATCATTAATTATTATCGAAATAAAGAACATGACTAATTAAATAATATTTCTATCAATAATTTATTGAAATAAAAAATATTTTAAATGCAACAGACCTTGACCTATGGCTACTGAAAATACTGCAACAAACGGTTTAGATAATTTATTATTAAGCAAAAATGAAACTTTCAATTTTCTTTTATTATTATTACTCTTAATCTTGGAAAATTGAAATCTTACGAGTGAATTATTAAAAAATAAAAAAAATTCTACATATCATGCATCCGACAATTTATCATACAGAATGACTAATGATCTTTAATGTAATCAGTCCCATCATTATTATATATATTTTTAATAATTACACTGAAATATTTCATTGCAATGTTCCGAATATATAAAATAATACACAAATAATCTTTGTATAAATTCGGTTTTCTTCTTGATATGGATTTATATTAATGCAAAAATGAGTAATGAACAACAAAAGGATAGTGAAAAATGAGATAGTTATTTCATTTCATATAGCATAGTCGTAGCTCCTGTATTTTTATGATTTACTTGTAATTTTTATGGTTAATATACAAAATTTTCTTAGCTTCATTATTTATAATACCAGATTTAATAAATTGTTATTCGCAGACTATTATTACATGATTTTATTATATCAAATTAAATTATCTGTATACCAAAAATTCAATTAAACATTTTCTGTATGGTATTAATAATTAATAATTAAATATATTATTTATTATAATATAATTTTAGCATTTTGTATAATCTGTAGAAATATGCAAGTTTATTGGAAATTTTTATCATTCAGACTATATGAGAAATGTTAAGTAAATTCAAAAAAAGTGAACTTAATAAAGTATATATACAAATGAAGAGACATACCTTTTGACGAAAGGAGTCAGCAACCCTCTCATTGGAACACAACCTTTCTGTGGAGTCTGAAGCTGTTACTTTAAGACGCTACAAAAGGAAAAAAATCACCAATCTCATGAATTACATTGGAACAATGGCTAAGACATTCTAAACTATTAATTCCAGGACCATCAAGGAAGCCAACAGAACTATTTTAAATGAATAGAAATCCAGAACAGTGACTGTAACTTAAATAAAAGACTTTCACTTAATTGAAAGACGAGGACGAAACAGCAGAACATATACTGTGTGGCTATGTTGTCGTTCATCCAGAAACGTGACAGCTGTGACTGATTACTGACGAATTATTAGAAGGGATATAACAATAAGCCAAAAATGGCTGCAATGTTTAGGACTGTATGTAGCCCACCACTACTCTACGTCTAAGGGATAATTTTAGACGGAATTATTTGATAACTTTAATTACTATATTTAATTTGATTTATTTGCTTCATTTAATTGATAAAATTTATTACTTTTGTTTCCTATAAATAGCAATAAAATGAATAAATAATTTAATGTTAATTAAATTGCCTAAGGATATTTCTATTTTATAATATTATGTTCTAAGAAACTAAATTGTAACAAAATTTTAATCTATTTATCCAATAAATCAATTTTCTTAATTGAATATAATATTTATAAAATATTTAATTTGTATAACAAATAATTTTATGTATCTAAATATAAATTAATATAATTTTGAATTAGATTAAATTCAAAATGAAATTATTATGAAACTAAAATTTATAATAATTGCAACTAACAGTTTTTAAATTTGTTTTTTGTTATAAATTCGAGACCTTGGATAAAATTATATCTTAAAAATGTAAAATTCATAAGGAAGAGAAATATCTAAAGAATTCTAAATTTTTCAACATTTTTGATCTAAAATTAATTCATATACATATATTCAAATTTTCTTTTTCTTTTTTAAAAAAAATATTCTAATTTTCTTTTATTATACAAACAAGATATTTTATATCAATTTTTATATATCAGTTTCGACACCCTATCAAAATCTTCATTTTAATCAATATGATTGTTAAAAATTCTCGAAAAAAAAAATGGTATTTATTCTGGCGCCTTATCTGATTAACGTTTTCACAAACGGTAAAAGAGTGCTAAATTATTCATGTAATGTATCTTATAGGTATTTATCTATTTCAACAACAAGAACAAAAAATCTTTTTTTTTTAAATGTATATAATAAAATATATATGTACAACAACAAAAAATTGGTTCTTTTTAGATGACACAAAAAGTAGAAATTCACGAACATCGCGAATTTTACTTTACAAGCGATTACTCATGTTTTTTTTACATAGGTATACCATTTCCTAGAATTTCAAAGCTTACATTGTTAACAGTTAAACCTAAAAGGTAAATTCTATATAATTTTATGTATATATAGGTATAAGATAGTAACAAAAAAAAATAATGCAAATTTAATATGATAAAGTTGAAGGAGTTTTCGAGGTTGTGTGGCTTTTTTTTGTATATATAATAGAAGTGTCAACAAGAATATCAGCAACTAATGCCGTTGCCAATATTGCACGGTTTTAATATACATAAATATTATATGAAATTTAGTTAAATAAATATATTGTATTTGTAACCGAAATTCGATATTTATTTTAAGATAAATTCCCTTTGCATTGTGTAGGCAGGCATATTAGAAATATATTTGTGACTGTTAAAAGAAAGTATTTAATCAGCGATAGTTTAAAGGTGTAAATTATAAGAAAAACAAGTGTTACTATCGAATACTATTAATATAAACAGCATTAATAGAATAATCATTAAATACAGTAGACGTGGGCGACATTTAATATTAAAAATTGTTTAATTAAATTTAAAATATATTAGATTCTATTTTAGTAACTAACTTACATACATGAATTTTATATATAGTTTTCAATTAAAATGTATTTTATTCATTTGTAGCCAACTTCTTGAGCTATTTACTATAAATATTTTTGTCATTAATTGTAAAAATGAAAATCCCCAAATACTGTACCATTTTAATTAATAAAATTATAAACAAATCGAAGTGTTACTTCCCACTTAAATCACGATTTTTTATATATAAATTTAGTTATTTATTTTGAAATAAAGATTTTAATTGGATTTTAGTGAAAATGAAGAATATAAATATCTTTATTTTATATATTTATAATTAAAATTTTATATATTCATTCTCAAATATAACAGCTAAAAACATAATTAATTTTAAAATATTTTGATTTCTTTTTATGATTAACACCATAATTCAAATATCAAAAATATTTCATACCAAAAACTAGAATATTATCATGAATTTTATGTAATTATATTATCGAAGTTAGTATTAAAAAAATGTGACAATAATAATAATAATAATCCCGGATATAATATTAAACATTTTGCCAAAAAAAAAGATACTAGAAAATAAATAAATGCCATCCACAATTACCATAAATACAATATTTTAGAAAACTATATCCAAACCAGCAGTATTTGATATACCCAACTGAAATAGTGAACATAAAATTTTTTAGAGGTCATATCGAATTATTTTTACCGGAAACTTGTTTACCTTATAGTGTTTTTATATATTTAGTTACTATTATATCTAAAACCCACTAACAATTGCAGCATTATCTTCACTTTTTTTTTTTTTTTTTGATATTATACTATACAAAATCTAATAATTCTTCTTATGGAATGAAATTATTTTTCGTGAGCTTATAACCAAAATCATTTATGATGATGATGATGTTGGCAAACAATATTAGCCATGATAGTAAACAATTGCACCATAACCAGACTAAAAATAAGAAATATATAAGAATATATATACAGATATAATTTCCTAGTACCTGGGTTTATAAGTAGGACATGTCAGTGGCAATCCGATTGTGCGCATATAATGTTAATTTATGCGTTTAATATAAAGTATATAAGATGAATCCTATCATTTACTACGATTATATACCATTTATACACTGTTAAAAAAATAATATGTGTAATTGACATAAAAAATTTACGTATACCAACAAAACAGTGTAAATTAGTCCAATATATAATTTGGGATTATTTCTTTAAATATTATTTAAAATAATTATAGAGTTGTAAAATTTCTAAACTACACAATGACAAATTTATAAATAAATAGAAAAATCTAGTCGTAATCCGTCTAGAAATACATTTATTTCTGGTTGTTCAAACTAACCAAATTCATAATTTCGATGTTCCCAGTCCATACTATTCCAAGTCAAGTTAAAATACTTGACATCTGTGGTATTTTTGAGCGCAAACGCACACCTTTCGGAATTTTTTTGAAGCTCATTGATTTCTATTCTAACTTGCGGCTGAAAATCAGCAACTATTCTATCTTTTAATTTCTAAAATTTACCATTCTATTACAAGGCAAGTGACAACATCTAGACATTTTATTTTTATGTTTAAGTATTCTAACTCAAATATTTCATATTCTAGCTTATGATTGCAAAATAATACGACATTATTATCGTAAGTGGAGTTACACAATATTCCAATCTCTTTAAAAAATATGTCAAACGTATTCTATCTCGAGTTGAAAATAATGCTTGATGTCATATTTATATTGTAACTCAATCTGATGAAAATTACTAAGTAAAAGTTAGAACACAATGATTTCTTTTTGAAAGGTTGAGTTAAATACTAAATTTAATTTATACTAACTTAGTTTTTTTAATTACAACTAATTAATTAATTAATTAATATGTAATATTTTAATGTGAAACGATATAGAAATATCTTTCTAATAAATACAAATTTTTCATGGAATTTCAACTAGGACTGCAATAAAAAAAAGTATTTGCACTCTCCTGAAAAATGGTAATTTTGAGTTAGAATAGTATGAACCGGGTACATCGGATTTATAATGTTTATAGTCTCACTTTCCGAAACCAATATTTTATTTAACATTATTTGACAAATATATGTAACATTTTAGTGGGAAACATAAATTTCCGAAACATTTATTAAAATAAATTTTAATCTTTACTGCATTATTTGATCGTTTATAGTTTGCTATAAAAAAATTAATGGAAAACAAATTTTATATATCAATTTATTATCAATTGTGTACTCTAAACTTTTCAATTACTATCTCATATCTTAATAAAGTTAAAGTTAAAAAAAAATACGTTAAGTTTATCAAACTTTCATTTATATTTCTTTTTCCAAATATAAAAATTATATAATTAAAAGGCAAACGATAAATTTTAATCACGAATTATTAATTTCCAAATAACAACCTTAAAATTAATTAAGTAAATCACCAAATAAGCAATTTTAACTTTACAACAACAACAACAACAACAAAAAATGCACTATCACGATTTGTGGAACATTACCGAAATTATGTAAAGAAAGCCTCAATCTAATTTTTATTCTTATAAGGTAAAAAGGTATCATAAGATTTTTAAGATCAAAATATCATCAAATTAGTTTCAGATAGTTATAACATAGTTATAAGTTATGTTAACCCTAATGATTTAAAAAAACATAATTTTTTTTGTTGTTGTGATATTATACCGTTATAATTGATTGTTTTTGGGTTTTTTCTGGAAATCTGTCAAAAAAAAAACATAATTTCGAAAATGTATACACGCATATTTACTAAAAATGCATTCCAGTTAAATTATGTTTAATCTTTTCAACTATAGATAGAGTTCAAATACCTTCGAAATTATGATTTTTTTTTGTTACCTAAAATATTTATGAAATATGTATTTAATTTGGCGATAGAAATTTTAATAAAAAATATGAAGTCTAGTCACTAAACTTTCTGAAATTGGTATACACAATACGAAAATAGGTAAAAAATTTATAAACTTTATATCTACGCGGGGCAAAACGGTCTTTAATTGGACCCGAACCTTTCTGCAGTTATCCAAAAGCCACCTGTCGTAGGAAATTAGAGAATGGGAAAATAACGTAAAATTTTGAGATTACTTAAAGAGAGGGTAAAAGAGCTAATCACAGCAAAACCGAGCTACGTATAATAAATAATTGGCCTGTTTTCATGTCACTGGCCGCTGTAGCCATCACTTAAACAAGATCGGAAAGTCTGAAAATAATTAATGTCTGTTATAATGAGATGATGAAGAAACTGCTGAAAGTATTACGATTTTGAGGCTATAGCCCGGAAAAGGATAACACACGTGGGTAAGGGATTTTTTAGTCCTCTCGAAAACAGAGTTAAAGTTTAAAGGGTGTCGTTACTTCGTTTTTGAAGCGGTATCGAAATCCTTTTAAATTCAATATGTACAAAACAGAGCCACAATCTGAAGTTATGAAAATGTTGTGTCAAAAAGATGAAAATAAAAATTAGGTTTATAACAACATAACTTTACGTCCTATGGAGTTTGGAATGTAAAATGAATAAAAACATTTATATGGCATATTTAACTATGACTGCTTTTCAAAAGAATGAAAAATATTTCATTTCATAAATTTTATCATAACTAACTTATATATTTATGATGATGATGATATGCAAAATATTTTATTTATATATAGATATTTATTTATGATTTTAAAATGATTGGATTTATAATAATATTTGAATTTATTTTTTGTCAACACAATAAAAGATTCTAGGTCAATTGGCCAGTCCATTTTTAATATTTTGCGTAGAAATTTTTTAGAATATCTTTTTTTTTTTCTTCAGTATAGTTAAATAATAAAAATAGAAATTTCATAAGAAAAAGAATTTATATATACAAAAAAGATACATATTTGTAATATCATATTCTATAAAATTAAATGTTATGCTTATATATTTTAATGAACCTAATTAAATTCATATTTTTGGAAATATTTTGATCCGAAATATTTAAAATACATATATAAAAATATTTTAAAGATATAAATCCATTTTAAATATTTTAATTATATATTAAAATTTTCAAAAGAAATTTAATCGTTTTTTATATATATTTTAGGTACCTTCAAATAACCATAAATAGTTAAAGTCTTAATTTTTAATTAGTAAAAAACTGTTCAAAATTTTTACTGTAAATTGTGAAGTTATATTAAAATTTTATGGTTTAATTTTTTTTTTTTGAATTTTCTATATAAACTGTCAAAATAAAATTGATTATGCGAAACAGTAGATAATTTTTTTCTCATCATTTTTATATAATTAATATGTAAAGTAAAAGAATAACTAAATCAAAGTTGTTTTAATTTATCTATTTCGTTTAATTATATGTTAATCATATATTAATTATATTCCTAATGCAGGATTCAGAATACTTCAGTGTAATGCAAAGCAATGCAGAAGAATTTATGAAAACAATATTTACACACAATGTAAAATACTTGAAGAGTTAAAAGATACTAACTTTTGTACTGGGTTTAAGTATAGCATTCGGAATCCGGTATAAAACTATAATATTTTTATTTTATTTAAAAAACTTATAATTCATAAATTAATTATTTTATTATTATTTGCTTAGTAAACCTTAACCTTCTATAGTTTATAATGTTAATACAATATTTCATAAAGAATAATTTCTACAATCATATTACATATTTAATTAATTGAACTAAGTACAAATATATATATTATATATATGTATATATAATTTTGACAATTAATTATAATTTTAATATATAATATTTGTGCGTTCATATTAATTCTTAAATATAAATTCTTTGAATCGAAAGAATGATAATAAATAAGAAATTATTATCTTGTAGATATATCTAAAAAAAAATTATCTATGTTGAAGGCGATATAAATCGTATATATACTTGTATAATTCAGTAGTTGCACACATTTTTACAGTCTACTGAGAAGTCAATGCATTCCAACAAAACAAAATACGATATAAAATTATTCTTATATAGATTTTAATTAACAATTCATATTAATAATGATCATCATAAGAGATTATAAATTTTCGCAAATATAATTAGTTACTATTTTTAAAATGAAATATCATAATAATTAATTATATTTTGTTGGTATATATTCTATTAGTTATTTTTTAGGAATTGAACAGCATGCACCTCCTGAGTGCAAATAGCAAAAAAAAAAAATGCTAACTATATATGGATATGGTCAGCGAGAATTTACTGTAGCGCAAAATAAATATTATACTGTTTTTTATATTTGGACTATTGCAATTCATCTTATTTTATTAGTAGAATAAGAGTAACACAGTGTTCTATTTTATATACGAAATGATAAATCAGAAAATCATTGCGTTTACTTTAAATCTGCTTATCCAAATAAATCAAATGCATAGCTAGGAATTTCAGTAGATCGGATTCTCAAAAAGAATTTAAAAAAGCTACCCTTACACAATATGAATTCATATGAATGAAATAGCTACCTCTAATGTGGTCTTCAACACATTTTTTAAGTGATATTATTTTCAGTCTTGTGTTTTATTTATTAAGAATGGTCTACAATTTCGATTCGATTCGTACAGTAGCTAATCGACTGGATAAGTAGACTGAATACATATTTATATTATATTTGAAACTGTCATTCTCTTGAAATTTGCTGAAGTTTGGATTTGCAAAACTTCAATCGATCCGAACTTTTTCAATACGATTCGTTCCGATTCGTTTTAAATAGCATCTATGTGTTCACTTAATCGATTTTCCATACAAAATGTAAGAAGACGTAAAATTTGAACTTTACTGAATGAATCGGTACTAAATTGATCGATACTATGTAGCCCAAGCTTAATTTAAAAAAAAAAATATTTCGTGTAAAATAAAATTTGAGTCGAAATATTTCGTGTAAAATTAAAACGATCGTAAAATGTTAGTAGAACAGATCGACACAATCGGAATATTGCCTTAATCCTTTATTCTGATTGATTAAAAAAACGACAAATCAACTGAAAACCTATACCTTTAATTTATAACCAATTCTAGATATTATTCTAAATTTAATTGTAATTGTCATACATAAATTTAAATAATTTTCTCAAAATATTTGCCATATTTGTTTCACATAGAAACAAACATAATACAGAATTAAATTCACATCATATCCGATAACGCTCAAGGCTGAAGATTACATGAGTGTAGTCCATTATCTTTATAATGCTTATCTGATGTTTTGCCGCTGCTGATATTATAGCTCAACTAAGAAACAAAAAGAGAAATAATAATAATAATAAAAAAAAAATCGGTACAGTGAATTTCAAATTAAATTTTGTAAAGAAACAATATTTTCTTATACAGTACTTTCATATATAAGACAAAATTACACATGATAAACCTTCTTTACTATGTCTGACGTATTGATTTTCCCTATGGCATAATTTTCACATCATAATTAGTAGCACTGTATTATTTATAATTTATGTTATAGCGGTGGTCAGTTTATTACATTGTTTTTGTTTTTAAGTTAATTATATTTGTTAAAACGAAAGCAAAAAAAAAACGTTGGATGTTCTAATTTAGACAGAGGCGCTCGCTGTCAACCCATTCGTTACCAATTAGATGAAAAATAATAGTATTTTTTATTAATATTTTAATCTTCTTCAAGGCTAGATGATTTTAGAATTAAAAAATATATATTTGTATAGTTTACAAAATAAGAAATTGATGGATTTTTTTTAATGATTATTATATCTATTTTAATATTAAGTTTCAGAGCAAATCGTAAATAAAATTTTATTCTCGGCCAATGCTTTTCTGATTAAATTTTTTGATTATTATTACGTTTATATGGATATTGTCAGCTACAGAAGCAGAACTCGTAAATCGATTTCCAACCAAAAATTATATTATATCAAAAAATTGTTAATAAACGGCTATCAAACATTCGGAATGATTAAAATTTCAGAAAACTTTGGTTAGATCCGGTAAAATGGCATAAAACAAAACCTCTTAAAGTCATACTTGAATTACTTACATCGAAAACTTCTGAAAACCGTAGTCTTTTGGTGAATTAGTGTTTTTGGTGATTTAACTTCGTGAAAAGAAGAACTGTTGTATCATCTAAGAATCAAAATACGTTCGTCTTTTTACTAGTCTATATATAGAAAATCTCGTATGTCTTAAAAAATATCTAAATCCTTTTAATTTTAATTTATTTTTGTCAAACAATATTTTACGAGAATATTTCAAACTATTTTATAACATGCAGTAACATTAAAAATTGGTTTAATAACATGAGTCTGAATTGCATATGAATTCTTAAAACAAACGATATGGAAAATTTTAGAAAATGTCACTTACGAGTTTTTGTTTTGTATATATAACCTTATCACATATGAAAAAATATTCTTGTTAACGCCTCTTATTAATGATTTTTTTTTGAAAAATGATTAACTTTCATATTACATATAAGTAAACAACGATAAATTTATGCTCAAATATCAACATTAAAGAGATTATTTATAACAACAACAAAAAACAAATCATTTTGAAGATTTGAAGATTCAAAAATATGTTTAATTTTTGTAATATTTTTTTTTATTTTTAATTAAAAATAAAGAGAAACATAATTTAACTTCAATTTAAATTAAGTGATTAATGATTAAAATTTATAAAAGGTCAAAAAATTATGAATTTTTATAAAAGGTGTAAAATTCCTTTCACTTCCTATAACCAGCAGATTCTTTTGCGAATAATAAATTGCTGTTGTTACAATTATTTATTCTTCATAAATTAAAGAAAAAAAAATATAAATTTGTTTAACGTGTGAATAAATTTAAATTTGTTTTGTGGAATTTCACAAATTTTTATTACAAATTAAATAATATATTAAGAAATTATACAATTACTTTATATCATTATAAAATGTTCTGAATAGTTTTTAAGATTTCATCAGTAATTGAGTTGAGAAAGATAATTATAATTCCAAATTTTCGACTTACTGTTACTCAATTTGAAAATTATGTAACTAAAAATACTATCTTTTCAGGTAAAATTAACGAAAAACTCAAATCTAAAAGCAAAGTATGTTCACGAGAGTACAGTTTGTTAATGAAATATGGACAACTGTTGTCAACGAACACAAATTATTGAAGTTGTGAGGATGAGTTTGAATATTTAGGGCAATTTATTTAATTTCCAGTCAAAAGATACAAATAACTGATATTTAACATCTTCGGTTATTTGACGGTAGTAGATAATATTCGACCTTTGCTAGACGTTCATAATTCCTTATTTGATCAAGGTTCATTTTGTTCAAAATCAGTTGATCAAAACTCAATTTTGTTTGGTTGAAAATTACGTGGTTCTAGAAAAATATTGAAAGTTTGCAAAATTTTTGAAAAGTATAGCAACTTTATAGTTTATTCATGCTCTGTCGAAAAGGTTCTTAGTATATTGAAGTTCTTAAGTTCTTACGTTAAATTTAAATTCATATTTCTTTCGGAAACTAACTTAAGAAATATATTAAATTGTTCGAAAATCATAAGTGGTCAGTTTTTTAATGTAATGTCAAAAGAAAGAATTAATGATTGTGACAATTTGAAAAGGAAAAACATTAATAAATTTACACACATTAACAGAAAATCAACTTTTTTATAATTTTATTATACATTTTTCATTTTTAACTATATAATTCTTATATAAAAAAATCATTTTGATTATTTTTTTGTATATATATTATGTTTAAGATATTCAGAATGGTTGTGGAAATTTTATGTGTCAAAAGTGCATTAACAAAAAACATTTACATTAATTCTTTTAAATAAACTTCAGTTGATTTTTAGCATTTCCTGAATTTAAAAACAACACAAATTTTATAGCCGTGAAATTTTGCTAAAAGATATTACTTAAAAAAAGAACCACCTAAGAATAGAATTCAAATTTATTTTAATTAATTTATTTTATTCAACAATATTCAGTAAAAAATGAAATTCTTTTTTAGTTTTTTTTTTAAATTCTTATACTTACCATTTTAAATATTTATCATTTTTCACATATAAAAATTTTCTATCTGTTGTGATAATATAAATCAAAAATGATAAAATGGTAAAAATTAAAACTGAATTAATTCTATAACTAATTAAGTGTGGTAACAGTAGCTAAATTATAAATCATTTCTTTAATTTGAAATAATTTATTATATCGAAATTAATTCATTTTAATATGAAATTAATTCATATGAGATTAATTCATATTAAAAAGAATAAAAAAAATGATTGAAAAATTATATGGAATTAAATTAAAATCAAATTATAAAAAATTAATAGTTTTCATCGAAATTTGTATACATATATCGAGATTTTTGAATGTAAATATTTTTAGTATATTAATTTAATATGAAATTCCCATTTAACTTTTAGTTCCTTCTGTAAAATTAATCGATGATGCTTAACGATTCATTTATATTTAATTTAATTTATGTAGTTTTTAATAATAATCTTTATAATTAATGTTATCCAACGCCTTTAAATGCCATATTATTATTAAACAAAAATAAGAAAACAATTTTAATATAGGCAGTTAGCTGAAAATGAAATGAAAAATTACGACGTATTAGCTGGTATCTTTTATTATTATCGATTAAAAAACGTAAAATATATTTATAATACATAAATTTAGTATATTAAAAATTCAAAATTCATTTATGTTTTTTTTTTTTTTTTGCATAAAACGTATCGTATTTAACCATACAAATATATATAGTATGTATTTGTATATATATTCACTAATGGATTGCGAAATGCAGAATTTATTTGTAAAAGATAGCATAAGGAATGGAATTAATATTTGGGATAAATAAACTAAATTATTTATCTACATGAGTGTTATCACTTTGTAATAAATGTTACTGACAATAAAAGGAGTGTCATATTTCAATCCATGGAAAGGAACGTCAGCATCAAATTCCTCTTTATTATAGTTCTATAATATTTTCAATATATAAATTCATATCCTATTAATTATTCATATATTGTTGAATACATATAATATGTATGTTGTTTAAAAAGCAAATAAATTGAATATTTTATATTTCATTAATACATTAATTGCCATTTCCCTCTAATACGTTAATACAACAGTGACTTGGTTCAAATAATATTCAAAATTATATACCTAACGATTTATAGTAACTATTATCTAAATAATAACCTTAGCTCAAATTATAAGTGACCTCAAATTCTATTTTTGTTCATATAGTATAAAAATTGTTGAAGGAATGTTTTAATTATTTATTTATTAACTCTTATTACAAATAAATCAGAAAATATAACAAGAATTGTTGAAATTGTTAAACATATTTATAGTATGTAATTCGAAAATTAAGCCCTTATTAAATTTGATTGGTTCCTTTCAGATACAATATAGGACCTCCAGCCATTCATTATTACAGCAATTCCGAACAAATTGAACCAAATAATTAAATTAATTTAGAATTTTGAAATACAATATAATATATAATAAGTTCCATTTTACGGAGCAAATGATGCACGTTTTCTTTTTATAGTTTATGTAAAAATTCTCATTAACTACATTTTACCAACACGTAATACTACCATTATAAAAAAAATACAAATTTTTTACCTACTTTCCTCAAAATAAGAGGAAACATAATAAAAAAAAATAAAAATTTCGTTATTTAGATCATAATATGTCCTAAAGGGAATTTATTACGGAACTCTAATTGATACCTTTACCAGGTTAGTGGCATAAGGCATATTCATGTGCTAAAGAATCAACATAATATAATTTTTACAATTTTTTTTTTATTCAATTTACATTACATTATTGGCATTATTATATCCAAATATTGATTCGTACTATTTTATATGTACATATTTTTCATTTTCTATTTGATTAGATACATTTTTATTCTGTATTATGATTCTATCCTAATTCCTAATAGAAAGAATAATATAGAAACATATTTTATTGCAATTGCATTAAATCAATAGAAAACCGTTGAAGAAGATAGAGTGCATATGCCAATAGTCTGGTATAAAAAATATGTTTAAAGGGTAGATGTAGGGGCAAACTTATATTAACACAATCATGATAATCGTGATATCAAAAATTCATCGAATTACAGTATTTTGGTATGAAAAATATTGAAAAATAAATAATAATAATATAAATATAGGTTTTTTCTAATATAATAAACTAAAATTGGCGCTTAAATTATATTTCTACACTATATAAAATAATCGTACATAGATTCTAAAAAATTATGAAATATGCGCATTTTCTCATTTCAACAAAATGTATTTTTAATATATACGTTGTAAAATACGTTCAATATATTGTATATACATATATGTACGTAACGTACCTCTGTTGTATCGTATCATATATGAATTTTGATTAAACTTTTTTTTAATCAGATAATAGCTAGATAGCATATTAGTACGCCGGACACCATGGTGCAAATAATTTATGATTTTTATATTTGTGTAGGCGGTCGGTATCTGTACTTAGAGTATCTGTACATCATACAGTATTATTAATTTAAAAATGTATTTGAAGTAAAATAGATTATAAAACTGTGTAATTTTTAAATAAATTTTAATCAATGTACAGGTGCTATTATTATAGTTAAAATGAAGATTTTTCTGATGTATAAATTATCAAAAAAAAACTAAAACTAAAAGGTTAAATAAAGTTCAATATTACATATTATATAATATGATTTTGATTTTGATTTTATAATTATCTTTTAAATGAAATACAATCAATAATTTGAAAATTAATTAATTAAGAAAGTTTTGGGTGTTTTCATATGGACGACAGGGAATTATCAGTAATGAAATTATCGATAAATGATCAATTTACGATACTAAGCACAACTAAGTTTCTAATGAAATACAATTGAAAAATTCAAAATTAATGTATATTGTGTTAATTCTTATATGGCATTTACACTAAAACAATTTGAAAGATTTTAATATTAGAATCGTATCAACTGCACATAATCATAAAGCTACCAATTTTGATAGAATACATATTCGTTTGTGATCGACACAAGTTTATCACTTAATTTAAAACATGTTTAGCAATTCTTTTAGTAACATTTTTTCGAAGCGGTTACAATTTAGAGGTGGTTTTTGCAAATATACTACAATACCTCCTCACTTCACCATCCAGAAAACAGGGAGGTATATTTCTTAAAGACCTAAAAATATATGATATTTAATGCCGAAGTTCGATTGGTGTATAATAGCATTCTAAAAAATATGTAATATTCCATTCAAAAGTAAATCTTAGACCCTAAGAAGTAAAATTTTATTTTAGAAAAAAAAAACATATATTCCATCTAAAGTATCCTTAAGCTTGATTTCTTGCACTTTCTCACATGCTGAGAAATAATTGACAATTTACTAAATCCTTCTTTAACAATTATTATGAAAATTTTAATGTTCAGCAATTTTAACTTCTTTCCATTTCAACTTCTTCTTATTTAGACACATTCAAGAACCCCAAATCTTTTATCTTCTTCATTTAAAAAGCAAATAATTGGATATAAGCAAAAGTTTAGTTCTTTTTTTGTGATTAAATAGTTAGATCTTCTGTAAAAGTATTGCCTGCAGATGGGCAGATTCAAATCCTAAATAAATTTTATTCAATTATTATTTAATTAATCGATAAATATATTACAATAATCAATAAAATATATAATTAATTAGGACTAAAGTTTTTCATTATAACTAATAATAATTACTGGCGAGTTTACGAAGCTATTATCATACAAATAATATGCACAATTAATTTAATTCAATAAAAATATTTAATTAATTAAAAAAATAATAATAATATTTTATCTTTAATGTTGGTAAGAAAATATTTTATCAATTACAATAAAACAAGAATCAAAACATTTATCAGAAATTTTAACTATACATATAAAAAAGGGTCAGCAGCATTAATAAAAGTTCAAGGAATTTGGTAAAAAAATTGTTAATTAACTCACAGTTATTTCAATTCGCATGTTTTTGATTGAAATCTTTTCGTGTATTTTAGATTTTTTTCAACGTTAAAAATTTCTGCCTTAGAGAAAGAAATATATTTATACATATATAAGAAAATTTCAAGTGTTTTCCTTAATATTTTGATTAATATCTGATGATTTTATATTATATAAAGGAATTTTAGTCATTTTTTGTTCATTTAAATTTTTTCTTTAATCAATTTCATATAAACCTAACTAAAAATATAATCTAAAGTAAACTATACTAAAAGAACACATTAAATAGCATAGACTAATTTATAATATTTCATTATGTATTAACATCAATGCTTTTTTTGTACTATATATGTAAATATTATTCTTAAAGTTTTCCCACAAATTCATAAAAACCGAACAACCGTAAATGATTTTTCTAACTAAACTTGAGTTTTTGTCTATTTCTCTTATATATTTTAATTGTAATAACAATTTTGACACATTATTTCGGGCCATTTAATTAGTCTAAACATTGTCCCTCCACTTACCTCGCCAACATTTTTATTATGACATTTTAGTTATCTATTATTGTTGCTTATTAACATTAATTCTTCAATTATTTCTTCAATATGGTACTCTGACAGCTTCGTGTCTTGTCATGAACAAAATAATGAAATAATAATAAAAAAATATTTATAAAAATGTGCTAAAATTTGAATAGACATTTAAAAAATGTATGTCAATTGGTAAAAATTTCAAACCAAAAGAATATTTTGTCAAAATAAATCATATATGGATTAGAATTAGATAAATATTATTCAATTCTGAAGGCTTTTTTAGAGTATACTGTTAATTGATTTTATATAAGTTTATTATTTTTATTTAAATATTCCTAAATATGGAATATTTGGCAGTTCTCTTAAGAAATACTTGATTACTATAATGAATATGGTAAATGTAAGTTTTCTGTTGGAAAACATTATTTTTTTTTAGAATGGCACTACAGCCCAAATCGAGCTTTGGCCTACTCCTACTAATTTTATATGAATTCCGAACTATAAGTTTCTTTATAACGAGGAAACGTTTTAATTGAAGCAAGCTATTGGCTTTTAATAGTGATACATTTGTTGGCAGCATTTGTTGTGATACATTTGTTGTCAGTCTTAAAATCAGGATTACATAGTGCAAATTTTATAACTGGTACTGATTTTGAAGCTATGTCAACTTAGAGCGGCATCGATTTCTCGGTCTGGAATTGTAAATGTAAAGTCTAAAAGCATAAAATCTTCGTAGCACTATAATTTTAAATGTACGTAAACTTAAATATATCGATGACCTAAAATATACAACTTAAGAATTTATTTAAAATATTATGATTAGATACAAATATGCTTTCGCGTTTTTCTCTTTTTGCAAATGATATACTAATAGTTAGGTTTTTTTAGCTAATTGATCTTAACGTCATTCAATAACTTAAACTTTTTTTGATAATTTCTTAGGGAAAAAAACATTTAACAAACTCCTAATTTACTATAAAAACTTGTGTAAACATAAATTTAACCATACTTTATTTTAAGTACCATTTAAAAATATAAATTGCCGGCCGGTTTGTTTTAACTATATAATTATAATTTATAATATATAAAAAAAACACCTAACATCCAAAAAAGCATAATCAGGCACAACATTCTCCGAACACTTAGAATTTTGCTTTTTGGCTCACAGGAAAAAGAGTGACATTTAACGCAATTATTATTATTATTACCAGAGTTTGCAAAAACAAAAAAAGAAAAATCACTTTAATTTTTGATGGAACTGAATTTCTTGTTAGATAAGAGGGTCATTTACATTTTTGTGTTGGACTCAGGGAATTTTGTGTTTTTTTTTTTCTTCTTTTATGTAATTCAAACACCAAAAAAGTTCTGTTTTAATTTTTGTTTTATTTTTATTTCCTTAAAATTTTTATTTTATCATTTTTGTTTTGATTTACTTAAGAAATGCTGCGGGCGCCACACCAGAAGCAAAATCCCAAAAAAAGCAAAAAAAAATATCAACAAAAGATATTTGCAAAGGTCAAGGATCCCTCAAAAAATTATTATATTATACGCCAGATACATTTTTTGTTTACTTAAAGATTCATTCGTTAGTTAACATTAATTTTTATATTTTTTTTTTTTGTTATTTTGGTCAACGCGGAATGGTCATTGCAATTTCTATGGAAAAGAATTGTTATAAAAGATACAAAACATCAACAAAAGCAAAAAAAAATATATTTTATTATTTAATTATATGAAAATAATTTAGCGAAAATAATGCAAATTTGTAGTCCGGAAAAGGTACATCGTCATTAAGATTTTTGGGTAGATTAAAAGAGATAATAAAAAAGTTAATGTAAAAGAATTATTAAAAAAAAAAATTGTCAGCATTTTTAATGAGACAAATCTGTAAATAAAAAATTCATAAAAAATTTGTCATTTCAGCAATTATGTATGCCAAATTAATTGGTACGAATTAAATATATGTATACATGTCCAATTAATTAAAATTATTTATGAATTTTTGATAACATAACTAACTAATTTAGGTAATAATTTTAATGTGGTTTCTGATGACATATAAAACCTCTATTTAGATCCAGTAGACCAATTTTCTATGGTAAATTAATAATCCAGAAGTGAATAATTTTCTACAATATTTATAATGGAAAATCAATTTTCTCTTTAACTTTTTTTAACAGAATTAATGGAAAATTTATATTCTCTTTATAATAAATTTCCCTTAAGAGAAATTGATTTTTGTACCGATTCGATATTATTGCAAATCTGTTATACAAATTGTACGACGATAACTAATATAATAATTACACATAAAAAATAAAAATTGAGACTTTGAGATATAAAATTTTAACATCGTGATTAATTTAATTTTAATATAATTATAATGAACTATTTTATTATATAATTAGTTTTAATCGGAGTAATAAAAATTATAATTTAATTAATATAGTTAAGGCTGAGTTACTATAGAAAGACTTTAGGTAACTGAAAGACTTTAGAAAATTATTTTGAAATTCTTCAGTAAATTAATATGCGGTTAATTATAATAGAATTTTATGATTACTTTTTTTACATTAATGAAATCATTGTAAATCATTGACAATTATATCAATTGAAGAATTTATATTTGACATTACCATAAGTTGTTCGAAGATTGTTTGCTCCATATTGTGCTGTTGAAAAAGTGTTTAAACTGTTTTGAAATAAATCTGTGAAAAGTAAATTGTATTTGGTTGTATGAATACAAGAATAATTTGTACATTTGCAAAGTCTATAGCTACACAGCCTTTTTTGCTAAAAATGATGTAAGGTTTCGATAAAAATGTTCGTTAGTTCATAATTTTCCCGATTTTAAAATTATAATTAAGTTATTTTTAGTATAATTAAAACTTATTACGCAAGCACGACCCAAATTTTTATTTTTTTACATATTCGGATTAAAAATATGTAAATTAAAATCATATAATTTAAATTTCATATGTAATTTTAGAAACAAGTCCTTGGATAATTCTAGTAAAAATTGTCCCAATTCTTTAAAGGTCATATATAAAAAAAAATATAATAGAACACTTTAAACATTAAATTTTACGTTTTTGTTGTTGTTCCTTCATCCAGTCTTTAAATATTGGTTTGGATATAGTATTCCAATTGGGTCGTAAAGGTCAAAGTATACTGCTAACTTAAGGATATCATCAGTATACGATGCAAAATTATAAACTTTAATGTAAAATTATAAACTTTAATTAAAACCTCAAGGACATTAGAATATTATAGTGACCTACATAAGTCTGCACTATGACAAATTATGATTTAATGGACAAATATGATTTGAATTATAACTTGAAAATGTTATCATTTTACTCTTGGTCTTGACTTAGTGTATTGTAAAGTTAAGTCGTATAAATGAAATGGTTGTGGTATATTTTTTTGGAAACTGTGTTTATAAAGTTGAAATATTTATTATAAAGAACATGTAAGCTGAAAATCTTCTGCTGTCTAATTATGTATAGGATCTATTAAATTTTATTTCATATTTTAATATTGACATTTTGAACTGTTTAGTTTTTGGAAATGTAACGTTTAAATCAATGGAAATGATATAATTCTAAGAAATGTTAATAAAATATGGTAAGATGAAATTAATATTAATAATAAATTTAACAAATATAATTCAGAATATTAAATTATTTATATTTTTATCGATACCAGCACATGAAGACAAAAATAAATGATAAAACATGTTAAAATGATGCTGTAATCATTAACATTTTTAATACATAATATTAAATTCTAAAAAATATTTTAATAATTATGGCATGTTTATCTAAAAAATAGCACCCATAAAATTAGTTTAAATTTTTTAATCAAATATTAACAAAAATCTTTAAATATTTACTTATATTACTGTAAATTTATGTTGCTTTATGTATTTTTGTAATATTTTTTTAAAAGATATTTGGATAACAAATTTTTTTTTGTAATCCAAATTTATGATTCACTACACGTAAAATTGAACGTGCCGTACACATTAACCGTGTCAGTTTATTTCCAGATACATTTTTTTTAAAAATATTTTGAATTTTGCATTAACATTGAAATTTAAACCAGATTTTTATTATCATTATTATCGAAAACATTAAAACATTAAATGAACGACATATTAAATGAAAACATTAAATGAACGACATATGGTAATAAATATACTTGCCAATTTGATGAACTCGATGAAAATCTGGATAATTTAGTTAAAAAAGTACATTTCTTTTTTGGCTATATTGTAAAACTACTTTCTTTTCTTGCGAGTGTAACTAAATGCAAAAAAAAAAATTTTATTCCAATTATTTAAATGTTTTTGTCAATTAAAACTGATGTACTTTTTACGATAAACTTATGTGTAATTGATATTATCGATTCATGTTTCCAAATTTGTTTAAATCACACAAAAAACATAAAAAAAAAATTATGTTTAATCTGTTAATTTATGAGCACCACATGAAATTTGTTAATTGATGTTTCTGCAAAAATAAAATTTGTTTTTTTCATGTTTATCAAAATTATTTTCTTGTCAATTTCATCAAGAAATTAAAAATATATTTACAATTTATATTTTCAAATTTTAGTATTTTCAGTGTTGTCAATAATATATTTATTGTTGTAATATCCGAAAATATGAATTTAAACAAAAATAAAAAATAATGTTAATTTTAAATTTTATTTAATTTGTTTTTTCCTGTCGTTTTTCTTTAAATTTCATATAAATTCGTTTAAAATTTACTAATTGTCGAATGGTTTAATATCAAGAATTATTTTTGTTGGCAATAAAAAAATTAACTTTTTACTGATTTCAAAGAATGGTCAATGATAACATTTTTTTTTTAACAGGAAATGAGAAATATTTAAATTTTGTGTTATTTTTGATTATTGTAAAATTGTTGAGTGGATTAATTTCAAAAAACATTTTATTTGTTTTTAAAGAAATTTCATTGAACCCCGAGTGAACTTTCTCAAGTAATCTAATTTTTTGTTATTATTATTAAATTTTAAAGAATTTTTAAAGATATTTCATTTTTTTTTTTTTGCAATTAATAAATTAACCATTTCGTTTTACTGATGTTTAAGTACTTAAATATTTCTATGAATAATACTTCAGAATAATATAAACATACATTGAATTATAAATTATGTACACAAGTTTGTATGGTTCTGACAGTAGTTAGAAACCTTCCGATTCATATCGGTACAGAGATTTAACATAAAAATCAATAGTTTTTCAAAAAAAGATATAATGCTTAATTCTAAAATATGTACAAAATGTTAATTTACATTTAGAATAAAATTTTATTTTACTTTTTTAAAATTTAAGGAATCTGAAATCAAATTTAGAAACAAGGAAAAATTGTAAGAAGTTCTGCGAAGAAGCTGTTTATTCAAATTAGACACTTTATTATAAAATATATTCTTCAAAATTATCCAGAAACACATTATATTTAATTGATCATAACAAATTACTACTTAATTACTCTGGCCACAGTCATAATCATATCAAAATAGCGTTCTTAACTTTGACATAATTTACAAAAATTTGAAATTATTCTAATCCGACTTTTGTACTTTTTAGTAAGAGCATTTATAGATATTAATGAAAAGTGATGGATAAAATGAAACTTTAAGCCATTATTTTTTAATATACATACTATAAAACTATCTTGAAAATAATAAACCTCAACAAAAATTACAAAATTTAGTTTTTTTTATATAAATTCAATTAAATGTTTTTATAAAAAAGTTTTAAGAAAAATACTTAATTTTAATTCACTAGCCTAGCGAGAAATTTCCATTATGTATAATTCCATTGAACACAATTCTAATAGCACAATCAATTCCATTCGTACAATTTCACTTGACATTTCGAGTTCGCAATCAGCCACTAGGATAATTTAACTTGTGCATTCACTAGTAAAATTTAATATCACTTTTATCATCCTAAATACATTTGTCCATAAAAAGTAAAATTGATACATTCAATAATTTCATGCTAAAATTTAATGGACCACTTTTTGTAACGCATATATTTAATTTTCGGAACTTTTTATTGGGAATTCCCAAATATTATGGAAAAAAAGATAAATATTTTCCATTTTAGGCTACGAAACTTTAATATTTCCTTGTGGAATTGTATAAAACTTAAATTATTCAGTGAAATTATCCCAAGTGAAATTAATATCAAGTGGAATTGTGTCTAGAAGAAACGGCCAGTAACGAATAATTTAAAATATTTATTTTTAATTAGCCTTTTCCTCTCAATCAATCAATTTTTCTTTAAAAATATAAACAAATATTAATAATAATTTAAATAATTGCATAACTTCTTATTACCTCTGATTAATTACTTTTTGCTGTGTGGCGCTATATAATTTAGCAAAATTGTACTAACATTTTCTACTAAATTACCATAAATTCTCTTTTATCTGCTGCAGATACTCTTAAGTTGAATAGAATTTAAGAGAAACCAAATTATTTACTCTTAAATAAATAATAACGTTCAATGAACTTTTTTTTATCTCTGTAACTTTTCATTCTTAATTCAATCAAATACCTTTAAGTACTCACTGTAAATTGACTACAAAATACCAATAAGAAAGTTCAAAAATATAATTTTTTTTTTTATCAAGGTGAATTGAAACAGGTGCACATTTTTGATATTCAACTTTCTTTATACTTTAGCTAGCATAAATATATGATGCAGATACAGTATTTTTATAGCTGAAACTTTTCTCTCTCACAAAAAACAAAAAAGCTTTTTTTCAGTTAAGGTACGAGTACGATACGAGCAAAAAGTAAGAAGTTATGTTTAAATTGTTTATATTGAAAAGCATATACCATTTCTCATTTAATATATGCGAAAAGTTGAGATAAATTTATGGAAATTTATGTTGATGATGATGGTATATATTGAGACCATGAAAGTCTTTTACTTGTTGAATTTCAAGCTTGTGTATTCGTTGGTGTTATTTTAATATATATATTTATTTATTGTATGTATATATAATTTTTGTTGTTCTATTTTAGCTGTACTTGATGTTGACGATGGCCATGGACTTATTTTATGATGATGGAATGGTGTAAAAGACATATAAGAAATGGAGAAAGAGAAAATATTTAATATTGAAGAATCATAAAATTCCACATTTTTATGCTCAGTTTAAGAATTATCTTTTATAAATATATATATTTTTTGTACATATTCATATTAAAATAGAGTAAGAAATTATTTATTTAAGATATACTTTTAAATTATAAGTATATAGATATATAGATAGATTTTCTATCTGCAATATTAGTAAAAAAATGAAATAAAGAATATTATGGTATGCTATCTCTTGTATATATTATTATACTATTCTTGATAGTTATAGTTTGTTACCTTTAGTATTTTTACTTATATAACAACTTATTACCAGAGAGAATAGTTTAGTTCTTCGGCGACCTTACCACGGTCAAGATCGTTTCTATATATACACATATATATTTACTTTTGAAATATATATTTCCTGGTTTTCTTTTTTTTTTTTACTTTGAATATTTAAATATTTTTTTACTGTTTTTAAATAAAGTGAAGTTAAATTCTTTCAAAAATTTGAAGAAAAGAAGGAAAAATTATTATTAATTTTTTTAAAAAGCAGTATTCAAATTTTGTTCAGTTCAATTTGTGAAAAAAAAGGATCTAATTTGAATAGATATTTTTTACAAACTTAATAAAAAAGAAATTGTGAATAAAGATTTGGAAAAACAAGAAAATAATTTAATTTAATTGAAGAAATATTACAATATATTTTTGTTATAAAAGTGAGAAACTATAAATCAAGAAAAATTTCATTCGTAAGTTTAACTATTTATATTAAATAACCAATTATACAAATAGTTTTAATAGAATAAAATAATTAAATTAATTAATCTGATTTTTAATAGATTGAGAATTTCTATTTATAAATATATGAAATATAATTAATATTTTACGTCTGCTGGAATTATTCCATTAAATAATTGATCCTATTAAATAATATTAATTTATTTAACTACTTTTTTACATTGCATATTTCTTATATAAAGTTAAAGTTGTAATTTAATCATATGCAAGTATTAAAAATTAAACACTTTTTATAAAAATTACTGAAAAATCTTAGAATATTTATACAAAGAATTAAACTAATTAATAAATTTTAGTAATTTCATTAACTTTTAATAATAAACTATTCATTTAGTTTTAAATATTATTAAAATAATAAAATATTCTTAATAAACAATTTTCTCTTCTACAATAATTAAATTTTAAATATTTGTAATTTTATTCTTATTACAATTTTAATACTCTAAGAACAAATTAGTATTAAATTTGGATAAATTAAATTACCTGTTCTATAATTTCAAATAACTAATTTTATTTATCTAAATTTAACGCTAATTTGTTCTGAAGGTATTAAATAGTAATAAATAAAAAAAAACTTTTTAACAGATGAATGAATATCGAATAAAATTGATGACATTTGAAATGGAATAATGTAAATCAATAAAAGTACTAAAAAATGTTAATTATTTTTTTATTTATTTTTTATTTTTTGTATCATTTACTTTAAAAATTTCATATTTACAATTTATTCGGTAATTTTTTTTTTTATGAAATTAAATGTTTTCGATTTTTTTTAATTTTTGTTATAACGAAATTTCTAATTGGTAGTTACATAATTATTATTTTAGGTCAATAGTTTTAAACTTAATTAATTTTAAATGAAATTAAATTAAACATAAAATTACAGTAATATTAATTATATTTCGTATTTACGCAAATAACAATAGAAAAATATTTCTGAATTAGTTTATTGCAATAAAACAAAAATGTTAAGCCAGAAACTCGATATTTTTAAAAAATCATGAAAATTTAAGAGGAAATCATTCAAGTTTTTCATTTTATAATAAAATAAAATTAAAAGAATAAAAAAAAAATAATGTATATATAAATATAAACTCGGATTACTAAATAAAATAGAATTTTTAAATTTATTCGAATTCTTATACTGTAAACTTTACTTTGATGGAAATCAAAACAATGTCGTTAAGAATAAAAAAAAAAAAAAAATTTAAATTACTTGATTGCTTTTCTACTACACCAAAACACTCATAAAAATGTGCAAGACAAAAGAAGGATATAATAGCAAAAGAGTGTTGAACGAACCATAAAAATTAAATAAAAATAAATATCTTCTAGAATAATTGAAATAAATTTACTTTTTTTTGTCTGAAATTCTGCAATTTGTATTGTCAAGTTTACCGAGTTTAGTTCATTTTTTTTTCTTATTTATATAAATAAAATTTAAAGGGTTTATCAAAAGGAACTTTTTAAGTTGAAAATAAACAAAAGAAAATTGTATAATTTTTATATGGTCATTATATTATGTTCATTATTTTGAAATTATGATTTAAAAACATTATATTAATATTATATAAAGTATAATTGTTAAAAATGATTTAATTCAAAAATAGATTAAGTAAACGACGACCAGACATTATATTATTAGTTATCACATTTTCTTTAAAATTAAATTAATCATAAAAACTAGTTAATAACAATTATTTAGAATAATGTTGGTCGTATAGACGTTTTCCCATCAGTTATTCGTCTCTTTCAAGTATAATTTTCAAATCAATGATGCCTTAAGGGACGATGACATTTAATATGCAGGAAAAATTGAGGATTTCCTTTTTAGGTACCTCTGTATATAATATATTGTTGAGATTATATATATATATATAAATACATCTATATTAAAACCCAATACCCTATGTAACTTAAAACTTTGTTTTCATTTTCAATTCCACATAGAACCCAAGGTGGTTTTAATAGAATATTTGTCTTTTATTTATTTTATTTTTATGAAAAATTGAAATTTATCTACCATGTGCTAAAAGAAATATATAAAAAAAAATATTCTATAAGAAAAATCGATTTGTACAGAGGGTAAAGGGGAATATTGATTTTTTGAAAATTACACAAGACACAAGAAAAACAAGTAAAAACAACAAAAAACCATTAATGTCATCGTTTTGTAGTATATATAAAAAAGATTATTCAATAACAGAAACAGCAGCAGCAGCAAATATTGTGTCCATAATAGAAATCTTGGACAAATCTTGTAAAACTTGCCACATATTTCTTTAAGTATATTATAAACCGCAATTTACCATTACCAATATGTCAAGGTTTTTTTTTTTTTAATTTTTATTTTATCGTTCACCTGTAATCGTCTACTAGTTTTCTTATAAAATAAAATATTATATAAAAAAAATACTGAAAAGAAAATAGCGCTACGCTAGGTAAAAAACGCATTAAACTTTTCCTATATATGTATAGTTAAGAATTTTTTTTTTTTGTCTCCAATCTAAAATATCGATGGCTACTTTTTAGTATCTATCATTTTATTTATATATTGAGGAAAAGAATTGCGTGTCAAAACTCTTCTGGGATAGATTGAAAAAAAGTTTTTTTTAAAAAAAATTACATTTTCTTTTAAATATTTTTCTGTCAGTATAATTTCATTAAGAAAATACTTTTTTTTTTATCGAATTATGAAATATAATATAGTGGTTTACCAACTCAGGTGTAGTTGATATTTTAAAATAAAATTTATATTGGAAATTTTGTTATGTATAAAAATTTATTTAAAAAATCTCTAATATAATATTTAGAAAATCAAAGGAAATATTGCAATTTCCAAGTAAATTACATGAAACATTTAAAAATTTGTATAACGATAACTTTTAGTCATTAGGAGTATTATGAAATTTTTGGTTAAAGTAAATTGTTCTATCCTTTATGCCGATTATGCACATGGGCATGGACAATTGTTAATAAAATGAAATTTAAAATTGTACTGAAGTTTATTGAAATTTCTAAAAATCTTTTCAATAATTTAACCAAATTTAAAATGGAATTACATAAAACTACTTTAAAATAAATGTCCTCTTTAATATATAACATTTAATTTTAATAATATAAAATTACATCGTTACAAATATTAATGTATAGTCTTCTTCTTAAATGATTCAACAAAAAATATCTATATAATATTATTATTATATTCCCATTCCCAGTAACCTAATTTTGTCTATGAAAAGTTTTAATTTAAAATTCCATTTACCCATACAAAAATTTCCCAATCTCGAAAGTATAATGAAAATAAAAAAAAAAGAATCGAATCTAATAGATCCCTGACCTTTACCACACTCTATAACCGCCTCCGATATTATAAAATCATCAGGCTAACAAAGTCACGAAAATCAATAATGCCTTGTAAAATTGAATTAATTTCTTAACAATAAAGAATTATATCAAACTAAAAAAAAAGAACAAAATAATTTTTTTTTCTATTGCCATTTTTCAACCAATTATTGTCAAATTTACATGATTTTGATTTTTTGTGTTGTTTTTTAAAGATATTTCCCGTTCTACAAATAATGAAATAGTAATACCAAAATAATACTAAAAAAAAACAAAATAAAAAACTAACAATAACAAGAATATGATCCGAGTTCCAGCAAAATGTACAAAAATTATTCACAATTATTTTCACTCTATGTGTCATCAGCATCTCATTATGCTAATTTTTTTTTTATTTTATTTTATATATAAAAACTTCGAAGAAAACATCATTTCACTAAAAAAAAATTAAGTATCACTGAATATCCTCTCTATCGAAATTTAATAAAATAATAAACCAAAAAAAAAAAAAACATTTCTAACAACTATCCGACCTCAAAGTTCACCACAAAATCTACAAAACACAGAAATGTAAAAAAAAAATGCTTTCATTTGACTATATACCACCTTGAAGATGTATCGTTGTATCATTTTTGCCAAAAGAAGAGAAACGGAAAAAGAATATCTTATAGCTTGTATCTCTTCTTAAAAATATATCTTTATGTATACATATATATTTATATTGTTATATACATATATATTTAAAATTAATAAAAATAAAAATAGGTCACAGAACAGTAAAGAAGCATCAAAAAAAAAAAATTATATATATTTTTTATTTTTTTGTATAATACTACATATATCTGAAATAACCAAATGCTATTTATACCAACTATACAACAGCATATATTTATATGCTTTGTTATTCCACCAACGCGTGCATTTTCATATATGTATATGCTCTCGCTGTTTAACAATTTAATTCGACATATATTTGGTTTTTTTGGTCATGTAAAACTATTAACAAAAATAAAAATCTTTTTTTACCATATATAACATAAAGAAATGTTGGAATCATCTAAATAATATGTTTTCAAGAAAATGTAATATTAAACCATAATGATCATTAATATAATCAAATGAAAGTGGTCCAAATTGATATTTAAAAAGAACAACAACAAAAACTATGATATATTACCAAAATTGTAGGTGAAAATTTCTATGTTAAAATCTGCGTGATATCTCACAATAACAATACAAAATTAAATTAATATCTAACTTGATAGATTTACATGGTATTATTTATGATGGTAAATGACAAATTGATTTTTTGCAAAAAAAAAAAAAACAGAATTATTAAAATACCAAAAATTTTAATTTTAAATATATAATTTTATTACTTAGACTTAGAGCTATCAACTGATTTACTTTGGTTAATGTAGTTATCACGAAAATTATTGAACAGACTCTTAAAAATTGAATGTAGGTCCGGAAACCTATGAATTGGAAAACGTATTGAAAATTCTGGCTGTCAAAAAAAAAAAAAAGTTAAAATGATTTCACGGATTTTAATAACATCAACTAAACTTAAGTTTTAGTAGTAGGTAATCTAAAAATCTAATCAAAATAGTGACAATAACACGTTACTAGATCACATTTAAGATTCCTAGTAAGTTAGAGTAGAATAATCGTATGTATAGACTCGCAGTTACGACAGAGATATAATGCTAGTATTTATTGATCAATTACAAATTATGGTTATGTTTCTAATTGTACAGAATTCCTAGACCCTAACTTCCCTGTATAATTACTTCTAAATATAATAATTTTCAATGACTGATAAAATAACCAAAGTAAATCCATTGCTCTAGCTATCCGGCTATAAGTTATGATTTGAAATTGAAGATTTTTGTTTTGTTATATAGAATTATGAATTATGATTAATTCACATTAAGTAGAACTTAATAATTTTCACAATTTATAAAATCCCACAAACTACAATTATTTAAATACTACTTAAAATAATTTATATGCAGTAAAATTTGCCAAAAATTTTCTTTTTCTAAACCATCAGTACTAAAACTTTCTCATGCATTTCAAAGTATACTTTGTGAAACTAAAGATACACAGTCTGAAATTTACATTTTTTATAATTTTATTATAGAATTTGAATTAAATTTTTATCATAGAATAATTTCAAAATCTTAAAAAACTTTAAAATTAAAGAAGAACTAACAAAAATGGCACATTTTTTTTTTTTTTTTGAATTTCTAAGTACCAGTAGTGAAATCTGTTTTTGCGAAAATTTGTTAAAGTGAAATTTTTTTGAAATATAAGAAAATTTTATTTGAATGGGAAAATTAAGATTAAATTAGGAACAAAAATTGATCACATTGTAAATTAAATTCATAATATAGCTCACGATAATATGCTAAAATAAATTGTTTTGAATTTCAAATAGATTTCACTTAAAATATTTTTTTTATTAATCATTTTCTATGGTTTTTTTCTACATAATTAGGTTAGGTTAAGATTATGTGTATTAGATGCAACATAGTAGAAATAGGGCTTATTGTTATGTCACTTCTAGTGTAGTTATAAAACACTGATTTATATAATAGTAAAGTCAATAAAAATGGTAAGTTTTATTTTACTTTTTTTGTAAAAAAGTAAAATAAAACTGCAAAGATGTCAGTAATATTTAAACAGATGTTTTGACATTAGTGCATTAGTGTTACAAAGTTACGTCTGTCCTTTTATCGTTGTGTTGAAAAAATTATCTATCTTCAAATTATTTAATTATGTATTAAAACCAAATTAATGTTAAGCTTTATTCCATAGAGCAAGGCTTTTTAATTGGCTGAAATAAAGACCTACGATCGAATGTCTATGATCTTGAAGTGTGATTATGTATAATTTTCATGTTGAAACGTCTGGTAGAAGGTTTTGTGTCTAACTTTGTGTTCATATTAGTTTTAATTAAACATAGTATAATGTGAAATTAAATATTACTGATAAACAAATATATTTTTTCATTTGTATTTATGCTTTACTACCTTTACATAACATAATTACGTCATAGAGGACCTATATAATTAAAAATGTTTAGTGGGTTCTCTCTATAAGAAGAAATAAATAATATAAATCAAAAATTTCTAACATCATATTTATATGATAATAAATAAAATTTTCTATAATTTATTATTTTTGTAAAATTACATATATTTCAAAGTTATTTCACCTCCGACAGAAGGTGAAATTAAACTCGTGGGCTTTGAAATTTTTTTTTTCCAAAAAAAAAAATATTTTATTACAAAAAATATTAGTGAATAAAATATATTAGAGACAAGTTACTCACGATCGATTTTTTGAATATCTTCATTAATATTTACTTGGTTTAAGAACCAATAACAACAAAATGAAGTAAAAATGTTTTACATGATTTTCTATTAGAAAATCTAAAATTATAACTTAAAAAAACTGATTATATTTTATATTATTGACATATTCTGGGAATAAAATATATAACTAAAATATTAAAAACTGGGATATTCTATGTCACTTTAAATTTCTGAAATGATAAAATCGACAAGTAGATGAAATTTATTTTTTTCTATGGAAATTAACCATGACAGTATATTTAGAAATTGTTGATTACACTGTAAAAATAAATTTAATAAAATATAATTGTTTTAAATTAAATTAGTGTTTTACATATTAAATAAGTAAACTATTTGATTAAAGTTCATGTTAAATGATTAACCTATAATTATCATGTCACATAACTTATTTTTTATTATACCGTTGAGTAAATATATGATTTATTGCTAAAGGTCAGCGCCTTTTAACAAAACTTCCAAATAACAGAATTACAAAATTTCTGGCTTTACAATATCTTGTTCAATGTGAAACATAATTTCATTTCAAATATATTTATATCTTTCGTGAATCTGGTAGTTTTTTTATTTAATACAAAAAATAAAAAACATTTTTTAGAAATTTTTATTTTTTTAACAATGTTACTTGTAAAATATTTTATGCACAGTGTATAGATAGATAGATTGATCTTCTGAATATTAACCTAATCCAATAAATCGATTAAAATTCTATGTTGTAATAATCATTTCAAACATTATGGGAAAATATCAATAAGGTGGCCCATAAGAATAGATAACTTCATTTTCTAATTCAATCCAATGAAATTCGTAATATTCTTTCCTCATGTTTTCTTTTTTTTTTTTTGCATAAAAGAAGACATCCATAATAGAAATAATAAAGAATTCTTAATACCAAACAGAAATGAATATGATTTTCAAGAAAAAATCGTGATTGAATATATCATTGTAAAATTTGTACAATATGAGAATATAGCAATAAAAAAAAATTGCTAGCAGCATTGGAAATGTCATTTAAAATAAAATATTTTAATCCGCACCGTGATAATTTTCATATTTATTCTTGTTGAAATTTTAGCAACAAAGATATTGAAATATGTGTTCTTTTTGTGAATTTTTACATAAATTTTATGTTACTTTTTTGAACAATACAGATAATATTTAGAGTTGTTAAAATAAATTTTATACATGATAGTTATTTTTGCGAATAATTGATCGATTTTTATTATCAAAGTTAATAATAAACAAAGAATAAATATGCAAAGAACAAAAATTTTGATTGATAATCATATAAAAAAATATAATTAAAAGTATTTGAGAAATCAGCAAAATCATCTAACAAACATGTAACTAATTTTGTAATATGATATTCAAAAAATACGAAATATAAAAAAGAATGAGAAATTTTTTTTTGGTTATATTTATCTATAGCTAGTTTTCAAATAAATTTCCAGAAAAAAAATACATCACAGTTAAATTGACTGTCCGGTAAATAAATCTGAATACCGATATATGATTTTTTTTTTACATCTAAAATAAATCATAGTGTTTAAACATAAAAAATAAACTAAAAAAAGAATTACGAAAATATGAAAAGAAATTTATGCCTCACACGTAGTAATCAAACCCCCACACAAAAATTTACAAAATTATAATACTTTATAAACAAAAATCTTGAAACTTTCAAGAGAAAAATTAATTTGAAGAATTTTTTGATTTTTATATACTACATAAATAATATTGATAATTATTTATTTTATAAGATTTCTGGTAGCTTTATTTACTTCAAAAAACAATTATAAACAACAAGAAAAAAAAAACGAAAGACTTCAATGATTTTGACTGCATAAGCCACAAACTTTTTATGTAATATTTTAAACTGATACAAGAACCTTTTTTTAATAGTTATTATATCAAAGGCGTTTTCTATACATAAAATTATCTTACAACATATTTATATAATAAAATTTTATATATATAAAATATAATTCTTCACTAATCAACAAAATTATTCATATTCTCACGTTCTGTTTTATTGAAAGAAGAGATAACCCATCTAGATACATACTATAATTATAATTATATATTTATTATAATTGAATAATTTTTCATGTTTATCCTCAAAATGTCAGATATACAAATTGACTGACGTTTTACCACCAGCATTATAAAAAAAAATCTACAAAATAAAAAATGAAACATGCCGTACACCAATAATAATAATAAAAAATTGTATCTATAAAATCAAAAACTTAACTAACTAACATTTATACTAATTTGTTGTATATATTTGTAGAATCAATCAATTTTGAAAATCATTTGATTTGTCTTCGTTAAAAATGCACAATAACAAAACGCTACTCAAAATATCTATAAGCTATTATAATATTATTAAAATTATATATAAATTTACAAATTATTATGAAAACTTTCATTCAATAAAAATTGATGGTAAATCAATATATTATTGATAGATTGTGGAATTTCTAGTTATAATATAGATGATGAGCATCTGTAGATATAGTTATGTCTACAAGAGATAATATATATACAGAATATTGATGCGTTTAACCCGTATTGTGCGTGTCAAGATATACCATCAATTTTTATTTTAAATATATTTCATCATTCAAATTTACAAAATGTTATAGCGCAGCCTGTAAATCTATGATGGTTAAAATCAATGATATTTTTTTTTCTATATATATATTTATATGTATATTTGTAGAGGTTCAAAAATAAAAATGCGGCAGCTCAATCTACCATAACAAAGATTTTCTATATATATATATAGCACGCGAGAATTTAGCAGTAAGATTATCTTTTTGAAAATTAATTTTTGTTTTTGTAATCTACAAAGATACATTTTCAATAGTATAACAACAAATTCTATACTTTACGAATAAAAAAAAAATGCATTTAAATTCAACCTACAAATTTCAATTAAAGATAAGAAGAAGGTGAATTGGTTAAAAAAGATTTCAGTTTTTATTGAATCTTGATAAATTTATGTGTGTTAATCTGTTAAAAGAATTGGGGAAATTTATATGCTAAAACACGCACGATGAAACGTTAAGTATGCCGAGAATAAAAAAAAGTTTATATTATTTGGTGGGAAGAATGAATCATTTCAAAGATATTAGAAAAATTTTATGATTTTTTATATGTTTTGCATTTTTTAGGAATGCCCACAGTGTAGAAAGTTAAATGATTTTTATATATAAAAAAAAAAAACAATTAATTTGATCTTCATTTATTATTTTTCTTTGATATTTTATTCAAAATTTATGTTTATGGAATAACGATAACCGTGCGAATTCAGTATTCTTTTAATAAATGGAAAATCTATAAAATATTTTTTAATTTTAATTATTTATTAACTCAATAAACTCAATAATTCATTTTAAAATTTTCAGTGAAAAATTAAATAAATTTTCTTATATATAATATAAACCGTTTGAAAACAATAATTACGTATTACTTATAGTTAAATATAAATTATGCATCCGATCCATTAAATAATGATGATTTAAAAAAAAATTTCATACCATCGAAAAATAATTCACCTACTCACTATTTCCGAATATAAATTATACCATAACCAAAACCGTACCATAATAAAAGAAAAATTAAATTGATTTTTTACGTTTTAAAACCCTCAGCATAACTTGTTGAAAAAATAACAAAAAAAATTGATTGAAATCTAATTTTATAAACTCACATTATCTATAAAAAAAAAAAAAACGTTTTATAAAATATAGTATATAATATTAATATGAAATTTACAAGCTTACAGAATTTATAATAAGCGATTTATATTGATATAACTGAAAACTTGTATTTAATTTCCTTGTGAATATCAAAGAACTTGTCTAAACTACATTTTATACTAAATTACGCGTATGTATTTAATAAAATATATGAATCTACATTCAAAAAAGTTATGCTAAAAAATTACAGTTAGATTAAAACCAGAACATAATTCCATTTATATAGATACACATACGATTTTTTTACATGTTCAAATTAAAAATATGATGATAGTATTTTTGTTGTTATTGATAAAGTGTAGTCCTAAGGACGAAAACTGTTTATACATCTTCAAAGTGTAACAGATTTTGATTATTTTACTGTTTAAGTTTAATGAGTGTAGATAGTTTTTCATTTAATATAAATCATTTTGTAAATTTATGAGAATAGTGACGTAAGCTTAATACAAAACCACATGGAATATTTTTATTCGAGCATATATTTTCAAAAGCATATTTTTACCATAAATATAACATATAAAAATTATAAAATCCATTAAAATGTTGTAAAAATGGTTTTTAAAAAAAAATTGTTTGAACTAATTATTCAAATAATTTGAAAACTCTATAAAAGTTGAAATTGATAAATAAAAATATAAAAATTGTGGTGAACATTCTTTCAAATAATTTAATTTTTTACACAAAATTTCATAATGTGCAAAATTTTTATTTAACGAAATTGATAAAGTAATAATAAAATACACTGAATTTATGTATTTGTCAGAAAACATAAATGTGGTAAAAAAAATCAGTTATTTAAAATTTCAAAATTATCAATTTGAAAGAACGATTTGGAATGTTTCTATTTATAATAAAGTAAAATTTTCATATTAATTCTGGATTAAAATTATCACCGAAAGTATAAATCGATATTATCTTGTATACTGACATTCAGAGAAATATTGAGATAGTTAAATCGATATACAGATTATTAAAAATCAGAATTATTTTAAGATTTAATTTAATTTAATACCTAATTCTGCTAAATGCGACTGGATTCTAAAGACAGAAATCCAAATACTCTTCTAAATACTGAAAATGACACTTAATATTCAAAGTTAGACATAGTTATGTTACACGTTCATTCAAGCCTCTATAATTAATTATTACTCTCATTAAAATTTTACAAACTCTAGTTCGATATGAATTGCCTTGCAAGTTCATCTCCTTATGAAAGTAACCAGTTAATGTCAGTGTAAAGAATTTTTAATTATATTTCACATATTTTTTTTTTCATTTAACGAATTTAATACATTTTGTAAAAAAAAAAAAAGAAACTAAAAAATTAACAATAAATTGATTAATCTAACATTTTTGCAAACTTTTCTAACTTGTTTATGTATTCAAATAACTTCCTGTTAAGATAAATCCATAAACCTGACATTTTAATACATTTCTTTATAATTATTATTATTATTATTTTCTTCTAAAATTTATACGAAAATAAAATCATTTCCAATGTCATTAAATTTCCATTTCCATAGCACAAATCTTTCGTATTCAAAACAAAAATATTCAAGTTTTCAAGAAAATTAATTAAGAAAAATCTTTCAAACCAGAAATAACAAATGTTTAAATATATTTTTATCTGATAGATATTACACATAAATACAAATATAAAAAAAAAATCTATTCAGTTTTCTATATATGAAAATTCATGAAAAACTCTTCTTGCCACCGACGAACAACTTCTTTAAAAAATAATAAAAAATTGACTTGTATAAAAAATAAAAAAAAAACTGTTAGAAATCAAGTTCGTCTATTAGATAAACACCGTGACCTCTTTCCTTGCACAAATAAATTTATGTTTTTAAACATATAAATATAGGCAACAAAAATTTGATGTTCTAACTTGAAACAAAAATTTCATAAAAGATAATGAATCACAAGATAAAATCAACAAAATAACATAAATTTTTTTTTTTCAGTATTTTATATGCTCACCTAAGATTAGCCAAATATATTTTACATGATGTAAGGTTATGTTCTGTTTTTTAGGATTACCAAAAAAAAAAAAACCGAAAAAAATATTACAGTAACTTATCTATTAGATTTAAATTTTGATTGTTTCTATCCACAGTGAAGAAGTTTCGTTTCTAAAGGCCACTCTCTAATATTATAGTTAGATTACTACTCCCCACTTTTTAATAATGAAAAATGATTATCTTCAATTTACTTCTAAATCTTCTATTTTTCTTATTTTGGTTGATGATCATATAATTTCATAATATAATCATCATTTTATGATAGATGATTTTACCTGGAATAGCACAGAAAAAAACAGTAATAAAAAATTTTCTTCTTATGAAGAAAAAATATGCAATAAAAGAAAATTGGAAAAACATTTTCGGCATTGAAATATGATGGAATTTTGAAAATTATTTTACTGGACTGTATAAATGCGGTGTATACGATATACAACAAAGTAAATTATAATAAATGTTATTTTAGTGAGCACGGGCTACTATCAATTCTAAATTGTTAATTTTTTTTTTTTATTTGCACCGGAAAAAATAGGTCACATTGGTTCAATGCATTTATAGCTAGAGATAAGATAATATATTATTTTAATGTTGATTTCAGTTGTTTTTTTGATGATTGTTGTTTACATTTCTATTAAAGTTCATTATGAAGAGCATCAATGTCTAATTTAACAACAGGTTAAACTTGTTTAAATTATTATGTATATAAGAATATTTTAAAGAATTACATATTTTTATATTTAAAAAAAAAAAAGAAATATTTTTTTTGTGGGCCAAAAAAAAATCTATTATAAAAATAAAATGTTGTATGTAATTAGAAATTTAGCGCATAAAGCTAAATTCATTAATTCAACAGGTTTAAATAATTGTTATTAATGGTATTTTTATTGTAAAAGAATATCTTTAATAATTTACAGCATATAATTAGAAAATTGTTAAATTTTATTGAACAAAAATAAAGATTTTTTAATGGTTATAAAAACGTTTAGAATTGCTAAGAAATTGAATTAAAGATTTTAGTTTTATTAAGAAACTATCAATATATAATTAAAAACAAATTTCATATTATAAAAATTTAGATATTATAATATACGATCCCATTTATATTAAAATTAGAAATTTTGGCAATTTAAATTAAAAGTTTTTTTTAATAATACTAAAATTTATATGTTTTTTTTAGCCATTATAGATTTCTTTCTTGAGTAATACATAAAATACATAAAAAAAAATTATATATTCTGCCGATAACTATTTTAAAAATTATGGTTAAAAATTAATTTAAAATTAGTTAATGAGATATTTTTTAAAAGATAAGATTTTTTGCTTTCACCAAAATTTGTTAAATTAGAAATTACCGGATATTGACACAATTTAATTAATTTAAAAAAAAAAAAAAATTGAAAGTTTTTGCTTTATACGTATAAATATTAAAGTATTCATATTTCTGAAAAGTATTACTTTGCTCCGAGCTGCGTTCCCAAAAAAACAATTATAGAAAATCCATTTGAAAGTTAAATGATAATCTTCATAATCTTCAATGTTCAAAAAACAATTTAGAAACTTATTTATCATTATAGAATTTATCAATCTTTTAAAATTTAAATAATTTCTAATTTAATAATAAAAATTATATAAATTGAAAGTTCTGAGATTTATTTAGACCGAATAATTTTTTTTTTTTTCGTGTTTATCTTATAACAATTATGTCAATCTAATAAACAATCTAAGATAAAAAGTGTTTTATGATTTTCATTCAAAAATCATGACATCGTATAAATATGTGTACAAAACGTTTTAACGCTTTGTTATTCATTATCATTCATAAATGTGTAATAAGAACAATTTTTAGATTGAAAGATATATTTTTTTAAAAAAAAAATATATATTTATGACATTTTCCGGTACTTAACGCCGCTTTATTTAATGAAAATGTCTCATAAAAATTATTTGAAGTCTTAAAGCATATAAAAACTAAAGAATTTTTTGATAATTTAATTTTTCATTCTTTTTATTGCTTTTATTTTTGAAATATTACAAAGAAAATATTTTCCAATTACTAAAACAAATTATTTATAATGATTCATGACTAACTCTTAATACTTATATATCTTTCTAAGTATAAATGGTTAGCCTTTTGAAGTAAAAAAGGGAAAAAAATATAAATTATTTAAAGGTCATTGAATTAAATTTCCACAAAACATTGTATAATTATGCAATTTAATGATTTTTAAAGGCAACGCGATATTTGCTATTATATATAGATACATTTCTTTTATGTATAGATACATAAAATGTAATTTTCAAACTTCTTAACTACAATATTCTCGACTTGTATATTGAGAAAGATTATAACAGATATGAAATATATTTAAGTATATTTTGATTGCTTTTCAACTAACTCAGAAATCATGGTAAATAAAATTTTGTCTATTTAAAGTAATATTGATTGTGTATTTCCGTAAAGGTATCATTTTTATAGATATATAATTTTAGTTCTTTTATAGGTAATTTGTTGTAACTACTTAACGGAAAATAGAATGTGTAGTTATATAGGGTGACATGTAATCATATTTTAAATTTAATTCATATAAAATTGACCTAAGTAGGGTCATCGGTAAATTGTTGCAATCGTTATGAAACTAAATTTAAAACAAAATATCAAAAAATTAAACAATCTGACACTTCTAAAGATACGATTATGATTATTTGTGATTGACTACACCTTATATCGGAGGTATATAGTGAAAATACTTGTCGGTTTAACAAAATTATATAAAAAATTCATAAATAATCAATTAGATTAATCTTGTTTGTCATTACCATATAATTTTATGATTTATTATGATGTAAACGATCATGTGAATCATGTGTAAAACATTTTTAATGCTGTTCATTCATAATTTTTTTTGTATTTAAAATTTATGAAAATGTTTATTAAGATAATAAATTGCGGATAAATGTTAAATTTTTTTTTTTAATATTTCAAAGAATTTACTTTTTTTTTATATATATAATTTAATCATAATTAAAAAAAAATTTGGTTTTCGTAAATGATGATTTTTATATATTTATTTTTTTAAATATACTTACAATCTTAAAGTTCTCTTGTAAATGGTTTATGATAATTCTCTCTATATAGTTATGGAAAGTATTTATTAGTACTCAAAACAAGTATTTTTCCTGATTGAAAAATAAGCCGCGAACAACATTTTATTCAACGGTACTTTTATGCATTGGAGACATAAAAAGTAACATGTTTTTTTATATATATAGTATCTTATTCAATTTTGTTGTTGGTTGATGATAATGATGGTGGCAGTGAACTTGTTTTTTTGGTATTTTATTAACCCGGCACTAAAAATATATATTTATTCAAAATTAAATGGTTTTATAAATTTTAAATATAAATAATATGTTTATAATATTTTTTGTTTGTTCAAAATTGTAATTTAATATCGAATATTTTGCTTTAATTTTCTCATAAAATATTTAAGTGTTTATTTATAGCATATTTTATATATAAGTTTTGACAAAAAAGAGCTCACCCAAACTGCCATTGCCTTATAACTACGTCTAATTAGCATATAGTAAATATTTTCACGTAAATTGTTGGTAAGAATCAGTCTTAGGGCAATGAAAAATTAGAAACTGTTCAATAAGTGGATGATAACTAATCACATATCTAAAGGACTCAATTGGAAAAATATTACTTATTAATATAACATAAATTTTTAATAAAAATCATAATAAACCATGAATTGGCAACATAATAAAGATTAGAACGAATTATGATAATTTATGTGGGAATTTCTTTAAAAATCAAATATTTAACATAATAAATATTTCCCAAAACTGATAACAGACCAGTTTTATCAGAAAAATAATAAACGAATGATGCAAATTATAAATTTTGTAATTAAATAAATTACATAAAAATTTAACAAAAAACAATTAATAATCAAAAATCATTAAAAAATCACGCAAATTTATGAAACTATATTACATCGTTCCTAAGATCGACACTGTTTTCTTTATATAAAATTAACAAATTTTTAATTTGTACCTGCTGTGAAATATATTATAAATTATTATTTTTAATAATCATCTATTAAAATTTTATTATTAAATGCATCTAAATTAATTTCAATCCACCTTATATTAATGAAATGCATAAAATATATTTAATAGATAATAATAAATATTATTTTGAAATAAAAATAAAAAAATAAAATCCAAACTCCTGAAACACAAACTAATTAACTCGAATTAATGACTTAATTTTTCTTTATAAAATATCTATCTATAAAATATCATTTGCCTATGCTTTGCTTTGTATCTTAACATTATATATAAAAAAAAAATATGTTAAAAGTAAAACTTAAGTCAAAATGAATAATTTACTTGATGAGTTTGAATTTGTTAAAATGGCATAGAAAATCACATTAATCTGCGCATAAAACACTAGAAGCATATTATTTTTTTGGTTAAAAATATGAATGAAATATGAGCCGAAATTAGTTCTAGGGTTTATTCTATCATTTCTTTTCTATTTTCTATATTTTTTTTTTTTTTATTTTTTGTACGGTGGTCGGTTCAGTTTTTTATTTTTTACATATTAATATCATATAATTCTATAAACATGAATAAAAACCGAGAGTTTACCATCTTCATTAGTATATATCATAATCATATTAAGTATAATGAACTCAGTAGAGCGTTACAGGTTCAAAATAGTAATAAAAAAAATAAACAACTTAGCAAAGAATAATATAAAAAATAAAAAAAAAAAAAAAAGTTGAGACATTAATTATAATTTAAAATTATTTCAAAGTTATTTTTCTTGTTTTGTTTGTTCAGGTATTTTTGTGCACTTTATGATGTCGATCGGTATACTTTTAATTATAAACTCAATGATAATCATAAATGAAATTTGCATAATTGTTTTCATTATGCATTGGTTTTTTTAAGCAGACAGAGATTGTAAAAGGTTCATAAAGCCAACCATGTCAATATAAATTATTATCGATTTTTAAAAAAAAATAGTTTTAATATAAAAACGACGGTGGTCTAGTGATAAATGTACTATGGCCGTAATGCACTATGTCCTTGAATTCAATTCCAGAATTTCACAACGAGATATCGATGTCATTTAAATAAAAATTCTTAATTAAAAAACTACGTTTGAGACCACTTGCTGACAAAAGAATCTATATAAAATTAATTGGTACAAATTACAAATAAAAATATCACAAAACTTCTATTATTGCAGCCATATTAGCTATCAAGTGTAGTGAACAAGTAAAAAACTATATTTTAAGAACATTGACTAATTTTGTAAATAGTTTTGTTATTTAATTTTATGATAATATTAAACTTTTTAAAAATATGTTAAACATTTCGTGATAAAATTAGTGTAATAATGAAAACTAATTTTGTATCTAATTTTTTGAAAGTAGTTTTTTTCCTTATAACTATTTAATTTTACTTATTTAACATTTTTATCTTTGATAAAATCAATTTCATAAATAAACTGTATTAAAGAAAATGTTTAAATATAAGAAAAACTTTTATTTTTATTAAATTATTGTCAAGAAAATTTATTAGTTAAATGATTTTATTTAATAGATAACAAATTTCCTGTCAAAAGTTTTGCTAAATCATTATTAACTGTGTTTACAAGTCACATACTTACGATTTTAATCAATTTTCACTATATATATATACAAAAAAACAAGGTCACTACCAACAAACATTATAATACATAAACAAAAACATAAAATAAATTTTATTTATACTTCTTATTTACATAATGTATTTAAATTTTCAAGATATATACAAAGAAATTGTGTCGTAGGACAGAAATATCTAGTGGCACATTAATTTAATTGGTAACCTCTAAATATTCAACTTTTGCTCCATTATTTTTCGCATAAACACCACTTTTATTATATTGGGTATTTATATTCTTCTATATTTTAAACTGTTTTTGTTATTGCACATTTAAGAAATCTTAAAAGTCTATTTTTTTTTATCGTGACATAATCAACACGCGGCAGTAACTCAACGCTTTAGTTTCAACCTAATTTCTTGCTTCCGTTCTTTATATTTTATATAAAGATCTATCTTAAAATTATATACATATAAACATAAAAATAAGAAAAATAATCTTTTAAAAGATTTTAATAAATAAACTGTACAATTTATCCAGTCCTCATTTCATCTTTTACAATAAACTTACTAAAGAGAAGGTTTACATATTTGTAAGTAATATTACAAATATAGATGCGTTTGTAAACATGTTTCAATAAATATTTACGATGAACATGCCACAATTTGTTAAGTTCTAATCTTTCAGATAAAATCTTTATGAATTATTAGATACAAATTTTTTTTTTTAATATAAAATGATTTTACTTATATTTATTATGTGTTAGTGGTTAAAGTAATGTGTCGTTATATAAAAAAAAAATGGATTTATTGAGCATATGAAAAATGATTTAAATGTTTTATTTTTAAAATTGATTTATTACAGTACAATATCGAAATTTTCCAATTTAACATATCGATAATATTTGAAAAATTTTCAATAAGTTTTTCAGATTGTAAAATAATAATCTTATTTTTTGGAAGTATAATTATTCAATCTTGTCAGATTATAAACGATATGTCAATTATATTGATAACCTCATTAAAACTTTGCTATAAACTTTCACAAATATTATTAATTATCTTCATAATTACAAACTGTTCTAACACTCTACGTAAACCGGTTCAAAAAGTAACAAAAATTTATAGCATATTTTTATTATAATTAAATACAATTAAAAATTTCAGAATTAAGATTAATTAACATACATTTTAGTTAATATTCCACTTTGATCATTTAAAACCAAAAAATTTCAAAGTAGAACAAAAAAAATTTAACACATTTTTGATAATTAAAATCATAATTTATTTTAATTTGCAAATATAATACTGAGTTTTCATTACATAAAATTTTATATACATTAAAAGTGAAAAACATTTTTTTTTAATTATGCTCTGTTTATGATGAAGATGCTACACATATAATTTCATTGTACCTAAGACTTTGAAAATAAAAGTGTTTTAAAGTCTGTCTAAATTGAGACTAAAGTGAAAGTATACGAATAATTATTGCAGAATTAAAAAAAAATATATATGCTAATTATTTAATACATTTAATTTAATAAATAATTTCACTTTTTTTGTATATTCATCTGTGGTGATTCTAATCTTATGAATGAATTTCGGTTTCAGTCTATTAATTTGGTAGAGGATAAATTAATTCTTCATATTTTATAAATCAAATATTTTTAATTTTCATTCTAAACTTACATTGTTAATTGTATTCTGTAATGCTATATGAAATCAATATTTATTTTCATAAAAAACCTATTCAAAATAATGATATGCAACTCTATATAAAAAAATATGAAAATCATGAAGCCATCATCCTGAATTAAATTGAATTAAATATATAAAAAAAAAATTTCATCATTGATTTTGAACATCCAAATATCAAAACTAAAAACATAAAATAAACATCAGAAATACGCATAAAATATTCATACAAAATAATGATTTCTTTCAAGACTATAATATCTATGATCTATAAAATATTTATGTATAAAACTTACATAGATATTATGATTTAGTAAAATCATCAAGAATATCAAATTTACGAGATAAAAAAAAATATATACAATGATGCAGCTTGAAAACATAAATTTAATTCAATTTAATTACTATCTCGCTATGTAGTTTACAAAAAAAAATTACACTTTTTTTTCTTATTAGATATATAAATATATTATGTTTACTGTGTGTATATAATATAAAAATCAACATAAAAACCCAAAACATTCCAATCAATAACAAAAAAAACTATAGAATTTATCTTTTATGCCAGAAGAAAAAAAAAATTTAATTATCATCCATGATCAATGTTATATTACATATTGTTATATTGTTTCAACATTTTTATTCCTTTTAAACTGCTGAATATTCAATTTAAAAGGACGAGGAATTTTATTTTATATGTACACTTTTTTTTTTACATATTTTGCATATATCAGACATAAATTGTCTTATATGAAAATAAAAATGGTTTTTGTTAAATTTGAAAATAGAATGATTTGTGAATCAATGTCAATCAGTGTTGTTAAATTTTAAATCAACTAATAAGGATATTAGCATATTAACAAAGATATATCTTCTATACAAAGGACCATATAATAATATCCAATTAAGGATTACAAATTTCAAATATTTCAATAGTTCATAAATCTTATATCAACGAGATATTTTTATTATAAATTAAAGTTATGTAGTTTTTTTTTTGTGTATAAAATAAATTGAAAAATGTACATAAAAACTATTCTTAAATATAATTAAATTTAGTTGTAAAAAATAAAAATGCTAATTGTTAAATATATTTAAATATTTTTTTTTTTTTTTATTATTTCTAGATTTTTCCATTTCCAGAAACTATACAAAGACTACACAGGTAAACATAAAAAATAAATTATTTAATAAAAAAAAATGTAAGCAATTTTAAGCAATAAAGTGTATAATTTTAAAAGAGTTAATTGCAAGTTATTACCACTACTTAAACTGATACCGATATTATGTTTTCTTCAACATATTACATATAGATATACCGAATATAAATTGCACACTCATGTCATTAAAAATCATTTAAACGAAAATTTGTTTTATATAACACTTTATATTGCAAATATGTTTAAATAAATCAAAAAATAAATATATTTTATATATTAACAAGTTGTTTAATAGCTCGGTAATGTCATGGTTTATTTAAATTTTTATATAATAATAAAAATATAAAATCTTTTGTAGATGCTTTTATTTTAAATTTTTTTATTAGTTTGAAGCACTTATACAAGAAACATAAAATCATATATCCATTTACTATATAAAATTAAATTATATTGTTAATTTTCATATAGTTTTTAAGAACCTTGAACTTTGTTTTTGTTTATTTACAAGGACTTTAACTTTACCCAACAAGATTTTTTTATATATATAATTTATTTAGATTGTAATAATATCAAATCACATTATTCGTAATTTCCAATAAATATCATTTTTTTAATCGTATAACAAAGATGATTTGCAATCGTATAACAATTTTTTTTAATCGTATAACAAAAGTGAAAAATAAATATATTACTATAAATAAATGATTGACGACTAAAAGTAATTTTATTTATAGAAACATAACTTAAATTACTTATAACCATCATTTTTTTTTTTTTTTTTTGGGAATAGGAATACCAAAATTAACATAAATCTTTACGAAAGTTAATTAGATTTTACTGATTCGTTATAATTTTAATTCATAAATATTCATTTTTTGCATATAATTGTCTTTTTTTAGTGAATAATATTTAATCAAACTTTATAATACATAAAAATATATTATATTCTGTTATATATACTTAAAAAATAATTCAAAATTTATTTTAATATAAAATTCCAATATGAAAAATATTGAAACAAATCATGATAATTTCATATTATCTATAATATATAAAACATTATTATTTAAATAAAGCCAAAGGTCATTTTAAATAATTTTGTTTACATATACGAGGGCTGATTGATAATTACGTGGACTGACACAGAAGACACAGTTTTTTTCAGTTTTATTTTTTTTATTTTTCAACGTAGTCACCTTTTAGGACGATACACTTAGTTAGACGATGTTCCAGTTTTTTGATGCCTTCCAAAAAATATGATTTCTCCAACCCTTCAAAATAGCCATTTGTTTCGTCGATGACCTCAGCATTTGACCCAAATCTCTTTCCTGCAAGCCATTTTTTCATATTTGGAAACAGGAAAAAGTCAGAAGGGGCCAAATCTGGAGAATATGGTGGATGAGGAACCAATTCATATCTCAATTCTAATAATTTTGCTGTTGCAATTCCTGATTTGTGAACTGGTGCGTTGTCTTGATGAAAAAGAACTTTTTTCTTTGCTAAATGTGGTCGTTTTATTATAATCTCTTCATTCAAACGATCCAATAATGTTGCATAATATTGTCCTGTGATTGTTTTTCCTTTTTGTAAATAATCGACATGGATTATACCATGAGCATCCCAAAAAACAGTGGCCATAATCTTGCCAGCTGATGGAACTGTTTTTGCCTTCTTTGGAGCCTTTTCACCTGTAGAAATCCACTGTTTTGATTGTTCTTTTGTCTCTGGTGTGTAGTAGTGTATCCATGCTTCATCAACGGTTATGAATCGACGCCAAAAATCGACTGGATTACGTTGTAATAACTCCAAAACTTGCTTTGATGTTGTCACACGATTGCGTTTTTGATCAATTGTAAGCAAACGCGGCACCCATCTTGCAGATACCTTTTTCATATCCAAATATTGATGTAAAATATTAAAAACACGTTCCGATGAGATGTTCACGATGTCAACAATTTCCCGCAATTTCACTCTTCGGTCATCTAGTACGATATCATGGATTTTATCGACCATTTCTGGAGTAGTCACTTCATTTGGACGCCCAGAACGTTGTTCATCAATTGTGCTGGTACGGCCACTTTTAAACTCAGCAAACCACTTGCAAACCATTGATTTCGAAGGTGCAGATTCACCATAATATTTATCCAACTTTTCTTTAGTTTCCTTTGCTGTTTTCTGCCTCAAAAAATAATGTTTTATCAACACACGAAATTCGTTTTTATCCATTTTTAAAAATTCACTGAGATTGACTTACTTAAACGACTGTTACATGGAAAGTATACAAGATATCGACTTTAAATTTTATATATAGCCTAGTAAATGATTTTAGAGGAAAAAAATACTTACTTTATACCTGTGCATTACCTGAATCACAGGTAGTCCACGTAATTATCAATCAGCCCTCGTAGCATAAAAGAACAAATTATATGCTAGATTATAAGAAAAACCAACATTAAATTTTCTAATCTATCATTTTTTGATGATTCTGTGCAAGAAAAATGTAAATTGTTTTCATAAATCATTGATGTGAGGGGTAAATAACATACCAAAAAAAAAAAGTTATATTAAATTGAAGTGTTGATTCTCGAATCTTGGCACTTTATTTATACTCACATTTTAAAGATACACGAGGTTTCAATTAATGTCAATCGATTTATAAGACTTATGGGATCGGGGCTTTCAAAAAGTATATGGGATCTAGCATCTAGGGACCAAAATCTGCAGGATTGAACAAGAAACTAATAGCTTTAGATTGGCGTTGGCCCTTCTATACCCGAAAAATAACCAATAACAGCGACTAATTAAATAAATCCTTAAGTATTTTGTACTTAAAAAATTATGGTCTAGTCTAGAGAATATTAAGGGAAAAAGACTAGCCATTTTAATAGAACAGCTGGAAATGGTTTAATATACGACATTCCAGCAAACATTAACTGACTGAAAAGAGATTGACTGAGAATCATCTGTGGTTTTTTAAAGTTCCCAACTCCACAGATCAGTGTACTGCAACCAGTTCCTTGAGCTTATTTTAATCTAAGAAATTATTACACTTGCTAAAAAATATACATTAGTTACCAGCCCTTTTTTTGTAAAAAGAAACATTAATAAATCAAATAGATTTTTATTTTCATTATTCGAAATTTATTGAAATTGTATAATAAATAATTTGTATTTTCTTAGATATAATTTAATTTTCCTCATATACATAAAATGGTTCACTATCAATTCTATTCAAATTACTGAAAAAAAGAAAAATCATTACTACTTTTTTTCCCATATGGTCAGAAATGATTAAAATCTTTTCCACAATTTCCATCATTACCATAAAGAAGATTCAAAGGAATTTCTCTAAATATATATTATACTAGATGTATAGAATATTTCTTGTGGGTCATATTAACTACCTTTAATAATGGTAATAAATTTCTATTTAGTTACTATAGGTAAAATCTAAAAAAACAAAAAAAAATTGTAAACTTTTTAGTTATGCTCATATATCCTCTTTTTATCTGTATATGGAATTAACGCGGCTGTTTTTTTTATAACGGTTTTGAGAAAGTTATTATTAGGAATAAAAGAATTCAATAAATCAGAAAATATCTACTTTATTTTAAAAAAAAAAAATTATAGTTGCACAATTTTAATAGCTATACATAAAAATTATATATATAAATAATTTTTAGTTGCGCGCGCGCGAATACAAAATTTAACCCAACAACTGAAAACTAAAAAAAAAAAAAAAAAAATAATAATATTAATTTCATATAAAAGTACGTACCTGTTGCCAGCATGCCATTTGCCGCTAAAAGCATGCTGGTTGATAAAAAATAACATAGCAGAAATAAAAACAAAAAAAAATGCAAATCATTAATTCGAATTTGAATAGAATGAATGGCGCCACTTTGTATAATGCATTCAAAATTTTTTACTTTTTTTTATTTTTGCCAATAAAATGTTTAATGGTATAGTTTGCAATGACAAATAATTTTTGTTACGACAACGTTACGGTCCATTGTATGTTCGGTTTAGTTAAAATATTTCACCTGTTCAAGTATCTCTAAAGTTTGTTCACATTTGTATTAAGGTTAAATAAGAATGAAGTTAAGAAGCTAAATGTTAATAGTAAAAAAAAATTAAAAAAAATTGATAATTCAAAAATTTAATTGCACTTGAGAAGTTACTTTACTTTACTAATATCAAAAATCATGTACATTGTAGATAGTTCAATCGTAGGGCGCACAGCGAAACCTTTAATACCGTAGAAAATTTACTATAGAGATGAAAATAGTCAACTACAATAAAAACAATTCTCACATTCTCTAAGTTTTATAACCTTTTTGAAAAGTTAATTAAAAAAAATTAATTATTAATTTACATAATTTAGTAATTCAGCATTTTCTTTGCTATAAGTAAATTTTTTTAGAATTATTTTTTCAAAAAGTTTCTTAAGTAAGTCGCCATACGATTGAACTATACGTAGATGATTTTTGAATTAAAATTCTGTTAATAAAGTTTATGTAATATATTCAATAATATTAAATGTAGATAAATAAAATGTAATGTAATTATTTACACAAAAAAGTAAAAATTATAAAAATAATAATTTGATTCATAAAAATAAATTGTACAATTATTTTTAATAACTTCCGTTTGACCATTCTACTTCAATCATAATATAATAAACTATGCTAATATATTATTATTTTGATAATTGCATAGGCAAATCTCCTGCTGTTCATGTGAGAAATTTGTGTCAAATTCATATTATATTTTATATGCTTAGTAGTTTTGTGGTTAAAAATGAATAATGAAAAATGCCAGGAAGCCTTTTTACTATTCAATATATACATAAATACATATATTTATATTCTTTTAAATAACATTATTCTTCTTATCCCAATGGACGTTACACATTATCTATTCGTGTTGTTGTGGTAGATAATACTTAATTTTTCTATCTTTTTAAAGTCACATTTTTATATGCGCTCGGTTTTCCCCTTCAATTTTATGTTGCTAATAGTTCCGCTGATATTTAAAATTATTACTATAATAATAAAACTACTCTAGTACTAAGTGTTTATAATAAAGTAAAAAAATATATTGCTGTTATTTTATTGACTAGTTACTAGATACATTTTTTTTCCTATACCACATTAAAAGATACCAATTTTCTTTGTCTAATAAAATATCTTTTATTTTTGGTGCCAACATGCTAAATAATAATTTGGTTTTTCATAAATTATAATTCAAATTAACTATATACAACAACAACAAAAAAACTCTTAATGCCCATAAGATATTCTTTGACCCAGTCAAATGAATTTAGTACAAAAATTCTTCATTTCATTTTTTGCATAAAAAAATTTAAATTGTTAATAAATTTCTATGTTATTTTTTTTTGTTGTTGTGGAATATTATTTTTGCCCTGTAGAACTAAAAATATTTTTTTTATCTTTGACAATGAAATTTTTTTATATAGCTAATTTACACATAAAAAAAAAACTTCAAAACTATAAAATTATTACGCAGAGGTGATTAAAGATACTTCTATTTTAGTGTTATGCGAACAATTTTCCACAATTGAGGTCATTATTTATACACTTTTGTAAATGGATTCTCCAAAAAACAAAAAACTAAGTAACTTTTATATATTGGGAAAAGTGTACTGTCTACTAAGGTTTTTCTAACATTAACTTTCTGGAATTTTTGTGATACCTTTAAGGTTATAGAAATAGTATCAGCAACAAAAAAGTGTACATAATTTCCATTGTGAATAATGATCTAATGACATAATTTCCACAATTTCTTTGTGTATTCTTAATATTTATGCTGTTGGCTTTATGAACCATAACCAATAAGAACAAAAAAAAATAACCAACTTTTTTAAAAAAAAAAAAAATATTTAGCTTAATTAGAGGTAACAAGTAACTATGTCAGCGAAATTACTTTAATGATTAAATTTAATAAAATTAACATTAAAATATATTATGTAAATTTGTAATATGAGGATATTAAAATATGAAATCACATAAGTATTTCAAAAATAATAAAAATAATTAGCTAATAAATAATCAACTTTTGTGGTAGCCAGAACGCATGATAAACCGATCGTGCGATCGTTGATTCATGATGTTATCAAGCGATATTCGTTATGAATAATAAGTTCCGAAAAGTTTGATTATGTTGTAATGCTACATATTTATATATAAATAATGCACAATCCTTAGAGATGCTGAAACTAATCTATGCTGGAAGTTGAAAATATAAAATCATAAAGCATATATAAAAAGAGATCAAAACTTATATAAAAAAAATTCATATAAAAGTTTCAGTAAATATGACTGACAATTAAAGTTTATACAAAAATTTAGTTTATCAATATTTTTTTAAATTCAAACATTGATTTAACGTTTACTTAATTGAAAGCGTTCTTTCGGTTAAGGTTTTAAATGGGAATTTTAAAAAACAAAATAATTATGCTTCAGAAATTAGAGTTTATGAAAATGGATATACAATGAATTACAATTTATTCATTTTAAAACTCTATTAACTAAATATTTTCATATTTTTTATAATTAGAAATTTATAAATTTAATTTTTCATATTATACATTTGAAATGAACACTATCACATTGTTCACCATTAATCTAAAAACTTTCGAAAATCAACTAATGAAATTTCCAAATCCATTTTTAACTAAAATCTTAGTTCTTAAGTAAAATATTTGTTTTTTTTGTTTTAAATTTATAAATATATTAAAGAAAATACAACTATAGTTCAACCAGGAAAATGACTCAAGTAATTAACCGAACTCTAAGGTCATTATACCCCCATAAAATAATTTCCATTTGGCAATAATTATCCCAGCAGAACTTTTACCTATGCACAGCATAATATAAAATTTTAAAAATTTTAAACTTATTTAATTTAAAAATTTCTATTTGAAAATTGTTAATAGCATTTTACAATTTTTTAACAAAAATATATAACCTTTTTAGCAAATCATTATAAAATTATGATATTTATTTAATCATTAAGTATGTATATATATATTTTTTTAAATATGCGCGAACACAGTTGGTTAACTCTGCATGAAACAAATACCGGAATTCACTGTCTAGCTATATAGAATTTCTACTATTCAAAAATGGTTACTATTTTTTTTTTTATAAATATTTTATAACCAATTCTATTAGTTAAATCATTAAGACAAGAAAACAAATTATATTTTAAAAATTATTATTCCATTTAGCTTTATTAAGAGTATTTTACAATATGGTTAATAACTTTATTTGAAAAAATTGTTTTTAACCATTAATCAATTTGAAGAAAAAAAAACAAAAAATGATAATTTTTTTTTTAAACAATTACATGATTTCTTATAAACATAAAACATAAATAATATAGAACAAAAAAAAAAAAAAGAATAATTTTTAGTTCTCATTACCTAATACATCAAAATTTTACTTATAGATTTTTTTTAAGGTATAAAATCTCCTGTTGATAAGAACCTGCTGAGCAATCTAAAACTATTTAAAAATAATTATTCAAAATAAAACATAATAATGATAGATTTATTGATGGAAATTTATAGAAGCTAAAAATTATGTTTGTTCTATTTGTTCTAATAAAGTTTATCAGTTTTTATTATATAAACATTAAATAATGTAAGCAATGAGTTTGTTGATTAATCATAATTCGTTAACAAAAAAATAATGGATAAACGATGAAAATATCATTATGCCTTAAGTTATAATATATTTAAATTATTTAAAAGAAACATAAAAAATACAATTTTTATAGCTTGGGAATTAATCAAATTTTCCAAAGTAACTTTATAATAATGATTACATAGCTTCTGCTTCTGTAGTTTATAAAGTACATCAAAAATTTATCTATATAGTAAATGAAATCAAGTTAATATATTCTTTTTAACTCTATAGATACGTGAATTATTTTCTTGATGGCCTGTCGGCTAGTTTGTTTTTTTGATCATATTTTATAATGGTAGAATTAAAAACTTATAAATGAATTTTCTTAACAGTTATAACCACTTTGGAAATGTAATAAATATTTAAAACAAAAAATAAACAAAATTTACCTGGCTATTTTAATTATAGAACAATTACTATCTAAGTCTAATATTTTGAATAACGTCATAATCAATCTTATTTTTAAATAATTTAACAACAAAATTCAATTTTGTATTTTTTTTTTTTTTTTATGTATTTTGTAGCCAGATAAAGTCAGACTATTTTAAAATAATATGCACAAAATTTTTGATTATCAGTTTAATATTTTTTAATAAAAACAACCAGGTTGGCTCATTCAATACACTATAAATATACATAATAACAGTTAAACATGATTCAAAAGAGGCCAGTAAGTTAGTATTATCTGAATTATAAATATACAATCTCTAAGCAATAAATATCTATATATATAAATTAAATTATATATATATATAAATATTATGTTTAATATACCAACAACAGCAAATTAAACTGTTAAGAAAATTTATTTTTCAGTTATGTATTTATAAATATAAAAAATATATCTTATTATTTTTATGCTCCATTCAACTTCAATCTTTTAAAACGTAATCATTTTTAACAAGTATAACCATAATAATATTTAAACTGAAGTGATTTTCTTTTGAATGTTGAGTTAAATTATTATTTTATTTTGGTAACATTTTTTTTTTGTATACGTAAGGAATGCGTCTTGCAAATAAATCGGTGAATGTAATTTTCAATTTATGCATTACAGGTGTTAAGATTTCTTTGATTTTGTGTGTGTTTTTTTTGTAATATAAGTTTTACTTTTGTAGGTTAACAATTTAAAATAATTCTGGAAAAATAATAAAATTTATTAGAAATTCTTAAATATATTTAAAGAAAATAATTTTTATGGACAAATAAAAGAAAAAAAACTGTTTTATATATGAAATTCTAAATTGTCAATTTTGATTATTTTTTTTTCTTATTCTGAGGACAGTGCAGAAATATGTATTTAACATAAATATACTAACTTTAAAGACGATCGTAGAGTGGAGGGGGTGGCATATAATGTTTATTTTGTATATTACGACACCTGTTTAAAAAATTTATTGAAAATGTCTATCTTTTTTAATGTAACTTTTTAACGGATATTTTAAAAAGTTTTGTCAATACAAAATTTATACATTCAATTAAAGAGATTTCAATAGTAAAAATGTTTTTGTTTAGTTGTTTTATTTGTGATTGATTATTTATTACCAATTTTGGTATATAAATTACATAATATTTATATATATAATTTACAATCAAATTGGAATCAATTTCAAATTACAGATAAAATTACTTTTTGTATGTAATTTATATTTTATGCACCAAAATTGGTAATAAAGAATCAATCACAAATGAAACAACTGAACGGAAATATTTTTACTATTGAAATTTCTTTAATTGAATGTATAAATTTTGTATTGACAAAACTTTTTAAAATATTCGTTATAAAAATATATTAAAGAAGATACGACATTTTCAATAAACACTTACTAGGTAGTGATATCCAAGATCTACTGAATGTTTGCTTTCTTTATCTGTAAGCAACTGTTAAAGAACTGTAAACAGTTTGTTATGCAACTGTTACTCTTAAGTGATGGACTTAAAGCAAATCTTTGACTTTAACTATTAACCGATGTTATGTTACTGTTAACAGTCTGTTGTGCAGATGTTAACCTCATGATGGATGATTGATTAATATTAATATAATGTAAATCAACTCTTAAAGAACTGTAACCAGAACTGTCTGGTGGATGAATAACTTCTGTAAACCGACTACTGTAAGCAAATCTTTGATTTATACCTGTAAACCGTATATTATGCTACTGTTAACAGTCAGTTGAACGAATGCTACTGTTAACCGTATGTCAAAACTATCTTAGACTCGATTTATGAAATTTACGAAGCTATAATGAGATACCGATTCCTTTTATTATAACATAACTTACAGATATAGACTAGATTAATATGGGATTTGGTAAATTGAATTAACTTTGAATAGTTAAAATACAGAAAGTATTATTTTCTATTTGATAAAAACTTAATTTATGATTAAAGAAAAATGTTACCCTAAAAATTTAAATAAATTGTAATTGTTTTTAACAAAACTTAAGTCTTTACTAAAACATTATGTAATTTAAATGGAAAACATATTTTTTTTTAATCATAAATTTATCTTCTTTTTTTTTATAAAAAAAAAAAAAACAAATATTTTCAGTGAAAACCTAAAAATAAATTTACAAATAAATTCTTTCATTTACTTTAATTATTTTGCGGATGAACCTGAATAATAATTTGCTAAAGGCCATTAGCTATATAACAGAATGAAGATATTTAATTTGAATTTTTTTAAAGTCAACAAAACTTCTCATAAATTTTGATTTATTTATTATACACACACACAGAAACACAATAAATTTACCTAGAAGGTGCAATTAAAAATTTCTCTTCCGACATTTTGACTACCTTTTTTACACAATAATTTATTACGTTTTATATAACTTTGTAACTATGACATTCTTTATAATCGAATCCTTTAGCCCTTTTTTAACTGACTAAAAGATCATGTTATGCAAGACCGTAGAAATTATTTATTATACAAAATATAAAATGTTATGCTTCGCCTTTAGCTGAACATTATAAAATATGGCGCGTGATTCTTGATTTTCCATAAGAAAATTTTAGTTTTAGTATCTAAAAATTATTATAGGTAAATATCTACACAGATCAATTTCACTTATCCCCCCGTAGATCCTTCTAGAGTGTATATAGTTATTTTAAAAGCAGACGATCAAGAAAGTTGAATTGCGTAACAAGTTTATGTCACTCGATTTCATAAAATGTTAGTTGTTAAATTCTATGTTTTTATGTATAAATTTAAAAAGTGAGTTTTTCGAACTTTCTTTACCGCAATTCCACAAGGGACAGAAATATGTATATAAAAAAAATACATTATTAAATAACATTATTTGCGCTTTTTTTATGTTTATTTGTTTTAAATATATATAATTTAAAAATTAAATTTCGTGGAATGTTAGCTCTTTGAGGTGATCATAAAGTTGTGCGAAAATATAAACACTTTTTATTATTTCTATGGTGCGAACTTTAGATTTTCCTACATACATATTTTTTTTTTACATGCTATTAATATTTTTTAGTATATTTTGAATGTCACGTTTAGGTTAAAAACGTGGAAAAATTTCTAACTAAGTTTTGTTTTAGCGTTTTGAAATAATTGACTAAGTTATATACAAGGATTATATTACGTTTTCTTTAGACTAGACCGGAAATTTTTAACATTTAAGTATGAAACATAAATGCCTAATGAAAATAGTAGATTCAGGTTCCAGCTGACATTTCAATTGGATTATCTTGCGATATGACTTTTTTATTTTAGTTTTGTTATAATTTAATAAATAATTAAATATTTCCAAATTTATCATTTTCAAAAACATTTTATTTATATGTTTAGTAATTATTTATTAAAAAATTAAAATTCTTGTAATAAACAAATTCGTTATTTAGAATCACCCTAGAATATTTTTCATTCGATTCCAATTAGAAGGAATTAATACATTTAATTTTGTAGCTATTAACTCCAATTGGTACGCTAAAGAATATTTAATAAAACTATTCAGTAATTGCCACATTTCCAAATTATTCATAATATCTTTATAGGAAGTATTAAAATTAATTGATACCAAAAAAAGAGTGTTTATTGAATAAAATAAATATTGTTACTACTAATTTGATTTCTAAATACATAAAACCATGAACCATTAAGATTTGATTAAAAATCTAATTTTTAATTATCAATCAAAGTTTAGCTTGAATCTAATCAAATCTAATCTTTAAAAAATCGATTTTTTATTATTAGTATACGTTTTACATGAATTTGAATTGAATAGATTTTTTGACTTTTTGCAAGTATAAATTCCTCACAATTACTTATACAATTTGAAATATAATTGTAAACATTTTAAAAATAAAACTTCTGTCTGCATTTTCTCTTACTTCTCAGAATTAATATTTTTGCAGTCATTGTTTCAATGTTCTAGGAATTGTACCGATCATTATATTAAATTATGATTAAATTTATTTAAATTTTATCAAAATAAATATTATAACAATATAAATAAAATTTTATTAAACTAAATATAATAATATTAAAGCTAATCGAAAAATTCACAAAATTCAATATATAATTTTGAAAAACAATTGAATCATAAGAATCATCATAAAATTTTTCGCTCGAAATACCAAATAATTTTAATGTAACTATTATTTAGGAATTTTTTATATAATATTTTTTAAAATAAAAAAATTCGTGATTCTTGGTTTTAATAAAATTAATTTTTGTTATTTTTTATATAGAATATACATAAATATGAAAATTATTTAAAATTTAACATAAGGGAAAAAAGCAAAAAGAAAAAAACATGACAAAATATTGTTTTGTATAAAATATTAATGTTTTCTAAAAAAAATACATAATATATTATATATTTATATAAATAAAAAAAAATCGCAAATGCGACATTATGTACAATTCGCCCACATATTTAACAACAACAACAGCAAAACAGTACAAGGACCTTTTGCCTTCTTAGATTTCGTACAATTGCTTTCTACATACATTTTTATAATGAAGTTCTATAGAAACTTTTGGAAAAGGATTTATAATATTTACGTTGAAAATAGTTAGAACGATTTATTTTGTATTATGTTGAATTAATAGATAATCAGAGATAGATTTATTTCTATTTAGATACAAATAAATATATTTTTATTTGATTTTTTTTTTTTTTATTTATTATCGAATACATAAAATCTTTTATATATTTTTGAAAGATTTATTTTGTGCAAAACATTATTTAAATGAAAAATAAATAAATGAACATTTAACATAACATTTAAATAATATTATTACGTAGGTTGTTTGTAGAAAAAAATCGTTTTTAACTAAATGTTTATTATTCAGACAACAACAACAAAATATTACAACAAATAAAATTGTTATATTTAAAAAAAAAATCGTGATTTATTTATATCTAAACTCTCAATAGCAAATAGTCCGAGTCACAAAAAAAAATGTCTACTTTTTAAATTTTCATTTTTTTTTTTTTACCCGAAGTTCAGGTTAACAAGTAAAGAACTCATAAAATTTACAAATTTAAATATAGCAACAAAATATAATTCGATATTTTTACCATATGAAAATCAAAGTTTACTCCTTGTCGAATAAAGCAAAAAAAAAAAAATTAAATTCTTTATTTTTCCTTTACTAATTCTTATTATTATTTTTGTTTCAGTGTAGATTTAAAACCATTAATTATACAAAAAATATAAAGCCATAAAAAAATAAAAAATGTTGTTATCATACAAAGAATCATATACAATTTTATTATTATGCCTGGTAATATCATCAGTATCAGTGGCAAGTGCTCGAAGATCTCGAATAGATGCATCATCAAATAAACCAGCTGCTGTTGATACAATATTAACAACAACCGATACAATTGAAAAAGATAATGTACCATCGATAGGATCTGTATTAGAGCAATTATCTGATTCCCAAGCATCAATAGCAGCATCACCTGCATTATTACCATCACCTATATCAACATTATCATCATCATCATCATCAGAACAATTATCTGGTTTAGAGGACAATGACACATCAGTTGGTGCTCCTGTTGCTATTGATTCATCAGCACAATCGAATACAAGTGGTCAAGTAGAAGATGAATGTGATGCTGAGATGATTGGTTTTGAGATTGTAACTGGGTAAGTTATAAAAACACGCACAACATCAACAACAACAAAAAATGTATTTCTGTGGTTTTCTTTTATGCATTATAATTATTTTTATATGCTTCAAACTTTAACAATAAATTCATTTTTAATAATATTTTAATATAAAAAAAATAAAAACGGATTCAATGAAATTTTCTATTTGATCTGTTTTTCATAATTTTTCTGGGTTTTATGTTGTTTTATGTATGTATAACTTCAAAATATTAGAGAAATTTGGAATGAAATTTAAATATTAAAATTATTTTAATATTTCAATGTATTTTTTTACCTGTTTTTCTATTGATTAATATCTTAATATTTACATAAAATTTCAATGATCCAATTTCAAATACAAATATACATTCAAATCTCAACAAGATCGTAATTTCTATGAAATATCTTAATAAATACATAAAAGATAGAAGATAGAAGATTCTTACATAGAAGATAGAAAAATTCTATAATTTTTTTCCCAAAAGTAATAGAAATTATGATTTCTTTTTTAAAATATGATGTTCTTATATACAATTTATATGAAGATTTAATAATTATAGTAAATTACATCTTTATTTATTTTTATATTGTAGATGTTTCCCAAAAATAAAAATATAATTTAAAAAATTTTTCATTTTGAACAATTTGTCTGGCTCCAAAATTTAATCTATTTTTGATTATCTGAAACAAAATAAATTTTTTTAATAAAAAAAAGAAAAAATTACTCAAAAATTCTTTCTAAATAATTTAATTTTCTATTATTTGTAGTTACGTTTTCTCAGCACCTGGAAAATTATTAGAATCATTACCCGGTACATTAATGTTAACAGACTGTTTAGAAGCTTGCCAAAGCAATGAATCATGTAATTCAGTTAATTATGAAACAGGACTTTGTGTATTATTTTCATCGAATGCTGATAAATTACCAGGTAAATAAAATTATAAATATTTAATTTTGTAAAAGTGTTTTTTTTAATTAACTTAATAAAATGTGCAATAATTTCATATGCATAGGCTTTCCTTTAAAGATACTTATAAGCTTGCCTATTATAACAAAATCAATTGCTGTAAATGTAATTGAAGGAAATGTAAAACTAATTAACTTTCAAGTAACAATCGTTTTTGTAGAACAATTACTTTGTTAATTGGTTTTTCAACAAAAACGCTCTAAAAAATAATGATTAATTAAGTGGAAAAAATTCAATTGATGATTTTTTTTTTTTGTAATATTAAAAAGATGCTAATTTTAAGATAAAAAAAATTGTTTAACTTCTATTAACTAAAATCATAATTAAAACAAATTAGAAAAATGATTAATCTTTTAATAATCTTTGGGAAATTATCTTGTAGATAAATTAAAACAGTTTTATTGTTTATAAGCTTTTGTTAGCATTTAGCAAAAACAAAAAATTTATAAACAAAATTTGAATTCACGATGAATTTTTTTGAATTTATTTCATAATTCATTCATCATAGAAATAAAAGTAATGATCAATTTGATCAGAAAAAAAATGGTAAAACGATTTTAAAATTTTAGAAAATTTAAAAGAATTTTAATTTTTGAGAACTTTATTCTTTAGATTTTTTGTAATTAACTATAAAAGGAAAAAAGTCATAAAAATGTCTGGGAACTATTTTAAAGACAGCTTTTTCAATAACGATTAAGACTTTACTAAGAATAATTATGTTAAGATTTTCATTTTTTTTTTCACTAATATCTTAGTACAAAACTATATTTTTATTAAATTCCTGTTGCGTAACTCTAAATGGTATTATATAACAGTAAATGTGAGTTTCCTAATTTATATTGATTACTTAATTCACCTGCAATCTCATGGTTTCTAGAATTTTGATTTTCTCCCAAAATTACATTTCCTTTTTTATGAGATAATTTGGAATTACTGGGCCTATGGGCCTGTATTACGATAAAAATAAATAACCAAATTACAGAATTAGATCGAAGATTAATGTCATGTCAACTTTGTGCCTTTGCGATTCTGAATTTGAAGTAACATGACAATTATATTTTTAATCTAAATTCTATCTAAATTCAATAAAGTCAGTTTTTCAAATGTGCTAATAATATCTCAAATTTAATATACTTATAAATAATAATAAAATCAAATATTTAATCACACTTTTACCCCAAATAAAAAAAAATTAATATTATTTTATTTTTTTATAAGGTGCTCTAACAAAATCACAATTTCCGGTTTTCACAATTTATGCACAAAAATCTTGTTTGGGTGTTAAACCATGTGCTCGTGCTTGGTGTATTGATCGTGTACAAAATTACAAATTAAATGGACATGTTAAACGTTCAATGACTGTTAACACAAGACGAGATTGTTTAGAACTTTGTCTTGGCGAACGAGAATTTCAATGCAGGTAAGTCGTTTCAATATATTTTTATTTTTTCTCTATAATTCTCAAATTATATTTATTTATTATTATTATTTAATTAATTACAATTTATTGCATGTTTATAACATATATTTTTTATGTTTATATATGCTTTATTAAAATTATGAATAATTAATTTTAAAGGTAACAGTGAAATAAAATTAAAATTACTCTTTTGAGTAATTATTATATAATAATAAATAAATTCACACAAATAAATGAATTACATTTCCTTGTTATACAAAATTAAATCAAATTTTTTTTTATATTTACAATGGCTTTTTACAAGAACTTGCCACTAAACAGATTAATTCAGTTCTTAGAGAAATTATAAACACGCGATGCACGATTTTTAACAAATTATAAAAAAAATAAAAAAATAAAAAATATTATTATAAAGACCACCACAAAGCATTAAAATTAAACTTTATTAAGTTTAACATCAAAATAAAAGTAGATTTTTAAAAATGTCTCACCAAAAGTGAAAATTGAAGTTATTACAAGTAAACTTCATAAGTTTTGAAAAACCAATGAGAACGGACCCAATGGTCAACCACCTTTTGAAAAGAAAACTATATAATATTAAAAAGTGTGAAAAGTATAAAGAACTAAACCTGTTATACATTTCTTTAATAATAAATTTTTAAATGTTGACACTAGTAACTAGCGATAAGGTGAGATTTTATGTTTATATCAAGATATACCTAATTAAATATTGACCACAACAAATAATAATATCTTTAATTTGAAGAAAGAACATTTTATTTTGTATATAATTTTTATAAACTTACCCAGCAGACAGATAATCATACCCTGATTATTCATATAATTTAACCTAAAACAGTTAAACTTTATGTTTCGATAGCGTTTTATGACCACTACAATTAGAATTTTTTGACAAATTTAATATAGTTTTCATCAATTTTTCAAATTTTCAACCACAACTCATTTCTCTTAGATATCGTTATAGTCCAGTTAATTTGACATTAACCTTGTGTCAATTTTTTTTATACCCTAAAAATTATAAAATTTCTCGCGAAATATTATCATTAATGTAAATATTTTTAATAACATTTTCCAAGTTAAAACTTTTTTTGTTTAACTTTCTTGAATTGTTTAAATAAAATATAATTCTTACTAATTTCATTTAATTACTTTAATTACTTTAAACCTGTAACTTTTACATCATTAATTCTTCACTATATGATCGGTTCTTTCCCATATATAGAAACACTTTCTATAATTTTATCTGTTAATTGCGAGTGAATTTTGATAGAACTGCGGTCATGTCAAAGTTCTATGAATTTTACCGACATACAGTGTCGTTTAAATAACAAATAATAAAAAAACATAAAATTAATCAATTTTTTGCTACCAATTCTGAACAAACTCATTATTTTCATTTTCCACATTATACAACATAAAAATTCTAATTCATATACACATCCAGAGAAAGACAAACTTCCATTATAAAATATCTTCTATCATCCCACAAATTAATATATTTTTGTTTGCTTTATGATGGGTGATGATGAGCTTCTCTTATATGATTATGTTGATATGATGATGAATGATGATAATTATTATATGAATTTCACATACAAATATAAACAACAACATTAGGAATTTCACATCAGTTTAACAAAGAAGATTGATTTTTTGTAAATATTTATTTAGTAATTTTGAATATTTTATTTACATATATTTTTAAAAATCCTTTAAACATTATGAGAAAATTTTTCTATTAATAAAGTTATATAAGTTAACCGATTTGAATAATGAATCTTTATTAGGTAATATTTTTTATTTTATTATTATTATAACCGAATTTTTTTCATAATTTTATGATTTGCAAAAATTACGAATTTAATATTTTAATTTACATATTAATAACTGATTTATTGATTTATGATTTTGAAGCATAATTTAAATATGAAAAAGAATCTGATAGTTTTCTGTAAGTTTGATATAAAATAATTTTAATTTTTCTGGAATTTTAAACTTCTTATATCATAATATATAATTATAAAGTATTTAAATACAATTTATTTTTAATTTCTTAATTTTTTCAAAACCTAAAACATTGAAAATATAATTTCTAGTTACAAGTTACACTATAATAATAAATTATGATTTATTATGAAAATCGTGTAATAAATATCAGAAATAGTTTTAACTTAATAAAAATTCTTTTACAAATTATTTAATAAGTTCTTGTGAAAACAAAGAAATACAAATTTAATGTAGTAGCTCAAAAAATGTTAAATCGTTTATTATAAACAAATCATTTATTTTAAACCAAAATAATAAATATATTTATCAGATTTTTCAAAAATTATATAACTAAATTTATCGAAATATTTCAAAATCATTTTTCTTATTTTCCTTCTCTAACTATGAAAATTTTTCCAGAACAATAGTTTATACTATAGAATAGAAGATTTACTTCTTCTAACCATAACTAAATATTGTTGAATATAAATGAAGACACCCAACAAATAATAAAAAGAAATTTTTATATTTTTACAAATGTTAAATACCCAGATCGTATATCTTTTGTTAATAGAATAGCCACCACCTGGAAGAACACACCTTTTTCTTCACTAACAAAAACATCTATTCTGCATAGGGCTTATGATGATGATGATCATCATCATCATGTAAATTAATGTGTAAATATTCTTTTGCAAAACAACTCTAGTTTCAAATATCTTGTATACTTTATAAATTATTTCATGTAAAATTCTACGATTCTACATTCCTCCTTCTTGAGTTGAAAAAAAAAAATGATTTTCCTTTTATGTTTTTATACTATATTATCAATTTCACATTACATTATAAATATCAAGTGTTTTTTTTTTTTTTATGAACTGAACTTTTAGAAAAATATACTTTATATTAACATGAAGTAAACTTTTTGATCACTTCTTTCTAATATTATTTATGCTTATAGTTAATTAATATTTAAGTAAAATAAATGAAGCAAACTATATAGATGAAATAATAGTGAAGAAGAAATAGAAATTTAAATCGAATTATGCGAAATAGAGCATGTTAATTTAGTAATTCTTATTTTACATTAAATTGTATATTTGTAAGATCCTATTCCTATAATACTTAAGGTAATACTTAAGTAATAATGGTTTATTTGGTTTAGAAGTTAAATTTTGATTAAATGTTTTCAGAACGTTTCAATTAAAACAAAATTTTCAACTTTCCAACACACCATCTGAAAGGAATTAGCTAACTCTATTTAACCTAAGTGATCACATTTCGGCAATCACTTAAGACATTAAATCTATTTGGAAATAGTTTGCAATAAACTGGACTAAATTCTATTAATTATACATTTTATTACAAATTTCAATAATTTTTTCTTTAAACAAAAGACTTAAATGCTCAAATTTTTTAAAGCTACAAACTTTATTTACAAAAATCAAATTAAATATAAAAAAAAAAATATGTTAAATTAGACAACTCAGCTTTAAATGATTACCATAGTTATAAAGATTTAAGATTGAGAAAAATAGTAATGGTTGAGACGTTGTTGTTCGCAATCCATATTAAATTAGTAGGTCGTTAAATAAAAATACAAGGAAAAACTATTTTTTTAATATACTTCTTCTAATCCTTGCTATTATTTTCCAAACTTTCTAATTTTAACGAATTAATATGCAAAGGTTTAATAGAAGGACATTCAAAATATGTACATATCTTTTTAGTATTAATAAATTTTGTTAATTACGAATTATTGTATAAATTCACTTGTTTCTACAAAATACAATTCAAAAATTTACGTTACATAAATCCATCTGATCTGTTTAGAAGTAAAATCATTTAAAAACAGTAAAATATGAAAAAAAAAGTTATTGCTCTGATAGAATCATTGAATGTTTTATAGTGTATATTTAGTAATGGATGGTTGAGTGTAATATATAGTTGAAAATAAGATCAATTTTTCACTTCTTTTTTTTAGAACAAAAGCAAAACTGAATGATGTCTGGCATAAAATGTTGCATATATATTTTATTTTATTTTCAAATTTACAAAAAAATGCAATAAAATATTACTTTATATTCTTTCTATACACAAAGTTCTAAACAAAAATAATTCAAATATTAACCGAGTTAAACTTAGAAAAACGGTTGTTTTTTTACAATATCTAAATATAAGCATTGAAAATAAATAAAATTATTTAAGAGATAGAATTTGTATCTTAACTACTTAAATAATAAATGGTTCAAAATAAATCAAGAATACTAAAAAATATATTTTTGAATTAAAATTTGCACATTTTGTTCTAAACAATTCTTAGTATCTTTTATGATGTATATAACGTTTACAGAAATGACCTTTAACAGTTTTCTATTTAATATTTTTATTTTCAATTTATGGATAATTTAAATGTAAATTTATGTTAAAATAATAGATTTGTTAATATATTTTTTTTATTATTATTACATAGTAACAGTATATTATTAATGATAGGATAGTTCAATGATATTAAAGTGGAATTTTGAGATCATTATTCAAAATAATTTTATATTTTAAAGATTAAATTATATGTGTGTATCGTAAATATAAATTGGTTGGATATTAAAAGAATTACATAAAAAAAAAATTATGATTTAGATTATTTTAAATTATTTAATAATGAATTAAATAATTTCCAACAATAAATATCTTATTTAATTGCTCTAAAATCTTGAAAAAATCGATTAATTTTTATGTAAACGATTTTTTTTTATTGACCCTTGAATATTGTTACTTTAAATTTTGAAAAATGATGCCAGTAGGTTGCAAAGAATAATATAAATATAAAATAATGAAGAAGCCATTTTTCATTAAATACAATATAATTTTGAATGCCCAGATAATGTGGGATCTATATATAAAAGATTATATTGTATTTAAATGAAAAGACCTTCTTATTCTGATTTATATATTATTCTTTATAATCCACCAAACTTTGTATAATTACAAACAACAACAAAAACCGTTGAAATAACATTTTCAATTTTTTTAATAATATCCAATCTAAATTTGATTAACATAATAATCAACAACAATTACCTTTAATCAGGCTAAATAAATATGACAAGTAAACAAGTAAAAAAATAATAATAATAAAAATTATTTTCTCATAAATCATAACATCACGAAATCACTCTAAGCGCACTTTTATGTTTTTTAAAAGTTCAATAAACACATTAAATATTATTTCTTGTACATTATTCAAATTTCTTATATTTTTTTGTAAATTATCAATAATTTTACAAAATTGTTTAAATAACCAAAATGAAAAAAAAAACATAAAAAATCTCATAATAAAAATAATAATTTTACCAACACTTCTGTAAATTATCAGCTAAATTAAGTAATCAAAAATGATTAGAAAAATATAAATGATTAATAGTCTTTCAAATATTATAGAACCTGACATAAATTGGTATTAATAAATAAATTTTAACTTCAAGTTAACAGTACATTTAAGAAAATGCTACCTGAACTTAACCACTTTAACACTTTTAATCTTTCAGATTAATATAAATAACAAAAAAAAAATTATTCTTTCAAATTCAATAGATTTGAATAACGTTATTTTCATGAAAATAAACTATTTAATTAATTATCCCTGTTTTATTAATGGTGTAAAAATAGTCAATATATGGACCCAATATATTTTATTTGAAGGCTTTATCTTTTACGTTCTTTTAGCTTCTATGATACTTGAAAAAATTACACAATAATTACTAAAATAACTTGAAATAAACTGGAAACTCGTTAGCTATCCATAACATGTGCATTACAATATACTAAAAACTAAGCAAAAGCTAACACTACTGGAAACTTATAATTTTGCATTAATTTTTGTGTGAATAGAGTTAATGATTTACGAACGGCTCTGAGTTACGAATCTTTAAGTTTCATTGAATTGAATTAACGTAATATTTAAAGTAATACAAATGTTTTAAACTATTTTTATCCTGGTTATCGTTTTTAGAAGTTTTAGACTTTAGAAACTTCAAAACCAACACTATTTGGCCTCCTAGTTGATCTAACCAGATTTTGAATATCAATTTCTTGGTCCTTTATAAGCTAATAACACCGCGGAGCGACGTGTTTTTATGAACTTTTCATTTTCAGAATAAATACTTTAACTAAAAGAATTCGAGATTTTTCAAATTTATTTTAAAAGTTAGTAAAGCTTAAAATAAGTAAGTCAAAACTAATATTAGCTCAGTTTCCATAATTTTTATTTCAAAATTCTAAATTATATAATTTGTCTTATTCAATTAATTAAAATAATTAATTCAATTAACTAAAATAATTAAATTAGTTTTTAATTATTGTCGTTAGTACACTAGAAGTTCAGGTTAAAGCCACTATATCAGGTAGCAGTAAGCCGACAAATATTGCATTTAGACGTAGTAGACTTAAAAAAGCAAGTTTTAAATATTTAAAAGTATGTTTTTAATATGAATTAGTCATTTTCATTTATGACACCACAAAATCCTTACAATAATTTTTCTTCATACAATAATAATAATTTATGTTTCTTAAATAATGTTTTTTTTTTAATATCTTACTACAAAATGAATAATTTATGATGTTTAGCATTAATTTTGAAAGATACTTATTTTATTTAATTATTGTGTGGATACTTCAAGGTTGTTCCTATGCTGTGATGTTTGCGGTTTATAATTTTTATTATTTTTTTGCCGAAACGTATAAAATAAATATCTAAAAAATTTAATGTAGATAAATTTTTAAATTTATAAATATTCAATTTTTTTTTTGTTCAGTCAATTCAATTACTTAATCTTCGATTATTTGTTGAGAGACGAATTCATTTGAAATTAAATTATATATTAAAAGTAATGTAATTTTTTTGTTGATTTTCTTTGTTGTTACATATTTTTTTGCAATAACTTTAATAAATTAAATAATGATCAGTTTTACAAATCCGAAAAAAATTTAAATTTTCCACTCAACAAAGAACTCAGCGATTATTTTTTTTTCATTAATTCATGTTTATATGTTTTCTTGGTTTATGAATTTGTTTTTTTAGGTTTATTTTCCGCACAATTTTATTATTATTTATCCGTAAAATAAATAAAAACATCTTAAATTTTTTTTTTTATGTAAAAAAATATTTTTATGTTGGGTGTTTACATAAAAATTTACTGACCCTATTTAATTTTTGACAGTTTTTACTTGGTTTTGTTGTGGAAACAATCTTTGTAAGTAAATTAAGGCGTCACAGAAGCAATAGCGTTCAATGCCATAGAACTGTTAGTAGTTAGTTACATAAAAAAAGTATATATTTTGGTGGTTTTCCATTAATAAAAGATTACCAGTAAGAAAAACGCCTAAAGTTAATAGTAGAAAATGTAAAGTTCATTGAACTGGTTATATTCTGTGTGGAAACTGTAACATTATTGAAAATTTTGGAATTTTATTTTTGTTAGATAAATTAAATTTTTCGGTGTTTTTTTTTTTGTCAAGATGAAGTTGTCATCAACGTTAAAATTTTAAATTTTTAGATTCGTGATTAAACAAAACATTAAATTTTTGTAATTAAAATATTTAATACATAATTCAATTTTTTATCAAAATATAATAAATCCAAGTTTGTCGCTTTTAATTTATTCGAGCATTTAAGTCTTTTGTTTTATAAATTATAGAAATATAGAAGAGTAGAACAGATTTTTTTTTACACCACTATAAATAGTTTTTAAAGGCCGCATTTACAATTTATTATTATTTTTAAATAAGTTAAATATTATTTAATTATTTATATTAACTTTTTACTAATAAATAGATCTGTAAAATATTATTCAGAAAACGTAAACTTAAAACGAAATAGCGAAATGAATTAACATTATTAATCAAAAAGTAACGCAAACAATTTTTTTAATTTTTCGTTACAAAATTTTGAAAAATTCTATCACTTTTCATAAAAAAATATTCACCTATTGCAGTAACGCTGTTCTAATTTTACTAGAAAATGTCAAACTTATAATTAATGTCAATTTTACTTTTTAAAAAATTTGAATTTTCTTTCAATATTTTCGGGTACATTGTTGTGAAAGACGTCACCTTAACAAGACGTATTGATTTTATAGATACAGATACAAAATCAAGGTTTATTTTTTAACATAACATATTATAACGTTAAATAAAAAATATTCTTTCGCATATTTGAATAACGTAACAGAAAAACTATATTATTTTGTTATATAACGAAATGTGTAACGTTACACTTGTTTTGCAACACTGGAATTAAATTATTTAGCATTATAATTGTATCAAAACCACAATTTGAATGTAAATGCTTTTAATTCCTTTTGATTTAACTTAATATTTAGGTCATGTTTTCTTATATAAATTTCGAAAATATTTAATAAATAAATATAAAATAAGAACATACCATTTAGAATTTTTATTAATTTTCTTGATACAATTTTCTTGATGGTCTTATACGTGGAAATTAATCTTATTCTTCACCGTAATGTGTTACTGTTTATTTGAGGACTAACCATTGTTCGTATAGCGTTCCTTTATATTTAACAAATATTACTATAATTAAATCTGTGTATACAGACTTCAATTCCATAAAACTATTCCAATTACATATGACTATATATAGAAAGGTGTCTAAGTCGTTTACATTTTACCGCCTCATAGTTTAATAAAAAAAAATTCCAACATATTCTCATAACTTCATTATTCTTTCATTCATCCAATCGATCCTGCAAAAAAAAAAAATATGTATATATCTAATCATTTTTTATCTAATATCTATTATAACAATTATATTTTTTTTTATATATGTATTTGAAATATATAATTGAAATTGACTTTTTAAAATAAAATTTCATTAAAGTTCTCAACAATATTTCTTTACCTAAGGCAAAATTTTCAAAATCGTCAATCAAAAAAAAAAATGTTTTCTATTATAATATTTGTTATCATGTAAAAAATAAAAATTGAATTAACTTATAATTGTAAAAAACTCATCAATTATTTATTCTTAACTATATATACAAAAATGACATAAATTTAAAATAAATTTTAAATCAGAAGCAGCAGCAAAAAAAAATAGAATTATATAATTAATTAAATAAAATTTAACAAATAACAAAAATTATAAAGTATTCAATAAAGTTCAAGTACCGCTTAAAAATTCTTTATTATTTAAATTTTGCAATCTCATTCTAAAAAATTTATTTGATTAAAATATCTAATTGTTTAGAACTATATCTCAAAAATAACACCTCATAGAATATATCAAAAGTACATAATAAATATTAGGCTTATTCAACTAGATTTTTTATTTATGATTGTATAAAGTCTAAAGAAGCTAAGTTGTCTATCAAATGTTTTCTAATAAATATATCTTTATTGATTTCAAAAGCATAAATTCTATAATTTATTGAAGGTAATCTCATAAGATATTTTATCTAGCGATATCTCACCTATCTCAACTATTGTTTCATCACTCTCAATAGTAAGCAAAAATTATATTTTTGCGATCTAATATACTTTGTAAAAAAAAAATATTATATCCAAATTAAAACATAAAATATTTTTATCATAAATTCATGTTGAGTTTTGAATAAGTTTTTATATACATATTATTATGCTGTGGTGTATTGTTGAAATTATATATAGATTTTTTATCATTATAAATTATTTATTCTAATCTTATAATTGTTAACAGCTAACGCAGATATAGGAGCAAAAACGAAACCCTTTTGAAATTTAAAGAATTTTACAATAAAAAAAATAATAATATCAGGTAATTTATAGAATTGTTGAATAGAAGACACCTTTAATCTTTATGTGAATAGAAAAGTTATATTATGTTGATATTAAAAAGAAAATAGTTTGCATGCTAGATTGAAGCTGATTACACAATATAAAAAGTTTTACGTTTTGGGAGTTTGCTTTTTTTTTTTTATTTAGTGTTCATTGTTGTGTATTTTAATTGTAAAGTTTTTTATTTTTTTGGCCAGCAAAAAAATAATAATAATAATTCGCACGATATTAAAAAAGTTGAACGACTTTAAAGTTGGTTATTTTTTTTTTTTACATTTTACTATTTATTTTTATGTTTTATAATTGCTAACCATCTGGATCTATACATTTCTGTGCAAATTTATAGAATATATAGTTATAAAGATCAGTGACCGTCTAAAATACAAGTAGCATTACATACATTATTAGTATAATTTCTATAACTCCCTTAATACGTGTATCAATTCGTTATGGTAACATATTAAAAATATAAATTGAGTACCAATGACTTTTAAAAGTTAAGTTATGAGTTAGCATTTCAGGTTTGCAATCTGTATAAAATATTAATTAATTATTAGTGTTAATATTTTAGGTAAAAACAGTTGAAAATTAAATAATTAAAAATAAGAAATTCATAAAGAATTGATTTTTTTAATTTTTGATTAAACATATGAGATATCAAGTCATAAGACTTGATGTCATCACACTCTTGCACCTCATCAATTTTTGTAAAATAAAATGAAAATCTTAAAAAAATGGTGAATGGAATATACATTTAGTCGTATACCCGGTTAAGCACTCAGGGAATATCGCAATTAGGATTAATATTAACTAGTTTGGTCAGCTTGGGTTCTCACAAACTACTGCGGATTTGTCAGATATTTAAGCTGTTAAAAAATCTACTAGTTCAAATTGTATAATATTAAATTAAAATTTTAAAATTTGATTTGAATACCAAAGTGAAATTAATTTCATTGGCATATATTTTTTTCATTAATTATTTTAATGATCATAGGTTATCGAAAAAAATGTAATTTATACAAAAATATAACAAAAGATTTTCGTTAAAATTATGATTTAGGAGAAAGTTTAACTAATATTCAAACAAAAGACGTCAATGCAATAAGCTTCAGAAACCACAAACTTTGTTTTTTTTTTTTTTTTTTTTTTGTGCTATATTAAAATCATTTTTTTATTTTTTATTTTATTTCATCAATCATTTTTAAAACCAGATATCACATTTAAGATTTTACAAAATACTTTAGATAAAATTAATTAATGTTTTCTTCAATATTTCTGAATGAATATAAATTTAAAAAAATTGATATGTTAACTTAATGCTCTGAAATAAAAATTACATTAAAAATGTTATAAAAACTTAAAACCTAAAATAATTTTTGATTTTGATTTAAAAACATATTTCAGTTGTTTAACTAAACAGACTAAACAAATTTGATATTACCGATGCAAATTGTTTAATATTTATAATACGAAATACAGATTTATTTTATGCAATTAAAACTATTTGGTTCATGTTTAGAAAATTAAATGTTTCCTTATCAAATCATAAAATATCAATTAATGAATTATCCTTTACAAGATTATAGAATCGTTCTGTAATCATAAGATCATATGCCATCGCAGTCATAAAATATGTGGCTGATATTTTAAAGCACTCTGACATCATGGACAGAGTTCTCCCAGAAGTAAACTCCACTGTCTAGACATATTCCGTCGGAATACCAATTATGAAACGCTAATTTTATACCTTTTACATCTAACTAAAAGAAAATTATTTTCATATATTTTCTTAAACTTGTTCAATTACATCTTTTAACAACGTCGTCACATATAATTTTGCAAACTAATAAACTTCAAATTGCGAGCATAAAAAACGTATATTTTCATGATACAAATGCAGTGTTAAATTTTTAGTTATCTAAGATACGCGCAAATTAAATTAAAAGACCAATGAAAACAATAGTGAAAAGATTTTATTTTTCACACATTTATTTCTTTTAAATCATTAGAACATAATTTTTATAGTTTTTTTTCTTATAATACTACATTTAATTAAATTATTTTATGTTTATGTGTTCTATGCTATTAACTTTTTTACCTTATAAATATATATTTATAGTTAATTCTTTACATATTCTAAAACAGTTGATAACAAGTTCATAGAAAATAATATTTCCGCAATTTTATGAAATTAGAAATGGAACTAAAATAATGAACTGTTTTAATTTTTTATTACTGATTTAAATAGAAAAATAATTATAGAAAATTAATGTAATTTTAATCAATATGTAAAATTTTAGATTTTTTTTTATATTTTAATTAATTTTTACATTTTTCGAAATTTACCTTAATATCTAAATTAGGAAAAATTATTATGGGTAAAGTTGATAGAAAATAGAGTACAGTCAATTAACTTTTTAACAAAAAAAAAAAAATTAGAGATTTTGTGTTGTTATAAATAGCATTTCAGAATATATACAAGGTCATAATTATGTTTATTGAAATTCAATTATTGTGCAGAAGTAAAGTAACTTCTAAATGTTGTCAGACAAAACTAATAAAAATCTACACAGAATCTGTTTATATATGTACAGCATAAGATCTATAATTAGAGTAACTGGAGCCTAATTGCTATTATAAATAATTAATAAATAATGTGTTTAAAGTGTAGCAAATTATAAATATATAAAGTTGAGACTATCATAGGTTAGGTTAAGTTAAATGGCGGCATTTGCATTATATTTGGAACAGGATCTTTATATCCTTCCGTCCTGTTTGTTTCCGTTCCTGAGAGGATCACTATTTACATATCCGCATATAAAATTTTCGCTGCTTTCTCATATTACGTCTCGAATTTATTAACTAAATAAAGTATACCATACAAAAGTTAATTTATTTGTAACACAGGATACAAGTTTGAGTAAAGTTAATAAAATAAGTTTTCACTTATTTAATACCACACTAAATTAATAGTCTGCTAAAATAATAATAAATCTAATTTTATTTTAAATGACCTTTACAGACCATTATCATCTCTCTTACAAGCTATTATGTTACTTCTCTCGAAACAATTATCGTACCAAACTCACATAATAAATTTTAAAGACTATTATAACTATTAACATTAGTAATGGATACACAATATTCTTCTGGCGCTATATACAACAAAAACTAGTTTTGACGGATGCTACAGTAGAAATTTTGCGCTAATAATAGATTTATAATATTTTTTTTTATTGACAAATTCACATTTTTTTATAAATTTGATTCGTTTAATTCGTTTTTTTATTATTTCCTTGAAAAAAATAACTATAATTTCGCTGGCGGTGTTAATTCTGTTTATTTCTTTTTAGTTAAATTTCTAGATTTTTTTGTGAAAACGGAAGTCTACTAATTATTCTTACCGTTATTGAAATGGTCAATTACAAATTATGAAAAAATATAATTTCTCTCGTGTACACCAAAAGCAAACAACAAGAAAAAAATATATTTCATATAATTTTTTTTGGTATTGAATTTTATATGATTTACTAAAAGAAAAACGTAATTTTGAAGAAAATCATATCATGGCATCGAAAATCAAATCATTTCACCAGGTTTAGGTTAATATTACTTAAATATATTTTTAATTATATACGAATTTTCCACAATGAAAATAAAATTAATACATATAATAAATAAAAATCTTTTAATTACTGAAATCAAGTTTGTGTTTTCTACTATTTAGATTTTTATTTTCCAGCAAAACTTTTATAATTTTAGTGCCACAATTAAATCTATTGCGCTATTTTATAATTAAATACGAAAAAGGAAACGTTTTCCACTATACTAAAATTGTTCATATAAGAAATGGTTAAGTAATTCTTTAAAAGCTGGACAGTAAAATCGTATTTTTTATGTCATTAATAAAAATATTTATCTTTATTTTTTATCAGTTTATTGAACTAAAATGTATATACGAATTTGCAATTCAATACGATTTTTTAATACAAATATTTTTATGTGAATGAACTACAAAAATACCATTAAATCTAAATATTTCAAGGTAAATTAACTTATTTCCCCCCAATTAATTCGATTATAACATTAAATATTATTATTTTCATAATTAAAATCTATTATTAAATGTTATTTTCAATGGGTCCAATAAATAGATTTCAGTATAAATTTAAATAATCATGAAAAATTGTTAAATAAAAACTATAAAAATTGAATTAATGAAAATCCATTTACTTGAACAAATTACTTTGATGATGTAGTAGTTTGTAAATTTTTTATAGAAAGAATTGAAGTGGATATTTGTGAATAATTTCTGTGGAAATAAGTGAAAATTTATAATTTTTCTATATTATAATTCTTCTCTTAATAATATATTTGTTGACCTATTCACATTAATAATATATTCGCTTTACTTTTGTAGTTATGCTTAAAAGCATTATAACTTGTAATTTTTAATTACAATAAGTTTGAAGTAACAACAGCTTATGTTTAGATAAGTTCTAAGGTCTTCTTGGGTGCAAATTGTTTATTTTTGGAAAAGTAACTATAAGTTAAAAATTTATGGTTGATAGGTACATAAATTGGTTATGATTTGCAAAAAAATAACTTAATTCAAAATATTATTTCCATTTAATTTTACAATCTTAAGTCACATAAGCTACTTTACTACAATATATATTTGACAAAAACTATATTTGTAACATAGCATAACTTAAGGTATTATAACTATTAAAAAAATATTTCTCTAAAACATCTTAAGTATTTTTTTGGTTCTTTTATCCTGGTTGTAATTACTGCAATTAAATTCGCCATATTTTACGAAATTTGGTTCATCTTACATTTATACTTTTATTTCAAAACCATTTTTACATATTATAAATTCACTCGCGAACGTTTTATATTTTCGACATAGGTTACTCTTACACGTTTCCACAGATTAATGTATAAAGTATGAATTTTATAAATCCAGCTGACACACGATACGTCATATTTATTAAAATATATAATAAACTTTCAAAATATACAAATTAAATAAAACGTTCACCTAGTCCTAGAGGAAAAGATAAATTGCACTACTAATCACAATACAATTTGAGAGTAGTTCACAGTAGTTACAGTCATGTAAATGAATCACATCTATTTTCCCAACCAATATTTATATGAAAGAAAACAGAAAATTATATTAAAATATGTTTCGGTTGATCGAATATTAGAAATCACAGAACCAGAAAATTACTGAATCATATTTATTGAATTTACAACTTGAATTACACAAAATTTTAAATTTATGAATAAATATAATTATTTGGTTATTATAATTTCATATTTTACGATTAAATTATAAGTGCAAATAAAAGATTATATAATAATTTGATCTGTAAATAGTTGAAATAAAAATATATTTAAATTAACAATAAAATTTATCATTAAGAATTCTTTAGTAAAATAATTATATACATTTTAAAAATATATGATCTATAATAAAATTAATACGAAAAGATCTAGAAATATAAGAAATAAATTATATTTATTCATTTTATTATTTTTATGGGGTAACCCCAATCGAAAGTTGTGCCGACAATAAAGATTATTATAAAAACATAAAATTCAATATAAATAATTTAATATAAAATGGGGGAAAAAATTAAGTATTTTTTATTTTTTTAAATAGGAATCATATTTCTATGCAAAATATTTAAAATATATAATAATATATTAATAATTATATTTTTATTATATTTCATTTTATAGATATTTTTATGGAACAGAAAAAAAAATCGGTATTATTTGTTTCTTCTAATCAAATAAGACTGAAACTCGAAATTATCGAAAAATCAAGTTAAACGAATCCAAAAAGTCAATTAAATATGTAAATCAATCATAATATAATTAAGACTGGTATAAATGGGAATGATCTACCGTACCGCGTCCTTTACTTTCAAAACTATATTCTAAATTTCTTCTAAATACTTATTCTTCATATCACCACTTTAGGCTAATCATACAATGAGTAAAATGTGTTCAATCACAATTGAACTGAACAATAAAATTAATTTCTTTCGGTATTTTTGTAGATCAGTATTTAAATCTTCAGTCTTATTTTAATTCAATAATTTTTGTATTTGTAGTATCAAATTTTTAATAATAATCAAAGATTCTATCCATATTTAAATAACATGAAAACAAGGATAACGAGATTTTTCTTGAACAAAGTTTTGAGGTTAAGATGAAAACAAGAAATTTATATCTAAAAAAAAAAAAAAACTAAAAATATTTTGTATTTTCTATATGACCACGAAAACCACTAAACAGTTCAACATTGTATTCTATGTAGACTGATTTTTTTTTTTTTATGTTTTTACCTATATTATTTCTATATTTTTCAACCAAAGTCAAGATCAAGTAGGAAAAACCGCAAATGCCATCACCACAAGGTGAAGACTTCATCACGATTGTTCAAAAATGAAAAAGTAACAATTTCTTTAAAAAAAAAAAAAAATTATTGTTGTGGTTATTGTAAGAAATACACAAGAACTAAACATAGAAAAATATGGAATTTTCTTTAATATTTTGAATATTTTGCAAATCACTATGATAATTTTTGCATATATAAGGAGAACTGGAAAAATTCTACAATTTTATATTTATTTTAAATACGACATTTTAGCGAAATTTACTATACAAATTTTTGTTTTGCTGACAATATATAAGTAACCACATAACTGCAAATTATATAGATTTTTTTTATTATAATCTAACTTCTAACTAACTAGTTTTTGGCCTACACAAAATTGTTTGAAATTCTAGATACATTTTGTTTATAAGCAAGCAATCAATAGTTACGCTAAAAGAAAAAATTCCAATAAGTTTCTTTATTTTATAACACAAAATTATGTAAATATTCAGTTCAGATCAGGTTTATGTTTTATAAAAACAATTTAATGTTTTGAAATTTGATAATTTGCCTACCAGATCACCTGCTCCTTTGAATCTTAATATTAAAATAGGTTAAATAATTAAGTTGTAAATGAAATTACCACAATAATATCCATAAAGATAAATATTTGAAAAGTATAGCTAAAAAAAAATTTAGTGAATATTTTCTTCACAAGTTTAGAATTATGATTCCAACAATTTACATTGTCGATTTAATAACTTGTCTTGTATAGTTTTCAAAATGCAGCGCAATTAAAAAACTTTTAGAATAGTTCAAACTTATGTGCTCTTTTAATATTTAATATAAAATAAATGAAAATTCTAACTTTTTGTCCAACAATCAGAATAAATCTGTCGAATAATACTCTAAAAATTATTCTACTCTTAATATTTTTTAATTTACTATTTATTTTCTATGTTGAATTTAAATATAAACATTATTTATTAAAATGGAATGTGAAAATATGAATTGTAATCCCCTAGTAATTTAAATTTTAGTAACTATTCACTATTTTATTTTAATCTTTACTATCTTATTACAATTTTACTATACCACCATTTAAATTACAACATTTTATGTTGAAACATAAACAGATGACAATTGGCATTTAGCTGACGATTTTGAACTTCTGCTAATCGCGATTAATTCTAAATCCTTTCAAATTCTTTATGGCAGGACTACGATAAAGTAAAATAAATATTTAATTACATTGGTAAATAAGAATTTGTAAAAAGTATAGGGAAAACTGACATGCAGACGGACAGTAATAGTAAATATTGAATAAGCATAAAATCTTACGTAGTAAAAATCAATTAATTTTGTAATTTTTTTGTTATATAGTTTTGATTAATAACACGTATGAAGAAAATTTGAAAATATTGTTATATATTAAAGATACTTATTAGTTTCGAACATTATTAATTTTATTTTATTTACAAAACAAAATTGCATATTATTTTCCTATGGTAGTTTTTTTTATCAATTTTTGTAGAACATTTAATTCAAGCGAAACTAGGAACTAAGATTATTTAACAAGTTTTTTTTCCACAACTTGTAAAATTGTAATATAATTCCTATAACTAATACCATTTTTCTAACCAATTTTCATTATAATATCCTTAACACTTTTCATATGTTATTTATATTTCAAATTTTTACATTTTTTTCAATTACACAAAATTATTATTTGTACAAATAAAACTTGTAATTTTTAAAATGTTTACTATATTTTTTTTTATTATTATAAAAAACAACACTCTTGAAAAATCATAAAAAAATATGTATTTATTATTTTTTTTAATTTCTTACAGATCTGCTAACTATTATCGTACAACTCATGTCTGTGAACTTTCTGAAATGGATCGTATTACATTAGCCGGATCTAGTACATTCCAAACATTCGATTCGGTTGATTATTTAGAGAACAACTGTGCCGAAGAACCAAATAAATTATGCGAATTTAAACGTTTATCTGGTAGAATATTAAAAACTGTTGATTCTGTTTATCAAGATGTTGCTAGTATCGATGAATGTCGTGATTTATGTTTAAATTCACCGTACAGGTAAGTTTATTTTTTGGTGTTGTTTGGATGTTGTTTGTTTTTTTTTTTTATTTTATTTTTTTGAAGAAGCGTTTTTAACACGTAAAATTTTACGATTAAAGTTAGAACTGGTAATTTTTTTTTTGTTTTGCTTCTTTGCTTTACTATATACACAGTATTATAATCATTAAATTATTTATTACTATTTTAACAGGAAATAGTAAAAGAATTTTTTATTTTTTTTTTGTGATGTTATGATATTACATATTAAAATATTTATATTAAAAAAAAAATTACAAGGGAAATGATGATATAATAATAAAATTTGATATCAGCTTCAGTTTCAGTTAGATTGAGCCAATAATTCAGTTTTATACTTTAATTTACATCGAAATGAATTCAATGAAATTTTTGCAAATATAAAATTTCAAATAAGAATTTATTAAAGTATATAATTTAATTGTAAAATTATTTAACCAAAGATTTTATTATGTATATAAAAACTCTAGTACGGTAAAAACGTATCTTAAGAATATTTTTTCAAAATAAAAATAAACCTGATATTCAATAAGTTGTTACCATTATACTCAATTATAGTAGGACAACAAAAAACATATTTTAAACATTTTCTTAATCTGTAACGCGCCAATAGTTAAAACTAGATATATGATCTAGGTTAGGTTAGATTAGGAAGGACTGAATGGATACGTCGAGTCCAAATTCCTTACAATTATTTTTTTTCAAACAATCTGGTTTTTTTTTTTCAAGCAAGAGTTTTTCAATGACTCGTAAAGAGACCAATCGCCTTACTCATGGATAGGAACGACTCCGATCTTAGACAACCGTGAACTACTGTAGTAACAAATATCAGTTTGAAGATTTCGTTATAGACTTATTGTCGCCAAGTCTACCATTTCTCTTCGCGTAATCATTATTATGTACAAAGTATATTTGGACCTGTTGAGATGAACTAATGCTGTCTTCATTTTGTTATATTTTATCATTAAAATAATGTTTGGCTAATATTTTGCAAATAAATTTCATATTGCAGAAGTTACCATATGCCAGAAATGTATACAATTGTCCATGTTATTATGCTGCCTTCGGTAGCGTTCGAATGCAATTGTAATTAACAAATGTTTACTGTGTAAAATTGTAATTTTTGTATTAGCAATTTTTTTTTTAAACACAGACGATTTTTAACTCGCCATAGTTTAAATTATTGACCAAAATGATAAGCATTCAAAATTTAGAGCCACACATTAACATTTGTGGTTTTAAATGGTAGATAGTTTACAATCCAAAAAATGTTGATGGATGAACGTATGGACGGACTTAACATCATTACAAGAATAGAATTTATTTTATAAAAAAAATGAACTTAAATTATATTTTTATTAAACTTAAATTGTAAAATTTCAATTATATATTTTCCACCTAGATGTCATTCATATGATTTTGGTGATACTGGTGATATGGTATGTCGTTTAAGTCATCATAGCCGGGCAACATTATCAGATATTCAAGCACCATATTTAGAAGTACCTGAAGCCGCCACATATGAATTATCATCATGTTATAATGTTTCAATTGAATGCCGTGGTGCTGATATGGTTGCACGAATTCGTACCTCAAAACTATTTGATGGTAAAGTTTACGCAAAAGGTTCACCAAAGTCATGCTCTGTTGATGTTAAAAATTCACTTGATTTTGAGTTACGCATGGGATATCAAGATTTAGAGTGCAATGTCCGACAAAGCGGTTCTGGTCGTTATATGAATGATGTTGTTATACAACATCATGATATGATTGTAACATCATCAGATTTAGGTTTAGCTGTAACATGTCAATATGATTTAACCAATAAAACTGTATCCAATGAAGTTGATTTAGGTGTTACTGGTGATATTGAACCAGCATTGTCCGAAGAAGTTATAGTCGATTCACCAAATGTTATTATGAAAATTACATCAAGGGATGGTAGTGATATGATGCGTTCAGCTGAAGTTGGTGATCCGTTGGCATTACGTTTTGAAATTTTAGATCATGACAGTCCATATGAAATATTCGTTAGAGAATTGGTTGCTTTGGATGGCGGTGATAATGCTGAAATAACATTAATCGATTCAAATGGTTGTCCAACCGATCATTTTATAATGGGACCAATTTATAAAAGTGCAATTTCTGGTAAAATTTTACTGTCACACTTTGATGCATTCAAGTTTCCATCATCTGAGGTTGTACAATTTCGTGCTTTGGTTACACCTTGTATGCCCACTTGTGAACCAATACAGTGTGACCAAGAGGATAGTAGTGGGGAATTAAAAACACTTTTCTCACATGGTCGTAGGAAGAGATCAACTAATGAAACTGGTAAAATAAGAAATTATTTATGATGATGTTCAGTAGAGCATTAAGATTTTTTTGCTTTTCTTTTTAACTATACCTACAATGCTGTTTAATATTTATATATTTTTTCCATTTATATTCAGAACTTGTTAATCTGAGACGATCAAGACGTGATGTAGCTAAAAAATCGCCAGCAGAAGATATGTTATTGGTACAATCAATTCAAATTACTGATAAATTTGGTTTTAATAAACAACAACAAACGAAATCATCAAGTGATAGTAGCGAAACAATATTTATGACCAACAATAATGATGTTCAAGGTTTCTGTGTAAATGCAATTGGTATGTATATAATAAAAATTATTTATAATTATTATATATATCTAATATTTTATATTTATATCGTTATATTTATTTAGGTTTAATTGTTGCTAGTACAGTATTTTTATTAGCACAATTAGCTGTAATTGCTATTTGGACATATTTATATCAACGTCGCCGAAAACATAATGGTTTAGCTGTTGCAAATAGTTCAAGTTCATTTGGTGGCTCATCAATTCATCATCATCAACATCATCATCAGCCACAACAATCTGGATCATCTGGTAGCCGATCAGGTGATTCATTGAGTAAATTATATGATAATGGATTTTCTGGCCGACATGGACGACAATTTTAGATATTAGGTCAATTTAATATTTGAAAGTGCATTATTATTAATAAATAAATAAATATAAATTGAAAATTCATTAATAAAACAAAAAAAAAAATGAAATTTTAAGATTTAAAAATGTAAACACATTTTTTAAGGTGCAAATGTATACAAAAAATTTATATAAAATTGATATTTTTAAATAATTATATGATAAAAATTCAATTTATTTATAAGTATATTAGCCATAATTCAAATTGAATTTGAATAAATTTTATGAATCTACAAAAACTAAAAAAATGTAGAAAAAATAATAATTTCCTAATTGAAATTATTGTTAAATTTCATTTAATGTTAATTTATATATTTCGTTTTCGGAAGTCCATGAACATTATTATATTCGAATTCATTTTTGATTTAGGGCTAATTTACAAAATCTTCACTTTTATATAAATTTTTTTTTACTATATTATAAAAGAAAAAGAAATAAGAGAAAATTTATAATTTTAGTCATAATTTTATTCAAGTATATTTATTAAAATAAAAACTATATAGATATTAAAAAATACAGAAAAACTATTAAGTACCGTGGGACCGGATTGGTAGGGAGTAATGGCAATTAAAACTATAATTAACAAAATTTCATCAAAAATAATATAACAAAACTGCTCAGTCTAAATCAAAACTAAATGACATTATCTAAATGCATATGCATGAAATTTACGAGTTCGCCAAAAAGAAATACATCACGTAGTAATTATTCGGTATACGTTTGATTTTCCATTAAACAATTTCATTTTTAAACTATTTTCAAAATTTAATTTGCAAATTTGAACGTATTTTCAAGCTTTCCATAAGCTTAGCGAGCATTCTATATTTCGGACAACCAAAAAAAATTGATTAAGTCCAAGTTACCATCTAGACTTAAAGAAACTTAACAAAATTTTGACAACTGTACGATTGTTCTCTTTTATAATGTAGTTATGATGAAAATCGTTAACTTTATACTTTTCATTAACTTAGAGAACGCTAGAGGAATCTGGAAAGAACAAAACTTATGAACTTTATAAAAATATGAAATTTACTTTAACGAACATTTGTTAATGCATTTTATGTTTTGTTATGTTATCTTAAGACTAGACTTTATCTTTTGTTAGCTCAATCTTTTCAGGCATAATGTCAGGAGGTCGAAATTTTTGATTTAGTTTGAGCATAAATGTAAATTTTTTTTTTTAAATATATTTTGGAAGAATTCTCTAATTTCATAAAATAAAATCATAACCAGCACAAAATCAATAAGAAATATTAAGTACTTTTTTTTTAATTTTGGAAAAAAGGACGACTGATCATTTTAATTAAATATAGAGCGATATCTATGTTTAAATTGAAGAAATTATTAAGGATAATTAACTATATATATATTTATATAAAACTTTTATAATAACCGTCATTATGTGTTAATTTAGAATGTATGTATAATTTTTTTTTTTTACTAATAATCGAAATAATAATTTATAATAATAATTAATTCTAATAATAATATATAAGATTAATAACAAAAATAAAAAATCAATTAATTATGAAGCGCGCTCAATTTTGCCAACATTTATTTTGTAGTAATTAGTTAAATAGTAGTTTCTCATAAGAAAACTCCATAAAAAAAGCATTTAATTTATTATTTATAAAAAACATAATTTTATTATTTTATAAGTGATGCAATGAAAAAAATTAATAATAAATTTTAATCATTTGTCCTTTTTTCTAAATATTTTTATTAAAATTTCATTTTTGGTTTTGTAGCAAATATTAACATTATTACAAAAAAAAATTATATTTTAATTTATTGAAAAAATTAAAAATTTATTTTTAACATTGTATACTCAAAAATTATTTAAATTTAAAAAAAAAAGGCAGAAAAAGAAAACAATATTTTTTATAATTAAAATTAAAAATGTACTTTTCCAATAAATTTAAATAAATAATAAAAATGTATTTTAATTATTATGATTTAGTGCATTAATGTCGGAATTATTGACTTGGATTTGAAGAAAGTTTTGAAAAAGGTATTTATTCTTAGAAATTTAAAGCTGAATAGAGTCTACGTCTACTTCTCCATTATTACTTCGTCATTTCATTATTCATTTATGTTGGAGAAACTTGGAGCATATTTCAAACTATTTTTAATTTACTGATTCGCTAAGCATCGAAGTTAAACCGATAGCCCTAAAACAAACTGAATCGGACATACAGAATGCATTTAACATTTTTATATAATATTTCAACGTTTTAATTATAATTCAAGAGTTGCTGAATAAAATGATGTACGCCATTTATAAAATAAGTTTTTCAATTTCATATTTAACTATAATTTTATTCGAAAATCGATTTCTATAAATTGCCTGGTAATCATCGCGCCTTAAGCTCAGTAAATATTTGCAGATTAAATATGTTTAATTCCATTTCTATCAAAACATGTAAGATTGTATAGATTTGGGCAATTTCAGATTTCATATATTAAAAATTTTAAGAAGTTCGTGTTCCAGTTATTACCAAAAATGTAAAATTTTCGTATATAATAATTTATATATTAAAAATACGAAATTTTAAATTGGAAAACAATTAAAAATAATACAAATAAAATTAAAATTTTCAAAATATATAATTTTATTTCACAAATATCTTAAGCGTTTTATTTTAAATATATAAATATAAATTATTGCATATTTAAAGGAGCATGCAAAATTATATTTTCCATAAAAGAATTTGTAAATTTATTTTAGAAGTTTTTTTTTTTTAATTATTTAATTTTTTATATGTATAGAAAGAAACAAAATATTAAAAAAAAAATATATAAAAATTCTAGAAATTTTATAAATTAATTATATGCCACAATTTATTTATTTTTAGGCAAGAGAATTATTTTAATATTTATATATAAAATACAAATTATTTATTATAAAAAAAAAAATAATTTGATTTTCAGTTGATAACGAAATCATTAAAATTATTTTATTAAATCAAATCTTATAAAAAAAAATATATTTAACACCATTTCTGACTAAATTCTTATTGATTAATATTAGTAAATTGAAATAAAAAAAAAATGTGATTTTATCTTATAATTAATAAATTATATGTTACCAGAAAAACGAAATTATGTTCAAATCTTAAAAATATATATTCAAATTCAATTATTTTAGTTGCTTCCTTATCGTAAAAAAATCAATTTAGTTTGATGACATTTGTTGTAGGTTTTCTTCGACTTATACAAAAAGTGTATATATACATAATATATTTTTAATAAGGTAAATAAATTCATAATAATTGCAGTAACAATAAACCTGAAATTAAGTAAGATTTAAAAATAGAAGATATTTTTTTTTTACAAAACAAAATTTACCATTTAATTTTTATATCGACTTTATAAAAAAAAAAGTTTCGTTTTTTTTTTTCTTTTCTTGAGAATTTGTACGTTAATTGTAATCTCGTACTATAAATCCAGAGTTATCCATCTACCCAAATTATGCATTTCTTTCCTTTGCCAACAGATGCGAGTACAGAACTGTTTGGATGCCAACTAACAGCATTGACTGCAGCGCTGCGAAAATAAGAAATACCGGGCCCTCTTGATCAGAAATTGTCATATTTTTTTTTTTTTTTTTGTTATAAGTTTTTTTTTTTTTTTTTTTGTGGTATTAGATAAATTATGAAGTGTGGAAAAGGTGTGGTGGACGGAAGGTGAAAAAAAAGAAAAGCGAAAATAAATAAAATAAATAAAATAAAACCAAAAACAAAACAAAAATTGAAATAAAATCAGTAAAAAAAATTATTAATATTATTATTAATTATTTGTCAGCCTCAATTTTTGCTATATTATTTGTTAAAAACTTACGGCTCGTGTCCTTTGAGTATTGTTTCTAAATGACCATTTGTACTCCAAATATATATTGAACCATCTGCAGAACCAGCTGCTACTCTACTATCATTAAAATTAAAGGCAACACGAGCCCAATCACAGCTAACTTTGAAATTTTCATCATTAAAGTTACCAATTATTTGATTCATACGAAGATCTAATAATTTAATTGTATCGTCACGAACACAACACAGTAAATAATTGGAGTCTACCATAAAAAATAATGAATTACAAAACTATTATTTAAAATAAAAGATATAAGGAAACTATTTTTCTACCTCTTGATAAATCTAGTGATGTTATTTTAGCTGGCATTATAATATCATTAGCTGAATTATCTGTTCGAGTATCCCAAAATCGAATTTTCTTATCAAAATGTCCACTAATTATTGTCGAACCAGAACTATCAGTAGTTACTAAATCATTACAACTCGAACCAGCAAATTTTGTTTCAACACATGCTTTACTTCTCAAGTCCCATATTTTTAATGTTCTATCATGACTACCAGTAACAACTTTTGATGGTTCTTGAAGGAATTTTGCTGCCATAACTTTGGCACTATGACCAGTTAGAGTATGCTAGAAAAAAAATATATGCAGTTTTTTTAATAAATTACAAAATATTATTTTTAATTTATATACTCTAAGTCGATGATCAACTACGGTCCAAACCCGAATGGCAAAATCATTTGATGTACCCAATATAACCGAACCCGTTGAATCAAAATCAACTGAATTAATCCCAGCATTATTACCAACTAAAACTCCGCGTGGTTCAAGAGTTCCTGTAAATTTTGATATTATTAAAACTTTAATTCTGATCGAAAAATATATGTAATACTTACTTTTACCCACATCCCATAATTTGACTTTTCGATCCGCACCGCCAGTTGCTACAATACGATCACATGGACTCCATCTTACTGCATTTACTTCACCATCATGTGCTTCCTAAAAAAATATATAATCAAAACCACAAAAAAAAAAAAAAATAACATCAATATATATGAACTCACAAATTTTAAATGAATTGTTGTTGGTATTGAATCACTATAAAAACCAGTCATTGTTGTTGGTGCACCCAATGAAATACCATCCTCACATATACTTTCACAATCACTAATTGGTGGACCAGGTGGTAAATTAATTGGACTAGTGGAACTACGACTTTCACGTGATGCATCTTCTAAATCACGTCGAACTTTATCGGAACGTTTTCTGTGAAAAAATGACGGAAGTCTTTTTTGCTTCAGATTTAGTGAAAATTGTATAAGTAAAAATTTGTGCGCATTCAAAAATAAGCAATTTTTTAGTTAGTTTGAATGAAGTGATTTTAGATTTATACTTAAAATTATCAAAAAAAAAAATTAGTTTCAATTGTAGTTTTTTTTTTGGTTGGAATTGACAAAAACTCATTATTTTTTTAGAAAAAAAAAAAATGAAAAATCCTTAAAACAAGCAATTAAATTTTTATTAAATCTAAATGAATTAATTGGTGAAAATCACCTTTATGCCAAAAACTAATTTTATATGTACTTACTTTATAAAGCTTTCATTTTCACGATTTAATTCCTCTGCATCCTTGGATTTAAATTTAATTATTCGATCGACAAGAGTACGATTTTCATCCTACAAATAAACAGAAATACTTTTAAATATATATATATTAATTAAATGTATATCCGAATTATTGACCTTTAGTACAATTTCATTAACTTTTAAATTTTTTCGAATTTTTTTTAACATATTTTTTTAATAATTTATGAAATTAAAATTATTTATATTAAAATATTAATAAAATATGAAATATAAACTGACCGTATCAGTATTTAATATTGCACTGAACTGTAATAAAATTATAAAGCATATACACACAAGTTTCTTTATAATAAGAATCTAAAGCTATTTATGTTTTGGCCAAGAGATTTGTGAAGTCATTTTCATTGAAACTGGACAGAAATTTATATTTATTTTTATATTTTTTTTTGAAAATATAATAAATTTTTGTGAATTAAATTTTTATCTTTTATTTTTTGTATATATAAATTAAAATTTTTGTTTTTATTCAGTTTTAACACCCTCAAAAACAAAATATATTTTTTTCATTGCTCACATTTTCGAAACTAAATTTATTAATTTCTATTTGTTTATGTTAAAATTTATTATTGATGAGTGTTTAATTGTCTAAATAAAAATACCCATGGTTAATTCAATTAAAGAGGGAGTGCGTTTAATCTATAATAAAAATTTGAATAATTTGTATTTTATTTATTTGGCTAAATGCCAGAAAATATGATTTTTTAGTAATAATATATTTTTCCCAATTTAAAATTTATAAAGAAAATTTTAGATGGAAATTAGGTATTTGTTTTTAGTAAATTAAAAATAATAAACAAAAAAAAAAGAAATATTTTCGGTTCAATTAACTATATTTTATATTTTGATATTTTGGGATGTCAATCAATTAGAAAATTTGATTTTTTTTTTATTATTTTTGGGAAATATTATACATTTTTATCTGATTGGGAAAATGTAATAAAATTTTTAAGTTAAACACTATAGCGGGCACCTAGTGTATTAGCGATAAATAGCTGACATTATTTTAGTACACCATCAATATTTTAACGATATTTTTCCTACAATTTTTATTCATTTTCTTAATTTATGAGAACAGAATATGATGTATGTAAGTAACATATTTAAGTAATCATAATCGTAAAGATAATAGCATTAAGATTTAAAATAATGTAGAACAAAAAGTTAATATTTATATATTGCTTCGAATTCAGTAAACAAATGGTTTTTATTTCAAGAAAGCTCTTTTGGCGATGTGAAGTTTATTATGTGGATGGGGATGGAGGCAAAATAAAAATAGTGTTTATTCCTATTGTATGATTGTCTCTTTCTATTTCAGTTACAGCAATTTTCAAACTAGAAATTAAATTTACATTTCATATTTCTGATCAATCTATTAAAATTGAAGCATTTCTTTCTTATTATTTTTCAGATTAGTTAGATTGATTGTTTTATCTGTATTGATTTTGTTGATTGATTTTTTTGTGGTTTGGTTTTATATTTTTTTTATTGTTAATTTTATATTTCCAGTGTTTGGTAATGTTAAAAGAAAATTTAAAAAATGTTTAAAGATTTAAATATGGTGATAACTATGAAATAAATGCAGAGTTGCTAATTTGAAAACTCTACGGCAATAGTATAGCACTTTTTAATGTGAAAAAACTCTGAGTGTTTCTTATTTATTTCTATTAGTCAGATTAATATGATATAAGATCGAAAAAATTTAATCAGTTTATGAATTGAAAAAAGCTTGCACTTGCACTACATAAAAAATAAAGTTTCATTTATTTTTAAAAATTTGTGACTTTTTATTCGTTAATATATATTACAAAAGCTTTTTTCTTTTGTTTAATATTAACAATCTATTTATTTTTAATTCACAGGCAACAACTAATTATTAATTAACATCATTAATTGTTAATTAACATACAATTAATTAACAATTGCAAACAAATGAATAGCACAATTTATTCACGAGAAATCTATTTAATAAAATGCTATGGAAATATATATCTATATATACGTGAGGTTGCTTAGAATTAGTAGACTGAGCAAACAACGCGAAGAAAAAAACAAATAAATTTACCTGAGCACTTCTTAATTTTTCTTCTAATGAACTGAATGCAAGTTGTAAGGCAGTGTGTTCATCTCTTAAAATAGTATTTAAACATTTAAGTTCTTCCATACTACTTTTAAACATATTAATTTCTGCTTCATATTTGTGATTCAATATAAGCTGTTCACTTAACCTAAAAAAATATATTTACTGATTAAATACTATGGTTAAAATGTAACAAATATAGTTTAATACTTTTCATCCTTTTCACGTAAAATTTTATTTTGTTTTTCAACTTTAACATTTAAATCAACAATTAATTGAGAATTTTCGCCTTTTCTTCTATGTAATTCCATCAATTCTTCTTGTTGATTTAATAATTTCTTTTCGAGTGCAGTTATTTGTAAATTTAATTTTATCGAATCACCACCACCACCACCAGTTCCACCTGTTGTACGTAATTGTTCATTTTCGACAGAGATTTTAAAATTATCATTTTTTAACTGTGATACAGAATCAATTAAACGATTATCTAGTAGAGTAAATTTCAGAAGTTTGTTAAATATATAATTATGATAATAAAAATATTTCGGTATTTAAGATCAGCGTCACTCCGTAACTTACTTTGTCCAATAATATCTTTAAAATATCCTTCTCTTTTATTTCGTTCACGTAACCGTGATACTATTATTCGTCTCCAATCTGGATTATCGGAGGACATTTTAAATAATTTAATATTTTAATTATGTTAATAAAGATTAATTTTATATTTTTATTACAAAACAAACTTTTGTATTGACAAAAAAGCAGCAGGCACGCACCATATACACACACTTAAATAACACGATATAAAAGTGACAGCAATTTGTTTTTGATGGAAATAAGATTGTCAAATATTGTCCAACCAGTGTGGCCAATTAAGAAAAGTTTGTGCTGCATGTTGTATTGAGTCAAAACCTGCAATGTGAATAAATTTGAAGGCGAATTTAAACCGACATATAATACGTAAAATGCATTTATTTTTTGATAAACTCGTTTTTATGGCAATTTATCAAAATAAATCGAATTTATGAAAAGAAAAATATATATATATATAAAAAACTTTATATACATATATATTTGAATGAAGCAAAAAATTAGACCCAGAGAGCATTCTAATAAAAAGAAAAAAAGAAATAAGAAATATATTTTCAAATAAGTTAGGTTATCACTATGAGCCATTTTTAAATATAATTATTATTTCATGATAAATCTCTTAACTTCTAGTAAAAAATAGAACAAAACACGAATTGGTCTAGTTGCATCCGGTAATTTATTAAATAGCTTTGATGCAGTAATTGTATAAAATCTAACAAAATGTGTAGTAGATATTTCTATCATTAACTCGTAAGTTGTAATTAGCTTGCTTGAAATAATCTAGCTTGAAAAAATTTACTTAAAACTCTAACAGATTTAAATTAGTAAAAGTGTCTGATTGGAAGAATTTGTCAATCTGTTGAACAATTCGAAACGATAATATCTACGCATTACAGAAACATGCAATTCTAATTATACGCTTAATACCTAAATATTTAAAAAACATAAAAAATAGCGTTCATTTTCATTATGATAATGATAATTAATATAAAATATAAAAAAAAAATATAAAATATTTAATTCATTTTTTTGAATGATGCGAATAATTTTGTATAATCAATACATAAAGCAATAATATAATTTTGAAGTTAATTAAAATAATAATAAATATAAAAATATTAAAATAAAATAGATAATTAAATAAAGAATAATAATAATTTATTTTAATTTCTTCTTTTCACTTTTCATTTGTTTACATAAAAATGTACATAAAAATAAACAAAATTCATAATCAATTCGCCTTAGTATTAGCCGTCTAGCGGCAACTAGTACAACTTGTATATGTATTCTGTACGCCTAAAATTATGTTGTTTGCTTGAATGATATATGAAATTTTTATAATTTTTCGTTTACTTGTATGATAATTACATCCTTTTTATTGAAGGGGTTAATTTTTCACCCAGTGAATCTACGGATAACGTAACCAAAATTTAACCAGCCCTAATAAAAGTATAACAGTAATCTGTCTACATATTAAATCAAAATGACTATACTCTAGCTCGAGAATATAAATAGACCAATTTACTATAAAGCTACTTAAAAAAGCTGCTAATTAGAGTAAATGCAGGTTTCTGAAACTATTAACATTTCTCCTATTTTCTAACTAAACACACTGATTGAAATTTGAACAGCCTATGCATTATTAAAAATAAATAGGACCTTCCGTTATAGATTTCAGTTCTTTAGCACAATCCGTTTAGAAAATAGGGCAAATTTTAAAAGTTTCAGAAATCTGTATTTATTTTTATATGACCATCAATGAACAATCGTAACTCAAAATTTTAACAACTTTATTTTCTAAATGGATTGTGCTACGAAGCTGAAATTTGGACAGATTGTGTATTATTAAAAATAAATAGGACCTCATGTTACAGATTCTCATTTTAGGTCCATGTCTCGGAGATATGGACCAAAAACTTGCTTAGATTTCATTATTTGTAGTGACCATATCTCCGAGGGGTAGGACCTAAAACGGAAATATCTCATGTAAGGTCCTATTTATTTTTAATAATATACAGGCTGTCCAAATTTCAGTTCTTTAGCACAATGCGTTTAGAAAATAGGGCAAATTTTAAAAGTTTCAGAAATCTGTATTTATTTTTATATGACCATCAATGAACAATCGTAACTCAAAATTTGAAAATTTTTATTTTCTAAATGGATTGTGCTACGAAGCTGAAATTTGGACAGCCTGTGTATTATTAAAAATAAATAGGACCTCCTGTTCTAGATTCTCATTTTAGGTTCCTGCCTCGGAGATATGGACCAAAAACTTGCTTAGATTTCATTATTTGAAGTGATCAGTGACCACATCTCCGACGGGTAGGACTTAAAACGGAAATATCTCATGTAAGGTCATATTTATTTTTAATAATATACAGGCTGTCCAAATTTCAGTTCTTTAGCACAATGCGTTTAGAAAATAGGGCAAATTTTAAAAGTTTCAGAAATCTGTATTTATTTTTATATGACCATCAATGAACAATCGTAACTCAAAATTTTAAAAACTTTATTTTCTAAATGGATTGTGCTACGAAGCTGAAATTTGGACAGCTTGTGTATTATTAAAAATAAATAGGACCTCCTGTTACAGATTCTCATTTTAGGTCCCTGCCTCGGAGATATGGACCAAAAACTTGCTTAGATTTCATTATTTGTAGTGACTATATCTCCGAGGAGTAGGACCTAAAACGGAAATATCTTATGTAAGGTCCTATTTATTTTTAATAATATACAGGCTGTCCAAATTTCAGTTCTTTAGCACAATGCGTTTAGAAAATAGGGCAAATTTTAAAAGTTTCAGAAATCTGTATTTATTTTTATATGACCATCAATGAACAATCGTAACTCAAAATTTTAAAAACTTTATTTTCTAAATGGATTGTGCTACGAAGCTGAAATTTGGACAGCTTATGTATTATTAAAAATAAATAGGACCTCCTGTTCTAGATTCTCATTTTAGGTTCCTGCCTCGGAGATATGGACCAAAAACTTGCTTAGATTTCATTATTTGTAGTGACCATATCTCCGAGGGGTAGGACCTAAAACGGAAATATCTCATGTAAGGTCCTATTTATTTTTAATAATATACAGGCTGTCCAAATTTCAGTTCTTTAGCACAATGCGTTTAGAAAATAGGGCAAATTTTAAAAGTTTCAGAAATCTGTATTTATTTTTATATGACCATCAATGAACAATCGTAACTCAAAATTTTAAAAACTTTATTTTCTAAATGGATTGTGCTACGAAGCTGAAATTTGGACAGATTGTGTATTATTAAAAATTAATAGGACCTCCTGTTACAGATTCTCATTTTAGGTCCCTGCCTCGGAGATATGGACCAAAAACTTGCTTAGATTTCATTATTTGAAGTGACCAGTGACCATATCTCCGAGGGGTAGGACCTAAAACGGAAATATCTCATGTAAGGTCCTATTTATTTTTAATAATATACAGGCTGTCCAAATTTCAGTTCTTTAGCACAATGCGGTTAGAAAATAGGGCAAATTTTAAAAGTTTCAGAAATCTGTATTTATTTTTATATGACCATCAATGAACAATCGTAACTCAAAATTTGAAAAATTTTATTTTCTAAATGGATTGTGCTACGAAGCTGAAATTTGGACAGCCTGTGTATTATTAAAAATAAATAGGACCTCCTGTTCTAGATTCTCATTTTAGGTTCCTGCCTCGGAGATATGGACCAAAAACTTGCTTAGATTTCATTATTTGAAGTGACCAGTGACCACATCTCCGACGGGTAGGACCTAAAACGGAAATATCTCATGTAAGGTCCTATTTATTTTTAATAATATACAGGCTGTCCAAATTTCAGTTCTTTAGCACAATGCGTTTAGAAAATAGGGCAAATTTTAAAAGTTTCAGAAATCTGTATTTATTTTTATATGACCATCAATGAACAATCGTAACTCAAAATTTTAAAAACTTTATTTTCTAAATGGATTGTGCTACGAAGCTGAAATTTGGACAGCTTGTGTATTATTAAAAATAAATAGGACCTCCTGTTACAGATTCTCATTTTAGGTCCCTGCCTCGGAGATATGGACCAAAAACTTGCTTAGATTTCATTATTTGTAGTGACCATATCTCCGAGGAGTAGGACCTAAAACGGAAATATCTTATGTAAGGTCCTATTTATTTTTAATAATATACAGGCTGTCCAAATTTCAGTTCTTTAGCACAATGCGTTTAGAAAATAGGGCAAATTTTAAAAGTTTCAGAAATCTGTATTTATTTTTATATGACCATCAATGAACAATCGTAACTCAAAATTTTAAAAACTTTATTTTCTAAATGGATTGTGCTACGAAGCTGAAATTTGGACAGCTTATGTATTATTAAAAATAAATAGGACCTCCTGTTCTAGATTCTCATTTTAGGTTCCTGCCTCGGAGATATGGACCAAAAACTTGCTTAGATTTCATTATTTGTAGTGACCATATCTCCGAGGGGTAGGACCTAAAACGGAAATATCTCATGTAAGGTCCTATTTATTTTTAATAATATACAGGCTGTCCAAATTTCAGTTCTTTAGCACAATGCGTTTAGAAAATAGGGCAAATTTTAAAAGTCTCAGAAATCTGTATTTATTTTTATATGACCATCAATGAACAATCGTAACTCAAAATTTTAAAAACTTTATTTTCTAAATGGATTGTGCTACGAAGCTGAAATTTGGACAGATTGTGTATTATTAAAAATAAATAGGACCTCCTGTTACAGATTCTCATTTTAGGTCCCTGCCTCGGAGATATGGACCAAAAACTTGCTTAGATTTCATTATTTGAAGTGACCAGTGACCATATCTCCGAGGGGTAGGACCTAAAACGGAAATATCTCATGTAAGGTCCTATTTATTTTTAATAATATACAGGCTGTCCTAATTTCAGTTCTTTAGCACAATGCGGTTAGAAAATAGGGCAAATTTTAAAAGTTTCAGAAATCTGTATTTATTTTTATATGACCATCAATGAACAATCGTAACTCAAAATTTGAAAAATTTTATTTTCTAAATGGATTGTGCTACGAAGCTGAAATTTGGACAGCCTGTGTATTATTAAAAATAAATAGGACCTCCTGTTCTAGATTCTCATTTTAGGTTCCTGCCTCGGAGATATGGACCAAAAACTTGCTTAGATTTCATTATTTGAAGTGATCAGTGACCACATCTCCGACGGGTAGGACTTAAAACGGAAATATCTCATGTAAGGTCCTATTTATTTTTAATAATATACAGGCTGTCCAAATTTCAGTTCTTTAGCACAATGCGTTTAGAAAATAGGGCAAATTTTAAAAGTTTCAGAAATCTGTATTTATTTTTATATGACCATCAATGAACAATCGTAACTCAAAATTTTACAAACTTTATTTTCTAAATGGATTGTGCTACGAAGCTGAAATTTGGACAGCTTATGTATTATTAAAAATAAATAGGACCTCCTGTTCTAGATTCTCATTTTAGGTTCCTGCCTCGGAGTTATGGACCAAAAACTTGCTTAGATTTCATTATTTGTAGTGACCATATCTCCGAGGGGTAGGACCTAAAACGGAAATATCTCATGTAAGGTCCTATTTATTTTTAATAATATACAGGCTGTCCAAATTTCAGTTCTGTAGCACAATGCGTTTAGAAAATAGGGCAAATTTTAAAAGTTTCAGAAATCTGTATTTATTTTTATATGACCATCAATGAACAATCGTAACTCAAAATTTTAAAAACTTTATTTTCTAAATGGATTGTGCTACGAAGCTGAAATTTGGACAGCCTGTGTATTATTAAAAATAAATAGGACCTCCTGTTCTAGATTCTCATTTTAGGTTCCTGCCTCGGAGTTATGGACCAAAAACTTGCTTAGATTTCATTATTTGTAGTGACCATATCTCCGAGGGGTAGGACCTAAAACGGAAATATCTTATGTAAGGTCCTATTTATTTTTAATAATATACAGGCTGTCCAAATTTCAGTCCTTTAGCACAATGCGTTTAGAAAATAGGGCAAATTTTAAAAGTTTCAGAAATCTGTATTTATTTTTATATGACCATCAATGAACAATCGTAACTCAAAATTTTAAAAACTTTATTTTCTAAATGGATTGTGCTACGAAGCTGAAATTTGGACAGCTTGTGTATTATTAAAAATAAATAGGACCTCCAGTTACAGATTCTCATTTTAGGTTCCTGCCTCGGAGATATGGACCAAAAACTTGCTTAGATTTCATTATTTGTAGTGACCATATCTCCGAGGGGTAGGACCTAAAACGGAAATATCTCATGTAAGGTCCTATTTATTTTTAATAATATACAGGCTGTCCAAATTTCAGTTCTGTAGCACAATGCGTTTAGAAAATAGGGCAAATTTTAAAAGTTTCAGAAATCTGTATTTATTTTTATATGACCATCAATGAACAATCGTAACTCAAAATTTTAAAAACTTTATTTTCTAAATGGATTGTGCTACGAAGCTGAAATTTGGACAGATTGTGTATTATTAAAAATAAATAGGACCTCCTGTTCTAGATTCTCATTTTAGGTTCCTGCCTCGGAGTTATGGACCAAAAACTTGCTTAGATTTCATTATTTGTAGTGACCATATCTCCGAGGGGTAGGACCTAAAACGGAAATATCTCATGTAAGGTCCTATTTATTTTTAATAATATACAGGCTGTCCAAATTTCAGTTCTGTAGCACAATGCGTTTAGAAAATAGGGCAAATTTTAAAAGTTTCAGAAATCTGTATTTATTTTTATATGACCATCAATGAACAATCGTAACTCAAAATTTTAAAAACTTTATTTTCTAAATGGATTGTGCTACGAAGCTGAAATTTGGACAGCCTGTGTATTATTAAAAATAAATAGGACCTCCTGTTCTAGATTCTCATTTTAGGTTCCTGCCTCGGAGATATGGACCAAAAACTTGCTTAGATTTCATTATTTGAAGTGACCAGTGACCACATCTCCGACGGGTAGGACCTAAAACGGAAATATCTCATGTAAGGTCCTATTTATTTTTAATAATATACAGGCTGTCCAAATTTCAGTTCTTTAGCACAATGCGTTTAGAAAATAGGGCAAATTTTAAAAGTTTCAGAAATCTGTATTTATTTTTATATGACCATCAATGAACAATCGTAACTCAAAATTTTAAAAACTTTATTTTCTAAATGGATTGTGCTACGAAGCTGAAATTTGGACAGCTTGTGTATTATTAAAAATAAATAGGACCTCCTGTTACAGATTCTCATTTTAGGTCCCTGCCTCGGAGATATGGACCAAAAACTTGCTTAGATTTCATTATTTGTAGTGACTATATCTCCGAGGAGTAGGACCTAAAACGGAAATATCTTATGTAAGGTCCTATTTATTTTTAATAATATACAGGCTGTCCAAATTTCAGTTCTTTAGCACAATGCGTTTAGAAAATAGGGCAAATTTTAAAAGTTTCAGAAATCTGTATTTATTTTTATATGACCATCAATGAACAATCGTAACTCAAAATTTTAAAAACTTTATTTTCTAAATGGATTGTGCTACGAAGCTGAAATTTGGACAGCTTATGTATTATTAAAAATAAATAGGACCTCCTGTTCTAGATTCTCATTTTAGGTTCCTGCCTCGGAGATATGGACCAAAAACTTGCTTAGATTTCATTATTTGTAGTGACCATATCTCCGAGGGGTAGGACCTAAAACGGAAATATCTCATGTAAGGTCCTATTTATTTTTAATAATATACAGGCTGTCCAAATTTCAGTTCTTTAGCACAATGCGTTTAGAAAATAGGGCAAATTTTAAAAGTTTCAGAAATCTGTATTTATTTTTATATGACCATCAATGAACAATCGTAACTCAAAATTTTAAAAACTTTATTTTCTAAATGGATTGTGCTACGAAGCTGAAATTTGTACAGATTGTGTATTATTAAAAATTAATAGGACCTCCTGTTACAGATTCTCATTTTAGGTCCCTGCCTCGGAGATATGGACCAAAAACTTGCTTAGATTTCATTATTTGAAGTGACCAGTGACCATATCTCCGAGGGGTAGGACCTAAAACGGAAATATCTCATGTAAGGTCCTATTTATTTTTAATAATATACAGGCTGTCCAAATTTCAGTTCTTTAGCACAATGCGGTTAGAAAATAGGGCAAATTTTAAAAGTTTCAGAAATCTGTATTTATTTTTATATGACCATCAATGAACAATCGTAACTCAAAATTTGAAAAATTTTATTTTCTAAATGGATTGTGCTACGAAGCTGAAATTTGGACAGCCTGTGTATTATTAAAAATAAATAGGACCTCCTGTTCTAGATTCTCATTTTAGGTTCCTGCCTCGGAGATATGGACCAAAAACTTGCTTAGATTTCATTATTTGAAGTGACCAGTGACCACATCTCCGACGGGTAGGACCTAAAACGGAAATATCTCATGTAAGGTCCTATTTATTTTTAATAATATACAGGCTGTCCAAATTTCAGTTCTTTAGCACAATGCGTTTAGAAAATAGGGCAAATTTTAAAAGTTTCAGAAATCTGTATTTATTTTTATATGACCATCAATGAACAATCGTAACTCAAAATTTTAAAAACTTTATTTTCTAAATGGATTGTGCTACGAAGCTGAAATTTGGACAGCTTATGTATTATTAAAAATAAATAGGACCTCCTGTTCTAGATTCTCATTTTAGGTTCCTGCCTCGGAGATATGGACCAAAAACTTGCTTAGATTTCATTATTTGTAGTGACCATATCTCCGAGGGGTAGGACCTAAAACGGAAATATCTCATGTAAGGTCCTATTTATTTTTAATAATATACAGGCTGTCCAAATTTCAGTTCTTTAGCACAATGCGTTTAGAAAATAGGGCAAATTTTAAAAGTCTCAGAAATCTGTATTTATTTTTATATGACCATCAATGAACAATCGTAACTCAAAATTTTAAAAACTTTATTTTCTAAATGGATTGTGCTACGAAGCTGAAATTTGGACAGCTTATGTATTATTAAAAATAAATAGGACCTCCTGTTACAGATTCTCATTTTAGGTCCCTGCCTCGGAGATATGGACCAAAAACTTGCTTAGATTTCATTATTTGAAGTGACCAGTGACCATATCTCCGAGGGGTAGGACCTAAAACGGAAATATCTCATGTAAGGTCCTATTTATTTTTAATAAAATACAGGCTGTCCAAATTTCAGTTCTTTAGCACAATGCGGTTAGAAAATAGGGCAAATTTTAAAAGTTTCAGAAATCTGTATTTATTTTTATATGACCATCAATGAACAATCGTAACTCAAAATTTGAAAAATTTTATTTTCTAAATGGATTGTGCTACGAAGCTGAAATTTGGACAGCCTGTGTATTATTAAAAATAAATAGGACCTCCTGTTCTAGATTCTCATTTTAGGTTCCTGCCTCGGAGATATGGACCAAAAACTTGCTTAGATTTCATTATTTGAAGTGATCAGTGACCACATCTCCGACGGGTAGGACTTAAAACGGAAATATCTCATGTAAGGTCCTATTTATTTTTAATAATATACAGGCTGTCCAAATTTCAGTTCTTTAGCACAATGCGTTTAGAAAATAGGGCAAATTTTAAAAGTTTCAGAAATCTGTATTTATTTTTATATGACCATCAATGAACAATCGTAACTCAAAATTTTAAAAACTTTATTTTCTAAATGGATTGTGCTACGAAGCTGAAATTTGGACAGCTTGTGTATTATTAAAAATAAATAGGACCTCCTGTTACAGATTCTCATTTTAGGTCCCTGCCTCGGAGATATGGACCAAAAACTTGCTTAGATTTCATTATTTGTAGTGACCATATCTCCGAGGAGTAGGACCTAAAACGGAAATATCTTATGTAAGGTCCTATTTATTTTTAATAATATACAGGCTGTCCAAATTTCAGTTCTTTAGCACAATGCGTTTAGAAAATAGGGCAAATTTTAAAAGTTTCAGAAATCTGTATTTATTTTTATATGACCATCAATGAACAATCGTAACTCAAAATTTTAAAAACTTTATTTTCTAAATGGATTGTGCTACGAAGCTGAAATTTGGACAGCTTATGTATTATTAAAAATAAATAGGACCTCCTGTTCTAGATTCTCATTTTAGGTTCCTGCCTCGGAGATATGGACCAAAAACTTGCTTAGATTTCATTATTTGTAGTGACCATATCTCCGAGGGGTAGGACCTAAAACGGAAATATCTCATGTAAGGTCCTATTTATTTTTAATAATATACAGGCTGTCCAAATTTCAGTTCTTTAGCACAATGCGTTTAGAAAATAGGGCAAATTTTAAAAGTCTCAGAAATCTGTATTTATTTTTATATGACCATCAATGAACAATCGTAACTCAAAATTTTAAAAACTTTATTTTCTAAATGGATTGTGCTACGAAGCTGAAATTTGGACAGATTGTGTATTATTAAAAATAAATAGGACCTCCTGTTACAGATTCTCATTTTAGGTCCCTGCCTCGGAGATATGGACCAAAAACTTGCTTAGATTTCATTATTTGAAGTGACCAGTGACCATATCTCCGAGGGGTAGGACCTAAAACGGAAATATCTCATGTAAGGTCCTATTTATTTTTAATAATATACAGGCTGTCCAAATTTCAGTTCTTTAGCACAATGCGGTTAGAAAATAGGGCAAATTTTAAAAGTTTCAGAAATCTGTATTTATTTTTATATGACCATCAATGAACAATCGTAACTCAAAATTTGAAAAATTTTATTTTCTAAATGGATTGTGCTACGAAGCTGAAATTTGGACAGCCTGTGTATTATTAAAAATAAATAGGACCTCCTGTTCTAGATTCTCATTTTAGGTTCCTGCCTCGGAGATATGGACCAAAAACTTGCTTAGATTTCATTATTTGTAGTGACCATATCTCCGAGGGGTAGGACCTAAAACGGAAATATCTCATGTAAGGTCCTATTTATTTTTAATAATATACAGGCTGTCCAAATTTCAGTTCTTTAGCACAATGCGTTTAGAAAATAGGGCAAATTTTAAAAGTTTCAGAAATCTGTATTTATTTTTATATGACCATCAATGAACAATCGTAACTCAAAATTTTAAAAACTTTATTTTCTAAATGGATTGTGCTACGAAGCTGAAATTTGGACAGCTTATGTATTATTAAAAATAAATAGGACCTCCTGTTCTAGATTCTCATTTTAGGTTCCTGCCTCGGAGTTATGGACCAAAAACTTGCTTAGATTTCATTATTTGTAGTGACCATATCTCCGAGGGGTAGGACCTAAAACGGAAATATCTCATGTAAGGTCCTATTTATTTTTAATAATATACAGGCTGTCCAAATTTCAGTTCTGTAGCACAATGCGTTTAGAAAATAGGGCAAATTTTAAAAGTTTCAGAAATCTGTATTTATTTTTATATGACCATCAATGAACAATCGTAACTCAAAATTTTAAAAACTTTATTTTCTAAATGGATTGTGCTACGAAGCTGAAATTTGGACAGATTGTGTATTATTAAAAATAAATAGGACCTCCTGTTCTAGATTCTCATTTTAGGTTCCTGCCTCGGAGTTATGGACCAAAAACTTGCTTAGATTTCATTATTTGTAGTGACCATATCTCCGAGGGGTAGGACCTAAAACGGAAATATCTTATGTAAGGTCCTATTTATTTTTAATAATATACAGGCTGTCCAAATTTCAGTCCTTTAGCACAATGCGTTTAGAAAATAGGGCAAATTTTAAAAGTTTCAGAAATCTGTATTTATTTTTATATGACCATCAATGAACAATCGTAACTCAAAATTTTAAAAACTTTATTTTCTAAATGGATTGTGCTACGAAGCTGAAATTTGGACAGATTGTGTATTATTAAAAATAAATAGGACCTCCTGTTACAGATTCTCATTTTAGGTCCCTGCCTCGGAGATATGGACCAAAAACTTGCTTAGATTTCATTATTTGAAGTGACCAGTGACCACATCTCCGAGGGGTAGGACCTAAAACGGAAATATCTCATGTAAGGTCCTATTTATTTTTAATAATATACAGGCTGTCCAAATTTCAGTTCTTTAGCACAATGCGTTTAGAAAATAGGGCAAATTTTAAAAGTTTCAGAAATCTGTATTTATTTTTATATGACCATCAATGAACAATCGTAACTCAAAATTTTAAAAACTTTATTTTCTAAATGGATTGTGCTACGAAGCTGAAATTTGGACAGCTTGTGTATTATTAAAAATAAATAGGACCTCCTGTTACAGATTATCATTTTAGGTCCCTGCCTCGGAGATATGGACCAAAAACTTGCTTAGATTTCATTATTTGAAGTGACCAGTGACCACATCTCCGAGGGGTTGGACCTAAAACGGAAATATCTCATGTAAGGTACTATTTATTTTTAATAATATACAGGCTGTCCAAATTTCAGTTCTTCAGCACAATGCGGTTAGAAAATAGAGCAAATTGTAAAAGTTTCAGAAATCTGTATTTATTTTTATGTGACCATCAATGAACAATCGTAACTCAAAATTTTAAAAACTTTATTTTCTAAATGGATTGTGCTACGAAGCTGAAATTTGGACAGCTTGTGTATTATTAAAAATAAATAGGACCTCCTGTTACAGATTCTCATTTTAGGTCCCTGCCTCGGAGATATGGACCAAAAACTTGCTTAGATTTCATTATTTGAAGTGACCAGTGACCACATATCCGAGGGGTAGGACCTAAAACGGAAATATCTCATGTAAGGTCCTATTTATTTTTAATAATATATAGGCTGTCCAAATTTCAGTTCTTTAGCACAATGCGTTTAGAAAATAGAGCAAATTGTAAAAGTTTCAGAAATCTGTATTTATTTTTCTATGACCATCAATGAACAATCGTAACTCAAAATTTTAAAAACTTTATTTTCTAAATGGATTGTGCTACGAAGCTGAAATTTGGACAGCTTGTGTATTATTAAAAATAAATAGGACCTACTGTTACAGATTCTCATTTTAGGTCCCTGCCTCGGAGATATGGACCAAAAACTTGCTTAGATTTCATTATTTGAAGTGACCAGTGACCACATCTCCGAGCGGTTGGACCTAAAACGGAAATATCTCATGTAAGGTCCTATTTATTTTTAATAATATACAGGCTGTCCAAATTTCAGTTCTTCAGCACAATGCGGTTAGAAAATAGAGCAAATTGTAAAAGTTTCAGAAATCTGTATTTATTTTTATGTGACCATCAATGAACAATCGTAACTCAAAATTTTAAAAACTTTATTTTCTAAATGGATTGTGCTACGAAGCTGAAATTTGGACAGATTGTGTATTATTAAAAATAAATAGGACCTCCTATTACAGATTCTCGTTTTAGGTTCCTGCCTCGGAGATATGGACCAAACACTTGCTTAGATTTCATTATTTGAAGTGACCACATCTCCGAGGGGTAGGACCTAAAACGGAAATATCTTATGTAAGGTCCCATTTATTTTTAATAATATACAGGCTGTCCAAATTTCAGTTCTTTAGCACAATACGTTTAGAATATAGGCCAAGTTGTAAGAGGTTTCAGAAATCTGTATTTATTTTTATATGACCATCAATGAACAATCGTAACTCAAAATTTTAAAAACTTTATTTTCTAAATGGATTGTGCTACGAAGCTGAAATTTGGACAGATTGTGTATTATTAAAAATAAATAGGACCTCCTATTACAGATTCTCATTTTAGGTCCCTGCCTCGGAGATATGGACCAAAAACTTGCTTAGATTTCATTATTTGAAGTGACCAGTGACCACATCTCCGAGCGGTTGGACCTAAAACGGAAATATCTCATTTAAGGTCCTATTTATTTTTAATAATATACAGGCTGTCCAAATTTCAGTTCTTCAGCACAATGCGGTTAGAAAATAGAGCAAATTGTAAAAGTTTCAGAAATCTGTATTTATTTTTATGTGACCATCAATGAACAATCGTAACTCAAAATTTTAAAAACTTTATTTTCTAAATGGATTGTGCTACGAAGCTGAAATTTGGACAGCTTGTGTATTATTAAAAATAAATAGGACCTCCAGTTACAGATTCTCATTTTAGGTCCCTGCCTCGGAGATATGGACCAAAAACTTGCTTAGATTTCATTATTTGAAGTGACCAGTGACCACATCTCCGAGGGGTAGGACCTAAAACGGAAATATCTCATGTAAGGTCCTATTTATTTTTAATAATATATAGGCTGTCCAAATTTCAGTTCTTTAGCACAATGCGTTTAGAAAATAGGGCAAATTGTAAAAGTTTCAGAAATCTGTATTTATTTTTCTATGACCATCAATGAACAATCGTAACTCAAAATTTAAAAAACTTTATTTTCTAAATGGATTGTGCTACGAAGCTGAAATTTGGACAGCTTGTGTATTATTAAAAATAAATAGGACCTACTGTTACAGATTCTCATTTTAGGTCCCTGCCTCAGAGATATGGACCAAAAACTTGCTTAGATTTCATTATTTGTAGTGTCCATATCTCCGAGGAGTAGGACCTAAAACGGAAATATCTCATGTAAGGTCCTATTTATTTTTAATAATATACAGGCTGTCCAAATTTCAGTTCTTTAGCACAATGCGTTTAGAAAATAGGGCAAATTTTAAAAGTTTCAGAAATCTGTATTTATTTTTATATGACCATCAATGAACAATCGTAACTCAAAATTTTAAAAACTTTATTTTCTAAATGGATTGTGCTACGACGCTGAAATTTGGACAGCCTGTGTATTATTAAAAATAAATAGGACTTCCTGTTCTAGATTCTCATTTTAGGTCCATGCCTCGGAGATATGGACCAAAAACTTGCTTAGATTTCATTATTTGTAGTGACCATATCTCCGAGGGGTAGGACCTAAAACGGAAATATCTCATGTAGGGTCCTATTTATTTTTAATAATATACAGGCTGTCCAAATTTCAGTTCTTTAGCACAATGCGTTTAGAAAATAGGGCAAATTGTAAAAGTTTCAGAAATCTGTATTTATTTTTATATGACCATCAATGAACAATCGTAACTCAAAATTTTAAAAACTTTATTTTCTAAATGGATTGTGCTACGACGCTGAAATTTGGACAGCCTGTGTATTATTAAAAATAAATAGGACTTCCTGTTCTAGATTCTCATTTTAGGTCCATGCCTCGGAGATATGGACCAAAAACTTGCTTAGATTTCATTATTTGTAGTGACCATATCTCCGAGGGGTAGGACCTAAAACGGAAATATCTCATGTAGGGTCCTATTTATTTTTAATAATATACAGGCTGTCCAAATTTCAGTTCTTTAGCACAATACGTATAGGCCAAATTGTAAGAGGTTTCAGAAATCTGTATTTATTTTTATATGACCATCAATGAACAATCGTAACTCAAAATTTTAAAAACTTTATTTTCTAAATGGATTGTGCTACGAAGCTGAAATTTGGACAGATTGTGTATTATTAAAAATAAATAGGACCTCTTGTTACAGATTCTCATTTTAGGTCCCTGCCTCGGAGATATGGACCAAAAACTTGCTTAGATTTCATTATTTGAAGTGACCAGTGACCACATCTCCGAGGGGTAGGACCTAAAACGGAAATATCTCATGTAAGGTCCTATTTATTTTTAATAATATACAGGCTGTCCAAATTTCAGTTCTTTAGCACAATGCGGTTAGAAAATAGGGCAAATTTTTAAAGTTTCAGAAATCTGTATTTATTTTTATATGACCATCAATGAACAATCGTAACTCAAAATTTAAAAAACTTTATTTTCTAAATGGATTGTGCTACGAAGCTGAAATTTGGACAGCTTGTGTATTATTAAAAATAAATAGGACCTACTGTTACAGATTCTCATTTTAGGTCCCTGCCTCAGAGATATGGACCAAAAACTTGCTTAGATTTCATTATTTGTAGTGTCCATATCTCCGAGGAGTAGGACCTAAAACGGAAATATCTCATGTAAGGTCCTATTTATTTTTAATAATATACAGGCTGTCCAAATTTCAGTTCTTTAGCACAATACGTTTAGAATATAGGCCAAATTGTAAGAGGTTTCAGAAATCTGTATTTATTTTTATATGACCATCAATGAACAATCGTAACTCAAAATTTTAAAAACTTTATTTTCTAAATGGATTGTGCTACGACGCTGAAATTTGGACAGCCTGTGTATTATTAAAAATAAATAGGACTTCCTGTTCTAGATTCTCATTTTAGGTCCATGCCTCGGAGATATGGACCAAAAACTTGCTTAGATTTCATTATTTGTAGTGTCCATATCTCCGAGGGGTAGGACCTAAAACGGAAATATCTCATGTAAGGTCCTATTTATTTTTAATAATATACAGGCTGTCCAAATTTCAGTTCTTTAGCACAATGCGTTTAGAAAATAGGGCAAATTTTAAAAGTTTCAGAAATCTGTATTTATTTTTATATGACCATCAATGAACAATCGTAACTCAAAATTTTAAAAACTTTATTTTCTAAATGGATTGTGCTACGAAGCTGAAATTTGGACAGATTGTGTATTATTAAAAATAAATAGGACCTCCTGTTACAGATTCTCATTTTAGGTCCCTGCCTCGGAGATATGGACCAAAAACTTGCTTAGACTTCATTATTTGAAGTGACCAGTGACCACATCTCCGAGGGGTAGGACCTAAAACGGAAATATCTCATGTAAGGTCCTATTTATTTTTAATAATATACAGGCTGTCCAAATTTCAGTTCTTTAGCACAATGCGGTTAGAAAATAGGGCAAATTTTTAAAGTTTCAGAAATCTGTATTTATTTTTATATGACCATCAATGAACAATCGTAACTCAAAATTTTAAAAACTTTATTTTCTAAATGGATTGTGCTACGACGCTGAAATTTGGACAGCCTGTGTATTATTAAAAATAAATAGGACTTCCTGTTCTAGATTCTCATTTTAGGTCCATGCCTCGGAGATATGGACCAAAAACTTGCTTAGATTTCATTATTTGTAGTGACCATATCTCCGAGGAGTAGGACCTAAAACGGAAATATCTCATGTAAGGTCCTATTTATTTTTAATAATATACAGGCTGTCCAAATTTCAGTTCTTTAGCACAATGCGGTTAGAAAATAGGGCAAATTTTTAAAGTTTCAGAAATCTGTATTTATTTTTATATGACCATCAATGAACAATCGTAACTCAAAATTTAAAAAACTTTATTTTCTAAATGGATTGTGCTACGAAGCTGAAATTTGGACAGCTTGTGTATTATTAAAAATAAATAGGACCTACTGTTACAGATTCTCATTTTAGGTCCCTGCCTCAGAGATATGGACCAAAAACTTGCTTAGATTTCATTATTTGTAGTGTCCATATCTCCGAGGATTAGGACCTAAAACGGAAATATCTCATGTAAGGTCCTATTTATTTTTAATAATATACAGGCTGTCCAAATTTCAGTTCTTTAGCACAATGCGTTTAGAAAATAGGGCAAATTTTAAAAGTTTCAGAAATCTGTATTTATTTTTATATGACCATCAATGAACAATCGTAACTCAAAATTTTAAAAACTTTATTTTCTAAATGGATTGTGCTACGACGCTGAAATTTGGACAGCCTGTGTATTATTAAAAATAAATAGGACTTCCTGTTCTAGATTCTCATTTTAGGTCCATGCCTCGGAGATATGGATCAAAAACTTGCTTAGATTTCATTATTTGTAGTGACCAGTGACCACATCTCCGAGGGGTAGGACCTAAAACGGAAATATCTCATGTAAGGTCCTATTTATTTTTAATAATATACAGGCTGTCCAAATTTCAGTTCTTTAGCACAATACGTTTAGAATATAGGCCAAACTGTAAGAGGTTTCAGAAATCTGTATTTATTTTTATATGACCATCAATGAACAATCGTAACTCAAAATTTTAAAAACTTTATTTTCTAAATGGATTGTGCTACGAAGCTGAAATTTGGACAGATTGTGTATTATTAAAAATAAATAGGACCTCTTGTTCTAGATTCTCATTTTAGGTCCCTGCCTCGGAGATATGGACCAAAAACTTGCTTAGATTTCATTATTTGAAGTGACCAGTGACCACATCTCCGAGGGGTAGGACCTAAAACGGAAATATCTCATGTAAGGTCCTATTTATTTTTAATAATATACAGGCTGTCCAAATTTCAGTTCTTTAGCACAATGCGGTTAGAAAATAGGGCAAATTTTTAAAGTTTCAGAAATCTGTATTTATTTTTCTATGACCATCAATGAACAATCGTAACTCAAAATTTAAAAAACTTTATTTTCTAAATGGATTGTGCTACGAAGCTGAAATTTGGACAGCTTGTGTATTATTAAAAATAAATAGGACCTACTGTTACAGATTCTCATTTTAGGTCCCTGCCTCAGAGATATGGACCAAAAACTTGCTTAGATTTCATTATTTGTAGTGACCATATCTCCGAGGGGTAGGACCTAAAACGGAAATATCTCATGTAAGGTCCTATTTATTTTTAATAATATACAGGCTGTCCAAATTTCAGTTCTTTAGCACAATGCGTTTAGAAAATAGGGCAAATTGTAAAAGTTTCAGAAATCTGTATTTATTTTTCTATGACCATCAATGAACAATCGTAACTCAAAATTTAAAAAACTTTATTTTCTAAATGGATGGTGCTACGAAGCTGAAATTTGGACAGCTTGTGTATTATTAAAAATAAATAGGACCTACTGTTACAGATTCTCATTTTAGGTCCCTGCCTCAGAGATATGGACCAAAAACTTGCTTAGATTTCATTATTTGTAGTGACCATATCTCCGAGGAGTAGGACCTAAAACGGAAATATCTCATGTAAGGTCCTATTTATTTTTAATAATATACAGGCTGTCCAAATTTCAGTTCTTTAGCACAATGCGTTTAGAAAATAGGGCAAATTTTAAAAGTTTCAGAAATCTGTATTTATTTTTATATGACCATCAATGAACAATCGTAACTCAAAATTTTAAAAACTTTATTTTCTAAATGGATTGTGCTACGACGCTGAAATTTGGACAGCCTGTGTATTATTAAAAATAAATAGGACTTCCTGTTCTAGATTCTCATTTTAGGTCCATGCCTCGGAGATATGGACCAAAAACTTGCTTAGATTTCATTATTTGTAGTGACCATATCTCCGAGGAGTAGGACCTAAAACGGAAATATCTCATGTAGGGTCCTATTTATTTTTAATAATATACAGGCTGTCCAAATTTCAGTTCTTTAGCACAATGCGTTTAGAAAATAGGGCAAATTTTATAAGTTTCAGAAATCTGTATTTATTTTTATATGACCATCAATGAACAATCGTAACTCAAAATTTTAAAAACTTTATTTTCTAAATGGATTGTGCTACGAAGCTGAAATTTGGACAGATTGTGTATTATTAAAAATAAATAGGACCTCCTGTTACAGATTCTCATTTTAGGTCCATGCCTCGGAGATATGGACCAAAAACTTGCTTAGATTTCATTATTTGAAGTGACCAGTGACCACAACTCCGAGGGGTAGGACCTAAAACGGAAATATCTCATGTAAGGTCCTATTTATTTTTAATAATATACAGGCTGTCCAAATTTCAGTTCTTTAGCACAATGCGGTTAGAAAATAGGGCAAATTTTTAAAGTTTCAGAAATCTGTATTTATTTTTATATGACCATCAATGAACAATCGTAACTCAAAATTTAAAAAACTTTATTTTCTAAATGGATTGTGCTACGAAGCTGAAATTTGGACAGCTTGTGTATTATTAAAAATAAATAGGACCTCCTGTTACAGATTCTCATTTTAGGTCCCTGCCTCGGAGATATGGACCAAAAACTTGCTTAGATTTCATTATTTGAAGTAACCATATCTCCGAGGGGTAGGACCTAAAACGGAAATATCTCATGTAAGGTCCTATTTATTTTTAATAATATACAGGCTGTCCAAATTTCAGTTCTTTAGCACAATGCGGTTAGAAAATAGGGCAAATTTTTAAAGTTTCAGAAATCTGTATTTATTTTTCTATGACCATCAATGAACAATCGTAACTCAAAATTTAAAAAACTTTATTTTCTAAATGGATTGTGCTACGAAGCTGAAATTTGGACAGCTTGTGTATTATTAAAAATAAATAGGACCTACTGTTACAGATTCTCATTTTAGGTCCCTGCCTCAGAGATATGGACCAAAAACTTGCTTAGATTTCATTATTTGTAGTGTCCATATCTCCGAGGGGTAGGACCTAAAACGGAAATATCTCATGTAAGGTCCTATTTATTTTTAATAATATACAGGCTGTCCAAATTTCAGTTCTTTAGCACAATGCGTTTAGAAAATAGGGCAAATTTTAAAAGTTTCAGAAATCTGTATTTATTTTTATATGACCATCAATGAACAATCGTAACTCAAAATTTTAAAAACTTTATTTTCTAAATGGATTGTGCTACGACGCTGAAATTTGGACAGCCTGTGTATTATTAAAAATAAATAGGACTTCCTGTTCTAGATTCTCATTTTAGGTCCATGCCTCGGAGATATGGACCAAAAACTTGCTTAGATTTCATTATTTGTAGTGACCATATCTCCGAGGAGTAGGACCTAAAACGGAAATATCTCATGTAGGGTCCTATTTATTTTTAATAATATACAGGCTGTCCAAATTTCAGTTCTTTAGCACAATGCGTTTAGAAAATAGGGCAAATTTTAAAAGTTTCAGAAATCTGTATTTATTTTTATATGACCATCAATGAACAATCGTAACTCAAAATTTTAAAAACTTTATTTTCTAAATGGATTGTGCTACGAAGCTGAAATTTGGACAGATTGTGTATTATTAAAAATAAATAGGACCTCCTGTTACAGATTCTCATTTTAGGTCCCTGCCTCGGAGATATGGACCAAAAACTTGCTTAGATTTCATTATTTGAAGTGACCAGTGACCACATCTCCGAGGGGTAGGACCTAAAACGGAAATATCTCATGTAAGGTCCTATTTATTTTTAATAATATACAGGCTGTCCAAATTTCAGTTCTTTAGCACAATGCGGTTAGAAAATAGGGCAAATTTTTAAAGTTTCAGAAATCTGTATTTATTTTTATATGACCATCAATGAACAATCGTAACTCAAAATTTAAAAAACTTTATTTTCTAAATGGATTGTGCTACGAAGCTGAAATTTGGACAGCTTGTGTATTATTAAAAATAAATAGGACCTCCTGTTACAGATTCTCATTTTAGGTCCCTGCCTCGGAGATATGGACCAAAAACTTGCTTAGATTTCATTATTTGAAGTGACCAGTGACCACATCTCCGAGGGGTAGGACCTAAAACGGAAATATCTCATGTAAGGTCCTATTTATTTTTAATAATATACAGGCTGTCCAAATTTCAGTTCTTTAGCACAATGCGGTTAGAAAATAGGGCAAATTTTTAAAGTTTCAGAAATCTGTATTTATTTTTATATGACCATCAATGAACAATCGTAACTCAAAATTTAAAAAACTTTATTTTCTAAATGGATTGTGCTACGAAGCTGAAATTTGGACAGCTTGTGTATTATTAAAAATAAATAGGACCTCCTGTTACAGATTCTCATTTTAGGTCCCTGCCTCGGAGATATGGACCAAAAACTTGCTTAGATTTCATTATTTGAAGTAACCATATCTCCGAGGAGTAGGACCTAAAACGGAAATATCTCATGTAAGGTCCTATTTATTTTTAATAATATACAGGCTGTTCAAATTTCAGTTCTTTGGCACAATGCGTTTAGAAAATAGGCCAAATTGTAAAAGTTTCAGAAATCTGTATTTATTTTTATATGACCATCAATGAACAACCGTAACTCAAAATTTTAAAAACTTTATTTTCTAAATGGATTGTGCTACGAAGCTGAAATTTGGACAGCCTGTGTATTATTAAAAATAAATAGGTTTAATATTTAAATTTGTTAAATACATTTTTAGTCGATATGTAAACTTACAATAAAAATAACATTAAATTTTATAATTTAATAAAATCTTTAGTTATATTTCTTTAAAATAAAATTTAAAATTACATATTGAAATAAATTAAATAATCAGAAATTCGATTTTCATTAGTACAATTTTAATTTGAAAATTTAATTATTTACTTTTTCTGTTTTTTTAATTAATTTTCTTAATGATTCTTTTTATTTTAAAATAAAATTTAAATTTAAATATAAAAAAAAACTCATTTATTCATTCTCCGTAAAATTCATATTTGTTACATGAAGATTGATATTTAGGGCAGGCTGCTCAAGTTCATCCTATTATTTTGATTACCTTATATGTAAATAGTTAGAAAAATAAAAAAAAATTACTGTGCTTTTTTGTTCTAGATTATATTTAAGATCTATCTATAGCAATTGAAAAGGTTCTTCAACTTCAAATTGTATAAAATAAAAACTTAAATATTTTAAGTTTTTTTTTTTGATTAATCATTTACAGAATTTGGCGCTATCTTTCGATTACTTATAGTTTTTATAAATATAAAAAAAGATATGTTGAACCCTAAGGTCTTAGTATAATGAATGGGCGGACAAATAGTAATTACACTGAAATCAAAATATCTATTTAAAATAACAAAAAAGTATAAAATCAAGAAAATTCCGGTAGACCCTTCTAATTTAATTTTTGTAAGGTACAAAGTGATGCGTCATTTTCATTGTTGATTGTATAATTTCTTTTAATTTAAATCACATATTATCATTTGAAATAAAGAAATTCTTAATCATTTTATGATACTGGACTGTAGCGTTTGGTAGTATTTTCATTATATACATAAATGCGGTAGTCATTTTGGTATTCCAGCCTTGCAGTTTGAATTTTGGCTTTGTTAATGCTATTTATGTGATCGAGTGTGGTTTAAAATAATAAATGTGTGATTTTCGGTAAGAAATTCAAGTCTTTATTTTATTAATTGATAAAAAATGCTAAAATATAAAGAGTCACAAAACAAATTGGGTGAAATGCAAGGAAAATCAAATTTAATACGATATCGATTGACAATGTGCAGTATTATTTGTCAAACTATATACAAATACAAGGCAAAATAGGCACAAACGTTTCGGTTACATAGCTCTTAAAACATGATTTGTTTTGCTGCTACACATCAGAGTTACTCTTGCTGGAAATATATGACATGTTACCTTCAATTTCTATGGTTTGTGGTTTTGGTTTTGAATAATTTTAATAATAGTTTGTGGTTTTGGTTCCAGAAAATGTTTCTGGTCGTATAGTTTTTATTTGGTTCAGTTTGAAATAATTTTTTTTTATTAGATATTGATAATTTTAAAAATTCATTATTTAAACTCATTAAATTATTTAATTTTATTTGTAGTTAATATATTTAATTCCAATAGAACGAAATAACAATGTTTCGAACGAAGGAGATTTTAGAAAATCTAATTTATTCTACAAAATAAAATGTATAAATAGTTTAACTAGTTATAAATAACATCAGAAATTAAAAAAAAAAAATCTATTTGTATTATTTATTTAAACCATGAGTTCTCAGTCATTACACTAATGACATGAAATCTTGTAATGTTTACAATAAATCTTTTTGTTAATTTTTATTTTTTCGCCCTTCAAATTCATTCTGCACCACCATGGAGTTTACCAAATATTATTTAGTTAACTAAAATCGTTTTCATTCTTGTAAGTCATCCATAGTTTAAAAAAAATGTATATACATAAAATTATTTTTCTAGCTGGAACTGGTCAAATACCACAAAAACAAAAAAATCCCCGGCACAACATGCATTTTTTTTTGGGTCTATTTTAAACATTTATTTTGTCTGGCTAGATTACAATGAGGTTTACATAATTTTTTTTTTTTATCTATTTTTAGTGTTTTAAAAAACAATTTTCTAAAAGATATTTTTATGTTGTATCACCCGTGATTGCAATTAAGCTAGTCATGTTTTTTATTTACTGGGATAACATACAAAAATCTGTAATATATTGTTGTATCTTTTGTATTATTAAGGTTTTCTGTCAACGAACTGCTAAACTATATTTTTTTAAATTTACCAACATTCTCGGTTTTATGTATACCTGTTGTTAAAATAGATTCAGGTATTTAAGGCTTTTAAAAAAAATAATTAATAAAATACCATAAATTGATGTAGTAAATTTGCTGTTCGGTATATAATATTATCCTTTTTAACGATTAACATCAATAAATTCAATCAGATTACACAATAATGGAACTTGTAAATTTGGAAATACTTTGAAACGATAGTAAGATTAAAACAGAATTATGATAAAAATGAAATTATGTACTATGAAATTATTCTAAAATTTTGTTTGTATATTCATTATCTTAAGTGATTATAAGCAAAGTTCGGAGTTTATTAACTTTTAAAGAATCATATTATTAAAAATATAAAACTTCAATCTATGATATGAAAACAAAGTTATTTGTTGATAGTTTTGGGAACTTAGAAAATCAAATAAATTCGTCATCAATTTATGACGTAAAAAATATTTCATTTAATATAAAATTATTTCAATTTATTATAAGATTATAATTTTCTTTTATATAGTGTAATTACAGTCTTTACATCTTGGTTTATTTGTTTCACAGATACAAAAAATCACGCGTGACGTTTTACAACTTTATTTACCAGTTTATATTGGAAAAACTTTCTACTCGCTTCAAAATGTCACAATCTTTAAAGAAATGTTTTTTTATACAGCTGAAATCTAACAGCTTGTAAAATAGTAAAGCATAAAATAACATTTTAAGGTTGAACGAAATATTTTTTTTTAATTTGAAAATTGTGGGTTTTTCTTCAATATTTCACTATTTCTAATATTTTGATAGATCCCTTCCGTTAGCCATATCTTAAACTCTCTATCTAATTTATAATTAAATCTTGTTATTAACTTTGAAATAAAAATAATTGTAGAGATTCTTGGTTTGCTATTACTATATTTAATTTAAATATTTTCTTAGTATGTACTCGCACTCTCGAATTTCTATTCTGGATTTAATGCTACAAGAACTATGCAGAAATAAAAGTGTTATTATCATTTAAAATTACGCTCATTCATATAATTTCAACTTAATCTTTATTTTTAATTCTGGTCACCAACTATAAGCTAGAGCTAGCTCATAGTGTTCTAGATAACTTCTTGTTTCTTCTCATATATTAATTTTGCTATTATGTTTTCCATAATTTGTACTAGTAGATCACGAAGAGAACGATTTAATTAAGAAAATACATATTTAATTAATTTAATTTTAGTCTAGCAGAAAAAAAAGCATGCTCTATATATACTGATATTACTAATTCAGTTTACAGAATAAAATAAATAATCTTGAAGACTACTTAAATACAGAAAAAACATTTGTTAGCACAGTTTGTTTACAATTTAGGAAGGGGGAAATTGTTCTGAATCTTTTTTTCTTTAGGTAGGGTGAAGTTAATTAGTTATAGCAAGTACATTGATTGATCATTAATTGTTCGATTTGCTCAGCTTTTATGTCATTTCATTTTTGCATAACGGTCCTATACAATATAATTTCAAAACAGTTACATTGAAATCATATGGTTTAAAGGTAAAAAGTATTAATGTTATTAATGAAAATCGTCAATGTAACGTTAATATTTAAGACTTATCGGAGATAACTTTAGACAAGTTTAGACTTTATTAATTTAAGGCCTGTTTTTTAGACTTATGCTATTTTGACGAATAGATGCATGCTAACTTTGTTTCCGAAATTTAGGATATTGCAGTTTATTTTTGCAGTTATCAGTGTAATGAATTAGTTAGATGAAATTTGATTCAATTCATTAAAATTTTATATTAACGTCTGCTGATGCTCAAAATTTTATTTGTTTAATGTATTATTAATATCGTTAGTTGTTATTTATTAAAGATTATTATTTGAATATCGTAGATGTTTTTAAAATTATTTATCACTTGAATTTGTAATCATTATATTTTGACGAACTTACCAAAGTTTAGATATTGATAAACAGAACTCTTGTTTCAAATCAAAACATTATACAATTTTTACATATTTTAATATAATCCGACATGTTAACATTATTTATTATTATATTTCCGACAAAAATGTGCTAGTACGTAGTACGTTTCTATTTATAATAGCTATGTAGCTAGTATTTCACTATATTTCTATATTCCAAAAACCCAGACATAATTCAACAGCACATAAAAAACCACATTCGTTCATCATTTTTTAAGGAAATAAATATTTTTGCAATAAATGAAATTGAATTGCATTGAAATAGTTACAGGAAGGCAATAAATTACTTTGTGGTCCAACGAATAAATATTATTGAAAGTTAGTTTTGCTATTTTAACAAAAATAAAAAATTAATAAAAAAAGGATTTTTTTTTGTGAATATCCCAATCCCAGCTGAAAATTATATATGAGAATTAATGTTATTTAAAGAATTTTCCTGTGTGAAATAAAAATTCTAATTTTTCTTGAAATTTTCATGTATAAAAAACTACAAATTCAAGAAGAATTATGTATTAACATTGCAATGAATTTTCACCAGAAAAACATTTAATGTTTTAGATTCTTTTATTTGTGAGAATTTATAGTGAAACAATGAACGTTTTAAAATAATAGGAAAAGTTTAAATCTAAATCTGATCAAATATTTGAAAGCCTTTAAAAAAATTACATATTTAAGATTATATTTAAGGTAATTTTCAATTGGTTGTGTAGATTTTGCAAAGTTTAAAGTTTAACATAGAAATTTTTGACCAGAACTTAATTTAATCAATCAATCAATCTGGTAATTTGACTGGGTTCGGTAGAAAATCTTGGTATTCCATGGAAATTTTTTACGAAATAAATGAAACTAAATTTTATTAATTTTTGAAAATAAAATTTTATAATCTACTAATAATTTTTTACATTTATTTTATGTAAAAATAAAGTTCCTTATTATTATTATTTTTTTACGTAAATTTTAAATTTTATTATCTAAACATAAAATTGCAATTCTTCCATAAAAAGCCCAGATTACTGAATTTAAATTTAGATATAAAAAATCACACGGATGCAATTTCTCACTTTTATTGTGCAGACAAAATGCATCATTAAGCTTGGGGCAATCATTATTGTAACCATGAACTTACTGAAGAGTCATTACATCCGTTAATAGTGTAAGAGAAACAATGGACTAAAAAAAATAATATATGTGTAAATATTGAGATCTTTTATCACTTTTATTTATTTCCGTTTAGATGCCATTAATTTGTTGGTTGTCAAACGTATAAATATGTAATTTAACATTAATTTTTGGGGGATATAGAAAACACAAATTTCATTGCCTGTTTAACCAACATTAAAGGTCAATTTTACTAATAAATATTTCCATCATAAGTACTTCAACCAAAATTTATAAACCAACTCGGACACTCAATTCCATCTGTATAAATATAATTTTATATGCTTTGCGAGCATAAAATAATATTTCTTGGAATCTGTTTGTATAAAATTATTAATTTATCAACGAGATATAGAGTATTATGTAGAGTTGAAAAATGAGTGTTGATTATTTCATGGTCTGATGATTGTGTTACAAGTTCAACAGATTAACCAGATAACTTCATCACTGTTGCATTTAATCTTGAAGTTATTTTGCGAATAACTTTTTTCTCTTCTGTTTAACTGAAATTTAACATTTATGTCCTGCAGCAAAATGTAATCAATTCAATATTTCATTTTGTATTTTTCTTTTAAATATTTAAATACTTTTAGTGTCCGCGCAATGACGCAATCATTTTTTTCATAAACATTATGTTTGGTTCAAATAAAACATATTTTATCAGTTTATTTAGTTAAGTACGAATCTTGTTGATATAATAAAATAGAAAAATAAAAATGGTTTTTCTATTACATATGTTGCTTTATTGCTTAAAAAACTTATTTCTATAAAAAATTTTGTGTAACATAATCACATTTTAGTTATACTAAGTTGGCGTTTGACTTTACAAAGCAAATTTAATAATGAAAACCTATGTATTATAATTTATGTAATAGGTTCTAGCTAGAGCATATAGATTTTTGTTTCATAATTTTAATGAAATTTGAATTACACTTTAGTTTATGTCCTTGACATATTTCTGGTACCTTAAACATTTGCTTCAACTTTTATTGTGTGTTTGGCTTTAAAATGTTAGTCTGGTTGTTTTTGTGGGTCCTTTTCCTTTATCCCGAAACATATCAAATATATTTTTAGCTTATTAAAATATCTGAAAACGTTGTTAAAGCAATTTTATTTGTAAAGCACTGATTAATAACTGTTGTACTTAATTAGATTTATCTAGCTACTCCCCCTTTTATTTTGCTTTATTTCGTAATTCATGGGGCCACAAAATTTTGGTGTTTGTTAATATTTAAACATCATAAATAGAATAATCATCTTTAATTATTTTGTGAATATAACGCTACACATGATTACGTGTGATACCAATCCAAAATCTGAAAATCTTTTAATTTAATTAGAAAATTTGAAAATGAGAGAGTTACACAGTCAAATTATTTAAAATAGAAAACATTTGTTAAATAAATACCATAACGAAATTATTTTACCAATCGAATCGCCATATTATTATACGGAAATAAATTTTTTTGAAACATGATTAAAATATTCGCAATCAAATATAAAATGTTGTGCCTTTCTTTTTGTGTGGGTTTCTCTTATGGCGCGACAAATGTCATCGTTTATTTGGCGCCTTAAACCAACAATTTCAGAAACATTAATGTAAAAATGTAATGAAATTGCAAATTGAATATTATGTTTAAAGTTATGTTGTACTATGAAATTGTAATACAAATAGGGAAGAAGTATGTAATAGCTAATTTAATATAAATTTTGATTCTAAAGAAACGTCTATAAACGGAAAACTTTATCTATAAAATATATCATAAATTTTACTAAAGTTTTAAAAGCAAAACTTCTTTAAGTATTCAAATATAATCAAATATGTTATAAAAAGTTATATGAATTTAAAATGAAAAGCAATTATTCAATACACTTTCAAATATATTTAAAATTTTTGTTTTATTATAAATAATATTTAAATTTAGTATTTAAAGGAATGCTTGGTAAATGTCTGTAGCACATAATACAATTAATTTGTATGTTCATATATTTCTGTTTTACTAATTTACACATGATGTAGTACATAAATAAGAAAACAACAAATAATTTAATATTACTGTGGCATAAATGTCGTTTGTTGGTGAGAAATTTTAAATATATTTTAATAAATTAAAGAAACTATATTTACCTTATTTATTGCAAAATAAATAAATATTATACTTCAATAATTTTATTTTCATTTTATACATAAAACATAAAATTGGAAGAAAAATTAACATTTTGACAAAAAAAAATAATTCTTTTTGCGATTAAATTTTCTATCTTGTAATTATGTAATTCATAGAAACACACTAACCATTAAAATATATAACAAAAATATTATTAATTAGAAATTATTAAATTAATTATTATAGATTTTGCTCCAATTTCATTTATTATAATAACCAATTCCGTAATGCTGGAAAACAGATGAACTTTAGATTTTATATATCTAGTATTGACGAAATTATAATTTTTTTATAGAAGCATTTACTTGTAGTAGACCTTTTTTTTTTGAAAATATTTTCACTATAAAATTTATATCTAGGGTCGGAATCCAGAATGTCTTATCTCAAGTTAGGACAAAATTAAAAACCTTCTAAATAATGACTAACAATTAGATTATTTTTTATTTGCACTTATCCCCATGTTTCTACTTTATTTTAATCGAAAGTTATGGCAAGTGGAAAACTTGTATTTTTTTTTAAGTTGATATAAAACGTTTTTCCTTATATCCTTATATCTTCCTTAAGGCTTATGTCATAATAAGAAAAAAAAATTATAAATATAAGAAACCCAAACGTTAATACTTTGGATATAGTTTTTAAATTTTTTTAAAAACGTCTTATGTTGTTTTTAATCTAAAATCTTACAAACTCTAAAATCTTACAAACCTTTGATTTTTCTCAAATTTAAAAACAGAGATTTTAATATTTAATACATTTTTTATTGTATTAACTTTCATTTGTTTGTTTTAAAATACTATTGCATTATAAATGAGGTCCTGAAAACTTAAAATTGATCTACTGAAAATGTCACTTTTTTGAGATCAGACGTTCTGGTTTGTGACCCTATATAAAATTTGTTAATAAAATTGCAACAAAAATATTTTATGACACTTTTAATACTAAGAGTGAATTTTTATATGATTTTTCAATGGTAATAAAAATACATTTTATATTACATAATATTTAACATTTATTTTCTTTATATTTTTATATTATATTTTTTATATTTGTAATTGAAATTAAAATTTATAATATTTCTATTAACAAATTGTAAATTTCCGTAGTGTAAAATTAAAGATATTACAAACTGAATACTTTTAGTAGGAATTTTATATTAGATTATTTGTTGAAAATTGAAAATAATGCGTGAGATGTTTTCTGGATGGCTTTTTATATTGTTATTATACAAACGTCGTCTCATTTGCAATTCCTAAGTGTTTAGAGTATAATATCTTATAAATAAAATGAATATATGAGAAAACGAATCTAAGGTATTTGTAATATTTTGATAATTAATTTAATAAACTTTATTATATCTTGATATTAAGTGATAATTAAAATGAATTCAATACTGAATATATTATTTATAAACAATTTTATTTTAATTGATTAGAATAAATTTGTCAATTATTACCAAGAATATTAGATATCAACCATTATTCTAAGTCTTTCATTTCATTGTCGAATCATAACATCAAAGGTCTGTAAAACAAAATTTCTTTATTTAAAATTTGGAATTCCAAACTAAAAAGTTAAAATAATTCTAAATTCTAAATGTTATTAATTTTGGTATACATAAACGAAATTAAATTTAATGATTTATGAAAATAAATAATTTGGATATAATTTATGACTGTCAAAGTAATTGTTTTAAGTATTTAATGATTCAATTTACTAAAGACAAAAATATTTAATTAATTATATTTTAATAAAAATGTATTTTTAATATATAGCTTAATTATTAGTTAAAAAGGATTTTCATTTTTAATAATCAATACATTAAAAGTAAATGATTAAACACGGACATTTTATGATAATTCAACTGATAATTTGACCTAAAACTAAAATTTACCATTGATAATTTGATTGATGAAATTTAATTGTTTGTTCCTTAGGGTGGCCCAAAAAAAAAGCGCTGCGAGAAATTAATAATGTAAAACTTTTAATAATTATCCTTCTATGAATATAAGTATGTATAACATATTCTATATTTAGCTTCTAAGTTTTATAGTTACTTCTTACTACTATTATTATGAAATAAATTTTCTTTAGAGTTAAAATATGAATTATGAACGATAATCTGAAATTTAAAGAAATATTTTTATGCTTTCCCAAAAAATAATAACTAATTTTGTTCGAATATTAACCCACCCTTGTCGATAAATTAATTGTAAAGCTAATTATATTCATTGAAAGTTTGTATATTCTACAAAAATATGATTTTCAATTTTATTTTTACCATTCACTCAACATTTAAACATAAGAATTTGTGAAATATACATTTAAATATATAGCAATTATTTAAGTTTTTACAATTCAAATTTATTTTCAGAATTATTAGAATCAAAATCACAGCGATAGAGAGAAGATTCTTACCGGACGAATATTTTTATTAATAAATTTGCTATTTATTAATTTTTTAAGCTCGTTAAATGGTTTCTTATTTTATGAATTTGGTAAGTAAAATATTAATTGAATTAAGTTATTATAAATATAGTTTCAATTTTTGATTACGTTCAAGTTTTACAATTAAAACACGGTCTAGAAAGAAAAGTAATTTCGTCTAAATGCCGAATTCGGTGTAACTAAAATATCGCATTGTGTCATTAGATTTGCTTTTTTGGAAGTTGCTTCGTTACTGAATAAAAACTAATTTACGCTCTTCTTAATGTTAGGTAATTTAGGATAGGAAATTATTTATGGATTTTTTTTTTATTTATATAGTGTAGTTTTCTATTTCATCTCAAAACTCCTGTGACGTAGTTGAATGTGGAATATTTTAAAATATATTTTATATTCCGCCTGGTATACTTTTAAAGTTTTTTGTTTTTAATGACCATAGAATTTTACTGACTTGAGGCAAACAAATTTTGTAACTTCGACATTAGATATTAGTAGAAAAAAATCAAAATTTTATACATCTTCTAGTTCGGTACAAATTTACTTTAAAGTATACTGCCGAAAATTTATAAATAGTAATCCTACCTCGCACATACAACAAGCATTCTGCCAAAATTGGTAGCTATATTTTTATAAATGATTATTGGGGTAAAAATATATTATATAGGAAAAATAATATTCAAATAATTTTCTATATATTTTTTTAACTAATAGCAATAATAACAAAACATTTGCGAGTCCATTTAATATAATAATTGATATATGAATACTATAAAAGTGTAATGTTGTTTTGACATTTGTGTGACACATTTTACCAATATAATGCAAGAGTTAAACGATTTTTGAAAGAAATTAACATGAAGAAATTATTTATATACCATTAATTCTAAATGTATGTCCATAAAAAATATATTAAGTTAGTAAAATTAAATAAATATTAAAGTGTTTGGAATAAATATGATTTTTTTGTTGTTAAACTATAATGTTATAGTATAGATATTTAAGTAAACTTAACACTTAGTTCTAAAAAAATTATTCAAAATAGTAAAACTAAATTCTTTCCATTGATATTTTTTTTATATAGAAAATAACATACTCAAGCAATATATAACACCAATATTTAATGTAATGAATTGCATTCAAAATTAGAGTATTAGAGGGCTCAACATAAAACTACAATTTCATTCAAATTAGTTTTATTGATGGTGTCACATGTATTTTCTGGTGAAATTTGAATTATTTACTAAAATAAAATGTTGTATAAAAATGATATAAACTATTTTAAACCAAGAAATTTTACATTTCATCAATATGCTTTGCAAAAATATAAAAAACCAACAATTATTAAAGATAAAAAATTGTTAAACTCTAATACAAATATATTAATAACATCACTTTGGAAAAGATATTGTAATTTTACACCAATTCATGGTATGCGATATCTAACAGATGAAACAATACGTCGATATGAAAGGTTTTTAAATATTTTAAAATTAAAAATATTTAAATAAAATTTATTTAAATTTCAGAATAATTTGGGCTTTTATTTTAATATCATGTTCAATTGGAACTGTTTATGGTTGTATATTAATATCACGTCGTTATCAGCACAGTGGATTACAAACTGTTGTTAGTAGTACAATTTATCCTGTATATTATATACGATTTCCAGCTGTAACAATATGTAATTATAATCGTATAAATTGGTCAAAAATGGAAATGGCAGAAAAATTATTTTTACCATCAAATTCATCAAATGAAACAATTGAAATATTTCGATTATTTTTTAGTAATTTTGATACATTTGAATTTGGTAAATTTGATTTATTTCAAAAATTTAATAATATTTCATTGATTGAATTGGATTATTTAAATATTACCAAAGTTATTGAATTTTTATCATATTCATGTATAGATTTATTTTATGATTATTGTTATTGGAATAATGAAATGTATTTATGTTGTGAAATTTTTGTACAACAAAAAAGTGAAATTGGTTATTGTTTAACATTTAATTCAATGACAAATTCAGTTGGAAAATTAAGAAATGTAAATTTATTAGTTATAATTTATTATAAAATTCAATTAAATATTTAAAATTTTAGCTTAAAGATAAATATTATCCATGGCATATGTCAAAAGCTGGTCTAAGAAGTGCTTTATTTGTTGAAGCAAAATTGGATATAAATAATTTAAGTCCGTATAGCGATGATTCAACTAATGGATTAAGTGTAAATTGCTATTTAATTTATAACAAATTATCATTTTTAAATATTTTACTTAATAGATTGTGATTCATGATAGTTATTGTTGGCCATTCAATAGTCAATTTCTACCTGTTAATACTAATGTTTATGTTGTCTTAGATCCAAAATCTTCATATGCTGAAATTGATACAAAAGTTATTGATCCTGAAATAAGAGAGTGTCTTTTTGAGGTAAATAAATTTTAAAATACATACTCGTTTGTTAGTTATTAGTATAATTCTTTCATATTTTAGGATCAAGCAGAAACACAAACAACATACAAAACTCTTCCTGGCCTTCGATATATGATGTTGAATTGTCTATCACAATGTCATCAGCAATATATTGTAAATTTATGTAATTGTACAATTGAATTATTTTTTCCAATTGGTTAATATTAATTACTTTTCATTAATTTATGTAAATATTTATAATGATATGAATTTTTAGGTAATTTTACACCATGTAAGGCATCAGATTTTCATTGTCTTGCTCGAAATCATGGTAAATTTAATATAATTATATAATTCTAATATAAATAATATTTTTTTTTAAAAGACATTTTAAGTACAGATAAAACTGCCGATCAAGATAATTACATAAATATGTCAAATAAGGGAATTATTTGTCCCTGTTTATTCGAATGTGATTCAATGGATTATTCTTCGTCTATATTTCCATTGCCTCTGATTAAGTAATATTTATATTCTTCAAATTATTTATAATTTGTTATCTTAAATTATATAATTATAGAAGAAAAACGAACAAAAGTGACCAAAACATAAGTTACATTAATATTGATATACATTATCATAAGAATACTTTAATGAGATATAAAACAAATTTGGTTTATGGTTGGTTGGATCTAATGTGTAAAAAATATTCTGAATATTAAATAATTTTAGTTGAGTTTTGGTAATAATATTTCTTTTAGCTGCTTTTGGTGGTCTTGCTGGATTATTTATGGGTTGTTCACTATTTACTGCTGCTGAATTTATTTATTATTTGTTATTTGGATGGATTATTTATTTAAAGGATATAAAAAAATCGAATACCAAAATTAATAATAATTTAAATTGTAAAAAAATATTGGTTAATTCAAATAGTAATTGTACGAAGATTGAAAAGGAAAATAAAAATCATAGATTTTAATTAAAATATAATTACATTTATTGAAAAATTATTTAAAAATATGAATATTAAAGTTCTTTTTTAATTTAAAATTACTTACAAACTAAATTTGGCTAAAGGTTTCACACTAAAGTTTATATATTTTGACTATCCAAATAATTTCTTAAATTTTGATATATTTTGTTTAAGATATTAAATTTCTTAAACAAAATATATCAAAATAATAAAATAAAATTTAACAAATTCAAACTTCAAGTATAAATGTAGGCAATATTTTACATGTTCACTTATCTTAATCTAAAAGATATTGTCGAATAAAAAATTAATTACCAGTGTAACTCAGTAGTAAAATATTTTGTATATTAAACACAAATTTAACCAATTAAGAAAATATAACAAACTAATAATTCTATAGATTATAATTACAACATATTTTTATCTTATAAAATAATTTTAAAAAAATTGTATGAATAAATATGAAATTTATTGATTTGTAGTGTTAAAAGTAAAAATAAAACAGTGCAAAATTTTGTATTTGCTTATTTTCATATATAAAATTTAGTTTTAACATTTTATTAACGTGCTTCTTGTTAGATTTACAATTAGATAAAATTATTAATTACATTAATGTTAATTGTATGTTTTATAATTACAAAAATAGAATGGATACAAATGAGAATTTTATGATAATCATTAGTTGCAAGTTGCGATTAAGATTTCTAGTTTTATGTAGTAAAATAATATTTATAATAAAATTGTTAAATTTTAATAGATCTTGTTTTTAATTTTACACTATATTTTATTTAATTTAACATCATATTAGTTAAAAGATATGGATAAGTGGTAAATAACATAAGGACATATGTCCAGATTCTTGTAATTTTATTGTATATTTTATAGAATTTCATGGGGTTTCAATTTATTAACTGTTTTATACAATCCGTAAAATGTACTTATTTACAAACTGTTAAAAAATTATACATAAATATTTGGAAATCTATTGAAAAATCCATTTATTTTAATTTCAAATAATGAAACTTTTAAATTTTGATCGTAATTTTGAACGTAATTAGCAACTAACAATTAATCTAATTTTAGTATGTATATTTTAATTCTTATTTATGCACTTTAACTAAAAGAAATAAAACTGAAATAAATTAAATATTGCGATATAAAAACAGAAGCAAAATTATATTTTAAACAAATTATTGCTATTACAAAAAATAAATTCTAGTGAAATTTGAAGTAGAAAATTACCAATCGTTCTAATGACTTTATGTTTCTAGTAGTACGAACATAAAATCTTTCATGGATGGCATGCAATTATAAACATATAAAAATATATAACACTGATAATTTAAAACCGTGATAAATACGAGCCAGCAATTAAATAAATATTATTATATCACGATATAATCTTCATGTTTTGCGTGTTTATAATTTGTTATCACCACTTTTCCTTTTTTTTTTTTGTTAATTTATATTAATATTTTATTTGAATTAGTTACATAATTTTCACTTTTACTTATGGATGGAAATTGACATTTTAATAATTTGATAGTCTATTATTGCAATTTGTAGTGTTAGGTTTATAAAGCATGGACTTTAAAATAAATATGTTGGTTTAGTTTTATAATGATTTATTACACTATTTACTAGTTGTATAATGAAATATTTTACGAAGAAATCAACTACAACTCGAAAATCATATTAATATCAATTTAAATTTTTTTAGATATAAAAGATAGAACATTAGTCTAACAAGTATAAATGTTAATATTAAATCATCTTCAATCATTTTTATGCTTTTATAAAACATATTTAATTCATTTTAACTGTTTTTTTGATAGTGCATGAATTTACATGAACCATTGACGGTGATTTTAAATGATTATTTATGTAACTTTCTAATTTCAAATAGAAAATTTATTTTAAATAACTATATTAAATTCGGGAACAAGTAGATTTGTAATGGCACAGTATATTAAAAGTTAAATTAAACTGATGGCAGTGGCTATACGATTTTCCATTTGTACTTTCTAATATAAGACATCTTTTAGTTTATCTTTAACAATATAAATTACTTATTTAAAAAAGGACGAAAACGATAAACCATATCGTTTAAGTTTATGAATTATTTATATAAACAAAACTTAAATTTATGCAATTATTTTTGTTTTGAGGTTATGTTTACCATTGAGGTTATTTTACGTAGCATATTTTTTGTATATAGCCCGTAAGTGTACCTTCTTGAGTTTAAGTTTGGTTCATAAATTCGATTCTTAGACCGTTGTTTATCCCAAATTCCTATGTATATGTATAAATTAAAAAGAATAATGTTAAAGTTTATAGCTATTTATAGAAAATTAATATGTGGAATTTAAAAATTAATTTATTTTCTGAAAAAGTTATAATAATTTATAAACCAAAAGTTGTGAAAATAAATTTATTAAATTAAGAACAATATTTACAATGCAATGAATTAAGTTTTAATAAAAATAATAGTAAAATAAACTATAAATTTGAGTGTACTATTTAAAGATACTTTGTAATTTCCACTTTTATTGTGATGATGTTCATTGAGAGTAAACATTTTTTTTAATTTTATATAAGGAATACTCTATTTTCGAACATTACTCATGCAAGTTTTTCATTTGGTATTACCAATTACACGATAATTTTTAAGCTGAAATAGCTTTCATACGAACTTCAGGCCTAAATGAGGCGATCTTATTTTATTTTTAAATTTTTCTTAATGTATTTCTTTTTTTGGATCTAGTTATTTTTGATATACCGTATGTAGTTATAATTTATATTAAGTTTTACTCGAAAGTCAGGGAAATTACTTGCCAACTATAGTAAGTTTTGTATAACTTAAAAAAAATTCGATCGGTAAATACCCATTTAATGTTCTTTAACACTATTTCACCAAAAGGCAAAAACTATATAAATTCACCCAACAAAAAGAATATTTTAAAACAACATAAGTTACTACTTACTACCATGACAAAAGCCAGAGGTCATACAGACAGTGCACATTTCAATACGCTAATAATGCTTACCAAACCTTATTTAAATATTTTCATCATGATGAAAAATAAGATTTATAGTGATTAATGAAAGCAACGCTTTTATGGATAATGTTCTTAAAATTATAAATCTTATTTAGTTATAGGTTGTTGTATAATATTTGTTCAATAAAACCGCAATAATATAAATTCCACTAGGTTGCTTACCTCAATGTCATAGATTAAACAACAGTGATTTGCAACAACCTCTTAATAATTGTCGTAAGGTTTAGGATCTCAATTAATTTTTTACAATAGTATATATCTAACGTGTTTCTGTTCAACTTCCATAATATTAAAGATAGCTGTGAATGAATGAAATTTGTTATGGTGCTTTTTGAAAATAAGGAAATGAACTAAAAATATTGTACAATTTTTATTTTCAAAAGAATTGTAATTTGTAGTAGAAATAAATAAATTATTATAAAAATTATGTCAGAGTTATGTCCTACTGATGTTAAATGTTATATTTCTGCAAAACATTTACCACTAATCATTATTATGTATAGTTTTTTTTTACTAAAGAATTTCGTGATTCTAAATGTTTTATTAACTTCGCAAGCAGGTGATGATGTACAAAAATATCGTGATTTTAAAAATATCGATAATTTTCATAGTTAGTTAAAAAATTATAATATATTTGTGAGATTTTATAAATGACATTTTAATATTTTTTTGAATATACAGTCAGGAAATATATTTTCTTAGATAATCACTGCTTTACAAATAATGATTATGTAAATACTTTTGTATTTTGAATAGGTATTTATTGGTATCCGAGAATCACTTAGCATCTATGAAATTTATTGGAAAATAAAACTGTATTGAATTACTTATTCATGTGAATATATATAAATTAGTTTTTAAATGTTTCAAAAAAATTTCTTTTTTGAATTTTCTCACTATAGTTTTAATTTGTTAGCAATCAAGAAATCAATAGAATTATATATTATTATACAAATACATAATATAATAATTCCATATTGAAAATAAAATAATTTTTCAGTTAGGATAGTATATAAGCTACATAATCAAGTGATAAATATAACAAAATATTCGTACTTCAATCCACAATATAAAAAAGTAACAAAAAAATATATGATACCAAACTGAAGAGTACTCAAATTCATTCACTTCCGGAAAAATTTAAATTTAATATAAATATATTTAAAAAAAATTGACTAGATTAGTCTGTATCAAAGCTGAAAATTACAGCTTTGACTAAAATACGATGTTTATGGTAAAAATTGATATTAAAAATATGTTTTTGAGTAAAGTGTGTTTATATTATTTAATTTATATAATTTATGATTTTACTGGATTATATAAATTCGAATTATTTGGACTGTTAAAAATTCCATATTATATTTTATCTCGCTCTTTGCATAATAACTTTTTCCTTCTATCTATTTCTGTGCATTGGTGAAAAAAGTCGTACCTTAAAAAAGAGATAATAATCAAATTTTGTTTAGTTCTTGTAAACAGATTTAATAGATCTTTTTTAAATGGTTTATTATTTGACTTCACACTTTTTATATTTACATTTATTTAGAGCTAGATGGAAAAGTTTCATGATCTTTGATTAATAACAAAAACCAAATTTTTCAGATTTCGATCCTAAAAAATGTTTTTTTTTTTACATCAATATTTATTGATAACTCTTCATTAATTGCAATTTCCATCCCCAATATCATTAAACCAATAAAATTAAATGCAAGTCGAACTTAAAATGAAAATAGACTGATTCTATTACTTTTGGCTATTTAACGTACACCCGAACTCAATTAAATTTAATGAAAAGTTTTATTTACCTTTGACAGGAAATGTTTTAAGGTTTTCACTTAGGTTTTTTAAAATACTTTTATTTTGCATTACTTACAGAGTTATCTTGTTTGAAGAAGATTTATTGTAATGTATTTGTATTCTGTGAGTAATGGTTAGGAAAGTTAATTATTACAAGAGTTTTTCTGCAGTTAATCACAAAAAGCTATAATGACTGATGTAAAATTTGAAGTGCATATTTCATGATTTTTATTCAACAATTAAGTTTTCTGTATGATAATTAGTAGATTTTTTAAATTTTAATTAGTAGAAGTTAAATGCTTTTAATAAAACAATAATATAGTTAGTAAGAAATTTGAGATAATAATTTTTAGAAAGAAAAATTATAATTGAATTGGTTTTGAGAAGTTAATATCAATTATGGCCAGTTCAATAAGAAATATTGGTCGTTATAAATAGATCATTATAAATTTATTGAAAACTAAATTGTACAGAACGTGTGTCAAATATATGCACGTTTTTCATTTTAGATTATTTTAAAATAACATTCTTACAATTTACTATGGCTCATTGATAGCTATACTGAGAATACTGAAGTATATTATTCTATTTATTTAATATGCAAAATAATTCATTGCTAAAAATAAATTTATAAGAATTGTCAATATCATTATTTTTCTTATAAAAACTCTTTAAAAAAAAACCTCATAAAATGTAGGTAGTTCAAAACTGATAAGTTATAAGATTATTTTAAAAATAAATCATTTCAATTGATGAAATCCTAATGAACCTGTTTATTTATTTTCTCTAATAAATCAGTTGGATTACTTGACATCTTATAGAATTTATATAAAAAAATATAAATTGCTAATATTTTCATTTCAAATTAATGTTTTCTTTGCATTTAAAAATATCGTGACTATCATTTACATTGGAATTTGTTATAATACTTTATTTGTATATAGTTGTGCATATAGTTGAGAAAAGCTAGAAAAATTTGGTTTTTTTGTAATATATAGAAACACGATTACATTTTATTAATTACAATCTGTAATCAGTTAGAAATATAAATATGTATTTTTTTTAACAATTTAAAGACAAGTCATTATATATATATTTATTACCGAAATATTTTTACATATGCATTGGCTTAAAATTGCGTGTGACTAAAGTTTGACTTCTAAAGGCTCTATGCAGTTTTTATGAATTATGAATTTCATTTTATGTAAATTACATATAAAATGTGATTTTATGTGTAAATTACTTATAAAAATGATAATTTCAAAGTTTAAATTAATTAGTAAAAATACTTTCATCTAGCTAAGCCATAGATGAATTGGCCCCTCAAATAATTTATTTGAAAATATCAAATTATGTTCGGTATTTACAAGGTAAAATTTTAAGTATTGTTAAAATTATTAATTGTATATTTATTAAACTGTAAGAGTTTATTAGATACTTAAAAAAATCTACCAATTTTTATTGAACTCGTAGTTAGAGGAAATTATAAGAGCAAAATATGACAGTGAATATTTTTACTTGTATAGATAGTTGTACTTGTTACACCCTCTAATTTTTCCAAACCATGCTCGATATACCAACAATATGAGCAACTTTTTTAAGTTAACATAATAACGTTAACAAAAATTATAAATAAATATCATCTAAATTAAATATTTGTCCGGATGAATGCTTTGATAAAGACTTTGTATGATCCACATCAAGGTATTTGAAATATTTTTAATCTGTTTCTTGATTTTGTATTCAAATAGTATTCAACAATCTTTAGAAATTTGACTGAATTGGGTCACAAGTATAAAAAAGCGTTGATTATATCATTAGCCACTTTTATTTAATTAAAAAACAAAGTTATGCAATAATTTCTCATTTTTGTAACTTGTGTTTTACTTTACTTTCAATTTAAAATTTAAATTTAGTCTGTCGAACAATACATATGAAGAATATAGAAGGCAAGAAAAATTCTGAAGTATGTAGAACAGAAAATAGTTTTCTACCTTAGAGAGAACGTTGTCTTTCATAGTTTTAGAACTACTTTAGTTCTAAACTTTTTACTTTTTAATGGCTTGCATTACCAGGTTAATTGAATTTGTAATTTTTATATATATCTTTTTTTTTTTATTTAACTACTTGTATTAAGCATTTAGCGTATAATCTATTTTTAATATAAAAGCTTATTTCATAAGATATATATTTTCTTTTTATATGTTTCCTCTTAACATAAATATACTAACAATATCTCTCCTTATGCTCGTTTTCGCTGATCCAAATAAATAATCATTTGTTTTCTCAGGTTCCTATTTTCTTGATAAAGGAAAGATGATGATTTAATACTCGATTACTAACTATCAAATACTAAGTAATTAATATAATACTATTCATTTTTCATAATAAAAGTTTATAATCATAAAAAGTAATCGTTTTTAATAGTTTTTAACTTTAAAAAAAATAATTAAATTAATATTTTCTATTTCAATAATTAAAAAAATTAAAATTTTACTTTATATTTTATTATTTCTTTAAATTGTTATATCTTTAATAATAAACTCTACATTTTATGTTAACGCCTCTGAATTAGATATTAAGTAAGATTAATGCTGCAGCTTCTAAATTAAATTTTTAAAAAATGATATAGAAAAAATCTATCCACATATAATTTTATAATGATAATTGCATGTTAAATAAATTATATATCAAAATATATTAAAGAATTTAACCATTTAACTAAATCTGAATTATAAATCTATTTGAAATAATTTTAGAAATGTAATTATTATAAAGGGTGTAATCAAAGTGTATTATTTAGTAAGAATAATTTCATTAAATATAAACTTTAATAGCTTACCATCTTATAAATATAAAATGTAATTATTTTCATTATAACTGACATGCAATATTATTATTTTTATTAGTAAACTGTAGCAACGAATAAATAAGCTACTAAAATGAAAATTGAAAAAAAGCAAACAAAAAAAAGTAATTTAAGAAATTATAAGTTTATGGAGAGAGCTCAGATTATTTTTCCTCGCTTTCAGAATTTACCAACGAAAAATATCATTTAACATTCTTCAAGAGTTTTTTTATTAGAAATTAAATGAAAATTTATCTGTCAACCCAATTTTTATAGATTTAATTTATTTACAAGACTACAATAATTATTCTAGATTCCTAAATGTAAAATTATATACAATTCTAAATATTAAAAGCCACAAAATTTCTTATTTAATTGATAAAAATAAAGTTTACTAAAAATCATTTTTTTTTTAGATTTTAATGAAATTAAAATTCCAAAGTGAGATAATTTAATCTTAAGCTTAACGATTCTGATTGTTAGGCCTTAGGCTTGAAACTTATCACAATCAAAATTTACGCTAAGCTTAGCTTTACGAAAATGCATAATTGTGACAATAAAAGTTAATATAAAGATCGCGAAGGATGTGAAATCAGACATTATCAATTTAAATGCTCTATTGTGAACTAATTTACTTCATTATGCATCTTGTTAATTGACACTACCATTGGCATGTTAATGGTCTCCACGTGATGCTAAATAAATCCAACTAAGAATGATTTAAGTGACTATTTTATACATTGTTAGCTATATAAAAGAATTATTACATTCTGAAGGTGTTGAAGTTAAACACCTTAAATTCCTTAATTTTTTTTTTAGATTGAGTACTGTTTCTTATACATTTTTGTCTTATCCGATTTCAATATTTTCAACAATTCCTATAAACAGGATTAGGTAAGGAAAATATTATTCGTTCACCTTAACAAAACATCATTGTACAGAACAGAAAACCAATCTAAAAATCTTCTATAAATTTTCATCATAGTGAATATAAAAGTCAATTGTTTAGCTTGAATAAGTAAATTTTGTGCACTGCACACTATAGTAAAATAAAAAAGATGGGAGGCTCAACTTAATGTCAGAATACTTTAAGCTTGATTTGTTATTTTCTATAAAATACAATTTTATAAAGAAATTTTTGTAATTCTGCTATCCCTAAACGAATCAATGTAATTTATTTGATTTTTGCTAGTTACGTTAAAAATTTTAAAATTCTAAGCTATATTTAGAGTAAATTGTTGCATTTTTGTAACTTCATCTTATATACTATATATAGATTTATTGATAGATATGCAATTTTTATATAATATATTATAAATTACGTATGTTCTATGTTTATTCATCTGGAAACTTTTTTAATGAGCCTTAATAAAAAGGCGTTACAAATAAAAAAATATGCTTTAATACAATTATTTATGATGTTTTTGTAAATCTTGCTTTTTATTATGAATATTGTAAATACGGTGTAAAGAAGACAGCTTTGACTGTAGAAGATTACAAATAATATTTGTTATTATTTATCTGCTTATGTTAATGATAATGAATGGTATTGTTGTTGGGCAGCTTAAAATTTAAATGATACTATGAAGTAATAAATTAAAATTTATAATCGTATTGGAGTAAAGCTGTGTCAGATTTCTTTACTTTACTGGAATGTTTAAAAATTAAAAATCACAATATTGTATGAAATTTATATGTAGTTTTTGTGTCAAATTGATTCTGTTTTAGAAATTTTAAATTAAAGAAGCATTAGCATAATAAATAATTGTAGAATCTATTTAAATTACCAAAATATAAAATACAATTCCAAAAAAATCCATAAAATTTAATATTGTAGTGCAGCATATTTCAATTAATAATATCTAATCTAATAAAATAGTATTAACTTAAAAAAGTAAATATTTATTATAACATGAATTCTGATTTATATTAGTTTCGATGTGTAATTTATAATATCTTTAAAGTTGTAAAATGAACTAACAGTTTAATAATAATTTTTTATGTCATAATCATATTTCTTCACTTCAATAATCGCTGCGTTTAAATTGGTTTTGTAAATGATATCATAACATTTTAAATTGATTACACATTGAAACTAATAATTAAATTTTAATATTTTATTATATATTTAAATAAAATTAGGGAAACCCTTTGCACAGCTTTATTACATAATTGCTAAAAATTTATATTAATAAAATACTTCACTATCAATAATATCATCAAACAATTTAAATTTTTGGCTAAAGTGCACTTAGATCATTCTAAAAATAACAAAAAAATCGGTTCTACATCTGAGTAAGGAAAAAAAATGTGCAGTAGGATTAGAAGATGCGACCGATACTTCACTCATACAAAAATACTTTGTCCTATAATTTTCCAAAATGCATGTTTCTCAAAACTAAAATTTATCATTTAATCTTTTTAATCCTTTTCAATGCTGTGGGGGTCGTACGTCCCAAGATTTGAACGTTCTGTAATTTCCACATTTAAAGGTAAATTTTGAATTGCACCACATATCACCATAACAGGTCACATAGTTACAACTTTATCTTTGGGACAAACTTTTTTACATATAAATTTCTAATATATTGTAATTAACGATTTTTCGTTTATTTAAATAGTATAGCTTTAATGTTACTTCCCATGGATTTTCATGGAAGAACTACACTTTTGACTTTCTTCAAAACCATTAATCGTACATAATAATTTCGCATAGAAATATTAAATTATTGTGTCAAAACTATTAAAAAATATTATTTTAATGATAAACTTTTCGCATAAAAACATATTACATAATAATTTAATATACAGTTAAAATTTTTAATGAGTTTTTGCAAAGAAAAAAATCATTTTTTAAAATATATTTATTAATTTCATTAATCTAAGTTTTTAATGAGTAAAACTGTACATGTATGACCATCCCTAGCGAGCTGTACACACGGGGGACCCTACTATATACACCACATCACACTATAAACTGGTAAATGCTCATTCATATTGTTAGATAAATTAAAAATATCTGCAATTATGCAACATGAAGTGTTGCATTAGAAAAACTCATCTGTACGCAATGTTATGCGGAAAATGATGATCATTAATTGATATGATTTTAGTACTGCAAAAAAAAAATAACACTTTAGCAATTATTAAATTCTTTAAGTTTTTATTACTTGATTTTATATAAATAAAAAACTTAATATTTCCGCAATTTATAATAATGAAAAAATTAAATACTATTTAAACAAAAATTATTATAAAAAATATTTATAATTGTAGAAAAACGTTTAACTTGTTTGCAATTTAATGAAAAAATAAACTGTTTCTGAACACTTACAGAATAATTGTCGTTCCGTGTCAAAGCAATAATCAATATTAGTACAATAATCAATTTTATTAATTAAAAACTTTATTTTAATAACTACAACTTTTTGGATGATTTATCTAAATAACTAAAAATTCGAAAATACATTTAATAAAAAATGTTTATCTATCTAATCGACATTAGTCCTTCAGTCCATTAAGTGTTAAACTGAAAATAAGTATTTAACAATGAATCTGACGATTTGTTTGGATTACCGAAAATGTTTATGCTATGGATAAAATTAAATATAAAAAACTGATTTTTAAGTATGATTTCTTGAACTTTCTTCTTCTTACTATCCACACTGGATGAAACTATGCTGTTTGCATGATCTAAAATCAAACTAATACAAAAAATTGACCCAAATTGCTTAATACAAGCAGTGAAATATTAAACAAAAAATATTCGGGTCTATGAAATATTATCTTAAACAGCGCCATCTTAATGAATATTAAAGGTAAAGCTCAACCGACTTAGAATTAGTTATAACTAATTTACTTTTATTTCTTATTGCAATTATCTTTCTAAACTTAACTGATTTTTGTAATTTTATTCTCATTTAATTTATATATTAATATCACAACAAATTTAGTTATCATTTTTATTTGTTTTTTTTTTTAAAATTTGCAATTAAGATTCAAAGATATGGAAACATAGTAAAAGCATATTTTATTTAAAAATGTTAAAGCTAGTTAGATGCCATTGGGTTTGCATTATATTATAAATAATATGGATTTAAAAATATAGACTGTCTAATTCCGAATAAATTCTATAAAATTGAAAATTTAATTTCTTTTAAAAGTTTCAAAACATATTTTCCAACAATTTTTGTTCTTTTGAAAATGAAGGATCTTATTTATAATACAAATTCGTAGTAAATAATTTTTATTGGAATATTACTTAATAAATTTTAATTAAATATTTCATAAAAAATCCTTGATCTAATGCAATAATTTAAATTTAATTTTTATATTGTAAGTAAAATGTTGCTAAAACTTTAAAACAATATAAATGATCTTAAAAAAAACCGCATTTTATTCTCACAAATTTTATGCACCTTGCAATTTTGAAAATCTATTTACATATAACAAAGTATTATAATCAAAATTTATCTTGCTCATGATTTCAATCTACGAAACTTTACAAACATAAATACATAAAATACATTTTATATACATTTAGATTAAAACAAATTGTTATTTTATTATTACTTGGAAATATTTATACATAGTTTAATTTATTAGATAAATACACCTTTGAAAAATGGAATGGAATTCATTTTTTTGTGTCAAATATTGTTAAGGCTGTAACATTATATTATATTAAATATATATAATTTATTAAGTCTATATAATAAATTAATTATTAATTATTCTTTAAAAATATATGTCGAATTTTAAAAGTTGATTTAAAATCGAAGTCTGTTTTTGTAAAATTGAAATAATTTCAATGAAATATAATAATTAATTAAATGCAATAAGACTAGTTAATTGAAGTCTTATTTCTAGATATATTTCATGCTCCATCATGCTCTATCGTTTTTGAGATACTAAGTAGCACTTTTGTTCGAAGACCCAACATTCTTTAATTATATTTGCGAGCATATTTGTTCGTATTATCCAGCGACGATACAACCTTTACCATTATTTGTAAACCTAGATTGATTTTTACTTAATTTTCGAGTTTTTTTCACATAAGAATTGCATTTATATAATAAAAACAATTTCAAATCAATTTAAACTTTTAACATACATAAATCTTACTAGTTATTCGACAAATTGAGTTTAAGTCAAAGCATAAAAAAAATATTATTTTGCATCAAATGTGAAAATTTTGACTCCAAATAGATTTGAAAAAACGTGTGAAATTAATACTTTTGAAAACTTTTAATAAACTTTAACAGCTTACCACTTTAGCAGAATTTTTTTATTTATCTGAAAAATTTAGTCTAAAGCGTATTGGCCTTTAAGTCAAGCCTTAAAAGATTTACGAAAAATCGTATAACAAATTGCCAAAACTTTCATGTTAAATTTGATCATTTGTTATAATTAAATGTGTCACTAACACTAATTATATAATTTTTAATAATATCATCGCTTTTTGATTATTTTTAACCATAATAATAATAAATTTTTAAAAATTATCACCTGGAAAAGAATTTACTTTTATGGTTGATATTAATAAAAATATGTAATCCATTTGAAATTGTCGACACCAAAATATATGACCAAATAAAAACATTGTGCATTTACTAAATTGATTTGTAAATATTTTTGGTATTAGCTAAATATGTTCAAGTAATATTAAAATTACAAGGTTTTTTGATATCGATATCTTTATAATGTGCAATATTTTTATAACAGGTACAATTATAGTAAATGGTGCTATATTTATGTAGTTTCATGTGAACTTAATGATAGCTATTACAAAAAAATATAATAATACGACCGAAATGTATTAAAGATTAGTTATAAAAGATGCATTAAAGCAAATCTCGAACGTTAATAGTGCAGAAAACAAATTTAAATTTTAAAAATCAAAAACTATAAATTTAAAATTTGGATCTTGGAGAATCGTATACATACAACAATTTACAGATGTATACATACAAAATTTGGATCTATGGGAATTTGGAATTTATTGAAATTTTAAATGTTCATAAAACCGTCAATATTTGACGTAAAATCTTATAATTTAGACTTTATAGAGATTACATTGCTTTTTTCAGAAAGTTTGATAAATGTACCCTCGCAAGTGACATCGTTTTTGCTGTGGTTCAGATTGAAAAACAGAAAAAAATGTGCCTTCAAAATATTATTGAAGGGGTGACAAATACCACAATTTGCAAAAAGATTATTATCAATAAAATTTAAAATATACGAGGCAGAATTTTGTAATTTGGAAATTAGATAACAGAGATTAGGAACTTTCAAAATCATTACTTTGCCTCCTACTATATAGAAAGGTACGTTCAACTATCGAATTGTAACCATTTAAATATATTCTTAGCAGTATTTTGTATAAACCAAAATATATTCTTGGCAATCTGATATAAGTGTATGACAAAGTGGAAATGAAATATTCACTCTTCCATCACTAGCTATTTTTCAATAAAACAGATTTACACGAATTTCAATTTATTATCACCTCTCTTATATGTACGAAAAAAATAATTCTTTTTGTCAACAATTTTTTAACATCGACTTATATGTATAAATCAGTCACGAAATTTCTTTGTGACATGTAAATCCGATTTTGGAATTTCATTTTGCAATGTAATTATTTAGAAATTAAATAAAAATCATGTTTCGAAATTTACATAAGAACAAATTTTAGAATTCTTTTATACTGTATATGTAGACTATAAGAACATGTTAATAAAAAAATGGTAATGAGTGTTTTGTCCTAATAGCTAATACTTTGCTTGATTATTAATATATGCAATTAATTTACATGAAAATTTGAAGAATTTATTTGACTATTTTTGCTATTTTGTTGAAATGATAAAATAATTGAATTTTAAAGCATTGAAAATAAGTTTCATTAAACAAATTATTATCAATAAAATTTAATTTTTGTATACCTTCGCCTTTTTAGCTCTTTTATATATTGCAGCAAAGTTTGAGAAATTATTTCTTTATTACTGTGTCATCAAACCGACTAAATCATTTAGAAAAATCATAATTAATTATTATACATTATATTTAAATATAAATTTATGTAGTGTAAAATTATATTTATAATATTGTTTAAATAATTAATCAGGAAGGAGAGATTTGACGCTATTAATATTCTTCTCATCCATTACAATAAAATATTTCATTATATCTTTTTTATATAGTTTTCCTTTATTCTTTATCTTATGCAAAATATGTAATTTTGTTTATTAAAATGGAGGTCATATGATATTAAATTTATCTCATTTTATTTTCGCACATTATCTCAAATTTTTCCATATTAATTTTTCAAAATTATAAATTTATCTGTGAACATTTAGAGATCATCTTTCATATTTTACTATAGATGATGACATACATATTTGTTTATGTTGCTTTTAGATGCAGATATTCCGGATAATTTAAAACTTTACATAATATATTTTGTAGATTATTAAAAATTTTAAAATACTTTTTATAGAATGCATCCAATGGAAAGTGTGTAAATATGGTAACGGTATGAAAAGTTAAAATTTTGATATTTAATATTGTCTTGGCCTGCGGCTTCGTTTGTCTTTGACAGATAATTTCACCAGTAAAGGTGTACATATACGTTTTATTCTCAAAATGAAACACTCAATCACACCTTTAACTATTTTTCCACTAACTCTAACCACCCTTTATATAAGATTATTAAAGTTATTGATTATTTTTTTGCTGTTGACTGGGGTAGTATTCTATACTAAATTATGTACATGCTTTTGGAAACTTTCCTCTATCTTTATCTATAGCTAAACATTATTTTTGATTTTAGCAAAATATTTTCTGTTTTCATTTATGAATTTCGAAAGTTTGAAATATTTCATTCATGGCGTACATAAACAATCTATTTCCATAATTAATTAAACGAATATGGATATATACACCATAATTTTACAATATCCATAAAATAATATCAATTTATATATTACCTTAATTTTCAGTCCATTGGTAATGATTATTGATGCTATTCATTTTGATTCATTCAAATCCAATAAAATTGTCAACAAGTTTGTGAATGTTGACTTCTATCGTCGGTCGTCGCAATAAAATATAATTATGTATTGAATAAATTGCCATATTAAAGTAAATTATTTAATTGGTTAATGTTTGGTAAATGTGTTTATTTAATTATTTATGATTGATTGTACAATTTTATGTCAAAATAAATTTATAAGTAATTTTTTATGTGTTTTTTCTTTTCCTAAATATGTAAACAGGTAAATGAAATCATTTAGCGGTAATTGAAAACAAAAATATATATTTTTCATAGATAATTAAAATATTTTTTAAGAGCTAAGAGGTTTTTAAAAGTAAAATGTTTTTTATACGTGCAATTAAAAAAATAGTTTAAGTAACTTCTAATTTTATATTATGTCTCAAATAATATTTACAAATTCTCTTCTAATCTTTGTAGTATAACTTCTTAATTCCATCATAACTCTTCAAATAATTCTATTTAATCAAAAAATAATTCAAGATTTAAATAAAATTTAAACATTTTTATGCAATTCCTGTGTTTATTCTGTAACTCTACCATGCTTTCACCATTACTACATCCAATTTAATTTAATTTTAACTAAAGTTTAATTTCTATAATATAAAATTACGATTAATTGTTTCTATTGCAAAAAAAATGTGCTTTAATATTGCAAAAAAGAGACATTTTTAAGTGGTACTTTAACTAATATAAAAAAAAAATCCATTCAAAAATGTAATTTCTTTGTTATGAATATATAAATCTACATTATTAGCAGTCTTAGATATTTATAATAAAAAAATTGGAGAAAACTGAATTATTATTGTAACCGGAAACATAAAAAAGCGTTAAAACCATCAACATAAAATTATAATAGTAGCATTAATATCATCATAATTATTCATGTATTTCTTAACTACATTAACCTAGTGAAAATGATTTATAAATGCCACCAATTTACATTTTCTCCACATAATTTTAATATGATTTATGGACATTAAAATAATGATATTAGTTTTATAAGAATAGTCATTGTGATAGTTTGTATGATTTCGCACGCTTCTAATATCAAATATTATGTCTAATCTTTATTTCGTAGTATTTACATTAAAATCTGGTATATATTTTTTAATATATATATAATTTTAATTAAATTAATATTAAGCTTTTCGTTTTTTAACTTCTTTATTACGAATAGTAAGTCCATCGCCATGAGCGTTATCGCCATCAAACTAGCATAATGTAATTTTATTACATTAATTGGTTCGTTAACATTTACGTTTATTGATTCAGACAATCAGGTACTGAAACTAATACTGATGGAATATGATTAGATTCAACAGAGTATTAACAATAGTTTGAATATAATGACCTGGAATTTAAAACAAGGTTTTTCATAATTCCAATAATTAATATTAAAGAATTTGTTAATAGGCTCATTCTGAATTATTGAGAACAATGATCCAATTCTAAAATTAAAGAAAAATAAAACATTTGAGAAATTGTATTAAAATTATAATTTTTGGTATTGTACTAAATAATCATTGCGTGAAATCTGTGTTAACTATATGTATATTTCGGAGCTATTTTTAGAAACATATCGTAAAGCTTGGTTATTTGTTAAAACTTATGATTATAATATCAAAAATAATTAGGAATCGTAAAACATATTTCAAATTGATTGCTTTTTAAATTGAATCAAAAACTAATTGAATTTAGTTTGTTCATCTATCAAAATTACTTTAAAGAAAGTCATCAGAATTAATTTCACTTTCTTAACAGGAAATATTTTCGACACTCGTTAATGTACAAATTTTGAAAAGATTTAGATTTTCAACTAATAATATAATTAAATTTGAGCAAAATAACAGGTAAATTGAATGGCGATTTATTTGTACATTGACAAAAAAAAAATCATTTTCCATTACTGGAATAAAATTCATTCCTGTATGGTTGAAATAAAATTAAAAATAATATTTATTGTATCAAATAATTGATTTACAAAAACAGAAAAAATTATTTAATTCTGAACTAGTTTTAAAAATTTATAATTTCAATTTTCAATATAATTTTAATCCAAACTTTAAAATATCAAACAAATATCAAAATATCGAAATAAATTTTGGATTTCTAAATTGTGCACTTAATAAAATTTAGATAATTTTTTTTTATATATATTTCTATGTGCCCACATAAATGGTTTTTTCATAATAAAATTTAAATAATTTGCGATATCTAAAAAAGTAATAACTTACTAACAAATTTGCATAATTCTCTTATTTATTATTAAAGTTTATCTTCATACCGAATAATTATGGTTAAAAAATAACAGTAAATTAAAACATGTTTATGACATTATAAATTCGTAGTTGGAAATTTTCTGATCAGAAAGAAATATCATTTTTATCGACAGCTACTAACAAATAATATCAAAGAGTTGCCAATTACAAATTTCCATTTTCAATAGAAAAATTAAAATAAATTTTTTCAAATCATAAAGATATAAATTCCATAGAACCATTTTTTTTATTATATAATAACAATAAAAGTGCAAAATCATTAAATTCTAGGTTTTTAATTCACAGATTAGCAACATGTCTAGTAAGGATATTAAACAAATTTAATATCAAAAAGCACGCTGTCCGCAATTTATCAAAAAAAAAAATTATATATAGACAACATAATAAATACATAAAACTATATCTTAAGAAAATATTTCAAATAATCTTTATAATAGCAACATTTTTTTGATAAACAATAACGAATCGAATTGGTATAAATTGAATACCTTTGGTAATATCAAATTAATTCAAATACTAAACTAAAATATAAGAAGATTTCTTACATCTCCATAATAATTTTATATAGATTTATCTATAAAAACCAAAGAAGGATTATAAAAAGGAAGAAAAACCGTTGGGCAATATGAAAATACCAGTCATACTGAACTAATACGTGAATTGTATAATAAAACTACAAATATGTTATAATAAAAAATCTGAATATAATATTGGGCTTGAACAATTGTCCACCATATGAGGAGATAAAATGGTAATAAAATTTGGTGAATGGGCTATTCTTCATTAAATAGTCTAATTTTAAATTGAATTGTTGAGTTGTGGTATTCATAAAATTCCGTATTTTGTTTTGGCATTAACAATTGTTAAAAACTGCATAAAATTTAATATTTCTTAAAAAGTAACTTCATCTTATTAATTTGATCATACCAAATGAATTTATGTAGATAAATAACACTTCTAAAATTTAAATATTTTTTAAGACACAAATCCTATTTGTCTTTAAAATGATAATAAATCATTTATATTTTCAGTTATTATAAATTTACAATTGAAAATTAACATTTTAAAACTTGTCACAAGCAAAATATACAATAATAATCGATAATTGAAAACTGATCGGTGCTTTTACGTCTTGTATATTACGTAGATATTATTTATAGACTCAAACACAATTAAAATTAAGTCTGAAATATTATTCTAAATTTATGTATTTATAATTTGCTATATTAAGCAAATTGCTCATTTTAAAAGTTGTGCTCTTTTAAGTCTTAAGTTTCAGTAAAAATAAGTATACTTTCAAATTTGAATATTTTATAAATAATTTACAATAAACTAATCCATTTTAAAGATTTTAATGATTTTTCTTATATATGTAATTATAAATACCACAATAATAATTATTTATTTAATTATATATTAATATTTATAAAACATTTAGTAATTAAGTAAAGTAAGAATTTAGAAAATAATATTTAAAATAGAACATGATCTCAACAATATTTATTATATTTTCAATAACAGTGAATGAAACTTATCGTTATAAAAATGTAACGATAGAAATCGTGTACGAAATTTACCTAGGGCATAATCAATTTCATGGAATGGTTAAAAAAAATTGTAAATGTTATATAAATAACTGATCTATAAAAAAATGAAAAACATTAATTAAATGGCAGTTGTTTTTAAATATAGTTATGGCACAATTTAAAATATCAAAATAATGAAAAGTTCTATAACAGGAAACTTTAAAATCAGAGCATTTTTGTTCTATTCAACAGAAAAAAAACTGATTGAACCCTTATACATAATAGAATCTATCTATATTTATATTTACTTATAATATTGTAAGTTTTTTCAATTTTAAATAAACTGTTTTCAATTAAAAGAATAACGTATTTTCTTGTTTTGTTCTCCTAATAAGATTATTGAAATAAAATATGGTTCATATCAGTCGATAGGAAGTAGTAGCTTTTTATTCAATAATCATTGATTTATAATCTAAATTTTACATTTTTTTTACAGTTTAATTCATATAAATAATTGCAATATTTAATCAATAAAATAATTATTAATTTAAATTTAAAATGTTTACAGAAGCTTTCATAAAAAAACACAATTAAAATTTTTACTAATAATGTAAAAATAACAAAAATGTTAAGGCAGAAACTCGAAAATAAAAATTAGAATATTTTTTATCAGGTGGATATATAAAATGTAAATCTTTTAAAATTTAAACTTTTACGATTTTTTTTATTAAAACAATATCTAACACTAGCTACTTTCAAATCATTATTAGAAAAGTGGAAATTATGATGTACAGTAAATTACAAATTATGCTATTGCAGTTTGTAACTTATAGTAGCAGTAAAAATACAAAAAGAATAAAATAATTTGAATTCAAAATCGAAATGAGGATTAAAAAGACCTGTAAGAATGGCACATTATATTTAAATTATACCCAATTAATAATGATATATAATTTATAAAACTAAAATTTTGTTAAATTTAATTTTTTTTATTTTATTAGTCAATTTGTCAAGATGACTTTCTTTCATAATATTTATATGCCCCCTTGAATATCATATTTCTAATATTGTTTTCCTTCTAGTTCATTAAATATATATAAATTTAATCGTTATTATAAAATCAACTAGATCGTTATCAATCAAATTAAATGAATTGCAAAGATATTAAAGTTAAATTTATAAAAATATCAATGTAATTTAATATTTTATAGTTTATTTCGGACAGAAGACATACGAAACATAATGTTTTATTACACTTTGAGACGGTAACTTTTTTAATAGAGGACCTAATAAAAATATAAGAATAAATAAATAAATAAAATTTATATAAATCTGTCATTGATGTGGATACCCAATAATAAAATATACCATAGCCATCAGCCGATGTTAATTTATCATATATTGGAACGCTACAATAAAATATTCAACTTATCCAATTCCGGTTATTTTATGATTAAAAATTTCATTTCAAAATTTTGTTGTGCCAACTGGTGTAAAAGACTGTAATAATGTTAATAAATAAAATAATTTTGTTTAATTAGTTTTGTAAATTGATAAAATATCTAATAAATATAATCAATTAAAATTTTTTATTTCCAAATCAAAAATATATATTTAATTATATTATTTAATGCAATTGACTTTTATGCGTTATAAATAAAGGAAATCAATAAAAAAAACTTTAATGATTTTTAAAAAACTGTATCAAGAAATTGGAATTTATGTTTTGTTACTTTTATGTAAAACTGTCCAATCAATCATGCGATTAAAGTTAATAAAAACTTTAAAATGGTTTAAAAATATATAAAAATAATATTTTGAAAAATAAATAGCCATTTACTTAATATGGCAAATAACTAACAAAACTATATCGTTGGCTTGTTATAAAGTTTTCTTTTAAATTTATGATATTTTTTATTGAATTTAATAATATAGTAACCTATATTTAACGGTTTGAATACCTAATTTAATAAATTTTATATCTTTTATTATTATATAGCTAGTAGTTTTATTATAAATATAAATACGTTTTAATGACAAGTTCTACAATAAAACTAGCTACAAATTTTAAATAATAACCTACTTTCAAGGAATTCAAGAAACAAAACTCAGAAACTAAAGGTTAAGAAAAGTAATTCGGAAATGTCATCCCAATAGTTTTCAAATATAAATTTTTCTGACAAATTAATTTGAATTTGGTAAAATAATTGTTTTATCTACTTCATGAATTTTGGTGGCGCTCACTTTTAGGATTGTAAATTAAATAATTTTTTTTTCATGGAAAAACATCAAGAATAATTTATGTATGACTTCCGAAATAGTTTATCTATTAGGTGGTGTTAATAATATATTTTTGTATCTAAAGAATTCGAATTTTATGTTTAACTAAGGTAATACAGAAAAATATTGAGAAAATTTTAGAATTGTAAATTATTAAATTAAAAATCTCTTAATTTAATTTTTACAGCTTATTTGTAGCTATACTTTATTAATTTAAAATTAATTAATTCATCCAATTTGTTATACTACTAATTTGATTTTTATCTTTAAACTTTACAGAAAACAGATTCTTTCACAAGATGAAATCGATATTGAAATATATGTAAATGTGAAATGTAATAATCTATCAAAATATAGTATTTCACTTTCGTTAGGGAAAGTAAAAGTAATACGAAAGATTTTATAACAATTTTAAACAAGTATTTAATTTATTTGACCCTACTCATAAATATGCCCACATATATTACATCGAATAAGAAAATTTAAACATTTATTCTATTCACGCATTCGAAATCATGTCCACTTGTCATGTTGTGTCTTTTTTCTATGTATATTTTAGAAAGACCCTTTAGATACTTGGCAGTCTGTTGAAAATTTTCATATACATATATGTACTATATTTTTTTTTTTTTGATATTTTGACACGTTGTATTCACAGGTAAGGGTTGACGTTGTAATCAGTTATTATGTTTAATATCTTTGCTTACAAAATTAAATATCTGTAAAAGTTCTATTTCAAATTTTTAAAATTTATTCAACTTATGCTAGTATTCAGATAGCTTTGTAGTTTGTGAAAACTGTTATGTTATTGGTACCAGTAAGTGGAACAAAGGACTAATAATCTTAAGTGCTGAACTTAAAGCAACCTGTTAACCGTCTATAACTTCCTCAATAACAGTTTCCTTAATAAAACAACTTCCTCAATATCAGTTTCCCTCATGCGGGAACCGGACCATTTCTCTTAAATAATATGTATAAATGAAACGATGAGTGAGAAACCATAAATGAAAAGTTAAATTAAGAAGATGCCAAGTAAAATTATACATTTAAAAACTTTTCAATCGGATTTTAATCAGAACCATAATTTTAACACCTCTTTATTTCGTATTCCACAAATGACTACAGATTAATGATTGGTGTTCTGATATAGACCTTCTATAAAATGAATAATCTACAGTTTTATTATAACGTGCCTCTAGATTTCTTGTTGGTAACTTTGAAAAAATTTATTAAAATTTCAGCAAAATTGTTGCATGTTTAAGTTTTAAAGGAAAATTAATTGCAATCTAGTAAAGGAAAAAAATAGTTCTTAAAACAATTTTATTATCAAATTTTGCAAATATTTATAACATTTTGTTCGGTTAGCATAACTTTCTTAGTTTACAACTTCGCAGGTAACAAAATTACCATTAATTCTATTTAATAACAATAATAAATGGTAAGAAAAAACATCTGCTTGTAAAAGTGGCTAAATTTAACTCTCTGCACATATAATATGATCTTATATCTAATTATATTCCGAATTCACTTGGCCTAGCTAGAATATATTTATGTACAAGTGAAATTATTTTAGATTTATAATTAGAGATTTGATTTAATTGGTTACATTTTTTCAGTGGTTAAAATAATATTCTCGATTTTAAGGTTTATTGATTGAAAATTATTTAAAAGAAAGGCTAAGTTAGTTTGAATTTCAAAGTTTAGTTTATCCTTTTTTAAATAAGGTATCTGATTAAGAGGCGTAAATGGTTAATTTTCAATACACTTACTCGAATTATTAATTATAGATTTTTATTTCTGTAGTTTTATTATGATACTTTGTTACGAAGAATTGAAATTTAATATTTTTTTAGTTCAAAGTGTTATTGATTATTGAAGATAATAATTGCAACAACATAAATAAATGAGTTTTGGAATTTTCTCCGAACAACAAGTTTTAGAAAATTGCATTTTTATTAAAACTATTGGAAATACTTAATATACTAGACATTTTCGTATTGCTGTCATATATAATTCCAATTTAATTTTTCATGTTCATATTGGAATAGTACTAAAAGTAAATTTTTAAACATTAATTTATTTTCTTAAAAACTTAATTTTAAAATGAATGTTGTTTTTAATTTTCCCAAATTTGATTAATTCCGTTGAAATAGTATGAAAAATTTATTAAATTAAATTAACATAGCCAGCCATTGAGCGGCAACATTGTAAAATTATAAGTTTCCCTAAGGTTATTATTCGTTTCTTTTATATAATAAGTACTATATAATTTAAACTGAACAATTTATAAGAATGAATATATAAAACAGTATTTTTTATTTCAAATGGATTTGTGCACCTTCTAATTCCCTACTTTTCGCTATTGGTGAATGGTTATAATGTCTGCATGGCTAAACAATACAGTGTTAGTTTTGTCTCTCAAAAATGTATTGATATCCATATTTACTTAAACTTATATGGGAAAATTTAAGTTTTTTTTTGGAAAAATCACTGTTTTTATAGACATAATCTTACTATTAAGTCTGTTTTTTTTTTAAAAATATTATGGAATGACTTGTTCAATTGAAATCACAGGAAATTTATCGAAATCGACTTATTAAATTTTGTGATATTATGATTTCATTATTCAGCCATAAAATTGGTTTAATAATAATTTCACCAATTACATGCAACTTTAACGAAAACCAAAGTACAATATTTTTTTATACAATTGTATTAACATCTTTCAAAAGTGTAGTTTTTACTGTAGAAGAGTAATTTTTTTAGATAATATTATGAACATAGATTACATAAGTTACTTATAATATTTGGTAGTTTTATGTGGACAACCTAAAACTACTCAACTAATTATTAAACCTAAACAGTGAATTTGTATTGTTATTTTCAAAAATTTAAGAAATCAAAACTTATTTATAATTATATTCGAATTTTTTTAAAAATCAATCACACTTGAACAACTGAATTAATTACAAATTTTAAATTTTATTAATAAATTCTAAATTTATGTAACAACAAATTACCACTAAATATAATACCAAATAAAATGAATAACAATTTCTATTAAAGAAAATATATTAAAAATCTGTTTGGGTATCTATAGATGTATCTTTTTTTGTTTGAACTTCATCAAGTTTTAATAGTACTGTTTGTAATTTTGTTGAATAACGATAATATGTTGTATCAGTTTGTGATGAATGTGTCTGACAATGTTTAATATTAGCTAATTGTACTGCCTTTCTTCTTAAATCCCATACGTTCCATGTATAATGTGTATCTTTATAAAATGGTATTGGATGTAATTCAGTTTGTATTTGAATTGATTTTGTTTTTTCTTGAGACTCAATATCTCTTATAGTATTTCTATCATCAATATTAATAAATTTATAATTTCGTATAGTATCATACATATCAAAGAATACAATTAAATGTGGTTTACATCGAATTACTCTCATAAAATTATCTTCAAATTTTTGTGGATTATCTGTAAATGGTTTGAAATATTTTATATCAGAGAAAGTATAATAACGATTATTATATTTAAGTATTCCAATATTTAAATTTGATGGCATTAACATTCCGTCACATAATATTAATAGATATGCACAAAATCCATGAACAGTTGAAAGATTCTGGAATTATAAAATTTATTTAAATTATTTTTTATATTAATTTTTAGTATAAATTTTAAATGGTGTATATTTATATGAACCAGTATTTTACTAATTATTGTTAATAAACTGATATTTCGGTATTAAATTTGTTCAGAATTTAATACATATATGCAATTAACAAAAGTACTGGATCATATTTGTTTTAAAAAATTCAATATTTTGCACTTACTTTAGAAAAATCTGATTGTGGTTCACAATCTATCCACTCACAATCAGCTGGAAATTTAAATGGAGCTTTTTTAATATGTTTGATTTGTTTATTATCATCTATTTTTGTTTTTAAAGCATAATCAAATACTGCTGTTATATCTAATAGATTGTCAATAACAAATATTGCTGACATTTCATCCAATAGACTTTTAATATTAATCATTATTCTTAAGTATTCCCAAAGATTATGCCAAATTATACTCAATTCAATAAAATGTGGCTAAAATTTTAAAAAAGATATGCATAAATTACTTATAATTAAACCTTGATCACAGGAGGTTAAAGCATGGATCAAAATACTTTGTAGTAGTTTGTTAGTTATACAATCAAAATATTTTGATGTAACTTTTAATGTTGCAATTATAATTATAATAAAGTTTGTCTCAATCTTAGACTCAAATTTATACTGAAATCAAATCATTTTCTAAGAAATGTAAAAATTATTTAGTTTTTACTTACAAATATAACATCAGTTGTAATTGGAATCCGATAAATAACAATTTTTCTTATTTTAGTTATTATGTCATGCCATTGTTCAATTAATTCATTCATACTTTTACGTTGTTTAAGAGTAATATTTAATAGTTTATTTAAATAAATACCATATTGAACATATAATTGCATTACACCTCTTAATTGTTCAACTTCTGCAATATTTTTATGTAAAAAGTTTACTTCATTATTTTCTACATTAACTCTAAATACATTTTTTCGGGCTTGTTGAAAACGTCGTAAATTTTTTGCTGAACTATCACAACTATCTAATATTGAGTTTTTAATTTTTTTATATACAGTAACCACATCCTTTATAACTAAAATATTGAAAATATTGAAAAAATGAATATATATTATGTATTTTAGTCACACCATGTTGAAAAAATGAATCACATAGAAATATTGTACTAGGACTTCAGAGTATCAATATAAATTATAATCAAAGTCATTATTTTAAAGATAATCTGAATATTATTTTCATGGTGTGACTGAATATTTAAATATTATATTTTACTATCTCTCATATTTTCGCCAACTTCACCTTCCGTGTGATTAAATATCATTATACCACAAACAATCAATCTTAATTTTTTTAACCTTTTTAAACGTTTATGCTTTTGCATCATCATAAATTCATGAAATTCATTTGCAGTTAGTACACTTCTTAATGCATTTGTTACTTCAATAACAGTCTAAAAATTTATAGTTTATATGAATATTTAAAAACAATTTAGTTAGTAATTAATTTTAAATTAATTTAGTTAATATTCATTTGAAAAAATAATAACTAATATGTAATAATATTTGATTTACTTGTGGGTCACTAGGTTTTCCTATTCTATTTGAAATTATTATATCAAAAACAATTTTTTTAAATGTTTCTTCAATTTCCGGATCATTTAAATTCACTTCTGTAATATCTTTAATTAATTTTGCTGCTTTATCTGGAATAACTTTTCCTTCAAATAAATCACTTTCATTTAACATTTTTGTTGTTGATGGTATTTCCAAGCATATAAATTGTAATTGAAATGATTTAATATAAGGCGAATTCATATCTAAAATAACATTTTTTATTAATAAATTCAGTTTATTTATTAATTTAAATTACCAGATAATCTTGAAACACAATTTTCTACAAATATATCAATATCAGAACGAGTAATATTATTCATATCTTTAACACCACAATTTGGATCAATAAAATATAAAATTACTGAATATGCAATAACATTAGCCGAAAGTTCAATATTTTTACTTTGGCATTCACGAACTATTTCTCCAACCATATTTTTAAAAACATTACCAGATTTTGAAATTTGGTCCTTTACATAAGATGCCATTATAATTAAATGTAAATTGGTGTAACTGATATTATTCAATGAGCTTTATTAAGAATGTCGTTTTAATTGAAAAGTTTACGTCAAATTAATTATAAAATTTCATTGAAGTATTTCTTTTTAAAATTGATAGATTTTTAATTCTATAAAAAAATTTATAAATTTCTATATTTTTGTAGTTTTTGAGAAATAACTCAAAAAAATAGTTAATTTATAACCTGAAATTGATTTCTAACTAAAATAAAAAACTATTTAGATTCGTTTGAATTTATTTCAGTTGGTGTTTCGCAAATATCCATCTGAATATAAATTTGTAAATCTGCACAATTTTCATATACAAGAATGTTAAATTTATTTTTGTTAAAAGCATTAATTTTTTTCACCGACTTTTTATTGGTAGATTTTTTGCAAATAGTATCATCACTTGTCTTTTATACCAAATATTTACTTTTGACGCAATTTTATCATGATCTATCTATTGGCTTAACAAGTGGTTTGATACAACATGTAAAAATTTGAATATCAGAAAATTTAATTTTTCGGTTTTTAGTAAATTTTTGAAATTAAGTGACTTCAATAAATGATGTTAATGACTGCAGAATTTGTGCCAATAACTCGATGTATTCGATTTACGTGAAATATTATGTTACTATTTCCAGTTCATTAGCTTAGTAAAACCTTTATATATCAACTTTTCTAATATTATTGAAGAATGATTTAATCAAAATACGATAACGATAATAGTTGCTTAATTAATGGTTTGATTACTGATTTGCTTACAAATATGTCTATTTGTTAACGGATAGTAACATAAAAAATTATGATTCAATGCTGAGTATTTAAACGAATTATTATTCTCCACATTTAATTTTAATATAAAAAAAGACATTACCATTTTAATTATTATCGATAAATTAATATTTAATATTACTCGCTATAATAGAATTAGAAATGAAGAAGTAAGGAACAGAACAAAAATAACCGACGTTATTACAAAGGCAAAGAAATTAAAGTGGGAATGGGCTGGACATAGGCTTTTGCCCAAGAAAATTAATACATAAAAATAAATAATAATAAAATGAATTAAAATTTTTTTTATTGTAAATAGTCAATTTATATGAAAATAATATTTTATCACAATTACTAATTAAGAATGTAAAATGAATTATACTTACAATGAATTATATATATATATATGGGTAGTATAAGCTTATAATAATAATAATAATAATTATTATTGAATAACTTTTATAAAAACTTAAAACTAGCTAATAATTCTTATTAAAAAAGTTTATTGAAAAATAAATTATATATATTAATATTGACATTATAATAGTTAAATAATTTCGGCATCTGAATACCCAATCTCAGCACACTCATCATATGGTGGTGGTGCAGAGTCTGGATTCCAGGGATCATTATATGGAACAACTTCTTTTTCCGATTCATGTAGCCTCACATACTTCGAAAATTCTACATCATGCTAATTATCTATTTTTCCATGATATGTTAATACAAATCCCTGAACAGTTAATACATCTACCAGCTGTTGGGGGATATTCTCAAACTGTTATGATACACTCTCGATACAGCCGCAGCTTCGCCAAACCTTTTTTGTTTGTGCAATCATTAATATTTGTATAAATGAAGGTCACTCATCTGAAATTAAAATATATAAATAATTAATAATATTATTAATGAGTAGCGAAATTAATTAAACTTAATAATTAAAGTATTTATTAAAGTGAAAATTGTTGTATGAGTTAATAAATGATTATTAGTCGTTGTTTTTATCATGGATGCACTGAATTACGTTACGTTTTAAAATACTGTACACTAATTCATATTAAGATTTGTAAAAAATATTACACTGTATGTGATTTAACGAAAAATAAAATTACGAACTCAGACAATTAAAGACCATTTCATATTTTTCAATTTGTCCATGCCATTTTTTTAAAAAAAATAATTAAAACTAATTTTTGAAAGACATTCTACTTTAATTCTACTAATATCACTGTCAATCACTGTCATATTTGAAAATATGTATAATATAAATTTCATGTCAATCATTCTTAAATTTCGAAAAACTAACTTTTAACTAGATTTTTACCTAGATTTTTTTCCCAAAATTAACAGTAAAGTTTGTTTAATTTTAAAATAACTGACAGAAATAAAGTAAACAGTTTAGTTTTACTGGAATTAGAAACAGTTATATATTTAAATTTTTTTTTTTTTTGGATTTGGATTGAAAGATGACAAGGATTAATTCAAAAAAAATTCTGTAGTTGATTTAAATCATTTAGAATAAAAAAAATATTAGGTCAAAAATAGTAAAAATGTAGATTATTAATATAAACTTAAATCATACTCAAACTTATTTATCATAAATAGACTAACTAACAACTAATTAAATACCATAAATGTAACTTGGAGAGGCGACAACATTTATTGATATTGTTGATTCATCTCAGTTTTTACTATGTTTATATACAATTTTTAATGCATCTTTTACTTTCTTTTCCTTAAATCATACGAATAGTCTAACGGAAACCTGTCTGTGTAGTAGAGGATGTGGGGTAGAGGAGTGAACTATAGAACTCCGCCTCAGTCAAATGGAAGAAGCTACCATTGGAATTATGTGCTCTAGATAAAATATGCCATCGAAATCTAGGTGCGTGGAGGTGTTTAACTACTTCCCTCCCTTTTAACCAACCAAATTACTATTTATTTATTATGATGAGAAATTGTTTGAATCAAACAAATTATAATTAAAATCATATTACTAAAATAATTATTTTTTTAGTTATGTAATATTTATTTTATGAATTATTTTTATGTATATAGTGACAAAATTTATAAATATTATGAAAAGTTAAGTATAATTCAAAAATTAAATTACATCAAAACTGAAAAGTCTTAACGTCTTTAATCTGGCACTTAAAAAAACATTAATGTACATTCCATTTGTAAAGAATACAAAGTTGAAGAAACTTTAAAGTTCTGCACTTAAATAAAAATTGAAAAATTTATAGTTTTGTTTTGAGTTTTGTTGAAATTCTGATTATGGTGATGCTTAGAACTCAGTTAAATAAATACAAATTGAATATTTAGTGTAGGCTAAATTGTCCAGCCAACAATTTTTATAATATTGAATAAAGTTTTTCCCATTAATACTTTGTTTATTATTTTGGTGTGAAAATTTGAAAATGTAAAAACTTGATTTTTAAGTCAGTATTTTAATTTTTGCGCTGGCTGACAGTAGAATATGAATTCATGTGAACCACAATTATTTTTTCTAATATTCGTAAAATTTTCTTAATAATCAAGAGAAGGTAAAGAAAAAAAATTGTAGTAAGTAAGAGATAAATTAATATGTCATTTAAAACTGATACATAAATTTTTTCTCGATTATCTATATGAAAATTGAATTAGTATTCAAATCAATTTAAATTTTGTACTTTAAAATTTGATTTTACAAAATTTTGTCAACATTATTTAAATATAATCATATTTGCTAATGAATATACTTTTTCAAAAGAGTTGATTTTAATATTTCATCTTTATGTAACGTAATTTCAGTTAATCCCCAGTATAGCCTGTGGATGCTGTGGATTATTCCTAACTTTTACATATAATTTTTCATCGTTATGACTCAGGCTTTGATTTTAGTTTGTATGAAACAATAAAATAATATATTAAAAATTACTTTGTACAGTAAATGACGGCGTTAGCTAAAAAAAGTAGTTATACGTACCGCATATAAGAAGCTAGAAGCGATAAAAAATATTTAATGTTTTTAGTTTAAAAGATTTTTTTGATTAAAATAAGATTTTTATGTTTTTATGAATTTTACGTAATGTCGGCATTACTCCTCTTTTACGAAAAATATAAAATTATATTCTGGGGGTAGTAAACAAAAAAGTTACGATCTTTTTTCAATGTAATAAAACATGGTCAAAAAAACATGCTCAAAATTACTATAAGCTTCTAGAGGTAATAAGAATATTTGTTATTATTTAACCTTTACTTTAATCTGAGCGTTTTTACTTGCTTTTTTTTAATTAAGGAACATTATTTTAATTTATGACCATTTTTTTCTTCTGGTATTCTAAAAGATCTAAGATATTATTACTGGTACTGTAAGATTATCCGCTTAGGAGGGCTGAAAAATATAAAATTATAAGATACAATAATATATTTTTTAAAGAGGTTAATGATCTTCGTGATCTTGTAGAGCAGATCATGAAATTTTGTTAAAATAAAATCATATCGTCTTAATTCTAATTAAATTTACAAATTATAATTTTAGAAGTGTTTTACCAAAAAAAGAAAAAAATCATGTAGCAAATCATTAAAAATTAAGGATATCTAATGACCCAGATAATAAATCAGAAAAATTTAAATTATTTTCATATTATGCTAGTTATAAGAGTTTGCAGTTCATTTAAAATTAAGCTATTAAATTAAATTAAAAATATTGAACTATTAAAACTATTATAATTTAAACGTGCTTGTCCTACTTTTGACTATATCTAATATTGAGTTATATTATATGAGCTCAATGTATCTTAACATTTACACAAGAATAATTTAATATCTATGACTCTATTCTCAATTCTTTAGAAATTTTTAAAAGCGTAGATAATTCATTATTTTTAAAGTTCAGTCTTGCTTTCCTAATTTTTTTTTATATATATGTATTCATATAGGCTAGACTAGCAAAAATATATAAAATTTTAAAATTGTTAATCATATTTTAAGAACTAGCTATTTAAAATTTTTTTCACAAAATCATTGTATTTTTAACAAATACTAATTTAGTTTTTATGTTTACCAATTTTCAAGTTTACCGGAATAATAGATAGTTTTAGAATCTCATTCTCACCCAACATAAAGACCAAATACTAATTATGTTTTTATGTTACACATCAGATTTAAATTTATGTGCATTTTAGTCAACATCGAATGTATCACATCACAGTGTACTTTATACAAAATTATGTATATAAAAACAAATCTTTTGTGCATAATTCTCTATTTATGTTAACTTATATTCAATTTTAACAATTTTAACATTAATGTAATGCAAGTTAACATTACATATTTGATTTTGATCGTTAAACATGTAGCACAAATATTTAACCTCAAATTGACAGTTGAATAAGAAAAATAGGTAAAATTAATGTGGAATAATATTTTCAGTTCAATGATATTAGAAAAATAAATTGTTGTTTAGTGGATCAAAGAGTAAACTAGTCTGGCTGATTCAATTTTCATATGGATTGTAAAAACTCATTGTAGATTTTCTGCTGCTTACAAATTATGTTTTGTAATTATATGGAATTATTAAATTTAGTATTTTTCTAAATTTTATGGGAATTGCAAATACTAGTAAAGTATTTTTCTGCGGTTATAGTATAAGTAGTAGCAATATTTAATCTAATTTTATTAAATTTAAACTATAAAACGTAACAATATATAAAATTATTTTCTATTTATTTAATAATGAATGAAGCGTTATTCTAAAAACATTTCAATGACGGATGCAGGCAGATTGAAACTACTGAGACTTACAATAAAAACAATAAAAATTCAAATAAACATAACAATTTTATATTAAGGTTAATTAGTAAGAGTTACAATGAAAGTGAAACATAAATTTACACAAACAAGAAAAAAAAAATAATGTATGTATAACATTGAACTATTTGGTTTACAAATGACTGGGGTGATATCAATCAAGAAAAATTATGAGTTATATAGATATATTTTCGACAAAAAACTTTATTTACTAAAAAAATGGTTTCTGTAATAACTGCACATGAATGAAAAATATTTCATTAATAATTAAAATAAAATTTGTAAAGTCATGAACTCAATTATTCAATTATAAAATTAAGATATCCAAAGATAACAATCAAATAAATAAGTTTATAATAATTTTAGCTATAGCTACTTTCCAGAGATGTTCAACATCACATAAATTTTTTTCATATAAGATTTTAAAGTTCAAATAAATTGATCAAAATGAAAATTCTAGAATGCTAAGGAAAAATTTTGGATTTTTAATAATTTCGCTGAACAAAAAAATATGAAATTGGTTCATTAATTTATAGTATAGTAAATTTTTAACACTGTAGAAGCTGATTAGTGATTATAGTATCAAATGCCTCTATTTGCTTACTAAAACGTAGAGGACGACACATGACAAAATGTACAACTAAATTTTGATAAAGTTGATAAGCTGGAAAATTCTAAAATCTTATCAAATTAGTTGTTTTATTTTATTACGGATGCTGTCATATTTTATTCTATCTTTCTGTAATATGTTGCATGATTTAGTAAACAAAATTTTTATTATTTTAAATATTATAAATATATGGCGACCAATAATTAATTAATTTTTATTTGTAAATATTATAATATCATATGCAAGTCGAAGTTACACTGTAATTTTAAAAATAATCCAAATCTAAAAAATTATCTCCACAAGATTATATTAGAAGATATTTTAAATCATTCAACAAATTTTCATTTTGTAGATTAATCATAATAAATTTAAATTAGTTAAAATTGTTATTTCAATAAATTCGACAAATTCGAAATGGACAAAATTCGATTAAATTATTTTATAATTATATTTTTTATATTTCAATTAATTGTTCATAAATAAAATTTAACACTTTTCGAGCAAGGAAAACAAATTATTATAGTATTTTTAAATTCACCTGTTGAACTCGTTATTTTTCGAAATTTAATATTATAAATAAAATTATTAGTCTGTACCGTGTTATTCCGCTTATCCGACCGCACGGTTTCGACTAACTGGTTATGATTTAACAAAATTGGAAATGATAATTTCGAAGCAAAAAATTTCCAATTGTAAATTTTCTCTAAAATATTTTTACTGCACTTACTTACACATAAATATTAAACAAAGTGAAATGTAAACTGGTTCTTGCAGTTGTAGCATATAAAAGTATCTTAAGTATACTTTTATTACTCTGCTAAAATTTTATGTATACCATGTTAATGGATAAAAACATCAATAATCTATGATGGTTTTCTTGAAACTTATAAGAGAATTGAATTAAACTATTTTCGAAACTGTACTCTTAAAGTTTAATAAATAAGTGGTTATGAAATATACTTTTATGTGGTATTGGTTCATAAGTTCATATTCATAGTATTTTATCAGAGTAGAGCATAATAAGTTACAAAATTTCTCAGTTTTTGTGTTTATAATTCGAAACACTTGTGAATATCAAACAAGTTTTCTTAACAAAATTTTAATTGTTTGAAATTGAAGATTCGAAATTATTTAATATTAGAGATTCATTCTTTATACGTTAGCTGCCAGATATTTTTAAACACTTATTTACAATAGAAAATATTAATATTGCTAAAACGTTTCCTTTTGGCTCAATTGAATCAAAATCGATAGTCACCGTGTACATAAAAATGTTATATTAATATTTTCAAAAATCATTTACGTATAGATAGTTCAATCAGATGACAAACTGAAAATTCTAAAAGAAAGTTGTTTATTTACTATAGAGAAGATAATCTTCAACTTTCTTTTCTTATTATATTTTCTCGACAAAGTTTTGCATTTTGCCATACAATTGAACTATCTATATGTAAATGATTTTTGATATTGTTCTGTAGATTAAATAAAAATTACATAATGATTTATAAAAATAATTGTTTTTGAATTAAATTCCTTTATTGAATATGAAATATTTGAAAGGATATCTAAAATATTTTTTTCTTTTTATCAGTAAAATTACAATCTTAAGAATAATTTTGTCAACCGTGAGTTACGAAATATTATACATATTTCATAGCTCATTATGCTAAACTTTAAAACGTGTTTTTTACAAAATTTTATTTAGAATTCTTTGTTTGGATTTTGAATAATTTATTTGTGGTAGACTTCATGGAGCGAAATATCTATTATGTAATGAAAAAAAGTTAGAAAATGTATTTTTTGTTCGGATCTTTTAGTGTTAAGTTAACACGTCGGACAAAGATTTAACAAACTAATAAAATGTTTTTTGTATTATGTCTGATTCAGATGAAATGGATAATGTAAAAACATTTTTTATTCAAATTACTCGTATGGATTTTTATTTATATTTTAAATTCCATTAACTTATTTTATGTTAGTTTTGGGAAAATTATAAATAAGATTTTTTTAGAATTTAATTATATTTTCAACAAAATGAAAATTAAATAAATAAAACTAGAGTTTTAGAATAATTTCTATTTTTTATTATAGGTTTTTGTCAAAATTCGTCATAGTTTTATCAAAGAAAATTTTAGTTGATGAAAGTCGTCCGATCAATGCTGGTTTGTTTCATACGCTAATCTTATGTTTTCGAAAAAATTGTAGTTGAAGTTTGAAAATTATTTTGAAATAAACTGAGCGATAGATTTTTTTATAAATTTTACTATATATTATATTAATATTTTAAGTTTCTAATAATACTAGTTTCCAAAAAATCAGTGAATTTTACAATCTGTTATACAACTTTTTTTCCAAACTCCCTTTTTCAAATTGTTCAATATACAGCTATTTTTAAGCAATCTGTTTGTTTTGTATTACATGTCCCAATTATTTGTGGATATTGAATTTTCTAGCACTTGTATAGTTCCCATTCTAGGTTAACTATTGAAAAGGTTGAATACTATTGCAAAGAGGGTTAGGGTAGCTATTTTAGCTAAAAGTTCAAAACTCTGGTAGGCAGTGAAATTAATTTAAAAAAATCATATGCATGGACAGAAGGTAATTATCATGTGTATTACAATTATCGTGGAGCAAGTTTACATAGTAAGGTAACTTTTTTACATATGTACCATATATGCACTAACTGACAGTATTGTTATTGAAATTTGTGTCCATGGCCAAATATCCAGTAACAATAATCTGAAAGATCGCATCAAAAAAACTCCAAATAAACCCATAAGTCAAAAAACTGAAAAGTGGCGTATGAAATAAACTAGCATTGTGCTGATTAATATAATTGTACATGTATTGATTGCACAATGTACATGTATGTATTGATTAGATTCATTAATCTTGATTAATGTCGTCACTAAGTGGTTTTATTCGAATTGATATTTATAAACTTACAATTTAAAATTTGAATATATTTAAAATAACAAATCGATAATCTTTCTATATCAAAGAAGATTTTTTAGTATGCTACAAAAATTCTCGAAAATTAATAAAATTTTCCACATGCAATCAAAATCAATATAAAGTAACTAGAAATCTTACAATTCTAAGAAAATGCTCCTAGAAATGATTTTTCGAATAAATTTTTGACAAGTACTATTAATATATTTAAAATTTCAAAATTTGTAATAAGGAAATTAAATTATTAATTAATTTATAATCTCATTCAATAGAATAATCATCGAAATAGTCAGTGCTTAACAAATATAATCTTTAATTTATTATAAATAATTATTTCACAAATAATTCATTTTTTAGTTTTGATTTACTTTAATATTATTTAATCGTAAATATAATTATTTTCAACTAAATTCTCATAATTTATTACCATAATAAAGTATTGACTTTTATCGCTATTAAATGCACCTAACAATAATTATTAATAGAAGGCAAATAAATTAAACTATTTAGATTAAAATAAATCAATTAGTCAAGTCACTGTTAAGAAAAGCTAATGCAACTGAAACTCTTAAGATAAAATATAAGACAGTGTTAAATAAAATTCAAATTATGGACGTATTATGACTTTAGTTAAAATAATTTTATGTCTTATAGGCAGAAGTTGTTTATCAAACGGACAAATTTTTTAGTATTATTTAAATGAAAGTATAGGATATATAAATATTTTACTAAATGATATTACAAATACAAACTTTGTATGTAGGAATAAATAAAAACAGTGACTTAATGCTAAATCATGTCTGATTTTATCAATCTTATTCAAACAAAAATTAAAAATTGTTATTTAAAATTATTTTTAAATAGCTAACTTTCATGAAAATTGAAAAAATAATGAATTTGAAAATAAAATATTAACGATTATTACTCTTCATAATGAACATTTGCTGATGAAATCATTGAAGTCGACAGATTTATTTATATTTATCATGTAACATATTATATGGTTAAATGAAATTTAACACTTTATATATATAATTTTTGTCTAGCAATTTATATGTAATTTAAAATTGAAACTTTAAACTATAATTAAAAGTATGTAAATAGTTTTACTAAGCAAATCATGTGGGATGTAATCATTCGTCATGATTTGTTCGACATATATTTAAATAGAAATAAACATTTCATGTTTAATTTCAAATAATATAGTATTTTTTAAACATATTTACTAAATTAAAAAAAATATCCACGCACAATTTAACTAATCCTAATAGAAAAATAAAATAAAAATTAGTAATTAAATGAACATGAAAGCAAAACGCCCACGCTAATTATATTTATCTGATGAGAAAAATTTCAATGTGAAAATTGTAAAAGAAAAACTTGAATTGACTGAGCTAAAATCTATGCAAATGAACTAACAACATTGCAATTAAATGTAATAACATTTATAGACTCACTAGTCTAGACATATAGACTTGTAAAATGTAAAAAATCTTGAGAAGAAAAATATATTTTTAAATTGTAGAATTGGTGGAAAAACTGCTTTTCAATTAAAAATTATAAACAATTTTTAATTAATTTAAAAACTTTAAAAATTATATATTTAAATACTGAAATTGTTAAAATTTACTGGTGTTAACGATAAAATGCAATAGCATTATATCATAAGTATTGGTACTATGTCTATAAGGATTAAGCTCTGTCTAAACGAAATTATAATTATAAATTAAAATTGTAAAACATATTATCAAATTAGTATTACATATAAATAAAAAACAAAAATCATATAATTTGTAATGTAATATTTAACATATCCTTTTACATAATGTCCTTTTATGTTATATGCAAAAAAAAATCACACAACTAATTTAACTTTAACTGTATCTTATTTTACTTTCAAGTTTAAAAATAATCTGCCTAAAATATATATGAAAAAAATTATACATGCGACTTTTTCAGTACAAGTTTGTTTGAACGCATGGGCTCTAGAGTAGCTATTTATATATAGAAATTCAAATTATTACTTTACAGAAATACATTTTATATGTCAGCATGAATAAAATAAATATATTTATAAAAACGAAACCAAAAATTGATTAAAATCTTAAAATAAAAACAATTGGTGGAACAAAAAATAAACCAAAACTCGGTTGACAATTTCTGATGATACAGGAGCAAGCATACAACATTTTTGTATGAATAATTGTAAAAAATTTAAAATACATACTACATAAAAATAATTATTCGATATTTTTATATTGCTATTGAAAAGAAATCAACTTTTAGTTGTAGAATTGTCAAAGTACTTGGAACTGGAATAAATTATTTTTCGTTTGTAGGGATCGCTTATATGGTACTTTTATGATTTTCAACTTTTAGGTAACAGTATGAAGGATAAATCAATGAAAGTTATTATAATCTGTAAAATGTATAGTGTGTACAATTATTGTAAATCATTATATTCTTTTGGTATAATAAATAATCTTTTAATGGTCGGTTCAAATTGGTTGACTTTTATGGTTTGAAGGTTACATCACACATAATACTGATTGTTTTTCATGTAAATTTTGTTAACTTTCACAATTCGTTTGTATTATTTGCATATGTATATTGAAAGTTGTATTATAAATGGAAGTATATATCAATAAAATACAAGTAATAGTTCAATTTTATTTAATAAAGATAATATAGATTACTTAAATACTCTAGCTTTGGTCATAAACTATCTTAAAATAACAAATAAATATTTGCTCAGTAATTATAATATTATCACTAAATTATCAAATTTTAAAATCATTTGCTTTCCCATTAAAATTAATTTATTAATCTACACTTAAATGCAGATTTACCTAGAAAATGCAATTCGTCAACGAATTTCATATTGAGAAATAGAAATATTTACTAGCGTCTCTTTTATGATATCTTACGACATAAGAATGCATTTTAACAGTTTCTTGCGCGTAATTTCAAATTTTTAAACTATTCTATTCCATCTCTTTTCATTCCTTGGATAGCCTTTATCACTATCCACCATAAAATTGGAATAATATAAAGCAATATCTATGTATTAAATTTGTAGAACAAATAATTTATCTTTATGGCTATTTTCTAAAGTTTAGTTTTTAAATCTTTTTACAAAATCTATAGGTAAGATTTGTTTATGGATTTAGATAATGAAACTCTCATAATAAATTATAAATTCATATTCAGATAAACTTCATTATTATTTACTATCTCCTTTTCCATTTCTATACATTTTAAATTTTTTTCTATATATACTATCTAGAAAATCACAAAAATAACTATAGTCAATTCAATTTATTAAACAACTGATAATAATCGCACATAAAATAGGGGTCAACATTCAGCGAAGAGAAAGTTTCAACTTTTATGTTTAGTATTAAAAAAACAGTGACAGCATTTTATTCAAATTTATTATTTATCATAGTTGCTGTGTGGCCAAATATCATTTCACTTCATTTTTTTATTGCAAATTTAACGATGTATGTGGGTGCCTATATAGCATAATAAAAAACATGAGTAGCTAAGCTATTTCCTCTTAAAATTACTATGCTTTTCTAGATGTTTAGATTCCCTTGAGATTTGTTGATGTTAAGTTTAGTACTTAAAATGAACTTGACTTACTTTAAATTAAATTAGTGTTGCTGAAAATAAGAGAGTCCTTTATCCTTTGTGAGGAACCCACAAATATTAAGAGAGTCCTTTATTCTTTGTGAGGAACCCTCAAAAATTTGGTACATAAGAAAAGAGATCTTACGACAGACATCGTGGGTAATGAATGTAAAAATCTTACAAAAAGTCATCAAGAGAGACTTAGACAAAACGTCAATAAAGAGGCTATTAAACTCCTATACAAATGAATATAAGACGACTCAAAAAGGTAAAACCTTTTGAACTATTATAAATTAACAAACAAATAAAGCTAGAATTATTATCTCCGGATAAGTTTTTAGAATAACAAGTAAATAAAAAAAAAAACAAAAAAGTAGCTTCAGACTAGATTGCAAATAGGTGCGTGATCTTCTTATGATTTGTCGTTCTCTTGGAGGGTTGGTTTGAATCCCACAATACAATGGGAAACACTCGCGTTGTCATATTAATATTCATTCGAAATTTTCACCTAATCTTCAATAAAACGTTTTTGTATTTTAGTATTCTAATACAGAAAAATAATCTTTAATTTGAGTTATTACGTAATCTATTTAAGTTAGACTATTTATTTATATTTTTGAGAAATTGAAATAAAAAAATAATAACAATTAAAATATTTTCAAATACAAATGTTTTTTTAAATTCAAATACAAATGTTTCTATTATTAAATACATAAAATTCAAAAGTTAATATTTTATTAAGTTGTTTATTTAAATTAAATAAAACCATAGACATAAGTGTTTATGATAAAACACAAAAACGAAATATTAAAAGTTTTAACAGCTTAAAAACAGATTATCTGCTTGCGGGTTCGGACAAAAATATGTTTTGCATGCTCCACATGTCTAGAAAGCCCCGAAATTAGCGGGGGTGCATCATATTTATGTGCAGAGTTTCATAAATTTTAAATTCAGCATTACTGAATTCTAATAACTTTTTTTTTAATGATTGTATAAAAATTAAAGCCAACAAAAATTATATTTTTTTTTTTTTTTTGTAAATTTTTTATATCTAGAAGTTGATTAGATTATCAATATTTTTGTACTCTTTCACTTAGTACAAACAAGAACTAGAGTATAGAAATTAATTTGGGTAGTATTATCATCTTCTGTTTTTAATGAAAGTTAGTACAACAATTGTCCAGTTACCAGTATAACTTAGTTATGGAGTATTTTTGACGGTAATCCAAAAGAAATTAAAAAAATATAACTTTTTAAGTTGACACAAAAATCATATCGGGTATTTAACGTGTGCCACTGGTTCGCTTTCATATATATAATAGTTGAGTTTGTTGTAATATGTTTTTGTTATAAATTTAAAGGCTCAATTAATTTATCCTTCATTTCTTTAACACTATACACTTTCATTTAATCTGATTTATGAAAATTTCGAATTTCACAATTATTATCAAATTTCAATATAAATTATAAATTTTCTTTTCGTATGTTGTCAATTTGAAATCATATTTTGTGGTAATATTGCGTTACGCTATTAGTAATAGATATGTTTTGTGTCGGCTGTATGAAGTGCAGAACTTCATATAATTAATTAGATTATTCTAACTAAATATTTTTTTCTATATGCTGCATGCAGAATTTTGCACATGTATTTCAGGCAAAATAGCCTCCTTTATATTCAAATTCAAATACAAATGTTTCTAATATTAAATACATAAAATTCAAAGTTAATATTTTATTAAGTTTTTTATTTAAATTAAATAATATTCAAAAATTTTATACATACATAAAATATTAAATGTTTGAACAATTTAAAAATTATTCTTTTACTAATGAAAAAATCACCTATAAAAGCTGTTGCAGACTGCACAATATCAACTGTATTTATTTAGAATTTGAACTACATAGTAAGTAATTATAAAAATATTTAAAATTATATTTTATCTGGCAGAATTTGTAAATAATTTTTTTTTTCTTGTTCTAGAATTTCGTAATACAAAAAATCTATAATGCGAGGACTTATCTTAATTGCAATGTTTTGGGCTTTCGTTTCACCATCGGTCTATGCAGTTTGTGTAAAAAAAGAAATGAATTGCTACTACGGAGGTGATCGTTGTTGTAGGGGCTTGTATTGTACAGAATATATGGCCGGATCACATATATGCTTGCAAAAAGGAAATGTGTAGCTTTTTATAAATTTGAAATAAATAATTAACTGAATTCTAATAATTTATTTTATTTTTTTGATTTAAAAAAATTTAAAAAATATAATTACAAATTTTTTAAGTGCAAATAAAAATCATCTCGCATCGTTATATACGTGTACGCCATCATAGATAATAGTTGATTTTGAACAATAATTAATTAACGCTAAAAGAGTGGGTTAAATAAGTGTTTAAATGAGGTATCAATTTAAATAATTTTTTATTAAGAATTATCAATTTTAATATGAAAAATTTATTTAGTTATTTCTATAATAATAAAAATAGCAAATATAAAAAAGTAGCTGCTAAAAATTAGGGGTGGCAAGGCAAGTTATATTCTATTTAAAAATTGAATTTTGTCCAGCAGTGTTTTGTAATTAAAAATACGTTTGTCACAAACATAAAATATTTTCTTGGAAATAGCCATCAGTAAATATAACATAAATTTCCATGAATGTTTAGTACGTATCGGTACAAAAATACATTCTTAAATAAGCATAAAGAAATATAATAATTTAGTCCAAGTTTGACTTTCAGAAGTCAACCTTATAAAATCTTATTTTAATTTTATTTTTCAGTCGATTGAACGTCTTTTATTTGTATTGCCAAAGAAAATATTCATAAGAGTTTTATAAAATTTATTACAATTTATCAATTTGACGTTTTTAACACATTATTCTAAAAATGTGTTAAAAGACAAGGTTATCACCCTTGATCTCTGCGAAGGTAGACATATGCGGCGTAATCAGGAATCCAACCTATGTATACCAAATTTCATTGAAATGTGACGAGCGGTTCGAGGAAATATTGTTGCGCACATGCTAATTTTGCGTACTTGAATGCTTTTTGTTTATTGGATTTTATATATTCGAATTAAACAGAAAAATAAATTTCTCCTATAAATTTAAAGTTTTTAAAACTTGTGAACCGATTATTACTTTATTAAAAATTAACTAATTTGATTCTAATTTTTTAACTGACTATATCAATTTGTTCTAAATAACAATTTGGTTATAACAAAAATATAACAAATTATATCGTAAGCAAAATACCGTCAATTATCGGCCAAATATGATAACTTATTAACTACTACATATAATTATTTGATTATTTTTGATTATCAAAACAAAATTTCCATACCATATTTACATTTTCACATATTTCTCAAATGCATGATTTGAATGACATTATGAATTCTTTATACCCTTTAAAAGTACAAACTTGAAAACATGTAAAAAAAAAAAACGATAAAAATCACTAACAATATAGTTTAAGATACCGTTTTAAATCAGTTAGCATAATGTAAAATAAAATATTTAGTAGCTACATATACATAATATCTAATAATTATTCAAAATTTCACTGGCAATGCAAACATTGAGTACAAGTATACCAACGACGACATCAAAAATTATTTACTAGAGAGTTTATTCGACGGAATGATCTTTTAATTATCACAAATTTGAGACATTTTATGTAATATGTAAATTTATATTTATGCAAAAGAAAATATGGAAAAATTTGAGATACCGAATGAAAAAATAACTTATTGACCTTTATTTTAATAAACAAAACCTACAGGATAAAAATCTGTTACTTTTAGATGAATGTGATAAAAAAATAAGAAAATTTATGAAAAATAATTTTTAAAATTTGTATTAAAAATGGTGTAAATTAATACAAAAAAAAATTATTGTTAATCTCACCAATTTTAAACATATTAAATATGGAATTATGGTTTCACTAACTACTTCAGTTAGCTTGATAAAATAGTTTTGATCGACCTAATTCTACTTTTACTTTTTAACAAATAATTGATTATTTTACTTTGGATATATACTAACAAATCTAAATTCACTTTTATTTCAAGTATTTTATTTATAGATACAGGAAATGCTTAATAATTATGTAAAATCTCGTTATGTTGTATGTCTTCTTTCTTTTATTTATAACCGACATCTTAAATTATCCGATAGTGTTTCTTGTAAAGCTAAAATGTTCGATATGCTTGTCTATAAGTTGTTATACTGTCGTATGCGTTCACATCTTAGGCGTAAAACTTGAAATCAATATTTTTATGTTTTTTCTATTAAACATTTTAAATATGTAAATTATAAGTTTAATTTTAATATTCCCAGAAATATAAAGTCATTTTTGAATGAATAATTTAGTATAGGAAAAATTTATATTTCCAAAACTTAAAATTATGATGCAGATTACTTGTAAATAACTTTTTAATGGGCAATTTAATACAATTTTAAATGGTAACTATAAACTATAGAGTTATAAAAAATTTAAATATTTATAATTAAATTTTTCTTACAACATTTTCCAGATAACATTAACAATTATTTTATTTTATTTTTAAAATGATATTCAAAATGAAATTACAATTACCTGACTGCATATAAGTCGAAAATAAATTATTAAAAAGTAAAATTTGAGTATGTAAATATAGCTAAATTAAAATCCACCTGCGAATACTTAATGTACTAAAAATAATCTTAATTTATTGCAAAATATAATAGCTTCTATGTAACTATAGCAATATCTAAATATCTTAGTATGTAATATCAAATAAAATAATATAAAACTGCATTTCTAAATATTATGAATTAACTTTTAAGTAATTAAAGTTACTTCATTTATTATCATATTTTAAAAAATTATATTTATATTCACAAATTTTAATGGATTGAAATTTATTTAGTCTAAATTTGATTGTGCAGAAATTTACTTCATCTTATTTTAGTAAATCATCTTTTCGTGTATAAAATTGTAATGATGGATTACATGTTTTTTAATTGACATATTATCCTTAAATGTACTATTTGTAAAACGTTTTATTAATCTGAATTTAATTTATTCCGCTGGCAATATTGTTAAATTGTTCCCAAGAAAAAAATTATTTTTATTATATATGGTCAAAATAATAAAACGATGATTTTTTTAAAAAATAAATTACATTATTATTGACACATATAAGTAGTGAAAAATATTAAAATTTAACATGACACTTTTCAGCAGTTTGTTAAACTAATAAAGTAATTTTGTTAAAGTTTAAGATAAATTTAATTTTTATATTGTACAAATAACAGAATTGATTAATTGGTAATCTTTATATAGACACAACATAATGTAATATGTTAAAACGTTTAAAGCAATCATATATTAATTTTATAGAGCTAGCTATTCTGTATTTGGTAATTGTACTCAATTAAGTTTAATATTTTCTATTTCAAAATATTAAACTGCAACTTTTTATGTACATTATATCAAAATTACAATTATAAAAAAATAACATTTCATTTCACAAAATACTTTCCAACATTATAAAATTATTTCTATGATCTTGCCTGTGCATTTAAATTATTTAATTTTGACTAACATTATCACCATGTACATTGAGTCTGTACGAACTTTGACATGCCACGACTGCTCAATTTTGCATAAAAAAATGTAATATGTAATTGAAATACTATTACATTTTAAACAACAATAGAAACAAATATTTTTGAATGAAATACCTTTAAGGTGCAATTTTTATACAATTACTTTCAGTTATATGTTAAAAATCTCTTTCAAGTAACAATTTTTAAGTGTCATTAATAAGGAACAAAAATATGCAAAAGCATAAAAATAAAAGTCGCTTCAAATACTTTTAAAATAATTTTCTAGGTAAATGTTTAGATAAATTACTTAGAGTTTTTGCTATTGTTTGTGAAAATATTTGAAAAATTTAGCTTAGAATCATTTTTTTCTTCCAAAAAAAAATTATGTATTGTTATTTCTTGCTAAATCGTGATTATTGGATTAGAATGATAAACGTTTACTAACTACTGACACTCATGATAGAGCACTGTTTATATATTGGAAAACGTAATGTTCAAAAATTGGTGAAATTTTAGGTATTCTTTAAGGCAAGATAAATTCATGTTAAATAACTATAAAATTTTAAATAATAATTTTTCATCAGAATCTTCTAAATTTGCATAGAGAAAGTTTTATTTTCTGTATAAAGTTAATAAAATATAGAGAATAATGAAACATTAGAAATATTTACGATATTTATTTTTAGAATTTTAAACGATATTTCAATTACACAAATATTTTTTTCACTATTGAAAAGTTCGGTACATAATAGCAGAAACAGGTCAACGCTAATTGCTATCGTACAGAAAATATTAAAACAAATATATCATAAATAATGAAGAAAAATACAAGATAATTTGGTGTATAGTCAAACATATATTTTAATTGAAATACAATTAAAATCTAAGTCAAGTTTAGAAAGTCCAGTAAAAAAAAATTATTAATTTTTTATTATAGATTTACAGTTTACTAAATTTAGTTTATAAATTACAAAATACAATACGAGTATAGTTTCTTGATTATTACGTTGATCATATAAAACACTTAATAACCGATTTGACCAGCGCTGAAATTAAAAAAGTTTCACGAACGTAACTAATGAATATTAAGCAAACGGTGACAAGTAATTCTGGTTTATATCAAATTCATAGAATTTATTAATTTTTTTGACAATTATTCTGAATATGTAATTAAAAATTTCTCTGATCACTAAATTAATTGTATGTTTAATAATAAATATACTTTATTAACAACTTCTTACTGCCTAATGGATGTCACCAGCTTACTTTACTATTTTACTAATGGTTTATAATTTTATACAAAACATTAATATTAAATATAATTCATGTAAGTGTAAAATCATTAAAAAAAAAATACTTTTGATTTTAAGAGCGAAAAATTATAATTACTTAATTAATAGCGTCAAATACTAAAAATAATTGTAGTACGTAGTTATATCAATAGAAGAAAATATTTTGAACACGTATCGTAAACGTTTTTTGAATACGTATATTTTGATCACATAGAATAACTCTGCCTTGTAATCTGTAATTTATTTAAATATTTACGGTATTTAGAAAGAAAAAGTTATTCTAACGCACGTTAACAACTCTTATATGTGCTGAACTTTGAAGGTTTCTTCTGTACTGTCAATATGCGAAAAAATTAATAATTGTCGATTACAAGTTTTTAGAAAATATGCCTTAAACATTTTAAATTATTGATTAATTATTAATAATCCATGCACAATGGATTTGGTCTCTTATGAATAGATATTAGTCTTCAGCTTCTGGTGTGATAATTTCTGATGAATGTTATTATGTCGACTCCGGTCTCCCCATCTTTTATTTTGGTGGCTTACTTTAGTACCTTATAATAGGGTCCACTCAGTCATAGTTTTTGTACGACAATATCTGTTCGAAACACGACTGTAAGAACAAGAACCGAAATCACAAATGTTATCGAAGTCAACATTAATTTATATTAAAAATAGTCTAAAATTTCTTAATTAAAATATTTATGATTTGAGATTAACGTTTTTGTATTGTTGTTAATTACTTATCATAACAAAAACTAATTTAAGCATTGAAATTGTTCAAATTATTTACGAAAACTCCAATGAAATAATTATGCACGCACAATTTGTTTTATTATGATGTAGCTATTAGATATTTTTATTATCAAATTCACATAACGATATTTGTAAGATATTTTCAAGGTTTTTTGGTCACTTTCAAATCTATTTAAGTCTAAGCACGATCCCAAAAATAACATTTTCTAGCTATGTAAACAAAAAGAAAATTGTATAGAAACTTAGAAAAAGTATTTAAAAAAAAGTTGTTACAACAATGTAACATAAATTGAATGTTAAAAATATTTTTTATTTCAATATCTTGAAATATCTTTGAGTTTCATGACCAACGGCTAGTTTAGTGTGGGTGTATTTACCTTGAATTAAGTTTTTTTTATACATTTTATTTAAATATAGACAAAAAATCATCATTACAAATTAAATTTTTAACGTTTTGAAAGTTCTAAGATAAAAGTATGATTAGAATATTAATAAATAAATAAATTAATTTCTTAGCTTTTAGGTTTATTAGTAGATTCATTATTCCTGCTAAGCGAACGTTTATATTTAATTTTTCAAATTAATCTCATGCAGTTCAACAAGTTTCTAATAAAAATATTCAATATAAATAATTTTAATAAAATTAGTATCTTATGTCTCTATAATTTATTGAATACATCACAGTTTAATTTATTATATTTTTATAATTATTTATTAATTAAAAAATTGACATTATAATTATATTTTGTTATGCGAATTTTTTAAAAAGTAATTTATTAATGGTATTTAAACTGACTATTTTAATTAAAAATCAATGGTCAGTTTACAACATAATTTAATTATGTTAATTCGTAGACAATTTGATTTGTAATTATGTATAACATTCAAACATAATTATGTATGAATAATTATATTTTTATTTCTAGGTATACATAAAATATATTTCTAAGTACCATTTTAAAAAAATATAAACATTCACGATATTTTTAAATAAACGTAAATACTATAAGATGTCAAGAGTAATTCCACTGATTTATTAGAGAAAATAAATAAACAGGTTCATAAGATTTTCCATCATTTTCAAAAAATTCTCAAGTTACCAATTTTGAACTGTACCTAAACGTTATAAAAGCTATTAGAGATAAAATTAATGATATTAACTATTTTTAATAATTGATTTCTATAGCAATGAATTACTCTGCACTGTATATTAAAAATATATAGAATAATAATCAAGAATAATAAAAAAATTCGTTATTTATTATCCATCATGAGATCCAAAAAAAAAAAAAAATGAACACCAGAAAATTTAATTAAAATAATATTAAATGAAAACCTTTTTATGTAATTGAAAAACGTGAAGAAAATTGACAGTGAATGTTCTGGACAATCCTTTTAAAGGAATTTTTAATTAATTATAATAATATATATTAGTACAATGTGCTTCAAAATTTATTGAATTAAAATATTCTTATACAATACTAAATTACAAATGATCATCGAATACTATTTTAATATCTAATTTTCTAAAAAATCGATTTTTTTTAAAAAAAATCTGTTTTATAAAAATTATGTAACAAATTCATAAGTTTAACAAATTTGAATTAAAGAAGATAATTCAACAACTTTTCGATACAAGATTGAAAAATGAACTTAATAAAGAAATTAAATATAATAATAGACTAAATATAATTTGGAAATTATACCACAAGTTACTTATAAAATAACTACATAATCCAATCTATACTTTTTCACTTAGGAGGCAATACTTCTGTTCCAAAAATACGTAAATAACACACATTTGGATATAAAAAAATTAATTTTCGTCCATTCAAAAATAGCATTCATTTAATAAATGTCAAATCATGTATTAACTTTTATGTTTATGAAAGCATTAAAAAACACATATTGATAATAAAAAAAAATCAATGAATAAATCTTAAATATTGGAACAATGTCAAGATTACGAAAATTGGTCATGAATGAAAATGAAGTGGATATGCTATAATATAGTCAAATAAGAAATATCATGGCACTTAAAAATTTAATAATATGGCAATTTATTTGGTACTTGTTATTTAGAAGTCGTTCAATTTCACGATTTTGTAAATATTGGATGAGCACTTCCACAAACTTAAAATCATTGAATTTTATCTCTATCTAGTGGCCACCGTTTTGAACTAAATTAAATCAGACAATACGATAGTATCTCAAAATAATAAATTCTCTATGAAACATTTAAATTATACTAAATCAAATAATAATTTTAATTAAAAATAACAATTTTAATTACATGACAGTATTCAAAAATACATTTACCACTGTACTAATTTAAATTTCAATTCCAAATTAAATCTACGATTATTTTTTTCAATATAAAATGTAATTCAGTAAATATTCTTACATTTTGCTTGTTGTTTTTTCAAACAAGTTGATTGATATTTTAGTGATAGACAGACTTAAAAATATTCACCTTATTTAGTGAATTTTTTAAAGTGATGTGATGGATGCTGTTAGGAAATATTGCTACTTATTTTCATATTTTATTTGGATCTCATGAATATATTTGTAGACATTAACTAAGCAAAATATTGATAATTTAAAAATATTCAAATAAATAATTTAAATTTTTTTTTATATTATGTTTAAGCAAATTTGAAAGATATTTAAATATTACATAATTATGTATTCTTTTTCGCTGCATTGTAATTTAAGTAAAAGCAAAAATATTTTTAAATATCGACTGTTTAAAATTTCATAATATTCATGAGGAATACAATTTTAAAAAATACACAAACACTGTATCTATTTTCATTTTTAGATTAATTAAATAGTTCACTAACATTTGGTACATTCAGGCCATCTAAAGAGACTTTGAATAGACAAGTATTAATTTTGAATAAGTAACAGTGTGTAGACACATTTAACATTAGTAGATTAAATCTTTACAAACTTTTCATATTTACGAGTACAGTATTTATATTACTTTATTGTGATTCTTAATTTCTCATTTTGTTCATGTGTACGTTTCATATCGTATATTCTCTGGATGTACTAGAAGGGCTAGAACTTGAAACGAGAAACTTCGGAAACTACAACACTCTACTTGGTCCTCAGATCCCGCAGATACTTTTGAAGCTCCTTCCTCCAAAACTGCAAAAAAAGTTTCTTTTTATGAATAATTAAACCAACTTGAGATAAGACTGAGATTTACTTAGCCATGTGACTGAGATTAACTTAGAAAATAAGGAAGCGTTATGGCCGAATTTCAATTTTAAGTGCCCGCCTGTCTGTCTATATAATCTACCATTTTTTAAATTTATCCTTTTAAATATCTTCAAAATTCCATTTCAACTTTACCAGTACATTTCAGAATTGTTTATCATCCATTGACAACTAGCTATTCATATTTCAAGTATGGTGCGAGTTATGCAAAGAAAAATTCCACAAACAATAATTAATTGGGACCCTTAACCTTACAAATCTTAAGAAATTATTTTAACTCGTATAGTTCTTTTCACTCTTATATCTCATTGAAGTAAAAATAGATAAATAGTGAATTTTATATTATGCGTATAGTAGATAAATTTCCGTTCAAGAACCACCTAAACTATTATAAGAGCTATAATTTTGAAAAGAACATTATCCATAAAAGCGTGGCTTTCATTAAACAATATAAATCATTTTTTTCAAGGAAATATAGAAAAAATTATGAAGAATTTTTTTGAATGATTAATTTGTGTGCATTGGTTAAGTAGCATTATTTGGCGGATTATAATTTGTGCAGATTGTTAATACGACCTCCGGATAATTTATCATGGTATGTATGGTAATTTAAGAATTATATACTTTCAAATTGATTCTTGTAATAAAATCTTTTGTGGTTGATAGTTATGATAAATAATTCCATATTTGCAGATTTTTTTGGTTTTTTAATATTTTTTTAAGGAGCGGAATATTATATTTTATAAATTACCTTAAAAGTGTGCAGATTATACAATACAGACTTTAAACATATTGTATATAAAGTGATTACCGTGACTTTCGAGTAGTGATATATGTTAAATTTATTTAGGTAATGTTCTGATTTGACTGTGACCATGATAGATAATTAAAATATTTTAAATAATATTATATTTTTCATTAATGTGTGAATTAACACCAATTTCAAGATATATTTGTATGAATTAATTTTAGAGTGGTTTTAAGACATATATTAAGCCATTTTGAAGGAAATCTAGTTTTAATATTATCAAACTATCATAATTAATTATAGTTAATAAAGATTTGTATAATTTAAAATATCAACACAAAAATGTAATTGTTATACAAGTTTGAAATAAGACAGGCCATCGACTAATATTGAGAATCATTGGGATTTATGGTCTAATTTATTGATAGAAGTATTAACGAATGACATTTTAAATTATGATTAAATAATTTAAAATGTAATAGATAAGTGGTTATGACCAAAACTCTTCCTCATAACTCACATTATTATTGATGTTCATCATAATTTTGTTAATTTTAAAATCTATATATTTCACAATTATTATTTATAATCATTAACTAATTACTTTTAACTATTTACTTCCATTTTGCTGCTCTTATAATTATTTTGCTAATATACATAAAATGTATGTGCATACAGAAGAGAACCTGGGGAAACCAGCAAAATAATAATCTTTTTCATGTTAATTTGTAATTCCTTTTAATACAATTTTCTTTCCAATCAGGTGCTTTCACAATTATAGTTAAAACTATACAGGAGATACCAATTAAAGACAGTTAACTGAAAAATGTTGTACATGATAAGATATACCACTGTAAAGAAGAACAGTTAAATACACTATTTAATACGAATACTTTCTAAATTTAACTAATTCTATTTTTTCCAAGAATTTTTATGATTAAATTGTCATTTAAGTGAAATCTTTTGTTTAATGTCCTAAGTGAAGTACATTTAAACTTAAAAAATTACAAATAAGTTAGAAATTCCTTACAATTCTTTTAATTAAATTAAAAAGAAATTTGACATGTACCTTTAGGATAGCAACTTGTAATTTCTAATATTGAAAAAAAAAAATATTTTTCTTTCCAATTTTCAATAATTATAATTTCATATTAACTAATAATCAGTTGTTTCTGTAATTTCACATGTGAAAATATAAAAAAAAAAAGATATAAATGAGCTCCTACACGCGCAAGTATCTTTTTTTTTTGGATAATTCTATATTTTATCAATAAAATTTTGAGTTAATGCTTAATGCAAAGATTGTAAGAGTGAACAAAGAAGAAGTCGCTCATTTCAATTATTGTTTAACATAAAATTATGTGTAATAAAATTTTACTGTGTAATATAAAATCATAAAATATAACATTTATTGCCCTTGAAAAAATAGATGAAATTTTAGTTGTTGGTATTAAATATGTCATAAAATATTAATTGTCCAATTTATTACTAATAATAATGGTAATCAAGAATATATGTAACAGACACATTAGTAATACTTAAATGTAATTGCCAGCATCGATCGTTGATGCGGTGGAGCAACTTCGTTGATACAAGCTTCCACTGTTTACTCTATCCTTTTTAATGATCTTTTTTTGTTATTTCTTTATGTTTGGTAGTAATGGACTTGAAGTCGATTAAGAAAACTATAGTCTGAACAAATTATTTGTAAGATTATGAAAAAGAATTGGCGTACACTATAATTGTATGTGTTCCATATTGAGTGGCTATGACCAAGAATATTGTGAGCGGATACTGTATAGAGATAAATCCATAAAATAGAATATGATTATTTTACTGTCGACATAAAATGGCAATTTCCTTGGAATATAGAAAAGTGATATTTGTTGATTACATGTAAATTTATAGTTTGTGACTTTGAAAGACTAATTTTATATATACAAAAATAATAGTGCAATTACTTTTACAATTACATTATGTTTAAAAATAAAAGTGACATTGTACAAATTACATAAGTACAAAAATTAATGACTGAAAAGTTAATCAAGGAAAAACTCAAGTTTTGTGAAATATATAATTTTGTAAAAATATTGGAATGGAAACCAAAGAAAAAATGGTTTTGGTAGGTACTTTAAAAAATTTTTATAACATGAAAATATAATTCCTTAATTATTCTTCTTTTCATCTTGTATGATCTGTCTGTAAGTATAATTCTCCTCAATACTAATTAGACCGACATATCTTAGCACATTAGAACATACCATTACGTCAACGTCTAGAAATTTATTTAATCGTTTTTTATTCTTGAAAATTGAATTTCAGCTTTTGTATAAGCTTCAAATTTGATGAATCATTAACTACTTTTAGTTTTTTTTAAATATTTTCTGGTTTCTGGTTTTGGTTTGAATTAATCTTAAAAAAAGTTCATAGTTTCGGTACTTGTTTTTTGGTTAGATGTTTAATTTAAACCTGGTTTCCATTCCTGCTAAAATTATTGAAGCATAAATGTAGTATTTTAATTATATTGCAATAAAGAAAAGCAAAAAACAATTATTACCTACTAAATATTTTTTAGTTTTTATATTAGAGGGTCTCTAATTTCTGGGTAAATTGTTTATAATTAGAAATTCAAAGGTTTTCAACATACACTTTACAGTGTTTTGAAATTACTTGTGTAAACAGTAAAATTTAATTATTTCGACAGAAATTAAAATTTGTTGACCTTCATTTCTAAGTTAAAAACCAATAAAAATAATTGAAATTAAATGTTTTATTTTGGCATTTAGTTGTTTACTAATTGGTGCTTTTATTGGGGATAGTTATTTTTGTTTCACATTTAGAAATTACTTTAATAATCATTTCAAATTATCGGTATATTTATACTTTGAAAAATATTTTAAAGTGTATTTTAGGAAATTAGTATCATTATTAAATTTTAAATTTTCCATTATGCGAAAAAAGTTAATCAAAATTTCTAAAGTCTATTTAAAATTATGAAATATATCCAATTTAGTCCCTAGGAAGAAAAAAGTTCACTCTTTTAAAATTGTTTAGAATTGGATATTATTAATTACTTAATTTTTATTAATAAAATTTCAATGTAACATTTAAGACAATATGTTTTTGTGTAATACCTTTAAGAATTTATTGGTTTTATATGTAGGCGCCATCAATATTCCATATAAATAAATTATGACATTTGTCGCGCCATAAAATAAACCCACGCATAAAGAAAGGCACAACATATTAGATTATGATCGGTAATAATTTAAATCATGTTTCATAAAATTTCTTCCGTATAATAACATATAAAATTTCATTAAATTATTTCAATTATTCCTATTTTCATAAATTATTTTCTTTATTCTGTGAGTGTGTCAAGATATTCAAAACTGAAGAATAGTTGAGACTATGAAATGATAAAAATTTATTCTAGTTTTTGGTATTCTAATAAATTTGTAAGTTTATTAGCTTTAGCAAACTCAAGAGTTTGTTATAGCAAATTCTCTTTAATAATTCTTAGAAAATATTTGCAAACATTTTATATTTAACATAAATATAAAGCGAATAAAATATCGTATTACCATTTTTACAGTCTTTAATTTACAACCAAATTTATTTATGTTTTTAGCATATTAATTAAATTGTTTTGGACAATTCAGTCTTCAGAATAAGTTAAATAAGAAGCTAAGATATAATAATATCCACTTTCTTAATTAATCTTAATTTAATTTGGAGACAAATTTCCGGTTTTTGGTAAATGTAACAAAAGCGTAATACATTTTTTAATTTTTTTTTTGTGCAATAATATTTGTGTAGTCCAGAACCATTTTTCTATGTACATACACCAGAAGCAATATTGAAAACCTTAATTGTTATAAGTCTTACTTTCTTTCATGTGCAATCATAAACATAAACTTATTATATTTATGGTATAATTTACCATCGCGGAACTAGTGTAGCTATATAATTTCAAAAATAACAAATGTATTGGGTACTTAATGAATTCGTACTCGTACTAATACTTAATGAAATGGTGAGTCTATGAGGTGTGAACTTTTGTTTAGCGATTCTTTTGTATCAGAAAGTCAAAACAAAATTAACATGGAATTAAAACCATTTTTGGAATCAAATCATCAGACGTATTTCTTAATTTATTTTATAATCAAAAATAGTATCCTCAAAATAAATTACAGCTGTTGAAGTTAATGTGATGAATTTGTAATGAATAACCCAACCCATCAGACTATGTAATGACCACCGACTCTATCTGATCCAGGAAATATTATTTATATTTTTCTGATTAAAACTAGAGAGCGTGGTTAGTAATTTTTAATTAATTACGCTATTAGGATTCTCAGATTGTATATATAAAATAATTTTTATATATTATTAAAAATATAATCTTAAAATTTTTGATTGAGGTATAAAATACTATATCAATTTAATTTAATATTTTAAGTTTGAGAAGACGAAGAAGATAGAAAATATCAAGATTTATTATATAATTGAATGAAATTTAAATGTAGTACTTTACCTAAAACTAAATTTACAACCTCTTGATAACATTTCAAATCTGCAACTAGCACAAATTGCAATCAATCAAACTTGATTTGGTGACATTACTTACATTGGAACGGAAGTATAAAAATAAATAAGTTTAAATAAAGTGATTAAAGATTTCAGTATTTTCACATATACTTTTTTTTACTAAGAATATTATTTCACATCACAAATAAATTCTCTTATTTTATAAACGGATGTCACTATACGGTGAGTGCATGGGTCAATAACAACAGTTCCCTTTAGGTTAATGATGCATTTCGTCTGGAAAACAGAAAGTAATAAATTACATTTGTAAAAAGTATTATGTGATTTTTTTTATATTTAAATTAAGTAATGGAAATTTTATAGATAAATACGTTTAGGTGATTGCAAAAGTAATAAAAAACTTTGATGAGAATTTTTGTATACTGCATATAGAAACGAAATAATAATAAAAAAAATTAGAAATATAGAAATAACGTAAAATTCGTAGATTAAAAATTTGATCGAAGAAAATCTCATTACTTTATTTTTATATAAAAATAAAAAAATATTGAAATGAAATTCTGATATTAATCTTATAAAGACCTTTTTCAAGCTTATGACATTAACCATTGGGCTATTCTTGAGTTATGATGACGAAGAGTATCAAATTTCGTATTATTGAAGCAATTTTGTTATAAAAAGGTGTGATAAAAATTATAACGAATGTGGTAAAATAATTCTCGGTCAATTATCAGTGAGTATAAAAATAAAAAAAAAGTAACACGTCCACGTCCCCTTACATAAAGTTTACATATGCACAGCACATTCAGATTTGTATGAAATTTGCTACACTGGATGGTCAGTAGATTCATGTCCGATTAATATATCATGCTAAAATGGCCATGCTAAAATATATAATAATGTTCTTATAGAGCAGTAATTATCTTTTGATTTGAATTAAATTTTACACCCATTATAGTTACTTCTTGGTTCCTGTAGAATTAAAAATCGGTAGTTCAGTGGGTCAATGTTAAAATCTCCAATTACATTTCATAAGATCAATTTATGTCTACATCATACAGTAATTGTTAACCTAACAAACAAACTCACATTTTAAAATAAATTTTAATTTATAAGATTTTTAAATTTAAATTTTTCTGCTGTGAAAACTTGCATTGTTTTATATATTTTCACAAAAGAAGAATCAAAACGCTTAATGTTCTGGTTATGGCTTTAATTTATACATGAAAATATTAAGAAATCTGAATTCTTATTTTGCACTTAATTAATTTTATTTTCATAACTTGTATTTGTGATATTCGCAATAAATCTACTTTTTTTTTTAAATTTTTATTTTATTAAAAAAATTGACACTTAATAACAACATTATTTAGTCCTTGAACCACAAAATAATTTATTGCCTTCCTGTAACTATTTCAAGGGAAGTCAATATCATTTATAGCAATATCAAATATTGTTGTTTTTATGCTGTTGAATTACTATGCACTGCATTTTTAAAATAAAAATCTTATATTATCTCGAAAAATATATTTCAAACTGTAGTCTTAAATGAAATCAAATTCACAGGATGAAAGCAAATTGAGTTAAAAACATAAATTATCAAACATATAATATTAAAAGAGCAATTTAATCGGAAATGGAATAGTTTTGTATGTAAAATATGAAAAAATTATAAAACTTTTAGAAAAATAATTGGAATACTTAAACTTATTTTAGTTTAAAATCTATATTTTTATATGAAAGTGAAAATTATTTTAATTACAATAATAACTGCAACTCATTCAAAAGTTAAATTAGTACATTTTCATAAACGAGTACTATTTTATATATCTGTAATTTCTACTGGTTAACATTTTTATGTTAAAATCTGAAATTTATTTTTTTCTGTTAAAATATAAATCTAAGATGTTATTAATTTTTTGGTTATAAATAAATAATATTCAGTTGCAGTATTATTTATGCTCTTGGAAAATTTTACGACTTTATTTCCAGTAAATGTATAAAAATAATCAATTAAAAACTTTGATTAAACATAATATAAAACTAAAATTCTTTTCACAGTCAAGTGAAAATTTTTGATATATAAAAATGCAAGGGAAAATAATTTCATTTCTATTATGTTTATTGATATTATTTTATACTTTTTTCCATTAAATGCAATCAATCAATCAAACTTTCTTAATTACATTATGTCAAAATAAAGGTAATGAAGAAACGAACAATTAAATCCCCCAATAATGATGTTATTTAATACAATTTATTATAAGGGCCTCCACAATTTCAATGTTTGTTACATTTACTTTACCCATTTTTTTGTGAATCACAAAACATATTATTTATTTAGCATAATTTTTGGTAATATGCTGTCATAAAAATGAATTATTTATTTGGTTCTTCAAGAGGTTAGACGGAAACAACTTTATTAAAGTATAAATAAAAAATTGTGATTTATTTAAATTTTTTGATCACCCATAGAAATAAATTTACTTTTTATTCACATTCATATACAGGCACTTAATCGGTTAGCTTTTTAAAGATAAATGATAATTAAATTTAAATTTTCTTAATATCGCCCTAGCTAGCAATAATTTCTGTTCATTCGTGCTTTCTTAATAAAAATTTTTATGTCGCTGTAGGGCGCCAAATATAACACCGACAAAAAGTTAACAAGAATTCGTTGTTTTGAAAGAGGTAAAATATTTTATAGTCAAATTAAAAATTATCATGGTTAATTAAATTAATAAATTTAGTAAATTATCGATATAATAAAATAATAAAATTTATATTAGATTGTTAATTATTACTAAACAAAAATTAAAATTTAATAACCGATATAGTAAAAAACAACAAAATAAACGAAAATTCAAGTTTGTCGCTTAACATTTTTGTTATGTAAACTAAAAAATTATATCGATTGGCAAAATCTTATATTCATTACTTCAAGTAATTGAAATTAACTAAACATTTTTAGTTTATTTATGGTTTTTCGGGTTTCTAAAAATAAATGCTAATGAGTTTAAAAACAAAAAAATATTAAAAGAACTTTGACATAAAGACCCAAAACATCACAAATTAATTTCATTTTTTTTCGGGATTTCAGGCTAACTGCGTTTTCAGTCTTTGTATTTGTTATATTGACCTTTCTTTCTTATTAACGAATTTAATAATAAATACAATTTCGTCATAGTAATTTAATTAATATTTATGTACCTACAAATTAAATTTTATTTTCCATAAAGCACCTCCGTATCCAAACTAAAGAATTTACTACTCATCTAATTAATAATAAAAAAATATAAAGATTTTTATAAAATTGAACAATTAATTATGTTTTATTAAAAAAGGTTTTAAGGTTAAAGGTAAAATATTTAAATTATTAATTAAATTTTAATATCCTTCATTACAAATTTCTTAAAAAATTATATGAACAAATAATTTGAGAATTTTTATACAGTGCTATTATCTAATGTGCCAAGAATGGATAGAATTTGAACTTAAACCTTTTTGTCATAAATCTATTAGGCACGCAAATTTGTCATGCAAATTCCTTATTTTATTAGAACATTAAAAACTTAAACCAAATAAAATTAGTGACTATTGAAAATATAATTTTTTTAAATATGAATTATAATTAAAATAAAAAATATGTTTTCTCGCTATATAATTTAAAGTATTTATTAAGTCACGGTTTTTTATATACAAACAAAAAATTACAGTTTTTAATAACATTTATTAAGTATCAAAATATCAACAAATTCTTTTTACCTAATTTGTTATAGCTTCAGTCTAAAAATATCTTCAATTCATTCATAAACATTTTAAAAAGTTTTTATTTAAAAATCTTATTATAAAAGCAATATAAAAATTTGATGATTACCAATTTTTTACTACAAAATCAATTTTACCATAACTTTTTTTTCTAACCATTCGTCGAAAGTCCGCAATACAAACCGATACTAACGTTACCGTCACGTGTTAACAACGAATTTAAATTATCTTGTATTTTTTTGTATAGCTTAAATAAATATTTATTGGTAAATTATTATTACAAAATAAAACAGAATTTTGCTATTTTGAAGATTAATAATAAAATAATCTTATCATAGAAATAAATTACTTCAAGCTTTAAAGGTTTAAAAAATATTTATTTAGCACTGAAATGTTATAAAAATATATTTTTTTATTATGCTGAATTGATACTCGGGTGTGTCATTATTATTTTTTTTTTAATTGGATGATAAATAAACGGAAATTCTTAAAGGATGATAGAAATTTATATTTATTAGTCATAGTGAAGATAATTAGATACATAGTTAAATGATTTTTTATTAAACCAATTAATTTTTGTTAAAATGCATTTTATATATACAAGAAATTGACTAAATTGCAAAATATATTATTTAATAGTTTTTAAAAGAATTGAACAGTAATTAAATGGATTAAACTAGTTAATAATTGATAGTAAGCTATTATTACACGGTTATGCCTATCCAAAAGTGTGTAAATGTCGAAATAGTTTACCTGACGGAAATAGTTATTATTACTATTTTAGTATTATAGTATGGCCCTCTGGGAACTGGAATATATTAAAATAGGATAATCTAGCAAAATTGAATTTTAAGAAACTTCCAAGGAGTTCGTAAATATTTTAAAAGTAATAGTAAAAGAAAACTATAAGACCATGAAACCTCAAATGTATTACATTCATAAATACCTGTTTTTACCTTTAATCATTGTAATGGAAAATCAATTTTTTATCTTGAAAGTTGAATAAAGGAAGTGTTGACAGAGATTGAAAAGAGATTGTGTATGGTAAAATTGGTGTGGAAAGTGTTAGTTTAAAAATTATATAGTTTTTTAATAGGTCATGGTTTGCTCCAGAAACAAGATAATCATAACAACTTATAGTCATGCTGAAGCTCCAGCAAGTCGTCTTTCTATTTATTTTATCTATTCGATTAAAACTACACTATTTTCAAAAGTAAGTCAAAAATAATGGCCGTAAAGAAAAATAATCAATTTAATATTAAATTCTTTTACACTATTATAATTATAACATTTTTACTAAACATATTTTAAAATGTTGCCTTAAGAATTTTTCTAGATTATTAAATAATGACTTCGTGTAGCATATTTTTAGGCAATTACAAAATAATAAATTAATTATGTTATTATGATTTATTTGCTGTTACATTTGGAAATGACAAAATAATTGTATTTTAATTGAATTTTTGTAGTTTTAATATTCGGCGTTTTATAATAATTGATGATTTGAAATTAATTAATAAATCAGAGGAATGACCCAGGGCCAAATAACCAAAAACAAGTTTTGTATTTGGGATGTTTATTTATATTATTTTTTATTATTAGTTAAAAAAAAGCATAATAATTTTTAATTTGAATTTATGAAGACCAACAAAAAAGGTAAAATAATGAATCTTCTTCATTAGAGACTAGATTATTATATAATTCTTGTTCTTCTGCTATTAAGGTAACCTAGCATGGATATGAATGATGATTTATAAAATATAATACCATAAAAAATCAATGATAAATAAGTAATTTAATATTTGGGGTCGATATAACACATTTAAAAAAGTTGCACATATTTTGAATTTCCAGAAAGAAAAACATTAATATAAATAAGAATTTTCCTTAATACTTTAACAACAAATTTTCAAATTAGTGAGTACAATATTACCAAATAATCTGTATACATAATTATAAATTAATACTAAATTATACAAATGACAGTAATATACCTCTAGGACCATTAAATAAAAAATGGTCAAGTTTAGATGTATCAAAATAATTTATTTATTTTGAAAATATTGGAAACTAAATTTTAAAGGTTTCTTTAATTTTATATGGTATGAGAAAATATAGAAAATTGATTATGACTTTTACGCAAATTTAAATGAAAACAAGACAGTACTAAAGCATAGACAAGCATTTATGATTTATCGTACATTTTAGTTTTTTTTTTCTCGAAATATAGTACATTACCATCTGTTAGTTTTACAATTTTTAATGAAGAAAGACAGACCATAACATGACAAGATTTGCTCCGCTTGAACAGAATAATGTGGGTATACATCACAATTTACGTTCGATGTATTATTTGTTATTCACCTGTTCATTTTTCAAATAATCTTATAGATAAGAAATACATTTAATATAAAACTGAATTATAATTTAAAGTAGGAAATAGTTATATGATTTCCAATTTAATTATTAATTACTTCTGAACATTTATTTGTTCAACAATTTAAGTAATCGTATTTACGAAATAGTTTACCAAAATAAAAAATAATATTATTTTGTAATCTGAAAAATGTTTTGGTGAAAATTTAGAATTAGAAAACGAAAATATTGAATTTTTAAAAACATGAATTTTGGTTTCTTTGTAGGGTTTGGCTCGAGAGTTTTTTATCAAAGTGTTTATAAAATACAATAAAGTTTGAAACGAAGCCATGTATATGATATCTAATTAAGTATATGGTAGCTGTAATTTATTACTATAATATAAGATTTATCATTTTGTGAAAATGGTTCTGCAAATCGACTGTATAAAAATAATTAAATACAAAATCTTGTTTCTTTATTATATGTTTGCAATATTGTAAGCAATAGAACCAACCTATTTTGATACATTTCATAGCAATACAAAAATCGAAAAACCCCACAGCAAGCAAAATCAATAAGAAAATTCTTATAATTATATTATCTTACTGATCTTAATAGTAAACATAAAATTAAATTTTCTCCTATATTCAATGTTGACCTTTATTCCAAGCGATTTTGATCGTTTGTTAAAAATTATTATTAAAAACCGCAAAATATGTAAACAAATTAAAACTAAATCACAGTTGAATATCAAAGAAAAATGAAATTGGTTTTGGTTAATAGTTTTACAAAAATGAAAATTTTGGTTCATTATATGTCGACAAAATAGGTTTTGGTTTGTTTTTGTTGGTAAATGTAAAAGGAGGCAAATATATTTTCCAACACATTGATTTTTCTAAAACGTAATAAATGAAATTTATAAAGTTTTTCTTTGATTTATGCGGTTTTCCTTGGTTTGTGCATGTAAAAAGCATTCATGAGATAATTTCCATAATTATTTTATTTCCTCTAGAGTAGAGTGTCATTATTTCACGTTTCTATATACAGTTTATGGTCAAAATTTCCTGGTACTGTTTTATGGCGAAATTTTTATGGATAGTGTTACTTTGGTGTAGAAAAAATTCATTATTTTTATTAATCCATAAACTTATTTATTTCATTAGCCTCAATTTGTCATTTTATTTTATTTAATTCAGTCTAATAAAATCAAAATATGTGAAGAATTTTAATTACTTTAATTTTTTACCCTTGAATTGACTAATCGATTTAGTTTTATCTAAAATCTAAATAGTTTAATTTATTTCTCCTGTAGCAATAATATAGCAACATTTTAATTATTGTCCGCATAAATATTTGTAATGACATAAAAGTCCATTTACTTTTGTATCTCAGCAATAAATTTTGTGGTCGTATTTATTAATGATTTGATTTTAAATATTGTTTGATATATTTAATTTTAACGAGTAATAGTGTCTCTACGGAATTAAGTATATAAAATAAATTAAAATTATAATTATATTGAAGTTAAATTGATGTAAGAATGCTGTTTTGCTGAAAATTGATAAATAAAATTAAAAGAAATATTATAATTCACTAAAAACCGGATTGTAATAGGCTGATTTCTTTATACAATTCTTCTTGAAGTCATTAACATAAACTTAAATAATTCGAAAATATAATTAAATTTATATTTAAAAAATTTAATAGAAATTGAATAAGTGATAATCTCACAAGCAATAGTTTTGCAATTAAATCCGGCTATAAAACGAAACAGGTCATATAGAAATATTTTTTAATTTTTATAGCCACAATTTTCATTCAAATTTAAAATAAGGAAAATGAAAAACAAATTAAAACCGCCGTCAAAATATCTCCACATAATGCGGTAACCTCTCGAATTATCGACTGTCAAGGTGAGCATTAGCAAGATTTTTTTTTAATTTGAAATGCTAATTGAATTCGTTTTATTTTACTCATTAAAAAATCTGTCATTTAGTTGTATTTGAGGATATGTAATGAGAGCCATATGATAATATGCATCTAAAATTCGAATATATTCAACAAATTAATTTACATTTTTATTTTTTATTTTCTAATTAATTCACTTTTGTTTGTGATAGTAATAATTAATTACTAGAAAATTGCTTTAGTGTCTTCCTATCTTGTAAATCCTAAATAAAAATAACCAAATATATCATAAAATCCAATGAAAATTCTATTTTCTGTTCATTAAAAAATTATGTTAAATTGAAATAAAACAAAAATTATGAATAGTATGTGAAAACCTTACAAAAAACATTATAAATATTGATAATAATAAAATAATGACTAATAAAAATGTTGTAATATTTCTGACCCAAATTTTGAATTCAAGATTTTCTAAAATTTTGACACTTAACCAATTTTATACGTTTATTTTCAAATATTTAAATGAAGTGTTCAAGTGTGAATTTGTTAATAATTCAAATTATTCCATTGAAATCTAATTATGATCATAATTTAATTAAACCATGTGAAAATTATATGAATAATATTAAGTTAATTATTTCGATATTTTAACTTTTAAATTCTAGTTTTACTTAACTGTGTTCAATTAAGTAGTTATTCAATACTGTGAAATGTAAATCAATTGATAAAATGTAAAAATGATATAATTTAAAATCTGAAACATTCAAATTTAAATGAAATGAAAGTAAAATTTAATGATGTTGTATAAAATTTCGTAATATTACTGAAATTAAGTTTAAAATAATAAATCAATGAAATTTTATTACTTCAATGAAATTTTGCAATGTTTTGATGAAAATTTTAATATGCTTACATGTGCGAAAAATGAACACTGTAACATAACATTCGTGATATATTTTTCAATGAAAGTTCAATTTTTTTATGCTTTTTTGTATTTTGTAAATTTGAATGTTATTATCACTACATGTTTTTATTTAATAATAGTTTTACTTAAAAATTATAATTTAGAATTATCTTTATAGTTTTTAATATTTTTCTCTGTCTTTCAATAGGCGTGATACATTTGTCTGATATTGATTCGGGATGTGTAACATATGTTAATTTGTGTATCTTATACATTACATACATACACTTCATCATAGATCGCTATTTAAATGAACAACGTTTACAAATCGTTCATTATTTCCTCAAAATTCACGTTCAATTGTTGAAACTGAAAGAGCGATTTGCGAATTTTATGGGTCAGCACATTTCTGGTTGAACGAATAAAATTTGGGATAAAAATAATGCACATGCATTTGAAGAAGTTCGAGTACATCCAGAAAAATTAAATTATTAGTATGCATTTCATTCTGGTTGTGTTATCGGACCACATTTTTTCAAAAAAGATGTTGGTAACAATGTTACTGTCAATAATGGAGTTCAATATAGATAATAGAGCAATGCTGAATTATTTTTTCCCTATTAATATGTAGTTTCAACAAGACGATACTAAGTGAAACAATGGATTTATTGCGTGATAAATTTAATGATTCATTTATTTTACAAGATTGTGTGATTTAACACTCTTAGAATATTTTTTGTATGGGTATGCTAACTTATATTGGCTTATCCAGGTAAACCACAAATTCTTCATTCACGCGAAGTCAATGTCGAACGAGTTATTAATGATATTTTAGTCCAACTTTATGTGAAAAAGTATGCAAAAATTACGGTATATTTGAATTGTCTTTCTCAGACGTAGTCATGGTGGTCAAATGAATGAAATATTCTTCAAAAACTAATTTATAGGAACATTCTTCAATACGTTTTTACTATTCATAATTTTTGTTTTATTTCAATTTAACATTGTTTCACCACGCTTAATGAAATACGCTTTACAACAAATTATTTTATTTTTATATAAGGTAAGCGATAAAACTATTATCAGTTAATTAATAAAATGTATCGATAAAAATGATTAATACATTAAAAAGTTTATATAAAATTAATAATAATATGACCAACGCCTTAACAATTTCTTATGCTTAAATCCATAAATATAAGCATTATTGTGAAAACCTAGGTATCATAAAATTGATTAATCAAATATTTTGGAGATTGAGTCAATATCTTCAAAAAAGTATTATGTTTTTAAATAAATATATTATTGAATTAAAATACTTAAAATATTAAATTTCAGTTTAGCATAAAAAATCGTGAAATCATATTTCTTGAAAAATAAAAAATCCTTAATACAGAATTTAAATAATTGTTTAACTGTTATACCACCAGATGTTATGGTTTTATTTCTTTAATTTCCTTTGTTCAAAATCTAAATATTCTAATATACTAAAATTCACCATTACATTTTCCCTAAAACAAATAATAAAACAATTTTTTTTCGAATTTCAAATTCAAATAAAAGTAATCCATTCGAGTTATTTAAATAAAAATGTTCTTTTGTACAAGTTCAATATCCATTTTTTAAAGAATAACAATCTTTTTTGTTTACCCGGCGTGTCGTCCTTAACTTCCCGCTAACATAAAATCAAACATAAAATTCACATTCTAATGTTTTTCTTTCATTAAATTTTTAGAAAATAAAAATTATTTCACTCTCCATGAACTCCATCCACAACAAATAAATAATATTCAAAATTATAATCTAAACAAAAATTCGAACAATGAATTTTTCTTATTTAAATAACACGTTTCAATATCCACGAATGAGCTGTGAAATATGAATCGTTGCAGAGACCTATACAATATTTCAATATTAGGGTTGACAAAATTATTATGTACAATTAGATTGTAAATTTTAGCGATAAATAAAGGACAATATCATTTCATTTCTATTGAAATAAACAAAAGATCGATTTTTTTTATATAAATCTTTATGTAATGTTTAATAAATAGAGTAAAACAAAATTATGTTTATGGTATCATATTTTTATATGTATTATATAATTTATTAACAAATATTTTGATTATAGTCCAACTGAGCTAATGAAATACGTTCCAAAGACATGACCAGGTAAAATTTCGATAATATTATTTCTTAACTAAGGTAATTCATTTGAATAGCAAAGATATAAGAATGAAATATTTATTTAAATTTAGAAAAATATTTCCATCACACAATCTCGTTTGATATTCTCAATATTTTTTTAATGACTAACAATTTTCGAAAATATTATGATGTCATGTAATCAATAAAAGCATATTTTTATAAAACTATTTTTTAATATCTGTTAGTTATTTTCGAAAATAATATGCTTAATTCTCTTATAAGAAATCTATGTTGCCAATAACTTTTATCTGTATTTTATCTTATAACATTCTATACATAAAATATTTATGTATTGTATTGAGTTAAAGAAAGATTCATTATACATTTTTATGTTACTATTCGAGTTATGTTTGCATTCAATTTTAGTTACTATTGTATGTGTAAAACCAAGAAAAATAATTAAGAGAAAATTTTCGAATAAATTTGAATTGTATTCAATATTTTGTGCTTCGAAATTATCACTCCCAATTTTTATAAACCAGTTAGTCGAAACCGTGCAATCGAATAAACCGAACAACACGGTACTAATAAAATTATTTATACCTGTACCGGTGTCACTCACAAATTGTGATTATTTAAGTCAAAATTTTTTTATCAAAAACCTTTCTAGATGTCAACATTTTTAAATTTTCTAAATATAATTTTTTTCGCTCGCTTTAGTGTGATTTAAGTGTTAATATTTGTATGTAAATATTTAATCTAAATATTTAATTCAAAGAAATGAAAAAAAATATAAATTGAGGAAAATTAATGTAATAAACTAATTTGACAACAATTAACTTAATAAATCCATAAAATAAATTACAAAATCACAAATAAATCAGGTTTTTTATAAAATTCATAAAAAAATATGTCATAAACTAATAAGTGATAAATTGTTGCATTTGCATTGCTGATGCTGAATGACTCATAAATAAAATAATTTATATTTTGGATTAATTACATAATTTTGGATTATTGTTAGTGTGATTGTTATGGTAAGTTCTTAGTTTAAATTCTTAATTATGTCAGCACTCCGCAGTGATATTGATCTTCGGGTAAACGTTACAAGTTGCTTAAGGCTCCGTGCAATTTTAGACACTCCTTTAATTCTTTAATACTGAAGTTTTCAAATCGCGCTATTTATTTTTTCATAAAACAAATATTTTATGATAATATAAAGTTTCGATGAAATTACATAATTAATTGTTTTAATTAAATTTTTATTGTGTTTCTTAATTCATTAACTATTAATTACGAATAACTACGACAATAACAACTAATAGTATGCAGTTCAAAAAATTGAATTTCTAGAACCAGTTATTAGATTTTAACAAAGGTTGATTCAAACTTCATCAAATTTTCATCCTGAAACCCGTACCAAAAATGTAAACCATTCTTTCAGTGGCTCCAGTGGGTAAATCACTATTGAATCTAACTATATGTTATCTGTTCGCAATAGATTTCAATTTTCTACCATCAAAATAACTTGTCAGTCGTTGTTTTAATACACCTGAAAATCTGCCTAGATGGCAAATAAATAATTTCTACACGAAAATATTGTAGAAATAATAATATATCTTATTTGAAAAAAAAAACCAATTTGTTTAAATTCTTAAGAAAAATTAAATGTTTTTAGTCTCCAAAAACAAAAAAAAAATATATTTAAACATAATTCAGTTCGGTACCAATTGCTGATTTTGGAATTTTTTAAATGTAATTACAAAATTTTTACAAAATTTAAATTTTCGTTTTACATTAATATACAATAAAACTTCAAGAAATTAGTTAAAATTTACAATTTTCGTTTTGTCATCAATTTTATAATTTAATCTTGTAATACAATCTTATAAGTCGTGATGACGAATTATTAATTTTTAATTGAAAAATATTAGATTAGTTTTAGTTAATTTATATTTTTTACAACTCATCTTAGTTTATATAGTTTTTTAGCAAATCTCTTTTGATTGTTTAAATATAGCTAGAATAAGTAAATTAAACATTGTAATTTAAGTTGCAGCATTAATAGAGAAACGATTTTTAAAATTATTTGAAAATTTATATAATTTAATATTTCAAATTTCCTTTGATTTGTCGCCTAATTTTGGCAAAGTTATTAAGATAATATTGGTTTAATTAAATTTAAATTGTTCCATAACTTAAGAGTTCTTATTTATATAGATTAACCGTGGATTTAGATTTTAGAAAAATATATGTTTTGTTGGTCCTCAAATTTTGTATTAGTAAATAAAGATAACAGAAAAAAAGATAACAGAATTAGTAAAAAAGGATCATACATTAGAACTTTTGGACAAATATAAATGAGAATAATTCCAACATGGGACACTCAATACGACTATAATAATTAATCTTTATTGAAAACATTTTAGATATATCGAATTTCTTATACTTGTATAATATCAATTTCCTGAATTACTGCATTTTTCGATAATTAAGCAGTATCATTTTAATTTATCAAATTTTTATGTGTTCAGATTCTGCAGATTAAATCATAACGAAATACAAATAATTTATGAATATGGTTTTTAAATTTTATTATTCTCTTCCAAACTCAACATCATAATTTAATAAATAATCTTAAAATTAAAGTAGCTAAAGTTTCACCCACTTTCAGAAATAAAACCAAATTAGCTAATATTAAAAGCTTGTGGTTATTCCAGTTTTCATATTAGCAATACAGCGACTGAAAATGATAAAATTTTAATTCTTTTGTATTATTCATACCGTTAAGAAAATTATCCCAGAGATACGTGTATTCCTATAAGTTGGCTTCATTAAATAACACCGAATGAAAATTTTTTCTTTATTTTCTACTGCACGGTTTATTTATTGGTTCGACTGACTTCCGCCAGTTGAAAAAAGGGAAATGATTTTATTTTTGCAAAAACCTACAATTATTTATACCCTTTTTTTAAAAAACTATAATAACCTACTTTTTTCGAATTTATGGTGTTCGATATTATTTCTTTCGGTGTTATTTCATGGAGCCCTATAATTTTATTTAGTGTTTATTATACCAACTAATAATAAAAATAAATGTATATGTACATACTTTTAGTAATTTTTTAGCTAGGTTAATATAAAACAGGTTTTAGTAAGATAACTAAGAGTTTTATGATTTTTTTTTTGCATATAGCTAAATAAAAATTTTATTATTAAAAGTTATGTTTTTTTAAAATTTTTATTACATTGTTAATGGGGAGTGATTTTATGGCTTACTGACTTATATGGAATTTTTTTTTTGTTGAGTAGCTTTTTGAATATATTTGATCAAAAACTTGAATAAATATTTTATTTATTAATACATTAATGTAATAAAAATCGAAATTTGAACTTAGAAATATATTAAAAAAAAACATTTAGAACTTAAAATAAAATTATTGACAATTAATTTCTTATTACCAGAAATTCGTTGGTTTTATCACCGACAAAACCTCGCGTTTTGTATATTCATTTTTGAATATTCTTTTATAGGAATTTACCTCTCCTCTTTTATATATATCAGATTTCCTTTTACCATCCAACTTTAAATGTTCTTTACTATTACGAAAATTATAATAATTATCCGACAATTTTTTATAAAAAAAAATCCAGCTTGTGGCTTTTTAATCCGTCTACAACACCAATTATTAAGCTATTTTCCAGTCTGCAATATTTTTTTAGATTATCCTTTGCCGCATGCATTACAAAACAGGAGTGTTTTAATACAACATTAAAAATATATTTTGCAACTTTTATACCTTCTTATGCAATTAACATAACTAAATTTCTCACGTATTTGAGAATAGTTTTCGTATAACAATACAAGAATTTTGAATCATTCAATCTTTTCTTTGTGGATTGTGGTTCACTTAATTTTTAAAGGTAAAAATTTGTTGAGCACATTTAAATAAACAAAAAATATATAAATTCCATCATATTTTTCGCCCTTGGCATACGAAATGTAAACATTATAGTAGTCAAATGCATTTTAGATTTATGGTAATTTTTTTTATTACTGAAATATTTAAAAAAATTTCAACAGTAATCAAGTTAAAAATTAATGTTGCACGCAATATTTGTTCTCAATATTATAAAAAAAAGTGTTGCACTTACGTATCCCCTGATTTTAGACAGCAGAATTACAAGGTGTTCGCTGGGAAAGTTTACTACTTTATTTTTATGTAACTTTTTGGAAAATTAAAACAAAATGGTTTAAGGCCGATAATTTTTGGATTTAATGTTACAAATTACATATCCAATATAATATGTAGCCACACAAATGCGGGCTTTTTTATAACATATCGTTTTATTGCGACACATTATCACACATTTCAACCCGTATATCATTTATTTCGATAAGAATGTTTTGTTTAAATTGTTCAAGTATTTCTCATATGCTAGCTGCTAGCATAAACCTTGCTCTTTAGATATACCCACAAAAATAAGTCTGGCCTATAAAATCCAGCGACCTTAGAGGCGACTGGACTTGCGATAACTTGTTATGGAAACAGATGGCATTAATTTCCATTTTAACGTGGACTGTATGTGAAGTTGCATTGTCGTATTGGAAGCACATGTTAACCAAGCCCAAAGCATCCAATTCTGGAATCAAAAAGTTATCAATTATGTTTCTCCAGACCACATAGCGCACGACAGTGTAATTTTAATTGGCCAGAACCGAAATGTTTTTAGGATTAAAACTCGTTGATTTATCGAATATATTTTACTAACTCTATACTTTGCGTCTGCTTAATATGAATATGATTTTTTTATTAAAATGGCGATTAAATAAAGTAGTAAACATTCTCCGGAAGCACCCTATTCATATATTTATTTCCTAAATATTATATTGAAGAACTAATGTAGTAATAATATTGTGCAGAAAAAATAGCCTGTATAAATAAATTTTAGTAGAGATGTGAAGATATGCAATTATTGTTTGTTACTTTTTGTGGTCGTTGTTAGTCTGATCTTTTGATTAAAGAAATTTCCACACCGGTAAAGATTTATGATTAAAACAAAAATTATTGGATGAGAATATTTTATTTAAAAATGTACTTACAAATTTAAATATTTTGAATTATTATTTTCTCAGTTATTTTATGCAAATATGGGCTACAAATGTTTACTTTATTTTTTGCACAATATTTATTTGATTGTAGTATTTATACCAAATCCATCTAAATTTTATTTTGTATATTGCTTTAAATTAATTGCTTATAATAAAATCTTTTTAGTGCATCTTAAAATTTGTCCGCGTCTAATTATCATAAGATAGTTTTTATGTATATTAAGGTTAAATCGATTATGTATTTGATTAATACAAAATTTAATTATGTCAAAATCATTAATCAATTAAAACTTGTAAGCCAATAAAATTTCAACAAATCAAGAAAAGATTAAGTAAATTAATATTAATTTTATAAATTTTGTAGAATACATTTTTTTTTATAATTTTTAAAACAGCATGATTTCTAAAAAGTTCAGTGTTCCCCAAATATTATATATTTTAGTTCGAACCTAATTATGTAATTTATAAAAAAATTTCCCATATTAATTATTAAAATACTTGAGTCATGTTGCGATTCAGCGAAAAACATAGTTTTATGATACCTAATGATTATTTCAACAAAAAACAAAACATATTTTTTATTTTGCACTATAAAATTAACAATAAATTTTTGACATTCACAAATTGACATAGCAGGGTATTGATAAAAATCGAATTATATATATTACACGCTCTACTCCTATGATATTATTGAATACTTAATTTACAACTGTGCAAAATATAAGTACCCATATCACAACCAGCATAAAAAGTAAAGTAAACTTTGTGGATACGAGTATAAAAATATAAAAATAAGTAAAATTAGTACTAAATATATTCGTTAAAATATTCGCTGCTTGACCATTGTTTTAAGAATTAACAGGCCAATACTACATAGGTAGAGAAGTTATATAAAATTCGTATAAATATATGTCAGTTTTATTACAATTTATCATTGAGTAATTTTATATTCAGAAAAGGGTTCTTAATTTCCGGCCACCAAAGACTTAATATACAAATGGGCATTAGTATGAGCACAAAATAAATATTAGTTTTCGATATTTATAAAATTTACTAATTAATATTAAATTTCAATTAAATATTTATACCATAATATTAAATTTGTAAATACATTGTTTGGTTGGTTTAATCAATGAGTCTAAAACAGACTGTCCAATACCCGAAGTAATGTTTAGCACTGTTTCGCTACCACACATTTTCTTCAGAATATTATGAAGAGCTTAATATTGTAACTCAGAAATAGCAACTCATTATTTTTTTATAATTGACATTAATTATATTATTTATGATTACCTTTGAATATATATACAAAATATTTTTTATTTAATATTATTTATTATATTGATAAATTTATCTGGAATTGGTCACAATTTATTTGTTAATTGTGAAAAAGATATTTTATGTTAATTGCAAGTAATTAATAATAAACAGATACAAATTGCCAATTTTCATAGTGTTAATTCCAGGTATATAATTTGACCTCAAAAGAACAAGCAGATAAAGGTTAAAACTTTGATTACATATATTTAAAACATATCGGAAATTGTAATATACAACATATTAGTATCTAAAATATTTTTGTTTTACTTTAATTTAATGATAATTAACAAATTGCATTACAAATATACGCTATTCTTTGTTTGATGCTTCGGTAAAATGTAAAATTACGAATAAATTTTATAACTTCTATAATTATAAAATAAAACCATTTTATTATGGAATTCGATATTCTACTGTAAAAACCTATACTTATTGATTACATAAATTCGAAACCGGTTAACATTTCAGGATTCCTACTGGTTAGTAAGGTTTTGTAGATTGCTTTTCGATAAAAGAACATATTATTTTTTATAAAATAACATAAATTAAATAGCAATTAGCAAAGTCTTACTGGCATATGGTAACTTGAAATTGAAACATCTCACTCAACATTTTAGAATGTATAGTATCCACTTAAGTTGTTATCTCAATAATGCAAATTTTATTTATATTACAGATTCATTAATTTCCCAGTTAATGTTACTTTGTTGAATTGAATTCGAAGCTTTGGAAATATATCAAATACAATTTAAAAACAATAAATTAATGAGAAAAAATCACTTGAATAAATAAAGAATTAGATTAAGTGATTTAGAATTTGTATAAATTATTTCAATATCTATTGAAATAATTGTATAATTATTATGTAATTTGAAATAATAGAAATCTATATATGTAGCTAATGAATGAAAGAAATTTATAAGAAAATGCAAGACTTCCAAAATTAGAAATTTTTTCATATATCAAATTGATATAATCAAGCTATAATATAATATAATCGCTTATTAAATTTTGAATTATTGGATTAATTTAATAATGATATAAATTTTATCATTAATTATAAATAATATGTAAATTTAAAATTTCTCCAGATACGTAATATGTGAAATCAGTAAAAGCTTATGAACATTTTGTTGAATAAACATTTTCAAAAACAGAGATCTAATCTTTACCAAACCATTTTTGATAGCTCCTATTTTAATAATAGTTATTAATTAATAAATCTCTTGAATTAAATTCATAAAAACTATTTTTTAGAAAAGAAATGTAGCATTCGCAATAATTCATCAATGTCAGGAAGGCATCACAGTAGGAAATTATAAAATGTTTTTTAGTTGCCTAACAATCTGTTATTAATAAAAACTTTAACCACGGAATGTTTGCAGAGAATTTAATGAATAGCGGGAGATAAGAAAAAAATAAAAGATAAGAAAACTGTGAATTGAAAGAAATAATTAAAATTATTTAGCAAGCTGTTTCAAGTAATTTCAATAGAATAATATCATCAAGCTGTGGACTATATTGTTTTAATTTAAAAAGCACAAAATTACTGCGGTTTAGAAAATTAGTTATAAAAAATATATCAAAACTCTAAAGTTTCTAGATGACTATCAATTTTGGTGGCAATTAGAAAATGTGAGTGAGTATTTGAAAAAATATTGGGGTTTTAATTAATGTATATTATAAAACTGACGACTGTTCCATTTGCTTTTATTTTAAAACCAGAAAATTTCATCTCCAATTTAATTCTATTGAAAAATTTTGTTGCTGATTGCTCTCCTATTAATCTAGTATATCCAGGAAATTTATGTAGTCAACTTTTCAACCACCCAAGAATAATTGAAAATTCGCATATTTTCATGGTTAGAAATTGAAATTAAAATTACAGAATATTCCAGATTCCTGTTATAACGAAATAAGAAAAAGAATGTACACAGAAAAAAATTATTGTCCAAAAGGAATTAAATATTAAAGCCATCGAAGACATAAAAATAATTGTATCTTTTTCTTAACAAAATTCTCATTTTTGTTATGCAGGCATTCTAGTTATGTAGCTGTAAATTTCAATCTCTATGAAACGTTTATTTTCCGTTAGTTTAACTTTAATATAGTTTTACAATGCACCTGATTTTTAATAAATTACAGAGCACAAAAAAAAAAAATACACAAATTAGAAAACATTTTTCCCTTTAACTTTAACATAAATTTATTTGTTCAAAGGTCCAAATTCCACCTAAAGGAATATGGTTAGATAAGTCAGGGATGGAAACTGGTCAGTGTTTATTATTTGTAGTTAAAAATTATTAATTATAATTATGTATGATTTTTTAATAAAGAGCACAGTATGAAAAATCCTATTAATTCGCTTTCTCCTTTATAACTTTTCAATGGTATCTGTTTCCGCACATTTAAACGCGAAGTTCGTTTAAACATTAAAATTAAAATGTATTCCAAAGATAGTTAATATCTTTATTTAAATAAAAAATGCAGAAACAAAGTTCGGTTTCGCACTCAACTTAAACATTTATGAGTAATAAAGGAAGCGTCCGCGACGTTAATATTTATTACTGATTTATGCTGTGGAATGGAATAAATTCTGTATATCTGTAAATATATTGTACACAGCTCTGAGCTCTCCAAGAATTCATACCACATTATGTAATTTGTTGCTATTGTAATTGTCCGAAGTAACAAAACTTTTAATAAATCAGTTTCGACTTAAAACTTTTATTTTTACAAAAACTCTAACAAATTTTTTGTCATTTATGTATCTTCTTACTAGCTCTTGATTTTAACAAAGATATAATTATATATTTAGTTAGCAAAACTGTAACTTTCGTCGTTGATTGCAGAATTTTTATAAAATAAATTCTTGCGGATTTGATATTCCCGTTTCGGAAAATATACAGGGATATTATTATTATTATTTTATTATGTTTTCTGCAACAAATATATGCGATTATAACAAAAATTATGTAATTTTCATAAATTTTTTATTTTATGATTCTAGGAGGTTTGTTCCAGGTATTAATACAATTTTTTTGAATCGAAGTAACTTAATTTTTTTTAAAATAAATTAATTAAAGGAATTGGATTTATTATTAACTATGATGGTTAAATTTAAGTTGTGAATTATTTGAGATTAATTGGTACTGTACTTAGATTTAATTTATTATTATTTTATTATACAAAAATAATTTACCTACAAATTATTAGTATCTACTTCAGTCCAAACTTAAATATTGATTACACAATTTCATGCGTTTATTACATTACATTTTCCTGTAAAACTATTAGATTTTAATTGAAATATAAATATTAAAATAGATTTAGTAATTTGATATTAAAGAAATATATTGAATTAATAAATATTCAACCTCAAACCACAACAAGAGATCTTCACTATAATTACAGTAGTAAGTTATACAAATAAAATTACCAGGTGGTACAAATAAAATAAATTCATCTTGACTTGATTTGATTATTTATAAATGTTTTCTTTTTTCATATATTAATGAAAAAAGAAAATATTTTTTTGTGGTTAATGTTAATAATAATTTCTCCATTTAACTATTTACATTTAGTTAGAAAACTTTATTTCGCTTAAGTATATCGTCAGGTTTTAATAAACAGTAACAGTTTTAATTAGGGTTTCAATTAAATATTTTATTTAATAAATATTTCATAAGTTATAGACAAATGATTTGTTTACATAACTTAGCTATATACGTTTTCATTGTTATTTGTTTAATTTTTAACATATTAGCATAAATGGAATTTTAATTATACAAAGTGTAGTCAATTGAAATATTTAAATTACCCAATTTCGTTCCAGTAGCAAGACCCAAACAGATTGTCCAGAACTTCAAGTAGCGATTTAGTACCATTTTGCTATCACACATTTTCCTGAACTCATCATGGTTGATATAAGTTTAGATTCATCTAGCTAGATTAATTTACTTCATTTAGTCCTTTAAGATAGTAGTAGATAGTATTATTTTATTATATAAATTTGAAATAGATAGAACTACTTTATTATGTATTAAAATACATGTACTCGTACGTGATGTGAATGTGATGTCCAGCATCATTAGAGTTCTAATCTGATTTAAATTAAATTTGGCACATTTGTTACTTTTTTTTCATTAATTAAAATATCGTAACTCGTAACCAACATTAAAGTTGCATTTGAAAGTTCAAAAAATTAGAAGAACTATCCTGTAACCTTGAAATCTAACATCAACGATAAGATTTTTTGTATTTTGTATATGAGAAATTAATGGTTTAATCGTTTAATACTTTCTATTCTTAAGTGAATAAACTAAAATATGTACTTTATTATTGTACATCACTTAAAATAAAAATAACATTGAAACATCCATCAACATCATTTATTGTAAAGTCACTTAATCCGGAAGATTTACAAAAAAAACTTAAAAATTGACATTTTTACTTGTTGCAATAAACAACCTGTTATAACTAACCAAAGAAATCATGATAAAATTGCATCAAAATAAGTAAATATTTTGTATGTTTAAAGCATAAATTTTAGTTTAACTAAGTAAAACTATTTATATAAAACTTTGCCAATTATTTAGTACCCAAGTTAATTTATGCTTGTATTTTGGCATTTAACAAAAATAAAATGCAACATTTTTGCATATCAAATTTGTATTACAGATTTGTAGATTCAGATTTATGATACAACAACTGAAACTAATTTAAATAATTTTTTGTGTTAGTTTGAAATCTATTTGATGCTATACATATAAATTGAGTATATTTTGGAAGATTTACTTAATTCATGGATTCGAATTTCGTATTCATGAGGTAATTTAAAAACCATTTAAAATTTGTTTGAGGCCAAAATGCCATTCATTTTTATACTGTTTGTAAAATTAAATATAAATTGAATTGTTTTTATTTAGTTTTTGCATTAAAAGCTAAATAACAAAATATGATTAAAAATATTTTTACAATACACCAAAATTACAGTACTAACTTAGGTAATGAATTTATTTATAATTATAATTAGAATTTACATGAAAAACAATTTTAAATTAATCTGATTTATTTAAATTATTCTTGTTACTAATTCACTTGACTTCCAAAAAAATTACATTTTCTGTTGTTTTGCCTTATAAATCAATGGTGAGGAAACATTAGTTTAACTTTACAACTATTTAACAATTGTTGTGTATTTTTTTTTACAAAAAAATTAAATAAAATGCATTCATAGCCTTATTTTGTGTAGATACAACAATATAATGGCAACATTGTATATAGATTAATCTAAAAGTTATAAGTAAAAATTTTGATACAGCGAGAACTGGAAATGAATGAGCAATATAGATATAATAAGTAGAATTATGCTTTGAATTATTTATACAATAATTTATAAATTTGAACATTCACAATTTTGAGCCAAAAAGTTTCAAGGCATTCGTTAAGTCAGGCAAAAATATAATTACGTAGAACGCAATTTAAAAAAAAAATATAATGCATAAAATTTATAGAAATAATTGACATTAACATTAGTAATTAGTTACACTTTCCACCTAAAACTTATAGTACTACTAACCTAAATACTATTTGAGAAATTTAATTCAAGCAATAATTTTATTCAAAATCAGGAAATATGAATATATAATCTAGAAATAAACTAATTTTATAAATAGATAAAAAGTGAATTTACAAAATAGAAACCGGAAATTAAAATCATAACCATTAAATGTTTATCTGGTGTGACCAGTAAAATATTTTTTCCCTAGACGCTTGGAAATGAAAATCTTCACGCAATTTAACTAAATATACTTTATTTCATTCCAAACTTTTGTTTTCAACACATAATTATAATAATATCTCTATCTAATATACAAAAGCATAGCAAACTTGAAATATTTTCTTTGATTTATAATTAATTCCGCTTGAGTTTTACTTTGGAATTAAAATTCGATAAGTTTTTCGAATAAAATGTTGAATACCAACATTAGCTTAAAATTATTATAACATTTAATTAAGATTTGTTGCGAAACATGTTTGTATTTAGTTACTTCTCTTTTACGAGTATATATATAAATTTAAATTGGAACATTTTGTAATTTCTACAGAGACATCTAAAAATTAGCAAATAAACTTGAAGTTATTAGAAAAACCAATTATTATTTTAATTCCGAATTTATTTTATTAACCTTAAAAACTAGAAAAATAAATTTTATTTTAAACACTTATTGAATTTAGAGTTACTATTTACTAATGAAAACTAAATGAAATATTTCTTGAAAATCGTAAAAAGAAAATTAGATTTTTTACTGTATTGTTTACCCACCCTCAAACAACTTAAACGCGACGGACGCAACGGAGACACAAATGTATATAGGAATATATGAAAGTAAGCAAAAACACGACGGACGCCACATAGACGTCACGTAAAATTCGTAACAAAGACGAACCACTACATACCCGGACGCGACATAGATGATACGTTAATTTGTATGGTTTTCTTGTCCGTCGTCAGTCGAGCTTGTTTGAAACATTATATTTAATTACATGACCAATAAATACTACCTAAATTATTTTGACCTTTTTGACAATTATTTATAATTGAATAATCTCTTAATTATTTATAGTTTTACGGTACGTAATGTATTATTTTATGTAATTAATTTATCTATCATTAATAATTTTTAGAATATGCTATTATTTTAAATATTCAACAGTAAAACGAAACGATCTAAAAAAATAAATAAATAAAATTATGGTTACCGTCTATGCGTCCAGATGAAATATATTAGAATCTTTCGTTTTGCGGAATTCCAAAGCCAAAAACGGAAAACATTATGAACTAAAAAAATAATATTATTTTATGCACAATAGAAAAACGCATGCCACCATAACGTACATTCCAATATCTTGTTACAATATTGCAAAAATGCAAATTTTATGTTTAATATTATTTGACTTACAGTTTGAATTATGCAAATATCAAATAAATTTCTGTACCAAAAGTAAAATCCATGGAATTTATTTACAATTATAAATATAGAGGAAATAAAAACAATGAAATTGCATTGATACAATGTACAGTACATTGAATTAAGCTACTATAGACCAATATTTATATACCAAAATTACTAAATTGGTAAATAATGAAATATTTGGTAAAACGTCAATTATTGTTAAAAGATTTAATAAAATATTATTAAGTTTAAGGGGCAACTAAATTTAATAACTTAAAAAGGTTCAAATATAAGTTTTCCCTTACAGAATTGTAGTTGTTACAAAATCGTATCTAATTATCATTTGAGCGGTGCAACTTGAGTGTCCTAAAAGATGTGCTACTGTTTCAGTAATATAATATTTTATGACTTTTCGTTTGTGGTTACTCTTTTGCTTTATTCACTAAATTTCAAAAAGCAATCTTCTCTGTCAGGGCTACTTCCTAATGCGTATTGACTTTGTGACCGAAAGTGTCCTGTCAAAAAGCCTTTCAGTATTTTATATCGCTTTCTACTTTTTAAAATATTTATTTAAAAGTAAATTTAGAAGTAGAATTTAGAGTAATATAATTTCAGAAGCTTAAGAATTAAAAATAATAACTAAAGTCAACAATATTTTTATGTGTTCAAAATAACTTGTCATTTATTTAAAAAAATGGAATTTAATAGTTCACCAGGTATATTATACTTTATGCTTACTATCAACATTCAGTCATTATACAAGAAAACTTATAAGTTTGTAGTAGGAAACTAATTAAATTAAATTTTCTAATTCTGTAAAGTAACATTTTCCATAAATATACACTCATTTTAATTTTATTTATATTGCTGCCTTTATAAATATTGGTTTGTATTATAAATTTATGTTAATTTTGAAGGAAAACTTTAAAATATCTAAATTTGATTTCCACAAAAACAATGCTCTACGCTCTACTTTATAAAGTTGTGCAAAAATTTTAAGTTTTTAGTTGCAGATTCGAATAAAATAACATTTTGGAAAACAAGTGAATTAAATGTGCTCCCAAATTGCAACACAAAATGTCAAAATGTTGCGGTGAATTTGTTTTTATGATTTATATCTTTTATTTTTAATAAAGCATTTATTTTTTAATTAAAAAATTTGTTTTAATTGGCGTAATTTTTAGTTAGTAGCCAGATTTTTATCATATTAATAGGCAGATACGATTTATTCCAATTTTGTGACAAATTCAGTTGTGTATAGTTAATTAAAAATGAAGAAATTTTTTAGATTGTACAATTTTTATTCCAAATATTTTTTTAAATATTATTGATTATTTTGAATCTTGAAATCATGTTGGTTGGTTGGTTTGTTTGAAAGGAAGAAGGATAGCAAAACCCCTCTGTGTACCTACGAAGGTCTAGGTGCATGGAACGTTATAATTAAGTAAATTTATATAGTGACAGTTATAAATAATAAAATGTATCTTTAAATATTTGCCCTTTCAACTTTCGTATAGTTTATTTTTAAATTTTACTTAATTTATTAAAACAAATAACCAATAAAATATTATTTCCACGGGTTTTTTTCAGTGATTTCTGACATAAATTTTCTTCAGTTAAAGTTTAACGATAAACAATATATTAATTTTTTATTACAAAGTTCCTTCTGTACCTCGTAACTATGTGAATTATAGTTAGTATACATTACATATGTACCTAAAATTTTATTAAATACCCCAAAAAGATTATTTAAAGTAAATTAAAGACAATTTTAATATTTTATATAAACATTAACAATTACATAAAATCGAGACGTAACCCAAATATTTATTACATAAACACTGACTGCCGATAAAAATTACAATGACTTTACATAATATTCTCATTTCTGATCACTATTAATATTAGGGTCACTATAAAAATTTTAATCATCGATTATGATTAACACCAAAAATAATTACACATTGTTTCACTTAAATTGGTTATTGTATTAAAGTATGTGAGTTGTAAGACCTCATGTAATTTTATTCCTGGTATTGAGTAACATACTCAAACATTTTATTAATTTTATTATTATTTTATAAAATTATCTTAATTCAATGGTGAAATAACAACTAAATTAATATTCGGACAAAGTCAAAATTAATAAATTTTGAATTAAAAAAATTAATAACAAGTTTTTACAGAGACTCAGTAGTATTGGAAATCTGTCAATATATCAGAAAAAATGAAATTATTTTTACACCTCAGGTTTTAAATTATATGAATTTGGCAAAAAAAAAAAATTATATTGAGCAACATTCTCGCAATTGAGCAACATCTTCGAATCGTGAATTTGTCTTAAAATATTATAAAAATATAAATTTAAATACATTCTGAAATTGTGGCATTGAATAAATTAAAAGTATATAATTAATTAACTCAGATCTCGTTTAAAAATATTAATTTGATTTATGCCTCGTATCTATAACATAGAATTATAAAGTTGATATTTTAATTGATATTTTGAAATATTTTTCACGAGATTTTACGTTTTATAACTTTTTAGACATCACAGAATTGATTATTTCTGTATGATGGATTTAAATTTAAACGATATAATTTTGTAAAACAAGTTCCATTCACTTCTCCAGTATTCTTAGAATACAACAATTACAAATATTCCATAAGATTAAATAAAATATCGTGATATATGTCTAAAAATATCGAAATCACCAAATATATATATTATACAAAAATTATCCTGTCTCAATTGAAAACTCAATTGAGACAACAATTTTCTAAGCAATTTTATTTTAATAACATAATTTTTTCAAAATAAATATAATAATATAACAAATATTTCTTTTGCAGGATACTCTACGTCTATTAAACTGTTACACTTGGCTGCATTATATCGTTTGTGAAGTATAAAATTTCGTTATGGATATGGAAGGAAGCTGACTAAGTTGTAAGTAACTTACAAATATAATTATTTTAAGATATGTTTGTTTTTATTAATTTGTGTTACTGTGTAAATAGTAAGATTGGTTCACAATAATTTAGAGTTATTGTGTCTAACCTTTTAAAATCAAATTAGGCGTCAACGAATATAATCAAATACTCTACAGATACATAATTAGTAAACAAGACAAAGACGGCATTCCACAGTGTTTTTAAGGCTGCTCCCAAAAATATAAAATTTGATTTTGGACAAAAAAATTACTTAAAACTATATAATTAAATTTTGCAACTATAAAAAAAGATATTAGTCTAATATATTATAAAATTTGACTAATTTTAAAATAATATTAGAAATCAAAGGTATGAGGCGATAAATATCCACATAATTTTATACAATTATATATTTATGGTAAAAATATATTTAATCAGATTGAAAATATGATTTTCTAATCTACAAGTTGGTTTTACAATATCTAATTTTTATCGCAGCTTAAATAAATATCTTAAGTAAACTTATGTAATCAGTTAAATTATTAATAAATATAATTATATCTTGAAAATAATATATCTATAAAATAATTTGTAAATTGTCCTTTTGAACTGCTAGCAATTTACAAATTACAAGATCAATTTACAAGACTTTTTCTGTTTACATTTTTGGTTAAAAGTTTTTTTAAAAAAATTATAATGTTTGAATGGCTGCAGCATTTGTTTTGGTCTAGTAAAATAAATACTTCATATAATTCATTTTAATCTGAAAAAATTGAGATTTTAATCAAAATTAATGTAAAACTCCTCGGTTTGTTTGAACCAACAATTTAAAAGATTTGTATTATATATTCTGAATTCAATGGGCATAGTAAATTTACCAATCCTGCAGACATTCAGATATTATAATTAAAAAATAACATTTAAACAAAAATGTAGACAGTAAAATTCTTCCAGACACAATCAAGAAGACACAAAAAATAATTTTAATATTATTTTATATAATTAATAACAAAACCAGTAACAGTAACTATTGATAATTTTAATTTATCTTCTTACAATTACGATTATCATCAATAACATTTGTAACTAAAAAATATAAATTTATTTCTTCCAGTGTTGCAAAACGTTACATGAAACGTAACACTATTATAATGGAATAACAAAATGATTTTGCAAAATAGCGTTAGGTAACGTTATATAATTACCAATATCGTATCATAACGAAAAACATAACGCTAATTCTTTTATATTTAAAATAAAATGTTTTTTGTTGGCAATCGCAATTCCTATAAATAATCAAATTTTTAATACGGTTATATTATTTGTAGGGTCTTTTACGCTATTATGGTAACACTGCTAAATGTCTATTTTATTGTAATTGGACATAATGTTTTGTGTTGTCACTGTCACTGTGCCAACTGCTATCAAATTTAAAGTTCCTAAGAAAGAAATTGATTATATATTAATTTTTCTAATTTAATTATCTCAAAATTCCTACATACATTATTATAATGTATTATTATTATTATTGTTATACTAATTATAAACTATTTCACTGAATAAATTTAATCTTTAATATATTAATATTAATGTTATTACTTTCTAGTTATAATGAATAACATAATATTTTGCTTTTGTGATGGTAATAAAAAATTAAATCTATTTTAGATACTTTTCTGTTTTTCTTTGTATAGATTATTCAAATAGGAATTATAACGTAACGAAATTTGTTTTTTTATCGTTATTTTAACGTTACTCGTAACTTTAAAGAGTTTTCAATTCCGTTTCATAACGAAACCCGTAACGTTATGAAAAATAATTCCGTTTTGCAACACTGATTTCTTCAATTAACAATTCGAATAAATGTATTTAATAACCTTGAAAATGAATCTTTTATGTTGCTTAATCAGATATCTAATGAAGCGTGTATAAAATTTCAAAAAAAGGATAAACTAAACCTCAAAATTAAAACTAACTTAGTCTTTCTTTGAAATCATTTTCAATCAAGAAAACCTTAAATGTATATAGAAAATTTGATACGAAATATATTTAAAATCGAGAATTTAGATCCAACCTCTGGAAAACGTAACCAATTAAATCAGATCTGAACTATAAATCTAAAATAATTTAACCATAAACATATATTCTAGACCTTCTGTAATCCATGAAAGCTCTCAATATAATTAGATATAGATCATTATTGAATTATTGTATAAGTGCAACGATCTCAGTTTAGCCACCTTTAAAAGCAGATGCTTTCAATTTCCTTGCCATTTTATTATAGTGAATAAATAAAAGTTAATGGTAATTTTGTTACCAAGTTCTAAACAACTAAAAATGGCACATAAAAAATACATAATAATATGAGAAAAATCAGATAATAAAAATTGTTTGTGTTAACTTATAAGAACTCCTTTTTTATAGTAGGATTTAATTATTTTTCTTTTAAAATTCTGACATGCATACACAATTATTGCAATCTTGTATTTTTTACAGCTGCCAACACGATACATTTAGCAAATTCGTATTTGAAATGTAATAATCTTTCTGATCTATTGGAGCACTAGTCGATAACCTAAATCCGGCTCTGAGAATTAAAAGAAATAGGTGTAAACAGTATTTTAAACAAAATTAAATCGCTTCTGATAAAAATCTCGTGGTTAAAGTGTTTATTTACAAGCAATTTCCTTTTCTTTTGATAGTAACTTTATTATGGCTTCTGCACCCTTGTTTGTATATCGGTCGTCTTCTTTTTTTGATTTTACAACACTGATTTCTTATATAATCCAATAAATTCTGTATTAGTTCGCGTTCAATTTTATCAATAAAAATAACAACTATGAATTATTAATTAGTTTTATAATAACAAAATTACATTGTAAAATTTCTTAGGTAGGATCTTATTAAATTATTGAAGTTTCAAATACATGTAAAGGCAATATTTTTGTAAGATTTTGAAAAACAAACCAAGTTTTCTGAAAATATCACTTCAAGATTTAATTTAAAATTGAATTAACTTTGTCGAATTTTGATTAAATTAACATATCTAGGTTCCATATTTCTATTCCAATGCATCAATCAAGATCTCTTGTGATCGTGTTGCCCGCGGATCTTCACGCACCCTTCTTAACCTAACCTAAGACTGGGCAAAATGCTAACAATTTTTTGTATATCACTTTTAATAGCCATTATCTTGTGTAATTAAATATTGCTTCACTATAAAGAAAGTTAGAGTTCAAGATCCTTAAGAAATTAGTTGGTATAATTTACATGTCACAAACATTTTTGGGCAGCCAAGGCTTAATTTTGTGCTGCAGCACCATTGCAAAGAAATCTAAATAAAATAAGTAATAAATATTTATCAATAAATTTCAATACGGAATTTCATTCAGTTTTGATGTGAAAAATCTAATATTTCAAATACAAGTCACGTATATCTACAAAATATAATTATTTTTCTTACAACACCATTGATGATTGATCAAATTTATGCTGTTTCGGTTATACTGTTAAATAATTTTATGTATCAAAATGTTATGTAAAAAAGGAACGAACTTTACAAATGGTTTTGTACGTCCGTCCAGTGTGGGAGTTTTAAAAAGTTGATTTTATGTTCATTATCATTTATTATTATTCTTAGTGAATATGGAATATTTTCCATGTAAAAAATCAATACGTGATACACAGAACAAATAAATAGGAAAATATTTACATATTTACTTTTTTATATACTTTTTAAAATTTATAACAAAAAAAAATATTTAAAAAAGGTATATTTCAAATTACAGATATTGAAAAACCAACAATATTTGGTGATCCATATACAGAAATTGCACTAGAACATTTTCTTCAAAGTGTAGTCCAAAACTTTTGTTAAATGGAAAAGAATTGAATCATTAAACATGAGATATGAAACAAATTCAAGTTAAATATAGTTTTGGAGGTAAATATTATAACTTTCCCATACTTTCTATCAATTTACATAAAAAACATCAACATTTTAATTTTGATTTATAAAACTAAAAAATATTTATTTCCACGAAATTATAATTTACATGAAACAAATTTACATAATATTTTCTGTTGATTAGATGTCATGTAGCATTCGTTCATCACGCAAAAAGCGTTAACGTAACAATTATACCAGAAGTATCTGATGATGAATGTCAATAATGATAATGCACCATGTTTCATAATTACATCATCATAAACGGCAAGGTTAGTTTCATTTTTACAATTTAATTACTTTAATGTCTTTTAATTGATTTAATAAAAATATAAACATTATTAATATATGTAATACTTTTTTTAAATTATAACTCAAAAATATTGCATACTTAATTATATTAAATAATTTTCTGTTATGAAGCATTAAATGTTGAGTCGGTTGATTATGTCATAGTAAAAAAATGATTATCTCCTTTTAAAATCATCAAATTAATTCATGTTTCTATATATAAACATTATTGATATATTGAATATTCATATTTTTTTTACTATTTTTAATAAATTATTTTTTGTGTAACCATTAATGTATGAGAAAAAAATGTTTAGCCTATGGAAATTACTTTAAAATTTAATAAACTATCAGATTGTATGCTTATTTCTAAACATTTTCACATTAAATGATTGATGAAAAAGTCATTTGGTACCAAGTTAGCAGAAAATTGGTTAACCATTACTTATGTTGATAATTAGTAACTTTTAATAGATGATATAAATTCAATGGAATGTAATTGGAAAAAACTTCATTTTCTGTTGCTCTAGGCATCTTCATTCCAATTAGAGAATTTCAACGCAAGATTAGGATATCCCCGACATCTTGGGTTTAAAGATTTGTATCCGAACATTTGGTTTGGTGAATTGTTTTTTAGCATTCGAACTCGTAAAGTTAGCTACCATATCTCAAAAAATCACCCACATAAAAAATTGCTGACACATAAACTTCGACAGCGTAATTTCGATCATAAACGAAATTATGTATTAGTTTCGATTTATTTAGAAGGAGAGAAGCTTCCAGGATTAAACATCGTCCTACTTCAAAATGAATGACTTTTATGGTTTGATAATGCTTTAATAATAGAAATAAAATTGTAGATACTGAGGTGCAGCCGATCAGATAATATTAGTTTATGTATTCTTTCCACCATCTACCAAGTTTTGCAGATGATTTGCGGAGCATCCAATTTAAAACATCATTTCAAACTGATAAGCTTTCCTAACTGGTTATTCATACATGTCAAATATTTATTCTCTTTTACCCATAAATACAAAAAAAAATTAATTGATGCCATTTAAATAATAAAAATTAATTCAAAACAATTTAAAATTTATTATAAATGAATTGATTAAAGATTTGTTATGATAACAACTGAGCCATTTAATTAATTTACATTGATCCATTAATAAATTTAAAATGGTAAGCTATTTAATTAATTTTCATAATATAAATTCAAAAATTTGAATATTTATATAATTTCTTGTTTCGGCTTATTAAATATGCCATATTTCATAATATTTCAGTAATATAATGAATAAATCATAATTATTATAGCCTGAGTCTCAGATATTTGCAAAACAGACGCTTGTTTAACACATTTTCAACATACTTATTATAATAAATTAATATTAAATTATTTTTTGTACACATAATTAAGTAACTTATTGAAATGAATTAACACGAATTTATTTATAATTTATAATTTTCTTGATTAAGCTTCTGTTATGTTTAATTAAAATTATGTTTTATAACAACTTCATTAGAAGTAAAAAAATAAAATTTGAAATTAAAAAAAAAATATCCAGAATTAACTTAGTCCATAAGTATACCGCCATTAAAAAAGTTTTAAAAAAAAAAAAATTTAAGAATGCTCTTGTCGAGTTATATTTTACTGAATTAAATTGTTTGACACCTAAATAAAAAGTTTCGTATTCGTTTTATCAACAATCTACAGAAAAATACCTGTTTCTATTGTTAAAAATGGAATTTCTACTGTTCGTATATTCAAAATAGAGTGATAAAAATGTAGATTGTGCAAAGCTGGTGCACTGTAATAAAAAATGTTATTAAATCTGCACATTCTTTACAATTGCTGCTGCTGTTGTTGAAGCGACAAGATCAGTTAACAACATTAAAACCATGAACATCTAAGATGGTTTTATTAAAAGTAACAAAGCTTAAACTTTTATAAACTATTTCCTATTCTTTTAGTTTTTTTTTTTCAGTTCACTTTAATTATTTTTTATGTTTTTGTAAAAGGTTAAAAAGGATATTTATGTGTTCAGCGCTTAAAAGTATTTTTTTTTTTAATCTTTAGTTACATTTTAAAAATCGCTAGCCTTCCAATTTACAGATTTTCATTTTACTTACTATAGTGTTGTTAAAAAAATAAAATTATTAGGTGAAAAATAAAATTTTACTATAGCAAGAAAATAGCTATAAAAATTTTTCGACGTTAAAATTGCAAGTTAACCACAAAAAGGCTGGAAATTGTTTTCTCTTGAATGGAATTAAACATTTTTTCTGAATTCTTTATGATTATGTGAACTAACAGCAATATCGTGATTACGTGGGGAATGTTTCCAAGAAATTATGTTCTATAGTTGTTATTAATTTTAATGGTTGTTAAGGTGATGAAAATTTAATTTTAAAGATTAAAGAATATTTAATGATATTCAATATTTATAATTTATAAAATGTTTTGTACTCTTTTAGATGTGTACTTATTTCTCATAATAATTTATATAAATTTATATTATTATACATAATATTTAGATAGACTAACTATAATTAAAGTATTACAAAATTTTTGGTAACCTCAATGCATTAACTATAGCAAATACACGTGAGATCGTTGATGCGCGTATCAAAGCAATTCATCCCTTTTCAAAATATCCTAATTTTTTCACCACTTTAAGTAATTTTCTTCAAACTAATTACAAAAAAAAAACATTATCCTCGGTGTTCTATGGTAGCCTAAAACCGTCATTCTAAACTAAACCTACCAATTAATAAATGTAATAATATTCAAAGACCTTCATCTTACCTTAATAGCTATAGCTATGTAAAAAAAGAAAAAAATAGAACTTGATGCTCACTGTATTATTATAAAAATATTAAATTATGCCAAAAAAAAAAAATTAAATTGATTATTTTAACGGATTTTCGACGTACTTCCTCGAGGTTTAGACTTTACAATTTAGCTGTAAGAAATACTTTTCCATAATGCAAGTGAATAAGTCCAAATGAAATACTGCACTTCAAGTCAATTATTTTATATTGGCATTTTGTTTTATAATTTTATAGTTACAGAGTGTTTAAACTCTGAAATTAATTTATCAAATATTAAATAAGAAATTCAACGTGTATCTGAAATATTTCTGAAACATCCTGTTTTTAGTTACATTTATGTTTTATTATAAAAATTTAAAATTTATGCATAATTTATTATATTTTTAGATCTGTTGGTCTACATAAAAGGCGATTGCATATCCTCAAGCAATCTCGACCAAGCTTGGTTTGTCATTGCTTTTAATTTAAATTTAAAGAAATGTCAATAAATTAATAATTTTCGAAAGAGAAATTATTTGTTTAACATAGGAAAAATAGATATAATTGAATTTATGTTTGAATTGACATTTTACAATGAATTCAGCACATCCTGATCATTAAAATCAATATATTAAAAGTACGGTTTACATTTCGCCTTAAAAAGTTGTTTAAAATAATTATAATTTAAATATAATTGTATTTTTGGATAATAATTTAAAATTAAATTTAAAATCAAATTATTTTAATAAAATAAATTACTTTTGTGAAGAAGACTGACAGTTTTAATTAAAATTATTGATTTTTTTTTTTGTAATTTTAATTAAATATGTGATTGAGTAATTAAAGACGATATTTTCTTTAAAAAAAATAATTTTAAATGTTTTTTGAATTTAACATAAGAAATAGAATTTTTTCTAAAATACAAAAAAAAAATTCTAATAAGTAACATTTTTTTTTTGGTTTTTACTGAACAAGTTTGCTGCAAGCAAAAAGTGTTAATTAATAAAAAAAGAAATATAAATTAAAGAAAAAATTCTAGTCATTATAATTTAATTAGAATTATGCAATCACAAAAATATAATTAAAATTGTAAAATTGTTAAATGTTTTATGTAAAACCAGTCTTCATCGAAAAGTTGATTGTTTCGGACAAAACCAGAATTTTTAATTAACTTTAAAATCACAAAATAATCAATCAATCAATCATTTAAAAAAAAAATATCTTATGTAAAATTAAAGTAATATCATTGAAGTCATTTAGGATATAATTTTAATAGTAATATTTGGTTTTTATAAAAAATAACTAAAATTTGGATACCAAACATAAAGATTAGAAATCGAAATGATCTTAATTGAAATTAAGATCTTAATTGAAATTTTAATTTATAGACTAAATACTTAAAACTGCAAGTCAAGTGCCTAAATTTGATTAAATCGAAAACTTATTAATTAAATTATTTGTATTTTGAAACAAAAATATTTAAAATTTCAATCGTTCTAAATTTAACTATGATTTGAAGCACATCAAATATTAGGCACAATGGAATATTTGCAATTTTATTTAAAACTATGTAAGCTATGTAACTATGTATAATTTCGTAGCTATAATAATTTCGTACCGGTATTTCAATAATTCGAGGCTTTGATAAGTTGACTAGTTGCATTTTATTAATATATTTACTATCTAATTTAACAGTTGTATAAATTTCAGAAAATTCAAAATAAACTATTGAAGATTATTAATTTTGTATATATTAAAAATTAAACATAATTATGTATTGCAAACTCAACACTTAACACATTATAGTAAATAAAATTACCAGACTGTCAAATTTCTTAGATATAATCTTCATTTAACAATATTATGGTGAAATGATAGATAAAAAAATAATATAGAAAAATGCGACATGACAGGTGAACGATTCACAATGCGTGAATAGAATAAATTAATGTTTAAAATCCTACATGTTAACTAAGTCGACACTTTAGAGTCGATACTTTATTTTCTAAAAACTTAACAATAATGAAAATCGAACCTATCATAATAGATTTTTAATAAAAAATGAATTTCTTCAATTTAGATATGAAATTATCTTAAACATGGCTTAATAAATGTATTAAAAAATTATCTACTTTACATAAATATCACCTACATAATTACTTTAACACTTCAACTTTGATTGTATTAGCATTAAGACATAGAGGAACAGAGGAATAAGTAATTTCTTGGAAATTACCACAAATTATATATGCATAAAATTTAATAAGTTTGTAATTCTCGGTCGGAACTATATATAGTTTTTTCAGTTGTTGAAGAGCATGCTAAAGTTTTATATGGGAAAAAAGAGGAAAAAGGAAGCGAGTCGAGTGTAGAATCAACTGGAAGTCGATGAGTTTATTCGTAATTATATATCAAGAAGCAAAGTTTTTAAATGGTATATTAAATTAACATGATAAAAAAGGTTTTTTAGATTAATTATTATAAATTACAACACCAAGTCGTACTATTTTTATAGCTAAATTTGTACAACTTATACCAATCAATAATTTTGAAATGAAAACCGAAAAAGTTTCGTTTACAAAGAATTTATTTTTGGATATATAATTATTGATATTGACATAATCATTTTCTAATTAGTAATGATCGTCGTAATTTAACTATGAACAGTTCTTAAAATTTTATTAAGTTATTAACGAATACGGTATAAAATACTAAATATTATGTTGCTTTTTTTAAAAAAAATTTAATTGTCTAATTGAAAATTCTTTCAATCCGACTAACTAGTAAAGGATATTTCAATTTAAAGTTCACAAACTCAGTTAAAATTTTCATTTCTGATCATGTCTTAAACAATATAATTTCCTTGTTTCATTTAGATGAAAATACAATTTAAGTTATTTATCTTTTTGGAATTTAAAATCTCGCTAGGCGCTTTTTTATTATTTTTTTCTTCATATGACAGAATATATTCTAGAAGTATCTAATAATTATTTTGATTTCGGTTCTTATTAAAATTATTATCTATCTATAAAACAAAGCCTGTATGCACGAAAATATTTTTGATCAAAAGAAATTTTATTGAAAAACTAATTCTTCTATAATATTTATATCTAAATAATTATTGTTTATTGCACGATATTATGACGACTCGGTGGCGCGGCCAGTAGACTACATGCGCAAATATAATATAAATAAATTGTATTTAAGAAAAATAACTTGAATAGTGAATAGAAAATTTTCATGGAATAATGCAAATTTTGTTAAGAGGCAAATTCTATCTATCGGCGAAAAAGTAATCTTTGAGCAAAATTAAAAAAAAAAATGGTTAAATTCCTTAAATCATATACAATAAGATTTGCTTGAATGATTTTTTAATGAGACAAACCAAGAAAATACTTGTAAAATGATTTTATATTAAGTTTAATTGTCAATATTCAAATAATTAGTATTCACTTTTAAAATCACATTATTGAGATTCAGATCAAATCAATGCAAAATTACCATTACAATATCGAAATAACCAATAATAATCAACTTTAAATGAATATGTAAAATTATATTTTTAATATTTAATATTTTTGAATAATATTTTTTTAACAGATTGGTTTTTAAAAATAAATCACTAATTACATTTTTAAATATTACCACAATAATCAAGTTATTAGTCAATCGATAACCAAATTAACTACTGTTAACATAAATATATACAATAATTTTGTCATGATCGGTATTTAAGAAATGGTAATTACACATAAATTTGGAACTACATATATTAAAAAAAAGCTGCTAACCTAAGAGGAGTTGAAAACCAGCATTAACTTCAATAATTATTTGTATGTAATTGACAGTAGTTTGTAAAAAACACAACTTTATTAAAAATTTAATATCTTATTAGACAAGAAGAATTCATTTTATAACATTTATAATTTCATTAAGGACCCAGTGAACTTAGTTACCTTAAATTACAGGTACAAAATAGATCTCAAAACTATTAAATTATGTACTTTAGTAGAATACATTAAATATCAATTGAAAATTTTATCGTGAACCCACTAAAACCACTAAAGAAAAGACACAAATAGATAACGAAATCAATCCGTGTACCAAATTTCATTGAAGTCGGGAAATACTTAGGAAACTAAATTTTATACATCTTATTTGGTGTGTGCAGGAGCTTAAATACGGATAAAATTAAACACAGAGCTTAAACACAGAAATAGTTTGTTATTTTCATTCGTATAGACTATAGAGAGGAAGTAGTTTTTATATAAAATTTATTTTAAAACTCTAAATTTTAAATGAATCTTAATTTTGGTCAACTTTCGGCAGTCAAACGTTTTTATGACAGGCTGTTTGATGGTAAAATAATTATGTAACAATTTGTTATTGTGTAATCTAATTTTAATTACATTTTATATATGTTTAATTTAAACAATTTTAAATTTAAATTTATATGAATTACGCAATTAATTACAAAAAGTTTAACAAAATCAAATCCTTTATTGGTAAACGTAACAACAATGTCAGCTAAAATTATTCTGATTTATATCTTCTATTTATGTTAATATTTTACATTACATATTTCATAATGTTATATTATTGTTTATTTTACTTATAACCTTTCATAAAGAAGTATAATAAAACAAGATTACCTAAACCTAAACCTAGAGCATACCATAATTTCAAACAACAGAAAAAGGCAGAGAATCAAAAACTTGAATTCGATTTAATCATATTTTTTCATTTATTTTTTTAAACCAAATAAAATTAGCTATACACTTTTGAAAATTTATTACTTTCAACCCAAGAAAATTCTGATTAATTTAAGGAATTTAAAGTAATTTTTATTATTTCTATATAAATAAAATTCAACTGACTATCTATAAATTCTACTTTTATATTGTAATTACTTAAGTTTTTATCGAATTTATAAGTTACTATACGAAATATTTTCTTTTTCATTTATCATAAATTAAATAAAATTATAACAACTGCCAGGATCAAGTTCAAATCTATATCTAATATTATTTATGGTTTGACAATTTAAATTACAATTAATTACTTTAAATCCAATAAAGTAAAATTGATTATTTTTTAAATGGAGAGAGCTCAAGTTTGTTGTTGACCGAAATAAAATATTTTTTTCAATGATCTTATTGGGTTTACAAGACAAGCAGAAGGCGTTTATCTGTTAAATTAAAAATAATTTATTTACCATTGAAATGACTTCCTGTGGGTTTTGGAACAAGACTATATAAATTATATACATAAATAGATAAATTTTATATGTAATATCTACCTAGGCACCTAGGTCAATAAGTTTTCTTTTTGATTAATAGAAAAATTGTAACTGGCATTAAAAGATTCCTTTTATAGAACTAATTCTTTGCAATTTTATTTTGATATTTTAAATGTATAACTATAAAAGCATTGTAAAAACTACAATATAATTTATTTATTTATATACATATCTAACGATAGATGTAATCATATTGGAAAAACTTATTTATATTTTATTGAATTGATTATGCTTTAAGTAATATTCGTGCATGACCGCTGTCGTACAACTTCATAATGACAAATTTCATTATTTATTATTGTAATTGTAAATATAATATTGGTTTTTTATCAGTGTTAGGAAACGTTACCGTAACGAAAGTCGTACCCACGTCCTTATTTCAAATCTTTTAATAACGTTATCTGTCACAATAAAATTATTATTATTTTCGGTATTCTGATATTTGCGGCTATAGATAATTTTCAATGTTTTATGGAATATTCTAGTAAAAATTTTTTGAAATTACAATTTTTCAAAGACTGTAAAATCACGGTACCGAGATTTTATTTTCTTACCATCCCATAAATCATAAAAATATAACTATAGTGAAATTATAGTTTAAATAACATAAATTTAAATATATTTTCAAAGTAGCTTTATAAGAGTATTTAAAAGAGGCTACTTAAAACAGTGGCAAAAAGAATATTCTGACAAAATTGTTCGCAGGGGAAGTAAAAGTTTTCTGATAAAATTGTTTCTATCTTATATCTGATATTAATTGTAATTGTCAATTAATTGCTTGATAAACAATTACTTTAATTAAAAATTTATCATTGTTTTTTACTTTAATTAATTTACTTATTCATTTTCAACGAATAATTAAAGCACCTTTAAATGTATTTTCCTTAATTTGATATAAAATGAAAACGATAATTATTAAAATATTTATAATTTATGATGTATCCTTAAAATATACGTTCTATCCGTAATTGTTGCAAATATTAAAAACGAGATCGCAGAATTAAAAAAAATCACATATTAGGTTAAATACACCAAACCAATACTCAGCCGACGAAATGCTTAACTACTGTATAGAATAAATGAATTTTTGAATTTTTTAAACTTCCTTGTATAAAAGTTAGAAAATGTCACAATTTATTTTATACAGTAGTTCAGCATTTTCTTCTCTATAGTTAAAATACTCAACTTTCTTTTAGGTTTCGCAGTTTAAAATTATCTATCTGTGGTTGATTTTTGATACTAATCCAGAATAGTCGAATATTCTATAAATTTGTAGCACTATTTTTCTACTAGAATTTGAAAATTTAACAAATTACAATTTTATAAAATCAAAATTTTTTTTTTATAAATCTAACTAACTTAACTTAATTTAAAATTTTTCATAGTTAATTTAAATGACGTTTCAGTCCATAAAAAATACCCACGTAATATAAGACAAAGAAGCACCGGTCAATTTTAATTTAACTTTTTTATATATTGCGTGTGGCAAATTCCTGCTAAAATGTTTATTTATAATTGCAAATTTATAATAATCTACAAAAAAGTCTACAAAATAAATTACGTTTCTTTAAACGTTTAAAAAAAAAAAAAAGAAAAAAAAATATCAACAAATTCGAAGATAACAAAAAATTGGTATCTTTACGAAAACAGGATTAACGCTTGAAAAATTATTTAAATATTTGTGTAGTTTTATAGGATGTAATATCCATGTAACACTAACGATATATACTACACTATGATAGAAAAATACGTAAGTTTCAACACTCTTTAGAGTTCCATTTAACTATAACTCTTTTACATAGAATAACCCAGTCATCAAAGCATTACTGTGGTTTTTGTTATGTCGTCATATGGTGAACAATTGGACAAACCAATATTAGATTCAATTAAAATATATTTTATAAGTTTTAAGAAAAAAACTTATAGTTTTATTTTATTATTTAATTTTCTTGCCAGTTGCGCTGGGTTTCTTATAATTATTATTTTCTATTTTTATTTCTTTTTTCGTGTTTATAGATAAATCAACATAAAATTATGGAAATTAGATATTTAATAAGAAGTATTAATTAAAAAATATGTTTAGTATCATAAAAATATTTGTTTTTACTACTTTAATTTATTTATAGTTTTATGTTTTATTTACATAAAGTACCTAACTAAAGTCTTATTGCTGATATGTGAATTTAGAAACTAGAATTTTATGATTTTGTTCTATTATTGGTGTATTTTATATAATACTTTTTTTAAATTTATAAAGTTTTATTATAATATTTCATAACTATTTGCAATAAAAATATAATCATAAATTTAGTATTGAAGATATTTTATAACATTTATTTGGCTATTCTGAATCTGTTCCATAAAATTATATATTCTATTTTATATGAAATATCCTTAATTCAATCGATATTATAAAAATAAGAAAGTAAGAATATAATTTCGTGTACTTACAAGAAATCTGTAATTAACTTTTTCTAATTATTATAAATGGCCTGTTGCTTTTAGTTTTTAAAACACTAATGGAATTCAAAATATTGCTATAAATTTATTAATTAATTGCTTGATCTTGTCGATTCCAGTATTAAATAATGAACATTAAAATGTTATTACTTACTTATATAAATTTACATAAACTTTACATAAAGAATTAAACAACAAAATATTTCGAAACAAAATCTATTTTGATTAATGTACTTTCAAAAATTCTTATTTACTTTTCTATAATGTTAAATCAATTTTCCAGTCAATCAAATCAAATTAACTTAAATTACTGATCTGATTTAAAAAATGATTTAAAATAAATTAAAATAAATATCTTATTGATTGACAACATTCGGACGGATGGATAATCAAATATTTAACCTATTTTTATGAATTTTAAATTGTAAATTTGCATATACAATACAAAATATATTTACAAATCTTATAAACTTATTAGAAAATCCTTTGTGAGATAATATAAGTAAATGCTTTTATCTATAATTTTAAACTTAAGAATTTCAATCATTTTACAATCGATTAAATTTAATGATTTTGATATTATAAATATAAACATGCAAATTTTAATTCAATTACTTTTCGTTTTAGTTTGTAAAACGTAATTATTTATAAATTCATTTAAATTATGTCCAAGCTAAAAAAATTATGTTTACATTAATCACGTATGAAATTAAAAAATTAACTTAAACCTAAATAGATTTTTTATTGGAAAAATGAAAGTTAAACTTCGTTTTGCTTTATCTTAATAGTTTTTCAAAATTATTTTAAAATATATGTTCAAATTTTAACATATAATATAGCATATATGGAGAAAAAAAAAATAGAGTAAATGCTAAAATGTGTTTACAATTAACATAAAAAAGTGTGCACTATTTAAATCAGTAATTTTCTTGATTGTAGGCTTTATAAATTCAAATTAGCTATATGACTACTATATATATTTGATCAAGCAATTTATTTTTATCGAACTAATTTTTATCTATTTTCTTTCACTCACTACCAATCCATTGCGTACATTTATTCCATCTCGTCATGGCGAGATTTGCTTTTAAGTTCGTTCGTCTGTGTATTCCTGATATACACTTTACTTTTAACATAGCCCCATCAAAATAGAACACTTTTTATGAAATATATGTATTTTTACTATATAATAAGTAGTACAACATCTTACCAGAAATAGACCAGTAGTAGCTTTATCATAATGACAACTTCTACAAAACTGTGCAACTAAACTGTACGAAATTTTAGTGCGAAATTAAATATAACTAAGTGTTTCTTATTAGGTACGAAATTCGGTGAAATGCTGTTTAAGTGGTAATGATATTTATTAATTTCAGACCTTCATACTCGTAAAAATTTAGTTATACAAACCTTGTACCAGGAGAAGGGGTTAACTAAATTAAATTATTTGATTCAATATATGAAATTACTTATTTCATACTCATAAATGCTAATAATTTACCATTAAACAATCGGTGTGCAGAATTCAACAAACAATTTATCTTAGTACACCTTATGTTACTTAAATAACAGTTAATATCTAATTTAAATTGGACTTTTGGCATGAATTAAGGGAATATTTTGCAGCTAAAAGTATTTAATAAAAGTACTTTTCTAATTACTTTCCAATACAAAAATAAATTAGTAACACTGAATTTAACACTATTAAATATTATGCATTCATTATCTTGCAAGAAAAACTAATTTGTTTTTACTATTATCTCATTCCAGAAAGCTGATTCCTCTTATTGCGTCAGAATGCCAACATTAACTATTAATATTAATTATTGGGACAATGTAAAATAAAGACGAAAAGTTAAATTAATGATGATTATACAAACTATGGTAATGTTGATGATCGTATAATGATATTCCTGCAGTATTCATCTCAGTTGCTGATCAAACAATTAGTATGCAATAATGGCAAAATATGCCAGTTGCTGATGAAGTTTTCACCAGTAGAGAGGTCTCCTAACCTAAGTTAAATTAATTAAGATTATAAATTTAAAGTAATCTACGATTGCGATATACCAAATTTTAATGGTATTTTTTTATGAGAGAATAAATATTACATAATTAAATACGAGCACGCGTTCTAGACGATTTATAATTATTGTCATGTCATATATTAAAAAAATAAATACTTTCAAACTCTTATATGTATATAAAAAATGGTAGCATTGTTTTAATTTTTATAATTTCAGCAAACCCCTAGGTTATGAATTAACATAAAAAAATCCTTATACTTAAAGTCGGCTTAATTTTATTTTCCACAATCAGTGTCCGATGCTTCGTGCATATTACAATGGTATTCTTCAAATTATTAAATACTATTGTATTTTGCTACTTGGATGTCATTACCAATTATAAACCGTTTGCGTAATTGGGAAGCTTTTCGCTTATTATAACCGTTTTTAAAATATATTCTTACTAAAGTACTGTAGAACAAATTTATAATTTTGTCTAAATCAAAGTTAGCAATCCTATGTTGATTGCAAAGGGGATATGAACCACTCAGCTTTTTGATAAGCACCTTTTTTATGTTTCCGATTTTCTCCAATGTCCTATTGCGTGCAGTTTTATAAAATTAAATTTAAGTTTTTCACGACATCTTATAATGCAGAATGCAGGTTTTCATATCTACTTATAACATAGAAATTAAACCTTTTTTATTATTTTTATATTCATAGTGTGTTTAATATTTGCAATTTTAGTTGGAAAACAAGTATCTTTCATCTTAAAAAAGAATATAAAATTTGTTGAAATATTAAGGAAATCAAGTATTTGTGGATCGACACACTTGTTACAAGCAGACAGAGTTGGAGCAGCTACAAAAAGTATTGATTAGGAATGAACAGTATGACATTAACTCATTTACTAACAATTTGGTGAATTTTTAAGTTTCTGTATACAGTCACAGTCACAGGCCACACTATAAATATATAAAGTGTTGGAGCCATAGAGTGCGTAATTATTTGTTGACGAATTTAGCATTGTAATAAGCAACTAGGATACAATGGTACAGTATTTTAAAATTATGCAATAAGTCTATTCTATATGACGTTTAAATTAAAAGTGTATTTTTAGACGAATAATGCTAACGTTTAAGAGTTGATATTATCATAATATAAAATTATGTATTTAAAATTAATGAAATTATTAGCGGTAGAATTGATTATAGCTTGTTGAAGCTTAACATCAGTAATTAAGATATTGTTAGTGTTTAGAAATCAAATATTTTTATTAAATTGAACGTTAAGCGTTTTGTTGAAAATAAATTTTTACTTTATATTATCGTAACTATTGAAATTAAGAAAACAATATAAAGAATTTAAAAAAAGGTGTTATTATTGTTTGCTGTACGGAAATCATATCGATTAACGATCATCATTTTCCGCATAACATTGCCTACAAATGGGATTTTTTACTGCCACACTTCAAGTCTTCAAATTACATAATTACAGATATTTTTAATTTATCTGACAATATGAATGAGCATTTACAGTATATCGTGTGCGTGTTGTGTATATAATTAGGTCCCTCTTGTGTACAAGTCTCTAGGGATGGGTAGAGTATGCAGCTTTTTAATAAGTTTACTTATTAAAAAATAGTATTAAATATTATTTAATATTATTTTTTCAAAATATACATTAAAAATGTTAACTGTATATAAATAATTATGTAATACTTTTATGCGAAAATGTTGTCATTAAAAATATTGTTTTTTTGCACATTCTTACATAATTTAATAATTTTTATATTTATTTTCGAAATTATTATATATACAGTTAATAAATTGTACATAATTAATTTCCATAGTCAACAATGGCGTCAGGAGATTTTTAGAATGAGGTTTTCTTTAGTTTTTATTAACTTTAAAACGAAAAAGTTAAAAATATTAGAAATAGTTCTCTATATATGTAGCAACTAAGTGTATACTCTTCAAGCGTATGAAGAGTATACATAAATCGCTTGAAGCTATAGTTAAGCATTTTAAGCGAATAATAAATCTATTTTAAAAATTTGTTGAGTTATATTTGAAAAACGATTAAAATATTTTGGAAAATGATTAAAATAAATATGTAATTTATTTTAAATATTTTATAATTTATATAAATAATCATTTATGATTCGAACTACAGCATAGAAGGAAATCCAATTACCAATTAAAATTAATTATGCTCAAATAGTATTACGGACTTTTTAAATAACTTAAGTATACTGTAGTTAATAACCCATTTTTTATTTCTAACAACAAATCTACTAAATAATTCAATATAATGTTTATTTTTTTTCCTAAAAGTTTCAAAAACTTTACAAGTACATTGCATCAAATCGTAGCAGCATTCAGCAAACCTTTAAAATAACAAATTATAATAAATTATTACAAAACATGACTAGTTTAATTACAATTGCGGGTAATACAACATAAAATTATGTTTAAAATAATTATTTTTAAAACTCTAAAAGACAAAAAAAAAAGAAATTATGTGAACTTCATTGCTAATGTGGCCAAACAAAAATTATGTTTAGCATATACACTGTTAAATACATTTTTTGTAGTATTTCACATATGTGCAGTTTTTAAAAAAATTACTTACATATACCAAAACTGCACACTTTTCAAGTTTTTTTAACTGTAGGAATTAGCTATATATTAATTTCATTTAACTTTTCCATTAGTTTATTAAAATGAGGACATTTAATCCGGACATTTAATTAGAAAACCAAATTGAAAAATTTAGCTAAACCAGTACGTATATACTTCAACTGAAATATTGGCAAGAAAAAACCAGCCTTGTGCACTTCTTATGCATAATTTATAGATTGAATTAATCTTTTCGGGAACCTTAAATTAAATATTTTAAACACAAATAAAATGAATTAATTCAACATGATCCTTTAACATATACGATTTTTTTTTTGAATAAAATTACAATTATATAAAATAGATCTGAAAATTTTCAAAATTCTATTCAAATTTTAATTTTTAGTTGGGACAAATTGCACGTTGGAATCAATGTTTTAAAAAAAAAAAGGTAAAAAAATATTTATTGGTAGGAAATGAGAAACTTAAGTACAACTAACTAATTAATTCATATGTAAATAACATAGTTTTTCGAAAAATTTTATTCAAAAAGTTTATACAATATAAAATTTGAAAGTTATTACATTCTTCATAATCAATGCGTTAATATAAAACTTTTAAATAAAAAATTTAAATCAAATTCTTTATTTCCCTAATTTTTTTTTATATTTCACTTATATATAAATATTATTTTAATCGGAACACTATAAAAAAAAAATTTCAAAACTTTATAATGACTTGCAGTTTTATTTCCTATTAAAATTTCTTTGTGAAGCCGAGAAAATAATGCTCGGTCAATTAATTTTACTTATTTATGCATAATCATAATTTTTAATAAGAAATCTGGCAAAGGTAAAATAATTCAGAATTATATATTTATATCAAATTCTTAATAAAAAAAAAAATTATTTAAAAAGCAAAACCAAATGTTTAAAATTAATATTTATTTATTTTTCAGTCTATATAACATTACGAACATAAATGGCAAGAAAAATTATGTTTACTTGTATTGTTTTTACATATTTCTTTCATAAAATTTGTGGATATATTGGAAAAAATATTTTTAATTTTAATATATAACAATTATGGTAGTTATAGTTAAGACCTTTTTTTCTGGACAATATTATATAAAAAATTAAATAAAATATTCGATACGATTATAAGGAAATAGGTAAAATTAACTTGTATTGCTTCCAGTGGTTTTAAAATAATTTGTTATATAGGGGCCTACACAGTATTTTATGGTTTAGTAAATTTTTGGTGTACACTCATTTTTGTGAATCCACAAAATATAATATTTTATTATAGTCTGCATAATTTTTGAAACATGCTGTGATAAAAGTGTTTTATTTATTTGTTTTGTTAAGAGGTTAGACAGAAACAACTTCATTAAAATAATTAAAATTTAGTTTAATTTTTAAGACCAATTTAAATAAATTTGTTTTTATTCACATAATATTTAAATAAAATCAATTCACGCCCTATACCAACCACCTAATAGGTGGGTTTTTTTATATATTATATCTTTTAATTAAAATATAATTAAATTGACTTTTTAATACTGATATTTAAAATGGCTCTATAAGATTTTTAAATGATCATAAAATTTCATTTGATTATCATTATCTTTATAAAAGTTTTACGTCACAAAAGGGCATCAAATATAGTACCGAACAAAATATTAATAGAGTTTTGACATCTTTACAGGGGTGTAATGATACTATAGTTAATTAGATTAAATAAATATACATTAATTATTGATTGTAATAATTTGTTAATTATTAATTGAAATTAAAATATAAACATGCAAGCACCAATGAAAATTATGCTTCGCACTTGCTACTTCAAAAAAAAATTAGGGTCCACCGGAATTTACGTTATTTGAAATAATGTTAATTCTATAAATATTTTTAAATAGATCTTATTTCAGTGTAATTACATCTTATTTAACTTTTCATTATACTAAGACCTTAGGTTGAAGGTTCAACATTTATTTCATATTTTTAAAAATTAAATACACCATAAAATAATAAGTAATTAAAATATAGACCAAAATTGTATCTGTGAAAAATCACATAAAACAGTTAAGGTTTTTATTCTATACACTTCAAAATTGAAGAACGTTTCCAATTATTATTAGATCATTGTAATTTACTAATATTAAACAGATGTTTTAAACTACATTGACTATCAACCCCGAACATATTTTTTTCTTTTAGTTTTTTAATAGTTTTTGAGTAAAAAAATAAATTCAATTTAAATTTTTCTATAAAATTTTACTTCAATTTTCTATATCTTCATTTTGAACCTCTTACACAAAGAAAACATCAAGGTTTTTTATTATATTTTCTTCAAACAAACCGCTCTTAAAGTCACCCCGTCATTGTCACGCGTTTACATTATGTTAACACCAAATTCAAAATATTTTAAAGATAAATTTTACTATTTTTTGCGCCATTTATTGATTAAAAGCATCAAAGTAATAAAAAAATTTACTTATCATTGTTCTTCTTTATGGTTGGGACGTTAACGTACTGAGTAACCAATTTCTAAAAATTAAATTCTTTAATATTGGTATGATACTTGGGTGTGTTTATTACCAGAAATTTTGCAAATTGGATGATGAATAAGCAAAAATTTTGAAAGAATGGTAAAAAAAAAATTATTTATTATATTTTATATAGTGAAGAAATTTTTTAATCTAGATAATTACTGAAACTCAACAGGTAATATTTTACTTAGCTATTGAGCATTGTTTGAATTTGAACTTTAGTTCATCAGATATTGAAATATACTCAACATATAAAACTTAATTTAAATCAATATTTATGAAAATTATTGTTGAAATTTTTAACATAAATTATTATTTCAAAAACTGTCAGTACAACAAAGTAAAGTGTTTACATTTTCAATAGTTTTTTTTTTGGATTTAGTTGAATATAAAAAATTTACTTGTAAATAGAGAAAAATATTTACTTTAATAGATTTTGACTGAATTGAAGATACAAATAAATAAATTTAAATAGCAAATAATTGAATATGAATAATTATGGTTACGCCTAAATGAATTAATGGGCATAGTTCAAAATAGTTCATATTACAAAATCAAAGAACAATCGATGGTAAAATCATAGAAACGCTTTGCAATTTTTTTTTTGTCGATGGAATGCGAATTAGAAATTATATTAAAGGCTTCCCCAAACCGGCGCGTTTTTTTTGCGGCAGCGGCGCGAATAAAAAAACCGCGCTGAAATCGCGCGAATATCGCATAGTAGGCCACACCGAAGCGGCGAAAATTCGCTCTTAAATTTCAAAATAAATATGTCATAAATCATAACTTGACATATTTATTTTGAAGTTACATCGAAGTTTGTTGTAGTTTTTTACAAAAATATTAATTAATAAAAATTTCAAAAAATTGTTAATATTGTATTATCGTATATAGTCCCATATTTTGTCTTTTTTACGAATATTTTTATATTCTTTATTGGATAGATCATATAAAATTTGATATTTCTTAATTGTTTCAATCAATTTTTCCATTTTATCCAATTTCTCCATTTTTATTTCAAACAAAATCAAAAAAAAAAATTTTAATCGACAAAAAAAAAAAAAAAAAAATTTGACATTTGTTGCGATTTTTACAAAAAAACGCTGCTTGCCGCGTTTTTTTTGCGGAAAAAATTTGTATGTATATCTGCGGCAAAAAAACGCTGTAAAACCGCGCGGAAATCGCGTTGGTGTGGGCACATTCATAAGCCGCCATGCGCTGGTTTGGGGAAGCCTTAAAACACAATTTTCTTACAGGGATTTAAAAAATCTTATAGATCTATTAAATTTACGCAAGATTATCGGTTCATTTAGGATTATTCAACCACCACTAAGAGGTAAAGGACGATAAATATGAATTTAATTAGAAATTTTATTTTATTCGCTGAGTTAAAACCTAAAAAACGATTTTTTATATAATTTACATAAAATTAACTACATATAAAATTAGCTACATGCGAAATGAATATAGCTGGAAAATTCTTAAAAGTAACTTTTTTTAAGGACTTTTAAACATTTTTAATAAATTTAAATGGTATTTTAAGAGTTTATTAATTTTACTAACACTGCTAAAGGGCATAAAAATAATTGAAAATATTATATTGAAAATCAATTTAAGTTTATAAATAATTTTATTTTTTTAATAAAAATGAGAACTTTTTACTGTAAGTATCGATTTCATCTTGTGTGAACATAAGGATGAAGTCTGTATGAACCTGTGTTACATATAATTAAAATGAGATGGTGCTGCGAGCATGCAAATTTTCCATACGCATGACTTGAACACAGAAAAAAAGATTCAGCAAAATCCATATTTTTGACTATCAAGTACAATTCAAGACTCTTAATAGTTATTCTGAATACTCGTAATATTTACAATTTAATAAAATTATTTATCTATTCAAAATCAATAAAATTTATTTATTTATTAAAAACCGCTAAATGATTTCAATTATCTGTTAACATATTCATAAGAAGATAAATACCACATTTAAAAAAAAAAAGTTCAAGTTAATATTAACGTGAAATTGTTCAATCAATCAAAAAGTCGTAAATAAAAACATTTTTCAAACATTAACTATAAATTTATGGTCATTTATTCACTGATTGTTTTGTATTGTGACGATTAAAGCCCACATCTGTAAACTTGTTGACTTTCTTCACTGATTTTAATGAATGAAAAGTGAAAATGAATGTCATAAATTATGTTATTATCATTAAAATAGATTGAAAATTAAATGTATATAGTATAAAATTATGGTAAGAATGTCCATATAAATATTTAATTTTAAATAATGGAAATGGATTATTAAGTTATCCCATAAATAGAAAATTTGAAGTTTTCGTATTATGTTGGTAAAGGTTCAATTCAGAAATGTAATTTTTATAGGAATTGTGAAATTTTGTAGATCACTAATTTTCACTTAAGTTAAGATCACAATTTAATGAATTTTTATATTTACATAGTCATCCTAATTTATAAATTCATTTAAACAAACTGCGACACTGATATCAATTATTACATTGTATTGCCTAGAACAAGCGGCATGCGGAAATTTTATAAAATTCATTCAAAGAATTTATTCCAAAGTAGAACTCACCATTCTTAAAGCTGAAATTGAATAAATAATATACTTCAAATTGCCAATTTGCATCTATATAGAGAAAACTAAAATAATATTCAATTATCTGCCAAATATGAAAATTTGTTAATTTGTTAATTTCCATACCGTTAACATTTTCGTATATCTTTTTCAAATGCATGAATTGAATGACATTGTCAGACCTTTTTACCTAAGATTCAAATTCAGAAACATCTTAAAAAATTCTTAGATTAAAAACAAAATAAGGAGAACCGCCAAAGTTACTAAAAAATATTTGAAGATTACGTTTTAACGCAGATACCAAATAGAATGTAATAATTTAAGAATAAATATTTTATTACGTAGCCTATAGTAAATTGTTCATAAAATTGGCATTGGATATACTATCATCGATATGGAAAATCATCCACTGAAGACATTGTAAGCTATTTTCATATTCACAAATATGGACGACATTCTTTTTAATATTAAAATTTATTTTTCTATCACATCATGAAATAATATGTAAAATATTTTATATGAGCCTACAATTTGTTCAAGCGGTGCAAATATTGGCATATGTCCACTTTATGTATATAGTTAATACGACAAATATTAGGAAATTAATTAATTAATTATAGGGTATAATTTTTAATATTTACTTAAATTATTAGTATGAAAACCAACATTTTAGGTAAAATTGTCTACACAATTGATAAGAATAATAAAAGTTAACAGTGGCCTCAGTAACTGTGAATCTCTTTTATATTTTTCATAAACAAATTTTATGTTAAAATTATTTTATATATCAATATTTTGAAATATCTTTTATTTTCAGTACAGTACACCATTTACACTTTTCCATTCTAATAACAACTTAGAAGGAACAATTTTTTGTACAGTGCATAGCACATACATTGCTATAGAAAGAAATTATTTGGTATAAGATCACGAATTAAATAATTTATGATCATAGAGCTTAATATTTTTATTAAAATAGGTTAAACATACATTAAATTTATTGCTTTTTGAAAATTATAATATTTAGAATGATTATTTAACATATTGCAATTTCCTAGCATTAGTTAGGCTATATTTATTGTATTGACTCATATTTCATCTGGAAATAGATTTAAGTTTTTCATTACAATTTAGAATTTTTGATTAATAAATTCGTAAAAATTATTATATAAATTTTATAAGAATTTTATATAAAATAATCTATAATTATATATCGTTATTTTTTAATATTTTTTTAAGTATCTTTACTAAATTTATGAAGTTATATAAAATATGAACTTACTGTACATTGTATTGGCTATTAAATTATATTTTATTTTTATACTAAATTTCAATTTCAATTTAATTATATATTTTACAAAATTATGATAGAATATTATCAAGTATATTTTACTAATATATTTTATTAATGATCATAAAAAACAGTTTTAAACTAACTATTTTAATCAATATGGTTAGCTAACAATTTAATATAATGATGACGATTTGCTCTAAATATATACAAGCGATATAATTTTAACAACAATAAACAATCTTAATTATATAATTATTAATTATACAATTTTTTTTAAAAATTGAGATATTTAATTGCATCATTTCAAAATTGATGCTGAGAAATGACTGCATTACATTATTTAGATGTAATAAAAATATATAAAGCAAATAAATTGATTTAATAATATAAAAGAACTAATAATTATCATTATCATGTACATTACATGATAATAAATAATTATGACTATTAATTACATATATTAAAATAGCTAAAAATATTAATTTTTAATAGAAATAAAAACATATTTGTATTAAAAATGTTGTAAGTAATTAAAATTGTTACAGCCTCGAAATAGAATTAACTTTAATATGACTATCAGTAATATCATTCATTATCAACCATTGATATTGTATAACCATACTTATTTACCTGAATTATTGTAACTAACTCACCCAATCTACAAAATCACATAAAAAATGTATTAAAGATTTGTTTATAATACGTCTCAGATCAATGGGTCATTACAAAACTTTCCTGATTAATAAACAGATACCTGTAAATTATATTTAAAAAAAAAATTCCCATCTAATTTATTTGAAATAGCGCCAGGGTACAAAAATGCAATAATTTATATTTATAATAAAATTGATTCTTTTAAGATAATTGGAATACTTTTCTAAAATTGTGGCTTAAAGTATTCCTACATTAAATTTATCCTTCCATTAATAAAGTATATTATGCTTTTCTAACAATTAAAATATGTTCGTATATACAACATAATTTTGCTTGCTGAAAATAAACAATTATTGACGTTCTAGTATTTAAAGTTTAATTCAATATGTTTCTTTTTTATAATGATGCTCTGTGTATGTGAACCGATACGTTTTAGAGAAATAATTCTTCCGTATTCATATAGGAATTGTTAATCGCGATAATATAAATATATAGGAGAAATTGTTTTGAAAGCATTAAATTGAGAAAAAAAAATCAAAAGAATTTATGGTTTCTAACGCCTACAGAAAATAATAATTCTTTTATATCTCACAATGTTTAAATAGTCACTTATATTGTTCATTTTCAGCACTATCTTACATACATACCATAAATATGCCAAAGTTTTGTTAACATCTATCATTATAAAGTAGTTGCAATAAATAAGATGCGTGATGCAAAAAAATGTTTTTGGACTTTAGATACCATTTACTTTCATATATTTCTCTTCTTCATCTTTCTAAACGAAAGTAATACTAATTGGATTTTAACTAAATAAAAATTATTTAGTGAGTTTCTATTTTGCAGTTTTGATTTTTAGATATTAGAATAAATTGAATTACGAATTGTTCATAATAAATTTAATTAATTTCGATATTAGAATATAAATTATTATATTAATTAATTATACTAAGAACCTATAGGTAAAGGCCATTTATTTGGTAACATATTAAATTGTGTGCTCTTATATTAAGGTACAAATATCAATACTCAATTACTTCAAATACCAAATACTTAATAGTATGGATGTTCTTTAAATTGTAATAAATATAGACTTTTTAAAATTTTAAATGCCAATCGTTATCGTTGAAAAAGATAAAGTTTAAAAGATTTATACAATTTTCTACTGCAAAAACATATAAAAATGTCAAAATAAATAAATAGTCACGATATTTTTAAATATACAAAAAGTAATTTCAAATAAAAATATTATAATAGTCATTTTTTAATTTAATTTATTTTTCTGTAAATTATATAAGATGTCAAGTAATCCCACTGATTTATTAGAGAATATCAATAAACAGGTTCATTAGATTTTTCATCATTTGCAAAAATATTATCTTTTTCTTATTTATCAATTTTAAACTACCTACGCTTCTGAATTGTAAGAGTTTTTAGAGTTAAATTATTGAAATATTGACCATTTGTTATAAAATTGATTTCCGACAATAAATTATTTTGCATATTATAAACAGTCTCGTTATACTTATTCACAATGTATAGCCATCACCATCATAATATGAAAAACATATAATATTTAATAAAATTAATAATTAATTGAAATTTTATTAAATAAAATATTTTAATGAAATAAGTCCATAAATTTGGCGCACGATCTGGACAAACCTGTTCAAAGTTAATTAAACTAGAATATTATTAGACTACCACAGTACAATTCGAGATACATATAAAATTAACCGCATAACTCCTTATATTGATGTATTGAATTGTTTTTTGATTGACCCTTGCGCAAACCTAACTCTAGTAATCTATAAATTACCCTTAATTGAACTTGCCAAACTGAAACGCTAAAACTTAATAATATAATAATGCAGCGATATTTCACCGTGATATAGTTTCATTTCAAGCTTGTAAATGTTGTAATATTGTCATTATGTTTCGGGTCCATTCGTGTACTTTACTTCAAAAAATTAGAAACTGTAATGAATGGAAAACTTTACTATTTTCCATTTTATCAATTCGACACTAAATACAATAAAATCGCAATGGAAATATGTTTACGATTGGTTATACCTTCCGAAATTTTCTGAAAGTAATTGCGTGCCAGCACATCGTATTTATGCTTACTGATCACAAATCGCAAATATTAAGTTGTCGGAAAAATATTGCTAGGGTCACCATCGAATAATATTGTTTTCACTAAGCTTTAACAAACAAAGTCCACAAAATGATATCAACTTATAAATCACTCTTACTGATGTTTGTTAGATACTGGAGCATCTAGAGAACTGAAATTTCACGCAGTGATTTGATTCATCCAGGTATATATTTTATATTTATTAAAAAAAAAATTGATTCAATGTGCGGCTAGAGAGCCAGGAAAGTTGACTCAAAAAAGGTGACTCCAAATTAATTCAATATTATTGCATTATGATTATTCGAATATACTAAAACATTAATCATCTCAGTAACATAAATCGATTGTAAATAAATTATTGATATTAAGAATGCGAATACGTATGGAAAATATATTGTGCGGTACTCCATCAGTTCAGAAAAAAAATTAGCTTTTGTATTTTCCTATAAAAAAATATTAAAACTATAAAAAAATATTACTATAAAAATATATTAAAACTTACTAAAATTCTTTCCAATATTAAAATAATATATAGCATCAGCTAACACGCAAAGCCGGCGAAGCAGCAGAGCTATCATTCAGAGGACACATAAATAATACAAAAAAATCTCGTAAAATAAATCATTTATTAAAATGTGAATTGAAAAACTTACAAAGTATTTCCTGTCAAAAGTAACTTTTTTTTTTATTATTTAATTTCACGTGCACGTCAATAATCAAAAAGTAAAACAGACTTGGCAAAAGTCAGTTTTTATTTTACTAACTTTTGCATTTAATTTTATTGGTTTATTGAAAGTGCAGAAGCAAACTGCTAAGTCATCAAGATTTTTTTTTATATATTTTATAGGAAAAATATAATGTCATTATGTATTTTAAAGGGAAATATTTCGCGAGAATTGAAATTTGAAAAAAAAAAAATGATTTCAAGTTAAGTTAAAAAAAGCCAGCTTCGATATAAGTTTATAGACATGATAAAAGTTGAGAATAATAATATATATTTACATATATATGGATATAAAGGAATTAACAAGAAAATGTACTAAGGGAATGAGGTCTAGTCAAATTTAAGGTACAAATAGCAATATTCAATTAAAATATATATTCAAAGATTCTGTCAATGAAATAATTTCTTATATAAATATTTTTAGTATGACTAAATTTTTGAGAAAATAGCTAAACTATGAACCATAATAATTGAAGAGTTAAAAACGACTATCTGGTGCATCAATCATAAAAACCATTTGACCGGCCCTTATAAACACACTAAACAGACAATGGAAGGTTTGACCACCCTCTGCATTGTTAAGTATGCAGTATAGCAAAACCTAGCTAAAATGTCAGCTGAGTTGATGGAACTAACGTCATTTTTTAAGGTAGGAGTTACAAAATGTTACCGTGCACGGTTTCCGGAACATCATTCCATATTTTTTTGTATGACTACCGAAATTACGAAAGCAAATCTGGTAATAATAGCACTAGTTTATAATTATAATCAGAAGTTCAGTTTTAAAATCTAAAAAAAGTTACACAATTATGAATGAGTTTGATTCTAATACTTTTTATTATTATAATAAAAGTTTTGGAGCAAATATTTATTAAATAATTTGTTCTATTTACAATAAAAATATAATTCATAAATTATTATTACGATTTTTAAGCTGCTAAACATTGAAAAGTTCTTAATTTTCAATATTATAAAACTAGCATGAGATAATCATATTTTTATACTACGATTAATCTTCTTAATAAAATTAAGGAGTCTGACAGTCTGAGTAAATTTTTTTTTTTAATTCATCATAATTTTAAAACTTTATAAATAGTTTAAAAACTATAAAAATATTACCAAACAAAGAATTATATATTTCGAAACTCTTCAGTTTTGAGATGTTCCTATCAGTGTACACCACCTCATATTCAACTAAACTATAAGAACTAGCATTTTAATATTAAATACCGAATATCATTAAAATTGTCGACTCATAGATTGCGTTCCTGTGAAATCAAAATTCTGATTTTTAAAACAACTTTTTAAGTCACTTATTAGAGTTGTAAAATTATCGTCCCAGTTCAATTATGTCTAATAAAATAAAAGCATAATAAAATAAACATAAAATTGATAAGAATCTATCTATGGAACATAAAAAAAACTATAATATTGTACATCACTCGTTGCATAAAGGACACCGTGAACAAATTAATGACGATCATTAAGAAACATTTTTTATTCAAAAAATATATTTGAATAACATGAAAACGGCCTGTAAAATATTTACTTTATTTATTTATTTGTTTCATTTTTATTCAAATTTTAGTCATCTTTTAGGTCCAGTTGATTTGTAATGCCTTTGCATACAGGAAAATAAGATTTTATGTAATAAATTTTTGTGGGCCTGAATTTACATATTAAAATTATATAAATTCATCTTTTTTGGATAAGTGTTATTATAAAACTGAATTTGAAAAACTACAGAAGAATTTGGAATTTAATTTAAATTTAAATGAAAATTTTTAGATTATGTAAATCCGAATGAAAATAAAATTTCAATCTAAAAAGTTCCATTCATCATTTCAATTAGAAAACATGATATATACTAAAACAATCTATAATTTGAAAGTGTCATTGATATATGAAAATATTATTAACTTATCAAATAATTGATAAATATTGGAACAATGTCAATGGTTTTGATGTTAAATATCACGAAAATTTATTATGATTGAAGTTAAAACTAAGACTTAAATAAATTAAAATGATATAAAACTCAAACTCGAAATTGTAAAAAATAATAATAATATATCGACAATTAAGGTGATATAAGATGGCAATTTAAATTTATTTAGCACTTGTTATTAATTAAGAAGCCATAAATTGTACTTTTCAATTACACGATTTTATAAATTTGGGATGACTACTTATGAAAATGTTAAAAAAAGAAAATAAATAAAATTTAAATCGTGATTTGTAACTTAACAAAATTTTGAACGTTCATTGGTTCAATGTATTAATTCTTTTATTGTGGGAAAATTATAATGTGGGTTAAAAGTGACAAATGAAATTAATAGATAATTTATACCTAAATTTTAATATTAATCTTTATTTTTTAATCTTACAAATTAATTAAAAATATTGTCATAATATCATGTTATTATCACAATTTTTTAGTACATATTTCTAAAAAATATAAGTTAATTTTTTGACTTCTGAATCTACTACGTTTAAACAAAATTTGATTAATGTTATCATTAAAAATATCTCCGTAAAACTAAATTTGTAATAATCGCTGAGTAAAAATTCATAGTCAGAAATGTGTTGTTATGTAAAACCGATTACTGGGGGAATGATTACTTATTTTTTAATACTCATAATTTTTATGAAATTTAATTGAAAGTCTTTAACTAAGATATTACATTTTCATTTAAACACCTAGTAAAATTATGTCTATGTTTTAATGTAAATTGAATGCTAGAAAAAAAAAAACTGTTAAAGTTTTGAATTTCAATTAACATCATCTTATTTCACTAGCTTACAAATTATGTAAATTTATAATAATTTTCCTGTAAATTTAATACTTGAACTATTGTAAATCATTAAATTTAAAATTGTCTGCACTAATTCACATATCACTATCAAAAATTGTTATATAAATATATCATATAACTGGTTTCATAAAAAGTAGGGCGATAATTTTAGTAACTAGCAGATTTTATACTCCTTTGTTTTTCAGTAATTGCAAATAATACATAAAAACAAATGTGAATATGCAAAACAATTTATTTTTCATTAAGTGAAATTTGAGATACATAACCTTAAGTGATAATATCATAAAAGTGAACTGCCATTTGCAGTATAAGCTCAGTGTATACCTGTTAATTGCTACCAACCAAGCAATATTCAAATTATTTTGCTACTGGCTATGTGTAAATGTAAAATAAGTATATCATAAGTTATTAAGCTGAACTATAAAATATATTTTCAAATAGTTGAACTGAGAAATATTGAAGAAACTTGCTACTGCAGAAAATTACATAAAGATTTATTGCATCATAAATTCCAAATATGAAATTTTATACAAGATGATGAATAGTTTTAAGAAATACTGAATTTTTTAATAAATTTTTAGGTGTCTCAGAATGTTAATATATTATGGAAGTGGCCATATTGAAAAATATAATTGTTTACATTGGAAATTAGAAAAGTTATCCTCCAGCTTAGGATAAGTAAAATAATATTAAGGAAGATCACGAGTATTTATTTTTAAATGTTTAATATTTACCATACATATTAAATTACTTGTAAAAATTAAATCAATAATTAATTTTATAATGAATTTATATGGGATAGGCCCTATTGAAATATGAGATATAATAGAAGTACCGGAATTAGAGATCAATAATTTTAATATTGCCAATAATGGAGTACACTAATTTTTTATGATATTATTGTTAACGAATTTTTTGCAGGTATTTAAATTTAAAGGATGTAATATTATAAGAAATTAATTTTAATTATTAAATTCTAAATATTTAATGTTTAGCATTACATGGATAGACTAAAACACAATTAAGTTTACAAAAAGTTCTATTTAATTTCATGACTTTCAAGCAAATAAATTCATTATTTGACAATAAAATATTTTATTAAAAAATCTACCAACGCATAACAATTGTAAATTTGAATTAACATAGACACTTTAATTAAACTTTGCCGACTCAGCATTTATTGAATTAGGTTTATGAATTTACAAACGTGGGTCTACCTTAAAACAGGTGTACAAACGATATGTAGCAACATTTGATAATTGAATAACATAATAACGAATAATAATGAAAAATTTTAAATTAAGAAAAAGAAAATTTATGGAATTTATTTTGTTCTAAATGAAATTATGATAAATTATTTTTTGTAATAAATTAAATCAATAAAAAATTTAATATATTTTTGTAATCGATTTTAATATTAATTTTATGACTTCTAAAGTGGAGAACATTAGAAAATTTATTGAGGATATATAGAAAATATAATTATCAAAAAGAGTGTTGTAATGTAAAGGAACCAAGTAAAATTGATACCTAAGTAAATAGTAAGTATTGTATTTTACTAAATTTTTAAGCATCTATTTTTTGACAGTCTTACAAAAAGCAAAAAAATAACGTTACACATTTGGTTATATAACGAAAAAATATATTATTACGTTATACCACGTTATGTTAAAAAAAGTGAAAAGTAGTGGCAATTCTTAAGATGGGGTCTTAACGAAAAGAAACAAATTTAACGTAATTTCCATATTAACCAAAAATTCATTTCGTTATTTCGAAACTTTGATTTTTTGAGTTCATAAATTTAGGAAGCCACCATAAAATTAAAACATATTAATAAGAATTTAATATTATAATTTTGGTATAAATTAAAAAATCACATATAATCGATATTTATTTAATTATTCTGATTTCAGTTGAATCGTTTTGGTTCGTTAAACTGACATTATATATACATATATATCTTAGCTTCTCAAGTAAGTACAATAATTCTAAGGTGCATTATTGATCCCTCCAAGACAGTTCGCTTAGTATTTCACAAGAAGTGTTAATAATAAATAAAGTACACGAAATTATGCTTACTCAATTCATTATTAATATTTAAAAGAAAATTTATTTTATAAGTTAAAACTAAATATTTTTCATCAATCACCAGTAAATGACCCACTATTTCCAAAACGAGAAATCTTCAATTTCAATATTTCAGTGCATTAATATCTCCCAATTCATTACTAAATGTAGTGAAAATTTGTTATTAATTTATCCGTAAGTTAATGTAGCTAGAAATATAGCATTTATATGAGTGTTGATATTTTTAATTATTTTATTAATATTTTAAATCGCTTATTTTTTATATTTCCAGTTTCAAAAACGATTCTATTTTTAAAAACTATATGATTATAAAAAATGAAGTTCAAGTTACCACGACTGAATAATATAGGTTTTCATTTCTATTTAGAAGAAAGAAATTCCAAATTTTCTCACCATAAAATGCTTTATTTTGATTGATGTATTTGCTTTTCATTTTGTTAAAAATTTCACTTTAAAATTGTATTATTTCTTTTTGTCGAAAGCAAAAAAGTTTATAACTAATGAATATAAATTTAAAATTTTGCGATTCGAAAATAATTAATTCTTTCTTGTTTGATAGAATTTTTCCTTAAAATATTGGAAAACAAGAAATTTTGTTGGAAAATTATAAAATTTAAATATCAATTTTTATGAAGGGTTTTTATTTATTTTGAATGATATCTTGACTATACCAAAGTAATTATTTAGGATAGTAAAGCAAACAATTCAATTGCATTTTCTATATATTTTACATTAGACTAAACATTTTAATTCTAATTATTTTAATTATAGTGAGTAAAATTACACCAAAATGTCTTCCCTTTGATGTAACATCCATTCCGATGCTTTTTATAAAAAAATATAATTTAATAACCAACATTATAATAGGAACTTGAATTATAATTATATGTTAATATCTGAAACTTACATAATAAAACCAACATTTTTCTTTACTTATTACAAGTATAAACAGTTATTTTAAACATAGGTTAACAATTAAACATAGGTTTTATATTTTACTGCTTCTGTAAAAAAAATGATTTCCTGTCAAAATATAAAAACGTCAGATTTTATTTTAATTAATAATGTTGGCATCTTGAAATTTTTTTAACCTCAATGAATTGTAATTAACTATGAGTTACCTATTTCAAATATTTTAATTCAATTAATGTTTGGTTCTATGAAACTGAAACAGTATTTAATTCTGATGGAATCACTACAATTTCATTATCTTTAAAAATGTACTAACATTATAGGAAATTATGTATAAAAATCTATTAGAAATATATTTTTTAAATTAAATTGTAAATTCTCATAACTGAATATTAAAGCAACATAAAAACATATGGGAAAGTTGGCAGTTTCATAAACGGAAATAAAAATACGTTTGATAAAACGAATTTTATGATTTCAAAGTGCGGCCCAACATTCATATTCATTCATAGTTATACATAACTTAACTTATCACAAAATGCTCTATCGCAAAAGTTAAGAAATTATGATAGAAGATTCTTATTTCTCAAATGCAAAAAAAAAGTAATAATTTTACATTGTATAGTATAATAAAAAAAATATTACAACTTACAAGGAATGCGATTAGAATTGCTATATTCTTTAACAATTTCTTTCCCATGAAAAATATTTACTTATACTATTTGAATATAACAAAAAAACTTGAATGCGATTTTCATTTCCTAAAACAGAAATTTCTTATCTAATATAGATTTTGTTTAGTTATAAATCAAGTTTCAAGCCTTGTGATGCCCATTACTACTACAATTTGTAAGTTCACACAGTTAAACGTTTGGAAGAAACGAAAAACACGCACAAATAATGGACTTCGATTCTGGGAAATAAATTATATTTGGTTTGATTTGGTGCAAAACTTATTTTTTATTAATATTTCAATTAGATTTTAGAATATTTAAATTTGGAGAAATTACGAAATTTTGAGGAGAATTTCGGAAAATTATTAATTTTACAACATGGCATTTTCTTTTTTATTCTTACTTTTGCTCTTCTAGGTATCGAAATTCTACTCAAAATAGAAAGTCAGTACACTAAAGTCAGCATACTGCAATGTCCATTTCATTTCTTGCATAAATGTTAATCTACAGGAATCGCGACAAATCGATTCTAATGAATCACTTCCACTTTAAGTGCTGGGTATGAATCTACAGGATTTGTATAAATACATGCAGTGGTTCAATGTTATAAAATTAAATTTTGTTTTTATGCAAGAGTTTGCTAAAATAAATTCAATTGAAGGAAAAAAAATTAAAATCTGTTATATATTTTAGAACTTTTGAGCCAAATGTTCTTGTTTGAATAAAATAGAATTAGAAAACGTTTATCAGCAAACATTTTTTTCTATCCGTGCATAAAGTTATCATCATATTAAGATAAGTTTCCTTCGAAATTATTATTTACTGAGTTCTTGTTTAGCAATAAAATTAAAATTACAAAATAACTGGCCAGTTACAAATTGCACGAAAATTCTATAACATTTTTAAAAAAATATATTGTAAATAAAATTAACTATCACTAATTCTCTGAACTAAATTTTTTATACTAGTTTATTCTCATGAATAAGTAATTCAATCCAATTTTATTTTCCAATAAATTTTATAAATATTTTGACACAGCATGGTAGCTTCAAATCTAAAATCAATATAAATTAAAAAAAAAACACAATTTAAAAAAATAAATATTGAATATTTTAGTAACGATTCCGAAATATGCAAAAATTCCAACAAATTTATATTAATGACAGTATCTGAAAGTTTCATCTGCATCCAAATCTATAAATCTGCACAAATCTATATATCTAATATATGCAACAAAAAAAAATCAAAATATATTTACAAATGAACATAATTTTCGTACTTTAGCAATAAGTGAATATCATTTCAGCGGGACATTTTTATCACTGTACAAATTTATATTTAAATTCCGGATTAAATCTATCTGTCTTTAAATGTAGTATTTTGCTTCAACATAAAATCAAATTCAGTATATTTTTACTTATTGTTTTTACAACAGGTTGTTTGCTATTTCCAGGTACACTTCAAAATGTTCACCTTTAGTGACTTTTTAAAGTGATGTAATCGATACTGTTCTATTATATAGACAGAGATAGGAAATACTATATTTGGTAATATTTTAAATGTTATGTATCTCATATTATATTTGTATACATTAATTCAGTGGAATGTTGATACTTTTAAAATATTCAATTGTATAAGATAAACATGTTAAGATTGTTTTTCATTTACTTACAAATAAGCATAACTTATTTAAATAGAGTTTTGAATTTATAATATTTTCCATTTCGTAGCATTTTAATTTGGTTAAAAAAAAATTAATTAAACTTTGTTATGAATTTTGTGATTATCTTAAATTATCTTAAAATATTTTTAATTACTGGTCCACTAGACCAGTAATTAAAAATATTTTAAGATAATTTAAGATAATCTCGGTTGTTTAGTGTACATATACTGCTCTAGTGCTCTACCATCGTCGAGGTTGTGGTTTCGATTCCTGATGAAAACAAAACTGGTCCTGACATGAACATAAGTACATAATTTAAAAAATAAAAAGAAAACCCATATCTCAAATGGTTCCATGACCGAAAATCTGCTTTATTAATGTTATCTTTTAAATTACAGTGAGTTTCATCAATGGTAAATAAATAAAAAATTAAATAAAAAAAAATGTCTTAGTGCCATCAGTCGTCATTTTTTCATCTATTGTTATTGTTTGACCATTTTCCTCAAAAAACATGGTCCAAATTGTTGAAAGTGCACACCATACCGTGTGAAGTTGTTGATCAATTAATTTTGAGTTTTATGAACTACATATTCTTATACACTGTTTTATTGGTGGTTGGATTATTTTATGATTTAGATTAAATTGTTTAATCCATGTCATAATCGTGCAGTGGCTGGGCCATTTGCATTAACTATCATTTACTAATCTAACGATTGATGATAATACTCTTACTCATATTATAATTAGTTATAGGCTCTATATAATTTTAATTATGAAAAAAAATTCAATTAATTTTTATATGAACATTCGGTGCCTTCGGGTATTTACCAAATATTTCATTCAGTGTTGGTATATTAAACCATATTTGTAAAATAGATAACTGACATTTTATTGATTTGTGAATAATCATAATAAGTTCTTCAACAATAAATATTAATATTTGATATATTCAAGGCCACCTAAACAGTACCCACAAAATTTGTAAATGTTTCCTATTTTAAACAATTTCCTCTTTATAAATAATATTGTGTGGTATATAAAATTGAATATAATATTTTCTGAATGAAAATAATCAAAATGTATAATGATAATTAGAAAAGTAATGATTATAAATCTAAGATAATAAATTTCCTGTTGGTTTTCTTACAAAAAAAAAATATAATTTACAAAAATTTCATGCGTCACAAATATACAATTTTTTTTCTAAGCAACTATATGATATTTTTCGATATTTGAAATATCACGATTTCGCACATCATCACCTGCTAACCAACTTCATAAATTCATTCAAAATCATCACGAAATTCTTAACAGAAACGTTAAAGGTAAAACTTATATAAATGAATTGTATAAGCTAGTAACTCTTTAACAATAAAGTAAAATTTAACATCAGTGGAAAAAAAAAGTCTAACAAACTTTTCATAATAATTTAGTTGATTTTTTTTATGAGTTTTTAAGAATTATGGCTTTTAAAAATCTTCATAATTCCATTTCCATTTGAATATTTTATTTCCTTATTTTTTTTTTATGTTAAAGTATTATTAAAAAGTGTTCATCCATTCATAGCTATCATAACTTTGTGCGAGTTTAAAAAAAAAACTCTATAATACGGAAAATTAATTGAGACCCTTAACCTAATGACAAAAACCTTAAGAAATTATTTTAACTTGCAGTTGTTTTGATTCTCATGAAGCTATAAAAAATAAAAACTATAAGAATATAATTCTATGGTTATTGTAGATAAATTTTTGCTCAGCTGCAACAGCATAAAAGATTATAAGATCTATAAATTTTATTTTATCCATAAAAGCGTGGCTTTCATTAATCACTATATAAATCCTATTTATTTAATGGCAATATATATATAGAAAATGTATGTGAAGAAAATATTTGACTAAAGTGTATATATGGTTTGAATGTAATGCTTCGGCAGCATTATTTGGCGGATTATAATTTGTGCAGATTGTTAATACGACCTCCGGCTTATTTGTCATGGTAGTTACTTAATAATATAATATACTTTTAAGTTTTTAAAGTTATATTCTTAAAATAAAATCTTTTATTGTTGGAGAGAATTGTTATTATTTGCACCTTTGCACATTTTTCTATATAGCTTTTCAAAATTTTTGTTTATTGTTATTTTTAAGGAGCGGAATATTAGCTATATTGTATAAATGAATTTAGAAGTGTACAGATTAGGTAATTCAGACTAAACCCAAATTCGTTGTCAAGTGATTACAATTGCCGTGACTTTCGAGTAGTGTTAGATAAATTATGTTGTATTAAATTAGGTTATGTTCTGACTGTGACCATGATAAATAATTTAAAAATGTTTATATAATAATTAAATTACACTAATGTATGGATTAGCTATAATTTAATGATTTATAAATGATTTTTATAGTATATTTCATAGGCATTAAAATATTTTGAAGGAAATCAAGATTTAATAATGGCACCAAATTGTCATAATTAATAAAGATTTGTTTAATTGATACAACGTAAAAAATACGTTTACAAATACGAAGTTATAAACAGTTTAATGGAATGTCATCAAAACAAGTCCGATACTAAAATACAATTATTTGTAGATTTAAATGTCGTACCTGAGATATCAAAAAAGTTAAATATCTATTAATAATTGTGTAAGATAAAAAAATTGATCATGAATGAGTATAAATAATTTCCATATTTTCTATTTTTTCCAGGAAGTAAAATCATTTTTAGCCCATATTATTTATCTTACTTAAGCTATTATGTTTAAAAAAATTATTGCGATATTTAAATCAATATTATATTTTGAGATAAAGAAGTGCTATAGAAAAGTTGACGACTTTACAACTTTTATTTAGCCTTTAACTATATTTACATTTAACCGTTTACTTCCACTTTACAGCTCTGAAAATTATTATTCTAACGTACAATTTATATGTACATGAAAAAGCTATGGTAAATAACAGCATAAAGTATTTTTAAACATAAAAAGTGGAAATGTAATCTTTTTATATTATTTTTTCTTCTCTTTGAAATCCAATTTCCTTTCTAATCAGGTGCATTCACTAGTATAGCTACAAAAAAATACATAAGATACCAATTATTAAAGAATACAGTTAACTGCAAAATATCTTAAAATACCAATGGAAAATCTTATTATAAACTAACAGTTAGAACAATATTTTAACGTTCCAAATATACTTTCTAAATTTAACTAATTCTGTTGAGTTTTCAGGAATTTAGAAATAGAATTATTTATAGTACTATGAATATTTGCTTTAGTTCAGAAGTAGATTGAAATTTATTCATATTTTCAGTTAAACTTTTAAGAGATTTCAATGGTTTTTAGGCTAAAATGTTATACGAATTTTGGGCATCATATTTCTTTGGTATTCAAGATTTGTATCGATAAATTTCTTCAAAAAAGTATTTCACTATGCAACATATTTTATAAACGTCAAAATAAACTATACTTATTATTTTAAAATCTACAATATTAATATTAATAATATTATATAATTTATTAATTTGTATATTATTTTTAATCTCTAAAATTTTTAGATTATCAAAATATGTAAATTTCTATAATATTTTATGCTTAAATAAAAGTGAAATTAACAAAATAAATTAATAATTTAAATAATATATTAATATAAATTAATAAAAAATAAAAGTAAAAGTGATGAAAACAAATTATAAACAAGTCAAAACATGTAAAAAATAGCATGATATAATAATATTTATTTAAAATATATTATTGCATAAATGTATAGTTAAATATCAGACTTGCAACGTTTATCATGGATTAATCTAACAGTGTTACATATTTTTGCATGTTAATATCTAAGTAATAATTGCATGCAACCACTTATACTATAAAGCAGTATGTAAACCATTAGAACTGACTTAATAAATTTCACTAGAATTTTTAGTAGCAGCAATAATTTGGTTGCAAAATAATTTTATTCATGTTTTTTGCTGTAGCAGCAGAAGCAGTACATATAAAAGTAATTAGCGTAGCACATTAATATATTTATTTATTTTATTTAATTCAATTTTATATATTTTATTAAATATATTCTAAATTGAATTAAACTTTGAAAAACATATTTTATTGAATTTACATTATTTTTATATTTCAATTGTACATGCTCTTTAAATAAAAAAGGTTGTGGAAGATTTGGTTCAAGCATTCTCAGTCAACGGCTGCTGAAGTCAAGCTTTAATTGTTTATACCAGTAATTGTGGATATTATCGCAAACTGGCGCTTTCCAGTTTTGTGTTTTAACTGGTTTACTAGTATTCACTACTTAATTCTGCGAAGCTCATGGGCCCAATGTTTATCTTAATTAATTAATCCTAAGTTTAGTAGATAATCTACACCTTTTCCAAGTGTAATTCAGAAAGTATCAATTGTAATTCAGATTAATCAGTTGTTATTCAGAAAGTATCAATTGTAATTCAGAAATCCTTAATGGTATTTAAAAACCGACAATATTTATTAACTCTATAATTTTATGAACGTTTAAGAATGGATTTATTTTAATTTAAATAAAACAAGGAACCCTAACCCAACAAAAAATAAGCAATATTAAAAATTTACATAGAAGATAAGAAACTTATTAATATTATTCTAAGTAAATTATTAAATTAAAGCATTCAGACTTTCAGCAGACGTTAAATTGCAGTTAACAGCCGACAGGCATGCCATTCATTGTTAAAGCTATAGTTTGATGTACTTTACAATGTTGCAGAGCACCAGCAGAATCACCACCAGTAATTAGCATAATCTATAATATTCTCCAAGAAGACCAATCTTTGTTCCTTCATGCCAGTACCTGCAAAGTTTTGAACCAAATATTCTCAATTACAATTGACGCTTTCTGAATTAAAATTGACTAATTTGAATTACAATTGATACTTTCTGAATTGTAATTTTTTTATAATAACAAATATAATTTTGCTACATTGTGCCTACTTAAATATTTAATTTATTACTGATAATAATTTATTTGACTTAAAATAAAAATATTTTGTTTTTTTAATTTTAATTAATATTTGATTAAAAAATTAGTTAATAAAATAACGAGTTATTCTAAGTGAAAATTAATAAATTTTGTAGATGAAGTAAATACACAACTTTTGCTATAAAATTAATTTAGAATATAATGCCAATTAAAATATAAAATATTTTAAATAATTTATTGCAAATATTTGAAAGTTAATATAAAAAGAAAGCTATTAAAAATATCATATATCTCAACTGCTTGAAAAAATTTACATTATCTACCAATTAATAAATTTAAACATTAAATTTTAGCATAAACATCACATAAAAATCTTACTTTTAAAGTTAAATATTAAAATTTATAACAATACATCATAAAAAAGTGACACTAATAAATGTATGTATATAATTACAATAATTTCCTTTTATATCCATAAATATTTAAAAAATCCAATCACCATTAAATTCATTTATTATAATAATTAGCAATATTAACAAATTACTGACAAATCTTTCCACACCCAAGATACTTTTTCATATTTTCAATATTCGTTTTCAATATATTGAAAGATAATTGATTTACTTTCAATAATTCAGAAAATCATTAAGTTTTATTTATTTTAAAATATAATTGCTGCATTTAATTATAGACTTACAAATGTTTTCTATTTGTCTTAATTTAATAGTTTATTTATTTAATATTCACTGGTAGAAAGTAGACGCACCTTTTAAAAGTTTAGTATATTATTTCTTACTAATTATACGAAAATTTAAATTTCTCAGAAATTGTGAAAATTATGAAATAAAATGTGAATTGTAATATGTAGTTTCAAGATGAGCGATACAGCAGACAATTATACATAATTAAAATATATAAATATAAATTTGTCTGAATTTCCTTTTTAAAAAATCTATAGATAATACCACCTGGTTAGGTCCCGTGCACTTCATTCGACCAGGCATTGGGCTTTTGTTAACTATCATCTTAACAAGTTAAACAATCTAGCTAATAAATGTAGTACGGAAGATGTACATTTCCTTAATACCACGAGAGGGATCTAAAATATCATCATCAAGTTTGTTAATGTGCTACTTGTAATTCTAGACTGTGTATTTGGAACTCATTAGTAAAACAAGCCAGTCAACTAAACTATAATTATAAACTTCTGACAATTAAATACAAAAGTTTGTCTAAGTTTTCTTTGTAATCAGCAAAAATGTTTCTATATTTTTTATTATCTCGGAAATGTTATGCAATATTTAATATCGAATCCTTAAAAATTACAGATTTAGCGATAATTTAAATTAACAGATACCACCCAACTCTTAAAATATAAAATATATTTCATATTACTATAAATTCCAGTAATTTCAATAAAAATATCTTGAAAGTGTAATAGAAAAATTTAATTTTGGTGGGTGGGATTTTTTCTTAAAAAGATTAACATAAAATTTTCTATTAAAATTTGCGATTTATGTTAATATTTTAATATTTTTGTACGAAAATCTTACAAATTGTGACAAAGAAAAAGTTTTCTCCTTAATTTCAAAATTGTACATAAAATTACATGTAATAAATGTTTACTGTATAATATAAAATATAACTTTTATTGCCCTTGAAAAAATAGATAAAATTTTAGTTGTTGGTATTAAATATGTCATAAAATTTTAATGTTTAACTTTATAACTAAAAGTTATTGTGTGTATAGTTAATAGAATTTAATAAAAAAAGTTACCTTCTATAATACCAGATCGTAATGCTTACAATAGGGAAGTACAATTTCATCATTACCAGAAATAAAATAATAAAAGAGAATCACTTTTTTTATTAGATTTAGATCTTTATTCATTTCGTAATCTAATAAAAAAAAAAAAAAATTAAATTTTAACAACTTGTAATTTAATATTCTCTAATGAAAAACATTTTTGCATTTTAATTAATTTATAAGCTGATTTAATAAATTTTATTTTTGGTCACATTGAGTTTTAATAACATATTTAAAGTGACAATGTACAAATTTCATAACTGCAGGAATTAAATACTAGAAAATTAATCAAGGAGAACTCAATTTTTATGAAAACTATTTTATTTTGTCTTGCAATTTCCTATTATAATAATTGGAAAATTACTGAAGCATAAATAAAAGTATATATTTTAATTATTTTGCAATAGACAAGGCCAAAAAAAGTGATTACAAAATATTTTTTTAAAATAATTCAACAAACAATTATTAGATAAAAGTGTCTCTAATTTTTGGGTTAATTGCTTCTAATTATAAAATCAATGCTCTTCAATATTCACTTTACAAAGTTAAGCAATTATTCGTGAAAACACTGAAATTTAATTATTTCAATATAAATTAAAATTTGTTGACCTCCTTTTCTAAATTAGAAACCAAAAAAATTAATTAAATAAAAATTTGTTTTGCTATACTGTGTATTTCACTAATTGAATATTTTATTAGGGATAGTTTCTTTTATTTCAGATTATATTTAATAATTTTTTAAGCATTTAAGAAAACTTTTAATATAAGTTAGAAAAAATTCGCCAAAATATATTTTTCATAAAACCAACAACTTTTGCACACAAAAGTTTCTCATAGATAGGCGATAATAGTTTAAATCGGTAGATACAATGTTTCTATGCTAAAATTTCCCAATTATTTTTAATTTTCGCTAGATACTAGTTCTAGAAAATATTTGATAAAATTAATGTTAAATATGCATCACATTGCATGTAGTTTTAACTAGCTGGGTACTCGTGGAAGCATTCGTAGTGTCTTGCTGAAGATTGAAATTAACTTTTTTGAAAAATATTGATAAACAAAATATAATAAGATTAACTTATCATTTGTGTGATTGAACCAAAAAAATATAAAAAAAATTACCATGAATTTTAAATATTGACAAAATATATTATTAATCAATTAAAGAAATCAATTATTAATCCAATTTTTTAATCAATTTATTTCTTCGGACATTTGATCAAAATATTTAATAAAACATTTTCTACATTAAAATTGTTTATTGGTTCTTCACTTCTATATAGCAAATAAATTTTGTCTGACATTTATTTCTAGCAAAATCTAATCTCACTATAAAAAGAAGAACATTTTACATTATTTACAAAATAATACGTCAATTAAAAGAAGTTCCATAATTTTTGGGGTGGTTCTAAGATGTAATATTTATCATTGATAACAACAAATTGATAGTTGCACATCTTTGTAAATCGTTTCCTTCTTTACTAAGATTAGATCTCTTTTATATTCGAATCTTCACACAAAGAATTTATCGAAAGAAATTTTTTCACCATTTCTAGATTTTTGTTCTTATACATGAAAACTTTCATTGTTTTATGATAAATTCTCACAAATAAAAGAACTAAAATTATTGATTTTCTAGTAATATCTTCAATTTTATATACTTTAAAATTTCTATAAATCTAATTTCTTATTTAATACAAGAAACTTAGTTACCAAAAACGTTTTTTTGTTCTTATATGCAATTTGTGTTTCTGGTATTCATAATAAATCCTTTTCTGCTAAAAACTTCTTATTTTTATTAAAATTGAAAAATGCCTACAATAAAATTATTTAATCGTTGAACCACAAAATAATTTATTGCTTTCCTGTAACTATTTCAAGGCAATTTAACATCATATTATATTTGCAATGTTTTTCACTATCAATGATAAATGTTTGTGGTTTTTATTAAAAAATGTATCTCAAAAAGTGTATCTCAGGAAAACATTACAGATAAAGGTCTGAAATCCCACAGGATAAAATCAAGTTCTTTTAAAAACAAATAAATAAAAAATTGCACAGTACTAACAAACAATGTCAGTTAGAATTTAATATATAAGTAGATTCAGATTGCCTAAACATTAAATTTTAGAATATATGATAAATAATGAGTGAAATTAAATAAATGTATTTTAACTAAACATTATGAGCTCTATTAATTATATGCAAGATATTTAGTTTAATAAAAATAGTAACTTAAAATCAATTTAAAGTTAAATTAGTAGAAGTATTTTACATATTTCTACACTTAATTTTTCTGGATTTACATTTTAGTTTAAAAAATCTGGAATTTAAGCAAACTAATAATTTTTTTTTCCTCAAATGAGAATGTATGTTGAATCCGACATAAAGTTTTAAATTTATGCGAAATAAAATGTTATTTATTATTTGCCTCATAAATAAATTGTTAAGTTTAGAAATATATTTTCAGTTGCAGTATTATAAAAATAATTTAATAAATTTTTGTTTTACATTTTATGCCCTTTGGATATTTAGTTAAATCCAGAAGATTCTTTTACGTAAAAGGTGATGATGGGTTTGAGTTATATCTTCTTATGACAGCACTTTTAAACATAATTTATAGATTTTATAAATATGTATACAATCTTTACATAGTTACACTTATAATAAATACATATTTCAAATTTATATCATTTTATAGAAATAATGTATAATATTTATGAACAACATTTGCAACATTTATGTAATTCAACAAAAACTAATTAAATCATATTTAAATTATGGGAAAAATTTTCTTTATTTTTTTAGTCGTTTTATTTTTTTTATTTTGCTGGATTTAGGACAACTTATTTAAATAAATTTATCAAACTGTTTCATATCAAATTATTTTCAATAATTTTCGTTACTAATTATCAAAATTAAACACATAGTTATAAAATCTAATTCATTCATTACCAAATTAGCCAGAGCTTAAGATTCGGTTTAATTTCTGGTTTCTCAGTGCAAGATTAAAGATAAGCCTTAAATACACAAATAAATATACTAACTCTAACTCACAAATTCCAATATCACATTAAATTTTATGGTATATTTTCATTCACAATAATATTATTTCTAATTACTTAGAATTTACAATAATCCACATTTTTTGGTTAAGCTAAACTTTGGGTAAAAAATTATTGAAAAACCTAGTGAGCTTAAGTTGCAGGCTCAAGCTACGCAATCGGTTTAGTTATGCTTAAGCTTAAATTAAAGATTAGTATTGCACGAAGTGTGAAAATTGCATGTATTAAGGACATTTAATTGAAAACTTCTTTTAGTCTTACTAGTATGTGTGGATCATAAGTTGCATAATTTATGGGTGGTTCTAAGATGTGTAATAGTTATGATTAATAATATCGTCATGTTTTTGTTTTCGATTTGTTCATAATTTATAGCTCTTAGGTAAGTGCATTTAAAAGATAAATTTAGGCTATGGCGTAATATTTTTCTAAATAAACAAATGAAGACATATAGTTAGTTTAATACTTAATTACGTATCGTCTATTTAATATTTAATATGTTTATCAATACATAAATACATAAACCAAACATATTCCAGTTTTATATTTAAAATTAATTTAATAATTAAAATGATTCTGCTCCATTAATTATGAGAGTTTTGTGGCACAAAACCTGGCACAACTTAATTTATTGAGCATTACTATTTCTTTCATCTTTTCTTACGATGAATTTACTACATCATTTTTAGTTATTTCAAAATATGTTTTATTTAAAGACAGCTACAGAAAACATATAGGATGGCTGTAAATTAAAAAATATAATATGTTTACCAACCAGTTGACATAAAACCTTAATGCATATAACAATTACATATATTTATATACTATCCACAAACATAAAAAAAACATGACTAGCTTAATTACAATCGTGGGTATTACAAGACAAAAATATCTTTTAGAATATTGTTTTTAAAAGAGAACCAATAAACCAAAAAAAAATATATCTATGTGAACTTCATTGTAAATCTGGGCAGACAAAAGTTATGTTTAAAATTGATATACAAAAAAAAAATACAATTTATGGTGTGGTTTTGTTTATTCATAGTATCTGACCTTACTGAATTTATATCAAAACTGTAAACATTACAATTTTCAGATTAACTCTCCTGTATGTGAGTTCAAGAAAAATTGAGTTTTATTTAAATATAAAATTTAGGAAAACTCCCAGAAAACATGGACAGAATTTTAATCAAGCATTATATAAAATTCCATGTTGGTTGAATAATAAAAGGGTTAGATAATTTAATTTTGTAGGTATTAAAATATTTTGTTTTTTTGATTATGAATTATTAATTTTAAATATTAATGCACAGAGCTTTGGAATTCAGTGGATTTATTTAATTATTTCTATTTGATATCATTATCACATATGAATATTTTAAATACAAACTCAATAATTCAATAATTATTCTTAGAACTTACTAATTCATTTACAATCAAAAAAATGATAAAAGTTAACTAATATATCAATTAAATATTTATATCACAATAATTTACAAAATTGAACAAAACTCAAAATCTTTTCATAAAATATCATAAAATTTAAAAAAAAAATAACATAAAATAGTTAAAAACTTTATAATGACTAGTGATTTCATTTCCTGTTAAATGGAAACCGGAGGAAATAATGCTTGCCCAATTAATTTAACTTTTTGTGCATAATCATAATTTTTAATTAAAGGGCACAAAGAAATTCAGAATTATATACTTTAATAACAAATTCTTAACTTAAAAGTTTGTTTAATAATTTTCTATTCTAAGAAAACTAAAAAACAAATGAAATTATAATAATTTAAAAAATTCTTTTCAGTCTTAAGTGAATTTTTTTTTGAATATAAATGGATGGGAAAATTATATTCATTACAATTATTATTCTTTTTCAACTTTTTATCAGTAAATTTGTCTATAATATTAATAAAAACCTGTGCCTATTTTAAATATTAAAAAGGTTTAACAAAGGTATTGGTAAAATGAATCTTATACAATAATAAAATAAAACATTTTCGTTTTCTGTATGTTAAAATAAGGAAATAGGGAAACGATCAAATAAAGTCCCCAATGGTGTTGTTTAATACAATTTATTATAAGGGCCTACACAATATTTCATGGTTTAGTAAATTTAGTTTACCCATTCGTGAATCACAATATAATCTTTTATAGTCTGCATAATTTTTGGTAACATGCTGTGATAAAAATGTATTATTTATTTGGTTGGTTAAGAGGTTAGACAGAAACAACTTTATTAAAATATAAATAAAAAATTGTGATTTATTCAAATTTTTTGATCACCCATATAAATAAATTTACTTTTTATTCACATTCATATACAGGCACTTTAGAAAACTACTTAATCGGTTAGCTTTTTAAAGATAAATACATAATTAAATTTAAGTTTTCTTAATATCGCCCTAGCTAGCAATAATTTCTTTTCATTAGTGTTTCCTTTATTAAAATTTTTTATGTCGCTATAGGGCGCCAAATATAACACCGACAAAAAGTTAACAAGAATTCGTTGTTTTGAAAGAGATAAAATATTTTATAGTCAAATTAAAAATTATCATGGTTAATTAAATTAATAAATTTAGTAAATTATCGATGTAATAAAATAGTAAAATTTATATTTTATTGTTAATTATTAATAAACAAAAATTAAAATTTAATAACCAATACAGATAGAGCTGCAACGATATAAAAACAAATTAAAGTTTGTGGCTTAACATTTTTGTTTATAACATAAAATAAAATTAGTTGTTTATTATTAGTTTTAAGTGTTTTTTAATATTATTATATTATGATATTTATTTTATTAAATGAATCAAAAAAGATAATTTAACCATTATATAAAATCGATAAAGTTTTTGGGATGAAAATTATTCATTTGTATACAATTAATAATAAATTATATTTTCGGTTCGATATTATAGCTTTTAACATAAAATTTACAGTCTGGATATCATTTTTATTTCTCTTATTACATGAATAACATATTTCAATTATATAATTTTTAAATGTAATTTGGTTAATATTAAACTTTATATAATAAATATTAAGAGTTCAGTAAAATTTTAATGGATTTTATTAAATTATAATTCTTTTAATTTTTAATATTTATTTAATATGGCTTTTATATTCATCCATTATGCTGTAATGATACTGTCAATATATTTTTTATATAATAAAAATTAAATATTTTCAAATTTTGTAGGCCAGTCGGAAAATTAAATTATGTATATATAATATAACATTATATTACATAAAATAATTAAATTAATTTCTATTTTAAAATAAAAATTAATAATAGTTGTTATGGCTCAAGAAAATCTTTTATATTGTTAGTTTTTGGATATAATCTAGAAATAATAATCCTTTACGTTAGTTTTTACATTTTAGATAATTTAAAATGTGGCTGTATCCACAAAATATGTTGCTTGAGTTTGATCTACTTTTAAACAACTAGATCAAAAGAATAAAACAGTTCCCTTATCTATGAAAAATCAAGTACGTAAATTAAATTTTCAGTCTGGGCTTATGTTGTAAGATAAAATTCTTATTAATATTCACTTATACGTAATAGTAAAACTAATTATGTAATGTGTAAAGACCTTTTAATGCCAGTTAGTAGATTTTGATAGCCTAAATTATGTTACTTAAATAATATAAATCTCATCACTTAATATGTATTAAAAATTAAAGGAATACTCATATTTTGAGAAAATCTTTGAATATGAAATTGTAGAAAATGAAATACAAAATCGATTACCGAAATCTTTCAGGTGCGTGTTAGTCATCATATGCCAAGAAACAAAAATATCAACCAAAAAAATATCACAAAACCAAAAATCTTCTTTATGGGATTTCGAAAATATGCTAATGAACTTAATAAAAATAAAGTTAAAACAAAGACCGAAAAAATGAGAAAAAAATATTTGATTTTTGGGAAAAATAATAATTGCCGCTTAATGAATTTCCTGTGTTTTATGTTTGATATATTGACCTTTTTTATTTTTGATAAAATTAATAATAAAATAATTTGACTTTAAATTATAATAAACGCGAGTGACTAAAACAGGATATTTTTATGGAATAGCAATTTAAATGAAATTTATTAGTTTAAAATTTATAAAATATAAAATGTTAAAGATTTCTGAAAGTAGTAATGTCAATAATTTAAGGTTATATAAATTTAATTTTTTATATTAATGCTAAATCCAGAATAACACACCGAAAATGTTTCATTTTTGTACAATAATAATTATTACTTTCTCGTTATATAAAATCAACAATTTATACCATAAATTAAATATACATTTGATGTGTTATAATTTTCATCAATAAAGGCATATAAATTTCAAAATAAATATAAATAATTTATATTGTTAATTATTATTACACTAATTGTGAAACAAATCCATATAAAGTCTCGTAAATATAAAAAAATTAAAAATAAAGTTTTAAAATAATTAGATCAAAAATATGAATTTAAGCTGTTCTTTAAGCTCTCGCTTATTATAATAAAAACAAATCAAGTTAATTACAGGTTAATTAGTAATTGAGTTTCTATTCCACATTTAATACAAAATAGAAGCTTTTTTAAAATCGATAACGGTCAAAGAAGATTTTCTAAGTGAACCAATTATCTGTATGAATTAGTAACAGATATATTTTTTAAGCGTGCTGTTAACTTAGTCCAAAAAATACAGTTTAATTAAAAACAGCGTGAATAAACATATTACCGCTTACATATTACTGCTTCTCAGTTATTATGCAATTTTTTCTGATTATGTTTTTCAAAGTACTTATTATATCACTTTTTATACTTTACACTAATAGGTAAATAACATTGACCATCAACTGTCAATATAATATTTCTTTTAACCTGCTTTAATATCAGCCTAAAAAATATTTTCAATTTCATTCTTCTAAATTTATTTTTAACATTTTTAAGTCTTCATTTTAAATTCAATTCAAAAAGCATAAGCAAAATTAAAGTTTGATGATTACCACAATTTGTTAAGTTTTTTTGCCTTCAAAATCAATTTTACCATAACTTTTTTTCTTACAATTTTGCGAAAGTGTCCAATATAAACCGGTTTTACGTTACCATCACGTATTATGTTAACACTAAATTAAAATTATCTTATATTTTTTTTTTTGTAAACATACATAACTAAATTATTGGTAAAACTATATTGTTAAAAAAGGTAAAAGAAGTTTTTTACCCTTTTGAAGATTAATAACAAAACAAAATTATAATAGAAATTAATGCCGCGTTCAGTCAAAACGTGCTGTTGAATAAATGTAAAAGCTTAAAAATTTTGAAAAAATATAATCATTACAGAAAACTTATAATAAAACATTTTTTAATGGCGGTTCGGTATGATACTTGGGTGTGTTATTATTAAATAGATTTTGCAAATTGTACTAAATGAATAAGCAGAAATTCTAAAAGAATTATAAATTAACCACAAAAATGACCATATAAAACTAACATAAATTAAACCTTTCTTTACTATAAAGAAATGTTTAATTTTGTTAGTTTTATATGGTCATTTTTGTGGTTAAATGGTTTAAAAAAATAGATAATGTTTATTAAACAATCAAGCATTATTTAAATTCTTAAGTTGATACGGATATTTAAAATTATAATGAACATAAATATTTCAATGTTCTATAATTTTTTAGTAAAATTAACTAATAGAGAAATTATATAATTTTCAAAAATTTTATCTATAAATTATTAAAGCTTCATAGTAAATGAATTTAATTATATATTGTTTATATGCTTACGCAACTAACCAAAGAAGTAAGATCGAAATAGTTCTAAAATTCAAAAAAGCAGCGAAGAATTATAATAAATAATTGAATCATATTAAATCTTTCAATCGAATTAGAAATCATATTTAATTGAAACAATTTTGGTACGTTTTAGCTGTTATTCTAAGTTACATAACAATTTCAGCAGCAATGCGGATATAATAAATCATTTAAATATAATTTTAATCAAATTTAATTTAATTAGTTTATATAAAATTTTATTTATTTAAAATGATATTAATTTTAAGGTTTTCATTAAAGGCAAGGGTTTCTTCAGAGGAAGTCACAATGATTTCGATCCATTACAGAATAATTGAAATAAATTATTTAGAATTGTTAAATAAGTTTTCAAATGAAGGAGCAATCGAAAATATTGTGACAATATAAATTCTTTTCAAAAATAACAGGTAGACTCGTTTCGAACCTGTCAAAACGGAGGAGTCATATTACTTTAGACCGATTATATCCGCATAGATGTAAAATTTTAAATGGCTATAAAATATTTTTATAATTGAATCATACAATGTCAAATTTTACAGCCATCTCAATTTGATTAAAACTAAATATTAAAAAAATGTGGGTGAAAATTTTGTAAAGCGTAAGATTTCCGTCATTATTAGTTACATCAAGAGACCTAGATTTTTTAATATTAAATTCATTTGTAAAAATTAAGATATTATTTATTCACACATTTTTTTTATAACTTAATCATTTAAATACCGCAAATAGTTTTCAAATATTTAAAACACGAGGGTGAATAAATATGAACTGACACAGTGGGTAGAAATTTTATTTTACGCTTGGTTAAAAATCTTAACAACTTTAATTTTTTTTATATACATAATTTAGACATTATACGATACTACAAAATAAACTATAAATAAATACCTACTTCCCGAAGTCAATTATTGCTGAGCAAGTGTAAAAGTGAATATAATTATTAATATTGTTTATCTTAGATGATAGATTTAATCATTTAACTTTATAGTGACCACAGAATTGGTGATTAGTTTTATATTTTAATGTGAGAGTAAATTTTAGAAGTAATTCTTGTCAAAAATACACTAAAATTATGAACTTGAATAAATTGGACAAGTCTTGTTCTTAAGCTTTAGAACTCTAATTAACTCAACTTGTATTTTTAACTGTCTTGTAGATGGTTATACTTGTTACACAATTTTTACAACTCATTGATCTTTTTTCTGCTTCGATTTTATGATGGTTTAGTATTTTGATGGAACCAGGATTTGAGTGAATTAACACCAAAATTATTCAAGGTTTTAAAAATTTGTTCAATCCGTGCTCTAATATTCACAGATCAATAAAGATGAATTACTTAATAATTATGCTACCAGTTTAGCCAGAGAGCACTTTTTTAGAGAGTCCATATAAAATATGCAAAAATTATGTTCAAAGTAAGTTTATAAGCATTTATTTCCATATTACTGTCATAATTTCTATTCAATTCGGAATTGGGTCAAATATCCTGCATTTTGGTTTCTTTCAAATAAAACAACCTAAGTTATACAATTCTGCTCAATGGATTTATTTTGCTTAAACACATTTGGGACATTGCCCACTCTTAATCCAAAATGAGTTTCTGGTAACATTAATTTTACAAAATACCTTTGAAAAATTAGAATGTGTCAAAGTGTTACAGTAAAAATCCATTATACCTTTTATTGATTTCGTTATTAAAATAAGTAATTTCATTTTAATACAGAATAAAAATATTTCAGCTTATTATAAAAAATAGTTTCGTTACTATAATGTTAATTTATAATAAAAAAAGCTTGTATAGCGTGTACACCTGCTATTCAGGTCTTTATAATTTAATAATAATGAAAACTTTGACTTATATTTGAAATAATAATGCCAAATTCCAACATAATTCTCAAACATAATTCAATCTGCTAAGAATTTTACTTTATATTAAAATATCTTTAATTTTTAGATTGGAATATGTTCCAGTTTTAAATTATTGCGTTGGTAGATTTCTTAATAAAATTTTATATTGTTAAATAATGTACGAAAATGATTATATATATATAATAATAAAAATAAAATTACAAATTTTATTATATTTCGCCCAAAGAAAAAATGTTATTAAATAAAATTGTAAATTTAATTTTGAATTACAGTAGTTTATATCGTGCAATTCTAAAGCTTAATTTAGATATAATATCTAAAATACTATACAGTTATATTAAATTAGATATTTTATTAGTTTCCTCCACTATGACCTCAATGGTACATGTTTCATCATATTTTGTTGGTATTTGGATGAACTGATTTTATATGGATAAACTTATGGTTTCTTTATACCACAAAAAGTTTTTTATTGAAAAAAACTAAGTCTTTAGAGTGAGACATTTGTTGTCAGCAAATGGTCTCAACCGTTAGTATATTTCACAATTTTTAATCACAATTACAAATTGTAAACTGCTGGTACTCATTTAAAGCTGTGTCAACATACAGTAACATCGATGTTTCGGTCCGAAGTTGAACGTGGCAACGATAGAATCACAGTATTGTACCCTGGAATATAACGCCGTCGCTCCATATAAAGTCAGATAATTCAATATAATTTACATGTGAAAAATTTATATTAAATAGCCTATTTTACAATTTGCTTGATTATATTTACAAATAAAACAGCTAGTTTCATGACATAAATTCTGAATAATTATTCTTATAGTTGTTCCTACGATGAAAAGCAAAATCTTACTATATTCCACGTGTAAGTTCAATGCAAAATAAAAAATTATATGATTTTTATAATAAATTAATTTATTTAAAAATATTACTTTTGTTCTATAAACTTTCATGTAAAATTATAATAATGTTGCTTTTATTATTTTCTATATATTTTCTTGAATTAATTTTAAATTACTTTTGTAATTTCATAACTTATACTTTAATATTTAAATTTTATGTTTACTACATATTTTAATATTACAAATTTTTATGTTTTAAATATTGAAATTAATTGTAATTACTATTTTGTTTGATGTTAGAGTAGTGTGATATTAAACGATTAAAAAATCAATAATTTTCCAATTTTACCCATTTTCAACTTGGATTTTCTTATCAAGATATTAAATATTCCATTTATTTTCCATAACAGAATCAGTTATTAGCTACAACTACTTGCCAATCTTTTATTTTACCAAGTTAATGGCCCTACTAATAAGAAAAAACAGATGATCAATAAATTCAAATAAGGGTTAAATATACCTTGTCTCATTTTGCATATGTGTTGATGATATTCTGAAAGTACAATAGATACCGATTAAACGAATTTGGAGGTCAATTTATTATATATTTTATTCACATTACTCTTACTTAAAAAATAATTCTCTTTTGGAGTTTTAATTTAGTTGCATACAATTCTAACTAATGAACATAAATATAGAGAAGTATTGCTGCAGAAAAACAAACTTCAAAAAGTATACTAAAAACAAAATATAATTTTTAATAAAATTTATTAATTTTGTTTAATCCAACCGAGTGACATAAACTTTTCATCGAATAATTAAGTGAATTTATTGAATTTAAGGTCAAACTCGGCTTGATAATTACAAATCACGTTTGACTCGTTTTTTTGCAATAAATCTATATTTAGATTTCAAAAGTCACAAGCTAGAAAGTGATATTTTTTTTGTACAAAGTCTGCTTTATTTTTTAAGCCATTCAGGTGCCATACCAAATTTTCAATGTTATGTAATTGACAAGTACATTTTGTTGCATTTTATATAAAGTGCCAAATAAATATTCATATTGCAACACAACAGAATAATATGTTTTTAATATTTATTTAATTTTTATGAATTTTATGATTAAATTTATTCATGATTAATTTTTGTGATCAAGATCATTAATGAAGTTTTATGTATAATGCTTAAATTTTAATATATTCATCAATGTAAATTATAATATTTGCATATTAAGTGAATGATAATTTTGAAATTACCTTATTAATAAGCATACTATCTTAACCATCATATTTATCGAATAGTAATATGTTACAGTCAGTATATACCCTCTTAATGATAACTATCTTAATATGGATCTAGAAAAGACTTTAAAAAATATTTTTTGTCATAAATGGTAGATATATTTTAAATTTAATTTCACCAGTTCCTTAATATTTCAAAAAGTAAATCGTAAATACCAGACAAATATAATTGCTATTAATATTTAATTATAGAGAAATTGTAATGGTAATTTAATTCTGTTATTGTTATTAATAAGTTGTTATACGATATTTTGCAATTTTTATACTTCAGCATTACTTAAATAATGAAGAATAAGCTCTACACAAAATGTATCCATAATTCCAAAGAAAAGATTAACAAGTCTAACCAAACAAATGTGAATTTCATTAAATTCAAACATTTTGTAATTAATGTGTCATCAAAGATGACGATCACCATTATCTCATGCTGATTTTATAATTTTTAATATTAAGAGTGATACATCATCACTCCACTCGTAAGTCATAATGACAGAAACATTGTAATAAATACAAATTTCAAATTATGATCTTTGATTTAATGAATTATTTATTTTTAACAATTTATACTTAATGGTAAAAATTATTAAATAGTTTGCCCCAAAATGGAAAAATATTATCACGAACTGTATTAATTAATTCTATATATGAATTATAAGATTTTTAGATTTCTAGCAAATGGTTTCAATACTTTTTAAATAAAACTAGAATCAAAATTTGATATAATATCTATTTTTGAATATTATGTCTGGTCTGAAGTCATACATTTTGTGAAGTATGATTCTATCAAATATTTTATAAAATTTAATGGTATATTTTACATCCATCCAAAAGGAATTTTCGCATAGCTTTAGTTTTAAATTTTGTCACAAATTTTATGATAATCATGTCTTTGATCCATTTAATTACTATAAATATAAGATAAACATCATATTATTTTCATAACTTGTAAATATATTACAATTTTCATTACAATAAAAAAAAAAAAAATTAAATGCAAGTCAGTAAAATAAGAATTGATTAATTTTCTTTTTCTTTTAGTTTATTGATGTGGACTCGAAATTATTTAATTTTAATGTGGAAAAAAATTAGCTGGGACTGTGACAAGAAATGTCTTAAGTTTTTCCTTTCATGTGACATCCTGAGTTTCAAGTTACATGACAAATTATTTTAAACTTATTGTGACTTTCTGTTATTCATATTTTTGTTGTAACTTAATTTATTTGGAAATAATTAAAAGTTAGCATATCAATGATTTTCAAAATTTATTTTATTTGATGCTAAATTAGGGGGAGCAGATAACCCGTCGTTAAGTCCATCAGTGAACTATAAATTTGTAAGAAATTAATAACATATTAATTTTGTGACAAACGGTGTTTTGTAAAAATTTTTTTTTTTTTAAAAAAAAAAAAAAATTATAAAACTAAAACACATCTACCAAATTCCTTCTAACCTGGATAATAATTACATGATCTCTAAAATCAAATAAAATAGGAAATTTGAGCGTAGCGTCAATGGTATCAACTAAATATCCACCCAAACATGATAAAATTAATTCAAATCGAGCAAAAACTACTAGGAGATATGCGTACCGGACTTATTTTTTTTCCAGATTCCGAATCTCCTATTTTGAAAACGTAACTAAATATAAATTCGAAAGAATTTAAGCAGCATGTACATTGCAACACTAATAAGCTATTTTAACTAAGTACTAGCAAAAATATCTATTTAAAATAGGACATAACGAAAATTCCTTATTTCAAATAGCAATGTATTCAATTTTGCTGAAATTTACTAAAAGCATAATTTATTTAATATATTTTATTAAAAATAAAAAATTAAATTACTATGTTGTATTAAGTATTCAAATTAGGTCTTTTCCAACAAGAGTCATTTTTTCTGTCCAAATCTAAATTTGAATAACAATTTTTTGGGGACTCACCCAGGGACATAGATTTTTAAATAGACATTCAAAAATGTCATCTAAAAAATAATATAAAAACAATTAGTGAAAACATAAATTCAAAACTGGTAAATTGATAGCTAAAGGCTACCAAATCATAAATATATTCCCCAAAATTCTGTCTTTTCTTAATTAAATTTATTTTGTACGTTATTATTTTTATTTTTACAATCTAAAACTTAGGAAATTAAAAATTTGTTTATTGCATTTTAAATTATATTACCAAGAAATCATTAAAACAAAAAAAAAATATTATGAAAATTATATAATTTTCTTAACAAAAATTTATTTACCGATAAATTTTCATTATGCAATTTCAATTAAAAATATTTTTTGTAGTTTTTTATTATTTTTATTTAATCTTAAACATAAATAACATTAATAAGTAATTGTATATTTAAGAAATATTCAATTTTACAAATCAGATTCTCTATTTATGAAGCGTTAAAGGTTAAACAATCACTAATTACGATGAAAAAAATAATTTATTAACACTATTAAGAAAATTGTTTAAGTATGATATTAAAATCTCGGAAAATGTGAAGAAACTATATTTATTACTCAGGTCAATAACAGTAAGTTTTTCCAAAAAGTCATGCTGAAAATTAAAATAATTTTTATAAATAAAAAACAATTAATTTTTTTTTTTTTTTTTGACTATAATTATAGAGTTTTAGTAAATGTTCATATCGAACTTGCAAAATGAAGTAGTAAATGTTCATATCAAACCAAAATCGAATATCTTTAATGCTAATAGATATTTTGTATATTAAGGAATGTTTATATTGAAGCAGAATTATTTTCAAGTATAAGAACTATTTCAGTTACATTGTTACATCTATAAAAGTTTATTACCTTCTGTAGGTATTCCATATTCATATTATCCTATTAACACTTTCAATAAATCGTTCAGAATTACTACAGAATTATTTATTTTTAAAACGTGCTCGTTCACCTGAACTATACATCATCTCACGAAAAACATGTACAATATTTGTAAACTTTTCCAATTTTCACCATAAAATATAAAAGTAAATTGTTTAGTAAAGAATAATTATATTTTTTTTATGAAAGATGTGAGCCTTATAACATCAGAATTTAGAATACTTTAGGCTATTTATTATATAATTTTATGAAAACGGAATTGAAATTTTTGTGATGGTATTTCTAAACGAATCTTTTGCTATTTTAGTAAAACTATAAATATATAAAAGATATAAATAATGTAAATTGCAGAATTTTTGTACCAGCTTCCATCTATAGTAAAGTGTAAGATATTGATAAATTTTATAATGATTATAGGTGGTAAATTATGCGGTGAAACGTTTTTTCAATATAATTTCTCTTTTACTCTTTTAGTTGTAAATTTTTTATTGATCCTTGATCTAAAAGCCGTTTCAGTAAAATATTATTAACGATATTTGTATATATTTTCAAAAGGTTGTATTGACAGTATAATATTAAAATTAATATTTCTGTATCATCAATGAATAAAGTTAAATTTATGGTAAATTTTGATTTAATGTAAAAATTTGATTACAGTTTGTTTTAGTTTCTTGAAGAAGTTATCTAATTAAATTAAGTGATCAAAATTATAGCTAATTATTATTAATATAAAATTTATATACTAAGCTTAGTTAACAATTAAATAATTAAATTATTTAATTTTAACAAGATCTAGTAGCAGAACAAATTAATTATAAGTAAAATTCCAAACTTTCTTTACCTATCTGGAACAAATAACGAAACAGTAATTTTTATACTTTCTTTGTGAAAATGGTAGAATAACTAATATACTAATAGATAATACTAGTGAAATAACTCCCCCTAGTTAGATCATAAAATGACGTTATTACATAGAAAAAGTATTATTCTTACTAATGTATTGACTGGAATAAAATTATCATGCTGACCTATTAAATATGGATTAAATATTGTTAAGAGGGTTAAATTATTAATATAATAATAAATACCACAATATCAATAAATTCCTTCGGGACTGTTAGATCCTGTTGGATGAAGCAGTAATAAATGAATTATTGTTACAATAAAAAATAAAATAAAGTAAAATGTAAAACATCATCGGAAGGTAGCACAATCTACTACAAATCACATTCAAATTCATTGAACTGAGTCTGGGCATAGCTAATATATTTATAATATTATGATTAATAGAGTATTCAAAGAATTATATATAAATAGACTCGTTTTTTAAACGGGATATAAAAATTACGAAAATTAAAAAAAAAAAAAAACTAAATTACAACATTTTTAACTAATAAATTTATTTATATGAAATTGTAATTTTAATTGTACACTAATAATTTATTAATAACAAAATATTATGATTTAGTCAGAAGTTAATTTGTAAAAATTCCATTTATTAAACATTTTTCCCATCGCAATAAAAATTATTTTATATTTTATTTATTTTCTATCCTCATAAAGACATAATTTAAAATATGTTTAACATAATAAAAAGTAATTTTTTTTAACTAGTTTTACTTCAAATTTATTAAGATATAATCATATAAATTATAAATACGAATAAAAACTTATTTTTTATATTAACATTATCTATTTATTAGGCAAAAACTTAGTGAAACATTTAAGAAATATAATATTTTATATTAATGATTTATATAAAAAGTAAATTATAACATGAATTCATATTTTTTTACTCGATTCGCTGGTTATATAAAGCAATATTTTAATAAATCGATTTTATGTACATAATTTAAAGACTTTATTTAAATAAATGTACAAGACCTCAAGATTAATAAATAAAGGTTGTTTTTTAATAGAGATTTATCTTCACCGGCTGTTAGGCAGTACGATTTGCCATAGAGGAGGCCATAATATCTTCAAAACCCCAACTGTCATTTTGATAAAATTTCTTATTTATAATTACCATTTTACTTTTATTTATTTAAAATTATAATTAATAAGTTTGTATAATAATTTATTTTTCTTATATGTATATCTTTCCAATTTGATAATGCTTCCAAATTTAAATTACTTAACTGCCCTAAGGACAATGTGGAACAGGTGCGTTTGAATATAATAAAAGAAACGATAATTCCCTCTCAACAAATAATATAAATTAATATTATCAGTAAAAGAACAAATAAAAATGATATAATAAAAATGAATCGTACTAGAATTTAGCATTAATAAAACTACTTACAATCTAAATATTTAATACAATGCAGATTTAGTAGTGATTTTCATGCCACGTTCGAGAATTCAGAACACTATTTTGTTTCCATCACAGTGCCACATGCACCGTCAACGAGCGTTTGACGGATGTCTTCAGTTTGAAAGTACATTGTGCGAGTTGAAAGAAACTTTCAAATTTGTCGTTTCCAAAAAATTGTGATGAAATTGATTGAATTTCTTATGCGCTAAGCGGAAAGAACTTCAGAGCTGTGTTTCAACAATGATGGTAGAGATTTTTCTAGTACATCATCACCGTCAACGTTGACCATTGCAATTGCTTAGGTATAAAGCTGTGTACATTACATAGCTGTGAACAAATCAAATATTTAAAAATTATCTAAATTCAACGGCGCCAAATTATTATATTAATCAATGGAATTGAATGGGTTCGACATGAACACAAAATCGATTTTAAGATATTGCAGTGTAATGAAATAATTTTATGTAGCACAATATTCATTGATATTGAGGTCTTATATTGTGATGTCAATATTTTATTATTGTACAAATAAATAATATTTTGTCTAACTCTGTATACATTTACTAATTGTTTAAATTTTTAAAGGTTAATTTGTTGGGATCATGTTAAAGCCTATTTCTTACAATATTGAAATAGTTTTGAAAGTGACCACAAAACCTTGAGATATTTTAGAATTATATTTTAATGAAAAAAAAATTACTTGCACAACACAAAATTGTACGTGCACAATGAACTAATGTAATAAAATCATAGTTAAATTGAGTAATTATTTTAAAAGAAACTAAAATGTTTCTAATATTTTCAATACCTGTACAGATTAGTGTAGTTAATTAGTTATTAATTGTTGTTATTGAGAATTAGTTATTTGATTATTCACGGTGAACAAATTAAACCGTAATTATTTCTTTTATTTCCTTAAGTTATTAACAAAAATTTATGTTTTTTCCATATTCGATATAATTAATTCCAATTTGTTTCATAAATTTGATTGGTCTTATTAATTATGATTAATTGATCAAGGTTTTAAAATCATACCTAAAAATAAAACAATAAATTAGAATGAATTATTTAAGTTTCTATTTATTAGTGATTTAGAAGTTATTTAACGTTAAATATTTTTTAATAAATAGTAACTGACAATTATAATAACCCATGAATTTATTTGTTATGTAACAGTCGCAAACATGATTAAACGCTACTTCTATAATTTCAGCATAAATCTAACAAATTTGGATGGATCAACTGGAGAAAAAAATTGTTTGTTTATAAATTATATAATTTTAACACGTTAAATGCCAGAGCTAATTCTGGGAAGTCCAGTCCCAGAGCCAACTCTAGTTATAGGCCGCCACATTGATTTGAGGGAAGGAAAATTATTATTACTTAAAAATATGACAGATGAAGATAGGTCTGTGAATATCTTTGAGGAACATGTCGTCATAACTCGTCATTGGCAACTATCATATTTAATTGAAGATAGTTACTCTAAAAAATGGGATTGTTGCATGAAAAACAGCTTTTTGATCTAAAAAATTAAATAAATTCAATTAATTTATTTTCATTTTTACTTATATATTTATTATATTTAAGGCTAATTCTTTAATTTTTACTTATTTAAAGTTACTATATGAACTATATTATCATCAAAGCAAATAAAATATGCTAACTCTTGACGATAATGTATCGTCACTGGCATTCAACGTGTTAAAATATTAACAACAAATCAAATATAATAAAATTTCAAATACAAATAAAATATTTTTAATTAGTATGTCAAAACTATTAAAAATATATTTTTAATGATAAAATTTTCGCATAAGAAAAAACATTATAAATATAATAAATTAATGTAACAGAAATTAATATTATTTAAAAAAAAAAATGTATTTTTAATATGTCTATTAATTTCAAACTTATATACATTTTTTAATGAGTTTAACCTGGACTCATCTCTAGAGACTTTTAGTCAGTCCACAAGTGACTTAACTATGTACACCATAATAACACGAAGCATAAATGCCCATTCCGATTGTCAGATAAAATAAAAATATATAAATGCAGTTATTTAACTTACAGTGTTGCAATAGTAAAATCCATCTATAATACGCAATGTTATGCGGAAAATAATGATCATTAATCAATGTGACTTTAATATGTACAGGTAAATATAAAAACACCTTAAAAATATATAAATTATTAAATTTTCCGAGTGTTATATTACAAATATTTCCGTATTTTATATAAGTAAGTTAGTAACTAATGAATAAATTTGTTATTTTTAAAAAAAACTTATAATATTCATAAATTAAATGTAGACAAATAATGTTAAACGTACTGCAATTTAACAAAACAAAAAAATTAGCACAAGCTGATTTTAATTTGCTGTCGTTCCTTGTCAAATCAATAATCAATTTTATCACTAATGATTTCACGAATTTAATTTATATATTAATAATTATAGTTTTACGATTTTATATAAATTTAAATTTTAAGTGTCGTGTTTAAGGTTAGCAGGGTAAAATAATACAAACAATTCATCATTTATATAAAAACATTACGACATAAGTAATTTTTTTTAAATATTTAAAGCATAAATTAATTATTAATTAATAATTATATTAAAATTTTAAGGTACAATCGTAATGTAATCCTTAGGCATAGCGCTAGCTTTCAAAACTGTTTAACATATTGAAATCAATGAAATTAAACGAAATCTTCGCTAGAGAAAACTACGTCCAACATTGAAACGTCAGTCAGAGCGAGATAATTTTAATTAAAATATTGTTAAATATCTTGTCACTTTTGACTATGTTCTACTATGGGAAGCAAAATATTGTTAAAGTTAAATTTAATTTTCTACAAAATATTATAGTAATGTTACAATACAGATAAAATTTACTAATAAATCCTTCATAAACAATTTCGACAGATCTCCGCCATTATTGCATTTTTCTTGGCTTTGTCTTAGCAGGAAAACAAAATCTACAGCTAGCGCTATTCGTTTGCGCTCACATTGTGATTAGACATTTATTTCTTAATTAATAAGCGCTTATAGTTAGATTATTATAAAATTGCAATAATATCAAAAAAATTATTTAAATTATTTTCAATTTAAAATAGACAAAATATTTCATTTTAAACTGGTTCAAAAAATGTTATATTAAATATCTTAAATATATTCAAAATATCACAAATCACAAATCCTCCATTGAAATTCAATACAAAACGAAAAAAATAAATCGTTTTGAAATTATATTTCGATGTTGAATCCGGTCATAATTCGATAATTTGCACGAAATAAAAATGCTAGAATTAAGTTGTAAATCAAAATCTTAGTAAATAAAAACTTAAAATATTTTTTTTTATTCAATTGCTTTCTAAAATTTGCCATAGATTTAGTAAATTTTATGAAAAATATATAAAGTTAAATTGTGATTTATTTCAATTAAATTATTGGTTTTAATATAATACACAAAAACTTCTTGTATTTTGTTTGAATATTTATGGTATTTTTATGTTTTTTTTTGTTGTTTTGTATGCCTTCAAGATATAAATTAAGCTGCAATTTTTTACAAAAAGATTTTCGAGTGTATTTAATTTAAGTAATGTTACAGGTATATAAAATGTTCGTGCAAAAATGTTAGCACAATCGAAGTATTATTAGATTTTCATATTTGAATAAATTAAATATTATTAAAGTTTGTAAATATGAAAAATTACATTTTCTGATAGGTGTAATTATGTCATTGTTGCTATTACTGTTCGATTTAATGTTGGAGTAGTAGCATTATTGTTATCATATTTTATCATCGTTTTTTTTTTTATAATAGACACAATTTTCATGCTTGTAAGGTTTAAATAGCAAAATATTTCAGATATGCTATATCGAAGACTTATATTAAAAAAGTTCTATGCCACACCAAAATTTTTACAGGGTAACCATAAGATTGATTTAGCTATTTTGCGGTTAGTAAATATATGTTTTATCAAAAAACCTCGTGGATTTTGTTCTGGGACAGAGGTTTATGAATATTTTTTTATTCTGCGATAGAGATTTTTGACTATACCCCTATAAACCTCCAAGAAACTTATGGGATAATGTTATTTTGCTATAAGCCATTGATATAATTTTTAATACAAATCTGTGTTCAGTGGTTACATCAATTTTTTTTTTCATACTAAGAAATCATTCATCTAATAATGAAAGAATTGGAAATTGACTCTTCTGTTGCAAATTTTTTAAAACAATCAATATTCTTAATCTTAACTGCGTTTTTTTCTCACAGATTTTTGTGCACTTTGCACTTTAAAATAAAAATATGTTTGTATCAATATTTTACCGATCCGAGCTTAACTCTCGCATGATTTTTATCTATTAGATACGATATAAAACATAAATGGTTGCTGGATTCAGTTTTAAACGACGATAAAAATACATTAGAAACAAAATAAATTATTGTATTTTGTTGTTATTTCCATTCACTAAAATTTTATAGACCAACCGAAACAGTAATATTCAACTTAATAGTATGATTTATTAGATACACCTTTAAAAGTGCATTGGAATTTATTTTATTTTATGTTTTTTTGTGTTAAATATTTTGAAGGCTGCAAAATGATTAATTAATTTGTAGTCTGTCTGTTGTTGTGATACAAGTATTAATAAATTATTTTTAAAAAATATAATAGAATTTTAAAAATTGAAATATTTTGTTTTAACAAAATTCTAATTCATTTTTTATAAAAAAAAACCTTTAATAGATCCAATTTCCATAGTAAACTAAATTTACAATGTCTATTTAACTTGGTATAGAGTAAGAATTTTTTGTGAACTTTCTTTATAAAAACTTTATTACTGATATTTTATTCTTCCCCAGCAACTACAGTACTATTCGTATTCAGTGAATGATTATAGACATTATAAGTAAAAAAGTAGTCCGTAATACTTGTATGCCCTCATTTTATTGCTCACATTCTATTAGAAATATTTTGAGTATTCATTTTCCTATATTTAACAGTATACATTCATAAGAGTGTCAATAGTTCAATATATTCCAAATTAATTTCCGATATCACAATATGAAACATAAATATTTTTTTTGTAAAGAAAATTTATTGTTAAAAAATTTCCTTCTTTAAATATTTCCACTAACAATAGAAAATTCTCCAAAAATTTATATACCTAAAAAATCATTGAAAATGTGAAAAATACTTTTAAGCGCCTTCAATTATGCAGAAACATTGCACTATTTTTTACCTATAATTTTTTATTGCCGAATAAGGTTTCAAAGTTAAATTTTTAGACACCTAAAAGGAGTTCGTACATGTTTTAAAAAAAATCTAATACCGCAAAAACAAAACATAAAAAAACATATGCACCTTAAAGGTATTTCATTAAAAAAAAATACCTGTTTCTGTTGTTGCTTAAGGTATTGGTATGTCAGTGTTGTTTTTGAGCAAAGGTGGTGTTGACAGAGAGATTAGAGACTTATTATTGTGCACGACAACACAGTAATGTTTGTGATAATGTTGTTTATAATGTTGTTGCTATTAGACAATATCATAGTAATAATTTATGTTTATGTTGAAAAGATAAATTACAGCATAAAGTAAAAAAAAAAAATTATAATCACATTTTTCTAGGGCAATTTACATACTTTTCATGGTTTCATTAGATTTTCTTAATTTCTTTATTGTTGTTTCAACAATTTTTTAAATATATAAATTTCGATAAATTTCCAAATATATATTGCTATATAATTAAAATTCGATACGTTTAACATTTTTCTGTCTATATAAAGCTTACAAATTAATCAATATAATCATCATTTCATAATTTATAAAATATAATAATTTGATTTATCTTAATCCATAAACATATATTTATTAAAAATCTTTTAATAGTGTCATGTTAAAAATTCAACATTTTTCAAAATTGAATGTGTCAATAATCATGTAATTTTTTTAAAAACTTCATTGATTTTTTATTATTTTGACCATAATAAAAATCAATTTTTTCCTGGGAAAAATTAAAGAAATACTAAGAGCAGAATAAATTATTAAATAACTATTTTAAAAAAAGCATGTACGTTTAAGGGTGACGTCAATACAAAGTTTATAATCGATCATAAATTTTAGACAGCAAAAGATGATCTAATAAATATGATTATCTCAATCTATGTAAAGACAATATTATAGCTACATTAAAGTGAAAAAACAAATAAATATAATATTAATTTATAATTTGTGTACTTTTGAATTGGTGTAGCTGAAAGATTTTAACAAAATCAAAAAAGTAAATGAAAGATTCAAAATTTAGTGCTTTTACTATGTAATTGATATATATTTGATTTGCCTTTACTTGTGGACTCCACTTGAAAACATAGGTTTTAAATGGACATTAACAGGATACTGAACCATAGTGAAGAAACTTTTAATTGCGAGATTAATTTTAATGGCATTTAAAAGTTGTTGTCAGCAAATAGTTTCAATCGATATCATTCTAACCAAACATAAAATAACAATTACATATTGAAAATATTTATTACTGGAAGTATAATTCAAAAATCAATTTAGAGCGACTTCGCTTATGAATTGAATCCAAATCCTAATGCATAACAGAATTTCGAACTAACATTACGCTACAACTATAATAGATATATAATTAATTGGTAAACACTATATAGTTAATTAATTCAGCTTGTTGTGCTCAATTAATTCTGTAGTTTTTGGTGAACATTATATTTTTGATTATAAATAATAGTCAAATATAAATTTTAATGTAATCATTGAACAAAGCCTTAACTTCAAGTTATATTGAAATAATATGCACTATAAAAATAATATAATTAGAATTGTACTATAGCTAAAAAATACTTTGAATCTTTTATTGATATTTCCAAAAGAAAAATCTGCTGTTCATATCCACTTACGTCGCTTTTGATTCACTTTTATTGGACTGATTTAATGTACACTTTTTTTCGAATGAAAATCAAAATAATATTAATGTCTGAAAATGATTTTAATAAAAAAAATATAAAAAAGTAAATTCTTTTACACTATAATCAAAATATTTTACTAAACATTTTTATTAATGTTTCGCCTTGAGATTTTTCTTGATTATTAATTAATGACTTTTTTTTATAAATTTAGGCAATTACAAAAGAATTAATTATGTTATTTTGAATTTTTTGCTGTTAGTTTAAAATGACAAATTAATTGAATTTTAATTGATTTTTTACACTTTAAAATATTGCGTTTTTCTCATGAATATCATAATAATTATTCATAATTTTAAATTAATTATTAAGTGAGATGAATAAGTCAAAAATGACCAGAAAGAATTTTTTATTTTGAAGGTATAGAATTATTTATTTTTGATTATTAGTTTTAAAAAATTATGAAGACTATTCTAAAAAAAAAGGTTAAAATTTTGAATATTCTTAATTATGTAATTTTTTAAATAAAATATACCATAATAAATGAATGATAAATAAGTGGTTCAATATCCGAGGTCGAAATAATATATTTATTTAAATGATTTTTTGTATATTAATTATATTACAAATATATTTATGTTTCCTAGTATTTAAAATTTCACACTATTTGTTAATTTCCTTATGTAAAATATAAATAAATCTGGCATTACTAAGTAAACTATCATTTGTCATGCATCTAGCTAATATTTAAGTTATTATATAATTACCTAATATTTTTACAATAATTTTTTCACATCAGTAAATGTTACATGTAATATATGACAAGTAATCTGCAATAATTATATAAAAATATTTCAAATATTTTCGGTACTAAATTATACAATTGACAGTAATATTATACCTGACAACATTTAATAAAATATAATCAGTCGACGATTAAATTCAGAAGTACAACTATAGCTACAATCTACAATTATAAATATGGTTTGGAAACTGATTTTTGAAGATGTCTTTCACTCCAAGTCATGATATAATAAAAATAAATGAAAAAAAAATATTACAAGTTTTAAGCTTTAGATGTGAACACAAACTACAAGAATAACGCATAGGCAGAGCATAATCATAAATTTTAGTTATCCGAAATACATTACTATCGAATAGTTAAAGACGACGGTTTGCTTTATAGTATTTAATGAAGGAAGACATTATACATAACATGACAAGATTAGCTCCGCTTGAACAGAATAATGTGGGTATATCACAATTTACATGTTTGGAATTGCCTGTATATTTTTCAAATAATCTTGTCTAGATGAGAAATATATTATAAAAGTGAATTTTAATTTGATTAAAATATTAAAAACGAAAGTAAGTTTATAGATCAAATTATGAATTCTCGTATTAAATTAGAAAATATTCAGATAATTACCAAAATATCTTTATAATAATGTCTGAAAACGATGTTTAACAAAACACTGACGATTATTTAGTTAATAAAAATGTATTCATATGGTATTTTTTCTCAGCAGTCTTAAAAGTAGTATTTAAAGAATCACTAAATTGACAAAATTATGGGCTAAATATTTATGAAGAAAACCTTACATATTTAAAGTTTACAGATGATTTAATAAGATCAACTCACCTTCAATTGTCCGAAATGATTAACAACCAAATAATGAATGTAACTATAGAGTTAGGACTATAAATTAATAAATTCAAAACTAGGATAACGACAAACGCACCGCAACAACTTTATATTGAAAATGAATAACTAGAATATGTACCTAAATCAATATAACCTCGAGCATTTACTTTGAAAAATATCAAGAAAATCAGTGTGTGGAAATAATTCTAGAATATGAAAAATAAATTGTACACCAAAATATCGACCGATGCAAGAGAAAATATCAACTTTTTACATGTGATGACGTATGAATGGATCATAAACTTGGTACATGACATCTAACACAATAAGAAAAAAACAAATTTGTCAGAAATCAATGAAAAGATCAATGCTCAAAGTATCATAGAATAAGAAATACAACAAACAAACAAAATTAACAGATGTAATAGATGTAATAGAAAGAATAAAACAACTTATGTGGAATTGAACAAAACATATTACAAAATAGACCCCAAGAGATTTTTACAGAAATAGAGGAAGACAAATTAAAATATATTTGAAAATTAAAAATTAATAAACCAAAATATATAAAATTAAATAATTATTGATTGAAAAATTTATATATAAAATATAATATTAAATTAAATTTCAAATCATAGTATAATTATTAAAATAACGATTTTTTTAAAAAAAACTGAATTATTGATTATAAACTAATTTGTTTAGTCAATTTGGTGATATCAAATAGGCTGAACAAATTAAAGAAATCTTAAAAATTATCTTGTATAAATTAAAGATAATTATCTGAAATTTATTCAAATGAAGTATAATATTATTACTAGCAATATTTTAACAGAATATCATGTTAAATTATATAAATTACAACCAATTGTTACTTAAAATCTATTGATATATTTATCAATATCTTTTTCCATATTAATGGAAGTACCACAATATTTTAATAAATTTTCTGAATCTGTTTAACATAAATTTGTTTTTTTTTTTAAAGGAGGTCAAATCATATTAAATATGTTATTTTCTTTTATACGGTTCTCCATAGACTTTAAAATTTTAACATAAAATATAACATTTTTTGACATACTATTTGCGAGCATACAATATTTCTTAGATTCCAAAATTTTCTATGTCAATGATGGCACCTCTGTCGCTGATGCTTACAAAAATCATGTGAATAATTTAAAGAACTTATAATATATATTTATCTTTTATGCTTACTCTTATATCTAAACGGTATCTTAAAGTATATCTTTTACTGACTTTGGCGGTTCTACTTACGATATTTTTAATGTTGGAATTATTTTGACATATTTTTGAATGTGTGCCTTTAAAAGGTATGTATAAAGGTTTCACAATGTCATTCAATTCATGCATTAGAAAGATATGCAAAAATGTGATCAGTATGGTAATTATATTTTGATATACAGTTAACAAATTTTCATATTTGGTCGATAGTTGTAGATAGTTTTGTTTATTAAAATATTTCCTTGTATATTAAGTTAGATGAAAATTGACATTTTTAAAGTTATTTTTTATACAATTGCTGCATATTTTATACAATTTAAAATAACAAATTTATTTTTGAAATGTAATATTTTAGTAAATATAAAAAGAAAATTCAATCGAAGCGCTTGTTCATTGGAAATAAATAATTAGAGTGAACTTGATATATAAAAATTTAATTAATATTTGTTATATAAATTGAAGATTTCATATTATGATTAAAGCTGAGTTATAACAATTCGCAAAACTTAATTATACGATTACTCCCGTGTCTATATAACCCAATACAATTTTGAAAAATTAGTTAATTATCGAAAACTACTTTTCGATAATTTACAAAAGCGCGCTAGAGCTAACAAAACTTTGAACATTATGAAAATATTAAATATAATAATAGTGGGGTCATTAAAATAATTGTCAGATAAATCAATTAATATTAAGTTTTATTACTTTTCCGAAGAATTCTACAAAATTTCGATGAACATATTCAAATTTTTAAAGTCAATTGTAACTCAACCTTAAAAGTTTTAAAAGTCCTTAATGTATAAGTCAAAGTTCACCTTATATATACTAAATTTGACAACAAAATCCTATCAACTTTAAATATCAACAACAACAAAAATTGTTACTTTCAAAAGAGATAAAAAGAAACTCGTTTCTGGCAACATATATTAACATACTTCAATATATTTGCAATACCAAAAATTAAAATCCCCACAGGAAGTAAAATGAATAAAAATTTTGAATAAAATTGTCATACCCACTTTTAAATTGTAAACATATAAAACTTTCTCCTATTCACTTAATGATGACCTCTATTTTGTGCGATTTTGATAATTTGTGTAATAATTTTAAAAATCACAAAAATATAAATAAATTAATATTACAATTAAACTATAGAAGTATGGAATAATAATTGTAACCTATGTGGCTTCTCTGCGAACTTTGAAACTAATTCTTAATTATCTTTAATTAGTCTTAATTATCAATAGTTCCCTTTTATGGAATGGAAACTCATCAAGCCCAAAAATCTTTGTTCGCAAATAGTTGATCTTATTACAGACGAATCCGCAATATTTCGCACATTTGGTGAAATCAATAATTATTTTCATATGAACCATCTTCCAGAAAATCCTGACGGTGCCAATGTATAGAAATTATGTACAATTAAAAAAAATATTTAGAAAGTTTGGAGTTCATATATTTATGTTAATTTACAAATATTCCTTAAATAGTTACAATAACCAAAAACTTGCAATTGAACTCTTGTTTATATAACGATCTATAATAGAAATACGAAATAATAATTTTTCTGTCATCCCAAAACTGCCTTCGGACAGTAATTCAACCACAATTTAACATTTTCTATTTCTATAATATGAAATATCTTTCAAGTTTCATATAAAACAACAATAAAGAATTTCTGAAAGTTAACACTTTATATGAAAAACAATCAAACATATTGTAAAATAACCTTCAAACCAAAAACATCAACAGATCTGCACAAACCATAAAAAGATTATTTATGTACTAAAAGAATCAAATAATTTACAATAATCAAAACATGAATTGTACCTTATAAATTATACAATTTCAGACTATATTGACTTTCAATGAATTGTAGATTTAGTCTGTGCTGAACCAAAATTGGAAAATAAATATAAAATTGCCATATAAGGGCTTCCCCTCCAACCAAATACAAATTATTCCACTTCAGGTCAGGTGTAAAATGTACTGTAACTAAAATTTGACTTCGTTTCGAATTGAAAAATCTTAAAAATAATTTTTATGCAAAATTGTAGAAATTTGTAAATTTTTGATATAATGCTTCTATGTCGTCTGAATTGTGTTACAATTTTTAAACTAAAATTCTCTAAAAGTAAAAAAAATCGTAACTTTTTTAAGATGTAATTAAATAATATTCAATTTTAAATGATTAAATTTTTAATTATTAGAGGTCCAATTGTAATGTGAACGCAAACCGATAACACAATCTTTGAAAATAGTTCAACATAATTGAAATCAATTAAATAAAATGCAATACACGCTGTCACTAAGGTTATTAATAGAGGAGTCACTTTTGATTACGTTTAGTTTTGACTTCGTTCTAATGTGGTATGTAAAATATTGTTATTTTTTAATTAAATTATTTTTTAATTATTTGCTCATTTAATTTTGTCGTTCAAAATTATTTAAAGTATCTACAATCTTTCGCCATTATTGCATTTAGGTTGACATTATCTATCTTGTCGGGGCAGAAAAATATATTTCAATTCTTAAAACTTTTCCTAAATCTAGAGCTATTAAAATTCAGACAATGTTACAGACGAATTGCAATATTGCTAGTTCATTTGCATATGTTTTAGCTCAGTCAGTACAGGTTCACATCGTATAAATCTTTTTTTCTATACTTTGGATAATTGAAATTAGAGTAGGCGTCATCTTGCATTGAAAATGTTCATTTAATTACAAAATTTTAGTTTTTCTGTTAATCGTTAAGATTAGTTAAATTGTGCGTGGAAATTTTTCTTAATTTAGTGAATATATGTTTCAAAGTAATACTATAATATTATTTGAAATTAAACATGAAATGTTTATGTTTAAATATGTCGAAGAAATCATTACGAATGATTTCATCCCACATGATTTTAAACATAGAAATTTACTATAAAAACTTTTACTAAATCGAATACTCTTGCTAGTAACTATTTAAAGTTTCTACTTTTTGATTCCTTGGCAGATATATAAATATCTAAATGTTAAAGTGCTAAATTTGTTACAACCATAAAAATTGTTACATGAAAAATGTACATAAATCCGTCGCCTGGAAAATATACACGAAATTAACAAAAATCATGAAACTCGATATCAAAGATACGAAATAGTGTTGTCAATAATTTATCTTGCAACGTTTCACTGAATAATATGGAAAAAAAAATTATTGCTGACAGTTTTGTGAAATTTTTAGAGAAATTGAAATTATGAGTAGTGATAGTGTAGTAGTAGTGCAATAGCCTAAAAAACTATGATCCGGACTTGATCTCTGACTATATAAAATATTTTTTATATAACTACCAATTTTACAATTAACAATCCTCTAAGCTAAGGAAGCTTAGAAAAATGTTAAGAAATCAAAACCTTAAAATTTGTTGTTATTGAAATTTCTCAGTTTATTAGAACCCTATTTCTCGGAATGCATATAAAATATGTCATAATATATAAATTATATATTCAAGTATTCGGAAGTGTTATATTTAATTTTAAATAATTGTTTAACAAAAATCAATTTGATAAATTTCAACTTATTTATTTAGTTAGCCTTAAGGTAGAAATTTGTTTTGTATTTTAACCCAGTCTAATAAAAACAAAATATCTGAAGAATTTTAATTGCTTTAGTTTATTTAACCTTCACTTGACTAATCGATTTACTTTAATTTATTACTCCTCTAGCAATTGGCAACATTATTATTATTGTCCGCTTGTATTGCAAGATAAATCAGTATTTTTTGAAAATTGTAATATAATTTCTGGTATATTTGATTTAAAATATTTATTATACATTAAATTTGACCAAAAATAAATGATTTAAGTTATAAAGTAAAAATATTTTAAAAATTATTGAAATAATTATTGAGTTCACAGATGATTTGTAACTAAATGAAGAAAAAGTAATTTTAGATGAGATTAGTGTTTTTAAACAGCTCTAAGACCAGTTCTAGATAATTCGAGAATATTAAAGAATGGGCTTGTGTTAATTCATAGATTGTAGGATTATGATATTATTAAAAATATTATTTATTTTATATGGTAATAAAATATCTTATACACCTCCAAACCTCCTTAATTTCATGTATAATTTTAAATGATTAAAATCTAATTAAATTGCTTTTTATGTAGTAATAAAACTTGTAATCATAATCATAAATATTTTACTATATTAAATGCATAGAAACATATATAAATTTATTAATGACTATATAAATAATCTTGTTATTTAGCATGTAATTGAAATATTTAAAATTTAAAATTTTTGGAAGGCGTCTAAAATTAACCACCTTCTGCTAATCCTTAATAAAATCTTAAAATTTTTACAAATTATACTTACTTTTTATGTAATAATCTTAAAAATATAAAACGAAAGTAAATAAATATAAAAAAAACATCTTATGCTCACTATCATAAGATGAGGGGATCGATAGCCTCCAGTGGGTCTAAATGCAATTTGTATAAAATACATTAATAAGAAATCTAAAATTTTGTACTAATAAATATTTATAATTTCTTCAATTAGGCAATGAGATTTTAAGAATTTTAATCATCTCTTTCAAAACTGCTTTCTCATAATGGATATCCTTAGCTTTATAGAAGCAGAAGCAATTGCTTGCCTAGAGATCACATTAATATAACATGTGACTAAACTAAATCAACTGTAACCAACTTTATATAACCAATATAACAGGCAGGAGATATAATAATGCAGGAAATATTTCAAAGGCTCTTCAGTATTATGTAACTATATTACACAACTAATTCAACCAAATTTTTGCCATTTCTAACAACTTCGGGTTCAAATTCATTGTTGCCGAATTCATAATATCTGCACATATTTTCTTGAAATGATTCACAATTGAAGAATTTAATAATATATATACTGCTATATTATTTATCACAGTGCTGAGATAAAGAACTTTCCAAACCTAACCATAAAATAAAATTAATAAAAAAAAAAATAATCATTAAAATTTTTTTTATAAATGATGCAAGTTACAATTTTATTGCTAGCAACTTAGAAAATTATAATGTGAATATTATTTCTTAGTTCTCATAACCACAACCAATTTTCATCTTAAAACTAAAAATAAAGAAAATTGAAAAATAAATTAAAACCACACAGTGGAAATATCTCCGTAATTCGCGGTGAGCTGAAATTATTTATTGATGACTTTGGTTGGATTGTTAGATTTCTTTTTTTTTTTGTGTTTTATTGAGCAAATCCTTTTTATTTATTTTTTTAGAATGGATTTATAAAGAAAAAATTAAGGTGTGCTTATTCAATAGAAATGGAAAACAGAAAATTTTTCTATCAGTTTTTCGTACAGAGTTATTAACACATTTACACATTTTTTAGAAGTTTTCTTTTAATTTAAAAAGATAATAATTTTCTACCCCGCCATTATTATATTTTCAATATTCTATATGCAGTGTTCGCCAACCTGTATTCCGCGAAACCCTGAATTCGTACAGCAATTAATTATCTTTTTATGTGGTAATAAGAAAGAATAAAAAGGTGACTCAATTATACGTTGTAAAATTAAAATTATGAAAACGTTTCATAATTTTCAGAAAACTCATAAATAATATTTTTTCAAAAATCATAACATTTTCAGCTTTAATGATGATTCCAAATGTCGTGAAAGGTTGAAGATCGCTGTTCTATAGTGTAAAATAAATGGACGATTTAAATAGAATCAGCAACATGAGCAATAATTTCCAGATTGATTAAGTAATTTTTACTCGTTTAATTGAAATTCTATTAAATTAGTAAAATATTTAATTCTAGGTTCGAAGTAATTGAAAATTATATGTAGTTAAAAAATTCTTAGCTATAGAGAATAAAAAATACTTGGATAAGTAATTTCTGCAGATATTTTATATTAAAAAAGGGCAGGCGTTTTTTAAGATTTTTTCTTAATAATTTATTACAAAATTAACTATAAAATCAGTGTTGAAATTATTAGTAAGGATAAAATTAACTACGCTTCACAAACAATGAAGGATTTAATATTTTGAGAACACTCTATGTACTTGCATTTTATTAAATATCTTGTTTCTATAAATCTATATTTTTTGAATTATTCTCTACATTTACTTACGTTTCACTGTACAAGGTTAGTTTTTTATTCAGCATTTAAAAAGATCTTTCATTTATAGAAGAACAAGTTTAATTCTGATTTAAATATCATTTTTATTTTACACCTGACAATTAACCATTTAAAAAATATAAAATTATTATTTTAATAAAATTAGCTATCAAAACTGACAAATCAACACTTTCTGTAGAATATTAATTTTATTGTCGATTTCCTCAATTTTTTTTACAATAATAATTATCTTGTGGTGAAATATTCCAATTATTTACAAACCATAAATTAATTAAAATGAATTTTGTAATTGCGTTAAAAAAGAATTTCAATTTTAAACATTACAATTTTTACAAGGAAAATAAAATTTGATATTTTAACTGCCAGTACCTTTAAAGTGAACTCATCTACTCAAAAATATAAAACGTGAATCATAAAATATAATAAATTTGCTTAATTAAAAATAATGATTATATGATTTTTTAACATTTCAGTGTTTAAGGTGTATAACCTTTGGTGTATAAGGTCAAGTTCTAGACAAAAATTTTGGTAAAAAAATTTAAACTTAAAAAAAAAATATTTCAAGGTGAACATTACAAAATAAATAACAATAAATCTCTTAATTTCAGATTCTAATTAAAACGTTTTTATATTTAAAATTTACTTAAGTGATCCAAATTTGTCCTCAGGTTATATTTGAAGAGAATATAGTACGGCAAATTGAGCAGATGGATTAAAGTAAAGCAATGCCGATATACGGCCATATATTTATGAATTTTTAACATATTGATTTATGTGTGAGTTTTAAAGTTATATGGTTTTAAGTCTCAATAAATAAAAAAAAAAAATATTTATTAATTTTTTTTTATTCAATTCTGTTTAAAGATTTGGATTACCAAAGCTATGGACCCTAAATAATTTATCTGGTGCTGCTTTATTATTGGGGGGGGGAGTTAAGTGGCATTAAAAATAGTACTAACTCCTCCTTATGTCAACCCCAATCTTCTGGTAATTATTTATTTCCAGGCCATATAGCTGAATGTATGTTCATTAATTTGTTATTATATGAAACCATTTCCAGCGCCAGCATTACAAACTACACTGCCCTATACAAAAAGATTATGCATCGGATTTTTCTTGAAATTGACAAAATTCTTCCAGCTTCTTCCAGTAAATTTAGACAAAGCTCTGGTAAAGCGCTCTAAATATATTTTTTGTGTTATTTTCTGGAAAATGCGATAAAACTTTGGATCAAAATGCATCAGTTACGATATGGCTTTATGACTCACTCGATTGAGACATAAAAGCCAGTATGGCCTATTAATCTGTTCAAAATGGATTACTATCTAAATGAGTAAAAAGCAATTTAATTCACTGAATGCTCAAAAATTATATAAAACTGTGACTTTTCTTTTGTAGCATTTTTCAAATTATTTCAGACTTTCGAAATTATTGACTATATTTTCTAAACTATAAATTACAGATATATTTTTAACAAATTTAATTAAATTTTCTATAAAATAATATTAAATATAAAAAACTGTCTCAAAAAAAGTTATAATCAATCTACCATGATGATAGAATTTTACAACTTTCAGATGACCTAAAACTTAAAACAATCATTTATAAACAAATTTTATAGCGATATAATAAAATCAATGAAATCTTTTTATTTCTTATATTATTAAATTAATTTTTTGATAATTATTAGATATCTTCTTATATAATGTAACCAGAATAAAAACATCCTGAATGAAGTGTTAATATTTAAAATTCGCATCATTTCATTGAAATCTAATAATGATCAATTAAATTAAACCATGAGAAAATTATGTGAATATACCATAAAATCAAATTATTCTGTTCACAAATCGTAGAGTTTACTTAACAGTGTTTTCCTTCACTTAAATTGAATTATTCAACATAGTAAAATTAATATTAATCACGTTTTAAATTACAAAAATTTCAACTGTTCCAGTTGAAATGAAAGTAAAATTTTATGTTTTAATTTTAAGAAATATAATAATAAAAATTTGTTTGTAATATTTTTAACGAAATAAAATTTAAAAGTATTATATAAAGTCAATAAAACTAATATTGCATGACATTTTTACAGGTTTTTACTAAAATGTTAATTTGTTAATATTTGCGAAAAAATCAAAATGTAACAATACTAAATAATTGTATCGTGATATATTTTTCAATAAAAATTGTATTATTTCTTTATTTTTTGGAGTTATGTAGAAATATAAATTTTATTATGTTAAAAATTTAATAATTGTTTTTAGTTGATTATAAAATGTAAAATAAAATAAATTTGCTGGACAACTTCTTTCAAATAATGGCAAAAAGACTTCATATTCGAAGGAGTTGGGTCTTGTATTGCAGTGCAGTTAATTCCAGTTGATCAGTCTCATCTAAAGCTAATTAGTGTTCAGACAAAACTAAAATCAGATAGAAAATGATTTATTTATTCAAAAGGGGAGCGAATATAACCAATCATCATGCCATATTTTTTAAATAATGTAATTTTGTCAAGTAAAGATGGTTAAGTGTAACATTTCAGACTAGTGTTTACAGCGGGAATTGAACCTACAAACTGATTGTTGATAGAACAGTACATGTTACACTAAGCTACCGAGGCCCACATATACTAAAGTTTTATCTATTTTTTTTTTAATTCTTTATTTTTCTGTACAGATAAAGATTTTAAGAATTTAGTTTGATCAATACGAATATCAAATTTATTTAATAAATAAATATAATATTTAACGATCAAAATTAACTTATAAAATATTTAGTAGATCAATTAATATATTCAAGAAATTAAATAAATAATAAATTTAATATTCTTAAACAACTTATATTTTATTTTCAGATCTTCTAAAATTTTTAAGGTAGAAATAATTGTCCAACTGTTGTACTAACAGATGGTAAGGTTACATTTCTTTAATTTCCTTTGTTCAAAATTTTATATTAAATTTAAAAAAAAAAAAATCGTCGATTATATTTTACCTAAAACAAACATACAAACATAAAACAAGTTTATTAGATATTCAAATAAAAATAATAAAAAAATCCATTCGATTTATTTGAATGAAAATAATCTTTTTGTATAAACTCAATATCCAATTTTTATTTCGAATAACAAAAACAAAAACATTATTTTACCAGCGTGTTAAAATCTTTGTTAAGCCGGCGTGTCGTCCTTAACTTTACTCTTTACTCTAATATAACCCAACATAAAAAACACATTTTTTCTAATGTTTTTCTTTCATTAAATTTTTGAAAGAAAAAATATTTCACTCCATGAACTCCACGACAAATAAATAATATTCAAAATCTATACAAAGAATTTGATTTTTTTTTAAATACACATTTCCGAATCTAGGAATGAGCCATGAAATATGAATCATTATTTTTTAAATAACATAAATGCGGTAACCTTTAGATATAAATTGACAAAATTATATACATTTAGATTGTAATATCAATCGATAATAAAGGACAAAATATTTTCGATCCTTTCATTTTATTACAAATTAAATAAAAGATCGTGATATAATTCAAAATAAATTTGTTTTATAAATCTTTATGTTGTTTTTAATGAATCTACAACACAAATAATCCTCAATAGAATAGAAAAATTATAAATTGATGGTATCACATTTCTATATTTTATAAAACAACATTTTCTTCACGATTATTTTGATTTCGGTTTTATTCAGCCAAAGTAAAAAAGGTTTCAAGAATAAGAAGGTTTATAATAACATGAACAGGTACTTTTTTGATAATTTTTGTTTAAGTAAATAGAAAAAGTATATTCCAAAAATTACTTTCTAAGAATTAAAAATATCTTTTATACACTAAATAAAGATGGAAACTAATATTAAAAAGAAATTAAATATGGAAATATGTAAAATATTTATATTTCTTTTAAAATTTAGTTAGATAATTGAAAAAAACTTGTTAGATATTCAAAAAAATTTCGAATTTCATTAAATTTATAATACCAAATTTCGAAAATTTTATGCTGTCTGTAACTAAAATTAAACCAAACCAAAACTAATTCAAGTTTAAATGTATACTCTTAAATTTAAGAGTACAGAGTTTTTCGAAAATGAAAGAAAATTCACATTAGTATGTGTATTTTATCTAATAAAGATTCTGTATCTTTACATAAAATATTTGCATTTCGGACATTGCGGTAGGTAAAGATACTTTTATATAATGCAATTTTCATCAATGGTAAGAGCAACAAAAATATTAATTGAGAGAAAATTTTCGAATTGATTTTTTGTATTCAATATTATTGCTTCGAAATTATCACTCCCTATTTTCATAAACCAGTTAGTCGAAATCGTGCGGTCGAATAAGCCGAACATCACGGTACTAATAAATATATTTATACCTGTCACCGCGTCGCTTCTAACAGGTGAATTTTTATATAAATTCTAATTTGGTGAAATTATTATTTCCTTATTTTTGGTTTTGTATTTTTTGATAAATATAAATAAGTTACAGAAATTTCATATTAAAATGATTTAATTAAAATTATTGAAAAGTATCTAAATAAAAAGTGTTGATTGTGTTAATATTAAAATTCATTAAAAAAATTTGAAATTTCATACAAAAAAATATTATTTACTTAATTGTGTCAATATTTTTTAAAGATAAATAAGAAATATATAAAAAAAAAATAAGTAATTTTTTTCCTATTTGCTCCATTTAATGTGAATAAAGTGTTAAAATTTATTTGTAAATAAATATTTAATTTTAAACATAAAAATATACAAATAAAAAGTTTTCATAAAAATCAATAAATTTATAACTTGAGCAAAGACAAAAAATGTGTTAAACAAATTTAGCAATAATTAGTGACCTCAAAAATTTAACATAAATCTGAATTCAATTAACAAAAAAAAAACTAGTTTAATTTCATTATTTAATTTTTGAATGTTTAAATAATACTTTTAAAAAAAATAATTATCGAAAATTTAAAAATCACGAATAAATTTACATTCGAAAAATTTATTACAATTTTTATATGTTTTTGATTTTGTTTTTTATGATTTTTTAAAATGTTCATGTAGAATTGTAAAAATATTGTTTGCTAAATTCTTAATAAAATATTAAATTTGATAAAAATATTAAAATTATTGAAGTCATCATTCAAAATTTTTATTATCTGTTAAAATTTAAGTGATTTTTTAATGTTCAATAAGTGATAAATTATTGCATTGCTGATTAATTAATTTCAAAAGATTAAAATTCTTATGAAGATTATAATTTTTATATAAATATTTTATTTATTGATGATTTTGGATAACTTACTTACATAATTTTGGATTATTGTTGGTGTGAATATTATGGTAAGTTAAAAATATTTGAATTTTACTTGATAATTTTCAAAATTTATCAGTTTAAATTTAAGCCTTTCAAAAATGTCAGCATTAGTAACGTTCTGCAGGTAAATGTAAATAGTTGCTTGAGGCTCATCACAATTTTGGGCACACCTTTTAATACCATAATACTTTCAGTTATATTAAGGTTTAGGTATGTTCAAAATATCCCAAATCATTGCGGCCACTTCAGTTTTGAAATATTTTAATATTTTAAAACCAAAATTGAAATGAATTTGAAAAAATTTCCTCCAATTATTATGAAATATGGTACAAAATTAAAAGTTGATATTAAAATAAGCTATAAACTCAACCTGAACGTAAATCGATATTTAACCCAAAATATTGATGACTGTATAGTTAAAAAATTTCCTAGTTTAATTAATATCGCATAGAACCTACCTGGAAGAATGGTTAAATCAAAACCCTGTACAATATTAGGAAATCACAGACTTTATAATAAATTAATGAAGCAATTTTGCTGTCAAGTCTTATTTTTTGCTCATAGAAATTATAAAAGAATATAGTAAGAAATCTTTTCTAATATGGTATCTAAAATTTTCGGTTTCAAACGTTTCATCTTAACTTAATAACCTTATAATTATTTTTTGGTAGCATCACAGGAACTATATAATTTAAAATTTAGTGAATAATTTTACGAAAATTGCTCGGGGAACATTGAAATTTTAAAAGAATATTCTTTTTAATTTATGATTTTATAAAAAGAAAAATTTATATTATATTGAAATAAAAAAATTCTTGAATTTCTTTTAAAAAAAAGTTACGATTTATTTGCCTTCTATCATAAATTAATATCGAATCGATAATTAAGTTCATGACTTTACAAATGTTATTTTAATTATTAAAGAAATAAATATTTTTTTTTCAGTAGGAAATCAGAATTAAATTTCACACAAATCGTCATTTCCTGTTTAACTTTATTATTATTGTCGAAAATATTTGAAATTCATAACTTTTTTTTTACTAAACTCACAGTCTTTTGTAGACCAAATAGGTCAATAATATAAATTATTATTTTAACTTATTTGTGTAATGTTTTCTCTTCTTACTTTCATTTTTTATTATTATATTTATAAAATGATAAATCACTTTTTAATACCGCAGACAAAGGTAAAATATCGAAATCTTTTATTACAATTTCTTTAAATAATTAGTATACAAGCAAATAAATATTTTTTCAGTGAAATTGTATATCTACAAGATGATAATGCATAAATTTAAAAATTAGTAAATCCGAAATATGTTAAGTATGAAAAATAAGATTTATACTATTCTAACTCAAAATAAAAACTTTCCTACGAGAACATAAATACTATTTTAGTCCTAATTGAAAGTCTATTTATATTTATTTTTGTATTTATTAGAAAGAACATTTATTCTGCATCAATTCATATTAAAATAACAAAATTAATTAGTTAGAATAATGAAATTTAGTAACATTAGTATTGTAACTCAACCTAACATATGTCAAACTAAAATCACTGCGTTCTAACTTGACTTAGATCGACTTACAATATAAATATGATATCGTGCATCATTTTCAACTCAAGATAGAATTTGGTTAACTATTCTAACTCAAGAAACCTACCAACGTTATAAAAATTAAGTTTTAAAGAGATTGCTCTATTGCAAGTGAACATACGATAATAATAGCGTATTATTTTTTGCAATCAATTCTAAGATAGAATATGATAAATCTGAATTAGAGTACTTCAACAGAAAATCAAATACTGCTTAGACTTGTAATATAATGGTAAACTTTAAAAATTATTAAGTAAATATAGAATTCTTTGGGTTTTTCAGCCATGAGTTAGAATAGAAATCAAAAAGGTATATCGTTTTTCCTATAAAAGCTTCGAAATTTTCTTGAAAGGTATGCAGAATTCAAAAACAGCACCAGATACCAAGTATTCAAAATTGTCTCGGAATAGTATGAAAGTATACCTGGCACATCGATATATAATTTTGTATCGTTGAATGTAAGTTTTACTATATTTATGAGCTACATATAAAATCCACTTTTAATTTGATATTAAAAATTGATTAATTTAATTAAATTTTCTATATTTATTTTAATTTTTTATTGTGTAATTTTAATTCAGTCATTAAATAACATTAATTTTTTTTTTCAAACTCTTTTAAAACTCCAATTTATTGCTACTGAAGATTACCTTCAAAATAACTTGTTCAACACATAAAAGAAACACCTGAAAATCTGCCTAGAGGCAAAAAGAAATAATTTGTACACGGAAATATTATAGAAATAATAATATAGTATCTTTGAAAATAAAACCAATTAATTTAAATTCTTAAGAAAAAAACTAAATTATCTTTTTGATCAACAACAACAAAAGTATCTTAACGAACTTTATTTTAAAAATAAATTTTAACATATTTCAGTTCGGCACCAATTGCTGATTTTGGAGTTTTTTGTTTTGTGCATATTATAATAGTTAATTACAAAATTCTTAATTAAAATCATCAAAGAAATTAGTTAACATTTTCAATTTTATAGTTTAGTCATCAATTTTATAATTTAATCTCGTAAGAATAACAAATTTATATTTAAATAATTATCGTAATATAAAAATATTGTAAAATCTGAATAGTTTTTATCAATTTTTCAAGTTTCTAAAAGAATATTTTGTATTAAATTTCGATCATCAACCAAAATAAATATTCAACTCATCTTGCGGTTGCTGTAAATTTTAATTCTTTTATTATTATTTTTTAATATAATCAAAACAAAAAAACCAATAAAATTGTTTACAAATCTGGTCTTGACTTCCAGAAGCAGTAAAGTAAAAAAAATATAATTTAAAATTGTGGCACTATTGTAATATGATTATGTCAAAACAACATCAGACTAAAGAATTCATAATTCTGTTTTAAGACTTCATAAATACAAATTTATGAATTCTGAAAATATAGGAACATGTCTTCGGGATCTCAAAAATTATTGCCACGATTTGCTGTGTGATTGTGACAAATCGGTTAGTAAAACGACTAAATTCTGTACAATGTCTTTTATTAGCTTCAATATGTTTGAACCTTCCGTTTCCGTCAAATATAATTCAGTTTATAAGAAGCCATAAAAAAGTTGCAGACCTTACGCCAGTGAATCTTATGGTATACGTTTACCAAACTGCTTAAGATTACTTCATAGTTGCTTTTTAGAAATTCAGACAATATGAACAATAATATTTGCATGAGATACTTAGCTTTCAATTTGTCGGTAAATACTTTCAATTAAAAATATGGATCCAACATCCGTCAGCTAACCATTTTTTTCATAAACATTTTTTTGATTATTCTATTGCCAAACTCCAATTCAGATTTTTACCAAAAAAAAATATTCTGCAGATTAAATTATAAAATCCAAATATTAATTTAGGTATGTATTTAAATTTTTTTATTATCTTCCAAACTCAATATTTAAAAAATAATCTGTACATAAAAGAAGTAGGTTAAAAGTTTCGCCCACTTTCGAAACAAAAAAATAAAAATCTAATCTTAAATGTTAACATTGAAAGCTTTTGGTCATTTATGGTTTCATATTAGCAAAAAAAAATGACTGAGATTATAATAAATTTAGAAATAAAAATGACAAAATTTTAATTCTTTTGTATTAATTATACCGTTAAAAAAATATCTTAAAGATATTTTTATGCTTTGCTATGCAAATTTATTTAGTGTTTTTAGTGTTGTGGTTTTTTTTTTGTGCGACTTCCGCGACAAACTAAAATTATTATTTTTTTTCTTCTCATTTTATTTATTTTAATTAGGTAAATGTTAAACAGGTTTTATTGATATATGTATTAAATAAAGCGATACTAAATAAAAATAGCTTGGAGGTTTATTCAGCAAATTTATTTTTTGCATGTAAACAAAAATTTTATTATTAAAAGTTATGTTTTTTTAAAAAAGATTTTTATTACATTAATCATGGGGAGTATAATTCTGGCTTACTGACTTAATTAGAAATAATTTTTTATTAAATGTTTTATTTGTATTTTTTACATTGTATTTTTATTAGATTTTAAATAAATTTCGACTTATTAAATATTAAATTTTGAAAGAATATTTTATTACACATTTTAAATTAAATATTGACAAATATAAATTAAATTACTAAATATAATGTGAATGAAGATCAACGAAAGTGTTCGTCCCGTATTCCATTTCTGAGGTATTAATGTTGCTCTATTGCTTCGGCTTTCAACGAGGAATTGTATAATTAAAGCAAATTACAATATGTGAAGTAATTGTGATTTGGGAATATGCTAAAGACTATTTGCTAACAACAATGTATTTCTATTGAAAGCCATTAGCTTGTTCGTTACTATAAAAAAACGTATAGTTCGAAATCCATCTACAAAATTAATGCGTGTTTAAACTTCAATAAATGTCACGAAACCTCTATAATTAATGTTATGTTAATTATTTGATTTCTATTATAAGAAAATTAATTTCCAATCATATTTTTAAAAATTTCTATAATTATTTACTTTTATCCTTCTATGTTCTTTTTTAAAATATAAGATTCAGTCTCCAAACAAAATTATTTTGCCACACAACTTAAATATTCAACAATTACGAAAAATTACAATAATTATCCCGAAACTTTTACAATATAAAAAAAATAGCTAGAGGCATTTTAATCTGAATATAAAACCAATTATTCAGCTATTTTCCAGTTTGAAGTAATTTTCTATATATTATATACTTTACCGCATGCATTGCCAAACAGAAGTGTTTTCATATAACATAAAAAATATAGTTTTTGTAACTTACTATATTATACCAACTTATGCAATATTATCGTATCCAAATTCTCACGTACTTTTCGTGTATAATACAAAAAAAAAACAATAATCTTTAGAATATAGAATTCGTTTTTGATGCATTCGGATTCACTTAAGCACTTAAGATAAAAGCAAAAATTGTTAAGCACAAAAAATAAATAAATTCCAACATAATTTTTTTTTTACATATTTCCTTTGGCACACGGAGATCAAACATTCTCGTATTTTTCGTTGTGTTGTATGTTAATTTTTATTACTGAAATATTTCAAAAAAAGTTCATCAGAAATCAAGGTAAACATTAATTTTGCACGCAATATAATTTTTTTTTTTCATCATCATGTAAAAATCGCACAGGATCTGCCATTTTAGACAGCACGCACATATTCTTATATATGAAAATATAATATTACTTTGGTAGCCATGAGTGTAGTTATATAGTGCAGAAAGAAATACCGTGTATTCCATAAATGATATTAAGTTTTTATTATTTTTTTTTATATTAATTCAAAGAAATTCAATTATGATTATTATTGTTGGTTACTTTTTGTGGTCCTTGTTAATCTGATCTATTTGTTTAAAGAAATTTAGCAACCAGTAAAAAGTTATGATTATAAAAGAAAGATTTTATAAATTAATTACATTTCAGAAGATAATATTTGTTTTAACAAATTTAATTACAAATTCAAATATTTTACAAATTATTATTTTTATTGTCAAAATCATAAACTTGCTAACATAACAAAAACTACATGAATTTTGAAAAATTATGCAAATATCGTCTTGTATTTTTGTTATAATATAATATTTTTATGATCACTGCATCCAAAATATTATATATCATAAAATCTTTTTTACTATTTATTACAAATTGAAGACTGTTAATAATTCTATAAAAGAAACATTTATTAGTATCTTAACATAATTGTTAAAAATCGATTAAATATTTGATTGATTTTAAATTTAATTATGACAACTCCCAATCATTAATATGTTAATTAATTAAATATAAGTTTTTAAAATTTCAACAAAAAATAAATCATTCATTTTCATAAAACCTAATTTTAAAAATCGATATTTTTAACCCAGCATGTTTTCTAAAAAGTTCACTGTTCCACAAAAATTTATCGTTTTTTTTTTTTAGTTCGATATTTAAAATGCCGGTGAATAAACTCTTCAAGAATTTTTGGGATTGTTAATATAATATTATTATTTTTTAATATGAGTAAATGTTTTCATTGAATTATTAAATTACTTATAAAAATAAATTCAAAATAATTTAATAATTGGGCAAATGACAAGGTTTTTATGTGGGCATCAATAATTAATAATTATGTATATAACAAAGATTATGATCTATAAAATTGTGATTGACGATATAAGAAATTTCATTGGCAATAATAATTATTATTGATAATAGGTTTTATTAGATTAAATTGTGCTGATAATATTCATAAGATTACGACACAAAAGTACAATATAATATCGACTTAACCATAATTTTACCAAAAAAAAGCATTTGCTATTACCAAGTAAAGTCACAAAATCTTTAAATTATAATTTTTCTCATGTATAAACTGTTTTATTGGCCCTCTGATGAAACTGTCAAAAACTTTAAATAAAACTTTAATATATCTTTAAGATTTCTGTTTGAAATTCATAAATGTTATTTATTTTGTTATCATAATTTATTATCATAACTTTAAAATATATTTTCTTGATATTAGGTGCGGCATTTTAAATATAAACTGTATTTGAGGTGTTATAGCTACAGTAAAGCAAGTAAAATATAAAATATTAAGACTCAAAGCACGTTCTTAGCGGCCGTGAACTCAGCAATAGTTAAAAAAATTATTATATATTTTTTGTATTAAATCAAATCATTTATAATTTATGCAAAATATTTATGTAAAATATATATTTATTTTTGAATTGTTAATTTGAAATTAAAATAATTGTTTTCATTATTAATTTCTTAAATTTACAGAAAAATAAATAAATAAACAAAATTTGTATTACTATCGACAATTTTACATTAAATTAAGAATTATTTTTTATTTCAAATATATACGAAGCGATATCAAATATAAATATAAATATTGACATGAATTATCAATTCAGTATAGCAGACGAATACGCTTGAGAAACGAAAAGTTAAAGTCATTATTGAATGTTGTCTAATATACGGATTATATAATATAAGTAATATAGTCGATGGAATACGTGCAAGAAAAATCAGGGTTGAGAATAATTTATAAGCAGAACTTATGTGTCAAAGATTCAAGTAATCTCAATATAAGGAAAGTCATGATATTCTAGTGCATTTAAATAGGATAAAATTAATAAAGTATAAACCAATTATAAATAATAATATAGCTACAAACGTAATTTAATATAAAATATTGACAAACTTTATACTTTAACAAACTATGATGGCTAGAACTTTCACCCAGTATTGCTAGTACTATTTTTTTTTTAAATAAAAACTAATTATCTAATTTCCTATAAACCAAAAAAATGTTCCCTGTAATTATAAAAATAGTCAATTAAATTTCTTTAAAATTTTGATACAAGCTGCGGTTCAGAACACTACAAAACATAATTTTATGATACCTTAATGATTATTTAAACCAAAAAAAAAAAATCAAGCAAATCTTAACAATTAGGTTTACCATCCATGAATTGACACAGCAGGTATTCTATGTGAACCACAAAACAATATCAATAGATTGAAAAATAATTGGTATAACTTGGTATCGACATTTTAGCTAATACATAAAAAATAATTCCACATCGATTTTACTTATATAAATCTCGTTCACCTGTCAATTTTGAGGTCAACCTGTAATAATATTTTATATCTGTTATATATAAATTACTAGTAAACTGAAAATGTTATATTGAATATATTAAACTATGAAGTTTTATGCTTTATATCAAAATATTAATAGAGAAATATGCACAAAACAATTTTGTAGTCTGCATTTTTTATGTGTAAGGTCCGCTGTGATACATTTAATGTTGGCTAATAAAGCATACAGATCTAATTATTTTTTTTATATAAAAACTTGATTTATATGTTCTTTATGTTGTGTGACAAGCTAAAAACAATCTATCATTGCGGTAAACTTGATTGTTGGCAAAAAAAAATTGTATATAAATCGGTTTTTGTTAAAAAATTACATGATTTTGAGATAAAAATTCCAATTGTTTTTAAATTTTAATTAAAATTATTTCAACATTTTACACTGATTAAATGGAAACTAAAAACATCTTACATAATTTTTAACTATTATGTAGGCAGCAGATTACATTCATTCATAACACAAAAAATGAATTGATTTAAGAGGGAATTAAACTTTCATTCATGGTTTTCAATTTTGGATTTTCATATTATATTGTGGTTAAATTTTAATCATTTTAACTTTTAAATCGACAAATCTAATATTTTTACTTAATATACAATTAAAAAACTTGAAAAAAATCATTACATAAAGTTACAATTTGTAAAAATCTAAGGCCTGGCCTCATAAATGCGAAAAACCCATTAATACTCAAAATTTCTATAAAAACTTAAAAACACTTATCTATGCTTTTAATAATTGCTACATTTGGGAATGAGGTTAAAATTGGTTTGTCTTAATGTACACGAGCTTTTATGTTAAATATGTTAAATACCGTTTTAATTATCAGCTGTAGTAATCTAAAAATATATAATAGCATCAAAATTATTGGGCTTATTCGAAAACACAAGCTTTTAAGAGCTATGTATTACTGTAGCTTGTGAATACAATAAGAGAATTGAAATTTCTTTTTTTTCCCTTTATGGTTCATTGAATTTCTTAAAATTCTCATAGTCCTCATTTTGTGTTGGATTTTATGTTCTCCTTGGATGATTTTGATGGGAAATTCTAAAATATTTATTTTAAGAATATTTTTTTGTATAAAATTTCATTAGAAATAAAATGATTGTAATTAACCAAAACTTCAGAACATACTAAGATTACAAAAAATAATTCCATTTCTTTAATATTGTTTTTAATTAATATTTTTATTATATATTTTGAAGACCTCCTAAGCAGATATTTTAACAGCATCAGTAATATCATAGGTTACCACAAAAAAAAAATACCAAAAGTTATAAATTAAAATAAATTTTATTTAATGTTCTTCAATTAAAAAAGTACAAGAAAAACTTCTCAACAGGTTAAATAACAACTATTTTTAGTATCTTAAATACTTAAGTAATTTTGAGGAACATGTATTTTTTTTTTAAGATTTTTATATTTTACATTAAAATTATGATCGTAATTTTTGTGTTTAGTACTCTGGAACATAATTTTATGAAATTGAATATATTTTTCGCATAAGATTATGTACCACAATATTAAGTAAAATTCACAACGAAAAAATTCTCGTTCTGATCAAAAGTCAAGCAAAAATCATTAAATTTTTTATCGCTTCTAGCTTCTTGTGGTGAAACCATTATTTTTAAATTATGGCACAAACATTATATTAAAAATATAAGAAAAATTTCTTTGTTCTTTAGTAAAAAGTCAGCTTAAAATATTAAAAATTATCTGCAAATATTAGGATTTTTTTATTGCGGTCTGCACATATAAAAATCATTAATAAAAATTCTAAAAATTAGCTGTCATTAAACTAGAATAATATATAAAACAAAAAAAAATTATAAAAACTTACCCTTTGCGGTAGAAAATTTATAGTTTTGTTAAATAAATTAATTAAGAACTTCAAGTATTTTTGATACGAGTTTTACAATTTAACATTTCAGTGAAATGAATTAATTCCATACTTTTCATTAATTGATTTTCTGCTCAATGAATCATCAATTCCAACTTTTTATGTGCTTATTAAAACTGTCCCCTAAGGCTTTTAATGTTGCTGACAGCGTTCGACAGTAATGTGAATATATTTTTAGTGGTTTTGACGCATTTTAATGATGTCAGAAATGACTTTAATGTTAGAAAAGTTGTTTGATTAAAACACAAAAATTTCACTTTTTTGTTTTGTGTTGCGACTTGACTTCAGGGATTAAAATGCCATATTTTAATATATATTCGCATTAATGTTGTGTTATAATTATAAGCAAATTAGTAAGATCATTTAGATTGTTAAAGATTTTTATTAACAAGAAATAAAATTTAACTTTTTGTATGTAAACAACAAATAATTACATAAAATAAAGTTTTGATTTTAGAAAATTTCAGTCATAAACGATTAAATCTTTTGATTGATGAAAACAATTTCATCAAAATATTTTTTTCAAAATTAATGTAAATTTTTTATACCGTTGCGAATATTGTTCTTTTTGAGAACATATTAAAGTATCTTCAAATTGAAAATATTGAACTAATATATTAAAATTTCAATAATAAACTTACAAGTTTCAATGTGGGTTGAGTCTGAGTACATTCTAAAAATAATAATTTGTTGAAAACAATAATATTTTGATAATAAATTTTAAATCTTTAGTATTATTTCAAGAATATTATGAAAAAATTGTTACTTTTGGGTTCAATATCAAACTTAAACATTACTTAAGAATTACAAAATAAATAAGAGTACACTTTTTTTCTTTGAATTCAAATTATGTTTCAGTACCTATAGCATATTTACTGATATTTCTGCAATACAAATTTTATTGGACAGATTCTGAAAAATTTAAAAAAGTATGGTCAATATAGTATAGTCCAATTTATATGGTAAATAGAAGTAATTTATACAATCAACATACTTACATAAATACAATTTGCTATATTTAGATTAATTCCTTAGAAATGATTTTTATATTATTCAAACTAGCCTGTCCAATAATAAATGCGATCACATTGTAAATTAATCTAGAAGAATTCAATTAAAAAAAAATTAATATACTACAACACTGTGTATATCATTTCTTAAAAAGGCACTTTATCTTATACTTTGTTGCCATTCCTGATTATTTCCCTTATTTTATGATTCACATGAATTAAAGTTAACACAAAAAAAAAGAAGTTTTGCTGTCAGCCTCCGCGAAGATTACACTCTGATTTTAAATCGGGTTTTTATTATTTCAAATTTTCCCAAACAAAATAATAAACAAAGTATTAATGGGAAAAACTTGTTTTCAACATTATAAAAATTGTCGGCTGAAGAGCATACACTAAATAAATATTCAATTTATATATCTTTTTTTTAGCTTACTCTAACCATCACCATAATGGGAATTTGTTAGAAACTTAAAACCATAAACGAGAATTTTTCCTCATTTTTGGTTTTTTGTGTTACTTTAACTTCTGATTAAGTTCAGAACTTCTAAGGTTCTTCAACTTTGTATTGTTTACAAATGGAATTGACATTAATATTTTTTAAGTGCCAGATTAAAGATGTTATAAGTGAATTCTTCATTTTGTTATGCTATTACTTGGATTACTTAGCTTCTCATAATATTTATAAAAAAAAACCAAACCTAGGGGAAGCAAATAACTTGTAGTTATGTGAAATTACTGGTACAAAACGGATGACAAAACTAACTTGAGTCAAATGTTTCCTATATATTTTCAAATACACTTCGGAATTTAAACAATAAATAAGTTAATTAGCCATAAACCCGCTGAAACTAGCGACTTCAAATTTCAGCAGTCCAACTATAGGACAAAACCAATCTGTGCCATCGAGCCACTATTAAACTGCGATGTATAGCATTAAACATATCAAATATATTTCGAGATTTTATAACGGACCCCCTGAAAATACCACAAATTTTACATCCACGTAATGAATTGTTAATTAAAAATTACAGCCACAGTGATAAAAATTATTTAAAAAAAATTCTTTAAGAAACAAAAATGTTAAGCGACGAACTTTTTTTTTAGTATTCAAAAATTTAAAATTTTATAATAATTTGTGTATTTGATTGAAGATCAAGTGAGGGCTGTTTTTGTTTTCACAGCCTTCACCAATTAATAATAAACTAAGTCTGATTTATGACTTCCAATAAATTATATCCAATAAATCAGATATAAATCTCTATTCATTTATGTTTTAATTAAATTAATTTTTTTTTTACAAAAATTACAACCTTGACTTTTTAATTTATAAAAACAAATTCTCATAATATAAATAAATCCTTTTAATTAATTATCTAATTTTATCCAATGATTTTTCTATATTTTTTTTAACACAATTCACTATGATGTTTATTACGATTTTTAGTTAATTGGTAATTATTCTTTATATATCGATTACTTGAATCAATCTTAATATTTTATGTAAAGTTTGATTTCAAAAATATTTTTTATATGAAGGGGTATTATATTTGATGCCCTACTGTGCCTTAATTCATAAAACCAAACAAATATTTATTCTCATAGTTATTTTTTAGGTAATATTTCTGTGCTCATTTCCACTAAATGAATAATATTAAATTTATTATTATTTTTCCATTTTCAAGGGCTTCAGTTAAATAATAATAACATTTTGAATTTGAATAAACCAAATTATGGTTTTTAAATGTTAATTTTTTTTATTTTGTGTTTATTTCGAAATTACCACAGAATAAGAAACATAATTAAATCACAGCATGTTAAAATGCAGACCGCATAAATGTTAAAAAATATTTTTGTTTCTAGTATATTTAAAAGAGAAAATTATACAAAAATAATAATTATGTTAAGACTTTTATCTTAAAAATGTATTTCGGGTATACATTAACATAATAATGTAAATATTTATAAAAAAATATTATACCACAAATGATTATAATGACAGTTTTTTATTTAAATCAGAATATTGTATCAAAAATATGTCATAACAATGATTATGTCATTTTTTAGGCTTCATTATTTTTATATATAAATATAGTAAATTCATTTAAACTTAGAAAATTACTTTGAAAATATTCAAAGTCAAATTTAATAAGGAAAACACGAAAAAATTAATAGCATATTTGCTAGATTTGTAAGAAAAGAATTAAAAAAATATAAATTTAGTCTGAAATTAAATATAAAGCCGAAAATTAGTCTGAAATAAAATATATGAGTCTATATTTCTCAAAGTATATAAGATATTTTTATGTATTCAATATTTTTTATTAAATATATTTAAAATTTTATGTAAAATGAAAATTTGTATTTAATTTTGCTACATTTCCGTTTCATTAAATATTATGATAATGCATAAAAAATAAATATTTGATTTCGTGTAGGAATATATTCTGCAGAGTAACGTAAATTATTTTAATTATATTCTTTTTCTTTTAACATTACTTTAAGAATAAAACATAAATTAATTTGAGTTAAAACTAATTTAAAATCGATATTTTACCTATTAAAAAAACAAAATTGAATAATCTAACAGCTACAATAACCAATTAGGAATATTATATTTATATAGTAAAATTTGTAATTCATTTCATTGATTCAACAAATTTATAATGAAACAAATATTTCACATTTCCCGATTCAATTATTCAGTCAGCTTGAAAATATCTCCAAAATATGAATAGTTGTTTGGGGCTATTACATACCTACATAAAAGTTATAATAATTTTAAAATTTTCAAGTGTATATTTTCTACTGCAATCACTACATTCATATTTTTAATCGCCCAAAATGAAAAAAAAAAACCCACCGTTCTGATAAATTGACGCTCATGGTACTCGTTACAATCACGATCGACATTTTCTAGTAAAAAAAAATTGGTCAAGTACAAGACCCCCATGGGCAGACTCCTACCATAATAAACATTGTCTTTTGCCTAGCAAATTTTATAAATACAAATTTTAAACACATTAAATTTAATTTTCATATGAATATATAATAAATTGCTGAGCAAGCAACAAATTTAATTCAAAGACGATATATAAAAGCTATTAATTTTGTTGAGAGTGTTAGCGGGTATAGCAATTAAAGAGCAGAATTTAGCTTAGTTCGAATTGATATTGAATTGTTCTCAAGTTTTTCTTTTGTCCATTCATTTAACTTTTAAGCTATACAATGTGGGTACGTAATTCAGGTTTAGCTAGTTTGCTTGGATAGGAGGAAACTGTAAGGGAAATAATGAAAAATTATAGACAAAATAAATGCAACCAAAATAATTTTAATTTTTGAATTAATAAAAACTGTTTGTTCACATTACATACAAAATATCTTAACTAAAATAGGCTGAAATATTACCGTCAAAGCTTGTATAATAACTTTAGAAGTACAGTAGTTATTAACAAATAAGTAAAAAACTAAAAAAAATTATTAACTTTTAATATTAAATACTTTTATCCTAAATTAATGAATTACAAATTTCTAATAAAATACAAATTCGTTCCAGATTTAAAGTTAATCCTTGTCATCTATCAAAACTTCAAGATTTTATTATTATATTCGAAATTTTATCCAATTGTATATTTAACTGTTGTATGTCAAAAAAATATACTTGATTTATGTCAGTTATTCTGATATCTTTTTAAGAAGCTATAGTAAAACTACAACAATTTTGCTTTTAGAAAAATATTATAACGCTCCATTTCACAAAGTTTATTTTTTTTATATAAATAAATGATTGAAATTTTTCAGTATACTTAATTAATTTTAGAAACATGAGAGAAAAAATAATAATTGACTGTTAGAATTTAGTCCATTTTTTCTAAAAGAATGGTTTTGACAGTTATAAAAATGGTATAGTAAAAATTTATTTAACAAAATATTTTAAAGACAAATATATTTATACGGTTTTAACAATTTATTCTACCACTTCTTCTATTTCAGATTGGTTTTAGTCGTTAAGATTTAAAATATGTAAAGTTCAATGTCAATCGACGACTTACACTTATTCATTAACTAAAGTATTGCTAATTTTTTAAGTCTTTCTAGTAAATTAAAATATTTAAGAATAATTGCAAATATAATTTTATAATGCAAGATTTCACATACGATTTGGATTTCAAAGTTATTGTTATTATGTGAAGGTTTATCTTAATTTTTCATATTCAAAAAAAAATAATTTATATTAAATTTTGATTCTATATTTTGCAACATAACGAATTTTTTATGTTTTATATCATTTTCAACTACAAAATATGATAAACAAAACACGGAAAGCAAAAATGTAATTTTATTGTACATTGTGTTTTTTTTTCTGCTGTAAAATGCCTACAGAAATTTGATTAAAAAAAGCATTAATAAAAACAAATATTTAAAGTAATTCAAAATGTACAACGACCAACCAAAATCAGACATAAATAAATGCTCTAATCTCGAATTGTTGTTACTTTATTTTCCATTAAATATATTCAACAATATATTAATGAATATTTGATTTATTCTGTATGACTTTAGAAATTTTGTAGTTTACTGAAATATCTTTACGTATCTACCAACTTTAAATTTTGTCTGAGTTAAGAGCTGTTTTTACGCCATCAATACATTTAAAAAATGTAATTTCATAGTCTATAATTTTTTTTATATATTTGTTGAGAAGAACCTATTTAGTATAAATTTCATGAAATTCTTAAGGCAAACAAAACAGACGTGTTTCAAAATAGATTTATTTGCGTGCGTATCTTGTCTTGTTGAGGATGTCGGAGATTTTTTTTTATTTTTTACCATCAACCTTAAACATATTATAAAAAATAAATAAATATAAATTCAATTGTACATTAACTCACTTTGAAATAAGTTTATTTAAAATTTTCATTTTTGACATTCATATACAATTTATATTTAGTTCTTGTTCCACCCAACAATATATTTCTAGTTTTTCCTTCCTACGGACTTGATGTTTTAAAATTTTCTACAATAATATCTAAACAGAAAAACTACATGCCTTTTTTATTCTACATTCATCACACAATTTTATTATGGGAAAAAAATATCAATGTTTTTATTTCTATCTTAAATTTACCATTTAAATATTTTTTTAGAAAATTATTTTTATGGCTAGTTTTGTAAATATTCACTCAAAAGAATTCTAATTTCTGATTACAATCATATTCCAATATATCATAAAAACAAAGCTTTCCAAGATTATCTCTCAAATACAAAAATATTACGAAAAATGAAGATTTTCACCAAATGAACATCATTTTAAAGCATAATTTAATAGAAGTAATTAATTTTTTTTTCATAGCTTAATTGATTTATTACTTTTACATTAATAAAAATTTTATAATATAATTATATATTTATAAAAACTTTTACATCATTGAAACATATGTTTATTAAATTTCGTTTTTACATTTTCCTTTACAGATTTCCAGACTGATTATAAAAATTTTATCGAGTGTGAAATTGCTACATTAAAACAAATTATACTCAAGATTTAGTAAAGCAAATTAAATATGATTAAAAGTAAAATTAATTAAAATTAATTATGTTTATTAAACTATGTAAAAAAATCAAAAATTAAATTGTGCCATTTTTTTTTAAATTTTGATTATTTAATTCAGTGCAATAAATTTTTACATTAATTGTGATTTATTTAGTTAATTATAATTAATTATTAAAATTAACCTTCATTCCATGATGAAATTAGTACAAAACTAAGAAATCCCAAAATTTTTAAGTTTATTACAGAACATTATTTTAAAGAAGACTTAATTTTTGGATTTTTATTTTCATATATTTGACTAAATAAAAATGGTAAGTTTTTAAATTTTAATTTAATTTATTCAAATTGTATTGTTTGAATTTTCTTTTTTAATACATAAATCTAACATTTTATTTTATTTTGATTCTTATATAATCTCGTAAGATATTTCCAATTTTTACATCAATGTCTCTAAAAATTTTTTTTTTTGCCAACTTGATATGGACACGAATATTTCAAATTATCCCATCAAATGTAAATTTCTGTTTCCTCATAAGGTACTATCAGCAATTTGTATCTTTTTACATATTTCTAAAATAATAATAGAAGACAGTAAATGTTCACAGAACACGCACACCTAATCCTAATAAGTACACATGTTTTACATTCATATAAAAAAAATATATTTCCTGGAATCTGCATATATAAAATTATGTTAAACTATCTTCCAGATAGATTAGTAATAAAAAAAAAAATTGTATATACATTAAATATTGCGGCTGACTATGATGATTCATTCTATGGTTTAAGAAAAATATTATTTCTGTAGAAGAGCGCAATAGTTTATAACAAGGTAACATCAACACTTTTCAAAACCACTGAAAATAAATCATAATTTATTATTGTTTTACCAATCTACCTACAATAATAATAAAATTCTATGTCCTGCGGCAAAAATTTTGTACAGAACACATCATTTGCATAGTATATATTTTAAAATGCATTTTAATATATACAAGCTAGCATCCTTCAAAAATTACCTTTATATTTTATTAATAATATATTTTATTAAAATAATGTAAACCTCGTACAATCGTTTTATACTTAAATAAACGGTTTTCAGTTTCAATATCCCGGAGATAAACAAGAATTTTTTTATAATTTATTTATTACTTAAAGCGAATAAAAAAAATTTAAAAAATATAAATAATAAGGGTTCATTCTTTATGTTTAGTGATACTGAAATCACCACACATTTGTCGTTTTAATGTAACATAATCCCAGCAGGTGATACAGATATTTGTATAAAAAATAATAATACCGGAAGACAAATTATTATAAATATGTTGGAGCTGTTTTTAATCGATTATTTATATAGTTACAGAGTCAGAGGAACTAAAATATAAATTATACTTTATTTATAAAACGTTTTATGATATAAAAAAAACTATTAGTTGAGTGAAATTTGAAGAAATTTCAATATTTTACAAGACAATTTAGCTAAAAATTGAATTATAATTTATTGTGATTAATTTATAGCCAATAAAACAATGTTAAATTGTCTTCTCTAAATAATAAATTCAGTTAAAGTATAATATATTTAGTCAATGATAGTTAAGATCAATATTCTCATTGTCGTCAAACCAAACTATGTTGGCCGCGCATATCCAAGAAGAAATCTGAGATCGTTCTATCCATGGATAGAAATATCTGTAGGAAACTGATTGGTCTCCTTACTTGTCATTGTTGGATCGGTAAACACGTTCCTCACCTTGGAATTCCCATGGACAGCTTATGTGAAGATGAAACTATAGAACACACTCTGGAACATCCAGTGTGTGATTGTGAAAGACTTGCGCGCGTCCGGTATCAATGCTTCGGACGTGACGTACTGCATGGTTGGATGTCCCTTTCAACACTACCTTTGTGGAGAACTATTCTCTTCATAGAAGTAAGTAGAATTTTTGATAGGATTAGTGCTTAATTTTTGAACATTACATAGGGACCACAATGTATCCATCGAGATCTCTCGTGATAAGTGTTGATCTTGTATTTTCACGCACCCTTCTTAACCTAACCTAACATTGTGAAGAAAATTTATAATAAAATCTCCAGAAACTTGAGTTTAATCGACCGATTCATTATTCTTATAGAATAATTGAAAAAAAAAAATTAGGAAATGAAATAATTTATTTAATTTACAAAGACAAGTTAACCAACATTTTAAGCATGATTCTAATTTAAAATTTCTCCCAAATTAGTCCATTCGTAATTTAATTGTTAAAACAATTTCCCAAAAAAAAAAAATTCTCACAATAAATCTTCTATGTCAAAAATTCTACATCTAAAAAGTATAATTACTCAATCGAAATAATGAAAATATAATTTTATAAATATTAGAAAGTTGACCCGAGATTATTTTTTCAAAAAAAAACCAAAAAAAACTTTTCCTTATACATTTTTGTATTTGTTTTATAATCTTGTAATTTCAAATTATAATACATTTTACTTCAATACTTCAATACTGTAATCATATTTTCATTATTAACGTTCGAAAGTGGTAATTTTAAAGATAAATCTTTTAAAAAAAAAGAATCTTTTTCATTTTGCTTTTGCTTTATTTTAGTAACCAATAAACATGATGTCGAAAATAAGGTCAAATATTATCTGCAAATAATCACGCTCTCTCTCTGTTGTATAGTTCATGGTATTCGTTATTGGTTTGTGTAGTACAATATCGTATTTTTATTTTTAACTCAATGTATATTTTAGTTGAATTGAAAATCTTCAACATAAAAGTAAATATTTTTATTGGAAAAGCATACAAGTTAACGGTTCTTTTCTCCAATTAATAATAAATATTATGTATACAAAAACCAGACAGTTTGTCGTGGTACAGCAATATAATTCTTGTATTTTTTTATATAAATATTTTATATTTATAGTCATCGGGTTCAGATTTATGGTTTATTTTTATTATACTACCAGGAAAAGAAAATTATTTGATGAAAAATTATGTTTTATGCTTTTAATGAAGAAATTTGTATAATAACACTAGGAACATTCTATTACTTTTTAAGACAATTCAATTACCATCTAAAAAATCACTTAAATTATACTGGGCGCTTAATTAATTATTGGACACCTGCTTATAATTAAAAATAAAAAACAATCAAGTTTTTCAGATTCATTAAAATAATTTTATATATTTTTCATAAAAATTAAGTTTTATTGATTTTGAAAGTTTCGTCTCAATTTGTACGTTTATGCTTTTAAACCAACATTAATATTACTTATACACATCATCATTTTGATAATCATTAAACATATTTTTCAAGTTTTTTTTTTTTTAAATCTTGTCGTAAAATTTAAAATATCAATTTTTTGTCTGTGTCTATAGCGATTTGTCACCAGCAAGAGTTAAAAAAAAAATTTAGGTTATTAAAATATTATGGCAACAAAATCTCTAAATGAAAACTACTTTCCATTTTTATTTTTAACGCTACTGGCGAAATCTTAAAAAAAATGAAAGAAGGTCAATTTAATTTATGTTTATTTTCTGTTTTGTAGAAGTTTTTAATTAAAACTTTTTTTAAAAAATAAAAATTAATTTTATAAATCCAGTTTAACCAGATTTCAGTAATACTTTTTCAAGGATTTTCTTGTGATAAGATTAAAAGAAAACAATAGAATTGATTAATCGAATTAGTAATATTAATATTGTGTCAAATGTGAATAATAATATTTATCTGAAGTAAGGAAATGTAATAAATTTTGTTGGTTATTTTTTAATAAGAAACTTGATTAATAAACAAAGAATTATTGCCAATTTATATAACTTAAAATGTAAAACTATAATAATTTGACAATTAAACATTTACAAAGTGTTTGGAAGGAGTTAGCGAAGATTACATAAAGAACATGTTCAAGTTATATTCCTAAAATAAAAACATAATATTCAAAACTAAATTGTAAAACATAATATTCCTGATGTACAAAATAAAATCAGAATGCATACTAATCAATTAGTATTTAAATTATCATTAGGCTTGTCACCCAAATCAAAATTGTTTCACAAAAAAAAAGTAGAAATTTATCATGTTCACCGCAAAAGTAAGAGGTAAAACTAAATTAAGGTCATTAGATCAGCATAAAAAGTAACTCCCTAACACCGACGAACAAGTACCCTAGGTACAGGGAACAAATTCATGAAATACATTAAAATAATTTCACGGTATCCGGAATGTTAATATTATATTGATGCGTATATAATAATGAAAATAAAATTTGTTACAATAATATTTTATTAGTTAATAGTGAACGTGTTAAACATATTTCTTAACAAAAAATCGTTACATTTAATTTTATGTTTTTACCATTCTAAATTTAATACCTTCTTACATAATTAAATATTTAAACAATCAGTAAATTTCTGGTTAAAAGATCAGTAAATTTCCAGTGTTACTTTATAATTCTTAAAATAATTTTGTCAGTAGTATTTGGTATCATACAACTTTCTTTTTAGTTCATTTATTGAACCTAAAAAGCTGATATACTTTTCTTTTTGTAACATAAAATTAAATTATTTGTTTTAATTCAGGTTCAATTTCCACTGAAATTATTATGCAACACTGAGTTAGGGTTTCACTTTCAGGTGAAGTAATTAAAACTGGTTGAAATTATAATGTTACTTTAACTTATTGTTATTTATCTTTTTTATTACTTTGTAAATTGCTTACCATAACAAAAATATAAATTCGATTTTTAATATTTCAATTTATGAAATTATGACACCAACACAAAATTTTACATTTTACCAGTTTCTTTATATATTTATAATTTTATTATTTTGCATACACTGTAAAAAACTATTCTTTAAATTGATTTTTAAACGATATAAATTTTATAAGTTTACTAATTTGATGACACTTAGTAATATTCATGACTACTCCAATAAATTAAAGATAATATTTTTGCAATGTACAATTTCTAAAAATCTAAACTATATGAGTATAATCTAAAATATCTTATAAGTAATTCAATTCAATTATAATGTACTTGTGTTAAAGGTGCTACAGTGGGTGGCCTACTTATTATATCCAGTTACAAGTTTTAAGCATCAGTCGCACAACATATTTTTATTTTTCAATCTTTATGATAGACAAAGCAAAAAAAATATGTATCTGTTACAAGAAACATAACATTAAAATATAATATATTTTAATGTGATTTCTTTTTGCTATTGTATAAATTAATTATTAATTCAGATATAAATATGCTATCGTTTTGAAATGTTGATATGACAAAAAGTGTCAATTTGTAGGTCAATACATACATACACGGTTATAATACAGAAAACTCAACATTAAAATTGAATTATAATTCTTTTTATGTACAGACAGAATTGCGGAATAAGCATAACTCCATTATTATTATAACCTGAGCGATTTAAATAAATATTATAGAAGATATATTAAAATTACCGCTGATCTTATTTTTATAATCAATTTTATGGGGATTATTTATTATGATTTTTCATATTTTAAATATACAATCGAAGAAGCACATTATGAATATATAAGAGTTCTCTCTGCATTGATGTTTTGATAAAAATCGCCTGGTTCCCAATCCTCGTTTAGTTAATTCATTCATTCATTTGTCCCAGCAACTAATTTTATATCAGTTCATACAGGATTTATGAATTGATGATCCTCTTCTAGCTAGCTAGTATGTCATTTCCTTTATTACCTTCGATAATTAGTTTAATTCTTTTCGAAATCACCAAGGTAATATTAATTTTAGGACAATCCCATAATAGTTTAGTTTAGGATTTGATTTGGTACGATTTTATCGTAGTGATCGATCGTTGTTCAAATTTTGATTAATATGAATACCAGGCTGGCATTATGAAATCATGCTATCGAAGATTATAGAGAACCTTGTTTAGTGCAAGAGTAGTTATGTAATTTTGCATTCATCTTCGTCTTTATTCATTGCCTCTTGTATAGAGGTGTCATTTTAGGTAGGAGTGGTATACACTACCCCTAGAACTTCTAAACAAGATATTCTTTGAAACTTCTTTAATTTCTTCTGAGCTTTTGAATGAATCGACTTAGTCCACCCTACCGCAAAAAGCATATCGAACACATAACTTTTTAATTTGTCATGTATACATCCAGTGTGCGCTATGTTTGAAGTTAAAACAACTTTTTGCCTAGCACGTCCACAATGAATTAAAAATTCGAAAACATATTCTTCAGTCATAAAATTCTTATAATTCGAATCTAAAACTTTTTAAATATTTACGCAATAAAATTTTATTTGATATTTTCCTTTGACCACGGTATTACTAAAACTAAAATTACTTTAAAATGTAAATATAATTGTGAATTAAATCAATAATGTTTACAATCATTTCGTCAATATTACATTCTACACCTTTGAATTTTGAACCTAAACAAAAATTACCATTACGACTACTAAAAAGGTGTGCAGAAAATGTTGTCAACGACCTAAAGACCAATGCTTTTATGTAATGTGTTTTTTTTTTTACCGATTTAATCAAATATTCATTTTATTCAAACCGCCACACAAAAAAAAACATTAAATATAACAGTATTATTATGTTGACTGGCTATTGTATTCAAGCTTTACAAAAGAGCATAACAAAAATGGTTGGAAAACTATTCAACAAATAACAAATTTAATTACATTTTATTGTAGTAACATTGTTTCGAAGCTGCAAAAAAAAAATGAATTTTATTGAACCTGAATTAAATTCACTCAAGTGTTGAAAACCATAATGCACCACTCTCAGTATTGTAGATAAATGGTGCATTGGTTTTCGGTACTATAATATTTTATTTATATATTTATACCATAAAATTTCGTGTAAACCATGAAATTTAGAAAAAAAGAGTTTAATTTTAGTATGATTCTCAATTTTGGTTAATTAGTATTCAAAAAAGGGATAATTTTTTTAAAAAATGTTCACCATTTCCGGTGCCAGAAGATAGAAAAAAAAATTAAATATATTTCATTTAAGTTTTACTATAAGATTTAATTATGTTATTTATGATACTTATTAAAACGTACCTAATGTTAACAATGTCGGCAATCCTAATTCAATGTTCTATAATTAGTAGCTTTTTATATTTACATTAAATACATTTAATTTATAAAATGTCATATTTATAAATGTCATAAATACTTTCAATAAATTAAATTATTAATGATTCGAAACAAATTATATAGTAGTTTATAAATTAATTAAATCGCAACAAATTCAAATCTTAAGATCATAATTAATGACAAGAAAAATGATAATTATATTGTCCGTTTAAATAAAAATTCATTTAAATCTACTAGCATATAATTAACTAGGAATTCATATAATCTTTAAATTCTCTATAACTAAATTATTGATTATTTTTCGATAATTGCGAAATATTAAATTTATGGTTGTTCCATTGAAATTGGTTACAATAATTAATTTGTAAATGGCTAAAAAGGTGTGGTGTTTTTAATACAAGTAATTACAAATCAGATTACTTAACGATGATAGCATTACAAAATATATAAAAATTAATATTTCTTTGATAACTATTTAAATGGTTATTTTATAATTTATGCTCAATTACTTTTATTTTTTTATTAATTTATTTATATACTAAAATTTATGTTTTAAAATTAATTTATAATTAATGAATTTTAAGACTAATTACAAAACAAAAATATGCAATGAAATTTGAACAATATAAATTTACTATCAAAACCAACTAACAAATCAGAATTAATTATTGCCTATTTTACTAGCGCTATTGCTTTAATAAGATAACCTAAAGTGCAATTAGCGTAATTTTACTGGCTAGCAAATTTCATTATATTATTAACAAAATAATAGTTGAAGTATTGTTTATCGTAAAATATTTCACTTAACATTTGTAGTGTTAACATCCACTTAAAAATTATATTGATAATGTAAATTTATTTGTATTACAAGTTCATTCAATTTACCAGTTAATGCTAGTAATTATGTAGTAGAAATACACAATTTAAAGAAAAATGAACATAAATAATTTAAATGTAAATAAAAAAAATATGTTAATATATCTATAAATTAATAAATTAGAATAAATTATTGACATTTGTATGCAATTAATTTGTTTACACAGAAATAAAAAGTTCTTTAGTTCGTCTTACTAAAACAAATATTGTTTTTTCACGCAAAACGATGTGGAAATTTAAAACTTGAAATTGAATATATAATTTTCATCAAGAATAGTTTTAATTCACATTTTTTTTATCAAAAATTAATTACAAATACATTTTCATAAAATAAACCGTGCTTCTAAACAAAATACAAGCCATCCAAAGTATTTGTTTTTCAGTCAGATACTTGACATATTAAGTGATTATAATATTTTATTTAAATTTCAATTAACAAAATTAATTTCATAACATATTTTATTAATTATCCAAAAATTTTACATAAATAAATTTATAATTTCTCTTCTTATAAAATTATGTAATATGTGAAATCTTATGAATAATAAACATTTTTAAATGAATAAAATATTTTTTTTTATAAAAATATAACAATATAATCAATTATTTAATAATAGTGTAAATTATTGACTTTCGAAAGACATTTTCACAGCTCCTATTTTACAAATTATTTATTAATACAATTTTTATTTAAATTTCTAAAAATGTATTTTTCAAAACTTCAAAAAAAATGTTGTATAGAGTCAACCATCTTAATAAAATAATAGATATCGGCGCATTAATCCATCAATGTCAGGTATGCAATTAGTCTAATGTTTTTCATATAAGATACAACCAATAATTTGCTTTTATTCGATACCTTTTTGATTTTCTCCGCATTATTAATAAACACTTTAACAACGGAATGAATATGAAAAGAATTTAATGATTAGCGGGAGAGAAAAATTGAATAAAAGATAAGAAAACTGTGAATTGAAGGAAATATAGTTAAAATTAGTTAGGAAGCCGTAATTTCAATAGAATAATATCAATGGGGTTTACTAAGAGTTGATTTTATCTCAATACAAATATATTTTAGTAATAAGTTTTACTGACTTCCTAATTACTAATTTTTAATTTATTCTTTTCCCAAAATTCGATTTTTGATACCAGCTTCTACTAGTACCAGTAGGTGTTATTTGCCTAAAAATTTTACATTTGGTGAAATAAAATGTCAGTCAATAAGTTGAGCCTATTATATAAGATTGACCATTGCTCCATTTCTTTTCATTTCATTTCTTTTCATTTTTTTTTCAGTTAAAGAAACTTCTTTTAAAAGCATAGAAATTCAATCCAATTAAATTCAATAGAATTTTCATTCTGTCTGACTTTCTATTATATAAAAAGTCTAATGCTTCCAGGAAATGTATATGGTCAACAACGCCCAACCACCCAAGATTCAATTGAATTTTGTAATCCAAATTTTAAATCCCCCATTACGTCGTAAAACCGTAGCACAATTCACATATTTTCATGGTTGGATATAATTTTTAAAAAAAAAATTAAAATTACACAATATTCAAGCTATAATAACGAGATGTACATAAAAGTACAGAGAAAGATTATTGTCCAGAGGAAATAAAGGCATAGAAAATGTATATATAATTGTATCTTTTTCTTAACAAGATTCTCATTTATATTATGATAGCATTCTAGTTAACTGTAAATTTAAATCTCTATTATACGTTTATTTAACATTAGTTTAACTATAATAGTTTTACAATGCACCTGATTTAGAAAAGAAATTGCACAGCACAAAAAAAAGAACTACATTCTACATACATAAATTACAAAACATTTCCTTTTAACTTTTACATAAATTTTTAGTTATTCAAAGCCCCAGATTCTTAAAAGTACAGTTATAAAGGAATTTGATTGTAAATTAAGGCTGTAAACTGTTCTGAATTTGAGTAATTTTGTAACTTGTTGTTAAATACTTTTAAGTAAATAATTAAAAATTTTGTATAAATGAACAATAATATTGTAAAATATTTTGTGGAGACGAATTTATGTGGTACGCTTTTACCTTTGTCACTTACCATTTCTGGCCAAGGTAAAAGATATACTAGGAAAATATGCTTTACAATTAATATTCTTAATTCTTCAGTATATAATTCAATAATTTTTACAAAAATCTGACCTAAAATGTCCAGTTCCATACTCAATTTTAACATTAACCGAATGAAATTTTGTAAATTTAGTGTCTTTTATAAATTTAGATTACAATTTTTACTCCAAAAGTTTCCATTCTTTTCATTTCTAACATAATTTAACTGTCTAAGAACTAAAACCAAGCAAAATTGTTAAACAAAATTAAAGGTTTCGAATTAAAAATTGATTTTATAGTTAATGGGCAAAATACACCCCAAAATTTATAATTTCTTTAAATCCTTCATTTTTACAAAACCTCTAACAAAAATATTGTTGTCTATACACTTACCATCTCTAGTATTTTAGGAAAAATATAATTATTATGTTTGGTTAACAAAACTGTAACATTCATGGTTGATTGCAGAATTTTTGTTATTCATAAAATCGTGTCGATTTGATATTCCCGTTTCGGAAAATATAAAGGGAAATTATTATGATACGAGTACCTATTATTTTATATATATTTTATGCAACAGATATTATGCGATTATAACAACTAACAACATATATTATAATAACATAAATTTTAATAATTTTTCGATTGTACGTTTTTAGATGGATTATGCAGGAATTTTGTTACGATTTTGTTTTATGAAATAAAATAAATAAAATAATTATGTTTATTTTAACGATATATTTTCATTTGATTAAAATTAAATTAAATTTAGCTTAATTAACTGCGAATGTCTTTAATTAATAAAATTTTGTTTGTACTAAAACAATTATATAAAATTATACGACCAAATGTGATTGCAAAAACTCTACTTTATTTAATAATATCAAACTTAAAAGAATAGATTTAGTAATTTAATATTAAAGAAAAATATTATTAAGTTAACAAAGAGTCAACCTCAAACCACAACAAGACCTTCATTTCTATTACAGTAGTTAAACTAATAAAATCACCAGGTGGTAAAAATAAAATAAATTCCTCTTGATTAAGTATTTATATAAAAATTTTTATAAATATGTACTTGAATTTTCTATTGTGGTTAATATCAGTAATAATTGTTACATCAAACTATAAAATTCAATATAAAAAAATGAATATTATAATTAAAATGCGTATTATTTCGTTTACGTTAAGTACTCAAGTTTTTATAAATACAAAGATATCAAATATTTTATATAATAAACTTTTTAGCATAAACTGAAATTATAGAACAAGATTTTATTTCTTTTATTTTTTATACATTTTGTTGAATGTTTGCTACATTTGCAGTTTTGCTTATGCTCAATAATTATTTAAAGTTATGCTTAAGCGATAAAATGATATAATTATTCATTAGCTTTGCAGAAAATATTTATTAATAACTAATGGAGAGCATTTAGGGTGGTAAAACATGCTAAATGAGTTTGACCAGTTAAATTATTTCCAAGTGGAATTGCGCCAAATGTAATTGTCCCAGTGTATAGTTCCACTGAATTATACCTACTATAATTGTCCCAGTGGAGTAGATCTAGAATAAAAATAACATTTGAAAATTTAAAAATCCAGAATTACCATAATGAAAACTGCATGGAGTTATTTTTTGTCCACCAGAAATAATTGTTTCTTATTTCCTGTATTTCCGTTAAGCAACTATATATTTTTTTTTTGTAAATTTCTTAAATATAAATAAAATAACATTGAAATATCAATCCATCACCATCATTTATTGAAAAGTCACTTAAAATTTAAAAGATTTACTAAAAAACCAAAAAAAAAAAATTGTACTTTCTGATATAAATTTTTACTTGTTGCACAAAACAACCTGTTATAACTAACCAACAGGTAACAACACGTAAATATCATGATAAAATTTCATAAAAAACGAGTAAATATTTTGTATATAATGCATAAATTAAATCCATGAAAAAAAAATAAAAGATTTTATCTGGAATTTTAAGTTTAAGTAGTAAAAACTATTTGCAAAAACTCAACAAAATAAAAACTACTTTGGTAATGTAAATTTATGCTTGTCTTTTGGCATTTAACAAAAATAAATACAACATTTTTGCATATCAAATTTGTGCAGATTTACAGATTTGTATGCAGATTGAGATTTATGATAAAACAACTGAAATAAATTTAAACTATAAACTAATCTAAATACAATAATTTTTTTTTGTATTTTTGAAGATATTGTCACAAATTTTTTATTATATTTTTTTTTTGTGTTAACTTAAAATCGATTTGAAGCTACATAAAAGTTGACTATATATTTCGAAAGATTTATGAAATTTATGGCTAAAAATTACGTATTCATGAGGAAATTTAAAAACCATTTTAAATTTGTTTGTGAACAAAATGACAATCATTTAATACTGTTAGTTAAATTAAATATAAATAAATTGAATATAGTTTTTATTAAAAAAAAAAAAAAAAACTGAAAACTTATGTAAATTTGTTATAAGATACGTTTTTTAAATGAGTTTGAATTGTTATTTTATTTTTATAATAAATTGTAATTTCATTTTATAAATATGAAAATATGTTGGAAACATATATCAAAATTGAAGTATACTAAAGATTCTATAATAATTTCTACAATAATTTCTTGAAAAAATCAATTTCCAAGAATGTTATTAAAAGATACAAGAAAAAATTCACTTAAATTGATCTGATTTATTTAAATTATTTACCATATACAAAAGTAAGTAAATAACTTTAGATTTATGATATAGCTTAGATTGTTTTTTGCTTTATAAATCAATGGTGGGAAAACATTTGTTTAACTTTGTCATTTCCCTTTTACAACAAATTACTATTTAACAATTGTTTATTTTCCACAATTTAAATTAAATGCACTCTGCTCTTTATTTTATGTAGCATGTAATCGCAACATTGTATAACCTGATCGTTCTAAATGTTGTAAGAAAAAAATCTTTACTGGAGGACTGGAGTATGATCAATTTAAATTATATATGCATTTATAAAGTATTTTATTTTTTTGTACAGTACTAAAGTTTACTACACATTTAAACATTCATGATTCCCAACATAAATTTGAAAACAATAGAAATAATGCAATTAAATACAAATTAATGTAATTTTAATAAAATAGTTTCATTTTGGTAATTCATGCAATTTTGCATAATAATTTAAATTAATTATTCCTTTATAAATGAAAAAAAACTTTGTGTATATCTTTTATCCTAGTTTTTATGAAATTGAAACTAAATATTGCTCAACTTTGTTTTTAATTCACCGGAGACAAAAGACCAATCTCGGTATCCCAACAATTCGACGCAGTCCTCGAAACAATTCATAAATTACTCTGAACCTTTGTGTACAACACGTAATTGATTGACATATAAACTCAATTATGTTACACATTCTGCACAAGCTAGTGTTATAGTATTATCATTATTGAACCAAATTAGAAACAGTTGCTAAAATAAATATTAAATACCGCGAGATCTATTAAAATTGACAACCAAAACCTAATACTACTAACCTATAAAATTCCGTATTCCTAACCGTAACATTATATTTTCAAAAAAAAATTATAATTATTTATTAATTATAAACATAAATTTTATTCAAAATCAGGAAATATGAATATCTAATATAAAAATAAGCTAATTTTATAAATAGGTGAAAAGTGAATTTTACAAATTATAGAAACCGGAAATAAAAATCATACCATATTAAATGTTTATGCTAGTGTGACCAGTGAAATAATTTTTTCTATAGTCACTTGAAAATGAAAATCTTCACGCAATTTAACTAAATATTATTTTATTATAATCAATTCTAAACTTGTTTCCAACACATAATTATAATTATAAATCTAATAGACAAAAGCATATATAGCAACATAAAATATGTTTTGGTTATCATTTTCATTGATTATTAGCTAATTAATATTTAGTTTCCGTTTGAATCTTACGGCTGATCTAAAAATCGATAATGATAAATTAATACAAAATTTCTGTATAAATTATTGAAATTTATTTATTTTGTTAAAATAATTATGACAAAAATATCAGACTAAAATTATTATTATTATTAGCATTTATTTAAGAATATTTATACATATATTTCTAATTTATGTTAATTTTAATTTGAATATTTTGTAATTTCCACCTGCGTATATTTATGAAAAAGATAAAATGTCTAAATAATTAGCGAAACTTGAATTTTATTAATAATAACTCTGCGTGGGTTTCAGAAATTTCAGAAATTTATTTTATTTTTTAATAAAGATAAATGTTGTTTTTAAGAGCAAATCATGAAAATTTTACTTAATGCTGAAATATTTCATGAAAATATCAAAAACCAAATTTAAAAAAAATTGTAATTTAATTATAAAATATAATATTTTAGCATATTTTGAATTTAAATTATTTGACAATATACTAAATTGTTGCGGAGTTTGAAAACAATAAATAATCTCTAAATTAAATAAGGCTTTTAAGGCTATACATTTATCGTACTATTTCATTTATCAAGCATTACAGATATTCGTTTGAAACTATTTTTTTTTTAAATTTATTTTATTATTAGTCAATGGTAAAACAACACAGCTTTAACAACATAAAATATCTTTATTGAAAAACTAATGATTAAAATGCTTAAACATTTTCAATATATTCTTATATTTTATGGAATTTCAAAACCAAAAACAGAAAATATTTTGAACTAAAAAAAAAAAAATTTGTTATTTTATGCACAAGTGTAAAACGCATGCCAGCATAATGTAAAATATGTAAAAAATTATGTAAATTTTAATATTTTAATGGGAATTTAAATTATGCGGATACTAAATACTTTTGAATACCAAAATTGCAAATGCTGTTTTTGTTTACAATTTTAAATATGGTATACAAAAAAAGAAAAAAGAAACAATGAAATTCCATTAATGTTTCATAGCGTTTACATTACCCAGAGATTAAAGGTGCTTGTTAAACAGCCATTGACCAAATATTTATATTAAAATTATTTACATTGCTATTAATTAAATATTTGGAAAGTTGATAAAGGATTTCAGAAAATATGTTTAAGAAGAGAAATCTGCAATGCAACAACCAATTAGGATAAACTAGAAAAGGTGCATGTATCAGTATTTTTCCTAGAAATGTAATTTGTACAACTAAATCGTATCAAGCCATATTTCAAAATAATTAGTTAACCGAATGTATCTCAGTAGCTTTTCAGATTATTTTTCATATCCATTTCAATTAAATGTCAGTGATTAATTTCTGATATAAAGTTCCACTGTAGTATAATTCTATGAGAATATTACATAATCACATTTTCTTCTTTAATATACACAAATTTTACGAAATCGACCTTCACTAAGTCATATTGAATATACTGAGTTACTTTCAAAATAAATGTAAGCTTAGCCCTGTAAAATGCTAAGCTCATAAAATATCTTACAAAATGATGTGTCCCCTTTCTATTTAACATACCAGCGACAGAATTACTTAAAAGTATTTGTTCAGCTAATTCAATGTCCAAGAATGTTTAAGTTAACACAATTTTAAAAAGAATAAATAAAATAACTAGTTAAAAAATATTTCTTGCTCAAATTCCATTTATGCACTCAATTAATGACCATTTTATAAATTGGAATTTACAAGTGCACTTATTTATTATATGCTCACTTGTCCTATCTATACCAACATTCAATGTACATTAACTCAGAGATAAACTGTAGTAGGAAACTAATTAAATTTTTTAAAATCCGTTTTGTATCTAAATGTAACATTGTCCATAAATATACATTTTAATGTTATAATATTGTAGCCTTTAAAATATTTGTTTATGTTGTAATTTTATGTTAATTTATAAAGCAAAATTTAAATCTCTAAATTTGATTTCCATATAATGATCTACTTTATATAGTTCTACAAATAGTTTTTAGTTCCAGATTCGGTTGATATAAAATTTTAGAAAACAAGTGGATTAAACGTGCCCCATAATTTCGACATATAATTTAAAAATGTTTAAATAAATTTGTTTTTACGATTTTTATCTTTTATTTTTTAATTAAAAAAACTGAATTTTATATGAGATAATTTTAAGTTAAATTTGTAACTAAATTGAATTTTACATTTCGTGAAAAATATTATTAAATAATTATTTTTAACTGTGCCTAGTTTGTTGACAAATATTTTCTAATTATTTAAATTTCCTTTTAGTTCAAGTATTTTTATAAAATTATAAAATTTCCAATTTTATGGAGATTTACAAATTAACTATAATCACTTTTCCAACAAAAAAAAAAACTCTATTTTCCCACAAAAACATATTATATTTTTTTAATTATTGAATCAAAGTTCAAAAATATTTTCTTTCAATAATCAATAATCACGATAAAATTTATATTCGAATTTCAATTTGAAAAATAAAATCAAGTAAATTTCTTCTTCTTCATTACATAAATTTATCTCATTCAATTGATCTAACACACGATTCACTGAAAGAGTTATATGAACTTAACAGCAATTCAAAAATTTTGAAAAATTTATTTGAAAATTATAATAGTTACCTACCCATCCTTAAATATACTTTATTACTTATAATATTTATTTTTTCAATTTTCATATAACTAGTAGTTTCATTTCAAAATTTTTAGTTAATTTAAAATTTAATTTTCACGATTTTCTATAAAATTATTTGAAAAAGAAAATTTTCTTAAAAGTAATGTTTTTTTCAGTTAAAATTTAAAGTGAAAGTTATTTAACAACCAAAATTATATTTTGTGCAAAAAACGTAATTTCAATATAAAATTAATTCAATAAATCATGTTTTGTGTATTTATAATATACTTTAATTATATACTAAAAAAAAGTTATAAAATATTTTTCAATTTACCTGAAAAATACTCAAACTAATAAAAGTTATATAAATCAAAGATAGCCTTAATATTTATTACGTAAACATTGATCGTATCCACCAAAAACAACAATTATGTACATACTCTCATAAATTTTCGATCACAATTAATGATAAGGTCAATATAAAAATTTAAATTATCGATTTTGTTTTAATTAAATCGGTTATTGTACGTACTAAAATATGAGACCTTATATAATTTATTCGAAGTGCTTTTCATTTACTATAAACTTTAAAATGAAACCGTAGACAGAATTAAGTTTATCAAATTTTATGGGAATCCTCATCAAAACAATAACTTTTTTTAGTAATTATTTAAATTTCATTAAGTGTAAAATCATCTTAAGTCTTGTTGAAAAAAACACCTAAAATAAACTTCGGACAAAGTCAAAATGAATAAATTTTGTTTAAAAAAAAAAATATTTAATAACCAGTTTTTCTCCTTCAGATAATATTGAAAATCTGTCAATATGTCAGATACAAGGAATTAATTTTATACAATTTATAGACTTTAAATTATATGTGGCGAAAAGAGAAATTTTTTAATATAAAAATTTTGTTTTTATTGATGGGTACTAAACAGATTACTTCAAAGTACTTTTTTCAGATAAATAAAATTATAAAGAAATTTTGCATTGCATAAATTGAAAACCAATAATTAATGCAGATAAAAAAAAATTAAAAACATTTAATATAAAATTTTATAATTTCCGATAATTTTTTCATAACAAATTTTAAAAATTAAATTTTGTAAATTTTGTATGAACAGTACAAAATTTTAAATTATGTTTGGAGGTTAAGTTTTCTGTCGGTACCATTTTATTTTTCTATCAGAAATTTTAGACATAAGATATAAGAAAATGCCAAAAAAGTTTGTATTTATGGTAATAGTATAGAATTGGTCGTTTGGTTAATAACATTAGAATAAAATAGCAACTTTGATGATTTTTAATATACAAGCATTTGTTTAGCGAAAGGATGAAAATTTTGTTTCACTTTCAATTTAATTTAATTTTGAATACTTCGTAATAAAAATTGAGTCGTAATAAAAAATTATTAAATATTCATTTAACATTTCAGTAATTCTTGATGATAAAAAATGCAATATTTATTAATTGTAAAGTAATAAATAATAAAAAAAAGATATAGCTTTTAATACATATATTACTTTTTCAGATTGCATAAAATATAAAATAAAGAAAAATTATTCAAATAAAAACAAGATAAGAAAACTTACAAAGAACCATCTTTTAAAAAAAAATGTTTAGTAATTAGTTACCGAAAGTCATGATGATTAACAAAAAAAAATTGCAAATAAAAAATCCCATGAAATAATATTTATTTAATGGACATCCATTTCCTTCGTTTCTGTAAAATATCTTTTTTTCTGATATGTAAATCACAACATATATTTATACATTAATGTTGCACACGCAAACGCGCTAATAACTGAAATAAAATTAAGATAAATATTAAATAACTTGATATTTTTTTAAAGAACTTGCATTATTTAAGTCATTTATTTACTTAAATGCATAAATTATGTTAAATAAATATTAATTCGTCTTCAGAACTATCAATTTTATGCAAAAAGATATTTTTTGACTAACGTGATCTATCTAAAAAATATTGAAAGTTTCTTAAGTTATATACAAAACTATTCTTTGAATTCACCAATCATATTTGAATTTCTATTTAAATTTCTTGTAAGTTATAAGTGTCAGTTGTAGAGAAAGATTCTTTACACACTCCAAGGAAAATTAAAAACTTTTAGAAAATAAATTCAATTAAGCTTGCGTATTTTGTTCACTTGAAAATTTCACTTAAGCATTTTTAAATTTAAACTAATAATTAAGATTATAAAATTTCAATTTACTCATATCACATTGTATACATATAATTATTTTTATATATTCAATTTGTTACCACTTAACGCCAAATTGAATGTAACTAAACCAAATTTTATTTAAAATTAATATTAAATATAAGTTTTGAAACATAGAATTTCTAAATAATAATAAAAAACAAAATAATATTTTTATTTTCAGGAGACTAAATCATTCTTATTTGTAATTGTTTACTTGGCTGAGTTATGTCGAGGTGTTCAAAGTATGTTAGGAAAATCACAGCTTTGTGAAGTAGAAACTGGTCAAACGAATATCATTCTGGATATGGAGGAGAGTCGTGGAAGTAGTAAGTAACTTAAAAAATTAAAAATATTAAATTTATTTTGCCAAGACAAATCGAGTTCGTCACTTAACACTTTTGTTTGATATGAATAGTAGAAATATTATATGACGAAATATGTATTGAAAGTTATTAAATATTGTAGCAAAATATTTAATAAATAAGAGTAACGATATCATGACGACATACAAAGCATACAAAGTTACATAAACATAGAAAAATTTATATATAATCTTAATCTTTAAGGAATATTTCAGAAGAAACGTGTGTAATCTAATCAATAATAATTAGATAAATTAGACAGATAAAATAGTTTTGAAAAAAAAACTAATTTTTCATTATGATTCTGATGATTTACGTGTAAGTTTATATATTATATATTTCGATGTATTATTTCGTCTACATTACTAAACAGCGTCTATTAATAAATAAGCACTGTTGAATTCCGCAGTATTTATAACTCTGCTCGCAAAATAATTCTTACAAAAATATTATGATTCACATTAGAATATTTCTACAAAATTATATTATTAAATTTTGGAAATAAATAGACAAATTATCTTATTGTATATTAAATTTAAAATAATATTAAAAATTATTGCTTGAGGCGACAAAGTAATAAAAATTTTATACAATTCTTTATTCGCTTGAAACAAATATTTATATTAATGTTATTCAAATGAAAATCAGATTACAAATTATAAATTTCCCATCTCTACTTTGGTAAAGTATGTTTAACTTTTAGAAGGGTTTTAATAAAATTTCTTACTCATAATAATAAATACAATTGTATTTTAATATTTTTATATTTACTTTATAAATTCCTTATTATAATACTTCTGAAAGATTCCAAAACAAATGTCAAAAAATATCGCGTTTTGGTTTTCTTTAAACTTATAATCGGTAAAAATTAATATTAAAAGAATTTTTATTGCCGAACAAAGAAATCAAAATAATCTGGAAAAATATACGTCGAACTCGATAAAATGTAAATGGTTATTTTTCCAGTGATTTCAATTGAACAATTCCTTTCGTTTCTAGACTATATTAATAATAAAAAAAAAACAATTCAAATTGAAAGGTACTTTATCTAGAGTGAGATTTAAATAATAAAAAAAATTGTGATGAGTTTGTTTAAAGATACAATTTCAATAAAACTAAAGTATTATATTCTATGATATTTTCCATAAATACTTATATTAGTTAGTTTTGTAACTATTCAGACATTATAGTCTTAAAAGAACCTTCCTTTAACCAAAAGTAAAACCAGAAAAAATCTTCCAGACACAATCAAAATAATAATAATAATAACCAATTCGAAATATAAGACAAAAATCAAGGATTTTCTTGATATTATTGTATTTATTTTTTTCATTTTATATTCATTCTTATAAATTGTTCTGTTTAAATTATACTTCTATAATAAAAGAAGTGAATATCCTTAGGGAATCTAGTAAATTTTGCAATGGTGCCGCTCAATGGCTGGTCATGTTAATTTAATTTGAAAACCTTTTAATATAATATTCCAATCGAAATATATTTAATTTTTATAAAACAGAGAAGGGACATTAAAATAAATTACTTTTAAATTATTTTTTTTATAATTTAAATCCATTGTTAAAGTGATTTAAGAAATTATGAATTTTATTAATTTATTTGTTCCATAACTAAATAAAATCTTCTTTAATAATTTTAATTATTAAACAGTAACATTCGAAATAATTATCCTACATAATATAATAAAAATATGTTTTTGGTCAAAGTCATAAACATAAATATGAATTCGAATGTAATGGGCGATTCAATTAAGTTAAACAAATTCCAAAGAAGATTTGGCCATAAAAAAAATTGCGGTAAATATTATTCAATAAAAAATTAATTACAATATAATATTAATTGTTAAGTAACAAAAAACATCCATAACATTTATTGGGTCCATAATTTTACCACCTACATAAGAAATAGATCATTTATTATATACAATCTTTACAAACTTATAGATATTATTTTCGTATATTTTAAATACATATAGAATTCACGATGAATCATCAATATCCATTGAAATGAAAATAATAACCAAAAATTAGGAAACATAAAAATAATCAAATTTTTGGGTTAGTTGCACTTAAAAATTATTTGACATAAATTTGTTATCATAAAAAAAGTGATAATTCCTTCAGAAAAATATTATTAATTTAATATTTTTTTAAAAAAAATATTCATTTTTTAGAAAATACCTTTTCCAGTAAATTCAAAACTCATTTATTTACAATTTACAATTATCTTCAATAACATTTTTAACTAAAAAAATATATTAAATTTAATTCGTAATATCATAAAATAACTACAGATATAAAAAACCTAATTAATAATTCGAATAAGAATAAGTGTATTTAAATAACCTTGAAAATCAACCGTTTACGCCTCTGAATCAGATATCTTAAGAAGCGTGTACCAATATTTTTTTTTTTAAAAAAAAAAGATAAACTAAACATTGAAATTCAAACTAACTTAGTCTTTCTTTGAAATCATTTTCAATCAATAAAACCTAAAATTTATATGTAATATATATAAAAATTGGATATAAAATATATTCACTCATTCCTTTAAATTGCAAATATAAAAATCGAGAATTTAATTTCAACCACTGAAAAACGTAACCAATTAAATCAAATCTCCAATTATAAATCTGTAAATAATTTCACTGTAAAATATATTCTAGACCTTGTTTAAATCCAAGAAAACTCTCAATATAATTAGATATAGATCATTATTGTAAGTGCAACGATTTAAGTTTAGCCACCTTTAAAAGCAGATGCTTTCATTTTTTTTCCTTTGCACATTTATTACAATGATTAAATAGACTTAATGGTAATTTTGTTGCCAAGTTGTAAACTATGCCAGACATACACGATATAAAAAAAAATCATTATAAATATGATAAAAAAAAAATTGTGTTAACCTAAGAACTCCTCTTTTCTTTACCATAGTTTATAATTATTTTTCTTTTAAAACTCTGACATGCAAACATATTTATGGCAATCTTGATGTATTTCTGTTCAAAGCTGCCAAATCTTTAGTTATATTAAAAATTATAGAAAATCTATTGAGGCACTAATCGATAATCTGTAGCCGTTTTTGAGAACAAAAAGAAATAGAAGTGTTAAAATATAAAAATTATAAAAAAATTGGTTATGATCAAAATCCGATTGAAGTGTTTCTATACAAGCTATTTTATTTTACCTCTTCCTAGGTATAATATTTCCTATAACTTCTGCAACCACATAATTCAACTTAAATCGGTTAAATCTTTCGCTCTTTTGATTTTATTACATTGATTATTTTACAGCATAGTTTTTTTTACATAGTCAATTAAATGGTGTGCGTAAGCGAGCGTTTTAATATAATTTATTAGTCTAAAGTATAAAATTATTCTTAGGCTAGATTTTATTTAATTTTTTAATTGTTGAAATACTTAAAGTTATTATTTTTACTGGATTTTGGAAAAACGAAAACGCCGATAGACTATATTTTCACAAATCATTAATTATGCAAATATAATATAAAAATACATAAATAATTCATGTTTCATGCAGTTTTAATTTTTAAAAATATTAATTTAATATGTAATTTTGAATAAAAGTCACGTATCTAAACAAAAAACATATATTTCGAATATTTATATCATCGATCGTCTATGGTTTATGCTGTTTTGATTAGTGTTAAATAACTTTACATGGTAAAATGTTATGTTAAATGGTACAAACACAAATTATTTTCTAATTCATGAGTGGGAGTTTCAAAAAATTGTATATTATTTATTTATTATCATTAATATTCATGAAACGTATAGAATATGTACACGGAAATATTTTCAGATACGTGCTAGACTTTTACCAAACAAATAATTTAATATTAAACATTATTTTATATAACATTTTTCAAATATTAATTTTTATTATAATAATATTTTTAATCATATTTTGTAAAAAAAACATCATAATAAATAATATTAAAATTACAGATATTGGACAACCAACAGTTCCACCAGAATTACCAATATTTGGTGATCCATATACGGAAATTGCACTTGAACTTTTCTTTTCAAAGGGTAGTCCAATATTTTTGTTAAATGGAAAACAATTACAATTACTTCAACCATTAGACAGAGATGAAGAAAATTTAAGTCATATAGTTTTCCAGGTAAAATCTTATTATAATTTTTACTTCACATAGTTTTTATCAATTTACATTAACCAAAAAAGAAAACGTCAAAAATTTAACTTTAATAAACTAAAAAATAATTTATTACATTACGAAATTATAATTTACATGAAAAAAAATACTTACATAATATTTTCTGTTGATCAGGTGTCATGTACCATTCGTTCATCACGCAAAAAGCGTAACATCCCAATTATAGTTCGAGTATCTGATGTCAATGATAATGCACCACGTTTCGTAAATACACCATATGAGGCAACTGTGGCAGAGGTTAGTTTCATTTTTTTAGCATTTAATGATTATACTGTCTATTAATTTGATTTAATTAATATATTAAACATTATTATAAAATTATTTTGAAATGACAAGTAGTTTGAAAACATTGAACATTAAAAAAAAATAATTATGTTTGATAGTTTAGTGTTATTATTAAGCATAAATAATGTCGACTCTAGTGATGCTGATGACATAGTAAAAAAAATTCAGTAATTTTGTTATCAATTTAAATTTAAAATTAATTAAGATTTATTCAAAATTTGTAAATTTTCTGCTTTTTTCAACTGCGATTGTTAATGTTGAGATTATAACAAATTTGTGAGAATCGTTGTCTTGTGAAAATTATGTATTTGAGTCTTCATTTTCTTTATAATTTAATAATAATGTTTTACGATGCATTTTCGCTACAAAAAACTGATTTCGTCGTAAATTAGTAGATAGATTGTTTAATCAAAATATTTTAAAGCATAATTGGACTTTTAACTAATATGGAAATGGACTAAAAACAAACCAGCTATAGAATTACTTTAAATTTTAATGTTCTGAGCTCTTTTTGGTCCAGAAATATATTTAAGAATTTTCTACTGGGTTGTGGCTTGTTTCTTAGAAAAGTTAATTTTAAAATTTTAAAACTTAATATTTCAAAATTCAAGAAATTTCACTAGCTGTTTATTAAATACTGAGTTGTTAAAACGTTCAGTTCATAGATTAAGTATAGTTGACATTTTTATAATGACTGTGATTACAATAACAACTAACTTATGCATTCGTGATTTATAATCTGCAGACTTGCAGATATATTGTTTTAACTAAAGTACTCTAAAACATTATTTCGTGAATGTCATTTTTTTTTTTTGTTAATTTTATGTTATTGGTAATATACGAATTGCGATTTATGATGCATAATAAAACTCTCGAAATCGAAGTTAGTTAGTTAGAGGTTGATATATAAAAAAAACAATACTTGTACTACGGTGGGTTGTTATAGAAGATAAATATAGGTTTTATGTTCTGCGGACAACTATATATCTAAGAGATTTTTTTTTATTTATTATAAAATTTATTTTGTAAGCTTTTTTCAATACAGAATATTTTGTATTAGAAAGGTTTTTGGATTTTATTTCGTGTTAAATTTATGTATCAAAAACGCTACAAATGACCACACAAAACCTTGAAAAATTTAATAGTAATAAATCGAGTATATATTCTATAAATTCAGATTTTAATTTTATGTTGCTGTGAATTTATGGAATGCGTTCACTTAATTTCAGTGATATTATTATATTTTTTTTATTGTGGGAATAAAATAGAGCAATAGCATTCAAGGTGGGTCTGATAAATTGTTTTATTTTAAATAGAAAATTTAATCATATATGTTTTTAAGGAAATAGTTACTGGTATGGTAAAATATTTTATATGATCTGAAGAACGAAATAATAATGTACCAATTTTAATTATGATGCAATCATATCGATTACTACAATTTTATATATTTGAAATATTGGAAATCCTTCTAAATTTATAATTATTTGTAATTTATTTTGTTTAGTATCCACAAAAACGGTTTACATTTCGAAAAAGTTTAAATCACGAAATTAGAAATATGAGTTTTAACTTATTTTTAACAAGTAATTTTAATTTGTTTTCTTGTCGTTATTTTAATATATAATTCAGATTATTTTTATAAGATCGGGAGCTGCAGACTACCAAAGTTATGCCATCATTTGGTCGATAATCTGAATATGATTTAGCTCATAATTTTAATTTTAAACATTTTTGTTAATTAAGAGACTGATTCTTCATTTTGTTCGTATTTTTTTTTAAATTACAATTACTATAATTTTAGCTACAACAATATTTCAAAGAGAAATTAAAATTATTTAATATAGCTAACCTACTTCGTATAACATAATCTCGTAGGAAAACTGTACATGTACCATAATTGCGCATTCAAATTGTCACTTAACACAGTTTTTTTCTCTTTGTAATTATTTTCTTTTTAATAAAATTCATGATTTTAATTTTGTTTTTTATTATGACAGAGGTTGCTACAAATTCCTTTATAAATTCACTATTCTTTTGACGACCAAAGATTACTAAAAAAAAAATTTCTTCGTACTAAATTTACTAAAGCTACAACTAATCAGGCTAATATAACTACATATAATCGAATATAAAATAACTATTAGCCAGTTAATTTGGCAGATAAAATTACATATGAGAACATGATTTATGTATTCATAAGCATATGTGTTATAAGATAAACCTGCATAAATTCATTCACGAAATATTAAAGCTTCAATACAGAAGAGGATTAAAAATTTGTAAATTTATAAATGAATTGATTAAAAAGTTTAAATAATATTATAAATTTTGGGCCATATTTTTAATGAACTTCCAAAATATACCAATCCAAAAAATTAAATATTTTTAAATTTTAGTTTTTTTATGTACCAATTAATATATTTCACAATATTTTAATAATATATGAATAAATCATAATTATTGTCCCAAAGATTTGCAAAACAGAAGCTTGTTTAACACATTTTCAATATTAAAATAAATGAATATTAATTCAATTTTTGTACACTAAATTAAGTAACTAATTAAAATTAATTATCACGAATTAATTTCGTATTTATAATTTTCTTAATTAAGTTTCTGCTATGTTCAATTAAAATTATGCTTTGGACCTGAATCAGTTGATGTGAATAAACTTTTTATAACAACTTCATTAGAATAATATAAAAATATTTAAAATTTTAAAATAAAAAAATAATAATATCCGCAGATTTTAACTATAATCCACGGTATGCCGCCAAGTTTCCCATTGTTCCACCGAAATATATTTTTTTAGGACTGACTTTTGTCAAGTTGAATTTTATTAAATTAAATTGTTTGACACCTGAATAAAAAGTTTCGTATTCGTTTTATCAGGGATCTACAGAAAAATACCTGTTTCTATTGTTAAAAATGGAATTTCTTCTACTGTTCGTATATTCAAAATAGAGTGATAAAAGTGTAGATGTTTTTTTTTGTAAATTGTGCAAAGCTGGTGCACTGTTTTTTTATACAGACAAAATGTTATTAAATCTGCACATTCATTACAACTGCTCCTGCTGTTGTAGAAGCGACAAGATCAGTTAACAACATTAAAACCATGAACATCTAAGTTGGTATTATTAAGAATAACAAAGCTTAAAATTTTATAAAGATTTTTATATTCTTTTATTTTTTCCAGTTCACTTTAATTATTTTTCATGTTTTTTAAGTTTCTGTAAAAGGTTAAAATGGATTTTGTATGTTTAGCGTTTTTAATACTATTTTTTTTTAATCTTAGTTGCATTTTGAAAATTGCTAGTCTATCAATTTACAGATTTTCTTTTTTCCGTGTTAAACAAAAAAAAAATTATTAGGTGGAAAATAATTTTGTTTTTAACCAAGAAAAATAGTTACTACAAGCTAAAAAAATCTTTCTTTTTAAAAATTACCACAAAAAGGCTGAAAATTGTTATTATTTTTAGCATGATTTAAGTATTTTTTTTCTATATTCTGTACGATTATATGAAACAACATCAATCGTTGATTATGTGGGTAATTTAATATTTATAATTTAACAGGGTACGTTATTTCATTGAAGTGGAATTATTAGCAAAATTATAATCAATCCCACTTTTTCGAAACTTCCTTTTCAAAATATTGTAAATATATTTATCAATATTTGTCATCTCGGTACACTACAGCTACCCTTTCATGGGGTCATTGATTCAATTACAAAAAGAAAACATTCCAGATTTTTTTTTTAAATTAAATTTCAAATAATTTTCTAATAGCTTTTATTATGCATTACCGGAGACTTATCATCTACTCTACAAGATGAATTATAAAAAACCCTTTATTGGCATTTCGAGTGAACAAAATAATAGTAATTTTATCAAACAATTTTCTTTCACACAATCATGCAATTAAGTGAAAATAAAATTTATAAAGTTTACTTAAGTCATAATCATAATTAATCATAAATATTAATGAAAATTGTGAAACTAAGTAAGACTACGAGTATTACCAATAATTATCCACCGATTTATGATTAAACATATTTAAAATTGAGAAATTAACAATCTTAAATGTAAGCATACATAATAATTGAAGCTAGACAAGTGTGAACTGTTACGACATCCAAAAAATATATATGTAAAATTTAATTTGGCTTCGTGAATTTAAATTTTACATACAAATAATTATTAAACTCAAGCTTTAAAATACATTTAGCTATTAAAATAAAATAATTTTACATAATTTTTAAAGCAGATTTATCAATATTGTTTTAAACTTGTTATTAATTACTTAATGTAATTAATTTTGGTATTTTTATAATGTTGCTCAATAATTAATTCAATAGGTTTATATAAAATATTTATTATGTATTACAACATAACATTTACAAAAATAATTCATTTTTTATTTTATCGGAATTAATTATACATAAAGGGCAAATACATATTTTAAAAATTTGATACTTTCTTGTATTTATAAAAAAAATTGTGTCATGTAAGATGAATTTAAAAAAATCAAATTTGTGACAATTTGAAAAATTTAAGTTACCATGAATAAATACTTTACCTAATGTAAATTTAATATAAAATTATTCACGTGATTATGTTAAAATGTATTCACAATCAGATTCAAATTGCTGGATTAATATAATTCCGATTTATACGATACGATATGATGTTAAATTGCCTTGCAGCATTAAAAATGTATATTCAATTATTTTAAAGTGTTAAACAAGCGGGCAATATAATTTAATAAGGAACACTATTTTATAATGAAAGTGAATGACTCCAAATAAAATACTGCAAGTTTGAGTCAATTATTTTATATTTACATTTTGTTTTATAAGATAATATTTTACAAATGAATAATTTTATAGTTACAGAGTGTTTAAGTAATAAAAATTTATAGAAATTATACGAAATATTAAATTAGAAAGTCAAATTATCTTTAAAATATTTCTAATACATCCTATATTATTTAGTTAAATGCATTTAATTTTTATGTAGATATTATGATTTTAAATTTATTCATAAATATATTTTTACATCTTTTGGTCAACATAAAAGGCGAATGCATATCTTTAAGCAAAATCTATCAAGCTTGTTGTGTGGTTATTGTTTAATAATAATAAAAATCAGTTGCTTTAAATTTGACATCCAAGAAATGTCAATGAATTAATATTTTGCGGAAAAAGAAATAAATTATTTAAAAAATGGATATAATTGAATTTCTGTTTAAATTGACATTTAACAATAAATTTAGCACTTCCTGATCATTGTTTTGGAACGTACGCTTTTATTTTCTTTAAATAATTTAATAATTATATTTCTCCTGTATCCTACACAGTTTAAAATCAAATTCTTCTGATCAAATCAATTATTTTCTCAGTTTTTTCAGAAGACTGGTGTTACCTAAATTTTGTAGTTTTAATTAAATATGTGATTGCATAATAATTGACGCTATTTTCACAAAAACAAATTAATTTAAAATATATTTCTAATTTAAGCATAATGACTAGAATTTTTACTTTAATTCAAAAAAGATAAAAAAAACATCTTTATTAAATAACAATTTTTTTGTTTACTGAACTATTCAATAGTTTTGGGCAAAACCAGAATTTTGAATAACCTTCAATCGCAACAAATCAATCAGCAAATAATGTTTAGTGTCAATCATTTAGACAGAAACAGAAAAATCATTTTACACAACATGATTATTAAATCATACCATCGAAAGAGATGAAATCATTTAGGATATAAATTAAAAATAAAATTTTAGTATTTTACGATAATATTTCAGTTAAATGATTAAAAATTGATTAAATCTAAATATTATAAATTCCAATCAGAACTCAGATTTGGCTTAGCTGTTGAAACTAATAGCTTTAAAATTATGATAACTATCTATGTATGTCAACAATAAATTTCCAAAACTATAAACAAGTTGCAAATATTACAATATTAATCTTAAGCTATATATACAATATTTCAAATAAGTTGTATACATTTCAGAAACTTTATAGTGAATAATTTTTGCAGATATTTAATTTTGTAAGCTAAAAAAATGTACATAATAATTGATTACTAACCTAACACTTGACCTGTGAATGCAACAAGACAAAATTACAAAAAATTTCAACAAACTGTCATATGTATCTAAACACTCTTTTACAATATTGTGTTGAATGATCACTAAAAACAACAAGATATGACAAGTGGACAAGATTCACAATTCATGAATAGAATAAATGTTTAAATTTTCTTATTTGATGTGAGGTTTATCGGAATATTGTAAGTAGGGTTAATAAATTTAGTATTATTAAGATTTTTACAAAATTTCTGGTATTACTTTTACTTTCCCTAAAGAAAGTGAAATATTATATATTTAAGATATGTAATTACGTAAAATTGCTTTGAATACGTATTATCCTTGCACAATGTACAAAGATATGTTGAAGAACTATAGCCATAATCTATATTTTATAATTGATAGAAATTTAAGTATATCACAATAATTATAAAATATAAACTTGTAAATAATAGTAAGAGTTTTTAATAGTTACAAATTAAAAACTCTTATTATTTACAAATTTATATTTTCTAATTATTGTTATACACTTAAATTTCTACTGAAAATTAAAAAATATAACCAAAAACAGTTTACAATGATATGATACATTAGGTCCCTGGTTCAACTCCAGATCGAAGCATCGATTTACCTCTAAGAGGACTCAGCTTTAAATGAGTACCAGAAATAAAATTTGTAATATGTAATTATGATTTTAAGATTTTAAAAATTCTAATAAACTGTTAATAAATATCTAAGAGTATTAAAAGCCATTATTTACATTGTTGCAATTAAATGTTTCTTCACTATAAACTTATAGTTCCATATAAAATTGGTAGTTCCGCAATATAATGTTTTTAAATATATATCTTTGAGAGAATCAAGGCTTGATATGGGCTGTAGCGCCATCGGAAGAAAAAATTAAGTTTACTTGCAAAAAATTCATGATTATTAAATATATTTTCTCTATAAAATAAAACATTATATCTAATAAAACATATATTCGCTAGATATAATAAATATTATAATTAATTTTAATTAAATTCATTTATTTAGTTTAACTAACTATTCACAACACTGCCTTAATTATTTTATAATTTGGTAAATCATTATATAATTTGAATCCATGTAATAAATTAACATGTTTTTTTTGTTAATAAAACAACTTAATAGATACATTGAGGAAGTCATATTTTCTTTTGATTTTCTCTTGTGCAGATTCTACCTTAAATAAATAATTTGTTCTTAACGATTATCTCAGCACTGAAATATTTTATTATAAAAATATTCTGTACATTATTACTATACCAGAAGTTGATACCGAATAACCTATAAATTCCTGAGGTTATAAAACATTTGCCAAAAAAAAAAAAATGCATAACAAGATATTTTTTATGCTTATCAGAAAAATGTTAGTTGTTAAGTTCGGCTAAGATTACCTTATCAAAATTCCATCAAGAATGAGCTTTGTAAACTTAGTTTTGTTTCTCAACATTTTTTTTAAAGTTGGTTGATTCTAATTATATTATTATTTTTATGTTATAAATTTGAAGAATAAATTCTTAAATTATTTATAGAAGTTTTAAATGGTGTGCTTAATATATAAAATTCAAATATTTAATAAATTTAATTTATTTGAATTTTTATTTTATGATCAATTTAATACTCATAATGACATAATATGATTTTCTTGGATTAAATTTTCTTTGCTCTGTAGAAATTATCTGTATATTTATAAACTGCTATGTCGTTTTTCTATGTTGTAATAGGAAACCGAAAAAGCAATCAAACATTTATTTCTTCTGGTATATAAAATTGTTTCTAAACCACAGAGGTTACAGAGTACTGCGCAGTGCACAATTCTTCTTTAATATTTTAATTTTATAATAAATTATATGTTTATCAAAAAAATCTTAACAGATCATTAAACATTAAATCAATTTTTTATTATATAGTTTGAGTAAAACTCTATAAAATTTAATTAATTTTTAAGATAATTTCTAGTGAAATATTTTTTGTGTATTGATCATGTTTAAAAGTGTATCTTTAGTCCTAGTTCTCAGTCCATGTTTTTTGGTTTCGTTGTTTTTTTTTTTTTTTGCGAGTGTGTGGGTTTCAAATATATGTATGTATTAGTGGTGTCAAACGTCCTGTTCAATTCCACATCGTTTCCAAAAAAAACAAAGGGTTGTCAAAAAAACTACCAAAATTGTTGAATGATTTCAACTTTTTCGTTGCTTTTTTCGTTGTTTTATGACGTCACTTTGTTTTTTTCATGATAGTATGAGTAGGCTATTATGAGAGAAATTAAAAAAGCAAAGCAAAAAGCAATCTACTGAGAACTTACACTTAGAAAATATTTGAAGCAAATTGAATTTTTATTCAATTTATGTGTCACAAAAAACGGTTTAAAAATTGTATTACACGAAAGAGTGTCCTACACTTGATTTGACACAATTTTGTTAAAGTGATATGCAAATTGTCAGTTTACCTAATATTTCTATTCAATTCCATTTTATATATATTAAAATACTGAAAACATATATGCTTTCAAAAATTATAGGTAACTACAATAAGAAAAACTACTTCACATTATATGCCTTTATATTAGATAAACTTATGTACTTTAATAAATAATTAAAATCTTGTAGAGCTAGAGCTGCAATATCTTTTAACGATGGAATTTGCAATTGAAAAGTTTTTCTATTTTTATGAAGCTGAAAGGGATAAAAAATTATTAAATTATATTTTTTAGATGAACTATTAAGATGTAATTTTTAATAAATTTACACCAATTACTCCCAAATTCAAAAATATGCTTCCTTATTCAATTTTCATTCAAAAATCAAATAGTAAAAATTAGATTAGCATTTAAATTCAATAAAAAGTTTCATAAATTAAAATGAATATTTTTACAATTCATCGATAGAAGTTTTAAGTTTATTTTCCATATTAAGTTTTTTTTTTTTCAATATATTTATTATTTTTATTACATAATTTAAAAATACCAATTTTAAATCAACTTTTTATTAACTTTAATCTGATGATTGATTGGACAGTTTTACATTTAAACAACATAACATAAATTCCAATTTTGTAATAAAATATTTTTTTTATTTATTTATCTTTTTATTATTTAACGCATAAAATTCAATTGCGTTAAAAAGTTATTACTTTTTAAATATACTTAAATGTATTTGAATTAATTACATTTATAGTATATTAAAATTATTACAACTTGTAAATTTTCTTACTAACTGTTTTGGAAAATTAAAAAAAAAATTAATTTAAAAACAATAATTTTAATTTTATATAATTTTATCAGTTTTTCTTTTATTTTTTATAATATATTTTAAAAATAATTATATTTATTAATTTTATTTTACAGTCTACACCAGTTGGTACAACAATATTTCGAAATGTTCAAGCATTAGATAAAGATTCCGGTGTCAATGGACTAGTTGAATATTTTGTTGTAGAAGGGACTGCAAATATTACCGAAGATGATAAATTAACATCAGCCGATGGCTATGGTACATTTATTATTAGTTTTCCACATCAGGGACAGGTTTGTAATAAGTTTTATATTTTATTATTTATTCTTATTTCTATCTGTTTTCCATTAACAACATTAACTAATAATAAAAAATGCTGCCGTCAGAAATTGTAATAAAACATTATGTTTCGTATGTCTTCTGTCCAAAATAAACTACATAATATTAAATTACATTGATATTTATAAATTTAACTTTAATATCTTTGCAATTCATTTAATTTGATCGGTAACGATCTAGTTGATTTTATATTGACAATTAATTTATTTTATTTTTAATGGACTATATAAAGAAAACAATATTTGAAATGTGATATTCAGGGCGAATAAATATTGTGAAAGGAAGCATCATAAATAAATTGACTAATAAAATTTTAAATAAAATTTATGGATTAATTTATATAAATTGTCTTTTTATAATTTGGTATAATTTATAATATTAATATTTCAGTCCAAAATCTACAAAGAATTTGTATGAGTTCAGAGAACAATAATTTCTCGAATTTATTCACTTTTGACTAAAAACCGGGGATGTTAAATACAAATCTGTAATTAATGGAAAACTATTTTCATATAATTGAAAATTGCACTACTAATACATATTCTATACTAATTTTCATTTTAAATTTAATATTTTTTGTTTTTAGGTAACCGTTGCTAAAAATTTGGATTATGAAAAAATTCAGCGATATTATGTTACAATTCTTGCATCGGTAAGTAAAATTATTTTTAAATCTATATTTATTTTAAATTTTTTAGTAAACTTTAAGCCTTCAATCTCAAAACAACAAATAAATTTGAAGAGTGAATGTTATTTAATTATAAATATTTTTGCTTTAGGATCTGATCAATAATATTGCTACAAAAGTGAAAAGATTAATGTAAATTTTCCAAAGAATTCAAAAATATATTTAAAATTATGATACATTTTTAAAAATTTCCCCATTTTAACACTTACTTATAATAAAAATTCAATTACAAGTAATTTTATATTACTGAGTCTTAACAGATATAAATAATACCCAACATAAAAAAAAATTGTAACATAGACAATACTTACATTCACATAGCCTAAAACCGAATTAAATAAAGTTTTTGTAACTTTCATTTTCCAAAAATCGAACAATAATGAAAAGTAAAAAATTCACTAAAATTTTCAATAAGCCCACCTACAATGATAAAACTTTAATAGACAATAAATTTCCGCAAGTCAATATCAATTTGGATATGAAATTTTCTGAAGCATGGCAGATCAATAAAACTTTCTCTACTTAAGACCAATGTGACCTACATTATGACCTTAACAGTGATTGTATTTGCATTATGATTACATACAATTTAAGTAAACGAAAACTGGTATAAGTAATTGATTGCAAATGGGGAAACTGAATACTTTCCACAAAAGAGTATCTAACGCAATGTTTTTTTTAACTCTGTATCTAATCGAATATTTGTAGCTATAAAAATATCTATAAATTTATAATTAACATATAATTTTGATTAAAATTATAGCAAAAATATTAATTATTACAACCTTGATATCAAAAATTAATTTAAATATTTAATCTATATCTCTTGTAGATGAATTTTGAAACAAAATTTAGAACTAAATTATTAAAATAGCATTTCCATATATAATTAAAAGAAGTAATTAATCATAATTTAAATTATATAAATCCAAACTACCAAATTATTATAAATTCCACCTCAATTACATGTGATTGATTACGTGTAATTAGTGTACACATAGTGTAACATTTTATATATCAACACGATGTCAACTGAAATTTAAAATCTATTAGGTTTGACATTGAAAACCGAAGAATTGAACAAATTAAATAATATTAAAAATATAGTTAAAAGATTTAATTTAAATAAACATTATTTATTTTAAATGTTCATGTCGTGTTTGCATATTATATGTAAATAGGTAAACTTTTCATTCTTACTCATTAGCTCTACAAACCGACATGGACCTTGGCTTTCGTAACCATTCACTCTGTCATATGCAACTACACTCTTTACGGCATCTATTCACCTTCCCTTTTCTGTATCGTCATGCTGTTAATAAAAATGTTGTCCTAATAAAAATATTATTTTATTTAAATTTATTGGAATTACATAAAATAAACAAATTAGTTACTAATAAAAAATAAATGAAATAACATATAAATATTAAAAATTCTAGATCTAGATTATACGATAAATATTCTGATTTAATTAAAACATGTTTTATTTGAAACAACTATGTTAATAATTGCCTACGTAGTTAGAAATGTTATTCAGTTCTTAAAATTGAATATTTATAGAAATGTAATATTTCGAATTTATTGCTTTGGAGGATTTTTAATCTCTGAACAAGCAATAAAAAAACTGCTTACTAGGGGACGCAGATTAGTCGTAGTTAGATTCAACAGTGATTTATGTTGAATATAGATTTGTTATTAATAATATTACGTCTGCTTTGGAAAAAAAGACTACTTTGTTTAAAATTCCACATCTTTTAACACGCCAATAATATAATCACTGATATTGGCGACACCTACTAAATCACAAACCCATCATTATCACTACTAATTACATACTACAGAACATAAATTAAATATTCTTTGAAACTTATGTAGCTCCTCATATATTAGTTTCTCATGAACCCCCTGAATCTATCGACTGTAAACCGTCTTTTATGCTACTATTAACCGTCTTTTAAAATTCGAAAAGAACTTTATGTAATAAAAATCGACTCAAGCTTACTTTCTACTTATCCAAGATCTACTGAATGTTTATTGCTTTATCTGTTAATCAATTGTTAAACAACTGTTAACTTAGACTGTGAATGTCGAATGACTACTAATCTTAAGTGATGGAAAATTCTATATGTAAACCGTGTTAAGCTACTGTTAACCGTCTGTTAAAATTGCATAACAATATTACATATTAAAAGATTTAGATATTTTATATTAATAATTCGAAAAGAACTAACAAAATATAATGCGGAAACTATGATCTTATGGTACACATTACAAATTACAGAAGTATCAACTAGAACTGGATGATAAAATTAACATGTGTGTCGAAAACAAAACTCCTACTTATTCTAACTACTCGTAAAAGTTTATTATTTATTCATTTAAAATTTGATTGATTTTAATATGTCAATAAATTCTTATTTTTATTTACATATAAGTACATATCACTTTTAATTTATTGAGGGTTAAATTTCGCAAATTATAAGAATAAACACTTGTGTCAATAAACACTTGCATATAAATGTTTCGATTTAATTTAAATTAAAATTTCTTCTAGAAGATTATAAATATAATATTTATTGAGCAACTTTTACTATCCAGACAAATTTACAATTTATATTTAAAATTCTATGGTATAATTACATAGTAGCATTACAAATATATTTCATATATTTATCATTTTGGATATACGGTATCTATCTCTCGGAGGATACATGATACCTACAATAATGTTATAGCTATATATATTTATATATCGTAATTGTAAAATTAATCAATGCATATTCCATTTTTATAGTTTCTGACTGGTTTATAACGTATAAATATAACAGATAATCAAAAAATTTCAGCTTAAAAATAAGAGTGATCGAATTTATCAGTAATTGTAAATCTTTGCCCAGAAGCAAAGTTTTTAAATGATCCTGTTTTATAGTAAAAATCAACTTCATAAATTATCTATTTAAGATTAATTGTATACGAAGTACAAACCGCAAGTAATAACAATTTTCTAGCATAATTAGCGATTTAAGTTATTATTATCTTATTTTCACTTTTCTTATAATATTTATAAAGACCTATTTAATAATGGTTAAACATATAAAAACCAATTTTAAACAAAAATGTTAAGGCACAAACCAATTTTAAAGAAAAAAGATACCAGAAAAGATTAATTTTAAAATATTTAATTTTATAGGCTAATTATTGAAATATGATTTGCTACAACAATTTTAAAATAGCATTGTTTAAAATATAAAAAGAAAATACCAAATATTATGATTTTTTAAATTTAAATGTTTTATTATAACAATATAACCAATCCGGCTAGCCAATATAAGATCTTTCAATTATTTATATTCAATTCAGTAATAAAAATTCTTTAGGATTTTCATTATTTGTCATCATCTCCGAAAAGAAAATAATTTCCTACAATTTATCGTTCTGTAATTGAAATATCGGTAGACGGTTTTTTATATATATAGTATATTATATTTTTCTATAATGAATTCTAGAAGCACCTACATTTGATCTCAGTTCTTGTTAAAATTATTATCTATTCACTAATGCAAATAATTCTAAAAAGGTTACATTTATGTTGTAGTGATATCCTTTTATTTTTTAAAAATAATCTCAGATAAATAAAATAAATAAAAAAAAAAAAAATTCTTATGCACGAAAACTAAAGATAACAATATTTATGTTGAATAGAAATTTTATTGAAAAACTCCTATCTATCTCTATAACAAAATAATTATTGTTTATTGCACGATATTATGACGACATGGTGGCGCAGTCATGACGACATGTGCAGATAAAATATTGTATATTTACTAGTTATATTAATCAAAATAACTTTCAATGAATAATTTGAATAGAATATATTCAATTTTAAAATTACAAATTTCGTGTAGGAGACAAAATTTAAGGACCGAATCGTTAAGAAAAATCTGAAATAAAAAATTTCAAATTCCTTTTATCATACAATAAGATTTGCTTGAATGATTTTCAATAAAACAAACTAATTTTACAATTACTAATTTATAATATATAATAAACTTCTCCCTATTTTATACCAAATTTAAATGAAAGACTGTTAAAATTTAGTTACTAGGAGGAGGAGGTCACTTGTGGTTTTAACAGTTCGGTTTAACTGATTTTACATTCATTTTTTTTTTTTAAAACATTAAACTATGTAATTAGTATTCACTTCTAAACTCACAAACATTACAATCGTTACATAGAGCTTGAGATAAAATTAATACTTAATTACCATTACAATAACCAATAATAATCAACATTCAATGAATATGCAAAATTATAATTTTAATATTCAAAATTTTATTAGTATAATTTAATTTCAATATTTTTTGTTAATAAAGATTTTTAATAGATCGGTTTCAATTTATTTTATATATATATAAATAGATATTTAAAAAATTTACCTAAATTGCTTTTTGTATTTTAAAATATTTAAATATTTTATTAATCTATTCATTTTCATAACATAGAAAATAAAATTAATTTATATAATATCAAATGTTACCACAATAATCAAATTATTAGGCAATCAATGGCCAAATAAACTACTTTTAACATAAAATATATACAATTTTTTCATGATTGGTATTTAAAAAACGATAATTTGAAAGAAAAATAATTTTTTATTTGAAAATCGCACGCTATATTTAGTTATTTGTTTGGAATAGTTAAAGAAAATTTAACCTGTATTGTGACATATAAAGTTTAATGTTTGAAGTATACCGAGATACTAAAATTTATATTCATACCTTTGCATAAAATATTAGTTTAGCTAATACATATATGTTCTGGTAAAGTATATTAATTCAAATATTCCAATTAATGTCCAAATGAATTAAATAATTTTTATGATTTCGATCATATTTATTCCATTTTTTATCATCTACTACACATTTTTTTAAATATTTCTACAAAATTATAGGAAAATGTTAATTGATTTTGATTTTTCGACGACTTTTGTTTATCGAAACTTTTAATAACGAATGATTAAAAAAAAAATATTTTCAACTTTTATTTTCGAGTTTGTGCCTTAACATTTTTGTTATTTTATAAAAGCATAATTTATTTCAATTAAATTTTGTGTGAAAATTTAATTTTATGTTTAGATTTAAACTTATTTATACATTTAAAATAATAATTATTTTATTAATATCGGTAAATTTATTTATATTAATTACGCAATTTCCCATAACATAACAATAAAGAAAATTTTAATCAAATCAATTTCTTTATACAATATCAGCTTAAATGTATTCTCGTTTTGTATGATATATTTCTGATATTAATATAATATTGATTTATACTATATTTTTCATAATTTTATACATTTTTTTATTTTACTTTTATACCTTTTATATAGGTACAAGCTTGCCTAACATATCACAATTTCCAACTAGCGAAACCGCAAAGAAAATGTCGATAACCATAAACTTGAACTGACTTTTATTCTTGTTATTTTCTTATATTAGTTTTATTTTTACCTAAATAATGTACACAGTCAATTCATTTTCTATACAATTTATTTAGTCACTCCGTGATTATTCTCATTAATTTTATAATATATATAAAGAATTTAAAATAAGTTTTTAATTCTAAAAGGAAAAAGTCAACGTACTATCGATATATTCTTCTATTTTATTTGAATAGTTTAAAGTTATAATGAATTACTACATTAAATATTTCCCTCCTTTTATTGCAATCTATTGCTCCTATTAAATTACAGCTGCCATGATCTGTAATTTATGGTTTGGCAATTTATATTACAATTAATTGCTTTAAATCCTTTAAAATATCAATGATTATTGCATTAAAATGGCCAGAGCTATAGTTGCATTGACCGAAATGATATTTTTTTTCAATGAAGTTATTGGGTGTACAAGAAGGCGTTTATCTATTAAATTGAAAAGAATTTATTTACTATTGAAAGCACTTCCTGTGGGCTTTGTAACAAAACTGGGCATTGTGTATATAGATACTTTTTATATGTAAGTTTAATACACAAAAATTATTTTATAGAAAAAATGCCCTGAATTAAAAACTTCTTATTCTTTTGCGTTTTGATATTTTAAATGGAATTTTAAAAGCATTGTAAAAATTACAATTTAATTTAGTATTTTCACTTATATATATCAACTACATTATATATAGAAAATTTTAAATTGGAAAAAATGATTGCAATGCTTATGCCTTCAGCTAAATTCGTGCACGGTTGCTGTCATTACAACTTCATAATGACAAATTTCATTATTTATTATTGTAAATAATAAAAATTGTTTTATTGATATTCTATTTTAAATAATATTTTACTACTCGAATATTAAATGTTAATATAGTAATTATACAATTATTAATTCATAATTAAATAATAAAAATTTTGGTTTTTACGAGTATATTAATTATGAAAAAGTAAATTATTTATAAATAGTTATAATAAATTAGTCGTTTTGTATAAATTATTTACATATAATATATAAAACCAACAATTCTTTTATAAATCTAACTTTTACTGCAGAATAAATAAATTTATAAATTTAGAATTCTTCATAGCTAATTCAAATTACATTTCAGTCTATAAATAATACCCACGTAACATGAGACTTGAATGCACCGATCAGTTTTCATTTAAGTATATTTTTTTAAATATACATAAATTTTGGCATGCGGCAAATCCAAAAAAGTTTATTTATAATTGCAAAATTTATAATGATGGAAAACATAAATTATTGTATTAATATTCTGAAATTTTATTTTTCATTTTATTATGTTGAATATATAAAAAAACATCAAACTACAAAAAGATTGAAGACAACTGAATAGATAGCTCTAGCACATAGATTTAGATTTTAAAAATTATTTAAATTTTGGTAATTATTATAAATATTGAAATTTAAATATTGAAATTATCTCATGTTATTTGCTAACTTTTTTGTACATTGAATTAATTTTCATGAAATTGCTTACAAATTTTGACTTACAAAGCGAAATTTCAATACTTTACACCTTTAACATAGAATAACCCATTCATATATCAATTTATATTCATATATACATTATATTTACCACCTTATCTCCTCATATGGTGGACAATTGGACAAGCCAATATTAAATTCAGTTGCAATATATATTTTTTTATTATAAATATTTTATAGCTATTGAGATGAAAAAAAATCATAAATAGTTTTTTATTTTTATTATTTAATTTTGTATGCCATTCGCGTATTTGCTCCGTATGATTGCATTTCGCGTAAATATTTCTTTTCATAATGTGCGATGGTTTGTCTTCTTTTGTTAATCTATTACAATTACCCTTTTCCCCTTCATTTAATCCTTTTTTGGTTTTTATTTTTTATTTATAAATAAAACGACATAAAAATTTTATGGAGATATAAGATTTCTTTTTTATATTTTGGTATTTGAATCAATTTAGTTGAACCCAAGGTATATTCATTTTATACCAATTCGGTGTATAAGATCATCAGAAAAATTTTTGCTATCACATGGACATTATAAAAATATTTTCTTAGCATAGTTTTATGTATATTTTCTAGATAATATTTATATGAAATTTTCATATGCGGTTAATAAATTGTTAAACAAAAAAAAAACCTATGGAAAGTGTTATTTGATATTGATGTTACTATAAACATCCTACTAGACTTATTGCTAATCTGTAATTTTTTTAAATAGAATTTTATGATTTTGCTCTTTTATTGTTGTTTTCGAATTTATAATTTTATGCTGCAATAAAACTGGTTATATATTAATATTTCTATTGAAAAATGAAAATTGAATTTCAATTTGTAATTGGCAATTCTTTGGTATTAATTATTAGTGGCTGTCGAGACTTATAAAATTTGTGTTACTTTCTTATTTATACAATTTCGAACTAGTTGTTATAATATACCATCATAAACAAGTTTTAATTTATCATTTTCATAAAATACATTTTTATGATTATTCAGAAAATCTATAAAAAATAAATAAGAGGATTAATTATTTATGGTGAATTTGTCAGTAAGTTTTATTAAGCTTTTAGATACCGGCATAGTTAAATTATATTACATATTTGGTATATAAATGTAAAAATACTTTAAATTTGTCTATTGATATTATTAGACATAATTTAAAGTTGTTTATACATCAGAGATTCATTTTATTGAAATATTTTGATGTGTATTTCATTATTTTGAAGCTGTTGGCTAAGAATTAATAACTACGTTTTATTTGAGAACTGGTTAATTTAATTTGTATTATAAAAATTAAATTATTTTAATAGGGTAAGCTTAAATTTTCGTACAATTATGACCAATTTAAGAGTGCGAACTTAATTACAAACTCAACTAAACCGATTGTATGGCACCCATAATATAATCTCATTCACAAAATATAGAATTATTGTCAATGAAAATCATTTTTATTTTTGATTACAGTGTTTCTTTATTATAAAATATTTATTATTTATGTTTTTACATATAGAATGCTGTTTAATTTTGACACTACTCTGTCCCTGTTTCATAAGCTTAAGCTTTATACCATCTGCCACTTAATATATAAACAAAATATTTTCACTAAACCTTATACTGTGAAGCCAGAATGTATTTTAGACCACAGTTTAAACTGTAGTTAATGCTAAAACTCCAATGCTCATTGTGAAATTTCATATTCGTTGATTTTTATATAATTGCCAACATTAAAATATTTTAAATTTGTTTTTAATCCACAAATTTTGTATCGGAAATCCTAATAATCGAAAAATAAAAGGATTTACTTACCTTAATATTAACATTTCAAGACAACTTTCTTAGTAGTTATAATTATATTCTTGTTATCGTAATATGTTTATAGTAATTGTTTAAAACATCATAACATATTAAAATTGAAAATGATCTAAATATATCCTTCATCTAAATTCCTTCAGCTTGTCAATTCCATTAATAAAAATTGATTACTTTTCCATTAATAAAAGTATCACAATTTTAAAATTACTTACAACATTGTACATAAACTTTCTATAGACAAACAACGAAATATTTGAATGCAAAATGTTTAAAAAATTCTCTTAAATTCAAATAAATAAAATCAATTTTCCATTCAATCAAATTAAATTAACCTAAATTGCTGTATGTCTTTTAAAAATAGATCTAGATTAAAAATTAAATTAATAACTTATTTCAATTGATTGACAACATTCGGACAGATATTCAAATATTTAATCAATTTTTTTTTAATTTCAATTTACAAATTACCATACACTACAAAATGTATTTACAAATCTTATAAATTTATTAGAAAATCCTTTGTGAGACATTTACATCTTGAAGCTATTTCATATATCAACAAAGTGTTTATATTTTATAAATTATATTTTCTTAAAGTTAAAAATTTCAATCTAATTTCAAACACTTGAATTTAATTATTTTAATATTATACATTTATGCAAATTTTAATTCAATTATAATTCGTTTTAGTTATATCAAATCGTAATTTATAAATTCATTTAAATTGTCCAAGACCAAGATTCATGTTAACATAAATCATGTATAAAATTAAAAAATTAACTTGAATTTAATACCCACAAAATAAGTAAATGTACATAGTTTTTTTTAGTTAGAAATGAAAGTGAAACCTTATTTTATTTTGCTAATAAAAACATTTTTACCTAATGGTTTTTTTTTTTTTAAAAAAAAACCAATGTTAAATTTTTATGGGAATATGCAAAAATTAACTGGAAAAAATAACTTTTGAAATTATATTTTATAATACAAAACTTGTAAATATGAAAACAAAATTAAATTAGGTAATTGTAAAAGTGTTTAAAATGAATATACAAAAACGTGAGCTATTTTATAAGATATTTCAGCACTATTTTTTTTGATTGTAGGCTTCTTAAATTGAAATCAGCTGACACTACATGACTACAATTCGATTAAGTGATTTTTATGTTAATATTACGATTGAAAATTTTTAAATCGATTTTTTAAGCTCTTTATTTTAAAGATTTTTTAATGTACTTGAGTATATTATTCACTTTTGCGATAATAATCAAGTATAATTACAAGTTTCAAATTAAATTGCTTTTTACTTGTTATAGGAGTGTTTTTAATATTAAAAAAAAAATTATGAAAATTACACAAGATTTCAGTGTAAATATTTATTTCTTCTTCAGTTGTTATATAATAATTTTAAAAATATATTTTTATTCATTTTTTTCAATTACGATTTTTTAACAGTTTTTTATACATAATTTAACTTAATTCTATAATTTTCACAAAATTTTCATAATTTGTCTTCTTTGGTTATAAAAAATTATGCAAATTGGTTACATTAATAACAATTATGCATTGTATATACTTAAAATATACCGCAGGTGCTGAAAATTAAAATTTCATAATGCGACGATAGATTTGAATTAATTTTTGTCAAATCTTCTTAATAAATCTGTAAATTTTGATTTTCTCATAGTTAATAGCAATATTATCTATCCTATTTCAAGAAAATTGGCTATCAACATACATTTAATCTTATCAAAACCTATTAAATGTTACATCAATATAAATTGCATCTGTATAATTATCAATGCATTTAAAAATCTTGAAAATTCAAATAAATATCAGTATAAATATATATGTATTATTATAATTATCTTTCAACTTCAACTATAGATATAAATTTTATTGCCATTTCCATAATAGATTTTATTTTCAAAAGTAACAAAATTTATAAATATAAATTGACATTCCATGTACCTGCATTTATCTTTATTTTACTCAACATATTCCAAATATTTATTAGACTTGATTTTTTATTCTCCACAATGTCTGCAACTTTTCAAATTACTCTAAGGAAAACTTTTCCTATTAGGTATGGCATAAGTAAAAAAAAAAAGTTCATTGAGCATAACAACCATCAAGAAGTTTGGAATAAATCACATCCAAATAGTAATATTAAAACGACTAATTTCAATAGAGAAAATTTATTTATTCAGCTATTATACATATTCAACATAAAAAAATTTCTATATCAACGAGAAATATTTATGTTGAAAAATCTTTACGATTGAAATCGGTAAAAAAAATTAATAAATTTAAGCAAAAAAAAAAAAACCTGCTTAAATGATATATGTATACAACAGCTGCATAATAATTTATCTAAGTTTTTTTTATGTTATTTTATGTTATTTTAGTCAAAATTTACACCTATACGAAAATGCTTAGAACAATAATTTGAATATTTTCGATCAGTCAATTAACGCTTTAACAGTGATTAATAGATGATTATTTTTCTCTTATTTAGTGAAAGTTTATTTTTGCAGTGTACATTTTCGCAATTACTTTCTCTATACTCGCAGCAAATTGTAATCTTAACCTATATTTAACACTTATTCGATAACTATGTAAATTAATTTTTTACCATTTAAACAATATTTCAATTTTATTTCATAAATTTAAATTTATTTTATATTTTCTTTCCAGGATCGGGCTCGTAATGCATCAGAACGCCTTACATCTACAACAACATTAACTGTTAATATAGCTGATTCTGATGATCTTGATCCTTCATTTATATATCGTGGTTGTGTTTTGATTGATGGAGCTTGTATTAATCCTGAATATACAGCATCTGTACCAGCTGGTTCATTACAAGGTGTTTTAAGTGTATCACCCGAAAGAATACAAGCTGTTGATTTAGATACAATTAGTTCACCAATTCGTTATTCATTTTTAAGTGGAATGCCAGGAAATTATGGTGATTATTTTCAGATAGATGAAGAAACTGGTGTATTGAAACAAATCAAAGCAATTGATACATCAACTGCAAAACGTTATGATTTGGTTGTTAAAGCTGAAGAGATTTCAGAAATCAAAAGATTCACAACAGCTAAATTAGCAATTCAAGTGAAACCAGTTGATGCTAATCCACCAGTTATATCAGCAAGTGAAATTGAAGGTTATGTTGATGAAAACTCATCAATTGGAACTAAAGTATTGGATAAAAATGGTATGCCAATTGTATTTAAAACAACTGATGCTGATTTGGCTGATGAAGATCCGAAACCATTATATATATATGAATTGACAACACCGTCATTTAGTGTTTCGAAACAGGGTATTTTAGTTGTAAATGAAGAAAATTTAGATCGTGATCCACCTAGTCCTGGTAAATTTAGATTTCAAGTTGTTGCCAGAGAACCAAATTCAAATGCTGCTAGTGCTCCACTTAGTTTAACAGTTTACTTGAGGGATGTTAATGACAATGCTCCTAAATTACCAATGGTACCGCCAATATCTATAACTGCGGGCGATGGTAGACGTATTGTTACTAAAGTAACTGCTATAGATAATGATGAAGCTGAAAATGCTGTTGTTACATATTCAATTTACCATGTCTCTAATAATGGTGGCAAGAAATTTACAATTGATGAAAGAACTGGTGAAATAGAATCTCTTGGGCGATTATTAGCTGGTGAACAATATAGTATAACTGTACAAGCATCAGATATTGGTGGCTTATATTCACAGGCAATTGTAGAAATTTCCGTAATACCAGGACCAAATACAAAACCGCCACGATTCTTAAAACCTGTATATGAGGTACAAGTGAGTGAAGGGGCAGAAATTAATTCAACAGTTACTGTTGTTAAAGCTGAAGATCCAGAAAATGATCCAGTCACTTATTCAATTACATCTGGCAATGATTTACGACAATTTTCAGTTAGTCAAGATACTGGTGTAATAAGTGTAATTAGAAAATTGGATAGAGAAAGTTTAACACGTTATCAATTAATAATTAGAGCTGAAGATAATGGTGGATTAGATAGTACAACTACTGTTAATATCAAAGTAACCGATATAAATGATAAGAATCCGGAATTTGATGAGTCTACGTTGCCTTACATATTTCGTGTGGACGAAGGCCACGAAAAAGCTTTTGTTGGCATTGTACATGCTAATGATGCCGATGAAGGTATTAATGCACAAATTTCATATTCAATTCCAGAAGATATTCCATTTGCCATTAACAAAGATTCCGGCGAAATTCATACGAATCAAAAATTAGATTATGAAAGACAAGCCGAGTATAAATTTGTTGTTACAGCGAAAGATGGTGCACCCGATGTCCGTTTGGGAACAGCTAGTGTAACTGTATTAGTAAATGATTTACCCGATGAAGTTCCAAAATTCACAGATTCTCGTATTGATGTTCGTGTACCAGAAAATGTTCCTGATATGCTTATTACAACAGTTAAAGCTATTGATCCGGATACAATACAACAAGTTACTTATGTAATCCGAAAAGGATCTAGTGATTTGTTTAAAGTGGATCCACGTTCAGGACAAGTAAAAAGTATTCGTGGATTAGATTTCGAAAAAGCTAAACAACATGAATTAATTATTGGGACGATAGAAAATGATGGTGAAAACCCTGGTGATTACGTACGAATTATGGTGGATGTTGATGATCGTAATGATATTCCACCAGTATTTGTATCAGTACCAGAACCTATAACAGTAAATGATGATCAATCAATTGGTACAATGATTGCATCTATGCCAGCGATTGATGGTGATGGTTCTTCGCCAGGAAATGTGGTCCGGTATGAAATGGTTGGAAGAGGAAAAGCATTAAAATATTTCCAAGTTGATCCGGATACTGGTGCAATTCGAATTAGAGATGAATTGCGAAAAGAAAGCGATACAGAATATCAAGTTGATGTTCGAGCTTATGACATGGGTGAACCGCAATTAAGTTCAGTAGCAACTTTACCTGTATTTGTTACCCATATTCTTACCGATCCAAATAATGAAGAAAGAATGCGTGGAGAGATGGACGGTGGTGTTATTATGAATCCTGAAACGTTAGGACTTGCATTCAGTGACGATAGTTATACAACTGGCATTCCAGAATCGACTGGCCTAAATGCTACAGTTAAATTAATTCAAATTATAAATTCAAAGAAAACTGCTGGATTTAAATGTGAAATAATACGAGGAAATGAAGATAATACATTTGCACTATCAGTTGAGGAGCATGCGTGCGGAATTATTTTAAATCGTCATTTAGATTATGAAAATAAAACATCTCATGATTTAGAAATAAAATTGATATCAAGTAAATATTTTGTTAATCCCCAGAAAAGTGTAACAAAAGTTAAGGTTATTGTTCAGGATGAGAATGATAATTCACCAGTATTTATTTTTAATCGTGCCCATGGCAAAAAAGACACTTTTTATGCAGTTGTTAGTCCGGATGTTGATTTGGGTACTCCGATTCTACAAATTAAGGCCACCGATAGAGATTCGGGAAAATTCGGAATGATCAAATATAAAATCTTCGATGAAGATGATAACAGTATCGATGAAGATAATTTGGTAATAATATTATATTTAAATTATAATAAAAAATAAAATTAACTACTTTATTTGATTTTTTAGCCTACATCATTATTTACTATGTCTGAAGATACTGGCACGCTAAAGACGCAACGAAGCATGCGGGAAGTCACAGACTTTCCATTGAAGTTTTATGTGGAAGCTCGAGACAATGATGGGCAAGATGAACAATCGCATCGAGCACGAGCTAGAATAGTCGTTAATGAAATAACAGACTCAAATCGTATGACTTTAGTATTTTCTGATTCTTCACCAAATGAAATTCGTAATCATTATACTGCATTAGAAGAATTACTGGAGGAGAAAACAAATGGTTTAATTACTGGTATCGAAAGATTTAGTAATAGGAAATTTTTAAATGAAAATGGCAGTATTATGGAAAATCCAGCTGCAACGGATGTTTGGTTTTATGCAATTGAACCACAAACAGAAACAATTTTATCACGAAATTCAAGTGAAATTAATTCAAATTTATTAGAGCCAACAGCACAATCGGAAATAAATTTTGCTGCTTCAGGAATTGCTAGAGCTACAGCTCAAGGAATTTTTGGACCACTGGAACCAAAACATCATATACAAAAGGTAAATTAATTAATCTAATAATAAATATTTGATTTTTTTATAATTCGTTATCATTTTATTTAAGATAAAAGCTGCTATCGCCGTAAACGATGATGTTTTTCCTTATGCTTTAATAGCAATATCCATAATTATCTTAGTGCTAGGAACAATTGGAATTATTTATATTTGCATATCTTGGTCAAAGTAAATATTTAATCAAATTATAATTTATTTTCTTTTAAAAATATTATATATTTCATTTTTAGATATAAAAATTTTAAACAACGAATGCGTCAATATTCTACACCATCAAGTCCATCACGATATGATCCTGTAATTATTGGTTCACAAAATGGTGATGTAGTTACAAATTTAAAAGAATATGAAACTCAAGTTTTAGCTATGGCCGTACCACCAGATGGTGATGATGAATTACAATTAGATTTCAGTGCAAAAAATCATGCATTCAGTTTGGATAACGTCAGCTATATATCGCATAAAGAAAATGGACAAGCAAGTCCAGCTAATTCAGAAGCAACAACTGCTACAACAGCAACATTACGTCGAAATAAAAATAATAATAACATAAATAATAATTTAAGTAATAATAATAATCGTCAGAATACATTTAATCGAACATTAGAAATGAATCGTAATAATGCAAATCCATTAGCATCTGGTAATGGTGGAACCTTACCAGGTACATTAACATTAGGTAGAATTAAACAAAATACAAATCATTATCAGAATGGTGGTTATAAATTGGATACACTAGGACGAAATAATAATTCATATAATTTAACTAATAATAGCAATAACAATAATAATAATAATAACAATAATAATAATAATGCATATAGTACGTTAGGTCGACGTGGTAATACATTTCATCAAAATTTCAACTCACAAAATGAATTAATGACTAATACGCTCGGACGTAATAATAATCGATATGATGATGTCCCAATTACAAATACATTATTCCAAAGGTAATGAAATTTATTTTAGCGAAAGTATAAATACTTATAACAAAATATTTGAATTTATATTTTCTAGATCTAATGCTGATTCAGGACATGTTAGTGCAACAAATGAAAATGTTAGCTTTGGTAAACGTGAATACGGCCATCAATTAGGTTTTTCATATTTAAATGATTTAGATCGATCCGAAGTAGAAACAACAACAGAATTATAAAAAAAAAAAAACTTTGTAAATTATTATATAGAATTTGTGTTAAATGTATTTTGGAAATATTTTGTAAATTGGAAATTTTTCATTATATTTTGTACGCCGCCATTATTTTTTAAAAATATTATATAGGATGTTTTATTAAAGGATCTTATATATAATTTCAATTTAACTGGAAAGTTGTCGTTAGTATCATTTAGATTGCGCCATGTATATAAATAAAAATGACCACAAAAAATAAAGCCTGTTTATATTTTAGAATTTATATTATTTATTTTAATTATAATTTTAAATAAACATTTTTAATTTAACATAAAATTTCGTTTTATAAATATAATTATATATACATATAAAAATAAAAATTTAAAATTATTCTTATAGTCATTAGATATTAAAATTTTAATTAATACTTTATACGTGATTTTAATTAATTATTTGAAATAAACAAATAATTATCTTAAATATTAATAAAAATATATTTTTTTTATTTGTAAATTATGAAAATATTTGCATTATATTTTGTAATTATAAATATTATAAACATTTTCGATTTAATGCTTTCAATTTGTTACTTTTCAATTTAAACTATTCGAAAATTTGGGAAATGATAAATATTGTTAGAATTCTCATAAGTTTATATAATAAAAATAAAAATGTACCTATAAATAAACTAATTTTATGAAAATAATAATTTTAAGAATGTATTTTTATTTTAATACTTTAAAAATCAACGAATGTAAAAAAAAATGGAAAAATTTTAAAACATAGACAATTTATATTTAATTTATTTAAGAATTTTTATATGATTGTATATATTTATATATTTTTGCTAAAAAAATATATAACGATTTTAGATAAATGATTTTGTCAATAATTTTTTGTATAATTTTTAAATATAAAATGAAATAAAAATGTAAATATATTATTATATAAAATTTAATCATTCTTTTCTGAAAAATATTGCAGTTACCAATTTACCTTCTTTTATTGATAATATCAATAAAATTTATAAAACTAAAAAATATAAGATCTTCGACAGTGATAATCTACAGAAGTCTTTTGATTAGGAAAATTATTCTTAAAAAAAAATGCATGTCAGAGATAAGTAAGTCCCAAATTTTTCCATTCCTTTTAAATAACAAATTTGCTTGTAACATATTTAATTTAAAATATTTTAATTCGAACCTAAAACCTTCTGATTTTTCTAATGGTGATCAAATCAGTTAATGTCAGTCATTATATATTCCGAAGAACAAGATTTTACATTATAAAAATCGAATAGAAAATCAATTTTGGATCGAAAATGGACCCGATTCCGAATCCTTTAAATTTTACAATGATTTATCTACCAATATAATATAATTATATAGGTAGATAGTTTTATATTAAATCTGTGTATAAAATATTAAACTTTATATTAAATAATTTATTGGTAGCCATAAAATTATAATATATTTCATTAGTTCCGAGGAACAATATATTTCCCAAATATAGACCCAAAAGAGGACATAGTAAAAATGCATTGTAGAATTGTATATAGTAGTGGTAGTATGCACAATAAATAATATATTTAATAGCTCGTTAACTTATAAAGTTAAGTCAAAGCTAAAAATGTATAGAAAATTAAAGAAAATGTTAAAACCTTTTTTTAAAGAAGGACTTAAGAAAGTCATTTAAATAAATTGGAAATTTTAATTAATATGATAAAAAATATTTAATGTAACTTACCTGATTCTGATATGATTACAAAAACTCATTCAAAATGGTTAATTATAAAAAAAACGCTCTGGAATTTCACACAAACACAAAAAAAAATAAACTATTTATTGTATTACTAAACTTATTTTTATATTTTAATTAATATATTTAATTTCATATTTTGTATATTTAAATTTTAAATATACTTTTATTAAAAAAAATATTTCCGCAAACACAAAAAAAAACAATCTGAAATTTTCAATAAAATGATTTTAAATACGCGAAAAACTTGGAAAACTTAGATTTTATAACATATTTATAATTAATTATTAATAATTATTTAAAAACATTTTAAATAATTTAAATTTGTTCACTACAGAAACGTCTTTTCACATTGACAATTAAATTTTAACTGAGAAAAAGAGGTGTGTCTAAATATTATTAAAGTGATAAACAAATTGTTGAAAAAAGCGCGCGAAATTTATATTTGTAGTGAACAAATAAAATAAAAATTTCAGATTGTTTTTTTTTTATGTGCGGAAATATTTATTTTATATAAAAATATTAAAATGAAATGTTAATTATTATAAAAAGGACATATTTCCAATTATATATTAATTTAATGAAAGTTATAAAAATATATGTATTATTTTATTTGACAATGAAAATTAGGGTTTGTTTTAGTATTGTGATGTGAATAATAATTTCAAGATATTTTTATGTTCATAGATTTTGCATTTACATCAAAACAAGTAAATTTTTATATTAAATATATTAGATTTTTAATAATTTTATTATCGATTTTGTTAAGTTTTGCTAATATTTTTGCAAAAATTTTAATATTTCTTACACCTGTTTAGCTTTTACTTAAAACTCTAGGTTTCTTGTTAAATTTTCCTTTTTTTTTTTGGTTAGATCACTTAAGTTTTGTGATAAGCGTTTTATATGAAATAATGTTTCGGTATAAATGGATATTGGTCTTGTAATCGATATTATACAATCAATAATTGTATTTTTTTATATTTAATTAAGAATTTTAGTTTTATTGAACGAATATTTCCAAATTTTGCATTTAGCTGCAAAGTTCTCGTAACCTCCTAAAAATAAAAGTATCAATTTAATTTTTAAAACTAAATGGCGGGACTATTATAGTGATTTTATTATTAATTACCTGTTGCTTGTTTGTATATTATAATGATGTTTTTATTTATTCAATTAATTTTTCCTGAAACATTTTTATAATTTTTTATTTTTTATTTTGAATGAAGTCTCTAAATTATTAAATGTTTTCTAATTGGATTTTTTTTAATTCGTTTGAATTAGTGAAAAATTTGAAAGTTAAACAACTTATTTCATAGTTAAGAAACGGCTGTGTTTATTGTAAAAAATTGCATAGAATTTTAATATATTTAAACTTTCGGGCGAACTAAAGCGTTTAGATGTAGCATTATTATAATAAGCTTTGTTGGAAGTATTTTTTTTTTCTTGTTTAGTGCTATGTAGAAGACTGTAAGACAAATTGTAATACTATGTCTCACTCGTCTCAAATTATTAAATTTTCTTATTATTATTTTTAATTTTTTTGTTAAACCTATTAACATTAAAAATAACATAACCTCAATTCGGTACTATATTTTGTTAATGGTTTATTATCTTAGCTTGTTTGATTTATTATATCCAACAAAATAAAATTATATAAAAGGAACATAAGTTTTCCATCTCTTTTCCATAGGTATTGAATTTATGTAAATAAAATCTTTATTAATTGCAAAAATTGAATTATTATAATTTCACTCGAAAACAGAATTGATCTTTTCAGAACTCATACGACGAAATTTGTTGTCAAAATATCAGCTGATAATTTTTATATTATAGGGTCGGCTCTTTTTTTATTTATTCCTTGATTTAATTCGCAAACTCTGGAAATTTATTTAAGTTCATAGTGGAAGCTTATTTATAAATTCAATCCTAAGCGTACTGTCATAAGTTTATATTATGTTTTACATATTTTAAATTATTCTGTGTTCTTTTACGTTGCGATAGGTAGATTTCAACTGATCGATTTTTTATTGATTATGATTGATTTAAAAAACATTCTAATTTGGAAGCTGGTATAACATTACATAACATTTTCGATATTTGATCTCTGGAATTCCATATTATTATTTTTCGTGCAGATTATAATTTTCATATTAAAACTGGCATTTGATAAGTGTGAACGAAGCTTTATGTTTTATGTCAATAATACATTTTACATTAGCAACAAAATTAACAGACTAAAGAGACGGGATCAACATCAAGTTCAATTGGTATGATATGAAATCATTTATTAATTAGTCAAGTTAAAGTTTTAAATTAGAAGTATAAATCGAATTTATTAAATTTAAACAGTTATTAGTGAAAAAGAAGGTATTAAAATTTAATTTAAATCTTTTCATAAATAATTATTTAATATATTCTTCATTTCTGTAATGAGTAGTGTAACAATTGAAATACTTCAATTTCAATCTAATCTATAAAAATGTAAAAATATTTACCCCAACCCGATTAAATTATGACATATACTTTTCACAGTCTTATCTCTTCCCTATCTACTCAGCAGTGATTTTTTTATTTTACAAAATATGGCAAAATTAGATGAACGTATTGGATTTATTGGTGGTGGCAATATGGCATTTGCAATTGGTGCTGGCCTAATAAATCGTGGTATAGTTAAACCTGGTCAGGTAATGGTATCTGGTCCTAATTTAGAAAATCTTCAAAAATGGAAAGAGATTGGTGCTAGTGCAACATACGAAAATTCGGAGGTATAACAAAATAATTGTTACTAAATAGTATTTTACTTTATAAATATTGAATTTTTTATTGTAGGCTGTTGAAAAATCAGATATTATTTTTATATGTGTTAAACCGCATATTCTGGAGCCTTGTGCTCTGCAACTGCGTAATTCTCATGTTCCAAGTCCACGTGATAAAGATAAATTATTTGTGTCGGTTTTAGCTGGTGTTAGTTTAACAACTTTAGAAAAAGTATGTAAATTTATTTTATGATTTTAAAAAAATTCTCCGTTAAAAATATCTTCATTAAATAGAATTTCAGTTTTATTCGAGATTTAAAAATGATTCGTACAATGCCAAATACATCGATGCAAGTTGGAGAAGGTTGTACTGTTTATACACCAGGCTCCTACGTTACTCAACAAGATTTAGAAAAAGTTCATATAATGCTAAATGCATTGGGAATTGCACAACAAGTTCCAGAAACTATGATAGATCCAGTTACAGGTATGGATACTAAAATCTAAAATTTGGTATTACAAATATATTGACAACGAAAATCTTTTCATACTTAGGTGTTGCTGGATGTGGACCAGCGTATGTATATACAATAATTGAAGCATTAGCTGATGGTGCTGTGAAACAAGGTGTTCCAAGGCAAATGGCATTACAATTTTCTGCTCAAACTGTGCTAGGTGCAGCAAAAACTGTTTTATTAACTGGTAAACATCCAGCTGTTCTTAGAGATGAAGTACATACATAATATTTTTTTTATTATTAATAAAACATATTTTAAAATTTATTGAAATTTTAGGTTTGTTCACCCGGAGGATCAACTATTTGTGGTGTTTATGAATTGGAAAAGGGAAATTTAAGGTAAAACTTTATATATATATATATATATATATTGACGATTTATAAATTGTTTGATTTTTTAATTTTAGGGCAACTCTTATAAATGCAGTTGAAAAAGCAACACAGCGCAGTGCAGAATTGGGCAAAAGAGAATAAATAAATTATTATATATAAAAAATAAGCAAAATGTCAAATTATTTAAAACTAACCACATAAATTAGTCTTAATTATAAAAAAATATTTATTTATATATTTATTTTTTGATATATACCTATATCTTACAATTAATTCTGTACCTCATCTTTTTTACTTACATATTCCACACATCTTGATGGATCCGTTGGAAAATATTCTTGACATTTGGTCATTAAACGTTTTAATCCTTGAATATATTTTCTTTGCGTTTCATCATTCATAACATGTGCTACATTTTTAGCGAAAATTTTTTCACGTCCAGTACGTGCATGTATACCAACCATAGTAACACCAATTGGCCATGGTGCATTACCAATTGCCATTTCTAAATATGCATCACTAGCTGATATATAATTACGATTAAGTAAATGTTTTATAATATCACGTAAACTATCCAAAATATCTTCAGGTAATGTTTTATGTTTTAATTTACGAAATAATGGTTTCATATATTCTTTAGTTTGTGTATATATTACACGACCCATTTTCACTTTAGTTGTCATTTTGTCTTGTGCTGAATATGAATTTATCTGATCACTCCATAATTTTAAAAGAAATTGTAAAAGTGTTTCTATAACAGCTTGATCTTTTTCTTTATTTCCACGACCCATACCTTTAGCCATATGTTTTATTGATTCCCAATTAATCGAATCATCTAAATGTGATTCTTCACTTTTCTTTTCTTGTTTGTTTGGTGAAACCGTTGCTAATATTTCATTTAAATAATCTTGGTCAACTGCATCCATAGCTTCTTGGAAGTCATTACGAAATCCGCGATTAGATTCTGGTTGTGATATTTCACATTTACGTAATCGTTTGAAAGATTCAACTTCTGTTTCACCAAATAGTGTTATGGGTTCACCTCTTTCACGTAAACGACGAATTACTTCTGGTCTTGGAAGTACTGTTTGACCATCACTATGTACATCTGATGCAGATCCTAAAAACAGTATAATTCCCATATATAATTGAATAATTTTAGTTTTTATTTTATTATTTTTTTTGGAAAAATACCTTGATTATCAGCTATGGATTTAGGATTAGTTTGTTTGTGTTCTTCCTTGATGTGACCATATTTCGTGAGAATTTCTTTTTCTTCCTGAGCAGTCAAATCACCTCGTTTAAAATATTTTTTGTCATCGTTCTGAAAAAATTGCAACATATCATAATTTTAACAATAAGAATCCTTTCATAACTTACAATTAATTTTTTATCTTCCAAAAGTTTACGTTTCCTAGCAATTTCAGCTCTTAGAATATCCATTATAAAATATTTATTTTTTATACTTCTTAAGGATAAAAATACACAAAAATAAACAATAACTAAAAGTTAATGATAATGAAGTTTATTTATTTTATTTATGTTAAATTAAAAATCAGCTGGTTATTGTCAAAAACTGAAAATAAAACATTCGGCGCCTGCCCCAATTAATATTTTCCAGAATTCTGCATTTTTTCTGCTATTCTCTCTGGCAACACTTTCAATTTTGTTTGTCACTATTTATTTTTCTACATTTTTCTAAAAACAAATGACATTGACAGCGAAAAGCGAAGAAAAGAACATTAAAAATAATTATTAATTAAATTTCCAAGAAGTATATATTTTTATTGAATCATTGGCTTTGGGATTATTCGTATTAGTGTCCAACCACTGGCACTCTCCAGCTAGCTTGACATTGTGTGTGTATCATATTTAAAATTAAAAATGCCAAAGAAACTTGGGACTAATTCTAAAGCCGTTGAGGCTAGGGACAGAAAACAAGCTGCTAAAATATCAACTAAAGAAAAAGCTGCAAAAGAAGCTGAAGATCGTCTTTGGCAAGATGATGATAAAAATCTTGCCAAGAAAAAAGCTAAAAAAGAGGAAGAAGAACGTAAAAAACAAGAGGCAGCACGTAAAAAAGCTGAAGCTAAACAACTACTTGATGAAGAAATGGCTTCAATTAAAGTACAAGGTAAACAATCAGTTCAAAAAATTACTAGACAACAGGTCCAAGATGAAATTGAGAAACGTAACAGGACTATTGAACAAATGAACGCTGCTAAGAATCCACCAAAAGTTATTGTCGAAACCGAAATTCCTTTAGAAGAGAATTTGAATAGGGTTATGGCAAATACTGAAATTGCAACCAATGTTGATGAAGCTATTGCAGTTTTAAGGTTAGTCAAACAGAATTACTGTAAAATAAAATATTTATTAATCTATTCTTATCACATATTGTAGTTTAAATGATGGCGAAGATAAGCATCCAGAAAAACGTATGCGGTCTGCTTTTAAAGCTTTCGAAACTGCTAACTTACCTCGTATTAAAAGTGAATATCCTTCTATGCGTATGTCACAGTGGAAACAAATTCTAACTAAAGAATGGAATAAATCACCAGATAATCCTTTTAATCAGCGTATCTGACAAAAAATGAACTGTGATAAAACTATATAATATTTATAAAAACAAATTATATAAAAGAGAAACAGACGAGACGATACACAACAGTGACTCAAACTATGGAATTTTTACATAATAAAGATGTATTCCAGTAAAACAGGTGTTTTATAAAATTTAGTCCCTATTTATTAGAACAAAATGTTAAATAATTGTCAGACAAATAAAAATATTGTTGTTCTATAAAAAAGTAAAGATTATAGTTCATCCATCATCTTATAGGTCATCCACCTGCAGGTTGGTAGTTTAATCTCTCCAATGAAAACAAAAAATCTAACATCTAACATCAAAAATTTAATATATCGATTTGACACTTTTGTGTTTGGTTTTTTATTACACAATTTTCTCTTCATAGCCGTTGTACTACGATCGGGGGGTCACCCATTACGCCAGTGGCAGGGCTTACTTTATAATAGAAACCAAAATAAATTTAATTATAAATAGTTTTATTAATATTAGACATTTATAATTTGACCTTAAATTCAGACAAGTTTCTTGATTATTAAATTAATTTTAACAAAAATTCACGGTCTCAGATAATTATTAATACTATTAAATAAAAGCGATTCAAGAGTCTAATATGAAAAATACAAAAAATAAAAATAATCTTAGAATCAAATTTAAAATCTCAAACAAATCATGATATTTGTGCAGAATTACTTAGCATATTTAGTTTTCAAATTAGACTCCCAAAAGCTTTAAGTGATTTGCAATGTGTAGATTTCCTTAAAATTACGAACACACACGATTAAATAAATTAATTGATGGATATAAAAACTATATATAAACTACAAAAAATTAAATATGATGAAATTAGCTGCTACTCTTTCCAATTGAATTTTCTGGTTTTTCTTCATAATCGTAATCATCATAATCACCAAAAAGCAATGCAGCCAAACTTGTTGGTTTCTTTTTTTTTGGTTTTTCAGTAGCAATAACCATCGTTGTTAGTTCTGTTATTGTTGTAGAAGATAGTTCAGATCTTGGGTTTTCGGTATTTGTAGTAGTAGTTGTTGTTAAAGTTTCAGTTGATGTATTACTTTTTGAAATATTTATTCCAGTTGAATTATTTTCATCCTTTAGTATATTTGATTTTAGTTTCGGTATTATACTATCTAAATTTCCAATATTTTTTATATCCTCATCAGATGATTCACCTTTAATTTTATATCCAGGTGGATAAATTGGTTTAAAGCCACCTTGTAATTCTGGCTGAAAACTATCTTGATCATAATTTTGTATTGAAGATGTTTCGATATCAGTTTGTTTCATATGTTGAACTTGTGATAATGCTATTGGTTTTTCATTAATATTATCAGATTTATCCTGCATATCAGAACGGTTTATTTTGTTTTTATCGTGAACATTCTTATTTGATTGATCTATTATTGCTGTTGAAGATTGAAATACTGACCATCCATTTGGTGAATCCGTTACAGGATCTAAACTCATACTTGGATAAAATGGTGCCATAAAGTCTTTTTCATAATTTTGACCGCGTGTATCGTATTCATCATGCATCATTGCTGCTTCAGTTTGAGTATCACGAATTTCAGGTATAACTGGGCTAGCGTAATTCGGATAAGAAAATTTATTACTTTCTGAATGGTGGTGATGATAATTTGATGGATAGTATCGATTTGGTTCTGTTGGAGTATATGCTATTGCAATTGGTATTTCTGTACTTTGTTGATAGTAATTATTTTCGATATCATTACGACGATTTACGATTCTTGGAAAAGTGTCCAGTGTTGTTTCACGGTTATATCTATCATAATCTTGTTTCTTACTAAATTCAGCAAATGCTATATCAGGTTTTTCCATCGGATATGGAAATTTATCTTTATTTTGGGATTGTGGCTTATTCTTTACCATTAAAATTGGTTCTTGCGGTTGATCTCTTACTACAGAAAACGGTGTATTTTGATAATCTGCTGCAGCTGAACCTGAAGAGGAGCTAACTAATTCTGATAATCCTGTTGACTCATCTTTATTTATGTCTACCTGGTTGTCAGCAGCCATTGTCAATTCAGGATATACAACATAGACTGCTTGGGTAGGTCCTTTAAAAAAATATCATTATTTATATAATATTGCATATTGAAAATATTTATTTTTACCTGATTTTTGAAATGGAACCTGCTTCTCTTCAGATACATTTTCGTCTGAATCATTTGGAGATGATTTTTTATGTGAATGAAGCATTTGTAATGTAACAACAGGTTCTAGTTTTGATTTCTTTTCTTGAATCTCTTCCGCTATTTGTTCTTGATGTTCGTTGCGATTGTTTAAAATAGGTTGCGGTGGGGCTGAATCATTCACTATATAATCATCTTCCTCAAAAGATGGTAACCTTTCGGGAATGGCTTCGCTATCTGGATAACCATTATATGGTTTTCTATTGCCACTTAAAGTTGCTTGTCGTTCATCAATAAAACTGTCAACAAATCTTGTTGGCGGTGGTGGTTGACGATGTAAATATTGTCTATTGAAAAAGTGCGGATGTGGCATCGGAACCTTGTATACTCGACGGTTAGTTTCTTGAGGTCGATCAACAACTAATTTCACTGGATGTCTGTTTGTACCTACATTATTAATTGGTGTTCGTCTATGAGCAAATGATGGCGGGGGAATTCCACGTTTTGAAGGTGGATATTTGGAATGAGTTACGCGTATATTTCCAGGTTCCTTATTATAAGTTGGATGTCCTTGGGAGATTTTCGCATTTGGTCGGAATTGTGGTAAAATATTTGGCAGAGGACGATCAGAATTTGGCCGATATCCTCCTGTTGGCTTACGTGTAAATTCGTTATATAAGAAATTTCCTGATGGCGGTAGATGTGGTGGTCTCATTAGTCCTGGTCGCTGCCCTTGTTCGATATGATGTCTATGTGGTTGTTCTAGTGGATGCCTTTGTGGTTGTTTCTCAGCAGATGGTAGTCTGAGAATTTGATCTGGAGCATCAGGCGGTGTTAAATCTTCATGAAGTTGTGGGAAATTCTAAAGAAAAATATCAATTGGCTATGTATATTATTAAATTTAAATATTAAACTTACTACTTTGTTGTGCACATTATGCTGGTTCAAAGTTAAAATTTCCTGTTTTGGTTGAAATAGAGGCCTCTCTGTTTGTGTAAAGTCTGGCTGGAAAATTATATTTTTATTGCTATTACTATATGGTTCATTTCTGTTGTTTATTTTTTCTAATTCTTGTTCAAGATTCGGGAAAACTAAAGAATTTGTAGGTCCATTTGGTGATGTACTAACTGGTTGTGGTTGGGCGTGTCCATTTACAGTACTGGTACTTCCGAAATAATGTTCTTGTTCCTGATCTGAAAACGCAATATCATTAGGAAATCTTATATTTGTAGAAACTAATAATTCTTGAGTTTGTTGTTCAATTTCTCCATTTGTTTGTTCTTGTTGGTGTGTCGTTTGTGGTATTTGTGATTGAAATTGAAGCATATTATAAACTTGTTTTTGTCCTTGTTGTGAATTTTGATTTAGAGGTAAATTTATTGGCCGGGATTCGCCAATTTTATTGATATCTTCATTAATTACTGTTCCAAATTGAATTGGTCGATTATTTTCAAAGAGTGGTTCTTTTTCAACACTACCCACATAAATATTTGAACCAACAGCTTGTTGGCTACCTAATACAAATGAAGCAGAGTTTTGATCTGGTGATATAACAATATTATTCATACTTGGAATTGTATGATATTGAATTCTATTTGGTTGTTGAATTTCATGTTGTTGTTGCTGATGGCCTGTATCTGATGAAATTTGTAATGGTTTTTCAGTTTGTGATGGTCGTGTAATAATCGGCACTGTAGGTATATAAGGTTTTCTACTGGTTGTTGTATTTGGAAACATAACTTTAGTTACTTGATGGAGTGTAAATGGTGATGGTACGGATGGTGAAATTGGTTGCATTAAATTTCCTTGTTTATCTAAACCTTGATTTAAAGACGATTGAGAATAATCTGATTGGTGATTATTATTATCTTCAGCCAATGCATTGAAAATATCTTCTAAAGACATTTTACTTGGTTCATTTTTTTCATTTACTTTATTGTAAACATCTGCTGAGTCAAAATTTATCGAAAATGGTATATCACTTGTAGGCATTGGAATAAATGATGGTGCTTTAGATGTATAAACTTTAGTCGGTTTGGTTGGAATTTTGGATTTTTTAAATAATGTTGTTGAAATTGTTGATATTGGTTTCTTGGTAGTAATTGGTATTTCCGAGGTTGTTTTTACTATTGGTTTTGTTGAAGTCCGTAATGTTGTTGTTGTTGTTGTGGTTGTTGAAGTTGTAGTTGCTTGGCTAGTTGTGTGTTTAGTTGTAGGGGTTGTTAAGGTTGTTTTCGTATAAACCCTTGTATATTTGTTTTGTTTATCTGTTAATGGTCTTGCAGTTGTACTGGTTGTTAGAGTTGTAAATTTTTTAGTTGGATTATATTTATATTTTGTCGCAAACTTATCAAATAAAGGTCGATGAGTTGTTATTGGTACAGCTGTAGTTGAAGTGGTGGTAGTCGTTCTTCTAGTTGTTTTTCGTGTCGTTGATGTTGCTGGACGTCCTACCGTTGTTGCAATTATCGGTGGATATAATTTCGTAGAATCCTTTTTAGTTTCTCCTTTTGAATAATATTTTGGTGATTGGGTTGTTTTTATTGTTGGCACAATAGCATTTTGATGATTACCAACATGATGATTATGATAATTTTTATTACTTCCTTGATATTTTAAATTAGCATATGAACTTGATACCAATGGATTAACAAATTTCGATGATGAATATTTAACTGGTAAATTTAAGAAATCATGAATATTTGGTTGTGTTGCACTTAAAACAATTTTCTCTTTTGGATTAATTACTTCATTAAATTCTGGTTCAATTCCAGCTGGTTTCTTTGAATCAAAATCAAATTTACCAGAAATTGGATCTTTGTGTACATAAAATGGTTTGCCATCATTAAAAATTTGTTTTGGTAAAACATAATTTGATGATAGAAATTCATCTTCCTGTGATAATTCTTCATTAGATATTATTGTTTTCGATGGAACATTATTATCCGATTTTTCCTGAATTGTTAAAATATTTCCAGATCGGATTAATATAGTAAACAATATTATCCAAATATGTAAAGTTCCCATTTTTGATTTGGTTTATCTATTTATTATTAAAAAATAAAAAGTTAAATATTTAGGAGAAAGTTATAATTAAGTATTTAATTTGAATAAATTTTGTCGCAAAATGTTTTAATTCTAATATAAAATTTCTTAGGAAAATAAAATTGTTATTATTTTATTTGGATATATAGAAATTATTCAATTATTTGGAACATATTTATTATACCATAAATTATTTTCTTTACAAAAACAGCGTATATCAGTTCTTTGAGGGCATTGGCCTAATAAAAATAATAATTAGTATTAGTATTATCGCTTCCTTATTGGCCGCCTACATAATTTTTTTACAATTCTGTAACCGTTCATACTTGTAGTACAGTAATGAATTTATAATTTTTATTAATTTAATATTAAATATTTGAAAAATATCATGTTCAGTGTAAAATTAATTATAATTTATAAAGTAAATTTGCAGAAACTTTCGAATCATTTAGCTTTTAATAAATTAGTTAATATTATTTTAATTAATAATTAAAAATAAACAGGTAGTTTTTCAATACGGTAGAATAAGGTAGACACCATCTTAAGTGAATTGAAGAACTAGAGAAAGTCACGAAATTAATGATAATCAGCCTTTTTTTAATTCGGTTCAACAACATCTCAGATTCAACTGGTAAATTGCTGGTTTTTTTTAAACAATAAATCGATTTAATTTATATTAAACTAAATTATTTTAACTGGAATCAAAGACATTACATAGTTTTTGTTGGAAGCTAAAATAACATAACTTATTTCTAATTAAAATGATTTAATTCTAATCTTAAATGATTTTTTGTTTTGGAAAATACAAATAAAATAGTAAGTAACATTTAAATTATGGAAAAGGAAATAAAATTATTGTGTTTTATAAATAAATAAATAAATTTAAATATTAATGAATTATTGTTAAAAGTTTAAAATTCTTATATAAAAAGTAAAAGTATAAAAATCATGAAATCTCATGCGAAATTTTAAAATGTAATTAATTAATTTTCATTTCTATTACATGCAATTTTCGTTTAATACTGTTTTCAAATTAATAAATAATATTTTCACATTTAATTCTCGTAAAAACAACTAAAACTCGTAAAAACAAACAAATGGAAAATTATAGTGCATTTAAATATAATTAAAGAGTTACGTCAAGTAATTTATTATCAGTTCCAAAATTTAATAGTATATAATTTACAAAAGTCATTAAATAAAAATTCACAATCATTGAAACAATCTAGAGTCTCTCGGAGAGTGTGCAATTAAACAGACGTGTGTACTGATTAATTAAAAAAAAAAAAAAGTATTATAACTTAATTAAAAACCTATCTATTTATAATATCAGTTTAAATATGAAAAAAAAACATAAAATAAAATCAATTTATGGAAAAAATTAAAAACTATAAAATTAATATTAAAAAAAAACTAACCCAAAATATGGGGGGAAGAAATAAGGCGGATCAAACTCTGATCCAAAAGTTAAAAAGTGACAATAAGAATTTAAAAAATGAACTAAAAGTTATTAAAAATCAATTAAAAAAAATTGGGGATAATTATAACTTAAATAAAGTTAATAATAATATCGAAAAAAATGAAGAACTTAATTGTAAAAATCAAGCACCACGTGTGCAAAATAGTGAAAACAATACTATGGAAATCAATAGTGAAACTGAAAATGAAGAAGAAATAAGTGAGTATCACATGACAAAAAAAATTAAATTACATAATGATCAAAATATAACTAATAATGAACTTAAAAACACAACTATTAACGACGAAATTTTCGAATCGCAAACTATTAATGCTACTAAAATTATTATAAAAAAAAGTAATACCGATGTCAAAAAAATTATAAATAAAAATAATAATGATAACGTGAACAACGATAATATCCAAACTGATTTAAATGAAGTAGACATTGTAGAAAAATTAAAACAAAACAACTCTCAAAGAAAACAAATTTTAATCAATTCCAATGAAAAACGAAACGAAAAAAATAATCAAAATTTAGCAAATCAAACTACAAGTATTGAAAACAATAGTTATGATCTAGAAAACACTAGCAAAAATAATATAAAAAAAAGCAAACTACCACCAATATATACAGAAAATCAAAACCCAGCTGATCTAGCAAAAGCAATCAAAGATCATTTAAATATTATACACTTTAAAATAAAAGAAATAAATATAAACAAACATGCAATAATATGCGATTATTTAAATGATTACAACAAAATAAAAAAATTTCTACTTGAAATTAATAGCCCATATTTTACTTTTACACCTAAAGAAGAAAAAGCTCAATCATTATTATTAAAAGGATTTAACAAAAATGATGATCCAAAAGAAGTGGAAAATTTATTAAAAGAAATAAATAACTCAAAAATAAATATAATTAAAGTAGTTCCTTTCTACTCAAATAATCCTAAAAAAATCGATAAGACAACACCATTTTTTATAGTACAAATATCGGCAAATACACAATTAAACGAAATATATAAAATAAAAACATTAGACCATCGTATGATACATTGGGAAAAAATAAGAAAATACGAAATTACACAATGTAAAAAGTGTCAACGTTATGGACACACAGCTACAAACTGCAATTTACCATATAGATGTGTAAAATGCCAAGAAAACCATGAACCAAACGAATGCAAAATTGAAAAAAACCAATTAAAAAAGGAAGAACTATACTGTGTTTTGTGCAAAAAAATCTGTCACCCAGCATCTTATAAAGGATGCCCAAGATACCAAGAGCTAAAAAAAAAGTTAAAAGATAGACGTAAACAAATAATTGAAAACAGAGAAATCAAATTAGGTATGCTGCAAAATACGACAAACAAAGGTATAACTTTTGCAGATATGGTAAAACTAACACAAAATAAATCACAAATAAATATGACAAACAATGAAAAATCAAACGACATTACTAATGATATAAAAACTATATTGCGTAAATTAAGTAATATAGAAAATACTATAAATACACAAAATACACGTATTACACAACTAGAAAATATGTTTTATGATGACTAACATGATTACTAATAGTTTAAGAATTTTTTCAATAAATGTTAATTCTATTATTAGCCATATTAGAAGATTAAATTTAGAAAATTTCATAAACACACATAAACCGGACATAGTCTTGTTGAATGAAACTAAAATAAAAAATACCCATAAAATACAATACGAAAACTACAACATATATAGAAATGATAGAATTGAGGAATCTGGTGGAGGAACAGCAATAATAATTCGAAAAGATATAAAAGTTAATAAAATTGAGATAAATGATAGTAAACAAATGCAGAAAATCGAAACAACTGTATTAGAAATTAAAATAAGTAATAGAGAAAAAATATATATTATAGCAACATATTCAGCACAAGGAGAGGATCAAAGATTTATAGATGAATTTACTTACATATTTGAAAAATTAAAATTAGAAAAAATGGAAAACTATTATATATTAGCGGGTGATCTTAATTCCAAGCATACTAGTTGGAAAAATACATACAACAACACAAGAGGAAATCTATTACATAACTGGTTACAAATTAATGAATTTCAATATAGGAGCAAATTGTACAACTCTGAATATCCTACATATCCAAGGACTGGTTCCTTTTTGGACCTATGTATCACAGATGATAGACTAGAAGTAGCTACAAGTATAAACAATTCTGAGCTAGAAAATTTTGATTATGATAGTGATCATACCGCAATTTATATGAATGTGTATAAAAAAGATCACGATACATTTAATTTAGCTATAACTATTAACAAAGATTCATATAACTTTGACAAAACTAATTGGGTAAAATTTAGAAAGAAAATAACTAAATTACATAATACTGAACTACAAAATAGAAGAAACAAAACCTATATATGTCCAAATAACAGAAACATGAGCAACGAAGAAATAGAAATAAATATTGATAAAATTAATGATATTATAAATAACGGTTTAAAAACTGCTGTACCTAAATATAAAACAATTAATAACCATAATAAAATCTATAATTCACCATTAATCGATAAACTATATGATACCAAATCAAAATTATTGAGCCATCTTAATAGGATAAGAAGAAATGAAAATATGATAAATCCATTAACAATAAACAAAATGAACAGAATAAAATCGCTACTAAATAATACAAAAAAGCTGATATATGATAACATAAAATTAAAAACTAATGAATACTGGGAAAAAACATTTAAAAATATTAAAATAGGTGACAAAAACATGTTCAGAAAAATTAATAAAATTTTTAAAAAGAGAAATATTGAAGAAAATGAAAATTTAAAAATACCACCAACTGAAATTTATTTACTTAATGAATTGAATATAGATACCAATATATTACAACAGGACGAAAATGATTTTAAAATAATAACAAATAACAAACAAAAACTAAATATACTAGGTAAATACTTCGAAAAATCACATACATATAAAGAAAACGTATCTAATGAAGATAGAAGTACTGAACAAATTGTACATACTAAAATATCCCAATTTAGAAATAACTTATTAAATATTCGACAATATAATCAAACATATTGTGTATTTAGCAATGAATTAAAATCTGATTTAATTAATATCGACCAAGAAAATGAGTATCTAGTCACATTTGAAAAAGTTAAAAAAATATTTATAAATAGAAATAATAAAAAATCAACTGGTATTGATAAAATACCAAATATATTATTAAAAAACTTGCCTGATATAATTATAAAAGAATATACCATATTATTCAATAACATTTTAAATAATTACCACTTTCCTAAGGCTTGGAAGAAAGCTAAAATATATCCAATTAAGAAACCAAAGAAAGATGGAGCAAATCCAAATAACTATAGACCAATATGTATGTTACCAAATATCAGTAAAATCTTTGAAGTTGTATTACAGGAAAATCTTTTAAAAATCGTAGATGAAAAAAATATATTACCAGATAATCAATATGGATTTAGACGTAACCATTCCACAATTCATGCAATAAATAAATTCACTTCAGATACCTGTTGGCAGTTAAATAATCAACATAGTGTAGGTGCATGCCTAATAGATATAACTTCGGCCTTTAATTCAGTTTGGATTGATGGTCTAATATATAAATTAATTAATTTTGGCATACCACATAATATAATAATTATGATTTATGAAATGATAACGAAAAAAGAATTCATTGTTTGTAAAGGTGATGATATGTCTGAAAAAACATTTAAAATAAATACTGGATTAATGCAGGGGACCATATTAGCACCATTATTGTTCATATTATATATAAGCGATCTATTTAATCTAAATGTATTCAAAGATACGTGCAACGATGGAATAGTATTCGCAGATGACGTAACATTGTATACAAACGGAAAAGGCCCGTCAGATATACAACCAAAATTACAAAAATTATTTGATGATGTCAAACAATATTTTAGTAAATGGAAATTACAAATAAATAACACGAAATGTGAAACAATACTAATAAGATTAGGTCTTGAAAAATCAAATTATGATATGAAGAAAAATTGGAGGAAATTTAAGATTTTAGCAGCAAATAATACATATATAAGTAATAAAAAAGAAATAAAATATTTAGGTGTACATATAAATAATAGAATGAATTACCATTTACACGTCAAAATACAAATTGAAAAGGCTAGAAGAGCTTTTATGGCTACGAAAAAACTATTTTATAATAAAAATATTTACACCAATATTAAAATTTTAGCCTATAAAGCACTTATACGACCTATTCTAACTTATGGATCACCTATATGGTACAACATCAGCCCATCCATTATGGAAAAAATACGAATATTTGAGAGAAAATGTATAAGATCGTGCATAAACAAACATAGAAATCCATTATATGAATATAAAAAATGGTATTCGAACAATTATATATACAAGGAATCTAAAATGGATAGAATAGACAATCATATAATATATATTAATAGAAAATATTTTAATAAATTACAAGAAATAGATAGTAATACCAATATATCACACATGTTTTACCCAAACGATGATTATTTTAAAAAAACGTTAGTAACGGGATACATACCGCCAGAAGCATTTATATATTTAGATCAACAAAAATATATACAAGACGAAAACATGATACCAATCCTATACCACTCATTTCGAAGAGCAACAGATACAAAAATAGAATTTAATCCATTTAATATAAATGATGAAAATCTAAGATATAATAGATCAATTCCAGAGGCAGACAAAAAGCAAAAAACACGTAATTTCTGGTGGCTAACTGCTACATAACAAATTTACTTAGAATTAAATTAGTTGTAGGTTTAGTATTAGTAAATAATATAAGAACTTAGTTATTAGTTAGTTTTAGAATTTTAGATTAGAATTAGAACTAGTGATTAGCGTTTTATATATATAAAAAACAAAATTTATATGGTAATTTGGTTTTTTTTTTTTTTTAAATAAAATTTTTGACCAGAAAAACAAATTAAATGAATATATGTATATAAGAATTATATAATTTTTGAAAAAAATAAACAAATATAAACAGAACAAAAACAAATAAAATACATTATAAAAAATTGTTTAGAGAGTATTTAATTAAATATCATTAAATAAAAAATTAAATTAGAAACAGCACATAAATTTAGCTTTAGATTTAAGCAAAATTTGTAAAAAACTATTCAATAAATAAAGCAAATATCAAAAATAAAAAAATAAAAAAAATTGAAACAATCTAATAGTAAAAAATTTCACTTTTCTTAATTTCAGATGAAAATACCCAACCAAAAAATTACTTTAAATTCAATTTTCATATTTTTGACATTAAAGTTCATTTTGTGCACGACGACGATTATTTAATATACTCCAAAAATATAAAAAAAAAAAAAAAAAAAAAAAGTTTTCCCACAATTTATGGAAAAACTTATATAAATATGAAAAGACAATTGACAAAAATTTCTTTTACATAAAAGTTAATGCACGGTTATTCTAAACTTCAGCTGAATATTACAGATACCCAAAAATTTTGAGAAGAAATTATATTATATTTCAATAAACTATGAATTTTACCATATAATTAAGCGGAAATTGTAATTATAAATTTAAGTGTTGTTTTTATTTTTTATGTTTAATGTTTAATCATATCAGCAGGTTTTATTTTTTATATAACTTTCATTTCTCTATTATATTTTTATTATTTATTGCTAATGAAAATTTTATATATTTTTTATACAAAAAGAAAAATATGAGTTTTTCTTCTTTTGTAAATGATGGACTTGTCCGGTAGTCTTTATAATTGACTCTTTGACTGATTGAAATTATGCCATGAATTAATTAAAATAAATAATAATAATTTTATATAGCTATTACTCAAAACATAAAAACAAGTTTATTATGACAGGTAATAATAAACAAAATGTTTGTTTATCACGAGATTTATTTATTATTTTTTGTTGTTTTTTTTTTTTTCAAATTGGAAAGTTAATTACAATTAACTTAATTTGCCAAAATCATAAAAAATTTCTATTGCAATCATTCGAAATTGAATTTTATTTGAAATAATTCCCATGGTTTTTATATTTCTTAGCTGCCTAATATGACCTTACACATTATTAAAATTAAAAGTTTTATTAGAAATTTTTATAGAGTTCAGAAAGTTTAAGGATATAATATTTTAAAATTATTAAATTTATTAATATATAAAATTTCTATGTAAATACATCATAAAATTCCACAAAAATTTATCGAAACTTTTGGTTATATACAAAATGTATAGATGCTAATAATGTTATTTACAAAGGTGCGTTTTGTCTGGTTTTTGTTTCAATGCCGCCTTCCACAATACTGTATATAACTTTGTTGTTTTTATATATATTAGAAAATCATTATATTTATAGAATTTCTATAATTCCGATTCAAAAAAAGAAAGTTGTCCTCCCACATTCCTTAAGAGGTATCATAAAAATTAACTGTGTAATGGTAGACGAGTATTTTGTTTTCAATTTTTATATTTTATTTCATTTTCTTTTAAACGGAAATCAAATATTTATAAGTCTACATGTCACCATCATGTCAAGTTTTTTTATACATTTTTCATATCGTCACATCAAAAGAAAATTTATAGAAGAAAATTAAAATTCTCTGGGGTATCATAATTTTAAATTTATAAAATGTGAACAGTATTTAAATACTATTTTGATTATCATTGTAATTATATTATGTTTTATCTGGTAAAATGCAACGATATATTGAAATAGCGCTAAGAAATATCACAAATTCTTTTGATTGGTATCCGGTAGTCCTTATAAATTTTATTTAGAATTTCATACAGAAAATATATCTTTAAATAATAAAATATTAATATGATTTCACTTCCAATTAAATTATTGTTATTAAAGATTGTAAGATTGGGTTTGGGAGGCAATTATGACTCCGATACCTATAAAATATTGATGACTTTGATATGAGTAATGGTTAAATTCCAACTAAAATATTTTTATGATTATTTATTCAATTTATTTTGTGTGTTGTAGAAAATCATGAATTATTTTCAAATTTTCGAAAAGTTTATTGAATTTGATTTAAATTTAGGTTAAAATCAAAAAGGAAAATTTATAATCACTGAAAAAAAAATTTATATTATAAAATTTTGTTTTACTGAAACGTTGAATTTGATAAGAAATCTAAATTGGTTAAAGATTATGGGAAATTGTAAAATTAATAACAAAACAATAGCAAATTATTATTTTAGTTTCATGATTTCTAAAGTTTTGATATAAATCTCAAATTTTCAAGAATCATGAAACTAAAAATTTTAAGATATAAATCTTTTAGATACTTTTGTAGTTTTTAAGTTTCACAAAAAATATTTCAATATTAAAATAATTTAAAATATATAATAAAAAAAAAGAAACAAATTTGTTTACACCGAAATTGAAAATTTTTACATATAGAAAATATTTGAGGTCATTTAACACTTTGATTTCCTTTTCATAACAAAAATTTAAGTATGTCACTATACCATCACAATATCAAAAATAGAAACATTTTTTTTATTCCAATTTTTTTAATTATTTATAAATTTATTTATGAAATTCTTTTTGGATTTCCGTTTTTGTTTATAATTTAGCATAATATATACATACAACATATACAATGTAATTTAGAGACACGCGACATTTCATATGCTGGTGAGACGTTAATTGAATATTTATTAAGTTGCAGTCAATTGAGCTGAAAAAAAAACATAAAAGTAATAAGAGCTAATAACCCGAATAAAATTGCCGTTAAATATTATTAATATATTAAGTTTTTGATAATTTAATAATTGGATAATTCGAATTTTTTTTTATGTAAATTACTGTACATATCTTGTTATTGTGAATCTTTTTCACAGAAGCTAAAAATTTAAGTTATAAGTGACACAATATTAAATTTATTATAGCACTTTCAAGAGAACATATCGTAAATTCGTATACAACACCTTACCAACGCTAAAAATACTAGAAATTCTTGTATCTAGTATCTTTCTAATATCTTTGAATATGCGTTGTAATATGTTGTAATATAAAAATATGCATTTTCTATAAGATATAAAAATTATTCATGCCAAAAAAATTATTTAACTTAATCTAAACTCTTTCGTCGTAGAAATAATATTTTAGATTTAATGTTTTTAATTGTAACATTATAGGCGATTTGTTATAAAGTCGTTGTGGTTTTCATCTAGTTCGTATCCAATTTCACTCTCTATGTTTTACCCAATTATTTATTTATTTTGTAAAATCTTATTCTCATATGCTACCACAATTTATTAATCAAATTTAATTTATCCATAATTTAAAATACAAAATTATTTCCTAAAATTATCAACAAGAAAATGATAATTGTAAAAATGCAATGAAAGTAATGTAATTATCCTTTTTGAAAAAAAGTTTTGAAATAAAGTACCATATCATTTTCCAAATTAATAATATAATTATCATTAAAATTAATTATATTAAAAATTGCACAAATACTTTACCAATAAAGTGAAATGAAAATGACGTTGAAATTATTGTTAATATCACGCAAACATCTCTTAATATCAAATTATGGAACGATTTTTTTTTAATAAAACATCTTTTAGAGAAAAATATTTTTTTCTGATAAAAAATATAATAAATTAAAAAAAAAATATATTTTTCCACAGAAATGAATTTTCCACTGAATGATAATACATAAAAATAAATTTATATCTACAATTTAATGATTATTTGATACTGTGCAACCTTTCAATATTATCATAAATCTTATAAAAATGAAATATCAAATTAATTGTTTCGTAAATAAATAAATATGGAAAAGAAAACTAAATAAATAAACTATTACTATTTATTTTTATTATTTTATATTGAATTATAAAGAAATAAACAATTATTTTATTTGATGATGATAAACAAGCCATCAATAATTCATTTAGCTTTCCTTATTGCAATTATGTGACATTATTTAATTTTACTTTCATCATTTTATGGTGTATTTCAGGAAATGGTATTCAATTTTTCAATTTCTTCAGATTGTCAAGATTTATTATTTTTGTGTTTAAAAATATTTATTATACTGAACAGAACATAATTTTTTAATTTTTATAGATGATGATATCAGAAAATATTTAAGACAAATTGATTCATCATAATAAAAGAACTTTTCAATTCATAAATTTTATGGCGTTTTGTATTTCTGATTAATTGAATTTATTTTGTTTTTTTCTTTTAAATTAAGAATAATATATTGCGAGAAATGAAAAATATAAAGTCTTATAGAGGAGTATAGAGCCTCAATGATATAAATATCGAACCTACTAAATTTTTATGGAATCTTTATGGTGAAAGTTAATAGTTTTTTGTAGTGAGACAATTGTTGTTAGCTAATATTCTCAATCGATAGTATTCTTAAAATCATTTAAGCTGAGTAAACTTAGAGCGTTATCATCATTACTTCGGTCAGGAATTGAACGGTGACATAATGAATCACAGAATAGCATACTACCACTGGCTAAAGACAATGAATTTAACTCTATATGTTAATTTGTTTTAGATAAACCTTTAATTCCAACTTTTTGCCTTAATATACTTAAAATACTTTTATCACCTCAAATCCTGGCCACTGTTTGGAATCATTTGTAATACAAAACAGTTTCTTCTATTCAACATATACCCGACTTTTGTTGCTTTGCTACTTTATTCATTTAATTTTTTCTTTACATTATTAACTTCCTGTTACGATTATTATTAACTTCCTGTTACATGTTTTATTGAATATAATTATTTAATATAAATATATTTAAAAGCGACCATATAAGCGAGTTATACTGGCATATGATATTGTGGACTTATCAAACAGATTCTTCATTGTCTTCATTAATCACGTCATGTGGTAAACATTTAATTTATATCTAAGGTGTTTACTAGATTGTGCCATTCATTAAACATATTTATAATTTTCTCATAATCATATTATTATCTTCCATTTAACTTTATACCTCAGAATACTCGGATATATTTAAAAAAAAAATGATTAGTCTATTAAATTAATGAAATCTTAATTACGTAAAATATTAATTCATATATGTTTTATAATATCTTATTATTTCCTTATTTCCATCTTCAAAATATAATACAAAATATTAAATCATTTTTTTCTGGATTACACTCTGTCACAAAAAAAAAATTATTCATGAAAGTTTTTCTTAAATAAAGTTTCTGATTTGAGGTAGAAAACAAAAAATGTATTTCCTTTATTTTATTATAAAATTATCATGTGTCTATATACATATCAAGCAAACCAGTTTCCAAAATTTTGACCCAATTCCCTAGATGCCCAGATCAGAAAATAAATAATAACCACTTAGTTAGATAGTATATACTACCCGCAACGCAATATACAAATTCAGCTTAAAGTCTGACACATGATGAAGATTTTACCGCAGTTATGTATATACAACATAATATTAGTAAACACTTGTTTATTATACAAAATATTTTATGTTATTTTGTTATTAAACTTGAAGATCTTGTATTTTAGTGAAAAACTAAACCAAAAAAAAAAAAAAAAATCTTCTTCCTTCATTTAATATTGCAAAATTGAAATATTATTCCATGAGAATCTTTCAATATCTTTGAGATGTTTGTACCAGTATTAAAATGAACCAGTTTAGTTTTGAAAATATTTAATCTGATTTATATTTGGTTGGAAATTTATTCAATTACATCATTTCACTGAAGAATGTTATAATTCTGGTATTCTCAAGAAATTGCAGTTATTATATTTTTAAAACTATCTGTACATACTTCCAATTGCATAAAAATAATTAATTATTATGTAATATGAAATAAATATAATTTAACTCATACGCATCCATAAATATCTAAGAATTATGTAATTTTAGGGATCCGAAACACGCATTTTTAGACAATGAATTTATTAAAATTTCGATAGTCAAATTCTGTCAATTTTAAGTTTAAGATAAACATTTATAACGACAGCTAATGAACTTACACAGAAAGTGCAGAAAGTTTTTTTACCAACAATTTGTTAAATTTTTAAGAATGAATCATAAAATCCGGATGTGTCATTATAATAATACTTTTATGTGTCATTATCATTAATTATCATAATTTTTACATTTCGATGAAGGAAAGTGCTATTATAAGATAAAAATTGACCTCTACACTTTTTTGATATATCTTGCACATTTGTATCCTAAAATAATGTTGTCAATTTTTAAGCTTTTTAAGTATGCGTACAAAACAATAAAATCACTCCAATGTTTGAAGCTGGTATCTTTCGTGCCAGAAAGTTCGTTACAGTTACAAATGAACGGGTAAAAAGAGAGACTTTTGGGAATAAGAACAATAATTTTTGTGAATAGAGCATTACGCATAAACAATGTAATAGCAATCACTCTAAACTTTGAAATTTAATTTGTGTTTGTTTCGGAAGAACCTATTGACAAAATTAGCAAGTATAATTGCTAAAAATTTCATACTTCGGCACGAAATGAAATGAGTTACATACATTATATCTCATGACCAGAAACTATTAATAGTAATTCGTACAATTTTCGTATCATTTTTGGAAATCACTGTTAAATATAAAAAAGTTATATACTGGCCACATCGATTTTGAATTTCTAATCCATTTATCTATTATTTTACAAATAATTTTAATTAATTAGTTTATTGCTAGTTAAAATTACCATCTCCAATTAATCAAATCTATTGTTTCCAAACAAGATTTCTGGCATAAATTTAAATTTTTTACTATAATTATATAGCTATTCGCAAAACTACAAGTACAATTTGAATTTACATTTTCAATTAATTTCCTTTCAAATATAATATAAGAATTGATTAATATACACAAAAAAAGTCTTAGTTGTTAACATAACTTAGTATCTGAATTTTTTCTCAACATAATTCATATAAATTTATGTACAACATAAAACATAAATACATACATTTTTGACTTTATGATTCTTTGTATATATAGATAGGTATAGGTACACAAGAATGTTGTTGAATTTTATGCGTATTAAAACAGTATTGAGAATATTACTTTTATGTTAAAATGAAAGACGAAAGATTTTTATTATGTTTTATATATTTTTTTTATAACGGTTAAAATTTAATTTAATATGCACCATTTAAAACTTTTATTTGCCATTTTTCTTTTCTTGGTAAATATAAAATTTTTGCGATTAAAAATTGTGGAAAAATTTCGGTTCAAGGTTGAAAGTATCAAAATATGTTTCAATTAAAATTTTTGCACTTTTCTTATGGTAAAAATTATTATATACTACTATTAAAAAAAAAATTTGGTAAAAAATTTTACTAAACAAATTCATTTAATTACGAATTATTGAATTCATTAACCTTAATAGATGCATGTTTTAAAGTTGAATTGTATTTTTATATGTATTTTCAGATTCCTAAAGGAAATTTCACTTTTTCTCATTCCAAGTTTGTGAGTCATTTTCATGTGACACTATTTTCAAAAGTTTTTAATAAAATGGTAAAATTGTAAATTTGTAAATTTGTTTAAAGAAAACATTTTGCCATTATATATATTCAATAAATTTTGAATAATTAAATTTTATGTAAAATTACAAATTCGCATATATTACTTATATGATTGTTATACAAATATTAATTGTGTCAATAAAATTCATTAAAATTAAAGTGTAATGAAAAAAAAAAACTATTAAATATAATCTCTGTTTACCAATTAAAACTACATGTAATATTAATTAATATTATTATTTTTTAAAATATAAACCCATATCATTTATTCAACTCTTAATTCCCTAATGGTAATAACAAACAACTCTTACAATCAATAATTTTATCTTGTAGAAATGTTTTCCCTATAGAGCCGCTCGTGTGTATCACTGTTCCAATAATTAAAGTTCTTTCACTTATTTTTACCACCTTAGAAATAAATTAGTGTTTTGCTGTCGAGACAATATTATCAGATTTCATTTAACACAACCATACAAGCATAAAGTTAGTAATTTTTTTTTTTTTATTTTCAAAACATAAATTCTACTCGTGGTTATTACCATATCTAATAAATTATTATTGGTCGGTTCGTCTATTTATGCATGGTTGTTATTATTCAAAATAATATATTCTACATACCTGTATGTTGTGTATGTTATTAAGTACAAAATATCTAAAGATATTTAAATAAATATACCGTTATTGTAACGCTATCATTTAATTCTAAAAAAAAAAAAAAAACTACAAAAATAAAATCTATTAATGTTTTAATAGGTCAGTAGCATGAAGTCGGCGAATAAAAGTAAATATTTTATTATTTATTAATATTGTTAATGTTCTGTAAAAGAAATTAAATTGAATTTTGCGATAAAGAGGTAATTAACAAAAATTAAATAAGAAACATTTTTATTTTTAAATTTATTTTATATTTTGAAATCTATGATTTCAATGATTTGTTAGTTTTAGAGGGCAGAGCACATAACGTAGATTAATTAAAATTAGTTATACTGTTATACATAATATGAAGTAAGTATATATTTATAAATATTCTTCTTCTATGAACTACGAAAATTATTCACTAAAAAGCTAAATTCATTCATAATTTCGATATAAACTAAATAAAATAAAGTACAAAAATTACACGTGCATAACAAACTATATTTTTAGCATAATTAACATTTATCTTTAATAAAAAATGCCTTTTAAAATAATATTATCATTAATTACATTTATTTATATAAATTATGTAAATCTGATTAACATACAATTATTTATATATAATTATTGTAAACCTTTTCAGATTTGAGAACAATATAAAGCCACGTCGTTGCGGTTTAAATATCAAAAATCTTATAAATTACTTTATTTTACAATAATATTTTAAAAAATATGGAACAAACTCTGTGCTCTTTCAATAATATTCACTAACATTAAATTTATTTTTAACGCTTCTCTTCATATATAGGTGAAAAAGTAAATTTATTAATCCAAATATAAAATAATTTATTAATTTTGAAAAAATTCTGGTCTGTACATAAATTTTAAATTAATATTATAAAACGGTTTTGATAATTAACTGCGGTTGGTTCTATTACGAAATTCTTCTTTAAATTTACAGGTATACAAATCATTCAAAATTTAGATCTTTTATAAAAAAAAAATTATAGCATAAATTACAAAAGAAATTTAATTTATATAAGATATTAAATTCAATTCAGATTATTTTTTTCATTATGCTTTTTGCGCAATTTAAGCATAATACGATTTTATTAAGAATTTCTTTAGATTTGATAGAGTGTGCCACTACTAACAATGACCCCATTGAAATGACAAATATCTTTGAATTTCATTTTTTTTAAGGTTTATTTATAAATTTTAGTATATTGAATATTAAAAGAGAATTGGATTTACAAAAATGTCTGAATATCAATTACAAAAGAAATATTTTTGTACGACATAAATTTTATGTAAGAAAACAAAAGTGTTAAGCGACAAACCTTTTTTTTCGTTGTTTAAAAAAATATTGTTTGGCATATAATATTTATAAATTCTGTTGTGACCTTAATTACCTCATAGAGTGATTTCCTTTCGTATTATCTGACGTAAATAGTTTTCTTGTTAAATATTCTGGTTTTCTGGTTATATTATATTCCACAAGGTAAATTTCCACTAATCAAAAAATTTCACTTTGGTCAAGAAAGAAATTTGGAATTTACAAAAGAAGTACAAATTTTTTATTTCTATTTTTTTATTTTTTTTTTTTATTTTTTTAAATCTCACTTTCAAATTTAAATATTTTTATGTTTATAATTTAAATAATTCTGTAAAATAATTTACCAAAAAAAAAACTCCAGTTCACAAGACGAAATTAAAGTAAAAGCAAAACAAATTTTTATGTTTTCTCTCTAATTAATTTAAATCAATCAGAATTTAAATAATGCAAAAAAAAAAAATTTCCTTTATTTTTTATATATAATTATTATAAATTTCTTTATAATACTATAATATTTTATATTAAATAAAAATTTCGAATTTTCACTAATAAAATTATACTAGAATTGGAAGTAAAACTAAAATATATTAAAAAGAATACAATTTATTTTACAAATGCGGAACACTTTATTTTCTCACAATTTTATACACTATACAATACGTTGTGCAAATTATTTATAGAAGCACTTATATTCCAACATCCGAACAGTCGGAAGGTTTTCTACTGAATGGAACAAGTCATCAAAAGAAAGCACCTCGAAAGAGTTATTCAGTTTTCTTTTATTTACACATTCAGAAATCTTTGGTACAATTATGACGTTGAGTATTTGTATATTTTATGGATATAAGTTTTTATAATGTTTAGTTGTCAATGCTATAACAAACTTTATATTTATGTTGTATGGTTAAAGAATTGTTCGAAATTGAATATTTTTCTATAGTTTTGACAAGAACGGATTGGGAAAGTAATGTCGTATTTCAAAATCTGGTAGTATAAAATCTCGAAATCAAAGTCTCGTAATTTATAATCATGCATTAAACATTTATTAATTCATTAATATATCGTAATTAAAATAATTAACTTAATGTCAAATATTTTAATTAATGAAGTAATTCTAATGTCATCAGTTATATAAATACTTAATAAAGTTTTATTTAAATTTTGTTTATTTGTTCAACATATACAAGATTTTAAAATACAAGATTTTAAAATTTAAAGTTATAAATTACGAGATTTTATACTACCAGATTTTGAAATACGAGATTACGTACCCGACCCATTAAATATATATATAGCCTATTTACTAGATTTACGAGATTTTGAATTACGAGACTTTTATTTCTGAGACTTTGTAATGCGAGATTGAAAAGAACATTTAACATTTTGTAATTCAATTAAAAATGAACTTAATTTTTTTATAATTAAGTTCAATTTAATATCAACAGAAATATATTTAATATAAAAAGGTTCATTTTAATTTCATCAAATGGATAACTATTCGATTGATCTCATTATAGTCCATAGATTTAAATTTCTTGTGATTTTTTATAAAATAAAACCAGTAGAATTTTCAATTTATGGTAAAGGTAAACAAGTTTAAAAGCAGCTGTTCAATTTTTACCATCAGAAGTTGTTACTGAAATATATATAAATGCCGGGTATTGTGATTATATTCTTATAATCTTATTATTAATTTCTTCTATGTTGAGATTATCTTTTCGGGTGTAAATTACAAAACCATAACAGTTTAAAAATAAATACATTTTCAAAAATAGTGAAATTTATTAAATCTTTATATGGATTTATATAAATAATATTTACCTAAGATTTTTCTATTATTTAAAATATAATTTGTTTTATGAGTAATTCTGATGACTTTGGTGACTTTTGACTATACATTATTTTTATGTTCAAGCTTTATAACTTTCTTTTATAATCAAGTTTTAATATCACAATTATTTTAGTTGTACTTACCATTTGCGGTTTATATCTTATAAGTGACAAATTTTGTAATTCCTTATATATTATCAGTTATTGGAAATTATTAAGATATCTCAAAAAATGGAAAAAACGAATTTTATGAATATTGTAAAGGAATTATTAAAAACATTAAATATTATGCTATTGTGCATTCGTTCTAATTTTCTGAAGAAAAAAAAATTTATTTGTATAATTTTTGAAAAGTTTAGTAATTTTAAGAAAAAATTGTTGTAATAATATATTAAATTAATTAAATGGTTTTCAAATTTATTTCTTATACTATAACAAACTGAAAAATAAAATATATTTAAAACCACAAACTAGAGCGACAATTATAACGCCACAATATTTAATCATATTATAGATACGCCTGTAATTATGCAATATAAATAAAAAATAATACTTGTTAATTCGAGTCGAGCATTTTCAAATTTTTATTAATTTTTAAAATTAAACCTTTCAAGGAAAAGAATATAATATTTTTAAAATTTTAAATTTATATAGTTTAATTCTTTTAAATCAAAAGAAGGTAAAAAATTAATTAATAATTGATGCAGCCAAGTTGGTTTAGTAGTTTATTTAGTTACAAATAAAGGTTGTAATCGAGAATTCTCAAAAATTGTAAATTGTTGATTCGAGAATTCAACAATTTACAATTTCTCCATTCTCGAGAATTTCAATAAATTATTAAAATATTTTTTAATTTTTTTTTTTGAATAATTTAAAATTTATAAACAGTCTTTTTAAATCAAATTTATTGTAAACTATATAGTACCACAGTTTTTAACGAAATTATTGTTGCTGCATTGCTAATGTTAAGGCCGCATCGTAATGTGAGGGCAAATTGATAGCGCTAGCTGTATATATATTTCCCCCTCTAAGAAAAAACCATGCCAAACATAATTGTGGTATTTGTGCTCGCGAATTATAATTTTTCTGTGTTGTGATAAGAATTTTTGGAATGGATACATTAGAAATTGTAAAAAAGAGTTCAAATAGTTCACGAGTTTGTATCTAAAATTTCTTAAACTTAGTAAGTAAAATTGAATTAAAATTTAACATTATTTTACCTCCCACATTAGAACGTAGTAAAAAGTGATATATAACAATATTTTAAATGGTGTATTGAAATTTTTTGACAAATGCGGTTAATATTAAACATTGTTCATTCTCGGCGGGGTAGCTTTGTTTTGCATTTGCTTTCATTGATTTACATATGTTAAACATATCGGTTTCCGCTTATTATATCACGTTTAGGTCTTTGTTATAGTAGGGGTATAGCTGTTAACAATTTAAGCACTTCATGGGGCTTGATCTCTATTTTTTCAGGCATCATTTTTTGAATAAACTGTAAATTATACATTTAAGATTTTTAAATATTAAATATTAATTTAATGAACTTTCTTGTGTTTTTGTAATATTTAATATTTACTTTTGTAATATAGTTAAAATATTTGCATTAAATATTATATAAAATAGTTTTATCCATTTTTTTAAATTATCAACATTTCACGAGAAGTTTAATTTATCGAGAAATCACAACCTATAGTTACAAACACACCAATAAATATAATTTTTATGTAATTTATTTATAATATTTAAAAAAAATTATAATTTGAAATAATCAATATCGTTTATATATGGGAATCTAAGCACGTTTATTGAATTCCCAATAAATTATTACTATTATTTTTATACTTCTTCTGTCCGCTCAGTTACTAACATTATTCTAGTTACTTTATCGATTAGAAATGATGGACTGTCAGTTGTTACTTCACATGTATAATTACCAGAATTTTCCTTTGTTACAGATTTTATTATAACATTTTTTTCAGTCGAATTAATCTATTTAAAAAAAAAAAAAAAATTAAAAATATTAGCTTAAAATTGAAATAGATGATAATTCTTACATCAATATTTAAACCAGGATATTCAAAAATCTTATGTGATCGCATTTCTCCTGGATTATATCGGTAAAATTCTTTACTATTATAATACCAACGCATTGCGTAAAGGATATCCTAGAATTTAAATGAATTATTCATATAAAAAAAAAAAATTATAATTATAGTAAAAAAAATTTACATTTTCCAAGTCATATTCACAAGATAATGTGACATCATCACCCACTGTAGCAATTTTTGGAACTTCAGCTTTTAAAATGTTCAAGCATTGAACTAAAATTATAGAAAAAGAATAAATTTATGTCATATTTTTATATTATGTAGTCTAATTTATTAAACCTTGTGCAAAAAAATTAAATACAAAAACCAACCCATAAAATATTTCCCAATTAAATTGGTTCATTTTAATTTTATACCAAATATGCAAATTTCAAACTCTTATTAACTTAGCGATTAAACTATGAATGATGTTATTATTATATTAGTAAGATTACCGAGCAAAGTAAATTAATTTTAACTTTTAGATTTTAAATCTTCAATTTTTGTTTCTATATATATTTTTTTGGGGGTTGAACTTATTATCACAAAATAATAAGATAACTTTCAACCTCTAAAAATTTATTCACTGGTTTATTTATTTTCTTATCAAAATCAGTTTTCTAAGCATACAATTTAAATTACTTTCTTAACAAGAAAATGTTTTCAAAGTTTTTAAAACAAATAATAGAAGTTTAATTAAGAATTATGTACACAGAATTTTTATAGTTGGTTTGTTTAAGTAGTGAGTCCCAGTTAACGCGTCTACCAGATCTGCTAATGACGCATCCAGATTCCAGACTGCAACCATTATTACTAATTCATCTGCATGTTTATTTTCAGGGATATTTCTATGTCCAGGAACTCACGGTAACGTGACTCGTTACTGATTCTCTATTAATAATAGCATAAAAATAAAAAAACAATAATTGATTTTATATACTGCAAATAAAACTAAACACGTTTATTGTATTCCCAATAAATCATTAATACTATTAGAGTTAGTACTACAACACCAATAACATATTTATATACATAACAAACAAATTTGAATAATGCAGGTGGTTCTATTTTTTCGGAAATTATTATTGCAGTATCAATATAAGTATCTCTAATTATATTTAAATCTATATTAGCTGAATGGTGATACAAAGTATAAATGTTTGTTTCACATCGCACATTTATATGATTTTCATGCAATTCCATTATTTTATTATCAATAGTTACAATAATTTCAGACTTAGATTCTTTGTGAACATCAGTAGGATTAATTAGATGAAGTAGAGTTTTGGAAGGCTAAAATTTAAAATGTTTTACTAAAACTTTCGAAAAATGTGAAGCATTATAAATTAGTTATTTTTCCAGTAATAAGAAAATTCTATTTAGTTCATAAATTACAAAACATACCTGCGGATATCGAAAACCGTTAATAAGCCATGTAAAATTAACAGCAGGATAAGAATATCCTGATACACAAGTAGCTATAATTGTATCACCAAATCTAACAGTATAGTTATTTTTAATATATTCATTATCAATCATTATGCCTGGTTTTGATTTTGGCAGTTGACATACAAGCATTGTACTACTTGCTGTATCAGAATGAAATGATGGAGAATCACCTAATACTTTACATGTATATTTACCAGAATTTTTTTGCTTAACATATTTTAATGTAACTTTGTTTTCATTGGATTTACGAATCTATTTAATCACAAATTATAAAAAAAAATGGTTTCTGAATCAAATTAAAATACTTTATAATTCTTACATTAACATATAATCCAGAAATTTGAAAAATCTTTTTAGGTGGCTCTTCTAGTGGTGTATATCGGTAAAATTCCACATCATTATAATACCAATGTATTGTGTAAAGCGTGTCCTAGAATTTTAAATGAATTATTCAAGTGGAACGTAATTTTAATATCAGATAAATAATACATAGTCCATGTCATATTCACATGTTAAAACAACATCATCACCAACTTCAACAATTTCTGGTACTATTATTCGTACAATTTTCAAACATTGAACTATAAATTATTGAATAAGAGTAAAATGATATCAAAATTAAATGATATTATATACAAAATAGTCTAAATTACCTTGTGTAAATAAATTTAATACAAAAAACAAACAATAAAATATTCCAAATTTTATTAGATACATTTTAATTCTTTCTTAGAGTCCAAAAATTTTAATCTTTTATTAAGTAAGTCTCTCGATGAATTAATATTTGGAATATTTTCGTTTAATGTTGAACCTTAAAATAATTATTATCTTTTATTCTGTTGTTATGGTTATAATCAGAATTCAAAGAGATAACTTTCAACCTCGCTACATAATAATTTCGCTGACAAAATTGATAGATTCTTTTTTTAAAAGCTTTATTTATCTTCTATAAACAATACCAGTTTTAAAGCATTTAAATTAATCGGAACCAAAACAAAATTCTAGCAAATCGCATAATTTTTAACATAAAATATATTAACAGAAACCATTTTTATAGAAACAATTTTTTTATAATATTCAGTAATATTATTGTGATATGTATAATATTCCTGATTTTTATATGCATTTATGAAGACATGTTTTAAATAATATTTTCTTGGTCTTTTCTATGCATCCGCTACAGCCCAAATCGAACGTTGGCCTGCTTAAAGAGGTTTCGTGATATTTTATTGGAATTTGGATTATAAATTTTATATAGGTTCCGAACTTTAAGTTTCATTACAGTGAAGAAATATTAAATTACAACAAGTTAATATAGCGTTTCAGAGTGATAACTTTGTTGTCAGCAAATGGTTTCAATCCTTAGCGTTATCAGTCTCAAAAGCACTACTAGATTTATTGCAAATTTTATTACTAGTATTCATTTTATATCTGAGTCACTTAGATCTAGGTTTAGTGTTGAACACGGTACCTAATCCATCACAGCATAGCATACTAAACACTACGCAATGTCGAGTCTATATTCTTATAATTTTACAATTTTAGGTTGAGAATAATTTGTATTATCTGTTCTTATAAATCTGAAGAAAAAAATTTAAAATATTTCAAATAAAATAAATAAAACAGTAACAAAAAAGGACAATAAAAGGAGGTTTTTATTCCGGGGTATTTTTACTTTCGAGTATTCGGAAATTTGTGTTTCACATTTTTAAATTTCCGAGTTTCCAGAGAATTTTCCAAGAATACATTTTTTTTTTTAGAATTATGTTTTAGTAGTAATAAAAATTAAAAACAAACAATTAAAGGAACTTTGAAGACTGAATCTATTTAATGCCATATATTTATCCAGAATAAATTTATCATATAAGATAAAATTAAAGCAAACCAACATAAAATAAAGCACGCTTTGAACCCAATCTAAATCTCTGTACTTATATTTTCCGATATATCTGAGAAAAATAATCGAAAATTCAGTAACTTAAAATTATAATTCTTGCTGAGAAACCGGAATCGTGTTTTTGGGAAACATAAAAACATAAACAACATATTTATTCTATTATACAAAAATTTACTGTAAAAACGTTCCCTTCTAATACAATAGTTTTTGGCGAACTACAAAACTTTCCGAGAAAAAAAAATTTCTTCTCTAATTATAAAGTACTTATATTGTACCAAAATTTTTATAGTTGGTTGGTTTAAGTAGTGAGTCCTAGTTAACGCGTCTATCAGATCTTCTAATGACGCATCCAAATTCCAGACTGCAACCATTATTACTAATTCATCCGCATGTTTATTTTCAGTTATGTCCCTATGTCCAGGATCTCACGGTAACGTGACTCGGTACTGATTCTCTATTAATATATTAAAATTATTCAGTAAATTTGCATAAATATAAAAAACAATAATCGATTTTATACTGCAAATAAAACTAAACACGTTTATTGTATTCCCTATAAATCATTAATACTATTAGAGTTAGTACTACAACACCAATAACATATTTATATACATAACAAATAAATTTGAATAATTCTATTTTTTCGGAAATTATTGTTATATTATCATTATCAATATCAATATCATTATATCTAATTATATTTAAATCTATATTAGCAGAATGGTGATATAAAGTATAAATGTTTGTTTCACATCGCACATTTATATGATTTTCATCCAATTCCATTATTTCATTATCAACAGTTACAATAATTTCAGACTTAGATTCTTTGTGAACATCAGTAGGATTAATTAGATGAAGTAGAGTTTTGGAAGGCTAAAATTTAAAATGTTTTACTAAAACTTTCGAAAAATGTGAAGCATTATAAATTAGTTATTTTTCCAGTAATAAGAAAATTCTATTTAGTTCATAAATTACAAAACATACCTGCGGATATCGAAAACCGTTAATAAGCCATGTAAAATTAACAGCAGGATAAGAATATCCTGATACACAAGTAGCTATAATTGTATCACCAAATGCAACAGTATAGTTATTTTTAATATATTCATTATCAATCATTATGCCTGGTTTTGATTTTGGCAGTTGAGCTACAAGCATTGTACTACTTGCTGTATCAACATAAAAATATGGAGAATCACCTACTACTTCACATGTATATTTACCAGAATTTTTTCGATTTACATATTTTAATGCAACTTTGCTTTCATTGGATTTACGAATCTATTTAATCACAAATTATAAAAAAAAAAATGGTTTCTGAATCAAATTAAAATATTTTATAATTCTTACATCAACATTTAATCCAGAAATTTGAAAAATATTTTTAGGTGGCTCTTTTAGTGGTGTATATCGGTAAAATTTTACATCATTATAATACCAATGTATTGTGTGAAGGGTGTCCTAGAATTTTAAATGAATTATTCAAGTGGAACGTAATTTTTATATCAGATAAAAATAATACATGTTCCATGTCATATTCACATGTTAAAGTAACATCATCACCAACTGCAACAGTTTCTGGTACTATTAGTTGTACAATTTTCAAACATTGAACTATAAATTATTGAATAAAAGTAAAATGATATCAAAATTAAATGATATTATATACAAAATAGTCTAAATTACCTTGTGTAAATAAATTTAATACAAAAAACAAACAATAAAATATTCCAAATTTTATTAGATACATTTTAATTCTTTCTTAGAGTCCAAAAATTTTAATCTTTTATTAAGTAAGTCTCTCGATGAATTAATATTTGGAATATTTTCGTTTAATGTTGAACCTTAAAATAATTATTATCTTTTATTCTGTTGTTATGGTTATAATAAGAATTCAAAGAGATAACTTTCAACCTCGCTACATAATAATTTCGCTGACAAAATTGATAGATTCTTTTTTTTAAAGCTTTATTTATCTTCTCTAAACAATACCAGTTTTAAAGCATGTAAATTAATCGGAACCAAAACAAAATTCTAGCAAATCGCATAATTTTTAACATAAAATATATTAACAGAAACCATTTTTATAGAAACAATTTTTTTATAATATTCAGTAATATTATTGTGATATAATTTTCCTGATTTTTATATGCATTTATGAAGACATGTTTTAAATAATATTTTCTTGGTCTTTTCTATGCATCCGCTACAGCCCAAAACGAACGTTGGCCTGCTTAAAGAGGTTTCGTGATATTTTATTGGAATTTGGATTATAAATTTTATATAGGTTCCGAACTTTAAGTTTTATTACAGTGACGACAAGTTAATAAAGCGTTTCAGAGTATAAATTTGTTGCCAGCAAATGGTCTAACACTTAGCATTTTTGTAAATTTTACTATGTATATTCATTTTAAATCTGAGTCACTTTGTTCGACATCGATGTCTAGGTTTGGAATTGATGCATCACAGCATAGCATATACTAACACACTACGCAACTCCGACCTTATTTTTATGCAATTTTAGATTGGGAATAATTTGTATTATCTGTTTTAATAAATCTGAAAGAAAATTTTAAAATATTTCAAATAAATAAAATTCAAGCAAAGAATTTTAACAGTGGCAAAAAAGGACAATAAAATATAAAGTGTAATTTTAAAGGATAAATTAAGAAAGAAGGAAATGATGGTCAATTACTGTATAAAATCAATGAATTTTTAATTTTGTTTTAAGTTGTTTTAAAAAAAAAAATAAAAGGATTACAATTTAGAAAATGTTAGAATTTATTTTATTTAATAGTTGAGCATTTTCTTTTCTATAGTAAATTTTCAACTTTATTTTAGGAATTGGAGTTCGCCACACTATTTTTGCTAACAGAAACATTACATTTCAACAATTGTTACAAATTTAAAATATAGCTATATGTAAAAATAAAATCTGAATAAGTAAAATCTTCCTCTTAACTTAAATATTATAAATTTTAAGATATGTAAAGATATATTGCATAAATTTTATGTAATAATAAGACAAACATATGTGGTAGACAGACAGTCGACTAAAGACAATTTTCTTGTGTCAGCAAAAACTGAATTTTTTTTTATATTTTCTAATCTTTTTTTTTTCTTGGGTGATATGCCAAATTATATAATTTCATATTATTAAATTGATATTGACATATCAAATATTCTGTGAAATTTATGCGCCTAAACAAAAGAAAAACATGATATTTTTATTAAAAACGCTCAGTCACAAAATATTTGACACTATGAAAGAAAATTTAGGGTTTTTGTGATGGGATTTTCATTATCATTATAATATTTTAACTAAAATACTTACATTTTCTATTCGATTTCTCATCCATCTTATTTTTTTTGTATACAAATAAAATAAAATATTAAATTCTTTAAGATATAATTTTATATTGTCTCAGAAAAAAAAAGGAAAATATTTTTTTTTTTCTGTAATTTCTTAAATTTAAAATCATAATTACTTTAATTTTATTTATATATTAATATATATTTTTTTTTGTTTTTATAGTTTTTATTTTTAACTAATGTATAAAATGCTCTTTTTCATTAATGGATTTTTGTTTTATGTTAATGTTTATTTACAATGTAATTTACAATTATAATAAAAATTTTAATTGACTTAAATGAATAACATTTTTATTTTATGTAATGAAGCTAAAAACCAAATTAAAAAATTTACCAAAATAATAATTTATTTAATATGATTAATATATGATAATAAATAATTGAAAATAATTTTGATTTAATAGAAGAATCAGTTAATGCTGAATTTCCTGGATCACCTTGTTGTAATCCTCGTTGATCTATTGTTGGACTATCGATATTATCATATGGTGTCCAATAAATATCTTTCATTATATTTAATTCAGTTTCAGCTGAACCACGATATAAATTAAAAACATTTGTTTCACAACGAACAATTAATGTTAAATGAATTTGAGACGATTTCATTATTTGATTATCAACATTTACAATAATATCAGACCAGGCTTCTTGATTATGCAAGCCATCGATTAAACGAAATCCCGAATTTGTGGACTAAAAATTTAAGATTTTTATTAGAAACAGAAAATTCTTTTAAATAATTTAGTAATATTTGTAAATAAATAATTAAAAATTGTAGTTATTAATAAAATTTATTTCAAAAACATACCGGATATCGAAAACCATTAACAATCCATGTAAAATTAACAGAAGGATATGAATATCCTGATACACAACTTGCTTTAAATGTATCACCAAATGAAATTGTATGTTTATTTTCTATACCTGGAATACCATAAATTGTTATAACTGGTTCTGATTCTGGCAGTTGAGCTACAAACATTGAACCACTTGCTGTACCAGTATGAAATGATGGAGCATCAGCTGATACTTCACATTGATAATTACCAGAATGTTGACGACTTACAGTTTTTAATATTACATTATTTTCAGTAGATCTACTAATCTATTTAAATAAATTACAAAAAATAAAAATGTATAATAAACAAGAGTAATAGCTAATAATTCTTACATCAATACTTAAACCAGAAATTGGAAAAATTCGATTAGGTGGAATTTCTCTTGGAACATATCGATAAAATTCTTCTTGATCTAAATACCAACGAATTGAATAAAGAGTATCCTACAATTTAAATTAACTTACTAATATTCAATATGAGAAATTTATAAATTTATTTATTTTTAAATACATGTTCTAAGTCATATACACAAGATAGTGTAACAGTATCGCCAACTGCAACAGATTCTGGTACTGAGATTTGTAGATCTTTTAAGCATAGAACTGAGTTATATTAAAAAATAATTGTATGAAATATTCTATTCAAAATTATTATATAATTAGAAAATGGTTAGTTTAATTTTACCTTGTGTAAATAGATTAAATACAAAAAACAACCAATTTAATGTTCCGAATTGTATTCGAAACATTTTTTGTTTAATTCTTATAATTGTAAAATTTGAATATAATACAAGAATTTATGTAAACTCTGAATGTAGTTTCCATTGGTAAAATTTTCCTGAAAAATAAAATATCTAATCTTAAATTTTATAAATAATAATTATAATTTAATTTTAATTATATTAACTTATTCTGCCTGAACCAATTTTAAATTAATATAACTTCAATAAATGGAATTCATCTAAAATACTAGCAACAGAGCTACTTGTCAATAAAAGGAAGGAAGTCAATAATTTAATGATAATTATGCAAATTTTATCAATACGTCTAAGAACAATATAAATTTGAATTATCAATATTGGATTATCAGTAAATGATAATAAGAAGTACAACTATTAAAATTAAATTTCTGTGAATAACCTCCATTAAGTCTAAACCTCTAACTTATACAAGATATATTTATATTGAAATATAAATACTGCAAGCAATTTTTCATAGCATTTAACTAATTTCTAGAATTTAAATAGAAAGTTAATAAAAAAAAATTAAAAATATATATATACAAATATGAAAAAGATACATTTATGCTGTAATCTATATATATAATGCCATATATTATAAAGTGATAAAGTTAATATATCAGAAATACGATAATATAAAAATCATTAACAAAATAAATTGTAATGTCATCGTAATTAATATTCGTATTTTATTTTGGTATTATGTATTAAGATATTTTATTAAAAAGGCATTGTTTAGTTATATACTTAATAATAGCATAAATAATTTTAAAAATGTAAGGTTTAATTTACTGGTCAATCTCTAATCCGGGCATTATTAAATTTCTTCCAAAAAGTTCTTACTTATTAGTCACTTATTAGTTTGTGAAAAAATTAACGAATTTGGGACAAAACTGTTCACCATTTCAATTCAATAAATTCGAATAATTAATTAATGTTCAAGAATATTTCAGATATTTCTAGATTTATAAATATATATAATTAATATTAATTGAATTAATTAATATAATTATTTTGTTTGCACACTTTTATTAAATTTGAAGTGATTAAAGTCTCATATTTTTGAACGGTTCCTTAAAAAATCAATTATCATTTTAATTAGTATGAGATGCATAATCCCCCGCTTTATTTAAAGCAAGTTGGGTCTTACATCTCAGTCTATGAACTTTTTTATTACTAGCAAACATGTCAACATTTTACTAAAATCGGAAGGAAAATGGTTTTAATTATACACTTGGGTACATAGCTTTTAAAGTCATCTATAGTCATCAACCTAGAGAAGACTTCTAGATTTAGAATAGTTCTAATATGAATTAAAAATACCTTATTCTAGATAAAAATATTAATAAAAAAATTATATTAGTCGCTAAATTAGCCTATTAAAAAATATTAAACTTTATTTTCAAAAATATTTTTAAAAAAAATATTATACGAATCTATGTTTAGATAGAACATAATTATTTTTTGATAAAGTTAATATGGAGCAATCCAAAATAAACTAATATTATCTGCGACAATGCTAATATTTCATTTTAATTTGCAACTAAATCCTTGAAAAAGTTAAATCAATAAAAAACTTAATCAAATATTTAAATTGAGAATTAGTTTTTTTTTTTAAATAATAGATATCAATCAATTTTATGTGTGGAAACAATTTATTTTATAATTATATTTTAATATTTAATATAATATTTTTAAGATTAAGAATTTGTTACATAAATAATTTTCATTTATTAATCTAAAACCTTGCGTATAATTTTCAAATGGTTATATTCATCAGTACTGTCAATATGGACGTGCAACGGATGGAAGGCAGCAAAATTGAGACATTAATTTAATTTATGTATACAATTCTTCTTTTTAAAACACCATACGAATTAATACCGTATTGCTATTAATATTAAAATATGTTTATACTATATATAAATTTTCGTTACATTTTCATGTAGAAAACTAACTTTAACGAACCAATTTGGCGATACAAAAGCGCGGCGTAAATGTTAGAATAAAAGAAGTAGTAAACAAAAACCTTAATACTGTGTAATTATTGGTACTACACGAATACCTAACTTACGCAGTTCATACACGTAAAACCAAAGCAGTTCCTTTTGGTTTCACACATATGCTACGTTTACGAACTAATTAAGAAATATATTTGCAAATTTATATTTTGAGTAAATTCATATGTTTTGTTAATTAAATAAAAAAAACCGTCTTTTGGTTTCAAGTGCTCTTTATTGTTTACCATTTTTTTAATTAAATGGCTTATCTTATGAAACAATTTGTAAGCATTTCATGAATCAAAAGCGTAACCTTTTCGAAAAGCTCTTCTTACAGGGCAATAATGCAAGTATTGCTAAAAAGGTGTTTCGTATTCGATTCGCTTTGTATTTCAGTGCCAATTCGTATTTTGTTTTCTTAGAACTTAGGTTTAGTTTTCTTCGAAAAATATCAAAATCTGTTCGTTTTCATTACGAGAAATATTCATTAAAAAAATTCTTCGCAAACGATAAGCTTCTGTTTCTCGGTTCTTTTATTCGTTGAGAATTTTAACTATCCCCTAAAAATATTTGCACTTAGCACCGTTTTTAGAGAAAAACGTTACTGAATTTACCTATTTTTAAATATAACCTGCATTTTTATGAATTTAAACTAAATTATAACATGAATTATAAAACTAAAAATACTTAGTTAATAAAAAGGTCACAAGAATACCAACCAATATTAAATCACTTAAATTCGTAATGTCTAAAATATAATTTAATTCATTTTCCATAGTTTTCAATCTAAAATTTAATTTACAATCATAAAAAGCTTTTTTTGAAATATTGTAAATAATTTTTAGCAAAAATATATCCTTCAAAAAAAGGAAAAATAACAACCTGTAGAATTAATCTAAAATGGATTTTTATTTATTTCTAATATTTTTTTAAAAATTTATTATTATATTTCTATTTCTATATATATTATTCAAACATAAAATATAACTTGAAAATTATTCGAATTAAATGTGTTTCTTTTGCTAAGGAAACTAAATATCCTTTTTGATTATATTAAAACCACTTAACTTTATCAAAAAAATAATACATAAATAAAATAAAAATATTTTTTTTACAATTTTTTTTAAATACAATATTAAAAATTCTATAAGTGAACTCCATTAACATTCATTAAAAATTCATTAGGTGTACATTTTATCATCTTCATTAAAACTATAAACTAAATTATTTTTTACGTTATAAATAAAAATATTCCTTCTGATTCCAAATTTAATTGAAAAACTTCTGTTAAAAACGATCAATTTTTATTTGATTTGTATTTTGACCATTTTCACCAAAATAAAATCCTTGAGGGAAAAAAAAAGTTTTTTTATAAAACTAAACCAAATAATTTAGTATTTTAAAAAAAAAATGTATGTGTATATATTGAATGTCCTTTGAATACGGAAAATTTGAAGAAGCAAAAAAAAGGCATAAAATGACAACAAAAATTGACTAGACTAGACCAATTATAGTGGATATAATAAAAGGAAAATGGATTCAGGAAACTTATTAAATAATGGAACAGGATAATGATCATAAACTGTAGAAAGAAATAAGATCTTTTGATATGATAAATAGTTTAATTTTTAACCACAAAATTGTATAATAAAAATAAGGAAAATTATTTAAATTTATAAATTTTATTATTTGTTTTATTGTAATTTTATTTTATTGGTAAATTTATAAATAATTTATATGTATATAAAAATCACCTGTTAATTTGAAAAATTATCCAATTTTTTTTTTTTTTTATTTATATAATCTTTTCAAATTTCATATCCAAATTTCATTTTCAATTTTTTTTTTCAATAATTTAATTTAACAAATTATATTCACTACACCTGATTTCAAATATAATTTTTCAATTTATTTTATCTATAACTTTTAGTTTAATTCATAATTTTATTTAAAAATATATAAAAAAAATACTGATTTTTTAAATTATGCATTTTATTAATATTATTTATTATTAAAAACACAATTTTCTATTAAATTTTATAATAAATTACAATTTAAACCGTTGAAGTTCAAAAAGATACTAAAAGATTTTTCTTAAAATATGTAAACTCGTGGTATTTCTTTAGATTCTTCAAAGCTTTCTTGAGTCCTTGTATTTGATATATAAATGTTTATTGCGCAGGATAATGGAATTTGTTATATTGTTTTTTATGCTATACATTGAAAGCTTTTTATTTATTTTGTTGACTTTTTTGCATTTTCTCATATATATATTATTAATAATCAGTTATAATTATGTTTGAAAATTTTAATGAACTACGTTTTTTAAAGTAGTTTTATTATTATTTTAGTTATGATTTAAATTGTTTTTGTTGTTAATTAGAGTATAATATTAATTTTTTTTAAAAAAATTTAGCATAATTTTAGCATAATATTTTTAGTTTATACAATTTTCATAATTTTTGTTAGTTGCTGATTAAAGGATTTTATTTTAGGCTTTTCATTTGCAGTTTTATTGTTAAAAATTTTAAATTGTGGTTGTAAAATTTTTGTGTTTAATATGTTAAATTTTTATTTTTACGATATTTTAGTTAAAATTTTAACAACTTACAAAAGTTATATTTTAATAATTTGATGGACAAATCAAAATGTTATTTTATTTATAAATAATTTCGTAAATAATAAATAACATTATACAATTTCATTGTCCTTTATATATATTTTTCATACCTATCTTAATTTCAAATACTAATTAAAACACATTTTCTGCAGATTGTTATATCCAGTCATTTACTCTTAATTATGTATAGAATAAAATCTTAATTTAGATAGCTACATTCGAACTAATCTTTACCAATGAGATGAGTTTTTTTCTTTTCTTCTTATTTTAAATTTTTTTATAACGACCATTGTTTTGAATTCCAATTCTCTACTGTATCATTATAAGATTTTCGTATATTTTTCATTTAATTAGTAGCAGGTTTTAAATAAAAATAATAAAAGCAAAATCATGCACTCTAAGAATATTTTTGTTAGAATTTACTTCTCAAATTGATATAGATTACAGACAAAAATAACCAAGAATTGTCACACTATAGAATATATTATGTAATTAACAGATTAGAGTAGTAATGTTAAAAAACTCACAAATAATTGTAATTTCTCAATCAATTATAAAACTTTTACATATGAATTTTATAAAAACATTATACATAAAAAGTAAAGAATCTAAAAATATATCAAATTTTTAGGTCCTCTAGCATTGAGGACCAAGTAGTGTGTTTCATTACTCAACATTATATAACAGCAAAATGTAATCTAACGAATTTTCATATATGGTTTTATGAAAAACAGGACATTAATATTAATACATAAACCGGAAATTTAAATCTAATATTAAAGTTTGTATTAATTTTATAAATAATTCAGTAACCAAAATAGAGTTAAGGTGAAATTAATATTTAAAAAAAACCATCGCCAAGTTATAAATTTTAAAGAAAAAAAAAAATTGTTCATTAAATAAACACCATTTTATTATATATATAAATATATATATTTATATTTATATAATATAAAATTATAATACTTATCCACTGCAAAGTGTTAATAAAATAAAAAATACAAAATTAAATTTTAAAATCGCACCAAATAATAATATTATTCACTCAGTTGGATTTTTGTTTTGCTGAATTCATTATTCCAGAACATAAATAATTTATACAACACAGAAAAATGTTAAAATAGTAGCAAGGACTAAAAATATTTTCTTTATTCCTTTTCCTTTTTTTATATAATGATTTATATAAACTTATATCTTTATTTGGTGTATAAAATTGAAGATTTTTGTTGTTTATTCTCTTCCCGGGTATAAAATACATTCCAAAAATATAACAAAAAAATAAAATACTAAAATATCTTTCAAATATTTCTTTTATCATATTTTGGTCGCGCGAACAAATGTCTACGACAAACCCAGCAGGACTTTTCTCCTGGGTTTTCAATTCAACTCAGATTACTTATGTATCAAATTGCACTCTGGTGTCAACTTGAGAATATTTTATAAATTTTTGAAAAATAATTTTTGTCATAATTTTTGTTCATTTCATTTTTTTTTTTGTTTTTTATTTGCTTTTTATTTTCTTGGCAACATTACGAAGAATTATTTTTTTGTATTGTTGTTGTGGAAAATGATGTTAGGCAATGTTGTATAAAACATTATAATAGTAGAATTATAAACGTTTATTCATAATGAAAAGTCAGATAATATTAAACTTTAGATTTTATGAAATTATCATATAATATTTTTAATTGAAATATTTAATTTCAAATAAATTATTTGAAATATTTCTAATTTTTAGTAACATTTCTATTTTCAAAAGTTTGCAAATATTTGGTCCGAAACTATTACCAAATCAATTGTAAATAATTTGATATTTAACTTTCAATATATTAGTAGTGACGTACTCGTAGAGACCGAGAAATCAATGTCGCAGTAAATTGACTCAGCTTTAAATTTGGAATGGGAACAGTTGAGAATATTTCCTGACAACAATTAGAAACTATAAACTTGTTCTTATGGTTCGGAATCCATATAAAATTAGTGGGTTAAATTGCAATAAAATGTCATGGAACCTGTTTTAGGAGTGATTATATATAAGATATAAAAGGCTTAAACACCTGCAATGTTACATTTAATCGACATAGATGACGCGGGTAGATTAAGACCGTCTTCTAGACTAAATGCGTTCATGAGAGAGGTAATTAATTGGAATGATGTGTTCTCAGGTATAATAGTGGAGAGTACAACTGAAACTGAACCTCGAGGTCTAAATGACTGGAAAGTTTTGTTTTTCCTACTATACTTCTATCCATCCAACCACCTAATATCAATATGTCTTTCTTCCTCAAGGAGGTAATTGCAACAAGTTTATAGCTTTTTACATACAAACTGACTTCAGGAATACAATTTCATAAACTTAAGAAAATTGAAATGAAGCCAATTCAAATTTGTAATATATTTTTAATATATATACCACCGTATACGAAAAATTTAAAATTAAAATAATTTTAATTATATATTTATCAATGCAGAAAAACTAAGCTAAACTAAATAGCAAACATATTCCTATATCAATAGCAATAGGTCATTGTCATAGTTCGCAGTGAACTTTAAACAGAATTTCTTATAAAAAAGTTTTAAAATTATTTCTTTTTAAGATATATTTTTCATATTTCATTTTAATAGAATCCTGTAATCTGTAATTATAATAATCCCAGATTATCGGAATTGACGAGTTTATAAGTCATCCTGGCCACAGATAAAAATTAAGTGAATATATAAAAATTATGTTTTACTACCACTAGCTTGACTCTGTTAATTATGTTGACCAAAAGTCAGGGTTTAGTAGATTTTTGTTTCAACAAAGTCTCTTATAAATATCAAAATAGCTCTTGGTACCACTTTTATAACTAATTATATTAACAATAATGATCAGGAAATTTACTTAATGTTGTAGTCGCTAACTTTTGTTGTAAATTGGAAAAAGTAAGTTCCTAAACAATTTTCATTATTATTTGAATATTATTTTTATTTCTGTATGTAAACTGTGCGTAATTATATACAACTAGATTTTTATAAATAGTACGAGAGAACTAAACAATTTTCTTATAACATTTTATAACAATATTGCTACCATATATCAAAATATAAATTTACTTATATCAATAAAAATTTAGCAATCTTAATCTGCTAACAGAAAAAAAAAAGTTCATTTTGATTTATTAAATTTCCCAGACAAAGAAAATTCTACACATTCCATTCTCCTTTTTTATTTTTATTACTATTTTTTGTTATCTAATAACTTAAATCGTATAAATGTGATTATATTTTATTGTATATCTAGATTTTATACTAAAGAAAAATGAAAAATTAAAGATGGAAAATCTATAATATTGAAAAATTCTAATAAAAAAAAAAGGAACGACAACATCGAAATTCAATTTTAGAAAAATAAGTTTCAGCGGTGTTTTTTTTTTTATTTTCCATTTTCTTTAACTATACATTTAATTTCTATAAATTTCTTTATTTTGGCACACTTCAGTGAAATCAATTTTCTTTGCCGCCACCATTGTCCTTTTTCCTTTGCCATAAATTGTCAAAAAAAAACAATATAAAAAAATTATATATATAAAATTTAAAAATATCAAGAAATGAAAAACCAAAAAGGACGAAAAATATGTATATATATGTAATAGCTAAATATTTTATATATTATTTAAAATAAATTGTATTCTAGATAAACAGAAAATGATGATTTTTTAGTTTCAATTTGAATTATTTATCTATGAATTTGAAATTAAAGTGAGTGGGTCGCCGATCGTTGATTATGTATATATGAATAAAAGATTGTTGTAAAATGTTGGCGGGTATGTTGCGGGAACGTTGTTATTGTATGATAACGAAACAAAAGTTTTCCAAAAAAAAAAAAACACACACAATCTTTTTTTTTTTTTTTTTACATAATTTTTTTATTTTGTATTTATTTAAAATTAAATAAAAGGGAAAACAATAAATTTTATCCAAGAATGTTACTTTAGGGAAATTATATTATGTGTTTTTTAAATTATATAAATATTTTAAATTGTACATAATTTAGAAAATTTATTTCAAATTAAGAAAAAAGCTACTTTACTTATGTAAAAAATATTTTGCATTTATTGAAAATATTTATATAAATATTTTCTTACTTTATTGTTAAATATTGTAGAAAATTGTTTAGTTTAAAAAATAAATTGGACAAAAATTTATTAAGGAAATTTTATTTTATATTATTCATAAAATTTATTTCCTTAAAAGCTTTTAGTTTTATTGTAAAGGAAAATGAATTCCATTTGCTTATTAAAATACAGTATTACAAACAATCGGGTAAATATTTGATAAAAAAAAAAAATATTTAGAAAAAATCGTTTTTATTTTGTTGGATTTAAATAAATTAAAGTTTTGCCTTTGTTATTAAACTCTACAACTTAATACAATGTTACATAAATGAAATTAACTTGGCAATACAAAATTATTTCATGGTTTTGTTACTATATTTACGTTCCAATTAATTTTTAAGATATGTAAAGTTACCCATACATTGTACAACTTGTTTATGAATCGGGTTGTAAATTATACCAAACACGAATTTTAACTTTGTTTACAACCGATATTACAAAAATGTGTTTTTTTTTGGTAAAAAAGACATAAAAACTATTTGCTCTCGTATTTTTAGGTTAATGTCAAAATGTAAAAAAAAATCTACTAAAAGTTCGATGAAAAATAATTAATAATTAAACAATAAAAAATATTAATAACATATAAAAATATAAATAAAAACATAAAACGTAAAGAAACGTGACTTTTACTATGCAATTTCTCCATACAACTTTCAACCATCAACTTACAATTTTTTTTTCATAATTCTGCAACCGATGTGTGGTTGTCAAACGTGTGGCCCACAAACGATTCAACTTAGCAACACATTGGTAAACATGTTGTATAATGTAGGGTCAGCATAAACATCTGAAAATATTATCTAATTGAATAAGCAATGTAATGATTTGAAGTAAACTATATCTATAATTGCATTCTTTAAATATATATTGAGAAATTATTTCTATAATCTGCATCTTTTATTACGTACGTAAATAAGTTACAATGAGCTCTAAGACATAAGTTTGGGTATGGCAACTGGAGAGATAATTAAGTAATAAGTAGGCAGTTTATCAAATATAACCTGTCAGACGCATATCATCCTTTTCTATTTCTGCGTACATCAATAATATTGCCATGAATATTGCTCATAATGTGCGCTTTAGATTTATTTTGTACCTGTAAATTATAACAAGCTGAGCAAATAAGAATATTTTAAACAAACTCAGTTCAAATAAATTTCGTTAAAATAAAATTGAATAAAAAAACGAAAGCAAAAACTATTTATTTATTTTGTTTAGAATTATTAATTTGAAATTTCCGCTAAACAAATTTACATAAACTTTCCACAAAAATTTAAAGATAAAATGATTAAATTTATCTAAATTCACATCAAAAAATTAATAATATTGAAATTTTTCTAAAAATATTTCTTTTTCTATTTCATATTATTCATTCGTTATTTTCTCCCAATATAAATTTATATATTATTTATTCTACATAAGTTTTAAAATATAAAATATTCTACAACAAAAATAATAATAATAATTTAGTTTCTAAAAAAAAAAAAAATTTATATAAATTTGTTTGTTTTTTCTTTTTATGTTTGACCAGTTTTGACTACAATAAATATTTGCATATTTTTCTATCATGTTATAATACTGCACCCACAAAATGAATAACATTCTCATAAATAATCCTTAACGGCCATAATAACAAATATCCTATTTAAATATTATATAGTCCTTCTTGTTATATTACATATACATATATATAAATATATTGTATAACAATAACTTTTTCTAATGTTATACAAAAAAAAGGATAAAAATCATTTATATAAATTTTTGAGCTTTAATGCAATTCAATAAAATACTTAATGTTTTGACCAAAATTAATTTTACTTCATAGTTATAAATATAAATTCTATTTTTCATATAAAAATATATGTAGTTATTTTCAAATAAATGTTAGAATTCAATTTATAACATTTATTGATTTATATATATATATTTTTTAAATATAAGGTAATTCTTTGAACTTGTGTCTTTATTATGTCGTCTCTATATATAAAAGTTTTCCTATTTAAGTAAATTCACAAAATTGTATGCAAAAATTTAAATACTCCTAGATATATGCAATTTTTATGCTGAATGGTTGTTATATATAGAAAAATTGAAAATGAAAGAATAATAAAAAGGATTATATTCGTTGTATATTTAAAGTACATACATAATATTATATTCGTATTATGTTCAACTCACCTCATATATAAAATGTAATAGTATAGTCAAAAATTCTTAAAAATATTTCAAATGACATAGCAGGATGCTTCAAATTGCTAAATTATAACCATTATTTTAATATTTTATGTTAGAAGTGGATATTTATTTTATTGGTGGAATAAATTTTATATTCTTCTCTAGTGTAATTTTTCCATATAGACTTTAATAGTTTCAAATATCTAGTGTAAGTAGTGTAGATATATGAATATCATCATATATAATAAAGTATAGAGAAAATGCTGAAAAGTAAGTAACATAAAAAATTGATGAAAATAAAAAATATTTAATTTATGTGTAAAGATAAAAATATAAAAAAAAAAATATAATCATTTTTCAAAATAGAATATGACTTTTTAAAATGGAATGAATTTTAATACTTTAATTCAAATTATTATGAATTATGTATCTAATATTTATAAATAATTATATTCTGAAATTCGATTTTATTAATTGATGATAATGAAAATAATTGACTGTTTTATCTGATTTATTTTTATAGAATTTTGTGTTAAAAAAATCAATATATTAAAGAGATTTTTCAGTTTTCAATCAATTACAAGAACAAATAGTAAGTGAGTTTGTGTTTATTAAATCAAAATATCTGGAATACTTAGTTTTACCATTGATTAATTATTTAGTCAATGGTTTTACTTTAAACATTTTACCTAATAAAGTGTCGTTCGTAATTATTTACTTAATATTAATACTTGAATTTACAATGCAAAATCTAAATCTCATCTTTAACCAAGAATCAAATACAGCGTGCAACGTAAAAGCTAATAAACTAGAATTAGCAAGATAAGGGGCTAAGGATGATACTTTAGAAACTTATCAAATAGAATATCCCATGATATATATTAAAGAATATGCGTTAAGTCTAAACAATGTAACCTTCTAAGATCACAGAACGATTCTTAACAGACAAAACTGTTCTAGAGAACCCTGAATCCTAGAAAGATAAGAATTTTTTTTAAAATGAAAAGCTGTAGAAGAATGCGGTAAAGAAGGACCACTGCTTCAACATGCATAGGATGTGAAATATTTACTGTGCCACTGTTCAGTCCAACCAAGAATATTCTGCATTTTGGTAAATTTATTTCTAGACAATGTAGAGGAAGCAGGGTGCCCGACACGCTACAAGGAAAAAAAATATGGTAAAATGGAGAGTAAAACAGACTTTTTAATAAGGCTTTAGTGCATGGGAGTAACTATCCCCCTATCCTTTAAAACCAATCAACCAAGAACGAAATTTTCTTTCTTATGATTATTATTAAAATAAACTACAAGAAATTCTGATTAGATCTGTAAATTCCATTGTTCTATCTCAAAGAGAATGTTACGGCTTTGATTCTGATTTTGTACATTGATATTCTCATTCGAATTTAAGATGGATTTGAAACATTTAATTTCAATATGAACTAATAATTGGACTTAAAACATATAAACAGTGTGGTGAATTGAAACTTATATTTTTGTTAACGTACTACTTTAAACATTCTATTTCTATTATTACAAATTAATTTATCGAAAATATTTTCATTTTCAGCATATTATAATAATTTCAAAAAAGCCACAAATTCCATAAAATTTCTTCAATCTTCACATAACATCAGCAAAAATATTTATAAACTATATAATTATAAAAACAATATATAAAACTGAAAATAAACATTTAAGATACCAGTTTTCTGATAAAAACTAATTGAGCAATGATAAAACTTATAATTAAGGTAGTTTTCTTTTATTATTTATTATTATTATACTGAGAGTTTCTATCTACAAAACGAATAACTAATTTATTAAGTACATTACCAACCACAAAATTTCAGAAGAACAACTAAAAAAATATATTATATTTTTTTTTTTACATTTCAGAATTTATTGCAAAATGACAAAACTTTTCCAAAAACTTTGCAATTTCTCCGCTGGTTTTTTTTTTTTTATTTATTTATTTTTAATTTAAACGCTATAAAAATATATATAACCGTATCAGATTTCTCATTATTTTTCATCGTTGATGAAAAATAAAACTTAAAATAAAAATCATTGAAAATCATCATTATTATAGCTATCTATTTTTTTTTTTTTTTTTTGCATTACGTATAATTTCTGTAAGAGTAAATAAATTAAGAAATAAAATAAAATTTTAGTTCATTTAAAAATATTAATGTTTTTCTTATAAAATAAAGTTTTGAGAAATAAATTTACTCAAGGGTATAATTATATAGTGGGTAGTTAATAATAAGCGTCTACATCTGGTTTACAAGTAATTATTCAGCAAAATTAATAAAAAGTTATTTATATCTTAGAAAAGTACTATACAAAACGTTTTTAAACATCAAAAAACGAAATTACTTTTTGGGATATTCAATTATTAATATTTTTTGCGGTATACTTCATAATTATTTTTCCCAATCGGCTTTGATTTCTAATCTGGGATAATTTTGTTAATTGTAAGAAGTTTGGTTGAAAATAATTTACTTCTCTTACATAATTATAAATTTGATTATATCCGTTTTTATTCCCGTCAAAACTGACAAAGCCTACACGTTTAAATCATGATAAAAGTAAGATATTTGACATTATTTAAATAATACCTAAATATAATAAAGTTTTGTCATTATATTTAAAGTTTATTTTAAGGGGACATCAGAAGGATTTCAATTGTGATTTTCAATTGAACCATGTTTTTTAGGTATAGATTTTTAAAAAGTTTCTTTGATTAAATTACATACAACTTTTACTTATATTTATATTTGACTGCAAAAGAATTTAATTTATAAAAAACCGCAATTAAAAATCGAATTTTTTATATTCTTTATTATATTAATTAAGTATGTCGGGATTATAAGAATAATTTAATTTTTATATTTTATATACAGATAATTATCATTGCGTAATTGGAAACCACATTTACGATACCGCAATAATACAAGATATTACACAAAATATTAAAACCTCAGTAGCATTTTCAATCCAACGTAAATTCCTATGACTTGTGGCAAGTGGCAACACTTTCTTTTAGGTGGTGAATATTATAATGAAACATAATAAAATATTAAATTTTAAAATGACTACCAAAAACAATATAAAAAAAATTATTACCAGTAATATAGAAAAAATATTTAAAACTAGAAAAAATTCTAACGTTTGCAACTTTATTTTCTAACAACAAATGTGTAATTATTAAAAGCTTGTTGTAATACAAAGTTTCTTCACTATAAAGAAATAAAAATTAGTAATTCCAAATTACATTATACATATATATACTAAAAGACTTGTATCATTGAGATGAAGATGGCAAGGTTTGAACCCGGGTAGTAGCGCCATTTAACAGAAGAGAATGATAATGACGAAATATTCTGAGCACAACAGAATTTTTAACAGTACCATGACAGGAATAGTAGGAGAACAGACGGTTTACAGTTGCATAACAGAGGGTTTAACAGCAGCTTGACTAACGTATGTATCAATTACATAAATGTATCCCCAATAAATAGTCCAATGTAAATAAATAAATAAGAAAAATACTAAAATTTATTTTTCTAAAACTATACTTTCTGGTAAACTTGATATTATATATTTAAATTATATATTAAGAAATAAAATTAAAATAATAATCAATATACGAAAAATTTGATATCTTAAGAACTTTAATAGCATTATTAAAAATTCCGAAATATAAAATGAAAATATAAAATTATTCGCTAAATATAATTTTCCATTACCCAAAAAAAAAAAATCAGTATCAAACATAAAAAATATTAATATACTCAGGATTTTAGTATGGTTTGTCCTTGTCCTTGATTTTATAAATATATTTTGTGAAATTTAAATTGAATTACCCGGAAATCTTAATAGCCTACGCCCTACGGCAAGAAATTTTCGTAATAAAGTAAATACAAAAACAAAAATTATATTTTCTTTAAAATTTTAAAAACAAAAAATTTAAATTAAAAATTTATCATACAAAATAAATTCAATTACTTTTAAATTTTTTTTTTTTTAATAATTTATTTTCATTAATTATTATTTTACAATCAATAAATAAAAAATGTTTTGTTTTTTATGTATTGTATTTTAAAACAATTTGTTCGAAATATGTTTCCATTAATTTTAAATAAAAATAACATAAATATAACATGAATAGTAACATACATACAAAAAAAAAACACAATACAAATCATATCTTACAACCAAATATATGAAAAAAGGATATTTTCTAACGAACAAAAGCTGAAAATTTGTTGGCGCACAGTTGAATAATAAATCCCCGTAGATTTTTTTTTTTGTTTGTATATTTGTTTATGTTTTTTTTTTATTTTCGTCCTAAACGTGTTAACCGAAAATCCAATTTAAAATAAAATCTTAAAATGATTTATGTTTCGTTATAGTTTTTCTGTACCAAACACTAATATTTATGCAAATTTGTAATCATTTTTATTATTTTGGTTTTTGTACTATTTTAGTTTTGTCATATAATAGGGGATAAAAGGAAAAGGGATTCAATTTTGTATTTAGTTAGACAGGCTTTAAAAATTCCATAATTGTAGTATGACCCTAAGAACATACTCGTACAGTATGAGTATGTTCTTGGCGATATTTTTCTAGTATTTCGTTTAAAACTAAAGGGATTTCCCTAAACTAATTTATGTAACAAGAAAATTGTGAATTTCTCGGATGATCAAGCGGCTATCAAAGCACTGGCAAACAGATCAATTAACTGTGAACTGGATTTTTAGTGTCGAACTGTCCTAAGGCAAGTGAAGGCAAATAATAATAATATGCTTATTATTTGGTCTCCTGGTCATATGGATATACTGGGTAATGAAATGAAAAATGAATTGGGTAGAAATGGTGCGATGAATACCAGCCTACCAAATTTACAGATCGGTTACTGTTTAAACAAAATAGGTTAGAATGTGTGGGGCTGAACAGTTGTCTCCACACAAAGCTGTTCTGGGGTTAACCCTAATGATAAACAATCGAGAAGTATTCGAAATAGGACCAAACCCATGCTCAGAATATACACAGAAATAGTTACGGGTCATTTACTATTACGTAAGCATACCGTGCTAAGACTTACAATGGAAACCGCTTGTAGAGGTTGTGCTGAACATGCCTCCACTGTGTAATAAAAGATTAAAATATTTCGGTTTTTATTTTGCAGGATATTTAATAGTAGTAAGTAAGGAAAAACCTGCTAACCAGATAAACTTTATAAAAGAAGTGGGATGGGACGATTCGTGGTGAAAATGAGTTGCATAAGGGGGTATAATTGACCGTATGGTATAGGTATGAGGTTTGGCCGCTTCCATCCCCCCCTTCACAAACCAACCAACCAATTGAAAAGCAAATATGAGTTTTACAACTTTAATAGAAAATGTAGTAAACGAGGGCGAAATTGTTTGAATAAAAACTCAATAATAATTTAATATATTTATGTAAATATCTAAAATTCAATTTGACAATGTTATAATTCTTAAAATTTCAATATTTGCTGTATTATTAGTTTCGAGTGCCGAGTTACCAAATATGTGAATATTGGATAGACCAAAACTAAAATTATTATTTTAAATTTTGTAACAAAATTTTATAATTTGAGTGATATAACTTGGTAAAGCAGCATAAACAATCCTTTAATTTATATATCTAAAATCTGGATAAAACATTTATTTTTTCCTACATAAATCATATAAATTTTATTTCTGGGAATTATTGACTTTAAATTAAATAACTACTGGCATTCATGTTCTTAATTAAAAATATACGAATATTTAAATAAACAATATTTACATTAAAAATCCCAAAACTTACTAATTTATAGGATTTTTTTTTCAAGTTGAATAAAATTTAGGAATTTATTAAAATAACTATAAATATACAAATATTTTTTAAGGTGTACATATTTATAAATATTTTTATTATAATATATATAAATACTGTTAAGTCAAATTCCATTTCAAAAACATATCCTTAAAAATATATAAATTTATCCTATGCAAATCTATTTTTTATGTTACAAAAACGACCGAAGGTTCAAAAACATATGGGTAACTAAACTAACTAAAAATAAGATAATATTTCCCATCTGGCAAAATATTATGTACGATACTATTTATATAATAGATGAAAATGCGGAAGGAACAAAAAATTCGTTTCTAAATCCTTTTTGAATGAATGTGACAGGATTTAAGTATATTTACAATCGTCCTATATATACATATATTTTTTATATATATGTAAGACGAAATCCTAACCGTTATTTTAGTAATTTTTGAAACCATTTTCAAGGAAAATATCATCAGAATTTAAAGCCTTTGCGAATATTATTACTTATCCAATATTTTGTTTTGTAGCAATAAGGAAAATCTACGCGATGTTAAATTTTTTTTTTCCTTGCATTTAGAGAAGTTGAAAATTCCATATAAATTTGTGGTTTTATTATATAGCAAGCAGAAAAAAACATAAAATATATTACGTTCAGAAGGTAATATAAACCCATAGAAATGAATTTATTTTTAGATTTTTGTTTTGATCATTATATTGCAAATTTATGAAGGAAAACATAAAAATTATACAATTTTTTCTGAAAATACTACAGTAAGTCTAATTAATTTTTCCCTTTGTTGCTATGAAATAAAGCTTAAGCTTCACCCACAATAGTATGAATTATGCAAGCTTCCTTCAGAAAATATTATTTTCACATACATAAGTTTTCAATGAAAAACCAATTTTGCCATAGCCTCGCATCAGTTTTGCAGATTAATTATTACATAAAAAAAGTATAATTCGTATTTTAAAAATAAAAATGAAAATTAACAATATTTTGAGGTATTGTCCATTTCCTAACAAATTTAAGGCCTTTATGAGATTAGCTATATTCAAATTAATTAAATTCGAGAAATTGAATTAAGTTTTCTTTCTTTAACATGTTTGTAATTATAACTCGCAAAATCGAATAATGTTAGCTACAAAAATATAAAAAATCTCCTCAAAAAAAAATGTGCTTAAATTTTCCGGAAATTTTTATATTGAAATTTTGCGGAAATTTTTATATTACAGAATGTTACTTACAAATAAATAATTTACTCCGATTTAATGGAAGAAAAAACAAGTTCAATATATCGAAGGTTCATTGTATATTATTAAATGCAACTTAGATTAACTTAAAAAAGCTATTTTTCATTTGAATAAAATTTTATATTTTATTACAATTGAACTGAAAAAAAAATATTTTAGAATTCTGTTATACACAAAAAGAAAAATTAACTTTTATATTGATTTCTTGTACATATATACATTTTCCGAATTGAGTTTTTCACATTTTCTCTTAATTTCTTTTAAAAAAAAATTCGAGTTTATTTAAATTTTGAAATTCAAAATTATCAATAAAAAATCCAATTAATTTATACTTAAAAAAACAATCTGCCGTGTATTAATTATGTAAATATAATAATTAGTAATTTACCAAATTAAGAATTTCATATTTTCTCATTCTCATTAACCAACCAACCATTTGACCATTTTATATGATTGTACAATTTTTTATATATACATATCCTGTTTTTTTATACTAAAAAAACATAGTCCTTAATTTGAAAATAGAAGTCGTTTACATAAATGTACAACAAAAAAAATAACAAAAATTTTATTTCATCACAAAACTATGAAAAATGTAAAGAAAAATTAGTAAATAAAATGCCATAATGTACCCACACAATAGTTCCTTTTATTCAGTGTGCAGTTATATGTATTTATGTATATATATATGATTTTTCCGTACACTACTCAATGAATATCCTGTGAAAATCAAAAAAAAAAAAAAAAAGACTATGAAAAGGAGGACCGAGAGATGGCACATAAAAAAAAATATATAAAAAAAAACAACAGTGAAAAAATTAACCCATAAATCTCTTGAACCTTTTATACATTCTTTTGTGTTTAGGAGTTGTTGTTTTTTGTTATGCTTTTGATGGTACACATTGTACATATAGATGAAATGCATATATACAAACACATATACATACAAAATAGGAACATATATTTCAAAAAAATATTCAGATTGAATTAGAACAGTGGTTTTCAATGTGTGCTCCACATTCAAAACTCCTTCTAAATTTACAATTTAGAAGATTTTGTATTTTTTTCTTCTGAAAAACAGTCTATATTAGCTGAATGGGTCATTACTAAATTGAATTACATACCTGAAACTTTCAATGCACCGTCCTTAGCACTAGCGCAATTAAATTGAAAATTTAAGTTTGGATTCAGTTTGGATTCAAGGAAATCACTATAAATTTGACAGCATTGAAAATCTTGACGAGTATACTGTTGTCTCTGATGTGATTAAAGAATATGTCGTTGAGCATCTAAAAATGATAAAGATGAAATTTTTAACTAACTGAGAAATTTGTGTCTTGATTCGCAACAAATTCCTAGTTTACAAATCAAAAAACTTCTGCCTAATAAATAGAGTTTAGTTGCATACAAATATTTTAAGGTTCTGGTCCCAGTTAGGTGCAGATTTTCCTTCTCTTTCTAATCGCACAGTTTAAAAGTTATTGCCATTTCTGCCTAATTAATGGTGTTTAGTTTTATGCAAATCTTTTAAGGTTCTGGAGTTCTGGTCCCAGTTAGGTAAATAATTTCCTGCTATTTCTAACCGTACAGTTTAAAAGTTATTGCCATTTCCGATTACATATCTTTGTGAATCAGGATTTTCGTCGTAATACTTTACAACTTCTAAACCAAAATACAGGAACATATTTAATCCTGAGAATGACACCAGATTTTCAAGCTCCTTGCTTACATTATTCTTTAACTTATTTTTGAGATTGGTGCTCTGCATTTGCGTAGTCCATTAGATTGAAAAAAATTGAAAACCACTGAATTAGAGTAAAGAAATATAAAATTATATATAAAAAATATAGAGTCAAATTGAAGTCAAAATGTCATCCTGGAATATTTTTTTTTTTATGATATTTTATTTTTGTATTTGTATATATGTATGTATGTGTTGTGGTAATGTCCAGTATTTTTCACATAACTGAATTTCAACATATATAATAATAATAAACTATAAAAACATAAATAAAGTGAATATCTGCAAGGACTTGAGAATTTCCACTTATAAAATGCGAAATTATATTCAAGTTTTGTCCTTTTGTACACATATAGAATTTTTTTTTTTGTTATCCTGTGTACAATTTCTATTGTTTGAAAGTTTTGTTTTTTTTTTTTTTCTTATTCATTTTGAAGTAATTAAAATGACAGTTACTTGTTGTTATTTTATTTTTCTGAGTTTTGTTTATTAAGTGCGAGTAGAAGATTGTGTGATTATTATGAGGTCATTTGTATATAGTTCATTAAAATTTACTATGCAGATAGTACTGTAACGTTTTTGTGTTGTAGAATATATAACTACAGGCCCAGTATCAGAGTATTCAGGTTAAATTATTATGCAAATCTAAAAAAAAAAACATTCTAATTAAAAACATACTAATTTCGAAATTGAAATCAAAATTATGAAAATATCATAAATAAGAAAATCTTTAAAATAGTTTTTAAAATATTTCAGAGTGTTCAAATATAATTATTTATGAATACTATACATAAAAAAAAATTATGGCCGTATATTGTAATCTTCATAATTCGTTAATTTATTTTTCACATTAGACAACATAATTTCACGATTTTTTTTACCACAAATTAGCCTTCTTATGTCACACATCTTTCACCTCATACTATAATTGATGCAAATTGTAATCTGTAATTGTAATTCTTATGTCACACATCTTTCACCTCATACTATAATTGATGCAAATTGTAATCTGTAGTTTTGGTCGCATATAATTCCATTTTTACCATTGGTTTTTGATTATCAATTTCAATATACTTTAAGATTTTAACTATAATTGTATGTTATTTACATTTAATTCCGTCAAAATTAATGTCGGTTCAGAAAAAATTTGCCTAAATTTCCAACAAACAAAAAAAGAAATATTACAAGATTTACAATATCCATAAAAACCTTAAATAACAATTTCAAACCTTATTACATTTAAATAAGAACACAATAAAATTGGGTCTTTTTTTGTATATATTTGAATTTTTATCATTTTTTTTGGGATTATTTGCATATACACAAAAAAAAGATCACCTTTTTTTTATATATATATCGATTGGCTATACACACCTTATTATTATTACTTTATCCATTTTAAGTGTTCAAAATAATCTTTTAACCCTACATTTAACCAATTTCTACATATCTCTATCATGTCTTCCAATTCTACAATTTCTTTCTTTATCTCGACCAAACAATATCTTCAAATAATTTTAAAGAAAAATCACTATACATAAAACATATAAAAGTCCAATTCTAATTTTCGTTTAAAGGACGATTTATATATATATAATATAAAAAAAATGTATATAAAAAATTTCCTTAAAAAATTAAACATAAAATTATATGTAAAGATGCCCTTTTCCAATATCGTATATCATTGCAACACCATAAAGCATATAATCTATTTGAAAAGGATTCGTTTAGGAGCACACCAACCATATATAAAGCAAAAAAGGATCAAAATAAAAGTATAGAAGAAAAAAAAGATGAAGTTGAATGAAACTAAATTTCATAGAAAGATTGGCTTTAGTTAGATTTAATGACGATATTTTTGAATTAGTTAATAAAACTTTAAAGAAAGATTTCTTATTATTTCTTATTGATCTCATACTATAAAAAAATGTTTAAATAAAATTTCTTTTTTTGTTAGTTTCTTAAATTCGTATTTTTACTTTCCTTATCAAATTCTTAGTCCTTTACCGATCTGTTACTTAGGATTTTTGTCTGTTAATTTTAGAAATATACCGAAAAGATTTATATATGAAGTTATAAGGATCGATTTTTTTAACAAACGATAAAGTAAACCGTGCTGAAAACATTTAATTTAAAACAAAAAATTAAATAACATTAAAATCCAAATTTCGTAGAAATTTTTTTAAAATAGTATATTTTCGAGAAGAAAATAAAATATGAATTACATTGAAGGACCAACATGAAAAGCCGTGGGATATAATTACCTCTAATAAATAAACAGCCGCGCCCAGGTTTCCATAGGAGGGACCATCAAAAAGAAGTGTTTTTTTTCGTTTGATTAGTTAAGTTTGTTCCCATACGAGCAATAATCATAAGTTCCTTTTGTCCCTTCATTTTTGTGTACAGAGAGGTGGTTATTTAAGGCCCGCCTAGGGCTCTGTGAGTAGTACACCTGCACAGATACGATTTTGATAATCAGACCACATTAAGAGCTAGATCCTAGTATAGAGATATAATAATTCAAACACATAATAAATAGTATGGAATGACCAAATGAAATCATTAAACAGTGAATCCTAAATGTTGTATTGTACTAATGAAGTCTAACTTACTAATAAATAAATTCAACCCAAAGAAAACTGTCTCTTAAATGATAGGATAAAAATGTAACATAATTTTTTGACAAACCAGGACATGATAAATTATGTATAAGTCCCTAATTTTATTAATATCTCTGCATAAAAAATTAATATATTTACTATTTTGTTTTTGTTATTAAGATTTAAATGAATTTCTTTTAAATATCCTGCACAAAAAAAAATAGAAGAAAATTTATAGAAATTGATTTGTTAGGCAAATAATAAAAACTACTGCAACGATTTGTTGATAGACATAGAACGTGACCAGCAAAACTAAATTTTTATTAGGTAAAAGGCAATTTTTCATATATAGTAGTAAGAAATATACAAAAATAAAATAAATAATATAATAAAAAAGAAGATAAACAAATATTTTTAAATTAATTTTGTTTGTACAGATAAAAATGCACGTTTTATTTTCTATTTGCCATTTTATTTCTGTAGAATTTCCTGGTTATTTTATTCTTATAAAAAATATAATATAGAAGAAATTGTTAATATAAATATTTCTGATTTAACTGTAATTGAAAAAATACTAATCAATTTGGGCAAATTCCAAGTTTTAAAATTTATGTAAAAAATTATAATTAATTGATATTATTTTAAATTAAAAACCATTTAAAAACCTCTGTGACTTTTATCTAAAGAACAATCTGTTAAAAGTAAGATTAATTATAATTTAATTTAACAAAACAGAAGAGAAACTCACTTACATTTAAGATTTATTATATGGAAACATTGATTTTTAGAATAACTATAATACATTTTATATTTATTTCAAATTTGATTTAAAAACGAAACTAAATATAAAGAGAAACATCAAAACAAATTTGTGTATATTAATGAAAGCAGAGTATATTAATACTGCATTCAGATGGAGTACGCTAAGCAGGTTTGAATTGCGCGGAGATAGAAAACACTCTACTGAAAGCAGTAGATAATTCCTTAAGGAAACCACTATGACAAAAAATGTGATACATCTCAATCTATAATTATGATTTCGTATCTCATTCAAATAGTCTGGATAAATTTTCTTCAGGAAAATAGACATTGCGAAATTTCAAATAATTGATCAAAAGTACTGTACAAACTACTCCTTTCAACATAATAATCGAATCTCCTACTGTTATTAACATATGTTGTACTTTCGTTAAATATAAATTAAACCTATTAGCAAAATTCATGGACGAGTACAAAATATCTCAGTACAGAATGTCGGGCATAATAAGAGAAATACCTAATGTGCCTAACCGAATACTGTGTAATAGAAGAAAATTTCCATGATTTACGCAATATGGGATAAATTTTACTAGCAATTCAACTAATATGATACCACCAATTAACAGTATTGTTAAAATTAACACCTTAAAATTTAGCTTTTATCTTTCATATGTACCTAAAAATTGGTTCATTTATACATAAGTTTTATGCTATGCTCTAAGTAAGTAAATGCAAAACGTCTAACAATATCTTAAATATTCCTTTTACAAGAACTCCAACACATCATATTTTACTGAGAAAACATGCATAACCTTTAGGTATGGAAAAGTTTGTTTATCCAACAATTGTTTTTGATAGTTTTCTGCGCTAATAATAGAACTATCCATGTCAGTGCACAAATCTTTTAGCCCTAACCCTAAGTATGTGAAGGAATAGGAATTATGCCTCCTTTGTAAACCTTTTAATATTTATTTTTTATTTATTAGCATTGAAGAATTATATAAATTTCAGAGTTATAAAATATCCAATGTCAGACAAGTGATGTAAATTTCATCAATTAAATTATTTTTTTTTTACAAAATTGACATTATTATCATAAATAATAACTGACCTTATTTTCGGCGTTCTAAATTATTTTTGCAATTAACATTAATGTAGTCTGGTTATGTAAAAATCATATTTTTATTTTCCCAATTCACATATATAAACATTATTTCTAATATTTTAAGGTACATATTTATTATATACTTTCATTTATTTCATATTCGAAACATAAAAATAACACACAAAAAAAAAAAAGATAAATGTTGAAAGTATGTAAAATAATTGCATATTAGTGCATAAAATATGTGAACAAAAATTATATTTATAGAAATGAAATTGTTTCAGATTTATGATGTTCCTTTTGTGGCCAAGAAGGCGCAAAGCTTTTTATGTTATTATTATTTTGTGTACTTGTCTTACTAGCAAATATTTTTTTGGAAAACTGTCATTTCTTTTTCTTTTTTTAGTTTTAATCTTCAGGAAAATATCATTTTTTTATTATATTTCTTTTGATATGGAATATGAAAATGATAGCATACATATACAAAAGTAAAATTTATATGTGTATATGTAGTTGATGATTTATCAAGTTCTTGGTAACATTGTGTCGTATAGAAAGAATTCCATTTTTTTCTTATACATTTTATATAAAAATAGATTGTTTGTGTGTGGATATCTTATAAATGTATATAAAAGGGTAATAAAAGACTAGAGGAGGCGTCATTTAGTCGTACGTGATTACACAAGGTATACACTAAATTCAGTGACTTTTATGCTGGAATAGTTTAGTTGAATGTCATATTTCCTTTATATTATAAAAATATTCCTTTTTATACATAATTTTTAGCTTTTCTTCTTGAATTTTTTATAGTGCTAAAATTAAGGTATATTACATAGAAATATGTAATATTTGTTGTTATTGTTATTCTTTTATACATTGTATATTAATATTATATCAAATATGTAAGAATTGAAGAAGAAAATAAATGTTTTAACTACTAGAATGTTGTAAATAAAAAATGATTCAAGATTTATAAATTAAATCTTTAACATTTTTATTGTTTAAATTATAATTGTTACTGTCACCAAGAACAGTTTTTAAGAAAATTAATAAAATATTTAATATTAGTTCATGTATATTTATAATGCACATACAATGAATGGAATTCGGAACTGAAGTAAAAATGTTGCATAAATTTGTCAATTCGGGCTTCGAATTTTAATTCAGTAAGATACAAATATTGTTAAACAATGAATATGTGCCACGTCACACGATCCCGAATTGCCGACAATTTGTCATGTGTAATCCTAAATATGTTAATTAATATTAAGAACGTTTTGGAAAACAATTTACGCAGCGAACTAGGAAATTTGGTTGGTTTTTCAAGGTAATATTATTCTCTACTAAAATATTGGCTTCTATTCTATTTGGCAATATTATGTGCTACTCTCTATTACAGTAAGAGCTTAAGCTTTTGTCGGATTTTAAACTTCGGTTTTACGAATTATCTGGTTTCTCAGTGCAATCTTAAAGATAATCCTTCCTTAAAGTTAAGTTTAAACTTAAGTCGCAGATGGGTAGATCTTAAACTTCACCTTTGTCACATTTCTATTAATAGTTTATTTAAAAACACAAATAGAAAATAAATTCATAGGAAATAAAAGTAAAAACATTATCAATATTCATTCACAATTCTAAGCTTAGGTCAAATTTTAATTAAGAAACCATGTGAGCTTAAATTACAGGCTTAATTCACACAATCAATTTATTTCAGCTTAATGTCCACCCAGTTATTCTCAACATTCACAACGGCAATACGCTTTACCAAACTGTCAAAAAAAAGTTAAACCCATATTAAATATTCTTTAACTTTAATCCTTCCTTAAAGTTAAGTTTAAACTTAAGTCGCAGATGGGTAGATCTTAAACTTCACCTTTGTCACATTTCTATTAATAGTTTATTTAAAAACACAAATAGAAAATAAATTCATAGGAAATAAAAGTAAAAACATTATCAATATTCATTCACAATTCTAAGCTTAGGTCAAATTTTAAGTAAGAAACCATGTGAGCTTAAATTACAGGCTTAATTCACACAATCAATTTATTTCAGCTTAATGTCCACCCAGTTATTCTCAACATTCACAACGGCAATACGCTTTACCAAACTGTCAAAAAAAAGTTAAACCCATATTAAATAAATGGGAGTAGATAAACTGTGGATGCTTGAGTTGAAACATTCACGCAGTGCAGAAAGTTCGAAAAATTAAAAAGTCTTGCAGAAGTTATAAAATATTTAAAAAAAAAAAGCGGAGATATGGAAAGAGATATTATTTTCAATGTTTTTAATATTATGCTATTAACGAAAAAACACAATTTTAGGAATGCCTATAACGCCGTTGTAAATGTTGTTGCGTTTAAGCGCGGTGCCATTGTGAATGGTGTGAGAAACAGGGGGGGGGAGGGAGGTAAGTTCTCATTGTAAAATCGGATATAAATCTTTATCTTAGAATTATTTTGTACGTACACATCAAATGAACTACATCGAAACTGGTTTTGTTAAGTTATAACAAATGGAATGGTTTTCTGTAATCATCTATGTAATATTATGATCCTACTGAAAAACAGTGTAAAGCAAATATATGCTCTACAATATATGTACATACATATATAATGATAAGCTATTTGTTGCAATTCATTCCAAATTTTATTTTATACATTAATTATTTTTATGGTCCGACAAAATTTATGACAACCGATATAAATGTTACCAAAATATTTGATGACCTATGGTCCCTGAAAAAAAATATATAGTACAAACAGAGAGGAAGTTAATTTATCAATAAACCAAAAAAAAAAATCAAAAAAAAAACAATCAATATTCTTTATGGTTACCATAAAATTTTTACCCTTATTCTTTTATTTCATAAAAACTTTATTTATCAAATAATTTTTCTTATATTCATTTTTATTTTGTTGTTGTTGTTGTTGTTATTATCTCATTGGCGTGACATCATAAAATTTATGTAATAACAATTCATTTATAGATTTTTTATTATACAATTATTACAACTATATTTATTTTTTTTTCGTGGAAGAAAACTTTATTCACAAAAAAAAAATCTTAAAAATTCTTTGGTAAACAGAAAATAAAGAAAAAATTATAATTTTATTAGTGTCTGAATTGAAAGACAAAAAAAAAAGGAAAATTATGAAAATTCTACACTAACTATAATTTTTTTTTGCAGCCAATTCTCAAATAATAAAGAGCTGGAAAATTGGGAAATATAAATTTATATTTTTCTATATTTTTATGTGTTTTATTTTTCTTATTTCTTTGTCTTCGTTTAGTTATTTTTATTGATAACATAAAAGTAAATTGTTCGCTGTTCCGAGGTTTGTTTTACAATTTATAGCTAACAATAATTCGTTCAGTTTAATATCCCGTAAAAGGAGCAAAAAAATAACAAAAAAAAATCGAATATTTTCACATTTCATTTCTTGTATGTCTCAGAAATTATATATATATTTTTTTGTCGGTATATATAAGTGTCATAAGTTTTCCTTTGGCATTTTTACGAATTTATAATAATTTGCTTCGAAAAGACATCCTATAATAATAATAATAAAAATAATAAGAAGAACAAAATTGTAAGGATCGCGAAACAATTGACAATAACAAAAAAAAAAACATAGAAACTATTTATAAGTTTTGTATAAAAAAAAGGGAAATAGAAAAGGATGTTGATAACTACTTCATATATAGTTATGAATAGGAAAATTTAAAGATACAAAAAATTGTGTTTGTTGAAAATACGAAAAACATTAATAAAAAGAATTTTAAAAACTACTTTTTCTAAAAAATTTAAAATTGCTAAACTTTATCATAAAAAAAGCGTTCGTAATTCTAAACAAATTAACAAATTTTTCATATAGTTATGCTCCTTTTAATGGCAACATTAGTTAGTTAATAAAAAGATTCGTTAAGCATTTGGTCGGTAATATTAACTCGTAGAAAGTTAAGGCAGATTAAGGCAGGTTTTTTCAATAAATTTCAATATTTATTTTACAATTTCTAAAAATTATAAGATATTTCTAACATTAAAAGCAAAATCATGTAATAGAAATTTTTGATGTGTAAAAAATATATTTCATAAGTTAACTAATTTTTTTTAAACATTTAAATATTAATTTTTAGAAGAGGATGTAGTGACACCCTGTAACAAATAAATCCATTGTTTTAATTCAATATCTGGAGTGCAGATTTTAAATATATGTAGGTATGGCTACAACCGACTATCCCACAAGGATACTAAAGACGACGACCATATAAATTATTATTAAGAATGTTCAAAACTACAATAATAACTTCTAAAAAAATCATAATAAAAAAAAATCAATGAATCAATCTGATTAAAAGAAGTTTCTTTTTTTCGTTGCTAGGTGAACATTTCGAACAGATACAAATTAGATGTTTCTTCCATAGTAGTGAAGGATTCTAACTTATTAAAAACTTACCCATAGAACACAACCAATACTACTGCTAACTATTACAATCTATTACAATCTAATTCTAAGAATTTATCGAGAAATAATATTCAAGTTTTGTTCATTTGTTAATTTATACTAGTTCAAAAGGCTTTACTCTTTACAGTCGTATTTCTTGTCTAGCAATTTATTAGCGTTCTTTTTGACGGGTTGTCTAAATCTTTCTTGAAGGTTTCTTGCTAGATTTTTAACTTCACTACCCATCACGATGTATATTTATAGATCTCTGTGAAGGTCATCATTTCTTATAAATTTCTATAATATTATTTTTTTTTCTGAAATCGCGCTGTATTATATTTAATTTGCATTGAATGGTGCCAGATATGGATTGTTGCATTATCACTTGTTTTTAGAGTAATAATTTGTTTTCTGTTGATAATGAAGAATTTCTTCTTAAACAGATATGTTAAAAAAATGAAGAATAGAAACAGTGAAGAATTTGCAAATATATCAGACAGCACACAACGAGTTAAATAAAAATGTATAGAATGCATTCTTGGAAATGTTAAATTCTTCATTAATATTTTTTATTAATTAGTTTTAACTACGATAGCAATTCATTCTAATTCATTCATTCACACTATAAATATTTAACTACGTCTCCACTCTGTATTCTTTTGCTTGCCAATACTTTAGCTTGCCAGTTAGAATGAAATTAAAATGTACATTTTTTTTTACGAAAATGAAATTTCAAAAAATTATTCTAAAACCATCTATAAATATGAAATGTATTATTATCAATAACAAAGTAATTTCTTTAGCCAAAAATATTGCAATTTAAGGAAACTAATTTGTCAGTTATTTGGAGAGGATATGTTTAAAAGTTTGTCCTTATCCAAAAAAAATTTAGTTTTTTTTTTCTTCTTTTTATTCTTTAGGATATTTGTTTTCCATTTGATTGAACAATGTATAGAATTATAACTGAATATAATATAAATTTATAAATTGTATACGAATATTTAATAATAAAAATTTATGAAACCTAAAAACAATAGAACAGAAAAAAAAAATTATTAAATAACCTAAATTATCCTTAGACCAGCAAATTATATAATTTGTAGTGAAATTTAATTGACCGTAGATTTTGTTTTATATTTTATTCTTGCCCTTGTTTAGTTTATAGTTCAGAATTAATAAAATAAATCATTTAAAAATAAAAACAATTCTTATTATATATTATAGTTGATAATGGTTATAACTACAGTGAAATTTATGCTGTACTATATTTTATGTATAATAATATAAGTAAATATCAGGGATGGAAACCGATATTGAACCAACAAACTAAAACACCAGACTGACTACTCAAAATTAAGGAAACTAAGAACAAACCCAAAACTTTATTTTTAACATAACAGAAAACGAAACTAAAACCAAAACTACAGAGAAAAAAGATTGTGTCAGTGGTTTGTTATTTGATGAAAATAAAAATCAATTCCAATACAAAAATAACCCAAGAGCAATCTCCGTTTTGATTTTGGGAATCAATTGCGAGGTCACACTTTTCCACAATATTATATTAAAAAATCTTATCACAATTATTACTTATCAATTAACTCTTTCGCCCCAACTTTCATAGATTAACAGAGTGTTCTCAATATACTAAATTTATTATGATTAGATTCAGAAGTATATTATTCGAGCTAACATATAGTTTCAGCATATGAAAAGAGGGGGCTAAAACGTAATGACATAACCAAAAAAAATTGGTATTTCGAGTTGGAAAATCAACACCAAAAACAAAACAAATATTTTTCTTTTAAACTATGAAACCAAAGAAAAATTAAATGGTTTCCATCCCTGGTAAATATATTTTATAAATAAAGTACAATTTAATATTTTTTGTCTTTTTTAAATGATTTAGTATAGTTAATATAAAATGGGAAACAATTCCTGAAATACAAAGAAAATTTAGTTATTTAAAGGAATTTCCATTTAACATTTTTTGTACTTATTTCAAAATTATATATATTTAGTAAATTGTATTTACCACTGCAGGTCACCGCTAACTTTAATAATATTAATGATCAAGATTATTATTTCATGAGCATAACACTGAAAATAATATGAAATATTATATGAAAAATTAATTGATTATATCAAAATTTAATTGCAAAAATTACATATTTTAAAAAATGTAAATTGTGTTACATACAAACTATAAATTTTAAACAACTATATAAACTGAGTTTGACTTTAATTTAATCTTAATATATAGAAAGGTTTAAGCTTTTAAAACTAGCTTATTCTCCAACCAAAAAATTCGAATCACATTTATTTCAAAATGTTTACTTACCAATATACACAAAATTCAAAGAAATTTCATGTCAAAGGTTTGTCATGCATATAAAATCAGCAATTCCGCCCTAGGAAAAATTCAGAAATCTAACTTCTTTAGATTTCGTCCCTATATTTATACTATAAGAGATAAATAAATGTGCTAGATATACAGTTTCCTACGGGAACGGGAGGCTTTTTAAGGATGTACAAAGATAGAAGTACATTAAAAAATTATTGTATCTTAAGAAATTGTTATGTATATAAACTTTATAAAAAAAAAATTAAACTATTTAAATAAAAAAAAAGCAATTTTCTTGAGAGCCTTAAAAATCATTTTGAACTTTTAACAAAAATAACAAAAAAAAAAACAAATTCAATTTTCTGTTCAACATAGAAAAACATATAATTTAAGTATATTTAAAAACTTAATATCTTTTGTATGAAAACTTTTTTATTATCTATTTATTTGAATACATATAAATTTACTATAATTGTAATATCAAAATGAATAAAATCAACTTTTCCATTCATAAGTTTTAATTATATTTTCATTGGAAACTTTTATTGCAAATTTTTCAATTTGTAATTAAAACTGATGATGGTCATATTTATTTTTATATATATTTAGTTAAAAAATATATCTATAAAATTAACTAGAAAATATACAAAAGTCCATTGAACTTATTTAAAAAAAAAAAAATTTACATGTGAAATTGTCCTTTCTAGGTAAAATTTTTCATTTATTTTAAACAAAAGATTCATTTTTGTCATCATCATAATATCCTTTGAGAATGACTATATTCATATATAAAAATAAAAAGTTATGCCAAAAGGTAAAATAGAGCTAGGCAGCTAGGTATATATTGTAACTTTCTATAATAATGTTTTTAAGTTTTTATTCATCCTTAAAGTTCAATTTAAATATGAAATTTTTCGCTATTTTATGAAAAAGTTTATATGTATAGAATTAATGTATGGCCAAAGGCAAGTATTTTAATTTAACTTCAAAATAGTGAAAAGAAAAATGCTCATATATACATTAAAAATTGTACTATACTTGAGAACCGCTTAAAGGATATATTTTTGGTATACCACAAAGTTAAAAGACAAAGTTAAAAGACGTAGATGGGGTATTATTTGAAGAAATTAGTTGAACGTATATGCGGTTAGTAAAATTTTTTGATATTATATATTAATCTAAATTAAAAATATAAAACTTTCTAAAGTTAAAAAATAACTTTTCAGTTTCTATAATCGATTTACAACAAGCAACACTTCAGCTTTACGATAGTATTTAATACTTTTAAACGGTTTCCACACAGCTTAATATAGTTATAAAATTTGTCAATTTCAAATATATTAAAGTAATTGCTTTCTTAATTAAGAAAATCTTGTCCATTTGAATTCTATTTCACAATTCTATTTTGGTCCTGTTTTTTTTCTGCTTTTGTAAATTATTCAAAATTGAAAATGATTTAATTTATAAATTAATCAATAAAACAGATTTCATTAATTCACTAATTAAAAAACATATCTGTATAATAATATTTCCAATTTTCGAATATAAGAATTCTACTATTCACTATCCTCCAAGGAAGGATGATAGTGTGGATGTATATCCTCATACATATAATTAATTCATTCAGCAACATCATTTTTCTGGTTTATATATTCTTTTTTCGTTGTACTATATATATTTATTCTACTTGCATTTGAACAAACTTTCAGGTAGGATCCTTTTTATATCTGTTTTATTTTCACAGTATTTTTTAGCTTATCGTAGTCTATTTTTTAAAAAAATCCTTTTTTTTTTTTATTTTTCGTAACAAACAAACGTATTGATTATAAATGTACAATACGTGCTTTTTAAAATAATTTCAGAGTTAATAAAAAAAAACGAAACTCTTCTGTTACTTCTCATAGATATTATCTTTTTGTAAAAGTAAAGTAGAGTCCGATCACTACTATATGCTTCCCACCGTTGTGAAAATAGATATTTATTATATGTTTATTTGTTCCGTATTTCTTTTATTTATTTTAGATTATTTATTTTATTTTATTTTCAGGTAAGTTTATACAATTTATTTTCACTTAAGAAATACATAAATTTAAAATAAATTTAATTTTATTGTATAAATTCTTATCCACAGAAGATTATTATATAAAATTGGATAGTGATCTTATTTATATTATTGTCTTTTGAATGTGTAGATTTGTTTCATTCAAATGTTTTCCTAATACTGAATTCAACCCATTTGCTACAAAAAATGTTAAGATTTTCATTAAAGTTTTTATTGAGATTATTAAATTGCTTATTACACAAAATTTAACTAAAAATGAGGTTAACAGAGTTTGATATTCTCTATTGGGATCCCTCTTAAGAGACAGATATCTGACATGGTCCTTTAACCCCTGAACTTAAAAAAATTCTAAAACTTTATTAACATTTCGGTAGGATCTAGATAGATACCAGTTTTAGCAACTACTTTTAGCAACCAGTTTCTTTTAAAATCAGGGATGTTATAACTAATGTTAAGATACAAAGGTAGTAATCGTAATGACAAAGGTAGTAATCGTTCCATTGATAACGTTATTATAACCACTAAAATAAAGTTTTATTAACGATTTTACGAATTACGAATTTGTTCCCACCGATTTTTTATATTAGTAAGAATATTATTGCTGAGATACGATTTTTTTGAATGTGAACAGAATAATTACCAATTCCCTGGAAAAACTATCGAATCTGTAATGATCGGATGAATTCCTACTAGGATTTATAGGAATTATAGCTTAATAAATGTTAAAAATATTTTAATTACCAATGACAATGAGTAATTAAATAAAAATTACTATTCAATAAAGAATTATTTCGAAACAGTTTGAAATTGCTATACAGATTGCAGTAATACAAAAAAACCATTTTAATAAAAAATCTGCATTATACTTTGTTAGGTGTTATTTCTATAATAAATTGTAAAAAAAAAAATTGTGTTGAAAAATATGGATAATGTTAATAACCATTAGTAAAATCAATAACGTCATGTAACATAACATTTAGAAATAATATGCTTACTTTTAAAGTTATATAACAAATGACATCATATTATTACGTTATCTTTGTGACCTGATAACGACATCCCTGTTCGAAATACTAAAAATGAATCTATAATATTTCTAAGTTCTATAAAAGTAAGCTAAATATAAAACCTTACTAAACATTATTTTATTACCTAAGTCTAAGTCGATAATTCCAAAAATTTCCATCAAAAACATTTTAATTTGTCCCACTTAACACTCATTTAACAAAATCTTCACTATTTAACATACATTTTCAATCCAAATCCCCCAAAAATTAGGTTAAAAATTATGAAACCGAAATTTAACATAATAAAAAACCTTTAAATTACAGACATTTTCATTATTATAATAATATTGTATGTTTTATCAGCTTAAAACAAAATTAATAATAAAATATCATTCAAGCAAAAATTAATTAACTTCAACAAAAAATCTAAATATTTTTTAGTCAAATTCTACAATTTTTTATAACCTGTCATAAGTTTTACCATCTAATTGTACTTAGTTGATATTACCAATTTATGTAAACACAATAAAATAATTTATAATCCTTTTATTCTGAGAGTAAAGTCCTTTTTAAATATATATATATAATTTTTTTTATATAAACTTATATAAATATTTACAAAGCACAAATTTTTGACACATTATTTTCGGTACTTTTCAGTCACAAATCATATAAAAAAAAAACATCAACAGAAAAAAAAAAAAATCCATTTAATAAAATTCACTTTAAAAATACTTAAAGTCAAAAATGCTTCGCCACTTCAACAAAAGTAAAAAAAAAGGACTAATTTTGTTTATTTATATTTTCAATACAACATAATATACATAAGTATGTATATACCTAGCCTTATACAAATATTATATACTATACTAATATTTTATATAATAAACACCATTCAGGGACAATGAAATTTTATTTAAATAAGCATAAGGACTACAATGATGATGATGACGACAAGGACTCAACTCCTTTATATTTTAAGAAGTGGTTTGTTTTATGATGGTTTGTAAAGCAGTTTACAAAAGTTTATATATACAAATTTATAATAAAATAACTTTGTTAAAAAAAAAAATGAAATATAAAACTTGAAACTCTTCATAATTTCTGCTTCTATTCTGACAAAAAACTCTTGTCACTTTTAATTAAAAGAATCACTTTTAATATATTTTATTATGGTTTCTGATTCTTAACTTATAATATTTAAATATAAAATGTATATATAAAAACAATTTACGTAATACAATTTTTATATAGTAATAAAGAATTTTTTACCTGACAGGTTTATTAAGCTTAATGAAAATACAACAAAAAAAAAATATTTAATTCAAAATCAAGGAAATGAAGTTAAATAATTTCTTTTCTGTACATTATATATAGCAACAACAAAAAAACCTATAAAAATAATTTCCTTAACGAATAAAATCCTGTAATTTAAATCGTAATTTTTATCAGATATACCAAGAGGTAAATGATTTTTGTCTTTATGCTTTTGTTATTTACATTAGACTATCTTTTTTATTACAAGAAATTTTTGTATTTATAAGATACAAAAAATATGTTCTCATTTGTAACAAAAATTTGAAAATTATTTTGAGTTTGCGCAAAATTTAAAAGCTTTTTATTAAAATGAAATTTTCAATTTATATATGTATAGTGAAAATTAATCTATTACAATTATTTTACTTTACAATTAAAAGAGTAATCTTTAGAAAATATCGTTTAAAATTATTAAAATTTTAAAAATATAATTCATTAATTTTGAATAGTTCTAGAATATGATTAAATGCGGACGAGTTGAACGTGAGACAATTAAATACATTTTGTGTAATTGTCCTTGTCTCATGCAACTACGGCGTGTTCTGGGTTGGAAACCAATTCTGAAATTACATGTGCAGCCTAATTCTGGACTAAGTGCATTACAATGAGCCTAATTCTGGACTAAGTGCATTAACCCCAGACTTGAATTCATTATCTTATAAAGTTTTAATGGACGACAATTCAAATTAAATTTGATTTAATTTAGAAATTTGTTTAATTGCATTGTGCGAATATCATCGCAAAATTCTGAACACAAATTTTAATTTTGTAAATGCCAGTAATATTAAAAAAAATAATTTATTCAAATCTTTCTTATCAAACTGAAATATGATGGAAATATTTATACTTAAATATTTTCCAATTACTTTAATACTTCAATTTTTGTTTTATAATTTTAATTCATTAAATTATTTAAAGTCAAATGAATTACCAGCTTATTAACAAAACAAGTCTAGAAAAGGTACAAATTGTATGAATTTTCTATGAATGTTTTAGATTATCTTTTCAATTTTATTTTTATTATTTTTTTAACTTGAAAATTATTGAATATATAAATTTAAACTTTTCTATATTTCTTAATATTTTCATATAAATAAATTCTATATTTTTTTTAAAAAAAAAAATCAATAGAAAGAATTAGAAACCAAGCATGAAATATTAGAAAACTAACAAAATATTTGCACCGATCATGTACAAGATATACGACGGTACATTATCCATTGGATAAATTGAATATACAAAAATTTCAATAGGAAAAGAACGTATCCGTTCCAGGGATAGCACATTTGAAATGTTGACAAATACTCTTTTATACTATTGGGACACAGCAACAAGTGTGTTCTCAACATTGTATACTTATGCAATTTCTTTTCAATTCTTAATGCAACATCTGGAATAATTCCGGAATAATAAGGTTTATTTATGCTACATTTCACAATGTCAAATTAAATCAAAGTCAGAGTTTAAACTTCAATTTAATTTATATTATGATTTCTCAGTACAAGCTTTAATATAAATTTTCCTTTAAATAAAATACAACTCAAGCGTCAGATGGATTGAACTTAAAAAATCACTTTAAAAGTGTCAAATTATCAAAATATTTGTTAAAAATATATTAATGTCAAAAAAAATATAACAACGATAAAATAAAAAAAAATTGTTAAAAGTTATAAAATATAACATTTTTATTATCAAGATTGTATCCGTTTTTTACATTTTATTATGGGTACTTTAAAACTATAGAACTATTCAAATTTGAGTATCTTTCATGCTAAAATTACATCTACTCTTCTTTTCCTCCGTATTATATATTTATATTATTTATATAAAACCCAAACAAAATAAATTTTTAACACAAATTCGAATATCAAATTTATTTTAATTATCAGCTAATTTATTTTCATTCACAATTCCATTGAGAACATAAATGATAAATTGCAAGCTTAAAGTTAAACTCGCACTGTGAAACTGGGGCATTTATATTTCATTATAAATTAAATCCGTCCAAAAATAATTACAATTTTTAAGATACAAAAATTTTCAGAGCGTATTCCACTTTCATACTCAAGATATTTCGAAAACAACTACTTCGAAAACAAATGCTTATTCATTCATGCTGTACATAGAAAATTCGTATCTGTAAGATAAAATTTATGTTTATTCTCAAATCAGGCGATCTTTTAAAATTTAAAATTTCTCAATGACTGTATCGCTTTACGTCAAAAACTAATTTATATTTAACTAACTAATAACGAGTAATAAACTTTAATATTTTCCTGAAATATATTCTAACATTATAAATTTAATTTTTTTAATATTAAAAAAAAATTCAATATTATCTAATTAAAATCAGAATTCATTTAACTCTTTCACATCACAAGCCAACATAAAATCAGAACAAAAATAATGTTATCAAAACATTTTATATTTTATGTTCGCAATTCAGAATAATAACAAAAAAAAAAACTATTTTAGATTTCATTTAGGTAAGAAAAATGTTTTGTACATAGAATATTATGTTTTCTATTTTTTTTTTTTTTTTATTTTTTTTTTTTTTATGATATTTTTAGTTAAGTTCATTGCTGCCAAAATAATCAGCAAATGGCATTAAGTCTGTCCGCACTAATGTAAACAAAATATAAAATACCAAAAGTTAAACAAAAGATTTTCTCAGATATTTTACTCTTCTCTACATAATATATACATATACATTTTACATAAATATACATATATTTTTTATATGTTGTATGTTTAGATACATTTTTACATAATAATACATTATTTTTGCTGTTGCAATTTTCCGAATTAAGATTTTTGTGGGTAGCTGGGATTGATGTCATATGAAATTGGAATATCTTATCAGTTAATGGTATTCGTATATTTGTTAAATTTGCCAAGAGTTTTGGGTTAAAAAAAAATTATGCATTATGCATACAAACAAAATATATATATAAAAAAAATGGTAAACATATAACAACAAAATTATAGAAAACAAATATTTTTACTATTATGTAAAAAAAAAAACAATAAACAGAAAAGTTTTATACATTTTAAAAATAAAAAACAAATACAATTTTTTATGTTTTACGTATATCTTTAGTGAAATCTTCTGGGTAATCGGAACGAAGCAAATGTGATACGTAAATGGTTTCTTTATTGGTGCGCTTATGAAAACTTAAAATAAAAATAATAATGAAATCTTTTGGGTATTCTACATTTTTATAATTACAATTAAAGAAAATAAATCAAATTGCAATCAAATTACAGCTTTGAATGACTCAGTCTTTTCTTGAATTTTAAATTTATATAAGTTCATATTATCCACAGTATTGGATAAACAAATTTATATTGACATGGTTCTATCTGATTAATACATTAAAAATTTTAAAATTTTGTAGTTGTTTTCAAAATTAACACTTCATAAAAAGATACCGGAAATTCCGTAGCCTTCAATGTATCTTTGCATAAAGAGGTTAAACGAATTCTTAATGTTTGTAAAAAATAATATATACTCGTACTTATTTAATGTAACATTTTAATGCGCTTAATCTTAACATTAAGTATGGAATGAAATTTCGATATATTTAAGTTCAACTTGTTCTATTTACAAAACGTTTCTCAACGAAATGTCATATTTAAAAAGAAATAATTAGGCAGGCACAGATTTATTAGCTAAATCAACAATTTTTGAAGCAAGAGTTTATGATATAGAAATAAAGTATGACTATTTTATGTAATTGAAGTTACAGTGATTAAATCATTTTAACTTATGTAAACAAATAATTTAAAAAAAAAGTTAGTTTTACTTTTACTAAGGACTGTGTTAATTAAACAAATTGTAAATTTTATAATTTTTTATAAGTTTCTATTTCTTTAAATATATAATCATGTATTTTTCTTGTACACAAATATTATATATTTCTGAATTTGGAAAACTACCATTAATTTTTTTATGAAACAAATATTTGTTCGAAAATAAATAACTTTCTTAACAAATATAAATCCTTTTAATGTTTACATCAATTTGGTTTTTTTTTTTATTATTTTATTTTTATATATATAGTTCAGAAACAATAAAGTACTAAACCGTAAATTTCATCAGATTTATCTCATATCTATTAGATTTATTCTATTTTATTTAGATTTTCTTTTTTCTATTTTTTCAATTTCTATTCTACACTTTATTTAAGTTCACCATACAATATTTAAAACTTTCAGATAAACTTTTTAATATAGTACAAAAATTTATATTAAATATTTATGTAACTATAAAAAAAAAACTTTTGAATATTCACCATAAAAATTCAGAAAATTTTTATTGACAAATTTTTCATTTCACATTTAGTTTATTTTGTAAATTATTTTATTATAAGAATTTTCATAAATTATTTGTCGAAAAATGTTTATCTAAAAATATATAACTAAATTTATTTTTACACCTCTCTAATTATAATCTGTACAATTTACATATAAATAATTTACACTTCAAGAAATTCATTATGTATATATATACATATTTATATGCTTATAACCCAGTTTTATAGTAAACAAATTTATGATATTTGAAATTAGATTTTATCATGATTTTTTACCATGTGTATATTATTTATGTTGTCAACATTTCTAAATATAAAAATCTTTTTGAATGTTAATTTCGCTTTAGACTTTGTAAATATGTAATATAATTTTGGTTTGTTGTTTTTTTTTAATGTTTTGTTTATTTTTCGAAAATAATGAATTTGGTCAAAGTAAATGAAAAGACTAAAAAGAATATTTCTTAATCATAAAATGAAAAATTTCATAAATTCAATTCAAGATTTATGCGTTGTTTTTTTTAATTTGAAAATAATACATCATAATATTTCAAGGATGACTATATCTATCAGATTCTATACAATAGAAAATGTCAATTTTTCAAAATTAACACTTCAAAAAACATGCCGGAATTTTAGCGTTAAATAATAACAAAAAATCGGTATTTTTAATATTTGTATGGAGTATGTTCAGAACTGTGTTAGTTAAAATAGATTTGCAAATTATGTTTTTTTAACATAATCTTATCTTCGCTAAAGCTATCAACTGAATGCATCACAATTTATAATATATTATTTGGGACTGTTGTCTTATTGGACGAAATTATATAATGATTAATAGATATAACAGAATGATTGTTATTCTGATAACGAAGAAATTTGTCAAAATATACGACAAACAAACAGTCATTCTAAATTATGTTGGTGATCAATCTTATCACTCCTACTCTATAATATTAAAGTATAATTTATATTCCATAAAAAACATACTGTAAGAGGTTTCGCATCCAAACTAACATGTAGAAGTTTCATCCGTATCAGCTTTTTATATTAGAATTTTGAAGAAGAAACTCTTATAAAAACATCACATTTGAAGCTGTAACACATTTTAATATATGAAAAAACTCTGCGCGCCATTGTGCTCGACACTTTATTAGCTAACCCAAAATGGAATTAAACATTAACTTTAAAGGGCATTTAACTATTAAATTAAACTATTAAAAAAATTGTTTTAACATTCAATTATTAGATTATTTAAGGATTATTAAGAAAGAAATTGTTTCACCATAATAAAGTTCAAAATAATTTATATGAAATCATTTCCAAAATTCGTACAGCATCTAAAATTATAGCAATTTTTAATTATTTTGATGAACACTTACTATCACTGGCTACCTTGCTCTTAAGAGGACACGCAATTCTAATACATCATGCCTTTTAGATATGGCAATCCGAGGTGAAAATGTATAGAAGCTGCGAAGACTGATCACTTTTTTATATCATTGCCATATCAATCAATCAATGTCAATTACATTTTTTTATACAGCTATAATCTATAACAATAACAACAACCACCGCCTTGCGAATGATATTTGAAATTTTATTAATATCTAATTTCAAGTTGACAGACAGTCTGACTGACGAACAGATAAATATTAAATAGTATAAAAAAAAAATCATCTGAAAAATGAAAAATAAAACAAATAAATTTTTTTAGCACATTCAAATTCATACAAATATTTGAATAATAAATTTACTCAGAAAAACTATATCTCTTTATAGCATATTTATATACAAATTTATACGGGAGCATATGTTTTATACGGTTATCACGAAAAGTATAACAAAACAAAAAAACAAAAAAAAAAAACCAGAACAGATAAATATCTGTGAGATATCTAAAAAAGTAACAGAAAACATTGAGCAAAATCTAAAAATAATTATAATTTTAATTTTATAATAAACATAAAAAAAAAATAAAAAAAAAAAAAAAATTTATAATATATTTTAACAAATTTATTATAAGTTTAGTTCTCTGTGGTGATGGAATGGCGATACAAAATTAAATTCTATAAATATATTTTTATAAAACTTTCATATATAAAATAAAATGATTTGTTGTTTTGCATAAAAATTCAATAAATTATATATATAAAAAAAAATTGTGATTATCTGTCAATAACCAACAACAACAAATAACAAGAAATTATTAAATTTTGTGCGATAACATAAAAATGTAATTCACCGATAATTAATTTCGTGTTTATAAAAATTATCTTTAAATTGTTTCATTTTATAAATGCGTTTTAAATTTAATTTTGCTATTTTATGATTTTTAATCTGTCAAATTATATACAGTTTTTTTAATTAAATCATGTGATTATTTGTACTAAACACTAAAAATAATTATAGTTTTTAGTCAATAAAATACAAATTTTTATAAAAAACATAAATTTTCACTCAATTTACACTCAAAAATTAATCTTACAGAAAAACGGCCGTTCAACTTTTTCCTATACATATACATAATTTTTGTATCTATAGCATAATAAAAGAAAATTTATAATTTTCCATCATAAAATTGTTTTTAAAAAAAATATTAAATATATATAATTAATAATATTATCGTGAACCACGCAAATTACACGTAAAATTGTGTAAAACAAAAAAAAATATATAAAAAAGATATTTACTTAGTGATCGCCAGTAATTATCTTTAGATACAATTTTTTGGATGAATAAAATATTGAAAGTAAGTGTAAATATCCAAGTTGTTTCATAAAATATTAAATTATACTTTTCAATAAGTTAAAGCAGTTAAATTTTATGGAATCTATTCAAATTTATTTTATGCTAATTATGCTAATAATCTGCTAAATATCACGCTAAATTCAAATGATGCCGGTTTTTTTTTTTATTTTGTATATATTGTTTATTTTAGAATTATTGTTGATAATTTTCATATAAGCGCGCATACTTACATAAATTTTCAATATAATTTTGAATTTTAAGAAGAAATATAAAAATTTATCAGCAAATTTCTAGTATTTTTTTTTTTGTTTTCTTGGTCTATTTGTAATATAAAATTTAATATAAATAAAATGAAAAAAATTATTAATTTTTGGTGTTAAATTAAATTGTCGAACAATTTGTTATTTAATTATACATTTATAATTTTGTACAACGAAAACAAAAATTTGTAAATAATTAATTGTATATAATAGATAAAAATATTCTTTGGAAACTCGGTTACCTTTTAACGAACTAAACGATCTAGCCAGTAAACGGTCTGTACGGAAAACGTAATTTTTTTAATGGCACAAAATAGATATAAAATAACCTAATCTATTCTAAAGTTAACGAGAATGCGTGATTACAAAACGGTGCTAAAGCGCTACTTGGAGTCATGTATTGTTTGTCCGGGGCTAGCTACTCGTACCAAATCAGCCAATATACATAAATATATTTAAATAAATGTAAAATTTGGTACTATTGAATGAAGCACATTCAGAAAGCATAATGTTAATGATTATTGGTCGTAAATTAATTTATTGACAGAAATAAGAATCATATAAAAATTACACCCTCATGTAATTTATGACATGAGGGTGTATGAAGAAGGTGTAAACAATGGAACATTTGTTATTCCATTTCCCTTCGGTATAACTTAAAAGATTTAGGAAATTTAGTATTTGGTATTCTGTCCAGAAAACTTTGAAAACGTGGGTAAACTGAAGCCGGCTAAGATGATGTCAAACATTAAATAAGTTAGATGGGTCGACATGCTGTAACAATGATGCCACGTTCGACTGGAATGTTAACTTGTGACCCACTCCTGTGAAACCAACCAACCAACCTATTTATGACATATTAGAGAAAAAAATATATCAAGAATGTGTAGAAATCTTGTTATACTGGAAAACTTATCTTTTCCTTTTCCATTTCCATTACTTCTGCTCAAAAGTCCTACTTGCTTGGTAGCAATTATTATTCTAATTGAATAAATTAATGATTAAGTAATCGCTATAATTATGAAAACCTATTATATTTTATGCCATATTTATTTACAATTAATTAATTTAATTAAAATTTAATTAAAAAAATTGTCAGAGACAAATTTATCATTGAATAACACAAAATTATAAGTATCTACACAATTATTTTAGTTAATTGCATATTATTATGTAGAAAAAATTTATAATTAATTAAAATCTTGCAAAAAAAAAAAATATTGCATTCTGAACCTTGAATTATTTGAATAAAGTTATTAAAAAAAAAAATCATTCAAGGAACTTATTAATTTACTATATGATGTTACATACAAAATTTGAATTTATGTTGTGAATATCTAATAATTTTATATTTATATAATACATAGTAACATTATTCTGAAATAATTATTCTTTTTTCACTGTATATAAACAATTGTTTCTCAAGCAAGTATGACAAATTACTTTATCACAACTATAATATGGTTTTTACAAAGTTACATGGTAATTCCTAAGAGATGAATTGAGCTTATATTGATTTTTTTTAGTCTATTTAAAGGAGAGTTGATCTTTTCATAATGTTTTTTTTTCAGAAAAATTGCTCGGGACCTAAATTTTTAACTAGAAATGATTTTATTATAATAATTTATGAATAAATGTTACATTAGTTGAAAATTGACAGAAAACAATTTACCAAATTCACAACGATAATTAGAACGAATGCTTAATGGACGAATTCATAATTGATCGAATACAGAATTAATGATCATAAATTTAACAAATTCATAAATTTATTATATGATTTTTAAAATTAAAATTTACCATCGATTAATTGAAAATGGGTCAATTGTAAATTCTGTCAATTTACTTTATAGTTCAATTATAAATTCGGTCAATTCCGAACTCGGTCAATTATACATTCACGGTCCATTAATATAAAAACAAAAGTATAACATTGATTATTCAATATAGGATTATCCTCTGTGTCTTTGCTTAAGAAAAATATATTTTACATTTATTATGTCAGTCCCAAATTTTCCAAAAAAAATGACTTGTTGTGCTGTGCAGACCTATTTCATGGATGTATTCATGTTGTTATAATGTACTCAAGAGATTAAATTGTACCAACAAGTTTTTTTTTGTTTCGGTTAAATATTTTCAAAACTTTTTCCATATATATTTGGCGCTACTACACACCTTGAAGTTAACTTCTTCTAAGTAATATAAATATTGATTTAAATTCAGTTTTTTTTTTATTATAATTTCTGTAACGTGACTGAATAAAATATAAACAATTATTATACAGCAAAATAAAAAATTAACACTTTAATAATATTCAAAATAATAAATAAGTTGACAATAATTTATTGCGTAAATTTTTTTTAGAGTAAATTGTTTTACTGATTTAATGATAAAAACTTCTTAAATTATTTACTTAATTTAACTTGATTAAAATACAACATTTTATGAAAAAAATATATAATTAAGATAATTTAATTATTATTTAAATACGTCAGGCCAAAAAAAAAAAACATAAAAACAGTTCAAAAATATTTATTTGACTAGACAGAAAGGATAAAAATTAATAGGTAAATTTATACAAAATAAACAAATTTTTTTATCTTAAAGACGGGGTAATTGAATGAATGTGCAAATAGTTACGTAAAAGATTTAGGGATTACAAAAAAAAAATAATGTACATATAAATAATATTTTTTTTTTAGACTTTGAATAATAATAAAATTATTTTGGGGAAAACGTGATCATTTTATGGATACAAAGCCTTGAAAAGCTTGTAAATAGTTTTATTTAAAGAAAATATTTTGAAAACGAAATCTTTATGGAAATATTATACTATATAAAAATAAAAAATTTAATTATTCTTCAGAGAATTTTATTTTTTATAACATAAATATTTATATTTACTTCTGTAAATGTGATAATTTTATTTATAATCTTGGAAAAAATAAAACTAATTAATAATTATTTTAATATAAATTATTTCACAATTTCTTGGTGATTTGATTATTATCAATGTTTTTCAATTATTTCTTCTTTGATATTGAAATTCTGAAAATTATGGATTATTTTAATTGTAAAATATTGGAAATTATTTTTTTTAAAAAAGAAAGACGTTTATTATCCAATTTAACACAAATTCTTTAGCAATGATTATAATATATACAAATTTACAACCAATTCCACCGGTAAAGATCAGCTAAATTTTATTGGCTTGCTTGTTTGCATGACTTAAATATTCTGCAAACCAGTTTGATTTTATTAATACAATTTTTTTGCACCTATATAAAACTATATTATAAAATATGATGTTAGTGAGAAATATTAAAATAAATTGAATGTAATTAACGTTCATTGGGTTTTAATGGCAATGATACATAATTATATTTATTGCTAGTTAATTAGGATGATGTTAATCGCTGTTGTCAGTTGATAACATATACACTAATCTCCCACACACATAAAATATCTAAACAACTTCTAAACCCCGAAATTAATAAATTCAAATTGTTTAGTTACGAATATAAAGTTCTTGACTCTTTACAGCTACACCCACATTAGAGACTAACACTAGATCCATATAGATAGATTGTTATCATTATATAGTACCGGTACCATGACAGAGTTCTAACCATAGGCTGCAGAACTAGTTTTTGATATTAATATACCTGTCTAGTTTTATTCTGGAGATTCTACATTTATTCTGCTGAATCTTAATTACTTGTCACAACTCATTATATGTAATAATCTCTGTCTAGAGAATCACTGCCTCTACATTACATTTAGAATAATTTAATAATGATAACGATTTAAATCAATACACTTTTTACTACATTTATCAAGCGTTGTTCTAATATACATAAATTTTGGACCACATTTATCTTCAGGCTATATTTAATTACATATATTCAATTTAAAATAATTATATTGATTTTATATATATTTTTTAATATATATCTTGATTTTTTATTTAATTTACAGAATGGTTCTCCAGCGCCAGCAACAGACACCAATAGTCGATCTATTGGTCGCCTTTATTGCTGTGCCAATATTAATACTTTGTGCCTTACAACTTGAAAAAAATATGCAAGAAAGCTGGGCAGAAAGAACTGATACAAAATGGATTGTATTTGCATTGGGTATTAGTATGCTATTTGTTAGTGTTTTAATTTGTGGTTATGTAACACATAGAATGGGTGTTTGTTTGTGGTCTGGACCTTTAGATGATCCAACGTCACAATATCCTTCATTTGGTCATGTATGTCAATTATATTTAATTTTTATTTTTTACAAAAACATTTATTAAAAAATTTCTCTTTTTTTTTTTAGGTTAATTCACAAAATGATATTTTAAGGATAGTCGAAGCATTACCACCAAGTTATGATAATGCTACAAAATTTGATATATTACCTCCACCTTATGATTCCGTAATTATTGAAATTAAGGAAGCTGAGGCAAATAGAACATTAAATCCAATAATTCATATTTAATAATATAATTATTATATAAAATTAATTCTTTTTTTTACATAATATATTTAGAATAAAAAAATTATATTAAATTATTGATAATGTAAATATTTTTATAGGGTCCTTCTAGTCATAGTTTTTATTATAAAATTATATTTAAAAAATATTAAAAAATTATTATAAATATATGTTAATTATGAATGAGAATCTCTTTTCGAGATTTTATATTTATATTATTAAAAAAAAAAAATATTTGTCTTTTTTACAGACAAATAAATGAAAATATATAAAAAATATTTGAAATAATTATATTAAAAAATTTAATAATACAGAAATAAAAATTTAAAATTTTTTTTTTTTTATTCCTGTATTATTTCCCAAATAAAAAATGATTAATTGTGTAATAACTTTGTTATAATGCTTCCGTTTTCTTTTGTATAGAAAAAAAAAACCAAACACGCTCGCTTAAAAAAATTATCGCAAATTATTAATTAAGGTGCTATTGATGATTTAAGATAAAACACTTAATAGAATAAACAAAATAGAACCGGTTATGATACCAAAGTGTTTACAAGTTACAAATATTTGAAATAATGCTAAAATATTTCATTTTAAGCATCGTCATCATTAATAAATTTCATAAATAGATATAAATTTCTCAAATTTCTGAATAATTAAATAAGCATAAATAATAATTCATTATATATTTCATAAATTCATATAGAAAAAAACGCAGGACAACTAAAGAACTTTGGTCTTCAATTTAACTGATATGAATAATTCCTAAAGCACAAATAAAAATACTAAATAATGTAATGCATATTATTGAAAGTTTTACCCTATTCGGTATTTATACTATATTATTAAACATTTTTGAACCAATATGACAGACTATTGGCGCCAAATTTAGCCCAAATAACAATTTTAGTATACTTTCAAATTTGATGAAATTTTCGCTGTATTTTTTGCAAAAAAACGGATTTAAGATATTTTTTTATATATAATTTTTTTTTTAGCTTTTTCCATATATTAACGAAATGAGTAAACACATTTTTGAGATTAAGCAGAAAGATAGGAATAAGCTTTAAGATATTTAAACATATAATATTGGAAAAAGTAATTAAGATTTTTGTTACAGACGTCAGTAATTTCTTTTACAATCTTCTGACTCATTATATTGAAATAAATTATTAACACGCGGATTTACCTATTATAATTGATTATGTTAACTCATTTATGTAGTAGCATGGCAGCATTTAATATAAGAAAACATTATTTTTCAGTTAATCATAGTTTAAATTTATAGACTGATAAAAAAAAAATTATTGGTCATTTTAATTGGCCTTTGGAATATTTTTGATTTATCGGTAATTATATAAAAATTTCATATTTTTCATTAATATGATTAATTTTATAGTACATATTAGTCGGTAGATGATAACTTCGAAATACACTATAAAGAAATGGGAGTAGAAGTGTTAAATGTAACACATTTTCCTTAATCAGTTAATAATAGACCAAAGATTTATTTTTCATTGTAGATAGCGTGTAAAAGGAGAATTTATTATATTAATAAATTCATATAAGAGTTATGTTAGTAGTTAGTAAGGCATCATTTTTCGTATTTATTGACCGATGTTCTTATCAATGTTTAAAATTGTTTGTAACTGCACACTTCTTGATTTCTTTGGGGACTAATTCAATTCGTAGGTCGTGGTGAAGATCGTTATTGCGTAGATACCATGGAATCTGAATGGACTCATAGTTGGAAGTTTATATCGCTTTTAGTATTTTCTTATTTTGTTTTGTATTGACAACTTAGAGTTACGTGTACGTCCTAGTAATGATGGAGTGTGATTGAGGCAAACGCAATAAAACCCAATTCGGTTTTATTGCCCAATTATTTAGATACAAACCAGATGGATGAAATTATGTTGATTGATTATATATCTCAATAAAGCCGATTTACGTTTTTTTCAATTGAGGAAGACTTTTCATATCAACACTCATCTTGTCCCCAATAATTTTCGGAATTATAAATTATTGAGACAACAATCAGCCCCGCAATTATTTCATTAATGTGACATTTTCTATAACCGTTTGCGGCTGCAGTATCTTTAACATATTCTTATTCTACATTTTGCTCATGGTTAAATACGTAAATTGTGGTTTATCAAATAAAATATTAATTTTTTGTTAATAATAATTTTAAATTGTTATGGATGCACCGCGGTACGATTGCGTGAGTTTTATGTTTCAATTCGTGCGGCTTTATTTTTCATTCTGCTGAGAAATAAAGCAAATCATTCGATTAAAGTCGAATTGGGATTTATTGCATTTGGTTCTATTGCATCCTAGCTCTTGTAACTAGTATTTAATATTATATCTAAATGGCATAACAATAACAATTATTGTAATAATTAAATATTCATAAGGAGCATAAATATATTATTTAATATACAATATACAGATAATTCACGATTTTCATAAATCATTATGGAAAATAGTAATAAAAAAAAGTATAATCATTATAAAATAAATTATAATAAATAGGTAATTATTAAAATAAATATTGTATATAAGATCCAGCATTCGGACATGTTTTATATGAAAAATCTTAAATTAAATACGCAAATTATTATATTAATAAATTGCTATATCTATTAAGAAATAATTTCAATTTAACTAATATATCTTAGACAGGTAAAACATAATTTATTATCTTTTTTTTTTAATTTTTTTTTTTTTCAATAAAACTTCTATTATGTTTTAATTTAAAAAAAAAATTATACTTATTTTTATTGAATAAAAAAAAAATTATATAATTTACTTGTAATAAAATGGCCAGTAACAATTTTTTTTTTTTTTTTTAGTAAAATTATTATTATTATAATATTTTTTTTATATTATTATTATAAATATATTCTAAAATTTTATATAATTACTACAACATTTCATTTAATTTTAGTCAGTACTCAACAGTTGTTTAATCGATTACCATTAAAAATCAATAAATAATCAATAATTTTATATAAAATTTGATTTTAATTTAAAATTAGTTACATTTATTTATTATTATTAAATTATATTTTTGTGTATAATTATTTAATATTTATCTAAACAAAAAAAAAATATTCAAAATTATTTTAACAATTTTAAAAATGAAGTCGTCAATAAATTTGGTGAGTAGGTATAATAAATAAATAAATATAAAATTATTGATTTAGAACAAAATAAGTAATTAATTATTTCATATATTTTATAAAATAAAACAAAAAAAAAACCCAAATTTTATTGGAAATACAAAATTAATAATTATCTAGATAAAATCATAATTGTATAAAAAAAAATTTAGAAGATTTATGACAAATTAATATCCATTAAGATAAATTATTTTTTTTAGAAGCTTCTGATCATTAAATATTTTTTGATTTTGAAATTTATAATCTTATAAATTAATTCAATAAATCATGAAATTTATTTATAATAAACTTATAAGAATATTTCACATTAATTTTATTTTAATTTGGGAATTTATATATTATTTATTTATTTTTATTTTTTTTTTAGACTGGATTAGTGTTTATTTATTTATAATTAGTTTATTTATTTTTTATACTCTTGAAATTTATATATTTTGACTGTTTTTAGACATAAATAATCGTAAACAAAATGTCAAAATAATTAAATATGTCAATAAATCAAATTACTGACAAAAATTATTTACTCAAGTACTTTTCTCAAGAATTTTTTATTATTTTTTAATTATAAATATGTTAAAAAAATAAATAAAGTGCTTGAATCTTTAAATTTTAATCCTTCAAATATTATGTAGACAATTAAATTTAAAAGAAATTATATTTGACTTTAGATTAACCTTAAACCACCGATTTTATGGAATATGATTTAGATTTCGCGCAATTATTATTTTTTTTCTGAATAACCACAGCCGAGGAAACTAAAATATTTAATTATAATACTTCAAATGTGATTGTAAAAATTTTAATTTAAGATGATATAGCTTAAAATAAATAATTCTGACAATTATAATTTAAATTAAATATATATAAATATTATTAAATGTTTTAACAAGATTTCATATTAATATTCCGGAAACATTAAAATTAACACCATAAATTATCAAAAATTGATTTATTATATTAAAAATTTTATATTAAAATAACTTAGCACAATATTATAGGAAATCTATAAAGATCACGAATTTAATGAATATTTTTTCATTAAATATATTTAATTTTATTATTAAATTAACTATTTTTTTTAGACAACATGGTTATCATTTTTAATAGTCATTTGTACGATACAATGTAAAGCTGCTATTATTAATATTGACTCGAACACTACAATATCTAGTACATTGACACCTAGTAATTTATTAACTAATAATAGTAATTCCTCAAACAGTACAACATCAAACGTATTCGAAGTAAATCCTGATGATAATTTAGTAAATGCAAGAATTAAAGTAATATTTCTAAGTGATAATGAAAAGGATAACAAAAAGGATCAACAAGATTTAAAAGTAGATGCTACTGCAGTTAATCAACCTGTTTTTTATACATCTGGAATATTTAATGGTTTATTTGATGTTCAAAGGATTTATACATTACCATAAAATTAATTAATATTTAAATTTTATGTAACATAAATAAATGTTTTATTTGATAAATATATAAATAATAATTTATATTTTTTTTTCGTATATCAAAATAAGATAAATAAATAAATCTTCTTGCTAACCTTGTCTTTACATATTGGACAATTTATTATTATTTATTGGAATTTTTTTGTTTTTTGTAAATTATATAATTTCCATATTATAATGATGCTTCTTGATATTAAAATTAAGTGTTTTGAATAAGATAAAACATTAAATTAATTTTTTTTTTGTAGAGATATATTTTTGTTTATGCAAATATGTAATCATCGCTACTAATTTGATGAAGGTAAAATGATAGTTATATTTATAAAATAATGTTTTTATGTAGTTTTGGAATCAATCTTCTTCAAAACATTATTTTATCTTTAATTGAAATTATTATATATGACAAACAATTCTAATTATAAAATTACGACAATCAATGAAAAAAATAATAATATAATAACTATTAAAAATAATCATAATATGTATATAAAAAAAAAAAAAAATTTATTCATATTTTCATATTTAGAAATGAGGTAATCAATGTTGGTTATTTCTGTTTGAAGTGTTTTTTATTTATTTTTTTTTGCGCCAATAAGAAATATTTCAGGAATTTTACACATATTTTTTTTTTTTTTCGTTTACTATAAATTTAGCTAGAATGAACGTTTTAAGAGATGAACGAAAATTATTGCTATTAGTAATACGAAGCTATAAAAACACAAGAACTTTATAAACTAAATGTCAGTTAAATTAAAGTATTCGCGCATCTAAATACAAAAAAAAAAAAGCTTCGACCGATTCAAAATTTTGTGAATAGTAATAAGAAAATGTAAATTATGGTTTTAATAATGGGGCATCAACCTCTTAAGGTATGGCTAATATTCGGATTATTTTAAACGTTACATAAAAAAAAAAAAATTTAAAAATATGTTTATATATTTTATTAATTGTGAAAATTAGTTTTTGTATTATATACAATTTATTTGTATTTTTATTTATTTTGGTTACAGATTATATTAATAAGCATTTTGTTTATTATGATAAATGGTGATATTTTAAGATTACAACCAGTTACATTACCAACATTTATAATACCACCAAATGTTTCTACTTATGATTTGGTAGCAGCAAATAAAATTAAAATAATTGGAAATGATATTATTGAAAAAGAAGATAAAGATATTATTCATATTCAATCAATAATGCCAAAATTTAATAAAACCAGATACAATAATAAAAGAAAGAAAATTAGAAATTCTGTTGATGATAATTATTCAAATATAATTAATGTTATGAGTTTTAAACAACCGAAAATATCAATTATACCAACTACTACACCATTACCATTTACAATTACTAAAAGATCATCACAAATAACCGAACAAACAGAAAATATAATTTTTAATAGTTTACCAGTAACAACATCAGTTCCTAAAAAAGTTGGACCTTATTTATATTTAAGACCTACGGGCCAACCATTCGAATTTGAAAATAAATTTGAGCCAACTAATATAAATGAATCAGCATATTTATACGATACATATACTAATGTACCATCCGAAATTGAAAATAAAATTAATTATGATCAAACGGAGATACCAATAATTACAAAAAAACCTAAATATTTTTATGAAAAACCGACAGGTGAACCATTTGAAATAGAAAGTCGATTTGTTCAAAATAAAACAGAACCGACAGTAACTGATTCAATATATTTGTATACAACAACTTCTACTACTGGTGCACCATCTAATAATGTCACTAATAGATTTGGTTTCGATAAAACAGAACCGACAATAGAATTAGATTCAAAAAAATTGAATGATACACATAGTGGTGCACCATCCGAAATTAATACAATAATTAGTCAAAATAATGAAACAGTGAAACCAATATTAACTGATGTTAAACCAGCATTTGTATCAATATCAGGTGGAAACGGAAAATTTGATATTCGGACTTTGAGAGTTTTGAAACCTAGTAAAAAACGAAAGCACAGGAAAAAAAAGAATAGAAAAATGAATAAAAATATTTTAGATAATGAAATAGTAAAAATAAAAGTGAATTAAAATTAGCTTTAATTTTTGATTGTAAGAATTATTGTCAAATAATCATATAAATATATTTATTTTTTTAGAATTACAATAAAAAGTGGTTTTTCATGTGAAAATTGTTATATTTATTATATGAAAATATGTGATATTATAGAAAGTAAATTCGAAGTCATATATATAAAACACTTAAATCAGAATTGAAATGATTTTATTTAACTGATGTGATTTTTGATTTTATTGATAATATAAAACTTATAACAAGAGCAGAATAACCGGCTGAATATTATTCCAATATTCAATTTGCCAGATTTAGCACATATACTTGATTTTAACGTGGATTGGTTTGAGCTTATAACATAATACATAATTACGATATATTTAGTGTCATTTAGAAATATATTTGAGAAATTACATCACTTTAAAACAATTGTTTTAACAAAATTAATTACAGTGCCACAATTTCAGCATATTACCTTAAAATTTATTGAATAAATAGTTTATATACTAATTAAGACTCACAATTTCAAAGTAATATATTTAATCATTAAAAAAAAAATATTTTTTAGTACAAGGGGAAAACTTTCATAATTATAATATAATTACTCTTGGGAGTTCCCATGCTACTTAAAATTATTATAAATTTATGTAAAAAAAAACTAATTTTGAGTCACCTATCTATGCCATAGGTTAAATTAATGATAAATTAAATTTTATATGAAATATTTCAGAGAGCTAATTAATTAGCTTAAAATACTGATTTTATAATATATTTTGTTCTGGGTTTTTGTATACTTTGTAAATTCTCTAGATTAAAAAACTTTATATACAGAAATTGAATAATTTGAAATTGGGAATAAAAAAATTATTAAAATTTGACAATATAACCAATGTAGCAAATGAAGTGAAAAATAGTCTATTGTAATATGCAACAAATAGAATCTTATATCTTCATATTTATGTAACAATTATTGTATAACTATAATTACATTTACATATTATAATAATGATAACAGAGACGAATTTCTCGATAATCAAATATAATTAAATTAAAATTTTATATTAATCATAGTGCATCGGGTTCAGTTAAGAATTTTTCAATATGAACGGCATACCAGGGAAAATTAGCAAATAAAAATTGCATTTTGCATAATATATATTGAAAATGGATAGATAGATAGATTTTTATTCTGTCTGATCAAGATCAAGATTTTTGGTATTTGAATGTTTTAATCATTATTCATAGTATCATTTAAATTAAATCAATCATATCAATTTAGTTGAACATTAATATCAATTTAAATTTGATAAATTCTAAATTAATCTTATAACGAAAAAACGATTCTAATACAATTTAAAATAAACTATTTAAAAATTGAGAATATATTGAAATTTTGTATTTAAAATTTCCACGAGCGTTCAACACTTCAACAAGAAGATTTAAAAATTATAATTAATCAAAAGAAAAACAACTTAATTTTATTTTGTACTATAATTTTTATTTATTTCATTTTTAAAGTAAATAATTAATTTTTTGTATTTTTTTTTTTTATATTTTTTATATATATATTTAAAACGAATAGATTAATAAAGATCCCAGTTCATGTTTCTTTATATAATTTTTATAAACCGTACAAAAAAAGACACAATTTATAATTTAATTTCCTTTTTTCTTCACAAAAACAAAAACTAAACAAAAAATTTCTTTGGATAGACAAAAAGTCAAGTTACCAAACATATAAAAAGTATTATTTTTAGTTTGATTTTCTTTTATAATTTTAATAAGATTTTTTTTTGTATAGTATTTAAAATATAAATCAGAAAATTATGTTTTTTTTTTAGTAATTTTTTATTAACAACTAATTCTATCACAAAAATAAAATAAAATAAAAAATAAAATTAAAATTTATAAAAAAAAAAAAAAAAAAAAAACAAAATAAAATAAATTTTTTAATGATTTATTCTACTAAGTAACATTTTATTCTCATTTTGTTTGCTAAGTTTTATAAAGCACGTTTCAAAATGTTGCCTTTTTTTTTGTAATTTTCGAAATTATTTTCTATTATTACAACAATAATGTTTACTAATTTTGGTGGGTGTATGTGCTCTTTTACAATTCTATATTAATTTTCATTATATTCTTAGCGTGATTTATCAAAAGAAAAAAAAAATTACAAGTTTTGAAAAACAAATATTATCATAATTCCAAAAATTAAAGTGTAATTAAAAATATTGTATACTAAAATAAAATTAATATATATCTTTTTATTATATTTATTTAAAGTTTAGTAGGTATATTAATTTTGTTATTAATGAAAATTTTAACGGTGTTCAAAAAAGGTGTAACGTGAAATTTATGACCAAACTTGTGAAATCAACTTAATTTAAATACGACTATTTAAAAAAATTTAACAAAAAGAATTTGAACATAATTTACTTTATTTAATAAAATGTACAAATAAAAAACTCAAAAATAATATTATTACACAAATTATGTTTATATAATTTAGAATCATAAATAAACTGAGTCCCAAATAAAATTTCATTTTTTAATTTAAATATACAATATAAAATTGATTTTTTTTTTTTTTTCGATACTATAATAAATTAACGATTTTTTTTTTTTTTTTTTATTCTATATTATAATTTCCATTTTAATTAAAAACTTATTGGTTTTTAAAAACCAATAAACACTCAATTAAATTCAAAAATCCTATATAAAAAAAAAATTAAATAATTTAAACTGTTTTTTATTAATAATAAAGCAAAAACAAAAATAAATTATTGGTGAAATATTAGAAAGTAATTTATTATTAAAAAATTAAAATTAAAAAACACAAACCAGCAAATTTTTATAAATATTTTAATTAAAATTGATTTTTATGTTTTGTTATTCATTAAAATAATGATTTTGGCTAACAAAATTTAATTTCCTATAAATATATAATTTTTGTGTATCTTGCTGGCACTACTATTAATATTTTTTTTTTCATTTTTTTTTTTTTTTTTTTGAAACGTACATAAAGAGAACAAAAATATAACGTATTTAATAATATTTAAGGTACATAATTCCTCCTTATTTTTGTGTTTTTTCAAATAAACATTAAAAATAATAAAACATTTAATTTTATGAAAAATTAAGTAAATATAGCCTACAATTTTTGTTTTGTTTTGTTTTTTTTTTTTTTTTTTTTGTATTATAATTCAAATAATAAGCGTTAATTTTTGTGTTTTATTTTTCTTTTTGTACAAAATAAGTTCCTATATTACTGTCAATTCAGTAATATAGAAATTCTAATATACAAATATATACACAAAAAAATAATAGGATGAATTAATTTTATTTTAATGTTTCTTAGTTTTTAAATAATAATATTTAAGTATTTCCATTTTTTTTTTTTTGTCTTTGTTAAATTTTAAGATTGATTTTGCTTGTTTTTTTATTATATAAATAAAATTAATAAGAGAAATTAGTTTAAAAAAATATATTATTTATATATATATATATAACATATATGTATATATATATACATATATATATATATATATATATATATCAATAAAATTATGAAAATGTTTAATGGAAGAAAGGATTAATTTCTCCATAACATTTTTTTTAAATATATTTAATACTTAAGAGAATGATGCGCAAAAAGACGCCGCCGCATGTAAATTAAAAATTGTTTCATTCAATATTAATTCATTTCGAATTAAAAAAAAAAAAAAATTAAAACAAATAATTATTATAGTTTGCTTGGTATTTTTTTTTTTTTTTTCAAATTTGATGTAAAATTAATTCATTAATATTACTAACACTACCAACAACACCATCACCGCCACCATTGCTACTATTTACATCTGAAAATTCAAAATTTTGTTGTTCATATTTTAGATTTTGTGCAGCAGCAGAAGCAGTCGTAGTAGTAACAACACAATCAGAAGAACTGTTATCAGTAATAGAAACTGAATTGAATTTATCATTTTTAGTAGCAGCAGCAACTGCAACAATCGAATCAGATGACATAACAACATTATTATTACTACATACAACAATATCAATTTCAGGAGAAACATTATTAGTAGCAACTAAAATTGGGGTTTTTTCAATAATTATGTATTTTTCATTTAAATTTATTGTATGCTCGGATTTGGTTGTAATTTTTGTTGGTAATAATAATTTATCATTAATTAAATTTGTTGATGTTGTGTTTGTGTTTGACATACTTTCGTTTTGAAAATCACATATTAATTGTAATGATTTTAATGATAATGATGATGATGAAGATGATGATTTTAATGTTGTACAGTATTCACTATCACTTTTATTCATATATTCATTAATGTTTTCTTTATTAGAATTTGTATTTGATTTGATATTATTTACAATATCTAAATTATTGGTTGCAATTGTTGCAGTTGAATTATCTGGAATTTCTGTTGTTGCTGTTACTACAACTGCTGCTACTGTTGTTGTTGTTGTTGTTGTTGTTATGGGATCAACAGAACAAGAAGCAGTGGAAAAATATGGTGGATTAATAGGTGGTTCTTGTATAGCAGCTATTGTTGTTGTTGTTGTTGTTGCACTTGAAGTACTATTATTACAATTAGCAGCCTTAACAAAATTTACGTTTTGTTTGAAAATTTGTTTTCCAAAATCTGCAAAATCTTTAAATTGTTTAGAAGCAACATCGAAAAATGATGTCTGTTTATTATTACTCACAGTATTATCAGTTATAGTAGATGTTGTTTGTTGTTGTTGATGTTGTTGTGGTATAATAGAGTCCATAGATATTAATTGTTGTTGTTGATGCTGATGTGTTAATGTTATAACGGGTGGTATTGTCGTAACAATATCTGGAGAATTTTTTGTATCACCTTTAAATTTATACCATGAGAATAAATTTGGCGGTGAATGTTTACGTAAAGGTACTAAAGATTGTTGATTACTTTGTTCTAATATTGCTGTTGCTGTTGATTCTGTTGTAGTAGAATCTGTTGTATTTGTTACTCGAGAAAATATATCGCCAGGATTTTGAAATAAACTTAACAATTTATCTACTGTAGTGGGATATGTTGAACTTACAGTAGATGTTTTACCATTTTGTTGTTGTTGTTGAAATTCTTGTTCTAGTTTATTACTAGTTTCTTCCGATTTATTACTTAAATTTTCATTTATTTTATCATTATTATTTTTATGCATGTCAATATTAGTTTTAGGTGAACAAATTGAATTTTTATCATTTTGATTAATTATTTTATTATTATCAACAATATTTTCAAGGCATTGATCACATTCATTATTAATTAATTGTTGGTTTTGTTGTTGTTGCTGTTTATTTATATCTTTGTCATTAAAACTACTATCACCAACTAAATTATTACTTAAATTATTTTCATTAATTGTAGATACTATTTTTATTGGTTCACCTAGATTAGCAGAATTTTCTATTATATTATTAGAATTTAAATTTCCTATAAAATTAATCATATCATTATTAATATTATCATCATTTATAATAATTTGAGATTTTATATTTATATTACAATTATCATTATTATCATTATTAATAATATTTTGGTGTTTTTGTTCATTATTTTCATTATTTTTTACATATAAATTCGTTGGTGTTGTTATAAAATCTGGTAATGATTTAGATTTTAATAAATTTTGTGCAATATCATCTTTTAATGAAATCTCCTTCACGTTTATACTATTTGCAGCATCTAAACTATGATAGTTTAATGATGTTTGTTGATCGTTTTCAACTTTAGTAACACGAAACCGTGATTTACGTGTAGCTGCTGCTGTTGCTGTTATTAATGGTTTCTTTGTTGTTTGAACCATTGCGGTGGGGTAATTTTTATTAATATTTTTATTATTTGCTGTTGTTGTTGGAAAGAAACTATTATCTTCATTAACACGAAATACTTGAAAACGACTTTTTGATGGACTAGGCACCGGTGACGTTGATGGTGATATTGTTGGGGGACTTGGTAATGGAGAACGTAATCGTATACCAGATTTCCTTTTAATATCCAATTTATTATTACTACCAGTTGTTGTTGATCCAGATGTTGTTCTCTGATTTGTTTCTAAAATATTTGTAGGATTTGTTATGCTTTGACATGTAAGCGAAATTTTACGCGAATTAAAGTATCCTTGCCGTAGTTTTGGATTCTCACATTTTTTATTATTTGCTGCTAATGAATCAAGAAGAATTTGTTGTTGATTTTTTTCATTCCGTGAACATAATGATCGGATATTGTGCAAAGCTCGGGAATAATGAAATTGTAAATCACTACCGGGATCCTATAATAATAATTAATAAAAAAAATTAAATTAATTTCATTTAAAAATACATTTTAAGTTTCCATTTATATATAACAAGTTTTAGTTATTGTATTAAAAATGTATAAACAAAAAAAAATATATGACTTTACTGCAATATATATCTAACAAAACGTAAAAATGATGAATTACTATGAGAGGAAATTGAAAATATACATAAAAAACTTATTTGATTAATTTTATTTCTTAACTAAACTTCTTGATTCTTAATTTATCAAAATTAGGAGCGCAATATCTAATCTATTATTATAGGTATTATTTTATTATTTTTATAGATATCCTGCACATACACAAAGGTAAAAAATTGTTTAAGTTTTAATCAATTAACTTTTATTAACACTTATAAATTGTACTATAAAAATTCATTTTATGTGCAAAGTGCTAGATTTTTGGAAATTAATGAATATTTGAAGAATAATCATACAAAAAAATTTTATTAAATATTTTTCAAATTTACATAATACTATTTCTGAAGCTCACTAGTTGCCGAGAACTAAATGTATGTAAACTACGAAAAACTTTGATATTAAAAGAAAAATCTACACAATAAAATTACAAGATTTTAGGAATTAATTTTCAAAATATACAAGATTTTAGGAATTAAATTTAAAAAAAAATACAATTTTGGAAGATGGGATTTAAAAACTACAGAATTTGAAAAAATGAAGTTTGGATCATTATATATTTAAAAAAAATTCTGAATAGTAAATATAATCTAAATTAAAATTACTTTTAATCAAAATTTTTATTATATTTCTACCGAAATTAATTTAAAAATATAAATATTTAATATTATACATAAAATTAAAAACATTTTAATTAATTTATAATATAAAATGAACAGAACGGAATACTAGCAAATGAAATAATTGACAATTTATTGATATATGTACATACAATTAATATTTGAAAGATTACCTATTACAATTTGGTTTATTAGATTTTTTTGTTTAAAAGAGTAAAGTCAGTTTTAGTTTTTTGTCATCATAAAAATTAAAAAATAAATAGAAATAAAAGTATATCAGAATTGTATTTATTAAATATTTTAAAAATTACCGAAATTCTTTTGGGCACATCATCAATATCAATTCGTGTCACAGATTTGTTTGATTTTAATGCATCCATTAATATATTTAAGCAATCAACTTGTATGTGATTCTCCCTTATATCGATACGCTGTAATGTACAATTACCACCAAATTGAAGTACAGATGCCAATGATTTTACACCATCACAACTTAAATGTGCTGCTTGTAAACCTAAATTCGTAAGTGTTGAATTCATTTTTAATTTATCTTTAATTTTATGTATAAATTCATTGCTTAAACAATTTTTTCCAATATTAAGTAACTCTAATGAACTAGTAGTTTGTAACAAATCACTAATAATTTCACTAGATTCACGAGTTATATAATTATTCCATAAAATTAATGCACGTAATCCCCGTGGTTTTATATTACCACTAATATCTTGTTCTATATTTGTTTTTTGTCTTGTTAATGTATCATTTTTAGCTAATTGTGCACGTAAATCTTTTGAAAATGTTGCTTCACATCCATCTAATGAATTCTCACTGCTTAAACTATCAGAACTATGAGATCTTAAATGATCATTTGATATTGTTGTTGTTATTATATCAGAATCATTAGTTTTTTCATTAAATTGTGTTAACTTTTCATATGCCAAACGTGATAACTGAACCGGTGAGATCAATTTTTTTGTAGTATTTGTTGTTGTTGTTGTTATTGCTGTTGCAGTTGTAACAATATTTTCTTCTAATTCGGTTGAAGATTTTATTAGATTTGTAGTAATAACTTCTGGATTTATTAATAATGATTTTTTATCACCTTCTGATGAACTTTCAAATGCCGAATCAACACTATGCGGATTAAATATATCAGTTGCAGTAGTAGTATTATTTTTATTTTTATTAACATCAACGGCTTTTGATAATGAATGTGCTGATATTGTGGTTGTTGTTGTATCATCATCATTTGTATTAGTATAAATATTTTCAAAATTTGATATTTCAGTTTCTTTTTTTAAATTTAATTGTTCTTGTTGTTTATTTATTAATTTTTCTGTTGAATATATAAAATTGTTTGTTTTATTTTTTGAAAATCCAGTAATAACAGATGAATTTATAGAATTATTTATAACAAATGATGACGATAATACAGTATTTTGTGTTATTGTATCATTTGAACTATCATCTGATTCTGATTTTTGTTGATTATTCAATAATGTATCAAGCATAGAACGACCACCACAATTACTGTTATTACTACCATTTATATTAGATTTATTATTTTGACTAATACTGTTGTTATCCAAATAATTTGAATAGTCTTCATCGGGTGATGGTATTTGAATATTAGTTGGATAATTTGTTGCTGCTGAAGATTTTATATTAATATCTTCTTCAATTTTCTTATTATCATCAGGCAAAAATAAATCTAAATTAAATGATTGTTCCATTAGTGCAACAACAATATGTTTTAGACCAGCATCCTGAAAATTTATTTTAAAAAAAAAATTACGTATATATTATTTGTCAATGTATACTTTTTATGTTACATAAGATCATTTATATATAAATATAAAATAATAAATAAATTTCAATTTCATAAACTTATTTTATGAATTAAAAATGAACGAGTTTATAAAATATGAAAATTTGTTATACTATACATATATATAGTTTTTTTAATGACAAAACTGGTTTAATATCAGTTTTATATTTTTATGTTCCGTTGTAAGTAGTAATAATTTTTTGTCACAATTAATCAATTTTAATTTTATACCAAATTCTGAGTTTTTTCTTATAATTCTATATTAAACAACAAAAGTGTGTGGATATTTACAATTTTTATTTAAATATTAATTTACTATATTAGTTTAAAGAAGTATATTAAACTTAACGCGGATACTCACACAAAACAGAGCATACATATAAAAAAAAACTATCAAATGATATATTTTTGGATCAAAGAAACTCATAATTCTACTTTTATAGCTACGCTAAACAATTTTTAATTGTTATTCTAAAAATGAACACACCAATTAATATTTTAAAATTAAAAATACTTACCTTAATATTATTGTTGCTAATATCTAAAAATTGTATATAACCATTATATTTTAGTAGTTCTGCTAAATTTTCGGCATCTTTTTCGTTTAAATCATTACAAGCTAACCACAATTCTTTAAGTGTTGAATTTTTTTTTAGACCATTACCTAAAAATCAAGTATACAATTTAAATATAATTTGTTATTTAACTATATTTTTTTTTACAGTTCAACTAACTTACATAAATTACTAATTGGTTTACCCTTAAGACCACACCGTTCCAATTTAATAGTGTGTAATGATGATGAAAAGGTTAATGCATTTCCTAAACTAGTTGCATTTATTTCACTCATTGGATTACCACGTGCTGTTAATATTTGTAAATAATGACTTCGTCTAATCATAATACTACATGATTGCCAACCACGAATTGATATTGCTGGATTATCAGAAATATCTAATTCAGTAGCAGCCTCATAATATTCAATAATATCAAATAAAGCTGAAGATGAAATTTCATTTAGATGGCAAGATGAAAAATCTAATACATCATATCTTATCTAAATTTATATGAAAAAAAGAATATGTGTTTTTTTTTTTTTTGTAAAATACTAAAATTTAAACAAATTGAACAAATTATTAAAAAAATATAAAGTAAATAAAATATATGTACTCTTTTAAAAATATCCTCTAATGTTTCACAATCATTAGGTGATAATAGATGATTTTTCAGTGAGAAACAAGAGTGTCTACTTTTTTTGGTCAAATCAAGTGTTTGCAGATGATTTATAATATTTTCTAAAGGCTGTGTATTATGCTTTTGGCATGATGTTGTATAAATGTCAGTTAATTCAGAAACATTTTTAACTATTAAAGCTGTTAGAAGAAAATAAAAAAAAAATATTATTTGATTTTCTGAATATATATAAAAACGTTATTTACCTGATTCCCATGGATTTGCTGGTTCCAAATATCCTGTAACTAATTTACTATCACATTTTGGAAATGATACTCTCCGACTTGGACAATTTGATTGATCTATTATGCTACCATCATCTATTGTTGTAATATTCAATTCAATATCAAATGAATCTGAACTAATTTGTAAGTTATTAGTTGTCACAGATGTTGTGGTTGGTGAATTTTCTGATGCAGTATCACTACTACTTGTTTCCATAAGGCCAGTTGTTGTATTATTTTCAATGTAAACTAAAGGCTCACAACTCATTGTTTCTTTTCTTATTTATTTATTTATATATTTAAACACACATTTATAATTTTTTATAAATCTTTTTTTTTTTTTTTGTGAAAATTTTACTTTTAATTAACTCTTTCTCTCTGGTCACAATGAATTATTTATGAAATACAAATAACAAAAAAAAAAAACTCTAATATGAAATAAGGCACAAAAATTCTACTGATAATGATGTCAGAGGCAGGCTTTTCTTAAGCATTTTTTTTTCTTTGCGACACGAATTATGAAATCAATATGGTTTTGCAAAAAATAATGTGTACCCTACATAAATTCTGTAATTTAATTTAGTTGAAAAATGGTAAAACTAATTATTTGCCAAAAAAACATTTTCAGCTTTTACACTAATTTTAATGTTGTGTTACGATACAATACCTAATTAATTACATAAATTCACTGATATTGTTCTTTATTTTTTTTTTCTTGTCAATTTGACAATTCGCCCCACTTTTTGTGTTTGTTTAATGTTGTCAATTATTCCGCTAGAGGGTTCAAAATAAAATAATAAAATTGAGTAACATTTTTGGGTCGGGTTGATTAAAATAACTCAAACGAAAAGTTAGTTTTGTAAAGGCATAATTCACATATAGATGACGGCAGTAAAGAAAATATTTACATTCTACCGCTCTACCTATTCTACACTCTATGGTTACGAATCTAACAAAATATTTTAATTTTAACCTTTTAAATTTAAATATACAAACTTGGAACTTAATATACTACCATAATAATTAATATCTATTAAAACAATAAAAATATATTTCACTTGTTCTTCACTTTTAAAAAAATAATTGAATCCGAAGTTTGTATATTATTCGAACATCAGTTGAATTGAATGGAAAATAAAAGTAAAACTGAAACATAAAATAGAATCAAAATTTAACTCGGTCATATATGGAAGACTTTATTTTAATATTAATTTTAATCCACCTTGCTTAAAAGTAAAAGCAAAGTTAATTTACCTATTATGCCATTGCCATATTCTAATATTTTAACTGCCGGTTTTTAATAACGAAAATAAAGTATTAAAAATTTTCTCATTTCTAAAAAAATAAGTAATTTAACTCGATTTATTTTTTAAAAAAACAATATGTTTTACTTGCTATTTATTAACAATAATTATCAATAGTTTTAAAAAATATAAATTACGTTGGTTCTTTGATATCATTCGATGTTTTATCTAAATTTCTTATTATTGATGTTGCAGGACCTTGGAGAACTTTTCTAGATAGCCGCATAAATCCAGAAACTGGATCACGTCCAAAATATTTTACTTGTATTTCTTGACCTACTTCTAGTCCTAATGCACTAGGATGTACTATCTAAAATATAAGAAACAAACAAAAAATGTTATAAAAATATTTAATGAAAATAAAAAGTGTGTTGTCTGTTACCTTTCTCTGATCTAATTGAGAGTTATGTAATAATGCTGGTGGCATATTGTTATATAATGTTATTAGTACACCAATATCTTTTATTTCAACTATTTTTGCTGTATAAATACCACCAAATTCCAAATTTGGTATTTTATCAGCTTTTAAAAGTTCTTCAATAACTTCTTTGGCTTCGTCTAATGCAGCTTGTGATGGTGAAAAAAGTATGAAATTTATGTCATCTTCTTGTGTCAATTGTACTCCAGTTTCAGCATAAATTTTCTTAACATTAATACCACCTGGTCCAATCAATCGTGATCTTTGATATCCTTCTATTGTCATTTTTTCAGTAACCGGCCATGAATCTTTTTTAATTTTTCTACTTTCTCGTATACATTGTCCCATAATATCTAATATTTTTGATTTAGCATCTGTGGCTTTTTGTAACGATTCCATAATAACTTTTAATGGAATTCCTGGAATTTTTAAATCAGCTTGAATTGCTGTAAATCCTTTACGTGTACCAGCTACTTTCATATCCATATCACCCATATAATCTTCAATACCAAGAATATCTGTTAAAATTCTATAATCTTGTAAATGTTTAGTATCATTATTTTCACATTTCGTAATTAAACCAATAGCTACTCCAGCAGCTGGTGAATGTACTGGTACACCAGCATCCATTAAAGCCATTGAACCACCACAAACACTTGCCATCGAACTAGAACCATTCGATTCTAAAACTTCTGACGTTAATCGTACAGTAAATGGAAAATCATTTGGTAATGTTGGTAATAGTGATTTTTCAGCTAATGCACCATGACCTAATTCACGTCTACCAATTGGACCGACACGACCTACTTCACCAGTTGCATACGGTGGAAATTCATAATGTAACATAAAATTTTTCGATTTGAATCCAGTTTCTAAGGCAGAAAGTGTATCTAATTTCAAAGCACTTTCAACAGAATCCAAAGAAACTGTGCAGAAAACTTGTGTTTGACCACGTTGAAATAATGCAGAACCATGTAAAGGTTTATGAAGATCAACCTTAAAAAAAATTAAAATAAAAAAAAGTTCCTTAAAAATATCTTTCAAAATATCGGCAGTGACAGTAATTACCGTCTACAAATTACAAGGGTGTCACTGTCCATATATTGATCTAGAATCTATTTTTTTTTTATATACTACTTTTATATACCTGACAAGTAATATTTCTTAAATCATCATAACCTCTACCATCACATCGTTTTTCTTCTTCAAATATCAATTGTCTAAAGATTTGTTTACAAATTTTATTAAAAGCATCACTAATAAGTACCGGTTCAACATCTGGATAACTTGACCAAACTCTATCCACAACATCAGATCGTATTTCATTAACAGCTTGATCTCTTGAAAATTTATCATGTTTTTCATCACGGAAAACATCTCTTAATCTCATTTCACTCATTGTTTGTACAGCTTCTACAATAATTTCGTTAGCTTCTTGCGGCTGTTCAAAATTTTTTTTAGTTTTCCCAATTGATTTCTGTAATTTTTCAATTGCTGTTATAACAGTTTGAGCTTCTTTTGTACCAATTTTAATTGCTTTTAATAAATCCTGTTGTAATATCATATTTGATTTACCTTCCAGCATTACAACTAAATTATGTTTAGTTGCAGCACAAACTAAATCCAAATTTGATGATTGTAATTCACGACGTGTTGGATTTACAATAATTTCATTATCGCATAAACCTAAACTGACAGTTTTTTAGAAAACATTTAATAATTTAAAAAGATATATAATATATTGTGTTTTAATAATAAATATTATTCTTACCGGACAGCACCAATTGGACCATTCCATGGAATATCACTAATACAAAGTGCTGCCGATGCAGCGTTTAAAGCCAATACATCTGCAGAATAAACTGAATCCATTGCTAACATATTACATATTAATTGAGTTTCAGAACGAAATCCATACGGAAACATTGGACGTATTGCCCGATCAATTAGTCGTGCCGACAAAATTTCTTTTTCTGATGGACCTAATTCACGACGAAGAAAATTTGTTGGTATTCGACCCGCTGCAGCTGATTTAAGTCTATAGTCTACAGTAAGTGGCATAAATGAAGATGTAGATTTTTGAAATCTTGATACCGCGGTAACCATAACCGATGTATCACCCATTCGGGCAACAGCAGTTCCATTAGCAAATCGAGCATATTTCCCAGTAGAAATCATAAGATTACGGCTAAAAAAATATTAATTTTACAAAGTTAATATATATTTTTTTAAGATATTCTTATAATGTTTACCCATTTGAAAATTTAACCTCAATTTCTGGAATTTTATCATCACTGTAACATCTTTTAGAAATAAGATATATATTCCTCTGTACATATTCTAATCGAATTCTTCTTATTTGCAAAAGTTTAGCACAGGACATTATTCGGCATTTATATTTTTTATATAATAATTTTAAAAAATAATAAAAACTTGTAGAATTCGGACAAAATAATAGAAATATAAACTCAACACTCAACCAAAATACCAAAGTAAAAATTATTTCTATTATGTTTTTCTCTTTAAATTTAAATTATGATAGCCTAACCATAGCCGCATTGTCTCAATCTGTCAAAATATATTCATTCGATACTCGAAACATATGCACTGTTTATGCGTACATTTATTTTCAAACAGAATTAAAATTGCCCATTTATAGAATTAATTCCGCCAGATGTCACCTGCTATGTTTACTGTATTCATTCTATTGGATTTTATTGTAATTTGATCATTTTATTTCATAATTTCTTTAATTAAAAAAGTATAATATAGATTTTAGCGCAAAAGGTTATCATTGTCTACAACTAGCTACAAAAGGGCACTTTATGATAGAACTAATTCCGATGGAAATAATTCCATTGATTTGATTTCTATCATTTTATTGACGAGTGGCAACAATTATAGATGGCGCAGCTATTGCTCTAGAAAGGGGATTGGTATTGCAAAGTGAAAACGTGCAAGTATTTTTGATTGTTTTAATAGAATTAAAATTATATTGGTCACTAACCAAGTATTATAAAAAAATGTTTTTTTTTTTTTTTTTTTGGTATTACTATAGAAATTATTAGCCCTGCATAGTTTTAAAAGCCGAAAACTATGCAGGGCTAATGGTTATTCAGTTCAGGCTTCAATAATAATACATCATTGCATCAATAATTATTTACAATACTATAATTTTTCTTAAATAAAGTTTTATGCGGTAAAAATTACAATTTCTCCAATTATAAATTTAAAAATTCATTTTAATGCTGTGTGCCAGAAAAGGAATAGAATAATTCGGTTTTATTTCTGATTGAGTTGGGTAATAAAGCCAATTCGGCTTTATTGCACCCCACCAATATCACCTATTCAGCTTCCAAAACAAAACAAAAAATAATATCTAAACTCCTCTGTTTGTCAAAATTCGGTTATATATTTTTGCATAACTGGAATAACTTTCAGTTTTTGAAAATTTTTTAAATATTTTTTTTCTTCTTGAAAACTGAAAATATAAAATAATTTAATAAATTTTATAATCATATTAATAAAGTCATCAAATATATTTTTAGAAAATGTAAATTTTGAAAGAAATTTTTTATATGTAAAATATTTTATACAAAAAAAAAAAAATATAATATTTAAATCATAAACATAAAATTTGAAATATTGCTTTATTTTTACAATACATATTGGAAAAAAACTAATATATTAGAGGAAAGCTTCCAGAAAAAATTCCAATATAAATATACATATATATATAGAATATATGTATATAAATAAAAAAAAAAGTTTTTTAACAAGGATACGAGTCCTTGATCTTTTCTAAAATGTCTGGAATTTAATTTTTCTGTAATCTAGGTCATTCATTTTTGTTATATATAATATTTCTGGTTATATATGGCATTATGATTTTTTATATGTAAAAGTTATTTATTTGTAATATGTAATTTACTGCAAAAATATAGAAATCATCCTATTTTTTAATTTAAATGAAAATATAAATATTTTTTATATCTAAAGTTATTAAAATAATAAATTTAAATCAAATATATAAAAAAATTATTAAATATTCTCAATTTAATTCTTCAAAAAACTATCTATTTTGTTTATTAATATCCAAATTTATTTAAATTATATAATTTAATTATACATAAATTTTCCATTTTTATTACTTAAAAAACCCACATAATTAACAAAAATAATATAGTCAATAAATAATTAATATAAATTTAATTGTCAACTGTTTATTATATGTATTATTTTTATTATAATGTTTATTTAATATTAAAATAATTAATTACTTTTTATGATGAGCTTTTAAAATATAGATAAATAAATAACAAATTTCTACATAAAGCCTATAAAAATTTACAAAATGCATAAATATAATAATAATTTTCATCAATCTCAAATTTATATTTTCATATAGTAAACAAAAATTTATCTTACCTACTTAAATACGAATATATTTTATATCTCATATATCATATTCCATAATATTTTTGTAAAGTCTATTTAATATTATCAGTGGAATGATATACCTCCATTTTTTTTTATATGCATGCCACTTTTCCCATGCCACAAGCGCATGTCTAATATCATTTTACCTTTGTACAAAAGTTATATGCATGCATCAAACAGTTCATATTTAATAATATCGTAGAGAAAACTCATACTATCATTTCTAGTTATTTTCAATACTCATACTCATTTCAGTGACTCCTATGTCAATATTTATATACTTGCAGGATTGTAAGGTTCTTGAACTTTTGGCCGCTTTTCTTGTTGCTACTACACTATATACATATATTTTCGTGCTATTAGTTTGATAGCCTTGCAAAAGAGTTCGATAAGCTTTTTTTTTTATACCATGTCCATGTGCTATCTAAAATAATATTGAAATAAAAATTTTTAAAAGAAAAATCTAACTCAAATTTTGTATATATATATTGTGTAGAGAGAATTTAATAATGTATTTGTGTTAAAAATTATTTCAATGTATAAGTATGTCAGGTTGGATTTATATTTATTATATATATATAAATATAAAAAAATAATATAAATTTTTGTTCTTTTGGTTCTCATTTTGGTATTTCAAACTTCAAACCGAATAATTTTTACACTGATACTGATACACCCACAATAATCAAATCACATGCTGGCTTTTAAAATGATTTTCCAAATATAAAAAGGATCTATGGGCACTATAAACACCAATACTTTCAATCAAAACCAACAAATGTTTGTTAGTATAATATAAAACTTTTTATTTAAATCCAACAATTTTTTATTTATTTATTTTTTTAACTATATATATTCCGATTTATGTTTGAAGGTCCTGCTAAAGTTTAACATTTATAAAATATGTCATTGTATATGTGCTTAACATTTTTTATGTTAGATACAACTTGCACTGGTTTGGAAAGGCATGAAAATACAATTTTTGTGTGATATCCTTTTTTGATTTTGAAAAGAAAAATTATATTTTTTCAAGTGTTTTATAAAGCTTGAAGATTCTGTTGTGTATGGTTCAGTTTCGTGTTAGCCATGAAGCCGCCAGGACCTATTAACTATATAATTGTGTGTATTGTTGTTTTTTTTTATAAATAAATAATAAATATACTAATAAGAATTTTAAATTTATTATAATTTTTTTTTAATATTTTATTTTTGGTGGTGATTTTATTTACAAAAATAAATAATTAAAAAAAATAGATTTTTTTAATAACATTTTTATTTTATATAAATAACTAATTTTTTATTAGTAATTATATAAAATTAATATATAGAATAATAAATTTAAATATTGGAATAAAAATTAAAAAAAAAAATATATTTTAATGTGTTTTATGAATTATTGTGTTATATGAATTCCATTAAACTGTTCATTAATATATTTTAATAATTATTATAATTATAATATCAAAAATATAATAATAAAAAATGGATACAAATGGATTATTATTATCAAAACAATTGAATTCAATTGTAACAACATTACCAACATTATTTGATTATAACCAACATGAGGAAATACCAAATTTAAACAATTCAGAAAATGATGAATTCAATGATTTTGAGGTAGGTTTTAAATATTGATATATAAATTTTATTTACATAAATAAAATACGAGGATATTAATCATTTATTGCTATGATTATTTACAAAAATATTGATAATATATTTATAATTATTTTTTTTAATTAATTTTTTTTTTATTATTTTGGTGGGATTTATTTTTGATAATTTAAAATTTGGGCAATAAAATTTTGACTTTGACTGTTAAATAAAAATGGTTCTACTAGAACCATTGACTAAGTTTTGACTAAAAAAAAAAAGAATGAATTGAAAATATATTTAAATAAATCAGAATCAATATTTATATGAATTTTTTTCAAATATATATTGGAAATTTAATCAATTAGTGATCATAAAATTTTTTTTTTTTTTAAAAAAATATTCCATAAAGGATTTATGAAATATGAACATAACTTATTAATGAAACCTTTTGCAATGTGTATACCCAAAAAATTTAGAAATTTTAAGTCAATTTTTTCAGCAATAAATTAAACAAATTAAAATTTTAATTTATTCATAATTTTTTGTCACATAAAAACCTGTGAAATTTTAATGATTCTTTTTTTTTTTAGTATTTATGTATAATGGCAATCAATCAATTTTAGTAAATTCTATAAAAAAAGAAAAGAAATTTATGTTAATGAAGACTATGTTTCAGGCAGTTTATATAATTATATACATTTTTTTTTTAATAATAATGAAAATCTTTTTTATAGGTTTAATATATAATATTTTTTTTTCCTTATAACCATTATTTTTGATTTAATTTAATGTAGGCTGTTGTATTGTAATTTCCTATATAGTTAATTGATAAATATCGATTAGGAAATTTGGACAGAGTTCATCATTACATTATACATAGTATATATGATAACAGAATCGTAATTAATTATATTTGGTGTCTTCAAAGTTAGGATAGATCTTATTTAATTAATAAAAAAAAATAATATATAAATTTATAAAATTATTAAGAATTATTGCTGGAAGTAAATCACTAAAAAAAATTTTTTCATATTATACGCAAATTAATTTCAATCATTTTAATTGGTGTTAGAAATTTTTTTTAAACACTCCCAGTTAATAAAAAAAATTAACAATTCCCGCTGAACTGGTCTAACATTTTACATATTTACACTTTACCACCTTTACATAACGTAAACTTCATATAATCAAAAATGGTTGATGGTTCTCTATAAAAAATTAAATTAAAAAAAAAACTTATACAGTGTAGGTAGATAAGATCATAAGCCCACATATAAATATAGTTGCGTATTTCATTTTGTACTGCCTACTACGTATTTATAATTTACTTAATAGTTATATATAGTCGGACATTATTGTACTATGATGTCTTTAACTTGAATCCATATAAATTTACTAAACCCTAATATTTTTTTCAATAATTTATTTATTTTATTACATATATCATTATTAATTCTTAGTATTTTATAAAACCAATCTTAAGATATTTCAAATTCTTTTATACAAACAAGAATCTATTCATTACTTTCATTTTATCTTTCAACCATGCATCAAGTCCTAATCTTATCTTTATATCTATACACAATTACATAAAATCTTTTTGTTGTTTGTATATAATTTTTAATTACATATACATGTATCAAATCATTTCTTTGTTTTATATAATTTTGTTTTGTGATAAATTATGGACATTGTATCCTTAACCCTTTCACAGCCAATTTAAGTCTTTAACAATTTCCATGTCATAAAGACAATTTTTATTTTGATGTTTAATTAATGTGGAAAGGATTTTTAATTGGGTGTATTTAATAATTTAATGAGACATATATTTAACTTAGATTGTAGTTACAAAAGGGTTAATAGAATATATATCTACACTTACATATGTATGAATAAAAAAAATTCATATTGTCTAGAACGATTCTATCGTCCGTCGGTTGATATTTTCAGGATAATAAATTTTCCTTTTTTTATGGAAATTGTATTTAGTAAAATTTCGTATTTATATATAATATTTTCGTTTTCCTTTTTTGAAATATTTAAAATAACATTTATAAGAAAAACTTTCTATCCACATAATAGTATGTAAATTTTTCCTGAATTTTATTAAATAGGAATTTTTTGATAGCAACAAGGAAACAAAAAAAAAATTAAATAGAAATTATTTTAACTGACCAATTTCAAAAATTATTCAAATTTATTCAAAAATTAATTTTTGAATTGTTGATTTTTGGTGTTTTTTTTTTTTTGATGAAAATTTAAAACATTTGAAAAGAAAATTTATAATTTAATAATTTCATTTTGTTTTCTTTTCTTTACAGAATGTTGATTATAACCTTTTAGATGATGATGGCGGTGGAGGTGGTGGTATTAGTATTGATAGTAATAATATTTTAAATAATTTTATAAGAATGAATGGAAATGATAATAGTTTAAATAATAATAATAATAATGATTTTAATTTACTATTAAATAATAACAATAATAATAATAGTGAACGTAATAAATTTAATGATAGTCTGAATAATTTGATTGGTAATTTTACTAGTGATAATAATAGTAATATTAATTATAATTATATATATGATAATTCAATAATAGATACCACCATAATAAATACAAATTTTAATAATTTTAATAATTTTAATAATAATAATAATAATATTAATAATAATAATAATCATTATCATAATTTTACAAGTAATAATGATGATGTTCATTATCAGCCAAGTGATTTTGATTTATTATATCGACATTCTATATCGATGACTATTGTATATTGTATTGCATATATAATTGTATTTATTGTTGGTTTAGTTGGTAATAGTTTTGTAATTGCTGTTGTTTTACGTGCACCAAGGATGCGTACGGTTACAAATTTTTTTATTGTTAATTTAGCAATTGCTGATATATTAGTAATTGTATTTTGTTTACCAGCAACATTAATGGGAAATATATTTGTTCGTAAGTATATTATTAAAAAAAAAATATTAAAAAATTCTAGAAAATAATAATAAATTCCTCTAAGAAATATAAAATCCCATTTAAAATAATTATTTTCTTTGATTATTAATAAATTATTCATACCAAAAAAAAAAAATTCTTTAACATTGATTTTTTAATATTTCGTCGTGGTCTGAAAATTTGTTTGTCGTAAACACCATTTTTAAGAATTAAAGAAATCGAATTTTAAGGTATGTAAGATTATATTTAAAAATCTGACTGATTGAAGTTTTCTTTTTTTTTTAAATTAATTTCTCATATAGAATTTATAATAAATTCGGTATCATCTTATTTTCATAAATGAAACAATTTGATATATGTATTTTGAAATAATTTTATTAATACTGTACTTTAATTTCAAAAATACATTCAATCATAAGTGCCTTAATCATTCCCCACCAACATACCGCAATTATCACAATAAAAATTAATAAATTTGTACATTTAAAATTACACGCCATAAATAAGATTACATGATTATACATACTACAAAAATAAATTCTTATACATAGTTTCTTTAAATCATGATTTTTATGGCTAAAATTGTACTTAATATCTCACCAATGAAAGGATATAGCTAAGTTTCGCTGAGTCAGGAAACCCCAAAAAATCTACTTAGTCAAAAAAATCGAAAATGTCGTTTACGATAAACAAATTTTCTAGCCGCCTTTTTGGGGTGGTAAAATATATTTTCGTTTTGTGGCCTCTAATTTGACCTAAATTATAGTAAAACAGTAAAATTATTAACAATAACAAATACTGTTATTACAAAAATTTTCATGTTATATAAATGAATTTTTAAAATTAACTTTCGTTACTTTACATAATAAATCGGAAAACTGTTATAGGAAATTTCCATACATAAAGAAATCCAAATTTTCAGCATTGTAACAAAAATGATGAAATGAAATAATGTTACATAACAAAAACTTATTTTATTTTTGAAAAGCAATTAAATTATATTCAATTTGTATAAAAACCAAAATTGTTGTTATTAGTTGGGTTGGGAAATTTATCAATTTTACTGAAAATATTTTTAAGTTTTGCAAATATGAAAAGAATTTTACATAGATTTTTGTACTAGTATTACAAAATGGCTTATTCTTCAGATCTTAGAAAGAACCAGTTAATCTAATTTCATATTTAATGATTGCCACGTAACGTTTTTTAAAATTTACTTATAACATTATGCAATTTATTGGAAATTGGTTATATCTCCCATTCAAGTTTATATAATGTTTGATGTTTAATGTTAAATGACAATTATATATTGCCTAATCGACCTCCTACTGGTCACTACTGAATCGATAAAGATGTTACCTAGCTAGGTATTCTGATGGATGGTTGTTGGTATGAAACTATAGAACCCAACGACTGAGTAACCTGTGCGCGTCATATATGTAACAATACTTTCGAAGTGACGTAGTGTATGGATGGTCGGCCCTTTACACATCAGTAACTTTGTGGAAAATAGTTTTTGAAACTAATGGATCTTTCATATATTCTTGTGATCACAGATTTTCACGGAGTTTTCTTAACCTAACCTTAACGAATATTTTGCCAACAAGCAATATCAAATTCTCATTATAAGCATAACTAACTCTACATAGTTCATGGTATTTACTTTATCATTTTATTTTGTTGCGGAATTTTAGCACTATTTATAATCTGATCCTTTTTATTTTTACGTTTAAAAGAATTGAAAATTGACAACAATTACATTCTTTTAAATTAAATACTATAAAATTTTATTTAAAGTTATTTTCCAAAGAAATCTTTATCTTTTGAAATATTTTAATAAAAGTATTTAACATTAAGGACACTAAGAAAATATAGTAAAAAGTTTTTTAAAAATATTTTATTTATAATTTTCTATTTGAACACTTATATTTTCACTATTCTTATATATATATATAAAAAAAATTCTATTGTACATTACACAATTTGTAACAAACTAAATAAATCTTAATATCAAAAAGTATGATTACATAAAAATATGAAATTTATAGCAATACATAAAAAAATTATATGAACGATACAATTTTGTTGAGTTTGTTGAAATCTCATTGCAAAATTAATCATTTTAATTTTGTTGAAAGAAGATTTTCCAAAAAAATTTTTAAATGATTCTGTTAATGATTGTTTTTAAAAATTTATGTTTTTTTAAAAAATTTAAATAGATATGAATAATTTTTTTCATTTAAATTTATATATATATTTAAAATTCATCTCTCCATTATGTTTATATAGACATTTGTATATTATAGGAGATAATACCAATTTCATTTAATCCCAGGCTAATATTTATCCATGCAAAAATCAAAAATTGTAAGCTTTTTCTACCCTTCTCATACACACAAAAATAAAAACGTATAGTAGTTCTTATTGTAAAAAAAAGCATTTATGGTATATAGGATCATCGACACATTGGTATAAATGGTGACCTAGTTTTTCTCTACCATAAACCTATGGTATATATATATAGAAGAAAAAAAAACCGATACAATCTACAGACACATATATAAATATATCCTTTTTTTGATGTATATAAAAAAAAATGAAGAAGAAAAATATGCACATGCACATAGTTTTGATTTTTTGAAGAAGGTATTTTTCTTTTTTTACTATTCAACCACTTTAATAAAAATGTCGGTTTTGAATGTTAAAATCCATCATAGAAAAATATTATATACTAAAAAAAAAAATTCTTACGAAGAATTTTATAATTTCTTTATCCTTATATCATAAAATAACATATTTACAATTGAGAAAGGCCTTCACTTCATTTTTATATACATAGATTATACATAAAATATGTGTAAATATATCTTTATAACCAAAAAGTGGATCTCATCGTCTTACCTTAAGAGTTTATATTATTTAATGGTATATTAAGTTACCCAAGTATACATAATAATTATTTATATCCTTATTTTAAGGATTTCAAATATAATTTTTTTTTTACCTTTACAATTTTTATTTAGTTATTTAGAGAGCTTTTTTTATTTTTGTTTGCACTTTTAAGCTTTTAAGTGAACTATAACAATTATAATTAAATAAATTTTTATGCTACAAATTTTTAAAAAAATTGTTTTTATATGTTTTATAAATATCCTTTTTTTATATAGTGTTAACATTTTTGTTATTTTGTATAAAATATTCAATTTATTTAAAAAAAAAAAAACTTTACTTAACAAAGTCAATGTCCTACTTTTCCTACTTGATGGTTAAATAAATATAAATTGTAATCATTTCCGTTAAATTTATTATTCTAGATATATAAAAGGATACCATAAATTTTTTTTTTAATGTCAATTATATTTTAGACCAAATAATATAATATAAATAGAAGAAATATTTTATAATTTTATTATACTTAATCATTTAACTACTGGTTTATAAGATAAAACTATATTATATTCATCATCATCATCATTATATCATGAAATGTAATAATTTTCTAGTGAATTAAAAGCAATTTAACACTTTCACTATCTAATATGTTCAAGCAACATTTTTTGTCATTAAATATAATTTTTATCTATATAAATGAATTATTTTCATTAGTATAAACTTTGTTGAATGCCAGCCAATTTATCAAATATGATCTCATGAACTTGTATAAATTGTCAAAAAAATCTGTTCTATTAACCACATATATAACAAGGATATTAAATACATGATTTAAGATTATTCACTGAGAAATCAACTAAATTAATATCTTTAAAATGATGCTACAATAGTGTACCATAAATTTAACAGTAGTGAGAGTGTTAACATGCCAAATAGATATATACATTCCATTCATCCTTAAATACCGCACAATTAAATATATATAAATATAATATACATACTTTATAATAAAAATTCCTTCACGTATTTTTTTTTTTATTCTAAAGTAGTTATTACAAAAATTAAGGATTACCATATATTAAAATCTCGTTATCTAATTTTACCATAAACATTTTATTTCAACATTGAATCTATTAAACTAACAAAAGAACATATGCGGTAAATAAATTGATTTATTTTTATTACTCACACATAACAATTTCGTTAACAACATGAATTTTGATAGGTAAAATATTTTCATTATTTTTTTTTTTTTTTTTGTATTTTTGGGGAATGCTAATATAGAAAGGAAATGAATTTCCTTTATAAAATTCCACTTTATTATATAACCCAACTTTTATAGTACGACGTACTTGACACGTTCATTTTTATATCGCGATTCTATAGGTAATTTAAATTTATGGTTATATATATTTTTGTTAATAAAATAAAATATTATTTGATCGTGTAATTTGGCAAATAAATCTTAAATAAACTGAGGTAGCAATTTACTAAAAAAAAAAAATGTTTATACATTATTTTGTATTTTGTTATAGATGAATTTCCCTAATGAACGTTTTTTTTTGCTACTTAATTGAAGTGGAAAATATTTTGAATATTTTAGAATTGTAAAATTTTATTATGATTTTTATTTTTATATTTTTACATGTATATTTGATTTTTAAAAGCAATGGTAATGAAAATAAAGGAAATTATAAAGGAAGTTTAATATTTTGTTATATGTTGAAAATATTATTCCAATTAGAAAATATTTCTAATTATACTTCATTAATGTTATTTTAAAGATATTTTTTAAAACATTATAAAAATATCAACTCGAAATGTAATTTGGTGGGCGATACGCGTAGATTTTTTTATTCTGAGGTATACTTAGTCTAGATTCCATTAATCATAAAATACTGATCCAAAGTCGATCAAAAGAGGATTTTTCTAACCATAAAAAAAGCTGCTAGTGATTTGTAATTACAGTACTTCTAAAACAGTGTTTTGTAAAAAAACCTGCTTTGTTAAAGATTTTCAGATTTTTTTTCAGATCGAAGAGCGGAATATTTGGGAACAATTCGGAATTTCAAAAGGATCCACTGAAGTGGGTGACACCAAATTTTACTAGGACAAAATAGAATAGATCACACTGACTGACCTATGTGTGAAATTTTATTCAAATCGAATAATAATCTATTTTATATTATACAAACCTATCCGAACAAAAAAACCATTGAGTGATTTCGTTTCTCGCAGTCAAAACGAGCTATAAAAGATTTTCCACTAAGTGAAATAATTCTTTTACATTAAAACTTCCGCTTCGGAGAGATTTTTCCCTTTTTTTAAAATTTAGAAGTTGAATATTAAACAGAGTAATATCAATACAATCCGGAATATAACAAAATCAAAACTGACACTTGAAAATATTAATTTTTTCTTCAAACAATATTTTTTAAGCCTAATTAAATCTTTATAAAGTTGATGAACTTATAAATTTGATTTAAACCGCATTTGATTTGGTATAGAACACGACGGGCGGCTCTTATACTTTAATGGTTTACTATTAAAATAATTTAACTTATTAATTTTTACCTAGACTCAATTCAGATTTTACATGGTATTTTTAACAAAATTTTGAAATCACGAAGTCTAGAAATAAAAGTCAATTACATGATTTATTTCAATTTAGCACGGTCATAAATATATACTTAATGACTTTTTATAGAGACTTTTAACATGGTTCTCAGTGTACATCCTTTTATTCCAATGCATTTCTTACACAACTTTTCTAAGATAGGAACCAATCAGCTATTTTTCAAGGTATATTATTTTACACCGTTTTTTTCTAGTATGAATCTACCTTTTAAAAACAACATTGGGGAGTGGGACTGGATTCGTTAATAATATTATTCAATAAGGAACCATTATTTTCAATTAAGAAAAGAAATTAAGATTTTCATGCATTTTATTAATTATATTTTAGAACTAATTTCCTTTAATATCAAACAAATATTGCTTCGATTAACGTAACGCAGGCTACTCGAAACGTAAAGAAGGGATGGAAACCTTCTTTCTACAGTCATATGAGTTGAGTAGTCCGAACAAATAAAATCTTTATTTTACAATTACAATACATTATCAAAGCCTTCCAATAACTCAATAATATTTACGTCTTCTTTATAAATTCACTTTTAATAAATTTATATTAAATATAGTTTTGCAATTTTAAATTTAATTTGCCATTTTAAATTTTGCAAATTTATAAAAATTACAATAATATTTTTTTCAACTATCGTCAAAAAATTTGAATTTTAAATAAATTTATACATAACTAAAATAAATCTTTTAATGGAAATCCGGATCCGGACATGATAAACATGAATAACAGAAGAAAAAAAAAACAGATATAATTTTAAGATATTTTCATATAATCTTACTTTCTTTAAAATATTTAAAAGATTTTCTAGCAGTCTTTTATAACCTGAATATAAAAAACGTAATTTAAATTTTTTTTTTATTAATTTTTCTTTTAAATTTTCTTTTTTTAATAAATAATGATATAAATTATTTTTAATGTCCACTTATATTTCATTCCCACAAAATATGTAGAATTCATATCATTATCATGATTACTTATTGAAACCAATAAGATATAGTGTAAAAATTGTCTGCATTATTTTTTGTTACTGAATTAGACAGTTTTATAGTTTTAAAAATGAAATATTACTAAATTTAATTGCAATTTTACACTTAATACTAATAAAAACAAAATTGAGAAAAAAGTTTTTTTTGTCTTAAATGTTATTCTAAAAACATTTTGAATAATTTTCTCATCAATTTCGGAATAAGTTGCTACTGGATATATATATGATATTAATATCCTTTTTTTCGATACTATTGTATATTATCATAAAAAAAGGATCTTTTACAAAATGGAAAATTATTCGTATAAAACCTTAAGGATACGACATTAAAGGAAAATTACGAAAAAAAAAAGTGTGTAGGTTGAAAACTATAACAAATCCTTAGAATAACAAAAACAAATTAATTTAATCTTTTTTTTTTGTCGTCGATTTATTCAATTTCAGGGGACACCAAAATGTTAAGTGATTTCTTTTTCCTTGAATATTTCACTTTTTTTTTTGTGTCTCGTGTTATACACTAAAATAGAGGGAGTAACGAAAATTATGTTAAATGGTATATACACAAATTCAATTTTTTAGCACGTTCATTTAACGTGCTTTAAATTTTAAACGACAAACAAGTGTTAGGGTTTAGATATCAAGGATTATACAATTGTATAGGTTATATATAAATATTTTTTATATATTTAATATATACATATTTAAGAAAGGGATAAATTTTGAACCTGCATTGAAGCATAAACTTAAATAATTTTCATTTAAGATTTAAGTAATTTTCATTGATATAAAAATTCTTGCACACCAATATTATTTAAGCTTTTGGAATTCAATTTAATGTGGTACGATTTATTTTTTCTATGATACTAGATTTTTATGAAATATATTTCATAAAATGTTTTTTTTTTAATATATTAATAATTTTATAAACCATTTTAAGTAGGACTTACTTTAAATATTCCATTATTGAATTTTAGTGATGGAACTCGTTACAATTTAATTACAAAACGCATAACGTAACGTAAGATTTAGTGTAACGTTTAGATTTAGTTGATTCTAAGATAACAACTTGCATATTGGTGTGGTATGCTGTGATGCATTAGGTCCTGGATTCATTTCAAATCCAAACCGATACATCAAAATCGCTCTATGTTGACCAAATTTTAAATTTAAAACCTGTAATAAAATTTGAAATTTGAATTTGTGATTTAAAACTGGAAAAAAATGTTAACTGTTGAACCAACAAAATGTTTTACTATTAAAAACTATTAGCTTGTTGCAATTAAATATTTCACTATAAATAAGCTTATGGTACGACGAAATTCATATAAATAAAACTAGTAGGTTCAAATTGCAATAAAAATGAGGCCAAGATTCGGACAGTACCGCCATTTTGCAAAGAATACCTTTACAAATTTTCATCAAGAGATAAATTTCTTTGCAACCTTTTTTAATATAAATTTGTTCAACCGTAAGCGTATCATTTTTATAAGTTTATACCCTTTTTTCAGTAGATTACCTGAAGACTTTGAACTGTCGTACCGTAGTTTTCTAAAACGTATTTCTATGGATGCTATACACTACCTTATTCACTTGAAAAGTAAAAGCGAATCTTTTTGATTTCAAAAAGCAATTCATTATTAAATTAGTAATTTTTATGCTTATTATTTTTATTTGTTAATTTGTAGATATTTTTAATAAAAGTATAACATAACAAATTAAACGTTTTAATTTTAATATAATGAAATATTATAACGTTATATATATTTATTTTTTTCATTTTCCATCACTATTATGTACATATATTAAAAATATATTTTTCTTACTTTTTAATGTAAGAAGGTATTACAAAAATTAAGCTATTTTCATTTTTCATAAAAGAATAATCATACCTTCACCTTCTATTTATACGAGTGTATATTTAAATATAAATGAATAAATTTTGTCGTTATACATTGTTTAATATATAAATACAAAAGATAAATTATAAAAAATTAAGATATTTTACATATGTTACTGAAAATTAACTTTTTATATTATAATATATTTTTATTAAATTCCCATATTTAACATAATATATTACCGTCAGCGTCAAGGTTATAATTTTATATTTTGCATAACTTTAGGTGTTTATTAATTCCAACCAATAAATTTGATATTTTTTACACTAGAAAATGTAAGTAAACTTTTATTAAGTTGGGAATAAAATTATTAAATTTTTTATATAAGTTTTATAAATAAGGAAATATAGAAATTGTCACGTTAAGTATAGAAATTATTGAGTTTATGAAAGACAATTAATTATAATATGTTAAAAAGTCCAGTATACTTTAAAAAATGTAAAACTTTTCTATAAAAATTTGTTAAGTTACTAGAATCTTGGTAATATTATTTTACAAGTTTTTATACATTTTGTTTTAATACTATAAATTTATTATATTTATGATAGAAATAAATTTTATTTAATTAATATATTTCATCAACTACATCAGCAATGACCATAATATTGATTCACGATTCATTGTATGGAAATTCTTCCGTATATACAATTCATCGTATAACAATTTGCGGATAGTTCCTACAGGGATTCAGCTAGAACTAAAGTCTTCTATACTATATCAATTTAAAAGAATTCATATTGCTTACGGTAATTTTCGTGAATTACTATATAGTTAATTGACATAGGGTAAATTGGATATATTTGGAATTGCTTAGGGAATTACAAAAGTATAGTGAAATGGTTGGACAGTGAATCGTTCGGATCCCATAATTTACGTAAAGATAATCATGATCGACCAGTAGATCATTGTTGATCAGTATCTTGTATTACTGATTGATTCATTACGCTTGTTGATTGTAAAGGACCATTGTCCAAAACTGAAGATGGTAATTTGCTAATTAAGTAAGTCTGCCAATGATGTTTGATGTGTCATAAGCGACTGTATTGCTGTATTAAGTTCTGATGAAGTTTCATTAGTAGTTGATGCACTACCTGATAATTCATTAACAAAATATTTTCCTTTAGCCTTCCCATTAAAATATTTTAATTCCATTGATGATCTTTCAACTTCTTGTGAACCATGTTCTTCATCAGGAACCTGACTTTCAATTTCAAATTGTAAAATTTCATATTGATCGAAAATTCTGTTGAGTTTAGCAATTCGTTCTGTTACTTGCTCAAGAACAGCATCATTTAATTGTAAACCCTAAAAATAGTTTTCAATTCTTGTTAATTGAGCTTTTAAACTACCTCTTTTTTTAATTAATTGATCCATTTTTATTTTTATTGAATGAAATATATTGAAAATAAATTGTATAATTTAATTTTATAAAAAAGTACTATACTCTTACTAGTATAGTTTCAATATATTTGTTAAAAAAGTAAATAAATGTTCAACACTTATTATTATTTTAGAAAATATAATGTTGCTAATAATTATTGTTAATATTGTTCACTTTATTAAACTCATGTTGTGTTATGTTTATTGTTATTTTTGCTTTAATAGCTTAATTCACTTTAATTCTAAAAATTATTTTAAGGTTAATGTCTTCCTTTTTTATTATATAAATGATTAAATAATTTTTGTTAATTTTAAATTAATTATATTAAATAATTAATTATTTTCACGTTAAATGTTTTTATTTTTAATAATATAAATTAATTATATCAAATAATTATTAATTATTTTTCACTTTATTTTTAATAATATTTATTTTTGTTAATATAAATTAATTATATTAAATAATTAATTATTTTTCACTTTAAATATTTTTTTTATGGAGTTGAATTTAATAAATAAATGAGATTATTGACCAACCGTCATAAAATAACGAATAAATGAAAATATTGACCGACCGTCACAAAATTATTTCTTAGCACGATTTTTATAATATGCTCAACAAACATCTTCCAACATATAAAATATTGCATACAAATAATTTTATAAAATATGTTCCTTTATGTATTTGTTGTATAGTTTACTATACACTAACACTATACATACATTCAAAACCAACACTACTTTATCAAGCCATGAAGTAAGATTTTTCAAATTGAAAAATAAAAAGTTAAACATTTTAAAAAATTTAATTCATAACTAAAATTAAATTATATACGTAGCTATATAAATTTATTTACATGTTGTAATTCATTTATTAAAAATAAGATAAAATATAAAATAAATTATGTATTAGCAAATATAAAATCTTTAATTCATAACAAAATTAGCATAAATTATAATATGAGCCTGTAATTTATTGCAGATTGATGACTTAGTTTATCCTCTTAGGCTTGGCTCTCATCACTCCATTGCTCAGTATTTTATATGTAAATAAAAAATATATTAAATATAAATATGGTTAAATATAAATAAATATAAAAATTCTTTGGCTTTTATTTAAGCATAAGAATTTTTATATTATTTGTATAATATCTGTCCTTTTATGTTCCAAATTTTTTATTTCTTTACAAAAATTATTTAAGAAAATACTAGCAAAACATTTACAAATTTTGAAATAAATATTAAATGTGGAGGCACCACAGTGAGATTCATAATTTAAATCTATATCGATTATTTCACCTTTTCTAAGACTATTAATAGTTAAATTAATAAGAATTCTTCTTTCTAAAAATTTTGTTTTAAGATCTAATTTACTATAAATTTCCTGAAATATAAATGATATATATATGAAATAGAATATAATTAACTTGATCGGACGATACTGACAAACCCCCTTCTCTGTAAATAATTAAAATATGTAGTTAAAACTAGAATTAGTTTCTTTTTCTTTTAGTAATAACTATCTGCAAGTACCGCAAGAAATTGATTTTATAGCTTTGTGAAAAGTATAAGCTCCTACATATAAATATACTGAATTGTCTATATTCGCATTTACTAAATATGAATTATTATTATCTATAATTTCATCAAATTGAGATAAATCTACAGATTCGTTTAATGAGTTATCACTACTAGATTGTACTAACTTTTGATAATCTTTTTTATTGTGAACGAAAACATTATGTATTCTAATTTTCTTCTCACATTCTACAGCCTCTGCGTAAGATACTCTATAATTATATCCAGCTAATGAACGATATAATATAGCAGTATTAGCAAGATTTTGAAAAGCAAACAAATGACCCCAACCCACTGTACCCTTTTGATAACTTATGTAATTGTTTGTCCTTAGTACAACGAATTCAAATTTCAATCGTTTTGTAAAACCTTTCTTTATCAAACAACCATTACAAAGAAGTCACTCAATATTACTGCGATTCCAAATTTTAATATTTGTTCAAACTTGGGGGTTAAACATTTAAATGATAGCATATTTTCTGTCATTATCTCTGTGTTATGTTTCTTATTTATTAGGTTTACATCTACACGATCCAAAAGTTCAGAAATTCGGTTATTAAAACGTATAGCTTAGTACTTAAACATTAGTAATATAAAATGAATTTTGAAAATGTAAAATAGGTTTATTTACGGCCTCGTTTAATCTGCATCTAAAATTGTCTTTCCTTTTACAATAATCCGTAATATCAAATTTCAGCTTACTTCTCAAATAAAACTAACCATTAAATTGACAGCATAAATTTTGACTATTACATTAACTTATTCCTCACAAACTATAATAATATACATACCAAAAAGTAATAATTTTCCATTATTTTTTTTTTCTTCTACTTCTTCTTTATAAAATTTTCTTTAACAAAGTTGCATTTTTATGAGACATTTTTCCATTATTCTTTTGCATTAAATAAAATCAACGAATTTAATGAATTATGTTCATTTGAAATTAACAAAACAAAACAGAAAAAAAAGTAATGTAAATTGAAACTTTGTATTTACAATTTATTTATAAATTTATGTGATATTTCTGCAGAATAACGGTTACTTAACTTACGCATAGAACCAGAAATTGTATTAGTTTTCGAAAGGATTTGGAAAAATGCATATCCTTATTTTATTTATGTATATACATTATATAAATCTCATGATTTAATTAAAAATGATTTATTACAAATGAAGAAAATGTTGATTTTTAATACTTTCATGTCCGTGTATAATAAGGAATTGTTTTTCTTGAAAAATCGTAAACAATTATTTCGGATAAATTTATATCTACATCGTTTTTCTATGATCTAATCAATCTTTTGCTAGGATATAGCAACTTATATAAATACAAATTTGACATTTTAAAAATATATTTAGTTTATAAACTCTCTATAAAATAGAAATGAAAGTTTAAGAGGTATTATATATATTATAAAATTAATTGTTTGTTGTTATTTTATATATTACATCCTACAAGGATAATTTAAAGAATTTTTTTTTACAAGAACAACTTATATAAATAAAAATTTGACATTTTAAACAAATATTTAAATACATACTCTTGAAAAATGAAACGAAATGCTCATTCAAGTTTGATAGTTTAAGAGGTAATTAATTGTCTGTTGTTATGTCTTTTATATTGCTACCCACAAGGATAATTTAAAGGATATATAAAATGATCGTATTTTTTAATGAAAATACACACACAACAATATAAACTTTATTTCCCGAAATGAAATAAATTAAGTTTTTATGGGTTTGATTTTTAATTAAACTTTATTTGAAAATTTATTTGATATTTCCGTTAAATAATAAACTTAACATTAATAACACTTCAATACACAAATTTATTAAAAAGGATAAAAAGTTACACGAAAATAAAAACTCCCTAGACAACAAAAAAAAATTAAAAGAATTAAATTTTAAAGTGTTTTCTAATTTCAATCTCGTTCGTGTTTCTACAAATATAAATTCATTAAATATGTATTAATCATTTTATATTTTGTTAATATGTAACTAGTTTTACTGTGCATTTAGTATCAGCTGCGTGACAACGATTGAATTTAACTTACACATTGTTTTTTGCTAATACTAGGATTATAATGATCGTTTTAAACTTTATTTTAACAACTGGTACGCGTAACGAGTTATTAAAATATAGTTGAAATGTATACTGTTGTATGAAAGTAGTTACAATTCACATTCTGAAAAAAATTGGTTATTCTAAGCGTTAAACTATCAAAATTCATTATAAATACAATTATAAATTATATTTACTCTTTTTTGTAGATTGGGCTTGAAAACGTCTAGTCTAGAGAGTGTATAAACTACGACAATGTAACTCTATCATAATTTTATCAGCTCTATTAGTTAAAAGTAATCTTTGTTATTTCAATATTATTGTGCTTTAACTCCTAAAGATATGCAAACAAACAAATATTGTAATCATATTTAAATATTTATAAGACAAAAAAAGACAAAGTTTATATTTAAAAAAGTTTTCATTTTATTTTTTAATTGTTCAATCCTTTTCAAAATAATTGTACTTTTCAGAAATAACAAACAATCTTAGTCAACTTTATATTTGTAAAACACACAAACATAAAAGCATCCTTTAAAACCAAATATTGAATAAATTATAATTTCCAATATAAACAAATATTTTCAAAGAATCTTTTATTAAATTTCAAAAATATTGAAAATTTAAGAAAAATAATAACTTTGTCTTAATTAAGACAAAGAAAAATTTATCTTCCCTTGATTTAAATCTTAAAAAAATTACCATAAAATTACATAATTGTTTAATTTTGAGGATACTATATTTCTTCATTGTCAATTCCAAAGGATGGAAATTATTGTTTTCAGCGAAAATTTAAACTCTCACTTTTTAACAGATTTAACTATATTGAGGTCCCCTGAAACCTTTTTGACAATTGTTAGAATGTTCTATCTATGTTAGTATGTCTGTGAACACGATAGCGTCTATTATACGGGAATTATATCGCACCAAACTATGAATTTAAAACATTTCTACCCTAACTGGAAACCAGATGATTATTAATTAGATCAACTAAAGGGAAAGTGGGGATTACTTGAAACGAAAATGTTACAATTCATTATAATTTCTAAAAGACAAAAAAAAAACAAATATTTAATAAGATGAAAATTATCGCAATAAAATTTTCTATAATTTTTCGTTAGTGATTATTTCATTTAAAGTTATGATCATGGAAATAACTTGCAAGCAAAATTATTTAAAAAAATTAATATCAAAAAAAACTTTTATAAATCTTATTAAAATTTTGATTTCACTTTTCATTTAATTTATTTTCAACTTTCCAAACGTTACGTAATAATAGTTAAGGGGCCGTTCCATAAGGCATTTAAAAAACATATCCTAAAAAATATTGATTGTGATAATACGATAAATTTTATAGAAAAAATTGTCTACAAAATTTAAAATTTAAAATATCAAATTCCATCAAAATGAAAATAATATAATATAAAAAGTACTGTGCCAATAATTTATATTTACTTGTTTTAAAAAAAAGTTGACCCAAAATGGAAAAAGAAAAACTTTACCATTTTTTTTAAAAGACTAATGGACTGGCCCCTTTATAAATTAATTATGTATTATAAAAATTATAAAAATTCGGAAAGTTTTTAGTGTTAGCTAATTTCATTTTCTTTTTAAAATTCCAAATAAAAAATATAAAAAATTAATATTTTAAACTTTTACTTTCTATATTCACTTTATATATATAAAAAAAATTAAAGGTTATTTTACATGTCCTTTCTGGGTATATAACATTTTATACCGTATAACCATAAAATTAAGCTGTAAAAGCTTTTTCAAATATTTCAAGGATTTCAGTAACAAAAAAAAATATATATGTTGCATAATGTATACAAACATGTTCAAAAAATAATTAAATTTCGCATAAAATTTACAAAAAAAAACTTTTCAAAAAAAATATCCACAATGTGTTAAAAGTGCGGACAAGGACACTTCAAAAAAAACTACAAAAATAAAAAAAATATCCTCTTCATCTCTTTATATCATAAATTATTATATATATAGAATACATATAATACATAAAATATATGTTTTTGAAAGTATCCTTTCTATAAACATTTTTTTTTTTATAACTACTAAGACACTGTACTATACTAAATATAACCTACATATAATAAAAATCAACACTTAACCAGATATAATCTTATAACTGTATATATATGCAGAAAAGATGTAATATTATGAGAGATATATAAATTTCATTTATTATTCAAGAATGATTATTTTTTGTTCCTTATGCAAACTTATTATTATTATAACTGCACGTATATTACTTCTATAGTGTAATAGATAAATATGTACAAGATTGTATCTATATGCAAAAAGAAATTATATATACATTCATGTAACAACTATATTAACAACACTAAAATATTGAGTAAAGCTTCTTAGCTTACTAAACACTTTTTACAAGAACGTGAGCTTAAAAAGTATAAAACTTAAGTAAAAAAAGGAGTAAGAAAAATGTAAAGTAATAAAAAGAACACAAAACTTAACAAAACTTAATGTATACAATTTTCAGATTTTTTTTTTTTTTTTGTTTTATAAATAGTAACAAAATTTTATTTTGTAATTCATTTTTATTTTATGTACATTTTCATAAAGTTTCTTTATATTATTACAATATTTTTTTTTATATATATAGTTTTACTACTTACTTAACCCTACCAGAAGTGAAAATTAGAAGAATAAAAAAAAAACTATAATTTAATATTCCCTAGAATGCAATTTGCAAAAAAAAACTATTATAATTTTTAACCACCTAATAATAAAACTCATTCCCTAAACAACATTTAATATAAAAAATAAAATTCATAATTTGAAATATTAGCTCACTATTATTACACCATGACTAAAAAATTCCACAAATTGGTCAGCATAATAATGTATAGTAAAATTGGGTGGGTAAAAAAAAATCCCAATTAAATAAAACCCTCTTCTCACATAACTGGAAAAATGTTATGGTATCATCAAATGCTATTTTATTTACTAGTAATTTTAGCTACAAACCTCTGAACACATACAAATACATTTACCAATTATACAATGTCTACCGCAAATAAAATAATATATAAATCCTTGTAGTAAAGCTAAAATTTTTGTAGAGGTATATAGGATTATATTTATTTGTAAATTTTTATATATATACATAATATATAATTTTTTAAATAGAACAATTGCGGTCAACGAACTACATTGTTGCAATATCGATGTATAAGTTATATATATATATATGCAAGAGCTAAGGCATATTCACATATACAATAATAATATAACCAACAAAACAGGTGTAACAATTATATATCCCAGAAAGGAAACATGATTATCAATATTCTAGGAGTTTGTTAAATTATTAAATTGAATTCAAAATAAAACGTACGAATTTTAGTTCATTTAGCTGCAACAACAATTGACCCCCATTTATTTTTAGCTGGTACTATTAATTATTAGTCTTGCGAAAATATAATAAAACAATCCTTTTAAAATTGTTTAAAATGGATTCAGGATACCTCAAAAATGAAAATTTATTTAAATTTTATTTCCGATAACCCTGGAATTTAAAAATCTTATTAATCCTAATTTTAAATCCTTTAAAATTATATATGTAATTGTAAATCCTAAAAAAATACAATTAAATTTTAGATTTGATATGGCAATATACAATAATTGAGCAAACCTTTACGAACAAGTATTTTATAATCATTATTGACATATAATCTGCCAGCCGTAATAACTGGTTGAGCCAGCCACTCATACGAGCATTTTCAGAATTGATTTTCAAACCAGAACACCTGTTTTTTTATGTAGTAAGAACCAAAGTATTTCACAAAAAAGCGTTCAATTGTTTTACATTCATCTTCGCTTCCTCTATACATGTTTACATTTGATCGCCTTATTTTAAAAGCATGATCCCTCAGCATTGAGTGTTCTGTTAAGAGCGCGGTCGCCAATTATACTGATTTTTTTAAATATGTCTTTTTACTATAAATTAATATTTAGATTTTCCAGCAATTCCAATAAATATAAATTTTACCAGAAGTGTCAACAATCGAAACCTGACAATAACCTCTAAATTTTATTGTCACAGGTTTTTGATAAATTTATTACAAATTATTATATTTTTTTAAAAAAAAATAATGACACGAAAGCCTTGAAGGATAATGCAATTTTTCGTTCTTACAAATTACAAAATAAAAAGTAAATTTATTTCAAATTGAAGTGAATATACTAGAAAATAAATTTTATTTTTTTGTGGTTAATATTTCATATAAATATATTGATGAAAAGTTTTAATAAAGATCCTTCAACTTCCAAGTATAAAATTAATTTAACACGCGATTAAATACCATAACAAAATATGCATTTAGATCAAATTCTTTCCAGTATTCATTTTATATTTTTTAGTAATTATCAATCCTGTTTTTATGATATTTTCATTGAAAATATCATTTTTAGTATATTATTAATTTTATTTGATAATAATTTACAATAATTAATCAATTATCTTATGAGAAATAAAACATATTTTAAGCTGTGAAATAAAGATAGATTAAAATTTCAAAGATTGATCTAAAAAAGAGGCATACTTCATCCATTCTCAATTAATTGTATATATACAATTTATGTTATATTTTATATCTTATGATTGACAAAAAAAATAATCCTTTTGTTAAATCCTTTTTGACAAATTTATTTATTTTCTATTCAATATAGTATTTATGTCAATTATCATTAATATTGATTTTATATCGTGTTCAAATATAAACTTTATTTGCCAGTGGTTTTATATTATGTTATACCAACATTAAATGTAATGCATTTTTGATGATAATCGCATAAACAGTAGCGTTCCATATACTAACAACTATTGAAACCGAAAAAAATAAAATATATAAACTTAATATTACATCGAACTCCATAAATCATGACCTAGTTTATAATAAAATGACAGGATTTCTTTAGTTTATTTAATGGTAATTTTCTTTTACTATATATAAAATTAAAGGAATAAAAAAATTAATATTTCATATTATATTATGTAATATGCTTTTTTTAGTAAGAAAACATATTTAATGAATTATTGATGGTATAGTAGCATATAGAGTTCAGTATGGTTTCATGTATAAAGAAAATTTAAAATTAATTGAATTTGTTTGGTTGCTTCTTGCTTGCATTATCAACAACTTTATTTTTGATGGTAGTCTTAAAAGAATTTAAAAAAAAAAATATTATAAAATATTGAATAAAAATATAAATTTTAATATTAATAATAGAGAAAAAAATTTTTTTTACATATCATTTATATAATAATTTATGGTATCATTATGGAAATTTTTCACTTTACTAATATAAATGTAGGAGGTTAATATTTAAGTACTATAGGAAAATAGATTTTTTCTAAAGAAATAAATTATTTATAAATGTCTCTTTAAATGTTAAAATATTTATATACTCAATTAATTATATTAAAAAAAAAGATTTATGTAATATAAATATATTTCTTTTATATATAATTTATATTATTTGTACCTACTTATCGCAATAATTTATCAATTACGAGCCCAATTTCAAAAATTGTTTACCATTAAATAATGTAAAAATTATAATGTAATTAGTATAGATAATGTTTTAAAGTAATTTATTATCAAAAATTTAATATTTATATAATTATAATTTTTATAATGTAACCCTTTTTTATACAAAAAAAAAATCTTTAAAATAAAAAGAATCTTATTAATCCAATTGCGTAGAAGGGTCACAGGAAACGAATAAATTAATAAAAATTTGACAAGTAAATAAATTACAATTTGCTTTGGTTTCTAAGCTGGTTAAATATAAAATTAATTTTATATTTATCATTTCCGTATAATATAAAATCTTAGATTAATCATATTTTCATAAATTTATATTAGAAATCTCGTAATTTCTTTTATATTACACGCAAAATTTTTCTTTTTGTCATGGTATATGGACTCATTTCCGGATAACTTTGTAAATTATTTTCTTACCATCTTTACAATACCAAAAAAAAAAAATTGCGAATTCGTTGAAAATTGACATTTATAAAAGCAATAAATCTTAATAGGGTCATTAAAAATTCCTATTGAATAATTTTCCATTTAAGATATTAACAGAGTAGAAAGTATTTTCGTAAAACTGTCAATGTTGTTTAATAAATTTCCATATAATATTGACCTTGATTTAGGGATTCTTTAAATACATATTCCAATTTCTTTTCTTTTTTTTATGTTTCATATCTAATAATTGTAGTATTAAATTAAATTTTTATCTGAAATTTTAATAAAAAAATGGATTTAAATTAAGTTTTTATCTATATTTATGTAATTATGTTGTATTTTATAATCATAATAACCAAACAACTTTTAATAAAAAAGAATGGTTCTTGAAACTTTGGACAATATGGTTTTCAATGTTTGTACATTTATATCCACAAGTAGTGAACATTTCCTAACTGAAAATAACTGATTTAGATCATATTTTAATTGATAAAAAATTATAATTTTTGATGATATTTAATTCATAGTACAAATAAAATAAAAAAATTTAAACCTTCTTTATGGCATTTGGTAGAAATTTTTAGTTTTTAAAGAAAAACTATTTACTCATACTTAAATCGCACCGTAGGGATTGACTAGCGTAGAACGATAGACTTTATGTTATCAATTATCAATGTAGTAATATTTTTTTCCATTTTATTTAATTTTTCAGGTTATTTTCATTGGACTATAAAGCAATCAAAAAATTCGAAACAATTCTCGGTATCGCCAATAAATTACAATGGAAAATTTAATTGTCCATTTAATCGTATATGGTATCATTATATTTCTTACCACTCCTTAAAAAATTTATATATATAGAAGCTTGTTAATGAATGATTCTATCAAATTATATTCCAACATTTATACTATAAATAACTTAAATATACTAAAAATATCATAAATTTTCTTTTAACAGTCAAAGACCTGTTAAAAAGATAAACAACAAATCACCTTATTTTTTATATTTTCTTGAAATACATTTGGTACAAATATAATACAACAAGTAAGCCCATTTATTTTGTCTAAATCCTTTAAATATTTTTCTCTCTTCTTATTCTCTTATATGAACCAGACAAATACAAGCATAATAACAAAACATAAAAGTATATAATAAAGAACAGATACAACCCCTAGAAAAAGCTTACCATTTTTATATATACCTGAGATATCTTTGAGTACAATTCTTTTTAATAAATAGGTCAACAACGAAACTTCTAACAAAAAAAAAATGTAGGTTCTTCAATATTATATTTTGATGTCCTTTATTATGTAAAACGAAAACAAAAATTATTATGGAGAATATTTTATAAAGCCTTCTTTTTATGTCTTTTTATTATTATTCCAAACCATAAAATATTTTTTTTTTATATTTTATATAAAATTAAAGCAATTTACTATCTTTTTGCCTAATTCTCATAGTATATAAGTAATTTATTTATCTTATGTGTTTTGAATATTATAATTCAAGAATCCGAAATATTTTTGCATACTTATAATTTGACCATTGTTAAAAAAAAAAAATCTACTATTTTATATTTATTATATTTATTATTAGGTAATATATTATTTTCCTTGATGGGGAACGCAAGAGAGCACTACAAGTTATAGTCAATTTCCCTATCACAAATGAATGAATTTAAATTAGTCCGAGATAGATTTGGCCATATTGACCAGTACATCAGTGGTGAGTAAGCTTTTTCCTAGAAGATGTTATCTTCTCCTTGCTACTACCTTACAATGTCAGAGAATATGTTCTGTCGTTGCTTTGTCATTTAGACAGAAACTGCTGCTGTCTATTTTTACTAGACCCATTTTATTGGAGTGGTAGTTCAAATGACTGTGCACAGTCATGAGGTATGTTAGCGTCCTCATGTATTTCATTTGCTGAGTTTTAGTATATCTTCCACTTTTGTTTTTTGTAGTTTTATTTGATTGAAAGTCCTAAAAGTCTATTCCAGTAGATCTTGTGCTGTTATTTAATCCAACTGTGAAAGATGCGCTTGCATTGACCACTTGGTTTACCGCAGAACGACTCTGGTCCAATAAGTTTTACGTATTTAGTCTGTAAATATTATTAGAAAATATTAGATAATATTTGTAGAAAATTTTACAAGGATAATAGCATCGTACAAAGTCAAATTTAAAATATAAATTTGAACACAAATTATACATAAGACTTTTTTCCAAAAATGATAAAAATATTTTCAATGTACTCTGCAAATCTGTTTGTTGGGGTTTGAAATTTATATATAAAATATTGAAATTAAAAGTGTAGTTAACCTTTACGAAATATTACAATAAGCCGAAAAGGTTGCATGGAGAATCTGATTCATAAAACAGAATACATAGATGCTACCTATAATTTTTTATACAATTTATACTTGATATATTATTGTTATTAATATTTTCATCCAAAAACTTCAAATGTTTATCAAATTATACTTTTAAAACAATTACGTTTTCCATTTAACATTTCTCTATGAACTATAAAATTATATCTTCAGTTTATTTATATCTAAACAAATCACTTAAATTATAAATTTCCATATTACAAACTAAATATTTTGCATAAATGAATTTAAATCCTGTTTACAATTAAAAGATTATTTTATATTTGTAAAGTTTAATATATATATTACTATAGGACTCAAAAATTTTATATAATGACTATAAGGACATTATAACTTTAAGGAGCAGCAAAAACTGTTTACATTAATATATTTTATTTGTTCGTTCTTTTATCTACTTGTCCTTCAGTGTTAATTGGACAAAAGTAGATATTAATCAAAGTAAATGTTCCCGTAAACCTGAATGATTACAAAATCTCTCTTTTAAGTTACATATGTGAATACAAAAAAAATAACTCTCAAGATCTCAAACATTTCTTGTTAGCGAAATCTTGTAAAAAAATTTAAATCCAAAGTTATCAATTTACTACAAAATCTTTTATCCAAACTTTTTATTAATAAAAACCCAGATTTAATTCATTTCAACAAGCTCTGAAATATTTTTAAATTTAAACTTTTTGAACAAACCTGCTAATTAAGAAAAATCAAAGACCATATAACAAAACTGGTTACGACAATCGACAGAAGTTTGGGTAGTTACCGATGTACCATATTCTCTACGGCCACTGGTGTGCCTATATTGAAATATCCTTAAGTTATAACCCCATCCCAAGACCAGTTAGTCTCTGAGTCACTGTGACAACAGATCCATTTAATCTATCTAGTCGTGTGCAAGATAACGAAAACTGGATTGGGTTAGTCATTCACTTTCGCACATTCTACATACACTGTTTGGAGCTAGTCTTATTTTGTGTAAGGTGTTTCTTCTGACTACAGTGTCCAGAAAGTAAACCGCAATTATTGGTCATACATCGAATACATTTTGATGATAATCACTGCATTTTGTTACTAATGTTCCATTAAATGTATTACTCATTATATAAAATATATTAAACATGATGAATTATCAATAAACATAAAATAAAATAAACATAAAATATCTTAAAATTATCTAACAAAAAATATATTACGCATAAAAAATCTTATTTTTATTTGTTTGGAATAATTAGAAAATTTATTTTTTATTTTATTATAGTGATAGCTTCAATTTATCTATCTCATCATAAATGATGATGCATAATATGATAATTGACCTAAAAAGATTTGATTAGTTTTTTTCAAATCACTTCAAAATATCTGCCTTATATACACACATATTTTCATTATATGTATGAGTCTATAATGCTCTAATAAATCTACTATTTTTCTTATTTATTATTAATAATAATATAATTCAATATCACAATTTTTTCAACTAACTTAAATGAAATATTTTCTATAATCCTTGGTATCTTTAAATTAAATTACAAAAACAGATAAAATAAAATAACCAATTTTTTTTTGTAGTTATTATTGTATAGATAAATTTTCAATGTTATTATTTATAATAAAATCAAAATTGTCCTCATTACATAAACAAATTTTAGTTTTTTTTTTCTAGAAATGAAAAATCACTAAATTTTATTACTTCTTCATTATATATTATTATTTATTAACATAATTTTTATAGGACAGAAATGTAATTTTATTTTCAAGATTCAAAAGAAAATTATATAGATGAAGTTATAAAAAAAAATGGCCTTAGTCGATATAACTTCTTTAACTTAAAGCTTGTGTATTTAATATTTCAACAATACATAAAAAAAAAAACTTAACATATAATAGTAAAGAAATAGTTTTACACTTGGCCTTGCCCTAAATAGAAATATTGGCCCCATAATAAATATGCCTTACAATAATAAAAAAAAAATTACCCCCAAAAAAATAGTTATAGTATATAAAGTTAACTATTTACAAGAATTTTATTTCTTACCATCGTACTAATATATATATTTGTATACATATACTATATAAATCTTACTTTAATGTGAAATGAACTTATGTGGTTGATGAATATCTATTGCTTTTAAGATATATTTATACATATATTCATTATAGAGAGTAACATTGAAAATTAAAAAAAAAAAAAAAAACGGTGGTGACCTATCTTTTTTGTAATTCATTTGTTTTTCGTTGGTAATAAATTTTGCCCACCATATTTTGGTGGTTGAAAAACAACGAAAAATTGAAAATATTTCTATATATATGTATTCAAGGTGCGGGAGTTTATGTTGTGTATACCTATATTAAAAAACTATATATATAAAAAAAAGGATATTATTTGTACAGTTTACCTGGGATATACAAAGTTGAATTACAATAGTATACAAATACATAAAATGGAAAATTAAAAATGTATATTTTATTTATATAAAAGGTATATATATATAAATATTTAAGAATTTTGATGGTATATGTAAACAACATTAATGTTACATATATGAATTTTGTCAAAATTTTATATGCAACCAAAATATAGGCCAGTTTGTTTTATGCTAAATCCTTGAACTTTAAAAAGTTTAAGATCATTTCCGAAATGAATTTAAATGTAAATGAATTTAAATGTAAAATGTAAGTCAATGAAGGCTGTTCTTGTTTAGTTTAATTTTTTATTTATATAGAAATTATGTTGAAGGAATTTTTGAAATAAAAAAAATAACATTGAATTTAATATATTTATGGTATTTATGTAATATGTAATAATTTTTTTTTTATTTAACCTGATTATAGATATTAATTTAAAATCATAATTCAATTAAAAAAAAATATTATATTAAATTGAGGTTTTAGTTAATAAAATTTGTGTAATTTAAATTATTTTATTTTACGATTTACAAATAGAGCAGCAAAACATTAGAATTTAGTTATGTTTATTGTGGCATGAAATTACTTTTCCAGATGATTAGTTTAATATATTTTTGATGAGTAATTTTTAGAAGATTATATAAAAAGTTTTAATAAATTTTAATAGTTTTAATTATATATAGATATATAGTTTATAAGGTAAATTTTCGAAAGTAATTACTAAAAATGTAATTAATTAAAACTATTAAAAAATATTCCTAACATTATTGACTGATTGAATTTTAAATATATTATATATGACGGTAATGATATCAAATTAATTAATTACCAAAATTTAATAATTTTCTATAAAATAATTATCAATATTCCAATTAGATGATATCATCTAATTTCAAAACAGTTATGAAATATAAATACTTTTTGTTATTTATATAATATACATAAAAAACGATGTAAATTAATGTTTTATAATTTATCATAAATTGTGATTTATTTCTATATATGTATTGTATATCCTTAAAAATCTATTGTGCATATGATTTGTATTTATTAAAAATTTATTATACACCATATTTCAATATTTTATTGATCTAAAAGTCATTCAAAAAGTCCTTTTTAGACATATTTTTATTCAAGTGTTTTCCTTATTGTTAGACCATAAAGTAAATATTTGTCATTGTCTGTGTTTTTTGATTTTGATTTTTTTGGGTCAATAAAAAACTTTATTGTATATATAAATCTAACAAATTTTCTTAACAAGGCCTAAAAATAATTTTCTATATTTTCTTTTATTTTTTTAAATAAATTTATTGACAATTTATTTGATTTCATTTATAAGTAACATTACTGCCATAAATTGAATATAAAAAGTTTAAGATAAACGCATTTATTAGAAAACATTTCAAGGTTTCTTCTATGTTTATAAATAAAATTTTATTTATTTATATTCTCTAGCAACATATATTTTATATAAGGATATATATTTGCTTCTGTATACAACAAAAAAAACGACAACGTATGTGATAAATGTATTACAGGCCCACATAATAAAAATGTAATATTTTTTAAATCCTTAGAAAATTTATTTTTGACTTTTACCATGAAATTAATATTTATTAACTGATTTTCTTTCAAACCTGATAAAATTTTGATAAAAGTTAAGAAATTTATTTTTGACATAATAAATACAAAAAGGGTTTAACATTTGTTACTTAATTTATAATACATAATTAATATAAAACTTAAGTCATTTATACCTAGAAAAGGTAAAGTATAAAATATTATTCTAACTAGCGATTTCTGTTTCTCATATAATTTGAGTATCCCAGATTTTTCAATATTAGTTTTAAGCTTGATGAATGACAGTACTTTCTGGTTCTACATGTCGTTTATATACCAAACGTGTTAAACTAATTAAAGACCGCACAATGCTCAGAGTAATGAATATCATTTTAGCTTCTTAAAAATTATGGTATTTACATGATCAACATTACTTCAGTTGATGACACTATCCCGCATTAGAATGATTTCAATTCTATTAAGATTTAAATTCTATTAAGATTTAAATTCTATTAAGATTTAAATTCTATTAAGAAACAACAATCTTATGTTAAATATCAATAAGTGAGCCTGAATTACTTACATTCGTGTAATCATAAAATATGTTAGCCTCACTATCGAGATATATTGATTAACTTGAAGTTATTCGGAAAAAAATATCAAGTTTCTTTTACGCAACTTACTGTGACTGAATCTAATAATACCAATACCTTATATTATACCTTAATAGCCTACAACTTTAAGCGCTAGAATCTAGAAGAGTTGTTACTGACATTATTTTCATTTCAATGATCCATAGTAGTAAAATTCATTCTATATTTCTATAAGTGATTATTTAACATCTCATATGAAAAAATTATATTGTGTATTTAGTTCTAATTATTATAAGAAATGTGATCCTTTAAATATAATGTTAAAGACCAATTTAAGAAGGTGATTTTTTTACAAAAAAAATAACATTAAATAGAACTATTATTTAAAGTATTGAAGAAATTTTTAAATAAATATTGTAATATTAAAGTATAGAAATGTATATTTACAAAACTGATTACCAATTAGGATGTGCTAATATTATATACTCAAGTAATTAATGATACAAAGAATTATTATAAGATCCTTGACTAGGCAAACTTATTTATTTTTTAATATTTCCAATTATGTGCTTTGTTCAATAGGCAGGATTATATATTATAATATAAACATATAAAAAATGTGGAATGTAAAAAAAATCCCTTTTTATCAAACAATGACAAATTATGATTTTCTTATATTATGTAGAAAGAAAAGACTTTTAATATCATAAAAATTTTCTTAAAATAACCATACAATATGAACAACGTATTTGTAAGTATATTTATAAATATTTTACCAGTTCATTTCATTTTGAAAGATCATTTTTATTAAGAACACGAGAATGGTCGCTTATTTTGATGAAGAAAAGTAAAATAAATATTTTTCGGAAGACTAAATTTTTATGATGTAAAGAAATAAAAAAGATTTTATAGCAATTTATTGTATAACATTATAAAAGAGGTTATGAACTTTTGATGATATGATGATAATTTAACAAAAATTGACGAAGGATAACTTAGTCAACAATTATTAAATATAATGTTAAGTACTTATATATTTATACAAAGAACCATTAAAGTTAAGTTAACAATTTTCAGGGTCATTGCTACCAAATACAAAATTAAGAAAAAGGTTAACAACTAACTATATATATCATAAATATGTATTTAATTGAATGAATATTAGATATAGATATTTCGCATGACATCAGAAAATCATTTACATGGCATAATTCTTCAAAATTGTGAATTTTACTTTAATTTTTACGTTTCGAAAATTATTTATTTTAAAAAAATTTAAAATTTATCAAAATTTCAAATTTTATTTGTTCTTCCAATCTTTCTAGTGACCTAAACCAATATAGTTTCTTAATTATGCATTACTAAACGATGGTTAGAATCATCAAATTTGTTAAGTCAGCAAAATTTATATTAAAACTTATTATTGTATATATATATAAAAAAAAAGAAAAATCGATTTTCTTTATATACAAACAAATACAAAAACTATGTTGAATTATACTCTCTTACATTTTCTTAATTTCCTATCCTTTAATACAGCAATAAATGCATTTTATCCATAAATTACCTGAATTACTGACTTGGGTTGCTATATACATATATATAAATATATAGTCTGATATAAGTAACAAAAATAATATATAATTTTAATACTGGGTATATAACGATATAATCTAATCGACCAACCATCAGGTGCATTTCAAAATTGCATATCTGTATGTGCAGATAATATTACCTACTTGTTATAATAGTATTGGTGGTGATAGCGGCGGCATGATTGTAATAATTTTGTATAGGTACTGTATAGTGTATGTATACAAATATTGTGAATTTGTATTTGATTCTGAAATCAACCCTGAACTGTATGTGGGTCATCGTGCACCCTAACAAAAATTTAGGTCATTTTACTTTAAAAGAATAAAAATATAAAACATAATTTATATGCCAGACAATCATGTTCACATACATTTTTTAGCATTTTAAAATTATAACGATATTATATATATATATATACATAAAAACAAAGTTAGATATTATTTCCGTCTTATTAGAGTATAGAAATATATATATATATTTACAATTGTTGGGAAACAATTCACCTGATCTGGAAAATATATACCACAAAATAAGTCAGCAAAAATATAAAATTTCATATATAAATAGTTTTATTGTAATTTATAATATATATATAACATGTATATAAATAGTATATTTTATATTATATACAATGTAATTTAAAGGGATTTGTATTATATTTTATATATATTATTAAAATCATTATTTGATCCGATTTAATTGAAAAATAATTGTTTAATAAAGTTATATATTATCAATTTGTATAGTAAGAATTAAATTGATGTCCTTAATAGAATAATCCCTAAATAGAATAATTGAAAATTTAATTTGTAAATATTAATAGAGGAGATGTAAATGAAATATTTTTGATAGAATATAAATTAGAAATTAATTAATTTAGGAATTAAAATTTATTGAATATAATTGGATGCTATTTAAAATTAACATATTATAAAGGAGTAGATTATATCAAATTACAATTGATAAGCAGCTGTTACCAAGAGCTATACACAAACTGAAAAGTGTCAGAATAGAAAAATTAATCCATGAGGAGGAGGACAAAACTTTATTACAATAATTTGCAAGAGGACAAAAATATAAAATTTATCATGTAATTTATATACTGATTTGTAAGATATAAGTAGTAATTTAGAAAAACAATGTGGGTTGATGTTGATATAAAGTGGGCTTCCAGCAAATTTATGTATTTTTTCATAGTTAAAATAATATAGTCGTGATTTTATATACAATTTATACTCGCATCCTTGTGCAATATACTTGCATCCTTGTGCAATACGACTCTGTTTTTTTATAGAGAAAGTGTAGAATAGTAGTAATGCCCTTTTTCAATTTTCTGATATAAATCGTTGCTAAAATAAACACATTTTTCTTATAAAAATATCCCTCACAAAGAGTTCGTTGAATATTACCTAGTTACTAAGTTACAACATTCTACTACAAACGAATTTTTAAATTTTAAATTTATCACTTTGAAAACGTTCGAAAATAATGGACTTGGCACATCACCTCCAATTGTTGTTTACAGTTAGCGGCAGTATCAGCTTATACACCTGTGAAAATAAATTAAATCAGTATCAGCTTACAGTATAGTATAAACACGGTAGGGCAGTGTTTTTTGATGTACACCAAATTGGGCATTATCAGCTATCTTCAAAGGTAGAGGCTTAATTAAAAAAATAACCCCATATCCTTGTTCTAAATATCACCTGACTCTCACAAAAATCGAGGTAGCCTTACTACTATTTGTAATCTTTTCAAAAAGCCACATTTTATTTTATATAAAAAAAAATTATTTCGGATTCTAAGTGCACCTGAAACGTGGAGATAAATGTCAAAAATCTACAAAAAGTCTACAAATATTGTAGTCGTTGCTAAATAATAACTCAAATAGCTGCGAATTATATTAATTAGTAATCATTGTACCAATTTCACTTCTAAATAATATGATTAATAAAAATTTAATATTTAGAGAAAATATTTGAATTCTCTGCAATTTTAATTTAAAAATATTATATCGAAATTATGATTACATAGGAATATTTATCAAAACTTATATCACATTTTTCATATTTATTGATTCCAGTAAACAAAATCTATTCTATTTTTCTATATTCTTCATAAATTTTTATTATTTACTTCTAAACTCTTCAAAGCTTATAAAAAAAATTGTTGTCAATTTTATTTTATTCTTAACTATTTCACATAAATTGTCTTATACTCCCTATATTTAATATGTATACTGATTAAATAATATTATCCTCCTTCTTTTATATAATAAACTTTATAATCAACAAGGATATACATATATTCAACAATATTAAATTATAAAAATAGGTCATGGCTAAAATTGTCCTATAAGGTATTTAGGTTAAATATTAAATTGAAAATACTTAGCGACAGATTTTTGTTTATATTATATCGAATAATAATCCAATAAGATTTTTTTTACAACATTTTTAATCAATTTTATTTTTAAAAAAACTGCTAACCTAGGAATCGCAGATAACGCTAACAAATAGTCATTTATAATTAACAGTACGTTTGTATAATGCTTTGTTAAAAATTTCGAATATTTTATGACACAAAGAATGTACTTTATATAAGTCGAACCCAATGAAACTACCAGTTCAAATGTCATCTAGACAAATGTTAGCTGGGTGTCAAATGTCATTCACATAAGAAACGATAATTCTCAAATTTGGCAGAAACAAGCACACAATCATGAAACCAAATTCATTGAGATTTGAGATATAACACACTGAAACTAATGATCCCAAATTGTACCACATGGAGAAGGATTTAAATCATACAAGTGATTCTACGAGGTATTTGACGTGCTACGCTTACCTCGAAAAATTAAAGAAAGATTTTTTTAGGTCCAACTCCATTGCAGCACTTCATAGTTATTCAAGATAATTACTCTAAAGATTCTCAAATAAATTTATTTTTTATAGCTAGAGAGCTACAGCAATATAATTACTTTAGTTAATTGTACAAGTCATGAAAATTACTAAACTCTATTTGTAAAATATGTAAACATAATGATAATGCTATCAACATTCCATATATATGCTATATCTCGCATTTACGCTGCTATAATTATGGTTATTCTTATTCTTCATCATATTTGTGATCTATCAGTATGTAAATATCGCTATTTTAATTTCGTTTTTCAAATTATGCATTAATGCGTTCAATATCGTAATAAAATTTCAGATCATTCGATGTAACTAAAATACTTTGAAATCCTTTTAACCTTTCTTTTTACACAATATTACTGGATGGCCAGATCTACAATTCCATATTTGGAATATGTGTCTACTAGTTTCCTTATCTACAATAAGCAAAGTAAATACATTGGTAGCTCTTAATCTACTAGTTCTTATATTTATTTATCTTAGAATGAATTGTTCATAAAAATAGGACACAAAATAAATCTAAAAAAATTTACTTTAACCTCATTATTAGGATCATTTATCTATTTACCAAAAAAAAAGGAAATTTATTAAGTAATATCCTTGATTTTATCCTAGATATATAAATAATTTTAAATCCATGTCACGTTACAAATTCATAAAAAAATTTTTGCGTAAACAATAAATTAATAATAATATAATTTCTTAATAAAAATCACTGATTTGGAAATTTTCATAATTTTCATAATTTCTATAAGAAACTCAGATAATTAAATTAATATTTATATTCTTATACTATTTATTAGATACTTTATTATATTTTAATAAAATTAATTACATTTTATAACCAAAATTGTGAGCTTTACATAATTCTACAAAATGTTTTATTAAAAATAATTTTTCCTTTGAAATTGTATTTTCTTTGAGATTTAAATTTTATTGATAATACTTTTCTTTTCTATATATTTTCTACTAAATTTTTATTTCAAAGAATAAAATATTTTAAAGTGTAGAGTTTTCTTAGAAAACTCTTACAATTTTCAGGTCAATTATACATAAAATTTTATTGAATATAAAATTTTACTATATATAAAATTGAATATAAAATTTTACTATATATATTATTATAAAAATGAAATATTTATTTCAAAAGTTTAGTATAATGTAACTAGGAAATTTATGCAAAGATTATTTTAGAAAACGTGACTGTCCCTTTAAATTTGATTTATATACATTTTCACAACATTCAAATTGGAAAGATAGAAAAAATATAATATTATGTTGACTATTAATATAATTGTGTCTGGAATAGTTTTTATATTACATAATTTTTTTTTTTAATACAGAATTAATTAAAATAAATTAGTTTTACAAACCAAATTTTTTATTTATTCTATTTAATTTTTTGTTTGAATATTATTGAAACCAAACAAAAAAAAAATTTCAGTTTTTACTCTAGAGATAATATCCTTAATTAAGATACAAAATATTTTTCATATAGATTTGAAGTTGAACAACCTTTTTAACATAATATTAAATGAAAAAGATAATAAATAATCTTATACTCATTAAATCTGTAATATACTCTTTAAAAAAAAAAAAAGGGACAACAAAATCGTAACCAAAACATTAGCATTTAAGTTCATAGCTCCCTACGCAACCAGAAAAAAAAATTATAATAACAATACCAAATTTATCAAGTAAATCCTTCCGGACTTGATAAAGGATACTGGTATAGATTCTCACTAAAAGAATAAAAAGATTTAAAATCCTTGATAACTTAAATGTTTTTTCAATAATAGAATATCCAGAAACTTTTTACTATATATTGTAAATGTAGAATAACTGAACCATTAAATCAGAAAATCCAGATATTTATGCCTAAATAGCATTTATACAACGAAACATGGCAAAGATAAAAAAAAATGTAAATAATCTCTTCATAAAGTCGATACTAAATTATCTTTAGGTATAGTTGAATATTAGAAATTTCTTTAATAACGAACAAAACTTTTTTTTCGGGAAAATTAATAGAAATAAAGGTCATTACACACTTGGAAATTAAATTTTTTTCATTGTTTTTGGGGAGTATTTGATGGATTCATTTAACTGGATTTGGTGTTTTACTTTTATTTTCCGACATAGCTAATCAATTATTGCATGTGTTTATTTATATCATTCTTGAATTTTAAACAATATATATATCCCTAATTCCATACTCCTTATTCCTCGTGTAATCCACTTCAATACTTGTTTTAAGGGTTGACTGACCATGAGTTAATTCGTAATTATAAATATTATATTCAAGTGTACAGATTTGTGTTGTGTATGATACTGATCATATTCAGAATTCTATTATTTCTTCTGCTGAACTAGGAATATTTTACAATACTTTTAGTAGAGACTTTTCCTTGGAATGCTTTAAGTCTTCAACCTTATTGATATTTTCCATATGGAACAACGATTTCGAACAATATAATTCATCGAAGTAACACAGAAGTTGATTATCCTTTTTTTCAGAATTTTGTAATCACATTTGAGTTTTGTCCATTTAATTTTAATTGCAAATTACCAAATTACAATTCAATTTAAAATTAATTTAATACTCAATATTTATGTTACTTTATGATATTATGAAAGCAAATTTTTGAATTATTCAAAACTATAAATTTAATTCTATTATTGGAAATTTTTAATAAATAATTCAAAATGTTCCTATTAAAATTATGAACTTAAGCCGATGGTGTCAATTCAAGATAAAAATATTTTTAATATTTCCTTTTTTTTTTGTTGTTGGTGAAATCTCAGCAAACATAAATAATAGAAAATGATTGGCGCCTAGACAAAATAAATTTTCAATAATCAAACAAAAAAAATTTAAACATTTATCTTGAATATTAAAGTACATAAATTACCAGATTCAATTTTTTTCATATATTCGATATGAATATATGAGGGCGTAGAATGAATATCTGAATATATTTACGTGACTTCGATTGAGTTTCGATATATATGAGAATAGGAAATTTAGATATCGACAATGAAAAATTTTTGAAAATAAATTTGGTTGTTATTTTCTTCGTTTTTTTGTTGATTTTCATAATAATATATAATAAAATAAATATTTGAAAAATTACAATTCAATAAATTTTTACATAGAAGTTTTTAAATTCCAAAATCAAATTTTTATTGAATTTTTACTTTGTGATTTAGAGAATTTTGAGATTATATTTTTTTATGTAATTCTAAAAAAATTATTAAAAAGATTGATTTATTTATTAATCATAATATTGTTAATAATTAAATTTTTCTGTTTGAGTAAAATTAAATTAATATTAAAAAAATTTTGCGATATAAAATATAAATTTATTAAAAAACTTTTAGTAAAATTAATTAGTTTTCATAAGCTATTTATATTTATGTAGATTTATTAACTTAATAGGATGATATACAAGTGTAATGTTCTCGGAAATCAATTTAGAACAAGGTTATAAATTTAATATATTTATTATACCTGAAAATCAAATGCATTTTTTTTTTTTTATTATATTTATATGTGATATATTTATTATGTAATATATTGCACAATAGAGAAAACCAAATTAAAGTGGATTTTATAGGTTGCATTTTATAGGTTAAGGACATTTTTATTTTTATTTTTAATTTGTATATGTTGATAGTATTCAACCATAAATATTCACAGGAAAAGCCTTGATTTTAATCTTATTTATAGGCTTTGATAATATTTAAATTAATAGAAAAAAAGAGTTACTAACCTAGAAGTAGTAACAAACTCGGAATTTGTTGAAACACTTCTTTTATCTCTATTACATCAAGAATCTATTTTATATAATTAATATATTTTGATATGAATTTACAAGTTTGCAAAATAAAGCTATGTACAAAACCTGAATCAAATCATTACTTATAAGATAATATTACATCGACTAGAGCCATACCCAAATTATAATTAAAAATTATTCTTAAAGTATTCTTCAAATAAAACACGACCAATTTTCGTAAGGATACTGGATATAATATAAACTTATGTTAAATTTCTTATAGAGTCAACGGAAAGGTTAATTAGGTGTTTTTGTGTGTAGGTTTTTTTGAAATCTGAGAGTACAGAAAAAAAAATTGAAAGATAAATAAAAATTGATTTAACGAACACTTAATTCTTATGCTCCATTGAAGAAACTAACAGCGATTATATGTTATAAATTTTTATGTAATTATTGACGAATAAATATCATACTTTTAAATATATATCAAAATATACTTGCAATTGCAACTCACTTCGGCAACTCAAATGTCAGCGATTTGTAACAGCTCATTAGAATCCTGAGATCCTCGATAATCATCAAGGATTTTGATAGTTTAATGGAGTTATGAATTTTTTTTATTAAGGAATAAATAATCCTCAGATTTGACAAGAAAATTAATTAGCTTACGGGTAAATGCCTGATCAAATATGCTAACAAGTTGTTTATTAATAATATTAATCGTTATACTTATCGATTAAATATTAGAAGTGTTAATATCATCACAGCTATACTGGCCTTTCGTATTATAATTTGCAAATTATGATATATTTGACGCTTCTACAGAGAATTCTACATATTCACCATAACTACTTATTCTAAATGTGCACTTAAAACTTATAGGATCAATTAAATAAATACCAATTTATCCAATTGATTATATAACTTCAAATTTAATTAATCTCAATTTTGATGGTAATTAAACATTCAATAAATTGTTGGCTCAAATTACTGTTTATAACTTCAACGGTTCGATAAAGAGAAATTTCCTATCTTATGAAATAAGTAATTCTTAATACCATTTCTTTAAATTGTTATATTAAAAAAAGCTATGCGTATTTATAATATCAAAAATTATATTAAACTGAAACATTATTCAATTACATTATTAATAATGTAAATTTATGAAATAATTTAATCGAATTTATGGTGTTACTTTACAAACATATTTTCGCAATTTTATTCTTTATTGAATGTCAAATCATCAAAATTAATTTAAAATTTATATTTAAATATAATTGATATTTTTTTCAGCTTGGGTACTTGGTTGGCTTATGTGTAAAACAGTTCCATACATTCAAGGTGTTTCTGTGGCTGCTTCAGTTTACAGTCTAATTGCTGTATCTCTTGATAGGTAAGTCAAATATTAATAAATTTACATATCAATAGATTATATATATATATATATATATATAAATAATCAAATTACTTCCTTGATTTAAATTTAAGATAAAATCTGAAAATAGAATTATAAAAATAAAGTACCTACTCAAAAATTCTTCCTCAATTAAAAATATCTAGGAAATTAAAGAAATATTTGAACTCATATAAACTTTAAGTTAATAGCGTAAATTTTATGGTTTATTCCCAAAAGATGTAGAAATTTAACAAAATTGTTTGAAAATTTATAATAATTTTATTTTAAAAATTTCGAAATTAATATTTGAATGAAATAAGAATTACTCAATATAAATTATTATTATATATATAAATAATGAAACTTAAATATTTAACAAGGTCGTAATTAATAAATAATTGTTTTTCAATCAATATTTTAAATCTGTTAATTATAAAAACTGTCAAATATATTATCAACTTTGTCATTGAAATTGTGGTTCTATAAATCTTATTTCAATGTCAATGTCATATGTAAAAAAAATACTTAGCTGAACTATAATGCATCCATTACATACAAATGGGATTTTTTATGGTCGATTTTAGTTATTATAATCATATAGTTTGATTTAATTTTCTAAAATAATCATCCCAATTACGTATTGCGTGCCACTAGTGAAATGAAGCGACAGTATCAATTTATATTCTGTATTTGTAATTATGGTTTCAAAAAAATTTATAATTTCTATTAGGATTTTGAACAAAATAAACTGAGCCAATCTCAAAATATCACTTCCAGTTTTCTCTTGGTAACCTTTTTAGCAAAAACTGTAGAGTTACTGCTAATTTTAAAATTGAATCAAAATAGCAACAGTGGGATTTTTATACAATGTATCGTTAACAATTGTCAATTTTTACTTTCACACAACGCGATCACAGTCTGATCGAATGAAAAGTTGTTCAACCAATTGATATATTTATTATGTGAAGGGACTTTAAGATAATATACATAGGCATGGTAGGCTGCAACTTATCATTCACTTTATATAACAAATAAGTGAAAGATTCCTTAGAATACCGGATATCTTTTATAAATCTACGAAATTATTTAAAAAATTTATATAAAATCTATGTGTTATAAGCTTAAACTCCTTTAATTAACTATCTATCAAGCAAATTTAAGGGATTAGATACGTTTTTTATAAATCTCGTTGTAAGGCTTGGAAATTTACATTTTGCTCTCGTCGCCTAATGACAAAAACATTACTACATTTTTCATTTTTCAATAAATAATTTAAGCAAATTGTATCAAACTGAATAGAATAAATAAAGTTCCACATTGACAACAAATAGTAAATAAACGACTATTACGAGATTTAGGGTCTGGTTTCAAAAGTTGAAAAATCGGCTTGTCATGTCGTAGGTTACAGAATACCAAATTAAAATGACACGACAAGCAAAAGTTATACGATTCTCCTAGTAACAAATAAGCCATAGGTATTGTGGAACTTATGCTCGGAATCTAACAAATTACAACAGAAAAACCGATAAATATACTTTTAACTAGACTAAAGGAAAATCTTTAACATAACTCTTTGTTATTATCTTATTAATAATTTTTTTGTTATTTGTTTTTTAGTCCTAAAATGATTATTTTTCACATCCCTGACTGTTCAATACTCCACATAATTAAGTTGTCTGTAACTGTCCCGCTTATAAAATAAAATACTTTAAATTTACATTCTGATTATCAACTGTACCTTTTTTATGATTATTATTATATCATTAAAAATGTATAAAATAAAAATATACTTCCATGTCTGGTAAGACTCTTTACATAAAAAAAAAATGTTTATCTTTGAATTATATTTATCATTTTACCAGTTAGGCATTTTTATTTCATAAAATAAAATTAAAGGTATACACACCTGCAACATATCAACATAACGAGATAAAAGAAATATTATCTGAGTGAGAATGTATTATGTACAGCACTTTACCTGTAAACAGCAATTTGGCAATGTACATTCATACTAAACAATGAAGCAGCATTTTTCAAACTTGTGATGGCCAATTTTTCGGTATTGTATAATGTATATAGAGAGATTTTTTATTGTTTTTTTTTGTAAATAACTTCAAGTATTATTATGGTGAATTATTGATACTTTAGCATAACGTTCAATTATGTGGGATAAAAATATTGTGGCCATCAGTAAGTTTTTTTTTTATGTTATCCAGATTTAAACAAGAATAAAACAGCACAAAATGTATAAAATAGCATAAGAATTATGTAATTGACACTTAACATATGACAATATATAAAATCTTTTAAAGAAATAGTAAAAAAAATAGGACTTTGCGTCGCCACAAATTTTATAATATTGTATTAAAAATGATGATTACCTTATTATTTATACATTTCCAGATTTTAAAATACCAAATAAAGTTTAAATTTAAGAAAAATGTATAAATTTAATATATAAATTTATTAAACAATATATAAAATCTTTAATATAAATAGTGAAAATAGGACTTTGTGTCGCCACAAATTGTACAATATTGTATTAAAAATGATGATTACCTTATTATTTATACATTTTCAGATTTTAAAGTACCAAACAAATTTGGTTCAAAAATTTAAAAAATTTATAAATTTAATGAATAATTTTGGTAATACTTCAAGATATGAGAAAAGCTTACAAATTTTCAGTATAATTCCATTACAATTTGCTATTAAGTCAATTTCTTTTATGATGGCACTCGGGGCTAACTACCTTTACTTACATATATATGTCCGAATAGTTGCCAGCTAAAAACAATCACTTACAACATTTCTTGAATTAAATAAATGCAGAAAATCTTTAACATAACTTTTGTTAATATCTTGTTAATATCTGTTTCAACCATTACTATTTTCAACCCACAGAAATTCTGATTTATTTTATTTTACAGCGTTTTCCATTTCTTACTACCATAATTTATGTAAGTCATCCGAAGCTGTTATAGCTTTACTCTGTAAAATTTAATATAAATAGCAAGACTATGAAACAGAATTCTCCAAACATTTTATGTTCGTTTGGGGAACGCTTCAAAAGTTTAGTCGGTGGCTTTCAAAAACTTCAAGACAGCTCTCATGACATTATATATTTTAATAAAAGCAATTATTAGTAATTAAGCAAATAATATTTTTTCAATTATACTTCATTTAATGATCAGTTTAGAAAATAACATTTTCGTTGAATTTTAGTTCTCTCAAAGGAATTCGTATTTTAATTATACAAAAATTGTGTTAAATAAAATATAATTAAATTCTTTTATGATTTATCTTTATTTGTCCACAAATTGTTTCTTCAATTTAACAATATTACAATAATTAAAAGAAAAATCTGCCAAACTTAACCTTCATTTCAATTAAGCAATAAAAAATGTTGTTATATATTTTTTTATCTAAATCCTGCTCTTTAGTATTAAATCAATATTCAAATTATTTATCTTTTAAATATTATATCTTCAATTTATGTAAATGGTTAGATAAAAGCGCATAATAATGTTTAATTGCTATCAAATGTCCATGTATTTAAATACTTAGTTGCAAAATGTATGCAAGAAAATCTTTTAAGATACTAATTATGTTTTGTTGAACAAAAGTTTTCAATTAATTCTCAAAATAGATCATACCATTAAATTAAATAACTATTATATACAATGATAATAATTTTAATGTATCTATAACTAATGGGCTTACCAATTATAATTCAAAATATTGCAATAAATTATATTTTCAATTTAAATAATTTTAATAGAATTTAATTTTATTTTTGTGTAGATTTATGATTAAACAATCACTCCATAAAGAAATTTAAGCAATTTTAGATCTATCATATTATCATAAGAATTTTATGTTATCTACAAGTTTTAAGGTCCCATTGATTTTTTTCAGAAAATGTTATTTGTTCGTCTGTATGTTCCATATAAAGAAACCCTGAACATGTGAAGAATTGGAACCAAATATTGATGAAAAGTTGCTTTAGATTTCGACATAGTACATGAGAATTGATTTATTTTCATATGGGAACTCACTTGAAAGTATAGTACAACAAAAATTTAGTTTCGATTCTAAAATTAAGAAAAATCATTTTGAAATGTAACTTAAGATTGTACGGGTACAAATAAGACAAAATTGTCAAATAACATAAAACTCTTTATAATATAAATTTCATAAATTAAGTGATTAAACAATTTCTACCCAAATTTTATACTTTTTATGATATTTACTGAACTGATGTTTTGCTGGTTTTGATATTAAGCATTTTCTTCTGGTATTTGATTTTGATTATCAGACAAATAAACTGTATCGTTATCCATGTTTAATTGAATATGGAATTAATTTCTCACAAAATTAGAAACCCAACTGTTTTTAATAATTATGCCATAAAATTATTATAGGTTCAACAAAATAATGAAGTCTCTGTGTAGAAATATAAATAGGATATTTAATAATGCTACTTTCTTTCTGGATTTTTTTTTTCTGAGAATACTTTTACGATACCATTGTTTTATGAAATTATTACCAACATAAAGATTTTATGACCATAATTTGTTTACATGAAATTATAAATATACAATAAAAAAATAAATTAAATTTTTAAAATTAAGTTATTTTTATATTAAAATATGACGTTATATAAATTTAATTAATGCCATGTTATTTAATCTGTAATTCTAATTTCTAGAATAACTTAAATTCTTCATATTTATAATGAAAGTCTGACTGTACCATATCTTAATGGTAAGCTATAATATTGACTTCTTTACAAGTTACAATAATATAATTTCACTACACAATTATTTTTGAATTTCAACAATTTTCTATTTCATAATTACCCTAAAACTAAAATAGAAAAAATTATTAAGGTACATTTATTTAATCACAAATCAAATAATATTTTTTACCCCGTAATTTTTTTATTAGTTAAAATAATTTTTTTATATTTCTTAATTTATGATTAAAAACTAACATAAAATGTTTGCCTCCTACATAAAAATTTAGTTATGTTAATTTAAGTTTTTTAGTTTTATTTGTGGGGGTGATACAATTATAAAAATTGAAGTATTCCAGTACATGTTAAAGTACTCTATCATTGATTTTTTAATTCTTCATATTATTAAAAAGATTATATTAAAATTAATAATTTCAGAAAATTAAATGAATTTCGAATTTTTGCATATATATTCTACATAATGTCTTTATGTCTTCCACATACAAGAATCATGAAAAACAAAATAAAGTTTTAATTATCAGATTCAACAAAATATGAACTTTTACCAGCGATTAGAATTTTTTTTTAAATAAACTACACTTCAGAGATTTTTATGGAATACATATTTTTACTATACATAAATATATGTAAAAAAATTGTAGACGAATTTTATGGTATATTTTTATTAACATTCCTTGCAGCTCTTTAGCTAAACTTAAAAACATTTTTAACGACAATTTAAATTTATATACGCCCAAAAATATTTAATAAAATTATTGATAAATAATGTACACAGTTAAAAATTTATGGAAAAACTAATAATAATTCTAATCAAATTAATGAAAATTTAATTTATAATTGATATGAAATTGTTCTATGAAATATTTTGGTGTAGAACATGGAAAATTTCATCTTCTTACCAAAAAAGATAAATATCTCACTAATAATTACCTTGTTGCAGATAAACATTTTCATAATTTGCATTATAAAACTTAATTTAAACTGTTAGTACAGTACATAATAAATATATGACAACAACTGGTACTACTTCAAATTTATAGATATCGTCTATATCTGACGGAAGCAATTATTTTCTATAATTAAAATATTTTAATACAATTATGTTAAGGTTCTCCCAAACCAACACGAATTATTTCCACTCTTTAATTATATGGCGGTTTATGGAAACGGCCATATAAATACGTGCGAAATTCCATATAAATGCTGGTTCATAATAATTGTAATTTAGCAAATGCTATTTAATATTATATTTAAATTCCGAAATTAGGTCTCATGCTACCGGTACGTATATATATCACAAATATATTGATATTAAAATTTGAAATTCATATTTTTTTTACTGTGTAACTTCAGAAAAACTATATATTATTTTTCATGGGTGAAATTTTTAATTTCCATGCTTTTTAAGTGAACTTTTATAATAATTTAAAATAAAATCATTTGGTATATATTCAAAATTATATGTTATACCACTTACGGCAAATATAAATCGAAAAATAAAAATTTTCTTCAATTTGTTATGATGAAATTTTCCATTCTATTTATTATTTATTGAATATTTCATACAATTTATGTTTTCATTCAAATCAATTTTATTTATATGTAGAAACCATTTCAAAAATTCAATTTTACAATATTCCATTTTCCATTTAAAAAAATAAACAAACAAATTATGTTATTATACTAGAAAAATCAAAGTCTCACCTATCTTATGTTGGTTGTCATACAAAGAACATATGTAGATAGATATATATACGTGTCTAAGTCCTTTTTGATCCTTGAGGCGTGTATGAAATTTTTCTAAAATGATTAATGATACGAAACCGAGGCAATAACCTTTGTGTCACCTCTTTCTCTTGACTTTTCATATTAAAACATTATAATAATTTTGGCAATATTATTTTTCCCTAAAAAAATGTTGTTAAATTTAAGACTTAAAACTGTTTTAGAACAAAAGAATTTTCATTTTTTTTTTTTCGTTATGATGGAAAAATAATAGTACGAATTTAAGAGATAAAAATAATGTTTTCAAACAATTTTTTGTGAATATACTATTTCCCTAAAGAATTTATAATAGTATTCAGTATTTTTATTCTAATTTATTCAATTCAATAAAATTAAAAGTACATGTCAGAAATTTGTTTTAGAAAAAAAAAATCCTTAATTTTTTTTTTTTCCTGAATAAAATCGAAATTACAAACATATTTGTAAAAGAAAATAACATAAAATAAAAAAAAGTTTAAATAAAAAAATGCAGCACAAACAGTTTTTAAGACTTTGTACAGGTTGTCCTTGAGTTGAATAGGCGCAAGGAATACTAGTCAAAAACATTTCAGTAAAAATAAGCATTTAAATCAAAAAATTTAATTCCTGTCAAAATAATTTTTGACTGAATTGCTTTTCCAGAAGGAAATTCAATCAATCAAAATACTGAAGTATTCCAGCTAAAAGTTTTTTGTTTTTTACTAGGATTCATTTTGAGAGTATTGACTGAAATTGCTTTTGCAATGGAAGGTCAGTCAAACAAATAAAAAGGTATTTTATGCAATATTATTTCTGTAACCCAAAATTAACACATAACATAAGATCAAAAATACTATTCGACATTGCCATATGTCAAAAAATTATCACAAATGACAATGACAATTATTATTTTGATTATTGACAAAATTTGTAATATGAATGTTGCATGATTGAGTTACGCAATATGCGATAACTGAGCTGTAAAAAAAAATGTCAATGGAATATTGTTGACTTCATAAAAATTTATTATACATTCATTAGAGTAGAGTGCTGCTCGCTCCACGTAAATGTTTAGTAAAAGGCGAAAGATTTATTCAACGATTGCAGAGAAGCTGAACTAATTAAAATTAAACTTACCTAATACGTTTCATTTTAATTTATAAATAAAAAAAAAAACTATTTCGGTCAAAAAATCAATTAATTAAGTAGTTCAATTAATGGCATCACAGTCATAAAAGTTTTAATAATCTTTTTTGAATATTTTCACTTATTTCCAGAACCACCAAATTCGATTTGGATTAATATCTTATCAGTAAATATTCAATAATCAAGTTTATTTTAATATAGTAGTACACAATAGTACATTAATATTATAAGATCCTTCAACAAATAAGTTAACTTTATGTTTTTATTTTTTAAAAAAAAATCCTATAAAACGTTAATGAAAATTAATTTTCTAAATTGGTCTCTACACATAAGTTATCTGTATTAATATTTGTTTGATCACTGACATTTCTATAAATTTTCCATAGAAAAAGAAAATTATAATATGAAAATCATATAGAAAAAATTAGAAATAAAAATAATATGAAAAAATAAAATTCCTTCCACAATAATAAAATCCTGATTGTTTGAAATTTATGTGGGTTTCAGGCAAAAAAGAAAAAAATTATACGAATTCTATTCCAAGAAAATTTTGCGTCATTCTAAAGCAATTTTCATAGAAACTGAATGATAAAATAAGCCAATAAAAAAAAATATCTTTACAACTTCTACAGAAAAACTTCAATAATAATAATAATATTTCTAGAAATTCATGATTTTTTTTTATTTAACAATAGAAAAATAAAATTTAACCTTATAATCTTTTATCTAATAAAAAAGTTGAATTTTCTAAATTAATTTCATTGTTTTGTAAAGAATTTCCTTTCATACAACATAATTTTCTCTGGGAAAAAAAAACAATTACAGTTTAATGTTAGGTACAAAATATTTAAATTCAAGAAATTATAAGCTTTTCCTTAGCTGCAGCAGGGACAGAGGAAATTAATAATGTAATCAATCTTAAATAAAGTATTTTACTTTTTTGTATCCAATTAATAGATACAATTTTTCCTATAATATTCAATAATTCTTTTTTTAAAAAAAAAAGTTATTTGAATAAAATAAGATTTGGATTAATTTACGCTATGTAAAATTGAATTTTTGCTTTCATTATTTTTTTAATTAATTAATTATTTTTCGAAATATAATATTTTTTTTTTATCTATACTTCAGAAGAACCTTGAAATTTTTCGCTGAGTATATTGAAAATAAAGTTTCTACTGAAAAAAGAATCAGCAATCTTTCTACTATAATGGAAAATTAATTTTCATTGTTTAACAATTTATCAAATGTGATGGAAATTAACCATTCTACAATGACGAAAATTAGTTTTTCAACAAGAATGAAAGAAAAACAAATGATGGATTACAAGTATACAAGTCGTGTACTGGATTGGCGGAATGCCAGGCAAAGTATCCATTTGCTTTATAAAAGTAAAAGTGATTGCAAAATCGGTTTTTTTTAGACCAAAATTGCCTACAAATTAAAATAAATTTACAAAAGATCAAAATCATCACAACTAGATAGATATTTAGATAAAAGTTTGGATAGTTTCATATGTCCCTATTCTATTCACCGTGGCCACTGAGGACCAATTGTTATATAACCCCATTCCAAGACCAGTACTTTCAAAGAAGTAGAATAAGTCTTTGTGTGGGTACGGTTACAGGTCTATTGGATCTATGAAGCTTTTACATTCGCATTTGATATGTTTAGCAGATTCCTCTTGGTATTCGCACATTCTACTTACGTTGTTTACAAATAGTGTTTTTGCAGGTTACAATGTCCAATAATTAACCCAGTTATTGTTCGTTCTCTAAATCTGCTCATATCAAGGAACTCGCGTGTGTATTGAACTGTGTATTGAATAGGTATTAAATGTTTACCAACCATGTTTGTTAGCTTGTACATAATTCCAATGTTTATTTTAATCTATACAATTCTGTCGTAACTCGTGGTATGACACAGAATGGTATTTGGTTGCTGAATATTTCTTCTGGTCCTTTAATACACTTATGTCCCAGCATCGAAATTAGTGTGACTCTGTTCGGGTTTGAATATTAGTTTAATGATAAAAGTGCCGCTTTTCTGTTCGAACAAATATATACCATTTGGCCGCGGTATTTCCTTCTGATATTCTCGTGGATACAAAGTTCGATTGATTCGGTAAATTTCGGTTTGGTAGACGCTGAAGTATTCATTTATGCTGACGTGGATATCATCACAACTATATAACTATAAGACGAATTTGTTAATTTTTGAAGCTGCTACTGTGAAATTCTAGGACGTGTTTAATATGACAAATTCGACACTGTAATTTTATTATATTTCAAATATAATTATAATATTATTCTTTTGTATAAATTCACAACTTTACAATATCATTTTAACAAATTTCATTTAATCTTTTTAAAGAAATCTTTACATAACTATATAAAAAACGTATTCTCTTTAATTAATTTATATAAATAATCCCAGTTTTTTTTTTTTTTGTATTTTTATTATTATTTTTTTTAAAATTAATTTTATACACATAATCAAAATCTTTTTGCCACATTTAAAAAGTTTTTCAATTTCAAGTTCAAGGAAATATAATCTAAGATAGTGTTAAATATGTAGAAAAATGTTGCATTTACTATAAAGATAATTTTCACCCCTTTATAATTCTTTTATTAATCCAAGGATTTTAATATAAACCATTTTATATATAACATAGAAATTTGTAAAAGTCTTCTAGATTTTTCATAATATTGCACGTACTTTGAACACATAAGACTTTGACAAAATCACATGGTAATTGAAAATTTCACATTCTTGTTCACCCAATAATTTATAATTTAAAAAGTATATATAATATTTTAGCTCATGAAACCTCACATTAATTTCAGTGTAAATATATATTAATTTTATTTTCTCAAAATTTTGATATATTTTCAAGGATTTTATGTTTACATGGCGTTTTAAGGTTTTGTTTTTGTAGAAAAATAAATCATAAAAGCCTAAAAAATTTCGATTAAAAAATATTTATTATCCTTATTTTTATAGCATTTTTAATACTTTCATAAGGTTCATTTTTATTTTAGTTATAAGTTATCCAAGGAAATAAAAATTCATACTATAAAAAAACGTATATTGATAATTTCAAATAAAATTAAAATCCATAGGAAAAATATAGATTAATTTTAAGTTTTTCCAAAAATATTTATTGATTTTGTTGGAAGATAGTCTCAATGAATGAGGTGCTAAAGTTAAAACTATATATGAAATATTTGGAAATAAGTTATCCTGAAATCTAAGTTCGGTTAATTTCTATTTAAACGACTCCACTACAGTATTAATTAAGACCATCTTCACTATTAGATATAAATATAATAAAATAATATATTAACAATTGTTCAATACTTAAGTAAATGGATATCTTCATTAATCTTTGCCAGTCGGATTATACGAAATACTTGAAGTTTTATAAATTTTATTAAACTTTTCTTAAATCGCTTTTTCATGATATCTGTTTCCTCACATTGCCGAATAAAACTCATATTGGCTAAAACAAATTGATCTTCATTTAAGACAAATAAGTAATAAACTAAGATAGTATATTCAAATAATCAAGCGTTTTGTTTTACTTTGCTAATAGCAACTTCTAAAGGGTACACGACGCAATTACAGCAAGCACCCTTTTTTCGGTTACGATAAAATTTGTTTTGAATAGATACTACCAAATATATTAAAAAATACTAATTTAATTAATCAAATAAAAAAATTTATTAAGCTGAAATCCCAGTATCACAATCGCGTTGTCATCTGCGTAAAATACCTAATCATCAATTACAATGTTGAACGTTGACGATGAAGATGTAGTTCAAAAGTGTGTTATTATCACTGAAACACGAATGTGATAAAAATACGTATTTGTTGTGTTGTTAAATTAATAAGTAGCATTAACTTCACAAAAAAGTAAGAAAATGGCAACTTTGAAAGAATACTTTCAACGCGTACAATGTATTTTAAAATGTAACATCAGCGTCAAAGCTCAGTTTAAATCTTAATGATTTTTTTTGAGAACCTTACATAGAGATTATTGTATCGGGATGCCCCAAAAAAGATTTAAACATAATTTCTGGCAATTATTTGTTGAAACATTAAACATAATGTTTAAATTTAACTAAAATTTTCTTAACTAAATTTAGTATCCGGCTTTGTGCTAAACACCCTGTTAGAAACGCATTTAATCAAATAAAGACTATAATTGGTTTTTATAATTATTTATGTCATTTAACTTTCATTTTTTTATTTTAAATATCAAAAAGAATTAATATTTAGCACCCACAAAATATTTATTTTTTATTATTATATAGCGTGAATAACAGATTTATATAGATTAGAATTAAACTTATTTGTAATTATTTTATACACATAAAGTTTAAATCATATAAACATTTTATTTAATTATTTGCATAAATTGTCTTGAATGATTTAATAGCATTTATAATAAAATATTAGAATTTTTATTATATTTCCTATTCCTACTTTAATAACGAACATAAAACATTCTATATAGATTAAATTAATAGATATTACATAAATATATACATATATACAATAAACATGTTGATATTTTTATTCATATTTTTTAATAAGGACAATGTAATAGATTCATAAGAAATTTAATAGATTCATAAGAAATTTGTTTTCGTATCTGAGCAACATTTTTAATAATCTTAATGTTGCCTGTGATCTACTATCACTGAAGTTGTGATTTTGACTCTTACTGGAATTACTGATCTGATTCTTGCTGGAAAACGGGTATCCTTATAATCAAAAATGATATTCTCTATAAAAAATTAAAGAAAAATACATTTTATTTTAAGGATCTACTTTAATTTCAAAATACAATAAATTTTCAAACAGAATTTAAATTTTTGATATCATCGTTTTTAATGCAGAAATTACAGCGATTCAGGGCAAGCTTAAACCATAGAAAACCACATAATGACACTCGCTAGACCCATTCTATGAAAAACGAATCGAATTCCACAATTAGACAACTTGAGTTGTTTTCTAGAATTACAAAATTCTTTGACTTCAATATTTCTCAGAATTAGATATCCATAAAAGTGATACCACAATGAACACGGTACCCTATGAGATGGTCCATGCGAACCTTTTTCCAGCACTCTAACCTTACATAACCAATCCTTTTAATTCGACGTTTGATGTAAAAAAAAAATACATCAACCCAAATTTTGAGATATATATCTGTTCTGCCACATTAAATCATCAAGGCTTACAATTTATTTTTATATAATATTATATATTACACATGACATATATATTTCTGTTTATTAAAGATACACTACTTTAATTTAATATCTAGGTTAACTCAAGATTCCTGATTGATTGATGGTCAATTCAATTGAAGATTTATTAATCTTTATTTTATTTTACTATATTTAGTGTAGCCATATTTGCGTCACACATAAAGTAAATGGACCAATATAGTAATTTCATTATTCATTGAAACTAAATTTCTAATATAAAAACTTTTATTTTTATTGTATTCAATTTAATTTATTTATTTTTTTTAATTTATAATCTTAAGGATCAAGAACATTTCAGCCTATAAAATATAAGATGAAAAAAAAAATTGAATTCTAATTCTAATGACCCTTTAGCCTTTACTAGTGAACTTTATTTTGGGTAGCAAATCAAATTACATTTTCAAATCTATATGAATTCATAGCAAATATACTTTCATTGTGTTCTGAATGTTCTGATGTGTACTCCTACACCACCAGCCGAGTCGGCAATGTAAAAAAAAACCTATATATAAAAAAACCAAAAAAATATTTTCTTTTAAATGAAACTGTAATAACAATAATAATAAATAGAAAATTAAGTGTTGCCGAATAGCATTATAGTATGGCTTTGTATTTGTTGACAGAATCTATTCCTATTCTTAACATATTTCTGACACTTAAAGAAAACTGCTGTTCTGGTGAGTCTTGTTTATTGTTCATGTTTGGAAAGCAAAAGCTTACCCATTAAACAAATTGTTTCCTTATATTTTGTGTTGTATATATATTTACCATTTTGGCAATCATCATTTAACGTAGTTCAGTTTTTTTTTTTTATCAATTCTATACATTTCTTTATTTGCTTTTAATTCTTATTAAGCTTTGAAGTTTGTCTAAAAAATAAAGATGTTCATTATACTAGGATCACTTTACTACAATTTCATTATGGTTTTTAGTTCATTTAATACAATGATAAGAAATGTTGGTTTTTCTTTTTTAAAGTGGACAATATAAGTACACATTTTCAATAACATTAGATTAAGATTCTAATGGAATGATTAATGGGAAATATTAATAAGATTTATGTCGATCGATGTTGAAGCTCCAGACTGAACAATTTCAGGAACTACGATTTTGTTACAAAATTAGTTCCGAGTACCTATTGGTTGGTTAGAATGGGTGAAGATCACAGAAACCTTCACATACCAAGGGCACAAGGCCCAGTTGTATTCTCCCACTGGCGAAAAAACATATTTTTTTTAAAAAAAAACGTCAGCCCATCCTATTTCTTTCATGAAAGCAACCAAATTTCGAGATTTATTTATTTAAAAGACTTGTCCTAAAATGACATTTAAAAATATTAAATCTCCTGTGCCTGACACCTATTAGTTTTACGTTACGTTTACGGCTTAAATTCTTCGATTAAATAGCTTCAAGAATAGTGAGTGCTACAAAGAAGTTTATCTTAAACGAAAATTTTATTATTTCATTTCTTTACTAATTCATCAGTTTATTTTACATTACTGAACTTAATATTCTTCAGTTTTTATAGAAACTATAATATGGATCTCATAATATTTTACATAAAAATACATAAAGACAATATGAAAAAAAGTTTTTTTTTTATTTTAGATTTTGTCTCTGTTCATTTTGGCCGCACATTTTCAGTAATGGAAATCGATTCTAGACATTTTATCTACATCACATGTGTAGATAATTTTCGTTATATAGAAATGACTAGAGAAAAAATAAAACTAATTTTCACGTGATTCCAAATATTCTTTAATTATATTTTTACAAATATCATTGAGAATATTATCAACAATCTTTGATTATTTTTTGGGATAAATGTTGCCCTAACTACATAGAGTTTAGTAATTCTAATATTCAATTCAGTTACTTAATTATAGAATTAATTTTGAAATATACTCTAATAATTATATCTAATTATACATTTACGATATAATTAGTTAATATTTAATTTACCCTTTTTGTATAATATTCATTAATTTTTGTTGGGATACAATACAATATCAATACATAAAATTTATTCGATATTATTATGATTTATTTGAAGAGATAACATTAAATTAATCAATATATTTTCTATATTATATACCAAACCAAAGAAAATTGTTATTATATTAATTTAATGAAATCGTGCGTATTGTAAATTGAATGAAATGAATTTATGAGCCTTTATAATCAATGTCCTAGTACCCGTCTCTGTAATCTGTTAAATTATATCTAAGGATGATGGTTTTCAATTTTTAAAAGATTTCATTTTAAGATATCATTGACATTGAAAAATTTTCAGATACAATTTTCGTTTATTATTTTCTTCCTTTTTAAAACATCATCAAGAGATATTACATTTATTTGTTAGATTGTCTGATGTACGAAATACAACAACAACAAAAAAATATAATGGATTGTATCTCATTTAATTGCTATATTCGATAGATAGTTTTTTTTTTTACTTAGCAATATGGTTTTTTTTATTATAGGAAATTTACGAAATAATTTTCCTAGACCTTGAAATACTTTATATATTTTTTGTTATATACAATTTATGAAATTAAGTGAAAATTGTAATAAAAAATTATTATCTGTAAACAATTATTATTATCTGTTCACAATTTGTGGTTCAATAACTTTTATATATATAAAAAAATAAATATGATATACATAAAAGGGTTAACTTGAAAGATTTCTGTGAAAATATTTTGCTTAATTTTTATCAATTTACACCACAAAATATTATTTAGGCATTGCAGATATTACAGAAGAAAAAAAATTATTAAATTTAAATTTAAATAAATTTTACATAATTATCTTAATATATCAAACAAGACTTTTGTAAAAAATTCAGATGAATAACCCTATACACTACAACAGATAATAAGATAACTAATTGACACTTATCAACATATTTTGTGACGGTCATTAAAAAGTTCTTGAGTCTTTATTTTTCTTCAATTAATTTTGGTTACCAACAAAAAAGGAACTGGTATTTTTTTTTATTTATTATGTCCATATCAAATTGCTGTCGGTCACAAGAAATGTAGGTTACGTTAGTGAAAACCTATTCCTGTTCAATATATATCCTTGAAAAATGAATAATATATAAAGTCATTCGGATTGCATGATAATCATCAGTCATCATTGTGATATTTTAGAGTTAACATTAAATAAATTTCATAAAATTTCTTAACACATCAAATTATTTTCAATATGTTCAAATTGGTAAGTTTAAAAGTAGAAACAATTTACTGAGTATAATAAATTAACTTTAATTATAAATAATTTCAGATTATTTTGAGTTGTATCTTTGCTGTTATTGCTGGTGCACCAGGTGGTTATGTTCAGCATCATGTACCAGTTGTACCAGTTGTACATGCTGTACATACTGCCCCAGTTGCACTACATAGTGTACATCATGCACCAGTTTCCGTAAGCCATTCATCATCGTAAGTACCATTTTATAAAATTTTTTTTTTTTTTAGTATTATATATTTATTTATTTTTATATTTTTTAGTCATGTTGTTCATTCCGCTCCTGTTGTCAAAACAGTAGTAGCTACACCTTTAATTAAACACGTTGTTACTGCACCTATTGTTAAACATATTGTTACAGCTCCAGTTATACATTCTGTACCAGTTATTGCTCATCATCCAATTGTTGTTCATCATTAATATGTTTTGATGTAAAATATTGCGATTATATTTTTTTAATGAACTGATTACGTTATATTTTTAATATTTTTTTAAAAACTTTATACTTTATTGAATTGAAAACAATAAAAAATTATGAAGAAAAATTTTATATTTTATTTAATTAAACAATTTCACTTTCCCTGAGTTGGGACAGTAGTGAAATAAGTCCAAAATTTGTTCGATAAGTATTAAGCTTGTTAAGTAATAATGTCTACTAATTTAATTTTTTCTTACTATGTATTTAATTAATTTTTAATACATTAAGTAAATAATAGTTTCCAAGCTTAAGTAAATAATACAAAATTATATTTTTTTTTTTAACTTATAATCTAAAAATTTTCACTTTTTTCTAATAAAAATATCCTTTTTACAGAAAATAACATATTCATAAAGAAAACTTTCAATGTTTCTAGAGGTTCACTTTTTTTTCAACTTTATACATAAAATTGTTTTTATTTACAAATCCCCTGTGAATGATGGGCATATCAAAAAAGTTTTAATTCTGAAATATAAAAAAAAAAATATAACTCTGCGTCGACAATTGCTTTAATAAATATTAAGGATTTAAATGAATACATTTAGCAGATCCTTTATATAAAATAAAATTGAATTTTGCTTAAATTGATCTAATATATATTCATTCGTAAATATGATAATTTGTATATGTTTTGTCTATGTTTGGGTCAGAAACTTGTAAATCCCTAAACACATTTCATTTTTGTTTTATTTTGTGTAAATTGGTTGTATAAATAAATTTTAAATAACTACCAATAATAGTAATTTTTTTGTTTTCCAAGTTATAAATGAAAAATTAGGGTTTAGGGTAATTGTTGTCGAACAATTTATTCTAAATAATAAATAAATACTTTTCCATTTATTGATTCTAGTTTCATATATCGCCGTCAGTTCTGTGAACTGTCAGAAATTAATGAAACAAATTGTAGTACAACATCATACTACACTAGTGGATTGATCTCCACTATGAAGGCGTCATTATGACATATAGAGGTGATGAGGCTATCTCCATTTTCAATTAATAAACTCATTTAATTTTATGTAACATTATATTATAAATCAATCAACGGCTATCTCAATACAACATATTTAAATAACATGATTTTAATGAAATAAAAACGATTTCCCAACTACGAACATTAAGTATGTCATATCTGAGTAAACAATAAAATTGAAATTTATTTAATTAGAATAATAGATCACAAAAATCAAATTAGATATTGTTCAATATTTGACCCGAGTTAAATATTTGTCCAGATTGTATATAAATATTTATTGAAAAATTTCTAAAAACTCAATTCACATTTCCATTTTTTTTTTTAAATTAATAAATTGTCCTTGATTTGAAATATTAATTTTATTTTCAAAATTATGCCACGCTCCTTAAATATTATTTTAAAAGCTTAAAACATCAAAAACCATAAAAAAAATATGAAATTAATTTTTTTTAATAGAAAATATCTCAAATTACATTTTCTTCATGATATTTGAAATTTTTATTTTCTCGTGTATAAGGAAAAATTTATATTTTAAATACACAGTATTTTTATGGACAACATAATTTACATAATTTTTCATTTTTCCTTCGTATATCAAGAACCATTTAATATAAAAATAATCAGATTATTTAAATTGTCATTAATTTTATGTCAATTGATGAGCAATTGATTAATAATTTTTGATATTAAAAAAATAAATAAGGAATTTTTAATAAATGAAATAAATAATAAATATATGTATATATAAAATTTAATTATCCTTGTCCATCAAAATTTTTATTTATTATTAAAAATTATCTAAAATTTTATGTCAATTGTAATTATTTAACATTTTTGATTAAAATCAATAAATTTAAGTAATTTGTTCAATAAAATCATGTTCTATACAAATTAATGCAAAATTTTTAAAAATTTAATATTCATAAAATATAATTATATAATACATAAATTTTTATATATTGGAAAATTCAAATTTGAGAAAAAATCATTAAAAACGATTCAATTTTTAATATTTTTTTTTTTTTATTTTCATTTTGTTGTTGATTTATTTATGTTGCAATTGCACTTGACTGCATTCATAAAATAACTTAGTCTGGTATTAAATATATTTTTTTTTTATTTTTTATTTTCCACTTTTGGAATATTCATAAAAAAAAAAGTAAAAAAAAAAAAACCTTTTGAACGAACATAATAAAAAAAAAAATATGTAATTAAAAAATCTGATATTTTATTTATGCAATTTAACACCCAACTAAAAATTGACTATACATTTATATAAATTATGTTTACCATGTACCTAAAATATCTTTAATTCGATTTATGCTCGTTGTTGTTGTTAATAATGCATTTTAATGGCGCTATTCATCATGTTTTACACATTTGATTTCAGGTTTTACGTTTATTTATTTATTTTTTATAAGTTTTTTTTAATTTTTTGCTTAACCTGTTTTAAAATGATTAATGACCTCCAGGTACTAAATTGGTATAGGCCCCCAGACATTATTGCTCTTTGACAATTTTTTTTTTTTTTTTGTATTATTTAATGTTGATATTTATTTATTTCATGACCAACGAATTTTGTTATTTTTAAAATTATTTATTTACTTTTTTTTTTAATGGTTATAAAAAATAATAATATTAAAACCATTTGTTCAATGTGGATTTTATATATCTTTGGGGGCAATTTTAGGCTAGACTTAATACAGCCGGACATAATACGATTTGCATAATGATTGCTTGATATGATAAAATATATTATTGTAAATTTGTGAACCCCGAAAAATTAAAATATTATGAAATAAATTCAAAATATTATGAAAAATTATGTGTTCAAGGTAGGCTAAGTACCAAAATACCAATATCAAATAATTGGAATATATTATCTTCAAATGTTTGAATACATTGTATACACATAAGTAGTAGAATTATCAATATTGTATATATATATTTATATATATATATATATTGAGGAAATTATTTATAATATTAATATACATATAATTTAAAATTAATTATGTATTTTGTACATTATATTCAATTAAGTATTGATAAATTTGTATTTTGTACTATGTCTTATATTTTAGTTCTGCAAACTTTGAAAGTATATGTTGGTATATATGTGTTAATGTTTGCGCATAAAATTGATTAATAAATAATTTTTGTGATTGATAATTATGAGTAAATTAATAATTTTATAACACAAACATAATTTTGTATACTATATATAATCATATCTGTATAGCCAGTTTAGTACAATAAGTGGTAAATTTATACATATATTAAATATTAAATTTAGGAACTGAAAAATCATATAAATACTTTACAGAATTCTGTTCAAAACATCAGTTAATTCTTAACATTTGAGTATTCAAATAGAAAATATTACTTCTAATTAACCAAAAATATAAAAAATAATATTTTATTAAAAATGTTCAAATTGGTGAGTTACAAGAATTACAAAAAAAAATAAACTTTCAATTTAATCAATAATTGAAAATATTTTATAAATTTTAGTGTATTATTGCATCTATCTTGGCTATTGTTGCTGCTGCTCCAGCACCAGGTGTTATTCTTGAACACGGTCCAGTCGTACATTCTGTACATGCACCAATTGTCCATCATGCTCCTATTGTACATCATGCTCCTGTAGCAGTTAGCCACTCATCATCGTAAGAATAATTGAAATTTTATATTATTAATTATATGCGAATAATATTTTATTTTATTTTTTAGACATATTGTTCATCATGCTCCAGTTCCAGTTGTCCGACATGTTGTTGCTGCTCCAATTATAGCTCATCATGCTGTACCAGTTGTTGCCCATCATGCAGTTCCAGTTGTATCACATCATCATGGTATCCATGGTCTCCATGGTCAACAAATTCTTCTCCATCATTAAATATTATTTTATTATATATAATATAGAGAAAATTATAAATAAAAATAATTGCACAATCAAATTTTGATTAAGTGTATAAACCTCAAAAATCAAAATTTTTGTATATTTTCTTTTAAAAAATTGATTAAATTTAAGATAATTTTTAAAATATCGGAAAAGTGTTACAAAGAGGTGATAAGTTAATTCAGCCTTTATAATAAATAAATGTATAAATTTACAATATCTAAAGAAAAATCGTGATTCATTAAGAAATCGTTAAACAAAAACGCTGGATTTCTTACAAAGATTTTTATCGTACAATTCAATAGACCTGTTTTTTGTATTTCACTTATGTCTACAATTTTTAAAAAGAATACCCCAAGTTTTAATAAAGGCTTTGTTGACCTCCATTTATTATCATACTTTATTTATAGAATTAATTACATTAAGTAATTCTTTTAAAATAAGCCTTTAAACTTCAATGTAACAACAAAATGATAAGTGTTCATATAAAAATATTGATTCTATATTTAATTCAAATAAATTTCAAACAAAATTTTTTTTTTTTTTTCACTTTTCAATATATTCACTCATTTAATATATTTGTAGGTTTATGCGATAAATATAAATATTATGCTTTAAATTATTTGAATCAATTAGATTTGATGGGTTGGTTCTACAGTACTAAGTTTGGGTATTTATTATTTTTTCTGATATAAGTCGTAAATATGTTATTATTTTTCATGTATTACAGAAATATAACATTTAGAGTGTATTAAATTTGAAAATTTGAGAGTTACAACTCATTAAATAAGATAACCCATGAAATATATTAAAGAATCAATAAACATTTAGTTTAGTCTAAATAATTTAACCTTCTCAGATGGTTATCATAGAACGGTTGTCAAAATATAAAACTGTTCTGGAGCACCACGAATCCTAGAAAAACATGGAAATTTATAAAAATGACTTCCAGATTATTACGTGATACGCAATCCTCAGGAAGCATGTGGAATGTTTGACCACTACCTCTATATGTAGAGGATAGGAGGATGAATGGTATGTAGAACATCTGCTGTGCCACTGTCTCTCGGTCGTTAGGTTCAAAGTTACGGAAAATTTCTTCTTAGTGAGATAAGTTCATTAAATTTATTAGAGAAGTAGGGTGAGATCTAACACACTACAATTAAAATAAATATGGTCGACTGGGGAGTACAACTGGCCTTTCAATAAAGATTCAGTGCTTGGGGTCAGTATACTCTATTTTTAAAGCCAACCAATATTTAAAAAATCAGATCCTACAATGGCGAATTGAGCGATCCAACTATTCCCAATATTCTTATTCCTTATAGATCCAGTCGAAATTTCTAAAAATATTTTTTTATCTGAAATACTTGATTTCTTCAATTGACTATACCTATAATAAATCAATCCTTAAATATGATAAAAATAATAAAAAACCAAAATATTTAATATTTTTGAAAATAATAAATCAAATATTTAATTGATTTAACCAAAATTAAGATATTAAGAAAATTTATAATATTAACCATTCTATTTGCTAGTAGAATTATAGTTCCAATAATTTAATCAATAAATGCGCATAATAAAAATATATGTCTAAAAGTAAAACTATTAAATATTCATAATTTATTCTTATTAATTTTAATAATAAATTTCATCATTATTTATTATGTAATGCCACCACGACGCACCTTTTATTTAAAAGGTTAATAAATTTAAAAGTTCAAATCAAATTTCTTTTTATTAATATTTAATTATCGTTTATTTAAAAACTACTGTTTAATTAACAAATGTAATATATGCAAATTTTTATGTTTTATTGTATATACCAGATTATAAATTATGATATATTATATTATTATAAACAATTGGATTGGTAATTGGATTTTTTATAATGATTATAAATTAAAAAATCAAAGAACTAATATAAAAATTATCACCACTAAGTACAAGCAATAGTGTCGTTACTGTATGGTTCCCAAAGAAAAAAGTAATTTTATTTGCAAGTGCCCAGCGCTTGCCAGGACCAGGCATTGTTATCTATCTTAACGAGTTAAACGATTTAAACGATCTAAAATAAACTCATCCATTCTAGCGTAACGAGAATATGTGGTAGTAAAATGGTTCTAAAGTGGTACTTGAAGTCCTGGACAGTATTTCTAGAGCTCAGCACTATAACCAACCAACCACCAATCAAGTATATTAAAATTTATTGGTTTATTTTCAATAATAAAAAAAATTTATATCTTAAAATTATGAGAAATTAATAATTTTTGTAAACATTTAATTTCATCTTAAAAAATACTATCAATTAAGAAACCCATTTATGTAGAAAGACTTTTATACGGACACTTTATAATTTGCTTAATTGCTTAATTCTTACAATTATATTTATGAGATAAAACTACTAAAATTATCTGATTACCTTCAGGTGGATAAATAAAAATCATATGATCGCACACGTTTACCTAGGATTTACAAAAACTTCTTGTCATTTTTCCAATTCTTATTTTTATGCATTCAAATCTTAACAGACAATAGTTTCGAAAATAAAAGTTGTTTTGTATAGGGTAAAGTTGGGTATTTTTTTTTTATTAAAAAAATTAATAACATTAGAAAAATCTAATATCAACAAAACACTACAACAAATATGACCCCTTTTACCATAAAATGTTAACCTACGGCTTTTGAATAATTTAAAAATTACTATATTATTTATTATTCAATATAAATATATTGTAATATATTTTCCCAATTACTTACTTAATGCAGTTATTGCTAATAATCTAATAGAACAGCATAAATATTAGTTAAATTTTACAACACCTCCTTAATCCCACTATTTGACAAATCGTAAATAATTCATATTCTTCCGCTGTCGTCGCCACCGTCTAAATTTATATGTAATTTTATAAAGTTGAATATTATATATACATAATTATTTTGATTCCGTAGTTTAAGATATTCATATAAATACTCGATTCGATGCTATAATAATCATCAGTTACTTCTGAACCAATTCAGTGTTCGCACAAAAATACTTAATCTAAAAAAAACAAAACAAAAAAAACTCATACAAAATGTTCAAATTGGTGAGTTTTTAATTATAAATAAATTTGTGAAATTTTCTTCTATTTGGAATTTAATTTCTATAATTTAATTTATTAAATTCATAGTGTATTGTTGCTTGCATTTTGGCTATTGCTGCTGCTGCCCCAGCACCAGGTGTTATTGTAGCACCAGCTGTACATACTGTACATGCAGTTCATGGTGGTCCAGTTGTACATGCTGCACCAATTGCTGTACATGCAGTTCACGCTGCACATCCAGTAGCAGTTAGTCATTCATCATCGTAAGGATTATTATTGTGTTTTTCTCTGGTGTTAATTTTAAAGTTAATTTCTTTTTATTTTGTATATAAATAGTCATGTTGTTCATCATGCTCCAGTTGTACGACATGTAGTTGCTGCACCAGTTATTGCACATCATGTACCAGTTGTTGCTCATCATGCAGTTCCAATTGTTTCACATCATGCTGTTCATGGTCATCCAATTGTTGTTGCACACCATTAAAATAAATCCATTTTGACAAATTTTTTTGGAGTTATATAGATAATGAAATCTGCCCTACCCCACCATCATACAAAAATATGATCTATAATTTTTTATAATTTAATATATTTGTTTTACATATTTTACATATTTTAATTTATCCATCAGAGATCAGAAAATTTATAAAAAAGAACAATAAAATAAATATTTATTAGTAAATGAATTCAATTATATTTTTTATTAAATTCGAATTACAGTATTTTTTGATATGTTTTTGCAATTAAAGATATTTATCTCACAAGAACTTATCAAACCAAAACATATCAGGATATAATGTTAAGAACACTATTCGTGATATATTCTGGTAATCTTGTTGATAATATATTTTATATTTCCATTATTGCTAATGTAATTTTTGAAAACAATTTCACTGATTATGCATTTACACTTTTCTAACCACAAAATTAAATGGATTTTTCTATTTATTTATTTAAATGTATTTTTTCACCATTTTCCTATTGTAGAAATAACATAATATAAAAAGTAAACATGAAGGAAAATCCATGATGACTGCAACGATAATGGTTTTTACTTATGTTATCTTTGTGGTAGCGGATAAAATATTGTATCCTTTTTCTTTTTTCAAAAAAAAAATAAAAATCCATAAAAATGTTCTTGTTATTTTCGGTGTAAAGATTGAAAATAAAAATATATGCATTATAAAAATATTTTTATTTAAATTGATTTGGCTTAGTATGTAGCCAAAAATGTGAGATAAGAACATATTATTCTTCATCGTCTAGTAGGACGATATAAAATATTTTACGTATTATTATGTAGTAATTTGTAATATTTCCTCTGACTCACTAATTTGTATTTAATAGATTAATGTTGTATCAAAATTACTTTTAAATTATTTCATTGTCGAAAAATTAAATTTAATTTAATTATTTAAATAGCATTTATAAAAATCAATTATTCATTATGCATTATGTCTAGTTACCGAACGATATGATTAAAAAATTTCTTCATTATTATAACTGTCAGAACGTAATATTAGCTTCAGAATAAATTGTAATATAATTAGTTTTATCTTTTGCATTATATTAGGAGTAGCACTGCCTCTGATATATTACCAAAAACAATTAGAAATAGAGATTTATTAACGCTGCATGCAATGACAACTATATAATCTATTCTTTTTACACGAAGTGCATACTTGAAATTAAGTATCTGCAATACTTACTGTGACCATTCGTTCCTTTCTTCAAGGAACAGACCCTTGTTTACGTAAGGCATCCATTAAATTTAAAATTTTATAATAGGATGCAATTTGTTCCTTTTTTCGTTTCCTTTTCCTTAATGTCCCATTTTTATGTCCCAGTACAGTCCAAAATCATAAAAACATTCCGTTGTATATCTGAAATTTAAATCACATATTTATACATGACGTGAATTTAGGTGATAAACTCAACTGAAATATTTTTAAGTGTAAGCTAATATAAGATAATTTTACTATAGTGAAAAGAATTTAGCTCTGCTTGAAAGATGTTTAGGCATAGCCCACAGTGCAACATAAAAATTAATTTGCTCCACTGATTTTACGTCAAAATTATTTAAGAAATGTTAGAATATTAAAAATTCCTTAGGACAAAATCAGAGGATATTATTTGCAAAAATTCTGTCCTTTATTTTTGTTGTTGCAAAATGATCACCGTGTAACAATACCGTATATTCTAAATTTAATTATATTTATTCCAAATGAATGCAGAATTCTGCATACCATTTTGATGCAATTTTGTTTGAATATATGTAAATAAAGTGAAAAATTTTAGTGTCTTAGAATCTTCCATTATTATTCCGAAATATAAATTATGAATGGTAAATTTTATGACTAATTTTGCCTAAAATATTATATACTTTTATATTTTATATATTTTTAAATGGAACCATAAAAAATTTAATCGTTTACATAGAAAATAAAAATTTAAGCGTTTATACATTTCTGTCAGTATCTTTTACATTTTTTTTATGATTAATATCATAAAATTTTTATATAATCTTAGATAATGTTGAATATATAAAATGAAAATAAAAATACAATATTGAAAATTTAACACATTCGTAATACTCCTACTCAAATTTTCGCGTATAAACAAATAATAATTTTCATTCTATGAAATTTTTTAATATTTTACGCATTTAGCTATTTTTTTTTTTTTTGGTTATAATAGATTCTATAGTAATTTTCCATTATTCTGTCAAAAATATTTTATTATAAATTACATATAAAAAATATAATACAGTTTTTTTTTTAATATACATAATATTTTAGAAAATTGGCCTTCCAGAAAAAACATACCCAATATAAGACGCCAACCCAAAAATTAAATCAAATTTATTGTTAACATTGAACTTGAATTGCGATGTGTCTCTAGTAACTAAAAACTAAAAAATAAAAACCAAATTAAAAAAAATAAAAAAATATTAATAAATTTGTTTATAAAATATAATAAAAATCTTGAAATATTGTGTTAATTTAATTGATCATCATTAAAAAGAGATTTTTTTAATTACATTATTTTACAAATTTGCATTTTTTTCTTTTTAGTTCATCCTTGACACTCATCTTTTTCACTTAACATGCATTTTTTTGAAGATAAATTATTTTCATCTTTTCTTTATATAAATATTAATTATTATTATATTTTTGATAAAAATAAAACTGATTACATAATTTATTAAACTTCACAAAAATTCATCCGCCAACATAATATCTTAAAACTTGTTTATGTAATATAGTTAAGTCCTTTTCAATTTTGGAAATTTGCTTGTAGTTTTTACTTAATTACATTGAATTGCATAATTTTTTATATACATATTTTTTTTTTTAATTTATACAGATTTTAAATGTAAGCTATAAAAATAATTAAGTTTATACTTATAATTATTATTTTTTTAAATTATTGAATTCTTAATAAGCAAAATATTGTAAAGAGGAACAAAAAAAAATATGTTTTATTTATTTACTTAATTATAATTTTATTCACAATAAATATATACATATATACAAAATATATCCATATATATATATATTGGCGACATATTTATACATTTTATTATTACAGATTATTCATAAATTGAATATATTAAATTTGCATTCGGTTTTTGACAAATAAATAAGAAATATATTAAGTTACATTTTCATATAAGAATAACTAAAACTAAAATTTTATATGATATTGACCTTGACTAGCTAGAATTTCTCGTATTAAATAAGATTAGATTTTTGTCAATTCAGCATAAGGAAATTCATAATAATAATATAGACAAATATATTTGACTCGTGCCTGATCCCAAAATCTAATCCCTTTTTTTTTGTGGTTGACTTTATTAACAGAAATCCAATCAATCAAAATAATAAATATTAACAAGAAATTCTATCAAATAAATGTCCACATATCAAAAATTTATAAGAGATAATAATCTGAAGAGGATGACAGCTATAAAAATAAGTGTGAAGCATTGCTAAACATAATCTATGTATATTTACGAACTAGTAATTTTAATTTAATTCGTCTTATGTAAATTATATTTTTCATAGTATAATTTTGTACATAATTTATTAATATTATTCATATAAAATCATTATTTCGAAAATTTCATACTCGATGTTTTATAATGAAACCAATTTCTACCTTAATAATATTGATATATAAAATATTTCGATACCAAATACAAAATATTATTATGATTATTAGAAAAAAAATAACATAGTCTGGAATATTTACATTAAAGGATACAGTGAACTTGAACTGTACTCATTTGAAAGATATTTTTAGGGTGTTTTTGTGTAACAAATGTTTAATATTTTACATTCAACGTCAGCATGTCTCTCTGTATGTGATGTATAAACTTTTGTAAAAATATTAATTTCTTATTAAACAATGTTAATATCCAACCAAATTGATGCTAGATAAAGTAAAACTAAATTGATGCTAAATAAAGCAATTTATATTTCTTTCGGATTGGAATTTAACCAAATAAAAGTTCACTAAAAATTATATTAGATCCAAAAATAAGACAATATGACGGCATAATATGACCGGTAAGAAGTACATGCATAAAACCTTGCAAGCCTTTATAACGAATAAACTGTCGTCGTTTAATAAACCTCATAAATTTGAAACTACTGTATAGTATTCTAGTTGTGCGATGAAATTACTTATTGATGTTTGGATTCTTTGATATTAGAATTGACGTTGAATATAAAAATAAATAAAATTATGATATGATTTTAAATTCCAATAAGATTCTTAATTTTCTTTTTGAGAAAATCTCTGATTTTAAAATCAGATCACATAACAAAACAATAAGGAAATAATTTTAGAGAAATTTTCATACCATAATAATAAGAACTTTTTCATATTTTCAACAAATTTAACTTATTTTCATTTATGTAGTACACAAAAAGGAACCATTATGCCCGTATATAAACACATCCTTAATATTACATATATACATACAAATATTGCTCATCCACGTGCCACTGTTGAAAAAGATTTTTCTTCACAATTATGTTACAATTGTAAAAACATAAACGAATATATAACAAAAAAACGTCTCATTTTATCTAAAACATAAAAATATATATATGTATATATTTTTAGCATTATATAAAATACTTTCGGTTAACATTAAATGTATATTTTCTCTCAGCCCATACACATTTTCCATAGCTAATTAAACCACAAAAAATTATATAGAATTTTTTTTTTTTTACTATACTTACTTAAAATTATATTTTATTATGTATCAAAACATATTGCGTGATCCGTAGATACAAAAATTTTTTTTGTTATCATTTTTTATTAACTACTCTTATGATTCCTCAGTTCTAAATTACACAAAAAAAAAAAATTATATATTTTTGAGATAAAGTAAATTTAATGTAAAAAAAAATAAAATAGACTAAACATAATTTTGTTAAAAAGAATTATATTAATTCAATGTCGAATCTTTCAAAAAAGAAAATATGTCGACATGGGAATTGATATATGAATCTTTTCATAATATTTAGTTTTCGTTTTTTTTTTTCGTATTTATTATTTTAATAATTTTCTAAGAAGTAATAACTTTCATTTTTTTTTATGATTATGTTAAATAAAACAACATAAATGTTTGAATGTACATATTTAAATAAATAGGAAAAAAAGCACTCACATTTGACAAGAACAAACGATTCTCAGTAATATAAATTTCCATTCTATCTTATTTCATTATATATAATTTTTTCTATGAAATGATAGGAAAAAATTATATTTATTTAACAATGGGGTATGTTGAAACCAAAAAAAAAAATATATTTAATATCAGGAAATGTAAAAGATTCAAATCAAATTCAAAATCATTAAACCATTAAATGTTTTAATTATATATTTAATGTTTAGAATCAGATCATATTTAAATTTTAGGAAATAAACTTAACTCTTTCGGCAGTCCATTCCTCAACGATCTCAACGACATAGCCACGAAGCAACCAAGAGACACGGTTCGCTTCTTGAATAACACGAGGTGGATCTAAACCCTTTTCCACCGCGTAACCAAGCCGGTTTCATGAGTATGAGTGGTAACAAAACGGTGCATTTGCGCTAATTGGAGTCGCCGGGCAAGCTGCTGGGACTCGCCACTTAAATCAACCAACCAACCAAGCTTAACTTTAGAATGTCGTATTAGGTTAGATTTTATGTCTTAAATGTCACCATAGCATTTGGATAATGTATCTTTGGCTACCGCTTTATTCTAATCATTACCTATAATTCTGACTATTTGATGGTTAATTATCACAGACGACACATACCCAGAGTGTTAAAGCATAATTGCTAATTAAGCTATGTTAAATATATTGACTAACTTCGTACATTGCATAATGGATATGTCGTGTATGTGATTTTTTTCTTCGGTATTTTGCACTTTAATAGCATATTTCACAATTTCAATCATTACATAGGCAAATAAAGTAGTTATATGTCATACTTGTATGTAACGATATTTAGTATTAATTAGCATATTTTTCTACAATTCTATATACATAAAAGAGTTCAAATCATATCATTTAAAAAAATCTTAGTTTCTTACTTGCACATATTTTAGTTTGTTGTTATTTATCTAGTCTTTTTTTATTATTATTTTAATATAGAATTTTATGATACTATCGAGAGTACAAGAAAAACCAAGTAAAATTCTCAGTTTTTTTTCCATATTACTAATTTATTTTTTGAATATTAAACAAAGCAAAAAAAAAATTTCCAAAATTGCGTATTTTTCCATATAAAAAAAGGACCTTCTTTTTCTATTTGACAAAATATTAATATAAAAATTCTTATTGGTCATATAAAAACCAGCATTTTACCATTCAATTTCATTTATGATTTTTAGAAGACAACAAAAAAAAACGCACATCTGATTTAATTCTTCATATAATATAAAAATAATAAAAGGCTTCACAGTTTTTTTTTTAACCAACAACAAATAAACATTATAAAATAAAAATATCCTTGAATATCAAAATTCTTTGTAGTATGTTATCTTTCCTATCTACAATTTTTCTATCTATATATAAATATAAATGTATAAATACTGAAATTTATACAAGCAAAACTTTTCCGTGATGATATGCAAAGTATTTTATTAGAACAGAAAACCATAAAAATAAAACGAAGTCATACAGAAACAGAGGGCAGACATACCTCTCTAACCTTCCTTCTAACCACCATTATAAAACACAAATTCTAGTTATTTGAAATAATTCAAAAAAAATCTTAAACAGGATATTATTCATCTGCATTTTTGTATGTGACAGGAATCAAATAATTTTTTTTTTATGTTTTCTATCTATTTTTCGGAAATACAAAAATTAAAATAAAAAGTTTAAATCAAAACTTTTCCTTGTAATTCTGATATTTTTTGTTTTATTTACAAATTTGTATCTTAATTTATAGGAAATAAAATTATTTTATGGTAGCATAATTTATTTTAATAAAATTTGAATTGTTCTTGATTATATAAATTGTAAATAAATTAAATTATATTTTTGTAAAATATTTATTTGTTTCCAAATTCGTTTTAATCAATTATAATAGAGCCAAAGTTTTGAAAATAAAATAAATTTTAAACTTTTTATAATCATTATTTCTAAATTATCGTATAATTTAATTAATAAAATACTTAAACGGTTTGTTTAAAAATATAATTAAACAAACCATTTAAAAGATGATAAAAATATTCATTAATCAATCATTTTCATTATTCAATTTATTCCATTTTATATTAATTTTTATCAAATTTATTTAGAAATATAATAAATTATATTCAAGGCAAAAAAATTATATAAAAAGTACAGAATTTTTAAGAAATACTTTGTAATATCAAAAAATTGTTAGAAATTTTCATATTCTCTTTCTACTAAGTCTAATGTCGCTGGGAAAATAAAAATGAAAATGGAAAATCAATGAAATGTTAAAAAAAGCCAACCAAAATAAAAGAAGATGATGAAAAAAAACTATTTTATTTACTATTCATAAAAATTGGCGCCAAAATGTCCAATAATAAATTAATACTTTACACAGGCCAGTCATTCTTTAAAAAATCATCAAATTTGATATAAAAAAATAAAGATATTTTTGGTTCATATTCTTGTATAATAAAAAAAAAATATTCGTTATAATATGTCGGAAATTCTGTTGAGTAAATTCATTTACTTCATTTTCAGTGATTTTTCACTTAAAGATATATAAAAGAAATATTCTTTGAGATAAAAATTATCTAAAGAAAAACTAATTTTTATATTATTTAAAATGATACTTTATTTCATATTACAATCTTTCAGATATTTATGTATAATTTTTCATGTACTTGACAATTTATGTCAAAATATTTCCTCTAGAAATAATATAAATATTAAAATTTAAAATTATAATATTAAAATATTTTAATAATGCAATAAAATTAAATATATATTAAATTTTTATAAAAAAAATATTACAATATATTAAACAGACTGAAAACTTTCCAATTACTATTTCAAACATAAAATTAAAGTTTCTATTATTGTATTATGTCTGGGGATGTGTATATGTATAAGGCCATTAAAACTATCACATTTTTTTAAAGGGTTATTGACTATTAGAAACAATAAAATGCGATAAACAAAGAAAATTTTGTATCTTCGATATACATAGTTTTTGTGTCCAACAAAAGTAAACTTTAATATAAAAGATTTTAGATATACAAATAGATATTGAAAAAAAAATCTTATAATTAAAATCTTTTATGCTCGATTTCACAGTGCGAGTTTAAACCTTTGGCAAACTTAAACTTCGGTTTAACTTATTTTCTGATTTCTCAGTGCAACCTTAAAGATAATCCTTATCAAGTTTATATTAAGCAGCAGATTGGTAGAGATTAAACTTCACTTACAAAACTTTTTATTATAGTTTATACAAACAGATAGAAAATAAATTTATAGACATTGTAAAAATTATAAGAAAAAAGTTAAAAATTATCAATTTTCATTCACAATAATTCATATTTAATTAAGCTTAGTTAAGCTTAGGACCAATTTTGATTTAGAAACCAAGTTAACTTAAGTTGCAAGCTTTAGTTATATACAATCGGTTTAGTTATGCTTGAGCTTATGCTCTCACTGTGAAATCGACCATTATAAATCCAATCTTTTAACATTTCGAAGGCAAAAAAAAACAAAAAACAAAATTTTTCATTTGATGATTATTTTTATTTGGTAAGGTGGTAAATAAAAGTATTATTAAATAGAAAATGAAATAAATTTTATTATGATATCGATCTAAAAGTCATTTTATTTTAAATCCCTGACTATTTCTGTTCGATTGTTTTTCAATCGCGATAGAATGAAATTATTTCCAAATTACTAAAAAAAAAAAAATGTTATTCAGGATAATATTTTTGTTGAAAGGAAAAATAGATTTTTTACTTGATGGTATAAATAAAAAGTTTGTATAATATTTTCTTTATGAGTTTGTTTTTGGTTTGAAAGTTGTTGGAAAAGAAAAGTTTTTGTTACAATTAATTTTGTAAAACAATCACTTTGAGACCACTTGTTGTTGTTGAAGAAAATGTTGACATATTTTGGAGCGTGCTTTGATATATGTGGTAATATACAAGAAAACAAAGTTTTGATTATTATTCAAAAATAAGAAAATTCAAATATGATATAAAATATATTATATTGAATAATAATATTAAGATTAAATAACATGAAATTGTTTTTCGAAACTAATATAATTTTCATATATAAAACGAAAAATCTAAAGTTATGAAGAAAACTTTTTAAACGTGTGGTGAAAATTATATACAAATATTATAAAAATAATTTGAAGAGTTCTTCTTAAAGAAATGATATGACAAAAATAAATGTTTGTGATTCGTATAGTGACGGATTAATATATTTTAAAAGTGTATCGAATTTAAGGCTTTTAGTATTAATTTTTAACTTCCCCTAAGTTTATAATATTGCCACGGTATCTCACAGGTCTCTATACTTAAAATAACTAGTTTTCATGAGAAAGTGGATTGTTTGAAAGAAAATTATATTAAATTATGTAATTATAATTGAAAAAATTAATTTGAAAATATAAATTAGAATTATAATATTAACAGACCGAATTTTGTGTTACAATACAAATGTAAGAAATATGCTACATTATTATAGAATAATGTAATAATTTAGTTACCTATTCAAACTCAACATATGTATTTACCTTCTTAAAACAATATTTATTGAATGTTAACTTGTAATTGTATTCAAACATTCTATATTAAAAACAATTTTGAGAAACATTGAAAACATTTCATTGCAACGAATATTCTAACTTTAATAGTGTGAACCGATACCATCGAAAATTGGTTAATCAATAAATTTAATTATAATAGATTATAATAAATCTTTATAAAATATTAATTATCAATTTTCTTTAAATTGAACTAAATAAATATGAAAAATTTCCAAATGAATTAATCCAAAAATCTTGATTAAAATATTTTGCTAAAAACCAAAAATATAAATTGTTTTATATTACAATAAAAAAAACCTAAAAACAGAAAGTTAGAAATATAATATTATAAATTAACTTTATCACTCATTTTCTTAATTATATTGAAACATCATTTGTTTCAAGATTAATAAAGGAATATATATTTGTATATATATACAAATCAAACTATAAGATATATATATACCAAGTAAACATTAAAATTATTCCAGAAACCTTAATTCTTTAATTCATATTATTCACATATATATAATTGTCAAACCAAAAGGAGAAAAATGATATTATAAATAATTTTTTGGGTCCAATTTCATCGAAATTGTTTGTCGAAATTTTCCCAAAGGATATTAAAACTTTTCTATTTTTTCATTTTTTTTTCATATTGAATGAAATAGTTATGGGACAGAAAAATAACTATAAAGAAAAACTATTTAATTATATACAAAATATATATACAATTTTTAGGAAGTATTATTAAAGGGATTAATTTTTCTTATATATTAACTCTTATATATAAAGGATAATCTGAATATTAGTTCGATATATATATATATATATATACTTAGAATTATTGTATATAAGAAACGGGGTAAATATATTATTATCAATTCGGGACAATAAAATTGTTTTTCGGTGTATCCTTCTTTTATAGCATCGTATAATATATAAAAAAAAAAAATTTCAAATAGCAAATATAATATGGAAACGTTTTTTTTTTTTCATTTTTTTTTTTTTTTTTGGAATGTGATGAACTATAATATATATATATAAATATAAATAGATATTATAGAAAAATATGTGTACATTATTGAAGAGATTATCTTAAAGCTCATCTTTATGATATGATAAAATAAATGTTTGTTTGGGGATTTGACTAAATACCAAAAAAAAAAAAAAAAAATTGTTTATATATTTCAACTGCTCTTCTCAATGGTGTTATTATATATATATATTTATATGTATAGTTAAAAGAATTAGGACAATCATTTGGTAACCCAATTTCATATGAAAATAATATATAAGAAAAACAGTACATATCAATATATATAAATAGTCTATATCTATATAAATATATATTCAAATAAAAAAATAATTTTCATCTATATAATAATAATAAAATTTTATATCTTTTTCATATAATTTAATTATATATTATTTATATTTATGTTTGGCATTGAGAATTTATTGGCTTTAATTTAAAAATTATAAATTTATATGTGATATTTTTATATATTTTTTTTTTTTTTTTTTTTTTCACTTTAGATTTTATATCCCGGAAAGGATAAAATTTTTGATTAATTTTAACCGAAATAAGAATTATGTTATTTTAATACATTTTTATGATCAATCTTAGGAAGAGAAATTTTCAAAAATAAGATTATAATAAATACAAAACTATACCGGGAATCAGAACTTCTGAACATTAATTTTATATATAAGGATTTTTTTTTACTTAGAGTCGACTATTATATGCTGTCAAAATACTTATAAATAGCATATTCTAATCCGTAGTTCAGTATTTTATTTTTTATAATATTGTTTAATTTTAATGTATTTTACCATGGATTACAATTTCTAAACCTTTACAAAACATGAACTGAGAAACGGATATTCAAATAAACATACATGTACAGTCGGACAGATCGACAAACTCATGAACTTATGTATGGTTATTTATCTATGCATAATGCACATAGTCAGATAGTAATTACAGACAGATCGTTAATTGTTTTATAAATATTCCACATTAATTTTAACTTCTCTGCATATAACTTTAACGCGTAGAACTTTATCTTTTTATGAAATTATTAAGTATTATTTATGTAATTTGCGGTTAAATTTATAGTATTATGCAAATTATGCCGTGACATAATTATCTAAAGTAAAAGGAACTTATAAATATAAATTTTAAAAATAAATATATAGGAAATGTTTTAATTTCATTTAAAGTAAACCATAACAAAATAATAAGGTATGTAAACTGATTATGTAAATTATATGATTTATTAAAAATTGAAAATTCAAATTATAAAAAAATATATGGTAAAGTAAAGTTATGATATTACAATCAGTTCTTTTTTTTTTAAAAAAAAAAACTTAAATCTCTGATTGTAGCAATAATGATAAATTTAATAATTCAAAAATAATCGAAACAAATCATTATTTAATTCGCTATAAAATATAATATAGATACAAGAATCAATCTTACAACATTGATTTACATATTTTACTGAAAATATTATGTATTATATATGCACTTGACCATAAAAATTTATGTTATATAGTTATATTGAAATCAATTTAAATTTAAGTCAATGGCGATCGTGAAAGTTGTTATTAAATAAACTGGTTAAAACTTTGTATAATAAAAGAAAATGTATAAAAGAAAAACCTCAAATGTAATTGAATAGGAAAAGTTATTTGAAAAATAATTATAAATTATATTATAAATATATATAAACATTTTTTATACATTATAGTTAGTATAAAAATTGGAAAAAAATAACTATATATAATAATTGACAATCAATCAGTTGACTACAATTCGTATCCTTGCTCTATAAATGCTATTCATAAATATACATATTTAAGCTAATTACAGGTTACGTTATTTTATTTTTTTATTTTTTCAATATAAAATTATTTTTTATTGACATTGATTTTTACGAAAACTATATAAAAAATTATTTACTAAATATGGAAGAATAACTATCGCGATATTAATTATTTTTAAGTAAAACTATTTCAAATTATGTTATACATTAACCATATTTTTAATTGGAGAATATGGTAGTTTAATTATGTAGAAAAAAAAAAATTTTAAGTCATACCTTAAAATATAATCAATTGAAATTTAGGTGACAAAAATGTATTTATAAATTCCTAAATGCTTGGAATATATCAAATAGATTAAAATTAAAAACTCTTTTAATTTGTATATACAAGAAAGCATAAAAGAAAATAATTCAAGCCTTTCCTTTGGGTCTTCAGGTGTTAATAACCATAGAGATAGAAAACAATAGCTCATGTAGGATAGCTCATGTAGGATTTGAAGAAACGAAGAGGTGGACCACTTGGCGTAACAAGAGTACTGTCGATAAAACAGCGCGATCACATCAAAATTATTCTAGTTATGAGACATTGTTAGATGTTCATATCTGGTCCTTCCAGAAAAAAAGATTCGAAAATCCTTGTGATGAATAGGAAGAAAATCAGGATATTGCTAGGCTTCGTTACAGGACAATGGAAAGTTAACAAATATTTACTCACACTTAAACTATTGGTAGACCATGTGTGTAAATTCTGTGACGGCTCTGAATTCAAGGTTACGATACCTTTTTGTAGTCATATAGTCACTATTTTATCGACAGTACGAGTCTGGGCAGAGACGCATAATTAGGAAATGTATATCACAATAAGCCGTATTCCTTGTAAAATAATACCTAAAATCTAATCATATCTAAAGAAAGTACTTCAAAAAGCTTCAAACCTCTATTAAAATGCATATATTTCCAATTTTTTCTCAATTATATAATAAATTTTCAATTTATACTTATAATTTACTAAATAACTTATTAAATATTTAATAAATTTTGTTTTATTTAATTGAACCCATAATATGTAATCTTACTTAAATACTTGACATCAATTAATTTTCCAACTTAACTAATAATTTTCATAAAAAATGCTATTAAACATTTATCTTGTTTTCATAATATACATAAATGTAGTTAATAAATCTTAGTTGAAATAGAAACAAATTACGATTACTACTGGGTGTTCATCAAATAAATAGGTAATTGTAACAAGTTTATCGATTAATAATTATATAATATTATTAATTATGCTATGTTTTATATAAACCAGTTTTTTTTTCTAGTGAGAAAATAGAATGTCATGTTCGTACAACATATTTTTTAGCATATTTCTAAATTAATAAAGAATAAAATATGAAAATTAATTCTAGTTTGTTGATAAGTTTTGTCGAAGATATAATTCTGTAATATTAACACATTATTCTTATGCTTTATAGTAATTAGTAATATAATTCCAGGTCAATACTTGTCAAATGACTGAATTCAATTTAACCTGTTAGCATTATTAGATAAGATAGAAAATTCTTTAATTATCTATATGTTCTCTGAAATTTCATCTTCATCTCCTTGGTAATTATTTATTAATATACAAAACCGACATATTTTCTAAATAAAGCAATTTGTAAATGAAGCTTAAATAATTCATAAAGCTGCCAATACATTATACAACGCGTTAACAATTTCGATATGTTTGGAGGCAAGTTTATCATTCATGTTCCTTACAATTTTGATGGTTGATAAATCGGTTGAAGAAATATTAAAATATTGTAATTAATGTGAGCGTTGTTTGATAGTTTAAGTTGTATAGTGTTTTTGGCGAAGTTGTACAACCAAAATGATGTTTCTTCACATTTTATGTCAATTATTTATGTTATAAATATTTTTTATCGATTGAAATAATATTATATTAAAATTATTTTTCACTCAACTTTTTATTAGAGTATTTTGATTGACATTTGACACTATCCCGAAAAAAAAAAAAATATCGGTTGTAAACCAAGTTGAAATGTGTGTATTCAAAATTTACAACCCAGTTGACAACACGTTGACAATCAGGTTGTGAAATGTATATACAGTATTACTTTATTAGTTTGAGTCACTGTAAAAATAATTATATTTTCGCACGCACTAAGTGATCTGGACATATAAAAGTATTTACAGTCAACACTGTTAACCTTATTCCAAGAATATTAAATAGTTAAAGTATTTATGTAAAGTAGTTGGGTAGTCCTATCTATTGACAGTATTCACTAACTGCGATAAAGGTGTTTTGATTGCTATGTTTTCAATGAAAGACCTTCCAAATACTTTCTTATCAAATAGATTCCAGAAACATGCTTTTACACACATATTAGAATAGATTTTACTAAAAAATACATAACCATAAATTATAATTTACGTTATTTACAAACTCTTTGATTTCATTTACTTCAAATCATATATAATTTAATAAAGACTATGCCATGTTAATGAAAAACGTTTATTTAGCCTATTATTACTGAATATAATTACATAATTATAGTAAAAATAATATTAATATAAAGTATACCGAAAAAAAAAATATTGATATATTTTCAATAATCTCTAATGTAATTCTGAAAATTGCTTATCATTTTTTACATTATAATTATTAATTTTTGTATAATTACAAATTTCCATATTTTATAAATATGTAAATTCATTGATTAAATTTTTATTTTATTTTTATTTTTTTATTTTTTTATTTTAGAACTAATTTGGTATTCTTATTTACTTTATTATTAAAAATGTGAAATGTCATTTTGTATTGTTTCTTGATCATGTTATTCAAATTTAAAAATAATTAAAACAAAAAATTATTAACATTGAATTTATAATTTATGAGTTTTTAGACAACTTTAAATGTGATTCTGTAATAATAAAATATAACTAATTTAATTCCAAAAAAAAAAGAAATCATTTTCATTATTCCTTTAACTTATTGACAGCACAAAAACGTTTAATTTATAATCAATAATTTTCGGGTCTCATGTATAACATAGATTTTTACTAATTCTAGTTTTTTTTCCAAAAACACTATTTATACCAATAGTAAATCACAAATGTCCTTGATACACTATAGCCTTCACTATATAATCTTACCAAAATATGTAATATTTTTTTTTAAAAAAAATATCCTTAATAGTATTTTTGTGGTTAAACACATTAATATCAATATCTTCAATTTATTTCTTTATCATTTCATAAAAATATATATTTATGAAATGATATTATACTTAAATGCCACCAAAACTCATAATAAATCAATACCAAAAATGTTTATTAAATAAACCCATACTTTATATTTTCTATATAACTATTAATAAATATAATAAAGATCATTTAAATCTATCGAAAGAAGATAAAAAAAAAATAGATTATCTTAAAAATCCTAAATGCCTTAAATTTAGATACTAAATTCTATCGTTAGTTTTTTTTTTCTTCGTTTTTTAACAAAATATTTGTTTTTCGATTTTTGCTGTCATTTAATCAAATGTTTCCTTCGTAAAAAAAAAATGTCCTTGTTCTTTTATAGATTACGAATTTTTATGACATGTCCTTTACCAATGATGATATAATACCATTCTTCTCTGTATGTATGAGTTTCATTTTACTCTTAATGTATCACATTTCATTTCAAGGTCGTGTTAAAAAAATATTACAATTTTTTTTATCATTTTTTTTTTTTGGCACACAACAATCTTACATGTGTAAGAAAGGAAAATAAAAAAAGGCTTTACCTTCAGTAAAAAATTTTCTATTTTCAATGTTAAATTGATAATTTTCTTATATAATATTTAAATTTATATAGCAAAACACTTTTAAATATTATTGTGATGATATGAAATTTAAATTTGTAAATGGATTTTGATAGATTTTAGACCACTTAAAGATATCTGAAAAGTATAGGGTGTTTAAAAAAGACATGATAAATCAAAGCCTGAGAAAAATCATTATTTAGAAGAAGACAGAAAAGATGACGATAACAGAAGAAATAAGAAAATTATTAGCCATACAGAATAAAATAGTCTAATTGTGATCATCACCCATGACATAATAAAATTTTTTTGATGGTTTTTTATATATATTTTTATGTATATAATATGTTGAGTATTTTCTACATTAACTATAAGAAATTTGACACGGTTTTGTCTATCCTTTAAATGTTCTATTTTTTTAAAAAAAAAACACATTTATTTAATTTGGTAATTTATTATTTTAATTATATAGTCGGGTCTTAAAACTTTTGAAACCACAGCCCATAGATTTCAGGACATGAAATTTTCAGAACCCTAATTATAAGGATTAGGAAAAAATATCTGGTTTATTTTTTTATATATAAATTGGAACTTAAAATTATATAGTAAAATACATGACACATGAATATTTTCAACAAAAAAAAAAGGAATCTTTTCAAAACTTTCCAAAACTTTTATTATATTATCTATTTATTTTGTATCAAAAATTTTAACCCTCAAGTTCTTTTTACAAACTATAGTAATCCAAATGATTTATAAAATAATAAATAATTTATTTATAATATTTTAGGACATTATTTTCTACAAAATTTGTAGAACTTTGTTGTTGATAGTTTACAGAAATTTGCTTGCCTTAAGATAGTTTCTATATTAAAAAGGCAGTTTACAAAGTACTCATTTATTGTGATATGATGCATTCAAGTACACACTAACATATGAAAATGTGTAAAGTTTTCTTGCCTAAAACCTTTAAAATATTTTCAAAGAATCTTATGGAAAAATAAATATGTAAGATAAATTGTTAGGTTGTTGTTTATAAAACAAAACAAAATGAAAAAATTCATGTTTATTGCATAGTTTTACTTTATATACTTTGTTATACATAAATTTCTATATTTTTGTACTGAATATGTTTTAAGAAAGTCAAAAGTTTTAATTAGACTATTTCAGTATTTTCTATACAAGGTTAACATCATATGGAAAACTTTTAAGAAAATTGTTTTATTTGTGTATCTATGTAATTTATGATAATTAACCTAATAACATTTAACAGAATATTTCTATTAAATATATTATCATTACTGTCTTTATGTGTTGTACGTACGAGTATATAAATTAAAGATACTTAATTTAATATTTTGGTTAAATTTCAGCAATTTCAATAAAAAATTTCATTTTCCGAACTACATTGGAAGGAAAAGATTATTATTGAGAAAATTCTCATTTGGCCAATTTAGAAATTTTCGCATAAATTTTGATGTGTTTTAAACTCATAATGTTCCCATAACTATTCCACAATTAAAATCTCCAGTATTTTTGTGTGTCATTTTCAAATGGTATAGCACCGAGTACCGATACGAAGTAATCATTTAAAAATTACCTATATATTTACTGGAGAATTTACTTGTGGAATAGTTTTAAAATGGAAATTTTAAATTCGAAGTTTTAACTTAAATATATTATCGTAATTAAATTATTGCTATAAACTTACTTATTATCCTTGGATAAATACGCAATGGTTACATCATATATAAAGGAATTTTTATCACATCAATTTGACATAATATTTTTTTTATAGATTCTAATATGTTTTGATGTCCTTTCTTTATGGAATTTTGAACATTTCTGGAAAGAACGAAATCAATTTAAACTCTATATTTGATTTTTTTTTTTTATCCTGTGAAATTACTCGTTTCTGCTATGTCATTATAACTTTGAAAGAAAACTAAATAGTGAAAAATATATAATGGCCAAAAATTATCACTATATATTTTTCCTGAAATTTATATATCAGAAATTTTCAATCGTTAAACTTAAAGTGTTCGTTTTTATTTATGATAAAAATAAAATTTTGAATTTTTATAATTTTAAAATAATACATCAACTTGTATATATGTATGTGATAAAAAAAATTATATAATTAATGATTTTTTCCTGAATTGCATAAAAAAAATTTATGTAATTTATATAAATGAAAATTCAACAAAACAAACTTTTTCCAAATATAACTTTTAATAATATATTAAAAAAAAAAATATTTAATAATGATATCAATTTTTCATAAATTTTCTCATTAATTTTAAAAAAAACAAAACACTTCAATTTTCATTATTTTGTACATTTTTCAATTTCAGATTTATAGCTATTTGGTGGCCATTAAAACAGATGACAAAAAGTCGAGCACGTTTTATGATATTTTGTATTTGGATAATAGCATTAAGCTCAACAATACCATGGGCATTATTTTTTGAATTAATACCAGCAATGGATGCATTTCCAGCAGCACCAGGAATGTTATTATGTGTAGAAGTTTGGCCACCTGGTACAGATGGAAATTTATATTTTCTATTAGCTAATTTAGTTACATGTTATTTATTACCAATGGCATTAATAACATTATGTTATGTATTAATATGGATTAAAGTTTCTACACGTTCGATACCCGGTGATTCAAAAGATGCCCAAATGGATCGAATGCAACAAAAATCTAAAGTTAAAGTTGTTAAAATGTTGGTAGCTGTTGTTATATTATTTGTATTATCATGGTTACCATTATATGCAATTTTTGCTAGAATTAAATTTGGTAAAGAACATTTTATTTAAATTTAAATTTTTTTCTTAAATTAATAAGTAAAAAAAAAAATATTTATTAAAATTTTCTTCAGGTGGTGAGATAACACAAGATGAAGGTGAAATATTAAATACGATAACACCAATGGCACAATGGTTAGGTTCATCAAATTCCTGTATTAATCCAATTTTGTATGCATTTTTCAATAAAAAATATCGCCGTGGTTTTGCTGCTATAATTAAATCTAGAACATGTTGTGGAAGATTAAGGTAAAAATTAGAAATTTTATTTATTATAATTTTTATTAAATATCATTTTTTATATATAAATAGATATTATGACAATGTTGCAATAGCATCATCATCAAGTACAAGAAAATCATCACACTATCAAAATGGTACAAAAAGAGGTCCAAATAGTCCATCAACAAAATCAAATGCAGTCTCCTATATATATGAGCATAATAATAATTCAAGCCGTAAGCATAATATTATCGTCAAACAAGATAGCAATCTTTCCCAACAGACATTATTTAAACAGAATTCACATGGGTCCCGTCAAATGCTAATTAAACAGGAAAGTTCATGTAGTGATGCATCACGTCAACTATTATTAAAACAGGATAGTAATGGTTCAAGAAATTCATTAGTTAAACAGGATTCGGTAATATCATATATTGAAACAAAACGTGGCCAATTAATACGTCAAGATTCGGATATATCAAAACAAGATACAATATCAATTGATTCAAGGCGTGGTATTTTATCAAAACAAGATTTACAAATTTCATGTATTGATAATAATTATATCAAAAATAATACAAATCGTAATAATTTTATTAATAATAATAGTAATAAGAATTCATTTACAAGTCAAGATAGTTGTGCATCATTAATTGAACATAAAAGACATCGACTTGTTAAACAAGATTCAATAATATCATTTGGTGAACAAAAACCAGGTAAGAATTTATTTTAAATTCCTCTTTAAATAATATTTTATAAATGCATGAAAAGTAATACGAATGCAATTGAGTTTTGTTTTTAATCAATTTAATTTTAATTAATAAAAAGTTTTTTTTACATTTAATTTGTATTTTTTTATGTATATATAGAATCACGACGACATCAATTAGTTAAACAAGATTCAGTTATATCATTTGCCGACCAAAAACGTGGTTTCCTTAATAAACAGGATTCTATAATAGCATATCCAAATAATAATCGAAATGGTGATGTTGGGCATCATGTTTCTATTTTGAAAAAAACTGATTCTCAAAATAGTGCAAGCAATTCACCACGTCGTAATATTGAATTCGCAGAATAATAATATAATTTATATAAATTTATTTCATAATATATAATAATAATAATTATAATTACAATGTAGTTAAAAGAAAGTTTCAGTTTTCGGAATTAGATAAAACTTTCATAATTTATAAGAACTAAATGTTATATTAAAACTATTTTAGTATCACTATATAAATATAAATTTCAATTATTTAGTATGCTGTTAAAATGTTATGTTAATATATATGAAAAAGTTTTGTTAAAAGTATATTGTTTGCTTTAATTTCAATTTGATAATTGTTTCTCTGTAATTCAAATCCCAATTTTATTTTATTAGTTAATTTATCGTATTTAAAGTTGTTAGATCGTATTAATTTTTAAAATATACATTAAATAATTGCATGTAAAATGAAACACTATTTTTTTTTTTTTTGTTTTAAACAAATAAATAATTAATTTTTTAATATAAATTTAATTAAACAATTTACATAACATATTATGTAAAATAAATTTTTCGAACATCATTAGAATTTCATTAAAATTTCATTTCAAAATGAACATCAGAATAATGATTAATATAGAAACAATTTTTTTTTATATATATTTTTGTATTTTGCTTTTTAAAATTTAATTATAAAAACAATAATTTATGCAATTATAAATAGACAAATAAATTTTGCATAAAAACATATCAGTTTAGTTTAAACTACAAAATTTATAATGGGAATAAAAGAGCAATTTTGAACAATATATATAACAAAAATAATTATATAAATAATAAATTTAATTTAAATTAAATTTAATTTTGCTTATCAACATTTTAAATATCAAATTACTTTAAATTTTATAAATAACTTTAATTTAAATTACTGTGTTATATTTATATAGTTTCACTTAAATCAATTATAATCGATTTATATTATAAAATAATTATTAAATAATTAGCGAAATGTTTAATTGGAATCAATCAAAAGTAATAAAAAAAAATGAAATTTGTCAGAAAAAATTCGTAGATAATCGAAGCTCACTGCCAAAAATTAATTTCCAATAATAAAAATATATATTTTAATAAATTATTAAATTGTCGAAAATAAAATTAATTAATTATAATTCTGAAATTAGTAATAAATTGGTAATAATATTTAAAATTTATCGTTAAAAATGAAAATTAATTGGAGCTAAATCTTTTTGTAGTTAATTAAAAACATTTTTTTTTTTTTTTTAATTGTAAAATTTATATATCTATAATAGATTAGGATGGATAGACTACATCGTGTTACACTTCACGATATCATTTAATGAAATGCTTTTTAGAATTCCCGAGAAAAGAAGGTGAGTCGACCAGTGGTAACAGATTCGTTCTCGGAGTTGGTCTGGTATCAAATAAATCGGCTTGAGGACAATTAAATCTAAAATTTAAATAACTATAAAAAATGTTTTATTTTTGTAATAAAATTAAAATATTTACAATATTTTTAATTTTAATATGTATTGAAAATCTAAATCTTTTGCTTTTTTCAAAATTATTTTGATGTGTAATAAACTCACTATTAAAATCATTAAATTATATTATATTAAAAAAGATAGTTTTTCATAAAACCGATAGTTTTATTATCATAATTTATTTAAAATGTTTATTGTTAAACCAAAACTAGAGATATAAAATTTAGGATTAATTATTAAATATTTAAGAAAATTTAAATGCAATTTAATACATACAATATATATATATATATATATATATATATGTATATATATATATACATATATATATCTAATTTACAACATATACAATAGATTTGTAGTGATTGTTTCTTATATATTTCTATTATTTCAAGAAAAAAGAAAACAGAATGCAATCACATAAGAGTAAAATTTATTATTATTATTATTTAACACTATCGCTGCCATATAATTAGCTCCCCGTAGGTCATTTGTTTATGTAGTTCACTGTTAGGCAATAAAGTTCATAAACCCTAAAGTAGAATATAAAGTAGCATATATTGACAAATTTGAATAATGAAAATGTTCAATAAAAAAGTTTAACTGAAATTGACATGATTTGAAAAATTCAAATAGTTGTTTAAGTTGTTTACAAGCTGTAATTTTTATAACCAACAACTGTCATCGCCGGACATTTGTATACACGTCGACTTTGCTCGATCGAAGATTTTATGCGTTTTGTGTCCGTCTTTCGTCACAGTTGAATCTGTTTGAATTGAACTATTAATCTGAAAACTTTACTGGATGTGAATTTAATTTATTACCAGATATTTAGTATATAATAGTTGGCAGCGAATATGTTAATTTTAATTAAATTTATAAATAATGAGTTTATTAATTTTTAAAATAAATAACTTCTATTTTTTTTTTACAATAATATATAAATTATGCAATTAAAAACCGTACCAAAATATATAAATTAATTAAAATGTTTGTAAGTGTAATTGTGTATTTCATGATTAAAAATATATTTATCTTTAAATTTATCAAAACAAATTAAATTTAAACAAAATGTTTCATGCCAATATTATATAAAATAAATGTTATAAATAAAACAACGACTTTTTAAATTGTAAATGTTGTTAAATATATGTATAATTAAAAAACAAATAAATTATTTTGCAAAAAAATAAATAAAAAAAATATTAATTATGGGCATGAAAATGCACATTATGCACAAAAAGAACAATATTTTATGTAATATGAAAAGAATCTGACAAAATTTTATTATGTTTTATTCAAGAAATTGAAATAAAAAATTATAAGAATAATTAACTTACATAATGTTAATAAATAAAAAAAAAATCTATAAAATACAAAAAAAAAAATATTAATAAAATACTAAATATTTTTATCATAGAAAAAAATAAAATAAAAACCAAAATGCTTTCATTCACTACAACAAGAAGAAAAAAAATAAAATATAAAAATCATAAAATTATATTTAAGCTATAAATTAAAAACGTTTTATTACCAAAAAAAAAAAAACAAGATGAAGATTTTTTTAAGAAAATACCTATAAATAATAAATAAAATTAAGTAAAATAATACAAGAAAATTTATTAAAATTATAGAGAAAATAAATATAAATATATTTATATATATTTTTATAAATAGAAATTTAATTTAAATAAAAATCTAGTCAGAATGATTTAAGAAAAAAGAAATATACATTTATAAATGTTAAAATATATTAACAAATTATTGTAAAATTACACTCAAATATAGAACTACAGAACGATAAATAACTCAGTCCTTGAATGAATATATATAAAAAAAATATTAAATATTACATCAAAACATAAAATTCATAATTTTATTTATTTAATTCACACATTTACATTTACATTATATATAATTATAACAAGAAAAAACCAATCATTTACTACAGAACAAATTAAAGCTGGATTTACATAACCGCAGTTTTTTACTGTCTGGCGACAGACATAAATGTCGCTAATATTAAAGCAAATAATTTGCAAATGCATTTCTTCACGCTGCTGTTAATGTATACATTTAAAGTGGTTCTATTATTAAATGCTCTTCTATTCACTTTGTAATGAACAATTTTCACTTTCAGCATAAAAAATTTGCATCGCAACAAGTAAAAAATCGTTAAACTAACAGTAGATTTTGGATAATTTTTACTTAATTCAAAAAGAGAGAGAGAGTTATTTGAACAGTCTGTACTTTCTCTACTTATATTATAAAAAATCTGTATAGTTACATTGATATTACAAAATAATTTGCAAGAAAATATTATTTGCTGAGGGTATTCTAGGTCTAGGTAGCACCAGATTTTGAAAGTTAAAACTTAGCTTCGTAACTAAGTGAAAGCTTAAGATTCAGCCTGTGTTTAATCGACAAAATTACATTACCATAATCATAATTAATGAGGAAAAAGCTTGTATATCTAAACATTATAATTATAATTTAGACAATCATCCGGTTTCACGAATATTGATTGAGTTAATGATATTATTACTTAATTATTAAAAATTTCCTCATTAAATTTATATTTAACCAGCGATTAAAGTTATAAGTATATCCTAGTGATTAATTATTTAGAATAGCAAACAAAATGCATTCCAATAGAACTACAGAACGACCAATAACCCAGTCCCAGAATAAATAAATAAAAAAAAATATTTTATCTTACATTAAAATATAAAATTCATATATATCACTGATAAAATTTGTGCTAATCGCTAAGTATAAATACTTAATTCATGAAACCAGGATTTAAATTAGATGATTATGTATATGCGAACCCTATAAAATATTTAATTTTTGATTCCGGATCCAAATAAAAATGAATTAAGTTTATATATTCACATCCCCAATTATTATGGAACTCCACTTTTATATCATAATTCTCCTAATATCACTGGATATTTAAAAAAAATGGTGGCTGAAGCTTAATAAAAATACTGCATTAATAAAAATAATAAGAGAATTTAATAGAAATACTGCATTACACGAAAAATGTGACTTTAATTTCGATTCTATTTATAAAATAATTATTATTCTCTATAATCGAAAATTTCATAAAATGAATATAATTACTTCATCAATTTAATGATTTTTTAAATATTAACTAATTATTTGCGGACAGTATTTTGTAAAACAAAGATATTACTATACCATTTTCGTTGCAAAATGAGAATAGTAAACCTCAAAATGAAAATAGTAAATTTCAAAGTGGAATCGTAAACTTCAATATTAAAATAGTAAATTTCAATATGAGAATAGAAAATTTCAATATGAAAATTGTTAAAATTTAAATGAGATAAGTAATGGTCAAGCAATGGTTAGACATGGTGAATCAGTTGTTATGGTAATTGATAATGCACCTTCCCACAGTGAAATTGAAGAAGTTTTGCAGAAGCAGGAATTTCGTGAATACAAGATACTCAGACTTGTACCCTATAGTCAGTGCAATGTTTAACCCAATTGAAAATGTCTGGTATGTGGTAAAGAGTTACTTTCTTAAGAAAGTTGTCAAGTATTCTTAATAACAGAAATTCAGATTTGACCATCAAAAAGCAAAGATTAAGAGCCTTAGAAACCCTTATGGAAGAAAGTCTGCAGACAATTACACCAGCAATATATGCCAATTACATCGCAAGTGTTCAAAGAAAATTCACTATTTAACTTAGAAAATATACAATATTAATAAATTGAATTTCAAATAATATGTATCAAAATTAATTGTTTTAAATCAAAATAAAATATCTCATATTGAAATTTACTATTCTTATATTGAAGTTTACTATTCCATTTTGAAGTTTACTATTCTCATTTTGAAACTAAAATGGTATAGACAAAAAGCCCTCAATCTATAATTTTTTTTAGTATGTACATTACATTTATTACTTTAAAAAAACGATAATTAAAATATTTTAAATATATAAATATCCAACCGTCCCTTGAAATATATATAAATATATTTTCAAACTGATAAATTTCAACATAAATTTTAAAATGTATTGATTTGTAAAAAAAAAATATAAAAAATTTAATTTACAAAAAACAAAAATTAATTTAATGAAATTATAATAAAAAATATGTTTATATTTTTAAATAATCAATTAATATTAATATATACTTTATAAATGTATATTTATGTATTACTATGATAAAAACTGCCACCCAAAAAATATTTTTGCTAATCCCCCAAAAAAAAATTTTAATTATTTTTTTATTTTTTAGATAACAAAAATTTCGTAAACATAAATACATTTTAAAAACAATTTAAATATATTTTTATTAACATATTTATAAATGAAATAAAATATTATTCATTAAAATTTATATATATATAAAATTAAACTAAATAAAAATCATAATAAATATAAATACATAAAATAAAAAATTAATAGTTTTAAATAAATAAATTTAAATTTAGAAAAACCAAATTCAAATCAAATACGGCCGCATAAAAACGCATAATAATTATTTTTTGGAAAATCAAAGAAATATTTCAAAATGGAACCTCAACAAAATAAAATTAAAAAAGAAAAACAAATCTAAAATAATTACCAACAATAAGGAAAATGATTAATAATATACAAATAAATTTAAACAAAAAATTAATAATTATGTATAATAACATGAATTTATAAATTGATTTTTATAACAGAAAATGCACATAAATTGTACTTTATAGCAATATTTTGTAATACATAAATTTATAAACTATTACAAAATTTAAATAAACCAAACTAAAATATTAACAAAAAAAAATCAATAATTTGAAATATATATTAAAATATTTTTGAAAGTCCTTTAAAATTTATAAATAAAATATTTATAATTTTATTCTCATAATTTCCTATTATAAACGAAAATTTTTCTACATAATTTTGAAAATATTATTACAAAAATAAAGATTCCAAAAATGAATAATAAAGGATATTTTATGTAAATTAGTATTTGTTCAAAAAAATATGTCCATAAAATATTAATTGTTTAAAAAACTGTATTAACTTAAATGAATCAAAATAAACAAATTAATATTCAGTAACCAATATTAATATTGACCGGTTACCGGAATAATTACATAAACCCTTAAGCAAAATTTGAGTTCACATAGATTTATCGTTTACCTCATAAATGCGTTTTTGAGCTACTGTGAATTACATTTAGATCAAGTTTTAGGATATATTTATATATTATAAATGATGTTAATTCACAATTTAAATACAGTTTTACTAAAATAAAATTGGATACAAGTCATAGTCATTGACACTATGATGCTACAGATATTGATTGCACTATGGACTATGTTATAATGTAAAATGTAACAGTCAGTGATGAAGTATCGATTCGATGAGTTTATTAGTAATTTGTAGTCTACTTATATATTTCGTAAAAACAATCAATTGCATGTAGACAATTTAACAAACAATTTAAAAAAAATGTAATTAAAGGAAATTTAAATTAAATTGAATTAACCAATAATATTTTGAACATAATTTATGTTAAATTTTATTAATATTGTGTGATTATAGATAATCTAACATTATTAATATATAGTTTAGAAAAATTCAACAGAAAATCGAATATGAATGAAGAAAATTATGTTTTTCTATATTATTAATTTTATTTCAATCGAAGGATTACTGAATCGAATGATTTTAGTTATTACCTTATCGAATCGATACTTAACTAATGTATAAATCAGTTTTTATTCCAGTTTTTATTCTTGTAAATTAAACTATCGAATTTCTTATATAATTATTAGGAGGATCGGGTAATATATAAATTACCATTAATCATTGAAGGACTTTTAGAATTTAGGAAGATTGTTTTTAGCATTTAATTTGAAAAATATATTATTTTAAATACATGTTAATATCTTCAATAATAATGTGTAGTCTTTCTAAAATTGCACATAATAATATGTTTTCTTCAAAGAAGTTTTTAACATAAAAAATTTTCATTTCAATATATAGAATAATTATTTGTTATATAAAGATACTAGGGAAGTACATCTAATTAAATTATAATGCTTTATTTAATTAAAAACAAAATTACCCAAAAATTTGTAAATTATTTTGATTAAATTATCAACCAAAGTCAAAATGGATTAAAATAAAATTATATTTAATTTTTAATTTTTTTTTTTGGACCACATCAATTTTCAAAAAAAAACTTTATTTAATATGATACAAATATGTAATTGTTGTATGTAATTGTTATTCATGCTATAATTATATAAATAAACAATTTATACTCATATATCTATGTATATTATGTTCAAAATACAAAATAAAAAAGATACATGAGTTTTAAAAATATTATAAAACAAAAAATAATTTTTGTTATAAATTACAAAATAAAATAATGTACAATAAAATTTTAATAAAAAAATAAAAACCTATACAATTCACCTGCAAAATTACAGCAAAAATGGAACACAGTGACATATCGATTTAAAAACAAAATAAACAAAGAAATAAAGTATAAATATAAGTATTAAAAAATTTTAACCCAACAAATAAAATATAAAAAAAAAAAATATTTAAAATAAATTATATTTAAAATAAAATAAAGAAATTATATATAAAAAAAAATATAGTTTACTAATCTCATTATATTAATAAAAATAAAACAAATGAGAAATATTTATAAAATATACTTTAAAAGTACATAATTAAATGGTTTATAAATGGATTAAATTAGCCTGTTTAAGAATATAAAATTTTATTAACAAATAAAAGAAGAAATAAATGAAAATAGTTAGGAATATTTTGCATATGAGAGACTACAATTTATATAAAACAAAAAAATTTTTAAATTAAAATCCTAGTATTTTTTTACAAATTTAAAAATATTTTAAAACTACAATTTTAAAATTTTTACTTACAAGCGAATTTCTATTTCATTAAATAAATTGTATAATTCAAAATTAAATTATTTTTAACTTTATTTACGACAGCTACAAGTTACAAGAAATTTATAGCAAATTATTTTCCTAAATAAAGTGTACCCTACTTAGTGTAGTGTAAATAATGGTGAAAAACTTTTACAAATCTTTTAAATATTTGGTATAAATATTAAAATTTCTACATTATCATTTAAAATAGTGAATATTTAAATTTGAAAACATACACTTTGTTTACATACACTTTAAATACACTTCAGTCTAAAATGATACCTAGTATGATAAAAAAAAGTCTAAACAACTTAAGTCTAAAATGATAGCTTTTTACAAATGCATTTTTAATGTTGAAACAAATTTGCTAAAAAAAAAACATTCAGTAAAACTTATTGAAAATTATATAAAAACAAAGTAAAGAAATTCTGGTATTTATATTTAAATATAAGATTTTCGAGACTTAAACTGTTTTGGTAAATTTTAAAATAATCCTGTATTCAAATCACTTAAACTATTTTTCCTATATTTGCTTAACTCGACTTTATAGTTAGCAATGTACTCAAAAAAAATTGAAAATATAGCAAAAGTCTACTTTTGTATTTATATATATTCGCTAAAGTCGACATAAGCAAATCTAAAAATATTATAATTTAATATCATAAACTATTATTCCAAATTAAACTTAAAAGATGCAATTACATAAACTATTTTGGATTAACAACTCTCTCTAACTCCCTTAAGCTAATAAGTTTTTGTTTATATTTTGATACAGGAAAATGATCTTTGTCATATGAAGAAAGGCGAAATTTGATGCATATCTAATAATGTCACGCTTAAGGTTAGAAGGATATTTATATAATGTTGATAATTGTTGTTAATTAGACTCACACTTTTTTGTAAAATAATTTGCTATATTAAAGTCACTTCTTTTTCAAATTAATTTATTTAGATAGCAAACAAACAAAAAAAAATACTTTTTTTAGAAAGAAAAAACATGGAAGATCGAAATAAAAACACTTACAAGAAACTTAAAACGCTTATTCTAGAGTCTATACTGAAAAGTAATAGAACAAAAACAAACGATATATATAATACATAAATATATATATATATATATAATATATAATATATTATGTATAAACTGTGTTATTTATAATAATAAATAAAATAATTTTAAAAAAAAAAATAATATTAATCCATACTCCTTATATATATAACTAACTACATATGATTAATTTACATTAAAAATATTTAAAAACAAAAACTATTATTACAATGCTAAAATTAAATTTAAGAAAAACAAAAGCATAAAATAAAAATTAAAACAGATTCATTAATACAAAAGTTTATACTAATTAATAAACTAATCAGATAAATATATTTAAAAACTACAAAAAAAAAATAATAATTGGTAAATTTGAAATAATAAAGAAACAATATTAAAATTAGCACAAACAAAAATATATGTATAACTTTTAATATAGAAATTGAAATATAAATAAAATATTTTAAAAAAAAAATTAAACATTGATTGATAAAACAAAATGTAACAATAATTGTTAAGCAAAATGCTTAAATTTGGGCATTTCATAATAATTAACTATAATAAATATAATTGGAAAACAATATAATATAATAATATATTAGAATGATATCCTCTATACTTAAAAATATAAATATATTATAGATAACAATATGATATTTGTTTTAATTTTTTATTTTTATTTTACGAAAGTATATATCCATTTATCATTTAGTTAACTATGTATGATACATATTAAGATATCATTTATACTTGATAATAATACTATAGTACTTACTTTGGCAATAGTATATAAAAGTCACTTAAGTCGACTTAAGTTTAAATTTATTTAAATAAAGTAGCATCTAAGTCGACTTAAGCGAATCTTTCATATATTGCCATAGTATGTATTCTTCTTTTTCTAATCTTTTTTTTTTTTTTTTGAGCTAGTCACATTATTAATATTCACTGTGCTTTGGTAGTTATGTTGAAAACCATTTTAGCTCAATAATTGTTAATTATAAATGGTTTTGAAGAAACAGAGCTTATGTCTAGGGAAAGTTCTAAAAAGTCTTGCATGGTTGCTAATTGTTCTTGTGTAAAAGCAGCTTAAGTCCAAATTTCGCGGTAGTTAAGTCACTTAACTTAAGTGTACAACAATTTACTGATTATGGTTTGCAAAAATAACTTAATTCAACATACATAAGATATTATTTCCGGTATGTAAATTGAAATTTCACAATCTTAAGTTTACTTTTTAGTACAATATATTTTGACAGAAATTCAAATTCAAATTTGTGTAAAATCACTTAAATGACTTAAGTTAAAAATAATTCTCTAAAACATCTTAATACATTTTATCCTGGTTGTAATTACTTTACTTAGATTCAGCTTTTTCTCCCATTTATATTTGAAAGTTGGTTGATATTGCATTTATATTTTTTTCATAACCTTTTTTACATATTGTTAATTCACTTCTGAGTATTTTATATTTTGGACATAAGCTATTCTTACATGTTGCCACAGGTTAATTAATATCTCTAGTTATTAATTAATTGATGTTATTAATATTTTATAAGTATAGTTTGTTATTATACTTTCACAACTATCAAAAAAAAATTAGTTTTATTATAAGATTTAAAATAATAAATTCTTTTCACAAATAAATTGTTCTCATCCTAACAACTTGACAAATTGTGAAAAAGAAGAACAAAATAAAAATAACGTTATTTTTAACTTAATTAAAACTTCAAAAAATGTGAGTTACTTGCGGTTTACACTACGTAGACTTTTTCTTAGACAGAACATATATTCTGTCTACGAAATGTCAAGTGTAAACCAGACAGGATTTCTGTCCCGACAGAAAAATCACGATTTTTTTTTTTTTTTTTTTTTTTTAAGCGAGGGGTGTGGAAAATCTTCGAAAAGACACTATGGGTGCTCGCCCGTACCGCATAGACGTGTGGGATTTCTACCCACTAAAAAACCACATCCACATCCCTTTATCGTAACCAATCGAAAACGATCGACCAACGATTTTAGTCTCTTTGGAAATTTACATCGCAAATTGTGGTGTGTTAGGTAGAGGGAACCATGGGGAATACGATTTTTTTGCAGATTTTTTTTGACATTTCTTAATTTGCAAATGGCGATATTTGATAAAAATGTTAGATTTGCTCCTGAAATTTAAAATTTAATTAGTTTGCGATGGTTATTTGAGAGTAAAAATTAGTTTACTACTAAATAAATAAAAGATATATATTAATTAAGGTGTGAATAACTATATTATTAAAAATATTTTTATTTTAATATTTTTATAGCTAATTGCTTTCTTGTTGACGACATGTTAGACAGAAATGTCTGACATCAAATAGCCAGCGTGTTTTTTTTACCTGTCAAAAAAAAATATCAGATAGAAATGTCTAACATTTATATCAGGAATTCATGGCTATAGTGTAATCACAGCGTTATTGTTAATGATAATTGACAAAAATGTTATTGTGTGTGAATGCAAATATACATTAACAATTATGTAAGATTCAAATTTTTTAGTTAGTCAGCGTGTGTATTTTATTCTTCGTGTTTTGTATAAACTTGTCGGTTGTTTTGAACAATAATAAAAAATGTCAAAATTGAAGCTTAAGCTCATTTTCGGCTTAAGTTAATTCCATAAAGGAAGGCTTATCTTAAAGCTTGCACTGAGAGAGCAGAAAATAAGCTAAATCGAAACTTAAGATAGCCAAATCCATAATTTTCCACTGTACAATCGGCAATTATATATTGTTATTATTTGGTTCAAAAACTTGAAAAATAAATGTAGAATTTTTTTTGCTCGTTTGTAAAATGAAAAGAGTGCAGAACTCATCGGTTTGAAGACAAAACTGTAAAAATGTACAATTTTAAAATGAAATTGTAGAATTTTCTATCGAGAAACAAATTCACCATTAGTTTAGGTTCCCATTAAAATTCATTTTGTAAAACTCGAGTTTTGAATTTCTCCTTCATGTAGTTATGACAGTTTTGCGAATTTTTTATATAGTGTAAATTTTATCTGATATTTTAATTATATAAAAAAATTTTCGTAACCAAGAAATTATTTAAAGGTGCCAGTATTGAATTAAGTTTCTCCATAGCACCCAATAAGCAAATATATACTCATTGGGTGAATTGAGGATTTTCGAAAGGAGTTGTTATGTCATATGTCATTTTAAACTGTTAGTGAGTTGCCAATTTGATATAACTTTTGAAATACAAATTTGCAACCCATTACCAAAATACACAATTTTTTTTTTCTTTTATCTATTTCTTCAACGGCGGGTTTTGGGGAAATAGCTATAGGTTTATATTTAATTTACAATAATTTAATTATCGTGTAAAAATTTATAAAGTTGATTTAAGTATATTTGTTAAAAAAAAATAATTCAACATGCTATCGAAAATCCCTGCAATTGCTCGTCGAGCTTTTTCTACCGGATATAAAAATTATGCAGTTGCACAATTAACTGTGCGAGATGCATTAAACTCTGCTATGGACGATGAAATGACCAGAGATGATAGAGTTTTTATTTTAGGTGAAGAAGTTGCACAATATGATGGTGCATATAAGGTAAATTATATATTTTATTACAGGATTTTTGCAAAATTTTCAACAACATTTGACGTTTATGATTACGTAAAATATATTTTTTCTTATTAAGAGGTTATCTAATATTTATTAATTAATATGGGGTGATATTAAAAAGTTCAATGCAACTGAACGAACGGCTTAAATTTAGTATATTATTAATTACTACAGTTAAACAGTTGTTATTAAAATTTTGAAACTAAATATTTGTATATAAATTTTAATAGATTTCACGAGGATTATGGAAAAAATATGGTGATAGACGTGTTATTGATACACCAATTACAGAAAGTGGGTTTGCTGGTATAGCTGTTGGTGCTGCAATGGCTGGACTACGACCAATTTGTGAATTTATGACATTCAATTTTTCAATGCAAGCTATTGATCACGTAAGAACCTATTTATTTTCAGTTTAATATTAAAAAAAATCAATATTCAATAAAATAAAAACATTACATAAAAAAATAAACAATTTTTTTCAATATTTTAGGTTATAAATTCAGCAGCAAAGACATTTTATATGTCAGCCGGTACTGTTAATGTACCAATTGTATTTCGTGGGCCAAATGGTGCTGCATCTGGCGTAGCTGCACAACATTCACAATGTTTTGCTGCATGGTATGGACATTGTCCTGGACTGAAAGTAGTTTCCCCATATGATGTTGAAGATTGTCGAGGTTTACTTAAAGCTGCTATTCGTGATCCAGATCCTGTTGTTTTCCTTGAAAATGAATTAATGTATGGTATAGCATTCCCAGTTAATGATACAATAATGGGTAAAGATTTTGTTGTACCAATTGGTAAAGCAAAAATTATGAAAGAAGGCAAACACGTTACATTAGTTGCACATTCTAAAGCTGTTGAAACTTGTTTGTTAGCTGCCGCTGAATTAGCAAAAAAAGGTATAAAAATATTTTAACTAATAAACATTTGTAACTTTTGATTTTATTAATTTCTTTCCAGGCGTTGAAGCCGAAGTTATTAATTTGAGATCAATTCGACCACTTGATGCAGATACAATTTTCAAGTCTATTAAAAAGACTCATCATTTAGTAACAGTTGAAAATGGTTGGCCGCAATTCGGTAATTTAATTAAAAAAATTGTAAAAAAAATGATTTGGAAATTTAATATTTGGCTTTTTAAATTATAATTTAAGGTGTTGGTGCTGAAATTTGTGCCAGAGTAATGGAAGATGAATCATTTTTCCATTTAGATGCACCTGTATGGCGCGTTTCAGGTAAAAAATAATATTTTTAAATATACATTATCAAATTTATTAAAAATATTAATATTTTTTGTAGGTGTTGATGTACCCATGCCTTATGCTAAAACTTTAGAAATAAATGCTCTACCACAAGTTAAAGATATTATTGAAGCAGTAACTAAAATCTTAGGCAAAAAATAAATTAATTTAAATATAATCTTTACCACAATTATCCAGAAATAAACTGCAAAATATTTTAATTTTTGCTGTAAATGGAAGAATTTATTATTGAAACATTATTTTGTTAAATTTGAGAATTTTATTTTTTATTGATTTTTTTTTTTTTTTTTAATGGAACAAATTTTTGTGTCCAATTTATTGTTAAAAAATTATTTTATTTCCTTAAAAATTAAAAAAAAAATCAGAATTTAAGAATAAACTGATTATAGTATAGTTGATGTGGTGCTAAACGGATTTTCCATATTAACTTAATCCTTATAACATTTTCTAAATTTTAAATCAATTTTGCCTCATTACAAATTCATGTTGTAAAAAGTTCTAGCAAACCTAATCAACTGTACTATATAATTAAGAACATTTAAACTTTCTTTCTGTAAATAATTATGTTAAAAAAATGTAAAACGATAGAAAATTTTACGAATAAATAATTTACAAAAATTATTAAACGAATTTAAAAATAAGATGTATAAATAAATGGCTGTTTTGAAACTATTTATGCCGTTTTAAATAGATTTAATCTAAAAAATTGCGTTTTTTTTTTTAATTCTTTTATTTTCATCAATACGATACGAATGAATACAAAATATCCAAAACAATAATTTGAAATTGCAAATTGGAATATTTAAATTTTTCGTTTTTCAAAAATTTATTACCTTGGAATTTGCATATGAATACTTAAATATATAATATATTTTACATATATATAAAATGATTGTTAATGATGCTATTTTTTTGAAAATATTACATATTTATATAAAGATTTATTTTGTCAACGACAGTATATTATTCTCATTATTATATATTTTTTATTACAAAATACTTAAAATTAATATACAATTTATTATAATATAAAAATACAACTTCTTTCTCGAATTTACATAAATGAACCCCAACCAACATACATACTTGCTAAATTATCAATATCAATTGCTTTTAGGATAACACAATTGACAACACCTTCAGGAGATAATGGCATATTAGCACCTTTTTCCTCATAGTTTACCTAAAAAATATAAAAATATTACATATTATTAATTTTCTATATAAATATCATAAATTATACTTACATAACCATTTAATCGTGCTTCAATTCGTTTAACATTTGAAATAGCATTATCATCGGTACGTTCAATATTTTGTTCATTTTTATATCTTTTATGCCAACTAACCAAAGGGTCATATATAAATGGTTTTAATACAGACATTAAAATTGATGTTTGAGCTTGTAAAACTCGCATTGTGATTTCACAACATTTTTTAAATGGACCTTCTATACCTAATGGTCCCATTGCATGTACCATATTATGTGTTAAACGAAATGGTACTTTTTCAGGAAATTGAAATGTTTCACCACGATTAAATAAGCAATTAAAATCAACATGAACAATATCACCTGTACAACCATCAAATAAAATATTTTCACCGTGACGATCACCCAAACCCAATATATAACCAACAATTGACATTACAGCTGTAGTACGGATGTATGATGTACGAGCTTGATACCAATTATGCGGATTGGCAAACTGTTGTAAAAACCATTCATGAAAAACAGGTGGATGTTTTGGTAAAAGTTCATTTAAATATATTTGTCTTCGTATAATTGGATTTTCTTCTTTGTTCATATATTTTTTTAAATCTTTATTATTCATACCTTGTTTTCGTTTTTTATAAATATCTAATATAATTTGTCTATACGGTTTCAAATTATCAACCCATTCAATAATACCGCATTCTTCATTAAGCGGTAGAACAGCATATGTTCGTATACCAAGGCGACGTTGTCTAGCTTGTGGATCTTGATATAAATATTGTTTAACAACTGAATTAAATTCCATTAAACGGAAATCTTTACGTAAATCATCTTTTGGTTTTAACATAATTGTATAATTCTTACCATCATTACCAATTAAAGTTACCTTTTTAGGTTTTTGTAGTGAAGTTAATATAGTAATTTCTTCACGAATTCCTTTAATATAAGCAATATTATTTGGAAATGGATTAAATTGATTTGGTGTATTACTTCGTTCATTTAATTGTGGTAATGTCATTTGCATATAACGTTCCATTGGTATCATTATAGGTGATAAATCTTGATCAGCTAAAAGTTTTGGTAATGTTGGTATTAATTTACTAACTGTTAATTGATCGCATTTCGGTATATCGATATTTGTTAGCTCAATTAATTTATCAGCCAGTGAATTAAAATCTTTAATCAATTTTTGTATACTCGGCTGACGAAGTCTTTTATCATTAAAAATATCTGCACAACGCCTTACACGACTGGTTAACGATGATTTGTATATAGGTAATATCATCCAAAGTGAACGTTGGGGATATTTTTCTATTAATCGTATTCCAATTGTTTTTAAAATTTTCCAAACATTTTCAGATGGATGACAAATTCGACTTACTAGCTGTGAAAATGCCGTAAAAAATAAAAATAATGGTAAACATTGTGAACATTTTTCCATATACTCATTAATTTTATAAACTTTTCGACTTGTCTCACTACTCGATTGTTTCATATTTACATCAAACCATATACTTAACATTCGTGGCATAGATTGATACATAAATTCACAACCGTAAAACATTGATTTCCCATAATTATACATAACAAAAAGTAAATAACGTTCTCCAATTTCAGTTTTTTGTATATTTTTGTTCATTGTAGCATAAATTCGATCATAATATTGTGCCATTGAAACATAGCATTTTTCCGATTCAGCATTATATTTTAAAGATTCTTGAAAATATTTTATATTTAAGTCTGAACTAATATTCATTGATTGAGCATTATATGAAGCTTGTAAAAATTTTGCATCAGCATAAATTAAACGGTTATCTTTTGATAACTGTTCAATATTACCGATTCTTTCAATTTCATTAATTTTCTCCTCAATAACTTTAAAACAATTGGTCTGATCACCTTTTTTCCAATATAATTTTGCCTTTTCAATAAATAAATTATTTGGCTTATATTTTTCAGCATTTAAAATACTCAAATGTGCTTGCTGAAAACAACCGGCCTTTCGATTATGTTGTACACTTCGAATCCATAATTTTCCAATTTCATCATCAAATATGTTTTCCAATTGTGTAACAACATTTTGCTGTGTTGTTTTTGATTTTATTAAACGTTTTGCTTCAGTAAGTAATGTACGACGAATACAAAGCATTGGTTCAATTATTTTTATGGTCTGTTGAAGAAATATTAAACGTGCATTCCAATCATCAAAAAAACACTTTAAAATATTAACACATTCAGTTTCATTCTCAATATTCATGAAAATCCTATCAATTATAATTCGAGCCTTTTCAATATCCGTAAGTAAATGAAGGCGTGTTACCTGAAAAATTATGAAGTTTAAACATTATATTAAATTTTGTAAACATTAATATTAACTTACTTGTGAATATCCTTTGTGATATGAATCACAATCAGTTCCACCAAATTTCATTACTTTCAAAACATCTTGTCGAATAACGTCCATCGACGTTTCAAATTGATCAAACGGTATTTCATTTGCTCTGTGAAATAATAATAATGCACGCCCACATTGAATTTGCCAATTATTACTTTCGCCAAGTTCCGATTTATTTAGTAAATCGCCCAATTCTTCAAATCGACCCAATCGCCACAATGGCTCTGCTTGTGATTCTTTCATACATTCATTTGTTAACTTTTCACCTAATTTTTGCATAATTCCTTCTGATATAAGTAAAGCTGTTTCCGGTGTATCCATTCGTAAATAACATTGAACAATACCATCCCAATCGGTTGCATCCAAACTGGATAATTCATCTGTACTTTCTAATTCTTTTATTAATTGTTCATAACAAGCTGCTGTTTCTTGTAACTTATCCGTCATACTATTTACTAATATTTGTTCTTTTAATGATGACTGACTTTTTTTCATATAAATAGCACCTTCCAATGAATCTGTATCCATAAGTTCAATATAGATTTTTATTAGAAATGATAAATGCTTTTGAATTTTCTCATTATTTTGACTTGTATTACTACCGCATGTATTATTTTCATCAATAAATGTTTCACAATATTTTAATGAACGTGCATATTCACCACAACTATAATTGGCTAATGCTAATTCCATATAATTAAAATTATTAGTAAACTTTTCAATAGCTAAAAATGTTGAATGATTTTTATCAGAATAAGTATTTAAATATTCACGCATCCACTTTTCTAGGAAATCTAATATTTCAAAACTAATTTTAGCACATTTAATTGCTATATTATCATGTAATATATCGGTTGCATCATTATAGCTGATTTTAAATTTCTGATATGGTTGTGAATCTAATTCTAAAAATGGAAATTCAAAAAATTTACTATTAATTTCTGCATTTTGATATGAACAATTATTATTATTATTCAAGACAGATGAAAATATAAAATTTAATTCTTCATAAATTCTAGAACGGTATACGTCATTACTGTTTTGTAATGAATGTAGTATAATATAAGGTAGAAAAACCTCTAATATATTATTATCTCGCCGAATACTTGGTAATAAAGAATTTAATAAATGTTTTGTTTCATCATCTTCAATTCGTTCTATCATATTGGATGACCAATTAAATGCCCATTCAATAACATTTTTACTACACGGACTGCCAAAAACTGGATGTACTTTTAAATTTTCATTTTTTTGCATACCAGTATAACATGATGTTAATAATGGTTCCATAATTTGTCGCATTCTTTCAGGTATTGCTTCCCATACTTCCATTTTAGTTTTTTTTTTAGGACATACACCACGTGCTAGTAAAATTTCTTGAATTCCAAGTGAAAAATTATCAACATACAGTGTATCTTTTTGAAACTGATACGCCTTACATAATTCTTTTAGGGCCATTATAGCAAAACCATCCGAATGTATATCTAATGCAAAATAATTTTTTTGTTGTGAATAATTTGGCCGCATTAAACCTGGTTCAATAGCACCTAGTTCACCAATACATTTCCCCGAAGCTAATTTTAAATTATTATCAACATGTCTACAGCCAATCATTAGATTTTTCAAAATCGTCTCTAATATTGGATTTATACAATTCTGTCCTAATATCATTCGATTTAATTCTTGACGATTTTCAGCAAATAATTTCCTTAGGTATATTAAACCGTTTACACGAATTATAACATTTTCATGAATTATTTCTTTAATAAAAAACTTCATTTTATCGAGCAGATTTTGTGTTTGCCATTTTTTTTCAATTTGTTTCGTAACAAATTGCTTAATTTCATTACTTATTTTTAAATTTTCAATAAAATATAAATCTGGTATATGCATACTAAGTAAATTACCATTTGTTAATATTAAAAATTTATATATTGAATTTACTTCTGTTTCATTATTAATCAATAGTGGTTCTAATGCAGCCACAATTCTACTTAAAGATGCACCAAGAATTTGTACATCAACATTATGAACAAATATGTTCCATACATTAATACAAAGTTCCTTTAAATAATCATCATCTAATGTAATAATTGTTGTTAGCATTGCTAAAATTTTAAAATGAAATGGTGTAATGTATTTAGAACCAAGAAATCTTATTATTTCTCCTAAACTGCGAAGTATCTCAACTTTTAATGATTTTTCAAAATCAGTGTTCATTAAATAAATTTCAAAATATGTAATAACGCCAAGAAATCGATCAGCAATAAATTTAATAACATCTGTTGATTGTAATGCAGCTATATTAGATGTTGACGATACAATTGTATCATTATCTCTAAGTAATACGCAACGGAATGTTTTCATAATGGTTTTCGGATTTTTATGATAGTAAATAAGCATTTTTGCTACAGTTTTCTATAATTAAAATATAATAATTATAGTATAGAAAAAATATCGATATTTATTATTTACCTTTATATCAGAATTCATTAAACTAAATATATCACAGCCAGTTTTTTCAATAATATAATCCAAACATTCATTACTTTCTGGACAATTTTTATCAATGAAAAATTCCAAATAGAATGATAGAAATGATTTCTTTAATATCTCTTTTAAATCCATTTTAGTAAATAATACAACTTCATTTAACAAATCTTCACACCTTCTGTCTAATATGCAAAATTGTAATAACATTGTTACAATTACTTCATAATTTCTATATGTAAATTCTCTAGGTCCTTTATATCCCAACATTCTTGAAACCTAAATAAATAATAAAATATAAAAAATATATAATTTTTATGTTTAGTTTCAAATTTCTTACACAATTAAGTGATTTTTGTAATCCAAATCCATGTGATAAATACATATTAGCACACAATGATATTATTAATTTAAAAATATCATGTTGATACCAATTTAGGATATTTTTCGGTACAAAACCATGTTTATGACACATTTCAATTGCTAAACGAGATGCTTCCTGTGATACATGAGATTCATAACGTATCAAAAACATAATAGTTAATTTAAATAAATAAAATACAATTTTTTCTGATATTCCAACAGTGAAGGAAAATTGCCTTATAATATTAAGAACTAATTTTTGATCATCTTTATTGTTTTTCTCTAAACAATCTCCGACCAATTTTAATAAATTTTTAATGAAATTTTCTAAAATTGGATTACAACTTTCGGTGGTACTATTAATAATTAATTCTATAATATTGGGTATTAATAATGTCCATTTCTTAAGAATATTTTCATTATTTCGAAACTCACAATGATTTAAAATTAATGCGAATGGATATAAATTAACATTGTCTTTGTTTAGAAAATCAAAAAATATGCACAATTCTTGTTTTTTAAGGATATTTGGTGTTGTCGATTGTTTCCAATCTATTAAAATTCCTTGATAATCTTCAAATAGTTTTTCAAGAATTTCGTTTTCACAATATTTATTATTCTTACATTCCAATGTAATATCACATTTTTTACAAACTATTTTATAAATTTGTAAATGATTTTCAAACTTTTTGAAAAAATAACAATCACCATAAAATAAACAAACCAAATCCTTAATATTTTTTAACAATATCTCTGGATTCTTATTGATATTTAAAATTGGATTAATAATTTCTGTCTCTAAAAGATTTACAGAAATTGATTTGTTGAATAGAAAACTTAACGATTGATTAACAACTGTTTCCTGCAGTTCTTGTAGATTTTTTCGTACAAAAATTCTATGAATAATATTCTGTAGAGATTCTAATAAATAATATTTTGTTGCAGATTGTAAATGTTCTACATTAATATTAGATATAATTTCAATTGATCTCTGATTCAATATTTTATCAGAATTTATTTTTTTAAATGGAAAACAATTAGCAATATTTATAACTTGATGAATATATTGTAAAATTAAATTGATTATATTATTTTGTAGTTCATCATTAAATTTACCAAATTCTGAACTTTGCATAAGTAAATTAATAAATTCTAATAAATGTAAATAATTTTCAGATTTTAGATTATGCATAGATTTTATATTTGTTATTAAATCAGCTATGATATTTCCAAATTCAATTGGATTTTCAATAAAAATTAATTCTTTACTTGCAATATAATTTAATTGTTTTTTAATTGTTTTATTTTGGTGACTTACTTCAAAGTTAAAATTAATATCATTAATTAGATTAAAGATTTCTGTTAAAACAATAAGATTCTTTGATAATACCGTTTCATCGTTTTCATTAATTGATGAATTTATTATGTTTAATATAATTTGATGAATATTTATCCAAATATTACTATTATTTTTCACAATTATTGAATTAATTTCTGAATCTATTAATTCATTAGTTATTGTCCATTTTAAAATGTTCAATAATTTTGGACATTTATCTGCAATTTTAATAATTTCTTTCGATTCCTCATATTCATATGATATATTATTACATTTGTTTAAGGACATTATAACTTCCAATATAGTACTATAAAGATTTTTCAAAAAACTATTAAACATTCCGTATTCTTTGCTAGATATTAATAATATAATATTGAAAAGAATAAATATTATCTTTTTCTCATTACCGTTTCCATTTATTTTGGTTGAATTATAAAAATTCACAACCGTTTGGAATATATTACTCATACTTATGCCAAGTTTATCTAAATCATGATTATTAAACATGTCAGAAAATTCATTATTCAATGGTAATATTTCGATTATTTTCTGACTAAGCATACAAAATTCCAATAAAAATTTTCGACCGAAAATAATATTTGATTTAAACATTTCATAAATATAATCTAAACATTGAAATTTCACCGGCATTTGAAATTTATCAAATGCATCTAAAATACAATTTGTACAATCAATAAATAATTCTTCATAAAGATCTAGACTGGCTGGTAATATATGTATTAATATTTTTAAATTAATTTCTAATAACTTTTCTCGTTCTACATTATTTTTGATTATCGTTTTATGGTAAACAGCATTAGGTTGAAATTCAGAAATATATTTATTGTCATTTGTAAAGAATACTTGCAATATGTTGTTATCAGAAAAAGAATTCAAATCAATTAAATCTCGTGTATATTTTATGTAACTATTTAAAAGAATTTTAAAAATTCTTTGTTTTCGAACTAAACTTGCTGATAGGATATCTTTTTGAAATTCAATTAATTTTTCAATAGCCCTAAAAATTAACAATGAAAATGCTATATTATATATATGTAAATCAAATATACCTTTCATCATCTGTAATAGTTTGGTTTTGTGTTACTTGATTTAATAACCAAATATTAAGTGATTCTTCACGGATAATTTCATCGCAATTATCATCAATAACAGCTGACAACAGACCAGGATCTTCATAAAGTAAATTATTTCGTATAACATCTAAAATTCCATCTAATTGTTGATTTCCAATGCTGTCAATGACTAAATCTAAAATAGTTGTCCACATTTGATGGCGTTGCGCCTTCTCCGACATTGTCTTTTATTTTTATTTATTTATTATTTTTTATATTGTATATTCATTTATAAACAAGAAATATGGTCGTGGGATTGGAGAATAAATAAATTAATAACCATAACAATATACATAACCAAACCAATAATATTAATATTGTCCATAAAAATGTACTAGATTTTTTTTTATTATTGGCGGTAAATGTTTAGTGTTACCTTAAGTAGATATTATAATTTTTCTTGCACACCAAAATTTCATTTCCTATTTATATTATTCCAAATTCCAATCACTCACTAACACTATGCAAATGCACATATAACACTAACCCAGCTGTTTAAATCAGCTGTTACTTTACGATTGATACTGATAGTACAATAACATTATATTCACATTTACGACTGTTTTTTTTTATATTTTCTTGCTTGAAGAAACTGGGATTTTGAAATATGATTTCCCAACAATTACTATTAAAGAATATGAGAAATATATTTCATATTAGAAAGTACTCTACAACTCACAATAATGGTATTCGTAATATTGGTATTTTAGCACATATTGATGCTGGTAAATATAATGGAGAACATTTTTTTTATATTACCAAAATGTAATTTATTATTTATTACTTATATATACAAATACACTTTTTAAGGGAAAACAACCACCACTGAACGAATGCTTTTTTATTCTGGGAAAATTAATAATTTGGGAGAAGTGCACCATGGAAATACTATTACTGACTATTTAGCACAAGAACGTGAACGTGGAATAACTATATGCAGTTCTGCTGTAACATTCTCATGGAATAATCGCAAGTATATATACTTTAATTTACTATAAACAATATTTTGCAAAGTTCTTCAATTATATGCTATAAGAATAAATCTTCTGGATACACCAGGACATATAGATTTTACAATGGAAGTTGAACAATCATTACATGCAGTTGATGGTGTTATTGTAGTTTTAGATGGTTCCGCTGGGGTTGAGGCACAAACGGTTACTGTATGGTCTCAATCAGAACGACATCGCTTACCGAAAATCATTTTTATTAACAAGATGGACAGGCCAGATTCTGATTTATTGTCTTGCCTAACCGACATTAATAACAAATTAGATATAATGCCAATAAATTTACAATTACCTGTTAAAGATAGTAATGGAGGATTAACAGGTAAAATATAATCAATTTGAATTTTATTCAAATTATATTTAAAAATCTTATTTAGGAATAATTGATATAATTGAAATGCAACAAATTGTATGGAACCAAAAAAGTTTTGGTCGAGATTATATGAAAATTCCATTAAAAACTGATCTCCACAATCAAATTATTACAAAACGAAATGAATTAATAGATCAACTATCAAGTATGGACGATGAATTAGCTGAAGCCATTATATTAAATGAAAATTTTGAGAACATTCCAAATGATTTAGTTTGGAAAGCTTTAAGAAAAGCAACATGTAGTCAAAAAGTTGTACCTGTTTTACTTGGATCAGCTTATAAAAATATTGGAATTCAACCGTTGATCGATTCTGTGATAAAATATTTACCAAAACCAATAGAACGAAATCAAATTTATAATTGTTTTGGGTAAATGTCAAAAATTAATAGATTATTCAATCAATATAAACCACAAAAATTCTTTATTACAGTAATGAGTTAGTTGGAAAAGTATTTAAAATAGTGCACGATAAACAGAGAGGACCATTAACGCTAATAAGAATTTTTAGGGGAAATCTAAAAAAAGGAATGCGTTTAGTAAACTCAAGGGGAACTGCAGAAATTTTACAAAAAATTTATGAACCATTAGCAGATGAATACCGAGAAATATCTACAATAAATGCAGGAGATGTTGGTGTTTGTGCTGGCCTTAAAGTATATAGAAAGAATCAAATTTATTTTTGTATTATAAATTATATCTTTCAACAAAATATGTAGAATACTTTCACAGGAGATATTATAGTCAGCAATGTCTCTTCACTGAAAAATGCTCAAACCAAATTACAAGATTTGTTAGATAAAAATAATCTTAGTAATTTGACAACAAATAATGAAATAACTACTGAAATGTTCTCAATTGAACCACAAATTCCAGACGCTGTATATTTTTGTTCCATCGAACCACCAAGTTTAGCATACCAAAATGCTTTAGAAAATGCATTACGACAATTACAACGGGAAGATCCAAGTTTAAGAGTTAATTATGATGAAACAACGGGTCAAACTGTATTAGGCGGTATGGGTGAATTACATATGGAAGTGATTAAATCACGCATTCTTTCTGAATATAAGATTGAAGCTGATTTGGGGCCTTTACAAATTGCATATAAGGAAACTCTTGAATCTGAAATGCAAGATACATATTCAATAGAAAAAGATATTGCAGGATCAAAACAAAATGTCACCATTGCAATGTCATTGACAAAAAATGCAAAAGCACTTTTTAGGTATATAATAATTTATTTTTAAACTGACTTTTCTATATTATAAAATTAAATCGTCTTCAGGCTTGATACAGCACCTGAAAATGCTACTAATATAAATGCTATTCGACCCAGAATCTTACAAGTTATTAAAAAGGGCGCCTTAAGTGCTTTAGAAAGAGGCCCACGTTTAGGTGGTCAAGTAGTGGATACACAAATTAAACTTCATAATGTACATATTGGACGTGGTACTGCGGATTCTTTTATAATGGCTGCGGCTGCACAGTGTGTTCAAAAGGTTTTCTAAAAATATTCAAACTATTGAAAAATAGTTGATTAGGTATTTATTATCTATTTTAGATCTTAACAAAAGCTGGTACACGTTTATTAGAACCAATAATGTCTATTCAAATAATTGTACCTTCCGAACGAGTAGCACCAATTTTAGGGGATTTAGCTAGACGACGAGCATTTATCAATAATATCACTCCTAAAGGCAAAGGAAATAAGGTAATCTGATTTTTATTAATTTTTGTAATATAAATTGATGTTATATTGTTATTTGAAGATAATTGATTTTACGGCTCCTTTGGTAGAGTTAACTGGTTATTCTAGTATATTGCGAACTATTAGTTCGGGAAATGCTAGTATGACAATGCAACCATCTGGTTATTCAAACATGTCAACACAGGATGAAGTTTTAGCTATTCGACGAGCTCAAGGATTATTATAATTATTTTTAAATAGAAAGCAAAATAACTTAATTTTTTTTTAAATCATCTAAGTAAACTAATAAATAAAAATCTAAATAAAATTATATATTTTTTTTATTTCCATCATTATATTTTTAGTATGTTGAGCCAAAAAAATAATAAATTAAATTAAATATATTTTGTTTGTGTAATTTGTACTATTATTTATTCCATTTGACAAAAATTAAAAGTATTTTGAATTAGCATTTATTTTAATCAAAACTTTTAATTAATATCAAATTGAAAAAAAAAAATGGCATTTTCAACGCAAAAAGATTTTATGGATGTTGGTTTTATGAATTCCAATTTGGAAGCAGTATGTTCAAATAAAGCTCCCAAACTTAAAACTTATCCATCCACTACAGACACCCGTGCATGGTCTCTAAATAATAAAAAACAAGCTAATTTTTTTGCTGATATAGTTGCATGTAGAACAGTAAGAATCAAAGTTTATATATATGTACATATCCAAAATTAAATGTTCCAATGCAATCAATTTTTTTAGTACGTTCCAGAAACTGAAGCTAATCAAGCAATTGACATTGAAAATATTAAAGACATCAAACAATTGCAAGATATAATTAATAGTCTTAAAAAAGAAAATGCCAGACTAGGTGGTACTGCTGGAACCACATTCGGCGGTACTGGTGATTATGCTAATATAAAAGGAAAAAAAAACATAGCTAGCAATAAATCCACTAATACAATAGCTGGTAATAGTTCCGGAATGATTCCTATATCAGAATATAATAAAATTGTTCAAGAACGAAATAAATTAAATGAACAATTATCTAAAATGGTAGGTTTAGAGGAGAAAATAGCTATTCTTAAACAAAGAGCTATGGATGCTGACAAATTAGAAGAAGAAATAAAAAGTACATCAAACGATTCTTCCAGTCAGCAAGAAAATAATATACTCAGAACACAATTAGAAGATTTAAATAAACAATTTTACGAAAATCAGAGAAAAGTTCAAGATATGCAAATGCAATTAAGAGAAGTTAATAGTCTTAAAGTAATTTTATACAGATATATTTGTTTCCTAATATAATGATGTTATATTTTGTTATCTATTATAGATTGAGAACAATGAACTAATGGACGAGTTGAATATGTTAACTCGTAAACTAGAACGTATGCAATGTCTAGAAGAAAGACTATATGCCGCAGAACATCAACTATGCTGTAATGAACGTATTATTCAAGATTATGAATATCAATTTAATCAATTAATGGTAAGCATTTATATAGTTTTTTAATGTTATGTTTTATGAAAATTCAAAAAAAAAAATGTAAAAATTATTCAAAGGGTAAAGTATGCAGCTTCATACATTCTCACAATATTCCTATTTGTGGGGGTTGTAAATGATGTTGATTAGAATGAAAAATGCAGAAAAATTGTAAGAAATATTTTATTGTTTTTGTTTTAATTTAAAAACGTGAAATCTATTAAGTTTTTCTGCTTCATTCACAGAAAAGCAGTTTTAAATTAAATGGCATCTAGAATGATATCAAGCAACTTTTGTTAGACAACTTTTTTAGACTGACTATTTAAATTTTAAATATATATATTTATTATTTATATTCATACAAAATTGTTTCAAATTGGTCTCAAATAAATTACTAATTTCTTAAATAAATTATCCAAATCGGTTTATTTTGAGTATATTAATACATTTATTAGCTATTTATTTATACAAATAAAAATTTATAGATTAATAAAGTATTACATTTATATATACCTGTTTTATTTATAGATGGTTATAGAAGAACTAGAAGGAAAACCATCATGTTGTTGTGATTGCGATTCCAATACTGCAATGGTTAAGGATGGTCATTTACAAGATTTAACATTGGCAACAAAAGCTACAATAGAACAAATTAAGTTGGAAATGTGTGCACGTGGTAAATTGCAAGAAGAAATTCATAATAGTAAAATGGAATTGGCCGAATTCAAAGATAAAGCTAAAACTGATTTAGACCAACTTCAAAAAGATAGGGAAAATATATTAACGGTAACTTCCAGTAAATGTGCTGATATTTTAAAAGAATTGGAAAATTGTCGTAAAGAAAACCGAGAATTGAAGAGATTTGTTGGTGAAGTTAAAAGTGGACTGATTGAAGAACTTTCTCCACATAGTTTATCCCAAATTGGTCTTACAGAAGAAGCTGATAAAAAGAAGCAAAAGGAAACAGAGCCAACAGATTCTGAAATAGAATATATGTCGGAAATAGAAGTTTTAAAATTAAACGAATACCGTGAGCGCAAAAAACCAAAAACTGATACTACTTTGGAAAAAACTGACAGAGAAAAACCAATTTATGGTACACGAGAGTTTGAATCTGATGATGAATTTGAACCTTATGTAGGTGAAATAAGTGAATTGCGAACCAAGAGAGCAAATGAAGATATTCGTCAAAAGGAGCAATTTCCAAAAAAAGGTGATTTGGAAAGAACCCGAGAAAATAAGACCGATGGATATAGTGATGTATTTAAGCCTTTTTCGAAATTAGACAAAGATGGAACACAAGAATTTGATGGTAAATTTGTAGATGAATCTGAATCTGGTCCTAGTAGCACCAAAGATAATGTACGGCAAAGAGATATAGATGATTTTGGGATTGCATCGGTATCTGAAAAAGCTGATGCAAGAAGACGTAGTAAACCCGATACTAAACCCGAACTTGATAATAAGTCCGATTTTGACAGAAAAGGTCGAGCTAAACTCCGTCCTGAAACAGCTGATGCTGATGGAAATAGTGTAACCGATTCCAATAGTATAACTAGTCCTTCAGAAACTGTGTTAGGGGAAACAGATGCTGGTAGAAAAGCTTCAGCAACTGATAAGCCTGGTGGGAAAATAGAGGAACCTGGACCCAAGGTACGTTCTGGAGTTGTTGATGGTGGCAAAACAGCTGAACCTGGATCTGGAATAGCTGATGGCGGCAGAAAAGCTGACGGAGGGAGGACAGAGGAACCTGGAGCCAAGGTAGGTCCTAGAAGTGCTGATGGTAGCAAATCAGCAACACCTGGATCTGGAATAGCTGAAGGTGGCAGAAACGCTGAACCAGGAAAAGCTTACGGCGGGAGGACAGACGAACCTGGATCCAAGATAGGTCCTGGAAGTGCTGATGGTAGCAAATCAGCAACACCTGGATCTGGAATAGCTGATGGTGGCAGAAACGCTGAACCAGGAAAAGCTGACGGCGGGAGGATGGACGAACCTGGAGCCAAGATAGGTCCTAGAGGTGCTGATGCTGGCAGAACAGCCCAACCTGGATCCGGAATAGCTGATGGTGGCAGAAACGCTGAACCTGGAAAAGCTGACGGCGGAAGGACAGACGAACCTGGATCCAAGATAGGTCCTAGAGGTGCTGATGGTAGCAAATCAGCAGCACCTGGATCTGGAATAGCTGATGGTGGCATAAACGCTAAACCAGGAAAAGCTGACGGCGGGTGGATAGACGAACCTGGAGCCAAGGTAGGTCCTAGAGGTGCTGATGCTGGCAGAACAGCCCAACCTGGATCCGGAATAGCTGATGGTGGCAGAAACGCTGAACCTGGAAAAGCTGACGGCGGAAGGACAGACGAACCTGGATCCAAGATAGGTCCTAGAGGTGCTGATGGTAGCAAATCAGCAACACCTGGATCTGGAATAGCTGATGGTGGCATAAACGCTGAACCAGGAAAAGCTGACGGCGGGTGGATAGACGAACCTGGAGCCAAGGTAGGTCCTAGAGGTGCTGATGCTGGCAGAACAGCCCAACCTGGATCTGGAATATCTGATGTTGGCAGGAACGCTGAACCAGGAAAAGCTGAAGGCGGGAGGACAGACGAACCTGGAGTCAAGGTAGGTCCTAGAAGTGCTGATGGTGGCAAAACAGCTGAACCTGGATCCGGAATAACTGATGGCGATAGAAAACCAGAACGTGATGTCAAACCCATTACTGGAAAAAGCAACGAAGCTAGGGCCAAAGTAGTAGATTCTGGAGTTGCTGATGGCAGCCAAATGGCTGAACCAGGCGCTAGAATAGCTGATGGTGGCAAAACACCAGCACCTGGTGAAAAACCAATTCTTGGAAAAACTGTAGAACGTTCCGGAGAAGTTGAAGGCGGCAAAACATCTGAATCTGGAGCTGAAGGCGGCAGAAAAGCAGACCCTGGATCTGGAATAGCGGATAATGGTAGAAAACCTGAACCTGGAGTAAAAGCTATTCCTGGCAAAACAGCAGAACCGGGATCTGGAATAGCTGATGGCGGCGGAAAATCTGAACCTGGACCTGGAAAAACTAATGTCGGGAAGACTAACGAACCTGGAGCAAAATTAGTTTCTGGATTAACTGATGGTGGCACAAAAGAAGGACCTGGATCTTCAATAGCTGATGGCGGCAGAAAAGCTGAAACTGGAGTAATATCTGGAAAAACTGAGGGCGGGAAGACACAGGAACCTGGAGCGAAGGTAGATCCTAGAGGTGCTGATGGTACCAAATCAGCAACACCTGGATCTGGAATATCTGATGGTGGCAGAAACGCTGAAGCAGGAAAAGCTGACGGCGGAAGGACAGACGAACCTGGAGCCAAGGTAGGTTATGCAGTTGCTGATGGCGGCAAAACAGCAGAACCAAGACCTAGAATAACTGATGGCGGTAGAAAACTTGAACCTGGAGTAAAAGCTATATCTGAAAAAACTGGCTGGGAAAAGTCTGACGAACCTGGAACCAAGGTAGGTACTGGGATTGCTGATGGGGGCAAAACAGCTGCACCTGGCAGTGGGATAGATGATGGCGGCAAAAAAGAGGAACCTGGTGTGAAATCTATTCCTGGAAAAACTGCAGAAGCGGGGACCAAAGTAGCTTCTGGAATAGTTGATGGCGGCAAAACAGGAGCACCTGGAGCTGGTATATCAGATGGAAAGACAACAGAACCCGGAGCCAAGGTAGGTCCAGGAGTTGCTGATAGTCGCAAAAAATCCGAATCTGTGAGTGGAGTAGCTGATGCCGGCAGTAAAGTTGAACCTGGTGTGAAAGCTATTCCTGGAAAAAGTGTCGAACCTGGAACGAAGGCAGCTCCTGGAATAGTTGATGGTGGCAAAACAGGAGCACCTACAGCTAGTATATCTGATGGAAAGACAACAGAACCCGGAGCCAAGGTAGGTTCTGTAGTAGCTGATAGCGGTAAAAAATCCGAACCTGTGGGTGGAGTAGCAGATTCCGGCAGTAAAGTCGAACCGGGTGTGAAAGCTATTCCTGCCAAAACTGTCGAACCTGGAACGAAGGTAGCTTCTGGAATAGTTGATGGCGGCAAAACGGGAGCACCTGGAGCTGGTATATCAGATGGAAAGACAACAGAATCTGGAGCTAAGGTAGGTCCAGGAGTTGATGATAGTGGCAAAAAATCCGAACCTGTGGTTGGAGTAGCTGATGCCGGTAGTAAAGTTGAACCTGGTGTGAAAACTATTCCTGGAAAAACTGTCGAACCTGGAACGAAGGTAGCTCCTGGAATAGTTGATGGCGGCAAAACAGGAGCATCTGGAGCTAATATATCTGATGGAAAGACAACAGAACCTGGAGTAAAGGTAGGTGCTGGAGTTGCTGATGGCGGCAAAAAATCCGAACCTGTGGGTGGAGCAGTTGATGCCGGCAGTAAAGTTGAACCGGGTGTGAAAGCTGTTCCTGGAAAAACCGTCGAACCTGGAACGAAGGTAACTCCTGGAATAGTTGATGGCGGCAAAACAGGTGCATCTGGAGCTGGTATATCTGATGGAAAATTAACAGACCCCGGAGCCAAGGTAGGTTCTGGAGTAGCTGATAGCGGTAAAAAATCCGAACCTGTGGGTGGAGTAGCTGATGCCGGCAGTAAAGTTGAACCTGGTGTGAAAGCTATTTCTGGAAAAACTGTCGAACCTGGAACGAAGGTAGCTCCTGGAATAGTTGATGGTGGCAAAACAGGAGCACCTGGAGCTGGTATATCTGATGGAAAGACAACAGAACCGGCAGCTAAATTAGGTCCTGGAGTTGCTGATAGTGGTAAAAAATCCGAACCTGGGGGCGGAGTAGCTGATGCCGGCAGTAAAGTTGAACCTGGTGTGAAAGCTATTTCTGGAAAAACTGTCGAACCTGGAACGAAGGTAGCTCCTGGAATAGTTGATGGTGGCAAAACGGGAGCATCTGGAGCTGGTATATCAGATGGAAAGGTAGGTCCTGGAGTTGCTGATAGTGGCAAGAAATCCGAACCAGGAGCTCGAGGTGCTGATGGCGGTAAAAAATCCGAACCTGGAGCTGGAGTGGCTGAGGGTGGCAAAAAAGTTGAACCTGGTATGAAAACTATACCAGGAAAAACTGTTGAACAAACCGGCAAAACAGGAGCGCCTGGAGTTAGTATAGCTGATGGAAAATCAACCGAACCTGGATCCAAGGTTGGTCTTGGAGTTGCTGATGGCACTAAAAAAGCAGAAGCTGGAGTAGCTGGAGAAAAGGTAGGTCCTGGAGCTGTTGATGGCGCTAAAAAAGCCGAATCTGGAGCTGGAGTAGCTGATTCCGGCAAAAAAGTTGAACCTGGTGTAAAAGATATTCCTAGAAAAACTGTTGAACCTGGAACTAAGGTGGCCCCTGGAGTAGTTGATAGCGGTAAAACAGGAGCGCCTGGAGCTATTATAACTGATGGAAAAACAACCGAAACCGCAGTCAAGGTAGTTCCTGGAGTTGCTGATGGCGGCAAAAAATTGGAACCTGGAACTGGAGTAGCTGATGTCGTCAAAAAATTGGAACCTGGAGCAGGAGTATCTGATGCCGGCAGAAAAGTTGAACCTGGTGTAAAAACTATTTCAGGAAAAACTGTTGAACCTGGAACGAAGGTAAGTCCTGGCATAGTTGATAGCGGCAAAACAGGAGCACCTGGAGCTATTATAGCTGATGGAAAAACATTCGAACCCGGAACCAAAGTAGGTCCTGGAGCTGCTGATGGTGGCAAAAAATCCGAACCTGTGGGTGGAGTAGCTGATGTCGTCAAAAAATCGGAACCTGGAGCAGGAGTAGCTGATGGTGGCAGAAAAGTTGAACCTGGTGTGAAAGCTACTATACCAGGAAAAACTGTCGAACCTGCGACGAAGGTAGCTCCAGGAATAGTTGATGGCGGCAAAACAGGAGCACCTGGAGCTGGTATAGCTGATGGAAAAACATCCGTACCCGGAGCCAAGGTAGGTCCTGGAGGAGCTGATGGCAGCAGAAAAGTTGAACCTGGTGTGAAAACTATACCAGAAAAAACTGGCGAACCTGGAACGAAGGTAAGTCCTGGCATAGTTGATAGCGGCAAAACAGGAGCACCTGGAGCTATTATAGCTGATGGAAAAACATCCGAACCCGGAACCAAAGTAGGTCCTGGAGCCGCTGATGGCGCCAAAAAAACTGAACCTGTGGGTGGTGTAGCTGATGTCGTCAAAAAATCGGAACCTGGAGCAGGAGTAGCTGATGGTGGCAGAAAAGTTGAACCTGGTGTGAAAGCTACTATACCAGGAAAAACTGTCGAACCTGCGACGAAGGTAGCTCCAGGAACAGTTGATGGCGGCAAAACAGGAGCACCTGGAGCTGGTATAGCTGATGGAAAAACATCCGAACCCGGAGCCAAGGTAGGTCCTGGAGGAGCTGATGGCAGCAGAAAAGTTGAACCTGGTGTGAAAGCTATACCAGAAAAAACTGGCGAACCTGGAAGGAAGGTAGCTCCTGGAATAGTCGATAGCGGCAAAACAGTAGCACCTGGAGCTAATATAGTTGATGGAAAAATATCCGAACCCGGAGCCAAGGTAGGTCCTGGAGTTGCTGATGGCGCCAAAAAACCCGAACCTGGTGTCAAAACTGTACCAGGAAAACCTGTCGAACCTGGATCGAAGATAGCCCCTGGATTAGTTGATGGTGGCAAAACAGGAGCGCCGGCAGCTGGTATCTCTGATGGGAAAACATCCGAACCCGGAGCCAAGGTAGGTCCTGGAGTTGCTGATGGCGCCAAAAAACCCGAACCTGGTATCAAAACTGTACCAGGAAAACCTGTCGAACCTGGATCGAAGATAGCCCCTGGATTAGTTGATGGTGGCAAAACAGGAGCGCCGGCAGCTGGTATCACTGATGGGAAAACATCCGAACCAGGAGCCAAGGTAGGTCCCGATGGCAGCAAAAAATCCGATCCTGGCGCTGGAGTAGCTGATGGTGGCAGAAAAATTGAATCTGGTGTCAAAACTATACCAGGAAAACCTGTCGAACCTGGAACGAAGGTAGCTCCTGGAATAGTTGATGGCGGCAAAACAGGAGCGCCTGGAGTTGGTATCGCCGATAGAAAAACAACCGAAGCCATAGAAAAGGTAGGTCCTGGTGTTGTCGATGGCGCCAAAAAATCCGAACCAGGAGGTAGAGTTGGTGATGCCGGCAAAAAAAATGAACCTGGAGCTGGAGTAACAGATGGCAGCAGAAAAGTTGAACCTGGTGTGAAAACTATACAAGGAAAAACTGTCGAACCTGGAACGAAGGTAGCTCCTGGAATAGTTGATAGCGGCAAAACAGGAGCACCTGGAGCTGGTATAGCTGATGGAAAAACATCCGAACCCGGAGCTAAGGTAGGAGTATCTGATGGCGGCAGAAAAGTTGAACCTGGTGTCAAAACTATACAAGGAAAACCTGTGGAACCTGGAATGAAGGTAGCTCCTGGAATAAATGATGGAGGCCAAACAGGAGCATCTGGAACTGGTATAGCTGATCGAAAAACAACAGAACCCGGACCCAAGGCAAGTCTTGGTGTTGCTGAAGTCGGAGTAGCTGATGCCAGCAAAAAAGTTGAACCTGGTGTGAAAGCTATTCCTGGAAGAAATGTTGAACCTGGAACAAAGGTAGCTACTGGAATAGCTGATGGTGCCAAAACAGGAGTACCTGGAGCTGGTGGAAAAGCATCCGAATCCGGAGCCAAGGTAGCTCCTCGACTTGCTGATGGTGGCAAAAAATCTGAACCTGGATCTGCAGTAGCTGATGGGGGCAGAAAAGTTGAACCTGGTGTGAAAGCTATACCAGGAAAACCTGTGGAACCTGGAACGAAGGTAGCTCCTGCAATAAATGATGGAGGCCAAACAGGAGCACCTGGAACTGGTATAGCTGATCGAAAAACAACAGAGCCCGGGCCCAAGGCAAGTCCTGGTGTTGCTGAAGGCGGCAAAAAAAACGAACCTGGAGCTGGAGTAGCTGATGCCAGCAAAAAAGTTGAACCTGGTGTGAAAGCTATTCCTGGAAAAAATGTTGAACCTGGAACAAAGGTAGCTCCTGGAATAGTTGATGGCGCCAAAACAGGAGCACCTGGAGCTGGTGGAAAAACATCCGAATCCGGAGCCAAGGTAGGTTCTGCAGTTGCTGATGGCGGGAAAAAATCTGAACTTGGCGCTGGAGTTGCTGATGGTGGCAAAACAGGAGCACCTGGAGCTGGTATAGCTGGTGGAAAAACATCCGAATCCGGAGCCAAGGGAGGTCCTCGAGTAGCTGATGGCGGCAAAAAAACAGAACCTGGCGCTGGAGTAGCTGATGGTGGCAAAACAGCACCATCTGGAGCTGGTATAGCTGATGACAAAAACACCCAATCCGGAGCCAAGGCAGGTCCTCGAGTTGCTGATGGTGGCAAAAAAGCAGAACCTGGCGCTGCAGTAGCTGATGGCGGCAGAAAAGTTGAACCTGGTATGAAAGCTATTCCTGGAAAAACAGCCGAACCTGGAAAAAAAGAAGCTCCTGGAATAGCTGATGGTGGCAAAATTGCTCCATCTGGAGCTGATATAGCTGATGGAAAAAACACCGAATCCGGAGCCAAGGCAGGTCCTCGAGTTGCTGATGGTGGCAAAAAAACAGAACCTGCTGCTGGAGTAGCTGATGGCGGCAGAAAAGTTGAACCTGGTGTAAAAGCTATTCCTGGAAAAATAGCCGAACCTGGAAAAAAGGAGGCTCCTGGAAAAGCTGATGGCGGGAAAACAGTACCACCTGGAACTGGTATAGCTGATGAAAAAAATACCGAATCCGGAGCCAAGGTAGGTCCTCGAGTTGCTGATGCAGGCAAGATAGCAACACCTGGAGCTGCTGTAACTGATGGTAAAACAAAAGAACTGGGAGCCAAGGCAGGTCCTGGAGTTGCTGATGTCGGCAAAAAATCCGAACCTGGTGTAAAAGCTATTCCTGGAAAAACTGACGGTGGCAAAACAGCTGAACGTCTTACAAAAGAAGCTCCTGGTAGAGTTGATGGCGGTAAAATCGCAACTCCTAATGTGAAATCTATTCCTGGCAAACCTATTGACAGAAAAACAATGGACCCTGGAGCCAAAGTTGCTGATGCCGGCAAAAATGTCGAATCCGGAGCTGGAAAAACTGGAACTGCTGGCCCGGGAAGATTGCCAACACCTGTCGATAAAACTATCCCTGAAAAATATGTGGGCGCAGCAGCTGGCGATATTGACCAATGCTTAAAAGCTTTAGAAATGTTGAAAAAAGAATTACGAGAAGCAAAGGAAAAACACAACGGAGAAAAAGCAGCATTGGAGAAAAAAATATCTGAAAATCAAAAACTAAAACAACAACTGGAGCAAGAATATGAAAAATACAAATTACAAAGAGAAAAATCTAAGGAACTGAATAAAGAAAAAACGGATTCACGTGAAGCGCTTTTGAAACAAAAAGAAATGTTAGGGCAACAAACTGATTTATTAACTGCATCGAAAGCGGAACTAGAAAAACATCGTGGTGAGTTAATCAAATCAAAAGAACAAATTGCATCTTTAGAAGCGTTAAATAAAAACACACAAGATACAAATAAAAGGCTTAATGATGATATTAAAACAAAACAACAAGAAATTAATTCTTTAAATGATAAGATTAAAGAACTTATGAATAAAATGTCTAAACTAGAGGAAAATATGAAAGCAGGTGATTCCGCTGGTACAAAATCTATGGCTGATGAACTCGCCAATTTAAAAAAATCAGTTGCTAATCTTAATGACCAAATAGCAAATAAAGAAGCTGCTATTAAAGAAGCAAATAATAAAATAAACAGTCTAAATTCGGAAAAAGAATCATTAAATAATGAAATTAAACAGAACCGTAAGGATTTAAATAATATACAATCATTAGTTGGTAACATTGAAACACAACGTGGGAAAAATAAAGAACTTGAAACCTTAGTTAAAGATTATGAAAGTAAACTTAATGGTATTGGTAAGCCTATCACGGGTCCAGGTTCAAATCTCCAAGATGCAATCAATGATTTGAAAAAAAAACTTGAACTTGCAGAGAACAAAAATAATAAATTAGCCAATGAATTGCAGCAATCAAAAGGTGATTTAGAAAAACTTAAATCTCAAACTGCAGCTGTAGGCCCACGAGTAGCGTCAGCTTCGACCTCAGGTACGGCTGCTGCCTACAGTCCACGTAAACAAACACCTAGAAATAAAGGTCCATCTCCAGGTATGGCACCAGCAGCAGGAGATGCTATATCATCCTATATAACACCTGGGGTGCCTACAACCTCAAGATCCAATATGGCCGGTGTCAATACTGCAGTTAAGCAGCACGTAAAATCACTTGAACACCGACACTCAAAAAGTTTATTAAAACTTCAGAATATATATGGAGATCAAATGAAAGATTTGGTTTATAGTCATGAAAAAGAAATTAAAGCTTTAAAGATAGGCGAAAAAAATTTGCGTGGTACTTTAACAAAAATCTCTGGTGGTAATTCTGAAGATATCAAAAAATTATTATATGATATTAAAAATGGAATGTGTACATGTAAAAAATCACTTTGTGAAATGACAAAACTTCAAAGAATATGTAGTAAGATAATTGATAAAGGCATTGAATATCTAACGGCTAAAGAATTAACCCATTTGCACGGTGAAGTTTATAAAGCTGGTCTTAGATTAAAACCTGAACTATTGAAGAATTGTGATGAGAAACAAAGGTGTTGTAAATGTACAGATTTTAGTTGCTGTCTTCCACATCTATCAAAAGAAATGGAAAAAAAATTAATTTCTAGAAGTAAAATTATTTTATCATATAATAATTTAAATATATTTTTAAAAAAAATATTTTTTCAGTAATATTTTTAGAGAATGAAGTTGATAAAGCAAATAAAATCTTGCTTCATTTAAAAAATAAATATTCTAGTAATTATTCACCTGATAATTACAAATTTAATGATGACTTGAATGATTTATTAAAGACTTTTTGCTCTGTAATATATATATTTTTTTTTTTAGCTAACTTAAAAAATTATTGTATATATATATATTTTAGGATTCATATCGAAAAACAAGTGGAATACGCTGTCTATCCTGTGCAGATTTAAAGAAAACTCAATTTAGCAGAAAGTGTAAATCAGCCAGATTAATGACAAAGCAAAAAAAACAATGTGATATACCAACTAGAGATTAGAAAAAAATAAGATGCATATCACTGTTAATTATTTTTTATGTTTTTGATGTTTTTGTAAAAAGCTCAATTTTTTGTGTAAATAAATTTTGTATTAAACTTGTATTTTAAATCGTTCTATATAATTAAACGTATTATTTTGTTTTTTACATTTAACTCTAAAATTTTGAAACTGGGAATCATGAGTTGAAATATCGAAAAGCATTTTCACATTATATTCACATGTTTCCTTTTATGGGAAATGGTTTTTGATTTTGGTTATAGATTTACCATAAAAGGCATATTGAGAATCTAAAAAAATTAAGTATAATAAAGTTATAAAAGTTAATAAACCGGAATATTCATGGATATTTGAATGGATCTTTTATTTAAATAAAAATAAGTACCTAAAAATTCGTTGCCCCGATTTTCACATAAATGAGATTAGCAGGCAGCAATTTTAACGAGAGAATGGTAAATCATAAAATATGTTTACTGAGATTATCTCTGATTATTCAATTACGTAGCCCCAGATCTCTTAACTGAAAAACCTATAGATGAATTAATTTTTATAGCCGATAAAATACAAAAACAAAATTTTATGACAAAACATACAAACATTTGTCATGACGTTCAGCATAATTTGTCGGCGTAAATCTCATAACAAAATGTGACGACTATTTTATTACAAAAATTTGTCATGATAATTTCTGGCTGCTCGGGAACGGGTATAGACTTTTTGTCGAATCTTTGGAACTTCACTCGCAATTCGTTTTCGGAACTTCAATCGCAATTCGAAATTACGATACAGAAATAATCCGAACCCATATTTTTTTTATTCAGTCGAAATCGAAAAAGAAATCATTTGTCGTCTTCTCGTATACTCTTTGTTTTTTGTTGCTATTGCTAATGCTAATTTTAGTTATTATTATATTATAAAATATATTTTTATTGCCGGAACTAAAGTAAAGTAAAGAGCACTAGAGTCAAACATTTTTTTTTTAATAAAAATGAATTAAAATTAAACCATATTTAATTATTTCATACGTCTCAAATTGGCAAACATATATAGTGCTAGTGCAGAAAAATAATTTTTAAAATGATAACTTCCATAGAATATGAAGAATGTCTTAAAGACTCTCCTAAATTCAGGTCGGTACAATAATTATGTGTACACATCAATGACAAATTATATTTGTATATATAAAGATTATGACTCAGTTGATTTCTCTAAATTTAAATATATTTTTCTTTATTAATTAATTTTTCTACATGTTTTAATCGGGAAAATCTATGCAATCTAATTTTTAATTTTTTTAGGCAATTTTTGTGCAAAGAAGAATCAGATATTGATCATTTAGAACAGAGATTGGAAAGAATTATAAAAATGTGCACAATTGCTGTTGATTCTGGCAAAGAATATGTAAAAAATCAAAGGTAAAACTCCTTAAATATATAAATAATATAAAATTAAAAGGACTGTTCGTTGATAAAAAAACTACTTGCTCTGGACACCAGAACTGCTTATAACGTTTTTTTTTTATCAAATACATATTTATCCTTTAATCCTATTTTAGAAGGTAGAGTATATAAAAAATTGTTATTGTGCTGTCAAATATATGGATGGATTTAGCTGATGCCATAATTCCACTAAGTATTCAATACAAAGCGTTATGTTATTACTTCATTGCCACGTTCAGATAAAAATATTTTATTCGTTCTGAATTCTTTAATCCACGTTTTTGTAACCATTTTGGAGTTACCAGAATACTACACGGGAAGGCGGACTATTTTATTATATATGTGTATATGAAAATTTAACTACCCATTTGAACTACCTATAAGCTAATTATTTTATAAAATCAAGATTTAAATATAAAATATCTTTTTTTAAACTCTGAATATTTTTCAACAGCAAATAGTGCTGTTCTGAACTAAATTAGTTTTTCTCTCTACGAACAGGAAAAAATTAGTAAACAAATACAAAGCAGCTTAGTATAATATTCTTAAAATCATATAATTTAGTTCTAAAGCTATCGAAAAAAAAATTTATATATAAATATTAATTATATTTCTTACAGTGCGTTTGCCACATCCTTATGGGATTTACAAAAACATTTTTCAAATGATAAAAATGCACATAATGCATTAGGTAAAATAATACATTGTTTTCAGGTATAGTGCATATTTTAGTTATTACTAATCATTTTTGATAAATTAAAAGTTTTAAAAATAATTAAAGGAAATGAACAAATTTCATACAATTCTTTTGGATCAAGCCAGCCGAACAGTATTGAAAAATTTAAGTAGTTTTGTTAAGGATGATATTAATAATGTAAAGGATTATAAAAATCATTTTTCAAAAGTATCAGAAAGCTTTGATAATGCTCTACTCAAAAATGCGCAGGTTTTATTTTGTTGTTGTGATAAAGTTATAGCGTTATGATTTTAATTACAAATATTTTTCAGGCAAGTAAACATAGACCAAATGAAATTCAAGAAGCTGTTAATATTTTAGCTGCAACTAAATCATGTTTTCAACATACAGCTTTAGATTATGTTAATTTTATAACATTATTACAATCCAGAAAAGTTCCATCAATTCTGTCAACAGTAAAATAATTTTATAAATAATATTTTGAAATTTTTCTTCAACCATAATAATCCAATTTCTAAATTAAATAGCTTTTGGATTATTATCAAGCATGTGGTACATATTATCATCAAGGTTCCGATTTATGCAATGATTTTGATGATTTCTTCAAAGGTCTATCCGATGAAATCAATATATTAAGTTGTGATTATCAGCAATTGGAAAAATCAATGCAAGATCGTCATTCCAGTGTAAATAGTTTTAGTGATAATAATACTAATCAAACATCGAATCGTATTGAGGGATATTTATTTAAAAGGAAATCTAAAGGATTTAAAACCTGGTGTCGTCGTTGGTTTTATTTATATGACAATCAATTAGTTTATAGGTAAAATTTAATTAAATTTATATAAATATAATTTTAAAAAATTAATTAAGACCGAATCTTTGAATTCTTTGAGTTATAGAAAACGATCCAATGAGGATACTTATACGGTAATGGAAGAAGACTTAAGAATTTGTACTGTAAGACCATTTAATGATTCTGATCGTAGATATTGTTTTGAAGTAATATCACCTGCTAAGTAAGTAAAAGAAATATTTATTATTATAATTATAATATTTGTGGACATAATTTTATTTTAGATCACATATCCTACAAGCAGATTCTGCTGAGATGCTGCAAGCATGGATTGGCGCTTTACAAAAAAGCATAGGTGCTGCTATTCATAACGAATATCCGAAGAATAGACCAACGTCAGTTTCGCCTGGATCAAATGCATTTAATAATAAAAAGAAAATGTATGTATTAGTTATAGTTGTACGGTTGTACCCAATTATGTTTTATAAACGATAGATTGTAAAACATAATAAAATATTATAAAATTGATTCCAGATATTAAAAATAAATTACACAAAAAAATGATTCGAATTTCGGTTAAATATTACTATATTAATATTAATAGTTTGATATATATTGAGAATAGTATTTAAATTAATTGTGAGGAATAATATCTCTTGATTACAACTTTTATTGAGCAAGTTTTCAACTTTTCATTAAATTAATTAATTAGTGACACGATTATATGCAATTTAAATTATTTAACATAAAATCTTATAAATTTAAATTAACATCAAAAATTTCAAAATTTAATATTTTCGGTTATTGTAAATAGATATATACATATATCACTTGGAATATAAAAATAATATAAAATATTATAGGAAAACTATTCAATTAAGTCTGATATTTTTCGTCACAAATAAATTTACATGCATTATTTTTGTCATACACTTCAAATATTCAATAGTAAAATCGATTTTTTTAATGTTTTTTAGACATTGGGAACAATTTTTAAAAATACCTGGAAATTCGATTTGCTGTGATTGTAAAAGTGAAGAACCACGATGGGCATCAATTAATTTAGGTATCACATTGTGTATAGATTGTTCTGGAATTCATCGTAGTCTTGGTGTACATTATAGTAAAGTACGTTCATTAACATTAGATGCATGGGAACCGGCAAACGTAAAAGTTATGATGGAATTAGGAAATGATGTTATAAATAAAATTTATGAAGGTAATACTAAAGAATATCCAGAAATACAACCAGCTACTGAAAATTGCGAAATAGCCATAAGGGAAGCATGGATTAAAGCAAAATATGTTGAAAAGAAATTCATTTGTAAAATGCCTAAACCAATATTTGATATTGATGGCGGTAGTGAAATGATGGCTGCTATAGATGATAATGAAAATCGGAAATGGGGTGTTAAGAAATTTAGAAGACGTACTCGAAAAGATTCTAGTTCAAAATCAGATAATGATGATGAATCTATAAAAATACCATCAATGTCATTGAATTTATCACGAGAAGATTTAATGATTATAGGTGAAAAATTAAATGATTCGACAATATGTGAAAATCTTGGAATATTAGGTTCAGATCAAGATTCAACAGATGGTGAAGAAGACAATGAAATTGAAGAAGGAAGTTTTTCTACATTAAATGCAAATTATTTATTATATAAATCATCTGCTGTACATAATTTACCAGTAATGTGTATGGCTTTTGCATTAGGCGCTGATAAATTATGGCGTAATATAAATGATTTAAATAGAAGTCCATTACATCAAGCTGTTTTATCTGTTAGTTTTCATTGTGTGTTATTTAAAAGTTTATATAAAAATGTTAAACAAATTAAATATTATTTATAGGGATCAGTAATGGCATGTGAATATTTACTGCTTAATGGTGTACCAATCGATTGTATTGACGATTTAGGTTATACTGCATTGCATTTAGCAACACAAAAGGGCTGTATAGCACAAACATTTTTACTCTTAAAACATAAAGCTCGTTACGATATTGAATCAAAAGATGGAAAAAGACCAATCGATATTGCTGTGGATAAAAGAAATGCGGACATAGTTACACTGTAAATTTTAGATTTTATTCCGGATTTTCTAGATTTTATTTTTATACGATTCTTTTTTTTAGATTACGTTTAACTAGATTAAATGAAGAAATTGGTATGGCTGATGAAGGAAACGGTGAAGATGAAACATATAAAGATGTTATGAAAGATTTTTCAAATTTTGCATCAAATCAACCACGATTATTGCGTAATCGTACCGAAAATATAACCACAACTGAGAATAGTCAAGAATAATGTTGTATAAGAATTCGTATTCTCTCATTTTTTAATTATTTTTTTTTACAATTTATTACATTTATAATTAATACACTGACTAAAGAGTACTATTTTTCAAAAATATATATATATATATACATTATTATTAATTTATTATTTAATTGCATAAAGTTTTCCAAAAACTTCTTTTGTATTGTATACTTTCGTTTCATTTTATTTTTGTTAATTTAGTTCTATTAAGTAAGAAAAACGAATATTACTTAGACATATATACATATATATTAAAATACATCAAATATTCAAGTATGTGTTAGTTGAGGCACTAAATATTTACTTTCAGTTTTCACAAGACTTTAATATATAATCTTTTGGGGACATTTATTATTTTATTTATATAAATATATTAAGAAATTATCTGCAAAGAATTATTGGTATAATGTTGAGAAATAATATAAATATTTTTCTAAAATTTTATATTATTATTTAAAATAATGTTAGTTTTAAAAATAAATAAATTGTTTGATTGATTTAAAATTTTCTGAAAGGTTAAGTTTACTACCTCATACAAAACAATTATTTTTAGCATTTATGCAATGCAATTTATTATATTATATAAAATAAATGTTGTTTGTTATACTCAACTACAATGTTGTTTTGTTTATAGTAATTATTATTATTCAAATATTTTCCTCCATAAAAAAAATACATATATATATAAGAATTCTAAATCAAGTGTTGAAATTAATTATAAAAATATTTTTTATTATGTATAAAAGTACGAAAAGTATTTATATTTTAAGATCAAAGAAACACTTAATTTTATTATGTTAATTATATGGTTAATAAAATTTGTAGTTTTTAATTCAGATTTACGAATAGGTACTGTACTAAACACAAAAATACACCGATTAGTGATAAATTTGAATTAAACATTTGTTTAGTTTTTTTGAAAGTCAAATAAAACTAAAATGTATGTATAACTTTTTTTATTTTTCAAATATTTAAGTATAGATTGATTTATACAAAACATTAATATCAAGATTGTTAAACTTTGTGCCCGCATACAGGAATTTAATGAATTCATAATAAAACTAAAAAATAAATGTATGTATTTGTTGAAAAATAAATTATTAAAATAATTTGAATTTTAGTTTCTTTACAAATTTATAATTGTCTGATACCCGGATTATAAACCATTATTATCTTCACTATTATTAATATGTTGTATAATGTAGTGTAGATGATTGATGAAGTTTTCGATATTTTTTTAATAATGATTTCGTTTTACTATTCTGCAGATTTAATTTTGTTCATCTTCTTCCTATTATTTTTTTTTATTACTTTTTAGTCTTCTTGTAAAAGCTAGTTGTGAGTAGTGTCTTAAAATAAACTTTGCAGCCTCATAAACTGACGGTTGTAATTCGTAGTAAAATCATCATGAAATAGTTGGTTATGGTAATTTATTCAATGTCTTTATTTTTAGTCAAGGTAATTTTCAAAATTTAGTTATATTAACAAATTTACCTTGATTCTGGGCATTACATATAATCCGACAGTTTTTATAGTTTGATTAGTTAAGTGAATGCGTATAGATTATACTTGTAGCTAATATCATGCAATTACTAAAATCAGTTAATTTCCATCTCTACGTTAGTTACATTAGTTATTTGTATAGATTTTCGTGTAAAGTATCGTCAAAAAAATATTTATTTTAGGCTGTGTAAATATGCAATCAATATGAATTTTATATTTTAATTAAACTATTTTGCAAATTAAGCTGTTATGCAGCTTAATATGCAGTACACAATTAATTTTATTGATAAATTAATTATACATTTAAAGTTATTATGACTAATTTATTAATTTGTTTCTGTTTTCATTTCTGATTTAATTTTTGTAGAATGTACTGCAGCTGTGTGTCTCTTTAATGCACTTTTATCATTAAATTTTTTTTTACATTCATAACAATCATACGATGTCCCTGTATGTAATAGTAGATGTCGGCTTAATCCAGATGCATGCATGAAACTCTGTATTGTAAATAGATTTAATATTTTTAAATTAAAAAAAAAATACTATATATATACCTTTGGACATAGAAAACATTCGTGCAATTTAATAGATGGATTTTCGGTATGTTTTGAATTAATATGATTTTGCAGGACTTGTTTTTGGACAAATGACTGATTACAATGAGTACATGTAAATGGTTTTCGTCCGGTATGTAAATGCATGTGTCTTTTAAGAATCTCTCGCTGGATGAATTTTTTACCGCATTGCTCACACTCAAAAGGTTTCTCGCCTGAAATTATAATTTAAATTAAGCTTCATAGAATAAATAGTAAAACTTTTAATTATCGTAATAATAAAACTTTTAATTACCTGTATGAATTCTTGTATGCCGATCCAAAGAACTGTAACAGAAAGAAAAAACATATTGTAAATAATATATTCTTTATACTATATATTTAGGTGAAATTATTACAAATACATTTTTAATCGATTAAAATTACCTCTTGCAAGCGAACCATTTTTTACAATAAACACAACAATACTGTTTATTTTTCAAATGAACACTAGTGTGACGTTGTAGCAAAAGACGTCTGGTAAATGATTGTGGACAAAGCGAACATTTAAATATATTTAAATTTAGACGGCTAGCCTTACGAGTAATAGTTTCACTATCATCACTATTAGCAGTATTATAAACTTCCATTTCAATAATATTACCATCTTTTGTAGAAACTTTTGCATGTGTAATCTTTCTAGGGGATTTTGAAATTTTCTGATTTTGCAAATTAAGCTGTTCTGACAATAAAAGAAATTATCATAATAAAGTAAATTAGGTAATAAAATTTAATTATATACGTTATTTTTAACAATTTGATCTTCTTTTGATAAATTTACTTCAGTATGTTCATGTGAAGTAACATTATTGGTTTGATGATTTTCAATAGATACTTCAAGACCTTCTATATCTTGTAACATTCGATTCATTTCTTTTTCTGCATCATTACTGCTATAATTTTTACATTCTTCCTCGTGGTCTTCGTATTCACTTTCATAATTTTCTTCCTGAATATCATATTCATTTACATTTATATTATTTTCATTTTCGGGATTTTCTACAACAAATATTAATTCACTATCTTCAGAGTTTTCATCAAACATTAATACATTCTTTTTTTTAATTTCCGAATTTTCGCAATTATATAATTTTGAAGACAGAGTTTCATTAAAATTTTTATTTTGACTGGGACCAGGTGATGGCACAATATTTGTGATCAAACTAATATTTGGACCAGGTGATGATATCTCGACATTTGTAATTGTAGTTTTAGTTTGATTTTTTAGCATTATGAAATTTTTAAACTCTTCTAATAAACGATTAGTTTCTTCAAATTTCGCATTTTCATATATTTCCATTTCACGGATTTTTCTTTTTCCCTCACAAAGTTTTTTCTCTTCATTCTCAAAATTTGATATAAATTTTAGTGATTCTTCGAATTCTAAACTTTCTTCTTCTTGGTCATCTTCGTTTGGCTGAAACACTTTACTTTTCTTACCACTGTTTATTAAACGAATGTGTTTCCTAAGTTTAGTATCTGAAAGTTGACATCTAAAAAATATTCATATGCATTTAAATTTAATTAAAAATAGAAAACTTAAACTGTTACCTTTTCCGAAACATGTAGGACCTTTCTAGCTGGACCCGACAATTCTGGCATATTAAATGTGGCAAACTATCACCACTTTGTACCTATGATTAATTATTATATATATTTATTCTACTAACAATCATTTAATAATAAAAAAATTACCTCCAAAGAAGTAGTGGTCATTATTCGTAACGATAAATTTGGTGTTTTGAAAATATCAATTGCAGCTGAATTTTCTTGCAAACACAATCGACATATTATAAGTAAATTTGGATATGGATTTATTTCCATATCATCTATTAAATACTGTTGTGTTTATGTTAAGGATTTCCTTTATTTATCTATAAAGTTCAATTAAAAAATTGAATAAATTCGTAAATAATAATATTGACAGCGTCTTTCGTCAGTTTCAGTTTCAGTTTAGTTCTAACACTAAAAGGTTTTTGTTTTAGTGGAATGAAAAGAAGTGAAACACAACAGAGATATAAAGGCTTCCCCAAATCGGCGGCAGTGGCACGATTTTTTGCCGCAAAATTTAATTACATGGCGGCTTATAAATGTGCCACAACGCGATTCCGTGTGGTTTTACAGCGTTTTTTTGCCGCAAATATCCATACAAATTTTTTCCGCTAAAAAAACGCGGTAGGCAGCGTTTTTTTGTGAGAATCGCAACAAATGTCAAAAATACTTTTAATAAATATTAATATTTTTGTAAAAAACCACAACACACTTTGTTGTAAAGAAATATTTTTTGTGGAAAATTATATTTTTAAGAAAAAATTTCATTAAGAAAACCTTCAATATATCATTAAGCAGTCTTGTTTAACTTTAAAAAAATTTTATTCATAAAGAAAGCAGGAGAAAGGTTCGGCATTTTCCTCTGTCAAGTGTCAACCACTCCATATATTTTTCTTTATGAATTGTTGCAGAAAAACATTAAATTTTTCGGAATTTCCTTATTCTTTCTGTAATTTTTCGATAAAAATATACGAATTTTGCACATTGGGATCATAAATTGTATTTACTATCCCAAAACACAATAAACATACCTTTTCAAAATAACACGCTGTGCAACACGTTGCATAATGTATGGACGGCTTTAGGAATATGTCCAATACATTTGGTTTTTACCCTCAATGACATAGAATCGTTTCGTTTCCGTATGAGTATTACTTTTTCGTATCACAAAATGGTTCGTAAAATAAATGAATAGATGACTCCGTCTTTTTATAAAAATGGTATTGGGGTGACAGCTCCTGTATGTTTTGAGCTTTATTTACGCCTAGCATAACGCCGACCGTGTTTTTGTGTTACATTATATTTCACAATCATATAATTTATGAAACGTTTACAACAAACGAGACGGGACGGGAATGAATAAGTAGTTACGACGAAGATAGCAGTTTTTTATTGCGGAAACTATCACCTTCACCTATCATTTACCATCGTTCCTGTGTCAGTGTCCAAGTAATATAATAGAAAAGAATAAAACTGCGTTTTTACTTTACTTGAACTATAAATAGTGAAAAGAAGTATTATTTTTAGGTGCACTAAGATCTTGATCTGGTAGTTGTCTTTAACATGACTCTGCAATCCATCAAATATAATGAAGGAAAATTGGAAATTTTGGATCAACTATTGCTACCAGGACAATCAATTTATATACCCGTTAAAGGAGTAGAAGATGGATGGAAAGCTATAAATAAAATGCAGGTATGATAAAAAATAAAGTATTTTTATAATCTTTCAAATTTATAAAGAAAGAATGCATATGTAATAAGAGTATACATAATGTTATTTAATTTAAAAATATAATACTGATGTGTATTGTGTAACATTGAGTTAGTAAGAAAAACATTTTATATTAAAATCAAGAAAATGTGCAAGGGAAGGGGAAGGGGGCTTTGACTGACAAATAATATCTTTATCACTATTTATTACATTATTGTATTTGAAATAGTTTATAATATAAAATATGTGATATTTACATAATATAGGTCCGTGGAGCACCAGCTATTGCCATAGTCGGTTCATTATCTTTAGCAGTTGAAATATATCCAGAAGAATTTGAATCGAAAAATAGATTACGTCAGGAAATCGAAGGAAAATTGAATTATTTAGTATCAGCACGACCGACAGCAGTCAATATGAAAATAGCTGCAGATGAATTAATTACAGTAGCAAATAATTTATCACAAGACGAAAATATTTCGGTGGTTGATATGAAAGAAATGTAAGTGTAAAAAAGGCGAGAAATTACATTTGAAAAAAGAAAACGAAATTTTTAATTTTAAGATTTTTAAAGACAATTGAAGCGATGTTGGAAAAAGATATATTAGATAATAAATCAATTGGAAAATATGGTGCAAACGCAATTTTAAATAATCATACCAATGATGGAGCAATTCGATTATTAACTCATTGTAATACAGGATCATTAGCCACAGCTGGGTATGATTGCATTCAATATTAGTTTTGATAAAGCTAAATATAAATTAAATTTGAATTTAGTTATGGCACAGCTTTGGGAATTGTACGGAAATTATATGAATTAGGAAAATTGGGTATGAATAAATATGACCGCTACCTACATAATATTAAATTAATCTTTTTTTATTTTTTGAAGATCATGTTTATTGTACGGAAACTCGCCCTTACAATCAAGGAGCTAGATTGACTGCTTTTGAACTTGTACATGAAAAACTTCCAGCTACATTAATATTAGACAGGTTTATTATTTTATCATATTAATATATAAGCGTATTATTAAAAAATATTTTGAGCAGACAACGATTTTGTTTTAAAAAAACGTGGAAACTGGATAAAGAATTTATATAAAAAGTATATTCAATCAAAAGGCACCACTTAATTTTACAGAGCCCGTTGTCTGTTCGAATTTCGAATGTATAAACTATATATAAAAATTGTGAATTATTTTAGTTTTGCTGATTAAATATTTGCACTAATTTGATTCCGTTTATGTTTAAATTATTGTTTTATGTAAATCTACTTTTTTAAGATAGATATTTAAAGGTTTAACCACAAACAAATAATAATCAGATATAGCACGTACACACTGAACAAAAAAATGCAAATTTCAAAGATAAAAGAAAATTATCCAGGAATTCGAATCCGGATAAACTATCATTCTGAATCCTACATTAAACTTTAAAAACTCGTCATTTATTCTAAAGAACTTACAATTATTGAGTTTGAATAACTATCATTTAAAATAATCTTACGAAATATATTTTTACAATTAATTTTTAATTTATTTTCAGCATGGTAGCTGCTTTAATGCGATCAAAACATATTGCCGCTGTTGTAGTTGGTGCTGATAGAGTAAAAATATTTACAAAATAATTTAAATAATTTTTATAAGTATTTAAAATATTTTTTTAGGTGGCTGCTAATGGAGATACTGCAAATAAAATCGGAACATACCAAATTGCTGTAATTGCCAAACACCACGGTGTACCATTTTATATAGCAGCACCATTAACTTCCATAGATTTAACAATTCCAAGTGGTGATCACATTAACATTGAAGAAAGACCAAAAAAAGAAATGACTCATATAGGAGAAAATCGAATAGCTGCACCAGGTAAATTAAAATCCAGAATTGATATTTAATGTTGCAAACTATAAAATATGAGTCAATATGAGCATACTTTTTGTATTTTGTTGAACGATAACGATTAATGGTTGCAGATCTTAAATACCTGGTCAGATAATTAAACTTCCAAATACTCTGTGATCTTTGTTGGATTCACCGTGAATGACATTTTTGAAGTAAAATATTACTATACTAAATATTTTTTGTTCGAGTGTCATAAGAGTACATCATTTTAATAGTTTTAAAAATCATTTGATAGTAAATTACTCAAAAAATTACATATTTTATTCTAACCGTTAAACGTGTTTTAATAGCTTATTAGACAAAAAAAAACCAGTAAATTTACTAATACCTTGTCAACTCAGTAGTAGCGGTTATTTAATCTTACGTTTTAGTAGTTAATTTATTCTTAAAATCTTTGTAATAATTACACAAATATTTTCGAGAAATTTTGTTAACAAATAAAATATACAATATTTTTTAGGAATAAATTGCTGGAATCCAGCATTTGATGTAACACCATCTGCATTGATCACTGCAATCATAACAGAAAGAGGAGTTTTTAAACCAGAAAAATTAAGTGAAGAATTAAAAAAATTAAGAAAATTTCTATAAAATCCATTTACATGTGTCCTTAAAAGTCGATAAAAAAAATTGTATTGTGATATCAATAATCCTTTTTGAAGAATATCTACAATAGTTATAAATGTTTTTTTTTTACAAAATCAAAATGTTTACATGAAATTAGTTTTTTTTTTTTTAAAATATATAAAAATTAATGTATTGTGTAATAGAAAAATAAAATTATGAATAATTTTTTGTAATTATTTTATATAAAAAAAAATATCTAATACTTTTAATTTCTATATTATTACGCATAGGTATAATAATTTTGGCTTTTGCAAATAAGTCAAGTAAGTAATATTAATTTAAAGTTTGTTAATATCTGCCAAGTAAGTGAAAAATGCCAATCAGGAGTTTCTTTGCGAAAGAGTTTAAATTATTTGTATAGTTATTTCAATCAGGTAAATGAAAAAACAAACAGGACAGTATGTTGAATATTTGTGTTTAGTAGATATAGTAGAGTATTTAAGAAGTGTAGAATCAATTAAGGCAGCTCAAACTCTATTTACTGATTAAAAAATAGAAATTCAAAACTAGGAAATCAGGATTTTTATTGTCCTATATGTATTTTGCCATATGCAATATTATTTTGAAAAGTTACTATGATTATCTGACAATATTTTGTAGCAGATCTGGAAAATAATAATAAAGCAATGCTAAACCTGAAACTATGGTAAGTATTTAGTGACCTAAAACAAGTAGTAGATTTGCCGGCATAGACATATGTGTGCGTATTATTTTAAATAAAATAATTTTTTTAAATACTGTGTTTTTAAATATTTAGAATTTCAATTATATTATTCATGACCATGAAGTTATATGAATAATAGATTAGAAATATGATTTAAATAATTTATAAATATTCTTTAATATGTAATAAGGTCCATGTTAAATTGATATATTTGCCTTTTTTCCAAATGCTGAATACTTATTGACTATTTAAGAACTTCAACAAAACATGTAATCATGTCATAGCTGTATGAAATCCACCAAACGAAAAAGATACACGATAAAAACTAATTCTAAAATAACCTCATCTATGCTAGGGATCACGAGAATGTGTGGTTGCAATTGCAAAGCTGTACTAAAGTGCTACTTGGAGATTTCGCCAGTCAACCAACCAAAACATGTGTAATTGTTATACTAATTATCTTTTTAAAAGGGGATTTAATGTAAAATCCTTTCGGTACACACATTCGCATACGTTAGTAGTTGGTATATAACATAAGTTTCTTCATATCGACAACTTCTTCAAATTTATTATTTTTGTTAAATAAATTGATGATATTTATCTATTTAACATAACCTCTTTAGTATTCTAAGATCTTAAGACATAAAATCTTAAAGTACTCAAATGCCTGTAATTAAATTGGCATCACCGAATTTATTATAATTTTTATTTATATATATACATTTTTAAATTCGACATTTTTTATTTAATTTTAAATAGGTATACTAAACCGTCGAAAATCAAAAATACATACCACAGTGTGAGGGTGAATATAAACTTCAATATATATGGGAGTACATTGTACATATAAACACAATTTTCGTGAATCTGTATATATACAAAATCAAAATGTTATATATACAAATATCATATGTATTTTTACATATGATATTTTTAAATCTTCAAACTTAAACACATAAAATACACAACCAATTTAATTTAGTACACTTAAATACTTCGTACTGTATTCATAAGTATAAAAAAAAAAAATAGTAAAAAAGATGCGGGATTTGTTACAATTTTAAATAATATTATTATATATACATTTGAAAAAAAAAATATAAAGACATAATAATATAATATAATAACCATAAAAATAATAATTTTTATTATAATATTATATATATATTAATTGTTTAAATATATATAAAAATATTTGTGAAAAAATATTTATGATAAATAATATATTTTATAATAAATTTCTTTATTTGTGTAATAAATATAAAATATAAAATGAAATCATATAAAAAAACATTTTTGCAATGAACGAATTAAATAAATGATTTTTAATTAGTATTCCAAACAACATCAAATATTTAGTATTTATGCAAAATTTCGGTTTACGATTTAATTTTTTTTTGATTTTCTGGAAAAAATTACATTTTATGTAAAATATTTTATTCATAATCTTCAAAGACATTAAAATCATTATAAAATTATTAAAAAATATAAATTCCTCGTACATAATTATAAAATCAAAAATAATTTTTATATTATGTTAAAAAAAAAAGATATCAATCATAATTTTATTTCGGTTGTAAATACAGACAGACTGAAAGACTGATTTAAACAATTATTTATATTTATAATTAATTTGTATTATGTTCTAATTTTAAAATATATATAAACATTTGTTGACCTGAAAATTATTTAGAAATTACGTTCAAATTATAAAAATTTAATTACGAAAAAGGAAATAAAATTAAAATATATTTTAATTATATGATTTTGTAATACATATACTAATTATCATATGGTTTCAATATATACAGACAATTAATTCTATTTGAATTTAAAATTTTAGTTAAATGGTAAATATTTATATAAAGTTTTATTTTTATTTAAAATTTAAAATAAATTTAATTGCAAAATCAAATAAGTATATACTAAATATATATTTTACTATATATATATATATATATATATATATATATACCTATTTGTAAATTGTCTGGGTAGGGTACATAATATCGATTGAGAAAATATCGTCGAAGAAAATATGGACTGAGAAAAGTGAATTAAGGTTTCCCTGGCTAATACAGATTACGATAATAGAAGTAAAATTGTAGTAATTACAATGTATTAATCAAATAAAAGTAATCGGTCAAAAGTAATATTAATTAAGAAATTATAAACAGTAAAAATACTGATACTGAAGTATTTCCAAGGACATAATCAAAATTTCTGGAAAAACCCAATAAATCTTTTTCCTGATTTGTTTAAAGATTTTAGATCTTTTCGTTTTATTCGATTTTTTTTTTTTTTTTACATTTAAGTCTGTATTTAGTGAAATATTTCTTAATTCGGTATTTTGTACACATTTTCAGCTAGTCTAAATTTTCTAATTCGACTTCTTTTTATAACGATTTATAAAATATACAAAGTTCATTTTTTATTTTAGATTGTGATTAAATATTTTAGATTTCAATTGTGTGGGATGCTATTATAAATAATATTATGCTATAATATTATGTTTATATATATATTTTTATTTTATTTATATATTACATATTTTATATACAAACAAAAATTTTATAAAATATTATGATATTTATGATCGTTTCTCTTAAGAATTTGAGATCGGTTTTTATGTTGTTTTATGTATGGAAATTCTTCTAGTAAAAATGTAAATTAATCGATTTACAAAATTTTTGCTAATAATATGTTAATATAATAATGAAATTCTGCTTAAAATAACAGTCTGACTTGTATTACGTGGAATTCATAAACAAAATTATTAAAATGATTTAATACAAAAAAAAGTGCATTATATTTTTTTGGGTTGTCTGTGGGTTGAATCTGAAAATAAAAACCTTGCTTTCAATTAGTTATTATTAAGAATATTATATTTATATACAATAAAAATGTATATACTTATATTAAAAACTGTGTATTTAAAAAAAAAGACTTGAAAATAATAGAAATTATAGAACCATTATAGCCTCTAGTTGTCTTGCACTTATTTTCTTTGTGTATTAGATCATATTTATTCCGAATTTCAATCATTTTTCTTTGGCGACTTAGACTACGCTTAAGAATTCTACTTACAAATAAAAAAAACTGTTTTTTTAATGTGATCGAATTCATTAAATTTATAACAAATTTTTTACATAATCAGAATATATAAATAAAAAATACTTTTAGTTATGCACAGAACACATTGCAATAGGTATGAGTATTCAGTATTGTAACTTGTAACTAACAAAAATAAATTTTGTTTGTACTTAAATGATAATATAATTATCATTACTCGAAGATCGTGTAAAAAATATGTTCATAATTTGTGATAAAATTTCAGTACAAAAAAAATATGTTATACAATTACTTAAAATATATTTATGTATCTTATTAAATCCCACATTTATTATTACATTGAATTATGTATGAATCATTAACTATTTCAATTACCTTATTGCCTTAAAAGTATGATTGAAATATTATTTTGTTTATATATATTCATAAATTTGTATATGATATGACAAGGTTAAATTTATAAGAAGTTTCGTAAATATATTTAATTCGGTTGTATATTTATATATTTTTGTAAAGGGTGTTTCATCTGATGTAAGATATACTCGTTCGTTATTACAGTTTTTAACTTTTGAGTACTCTCTGTTTGACCAAGATGAAAATGGCATTATATACAAATCTATCAATTATTATTGAAACACCCTGTATAATACATACAGGCAAAAATTGAAAAATATATATTTATATCATATTAAGAATATTTATACTTAATTAAATTGAATTTAATATCAATTTGAACATATACAAATAAAATTCACCCTATTAAGGGCTAGAATAAATTCAGCTTTAAATGAGCCATTTGTAATTTTAAGAGTGGTAAAAAAATACTAACTATTTGCTGACAATAAATATCTCATTATTAAGCCATTATCTTGTTTCAATTATTATTTCTTTACTATAAAGAATCCATATATAAAAATGGTTATAGTAGGTACAAATTGCAATGAAATGTCACGCAACCTCTTTGGGGAGATCAATGGCTGTAACTCCAATAAGTGATATAGCCCTCTAGTTACTGTTATAACTTTAATTGTAGATTTTTATTCTGACTGATTTAAATTATAACTTTCCCAAATAAATCCTAGTAAGTAGTAACTTATTCTTATGTAGTATACGATAGATTACAATTTTATTTCGTAAAAACGAAACCTAAACATTATTTATTAAAGTTTTAATAATTTTTTACATATACTATAAAAACAATTACCAAAATTTTATTAAAAACCATTCTTTTATATTTCCATTCAACATTTATGTCTCTATCTTTAAATATTATTCTCACATTTAACTATATTTGCAATTCTTGGATTGTTGTCTTGTCTGCCAAATCATTGAATTTATTGTTGTAGAAAACATATTTCCCAAATATAGATAAAAATTTATATGTCGAACTGAAATTTGCATTTAAAAATGTTGATAATCATGTGGGGATGGGCACCTCTTTAATTTAATTATAAGAAGTTTGCGAGGTTTTTCTGAATTTTATTATATCAATTATTTATTATTATTATTTACTGTCAATCCATACAATTTTCTTTTTTTCTACTCCTACAGTTTTTAAATGATTATATATTATATATTTGGAGAAATGAAAACAGTAAAGATAAATATTAAAAACCTAACACGGAACCGTTCTTCATCCGGCGGAAGTAACAATTAAAAAAGCAAAATCCAAAAAGAGGCAAACATAAGAATATATATAAAAAAAAGAATTCCATATTAATTATTCCAAACAAGAGGCTTAAAATGTCCGTAGGTAAGTACCCAAAATTTTTTTTACTTATATAATATAATTTCTATAAAAATATAAAATAGATTTTTAATTTTGTATTGGTTTATATATAATAAAAGACGCGGGTATATAAAAAATATATAAAAAAATATTTAAATATTAAAGGGATAGCGACATTTGATATTATTCTATACGTCTACTATTTATGCTTTACGTTTTGATTATGTATACGTACTACATATTCCATCAAAACAAACAAATTATTATCAATACATTATGTAACAGCAAAATTAGACGAATTTTTTTTTTGATACTGCTGGAGATTGTTCGAAGCAAAATGTATTCCAAAACTTCTCTATTTTGAAATAGTATTTTCCATAGTTTGATATAACCAAGCATCGGTATTAAAATGTGCATGCAAATTTATTGAAGCATAATTTATTATTACATTGTTTTATTTAGTCACCAGAAATATATTTTCTAATTAGGTAAAATGTTTAATATATTTTATCAAAGCAATTATCTTGTGATAATATAACTAAAACTCTTCGTTTATACTATAAATTAAAGCCATAGTTGAAACTTATTTTGAAGTTAAATTAACATATTATTTTTCTGTAGTAAATTTGACAGCGTATTCTATATACGATATTATTAATTTTCAAGCAATTTCATACTATAGTACTTTATCCGTCTCCTTATTCTTCGGATCTAGATAGTCTATATCTACAAGTCTCTATATAGTTAGTCCTCCAAGATTTTAGTTCTTTAATCATAAGTATTTTTCAGGATAAATGCTCTTAACTAAAAGCCTGACGAAGTACATAAATAACTGTATCAGAGATTTAGTTGTCAATCTCATACTAATTGCAGAATTGCACATGTTTAATTATATTTTCAAGAATGTTAATTTTTGTAACAAAAATAGAAAATGCAGTAAAAAATATAAAAATTTAGATTTACGTAATGCATGAATTTGTAGATGACCTTTTAAAGATACCACACTTAAATAATAAATATATATTTCTTAATTTATATTAATTAATTTATTAACTTTTACTTTTAGTCCATAGTATCATTTGGTGTTGGTCCGACAATAAATAGGACCATTTGGCATCAAAAGAAACTTTTGATCCATATACAATTTATAAGTCGAAAATTCATGCTATTTAATTGCCACACGTTTTATTGTATCAAAAATGCTCTCTCAAAGTCGACGAATGTTATGTATAGTGATGAGTTCCACTCCACAGATTGTTCTACTATTAGCTTTAATGTGTTTGACTGGTCTATGCAACCTCTATTCTTCCTAAATCTAGCCTATTCATTTCGTAGAGAATAATCGATTCTGTCTTCTATCCGGGAGAGACCTATAAGAGCTAGGACTTTACTGACTGTATTCAATATCGTGATGCTTCTCCAATTTTTGTAATCTTTTAGGTCTCCTTTCTTTGGCAGCTTGATGATTATGCCTTCTTTCCAGGAGGATGGAATTCTCTCTCTTGTCCATATCTTTTCCCGGAATGGTCGAAGAACTTTAATACTATATAATGATAATGAAAAATCTCTGTAATTTTTATAAAATTCATAATATAATGTACTAAAGTTGCTTTTGTGACATTCAATTTAAATATCGCAGCAAACTTAAATAATCATTTTTAAAAATTACTAATTTTTATATCTAATATATTTACAATTACTATAATTATTTCATTTATCATTTGATATTTTTGTAGGTTGTAGACCAAAATAAATTTTTGAAGATCAATAAATTTAACAAAACTAATATTAAGTTCAGTTCGTTGATTTTCAAAATATAAAATTAGATTTATTTTATCTAAATATTTTAATTTATTTTCTAAAAATAATATTTTCCCAATCACCCTTCAGATTTTCAAAAATATTGTATTTTGGTTTAGCATTTTTTTTTTTTTTTTTAAATATAATATAATTTGTATATATAATTTTGTTTTTGGTTGCTGTACCTAAAATAATAATATTATGTTTAAAAATATATCTTATAGATACGTCCGATTGTGTATACCCTGATGAATCTTAATTGATAATTTTTAAATAAAGGAAGGGCCTGAATTACAAATGTATATATTTATATTTGTGTATGTTTATGTATATTTCATACTTCATACAAGAATATAACTTACTTCCTATCTAAAAATTTTTTATGTTGCTCAGATGGCGTATATTTTGTTTGCGTTGGATGATTTACGTTTGCGTGTAGGGACAAAAGCAAAAAAAAAAAAAATCTGTTGTAATGTGCATATATAATATATGAAAAGGTATATAGAATGTTTCCTTCCCTTTATATAAAACGTTTTTTTTACAATTTTGTGAATGAACATAATAGATTGTTATAAAAAATATTAGCTCGAAAAAAAAACAGTTCGACAAAAAACATATTTTCGGAAAAATTATGATAGAATTTTGTAAAAAAAAACATAGTTAACCTTAAAATATATGCACCACTGTTAATAATTATGTTAATTAAAAAAAATATATATTAATTATTTTAAATATTAAGATTTGAAATTCATTTTCCTTCTGGTTTGCTTTAATTCATTAGGTTATATGATAATCATTCAAGAAATTGATAAATCTTGTTAAAACTATTTTAATAGAGTCCTATCTCGAATATGAAATTCCCATAACAATCTATTCAATATCAAAGTTTCTTTATGAAAAAGATTCTTATCCTTGGGATCAGTTAATTCGGCAAAATTCGTTGAGTACAACTTTACCCATAAGTATTTGTACCTGGGATCGGGTGCCACTCACATCGACACAGATGACTCCTGAAGATACATTAAGATCCGGATTACCCGTAACGTGGCCCGTATCGAAACCTATGACTTTACTATACTAGTCCCTCTATTTGTAGGCAGTATCAAGTTTTAATTTTATGATACAGAGAGTAAATGTTCCCAGATTTTGTGAAGTATCCTTATTTCTGCTCATATCTACCGTTCTTTAAGCGTATATTCTTGAGCTATATTGAGCGTATATTCTCTTATTATCGTTAAAATGCCCTGTTTCTTATTTTCTTAGTGAATCCCCTTATTAAATAACCTTTATCATACTAACTAAATAACTGGTTATAGGTTATAGTATGATTTTACTAATTCAAAGTTTTCTATTTACATTTGCGATTTTAATTGGCGATATGTCCTCCTCGAGCATTGTGACACTGTTACAATACCACATCGTCATTTTCTGTATTCATTACTAATATAAACTAATTTAAGAAATTTTATTAATCATTTCTTCGAAATATTTGTTAATCGAATTTTATTTTATCGAAAAAATTGTTTAAATAAATATTATTGTTTTTTTTTTTTTTTTTGTTAATTCTTCATACAATATTGCACATATGAGGCACATAAGCGATTGTTTATGTTTACAAATTTTATTGCCTGCCTGAAACATATTAGCTATAGCTATATAATATCATATAGCAAACGCGTATAAGACAAATAAGCAAAACTGTCTCGATGATGGTTTGTGTTCTTTGATGGAAATCATTCAGTTTTTAACATATTGAGAAAATACAAAATTTATGTATACAATTTTTTAAAATAGTTTTTAGTGTATATGTGTAATCGTTGTTAGCATAAATATCATATATTTTGTAAGCAAGTGCACTATGAGTTTTTTTGTTGTTTTGGAATGGCAGTTTATTGTTGAATGTGAAAAGCGGAAGATCGTGTAGTAGTGAAAGTTATTTATGAAATTTCAAATAAAAACAATAATATGTTTATTATATTTATTTAAGTGAAAATTCTTTTAAAAAAAAAATAACAATTTTATTTAGCAAAGTTTTTTTAATATTATACAAAATAAATAAAATTAAATTATTTGTTTTTACTATAAGAATATAAATTAGATTTCTAGTCAAAATGTATGTTAATGTGGATAATTCGTTTGTGTCTGGTAAATTAATAATATTCACAATATTTTCTATATAATAATAAGTTAATAGTAATTTAAAAATTCATAATAATTTGAAAATAATAATTATATTATGCACTAAGAAGGATTTTAGCCTAGATTAGGGTAAAATCCGAAATATTTTTGGAAAATCCGTGGTATGTACCGTACCTACCGATTATTTAATGACTCGTATGGAAACAATTATAAGTCCTGGATAGAAAGGACTAATATATTTTGTTACCACACGGTTGTTGTCAGCATATTTTTATTCGACGACTCTCACTAAACAAGCCTTATTACCGCCAACCCAAAATATACTATTCATTTCGGGTATACCACAGGCTAACTGAGCTTCATAATCGAATTAATTCGGTATTTCCTTACATGCCTTTATTGATATCGAACCTAGCTAATTCTGGCTATAGTTATCTTTGCAAGAATTGATAAAGTATTTTGATTTACTATAATTTTTAGTAATTTCTAGTAATTTTAAAGAAGTGTAAAAATTAAAAAAATTCTTAAATCAACAAAAAATTTGTTTAAAATAAATAATTCAATAAAATTATATTATATTTCTAAAATATATTTTATTTCATTTACAGATAATCCATATTATTTTTACAATGATAACAACAAATCACCTAAAACACCATCATCCGATTCAACAAATAAAGTATTTTCATTTTTCAAGAGACGTAACTCAACAAAAGGAAGTTCAACTAGTAGTAACTGTTCAAAAGCATCTGCTTCAAATCAAATAAGATCAATTAATTCAGCAACATTAAGTACAGATGCAACTGCATTGTTGGGTAGCCCTCGATGTAGTTTAGGTTCTTTGGGATCAAATTCAGGAACATCATTTTTACAAGTACATATACATATATTTTTTTTTGTTAATTTACCTAAATTGTCATATACGCAACGAATGAATTATATATGTAAATTAATGTACTGAATTATCTTTCTTTTTCTTTTTTGTTAATATTATAGAACTTTGAAACCCAAAACGGAAATAATACTTTAAATTCTTTGTATAGACGACCCAATAATATACAACGTGAACGTCTTGGATCATTTAATGAATCTGTTACATATCATATTGAAAATGATGATGTTTTTCTACAAACCGCAAGGTAAGTTATACATATATAAATATTATGATTTATAAATATATTTTATATATTTTTGTTTTTTAATATACATTAATATTCTAGGTCACAGAAAACAAAAACTTTACCATCAGAATCAGGAAATCGACGTCATTCAATTGGAAATTTAATGAATCGAAATGAACGTCAAAGATGTCCATCATTTTCTGATGAAGTACCAAAAATGGTTGCACCAAAACCACCAATAGTGACACCTACTAAATATAGTAACAGGCGAAAGGGTAAGTTAACAAATTTCAAATTTATATAATATTTTACAGATTAACTTAAAATTTAGCTGATGTTCATATAAGATTGGAAACAAGCTTAACATATTATTAATATTCAAAGTTGTTTCAATTTACGAAATTTTTGTACCGAACAGTAAATTAAAGATAATCACGACTCCTTCAATATAAATATTTCCTCTTTAAAGTGTGGGCGCTGTTCTTTCTTAGATTAAATTCATCTCTTTTAAAATTTGAAATCATCGTATGTAATATGTATTAAAAAATTATTCTTATATAGATAGTAAATTGTTTCTTGGAGAATATATTGAAAATGGCAAAGATAATTTAAATTCATGAATGATAAACAAATGATTTCGCAGAAGAGATATAAATATAAACAAATTTAGCTTATTTTTGTTATATGGAATAAATATTATTTCATATATTTTGAATAGGAATTATCATTTTGTATATAATATTTTATGTTCATTAATTTCAGTATTAATGAAATCATTTGTTCGAACTCTCTAATACTAATATCTAATTAATTTTATAAATATTTAAAAGTTTGGTAACAAATGTCATCTGTTAATGCTATATTGTACCACTAATAGGTGGTTAGGTACCATTTTATTATTAAAACCAGCCCTCTTTAACTGCATACATATCGTATCCTTCACGAACTTACGTATTTCCATTATTCGGATTTTCATTACATCATTCAAATTAGTTTTTCTAATCGAAGAAATCAATATTGGAACAATTTAAAATTAAAAAAATTATTCTGTAATTACATTAATACTCACATATTTTTTAAATTCTAAATTCTGGAAATTAGGTTGATACTGATTATAATTTTATCTAGATTATAGATATGATATATACAAATTCTGAATCCTTATGAAATTAAGTTCATGCGATGCGGTCGGCTAGCTTCTTATTAAGAATTTCAGCTTTGTGTCCGATAATTCTTTACCATAGATCCTTCTTAAAATGACTTCTTAGTAGTTGTAGCATATAAATGTCTTTCTAATTTGTCTCAACTGAAACCAAAATAAAACTATATATTAGTTTCCGATCAAATAACAATAAATATTTTGATATCCTCAATTTTTAGTTATATTTCTTGAATACTTACGGATTTTGAAAACATGTATAACATTAACATCCGTAAATTAATTGATAATAAATAAGTAATTCTATAAATAAAAATATTCAATTTATAATAAAAAAATTTCCATTTATTTTTGGGTATGAATTTAACAGTTCGCGTCCATCAATTTTTCTTTATTGTATACGAGCATATTATACCAAAACAAGGGAAATTGTTGGCACACGCTTAATGTTTACAGAACTAATCCATTTCCATCGATAATAATAATAATAATTTGAAATTTCTTAGCAATTTATGTAAATGTTTATATTCTGTATGTTACCCGAAGAACTGTTTTTATTTACACTATAACTTAACGTATAATATTAGGCTGACTATTACTATCTATACATTAATTATCCGGAAATCACGTCAGAAAAGTGGAATAAAATTACAGAAAAAAAAAAAAACTCATCACTATATCTTAATCGTTATATATAAACTTTCATTACAAAATATATAAATAAATGCAAATAATGTGAAATTATATTAAATTATTATGTTATTCGGAAATTGTTTGTTTTTTACTATATATATCTAAGAAATTTATTAAGGATTATAAATTTTTAAAGTATAAGATTTTTAAATTATTACAGTCTGATTCGTTCCGTATTTTTATTTATAATTATATTTATATAATAAATTAATATTGTCCTATTAAATTTAATGTATACAAAATTTCAATATTTTTATATATTCTACTCACAAAGTATAATTTGGCGCCTGTAATACTAACTATTATAATTTTGTATCTTAAGCAATTATTTTGAAATATTTAAGTTGATTTTCTTTAATTTATACAATATTGATTGAAGGTCTGGTTAGTAAACAAAATTGTATTGACATTCAATTTACAAACATAATTTTCTTTTTTAAAAAAAAGTTTATTTAAATAAAATATATCGTTAAATATTTATAACAATTTCAATATTTTTTAATTTGATATTGATATACTATTTATATCGAAATTATGAAAAATAAATAATTGGCGAACAAAAGACAAGGCCATTTCACAGTAATATCTTGGCAAAGTATTATTTTTAGATGCATCAATTTTTAAACGTTTACACTGTGGCGTACATTAAAAAGCACAACGAAAATTAAAAGATTTAGCAATAATTTGTGAAAGAGTATTACACAAACTAATGAGATGTTAACACTGACCATATTTATATTAGCTAGCCTATCAGGATGACACTTTTCAGAATATGTTCTTGTATTCTCTCCAATTATTTTTAATTTTAATTTTAGAACTATTTCCGGTAACGTAATCCAGTTATGTGAACTGTAAATGGTTGAAACAATATATTATCTACCAAGAGTTATAGCCTAATGAAAATTTCACGACATTTGTAGCGAAGAAACATTTTTAATTTCACTGTAGTCTATAAATAATTTCTTAATATTTTCTAATCGCAGGTTTTATAACCAGAGGTTTATGAAATTAAAACTAACTTTCAAAGATACGGTTTGAGCGACTCCAGCTTTTATATCAGTGATATAAATTAATTGTTGTAGTTAAAGTGCGTGGCTTCAATAAAACTTATGGTTAGAACTCATATTTTTTACTTACTGAAAACGGTTTTTGCTATAATACTTTTCCATTGGAAAGAAAAGATCTATAGACTTACATTTCGAAAATTTCACTGATCAAGCTAATTGTAGAGGTTTCGAGTTTCGAGGGTTAATTAACGAGTACAGTGTCAATTCTTTGATCGCCATTGATTTCTGATCCTTATTTACAATAGTTTGTATAGAGTTATTTGATGCTTTACAATGTAATAAGACGGTCTGGACTTTTTAAAAAAAAATTTCGATGATCTTGAAAATGTCTATTAAATTATTGTTAAGACCAAACAGAATTAATACTTTTTTGAATAATGTGAATATATTTATTTATTATTTTGAAACTTATACATTCGTTATATACTATATATTATGATAACCTAATATGTTAGTAATAACATAAAATAAAATTAATATTCATTAATTAAAATTACTATTTTCATCACGTAAATCCAGAACAATTGTTTCCTTTTTTTAAAAAAAAGCAGACTCGATACACGCCATTTTTATCATTAATATTTCTTTTAGACGACGACAGTTTTGTTGTCGAAATGCTTTTTCTAATAATATTTAAATAAAATTTAATATTTTGTTATTTTTAAACATTTAAATTCTTGTAATATTAAATTTTCTTTTTTTTTTTTACCTTTTTGTTTCCTCTCAATATTTATATTTATACATAAATAGCATAAAATTATTTGTATATATACAAACTCCTTATTTGTATGCTTATGCTTTTGTATATATAAATTATAATTATTCCTTATTCAATTCTTAATTTTTTATAGTAATCAATTAAATTAATATAAAAAAAAAATATTGTAGGAGAGAGGGTCAATATTGCAATTTATACCTTTTTAGTTTTGATGATAATTTTGAAATTTATTTATTTTTAAATCGTCATTCGTACCTGTCAAGTGATAGGACTTTTAACTATATAGTTTATCTTTTTAGATGTGACAAGACAATTAAAAGTGGATAATATTTTAATGTATATTTGCTTAAAACAGTTTCAGTTTATAATTTATATTTTTATCATTTTTGTGATTAATTAATTAAAAAAATTATATATTAAAAGAATTTATAAAAAATATAGTTAATTGTGAAAGTAATATTCTAATTATTAATTGAATTTATATAAATATTTGTTAAATTGGGCTGGAAATGAAGGATAATATTTGTTGTGGTGAGTTTTTATTAATAGCATCTTAATGCCGAAATCATAAGTATTTAAAGTTACGAATTGATTGTGTAATATAATTAAGAATAATCAAGTGATATTCTAGTTGTTTAAAAAACTCTTTTGAGACAAATTTCAAAGAATGCTAGGGTACAGACAAATATTTAGCTTCAGGTCGCATAATTGCTGGTACCATATATTAAAATTAGTGAAGAAATAATAACTATTATAAAAAAAATAAAATTATTTTATAATTTTTTTTTTTTTTTTGTATTTAAATTTTTATTCAAAACATAATTCCTAATAAAATTCTCTTATAAAACCATGAGCCATTTCTTTTTAAATCTGATTTATAGTGAAAATCAATTATATTTAACTGGTAATGGAATGGATATTAGATACTTGATTCACCATATGTTTACAATATGCGGAATGATTTTGTTTGTATATATTATAGTGAATATGTTTTAGTATATATATGTAACAATATTAATAATGAAATTGTGTCCATGAATACTACGAATTTAAGAGAATGTGTAGTGTATGCAAAAGATTTCTCTTGTATAACTCTGTAGATATAATACCAAATTTCGGGTCATATCATAGAACATATTAGTATGTGTTATTACAAAAAAAAAAGATTTAAAGAATAGAAAATTAAAAATCTTATTAAATATATATTATTTTTACAACGTATTTTTTTGCCAATTCGTATTGAATTTGAATATTTAGAGTGGTAGAAAATAATTTATTACATACAATTTTCAATTTTAATAGAGAATTTCTTAATAAAAAATATGAATTAATTAAAAGTAATCAAATGTTTTCAACTTCTTATCGAATGTTGTTTAAATAATTATTATTTTATAAAGTTATTATTACACATTTCTATCAATATATTTATAATATTCAATCCCTTCGAAAATAAAATTTGTTAGTAATATCTGATAAAATAATTTACTTGATCAGGCATTACAGCTTTAAAGTATAAAATGAATAATATTAATTCTTTCCATTATACATACACTATTGCTCTCTAAGTCTAAATATATCAATAATGTTATAATTAAGTCAACATTGACATTACTTACAATACCAAGCACGTGTAAGTCAACTTTTTAAAATTTATTTTTTTAGAAATTTATAGAAATAATAATATCGTATTTGGGAAAAACAAATGTTTCCGGTAATATATTTAAACATTTAAACTTTATATTCCCTTGATAGATTTCTATTTTCACATCTTTTCAATTTTAAAAATATAGCTTAACTTTGTAAAATTAACATTCCTCTACTCTACTTTACCAACACTGTGCTTTGCTATATTATTTCTATGTAAATATATAATTAATGTTGATATTTAATTTAATTTTAAAATTTGTTGAAAGCAATAATTTTGTGCATCTTCTGATGATGTACATATATTATAATTTCAAGTCGATTTGTAGACATTATTTTATTTTTACTCATTGACTTCATAAATTTCCAAAATTATATTGAACTTGAAAAGAAATATGTAATTATAAATATCTTGTCACCACATTTACATTAAATTAATAATGCATCCTGTATAAATTCGAAATATATACGATTGAACATTGTGACATGGTTTATTCATACAAACCCTCATTAATAAAATATAATTATTTTATTAATTGCTAAGAGATTTTTAATATTCGTATTTAACTGAAATTTTTGTTTAATTTACCATTTATATCTACCTCAATGTAATAATAATTATCAAATCAATAAGTCAATAGAAGAATTGAAGGAAATAGTATCGTTCTTTTCAGAACTGAGAACCTCGAAACAAGTGGTAATCTGCTAATTCACACTATTTTTAATGAGTGTATATTTTTTTGACGCGGAAATTAATATACTTCTATTTTTTTCCAATGAATGTTTCAATTGTTAATTAGTTGAATAATTTGGAATACTTAACTATTTTTGCTTGGACATCTATTTAATACTAGTATATTAACAATTTCATTATGTTTCATAAAATGTGTATTGCTTGTACTAAGCAGGTGTTTCATTAATTAATCTGTATGTCAATGTGTATTAAGCCATTGCTTATAGTAAACAATATATTATCTTACTAATCATATCTATCTTTTTGCTTATTCTCACTAAAATTCATATAGATAATTGGTGCTTTCATAAGCCATATTATTTGACCGTTTACGATTATAAGAAACCTTCTGTTTTGGCTTAATTGTATGGATTAGAAACTCAATTACTATTAAGGAAATGAATAAAAATAATGTTTAAAACCATATTTTATGATAAAAACAAATAGAAAAAGTGTAAATTTGAAAAAAGAATAATTTATGTTGAGTTCAACAAAATTTAAAATAAAAATATATTTAAAGTAGTTGTCTCCAAATTGAACATACATTTTTACGTTGCGGTATTAAAATTTTATTGGTACGCCGGAAATGCCTCGTTTATTATTTTATAAACATACAACATCACATATGTTTTAGTTTGGAACACTTTATATACACGTATTTAAATATTTTGGGTTATATACATTGTAAATAATTAAGACAAATAGCATTAGACAAATAGCATTAGAGTATTACTTCATTTTATTCAACTAAAGTTATATTTATGAAGAAAAAAAAACATAAAATGGTGTTTCAAAAGTTATGTTTATATATAGACAAATAAAATGCAATTTTTAATTTTATATAATTTTTTTGAAAATATTATATTTCTTCTTCATTGAAATACATTTAAGTTTTTGGGAATCATAATTATCAGTTTGAAATTGAAGTATAGTTGCAAATGTGATACGCGTGTATATCCTTTAAAATTTGAAATATTTTTGTGTATTATCACTTTAATAAAGCCAAAGAGTTGAGTATGTTTAATAATCAGTACTCATATACATCGTAAGATGAATTCTATTAATACAAGTTCGTCTAAACTCTATGAAAGAGCTGACATTTATCGATGGTATAATGATACAGATGAACAGATTAACCGATAATATAAAAACTCGATGAAACGTACCAGGATGAAGTGAATATCGCCCCTATGAATGTAGAGTCCACACCACATTCAAAGTAAACAATTCCAATCTATTAAGGTTTTTTTTTAAAAAAGGAAATTAAACCGAAATTATTTTGGGACAAGTTTTTATTTTATTTTTCTTGTGGAAATTTAACCCAAATTAGAAATATTCTACCCAAATATTTTTTTCGGCCCAAAATTTCTAATGTAAGTTTTCCCATGAAGTAGAAACGGATTAATTTAAAAGTTATGTGATCATACTCTAATATTGGAAAAATTATGCGTTTAATTGAATTCAAATTTTAGCAGAATATTGGCCCACGGAATTTTTAAAGTTAGTTATACAGCAGATTTGAATGTCCGTGGAGCATGAATTGGAATCGATATACAATAGGTTGTAAAAATAGAAATGCTGTAAGTTATGATAGGTCTAATTGCGAATGAATTAATAGCTTTATATTCAAATAATATATAATAAAGAAAACGTAATTAAGATTTTGCTTATTTTAATTTCCTTTAGCACCGATGGACTTATGGATATTGTACGCTACAAAGTATTTATATAATATTCTATATTTCTATATCTTTATATAACATTATATTTAAAATAATTTTGTTTATATATAATTTTTATCTTCCCTTTTCCTTCACCAATATTCAAAGAACTATTTAATATCTAATTTGTATAATAATTTGTCGGATGAATTTGTTTTATTTCTATATATTCATTTTAACTTCCGTTGCAAACAATTAATATCTTTCCTATCATAATATTCTTCTTTTGATATTTTCGTAATGCTTTCGACCCTTTTAAAATCCATAAAATTAGGTATATATGTTTAGAATATTTTATTTAGCATTAAATTTAAATTTGATTAAACGAAACATAATTTTAGAAATTATTTTTACTGGAGCTATATTTTCAATTGTTTTATTTATAGAAAACTTCCTTTAATATCGTGTGTGGTTTGTTGTATTTCAAATTCCACAAAAAAAAAAAAAAATTAGTAATGTTTACATTACATAAATTTCTATCGAAAATGAAATTATGTTTATACATAAATAAATCTAATATACATATAATAATATCTTTCTAATGGCTCAAAGTTTATTGCTTTATAAATAAACTCGGAGGAGAGAGTTCAATGCTCAGTAATAAAAACAATTGCACTTTTTTTTTTTTGCGGCAAATCAATTTAATAATTTCCATCTGTTATTAATACATACTTGAAATAATAAATTTTATATTAAAAAAATAAAATATAAAAAATAAATAAAATCAGTGAAAGATAAATTTTCTAAAAATAGTGACATCGATAAAAATAAACTGATGAATTTTATTGTGAATAAGAATTTATGTATTTTATATATTGGGAATTTTTTATTTAAAATTCTTTATAAATTAATCTTTGCCTTGAAATATTGAAATAAACAAATTAAATCTGCAGATGTTGTTAGATTGCAGACCAATATGAGCAATAATAATCAAACTTTATACAAAAAATATTATAATACTTTGTTAAGAAATATTTAAACTCAATGTCAATAATTTGATATTTTATTAAAGCTGAAAACATCCAGATAACTTAGGGGGAACACAAATCTGGGATTCGGTTAATTAAAAAAAACAGCATTTTGAAGATATATTAGGAATGTATCGTAAGATGAATTCTTCTTTTGATATAAATTAATTAAATTATGTACAAAATTAGAAACAAATTTATTTATACAATATCACTTGTGAGGAAGGATATCAAGAATGTAATAATTTGGAAATTTTGATATGGGCCAACTGAAATTAAATAATTCTGGAATAAATGATGTTTGAAAATGAACTTTGTAATATATATACAGAGAAAATATATAAAAATATACGAAAAGTTTCATAAACAATATAATTATTTAAGATTTATTAATATAGATATCTACAAAAGTCGAATAAATGAATTATTACAAATCTCTCATATTATTTTTAAAGACAACCGGTGATCTAGAAGACATCCATCACATATAAATAAGAAAATAATTAAATAATTTTGATACTTAAATAGTAATGTAATTAATTCTTTTCCATCTATCTCTCCATTACAAATTACAACAATTCATAAAATCATTTCATAAGTCTTCATAAAAAAAATATTTTAAAACATTTTGTTTTATTTCAAAATCATAATCCCAAACAAAATTATGAATCGAAATTCCAAAATAACAAAATTATTAACAGTAGTACTTGATATTTCAATTGAAATTAAGAAGACATTAACTTGTCCTAACATAATACACATAAGTTTCTAGATAAATAATTGGGGGATTAACTTATTTTTATATTTATGATTTATTTATTTACTTGTTTAGGACTGTATATATACAATATAAGAGCTTAAACCAGTCAATACACGAGGTGCAATTTCGTCGACTTACATAAAATTGCCTGTATTAACATATGTTATAATAACGAAAGTATTGCAAATTATTAACTAATATAACAGATATGACTTTAATTACAATTATTAAACTCTTTTTCACAGAGTTATTAGTATTGTTACGTTCTGTGTTCCATACTGAAGTATCGTACAAGCTAAATTTTCACTAGCAAGCTCTCAGTACTTAAGTTTTTTTCATGCTAAGATGCTAAGATTCACTGTTGTCTATATGACAAATAGCATTTTACTTGTCAAAATTTTTCTTCAAAAAAGGGTTACATTTAAGAGATTCACTAAAATCCAATTTAGCGCCAAATTTAGTGCTAAGCATTTAATAATTGAAAATCAAATTATAAAATTTATGTTTCTCAAAAAAGTAGAAAACTGTCACAAAATAAAATATGAATTTTTTAAATAAATAATAAATTAGAGTAAAACTAAAATCCAGATTTCTTTATTAAAAAATCAGATTGATTTATTAATTAATAATTCACATTTATTTAATGTATTTATGTTGATTATAAAAAAAACTATGCTAAATTATTAAGCCTCTGTCCATATAATATTAAACATCTGTTGCCAGTACAGTTTTCATTGTCATTTTCATAATTCTTCAAGCCCTTTGAAATTTATTTTGAAACGATTAAAAAAAAATGTTTTCAAAAATATGAAAACGATAAATATTTTAGTTATAGAAGCAAATCTTTCGAATAAATTATGAAAAAAATCTACTAAAAAATTTAAACTTTGGCTAACTGTCATACATATTCAAATTCTCTTGTTTATTTCCTCAGACATTTTATACTTTTCGGTAATTCCTTATACATACTCTCTTATAAAAGGCGCCATATTTTTGAGTGCATTATGAATTGTGACAGACTTATTACAAAAACTATATAGAAAATATATTATTTATGCGAGCGACGACTGCATTTCACAGTGGTAATAATAAAAACAAAACTTTTGCAATATTTTCTGTATAAAATAAATTATTATTTAAAACAGAAGGCAAACATCGTCAGTTGAATACTTATTTGTTGTGTATGCTCCAAGTATAAGATTTAGTATAAATTAATAGTTAAGCTGTTAGTTTAATAGTTAAGCTGTTAATTAAAAACTATAAATATTTATTAAATTAAATTTTAGATAAGAATTAAATTTATAAGTTGTTAGTGCCTAAAAAACGAGAAAAATCATATAGTACAAATTAGTATTAAACTGTTGAAATTGATCTTCTTCAAATAATAAATAATATATTCAAATGCACAACGATATTAAGTTAAAGTGAAGACGTTGACGGCGGTATCTGATTTTTGTAAAAGATACTTTTAGTCTATGAGAAGAGTTCTTTGAAGAAAGTCTATAGTACGTAAATAATTAGTATATAAACGCGAACGGAAATATATAAAAACAAAAAAAACTGTTTTATGTCGTTCTGTAACATTTTCTAAATTAAATAAATGGAATGAATATGTTTGTAATCTCGCGAATTATTATATTAGTTTGTTATCTTACTTTAAAGAAGTATTGTGCATGTTGATAAAATAAATATTAAAATTAGTGCCAATAAACATTTTGTTAATATACATGACGTAATAATAAAATTATATTAGATTAAAACAAAAGTTAATTAATTAATTTTAAGTTATATAAAAGATTAATTTTTATATTATTCTTCACAAGTGCGACAGATTATAAGCATCCTCTTTCTAATGATAGACGTTTAACTGGTCATATTAATTTTATATGGATTTCCGAAGCATAGGTTTCTTTATACTACAGAAACTTTAATTGAAATAAAGTTATTGTTTTAAATGAAAGTATTTGGCAAATGGCTTCAGTTGTTAACCTTTTTCCAAATTTTAAATTCACATTAAATATTGGTAATTTCATTGCTGATATTCATTTTAAGTTGAGGCAACTTAAAACCGATATCAACATCCCGGTCGGAATCCATTTCGGTGACCTAATGCATCACAGTATAACATACACATCGCCACCCACCAAAGGACATCTGTCAAAATTGTAAATACAATTCTGCATTCCAGGAAGTATAATTTTAAAATGTTGTTCTTATTGGTTCTTTAAAATTACGACTCATACTTATTTTATTGCCAAGCAATGTTGCTAGGAGAAATACTTCGGTTTTATGAATCTGAATGGAAGTCGGCACTTTGAAGAATAATTTTTTAAGATTTTTATATAATAATTTGCATTTCTTTGTGACTCACAATTATATTAATTGAAAAATTAATCATATAAAATTCTTGTGTATAATTATAATATCTATAATAATTTTCAATGCATAAAAATTAGCTCATCCAAATTCCATTAAAATCATAGTTTTATATTGTAATACCCAATATTTTTAAAGTTTTTAATCAGTAAAAATTGATTTGAATACTAATCTTAAATAAATACCAAAGATTTTGTTTATTTAAATATTTGAAAGGTGAAAACTAAACAAATTTATAAGATCCTTTATAGATAAATAACTTTTTATATCTCCAATTATATTTTGTTTATTGATATCCTCGAAAAACATAAAATTCAGGTATATTTATTTTTTAGTTTAGTTCGTTTACTTTACTGGCTCTCGCCTCTTATAAAAAAATAGCCAGTAAATTCTGCCTTACATAATCAAATTTATTAAAATTTAAAAAAAAAAACTATATTATCATATTTTTTTTCATTCTAGATAATTGTAATGAAAATTTAAATATGGACGATATTCTTATAATAACCGCAAAACACAGTGAAAGAGCTTTGTCGTGGGCTAGTTTTTTGCGGACCCGTTTTGATAAAATTACAAAACAGCGTGATCGCAAAAGATTCAAGTAAATAAACTTTATAGAAAAATTTATTATGAATTCTTATAATTACAACCAAAATAATTTTTTATTTTCACTTTTATAGTTTTCTTTATATTAAAATCGACGATGGACCAATTACTGTTGAACTTGCACAAAAATGTCAAACAACTGCCTTACAAATAGCAATATTATGTCCAACTTTATTAGCACTGCCACCAAAATATTTAATGTCACAGTTTTCAGCAATTCTTAATCAAGATAAAATATTAGCAGTTTTATTAGATGTAACCGAGGAAAAAGTAATGGAAATTCATAAAAGTGGTAAGTTTTCGAAAAATTAACTTTATTTTAAGAAAATTTTATTTAATTTTATTAATTTTTTTTTTTTTAGCATTTCCATTATTTCGAAAATGGCGAAGATGTACAGTACGAGAAAATGATCAATCATCAATTGGTAATATTCTTGGAATATCTACTGATATTTTAGGTCGTGCTTTATGTCAACGTCCGCCATGTCAAGAAATTAATTCAAATGGATCACAACATTCAAAAGTACATCGATTAAATTCAAATAGTATTGAAGAGTTTACAGTGATGCCGAGAAAAGTGAAAATTGGTCAAAATAAAGTATTGGCACTTTTAAATGATCCATTAACTACAGATGATTCGATAAAGATAATTATAGAAAAGACTGGAGAAATAATTGAAGTTAAAAATTTCAAACAAAGAAATCCATATACATTACAATTTAATATTCCTGGTAAGTGTTACACTTTATTTTCCTTAGAGTTCGACCTTTTATTGTATTTTCTATTTTGTTGTTAGAAACTTGTATGGAAATATCAACAATGGTAGAAATTCGAATTGAGAAAAATGACAAGAATTTAGGAAGTCGACCAATTAAATGTGAAAGTCAGTTAAGAGAATTGGAACAATTGTTACGTTCACAAGATACTCCAATTGAATTTATGTGTCATTCGCTTGGAATTGGAGCAATTGAACGTGATCTATTAGATTCCCATTTATTACATTGTTTCCAAAAAAATATGCCACCAAATTTTCATCTTTTCGATGGACCACTCGAACAACAAAATCATTTTCTATCAATGCGTGATTGTAGTCCAGAAGAATATCCAACATTGTTACATTTTGCTGCTAAATGGGGTTTGGAAAGATTATGCATGCAATTATTAGAATGTCCTGGAGGAGATACAGCATGTGAAATAAAAAATGTTGCCGGAAAAACACCAGCTGATATTGCAGAATATGAATCATTTACAAAATTATCAAATAGTTTAAAAAGTTTTTCGGTAAATTAATATATTTATTCAACCATTTTTTTTTTTTATAAATTTATCATTTCAATTTTCTTTTTTATAGCAAATGCATGAATTCGCTACTATGTATCATTATTTTAAAGGAATTACCGATTCAACAAATACGAAAGTAATAATTGATATTAAATCACCAACACAGTCTTCATCATCAAAAATTATATCCTCCAAACCATCCAATAATAATTGCCAATTAAGGACAACAAATAATGTTCGTGCTGAAAAAGAAATTAATTTAAAAAATGATGCTAAAATCGAAGCTGAATATATGGAAATGAGTAGTGGTAGTGACACAGAAAACCAAACACAAACAAACAATCCAACAACACCATTAGCTGTAACGAATTTGAATTATATAAATATCGAATCTAAAGATGATAGTAATAATACCAATCAATCATCTTCAGATGAACTTTCAAAAAAACTTGATCATATAGGAATTAATGGCGGCGATGATACAGAAGAAATTATGACTAATGAACTAAAAGTAACTGAACCACCATATTATCAATCGAATGATAAAAATAAAACAACTTCTGAACCCATCGGCGGTTCAATAGGAATAACTGCAGATCAATTTAGTCAAGAATGCTCAAATCTTTTAGACAATTGTAGTGTATCTAGTCAATCGGATTATATGCTTCAACCATCAAATATTCCAGTTGAACAAACTAAATTATCATTACAAGAAAATTTAAATATGTCATTATGTATGAATTATATGAACGACTCAATTATGTCTACAAATATGGATGAAACATTTCAATTAAAATTTAGTTTTGATAAGAATAAACATTCATCAGAAAAACTGACAAATAAAAATGGAACATTAAAAAGAACAAGCAGTGATGCATCTAGTACAAAAGGAAATGCAGACGATGAATTAGCTGAAATTATGTATGATTTTAAAAATAATGTCCTTTCGATTAGAGAAGTTGAACAGTTGGTTGAAAAATGGAAAAATCGTAATGATGTTAAACAAAGTTTCAAAGAGAAACAAGAACAAATTGAAAAATTACGTGATGAATATGATAAAATACAAGACAAAATGAAAGAAAATATGAAACGTCCAACACCATTTGAAAGAATTAAAAAAATCTTTTCACGTAATAAATCATCTAATAATAATAAAAATATCGCAATAGAAATTGATAATAATAATGACACAAAATCTCCAAATCGATTATTTCTTCAATCAAACCAAAGGCCAATTAGTAGTTTAAGTCTTCAAAGTGTATCATCATCATCGTCTTCAGGTCGTATGAGTACAGGCAGTGCATGCAGTGGTACAAGTTTAGGTGATAGTGGTACACATTCCGATCATGAAGAACGACGTCAATTATTTGGTGTAGGTGGAAATATTTGTAGAATTGGATCACCTGGCAGTTTAATGGATAATTATTTAATTCCACCAGTTCCTAGACCAGTATTAACAACACCAACCGGTTGTGAAGAAAATGATCGTTTAGTGTTTAGTAGTAATCATTATCGTGTCACAACACCAACAAATCAAATTAGTCCATCTGAACATTATATATTATTTCCATCCAATGTACCAGTTTTTCAAGAAATCCATCAATGTGGTTTAAATACTATACCTGAAACAAAAGAAACACAAAATGATTTAACAAATGGTGGACCTACTAATGTCGTTGTTACACCAATTAAAATTCATAATTCTTATGAGAAAAATATTATTTATGGAAAATTACATAAAAATCGTCCAAAGGAACTTTGTAGTAGTTTTAAATCACAACAATATGTTCAACAACAACGATCAAATAATGATATTATTGATTGTAAAAAAGAAATGTCAGATGTTTATCAAAATATTAATGAACCTGATGATCTGAAAGATAAACCAAAGAAATTTTTATCCGAAGATGATATTAATAATGTATCTAGAGAAAGTAATTGTTACAATAATAATTCAACAAATAATATTAGTTTTAAAAATCCTGAAGAAGAACATAATTATATTAATATTTAAGAAATTTATTATTAAATTAAATTGCTAATTATTATAAATTAAATCTCTTAGGATCTCCTATACAGTTTGTAGTTTACTTATTTTTAGAACACAACGAATTTAAAATAACCATAAAACTCCATAAACATTAAAATAAAATTTGTTTTAAAACATATTTTATTTTTTACATTTATTTGACAATTTCTTATGTAAGTTTTTATTTATTTAATGATTTTAAACATAATCTTTAGTTTTTTTAAGTATATACAAGAAGAGTCAAATTAAAAAAGAGTATTTTAATATTATTATTATTTTTTATGAAATAAATTGTACACAGAAAATACTAACTGCCGAAATTTTCTTTTATTTTAATTTTCTTACAGAATTTGAAATAAAATTAATTTATTAATCATTAAAATTTCAGGCGATGCGCAGCTTATTCAACCTGAAAAAAGTTACTGCATATTTACACCACTGGCTTGAAATTATCAATATTTGATGTTTAATTAATATTTTTTTTTTCTGCCTTTTTTTTAATATTAAAAAAGTATAAGTGAAACCAAATATTTCATCCATATTTAAATTTTTAAACAACTTAATTACTTACTCCTTTATCATTACCATCATTACTATGAAATAGTAATGGTACCATTACTATGAAATATACACGAATAATCAATAAATTAACAATTAAAAAATTTGCAGTCTATTTTCGCCAACAGCTATAACTGCAAAGGCTGTGTTAGTTTGCTGAATTTTAATCCGACTACATAACTTAATTACGCTGCTTTTGAAAATTTAAATAAATGATCGACTGACTGCGACAGAATTATTGAATGCACCCATAGCAAGTAGCACACACATCAAGAATTTAGGCCTTTCTAACGAAATAAGCTTCCTGGAATATAATTACAATTTGGAATTTGGACCTACTATATTTTTTTATAGATTGCGTACCATAAATTTCTTTACAGAAAGAAAAGTTTAATTACTCCTCATCTATCGGTTTTTATTTACCGTGTATTGTATTACATAAAGGATATCTTTATAATAAAAATTTAGCCCTTGCTTTTATTCAGCCATTTTAAATCAGTTTCATGCAAGACAATTTACATTTTTTGTCATCAGCAAACTTAACTTAAGATTTCCAGATTTTTGTTTTATGATTTTCTTTATCACTATATAGAAAATTTTATTTAATTGACTAGAAAATTCATATAAACTTAACTTACATTGGTATTTTTTTTTATGGAAATATGTTTTTAAAATCATCTACGAATGTTGTCGTAACATATTAGTCTATGTATAAATCAAAGTCCCTTAATTAAGTAACCTTTCTACCGGAAATAATAATGAGTAATACCTAAGTAGATAAGGAATTATAAAAAAATGTAAAAAATAAGTAAGCATAAATTCAATTTCAATTTGATACAAAATAGGAACAACGCTAGACCGACCACCGTACAAATTTCCAGCAAGGGGGAATTGTTCAAAATTGATTTTATGTTTTTGGGGTGTTTTCAAAAATATATTGATATTCATAGAACATATTAAATTTTCGTAATAAGCCTAATTACCGTATCCATAATAAGTAAACCTCAACAATTTTTAAGGAGCACATATTTTTTATGGAATTTTTACAATTCAGAGCCGGATTATAATCAGGCTAAACTTAAGTTTTATTGAAATTTTCCCGGTTATCATCAATTGTAAATAACAAATTAATTGGTAAATTTAAATAAACTATAATTATATAAAGAGAAATTAGTAATACTTTTGTATATCCTAATTTTCGCAATATGTAAAAAGATTTGCTCTAATTAGTTAATTACTATCTGAACTTTAACTTGACAGTATTATAGCAACATAATTTATATAAGCAATAAAAAATATGTTATTTCTAATTACTTGTACTTACTGACCTTCTATGTAATTTATGGTGCGCATAGTTTGTTTACATTGATCTGTCTATGTGTAATGTTTTAGTGTTATTTTTTGTAGCTATGTTTTTATTGTTTTTTATCGGCAACATAAATCTGATAAACTGTTGTGTAATTCAATCACATTTTTAAAAATATAAGGGATTTTACTATAGTAGAAATTTGTACTTAAATTTGAAACTTATTGTAAGTCGATAATATTAAGTTTTTATAATATCGACTCACAACAAGTTCTTATTTTTCAATTTATTTTAAATTAATTATTTTCTTCTTTATGTTTTTGTTATTTTTAAATTTGGAATATATATTTTAAAAAATAGAACTCCAGCTAAATCGCTTTTTATAATTCCAGCAAAATTTATAATTATAAAAATATGTGTGTGCAGTGAAACCACTGCGCTCTAATCTCATAATTATACAGAGTGGACACCACACTATTTGTGGTGTATTCGAAATACTTCGGCACTATCCTAGAATCTGTCCCCATTATGAATTAATGATTATTTTATGGTTCGACCTTAACAAAAAATAGCATCATGTTTGGGCTTATAGCTTCTGAATGGTCGAATGGAGAAGTATGGTTTATTATAAGTTATTAGATTGGTAATTAAAACAAAGTATAAAATATTTCTAATTTCTACATTGTTTGGAAATTTTATGACATATAAACTATACTTCTCCATTACCCAATTCTGAAGCTATGAACCCAAATATGATGCTACTATTTTTTAAAGTCCACGAAAATGGGTTGTAATTATTGTCAAATGTCAAAAAAAAATTCTCATTAAAAGTTGGTTGAAAAATAATTATAATTTAATATTATTTTAATAATATAAATATATTAAACATGTCTTTTAAAACGTCAAGAAACGTAATTTTGGTAGTAGAACTTCTCCATATAGAATAAAAGTTACAACCACTGCCCCACCTCATCTATATAAATTAAAGTATTTTAATATTTCTTCAACCAATTTGTCAACCGTTCAAATGATTGTCAATGTGTTGTGAAGTTGCCCAAAAATGATACAACTTGACCAAGTTGTCAACATGTTGATAAACATTTTGTATAATGTATTGGCAGCATTAGAGAAGCTATATAGGAATAATAAAGGATTATTCTTCACATTCAATAAACAAAATCAACTTTAAGAAGTTCAATTTATTTAAAATCTCGTTAAAGATTAAACAAAAATTATGAAAATTAAAAAAATAATAAGTAATAAAACTAAATTTATTATATATATTAAGAAAATTTCTTTATTTAAATACTGAGAGTTTATCATCACGAACAAAATTATGGTTGACCTTTTACACTTTTAAAAAAATAAGTAAATACTATATAGTAATTTAAGATTAATGGCATACAATATTAAAAAATATTAAATATTAACAAGTGAATGAATACAAAACTACAGTGTCTGCAGAAAAATAAATGTGATTTAACATATTAAATTAAAGTCTAACCAAAAAAAAAATTTTTTTTTAAATATTTTTTTGCATGGTTTAGTTGTGTTTGAAATTTTTTTTCAATGAATAACAACAAAAATCCGCGTAACTATACAGCTCGTTACCATGCTTGAGTAACCTGCGCGTATATATATAAATTTTTACCTATTCACCAAAATAATTTACCTGGTGCTCTGCCAGAGTTTTATATTAGTAACACAAAATTTTCGAATATACTTTTTTATCATATTCCATATTGTTAAAATATTTTACTAGAGCTTCAAATCGGCAACAGTAAACATATAAAATTTTTTTTTTTCAGTCTGTCACAGTTCATGTACACCGTCACATCGAATAATTTTATTTTAGTTATTTTTTATTTTGAAATTTTAATTATATAATTTATATATAAAAAAAAAAATATTAAAAGAAGCCCTTTTCATTGTGGTAAATTTTTTAGTTTATCCTTTTTGATATTCGTATTAACATAAAAAATTAACTGATAAATAATATTCGTCTTATCACGCGAGGATCACTTAACGCTTAGGTAACTTCCTTTTTTTGTTGGCTTGTTTGTTGTGTTTGATAAGAAGTGCGCCTAAAAGGTGCATAATAAATGACAGATGAGTTTTGTTTAATATTTTTTGGTTGGTGTTTATAAATTGTGATGGTTCTGTAATTTTGAATACAAAAAATTACTTTTAGTATTCTTTAAGATGTTGAAGCTAACTTAACTATAAACTGTGTCTGTAATTTGATTGAAATAAGTTTTTGTTTTATTTATGAAATTTAAATTTCACAATTATAATTTCAAAAGTGATAAAAATAATAATAATTATAATTTGTTTTAGTGAAATGTTTGAATTTAAATAAGATGGTAACATTAGTGTGACCTTATATGTAGTAAAATTCATTGTGCAGAATTTGATAGTAGCAGTATTAAAAAAAAAGTATAAATTAATGACAAATTTTGAGTTCATTGAATTATTTGAGATTGTTTATTTTCAGTGTTTATGTTTTAATTAAAAAAATATTATGTGTAACAAAATATAAAATAATTTATACAAATTATTAGAATTTTAGAATAATTAAAGTAAATTTTAAATACATAATTAGATTTTAAGTGAATTTTGAATAAATTTATTTAATTTTTAAATATTTTTTATTGATTAAATTTTAGGTTTTAATTTTTGTTGATTAAATAATTGCATAAACAGTTCAGCTATTACATAAAATTTATGTTCGAGTATATATTAATGTATTAATTATGAAATTGATATTATATATATGTTTTCATTTCGCTGATTTACTTAAAATCCAATTAATTTTTTTGGGTTTGTATATAATAATATTTATAGATTGTACACTTAATAATGAAAATCGTAATCATTGAAATTGAATGTATCAATAAATGATTTTTGTCCCGGAAAAACACTGTAAACATTTATGAAAAACTTTAGTTTATATCCAAAATATTCGTTTGATAATAATAAAACAGTAAAGAGGAATCGTGAATGCATATTAATCGATATCCATTTAGTATTTAAAAAATAGAATTGTATACATGCATAGGTCATAAATAAAGGGTAATTATACTAAGCATGTTTTAAGCAATATTGTCCACCCATTATGCCTAACCCTAACGATCCATTGTATTTATAGGCTGCACGCTCTTGAACAGTTTTAAATATTTTTTGTACAATTTGTAATCAATTATGTTAAGATAGTAAGGAAAGTTTGTTTTTCATTCTTAGATGTTTAGATTGATTATATTCTTATTCTACCACCTGAAAAAATTAACTATATATACATTCGATTCAATTTTTGAGTTTTAATTAAAATTTTTATTATTTAAGTGGTTTAAATAATAATTAAAATCAAAGCTTAAAATAATAATTAAATTTTATTCGAACTAAACTAAATTTATGAATCAGCATAACTCATCATATTATAGCAAGATAAATAATTCTAATTATTTTGAAAATAATTTATATATACAATGTATACAAATACAATATAGGATATTAGGCTAGACATCAATTTTATGCCCCATAGAACAATAAGCTCTCAATTATTTTAATATATATTTAACATACTACTAATTTGCTTATAGAAGCTTGGCATAATTTTGTATAGTTTTTAATATTAATTTTTAATCGAAATTATAATCTAATTTCTGATTTCACTATTTTTCCATAAGAAAAATTGAAAATTTTCACAGCAATTAATTAAATTATATATATACAAAACATTAAATTATTAAAAGAAAATTCAGTTTTTCTAATAAAATTTTTCCATCATGATTAAATAAATAAACAGAGCTTCAGAAATTGAAAGAATTTTAATTTATGTTATGTGAAAAATTTGAAAGTGAAAATAAATGTGGACCTCTTTGTGCCTTGTCGCTTTTATTAAAGATTACATATAATTTTATTTTTTAATTCATAAATCTTTTCTTTACAAAATCATATTTACAACATATGTGTGAATTAATATATCTATATGATAATATAACTATAAAATAAAATCGAATAAATAATTTTTGTCCCACGCAAATGAAAGGAAAAATGCAAATACAGAGTGTCTGCCAATTACAATATGAAGTCAATATAAATTTAATACGATTCATAAATTCGATCAGTCTTAGTTTGCTTACTGAAACTTCTATTTTAGTTTAGAAATAATTACAAATTTTCATCATTACTTTTCGTACTACACTTTTACTAAATGATTAGAAATTATATTATATAAAAATGGTACCATAGAAAATGAAATATGATAATCAACAGTGATTCTGAAAGAACTATATTTTATTTAATTTCAACTCTATTACAATTTTTATATTCAAAGTTGTGAATGATTGATTCTCTGCAAATATGAATATGATTTTACTACAATACAAAAATTGTTGTTCAATTGTGACAACTTATTAGTTGACCTCTAATGGCTAATACCCTAATACTTAGAAACTTGTGATAGAGTAAAATAAAATTAACATTAAAAAACAAATATTAGTTTTTATTAATATATTTTTTAAGATAATTATTAATAATTTAATAGTACAAGAATTTGTTTTTTTGAACATGTACTATAGTTTTCATGCTAAATACACATTTTTAGAAGAATATTTTACACTTCAATACTTTTTATATTTTCTATATCATACTACATTTTTTTTTATATCTCATATTAAACACTCAAGTCAAATTCACCACAATGTAAATGCAGTCAAGCGTGACACACTGTCCTGTCCATATAGCACCTGCATTTTAGGTTTTTTATTTGCTATGGTGCACAATAAAGTCGTCTTCAAATCATATTGTCACAAATATTCCTACTATATATATGTACAGACATTGGATACGATGACTATAGTATATGAAATGGTAAATAATGGAAAACAAATTATGTTTTCCAGTAGAGAGTTAAAAACTTTCTTAGATTCGTGCAATGGGTAATATTTTTTTTTTGTATATTAGTTGAATTATATGCTAATGAATCATGATATCGTCGTACAATCATTTATATATATATGAAAAATTATATTTATATATAATTGTATATGAAAATTTATCTTCTATCTACGATGAGTTCGGTTAGATGCGACAATACATGACGTTTTCTTAAGATTTTTGTTGTAAATGAAAGAGAAATTTTTAGTTTTTAATCATATAAATATTCTACTAATTGAAAATTCGTATTATTTTAGTATTTGATATAGTAAATTTAAATAATATAGTCTTACTTATAATGAAGAAGCATTGAGTTGAAAAAATAAGAGATAGTTTTATATATACGTTTCATTAGTAAGAAAAGATCTTATTCAGAGGTGGATTTAGAAATTTGAACATAAATATTAATAATATTTATGTTTAAAATATAATTTTATAAAATTTTTAAAAGCAAAGAAAGTATTGTTATTTGGGAATATAATAACTTTTTTGATAGAAAAAGTTCAATTTTTGATGACAATATTTGACCATTTTTTTAAACGATGAGTGAATGGTTTAAGTGCATGCATAGTTTTGGTAACAAGTTACAATGAATTAAAACCATTATCTAAACTAGGAATCTATTGAAAATCCATAGAATGTAATTGCTCAAAAGATGAATGGTACAATTAATTATAAGATCGAATAGAAATAAAATCGGTAAATACAAAAAGTTATCCCCTATAAAATGTCATTAGATATTTGTGAAATAAATAATTCTTTTAGAATTATTGTCAATGATTTGCAGATGCTGAAAGTTTCATAAAATGTATATCTAAAGTCTACAATAGTTTAATATTTCTATCGAAATGTAGCTAAGAAACAATCATTATATTTTTAAAAATGGAATTAATTTTCAGCTCTAAAAGAACAACAAATTTATAGTGCATAATTTTATAATTTCAAAATTTGTATTCCTATATAATGAACCCGACCTAAACTATACCAAACTGCCATCCAACAAAAATTTTATAAATTCACACAATTTTTTATCTTATATTTTTAATAATTCACAAGCTGTGACGAAAAACTACAAAAGCATGACGACAAAGTGTATTATCACGATAATACTATGTAAACTATGCTAAAAAAAAGACGATTAGTTTGTTTGGGGAAAAATGTATTAATGTTTTTTTAAACACACGAAAAAAACAAACAATTTTTCTTTCAATTAAAATCAACCTAGACCTTACGAAAAGTATATAAATATAATTCAAATGGACCATTTTGTGATTAACCATTAAATTGTGTATTTTATTGAATTTACTTTTTGTTTTTATTCCCATCATACTTCAAGGTTTTAGACATTTTTAACAATTTTGCAAAAGAGTTTAAAATTATGTGGGTACATCAATAGTTGATAATGTAGTCAAGGTAAAATTAGCTATAGAAGGTTATCTGTGGCTGAATTAGGGCCATACTACCATCGCATAGTTATTTCTATGAAATTTAAAGTTATTTAATTTAATTTAAGATTTTTGTTTTTTTTTTGTAGAAATTATTTTCAATATAAAACGGATGTTTTTATAAGAATTATTTGTTAAAATTAATTTAATATTTATTGTTTTTAAAGTGTTGAAGGCAACATTATTTCCGGACATTAACTAAAAATACAGAATATTTTATTGTAAAATTAAAATTGTAAATGAATTTGCTAATTAAATAACTTTTTGCATACAGCATACAGGAATCAAGGTATTAATATGAACGGTTACAGATATTACTAAAAAAACTGAAGATTAAATTTTATTATAGCTGGTAATTAATTAATTTCATAAAAAATTTTCTATATGCTTCAAACTCAAAAAGATTCAACATTAAGTAATTTAATTTTAAAAAATATTATATAATTTTTAAAAAATCTTAAATTATTTCTTTTATTTTGTAATTTGACTTACATAAATTCTTACAAAATACTATAAAGATACAAGTTTGTTAGCTGGTGTAACTTTATAAAATTTAATTGCATAACAAGTTTGTTAAAAACCCGAAAATATATAGAACAAAATTTGTCAACAGGTCAACAGTAAAGTTTTTATGTAATAAATCATAAAAATATAAATTTCTATTTTCGAAATTTTTTACATTCCGGATTATAATGTTCTGTATTATAATTTTTTTATTATCTTAAATATTTCAACATGAATTATATACTACAACCATAATTAATTAGATCCAGAAATTTTAAGTGATTTATTTATTTCACAAATTTCTGAAACGACGTTAATTTTATATAATTAAACTTGAACTTGGCACCGTTTAATATCATTTTATAAATATAGGCAAAATAAAAATAATATTATATATTATTTTTATTAATTTTATTGAGAAATTATTTCAAATAAACAAATTAAATTAGAAATAAATTTAACTATTTTGTTTATAATTTATTACTCAATAAACCCAGCTTCGCACGGTCCGGGTAAATGACTACATCGGTGAAATGATAAATTGTAGCAATGGATGAAAGGTTTATCGGTTACATTTGTACAACGAACATCCATTTTCAAAGAACCGGTCATAATAATAACCTGCCAGAATAAAATCCTATAAACATGAGTTAGTTTAGATAAAATATATTGTATAACTTTGAGCTTATTCGGCCCAGTAGCGTCTGATTTTTAGTTTGAAAGAGATCGCAACAAGAAGTGTAGCATCTCGAATTCTATTTTATCGTTCAAAACTAGTAGCCTTCTGAATATATTATAACTTTATAACCCACGTTTTGACTATATTAAGACCTGATGTATTGATTTTATTATTTTAAGCAATTTATTTGTTATTGTTTCAGTTGGCGGACGCACAGCTATCTATACATTATTATAATTTATATAACTCTGTATCTCTGTTATATATGATTTTTTAAATGTTTAAGCTATGTAAAACAAAACATAATGTGTCATGTGTCAATCAATATTTCTTATATGAATTTATATGTTTACAATAAATTTATGATCCCAAAGAAAGTAACGATCTAGGTACAAATATATCGGTAGCATTCTATTAGAAAATTTATCAATCGACACTCATGAAATTAATCTTTATGGAAGATTAGACTCTTTATTAACGAAAACATAGAATCTTACAAGAAAATACGAATAAGAAATTCTACGAAAGGCCTATAATAACTAATCGAATTTTCCGTTTACGGACGTGTAACACCGCTCAATTGCTAAATTCCTTTCTGAATAATGTTTAAGTATATAATGATACAATTTTATGCTAGCTTTTTAAATGTTGAAATAATGTATTTTATTAATACTAGTAGGTAATGGCCAGAATCATCAGAAAATTTATGTGAACGAATTTAAATATTTTTTTCTTGAAAAATAATTATTGCTTAATAAATACTATATCAAATATTAAAGTATTTATTAAGAAATTATATTTTAATTAAAAACGAACTTTTATAAGTTTTCTTAAAAGTAATAAATTAATTAATTTTTTTGTAATATAATATTTATATCCTCTTATTAAAGTCATATTTTTATATTTTACGAATTATAGATAGCAAATTGTAATTTAATAGCCATTTATTTAAAATATTTTCGCTCAAATTTCAACAAAACTTTTATATTTATGACAGAATTTGTGCAATTCTTAATTAAAATATAAAAATAAAAATTAATGTCAAATTTGCAATTCATTTAGATTTTCGCTGTGTAATATTCTCTTTTCGAATAATTTTTTTTGCAATACTAGAATTGTTAAAATTTGATAACTTAATGCAGTAATTTATGGCTTTTGGGTCTTTATTCTTTAATATTCATATTTTCTTTTAGTTAAAAATTTAATTATAATATTCTATAATCTATGATGTATAAACCCAGAAGAACCAAAAAGTTTAAATGAAATAATTCATTTGAAATCAATTAAATTTTAATTTTACCATTTTCAGATATTATTTCTTTTAAAATTTTTGTGTAGTTAATCAGTGTATTTAAATTTATGTTTTAAACAATATTGACTATAAAAACAAAGAATTATAAGAACAAAATAAAATGTTAAATTTTAAATTAAAAAAATAATATTTCTTATAAATAATTTACAAATAACAAAAAAGTGCCAAATTTTAATTAAGTATAGATAGAGCAATGCAAAAATGTCGAACATTAAATTAATAAAACCATTAACAAAATTTAAAAAAGTTAGACTAAAATATTTTAGTAACAAATATAAAATTTATAATATTTATTTAGTTATAATTGTTGTAACTGCCTTAACTTTAAGTTGTGTTAATGCAAATCGTCCGCCACGATTTTTAATTGAAGGACAATCAGAGATTGTCTTAAGACTCAAGGAAACACCAGAAACACCAGTAGGTAAGTAATAAGATTGGTATTCGTGTATAGTTTAATTATGGTTAATTCAAATTTGTAAAAATATAAAAATAAAATATAATTTACTAAAATATTGAACCAAAGTAATTATATAATTTTGATTGAACTATAATTCAACTATAATTATCATATAGTTCATTTTAAAGCTTCACGGAACAGTTGTGAATAATATTAAACTAAACCATCGCAAAGTTATACTACTGATTAAATAAATAAAAGAATACTAAAAGTAATTAGGCGGATCTTAATTAAAATATAAAATATATTTAGGTTTGGCTTTTTGCTCAAGTTTTTTGTATGATACTACAAAAATAAATTTCAACATTATTTTTATTATATTATTATTTAACAATCACAATTATTTATTTATCCATTTATATGATTAACAAAACAACTTTCTTAATATAATTAGGCTGTTTTTCATTTGTTAGTTTATTTATTGAGTTTTAGTTCAAATTATAACTTTGTTTTCTGAAATACAACTAACCTTCATAAATACAACGAACCTTCAACATGTATAAAGGGGTAGGTTAAGAACGTATTTAAGTTTTTCAAGTGGGCAGCTGATCCTTTAAATACTTAAGGTCTTACTTCATTTCCCATTCATTGTAACTCATTGCTATATTCATAACAAAAGTTTTCTAATGAAGGTTAATGCTAAGGGTTCCAAAATCTAGTATATTTTTCACAGTATGATTAAAACCATTGCAAATTATATATTTAAATAAAACACAAATAAAACAAAAATTAACATCTATACAATTTCAAGGATCCTTAATTTACCATTTACGTGGATATGATCCTGACGGTGATCCTTTAACATTCGGTGTGCGACCATCACATGACAGTGACATTATAAAAATTGAGAATATAGAAGAAAATGCCGCGAATATATATCTTGCCAAAGAATTAGATCGAGAGGTTTGTCCACATATACAAAGTTTGATTGATATTTTAAAATTATAAAATGTATATTATTTTTTATGACAGACCAAAGATGAATATTCAATAGTATTAACACTAACAGACAATCATTTTGGTGAAGATAATTATGTAACGCAGAGTTTTCTGCTCCTAGTCGAAGATATAAATGACAACGAACCAATATTCCGATCATATCAATCGGTATTAGAAATTCCCGAAAATAATCGACCAGGTATTATTACAGCATTAGAGGCTACTGATCAAGATGAAGGCGCCTACGGTCAAGTTGTTTATTATTTACAAGAACTTGATGGTGACAATGATATTTTTTCAATAGCTACATATCAGGGCAAAGGGATTTTACGTTTAACTGGTGGATTAGATTACGAAAGGAAAAATGTTTATCAATTAAGAATTTTGGCAATTGATAGAGCAAATCAGGGTCGTGTTAATACTGGTACAGCTGCAATTTTAGTTAAAGTACGTGATGTTGAAGATCAACCACCAGAATTTATACAAGGTCAAGTTGTAACGAGAATTTCTGAAGATGCACCAGCTGGCAGTGAAGTACTCCGTGTTAAAGCTATTGATGGTGATCGTGGTGTAAATAATAAAATTAAATATTCTATAGAAAGAAATGATCCATTTGGTATTGATGAAGATACAGGTATAATTTATACAACAACTCAATTAGATCGAGAGGATAATGAAATATTTAATGGTGCTTATATTCTAAAAATAATTGCAACTGAAGTCTCAAAGATAAATGTATAATAATTATGAAAATTGGAAAAATATTTTTTATTTATATTTTTTTATAATATTTTTTTTTTTTGTAGCCACCACCGTATGTGAAAACCGAAATAACTATAATTGTTACTGATGTCAATGATGAAACACCAACATTTCAGGATGAAATTTATCGTTGTGAAATTAGTGAAAATTCACAAATGAATGCACCATTAAATTTTATAGATGATGTTATGAATTTAGTTTACGATCATGATATTGGCAATAATGGAACATTTAAATTATATTTGGAACCGAGAAATGATATATTTGAAATAATACCAGAAATGGCTGTAAATGAAGCTAATTTTCTGATAAGAGTTAAAAATCCAAGTTTTCTTGATTATGAACAAATAAAAGAAATGAATTTTACAATAATAGCAAAAGAAATTTCACCGCCTGGAAAATGGAGGTATATACTCGTATATATGTCATAAAAATATATGAAAAATTAAATTTTTATACATTTTTATATTTCCAGTACCGCCGAACTTCAAATATTTATTCGGGATCAAAATGATAATATGCCCGAATTTTTAAAATCTCCATATGAAGTATTTATGTTAGAAAATAGTGAAACTGGTACTCCAATTGTTCAAATTCAAGCAACAGATGAAGATTCTGGTGATTTTGGTACTGCAGGAATACGATATATTCATTTAAGGGGCAGTATAGCTAATTAGTAAGTATTCATTATACGGAAAAATATATATGAATACAAATTTATATAATTATTTCCTCTTTTAGTCTACATTTGGATCCTATCACTGGCCTTATAACAATATCCGCTGATGCAGAAGATGCTTTCGATCGTGAAGTTAACACCCGGCATTATTTAACTGTTGAAGCCCGTGATAATTTAGGTTATGGAAATCAAAATACTGTACAATTAATTATAAATATTGAAGATGTAAATGATAATGCACCAATATTTCGCCAAGGACGTTATGAAGCAAAATTGTTGGAGAATAATTTATATTTTGAGACACCATTAATTTTAGAAGCTCGTGATAATGATTCAAATGGAACAGAAAATAGTCAAGTTACATATGAAATAATTGATGGTGATTTAAAGGAAAATTTTACTATTGATCCAAAAAAAGGTGTTTTACAACCATTTGGTAAAATCGATTTTGAACAATTATCCACTGCTGATGGTAGTAATTTAAATATTAGAGCTTTTAATTTGACTGTAAAAGCAAGAGATTCGGGTATGCCAAATTTATGGTCTAATGTAGATGTTACCATATATATTCAAGATGTAAATGATAATCCACCGATATTTGAAAAATCTTATTATACTACAATGATTCCTGAAGATTTGTTAAGTGGAAGTCAAATTCTTGAAATTAAAGCTTATGATCGTGATGGTTCAAAACCAAATAATAATATAGTTTATAGAATTCAAAGTGGTGCCAGTGATAAATTCATAATAAGTGCTGATTCTGGTATAATATATGTTGCACAAGGTGCTTCATTAGATCCAGATTTTACAACTCCTAAAAAAATGTATTATATTTTGACTGTGGTAAGAATAAGATAATTAATATCATAATATTAAATTAATAATTTTATTTAAAGTAAAAATAATATTCAATTAATATTTTAGATGGCTCTCGATGGTGGTTTGGGTAATAATCAACTAACTTCAACCACTACTGTTAACATTACAATAAAAGATGTGAATAATAAATTTCCAATATTAGAGGATCTTCCGAATTTAAAAGTTCATGAGAATACAAAAGTGGGAACAATTGTTTATCAAATATTAGCAACAGATTTAGATGAAAAACCAATTTTACGTTACAGCATTGATAAACAACATTCAGTTGCAAAAACTGAAGAAGGTGTTTTTGTTAAATCCAGTGAATATGATTTTAGTGGTGCTTTTGAATTAAATCCTGTCGATGGAATTTTAAAAGTAAGTCACATTTTAAATGAGATTACATATAATATTTAAAAAATTTAATTGCAGATAGTAAAAATATTAGATCGAGAGAAAGTCGAGAACATAAAATTGCTTATTATTGTAGAAGATTTGGCAGCTGCTAAGGGTGCACAGAAAGTTGAAGGTTCGAAATAATTAAGAATAATTAAATTAATATTAATAATTTTTTTTATATTTTTATATACAGCAATATTAAACATACTAATTGAAGATGATAATGATAATAATCCAAAATTTAAAATGCCTTTTTATAAACGATCCATAACTGAGAACAGTAAGAATGGTGTGACAATTGGAAATGTTGTAGCTTATGATATTGATAAAAACAAAACAATTACTTATTCATTGGAAGGTATTCACATAAAATTTATATAATACTTAAACTTAATTTTATTTTTAATTAAGGTAATCCAAGTATGACAGGATTAATTCATTTAGATCCACAGACTGGTGAAATTTTAGTTGCCAAAAAAATTGATCATGAAACTTATAATTGGTTAAATTTTACTGTACGAGCTACTGATGCTGGATATCCACCAAGATCATCATTAGTTGATGTATTTGTGTCTGTATTAGATGAGAATGATAATAATCCTTATTTTATAACAACAACGAAAAATTTTACAATAAGTGAAAATTCACCGATTGGTTCAAGAATTGGTATAATTCAAGCATCTGATGCTGATTCAGATGATTTTGGCAAAATTACATTTTTAATTGATCGACTTAGTTCACAAGTATGTAAAAATTAATAAATTTTGCAAGGTTTTTTTAAAAATTAAATTCCCTTTTTACTAACTAGGGAAAGTTTACTATTGATGCTGATACTGGTGTTTTGACTGTAGCTGATAAAATTGATCGTGAAATTAAAGATTTTTATATGTTGGTCATAGAAGCTTGGGATAATTATCAATATGGTTATGCAGCTGGAGAAAGTAGAAATGCTTTTAAACAAATATAGTAAGAAATTATTTAAAATAGAATTAAAAACAGATTAAAATAGAATTAGAAACAGATTCTAGAATTATCTGTACGGTAATTAATATTAAAAACTTTTCGATGGAAGATATGACGGTCCTTAAACTGTATTATAAATATTTTTAAAATATCAAACTTGCTCCTTTCCTTAAATTCCAAAATGATAGCTAAGAAAATACTTTATCCTTAGATGCTTTGTTGCTATAATATTTTAGTACAAAATGCTTGAAGGTTTCAATTTTCCTATCCTCTGTCCATATATAGCGCTATACGAAAATTCAAGTCTCTATTTCATTTTGCTCTCGGAATCTTTTGTACTTTATGAGCTACGTATCCAGAATCATTCTGTAGTACTTTATTATTTATTTATTATAAATTGACCGCTCAATCAGTAAAAAACAATGATTTTAAAATACTAAGACGTCCCAAAAAGCTTGGATTACAGAATATTATATTAATCCACCTATTCAACAGACTCAAAAGTCATATCACATAAATAAAATATTTTAGAATTAATTAAATATTTAAAATTCCTATTCAGTATAAATATTTTGGATGAAAACGATTCGCCACCTGAAATTAACGTACCACTTGAATGTGTTCAAATAACTGAATATCATGATATTAAAGAACCTATACTAACAATTCGAGGAAATGATGCTGATGATCCGATGTTACCCAATGGACGACTAGAAATGTCAATAATTAAAGGAAATGAAGATGGTATATTATAATGATATTAATATATTACAATCTCTCAGCTTCAAAAGTAATTCTGTAATACAATTTTTGTTTTTGTTGTTTAGGACTATTTCAGGTAATTCAATCTGATCCATGGACAGCTGATATAATTGCTAGGAAATCATTAAAAAATAAATATGGAAATCATTCATTAATATTATCTGCAAGAGATTTAGGGACACCATCAAATCTTATTAAGAAAAATTTGAATATATGTATTACCGATTTCAATGATCATCCTCCAGTTTTTGTTTCACCATCACATAATATTACTGTCCGAATACCAGAAGTATTTATTTAAATAATAATAATGTCCTTAATTTTGAAATTATTTTAATAAATTATAATTTTTTTTTAGAATGCAACTGTTGGTTCACTAATTATTCAAATACATGCTATTGATGACGATGTCGGTATTAATGCTTTAGTTCGATATCGTTTAAAACCAGATCCTTTAGGAAATTATAAAACATTTGAAATAGATCCAGATAATGGACTGTTATTTTTAAAAGAGAAATTAGATAGAACAAAACAAAAATTATATGAAGTATATAATTTTAAAATTTTAAGAAAAAAATATAAAATAATTTTATTTGTGTAATTTATAGATTAGAATTGAAGCGTTTGATCAAGGCCTTCCAACATCATTAAGTTCAGATCTAGATTTAGCAATTTATGTACGAAATGTTAACGATTATGAACCACAATTTTTAGTCGAAAATATATTTGTTAATTTTACTGGTAATTTTACTTAAATTCAATTACAAAATTAATATTTATTTATCTAAAAACAAAAAAAAATTCAATTAGAACATGTTCAACCTGGTATTGAAAAAATTAAACTACCCGATACTGTCGAAAGAGATGAAGTTGATGATTTAGATGATCCACCAAGCACAGTTTGTTATTTTATAGTTCATGGCAATAATGATGAAATATTTAGTTTGGATCAGGAAAATCATATACTAACTGTAAATCAAGAATTAGATCGTGAAATAAAACCAAATCATACAATTTATGTTCGTGCTACTGAGAATTGTTCCAAAGAACCCGGAATTGTTCACATCGACAAATTTAATATGGAAAATTTGACATTTCATGAAACTGATTCAAATCAATCAAATAATGATAATTTGGATATTTATCCATTGCGAATGACTTCAAATTATCGACGTAGTTATAATAAAAAATATGAAACATATTTTGATCGTTATAAACACTCAAGGCAATTAAGAAGTTTAAATAATGATAATCAATTTATTACTACAACAACTGATGAACCGTCAGAACTTGCTGCTGATGATAATGATAATATTTTAATGACAGATGGAACTATTGTTAGAATAATTATAAATGTTTTTGATATTAATGATAATCCACCAAAATTTAAATTTGAAACATTTACTGGTGGTTTTACAACTAATTCAGATTTTGGATTAAAATTTATGGAATTAGAAGTATAAACTTGTTAATTATTATAGTTTTTTTGTTTAAAATTAAATTATATATTTTATTTTTATAGGCATCAGATCCTGATGAAGGTAATAATGCAGTAATAAAATATTATCAAATTGGTGAAACACGACAAACATTATCTGAAGGTTTAGATAATATTAAAACATCACCATTTTTAATTGATGAAAATACTGGAAAGATTTCATTAAATTTTGATCCACAAAAAGGAATGAAAGGTTATTTTGATTTTATGGTATTGGTAAATGATACAGATGGATTAAAGGATACTGCACGTGTTTTTATATACTTACTAAGAGAGGATCAAAAAGTTAGATTTGTATTTCGATTACAACCGCCAGTTCTAAGAGATAAAATTGATATATTTAAAAAGTATGAAAATTATATTATTACATATTATTTTAAAAATAAATTATTCAATTTTTCACATACAGTACTTTAAGTAATGTAACTAATACAACTGTTAATATCGATGAATTTAAAGTTCATGCTAATAAAGATGGATCTGTAGATAAAACCAAAACTGATTTATATATTCATTTAGTGGATAATAAAACACATTCAATTTATGATGTTACAACAGTTTTAAATTTAATTGATAAACATATTGAACGATTGGATGAACTCTTTAAAGAATTTAATGTATTAGATACCCAACCAGCTGAAGTACAATTATTAGTTGGCCAATTAAATAATAGTACAATGTTTGTTTGGTTAATATTTTTAAATATTTTCCTTACAATATTCTTGGGTTTAACATTGATATTATGTCTATCACAACGAAATATGTACAAACGACGATTACGAGCTGCAAAAGTCAATATTTATAGTACGGAAAAAATACATAATATTCATATCCATAAACATAAAAACAAAAATTATTATTTTACAGGTCAACCTCCGTCAGAAATTACGATTAGAGATCCGATGACAAGAGTACCAAATACAAATAAGCATAGTGTTCAAGGCTCAAATCCAATTTGGTTAAAAGGATATGATAATGAATGGTTCGAAAATGACGAAGATTTAAGGTAAGTAATTCTAATAATTTAATTATAAATGTAAATAAATTATAGAAATAAACTTCATTATTACAGTCCAACAAGACCAGATTCATTAGATGAAAACATTTTAACTAAAGATTTGCAACATCAGAAATTGTTTGATGAACCAAATGATTTAAATCGGCATTTCAATGTTTACAATCAAATTGATAAGATTGCAAATAGTGCACATATTTTAGCTAAACGTCTTGAAACTACAGAATTATAATTAATTAAATATACTTTTAATATCTTAATAATATTTATGAAATCATGTTTTTGTACATAATTGCAATATATTTTTAATTATTTTTATTTTACTTATGTAAATTAATGTAAACTTTTAATAGAACTAAATTATTTTAAATATATATAATGAAATAAGATAAAATGGATATGAAGTATATTATTATTTCTGCTAAAAATTGATTCAGAATTATTTGAACTAATTTGATATATTTGAATGAACATTGACAGAGATGTAAGTTTTACACATATTATTATCAAATTGATTATTTTCTATAGCATGTTTTTTCTCCTCAATTGATTTTTATACTTTGAAATATATATATTTATATAAAAAACCGATGTTACCAACATGTTTGACCTTGCTTTTACTGCCATTCGAAAGTTGACAAAAAATTTGAGCGATATTTGTTGGATATTCAATCCTTTATTAAAGCGCTATTTCGATTTAAATAGTGGCTTTAAATGTCCGTGTATCAATATCTATTTCAAAATGTAGTTATGTAACTTTTCCTTTGTTTCATATTTAAATTTTGCAGTAATTGCTATTCTGCAGTGTCCCAGAAAGCAAGAACTATCCTATCACACTACATATTATTAATATTATATAAAGCAAAAATATGCAGCATTGATGGGACTAACGTTATCAACATAACAACTCTTTAAATAATTGAAGAACATGAAGAGCCTTAGAAAATTAGGACTATTTATATGCAAGTGATACGATGAGTAGACATTCATTAATTAATGAGGAGGAATTACATTATTATATGTAGGCAAATTCTACCAGGAAGAATAAAAACATAAAAAATTAATTACATAATTTTTATGTATTATATAAAATATCATAATTTCAACAGTTTTATAATTTAATTTTTTTGACTAAATTAAAACTTAATAATATTTTTATTAAATCGTAAATATACATAAATTAGAAAATTATAAGTTAAATAAATAACATAAAATTACGAAAAATAATATATAAATTAAATTATACATAAATTTGAAATTAATAATTTAAAATAATATTTAAAATTAAATGATACTCTTAACATTACAAAAACTATAAACTTAAATATCAGTATCGTAAAAATACGTTTACAGAATTTTTAATTATTTAAACTTTATAAAAGAAAGTGTCACTATTTCTTCTCCTACCTTACATTACTATAATGTACATTATAAATAATTTAATTTTTTTTGGATTCAATTTTCCTAAATTGTATTTTCGTCGACGTCGTCCAACTGTGCATTTGGTATATAAAGTTTAACAATTCTATATTCAGAATATTAAAAAGATAAAAAAAATTATATATTTTTAGGTTAATCAATTTTAGGAATTCAAAAAAAATATAATTTACTTATTGTATGAATATTTGTGATCAATAGTATCAAACATTCGTTGGAATCTACACCAAATTTTATCACGACGATTATTACAGCCCTCATATTTTTTAGAGAAAGTTTCAATTGCGGTTAATGCAAAATCCGATATTTCATGAATTCGTTCATTCAAATTATCTGTGATGGTGGTAACAAAAATAATTACATTAAGAAATTGAAATTTTAAAATTAGTTGAAATGTTTTATACCTTTATCAGTTGATATACTTCTTCTCTCCATTGATAGATCATCTTCTTCTGCAGTTTCTTCATGAAATAAATTTTTTAATTTTGGTAAAAATAATAATAAACAAATTAAACCAATAAATTTAACAATTTTTTTAAAAATAATCAATTTCAAAAGTATTTTTCCAATAGTAAATAGATTAAGTTTAAATTTGAATTTATCAAAAAACCAATGTTCATCACGTGGATGATGGTGAAAAGCAGCTAAATGATGATGATGACCAAAGAAAGGTGGTGGTGGTGGTATTGGTGGACCATATATTGGTTTTGGTGGTCCATAAACAGGTGCTGGTGGACCATAATTTTGATGTGGCTGATAATCATAGCCAGGACTTGCATGAACACTTATATCACCACGATCAGCAGCAGCTGATGCTGAATTTCGACTAACATCTAAAATTATAAATATTTATATAACAATTTCTAGGAAATTTTGTACGATAAATTTGAATTAAATTAACATTTATATGGTAATTATCTTGATGTCCGACATCAAAGACGAAAATTCTTTGAATAAATTCAAAAATAATAGTAAAAGGATAATTTGTATAACTTAATAAGGATACATTTATGGAACTACATGACTGTTACATGTTCGACGTAATTTTAAGCTCCTATTTCAGATAATCATTCACAAAAAGTTCAATTGGAATCTAAGACTTTTGTTCCTCTAGTAATTTAATAACAAATTTTGCAGAATTTCTTAACAATATTCGTAATCACATAATTTTTAAAGCCTTAATTAAAAATTATTTGGTGGCACGATATAAACCATGAAGGCACCATGTCCTTGTATGTCCTTACAATAGCCTAAAATCTTATATTTCAAGAGTATCTTCATAAAGAATTTCGTTTAAAAACTGATTTGAATAAATTAAATTTATCCGCTTTTTACAGAAACTTTTCAAAAACTTGAACTAAATTTCTAGGTTTTATTCTAAGCTGAATCAATACAAATATGAACTGAATCAATACAAATATGAACTGAATCAATAAAAATAATTTCCAGGAATGAAAGTTATTAAATTTTCTGGAAAAAGCTAATAAATCTAATTTTTATACAATTGATTTTATTAATTCCAAGTGAATTACACTAATAATCATAATTCATATTCAAATAATTTGAAGTAGCCACCATAATTACTAATTTAAATTTCTTTTTCTTTATTAATATGGCTTATTTATACACATTCTTCGAAAACAATATGGTTCTTTATTATAATTGTGACCCTTAAAATACAATTATGGCTTCACTTATCACTTGAATGTTTCATGGAACTATATACTATATTTCAGAAGATTATCCATTAAATCGTATGGTAACGATATTTATATCGCATATTATAATAACGCACGTTCACTACGAAACATTGAACCGCCAATATTGCAGCCCAAATTATATATTTTTTTATTTATTTTCGAAAATTAACAAGGATAATAAAATAATAATTTCACAGTTTTTCGAATAAATTAACACTCAATTAAATTTTAATAATATTTAAATACCACTATTTGTTGTTTGATGTGAATTTTCTAATGCATCCAAATATGTATCCTGCTGATTATTAATAATTTCACTATAAACGGTAGCTGTTACACTTGCACATAATATTATATACAACAAATTCACCATTTTATTGATATCCTTAATTAAACGTCTATTAAATATATAATTAAAATAATTCAAAGAGAACTTATGTATTAAAAGAAACGATCACTGATTAACAACTAAAACGTTGACGGATTGTGCAGCGATATTTAAAAGAATTATGTTGAACTTATTTTTTTTTGTTTTGTTTAGGTATTGCTTTTTTGATTAGTATTACTTATTATTGGACTGCTGGTAATATAGTAGTAAAGTAAAAATTAATTTTTGTGAATTTTTAGTCGTATTTGTAAGAGCAATTTTGTTCCGGAATTCTATATGTTTTGTTACGTAGTTGGTGGAATGCCTCCCTCCGAAGAAAGTTAAAAAATAAAAAAAAAATGTTTGATGTTTGTATATAATATTTTTCTTTATAGATCATCAACAGTCAAATTATAAAACGTGCTTAACATAATAATTTTGTAGATACAATGGTAAATAGTTGTTGTTACAAAACCAACCCAAAAGATTTTTTCTACCTGGTTTTTTTTAATCAATTTCACTTGCAAACGAATATGTAAATAAGTTTTTAAACAATATAAAACAAATTTTATTGGCTTTGGATATGTTGCACTTTAAATTATTCGGTAGCAGCAAAGAGAAATGATATAAAGTTCAGACCATAGAAGTATTTAATATTGTAATAATTAATAACATTTTTAAATTATAAATAAATTTTCATTATTTGAGATAATAATTGTCGGAGTCAATTTTAGTATGACATTTATCTACTTTAAAATATAAATTTACTTTTAAATATTAAATTGTATTGATGGACGCAGAATTGAATTTACTAGACTGGATATTTAATATATTTTATCAATTTTAAATATAGATGGGAAAAACTTATGCATATTTTAGCTTGCATATAAGAAATTAAAACTTGATTAGATAAAAACGTTAAAATTAGTCCATAGAAACTATATATTTAATACAAAATAAAAATGGACAGAAAATAAATATAGTATCGCTCTTGCTTTATTCTATATAGTCTAAAATAAAGGTAATACTATTTACAGGTTACAGGACATTATATTACTAAGAAACATGAGGCAACGCTTAGGTTGACACATACATTTAGGGGGTATGAAGAGGAAAAGAAAATATGGAGCATGTTTTGTGTCATTGCACGCAATCAGACATAAAATATTTAAATTTTTGGAGTTTCATTTTATTACTATAGTCTCTAAATGAAGTTGGATAAATAAAGACGGATAAATTGGTGGCTTTAATAAAAGAGATAGGTTTTTTTTTTAAACAAAAAGGTAAATGTCGTCTGGAGTGTACAACGAACCTAGATACCTCTAGGTTCGTGGCCAAGATCTAAATACCAAAAAAACATTTAATTTTTAGAAAAGACAAAATCTCAATTGATTTTAATATAATAAAATAATGCACAAACCTTCTTATAATTATCAAGAAAAACAATATAAATTTTATTTTGTTAATAATAAATTAATAACAATTTAATACTTAAAATTATATATTGAATTTAATTAAATTGTAGCGGAAGCAACGATTAACATTTAACATTATCATTATCGATTATCAATTAACATTGAGGAATAACATTTTTTTAACAAATGAGGCATTTATCTAATTTGGTTGCTAACTTGGCTAACCTTAAATTAAGTTTATAAGTATAGACTTAACAAATCGTAATCACAAACTATAAAATATTTTATATGATTTTCAAAATTATATATTCAAAAAATTAGGAATTGATTTTACAATCTAATGAATTGTTATGTTTCAGGTTTCTATATACAAAGGTTTAGGCTACTTTTATTTAATTTATTATTAATTTTATTTGAATTTATTAAATATTCCTTTAATTTTCACTTTCAAATTTATTTGTAAATTAAGCATTATACAAACCCCTTGTTTTAGGTTTAGATTAAAGATATCTTTAAATATCTTAATTTATCTGATAACGAACTTTACACGTAGCTTAAATTTGTATTTAAATGACACTTTTATTTAATTTCAATTGTTTAAGTTTTGTTTTTATAGACATTACATTTTTATTATATTTATAATCATTATCAAAAAAAAATTTAAGTGTACGTGATTTTTTGGTCTTGTATGACATTTTGGTCTTATACAATTTAAGATACTTTACAAGAGTTTTTATTTCATATATTATGTTTATATATTTACATTATAAAGGTAATTAAACTGTATAAAACATATTTTTTTTTTTAATTGTAGATTCTTGTTTAATTCAATTATCATCTTAATAAAATGGAAAGTTGGGTTTTAATGAGATGATTAAAATGGAAAGTTTTCGTAACTATATTTATTATGATTTTAATTTAATAAAAATAAATAATTAAGAAAAATTAATTTACAGAATCTCATTTTAAAATAATAAAATTAAAATTCTAGGAAACAAACGAAAATTCTGATAATTTTTTTAAAAACGTTGCATAATATATTTGAAATAAAACTTCTGAAACGATTAATTGCAGAGAACTGTCACAATTATTCAACCAATTAAAGTGGTTGAATTTGACCAATTTTTGAAATCATACAAAATGTAAAAAGAATGATTCAAAATCTATAATAGCAATTGTATTTTCATTAAATCTTGTTAAAAATCAACATTTTTAAATCGTTCAAATTTATAATTACACTTTATAATTACACTACCTTTTAAATATTTAATCCTTCACACTGGCACTAATAGGAAAATTCTTGCTATGACAAAATTCTTACTGTAAGTATACGATACTTACAAGCTGCTTTAAAATCCTTGGCCAATAACATAACATACTCAAATTTATAATCTTACCATATTAGCAATCCGCAACAACTTAAAGCTTCTCTGGTAACCCGGTCATTGTATGCTCGAAGGAAACGAGGTAATAGATTTGCTACTCCCGCACTTGAACCGAGTTAAAAGCTCAAGAAGTAAATGGGCCTGCTGTTACTTATTGAGTAGTACCTACTAGGTAGATGTATAGAGGAAGAGGAAATAATGGAACATATGTTATGCCAATGTCATTCTATCCAACATAAAAGATTTAAAAAATTTGTTGTTTCTTTATAGAAAACCTTGAGACGCGGGTAAACTAAGGCCGGCTAAAGTGACATCATTCATTAGAGAATCGGGATGGGTCGGTACGATATGACAATTATGCAACGTTCGACTTACTAGAAACTAGACTAAAGCGTACAACGGGCACACAAAAATCTTGCCTACGTGTAAACATAATTTATTATGAAAAAATATTTAGAAATATATTGTACTTCAGTTGATTCAATCATTAATCTTTAAAGATAAAATTTCCAGTTATCCTAGATAATAGCTGGATGCAACCCAAAAACTTAGATTCTATTAAAACAGCGCTACGTCCATTCTACGTCTATAAATAGAACAAAAAAAAAACAAAGCGTTGTTGTTTTCCACCTCGAAAACGTAAAGAAACATTGAGCAATTTCTATTTTTAATTCGATCTTTCCATTACAGCACTTCATAATTATTCCAAAACTACCCGAAAATCAATAAAAGGCTCCTTCTTATTAGATTCTTTCTTTTCTTTCTGAGTAATTTGATGATAAAAACTAAATTTGTTTTAAATTTTGTACAAAAATATGCGTATTTATTGTGTTACATTTTTCATATATGTAAATATTTTTTATGTTATGAATCTCAAAAATTTCAAAAAAGTTTTACAGATTTATTCTATATTACTATACTAAAACAATAAAGATTATATAATGGTAGTGAGAAATAGTTCATATGAGTACTAAGAAAAAAAAATATATAAATAATTATTGTGAGTTTTTAATATCTCTATATATAAATGTAATTCATAACGAATAGTAAACAAGTGCTTAAAATATAATTGACGTTGATATGACTAAAAAAAAAATTTCGAAGATTATTTTGGTAACTTTTTTTAAACTAATAAGCTTTCTGCTTAAGTTTCTTAATAAATTCTCGAGCTTGTTTATCTCCTTGACGATACTCTAAGGCACGTAAACAGTCTGCGTTTTCTATAGATAGAAATATATAAAAAAAATAATTATTATATTGTTATTATATTAGTATCACTTATATTTAATATACCTTTATATTCAGGTCTAGTTAAGGTCATATGGATTTGATCATTTTCTGCTGTTCTTAAATCATTAAATGATAAATAACATTCAGCAATATATTGATTAGACATTCCAAATAAATCTTTATCTTTAATACTAAACACTAGTAATGCATTATCCATTTTTAGTTGTTCCTCTGATAATATTCTGTTAAAAAAAAAAAAATTATAAAGTTATCAAAAAATCAGAGTTTTTTGTCAAAGTTCAGAGTTTTTTGTCAAAGTAAAAGCGATACTAAAAACAAAATTTTCTTAATTTTGAAAACTTACATTTTAAATTTCTCATCATACAATGGATATAAAGTTTTATGTTGTGCTGATGTTTTTGGTGGACTAATTCCCAGAAATCGTTCAGCTGGCATAAAATGAACTTTAACAAATGAATCACATGATCCATTTGAATCCATTGGTACTAAATTTCTAGCATTCATTATTTCCAAATGTAAAATATTATCTGAGAAATAACCACGAATTGTCAATTGTCCATAAATAGAATCAGACATTGTTTTTTGATCATCCAGTCTTGTTAGATAATACTGATGAATTAAATCTCCAGTCTCATATGCATGTAGTTCCAATAAACGTTCAATATTTTCCAAAGTCTGTTGATCGGATGCATTTTGATTTGAATTTTTTGATAATTTAAAACTTGTCACCATTAAATGTAATGTATCACGTAGGTTTGAGAAGAAAGCAGGTGGACGACGTTTCTAAAAAAATAAATATTTATGATGTGAAATAGATTTTTTTTGTAATGATTATATTTACATCTAAATTGCTTTGAACTAAATCGTATAAAATAATTGCTAATTCACTCCATATTGCATCTAAAATACGTTCGAAATTAACTTCATTCAATTCAGTATGTAAAGTTTGTAGTGAATCTTCTAAGTACATCATTAACCGATCCATTGAATTTGAATCTTCTTGTAATACTTCAGCTCCTTCAGTTAAAAATCGTCGCATAGCTGGAGACATTTTTCTAGCAACAACTTCAATTAATTCTAAAATTTTATTTCGTTCTGTATCAATGGCATTTTCAAGTACATTTTTTAATGTTGAAGCACAACGTTCTGCTTCGATTTCACTTCGATATTCAGCTAATTTTGCAATGATTTCATCAGCACCTAATTCCTTAAAAATAAAATATAATTTAATTTTAATAGTCTACTTAAGATTTTTCTAAATAATATACATACTTTAATAAATGGTGTTAAACTTTGTCTAATATAATCAATATTATTAATAGCTAGACACCATTCTCTAGTAACTTCAAACCTTTCTTGAACATCATTAAAATGCAATTCTTCAACACGTTTTGACATTCTGTCAGCATAAAATACACAGCATCTACATATATCCTGATAAATAATTTAAAATATTCTTAAATTAAAATTATGTTAATGCTATTAATAATGTATTTCTTACGTCAACAATTTTTCCTACAAACATATATGCTCCCTCGGCATCTGGCCAACCAAGTTGCTGCCAGAAAATTTTTATTTGATAAAAAATTGCTAAAGTATCAACAGCTGAACTACTATATTTAACAGTTTCATCAACAGGAATTAATCGATCAAGATCAATTGCTTTTTCGATTCTAGTCAATGCTTTATAAACTGATATGTCTAACCAATGTGTTACACCAGGTGTAAACCATTCATGATATTTATTTATTGCTAAATCTTCTTCACCGGGACACAGAGCAATACCTGTTAATAATATTAAGAAGTTTAATGAACAAAATTTAATGTATCAGTGCGAAAGATCGAGCAAACATTTAATCGCGCACTTTCTACCGTGCACATTTCATCGTAAACACTTTTTATTGTGGCAACGCTTCCTAATGCAAGGCATATTTTATTTAATAATTTATATTTGACGCTTTGCTTTTTACGAAATGTCCACGATAAAAAATGTGATTAGATTCGCAATAATCTGCCCGGAAATCTTAAATATAAATTATTTTTATTTACCTAAGCAAATAAATCTTTTTAAAACTAAATACAATTCGAAAAGCGTTGTTCCCATATTGATTTCTTCGTGTTCCGGTAATCTTTCGAATTTATCTTCACTTATACTTAAACGTTTAATATTTTTACAGACATTTTCTACAACTATTTGAGAACATTCAGCTAATTTCTTTTCATAAAATAGAAACAAAGATTGGGCATAATTAAAATGCATTTTCCTGAAATTAAAAATTTTAATTATTCATCTAAAATATATAATAAATTTTTACATACTGTTGAAAATGCCTATCATAATATTCAACAGCCTTTTGTAAATCGGATCGTACTAATTGAATTAATTTAATTAAATGTTGTAATTGATCGTCGTCTGTAGCATTTCTATGACCATCACTGTTTTCATTAATATGTTCAAACCAATCCAGGGCACCAGAATTGACTGCATCTCTTAAAGCACCTCTTAAATCCCAATTTGGAGTAGTATCATTATCATCACGAATAACCCAACCATAAATTGATTTTGGTAGTAAATCTGTTCCTTCTGGAGGTTCTAACATACCAATTTTCGATATAATGTCTAAAGCTTCGGTTAACATTTTAACACAATGCTTATCACCAGCTGTTTTTTTTCGTAATTTTCTTATTATTGAGAAACATGATGGTAATAATCTTTTAGCTCCTTCCCAAAATAATTTTACTTCATCATCATCGTGCGGTAATGATTGTAGAGTTGGAATTATTTTATCCAAAATAGAATTAAATAAAGCAAAAGCCAAAGGATGATCTTGTTGAATATTTGCAAATACAGACCACTGAGCCATTGCACAATCAATTGCAGTCAAACCACTTTGTGCTGAATGTTGTGTGAGTACTGCTTCACCTTGAGCTGAGAATTTTCCACGCCACCAATAATGAGCAACTTTTGATGATTCTAATTCGTGCATTAACAAAATTCGTAATAAATGACGATGCTCTTGTGCAGCTACTCTATTATTTTTTTCTGCACTAAAACTCATATGTAAAAGAACTGAACCTCGTGTTTTCGATGTTCTGGAACCTTTTTCTAAGCTATGCCAAACTTTTATACCTGATGCTGGAATTGTTTTCAAAGGAATTGCAGATCTACCTATCAATTCGTTATCATGTTTGCCAGTTGAAGCTGTTACAGCAATTTCTTTCATTAATTTTCGAAGACCACGGATTCCTTTCACATCAAAAAATTTATTCATTTTTTCACCTACAGTTTCTGCTGCATCAAAATCCCAAATTTCCAATATGAGTACTTCATTGTTAGGATTTTCATCTGGTAATGGCCTGTAAAAAATATATTAATTTCGAAATTGTTTTTTTAGTTAATAATTGTATATTTACAATGAGAAATGTTCTTCCCATAGGGGATTTAATGTTGCTGATTTAACAGATGTATTATATCGATGCGTTGAACATGACTCTAAAAACATTGTAACGAATGGATCTGAAAGACCATTTGAATCTTTTGGAACTAAACCTTCAGCCTTAATTATTTCAACATTAAGTCTTATTTCAGCGGCTTCTTTAGTTTCTGCTGATTTTAAAATCTCTTCATGTTTTTCATTAGAAATTTTAAATGCATCTTGAACATATTCTATTAATGCTGGTTGGCAAACATCTTCTGAATTTTGACATCCAATATTATGTAAAATTTCATGTAATATTTCTTCATATAATTCATCAATCTATAGACAAAACGAAATAATTGTTACAAAATTTAATTAATTTTTATTATAAATATTTAGTTATAGTTTTTGAATTAAATGTTGTTTTACATTTTTTGAAAGAAATAATTGTAAATTAAGAGGATAATTTTTCAATTAATTTTTTTTAAATATTTTAGAAATTCCATTAAACTTAGAAATTCCAAAAATAAAATTAAATTGACTTGTTTTTAAGAATTTCTGTTACTATGAAAATTATTTTTAAAATAAGTTTAAAGTTGATTCAATGTTGTAAATTAATATTTATACAATTGAATCTTAAAGGCAAATCAATCAAAATTGTACGCTTTATCTCTCTATATATTGATAGCAATATTAATATTTTATAATTACAAGTTTACGTCATTCATAAATAGATTGATTAACAAATGCATTTCAATTGAACTGAATGTCAGTATGGAATTTTTATTTTCTGCTATAGAAACACACTTCTATATTTTTGATCTATATTTCTAAATTATGTAAATTACAATACTAGGACAAACAATAGATTAGAAGTAGTTCAAAGCTGTAATATTATAAAATATTGCTATTCGTGTCACCTAGTTATATACATCTAACAAATTTCATGTTGCAAAACATTAATTTTTAAAAGATATCTAAAAAAAATATTGATTATTCAATCTAACTGCACAATATTATATCAATTGCAAATTAAACACAAGTTTATATCAAAGTATTGTGCACATAAATCTCAATCAATTCCAAAAATTTGACATAGTTCTTATTCAACATAGCTCGGTTATATTGTTTATACTACCTATAACATTTAATTATGTTTTAACTTGTAGCGTGTTCACTCATTCTACTGTAAACTTTGTGATTTTTGTTTCAAATCTACAATAGCATTGAATGTACAATAAAAGAAACATTTCGGAGATTAAATAATGTAATAAGGAAATAATGTAATAAGGTTATTTTTGAAGGGAGACTTTTTATTCGTTGGCTATCAAGAACGAAATCAAATACTGAAACATCTCATCTCTCATCCGATCTTTACCTAATCACATTTTAAGATTTGATATCATTCTTTACAAGACCGAGAAAGCTAATGTATAAAAATTAAAACTAATCGAATTACATTAACAGTATTTGTGAACGTAACAAGAGGAAGGACGATAAGTTGGAATAAGGAAATAATGCATAAATGACTGCCGATCTACAAATAAAAAATTGTCACCTCAAAACTGAGTATAATTTGAAAAATAGAAGTCAATATGGTGCTTTGTACCATTTCAATTATTGAAAATAATTATTGAAAAATACCATTTAAATTTATTACAGCAATAAACTATTTTCAAGTTATTAAAAAAAGTTGCTAACAGCCTAGTTAGGTCCAACAGTGATTTATAAGTAAATCAGTGTTTTAACAGAACCTGAACACAAAGGGCTTTGTTAAAAATTTCACATGTTTTAATACACCAATAATGTGTTTTATATAATTCTAAGTTTTAATAGGGACCCACTTTAACTGGTAACTCTAAATTTAACTAGATTACAAAACTAATATTTGTACCAAATTTCATTGAAATCGGATAATAACTACCCCCTCGAAAATACCAGACAAATCATTTTTTTTGACCATCAAGTCCAATGCAACACTCTTAGTTATTCTAAATACTCGTAATAAAGAGTTTTTATATTAATAATCTTTATATTTATATACTTACAGTCATTGAATGACATATTAATTTAGTTTGTTTTTCCAAATATTCTTTTGGTACTCCACGAAAACAATTTCTAGCAATACTTCCATTACGATTTAATGCTCGACGACGTCTAACTACTTCATATTCAAATTTTGATTCTAAACTTGAATAACGATTATTCAAACTTAAATATTTCTGATTAATAGTCGAATTCTTACTAAAACCACCAAAATTTGTAAGACGTGGTAATGACAAAGAACTCATTTCTCTTAGTTTAAAATTTACTAAAAATCAAGAAAATTGTCTTTGATATCTTTTAATTAGCAATTAGTACTTTTATATATAAATTAAATATTTTTTTTTTTCACCAAATTTTATATACGAAATCATTTAGATTATTATCATTGCGAAAATAAATTTTGAACTCAACATCAGGAACTGAGGACAAATGACACTTTATTTTTTCAAAAGAAATTATTTTGGGAACGACACTCAATGACGTAACAAATTTTCTTAAAAATTTTATTTATTTATATTTTTCTTTTAAGTCTTTTTTTCTCAATTTCTATAAAATAAATTATTTAAATAAAAATAAATCACAAATTCACTGGTTTTATTAAATAAAGTAATAATAAAATTGGTATAGAAAAGTATTTCCTTATTCAATTTTAATCCTGACATTAACCTTGATTATCATTTTTTAAAAATTTTAATTTTCTTTTTTTTTTTAAATATTTTTTTTTATAAAGTTTAGTCAGGTAATTCTGTGCCAGGTAATAAGTAAAAATGAATTTCAATCGTGTTTTATTTATAACGATTTCCCGATATTCGTCGTCTTGGTACTAAAAAAATATTTTGTTTGTGTTCCGAATAAACTGTGTAAGTCCAACTAAAAATCGAATTTTCTAAAGTGGTGAATAAATTTCTTATCTATTCGAATTTTCCGTCTGAATAAAATATTTTCAAATTCAAATGTAGATTTTCTTATTTTGAGAGAAAAAAGAGCGACATTATTTAGATTTAAACAACATCATCACAAGAATATTATTCGAGTAAAATATAAAATATTATTATTTTTATTTATATTTTTATATAAATTGATATTAAATTATAAATATTTTTTATATAGTATGCAATAAAGTTTTAAAATAATGCAAAATGAATTTTCTATTAAAAATTTGTAATATTTTATTAGCTATTTTCATTTCAAAACTTATTTACTTTCCGAACTCCATAAGATTAAGAGGGTCCACCACAACAAGAATCTCGGTGGGATCATAATTGTGGTGAAGTCCCTTCGTAATGTAATGCCCTACACATTAAATTGTCAAATTCTGAGGTCATGACAGTATATTTTTTATCAAATATAAATTTAAAAAGGGAAATATTGATATAAGGCTATTTTGACCATATCGATCGACCTTCTAACTCTTTAGTTAGATATTCATATACGTATTACCAGTTAAATCGATATACTTTGAAATTTGAATTTGCATTTAATCTAGTATTACGAGCCGGGATATCCATAACATGGACACAAATTAAGATTAGATAAATATATCTTACGAATAGCTGCTGTAAATAGTAATTGCTGAAAGTTTCATATAATTTTTAAATAGTTTCAAGTTTCAATTTTCAAATTGACTGCTTATATTCAGAAATACAACTGTTGGTCATATCAGTTAAAGTAAATTTAAAAAGTAGATTTGATAACCTCATTAAAGGTTGAGAATTCGAGAATAAATATGTATAACAATTAAGTGAAATCTTTATTTAATATTATAGATGGATCAAAGATTTTGAGCCGATTGTATGTAAACTAAATTATTGAAATTAAATTATTATAAATATTAGAGGTACGAAACAATTTTTATAATCTATAGCAAATTAATTAAAAATAAATTTAATTCATAAAATATATTAAACATAATTTATTCTTATATTATTTATGTTACATAACAACATGAATAAATAGAATAAATAAAGTTTAGAACATAATTAATATATGTAAACTCATAGGCATACATAGCACATCAAAACATTTAGTTTTGTAAATTTGAAATATAAATTTTTTTCAATTATTATGACTCAGCCAAAAAGTTGAAATAGTAATTATTTTTTTTTCTGTACGTCTGCAAGAAAATTAAGTACTTTTACAACCTGCAGATTATTTAGTTTCTATCTGATCTTAACTCAAAACTAAAATAATATACTAAATTTTAAAATCTAATTATAGTAGTTTTGTGCTCTTACAAATCTTTTAAAAGATTTAACCTTGCATTATAAATATACACTTTAATTTTTACGATATAATATATGAAAATTCATTTTCACTTGGCACATAATATATTTGTGTAAATGTCTATGGGGACAAGTTCATAGAACCATTTTCCCTAAATAAAATGACCTTGGTAGGCAAAAATTGACCCAATTTATACATATGTTTTTTATATTTTATTTAGAAATATGGAAGAAATATATATTTTGAATAATTACAACATTTTGTTCGAGTTGAAAAATATAATCGTATAATACTAAAATTAATAATAACTAAAAAAAGAGCTATTAATGGCCTTTATGTATATATGTTTATACTTATATACTTATTATAATATACTTACATTCATACCAACAGCATCTTCAATAAAACTTTCATGTTTTGCTCTCGATTCATCTGGTTCGCTGTCGGATTCATGAAGTGATTCAGTTCCACTGTCTTGTTCCCCTTCGGGTATTGCAGTTAAGGTCATTCGATTGCTAATAGTAATTTCATCAGTTTCTTCATTTGCTTCCAAATTTAATGGTGCCAATGGTACTGTTAAATCTGATTCAACCATTTCAGATTTTTGTCGCAATAGCGAACCAAATTTTTCAAAGAAACCTCCATCAAGATCTTGTATTCTATGATGGAAAATTAAATAAATAAATATAATAAATTTATTAAAGCTTCCGCTATAAAAAATTTTGTTTTAAAAATGTATATATATTTATTATATATATATAATAAAATATATCAGATTTATTTTCATTTTAATTGAAAATTATTCATAATAAAAATGTTATTCTGGGAATTAAAAGAATATTTATTAAAATTAAAATATCAAACTTTTAAATAATTTCGGCGCCCGAGTAGAAAATAGTAGGTAATTATTCTGGTATAATTTTTATAAGTATATACAGTGTACACTATAATATTATAAGTATTATATAAAACGATAAATTTTTAAATATTTATTATAAGATTGTTGAGCTAAAAACTTTATATATTTTATTAATTACGCATTTTTTTTATAATATCTAAGCATTTTTTTGGAGTTGGGATCAATATATTTACGTAAATTTCCAAATCCTTTGCATTCAATTAATAATTTTCCATAAGAAATAGTAAAAATGTTAATTGACTTAGTCTGAGGACTTAATTCACGGCCACGGCGTAAATATTTCTCATTAGAAGTGGAGTAAATTATTATGGTTGTGGGTTAAGTTATTTCTTTCATCGCAAAAAATAGTATTCTATTATATTTATGATATTAGTATAACTAGAGAACCCTTGATTAGAAAAACCATTATTTAAATTGGTTATATATTTATACAAAGCAACGCGGCTGCAAATCGTGATTGTTAAATTCATATACTGACTTATCCTTATCAACCAGTAGCCAGAAACCAGAAAATCATCATCAACCTATGCATATGTATACAATTAATATATTATTGAAATATACCTCCGGAAATGTAAAGAAAATGTCGGAGTTTTCTATTTATTAACTTTCCATTCCATCCCCACAGTAATTCCAAAACTTTACAACCGATTTGATTCACACTGAATATAAAAATAAATATGTACTAAAAATATTCTAAGAATCATTACAAAAAATACCAAGTCCATACTTATTAAGACATTATTAGTATTAATTATCTAATTTAAATTAATATTTATAACATTTATTTTCCATCTATAATATATTTGAAACCAAAAATATTTTTAAATTCAAATCCAAATTTTCGCGCGCTATTTAAAATGTCAATTTTATATTCATTTAATCACGCCCATTTTTTTAGTTAAAATTTAATTGCCGGTGCTTAAATACGTTTTTGTGTTTCTGCTCTTGTTTCTTTCTTGTTGGTAGTGAAAAAAATTAAATTTTACCTATAATAGCGATAAGAAAATTATAAAATAATTGTTTAAATAATTCGAATTAAAACAAATGATAATAAATCTTAAATTTACCGAGATTTTGCGTAATTAAAATAGTTTTCCAAATGTGAAATAGAAAATTTACAGATGTTTATTTTGTATGTGAAAAAATATAATCAATTAATATTTTTTATTAATTTTAAATTTAGTATTTAGTATTGAAAATTGTAATAATATAATTGAAAACTTATAGTGGTTCAAGTTAAATACAATTTAGTGCAATTTTTTTTAAATATATACATATGCAGCCATTTTGAATCAGCTTTTTTGACATTAACAGGTAAATTTATTGCATTAACTATATTTAAAAAAAAAATCTAAGCTTTTCTTAAGATATTCACCTTTTTGCAAGGTGTTGTAATTGAAAGTGTGAAACTGAAATTATTAAACATTACCTTTACTGATATTTTATATATATTTCATGTTTTGGAATAGATATATCCACCTAACCTAATATGAATATAAATATTATTATTATAGCTATTAAAATCTATAATGTTTATCATTATGGTTCAACAAAACAACATTTCAAATTTCAAATATATATTTGTCTCCATTAAGTCTTCTAATTTTTATTGAATAACGAATTGTGTTATTGTTAGTTATAAGTTATATACCTACTAATATCATCTTTGTTTCTTCATATTCTTAACGAAATGTTCTTATCTATAGTAGAACTAGAACTAGATAACGAATTCATATTTTTTAAATGTATTGTTAAGTATTTCGTTATAAATTAGTTAGTGTATACTCGTAAGGAATAAGATTAAAAAACGTTAATTTAATTATTTTTTCTAAGCATAGATAAATATAAATCCTATTTTTTCTATGCGTTACAAACAAATGGTGTTTAAGGGAATGTTTTTTTTCTATTTATTTAAAGAAACAAAAATATTTTATTTATAAATATATTTTTATTTATTTATTTGTGTTTAAAAGAACTTAATAACAAATGCGTGCGTAATTTATTTACTGAAAGTCATTATTATTTAAAGATCTTCAAATAAATCCTTAATTAATTTTAACTTGAAATAAGTATTTATTGTATTGAAAATAATATATTGTCAGAAATTAAATTTAACATTTAAAGATTTATTAACACGTCATAAAAAAAAATACTACAGTATTCATGAAATACTACAGTACTCTAAAATAATAACTATTGAACTTAATATACATTTATTATCTAAAGTCTTTCAATTAATATTCAAGCGCTTTTCTTATGGAAGACATATACTAATGCCCTTTTAATGGCATAGTTAAAATAGTAACATATTATTGATTAATTTTTTAAATTTCCTAAACAAATATATTTAATATTAACATATTCATCAATTCCTTGGTGTCCACCTTCACGCCCAATACCAGATTCTTTTATACCACCAAAAGGTGCTTCAGCTGTAGATATTAATCCTTCATTAACCCCAATCATACCAACTTCTAATTTACGTGCAACTCGAAAAACTTGTGCAATATCTTGACTATAAAAATATCCAGCTAAACCACGATTAACATTATTAGCTATTTGCAGAGCTTCTTCTTCTGTTTTAAATTTGATTATTGAAATAATTGGTCCAAACACTTCTTCTTGATACAATTTCATATCAGTATTTAAATCAGTTACAATCGTAGGTTCGTAAAACAATTTACCAATATCAGCTCTAGGTTTTCCGCCAACAATAATTTTGGCATTTTTGCTTATTGCATCCTCAACAAAACCACTGACTTTCAACATTTGTGGTTTATTTATTAATGGACCAATTTGTGTATCTGCACAACTACCAGAACCAATTTTTAATTTCGTCACCACATCAGTTAGTTTTTCAATGAATTCGCAATAAACTTCTTCTTGAATAAAGAATCGATTTGCTGATACACAAGTTTGACCACAATTACGAAATTTGGACACAATTGCACCTTGTACTGCTTTATCAATATCAGCAGAATTAAATACTATAAATGGTGCATTTCCACCAAGTTCTAGAGCTACACGTTTTATCCCACCGGCACAATTCTTATAGAGTAGTTTTCCAACTTCGGTTGATCCCGTAAATGATATACCAGCAACATCAGGACTTTTACAAAATAGATCACCAATTGGAGCGGCTGAATTTGTTGTAATAATATTGATTACACCTTTTGGAAAGCCAGCTTCTTCTGCCAGTTTTGTAAGAGCTAGTGCTGTTAATGGTGTATCTTCAGCTGGTTTAATAATAATTGTGCATCCTAAAATTTAGATAATTAAAATTTCTAATTTCTTTGTGTAAAAATAAAATTACACAAACCAGTTGCTAACGCTGCAGCAGCTTTTCTAGTAATCATAGCCAATGGAAAATTCCATGGTGTAATAAGTGCTACAACACCAATTGGTTGTTTTATACTGAACAGTTCACGATTAGGTGCAGCACTTGGAATTATTTCACCATATATACGACGTGCTTCTTCTGCAAACCATTCAACAAATGAATTTCCATATGTTAATTCACCTTGCGATTCGTTTATTGGTTTGCCTGATTCCAATGTCATAATTTTAGCAATTTCATCACGATTTTCTTCAATTAAATTGTACCATGTCTAAAATAAAATAATATTCTATCCAATTTAAATTGATTAAACTAATTTAATTAAAACCTTTAATAGATTTGATCTTGCTTTTCCTGTCATTCCCGACCATTCTGGTGAATAGAAAGCTGCTTTAGCTGATTTTATTGCGTTCTCAGCATCATTTGAATCCAAATTTGGAACAGATCCAATTACTTCACCATTTGCTGGATTTAAAACATCAAAAGTTTTATTATTTGATGATGAAATCCAATTTCCATCAATTAAACATTTAGATAATACAAGTGACATATTTCTTTTCCATAAATTTACGGGACTAATAGAACTTTTTGCATTATTAGTAATTATTTTCAACATGATAACAACAAGAATTTTGTGTTGATTAAAAAATGTTTTTCACTTTATTATTATTGATTATCTCACAATCACAAGTTTAAATTAATTTTAGAACTGAAACACGAAAGAAAGAAAGTATATTTTTGTTATGAAAATATAATACTGTATTGTTGTTATTCTATTTCTATTCTGTGATTGTGATTCTGTCCTCTCTTAAGTAATAAATGTCAAAATAATTTAAAACCAAAAGCTTTTCTGTAAAAGCTTCGTTGGTTTTATTAAAAAAAGCACATCACTACATATGGCAAACAAATCAAAAACAGCCGGAAAAGTGTATACAAAAAACAAAATATATGTATACAATTTTTTATCTCCCGCCTAACTTCAATTTCTGTAAAGTCAATGTTACCCACCAAACACAATCACAACACAAACAGAACGTAATGTAAAAAAAGAAATCGAAATAGCACAAATGCGATGGTTGTTTTACCATTATTTGTATAATACATGTCTATTTTCACATAAACACGTCAAGAAACGTCATTTTGGTCGTACAACTTCACCATACACTATAAAACTTTACAACAATCAACCAACATAAAATATATGCTACATTGTATCAATCAGTTCAGTACCGATTCGTTCAGTAAATTTCAAATTTGTCGTCTTCATATGTTTATATATCGAAGATAGATTGAGTGGACACATGTGCGACTGACATCGAATCGAAAAGAAACAAATTGAATACAAACAGTTTGAAACGATTAAAGTTTTGTGAAATCAAACTGAAGCAAATGTCAACAGGAATGAAATTAGGGTATCAAAAAAAAAAAACGTGATTTAATCGATTGCAATCGGTAACTATGTGTTTATTCTACTTAACCAGTCGAATCGAATCGAATCTAAACTGAACTGATCGATACTATTAAGCCCACATATACTATAATTTTAATTACTATAATTATCATCAAGTTATATAGTGATAAATATGTTATATAATGTATGCAGCTTAATTTTGTTAAACTAAGTATTTTTCGTTCTCTTTGAATTAGTTTGGAGTCTGTGTTTTGTAGCCTTTACTGCAAATTACGTATGTGTAGTGTAATTCCTTCCTTAAATTAAATCGGAAGTGAAAGTGAGTGAGATTAAATGATACCATAAGACGAATTTAATTCAAATTAGCTAATATCAAAGATTCTATTATTTTTGCTAATGGATATGGATCTAAAGATATTCAAAAAATTAAAGAATAAATCTTTGAAGGGATTATTATTTAATATTCGTACAGCAGTTTCGGAAATTAGCGTATGATAATATCAAATACTATACTATATATTTATACATAACAAAAAGAAACTATATTTATTTTAATTTTACGTATATTGATAATTTGTTTTAATTAAATGCGTTTGTTTGTTCCGAAACTGGAAAAAATTATATTTTTAATTTAATTCGATTTGGAACTGATTCAGTATTTTGCAGTATGCATGAACTAATTGATTGAATCACAAATTTTAGATGAACATTTATAATAATATGAATATTATATAGACTTAGAAAAATTGTCAGAATTAATTCAGTATTTTTATGTTTTCAAAAACAATTTATTTATTGTGCTGGCTTGGATTGTATAATTATTTATATTTTTTTTTTATATACATTTCCGTAAATTCTTTCTTTGAAATTGTATAATATTTTGAACATATTTTTATATTACATATAAAATTACAAATAATTTTTTTAGTAACAATAAAACACAATAAATAATATAATTTTAAAGTAAGTATGTATATAATAAAAATTAGTATAAAATTTAAAGTATATTACAAACCTTGGTTTTACCATAATTTTTAATTACTCTAATTTTATTAAACTCACAGAATTTATATAAATAAATATAATTTAGTTTTGATATTATTATGAACTTTGCTTTACATTTATAATATCTCTTTGAGATTATTTTCTTTTATTGAATATTAAAATATATTTTTAATATTTTTTTTAAGCTGCATTAAATTTATTTTTATATTAATCTGATCTGATTAATATCTGATGTTGTTCAGTTGATCAATCGTTGAGATCAAACACTAAACTAAAACTATTACCACCAGAAATTTCCCTATTAAGGGTAGTTTTTCAGTAAGAAGATTAACAGCCACCAGCCGTTGCTGATCAGATTCTACTGAAAAACCACTTAAAATTTAATAACTATACTATATAATATGTATGCTATACATAATATCTTATAGCTATCAAATGTAATTTTTAAAGCTAGTATTTTATGTAAACTTTTTTTTTTTAAGATTGCATTTTATAGTTTTTATAAAAAAAAATATAGTATAGTATGATATAATAACAATAATAAGTGTGCGCTCAACAAAATATAATGTAGAAGATGTAGACACAACATCCTTGTTTACATGTCGTTATTTATGTGTATACAATACTTTACTACATACGTAGTAAAGTAGAGATTGTGCGAAGACTATAATTTGTTTACGAACTCTTCTACGAAGACTGTAATTTGAAAATCAAATTGCATCTGAAATAATTTTATCTGATTTTGATTTTGTAAATTAATTAGTGCGTCAACCATCAACTGTAGCTTAGAATCATCATAGTTAAAATTATGTAATTCTAATTCTAAGTTTGTAAGTGTAAGAGATTAAGGTATAGTATAGTTATTACTAGCATATATTAATATATATATATAATTATAATTATATATATGTAATTAAATTCATAGGTGTAGAGGAGTAATACACTTTAAAATAATGACTATGCATAGACATTATAGAAAGTGAGAGCGATTCTTAGGGATCTTTACAAAATTTCGATCTTTATAATGTATATGGTTCAAAATTCGGAAAAAAAAGTCTCCGAACCCTTCTACGAAGCCTGTAATTAATTTACGAACTCTTCTACGAAGACTGTAATTTGAAACACAAATTTCAACCTGAAATAATTTTATCAAACCAGCATTTTTGCTTTTAAAGAATTTTTCCGGATGTTTATTTCACTTCGTTCTACCAGATAGTTATTTCACTTCGGACAAATGTTATGGCGAAGATTTCAGAAAACATCTTCATCATAAATACGGGCACGTGTGTCCTGGTAAATTTGCGTTCGAAATTAAAAATATAAAATCTTTAACATACTTCTTACTATCAAGAAAAGTTATATAGAAAAAATTCAGAAATTTATAAAAGACTCTTATTTTATTATGTATATGGAAACCTAAAAAAAATGGATGGAGGACAAAGCCAAAACACGAACCACAATTTCGTTCAGTAGAAACCCTCCGATTTGTATTAATAATTTTATAGTTCATGAAATTAATTACGAAAGCTTTACAAATTTAATAGACGTAATAAATGTAATGTAGCATATTAAATCAGAATTGTTTTCTATAATAAATTCAAATCAGAAATTACACAATTAGTTTTTTAGCATAATTTTATATATTTTTTTTAATATGAATTTTGTGATTCATAAGCAAAATAATTTATGTACAGCGACTTTATCCCACCCAAATGAAGTTCTACAGAGCCTAGAGGCATTAACAAAGATTACTCTTATACCAGAATAAAGATAGTAGTCCGTATGTGTTAGTTTTCTCCGGATATAGAAGTGCTAGAAACTTAAAATCAATTTTATTTGAAACTATAAGTATCTAATAGATCCCTGAATCTGTGCAACAAAACCATGTGTGGTGGTTGGGATGAGACAGATCAACAACTGTCATTACATTAACTTAGATGCCAGATCCCTTAAACGAATCAGTAATATTCATGTTCTAATTTGAACATTTAAAAGTAAGTTTAACTACTATATTGAATTGTAAAGGAAATAGAATATAAAAATGCAATAATTAACCGATCATCTTCGAATTTCATAAATATTTAATCATAGCTAAAAGTGTTTGAAGTTTAAAGGAAATATACAAAATTGCCCGAATTAGAAAATAACTCGTCAATCTAATATCACAACATTTTTGTTTACATAATACCAAAAATTATTTGCAAGTTGTTAAATTTAATAAGTTAATAATAATTATAATAACAAATTTTAAAAAACAAGAACTTTCTTTGTTAATTTTTATTATTTATTATTCAAACTGAAAGCCATACTAATTAATCATATACATTCATAATATTATTAATATTTATGATGATTGGGACTCCATAATTTAATTTATTTATCATTCCATTAATTATTTATATTAATTGCATGTAAGTTATGCGATTTTTATTTTTTAATTTATAATAAATTTATTTAACCGGAAATTTTTGTGATATATACTTCCATGAATTTAACTTTTACTTAAATTATTTAAAATTATAATTAAAATTTATTCCATAAAAGAATTATAAACCAAATCAAGATGATCTCATCATACTTTCATAAATAAATAACCATTTAGCATATTAAAAAAAAATTATATGTACAAATTATCACCCGTATTGGTAACAAAAATATTTTTCAAGAGAAAAAGTCATGTTTGACTGACTTTAAAGTCAACTTACTAATTCGCATAAACTGTTACTAAATTCGGTGAATGCCATTGTATGTATTGTCAAAATATTTTACATGGAAATGGTTTGAAATGTGTGAAAATTTTGATAATAAATGATTAGAAAAAAGAGTTCTAACGAATCACAATAACATTGTTCAGATTGTAAATTTTTTGATTTCATATATAAGAAATTTTGGATGACGTCGTCAAAACTTTGGCAAAGGTAAAGGTGAAATTTCGTTCGGTTTATATTTATTTAATTATTATTTAGCGATTTCTTAAGAACTTAAGAGAAGATCGTTTTTGTTTTGTTGTAAATAATCTGGTAATATAAATAAATTTAATTACTTACTTTGTTTCATGTTCGGTTGGTGGATTTGATTTTACTTCCTGTAATTTTTCATAAAAATTTTTCCACATAATTTCTTCAGGATCCATTTTAATAAATTCTTTATTTGCAAATAATTCCAATGAAATAAAATTTATCAAATTATTCAACACTATTTCACTTTTGAACGAATGATATTATAATTTACGGAGGTATATACAAAATTAAACAAAAACTTTTATTACATGAAAACCTGTGTAGTAAGTAACCTTGTGATTTTTAGCCCTGTATTATTCGGCACCAAAGTTTATTTTTCTATATTATTTTTCTGTGTCTAAGATTTTTTTTTTTATATAAATTTTTCATTTATAGTTTTCTCAACTTTTATAAGCTCTCTCTCATATGTCTCGTATTGTTTTTTGAATAAACAGCATCATTAAATTTCGTATTCATTCATGATCATGACACAAATAAATATTTTTTTATTAGTGCCGAACATGAGAGTGCAGTGACGGCTGAATAAAACACGACTAAATTCTCTGTACGATAAAAAATCATTTTTATAATAATTTTACAAAAAATATATATATTCTCATCCATCATTTTCCACCTATTTTTACTTGCTCAACTATATTTGATCATTCAGACAGAGTCAGAGTATTTCTGGGTAACACAAATAAAGTTTATTTATCGTGAATTAAATTTATTATATTTGAGATATAAAAAGCCAGAATTTAAGTTTATTTTATTTACTATTATGAATAAGCAAAACACCTGACTTTGTAATTACATTTAAGTTATGAGTTAAGGTCAGAAATATATTTTATGAACATTTAAATTTTTTACAAGTATATTTTAATAAAGGTTTATAGATATGAAAGTGTACTAACTCATATAAGACCAATCAGAATTTACGTAAAATATTACAGAGTTACTTATATATTAATTACTCTAAAATGACTTAAAAATTGTATATTATAACAATAATTTTTAGTTAAAAATTGTATATTATAACAATTTTACAAATTCAAGGTTATTTTGTGACCTCCACATCGTACGAGTGGGGGAAAGTATATCTTAAATATTCACTAAAATAAAAACAGTTAAAAAGAGTACCCAATATATTTTCAATTTACCAATTTTGAATTATGAACTGAAAGTGTTGTACCAAGCAAATCGTAATGCATAAATTAAAAACTTGTAGGTTCAGCAAAATATGGAACAAAATGAAATTTAAATACAAAATTATATCAATCTTATTTTTATTTTATACTTTAAACTTTAGTACATAATACTAAAAAATGGTTTAAGCTATTACCTATGAAATAAGCTCAATTTGCTATAACATTTTAGAAGTTTGATTCGTTTGAAGTTACAAAACTCAGCAGGAACTTTTGTAAACACCATGTAGCGTGTACCACAGTGAGTGTTGAAGATAAACAAACCTATAGAGTTTATTGGATATCAAATGCTATTTAAGTAGCTGGATGGATAGTTGGTGACATTAGGTAAAAATTAGTTAAATGTATTGAATTTTCCAATTGTCTTTTAATTTAAATAAATTAATATTTATTAATTATTTTGTTCAAATTTTGTGTTTTTTTTATTATAATTGAGCAATGTTTGGGATGGGAGACAAATAATGACTAAAATAATAAGACCCTTATGGAAAACTGCTGATATTAATCGAAAATTTGTGATTATTTTGAAAAATTCTTTAATTTTCGGATACAATTACAATTATAGCGCAGTTTATGATGAATTAAATCATGTTATTTATTTAGTTCATATTGAAAATACGTAAAAGTTAGGGAAACTTCGATATTTATAAAACTGTTTATAAACTTCGATATTTATAAAACTGAATTATATTTATATATTATATTTCAATTTTGAATCATAAATATATTCTTAGAAGTATTATTTTGAATATATTAAATTAAATTCGTGCTTCAAAAACGATATAATTATAAACGAAAATTTGAATGTTATGGAAAACCCTATTTCCAGATTTCAATTTAAAATTAATTGTATTTAATAAAATATTTTGTTTTAGTTTTTACTTAATTTAAAAGTTAATTTATCGATTTTGCACAAACTTTTCAATTACAAAAAACATACATTTTTCTCAATAAAAAACTGTTTTTGCTTTTATACCAAAATTCAATTTATTTAACACAGTGTCTAAGCTCAATACCTATATCAATTAGAGCGGAAATGTCAAGTTTTATCAAAAGATAACTTCTTTTTATTTCAATTAAATTAAATCACGAAAAATAAACACCAAAATTTCTATATAACAACATAGGTTAACAGAGAGTTTAATAAAACTATTAAAAATGCCGGTTATAACAAAAAATGAATGATTCACCAAAATTTCTCAGTTCTCACACATCCCAACGACACGACATATGACTAAAAAAAAGTTTTTAGGAGTTTCTTTATGATCATAACATTAAATTTAAAATTTCCTATAAGCGCGATGCTTTTTCCACTAGGAAATTGTAAGCTTTTTATTACGTCATTTTATCTTTTCGAACAGTGCACATTCTATTTATAAATCTTTTTAAATATTTATGTAATCATTATGTACAACAAAAATAAAAATTATTTGAATATTTTTATTAAAACTTTAAATTATAAGATCTAATTCTAGTCTGAAAGTAATCTTTAATTGATTGAATACAAATGTATATTAAAGATCAGACGATTTGCAAACATTAATTATTATATTGACTTTCAATAAAAATAGAAAATTTATGAGGTCATCAGCAGAATAATTATGGAAAATTAAGAATTTTGTACTAACATCACAATTTTTTTAATTCTTTTTCAATTACATAGTTCACAAATGGAAAATTAAATTAATTTATATATTTATTATTGAGCTACTTACTAACTACTAGTAGTATACAAGTACTAGTAGTATATATATTTTGAAGTAATATAGTTATTTCATTGATTAAAACAATGTGTATGCATTAGAAATACTAGTATGTATACCAAAAATGCATTATAGAAATAATAGTAAGACTTTTTAGATTTTGTTGATATTTTGCAGCGGATTGAAAAAGTTCAATTTTGACAACATGGAAATAGATGAAGTAATATTTTATCGTATGATAGATGATAAATAGGTGCTGTTCGATAATAAGTAGAATCTTGTAGCTCGGATATTTTTTGATGGAATAGATTCGGGTCTTTCACCGAGTCATAAAAAATTTTTATCCATCCGACTTTTGTAGGAGGATGAGTAACTACTTTTGTATATCAAATTATAATCTCAAACTATTGTTATAAATTTGTATTTTTATTGAACTCAATATTGTTGAAGGTGTACATCACAAAACACTATTAACAAAATTTGTAAATTATGAAATTTATGGACTTTATTTCATTAACTGAATATTTTCTAAACTGTGCTCTATTCCCTTAAATATAAATATAGATATAATATGATAGATGTTTTTGAATGGTGCAATTATTGTCAATTATGCCATAAGCAAACTCAAATATAAATTTTTCATGCGTATCTCAGAATGTAATTTTTTTTTTGTTTTTATTTAATTTAATTTATATTTAAATTTCTTTTATAAAATTTATATCAGTGAATAAGTAAATTTTCTTAGGTAAATTAATTTTCAATTTGGGTTTTTCTGCAACAGTAAAAATGGTAACTACCTGGAAAAGAGTTCAGATGGTACAGTGCCCTTTTTATATGGATATTTATGGGTCTTTTAAGACTCAAACTTTAGGCGTCTTACACTTATATTATATAAGTACACTTTCACTTTTATATAATTCATCAAATGACCAGATCCATAATTTAATTCTTTCAAAATTTTACACTATAATTTTTTTTTTTTTAAATACCTTCTTTTTCTTGTTATAAATTTATCAAAATGATCATAAATAATATCAAGCATATTTCTGAAATTCCCATCCTTTTGCAGTATACGATTCGCAAAAAACGAATTTCTAAATTTAGGCTATTATATACCAAAAAAATAAAATTAACTTGTAAAAGCTTAAGAAATGTGAAAGCATTTAAAGATGAAGGCTCCCATCAACCACCAACTTTGTCAATAGATAATTACAACTGGTACATATCTCAGATTATATAAAAATATTAGAATTATGGTTAAATATAGAATTATGGTTTAGGCAGTCTTGCATTTTTCTTGAAAGCCAATTAAATATTTATATTTTTTGTATCTTATGTAAAAAAATACTAAAATTTGTGAATTTATAAACATAAAATTAATAATAGTAAAATGCGAAATTCTTCGATATACTAAAACATGTAAAAAAACATAATTTTTCCAGGTAATTTTCTTCTTGATGATACAAAGAAAGTATATAAAATAGAAAATTATTTCTTGCTCTAGTTGAGCATTTATATCGCGATATAAATACAACAAAATTAGATAAAACAAATGTAAAATTTATTTATATAGCAAAAGTTATATACATTTTTTATTCATTTAAAAAACTTTTCAATATTTCCATATCTTATATCTTTTTTTTTCATGAGCCACACTATAAATTTACTTATTTTATCTGTAATTTTGGTTAACAATTAAAATTAAACAAGAAAATATTTTCTTTAAAAAAGATTCTTATTTGTTTTGGATTATTTAGATTGTTGCGATATTTTGTTTACATTACGTTGTACTAATAAAAAAAATATATATTTATTTTTTATTCTATTTATAAAAATCTCATCATTTTTTTTATTAACTCAGGTATTTTGAAGATTTGTTTTTATATAAATGGAAATTATGTGGGATTGTTTATGCTTTATACCAGTAATGATTATTCGCTGTTATATTGAATGAACAGAATTGTTTTTAAATAATATTTTTGGTATTTAATAAATTACAGAATATTTTTACACTTAGCGGATTTTGGTATCTTCTTTTAAGTCATAAGAAATGATTTTCAAAGTATTAACTTTCTACGTCTGTCTGTTTTACCATCTGCAATTTGGACTTATTATTGATTCGGCCATGAAAATTAATCTTAAAGCTTTTATAAATAGTATATACAATTTCCACGGAAAAATATCCACGGAAAAATAAAATTTGCCCTCATGTATCGATGAAAATGCTAAAGTATTGATAATGAAGATGTAAAGCACAGAGTGAATAATGGAATGTATGAATTGTCAAAGCTATACCGTCGTATGGTGGAATAAGAAAACTGGACGTATATTAAACAGCCAACGTCGAAAAAGCTTGCAAAACATCGGTTAGACTAGTATTGATAATGGTTCAGAATGTTAGGCAGTATGGTACTATAGTTTATGCAAATTATAAAAATTTCATATTTCTGAAATGATGAAAATACTGTCGCACAGGTAAAAATTTATAAAAGTTTTCTACGGTGCATTTCATGCACGGTAGGAACGGAAACTATTATAGTAGAAAAAAGACTCCACCATGAAATAAAGTAAGACCAGCAGCTACTGTCAAAAAGACATTAGAAATAGTAACCATGAAATCAAATAACAATCCCAGGATATAAATTTGTTGCTTAAAAAGCAAAAACGCAAAGACTAGAAATAGACATGTAGTATTTATTGATACTTTTATTCACAAAAGTTTTTAGAATAAATATTGTTATTTATTCAAATTTAGAAATTACAAAAATAACAAATAACAACAACAGTCAAAATATGACCTAAAATATTTTGTAATTATAATGTATAAAAAAAATATAAATTTTTAAATTTGTAAATGTCATTTGAACTTTGCGGGATTTTACCAAGTTGAGTAGAGAATAAAAAATTCAAAGTAATGCAATTATTTTTTCCACATGAGCAGTTATAAATAAATCCATTTCATATGCGGTGAGTAATTCATGATTCAAGGTTTCCAAAAACCTATAGCTCCATAATTGAATAAAAACACGCACTATAATAACATTTTACAGTGGAACTACCAAATTTATAAAACCCCCAAATTAAATATTCATTATTCGAGCTATATAATTATAAGCAAATATTGTATGGACACAGTAATGTGAAATTTATGAAAAAGTCATATTTTTATGTAATAATAAAATTAAATTTTGTATTTATTCCAACTAGTAAAGTAAACCCGAGCTTAAAATAAAATGAATTATATATAATTTTATTTTTTAAGTGTAGCGTAAGATTCCAAGAATTCGAGAGCTTATTTAGATAAATAATAATTATCATTAATTAGACTAGTCAGAACAAAAATATATTAAATTATTTTTTATAGATAATTTTGTATTCTAGTTGGTACATACCCGTAAATTTTGCTATGTTTCAAAATAGCAATAGTTTTGACATCGAAACTCAAGATTTCTTTAGTTGTGATGACAAAACTGTTTAAAGTTTATGTTCGTCTTGCCGGATTAACCGTTTTCAAACGAACGTAAATCCAATTTGAAACGTTTTGAAAAACGTTACGTTTTCCCCGATACTGGCCCTTATTAAAATTTCAGAAGTGTCATAATTGGTAGCCTATCAAAACTACAGAATAAAATACATTCTTGATATCAGATTCGGAATTTTTGATTTTTTAATCGCAGCAATTTGCAACATATTACCAAATTTCAAATATGCTGGTAAAAAAAATATTCGTAGCGATATGATGATATTTATTTTAAATATTTATACGTATTAAAATAAATATTTATTAATATTTCATTTTATCAAATATTTGATATTTTAATATTATTGTGTCATTAATAATGTATATACAGAATATATAATTTCAAAACAGTTCAATTTTAATTTATAAATTCGTAAAATGTAAAAAGTTAATCTCTAATCCGTGCAATTTTAAATATGGTTCTATTAAGCACTTTATTTTTTTTTAATAAAGTCGTGGTCTGTCATGCCCAATTACTGTCTGTCGATGATCTCTCTCATTACAAGCAGACATGTATGAAATCAAATTTCACAAAAATGGCATTTAAGGGTCCATAGTTTTTAAAGTACCAAGGACCCAAATGAAAAATATACGAAAAACAATACATAAAATTTAGCTTGCAATTGCAATACTTTGAGTTTTCTAGCTCTTCCAAATCCGGAAAATTTGGTGATTACAAACGGACATGTGTAAGTGAAAACTTTAAGTATTTTGTATGCTAGTAACCTAAAAATCAATAACGCGACGTTGGTAATAAGAATAAAGATATTTGGATTTAAAATTTTTACAAAACAATTAAAAAGATATGCCCAGACACGGCATTCAAGTCAAACTCTTTCAAAAATATTTTTGTCCAAATTTTTCTAATCTTTTGTTACTCGGTTTTGGAAATATTTTATATTATTAGAATAAACAGTCATGCAATATGAATAGTTGTATGTATATATACTAATAAACATATTTTCCACAATCGATATTTTTATATTACGAAAAAAATGCGACTAAAATTAATTAATATATCCTTAAGTATAAAATATTTTAAAAAAATAAAAATATTAACTAAAAAAAACTTACGTTTCTTGTTTACTGAGCCTTTTCATTTTTGGTAAATTTCCAGTAAAAATTTTCTTTAAATTTTTTAATGTAAATGCTTTTGATTCCTTGTTGGAAACCTTTGAATTATTTGCTACATTATTTTTTCTATTATACAATACCGAAGGACAATAATCGATATTTGAATTACTACTAACATATTCACAACTACTATTATTATTTTCTTTATTAGTATTATTATTATTGTATAAAGAGGATTTAAATAAATTAGTTTCACTTAAACTTTTTTGTTTGTCCAGTTTATTAAAGTTTACTAAATTTTGAACACTACCACTGAAACGTTTTAAATAACCACCACCAGATCTTTCGGCTGATGGATTTAAATATATTTTATTTGTATTTGCTTTTGGATAAGAATTATCATCAGATACTGTTAATAAATTTGAAGTTATCATTGAATTATTATTAGTAATACGTTGTTTTGGTAATGGTGTTAATGACGCTAATCTTTCTATTTTTGAATTTTCAAAAGCACCGTTTCGTCGATGTAATATATTATCCCATTCAATTGAACCGCCACCGCCAGTTTGTTGTGAATCGTCTGATGTAAATATATCAATTGTTGGTTGATGATATTTCAATGTTTCTGATATTTTATAATTTGTGTTAGATAAAGTTGAATGACGTTTTTCAGTTGAAATATTTCTAGATAAATTATTCAAATTTTTCTCATTGGTGGGCACCGTTTCTATATATTGTTTATTTTGAAAGCTTTGTAGTATCTTATCTTTAGCTTTTTTTCGGCGAGAATTACCTTGAAAATTAGATGATACTTCTGACATTGGATAAACGTGATTTTTAAGCTTTACCGAACATGAAGATCCCATTTTGAAATTTTTTGCTGATAAATTGTCAGATGTGTTTTCTGATTCAGTATTTTTCAATTTATTTAAATAACAATCTTCCTAAAACAAAATATTAAATATAAAAATTAGAATTTAAATAAATAAAATTGTGTTAAATTAAGTAAGAAATTAAAAAATATCGAAGCTTTTTAAGTATAATTAAGCGTGTTCGTACGAAGCTAATAAGTACATGTTTTTCAATTTTCGATACAAATTTTTATTTTATTAGTTTATATTTATTGATATTAACTTACTAAGGTTAGTCGTTACGTTAGTATCATAGCAAAATAAACTGAAAATACATCACTGCCAGAAAACTGACATGAGATTTATTATTATTTATTTAATAATCAGGACTAAGCTCATTAGATTTTAAAGAAATTTAAAATATTTTGTTTAATTCACGCATTAATTTACATTAAAAAAAAACATTATGTTAAAATACTAAATTATTTAATTAATATTCATTCAGTTAACAAGTCTAAGATTATCTTATTTATTCCAAACAAAAAACTTGAACTTTTAGCAATACACGATACTAAAAACATATTAATTAGAATTGTTTCAACAATTTCGTTATAAAACAATGACTTTTTGACCTTATGAGAAGCAAACAAGGTTAAATTGGCCAAGTCGATGAAAATTTTATACTAAATTAGATACATAATAATATTTTTCAGTAGATCGCTTTTAATTTTATTTATATATATTTTATTATAGTCAAGAGGATTTAAGTAATAAAAAGATTAATGCAAAAATTATTACCCATTACGTAACGATTCCATTATTTAAAATCAAAGAAATTATTTTCTTATGAACCAAATGAAAATCTATTATTGGCAATAATAAATATTTTAATAATTTGTAGTGCAGATTCTGGTAAAATTTTAATTAAAAAAAAAACTTTTTGTAAATATAAATCGCGTTTTTCAAATATTAATGATTTTATTTGTCAAGTTAGTTAGAGTTATATATGTAAAGAAAATTATCTTTATTATCAGAGATTGACCCAATTTGAATCGTAATACAAATTGAGTTATAAAAAGTTTTGAATTTCAATGCAAAGAAATAAATCTTTGAATTAATTGTAACACAATAAATAAATAAACAAAATAAATTAAACAATTTAAATTTATAAATTTAAATTAAGTATTTCATTCCTCACTTAAAATGTCAATACCCTTTAAAGAAAAATGTCTGACAACATAAAATGAATCTATTAAAAGGTTTATGATTCTATTGAGTTCGTGATAAAAATGGTCACATTTTATACCCATTTGTTTAAAAGAGAACCGAAATTCATGTTTGTTAGACATAATTATTTGGTAAGAAATTATAGAAGTTAATTTTATTTAATTATTATTATGAATAGTAAAAATAACTTGGAGTGTTGCATGGAACTTGACCCTCAATAAAATGAATTTGGCTGAAAAAAAAATTACTTGGTGTTTTAGTCAAAAAATGCAAAAAAAAAGAGTCAGCTTATTCTGCAACATCTGCTGGAACCGATGTTTAATGAAATTGGAAACACAGATTCATCAAAACTTTATCCTGAAGGCCGTACATGATATAATCGGAACTTTCAGTGCGTATATATTAGAATTTTAATCTACTGAAACATGTTCAAAAAATATTATGTCTCAGATTTGTATTAAATTTTGGTACACAGATTAGTATCATGATTGTGTCGATATGCCTACCAGGTATAGACCAGTAGCTTAAGGGAGTCCATACTAAAACTTCCAATCAATATTTTATATATTCTAGAGCAGTTTCATTGATCCAGTATTAAAATTCTGGATTAGGTATCTTAATGTATTATATATTTAATACTTAGAATATAATTTGAATTGATTTAATTCTTGTTGATTTTAATTTATTTTATTTACTGCATAAACTTAAACATGTGCAATTAATTTATCATATATTTTTCTAACCGCGAACAAGTGTTTCTATCTGAAATGTAAGCAAACTTGCATTACTTCCTACATATGAAATAGCTAAATAAAAAAATAATTAAATTACGAAACATGGAGTTTGTTTGAAGTTGACAACTATAGAAATTTATATAATTTCTTTGAATTTCTAAATATATTCAGCAATAGCCAATTAAGTATGCAAAATCTATCCATTTTTCATATTCCATATCCATAGTCATGAGTAATCGTAAACTTATTATTGGAAAACTAACATCCAGAAACCTTATTTTTGGGACTCTGAAGTAGAGTGTAATCCTATTTTAATTATATAGATATTAATTTTTAATAATATATTTTCAAAGATTACCCTAATTCAGAACTGAAGTAAATTCGTAAATTTTTTCTAGAAGCCGGAAAATACAATACGATAATAATTATCTTATCAAAATTACAGAATTAACAATTATTTTTTATCGACATGCGTAACAAACTTTGATTATTTGTAATACGAGTATATGTAAATTTTTGGTGGCACATTTATATCCGCTCATACAAATTACTTAAACATGTCAAATTAATGTGGAAGTAAATGAAATATAAATAAAAATCCATCAAAAATTAAATGGTTTGCGTCATATGTCGTCGTTCCACGTAGTATTTTTAGAGGTATAATGCTAAAAGCAATCATTTCTGGATATTTTTATATAGCGATTTATAATAAAATAACAATTAATAGAACAAATAATTAGGTTAATGAATACCAGATGATGTATTAGATTCTTTAGTTATATTAATAATTTATTTTAAAAGCAAAGAAAATTATTGCATCATCATTCCATAAGAAAAATTAAAACGATATCGTAAGAAAATCTAAAAACGGAAAGTATAATTTTAAAAGAATTTTTATGCTTATGAAATTTATATACGCTTTGTTTTTTATTTATGCATAAATTCGTGTGAATTTCAAGATATTCAAAAATATAAATTTTAAATTTCCTGTATATTAATTAAATTACATAAATAACAAAAAGTTCTATAAACTTTTGAGCTCATTTTGACTATATTACTTAGTTAAAACTATAAATATTTTTGACCACTTATGATTAGCTTCTTATATATCATTTTGAATCTCTAGTGATGATCATTTTCAATCATTTTTAATTATGTCTAAATTTCGTTGAATTTTTTAATTAAAAGATTCTTGAATTCGTTGGAATTGCTACCAGGGGCGCGTACTTAATAATTTATTAACAAAAGATTTTGGTGAATTTTATTCGGTTGCCAGTAGTTGAGTAGTGAATTTGAAATTAAGATAGCATAAGTTTGAATCAATATTGATTCAAATATTCAGATGCAATATGACGTATATAAATAAAATGAACTAATAAATAATTGATTTGAACTAATGTTTAGCATGTTATAGTCTCCGTTGGTGTTCTACGTACTATTTGCACTTATGAATGGCACGCCCCTGACAACTAATGTCCAATTTAAAGTATTCAATTTAATTTTTTTTTTGCAGTGTACTAATATATAATTTTATTTTTACTAATCAATCTTTTTGTTGGCATATGTTTCAACCATTTTTTATTAATAAATAATTTATAAATATTTGAAATTATAGAAATGTATAAATATATTAAAAAAAAAACAATATTTACTTTGTGAGTTATATAATTTTTATCCTTATTATATCCAAATTGATTATATGTTGCTATAAAATCTTCTGGACAATCAATAGCGTTTTCATTATAATATTTTCCATTATCATCATTTAATAAATATGTTGGATTATATTCAACAAAAACTTCACTAACACTATTATTATCAATTTTTATTAAATTCTCTTGATTATGATCATCATTAGGACAATTATATGGAACATTAATACGAATTAAATTTTCATCTTTATTTAATATTAATTTATTATTGTCATCTTTTAAACTAATAAAACTATTTGTTTCATAATTTTTAAATTCATTTGAATTTGAATTATCAATTGGTGAATATTTTAATTTTTTCAAATTATTTAATTTCTTTTTATAAAATTTTAATTTTTTATAATTTTTATTATCATTTTTATTTGGTTTTTTATTTACAATATTATTTTGTTGTGATGTTTTATTATCAACCACAACACAAATTTTATTATTATAACATTCACCACCACCAGGACAACGAATGACATTAAGTTTGTTGTCCTTATTATAATAATTCTGAATAATATTATTACCACTACTACTACTACTACTACTACTACCACTGAGTAATCTTATTGTATTAATCATTATGGGTTTTATATATATCAACTAAAAAGCTTTTTTAAATTTTCCAAAGGAGCTTTTATAGAAAGGAATATCATAAAATGTTTATAAATATTTTATGTTGTAATAATAATGTATAATATTTATCAATAAATAGCAAGTAGAGTATATTATTTATAAACAAGTATATACAAGCTAATTGAAAGTTAAAATTTTAGTTATAAACAAATTCAAATTCTTTTAAATTTTTAATTATAAACATTTAAAAACTTAAAAACTTTTTTTTTTTGTTTTTGAACTATTTTTATTTTAAATTATCTTTTCTGGCTATTATATTTCTACCAGGCTGTTTTCAACTCAATAAATATTTTCAAACTAAAAATTTAACAAAATCAACATAAAAGTTATAGCTATTATTTGTTGATTAATTGTAACAATTTGCTAAAAATAAATTTCCACAGAAATATATAAATTTGTCTTTATTATGATGAACTTTAATTGAGATACTGCATAAAAATTGTCTTCAAAGTAAAATTTTGAATTAATAATGTTTCTTTATGTAAACCACATAAAAATTCAGATAAACTTCTATTAAAATTAGATCGTCGTAACTAATAAAATTTAAAACTTTCCGTACATAAACACAAAATATTTTGAATTTAATTAATTTATTAATATTTTTTTGTTTTAATTAATTTCACTAATAGATTTGCGATTCAAAGTTTAAATTTTTTAAATATTTTTCTATTAATTAATTATAATAAGCTTTACGATTTAAATTTATAGCCTTAACAATTATTTTAGAATGGATTTAAAATCTATTTTATTTTTTAAACAAAAAGCGTAAATTCCATTATATTGTTAAAATTTTATATCCACAGTCAAGCTAAACTTAAAACATACTAAAAAATTGCTTGAATATATTTCAAATAGGGCTTTTTTCTATATATTGTGGAAAAAACAAAGCCTGATAAACCTGAATGCAATCGGATGTAATGAAATTGTACGGTCACGCTTTACGGACTCATCATCAAGGGGAACACTTCACATATGGAATTCACTTGTTATTTTTATGTATCTGTTTCACTATACTGAACAATATATTGATATTAATAGTAAAAAGGGGGGATCTATTTTACATAATATTCTATTTACTAAAATATAATTTTTATATTAATTATCACAGCATTTAGAATAAGAGTATATATGTAATGTAGTGTCACATCTATAATTTGAATCTTTGTGGACCAAAGTATATTTGGAAAAACATTTTTCGAACTAATAAAGAGGTTTCCAGACAAACATTCTTTTTAAATTTGGACAAAATGCCAAAAATTTCATAATGGTCGGGATAGGTAATTAAGATTTCTAAATTTGATTCTAGACCTATTAGTTCCCCTAAAAAAATTCCACATGCCACAATTCCACTTGGGAAGAATTTGACATGGAAAATTTAAATTTTGTTTACATTTTACCGAACTGGAAAAAGCACAAAAACCATTCGAAAAATTCTGGCAAAAACGTATAATTTTTTGTTTTTTGTTTTTTCAAACAAATATTTCCTAATTGCTTGGCACTATTTTATTTGATTATTATTTGTTTACCTTTATAATGTATGTTAATATATAGCATTTTATGTTATCCAGGACGCACCACGTTGAGGGTCACTATACATTACAATTATTATTATTAATACTATCAAATATTCAATTGTTTTTTATTTTAAATATTTCTACTTAACAGACAACTACTATAGCCCAAATTGCTCCACTTTTAAACAATATTATTATCTAGTTTAGAGCTTCTAATCTACTTTTTAAATGTGGGTGTATTTTTTCAAACATATTTTAATTTTTATTCATTTTCCATTATTCTTTTATTCGTTTTCTATTAAACCAATGTTTATATTTTAATAATTTTGTTTAATTTACTTTAGAACTTTATTTTAAAATAAAATACTGCTAGATATAAGACTCCAGCAAATTCCTACAGAATTCAAATACATTTTACACCCTTCATTACCCTATTATTTTTATATTATCTGTAAACGAAACACCTGAATGAATTACGATGGAATGAAAGCTTTATAGATTTATTCATTATTATTACAAATATTATAGATTTAATGTTATGTACTGATTTAGGGATTGTTAACAACTATACTCTATTAAATGGACGTCAGTTCTCAGTACTACTAAATGGTGAAGTGTATATAGTCTGTTACGATCGACTTAACTTAAATGTAAAATATGTATCTAATATGAAATATAAATAATAATTTCTTATTATTTGATATATAATATCTGCAAAATTTATGATCTTGATTATATCGTAATTCAAGATTTTGATTAAAATTAAATTCCTGATACATTCTATCTAAATATAAATAATATTAATATCTACAAAAAAAAAACTATTAACCCATGACGATTTTCTGTATATATTTAAATATTTCCAACATTTTGTTGATAAAACTTAATACTATTTAAAATGTTATGCAGGTATTTCATGAGTCATTATGCGTTTATGTTATAGTTTCAATTATTTTACCCTTTTTTTATAAAATTGTTGATAAATTCAAGGCACCTAAAAACATAATTAATAAATGGTCATTCACCTTTAATGTTTTTTTTTTTTAAATCACGATTTTAATAGATAATGTTTTATAAATAATTATATTATACAAAGAAAATGTATATAAATATTTTATATGTAATTAAATATGAAAATAATAAATTAAACTGAAGAAGAAATAATAATAATAATAAAGAAAAGATTTAAGAACAAATTGGTTTTTTTTGTGAAGTTAATGTTGGGAAAGTCTTAAGACGTTGTAACTCTAATAGTGTAATTAGTTCTAAAATTTGTGAATGTCCATTTTGAATATTTCGAACTAATTTTGCACGATCCACGACCATTTGCATTCTGAAAATTAAAAAAAAAAAATTACATTTGTAATAAATAAATTGGTAAAGAAACAAAACAGGATACCATAATTAATCAATTATTAAAATTAACTAGCTAATATTAATTATCATTGTCATTGTCACGGTTTAATTTCGAATAGTTTTATTTTTACATAACTTATACAAATTAGAAACTTCAAAGACTCTAATATTAAAGCAGCTATGATAGGTCAATTAATTAGGGGAAAATAAATTACATGAACCGCATCGAGTCATTAGCGAAAGGTAACACTATGAAAAGTGTTAGGAACTATATCTCGAAATGGATTTATCAAGGTGTTTGCAATCAAGTCGAAGGATTTTGTGGTATCAGTGTTGCATTTTGAAGTTGCCTTTGGACATGAAAAGTATATGCAGCCTTTAAACTATGATGCGGTATAGTGGCATAGAAAATTATTCATGACTTCTTCCTGTTCTAGTTCCTTGCAGCTGCAAACTACGTGCTGTAAGTGATTCAACTAATGTAGGAGTCTTTAATAATGGTAATTATTATTTTGATCTACTTTTCATTACTTTTCAAAAATAACGTGTTACGTGCACAACATGGCCCTGCTTTTAACCGTATACTTATTAAATTTATAAAAATATTTAATATTGTGTGTATGAAAAATTAGTTGTTTTTGAAGATTGTGGTACCCTTGTTATGATATTTACATATTTAGTCCTAAAATTTTAAAATTTTCATAGAAACGATAAAGATAAAATGTAGAAAGGAGTGACAAGGATAATCTGAAAATGTATTGAAAATACCTTTCTTTTTGTTCCTGCAATTCTTTTTCTTCTAGGACCAAATCTCTAAGTAAACTTTGTTCTGTGACATCAACGTTAATGTTCATTATAGTTTTATCCATTTTTTTATTTTCTTCTCTTTGATCTATAATTTGTTTTTGCACGTCATCAATCTTTGAATCACTAAAATTTATATATAAAAAAAAATATTCATAAAATAATAATTTTAATGATTTTTTTTTTTAGTAATCATCTTACATATGTGTCAATTGACTTTCTATATATCGCATTTTAGCTTCTATATCACGAGCAAGCGTTGCATTTGTAATTTCTACAACTCTACCTTCAGATTTCTCTTTTAACCATTGTCGCATTTCGATTGTCACCTTAAAAAATAATTAATTTATTTTTTTAGAAAATTAAAACTGTTGAATTATATTTTTATGAATTTACTTTTGAATGTTCGATAACTGTAACTAAATCCTTTAAATCTTCAACAGACATTTGTAAAACTTTATGCTCCCATTCTTTAAAAATGACTTTTCTACGAAAAATTGCTACTTTTTGCATTGCTTTTAATTTTTTCATTCCAGCTGTCTAAAATTTAATAATATTTTACTTAAATTTTGAAATAATACTAAAAAAACGACATTTAATAACCTTAATGATGTCGTTAATTTCGCCAACATCTGTGCAACTTAATAGAAGGCAACCTTGAAAATCTGAAATATGTCCAGTTAAGCATACTTCAACTAATCCCATCGGCATTACAATTTGTACTGTTCTATTTTTTGCTAGATTATACTAAAATATATTTCAGAATAAGTTAAAAGATTAAGTTATAAAGTTTAATTAAAATTTTACAGTTTTTTGATTCATATTTTGTATATCTTTGTCCGTTCCAGAATGTTGTAATTTTTTGTATGAAATTTCTCTAATAAAATTATTTAAAGATACTTCGGCTTCAGCTAATTGAACTCCACACGCTTTAAGCTTTAAAATTGTATTATATATATTTTTATTAAAATTATGTTATATAATTTATGTTTATAATCATTTAAATCACCTTAAATTCACTTTCCATTTTTTGTCTTCTAAGACGACAAAGTACATCCCATAATTTCTGATCAATTGTGTTTGGTGCAACACTATAATTATCAATATTATCGACAATAGTTAAGAATTCAAAACATTCTTCAGGTAATGGAATTCCTGTTCTAGCTGTATTCTTTTGAATTACTCTAATAGCCATCTCCGTTAGTACAACAGCAGTTGCCCATGCACGTTGCGCTAATTTAGGACGTTTCTTAAAATATTTATACGCCTGATCAACAATATAGGTGGGTGCACTTTCAGAAAATTGTACTTTAAATTGTTTATCGAGTTGACGATCTCGATATTGCAATTGTTCATATTTTGTTCGGCAATCCTGTACTCTTTTTTCAATAGTCTCCATTACTTTATTCAATGCTAAGATATCATTTTTTTTTTCAATAGCCTCTTGTCTAAATAATTTAATGAAATTTTATTACATTTATTAATTTGGATCGGTAAATACATAAATAAATTAATATAACAATTTTTAATACCTTATTTTTTCTTCATTTTTCTTTAGATTTATTCTTTCAGTATTATATAATGTCATTCTTAATAGTTTAATTTCTTCATGTTTAACTGCTGCATCAACTGTTAATTTACGAAAAAATAATTCACCACATTTACGATTAAATCTTAAAATTTGATCATCTAATAATTGTTGAATTTTTGATTCTTCTTCTTCAAGCATAATTTGGTATCTTTCACGTTCAGATTTATTAAATTTAACTCTTTCTTCGTAATCAGCAAATGCTTTTATATCTTCTTTAGTATATTCACCTGGATCTTTATTCTTTAACAGAGCTTCTGGTTTTGGGGGATCTTTTTTAATTTCATCTTCCCAACGTTTTTCTAATACACCATCCATCATTGCAATTAATGCTCTTTCACGGAAATCATCCGCTAGTAATGCCAATCGTCGTAATTCTGCTTGGTAAGCAATTTCATCTAAGATTTTTTGTCTACTAGGTGATATATATGGTTTTACAGATACTTCCGAATCTTCAACCTATTCATAAAAAAAAAAAATTTCTACTGATGAGCCAAGAAGTGACACGCCTCACAGAACCCTTCCTTACCTACTGTGCCACTAATAATTTTACAATATTTTTTATTCAATTTGGTGGAATTATTTCTCATACTTACAATGGAGTAAATTCTAATATAGAGTTAATTCCCACCTAAAAAGTGTATGATATTCTTACACCAAAAATGTGGAAATAAATCCAACTTTGTATGAAAAATAACTGCACATTAATTTAGTGAATTATTTCACTTGAAATGGGTTAATTTTCTGTAAAGTTATTTCCTTGCACCCGATAAAGAAGGTATCAAAATATAAATTATAACATACTTTAATTATAGTTTCTGGTTTTTCCTGCGGTAAAAATGTTGGATCTTCTATTACATTATTATATATTATATCCGCATCCTTTAATTTAGCTAAAATATTCATTTCTGACTGAATCTCTCTCAACCGGGAATTTCTACTTCTGACATATCCGACCTGATCAACTTTAAATTTCTTCATTTCACCATATTCTTTGTTGAAAAATATTTTCAAATTGTTAATATCAATCTTGCAATAAAAAAATTAAAGATTAACAATTAATTTCTATAAATTAGTTTTAATTTTTTTTTAAAATTTTATACTTTTGCTAATGTATTTTCAAGAAATAATTGATTATAGCTGACAACTTCTAATTGTTGATATCGAGACGGATGTGGTTCAATAAATTTATATGTTCCAGTTCCTGAAAGCGCATACCTTGACGACGATAAATTTTCAATACCTTCATTTTCATTCTCACTTTGAAATGAGTAAGCCGATGCTGTTGGAAGTATATTAAAATTTAATGCAATTAAATAATGTTGTGTTGCCTGCATTGAGAACCATGGAAACCAAACCATAGATCCAGCTAATTCCATTTCTTTTTCTCGCCATAATGATATTTGATTTAATTGTTGATTATTATTATTTTTTATATTTTGTTTAATTAATGAATAATTTTCACACATTATATTTGAAAAAATTCCATTAATTTTACTACTATTATTCATCATTTCTTGCCATGTATGTTGAATTATCCATTTTTGAATACGATTTTGATCTTCAATATAGGATCGTAATGTTTTTTCTTCATTCTCTCGATTTTTTTTAGCTTTCGATATTACTATATTAGACCAAACTTGTGCTAAATTAAAACTATTCATTGGTAGACGATCTTCTTCGTCTTCTAAATTTTCATTTTCATCAATAAGTGATTTCAATTTTTGTTGAAGTACATTGAATTTCTCAATTACGACAACTCTGAGTGCAGCAAATTTTTCAATTTCAGAATTTAGTTGATCTTCAAGTTTTAATTGCTCCCAAGAAAGATCTAAAAAAAACATTCAGGAGTTTATTTTTTAAATTGAATCAATTATGTGGAAAATAAGATTTAACGGATGGAAATGGAAGGAAAGCACAGTAAAATAGCATTAAGAATCAATAAAATAATAACATACAACCGGAAGGTAATGAAGGCCGCTTCCTATAGTGGTGCCCTTTGGGTTACGCTAAATGACCTTCACAGTAGACGAATGAACAAGCACAGTAAGAAGAAACGGAAGCAAACTTATCAGGCGTAATACAGTACGGAGAACATCTATTAACATGTACGCTGTACGGCATTGGAAGTAGCTAGAATATTAAACGACATACTTGTACTGGTTAGCTCGAGGAAAAATGGTTTAAGCCACATTCTTCTCATTTGAAATCAATATAAAATATAAGCATAGCATTTATATTACTGCTGAGAACTTGTAGAAAGAACTTTTTGTGTAGGCCTATTCTTCAAATATTTCAATATTTGTCAGTATTGAAGAATTGAAAAATTGGTTGTCTTAAATTTTATTATATATAAATCACTGGCGGTTTTGACAGAGGACCAGTAGTTAACTACTTGAAAAAATATATATAAACTTTAAATATAGAAAAAAAAATATAATCAGTATTTTCTGTTTGAATCCAAATATTGAAACCATATATGTCCCACACCCGCAGCGAATATCAACAATTAAATTTTAACATTTAAAATATTAATAATAATTTTATATTACACTTACCAGGATTTTTTACTGGACTAAGAGTTTTTGATTTAAAAAAACCTTTTACATCAGGTATTGCTTCAGAAAATTCTATTGCATTTTTATTTATATTAAAACATTTCAATATACCTCGTCTACTCAATGTTAAACAATACCTAAAAATTTTATATTTATATATAAGAATTCATAATATTCCACTATAATTTTGTTTAAAATAAATATACCTAAATGTACATAGAACTGTTTTCGTTACATCATTACAATTTCGTCTATTACTGGCCATAATAACTTGATCCAATACTTCTTTATCTGTTTTAAAAATACAGACTATACCATCAAAACTCCAAGTTAAAAAATAACGTTTTCGTGCAACTGATTTCAAAATTCCTAACTGATGTGGTGTTTTAATTACACTGTGTATATAAATTTTATTATCTGTATATTTTAAATTATGGCAATTATTTGCATTTAATGGTGATGCTAATATATGGCTTTCCTTTAAAATTGATATGCTTATGTATTTATCGGGTAAATTATATAATGTTTCTTTAATTTCTGAATTTATTAATGTCATTATTAATATTTCGTCCGAATAAACATTAGTTTTATTATTTCGTATTAAAATAAAAATATCAATTTTTTTACTATTAGTTTCTAGCACCTCAAAATCTAGAACAATATATTTACATTGTATTTTATGTAGAACCTCAATTTGAGATCCGATATTATTATTTATTATAAAAAATTCAAAATTTGCATTTTGAACTATTAAAAAAGTTTGAGTTAGTTTGAAATCAACAATTTTAATATCATTTAATTGAAAATCAGTTAAAAATTCTGGTTTTTCTGGTATAAAATATGAAAGTAAATAAATTCGATTTGCTGTTGTAGCCATACAAACAACAGGAAGATGTGAATGACATTTAAATAATATAATATTAGTCATTTTTATATTTGATATTAGCTTTTTAGTTGGTATAGCGACTAGATGAATATCATTAAGTCTAGTTAACATGACAATATTCTTATTATATGGTCTGATAATACCGAAAAATTTAACACTGCTTGCAAAATTTCCAATTTTTATTAATTTCCTTTGATCTGAATTATCATCTAATTGTAGTAGTGACGAATCTCTACATAAACAGTAAAGTACTTCAAAATTGTGTACTCCTTTAGTCCATGATATGGAATATTCAGATTTTAAATCCCACATTACTGTCCAATTATTCGATATTTTTTTTATATGTTTCATTTGACCATTGCTACCTAATATAATAAAACCTCCCCGATAACTAGTTAAATGTGCATTATTATGACCAGTACAACCATTCCATGCCCATTGCTGTTTAGGAGTGCCAATCGAGGGTTGTAACTAGAAATATAAATATTATAATTCTTGTTATTTAACTTCAATAATTATATTTAAAAAAAAAATACATAATAATTATATCCTAAATTTAAATATTAAATTAAGTAAATATTAGAATTTGTTTATTATAAGCATACTTAGTTAGAATTATCAAAGAAATTTAGAAGCGTACACCGGCTTCTTATGATTCTAAGTATCTAAGTGAAAGTGTACCGCAGTTTTCGCTCTTTATAAATTATCTAGCACAAGTATTACCAGGAATAATATATCATTGGCAAATGTACTCATAAACTTTCTAATATATGCTGATGGTGATGATATCGTTCTATTGGCAAAAAAACCGGAAACACTTCAGCTAATGATATACACACAGGATGTATGATTACTGTTATGAATGGAATGTAGAAATCAATCTAGAAAAATCAAAAGTTATGGTATTTCATAATGGAAGGGGAAAACATGCAAAGCATTGACATCGTAAAAGAATACAAATATCTAGGGACAATAATAACTCCAAAGTTTGAAACGAAGTTGCATATATAATATGCAAAAAATTAGGCGCCACTTAAAACGCTATCAATGCAACATGCAGAAATATAGATATACGAACGTCAGCCAAATACAAAGTATATTATTCAGCAATGCTTTCGATAAACCTCATACTTGCCGCACAAGTATGGGGTTTTTGTAAATAAATGAATTCAGATAATAAAAAATATTAATTAAAATTTTATAACGCTAAAGTAATAATTTAATTTAATACCAATATAGCAGATGGCGGTTAACCATAAGCAATAGCTTCTTTTTTATATATATTTACTTAAAATATGTATAATGAAGCGTTAGAAGGACTACCAGACTATTTCAGGATTTCAAAAAATGAAACTATACTTAATTTTTAATAATAATAACAAAGTCACTATTTTCCTCTAACAATATTGCATTTCGTGCGTTATCAAGATTCAACTTTTATTGTGGGTATAATATGGAACAGGTATGTAATATGTGTCAGCTGGCATTAATCCCTTCAGGTTAGCAATTACCACATTCATGGAGAAAAAAAAGAGATGATGAAAATAATGAATTATGGAATTCACAAACAACAGAAAATTAATTAAGTTGTTAATAATTTTATATCATTTTAGGTTCAGTATTTTAAAATATTTATATTAAATATGTAGTAGTAGTAAGTTATTAATCAAATAAAATAATTAATTTATGATTAGTAAACATAAACTTACGGTATAAAAATTTCCAATTTTATCAACAATGTACAAGTTTCCATCTATACCAAAAACAAAACTCATTTTTGAATTTCTGTTTATGAAAGGAATTTTTTGATTGCGCCTTATCAAATATGCATTATCAATAATGACATGAATTTCCCATATAGTTAATAATCCTAAATTTGGGGCATATTGTGCACATAGAAATGGTGTCATATTACATTTAATTTCTTGAACACGTGTTAATAAATTAGTATCTTCATCAGCAAGTAATTCACCTAATCGAAAATTCCATACATTTATTTTAAAATGTGGATAGCCTGTTAGAGTTACAAGATGATCACCATCATCGAATCGTATACCAACATATTCTCCAACTGATTCTCCTATTATATTTTCAATATAATTGATTTCATATTTAATAAATTTAAGTGCATATTTTATATACCTGATAAAATACCCAAAGTTGTATAATCTGGATATGATTTAATAAAAATTCTTGGATTAAATTTATTTTCGGCAAAAGCAAAAAGTGAATATAATTTATTTCCAGCTAAATAAGAAATACCATCACCGAACTCCCCACCATTAGCACAATATAGATTTTCTTCATGTGTTTTAATATTGGTAAATAATATTGTATCATTACAACAAATGCCATAAACATAAGAATTCATAAAAATTGGTTCACCATTTTCCCGAAATATTGCCCATCTAAAATAAGAAGTTTTGTTTAGTAAAGACAAAAATTTAATCCGTTTTTAATTTATATTTGAAATATACTCTAATGTTCTTTGTAATTTCGACATTGTTTTTACATATATCTTTAGTTCTAATTGAAAAAAAATATCTATTCAATTTATATATGACTATTAAAATATTTAAAAAAAAAACTTTTTTGTTGTCATAGTAATTTTTATAAAAAATAAATTATGAATAAGTAGGTATATTAAATAAGATATTCCGTATATGTATTCGGAAATGTTGAATCCCAATGAATCCAACAATATCTAATCTAGGACTGTCGCAAATTAGAAACTTTCTATGATCCGGAGTTATTAAATCGCGCGCACTTTCAATAATGGTGGATTAACATACCTGCTGATAACTAACTAGCCTTTCCAATAAAAGTTATTCTTTGTATTTTCGCCAATCATGTGGTATTTATTTCGGTATTTGACTTTATATTCAATGCGTTACACCTAACTACTGTACAATACGTAAGAATATACTACAGCCTTATATATTCAGTTAACAATTAATATCTAACAATCTTTTTACAAGCATTTAAATTTTATGCCTTCTACTTGTTTTATCCTGGTCGAAATAAGACCGCCAAATATATCAATCACTCTGTGATAGCAGGAGAGTTTCCGTCAAAATATAGTTTTATAAATGGGGTTTCGATTACAACTAAATCTAATTTTTATTGGTTACAAATTAATTTTGTACCTAATTATATTCAAAAAATATCTTGCATTGTGAAAATAATAGTTTAATAATAATTTATAATAGAATAAAACGATTTTGCATTTCTTTTATTTGTTTATTATGCACATTAATTATAAAATATTTCTATTCTATATATAATTGCACCAAATTGCACGCATTTTTATTCATTCTCGGCAACTATAAAGTTTCGGAGAAATTTTGTATGAAATTTAAGTTCCGATCGTAATAAAGATTACCATATTTACAATATGGTAGTAACGAAACGTAATTAGGAAACATCTTTAATATATAACTATATTTTCAAATTTGTTAAAAATGATTTCAAAAATTCAAAGCGTAGCATATAACACATAATTCTTATAAGAATTCAATTAATGGTATGTAAATAATAATATAATAATAAAATATTCAAATAATAAAATAATTTAAATATATATTTCCCAAAAGTATGAAGTTATAACTAAAAAAAAATATAATAAAATATTTTATTTTTGTTTGTCAGCCAATTGTTTTAGTTGCTTTAGTACAGTTTCCCATAATTTTTTCTTATCTCTTTCACTTTTCTTCAAAACAGAAAACATTGTTTTTTTATCTGCCTCACGAATTTTCTCTAATATTATAATTATACTGCTTGGCTGAACTAAATTGTATCGATTATCTTGTTTGCCATAATCATGTAAATAGGTGCTCCATTCTTCCATAATAAGCAAATCTAATAATTGACGTATTTTTGCAAAATATTTTGAAAGTTCACCTTCTTTAAAACCTGCAACTGGTTCAGAGGCAGCAAAAAATTCACACTGTAATAAATCTAAATTAATTTGTTGTAATGCTCCTGTAGAAATTTGTTTGATTTCATTGCTCATAAGAAGATCATAAATTTTATCAGCAATATGTTCACAACTTTTCTTGCATGAAGCTTGAGCTATTTGGGGCAATAGATAGGCAAAACTTTGAAAAGTAGTTTGTAAATATGATATCATATCTGTAATAAAAGATGAGGCACTTCCGTGCGGTTCTACTAATAACCAATCATATTCTGACAAATCAAAGAATTCGTCTAATTTCGAACAAATTCTTTCGGATACTTGTTTTTCTGCATCCGATCTAGCAACATGAAACATTGCAGACGGTGCTTGGCTAATACTTTCTTCAGTACATGTCATTTTACAAACAAAATCGTCCAAAAATGGGCCTGCTTTTTCTAAATACTGTGTATCTATGATGATCTGAATAAGCTAAAAAAAAAAAAAAAATTGAAAAATATTCTGCTTAAATTTTTCTGAAAGGAATTTTACTTGTGTTAACGCAACACTAGGATTACGGAAAACAGCAGAGAGACAACCGCTAAAACTTCGGGTTAATAAAAGATTAGCAGCTTTTCGAACCATGGCTGCTACTTCATTTGGCGATAAAGTAAGTTCTTCTGAAAACTTCATGCATGCATACATAAACTCTTTAGCCTGATGGTAAACTTCTGGTACCATTTGTGAGAAAGGAAACTTTTTAGGAAACGGTTTGTTTTCTAATTGTTCTGAATGAAATGGAAATCTCTCAATAACATCATCATATTCTTTTTGATCCTCAACTTCTAAAGGTAGAAAATGTCCTTTGTCCAAAATTTCTCGAAAAACATGAACCCAACGTTGTAATAAAACTTCATTATAATGATCTCTCATACCAATTAATAATTCCCACAGTTGATTTACTGTATATTCATACGTTTTAAGTGTATTTATAGAGAGCATAATTAAATTCTTTATTCTTAATAATATATTTGGATCTGTACACGATGAAGAACTCATACTTAAATCATTTACGACACGTGTCAATGAAACGGACCATAATTCATCTAAATATGATTTTGTAACAACATCCCCAGCAGTATTCTTAACATGATCTTCAACAACAAAAAAACCAACTATAGAATAAATGTATGTTTTATATGCTTCTAAATTGTCATGCATTCCTTGAGGTGGCTGCAATACTAATTTAGCTTGATCTCTTCTTTGTTGCCGGTAATCCTTTTCGAAATATTCTTTATCGTTTAATACTGTATAGATATGTAAACAACGATACACAGGCGAAAAATCAATTAAATCTTGAGCACTTAAGTCTTCATCATCTGCGGAATATTCAGTTTTTGCTTGAGTTTTAAACTCTTCTACAATATTCTTCAGATTACGTTTCTGTAATTCTCTTGTATGTCTCATAGCTACTTCTCCAATTTTTGGTGAAAATTTTCTAATATTTTCCAAGAACTCTCTAAAATCAGCCTCAGATGATTTCTTAATATTTTCCTTGAGTTTTGGGACAGTTTCTTTCATTTGTACAGCAAAACGATAACCAGATACTTTTGGTAAATATTCATTTTCCAATTGTTCCAATGTTTTTAAAGCAGGATAATATCTTTTTTCCCGTACTTGATTTAATAATTTGGAATAGCATTCCAAAACAGGTAAGCAATTCGACAAATTATCAATTGCATTTGCAATATTATTTTCTATTTGACGAGAACGAACTAATTCTTTCCCTTTTGTTATTACACCCACAGATGCGGCTCGTAAATCACCATCCAAAGACAGAACTTCTTCGTTCAGATTTTTAGCTTGAGATCTAACTTGTAGAAGTTCACGAATTGAATCAATAAATCCCTGATAATACAAATTACAAATTCGTTCAATATCTTTATCATGGCTACGAATGCGTGCTTCTAGTTGTTCTGACAATGATTCAGAGGCATCACCTAAAATATAAAAAGTAGGAGGTTTGATTTGGAATCTGTTTTAAATGATAAAACAAACCTTCTAGAATTGACCTAAAAGTTGGTCCCCAATAATCATCCACTGCTTCAATATCCTGAACTGATATATTTGCCATTCTATATAAAATACAAGACAGAATAGAATGCTCTTGTTAAAAAAATTATATTATTTTGTGATAAACAACTATTTTTTTTTTAATCTTTCCTTCTAATTTGTGTTTCGTTTTGGATTCAATTTATTTTGACTTTTCTCTATTACTCTGGAATTGGCAGTACTAAAATTATACACTTTTGAAATTTTCGAAAATAGACTTAAAGCTTGGTATACAATGAATTCAATAGTTCTGCATCGATTCTTTCAGTAAAATTAAAATTTGACGTCTCATATAATTTGCATGGAAAATCGATTGAGAGGACACAGGTACGACAAATCCAAACGAATCAAATCGAACGATTGAACTTTTCCAAATCTAAATTGAAGCAAATGTCAAGTGAAATGAAATTTGACGGTTTCAGAAAATAATAATATCGGTTGAAATAAATAACTAATAACCGATTTAATCGGTTGAAATAAATAACTAATTTTTCAGTCAACTTAATCAGTCGCTTGGCTACTGTACGAATCCATTCGAAACTTAACTGATCAATAAACTGTAGTCTAACTTGCGGTTTACACTAAACTTTTTCTTCATATGTTCTGTCTACGAAATGTCACGTGTAAACCAGACAGGATTTCTGTCCCGACAGAAAAATCACGATTTTTCTCTAGACAACTTTTCAGATTTTTTTGTAGATTTTTTTTGACATTTGTTAATTTGCAAATGGCGATATTTGATAAAAATGTAATATTTGATCCTGAAATTTAAAATTTAATAACTTTGGGGTGATTATTTGGCGGAAAAAAATAGTTTACTACTAAATAAATAAAAGATATATATTATTGAGGTGTGAACAACTATATTATTATTCAAAATATCTTTATAACTAACCGCTTTCTTGTTGACGACATGATTAAAAAAGAAATGTTAGATAGAAATGTTTTTTTAATTGTCAAGAAAATCTGTAAGACAGAAAAGTCTAATAACCCGAGCAGAATCAACGCAGAATACATACGCAGCCAACATAAGAAATGCCACAAAAAGTTAAAATGTATGAAAATTGAAAATATATGAAACCGATTATAATAAACGCAGCCTAAGCAACCTCGTCGCAGAATCGAGAAAAAGGTAACCAACTTTTAACTTTTTCCGTAAGTACGCTGGTAAATGTCACATTAATATCAGGTAGAAAAATATTGTTAGTGTAGATTGGTAGGTTTTTCGCAGCAAAACTACTTTTGATTGTGTTCGGTAAATATATTTTCTTATGTTGGCTGCGTACATTGGCTGCGTACGTATTTGATTCTGCTCGGGCTATTACGTTGTCTGCGTACTTTGGCTGCGTACACAGTTCATTCTGCTCGGGCTATAACATTTCTATCAGTCATTTATGGATTGTAGCTGGTGCAATCACAGCTTAAAGCTATAAAATCGAAGATGTGAACATATGGATTTTTCGAAAGTCATACTCATACAGAAAATAATACGTCTTCGAAGTTGGTGGTTTGAATCCATGATCGCTTGATAGATCATATAATATAGAGAGTGACGTTTGGTTGGTTCCATCATGATAGATTTTTGTATCATGGGTTGGTTCATATATGGTACATTATTTTAAAAAAAAAATTTAGTGGAGGTATAATTATCTGGCAAATAAAAAAATAAAAAATGTATAAATATTGGAAAAATAAAATAAGTAATTCACTTATTTTTAAAACCAATTATACATGGTTTCTAACGTTTTTTTAATAATGAAATTTTGATTTTTTGCTGCCAACTAAAACACCATAAAAAAATTATTTGTGCATAATAAATTCACGTGTAAAATATGATTTATAATTATAAAAAAATTATATTATTTTTAATTGTTTTATTTTTATTATATATAATAATTTATATTGCTGCAAAACAGCATGTAACATTTATTTCTGCAAAAACTAAACTGATTGAAGTTACTCCAAAAAAGTTAGTATACTATTTACCTATTTTTGTTTGTTTAAGAATATTTTAAACTGATTAAAAAATATTTCTAGTGTTTCTGTTGCTACAGAGCCCACAATTACAATAGCAGTTGTTGCATGTGGACAACGACTTCAAGAAACATTGATAATGATAAAATCAGCAATCCTCTTCAATTTAAATGGACCTACATTAAGTATTATTATAATAGCTGAACAAAATCTTCATATTGGATTTATTGAGAAATTATCTGATTGGCAAGAAATACTTCCAAAAAAATTTACTTTTAACATTTTACAATTAAAGTTTCCCAAGAAAAATACTAAAGAATGGAAATCTTTATTTAAACCATGTGCATCGCAAAGACTGTTTTTACCTGTAAATTACAATATAAAATACCAAATATAATTATGTATAGGTATATACATAGTATTTATCTAAATTTAAAATATTATTTTATTTCAGTCACTTCTTCACAATATTGATTCAGTACTTTACATGGATACAGATACTGTTTTTCTATCGCCAGTAACTGAAATATGGGAACATTTTAAAAAATTTAATTCGACACAAATAGCTGCTTTATCACCAGAACATATGGATAAAAATAGGTTGTTACAAAATTAATTTAAGAACTAACTAAAAATTTATTTATATATTCATTTTTTAGTGGTTGGTATAATCGATTTGCTCGACATCCATATTATGGTGAGCTAGGAATAAATTCTGGTGTTATGTTAATGAATTTGACAAGGATGCGTCATTTTCAATGGGAAGAGCGTATTCTTCCATTACATGAAAAATATAAATTGAAAATTACATATGGCGATCAAGACTTAATAAATATACTATTCTTCTTTCACCCAGGTAATTTTGTATTATTTTATAATACGGATTCAATATATAATAATTAGTTGAAACTTGAAAATTTTTGGATTATTGAAAAAGAAAACATGTCACGTTTTTAATCTTCGTTTGTTTCGTATTTTTGTTCTAATATTCCATATTTTTTTAATTTGAATAGCCTTGAATCAAAATACGGATTTCAATATATATAATTAGTTGAAAAAAAAATTGGATCATTGAAAAAGAAAATAATGGTTGATTATTGGGTGACACACAAATCAAATATTTTCACATTCATTATAACAAATGTTTTTTAGTATCACAATCTCTATAACAAGTGTTATTTTTTTAAAAAAATTAATCTTCGTTTTGTTTTTCGTATTTTTATTCTCATATTCCATATTCTTAAAATTTAAAAGCCTTGAATCAAATAGATGACGGCGAATGGAATTAGGGACGTTCTTATAATTTTCGTTATTTATTACATGTTTATAATTAGTCATTATATGATATTTATTTTTAAATTTTATATAAAATATATAACTTATTTTTAAATAATATTTCAGATAAATTATATATATTGCCTTGTGAATATAATTACCGTCCCGATCACTGTATGTACATGAGCGTATGTAATGCATCAAATGGAATTAAAGTTTTGCATGGAAATCGTGGATATTTTCATTCACTTACACAACCTGCTTTTACATCTGTATACAACGCATTAGTATCATATCAGCTTGGTAAAGATCCATACCGTAATTTTTTATTAAATTTAGATTCGGATTTATCCTCTGAGTTTATAGCAAAATCAAATTGTGGCAAAGTCAAGGATTTTATTTTAATGAAATCTAAAAAAATATTTATTGAACATGAGTATTATAATTATAAATAAAATAGTGTTTTTCTTTAAATATATATAGTTAGAAATATAAAATTATGAAAATATATAAAGAATTTATTACAAAAACAAAAACATGATAAAATTAAAAAAAAAAAATTACTTATTTATGTATACTAATTTTTTATTGTGGGACCATGTAATGAAGATTACCCAATATTGTTGATAAAAAAGCATTCCATATCTCTTATTTATACGTAGTATTAAAAAATGACTATAAATAATAAAGAAATATATTAGAATAAAAAAAACATTATTTAATATTTTATAATTGAATAAATTAATATTTAATAATTTAATATTTTAACAAATTCAGTTATTTTTAGGTCTAAAGATAAAGGCAGATGACAGTGCAATGCAAGAATCAATACCAAAAAATATTATATTATAATAATATTAAATTATTTCACAGCGAAAATATTCAAATCAGAATCGGATTGATTCCGAAATAGAAAATTAAACCTAAACTCATAGGAAACATTAGTTTCCAGAGGTAAGTTTGTCTCTTTCTGGAGAAAAAAATTATACCGAAACCTTATATGTATATATTCTAACTGTGATGGAATTTTATGGTGTTAATGAATATAGTATTTGACGAATAATGCTAAAGAAGTATCCTAATTCATAAAATAATAAATATTAGTTATTAACTATTTTTTTCCTTGATCACTCCATTATGGCTTCTGTACGGAGTTGAATACTTCTGTATTTGAAAATAATCAACGATATTTTAAACCATTTTTACGGCTTCTCATTTAATTTATTTAATTCATAATATTAAATTCTCTATCAATTTTCTATGTTTCCAATAAAATTGTATTAGTATATAATAAAATAAAAATTGTAATTCCTACATTATGTTTTAGAATAGCATGTGCTGAATCAATTGTTACTTGATCATTAGTAGCATCTCGATGAGGTAAACCTAAATCATAATACAAACAGTCTATCTATAAATAGAAAAAATTTAATATATATTTTCAAATTGAATTGTAATATTAAAATTTACTTTAACATATGGTAAAATAAGTTTCTCTTTAATAAAATGCCATATAATTCGAGTAATTTCATCACCATCCATTTCAACAACCGGATTTTTAGCTTGAATTCGTGATTTGGAACCATCTAAAATATATAATTAAATAAAAATAATTAATTATTATTTATAATATGGAAAAGGATTCTAAGTTATCACATTATTTATTCGTATTTTTTATACGATGTAAATAAAGATTGTAATTAATAGTAATTTCTGAATAAGATTATTCATTTATATACATTATAATTAATTTGATAAAATAACAACAAAATCTCAGTATTGTCTGTTTTTTTAAATTATTCGGCTACCAATCAATATGAATTAATTGCGTATCTATATTAATTAAAAATAACAAGAATAATTAATATTTGTTTGTTTCCCTCCAAGTGAATAACTACATTTATACAGAGCCGGCTGAAAAGTTATGATCAAAAGTAAAATACTAAAATCTTTTTGCCAATTGTTTGTCATTCGTAGTTTATATCTAATTAAATAGATTAAGAACTGGACTAATAAGTGGTTAATATATAAGGTTAGACAGATAATGGTATGATTGGCTAATTAATTCGTGATCAACTCTTGTCGCTATAATTCCTCAGTATTTGAGTCCCTGTCAAAGTTTTGAATATTTTTTTTTTTTGCTAAATTGAAAAGATTTGCTCAAATCCCACATAATATTTATATATAAATAAGTTTATAATATCAAACATTATTTTAATAAAATTATGAATTTATCGATTATAAATATAAATTAGAAATCTTTTAATCTTTAATGTGTATATAAACAAAAATTATATACATTTTATTCGAAAGAATTTAAAGATAAACAAAATATTAATATTTTTTGGGAGATTTATGTGCGTTATATTAATATGTGATATATGCATTGGTTGCGTACGCCAATGGAGTCATAAGGGGGATTGGTTATAGTAGTCATCTGTGCCACCATTTTAAATTTATTTATAAATAATCATACTTTGTAATGTTATAAAATGTTATATATTTAATGTTATATCCTTATTATTTATTGAGGGTTTCCATTTGTGAACCCAAAAAATTAAAATTCGCTACGGTTCATACAAACTATAAACATTAATCCGATTTTTTTTTGAAAAATTGTAATTTTAGTTTTACTGACTTTGTTAAGTTGAATTTTTAAGTAGGTATAAGACTTTTCAATATTAAATATCCATTTTTTATATTTTGTGTCAATGATTTATCTTAAATCATATATAAATAAGGATACTGAGTTTTTACATAAATGTAACAGATTTTCTGATGGCCAATCATCTGAGTAAAATAAATTTTACCAACAAAATTAATTTAAAAAAAAAGAAAATGTATTTCTCTACAAAACTAACAAATTAATTACGAAATTTTATTACGATAAATTAGTGAGATAAAAATAGTAAAATACGAAAATGCAATTCTTTGAACTTAAAATAATTTAATGTTTAAAAATATATTAAATTTATGTGAAGATATGGATTTTTCGAAAGTCATACTCATACAGAAAATGTAACGTCTTCAAAGTTGGTGGTTTGAATTTGAATCCATGATCGTTTGAATCTTATAATATAGATAGTGACGTTTGGTTGTTCATTATTTACTCTAAGATTATTTAAAAAAAAAAAAATCTAGTGGTGGTATAATTATCTGGCAACAAAAAAAAAAAAGAAGAAAATTTATAAATATTGGAAAAATAAAATAAGTAATTCACTTATTTTTAAAACCAATTATACATGGTTTCTAACGTTTTTTTAACTAAAACACCATAAAAAATAATTAATAGTGCATAATAAGTTCACGTGTAAAATATGATTTATAATTATAAAAGAATTATATTATTTTTAATTGTTTTATTTTTATTATATATAATAATTTATATTGCTGCAAAACAGCATGTAACATTTATTTCTGCAATATCTAAACTGATTGAAATTACACAAAAAAAGTTAGTATACTATTTACCTATTTTTGTTTGTTTAAGAATATTTTAAACTCATTAAAAAATATTTCTACAGTGTTTCTGTTGCTACAGAGCCTACAATTACAATAGCAGTTGTTGCATGTGGACAACGACTTGAAGAAACATTGATAATGATAAAATCAGCAATCCTCTTCAATTTAAATGGACCTACATTAAGTATTATTATAATAGCTGAACAAAATCTTCATATTGGATTTATTGAGAAATTATCTGATTGGCAAGAAATACTTCCAAAAAAATTTACTTTTAACATTTTACAATTAAAGTTTCCCAAGAAAAATACTAAAGAATGGATATTTTTATTTAAACTATGTGCATCGCAAAGACTTTTTTTACCTGTAAATTATAATATAAAATACCAAATATAATTATGTATTTAAAATATTATTTTATTTCAGTCACTTCTTCACAATATTGATTCAGTACTTTACATGGATACAGATACTGTTTTTCTATCGCCAGTAACTGAAATTTGGGAATATTTTAAAAATTTTAATTCGACACAAATAGCTGCTTTATCACCAGAACATATGGATAAAGATCAGTTGTTAAAAAATTAATTTAAGAACTAAGTAAAAATTTATTTATATATTCATTTTTTAGTGGTTGGTATAATCAATATGCTCAACATCCATATTATGGTGAGCTAGGAATAAATTCTGGTGTTATGTTAATGAATTTGACAAGGATGCGTCATTTTCAATGGGAAGAGCGTATTCTTCTATTACATAAAAAATATAAATCGAAAATTCTCTTTGGCGATCAAGACTTAATAAATATACTATTCTTCTATCACCCAGGTAATTTTGTATTATGTTATAATACGAAATGCAATATATATATATATATATATATAATTAGTTGAAACTTTTGGATTATTGAAAAAGAAAACAAAGGTTGATTATTGGGCGACCAATATTATATTATCACATTCATTATAACAAATGTTTTTTAGTATCACAATCTCTATAACAAGTGTTATTTTTAAAAAAAAAATAATCTTCGTTTTGTTTTTCGTATTTTTATTCTCATATTCCATATTCTTAAAATTTAAAAGCCTTGAATCAAAACAGATGACGGCGAATGGAATTAGGGACGTTCTTATAATTTTCGTTATTTATTACCTGTTTATAATTAGTCATTAAATTTTATATATATAACTTATTTTTAAATAATATTTCAGACAAATTATATGTATTGCCTTGTGAATATAATTACCGTCCTGATAACTGTATGTACATGAACATGAGTTTCTGTAATGCATCAAATGGAATTAAAATTTTGCATGGAAGTCGTGGATATTTTCATTCACTTAGTAGAGAACCTGCTTTTTCATCTGTATACAACGCATTAGTATCATATCAGCTTGGTAAAGATCCATACCGTAATTTTTTATTAAATTTAGTTTCGGATTTATCCTCTGAGTTTATAGCAAAAACAAATTGTGGCAAAGTCAAGGATTTTATTTTAATGAAATCTAAAAAAATATTTATTGAACATGGAGTATTATAATTATAAATAAAATAGTGTTTTTCTTTAAATATATATAGTTAGAAATATAAAATTATGAAAATATATAAAGAATTTATTACAAAAACAAAAACATGATAAAATTAAAAAAAAAAAAATTACTTATTTATGTATACTAATTTTTTATTGTGGGACCATGTAATGAAGATTACCCAATATTGTTGATAAAAAAGCATTCCATATCTCTTATTTATACGTAGTATTAAAAAATGACTATAAATAATAAAGAAATATATTAGAATACAAAAAACATTATTTAATATTTTATAATTGAATAAATTAATATTTAATAATTTAATATTTTAACAAATTCAGTTATTTTTAGGTCTAAAGATAAAGGCAGATGACAGTGCAATGCAAGAATCAATACCAAAAAATATTATATTATAATAATATTAAATTATTTCGCAGCGAAAATATTCAAATCAGAATCGGATTGATTCCGAAATAGAAAATTAAACCTAAACTCATATAGGAAACATTAGTTTCCAGAGGTGAGTTTGTCTCTTTCTGGAAAATAAAATTATACCGAAACCTTATATGTATATACTTTAACTGTGATGGAATTTTATGGTGTTAATGAATATAGTATTTGACGAATAATGCTAAAGAAGTATCCTAATTCATAAAATAATAAATATTAGTTATTAACTATTTTTTTCCTTGATCACTCCATTATGGCTTCTATACGGAGTTGAATACTTCTGTATTTGAAAATAATCAACGATATTTTAAACCATTTTTACGGCTTCTCATTTAATTTATTTAATTCATAATATTAAATTCTCTATCAATTTTCTATGTTTCCAATAAAATTGTATTAGTATATAATAAAATAAAAATTGTAATTAATTATTTAAATACTTTACAGCTAAATCCAGATTCTAAAATCGAAAATCAAACGAAATCTGTAAATTTTTTTTGCAGTTAAATAACTTTATTATAAATGTTTCGGGAGACAAAAAATACATTTTAAAATTTAATTATGAGTTTATGACATTTTTTATTGAATTTATTTCATTTTCATTTCAGTATGATCAGCAATTGCTTGTAAAAAGTCTTCAGTGTTTAAATACATATTTTCTTTAACATTTTTCATTCCATGAATACAAATTGCCAGATCTTTTGTCATTTTACCAGATTCAACGCATTCTATGCAAGCATCTTCCAAATTTTGTGCAAATTTACCTAATTCGGGTGTGTTATCAAGTTTAGCGCGATGTAACAATCCACGTGTCCATGCAAATATCGATGCAATTGGATTTGTTGAAGTTGGTAGACCTTTTTGATGTTGTCTATATATATATATATATAGATAATATCAAGAAATATTTTGAAAATAATAAAATTTTAAATATTTGCACGTACCTATAATGTCTGGTAACAGTTCCATGAGCTGCTTCTGATTCAATTGTTTTACCATCCGGACACATAAGAACCGATGTCATTAATCCCAAAGAACCATAACCTTGAGCAATAATATCAGATTGCACATCACCATCATAGTTTTTGCATGCCCAAATAAATCCTCCATTTGATTTAAGTGTCTGTGCAACCATATCATCAATTAAACGATGCTCATACCATATTTTAATACTTTCAAAATCCTTAACGTAATCTCTAAAAACAATTGATATTTTGAAATGTGAAAAAAAAACTAAACTAAACAATTAAGTTATTTATATTACTTTTCATAAATTTCTTGAAATATATCTTTAAAACGTCCATCATATCTTTTTAATATAGTATTTTTAGTTGATAAATAAAGAGGCCATTTCTTTTGAAGTGCTAATTGGAATGACGAATGTGCAAATGATTTAATAGACTCATCCGTATTATACATTCCTAAAACTACTCCACTATCTTTAAAGTCATATATAAGAAATGTTTCTTTTGTTCCATCCGCACCTTTATACATAAAATAATTAATATTTAATTATTTATTTAATTATAATTATATAAGATTTAAAAAAAAAAACTACCAGTATATAACATTTCCACTTTTCCAGGACCTTTAATTACTGCATCAGTTGCTTTATATTGATCACCATGTGCATGACGTCCAATTATTATTGGTTTTGTCCATCCAGGTACCAGTTTAGGAATATTTTTGCATAAAATTGGTTCACGAAATACTGTACCACCCAAAATATTGCGAATAGTACCATTCGGACTTAGCCACATTTTTTTCAATTTGAATTCTTTAATATATATAATATAGTTTTAATTTTTTATTGTATAATTAATTATATTACAAATTAACTTACCCACAACACGTTCTTCATCAGGAGTAATAGTAGCACATTTAATTCCTACATTATGTTTTAGAATAGCATGTGCTGAATCAATGGTTACTTGATCATTAGTAGCATCTCGATGAGGTAAACCTAAATCATAATACAAACAGTCTATCTAATAAATAGAAAAAATTTAATATATATTTTCAAATTGAATTGTAATATTAAAATTTACTTTAACATATGGTAAAATAAGTTTCTCTTTAATAAAATGCCATATAATTCGAGTCATTTCATCACCATCCATTTCAACAACCGGATTTTTAGCTTGAATTCGTGATTTGGAACCATCTAAAATATATAATTAAATAAATATAATTAATTATTATTTATAATATGGAAAAGGATTCTAATTTATCACATTATTTATTCGTATTTTTTATACGATGTAAATAAAGATTGTAATTAATAGTAATTTCTGAATAAGATTATTCATTTATATACATTATAATTAATTTGATAAAATAACAACAAAATCTCAGTATTGTCTGTTTTTTTAAATTATTCGGCTACCAATCAATATGAATTAATTGCGTATCTATTAATTAAAAATAACAAGCGAATAATTAAAATCTGTTTGTTTCCCTCCAAGTGAATAAATACATTTATACAGAGCCGGCTGGAAGTTATGATCAAAAGTAAAATACTAAAATCCTTTTGCCAATTGTTTGTCATTCGTAGTTTATATCTAATCAAATAGATTAAGAACTGACTAATAAGTGGTTAATATATAATAATACTAGAGTATCTAATCCAACTCAATTCACAACATAAGCCTCATTAACCCTTTCAGGAAGATGGGGACTTTGAAAGAATTGTATTATTTGTTTGGATCAGCGAAAACAAGCATATAGAGAGATATAGTTAGTAGGTACATATACTAAAAACGTTGACACTCATAACAAACAGAATATCTTTATCAATATGCTTGTTATTCTTGCACTTTCTCTACATGCTGAGAAAAAATTTACTGTCCGCAATGGATTAAGCTCTGGTGCTTAGCTGTTACCATCACCAAAACAAATAAATGTTAGTATAGATTAAACACAACCTGCTTAATACAAGCAGTAAAAATAAATAGTTAAAAATATAACTACGGTTAGACAGACAATGGTATGATTGGCTAATTAATTCGTGATCAACTCTTGTCGCTATAATTCCTCAGTATTTGAGTCCCTGTCAAAGTTTTGAATATTTTTTATTTTTGCTAAATTGAAAAGATTTGCTCAAATCCCACATAATATTTACATATAAATAAGTTTATAATATCAAACATTATTTTAATAAAATTATGAATTTATCGATTATAAATATAAATTAGAAATCTTTTAATCTTTAATGTGTATATAAACAAAAATTATATACATTTTATTCGAAAGAATTTAAAGATAAACAAAATATTAATATTTTTTGGGAGATTTATGTCCGTTATTTTAATATGTGATATATGCATTGGCGTACGCAGAATGAAATCGTAGGGGGGACCGTTTTTATTAGTCATTTTAAATTTATTTGTAAATTATCATAATTTGTAAAATCGTGGGGGCTGGTTAAAACTCTACTACCCCCACCTTTGTACGCCAATGTATAAATGTATTATATCCAAGGTTACATTTTTTTTAATAAATTTGTATTTATAGATTAATAAATTATGATTAAAATATAAATTATATTTTATATATTTAAATTATGTGATTTTTGTAACTTCTTTACTTATAATATATCTAGATATACCAACCAATATCTTCCGCAGCAACTCACATTATGAACCAACTCATAAATTCCGTCTTTCTAATAGATATTACAATTTTATATAACTAATTTGGATTCTGAAAAATTTATACATTTATTTACTGAAGCAACTTTAATTACAACAAAACAAGCTATAACAGCTTTTAATAGTGGGGGCATTTATTTTCGGCAAATGGTCACAATTATTTTCCCAATCCTATAATCTCATTACATATTGCAAAAAATTATTATTAATAAAAAATGTTAATTTAAAATGTCTCTGTCTCTGTTAAATGTTAATAATATTGAATAGAGATTTCCTATATAAGATAAAGGGATATATTGCTGGTTGTTAAAATGATTTACATAGCCTGCAAATAGTATCCCGGGAGTTAGTCTCAATCTCAACGCAAGTTACGCACACTCAACTCTTATTATTATTTATTTATTTAGTTTAGCAAATTATTCGTTTTACAATACATTTTCATTTTCATTTAAATGAACTATTCCTAATAAATAATGCAATTTTTTTCTTTCAATTCATTAGTCAAATCATTGATTGGGTTTAACCCAACAAAACGAAGTTTTAATCTGTTATATTATTAAAATTGGTGAATAAAGTAAAATTTTCGAATTACAGTAATCACAACATTTGTAATTTGCTATATTTGTTTTACTTCTTATTTAGCAATCAAATAGTTGCTAAGAAATCGAATTAATGCATTAAATTCGAAAGATAGACCTTATTATGCAAGAACGCAGAGAATTTACATCAAAGACATATTTTTGGATTTTATAAAAGTACTTTTAAAGCTATTTAAAAAAAATTAAGAAGATTTTTTTTAATTCACAAAAATGAACCTTAATATTCTTTTAAATTTTTTAGAGAATAATTTTTTAAAACGACATACAATTTATACAATCAGTCTAGAAACTCGAGATTGGCTATAACGTTATCGTATAAGTTAATATTTTATTAATCTATGTTATTATACCACTAATTTTTCTGCAAACGACGTCATAATTAATTACTTTGATAATAATTTATAGATTGTATGTCAAATTTAGTTGTCAGCGGCAGCGCGCATAAAGTAATTCAAACTATCAAATTTCTGCGTTGCATTGAAATTATTCGCGTTGAGTTTATCTGATCCAATACATTTTATTGACGCACGTTAACCGTGTCTGGGTTGCTTTTGCTTGCATTGACACTAAGGGCTATATATTTTTTGTATTTAATTTTTGGCATATTAAATGTTTTCCAGTTGAATTTGAATTTTTGGCATATGCAACATAAAAACCGAAGGGTCATAAATGTATAATGAAAAATGTAGAAGATTTTTGGTATAAATAATTACAAAAAATAATTTAAGTGAATTTTTAAACATTATCTTAAAAATATTTAAAATCGTTTCTTTAAAAGAATTTCTTAGAATTTGTAGCCTTTATTCATAGATTCAAAATGTTGGTTATAAATGTATTTTAAATTACAATTCCTTTGAGATATTTTATTGTTTCTTTAAAATTGCAAAAGGTACAAAAAAAAAAACTGATAAATCGTGCACAGAAATTTAATTCAAGTAAGTATAATATTAAAAATTTCATATACCTGCGAAAAGTAAAAATCATTTAGGATTTTTTTTTTGTTTATGATTTTTTTGTTATATCCTTCTTCTTTATTAAGGGTTTCCATTTGTGAACCCAAAAATTTCAAATTCGCTACGGTTCATACAAACTATAAACATTAATCCGAATATTTTTTGAAAAATTGTAATTTTAGTTTTACTGACTTTGTTAAGTTCAATTTTTAAGTAGGTATAAGATTTTTCAATATTAAATATCCATTTTTTATATATTGTGTCAATGATTTATCTTAAATTGTTAAAATCATAAAACTAATTTTCTGATAGCCAATGAGGATTATGGGTTTTGGGACTAACAGATTTTACCAACAAAATTAAATTTATTTAAAAAAGAAAATGTATTTCTCTACAAAACTAATAATTATTACAAAATTTTATTACGATAAGCTAGTCAAACTTATATAAAAAATAATAAAATACGAAAATGCAATTCCTTGAACTTGTTTCAAAAAATATTAAATACATATATTTTAAGTTCAAGGAATTGCACTTTCATAAAAAATATCAATGAATAGACTGCAAATGCAATAATTGTTTTATTATTTATGGTTTATCAATATTTAAAAATTAAATAAAATTAATATTTGTTATTCAATAACAAATATTTCATAAATCAAATTTCCTTATCTAATCGTACAATTAGGTCATTTATAAATTACTGAATAATATCTACACGACAATTAAATATAAATATAAATCCGGTTTTATTTCTTCGTCATAATGAAAATTTCCATCTACAACACGTGGGGATTTGCAAATAAATATAATAAAAATAAAAATGGGGAAACAGAAAAATTCAGCCGGCATAGCATAAAAATAAACATGTATTTTATCTAAAATTCATTTTTGAAAGATTAAAAGCGAAAGTTTTAAAAAGTAGAGAGCGCGCAGACGTATAATTACAACCGCCAAAATACTAAAATGTTGTAATATAAATATGTAATATATATGTTTACATATAATTTATTATATGTATTATAATTATTATAAACTTACTATATAAACAAACAAAAAATTAACTTACAATTTCTATTATTTATCAAAGTTGTTGAAACGACTGGTACTGTTGATTGTGATGACGACAAACCACCACCTCCATAATTCGTGGCAATAACTTTACTCAAATTTGCAAATGCTCTTGCCATTCTGAACGTTTCTGAATATTCTGAATATTGTTTTTTTTTTTTTTTTTATTGAAATGTATCTTCTCTTTTAAATATATACTTAGATTTAGATAATTTTAAAATAAATATTTAATTAATTTTAAGTTAAATTTAATAATTTATTTTTTTACAATTTCGTTTTAAAAAAAAATTCTAAATTAATTGGGCAATATATAAAATTTATATATAAAATACTGTAATTATTTATAATTTTTCACAAAAATGATGTCTGGCGGTAACAATCTTTACTTTACGGAATTGTACAAAGCACTGGTCTGTATATAAAGTTATAAAACTAGTTATATTTCCTTTTTACGATGAATTTTACTTAAATATTATTTATAATCTATCTTCTGATTTCTCGCTGATGTCTGTATATATTCAGCATTTAGTCTCGAATTTAGAATATTTTATCAGCAATAAATTACTGTGTAAGTTCTCTTTTTTTACTAAGCATTATAGAAACAGAATAAAGTGTTGTAATGGAAATATCTGTCGACAAAATGGAAAATTTTTCAAATCTATTTTTCCAAAAATACAATAAGAATAAAACAAATTTTCCGTTCGATGTCTGTAAAAACGACATTTGGTTAGTTTGGCTCTACATATGTCCGTTTTACCAGTGATCCATTTCACGAATTCAAAGTATGACGATTTTTTTTTTATCATTTCCTAATATGTAAGTGCTCCAACTCGTTCTTTTCACCAATCTCGCTGCATATGAAGTTTGTAGCTAGTTAAGTCGTTTCCGTTTGTAGATAAATTTTGGCTGTAGTTTTCTTCAGAGATAAAAATTACTTAAACTTTAGTTGGTCCAAAGTTAAAATTTCCGAATTATAGAAAATACATACATTATTGTTTCCTGAAGTGATACTTTTCCTTTCCAATAGCATTACAGCCCAAATCAAGTTTTGGTCTCCTTAAAGAATAAATCACAATTACATAAATGAATAATTAATTTTAAAGCTGAATTACTTAGAACAACATTGCTCTGGAGCATGACCACTACGACACAGGGTTTAGACGGCGTTATTTTAACAAAGTCCTAGTTTTAAGGTACCCCTAGGTTAGCAGCGTTTTTGTTTTTTTTTGTTCATTATCAAGAAATTTGAAATAACATTTTTATGTTTAATATCAAATTTCTTAAAAATTTATATGAACAAAGTAAATAGAATGGAAAATTTTCTTAATTAGGAAGAGTTTTAATTATTATTTTGGGCTTGGCATATTAAATATTTTGAACAACTTTTTTGGAGCAAATTTTGTAATCAAAAACAATTTTTTCGACTATAATTTTTTTGGAGCAAAGATATAAATAATATTTTTTACAATATTTTGATAAGAATCTTTAATAGCAAGTTTCGTCATATTTATTTACTTTTATTAACCAAAAATTATCCAGCAATAAATTTTAATATATTAGAATTATTTTAAAATTTATAGTGCATTTTTGTTATGGTTTCCATAAACATTTTATTAAAATATAATTTATTAAAGATCAAATAAAAATTCTCATGCTTTTTTAAACAGGTTTTTTTTTTTGATTTGCCATGTGATTGACCGGTAAAAATTTAATTAAAATTAAGGATTTGAATATTGAATTTCTTTCAATGTCACATAATAATTGATATAGTAAAAATACTTTTTATTATTATTTCTATTAAAGTAGAATTTAATTTTAGGATTTTGTTTATCACAAACTGAATAAATATTTATTTATTTATTTAACACAATTATATAATATTTTAATATTAGGAAATTAGATCATCTGAATTTGTATTTTGAAGAAAATAAATTATTTTAATGTCGATTGTGAATTTAACAAAATAAGAAAATCTGATAACAATTTTATTATATAAAAATATAAACAATTTTAATATTGTATAAACAAAATTGTCTTAATCGCATTCATAACGAATTAAGACTACGCTATACGAATGAGTCACTTATCCAGTTATCCTCTTAAGGACTACATCAGTTAGTTTCTTATAATTGACTCATTTTACAACCAGTTACGATACTGATTAGTTGTATGGTAACGATATATATAGAAGGGTACTACTGCATATTTGATCGTAAACCCAATATTGAAAATTTTTAATTTCTGATCAAATAATTTCTTTCGTTTCTCGATGGAGTCACCGACCGTCATCTGTTCAATTCAATATTTTTGATATAAACAAAAGATTTTTATTTCAGCTCAAGGTTAAGCCGATACAAATAACGATTAAGTTGTTTAAAGACACCAAAATTCGAAAATCTTCAGTTTGGGCTGTATAAATTATTTCAACAGTATGAGTTTACTAACTACTTGAAACTAATAAATTTTTATATTTTCATATTGATATTTTTAAATTCTTTCACGATTTTTTTTGGATTTAATTTTTTTACTAGCTATATAATTTTTTAGCTAAATGACTGAGAGTTTAATGATGATACATTAAGAATTTTAATATTAATTTGAAACCATTGCGTGTAATTTTAAATATTTCATTATTTCGTTAATAATAATTTTGATCTTTTTATATATTAATTAAAATAAATTAATAATTTTTCTGAAAAAAATTTGGTTTTTATTTCTGAATAATATTCTCTTTCATAATTAATATACCCTTATCAAAATACAGAATGAATCCAGCAACTTCAATTTAAGCTGAAAAACTTCCCTTACCATACAGCCTTACAGTATAGTCTGAATAATCTTCTGTATAGTCTCTGAGAATTTGAAAACTGAAAGCTGAAAATATTATTATTGTATATGAGTAAATTTTTATTTATATTGTTATTGTCAGTCTACCGAATAGTCGAGTTTAGATAGTGTACAGAGTAGGTTTCTACGGCATCATAAAATATAATATAATTTTTATTATTCTTTATAAATAATATCGGTTTTTGTTGCTTTAGTGTTTTATTTTTTTTAATTTTTTTAAAGAAATTAGAATAAATTTACTTAATAAATAGAATAAATTTTATTTTTTAATTAGTTTTGATAAGATAAACGTCTTAAAACGTGTAAGTAAAAGTGTTGTAACATAAAATTTTATAATATATATCAAAAAACAAAACGAAAAGGAACTCTGAAAGGTTACTGCTCCTGTAAAATTATAATATACAATACACATGTATTCTTTTACACATACATTTATAATTTCTCTTCCTTTGACCTTATCAAATTTGATTTATATATATATAAAAAATGAAATAAAAAATGACTTCCATTATTGATGAGGGTTTGTGAATTTATGATTGTGAGTTTTAAACTGATGCTGAGGTGGCTATAATTTGTATTTAAACATTTTAGATTTGAATCTGAACATTATTATATAAATAAATTAAATTAATATTTGTTATAAAAATTCAATGAAATATTATTTATGATTATGTATTTATATCAGTTTGATCTAAGTTGCAATTTTAATATAGATTTAATTCAAACAACTAGAAAGACCTAAGACCAGCTGATATCAAGAAGGCTATAAATAAAAAAATCGTTTGGTTGTAAAAGCTTCGAATGTGCGAAATGTTTTTTTTTTTTTTTCGTTTAGATTTTAATTCTTTAATTTTTTAAGTGGGTTGTCAAAAAAACAAAATTATTTAGTTGGTAAACTATTTATACTATTTTTCTGTACACGTTTTTTCTGTTATATTGATTTATAATACAAAAAACGTGTATAAATAAGAGTTCTCCTGAAAACGGCAGTATACCCTACCTCCATATCGTATCTGAATATAAGTCTATTTTTTTGGGAATTTGTCAAATTTTGTTTATGTTATCTAAAAGAAAAATGAAATATACTAACACAAATAAACAGAGTCGTTCTGTCTTGTGTGGAAATTAGTTGCCCGTGAATAAATGAGTAAAAAATTAGCCTTTTTGTTTTTACGAAATCATTTCGTTTAGTTGTTGAATATCAGATTTGTAATCGGAGGTGTGGATTATGTTTAAGATTGTTAAAATAAAAATAGTTTTTGTAGACTGTTATATAGGATATAGGTCATACTATATCAGTATTATTTAATAAAATTAATTAAAAGCTTATATTAAGATAAAATTGTAATCATTACAAAGAATTTAGCTCGTTTTATAGTATGAGTTTTGCCAACCGAATACCAAGCACCATTCATTATACTTGTCAAAACAATAGGTCACTGTGAGAGTCACTGCAAAATGTCAAAACAAGATAGATACTACATATATGAAAAAATGTATTTACTTTATATTGTTTATTATAGAAGCCGTTTTGATGATATATTCTAATTTTAGTCATATTATGTACTTATTTTTATTTAAATAAAATTAATCAATTTAATCGATTACACAGCTATAATAAAAAATGGCTCGTGGAGTATTGACTCTACATAAATATGCTGGATCAAATTTTCTATTTAATTCATCTGGAAAACAACACTTTAAATTGTTTTCAAATTCAGTTAGAATATTACAAAAAGATGGAAAGCCAATCGAAACTATACCAGGAATTCCATATAAAAATTTGAAAATTGGTGTACCCAAAGAGAAATGGACAAATGAGAGAAGGTTACTTATTTAAAAAATCAAATATATATAATTTATTTTTAAAAATTTAACTTTTAATAGAGTGGCAATAACACCAGTTGTAACAGCAACATTTGTAAAAAAAGGATTCACTGTACAGGTAGAAAAAGGAGCCGGTTTTGAAGCTAAATTTCGAGATCAAGATTATATTGATGCTGGTGCTAAATTGGTGGATACAAATACTGCATTTAATTCAGGTTCGGCTTACAGATTCATTTTTTTTTTTAAATTATTTATTTATATACAATTTCTTATCTCATCCAGATATTCTTCTTAAAATACGATCTCCAATGGAATCAGAATTGTCACTTTTAAAAGAAGGCCAAACACTTATATCATTTTTATATCCAGCACAAAATCAAGAGCTCATTAGTAAAATGGCAACTAAAAAAATAACTGCTTTTGGTATTGTTGTTTTAATATTATTTTGTTAAAGCTTTATGAAAAATGAAAATTAGTTTTATTTTTTAGCAATGGATACTATTCCGCGAATATCAAGAGCTCAAGTATTTGATGCATTAAGTTCAATGGCAAATATAGCTGGCTATAGAGCAGTAATTGAAGCAGCTAATTATTTCCCTAGATTTTTCACTGGTAAAGTTTTTCGCACAAAAAGATATCAAAGAAAAATTAATTTTTAATAAAATAATTTATGTATAGGTCAGATAACTGCAGCTGGAAAAGTTCCACCAGCAAAAATTTTAGTTATTGGCGGTGGTGTTGCTGGATTAGCTGCAATTGGTCAAGCCAAAAGTATGGGAGCTATTGTCAGAGCATTTGATACTAGATCTGCTGTTAAAGAACAGGTTGAAAGTATGGGCGCTGAGTTTTTAACAATTAATATTACAGTAAGTTTACTGAAATTTAATTATCATATAGATTTAATTTGAAATTTTTGTTTATGTAGGAAGAGGGTGGTACTGCTGCAGGTTACAGTAAGGAAATGAGTAAAGCATTTATCGATGCAGAACATGCTCTATTTGAAAAACAATGTAGGGAAGTTGACGTAATTATAACAACTGCATTAATTCCTGGCAAAAAAGCACCATTGTAAATTAGTTTTATATTATTGCATTATAATTGACAACCTCATTACAAAATATACTCTTTTTATAGACTTATTCTGGAAAAACATGTAAAACAAATGAAGCCAGGAAGTGTTATTGTTGATTTAGCTGCCGAAACAGGTGGTAATGTTGAGACAACAGTACCGGGTAAAGTAGAGATAATACATGATGTAGTACATATAGGTTTAACTGATCTATCAAGCCGGCTTCCAACACAAAGTTCAACTTTATATGCCAATAATATATCAAAATTTTTACTGTCAATTGGTGAAAAAGATCACTTTAATATTCGATTGGAAGATGAGGTCGTTCGTGGATCAATTGTATTAAAAGACGGTGAACTAATGTGGCCTCCACCTGTTATTGCTGTTTCTGCAGCACAACCAAGTAACGTACCTCCGCCACCAGAAAAAAAAGCTCTTACAGTAGTACCAAATCCATTTAATGATACTCTTACAAATAGTTTGTTTTATACTGGAGGTTTAGCAACAATGTTAAGTTTAGGTGTTGCATCTCCTAATCCAGCATTTACTACAATGATGACGACTTTAGGATTATCAGGAATTGTTGGATACCATACTGTTTGGGGTGTTACACCTGCTTTGCACTCTCCTCTAATGTCAGTTACCAACGCAATTTCTGGAATAACAGCAGTTGGTGGTTTATTACTAATGGGTGGTGGCATAACTCCATCAAACACTGTTGAGGTATTTTTTTACAGTACAATATTTTTTAATTAAATTAGATTAAAATATAGTTGTTATTTATTGTGTTAGTCTCTAGCTGCAGCAGCTGCATTAATATCATTTGTAAATATTGGAGGAGGATTCTTAATAACACAAAGAATGCTTGATATGTTTAAACGTCCTGATGATCCTCCAGAGTATAATAGTTTATATGCAATTCCAGCTGCAGTTTTTCTCGGAGGATATGGTTATGCTGCATTCCAGGTAATTTTATATGCTCGACAATTATTCTACTAATAATTAAATATAATATTTATTATTATTTGACAGAATTTACCCGAAATTCATCAAATGGCATATTTAGCATCAAGTTTATGTTGCGTTGGTGCTTTGGCAGGATTATCTTCACAAAAAACGTCTAGATTAGGAAATACTTTAGGAATGGTATTAATTACATTTTTTGTTTAAAATTTTGTATTCTTAAAAATAGTATAAATAATTTAGATTGGTGTTAGTGGCGGAATAGCAGCTACTCTAGGACAAATGGCGCCCACAACAGATGTTTTGATACAAATGGCTGGAGTTGCAGCATTGGGTGGTGGTTTTGGCAGTATTATTGCAAAAAAAATTGAAATAAGTGATTTACCGCAACTTGTTGCTGCTTTTCACAGGTATACAATAATCACAAATATTGTAAAATAATTTAAAGTAATTTTTTTTTACTACTATAGTTTAGTTGGCCTCGCTGCAATGTTAACATGTATAGCTACATATATTCATGATTATCCAACATTAGCCACTGATCCAGCTGCAAATGTTCTAAAAACTGCTCTATTTTTAGGAACATATATTGGCGGTGTTACATTTAGTGGTTCATTGGTAGCATATGGTAAGCTTCAAGGAGTATTAAGTTCAGCACCTCTTCTTCTGCCAGGTAGACATATGATAAATGCTGGTTTATTAGGTGGAAATGCTTTAGCAATGGGAGCATTTTACATGGACAGTACATTAGGTGAAGGTTTGGGATTATTAGGCGCTACATCTGCTATGTCGACAGCAATGGGTCTAACCTTGACTGCTGCTATAGGTGGGGCTGATATGCCTGTGGTTATTACAGTTTTAAATTCATATTCCGGCTGGGCATTATGTGCCGAAGGATTCATGTTAAATAATAATTTGATGACAATTGTAGGAGCACTAATCGGTTCATCAGGAGCTATTTTATCTTATATAATGTGTAAGGCTATGAATCGATCATTACCAAATGTTATTCTTGGTGGCTATGGAACTACATCAACTGCAGGTGGCAAACCTAAAGAAATCGTCGGTTCACATTCAGAAATCAATGTCGATAATTGTGTAGAATTAATTGAAAATGCTAAAAATATTATTATAACACCTGGTTATGGACTATGTGTTGCTAAAGCACAATATCCTATTTCTGAAATGGTTTCGATATTGAAAGCAAAAGGAAAAAATGTACGATTTGGAATACATCCTGTAGCTGGTCGAATGCCGGGACAATTAAATGTTTTATTGGCAGAAGCTGGTGTACCATATGATGATGTTTTAGAAATGGAAGAGATTAATAATGATTTCAGTAAAACCGATTTGGTATTGGTAATTGGTGCCAATGATACTGTTAATTGTGCAGCTGAAGATGATCCAAACTCAATAATTGCTGGAATGCCTGTTTTGAAAGTATGGAATGCTGATAATGTAGTTGTTATGAAAAGATCACTTGGTGTTGGTTATGCTGCAGTTGATAATCCAATCTTTTACAAAGCAAATACCTCTATGCTATTGGGTGATGCTAAAAAAACGTGTGATGCTCTTTTGAGTAAAATAAAATCAGTTTATTCTTAAATTTAATGTGTAAATTTTAATATGTTTATGAATGATTTTTTTTTTTTTTTTGCATTTTTTGTCCTGTAAATAAATTTATTTTGTACACTTCTTTGTAAGAAAATAAAGATTATTAATTATAAATACGTAACTATTATTATCAATAGTTTTATATTGTAGCAATTGTAGTTTTTGTTTATTTGGCATTACATATTGAAATATTTTCCACTTTAATAAAATAATATGTTATTTTTTTAATAATTAATTTATTAATTATTAAAACAATAACTTAATAATATTTTAAAGAAATATGATATTCTAAAATGTTTACAAAATAGGGGTAAAATTACATATACATTAAACTTAATATAGCGTAACAAGTAGTAACCATATAATTCTTAACCTATTACAATAAATTATGTAGTGGTGCATTGCAATTAACTTTAATGAATAAAATTTGCTGATATTACAAATGAAGGCTAACATTCCAAAAGTAATGAATATAAATATTTTTATATTCATATTTCTGATGATGTATTTTTATTTAATAAGTTATACGATGATATGTATACATATATGTGTGGTCTGCTTCATCAAAAAAGTATAACGAATGTTTTTTTTAAAAAAATACTTGAATTTGAATTGCACATTACATTTAAATATCAAGCTTGTTTCAAATGAATAAGCCAGTCTTTTTCACATATTTATTTCAAAGTCTTCAAAACGATTTTGATTTAACAAATAATCTTAACTAAGTTTTGATGTGTAACTAATACCAGCAAGACGAAATTTTGAATTAGTGCATATCAAAAAAATAATCGGGATTATTACATGTAACCATGTAAGGTTTGATTTGAGCGTTGAGCATATCGATCTTAATTAAAAAGTGTCAGCAAAATCGAAAAAAATAAATACATGATAATTTTGAGAAAATGAATTATTGTGCGTGCATATTAATTAATTTCTTTTTGTTAAGATCTTGTCACATAATTTTCTTAACTAATACATACAATTAAATATTTTTTTAGAACATACACTAATTCAGGTAGCCCCATCATGTACAATTTTTTAATTCGCGTTTTCAAAAAATAATCATCCAATGATGATACTCTTCTCATACTTTATGAATGGACTTCTTATATACATAAATTATTATAACTTAAGAATGGAATTTAAGATTTATTTTTCTTATCAATATTTTGTAATTTTCAATTTAAAATTTACAGCAACACTTACTGAATAAGTAGTGTATACAAAAATAATAAACATCTAAATTATTAATCTAAATAAATGATCGATGTATTACAGTTATAAATGACATAATAATTTGTTATGTTAAATAAAAAGTAAATATAGAAATAGAAATATCTTCATTTTACCAATTTCAGTTCAATTTGTATAGTCCGTTTTAACACATCGTATTCCGAAAAGATTATAAAAATGATTCTTTTACGTACATTAGTAATAATATCATATTTAATACAAAATGCTCATTTTTCGAAGCATCCCCATTTAAAGTCTCTTAGTCAGTTTCATACGATTAGGCAACGACGTGGATTAATTTTTGAAGGTGGTGGTGTCAATAAGGTGAACATATATAAATCTAAATGATATTTTTAAAATATATGTACAAATAACATATAATATTGATATTAAATTAAATCAAATTAGATGGTTTTTGGTGTTATATATCCTTTATACTTGGAAGATCCAGTCAAGTGGCGTCAAATGAATTGTGGTTACAATATGCAAGCTCAATATTCAGTACCAACAAGTCCACTATATCCTTGGGACAAATGGGAAGGGAGAAGTCTGAAATCTGTAAGAGCAGAATTTGATAGAACAGGACAATATTTTGCAGATGAATCACGAAAAGTAGCATATGTAGCATTGGAAACCTTTATGAATAATAGGGGTAAAAATGGTCGAAAATGTTTACTTAAAGCAATTTGTGAAAATGCACAAATCGATGATCATAATGGAATATTTTCGGAAATACTGAATATAATTCTAACGTAAGTAAAATATGGAAAAACCAATTTAAAATAATGGATTTTATTTTAAGGCCTGGAAAAGATGAATTGAATGATGAATATCGAGATGCCTTTAATGCTGGAAAAACTGGTATTATATGCATAAGTATTTATCCGGAATGTCAGAAAGGGGATGGATTTGTAGATCTTATTTCTCATATAACCTAACTGTTTTTGTATGTAAAATAATAATTGAATAAAAACAAATATTTCTAGAAATAGTTTTTTTTTTTAGTTTTATTACATGAACTCGAACAATTTATTTTTTAATCTATATTGAGTATAGCTCTATAAATTTTTATTTAATATAAAAATCTTAAAGCTCATTAGTTATAATAATAAATTAAAGTAATACCTAAGATTGGACCAATAGCATCGTACAGATTGAATAAAAATTAATGGGCAAACCAACAGTTTATGAGAAATCAGCTTTATTTGTAATCGAAATCGAGTATGTAATTTTGTTGGTAAAATAAGCTTTCTAATATATACAATAAATTCTGATGTTAAATAAAACTATATTTAATTCAATAAATTTAATTTTGCTATGATTCTGAGTTTATACAAATATAAAAATTCAAGTATTTCAATAAAATAAGTATGCATTCATAAACTAATAATGTACATCAAATTATAAGTTTATAATAAAAAGCTAAAAATAAGTTATTTATAAATTATACATAAAATTACATATCGTTGTAAATAAATATTAAATAAAATAGTTCAAAAGCTCTAAGGATTGATAATAAGTTAAAAATCCTTCACTATATTCATGCTATGCAACATATATGTGGAACGAACTCAATTAAATCGTCAGTTCCACTTGCAACATAACAATCCTGTGTCCTGTATATTATCGATAGCATAGTTAAAAGATATTTATCATATATATACTATATCAATATCAAACATTAGTAAGTATATTATTAGCAAGTATTATTTGTAACTATAGTTAATAATATATTATTATTACGAATTGCGATATTATTCCTAAGCTATTTACTGTCTTGTTGCGATACTATTATTTCTTATTGCTCCGTTTTAATAACTATATTAAATATTATGGATTTAATTGTATTACACTATCCGCTCACAATATTCTCGGTCAATATCCGTAACCAAATACAGTAAGAATTGCAAAACGTGTATTTAATCTGTTTTCTATATTCCAAATACATTCCACAAATGGCCCAAAGTTGATTAAGATTATTTGTTAGTTTTACATTAACATTTATCTTATTTTCAGTAATAAGCCATTATCTTATATTACCCCTAACTCTTTTTTCCAAAGTATCAATGTCAATAAGTATTATCCTGTTTACATAAGCCATAAGGAGGTAATATCAAAGGGTTATTCCAATAAAATCTAATAAAATTTCTTTGCATTGCTTTTTTATTTCAAATAATATTTATATTTTAGTTTAAGTACGTCAATATTTTTAGTGTAGTGATATGTATATACTTTATTAAACATTTTTAAAAGCTGTTAAACATCTTATAACAAGATATAAGGTTTCATAATCTTTTACCAATGTTTGAGATAGCAATAGAAAATAATATGAACGTAATCGTATTATTTTGTTATATACATACCATACCCTAGCGGTAGCGGGTACAATTAAACTAAATGTATTAACAAAGAAAATTAATGTGTTAACTTGTTATTCATAAACTTGAATATAAAATAAAAATCAGGTATTTAATATAATAACATTTAAAATTTAGTAAACTAGTAAACTGAATTCATGAAACAAAAGCATGCGATATTTAAAAAATTATATCATTGAATAAATAAATATAAATTTTACCGTATGGAAATTTTGTTAACGTTATTCTTGGAATGAAAGTGATACTACTATAAAAAATATTGTGATCAAAGCTTAAAGATATAATATGTAACGTCACTTTTTTGACAATGACATATTGTAATATGCAACGTCGTTCAAAGTAATTTTTATTTAATAAAATATATTAAAAATAAGTATAATTATAAGATCTAATTCAAAAAAGAATAAAGTTTAAGTGAATTGTGTAAGTGATGTGAATATATTTCCAAATCGACTATTGAATTTTCAAAAAAAGGTGTATAATTTTGCTTTTGCTTTTTATATCTATAATATCGAAAAAATAGTCGAATACACTCTACAGCTGTTTTTAGAATTGCGCAAAATAAATAGGACTTTACAAATATTTACCAATAAGTTAAATCACAATAATTACTAAACTAAAATTACCTATATATAATTAAAGTTATTTTAATATATTTAATTTAAACTACTAAATCATAAAATGTTAATTATTATTATATTAAGTTAATTATACCAAGTTAAGTTATTCTTTATTGTGTTATTTTAATATACAGTTAAAAATAATATGCTACGACAAAAAGACATCAATTTGCAGCAACGATGATATTTGAAGATCTAGAATTTCAATTTATAAATATTCTAGTAGCTCTTGCTTCAATAATAATAATTTACTTTGCTTGGAAATCAACAAATGTTCGAGAAGATCGTTTACCACCAACAGCTGTCTTAATTATAGAAAATAATCGAAGGCGACTTTTAGAAAACGTCGTAAGGCCACAACTCTCACAAGGTAATATTTGTTTTTGTTTTTTTCATTAGTTTATTAATTAAAGAAATATGATGATTAATAAATATGTGTATTCATATTAAAAATATTTAGTTCGTTCATTATCACGTGATGCATATTTAAATTTAATTAACCAACATTATTTTTTTTTATAATTTAGTTCAACAAGAAACAATTGAAAATTTACAAATTGCTAGACCAAATTATATCCAAGAGGTTATTGATGAAGTTAGCGATTCAGTTATATCAAGTGGACAGAGTAATAATTATCATAATCTAGAGTCTGTTGATAGTTTTAACGATTTATTTGCTCGTAACGAAAACGAGTCAACAGATCAACAACAAATTGTTAACGATATGGATAATCTAGATACGGCTGAAGGATTGAGAAGAAGACGTTTAGCATTTTATGCACATGAACATAATCCGTCTGTCGAATCAACAAATAATAATATATCAACTAGAAACGTACAAGAAGTTAGAACTTTAAGGCGAGATTTAAATTTACAAACTGGTGACTCTGCTGCCCATGCAGATAATTGTTCAAATGAAAATAATGAAAATGAAAACATATCGAAAAGTGAAGAGAATAGAATATTAGGTGAACCATTAAGACCAACTAAAGCAACTGCTCCTCCTTTAGCTGAACAAGAAGATGAATTGATGAAAGAAGAATTTCGTATAAAATTAAAATACTTAAATGATGACCTTAGATTAGTTAAAGGAAGTCCAAATGAAGAAATTGGTGATTTTAAAAAGTATAACAAATATATAATTTTAAATAAAAACTACTTTAAAAATGAACATTGAATTAATTGTGTTGTAGGCGTAATTTTACAGTTGAATTAGCAGCTCAGAAACTAGTTAGACTTGTTTTTAATGGGCATGTTCTGCAACCTGATACGAAAACTTTAAAATCTTGTGGTCTTTTTGATAATTGTGTTGTACATTGTTTGGTACATAAAAAGCCAAATCCTGTAAATATTCCTAATAATTCAAATAACCAAGGAGAAAGTATAAAATAAATTATTGTAATTAAATTAGTTATGAAAGTAAATAAAATTTATACTTAAGGTCAAAATCAACAAAGCGGTGGAGGAAACGAAGGAATAAGAAATATTGGAGGAAATTCATTTTTAGATGGCAATACTAATGGACCATTTTTTATATATTTTGGAATAGCTATGGTATCTTTGGCTATCATATTTTGCTGGTATTGCAGGTAATTTAATAAATTATTAAATAATTTTGGATATTATGTCTAAATTTTTTGTTTTTAGGATTCAATATAGTTCTATATTTTCGCTATATTCAACAATTGGACTAGTTCTTATGACTGCACTTTTTTTAATCATTTTTCCATTGGTTATTTTAATAGAGCGAGATGTATCGACATAAAAAATATTATATTCTATTATTTTCTTTTTTTTTATAATTTTTTTAAATATGGGATAATATTTACAAACGTGCTTGTAGAATGTGAGAATTATGAGTATAATTATATAAAGCAATAAAAATAAATAAATAATTTATACTATAAAAATAATAAATAATGTCGCCATATTTATTAAAAAATGCCCAAAGTAAAGTTAAAGCATTTTTAAACATGTATAAAAACTATTTGAATGTGATTTGTTTCTATATATAAAAAACGTGTAACAATATATATAAATTATGTTGATTTAATATTTCTAATTAAAATAAATACTTATATATATTACAAAAAAAAAAAGCTTTATATATATTTATTTTAAATATTTTTCTGTATTTCGAAAAATTAAACCATTAATTTACCAAGAGTGGATAAAATAATTTTCAGCTTATTTGTCATGGGCATATTACTGTGAGATTCTTTTCTTAATATAGATGAAAGAATGAGTAGTCGCTAATTTATTCATTATGTCGAAAATCGAGTCTATATGCTAGAGAAGTCTCGCAACAAAATATTTTTGTTTTCATGTGCTGAATTGTCCTGATATTGTATTATTGCTGTAGTGAGTATATTCACAAAAAACTCTAAATATACGTAAATAGTTCCCAAATATATGAAGGCGTAAACTTAGACAAATAAATACAGAAAAAATATAGTAAAAATAAAAATATTTTTTGACTAAAATTTGAAAATATCTTGTTTTAATGATACTATGTATTGCTGACAGATAAATAATTGGCTAAATATTCTTGGAATTTAAATTTTTCGACGTACACGTACTATTTTATAAATCTCTTTACAAATACATTTGTTAACTAGAGAGCACTGACAAACTTATAAGCTTTATTATAATTTAATTTGTAATAAAAATAAATATATTGATAAAATATTTTATTATTTTTTATGTTTTTTATAACAAGTTTAAAACAAAATTTTCCTTTTACTATTGTTTGGGAATGAATCTGTGAGTGTAATAATGTGATTTCTATACTATCAATTAAAAATATTTTCCTTAAATATAGAGAGAACCATCTGCTGGACCAAGATAATGTAATGAAATTAAAAGAACGTCTATTATTGTCCAAACTCCTAAGCCACCAAAACTAAACAATTTGCCGATACCTTCTTGCCAATGTCCCAAATAAAACCTAAATCAACATTATATCAGAAATAATATTAAGTAGTTTTTATTGTATTTACCGATCTGCGCCAAATCCTCCTAATGTAAGACTTATAATTAGCGCTGTACTCCATTTATAACCATGTGTCCAATTGCACTTAATTTTCTTCATAAATGTTCGATTTCCAAGGCAAAAAACATTATCATGAACTGTGCAATTTGTTCTATATCAAACAATTATTGATAACTTCATTAAAATTGTTTGTTTAATATAATGTAAATATGTTATACTTGTAATAATCATTATCGTTAACAGAATTGCAACCTCCTTTTTGAATGCATGTATATTGCCAAAGTTCTGTTTGGTAGCAATATCGACAATTCATTACTTTCTGAATAGATCTCTCACCCTAAATAAATATATAAAAAATTACATATTTTCTTTTATTTTTATACATTTTGAATAATAAATATATCTTATTACACGACAAGAGACATTTCGTAGTACGTCACATGAAATATTTTCATTTCTTCCATAGTAACAATTTAAATTATATGTACATCGTATGCAAGGAAATTCTAAATCTTTACAATCCAGATCTGTGGGACAAAATGTCGTTTGCTACAAATAAAAATATTATGTAAAATTAAATTAATGTTTTTAATAATTTAGTGTACATTTTTGGAGAAATTAACTGGTATATGGTCAATTGTGTTATTTTTTTGATGTTCAACTTTTGTTGATGTTTCCATTGAATTCAGTGCTGTGGACGATTCGAAAAATGTTTTACAACACAAAAATTTTAAATAAACAAATTTACCAGTTTGGCTTTGTTGAATTCCAATTAAAAAAAATATGAATACAATTGATAAAGCTAATCTTAAATTAATAGTAATACAACGTGCTTGAAGCATTTTATTTACATTTTTTGTGATTCTAAAAATGATACAGAATTTTTTTTTTTCGATTTCTGTATTACAGAGAAGTTTACATTTTACATTTACTTTTTGCATACACGATTTTGTTGTTCATCTGAATAATTCTGAATCTCAAATTATTTGACATACAAACAATCAAATATCATACAAAAACATTCGAATGCAAAATATAAAAGTTTGACGTTTTGCCCCATATGTTTTACCAACGCAAATAAATGAACGACGGCTAAAATCACAAATTCATTTCAAATATAATATGTAACGTTAACGTTACGTAAGCTTTATGCTGAATACAAAGATAACGCTGAACACAAAATTAATACAAAATTAACGCAACGGAACTAAAATTTACGAATTTTTTTTTATACCGTCATGTTAGCTTGATTCGGTTTTTATAGCTGCATAGATTTAATATCATTATCATTATGAATTTTAAGGGTCAGTATATAGTGTCGATCAGATCAGTTTCGATTCGAATTAATTCGACCGGTTAAGTAGACTGGCTAAATACATAGTTACCGGTTGCAATCGATTACATCACATATTATTTTGTTTCTGTGTTTTTTTTTATAAACTGTTAAATTTCAATCCTCTTGACATTTAATCAGTTTTATCCATTTTAATCACAGCTTCAGCTATGTGTCCAATTAATCGATTTTCCATACGAAATATATATGAATACGTCAAATTTGAACTTTACTGAACGAATAGGAACTGAACTGATAGATACACTGTAGCCCATAATATAGCCCAGCAGAATGCAGCTATATTAAATTATTTCTTAAATGCAGCTATATTAAATTATTTCTTAAATTTATTATTTGTTCTCATATTTTAAATAATTACTTCATCGCGAATTGGTATTTTGATAATGAAAAACATTCAAGATTTATTTTTAAATGAAGATTTAATTTAAAATGTTGATTTTAAATGTTCTAAAGTACCTGACAAAATGTTGAATCTGACACATTTACTTGTGGGCATGATATATTTTTCTATTCGCATGAATTTGTTTACAGGGAAAAATAATAAAAAAATCACGTCGGCAGCACGACAACGAGAACTTCAAATTTGAAGAAGAAGAAGAACGCACGCAGGCGCATTATAAATTTTGTGTGGCAGTAGCATTTATCTATCAATATCAATCAAACAAATAAAAATAATCTTTAATTTTTAATTTTTAAAAAGTATAATAAAAAATTTAAAATGGGTGTACCAGCATTTTTTAGATGGTTGAGCAGAAAATATCCGAGCGTAATTGTTGATTGTGTTGAAAATAAGGTACGAATAACCGATGATTGTAACACTTTGATAAAAGACATTTTGATTTATATTTTATATATAAATAATAAATACCCTTCAATATTATATTATATAGATCCCTAGTGTTAATAAATAAAATTTGTTTGTAGAATGTGGATGACAAAGGCAATAATGAATATGAAGATGCCACAAAACCTAATCCAAATGGTGTAGAGTTTGATAATCTTTATTTAGATATGAACGGAATTATACATCCGTGTACCCATCCAGAAGATAAACCACCTCCCAAAAACGAAGACGAAATGATGATAGCAATATTTGAATGTATTGATCGTTTGTTTCATATAGTTCGACCACGAAAAGTACTTTATATGGCTATTGATGGTGTCGCACCTCGTGCTAAAATGAATCAACAACGGTCAAGGAGATTTCGTGCTGCAAAAGAAGCTGTTGAAAAAAGACTGGAAGTAACCAGAATTAGATCTGAATTGTTAGCAAAGGGATGTATTTTGCCGCCAGAAAAACCAAAAGAAGAACATTTTGATTCAAATTGTATAACACCAGGTACACCATTTATGGAACGTCTTAGCACATGTTTGCATTATTATATACATGCACGGATGAACAGTGTACCGGCATGGAAAGGTATTAAGGTTATATTATCGGATGCTAATGTTCCTGGTGAAGGTGAACATAAGATTATGGATTTTATACGTAAACAACGAGCTCAGCCTGATCATGATCCAAATACACAACATGTTCTGTGCGGTGCTGATGCTGATTTAATTATGCTGGGCTTAGCAACACATGAGCCAAACTTCACTATTATTCGAGAAGAATTTCTGCCAAATAAACCGAGACCTTGTGATATTTGTGGACAATTTGGTATAACATTTTTTTCTTCACTTTTATTAATCTTAAATATATAATTTATTTTGTTGTTATATAGGTCATGAATTAGATAAATGTCAAGGGCTTAATGTAATCGATGTCGGATCTAATGTGAAACCTGATATTCCGATCAGTGGAGAAGTTAGATTTATATTTGTTAGATTGTGTGTACTGCGTGAATATTTAAAAAGAACTTTATCTATGCCTAATTTACCATTTCAATATGATTTCGAGAGAGCACTAGATGATTGGGTTTTTATGTGTTTCTTCGTTGGTAATGATTTTTTACCACATTTACCTAGTTTAGAGATACGTGAAGGGGCTGTAGATCGTTTAGTTGAATTATATAAAAAATGTGTATATAAAACTGGAGGATATTTAACTGATTCGGGCGAAGTAAATTTGGATCGTGTACAATTGATTATGAATGATTTAGGTTTGGTGGAAGATTCAATTTTTAAAGAACGTCAACGTCGCGAGGAAATGTTTAAAGCACGTGAAAAGGCTAAAAGACGTCGTATGGAATCAGCTCCACCAAATTTTGGTAATATGCATAATTCTCAATTTGCACCAACAGCTTTGGGTCGTGGTATTAATCCTATGCCAATACAAAATCCGAGACAAGAAGCAGCCCATTTTAGACAACTTGGATTGCCACAAAATGCCCAACTGCATACAAGAGCTATAAGTGATTCTAATGCTGCATTAGAATCTTTATTGAGGCCGGGAAATAATTCAATAGATGATAAAAAGGCAATGAAACGCAAATCAGCAGATCAGGACGAATCTGTTGATAAGAAAGAAGAAACCGAAGAAGAGGATTATCAGGAAAATGACGAAGTTCGTTTATGGGAGAGTGGATTTAAAGATCGTTATTATGAATCGAAGTTTGATGTTGGTTCAGATAATATTAGTTATCGATATTCTGTTGCATTACAATATGTCCGTGGTTTGTGTTGGGTGTTAAAGTACTATTATCAAGGTTGTGCTTCATGGAAATGGTATTTTCCATATCATTATGCCCCATTTGCATCTGATTTTGTAAATATTGGAGGTTTATCAACTGCCTTTGAAAAGGCAACAAAACCTGTTAGTTTAAATAATTCACTTAATGTGTTTTTTTTTTAAATTTAAATTTATTTATTTAGTTTAATCCACTGGAACAATTGATGGGTGTTTTTCCAGCAGCGAGTAGTTCTCATGTTCCACAACCTTGGGCTGCTCTTATGTCGGATCCCGTAAGTAATTTTTAAAATATTTTAAAATATGCTTATTATTATTTTATATATCATGTAGAAATCAGCAATAATTGATTTTTATCCAGAAGACTTTAAAATTGATTTGAATGGAAAAAAATTTGCGTGGCAAGGAGTTGCTCTATTACCATTTGTAGATGAAAGGCGTTTGTTTAAGGCTTTAAAACCATATTACACTCAATTGACACCTGCAGAAAGTATAAAGCTTGTATTAAACAACATCGATATAATATAATATAAAATTAAATTTTTAGTAAAAAGGAATAAATGTGGCGACAGCAGACTATATATAGCACCAGGAAATTCTGGATATGGAACTATTAAATCGCAATATAAAAATAAAATCTTCCAGAGTATTGATGTTCCAATATCATTTCAAGGAATGCAGGGTATTATACTGTGGTCTGATGAAAATGTTCCATTAAAAGGGTATAAATAGTTATTATGATTTATTATTTTTAAAATATATTTTTAATGTTTATTTTTTTTGTAAAGAATTTGCGACTCCCCTATAAGAGGTTTGCAAGCTGTTGAAGCAAATTTAATATTAACAGTACGATACAGAGATCCAATCTATGCAGAAGACTTTATTTTTCTTGCTAAGCGACTTCCAAATGCTATTGATCCTCCGACTGTTTTAGCACCAGAGGGGCGTGATTCTCATTTTAAACCAACAATAGGTAACTAAGTTAAAATAATAGTAAACATATATGTATATAATATATATTTCTAAAACTATTTAAAAGGATTTAATAGAGATTTTCCCACTGCCTCTTTGGGTGATGCTGGACATAGAATGGTAAACAACTACTCTGGCCAAAACAATCAAAGAAATTATGCTTCAATTCCACCACCAGATAATGGTGAGTTTTAAAATTTATTTATTAATATTCTTCTGACACCACAATATCAAACTATATTGAATTAGGAATGCTATACATTTAATACAATATATAAATTTGTTTGTAATTTTATACAACATATTCATAAGTTTACTAATTTCTCAGGGCTATATAGTTACCATATTTGTATCACAAATACTTAAGTTAATGTAATTTATAATTATTTATAAATAATTTATAATTTACTGGGAGTTATATATTTAATTGAGCGGTAAGTAATTACGTCCCTTTTGATTGAAAGGTGGGTTTTATTCACTATTTTAATTGACATTGTTAGTAGTGTATTACGAGTGTATCTATCTAAAAGCGATACACTGTTTTACTACGTTTTTGTTTTACGTTATATTCTTCAATCTAAAATAATAGATTGCAAGTAAGAAACTTATAAAGCACATACACATAATTTGTTTAACGGCGGACTAGTTCTGCAGTTTGAAGTTGTGCAAACCGCGCACATATTCTATGCAGCTATGGGTTGTTAATGTCTAACGTTTGAAAATGCCCTTAATAAGTTATATGCTAGCAGTGATAAGGACTGTCGGTGGTTCTCTCTTATTTCAAAACTACCATTGAGTTTTGTGAATTAAGTTCTACAAAATATGTGGAATTTAAATCAGGAACTAACTAATTTACAATTTCAGTTTATAAACATAGGTTAGATTTTGCATCATTTATAAATCCCTTATTAATAAGTAAAAGTGAATTAGAAAAATGCATTGGCAACCATTTTTTTCATTTACATTTGTTTTACATATTTATATTAAATAAATCTACTAATGTATTAAAAACTACATAATTTATAAAAAAACTAACTAAATATTCAATTCATATTAGGCAATTTCGGAATCAGGTACTCCTAATTAATTTTTTAATTTAGTTAATAGTAGTTTATATTTATACAAATTTCTTTATATCGATATATGATAAAAATTAAAATATGGATCATTATAAAGGATTTTGCTTGTCTAAAATCTTACTTTATCGAGCTTCAATTGTATGTGTTCTAAAACGTACTTATTAGTTTAGTAGTGGATTTTTCATAGTAAAATGATGTTATTTGATTGATGAAAATTATAGATGCAGAAATAAAAAAATGATTAATTTGAATGTCTGAAATCGGATATATTTATATTAAAGTTGAATTAATTTTATTAATATTGCATGATAGATTGTAAGCAATATTGTTATTATTATTGGTATATGATGGTATGAATTGAATATGGCCAGATTTTATTATTAAATTACCAATATTTTTGTATTCAATTATGGTAGAACCTTAGTTGCATACTTAACTGTACACAAATATAACAATCTTTATTTTAAAGCTGATTTCCAAAAATCATGACAATAACATAATATTTTGCAAAATACAACTTGTGTCTTTTAAAAAATCACAAGTTTTTTGCTAAAAAAAATATATATACAACTACAAAGGATGAAATGCTCTTGATTTAAAGTATAAGCAAACGCAAATTACTCAAGAGTTTAAAATCTAACACTTCAGAAAATAAAAAATTCATATAAAATATAGCGTTTACTTGTTTTTTAAGTATATTTACACACAAATTAAGACATATTCAGCAAGTTCCTTATTTATAAGGGATGTTCTATTCTTTAAAAAAATGATTAGCAAATCATTTTGCAGAAATTTGAATTATAAAATTTTGTATAATTAAATCAAATATCGATATTAATATTATATTTTTTTCTTAATTCTCAGCTTGTATATATAAAAATACATAAAAATTTGTGAAAAAAAAAACATCAAATTAGAATTCTTTACAAACACTTAAGAATTACATAATCGTACAAATAATGTAACAATTTGAACTAATATTCAAGATTTAATATAAATTAGGCAAAAGAGTTTAGGCTAATTAATTAAAATTGCATGTTTTGGAATTGAATAAATTATTAAAACGATTTTAATATCATTCGAATATAAATTAAATATTGAAAAAAATAAAGGGCTTATATTTCTTTAATATCAATATCAAACCAAAGTTTATTTAATACTAATTCATCAAATCTTTCAATCGATGTTGATAGTTGGTTAATATGTGTTTTTATTTTAAACTTATATTTTTAAAAACGTATTTAAATTATAAAAAATTATATTAGACCAATTTTTGAATTAAATTTAATAAAAATCGTTAAAGATTTTCTAAAAATAAATAAGAAATGTTTGAAAAAAATTATTTTCTTATAATAATTTGTAATGAATATGACACACGACATTCTATGAAACGATTATCCTACAAACAAACAATTTATTAAATTGTCCCTGATTTATTTATGGATAGAAAATAATAATATAATGTATATGACGCATGTAATTGAGGTACAATAGCGTGTCAGATTTAATCATTACCGTATATGACAGCTAGCAGCCAATAATATGAAATACTCATTTTTCCTTCCGTTATATATTTTTTTTTTCTTTCATATAGTATTTAAATTCATTTTCATTATTATTTGAAAAGGGTGAGGATGCTTTAAAATATTATAACACCCCTATACTGAGATGTTATTACATTACAACATTTGATTAAATGTTAAGGAAAAAATGAATTTGTCATTATAAATATGAAATATGAATATGAATTTTTTTTGTTAAAAAAAAAAAACTTTAAAATTTAGAATTATCTAATAATGCATTAAGTGATTTTGTCAGGCTCTTTCCGCAAGTCGAAATAAACTTTTTAATTTTGTAATTTCAAATGACTGGTCAAATATTGAAATATTAACAAATTGTATTTCACTACGCAATTGCAATCAAATTCAAACAAACGCTATTGAAAAGCTAAAAGGCTCTAGGATACAGATGACCCTCACAGATTTTTATTTTTACCATTTATTTAATTAAAAAAAGATAGACATCTCGACTGAAATTAATTCGCCTAACATTAACTGATATATCAGAAAATTTTCCTTTACAAAAATCAATTCTAATTATGTTCAAACCAATTCTAAATAAGTTTAAAATTGTTCTTGCAGCAGCAGCAGCCATTTATTTACAAAATTTGTTAGTTTCTCTTAAATTTAATGAAATGCTTTGATAAAAACATATTTGCTTTTTAAATGATGACTTTCAAAATAAATCTCATAACTCTCATATCTTAAATAATTGTTTTGTTTCCTGGTAGTTACACGTAATGGGTTCGTAGTGTACTAACTTACTATACTATCAATTTTTATCGAACTATATATTTCTTAAAATATAGCTCTTTCATTAATTTAAATGTTGTTAAAAATTTTTGATTAATTTGAATTAATATTCTATATTAAATAAAAAAAAAATGGAATTATATTATTAATTGAAGTCGTGGTTGTATGCTATAATATTTATTAATTATACAAAAAATCTGAAATAATTGAGGTTGTTACCTCCTAATATAATATACAGTAAAAATAAAACGTGCTCTCCCACTAATCAGCAGATATAATTGTCATATATATACATAAATATATTTCTTTAAAAAAATATTAATTTAAATTAAAAAAAAAAAAAACATGTTTATTACGTTGGTTAAAATTAACCATCATCACATCATCAGTCATCAAGGTAAGATAGAGAACATTTCTAGTTGACTGGAAAGCAAATATATCATGCTTTTAAACATGGGTAAAGGTATTTTTTTTTAAGTGGTGGTATATTTTGCTAATGAGCAATTAAATCCACATTTTTTGTTGTTGTTGTTATATTTGTTTTCTTGGTGGACTCTGCTCGTGTACGTGATTTTAGTGTAAATTTAAAGAAATGTCAAATTTTAATAAAAAAATAAAATTGTAGAATTTATTATATACGTTATTATTTATTTCTTTATGATATGTACATATGTATATGATGTATATATATATATAGATTAATGGATAAATGTAAACCATACCATATACTTTTTATCCACTCTGCGGAATGTTAAGCGGAATTGTGAAAAATCCTTTACCTATTATTAAAATAAGGAAGGAACAAACCCATTGTTATCATATACATATAATAACAAAAGAAAAACTTTTCTTTTCGGGGATATCACGTAGAATATGAAATGTTATTATTTCATAGCCTTAAGTTAAAGAAAATGTTATATAAAAATATAAATTTTATAAGTTTTCTTTTTTCATTTTATATTTTTTGTACTGTTTCAAAAGACAACAAATAAGTATATACAATGAAAAAGCCATGATACAAAGTAGTGATTTTTTTTTCACAGTGGATTTTCATAAATTCTGTGTATAAATATAATTATTTTATATAACTTTTTTTTAATATTAATAATATTCCTGTTAAATTAACAATAATACAAGAAAATTGCTGAAAACTAAATTTATATAATATATAAACTGTATATAATATATTCTATATACTACCATCCATTTTTTTTACAAGATAATTTTCCGGTTTTACATCAAGTTTTAAAATCAAATACTCGAGCACGTAGCGTTGCGGCAATTATAAATTGAAGGTGTGTCTTAGCAATCACAGATATTTTAACATTTTGCTTCTCTTCCTCTGTCCTCTGTATATTGAGTTTAGTTTTTTTTTATCGTTTTCATATACTATAGCAAATATAGATGAAAACTGATGGAAATTAATCATAAATTACAAATAATTTATTTTAATGATCTTTTGTATTGATTGTTTTTTTTTTTCCTGCAAATTATATTTACAAGGCATGTTTTAGCAAAAAAATAACAATTATATTAAAGCGTTTTTGACTGTCAGTCCGTTGTATGTAAACAGTAATATTAAATGAACACCTCAAATCTTTGTAAATCTTGTATTTTAAACTTACAAAATATAGTATCAGATGTTATTCACATAAATTCAAAAATTATTTTTCCATCAATTTTTCTGAACATGTTTTTTTTAATGAAAATTAGCAATAAAACAAACTTAGAAATGAATGCTAAAAGTGATGTTGGAACTGTAATGAAGTGTAAAATAAATAGGTAGACACCATAACTTAACATTCTTCCACTATGGTGCACTGCCTCGAAATATTCTTTTATTTTGAACTTTGAATTGTATTTTTTAATTGGAAATCTTTATTAAAAATTATATATTAGATCTTCTGTTGAAACTTGAAATATAATATATATTGCTGATTGCACAGTGGAAGTTTAAGCCTTTGTCAGAGCTTAATCTTCGATTTAACTTATTTTCTGGTTTCTCAGTGCAATCTTAAAGATAAGCCTTTCTTAAAGTGAGGTTTATCTTAAGCTGCAGATGGGCAGAGCTTAAGCTAAATTAATTTATAAATTAATGCTACATTTCTTTTCCTCCATAATATAAATTTATATTTTTTATATACAAAACATTATTAATTTTAATGGGACATTTCCATTCACAATAACATTATTTCCAATTAGAATTCACATTTTTTGGTTTACCTAAGCTAAGAGATTATTTTAAGTGGTTGTATGCTATAATAATCAGTTAGCTTAACTTGCAGGCTTGGTTATTACTGCAAGCAGATGACACGACTTTATAAATTAAAATTATACATGAAATGTAAACCAAATGAGCTTTTTAAGTTATAGATTTATTCCTCACAATCAATTTAGATCAGCCTTGCATTATTGACTGAGCATTATTAGACTTTCCCGAAAGTTTTTCAAGTTTCTGTTTCTTAATAGAATTTCTGAAAATACAAAAAATCTGAATTAACTAACCTTATGTGTTCTGATATTATCAATGGAAACTAAACTCTTATCAATTTTTGATATCGTCTTTGGTTCAATATAATTAACTCTTCCTATTTGTATATTTTTTCTTATATAAATAAAATTACCTTAAAAATACTCTTGTATACCTTTCTTAAGCTTCTTATTTACCATTCTGACAAAGACGAATGAACCATTAAAGAAAAATAGTATATATATATATGTATGTAGTTAATTCTTTTATATTTAAAATTATATTTACAAAAAAAAATAATAATAATAAAAAAATTGTAATTACTACGCACTCACCCTGAATTAAGTGGCATATTAAATAAGCCCCGAAAAAAATATAATACTGAATTATATTTGAGGGTGGTTGATGTGCGGTATAGTTCTGCTTTTATGTTGTAATTTCAATAAGACATAAATGAGTACAAAACATTCAATTATAATAGAGAATAGAAAGGTAAAAACCACGAAAAACTATTCAATTCAATAATTTCTTTATAATTTCTTCTTGTAATGTTTATTATATTAGTGTTTTCAAGATTGGTGGTTTGATTTCAAAAAGATATCTAAAGATTTCTTACAATTTTTATACCTGTAAATAAATCTAATTATAATGTTTTGCCAAATAAAAAATTGACAGGTGGAAAATTATTTCATTTCTTTCCTATTTGATTTTAAAAATACATTAATGGATGGATATAAATGAGTTTAAGCTAATTAATTTTACGTAATTAAACTTGAAAATCAATTGTAGTTTAATTTAAAATTAATTTAAATTATTAACCTTAATAGAAAAGGAGAAGATTGAAAATTTGTTTAATTTATATTATTTAATTATTTATAACTCAATTCAATTTCAAACTTTATTATATTTTATTACTTATTCTGTCCCAGATTTTCTGATGTTTCAAAGTTTTCTTTACGAAAGTTCTCATTTGATTTTGGAAATCTTGCAGAGTTGACATCTCTGGAACATATTTTGCATTAGATAGAGTTAAAATCTTTCAATTAGCCAGATATCTTTAACAAAAGAATAAGACTATAGATAGCGAGTAGATTTCAATGGTACCATTTATTTGGAATTATATATTTTACTAAATCTGATTTTGATTTGTATGATATTAGATTTTTTCGGAGTAGGATGAAATAACTATGAAGTAAGTGTTGTTATGAAATAGTAAATTGGAAAAATAATAATTGCTCAAATAAAAATTTCATTTATTTTGAACCATTTATTTGTAATCGTAATAAATGGTGGAGATTCCAAAAATGGTTGAAAGCTAATATTAGGCGTTGCAATATGTTATAGTAATTGTTACCCGATTTGAATAAAATTTGGCAATTTGGTAATTTTTAATAAAACAAGGATTTAAAAAAAATTAGCTATTCCCAAAATATAGTTAAAAAAATCCAGTGATTGTTAACAATTACACGAGCCAACATAGCTTTAGTAATCAGTTATTTATGAAAAGATGGAGGGTTTTTTTTCTAAATATAAAAAGTAGTCAGTAACATCAGTTTATCATAATAGTTTTTAACCGTCCACCACCTTAATCATAAATTAAATTCCTAAATGTCTTATTAACTGCTTATTATACTGAAATATTTTAACCGAAACCGAAATATTTTTCCGTATCGCATCAAACCTATGTGAAATCCATGACTGAAAGATTTACATATATTTTGACCAAATTTAACAGAAAGCAACATAACAATTGTTTATTAATTATTTGATCACGGTGTAGAAAAATCATAAAATGTATACATATTTTTCATACGACACCATACATTTAAATAACTCAGAGCTTAATCCATTTTTTTCTTCAATTTAACAGTTTTCATAATTGTATTAACAAAAAAAAAAAAAATTGGTAAAGGAATTATACCGGAAATAAAGTGCAGAAACGTTTGCGCTTTTTTCAGTTGTTCTTATGAACTATTGCATAAGAATAAAATATATTTTTATTTTACTATATTTATTTCCACTTTGTGCTCCTTATTGCTTTATATTTAATTATTTAATTAACAAAAACAACACACAGTCTTGTAGTATTCGTATATACGGTAGCTCTCAAATATATAATATAATAATAAAAATTAAAACAATGTAGAGCTTGAGGATAATCACAAAAGCGTAACATTATGTGCCAGAGCATAATAATAAGCATATTTACCTTTTCTTTTTAAGGGCTTTGTTCATATATTTCCCACTTATAATTGTTGGGGACATTCCCATTAATGAATTCTTAAAGAATTATTTTATATACTAAAGAATGATTTAACACAGCAAAAATTAAGAAAAGAGCAAAAAATCTTCAAGATAAAATATGAATACGGTTAAATTATAAATTGGATTAAAAGTTTGAAAAAGAAAAAAGTTTCAGTTTTGGTTTTAGTTAGATCTTATCAGAAATATCGTTTTTTTTTTTTGAATTGTTTGTTAAGTGTTCCCTATAATTTTAATATTAAGTTGCATTTATATTGTCAATTTCGAGCCGTTTGTCAATTTTGGATATTTTAAGTTTCATTTATGTTTGTCACTATCGAGGATATATTTCTGCTGATAATCACGGTACGGTACACAATATTATAATTTTATATTAGTTTGGTTCAGGAACATAATCCGAGACCATTATCACAATTCAACCAGTTTCATTGAGATCGAAATTTGTTAAAAAACGGGTCATAAATAAGTAATTGGTCATAAATTAACAAATAACTGGTCAGATTAGTTTATATATAGTTTATATACTTGACTGTTAAATTGGCGTGTAATAAGAGGAGATATTTAAGGTTTTTAATCTATTTCATTTCACGTACTTTTGGTCCTGCGTTCAATTTGATAGTAATGGGTTTATTGTCAATTGTATATTGTTCATTTATGTTGAAATATTGTTTTAAAATATATGAAAATCTTCAATTTCAGAGCAAACCTGAATTTCTCGTTACACAGCTTCATTGTTTCAACTACCTATAGCCCATTCAATCTCTACAAAACTGACGTTTGGGGTCGTGTATGATGCATCAACTATAAAAGGTCATATCTTGGCGTAAAAATAATCGAAAAAATATTTTATTTAAATATTAAATTCTTAATTCCTTTTACAAAAATCATGCTTACAAATTAATGTTAGAACTCACATCCTGTCTGAGGAGTAATGAGCTATTTTTGGTAGTGTGTAAAAAGAAGAATGAGGAGGGTGATTAATATTTTCTACTGAGGATATTTTACTTTACATTTTCATTTATTTACTTGTTTCTCTTTTTAAGTATTTCACCTAATATTTTGGCACATATTTATCATGTACAGGGGTATATAAGTAATATATTAGGTGCACCAAATTTTGGATACAATTCAGTTATTTTGTATTGAAATAATAAATTTTTCTGATTGAACAAATCCCCGTTTTTGGTTTAATAAAAATACTTAATCCCACTTTTATAATTATTCGATTTTGGTAATATATAATAATTAAAATTAATAAATAATTTAACCTCATAAATATTTTTACAGTATTTTGTTAACAGATCTTCGTTCAAAAATCTGACAATTTTTATTTGTATTTTAGATTCTTATCGCAATAATTACAATTCAAACCGATCTGGTGGGTCAAGGAACAATTATCAATCATCTGGAAATAATAATTATAATAGAAATGGTGGTAATTCCGGTGGAAATTCTGGTGGCACGTACTTTAGCAATAATAGCGGTGGAGGCGGAGGTGGCGGTGGCGGTGGCGGTGGTGGTAACTGGATGAGCGGTTATAGTGGTGGTAGTGGAAGTTCTGGTGGTAACGGTGGTAGTGGATACGGCTACCAACAAAAACAAAATTATGGCGGACAACAACAATATCGTGATAATTCTCAAAGTGGATCCTACAGTAATAATAATAATAATCGTTATGGGAATTCAAATAACAATCGTGGACGCGGTAATTACCGTGGTGGTAATGGCGGTGGTCAAAACGATTATAGACAAAATAGAAATAATTTTTAAGTTCATTTTTGATAAGACAAAATTACACTTTAATTGTAATAATAATGTAAATATTTTTTTAAATTGTCGACAGAAATTAAGAATCAAATTATAAATATAATCATTTTTAATTGTTCACAAAAATAATTCATTTTTATTTGTAATACAAAAATAATTTAAAAAAAATAAAAATAAAGACAGTTTTTAAGCTGTTATTACATAATTATAATGTTAAAAAATTTCACGTATTTCAGAAAATATTATTATTAGAATAGGATGTCGAAAATATTGTTAGTCCAAGAGTTGGGTTCCTTGATAAAAATATGCTCCAATATATTCCAAAAATTATGGATTGCATTATTATATTTTCAAGACTGAATTTAGTGTTTTCGGACTACTTTTTTTTGTATTTTTAATTTATATTTTTTGAAAGTTGACTTATTATTTACATTATATTTTACATTTCGTTTATTAAAATTAAAATTATTAACCTATAAGGAATCACATATCAATTTTATGTTAAATATTCGATATTTTTTTTCTTCTTTTAGATATAGTATTGAATTAATTGGTTTTTAATAAAATTGAAATTGTTTTCTGAAAACGAAATGCTTTTTAATGTATTTATAAATAAAAATAAAATAAAAAATATGGGTAGGTAGAATAAATAGGAGTGTTGCTATAGACTTATACTGAATTCATAATGTGATTGCCGCAACGTAAAGTAAAGCAAAGCGAAATTGCCAAGACGGCATAAAAAAAAATTCAATTCATAATAAATTGTTTTAAGCTTTAAATGACAATACTTTACATATGTTTTTATTTGAAAATGTTATATATATATTTATATTTCTATTTATATAATTATTACACTTATTATAATTATGTAAATTATTTAAAATTAAATATTTTTATATATATTTCAAATTAATGAAAATTTTATTTTATAATAATTGTGACATTTCAAAACTTTGATATTCGTAAAAGTTAAAAGTTGGGCAACTTTTGCTCGCTTTTTTTTTGCGTCAATTTCATTGAGAAAGGAATCACTATTTTCATATAGTTTAACTTTCAACTTTGCTTTACGACGAATTTGCTTTGTTGTGTTTTTCTCATTACGAATCCAACATTATACATTTTGTTTAAGTACAAATAAATGGCCCATGGTGAATTTAAAATTATAATAAACGATATGAAGATTTTACCAATTTTTTTTAAAAAATTTTAATCGGTAAAACGCATATGTCCTGATATTTATAATGTTACATCCACATAATACATTACTTTTAAAAATTGAATCTAAGACTTAATTTCAATTACTTTTCAGTTTCTGATATTGTGACATTGTGAGGTGAAACAAAATCGAATTCGAATCATCGATAATTTAAGTTTTGTTAAACAAACACATTCTACAGAACATCTTATAAATCATATTCTTTTAGTAGCCAATAATTATATAGTACGTGCGCTGATACTAAACCCTTAGCAAAATCAGGACCAGGTTCATATTTGAATTTTGAAAAAATGTGCCCGGATTTGATAATACAGTGTTCATTCGATATAATCAACTAAGCTGATTTGAAATTTGTAAAAAAGTTGCTCTTGTAAAATTGTTACTTTTATCGAATTAAGTATAGTATAAAATAATTAATTTTAAATGATTAGCGGAATATTTTTATTAGTATATGTATAATTTTTTTTTTATTAATAGTTTAATATAAATGGTAAAATCGTAAAAGTGTTAATGAGAATTTAACTTATTTTTTTTTTCAAATACAGCCTTTTCGTGTATCCTTCTAAGAAGAAGAAGATCTTGTACAGGAGGGTTGACGTTCTCTGACAACTCGATTGCAAGATTAAAGGAATCAATAACGGTTAATGTTTAATGATTCTACGACATTGTTACCTTGACTTAATTCTTCTTCGTATTCGTACTCATTATCAACATCTTTTAAAATTTCTTACTTCTGCTGTATTGTCAGCGATTTCCTCTTAATTTTGACCATTCAAACCAATGGTACCAAAAATTTCTTATTACGAACATACTAATATTAAAAATGATGACTACATTTATCAAGGATTGCTTAAATCAAGCGAACACTGTATATAATTTGACAGTTTCTTATTATTTTTATTTATGATTATAAATAAATTATTTCCTATTGGTGTATACAAAATTTAATTTATTGTCCCATATGGTTTTAAGTGGCGGATTCATGCTTTTACATAACATACAACATTGTCCCCGAAAAAATAAAATAACCGAACTCTAAAAAAAAAATTTTAAACAAAGAAATTCGACAAGAAAATTTTTTAATTCTTAATTTTTCTGATTGCTGGCAGTTGGATCAAATAATTGCTTTCTTGTTTTTTTTTTTTTTTAAATAAAAGTAAAACAAAATGCATATTTTTTCTATATAATATTATAGTTTATTAGGAACGAATGTGTTTTACCTCACTTTTAAATATTCATATAGTCCTGTATGTAAACTAAAATTTAAGCAATATAAAAGTTTTATCAAGACTTTCCCTTGTTCGTTTCACTTCTTTATTCACGTCATATGGGGGCATTTCAATTGTTTTTCGATTTTTATTTCCCAATTGTTGTTCTTTAAGTGGTCACTTCAAAATTTATATGTACATATATATATAATATTTTTACATTGGAAGTTGGAAGGAATTTATTAACAGCAACAATACCTTTGCGCAAAAAAAAAAAAAAAACTAAAATATTCCCGCTCCAATTGAGATATAAGAGCCTCTTGACGAAGACCTACTGTAGTGTACTCTGTCGCGTTTTAAATAAGGCTTTTTGTACTACATAATATATTATAAAAAAAAAATTATTTTAAAATATTATTTCGTAGTGCATTATTTTTTAGTATAATATGTTATAAATTTTAATACTTGCGCGTATTTTTCTTTACATATTTTATGTTTTAAAATTTAATGTATATTTCATTTTTGATATGGATGGTAAAAAAAGAAAAAAAACCGTTATAAAATTATCGTTTCCGATTTTATTTTGAACAATGACTTTAAAAATCATTCGGAAATGATGGACATAAGTGGAGTAATATAAATATATTTGTTTGTTTGAATAATATGCATTTGTAATCAAATAAATTTTTAAATCATATAAATTATAATTTTATGTAAAATAATCATCATAAAAGGAGTTAGACATAATTTTATGTATGAAGGTCGTAAAATTTATATTTAAATTTGTATAATGTAAAACAAATATAGAAATTATAATTGTGCGTTAAACCAATCAATTTTGATTTATTGTTCATATTATTTTGTTTTTGATGTCAAGTATTATTTTCTTTTTATCCATGATTTAGACGAAATTTCCGAGTGTAAAACATCTTTACAAAAAAATTAAAAAAATTTTCAGCAATGGGGAAAATATTAATAATTTTTTAATTCAATTTAAATTTTTTAAGGAATATTTATTAAAAATAAAAATAATATAAAAATGTAGTTTCCGTATTCCAGATTCGTGGAAGATAATTTTCCACAAAAGTGTAATCTGGGTTACTTGGAAAAAGATATATTATAACATTATAAGAAGAATACGTTATAATAGGACGAAATATTTATAATTACAATAAATAATTTGATTTAAAAACAATAAATAATATTTGTATATTTTTTAAATTATAATACTTAATAAGATTTTGTTAGCTCTATTACGCAAGCCCCTCTACTTTAGCCAGATGAAATTAAAAGTATACCAAAATGCAATTCGGCAGGATGAAAGACAGGTATGGCAAAATCATCTTACAACCCGAAAAAAGGCTGCAAGAATGAGATAAATTTATTGTTAATACTAGCGGAACAATTTCTGAGCAAGACAATGTGGAGGGACTTTTGACATTGGAGGATGAAGTGAGGAATGTAATCAAACAATCTAAAATTAGGTTAGCAACTGGACCAGATTTGAATCCCAAGGGAAAATTTTGAAAAACTGAAAAAGATTGCTCAACATCTTGTGATTCTGCTAAATGCGTCAGTATGCGGAGACTACGGCACAATCAGCAAGTTAATTCTTAAAATAAATCATAGTAGAATTATCAAGAAATTAGACGAAGTATTAAGTGAGTCACAGTTTGAATTTCATAATTTTAAACCATTAAACAAAACAATATTTTTGGTTCTTTAATTTCTTAACATAAACATTGGTTCCATAATTTTTGTGGTTCAAGTTAATTTCGAAATTTTTGTGGTTCAAGTTAATCGATGAAAGTTAATCTCAAGTGAATATTTGTGACCTGAGCTGCTTTTCATGTATTGCATACAACGCTTTTTAAAGTAAGATAAAATACACTTAATCTGCTCGGAGCAGTTTCATACCAGATATCTGTAAAACAGACTAAAAGTTACTACATTACGGCGGTGTCTCAGAGATGTTAAGGCGTTTCATATTTTGGCATCATTTATAATTTTGAGGGCCAGCCTCTGCATTCTATGAATATATAGGAGACAAGTTTGCGAGAACGAATGAAGGTTTTGTATATAACAAGAAGAACATGGCTATTCCATGTTGATTGTTTCAGAGTTTTCGATATTTATACTTATACTTTCGAAGAGGATATGAGATACTAAAGATGAATTGCGTTTTACCGGAAGGAGGCAATTTTTAGTTTTTGTAGCATTTAAATTTACCCTATTAATGCTACCTCAAGTACAAATTTTAGATCACGGTTTAGCAAATTAGCTGATTTTAATTTTATTTCAATGTAAAAACCAATTTTATATGCATAATTTTTATATTTTTCAAAATGGTAATTATTGTTACCCAATTTCACTATAGTCACAACTCCTTAGGCCCGATTCCACTGGCTAATAATTTTACTTGCACAATTTCTGGATAACATTTTTAAAAAATTAAATTGTGTAATTTGAATTAATTACTCAGTGGAATTGGACTGAATGCATTTGTTCTAATGAAATTATGACTGCCGAAATTGTTTTAGTGAATATATTGCATTATTAAACAAATTATTAAAAATTCTTTACAGAACAGGAAAAGTTTATTAAGTTAAGAAAGCTGTTGTTAAATTTTGGTAAATATCACAAAAAATATAATAAAAAGAATTAATTTAATTCTATTAATATTTAATATTTTTATATGGAAATTATCTTTTCTGTATAGATAAAAAATTTATGAAAATGGTCAAAAATAAATAATTTTTCAATTTTTTATTTATTATTTTGTAATAAAGTAAATTTGTGGTCGTAAATAAACATTTAAAAAATTTGCATAATCTACCATTTTTTTTTTACAAAGTAAATTATTATTTACAATTATATTTTATAATTGAATCTTTATGTAATTTTCATAGACTGGTAAATGTAATAAATAAAAGTGAAATACTCTTGAAAAATTTGCATTTAATTTATAATGAATATCAAAGAATCATAATTAACCTCTTTACTTTGTATTAAAACACACCTTTAAAGAGCGCTCTGAAAGCTTATGCATCTTTTCATCAAAGGATTTTTTTTTTTTTTCGTTTTTGTTAAGTCTTAATTTTTTAATTGAAAATTGCCAACCAAGCTTGAAACCTTCAAAACCTGTATGCCTATGAATCAGAAGAATCTATTTATCCATTGAATGAAAAATATTATGAGACTTTCAACCATCAACAAACACTAACAAGATAAAAAAAAAATGTATATATAAAAAGAAATTTATCCAGGATATTGTGCCTAGGTATATACAGTAAAATATATTTATAGACTATCTTGTTGTAACAGTAATTGCTATAATTGGACAAAAATATTATTAAAAAATGAAACACTATTTAATAAAAATATCATTTCAGAATCTGAATCTGAACTTCTTACAAATTAATGGTTAAGGTTCTTTGAGCAAGTCAATTTGTAACTCATTAATTATTTTTTTCTTTTACGTATTAATGAATTTGAAATATTATTAATATTTGACGTAATATTTATAATTATCAATTTTTATTTGGTTTTTATAATATAATATGATAATTTTTAAGTATAATATTTAATGACATGGAGGCATATTCGCGGAAGGCTTTTAAAATTCGTAAACTATTTCCAAAAAAGTTTGAAACCTTCTTTATGAATTCGCAAACTGTTCAAACAAAGCAGTAGCTCCTTAAATTGTAATTAGCAAAATATTATATCAAAAATATAATAACATTAATTTTAAGAATTCTATTTTCATTAATTAGAACTAAAAATTGTTGTTTTTTTTTCACAAAAATATTCAAATTGTCATTATCCTTTTGCCCTTTTACTTAAATAATTCATTAATTCCATAAATTTTTAATTATATTATTTATAAATATTATATTTATGAATAAATCAAATTTAATTTAATGGAATTTAATAAAATTTATAATTAGTTGTTAATGTTTTTAAAAATGAGGTACAATATTAAATGTACGTTCTATTCATTTACTATATACGTGTTGTAGTGGAACTGGAATGTACAATATTCAACTCTAAATATATTCTAATATATTCTACATTTGAAATCAGAATTGGTTTATATTTTATATAATAAAAAACTATTCTTTATCATAATAATATAAATTAAATATTAGTTAATAAATACGTCTGGGACTGTCTGACGAGCCTCAAAATCCTGGCCAAAAGGAATAAAGTAACCTTAATGTGGGTGCCAGGACATACAGGTATTGAAGGAAACGAAGAGGCAGATTGCCTTGCTAAAACTGGCTCAAGTACGAAACTAATTGGACCAGAATCGTTTTGCGGCAAACCTAGAGGACACCATAACCTCGCTTTATGCAGATGGATTGAACAAGAGCATAAGATCTACTGGAACAATCTACCAGGACTCTCTATATCAAAAAAACTCATAAAACTTAATAAAATAAAAGTGGAAGATATAATAACACTCAGCAAAAGGGAAATAAGAACTCTGACTGGCCTGTAAACACGACACTATCCTCTGAATTACCACCTTAACAAAATGGGCCTGGCTGATACAGACATCTGTCGCTTATGTCTAAATGACAAAGAGACGACGGAACATATCCTCTGCCACTGTGAGGCACTCGCAAGAAGCAGATTACAAATCTTAGGAAAAAAGGTTTCCTTACATCCGAAGAACTGGGCAACGTTGCCCCCTCAAACATCTAGGTTTCTTTAAATCTATTAAATGGTAAGAGGGAAAGGGGCATTAAACGCACAATAGATCGTGAAGGTCGCAGTGCTCTCTCGCGTTCCCCTTCACAAAAAAAAAAAAAACGTTTTATAATGGTATCAAATTAAAAATTCGCTAGTGTTTAAAGTGCAAATGTTATAAACTTATGAAAAAGTAAAAGTACATATTTTAATAATTCAGTTAAATATTAATTGGTTCCCATAAATTTCAGCTATCTTTTAAATAATCAGAAAAAGACAATGAAAAAATTTTGAATTTTTTAACTGCCATTTTAACAATTATATATTTACAAATGCTATTGGTTAAGAATTTTCTGTTGTGATATACTTCCTGCTGTGAATATTCCATGAGCATTATAATATATGTAGTGTATTGGACGAATTACAAAAAACCTGAAGGGTCGAAGTTTTATATGTTCTCTGTGATTTAAAGAAATCCAATAATTATGCATTATTTCAAAAATTTCTTTGTATATATTTAAAATGTTCTCGAAACAAATGTAACGAAAATATTTTGGCGCTTGCGTATCATTTTATTGGGCAAAAATTACTCTACACTGATATAGCATTTTTTAAATACATATTATAAATATTTAGTTAATCTAAGAGCTATTTGCCAATAATTTATATTTTAACTAGCATACATTTGATGTATAGCTTCAGTTAACATTAATTCAATATTAATAAAATGCCGTATTATTACTAATTAATTGAATAAAATAAATTTGGCAATTTTTGAATTACTGATTACAAAATTAAACATGGGCTACTGATTTATAGACATGGACTACATACAAGTAAAATAGAAATTTTACTTTTTAACAATTACATTTTATATATATGATTAAAAGAAAATAAAGATGAAACAAAACCGATCCCTGATTTATTTTCATTAAGTACAACAATAAAATAAAATGCCATGCAATAAAATACAAAGTTTTCCACACCGCCAGCAAAAATTTTCAGTGAAAGTGTTTCTTTTTATATTTTTGTATAATGCTATATTTATATGTCATATAGCTTGAAGGAGCTTTTTTGCAACATCAAATCATTCTTGTGACGTTTTTAAGAAAATCTCACAAACCACAATAAAAAATCCTTTGTGTCTTTTGTATCGTCATTTCCTGTACTTATGCGATTTGTTTTTTTGCCACTTGTGACTCCACTACGGATTCTTTTTAGTTGATGCTTTTAAGGGCTAAATTTTTAAGGGATTTTTAGAGACTGTGTTTTACTATATGAAAATAATAAAAAAAAAAATATAAAAATTATTGTTTTTTAAGATTTTTTGATAGTAACTGAATATTTTTATGTGATGTTTGATTTTAAAAGTTATATATAATGGGTGGTAATGTTTTAGGGTTCATTGGATTCGAATTGCCGACCATTTTTCTCTTGATAAAAGAAATATTTCGCGATTATCTCACCTCATCAACTACCGCAATGTCTTTGAAATATCTAATTTACAAATGTTTACATTGATCGTGAAATCCAGCTTCTTGGTGAGGGCAGTGATTCGTCGGGAGATCAATCATTAGTCTTATATTCCTCTTGTTTAGATTTAGACACTTGTTTTCTTCATTTTTACCTGATGGTAAGTACATAACACTTAAGCTAATCTAATTCTAATGCCGTTCAGTTGAACTTAATATTTTATTAAAATATTAGAAGATTATAAAAATGATCTTGATGTTAAAAGAAATCTATAAAATTTTATTTAAATTGCCAATACTTCATTCGATCGATTGGTTACAAGTAAACCTTTAGCCGATTGTTTCCACCATTATTGCACTCTAAGTTAAAGATTACCTCGGCATTTTAATTTTACTATAACTTATTAAATATTTTTGGCTAGATGTCTGGGGAGTTCCGAATAATTTAGAGTAAATATTACTTATATGGGGAACCTTGGTGTGAAGACCAGCGGTATTAAAATTAATATTATGAACGCTATTCTGAATTCTGAATGTGCACTGTATTACATAGCTGGTATGAGATTACGCATAAATATCACAGCGGCCTGAATTTTAGTTATTAATAAAATTATTTGCTACACGGAATTCACTACATTGAACCAAGACAAGGTAAAATATATATACATAGTTATTAAACATAAAAATTACGAATATGGCAAAAATTCAGTTTGTCCTTAAAATAAATCCTTGTTTTTATAAATCTATTGCAACAATTCATGATGAGACTCTAAATTTTAAATCGTTCTAATATGTAAAATGATTGTACATTAAAATGTTATTTCCCATCATCGTTATAGTTAAATTGTTAAATAGAAATAAGAACCACACTATGAGCTCTTAAATTTAACTTTTCTTATTTGATTTCCAGATGACCGAATTGCTCACAATTTAATTGACCATCTTTTATACTTTCTGAGAAAAATACACAAATCTAATTTTTATTAAGTTCTTTATTTTCTTCATCATCAAATTTTCCTAATTGAAATTTAATTCAAATACCTTGCGGACATACATTACAAGTCAAATTCAGGGATTTAAGCCTAGGGTGGTTTTACTATCATTTGGTAAATAATATATTTCATGTTACGATCTAAAGAAACTACTTTTTGTTGACTTTTGTAATTTTGTATGTAAGTAAATTTAACTACCCTCCACGTATTTAAGATATAATTGCACCCTGGGTGGTTTTCTGTGTTAACCTTAAATTTAAATGAAGAATTTAATCGAAGTTATGATTTTTTTTGCATCATAACTTTGTTTTAGGGGACATACAATTTTTTTTTTAGAGTTTAAAGATCACAATTTCCCTAGAAATTATTCGTAAGCATCACGGGTGGCAACTTGGAGCCTTTTTATTTCAATGTGCGCAATCATTAAGAGTGTTTTTTTTGTATGTGGTCTTTACGTAAAAATAAAACTCTTCTATATAATAAAGGCGCCAAGTTATAAGAAATTTTAATATAAATTTGTCATTTTTCCATTACATCGATTAACGTGTGAAAATCGGAAGAAAATTTATATTTCATATATAATTTTTTTTTATTTAAAGTTGTTCACTTAATATTTTCTCATTTTATTATAGATATTTTAAAGATAAATTCCGATATTTGGCAATTATAACATGCTGGTTGATTTGATTTACTGATGTAGTTGTGGGAATTTTTTAAAATTCATAATTAAACTAAACGTTACTAAAAAATTGTTACGTGCTCATTCTAGTTTAATTAATACGCTACATGTTATATATTTCCTAAAAACTATAAATCGCAATACGTAAATTTATTTTCCAATTGATTATAAGAATAAATTTTAAATTAAAATATTAATGTTTCAAATTGCTACGGAAAATAAACAAAATTCAAGCTATAGAGCAGAGATAAAAAAGTTCTATAGGAGATTCTTCATAGGATTAGGATGAAAATCAGAACAATCAATTGAATATTCTTTACAAATTTTAAAAAGCACATAAACATAATGGTAGAATCTGTCTAAATTCTCAAGGATCACAGATACAAGATTCGTGCAAAAATGTCTAATGTCATATTTACAAATTTAGTCCTCAAACCCGACGTTCTATATGTCTAATTTTGTGATACTACGACTAAATTCATGATAAAGAAAGGTTAATTCCGTGATAACATATATTTCAAAAAATTTAATTTCGGGATAATTTTTTTTATATTACTAAATTATTAAAAATAAATTAAATGTAAAAATTCCGCCGCATACCAAATTATAATTCAATGAAAATATTTTATAAAGTTATACAAAAAATTTAAAAAAAAAAGGAAAATTGGTAACGATGCTACACAAATTCTAGTGAAAAATTTAAAAATCATATTATAAGGAAATGTATCTGTACCTATTCGTTACAAAATGAACAACAACGAACAAAAAATTAGTAAATTATAACGAATAATTGATCTCTGATCCAAACTATTATCAACAAGCTACACCAGCGAGTTCCTTATTCGAGTTTAATTCTTGTATATTAGTTGTAAAAAAATCATGGGTCTATTTTTTTTATATCACGGATTTCGTCCTGTTACGAATTTACCCGAGTTTACAGAATTGTGCGACGTTCCTGTTTAAATGCTTTTGACACCTCGTACGTTACACTCAACTGGCAACTAGGTGGAAACTGGGTTTCATCAACAGTACGGGCTTATTTGAAGGCACATTCATTAGAATAATAAGTTATTATATGGTAAGATTTATTTTGACTGTTTGTAGTCGTTCCTTATCTCAAACCTAACGTAACTTAATATTTTGTTAAAAATAATATACACCAACACAAAAATGTTGTAATAAAAAATTATATAAATTATAATAAATATAATTTAGAGTTTTTTAATTTATATATCTAAAATATTTAAAACCACTTTATAAATCTTCTTAATTAGATCATTATGAGTTTATAAAAATTATCTTATTATATATATTTTAAGTAAGCATGTATAGTTGAATGCTTTTTAAAGATATATTAAACATTGTAAAATCAAACGATAATAATAATAATAATAATGTCATACAAAATCGAGTAGCATAAATTTTTATTGAGAATCTTATTACAATTTGAAAATCATTTTATTTTTATTTTTTTTTTCAATTTTTAAGTATATACACGTGCAAGTACAATTTCATAAGAATAAAATATATAATTATAAAGAATTATTTGAAAATATAGATTTTTAACAAATTAAACTTTAGGAATTCTACGTAAAAGATTTAATTATTTTCAATTATAATTTATATAAGTTTAATAGTTACATTTTTTTTAGAATAGTTATGAAGCGAATAATTTTAATAAGATCACAAAATATTGACATTAATTCGGATATATACAATTAATTACTCGAAAGTAAATTGTAATAATTTTTGAAAATATATATTGTACGTAGCATAATTGCATATTTACTATTAGATAGAGGATGCAAAGTATTGTCATAATTTAAGATTTTAATATTTTCAGGTCGTTTGCAGTTCCCAGTTTACTATTTCTGTAAACGCTAGCTATAGTTTGTGCACTATGCTCTGACAGTAAATTAAAAATAAATCGCACATGTGGAAATTACTATAAATTATTAGTCACATTTTTTACCTATAAGGATAATTAATATAATAAATATCAGTGGCTGTCCTGTCCCGTCTGTTTTTGTATTTTGCAGAAATTAGAATTCCGAGTAATCAAGTACCGACGTACTATTTCCACCGGTGAATAGCGGAGAGTCAATGGCCACCAAGGTGGTTATTATCTTTCCACTCTCTTCTTTATGGAAGTGTGATAGTGAAATTCTTCTCAATCTTACAACATTCTGATTGTGTAATCTGTGAATTTAAGCATCATTTCATTAGTAATAAAGCTAAAATTTCTGCTATGTCCACTGAGTTTTGTAAGCCACTCTAATTCTAAGCCATTAACCATTTTCTCTCAATATATGATTGGCACTGGAGGAGGATATAAATTTATTACATATGAAGGTCTGGAGGTGAAGGTAGAGAACTGCATCTAGTGCAATATCTGGTTTTAACAGTTCTCTGTAATTTCTAAAAATAATTAAATCACTACCAGAAAATTGGAAGATTTTATATACATATAATTAAAAAGTACTGAAATAGGACATGATACTGTAATAGTATATTTTTAGTGTTGAATACTAAGGCGATAGCAAAATTAAATATAAATTTTTGTAAAAAAGATTACCTAAAGAACACATTCCGATAAAATTGGAAACTTTATTTTTTCAATTTTTTCATCTGGCCGTCAGTCTATTATCGCTCTCATTCTCCGGATTTATAAAATAGCTAGAAATTTCAGATCAAAGTTATTAGGCAGGTAAAGATGTCCACTTGATTTTCGCCGATTATATTCTGAATTATCCTTTCAGAATAATTTTATAGAAGCAGAAAAGTATCTTTATTTGAAATTGAAACCAGATTTTCTAAGATTAATTTTTATTATAGAAAAGAGGCTTTAACTAATTATTAGAGATTGTTTAATAAAGTTTCTTTATATATTTTTATATCTTGGAAAGCATTACATAAACACGTATCAGTAAATAAATAGAAAAGGATAATTAGTAATAGTTTTTTCCAATAAAATTGAATATTTTCGATTTAAGGTTGCAACATAAATTATTCATCGAATTATAAAAGAATAATTAAAAGTAAAACACATTCACAATACATTTTCCTAAAACTAATTAGAAATAAAATCTGAATAATTTAGTAAATAAAATACGTTTTTCATTTATATTAAAATAATTTTGAAATAGCTAACTAACTATATATTTAATTCTAAGTTTTTATATAAAAAGTAAACTGCTCAAAGTACAGAAACGTACAGAATAGCATTAAAACATTTTGTGGCAGGTTGATGAGATTTGATATTTATATATTTTAGTAGACAGAATAGAGTAGATTTGGTTTATATATTTATTAGATTTTCTGAAACTAATCTAGTATTTTTATTTGATATTTATATCCCCAACAAACTTTTTACATATTTTTCAAACAATTATTTAAGTAGTATTGTGTTTTTTTTCTTTTTGCTTTATAATACGATAAAATTAATTTTGTTCTATTTCCACTACTAAAATATATAAAGTTTTTTTTTGTGATGAATTCTTCTTGGTCCACAAAGTAAGAATTTCAAATTTTTTGGTATACCTTTTGCAGGTGGAAAATGAATTTATACTATGAAAATCCTTATATATAAGTAATTGTATATATATATATAAATATTTAGGATTCCATGGTAACAATTAGGTTTTCTACTGATTTGTTAATATGGCATTGTGCAGAACGAATGCGATTCGAATTTTATATTAAGTAAATACAATAAAGGGGCTATAAATAAATATATATATAAATATTATATACTAAGTATATTAGTCTTCTTTATTTCAAATTTTGTTAAAATAGCAACCCTAAAATTTTACAAAAAATATCTGGTATAAAATAAGGATTATTTTAATATTATTTGAGCAGAATTTTAATAAGAATTAGGTTTATACTTATGATATCAATAATAATATACATTTTATTTATATTGGGACAGGGTGGCATTTACATTTGGAATACAATTTTACATTTTTTCAATTTAAATACAATTTTTAGTAACTCGTCCAGTATAACCTTTTTTTTTGTTAAAATATAAAACACTCTGTATTTTATTTAATATGATAAATGCTTCTAACAATTAAAATATTTAGCTAATATGAGATCAAAGATTAAAGTACTTTCATCATAAGATATCAGTAATAGTACAGACTTGAACAACAAGACAATATTCAAATATATTTTCCATAATTTTATTAATTTTTTGTTTTAGGAATAAACTTTTTCCCAAAAACCTAGTAAATTTTTATTATAACAATATTTAATTCCGGTGCCATTTTAATATAATTCAGCAATAAATGTTTTGAACTCCCTCTCCGGACTGAATGTAGTTCATATTTCATTTTGATCCAAACTTCTCTGTTATCAAACACTAACACATCCACCACAGAAACCGACCAAATACAGAAATATGTGGTTACATATAGTCTGTCTTCTCTGAGGCCTCACCCACCTTCATTTGATTGTGGACGATGTATGAGAGCAACAGTGAAACTGAAACAATGTTTGTCGTTTACTACATTTTTTTATTTAGAGTAGTATTTTTTGCCAACCTTTTACAGACTATTATATACTCTGACTGAGTTCATAAATCAGCTTCGTCCGGTGTCCTGAAATGCTATCAATCTATATACAAATGGAAAATCATTTTATTTACTGAAAACTATCAAAATATTGTCCATATTATTCTTATCTATTTTTGTTTTTCACAGTTTCATTGTACTTTAGGCTTCAGGATATGCTGAAAATTCAAACAGGAAATAAAAACATCTACTCATTATAGAATTTTCAAAAAAAAAAAAAAAAAAATTAATCTTGTAATTTGCACTGAATTTGATTTCATGACTAAAAAAAACTCTTATATTATCATAAAAAAATTTAAAACAAGGGAAATATCGGGAAGTACGTGACTCTGACAATTGAAATTTTTTAACATTGTCTTCTCATAAATGCTGGTTGTATTATGAGAAAGGAAATATGCTTATATCTTTTAATAAATTTTAATATTATATCATGGTGATTGCTAAAATATCTTAAAATTTTCTGTAATAAATTTATTTTTATTTTGGAGTATGAGATGAGACAGCATTATATAAAAAAAATACCAATTCGAAAAAGACAGTATAGAAAATGTTTATTTAAAGGTTTTAATCAATGAAATATGCTTGCAAGCAATTAAGTTTTTTTCAGTAATTTTTGATTATTTTCGAAAACTTAACATTAAAATTTATTTGTCTATTATTTTAATTAGTCACAATAATTAAAGTTATAAACAGATTATGATGCAGAAGAAAATCTTATTATCAAGTTCATGTATAATTTTATAACATCTTATTATGAAACATTTTCTGGTGCAATTGCTCCAGGAGTATATCCCTAAAATAGACCATTGAAAATATTTTACGACTCCAAACGCTGTAAAACTGAAATAAATTTTAAATTTATATAATTCAAAATTTCAGTACATTCAGATTAACATATTCTTTAAAATTAATTACTATGGTAAAATTTTATTAATAACCACTAACTAGGTCTTTTGAGACCAAATTTTTATATGGTATCGTGGAACAAACCAGTTTAGAGAATCGTAATTTCAAATCTGGCATGAAATTTATTGTGAACTACCATAGAAATTTATAGTAATATTTATCTATTTTTAAAATTCTTTAGAAAAGTTATCAATCTTTAGATTATGAATTAGAAAGAAAAGTAATCATATTACGAGATTTTGTAGCACTGTGAGTACCCATCCCATCTTTGTCGGCCATCAATAACAAATTTCGGTTAATCCCTGTCCCAAATTGCACTAAAATATGAAGAGATGCGGTTGAGCACAGGTTTATTTTGAGTTCGAGTACAAAAATTGAAGGTGAATAGATCAATGGTTTATATTTATAATGCGTATGTAATTACGTAATTCTGGAAGAGAACAGAGTATTACGATGTATAAAGAAATTGGTTGAAAGTTGTAAAATTAAAGAATGGTAATGAAAATGGTTTTTAGATTACTAGAAAAGCTCGTCTATGTTAGAGACTTAAAATCTTATTACCGCAAATGTTCTGCCAACATGACAACGATAATAATAGAAAACAATAAATTCATTAAATTAATATTTTCATATTACTTTCTTCTAATTATGAAAAAATGCGACAATCAGTGTACGAACAAGGCAATGAATTGGATTCCTGTAATTATTAACAGAAAGGATAGAAGATCACATAGAAAAAGCTATGATAATTTTTGAATTATTAGTACCATAATATTTATATTGATTTCTGTCATTAAACGAATAGAAAACTCCAACAAAATTCATTTACACATCAATCTTGGATATTGTTTGAAAACTAAAAATCTCTTTAAAAATTAAATTAATTTTATTTTGACTATAGTTTTTTACTTAAATTCCTTTTAATTCTTTTCGAATTTATAAAAATATAAATATTTATATTGTATAATAAATAATATTTTCTTTTTATATATAAATTTATATCTCTGCTTTTGACAACTTTGTAAATGGTGTCAGTAATGCGTGAAAATGTTTTTATGTCCAGCAATAGAATTGGAAATTGACATCATATCTGCTTTATAATATTTAATACTCACACATATAATTAATATTATATATACATATAAAAGTATTCATATATAGTTGTTTATATATATATATACCTTTAAAAAAATATTATCATTATCCCAGGCACAGGACATGAACTATATTGTATATAAAACGTATATGGATATCTCAAAAATTGACTGGTTGTCTGACTGACCGATGTTTATAGACACATATATGTAATTTATATATATAATTTCACACTGATGGATAAAATTCTATTGTTGTCTCTACAGAAAATTACCATTTATATGGATTTTATTTTATTTGGATCCTTTTTCATCTATTGTTCCTGTGTGCACATGGCATATTATATTTTACGTTTAAAATTTATGTATAAATAAAATATAGATTTATTAATTCAACAAAAAAAAAAAAAATTATTATTTATATTTATTTTTGGTTTCATATTAAAGTTGAATATAATTAAAAATGCTTTTTTTATATATTGTGGATGCTGTTCATAACTCTTACTTATTGGGTTGACATGATAGATAAAGTTATAGCAATAATAATTGAACATTTCAATTTTAATATTATTGATAATATTATATGATAATTTATGGTAAAGTTCTGCTTTTTTTCAATTTTTTGTTTAATAATATTGATATTAAATATTAAAAATAATAATGTAGAACGTATTTATAAGTAATTTTATTAAAATTAGTCTAATTCGTTAGATTACTTATTATCTATTAAGGGAAATAAAGTGACCAGCGTTAAAAGTTTAATAAACAAACTTATAAGATGGAATTATAAGTTTGTTTATTAAACTGTATGGTAAAAATATTAAAGTTATATGATAATCGTGGTAACAGGATAAAATATCCAGTAAAAATTTTAACTATGGAAGATTTTAGTATTGGTAAAATTTAAATCTGGGCTTACACAAATTTAATATTTACTTTTCAAAACTATAATTAGTAGAAATAGTTTTTAGTTACGAATAACTTATTTATTAGTTACTTAGTTTTCCAACCATCAATTATTACGATTACCTATATCCTGTATATAAAAGTAATGGACGCGTAGAAGATGAAAAGTATAAAAACCAGCTATAAAAAATCTTAAAAATGTGTAGAAATGATAAGAAATCATCAATACTTTTTTAATTTTAAAGTATATTTTATCAAATAATTAAGAAATTCAAATATCCAGATCAAAGTTAAGTTATTTCAAATCCAAACAAATCTTAATACCGGATTTCACAGTGAGAGTTTCAGCTCAAGATTAACTAAATCAATTATGTGGCTTAATCCTGCAACTTAAACTTATTATAGTTTATCAATCAAAACTTGCTCTAAACTTACATAAACCAAAAAATCTGAATTGTTGGAATTTGTAAATTCATAAATAAATAAAAATATTAATTTGTAATATGGAGGCAAAGAAGAGTAATTTAGTAATTATACTAAAAATCTACCAATCCGCGGTTTAAGCTCTACCGATCCGCGGATCATTTAAAGCAAGGTTTATTCTTAAACTTCTACTGAGAAACCAAAAAATAAATTAAACCAAAGTTTAAGATCTGACAAAATCTTAAGCTCTCACTGTGAAATCAAGAATAATAGTCAAAACTCTGAAATACTTCTTAATTAATACGAGAAAAATTGAAAGTCGTCGGAAATTTGAATATTCGAGATTTGCCACTTTATGAACCGTATCTTTTATAGCATGTACCACAAAATCTAAATCGTATAAAAAGAGATGATTATGAAATATTGAAAATATGTTACGCAATTTCCAAAAATGCATTATAAAATGAAAACAAAGTCTGCAAATATATTTTGTAATTCGTTACTCTGCTGTATCATTTTGCACCATTGTAATGGAAGCTAATATTCAATGTTATAGTTAATAAGAATAAGATTACTAAATGTTAGATAATTCTAATAAATATTTAAGGTTTAAAGGATGGTATACCATACAATGAAATTTACAGAAAACTATCTTGCAATATAAATTCACCGTCAATTGGATTATGTAGTTTAAGTTTGAGTTGCAAATAAATTTATTAATCTTGAAAATTGAACTTTATGCACTGTTGCAATTTTGTGATTCCAAAATATTTTATCATGAAATAATTATTTCTAATTTATAATTTTATTAATTTATTGTAATTTACCTACATTTTATGTAAATTACATTTTACAATTGAAAATATATTTTGGACTTTTAAGGGCTTGCACGATTTTTTTTTTATTTAATGACCACTTGAACATGTCTATCAATCTTCAGCAGCATATAATATTCTCATAGTAATAAATTTCGAAAAAAAAAAAAAATAACTAAAAACAAAGGTAAAAATAAGAAAAAGAAAAAGTCATCAAATTTATTACAAATATTGAATGGTCACATACTTAAATAGATGTTTAAAAATAATAAATTTTTAGTTATTTCTTGCCACTGTTAAAAATATCGTTTTTGGATATTCAAAATAAATAATTTATAAATATAAAAATAGATTCATGAGAAAATAATTTATATAATTAAAAAATGACATCAACTTGAAATTTAAGTAATTCAAAGAAGTGGTAATAAAAATAAATAAATATTTTTGAGTATACAAGAAAATAGCTTTATTATTAAGCTATAGAAATATTGCACCATTATATTTAAATATTTGTTATAAAAAACTTACTCAAGTCAGGATTCAAGTTAAATTTATTTGAAAATTTTAAATAAGGTATATTAGTTTTGTTCTAAAATTCATATATATATTAAATTTGATTTGAAAGTATATTTTGATATTTCAATTAAGGCTTGCAGGTAATATCAACGCAAAAGCTGGAAATATAAATCATAAACAGTAAAAACTCAGAATTCTAAGTTTACGAAAAGAATTTGCAAAAATTGTATGAACTGATTGCATTAAATCATGTTATACCCAATAAATTTAGTTTACCATTTCCACAGATAGTTCCTTTTATGGCACCATAAGTTTCCCTTACTCAAAATCACTAATAGAAATTGTCCAAATAATTAAGAAAGGTTAGTAAAATTGTAATGTATTTTCATTATAGCAACAAACCGGACACAAATATATTTAATTTATGTTTGAAATATTTCATTGAAAACCCTTTTTTTTTGGGGCCAGGATTTGTGATTTTGGAATATATTTTAACCATAGCATGATAACTTTTGCATTGAATTAGATTGAATTGATGAAATATTAGTAAATGATTATTAATAAATTATTGTTAATAAAATACTTTCTCCACTAGGTATTTTAAGCAAGTGAAATTTTTCTCCTTAAATTATTAAAACAATATTTCGGAAAATACTAAATAATAAGAGGTACTGACAAACTGGACAGATCATATATTTGAACCTATAGTTCCACACTTAATTAATTTGCAAGTTTAGAATTAAAATATTCGAGCTGGTGCTGTTAAAAAAAAATTACAAAATTCCATTACTAAAATGAATATTTTTGATTGATTTATATGATCTGATTTAAAGATAAAGAAAGCAATTAGTATCCTTTTTTATACCTTTTTTCATTTTATATTATCCATTCCCTTTCCGATATAAATTGAATATACTTTGTACGTAATAGAAATAAAATTTATATATTTATTTTATAACTACAATATAGAATTATGAAAAAAAAAATCTGGGAATTTTTTTAATTCCAAAGGATTACAGAGCTGCCTCTAATCACCGATTAATTTAATCGTAGGTTTAACCTGGAATATTGTACACGTGTGTCAGTCGTGTGCCTCAAATATGAACACTTAAAATAACAACACAAACAGCAATCAAATTTCGTAGTCGTATTCTTATTTGTTTTCCCTCTGTCTGTCTCTCTAATGCTGATATTATTAAATATATTTGATTTTTAGAGCGGCTCGAATGTTTGTTCTGTCAAAAAAAAAAATTCAAAATATACAAATAAATATTATAGATTGGGTTAAGGGGTAGGTGGCTAACAATGGCTTTGTAATTGTAGTAATAAAGAAAGGGGATGATGATAATTTGTATATTATTATTATTTTACAAATATTATAATTTTTTTTTTTCAAAATGATGTGACGCATATGATTTCTTTGTATAATTAATTTGCATTCGTTATGTTTGTTATTACAAAATATTATGATGCTATTAGAATTAATGAGTTTTTGATTGTGCAGAATATTGGAATAAAAATTTGAAAAATAAAATGTAAATTGAGTTAAGATGAATATTTATTAATTATTGAAATTTGATTTTAAACAAGTGAATATCAAAAAAAAATGATTGTTTAGCCAAAATTGTTCGGCATTTGATATATGACAATTTGATTATAACAAAATCAAATTGTTATATATCAAATGCCGCAAAACTTTGCTAAAAGCTTTGTCATTCATTACTTTTCGTGAGGAGACGTACCCAACGCAATAAATAGATTTTCTCTTTTATGAATACAATTCGGGCTTAAAAAATTGTCTCCATACTCCATTAACGTAAATGAGACCAACAATTTTGAGTAAAATCTTCTATTGGATATGATTCATGATTTTACACCATTTTGGCTTAATACGCTGCTCTGCGATTTCCCAGATCAACCACTCGCGAGGTTTAACGCGAGCATCTACAATTGTCTGCTAATCACCGACGTAAGAAGGATGTGCAATAACCAGAGAAATTGGAGCAACTACGAGTATAAGATTTTGCTAAAGATATTTCCTTATTTCGTATTTTCAAAGTTTTCATAAATTCCAGAACATTTTAGTAGAAATTCGTCTGAATAATCTGAATAACAAGAAACGAGGAAAGAAACTATCAAATATAAAATAGAAACTCTAAAATGATTAACTAACTAGAGTGTCTGTTGAGGGCTTAAACCTTTCTGGGATTATTATCTCATCCGGAAAATTTTATATAATTCTTTAATTTATTTTTGTATTAAATGCATCCAAGAATATTAAATTATATTATATTTAATTCTCTTCAAAAACCTTCATTAACCTAATTAAAATATTACATTCCATTAATTTAAAAATATAATTAGCGCCGAATATTATAATTATAAAACTTACACTTAACAATTCTTATTATATTCATATTGCTACAAAATAAAATTTATTAATTTATATTTATCATTTGGAAGTCATTTTTTTTATCTATATTTTCATTTTCATGCAAAAAAAAATATCTACCCGAAATTTATATTCATGATTATTTATATTAATTTAAATCATAAAAAGAAAGATGAAAAAATCTTATGCTTAACATAAAACACCCTTTCGAGTACATCTATAGATATAATTTTCATCGCGATGTTAAGGGTTGATATACACAGCATTTTTTCTTTTTAAGTATATTTTCTTGAAATTTTGTTTTAAATATAAACGCCCTTTTTCTTATAAGTCCATAAAAATCATCATTTTTCATTTGAATATGGAAAATTTCTATCAAAAATCATATGAATTTTTATTTACATTTTATGCAAATTTTAAGGTTTTGTAAAATTTATTTAAAATAAAAGAATTATGATAAATAAGAAAATTATTTTGATTTCTTATAATAGAATTTGTAAAGAAATACTGACGTAAATTATAAGAATAATCTTAGTGTGAGGTTTCCGCGGAGTATATATAAGGGTTGTTAAAGCATGATACTTCCTACCCACACCTGTCAATTATTGTCCAACATTATATATGAGAGCTCAAATAATTCCGGAAGGCTGTTTCAGAAATTCATTCACTAAGTATAGATCAACCTGTCTATGGCAATAGCTACTTCTTTATCTGAATGAACTTTACTTTTAGCATACTTCTGATAATATTTTAATGATCCCTGATTGGCTATAAAAGACAAATTATTGCACAAAACTCGATTTTTGTAAATGTGAGTACATTTTTTTAAAGTCTATAACCTATTTCTGCTGACGAATAACTTAGATATTCGTTCCAAAGTATTAAGATTTAAATTCCTTTCCTATTGATTGCTTCATTGCTTCCATATTAGATAGCTTAATAATTAAATTTATACCTCTTTATCAAAATAACAATAATTATTATTAAATTCTTTTAGAAACTGAAGTATACTATATTAAATTATTATGATGCGTTTAATATATATTTTTTTTAAAATGCACACACACGACGTGAAATTAACTTGTCAAAGAAGAACAAAATATTTATGTTCAAGAGGATTTCTTTAAGATTCCTTGGCCAAATAACTTTTTTGTCACTAATTGACGCAAATTATAAAATGGTATACAAAAGAAAATTTTCATTGTAAACTTATAACTATCATTATAAATATATAATTTTAAAAAGAAATATAAATAAACGTGTTTTGGCATTATGGTATGAAGTTTCTTGTCTGTAACTTTTATATTAAACATTTAAAATATAGGTGGTCTTTGAATTGAAACTTCCCTTTAAGTATGACTTTGCATAAATCAAATTTTTTTAAAAATATGTTTTTAATCAAAACCTGTCATCAGCTTGTTAAATATGAAAATATCAGTAATATAAGGTGTTGAGTTTTATAATCATTGTGTATATTTATACATACAAAATAGTATTAAGGTTGTTTTCAAATTGTAGTAGTTCTACTCGTAATTTGATATTACGATATAAGTTATTTTTTTTTTACATAAATTTAAAAAGTAATATAAAGTAAGGCATTTAATTTTGTAAGTTCATCTATTTTGAGGTATAGTTAAAACAGTTGCTATCAAAGAAACTCCATAGAAAGGCAAAGCAAAGCTTCTCTTATATTGCGTTTGGTAAAAAAAGTTCAAATACAATTAACATATACTTTTATTAATTAATCCACAAGAGTGTTAATCATTTTATGAATTAATTAACAAATCTAAATGATTTCCTTTACTACAGTATAAATTCTTTGATTCATATTATCGATCTACTACAAATTCTCTCATTTCTTTTTATTCTACCAAATACTATTATATAATTAAGAAATAAAACTTTAATTACAACTTCAATATTAATAAATTATCCACTATTTTAACTCCACTCGGATCAATATACACGGTAACTCCTTTTCAAAGTTCATATTTAACATTTACCTGTGATTTTTTATTTAAATTTATTAGGAATTTTATATTTTGTATTTATAGATAGAATTTTTGTTACTTTATTTTCAAAATTAAATTTGATTTGTATAGGTAGATACATAAAAAATGTGTTGTGTATCTGTACGTTGAGTACAATCCTCTTAAATCTTATAAATATATATAACATATTTTTGATATCTTCTCTGTTATTTGATAGGTGGGGTATTATTAACGTGTCAATAATGATGATGGTGTCCAATAATACTAATGGCTCAAAGTATTATAATAAAATTTATGTTAGTATATAAATATTAAATATATATATATAATTATAAAATGTTTATTATTATTTATTTATTTTGATAACTCTTTTAAATCAGGAATCATAACAGACTGTTTCTTAATTCGTAATATTTTGATAACGGGCTGTTGTTATTGCGTTTTAAACGATTTTTTGACTAATTTCTAAAGTATTTTTTGTTTGAAAATTATGTTTTTATTTATTTATTTTGAATAGAAATAAAATCATTATATAATTTTAATGAATTAATTATTTTCTATTAATTATATACAAAAATTAATGCTTCCTATTTCGCTGCCTATTCACTTCTATTTATTAGCAATCACACTTTCAAATTTAAATGAATATTTGACATATATCTAGTTTTGAGTGAAAAACCGAAATTGCATACACGATTGCTCGAGAATTATAAATAAGGAAGAATGCGGTTTGTCCAGAAAATCCCACTAAAATGCCATTACCGCCATAAATGTTAGTGACTTGATAAACCGCCAAAACAAGTTTTAGAATATTGCGATAAACTTTAAATATTTGAAAGGAATTGTATATTCTCTGCTTCCCAGGCCATACTGATCGTATCTAGTTTGGGTAAAACATAATACTTTAACTGACAGTGTATTCTTGGTTAACTAAATGAATTCGAAATGAATAGAAAATTTAAATTTATTTCAATATTTATAATTTATTATTTTCTGGCATTTATATATAAATTTGACAATTTTTCGTTATTTCTTTTTTTTATTATATATATATTTGTATTTGCAATGAAACTAAACAAAAAAAAAATTATTTAAATATATGTTATTAATCCTATAATAATGAATAATATCCGTTTACATTTTGCATATTAATAATTAATTAATTTTACCACTATTTTTAATTATATAATATTTATATATATTTTTTTTTATATATATCCTTAATAACCATTTTTAAATTAATTTTGTGTTTTTTTTGTTTTAATTTTTTTTTTTACAAATCTATAAAATAATGAAATAAACTAAAATTAAAGATGGTTTTTCAATAGAATCTTATCAGCTGCTGGTATGGCTACGTTATTTTTTAACTAATCAAAAGGCAGAAAATGTCATCCTAGTAAACTATATATAAAAATTACTCTAGTAAGTCGTACTCTAAGACTATGCGCGGCTATTGTACCTTCAAATTGATTCAAACTACATTTGACATTTGTCTTTCGCTTAATTTTTTTTTTTCGTTTATTTGAAAATATATTATTAATGTTAAAAGGTTTTCTAATATTTTGTTTTAATTTTTACAATGACAATATATAAGCAAACACTTTGACATCTAGTAGAGTTATACAAATTTTCAATTTACCTAAAACATGTCCTCTGGTGCCATTTATCAAATACAAAATATACATAAAATTTTGGAGAAGCATTTCTGCTGTCAAAAGTATGAATACAATAACTACGCAAGTTTAGTAATTAAATGAAGATGGATAATAAAAAATGGAAGTCGAAATAGTTATACGAATGTAGTTAAATTTAAAATGATTACACAAACCAAAACAGTTGACGACTATCTGAAAATCGTATCGGCTAACGCAACAGACTCTACTGAAAATCCATCTTTAATTATATTTAATTGTAACTGGGCTTAAAAGTACATTTTGATGTTTTACAATATTTTTTTTTTATTTTTTTATTTTTTATATTTTTTTTTTATAAATAAATAAGAATTATTAGATTTTCAATTTAATTTAAGCTAAAATCATATTAAATTAACAACACTATTAATCATTTTAAGAAAGAAAAAAAATATACAATTATAATTTTTTTTTTTAAATTTAATTTATTATTTTTTATTCTTTATTTTTACTTACTTCTAAATTTTTACTATTTTACAATTAATTTATTTAATAAACATTACATTTTCTTTTGTTAAATATTTTACAAGAAACTCGTTCATTTTTCATATTCAATTTATTTTGTTAATGAAAATGGTTTGGTTTTTAAAGTATAATAATATTATTCTAATACAAATTTTGTTAGTTAAATTTTTCACTATAGAGGCCCTTCCTGTCATTTATTTTCGTATGTTTACGTTTCGTATTTTCAATTTATCGTATTTTTCATGTTTAAACTATGGCTAAAGGCTCAATCTCGCACTGAGAACACCTTTCATTTCATTTATATTCGTTATTTACATTTCGTATACATATTTAATTTTTCGTATTTTTTACAGCCAGTAAAATAATCATATTTTACATATTGATATTGACGTGAAAGAAGTATAGTTATTAATTTTTATTATATTTGAAATTTTTTACTCTTTATTAATTATTGGATTTTCAATTAAATCTAATTTTTTTACTAACAAATATCACAATGACAACATACACTAACAGTTTGACGTCTTATAACAAATACGAAAAAAAAAACATTCTCTGTGACGTTATTCTGGCGATCTGGTTATTAAAAATTGATGAAAGATTTTTCACGGATTATACCAGTTTTTATGTATAAAAAACTAGTATCAACTGTCAAAATTTTCCATTTTCCAATTCAATAGATTGTTAGAATATGGTGTGGTGACTGACAGTAAGAGCATATATTGTTAAATACGTAATTTTATTGCAATTTTTCATAATCTGCCAAAAATTTGCAAATCAAAAATACGAAAAATTGAAATACGAAGATTTAATAAATTTACGAAGAATGAAGTGAAAGCTGGTACTCTGTACTATGAATTAAAATTTAAATATTTATATATTTTTGTTTTTACAGATTTTGCGTTTCTTTCATGTTTTTCTATGTTTTAATAATTCAAAAAATTTCTACATTATTTTTATATTTACATTGTACAGATTTGTAAACTATAAATAAATAAAGTAAATCAAATTTAAAATTTATTTTTAGTACGTAAATTTAACGTTTCCTTTGGAAAATCTTTATTATCAATCGCCGTTTTCTATTTTTTCTCTAGAAAGTATTATCGATTGTAATAAATATTTCAAATCAATAATCCTTTTTTTTTTTAAAATAAAAATCAATAATTTGAAAATTATATTTGAATTAGAGTCCTTGATGTATTTCACAAAAGTTTTTCTTCTCCAGAACAAATCAAAAATTAATTTTCATTAACATGAATTTTTTTTGATAAAATATTATTTTATTAATTTTATTTATAACAAAATCGGATTTGTAAAACATAAATTTTTTGATTGGTACTTCAGACTTAATGACCCAATTAAAATAATAATAAAAACAAAAACTATACCGTGATTAAAATTGATTTAAAAATGTGTACATTATCTTGAAAGTTTTAAAATAGTTCATGTTTCCTATAGCAAAAGCAAATTAATATTACAGAAATTTGTGTAGTAAAATTGACAAATTATGATTCCAAATAATTGAATGATCTTTTGGTTTATCTTATTTATGCAGAAGATTCTCGACGCACGTATTAATTCAAATTATTGAAAATAATTAATTGTAATAAAATTTGTATTAATATATCTGAAAATTTCATGGCGTTTATCATTTCTGTTCAATATTGTATAAAAATTTGGATACAATTTTGAAAATTTTGGTATTTTACGTTTAAAATGAGAAAATATTAAATGTCATAAATAAAATGTCACTCAATTCTGCAATTCTATTTCAGAAATTTCTATTAATTTTCAATTCTATAAGAACATTTATTGTTACTCAATAACTCCTCGTAAAATAATTAAATTCCGATTTTTCAATAGAAATTTAATTTCTGTGCTTAAAACCTACACTGCACCGGAACTTAATTTGACGCTGAGTTATAAAATAGCGTGGAAAATCAAGTACTGTGAAGGAAAATTAGTCAGTTGATTTAAATTGGCTTTTATTTTAAGTGTTTTAAAAATATTTTTGAAATATTTATACTCTAATGCTCTGGTTCGATTTTGATACTTATCTATTGATTTTTTCATTATAAAGGTTAACTTTATTGTTTATATAGTCAACCTTGGCCGCATGGTTATACATACTTATCTAAAGATTTATATTGCACAGACAATCCGATGAGTAATTTAAACCGTAGTTTAAGCTATTGCATCATAATTAGTTGAAAAATGCATTATAATTGTATCACAAATGTATTAAAAAGTCTGGAATGTAAAGTCTAACTAGGATGTAAAGAAAATTTAAAAAATGAATAATTTTCTGTAATTTATAATTTTCCTTTTACAAGATATTAACTTATAAGTGTTTTTTGAATAAATAGAAGTAAAGCTGCTTTTTTTATGGGCAACAATTTTATTTATAACGTAATTGTTTCAAGAAATAATTCAATTAAAATTGAGACATCCACAATTTCGTCAGTATGATCCTTTTATTTTATTAAATAATTATAAATATTTATAAAATTAAAGAAAAGATTTTTACTAAAAATTAAATTATAAATTATTTTGGAGAAGAAAAACTGAAATTTTCATTATTAACTTTTTTTTATTTGGATTTTTTTTTTTTTGTACTTTCTCAACATCATAATTTCTATATAAAAATATGCATAAAAGAGATTTAATTATAAAATGACCGCATATCCTTTTAAAATACTCATATATATAAATTTATATAATTGTATTTGAATGAATTATGGCTGATGGTATTTTTATTGGTACTGTTTTTTTTTTATTATATCTGTTATCCAATTATTTGCACTATTCTGCATAATAATTGAATATAATTTATTTATATATTTTGTTTATTACCATGCTCTGCCTTGTAGAGGTAAATATCCGCCACATTGTTGCTGATGACTATTACCCATAAAATTATTCTGATTTCGATAAGCCATTGCCAGACTATTTGACATTAATGAATTATTGCAGGGTTGTTGTAACATTTGGGCATTATGTCCAGCACTATTATAACTAGATAATAGTGTTGATGATGTGTCTGGTGAATGTGTGTGTGGTGCTTCAGCACCCGTTAATATATTATTACCACTCGTTACATTACCGGCACCACCTACTTGCTGTTGTTGTTGTTGTTGTTGCTGCTGTTGTTGTTGTTGTGATGTTGAATTTGAATTACCAGAACATGGTTTGCCATCTTTAACTAAAACTGGTACTGCAACACGTCTCGGTGAACTAGCGGACTGTAAAAATAAAATAAATTAAATGAAATGAAAAAAATTGTTAAATTAAATTGAAATATTTAAATTAAATGTAAAGATAAAAAAATATGTATATTTATTACTAGTTTAATGTCGACGAAAAACCATCTCGACTATATAAATATTATTATAGCAGTTACAATAAATCGATTATTAAATTTTTACCAGAACAACGGAATAAATAATTTACTATGAGGACTTCATAGCAAAAATAAAGTTATGTATAGATACATTGCTAGATTCAAGGAAAATGTTTTTGATGCAATTAAACAAATTTTTAAAGACTGTTTTTTCATTACAGGATTTAATTAATGATATTTTACTGATATGGTTTATTATAATAAACCAATTGAATGCAGTGATTTGAACATAGTTTAATTGCCTTACCCTTTAAATTTAAACTATTTTAAGAAATATTACAGATTTTAATACGTAAATTTCATTATATTAAACATTTTTTTAAAAACATAATTCGTTTCAAAACTTGTTTAAAGAAAAATATAGTTAGTTCCAAAACTTGACAGTATAATTATTTGTCTTTCAAAGTTTTTGATGCTAATATACAAATTTAACTTGTACAAAATTTGTGGTCAAGCAAGACTGATGAAATATGTAGAAAAGAATGTACATAAATTAGATAGATTATGAAATCAGTATTTTTCTTTATGGAATTAATTGATGTCTTTATCAATTAATTTGGGAATCTATTATCTAAATTTAAAAATAAATCTCAATTTAATATTCTTATGCTAATTTAATAATTAAATAAAAATAGAAAATAAGAAGAACACGCGTTGGCAGAGATAATAGAATAAGGATTTCAAGAATTAATAAATATTAAAAATATAAATTGTATATTCATTTTTATAAATATCTTAAAGTTAGCTATTCGTGCTCTGTACATTTTATAAAGTTATATACAAGTTAAAATACTATAATTGATTTATAATATGATATAGCTTTGCAAGTTCGGCTTAACTTATTTTCTGGTTTCTCAATTCAAGCTTAAAGACAAGATGTTTCATATTCACAATAATTAGCATTTTTTGGTTTCCCTGGCCCAAATTATATGATTGAGAAACAATTTGAGCTTAACTTGCAGGCATAGTTAAAATTGCAGTCTTAAGACACAAAATCGGTTTAGTTAAGCTTGAAGCTCTGTAAAAAACAGACATAAGAATTACATTTAAAATTCAATTTTTGTCCGTGCTAATGAGTTTATTTTTTTAAATTATTATGTTAACATAGTAAAGTTTTGTTTCTAAATTTAAACTGTATGTAAATTACTTATTTGAAAACTAAAAAGATTCAAAAACAGAAAATTTCGTTATTATAAAATATAATGTTTGAGATAACTGTATTCAGCATAGGTTGAATTGTACGTAAAGGAACGAAGCATTAAAAACTGATCTTACTACCTAATGAAAATTTGAATAAAATAGTATTATTTTTTATTGCTATATCATTAGGTTCATATTTTATCAAATTCCTTAATTTGTTAAAGTAATAATTACCATGAGCGATATCTATTAGTAAAATATAATTATTATTCTACTTTTGAATTTATTTTAAAAATTATTATTTATTTTTTTTTAAATATAATTTTATCATATTTGTTCATAAAACCTTCAGTTAAAGTTAACATATCATTCACAATTGCCTTATTCATATAAAAATAACATAACAACTTTGCGATAAAATTTATAATTAAATAATTAAGTTTACAATATAAAACAAAAATAATTTTTTTTTATATAAATATCTTACCTGATTCTGTTGATTCTGTTCAGCCATTGCTTTTTCTTTAGCCTGTCTTTTACACTTGTATCTATGATTCTGGAACCATATTTTTACCTGTAAGCCAACATAAAAATATATGATTACTTATCATTCTTATTCATAAGAACTCTTTATTAGAACATTAAATTCAAATAAAAATTATGTTTTTTTTTTTAAATATTCTTTAAAATTTATAAATTTGTTTAAAAGGAAACAAAAACAAAAAAAAAATCTTATGTCCCATAACTATGTATACATACATATTATACATAAAGAAATATATTCTATATTGTATTTGGATTCGTTATGAATCTTAAGTGCTTATATTAGGGCTTTAAATTTCAAAAAGGTTCCACAAAGTCTCCATTTTCATAATTCATTCCATTTTTATATACATTTTAGTATAATGTTATTTCGAATTTTATATATATATATGATGCACAACATATACATAAAAGGTAACGAACATAAAAAATTTAAATAAAATTATATATATATATTTATATGAATGTCCCAGACAAGCCGTCAGATTTTACATATACTATGTAGACATTATCATTATCTAGAATTTAGTGATGATAAGTAAAATTGTTTTAGTTCTTGGTTGAGCTATTGCAGTAGTGGTTAGATAAAAGTTACCGATCCTGATAATTTGATATTTTAATATTATGAACTAATAATTATTTCGATATTAATAGTAAATTACAAATTTCAACCAGTGGCAGACCAATGATCTCAAATTTTAGATGGAATAATTTTAATTGTATTTAAATTATTGTGGCAAATGCATTGCCTGGAACTTTATATCATTCTAGATACTCCTAACTTAAAACGATCCTCCGTAGTTTAACAAACCCTATGCTCTATCTATACCAAATTCAAAATATGGACAAGATATAATTATAAATGGCTGGCGTTGTGGTGGAAACAAAAAGATATTATATATTATATATTTTTTTTTAAATTTACTAGAATTTTACGGTCGAACCCTTAGTTCTTTGCACTGAGCTGTCGCTGGCGTGAAAATGTTTTCCAATGGTCAAATCACAAAGATGCAATTATAATTACTTATTAAATACATATAAGTAAATTGAATCTTTGTGATTTACTTAAGGTGAAACTTAAAGTGATATATATATATTTAGCATTGGAATTCAATTCGTGACAATGCTTCACAGTACAGCATTGTATACAATCACTACGCCACCGCCGATATTTCTATTACGATTTTTTTTAACTATAATTATTCAAGAGATGTGACACTTACATTATTTCAAAAATATTAATTTAAAAGATTTCATTTTCATAAATTTTCTTATAATTTGTAAGTGGTAAATTTTATTTGGCCATTAGGGTATAAATAGATATTTGCAAAACATAGAAATAATATCTATAAAGATTATATGACTAATTTTCATACTTATTTCTATACAGAATATATTTCTATATCACATCATAATGTTTACGAAAGTTTTTGTCTTCACAAAAAGCATTGAAAACCGGAGCATAAAAGTATATAGTAGTCAAGTATGTGTTACATATTATAGCCCTCTAGCGGCTTTCTATAGTATGATGCATTTATATATGATATTTTATGGGATGCAACAAAAATGCATATTATATTCGTACATCTATATCTAAAAACCACTCATTTTAAATTTTTTGTATATAAATTTTTTTTTTTTTTTTGTATTATGTATTATTAAATGAAATTTGTTTTTGCTCTTTTTGACATTCAGCATAATTCATATAATTTTTTTTTATGTATCATTCATCAAGGTAAGCATTTATAAAAAAAATTAACGTTAAGGTATATAATTCAAAGAGTCCTTCTTACAGGTTCTATCGCTGTCGTATATGTATCTCTTTATTGGCATTTTGCATAAACAGTATAACTTTAAAAAAAAAAAGAAAATTTATATAAAAAATGATATTCATAAAAAGTAGACAAAATTAAGTTTGTATTTTTTTCTAACAAACAGCAACAATAACAACAACAAAAAAAAAAAAGGACGTGAACATGAGAAGACTTTTAAGACCACTTCTCGGCTGGTAAGTTTGATTTGAATAGATAAAGGACCACTTTTCTATTATATTATATAAAAGACATATATTTTCTCTGATTAGAATTAGTTCTCTAATATAAATGCCTGAATTTTTTTTTTGTTTGAAAAGTGATGAAGGATATTTTTATCTGTATTGTATATATAGTGTTTTTGTGGACACATATCATACTTTTAATAATGTGTCCTTAATTTCAGTTAATTTAATTTAAATATTTTTTTTAGTTTAGTATTTGTTTTAAAGTTTATATAAAAATTATTAAATATTACTTTTATATATGTAATATAATTTAATTTGAGACTGAGGAATATGAAATTAGGTAAGAAAATTTAATATTTAATATTATTTGCAATGGATTGTTATAAAAACATAATTTTTTTAAATATTTCTGTAAGAAATAATAATTAATATGCAGAAGTAGTTTTAAAAGTCTTCTCATGTTCACGTCCCTTTTTATGGGAGGCCAAGGCTCTTGATGGGCTGTAGTGCTATGGAGTAAGTAAGTAAACAATTTAAAATAAATCTGTATTATACCATTTGTTGTAAGACATATAGAAACAGTGTTACTCATTCAATAACATCTATAATTATGTAAAATGATAAATACAATTAATTAATAATTAATAGAATTAAAATAAAATGGATTGAAATATACCAAATGAAGAAAAATTTAAAATAATTAATAATAATATTATTAATAATGATGAATTATTTATAAAAAATTTATACATAATTCTTAAATATATATTATAGTTTTAAGTATTTTGTTATTGTAATTGCTATGAAATAAATTCGAATTATAGACTTTACTTTAATAATATCCTTCGTAATATAGCCGTCACTTTACACAAAAATCGTTTTGAGTCATATTTTCATTTGCAATGCATCCGTTTTCCAACTTGTAGTCATAAATTTTAGCTTTCCTTAAAAACATTTATTATCATAAAGTTGTGAGCTCTATACCCAACCCCAAACCAGAATGATTAGTACCATCAATTAATTTCTACTTTGGGTCAGGAGAGTGGACCAATTATACCACCGGACTCTGCGTGGTCAGAACCTGCTTTGTATTAGTGCGTATACCACTGACAGGTATAATTGAAGCTTGATCCCTAGGGACTAAAGTGTATCAAATACACTCCATTCTCCTGGGGACAGTGATTATGATTTATATAATATTTTGTCAATTTTGTTATTAAAAGAATTAATTGGGAAATATAATTTAAAATTAATAAATTGGCATTCATTACTTCATTAATTGGTGACATTATTAATCTAAATTTATATAGTTTAATATTTTTGAAAAATAAGTAATCATAAATATTTTAATGTCAAGAAGCTATAAATAAATAATATTTTATGGAATATATTTCATTTTTATTTGGATGGAAAGAGTCCATCTTAAAGTAGCAATAAATAATCTACTCAATTGAAGATGAAATTATAATAATTTTGAATACATACAACAGAAACAATGAATATGTAATTATTTCCAATTCCCATATTCGTCGACAGGACAAACTTAGAAATTAATAAGATTTATTATAACACAAATTGCATAATTAGAATTTCTAGTGTTGAATATTTCTCAACTAAAATGCAAATAATTTTTGATTTAGTATAAAGTGATACAAAAAAATACAACGAGACATTTTTTTTCAGATAGTATTATGAAAATATCCGAAAAAATTATTCCGTCGGAAAATCAGAATTTTATAACTAATCGTCGTAATTCTTTAAATCTTTAGATTTTATTTCTTGTATATTTAGACAATTTTGTACTGTCCATCATTTATTGCTAACGTGTTATTCATTTGTTATCGAATGGCTAGAAATTACAAAATCTTAAGATTTTCGTTAATGAGTTTGAAAACTAAAAGTCTCTTATTTTTACTCCAATGTCCTCGGAATCCTTGGTACTTTATAAAGTTTTAATTTTTATAATAAATAATTACTCTTACTAAAAATATTTAAAAGAAATATAAAAAGTACTCCGATTACAGATTGACAATTCATAACTATTCCAAGTCACATTTCATAACTATATATTAAAAAAGAAATTGATAAAATAGGTTTTTGCCGTCGCAAGATACAAAACTCGCCTTTAAGATCTGAAAAAAGTTTAACCTTTTTTTTAAATTATACAGATTGAGTTCATAGTAATAGTAATACCGACGGAATTCATATTACGTGTAAGAATTTGTATGGAAAAAATGATTCTATAACCGCAAAAAATAATATTTAACATTATTAAAAAATACTTTTAAAATTTGCAATAAAAACTTAAATAACAAAATTAACAAAATCATTACTTATACAATTTTTGTTTTGACATATAACCGCCATTATGAATTTCATCATCATCGCATATAAAATTTAATATAATATTCGATATTTTTTTTATTTTTTTTTTATTTTAATAATGGCCACTTTTGAAAAATATATTTTCTGATATATTGGCAAATATAAATAAATTGCAAAATATATTCTGCAAATGTCTGTAAAGCAATATAAAATTAACAAAAAAAAAAAAATTATATTGCAAACGGCAGAGGATACAACAAAAAACCCACCAAAATATTTTTATTTTATTTTTGGTATTATTATATGGTCTTTTTAATAAATCCTTTTCTACCACCACAACATAATGTTGAACAACATATACAATAAAAAAAAAAACATATTTTTTTTCGAGATCAGTTCAATTCTCTACCATTATATTATATATAAAAAAAAATATATTAATCGAGATGAATTCAATTCTGTATCATCATAATATAGAGTTATGAAAAGTACTTGAAAAATCCGTATATCCCAGCTGAAAATTACAATAAAAATATTTTTTTTTTAAATTTCAAATACCAAAAAAAAGGAAAAAAAGAAAATATCAGAAAAATAGGAAAACTATACATAAACGATCAATAATAATAAAATTTAAGTTGGTATCATTGAGAAAAAAAAAACCAATGCCAAAAAAATATCCTTTTTAAAATGACACATAAATGCGATATTGAACATTACAAAATGTATTTATATATATTTTTTATGTGAACAAAAAATCATAGTACCAGATAAAAAATTGCATTGTCAGGTAAATAAATAAAAAAAAAAGAAATTAAATAAAATTGAAAAATAAATGAAATTATTGCACCAGGTTTGCAGTGTGGCCACTTAAGCTCATCATAAATTCTCCTAGAAAAAATTGTAAAAGAAATTAAAGGATGTGTACATAATCTATGAGATTTATATGCTATTATAATGGAGAAGTGTGCAAATTTTAAGTACCTTTAGCATATTTTGTATAATAAAAAAGAATTTTACAATCTTTATTACAATCATTTTTTTTTTACTATAGTTAATTTGATTTAAAAGACAGCCTGACAGAAAAGTTATATTTATATTTGGCTTTGATATGACGGAAAATTCATTAATCAAAAATCTTAAGATTCGTCAAAGAAATAGGATTATTCCAAGATTAGCGAACATATACTGTTAGGTTTTTCATATATGGTGAAATAGTGGCGTAGAATTTTGTGATAACGAAACCACGAAATATCTTGGAGGAAGCCAATTATCAATTTTGCCTCATTGTATAAAAATTTAGTAGTATTTATTAGGCACAGCAATTAACCTACCATTTCCTAACAAAATTAAATTACATATGATTGAGTATGATTTTGTTTATTCTTACAAATTCTAATTCTGAAATATCCGAATAATATGGTAATGCCCTTATATAAGTGATAATCAGAGAAAAGATAAGATAAGTGATAATCAGAAAACATATGCTGAACTGCAACATTTATAAAGTTTGTCCAAAACTAATTAAATAATGATTCACTTAGATATGGTATTACTCTTAAATTAGGAACTAAAAGTGTGAAGAATGTTTGAGATGTTAGAATTCATCAAACAATTGCTTTGTAATATATAAAAAAACTATGTTTTTATTTGAATAATGATGAGTTATACTACACTATTCATTATTATACAAACAAACTATACAAGTAAATGCATCGCTTCTCGGTTTGGTTAACAGAAATATTCTTAGTTGGTTTGTCTTTACAAAGTGATAATCCAACGACTGTGCTGCCTCAAGAATTGTATTGATTTGAATTGAAAATACAAGCTTAGAACAGACATATGTAATCTTTAATGAATATTTTCCGAAAGGATGTAGAAATGATGCTAAATAGCACTAGATACGCAAGAGTTTTTGGAAAAGTTCATTAGTAATTTATAAGTGCCAATAAAGTAAGTAAATATTTTGATAGTTGAAATATACAAATCATAATTTTATTACCTGAACTATAAATAGTTCTAAATTGATTGGCTTACAAATAATTTTCTACTATAGCAATAATTTATTTACCGAAAACCTCATCTAAACAAACTCCATATTTTTTATATTATATATGACATCTTATTCCAATTTGAGTTAAATTAATAAGATTTTCATAAATTTTAAATGAATATTATTTAAGAAGGTGTGAAAATATTTAATCCTAATTTAACAGATTTAATATCAATATGTTTTTTTTTTTCTATATTAATTTTACAAAAAAATATTTCAAAAAAAAAAATGTAATTTTTATTATAACCCGCAAAACCATTTTCTTTTATATTGTGTTTTATTTCTTTACGCCTTAATAACTTTTAGTGAATTAGATGAAAAACATAATAATTCCTATATCTTATTAGATAAAATTATTTTTCTATATACCCTCATTTTGTACAAAGAAGTCATACCACTTGTTATTTTAATGATGCGTAAATCCATGCTCTCCAGAATAAAAACTATTTACAAGAATTGAATAATGGTAAAAAAAAAAAAAAATTATAGTATATTTAAGGAATTGTATTTTTATTCTATCGGTTAAATTTCCAGCCCCTAATTGCCTATGTCAGAGAGAGAGTTTATAAAAAAAAACCAGTAGCTTGTTTTTTTAATGTTGCAAAAACACTAACCCTATTCGAATTTTGTTGGTTTGTAGATGTTTTATAGATTTCAAATGCATCCCTCTACATAATTCATATATATATACAAAAAAAAACACACAAGCTAAATAAGGAATTGAAAAACATTCTTAGCTTCAGGGTAATTGTTGTGTTAGTGTCATTACAATAGATTTTGGTTTCGAGATCCTTTTTTATATCTAATTTACACCCTAATTTTATAAATATATATTACTTTATATATATAACACTATTAAATTTTGATATAAAGAAAAACTGTGCAAAATATCCTTCGGCTAAATTGGGGCGGTATATTTACATTTTCTTTACGTATTATATAAATTTATATAAAAACCGAAAAACTGATGTTGAAATTATGGTTGTACATAATAACAAAAAAAAAAAATAATCAATTATTAGATCAATTTTAACCTCTGACAATTTGAAATTGTTTTTTAAATGCAGATTATCAAAAAAAAAATTGATAGAAAATGATGAGAAAAGGGTGATAATAATATTAACTTGAATTTATTATAAACTGTAATGATTACGTAAAAAAGAAATGTTAAATTTACACATACTTTACATATTGTTGTTATTTTGGAAAGAGTGTTTTTCAAGGATTATTAAGATTTGATTTAATCAAATCTCATCTAGTTCATCCCTATTATTGAAGCCTTTAATAAATATAATGTTATTGTTCTTTATTATGATTATGATGATTATTTAATTTGAGGTTATGTTTCTATTATAAAAAAAAATCAATTTAAGCTTCTCTAACCAAGGAACTGAAGATATTAGCAAGAACATCGGCTGTAAATTTCTGTTAAATATATCGAGAAGCAATTTTGATATCAAATAAATTATTGGGAATACTTAGATGTTCAGGTATTAATTTTTGAGGAATAGATCTTATTGTACAATAACTGACCAGGGATTATTAAGATTTGATTTAATCAAATCTCATCTGGTTCATCCCTATTAATAGTCTCTTCATAGGCAGCTATACTGAGATATCATCTAAACAAAATTGGGTAGTTATTTACTTGAAAATCTTTTGGAAAAATAATTAAACCACTTCGTGGGGCTTAAGATTAAACTTTCATGAACTTTCAAAAAGATCATCGGCTGCACATAAACTTAGATGTGCATCCGATGGATATTTGATCTTTAACGATCCAATTATAATTTAATCTAATCTAATTTTAATAATTCCATCAAAATTTATGCAATATTCATTTAAAGTTTTCACTATTATTATCATTGATACCTCAGTCAAGTTTCTTTTTTTTTTTTTCAAATATCACTTAAATATAAATTGAATGTTTTGGGAAAATCTTTTTTAAGATTTAATCTGTGCAAGTGCTCAACTCTTCATGACTCGACAGTTGTTGATTAAATCGGATGTATATAGTGTCATTTGAGGCTGTAAATTAAGTGGAACACGAATTAAATAATAAATAAAGTGATGTACATTATTATAATATTAATGTTACGTGTTGTGCTCTGTTAAATGAATTTAATTTTAACAAGATTAAATGAAGTACAGTAGGGGATGAAGAATATGATTAACCGTAATTGTATTAATTTTATTTTATTTTGAGAAAATATTTTGTTTTGCCAACAATCTTATAAATTTATTTTATTTGAAATCTTTTTTATATATTTTAAGAGGCTAATATTTTAAAAAATTTACAAATGAAATAAGAAAATTCGTAAAGACCCTATTAGATTTTGAATAAAATTTATTTCATTTGCTTTTATCTGCCACTGTTTGTTTGTTATATTTTTGGCATTAGCCTTATTTAGCTTCATAGCAATCAAGCATTTAAAAAATAGAACAATCAAGACTACTGGAAATTGTATTCAGTGTACTTCGTGCTGTAACGATGGACTTTTCACAGTCAATCATTGTTCATTAAAATATAATCATATGAATAAAATTAGAAAATCATGAATAAAATTGGTAAAGGATTTCTAATGCTGCAAGAAAACATAGTTCACAAAATTTACATTGAATCTTGAGTGCAAGATTCAATGTAGAATCTTGAGTGCAAGATTCAATGTAAAGCCATATTTTTATAAGCACATTATTAATATATTTGAAAGTAAATCTCAAAACTTTCAGCGGTACTGAACGTTTGTACTAAATGAATTTTAATACAAAATCTTTCGCGCAAATAATTACACCCAGCGATGACCCAAGAATTCATTAAAATATTAATTTACTTAACAAAATTTATATTCACATCTATATACACAAAATATTATCATAAACGTAAATGTGATAAACCAAAATGTCTAATATAGATCGTAATCCCTTGTCTCATATCACTTGTATTTAAAAAAAAAAAATAGAATAAAAATTGTTACAATTTCATTCAAAATTTGTCAAATATTTCTGCATATTTAATGAAAATACCATACCGATTTAGTTATTAATCTACTATTCGAGGGGAGGGTTTTAAAAAAACCGGTGTTACTTTTAACAAAAATATAACTCAAGTGGTTCAAAACCAGAACATCTGCTAAAATTAAAATTTTCTTTTGCAATATGTACAACTAAAAAAACCTCCATTACAATTTTTTTATATAGTTTAGAGAGTAGCAGTTTTTAGTTTATTATCCGATAAACTAATTTATTATCTAAGTAAGTTTTCCTTGTACAGTTTTATTTGCAGTGACTGTGTCTGTTACATTTTTTTATCTGGTTAAATAATTATAAATCTGACATAATTCGTAAAATAACAAATATTTCCAATCTTCTTTATTCAGATGTAATTCACGAGCTCCGATAACTCTCTACGTACAACTTTAGCTATCTTATAAAAACAGCAAAAAATCTATAATAGAAATAGCTTTAAAAAAATTAAGAATCAATGAAAACTGGAAACAAGGATGAATTGTAGTAAGGATGAATAAAGGATTTTCAAGGTTGTTTATTCTAATTATAACTGAATAAAATTTATTTAGAAAGGAACATATCAACTCTCACGTTGCGCAGGATGAAAAGGAGATATTATTAGAGTATTTAAAAAAAATTGGAGCAATATTCATGTAGTTTTAGTTTATCATATACTTAAATATCTGTAAAAAAACCACACAATAAAAAGAGCTATAAAAAACATAATTCTAGTTAGGATTTTTAAACTTTTTTTAAAAAAATATGCCTAATTGTATTGAGGAATTGAAGTCATATCCTTTACAATATTAAAAATAATTTTCTTTTTTTTCCGGATATAATTTTTTATTGATTTTTTATTATTCACTGTCTTAAAATTATGTACTCATTTTATGATAATAACGATCAAAACATAAACGAATTTATAAGATTCAAATAATTTTCTATTGTTTATAGCACGAACATTTTTATCCTCATTATTATTAAAATAAAAAAATCTTTTCAAATCAAAGTTCCTTTAAAAAAAATATAAATATCTGAATATATGGTCACGTGTTTAGGAAAACAATATAATTTCCTTTGTCGATTATAAATTTCATTGTTAATTTAAATATAATCTGAATATTTATATGGAATATATTATGAAGGTGATTATATTTAGACCATGATGATGACAAACAATATGTTTTAGGGTTAAATATGTTTGTCAATATAATAATAAAAGGCATCACTAAAGTAAAAATTTTATGAAATCTCAAATTACACCAAATAAAATTAAATGAAAATATTATAATAATTATGTGCCAAAACGATTATAATAAACAAAACATATTTTTCCTTATCCGACTAAATGCATATCCTTTTGTAAATATGATTTTATTATCTTTATGGTTTCTTCTTCCCTTCAACTTGTGTCCTTTTTTGCAAATTCACATAGTAAAGCATTGTTTTGTTCCGCTTATCAAAAATACAATATTATAGTGACAGAAAAAAGAGGGCGCTTAAAAAAGGAATCATTGACATTCACACAGGATATACAATATTTTTTTGTAATCGTACCGTACGAGATATTGTAGAAATTTATAATTATTATTTGTTTTGGTAGGCGGACATGTTATGAGCGTTTGCATTTGTTGGAAATTAACTGCAATAAAAAAAATATAAATTCGAAGTGTTTTTGACATTTTATAATTTGATTTATTAGAAATTATACGTTTGTGTATAATAAAAATCAATTATCTATCCAAGAATACTCTTAGCTGGACAGAATTGGATGGTTGAGTTAATAAATATATAAAAAAAATTGTTAACCAGATGCTTAAAAAACATCTTTTCAAATGAACTATCTTATATATATGCAAAGGCTCCATACTATATAGAGAAATGAGAAATGAATCATTGCATTAGTAGGATAGTTCAATATGCTGTAGGGAAAATGAATTGATCCATCGACCGAAAATAATAAATTTAGTACAAGCCTTATAATTGACCTTCGCCCATGAGTTTTGGATTCTCCTCCTTAAGAAAGAATCAATCAAACTATAGTTTATATTTCATCCGAGGCCAATCATGGCAGATCATTTCGGCAACAAAGTAAAGAGATCTACCAAATAAGAATAAGTTTGCTATTTTGTTTAAGATTTTGAGACTCCGCTTGTTAATCGAACTATTAATAAATACTGAAATCTATGAGCTACAAACTCTACAGGTACCTTACACGTTACACCCTACATAAAACTGTATAAAAGCCTGTGCTTCTTGAGAGGCATAGAGGAATAAAATCAATGAATTGATTCATCGACTAATGTTGTAGCCAACAAAACGAGCCTTAGATGGAACGAAGTGAAAGTATTTATAGATAATATATAAAGATACTAAGCAAAATCTCGTGGTATGTAAATTCAGTAATTATTTAATTATTTCAAATTTCATTTTCAGTAAGAACTTTCTACGAATAAATTTTGAAAAAATAATCGATTACCTGTCAGCAAACTCAATTTATTTTACATAAATTTCAATTTTGAATTATAATAATATTTCTTTTATTACTTTTAAAGATCTAATCTGGAACAAATGAAGTAGAAATTTGCCCCAGGAAGACAACAAAATTTGGCAAATTATAATAGAAATTTGCTTTTATATAAAAAAAATTTGGATGCCAATTAATCCATACACATAATCCTTAAACTATATTAGGATCAATAATAAATCTTTTGCATTCATTACTGAATTCTCTCACAGAAGGATATCAATAAATAAATATAATGAAAAAAAATTTTTTTTTACAACTTTTGTTAATAAAATAATAAATAATGGAAAAAAAACCCGCGTAAATCCGATAAATGCTGGTAAATATTTGACATTTTAATCCCCTTAGTCCTTGAGTGATGAATAAAAAACCATAAGTTGTTATGTGATGCAGAAAATTTTATCGTACATTTATGTGTACATATTGATCAGGTACATTTTCTTTGTATACGTTTTGAGCAAGTTGGTTATTTTGTTTCCTGTATGGAAAGAATATATCAATATTTTTGAAAGATGTTGGAATGCACTGGCTAATTTTGACTAAAAAAAATAGACCCGCATGAAAAAATAAATATATAAAATAAATATAATTTCTGCAGCATTATGGGATAATTTTTCTTAACAAAAAATTATTATTATTTTTAAAATTTTTGGTGCCGGTATTCATAATACATATACATCAAATTTTAAATTGACTAAAATATGTCTGTAAAATTAGAACCATACATATAGCTACAGCTAGTGTATGTATATATGTATATACCATTATTATTTTGAAGGGAAGTTTTGAATTAATGCGCAGGTACATAAACCAATTATTTATTTAAAATTATTAAAAGGGAGATTTTTTTTATTTTTGTGATTTTAGGACATTTTAAAAACAAAAAATATAATTGCTTTTTGATTGTTTTCACATTTCTAACATTTTGTTTAAATATAACCTAAAAGAATTTATTAAAAAAGTCATAAATATAGTATACTGTGTAACTCAATGATTCTGGTATAGACCATTCGTTTATTTTAGTCCTTTTTGGTTATAATATATATTCATAAATTCATCAATTGATGAATTATTTTTAATCTTTTATTTGTTTAAGAATTTATATTAATCTAATCACGAAAGTCAAAGACTTTTCATAGAAATTATTTAGTTTTTTTCTGTTTTTCGAATGCTGTGAACTTATTTAATGACACCTGCTATACACGTACGTTAAGAATACGAAGATTAAAAAGTTATAACAATTATTTTGTAAAATTTTATATCCCTTGAATAAATCAAAAATAATGTCTAATAATTTGAATTTGATGACTAAATACTCTTCAGACTGACAACTGTTGAGAGATGTGTAAATAAAAGAAGTTTTTATTTGAAAAGGGGTTGCGTGATTAAAAGAAAATTTGTTTTTATTGTTTGACCAAAAAAAAAACTAATATGTTTGTAATATTTAAATTTTTCCAATTTATGTTAATTATGACCGGAGTCAGTGTCGGATAGAGAATTTTCTGGGCCCTTGACCAAAGCTTCTAAATTGTTAAATTAGATTAACAATTGAGTAGTTAAGTATAAGTCGCGATGGGTCTTTGGGTAACTATTTTAAAGAAGCAAAATTAAGACAAGTAACTGTCCAAATTGCGTATATATGCTATTCGGCACTATACTTTGGGTGCATAGAAGCTTAATTATACCGGTTTCAGGACATTTTAATTATATTGATTAAATTTATATTATTTATAAATTATTTCTAAAAAAATAAAATTTTGGCTGACCTTTTCTGTGGTTGTATCAAAATCTTTAAAAGGACGTTGCAAAGGAATCAATCGAATTATTGTAGTGATCTGTACAGTTTAAAAACAAACTAATAACAAGGCTTTGTTTAAATACTTGACTTTAAGTTGACTGTTGAGTGACAATATCATTTTGAGCATTTTTTTCATATACTCTTAAGTACGTTAAACTTTAAACACGTAAAAATTGTAAGAATTGACAAAGTTAAAATGTATGAAATTGTATTGGAACATTTACAACAAACGTCAGAATTTTGAAATATACGTAAGAATTACGAAAATATGATTTTTAAAAATAGTTTTTATAGTTTCTTACATTAGATATACAATCCCATCAACATTTCTTAGCATCGTACGTCTTAACATTTTTTATATTACTACGTTAGTTTTAAATTGGACTTTAATCATTTTATCAAAAATTAATTTATTATTTTACTATAATTTCATGTTTCAAAATTATATTTAATATACATAATTAAAAATTGAATTTAACATAATTTATAGTTTTATTTACCTGGGTCGGTGTTAAATGAATTAAACTTGCTAAATGTTCTCGTTCAGGCGCTGATAAATATCTTTGTTGTTTAAATCTTCGTTCCAATTCGTAAACCTATATAAAAATTAATAAAACATTAATAAACTAAATTTTCACCTTCATTTTTTTTTTTTTAAATAATTAAATTTCTTAATTATATTATTATTAGAATTATGGTAATTTATGTATTTATATATGAAATTATATTATTATAAAAATAAAAACAAAATTTAACAAGTCATTATCTATAAATATAATTACTATACAAAATGGCTCAATAGAATTTCCAGTCAACCTTATCTAATTGCTATTAATAATATATACACAAAAGTTTGAATTTCAGTCTCTATTTTACATCTATTTTATTTTTGTTTTAGCTATACGTCACTTAATTGTCTACTTATATAAACATTGACATTTTAAAGTAAATATAAAAATTTTATTTGAAAAAAGATATAAGGACAGTCAGAAATAATAATAATTTTTGTCGTTATATGATTTTATAAAAACATATCAAAATTTTTAAAAAAAAATTCAAATATTTTAAGGAAACAAGATTAATATAAAAATAATAATTAAATTGAAAAATTGTTGCTGATATAAAATTTACAAAGATATTAAATTTTCGTATTTATTTATTTTAAAATGTTTTATGTATTTTCGTTAAACCATAGCCAAGTAACATAAAAATTTATGAAAAATAATTAATTAAAAAAAAAATTCATCATATAAAATGAAAAACAAATAAAATGTGAAAAGAATTTGTTTGGTCAGCAATTGAAATTCATAAATTATATATGAATAATTTGTGATATTATTCTTGTTGATTATCATTAGGAATCGGGCACACTTTTAAGATTGTCCCTTTCATTTTATATTTTACATTTACACAATATTTTTTTTTTCTGAAATCTTTGTTTTTTACAATTGTTATTTTTACAAATTGCACTTAAGTTGAAGCAAATATATAATTTTTAAATATATTTAAAAAAATTTATAAAATAATATTTTCATTGTCATTTCTGTTGTACATATTATTTAGATTGCAAATATGCCGACAGTAGGTTATAAAGATTGTATAAATGGTATTTAAATAATAATAATGACTATATAGGAGAAGGATGATGAACTATACTAACTCTCTGATGTACAAAAGATATTCTTTGGGGAACAACTCCGAATTGGTTAATATTTAGTATATAAATATTATTCACTTTGTACTATTGTTATTAATGTAGAAGCTTTTACAAAGGCTATTTTTTTCACAAAAGAAGTTTTGTTTAATTAATAACAGCAGCAAATGCCATATATCTGGGTTGTAAATGCATTTTAGAACTGGGAATAGATTAATTATTTATAAATAACAAATATTACACCTAGAATGTATTATATTTATATAAACATTTATAATTTATTAGAGAATAATTGGTTATTATTAAAAGTCGTGTTATTGTTATAACAATGCCAACAAAATGTATAATTTAAAAAAAAAAAAACAGTGTTATAACATCAGAGATTACTGCTTAGTTAAGTTTACATTGTTAATTATGAGTAAATCCTTTTTAACACCATATTATGTTTAATTGTGTCTAATAAAAATAGAGACAGGTAAAGGATTATTTATATATATGAGACTGTATGTATAAATATATGTTAATTTGTATATGTAGTGATTTGGTAAATTTGATTTGTATAGAGCTTTAATCCCAATAAACTATAAATGAACTGCCCACACTTTTGTGATTTAACCCTTATAACGTTCATCATTTCCAAGGGTACTAAGGGTTTTAATGATAATTTTTTTAATAATGTGTAATTTAGTTATTAAAATTCAGTAGATTTATATTTCGAAAATTTAAAGCAAATAATTATAATAGACCTCGATACGATATAACCATTAGAGAAACGCAAGGTAAAATAATATTTTAAAAATTAATTTTATTCAAACTTCGGACAACAAATGATTTAAATTGATGCAAATTTCAAGCAAAAACAACTAATTTTAAGAAATGCAAATGATAGAAATGATTTTATTGTAAATATCATGGTAACTGGCAACAGATTACACAACTACAAAATATTTCATATACAAATTCTAAACGTATTCTAAATATCAAATTTAATTATTTTAATCAAGGAACTATCAAATTTTAGCTCAATTTTTTTATATTTTACGATCCACAAGGTTTTTATGCTGTCTTCAACAACAAAAACAAGTTTAAATCCTTAAAAATTACTTTGAAGATAGCATTTAGGACATTGCAAAAAAAATATTTTGAGTTCATCTATTTAATATTATTCGGTTCTATTACACTGGTTTTCCATCCAACATCATTTGCTAATCTAAAGTATAGGTACAATAAGATTCTATAAAATTGACTAATATTTTAGGAAGCTCTTTATGTTGTCAATATGAAAATTTAAAGAAGTTTCCATGTTTCTACAATTTTTTACATTAATTTTAGTGATTGTAATTTTCAGTGACTTTAGAGTTTATTGCTGGCGAATAGTCAAAGATGGTGAATACTTATAGTTACAATTCACAATAGTAAATGGATTGTGCTTTTACTTATTGTAAATTATTTTACAAAAATTAGACCAGTGAAGCATATTAAGATAAGAAAGATGGTAATTTTCAGAAGGTGAGAAAGTAATTCTCATCAGTATAAAACGTTTTCAGGTTTCACTTTTTCCGTCTGTCCGTTCATTTATTAACATATACATAATTACAATTATACCAGTGACAAATCTTATATATAAATAAAAATAAATTTGTAAAAATAAATTGCGATATTTACAATTTTAATGAAATATGCGGAAATTCAAATTATTTATACTTAAATTAAAAATTAAATCCATATAAATGTAATTAAATTATTAATAATAAAACCAAATATTAATACTTATAAATCTCAAACAATTGAGTTTATTTAATATAAAATAAATTAAATTATTTTATAAAAAAAAACTCATATATTTGTAATTATTACAGTAAAATAGTTAGTAATCGTAATTATATATATTAAAATTACCAGTATAGTAAATTCAAAATGGCTGATAATTATATATGTATATCGATATTATTATATTTATTCTATAATATTTGTAAAATGTTAAGTGTTTGTCATTTAAAAAAATGCATGAACAACAAATATTATACTATACATAAATGCATTATTAAAAAAATTATTAAAACATTTCAAATATTAATTTTTACTTAGATACGAATAATAATTATCTATATGTTTTTAATTTTAATTATGCATATACTGGCATTCAGTAATCAAGGTTTTTCATTTCTAGGTAATATTGATTTTACTATTCTTTATAATATTAATTTAATATTGATATTATTTATATTTACAAAATTATCACCAGAATAAGATAATTTGCATTTACAAATAATTTAAACATTACAGACTCCACTCAATTTCTTCTCGTTTACCGCAGTCATTTTTTTTTGTTCGATTTTCTGGTTTTAATTTTTATGTAAATTGTAGAATGTGGATATAAAAAGGATTATGTAACCAAATTCAAATGTTATTTGACTGATTTAACTAAATTTTGAATTTACATATTTTTTCACTGAATTTTTTCTATAAAGCTGAAATCGCAGTTCACAATGCCACCGTTGTCGTGGCGTTGTGTAAAATATATAGCTTTATACATACGTAAATACAATGGTTAACGTTCACGGAGACGGTGACACCAATTTGCCGAGTTGCTATAAAAATGTAGTAGGACATTTCTATTAAATTAAGAAGTATAGCAACAAGTAGCTTAAGAAGTAATAGCATTAAGGAATCGCAAACTTTCAAAAGTTGCTTTCAACGGGTATACAATGTAATTTATGGTCACCGTCAACGCTAGTTCATGGTCAATGTGACAGTTGGACTTTATTCTTAATTCGGTAGGAATTAAGAATGAATATTTTTTATATACTATAAATTTGTAGGAAGCTGGTAAGCATAATTAATTTATGCTTTTTTCTAATAACTTTTTATTAATAACTTTTATATATGAATTTATTTTTTAATTGTGTGTATTATAAACGTATTAACTAATAATAACAAGTGGCACAAATGAAGCTTAAATTAGACCGATCTCCGACTTAAATTAAACTTAATTAACGATAGCTTACAGTATGAAACCAGAAAATTAGTTAAACCAAAATTTAAAACCTGGTAAATGCTTAAAGCTGTCACTGTGCAATCGGTAGAGTTTACATTTTTTGAAAATTATTAGTAATTAATTTTCTTTTTTTTAAGAATAAATATTTATTATATAATGTAATTAGTTAAATAAACTTTAATAATAATATTATCATCAATAAATTAAAGCTAAATATAACTAAAATTTTCTAAGTATACTTTCAGCCCTTTCTTATATATAGAATATTTTCCTTGATTGGTATTTCAAAAGACCGAAAATTGTACATTATTTATATTTGTAAAAATTTTAATTTGGAAATGGTGGATTCTATATTATACATTTCGTACAATTATTTATATAAAATTTTCAATGTACATTATATATAATTCAATATAATATATGTATATATATATAAATATATATATATTATACATTTGTATAAAGCCATCATAAACTCAGGTCTATTATTGTTTGTATTAGTTAGAAACTTGGCATCTTGAGTGCTTTGTAAATAGACTTTTCCGTATATGTGTATACATTTTGCCTTTTTCATAAAGATGGAATTTTATAAATGCAGACCTTATTTCTCAATTTATTACATCCCTCCCCATATATATTAATATATGTTATTATATATATACATATATATAAATGTTGACTGCTACATATTTAATTTATTCAACCCATAGTCGACAGCTTCTATTATTTACATTTGTTATTTTCATATTGTCGAAAAATATATAAATTTTTATAAACTGATTTTTATTTAAAAAATGATTACATACTTATAAAAAAATAAAAATTGAGAAAAATGATTAATTTATAAATAGAAATTATTGCATAAAACAAATGTTAATATAATAATGTAATAACGTAATCGATTTAAAGTTTAATCAATTTAAAATAACCCAAAATAAAAATTATATTATTTATAGATGTTTTGAAATATGCTTTAAATCAGCAGTTCAACCTGTAATTGTCAGTTATGTATATAGTTTTTATGTAATATAATTTTCTAAATTTTACAATATATTTTTTCGACTCTATATAAACTCTATAAAAGTTATGGACCTGGTTAGTTCTAATTAATGCTCTATATGCGCTTTTAAATAGTTTTGGTTTTAGTGCATCGTGATAAAACTATATAAGCTTTATTAATGGCTTGATAACAGACCCTTTAGTACCAATTATAGAGATTAACTCATAAAATAACAATTAAAATAACTCATAAAATAACACTGCGATGATAATTGTCCTATAATAGTATCATTTTATTTTAAATAGATTAGTGAGCTCGAAAGTATTTAGAAATTGTACTAAATAGTGTCATTGAGCGTGGAAATAATTAAATCTGAACTAGTAATTGCTATTTAATACTCAGTTATTTAAATTAATTTATGTGACTAAAATTCTTATATACCACAATAAATCTTTTTTTTTTGTTATTGGGAAGGAATTAGATTAAGGGACCGGCTTTAACAGACATCAGTTCACATTCCTCTTAAACTATTTTAAATTATAATTAATTGAAAGGGAACACATTAGGTGTTATAATTGGTTCCATAAGTTTGTGGTTCAAGCAATAATGAAAGTTGTGCTTAAGTGAATATTTGTAAGCCTGGGTTGCTCCACGGATATTAGTATAAGTTTGGAAAATATACTTAATATCCTCAGAATAGTTTCTAAGAACATATGTGACTAAAATTAATAAATAAATTTCAAATTTATCTAATTTTCTCAAAACATTATAAAACAACTAAAAATAAATAAATTAAATTATTTATGATTAAATTTTAATAAAAATTGATAAATCACGAAATAAAAAGGCGACATTCATAGAAAAAATATTTATAAAAAAAAATCTTTTCATAATTTTATGTAATAGAAATACATAAAAATTGTATATATATATAAAAATTTATAAAAGTTTTAATATTGTATAATCTATAAAGAAAATATTAAAATTATATATAAATAAATAAAATTACATATCCAAGATTCGTGTTGCTGAATAAGCAAATAATAAGGGCTGTTAAAAAAGAACAAATTCCAAAAAAAAAAAAAAAAAAATATATATATAGATTTAAAATTGATTTGGGTCACGTACAACATGTCATACATTTATATTATTATGATAATATCCTGGGAGATATTTATATGTAAAATAAAAATTTTGTACTTTACCGCTAAAGAATAAAATCCTCTAAATAAACACACATCACCAGAGCATATCTAACAATTTCACTATATAAATCTATCGATTCATATAAAGACATACATAAATATTTCATATATTAATACACATTCAATGAAAAAAAAATAATAATATAATAAAAATACAAAAGAAATTATAAATAAAAAAAAATACTTGCAATTACATTAAGCCCGCATTTATATGTAAAAAAAAAACCACCATAAAGATTTGTATCTATAAGATATTATGCTTTGACATTTATACGGTATATCCACTTGAATATCATCATCAAGAATTTACCAAAAGGAAATAAGCGGTTATTAGCCAAAATAAAAAATAAAATTCACTTAACATGAATTGAGGATATACGCACAGGATGTTTAAAAATGAACATTTTTTTTTATATATTAAATTTATATAGTAAAGCGTATAATATTGAAAATGATGAGAATATTATTATTTAAAAAGTTTAATTGCACAAATTTAATTCAATTTCAAATGAATCTTTTGCAAATCAAATTTACAAAAATATTAAAAAAAAAAATACAAATCATAAATTTCTTAAGAATTTGTTAGGTTTATTACTATTACAAAAATTTTATCTTCATCAAACGATAGACTTTGAGCGGGAACTAAATTAAACTTTTGGATTATTCATATTCGTTTTATGTTTATTAAAGTTAAGAGAATTTCTTTTTTTAATCAATTTTTGTTTTTTATATACTGACCTGTGCTTGGGTAAATAATACACGACGTTTTCTTCTTTGTGCTAAAGGAAATTGCATTGGTTTTGTGTCAGTGACACTACAAGCTGCTAAACTTCCCATATTACTCATAGCATGTCCCATTGAACCACCCGCTGAACTTCCCATTAATCTTGAGACTGAAAATATAATTTTAAATTAAAAAAATTAAATTAAATTTAACAAAATTTTTGTACAAAAAAAAAAATATGAAGAATAATAATATTAAAAATGAAGAGATAAATTTCATAAAATTTTTGATTTTTAGTTTTTGTAGGTGTTTAAAAAAAAAAATTATTTGGGTGGATCATAACAAAAAGGATCATATATGAATAATTTTAAATTTTACTTAAGTCATTTTGTAATACTCTTTATTATACTATTCCAGTGCGTAGTTTAACATGAATTTTGGTGAACATTGTAATTTTTCGTTAAAAACATATTTGATTTTAAACATTAAAACTATGCCAAATTTTAAATTCATCAAATTTTCTATTTTGGAATTAACAACAATTCAAGTGGATTTCTTATTTTAAATTTTTTAGAATGAACAGACGAAGATGCGAAACTTGAACATTGAAAATTTTTGGATTGGTTGCCACTTTGATCTATTTTAATTTCATCATATATAAAAATACCACATTATTTCATAAATGCATAAATTATTGGTAGTTAATCCTCCTCAAAACTATCAAATTCAAAATTCTTCATAAAAACAGTATTTATTAAAACAATTTGAAAATCATTACTCCATTTTCAAAATAAGCAATCAATAAAAATTAAACCATTTTCGCTAGGTACCTAATTCATCCGAAATTTAAATATTTATTACAAAATAAATAATTACATAAAATCATTTTTTTTTATTAGTTTTTCCATAGAATCTACATAGAAAATTATAAACGCATTATTGCAATTTCCTTTTCCTTATCTTACATATTCAATATATATATAAAAAAAATATTTACACTTTTAGAATAAATTATCATAAATTGTATAAGCAAAAAAAAAATCAGAATATTTTTCTATATAGTTTAAAAATAACAAAATCAGCAATTTTATTATTGAATTTTGAGGAAGTCTATATACACTGTTAGCCAACCAATCATAATCAAAGTGGTTCCTTACCAAATATTTATGTACTACTACTACCCAGGGTTACATTTATTCATATAAGGCTTAAAAACGAAGCATCCAGAGAAACATTTTAAGTGTTTATCATATTTTTTTATATGATTATGCGGTACTGGTTACAAAATAAAGAAGAAAAAAAATTCTTGGCTCTGAATTTTATTACTCGGTATTTGGTATGTATTCAATTTAGAGGAACTAAAAAGGGAGACAATATACACAAGTATAATCATTTCTTAAGAGGATCTTCAAAATTCAAAGAAAATCTATATTCTTATAAGTAATTTGACAAAATATTGATTTTGTTAAATATTATATAACCACCAAACGAAATAATTGAATTGGATTTTAAAGTTTTTAAAAGTTAGTCATAAGCTTAATACCAAATTTAATTTATGGTACGATAATTTTAGATTATAATAAGGCCAAAAGTATTTTTTTTGAAAAAAACTTTGAATTTCAATTACATTAATGAAATGACCACGAAATAATGACATTTATGAAATGTGATTAACTCTTAAATTATACAATTCAATATATTTTGAGGATTTATGGATAGTTTTTACAAAGCGGCTGTTTTGTCAAACTCTAAAATTAATCTACTTTGTAGACTAAGCATAATGACGTACATTCATACCTTACAATCCTTCCGAAAATTTAAATAGTAAATCTGGATAATTTTAGAATTAAGTTTATTCAGAAACTATTAATTACTATAAAATAATTACTCATTTCTTACTGTTTGACTCCTCATATTTTAAGCTGGAAACGAAATATATATAAAAAAAATTGATTTATGTAATAAAATACATGAAAAACCAAATAACTTTTCTGAAAAAAAAAAAAAAAAAATTATTCTAATTCTTTTTAATTCTAATTAATTTACACTAATAGTGTGACAAATGAAAATATATTTCCGATTATAATTCTTAACTAATAACAGAATTTTAAAAGCCATAATTTTCAAGTCTTTTACCAAAAAAAATGTTACCAAACTTTAAATATAATTTGATATTAGAAAGAAGACAAAAACTGAATTTTTGTTGTCTTAAAAAAAAATTGTTATTTAACCCGAAAATGTCTCCAATTTTAGAATACAAATATTATTTTTGGTAGACTAAATAAATTCATGGGGTTGGCAGCAATGTTTTTGTTGGAAGCCTTGTGTTTACACAAACTTTAAGAGCTGATTATATACAAAAAACATAAAATAAAATAAAATTGTATTCATAAAATATACACAAATTTATCGAGTAAGGCCTTCTTAACGTGTGGGACTGAATTAATATGTACACAAGAGTATATATACACAGTTTTAAAAAAAAATTGTAATGGGTTTACTTATTTATTGAAGCTACTGTATTTAATATATATAACTAACTAAACTTGATAGAATTTGTTTTATTATAATTTGTTTTACACAAACAACTAAAATTTAAATATTTTGAAACTAATTTTTACAATTTATAAAAATTTCTGTAATAATCTTTTGAATTTTAATTACCACAGTTTCATTTGACTACAAAAGTTCTAGATTTTGTAAATAGCTTAGGTTAACCTGATTTTTTGTGACTTATTCTTTCCTGATATAGAAAGATCTTTGAATTTTTATATAGAATCAATACACAAGCTTTTATTACGCTCGTGACTTGAAGAAAATAAATTAAAAACAATTACCGGACTGTTAGTAGCATAGAAGGTGATAAATCTGGCACACCACTTCACTGTCCATGTGAAAGTATAGTTGTACATCGCAGAGAACAGTTTCTATTCAAACTACCCAAGTGGAGAAAATAATAAAATTGCTATTCAAATTCAAATTCCAGGAATAAATTAAAAAAACTTCAAAAAATGAATATTCATATATGAAAGTCATCAAGAAAACTGCAATTTCTGATGGTATACAAATTTTTCTATTTTCATAAGAAATATTTTATTTAAAAAAATAATATTTATTTCCAAATTCAAAATTATATATACCAATACCATATGCTTTTTAATGCAGCATCATTTATAATATTCTAATCAATCCATAAAATAAATATTGGGATTTGTTCAAATGATTGAAAATTTTGAAGAAGACGAAACAAAGGATCAAAAATACAAAAAAAGGATACCATCCATAAACACATTATTATTATTTTTTGTTGTATATTTAAGAAATTGCAAAAAAAAATTCTTTCCTTTTGTAAATATTTATTTCTGATTTTTGTTTTTATTTTCTTTAATAAAAAAATAATAATAATAAAATATATTTAGAAAAATCACTAGAATATTTTCAGTTGGTCTTTTAAAGAAAATAAAATGTTCAAAAATGTCCATTAGCTCGCAATTTTCAAATGGAATGGACCAAAAGATGACAATAATTTTCAAAATGTAAAAGGATATAAAATCATTTATTATTTTAGCCAAAAATATTGATTGTATTTTAAATAAATATTAAAATTTATATATTTTACGTATATACACACTTTTGGAATCAATGCGAATTTGTATATTTTAGTAGAGAGTTTTATTATTTTTGCATCCTTTTCATCCTTTTCATAATACATACATAAAAGAGATATTTTTATAAGAAGGTATATTATTTTTTATATTTGATCCTGTCTGGCGTATAATTTCTGATGCATAGCCATATTTAATTTAATTAAAATTTATTTTACAAAATTGATTTTGATTTTCAAAATTTGAATCATTACTAAAATAACATCAATCAATTTTGCTTACAAAATATCTTAAAAAATAAATTGTATTGTATTTGATTGATAATTGAATCATTTGCTTAAGGAATCAGTTACTCCATTTCATATATGAAATATAATATATTTAATTCAAGTATTTTATTATTATTCACGTTTTCTATTAAATACTTATGACGATCCCCGCTAATATTCACACTATATAATATTAAATTTTCAGATCAATTTGAACGTTTCAAATTACATTTAAAAAATTTCCTTATTATACAGAAGAAAAAAAACGTATTGTTGAATTTAATCTGATGGTTATAAATAAACAGGAGGTAATATAAAAAAATATCGGATTTCCTAAAGTAACTAAATTTTTTGGAAAGTTATCAATTTCAGGAAAGTGTTCTGTGGGTCCAATAAAAAAATTGTAAAATATATCTATATATCCTTTAATGTATTAAAGTTAACACGTAGACATAAAAGGATTTGAAAAAGGAAGAAAGTTTAATTTAAATGTGTGTTGGTACTTCCGCCGTTTGTATTTAGATATTGGTTTCACTGCTTTGGTTTGATATGAATATAAAATGTAATTTCTGGTATTCGTTGATATCTTGAGATATTGGAAGAAAGCTAAATTTAAGCTTAGAAATTGATTACAGATTTAAAAAAAAAAAAAAATGAAATATAATTTAAACATATTATTTCATCCATTATTAATATATTAATATTATTATTAATATGATGAATTTGAAATGCCAGCACTGATATTGAGCTAGTCATTCTGATCAGATATCAGAAAAATGGTTCAAATAAATAAAACTCAAAAGCTTACTGTACTTATTTGAAAGTATTTACTGTACTGATGTTCGGGGAGAGTTCTAATGATATAGCACAGTAATCCCCACAGTATGGCTGTAGTGATTTGGAACAATATGAACCTACCGAAACTTAAATCTAATCTAATCAGTTAAAACTGCTATCAGTCAAATAGCGAATCCACAGACTGAACGAATATTAATCTCATGAATTACTAAATCTGAAAATGATAATTGGATAAGTTACAGCTGGCTTCCATGATATTTTCTTGGAATATATCCAAGAATATTTTCTTAGAGACTACCAGAAGCGAATTGGCAATGGACTATTGTAATGGAATAACCCATATAAATTTGGCTATACATTGATTGCACAGTAGACAGTACGTGTAGATTTCTTCATTTCAATACGATATCGTAATTTCTTAGTAACAGAAATGCAAATTTTATTTACCTTTGACATGTCATAAAAAATGTATTTTACTATTTCTTAACTACTTCTCATATATACTTCAAATCTAATTTCCATTACACATTAAAAATTGCAACAAAATTATTGCTTAGTAAAATATAAAAGTTTAATTTATAAATAATATGCTTGGTGTGCATTAGAGGGAAGGTTCGGTACTGAAATTGATGATTTTATTATACATTTTTTTTTTCTATTTATCAAACCATTTTTTTTTACCTTATATTTATAATTCCAGAAATACATATAAAATTTTTCAAATCTATATTTACCCAAAGCCTTAGAGCTTTTTATAATCATCCACCATTTTTATAGATAAACAAATACAAAAAAAAAATGTTCCCCTAAAACGTATTAATGCCAAGCCAATATAATAAAATCCTAATTTTTTTTATATAAAACTGTATGGGTGGATTTCCGCGAAATTTAATAAAAAAAAAAAAAAAATAATGTATGTATAAATAAAATATTTGTAAGAACTTCAGGATCATAATAATATTTGCGAATACATAATATATTTTTATATTATTATTTTTTATTTGGCTTGTGTACATAATATTAAAAAGGATATAAATCTCGATATATAATTTTTTTATTATTATTATTATTCTGCTATTATTCTTTGGCTGTTAAATCGAAATCTATGTCGGAAATATAAATTGAAGCGAAACATGACAAATCATTTTAATTAATGTTGTTCTTATCGAAACAAAAAACTGTTTAGTATTGTAGTTCTTAGTTCTTATTAAAATATAATACATAATATACTTTACGATAACATATAGTTTGTACTATATAGCTTCATTGATGGCACATTTGTTTAACTTACAAAGCTCAATCCTAAATGTATACCTTCTATGCGTGCAATTATATATAATAAAATATTGTCCTTTTTGACAATTTTTCAATATACAGAAAAAGTTTTTTTAAAAAACCATCAGATTTAACGTCAGTTCTATTTATTAAGATTGATTACGTTTGATAATTTTGGAATATGCATATCAGTGGAGGTTTATTCCAATACAGATAGCTCTGGAGAACTAAGCCCACCATAAAACTTTAGCGAATTCAAAAATTTCATTATCAATTATTTTCTATTTACATATATTGTTCTACCACCAAATTATAAATATCTCTCACGGATGGTATCCTTGTATCCTTGTATATCCTTGTATTTTGAAAATTCAGAATTTCAGAAAAACAATATATTCTATTTATTACTATAGTCTATAATGGAATTTACATAACTTTTCGTGAAATTGGATGTTTTTCAACCAATTATTAATAAAGGATAATTATTGATCATAAAAACTTTTGTGGAAATAATAAAATAAGCATATAACAATTTAGTAAAATTTTTAAATCAAACAAATTATTAATAAAATTAATACATAAATTAAAGTTTCTTTCGTCATTAAAAAAATTACAAATAAAATCAAATTAATTTCGTCATAAGTGAGTTTTTTTTAAGTATTAGACCACACATGATTAATATAATTTACACCATGTACTGTAAAAATATAAAAATTACTGACAAAATATGGAAAAACTTTCTTAATAAAATTCCGATAATAATCTATATCTTGAAACTTTTTTTTTTTTTTCATCAGATCTCTTATATCAGAAACCACCTAGTTATCATCCAAAACCTACCAAAAAGGTAACCCAAAATAAAATATTTTCTTATACATTTTGTTGTTCTTGAAAATTCAGAAAAAATTTATAAAAAAAAAAAATTGTAGATATACCCACATTACGAACCAAACAAAATACAAGAAATAAAAACCACACAATGACAAAGCAATATCAGGTGAAAGGAGTTATTTAAGTGCGGTTAAAGGTTTCATTTGCTATGTAATTTTTTTATGGTATTTTTACAAGAGAGGAAAAATTAAAAAAAAAGACCAAATCCCTTCATAAAACAACAAAATAAAACCAAATCCCAATATGTCAACAAAAAAACTTTTCACAAAAAATAATAATAATAATAATAAAAAAAAAAATTTCATCAACATGTCAACATTATTTAAAGATTTAAATTTATTCCGATGCACGATGATTGAAGAAAACAAAATAAATGATCAAAAATATTTGTTAAAAATGAACTGAATTAAATTTAATAAAAAAACATCTTTAAACATTATATACACAATATTAAATTTACACATCAGTCCAGCCATAATAATGACGTTAAATGATAAATAAATTTCGCTGGAATGATGCGTAATCAAATAAATCTCTACAATCATTAGTACCATATAAATATAAATAGTTTTCATAATTTGGATTGAGACATTGTAATAAGGTAATGTTACACGAGCGATTCTTATGTTGCGGAAAACTGTCGTAAATTAATTTTTTTAAGAACATGTTTTGGCGGTTTTACGGAAGCCTGAATAATTTTATTATTAAAACAATTACAATTTCAGGGAAAATCGCTACAATGAACATTGATGAGAGATCTGTCTAATAGAATAAAATAAATTGCTGGTTTAACGTTGTATGCGGCAATTGATTTTCCCCGTCTGTCAATGTTAGTAGAAAATCGCACAATATAGAAATATCTTTGAAGCAGTTTGATGCGGCAGAAGAACTTGTCATGTGGTTTTAACCTTATTCCAAAATGTTAAAAGTAAAATTTGAAATAAATTTAATACACGGGAATAATCATAAATTTAATACACGGGAAGAATTAATACCAATTCTTAGCATACAATGGAGATTAGGTCTCACATCGTCCTCCATATGTGGGGGATGTATGGAGGAAGATGAAACGATGATTCACTTGTTGTGCCACTGTCCCTCAGTGCAACAAAACAGGTTTAGAAAACTAGGTAAATTCTTTAAAGATAATCTGAAAGATGCGGGTAAACTAAAGCCGGCCAAGGTGATTTCGTTCATTAAAGTAGTGGGATGAGTCGACATGCTGTAGCACTGGTACAGGTTCGACTGGGTGGTACAACGGGCTCGCTAATATGTGGCCTTTGTGCGAGGGAGGTTCGCACATAATTCAATATTTTAATTGAATTATTATAGTTTTGGTACGCAGAATTATAAAATTTACTATTTATAAAATTGAAATATAAATTTTTATACAAAATATTTAAATTTGTTTTACTTATTCATTTTAAATTGAATTTTTAAAATTTTTAAAACTATGAACACAGTCCTAAGGTCTTGTTCCTTGTCAACATCCTTGACATTATCCTACATATTCAAATATATTAAAGCTTTAAAAAAACTATTTCTATATTGTTTCTGAACAGCAATTCAAAGATGAAGTCAAAAACTCACATTTACTATATACTATGTTAAATACTTATACTTTGAATAACGATCACAAAATCATTTTCTGTCAATTCAATTAGTACAAAATATAAATTTATATTAAATTTATAAGAAATGTAATGAAATTATTTAACTATAAATTAAAGTGAAATTGTTGTATATATCAAAAACTACACCTTTAAAGAACTTGTTGTATAATCATTTAAATGGGTAATGACTGGTCAGTTTATTTGGTGACATAATATTTCATAAATATCCGAAATCAAGTTATATTATATTAAATAATTTATGAATTATCCAACTTTTTAATAATTTTATTCATAAAAATTATAAAATTTAAAAATTTTAATATTAAAACACAGTTTAGTAGAAGTTCTAACCTTGGAACTTGGATCCATATCTTAAATTAATCGGAATATTTAGTTAATTATTATTACATTATATCCAGAACATATTAATTATGAAAAAAATGTAATTCAAATTATGTATACAAAAATAAAAAATTATAAAATTTATTTGACCATTCGGTAATGATTTTACCTTCTTATTGATTTGACTTTCAATTTAGTTTTTTTTTTTTTTTTTTAAATAAATAATACTTCAGAGTCACCTTAAAGTCGAAAAAGTCATGATCATAATAATAACAAATATTATATACAATCCAAATTTATTGATAATGATGATGATGGGTGAATAAAATCATCTTAATTTTATTTTTATTTTATGCTAGTTGTACCAGAAACGAGGTGTGTAAATCAAAATATAAACATTGTTAGGCAGCTCAATATCATCAGTCAAGATTTAATACGCGCGAGAAGTAAAAAAAAAAATGCAATCAGGTTACAAGTTAAAAAAAAAAAAATGAAAATGAAAAAAAATTAGAAAAAACAAGCAGAAATTAATTTTTTTTTTTTCATATATATTTCTTAAATATATTGAATTTACTTTACGTTAAGTGCTTGACAAACAAAACTGTTTCCAAGGAAAACACTCTGTACTGTATACCTATATGTATTTAGATTTATATTACTGACTCGTCGTAAAGTTTTTTTTATATACATATATTTTATAAACCCCAGTACACCAGAGCCCAGTGATCATATCGTCGTGTACATTACGTTATTGGAAAACTTGAAATTTATCAAAAAAACAAAATTACAAAAAAGAATAAAATGAAATGATGGAAAGAAATATATAAATAATAAAAATCATTGATAAACAAACACTGCGCAATTTAGAGAATATAATTTGAATTTTTGATTTGTTCAAAAATCAATTTCACCTTGTCATTATATAAATTATGTAAATTCTTTTGATTTATTTGTATAGTAAATTAATATTTTTTTTTTGTATGTAAACATATTAAATGTTTATGTATGGTAAAAATGTGCATAATAAATTCTTTATCATACAGATTTATTTAAAATATTAACTATTTATATTTACATCACTTGGTGTTATTTAATTGATCATACTAAAAATATATGAACATGAACAGCCGAGAAATTCATAATTCTTAAGAAATGTGTAAAAGACAATGTAAAAGAAGTCGTCGAAGATGGTAAAATTAGTGTATTTCCGGGTAATTACTTGAAATTACTAATATTTGGTGATCTTCTAAATTATATTCTTTGGTGATGAAAGTTTTGTTCATACCAATAAGTTGACTAAATCCTAATATTTTCTTGAGAAAAGCCATCAAACTATTTCAAATCTGTCTAATGAAATAATTCACTACGAATGTTTTGCAGGCTATATAGAAATTTTCCCAAAAAAAAAAGGTTCTGTAACTTGGTTCATTTTATAGGGCACTGTTCATTGAGATATCATTTGTAAACTAAATTTCAAAGACTTATTATTGCTGGCTGTGTCTGTTCGGATGAGGAAGAATAAACTACGGATAATATTTTGTGTGATTGTGAATCAATTGTTTGGAAAAGGTTAAGATACTTCGGTAAATGTTTTTTAGGGAGTAACTAAGATATATCAAGGAGAAAACTGTCAGTAAGATTCTAGGCTACCACCGAAACTGCACATCGTTGTGTATAAAATTCGGAATAATAATTTGTAAAATACCAATGTAAAACCAAATGGAAGGAAATTGGGTTTTAATGGGCAATATTATATGATTATATTCTAAGTAATATTTTATTCTGGAAGAGGATGCAATATTTGAAGTTTGCAAAAGCTAAAATCCTGTATTAAAGGTAAAAGCCATTGGTAACATTTCATACAGTAAATATCTCGAAAATCTATTAAACAAAAGTGCCAGAATAGTAAAGACAGAAATACTTAAAATGTAATAACAAAAAAGCTATAGTAATTTTTCCACAGAATACATAATAAAGTCCTTAATCTTATTTGACATTAATATAATTTGAATTAACTGAAAAAGATTTTTTTTTGCAGTCCACCCAAAATTCATTCAATTTTAAATATATAAAAACAAATTTAATTCAATAATCTATGAAGAATGTTGGACTTTCAAGAGACTATACATAAAAAATCAAAAATGTATAATAATATATAATACTTACTTGCAAATCTTGGATCATTTGCCGTCGATCCATACCAACCAGCTGAGCTTCTCATATCGGTATAATGTCCTAATGATAAATTATCAGTTGGTCCACAATAACTTTGTGGACTATGATACAAAGGACCCATTGCGTATGGATTAGCCATACTTGAAGAACTTCCTAATGCACTAGGTGAATTAACACTACTACCACTTGAATTTGATCTGAAATTAATTTAAAACAAAACAAACAAAAAAAATCCCATAACTAATCTTCAAAATTCCTTATAATAACAAATAATTATTTTGTTCTTATATGTGTGTGTATATGTTGTTAACTCACCTATAAGGAGAGGGAGGATTTGTACTAAGCTCCAGTTTGCGATAAGATTCTTCAATTGGACTTAAAATATCAGTTACACTAAATGGAGTTGAATGACTACTATTTAAAAGTTGATGATGATGATGGTGATGATGAAGATGTTGTTGTTGATGATGTTGCTGAAGTTGTTGTTGGTGTTGTTGGTGTTGTTGTTGTTGTTGATGATGATGTAAATTTTGTAAATGTTGTAAATTTGTTAAATTATGAGCAGCAACAGCTGCTGTTGTAGCTGATGTTACTTGTGATGACGATGATGTTGTTATTGATGATTTTGGTGATAAGCTCATAACCAAATCGACGCCATTTAAATCTGGTAACAGACCACTATCGTGTTCAGGATCCTCCGTAAAGGTGGCTCCAGAATGATTATTATTGGCCAGTGTGGTTGACATACGAGATAATAAAACACAATTTATTTATGTTTTAAAAAAAATTAATTATTATATTTTTAGTATTCTTGTTTATGTATTTTTTAACACATCACTTTTTTAATAAAAACTATAATTAAAAACTATTTTTTTATTATTTTCTTTTAGAAATTTATTTTATTTTGCACTTAAGCACTTAATTATTTTTTTTATATGAAATTACTTTTTATTTTGTATAAATCAATTTTTTTTTTCATATAATACATTAAATTAACACTTGTAATATTTTATTTATTTTGTTATCCTTAAAATTCACCATATTTTTTTTTATAATTTCTTATTAAATGATTTTATCCCGAATTCACAAAATGTTTTAACTGCTGAAAGGGATTAAAAAAAAAAAAACTAATATTAAATTTAATTTTTTGAAATTGTTACATTTTAAATTTATTAGAATAAATTTGAATTAATGGATAATAGAATAATTAATTTAATAATTAGCGTTTATAATTTATTATCTACAAATTGCATATACGACGGAATTGCATTCTAATTTGTTATCTTAGAAATATTTCAATTTTCTAATTTTCCGATTAAAAAAAAGAAATTTTTTTTAGCTTCCGACGATTAAAATCATTTTCATAATCCCCAGCTATAAACTTTAATAAACTTATACAGTAAACATTAATAAGATCGGTTATTTAACATATATGACAATTTTGCGCGCGGTTAATAAATTTCGACAGACAAAAATTTTGGTTGAAAATCTAATCAGACGATTTCATTTTGTTTTTGTTTTTCTAATCAACAAAATTGTTTCAATGTTCGAAATAAACTATTTAAATAATTATTTTTTTACATATGTTGGATGAGATAAATGTCAGAAAAATCATAAAAAAAAAATTTGAATTATGTTTAAATGAATAAAACAAGAACGGCAGCATAAAAAATTTGTATTTAATTTTTTAAATCTTTCACTCTATTTGCATGTACATATTTACAAATTTAAATATTTTTTTTTATTATTTTTAAGTATATATGTTAAGATAATGATTTACAAATGTATGTGATATGGTAAGAATTCGAATGCACCTGGAGAAATCTAATTTACTTTACAAGGATATGCGCAAGAATTTCTATATATGTTTGTATATATTTTGTTTTTGGTGGCTTGTCCTAAAACCGCGCAAATTTTAAATACCCGCCGTTAACATTACACGTTTTAGACATAATATTTTTTTTGGAATTATCTGATTTTCTTCATCCGTTTTTTTTCCGTATAGGAAAATAGTGAAAAACGTTTAATACATTTTAAATTTCTAATAAAAGAAATTTTAAGTTTTTGTGCCTCAAATTGGTAAATTTAAAAAAAAAAATTGTGGAAAATATAATTATATGAGCAAAATTTAAATCATAAAAAATAAAATAATTTTAAAATATTTATTAATACTAAAAATTATACCAATTTATGTCAAGTGTTAAAGTTAGTAATTATATTTAATATTTAATTATAACATAAAGTTTATGGTATGAATAATATTTATGACATTAAGAATGTTTTAAGACATTTTGTGTCATATTTTAAAATTGATTTGATTAAATATTTCAAATATAAAATATTTAAAATACAGAAATAAAGTTCAAAAAAAATTTAATTGTGATAAATTTATAAAATAAATAAATTTTTGATTAATAAATTTTTTAAATAGTTTTTCAATTAAAACTTTTAGCATCTAACTAAATGGCATTTTCTTTCTTAATTCTTTTAAATCAATTTTCTTTATAAAGAATAAGTTTTTGAATTTTTTATGAAAATTACAGATTTAAAAAAAAAAACCATTAATTTTTTGAATTTTTACATTTTAATAGAGTTAAAATTTTAGATTTAGTATTTCTAAACACTATATACACTTAAAATATAGTTTAAAATATGATTTAGTTTTAATTTTGCTAATAACTTGTTTTATTAAAAAACACCTTTAACTTTAGTAATTGAACATTACATTAATTTTATGGATTATTAATGAAAACTTCACAAATATATTTCTAGAGAAATGTTTAACTTCGTTGTTGGGGCTATTTTTTATATTAAAATCCTAACTATAAATTAAATATCTTAGCAATTATTTCAAATAAACAAAGTTATTCATCTTTTTTTTTAATAATTTTAATAAATCCTTTACCTTTTTATTAGCTAATATATTTATATATATATTTTAATAATCCAAATTGTTATAGTTAAGGTATATATTTTTTTTATTATTATCCGATCAATTAATCAATTTATATTTGATTAAATTTGATTAAATTTGTTACTTTTTATCCATTAATATTATTTTTTATTAGTTCACTTTGAAAGTTTTCATTTATTCACTATCTTTATATATTTCATAAATCGAAATTCTCTAGCCTTATAAATATTCCATTTATTTTAATTATTAAGTATATAATTTTAATTAATATTTATATTATTTATTCATTGTTAGGTATTAGGTAAATAAAATAAAGGACTTTATAAAATAAATAAAAAAATTGAGGTAAATTCACATTAAGAAACACTAAAATGCACAAAATCACCTTCTTTTGGAATTTTACCTTACCAGAAACAAAAACTTATTTTTTATTATTTATATTTACAAAAACAAAAACTTTATTTATTTATTATTAACATTATTTTTTTTTTATGATTATTATTATTATATTTTGAATTTTAATATAGTATAAATATATTTATATATGTATACAATATAAATAAAAAAAAAACAATTTGTTTTCTTCTTTTTTTTGTGTTTTTTAGGAAAAAAAGGACGATATCCACTCGACACAATCCCGTCAAATGAAATAAGAGGTCTGAACAGTACTGACGAGTACTTCTCAGATAGCTTCTGGATAGCCCTCAAAAATAAAAAAGTTATATTTTTTTTTTTATTGTTAAAAAGACTCTGGTAATATATTTTCACACACAATAAAAAAAAAATTATATATATATACATATATAAACAACAATAACAACAATAATACCAAAACGATAACTAAAAAAATCCCAAGAATGTCAGAGCTAAAAAATATTATCATGAGATGCTGGGAAATAGCATATATATAATAAAACATATATAAATAAAAAATCTGATAGATTTTACAACACACAATCAAAACTTAATACGGCAATACATATACAAAAAAACATAAATTTATGTATATAGATATATATTTAAATGTATACATAAATAAGCACATAAAGATATTAAGTAATTCATGAACATGGAAAATCTAAACTTTTTCTTGTTATCTCCTCTATATTTTATGTAATTTTGTACAGAATTTAATCTACTAATATTAATTTATAGTGAGCTGTTTTTTGTTTTTTTTTTATTAGATAGGAACTAAGTAGGAACAAGTAGGAACATCATCAGAATTAGAATTTCATAAAAAAAAAACCTGATTTAATAAGAATTATAATTCCATCCCCCTTCTCTACATACAAAAGAGCTTACCGAACCGACCAAAAGTGTTCATACTCTCTCTTCTTTATACACATCCATTGCCATTCAATTCAAATCCAATTTTTCATTGTATTTATATTTTGTAGGGTTAATGTATATGTAAATTGTAATTGTATATATGAAAATGAAGAGCTTCAAAATCAATGAAAGGTAATTTTTAAAAGGCGTCAACCCAACGAGCCACACACCTATATATATATAAAAAAAAACAAATATTCAATTATAATTTTATAATGCTCTCTTCTTTATATAGATTTTTTTTTTATGCTACTGAAGTACTTCTGTGTGTGCTAACTTAATTCTTCTATAAAATGGCACTATAAAAGCTATTTATATATACGTATCTATAGTGAATTTTATATATAACAAACAAAAAAAAAGTAACATTATTTCAAATAAAAACATTAATAACAATAAGGAAAAATGTTAGATAGTGTCCAGAAATTATTATGTTTTTATATTAATATTTAATATAAAAATAATTAAAAATGGCATTCCAATTTGTCAGGATACATCTACTATTAAAAAAAAGTGAAGACTTAGGATCTGGCGTCTGAACTGTTGAGTCAGTAGTAATAGAAAATTGAATTCTAAATTTTAATTCCGGCTCTCTCAGGATGATATAAGCCAAGCTTCGCATTTAAGCTGTCCCTGCATAGTGAAAGAAAGCTAATGATATATTCCATAAATTCCAATTCCACAATTTTACACCAGAATTAGAAGAATCAAAATTATAAAAAATATAAAGTCTTCCACATAAAAAATAGAAATAACAAAATTCGTTATCCTTTTTTTGGGATATGTGCAATATTATTAGTAATAGTGTTATTCCCAGCCAGGATATTAATATATTTATTGAAAATAAAGTTATTCTCTGTGTCTCTGAATTAATGTTTCTCAATCCAAAAAAGAAAAAAAAATTGAAATCTTCTTATAACTAAAAACTTTTTTAATACCAAAGTACGTGAAAAATATATTGTGGAATTGTGAAATAGCTTGTTATCCTTAAAGCCGCTCCAACACAAATCCATTTAACACCTATATGCATCCATGCACAAATTTTTTTTTTTTTTTTTATTTAATACCTTTTTTACCTATACACAAACACATACAGGATCATATCAGCTGCCAAAAAAAAAGAGGAATTCAATTTTATTCTTGATGTTATACAAACATTTATTATTATCAATGTATTTGTTTGGATTAGTACGTAATATATATAAATTTTCCTTCAAATTTTGAGAGGGAGGAGCATACAATGGGCACTTACCAACCAGATGTAAATAAATTTATAGATTGGATTTTTTCTCTTGTACTCTCTAAAATTCAATTGGCGCTTCAGAAATTATTTTTATATGTATGGGATATTAGTTGAATAAAATTATGGAATGGAGGAAATTTTGAATATGGACGAAGATAATATAAATTTTGTTATTTTTTCCTCCTTTTTTTCGATATATATTAAAAAAAAAAACAATTTTTATAAATATGCAATTATTTTTTTTTGTATATACGCACACGTGTAAACAACAAAAATTATTTATAAGAAATTTTTTATTTTTGTTTTAGTATCTTAGACCATTTCGATATAAAATTAACAATTAGTTTCCCTTGAAATCGACTTTAACTTGTTTAGCTAGAAAGCTTGTAGATTTAGCATGTTGAGTTTAAATTTAATAAATTATATAATTTGTTTAGCATCTTTTACATTGTAATTTTGGTGTTGTGGAATTTTGTCTAAACGACCAACTGAACATGACGAGGACGACGTTGTGGTATGGATAGCTAAAAATTTTGTTTTAAACGCAAGCATGTATAATATATTTCTAATAATTTTTTTATAATTTTTATATATAATTTTTTCTCCTTTTTTTTAATAAAATTTATATGCAAGAATATGCGATTTTCCCCTCTTTTATTTTATTGTATGTATAGTAAAGAAAATGTAAAATTTTCCACTTTATTTATTTATTGGAAAATATAGGATTTTTGATTAAGGTCTTTTTTACGGATGTTGGATTGTCCTTTTAATTATAATTCATGTTATTTTCATTGCTATATATGAAAGAAAAAATTAATTTATAAAATTTAGTTTGGTAGATTTGAAATTAATGTTAGCATATCATATTAATCTGTAATAGTAATATAATTTAAGCTAACAAATATCGATTGATTATTCAATTGATAAAAGGAACTCCACAAAAGCTTCATAGTATAAAGGATCATATTTCAGTGAGTGTAATGATAATCGTGACATTTCAAAAAGATCTAAATATTGAAAATATCAATTCAGAATCTGTTGAGGTAACTTTTATGGACATTACAGCATCATAAGAAATATTATGAGGTATACGTACTACTTATTTTTTTTAGTAAAAAGGCTGTATTACATAAGATTCAAATATGTTGACAGTGTCAATTTCAAGAACTTGATATATACATTGTCCAGTTACATTTGATTTAGTATATCTTGAAATCTAGAGATTAACTCTATTCGAAAGCTAAAAATCTGTAGTTTATCCACCGCATATTTTGGTTCCCAAAACCTTGTTACTTTTTAAGCTAGAGAATCAGAGTCGTTGGTACTTTATAAGTTAGGGACCACCCCGAATCCTTATTTAGTACTTTAATTTCTGGAATAAATGCTCCATATATATAAAAGTTTTTGAAAGAAGTATAAAACTCCCTGATGGATTAAAGATTGACCCGTAAATCTAATCTCAAGTTTAGAATATTGCATAAAAACCTCATAAAATATATTTAGTTTAAATAGTTTCTATAATATTAAATGAAATTAGTTTATAAACATTTAAATCATATTTCAATGTTACTATAGAAATTAATGTATAAACATTATTTTTATTTCAAATTTTACAAATGTTTATATAATATAAAAAAAACACTGTTGCCTTATTTACAACATAGGAACTACAAAATTTATCGTACTGGTTGCATATTTTCTAAATAGCTTTTATATCCTTTTATTATTATATTTACCATTGAAAATGTTTATATATAAAATTGTAAGACTATTCTTGATATGCTATGAGTTCAATTTGCGTACTCTAATAAGCGACGTTTTAACACACATCAGAAGAAAATATCGATAAAAGTTATGAATTTTTATGCAAAATGTATGTATATATATGAAAATAATTAAATATAGTCTGTATAACCTAGAGAAAGTTTTAAGGACATTCTCGTTCCAAAATAAAATGTAAATCTTCAAATTCCTTTTTTTTTTTATTACATATAAAAAATAAAAAAAAAAAAAAATTATATATACATAGATATTTTCATATACATTATGTGTGTGTGGTCCATTTTTATAATAATATATATACGACTATACATTTTGTATAATCTGATTCAAGCGCAATGATGAATACACTACTCTTCTATAGTCTCTAGTGGGCAAAATCATATATACATCAACAATATTATGGAGGTGTCAGAGAAGTGTGCTCCAACTCGGCCCGACGAACTTTAAGTGTTCAAAAAAAAATCTGTATTTCCATGAATATATTTATTTATATACGTATTCATAATATTTTACATAACATTAGTATATTTTTGTTAAACGGATTCGAATATATCTAGCAATTTGTCAATTAATTCATGCAATATATATAAATATGTATGATTAATATATGTATGTTATGTATATATTGTGTAATAAATACCCTTTATTCAAAAAAAAAAAAAAAAAACTATTCAACACAAGCGCATAATATTTAACTGAAAGAAACTCTTTTAAAATTGTATATTTGATTGAAACTGTTTTGTTAGCCTTACCTCTCTCAATTTGTTGAAGTCCACTTTTTGAAAAAGATAAAAAAAAAACATTTATATAAACCAAGAGACCCATTTAGAGTTGAGTGTATAAAACGCACACCTACTGAGTGTGTGCCATAAAGATGGCTCTATTTATTTTTGATGTTAAAATTTATCTGTAACGTCCCTATTTTTAATATATTTTTAATATAGTTTTTTTTGTTTTGTAGATAAATTAATTTTTTCAGGTATATCTCGAGGTATGGTATAGAATAATATAATCAAAATAGTTTGATATTTAAAATTTTGGTATACAAAAGCTTTGAATAGAAATTAATTTTTTTTTTGTTAGGTATTTATAATATTTAATATAATTTTAAAAAGGACATTGTTCAAGGAAATTTTAATTATGGTTTTTTAGATATTTATTTAGATAATTTTTTTATATCCTTAATTTAGAAGACATATAACATTTTTGAATTTTAAATAATTAAATTTGCTTTGCATCAGAAAGTTTATAATTAAGTTAAAACTTTTTGATGCAATTAAATTACAAATAATATTTTGCTAACAAATAATTTTCGAAATTATATTAACAATTTATTCATAAAAAAATAAATCAATTTTAATGAAATTTATAAAGAGTTTCTTTATAATAAAATTTTGTAAATAATTTTCGGAATGCTATTTATATTTATTTTAAATTAAAGTATTATCTAAATCTAAATTAAACTCGTATGGAAATGTCCATCCTCGCTCAAGTAATTGCCGAAAAACAATAGCATTGCTCTGATGTGGATGGCAAGGAATGAGGGAATTAGCGGTAACTTAATTGCCGACAAAATAGGAAGAATAGACAAACTAGGACCTGAACTCTTCTGTGGTATCTTCAAAAGCGACAATAATGTGAAATCCACTTATACTGTAACAACAACACAGACAGTCGCAAGAGAAGTGATTTTTAGATTTCTCAACAAAATGGCTAAAGAAGTCCTAATACTTAACAAAACCGAACTATATACGTACAATAATATTGGGCTATTCATTGATCACTGCTCACTCAGCTATCACTTGAGAAAAATCGGAAAGTTTGATAACATAGTGAATATTGGATCTATACGGATGATGAAGAAACTGCGGTACACATCCTCTGCGATTAACTAGGTAACAGCTCGAAAAAGTCTGACGCATCTGGGTAAGAGACTTCTAAGCGCTCACGAAATTAGAAGTCTGGCCGTTAGCAAAACTATGCGCTTCTGCAGAAGCCTTAGCATCAACTGACTACATAGTAGTAGGGTAGCCACAATAGATCTATCTGGTCGTAGTGTTGGAAGGCGCAGGTTCATATATTTGCCTTGACGACTCCTTATTTATCTAATTTAATATAATGTATTTTAAAGATAGAATAAAAAATTTATACATATTTTCTATGCAAGTTGTTCACGTGACCGTAACTTTAATGAAAATTTTGATTTAAAAAAAATTGTAAGGTTTTTATACCGACAATTTTGTTTATTAGAAATTTTTATATTTCATTTTGTTTCGAAATTATAATGAATTATACTATTATACACCATTAGCAACCGTTTTTTGTGTAATTTCACTCATTTTCAATATTACGATGGCGCATAATATGATCTTAAATTTCAAATTTGAAGTAATTTCGTTTCGTTGTATTGTTTTAACAAAGCTAACAGGAATCGGAAAAAAATTGGAAATCATAAATTTTTCCTGATAACAGTTCTTTTCTATACCTTTTATCGTATAAATTTAATTTTATATAATTGCTTCAATCTTACTTACGTTACCTTACCAAATATTTTCTCACCATAAACGAAGTATATGTATCTTTAATATGAAATCAGTTTACATTGGAAAATATTTGAATCAGATTAAGAAAAATTTATATTTCTCGCATTTTGTTCAGTATGTTGACACGGAGGTATGTGCAAAAAATTAATTGACTTATATTTTCCACCTGGAATCACCATCGTAATAATTAGAAATAAATTTGATGATTCCTAAAATCTAAAAAAATGTACAGATATGTAGAAAATAAATTTAATAAATTATTATTAATTAGATTGTAATATTTATATCTCATTTTTTAATTTCTTTTAATGATTAATTGTATAACATATGCACAAAGAATAATGAATTATAATTTTAAACATGTTTATAGTATTCTCTAGTCTAGAGTGTAGACCCTAGAAATTAAAATAAGGAAATACACGTGTATATATAAATAAAAGTGTCACTTTATAATTTCTACAATTACTTTAGTTTAAAATCTCCTTTTTACTTTCTAATCAAAGTAATTTTTTTTTTAAATTTAAGATGTGTACAAGTTTGTGTAGTTTTATAATGTTTATTTATAAAAATTAAATATTTCAGAGCAGAAAAGGAATTTTGCATCTAACTAAATCATATTTTATTTAATATACACACATATTTTAGAAGCACTTATATAATTCCTTTACTTTCTCTAATATAAAATTTACAAGTGTATAGGCTTATGTTTGAACCGTGAAAGTATGATGCTTGTTAATTCTTTTGATCCAAAATAACAGAATTTATTTATCTGATGATTTTGGTTGTCAACATCTTTCTTGGTAATTAAACTAATATTTTACAAAAGTAATATAACAAATTTTTATAACATCAAAGAAAACGCTTCATATAAAGAAACATCTAAAATTAAAGATGACCTTTAATGGCTTTAATTGTTTAATGTGCAAAATACAAATATATGACATAAAATATAAATAGTAAGTATGTAATTATATATATAAAATTTACGTAGATATAAAAGAAATTGAATTAAGAATAAGTAATATTTATGTAGTTTATTAGTTTTTAAATGAATTTATTCTTTATTATCGTTTTTATCCTAAATTATGTTTAAGGGTATCTCTTATTTAGGTAAACAAGTAAGTATTAAAAGAATATCATTTTAATCCAGTTTGATCCCAATTTCGAAATTTACTATACAATGAAAATGTCAACTACACAATCCTTAAATTATATACTTTTACAATTTTATTATAAATAAATAAATAATGATAGTTTGCAAAAACCTTTTTATTCAAAAAAAATTTCATCCTTTTTCTTGTAAAAAATTATCTTTAAGATCATTTTGTGCCAATTATCCCTAAAATTCTTTAAGTGTATATTTATATAATATTCTTTAGGTGAATATTTTATTTTAATGCACATTAAGGGTGTAATATACATTTTAATACAAATAGGTATAATTTTCGGATTTCTCCAAATGGGTATATAATGGTATATTTAACCGACGAAATCGGACCGCTCAGCATATATAATTAAAAAATTGCGGCTATTGTTATATTGAATTTGTATAATAAAGGTGCAACGAAACAAACAACATAATCGTTTTAGCTTTTTTTTTTTAAAAAAATAAATACCTAAAGCTTAAATGTAACAAAATGAAAAATATATTTTAGGTTTTGTATAATATAATTTTCATTCATACAATTTTGATACCATAAAATAAACTGAACATATATATATATGTATTATAAATATCCTTTTCCTATATATAAATATATTTGTAGTGCAATCCCTTTTCATGACATTTTATGATACAAAATTTAATATTTACAATTGCATAATGAAAGAAAAGGGCGTTTTATTTGGGGTTGTAAAGCACAATACTTAACATTACCAATCATCATTGTTATATGATATAAAATCCTGTACATATAAATCTTAAAGTCTTTAAGAGGATTCAACATTCAAAATAACATGTTGATATCATATAAATGAAGATTTTCCTATTCATTTTAGAATTGAATATATTTACATTATTATATATATATAAATAACTATTTAATCAGAAATTTTGTCGACAGCTTATAAAGATTAATTTATATAGTATTCTTATTGAACATTTAAGGATGACACAATAAAGTGTGGTAGATTACATCATATATGACCATAATATTATAGTCATATCATAATATAAAATTTATTCGTAATTTGAATAAAACTATTTAAATTTAATTACATTAAAATTTCCAAAATATTGATGATATACATATATCTTGAATTTCTTCTTGATAATTAATTTATTTCCAACATGTTTATATATATACTCGTATATATATATAATTAATTTATAAGTGATTTAAATAAATTGTCAAATAATTGCTGGATATTTACTTAAAATGTATTAAAATGAATAATATTAATTCAATTTCAATTATTCTTTTACTAATCTCTTTTAATAAATTTTAAATTCTGAATTACACATAATTTGAGAGTTAACTAAAATAATAATTTAAACAGATGAAATCGCAGACCGATATTTGACGTTAATTTTAAATATTAATTCAAATACAAATAAAATAATTAAAATATTAATTTCTGAATTGACGTCAGACACGACTTGATATATGCAGGTTTCAAGTCGTCCGTAAAACGCTTATACCCCAGTACCAGTTAGTCTCAATGCAAGTTACGCAGGCGCTAATTAGCAGAAATTCAACATAATTAATTGTATGGGAGAAATTCTCAACGCGTATATATTCACAATGCAACGCAGAAATTGGATAATTTCAATTTCTAATGAACGTTGAGAACGTAGACAACTACAATTGACAGACAAATTTATTAGTTTTTATCAAAGTAATTATGTTTTCGTTTGAAGAAAAATTAATTCAAATGGTTAAAGAAACAAAATAGAATACCTGTTAATTATAATATTTCACATATGTCATGTGTCAAACACACTATTGAAACTTTTGGACTGCGTTCTAATGGTTGCGTCTGCGTAACTTACGTTGAGACTACTAGTTGATGACTTTAAATGAACGTTTAATAGTTGACATTAAATCTACGTGGACCTTTACGTAATAATAACTATTAAAAAATAACTCCTGAAAATTTATTTTGAAAAAACGAAAATTGTAAAGATTACAATTTGAATATAGCTATTTATATTTTGTTTTTATAAAATTAAATATATACTAATATTCATCATATTTCATATTCGTATTATAACTTAGCTAAACCTAAACAATAATATTAGAAAATGCGATAGGTGGTAACACCTCGTATAAATATCAAGAACTTAATAAGGACCTATTGTGTCATATAATATACATGCATTTAATTTTTCCTATATGTCGTAGACGTAGATGATCCAACCCGAATTTTTTGGTTAGTTCATATACGACAAAACGGTGTAATTACGTAATTTTTACTGAATATTGTCAACAATTTTGAAAGTAAAATAATATTTCAAATAATTTTAAACCAAAAATAATATATTTCACTACAAAGTAGCGAATGTATACTAGAATTTTTTCTTATTAAATAAGTAAATTCTAAAAGTCATATACAAAAAAACTTAGAACATACAATTATTTCAGGAATTACTAAATTAAGAATATTAATTTTCCATTTTTTAAATTTATTTCTTTAGAACAAAACAAAAACCAACCAACATAGAGTCAACTGCAATGTAATCCTCGATTTGAAACTTCGGTATTAATCTTGAAACTTCTGCTTTGAAAAAGCCAGCCAATCTACAAGGTGATGGTCAGTGTAAATGTAAAACATCAAGGAACAATTACATTTGGCTGCTCTGCGCCATAACTTATTATTTTTATAATTTTCGATACTCTTTTATTACTTATATTGTTAATGAAAATAACTGTAGTTAACTTAATTTTACAACGCTGAAGTTATCAAATATTTTTCACATTGTCATATTAGATTCTGATAATCAATTTTTTAACGGGTAATAATGTAGATTCTTTGATGGGTTATTTTCAAATACTGTCAACTGTCATGTCAATGTCATCAAAAGTGACAGTAACGTGACAGTTTTATAAATGTAAAATATGGCAGTCAGGTTGCTAAGTTTATTTCAAAGGCTGAAAATATCAAAAGAAATTAATGAAAATGTAGTAAAAAGTATTCAAAGAACTTGCTATGTGCCAATATTAACTACTACTAGAAATACTAGCTTCTTCAATAAATGTATTTGTTTCAGAAAAATTTCACGTAAACTGTAAACATAACCAAAATATTTACTTTTAGTGCCTGCTCAAGATCTTTGGAAAGGTGTTACATCTGTAAGTAATGCTGGTAAGAAACGCGGACGTGGTAAAGGTGTTGGTCGAAAGATAGCAAAAGATTTAAACAAAGGTCAAATAATTGGTTGTGGAAAATCTAATATGCTTTGGCCAGGATTAAATGCTCCTGTCATTCGAGGAAGAGAAGTTGTACAGCAACAACAACTGCCAGAAGATCCGGAAAGAACCAAAAAACTTATAAAACTCAGAGATTCAATGGGTAATTTTCGTATGATGCGAATTAATCCAATTGATCGTGGTTGGTCTGGTTCAAAAATGCCGGGTCGTGCTATTGGTCCACCAGACCCAATTGGTGAAGATACATTTGATGGATTTGATACAAGGGTTTTAGAAATGAAAACAGTTTTTATTATGAAGGGTAATATGGGTCGAAAACGTAGATTTTCTATATTATCTGTTACCGGTAATGGCAAAGGTTTGGCTGGATTTGCATTAGCTAAAGCTACTGAAGTTCGTACAGCTCTCCGAAAAACTAAAAATCGTGCTGGGCAAAAATTAATGCATATAGAACTATGTGATAATCATACAGTTTTTCATGATTTCTATTGTGCATTTGGAAAAACTAAAATTTTTGTAACTAAAAAACCAGAAGGTTATGGATTAGTGTGTCATCGTGCTATCGCAACTATATGTAAAGTACTTGGCATTAAAAATCTTCATGCTAGACTTGAAGGATCCACAAATTTACAACATATTGTTAAGGCTTTTTTTATTGGTCTTTTACAACAGAAAACTCATAAGCAAATTGCTGAGGACAAAGGTCTTCATGTTGTAGAATTTAGAAAGGAAAATTTTAATGTACCAAAAATAGTTGCCAGTCCAACTGTTTGTAGGAAAAAGCAAGACATTAAAAGTGATGAAGTTATGGATTTTACACAATTTGTTTTAGGTGATAAAATTGTTTTGAAAAAAAAGAAATTTCCACCATTTTATACAAAATCTCGTGGCTATGAAATATATTTGAAGAAACGTGAATATTTGAGGAATCAAGATAAAGTACGATTAGATATGTTAGCTAATTATGGCGAGTTGAGGAGTTTTTTAACAGATAAATATCCAGAATGTAGACCTTATAAACATGTTAAAGCTGAAGCTGAGGAATAAATAAATTGTATTATTTTTAAATTATAATAAAAACTTTTACTTAATATATATTTTATTATATTTATACTGGCTTAACTAATATCGTTGTTAAAACTACAGTTAAATTTGGAATAGTATAAATTCCGATGACTGAATTATTATGACAAATATTTGGTGTAACGTTGAAGTAATTACAATAAAATCCGAATCTCCAAAGAATAAATAATAAAATTTAAGCGTATATTTTAATGATTTCTTTGCTAGGTTTGTGTGAAAAATATTAAATAATTACGACAAATTTAAATCTGTTATTTTATTGGTACAAATATGAACTTACTTAAATAATTATGTTATAATATACCATTATTATATAATTTCTAAAATATATGCAATATTTATTTATCGTAAATAAAATAACTAAATTATTCTAAACAGAGAATCTAAAAATTGGTAATATATTTATTAAAGATTTTAAAGTTATCAAGTGAAAACCATTTTCTATAATACTCATTTTGATAAATAAAAATTTGTTTAAGTATATTAATGTTAACAGTTAACTTATTTTAAATAATATTATCGTTTGCAATATGCAATTTGAATTTCATATCAACAACTTTTATTATATACTTAAATATTATATTTCTCGATTTTATACCACTTTTTAAAGTTTAAATTATTAATAATAATTATTTTTACAATCTTTATACTTAAAATATGTGATATAAGTAATGGTAAAGTCTTGTTTTCAATATAGATTTTTTTTTTAAATAAAATAAACCATAATATAGGAAAGAAATTAACTAAATTCGCCTTAATACTTATACACGATATAAATTATTATATCGTGATACTTATATATAATAATTAATTATATATGGTAAAATTAACAAATTCAAAATTTATACGATATGTATAATAATTCGAAATAAAACTATAATCAGAACACTCCCCAAAAATATTGAGATTGTAACGCCATCTAGTACTAGAAATAAAACAGACATGATAAAATTTTCCCTTTAGGAAAGTAGGCCGGATTAACTTATGATATGCCTGACCGCTAAATGATTTTATTACGGATATGCAAACCCCAATAAGTATGAAAAATAAGGTCTGACGTTTAATCATATTATCAAATCTGAGTTATTAAACGAAAGCTGACTCCGGTACGATTTGCTAATATCTAAATCATACCCGTAAATAATTAGTATTGGAATAAAATATTTTTTTTTTTTTGTATATAAACATTTTTAAATAAAAACAAATAATTTTTAAATTTAATATTATGTTATTAATTAATGCTGATTTAGAGTTTTTTCGGAACATTGAAATATATTCTGACTGGAATTTAATTCAAATTAATGTTAATTCAGTACATAAAATCTACGCCATAGCAAATTACATTTTTATGGTATACTCTCTATACTCTCGTCTACATGCTATGATTTTCTGCTCACATTTTTGTTCTAACGTCTGGGCTAATTTGGGTATTTTAAAATCATAGCTAAATCAGGTCTGACACTTTTGTTGTTGGCCTTATTTGGATATATCAAAATCATAGCTATAAGCTATATCATGTTTGACATTTTTGTTCATTTATATCTGGCCTTATTTTGATATTTCAAAACTAGATTTGATTATTTTTCCTAAAGGGTTGTGTGTTCGCAGCAGTCAGATTTGATGAAAAAGAGTTTGGGCCAGCTGTCAATTGCATATGGTTTTGTTTTTATTTTTTTTGTTATGTGCGCCGTCGTTCACTCACAACAAAATAATCATTTTTCACGGAAACAACAAAAGTATATAATAAAAAAAATTATTTATAAATACAAAACAACAAATTTCTTGATTAAAAAAATGTTCTTTTACATATTTTTAGCTTGTTAAATGCGTGCTAGGCTGTTAGTGTTTTAATAATTGTCATTCAATAAAATAAAATATATATTCAATTAAAAAATAATATATACAGTTTAAAATTATAATGAAAAATAGCAATTTTAATAAAAAAATAAAAGTGTTTAAAAAAATTTGACACGAGAATTTTTCTTTGTGTTTGATATCAACTATCGCGGATCAATTTAATAATAAAAAAAATACTACTGCGTAAATAAAAAGAATTGGCTCGTCTGATTAAAATATGTATTTGGTTGTTTAAAATAATAATTAAGTATTTTATTTCTAACAATATTCAAAAAATTGTGTATAGTTTTAATTATTAATTATAATAAAAACAGTTTTTTTTAAAAAAAATGTCGTGGTTTTTACCTTTTGTTGGCCTTGAAAAAAAAATTTGCAGGTACCTCCTGCAACGCTATTTGGGACAATTTCTTGAAGAAAAATTAAATTTAGAACAATTAAATATTGATCTATATAATGGTAAAGGGACTGTAAAAGATGTCGCACTAAATTGTGAGGTAAATTGGATATCTGAAAACATGTGCTTTTTTTTAATTATATAAAACCCAATTTTTTTTAATGTTTTTATAGATATTTTAAAAATCTTGAAATAGACTGACAGTATAATTTATTTATATACATATTTAATTTTAAACTTTACATATTCATTATTTTAACTTTACAGATTCATTATTTTATACAAATTCATTCAAAAAATAATTTTCTTTTTAGGTACTCATAATAAATCACAACAAAGAAATTGAAAATCATTTTTTTCATGCATATTTTTATTTGCCTGTGTGTATTTAGATTGTTTTGTTTGTTACCTCTTTCTCTTCCCTAATTTCAACTCCATTCTCCATCCCTTGTAGAATGATAGTAAAAAAAAAAATATTTTTATTCATTTCCTCAAGGCGTACATTTTGTCATTTCATAGAATCTATACATAGATCTACAATCTAGGTAGGTATCTCTAGCTATGTATCTGAAATGTTTTAATATTGGTTTTGTTGATAGTCTTATATGTATGTATATTTAAAAATTGTTATGTTTATTTTATGTAGGCATACAAAAAAAAAAAAAAAAAAAAACACTGCAAAAAGAAAATTTTCTATTCCGGAGGGAAAAATTATATTGTATAGTTAAAAATGATAATTATTGATGAAATAATCAAAAAGTAGAGAAACTGGTTTTCTATCATTTTAGAATTGTAACTCGAGAAAAATGTATATGAATTTATTTACAGTTTTTGTCTCTATTAATTTTAAAGGTTAAGTTCATAATAGTTTCCTATTATATTAGCTATTTTATTATTTGCTTAAATTTATAAATACGCATACCTATTTACTTATATTTTATTAGCACGTTATTTATTGACTTGTCGTATGAATTTTCTATATATGGTTATATAAATGACTAATGTATTTCCAATCTCTTTGTTGATAGTAAATAAGATATCAGAAATTATTTTAATATGAACAAATTTGCTGCCATCACAGGCGATAAAAACGATAATTACCCGCGATAATTCAACGATAATTACCCGCAAACTTTAAACAAATGTCTAGACGTCTTAAGTGATTTTGTTGCTTTATTTAGTTTATTTGATGCGATATTATCTTTCGATTAAATTACACTGGTCACAATCACTGTGGGCCTATTGGGTTATAACCCTGTAATATCTCCTTCTCAGACTAGAAGCATAATCGAAAATAGCAGGTCACATAGCATGTGTTCAGTCTTCACAAATTTTGAATAATTTTGAATAATAAGTAATTTCTTAAATTACAGGGAAGTAACCCTGTTAATGTCCGTGTCAACTATACTTCACTCGTTATCTATCATGAATCACTTATTAAAATTCGAGTGAATCCCTTATCTTTTTTACTAATCGAACGCAATAAATTTAAAAATGGACTTAGTTTTTGGACAAGCTGTACTGAAAAGTGTTTTTGAGCCACTGCTAAATTTATTTATTTTACATTTAATTTTAATAATTATACTATTTATATCGCCATGAATTATTTATATATAGTTTTTTGAAGGCATAGAATTTTAATTATTTAAATTTTTTCACCAAATTCCAAATGTCTAATTGTTAGAAATTAATTGCTAAAGTTGTAGCAATTCTTTTCAATATCTTCTTCAACCAATTATTTTGTTTCTGCGAATCGCTTGATATGGAAATAGAATAAAAAATGTTCGATGATTTTAAAACAGCAACAATTGTAAGAAAAATAATTAAGTGAATGCCTTTAAATATTTTGTTTATACTTAGTTGTCGATTTTATTATATCTATAAAAATCAAATGAAATTAAGAGAATAGCCAGCTAAATTAAATCTTCATATTTTCTTTGTATACTATAGGTAGACACAAGCCATTTTATTTATTATGAGACTTTATTATAACTATGATCCCTTAATTAATTAAGGCATTTAATACTTACTTATTTACAACGCTTTCAATGAGGTTTTTACTAACAGTATTTCATACTATCTTCTATTGTTCCAATAATCTGTTAAATTCTGTAGAGAACTATTGAAACTGAGCCCCAGATTTTTTAACTATTATGTAATTCCCTATATTATATTCGATCCTCATCGTAGACTTTTTATTTATAGATATATTAGCAATCTTGTGTTTATACTTTATAGTTGTATTCAACTCCTACAGAGCCATATATAATTAACATGACATTTCTTATATATTTTACGAGTCACTTCTCGTTTTCATATCTGTACACGACAAAGCCAATTTCAAGTAGTAATAATATATTGAAAATAGAGTTAGAGATCCCGTAGTTCACATTATCGTTAACTACGTTTTTAAATATGTTTTGTTTTTCTCAAACGGAATATGTATTCAGTACGGTCAATTTTAAAGATTATATATTTTTTTGAATTAATGCAAAATTTACAATTTTCTGAACTTAAAGAAATTAAAATATAAAATTAAGTTACAATTATTATCTAAAAAACAATTTATAATTTACATTAAAAATTATTTTTATACAAATATATAATATTAAATATAGATTCAAAATAAATATATATTACTTATATATATATCATGAAATTAAATTATTTTCTCATATATGTATATAAGATTTCGAAAATATCATTTGTTGAAAACGTGAACTTGATATAGAATCTACACTTTTATTTTTATTTACATTCGAATAAGAAAGAATCGTTTTATATTTTGTTCACATTTTTAAAATACACATCACATTAAAACTTTGAATATTTGTATATATTCAGTTTTATTAAAATACGACGTACACATTTGGCCTAAATCAATAGAAGATTTTATTTTAAGTTATTATATATTTAGATATTGTAAATATTCATAAAAAAAAATTATACCATATATATAAAAAAATGTTACTCAATTACTTCCACAATTATTAGCACCCACTACTAGTACATTCCATTTATAAAATATTTATTAATATATACATTAAGTATGAATGCGTGTGGATATGATTTTGATAAGAAATCTTATCCCAACTGGGAAAATTTTATAAGGTGAAATAATGATTCACTCAATAAAATAAAAATATATTTTTTTTATGATTAAGTATTTATTAATTATTATAATCAATAATAAGAAAACAATTGATTAATTGATAGAAAACTATTTACCGAATTCATAATTGAACTAATCAGAATATCAATTGATTAAATTGAAAATCAATTTGATTAATAATTGAAAATCATTTTACCGGAATTATTTTTAAATTTACTATCGATTAATTCTGTACTGAACCTACGGTCAATTGTTTGTTCGGTCAATTGTAAATTCATCAAATTAGCCATATACCAAGTACAATATGTATATAAAACTATCGTTAAATCGTTATTTACTTTCCTTTTATTGAATTTACAATTTTTTTTTATTATTATTATAGTCACTAAATGAGCTGTGTGAAAGCCAAGGATGGGGAATTGAGGTAACTGGAGGACATGTTGGTGCAGTAACTATTACAGTACCATGGAATGCACCAATGACAAATGATAGCTACATTGAAGTATCAGATTTATCTATTACTCTGCGCCCACTGCCCCGAGAAACTGATGGTTCATCTATGCTTGAATCAATGTGGTCATCAATGAGCAGTTCAATGCAATTGGCACAGGAATGTATAGAAAAAGGACAAGAATATAGTCAATTAAATGCACAAAACGCTACAATTGAGGGTTTAGAGAAATTCGCTCAAACTATCGATAGTGGTATGTATATTTTTTTATTAAATTCTTAAAGTAAATTGTTAATTATTCCAAATTCTCCTTTTTTCAGTTTTAAATAGAATTAAAGCTAAACTTGAAAATACAGAAATAAGAATAGAATATCTTTCACCAAATACTAATACAGGAATCGCAATAATAATTAAAATAAATCAGTATGTGTCATCTATATATTTTTAATAAAATTTATATTTAATTAATAATTATATATATAAAATGTTTTTTTTTTTTAGATTAGAGTATCAAAATGAAGCTGGTAATGATCCGCTTGATAATATTCCACCAGATTTAGAAAATGAAAATACAAATAGTGGTGAAAATAAAACACATCTTATTTCAACATATGCAAATCATCATATTAAATTAGAGGGAATTACATTTTATACTGAAGAATTTCGAATTTCATCAGATAATCCTAATATTGCTAAAAATGAAGCAACAATAACAAATAGTTTTTTAGCAAGTCAACAATTTTATAGTGTTATATCTCAATTAAATACAACAACTGATTCATCGAATGCAACAACAACAACAGAAAATAATGACCATACAATTAATCCAGAAAATAATAAGGACAATGATGATGAAATTTTAGTTACTCCAATAAAATATTCAACACGACATATACAAATTGGTCAGTTAGAAGGACAACAAGTAATTCGAATAAAAATGAAACAATCAGAAACTATAAATGGACCTAAAGTTTCTTTAGACTTACAACTTGGTACATTATATATTTTTATATCACCACGGCAGTTACATTTGTTGATAGCATTTTATGATATATTCATAAAAGATCAACAAAAAACGGAAAAAATATCATTTGAAAAAAATATGAAATCAAAAGATCAACAACAAAAAAATTTAAATTCAAATATGTCTGGAATTATTGGTGGTAATTTAGGTGGTTGGTCTTGTGATCCAGTTGATGAATCATCACCTTCACTAACAGGATCATCGGTTAAAGATTTTTTTATGAAAAACAGAACTGCTACTAGTAATAATATGCAACGTGATAATAATTCACGAGCATTTGAATATTGTGAATCAATTAGTAGTTCAATGACTACAAGTAGTTCTACAACATGTTCATCGAAATTTCAACGAAAAACTGCCAATACTGGTGAATTAAATAGTGAAATATCACATTTTAATATACGAATTGCTTCTGTGACAGCAATTTTATTACATGAAGATATTTTAATAGAAAATTGTATACCAACTACTGGTACACCATTAAGTGAAGAAAGTATATCACAATTAATAAATTTATCGAATTTATATTTCAAGAATGTTAATAATACATTAGAAAATAATACAGAAACTTCTTCATATATTTGTAATAAAAATCATTTAAAATTATATTTAACGCCAATTATAGTGGAAGGTGAACAACAACGAAATAATAGTTTTATTATTTTAAAATTAACAACATCTATAACACAAGCTAATTTTGATGAAGTATTAGATAATATTTCGGTTCCACTAATTGATTTTGATCGCAAAGAAGTAAATTTTATATCACTTTAAATTATTTTATATATAAACATTTTTTTTTTTTAATTTCTCAATAGATTTGTAGTAATGGTTTTCATAAACGACCTGAAATTACAATTGCTGTAAAAACTACAACACCAGCAAATTCAAATGGAAATAGAATAAAAAAATCATCACCATTATCAAAAACTGATATTAATATAAATTTAGAAGCTTGCACAGTAGAATTAGACATCACATTATATGATCGTTTAATTGCTACTTTTAGTGAATCACCATTTACATTATGGGAAAATAAAAAAAATGTTTCTTCAGATGATCATCAACATAATGTACAACAATCTACTGCTACAAAAAATAAAGATCCTATTATTGAATTTAAAGTTGATTCTACTAAATTAGATATACAATTAAGGTAGAAATTGTATTATTGATATTTGAATATAAATTTTTGTTAATTATATATATTTATATAGATTTCCAATTATTGATTCAAGACCTCTGCATGATTCTAATCGAATTCCATGGTGGAAAAAGAATATTAGAGCTGATTATCTTTTAATTAGTTTTTTTCAATTTAGACTGAGAAATTCTTCAACATTTATTGAAGTGTTTTCAAATGAAATAGATATTTATTATTGTGTAAGTATTAAAAAAAGAAAAAAAATTATATATTCTTATCTAAAGCGGCGGTTATATATTAAAGTAACATTAAAATTATGTATTTCTTTAACAGGAGACCGCAAATAGTGACCCCATTCATATTTGTAAATCAACATTGGTGGATAATAGCGGAATTGCATCTAAGGAGTCTTATATAGAATATCCAAAGTAAATAAATACAATATTTTCATAAAATACTAATATTTACTGTTAATTTTTTTAGATTTTCAATAGAATTTCCATCAGAAAAATCATTACAAACAATACTTAAATGTAGTATCGATGATAGCGATAGTGGTGAAACATCAGGAGAAAGTTGTTCTTTATATACACGAAGAAATCGTGAATCACTTCCATTTAGCTCCAAACGTGTTTGTCGACAAAGTGATACACCACATCTTAAAGATGATTTAGGTAGGTTGATAATATTTAATCCGTATATCACATTTATTTAATTTCCGAATTCATTTAAAAATAGATGATTCAGAGACCATATTGTTACCAGGTGAATCAGCTGAAATGAAAAATTTTTGCGACAAAGCAATGAAAATTTCAAAGTTACAATTTAAAGTTTTTCTTCCTGTAGCTAGTGTCCAAATTAAGTAAGTCTTTTAAATTTAAATGATATAAAGCATTTCTTTATAAATAATTTTAGATCAAAACTGTTATATGAAATTATTTACAATCGTTTCAATTCGGATCTTCTGATGTGGGAACCAATTACAAAAAGCCTTAATAAAAGATCTGAAAAATTAAAACCACCAACTCAACGTCCTTCACGACCAAAACAATCAATTGATCAAATGTTATGGACTTCTGGTATGATGGATTCATTATATATTCCAGCAATGCCATCATCATCACCAAACAATAATAATAATCAGCAAAATGATGAAAAATCAAATTGTTCATCAGACGGACCAGATACGGAATGTGAATCGGATAGTATTTATTATTCAACATATGATAGAAAGCGTACAAAACGTGGTCAGATAACACCACCAATTTCGCTAAACGATTGTTCATTTGAATTAATTGTTAATCAAGCGGTAGCATCTTTGTATGCACCAGTTCGAGACTCAGAGAATCACGTTATACCTGAACAATTGGGCGAATATGTTTTCGAAGTTGATATGTTTAATTTATTTTCTGTTAGTGGTTTTAATGGAAATGAAAATTTATCTTATTTGTGTATACAATCAAAATCGGCCAAATTGTATCATTGTGGTATGAGTTACATGATATATTATAATATTTATTTTTTATAAATATATATTTTTAATTTCAGGATTAATACCAAATATGGACAGAGATCCTATGTTAAGACTTATTAATTCTATTTTACCTGATTATATTTTACCAACTATTTATCCAACACCTAACAATTTCACATTGAATGTTTCCAAGAGTATAGAAAAACGTGAAATGATATCATTCGCAATTGAAATAAAAAAAGTGCCTGAGCAAAGAATTAAAGTATTTTATTATTTTTATTTTTTACACACTATTTTAAAATTTAATTATAATTTGCATTATAGAGATTAAGGATAACAGCTGGAATACAAAATACAACTTTAAAACATAATCCAGCTGCATCGCAACATACTTGGTTAAATCAGATCATTGATTTATTTGATGTTTTGGTAATTATTTCAGTATATTTGTGTTTAAATTACTATTTTTTGTAGATATTTTTAATTCCTTGAAATTATATAATTATAATAATTTTATAATTATAACAATTAATATCTTCTCCAGGATTATCCAATTGAAGGTTATGAACCTTATAGTATTGTTACAGAAATGCAGCTACACTTATGGAATTGTGCAGTAGATTATAGACCTCTTAATTTTGGATATCGTGCAGTTGTAGAAGTTGGTGATTTTACATTAAGTAGTAATATAATATCTACAGTTGCTGGTTGTACATTAAGATTTATAGCAGAAGATTGTGCTTTATCTTTAGCTCCTTATGTAAGTTTCAATCTTTTTTTGTGATTTAAGTTTTTTTGGCGAAAAAAAATACATATCTAATTTCATTATAGGATTACAAAACAACGTGCAATCCTTCATACGTGCAATCTAAAATAAATTTATATTCATCAAAAAATTTAGTTCCAGTTTTGGATATTGGTTTATTGGATATATCATTGCGTCTGAACGACAAAGTTACCGATATTTTCCCTAAATTAGATTTGAGAGCTTCAATTCAAGATATGCATATCCGTACATGCTCTGATTCTGGTCAGGCATTAGCATTATTGATTGGTTATTTAGCTTCTGATGGTGATTTAAGTACCAAAATTGATGAAGATGGAACTACAGTAAATTATAAAATATATATATAAAATAATTTTTGTAATATATTTTCTTATTAATATTTACAGATTTCACTTTCGAGTGAAGGATCAACTGATTTATTATCCGTTGAAGAACCTAAAAATCAAATAAATGAAATTTCTGCTAAACAACAAGAGCGTATTAATAAATTAATGGCAGAAGCAATACATGAAACTGTTTTAAGTGAAAATTATAAAAGTGGTGGATCGGATAGTGAGGAACATAAATTTGACAAAGGTGTTGAATTATTTTTTTTCCCTGATGAGAATCAACTAAAACAAATAGAACAAAAAGAAAAAGATTTAAAAATTCGAAATGATAATAAAAAACGTGATAATTCACCGGAAAGTTTTAGGATACCTAATAGTGAATCGAGTAGTAAACTAACCCGATCTAGCAGCTCTGAAGAATGGAAATTTAAAACACGCCGTGAAAGTGAAAGTAGTAATGAATTAAAAGAAATACTGAATTTCGAAAATAATGTTATGAGTTTATCGTATATGGTTGAAGATGAAGCAGTTGAAGCTTTACCACAGATTAGAGAAGAATTAGGTGAAGTGCCACCGTGCAAAGTTTCACCTGGTGAAAAATGCAATATTTCTAGGAAAAGTAGTTTAAATGTAGACGATGATTTTTATTTTATTGCTGACGAAGAAAAAGCTTTTATTGTAAATTATATTTGTTTATATTTATTCAGAATTTATTTAATTATTTTATATTTATTCTTTCAGTCAAAATGTGGAATTAAAGATCTGAAAGTATCATCAGAACCATTACGAATTGTTGATAATCATTTCACATCACCTATAGGTAAACCAGATTTACTTAAAGCTCCAGATGGATTTCCAATGGCTGTGACAAGATATACTCTGTGTGAAATTACTGTTACATGGCATATGTATGGTGGTAATGATTTCCCAGAAAAAGAGGTTGCACAGAAAGAGGCCAATAAAAACAAAGAGAATATGTAAGTATTGATGTTAAACTAAAAATGGTTTAATTTATTGTTCCAAACGAGTTAATTTGGGCATATCAAATTAAAATAATTAAATAATTATTAAATTTCCCATTTTATTTTTTAAATAGTCTACCACGGCGAAAAGGTGAAATGTCAGAAGCATATAAATTAGGAGTTTCGTATTCCAAGGGCAGACAAAATGTACAATTCGGCAAAAAACCAATTTCGAAAATATCTTGGAAAAATCGTGGTGGCGCTGGCCGTAATCATGATATCCTGGTTGAAATGCAATTAACAAAAATGCGATTTTCACATGAAATTTATCCTACGGATACAAATCAAGCCTCACGACAAGTTCTAGTTATAAGCCAATTGGAGATAAGGGATCGTCTACAAACATCGGATATCAATAAATTTTTGTATCATCCAACAGCAAAACATTTACCAAGCAAAAGTTCTCAACATATGGTCGTGATAAAAGCATTACATATACGGCCTCATCCACTATTATCCGGGACTCAAGAATGTTCATTAAGAATTTCATTATTGCCGCTTCGACTCAATATAGACCAGGATACTTTGCTATTTTTAGTACAGTTTTTTAATGATTTAAGTAGATCATCAAGCGATAATGATTATGAGGATAATTCTAATAATGTAAAAAAATCATCTAACCTACAAGAACCTGTTATGATGGTAGATGATATTCCTGAAGCTGTTCATGATTTACAATCCAGAAAAATGGTTTCGACAAATCTAGAATTGCTTATGGAAGATGATCAACTGTCATCAAAACATTCAAAAGAAACTCCTGTGACAAATACCCCAACACAGACTGGCGGCAGCGATAATGATGTACCTATTTATTTTAAGGAAGTAATTTTTAGTCCAGAAGTTTTAATACGTTTAGATTATCATGGCAGGCGTATTGAAATGTCACGAGGTCCACTAGCAGGACTTTTAATGGGTCTGGGACAGTTACAATGTTCAGAAATTAGATTGAAAAAGATTGTTCATAAGTAAAAAAAATTTTAAATATTTTTAGATTTTTACTTTGAATTTTATATTATGCAATATTTTTTTTCCACCAGGCATGGACTTTTAGGTGTTGATAAATTATTAAGTTTTTTGCTTAAAGAATGGCTGCAAGATATAAAGAAAAATCAATTACCAACAATTTTGAGTGGTGTCGGTCCAATGTACACATTTATTCAACTATGTACTTATAATTTTTATACTTGTATTTATTTTTGAATTATTCAATTACAATATTTTTTTGATATAGTTCAAGGTATTCGAGATCTTTTTTGGTTGCCAATTGAACAATTTCAAAAAGATGGACGAATTATACGTGGTTTGCAATTAGGTGCACAAAGTTTTGGTGCCCGTACAATATTTGCAGCAATAGAGATTACTTCGAAATTAATACAATTACTACAGGTAAATTCTCGAACACATTTTTTATTTTATTTATTTATTATTTTAAAACTATATTATAATTAACGTTTTTGCTATGCACAAATTTGGTCAATTTTAATTTAATTATTTTGAATTTGATTTAGTAAATAAACATTTATTCCACTTCATAATAATTTACATTCCTTTCAGATTACTGCTGAAACTGCATTTGATATGCTTTCACCGGGTCCATCTGTTCGTCGAGGACGTTGTAACCGGAAAGGAAAACGGAAACGACCACATCGTCCACAAGACATTCGGGAAGGTGTAGCTAATGCCTACCAAATTGTTAAAGATGTAAATAAAATACATAATATTTAATTAACAAATCAATATCTACTAAAATGATATCTAATTTTTGAAGGGAATAAATGACACAGCTTGTGCTTTAATTGAAAATACTGCTGCAGAGCATGACCAAAAAGGTTATACAGGAGCTGTTGGTGCTGTATTTAGACAAATTCCACCATTAGTAGTGTGTCCAGTAGTGTTAGCTACTCAGGCAACAACAAATGTTCTCGGTGGTGTAAAAAATCAATTAGTACCAGATGCAAGATTTGAAGCTCGCGAAAAATGGAAAGATGAAACTGACTAAAAATTCATTTTATGAATTGAACGTATAAAATCATGTACATATATATACATTTTATATTGTTTAGTAGAACATTTTTTGCACATTTTTCGTCTTAAATATTTTTAATGTAGAAATGCTTCCTTTTTAAATAAGGTTATAAAAAAATATGAAATATAAATTTTATCGGGATAAATTTAGTGGAAATGTATAAGAAAATATTTTTTATAAATCCATTTTAAGAAAAAAGTTTAAAATTTTTATATTAATAATTTTTGAAAATATAAATTAATAAATCAAACAATTTTGTGTTCAATTTTTAACATAATATAATAATAAGTTTAAAAAAGAATACATAAATTAAAAAAATGTTTTTTTTCTGTATACTTTTTTGTAAGTTATTAAATTACGATTCTATCAAGATAAAAAGTAATATTGCTGAAAAAATTAAAATATTTGTGCAACTTGCTAAATCTGGCTATTTTGTTTATGTTATTACATAGAACTTTTTTAAATTTATAAAAAGCATTTCGCGCCAAAATTTCTGATTTAATTTCTATACTGTAATCCCATTCTTCATTATGCCAGCAAGCTAGGTATTTTAAGTTACTGGACTCGTTCAATTTCAACATTTTTAATCCATAATTTAGCATTGTTGTATTGTTTGTTATTTCTGCAAAAGATTTTTTTTTTCTATATTTGTTGGTAGATTTGTTAATATCGTAGAGGAGCTTAACTTCCAAGCTGAGTTATCCTGTCCGCAATAATTGTCATCAGCCTAACTTATGGTATTAATATTAAACGAAATACAGCGGATTTTAAAACAGGGAATTTTGAAAAAGGGATTTTAGAATTGAGGATTACGTACCCAACCCTATTGACTTGAGTAAGATTAAACTAACTCAAATAGAATCAATAACGATGTTTCGCAATCTTCATATTTAATATTTTTTCAAATGTAGCATACATTATCAACATACATATGTATTTGATAAGATTTAGCTGAACTAGGTGGGGAGGGAAGCTAGATAAGTAAATGAATAATTTACAAAATGTGGACGAACTTTTACACAAAAGTGAAAAGTAGTACAATTGCACAACATTCGAGTTAAATCAATTAGTAGAGTACTGAAAAATTGAAAATACAATAGCACCTACTCACTACTCTTTAGTTTTTATTATGACAATTATCACGACGAAAAATGCAACATTAACATTATCATCAAGAAATTGGCTTGATAAGATGTTTGGATACGCGATAACGCAGCGTATCTAGGCCGCGTATCAATTAACTCTACGTAATTGATATGAAAAAAGTAAATACTTTACGTACTCCAATATGCTCAAAATACAAGGAATGTTAAAACCCAATGAGAAAATTGACGTGCTTTTCACGTAATAAATAATATCAAAAATTTGCAGCATAAAATTAAATTATATTTTTATATTTTTAACATATAACCTAATCTATTACAATTTTTATCAAAAGACAACTCTATCGATGTACAAATTTTTGGTTAAAAATTGACATTGACATTGACATATATGTCAGAAACTGAGGTCCATGGTCCATACCAGTTGCAATAACCATTAATCAAATTGATAAGAATTAAAGTTGAACAGAAATAGTTGTAAATTAAAATTGTAAAATAATGAGTTTCTTGGTGAAAAATACAGTATCCTCACGCAAACTTCTAAGCTGTGTTCAACGTATGGCAAATAATTACAAATTACAAGCCCTAAGATATTTTGCAGTTTCAGCCGAAGCCGACTTAAACGAAATTCAAGTTAATAACTCATGATAATTTAATTTCTTGCAATCATTTGTTTTTTTTTAGATAGATGTTTTATCTGGAAAGCACGAAGGCACAGCTGTAATTGGACTTAATAGACCTGCTGCGAAAAATTCTTTTAGTCGTTCTTTGGTCGATAATTTAACTGCTATTGTTGCAGATTTAGCTGATGATAATTCTGTACGTGTAGTAATTTTACGTAGCGTTGTACCTGGTATATTTTGTGCCGGTGCTGATTTGAAAGAACGAAGTAAATTTACAGAGGATGAAGTTAGTAAATTTGTCACAACACTTCGAGGACTTCTCATAGATATAGAACAACTACCAATGCCTGTAATTGCTGCTGTAGACGGAGCAGCTCTTGGTGGTGGTCTAGAAATGGCTTTAGCTTGTGATATTCGAACAGCTGCGACAAATGCTAAATTAGGTTTGGTAGAAACACGTTTGGCTATTATACCCGGAGCCGGTGGTACTCAACGTTTGCCCAGAATTTTAAGTCCAGCTTTAGCTAAAGAATTAATTTTCACATCTCGTATTTTTAATGGCACAGAAGCTCAAAAAATGGGAATTGTTAATCATGTATGTGAACAAAATGAAAATGGTGATGCTGCATATCAACGTGCTTTACAATTAGCTGAAGAAATTGTACCAAATGGACCAATTGGTGTTAGAATGGCTAAAAAAGCTATTGATAAGGGTATTCAATTTGATATTGCAACAGGATATGCTATTGAAGAGGCATGTTATGCACAAGTAATACCAACAAAAGATCGATTAGAAGGATTAAAAGCATTTGCCGAAAAACGTAAACCACAATATACAGGAGAATAACATCGAAATTAGAATTAAATTTGTTTTTTTACTATTTGTGTAATCTTTTATAGAGAAAATTGTAAAAATTGTTTTGTACCAAAATGTAATATAAATAAATAATGTTGATTTATTTTGATTTATTTAATTAAATAATTTATAATTTAAAAATTGTATTTATTAATTGCTTAACAAATATTAGATAAACATTTACATTATGTATTCTTAAATATGTATTGTATAAGCATATAAGAACATAATTTTTACTTTCTTTTTCGGGAAATTGCTATAATTAGAAATACAATAAGCTTCATTTATCAAAAAAAAAAAAAAAAAATTTATAGTTTATAAAAAAAAGTACTGTGAGACAATCAATCTTTAATTTGTTAGTTACATATATAAATTATAGCTAATTGTTATAATATGATATGAGACGAAAAATAAATCACAAGGAATTCAAAAAATAATTTTAACTTTTTACATATAAAAAACATAAAAATTTAATTTATCCATAAATTTTATAGTAAATATTTAGTATTAAAGAAATAAACAAAATAAACTAGACTTTGCTTCATAATTATATACCTTATATCGATAATATCAAAATTAATTTGGCACAACTGCAGTATCATTTTCATAAATATAACAAATAAAATTTTGGTTTAAAGTTACCACCACGGTTCATCCATATTTGCCATATTAGGATCTGATGGCTCGTTTTCTGTTATTTTCGGTTTGGGTCTATTGAAATTATGATTTTCTGGTTTGCGACCGTCTTCCTTTAAATTATTCTTATTGTGAAAGCGATTCCTTTGCCTTCTATGATTATTATGTTGTCTCTGATTCGATAAATTATTTATATTTTCAGAGTTATCTGGAAAATAAAAATTATAATTAGTTTTGTAATTTCACATACTTACTATTTATTTTTAATACTATTCCTATTATGTTCAGAAGAATTTTGTTTAATATTAACGTCATATTTTTCAGGTTTTATATTTTCATTATATGAACGTGGTTCTCTAGGTCTGCCCGTTGCCGATCGCCGATTAATATTAACATCAGATATCCCAGGTTTAAATTTTTCATCAAAATCATATTTTTCAGGTTTTATTTTTTCATTATATGAACGTGGTTCCCTAGCTCTGTCCGTTGCCGATCGTCGAATATTAACGTCAGATTTCGCAGGTTTAACTTTTTCATCAAAATTATATCTTGATAAATTTTGTAAAGCAAGTGCTTGGGTAACACATTTCATTTGCGCAATTTCTTCTTCTGCTGCTTTTAGTTCATCCTCAAGAATTTTTTTTTGTAGTTTAACCAATTTCAGTTCTGTTTCTAATTTCGAAATATTTTCACATGCATTATCGCCAGAAATGACGGTTGATGAAGTTTCTGCTGCAACTTTTTTGTCTGTTGATAATGAAATCAGTTTTAACTCAGCAATATCTTTTCTTGCTTTTTTTAAATCTTCCTCGGAAGTTTGGAATTGTATATTTATCAATTCTAGTTCATTTTCCAATTCTTTATTATGAATATTTTTGAGTTTCAAATCTTCAAATGACGCAATTACAGTTTTCAGTTCCATAATTGTGGAATCGGAATTTTTTAGATCATGTTGTAAAGTTTGTAAATTTATTTTTGACAATTCCAGTTCTTCCGAAATTCTTTCAACATTGCAATTCCGTGCCAAATGGACTTCAGTGTCCGATGCTGTATTTAAATAAACGCGAATTAAGTTTAATACTGTACAAGCTTGTCGGCACTGTGCACAATTGGGTTGACTTTAGAGTAAAATAAGTTTTATTTTAACACAATTCTACATTAAAATATATTACATAATTTCATTGACTTACTGGCGAAACCAATCTGTTAAACATAACTTGTGGAATAAATGTCCACATGGTGTTACTATTATTTCATCTTGTGATTTATATAGTTCCATACAAATTATGCATTGCAAATTATTCATTTTTATTATTAATATTAACTAAACTTTTTATTTTTATAACGTAATTTATATGGGCTGGGCAATGCAATGACATTTATGTTTCTTTCTACACTAAAATTTCACAATTGTATAATTGCGATTGACATGCACAAAGCACAAATAAAATAGATTAATATGGTTATAAATAATAATTAGGGGAATACCAAAATAAAACAAAGTTTTATGTTTAAAATAAATATAAATGATCTTAGAATTTAAAACGAAAAACCCCAAAATAAAATAAAATTAAATTATATTAATACATATATATTTTCATACAGTTTATTGTTTATCATAAATTTTCATAAGAATTAAGATAAGATAAAGAAATTATAAAAAAAAATATATTAAAAGTCCCTCTTGCTTTTCACCAGTGTTAGCGATCGTGGAAAATTTCCCATTTTGTGTAAATTTGACACTATTTTACACCTTCAAATTTCAAAATCATAAGAGTGTAAAAAACCAAAAAGGGAAGAATAATATGGTATGTTAGTACAAAATATATTTAATTTAACACATAATTTTTCCATTCTTTTCTAACCTTTAGCAAATTCCTGAGGTTCTAATACGATTATTATTTATAAAATATTGTACAATTATTACACTTATTTTATTACCAATTTTTTGTTACTATGTATGTACATAAATAATAATTGTAAAATGTTTTACGAAATATAATCGTTTTAAAAAAATTCCAAATTGTCTAAATGATATATTATAAAGAATTTACATTGACCACCTTCTTGCACATAGAAGTTGGCTTCAACATTATACAGGTATCACCTATCAAAGAAGCGCTGGACGAACTAAATGTGGAGTCCGCACCTTAGCCAGTGGATTTCTCACATGCTACAAAGTATAGAAATACAAGCAGACCTTGGTGATTATCACATTTCCAGGTATGTTAGCAGGGGTTCACCTCTGGGAGGGGTGCTGTCCCCGTTTGTTTGGCTGCTGGCAATGGATAAGATCTTAAAAACACTGGAAAAGGAAGGTATTAAAGCAGTCGCTTATGCGGACCTACACTTAATTACGGGTAGGTCTTTAAAAATACTTAGGAAATGGGCCAGAGACTATGGTTTAAGTGCTAATCCCAAGAAAACCGAACAAATGCTGTTCACAACTACAACTAAGATACTAACTTTTACTATGGCCAAAATATAACGTGGCCATAGTTACGGATAGATAGGCTGCCATCCTGGCCCTCAATTCCAACACTAAATCTTCCAAACTTGTCAGTAAATGATCAGCGGAGCTTGCACAGATAGGCGGTTTGTACAGTAGCTTGGACAGTAATTTTACTGTCGGTCCCAGGTTAGGAACATCCTAGGTAATGAACTGCCTAATTAGTTAGTGAGGAAGAGGTCCACCATGAATCCTTTGCTGAACGGATGGATTTCTTCTAAATACGATCAAGCGAGGTATTTACCTTCACTTCCTATTCTTAGCTGACGCTAGTTGGAGAGAACTTACCACGTTCAGAATATCAGCTTTTTTTAAAGGGCATTTATTTTACCGATCTAATGACATATTTCTCCATTTACTGATTCTGAAGCTATGGACCCAACTACTTTTTTTGTAAGACCGAACCAAAAAATGGACTACAACTCGAAATGGGGCTGAATCCGGGAAAGTAGCCAAACATTTTTTGCTTGTCGGTGAAAATATCAAGTAGTAGTTTCATAAATAGTTAATGCATAATATCCGATTGATTTATTTATGGAAAACAATTTATAGAATATAAAACTATCGAAAATAGTTTGAGTAACAATTTGAAGAATTTATTGAACGATATTTTGAGCTGATGGATTACCAATTCGATGGTCGTCGAACAGCGATACTCAGCTCTGATATGAAGAGTCCTCAGCTAAATCCGATATAAGGCTTGGACCTTGGACTACAATGTTTCGAACAGATGATCAGATGTTTCGATTCGATTCGTACAGTAGCCAATCGACCAATTAAGTAGACTGAACACATAGTTGTTATCAATTGCAACTGAATAAATTAGATATGTATATCATACATATATTATTATTTTTTGAAACTGTCAATTTAATTTACCTTAACATTTGCGCTACAGTTTGGATTCGCAAAGATTCAATCGTTCCAAACTCTTTCGATTCGATTCATTCCGATTTAATTGAGGGCCAGGATGGCATCTATGCAGTGCCGTATATAGAATTCACTGGGCCCTTGCGCAAAGCTCATTAGAAGGTCTCTTTATTAATACGAAAAAGAAATATGTAAATGAGTGAATATACTGAACCGATAATATAGATTGTATACTTTTTGCATAGAGTTTTAACTGTATTATGATGTGTACGTATAAAGACAGTTAAATTGCTACTGTTCGGTAACTAGTAATGACGAATACGTTGAAAATGGCAGAAATTATAAGTTATATTTTTTTTTTTCCTTGTTCAATAAAAACTTCAATGAAGTATTATTGTATTAATGTGTGTCATTCTAAATTTATAAATGCACAATTTATCTTCCGCTTTGCTTCCGCAATAAAATTTATTTCAAATTTAGCATGACTTCATCGCAAAATACAAAATTGTGTCCAAATAAAAATATTTATTAAAGTTTTGGAAACTCTTCGATATGTATGTAGTAGTAGCCTGAAAATAAATTAAATTTTATCAATCAAAAATCATATTCAATTAGTAAATACTTTTATATGAAATGGTGATGCCGCTGATTCTGCAATCTACAAAATGGTTCAAAACAATAATTTATTGTTATAAATCTATTATGCTCATATTCATATTCATATATAGTGTATATTTTGTATACAAGGATAAGTCAACTATAATTAAAACAAGTCAAATATACGAAGATAAAATTATTGATTTAAAAGATTTTAAATATTTAATAAACAATGATATTTGCAATGAGGAGACGGATATAAATATCTTAGGTGGGTTTATATTATTATATTATCGCAATCAAAAACAAATCTATATTACTAAATTGAGTTTATATTTTGTTTAGGGATTTTATTAGTAACATCATATATCGGAAATGAAGAAATGCGTATGGCGCATAGAAATGCTATTTCACAAAAAACACTCAAACAAATGAGTCTTTTACGTATATTTGTAATTGCTGCTTATCCATATAGCGATACAACGATTCAAGAAGATTTAATTTCAGAAAAAAACATGTTCAATGATTTAATTCAGGGTAATTTTATGGATACTTATCGGAATCTTACATATAAAATTGCTATGGGTTTGAAATGGGCTACAACAAAATGCTCAAAAGCTAAATATATTATAAAAGTTGATGATGATACCGTATTTGATATTTACCATGTGAAAACATTTTTAGAAAATTTTAAAACGAAATTAGGAAATATAACAGAGTTTATTGCTGGTCGGGTTCAGCGTATGGTAATTAGCAGAGATAAATCTGATAAATATTTCGTTACTCGAGATGAATATGATAAAGATACAACTCCACCTTATACAATTGGATGGTTGTATATAACAAATCAGAGAACTGCTAAATCATTAGTTAATACTGCCAACAATATGAAATATTTTTGGATTGAAGATGTATTTTTTACAGGATTTATAAGATTGCACAAAAAAATTCGTTTGTATGACATTGGTAGTTGGTTTACAATATATAGAGACGATTTATATTGTTGCTTGAATATTATGAAAAAATTTAATTATAAATGTAGTTATTATATTGGTTCAAGTCAAAAAGATAATGCAGATTGTAAAGATATAGATTTACTTGGAAATTTTTTAAAAGCTACTAAAAAATGTTACCAAGATGAATGTATAGAACGACCTAAAGACATGGTATTGAAAGGCATATGTTAAATAAAATATAAAAAGAGTCTTCAGTCCTGGTTCGTAATACATAAATATCCTAATTTTTGTACAGTAGCTTTTTTTTTAACATGTTATTAATTGCATTAGTATTAATTTGAAATTTGATATTAATTTAAAAGATAATCTTTTTTTTAAATATATATTTTATTGATTTATACTTGAGCTCTGTTTTTGGCAGACATTTTTTTTTTCGTTTAACAAGTTAACATCAAATAAAGAAGAATAAAATAAAAGTTCCATCAAAGTAAGTTTCTGCAGAATATTCTAGAATAAATAACTCTACAAAATTTGTTTCATGACATTTTATTGCAATTTAAATCTACTTTTTTATATGGATTTCGATCCATAAGTTTCTTTATAGTGAAAAATCTTTTAATTGTAACAATTGCCAATTAAGATTCTTTATAATGTAATGAAGAATTTTTAATTGACTTATTAGTGAGATCACAAACAAATTACACCCAGATATAGCACGCTGAACCAAAAAATGGTGCCAAGAGTTGCTTTTCAATACATATAGCTGCTTTTCATATAATAGTATTGGGTGCAAGAATTCGGTCATTAATTTAGATTTGCAGGAAAAGCAGTGAAATCTGTCAGAATATTCAGAATAGTAACGAAGGGTGCGGTCAAGAATTCAGCCGCTTCGCAGCTTATGCAGCCTCAAAATATTGAATAGCAGATAGCAGCCAATATGTATGTAAAAATTTGGACTGCATATTTATACGACCGGCTGCAAATTTTCAATATTTGGCACTATTTTAAATTATTTAAATTTATAAACAATTGAATTACTTACTCTTCAGAATATTTATCAACCATTTTGTGAATATACACACGAACAATTAAATAAAAAATAAAAATTACAATTAATTTTTGTTGCAGCCTATCGTCGTCGAATGCAATATCTGCAACTGCTGCCGTTGTTTCTGAATTTTAATCCGACAGATTGCGCTGCTTTTATCTTAATTAATGACCGCATGACTGCAAAAACTTAGCAGCTGCTGAATTCTTGACCGCACCCGAAGCCTACTTTGCAGTTATTGAAGTAAGGCGACATTATCTAATTTTTTTAAATTGTCATTCAAGATCAAGATGGATAGTAAATGTAATGATGATGATGAGTGATAATTAAATTGTTTATAAATTTAAATAATTTAAAAATATACTTTTTAGTGACAATTTGCAGCAGGTATAATATAAATATGCACTTCTTAGAATACTTGCCCAATAATTTTCACTAAATTGCAGTTTGATTTTCACTAATCCGCATTTTGAAGATGTGGAATGGAACGAACGAGATTCAAAATACAGGTTTTATGTTTGGTACGATAGAGTGATAATTTTTTAAGGACGTTCTGCAAAAAAAAAATTTTGATCTTATAAGAATGATGTTTAACATTTGATATAGTTATAGTCTGATTCTAATTATTTAGCAAAGTACATATTTCGATTGAGACCGAAAGTTTCAAGCTTGAAGCATTAATCTACATTTAGATTAATCTTTAGAGTTATACCGCATAAGAGTTGGCGCACATATGTGATTATGTGTTGTTGGTATAATGTGTACATGTATGTGATTAGGTCGTGTCATTCTAAAAAGCCTATAATTTCGAAACTACTTTGCACAGAGTATATAGAAAAACACAAATATCTCGAAATATTTATTTATAATTTTTCGTTTTCTCACAATTTGAATAAAGTGTATACAGAAAAAAATAGCTCACTCAAATCGTCCGATTTCGTTTTATACGAATAAATATTATAAAAAAATAAAAATTTAATAAAATAATAAAAAAAAAATCAGAAAAGCGGAAAATTGGAAAATATATAATATTTTTGATATTTATATATAGTAGAAATAAAAAGAAGAGACATTTTCATGTCATAAGTTTTCGTATTTTTGTTCTAATTTGAACGTCAAATCGGCAACATACACTAATATATAATTTCTAAAAATTAGATTATTCGATTAATTTGTTTGATCTGAACGACGACGGACGCGTCTACTTATTTTTATTTTATTTTATTTTTTTTATTAATATTTTGTTAGATTCGAGAATTATTTTTTTAAAACGTAAAACGACAAAACGAAGAAGTTTTTATTTTTTATAATAATAATCTAAAAATATATAAAATATTAAAAAATAAACGAATTTGCCAAAAAATTCTATAATAATTGTTACATTTTTATAATATTTATTATATAGTAAAAAAACCGAAAAAAAAAAAACTTAGCTTCCGAAATTTTTTGAGGTCGAACGAATTCGAGAAATTTTTGTTAAAGTTTTCTATTCTAAAATCAGTTTTAAAATAAATGAAATTATGGAAACAAGTGTTTAAAAACAAAACCTAAATAATATAAGTGTAAATTTAAAAAAAATAGCTGCTAAAAACATGTCAAAAGTGTAAATTGATAAAAAAAAAAACTATCACATTTTGTAAATTTGATCAAATAAATTTGAAAAAGTTTTCTTACATTAGAGAGCAAATCAAAATTTGATTTTAATTTTAATGAATTAAAATATTCAATTTTAATAAAGAAGTTTTATAATTATTGTTCTTACATAATTTATTTATCTGAATTTTTAAATTATAAATTTAGAAAATATATATATAAAATTTAATTTATGGAGGTGTATAATATATGAAAATTTAAATATATAAAATTGATTAATTCTACAAATATTTTAAGTATAGGGTGACCTTATCCTTGTAAAATTTCTTTGAGATATTTTTCTTTTGATATCACCTTACTCTGTATTTCGACAGTAGTGTAAGAATAAAAAAAAAACATATAATATGTCATGTGAGACACTTTTAAAAAAAAAATTTACCAAAAATTTTAGCTGTTCCTTACAGTTTGGCCTAGGGTCAGCAAAATAAATTTAAGACCGTTTCGTTTTCGATATTGTAAATTCACATTAAATTACATTTTAAATTTGTTTTCTATAGAAAATATTATTTAAACGTTTATTTTTTAGAGTTTTGTGATTCAATATTTAGATATTATTTCCTAAAATAAATTACATACCTATAAAAATAAATTAATTATGTTGAAAGATTACGACATTTCTAGGGAATACTTTAGATAACTATGCTCTATCAACAAGCTCCAATTTTACCTTTGGCTGCTGTGTTCGCCTATAATTTAATATGGGTATTTTGTCTTTGATAAAACTTTTTAGGGATTTCTTATTTTCAAAAAAAATAAATTAAATTATCCAAATTATAATAGAAATTATAATTTTACCAATTTAATAAAATAAATGTCTTGCAGTTCGTTACACTACGTTACTAAGGAGGGATTCATAATATATTCATAATTATATTTGCAAATTATTAATTTACATAATATATTATTATTAGAAATATTGACCTAGGTCCCAAGTGTTAGAAATATTTTTAGGTTCATTTAGTTAGTGTATTAACTCTGTCAAAAAAATATATGGCAATAATAATAAAGAAAGTGCGAGTGATACTAAGGAGATTAATTTATTGAAATTATTACACTATTGACTATTGCATAAAATAATAAAGGCATTGAAATGAAGTTCAGAATTTTGAATTGTAATAATATATTTTCCATTTATGAATTATTCTATATATAGAAACTATAATTTCATTATTTTAGCTAGAAAACCGATGCAGAAATGAATATTGAAATAATTTTGTTTTGTATCAATTGATTGATTACTTGGATTCTTATACCAAATATTGTACAAGTTCAAAATGTTTAATGTATTTATTACTCATTTATACTTTAAATATTTTCTGTAGAGATGAATTGTAATTCAGAAGTGTTCAAATTTGTTATTTGGAATTTTAATCTTTTAAACTCTTTTTAAAAAAAATTTAAGTCTTACATTAAAGTTTATTTTCAATCTTCTATTAATCATTTTAATAAATATAATAATTTTAGAATATCATGAAAAACTGAAAATTTGGATATTTTTCTTCATGGAATGTTAAAATCAAATTTAAATTTAGGTTACCCTATATGCAAAAAATATTATTAAACAAGTTGACAACAAAAATACGTTCAATAATAATCATAATAATAATAAAAAAAATTTTTTTGTGCCAATTTTTCTGAGCAAAAAATATTTGTTAATATTTTCTTATTTTCCCGATTAAAATATTTATAAACAAAAATTACACAAGAAAAAAAGTATAAAAATAAAATTTAAATTATAAAAATAATAATAATATATAATTTTTTTTGGCTCATTGCCTGCCCATCAGAACTAATAGAAAATTATGTGGAAAATGAAAATCTATGTATATATAAACAAAATTCGAGAACAATATAATTATTATGTATATATGTAATTATATGCTGTGGAATGATTTTATTCGGTGTTGTTTTTAAACATATGAGTAATAATGTTATGAATGTATAGTCAAAATTAAAATAAAAAACAAATTTGTGATCGCGCGAGAAAATTTTTAATATAAACATTTAACGAAAAAAAAAAAAAAACCATAATTGAAATATATATAAAAAAATAAAAATTCATGGTTGATTTATAATGTCGGCATTATTAATGGACAAACTTAGTGTATATGAGTCAAATGAACATCAACAAAATCCAAATCTACTTGATACCATTGACAATACAATTAAATTACAATTAAAAAAACCACAAATATGGAATTGGGAATTATCAACATCGAAATCATCACCAAATATAGCATTTCCAAAAATTCAATTATATAATGATAAAGGTGATTTATTAGCTGAAACACAAGAATCTGAAACAGTTTTTAATAATCAGCAACAGAAGCAATATAGTAGTAATTCTAGTCCAAAACGATATCCATCATCATCCAATACAACAAATTCAAATTCAAGTTCAAATGATAAAAAAATATCAAGGAAAAATTCATCATCAACATCATCGACATCGGTTAAAATAAAAGATAAACGTAGACGTTCATCTTATGCAGATATACCAGAAATAAATGAAGAATTAAATGATTTTGTTAACTATTTAAGAAATGAAAATCTTAATTATAAATTCAATAATAATAATAATAGTAAATCTATAACAAACTTATATGAATTAAATGGTTATAATGATGATGATGTTGGGATAACATCTGTACCTGATCGGAATTATAATGAAAATGATAATAATAGTATATCTACTCAACGGTATCGTGATTTGAATAATAATAATAAAATTAATAAAACTAATAGAATACTTCGTCGTAGTTTAAGCAACAAATTGGAAAACTTTTCCAATAAAATTAATAATGATTATTATGATAACAATAATGATGATGATAAAAATATTAAAAATATTATTATATCATCATCAGAAGAAGATCCAATTTGGGTATATAGTGCTAAAGGATTAATTCAACGCGATATGAATGCAAAAGAATTTGATCATTTACGAAAACGTTATGGTAAATCAAAATCAGTTAATTTAGAAAAATTAATTGAAGAAGAGAATTTAATTGATTCAAAAACCGTGATGAAAAAAATGGATAAAACATTAATGAAAGAAGTTAGATTTGATTTGAAAAAGAGTAAAAGTACAACTGATATTATTACCGGAAGGGATAAAAAGAAATGCCGACGAACAAATAGTAATAATAATAATACATCAACAACACCACCATCAAAATTTTCCAAATCAATATTGGAAAGAATGAGTGCCTCAAAAATGGGTACATCAACTGAAAGTCAAGATATTAAAATTAGTAATGTTAATCATGGTCCAAGATATTTTCTAAGAACAAGTAAAGCTGGTACTTTAGTTGTTTGTGAAGATAATTATTATAATCGTAAAACAAGAAGACGACCTAAATCAATACCAAGAATATCAAGAAATAATGATGAAAATGATAATGAATTTCATTGTTCTAATAATCAAATTAATAATAATAATAAACAATTTTATGATAATGCTATCAATAAATTAGATTATTTAATTAAAAATGCATCACTAAAAGAAACAATTAATTCCGATAATTTGTTAAAAGTTAATAATGAAAATTTGATTTCGCAACGTGGTAAAAGTGTAGAAATTGGATTGAAAAATAAAAATGATTTAAATCCAAATAGAAAATTAAGGGATATAAGAAGATGTGTAAGTGCGGGAAATGTGTGTTTATCATCTGACGAAGATCAGCAACAGCATCAGCAACCAAAAAAAGAGATTAAATTACGTAGAAAGCGGAAAATACACCCAGTGAAAGTTTCAAAAGGTAAGTATCTAAATATGTAATTGAAATAACTACAATTCATTATTAATTTATTTAGTTACCTTATTGCACCATCGTCACTACAAAACTCAATCAGTCTATGAAAGTATAGGCTGTGCGCCGTTTTGTGTGTTTTTTTTCTTCAGAAACGCTTTGTCCGTCCGATCTTTGTAATCTTTTTGCAATTGTTATTATTGACATAGTCCCGAGTTTCAAAAATGACGGTGTCAATATAAACTCCTAACTGATTCGTTACTCTTATCCCTTAATATTGTTATAACATGCGTTCGAAGGGTAGTAAACAATAAAAATTAATTTTGTTCACTGGGGGCGCCACAATTAAACTACTCAAACAAGCCTATTTATATGAAACTATTGTACAGTAGTTAAGCTTGTTTCATAATCTTATATATACATACATCCAAAAGTTGTTCTTTAAAAAGTTTATGTAATACAACCCCATTTCGCTAGAATGAATGAAAAATTATCCTCATATCAAACACATATATTACATATGTCAACATAATACTAATAGAGGTAGAAAAAAAATGTGTATATAATATTAATAAAAAAAGGCATTATGTTAGTTAAAGCATAATAGTAAGAAAAAAAAATAAACATATTTTCATGTTCTATTAACAAACAGTAAAATATTTCACCCTTTTATTAGAGATCCTTTTTTTCATTCAAAAATTTCATTTGACTTATTTATGTAGGCTCTGTTTTCAATTTTAAGATTTTTATTTTGCTTTTAGTTGCACAATTTCAGAACTTCTTTAATAAAAAACGTTAATAAAAAAAAAATGAAATAAATAAATTGATGATAATTTATAAAACTAAGTTAACATTAATATAATGCTATGCATTGAAATGATTTCATATTTAACTTTATGTAAAATGATTAATGAAGAAAAGTTGTTTTTGTGGAAAACTTTTTTTTGTGAAATTATTTCAGTTCCATAAGTAAGTAGGATTAATTATTGTGTTTTAATGTTTAATATGAATAATAATTATTAGTATATGGAATGGATGAAACTAAAGAATTAAACAATAATTATAAATTTGTACTGTGCTTTTGGGTTCAAAACCTTCGTATAAGTTTGAACTGAAAATGATTTAAAAACCTTACGTGGGTGAGCCATATGAAAGAATATGAAATGTTAAGATAGAATTGAAGGTAGTAAAAATAGAAATTGGAAAAAAAAATTTTTACTTTATACTTTTGAGGGTGAAGAAGATTCCAAAAAAAAATGTAAAAATATAATCGTAAAATTTGATGTATGTAAGTAAGTAAATTTTCTTTACAAATCGCTGTTTTAACTAAACTGTGACTGTTCGACTTACCTCTAGATCCAGGTTTTTTACTGAGACTTCTGAGACTTTTGAACTGAAATGTAAAATTTCTGTCTTTAGTATTCTCAAAAAAAGTCATGAAACTGGCTTACATATTTGTTAAGTATTCTAATTAAAATCTTAGGTCACTTCTTACCTTCTTAGGAAGGTAATGCATCAAGCTATCTTTTAATCTATAGATTTTCTTCTATAGCCCTTTTACAAAAAAAAACTAATATTTAGAAAATTACTTCCGACTTGACTAAAATATATGCAAGTAAAAATATATCCATGAATAAAAATATATAAATAACTAGGGGAATGAAATATATTAGCGAACTAAGATAAACATTGAGTTATAAAAAAAAATGGAAATTGATCAAATCAATAGTAGTTTCCAAAAAAAGGGGAAAAAAAACTGGTGTGCTCAGCAACCTATATCTCATATTTAGTATTTTTAAACTCCGAATTTTGGTTGATCCTAGATTCACAATTTTACTACAAAATATCTTTTTTTTTTCTTTTAAGATCATTGAGTTAATTCACTTCTCATATCATCGCTTTACTACAACTATAATTACAACTATAATTTGTATTTTAAAAATTACCTATAAAGTTTACTATAACCAATTAAATTTACCAAACACCTAGTTACCAATCATTCTGTTGATGATATTTTCAGTATCACCTCACTGTTTTTTAAATAATTAATTTGATTTAAATTTTTATTTATGCAATTTTCGGTGAACTGGTTACATTTATCAATGTAAATCTTTTTTATCAGAACATATACACGTAATTTTTGTCTGTTTTTTTATTAAATTTCCCTATTGTAATATAATATATAATTTACAATGATGGATGATTGTAGATTGCGTTTCTGTGATATAAGATTTTAATTATTTATATGGTAATAATGTAAAAAAAAATATATAGCTATTTATTTAAATACAAATAAAAAACAAGTAAAATAAATCAGAAATTTTGACATGCGAAATTTAATAATATTAACAGCAAATTAAGAGCATGTGTCATATTAAATTTAAATCATTATTTTATGAATCTATATTTTTGGTTCTATATTATTGAATAAGGTTAAGGAAGGAATTAAGATTAAAATATTTATAATATCTAAGTAATTAGTAAAAAATATAATACATTTGAATCCATTTTTTCAAAATATTATCGTTAAAATTACAATGGCTAATTAAAAAGATAGTCAAATAATTACAATATGAATATATGAAACAGTGGAATTTAGATACATGAGCTGGAGCGTCTTTGTAGTTTCTACGTTATTTGTATAGTCTTAGTAATTTAAATAATAGTTTGGAATCTATACCCAGTTGTGAAAAACAGGATTGATTTCAATAGAACGAGCGCAAAATTCATTACTCAGAAAGCAATTGATTACCCAGTAATGCATACAAAAATTAATATATTTCATATATGATTTCTTGCAATAAAGAAAGAAATCAATTGATTCCAAATACCATTTTGCTATAGTTATACAAAACTCCTAAACAAAACTAATGCAAAGTATTTAAAAGCAACTATGAACACGTCGCAATGAATATAAAGGAGCTATTATAGTAAATTATATAAAAAATACGTTAAATATTTAAACAAAATAAAAATGTATATCACCAGAACAAGTACCAAATATAATGAATTCAGTAAAATATTCTTTAAATTTAAACTCAACAAATAATAATTTAATTTGGCAGCTTTTGAGCCTTTCAATATGCTGAAAATATTCAGTATTATAAGATTACTTATTACTCATTTTGTGGCTTTTATACATAGCCAACAGTACATAATGCAAACAAACTAATCCGTTGATTAACATTTTTAGTTTCACTGAATTTTGCCATTTTGTTATTATTGGCATTATATTTTATATCTAAAGAAATTTTATGAGTCTACAATTAAAATTTAACGGATTCAATGCAGCAGTTATATTATATAGCTTGCAGGTATTATAAGTAGTGGCGTATAATTGCTTAAATAATTAATTTAAGCATTATGCACTTTTTAAGCAATTTCTTATTATATTTACCATAGCAATGGATTTAAAAATAATTCTTTTAGATTTACATAATAAAAATTAAATTTTACTATAGTTTTTGTGAATAGAAAAGTTATTGATTAAATAATTAAGTGTTGTGATAATAGAAAGATCGGTTAAAATTGCTCGAATCTATTTCAGCTAGAATATTTTAAAATACAAAAAAGAAACCAACAGCAAAATTCTTGAACGGATGTACATAATATCTTAGCTACTGTTAACTGATTTGAATAAAATTTTACATACAATTATTTTTCATTATCTTAAAATGACTGTTTTATAATTGAAGTCCTTAGATTCAAGTGGTTCTTATAGTAAACATTCGAAATATACTTATTCCTGATGATAAGATTCATTCTTGAAATTTATAAAGCACTTTTATAAAAGGTTTCTTGTTGCTATAGATCCATCAATCTATTCCACGAATAAATTTTCTCATACTGTATTACAAAATTATTTTGATTCGGAGTCCCTGAATTTTATGATAGGTTCCATATTTACTTTATTGATAAGTTTCTTTATTAGGAAACTTGTCATTCAAAGAACATTAATTTATTAATGGCAATGAAATTAAATATGGTAAGAAAATATTTTCTGGATTCGGTTAATGTACCTCTAATATAGGAATACATTTGCAGCCTAACTTTCCTAATTATCACCCAAAGAAAATTTGATTACGCAGATATAAAATTAAGTTGTTATTGCGTACGAATATTATCACCAAATCCACTGGCTTAAAATACAAAATTTTGGTAAATATATTATTCCGGGGGATGTATCCAAATTAGGGGTACATTCTCCCTATCGGGAAAATATTTCCTTACCACATTTAATTTCATTGTTATTATAAATATTCTTTAAAAGGCGAGTTTCCTCCTATATTTCTTCTACACCAATTATGTCAAATAATTTCAATTATTTCTAAATAATTTACAAAATTAACTTATCTTACAATAATTATTGAATTGGCAGTTAAATAAATAAAATAATTTACCCATATAAATTAACCGATTGTTATCAACCGGTTAAATAATGTTAAATTAGTACAAATAACTTACACTATTCTGCCTTCTGCGCAATTAACCATAAAAATTACATGAATTTTTTGTTGTTATTTGTATTTGCGCTTTAACCAAAAATTTTTGGTAAACTTTTTATTATTGTTTAGGGATAAAAAAGCTTTTAATTTTCCAAATTGTGCTTTTTTCGAAAATAGAATATATTTTACAAATTCGAAATTATTTATAACCATTTTCTTCATCACCACAAACAAATAACAAAATAGAATTTTACATTTCAGTCAAGCAAAGCCAGATGCCGGTAAACAGTATAAAATTGACTAGTAGCGTGATTCGTTGTCATTAATTTGTTTCCGTTTATAATATTTTAACATTTATGTTATTTACGTATATATACAGTTAAATAATGTTATTAATAGTAATTTTATTATTTTAATATTTTTTTTTTTGTAAATAAATTATTTTGCAATCAATTTTCCAATCAAAAGTTTAAATAAAACAAAAAATTTTGTGTGAAAAGGAAAAACGGTTATAGTGAAAATTTTGATTAGCCCGCGTCAATAAAATAAAAATATAATTTTTTTTTGAACGTTTATTTAGTGTTACAATAAAAAATATAGAAATTAAATTAAATATATTCTTAAAGTTGGTGCTTTAACAGGAAATTTAACTGGATTTTTTTTTTGATTTTTTTTTTGAAAGTGGGAAGTTTTCTACCAAAAGTTTAACCAAAAAAAAAAAAAAAAACGTACATCCTTTAATCGTGGGCATTTTTTTTTTTTAATTTCCGATTTTTGTTTATTTAGAAGAAATTCGAAAAGTTTTAGTTAAAGGATTTGTGTTTTTATATACGTATTATAACAACGGTTATAAAATAAATATAATATTTATATGTGAATTTGATTTATTATTTACCCAAGGGTCTTTTAAATATAATTTCCTTTCGAAACTGATACGTCATAAACACGTTGTGCATGGCTATAATAACCCCACAAAATACAAAATAAAATAAAAAAAGAAGAAAATTTAAATAAATCAATCATAAATACAAACTGAAAACATATGGTCTCGCCTCCAATGTGAAAATAGGTAAAAAGTTTTGTGGAATTGTATTGTTTTAATAGTTGTTGCTGTTGTTGTTGTTGTTGTTTTTGTAGTGGCGGAAATGGGAAAAACAAGAATTTTCCACAAATATAAATTGGAAATAGAAAAAATTATTAATTCAAAAAAAGGTAGTGGTTTTTTCGGTTTTTTATTATGTTTTTTTTTTGTTTTGTGATTTAATTATTTTTCGAAATTAATTTTGTTTCTCAAATTTTTAAAAACAAAGTTTTTGTACAAATGCCAAAAAAAAAAAAATTATTATGCACAACAACAATAACAACAACAAAAATTTATTCTAAATATTACAAAATAAAAAATAATTTAAAAATAAATTCAAAAATAGTAAAAAAAAACGAAAAAAGATAAAAAAAATTTTTTTAAAATAAATTTAAATACAGTGTGATTCATTAAATTTTGAAAGTTTATAGTTCATGGTGACTTTTTAATAAAAATTTGGTTTATTATTTTGTTGATTGTGAAATTCTGATTAATCATTTTAAAATAAATTTTCTATAAAATTTAGAAAAATCATTTTTTTTTTGTTGGAATATTATATTAATTGCATTTATTTTAACCGGAACCGCAATATCTTTAACCAAAAGTATTGACCAAATAATCGTATAATTCCAAAATATTTAATGTAATTTACAATTATTTAAAATTTGTATTTTAGTTATAAAAGCACAGGGTGACAGGGTGAACCTGAAATGTATAATTCTTGGTAAACGACAGTATTGTAGTATCATTACTTATTTATTATCCAGTTTTAAACTCATAAAATATAAAGTTAGTTTCTTTCAGGCCACATACGATATTTTTGAACTTGTGAAACTATCGTATGTGATCCGAAAAATGAGCTTCAATCAACAAAATCACAATACAAATGTTTTCTCAGTTGTACAACCATAAATACTAAATGGTAAACCGCCAATAAACCCATTTCAGGTTCACAGGTTTATAATGCTTAATGGTAGTAGCCAAATTATTGTAAAGAATAAATTAATGGCTACAAATTAGTTGGCTACGAATATCTTTTTTATTTACTATATATTGATATTTTATAAAATGATTAAAAAATTTATGATTAAGGCACTTAGAAGATAATAATTTGCTAAAATACTTTTCTAATTTCTCAAAATTCTTAGTATATATTTCTATAAATTTATTGTTTTATTATTGAGCTAACTTTTGCTTACGATACAATCAATACACAAATTTAAAAATATCTTTATCGTCTACTCTACAATAAAATTTGATCAATGACGAAATTTCAGATATGATAAAAAATTCATAACTCGTAATAAAGATAAGTTTGTGTTTTTGCAAAAATACTAATTTAATCATAAATTTAGAAAATTAATTATACATTTAATTTTTGTATAATATTTTTTATTCAATTTATTTCATAAAGATATGAAATATCTTTTTTATCAGTGATTAGCTACAAACTTCATTTCACTATAAGTTAATCATAACAAATATTAATGTTTAAAAAATTTAATGACTTCGATATTGTCCTCATACAGAAAAACAAAATAAGTTTTTTTTTATTAATCAACAATTAAATTCATTTAATCGCTTGTTAAATCTTAATAAGTATATAATTAAATAACTTATGATTGACGCAACAATCATGAAACCGTACATTCAAATATTAAAATTAATTTAAAAATAATAGATGGTTAGACAAACGTCAAATATTTAATATGACAGATTTTATATTTCTCAAAATACCATAATTGATTATTATAAATTATTAAATTCTTTTAATCACACTGTAATTATTTAGATCATTATTGTTTATTGTGTCTTAATTTATTAAAATATAAATAGTAATAAAATTATTATTATTTGAATATACCAGGAAAAAAAAAAATATAGTGAAAATTGTGAGTGGGTTAAAATTGAAAATTAAAACAATATATAAAAATATTAAAGTAATATTTAAAAAGTGTCACCAAAAGAGTGCAAGTAGTGCCAAATAATTCTGAAAAAAACAAAATATATATTTCCAAAAAAAAAGTTTTAAATATAGTAAGTAAATATAATAAATATTTAAGATCATATTATAAATTAATTGTATAAACCAAATTTAGGTTATAATGAGGACAATTCAATTATTAATGCCTGTCTATAAAATCATATTGTCAAATTATAAAAATAAAGGATTTTATTTTAAGGACTGATAACATACATAAAAATATTGCTTTGTATATGAATTAGTTAATTGAAACTTTAATATTTTGGAATTATTCTCTTATGAGCAATCGTTATGTAGAAAATGTATAGACTTTTATGCAAAACTTTCAAACTTTCCTGGGTTACCTTGAATAAATTCGATTAATTTTTATGATAATATCCATAGAAATTGGAAATTGTTTATATATTTATGTCGTTGCTAAGCAAAACATTTAATTTTTTGTTTTGTTAGAATTGGGGTGGAAAATTTATTAACCTAACTAAAATGTGTCATTTAAATATTTTTTTAATTGAATTTCTATCTAAATTTTTGTTATATAGTATTTTATATTGTATAATTTTTTAAGCTACATTGTATAACAAAATTCGAAAAAGTATTTATATACATCCAGGATGACACATTCTGGAAATTTATAATAAAAATAATGTATATAAATAGAAAATAAAAGTTTACTGAAAGAATTCTTTATCAGTTTGCTATTAACATTGTTCTAGAGAAGCATAAAAAAATCATTCGGTTGTAAAAAAACATAAATATCCTTCTATTTACATAGATCAAGGACAAGGTCATTTAGATAAATCTGAAATGAAATCGTATACTTAAATATGCTAAAATATAATTGTTTTGGAGGCACGATGTTAAAGTGCATGATTTTTACATTTGGTAAATATTGTATTCAAATTTTATATGTTTCGGCAGCATGGTTTTGGATGAACGCCGACGTAATTGAAAAAATTAGCAACAATTATATGTTTAATTATATTTTCGATTAATATGTCTGTCACAATATATAGTTTAAATATAGAAGTGACCTTTTATTGACAAGTAATTTCTCAACATTTTAATATAAATTTATAATGCATCAGCAAAATTATATCAACTGGTTGTATTTGGTGTAGTTTGAGCTTAACAATCATAAAATTTTATATTAAAGTTCTTTAAAATTCCAAATAATTTTATAGAATTTAAATGTTTTTACATTAGGCTCAAGGATTTGATAATTTCTCGGTATAGACAAGTAAATTTAATTTAATTAAAGTTTCATATATTTCTAATCTATTGTTTCATATGTTTCATTGTTTGCGACATATTTAGCATTCATTACCCATAGGTTTCAGGATAATAGAAAAAGTTAGAAATGTAAGACAAACTTTCAAAATTTTCTATATAACATTTTAATACTTTATATTTTATGAAATTTCATAATATAATAATTTTCAGATTCAATAGAATTTTAATATGTTTCAGAACATTATAATCTGATGTCAGACGTTTTAGGAAATTCCACACCAAAATTTTATATAATCAAATTTAAATTATAACTACTAGTTTATAATTATCAGCACATAAGTTATAATAATAATTCTATGCTTTTAAGTAACCATAAAGCCTACAATTTAACTACAAACTTACATTTTAAATATCCTTTTTAAGCTACTTTAATCCGGTTTTATATCTGCCATAAGTTTTTCCATTAATGATATAATATTTTGTTATATACTATAGAGAAATTTATTAAATGGTAGCTTTGAACTTGTTGTATGGTTCATACTTTTTGTTTATGGATTTTAAAATATTTTTTAAATGTGTATATTTTTTTTTTTGCGCCATTGCATATCACTATAAAAAAATATGTATAAATTTTTACGAATGTATATTTAAATAACATTGTAAGGATAAAAAATTGCATATCTTATAGATATAAATTTTATTTTACTGTTTTTATTTTTTTAAGGATTTTATATTGTAGATAAATTAGTACATATGTATAAAGTTTTATATATACATACATTTATTTTTTGCTACTTAATATTAAAAATCATAAATATTTTATAAATTGTATATAAATATATAAAACCTAAAATACGGGCTGGCCCAATATTCAGAATTAGTTTTTCTTTTCTTTTTTGTTATACTACTACAAATTAAGTTTTGGTAAAATGGCAAATCGTTCGAAAATCGTAGAGTTGATCTGATGAGGGTGTTTTTTTTATAGAATACATCAAAATATCGAATGATAAAATCAAATGATTTTTGTTTTTTTACTTAGAATGCAAAATTTGATTATATTATTTAATCGAATTTACAAGTTTACTCATAATGGATTTCATATGCCTACTTTATGCCTGATAAAATTAAAAAAAATATAGCAAAAACAAATAGGAAAGTTACTTTTCCTAGATCACCCTGTATATTATCATTTAGTATTTTCAGACTTAAAGAAATATAGGTAGTTATTTATGTATATATATGTATATGCACATATTTTAAGAAATAAAACTTAAAATGCTGTGCTAAATAAAATTTGGAATTGAAAAAAAAAAAATGATATATAAATAATTAAAAATTGTAGAAAAAAGTATAGTAATAAATAGAAAGCTTGCAATTTTAGTAAAACATTTTTACTTATAATATTTTGTATCAGATTTCTTTGGAATCTAATTGCATTATTTTTCTATATACTTGGCGTATTGCAAAATGATGCCAATTTTTTAAGAAATATATTTTTTTAAACATTTAAAACCATAATTTTAAGACTGTGGTACATATACAGATAAATCCCTCTAATTTAAATACTCGATATTATAAAATACTCTCTAACTTAAAAAAATCAAAGCGAACAAAGTAATTCATATAAAAAAAAATTCCTTTAATCGAAAATTCTATAAATCAAATGTCTCTATAAGATAAACTATTTTGAATGAAAATATTAAACAAAAAACACCCTCTAATATAAAATCATTGACTATTAAAGATAAATTAGATATTTTGAAGAAGATTGAAGAAGGGCAAAAGAAAACTAACCTATCTCGAGAGTACAAAATAGCACCTTGCACAATTTCAGCAATATTGAAGAACAGAAATTCATTTCTCGAAAACGGAATTTATTAGTTAATGACAATCAAAAATTTTCAGAATATGTAAATATAAATAATGACGTAATTGTAGCTGATATATTAACCGACGAAGAAATAATAGAGAATGTTAACGTAAAAGATGATGAAAATATCGAGCTAAATGATCGAAATATAGTGGTAGATGATGAAAATCCTCATGTAGACCAATCATTCAAAACATCTACAAAATTACAAGTTAATAATGCACTGCATGTGTTATATAAAAGTCTTTTAACAACGGAAAATTTACCACATGAAATTTTTGAAAAATACCATTGTTTAGAAAAATATTTTAATGAAAATTATTAAATTTGTTATTGAAATTCTTTTTGTTAGTAAATTATCATACTTTTTTTACTTTTTATAATATTTTTTTTTTCAAAAACTCCCTGTAAATGAAAATACTCTCTAAGTAAAAAAAAATTTCGGGTCCCTTGATTATTTTAGTTAGAGGGATTTATCGTACATATATATAATTTGTATTTTTTTTTTTTTAAATAAAGTAGAATTTTGGAGTGGGCTTAGTCTACCTAGTAATCTGTGACGAACCGCCGATGCCAACTTATCCTTGTATATATACTTACTTATTACTTCAATGGCTTTACAGGCCGCTCGGGCGGAGTTTCAGGTCGCCTGTACCCCATTTCGCCCGTTGGTAACGCGAAGTCTTATAAGGTCACTAATAATACCATTTTTCCACCTTAACCCCAGTCGGTCTCTTTTTGTTGTGCGATCGGGATTAGATTCAAATAATGTACTTGCTAGAAGTTTACATGGCTTTACAATTACAAACGTTTTACACGAATACATTTAGCTATGTCCACGTCTTTGTAGAGCTCATACAGTTTATTCGTTGTATCTTTGTATACATATTAGCACAGCATCAAATATTTTACGTACGATCCTTCTGTCAAAGATACCAACTGCCTACTCAACATTGCAGCTCAGCGGCCTAGTTTCCGCGCCGTACATGAGGACGGGATAATAATGATTTAGTTCAGCTCCACTTTTGATACTCTTGAAATATGTCTAGATTGTAATAGCTTGCTTAAACCAAAACAGCAAACCAATCACGATCATATGTGTAATCTATTATTAATGTTATTATCGGCTCTTACATTTTATCCTATAGGTATAAAAAGTCTCTAACCACCTCGAGGTTTTAGTTATCTATAGTTACATTTTGCCCCAGGTATGGGATGATTTCCTAAGGCTAGATAAAACATGATTTTATTATTCAGGTTTATAAACTCAACAATGAAGCCGGATAAAACATCCAAGAAAATTAGACTTGTATTTCAATGTTCATATTTACTTTAATTTATATATATGTAATTAGTTAAATCAAGAATTTCTGAATTTCTTATCTTTATTTTGTATATCAGGACATTATGTAAATTTTTATCAATTAAATATATTCTCCTAAAAATATTTAATTAAAGATATATCAATTTATTTATTTATATACATAATACTAATATGATTTTAAAATTTTTATAGTATAGTGAATGTTTTACCAGACAAATTCAAAAGTGACAATATTAATTAAATTCCTGGTTTATTATATTTTATGAGATTGAAATTATTATTCGGTAGATGGAAATTTGAATATGATAATTTAACGTATACTCAAATAATATCACTGACATAAAAAATATATTTAACATAGATTTTGCAATAGCAAATTAAATTTGGTTGCACTATAGAAATTATATTATGATGGTTGATTCTATCCTATATAGTCATCATTATATCAGCATCACAATATTTTGACTAAAATTATAATTTATTATTTAGAGTGGCGGATATATAACATATTTGTTAAAATATGGTTTTAAAAAAATCATAATTAAGTATATTTATTATATTTATTTTAATTTTGAATAATTTATAATGAAATTTAATATTAATTATTAAATTTAAATATGTATAGAGAAACAAAACATAGTTTGAAAATTAAAATTTGCTTTATGAAATTAGAAAATTTTGAAATAATTAGGTAATCAGGGTCGACACGATACAGTATGAGCCTTCCTACAAGTGAAGTATTTTGAATGCTCATTTGAAAATTCTTGTTAACGCATCTGAAACGGGTCACTGTCCGGTAGGCTAGGTAACCCGCACAAGCAATTATGTCTTAGCTGTATAGAACCGAACGAAATAGAAACAATTGTGCACTTCATTTCCATGTGTCTAGCGCTAAGAAGGACCAGACATTCCTCTCTTGGTAACTACTACCTTAACAAATAAAACTATCTATGTATATCCAGTAAATTGACCGTACATTTCCACGAGATTGATCAAAAATATCCTAATCCATCCATAGAGTTTACGAGAATATGTGGTTACAAAACGATGGTAAATCAGTACAGAGTCCTGTGTAGTCTGTCAGGAACTTACCACCCGAACCAACCAACCAACCAACTACATAAAATGTACTTATGAAAGTTTAAAGTTTAAAGTAAAGAAATGTAAATATGTATAGAGTTTGTCACAGTATCACAACTCTTTCCGTGAAATGGTTTATAAATTCGCAAAGAATATATTTAGTCAGTAGTATTTTCTACAGTCAGTAGTATTTTCCGACTTTCCAATTATTCGATTAGCTAGCAGCATTTATCTGACATAAATCCATTACAGAAGAACATATTTAACATAATATTTGATTTTGAAATATAGTTTTGTTAACTATATAAAAATCTGAAAAGAATTCTAGAATTCTAAACTTACATTTAGTAAATAAAATTCACCAACAGCTGGCAGAACATTGCACAACACATTATACAATATAACTTAAAATTGTATAATAAAAAAAAAATTCTTGTGAAATTCATTTTTTAAGTATTTTATTGAAGTCTTTAGTGTACCCTAATTTGTCATAGAGCATGACTGACAAAAATCTGATAAAAAGTTATAAATATATATTAAATTCAATTGATTATAATATAATATAAATTTATACTTATATTATATTTATTTTTTATATTTATTATATTTATATACCTTTAGAAATTATCCTTAATTTGATTCTTATGTTCGATAAGATATTATAAAATAAAATATAATGTTTAATATTTAAAAATAGTAAGTAATTCTCTGCCACTTATAAATTGTAAGTCATGATGACAGTAATAAAAAAAGTTTTTTTTTTGTAGCATAGCCAGTTTCGTTATAGCTAGCATAGGTACTTGCTATTAGCACAAAACTTTTACGACCATTAAATAAATTTATATATACAATAAAAACATATACTTTGTATAGGATCATCATTTTTTTTATGAAATATTAAGTATAATAAAAAAATATATAACTAAACATTTTTTTTAAGCTTAATAATAAAAAAAAACCTGCTAATCATAGTAGAGTGGCTCCTTCATATCATCTTTTTGATCTATCTAGGATTAACGACATAATTTAGTTGAGAAAAATTTAGAAATTTTCGATATATAGTATAATTTTATAGGAATATTTTTACGAAACAATTAGAATTTGATATACAAAAAGCATTCCGTAACAATTCCACAGAAAGTGGGGTATTATAAATATCTTTGATGATTTAGAAAGGTTAAATAAGTATGGTTTATTGGCATATCATATTATAAAAATGTCCATTTCATTTCTTCATAGACCCTTAATTCATTGACATGGCAACATTCTACATTCCGAAATTGTTGTCCTTTCATTGAAGAGTATTTGCTGTTGTATATGTACATAAAAGGACGTTAAAATCGAACTTAATTTAATTTATTCATATGATCAACATTGATAATTTGTAACACTCTACTAGGCAGATTTGTTATAATAATTTAAAAAAAGACATAACCAATATTTAGTTCCATTTCTTGCTTTACCCAAGTAAATATTTGCAATATGTATTGCTAATTGTTTGCGAGACATCGGACACAATGGACAAAAAATATTTTCTTTTGTGATTTAGGATTCTTTGATGTCTGAAACAGATAGAATATTTGAAAATAAATTAGTATTATAAATTTTACTTAGGGTTCTGTTCCGCTATATATTACCATAAATATATTTAATAAAGTTACATTTTTTCTAGATTTTCTGGCTATTTATTTTGCAAATTACCACTATGCGGACTTGTAGGTTTCAAACAACGTGAAATCCGCGGCATGTAATTACCAATCTAATTAAATTACATACGAATCATACTTCTCCAAGGACCGATTCGGAAACTATGGATCCAAATATGATTCTATACTTTTTTTTAAAAAACAGAACCCAAAAATGGACTGATATTTAAAATACGTCCAAAAGCGGTAAAGTAGTTGTTATTCCTAAATTAAAAATATTAAACTGAAGATGAAACTGTTCTAACATTATACTTAATAATTGTCTGATTTCACCAGAATATTGTAACTAGTTATAAACTTGTTCTGCTAGGATCAATAATGAAATGAATATTAAATAGCATTCTGTAAAATTTATCATTAAACATCCTTTACGGTTCGGTATCAAATAATACACAAACATTTTGATTTAAAGAAAATGTTGGTAATCATAAAAATTTACTTGTTAAGTAATTGTACTTTATTTTGTCTGGTTCAATTCTCGCTTATATTCAATGTTTGTATTATATTAAAATAAATAGCAAGACTGAAAATTGTGGATCAGTTAGTTAAAGTATCTTAAAATCCACTTTCTTCTGAATAAAATAATTAATTTTTATGATTACATTTTATTTACAATATATACTTTAAAATATATTTTAGTAAATTATATTATTTTATTCAGAATTTTCAATTACTTCCACACAATGTAGATACATTTTATTTAATTTTTGTTATCTGCACTTATGTGTTTTTAATTTGTTAAATGATTTGCCCTGATGATGATATCATTTATTATTCAACGTATACTATAAGGAAATTTCGAATGAAAAACAATTTCATCAAATTCGCCATTTATTAGTGTAAATATAAAATATTGCAGTTGGAAGGTTTAATTATATATTTAATTATCTAATACCAATTGCAAGTTTCATTCTGTTATGACCTTTTAACTTTGCAGATTAAAATTAATATTATTTTCTTTGAATTTAAAATAACTAAACTAGATTTGTTTCCTGAATAAATTACCATAATATACTACGATACGTAGTGTATCGTAGCTATAATTAAGGAGTACATTTTAGTCCTTAAGTATTTTTAGAATAATACAATATATAGTAAGGAAAATTGTCAACTTTTCAGAGTTTTCGTAAACTCAATAATACAATTATACCATTATATAAAAATAAAACAATAGAAAAAATGCTTTTAGATTACTAATTTTTTATTTTATTTTTTGTAATTTTCTATATTTAACAAAGACAAACATTGAAAGTAGAGTGTAACTAACTAATCAAGATAATTTTCCCAAAAACAAAATAAAATTCAAATCTATTTACGAGTATTTTCTATATATATATATAAAAATAAAATTTATTACTTTGGTTTGTCATTTAAATTAAAATGGATAAAAAAATTTTACTGGCTTACACAGCTTTAAGTCTCATTATTGTTTTATGGATATATAAAAAATATAAAATAAAATAATGAAAATGAAAATGAAAAAGAGAAATTGGAAAAATAAAATTTGTTTGAATTTGTCTTCCCTTTGTATTAACATAAAAATTGTTATTACTAAACATCAATTTTACCAAAATGAACTTTAACTTTATTGATTAAGAAAATGTTACAAGATTTTAATACATAGTTGAAATATTTCTGAAGAATTTTGCAGTTGAAATTGGATATACTTAATCGTATAGAAAATATGAAATATAATTTGCAATACATTATAAAGTCTAATAAATTATGAATTTATGTCCTTTTGTAGCTTGTATTACAAGGTTTTAAAGCAAATAGTACAAATGAGCTGGAAAATTTTACGAATTTTCTTTTTTGAAGATTTGATGGATGGTTTGATGGAACTAGTATAAGGTTCAGGCCTACTCGTAAATTTGGAACGTTTATTATTTATATTTATTGAATTGAAACAGTTTCATTGAAATTAAATATTAATTTTAAATATCTGACAATTATTTAATTATATAATGAAACCTAATTTTGAATTACAAACATCAGTATTTTTCATTATAATACAATTTTCCACGAATTTTTTGGTATATTTTAAATTAAGGTTTTTTTATATATATTGTACCAATTAAAATGAAAATTGCACAGTTTCGAAATTTTACGTTATTTATATCGAAAGAAATTATTTAAATATTTTACACGTCATAATTATTTAATGAAAAACATGAAAAACTTAAATTTTCTATACTTAAGTTTATATTGCTTGGAATATTAAAATTTAAAATTAGTTTTTGTTAATTTTCCTTTAAAATACCGTACAAAATAAAGGAGAAACTTTAAATTAATTAACTACGTTGGCTTGTGTATATCGTATATAATATTTTTTTTAAAAAAATATTTTTATGTATAGATGAAAATATGTAATAATAATTTTACTTGTTCGTATCGTTAGTTATTTTTAGAACGGATGAATTTAATGAAATACCATAAACTTATAAACAAAAATTATTTTATTTATTCACTATCCCCAAGTTACCAAGATGATATAGCATGAATACGATAACAACTTTAATATCTTTACAAAAAAAAAAATATAAGTTAAAATTATTTTCATAAAATATTGTATTTTAGTATGTATACAAATTTTCATATCAAAAAAATTATTTTCTAGAATTTTCATCATCGTATATAATTTATTTGATTTTTATGAAATATAAATTTTTTAACATAAAATTAATAAATTTTTACATAAAAGTATCATTATATTAAGTGTTGGCCTAGTTCAGTGCTAATCCATCGCCAATTACTAAAGTTTTCTATAATTGTATACATTTTAAGAATTTCTTATTTATTATTTCTCGTACAAAAATCCGATTTCTTATTGAAGTTAATTAAAATTTTCATTGAATTACTTATTTTTCGAGGCATCAAATACTTGGACTGATAGTATAATTTTTAATTAAAAATTATACAAAAGTTTATAATAAAAGTTTTACATAATTTTTATTATAAACAAGACATTTCCTAAAATATATTTTAACATTTTCTTTTTAACTTTATAAATATTTATGCTTTAGGGAATTTACTGATTCAGTACATAATCAGTAAATAATCTTAATTATTAATCGGAATTAAATTTACTATCCTTAGTTATAGTTTTCCTGAACAAACACCAGCTGAAGTATTTGCTTAATATAATATTAAATTTAAATACAATTTAAGTTCAAAAACAATTTTTTTTATTATTGATTAAAAAAATGTTATGAATTCAATCTATTTTGATTATAATATTTTAATTTGTTTTTTTTTATGTAATTTTTTCTGAAAAAAATCCTCTTTAAATTAATCAGAAAGTTTTCAATTTTAATTGGTTTTTAAACAAGTTTTTATTTTATATTGAATTTATAAATTGTATTTATGTCTAGTTATTGACACGTTTTAAATTTAAATTAGTTTAAATAACAAAAATGTAATTTTTCAACTTAACTCTTCAACATATATTTAGTGTTTGTTATGTATTGCGTTTACATTTAGGAAAATAATCAAAACCATCACAGAATATAATTAACAAAATCGGAAGTAGAAGTAGTAGTGAAAATTAATTTATAAAATTGTATATACTTAACATTAAATTGTTTCTATTTAACCGAAATATATTTTATGTCAACATATGAACATATTTGGTTGCAGTTTAGGTTTCAGTTTCAATTTGAAATTGTTTGTTCGCAATAATTGATTTTATTTTACCAACCTCATGTCATTTGCTAAAAGTTATCAATATATCTATCACAAATCAGTTGCAAATGAATTGAAATATAAGCTGAAGCATAATAATTAATCAGGCGAAAGAACTGATCGCTGTTGTAAGCTATAACCTTAAAATATATCTGCACAAAATTGGACTAACTCTTCATTTATTTTATGTAGAATATTTGTTTTTGACCAATGATGAATAAAATGGCGGTGATTTTAATATGTATTTTAATAAAAAAAAACTTTGTACTATAACTATAATATTAAGATATTTGTATATGTCACGAGTTTTCATCGAACTATAGTTGGTTTAAAATGTACAAGAGTTAAATTGCTATTCGTTACTCATTGAAAAATTCTCATATTTGCATTACAAATACTGGTTTTAGTTACCGCGCCTGAGTCACCCAAAGAATGGTTTAATCGGGTATAATACATTGATTTTTGGTATTTTTGTTTAATTACAAGAAATACTCGCCCCTAAAATATTGACCTTAGTTAGAAGTTACAATTTAACAGCTAAAATTATCTCAATATCAATTAAATTAAAATAACAAAATAATATCATTCTAAAATTTTTCTTTTAAATTAAATTAGGAAAAGAATTTTTGAAGTATAAATTTTACTAGTTCATATATTAACCAGAGATGCAAATCAAAAGAATTTTTCGATATGGGTCGGTTTTGAGTCCAATGATAAATTTTATTTAATTTAAATTTTGGTTTTTAAATTTCTTAAATTTGGTTTTTGGTCAATAACTTTTTTAAGTTATGGTTTTTAGTTCGGTTTTACTTCAACAAAATTTATTTTATTATGGCTACTACAAAGGTTGTAATTGAAGGTGGAGGTAGGTGTGTGTAGTATTAGTATTATTAGACAAGTCCGGCTAAATTATAATTCTGTATACGTGAATATACCAAAAGTAATGAATTTAAATATTAAATAAGATTCAAGTAAGAATAAATTTGCTAAATTTACTATACAAAAACTTTGCAAAGTAAATGAAAATTGAATTATCAAAAATTGATTTGATAGTTGAACTCGTGTGCATCTCTGATATTAATAAAAATAATGTAATTTTTCAAATAAAAATATGTTTTTATTGTGGGGCAAGGAAAAATTATATTTTAAAAAGATTTATAAATTCGAATTTTTGTTTTGTTTCCATAAATGAGCGCCAAAAATAAGTAAATATTGAATCACGTGTAATTTTTCTTTGTTTTTTTTTCTACTAAAAATTTTGCATTTCACTTTTTCAATTATGTAAGTTTGTTTTAATTTGTATACCGTATATCTAAAGAAATCTAATAATGAGACGTTTTTTAGAACAATTTAAATTTATATTTAGAAGTCATTTTAAATATTACTTTATCCTTCAAAATAATTAATTTTATTGGTACCTTTTTTTCTAGAAATTATTTTATTCAAGAGAAAAACTTGATAATCAACCAAAATCACAATTAACACCATCTGACTAAAAAAAAAATCTTGTTGGTCATTTGAATTTCGGTTTAAGAAATCGTAACATTCCGAATGATTACAGGAACGTTTGATGTTTATTTGTCGAAATTAGGAGGCTCATATGTTAAATATAGACGATGAATTAACACTATGCAATGAGTTACGTTGTATACAATAATTAATTAACCTGTTACGCGAAATTATTCGGTACGGTATCCTTGTGACTATTATATGCAACCTTATATCATTGATTAATTAAAGTTGCTCTAACATTAATTATAACTTCCTTATTAATGATATAAATGTCAGTTAGAATAATTCGTATTGTTATAGTCGTTATGAGTCATATGTGTTAGATTTGCCTTGGGAACATTGTTTTTTATATTAAAGAGACAGAATTGTTTAAAAATGTATACGTATATGTTTTAGACCCCCTAATTCAATTCTATACATAATACCTGGCGATGTGCCTAAATATAAATTAGAGCTAAACAATTTTTATGACAGCATTTCATACATCATTAAATTCTTATAGAAATAATATTATTGATAATGTGAAAATTGGCGGAATATTCTTTTTCGTTTACTGTTTATCATTAATGAAATTAATTTTATTTCACATCAAATTTAAATATTATATGAAATCAATATTATTATTTATATTTTACCATATAAACACAATGAAACATATATTTCTAATTCGTAAAATTTAATTTAAATAAAATACATAATAAACATTTTTTTATATAGGGAAATTAGCTATTAAATTGAACAAAAATATTTAAAAAAATTGAAAATGAAAATATTTATTAAATTTAAAATATATTTTTAATAAAATCATTTATGTTTAGATTTGTATTTATATAGTTTATTTTATGTAACCTTACAACTGTGCCATATGTTAGTCGAAACTAGTGCTGTGCTCTAGTGTTCTTAATTTTAACAATCTGCAATTTAAACTTATAAATTTTAACATCCAATTCCCAATTCCCTACAAAAAATTTAAAAGTTATTGAAATAAGCTAATGGTTTTGAATATAGCGAAACATTTTTCTAAATTTTTCTAACTATATTCGCAATTATAGTTTCATAACTTGTGCTATGTTGCGTTGAAGATTGAAGTAACATTTTAAATCCGGCATTCGAGAATTACATGGTATCATAATAACTATATTATTTTACGGCGCCATTCTATATGGTTAAGCTGATATAATTCGATAATTTAATGGCTTAATTTTAATATTTCTTTATAATCAATCCACCAGTAATAGTTTTTTTTATTATTACTTACATATATTGTACTATAACTATACTATTCAATTGGAATTGACATCTCAATTTCTCAAGTCATTCGTCCAGTTAAATGGTATTGTATTCCGAATGCAAATGTCCTTTGGATGATCACATCTGCTCTTCTTATTGCCAGAGGAATTTATTGTAATAAAATGAGAAAAATTATTTAATATTTTATTCTGAAATTTAAAATATTGCATCCATCCGGCTGGAATTTAGGTTTCTTTCCATTTTGTGGTCGATAATTTTATACCATTATCAAAATATATATTCATAATAATCTGAAACGAAAAAGCTTTTAAATATTATATTAATATATTTTATAAAATTTAATATCTTTTATTTCTATGGTTTACATATATATATAAATTATAAATGTTGTGGTGGTCGAAAATGTGTGTTCTCTAAAACAAACTTGAATTTTTCCTTCATCACATCTGAGACGTGTGCTATATGCTATTTTTTCCGTTGGTGAGTCATGCTCGCTTCTCTATACATTTTAAAAAATATGTGTGCAATATGCAAGCTTATAATGTAAATTTTCATGAACTTTTTGTTTTGTTTTGTTTTTGAAATCAATGTAAAAAAAACCACACGAAAAAGTATCTGTATGTATTGAAAAAAAAAAAACTCAAAGCAGCATCAGAACTATTTGTGCAGTAGTTTTTTATTAATGGACTCTTTTGAGTTGAATATCATGCTAAATTTATTTTGTGATAATTTCTATTTTATTCCATTCTTTATTATATTTTTTCAATGTTTGGTATATAATGATTACCGAATAGCTCGACCTAGCTGCCATATTTGAAATTTCCGTCTACCTAGAGTTTGTTACCGTGTCGTCAAACATTTCCAATATTTAATATGTGAAATGACGAATTGAAATAGTTGACAACGGACAGACGATCTCTACTAAAGCATTAACATAAAAAATAGGCAATTTTAATATCCAGAATTATACAAAAATTTCATAATTTTATTTATTCATATTTAAAACATGATGTTTAAATAACAAAAAAATATTTACGCGGTGATGCACTTCAGTAAACAAACAATATTGCAAGCGTAATACAAAAAATTTATGAAAGAGGAATTTATAAAGTAAATAAATAGCTACATAAATATAGAAAGTAAAAAATAATAAAAAAAAAAATGTTTAAATTGAATTCAGTCATAATAACAAAAACAATAACATTTTATAGTACAAAATTTAAACTTTTTGGTATGCTTTACATACAGAAATAATGTAAAATGTAATAGTAAAATAATTTTAGTTCGATGATGTTACACATACCAAATAAATTTATAATGTTATTACGATTTTTCTTATTTTATTCAGTGATTTGGCACGGATTTCATATTGTAAATTTTTTGTTGTTGTTATTGTTCAATTTGCTGTTGTATATTTTACTCTATTATTTTTGAATTTAGATATTAGGCTAAGCGTATAAGAGTAATCTGTAAATATATGTAATGCTGCCCATACATTATACAATCGGGTTTTCAATGTGTTGTCAACCGAATTGTAAATTTTCCCAACAAATATTTCAAATCCGTTTACAGCCGTCAAATAGTTTTTTTTTTGTTGTAGGGATAGTGTCAAATGTTAAAAAAATCTCTAATAAAAGTTGGATGAAATATAATTATAATTTAATATTATTTCATCAATGAAAAATATTGATAACAAATGTATAAAAACATATGTTTTTTTAAAATAAAATTGGTACAACTATAAATATTGACAACTAACATAAATTAAAATATTTTAATATTTGGCAATGGATTTGTCAACCATATCAAAATGATTTTCAACAGTCAACGCGGTGTGAATTTGCCCACAAACGATACAATTTGACCAAGTTGTCATCACGTTGACAATCAGGTTGTATAATGTATGGGCAGCTTATAACCATATAGACTTAAATAATGTAACCTATTTCTATAAAATGTTACTCTGTAAAATGTTACAGTGTTAGTTAAGAGCCAAAAAAGAGAACAAACATTTATATCTGAAGTAGGTATATTTTATTATATTTGGTCATGACGTGGTAAGGTTATTGAACAGGTTTTCAAGTACTAAGATATATATACATATATTGTTTGATGTTTGGTGTACAACATTTTCTGGTTTTAGTTACCTAATATCCAAATGTATGTTTATTAGTTTCATTAAATGGTCAATAAGAATGATATATATTAATATTGACAATTTTCTAGGATTACTGATATATTTAATAAGGTAATTAAAAAATGTTTTCAGTACAGTACAATTCCAAGGCACAGAAAAGCCTTATTGATTTCTAAAATATCTAATATGAAAAATACTGGATTTTTGTTTTAGATAAATCTTTGATCTAACTCATCTAAAGAAATCTTTCAAATATGGTATTTCTAAAACAAACCCTTACAAAATTTATGTTAATCAATGAAGAACATTGTAGAAAAATGAGATTTTGTAAGGAGTAAATGGACAAATTGTATACAAATTGATAAATATACTGATATATGATTGGCGAATCTAATAGCAAAATAAAGAACTATTAAGATTTCTATTAGGAAGATTTTAAATTTCTATATAATTCTATAATTTAGAATGTGGTATATGAGTCAAATTGATGTGGTCATATCTCGTATTTGGTCATAACGCATATGGTCATATCACATATCGTATGGAATGAAATGAATGAACCAATATATATAATGTACATTCATTTTTCATCCTCAATCACAAAATTTATTAATAAAATCATAATTTTTGTTTAAATACTTTTAACTTTTTGACGGCCATTTAAATTATATGAAGGTATCTGAGGCAATACTTAAAATATCTCAGGCTCTTAAGAAGCTAAAGCTTTACGGAAAATAATAATATAATGATTGTATTATCGTACTGCTCTTTTAAAAAATTTTTAAATAGTGGGGGCTTTCTTCATTCTATAAATCAGTTTTTCACCATAATGTATAACAGAAGATTTCCGTGACGCATTCCAATATATTTCCGTGACAAACATTTAACATGAATCAAATATCAATATGATATAATGGGCCTAATTCTGACCAATCTAATATTTCCATGTATCAAATTTAGGTGAAAATGCTAATATTTTGTTTGGTAAACAAATAAATAATCTAATCAAATACTTTATATAAATTTCAATTCTAATTAGTACTATTTCAAATGAGGTCATTGTCATCACATTATAAATTCTATTGCCAAATATGCATTTAAAAGAATCTTATAATCGGACCACGAGGTTAAATTTAAAGTTAATCGAAGTGCGAGAAAGAAAATAGTAAAATAATAAAATAAAATAAAAATTTTAATCATATTTTCTTATACAGACCAAAAGTACAAATTTAATTTCTCTCTTGTAAAACTCAAACTATTTAACCAAAAACTTAACTAATACATTTCCTCTATACAAAGTTATATATACAACGATAAAAAAACTCTAAAAACTGAATGAACGAATGAATAATTTGTATACACTAGCATAGCCGTAGCGTAGCATATATCTTTATCTTTCTATATAAATAAAGTTATGCTTATAAAAGTACAGAAAAAAATTTTTTTTTTTGTTCTGCAACTTAAAAACCGACAGGTAAAAGAAAAAATACTTAAAAAAAAAGTCTCAAACAAAAAATATAAAATTTTATGCTCTTCAGTCAAACAATAACGTTGCAGTCTAATGCAATATCGCGCGTTTTAAACTTGAATATAGAATTTTGAAGGCGAATAACTTTCGGATTAAAAAAAAATATATTTAATAATAATAAAATTAAAACTATTATTACAAGTTTCATAAAAAAAAGTTCATTTAATATAAAAATAGTTTCAAGTTTATTTGAATTTTATGTTAGTAAATGCCAGTTTTTTTTTTTTATTAAAATAAAGTTTTTGTTTTTGTACTGAAGAATTTTTTTTTGTTGAGCAACGAAGCTCAGCCCTTATAAAAATAACTTCAGTGCTTCAAATTTTGTATTGTGTATCTGATATATATTATTTTTATTTATCAAAGAACAATGAATTAAAAATTATTTTAATTTCTTAAAATAAAAATTTATTTTCATTTATCATTTTACTGACATTTAACAATTTGCAATTGATAAATTTTATTTTTATCGATGAAATTTATGATGATGACAAATATTATATAAAAATATATATGAAAAAAGTTTTGTAGTTTTTATTTGAAAATGTGTTTATTCTTATCACTAAATTCGTAACACAGAAAAATATTAAATTCGATAGAAAAACTTTTAATAGTTGTTATCATTGTCATCATTTTTATCTCGTCTATACAAAAGTCAATAAAAATAGTTGAAAAATTTAATTTTTATTTTAGTGCTGTATTAAATTTCTTGTCTGAAAATGACAATCTATTTATATATATCGTGCACAAAATACGGTAATATTTTATGATGATGATCCATTTACTATTGCCAAATTACTCTGAAGTACTTGAGAGTGGAAAATATTTAAATGGAATTATACAAATAGAAATTATGCAGTAATTTTCCATAAAATGACGTTTAACATGAAAACATAATCTAAAAATAATTTTAATTTAAATAATTGTGCTTACCTAAAAAACGCACATGTATTTCGGCTATAAGTGCATAAAATGTGGTGATCTAATTACTATTACTATATTATTTCCAGTTATATTATACTAGAATGAATATACAATTACAAATCTACAATAATTATAAATAAAATAAAAGCAGTTTAAGGTCCAATTTTTTGTAAGATGATGTAGGATAAAATGACATAACCTATAAATTTTATATTTTGTAAATTGTATGTTTAATTTTAACTGAAATAATTAAAACTGTAATATTTGTAATTAATAAATTTTACATTAAAAAATTGACAGTATATTAGTCAAAAATTTATTCAACGCGTCAAGAGTAGTTCAGAGTATTTTGGAGTAATTTGATATACAAATGGATCATGACAAGTATATAATTTCAATTTAGCTTTGTTAGCTTAAAATATACGATAGAAATTTTAAAAATATTTCGAATTTGAATTAAAATTTTTTTTTTTTTTTTAATATTATCATTTTATAAATTTATCAATAAAAGAAAACTTTCTTTTCCTTTAAATTTCCTCAAACAAAACAAAAAAACTTTTAAATTTAATTTGAAATTTTATATATATCTAGTTATAAATTTAAATGCTATTGAGTGCAACGACATAACTCAAAATTTTATTAAAATATTATAAATAATGAAATTTATTTAGTGAAACATATTGTGTCAATTAACTATAATCATTGTAACAATAAAATAGTTTACCTTAACAAATTAAATGGAAATTTATCTTTAAGGTTAATCAACAATTCTAGTACAAAAAAAAAAAAAAAAACATGGGTAAATATTTATCTTAGTTATAATTTATTATTAAATTTATTTGTTTTTATTTTACTTTTTTTTTTTGGTAAGATTATAATTTTATCTATGCTTTACTATTATTTTTACCTGTAATCCTATTTATAATCGGCTTTGTTTATGGTATGTACAAAGTTAAGAGCTAGTAGTATTAAATACTTACCTTTTAACATATAAATGAAAAATTGATTTTGTACTAGTACACATCAAAGAGGAAATATGATATGATTTTCAAGAGTGGTTCTTTATTATATATATAAGTTTCTCTGAAAAATATATCTATATATAAATTTTTCAATATTTTTATGATATGGTTTTTATATATACGAACATTTTCAGGTTTAGTATTTTTTTTTATAGGTTAAGTGGGTAAAAAATATTTAATTTTATTATATCTTAAATATCTTAATATAAAATATTCCATCAGCTAAATGACAAAAAAATGTAAATAATAAATAATAATAAAATTCATATTATCGATCAGCTGTTGGTATTATGTGTAGAGTGTTCAGGGCTGTGCATTAACTAAGTAAATATGAAGTATTATAACCACTCAATTTTTAGGGTTGGTATGGTACTACAAACAGAAGTACAAAGCAAAAGCTTATTCAATCTTTTTAATGCTGGCTTTAAGTTTATTTGGGGTGGATTCAAAATTTTGATGAGTGAAAGAAATAATTGTGAATGCTTTATTTGCAAAATTGAGTCATACTTTCCAAATCACTAATGTATTTCTAATATTTTTAACTTTAAATGGCATAAATTCATTGTTTCGCGATATTCACAAGTTAAGGATTATTCAAATTTTTAATATCTTGGGATGGGAATAATAATAGAGAATTGTGTGTGTTTAAAGCAATAGAATAAATCCTCTCGTGGTCGTGATTACTTTATGTTTATACAGACATGTTTTTAAAGAAATTCAGTGACACAAAAACTGAATCATGTCATAAAATTCCTCATGAAAATTAAGATCTAAAATAAATGAAAATGACAATACAGATTGTTACTAACTAAAATCAGTGCTACTTGTACACGTATAAATTGTAACTGGGAAAGTGCAAAATTCTCAAAACATCTGTAAAAGTAATGAAAATTGAAATTATATTGCAAAGAAATTGTTGAAAAATTGTTTCTTTTGTGGCATGATAGAAAACTATCGTATTAGTAAATGTGGTACTGAAATTTACAAATTTCTTATAGATAGTTTTATAAGGAATTTAGTTCGGAAACAAATAAAAAAATTCAAGAAAATATAATATGTATACATAATTTACAATGAAATTCGAATATACGTGATAAACTTTTGATTCTTAGAAACAACACCGTTTTTTGAAATTTTACAATATTTATTTTAGATTTGAATATTAAATATTATAGCAAAATGAACTATGTATATATATAATAATGAAGGAAAAACAGTAAATATGTTTGCAAAATTGTATTAACGTATTATAATAAATTCTTTGATACTAACTACATGGAATATACATTGACGTCATCTAGTACTTTTTAAAAGTAAAAATTCGTAATTTTACTTAGTTAAGTAGTTTATATAATTAGTATTTAAAAATGACTTAATTTAATATTAGAAATCGTCACTGTCAAATACTATTAAATTTTTACCATTGTTTCATTTTAAATTCATCTAATAATAAAGTTCTTTAATGATGAATTGTTCATTTTAAATAATTCTGCAATTTTATTCAAATTGCAGAATTTGAATGAATAGGATGGTCCATCAATCATAGAAACAGTCGGAAATTAAGCGACATTGATATCGTTAACATGTTTACATATACAATTGGGAATTGAATAATCGATTACAATATGATTTGAATTTATTACCATTTTAGGTCCTTAAAGAAGTGTTTTCACATTATTAATTCGTTTTCTAAATATCTATATAACATATTTCAAGTACTTAATCCAATTTCCTTATCCTAACTAATGATATCTTTGGAAAATGTATTTATTTTTTATTCATCAATAAATAAATGTATATATATATGTGTATATATATATGTATATATATTCTTTTTTCGGGTTTTCCATCGACAAATTGAGGAATAAATCTATCGATAAATTAAAAGAGGAAAGTGAGTTAGTAATGATTTTTTTTTTCATTTCATTTAGTTAAACAGAGTTGATAACAGTGGATCTTAGTATAATATATTAACTTAATTAAGTATTATTTATTTTGGTTCCTTAAAATTTATTTCATTTGAAAATCATTAATTGTAATGTATTTTTAAGTTTATTAACTAATAGTTTAAAATTAGGTCGATTAAATTTATTGACAAAAATTTTTAAATCTATATGAAAAATTATTTTCGTTTATATTTAAATATTATTATATATTATTTATAATTGAATGCTGCTAGATCGTAAAAAAGGTTTAGACTATGGTTTTGGTTTATCTCTGTTAGCCATGAATCTCTTTCTTACAATCTTGCAAAGAAATTAACATTTCACGATTCTTTAACTAATATACCACAGCTGCCATAAGTAAAAATATTGACATATCTTCCAAATTAGATTAATTTATATATAAGATTAATAAGGAGTCGTTTAGGTAGAAATACGAACCTTCGCCTCCCTACACTGCGATCTAAAGAGTCTTATTATGCCTACCCTACTAATAATTGGTCAGTTGAGTTCTGTACAAGCCCAGGGTTTATGTGACGGCCCCTGATTTCGTAAAGTCTGAGAAAAATGAGAAATCGCTTACACCCAAGTGTGTTCGCATTTTGTCGTTACAGACCCGGAATCGCAGAAGATGTAATTAATTTTTTGAAAGCCGAAATTATGGGACATCACACAATGTTTAATGGCTTTAAAAATAGAACTATTGTAAACCTTTTAAAAATAACAAAGAAGTTATTTTACCAATTTTTCTTTATTGATTAAAAAAAAAATCTTTTACTCAATATTGCAGTCGTAGTCATAACACAAAAATTGTATGTATACAATTTTATAACCAATATAAAAAAATCCATAATAAAATCCAATTTTCTCAAATTTAGATATTTTGAGATATGCGAATCTTCTATTTGTAGTGCATTTGGATACAAACAAAATGCATTTTGTATAAGACACAGTTCATAAACCCATCATTTCTATTGAAATCATAGAAAACAAAATTATTTAAGGTACATGAATGAATTATATACAACAAAAGTATTTATTATCTTAAAGTTTTGTGATTGATAATATATTTCTAAGGAAAATGTAAATCCTCATTTTCATTAAAATAATATTTCCATTCATTTATTCTCAAGAATAATTAGAAGCTTAAAATTTCATTTTATCTAAAAAAATTCATCATTAAAGAACTTAATTATTAGATGAATTCTGTTTGTTAATATATAAATATTTTTATGACATAAACAGAAGGAAAATATCCTTCTAAGTTTAAATGAACAAGTTTCAGGAATTTTTTTTATATTGTATTAAAAGAAATTATTATAATAATTTTTTGACTTTTAAAATTTTACAGAGTACACATTATTATGAAATATAATTTAATAATACATATAATAATGATGATGAATATAAAATTCATTTTGCACATTAAAATGGCTTAAGTTTGAATAAATTATTATGTTTGGGAAAGGATCTTTTATGTGAAATATAATATTATATAATATTAAATGGTTTTGGTTTATATAATATAAAACCCTTTTCATTTACAAAACAAAAATATGATAATTATAAAATATTAAGTTCTTAATTACCTTTACAAATAATAATAAAAAAACATAAAACAATTGCTCACTGGAGGTTTTCGTTAGTAATTAAAATATAATACAAAATTCTTTGAAAATATAATATTATTTAATAATTTTATTAATACAATTTTTTTATCCATTTTATAAATTACAATTTATATTATTTTGAAAATAAAATTTCTAAAAAAATTTAAAAAGGATTGCATGAAAAGTTAAATTTTCCTTCAAGGAAATAGTATTTGACCAACAGAAATATATGTTTCAAAATAGAGCTCCTATATGCTTCCGAGTCAATCAGACAGATAAATTTTAAGTCCTCGGCGGGAGAGATACCTCTATTTAAAGACATTTAGATCTGGGGTCAATTTATATGAAAACTGCATTGACCCGTGTGATTTTTAAGTGTTGCAATATTTAAATTTTAAAGACCACATTCAAAAGATGATGAAATCATTAATCTATAAGTGATGTTATAAATTCAAAGATATTTACATAAAAACTATAATAGAGCTTTAAGAAATATGTTTTTGGTTCGGTTCAAATTAGGTTTCGAATGTAATTAAAATTGCCAAAAGGTCCTAAAAGTCGTCTTTCCATCTTGAGTTTTTTCCTTTTTCTCAGTTCCTGTTATTCCTCGAGGAGCATAAGGTTCGGTAAATTATTTCCATCTTATTTTTTTACTTTTGAGTATGAGAAAGGTTAAGCTCATTACTCTTGATATTTGAAAAGGCACTTAGTCCCTTCTTAAGTAACTATATTTTTTCCACTCCCAGTGTAAATTCACATTTTTCAAGCATTCTACAGAGTTAATACTTTGAAATATCAATGAAAAAATTATAAAATTTAAATTAATTTGCAAATTAAATTGAAATAAATATACAAATGGAAGCTGAAAATATAGATTTTACCACGATTACGATAAACCATGATTTCGTGAAATGATGCTTAGAAAAAAGAACAAGTAATTTTAATCACACAGGAAGGAAAAGTAACTTTTAATCCTGCTAAAAGAAAAACTGGAATTTTACTCCTTAAAAAAAAAGTATTAAATTTAGCAATCTTTACTCCAAGTAATAAATAAAAATTATTTTATTTATTATGACTATCTTTAGGTTTATCCCGAGATACGTTTTCAAATCTGAAATAATTTTCAAGAAAATAATAAATTACCTCTAAGCTTTAATTTAATTAAAATAAATACGAATTTTCTTTATGATAAATTAAGTTGTTTCTTCTTTGATGTCTAAAAATTTCGAGAATAAAAAATGTTCTTTGCAGCTTCCATCCAGCGTTGTTACATCTAATCTAATTACATAACATTAATTGTATTTTTACTTAAATATTAAAGTTCATGTTAAATAAATTTATATTTAGATTCTTTTGTTTACCAACTTTAATGCGATATTTTTTTTTAGGAAATTTAAATTATATAAATAAATTTATTAAATTTATTCAGGAAGAATTTTAATTATAAATTTGAAAATTATATCAATTTTCATACTAATTATTATTAGAATTTCCATTTACAATGCCTCGAAAATGATTATTAAAGACAAAAAGTGTACAATTTCATGTAAAGGGAATGCATAATTTAATATTTAATGATGTATAAAATGATTTAAAATTAATATTATTAATATTTAAATATTTTAGCTAAAGTTATGTGTCAATAAGCTCAACATGACGTTTTTGTTCTTGTAGTTAAATCGTTAAATTAATCGTTTTTATACACAATCCAAAATAAATTGCCATACAATTAGCATTTGATTTATCAAGAGCTTTGATAGAAAAATTAAATTTTTGTAATTGAGAGCTATTTATAATAAATTTTACAGCCTTAAATTTTACAACCTTTTATTAACAATAATTTAAATGAACTGGTTTAGTTCTTTATGGCTCATTTACTATTTATTCATAAAAACAACTAACGAAATTGTAGAAATCTAGAAATCAGTAATAAAACAGGTATTCTTTCATACAGAACATTACAGTCTTGAAGTGGAGACCAAGCGACTTAGATGAATCACTCCTCCTGAATCATTGAAACATTGTCTCTGAAATAGCTGTATAACTTTATAAGAAGAATAAATTCAATAGAAAAGGGGTTTAATTGAAAGGAAAATTGATTGATGATACAGACTGTTTAAAGATATTGATTCTTCTGATTCCAACTGGATGAATAATGGGTCAGATACTTTGAATACATGGATATATCAGTAACAATATTTTTTATCATATATTACATGTTCAACTAGTTATTCCGGTTTCAAAAAAGGAATAAAATTATGGTAAAGCATAGAACATTGCACTCTTTTCAACCGATGAATATAATAGATCAATACTTAAGGGATTTCTTACACCCACAAAATATATTTAAAGGAAAACATATTCGTCTTTAATTTGTCCATGCAGCCATTCAAGATTTTGAATTAAAACAACTTAACAATATTTAAATATTATATTTGGTAAAGATTTTAAAAAAGTTGGTAATAATTTATAAAGTTCAAATATAGTGAACTTTTATAGTAAATACAATAAAGTTAGATAAAATTTAAATTTATTTTCTCGTCAAAAATATAGTTTTATATTTTGGTTCTTGTTGAAAATAAATTACTTTACTATATACATTTTCTATTTTACATACTTTCATATTCTTTACCATAAAAAGTTATCTATTCTATGATTATAATTAATATGAATCTTTTTGCTATGAAAAAAAAGTACTTTCCTATATCGTTTGTTCTCTATATTTTACATCCGCTAACCACGACCAACAAAAATTTCAATATTATTTATGAGAAGCTTAAACTATTTTAAAATTATACATAATTTTCACTTAATTGCCATTTACCAATACATTATTATTAGATAATTACTATTGAAATTTTGTTAGTTGCTACTTCACAAATATAAGAACATCTTTTTTTTTATCGATTAAAGTATAGATTATTTAGTAATAAATTGGCTGTTTTAAAAGTTTTATGATAAAAATTATATTTTAAATTTATTACACATAAATTGTGTAAAATTTTATAGAATTTTTAAAACCATGTTTCCTTTTTGAAATATATTTGTGGACTATTAGCATTTACATAAAAGGAAAAATTGTATACGTATAATAAATAACTCAGTTAAAGATAAAGAAAACAATACACCTGCGAAAATTTTAACTGAGAATTTTAACGTTGGACCAAAACCATTCGGTTGTCTTTCAAATTAGTACTTAAGAACACAGCTAAATTCTGTTTAAAATTCTAAATCTCTCAAAATTCTATTGGAATTGAAATATAGTAAATAGTTTAGTCATTCGAAGCTATTCATACCGGGATATTATAAAGTGAGGAATACAACTTCTTGAAATTAGACAGCCAGAATATTTATATAACACTATAAACTTAAAAAGCATCCACACATAATTAGACTGACGGAGGACCAGCTGCGTCTAGTTTCTGGTCAACACGCAGATATAAAAGCAACAATATCTTTGATTAGAAAGTATGTTAAATTATGGAGTTATTGTCTTTTGTCTGTTTATAAATGTGTATATGTTTATACAGTACGGAGCCTAGGGAGTATCCATTCCTTCAGTTTTTTTTTCTTAAATTATATCGTATGCCACAGCACATTTGTAAGCTTATTTTCAGTGCTGGGATTTCGGTATTACATTCTGAATAAGAAATTGAATCATAATCTGAATTAATTTCAAGTGTTGCCTTATTTAAAATAGAAGATCCAGTTCCATAACTTGTTAGTAATGCAATGGAATTTGAAGCCTCTCAGTCTTACAAGCAAGTTCAGTATTAATTTAGTGAGAAATCACTACAGTAGCCCATCAATGTCTGAATGTGTGTTCCATCAATGTCTGCTACATACAGATTGTTATCTCGACGACAAAGTGCTTCAAGAGTTGTTTTTACTTGGGTATTAAGTATATAAGATACAAAAGAAAAATTCATAAATAATATAAATTTTCTGAATTAAAATCTTAGAAAATTTTTGATGTGAACAAAATTAACTTTAACATATAATTCAGAGGAAAATTATATTAGTTTTTCAATTCCCGGGATTTTGGGATAGGAAAAAAACCGGGTATTTCTTCGTTGCTGATATTTAAAAAGTATATTTAACTAATTTTACGTATACTTACGTAGATAACATTTATGTAAGTTAAATTTTAATTAAAAATGAAACTATAAAATTCCTATTAAAAATCCTGTTTTATTAAGAGCCTTTTCAAATACATTGAATGTTAAAATCCTTTTATAAAATAAAACGTCGTTATGTGTTGTTGCATAATTCAATTAATATAAACTTTATATATAACATAAATAAAAATCCTTTGATATTTATAACAAATTCCTGAAATATTGGAGTGTTTTTATTTGATTTTGATATTTATACCGAATTTAACTTAATTATTAAATGATAAATTAAATATAAATTTTAGGTATGACATTTTAGTGTTAGGTGTCATAAATAAAATATTGTTATTAGAACGTTTGTTCATAAAACTATATTTATTTGAATTAAAGAATATTCTCGTTCTACTACACGATACCCACGCATTTTACCACCAATCCTTAAATGAAATATAGTTCTGAGCATCAGTGGAATTAAAATATGTATAAATCTTAATATAGAAAAAATTAATGTCTCTTTAGAAAAGTTAAGAGGAAGAAAGTTTTTAAATTGGTTTTAACTTTTAATTGATTCAGTTATCAAAAAAATCAGTAATTAGTTGAAATATTATAATTCTATTGAAATAGGATTCGTTAATATAAGATTTTGGTAAAGTTTTAAAATCAATAAATTTTTTTTGATTTCTTAATTCAATTTTTTTATTGTCTTGATGGGTTGGAAGGTTGGATTCAGACCCAATATCGTTTCTTTAATAGTTGGATTTTGGGTGAATTTAAGTTTTAAATTACCGGGACAAAAGAATACTTTTTATTATGTGCTACTGTCCAACTTTCCAATCTTTTTAGATTTAGTTTTCTTATGCTGCACTTTTAAACCCCACAAAATATGCTGATAAATAATAATTTTTGTGATCTATGCTAATTATGCCGAAACTTAACACACATAAAGTTGGTGGTAAATTAAATTTGCAGTATTTTTTACAAACCACTATCGAAATAATTCTAATTTTATAAAATTTTAATTCTGTCAACCATATTTTAATTTTGATTTACCTTCAATTGCTCAAATATTAGAATATATTTGTGTTTAATTTACGATTCAGTTGCGTAATTTATAATATAATTTATATTAGTTTTCGTTAACCAAAAATATTTATAAAATAAATAATACTCAGTCACAGTTTGCTAGTCACAATAATTTTGTTTAATTGGAATTTTCGAATTAAATATAGCGATTTTATTTGACAGTAAAAAAGATTTTGAACAAATTTGCAAAGCAGTAAAATATAGATTTATGTATAATAATTTTATATTATTTTTATGATTTTTTCATATTTTATAAATAAAAATTATATTATATAATTAAATTTAATCAACTATTAAAAGCTTAAATTTATTGCTTACCGAGGAATAAAATTTAAATTTGACATTAATCGAATTAATGAAACTAGGAACTGTGAATGAAATATAATTTCAATAAATACCATTTAAAATTAATGAATTTTTGAATTAATATAACTTGCGTAAATTTATTGAAAATAGTTAAATTATTAAAAATAAATATTATATAAATAAATTTTGAAGCATATGTAGATATATTAAAAATCTTTTAAAATTGTTACATTTGTAATTTCTCTTCTTCTTCATCATATGTTATCCACACTGGATGTAAGCCACTATACAATACTTATTGTATTACGTTGTTTAAGTTCTCAATTATGCGTTTAAATCTTGTACGATCTTCAGCATTTTTCAGTACCTCTTCAAACTTTCTAGTCCACTTTTTGATGTTTTCTACTCATGTCATTTGAGATCTGCCAACACTTCTTCTACCTTCGATTTTAACTTGTATGATTAATTTTAACATTTCATATTTTTGGTTTTGAATAATGTGACCGAAAGTAGGCAGTTTTCCTCCGTTTGATTGAAACTATTGATTCTTGCTGCAGTTGAATACGACTTAAATCTTCTTCATTGGTAATCTTATCTTAAACTTCTAAAAATTGTTACGAGTTACGAGCCATCTCTATTCTACTTTTGATTTCACTATCAGAGTTTAGTATTTCTTATATACATTAAATAATATCAGTGAAATTGCTGCATTATATCCATGTAGATCAGGTTGGGGTTCTAACTAAAGTTCCTTATATACTAAGTAAAAATGGCCAGGGGATTTGACTCACGACCGCTAATCTCTGATGAGAATGTAAATCCATTGAAATCCTCCCTTCGAATCGTGAGGTATAAACTTGAATGATTAATAGAAGGATAACTATATATATTCCTATTAGGGGCCAAAGAGTAGCCTACTCTTCGGTGCGATTATCGGGTTCTATCCATTTCTTAACTATAATTTAAAAAAATACTTTAATTACTACAATTAAAGATACAAAAATAATTCTTATTATATTTTTAATTATCCATTTTTATTTCACGTACAAGATTTTTGTGTTTCCAAAACAATTGATGATATCACTTTTCTATAATTATATCCATCATATAAACATAATAAAAAAATTGTATTTAAATATAATTTGGCCATGATTGTCTTTACAATTTTTATTATATATAAATTTATATTCCGATTTTACGGATTGTATCACGCAAATAATAAATAAATATATAAATAATATTATTATATCTCTGGTTAATACTATAGAAATAAATATATATTTTAAATATAAAATAATATAGCGAAATTATATGAAAATAAATTTTTGCTTACTCTATTTTCAGGAGATCAAATTTTGGCATTAAACAACACTAATTTATCATCATCGTTCAAAAATGTATCATCTCCTCCACAAAAACTAATTAATGAAAAAGAATCGGATGAGGTTAGTAATATATAATATTTTTTTTATATACTATTTATATTCAGTTAAATAATAATTTTTATTAACAATCCAGCCATTATTTTTGTTAAATATAAAAATAATTGTTGTATCAGCTAGAATATTTTATAATTAACAACATTTATATATATATTTTTATGATATTTTTCTTCAGGTCAACCATTAATTTTAATATGCTGGTCATATAATTTTCCAAAAAATTTATTTCATATAGTACAATTTTTATTGAAAATTTATATTTTGTTTTACACAAAAAAAAAACAACAAAATGTTGCCAAGTAAGCGATAATTTTACATGAAGATAATATGAACAACTATGGAATTATGGTTATAAAATTTATATTAATATTTTTGATTTATATACGTAGTTACTAAAATTAGAAATGAAGAAAAATATTAAAGTTTACTTGATTTAACGTGATATATCCATGTGACCATCCAAGCTTTTTTTAAGGGTTAGTAACAATGGTGGCTCTCTTTATAGGCGAACTAGCCAACCGCCATAAAAATCTTCACAAAGGGAGCGAGGTTGAAAAATACATATTGAACCACTCCTAGTTAGTAAGTTCCCAACTATGGAGATTTCCATTTAAAAGTTATGTGAACTGTTATTTCAAATTTAATCAAAGTATTTGGCATTGCAATTTTAAAAGTTTTTCTTCGATTCTTCGATTTCCGTTTGAATCTGAACGCTTAACTTTTTTGAAAATACAATTTATAAGTTGTAAATTTGTAATGGCGATTAATTAAAGGATTCTTATATTAATTTGATATTTCGTATAAGTTTAAACTGCAAATTTGTAGCATTTTAAAATTGAAAATTGTAATTTAAAGATTATCACAAAATTTTGAATTAAATTTTTTATTAAGTTTTTAGTTTTCTTTGGGGAGCAAGAGATAATTGCTATGAAATATAATATAAAATAAGTTTTAGGCACTAGTGGTATTAATTAACAATATAAATTAGTTATTTATAAATTTAATACTTTATAAGATTTATATCCTTTTACTAGGTGTTAAAATTTACATTTTAATTTTGTATATATAATTAATTTATTAAATCAAAGTCAAATACATAATTAATACCCACGGAATAAATTTTTGACTTTAAAAGGATACAAAAATTAAAGCATTGTAAAAGGATATTTTTCCATTTTTCTACAAAATGTATTTTAACTATAATAGTTACATCCAAATAGTTTTTTATCCTTTTTATTATGTCTAGTTTTATATTACTTATTTGTCTGAAGATAGTAATTACCTCCAAGATAAAGTAATTTAATAAACTAAAATTCCTTAAGCATCCTGTTAATTGGCAGTTTTATTTATACAGGATGGAAATTATAGAGAAAAACTTTATTAGAATAGAAATCTGAAACTTTCTTTATAAAACTTAATTAAATAGTATTTAAGAGTTTTAGTATATATAGGAAACACATAAGTTCTACGCTGACAATTAAGTGGTTGGATTAGAATTATCAAGGATCTGATTTCATTAGATTAATAGTCTTTCTTATTTTTATGATAATAATCTGATTTATGAATTTTATTATACATCTACGAATTATTAAAGAATTCTATATAATATATTTTTAAAATTTCATTTCAGTTATTATTGTGTTTTGTACAAAATATTACCTCATCAATAAATGAACATCAACAAAATGAATTACAAGAAAAGAATAATTTTATTAATAATAATATTAGCATTGAAGACGATTCAATTTTAAGAGAAAATGATGAAAATATTAATTTTGAAATAATTAAATGTAGTGAATCCATAAATAATAAAACACCAAATTATATAATTTTAAATAATAATAAAAATATTTTATATAATAATAACAATAATAATAATATTGATAATGTTAATTATTGTTATCCAGTTGATGAAGATATAGTTGAATTGTTATCAAATAGTGAAGAAGGTTTAGTTATAATAAAAGAAAATATGGGATCAAATGTATCAAGGAATTCATCAAAACAACAAGAACCATATCATCAATCAAGACGACGTACTCATTCATCAGGTATGATAATTATAAACTGAATTATTTATATGATTTTTGTAATTTTTTTTTTTAAGAATTTACATTTTAATATTAATAAAGCCTCTTAACATCGTACACTTTTTTCTATAATTCACCAATTTTGTGTGTTCACTGTGAAGGTGAATTTTGTGTGTTCACTCTTGGTTTCAATTTTCTTCACATTTTTCAACTCATTACAAATTATGAAATCCTCAAACTTTTGATACAACGTCTTTTTTTTTGGTTTGATAGTGTCAACTGTCAACATTAAAAATATAATTTTTGATATGAAAAGCTATATAAAAAGTTTAATGACAGATTGTACGATGTAAAGAGGTTTTTAACAAATTTAATTCTATATATTTTATAATTATTTGCTATCATTAACACGAAATTAATTTCAATTTTTAATTTTTCAAAAAATAGCACATAACAAAATACTAATCTAAAGTCTTCTATTTAACAAATTCTTTGTAGGAGATATTCATAACAATAAATATAATAATAGCAGTTACTATAATCTATTATCAAATAATCCAAATGACAAGTTAAATACAATTCCCGGTTATGATCAAAATAATATAACAACAACAAATCATCAAATTAATAATGGTAGTGATAAGAAAAATAGGATCAGTAGTCATGATGATGATGTTGATACAACAATAAATCATTATATTCCTGTAGCATCAGATAAACACCATGAGCACGTAAATCAAGTTATATACAAACATCATTATCAACAGCATGGTGGTGGCAATAGGATAAAAATCCCTAATAATTATGGTATTGGTGTTACAAGAAAAGATAGAAATAAATTTCGCGGTAGTTTACCAAATCATTTAGATACTGATATTTTTATTAATGAAGACAACATCATGGAACAACATGGCATTAATAATCCTTTAGCAAATTGTACGTGGTGTAGTGGAATTTATATATATAAAGAAAAAATAATAATTATTATAAATTTTCATATTTTTCACTAAAAAGTTGATCAAAGCTTTATCTAATTTATGGTATTTAATTTAATCTGGGACACAGATAGGGTCGGCAAGTTATTCCTTAGAAAAATTGCGGTTAAAAAACTGTTTGACATATTTAAAAAAAAAGATATATAATTTGTTATTGAACCCCGGGCAATTTAGAGTAAAACATTTTGAGCTGGCGAGTCCTTGAAATTATATGTTGGGGATATTATTTTCCCCCAACCAAACAGCTACGACAGCTGTTATAAACTATCTGTGAATTGGTTTTCTACCAGTTGATATAATATCAAATTTTCTAATACATTTGCATAAATATAAAATTTTCTACAATTTCTAAATTGCTTTCCTGTGTTCTAGGTTTTGCGCTTTTATAAAAACTACTCGCTTTTAATTTAATTTTCTTAATAATTTATATTTTTTTTTTGGTACAAATGATACCAAAAAAAATTTAATTAATAGTAATGAAATATATTTTAAGTTGGAGTGTATATGCCAAAAAATGGTACCAGAATTTAAATTTTAAATTGTATAATTTGTTTGTAGTTGAATTCGAATCTTTTCACATAAATTTTTTTAATAATTTATATTTTTTTTAATCTTATTAGTTAATTTTACAACAGTTTCTATTAATTTGAAATCAAACGAAAGAAAAATGTTATATAATTTAATAAAAATCATTTTTTTATGAAACTTAAAGTTATTAATTATATATAACTATATTTTATATACTAGTAACACCAGAGAGTTAGAATAGCATTAATGTAATAACGTAAAGAATTCAACTAAATAATCTGGCATATATACGTTTTTCCGAAAATTTATGATTATTTTCTTATAAAAATTTAATTTTCTAAAAAAATAAATAAATAAAATTCTTTCCACCGTATAAATATAGTCAGCAGCAACAGCAACAAGAATAACATTAACCAACAAAAAACGGATTTTGTTGAATACGTGACTTTAACACCAAATAAGCAACAGATACAACATCAAAATCAAGAAAATAATTCTCCATATAATCATAATAATAATCATAATCATAATAATAGTAGTAGTAATATAAGTGAAAAGGAGGCTGCTTCAACCAGTTCAGGATGTGGTCGAGGTGTTGATTATAAAGATGCCAGTAGAAATGGAATTGATGGTGGTGGTAACAGTACGCTAAACAAAATTAATCAAGGTAAAGGTTTTTTTTTTTTTTGGTATTGCTATATAAAAAAAAGGATATAAAAATGAGAAATAAATTTATTATTCTTATATCCTTTATTTGGTCACATTTGTGAATTATATATATAAGTTTTTTTTTTTGTATTTGTTTTATAGATAAACCGGATATTCAATTGACACTTCCGTTGGCACGTACAATTTTTGATCCTAGTTGTGATCAAGGTTATGGTTCTGAAAGGTCACCTGAAGATGAATTACCACAATCATCAATATTACAAAATTTAGTTGCTGAATATCAGAATCAGCAACAACAACAAAACTGGAACAATAGACTTAATGATGAAAATCAATATGAATACAATTTTATAACTGAAGGTGCGTTTTTTAAATTAAAAAATAAATAAATAAATATAAATAATAAATTTCATAAAATATCTGTAATTTTACCTTCTAAATATTTAATTTAGAACAGTCCTAACCCTATTTTTTTAATGACAATAGTCAATAGCTTTGTCTGACAAAAAATTAATTTTTCCCATGTAATAAAATTCCAAGTTTTTAGTTCAAGTTACGGTTCAAAAGCTTTTACATTAGTGAGGTATGTTGAGCTGATACAAAATATAGAAAACACGATATTAATTTTTTTTTTTTCAAAAATAATACTGTAACGACTAGAAGGCCGATCTTTGCGGGTGTCCAACACAGATTTAAATGATTTATTTATTATAATATTACGGTGTGATGTGCCCCTTGTGCCTGATCAATTAGCGCATTTATATAAAATTTAGTTTTATATATGAAAAATTAAATTTGTACAATTTGCAGAAACTCTGACGAATAAACATTATTTCAATTTAATATTCTTTAATTTGTGGTTCATTTTCTGGGTAATTCTATTCATGCAATTAAATCCTATGAAATAAACTTTTCTATTACAAACCAAATATCATTAACGATAATCAAAGGACTAACCTTATTTGAAATTATGTCCTAAAAAATATCAATTTAAAAACAATCTCATTCACACAATAAATAAATTAGTAAAATAAATTAATGTGTATTAGTGTGTGGCCAAAACATTTAAATAATTTGTAACCCATAGTCAAATTAACAAAGTGTAAATGTTCACCAATCCTTTAAATAAATTGTATTTTCTCCTTTTTATTTCACTTTTTCAATTAAATATTGATTTAATTTTATTTCATTATGATTTTTGTTCTATTTCTCTTTCTATTTATATTTCTATCTCTATTTCTCTTACATAATTATTATTTTTCCAATTAAATTATATATAAAATAAATTTCTACTCTTCATATTATGTATATACATAAATAGCATAAAGGGTGAAATCTGTAAATAAAAGATACAATTTTTTCTTGTAATATAATTTTGCTGTTATGTCTTTTCTCTCAGTATATTTCAATATAATTATATGTGTTAGAACAGTCAAACTATATATAAATAATACAACAAAATCTATATTTTCTACAAAATTAATATGTTAACTAAACCACAAATGAAAGAATATTAATATATGCAAATGTAAGGGTTTGTTTAAATGGAAACATCGATCGCATTAACACCATATTTTTACAGAAAATTAGGATTTTATATTATGGGTTAGCATTAAAAATCGTTTTAGCTGGAATTTTGTCATAGTACAACTAACTAGAGTTAATTTTTCCTTTTTGATTATGTCATTATTATCAAATAGCTCATGCATCAGCTCGCGATATTAACGTTTTCTATGTAAATATAGAAATTTGCTTAGAAACTGGAGTTTGCGAAAAATAACTCATCATCATCTCTATAATATTCTTTTCAATGTACTTGCTAAACCCAAAATATAATCGGTTGGCAAACATCACTGGCTGATTTCGAGGCTGGTATTGATAGCTTCTGGGTTCAATAAGCAACCGTGCTATGCCAAAATCCATTACCACAGGTTTTAGTTCTCTTTTAACCTATAATGCAGCGAAAGGTTCATATTTTGTTGGCACTATCTATTTTACTTTTTTCGGTATTATTTGCATTGATCTATCCGTACAGCCAAATTAAAATTATTTTGCTGTATTATACACTGACTAAGATTGTACTATAAAAAAATAGTATACTTTGTAAATTGTATAATAAATTTAATTGTACAGTATAATTATTTTTTTAAATAATATAACCAATTAAATTTGGATTCTAGTATACAATCCTTTAAAATATACTTAAAATTAAAATAATTATAAATGATTTTTTATACTCTATTTAATACTGGGATCTGAAATAAAATCATTTTAAAGAATCACAGAGAAAAATTTAAATTTTCCCTCATTATTTTAAATATGGAATTATATATATAAAAAAAAACAAATTTATTTTTCAATTTAAAAACTTTAAATTATATTTTATTTTGCCTGATGGCCTGATGTAAATATTTATAATTTTAAACATTCCATTCTTAATTTTTATGGATTTAATTTTACTCATATTACAGATTTTTTAAGGATTGGCTCAAGTAATACTAAAGTATATAGTAATAGTTAATAGTGCAACTATGAAATATTTCTGATCCGGAAGTAACATTTTTTTTTCTGTCATCGCAGAATGAATAACTATGATGACCATTAAAATATTTTGCATCAGTTAATAATGATTGATAAAAATGTAATTTGTCAGAATAAAAGTTTGTAAAGCCCATAAGTTTTATTATATAGTGTTAGTTTTTTTTTGGGTCTATGTTTTTTAATACAATTTCAAATATAAAAACATTACTGGTGGTTTGATTACTGGGATGTATAACAGTCTAGTATAACGATCGTTTTATTGTGTAATATTGTGAAAAATAATTTAGGAGTATATCAAATAAATGGAATGGAAATTGTCTGTTATTTGTTAAGTTCTTCTATTCTAGAAATTAGATTTATTGTTTATACAATATAAAACTTTTTTAATAATGTTGTTGTCTATATAGGAATTATTTGAAATATATATTTATATTTATATATATTTTTTTCAATTTAAGTTCTTCTATTTGTATTCATTCGGATTATGCTTACTAAACAAAGTCGTAAAGGGATATACATTATTGTTAAATAGGGTAATTGGGTTGATTGTTAAAGGCCTGTTAGACATTAAATGGTAATTATATATTTTAAAACAAGGTCAACTCAAAGAGAGATTTCTTTTAAGGAACTGTAGCCAAAGAAATATTTCTGGGGTTAAACTAAACTATAGCACAACGCAAATAATCTTTAGGTTTTTAATAAACCTTTTCTGCATATTTTCGTTTTGGAGATTTATTAGATCTTGTACTAAGCAGAGGCGTCTAATTTTTTTGTTACAGCTCATTAATTGTTAATGTTTATAAAGATTTAGTTATTTTTGGATATTGGAGCCAAAGAAATATTTCTGGGGTTAAACTAAACTATAGCACAACGCAAATAATCTTTAGGTTTTTAATACACTTGCACTGCACACTTTTACTGCCATTATTCCAAGTTTTGAAACTTATTTACCAGTTAAGTTTTAGAATTTGGAATAATATAATGGCAGGCTACTTTATTTTATAAAGAAGTAGTCGATTTAACTTTTGCGATCGAACTTTAGATCGTTTATTTTAAGATCTAAATTAAAATACTAAAAAAATTCTAACTAATAAATAATATAAATATGAATATTATTTAATAAAAAAACAACTTAGTTATCCCGGTCAACTGTAATGTAATAAACAAACCCCTTATATTTTATATATTGGATTTTTATTATTGTTTATTTTAAATTAGAATTCTTCTTTTTATGTTCTTAATGGTTAAGTATGTAATTTGATTTAAATTTATAACAATATATTATAGATTCAACTTTTATATTGAATTCAAAACTTTTTAATTGAAATTGTTTTGTTTTGATTTTAAAAATAATAAAATTAGTTGTCAGATTGATTTTAAATTAATCTTATTTATTTTAATATGGAAAATATGTGATTTATTTACAAATAGATGGTGTCGTGCAAGGAGCAATTATTAATTGCATTATTCATTCATATACTGCTCAATCCGCCCTCTGACGATCGGTAAATTATTTTGCTTATACAACTTTGTATCCCTGGGTATGGAAGATTTGACATGCAATAACTAAATGTCAGTCATTGGTTGAGATACTACTAATTAACAGAGTTCTCTTTCATTCATTAATTTTAGCCTGTAATTTTACCCAGTAATTTTACCAATTTAATACATATCCTTCGATCAGCCATCATCCACTTTAGGATTTGGAATTTATATTTTTAATTATTGTAATTTTATTTCAGACTGTACATTTAGTGTTGAAATAATAAAAGGTCCTAGAGGACTTGGACTATCAATATCCGGTGGAATAGATACAAATACAGCATTCCCTGGTTTAATACGGATAAAACGTCTGTTTCCCCATCAAGCAGCTTGGTCTACTGGTCAATTACAACAAGGGGATATTATTTTAGATGCGAATGGCATATCACTTACAGGCTTAACAAATTATGTAAGCACTTTATTAACATAGCATAATATTAGTACTGGAGACAAATTAATATATAAAGACATTTTTCCTTAAATCACGACAAAACACCTTAAAATCTGAAAATATTATATATTCCAAAATAATTTTCTCTGACTATATACAATATTATATGTATGTAATTTTTCAGGAAGCTCTTGAAGTGCTAAGAACAATGCCAAATAATGTAATTTTACTTATATGCCGTCCTGTTGATGAACAATATAAAAAACTTTCACCACCGACTGAACCACCGAAACCACCACAAAGAACACAACAACAATCTACCTCTATACAGACACAAACTTTACCTGAAGAATTGACTATTTTATATCCAGTAAATCAATTAGATGATCCTGTAAACCAACCAAATTTTATTGGGGTATGTTTTTACATGTGGTATTTTCAAAATGAAATAGCAAAAAAAAAAAAAAACTTTCAATTATAGGAATTTGAAATTTTTATGGTCAAACAACAAGGTTCTTTAGGATTTACATTACGAAAAGAAGATGATTCTGTTTTAGGTCATTATGTTCGTGCATTAGTTAGAGAGCCGGCAACATCTGATGGTCGAATAAAACCAGGTGATAAAATTGTTGCTGTTAATGATGTTCCTTTGTCACCAATGAGCCATGAACAAGCTGTGATATTTTTACGACAATCTGGAGATTTTGTTAAATTACGTTTGTATAGAGATAAAGTACAAACACCTATTGAACCAGTTTCACCCACAACATCAGAAAAAAAAACAAATTTTGGATCTGGTAAAAAAGTTATTTTACGGTGAGAATTATTTGAATATATAATTGTAATTAAAATTACGAAAAATAAATTGTATTTCTATTTGCAGACCAGAAGCAATAAATCTTTTAACAGATTTAGCTCATAAGAAACAAAATTCATTAGGTGATTCAACAGAATCATCAAATATATCATCAAATAGTTCACCAAGAAGATTAAAAAGGGGACATAAATCACAATCTTCTCAAAGTGAAAATACCGATTCAAAAAGTATGATTTAATTATATATTAAACGAAAATATATAATGAAATACAAAATTCAATCAATTCAATTTAATTTAAATATAGGTTCAAGTAATCCGGCATATCTGGTTTCCAGTCAAACAACATTATTATGTTCAGATTCTGAACAATCAATTGATAGTCAATGTTCGTATATTGTACAGCCAGCGGACATTAATGAATCAGATTCATCATTTAATGGTCGAAATAATCGTCCACAATTTTTAAATTTAAGTGGTGATGGAAATGAACATGACAATAGTGGAAATGTTACGGCTGTTGTGAAAAAACCAAATTATCAATTTTCAGGTAAATAAAAATACATAAAAAGGTATTTCAAAAGCCACTGGCTATTGAAATTTAAATAAATAATTTGTAAGAGATACAAAAGTTAGTAAAGAAATATTTGCCGTAAAAATATTTTGGAAATTAGAAAACATTAATTTTTACATTTTAATTTTTATGATTTAGATAGAGACGACCTTAGGTTCTATATCAAATTAAATTTACCATTTATTTTGTTCCAAAAATGAAGATTTTCTATTGCATTACAATTTTTCATTAATATTACTTTAAAGATTTAAATGATGTATCGTGTGCCAAATTTGAGTTACATAATTATTAAATATAAAAGTTAGTAATTAAAAATTATTATTAAAATAAAAATTGAGGAAAAAGAAATCTTAGTTTAAATTGCTTTTGAGAAAATACTACAATATTCATCCACCATTTTTTTAGGTAGAAAATTAATTAATTTGGCTTTCTTTTAAAAATATAATTTATAGCATGCACTAATACTTTTGAGTTGAATAATTTGGATAATGATGCTTTAGATGCCCCAATTTTTAATAATGCTCCTTGTAATGATGATAATCGTATTAGTAATAATTTACCACCAGAAATGAATGAATTTACAAGTTTACCATGTGAAGCATTACTTAATTCAGTTACAAAATTGTCCAATAATTTGAAAGATGGATCAGCAGTGAATAATATTAGTCATAAAAAGAATCCATTATATCAATCAGTTCATCATGTACAACAACAACAGCAGCAACAACAAATATATAATCAACAAGGAAATAATATAGATGATGATGATTGTCAAGGAAAAACTAATGAGCCACAAAATCATGGTAAGTTTGATAAGAAACAACACAACAAGAAAAAAATAAAATCGAAAAAAAAAAGAAAATGCTTAAAAGAAAAAAAAAATTATACTTAAAGAGTCCTTCTTCTATGTGTCATAACTACGCAAACCAAACCAAAAATTGTTTTAGTTATACATTGAAGTCATAAAAAATATATTTTTATTTTTTATATAATATTTAAGGAAATGACAGTTTTATAAAATGGAAAGATGTCGGTTTGCCATCATCTACAAATGAAAATGATAATGAAAATTTAACTCCCGCATATAATAATTTATCAGCTACAACAACAGCAGGTGAAAACTGCTGTTATAACGAAGAAAATAAGGACAAAAGCTTACTTGTTCCCAATGAAATATCATTGAAAATTACTGAAGGCTATAAGGTAAAGGCTTTGTTTTTTTTTTGTACAAATAGGAAAAATATATATATTTTATTTTATGTATAAGAATGTATATTTGAAAGCAGTGGCGACATACAAAGCTAATTATATATTCATTTTATTGTAAACTTCGCATTTCTTTGTAATTTATGAAAATCTGTTCGAGATAGATTATTAATCCGAGATAAATAATATTTTTGTACATATAATTTTGACCTACGAGTATATAAAAATCGGCAACATACCAAAAATAAATATTTTTTTATTTAATTTATCAAAAATAAATACTTATTTTTTATTAAAAATAAATAAATTTTATAAATGCAATTAATCGTGGAATAATTGCATACTCATCAATGTTGAAGTATTATAAAAGATGCACAATAATTTAATTTCTTTTAATTAAATTTTATGTTGTTCGCCAACATTTGACTAACTCTGAATTCGTATTGAGGTTTTTTTGTATTAGTTTGATGGATTTAATTCACAGCAAACTTGAGAATTTTAATCATTCTGGATGAGTAATTCGGTCACCTAGACCTAGGGTTCATAGCATCTTCGTCTAGCAAGCGCCGACAGTTGGACAAGAGATGTTGTAGCTTGTAGATGTTTAAATTTCCTGTTGAACCTTCATTAGTCCTTTTAATGAAATTACTAGGGGTGGGCTTGTTTGTCGAGTTATTTTAATTCACCAGCATTAAATTCTATGAATTGAGACTAAGAATATACGTTATTGGCGCTATGTCACTTGACCTTATGCGCTCTATTCAGTATTATTAATTTTTTTTTGATGGTAAAGCTGTCATAAAATATTCCCTTAAAAAGATAAAATATAAATATATATATGAATAAAAGAAAATAAATATAGGAAAAGGGAATTTATGAAATGAAAAAGAACTTAAATTAAACAGGATTCTGTGTAGAAATTTCTTCTGTTTTTTTTTTGTACACGAAAACATACAAAAAACTTACAGAAAGTTTTCTCTTTTTTGGCTTCGTTTTATAAAATGGTAAAATTCGAGCTAGACTGTTTTATTGAAAAGGATAAAAATGGTTGAAGGACCTGTTTGAAAAGTAAACCACACACACAGAATTTTTTTTTTTTTTACTTTATTTTATTTTTATAATATACAAAAATATTTTTATGGTTTGGAAATTTATGTTTCTATACAAAAGAATTCTCCTCTTAAACTGAACATATTTTTATATTTTTTTTTTATGTACATATCATTTTTTTTTTTGATGTTGTTGGTTCTATCCCGAATTTATCCCAAGGTGATAGTTTTATATAATCTTTTAAAGAGCCTATAATAAATGTCCAAATGAAAAGTTTATCAAATTTAGATATCATAAGTTAAGGGATTTTATTAAAACTATGTTTTTATTTATTCTGTTTTACGTATATATTTTTAATGAAAAGTTTTAGTTTGAAAGTTTTCCTAATTTTTTTAAAAAGATAAATATATAAATTATATTATCTAATATTTTAATATATTATCATTAATTATTCGTTTCAAAAGAGTTAACAAGAGGGGTTTGAAGATAAGTAGTTGGTAGCATTGTAAAGAAATTACCATTTTGCATGTTTTTTTTATGTGTTAATCGGAAAAGGACATTAAGTGTATACAAGTTTCAAGAACCTAACTCAAATTCTCGTTATTTTAATTACAAAATTTGTGTTTTTTCACCCCCATAAAATATTTGAAGGTCTACAATCTCAAATTTTTATCTTGTTAATTTGCCAGTGTCTCGGTCCTAATCAAGTGATACTAAAATCTAAATGTATTTTCTTTAGTGTGTTATTTTCGGCATTTAAATAATTAAAAGTGGAATCAGCGTTTGGATTGTAATGATTGGAAAAAGGACATTGTTACTTGACATATCCTTTAAATATCATTAAAATCGAAAGAAATTTACTATATTTTCAATCGATTGCCAGAAAAAATATTAAAAAATTGATTTGGCTGATGTCTGAAACGGATAGAAAACACAAAATCTCGAAAAGACTAATTTCAAGTTTTCTACTCGACCTTATTACGTATATATGGAAGCTATATATTTTACTTTTATAATAGTAGTAACTAAAAGAATGTTCTTAATAACATTTACTTTAAACTAATATTAAATTGTTTGTAACCACATTTCAGTTTTGTGTATTTACTTGATTAATTGTAAATATATATTGAAAATATTTAATTTTATCCATTCAATTTAATCTTAAAATAATTATACAAAAATATTAGATACACAATTTTTCTGTCTGTAATATTTCATTAATAAAATTAATGATTTCAAAAATATTTTTGGGATAGAAATTAATTTTTTACCTTGATTATTCAAAGTTTTTGATAATTAATTTTCAATTTCAAAAAGATAAGTTGAACCTGGAAAGGTTATACAAGTTGGGAAGGTGTTTCGTTCGTAAATATTTTGTCATTCATCATAGTCAGTTGAATTTTAACTTTTCGCATAATATAATTTTCAAATTGGATATATTTTAAATATTTTTTCAATTTTAAAGAGTTTGTTTTAGAATTTAATTATTACAAATAAATTTAATTTAATTTCGTAAATAATATTTTTTTCTTTAAAATTAAGAAAATGTTAGTATATTTTAATATAAGTAGTTATCCATTCAGACAAATGTATAATTAAATTACTAACACGTATGATTCCCATATTTAAAGAAAATCTACAATTAATTAGTTATGTATAAATCTTTAATAAAGATTATATTGAAAATTGTCAAAACAAGGAATGCAAAATTTCATCGAAATAATAATAATAAAAAACCTTTACCAAAAAATTCATTAAATTAAGAATCTTCTTAAATTATATTTTCTTTATACAATAATTTTGCAAATAATTTTACATATAGTTAGATAATGATCGAAAAAGTGGTCCGAAAAATGTTAATTGCATAAATCAATGTTTTCTTTATGATTTTGTGAAATTCCCTGTTTATATGTAGCCAATATCTAATATTAAGTAATAATTGTTCAATTTGAATTAATTTTATTACACAATGCTTTCCTAATTTAGTTAATGGTTGTAAATGTTAGTTCAATCAATCCATGTCAATGATTGGGAATTATGTAAAACACCATATTTGGTAACAATATTCAAAATTTGTCTATAGAAATGACACAAAAAGCTGTTTGAAACATCAGACAATAGACAAGATTCATAATTATGCTAAAAAAACCTATTCATAATTATATTGATATGCATCACCTTAAAATCTAACTTTTTGTCTAAATTAATTTCTAAGTCTAAAATCTCATCAATATTCTTCAATTCTTTATTACGATTTGTTACGTAAAACACAAGCTATGTTTAAATGGGCTGTGAGTGTTAGGTCTGCTCCTTCGTAAGCAGTTATAATTTTTAATATTGATGGTGGAAAAAAATCTGGGAAGCTATTATAATTTGTTTATATAATATTATTATCAGTCTTTTTATATAAAATATATAGAAAACTTTGGAATAAAAATGTTCTTTAAGAACATTATTACTCATAAGAAAGTAACTTTAACAATAATAAATAATAAGGAATTATAACGCATAGCGTGCACCACATGAATTATTTTAAAACTGTGCTAGAATTTTCTGTTTTAACCTGAAAAACAGAAAAATATAAATCCTTCCTTGCCATTAAGAATTTTTTGTTTGATAAAAGAAAAAACCGAAGACACTATACATACGAGTATGAGAATTGAATGTAAGAGACAGAAAATGTGATATATGATTAATATTCACATTCATTTGTATATATATAAATTACACGTAGGGTTACCAGCTTTTGAAAATGGTTCAGGAGAAACTATATAAATCTTTGAAACATTTTTTTTTTTAAATAAGTAGCTATCAACTGATAAACTTAAAAATATGAAATAAATTTATTCGTGGTTATCAAAATTTTTTAAAAATTAATTACCACATTTCGTTAATTTTCTAAATGGTCCCTTTACAATAACATATTCATCAACAAGTTGATCCATATTTATATCAGTTTTAGATTTTATAGCAAATATTTGCACAATTTCAATAAATTATTCAAATTTTTGGAAAAAATTACATTGGAAATTTAAATCTTACCATTTTCCAGTTTAGAAAAATCGATCTTTTTTTCTATATTACTGAAGTTTCATTTTAAACCTATTCATTTTAAATTATTTTCAATTTGATTTTTTTTTTTTGTTTTATGATGCAAGCAATGACAGTTGCTATAAGCGATGTTACTCTCCAGTTTCAATACAGTTTCTTCATTAGTATAATATAAAATATATTGCTTTCATCACTCATTCTGAACTGATTTCAATTTAAAAATAATTGAACGAGGAGTGACATTGAAAGTAGGACTGTCCCTTTCGAAAAGGGGACGGTTGGCAACACTAAAAAAATGTGTAAATAAAATATATTTATGTTTAAAGGATTTCTAATTCAACTATTTTTAATTAATTAAAATTACAAATAAAATATTCAAACTGATTTCATTCAAAAACAAAATTATTCACTTTGTATTATTATTTCAAATTTATTTATTTATATATAATAAAATTTCACTGTAGATACGTTTTATTGTTTTCTGACTTTACAGCTTAAAATATCGCGTATTATTTATTTTTCTTCCTTAACTTGTTCAGTAAATATTTAGAAAAAAAAAGAAACAAGTAATTAATTAAAAATAAACATTAATATTTACTTATATTTAAAAAGGACTTAAAACATTTTTGAATTTATAATGAAAATTGTTATTTTGTACTCTACGTATTATAAAATACAAAATATTTTCTTAATTTCGTATTTTAATAAAACTTTTTATAAAAGAAAAACTTTTTATTTTTGTCCAGAAGCATTAAAATTCTTCTCAATTTTCGTATATGGGTTTTTGATGTCATGGCAATGTAAAAATATAATTTTACAAATTTTTATCGTAAGAATATTGTGTACATAAAATAACAAAAAAAAAAAAAAGGTTAAAGTTATATAATTTCAATTAAAATATTGATAAAAGAGTTCATTTTCCAGTATCTATATACAACATTTATATACGAATATAATATATAATATTTATATAAATTAAAAGTTGTTCAATCGATATAATTCCTTAAGGCTCATCCTTCAACTGATGTGAAATCTTATCACGTACGACATTTCCTTTTTTTTTAAAGGTTTATATTTTAATTTAATACTTGGTGATGAAAAATCCATTACAAAAGTTAATTTGATGGCATCAAAAACAAAATATTAATGTATGTTATACGTGATATTTGTTGTCCACAAAAAAAAATTGTCTGAAGTGTAATTTTCACCTAGAATATTATTTTTTTTAAATTATCAATATTAAATCAAAATATAATCCTTTAATTTTCAATTCGATAAAATGTGATTTAAAATACAAGAAATAAAAGAAAATTATTAGGAAATTAAATAAAAAGAAATATTTCTGTTGAATTTCAATTCCAAAGAAAAACACATTCCGATTCTACAATCTACATTTCGAGACAAACTTTCAAGTAAAATGTTTTTAACAAAACAAACAATTTGATGCCATCAAATAAAGATGATATTAACCAAATATTTAAAAGAAATTACTTTAAATTTAGTTTAGGTACAGTACAATTTTCCTTTTTCATATGGCATGTGTTCGAAAGATCTTCTTTGTAATATTATTCAAAATATGAATTACAAAATTGGTATCTATTATAATATCCTTATGTCAGTTGGCATAATGTTAACGTATCCACCGACCATTAAATGAGTAAAATGTATATTGGAAATTTTAGGGCCGAAACTGCAGCTCACAAATAAACTTCGTCGAAATACAATTTTGTATGGAATTGTGCAATAATTAGAAACTTAGCAAAAATGGCTATATTAATTTTATCTTAGTTCTTAGTCTTTAGACACACTCTGTTTTCAATTAATTATTTTTTTACTTTAAATATCAAAAAACTTTATTTAAAAAAATAATATAATAACAAATTCATAAATATAAAAAAACCAAAATATTTTTGTTATAAAATTGAACCTTTTTAAAATTTAATGAGTATTTATTTTTTTCTATTTTAATAAAACTGAAATTTCTAACTCAATCTAATTTCTTTAATAAAAATTTTAAGATCTTAAAAGTTAAACATTTAAAAAAAAACAATTTAAAAAAACCAAAAAAAAAAAAAAACATTTATAAGAAAATCAAAAAACTTTTCCAAGAAAAAACTTTTAAATTAAATAATCATATTTTGAAAAGCCTAAGTGCTTGACATTTAACATTCGATTTTCACCATATATGAACACAGATATAAAAAAAATAATTTTATTTCTATCTTTTTAAATCCAATTTACAGAAGAAAAATAAAATTAAATTTCAATAAATTTTATGTTGTGACTGGACTTTGAGGACGATTTTGTGATTGTTATACATAAAATACTTTTTAAATGATTTAGTTTTAGTATTAGTGGTAGCATAAAATACTTTATGTCTGTATAGCCGTCCAGCTGTTACCGCTTATGGATATCGAAAACCAGTCAAAAACATTTCAGTAAAAAAAAAAGTTTTATACAAATTTTATGACTGAAATACCTTTTCAAGGACCAACTTGAGTAAAAAAAAAGATATTCCGGTTAAAAGAAAATTTGACTGAGTTTCCTTCCCTCTATTTGCACTGAAAAAAAAACCTTTCATAACTTTCATAAGTCCATTATAGTTTTGACTCCAATACCTTTCGAGTTTGTTGATTGAATTTCCTTCTGAAATATTATTCACTGGGCTTTGGCTCAAAAGCATTTTTTTCTGTAATGTTTTTGACTGTTATTTCTTGACCCTATCGAAGACCTAGAAATCAGTTCTATTCGATTAGATTCGAAAAGTACAAGTTTATAGTTAATTTCAACAGATTTTAGTGCCCAAATTCTTGGTATACTTTATAAGCTATAGTCACCAAATCCTTATTGGTACGTTTAGTAAATGTGTTTGAAAGAAGTATAAATTACCATGGGATTAAAAGTTGACCCGCCAACCAAATCTCAATATTTTTTCTATTTCGTATATATAAGAATTTTCTTAACTTGGTCACTTTTTATTATTATTTGAAAGTTGTTAATTTAATATAAAACGAATTTCGAAACCAAAAATAATAAGAAAATTAAATATTTAAATTGTAATGGAAATTTTTGTTATTCAGAATTTATTTTTAGTATAAATCCTGTGAGTGTTAAATTATTGAAATGAATTACTTCATTTTTTGAAAGGTGTTTTAATGATGTTGATTATATTTTTGAGGTTATGTTAATTTTTAGAGCATGGAATAGACTGATGATTAATTAATGCAATGGTCCATGGAAGATAGTTCAAACATATTTCATTTTTAAAAATCCTTTTGTAAATCAAAGAAGATCCTTTTAAATTTACGTTGTTTTTTTTGTTTGTTAATATTGATAGGATTTCAAATATTGACTCTTTAGAAATTTTTTTAATTCAAATTAAATTTTCAGAGTTAATAACCATTAATTATTTTTTGGTGATATCTAGGTGGATCTGTTCAGTCATGAAAAGAATTTAAATTTTTCAATCCAAGAATTAAGTGTATAATTTCAACAATTTTTTATTTATTTCTTTTTTCAACTGCAACATAAAATAATCATAAAATCATATCAAAATTTTTCTATCTTATAAATATTTTTATTTTGTTTATTTTTTATAATATAATTAATTAATAATATTTTTTTTTATTTTTTTTTTTTGTTAGATGTTATCAGTTGAACTTAATAGAGGTTGGAATAGTCGTCTAGGATTTAGTCTGCAACCAGATCCAAATTTAACTTCTAGAAGTATTATAAGTGCAATTTATGGTGATAGTGTTGCAGCAAGAGATGGACGTTTAAGGGCTGGTGATATTCTTGTATCGGTAAGTACGATAAAATTACTATATTTTGAAAAAGGCAATTAAAACTAAAACTAAAGACAATTTAGTTTTAATACTTTTATTAATATAAAACAAAAAAAAAATCAATCTTCCATAAAATACTTTCGTCATAATTATAGTACATATTATAAATATAGATTGCATTGGCAGTCATAGATTTCTCTAATAAGATTCATAATATTTAAAGTAATAAGTAAAAAATTAATATTTGATCTTACGAAAAATGCAAATTTTTATCACTTTTTATGATTCCTTAAACCTTTTAATTAAATTTTTCATTAACATTTTGGATATTCGGATTGTACTCTATATATGTACATATGCTATGAATCTTATTTTAAATCCTTAAACAAATGATATCTATAACACCATTAAATAATCGAATTTATATACATTTATATAATTCTTTTAGTATTTTTATATTATATCTGTGTATACGTATAAGGATTTCTATAGTATAACGAAATTATTTAATATAAAATTTTGATGATCACACTAGTTTTATAACAAAGCTAAATTTCGTAATGGTATGAATTTCTCCAGTATTTTTGTAAATTTATGTATTACGATTAATTTTATAGATACGAAATAAAACAAAAAATGTTTTTTCTTTAAGATATAAACATCTGCTATTACAAAATTAATCATAATATTTACTTTATTAAAAAAAAATGTTTGTCAACTTTTATGCAAAAAAATTTATTCAAATTAAAACAGATCAAATATTTCTTTCCCTAAACAATTATCTTACGAGTATATATATATTTTTTTTTTATATTTTATTCACGTATTTTTTACATACATAATCATATTTTTATACATATTTATATATAGGTTAATGACGAGTCTGTAAAAAATATGTCAACATCAGATATTATTGATTTTCTTCGTATTATACGTGGAGCGATACTTATCACAGTTCTGCGAAAGGATCCTTAAAACTTAAGTATATATGTTAGTTAATTTACAAAATCGTCGTAATATATTTTGTGTATATATATAAAAAAAGGGTCGAAATATATACGACAACATAAAATCACTAAAATTAAAATATTTATGTATAATAGAAATTTAATTTAAGAAATTTTATTAACTTATAAATTTAATTCGTACAACTGCTCAATTTAAATGAAATTGCAAATGCTGATAACACTTAAATATTCAAATACTTACACAAAGATATCTTAAGCAAAATTGTCATAATACCGAATGAATTGACAACGTCTGAAAAATGGTGATTATATGCGAATTTCCAGAATGACGTGGCCATGAATATTACGGAAGTAGAATAATTGAACGATTTTTATCAGTCGTATATTATTTTGATTTAGCTTGAGCAGTAAATCATTTTGTAAAAATAATAACTTCACTTTTCAAATATGTAATTTTGCAAAAAATCGTAACGTTGTACATACACGGTGGCCTATAAAAGACTTTCTTTTTTTGTTTTTATTATCATTTGTGAACCAAATAATGTCGAGAATAAAATTCATCGAAACATTACTTACGATGTAAAATTCCATTATCTTCGAGCGTTATTCTGTGTTGCGTAATGGATTTTCCCATTACATTTAAATCTGATAAATAAGGATTTATAGTTTACAAATAGGAAAGTGAATATTGGGCTACCCTGTATTTATTTATTAAAAAAATCATTTATTTGTAAGATTTTTTTCTATTAAATACGAGTATATTTCAATTATAATATCATTATTGTACCTCATCCTTTTAATAAAATTATTCTTATTTATTAGGAAAATTATAATAAGTATTTTTAAAAAAAAATGAAAAATAATTTGTGATAAAATGAAAATTTAAGTTTTGTTTTTCCTACAACTAAAGAGCTTCAAAGATTTTTGGAAATTTAATTATTAGTGCACCTAAGTTAGTAAGTATATATACTAAAAAAGTTATAAAATATTGAAATAAACTAGAGTTTTGTTAAAATTAAAAAAAGAAACCATAAAAGTGTTCAAAAAATAACAAACATATAAAAAAAATTATTATAATTGTTAACAAACTTTACCAAATATAATAAAAAAAAAAATTTATTTATTTCTAAAATATTTTCGTATATAAATTTTGTTAATTATTACATACTTTTATATAATTAAATCCATTTATGCCATAATAATTTTGTGAAATCATAGAAATTAAAGCATATTAAAAATAAAAAATAATAATTTATGCAATTTTTTATCGTTTATTATTCAATTTTTATCATTTATTTATATATGGTCAAAAATCCAGAAATTAAAAAAAAAGTCAAAAATAAAATTATTTATATGTTGTAAAAATTGTCGTAATTATTAAATGTTTTTATGTAAATGTCGTAAGGTTTCGAAAAAATGGAATGCTTGTAAGTAAAAGTATTGAATAATGAATAAGTAAGTATTATTATTTTGAAATTTAAAAATTCTTCGAATTTATATTGAAAAATATAGTATATTTTCAGATTTATAGAAAATTATATGTAAAATATTTATGCTAACCACAAGGCAGGACATTATGCCGACAAAGATAATCTAGCGAACCTTATCATTTTTATAACACCAATTCAAAATTTAAATGAATCTGTACAAAAATTTGGCGCCTTAAATAATAAGTATTAATATTATACTCGTAATTTTCTTTGTAATAGAATTTTCATTAAAATGTTCTAATTGAATATTAGGGGCCAATTGGACTAGAACAATTCTAGATTTTCCATTTAATAAGCATTAATAATCAATAATAAATATTTATGTTTCATAAAGAATTGAATTGTTAGCATATAGAATTATTCTACACAATCTTGTCAAATTGTTCTAGTAGAATATGGTGAAATATCGACAGCATAATTAATACTAAGAACAATTCATTGTAAGAATAATTTATCGGAATAGTACTGAAGTTTAAAATTTGTTTACCAAAATTCATTCCATTCCGAATGACTAAATCAATATTAAATTAATTTCTAGGTAAAATTGACTAAATTGTTTTTAACTATACATAAAAATTTAATCATAGTCGGATGATTGATCGATTAAATATTGAAAGTTCGAAATCAAAAATGTAACACGTAAATATTTTCCATTTCCCAATAAAATACTAAAATATTTGTTAAATTTTTTGTATATTTGCGAAGTGATCAATTATGCTTTGTATATTATGCTGACATGCTAAGAAGTTGTAATAGACATAACATTAATATGTTATTTAACTATAATAGCAAATGTAAATATTAGATTATTCTATAAATAGATTATTCTATAAATGGCGAATGCCTATTAGAACTCTCAAAGGTATTCATGGTATTAAGATATTGATTGTAACTAATAATATAGACCGAACACAATTACTAAATCGTAAGTATAAATTAGCACTCGTGGGAGTATCATATATCTATTTTTGTTAATTATAGATATATCTTATATAAATTTGAGAAATTGAACTGAAGCTATTTAAGATATTCAATGATACCAATGTCTTTGTTATCCATTTTCCAAGTAATAATAAATTAACGAATTTAAATTTAGTATTAGTAATGATTGCAATTTATAGAATTAAGAACATGTAATATGTCACACCAGTGTTTTCAGAGGGAATTGAATCCACAACCTCAGTAATGGTAGATTAGTTTTAGTGAGTGTAAAATTTAAATTTTATGATAATTTAAGAATTTATATTTTTGAAATATTAGTGAATGTATTATAAAACTTTTTATGTAAATACGTAACTAACTTTTTATGTTTAAATAATTGGATTGGGTATTCCAATGAACCAAAATAATAAGACTCTTCTAATTATAGTTAAATAAACAAAATGAAGAGTAACATTTTTTATAATTACTTTTAATATGCTTACCATCAGGAATAGAATAATGTTACCTCAATTTTGCCCAAAGAAAACTATAAAAACTAATTTTTGTTTTTGCAAAAAAAAATATTAACTAACTTTTAATTGGAACTAAACTTAATTAATATTACGCAATTAACGAAAAAAAAAAATTCTATTTAATTAGATTTTACTTAAACAATTATAGTTTTTTTGTTTTACTTATAGAAGTCAATTACGTCATTACTGAACCGTAATAAAATGAAGAAAAATCTGGTACTAAGTCAATATTTTTAGGTTCATAGAACAAAATAAGATAAAAAATTATAAAAGGATTATTATATTAGTAAGATAATCGTATATAAAAGGATATAATAATATAATGAATCTAATATAATTTATTGAATTAAATAATATTTTCATAACTTAGATTTTTTGGGGTAGAAAAATGTAAGTTACGAATTTAAATACATATGTATATTTATTATGTTTTTATACGTAATAAACTATTTTTCATACGTTTTTATTTCATTACTGAACTACTTTATCAGATATAATTACGAGTAGAATGGACAATTACATTTAAATAATTAAACTAAAACGTTATTTAATTACGTGAAAACTGAAAATATTGCTTATCTAGGCAGATGTAATGTTAATAGCGTAGGCCTGTCTATAAATTAATGCTATATCTCAGAGATGGTATATTTTATAGATGGTCAAAACCTCAAAACCTTATCTGCACTGTTTTACAGCATATTTTATTCCATATTAAACAACGGTGGTAATTGTCTGCAGGAAATTATGTTATCATATCAATGTCTTTTAAAAAACAATCGTTTTGTCAATAAAACTCATTAATTTATCAATGTTAAAATTTAAGGTCAATTAGAGTTAAAATTCCATTTAAATTTGAATGACATAATTATAAAAAACATTTAAAAAAAATGTATTAAACTTTTACGATTTAATTGGAATATCGCAAAAAGAAAACAATTATTTTTCGAATTTAATTAATTTATAAAAAAATGCAATTAATTTTGAATGAAAATTTATAAATGTTTAGTAGAATTTTAATTTATTGCATGCAATATAAATTCATAAGGGACAAAATACTAGAAATTTGACCGTTTACAATTTTAGGTTAGTTTAAAATAAATATTCGCTTGCAGGCAAATTTTAGCTTTTTGGAATTCCAGAACTAACTATAATGATTAGCATTATGAGGAATAAAGTTGTTGTGTCATAGAAACAAGGACATGAAGCATAAGAATAAGAACAAGTAGAAGAAGCTGAAGAAAAAGAACCATACCAAGGAAAGAAAACCGTTGTAAAGATTTTAAACTTATAACAAAATGAAATGACTCTATATAAGGTTAATTCATTCCATATTAAATAAAGTTTCTGCAAAAAAGAAAGAGTTATTTAATCCCATGTTTATGTATAATTTAAAATATTTTAGATAACTTTGTTGTATTTCTTTTTCAGTTATAATTTCGTATCATTTATTATTATACATTATACAAAAAAAAAAAACAAATGGCACAAAATTAATAGTCCGAAAAGAAACATTCAAATTGAATTTTTATATTATTCTATAATACTTTAATAATGTTTTAACATTAGTATTCGGGTTTGGAATATCAAAAAGGATATAAAAAGGAATAAACATCTAAAATGTCCTTGTATGAATAATGGGTAAGGAAAGGGTATTATATAAAGCTAATTTAATGCGGAAACATTTATATTTTACAATTTCAGATGGACCTTTTCAAAAACTTATTAAAATATAGTAAAAAACTTGGAAATATTCTTTAAAAAAAGTTTTCTATATATTTGTATATACAAAACTAGGGGTTCATATTTAATTATAATTTTATTCACAAATAATAAAAAAGAAAAACTATGAAATCAATATTAATATTATAACAATTTGATTATATTATTATCAAAAGGTTTCTATATGTTTAAATAAAATATCTTTTATTTGTAGCTAAATTGTTAAGATTGTTAAGAATTGTTAAGATTTGTATTAGTAATTAAGAAAATAAATTATTTAATAAATAATATTTTAATTATTCCAATTACATTCAGGTTTAAGTTCAAATGAACTATAATTAAATTTCTTTATATATTTGATTGCTTGATTTTTACATCCAATTAAATACAGATAAATTTATCCATTTTTTGGCTTTTTAATACTTTCAGAAATTTCAAATTCATAATTATAGCTAATTTTATAGGTTTTTCCTGAAAGTGATAAATATACATTTTTGCTGCTTTGGAGTTATAGATATTACCACTTAATCCATTTTATTGTTTTGTCTATCTTAAACCCAAGAACAACTCCTATACCACTATGCCCGGAAATAAGTAGATTAGATTTATTCTAAAAGGACTTTACTACCCAGCTCTCGAATTGCAGTACATATTAGAAAATTTCTAAAATTTTCTGTACATAATTACGAATTCCTTTGACTTACCAAAAACCTCCTCAATATAAACAAGTTCGTTATCCAAAAAAATGGTAGCACTATGGACCCTGTGTGGTCTATGTGAGAGTCTGCCGCCACTATAACCTAACCAAAAGTTATTATATATGATGATAATTCTGAAACTTTTGTTAATAAGTAAATTTTGTAAAATTATTTATTAAAATCGGCTAAATCTTTTTGATTATTTAACTATCAAAATTTAAAATACAATTTACTCAGTTTCAGATTGATTTTCAGTGTCCTTTATATGATGCAAATTAATACTGACGGGACGATATTACAAAGTGTTCTGATTGCATACAGAATTTTTAAATTTATTTATATTTATAGAAATTTGGTTTTGGTAGCCAATACTTTAATATTTCAGTATAAAAATTATGAATAATTTATATCCTACAGTTTTTTTGTTTTCAATCGATAATATCAAAAATATCGTGCAATAAATTATATCAAAAAGATTAAACAAAAATATATCATAATCTTGATTGTATTTGTATTAATGTCCATGTTTTATATTGGATCTACTACGTATAATTTCGATAGGTATCATGTTTTTTTACGTTATATAATTAATATTGATATATTGATTGATTGCATTTTAAGGAGAAACTTTAAGTGCTTAGAAAACTTTTTTAAAACAAATATAAAAGTGGAATTTTAAGAAAAACCAGCTATTTTTTTCTGGTTATCATAAACACTAGTATAGTAAGATTTTTGATGACACTTATTAAAGATAATTTTTGGTTATATATTTTCATATTTTGTAATTATAACATCAATATAAAATATTGATGATATATGCAATTAATATAAAATATTTATAGATTTTTAATTATCTCCAATCAGTTTTTATATATGAAAAACTGATGCTTATAATATTATAATAATTGTCGACCAAGGAAATTTGATATATAATTTTTTCGGTACCAACATTTTTACAAATAAAGGAAAAGAAAAAAGCGGTCAGATGAGTTCGCGTATATAGGAGATTAGTGCCATATTACGTAACTCATGGTTCTAGGCCATATGAATATCCTGGGGAACGAATAAGCAGACTTGTTAGCAAGAAGAGAATCTAGTATGGAAGTATCACTGCCTGAACAAGCGGATATGCTAATAAGAATATACATTCACCACCTATCATTGGCATATTTAAAATGGAGAGAAATAAAAACTAGCAAAACTGCCAGGAAAACATCGAAATTCTATGAGTAAGAAAAACTTTATAAGCAATTCCGTAGAAATATAGACAGAGTAACAATATCAGTGTATACGGGATATTAACCACGACTTTACCCAGACCACGACCTAACGAACTATATAATTTAGCCAGGTAACTACCTACGAAAACGTTTAATGTTCCTTAATGCCAAGAAATGGATCTAAACAATCCCAATTAACTTAATTTTAACGATGGTTTCCTTCCAAGTGTAAGTGTTATTAAATAGTGATAAAACGTTAATTAGAATCTTGTATAGTTTCAGTTACCCGAAACTCTACACTTGAACGAACTAAGTATCATTAAATTTTCCGTGGTAGTATTAGTTATCCTATAATGAAGAAAACTATAAAAAAATCTAATTCTTTAAGAAATTCAATACATCATAAACAAACAAGGTGTAATTAACAAATAAAGTTTTCGAAATTTAATCCGATTTCATCAATGATAAATTTGAATGATATTTTTTTAATATAATTTGCAATTAGTCCAACAAACTTCTGCAATATACAAAGAATATTATTAACATAATAATTCTAGTTTAACAAAATATTCTATCATATAAGAATACTGAAACTCAATTTAAATCGATTGAGTTGTTAATATATCACTTAAATAAAATCATTCTATATAAATGTGTTTACCATTCCATTTGGTAACTCATCACAAAATTATGTGATAGAATTCACAATACGATTTGCAAAAAAATTTGTAGATAAAATTTTTCAAATCAATGGAGTTTCTCTGAAAAGATTGTATTTTTTTTATAACTTTTATATTAGAAGAAAATTCCGATTATAAGCAATAATATTTTTTAAAAAAAAGTATAAATATGGTTTCTTTTGGTTTCGAGATAACACTTTCAAGAACTAACCAACGGATGAATTGTTGTACCAACAGATGGCAAGTTATATGGTTATAATGGTAGTATTTATGTTCTCTAGAAAAAAATAAATAATTTAAGATGACAATGAAAAACAATTATAAAAGTTATCTTGTAATTTCTATGATATTAGAAAGGAAACAAATGGAACATTTGCTGGGTCTTTGAGGTGATTATATTCTATTCAGGAATAATACTAAAATTGCTATAAATGATTTTTTTTTTATTATAAAAAAATACGACAAATCTAAAGAACTTAAATTTTCCAAATGTTTGTTCCTGTTTTCGTGATGATAAAAAGTTGTTCATTGTTTTTGAAAAGACCCAGATTTGAAAAGTTTTTATTAATCGGTTTTATTTTTATATGATTTTGATTTTTTAAACACATTTTTAATTTGTTTTCCATTAAAATATATTTAATTACTTTTTTCAATATATTTTTTTTTTTAAATAAATGCAATTAATATTAAAATAGTAAATATGCAAATTACAAATGGCATTAAAACTCATATTATTTTCAATGAAACGAATTCAATTATACTTTTAAAAGTATTTTATTAACACTAATGTGAAGAATCTTAATTTTATAATTATAGAATGCATTTTTACACTTTACGATAAATAAATTGGAATGAACTTTGAATAAATTTGAATGAACAGCAAACGATGAACCCAAAAAATTTGAATGAACCTAAATTTTTTTTGATTCATTTCCACTCACAATTGCAATTACTTTTAATGTACAGTTTAATAGCTCATATTCTAAAATTAACATATAGACTATCAGAATTTGATAAATCTGGTTACCTAATGGTTTAATTTAATATTTTCCTGAATGTTTATTTTAAATTTATGATTAATTAATTGTTGATTATTTTCATAAGTATTAATTCAGTTCACGTACACACTATAAATCAATATAATTATGAATTATTAACAGTCGTTGCAATTCAATAAATTTTGAAATTATATATTTCAAATTCAAAATTCAAATTTCTTAATAATTGATTAATGAAAAACATTTTATCTACTTTTTCATAAAGCAATATAAATTATTCATATGCAAAGTATTACTGAAAATATGAGAAAATAAGATCGACAAAAAAGTTTCTTTTATATAAAATTGATATTAAGAATAATTTCATATTTCTTATAAATTTGTTACTTAATACAATTTAAAAAAGATTTCTTACTATTTGCCATTCTACTTAAACATATGTTAAATTCCCACAAAAATTAGCAATATAAATAATAGCTAATGGCACAAAATTCTGAATTTAAAAAGACCGAAAGCTAAAATAAGTCCGTCATTTGCATTTCAAATTGTTTTCCTAAATAAAATCTGCAATAAAGTGAATTAAATTCGTCAATATAATTCAAATATTTTAACATAAATTGTCAGATTTATTTATTTTTCAATTAACATTTTTTTATTTAAAATGAACTCTTTCTTTAATTTACCTGGTCACATCTGGGGTTTAATAACTTTTTAGTATTGAAAATATTTAAAATATATATTTTTTTTAAATAATATAAAAAATATTTCAATTTACAGATTGAAGATAACATTTTGAAGTAAAATTTTATGAAATTATATTCTTGTGTGGACAAAATATTTTCAAAAATATATGATGATGACAAAGATGTCGAATAACGAATGCATTTGGCTAGAAAAACTAAAATATAAACTCTTTATAGAGAAAATTATGTACCATTTTTCTTTATATAATTATTAAATGATTGTTATAAGGATATAAATTCTGAATATATAATAAAAATTCTTACAGTTCCATAAATTTTAGAACATAAGATATCATTTTCTGGAAATTTTCCATCTTGTACATTAAGTTAAGACAAATTTATGCTTGCTTGAAATTATTTTATTGAAAAGAATGAAATACATTATTGAAATTGATTAGTGATTTGAAAAATAGATTTTTTTTAAAAAAATTTAAATTCATTTACAATTTATTCATTGAATTATAATATTTTTATTTGAAGTATTGTAAATATTTATCTAAATCAGAGTGTAACGTTTCCCGGAAATTTTTTGTTCCCGGGAAATAGGAAAATGAAAATCATTTTTCCAGGGAAATTCAAAAATAAATAAATTAAATTATGAAAATGTTGAAAAATTATAAACAGAATTTTTTTTATCAAAATGAATAACAAAATTTTATTGGAAATAATATAACAAAATTATTAAATTATTGGTCCCTTAGTGAAGCTGGTTATTTAGGTGCAAAAATTTAAAGAATACTCTTCCACTTTCAATAGAAGTTGGCTGTATTGAAATGATTCTTTCCAACACTTTCTCCAGGTTTCTTGTTATATCTTAAAATGAAGTAATGATCAAATAAAGTTTTCTTATACTTTAATTTTTAATTTTCTTTTTGAATTCGGTGAAAACTCAAAAACAAATTTTGTTCACAACCATATTTAATATGAAATAAAACGTATAAGAATTAATATGACATTTAACTAACCGGAAAACATAATATATCATAGCATAAAGACAGCATTTTCAACAAAAAATCAGGCAGAAATAATTATTTTTTTATTAAATATATATTATTTCATAGAAATTTTACTTTTTTCCCCGGGAAATGAAACCAAATAAGGATATTTTTCTGCATATTCACAGAGAGAGTCCTCTAGGTAAAATGATACAAAATGTTGTATTCAAATTATTTAATATTGCAGTAATAATTGAGAACTTTTCCTTCCATTGTAGTTAAATTTGATGGTAATATTAAATTTTCGATAATGAAATATTTATAAATGTTAACCTAATGATATAAGAATATCAGATTGAAGAATAGTGAAAAACATTTAGGACTAATAAAATAATTGGCAGACCAACTTTCTGAATTACCTAATTTGAAATTTATACTATTGTTTCAAAATTTTCGTAATAACTAATTAATATTTATCTTCATTTAAATTCTACTTTGTATATTTTTATTTTATTATATAATTTATAAATTTATGGTAAATTCCAAAGTTTAAATTAATATTTACTTTTATTGAATTGCAATAATTAAAGAAACATTTTGAGTGTACTTCATAAATATTCAAATTATGCTATATTAATATAGTAAAAAAAAAGTTTTGATAATGCAGTTCCAGCTTCTAGGAATTTTGAATGCAGTTCCAACTTTTAGAAATTTTATTTTTTGGCAAAACCAAAACTTATTTAAATCTAAAATGATTTCAGATTCAAATATTTACGATGTTATTATTCCATACACTACTAGCTACACAAATTTGATTGATTAATAGATGTGACCAATAGAATTTGTCTGCGTAGAAAGGTTGAAACTGAACTGAAATGATTAAGTCGAGCTGTTGAAACTGAACTGAAATGATTAAGTCGAACTGTCTACTATAATTGTAGAGCTACAATTACAGTAGACAGCTCGTCTTAATCATCAATAATTAAATTCTAAAATTCATAACAAAATCTATAATTTAATAGCACAATGTAATAATATTTCAAAAACAACTTCAGATTTATTTTATTAAATTATACCTAATAATAATAACATATAAAATTGGTTAATTATAATATTATATATAATACAAAATTATTTCCAATTTTTGGTAAAATCAATTGTTTGACCTTAAAGACAAAATTAATAACCAATTTTTCATCCCAAATAATATGTCAATTAACATGGAAAAATATAATTTTTTGTAGAATTATAAAATTGTATTTCTTCATTTTTAAGAACCAAATTATATGGTTTTTCAAAAATATATGTTAAAATAAATATCATATTTTATTCCAAGAATTTATTTTTATTACCAGATATTTATTAGATGCGTGGGTCTTTCAATACAAGACATTTAATTGACATATAAAATGATGTTTTCTCCAAAAAAAAACAACGTATTATAACATAACATTTAGTAAATAATTTTACAATTTATAAAATACCTTAATATAAAAGTAACATTTGAAAAAATTTCATCTAAAATTATTAAAAATGAAATAATAATGAAAATGGCTACAAGCCCATATTGACAGAACTATTCATGTTCCATTTAAGAAGATTTAAAGATTTAAATCAATTTTTATAAATGTTTCATTGGAACAAATTCTTAAAATTTAAAAATTTATACATTATTTAACGCTCTGACTGTTATTATCAGTCATAATTTCAGTAATTATTGACACAGTACATAGTGATTAGTATATTTGTTTAATTTTAGCTATACCTAGCCTACCTAGGAAAACATCATTCTTACATAGAAACATAATCATTTTCTAAAGATCATGAAAAAGGGATTTTTAAGTATATACACAACTAGGAAAATGAAAAAGACTTTAGCGTATGCAGTGTAATAAAGAAGACCATTATCTTGTAAATTTGTTAGTATCCACTTTAGTATTTTTAAATTTATTACTCAACGGTCAGTATAACTTATAAATATGTATAACGTTAAACTTTTTGCGTGACAAATTGTGTATAAGGTGGTCTAATAAGGTGGTTCGCTTACAAAATGTTCTTATTATATCAAGTTTTTATGTATCAACTTTTGAATACTATTTTGGCCAGTTTTAAAGTAATATGAAAAAACCATTTTTAATTTTGTTATAAAATTTCAATTGGACAACTATAAAATACATAAATATCACGTGGCAGTGAAGGTGTTAATAATGTTTTGATAATTTCAAAAAAAAACGTATAATATTTTGATATCTCAAAACTTACAAAATAAATTCCGCATTTAATAAACTTAATTGTTATACAAAAGTTACGCATTATAAAGAAATTTATTTGATTGATTATAAATTAATTATTTTTTAAAGTATTATGTCAAAATTAATTGATCTTTTAAAGGTTGAATTTAATCAAATTATTGGAGGAAAAGTTTTTACTTAATTTAATTATAAAAGAGTTAAATTTATTTGAAATTTTTGGTTAATGTTAAATTTAATTTTAAAAAAAGATTTATTTAATTTGGAAATTTTACATTATAATATATTATACAAATTTGTATATATTCATATAAATTTTATATAATGTAAGTATAATAAAATATATTTTTATAGCAAGTGAAATATATATAAGATTATTTTATGTATATTTATAATTAAAACCATTCTCATGTTACCATTTGCGTATGTGTACTTCACTAATTAATTTTCAACAAAAAAACATGATATTTAACTTAGTAATGGAAATAAATGTCTGTAAAAAAAGTACTTTATGATTACTTTGTTTCCTTAATTGAAGTAAATATGTCTGTCATAATCATGAATATATACACCTCTTAGGTAAATGAATATAATTAGTGAATACACAATCATAATTATGTTTACAAATTTACATTATGATTAATTATATTTAATATAATATCTTCTTAACGTATATTTTTCTAGTTACTTAAATCTTATTTCACACATCAAGAAATTTAAGAATTATATTTTATTTTAGATACTGTCATTTAGACCAGGTTAGAGTTTCAACATTTTAATTAAATTTAGCATACAGTTTTATTTCGTGTACTAGATTAGTTATGACCGTACAATTTTCACTTGGTACAATCCTGAAACCATTCATTTACAAAGCACTAGTTCTAAGCTACCCATAACTTTAAGCAACTTTCGTTATTAGTTTTCAGCATATTTACTTATTACAAAGACAAATTCGAACATTTGACATCCGACACAAAAAAAAAAAATTGTGTGTAGTGGAAAATTATTATTTTCGTAATTTTATCTAAATAATTTTTAGTCAGAGAATTTAATAAATTAATAAATTTTAATTATTAATTTATTTATGAGGAATCTTAAGAAAAACAAAAATAATTTTTTTTTATAATCTGAAAAATTAGATATAATTTGTCTAACTTTATCATAAGAGATTGATTGTAGCAAAACCAAAAAATTTGTACCTATAAAGAATTTTGGGTCGTAGAATATTACAAAAAGAAGATTTATCAGCTTTAGTTTCCAGAAGTAGGATTCATATTCCAAAACGCATCAAATGTTAATCGATGATACGGGAAAAAAAGTAATTCTGGAAAATGCAACCTGCTAACAAAAAAAAATAATTCAAGTCAAATTAGGTACTAAAATCATTTGCTGAGTTTTTTTAAAAATAGAAATGATTCTCGACCAAAAAGAATTTCCTTTAATTTTTAAAATTAAATTTCTATTTCATTTTAGTCGAATTTCCTTGGGACTGAATTTTATGGTTATGTCAGTATTGGTTGGTTAATAATTGCTTAAAGAGTTTTCGTTTGATATACTCAGAAACGTTTTAATGTAGTAGATAAAATCAAGATTTAAGCATTTATACAAAAAGTCATGTTTAAATAAAATAAACTTCATAAATTATAGAAATAAAATCTTTTTACTATTATATAGTTTCTACTTTCTAATGTTTATGTTAATAGAATAGTTTCAATTTTATAATATTATCTTTCGTGATATGGTAAAGAACAGGACTAAATATATTTTTGGTTAAAATATCATTTAAATGATGTCATTTATTTTATCTAATTTACAATAAATATTTACATTTTTTTATATTGTTTATTTTATTTTTAGTTTTATATTGCTTTTTGAAACATTAAATTGTCCAAAACTAATGAGCTAATCATTCCAAACTATTATTGAATTATTGATTAAATTAAAAAAATTACGTTTGAAATTGGAACTTAAAACTTCAACAACAACAACCAATTGGTATATTTCTATCAAAATAAGGCTGATCTCAAATCCAGATAATTAAAATCTATAAAAGTTGTATTCTCAACAAACTCGTTAACAATTATACTTACGATCAAATCTTAAATGATATGTTCGAGTTAGTCAATTGCCAACGCTTAACTTATAAAGTTGTAGAACCTTTTAAAAAGTAATTTAATTAACAATTAGCTAAATTTGCGTCTTACCATAAATTAAAAGTAATCTCGTGAAACCTCGTATGTAGCAATATTTCGAAAAATTATTTTTCGTACTGTTTGGTCTAAAGGACACAATTAAGTAATAAAATTTGTAGCCTTTTAAAAAGTTTTATTTATTTATATATGTATTTAAAAATACTAAAATACAATTTTTGACTTAGTAATTTAGTATTTTCCTGCAAAATCTATATAAAGAAAAAAAGTAAAATTTTCCTTTTGTTTCTTACGAAGTTTCACATCTTCCACAGACGATATTACAGTATTTTAAATAAGCCTCTCAGCTGATGAAAACCTTGTTTAAAGTTAAGTAGTTTTATTTATACATTATACCTGTATTATAAGAAAATTGTGATACTTAACACATTACTCCTGACCTGAGCTAATAACATAAAAACTCAATAAAAATTATTTTGTATATTTATTTTATTATTTATTATATGTGTATTAATCTGTATATAATTATATATTTTGTTATACATTATTATAATGAGTATATATATATATTGAATATAGTTTTATAGTATTGAACTTTTTTTTTATATATTTTTTTCAATAACGAACTAATTTTTTAATAGAACATACACAGAGTTGCAATACAAATTGCATTAAAAATTACTCCTAGCTACAGTTTTTATTTATGTTTATACTTGTTGTTTGTAAATCAAATATTTATATTCAAATTTTAACTTTTATAATATTAAACTATGATATTTTCTTGACTTTGATATGATTTAAATAATTAAATATAATATAGTGTAATTTATATAGAGTATTAGAACCGTTGATAGAAAAATATTATAAATTTATAATTATTTAAAAAAAGAAATAGTATAATAAATCAATTAAAATTGTAGTAAAATAAAAGTTAAATTTGTTCAGACCAGATCAGTACAGTTCAAATACAAAATATACAATGCTTTTCTTGTAGCCATACCATAATAATTGCTTCAATGGCTAGACGAATTAAAAGATACTAAGAAATATTTGATGACCAGTATCAGGAAATGGAATTTAGCTGTTTCTTAAATATATATTTACAATATATAAATATATTACATAATATCGTTCCTCTATGTGCTACAATTTTAAAAAAGTATTCAAGTATGCTAATTGTAAGTGATCAAAAGTAGAGTATTTGAACGGAAACACAAAATATAAGAAACTGCCTAAAATTTAAATGTCTTATGGATTCGAAATCAAATATTTGATTATAGCTGGGAAATTGACAGACAATTTTACTGTATACAGCACCAGATAGATGATGGTCACTAAATAATGTATATCAATATTTTTAGATGTCCATATAGTTTAATTTTATATTTTAAGTTTTAAATCCGTTTTCATTCAAACACGCAATTTAATTTATGGTTGAACTGATACTATACAAAAATTACTAAAAACATGAACCAAATCAATAAAATATTTAAAATTCGATAATTCATCTATAATAAATTAAATTAATTTAATATAAAATTTTATAATTAGATTTTTTTTTTTTTTAATACTTCTTTAATTTATCAAATGGACTACAAATAAATGTTGAATAATGAATATTTTCATCTGATTTAACACAGCTAATTTGATCAAATTTTGTATCAAATGAAGATAATGATTTTTTGTCATATTGTTGATCTTCATAAAATGATTCTGAATATAATTTTGTATATGTTGAATTAACTGGCACTATATCAATATTTAATTTATTTGGTGTAATATTATTATTATTATTATTTATAAATAATGGATTTTCAACAATTCGAACTATTGATTCACAAACAATAATTTCATCATCTTCATAATATTCATGTTTATTATTATTGACTTTTTGGTCCAAATAATTTTTATCATCATATATTTTATTATCATAATTATTATTATAATTTTCATTATTTTTAATATTTTTATAATAAATTTTATTTTCAATTATTTCTTGATGATGATAATTATATTGATTTATATTTTCTATATTATAATTTGAAGAATTATTTAATAAATCATTTAAATTATTAGTACTTTTACTTTTATTAAATTGAAAATTGTAATTTTTATTATTATTATTAATGTTATTATAATTATTTTTATCAATTTCTATACTATCACTAATATTTATATCTAAATTCGAGCACCCTGATTTATTTTTATTATTTTTAATAAATCTACTTAAATTATTGTTTTGATTATATGTATAATTATTTAAATTATTATTATTATTAATATTTTTATTATTATTATTTTGACTCAAATATGAGATATCAATATTATTGTTATTTGGATATCTTAAAGGCTGATTAATAATTACATTATCATCGGTCAATTTAATAAAATTTGGATCATTATTTAATGTATTCATTTTTGATGAAATATCTTCATAAATATTTTCATTATTATCATAATTTTCTTCTACACTAATTGTAGTTTTTAGAAATTCATTTTCAATACGTTTTTTACTACGTTTTCGTCTAGGTGGTGGTACCATTATAACAGATTTTGACGATAGATTTTCGTCTAATGCAATATTTGAATCTGGCTGAATTAATTCTAATGATGAATATCCATAATCTGATGAATTTTCAATAGAATAATAATCACATTTTTCGGTAACAGCGGTCATTTTTACATTTTCAATTTTCGTAACATTTTCATAAAATTTATCAAATCCACCACAAGGTATAAAAGTTTCATGATTTTGGTCAATATTATTATAAATATTATGTGTATTAGATTTTGGTTTCTCATGAGCTGACCGAAATTTATCTATCAGTGATGAAATTGTGTAAATTTCATGTGTTTCTGGTTTTGGCTGAGTTTCTATTGGTGCAATTTTAAATGAATTTGTAAAAGGATGACATGGTGATGGTGTACATAAAGCTAGTGAAAAATTCTTGTCAGTACAGAAAATATCTGGAAGGTTAAGTAATGATAATGTACCTGTTAAATAAGACAAAATATTAATAATATTTGGAAATAAATATGCACGTAATTAATGAAATTATCTGATATTTAAATCAGTTATCATTACGATAAAAGTATAAAACCTAGTCATACTAGCAAGAAGAAATCAACTTAATATTTTTTGGCCGGCTAGTCAAATATTAGAATAATAGAAAGTAATCACAAAGCGAATGAACTGATGAATGCAAATTTATTAAACATCCTGCAGATTTGCTCAACGGTGTCCGTTGTCAAACGCTAAGATTATGTTAGATAATAGACAAAATCATGTTAGATGAAATTTGACTCTTATATTGACAGAATTGAACGATAATTCTAACACAAAATTGTTCTGGGATATCAATCTACAGGACTTATTAAGAAGAAGTTCAATTCTTAGGACTACCTTGTCATACACAAATTAAATAATTTTTCTATAATAAACACTTTTCTAAAAATGAATAATGATACTAAAAAAATGTCGATTATATTCTTTAGCAATATTATAATTTTATTTAATTAACTCAAATTCTTGAATTTTAAATTCATTATTCAACTATTAATGCACTGATTAAAATTATTGATTAAATTGTTTTTGCACTCATATTTTACCTAACATAACTTCCTATAGTTTTTAATTTGGAATTTTAATTGATTTCAATTTAGGAAACTTCTAATCAAATTGAAATCACTAAAAATTAATTAAACTTACTTTTAAAAAAATCCATTTCAATTTAATAATATCGAAATTAAGAAAATTTAATTCGTGATTTGTTTATTTTGTAATTTGAAAATCTTTTAATAAAATTTTCAGTTTTCGTTTTGTTTTTCATTCTACACACACTGCGACTATGTCAAAGAAAACCCTAAAACAAATATAATTACCAAGGCATTTTAATTTCAAGTTTGTTCAAAGGTTTTTTTTTTATTATTATAATTAAATTATAGCAATATAAATTTAGCCCTTGCAGATATTTAAACGAATATTGTACAATGTGATTTATTACATTATTTATGTTTAGTCTATGAAATATTGTTAGTTATTTAAGAAACTTTTGTAATTCAATTTGAATTTTTGAACAAATTTAAAAATCGATTTTAAAATATTGCAATATAAAAATGCTAATAATTTAATTAATTTTATTAAACTTCTAATGTGTAGTGCAATTAGTGGACCACTTATAGATGAAAAAATGAATACATTTGAATCCAAAATATTAAAAAGGAATAATTTGTCTAATTAAAAACAAATTATAGAATAGACTGGGAAAATGTTCAGCTCTACAATGACAGAAATATTTCCTACTGGATTGGACATTTAGTTAGATTCGTCCACAGTTATTACCAACATGTTAAATGATCAGCAATTGGGAAAATACACAAGTGGCAAGCTATAGAAAATGTGCGAAAAAGTATATTAAAGAAACTCCAGGGAACTAAATTAGTAAGTCTCATTTTTCTTTCCATATTTGTAAATGATATATTCCAACTAATTTATGTTATCTATGTTGGTAATTAAAAAAAACTTGATTATTACAAAAAAACCAAACATATTTTAGTCAATTAAAAAAAAATGCATTTAAAATTTAAATCACTCTGTAAATATCGTATATTTCTTGTTGGTTATATTTTCATAAACGTATATTAAAGAAACCACATATATGCAGATATTCTTTTGCTATTTAATATTTATGCAGATTTCCAAAAATTTTCTTCTTTTTAATACGAGATAATATGATAATACAGAATATATAGTCAAGTTAAATTATGAATATTAATTTTACTATATTTATTAGTTCTTTTTGAATATTTATCTTCAATTTCACTAAAAAAAATAACTTATGGTTTCGAATTGGCTGTTTGTCTAACTCTATCGTTAGTATATCTCTATAACATTCAAATAAAATTGCAGTAAAAGATATAATTTGTTAAAAAAACAAGAGCAATTCAATAATTCCAAACGAATCTCGTTTTTTTATAAGAGGGTTTCCAAATTTCGGGATATATATTTATATATGGATTATTGACAATTTGTTTCTATATAGTGAAAAAATTACAACCTTCACCAGTCCCAGTTCAAAATCATGCATTACTCCTGGTAATTTATCTATTGAATCTAAATTATTTCATTTCATTGTAATAAAACTTTGTCAGATTGTATACCAATAAAATGATAATTGAATGTCAATAGTGCAATAGTTAGACAGAAGACAAACATATTGAAATGTGTGCACTTTATTTGCATAATAGTAGAAGACAACGAATATTATTCAGCAACGATCAAATTATAATCCTCTGCACTTTATGTGACAATTCAAATTTTAGATCCTTGTTTATATGATAATGAATGCATAGGATATGGTTGGAAAATTAATTCATTAAATAATTAAATTATTGGGAATTTATTGGAAACAAATTTTTTGTTGGGTTTTTAAAATCTGAGGGTTGAATTATTGTTTAATTATGCAAGAAATATATTCAGTCATAAATAAAATGCATTGAACGTTTTCGATACTCGATGATACCACTGTACACGTGATCTATTGCTGCAGCTATAGTTGAATCACGTACATTACAATTTTTGAAATTGCTTTCTTTAAAATTTAAAATTAAAACAATTTTTACCATGTATCTTTACCAACTACAACTATAATTACATAAGGAAGGACACTACAAATGAAGACGATCGCTTCTTTGATCCATCCAAAAGCAGAATTGAAAAACTTTTAGATTTCAGTAGAAAGCTATAATATTGGACTGGCAGAAAACTAGAATAATTGTGTAGATTCTATGCTGATATCTAAATGATTGAGATTTCAGATACTTCATAGTAAGAATTTCAAGGAAATATAAAACATATTTACAAATCTATAAGGTATTAAACTTCTGTGTATAACCCGGAAGATAAGTGCTTACAAATTTAGCATATTTGGCTATAGTTTAGGTAATAATACAATAAGCTAAAACTTTGACATACTTCTAAAGAAGTTTGACAGGATTTCGGCAAATAAATGGTTCTTTAGTTGGTTTCAAAGGATAAGTAGATATTTTATTGAAAGACACCTTGTAATCTTAAGTCAACCAAACTTTTAACTGTATCGTGTCGAACTACCCCACTTCACTATGAAGTTAGCGGACTTGTATATCGCTATTCCAGGAAGAAAATTTCCAAAATCTTGAATCTTCTTTCAGTAGATACTTTACTCACTCTTCCTGCTCCTGTCATCCTCTACATGTTAAGGTCAATCAAATAGTAATTCAAATAATTAGTACCAATTAATTCATTGCGGTTTAATTAACTATACTTTTGAGACTGATTAATATTTGTGGGGGTTGTCTGGTATTATATTTTACCATGTTACGGTAATATATTACAATCAAATTTATGAATTATTTTATTTAATATTAATCCGAAAAAATAATAATAAATCAATTTTATTAATTTAATATTATGGTTTATATAAGCCAAGAAAACATCCCATATTTATTAAATAAAAAACATGAGTTATAAATAAATTTCAAAATTATTATTTTTTTTTTGCTGATCATTTATGTTTTTATTATATTTTTTTGTTGGACCAATATTAAAATAATAATATTTATTTTGTAATTGAATTATTTGTTTGCTTATCATGTGTAATAATTTTATTAATTTCAATGTTTATTCATGTTTCAAAATATGCTTTTTAATATATATAGATACTTTTAATATTAACCATTTTAATGAATTATAATATCAACATATAAAAAAACAACAGAAATAATATTTGTTTTTCGTCTTAAAGGCTTTAATAATATTTTAAAAACAATTGAAGCAGAAATATCGGATATTACAACAGCCTGAAAGTGTTGTATAAGAAAATTTCCGACAATAGAAAACTTTTGGATATAAATTTTAACCACTGTAGAAATTTTGTATATTTATTATTTTATTAATTATTTAAGATTTAAGGAATAATCAAAATTTTATATTATACAAGCCCATCAAAAATTGTGTGACAATTAAAGATTTGAGGCATCATTAAAAATCATTAATGTAATGAAATTAAAAACAATATTTAAAAGATTTATAAATACTTATCTGAGAAAGTTATTTTGTTAGTAATTAGGAAGTAATCAAAATTAGAATAACTAGGAGTGTTGTATTGTACTTGACACAAAAAAAAAAGATTTTTTTCTTTAGGTAGGAGAGTCTAAAGATCCAATAAAATAAAATTCCACGTTCGAGTCCGCATTTGCATGAGCGTAAGAGCACTACCATCACTTAGTACTGCTCGTGACATTTCGATGAAATTTGGTACACATGATAGATTCTTAATATAAAAGTTTGAAATCGGTAGTTCAGTGGGTTCTAGATAAAATCCACAATTATATTTCATAAGTTCAATGCTCTACATTTTACTTCATAGAGTAATTGTTACCTGATTTCATTGACACTTTACAAAGAGTTTGATTTTGGCATCTAGTTAAGCCTCCTGAAATTTGGGATGAGTAGTATCAGTGAGTTCATGGGAAACTAATAAATAAAAAGCTTACTTTCCGCAAAAAATTTGATTTATGCTCTTTTAATGTTTATCTGATTTTTTTCTCCCAACCAGAACCACAGCAGTTTATGGCAACCATACATGATTATGAGAAAAGGATGTTACATTAAACGGCACCACAAGATGAGCTATGTGCTATGAATACGATAATTTTATAATTTTTAGTTTCGTATTTTCTTCAATATCTAATTCCCTAGTTATTTATACTTTTAAGTTCACTTTTTGTGCAATCTGGTTTTTTATTTATTTAAAAACTTTGGTTTTTATATAAGAAATCGTTTTTTGACATGTGTCGTTTCCATTTTTTTTTTTCAGTAACAAAATAAAATAACAAAGTATGTAATGTAATGTGATAAATGTGATAAGATGCTGAACAATAATTAAAATTGCTATTTACCCACATGTAAACGTACGCTTCAAGCTTCATATTTATCATGATTGTACAAATCGGAAAATATAACTGCCATTTTAAGCTCTATAATAAACTATATAATGTGATAGTGGTTAGTTATAAGACTACATCATATATGTATATCTATAGCACCGATATATGATAACTTGATATTGATAGTTGTGCTTCCATTTAAGTAAAAAACTCTAAATAAAAAAAATCATTTGGTAATTTAAAATAATTTGGGTTTTCGTCGGAGTTGATTAAGAAAAATTTAATTTGCATTTACAATAAAAATTATAGGTATGTATATAATAAAACTTGCTTGTATCATAAATTTCACGAGACAAATTACTTTCTAAAATCATTAATTAATAGAATACTAAAATGTTACATTCGAATTTAAGATAAGTTTTTGTATAACAGTTTTAACACATTGTCAAACTGAAAAACACAGACAAAGAGTAAAACACATTTATCAGAATTTACGGAGTGTACGAAGTGTTTTTTTTAATATCCTTTTTTAACACCAAATAGCATTATTAATTTGATAATAAAAGTTTTTTTCTTTATTAAACTTCAACTATTTATATACTCACAGTTTCTTTATCTAACTTTACAAACAATTTTTATATGCAATTTCATTTTGTATGTAATCTTTTTAAACTTTTAAATGCCAGTTTTTTTTATAGATAATGTAATATTTTATAAATTTCATCTGTAAACTGAAATTTGAAAACATTTTGAAATTTATGTAATCTATTTTTTTTCGTGTTTTAATATCATTAATTTTCGTGTATATATTGATAGTTTATCAAAATTATTAATATACATAATTTTCATAACCCAAACCACATTGGTATTAAATATTGCTATACCATTTTCATTTATACAATAAATTCAGTTACTGGTGTGAAAATTGAAAATTAATTCTTGTTCATATTCTTTGAATGAGTTAACCTGTATTAACTTTTACAAATTTAAATATTCTGACAGACGTTTTATTATATTTAACAATTTAATAATGTTCAAATGTCTAAAAATTTTAGTTACAGACAACAATTGTTATAGAACTATTTTAAATTTCAGTTAAACTAAAGTAAATTGTAATTGTTCGAGAACTCATATGTATATATACTCAGTACAACAGTTTTAAATATACTAAATATTTCAAAATTTTTAATAATTTAACTTTTGAAAAACTCCATTAAAAAATAACTTTAATTATATTTCTTTTTTATGATTTTCAGAGAAAATTGTGGTAAATATTAAATAGAAGAAATTTTTAGAACACCTTTGTCATTCTAAAAAAAGTATAACCAGCCGATTCCACTAGAAAAATTTCACTGAACTCAGTTCAACTCGCTACAATTACTTTTTTCTCCAAAGTATATATAACGATTTACTTTCTACTGAATTGTTGCAATTAAACCTATTTAATAATACACTGAAATTATTTGTATAATATAACATTGAAATTTATCCACTTTTCCTAGAAATTTTAGGTTTTTCAGTTTTTCCGGTCAATTCCAACTAACAATAATAATCAATTATATCAAGGTTACAGAGAAAAATTATGATACTCTATGAAAATGTTTGTGTTTAATGGAAAATGGAATTGTTCTGCTGAAAATAGACTAGAAGCGTAGAAACTTTATGTAGATAGGTACAGAGTTTTTTTTGATGGAAAATGCCATTTGCGATAATAAAAAGCAATATAGAAAAACACTTTCTAAACTTGTTCATCATTAAAAATATATCGAGAATATATTTTCTTTTAAATTGTTTGGTATTGGTATGTTTGATTTAACTATCTATTAGGAAATATATCTCTCAACGCTAGCTACAAAACATCTAAACAAAAAAAAAAAATTTACAAAATAAAAACAAAAATTAAATTAAATTTATTTTTGTATAACAAATAATTTTAATAAAAATAAAAAATAATTGAATAAGACACAGCACTAAAAGAGGAAATTCGTAAAATTCATAATCTTGTATATAATAAATTGCGTTATTTAAATCACCAACTGTTCATCATCATCAGGTAATAATGATAAATTTTTTTTATTTTCAATAATAATTGAAGTATTTCCTTTAATTGGTGTTACTGGATATCTTATAGGACCAACATATTTTCGTGAGTGTCCATGTCCTCCAGTTAATCTTTGACTCTTCTTTAATACCGAAGCATATTCAACTGTTTCATTAGAGTTTTGATCATTAGATTTATGAATTATGGCAACATCCTTAAAGGCAAAAAATAAAAAAATAAAACTCAAAAAATAAAGCAAAATTTTATAATAAAATTATTTAAATTATATACATAAAAAAAAAAAATATAAATAGTTAAATATATATGAAAAATAATGTTTATATATATATATATACAGAGTGGACCAGATATAGTTGACCCTGGTTTTTTTATTAATTTACTGGGAACTAAAATATTTGGACACTTTCATGGCATGGCAGAAAATTAATTTTTATGCCAAAATATTCAAACACAAAATTAAAAGAGAGAATAACCGAAAAATGTGCTTTTTATTATAGGAACATCCGAAAAATGACTTTCTAGTGACAACAACCCACACAAAAATGGATTTTCCATCAACAGAAAAGGTATTTCCACTGTGGACACAACCAAAAAACAGATTTATCTAGAATGAGAATATCCGAAAAATTGTATTTCTACAGTTGGAAATTGTATTTCTACAGTTCCAATGTATTAGCTACCGAAATGGCCTTATTTCCACTGTTGGAACAACCTAAAAACCGGGTTTTATGTAATTTCAGTTTCCGTTGAATCTTTATCCAGTTATGGACCTAAATTTACTTTATGTAGATGCAAAATCGAGTTTATTTCAAAAGAGGCTCGCAACTAGGAAGTGTCTTCAAATACTGTGCGGTATACTGACAGTCAACTATATCAGGTCCACCCTAAAGATAAAACAAAATATTCTCGTATGTATAAAAGCAAATTTAGTAGAAAAAAATAATAACAAATTCCTTCTTATAATATTTTCGTTTCTCAGTATTAAAGGTAAGAAGCAAAAAAAAAAAATATTATTCACTAAATCAAGAAAAAAGGGAAAGTAATAAATCAAGTTAAAACAACATAAATCATTTTTTCCCTTTATACATAAAAATTTCCCACAACCAGAAAGTCAAAAAGAATATTTTAAGAATTTTCCCAAAATAATAATAAATAATATAATAATTTTTTTTTTTTATTTTTCGTTACTTTGACTCACCTTTGGTTCAATCATTAAAGTTTTTCTTGTCGTCGTTGATATTTTACTATCTATCAATTTATTTCTTATGTCCACAAAATTTCCGGAATTTTTCCAATGTTTTTCTTTATTGTTAACCGGATTAATAGCTTCATCAATGTTCATTTGTTGTTTCTGTTGTTGACTATCTGATGAGGATTTTCTTAATATAATAATATCTTCTTTACCATAAATTTCATTAATTCCAGTTTTTTTATTAATAATATTTTCATGGTTGTCGTAAGTATCAATAATATTATTTTGTTGTTGGCAATTTATTTGACTTTTATAAATCTCTTTATTATTTTGTCTTTTATTTGTTGTTGATTACAATGTTATGACAGTAGAATTACTATTTAAATTTACATTTTCATTTAAATAAAAAATATCCTTAGAATCATTTATTGTTGTTGTTGTTTTTGAATTTGTATTAATTTTATAGATTTTATTATCATTTTCTTTAGTACCACGAAAACAATTATTATTTGTTGTAAATTTGTTGATTTTTGTTGGATTATTATATAAAATTATCTGTGATACTATTAATTCAACAATTCGTCCAGTATTTTGTAATAATCTTAAGGATTCGTTATAGGATAAATTTAATAATGAAATACCATCAACAGCAATGATCTGTGAAATTTGTTGGGAAAAAGTTATATAAAATATTTTTATATATATATATTTTTTTTTTGAAACTACATTTTCAATTTTCAATTGAATTTTTTATATTTTTATTATGTAAAAATATTTGATTAGAGGTTTTTTCATTATCCTTTTTATTGTTGACACCGAAATAATCAGGTTTTTTATTTAACTTACTTATATTTTATGTAAATTACATATAAAAATACAAAAGGAATTTATTTTATGAAAACTTTAGGATTTTTTTTTTTTTATTGACAAATAATAATAAATATTTATTGAATCCGAAAAGTTGTGAACAGAAAGAAATAGGTCAATAAAATTGGATAAATTGTAGGAAAAAATTATTGGTCAATCAGAATTATATTTTGAATTTTAAAATTGTATATTAAAAAACATTTGATTTCGAATTTATTTTGGCGCCGATCGTTTAAAAATAATAATATTTTTATAAGCCGAAGCGAGGCCGCTAATCATCGGTGAAACAGTGCAGTTTATAATTGCTGATCGATTGCAATTCAGATTTATTTAGAGCTTAATTGACGATATGTAATGTATAGGCGTTGGCTTGAAAATTTGTCGCCAAAATTCAAACTAGAAATTGACGTCTATATTTGAGTAATAATCTTAAATATAGACGTCGATTTCTAATATTGATTTCTACATATCGAGATTTACATTATGTGCAATGTTAAAGTTTGAAGTTTCCCGACAAAGCTTCAATAATTTTGTTCATAGCTTTAGAAATTGTTTTGGAATTGTTCAAAAGTTTTTGTTACATAATTTTTTATAGTATTTTAGATATAATTTATGTAAGTATTTTTTATCATTATTAAACTGATAAAATATAACTTTTTCTTAGTTTCATTATATCTTAATTTGAAAGGAATAAGTAGTAAAAAATAAAAATCTCCATCTTATGCTCATTTATACTTAGATATGTTATGTAAGATTCAATTGTAAGTGTAGTAAATCAAGTGAATCCAGTGACATTCAAAATAATAAATCGAGATTATGACAACGTTTAATTACAATGTTTCATTAATTTATTAAATATATTGTATAAAGAAACTAATAAAATTTACCTGATCTGCAATTTTAATGCCAGCTTTTTCACCAGGTCCATTTTTGATTAAATCTTTAACATAAACATTGTTGTCATTTGTACCTTGTATAATACTTATGCCTAATGTAAAACCATCAAAATTATTTGCTTTTGATATTTTCTTCTGACTTCTGGTCATATTATTAATTTTCATTGAAGATTTATTATCAATAAAAATGGAATCTTGGGTCCCTGAATTTAGTGAGGACGTTGTTATTGATATATCATCTGTAGTATATGATTTTATAGTCAATTCTTTTTCTTTAGATTTATTTAATGTTTCATCGGTTTGCATATTACGGCGCCCTTTTGATCCTAGATTTATGGTAGCATATTTAATATTACTATGATTAGTAATTTCCTGCTGGTTGATATCGTAAGAATTATTGTTAATATAATTTGGTATTTGGTCGAAATTATTTTTTGATGGTGGTATTTTTATACGTTCTTTTATCACTGTTATTTTGGTTAATTTTCTTTCATTCATAGCACTACTATTGTGTGATAAATTATTGAATTTTTCAGTTAATGAATCCGACATTGTTTCATTTGGTAATTTGAAACTATTGTACTGACAGGGACGATCGCTACGTATACTTGTATCTATGAATAAAAAAATTACTCCATTTACTAAAGATTAAAGGAAATATTAAGAAATTACGGAAATTAGTTATTATAATTTTGAATAGAAAGATGTGCGTCTATTTACATGAACTAATATTGTAAGGATTTAAATGTTGTATTTTAATCCCTTTGATTTCCTTACAACTAAAAACCTTATGATAAGTTCGTGCAAAAAGCTAGATAATAATGAGTTAGTTAGTCTATTTGGTCTAGAACCGTATTTCTTAAAAAACTTAATATTTATGAAACATTTTCAATGTTTATGAAAAATTAAAATAGTTGCCAAGGATAATTCTACGGGTATATAAATTTTTTTAAGAAAGAAAGTAATTTAAAAATATTTGATTTACAATACTTCAAGATATATAGTGAAAAAAACCAGGACAAGTTTTTCTCATTACAACTAAATTTTCTTTCATTTAATAAAAAATTTTCCTATTAGCCAATATTTATTCCAGCCATCGTAATTTCTTTAATATTGACCTCAACACAAAACCGACGAAACCAATTCCTTAAAATCAGGCTCTACTCAAAAAATTTAAATTGGAAACACTGAAGCTGTTCAAAATTTAAAATATTGTCAATGTTTTAATAGTAAAATTTTGGCTATTTACATTATACTGAAAATATTGTTTTAATTTAATAATTACGTACCAAAAATGTTAAGACAAATTTTATTATGCAAAACATATAATAACATAAATTTAATACTTACGAATAACATAAGCTTCTCCATTTTGTGATGTTGTCGATATATCTGTACCATTCCCAAAATCATCTTTATCCGAACTATACAATTTACTATTATTTTTCGATAAAATAGTATCATCATTATTGTAATCAAATTGTTTTTCCAATACTGTAAATCGATTACTAAATGTATTTGGTTCATAATTATAATCTATAGAAGCATAAAAACCACCATCTTCACTAGTACCATCAGTTGATTCAATACTAGTAATACCAGCCCGTACATCTAAAGATGACGATACAGAATCAAATTGTTGAGATTTTGTAAATCGTTCATAAATATTGTCAAAGGATTTATTTAAAATTTTTGATGAAAAAACTCGTGTTCCCATTTTAACTCGATTTCTATTAGGACTACTGTATATTTTCAATTGGTCTTCGGAAGTTTCAGATTCTGTTGTTGTTATTGTTGCTGATGGTGTTGGTGTTAAGCCATCATTTGATTGTGATGCAATTTGTGAAAATTGTATAGTATTTTTGGTAGTAATATCCAAATAATTTTTAGGACATTCATTTTCTTTATTTTGATATTCTTCTTTTGTAATTTTATTATTATTATTACGGTTACTATTCGTATCACATTCCTTATTATATAAAGCTTTTTCAATAAGTTTTTTAAAACTTTTAACTTTTGTTGTATTTTTTTCACGAATTTTTTCTATAACTGAAATTGAATTAATTTCACAGCCAGCAGTTGATTTAGTACGACGTAAATATTTCTCTTTGAACTTTAATAGACGATTGTCATTCAGCATTGATTTTTTAGTATTTTTTACACGTACAGCTGGAATTGTACTACCAATTGTATAGTCAATAATTTCAACATCACAATTCTTGGTATTAGTAATTGTATTGCTACTGCTGCCACCTACAATACCACAACCACCACCGCCACCATCATCATCATCATTATAAGTATTTGATTGTTTATCAATTCCTATGTGATTTTTCGAAATAACAATTTCTGCAGAGGAATTTGTATTTGGATTTTTATTATTGTCATTATTATTATCATCATTTAGCATATACATTGGTAATTCCTTAGATAAAGTTTGTTTACTATTTGTATTTGTTGTTTGGTATTTTAGATTTTGATGTTTCAATGTGATTGGAATATTTAGTTCATCTGATATGCTTTTAAATGATATGAAAGAATTTTTTAGTCTCATATAAAACTGATGATGTTCAGAAGCCAAATTAAATGCAAAAAAACTTCTGGAAATTTAAATTATTAAATCAATATTTTTAAATTTCCGAAACATTTATATAAGTAAAAAATATAATAGAATAAATTTGAAATTACAAGAAATTATCTGGATATATTTAAGGGATTCAATATCTAAAAAATATAATATTAGATTAATATTTAATTATAGAAATTGAAAATGTATTTAATCTCTAATTGAAATTATGTTATAAATTGGTATAAAATTTATGAATATTTGAAGAAATATTTTTGTATATCACGCTAAAGACAAAATTATAGAAAGAAGATAACGAAGATAAAGCTAACTGATTTCATATAAAATAAAACAGATTATATTACATTTCAAACAACAACATGACGACCAGTTCGAAAGGATAATTCATTTAAAGTGCTAATGCAGCATTTTCTATTATACGCTAGTTTGAGTGTCGACAATAATTTTATACGATTTTTTTATATAGTGCAATTAAAAGCTGACAAGGGGCAGTTAGAAGGTTCATACTGTTCAAAAATACGAGCAGTCTGGTTATCCCCTCGTAAGTAATATTAATACAAAATACAATTACATTGCTAGTAGACGAAACGTATAATAACGTTATAATTATACCTTTCCAGTGCAATATTTTAAATCATTTTAAATAAATGTTTACTGGTATTCAGCTATAGTATTCGATGCCTGTGCTAGCATATCCTAGTTACAGAAACTTGAAAATCTGGATACTATATAAGACACGACGTTTTTTTTAGGTTGGAAATCATGTCGAATTTTTAAAAAATTGTTAAATCAATAGTCTCAAATTTTAATGGTTTTACATTATAATTCAACATATTGTGTCATAATGAAAATTTATGCAAATATGATTTTCTGATTTTTTATTTCACTGTTGTCAATTTAAAACATTTCCTCCTAATTTCAATTAATATGCAATTCCCATCGGATGTGTAATCCGATATATCGAATATATACAATAATTTTACTTAATACCACACATTCGTCCGATAAGCAATTTTCTAGGTCCTTACACAAAATTCTAAAGTTCTAGTATATTTATCAATATTTTTTGCAAATTTATAATTTTTTAGAAATTCACTTTTGAATATATTGCAAAATTCCAAAAAGAAATTAAATTTCATTGAAAAATATGAATTCTCCAAAATTTCTACAAAACAAGCTAAATAAATATTTCAAAAGAAAATGCCAAATATTTTATTATTGATGTAGGTTCTCTTCTTGTAATAAATTTTCCTAAGACAAATATTTCTTGTATTATTAATGTCTTTTATGTTATGGAAAAGAAAAATATTCTTTTAACTTTTACTATTTATAAGTATAAAGAAATCGTTCATATTATAAGACAACGGTCAAAAATATTAATTATCATATTATTGCAGAAGTTTCAACTTTTGATAGAAACATTTATAATAATAATTTTTATATAATATTGCCTAAAAATATGACGTATTTTTGAAATTTTAAAGCAAAATTTTCATTTTTATTATCATATAAAATCATAAAATATTTACAACCCATATATAAAAGATTTATTTCAATCTTTACTTATCTTTATGTTAATATCTTATATACGTATATATAAAATGAATATTAAATTACCTTACTTTATAGGGAAAAATTCACAGAAAAGTTAGTTCTCCTTTAAGATGATTAACATAAAATTTGTCTTTTATATGTAAGCAATATTTTTATGAAACAAATTTAATTATAATTTTTATTTATACCTTAATTAGTTTGATATAAAGATTAATATTGTATACTGGTAAGAATTTTAATTCTTAGGGTTGTTTTCAGTTTCAGACCAATGTACATGTACGTTTTCTTAAATTTATATTGGGTCCATTAATAATAATTTTGAATTTGCTGAGTTAGAAATATTGAAGGATTTATAATTAGAAGATGGCGGACTGAAATTAGCCCGAATATGTTTTTTGATGAAAAAATGTTCAAGTTCAACTGTATTTGACAGTTGAAAACTTCATAGTTTTGATTTGCATTGATTTGTAGCTCATTTACAAATTAATCTTGTCTTAAACGCTGCACTGTAAAGCTACTTACGGACCATCCGTCCGTTTTAAAATTTCATTATTAAAATTTAGCTTATTTCATCTTTCAAATCTTATACGATAAGAAAATAATAAAATTAAACTAAGAATTCAAAAACAAAGTTTAATAATAAAATAAAGCATAAATAAATATGTTTTTTTTTTTTTTTTTTGTAAATAAAACAAAACCAAAATAACAAAAATATTTCCATTAAAAACAAAATCAACAAAAATAATTTCAGATATTTCAAGTTTGGTTTATATTTTTTATGTTTAATTTCATCTGCTCATGTTTTAAAGAATATTAATTTTAAGATATTTCACATCTCTGTCTGTCTGTTCAAATTCAATACAAGAAATGGACATATAAAAATTTTTGGGTTTTAGTTTTTAAGTTTTTAAGTTGATAAATAGTAATCTTATATAGTAAATGCTGAGACCTTACATTTGGAAGATAATAAAGAGGAGCTGAATAAAATATAAGTTACACTTTAATATAAGTTTATTTGGGGACTGCGATGCGAATATCAATCTTGTATTGTGAATTTGGTAAATGGTTCGACAAGACAGAGTCTTAAAAAGGTAAAATCATATAATAAACAGTAAAATAAGAAATTGTAATTTTAAATATTTTTGTTTTAGTGGCGATAATTTAATATATAACTATCGGAATAGAAAAAACCCGCTTAACATGAAACTAATTCATAGTATTTCTGACGCCAGTGGTCACCTGACAAGTAGATTGCTAAGGGCAAAACAGTTGCGACACTAAATCAACGACTAGTAAAAATTTTCTTGTTTAAGCGAAATTGAATTAAATTTTAATTTGTTTATTTTGTGTACTTACTTTTTATCATCCATTCGAAGTTTATATTTTATTCTATTATTGTCTTTAGCTTTTAAGCTTTCGGTTTTCCGAACTACAATACATAAAATATGTTTTGAAAAACATAAATTCTCAATTTCTAACCATTCAAAGTTGACATAAAGTTTTTTCTGATATGTAATTTTTGAATTTTGTAAATTATTAAGTGATAATTTATGCTGATCACAATCACGTTCAAATAATGCAATACCACCTAAAGAGATTCCAACATAAATATTAATATTTATGTTATCGTCAGTTATCTGAACAAATAAATAAAAAAATGTTTTATCAAAATATGTAATAAAATTAAAAACAGGTGAATTATTCTTATATATATGTACACATACGTATACGGTCTAATGGAAATATATATTTACCCATATTGCACTATACAAATGATAACCATATTCTTTCATTCCTTGAATATATTTAATAAACATTTGTTCTGCTTCCCTTTTATCTAACCCACGACGACAGTAATGTGAATTACGTAAATATTTTGCCATCTCTTTATTACAAGAATAAACATTTTCGGGTAAATAATGTGATAACGTAAAATATTCTGTATATTTTAGCTGTAATAATAATAAATAATGATATAAATATTATACTTATATATATACATTTTAAATTCTACACATTTTATATTTATTATTCAAAAGTTAAAAAGAATATATATTTTATAATTGCTTTAATTTACATAAATAATTACCATATATATATATATATATACTTTATAAATATTACAATAATTACTTACAGTTTCTTTAAAATCTCCAATTTCAGCTTGTAAAGCAAGTCCACCAAGTATAATAAGATCATCATCAGTACAAAGGATATGCTTTTCTAAGATATTTTTCCTTAATTGTAAATATAGCATATGACGTGATTCTAAAGAGCTTAAATAAAATACATAAATTATATAATATTATAAAATTATATATAGTTTTCATATGTATATAAATACAGTAGCGGACAAATAATTTATGATACCTAATTATTTTTAAAATTATATAATTTTTTAAATAGAGTGTAAAGTGAAAGGTGTGGATCAAAGGTGTGGAGCCTCACACTATACGTTCATTTTCATAATATCATATTCGTATACTATGAGTTCTGAGTTCTTAACTATTGTTTCTATTAAAACTCGATGACTATTAAAATGCTCGCTCTACATAAAACTAAAATTAGTACGAAATTCATAATTTAACCCAAAATTGGACCTATTAGTTTTATAAGGATTCAAACCTAATAGTTCCTTAATATTTCATAAACTTTCGTTTGTTAATTTGTTGTCATCATATGGCCTCCTCAACTGTTAACATATTTAGAAATCTTGAAAACTCATATAGTCTAATTAAATAATTATCCGTGAACTCATTTAAAGTTGTATCAACAAAAAAACAACATCATTTTTTTCCTCTTTAGATTCGTTGACTACACAGCATTACATGCACACTGCCAATACGCCACCGATGTATTTTCTTTTACGAAAACTAGTAACAAACTAACAAATTAATTAGTAACTAAGCATTACATCACTATTTCACTATTTATTTATATAATGGTAAAGAATGTCAAAAAATTAATTGAAAACATTTGTCAAACATATTTTTGTAAAATTTCTTTGTAGGTGGTAATTTTTATTTGGTCACTAAAGTACTTAAAAAAATTGTTTTTTTTTCGAAACTTTCTCTTGACTAAAGTACTAAAAAAGAATCATTAATCATACCTAACACCTCGTAATGTTGGCAAGAAGAATTTAATCCTTAAGAATAACGTGAAGTAAATATTACAGTGGTGGTTTGTTGATTTTCTATACGTATGTAACCAATTTTGTGGAGCAACCTTCAAAAATTATGAAAATAGAAAAAGTTTAGTTAATACAAAAATCACATAAAAACTAAAAAAAAAATAAAAAAATTGTTGAATCTTAAAAACATTTTTCTTTGTTTAAGAACTTTTCAATTTTAATATATACGGAACATAAAAAATTATTCATACTTTATAAATTTTAAAATTATTCGGCAAAAATACAAAATCTCCACCAATTAGAACACATAAACCAAGAAAATAATTTTCAATATAATTTTCAGATTTTAGAATAGCTTCGAAAATTTCTTGAGTAGTTGTTGATATTGAATTACAAGTAACGTAAAGACTTTGGCCATTTAAAAGTAGTACGTGGACGATTTGATGATTTAAATCCTGTAATATAATAACATATTTTTTTTATAGTAATCATAAATCATAAATAGCTTTTCATAATTACTACATTCTGTAAATTATTATCGTTATATAAATCTAGTTCTCTAGATGATAAATTTGATTTTGGTATAAATTCTGGTCCATTCGTTAGAAAACTTTCTTCGGAATAAGCTTTAGTTAGTGATGGTTTTAAATTGTTGGTTTGTAATTGTCGATTAGTTGATATTTTTGAATTTATGTTTCTCTCAGAATTGTGTAAATTTAATTCTAAAAATAAGTAAAAATCTTTATTTAGTTTATTAGAATTTCATAATTTATTTAATTATATGTATATTTATTTATTTGCTGAACTAACTAAAATAATAGTTTCAAATAGTTCTGAAACTATTGCTTTATGAAAGTAGATAATTTTTTCATACTAATAGCTTAAGGATATAGAATAATTTGGCAGTTGGATTTATTTCCATTTTTTATAATGAGATATTTTAAATAAAAACTTCCTTAATAATTCATATTTTACTACGCAAAAAACCACACAAATTTTAATTTCGTTATTTAAATCGGAAATTAACTAATAATGTAAAACTAAAAGAAATGAATTTTATATAAAATCTATTTACCTGAAACTGAAATATCACATAATCTCATTTTATCCAGTTTATCTTCAAATCTCTCATTTTCATCATTACTCACTGTTTCTATATAATTTGTAGATTTTGAAAAATTTAAGAGTCTGCCTAAATTTGTTCCGGTATTTTGAAATGCTTCTGAAGCTCTTTTTAAGTCTGATATGTTTACATCAATTGTATTTCTTCGGATATCATTTTTCCTATTATTTTTCCTCCGTACTATTAGTTGATGTGATTTTGAATTTTTTCCGACTTCTGGTAATTCTCTAAAACCAGTATTGCCACCGATAGTACTGTATTTATCATACCCGTAACTTTTCACAATTCTATCATGATTTATTTTCAGTTTATTTATTGTTTGATGGTTTTCGTGTATGAATTCGTTTTCTAATTTTTGTCCAATTTCTTCCGGTTTACAATTAATCAGTTTAGTTTTATCTAAGTGAATTGTAACTTCTTTAACTATTTCCATAACAATATGAGAGAATGGTTTTATCTGATTTTGATTTCGAAAATATTTTGAAATTACCTGAAAAATTAAAAATACATATATGTACATAAATTTTAAAATGTTAAAGTTGGTTGGAGGAAATGCTTGCGTTGCGAATATTTATAATATATTAGGTATTATATATTTATATTATAATTATACAGGAACAGGAACCAATAATAAATTAGTACATTGAGCAATAATGAAAGGCAATAACTAAAACTATACCACTCTACCGATATGGAAAACTTTAGTGGAATATAAACAAGAAATAATATCCCTTAAACTAAACTGTTCAGCATAATACTTCATTATCATTAACATAAATTGAGAATTCAAAGATTTCAATTGATAATCAATACCAGTATGAAATATAACGATCCAGATCATCGATACCATAACACTTTATGAAGCAATAATCTGAGATAAAATATCAATTTACCATTTTTTGTTGTATTAATTAGCATTACTGTAGAGTGTTTAAGGAGCCGACTATTTCCATTAAAGAAATTCAAATGTAAATAGGTAAGACAAACAAAATATTTATCTGTAATTTTGGAATTCCATTATTAAATTAGTTATTAAATTAGATCTATCGTCTTTTGAATTATTTTGATAATTATTTGAATGAATGTTGTTCTTTTGCTGAAATCGAATCGATAATTGGTCGGCCGAAGTAAATTTAAGGGGTCATTTTTAGTTTTGCTAAAAATTTACTAATAAAATTAAATATTTTGAACTTTGCTTATATATTTTTTTCAATTTTATTTATGCTAAATTTATTTAATTGCATACTTAAATTAAAAATTATAAAAAATATCACAATCATTAAAGATCTGTAATTATTACTAATAATTTTTGAAAAATATTTCCAATTTCTGAAGAAATCTTTTCAACAATTGAATCTTCTGTTATACTGTCATAAACATTTTCATCTACAATTAAAAACAAATAAAGTTTTAACAATAAATATCCAATAACTAATATGGTTATTACATTACCTCCAATTGGAATATATCCAGCAAATTCACAAAATGCTATATTTAAGCAATTTAAATCTTTAGTAATGAAAGGTTTTTCTCTTACAAAAATGAACACTTTAATATCATTTGAATTTTTACTTTGTGTAAAAAATAAATTATGTGGAATATTTTGTTCACAAAGTTTCTCAATTAATCTAAAAATTCTTGCGGCTTCCGAACGTAAATCACATATTTTTGTATTAATCACAAAACAAATAAATTGTAGAAATGATGTTCCACAGAAAATATTTTCCTTTATACAATTTAATGCCTAAAAATACATTTAAAAATTAGTAAAACTACTTTTTTTTATGTAATTAAAACTCACAACATTGTCTATAACTAAATCTGCTGTGATATACATTAAATGTAAATGTAAATGATTCACACTAGCAAATGCACATGGACTGTTGTATCCAATTCGGAAGTTTTTATCTTTCATATAACCAATAAAATTAATTGCAAAACTAATACTGTCCACGGTTAATTTCTGTGGTAAAGAATTCATTAAATTTGGACATATTAGAGAATGATAAATCGTTAAAGGACTTTTATTTATAATTAGTGTTATAAGATTATTATCATCAAAATTGATTTCTAAGATTTTTTCATTGGAATTAATTTTTTTAAAATTGAATTGATCATCATTAAATGAAGGATTCAAAGACACTATTGATTGTGGAAGACGTCGTAGTTTGGTTCGTTCAGGATTTAGCTAAAAAGTTTAAAAAAAAATTCTATATAATATTTTTTAAAATCATTAATTAGTTCAGTTGATACTTTATTACTTGACAATAGAATTTGTGTAGTCCAGTAGTGTATTTATCCTTCCGAACATTTAGTTTATATGAAAAAATTCCAGCTGTATTTATTAATATATTCCATTTTTTAATTAACTCCTCTGTTATTTTTAAAGCATCAGCTGCATTATTGAAATTCATTTATACAATTTTAATACAAATTATAGATAAACAAAAAATAAACAAATCTTTAACTATCAAAAAATCATTGATAATTTGACAATGACATTTAATTTTCCACTCCACATTTATATGGTCCACATTCTGAAGCAAATACAAAAACCATGATAAAAGTTCTCATTCGCAATCAAAAAATCGGTACTAGCGGCAATAAATAAAACTACTTTATTTTATTCAAACCATTCAAACATAATGGTTGGAATCTAGGATAGTATTTTCCTGTACTTCTGCTGTGGTTGTGTCGCGTTGATTTGTGTACAAGATAAGGATGTACATTCCATATACATAGCATAGTTTTCCAAGTCAGAACGACACGCTTTGTATCAAAAAATACATTTACATTCCTTCAATGGTATGTTGGGAGTACGTACCACAGAGACAAGGATCCTTGGAATAATTTTATTTTTAATATATATTAATTATATGGAAAAGACTATCAAAATAGACAAATTAGTGCTGTTTGCTGATGATGCACTGTTGTAAATTAATATGCAGATACTGTAGAGAATATTGCTCAAAAACAAACTGTCCAGGACTCCAATTAGCGCTTTAGCACCGTTTTGCTACCACCACATAACATACATTTTCATGATGTTATTAATGAGGTTATTTTATCATGGATTAAATTATTTCAGATCCTTCTATAAAACCGGATAAGCGATATGAGTAATTTGGGCAGTCAATACAAATTATAAACATAATATGAACATAAAGTAAAAGTTAGAGGTTTATTTTAAATAAACTTAAAAAAAAAATTATTTATGTTGCTTTTTCTTCATCTAATCATTATCAACTTTCATTTATCCACAGAAAAGTGTTAATCCAATATTTTAAATATAATCTGCTTTATGGATTTGCTATCTGCTATACGTCCCAAGCCCAAGGGCACTATGAATGCTCTATCCAGTACTGGATCCTTCTCGTACCGTTAAGTAAATGTACTGTTTCCGTAGGCCGTTAACTGGCAAGATCGTAGTTGGTAGTTCGTTAAGGTAGTAGTTCCCACGAGAGCAATGAATGGCCCTTGCTAATATCAGGTACATGCAAAAAAAGTGGTCAAAACCTCCTAGTAAGTACATATAGATTTAAAATCCATAAAATTATTGAACAAAATTCTTTTAATTATGCCATAGAAATTCCTTAAGAAAATATTTAAAAATCAAACTGATAACAAAATGGATTTGTATATATTAAAAAGTAGGTTGAATTTAAATTGTATTTAGGTACATTAAGGTAAACGTAACAGACCAATTGACACCATTTTATTGTAACGTTAAATATATAAACATTAAATGTAAAATATATTGTAGAAAAATACAATTATTATTTATAGCATTGACACATTTTTAAGCTAACTTTTAACGTTTAGGAACAGTTAATATAAATGTATTATCAAATTAAAAGAAAATACATATAACCTTATTTTTTGAACTATTGGAATTATGAAGTTTTGTGTGGGTAAAGTATGCTTTGAACCTTCCCAATATATACTTCAATAGTACTAAAAATAAGACATAATTAGGAAATAATTTTATAATAAAAATATTTAATAATTGGGGACATCGATTCCTCCACAGCCCGGAATTTTAATCATCTTATTGCATTATGTATATAAAAATATTTGTAAATCTAAAATTACGACATATTCTCAGTATTCTAATTATAATTTTGAATGGAGGCACAAAGCAGTTATATGAAATCACGTCTATATCCTAAGTACAAATTATTTGAGTTCAATAATATTTTATATGAATCAACTGGGGAAAAAATTGGTTGTTGCAACTGGAAATTAACTAATGGAGCGAGCTGATGAAGATTCCAGGGTGGGGATATGTGCATAATATGTGGAGATATGTGTATATAAAATATTTTTTTGCAAAGATTTCTTAAAATTTAATTTAAACCCTGAAACTTGTTACATCAATTTCGAAAAAAACATATTAACAAATATTTTTGACAACATAATTTTTTTAGATCATTCCGGAAAGTCAACACAAAATAATTGTAATAAATAAAAATTGAATTTATAAATAAATATTTAACTATATTTAGGAAAATAAATATATACAATTTATTTTAATTAATTACCCTTAAATATGTTTGTATGTAGATAAAGTTATGTTTAAATAGGAAACATTTTTTTTTATATAAAAACGTTGTCTCTTATCTACAATCAACTTAAACACCATATGTAATTATATAATTATATAATCCTTTTTATATAATAACCTTCAGTTTTAGAGCACAAAATAGGGCAAACTAAAGTTTAACCTTTTCCAAATATTAATGGCGACCTTTTAATACTTTTTGTCCTTTAACTTTGATATTTAAAATTTATCCAGTGGTGTTTGCCAGACACTGTATGTAAAAGTTTTTATATATAAATATGGTTAATTATTTAAACAAAAATATCATCGTATCTGAATGGGTCAAACAATTTAGTTCCTTGTGGAGTAATTTATTTTAAAAAGGAAATCATAATATAAATTGTTAACCATGTGATACCAGAATTACTCACAAAAATTATTTTTAGCAATTCAAATTTACTTGCCCAGTTAAATATTTTGATGGTTATAAATTTAATTTAAAGGTTTCTGTTTTGATACAGTTTTAAAATATAATTTCAAAATTTGTTCAAATGACAAAGTTATACAATTTTGAAAAACATTTTAAATTTTTCTTTATAATGACCTACAGTAAGATTATATTAAAAGTAAGGCTAAATATAATAATTGCCTCTGTAAATCCGAATGAAAAATTTTCTATCGAAAATTTATAATCATATGCAAAAAAAAATTGTATGCAGAATTAAATCCATCCATCCAAAAGGAATTTACTTACTGTGCCAACAATTGAGTCAATGATAATTTTGTTCCCAAAAAAATTTGGATAATTTGATAGTAAAAGATTATTTTTAAAATCCCTTTAAATTTTTTGCTATTGTAATCACCGGAAAAATATAATATTATCTATAAAAGAATCCGGAAATATTCTATTAAAAGAATTGTTTATATCATTTTATATATAATATTATAGTTTTCAAGAGACTGTTCCACTTACTATAGTCTAATATTCTAAGGGGGAATAAAATGAATTTTGTCTGGTATATCCTTAATATTAATATGAACACAAATCGTTCATTGGGAATAATTGTAGTGTTTCGGGTAGCAAACATTCCGTGAAATTACTCTCAAACAGTTAATGGAATGTATCCTCCCTCTATCTCTTACGATACAAATAATACAGAATTAAGCATTAATTTTTAAAATTACTTAATGTAATATCGAAAGTTAAAAAAGGAACATTTTGTTTTGGTAATTTTCCAGAATTTTTACTTTATTTTTGGATAGTTTCAATAAGAATAAAGAGACTAGGGACAAAAAAAAATTGATTAATCAAGATACAAGTTTTAATTATGGAATTGTTTAAAATCATATTATATATAAAACATATTAGTATGCCTAGAACTAAAATATTTCTTTAAATGAAATAAAATAATAATTAATTTTCTTAAATTCCCATGTTTTAGATTAAAGTTTTTCTTGCTTTATGGCGTGTATAACGAACGAGGTTTAAAATCTTATATGTTCATATATAATTTGTATTAATATATATATATATATATATTTATATATATGTAAATAAATTATTTATATTAATATAGAATAAATCTATATATACGTTTATTATATATATTTATTTACCTAAAGTTTATATAAATTTAAGAAACATAAAAACTTATTGTATATAAATAATATATTTATATACCATTTATATATACAGTAGCGGCAAAAAAAAAAATGATAACCCCTGATATTTTAAAATAATTTTGATATTTTAAATTCTTATCTATGTTATAACGTTCCCGCCACAACACGGGAAATCTCGGTGGTTCCATTGTTTCTGTATATTGCACAACTTTTTAATGCGATTTGATAAAATGCTTTTAGTAATATATTGCAGAAATTTGATATCGGTCTATAAGTGTCAAACAATTAATATTTTTCACAATCCTAAAATCACAAAAGTGTAATTATAATTGATTACCCATTAGTTATTTAAAACTGAATCAATTTAGAGTGGCAAAATTGTTCAGAATTGTAATACTGCCCATACACTATCCAATTTCATTGTACGACATATGTTTTTGACATAAAATGTCACTTTGGTTGTGACAACCATCAACCAAAAGATTTTCATATTTCCCCAGCCAATTGTCAACCATCAAAACAATTTCTACAACTACCCTACAAATGATACAACTTGTCATATTTTTCAACTGATAGTTGAAAAACAACTCGTACAATCAAATTGAATAGTGTATATAAGCAGCATAGATAATAACTCCGCCACCAATGCCCTTTGTAATTTAAAAACTATATAATAACTAACAATTTTATTAACTTTACGAATATGTAGCTACAAGAATGTCGTATAAAAATCAATTTAAAAGGTTTATCAAGAATATATTTAATAAAATTTTCAAATAATTTGCAAGTGGTAATCTTTATTTCGCCACCAGGGTATACTATAAAAAATGGGGGAACATAATAGCAATTTTGTGCCTTTATTTCATTTTACAATTCGTGTTCCCTCATAGGAAAAAGATAGTATAGATGTAATTATTTAAAAATAGATACAAATGAGTCCTGTTTAAACAAAATGGTTTTTCTAAAAATAAAATAAAAAGTATTCTTGAATAGCAATAACAATATAACGACAAAAAATAAAAAAATAAAACAAATTCAAATAAAAAGAAGCATTCGTTTTGAATTTGGTTGTTTCTTTTTATTTCAGTTTAAATTCGCAGAACATTATTATTATTATTGTTTAAAAAAAAAAATGAAAATGTTTGTTTCATATAATAAATTTTATTTTATATATATTTCAATTTAACACAATTAAAGGACTGCTAAATAAACGACAAATTTTATAAGGAAGAAAAATAAATGAAAGAATTTATATTTTTGTACAAGCGTTTAAATATTGTATATTTTTGGTGGCAGAAAATTAGGGAAACACAAATAATTTTTCAAGATAAACTCTCAGTTAATTTGAAATTTATAGGTATACAACAAAATCAGTCAATGATAAATTGAAAACAATTAATCTTCTGCATTAAGTGCAAAAACGGATAACAATAAATAATTTATATGTGATATTAAAGATTTATCCAATAATGTATTAATTTTAAAATTTAGATAGTTAATCAATTGCAACAAATGGAAATTTCCGACTTTTGTATTCCGGGTGGGGAAAAAATAAGTTATATTTAGTCATGTTAATACATTTTTTTGCCTTCCGGGAGTAAATTTCTCTTGTTATCGAGTAAAGTGCTACTTTTCCTGCCTGCGGAATTAAAAGTTACTTTTCCACCCTGCGGGATTTGTTTTTTTTTTTTGTCTTAGGATCATTTCATTAATTCATTGTATTACAATTTTTTGGATTTTGATGGTAAATCACTTAGCTTTTCTCCGGATAAATCTTTTTCAGCTTTCATTTGAATTTTTAAATTAATTTAAATTTAGTAATTTTTTCATTGAAATTTAAAAATCTACTAGATTATTAGAATGCACGAAAAATGTGGATTTGCAGGAGACTTTGTCTTGGGAATTTAACTCTCTCACACGAGATGAAAAGACGCACTTAAGCTCCGTGTGTCATTCGTAATACACTAATATATAAAAATAATTATGAAAATTTGATTTTACTATTATGATTTCTCATCATTTTGTCAGTGAAGACATAATTTTATAGATGGTAAATTATACTTAATTAAATCACTTTATTTCATTACCAATACTGATGTATTTTGGACAGGCAGTATATGGCCTTTATAAAGTTATATATTTTCTGACTTTACACTTTCTATTACAAATTTGGATCTATATATATTAATTATACCATTTTTTACAGTAAAGAAACTTGTGTAGTTGCAACAAATTAATGGCTCTTTTAAAGCATCGATGTCTCGGTTAGGCATTGAACTCACCTAATTCGTCAATTTTAAGAAATTTTAACTATGATCAATTCGCAATGATAAGTTTATCTTTATGGTCCCTTCCCTAATAATATAAGAATATAAAGTTCGTTACCGAAGGGTTGCGACTGAAATATTGTTTATATTGCCATCGAATCGTAAGTTTAATATCAGTTCTGTTCGAAGTATAATACAAAATGATATTCAATAGTAAATTTTATTTACTACATAATTGGATTGAAAATATATTGATTTGAGTTCCATATAAATTAATAATTGAACCATAAAATCAACTACACTGCCTTATTTGTGACATGGCACTTTTTTTTAACTAATTTTTAATGGTTCATTGAAATAAAATATTTTAGATTCCATCTTCAACGCAAATATTAAAAAATATTTAATATCTTTTGTAAAAACTCATAAAAATATTGAATAATAAATTTCTTATCTATTAATAAAAGGAAATGGTCCGCTACGCTACATCCTTTTATGGGGAACAAAGGCGATTTCTAAAATTATAAATTTTCATATTTCTGATATTAATGACCAAAAATTCACTTGGGTATTATTACTTATTTCAGTAATAAATATAAATATTTTGGGGTGTTTTATTTTCTACTATAGGAAAAAACCAATCTTCTATTAATATATAATATTTTCTCTACATTTTTCTAAAGAAATCTGAATAAAAATTAATTAAGTACAAGTAATGCAGACGTCGTATTAAAAAAAAAACTACGTATTAATCCAAAAATCAATCACGGTTGTAAATAATTTAAACCAGTGATTTTAAAGCTAGGGTTTGTGTTAATGGAAACATTTGATAATTAGTTTACTAATTAGTTGCTATATATGTTAAAATTTGGTTTTATAATTTATTTTGTAATAAACAACATAATAATTAATTAAATTATTAGAATATTTCTTGCTCAGTATAACTCAGCTATATAATGATACATCAACTGAGATGCTACTACAAATATTTATCTAATAATTTAAAATCCCTTATCAAAGTTTTATAGAAGCAATCCGCAAAAAATTATAGCATTAACGCCAAAATTAATATACCATTGTATTCCCTCCAACATCATTCAAATGTTAAGCATGTCGCAGCTGTTTATGGAGACACTTGATCTACTGACCGACCATTAATTATGATTGCCAATTATAAGAATATAACGAATATGTTGTACATTTTATAAATTGTGCCGTTTATAAATTGTCATTTTCAAGATTAGTTGAGAAATAAAACCATTTTACTATTTTTCGAATGAAATCTAAAACTTTCAATTTTAGATATTCAGCGTTTAATTGTTTCTCTACCAATGCATTTAATTCTATGTCATTTTGAGAAGAAAAGTACAATTCATGCCAAATTTGGGAAGGTGCATCGCAAACCTGTCTCTAAATATCTTGATAGAGTACAAAAGTTGACAAGCAAAGGTTGGCCAAAATATCAAATGATCTAACACATCTAATGACTAAAACTATCTGCTGGGAAACTGTTTTGAGATGATTAAATGTATGTTCCCAAACTTTAAAATCTTTGTACGCAATACACTAAATTGTAGCCCAACAGCTTAGCCCAATTTTCAGCGTACACTGAAATTTAGAACCACAAAATTATTAACCCCAGTCGTAATCTAATTTTTTTCTAAACAGGCATTTAAATTTTTAATATTATTTAACCAAACATTTAAATTTTCAGATTATAAGGATTTTTAATTTATTTAAAAAATAAAATATTTCACTATTATAATTAAAATATTAAAGTTCTGTCATTTCACATAAATATTATGGAAAATTATATCATAAATTATTTTTCAGTTTAAAAGTTAGTCCAATTGGATCATAAAATGTAATAGTTTTTTGCTTTATCCAGTCATGTTGAAAAGTCCTTTTATGTTATTCAACAATTAAAATGATTTTACATTTTGAACTTATATCTATAAATCACATACATTTATTATCAAAGCCATGAACAAAAAAATATGCTCTATCGAAATGTTATGAATTAATTGTTTTTTTTTTTATATAATATTAAAACGATTAAAATGAATTTGGTCTACAATTAAAAATATTTTAAAAATCTCCAATAAAAAAAACTGTTCGTTATTAACAGACCACAAAATATACTCTAAAATCATAATTTTTATGACTGTTAATTAAATGATAATTATATTTAAAAATTATTTAAATTTAATACTCGGATGATTTAAATAGTTTAGTCACAAATTCGATATTTCTGTTGTACAAAATTAATATTATCTGACCGACTCTTAAATATACAAATTATGGAATTATAAAAAATCATTTACACTTACATCAAGCAGAAACATTAAGCTGCAGCGTTCGTAAAAGTTTTTCTCGCACATACAATCAATGACCTCATCCAAAGTAGGTTTAACTTCTAAATATCCATTTTCAGTTTGAATACCATAAATTGAACCAAAATTATTTATTGGTTTATTTCGATGTAAACTATTACTATTTAATCGACCCTTGACCTGTTGATGAGTATATTCCACAAATACTGTAATTATAATATATAAAATAAATATATTAAATTTAAATTTAATAAACACAGTAAAATTATTATATTACGTTACGTTACACTTAATTGGTTTTAAAATATTTATAACTTCTGGATATATCGTAAATTGCACTACACTATATCTAATCATTAAATCCTTTTATTTATTAACAACCAATTAAGGAAATTTATTTAATATAAATTTTTAGTTTATTATATAAAGATTAAAGTTTACCATTATTTAAATGTTGTGGTTTGTATAGTGGTTCAATGTTAGTAGTGGTTTTGGAATTTCGTAATCGTTGGCTCTTTAAAGTTTTACGTAATGTAATTCCTAATGAATATATCCACATCTAAAACAAGGAATTAATAAATTTAATATTATTTTTTTATAATAAAAATGTATTTGAGAAATTTAAGTTAAATATTGTGTAGATTTTAGTTTTTGTAAAAATTTATATGTTTAAAGTCTTTTCAAATAAAATTAAAGATTTCCTGTAAAATAAAGATCTGAAAATTGGCTAATATCTAAAAATTTGTATATGTTTTAATTTAGCTATTCCAGTATTATTATATTATTTTCAATTGGAATAATAATTATTTTCAGTCTTTTTGAATATTGATATTACATTTTTAATGATTCTACAATGACTCATTCAGTCATATTTTCGCATTATCATATGATGCCCGTTTTATAATAAGAGTTCAAGTTCAAACTTAACTAAACTGATTGTGTGACTTAAGCTTGCAACTTAAACCTGCTTGGTATCTCAATCAAAATTTACCCTAAACTTAGCTGTGTATTTTTTAATGTATAGGAAAAGACTTTTAAAAAGTATATGTCTAAAGTGAAGCTTGAACTCTACTCAGCTAAGGCTTAAGTTAAAGTTCAATTTAAAAAGGCTTATCTTTAAGCTATCATTATGATTTTTTTAAATTACCATTTCTTTATAGCTAAATTTTCTACAAAAAGCCATTTACAGCTTAAACATAATTTCAATGTTGTGATTTAATCAAAATTAATAAATTAGCAATATCAAAAATTTGGCTATCTTTTCACTATATTTGTTAAATTTTTATATTTTAGCTTATTGTAAGTAAGAAGTAAAATATGCACCCCTTATTATAAGCCTTACACTTTATGCGTAGAGATTTGTTAATTCTATATTAAGATGCTGGTAATACGATACAAAAATTTAATAGATGAATTTAATACATAAACGGACACTTAAATATTAAATTTTGTGATAAAATTTGATAAAATTTAATCATTTTACGAATAACCAATTCATAAATTTAAATTTTTGTCATACTTTAATAATGTTCCACATAAAAAATTTGCATTATTCCCAGTTACATTTCCAAGTTTAATGTTTATTTTTGCATACATTATGTTAAATTTTTGAAATTTGTATATACAACAAAACAAAACTTCAATTTGTAAAACTAAAAACAAATTTATTTTTATAATATTTCCGTTTTTGTGGAATATTTTTAAAACAATATTTAAGTTTTTGAAATGTTCCAGCTAATAAATTTCATATGTAGAGTTTTAATTTATGATTATAAAATGAAATATAGAATATAAATCGAAATTTATATAACCAAGTAAGGCATTACTTTTTTAAATTATACTAAATTATTCTCAAATAAAAGTTAATTGATGCTATAAAAAATTTGTAGTTGCTTTCTGTCAAAATGAAAAAAAATAATTTCCACTTGATATGACAATACGTAATGAACAGCGAGAAAAAATTAAAAAACTTAAAGTATATATAAAAAAAAATTTACAACCCCCAAAAAATATTGAAGGTATGTATCTACAGAGTGAATTAAGCTTCCTTTTCTCTAGTTCAATCAAGGAAAATATGCTTTGTGAAATTTGATCAAATTTTAGTGGATAGTTTTGGTATTCAGTAAATATTTGTCTAAAATTTTTATCAAACTCTGACCTCTATAATACCAACGAAAATAACTAAGTTTAATAATATTTAATCAGATAAATCAGGCATCAGGAAATTAATCTAAATGATAAAACTCACATCACTTACAGTATCACAATTTAAATGAATTATATAAGAATATTTAATTACCTTTTCAACATCAGATTCTGGAAATATCATCTTTTTACCTAAACTATTTAAATATTCCGGTGATATATGAGCTGTTATATCAAAATATGATGCGGCACCAGATGCTATTAAAGCATTACTAGGACTATGAAATTCACCAATTGATGTTAGACTGAATACAATTCGACCCCTTGTTGTTATTTGTACTGTTGATGCTCTTACCAATGGTAATACTTTTGTTATTGATGGTGTGTCTAAAGATAAAATGAAAGAATACAAAAAATAATGTATGACAATGAAAATTGATAAACACCAGAATTGTTCTTTGATTAATTAAAATGTATATAATAAGTTTTAGGCTGTCATATATCTTCAATGTTTCCATTGTGGTGCTAAGAAAAATATAAAATTAAATACTATGTCAGAGACATAGAGAGCGTAGGCATAATACAACTAAAATATTTCTAGGATTTATAGAACACCGAAAATACAATATTATAATAAAATATAAGAATAATAATTAGTAAATGAAATGAAAATAAATTATTATAGAATATAATTTAATGTCTACTGGAAATTTATCATATAGACATAGACATTTCGTATCATCCAGAATTAAATATTTTATATTAATTTAATTAAATAATTTACGAATTTGTTTAATGCAAAGTTAAAACAGAAATTCTTTGAAATATACATACTCTAATTTGAGTTTAGCTTTGAACCATAATTGGATATTTATGCGAATTATAGATTAAATTACAAATATTGTAAGTAATTTAATAATAGTAATTTTATTAAGCACGATATATTACAAGAACTTCGTTATAAGTTAAAACTAGTTTAGTTTATTTTTAGAAATACGAGGCCATTATTATTATAAAACAACTACTAATTTCACTAACTAATATTATTATATCTATAATACCTCCTCCAAAATCGAATTGATAAATTCTATAAAATTCTTATACTAGGCTGAGTAGCTTAACAACATTTTATATTAAAAAAGTAATTGATTTAAAACAAATATGTTGTAATAAATTAGAAGGTTCTATTATTTTTATTTTCATCTAATTGACAGGGGCAGAAGAGGCAAGTAGTAGTGTTCTTTTCTAAGCTAGGGGTAACTTTTTAATTTGATTGTGTTTTTTTTTTAATTTGAAGTGTAATCCTAATCAGTTTCATTCTAAAGTCTCCAAATTGTATCTAACATTGATTAGTATTACATACTCAATTACTAATACTAATATAAGCTTCCAATTATAATAATATAAAATTTTCAATAATCTTAAATTAAATTATAAAATTATAATTTTTTAATATAAACTTTTCCTATCACAATCAAATATATTTCAATATTTATTATCCTTTTTTTTAAAAAAAAAAATTATTTATATTCTTTAGTATAGTCAAAAAAATGGCTTGTAAAAATAAAAATATTATATTTATATGTATATAATAATCCGGATATTTTAATAATGCATTGTGAATTGTGGTGGCTTTTCAACGTTAAAAGAATATTAAATTTTGTATAATAATATTTCAATTATTATTCTTTAATTTTTCTATTGTTAACAAAGTATTTTCCAGGACGAAAAAAAAAATTATTTATAAATATAATACAAAGGGTTGATTCCTTTTCCATTTGGTCGTCCAGTTATTAATAAATTTATAAACTTTAAAGCCTTAGGTTTGTTGGAAATACACAAATTATACACATAGAATTCATATATTTCCAACATATTTTATTTAAATTCAGAATTTTTGTAATTAACTTTTCAACAAAATAATGTATATGTTAATTATTGAAGAATTGATGTAAAAAGGACCTAGATTTAACTATGATATTCCTTAACGACATTAAAATTTGATATTTTAAAAATGCTCATAAAGATTGAAATTCCCAGATGACAAACAACGAACAACATTCAATCATTAAAGCTCATTTTATATGAAATATTTGATTGTTAGGAAGTTGGAAGATTTTACTACTTTGATGTAATTTTCTTTTCACAAACATTTAGAAGGGAAATTCTATTCAATTATTTTGTATAGTAAAGTATTTGGTTTCAACGTTTTTTGGTATCGTTACCAATACTCCAGACATCTAAGTATTATACGTAACGCGTATATACAGTTTTATTAATATAATTTAAGGAAGAATAAACAATATGACATGGATAAATAAAAGAACGATATCGTTTAGCTTTTGCTTTTGGTGATTATTTTATTATATTTAAGATTTAAGTAAAATTTTTTTTAGAAATTCGCGTGTTGTTTATTTTATCTTCTATATAGACGAATAAATTTATAAATTAATTTGATTTAGATATTAAATATTTTAATTTATGTAAAATTAAGATAGAAATATAAAAAGTAAAATCGACAGTTTTATTCTTGGTGTAGCAGAACTTATATTTTCTAAGCAAAAACGAATTTCTTCTCAAAGTAATACTAATATTTCTTGCATGTGAGGTATGGATGGCAGCAGATCGATCATTATTTCAATTTATTGGTAAGTTTATTTAATAATTTTTTTCAATAAAATATGACAGAGAAAAATAAAAGCATTATTTTTCCAGGAATAACAACTCTTAACATTTTACATGGAAACGTAATGCACTTCAAATTCAATCTTAAGATTTTTTTTGGTTACCATACTTTTTAATAATATTTGATTATGTAAGAACATTAAAGAAAATTATAAAATATTATATTAAATTTTAAAAGCAAAGGTTTTATGAAGCATAATAAGTATGACAAGTACAAAATTAAGTATTTAAATTAAAAGTTAATATGTATGTAATTAGTATTAGAAATAAATAAAATTCGACAACCTTATACGAAATCATTCGACCTGGCATGGCAGTTCGTTTGACACTCTGAACGACACCATCTCCTCTAGTTAGTTTATTACATTTCTGTAAATAACATCGCAAAGAATGATAGAAAATTGATGCAAAATTTAATTTTGGTTAATATGCAAATGCCAAAATTCTTATACTAACTAATGAAAAAAGTGCTAATAAATTTCATTTAATACTATTTTTTTTTTATTCAAAAAATAACGAAAATTGTAATTTGAATTTGATTGGTATAAATTGATCATAATTTCATGTTGTCTAGTCTTAATTTCAATTTGAGATAAAAAAAAATAGTTGAACACTTCCATATCAATGCAAAAAATTCTATTTTATAAACCTCTAACTATAATTAGATTTGCACAAACCCAAAATAATTCAAAAAATAAAAAAATCTAATACATAATGTCTAATAAATATAAATATGTACATCCGATATAAATACATATTGTTATATAATATATACAAATTATATACGTATACCATTTTAAAAATTGGGTTTCCCCTAAAAAATATTGTAATTTAGTATTTTTGGATAGAATTCATATTATATTTAATTAGAATCTTTTTTTTACAGAAGAGACTTGTCAGTTTTAACGAATGAATTAAAATGAAATATGAAGAGAAAAAATCATATGGAAAACAAGGAAAATTGAAAAGTAAATGTGAAAATTTCTTAAATACATACATATATCGTATATAAAAGAATTTTGAATTAACTTTTATTATTAAAGAATGGGGAAAGTTTATTCAAATTGTATTAATAAAAAACTATAATATAACAGTAATAGGGTATAACTAATTTATTAATAACTGACGAAACAGACGAAAGATCTTAACGGAGCATAAGATCGTAAAATATAACTTTACATGAAATCTTTTAAAATTCATCTCCACATAATATAAAATCCTAGCAACTTTCGATTTAATCAAATGTTTTTAATTCTCCATTTATATTATATTTTTACAAATATAACAAGTCCTTTCAAGTTCTATCTCTTTCGAGTGTCCTAATCATTTATAGGAAAGGAGGTAGCGGATTCTTTTGCAAGAAAATGATCAGAACGAAAATTCACCAATCTAATTCCCATCTGTTGCATACCACAAGCCACGGCAGAATTGGAAATTAAAATATGAATGAATTCACAAATGCAAAAATACTGTTACACAAGGTAACAGGCTTGCCAAATAATTCATAATTCACTCAGCCGTTATTGATGTGCGAGCTCCTTGATATAAGCATATTTAGAGTACGAATAATAACTGGGTTACTTACTGCAAACTGCAATGTGAAGACTGAAGAGCATCTACATATAATTAGACTAGTTCTCAAGAACGTATGTAGAATGAACGAATACGAAGAAGAATCGGATGAACATATCTTGTGTGCGAATGTGAGCCACTTGGCTCGGTTTAGTCTTAGACACCTTGGACACGGATTTATGGACCCAATGGAATTGTTGTCGAACCCACCAAAAAGCTCATAGGCAGCAATGGTTTTGGGACAATGCGACCTTCTCAAACCTTATCTATTTATATATTTTTATTTAAAACCTTTCTTTTGATAATTCCATATGTATTTTAAAATTGAACGCAATTTTGTATACAATCTGGCATATGTTTCATAATGATTGGTTGCTACATGTAAAAGAATCTGATCACTTTACTTCCACATAAATTAGTCCAGCAGTTCAATTTCTAGATTCCCTCTTTTACAAACTCTAATGTTATATAGAAAATATAGAAAAACACTAAAATTATTACGTATTATCATAATTAATAGCATACTTCAGATATAAAAATAATCATTCTTGGTATCATTAATTATAAAAAACAATATTAATTTTACTGTTTAAAACATTTTTCGATACATAATTTATAATTATTATAAAAAAAAAAAAACAATTTGTAAGAGAATAGTAAATATTTGAACGACAAATCGACCACAGATGAATATAATTATTAAATAAAATAAATACAAAATAAAAATTACATTTTAAATTATCTTCAAAATTATTTTGAAATTAATTTTAAAATTTTATTGGATCCTTCAAACAAAAAATCGAATTCCATCTAATTAATTGTATATCTAATATACTGAAGATTAAAAACCATTTTGCTTAGCTATATTATGGAGTTATGATTCTATTTAACCGATATTTTGTGATAAAATAACAAATAATTGAAAATTTTATATTTGATAAAAATTGGATAGGAAAAATCATCTCCCAATTCAAGCAAACAAGTATTTTTACCTTGCACAAAAATAAAAAATATAACAAAATAATATTGAAGTTGTTTTAATTTGTCCCCAGTAAATATTTGTTTTATCTTTTTAATCTTGATGAAATTTCTATTTAAAATGTTATGAAATATAACCGAAAGCAATTTGAAATATTAAATTCGAATACTAATCAATAATAATCTAGTCACGGATTGAATCTACTTCTTTTAATATCAAAAAATTTATTATAATGAAAACTATTATTATGAAAATATGTTTTGTTAGTCGTTACTGGAAAGAAAATTTCTACGAAGAACTTTTGGGCTATTTAGAAATATAGAATAGCGACTTAAAACTTTGATATTGCTTCGGTAACAGACTACAGTGTAGTGGGTTAGATATATTTTAATTGAGGACGCAAATTGAGCCATAAGGATTTCACAGTCAGTACAGTAGTAATCATGAATTGCGACGTTTAGGACTACTGAACTGGCTGTTAGACAGCAAAAAAATCGAACTGTTATGAATAGTTATATGAAAGAATGTGGTTTTTGACTCACCTGGGATTGGGACTATAGTGTCAATGTGTAGGATTATTTTGTTAGTACATAGAATTAATATTTTCATATTATACCTGATAAAAATAAATCCTGTAATGCTTGAACAGATTGACATAATATCGCCCATCCTTCAATTTCATTAAGTCCTTCCGATTTCATAAAACAAACATCAGCTAAAGTCACATAATGTAATTGTGTTGGTGTTAATATTGATTTCTTTTGGTTGTTATTATTATTACATTTTGACTTTTCATAATTCATATCTGTTAAAAAATTGATGATTTCAATTAATAATTATTATATATAATTAAAATATACTATATCAAAATATCTATTATTACCAGGAAATATATTTATTTTATTCTTATTCTCACATCTATGATTATTATTGCCAAAATTATTAGATATATGTGTAAACATATTCGGATTTCTATTAATTTTATGGCCCTGAGCCAAACAAATATTATTTTCTTTTTCAATACATTGAATATTATTATTTATATTTAAGTGTTCAAAGTGGTTTATTTTAATTTCCGGTTCATCTTTATTAAATATTTGATTGTTACTACTATTGATGGTGGTAGTATTGTCATTGAATTTTTGTTGATACTTATTTGATATCGATTTATACAATTTTTTATTACCATTTTGTTTGTATGGTTCAATTTCAGTTCGATTTTGATTTATTGAAGTTTTTTTAAAATTAAATGGTAATGTTTGGCATCCATTAATATGTGGTAAATTCTGATGTTGTTGTTGTTGTTGATTTTCATTTCTACTACTATTACTATAAATGTGATTTTCATATTTTTGTTTGGTTGTATAATTATATTGTTGGTTTGTATTGGTCTCCTGTGTATAAATAGGATTTATAGTATGATTTTTATAAATTTCGTAATCTGATAATTGTTTGTTAAATTTTTTTGGCTGAACGTAATAGTCATATTTATGATCCAACAATTGACCTGATTTTTTTTGTCTATATGGCAATGTGATACCATAATTAATAATGTCAATATTCTGATAATTACAATTATTATTGCCTTTCGAAGTCATTAAATTGTTATTGTGTTCTGTTTCATTTTGTCGATAAATTTCCATATTCGATACTGGCGGATGTAAAAATGCTCCGCCATCGATATTATTATTACTATTATTATTATTATTATTACTATTATATGTTTTTATTGTATTGGCACTGTTTTTAATGTGATTCTGTTCAATTTGTGATGTCATACGTTGTTCTTGATGTATTAAATGATGATTATTGGATTGATTTTTTTTATCGCTATTATTGTCATTATATTTTAAATTTTTTATTGCATTTTGTTGATCTTTATATTGCAGGTAAGGCCCCCTAGGTAATGTTTTTGATAAATATGAAACGTAGGTGGGTCGATAAGTATCCATGATGATTTGGTTATTATTTATATTTTCATTAACATTTTCAAAATTTCTATTATGTTTTAAATCTCTTGATATATTATTGACTGATAATGAAGATGATGAAAAAAAGTCATGATTCTCTGCTGATGTTAATAAATGATTAGATGTATTCAATTCCGATGCTTGATTATATAATGTTGTAATATTATGGTTATTCATTCTGAAAATATATTAAAAATTATAGAATGATTAATGGACATAAGATTATATTATATATTTGCATAATAATTTAGGCAATTTTTAATTATCTCAAGAACTAAGTTACTAATTGATATTTTTTTATTTTAAATTCAACATTTAGGAGAATGTTAGGATATATGAAAATATATTTTAAATTTAATTATATAGTTAAAAACAAAAAAAAAATAGATACAATTTATAATAATTTTATTAGCATAATTTTCCTTTATAAATATTTAACAAAGTCAAAAAAATAAATAAATAAAGTTAATGACAATATCCCTCGTATAATTATGTTATTATTTATGTAAAAATGGTAAAAGGAAAAACCTTAAAATTATAATGTAAACAATTTTTAATTATTTTCAAATATATAAGAACAAAGTAGAATAAACATAAAAACGTTGAATAAACACAAATATATTAGAAAAAGATACGCCAGGAAAATTATATAAAAATTTATTTCAATTAAATTCAATTTTGATTTAAAAGAACTTATAATATTAGAATATATATTTTTATCATTTTGTTGATACATGAATAATAAATGATATGAGTACCTCTATGATGTCATAGTAGTAGTAGAATATGTTGTGCTTCATTATATCAAGTATTTGATAATAAACCGAGCCATCAAGTTAACTAAGCTTCAAAATGAGTACTATATTAATAAAGCTTCTATAGTATGAAATTATATTTTAAGACTCCATAGATGATATTAACGATTAAAATAATTACTTGAAGAAAAGAATCTTAATTCAATGATTTATTTAAAAAAACTTGATTTGTACAATATCAATTCGGTTATTTTACACAATTATCAAATTGTTAATTTTACAGAAGATTTTGTAATCTAACATTTAATCTATTTGGGCTTAAGTTCTTGACAGTGAGAATTCCGACAGTAAAAATAACTGAATTTCAAAATCCCTTAAACTTTAAATTCGGATAGTTGGAACAACCTTACAAATTAAATCGGTACAGTACAAAAATTCCCAAAAAGTTCGGAATTTCTACAAAAATTAATTTTAGTTATACCGAACTTTTTCCAGGAAAATTGGTGTGGTGGTCAATTTGTGCGGAGCCTTAATCGTGTCTATAAAGTTTTATAAAACCCGATATTACAATAAGACAATACAAACTGCAGTAATACACTCTCAGTATCTTTTATCTGCTCTCAAAAAGAAACTAACTATAATTAGTTAAATTTTAGCAGATTTATAATATAAAATAAAAATCTCTTGATGTATTCTTGAATTAAATATAATTTAAAGTGAATAAAAAATTTATAATTTTAAAATAAATTTTAAATAAAATTACTTATTAATATAAAATTGAATTTTTTTTATTTTTATTTATAGAAATATCTCGTCAATTATTTAATTTTAAAGAACATTATTTTATGAAATGTATAGTCAAAAAATTAATAGCAACACTGCGTAACGTAACGTACTATAAGATGTTATAATTTTCCAGACATGATGACATTACAAATTTGTATATTACATGTAAATAAATATATTTCTAAATACAATTTTGCAAAATCCTTTTATATATCATGTTTAATGTACCGTAGAATTTTTATGTTACATATTTTGCTGTTTTCTGTTTTTTTTTTTTCATAATTTTACCAAAATGTATCAAATTTTTCCTTTTTTTTTCCTTTTAAATCACCTATATACAAGAAATCGTTAAATTTTACATATAAAATATATTAAAGTTAAGGATTTAGGATTAAATATATTAAAGTTAAATCACAAATCATTAAATGTGTTTATATTATGTATAATTTTTTTTTATTATTATTTATTATATATTTTCTGATGTTTTTCTGAAAACATTTAAAATCATCGAATTAAGTAATTTATAGGAATTGAATTTGATGTTTTTATTAAATAAATTATTTTGGCAATTATTTTATACCTGATTAAATACGTAACTATTTGGTAAATGCGAAATAATAGAATTGGAAATAAATGTTTAACAGACTGCAAAAATTCAAATAAACACCAAAAATTTATGTTTTAAATTATACTTGTATCAAAAAAATCACTTATAAAATCATAATTAAAAATGTTGTTGAATAATTTAATTTAAAATTCTGAAAATATTAAATTAACAAAATGCCATTAAGGAACTACTAATAAATATTGGTTTAAAGGCTCAAGCTTAACGTATGCTTAGTATAAATTCTGGAAATATTAAGGTTTTATTGTGGCAGATAATTTGACATAATATATTAAGCGACAATTTGAATATAATTTATTCTTTAACATCAGCTCTTCGTTTAGGTAAATCAGACAAATTTGAAATTCTCTTTGAATAACATTTTTTGTTAAATAGAAGCAGTCCTTTCTAAGATAAGAAGTAACTACATCCGAAGTGATTTTAACGTTATGTAAAAAAATTTATTTTATATTATAAATCTGCTAAAATTTTACTAATTATAGTTAGTTTCTTTTGCAGGGCAGACAACGATACTGAAAGTGTATTACAGCAGTCTATATTGCCTTATTGTAATATCTGATTTTATAAAGCTTCACATATATTGGCCGCCACAAAAATTTTGCTGCAGAAAGAAAGGTTTAACTATAATTTTTCCTTGTAGATTTTTCGGAAATTTAATTATGCGGAATTTTTGTACTGTACCAATTTAATCTGTAAGGTTGTTCGAGTTATTCGAATTTAATGTTTAAGGGATTTTGAAATTTAGTTATATTTGACTGTCATGAATTTAAATAATGGAACCTTCAATATTATATTCCATGATACCGAATATGTCTCAGTGGTTTTCGTCTCAATTTGTCCTAATATGACATCGTAATTCGTAATAGTCAGTTAACAGTTTACATAATATATGTCAATGTGTTGATAACTCAAAAAAATTATTTAAGGGATGGTACGGAAAAAAACCTCAGCATCGTGACTTTACAATTAGTATAACATTTGAAAAAAAATCATCTAGCTAGAATATTCCATAAAACATTTGAAAATAAACTGTCACTGAAAATACCAGAATAACGAAAATAAATGGTTACAAATGAAGTTATTGAAAGATTTGAAATTAGGTTACGGGTACGGGTATCGTTACTTTAAAATAGCATTATAATTTTATTATTTCGTTACCTTACAGTAACATTTCACACTACTATTCACTATCTTGAGTTTTTACTATACCGGAACTTATTTGAGTATTAATTAAATTATTATTCTCTTGTTACATTATAAAATTGAAAATATTTGAAAAATTTAAAATGGTGATGAAAATAAATTTTTAGTAATCTAGAAATAGAAAATTCCAATTAAAATTAAAATGATATAATTTTGTGCCACTAATTCAAAGTTACATTTTCCTTTTGGTTTAATTTTAATTCAGATTTAAGGTAAATACGATAAAATTTTAATATACATAATTTTGCTTCAAAGCACAAGACTTTTATATATAAAATGTATCTTAGTTGGAATATCTGTAAAAAATTAATTAAAATCTCTTCTATTTTTTTTTTTTTTTTTTTGGAATATGTAAACAAGTAATTTATATAATATATGGAAAAAAAAAATTAAATAATTATAAATGACAAGGGAATATAATTAAAAAAAAAAATTAAAGTTCTTTCAATTACCATCGTAGGGAAGGAAAACCATATTTTATTCATAATGAAATAATTTTTTTTTTAGGTTCAAAAGTCATTAAAATATCTCATTAATTTACATAATATAATTCCAATTAAAATAGTAAAGATTCGTTTTCCTGATTATAAATCAAATGTAACATTATTAATATGTAAAAAATATATTTTAACAAAAATACTAAAACTAATGAAGAGGTGATGTTTTTATATTTTTATGTTTTATATTCAGAAATTTTTTAAAAATGTAGAATACAAAAAGTCATTCAACTTGTAAATTATCAATGGAAATATTATAGATATTACAGTTTTATATGTGTAATGCATAGCATAATATCTAAATACAAAAAAGCATAATAAAAACAAAAGCTTTTAACCTAGGGGTAGCCCCAAACTGGGAGTGTTTTTGGATTTTGTAAAAAAAAAAAAAAATTAGGTCGTGTAAAAAAAATTTATACATATATGATTTTATAAACTCTGATCTAAAATTTTAGAGCCATGAATTTACCAAATTTGAGCCAATTTTCATTGAAATCTAATAACTATGCTCATATCACTCTGAGTTATTCAGAAAGAATTAATAAAAATATTTTATTGACATTGTTTTGACCGTAATTCTTTTCAATTGGAAATTTGGCTTGAATTTTCTTTTAATTTTTTAACCAAAATTTCAAAAATCAAAAGGAAATACAACCAATCTGAATATAATACAATTTTTCCGATTTCCAAGAAGCAAGCCTTTATTTACTAGGAATTTTTTATAAAGCCAAATGATTGGAATTGGATACGTTTTATCAATTTTCATGAGATCGTTCTTGTTTATTATACATATTTCATCTAAAGATGAATTCTAATATCAAAACCAAATTTGACTAATTTTTTTTTTGAAAAACTTAACTTTTGGAATTATATATTGTTTGTATTTTTCTGTAAAAGAGTGTACATTTATTGATGGAATCATTATACCGATAAATTGAACAGACAATATGATGTAAAAATCTTAAAAACGTTAAAAAAATTGAATTTTTACATCCGTAATCTTTCTTATCACAAGATTTCCATAACTCTTCGTAAAAGATGTACATAAAATATTACTGTCTATTCAGTTTTGAGTAATGTTATATGTATTATTGAGTTCAATATGATATTTTTCTGTTTAATTTTCACCTGCTTAACATTTCAATGGAATAAATTTCAAATTATGAAATAAAAAGAAACCAGGTTAAGAGAATATGTAAGGCTTCGTCGTGTTAGCTCTAGCATGATATTTAATTCTATATTGCTTTTTCATATATTATTTATTTCTTTAAAACAATTTATTGTTAAAGTCAAATTGCAAATAAATAAATTTGAAAACAATATTGTTATATAGAGAAACGGAATATTTAATCGATTTCGAGGAGTAAATTGTAATTCAACATTTCAATTTGTTTTCAGAGTTTATTTCGACTGAATTCTAAACATGTGGCATGAAAACTATATTGCAAAATTAATATTAGATATTTGAAAGGAAAGACTTTATTTTCGGACTTAGCTCAGCACATATAAACTATACTTAATTCATCAATGCACCTATATAGATGTGCATTTCTTGATGTTTTGTCACTTTCGAGAAATCGAGAAATGAAATATTCATTCTGGAGAATCTCGAGAATTCTCTAGATCTGCAATGATTTTAACAGCTAAAAATAGATTATTACAAAGGCTAATTCATTAAATATTTCATTATTTTAAAATAAATATTAGATCACATAAAAGTTTGCAAAATTAAATAAAAATATTATAAAAAACGAAATTGCATTACAGGAATAAATAATTATAATGTTGACTGAAAATTGGAACTATAATATTACATTACGACACAAGACTCTAAAGTGCATCTTAGTCAATGAAAATATTATAAAATTTAAATTAATTTGAAAATTCAATTCATATATATTTCATATAAATTTTTGTCTATTTTTTGCCAATTTTTCTCCCTACGGGATTAAAATAAAAATTGAATTCCGCAGGGATGAAAATTGGCACTTTACTACACGAAAAAAGGGACTAAATGTAGCATTTCACTCCCGGGGATACAAAAAATAAATAATATCTATACAAAATAAAATATTATTTATTCATAAAATAATATTTTAAAAAACATAAACAGTCAATTGATTTATCCGATAATCTTGCTGACAAACTAAATTTCCTAAAGTAGAAAATTCAAAAATTTCGGTAGAATAGTCAATAAAGATTTTCGCAAATTTTCCAAGTTTGTCGCGATTTCTGTCGTTAATTCATACAGATAAATCTCTTTAGCAAATGATGAAAAGTTATCATCAGTGCTTATTTAATCTATCTTGAATTGAATTCTCTAATTCTTTATTTTTCTACTATTATTACATAATCTCCACTGTTACTCCCTATATCTTTTATAGCAATTTCATGTTACGTTTTAAATTTATATTTATTTACATTATAATAAAAATTGTACTCAAATATTATACTCATATTATAATAAATTGCCAAATTCTCAAAATTCTAGAAAATTTAAGTACAATTTCTTAAGAAACATTAAAACATCAATGGAAATAATGTTCATGGATACATAATCTTATTTTCCAGAAATTAAGAAAATCAAAAAAGAAAAGTAGTACTCCTCTCCCAGAGAATAATCACAATATAATCGCAATATTGCCGAGAAATGAAATATTATAGGATACATATAGTTCACAAACTTTATCACTGACATACTTTCGTCCAGTTGTATGGTTAGCTAATTTATATTAAAATGTGTTTATCCTTAATTTTGTGATAAAATAAACTGGCGATTAAAGACTTTATAGCTAGTTTGATCTAACAATACTCTGATAAACCTAACTCTAGTTATATGTATATTACGCTGGAGTAAAACATAAAATATTGGGTTGTGGAAGCGTGAACGAACCGAATTCTCAGTCATCAAATTTTACTGTATACTATCCACATAGAAGCCAATTACAATAACATATGCGAACCGCATATCGCAGGATATTTTCGGATTTTCTACATTCTCCAATTCGAAGTAAAATTAAGCGTCTTTTTGAACGCTTTATTTACTCCTCCACCAATATTTGAATATTATTAGCTTCAGTTTTTTTTCTATTTGATTATTTATAATAAGTATTACTTGTATAATGTCAGTATTGATCGCGCAATACGCCTAATAATTGAAGAAACAAACCAAATCATATTTATATTGCTTGAAAATTAAATATGAAAATTAAATATTAATACATAAATAAATTAATTTAAATTTATCTAAAACATTAACATAAACAAAAATAAATTCCTCTAATTTTATTAATTAACGTAGAAGTAGAAAGCTAAGGGTGAAAAAAACCAAAATTTTAATATTATTTTCTAAAATTATAATATCGACTCAATTAAAATATTTTCAGCTGACGACATTTCAAAACTATATTAATTTATAATAGAAATATCAAATATCATAAATATAAAGCGTATTTCATTTATTTATTTATAAATATATATAAATATTAAATCCTGTAAATTATTACCAAACTTAAATCAAAGAATCGTAAATGTTAAATAATATAAATTTTAGTGAATGATTATAATTTCACAGCCTGTTTCAAATTCACGATTTTAAACACATTAATTATAACTCATTTTTCATACACAAATATTATAAGTATTTGAAAAATATGAATGGTGATAAATTTCATACAAAATATAAATATAAATATTTTATGACGATGAATATTCACCAGATGATAATGCTATCAACCAAAAATAAAAAAATAAAATAAAAAAAATAAAGGTTTTTTTTATTGTTATAATTAAGGTTCAGGTGGATAAATATAATTTTAATTATTCTGGAAATCAAAAGATATTTTGATTAAATGTTTTGGTATAGAATAGATAATAATTTTAAAATATATAAATTCACATAAAATGTAATAAATTATTTCGTACACAAAACCCTTTTCTGTAAAATAAAGTTTTATCAATTAAATATGGTTTTCAAAAATCTTGAAGCCTGATGGAATGAATATAAAATATATAAAAAAAATCATTCTTTTTTTGTGACGGAAAATCAGAGTTATGCAAGGCCGACGCAACAGTCTCGCAACAGATACGAGAATTATGTAATGAGGACGTTATGGAAAATTGTAAAAATTTACAATTAGTATTGACTGATGAGTTTAGTTAAAACATTGATGGAATTGAATTATTCCATGAAAGTAAAAATTTTATTGACATTGTCCAAGAACACGACAAAACACCAGCTCTGTTTAAAATGCTCAAATATATTGATTTGAATAGTTTGAAGACTGTGGTACAAATTTATCAATTCATTTAAGGATTCTAATAATATTAGCAGTTTCCCTTGAAAATAGTGAGAGATTATTCTCTTAACTAAATCTAATACAAAATTATCTTGTGTCGACAATGTCACAGAAATGAATTTCTGGACTTGATATTTTGTCTATTGAGCATGACCTGCTTGAAAGCCTACATGAATCCGATTTGTTAATCGATTTTGCAGCACAAAAGTAATTGCAAACGGCACATTACTACCTAGCGCCGGCCCTATTAAAGATGATAAAAATGAAAAGCTGTTCTGTTCAGTTTCAAAGTTAATTTAAGAGATTATAATCAGACTTTTATACCAATTGATTTTAATGGTTTTTAAAAAGTTTATTGGATTGAAGAGATATAATTCTTATAGACAGACAAGCGACAAGGCTCATAAAATAAAATAAATTTACGAAGTATTGTTAAAAAAGTTCCAAGTTTCTCATGATGTTAAAAATATAAATTAAATTCAATTCGAAAATGTCAATTATAATAAAAAAAAAGCGTTATCATTTAGAAAGTGTTATCATAAACATAAATTTATAAAAATTATTGTAAATTTAAAGAAACGCATAATTTATTATTTAATTTAATTATTTACTTTATTACGTTTATATAACTTTTATCAGTATATTTTAAAAATCGTTTAAACGACTTCAACACCTCGGAAAAATACTTTATGTCGCCTTTAAAGTAGTGGCAAGTAATTCTGTACTGTTTTATTAAAAGTTCGTCAGCAGATTAATATCACTGAGCAATAGTACTATCTGAATCACTGGAATTGTAATTAAAAAGTGCATGGCTAAAATAATAAGAGTTTTCTGTAGTAATCCTTTGGATTAAAATTGCCTATTATTTTCATTAAAATTAATCTTATATCTTACCTATATCATCAAACATAATATTGTGAATGCCAGTAGTCCAGTCTTATTACTAATTACTGGACTACTGATTAAATTCTAAAGTAAAAAATCAATGAGTAAAAAATTAAAACTAAAAAGTAAATAAAGTAAAAACCCTTTTTTAAATAAAGAATTTGTGTTAATCGAAGTGAAAAAAACATTTTTTTGTTGTTGTTAATTATTATTCTTGCTCAAAAAAGTAAAAATTTATGTTGCAATAATAAAATACATATTTCGATATCTAAACTATTGTAAAACTAAAATATTTTAGATTCTGTATATTTTGTTATAATTTGCTTGGTTGATACAGGGTAACTTAAAGTAATTCTGGTTTACTTATATAGTTTTTCACTCCGTTTGACAGCATAGGGCTTCAATTAATTTTATATGGATTGCGAATCACAAGTTTCTTTATACTGAAGAAGTTTTTAAATTAACAATTACATTACTAGTAGTACTCAGTTAAAGCTAAGTCAACCTACAGCGACAAAGATACTTTGGTTGGTAGTTGAACCCGGGGTCTAATGCATCATACCATAGCAAACTACCACTAAATCATTAACGGCTTGTATTATTTATGGTCGGCTTTATGATTTAATTTTAAAAAAATAGAATTATTTAATTAAATTAATATTACGGATTAATTCAATATGCATTCAATATGGATTTTAATATTTTCGGGATATATTTATATTATATCATATTTGATAACTCTGCAAAGAATTTATGTTTGATTCCCTTTAAGACATTTTTTTTTAATTCAAAACATAGTTACAGAATATAGAATCAATCAATTCTTTGGTTTTGTGTATAGAACTATTGAACTTACGAAAATCCAAAATTTTAATGTTCAGTGTTAAAAGTTTGACAAAAAGTATAGAGTGAAATTTTAAAGATTCAAAATATAAGCTATTCGTAGTGTTGTATATCATAAACTTTTTCTGAAATTAATATTTATATTAATTATTTGAATATAAATCTTATAAGAACTGATTAAGTATACTAAAAAAGTTAACATTTTACGTATTTAAAAAACCAATTCTAATTACGTAACATATATTCTAGTTACAACATAAATATTACTTACTATACATAGTTATTTAGTTAAAAAGATTTTTATAACCCAAACTATCGGTTCAATCAATATACAACGAAAATAATGTATAGAAATCATTTAACCGTGCAGCTTAATGTCTTTTCTTATCAAAATAAATTGCTAATTAAAATCTAATTCAATTTACTTTGTATACAATAAAATTATTTATGGTAATAACAATAATAAAACCAATATTTCCAGATCAAAGTTAAATCAAATGAGCAATTTTATCTTTTATGTATATTTATTCATATTATAGCAATACAAAAGATTTTATTACTATATTAATAGATATGTAATATTTACGATGTATTGATGGAAAAAAACTCAAAAAAATACAAGTGAAATATAAACAATTTTACAAATTATAACAAAGTCAACCTTTCCTAAATAGTTATTTATTAATTATTTTACCAACAGCTTTAATACAAAAAAAGGAATAAGATTTCCCAAATTTGTTATTATATACGCCGGTTAATACTAACTGGTGAAAGTAGTACCGAATACCGATAATACTAAAATTCGGCTCAGACATCAGAGGTAGAATTGGTTTTATACAAGAATTAATAGACCAAGACTTTTCACAATAATTTATACGTAACTAGTTTGAAACAGAGTAATGCAAATCCAATCGAAGCTACGACATTTATAAATAACTTTCTGTTATTATTTAAAAAATTTAAAATACGTGGCCAACATAGTCGTATGACTTGTTCAATTCAATACATACTAAAAGATCATTCATCAATATATTTGAATATCACATAGTTTTTTAAATGAATATGATTAGTTTGTAATTAAATTGACACTTTAGATTATAAATAAAACATTGACAATTAACAATAATGCCAAAATAAAGTACACATTGTAAACATTAAATATTCATAAATATGCTACAAAAATTATTAATATTTTTATTTTATTTTGTGAGTAAGTATATAATGTGTAATATCGCGAATATTTTAATTCAACAAGAATTATAATATCATGATCATGAACAATAATATCATGAATAATCAGTTCCGAATAATCACATCAAATATTGAAATCGATGACACTAATTTGATAAATATTTTTCTCATTAAATTGACCTTTCTATATTTAGACAAACATTTTCTTTAAAATAATAAAAGATGTTTTTTGCTGGTCATGTAATGATGTAATACGTGACCATTTTTTAGTAAATTTAGGTTGACCAGGCCTGATTTACCATATAATATTTAGTTGTACAGAATGGCAATAAAAGTTTAGTTAATTATAAATTATAACTAAACAAAAAATTAGTATACAAAAAAAAATTATGTTTTTTATTTTTCGTACACAAAAAGGACAATTTATATCACTTTTCTCTAAGGTAATAAATTTTGATTTGTTAAAATGTAATTTAATAAAAAAGGGGAAAATATGACTGAAAAAAAAGATTATATTTAAATGAAACAAAATAAATTACGAGTTTGTGTGATCAGCTTAAATATATAAATAATAATAATTTCTTAGTACAATCTTGATTAATTATTAAAATATCATTCTTGGCCATAGAACATTCAGTATATAATATAAAGATAATATTCAGTATAATAGATTTATAATTAGTTTAAAACTAAATATAATATTAATTTTTCATAGCACTCTCCTTAATGTAATGTGGTAATAGATCCTGCTAAACTGCTGGAAATTACCAAAAAATATAATTTCCATCAAAGTGAATTGTCAATTTTTTGCTCTTTCTCAGAGTTAACGATTTAAAAATTTGCTTATACCTTATAATGTTCCAAATATACAGAAAATTTGATGAATTGGGTTCATTCATGCTTTCCCACTGCAGAAATTACATATTTTTTTACATATTTAATAATGTTAAAATACCGAGCCCGGGGAATAATCTAAGCTATCCTATTTTATAGCGCATTAGGTATGTTTTAGTTTAACCCCAAGGAAATTTGCATATTAAAAATAGAGTTAAGTTTACAAAGGTAAATGTTTAATCAAATAAGCGATAAAGTTTTTAATTAATCGCCAGTTCATCTCATCACAACATTAAGTTTAAACTCATTTTATTATAAATTATTTAACCATACATCTGGACAAAAGTAAATCAATGATAAAGTTTTCGAATTAGTATATGCGATATTGCGATTATTCGCTGGGCGAACAGTCGGATTATTTTCGCAGATTATTCCGCGCTCTTGCTGGGATCAAAGATTAACAGTACAGTATGGTTAACAGTAATGTTACGTTAACAGTAACTGTAATAGTAACATAACAGCGGTTTACAGGTATATAATTCAAAGATTAACAGTACGTTACTTTCCGTCCAACATTCGTAATTTTAATTAACAGTTGATTAACAGATAAAGCAACCAAACAGTCAATAGATCTTGAATATAATGGCAGCATTCACAATATCACAATCTAAATTAATTATATATTCATAAAATATAATGCTAAGATCTAGAAATTTAGTTATAATAAAATATCTATACATACCTATAAAGCTAAAATTCTATACATCTGTAATTGGTCCATAACAATATTTAATATCTGCAAGTTTAGCTTTAACATGACAACAATATGGTTGTATTGGTGATGGTTTATGTATTGCCGGCAGCAAACGTTCCATATGAGTTCCAAGTTCATACAATTCAGAAGAAGATGATGAACAACGCGATGAATAATTATAATTTCGAAGATTACCACTTTCTGTATTATTACTAATATAATTATTATTAATATGAAAAGGCCTTTCAGTCTCTTTAACAATAAAAAAATGTTCTGATTTAAATGATGCTTTACCACCAGCGGGCTCAGAACTTAAATATGAATTTGTATTAAATTTAGTTTTAGTACCATCATAAATTATTACATCAGTATCATAAATATCATCATCATTTTCATTAATATCGGCAGCTGTAATAAGATCAACTGCGGCTATATTTGTTGGACAACATTCTTCATACAAATCACTTGATATTTTTGTTTGTCCAGGTGATGATCTAGATTCAATTCGTTTATAACGTTCAGTTTGGAATCGTACATCATCAATATTCATTTTTGATGTACTTTTGTTATCATTATTCTCAGTATATTGATGCAAATAAATATTTGATGTATTTAATTGTTTTGTTGATATATTTTCATCATTACTATTATTTTTTTGAATATAATGACAGCAAGTATTATTCAAATCACACGTTGAACAGCAATGATAAATTATATTTTTACGTTCACATTGATGATGATAATTACAAATTTGAATATTTTCTTCAATTTTATTATGTTTTAAATTTTCATTTAAAATATTACTACTGTAATGAAGACGGCATTTATGCTGTGGATCATTATTTTTATTATATTGATGAATTGAACTACAACTAGAAATACTATCGTCACTATTCTCTTCTAATATAATATCATCATCATCATCATCAATTCGTTCTTGTTTATTATAATTTGAATTTAAATAGTTACCATCATCAATATTTCTTTCATTATTATGATGATTATAATAATATAAATTTGGATGTCGATATCGATGTCGGCGACATATTATTGGACTTGTTTCTTCAATTGAATTTTGTGCTGGTAATAATAATGATGATGATGATGTTGGTTTATGATGTGATGTTTTACCAGCTGGTAAATAATATACTAAACATGTAACACCAACCAAAAATAAAAAGAACATAAATACAATGTCAAACATCAGAAGTGAATTGAAAGTCATAAGCTGCATATTATAATTGTACCCAAAATTATAGAAAATAATTTTCATCCAACACTTGACATTAATATAATTTTTTATTTGTATTTTTTTATTTAATATGAAAATTACACATATATTTTTATAAACATTTTAGAGAAATAAAATTTACGATTATATTTTTTTTTTATTATTTTTAAAAGTGTAATTTTTAATTATAATTCGTAATTAAATTACATAAACGATTTGTTAAAACTTTTGGTATCATTGCGCTTCTCAAGAACATAATAAAAATCACATCTTGTAACAATTTAAAACTTATATATTCAAAACGATTTAATGTTAACAGAAATATGCTAAATGTATTTAATTTTAATGTTAGACTAATGACCGAAGTTTATAATTGACACTTTTATATTATGTACACCACTTGATATGTTATGTAATTACACGAAATTTTATACAAATTTATAAAGCAAAACACTAGAAAATCCTTAAACAGCATAATTTTATTTATATATATTATTAAATTACGCACAAAAAAAAACTGTTATTGTATACAGGATGATTCGGTTCAGAATTTATGGTGTATCTTCAATACTCAAATTAAAAAAATGTGTTATTTTTTAATTAATGAACTATTTTTTAAGATTATGAGTCAAACCGTAAAATATCGGTGAAAAGTTAGTATAGTGTGTTTTAAGGTAAGGTACACGCAACACGCTTCTTTGAGCTAAATTGTATTAAGATATCTATTACCAATTACCTGGTCTGGAAGGATTTATCTATGGCTAAAATTACGAAAACTATGTTACGAAAACAACAAGAGGAAAACAAAAACATTAATCAAAATACTGCGCTCGCAATGCAAAACAGACAACAGTCGGTATCTACACTGGCACCGACACGCTGTTTTGTTAAACATGCGCTTGAAACATCTCCTACATATGCTACTTCCTGGTACTCTCGAGACCTAAAAGTATTACAATACATATTGATAGTTAGTTATCCATAAAGTGTTACCATAATAGACACAGTGGGGTTCGATGTTAGGCTCTGCCGTCAATATAATCTAACAAATCCTGAAATAAGCCCACATTGGTTACTTTATCATTAATAAGTTATAATATTTGTTTGGTTACTCAAGTTGGAATTGCAGATAGACTACACCCCAATACTCAAGTTAGTATTCTGAACCGAACCACCCTATACACATTCTTGCTATTGAATAATTTTATTTATTTTTTAGAGATGACTGGTAGGCACAAACATATAAAAGAAGGTTAAAAACCGCAATCGTTTATTTCACTTTCATATGGTTTTAATATACATATTTGCTCCTTTTTATGTATTATATTTTTGATATTTGGTTTATGCTTATTAAAATTATATATACACTCAAATTTGTACATTAAAGCTATTATTATTTTAATTTAATTTTTCTTTATTAAATAATCTTTGCCATACTATAAATATATTATAAATACATATTCGTTTTGTATATAATGTAATTTAATGATCCATATTGTTTCTTCTATATATTTATAAACATAAAAATATTCATCAAAAGAATCTAAATTTATATATTTATATGTATGTATACGAAAGGATTCAAAAACAGAAATTATTGTTTGTGTTCTTTTGTGATTTTGAAAAATGTATAGTAGTAGAAAATTTCTCATATTAATTTTAACTCACACTCTAGACCAGTTCCGTACAAACTATGGCCCGCGGGCCGAATTAGGTTTAATAAAGAAATAATTTCGTGGTCCATTTAATATTTACTAATTTTCATATAATATTTTGATAAAATTTCTACTATATAAGACAACTTGCAATTAATATTTAGAAATTTACAATAAAAAACAAGATTTCCATTAACTTTTAATTATTAATACCGTGATATTATTTAAACCATTCGGAAAAAATATTTACAACATAGGAAAATATAAACAGAAACCAAACGCTTAAGCAGTTTAACAAATATTCATCTCAAAACAAATTTCTATTGACTGTTACAAACATCATGTCTACTATTATAGATAAATGAGTAACCATCGATTCCATAAACCATATTCCGTTCCACATTGTTTTAATCCGAATTGTGAGAAAGGTTCTCAAATACCAAAAAACTTTGCACGGTAATTTTAAAGTGTTGAATTGAATTGTCCTTAGTGTTGTATCACAATTCAATTAAAATTTTCTTTCGAAAATCACATTATAATTGTTGAATTTACCGAAACATTAAATTTGGATTATTTCCTAATTTAATACTGCGGTAACTATAAAAAAAAACAGAGTACAAATCTTAAAATTTAATTTTATGTTATTATTTAATTTCTATAAATAAAATTTAGTATACGAGTTACGTTACTGGTGTATTTGAAAATTTATAGTTAATTATTTACATCTTAAAAAATAAAATAAAATCTTAATAAATAAGATTTTATTTTCATTAATTATATAGTTAATTATTTTAAAAGTTACATTTCTTTATTACACTTTCGGAAAGTAAGCTATTATGTATTATATTTGGAATTATATTTTGTAATTCATGAATTTAGATATTAATTTTTATGTAGATTAGAAGTTTTTTTTATCATATTTCTATTTCTATTTGATTTTATAAGAATTTATGATGAGTTCGTTAATTTTTGAAGCTGAAACAAAAATGTTCATAGAATCCATAAACTAGAGTAGCGCTAGAACTAGAACTATACAACTGGTGTAAACTATAGATTACAATAAAGAAATTTCATTATACTTCAGATATTAATTAATATATATAAACGTTCTTTAAAATATCAAATATGTACATAATAACTTTTAGCATTTTTTTGAATCTTCTAGGATATTATAGGATACTATCAACACTTTAGTATATAAAAATATAAGACAATGTTTAAGTATCCCAAATAAATCATAATATTTCACGATGACACTATCAAGTAGTAAGTATTAAAACAGAGAAGAATTTATATTTCATAATTTCCTATATTCAAAATGGAAATTTTTTAAATTATATCTTAAGGACATGAATTCTTATTCTTAATTCAAAGATTCAAACTCATCGATTTGATGAAATGAAGATTTTTTTTATAAATAGAATTTACGATTTTTACCTAATCAATATAAAACTTATTTTTATACGAATAATATTAATTCAATTTAATCTTTATTTTCCTTTTATTTTTCCAATTTTAAATGAGTTCAGCTTTTTTTGTTTTCATCTATCTTTAGATTTACAATTTACATTATTTATTTTTAATTTAATAATTTTACATTTCTTTCAAAAATGGAATTCATTATATTCGCTAGTTGTATGTGGATGGTAATAATTTATACAATTTAAAATCCAACCCTTTCAAACTAAACATGTATAGAAATTATAACAATATCTTTATAAATAATTACTAAAAATTTAGGAGTTTGTTCATCATTTAAGCAAATTTATTATATGAAATTAACTATATAACGATTAAAGATATTCGTTTAAAAAATAGGGTCATTTAAATATATTTATAGCTAGTGTTCTCGTTTAAAAGAACAATGTTGGATGATGGGAGATGTATATTATATTAAATGACCAAGAGTTTGAATCTAGCATAACGGTAGATATTTGCAGGGAATTCCAAGATATTCTGGTAGTTCAAAATATCGAGCTTATATTCTGTGACTGTTCAATACTTAACAGAAAAGTGAACTGAGCATACTCCGATAGTTTGGAGAAGGTGAGATAATCTTAATAATGTAATGACTATTCGTGAAAGTAACGACATGGTTTCAGTAGGAGTGGGATCGAATTATCTAGCAACATGCCTTCGCTAATTAAACTATAATTATAGTACATAATACATTTGTGCAATGAAAAAGGATTGACAAATTACGAAATGTAATGATAAATTTAAGAAATACTTTTGGAATTGTAATATAATAAATAAAGAGTTTTAAAAGAAAATAATAATAAATTCATGAATTGTAAAGAATTCTAGATTACAACAGGCCCGTACATGTAATTTTTATGTTTTATAAAAATAATACAAAACTTATTCATAATTTAATATTTAGGTTATGACCACTGAAAATAATTTCTAAATATATGCACACCTTTCAAATTGAATTTATATTTTTGTCAATCCTTGTTTATGTAGAAACTTTTATATTATGTTTAGCATTGTTAAATATTATGTTTTGTGTAACATAAATGAATTGTTGAAAAATACCAACAAAAAAAAACATATTTTTATGTACAATCTCTTTATAAATATTAAATTATTCTTTATTAAGATACTCTGAGTTCTGAGATCCATTCAATACAGTGAAATTATGCTTGGTGGTATTTTGTATAATTTGTTAAAATAATAAAGTATGAAAATTTATAATCAGGGTATTATGGATGAATTTAAGAACACATTAAAATCATAATTTAAAATAAATCATGAGCTGATATACTACGAACTGGTAATACAACAAATTCTATAAGACTTATACTACTATGAAGAAAAAATAAAACAAAATTATAATTAATTAAATCTGTATAAATATTATATATCGTATCGTTGCAAAACTCGACAAAATTGTGACATTTAAAAAAAAAATATAGAAATTTTTCTGTTAAACATTAAAATTTTTTACCAAAAAAATGTAATGGAAAAATAACATTTTTTACACCCTAGTAGACATTATATCAAACTAGTTTTTGAAGCATTCAAAATTACATTTTATACACTCTTTATCTTTTAAGGATGCAGATGCATCATGCATGTTTGATGTTTCTCATTTCTCTAGTGATGTGGTCTGTGGGGTGTGAGATTTAGCAAATAAAATACTATTGTTTAATTATTTATTTATCCAAAGCATTTGTAGCAATCTTAATATAATTTCACTGTCTGATTTAATTAGTTTTCTACCTTAATTATACTTTTCTTGTAATTACTAAATACAAAAAGTTATGATGAGAAATTCAAAATAAAAAGTATAATTATTTCAAACTTTCTTATAAATTTTCTCTTTTTATTCATTTTGTTTTATTCTTAAAGTAGCAATTAAATTAAACATATTATTTTCGATTATTGAAGAAGTGAGCTAGCTTCCTGCAATAATTTCCTAAAATTTTTAATCTCTAATTCATATAAGATAATTCCTAAATTAGATTAATTATATACTAGAAAATAAGATGATTTATTATGGGCAACACCGCAAAATTGTGTTACAGAAAAGTACATGTCGCTACTTCTAGACGAGCAATAGTGATGCTTATGGTCAGTCAAAACACAAATTTTGTCCACAAAAGGATCCCAAAAGCAATTTTATAAGTATTTTTAATCCCGAAAAATAGAACAATTAAGAATCAAATAAGTTTTGCTGAAAACTTAATTCCTTTTAATATTTTTAAAGTATTTTAGTAATTAAAATTACAAGCTTGATTGTAATAAACCGCCATTATTGTAATGATAAATTATAGAACATACTACAAAAATTGGGGGATAAATTAGGTCACTCACATTAAAAATATTCGTTATATTTACACTTTGTAGCTTTCAGCTACTTAAAAATTGAAAGCTAAAACTAATTTTATAAGATTCTTATCAAAATGATATCGGATATTAAGGTTACACCACCGATATTTTAATTAGTTAGTTAGTTAGCTTTAATTTTTCTTTATATAATTATATCCAAGAGATATTTATCATTTTTAATATTCGTACATCTTTGTGCATAACATTTATATTTAAAATATATTATTTCACCTAAAATTATGCTTACTTTCTAAACACATTATAATGTATATTCCTAGCTAAAATATATATTAATTACATACTTAAATATGAGTTATTATATCTGATTAAGTACATTAAGTATAATTCGCCCATCTTAATTATATTATGAAGAAAATAAAATTTTATAACATTAAATCTACTTTAGAATTAACATGAAAATGTATCTGACAAATTATTTTGAAATAAAATCTATTCAACAATGGTTCGGTTAAATCTAAAATATAATTTCAATTTATTTTCTGCCAATTTATTGTTATAATATAGATAAATTAAAAAAAAATAAAAATAAAATTGAAAAACAATTCCCTAGACAATTTTATCGTTAAGAGACAAGAAACAACATTTTCAAATTGTGACAACAGTTTTTCTTTAACATATAAAAATAAAGAATCGAATAATTATTGTTAGATATTTATTAAAACCCAATAGGACTAAATACAGTGAAAACTGGAATATAGTTTTATAAATTAAGGTTATGAAAGCATACAAAAGTTGTTCTTGTAACCAAACAATTCTTTGAGGACTGTACTACCAAACTATCTGTAATTACATACAAGAAAATACCTGAAGGGATCAAGTTAGAATCGAGTTACCAAGTTTACTTCGAATTACGTAATGTATAATTTATCAGTTTTGAATAGAGAATAGAAGTAGATTTTTGTCATGTTCGCGTACTTATAACCAAATTTAAATATAAAAAAATCAAATAATTCGGTTTATTTACAATTTTATATTTTATAATCTATTTCCACAAATAGAAAATCAGATAATACGTGAATTTCATGAAAAACATTTTCATATTTGTCTATTATTAACCGTCTACAAAATTGAAAAAAGAATTATCTAATTACATTGTTGTTACCTTCCTCAGAAACTAAAATAATTACTGATTTCAACAGTTTTACTTTTACCAAAATTATAAATCCCTGAAATAATATTCAAACTTAATTAATTAAAATATATTAATTTTTGATGTCCTGATTTAATCTTAAATCATTTTTATGATTGCTCAGCTCTTCTCCAGTTGAATATGTTATGACGGCTAGAAAATCCGTCAGATTATAATTAGAAGTCATTATGTATATGTACATGAGATTGGAAGGTTGGAAAATAGAAGTCTGTTTAAATCGTTGTGTTACGAATTTTATATGGTATATAGTTATAGTGAATACAATTTAAATCTTTTACCACAATTAGTCAAGCATATGAAGGTAACAGAAACAAAATTTAGTAATAATCTATAACTAATCCCAATACGAGATTTGATATAAGTTTATATTTATTTCAATAGAACATTCAATAATTCTAATTCTATAATACGATTTCAATAATTTCGTGTCATTTTGAACGAAATAGTCACTCATACAAATGGAAATATACATATAATTTAATTGAAAACATAGAAAATCTAAAAAAAAATATATGTATAATTATTCTTTAAACAAGCATCATTCAGATTTTGTACTAAAATTATGCTAATCTATATAATAATTGGTCCTTAAGGCGAGGAATCAATAATATTATGCCAATAACAAAAATATTTCAATAGATGGAGAATACTACATATAATAATTTTGATAAATTTCAATAACATAGAAGAAGAACTCAAAATCAATAATTTTGAATTCTTCCCAGATTGCTTTCTTATTATTTTTCTTTGTAATAATTTTCACTTGAAATATGCTCATTGAAAATTTAGGACCGAAAAATATTTGAACTACAATACAAGGAATATTATTTATAATCAATTAACTTGTATAGTATTCATTTGTATATTATCTTTTAATATTTAAATCATTATAATTTATCAAAATTATTTAAAATATCATTAAATTCTGACATCACTGTTAAACAGAACTTTCAGACTGAAATGAAAAATATTTGAATTACACAAGGAATGAAAAATCTAATCAAAAATATTAGAATCATTTTTGGTAAATATTCAAAATATGATTTATCCTAAAACGCTGACTGACGTTATTCTAAATTTAACCAGCATTACAAAATAGAAATTAAAATCTTACTATTATATAAATAACTGACAAAAATGATAGCCACAATATATTATTGGATAAAATTACTAGCATATTTAAAAGCTTCTATATCCAGGATCAAAAAGTCCAAAGGTCCAAAAATTAAACAAAGTAGATTGTAAGTTTCAAGGTTTGGCTCAATTTCATAATATTCAAAATTAAACTTTAAACAATTTCTTAAAATATATTTTTTGATTGCGGTATGGTTGAAATTCAAATAAAACGGACAATAAATATAAGAATAATTAATCTTTACCATGAAAAGTCTCAAAACCAAAAAAAAAAAAAAAAATTTTCGAAAACATATTCAAATTATAGAAATAGTTCATGTGATACACTAAAGATAAAATAGAATTTTAATTAAATTTGATTGATGAGCAGTAAATCATGTTTAATCTTTTCGCAAACTTTCCAACAATTATTCTTAACCAGAATACTTTTTGGTATTTTGCTTTGAATATATAAAACGTAGATATATATATGTACAAGAAAATGTTTGGTTGATTGGTTTTGTAACAAACAAAATCCTTTTATCTCAATACCACAAATACAGAAAACAGAAACGAATAAAGGAAAATGTGATAATGGCGTGAAAATTTAATCTTTAAAATATATACATATACATACAAATTCAATTATAACAAATATGTATAAATAATATAAATATAAATTAATAAAATTTTCTTTTAAATTTTAAATAAAATCAAAGATATCAAAAATCTTCAAGTTTTCGATACAAGAGAATTTTGAAATCTATATATTTATATTACTAAAAAACCTAAACAAACTTAGACTAGCAAATTAAATTTAATTTAATTAGTAAACATTTCATTTGGAAATCCCCAAATTTTAAATTTTTATTTAAAATTGTTGTTTTTTTTTTATTTGAGAAACTTTTAAGTACGATATAAAGAAATAATTATGTATGTATATAGGAACGTTTATAGTATAATAAAGGAAATGAGGACATTTTTCCGTAACCAGAAACAGAGTGTATACTTATTAGATAGGTTTTACATCCATTTGCCGAAATTCATTATTTTTGTGGTACATGAAAATATTGTATGAGAAGCAGCAAAAAAAAGGAGCAGCAAATAATTCTATATAAAATGGAGTTGCAAAGGCACAATTTCCGGGGGCTGATAGTATGTTTATTTGCGCTAAAATTGCCAATAATTATTTCAAAAAATATAATAAAAATACATTATTCATTCACAAAAAAAAAAAGAAAAAAAGAAAAACAATTTCCTTAGGCTTAGAGCGATGTATCTGGAAATATAAATAATTAATATTTATAATACAAATCCTTTAGGAGCTTGATTTCATATAAATTCAGAGAGTCAACATCTCAGGTATCAGTTAAAAATCACTAAATGGCTTTTGCAGAAATAACAAGGTATATAAATAATCGTAGTTTCGAGTTCAATAAAGATTCATTAAAAGTAGATAGAAAAAAATATGTACTCAGTTTTCAAAATTATGGGCGAATTTCACAGGTCGAGAAGAAAAAATATAAAAATATTTATAATTTTAAATATTTGTAAAATATTTTACTAATAAAATCTAATTTTATTATCATAATCAGATCTAACATTCTAAAGGAATCCTTCTTCGTTCAAATGATATTTAATAAAAAATCGCCTTTTTGATAATAATTTAAATTAATGTGAATATTTTAGCAAATTGTATTGTATTTTCTGTATGAAGGAAAATATATATTGTTATTTTCCAACCGACCTTATTATTTTCAATACTAGAAAGATATTATTTCAGATTTTAATATTATTTTGTGTTAATAAATAAACAATACATCAAATTAAATATACGTCGTAATATGAAATAGAAAATAGAAATTACAACTCATTAAAAGAATTAAGTTAATTAATATACAAAAAATTTAGCTTATAAAAGTTTAATCATATTTTAATTTAACTTTTAATTGAATGAAACTAAACCTAAGTTAAAACATACGACCAAGAAGAAATGAACTTAAAATCTTCTGATTGATTATCTGGTCAAGAAATTGTACAACTAGAGTGTACAACGGACTTTTAACAGTGGTTTTGATTCAAAATGGTCCAGATTACGAACAAACCAACCAAAAGCTAATATAAAATTATAGTACAACTTTGTTGAAGCAAAAGTATTCCATTACAAATCAGTAAAATTACTTAGGAAAACATAATTTATTATCATTTACAAATTACTTTTCATATTTTTCTAAGATATTAAATTAAGTTTAACATATTTTATAATTTATTAAGAATTTAGTTAAGATTAATTATATAAAATTTCCAAACTAGGTCAAATACAACCTAATAATTAATGGATATTTAGATAAAGTTAACTAAGATCTTCTTTAAATACATCTCCGTTTTAATCAGAATTATCTATCGTATAGTAAGTTAAATATTATATACATAACATATAATTTTTATAATGATGATAATTGTTATATAGATAGTGAGATTATCAAAATTAAGCGTTTCGGATATACATTAAAGTTTGTTTTTTTTAGAATGAATATTACATTAACCTTCAATAACACACTAAAAAAAAATCTCATCAAAGTGTCCTTATCTTCCAATTTTTTTTTTTGTATATAATTATTGATTTTATTTTTGAAAGGGATATAATAAAAATCATTGTAACTATATAACAAGAATTTTAAAGAATAACGTTAAAAGTAGTGAAAGTATTAAAAATAAGGCCAAATAAAAATTACCACTGATTAAAAATGTTATGAAAATAATACTTGATAAATATTGACAAAATGTGTAGATTGTTACCAATAATAAGTTACAAAGTTTTCGAAATATAAATGTATGCTGTATTGTGGTACGCATTAAATTCCAGGTCGAACCAAAAATATATCATGTAAAGCTATTTGGTAAAGCAACTTGGAATCTTTTTATTTTGGAATAATTGCCCAGGAATACATCTCGATCAGAAATCTAAAGATGTACACTCGCAGAAAAATCGAGCTTCATACAATAACTGTCCATATACCAGTATTGAAATATTCTGCATAAAATTGCAAGATCTAACCTCCCTCACTGGATGAAAACTGTGGAGAATATTATACAGAAGCTTGGAACCCGAACAATAATGATTAGCTAGGTTATTCAAATTGATCTTTGGTCGCACTGTGGTGGGATATTGCCTTTACAATCTCTTGCTAATCAATCTTAAGATGTCAATTAACAATGTTACACTTTTGTGATTTTAGAAATAGGACAAATATAAACTGATTTCTTCATACTCTGACAATAAATTTCTCATTATTAAAGTAAATAAAGTTACGATTCCTTGGAATCCATATAAAACTAGTAAGGTCCAATTTGTAATAGAATTATGAACTTCATAATTGAGAGAATATTGTAAATGTAGTTAAAATATTATAATTTCAAAAATATCAGTGGGCTGTAACTTTTATCTTGCCGCTACTGTTGTATATATTATATATAAGAATATAATATTAATATATGTATATATAAATGATAAAGACACCCACACAATACTTAAAATATTTCTTTAGAAAAAGGGTTCACCAGTAAATTTATGGACCGGAAAAATATGTTGTAACTTAAGAGACATTCCTATAAAATACGTATTTTTTTACTTTTTAACTCATGCTATCCAAGAAGAAAATATCTATGGATATATGTGGAAGGATCTTCTATACATAATATATACATATATGTCTATTTAGTAGATATAATAAATAACCACATTTTACAATGCAAGTAAGTTTATTATAAATTATTATATACGATACTCTCTCAAACATTCGAGTTCTTTGTCCTTCTCGAATCCTTTTTTGTCGTATATTTATGCGGTCGAAGTTCAAAATATTTGCGGTAAAATTTTATTTTCTTATATTTTATTAATAGTTCAAATAAAACTCATTTATTTAACGAACAAATTTTCAAAATCATGTTAAAAATTATATTTTTCGTGTGAATAAGGTTAACAACATCAGAAAACCAAAAAAAAAAAAAAATATATTCAATCATAAAATAATTTTTCAATTTCAATACCTTCTAAATCAAGCGTGAAAATTTATTTTATGAATTTATATCTTCTAAATGCTACCAATATAAAAATAATTCTTGGTAGAAATCCTATATTTTTAGATTTATTTAGTAATTCAAATACTTTGGATAAATTATTATTTATATATACTGTATTTATAAAAAATATTACATTTTTTTTTACCAATTTTAAACCAATTTTTATGGGGTTACATTTTTCCCAATTTCTCAGGGATTAAGTAAGAATTTTTTTTTTTTTAGTTTTTCATTTATTTTCATGCCTTTTATTTCCACTTTATTTATTTATTTATTCTGTTATTTTTAAACCTTTATATATAAGATTTACCCTAGGATCTATAAAGTATACAGAACAGATTTCTGGTTTGTATAACAATTTTAGAGATGTAAAATAAAATGGGTTAGATAAATTTTCACAAGTACAATATTTTAAAAATGGTTTCTAAATAAAATCAATTAAGATATTCTAGTCCATTAAAAGTTTTTTCTTTTTCTGTTTGAATTTTTCAAATATTGGAAATGTGAGTATTAAAATGCAAAATAAATTTATTCAAAACAAATCCGTTATGAAAATGTATTTTAAATAAACTCCATTGTAAACATTTAATTTTTGCAATAAAAAACTATATAATTTTTTAAAATAACTCTTTGTTTTTGTTTTGTGATCAAAAACCATTAATAGTCAGTACATATTATATTGAAGTGCCACTTTAAAATATTTAAATTAAAAATAATTTGATAATTATTTCGACTTTTCGTAATTATTGATATTATGTTATCAGATTTGACTAAAACCATTTGCAGGCACATATTCAGAATAAGTGAAATTCCAAGAGCTGGGTTTCTTGCGCCAATAACAGCTTAATTCACTATGACCTCCAAACTAGGTAAAACTAGGAAATTAGGTAAAATTCTCTAATAATCAAAAATGATCACATTAAAATCTTCCACCATTTTTATTCAACAAATAATTCATTTAAAATATATGGAAAATTATTATATATTAAAAAATAAAGTTGTATAAATTAAGAAAAAATATTTAATGAAAATAATTTAAGATGATGTTCAAATTTTTTCTTGAGCTTTGTTTTCTTCATCATCAAAATGAACTTTCATAATTCTTATTTTACCAGTACTTAATGTTTGTGAAGCCTGTGACTTCTTTGTAGTAACATCCTTTATTCCACCACCAATATCTGAGTTACGTCGCGAAAATGTTAATAAATTATCTGGGGTAACACTATCCGAAATTGTAATTTTATCAATTTCATTTACTATGCCATCATGATCAGAATGTATACATTCTCTATTTTGTAGTGATCCTGCTGCTTTTATATTTTCCAATTTTTTGGTAACTCGCGTTTGTTTATCAGAAACTTCGGTAGTTATTTTACATTGCGGAATTTTTACTTCATTTGCTTTAATTAACATTAATATCTGTTTTGTACATAATTCCGAAAATAATTGCTTATATTCTGGTTTTAAGAGTCTTGACATATTTCCATACAGTTGTTCATTAATCAATACTAAAACATCACAAGCTGCATACGTTAACATATCACGAGTCAATGGACGTTTAGCCCAATATGCTTGATCACGCCAGTACACTTTTTTTAATCGATCTTTCATTGGATTTATTGGTGCATTATAAATTTTACAAATTGAATTTAATGATATACATTTTACTTTGTAAAATTTTTCATGATTATTTTGAAATTGTAAAACAGTATGAGCGGCTTGTGTATCGAATACATTTCTTAATAATATTCCAAATTGTTGATATAAATTAATCGAATCATTTCTACAATCATGGATAATTTTAATAACATTACTGTGTTCTAATAATTTTTTCAAACCACCATCAATTACCATTTCAGGACATGCCAATATATCAAAAATAAATGCATCACCTTTAGTCGTTCCGACATCAATTAATGTAACTTTTCCTTTTACACCTAAATTAATACCTTCACAATCAACAGAAACAACAACTTGTTTAACATTTTCAGCAAAATTAAGAATTCTATCAATAATAAACGTTGCTTCTTTAATTGTTGAAATGATACGTGTATTTTGAAGAATTCCTATTTTCCATGCATCATTATTTGCTGTTGTATTATTTTGTATACTAGTAGTAACTTGTTCACCACCACTATTAACGGTTAAATTTTCAAGGCTTGGACAATTATGTTCACATAAATTTTCCATATTAAAATCAACTGTTGGTGATGCATAGCTATCAAAACCATTATTATTTGGTATATTTTTATTATATGAATGTATAGTAGTAGCACAATTCAAATTTGAAACAGGATCCGTTGCTGATATACCACAATTATAATTTGTATTTATTTGTAATTTTGATGAATTTGGTGGAGTATTAACGAGCTGTTGTTGTAGAACAGCGAGATCTGCAAAATCCGTTGTTAGGATGACGTTTCTCTCGTTATCCCAACAGGTGTTCGTCATTTCATTTATAACAGGCTCCCTCAGAACCGAAAACTCGAATGTCGTGGGATGGTTAACCAGTTGTTGTTGATGATCATTAGTATTATTTCTGTTTGTATTATTATTAGTGGCATTATATTGTTCTTGAGATTTATCTTGAGCAAGCTGGAGAATATGTGAATCAGATAATTCTGGTTTTTTTAATAATGTGACAAGATTTGATTGTATTTGAAAACAATCTGAAAAAATTCGTAAAAATGTTGTTAAATCATTTGGTGTCTTAAAAAGTTTAGACCATTGTTCTTGAGGAAATTTCGTTGCGACACAATAAAATAATTGAAAAACTAATATTGGTCCTTTTACCTCAATACATTCGGCAAAAAAATTTAAAAATTCTTGTGTACCAACTATATCAATGCTTGTTTGTGGTAAATGAAGATTTTCAAACGCTGGTAATTGCTCCATATTTTTTCAAAACCAACTAATATATTGTCATCAATAAAATTAAATGTATAAAATAAAAACAAATAAATTCACGTGTGTTTACCAGAAATATATCTATATGTATTAGGTATTTATATGGTTTATAATAGTTTTTATTTTTAGTTTATTTAATAAACATTTACGAATATATTTCCTCTAATTGCTCTAAGTATAAAAATGAAAATAGCAGCACAAAGCACAAACAATTTTACTTTTTTTAATATTATTATTATTTGTTATGTTATTTAGTTATTTTACCAAAAAAACAATTACAAAGAATACAGTTATACAATTGTAAAGCTGCGACTGCAACTACACACTACACCTACACTACACGAACACAAAATCGTCTACACGACACGAGCGAAGCGGAGGAGAACTAATCAGACATTTTTTTTCGAAATTAAGGTGACTACTCCACAGGTGAATTCATTGTTTTGTCGCTTTTAAGTCGAACTGATTTCTCTCAAGACAGTTCATCGTTTCGTCTTAAAAGTGACGCGAATTTTATGACAATTTATCAAAAAAATAAAAAAAATAATCATAGAGTGTATATAAATAATAATTTTTAAATATTTTTTCTATTAGATATGATATGAAAAGCAAAAAATTATATATTTATTTTTGTTTTTTGACGTATTCGATTGAAGTTTATTTTTGAATTTTCAAAAATGCGCCGCACTAAAGTAGAAACCAACCTTTTCAGAGAGACAGAAAAATTCAAAAATAAAAACTAAAAAACGAGAGAAATTCAAATTTTCATACAAAAAATATGCGCGGACATGAGTTCGTCGTAAGTCGGACGAAACAATGAATTCATCTTAAAATTTTGGATTTTGAATGAGTCCGGAAAAAAGTTGATAATAATTATATTTTTTTATGGTAAAGGAAGATACATATTTCCTGAACAAACAAATTTTATATAAAGTTTATATAATTTATTTAAAATATAATAATAAAATTCAAGGAAATTTTCAGGTTATACATTAATATATAAATTCGAATTATTCGGAAATCGGAATTCGGAATCGGAATGCCCAAAATCTTATAAATTTTGTTTAGCTGAGCTCTCTCCTCAATAACTATTTAATGAATGCTATCTATCTCTTTTCTTTTGCGACTAATTCGTCGGAGGCTCCAGGCTCCTTTATGAATTTGTGTATGAATGAGTTTTGAAAATTTTTAATTAAGCGCCATTTAGATTTAGATTGTGGGTAAAACTAAATCCTAATCGAATAAAAAAATATTTTGACAATTATTTTACGAGTTACTTATGAATAACTATGAATTCTGGTGATAAATTTGATGGTCAAAAAATAGATTTTGCTGAAACCTTTATTCTGGGCAGTCCGAAAATGTAAAGATTAGTATAATATTTAATAAATAAATATTATTCTGTGAATTATTGTAAAAATATATAAAATAATAAAGATTTATCAAAATTCTGGAATGTATAAAAGTAGGTACGTAAACAATTTAAGTGTTGTTTATTTGGTGTTTCCTAAAAAAATGTATGATACCTTGTGTTTTATCTTTTTATTGAGAGGGATTCAACCTTTCAATAAATATATTTAATGTTCCAATTTAAAAAATTTTGACAAAAGCAACAGTTAGAAAAAATGTATTTAATATTTTTGGAAAGATTTTGAAATTAGGTACTCTGTTTATTTTGATACCGAATTCAGGAAAATGTGAAAACTCCATTTATTGGGTGAGTACAAATCTGTATTTCATTATTTTTGTCCAAATTATACATTTTTAAAAATCGCTTCCCTCTTCTAAGATCAAATAGAAGACATTGTAAAACTGCATTATCATATAATGACAGTGCCCCAAAATATTTATCAAAACTTTCGATAAATCTGTTTTTTTTTTTCTAGATAATTTATTAGTCTTTTCTTTTTTTTAAATATTGTAATAACGATTACAAGATCAATATCCATTTATAACGAAACATTATTTCATGGGAAAACCCTAATCAGAAAATTTAGATGATGTAATGTAAGCAAAAAAAAGGAAAATTTTACCCTAGGTTTTATTAAGTAAAAGCTAAAAAGGTGTTTTAAAAATGTTTCTAAAATATTAGCAAAACTAAAGAAAACCGATAATAAAATTATCAAAAAATTAAAATATTTAAACTAAAAATTGTCATGTTTTGATGCAAATGCAAAATGGCTGAATGCAAAAAAAAAAAAAATCTTGAAATTATGTTTTAAATGTGTGTTTAAATTGTAAATATTATTAAATTGATTAAAAAATTGTTGAAAAAATCGGGCGAATTTTGAATTTGAATTTATAAATTTCAAAATACCACAGTTTCTGAGTTTTTCGCGTATTTAAAATCGTTTTAAAAATGTGCATTGAAATTAAATTTTTCAGATTGTTTTTTTTTTTGTATGTGCTAATATTTATTTAATAAAAATAAAAGTATATTGTATACAAAATATGAAAATAAAGTGTTAATATTATAAAATAAAGTATATTATTTACTTCCACTTCCAAAGAAAATTGATAATATTAAATATATTATTATTATAAAAACTACTATAAACAATTCTTCTCAATGCATTTTTTTATGGCCTCTTTTGGGTCTGTCATTCAAATATATTTATCTACCAAAGTGGCTTCTATTTTCATTCCGATTTTGATATTATAAAATCTTATTTTGATAATATAAAATCTTATCATGAACCAAGATAGAAGTTAGTAGTTTTAGGGTGTCCAGTGTCCTTGCTAAAATTTCTGATTAATATTTCATATGTTCTAGAATCTAGAAGATTATATGGTATTATCCGATTTCAATAGAATTTGCTTCGCAGTTTGGATTCGTCTAACTTGATAATTAGTCCAATTAACGTTATTATGCATAGTTTTGAATTTCAACCTTTTTTTAAATAGCCAAATATTGAGTTGTCTATATTGAGAGGTATATATATTTTTTTATATTTTTTATTTATAATTAAAAATTTTGCTATATACCAAATTATATGTACGGCATGGCATTATTGTTGAGATTACATTTTCAACTAAAAACTTAAAAATAAAAATTCAACAATAATTTAGAAAAATCTTTTTTCATAACAAAATTTACGAGTATATTTAAGTACAATTTAATTTTATGTTAAGTTAATGAAAGGACATAGATTCAAAAAAATAAGACTTAATTAAAAAGGCCAGTCAATTTTTTTTTTTTCCATTTAAACTAATTAAAATATTTCCAACAAACTTGTTGAAAAGTTTAAATTAAAATTATAAAACATTTTTCACATATATATAATAGAAATTTTCGTCACGCATTCTTACTATGTACATAAGTTATTTAACATTAAAAAAAAAAATATGACAAAAATGTTTAACAATTTTTATAAGTATTATTATTATAATTTCCTAACTAAAGAAAAATTATATATTTTCCTTTTGGCAAATAAAATAACTAGAAATTATATATACAAAGGAATATTTCGTTAAAATATTTAAATTCCATCAGTTTAAAAGAAAATTGTTTTGTCTTTTCTTTTTACTGCAAAATAAAGGAAATAAAGGAAATTTGTAATGATAAATATTTATATAAATAAATAATTATAAATGTCAGCTTCAATACTAAATTACCAGCATGTACATATAGATAAAAATTACATAAAGTGTTAATTCAAATCAATAACGTAAATTTGAAACTGAAAAGACTGTCAGAAACACAAAACTTATCACTTCTCTTATATAAAATTATATTTATATTCACTAATCGTTTAACAATATCAATAAAAATTAACAAAATATATTTTGTTGGTTTTTGGCATAAGCTATATTATAAATATTTAATGTGTTGGATTTTGGACTGACGGTTGGTTTTTCATTTCATCCGAATTAGGTATACTCAAATTCAATTACTGTAGCACAAAGAATAAAATAATAATAATACATATTTTAGATGTGATATACGATCTTTTGTGAATTCATGGACGACTGATAATGCTGCGATGAAAAAAAAATTGTAATGAAATATAATAGTGAAAAAAAAAATAGCTGCTAAAACGTAGGGAGTAAATAACAACAACAAAAAATCAATAAAATTTCAAAAAACAATCAATAAAATGTATATACAATTTCAGATCTCTAAGACATCAGAAATATAATATAATATAATTCGGAAAACCTTAAGCATATAGACATCGACCCACTGAGTTTACCGCGAGAATAAATTAAATTACGAATAAACAAAGCTGATTGAAAGTCAATTCGAAATTACTATAAAATGGCAGACAGATTTTACACTGTATGTGACATCTCCATCCTCGGAAACGTACAGAACCATAATAATTCATTTAAACAATTACCATTTTTTTTTTAAATTTCAATTATACCATAATATATAATACTTTATACTTATTCCAAAACTAATTAATAATTTTACAACACTTTTCCATCCATAAGAATGTACAATTCTGGATTCACAATGACCATAATAACACAGCATGGTGAAATAACAACCATCACTCTGGTCAAACTGTTAGAAAACTACTTAATAAGTCTGCATTTGAAGTAAAACTATTATTTATTTGAAGAATAATATATCATTTATCAGAATACTTTATATATAAATATAATATTTAACCCAGTCATCATCATTTTTGAATTATTAGAAAATTAATGTATAAATTTAATGTAAAATGAAATTATCGTTTATATTTAAATAATTAAATTTTAATATATTATTGGCTGCTAAAAGCTAACAAGTCTACTCTTTATATAAATGTAATATTATGTGTGATAAAAATTATATTTTATTATTAATATTATTAAATAAAATTGAAAATTTATTAATTTTGTGGAATTTTAATATATAACGTATACAAAATAAAATTAATGAAATAATTTTGTTCACATGAAGCACGCGTGGTATTTAAAATATAGAGATAACATTTAATCAAATAGTTTATTAATTTTTAGAAATTATGCTGACAGCAATGGAAAAGGGAATAAAAGTTATTACATTTTATCGGATTTGTTCAAAGTTTGCTACTTCTAGTTGGAAAACGAGAAGAGTAATGCCTTAAATATTATTAGAGATACTTAATTAACACAAAGTTTGTTTTCAGCAACAAAAAGCTTTTTAATTTTCCATATTACCATACAATAAATTAAAGCAATACCGGGTAAGGAGGCGCATACGTCTATAATTTGCAATGTAATGCATAACTGACACTTTGAGCGACATATGGTTTACATACATTATGATTTCGGGATTATAAAATAGTTAATGGATGTCCATTTTCTTGCTTGCACACAATATGTACTACTAAAAGCCAAGGCAATATTTATTACACTTTGCTTAAAATTTTCATTTCATATTCCATAATTTCTCTTGCATTTTTAACCTAATTATATTTTCTATAGAATACAGGGTTTTGGTAAATTCAAAATTCTATATATTAAATGAAGCAACTATTTAAATGGAATCATAAAAGTTCAATAAAATTTGTACAAGGATAAAAATTAAAAAAAAAAAATGTTCATATATAAATTCAAATTGAAGCCAATACAGATTTTTTTTTTGGTGTATTTTACCATACATAGTAAAATATTATTTGCAGATAAAATTTAATTCATCATGAGTTAGATAAATATTTTATTTTCTAACAGATAATACTCGAAATTTGTGAAAAATTTGTCTATTTCAGATATAAATATATAATACCGACCAAAAGCCAATGGAGGGAACCAGGGAGAGTAAAACAACATGAAGTCTGCTTATTGAAATAATTCCCTAAGGTTTGCGCCAGGGGAAACATAAAACAGATCAGGGACACAGCTTGAAGATTTAAATGCAATAAGCAAAAACTGAGCATCGTTTTGGAAATGGGTGCTGTTACGTAAATCGTCACCATTTGCAGGGTTAAGCCAACCACTTTATATGTTAAGGAAACAGCTGTCATAAATATTATTGGCTTCCGAAGAAGTCTGAATATCGACCAACTCTCTAAATTAATAAAAAATGCAAAATAGATCTTTGGTCGTACTGCTGAGAGGAGATATGCCGTAATAACTCCTTTATAATGTCATCTAAATAATATCGGTCAAGTTAATAAATATGATATAAATATCCGAGCGTTTATATCTTCCGTTTAATATTATAAAAGTTTTTACATACAAATGATAATTTCTGAACAGTTTATAATATTTATAATAATTAATTAAAAAAATATTTTTGATAATTTAAAAGTTTGAATATAAATACGTTCAGTTCCAAACATTTAACTTCCGTTTAATAAAATTTAACAGGCAAGCAACAGCTGTGTAAATTCAACATGTTGTATAAAGTTTAATGTTTAAAAAAAAAAATATTTTCATTTCCTTTAACCAAATTTTCATTTAAGTATATAGAGAATAATTTGATATCTATGTAATTTAATCGAAAATGGATGAATTCTAGTCATATATAAAATATAAATTTTCATTTATATAAACGACAGCAATTTTGTTTTAACCTTTCTACTTTCTGATGAGTATATATACAGAAAAATTATTATAATCAAATATTTGACATTCTACAATTAAATTTATCATCGAATAAAAATTGTTTTTTTTTTTTTGTTAACAAATAATATTGAAATTGAATTACTATTTTTGTATCTTTTGCAAATGAAAATATTTTTCAAATACCTGGCCAGAACTGTAGTCCTATATTTATTAGCTGACCCATATCTTAAATCAACTTTTTTCTGACGACATGTTTATTAAAATTTTTGTGAATTGTGGACAAAAAATTGCAATTAAACTTGTTGAAATAAGTTTTATACATTAAATTTATAATATATTCAATGAAATTTATAGTTTTTTTTTTCATTGTCATTTGTCATATTTTTGTAACATTTAGAATAAAACTTTGAAATTTTACGGACAACAAAAATATTACAACCCAATCCCTTCCCATTGGACTAAATGGGCTGCAGCCCATGGGCGTTATCAATCCGAGGGCTCCTAAAAACGAAGTAATGATAATTTTTGGTTATTTTTTTAAATTTTAAATTTTGCTTACTAATTAGTTTTTTTCATTTTCAACCCACTTTGTCAGCATAGGGCCTCAATGATATGATACATAGATGTTTTCATGATATTTTTATGGAAATTAGGACATACTAATTTTATATGGATTTCATCACAAGTAAGTGAAGAAAATTTTAATGGCAACAATGTAATGGTTTTTAATATTGAAACATTTGTTGCCAGCAAAAAACCAATTAAATCTTGCAAATTTCAATACTAGTGGTATTCATTTATAACTCAGTATTGAAACTTGGACCTAATGTATTGCAGCATAGCTCACTAAACACTATTCCACCGTCTCTAAGTTTTATACAATGTATTTAATTTCGTTAATTAATTCTGAAATATTTCAAATTTTGTTTAGTCCAGGGTGCTTACAGTTGTGAAGACGGCCTTTTTCTAGCCTGTTAGTTAAATACCAGCTTTAAAATATACATAAAATAAACAATATCAATTCGATTTTTAAAATATTCAATTGAATTGTTTAAATTTTCGATTAAGGATAACAGATTTTTTAATATCATATATTTATTACATATATTAAACTTTAGATATATACATTTCAAATAAATTATATTATTGTTAAATGTACCTTACATTAAATTTTACTTAATAAATTTTGTTTTTTATTTGTAATTCCCTTTTCTTTTTATTTTTAGTAAATCAATAATAATAATAAAAAGCATTTCTTATATCCTTTCATCTTCAAGGGAGCAAATGTCCTGAAAACATTAAGTACAAGAGATTAAATGATTAATGTTTTCTTTTTTTTTTTTGTATCTTATTGAGTAATAATAATAAGTTTTAAAATTTTTGTGGTTGTTCGTTTTATTACATAATAAGGGATGATGATGGAAAAATTATTAACAATAAAAATCGGATTAATTTCTTTTTTATTATAATGAAATATTTAATTTTTAATTTTTTCGTTATAAAATCCAGTGTTAATTGAACAAAAAAAGAAAAATATTAATATTAAAAACACGATGGCCCAGTTAAGAGGATACAAATATTCCTAAGTTCATTAGAAAATGAATTTAAGGTTTCTATATTAAATGAACCATATTTTCCATATATTTTCAATTTAAGGACCTTTAACAGGTAAACATGGGGTGGTACTAGCGTAATTGGTAGTATGATATTTTGGTAGACATAGATAACCCTCTAAATTGATTCAGTTTTAAAATTTGCAATATGTGATTGTGACTTTAAGACTGGGATAAATTTTATCGGTTGAGACCATTTTCAGACAACAAATATCTCACCCTTAAAACTCATTAGCTTGTTTGAATTAAACTAAAAAGAAACTTATGGTTCGGAATCCATATACAGTTCTAAATAGAAATAATATGTCACGAAACCCCTTTGAGGAGGCCAAGATTCAGTTTGGGCTGTGTAGCCATTACAAAGAAGATAGAGATAAACTATAAAGCTGTATAGTTAAATACTTTGTATTAACAATATTATAAACCAACATAAAAATAATTAATGTACAAAATTTTGAGTTATATGACATTTTCCTAAAAAAAATGAACAAACATTATTTTATATTTTTCAATTTGCATAAAATTATAAATGCACCTTCAAAATTCGCTTCATAATATCGAGGTAATACTAAAAAGAAGTTTAATCATGAAACAAGCTCATAGTTTGATTACTCTTGCTTCAATTTTTTAGAACTTATGATATTTATTTGAAGAGTTATAACCCTGAAGATACCTTTTTTAATACCCTCCCTATACCTCATTGAATGAAGATTGACCAAATAAACCTAATAAAAAAGAATCAGAAAATCATTCCTGCTTAAAATATACAGGATCATCCTGTATATTAAAATATGTGTAATGAAGGAAGTGTAATAAGTATAAATATTATTTAATCACTTTTAAATCCACACTTTGATTATTGTGTAAATCTGTAAATCATATTTTATAAATCCTTTCGTATGATACCAGTTGGAAAATTTAAAATGCTATAAATTTAATTTTTTTTTTTATATTATTTTATATTTATTACATATTTATTTAGTACGTAATTTCAATTAATTAATTAGTAAAACTTCAATTATTTATTAAATCACAGTTTATTGCCTTTTCAATATAATGATAAAAAATTGAAATTCTGATTCGTTTAAATTCACAATTAATGAACACACTTTTTTTATTTAACTTATTTATTTTAAGGTATAGTAAATTTATTAATTTTAATTTAATGTATCTTGAAATTAACACATAAAAAAAAATCAATTAAAATTATGGTACTTTAAAGAATTTATTTACACGATTTAAAAACCAAATGTTTTTTTTTTTTTATTCTGAACCAAAATATACTATCTTTTTCTGACAATCTATGGTTCTTATCGGATTTTAAATATTAAAACTGACGAGAAAAAAAACCGCGTGTATACTGACGAAAAGTTGATGCCGGAATAAATTTTTGAATCGTTATCGTTGTCGGCCAAATTGAATGAATTTACATTTTAGGTACGAAAAGAAAAACTTTTTTTTTTGTTGGTATATGCTTTTTCATATAACACCCACTCAAAATCAACCTTTTTGAGTCAATTTACTTGTAACCTGATTTTTATAATATAATTTTGAATGCAATCAAAATTGTCCTACGTAAACGTAATGTTACTTACTATGAGTATTGCGTATACTAGAAATGAGTGAATTTTTCAAATAACAAAACTATAAAATTAATTCAAAAAAAATTGTGTATGTGTGTGTTAGAAAAAGCTTTATTTTCACTCAAAAGCTCTGTTGCTATCTCTTATAAAAATGTAGGAAAATAGAGAGAATCAGGAAAATCAAATTTTATTTTTTTGATAATAGCTAGGATATATGAATGAAAATTTATTTTCAAATAAATGTATAATAAAATAAATATTTGAAATTTGTATATGATTTTGTCATATTATGTAAAAAAACATTAAAAAAATCTTATTTTAAATTAAGAAATTAGTATGTTGAATAACAAAAACATCACGTAAATTAAATTACAGTTCTAGTCTTATAATTAGATGAAAATAATTTAAATATAATTTTGTAATTATAAAATCTAGCTAATAGCCAATTAGGAAACTATTCGAGTCGCACTCAATAGTCAAAAGTAGCAGCAAATACTAAATTATGTGTAACTCCAATACATATTGACTTTATTTAGAAAATTTTGTTATCAAGTACCAAAAAAAGTAATCGACAAATTTATTAAAAAAAATTTTTACTTTTGCATGTGTTTATTTTAAGAAGTGTATTAGTGAACCAACCGACAAGACAATTTTTAGATTAATAATTGGGCCAATGGGAAGGGATTAAGTTGCAATATTTTTGTTGCCAGTATACAACGCTATTTGTGGTAGTATTCGAAGAAAAAATGTATGAGCACTTTCCCTGATTCGGCTCTCATTTCTAATTACTGTCCATAGCTTCGGAATAGGTCAATTGAAAAATATTGTTTGCTAATTAAAATACTTTCAAAATAAGTTATTTTCAAAAAAAAAAAAAAAATTATAGTTTCGCCCCTCTTTCTAGTTACATGTTACAGTCAGCCCATTTTCGGTTTCGGTCCTTATCTCAAGCATTATAATTTTGCTCCGGAATTTTTTTTTTCTAAGTAAAATAATTCTTTTCTGCGTGCCAAATAAAAAAAAAACCAACCAATCTACTTGTCCTATAATGCTTGAGTTAAGGACCGAAATTAGCTGTAACTAGAAATGGGGGCGTATAATCTGGCAAAGTACGCATACATTTTACTTCAAACTACAAAATATCGTGGTATATTAAGATTTCGAATATATTAGATTTTTTTTAAATTGATTTTAGTAAAATGTAATTGATACTCTTATTATATTATAGCAATAAATTTTTATTTGAATGATGTTTAAAATGAAAAATAATGGTAAGGGTACCAGTACCCATCAGTAATGCTGAATAATTGAAATTTAATCTAATTATTTATTTTATCACATATTAATTAAACCATTGAACAATGTATTCTTAATCGATTTAATATAATTTTTTCTTTGCAATTTATTGTAATTTTGATTCATAACATTTGATTTTATCATTTCACTGATATCAATGACAGATATCTAAGTATAATGTAAGTATAGTAGATGACATAAATTATTTATAAAAGATTTTCTTACATTTCACAAACAGTTGAGTAATATGCAAGAATAATGAAAATAAAAAGGTTTTACGCTGGTTGGTAACTATTTTACAATATTGACAAATCATTAAGAATATTTCGACATTGACTGTATAGAATTAATAAAATATAGCATACCGTTCAATCGTACAACATTTTGTAACATTTGTAAAAAAAATTGTAGTCTAACAATGTCTATGGTGGAAAAATTACGTTGAGGTAGTCTTAAAGGAGCTGAGGATGGATATTTGGAAAACGGTGACTTATAAACGCGATTTGTGGAAGATTGATGTACAGTCGAGTAAGGGACTAGGAGACCTGCAACGTCATCAATAAAGAAAGAATTGTTGGACAATAAAAATTGCACAAACTTATTGGTAAATATCACTGGCTCTATAGAACATTTCATATTTATTTTGTCGATGTTTAATGGATAACGATTCTAAATATAGTATGTGAAAATTATAATAATATATTATATTTTATTTGTACGCAAAATTGGAAGTGGATTTTAATAATATATTTTAATTTAAAAGTTATAGAAATTATTTTGAAACAAATTAAATATGAAATTCATAATTTATCATAGCAGATATGTAAATTATGATATAAGATCACAATTAGTTTGTTGATAAATTAGTATACCTTTTGCTACCAATTATAAACGATTTATAAACACATTCAGCAATTTAAATAAAATTATTGCGAAAAATGATTTTTATGAAAATTATGAAGGTCTTATCTTACAATTTACAATGCCGAAACAAGATTAACCACAAAATCTTTAATTGTGAAGTTTAAATAAAATGTATAACTTCAATTAATAAGTCAAAACCCGTGCACAGCTTCCCAATAGTGTTAATGTAAAATTTCTAGTTATAATTATAATAAAATTTTAACAAATAAATTTTATTTAAGAATAGCGTAAGCCTAAATTTATCTGTGGTAGCAAGATTTAATAACAAGTCGGTAACCAAAATTATCTACATAAATATTACCTAGATATTAATAACTAAAAATACACAAAATGTATTTGTAATTTTTAAATTTTTTTACATTATTGGCAACATATTTCATAAAAAAATTCAATTTACATGTTCATTTTATGCATTGATGTATATTAAAATCAAAATAAAAATACTAAATTTATTGTTGCATTTACTAAGTCCGATAAAATTTATCAAAATAAATATGAAAAAATGCAACACTTCACTGGAAAATATCATTGTATTATTCAAATATATATTCTTATAAAAATTTAACTACATTTAGATTTTTATATTTATTTTATATAATAAAAAACCAATAAAAATATTTCCTTATTTCGAAATTTTATTTTTAAATTTCAATGTTTCTAAAAATTTTCATTTTTTATTTTGCCTTTTTTTAATAACAAATTGTTACAGTTTTTGGTCTGTCTCTCATTCCGTGTACTTTTTGAAATTGGTACTAAATTGTGTATTATAAAGCTTGAAAAATATCAAACCAAACTGTGTCAATAGAAATTTGTAATTCGCTAATAACAAGTATATAACAATATACGTGCCAAGCCAATTACAAAACTCCGCAATAGAAATTTAATAAAGATTAGAGCAACATTAGCCCAATGTAATTCTACGTTTTTCTCCCGTCTAGATGGCGTTGATGACATAAGCTTTCGCACTGTTACAAGTTAATTTGTCATTTAACTTGTAATTACTATGACATAATTAAAATATTTTAATTATTTAGAGAGCATATAATACAAATGCAACAATCTGTAATTAAAAAAGCCCATAAGTATGAAACTACTACATAGTTATTCTGTTGTGCGGTATTTTTTTTTTTTTTAGTTTTTAAATCCCAATGGTTAATATTCACATTTCACTTAATACAATTTTCTTATATTTTCTTCGTTTTTTTCTGTAACTAACATAACTTAATTTTTTCAAATTCGTTTTATTTTTATTTTATTTATTTTTTTTGTATTTCTTATTGCACGCCCTTTAGCATAATCAAAAAGCTGTCGGCTGTTAATGCTATTATTTTGTTCTATTATGTTGTGTACTATTGTTGTGTTCAATAAAGTCGACACAGTTGGTATAAAGTTTAGTATTATGTATTATATATACATACCTACTATGAGTGCTCCTTCTTATTTCCTTGTTATTATGTAAAAACGAATTCTTTGGGACTAACTAATTCAATTATATTATATTTTGTTGGAATAGTCCCTTACAATTTTTTATATTTATATTCCACTTTTTTTTTTCTCTAGGAATAATATTTGAGATATCATTTTAATTTGGCTTCTTTATATTTCACGGATTACATACAACTAACAAATATATTATTACATATATATATATTTATATTTGTAGAAAATTAAATGAACATTTATTTTGATATTTAGAGGTTATGTTTATTGTAGTCGATCTCTCTTTCTTTATGTAATATGATAAAATGAGGTTAGACATCAAAATGCAATTTTGGTTTTTTGTATTGTTACCCAATAAAATGTGATTTCTTTTTCTTTTACTTAAATATTTGATCCTTTTTTCTTGTAGTATATAAATATGTACATGTTTAGTCCCAAATGCATTGCTTTTGTCAATATAACAATATTACACATTGACAATATATATATGTATATTTAAAAGTGCAATACTATATAGTTATTAGATTTGCTATCGGGTACATTTATGTAATACTTTTGTCTATTGAAACAAGAGTCCTTTAAAAATAATGAAGACTTTTTAAGATACATATATGTATAATAATTTTAGTGCTTGACATTTTCTTTGCACTGAAGAGATAACATCATTATGTCATCTCCAAAAATTTAATTACTAAAATATAATTAAATCTAACAAATATAGTGAAAATGTAATAGCTATTATAAGATTTGTATTTTGATATATTTTGAAAAGAATTATATCAGAAATAAACAGAGTAATATCAATTCAGTTCAACCAATTCAGTTTATATCATCTTTATAAATAACAAGTATACAAGTTAAATGAAAAATAAATTATTTGTTTCATATCGTCCTAATCATTTTCTGATTACCATATTAAAAATGTCGAATAGAAATTTCCCCCATCACCTAAAAACAAAAAAAAAACCTTCCGAATTTAAATATGTTATCTATTTTGCCATGAATTACCAATATTCCTAAAGTAATCCCCGCTTTAGAATATGAAGGAAAGTCTTAAACATATTTTATGATTTAGCACTAAAAGATTTCAGTTTTTGGGAAAGATTAAAACCAGTTCTAGCCATTTTTTAGGTACTGTCCTCTTAGAATCAATATTGGGGTTTTAAATTAGAATTATTTTATTTTGAATGGACAACAACCATAGTAAAATTGATTCATTTGAAACTTAAAGCTACATAAAACGGTAGCATTATGCGAAATTTTATTAAATTTTCTAAACTCAATATCAAGAACACTTGTTGTACCTTTGGGATGGTCATTTAAGTATAATATACAAATTTATGCCAAACCTTTTTCAATCAAATCAAAATTAATAATAAAAATTCTTATTCTAATATATTTTCTTTTTGTTACCAAATTTTCTTTAAGATAATTAGGGAATAGTCACATTACATTAGTCTCAGTTACTCGTGTAAATGCTTAAATTATGTTATATTTATAGACATTTGAACAAAAATTATTTTCTTGTATAAATCTAAATACAGAAAATAATTAAGATTAAAATAAATGAATTAAATAACTATTTTATTTGTAGGATTATATGTTACATTAAGTATTTTTTCTTTATTTATTTTATATATACATAATTGTATCTACACAATATTCAGTTTTTATTTTAGATTTAAGCTTTTATCAAAATGAAAATAATGTAATATAAAAAAAAATAAAGGTATGTAAGAATTTTTTTTTACCTTTCTTAACAAAAAATATATTTCTTTTTAAAGAAATTATCTAAAAAATAAACATTTTTTTTTTCATTTATATTATATTTAAAGTATATAAAACTGTAAGTTAAATAAATTTAAGTTTTTATTCGTATTCCTTATTGATAAACACCCCAAGACCCTCAAGGGTTATATTTTTTTAAACACGTACTTTTGCTCCCTTCATTTTTACATTCAAAATAACTTTGTATATATACATTTATACATATATTTAATGTTGAAGAAACATTTATATAGTTATCGCACTTCGCACATAAAAACCAAAAATACAGATTTACTCAACTTAACAATTTTTACTGAAACAATTAAGCTTTAACCCTTTGGCAACATATTTTCTATTTCTCATATATATAAATTTTGTTTTCTGTTAAAGGAAATTAAAGTAAAAGAAAAAAAAAATTGATAAATGTTACGGAAAATTAGATGATGTCCATAGAAATCTGTATAACAAGTGAGTTTTAAATACAAAAATATTTCTTTAAGGTAAAATTGTCATATGTCAAAAGAAATGAGGAAGTAATTAAAAGTTATGATAAAAAAAAACAGTGTAATATTTTTTTTCAAAAATAAAGATTCTAATGCCTCCGAATTCCACTAGAACAATTCATTAGATACAATTTCACTGTTGAGTACCAATTTAACTCTTATTCGATTACTAGTTGGAATTGGAAATAGCAATTTATATTTTTGATCATTTTATTATTTATACATTCACCAGAATTGTGTCTTGTAGAATCGTCCGGTTATATTTTTTTTTTAATAATATAACAATATAATTTTTAATCTAGTTTTTATTTTAAACCAAACACCCCAAAATTTATGGTAAAACCGCTTAAATAAATTACAAATCGATGACGAATAGAATATGGAATAAAAAAAATAATTTAGATTTGTTATTTTAGATTTCTAAATAAAACCATAATTTATATGTAAATATTCAATTTCAATTAAAATATAAAAGTAGATAAATACAAAATGTAAATTTTTACAATTTAAATTATATTATGTAAAAATATGAAACCACAATTTGATTAATCAGATCCTGATATTTTGGATTATATTTTTATTTTGTAAATTGCCAATCTTACCGAAAAGATTTAATTTAACATCCGAAAAATAATCAGACATGAGAAAAACATTTTTACTAGCCAAAAATCAATCAATTCTTGCCTTATGACTTTGATATTGGTGGTATTTTCTGTTTGAAAGCTACACAATATTATAGCTTCTAAAATCATAAAATATTTATAATAATATTTCTATGAAACAAAACTATAGCAAAGAAATTTTACAAATAAAGTTTTGAGATAAATACCATACAAAATTATGAAAAACTATTAAATAAACTTTAAAATCTTCTTAATCTATAAAGTATTAGAGTAAGACAAAAGAAAATTTTACCAAAAATTAAGTATCTAAGTACTAGACCTAAATATCCTACGAAATATACAAAGAACTTGCAACAAAAAATTACATTTATATATAGCTTGGTAAACAAAGAAGTACATAATTTAAAGAAGTAAAATGTATTCTTTATGTAAAAAGTAAAAATAGCTAAAAAATCGCTATACTTTCCACGATAAACAACAATTCCTTTTTCAATATAATAATTTTATCATCCTTTTTCCTTAAATAATTTTATCATCAATATTCCTAATGGTGGAAAAACTAAGGGAAAACAACGCGTGCAAAATATATACATAAGAATATTCTTTGAATAAACGAAGCAGTGTTCATTTAAATTAGGTCAAAACAATCAGTGTCTAGGCATAGAGTCTTAAATATTAAAAAAGATTAAATTTGTTTAGCAATAAATATTTTTGTTTCCTTTGAAATATTTATTATTCTAAAATAATTAGATGAAGGGAAACTTTCATTTTGTGTTTCCATTAAAAAAAATCTTCGATTTACATCACAAATCAATTAAAGTAATTTAAAAATATATAATTTAAAATATAATAAAAATATAAATTTTTAGGTAAAATTAATTTTTAATGATTTTTAAATACAAAACTATTTAGGGCTTGATTAAAATCATTCAAAATAAATTTTTCAAAGTAGTCAGTGATACACAGTTCTATTGTGAATGAATTATATCAAATTTCGATATATTGAATATGTATCATAAGGTTAAAAGTTAATTTTTACACTGACGTCATAATTTAATATGGAAAAAATAAATTGTATATCAATGGGAAATATTGCAGTCAATCTGGCGATTATCTGTCAAAACTGACTACACTACACTACCCTACCCTACAAAAGTGTTCACCTGATGGAATGTAGTTCAAATTTACTTGATGCTCTACTATTCTCCACAAATCTTGAGTAATATGTTGTAGTTTTTACGCTTTTTGATAGACACTACTACACTATGCACCACGATTGTATAAATGTTGAAAATACAAAAAGAAATTCTTAGATATGTATGTACGTAACGAACCACTAAGGACTAAGCATAATTACATGAAGTGAATTAAAAAAATCGAAATTACTCTAAGCTCAGTAAAAAATGTATCTTTTATGTTACTACATATCTAATCTATTCACAAATTTATTTATTTCTGACAACATCAAAACATTAAGTAGTAATTAATTCTTATAAAAAATTTACTCAACTAATTACAATTTTTTGTCTTGTCCAACAAGAAAAAAAACTTAATTAAAAATATTCAAAATATTAGGACACAATTTTCATTAGTTAAATTGTTATTTGCATCATACATTCTAACTTTAATGTTTACACATTTTAAATATTCTGCTATATCTGAGAAAATTGGAATTTCATAATAACTAATAAAATTATATTTTATTTGTATAACTTACTTTTTGTATTACTGAAAGTTATTTGCAAATTGTAATTTATACGCTTTATTAAAAGATAAAAAATTTGGATGGACTAAATTTAAGTCTAAATGTTATTAAACGAAACATGATTCATGTTGTTTACGAGAACCCGAGATTGAGTAGTTAGTAATCATATATAAATTTACGTCGGTTTTTAGTATATATTAACATTTAAATGCTTTACAAAATGAATGGAATTTACGACTTTGTGAAAAACTAAACTATATAATCTATCGCTCAACAATTCGGCTGTATTATACAAATTATAGCTCATATTATTTATGTCTGTTAATTATTTCTTTAGTTTTATTGTTAGCTTTTTTCGATATTATAATTAATATTTATAACAAAAATGTCAATGGACATTCTAAATTCAATTAGTTAGTGGAAAAACAAAAATATATTAAAAAGAAAATTAATTGCTGTCTCTCTCTCCCCCTCTATCTCGCACTCTGTTCAGGAAAACGGAAAACAATAATATAATTTTGACGTAAAAGAAAAACCTAAAAACAAAACAAAAAAAAAGGTTATTAATGTTCAATTTTGAAAGCTATGTTTAAACATATTGTAAATAATTGAAACTGTGCTAAGCACTTTTTCTTTATATACTATATTTATGAAAGGTATATATATGTACTTCGTTTTCTTACTGCTGATGGTATTATAAATGATAGAGGCTGTTAGAAGCCACTAAGCTTGATTGAACTGAAAATATTCCATTATTTTTTTTGTTATATACCTACCCCCTTATTGATTGTATATTTTCATTATATTGACCTCTTTCTATGTAAACAGCTTATTCGTTCCAATAGGCATTAAAATTCACCATATTTTGCGTGGAGTTAAATAAGGGTGGTAAATGTAAACAAAAAACTTCTTTGGGGTTATTGTAAAATCAATTCGAATTTTTTGTATTGGTATAGGTATAATACCAAATCTCCAAAGAATGGAAAATAATTCAAAAATACATAAATATATATATAAATATAGTTATACATTTTACTATCTATATTTCAATAAATTTTGAAATATTCAGACAGTAAAAGTTAAATTAATAATTTTGTATATCGAAATTTTTAAAATTCCTTCTAGAAAACAATTATAAAATATTTATTGAATTTGATTATACTATACCAAAAAAATATATTAAATATTAATTACAGATTAAATAGGGAATTCAAATTTGTTATATTGTTTATAGACTATGTTGGGATATTAAAAAAGTTATAAAATTATCCAAGTTTTTCTATGATTTTGCTTGAATTAACCCCAATAATCAACCGAAAATTTATAAATTTAAAAAAGTGGTTATTGAAAACTGACGTCAACTGTTAATTCCATTTATATTATAAAAACAAAATAAAAAAAAATTTGTAATATTTTCCTTATGCTGTTCAAAAAAAGGGTTAGAAAAAAAACATAATTTTTTTCTTTGCTCTTACTATACTTAACTTTATAAATAACTTTTGTAAAAAGGTCCAACTCTTTTAAGCGTGAATATAGCAATAATTTTTCCAGGAAATTGTTCCTAATTCAGTTTGCTTGAGAGTGTGATAATAATTATGTCAATAAGGCGCAGCATATTTAAATAGTTCAAAAATAATATTTTGTTTTAAATTTATACTTTATACATAAGTTCCTGACCCAAACATGAAACTTTAGTCTTTTTATCGAGTATAATTACAGATTATTATTATAAGTTTAAAAAAAAATATGGAATACAAGAGTTCTTGCTGTTTTATGAAGTCTTTTACATAGTAATTGTTGTATTTATTTAATACGGTTTAATTGTGATATCCGAAATTGTTGATATGTCCAATTATAATACAAGTTTCCTAAATTTTTTGACATACCAAAGTTGCAGGAATATTTAATAACATATAAATATAAAACTGACATTAATAAAAAATCATTGTGAACCAGTTTGCGAACGTCTTTATCAATAAAATTTATTAATTCTGACCTAGGTAGAATTTCGAAATACCTAACTGGTTCATTTATATTTTGAATCAAAATATATTTTAGTTATAATATTGAATCGTCACTACTGTCCACTTCCACTACTCGAATTTTTATAATAACCATAAAATTAACCCAACTATTCTTTTCAGTTCTTTGGTTTTTATAGAGCGATCTTCAGTGAATACAGAGTGATCTTTACATTGAGTTGAAGATTGTGACATCACAGTAATTATATTGAAAATTAATATTCGATCAATGTAGTAAAACATATTCTAATTAAAATTAATTTTATATATTCCGCGCCGTACATTTTGATATATATATGTATACAAATGTATAATAAATAATAAATTTATTATTACCGAAGATAATCGTAGCGTCATAAATCAGTTTTATTTAGAGTTAGTTGTAAAGCTATTTTATTCTAACAACTAAACTCTTTCTTTTTAAAAATAAAACATAATTCTATTAAAATCTACATTTAGATTATTTACGCAGGTGGTTTTATGATTGTTATGTCACAATCAAAAGGGAATTTTTTAATACTTTATTTCTTTTGTTTTTCGCAAAATTTACAAGATACTTTTAGTAGAATTTTTACAAAATAATATCAACCAAAATTTCGAACTTTTAAATACTATACGAAAAGATGCTAATTTACGTATAGATTTCTTCATATTTTCTTTGTGATCCATCTTAGATTTCCCACATATTTCAGTTTAGAAAAAAATAGAAATTTTCAACAAAATTGAAACAAAGATAAAATATGTGATTATTCTGAGAAAACCACAATCTTTGCTACTTTAGACTTTAGAGTGTAAGTTACAAGATTCTAGAAAAAGAGGAGGGGTAAAATTTGAGATTGTTCCGAAAAAAAACCTAAGATTTGCTACTAAATGGGGCAAGGAGATATTTTTTCATATTTCCATTCTTGACATCATCTACACAATATCTAAGGAACAAAAAAATCTACAACAACTAAACTATACCGTCTCCGTATACTCTATATACTCTAAAACTAGTGGCAGTATTGTTCAAAATGGCATTTTTTAACCCCCTCATAGTGTGACTTGCGCTTGAAATTATCATCAATATTTGAAAAGTCTTCCTACTGTTTCTAATCGATTTCAAAAAATCGACTTTATGGACTACAAATCCCGAACAGCTGACATATCGAAATCGGGACATTGAAACCCTTTCTACAATTTTTTCTTTTCGTTTTTTTTTTTGTGAATTGAATTCTTCTATGTCTACGAAAACTAAAAAACTCTAAGAAAAATAAAAATCGAATTTTCGACCCTACTACACATAGCTTCATATTACTAAGATATGAACCAAAAAAAAGTTTTGTTACCAAAAATAAAAAAAAATGATTATTTTAAAAATGAAAAAAAAAAAAGTCCTTTCAAATAAAAAAAAAGAAAACTTTTTGTTAAAACATAAACCTTTTTATTATTCCATTTATTTTATTTATCCCTCTTTTTTTTATAAATTTCAAATATGATCTGATTTTGATTGATTTATTGAATTTATAGGTTTAATGGCCATGAATAAAAGTATTCTTTTATATTTCACTTAAATTTTCGTTAATTTTAAATTGAATTTGTGTACTTTTTTTAGCTTGGAGGAATAAAATTAAGTTGATATTAATTATTGTTGTATAAATAGTAATTGTATTTTATATATATGTATATATATATATATAAATATTTCAATAATAATTACATAAAATTAAAAGGAGCATAAACTTTCTATTTCATTAACAAGAATTTTAAATCATTAACAATAATTTGTCTTAATCAATTTGACATGGGATACAAATTATTATTGAATATTGTTTATTTTTTTAATTGTGACATGCAACCACAGATTCAAAATATTTTAAAATTAATCAAAAATTTCATTATATTAATGACATTTATAATCGAAAATAAACTAATAATCGGTAATTTTAAATTATAAAATTAATTAAATATAATAATTTATCAGTTTTAATACTTTGAAGGTGTTCTTATTTAAATTTACTGGATTTATTAAATACATTATATTTTTAATGGTGGTTTTTATTATAAAATATTTTCGATTTATCGGTTTATTTAACATATTTTCTTTCACTTTACAAGCCCCTGAGTTCTTGTGTTTCAGTTCTTTACATTTTAAGATATCAAACAAATTTGGTAGTATTGTGTAGTGGAATAGTTTTGTAAATACAATTCAGGTATGATTTGTTCTCCTTGAGATACAACATTGTTCTATGATTATCATAAGGTTTGATGATATGCTAAATTGTTTTAATTCATTAAATTTAGTTTAATTTATAGATAATACTAATAATTTATATGACGGATATAAATTCAATATTAATGAGAACTTAGCTTTAAGATCTGTCAATCTGGCGATTATCTGTCAAAACTTGTTACACTACGATACGAAAGTATTCACGTGGATCGTAGTTAAAAATATACTCTACGTAAATAATACGTTTATACACCACTATTAAACACCACGTAATAATTATATTTTTAAATTATATTATCACTTAAATGTGTAACAATAATTTTTGTAACTTTTTCATTTTGAATAAACTCTTTAAAAAGTCACAGCCAGAATTCAGAATAATTAAATTTAGTATTCGATTAGTAACAATATATATTTTTTTAAAAATAAGAAAGTACTTAAGTAAATAATTCTCTTTAATTTTTATAATAGTGATTCGTCAACCTTAAACATTGAAAAATAAGGGATGATAATTTTTTTGACATTTTCATTGAACTAATAAGAAGAATTTTACAATTGATTTTGAATGCGGGTATACGAAATTTATGTTTTTCTCTAATTTTTTGATATTACATATCACATTTTTTCGCTATATACTTACAAGTATTTTTTCCGGTGATAATTATCCTTAAAGTGTTGTTAATTTAAAGCAACTGACATAATGTACTAGACAGACTAGAGTGACAAGTGTGATGTATATAAATATATTTTTCTTATATATAATTTTACGATATATTTAACAATATATAGAATAATTCCTTGTATACGGAAAATATTTTATTCAATTTCATAATTAAAAAATTTTTTGTGTTCCGGAGTTCATTCCATCCCTTTCGTTGTTAAATATATCTTTCCAAAAAAAAAATGGTTATTGAGTTTTTTTACTCAATATGCTTCCGTTCTATGTTTGAATTTTTAACTTAAAGTTACAAAATTTAATAAAACTTTTCCCTAGTAATAAAGGCAACAGTTTATTAAAGAAATAGGTACCTTTTTATTAACAGAAAAAAATTCTTTCTAAACATTCTTTCAAACATTCTTTCCAATTCTTTAATTAATACAATATTGTCTTTAGTTTCATTGCTGATGATTGGTTGATAAAAAAACAAATTTCCACTTCTGTTCCCGATAAATAAATTATATTTAAACACTAAATTACATACTTAATTAATTAATTGATACATTCAACAGAAGATAATTGAGTCTATTAAAATAGCAATCGATTAGTTAGTAATAAATTTATCTATTAAAAATATTTTCATTTTTCATAATTATTAAAAAGTGCTAATACCTTAACAATGTCGCAAGTGTGAGCTAATCATTATTATCTATCTATAATATTTTTGATGAATATTTTTGACCATATCAAATTTAATATACAACGCCATATAAAGCCAGGCCTATCTATTTATAAAGCCGGGCGCTATATAGGCTGAATTTTGAACTACTCTGAGGGATTGGAAAAGTGTAATCAATTTTCAGAAGTGATATCAAAAATAATTTTGATTTAATATATAAATTAAATTGATTGAAATTTTCATCCTTTATTATAACATTTTTATAAGTTAAGTTAATTTAGTTCCGGTTTTCAAGCCAAAAATTAAAAATTTCAAAGTTTCATCTTATTTTATTTTAACAATTTATTTAGGAGATTAATTTTTTTATAATCTTAAAATGAAAATGAAACTAGAATAACTAAAATATTATATAATTATTAAATATATTTTATTATTATTTCTTTTATGGTTGCATATTAGACCAAAATGCAATATATTCGCTAACAGATTTACGACGACATAACCTAATTTCATTATCACCGCGATTTATTTGCAATTTATTAATATCGATATATGATTTTGAATTTGTAATTTCATTTAAATTACTATTTTGATTATAATTAATTGAATGCGAATTTATTGATTTTTTCTTTAACGTTGAAATATCCAAATTGCTAGTCATAATTTTTTTCTCAATTTTATCACTGCTGATGCAGCAATTTCCGGCTGCAATTTTTTTGTTGTATTTGCATAAAGGTGGCTTGCTGGAAATAATATTAATTTTACAACTACTACTAGTACTACTGCCTATATTCATATTCATATTATTATTATTATTGAATTTGTTTTTATCGTGTAACTGATTGATTGGCAATTTACGATTACATTTTCCATCAATGATTCTTTCACCACCATCACTACACTGAATTTCTTTACACCAGTTATTGGCATCATTTATTAGTGATGGTACATAGTGATTTCTATAGTTGCTTACATAATTTAATTTCGTTGACGTTGATGGATTTATGGTTACTGTTGTTGGTTTATTAACATCTACGTTTACAATGTCATCGAAGTTGTTGTTTCTATCCATTACCTGATCATCATATTCCGTATTTAGTTTATTTTTTAGTAGTTTTTCCATTTTTTCATTTTCTAATTCAATAGCTGACGATATTAACGATGTAGATGGTAAATTCAAATCTTGTTGATGGTCGTCGTTATTAAATTGTTCAAAATTTATTAAATTTTCATGTCGTTTAAAAGTTTGAGTAGATGATTTTTCTACCACAACTTTACTAAATTCACTATCACAATTACAATTTGAATTGATGTCATCATTAATTTTGATTTGTTTCTTTTCAAAATTCTTTATACTTTTAGTATCGAATTTGTCAATATCATTGACAGGTTTTATTTGTAAATCCTTTTCATCACAATCTAACGATTGCCGAATTTCTAATGTTGTTAATTTACAATTTAAATGGTCTTTAGAACCTCTTGTTATTATTTTATCTTCATAATGTATAATGGAATTTTCTTTTAAGATATCTGGAAGTCCTTCCATTGTCGGTGTTGTTGGTAATATATTTATTTTGATATCATTCGTTTCATCAATTTTTTTTTTAATTATTTCTGTTTCTTGAATAGAGTTTTCTGGCAATTTCTCTGGAGTTTTGGGTATAACATTTCTTTTAAATTCATCCCGGTAATAATCATTTATCATCGAGAACATACATTTTGAATACCAATAAACTACACCCATTAATAGAGCACCTTGAGCTAAAGAACCAATCATTATTATAATTTTTATTTATTTTCTAATTTGAATTATTTTTTAGAATTTATGTAGTTTTAAAATGAAGTTTAACGTTTAATATTCAGCTGAAAAATATTCTTGAATCCATCGGTATATTTCTTTCATACTAGGCCATGCCATTGTAATAATCACAACAATTGAATTTGCAACTACAAATAATTTCATCATACCAATTCCTGTTTTGGATTCCCATAATTGAAAAATAAAAGTAAAAAAGAAAATTAAATCAATTTGACTTATATATTGAAGAAAATGTATATGTACATAGAAAATATGAATCAGAATTATTATTCAATAATTTTCGTGAATTACTTTTAATTTAATTGTAATTTTATATTGAATAACAGAAATATTTTGTGTAAAGTCCAACTTTTTAATATTATTTTCAGTTTTATGATCAATATTTGTGAGCTTTACTTTAAAATTAACCAGATTTAATTACATTTATCTTCTCCCCAGCTCGGAATATCGTGAAAAAATAAATATATGTCGCATATAATTCTCAAATGTTATAGCCTGTAAGTATTTAAATTTGAACCCACGCATGAAGAACTAAATCCTTAAACTGAGGTGAATGTAATTTGGCGACTACATATTTAAAGAGTTTATAATATCGCAACTCGATGTTAACGATCTGATTTAGTACAACCTGCAACCTCTGAAAATTCTGCACAATGTGTTTATTCTGACACCTATTGCGAACAGGATATCGCATTTACGCTTACAGTAGTCATAAAGCAAATTAGAAATTATCGCAATACTCTTGTTGGGATTAGATATATAATAATTAAGAAAAATAACCGTGAAAATTTTAAATATTCTATATAAACTTGAAACTCAGCTGTTTAGGTTTAGAGCGATAAGCAAAAAATATCTGAATAAAATATGCAGCCCGAGCCCAGTTGGCTTTTCAAAGCTGAACTATTATAGTGAAGAAATTTTTGTCAGACAAAAATTTACTGTCCACTCACTTATTTCATAATTTTTTAAATTTCAAATCAGTTTTAATGTCAAGGACATTATGGACATACGAAAACTATAGAAATAGTTGACGTTGCTCGACTAAAAAGTTAAATAATTAATTAAATTAAATAATTCTGAAGAACCAAATATATGGAAAATTTTGTCATAAAATATGACTAAAGGGTCAATCCCACCAAAAACAGAAACAGAAACTTTTTTTTGTTTTTTTACTTTTCTGTTCAAGTTTTAACATTGCACACCCACCAAAAACCGAAACAGAAACAGAAAACTATCTTTTTTGACAACCAAAACAGCAAATTTTTATCATAATGTCATGGCTGCAAACGAAATTTGATAGAATTGTGCGTCTGCAAACTTCTGCAAACAGAAATTGAAACTTTGAAAAAAAAAGTTTCATTTTCTGTCCGATAAATTGAAAAACAGAAAAATGAAAAATTCGAATTCTGGAACAGAAAAAATATAAAATCGTTTTTTTATAAAAATAAAGCGATTTCAAGCAATAAAAATAAATTAGACAAATATTGTTTGTTATTTTATATTATTTTACAAATATTTTTAGCTGAAAAACCCTGTAAATTGGAAAATATCGTAAGTTTAAAAAATAAAAAAAAAAAAGTTTCTGTTTCTGTTTTTGGTGGGATTGACCCTTAAAAATCCGAGGATTTTTTATAAAGTTTTACATAATTTATTTGTAATGTAACCTTCAACTTTCTGGATAAAATCTAATAAAATTTCTGATTCACTTAGCATAATAAATTTTCTTCTAAAATATTATACAAATATGAAAAACTTTTTCAATACCTTCATTAGAGCGTAAATAATGACCAAATCCTGAATTGCAATCAATATCATTACCGATAATTGTATCTTCTTTAAGTTTTATAGTTGGTTCCGTTGTTTTTTCCTTTTGTTTTACACTTTTCTTATTACCAGCACTTGAAGATATATTTAATGATGATTTTTTATGATGCTTTGGCATTTTTTTTTTTATTTAATTGAATTTGTTTTTGTTTTTTTTTTAGATTAAAATAAATCAATTATTCGTTTTTTAACATTAATTTTTTAATTGAATTTATCCGTTTCATTTTTGAACTTACGACAACTATTCAATATCCCCAATAATATTAAAAATAGTTTTTATTATAAATGTTCTTTTATATATAATCAATGAAATGCAAAAATAAATTTAATTAATTTCAAATTTTCATAAAATCCAATTTTCAACTAAATAGAATTTTCTTATTGTTTTCAAATAATTTTTCAATTTATAATTTTCTATATTATAATTTTATAGAATTTTTTAAATTAGTTTTTACATTTTGTGTAATTAAATTTATATAAATATTAATTTTATAAATTGATGTAAAAGAATTTTCTTTATTCCATAGTTCGAAATATATTTAGTTTTTATGGCTAGTTGAATGAATATGAACTGAACGAATTTTTCGTGAAATGAATACTGAACGTTGGTGAATCAATAGAAATTAGATTTTATATGTTTTCCTTCTTATTTTTGTTTTGTATATTATTTTGCTATTACATTTTTGCTTTTAAATATTTTATAGATAGATTTATCTTTAAACATTTTGGAAAATATGTTCTTATTGAATTTAAAGTTTCCAGCTATTGAATTTAAAGTTTCTTCAGAATTATACTTCTGTGTAAATTGGTGTTTGAAATGTAAATAATATAAATAAAAATTATTCAAAAAAAAAATGTATAAATGAAAATGTTATAAAAATATTAGAAACCAAGTAGTTTTACAAAAATTACAACTGGATGTGAGATGATCGAGTACTTTATGTCTCATTATTGTACTTATCTCGTACACTTGAGCAATACAAATACGGTTTCTCCTTCATGAACGAACTGTGCTAGACCCTGGAGTTCTGGATTGACAACAGATTTTAAGAATCGGGTAAAGCAAAGGCATGACTATTAATACAAATACATGGCTTTCAAACGTAACAAATAAAATTGTAGAGTTTTAAGAGGTAAAATTAGCCTATATCCGGTCAGTTTGCGCTTTCTGTATACATCTATCCAACCAAATAGTTTTTCACTTACAATATTATTATAGTTATATAAAAGCTTCATAAAAAAGTGATTTTTATTGTATATTATTATCAAACTTCTTACTTTTACAATCTGCTACTGCTACTAAACAATTCAATAGTATAGAATTGGCATTATCATTTATTACTAAATAATTCTTTTAATATAATTTAAGGACATTAAACTGTAAAGAAATTACATCAATATTTGCATTATAAATTATTGATTATATTGGTATAAAAGTACAATAAGTCTAGATATATGTAATTGGATTGGTGTCACAGCGCAGAATATTTTACTTACAAATATATTTAACCTTGGACACAGCTTTTACATTACGTACGTTCTAGAAAAGTTCATTTAATTGGAGCAGACTTAATATGAAAAGTTGAAAATATGTCAACATTGTTTCGGTTAGTTTTGGTTAGTATTGAATATTTTTTATAAATCAGAAAGCAACAATATTTACATTACAACTTTATGTAATAAATTTGAATATGTTTATGTATAGGAAAAGCAAAAATTCACGCGCCAATCAATGCCAATTTATTAGGTTAATACTAATATACCATAAAATATAGTTCAGCTTTTTAAAATTATGAGTTTTAAGATGATTAGTAAGATAAAAGTTTAACAAAAGTACAACAATTAAAATTTAATTCAGTTATTTATTCACAAAACATTAATCGATAAACAGTTTTCATAATGTAACATAAAATAAAATAATAAAATCTTACAATTTGCAAAAACGTTACAATTTGCAACTGCATGAATCTAAAATTTATAATTTTGTTAATTCATAATTAAACATTTAATTAATAAATTATTAAAAAATGTTAATATTAATATATTGATATTTGTCAATATAATAAATAAACAAACCATTTCTGATTAAATATTATTTCCGTATGCTTGGTAAGAGATCCAAAGTTTTATGTATAAAGCATAAACTTTACAAATTTAAATATGTAAAGTAAAACATATGAGAAGGTTTCTTAGTTAATTGAAAGGGGAAAAGTTATAGGCTGCATGAAACACACTCAAAGATTAGGCAATTATTCGGCCCGCATGAAAGTATTCCTTTATATAAACAGAACCAACAATATGTATGTACCCCATTGTACATTGTATCCCAGGAATTATTAACCAAGGTTATCCAATATTCCTCTATCATGATACCGAAATTCCTTCTATTTAGAGGCAGTAGTTAGCCTTGTGTTATTAATAAAGAGTATCTTAATATTATAATTATTGAATATATTAGGGATCTTCACAATATTTACAAGGGACTTGCTTCGTCGCTTATGACAGCCCTAATATTCTCAACAAAATAATGTTTAGAATAAAATGTTCTTTTAATAAGTTCAAAAGATGTCAACATTTTCAACTTATCAAAAGAATAAGTTGTAGCGATATTGTCTAAACGCTAAACAAAATCTAATACTAAGAGAGGCCTCAAAAAACCTGAAAAGACCTTAATTTCCATATTTTTGTACCAATTTTGAAGCAAAAAAAAGTTCCAATTATAAATATATTAATTTCAGCAGAATAACTACAAAATACAAAATATATAGCCGGCATAAGGAAACCATATGTTAACGAAATGTTAATCTCATACATGTACATAAACACCAGTTTATAAGTTTTGATAGTATGTATAAGAAGTTTTACTTTTACTTTATTTCTGTGTATGGTAAAAAAAACATTAAACATTGAAAAACAAAACTGAATAACAAAATCACTCATTTTATATCAGATATATTTCTAATAATAATAATAATAGAAAAGATCTATTTTATCATTAATATATTAAATTACATACCTTTTTTTAAAATTTCCAAATTATAAATTCAAAATAAAATATTTTGGTCGATTGCTTTGCCAGTCCAAACCAGGTCAGATTTTAAATAAAAGAAAACTTAATGAATTAGCACAAAGCACATTATTAATATTAATTTTTTGCTAAATGAAACTAAATTATTAGTTAAGCCATAACAAAAAGAACAACAGCATAAATAATGCAACATAAATAAATTTTCACTTTTATATATAAATGTAAGTCTACCATAAAAATATAAACAAATATTTATGTTGTATTTATGTTGTATTGATCACATTCACAATTCTCACTATCAGCACTGATACCTGCTGAACAATTTTATACTATATATTTTATACTATATAACAGGTAGAAGATACACAACTACATAAACATTTTTTTAAAAACAAATACACAAACAAAAATTCCATAATATTCACGATAGATATTTGCATTAGTATTAAGCAATTTGAAAATTATAAACAATTATTTTTGTAATCGGTTTTTAACATATTTAAATTAATAAATTCGTAAATTAAATTATTATAATAAAATCTAAATTAATATTTTTTTTAACTTTTAATATTTATTTCACTTAAATTGAAATTATATTCGTAATGATTTCGACTTATAAAATGAATTCCTACTGTATAGAAAGAAATACAACAAGATCGCGATCGTGCAAACTGGAACTGAAATTCAAAATGTGAAAAATATTTGTAGTAGTGCAATAGTGGTGGTGTTTTACTGTCAAAAAAAAGGGAAATTTTTTGTTGGCGGGATTATAAATATAAATATATTCGGATTGATTGTGGTGAGAATGAGAATTAATTGGCAGAAGAGTATTTTAAAATTTAAAGTTGAAATTATAAACAATTTATCAGTTTATTATCCAAAATATTTTACAGACATTAGAAATAATTGAATTATTCAAATCACTTCACATTATAATTAACGATGAAAATTATTGTTATCCATTTAATATTTTAATAATAATTATGGTTATTTTAAATAAAATTCATATATCTGCGTTTTTATATTTGTTCTGCAACTACTATTTTTATCTAGAGACACAATATTTAAACTTATTAAATTATGTGATACACGGATACACCATTAAAAGAGAATTTATATATTATATATTTTGTATTAAGCATAACTATTATTAATAGTTTTACTCATTTTGTTAAAAAACTTTTATGAACATTATATAAATTACATAAAAACTAAACCAAAGCAAAAACAATATATAGGAACAGATCAAAACTTATATAAAACTTTTTGTATGGATGCAAATTTGCAGATAAAATACCACAAGAATATATCTTTTTTTTTCAAAAACCACATACTTCCATAAAATCAAAATGTAAGTACTTTCTGGTTATATTCAATTATGTGTATTGGAAAAACCTTTATCACGTCGATGACAGCCTAATTTATTTATTTTATTTTTCATACAAATAGTATAGCTTTACTTAATGGAACCGAATTGTTTGTCTTCGAATTTTGTACTCTTATAATAATAATGGTGAATATGTATACAATGAGTGATTCTTGTCCAGACAGCGATACATCAATATGACGACACCCACTTTAGGAAACACTGCAATGGAATTGGATAAAAAACTGGATGATTTAGAGATCAAGATATAACAATAACAAGAAAATTTATGGAATTATTTTCTATAACTTCAGTACATTGCAGTCCAGAACAGAATAAAAACACATAGTTATAATATAGATCATGATTTGCTGCTAAAGTTTACTTCGTACACTTATGTACCGACCATAGCAGAAATTTCCTTCCGTCGAAAAAACTCCTTTCCTTTTTTGACATGTATGTTTTGTATGGAGTTTTTTGCGTTGTATGGTGTCTAAAAAAAGAAATGTATACCTGATTTCTTTTTTCTGTATGCAGTAGTGAGCTTTGAAAAATCAGACATTTTACACTTTAAATTGTAAAACTAAATAAATAAATAAAATATTAATAAAAATGGAATCGGACACAAATAGTTTTGTAATAGCCTCTTATAACAGAGACATTTATTATGATATTTGTGCAAACAAAGTGAAATTATTTTTAAAAATGACGTTGTCAGAAAAAGCCACGATGCTTCCGGCATCTGTTGTGATCTCAAAAAAGCCATGCGACTTCTCATTATAGATGGCGCTTATCAAAATTTATATGAAAAGGAAATTTCCAAAACTTATGGTGGTGTGTGTAAATTTCTGCTCTGGTCACAGCATTATAGTATAAAAATAAATGTATATACATATATGAGTTTTTGCTTGCTGGATGGTTGGGTAGAATATTGTATAACTTTTAACTATATTCACAGAAGGCTGCCAACACTAAGTAAATTATGAACGAAAGAAAATATATTAAAAGAGAAAATTAAAACAGGTTTTTTGTATACATATATTGAAATTAAGAAGCGACACCTTTCGACAAACATTTTAAACTTACCTTATTTGAAAATTTCCTATAAAGGTACCATTTTTAAAACGATCTCAGATTTTCATTACAAATTATTGTGTGAACTTTTTTCTTAAAAGCATATTTTGAATACACAGAAAATAAAAGTAAAAATAAATGGTTTCTATTATAAGTCACATAATTTGTATGACTTCTATAGAAGACGTACAAATCTTGATTCATCCAGTATTCAATTAAATTAAAAGTTATATGCAAAGTATATTTTGTCAAATTACAATTTCTATTATTCTTCACAATTATTCTTCACATGTTAATAAGTGCCTTTAATAAGGCTCGAGGATATTCTAAATTATAATTATCAATTTGCTCACATTAAAGCCATGATTTTGCTCACATTAAAGCCAAGCTATAAAATTTTAAAATTGTGGTATAAATTATAAAAAAATTGATTTCAATAAAGTTATATTTTGATAGAGTAACTTTGGTAAATATAATAATTAAAAACAAAAAACAATCTTTACAACAATTTTCCATTATTGATAATTTTAGATAAGTTTAGAAAGTAATAATTAAGGGATTCCAAAGAATAGTTGCAAAACAAAATTCACTAAATTTGTAACTAATTTTATTTAGAAGTAATTAATTTATATGTAAGGAATATTAGAAATTATATTAGACGAACCAATAAAATGTGATCAATGTGTTTCTCATCATGCATCATTAAAAATTGATATTTTAATTATAATGTTAGTAATTGAATATAAAATTAAAAGGACTATAAATTTATAGGATAAATTTATACATTTATGAATATATTAGGAACAAAATAATGTAAACTGACTTAATAGTATTTAAGTGATTATACTTAAAATAACCCATATCAAAAATAAGAAACTAGAATAATCAAAAAGAATTAAATTCTGAGATTCCATTAATTGGAATCTTAAACTCAATTTCGCCCTCGTAATTTTATTGAGATGTAATATACAAGATAATTATAAATAAATGCTTCGAAGGAATAGGAAAAATGTTCTGGATACTATGGTCGACTTGCTTACATGGTACTGGAAAATTAAAAAATATCTACACAGACTTGAACTAAGATGATACGACGGAACCATAGTACACATACTATGTGAATGCGAGGCCCTAGCGAGAAAATTCTTACGACACATCGGTAGTTTTTAATTATACACCCTAAGAATCCACGTCATTCAAGCTGATGTACTGTTTTATCGATAGTATGGGTCTGGACAGTGACGCATAATTAGGAAAGCGAAGTAGTAAGCTAGTATTGGGTCCTTCCTGGTAAAATCCAAAATAACTAATTAACTTAGGATAGGATTGCATAGAATTAGATACTAAATTATTACTATAGTAAATAAAATATATCCTTTTTAATATTCACTGTTCAATTATATTCCTCATATTTTCCTAGGTTCATTTCCTGATCATTAACATTATACATAATATAAATTCATTGTTTACTATATTTTCTGTATTTCCTTTAAAATTTATAGAAAAAAAATTTTTTTTTTACATAATTAAAGAAATATTGTAATAATTTGTTAAATTCCCGTGTACTTAAATAATTGCAAGTAGTAATATATCGAAATAATTTCTAAATAGTATAGTTTATAGTACAACAATGTAAAATTTCATTTAATGTTTTTTCTTGTTTTATAAAAATCATAGAATAAATTAAGCTCATGAGAAAACAGCTCAATTTGTATAATAAAAAAGCAATTCATATGAATAGCTGCCATGCCACCACATGCGAAAAATACAAAGCGAGACATTATTTTTGGTTCACACATTTTATATATTTAATTTAAAAATTTTGTGATTTTTTTATTTTCATAAAAAAAAAAAATTTATTGTTTTCAATTTCTAATTCACTAGCATAAATAACATAATAAAAATGTTGATAAGATAGTAAGTAACATATAGTATGACGAAATATGTAATTATAATGAAAAATTGCATCATAATTTGTCATGACGGAAATTTAGCTATTAATATGAGAATATTTTTATTTAATTTTTAGATTTCAATTTTAAATATAAATAAAATACAGAATTTTTATTTTAACTACTACGGTATTTCCAAATATTACAATTACAAATTTACAGAAATTTATGTAAATATTTGCTATAGATATAAAACATTATTTTAAAAAACTATATAATTTTAGACAATATCAAATAAGTGCTAATTATCTTATAATAAATTGATTATACAATGTTAAAACTACAGTCTAAAATTTTAAATTTCATAAGAAATCTTACTATATTTTTACTACTTACAATCAAAATACTAAATATATAGAACAACTATAGATACAAATTATGTATATCATTTCAATCAAAATTACATAATTGATATATAAAAGAATATTTGAAAATTATTTACATAATAAATAATTAGGAGTGTCAGTTTATGCCCAATTACTAAATTACTAAAATTTATAAAATCTTATTTTAATTTTCTTCTCCCAAAATTTGAACACTCCTAACTGGTTTCCTATAAATTATATTCGGTGGTTTCGTTGTAATATTTGATTCAGAATCTGCATCACCAGGAGATTGATTATGTTTGGATGATGATGGCGATGATGTAATTGATCCTTGGGGTTCTGATTGTAATGCCAACATTAACATTCGATATAATAATTCTTCTCTAACATCTGGTGGCAAATAATTTCCAACTTGTTGTGATTGCGGTGCTGATGGTGAATATTCGTCACGAGATTGTGGTCCAAAATATCTTGGATGATTATTGTATTGTTTTTTGCGTGGCATTAATCGTTGTAATTCATAGTCCATTGGATTTAATTCAGCTTGTGGTATAGGATTTTGTGCTTGATACATATTTTCTGTTGTTGGATAATATGGTGGTGGCGGTTGTTGTCTATATGATGATCGTAAATCATATGGATTGTAAATAGGTGGAGGTAATGGTCGTGAATATTGTTGTGATTGTTGATAACCGTTGTAGTATGGATCATATGGTAAATAAGGATTAGATCTTTGTAAGTATTGATGTCTTACAACTAATAAATGTAACAACCTTTCGAAATCTCTTGTAGTTAACGGACGTTCTTGTTCTGGATATCCGTTATTGCCAATAGGATTATCATAATATGGTGGAACATATCCACCTTGATTATCTCTATATGGATATGGTGGTGGTGACGACTGAGCATAATATCCAGGTAATCGTTCTTGTTGTTGATTAGGATAATAGCCAGATGAAGGAATATTGGGAGGATTTCTATTGTAAATTGGTTGTTGCTGAGGTACACGAATTGATATTGGATCTTGTTCAGCAATTTGTTCTGCTTTTGATGGTATTGGTGTTGTTTCTCTTAAATATTGTTCATTTTCATTGATTTGTTGGGGAATTGGAAGACGAATTAATTGTGGCATATTAGTTCTATGTGGATGTATACGTACAAACTGAGGAATGCGTTGTTCAGATTTTCTCAATACACGACTTTCTAGATCTGCTTTCTGTTGAATCATTCGATTTGGTGGTATTTGATCTTGAATTGGACTTTGAGTTAAATAAGCATGTTCAGATGTTGATTCTGTGGTCGGTTCATCAGCTGAATCCATGATTTTCTTTTGTGCTGATCTAATATAATATTTTTCACTATTATCAGAATGTCCATTTAATGAATTTTGAATTTGTAAAGCTCGTTGTCTTGCTTTCAATACTAATGTGGGGATTTTTGGATTATTTGTAGTTGAATATAAAGGTCGTGTTGCACTAGTCAATGATCCATCACCTTGACTAACATACGAATCCGATTGTAATTCTCTTCGTAATGCATTACCAGCACGTAAAATAATTTTTTCTTCGTCCTTTTCATCAATATCTTCAACAACTGGTTTTGTTGTCGATGATGATGCTATATCTCGGTTAGATGATATCTGAACTTGGGAATGATGATTATTTATTTCGAGTTTATCTGGCCGATTTATTTGTTGTTCTGAGGTCTGTCTTAAATTTGTGCCCGGTAGAGGCGTTGGACGTATATTTATATATGGTTTTGGTGTTGGAACAGATGTTGCATATACAACAGTTGTAGTAGGGTCACCATTACGTAATTGTTTTGTCGTTGACGACGGTACATATTCTCGATATGATGGTTTTTCAGTTGAACTACTGCCACCTAATGGTGATGCAGACACTACACGAAAACGTCTTGGTATAGCTTGTACTACAGTGCCACGTGTTGGTGATACTGCTGTTGTTGACGAATAAACTGGCCGACGAGTAGTCGAACTTGTTACTAAAGTTCTATTAAATCGTACAGGTGGTGGAGGACGTCCTTGTTGATTTTCTTCTTCTGATGATGATGTTTCTGTATTTTTCAAACCGGTACCATTATTTGCAGTATACGAGACTCTTTTAATTTCACCATTTAAATCAATATAACCAAAAGTACCTTTAACATTACCCAAAACATCACGACTTTCAATTTTAAATGTACCATCTTCAGCCTCATATCCAACAGTATAACTACCATCTGTATTAACTTTTTGTATTTGTTTAATTATTTCAACTTTACCATCTTTAGTTTCTGATTTTTGTAAATCATCATCTGATGATATTTTTTCTATACCACTATCCTCAATTGATGATTCCATTAAAGATTTTGCTGGTTCTATTATATGTTCTGATGATGATGTAGTAGCTGCTACTAAAATTGCATGTAATCCAATTGTACAAATCGCTATTAATATTACACATCCTGTTGATATCTGTAATATTAATACAAACACCTAATATTTATTATATTTTCTGTTTCAGTTTCTTAATTTATAAAAAAAAAAAAAAAAATGATTGACAAATATTTTCGTTAACGCATAGTTTCATCATTTTAATATTAATTCTATATATATTTATATACGCACAACTATGATAATAAATAAAAAAAATTTTAAATTCAGGAAATCTTTTAATAATACATACTGTGAAAATTAATAATATAACGTATAAAAAGAAAATTTTAATTTAAAAATTTCCAATGAACAATCACTATAATCATATAAACATAATTTCTATATAATGTCACCAAAATAAAAATTATATTTAATTAGCCAACCAGAACCACTAAATAATAAAAATTAAATTTTTGTAATCTTATTTTTATTATATACCTTACGATGAGAATTACTATGTCCCATCTTTTTATTTTGAAATTCGTATCAATATTAATTTAAAAAAAAAAATGTATATTTATATTTTTTTATTTTATTAATTTAATTACAAATATATGATATATAAATTAAAACAAAAAATTGAAATCAGAATTTTGGTAATTATATAACCCAAAATTTACATTTAAACCAAAAAAATTGAAACACGTCTACTAGGTACAAATATGAAATTGAAATAACCATAAAATATGTCTTAACTACTTACTATATAGTACAATCCCCCAACATAATAATCATAATATCCACACTACTTAAGTAAAATAAAAAAAATTTCTTAGTTTTATTGTTTTATTCGCACCCGCACTATATAAATTTTAAAAAATAATTTCTGCAAATCTATACCTAAAAACTTTATTTCATTGTAATAGTTTCAAGGGATGTTAAAAACTTATGTTAAAAATATTGCAAACAATAAAACGAACTATAAATAACTAAAAAAAAAATTTATAAGTTCAAAATATTATTTTTCATATTGATGACCTTGCCATAAAACTCTCATACAAGAAACTCAAATGCATTTTGCACTCGAAACATTTTACCATTTCTATATACCAATCATAAGGTAAATATGTGGTTAGTTAACATCCACCGTGGGAATACCCTTATTGTTTCATTTCATATTAATATTTTTATATAGTAAATTAAATTTACATTTTTCATATAGACTTAATTTTTTATTGTTAAAGACTATCAAAAAAATAGAAAAACAAATCTTAGGGAAAATCGACCAAAAATTTGTGATTATTTTTTCAAAAGTTAAATATGTAATTTTTTTTTGGTAAATAATGTTAAGTGTTGTATTTTGATGTGCTGAAATAACCAGGAAAATTGAAAGAAATTTTAACACTTCCATTTTTTTTAATATATTAACATTACTACCATTAACATTAGTAATATATTAACATAATATATTAACATTACTACCACTGCCATTAAAAGTTAAATTTATACAATCTTTTTTTTTTGCTATAATTATGCGATATTCTTTATTGTTTCTGAAAATTTAAATCATTATTATGTAAGTAAATATGAAATTATTAAGTTTAAAATATTATATTCAATTATGTTTGTATGAAAACCATAAAATTAATATAATTTTAGGTTATTTTTTATTTGTAGATTTAGTTGTCAATTAGTAATTATACAAATAAAATTATATTAATGGAATGATTTAATTAAATTTCGTAATAATTTATTTGTACTATACAAATTCCAAAAAAAAAAAGATAAGGAAATTATTGTTGTTAGAAAAATTGTATCCACCACAAGGTTCCTTAATGATAATCTTTTTTTTTGAAAGATAAGATGTACTGTGAATACGGTAGCATTTAAACTTCAAATATTAAGCAAACCATTAAAATCATTAAATAATTTGAATTTATTAAAAAAATATGACAAATTTTATTTCAAAGAAAGAGAACGACAAAGAAGTCATAAACATATTTTTAATTCACTACAAATTTTGTGAACTTCTTAGGATGGTAATTAAATTAATGCTATCAGATTTTCATGTAGACATTTTGATTATTTTTGAAAGGAATTTATGTTGTATGTTTGTTTGTGCTCAAGATAGCTTTAAATGTGAAGAATTACACTGCCCTACAAAGAATAGCTCATTTAAAAAGTCTAAATAAGATTTTTTTATATATTTTCCTACTAACTACAAGTTTCTTTAGCAATAATCTAATGGCTTTTAATAATCAAACATTTGTTGCCAGCAAATAGTTTCAATCGTTAGTATTTCTTTCAGTCTTAAAACCACAATTACATATTTTAATGCAAATATTATTAATGGTAAGTACTCATTTAAAACTGAGTTGAATTAGATCAACATCGATTGCATGGTTTGGAACCAGGAACCTGTATCACAGTTCACAGTATAGCACACTATCATCAACTATAACAAATCAAATATTTAAAAATAAAAGCATTTTTTTAAAATGAAAAACAATTTTATCTTATTAAAATTAAATTTATTCCAATTTGATGAAAATTATAATTTTTCCTGAAAATTTAATCTGTAAGTTTTCATTACCAAAAAATATATTAAATATACATTAATTTTAATATTCGAAATGAACTTGAAATTATATTTTGTTATCAAAAAACACAATCGAAACATATATTTTAAATGAATTTTAGTGTGACCACTTAATCAATAATGTGAGAAAAAGTTTTTAATAAACTAATTGTTCAAATATTCAGTATTTTTATTTTTTTTAATTACCATTTCGCAACCATTATTTTAAATATGGAACAACAAATCTCACAATAATAATAATTGTATCCATCAAATCCGAAATTTAACAACGCTGACACCTTTTATGCTTTTCATTATGAGGATTGAAGTTATTGGACATAAATTTTACTAAAATTTTATTAAATGAAAACTATGTAAATTAAATATTATTATAATCAACGATATTGACCTTCACTAAGGTTTTTGGGAAAACTTTATACATAAAATATATGATAAAATACAAGGGCAATAGAAATTAAAACGAACTAAATATTAATTATGACTTTATTTTCAATATATATTTTATTTAAATAAATACGTCTTCACCGTGTTACTTCTATCTACCTACAGCATTTTGAGCCAGCCTAGATTTATCTGTTTGAAATTTAGTGTCCACAGTCCACATCCTGAGATTTCAAATTCATTACTCAACTGTTGAAATCGTCAACCGACCAAACATTTGCCATACCATCAAATTTGTTATTAAATTTGAATATGGTCGGGCGATAAATTCGGCACGCCAGTATTAGCAAATATTACATATATGTATCATAATTAATTTTTTGTTATACATAAATATTTTGCACTGAGTGAAAATATGAAAAATTAATGTGAAATATGAAATCAAAAAAGAATTTTAATTAGTAAATAATTTAGGGGTCAGCAGTTGTCATACGATTTCTATAAGGTTTTAGAAAGTAAAATCGTTTAAACCGTTTCACACAATTTAATAATAACGACACTAAAAAATAAACTAAATATATTTTGATAATATTAATTAAATTTTCTTAAAATGAATATATTTTATTATTAATACAGTGATTATGTAAGCAAATTTAATGCTGGCTTTATAATAGAAAGCATATAGGAAATTAAATGTTGACATCTCATATCCTCATTCTTTTAAAATTTAATTGTTAATTTCCGGTTCCTTGATACGCCAGGAGATAGAAATTGCACGTTTTAGTAAATATATAAAGAATATTTAAAAAATTATGGAATTATAATAAAAATAAATGTTTGATCTTTCGATATATGGTTTAACAACATTAAATGTTGATACTAATAAAATATAACAACGAAATTTTATTGAAATATTTATTTTTGTAAATTTTAAATTTTTCATAATCAATTAATTAATAAAGGATCAATATAAATATTTGATGCTATATAGAAAATAGATAGTCCAACGATTTAAATACAATAAGAAAAACGATAAAAAATATATAGAGTTCGACTTCAAAGTTTAGAGTAATATAGATTTTAATCATAGTAAAATGCGTCGTTAAACACAATTAATTAAGTATCTTAGTTGTTTGGTTGGTTCGAGCGGCGACCCGCAGGTAGAGTGTCCAGAATTTGCTACCACATATTATTAAAATATATGCAATCAAATTAATTTGAGAATGAATATAACAAGTTTTTTTGCATAATTTTAGGTAAACAAATCGAAATTTATAACATGAGAATAGTTTATGCAAAAAAATTAAAAAAACTGACAAAACAAAAACAAATTATAAACAAAAAGAAACAACATAGATCATAGACTAAAATTCACCAAGCTATACTGTTTGCTGCGACGTTCAGTTGCTAAACAACTGTATACAAATTATGAGGAACCGATAATAAATCCAACATAAGAGATTCCAATCAAACCGTTACGTTCAATTACAAACTTGATACGTAAGGAATAACAAAAAAATAAAATAAATAAAATATGTCAACATTTTCAACGTTAAGACATAGACATCAGTAACATAATCAAAATACATACTACGACAGATTACTTGAACATCCAAATCAAGTAGTGCTACAACACAACTATTAAATGCAAAATAAAAAGATTTGATCCATCAGATCTGCACAACATAGAAGAAATTGCATTGGCGAAAATTAAGCTTAATAAGTTACTGCACAGTTTGCGTATAAGTGTAAATAAATTTGAATAAAGCTTAACTGAAATAGATCTTCTCAACACTTTTAATGCTCGATTTCACATTGAGAGCTTAAGATCAAGCTTAATTAAACCGATTGTGTGGCTTAAGCCTGCAACCTGCAACTAAAGCTTACTTAGTTTCTTAATTAAAATTTCCCCTGCATTTAGTTCATCCAAAAAAATTATTGTGAATGATAATTGAAAATAATTATATTGTGAATGAAAATGAAGAGTCAAAAGTAAGGTTTAATCTCTACTCATTTGCAACTTAAGTTAAACCTCATTTAAAAAAAGGGTATCTTTGAATTTGCACTGAAAAAACCAAAATAAGTTAAATCGAAGTTCAATCTCTGGCGAAGCCCTAAGCTCTCACTGTAAAATTAATCATTACTTTAATCATTAACAATTTACATTTGAATTAAACATAATTATTTGATGCGAAAATTAATTTTCTAAAACTCGAACCTTTTTTTATCAAATCCATACAATTAATTGCACAAATCGAAAATTCACAATGCCTAACAAATATGTCATGTAAAATAATCGGAATATAAAAAAATACTAAAAAAAACTTCATCGATTTCTTCAATTTCAACAGGTTAAAAGAATAATATATAAGGAAATTTTTATTTTATATTATTCGATAAATCTCTAAAGCCTTTAAGAAAATATTGTGAATGAATATGGTAACATTAAATATAAAAACATACCACAACAAAATATGTGAATTTTAAATAAGTCTTACTACATAATAAAGTTGAAATACTGATTGATTGATTGTTATTTATGGGATTATATAATATATTTATTTATAATATAGATATTTTTATATTCAATGAAAAGTTCTGAAAAAAAGTTTTTCACCCAAGAAGAAATTTAACCGATTTATTTATTAACAGACTATAGCTATATATTATATAAATAAAAATTTGATAAATTGAGAGTAGCTTATTTTTATCAATAATCTGGGATTTAAGTCACTTTACGTTGACTTGAATGAACTCTCTTTTATATTATCTGATGGAATTTAAACTATTATGTTAACCATTAAACTAAAATTATGAAGAAAATACTAGATAAATTTATAGTTTAATATAATATGAAACATTAAGCAAATTTAATTATGTTTGATGTTCCAGTAAAAAACGATTGGTTAGTATAAAATGATGAATTACATAGTATTCGCAATGCTGTGTAGTGGTACGCTGGTTGAAAGCTTTACCATTGTAACTGATGGCTGAGACGAAATGTGTTATATACCATGAGTCCAACAATAATTCATATTGAAAAGATTTCTTTAAGAATTAAACTATATTATGAATAGTATATACTATACAAATCTATGCTGTCTTAAGTAACCATATTAAAACAAAATTTCTTTATCAGTATTCCATATTCCATAAAAATCTTGTTAAAAAAGAACTTTCAACACCTGAACAGTAAAGAATTACCTTAGTTACCTTAGTTTTTATCTAGATAATTTTAACAAAAAAAAAACTTTTTACGAAATATCAGGATAACTGATTTTTTTCTTCCCCAGTAAAACTATTAATTGACGATTCAATTAAGAATGTTTGGTTAAACAAATCGAATCCTTAAATAATTTTCAATATGGTGATTCCGAAAATGCATAGGATATGAAAGTAAAAATAATTAATGATTTGATTTTAAAATCAATGAAACGAAAAATTTCAAAATTCTTCCATACTGATTTAGAATATTTCATTATATCGATATACAAAATTTTGGTCACCGAAAGAGTTAACTTCGTAAAGAAAATTAAATTGTTTTTTTTTTCGGATTTTAATTTTTTTATATCGTATGTAAATCCGTACAAAAAGTCTGGTGGTCCTCTGGTCGTTTAACGATTGGGTAAAGTTAGAAACAAACTTTCAACTTTAAGTTAATTTTTTAAAACCATTTCTCTCTGGAATACATTTTAAAATGCATTATAAATAAACGAAAAACTACTAGTATTTGTAGTCAAAATTGTAGTCTTGTACCTTGGTAGCCAAATAAATAATTCCCATTAATTCAGTAATCTAATCCGTATCAGTGCCTAACACAAAACACCATTTCCCCCTTACTGAACCATGAATGATTTGTTTGGTTTGGAGTTTGGATCAACGAAAAGAAGCTAAAACAGAAGATATCTTTATCTTTAAAGTTTGATTCCTTGCACTTTTTCAAATTCTGAGAATCGCTATCCGAAGTGTATTGAGGTCTAGTATTTCCGTCATCGAAAAGAAACAAATATTACAAAAATAGAAAACGACTGCTTAAAACAAATGATAAAATGGAGTACATCCCAATTTGCATATATTCTTAGTTTTAAATGATTTTCTTTCTATCCGTTCAATTTTAGTATTTTCTATTACTAGTAAAAATATAAAATCTTATTATACTACGTAAATCAATCACGTAATCAATGCTTACATAATATAAATAAAAAAAATATTACACGATTAAAATACCTGCGTCTATTGCAATATTTCCAGAAATTATCAACGATGTTCAAATGGCTTCACATAACAAGAATTTAATTCCGGGTTTTCTTTTTGTATTTCATAAAAAAGAAAAATATTACATATTTGTGTCCATTTAAGTTAAAATCTGTTACAGTTTTTTTTATGTAATAAAAACATTGCTAAGGCAAAATTATAGATTTCACATTTTTTATGACTTATGCATTGATTAAAAAATATATATTTGAAAAATAGCAAGAAATTATAAAGTATTTTTTTATGGACATATTTTGTATCTCATCTATATAATTAACAGATTATAGGCCTGCAATTGATTATGCTACAATATGAGTTTATGCGTTTTGCATATCACTTGTAAAATTTTTAGTCAGGGATTAATAATTCGTGTAATAGACTTAATAGAAAAATAAATAACAATGCCAATTTTCGCAAAATTATACCGAGTCTGTCAATTTGTCACCCTATTTTCCAATTTATGACCATATATAAAAATTTTAATAAAATATTCGAAAAATTTAAATCCGTAAAAATTTTCTTCTACTCTGGAGTCGGTATTTCGACCGGTGTACAATTACCAAAAATATAATATTTCAAACGATTACATAAATATTAGTAAATATCTTTAAAGGATTTTTATAAGATTTCGCACGTAGGTCATTTAAGACTAGAACTATATATTGATTTGTTGAAAAATTATTTCTGTCTGTTTCAATTAATCAAACCGCATATAAATAACACAAACAAGCTAGCCGTAGATGAAATCCGATTTTAGAAACATTTTATTAGTATTTATAAAAAGGCTGTCTAATGAATATAACCATATATTTTGGGGCTATCTTATTTTCAATCACACTATAATTTTAGAAATTTAACATCTTTCAACGTCGTTCAATTATATATAAATCTTAAGCCCCTTTACTTACCACAGGGATTGACCGGTTACCATTATTAACATATTTAATATCAAAAATGTAGTCACGAAAATAAAAAAATCTTTACTAGGTCATTACTTATGAAGTTTTAATTAAATTATGGGTCACTTAAAGTGCTGATGAAAATATGTAATAAATAATTTGTAAAATACAATATGAATTTAACATATATAAATGTTATGTCACCAAGAATAATTATACATTAAATTGAATTTATCTGTCTATATAAATAAACCAAATAAATAAATTATTGTTAATTGTAATAAGGATTCCAATTAATTTTTTATTGTTATTAATTAACATAATTTTCTTTATCCAAATAAATTAAATAATTTAATAAATTCATAATTCTATATAATTTGTTCAAACCTAGCAATTAATATGATCCATGAGAACTCATGAGTCATTATTTATACTATGTGATCTTATAGTTTTCTTTAGTTCAAGGTCTTCAAAATTCATTTAGATAAACCTTCCCACTTAAAGCTATAAACTATTATTATTATTATTATTATTTCTTTTTTGTCTGTAAAACCCAATCAAGTGTTTTGTCTGTTAAATAAACCTTGAATTATTTCCAGATCTTTAAATTTGGAGCAAATTATTATATTTTTTTTTATCTTTATTTTGGTTAAAATAGAATTGAAAGATAATATCAAAAATTATTTAATATTAAATGGGAATGTTGAGTTTTGTGAAAATTTTCATAATACTTTTATTTTTTTGAAGAATAGGGTTCCGCATATAAAATATATCATTTTTATGGTATATCCGACAAATTGACCGAACAAAATTCACCGAACGCACACAATTGACCAAAAAAAATTATCAAAATTGATCAAAAATTTAATTTATGATAAATAAAAAAAAAGATTGGTTGAAAACGTATAATGAATCAAATGTATAAAGCAATTCTAAAGAGTGGAGTTGGCGTAGTACTAGTGTGATATGGTTTAACTACAGATCGTGGATCGAGGTTACTCTAAGTTAAATCAACTTTAGAATTAGTTTACCAGTAAAACTAATTCTAAAGAAATTTGTAATTGAGATTTTAAGACTGGATGAAATGCTAAACGATTAATGCTAAACGATTGCCGACAACAAATAATTTACTATTAAAAATCGATTGCAATTAAATGTTTCTTCGCTATAAAGTAACTTATGGTTCGAAATCCATATCAGTTATAATAAAATGTCACGAAATTTCCATCTTTGAGTAGCACCATCAGAAGAAGAATTATGCGTGCTCGGTCAATTATGCGTCAATTCAATTATGCGTGCTCGGTCTATTAAATTTACACTCGATTAACTTGTGCATTTAGTAAATTTATATTTCGTACATTTACTTTAGTTCAATTGTACATTGTTAAATCGGTCAATTTCTGTGTTCGGTCAATTGTAAATACGGTCAAATGTTTACATTCAAATAGGCCTAAATCATATTTTATATAATTTAGCTATAAAATTTATTAATTATGTCGTTTTCGGATTTTAAAAAAAAACGTATAATTTGTACATTGACTAAAATGTACTTTCACCTTACAAAATTCATATAATTTTGTATCATTTCTAATTGTTTAGGCTGAATTTCATATTATTTAGTCTATCAAATTGAACATTAAAATATTTCAAATTAAATGTCATAATTTATATTTTCTTACCAAGCTGGAAAATAAATTGTGTTTACAAATTAAGGGAAATTTACAAGAATAGTAACCAAAATTATTTTTTAATTAACAATATATTTGCATCATTATAATTTAATAATTAAATATTGTATAATATGGAAAATTACAAACCATAAAATTTAATTCAGAATTATATAATTTAATAGAAACTATAAACTTAGATTTATGATATTTAAATTAATTTCCTAAATTAATTCTTTAATTTTTTAATCTAAATATTTTGTTTTCGTACCACTTCAAAGAATTTATAATTTGATTTTTCAACCTTGACATGATAATTTATTAATTATATCAACATTCCACATAATAATAAAATTAAAATATTTTATTTTTAATAATCAAAATTAATATATATTTATATTAATGAAAAACGCGATTAAAATTTATAAAAAATGATCCTAATTAGTGCATATCTATATTGTTTTCGGTTTCAAATATTTATACAAAATCACGGAAAATATAAGGAAGTAAATATTAAAAATTTAAAATTATATCGCCAAAATCAATTTCACACATAACTTTATATAGCGTACGTATATATGTATATCTCATATAATAATTGCTACATAAATTATTTCATAAAAGTCAGAGAAAATTGTTGAATTTTTATTTTCAATTTATGCTTCTGAATTTATAATTAAAAATTTATCACTTGCTACACATTTCTCCATTGTAACATAGTTTATTTATATGTAACAGGTATTTCGAAAATTAAAAAAAAAAAAACAAATATGCTAATTAAATTTAGACTTGGCAGTTTGTCATATGATCAAGTTATCAATTGCAATAGAATTAAATAAAGGAATAATTATTTGAGCATACGCAATATATTATGACATGCCTCTAGAACTTATTTTTATTAATCATACTTACTGTCAGAGTGTTCAGATATAACTTTGAAATTGCCTATAGTGCCAGACAAAAATTATGTTCAATAATTATGTAATGAAAATTTATGTTATAATAATCGTATGTTAGGGAAAATGCGTTATGTTTTTATTACTATCCAGGTATATCTTGGTAACTTACTTCGCTCCATACGCCCCTTACAATGTGAGACGATATTTTAGTGTTGATAGAAATTTAAGGACGCCTCATAAGACGAGTATATACTTGTTGTGGCACTGCCTCTGTGTTATGCATCTTCAACGTAGATACAAAATATTAATTCTTACTACATGAATAAACTGCTTGAAGTTGGAGTTCTGGCTTAGAAATCAATTCAAAGCTTCGGCCGAAAGTTACTGTTCAGACCTCTCTTATGAATCAATAAATCAATTAACTTTAAAATATATTTAAGATATACAAATTATTTTATTGCAAATCAACAATAATGAAATTTAAAAAATGCATTCAACAAACCCAAGATTATAATAATAATACAACAAACTCCATTTATTCTGTAATTTTTTGCACTAGAGAATATTATATAATGTGTAGTTGATTCAAATTATATTGTTAATACTCAACAGCCGTTAAAGGCCGTTAGTGCGATGACAAAAACAAATTTACATAACAATCATAATTTAATAATTATTACAAATAAGATAAAGAGAAATTTTAGTGGACTACATTCCATATTTTTTGAATCATTTATGGAATCAATGAATATTGATCTAGGTAACCATAATTGTCATTGTATAACTTTAGGGTATTACTTTTTCTTTAAATTATATTTCAGGAAAAGCACAGCATATTCAACACTGAAATATTAGGTTATTTTAAATTTTTTAGACCAGGCGAATTGATTTTTCTTTAAGTTCCAAGTAGTTTTATTAATAAAGAATATCCACGGCTAAACTCTAATGCATCAAATAAATACTATAATATAATTAAAAGTTTTAGTACGAACTACTGCTTCCCTACACTACGACCTAAAGAGATCTATTATGCCTACCCTACATATTTGATTAGTTAATTCCCAAACTTCTCTAGAAGCGTACAGTTTTTCTGGCGACCAGACACCTTTCATATTAATCATATTAATTTATTTAATAACTCTTAAAATTTAAATTGGTGCTACGATAATAGAGATAGGTTCACTCTTTCCATATATTATTTATTATATATTAAAGTATGTAAAACAATTAATTTATTACTCAGTTTTATTATTGAAAGTCGATACATATTAGTTTCCGGAAACTATAAAATTTTCACAAAAATTTTCTTAACTTTATAAAATTATACTTACAAATTTACCAACGTACCAACAATTCATCGTGATTACAATTCATCGCCTGATATAATGACCTTATAACATCACATTTAAAATGTCAAGCAGCGTTCTTAATTTCTTAATTGCATTAGAGCAAACATAAAATTCGGACATTTTTTATATTAACTATATTTATATATATAATTTTTAGTGAACAATTTTCTTGTTTGACATTTTGATATATATATATAAGTATTGAAGTATTTTCAGTTCACGACAATAATTTTAAAATTGAATTCAATTACATTACATGGACAAAGCCAACATGCACGTTTTGTCAGACTTCTTAAAAAAAAATATTTATCCATATTACCTCATAAAATAACTATATAGCTAGCTACATATTTAATACAATTACATAATTTTGAATATTTATGGTTTTCTTAATGTATGACAGATTCATTCAGTGATTCAGTCTACCACTTTTCTTGTTAATATATTTTTTATATTATATTAAAATCATATTTGTGGTTGTGTTATTTGTGATGTAGTGAGATTGGTATGCATCAGGAATCAAAAAAACACAATATAATATGACAGAATTATTTTTATATTTTGGAATTGGTAAATTTTTTTTTTTTCAATATTTCGAACAAACAATAATACTAATTAATATTATTATTCTGTGACCTATATTTAGCAAGTAAATTGTCTGCCGAAATTTCGTTGTTATATGTGTATGCTAAGTTAGAGTAATGCAAAATAAATATTATTATTACATCAATATAATTTTTAAGTGACAAAACCTGTTTTAATTCTATTATGCAATGAGTTTTATTATTGGTTGTCAGATCCGGATTTAATCAGTTTAAATTCCTGGGCTACATGGTTTTTGTGAAGTCTCATATTTTGATATTATTGAATAATATATAGAAATGTAGAATTATTGAAAATGTATGTTAGAAATTTGATACCAAATAAAATAATTGAAGAATAAGTTGTAGTAAATTTACTATAAATTTATAATTATTTACATTTTAAATATAGATAAATAATTAAATATTGTAGACAAAAAGTAGAAGTTTTTTATTTAATTTACCCTCTGGATGGGTCTTAACTTTCCTGCTTGCAGTATGTGAAAATCAAGGTGGCACTGGCACTGGTACTGTAATCAAGGTGGCACTGGCACCCTGTGTACACACATTAATCAAACTATTCATTGTGGAATAAAATTAATAAGGCTCTTCTCACTAATAATGTATAAATATCTAAAGACAAAACATAATAAAATATCAAAATTATATTAAACTAAATTATTTTTTTTATTAATCGATAAGTATAAAAATAGATGTTCTTAGCATATTATGAATATAAAAATAAAAGAATTGGTATGGTAAATGAATGTATACAAAAAAATAAAAAAAACTACATATTTACAATCATTTTAGATGTTGTCGTTTTTTTTTTTTACTCTACTTTCCAAAAATGGCTCTTAAAGCTACTAAAAAAAATTGACTTCTTTGCTTATATTTTTTGACTTTTTCCAAAGTACTAGAAATTAATATTATGACCTCTTAAAAATGAATCAATTTGACCAGTTGGCTGCTGTATATAATAAAAACCTGGTTGCTGTTGTTGTTGCTGTTGTGGAATTTGACTCTGGTATTGTTGTTCTGGTTCTAGTTGGATTTGTAGTGATGGTTTAAATCTATGTTGTTGGTGTAATTCTGTTGCTTTTTTGGCTGCTTCTATTCTATCTTGAAGTAATTGTTGATTTTGTAATTCCTGTTGTTGTTGGAATAATTGTTGTGAATTTAAAACCTGAAGATTTTCTTTTTCTTTTTCATAAATTTGTTGAGAGAACTGTGGTAATGGTGCTGGTTGACGTCTATAAATCGGATTTACTTGTTGTAATTGATCTAAACTAACCAGCTGTGGAGCTTGAGATGGATTTCCTATTTGATGTACATATGGTTGAATTCTATGATTTAATTGGAAATCACCATCTGTTTGCGGTAATTGTTGATATAGAGCTGAATCATATTGTCCGCTCGCAGGATCATATATTAATTGGGATTCATAAATTGGATTTGATGATGCTGATAGCCCACCATTGTTTTGTTGTTGAATGTGTTGCTGATGTTGCTGATGTTGTTGATGTTGCTGATGTTGTTGTCTATATTGGGAAGTTGTTGTTCGTACAGTTGTTGTTGTTGGTAAATTATGCTGTTTCTGAAATTTTTGAAATTCAGCATTGAAATCTACAGGGCGTTGTGAAGCTGTTGATATTGAGTTTGGAGTTGAAGAAAATCCTGTTGGTCTAGGAGTGGACTTTGAATAAGAAATAGCAGCCGGTTGCTGATGTTTTAGAGATGGTCGGTATGTTGTAGCTGGCGGTTGAGACTGTAAAACTTGTGCAGCTGGTCTGTAAGTAGGACGAGGTGTTATGGTGACAGCTTGATTTCGATATGCCGTGACAGGGGGATTAGGTGTTGTATTTACAGTTATTCTAGGTCTTTGTCTAATTGTTACTTCAGATGGTCTAGGACTATTATATTGTTGCTTCAATGGTTGCACTGTTGGTATCGGTCTTGGTCTTTGTGGTTGTAAAACTTGAATAGATTCTGGCTCTTCTTCTTCACTCTCCGGTTGCAATTGATGCTGGGAATATGTATTTTGGAAAACTGTCGTAGGAGCATGAGTAGTTGTATGAATAGGTCTTACTGGTCGCACTGGCCGTTGACTTGGGTAATTTTGTGGTAGATTTTCAGGTTCGTTAGAATTTTCTTCATTTTCATCCTCAGATGATGAATTTTCTTTGCCATCTGGATTATTTGGATCACATGGATTTCCAGAAACATATGTAAATTCCCGTTTGTTACCATCTGGATCAATATATCCATATTTACCACGAACAACGCAATCAGTACCACGTGTTTCTTCTTTAAAAGATCCATCGGCAGCTTCATAGCCAAATGTAAATGATCCATCATCATTTACTTTATTATAATTTCTAATTGTCTGAACAGGTGGAGGTTTCGAAGAATTACTGTCTTTGGAACGTGGTGCTACAGTACTCGATCGTATAGGTGAAGCGACTGGTCGACTATTATGCAGTTTTGATCTTATTATTGGTGCTGGTGGTGTTGGTTGATCATAATATCCATTGTATTCTTCATCTGATGACACTAATGGTAAATTCTGTCTCGGTTCTGAATTATAATATTGTATTGCTGATTGTGGCCGATTATCATCTTCGATACCTTGTGAGTCTGATACTTCGTCGCTATTTTCTTCGGACTGGACAGCTGGTTGAATTGGACGTGGTCGTACTTTAATCCGACGCGTGTCAACATATGACAATAAAAACATGCATATGTATACCAGAAAGAGCTGCAATAATTAAAAAAAAAATATTTATATAATAAGTTTAAAATTATGGTTTTAATTTTGGAAAATATGTAAATAATATAATTTATTATTGATTTTGAAAAAATGGTTGAATTAAACTGATGTACTGTTAAAACATGTTATTTCCAATTTCAAACTATAAATTTCTTAATTGCTTTATATATCTATTAACTATTACTGTTGGTCTACTATATTGATCAAATATTTATTTATCTATATGATATTTTATACATAACAAATTATATTAATATAGTTACATAAAGTGTAGGAATCTTATCATAGGGAAACAATTTGCTTCTTACTTAAAACATTTATCGTGGGAATATTTGCAACCAAGTTTCCACATTTATAACAATTTCTTCTTTACTATATTTCGAATATCAACTTTTCGTATAAATTTTATATATAATTTGAAAATTATTGCACGATACAATATACATATGTGTGAATTTTTCTTTACTGACAACTGAGCATAAAAAGTTTATTTGTTTATGTATGCCAGAGGTCATAACTTCATAATATCGTCTCTTTCGAACTAACAGTGGCATTGATAAAAAAGAACTTGTTTAGTGCTATTTTAAAAAAAAAAAAATCAGTTAACCACCACACAGTAATCGAAATATACTAAAATAATTTACATAATATTCTTTATGATATTTATATAGTTAAATTTTATTGTAAAAATGTATTTGAATACCAAGTGAATAAATCATGTAATGAGGATTCCAACACATTGCAGCAGTTAAAGAGATAGAGCGTTATATGAATGTCCAACGTTTAACAGAATAATCAGACTAAGAATCGTTAGGAAATTATTAATTCGCTAATTTGTAAGAAGTGTTAAAAATCCCAATATTGAATATTATCAGTTTCGTGAAGGAAATGACCTAGTTTCAGTATGAGCGGTTTTACAATTATTTTATAATAATAAATGCGGATATGGGCCAAATAGTGGACTAAAGATTCACCTAATATTATCTGGCGATATTCATATTAGCATATATTTACCATTGATAACTAATTTGAGGTTCATAATACACATAGTAATGTTTGGATACTATCTTCATGTCATGAGTAAGTAAACATTTCATCTACCACAAAGAAATAGATAATAGCTCAATTAGTTTGAATTTTGAAACATTAATAGAAAAGCCGAATTGCTAAATATTTTGGATTAAATTAAAAATTAGACTAATTTTTATTTTTAATAATAATATTATTACTTATTTTCAGAAAATAAGTAATTTTAAATTTTTTATTATATCTTAAAGAAAAAATGTTTCTTTTTCTATTTTTCCTTATGTTTGAGATTATGAAATTAGAATTATTAATTTAAAATCACTATTTCTGAATGCACACTTGATTCCCAAACACTTTAGCAGCATTTATATTATTTTCATTCGTTATTCGTTGGTCATAAAATAATATATTTGTGAAATTGACCATGAATCTTCAGGCCAATGAGCTTTTTGAATAAGTATTGAGTCACACATGCGTGATGTATGAACAAATTACTTACACTTTTAGAAAGTATTACCATACCATATATAACAATTACTGCATATTAAGTTCCATTCTTGGTTTTAAATATATTTGTATATTTATTAGAAAACCAACTTTTAGTTTCGAATTGTGGCAAAACTTGTTATAAAATTTAATTTTATAAATTTCATTTTTATTGGCAATGATAAATCAATTATAAAGAAAAAAATATTTATGGTTATATGAAAACGAAGTAAGAGTAAATGTCTTTAAGAGACATTTGTAGAGAATGCAATATTTTATTTCACTGTCCCCTGCATATATGACGCAGATGCTTTGTTTCTTACTACATGGATAAACTGTATGAATCAGGAAATCAGGTTTAGAAACAAATTCTCTGTTTCAGTTGTTGAAAGAGTTGTTGGACCAGCGATTTATAATCGCTGAACTCCTAACGGTTCCCCTCTATGGAATCAATCAATATAAAGCTATTTGTATGTATACAAAAACGTTATGAAGAATTCCTTACCATAAAAAGATGTGATAATTTTGAAAATAAACAAGGTAACGACCAGATTACAAACGGGAATTGTCACAGTACATCCGATTCTTCGGAAGCATGCAATAAGATTATGACTTATTGTGTTAATCATACAATTAGACTATTAGCCAACTTGTAGTAGATGTATAGAGTCCAACATAAGACTTAGGAAATTTGATAATTTCTTTCTAGAAAACTTTGAAAACGCTGATAAACTGAAGCCGGACGAAATGATTTAATTCATTTAAGAAATAATTGAACAATGTTCGACTGAAGGCTCCTTAAGTTGTAGTCAATTTGCGTGGGAGGATGGGAGTGAAACCAACCAACCAAAAACATATTTAATACATCTGTATTATTAATGAAGAACTTTTTCATTTATTATTTAACCCTCTATAATATTTGCAAATAATTATGACAATATTAATATATATATAAGTTTCAAAGAGTCTTAACAGTAGAGAATTATCTTATAATAGTAGGGCTAATACAATTATATTAACTAATCAGTTTTTAATTCTTTTTCAACATTTTAACCATTTTAATAAATAAATTCCAATCAATTTTTTACATCAAATTATAGTAATAGCTTTGAACAAAGTTAGTTGTTAGAAATTAATTTAAATTCAATTACTCGAATATCATTATAGACTAAATAATACTTATTAAATAAGATTATAATTTTATTTTCGATAAATCAATTTTTCATCCTTATTTCATAAAACTCTAACTAGATAATTAATTTAAAAAAAAAATTGATATGCACGGACATTAATAGAAAGTTAGATGAAAACTTTACACATTTTATTTTTATCAGATAAAGTAAAAGTAGCTGTCACTAAAATTTAATTATATTTAATAGAGACGTGAAAATAAAATTTAATTTAAATTAAATATTACAAATTCAAAACAAGTAAGTAATAATAATTAATTATGTTTATTTTTATTTTATTTTTTTTCAAATCACCTCAAAAAAGAAAATATTTCAAAATAATAATTCCAATAAACTTTAACTTTCCATTTTTTTTTTATATATATATAAATTTTGTAGTAGACATCATAAAATTTGTTACCAATAAAATAAATTTATTTATTGAGGTGTACCACTGATGTTTTACAAAATAATGTTGCAATAATTGTGAATTAACTAACCACCTACAAAAAGAATCATATACAATTAGCCAACAAATAAAAATGTCTATATGGCTTTGGAGTCTATAATTTTTTTTGTTTTTATGAATTACTACAAACTTTGAAACTGGGAGGAAACATATTATTTACATATAGCTATATAAAGAAAAAGTATATAATAATAATATATTAAATTATTCTATGCAGCATAAATTAGCAAATATACATGACATGCTTTTATTAAAGACAAATAATAATGGTGTAGTGTAGACCTTAGACCAAGTAATGCAAAAAAACAAAAAGAAAATGTTAAATTTTAAATTGTAAATTCAGCACGTAAATTCGTTTTTCTTTGAATATTCATTTATGAAATTGGATTTTTCGTTTTTGTAGATTTGAATTTATAGAAATTTAAATTGTTCTAAAAATCCCACAAAATAAATGTGGATTTTCAAACTGTCATTATCAGATAAAATATAATTATTTATTAATATTATATTAAAAACATCTTTGTTGTCTCTGAAATAAAATCGTACCATAAATAAGTACAAATAAATGTATTAACAATCTAACTTTAAAAAGGAAGATATTTTAATTATTGAAATTATATTTTTGGTTTTGAAGTATTCGCTATAATCACAAGCTATAGAAGCTGTATTATGAAACTGAAAAAGTTTCCTTACACTGTGAAAAAGTGTAATGGAATATACAGATCCAAAGATAACCCTCAATCCAAACTTAAGTGTAGGCGCAGAAGATATATATAAGCCAAAGCCAAACCTCCGGTGGAAGAGTGTGTGTCGAAGCGGATGTGGGAATTAATTAGGAATGAGACATCTACAGGAACGCAGAGTAAGTAATTATTATAGTAAATGATTGTCCCAATCTGTAGAAATTTGAACTGGAGAGACATTTTATTATAACAATTCGTAATGTGGTGTAAATTTATTTCATTAGCATTAAATGATTGTTAATGTAAACATTTTAACTATTCAAAAAATTTAATCTACAAATTAATATAAACTTAACCTGATCTATTCGCTGCAGATTTAAACTATTTGGGAATGAATTTTATTACTAATATAAATGTGTCAAAATAATATAATAATATATTAATAAGAAATACTTCTTATATTACTTATGATCTGTACTTCAAAATTTTGTATTTCACATCTTCTATTTTCACAACTTTGGAAATTGTAATACTCAGCAAAGTAACAACTGGGACTTCTAATATACTTCAGTTATAACAATAAAATTGTTGAAAATAGTTTTGAGTTAAATGATTTAAAGAATTCAAAGATAATAATTCCACAATCAATGAAATTCATATTTAATTATTCATATAGTGAAAAACAAATTTCGATTTTTCTATCAGTTTTATATAATTTTGAGATGTAATAAAATTGCATAAATTAATTTTTGTCCTTCATGAGTAGCAATTTTCATCGTAATACTCAATATTGCTTCATTATTATCTAAAATATAAAATATACAATTAATTTAAAGGTGGAGTGGTCTCATAAATTTGTCTTAACATATCTCAAAATCGTATACATTAAAATAATTAACCATATAGCTCCAAAGGTCGCGAATGAAAAAAAAAAAATATTATAACAATTGTTGGTTAATTATGATAAGTTTGTAGATTTTTTTGAAAACTAATAATTGCACTAGTCAAAAAAATATAATGAACACTTCTCTATAATATTTATCATAAAAAATTATAAATTTTCATAATTTGTGTTCAATAATTTCAAAAATATATATTGAAATTAAAATTATATGGTTAACATAATTTCGCACTTGGCAATATACATTATTATTTTCATAATCTAGATTAGGTGAAAAATATTTAACAAATAAAAAAACTATAGTGTTCATACTTATAAAATATTTAAAATAATGATGTAATTATAATATTAATAAAAAAAAAAAGTGAACGTAAATTGCTTTCATTTCAAAAACTGAAATTAAAATGTTTTTATTTTTTTATTTAGATTTATGTTTATTGTTTTATTCATAACTAAAATAATATGATTAATTTTTATCTCTGAAATAATATCTTAATCAGAAATTTATAACAATTTGATTTTGTATTAAACATTTCAAACATTTGTTAATTTAATTGTTTTTTTTTTATTTTTATTTTTAATATCTTAAATTGCAAATAAAAAATATATTTGAGTTATGACAAACAAATTATTTAGATTTAAATAATGAATTTATAAATCATTTTAAACTGTGTTCTAATGGAAAGGACTAGAAAATTACCAAAAATGATTGCATAAATTTCAGTGGGAGATAATTTATTTCAAAATAACCTTCAAAACTTATTAAATCCGGTTAACTTCTTAATCACGTACAGTGATTTATGACTTAATTTACTATCATATTCAAAAATATATGGTGATACCATATTTCTTGGTTTAGATTTTTAGACATATGGTTAGCAATTTGACGATATTATTTTCAGTGAACTTTTAATTATATTATTTATTTTCATATTTAGATTGTAAATGATAAATATTTATTTTCCAATTTTAATTATTTCAGTACAATTGAAAAATATGTAAATCAAAATCAACTAAATTTCTATTTCCCTTAATATCATTTTCATCCAGTATTGATTACTTTTTTATTAATAAATTTTAAAAATTTTTGTAATACATTTTCTGTTTTTTTTTTTTTTTTTTTGAAAATCAATATGCATTAAGTTTATTCGAAATGCATTATTGAATAAAAACGAAAAAAAGAAAAAAAAACTAAATTTCACATATTATATATAAAACTCTCTACGTGATTGACCGCGCTTAGGATTGTAAAAAATGGAAAGTTTAAAAGTATAAATATCGCAAAAATCAAATATAAAATTAAATAAATTCTTGTCTATAACTATATTTACTAAATATACTTTACTAACACAATCTGATTCAAAACATTTAATTTATTATGAAGAAATGAAAATTAATATCAAGATTTTCAAGTTTTCCGATTGTACATTTCCATTTAACATACCATAAAAATTCACTTTCTTATTGAATGAATTGTGTGATATTCGATATACACGAGTTGTATATGAAAAATTAAAATATATATCAACATTTCAATTATTATAAAATATTTTAATTAACATAATAATGTCTTGAGAAATTTAATATATGTATATTCAAAATTTAAATAAAATAATTCCCATAATAAATAAGTTTTAATTTTTTACCGAAAATTAATTAAATTAATTAAAAATAATTGTATAAAAAATCGTCAATTTTAATGGTACAATGAATTTAATGCATTATTTATTAATGAAATTATTTAGTTTTTTCTTAAATTTTACAACATTGAATATTATCAAAGTATGTAATGAATTTGTATGGTCATGAATTTTGTATAATTTATAGAGTCTGTAAAAGTTGCGGGCGTAAAAATAACATAAATTACGAAACCTAAAATTATATTGTACTGAATTATTTTCTGAAGGATTTTTTAAGTAGTACACTAGTCGGAAATTACAATTTATTTCTTAATTATATTAAATATTGTGTCCAAATTAAGTGAATTCGAATATAACTAATATGATATTAAAAATCTAAAACAATTTTGCAATCAAAAATATTTTAACTCAAAGAATTTTGGGAATTATTTTTGGTATCATTCCTTAAAATTGTTGTTTTCTATTTATCATTTAAGGCTAAAATTTTAATAATCTTATTATTATTATAACAAGTCTATTTAAAATGATTGCTTAATAATGCCTGGATGCAATATAAAATTTCTTTTGAGTAATATACATTTTAATAATAAAATTATGATTATAAAATGGTAAGGAGTTGACAAATAAAACGATAAGGATAGAATATTATAAACGATTATGAAATTGTTTGGAAAATCGAATAACAAAATAATGAATGAGTAAAAAAAGAAATTTTCATAATATATACATAAAATATAATATAAATCAGTTAACCAAGCATAAAATCAAAAGTTCAAGCATAAAATATTTAAATTTTGTAACAATTTCAAGTACATACAATATAAATTTATTTGATTTTTCTCAATGAATTGTTGTTACTATAATTAATCATATTAATTATAATAATAGTAAATATAAAAACAATATATATAATTATATACGAAATTTTATAAATTATTTATTAATTACTTTATTGCGTTATTATAATTAATTCAACTTTTAATTCATTCAAATAAATTGAATCATTAATTCATTCGAATAAATTTAATTGAATTATTTTCGATACTTTTTTATCAAGGACCTCGAAAAATCTTCAATTTTTTTAAAAAAAACTCTTACAAGCTCTTGCAAGCTATTACTTTAACTAAGCACTAACTAGTTATGGTTAGCTAAATACAACAGTATACAAATGATAATGAAAGTACCATTTAACAAAACTAATCTTATAGTGTAAGTAACATCATCACAAAAATTTATGATAATCAAGTTTATATAAAAACTTACTTGAAACAAAAGTGAAAATTCTAATGCAATAATTTAATATAAATTATTATACAAGTATATATGAGATTGTATAATGATGGCTATTGATTTATGATTAAATACTCAATAATAATGTTAATTTATGCACAAGTTTTGTATATACATCTTAAAATCTTACCACTTTTTTTAACTCCATTTTCTATTTTTAAATTATCTTTAAATCAAATAGTATTTTCCAAACAGCCTTTGAAGTTTTTTTTGTAAATAATGATGTATTAGAAGATGAATAATAAAAGAAGTTGTATAATAATTATTCCAAGTATGGAGTATGATCTACTCTAAATCACTCTCACTTTCTTTCCACAATTATTTTTAGTTGAACGTTCTTTTTTTTGCACAAAAAATATTAACAAAAAAAAATATTTTAAATTTAATATTTCATAAACTAATTAATTAAATATATATTTAATTTTTTATATACATTTTAATTAAAACAATAATCACAAAAATATTTAATTTATATTTTTTTTTAAAAAATTACACTTTCAATTAAACTTTTTGAAATATAACAAGTTTCTTTTTAGTTTAGTAAAAAGATTGTTTTAAACCGAATTTAAAAAATTTCGAAGTTTTATTAAAAATTTATTTAATTTTTATTATTAATTTTTTGTTAACAATTGAACATTCTTTTGCAAAATGACTCTCATGACCTACCTGCAGTTAAATTTATAACATTTTCAATGAAAGAGATCTTTGTATAGGTAAAGACTTCAAAAAACCAAAGCCTTCAGACATTTGCACTATTCCCAACTACGAGTATATACATATATTGTTGGTGTAATACCTGGCAAATTGAATGATAATTATTTTTGAAATAATATAAGAATACAACAATAAAACTTTATATTGTTTATATACATATATTATATCTTTAATATATATTTATACATAGGTATTTAATTCATGATTCGATTAAGCAGTCGCTGTTGTACTTCACTATCGCTAGTAAGTTAAGATTTTAACTTTAAACTTATGAGTTTAAGTCCAATACAACGTTTTATCCCACAACATTTTATATACACAGTGGCGTGCGTTTATATTGGCGAGAAATAATATTGGTATTAATTATTAAAAAAAAACTTTTTCTCATATAAATTTTCAGGTTAAAATGTAGCCAAGAATTGAAAACCTCGTGAAATAAAAATATTTTTAGGGGTACATTCGAATTGTAAAATGATTGTCTATGCAAAATTTTACGTTTTGAAGGATGTTTTTTAAAAATTTATTTTATTAAATTGTGAAATTAAATAGGTAAAATTCTGTCAAATTTAATTTACAAAATTATGTTTATGACCTGTTGCTGTTCATTTATCGTTAATACTAAGCTTTAGTCACATTTTTTTTTGTTGCAACATTCGGTTGAGTCATTCAGTTGCCATTAGCTGCGGATTTATAATTATTAGTACTATGGAGAATTAACCTTTATTGATAACGTAAATATATAGTTATCAATTAAGGTAAATTCTCCATACTACTATTAAATACACCGAATGATGCAACAAAAAAAATTGTCACTAAAGCTTCTATAGCTAATTAAGTATGTAATATTTAGTGAAATTAATTAATATAGTTTATGTTAAAATAAAATAAAATTGTTTGTTGTCGGTTTAGTCTCCATTAGGTTCCCAGCATCTGTTGCACTTATGAATGGCGCGTCACTGGATACTTCATACTATAATAATACTACAATATAAAAAAAAATTCGCGCAAAATATTATTTGTGTTGGTGTTATAAATTTTTATTAACCAAACAAAAATATATGTAATTGAAAAAATATAAGTGCACATTTATTAATATTAATACCAAAATAACGATCAGAGCTTTTTGTAATACCTCATGTGGTCGATTTTGTGGTGGAAATGGTTGTATAAGTTGGTGGGATATCGCACAACTAACTATATAGCGTAAGCGTTGAAAAGAAAAAACTATAATTATTATTCGGGCATTTTTAAGAGCTTCTGAGTTTTTTCTCGTTACCACCATCATGAAAAATAAAATTGCATATCGTAATTTTTTCACATATTAATTTGATTAATTGTTAATTATTTGTATATATTTAAAATTAATTTTTTATAACAATAAATGGAAATACATTTTCGTATTTAATATTTAAATTTTACAGCTTTTGAAAATTTTTAAAATAATTATAATTCTTTTAAATTAAATTATGATTCTAACAATAATAATTAGGAAATTGTATTCATTTCAATCTTGGTTGGTTGTTTGGTTTTTGGTTGGTTTAAGTGGCCAGCCCATGCAACATGACGACGACCACAATTAGCACGTTAGCACCGTTTTGCTACCATTCACAAGATAGATCCACCTCATGACGATTACAAACCGTACCAATTTTGTAGCTCTCTTAGCCGCTAGCTCGCTAAGATTTTTGAGTTCATAGCTGGAAAATGTATCCTTTAGCTCTGGTGTACGGCACGTAGTCGTTTCCCGCCAAATGTATACTTTCTTGATCCTACGGAATGTGGTCATTTCCAGCTTACTATTATAAGATCGTTTATTGACAAATAATAGAAATTTATGTATTAATGGTAATACAATATTTCAAAAAGTTTAGTTTAACTTTCTTATTTATAAATTCCCAGATGCTAGAAAATACCATCATACATAAAGTAATGACTATAAATCATATATATGATTTTGGTACTTTTTAATCTAAGTGAAATTACATTATCATATTTCATACATATATAAACAGCTAATTATTTCTAAACCTGGAAACTTTCCGGTCAGATGTTAATCTGTAATTCTACCTAACATTTTTATTTTTATATTCTTGAAATAATGATGGAATAAATAATAATGTAGATATTTTTATTACCTACTGAATAAATTGAATAATATGAGAATATATTAATTTAAAATATTGACATTAACGTAAACTATTAGTCAGTTAATGTTAATTTATAATTCTATCTTCTCTAAGTAAAATTGCAAGGATAAATATCAAGTATGAATATATTTGTATCAATAAAATTATATAATATAATAATGAATAACAAGCTAATAAATTTTAATCATAATTTGTTATAATTTTATAGTATGGAAATCAAATAACATTACTTATTTGTCTAAACTTGTATACTTAACCCGTTAACGGTCAATATATAATATCACGTCTCGTAGTGTTACGCTATACGATACACACCATTTACTTACATCAAGTTTTTTGCTGTGGGATACTCAGTACATGGTAAATTTGTTTACACGATTTAAATATTTTGGCGTCCCAGAAGTTATTGCAGAGACACATTGAGGAGTATTCTCTATGGAACTTTCATAAAAATCTATTCCATAATAGATTTTAATAATCTATGACACATAACTTATACTATCATATCCACATGTGTAGAAACTGGTCTGAGAATTATGAATTAGCATAACACTATTTGTTAGATGATCTAACCGACGTCGCAGGTATAGTAATACTGTTTAAGCTAATCAAAAACCCGGATGCCAGCAATAGTGAGCTAACTAGGCATCATCCAACTGCGAGTGGACCGACTATCCTTATCATGGATTGTTAAACTTAACTGCTGTTTGGATGACAGTTTTAACTACGGTGTCCCCAATGATAAAACGTAACAGTCTGTATTCGTCATATATTTGATGAGGTGATAGAATTAACCAATATTGATATATATATATATTGATTTTTTTAATATTATGCTGAAATATTAATATATTAAGTCTTCTTTTGATCCATCTAAAAACATTTGTATATTAATAGTTTAAAATATTTTGTGTGCAAGTGCATAAATCTAAAAATAAGATTTTCATCGTTTTTTATAATTCTTGTATGTTAATCGGTAACAGAGAAAAACCTGGTTATTTTTAATATGTAAATAATCCAACATCACGTTACATTAAGGCATATTTCATGTTTATGTATTTAAAATTATGCTCTTATATACTTATATATTAAATAAAATACATACAATTTGTATGTATTTATGCTAAAACTCTATATTATTTAATTTATGTTTTAAAAAACTATAACTTCATTTAGTGTATTTTTATTTGTGATTCGTATACACATCGGCAATTTGTTTATAATATGTATACCATTGTATAATTATAAATCACGTTTCATATATAGACTTTATAATATTAGTCTATGAAAAATTAGAACACAGTTTTAATCGGTTATCTATTTATACAGTAGTAGTATATAAAGATATATTTATAAAGATTTCCTGTTCATTACATATTGAACCAAAAAAAAATTAATAATAAAAAATTCATGTTTCCTTCAAGGTAGTTTTAGATAAGATAAAGTTTTGAATTCTTTTTGCATGACTATAACTTAATATTGTTTTATAACAAAATAAAAATAGTATTATAAAACTGAAAAATTTTGTTTAAACTTTTTTTAAATATTTGTGCATAAATATGTATATAGATAAATTTATGTTGAGGCATTTTGATATATTAAAGAAAATTTGTATAAGATAATAAATTCATTAGGGTATAGTGCACGCAATAACTGGCGGCTTTCCCAAATAATAATAATATATTTATAAGAAAAACGTGATTTATAATAATATATACAAATTTAATTGTAATTGCAACAATGAAAAGTTTTGCTAATCTTTAAAATGCTTAATTAACTACTATTTTCTATTTGTTTTGATTAAAATAAATATAATTGCATTAATTTAATTATATTTGTTTTTGAAAATATATTGTGTAAATGTGTAAATTAAACAAAATGCTTAGACCACCCCCGAAAATTACTTATTGTTATTGCATATGTTGTACCTTAGGTACGTTTTAATGGCATAACACTTGCTCGAGAAAATAGTAATACAATTTGTTAATTTGTATTACTATTTTCTCGAGCAAAATACAATACGCTACTTCCATTGGATATATGACTCAATAGCTCATTATTGGTTTGCTGTTAAATTTACGCCAATTGGTTATTTATACGTAATAGGTGGTCTATAGGTTTTTAGACAACCTCTTTCTATTTATACTACCCGTTTTTTTAATATTTGCAACGATTATAAGGAGATAACACGGATATCACTTTTGTCGTATATTCCCAAAAAAACATATATTTGAATATTTGTTTGTCGTATAACCAGTTAACATAAGTTCAATTACTTAATTTGCAATATTTTTTACTTGATTCAAAAAAAGTCGAAAGTTTTCGTATACGACAATCCTATTCAATTTTAAATAAGCAATAATTATTTAACTAATTGGGTCGGGAACCGAAAGTAGACAGTTTAAGATAAATCACCTTACATGTGATGCCAAAATTAGAGGGTTACAATCAGCACAATATTTTTCTGTAATTGTTTAACCATTAAAATGCATTTACCAGCGTTCAACCAAATTATTACTTTTTAAGGAGCCTTTAAAGTTATGTTTGCTTAACGTTTGATCATTTTTGTCATAACTCATGTTCTGATTATTTAAAGCTATGTACTGATAATTTAGCTGTCGATAGTTCCTATATTGCTGTTTAATTTACCGATAAGAATGGAAAATGGAACTGCTGAGTAAATTTTTGATTAATTTTTATTATTCACCTCTAAAAGATTCACTCGTTAATTTTAAAAAAAATTAAGAATTACTCAATATTGAATGGAAGTGCAAATCTTGATTTCCCCTAATTGAAATAAAATTGATTACATTTTTTACTGTTTCTTTTACTTAACGAAAAAAAAAATAGACGAATTCTCAGTTACACAATTATCATTCCTTTAAAAAAATGTTTAACTATTAAATTTATTTACCTAATTAAAAAACAATAAAAACTAATTCGACCTTCATATACCAATTAAATTAAATCCGCAAACGGAACAACATTTCGCAAATGAACCAGACAAATTTTATTAATTGATATTATAGAAATAATTTACGATGTATAAGACATTTTGAAGAATCTGGAGTATTGCAATAAAAGTGTTTTCTAATAATAACGTAAATGGTAATTATATAAATAGTTTTAGAGTGTAACTATATATTAACAATATCGATATTTAGGAATATTGCTAAATCAATTTACGACAGAACTATACATAATTTCAACGAATATTATTAACTAAAAAAAGGTTAGAGTAACTATGGGTTTGTTAAAATAGCATTTTGTAAATAATTGCAGAATGTGTACAAGGACATCAGCAGACCTAAAATTTTACGAAAATAGTAGATAAATAAATCTCACTGTAATCAAAAAAAACAATTATTGCAAGACAATGCTGAGCACAGGATCACGGACTCGGATTTTTAATGATTAATATTGCATTTTAGAAATAAATATTCACGTTATTTGAATTTTTCAACCGATTTTTCTATTACAACACTGCATAGTTTTATTCCATAATTTTTCGCAAAATTTATTGTTGAATAAATAAATGTATCATGTTTTTAAATGGTTGTTTTTATTTCTAGATTTATGATTATTTTTATTTTTATTTGACCCATTTTATTATATAGTTTTTTATTTTTTATATATCCTGTAAAGAAATATAATTTAAAATTCTTTACTATCATATTTTTAATGTTACAAATTTCCTTGAATATATTCCCATCATTTAAATATTTGACCACTTTTTCTCTATCATAAAATTTTAATTATAAATTAAAATTAATGATTTACTAAAAAAAAAAAAAAATTTTATAACAATTAATTTTATATTCAAGCTCACATTCATTTTCTATTTTCATTTTGAATTTTTGTACTACGGTATCTGTAAAATGAAAAGTATCGTTAATGTTATTTGCAAGCAACAATTAAAATAGTCATTCCAAAAATAATTTGAAATAAACATTTATTTATTTATTTAAATTTTTATATTTATAATAAATTTTTTACATATTATAATACCTACACTGTAATCTGGCCCGTCTGTAACAATATAAGCCGAATTAAATTAAGTTATCCGCCTAATATCGATAGGAATTGTATAACTAACTACGAAAATCAAATAAAAAGATACAATTTTTACTAATTGAATATAAATTTAAGTTGTCTAATTAAAATAAAATCTTTGAATCTTTGTGTATTATAAATAACTATTTAATTACAAAATATATACATATACTGTAATATTAAAATATTGTATATAACAAACATAAAATAAAATAGTTTTAAAGCAACCGTTAATGATTTTTGTGGGATGATCTAAAAATTGTTATAATTCAGATTTATAGTAATCGGGAATAATAATATACTAATCTTTGAAATTGTTAAAAATAAATTAGTAATTTATTTTAAGTTGGTATAACCTTTAATTTGAAAATTCTGTGTAATTGTACTGTAACTGTAGCTAACTCGTAGCCCTTTGTTTTTGCTTAGAATTAGGTGTCCTTTAATGTTTACGAAAATAATTTTAATTTATTTATTATAATTCAATGCTACGATTAAAACCACTTATAAATATTTATAAATATATTTTTCTGCACTACTAAATAGGTATTTAGGTAACAAGAGCAATACATAGTACAGAAGTGTAGTACCATATTTAATTATTTGCTAGATTATTTTTAAAAGCAGAAAACCGTCATAATATAAAGCTCCCATAATCATAAAACAGAAAACTTTTTAATTTTTTTCGATATAGTTAAAGGTTAAAAAAAAATTAAAACTTATGTAATGTTTCTTCCTGAATGTTTTTTATAGTTAGTTTTTGCTAGCGTAACGCCACTAATATCTCAAGTAGAAGTAAGTGCTGAACGGGATATTCAAATTATAGCTTTGCTTTTCCTATTCAAAAAATCATTTTTTTGCAGCAGCATATTTAATTTTAATAATTGGCAGCACAGTAGAAATATAAAAGTCACTTTTTATATGACATTTCTGGAATTTTGACATTGATTAACTTTCATCATCCATCAATTCAACTTTTTGCCATGACAAAAAAAGATTTGTTTTTAAAATAAATAACAAAAATATTGTTGTGCAATAAAAATCTTTAAATAAATTTATCATAATGCTATCTGTAAAAGATGAATTTCTCGGTAAGATATAAAGAAGTTATTTAGTTTAGTTTTAGTCTAGTTATAATTTTTTTTCATATAAATTAAGGTGACGGAAATTGTATTAGAAATACTGATAGTATGTCGAATTTGAGTGATATGTCGACACACACAGTACAAACCAAACCAAGAATGGATGTGGCTTGTGTGATTGATACTTACCAATTGGAAAATTTAAATGACAGAAAATCTGCATTAAATGAAATAAAACAAGCTTGCAGTTTAGTAAATGCTAATTTACAAAATGTTCAGGTATAGATTTACATTGGAATTTTTTTACATATTATTCTAATATTTTGAATTTTATAGTTTGATAAATTAGATTTTGGTGAAACAAACGTATTAGAAACATTTTACAATGCTGATGTAGTTATAACAGATTTAAGTATTTTGGCACAGCAAAGTGCTCTCTTTTATCACTTAGGAGTAAGAGAAAGTTTTGGAATGAAAGAGAACATATTAATGTATAATGATGTAGACACTCAACAAACATTACGACTTAAAGTACTTAATATTTGTGTGAATACTAAAAATGTTTATATACTTAATTTTATAATTTTTTAAGATATCTTGTGGAAGTTATACATTCCTGCCATATTCATATTCACAAGATACTGGCGCTTGCACTGTAACTAAAGATTCTACAGATGCAAAACAGATTTCATTATTAAATAGATGTAAAAAACTTCTTCAAGATGTCGAAATACAATCAAAGTAATCGTTTATAATTTACCAATATCGAAATTCATATTCATAGTAATTTTCATTCTAGAGCACATATGCGTGAAAAATTCTTATCTGATTTACGGGGAGCTCGTGAACAATTTGCTGGCAATTCAGAAGAATTAGCTAAAGTTTTACATAAATTGAGAAAACGATTAGATGATCCACATGTACTATCCGGAGAAGTTGTACACAGTTTTATGTGTTCTTTAAGAGATGTCCAGGATTATGATGCTATGGTCCATTTAGTTGCTGAATTAAAAACTATACCAAATAAAAGGAAATATATTGAAACAGGAAATATGTGCTTTCTATATGCATTTGCTCTAAATAGACGAAATAAGGAAGGCGATAGAGAAAAAGCTTTACAATCATGCGTTAAAGCCCTAGAGAAAAAAGAAAATCAATTTCCAGATATGTTATGTCTTTGTGGTCGAATTTATAAAGATATATTTGTTGAATCAGATTACACCGACACCAACAGTTTAAAAAATGCAATTCAATGGTAAATTTTTGTGTGGAATTTAACAATAGTAATTGCAATAAAAATATAAATAATTATAGGTATAGAAAGAGTTTTGAAGTTCAACCAAATGAATATGCTGGAATTAATTTAGCCACATTACTTGTTATTGATGGTAAAGATTTTTCAAATACAGAAGAACTACAACATGTTGGAATGGTATTAAATAATTTAATTGGCAAAAAAGGAAGTCTTTCATCATTATCTGAATACTGGGATGTAGCAACATTTTTTGAAATATCTGTTCTAGCCGAAGATTACGCAAAAGCAATACAAGCTGCTGAATGTATGTTTAAATTAAAACCACCTAATTGGTATTTAAAATCAACAATTGGTAATATTACATTAATTGATCGATTCCGTAAGAAAACAGAAGAACAAATACATAACATAGAACAGCAAATTTTTCAATTTTGGATGGATTTTTTTTTGGAAGCAATCAATACTGATGAGACCACTAGTATTCGTTATCCAATTTTGGTAAAATAAAAAAGAAATATTATTTTATTAATATTATTCTATTTAAATTGAATATTAAATATTATAGATTTTAGAACCACAAAAAATATATATGCCAAGTTATGTTAATGTTAATATGGGTGCAGAAGAAAAATCAATACAAATTTTAAATATATGTCAGGCACATATTAAGGGAAATTGCAAAAAAGTACATGATTTTTTGTTTACTGCGAATGAAATAAAATCAGTTAGTTTGTATAAAAGGGATGAACAATGTGCATATTTATATGTTCATCATAATTCTGATGATTTTCAAATGTATTTTCCGTCAGTAATATGTCGTCAAAGATTCTATGATCTCGTTTTAGAGATGACTGCTGATCAAGAAGTATTTGTAGATTTAACAATTGCTGAGACTGAAATTAAGGTTAAATTTTGTTAATAAAATGTATTAAATTAATTTTAATTGTGTAAATTAATATTTTTTTAGTATGAATATGATTTTGATGATGTAAATCGTAAAATAATTTTGGGTAAAGGAACTTATGGTGTAGTATATGCTGCCAGAGATTTAAATACTCAAGTAAGGATTGCAATAAAAGAAGTACCAGAGAAAATAACACATGACGTTCAACCATTACATGAAGAAATAAAGTTACATTCACAATTGCGACATAGAAATATTGTTCAGGTAAAATTAATAAAATTATCCACAAATAATTCTATAAACTATGATTATACGTTTTTTTTTTTTTTTGATAGTATCTTGGTTCAGTTTCTGAAGATGGATATTTTAAAATTTTTATGGAACAAGTTCCCGGCGGGTCACTTTCAGCATTATTACGTGAAAAATGGGGACCACTGAAAGATAATGAAGCAACAATTGCATTTTATTCGAAACAAATTTTAGAAGGGTTAAAATATTTACATGACCAGAAAATTGTTCACAGGGACATTAAAGGTGATAATGTTTTAGTTAACACCTATAGTGGTGTTGTGAAAATTTCCGATTTTGGAACATCAAAACGATTAGCGGGTATTAATCCAATAACGGAAACTTTTACTGGTACTCTACAATATATGGCACCAGAAGTAATAGATCAAGGTGTAAGAGGTTATGGTCCGGCAGCTGATATATGGTCATTTGGTTGTACAAATGTTGAAATGGCAACTGGAAATCCACCATTTATTGAATTAGGATCTGCACAAGCTGCAATGTTTAAAGTAGGCTATTATAAAAAACATCCCGAAATTCCTGATGAACTTTCGGCAATTACAAGGAATTTTATACTTAAATGTTTTGAAGTTGATGTTAATAAAAGAGCAACTGCGACGCAATTATTAGAAGATCCCTTCTTATCAGAGTATATGATTTTTTAAAAAAATATAATTAATATTTTAAATATAATATTTTTTTCTCTGTTTCGATTGCAGAAAACACAGAAAAGCTCGAACACCTATATCAAATGCAGATTTCTCCAGAAGTGTATCGGTACCAGCACCAGCAGATCGTGTAATAAATAAAACTGTTAATAATACATCTTCATCTGCAAATCTAACTTGTAATACCCCAACAACACCAGAACTTGAGTAATTATAAATATTTTCATTAATAATTTTATAGTAAAAACCAAGCATTTAATATTTAGTATTTCTATTTGTGTTTCATCAAATACATCACCAATAAGTAAAATTAAAACACAGGGCTTAGCTCCAATACAAATACCTAGTGCTAGTGTTCTCAGGTAAACATTTTTCATTTTGTTGAAAACTTTTTGATTTTTTCATCAATTCAGTGTTGTTTACATTTCATAAAATTAGCAATTAATATACAATATTAGTACTTAATACCATTTGTTTTTTCTTAACAGTTTATCAAGTTCACCTTGTATTGAAAGTGATAATGATTCTACAGTATCGTTTAATCTAAATCGACGGAGCTCTTCTGGTGCATTACTTTCTCCTGAGGTCGAAATGAATGGAACATCTTCACTAAAAACTGGTCTTAATGAGACTAGTGAAAGTGATGGATTTTATTTATTAAAAAAAGACTCGCAACGACGAACAACATTAGCTAAAGTATTAGCTTTAGATGAATCAAAAATTTGTGATGTTTGGATGGATAAAATTGAAAATAATCACAATCAAGTAGTTATAAATAAAAATCACTTAGAAGTAATGATACGAGCATTACGTGAATACATAATTGAACAGAAAAAGGAATCATTAGAGAAAGCAATGTCAGATTTAAAAACTAGTTTAGATTTTGATTCGACAGCTATAGATCATGTCCATTTGGCGTTGTATTCGTTTCAGGATGCAGTCGTAAATGTACTAAGATCTCACAGCATTAAACCACATTGGATGTTTGCATTAGATAATCTAGTTAAAAGTTCTGTACAAGCTGGAATAACAGTTTTATCACCAGGTATATTTTTACAAATCAATTTTTTTATATATAGTTTTTTTTTGATATTCTGTCATTGTGGGATAATTAAGAGCTCGGAGCAAATCTTGCTGGTCAAGAAAATATGGGTAACAATGAAGAAGAAGAAAATGAAGATATGTCGACTTCTGGTGTTAGTACAGTAAATTCAACAAAATTACAACCAAAAATTATTAATGATAACAAACGATTTATGGCTTATGAAAATGTACGATTGCAACAGGAATTATTAGAATCACAAAAAACTTATCAGTTTATATTGAAATCAACAATTGAAGAACAAAAATTAAATTTAGATATGTTGAAGAATTTTACACAACAACTTTCTAGTGTGACAAATTTTTATGAAAGAAGCATATCTCAAGGGTAATAATTTTTTAAAATATAAAATATAATGTATAAATATATATTTTTCATTATTTATTAGATATTTTAGTGATACCAGTGATACAGCAAAAAATAGACTTAATGCCACTTCTGATGATTTTCTATCATCCCCAGCTATTTCAGTAAGTGAAATAGATGGTGCTACCGGTGTAGTAGGAGTAAGTAATTCGTCCCAAATTAGTCCATCTTGTAGAAGACCTACAAAACTTTCTGTTAAACTAAATGATACTTGCCAACAAACAAGCAGACTTTCAGTTGATGATCGTCCGAGTCCATCATATTCAGATAGTAGATTAAAAGAATGGTTAAATCGGAATAACATTGATGCAAATACAAAATCTGCTATTATGTTTGAGGAATTTACATTTGATGATTTCATATATGAAATAGAAAAAACTGATTTAGAAAAAATAGGATTAAAGTAAGTTTTGATATTATAACTACATATTTTCTTCTATTTAATTTCAAATAATTTGCGGCCTCATATTTAAAATATCTCTCAAATTATATAATTTTTAGAACATTGTGCTTTTTTACCTGTAACTTATTTCTTATCTAATTGAAAAATGTATTATTTATAAATATGCTTTTCGAAATTACAATTTAATCTTATTTTAGAATTGGTATCACGATAAACATCTGGCGTTTAATCAAAGAAGAAAGAAGACTAAAAAATTTAAAAATTAATCGAAAAAGCCCAACTCAAATAAAATCTGATATTCCTACTACGAAATCTTCCCTACAAAAATCTTCCAGCTCCACATCAAATTGTACGAGTATAGATTCTTCCGATGAAGTAATAGGTAGCGATTATGAATCATGTAATGGACTCGATGAGAAAGAAACATAATTATAATTATATTCTATATGAAGACACCATAAAAATATTTAATTTATTGTTATAATATTGAAAAAATAGTGCCTTGAAATACTTATAAAGTACTAACAGTTATTATATAGCTTGCAGATTTAAATTATAATAAATTTCTTCAGACATTATGAACCGTTTTTTTTTTTTTTTTATTTTATTTTAAATAAATTTTTTACTTATTTTAATATAAAAAGGATTTTTTCAAAACAATAATTTATTAATAAAATTTATTTTCCAAGTAAAATTTTTCTGGTAGCTCCGAAACTTTGTCCAGATTGTGATGCTCCTCGATTTGTTCCAGCCTGAAGACCAATCATTCCTTCACCTGCACGTAATTGTTCTTCAGAAAATTCACGTTTATTTTCTTCAGCTGCTCGGGGACCTAAAAATGGACCTTTCCATTCAGGATGTCTATATGCCTAAATAAAAAATTAAATATGTTAATACTAATTAATATTACCAAAATAAGTACTTACAGCACGTCCTAGAGCGAAAATTGTTTGAGTGACTAAATTAATATTTTTTTGATCCCACAAATCTGTTGATTGAAATAGATCGACATCAGCAACTCCATAATTAGTACAGGCTTTTTGAAATCTATAAAAATATATCAAGGAATATTTTTTTTTAAGAAGGTAAGTATATTTTTTTTTTATTTGTAATTATAAATCTAATTAATTGTTTTACATACTGTCCAATATTATCCATCATTTTGTAATCACCACCGGATGTGTTAATTTTTTTAATGCAACCTGGTGCTAATTTATTCATCAATTTACACAAAATTATACCATCCCGCAGAACAAGCTCATATGGTCCAGGTGGAAATCTTTCTCCTGTTACACTCTCAATCCATTGTTGAGCTTCAGCTTCTTCTTCTGGGACTCGTTTACCAGAAACCTATACAAAATAATAAAATTTTAATAACAATTAATCGATTTGAGTTTTGTTACGATTTTATTTAGTTTGCAATTGTATATATTAAATGATTGTCTTCTATTCCACTTAAACAATATTTTTTTCGCCAGTGTTTATTTAAAATAACCTAAGAGCCATTTACTATTTGGACTTATTACTTATCACATAATATGACCCTCTATTTCTGCTCTGGTTGAACTAAAGACTAAATGCGTTCGTTATTATGTTAAAGTATATTGAAATTTGCATACTTTTAGGTGCAAAATAATTTGTATAAATACATTTTAAATATTGATGATATAAATTCTGTCCATTTATTTAATTTTTTACCTATAGTACTCAAAAATGTTCTAAAACAATTTAAATATCGGTTTTTATTTGTCATGTCAAGTGATTTTGTGTTGAATATTAAACTTTAAACAAAGTGTTGTTTAAAAATATAATTAAATTAAAACATATAAAATAAAAGACGTTATATACAATTGTAGAAGTACAATTAGACTTTAAATAATTGATTTTATTATACTAAAATATTCTAAATTATAAATTTGATTATCAATATACCCTCTAAAATGATTTCAATATAAATTTTTTGGCAGAGGTATTTCATTTGTTGATTTTTCAAACAGTCGTCTATCATAATTAAAATTGTTAATTTGTTATTTTGTCATTGTTATTTATATTTTTATGCTTGAATTCAGTTTTAAAACTATTAATAAGTCAATTTACAAATTTGTTAGCTTTCTTTTTACTAAAGCAATTTAACAGCAATTATAATAAAAATAAAATAAAATTTGAATAAATTAAATAAATATTAATTTTATTTTATATTTTATTACAGAGCAGGTTATTTTTAGCAGTAAGTTAATGTTATCTTTTAATTTTACATCGGATATACGGATATGCGTTTCCTTTATCTTGTTATATTTGTATTTGTTATCATCTGAACAGATTTTATAACCCTAAACTCTTTTGTAGGCCTGCCTAATTGCTCAGATTCAGAACATAACTTGATTCAATTTTTAAACTGGAAACATTGAAATTTCATGGGAAACATTAAAAACATGTAAATTGGAAATATAGAGAAATTAATCTAAGCATATTTAGGATATATTATCTAAATTGTATACCGTATTACATAAACATACATTTATGTATGTTATCTAAAAAATTAATTAAATAATAGAAATCGAAATCGAATTCTACAATTGACCCTCATAATTTTGAACCAGCAGTTGACCGGTATTAAAAATGTAATTTATCATGAGTGACTTTTTTCAAAAATTGACTTAATAATAAATTAAAAAATTAGATATATAGTTGATTAATTACCTAAAATCTATAATTAGAAAAATATTAAAAGGTGATTAATTATGAAAATGAATTTAACGAAGGTCTATATAGATTTTGCCCAGTTACAGCGGCAAATCTGGTAAAGTTCCACCGTAGACGAAATTTTAAAACCAAAATTTCCCCACAAAATATTTTGGTTTTTTACGTCAGACCTAATAATTGCTTCCCACTGTATAGTGTTTTGTAGTGTTTTGTTTTTATTATTTATTAATTAAGATATCAGTTTTGTTTTTTAATATATAATATTAGCTTTTTAATTTATAAAAATAGAAATTATGAAAATAAATTTTATTTAGGCTTAAAATTACTTTATGGAATTCTAATATTCTAACAAATCTTTCCTTCCATTCTTAAAGTTTTTTTTTTTAATTCAATTTGCTTTTATTTTTGTATACTAGATCTAAATTATGCTGTCATAAATTTTAAAAAAGAAATTCTATTATGAAAATTTAAATGGTTTACATAAAATTGAAAACTACCCACACTTTGGCAACAAAGGAGGCAAATGGATTTTTGAAAAAAATAAACCATACAAATATAATATTTTTTATATATTTACTTTAACTTAACAACAACATATCAAAAATTTTAAGGCGCAGACATAAATTTAAATTTTAGCATATTTTAAAATTTGTTAAAAAAACAATATTTTAAATTAAAATTTTTATGTCTAATTAAAATGTAATTTATATCAGACATTGGTAAATTTTTCAGTAGAAATTAATATTTCTTTAATTAATTCAATTAAGATCATTTGAATCATGAAAATTATAAAATATTTCTTACATTTCTAGGTTTATTGGTTAAAACTAGATAGTTATTCTAAAATTTGTTATACTCTCTTTTTTATATCCACTGACAATGACTTTAGTTTCCTACCTAATATAATATAGCATTTTAAGCATAACAAATTTATTCAATTAATTTATTTCGTTCTTTCAACAAACACTTTACTATGCTTAATATACGAAATAATTTATCGGATGTGCAATACCGAAGATAATTATATACTGTGGTAGTGTGCCACCGATTTAAAATGATTCTCAAAATTTTGAAAATAAAAAATAAAAATAATATAAATATAAATTTTTTTTTTAAATTTTGAATATAATATACAAATTAATGGTACAAAATAATATTTTTTTTCGGTAATTTTTCATCAGTTCAAATCAACTAGTCGTTCGTGTTAGGTCCTTGCATTTGTAAACAGTTCTACGTTCATTAAAAAATGGCTGTAAGTTAATTATTAGTGTTTTTGATAAAAAGGATTAATTTGAATCATTTTATAAGTGTTAATACAAAATATATGTCAGTAATAGTTTTACATAAAATAAATCGGAATTATTCAAACTGCTAAATAGAAGCACTGACAAATAATAAAGTACATTAATGTATTCTGAATAGTGGTTGAAAATATAAATTTGAATTAAATAAAAATTTAATATATTTAGAAATATAAATTTTAACTGAAATTACAAGAAAGAAGAAAGTTTAAGGTTTTCTGGTGCTAATAATATTTAATAATTGTTCAAAAACCTGATTCCATTTCTGCATAGTACAATAAAGTTATCATTTTAATAGTTTGCAGCACAATAAAATAGTTTTTTTAATATAGTAAATTTTATTTATCCGAAACAATGATAGTTAGATATACCAAACGGATCACAAAATTCAAATTTACTTTAGGGCACTTTACATCTCCTTAAATCCTCGAATTATAATACGGAAACTTCTGATGTCCTATTAAATTATTGATTACAATTGCTGTGTAAGGAGCTTCTTACACAGCAATTATGTAACTAATTCTTAAATAATACATTATTGTGATAGTTAGCCCTAGTGCTCACGTAATAAACAAAAATAAAATGATTGCGGCATTTTCATTAAAAAAATTCAATTACATATAATTTTTTTCTTGAAATATTTAGAAATATTTTATTTTTAGAAACCCTGTCATAGATTAGCCAACGAATATATAGTTTAGTAACAAAATTTTGGAACAATTTACATAAAAATAAACATGATATTTTTTGATATTCCAAAAATATATTTTTTTATAGCGCCAAATAAAATAAACAAAATAAAATTTATCATTTTTTTTTATATAATGTATAAACAAAATTTTCTTCTCTTCAAATATTTTATTTAGCCAAGAAATAAAGATCAAGAAGCTGAAGTTCTTAATTGGATATTTGCTGTTTTGGGTGAAAAAGTACCATCTGGTAATTATGAAGATATCCTTCGTGATGGTACTGTACTTTGTAGATTGGCAAACAAATTAACTCCCGGATGTATTAAGAAAATTCAAGAAAAAGGTACTAATTTTCAATTAATGGAAAATGTTCAACGATTCCAAGCAGCAATTAAAAAATATGGTGTACCAGAAGAAGAAATTTTCCAAACTGCTGATCTATTTGAACGTAGAAATATACCACAAGTTACACTTTGTTTGTACTCATTGGGTCGTATTGTAAGTTTAATAAAAAAAAATTGATTGAAAATAAATATTATAATTAACTGTGTACCGAATTTAGACACAAAAACATCCAGAATTTACTGGACCAGCTTTAGGACCAAAAATGGCAGAAAAGAATGAAAGAGAATTTACTGAAGCACAATTACGTGCTTCTGAGGGTCAAGTAAATCTTCAAATGGGTTTCAATAAAGGTGCTACCCAAGCAGGACATGGAGGAATGGGAAATACTCGTCATATGTAAAATTGTATATAAATGTTTCCTCTAATATAATTTAAGAAAAGAAAAAAAAAACTGTAAATTTATGTATAATTTTATGTTGAGAAACTGAAAAATTGAATAAAAAAACTAATTTATTTTTGTTATAAATGTAAATTAAAAGTCTTTTATTTTTATTTATTTTTTGCAAATGCATTTAAAATAATAAAAAAAAAACTCTATTTTTAAATATTTTTAATATATTTTCTGATTTCATATTTAAAATTTTTAATTAAAATATTTTTTTTTGGACCAAGATTTACGATGTGTGGGTGAGAAATTGAAAATTTTCCAGATTAATATTTTTGATTTCATCATTTTGATTTATAAATAGTACAATGAGGACAGTGAAAATTCTGTTTTTCTGTCCTCTGGCAAACAGCGATTTAATCATCAATGATGCTTGAAGTATATAGAGAATTTGATGAATTTTATTTGAATATTGAAATTTATTTACTTGAGATTATTCATGTTGCAAATATGCTCGTGACATCATTAATAAGTTTATTATTCTAACAATTTGCATTGGTTAATTTGCATTGGTTCTTTAATGTCTAATTAAAGAATCCAATATCGAATACTCGAGCTATCCAAGCATTCCGAATTCCGATATTTATAATCCAGAGCTTAATATATATCCTTTTAGTAATTCGATGTGTAGTGAACTAATAATTGCAACTTAATTAAGGTCCTACGATTCCCCTTATGCAGGATTTCATTTTCGTCAATTAAACTTTATACTAATACATAGTAAAAATATTGATTTTGATGAAAATTTACATTACTTTAAATGTATACCAATAATTAAGCTACTGTAATCGAATTTTAAGACTGGTAATGGTTTAGAACATTTGCTCACACCAAATATCTCACTATTAAAAATTAAAAGACAAGATCTTTTGTTGCAATTGTTTAAACTGTAGAGCTGGAAATTGCTTCGACATATTTCGACATTCTCCATCAATAAAAATATAGACTATTGCTCATATTTATGCTATTGCATACACTACACTCTTATTTTAAACATTTAAGACCTTATGGAAAATAAAAAGTATAATTAAAATTTTCTTATAATTATACTTGTTTTTAATATTACATATTTTTAATATATCAACGACAGGCATAAATATATTAAACAGAAATACTTTCTAAAGTAATAAAAATTGTATCATAATTATTATTTCATAATAATTAAATGCTGCATTATTTTATTAAAAAAATATACATAAATTTCGCTTCAAATATTTAGTAACATCAATTTAAACTATCCTAAGCTTCCATGTATTGATGTAATTGCCACTATTATAAGCTATAACGTTTTCTCAATATGTTAACGAACACCAATATTTAAAATTTACCAATTCATTTGAATAATATATACTAAGTTAATTAATATACGTTAAGAAGCGTTTTCTATTATTACGAGTAGTTAGAAAAACTAAGAGTGTTGCATTGGATAAGACGATAAAAAAACATTAATTTGCTTGATCTTTTTTTAGTTGGTAGCTTCGACGTCAAAAAGTAACAAAAATGCCAAAAAATCACACACAGGTTAATATTTTCATCTAGTTGGTAGCCATTAGCTTTAGTAGGTACATGGGAAACTAGTATATGAAGGAAGAGCTTTGTTTTCGAAGAATATAATATAGCTCTTGCATTATCAGTTTTAGTTTCCCAATTATTTATAATTATATGTTTTATAGCATGTAATATATTATCCGATTTCAATTTCAATGAAATTTGGTGTACAGGTAGTTCTGTAATCTAGTCAATGCACATACAATTTAGGGTCGACAGTTTCAGTGGATCTCTATCAAGATTTCGAATTATATAAATTATTATTGGTATTACACAATGTGAAATTTTTAAAAAAGCACTCCTAGGTTACAAAGTTACTGTCAATTACAAAAAACTGATATACATAAATCACTGTTGAACTTTACTATGAGTTAGTTGCTACCCCTAGTTAGCAAAATTTTTAAATTGAACTACAGAAATAAAATAAATTATTCATATTAAAAAATCATTTCGTTTTCATATTCAATTCAACTTTATTATTTTATACGTAAATATCTTTATTATTATATTCATCAATAATTCTGTATTAATAATTTAAAATTTAATTTAATCTGAAATAGCAATTATTTTGGCAATTTTTCTTAAAGACAATTTAATTAATTTTAAATTTTAAAATTATTTAAATTGGTAATTTAAATATTCATTTAAAATCTAATCTGTTTTTACAAAATCTTATAATTCAATTTTATTTCAAATTCTACCCAAGTGTGAATTTTTATTTATTTATAAAAATATTCTAAAATTAAGTTTCTCGCGCCAAAATGTGTAATTAAATGTGTAAAAATATCGATGATTTTATATATTATGAATATAAATCTAAATATAAATATTTTTCTTTTTAACCAAAATAAATAATTATGAAAAAAATAAATTATAGTTTGCATTTATATTTTACTTTTTATCTTAATTTAGTTATTTAAAAAAAAAAAAACATAAATTAAGTTTTTCTTGATAATTTTCACGATCAAGTTTTATTTTCAAGGTTTTATATGATCAATTTCCATTAAAATTGTGAATATTAATTTATTTGATTTGTCTTGAACCCAGTGACGTGACCCAACATGACCTACATTAAAAATAAATATAATAAAATAAATAAATAAAATATTTCAATTTACACTATTTATATTCTTTGGAAGCTATAGTTATTTAGTTAAATCTACAGAAATTGATCTTAAATAAAATCAATAAATCAGGGGTCGGCAATATTCAGCCTGATCGTACTTTTTGGTACTCCAAAAAAAATAATTATATTTATAGTTAATTTTTGATTTCTTCTATTTAAAATGCAGATTGTTTTAGGTGAGGGTGCCCAATTGATCAGCTAATAACAGATGTTGTTCCGAATTTAAATGGAGTGCGTAACTTTAGTAAATTTCATAGGGCGCCAAATAACCTAATGCCGCAATTGTACTGTACTTATAATATTATAAGTATTATATTTCATTATATATTAAATACTATTCTCGTAAGAAATTTTAATTTTTCTGTATTTACTTTATATTTAAAATTCCATAGATAATTTCAATGACAACTCGAAAAAATCTAAAGCAATAAATTAAGAATAAATTAATAATAGATTTAAAAACAGGTAATAATTATTATATGATTAGTTCTTATTTAATTCTATAACTAAGTAATTTTACATAATTTATTATCTTTTCAGTTTGTTTTTCATTTAAGATTAAAATGAAAATATGCAGAACAGGATGACGAAGAAAGTTAGTATCCGTGTTCGTGTTCTACTCTTTATATTCAAAATATTAATTTTTCGTATACAAAATATTGAATATTTATTACTAATTAGATAAATTTCAGTAAAGGTAAGGTATTATTCAAATTATATTATAAATTAAGTTATTATCCCTTCAATTATTTTTTCCAAATTACATCTTCTTTCCATTAATTTTAATTTCTAATATTCATAATTTTCCACTAATTAAATATCAAAATTAATTTATTTAAACTTTTTTATGTATTTTTATTTACCTATAACAAAGTTAACACTTTAAAAGCTTTCAATACACTTCACTTCACTATATAAAATGCATAGAAAACTAAAAAACTGAAACCATAAGGTCAAGCTATCGTTTTTTATATAGTTACAAGCTACAAGTTACAAATTTACTAGTTTTAAATATACTTTTCGAAAGCTACTGTTGAAAACTGAAACTACTTGTGATATATTTATGAATTAACTATACCATTATTCTGATATATACCGGTGTTTATTCAAGTATATCGGTGGAACCTATTAGGACATACAAAAAAAACTTTTCATGTATATAATTAGCTAGTACTTATTATAATATACATGTGCAAATAATAAAGTTTATTAACTAGGTATAACTTGTGAGCTAAAATTGAAACTTGTCTTAAAAAATCCAGTTCGGAAAATTTTATATAACACTCTGGTATAGAACTACCGAGATTTTAAATAATAGAAAGAAGTTGAAAGTGAAACAAACAAGTAGTGAATCGGATTTAAGTATCAGTATAACTCTTGAAAATATAAAATTATACTAAAAATTTATGTTGTTTTGGGTACAATATTAAAAAAAAAGTACTTGTTATTTTGTTGTTATATATTTAGTGTTTAATTTGTAATAACAATGTTATCAGAAAATTATTTAAAATCATTTATATTATCAGTTTTAATATTAATAATTAATGCTGACGATTATATTACAGTGCATCGTAAGAAATATTATTTTTCTTTTAATATAATTAAATAGTGGCACAAGGTTCTATAAATTAGTATTTTGAAGAATTAGTGAATATATGGTCTAAGACTACTTACTTACTACAACTATTTCATAAAATAAAAAATTATTCAACTATTTCTATAATTCATTTTTTCTATTTATGTATAATTTGCTGAAAATAACTTTACATATTGAACTTTATTCATTTTACATTAAAAATTTCATGAAATTACATAATTTATTTTGCTACTATTAGTTTATTTGAATTATAATTTAATTATAATTATATGAAATATAAATTTATTTTTTATAGCCGATTATTTGAAAGGATGCCAAATAAAAAAACCAGAATTTACGAAATGTTCAACAGAAAGTATTCAAGGACTTTTTAACCAATTAGAAAAGGGTAAAAAAAAATCATAATTTGTAAAAAAAATTAAAAAAAAAAATTATTCACAAATTATTAAAAATAATTCTGATTAGGAATACCTGAATTTAAAGCAATTCCTAGCTTTGATCCGATATCATTAAATAAAATAAAAATTACCCAAGGAAATTCACAAGCAATTAATGTCAAAGTTGAATTATCAAAATGTAAAGTTTATGGTTTTGGTAAAACAATAATTGAAGAAAGCAAGTAAGTTTTATGTCGAATTAACGTGTTTGTCCATTATTAACATTTTGTTTCCTTTCCATCAGGGTAAGCCGAAAGGATTATTCATGGAAAACAAAAATTTTATTACCTAAAATGAAATTAGAAGGTGATTATGCACTACAAGGACGAATACTTTTAATTCCACTTAATGGTCGTGGAAAAATGTTACTGGAAACAGGTCTAATATATTATTAATCAATTTATAAAATAAATTAATATTTTTATTTATATTTTTATTAAAATTAGAGAATTTGAATGTTCTTATGTATACCAAAACTAAATTATACACTAAAGGTGGATTAACTTTTTACAATGTTACTAATGTTAAAGTTGATTATAATGTTACCGGTTTGAAAGCAAATTTTTCAAATTTATTTAATGGTCTTAAAGATTTAGGTAAATTCAAATTTTATGTGGTAAATATTTTAATTATAATCTATAAAACATAATTTCTGTAGAGGATAGTACAAATGCATTTTTTAATGAAAATTGGCAAATGTTAGCAGAAGCTTTACGTCCAGTTATTACACAAACAATTGAAGATATTCTATTAGATATTTTGCAAAAAGTTTTTCATTTTGCTCCAGCTGAATTTTTTGTAACGGATATTCCAACGCCCGAACAATTATATGGAAAAAACACTTAAAATACGAAATCGTTTAAAATTTGATGAAATTAATATGTAATTTTTGTTTGCAAAGTATAATATTTTGGAAAGTTTAAATATATTTTTTTTAAATAAAAATAATAATAATTTTAAATCTAAATCTATTAGATTAATTTATACAATTTATAATTAATGACTAAATTGAATTGATTGTAAAATTCACATAAAAACTGAATAATTTACTAGTAATTACTGCTAATTAAATAAATTCAGTATAATAATGATAATACATTTTTTTTTTTTTTGTAAATAATAATTATATATTTAAAGGATAGTATAATAAATCTATTTATATCAAATTTCCATATATAATGTAGTATATCCAAATAATTTAACGAAATTAATTGCACAATTTTAAATGCGGAATTATGGATAGAAATGTGCAATAAAATTTTACCTGAATCAAAATTATTCCAATTGACATGCTACACTGAAGTCATATTTATATTATTGCAAGTAACAAGAAAATATAAATACAAATCAACATTTCACATTTATCAACATTTCTTCTATGTGTAACTTATGTTAATAATTTCTTAAATTCCATTTAATAAAAAAATATTTAACTTTTAAATAGTTTTCAACATAAAATATAAATTATATAAAATATGAGATATTTATTTGCAGCATAAAAATATGCAATATTATATTACGGCATTCTAAATCAAAAGTGGAAGTGAATAGAATTCATTATTAATTGCAGAGTTTTATAGTTAAACAGAGAGCTTATTACAAGAAATGTTGTATTGCAGAAAAACCTGTTAGCAGAATTATCTTTATAAATAAATAAAAAATATATTGCATAACTTTTCCTTTCCAAAACGTATAGCAAAATATTGCGCGAAAATGTTAAATTATTTTAACCAAACTTAAAATAAACAAAAGATTGTTTGATCTGTAAAATTATCTCTGGTTATAAATATAACTAATTAATTAAATACATTACAAAAGCAAATTTAAAAATATACTTTAATTAATTTAAAAATTTATATGTTTTAGCCTCGTTAATTAGAACATTGAATACAATACTTAAAATTTGTGAATTTGTAACTATAATTGTGAATCTTTCATAGCAAACTATTTCTTCATCATTTATATAATAACTTAATTTAAAATTATGGTATACGATTAAGTTAAAAATAAAAATACAAATAAATAATTTACCTGGAATTAATCATAAATGTAATACTATGTAGCTAGTTATAAAAATGTGTTTTGAAATATTCAAAATTGCATTTTTAATTTTATTCAAATTGAACTGGTATTATAACATTTAATTCAAATTATAAGAAATAATACATAGACGATTGGAATTTAATATAAATATTACATTCATGCAGTGATCTATTTAAATTATATATATCGAATTACCATTTCTATATAGCCGTATTTATCCATAGGCAAAATTTACGCTTTAAAGAACCTCAGATTACTTAAGCTACTAAATACCTAAAATATATTGCAAAAAGATCCTTTAATATAATTAATTTTGAAACTAATCAGAAATTAAAATATAACAAATACGTGAAATTAGTGTTTTTGACGTTGTAGCAATAGCTGGAGCATCTGAACTTGCTGCAGTTAAAGTTATATCACAACTATCTATGTTGACCGCCAAGTAGCTATCAACACACTGGAAACATATATGTCATCAGATCAAGCCTGGTAAGAAAACCTGTCGAGATGTACTTCAGATTCTTTGTAGGCAGAGCAAAATACTTGTTCATTGCGACATATAGATGACAATGAATAAGGCGACAGCTTGAGGGTTCCGCGACAGATATATAGGATGAGTCTATAATAATGTTCCTATTCCGCAACAAAGTGTAAAGTAGTAATTTAATTTAAATTTAATATTTTAAATCAGGAATGTTACCAAGATAAAAATTGTATTTGTATTTATGGCCACATTTATTTAGGATAAGATTTCTAGTAATTTTTAGGAAAGTTTTCCATTAAATAATTTTTTTGTACTGAATTTATTAACGAAGTTTCTTTTTAAACAGTATATTAGTAATACCTAGTAAACCCCCACCCAATAAAATGCGGCTCGTAATAAAATCAAAAGAATATACATATTACAGGCGGCCAACGAGTTCGGTGCAGTCCTGATTTAAGATATATTTTAATTTGAACTACAAATTTCGTACTATGTAAGAAATAATTAATAACAATTTTTTGTACTCCGAATAATTATATTAGAATGATTGGCCCTACATCCATCGCCATGACCTCTTCTTCTACCTCAATTATGAACATAGAAAATTGTAGCTTTAAGATGCAAGTAAGTATAAACATAGTCTTTTAAAACCATAATTTTAATTGTAGACATAAATTAATTAATTTAGGAAGTAAGATGGTCACTGGTCAGTATGTGGCTGTATTTCCATTTCATTATTACCAAGTTTGAAGAGGTGTTTGAATGAAAATTTACAATATGTAGAAACCTAAAATAAAAAATGTGTTAACTTAAAAGGTCAACATTCAAGGTAGTTCTTGATGTGGATATCAATTTTTACGGTCAAAAATTCGACTTTTTGCGACTTCTACTTTTAAGGGTCTGTGTTGAAAATCTAAACAACTTTTTAAAAAATATCTGGTTATATTCATTGAGATATTCGAAATCTATTTAGGATGTAAATACTATTTTTAATATTTTGAAAAACAACTTAATAAGATAATTTCAATGCTAAAAGAGAAACTTGTAAGAATTCAACGTTCTTGAAAATCTACAAATAGAATAATTTTTGTAGATTTTAAATATACCTGAAAGTAAAAATTTGGACTTTAGATAAACAAAAAGTGTATATCGGATTTAAATATTTACAATATTTTAGAAATAAGATTTTAATTTATTTACAAATAAGATCGTAGTTTTTTCAGTTTTAAGAGTTAAAAAATAATCTTTATAAAATTAATTTAAATTATAATAAATATATAATAATAACCAATAATACTAATATAACAAATAATGTTATAATTTGTAGTAATTATAAAACTTTAATATAATAATTTGTATAATTTTTTGCATTACTATAATTGCTGCAATAAATCAATACAAGTAAATTTATTGGACTTTATTCATTACACATTTAAAGTTTAATGACATTAATAAAAAAAACTGCTGACTAGGGGAACAGATAACTCGTATTTAGGTTCAACAGTGATTTTTGTCCAACATTACCAATAATGTGTTTTAAATAATTCGAAATCTCGATAGGGACTCACTAAAATTGCCTACTCAAAATTTTATAGCCACTGACTACATATACATTATAAAACTAACATGTATACTACATTAAAATCTGATAGATAATAATTACATGCTCTAGACTAGACTAGAAAATAAATCAAATATAACTCGGAAACTAAACTGCTCAACAATAGATTTCCCGTGTTTTCTCTCATAAATTAGGTTTCCATGATTTTTTTTATTGTAATTTTGGATTCTATCACCTCAAATATTTAATATAAATTTAAAATTTTGTCATAATAAAGGAATACCCAAATTTAAATCCATTATCAATTTTCATCCCATATCATTAAATAAAATAAAAATTATCCATATGGAAATTAATGTCAATATTAAATTGTATTTTGTTATCGAGATTATAATAAATTTTGAATTGAATGTTTATAAAGATATGATATATGAATAATAATAGTCCTTAGTCCATGAAGATTATTCACGTAAAGCAACATTTATTGCTTATTATAAATTAGATGGAAATTAAGCACTATACAAGGACGTATTCTCTTGATTCCACTTATTTATTGCAATCTATAGTTTCTACATCGGAACTTGATTAATTTTTGAAGTTATCAATAATACTAATATAATGAACATACATACACTAAACGATCAAAAGCATATACACAGTCCCAGATAATAGGATGATTAGGCTGAAGCATTGGACCCCTATTATATGAGGCTCCTTATTCTGCTTAGTTTTCCCGAAAAGATAACAATAACCAGTTTACAATAAACTATAGAATACTTTATGGGCCAGGTGAAATTCTCGGTTATTATAAATTAATTAGTTAATTTTGTATTTTTCATTTTACGCAACCCAAAAAGTTCAAAATCCTTTTCAAAAAAGGTTTCAAAGTATTGAAAAAATATACATCTAAAAATCGATATAATAACTGCCCATCAAATTTTCAGCCTAAGGCTCCTTGAAAGGCAAATCTAAGCCAGTATTTAAATTTAAAACAAGTTGTTTTGAACTAGTAGATGGATGTTGGGCTAGGTCATATTCCGTGAGATACTAAATACAACGATAATATATTACAAAACCTGCAAGGATCTCAGGCACGATTAATGGATCCAATGGAACTTTAGTCCAATTCATTCAAAAGCTTTATGTATTTCTTTGGAAATATTGGTATTAAGGGCTTAAAATTTTAATTGTGATTTGGGGATACCAGTTCCTACCAAAACCTAATGTAATCTATTAATTTGTAATCAATCTTTATTCCAATTACAATTAAATAATGTAAACACTAATTACTTAAGAATATTAGTATTGTTTACTAGTAAAGTAATTACGAGATGACGCAGTGATTTAATTATGATAACGTTTAATAATATATAATTGTAAAAAAAAACAGAGAAATTTATTAGTCAGTTTTTATCATGATCTGAATTCAAAAACAATTTGAAAATTTAATTTTATAATAAAAAAAAATATAAGTCCAAGATTCCATAAAAATACAAGTCCATAAGTGAATACTGAATATATATAAAAATAATACGATATCAATTGCGTAACTTTAAATGTTGCATTATGGATAAACATTTGCGGAGATTTTAGTTAAAAAAAATCATTTCAATTGATTTCGTGCTACGTACAAGTCGCGTTATTGTTAATAACTATAAATACCAATTAAATAATATACAATTTATCGGTTTTCTTTTCTTAACTTTTAAAAATTGAAATAAAATTACAAAATTTTTAAATATATTAGTTATAATATACAACAAAAAAGAAGCTACCAATTTCGAAAAAAAGTGATAAAGTGTTATGAAAATTTAGCTTAGGAAAAAGTTTTCATTAAATAATAAATTTTATTTGACATATTTTTTTTTTTTTTTTTGCTGTGCAGCATAAAAATATGCAATACATTACGCCATGCATACTTTTAATGTCATTCATTCAGTTTGGTTTTGCTGCTGATTATATGATGACGAAATGTAAGTGGAAAATATACAGAAATAATATTTATACTAAATAGAATTTACTTTCAATATAACATTTTAGTAGTTTAACAGTTTGATTATAAGAAATATGTATTGTACAAAAAACCTGTTTAATTTTTTTCAGTGTAATATACAAAAAAAAAAATATTTCATAACTTTACCTTTCCAAAACATTAGCGAAAAATTGCGCGAAAAAAAATCCATTACAATTTTTCAAACTGGCCAAATAAAAAGGAAGTAAAGAACTTGTTTTATTTGTAACACTAAACTTCACTATATCAGTGATCATAAATTCATTCATTCAGGTGTTACACATTCATAAAATTATATTAAAATAGAACAGTTTACATAATAATTATAATTGTAGGATTAATAAAATAATCACTTAAGTGAAATAAATAAGGTAAATAATTTCTGCAAACAAATTATTGGATTATGACAAATTATTGAAAAACAAGTTGTGGCACCTAATTTACAAATTTCAAGTTCAAAATTGATGTTTAAGAAAGAAACAGGATATTTTTGAGATTATTAATAATTAAAAATTAAAGTGCATTAATGTATAAAGTGCAGAGACTTTGTTATTATATCATTACATAATTTCTGCTGAAATTTTTCCCTGAATATTTCTAAAACACAAAACAATACCATTGGATAATTGAAGAAATTACGCTCTACTATTACTACTGTAGAACCACAAAGAAATATATCCAGAGTAATCAAATCATATACCTCTTTTTGGAAAAAAAATATTTAAAATATTTCAATTTGTAGTACCCCAGAAACCACGTGTTTAGCTAAGGTTTCAGAAAAGTTTTAGAATTGAGTTTCTTTCAAATCAAATAGCTTTCAAATTGAGTAAATTTCACATCAAAAAGCTTTCTAATATTTTTTATGCTCAATATTCAAAGCAAAAATCCATATACATAGTACATATATGGAATATATGAATATTTTGCATGTAAAATTTACTTCATCTTCTAAAGTAAATATTTCCATTTTTTCAGCGATGACCTATTTTTTTTATATATATATTAATAAAGGTAGTTCAATTCCCTACAAAAAAGTCCGCGTAAAGGATATTTTCCGACCAGTAGTTTAGGAAATATAAGCATTATTATCAAACCATCTTTTGATTGATTACAATAACAAAATCTAATCGAAATGAGTATTGCGTAATAGTATTTGTGTTTGAAAATATATAAATTATGAAAGTATGCGTACCGAAAATTTCTTGAATTTAAATTTGAAAAATATTTTTATTTTATATTTTCAATTCTACTGGATTTCAGCATTATCTTTTAGGGGTTTGCTAATAATAGTTATAAATGAGCTAAATATCTGTCTTGTCGGTTAAAAGTTGATTTATGAGCGTGAGTATGGAAAATATGTATGTTTTACGTAACATATGTTTTATGAATTTTAAGAAAGATTTTCTTAAAAATTTTAATCTTTATATATTTAATTATTGAAAAAACAGAATTTTATGATTATAAAGAATTTATTATTTTAAAGAAATAATTATATATGGAATCGACGATCGATGAGGTTGTTCGTGATTGTATAAATTTGCCCTTACATCACGTTTAAAATTATCAAAAATTCAGTATTTTAAATTTTTCTAATTTTTATAAAATATTAATTATTTTAAATAAATTTTCCTAAAAAGCTATTTATGAAGTGCTAAACAATTTTATTAATTTTATTTATAACTAATTTTATAAAACGGAATGTTTTATTTTTTCTTAAAAATTTCTTCGCTTTTTGTAATAATTTAAATTTTTCAAAATATTGCTAAAATCCAGTAGAATTGAAAATATAAAATAAAAATATTTTTCAAATTTAAATTCAAGAAATTTTCGTTACGCATACTTTCATAATTTATATATTTTCAAACACAAATACTATTACGCAATACTCATTTCATTAGATTTTGTTATTGTAATCAATCAAAAGATGGTTTGATAATAATGCTTATATTTCCTAAACTACTGGTCGGAAAATACCCTTTACGCGGACTTTTTTGTAGGGAATTGAACTACCTTTATTAATATATAAAAAAAAAATAGGTTATCGCTGAAAAAATGGAAATATTTACTTTAGAAGATGAAGTAAATTTTATATGCAAAATATTCATATTATGTATTCCATATTTGTATATGGATTTTTGCTTTGAATATTGAGCATAAAAAATATTAGAAAGCTTTTTGATGTGAAATTTACTCAATTTGAAAGCTATCTGATTTGAAAGAAACTCAATTCTAAAACTTTTCTGAAACCTTAGCTAAACACGTGGTTTCTGGGGTACTACAAATTGAAATATTTTAAATATTTTTTTTCCAAAAAGAGGTATATGATTTGATTACTCTGGATATATTTCTTTGTGGTAGAACTTTTGAAATTCATTAAATTTTTACATAATTATTATTTAATTAAAAACCCGAGAAATTAATTTGTATAAAATTATATTTTTATAGCTAATAATATACAGTCTTGCAGAATATTTGATTCTGATTTTGTTTCATGTTCAACTGAATCGGTTCAACAACTTTTTAATGAAGTACTGTCAGGTAAAATTCAAAAAATTAACTAATCAAAGAAAATATATTATATGTTATCGTGTATTATGTTATTAATTTAAGGAATTGATGGTCTTGATAATATACCATCACTTGATCCAATGAAAATTAAAAAAATTCAAATATTACAAGGCAATGGACCAGTTAATATCAATGCTTCTTTGGTTAAAGTAACTGTTCGAGGATTTGAAAAGGTTAAAGTTCTTGAAAGCCGGTAAATGAAAATAGAAAAAATATATAAATTATTTAATATGCTTCATAATACCCAAATATATTTTATTATAATATAGAGTAAGTTCAAAAGATTTTAGTTGGAACACAAAAATCTTTTTACCGAAAATGAGACTAGATGGAATTTATGATCTGAAAGGAAGAATTTTAATTATTCCACTTCGAGGACATGGAAAACTTTGGATCGAAGCTAGTAAAATTATTAAAATTTATATAATTATTTTAAAAAATAATTTAATATATTATTATTTTTTTTTTTATATATTTTTTATAGGTAATATGAATATGACATTAAAAACTCAAACAAAACTTTATGAAAAAGAAGGTCATATTTTTTACAATGTAACTGCAATAAAAATTAATTATGATATAAGTGGACTTAAATTAAACTTAGAAAATTTATTTGATGGTATAAAATCTTTAGGTAAATTTTATATATAAAATTTAATTTAAAAATTCAATTTGAAGTAATATTGTATTTAAAAATAATATATTGTAGAGGAAAGTACAAATCAATATCTAAATGAAAACTGGCGTCCAGCTTCTGATGCATTAAAACCAATTGTTGCTCAAACAATTGAAGGAATTTTACTAGAAATATTCCAAAAAATATTTCATTTTATACCAGCTGATTTTCTTATTAGTGACATTCCGAAACTATCAACTTTATATAATTAATTCAAATTAAAAATTAGAACAATTCTTATATAGTTTTTAATATAATATTTAAATCATAATTATTTATTTTTAGTTTTCATTTAATTATTTGGATATTTGAATTTGAATATTAAAACGAATTACAATTTAATTAAATTTAATTTTATTAAAATAGTATAACTACTATTATTAAAAAAAAACTTTTATATATAGCATAAATTTTACTTAATTATTAATAAAATAGTAATAGAGGATATATTTGTCCGTAATCAGGTAATATATCAGGTACTCCAGAATAAATGCATTTTAAAACGTCTAATTTGTATTTTTAATCAAATATTGTTTATTATAATAATAGATATCGATGGAGTATAAAAAAAAAAATATTTTCGAATTTTCGAAATTCAGTTCATAAATCGATTTTGTTTCATGGAATTCATGGTATTTTTCAATCGAAGTGGATTACTTTGCAAAATGATCAGTGTTTAATTTATAAAAAAAAACAGCTAATTCTAAATTTATGTTATATATTAAAAAAGACCAAATAGAAATATATTAAACCCATAAACTGCAGACTTGTTAGACTAAATTTACACGCTATAATGTTCAAATACAATATTTCACTTCCAGATGACGTTTATTTCGTATGATTATTTCCATTATTTATTAGTCATTTAAGATTTTAGATTCATTTATAAATATATGGTAAAGTTTATTTTTAATTTTTTAACAGTTTACAATTTTCTAATAAATAAAAAACTTATTGTTGAACTGACTTGTTCATAAATAATAAAAATGTTATTGTAGATATGAAAATATTTATATTTTTAAATTCTTATATACAAAGAATTTTCTGAGCACTGTTCTTTATATTAAAATTTCACCCACATAATTCGAAAATTTATATTAATTATTGTAAATATAGAACCAAGGACACTAACCTGCCATAATGGACGACCTGGAGCAGGCATTTTTGATTAATAATTTGATTAACTGGTTTTAATTTTTTTGTTTTGAAAAACTAATATAATATTTTTTATATTATTGCACTTCTAAGACACTTTTCACTTTACAAATTAGAATTTACGGTTGATTAAGGTTTGACTTCTGAATATAAAATACCTGTCCTGATCAATGAGTATAATGTTTTTATAGACAATGGTAAACAAAAAATTAAAACGTGAAAATTCTTTTTTTTACATTATTTTTAAATAACACTATTTATATATATGTGATTTTAAAGTATATGCTGTTTTACACCACACAACGGAAAATTTATATTTAAAAAGTAAGTCCACGATTAATAATAATTCGTATCAAAAAAATATTATACATAGAAAAAAAATATGTATATATGTATGTAGTTATAAAAAGCATAAATATATATTTAAATTTCCACGTAATTTTTCACGAGGTCATAAAAAAAAATTATATATGTATTAAATATACGAAAATAATAATTTTATTTTCGAAATGATTCATTTCTTTAAAATTTCTTTATTCTGAATTAAAAATATACATAATATACTTATATTTTCTTCAACAATTTTTTTGAAATATCATATTAATTAAATAATAATGTATGTATAGATAGATATGAAATCAATTACGAACATTCTATATTTATCCTTCTTTACTTTAAATTTGTGCAATTTAAAAATATTTTGTACTTTTAAGTAAATGAATTTAAAATTGTTTGTATTATTTGGTATTATTATTAATATAGCTAAAAATAGCTCGCTTTATCTATTAAATTTGGATATATACTATATGGATTTAATTTTAAAAGTTTTTTCCATTTTTAAATAGTTTTTATTAGAATAATAGCAAGAATTACATTGCTACATTCATATTTACATCTGCTGCCTGCGATAGAACTTCGGTAATTCTGATTGTGATTATGATAATATATTTCAACAGGACGATGCAAGCGGGCGAACTATTAAACTACCAAGAAATGGTTACATGATAACAATGAAAATTTAATGGAGTTGTCATCATCAAGTCAGGACCGGAATGTGGAGATTTATTAAAAAAAAAACTATTCACTCAAGAACTAAAGATGGATTGTGGGAGAAATTGGAAAATATTTCATCATATACAAAACACGGCCAAATGTTATATGACACAACGCATAAAAGTATATGGAATGTGTAATCAAGGCTAAAGGTGACACCACACAAATATTAAGGCACATCGTAGGAACCGTATTGATGTAAAATTTAATCGTACGAACTTTATTGCTAAGAATTGATTATCGTTATTTTAATTATTAGAAATAATATGTTTGTAGTTTTACCATTTTGTATTCCTCATACTATTAACTTTAAAATCAAATTAAATAAAATAAAATCAAACTGAATAAATAAGGAACTTTCCTTAAATAGTAAATACTAATATTTATGTAAACTTACCTTACATTTTAGTAGTCGTATGAGGATCAATGATGCAAGGCTCGTATATATGTTCCTTTAAAATAATAATAAAGTTCAAATATAAAATTTTTTAAAAAAATAAACTGAGAACAATGGATCATCATTTTGAAGCAATAACATATTTTATCTGTAATTCTTCATTTATTTTGAGTTTCCAGTATAAAACTACCAACAAGTAAAAAATGCCGCATGTTTTTATGTTTCATCAATTATGAATTAAATTTTCTTAAAGTCCTTTCACATACATTTATATCAATCGGTTGTACAACTTTTCATTCGATGTGGTAAAATGTTATGAAAAATAACAGCAGTTGGATTTCAACTATATCAATTTTTACTTTCACACTATTCGATATTTTGATTTTCGACTGATTGAATTAAAAGTTGTACAACCGATTGATATATGTCATATGTGAAGGAACTTTTATTTAAAGTGTATGTATTTTTTCAGTGAAAACTCTTACACCATTATGACATTATGAGGTCAGAATTTTTAGAAAAATGCAAAATTTCTTACATTCAACACAGTGATTGGTTACAGATACTCTCAGTAAATTTCTTTCTTTGCAAATTTTCTCGCAAATATTGAAAGCTTCTACTGAATGCAGCTTTATGTTCTAAAAATAAATATCACTTTAAAAAAATTCAAAAACTAAAAACATTTTTGAACTGCTTAACCGTTTATTTAACAATCATAAAAAGACCACAAATTTCGATTTTTTAACTAAAAAGGTAAAACTTATAAAATGAATGAAAAATTTCATAAGTAATACGTATATAAATCATTGTTTTTATGGTATAAAATTATTTTTCATAATGAAAAGTTGTACAACCGATTGATATAATGTATGTGAAAGGACTTTAAGAATTATGGTATAAAATTATGGTATAAAATTACATAAATAAAAAATATCAACAACGATTACATTTACTAACAAAATAACTCACTGACTGAAACAAGTTAACTGATTAAAACAACAAATTTCCCACTTTTGGAAAGTAATGGCTGCCGAGAATAAATAGGTTTCTTCATTAATCTTTTTGAAAAGTCGTAAAGGCTTTTTGTTTCCAAACGAAATGCAAGATGTTAAAAATGCGTATGATCGCGAAAGAGGTGAATGTATTTTAGAATCAAGAATTAAAAAAGACTTTTACCATAATTTCATGTTTTCAAAAAAAGTGGTCGAATACCAGAAAAATAATCGATAAAAGTCACTGTATATCTGAAAAGCCATCAACTTTTTATAGTATAAAAGACGATATGGTAAAAGATACAGTAGATATGAACTGTTACATTTTTCGCGTTTTCGGTCGGTTGAATAAAATTATAGTTTTTATTATAGCCCGAGCAGAATACATAAGGAATACGCAGCCAACGTAAGAAATAATATTTATCGAAGAACACAATCAAAAGTTGTTTTGCTGCGATGAAATTTTTCTACCTACCAATTTACACTAACAATAATTTTCTACCTGATTTTAATATGACATTTACTATAGCGTTTACGGAAAAAGTTAAAAGTTAGTTAACTTTTTTCTCGATTCTGCGACGAGGCTGCGTTTGTTATAATCGGTTTCATATATTTGCATACATTTTAACTTTTTTGACATTTCTTATGTAGGCTGCGTTATGTATTCTGCGTTGATTCTGCTCGGGCTATCATAATTTTCATACATTTCAACTTTTTTGACATTTCTTATGTAGGCTGCGTTATGTATTCTGCGTTGATTCTGCTCGGGATATTGATATTATACGTTTTTATACATGTAGTGCATGTGCATGAAGTCTTTATAAAATTTGTCATAAAATATCGATATTATATTTATATTTGCAATCGTTATAAAAATAATCGTAATCTCGTAAATATTGAAAATGTTGAATAGATAGAATCCAACCCTCATCTTTTTGACATTTGACGAATCAACTTGTAATTGTAATTTTTTTATGAAACATTATGGTTTTCTAAAATTAATCGATGAAATTTAAAGTAAATTTGATTAAACTGCTTATGTAAAACAGAATTGTGAAATGGTTTTTGATAATATTGTACGTTTTAAATAATTTGTAATCGATAATTTAATTAATATTGATATTCTATCTAGATCATATAAATTGCCTAAAAATATATTTATAAGTTATGTCTCAATATATGAACGGTGAGTGCTCATCAAGTGTTTCGACTGATACCAAAGATTTAAACTCAATTCCAAGTCAAGATGGTGCTAATGCAACTCAGAAGCAAATTCGTCACATTCCTATTTATGTGGAAGGTAGAGATGAACCAGTTTTAAATAGGTTTAGTAGTGATCATACAGATTCCGCTGCTTCATTTGCTCATTCCAGAGCTTCATCTAACAATGATATTCCAAAACACGGTTCAATTTTTAGTCGTGTAAAAGAAATTCCTGTTAAAAGTTTTATTCCAAATTTTGAAAGTCCTAGACGTTCCGTATCACCAGCAAGAAACATTCCGATAAATGTAGACAAACAACATTATCATCATAAGCAGCAACAACAAGAACAACAACATCACCATCAACATCAAACACATATACATTCTCAAAATAAAAACTTTCAAAGAAGTTCATCACCTGCAACTACAAAACCCACACCTCAAGATCCAATTACAAAAATACAAGCTATTCAAAAAGAAATGTTAGATCTAATGGATAAGGTAGAAAGATTTGAGGGTGGTTCTCGTCAAAATAAAGAATACATTTATTTGGATGAAATGTTGACACAAAACCTATTGAAATTAGATACTATAGATACAGAGGGTAAGGATAATATTAAAGCTGCTAGAAAAGAGGTAATTAATTGCATTAATAAATGCATTTCTGTTCTCGAAGCCAAAGCCAATGGTTCATCAACAGTATCAAATAAAACATAAATTTTCTTGTTTTTTTTACAATGTACCTTCGTATTATATACCTACTTACTGAATGGAAACAATTAATTTCAACATATGAAAAACAGAAGATAATTTTAGTTAATTTGCACTCTCAAAGCAATTGTTATTTAAATTGATAGATTATTTAGAGCACTAACTAATATATATATGCAAATTAAAAAAATGTTTATCTTTTCATTATTAATCAAGAGGCTTTGTTTGTCCAATAAAATTTACTAGTGTAGTCTGTAAAACAGAAATATTATAATACCTATTTATAACATAAAAATAGACACAATAAATATTTAAATCATGATTTTAAAATCTTTACATTCAATAATGCTTTTAGTATTGAGCTAGAGTAATTATGTATGTTATTATCTTATATTTAATTATAAAATAATATAGAATTATACAAAATCTATTAAATCTCCGTAAATTATATTCCCTAAAAACTACATATTTTAAATATGGATTGGATTTTATTAAAAAGAGACAAATTTTAAAATATATCTTCTTTAATTATTAAAATACCAAAAAATATACTTGAAAATGTATAAGTAAAAAGTAAATAATTGAAATAAAAAATGTTCAATCGTTTATTTAATCTTTAACAATTTATTTTTTATATAATTTCTTATGCATACTGCATACAATAATTTATTTTGAACTAATAAATAATTAATAACTTCTTTAATGTAATATTAACCACGTTCGCAAATAATATCAACAGCATTTGGTTCCATTAAAACTGATTCCAGACATCTATGAACAGCAGAACCAAGAATTTCATCAAGTAAAAAATTTATCAAACTAAAAAACAAAAACATATGAAAATTATTTACACAGGATAAAACTAAACATAAATTGTTTTCCATTTACTTTTCATCAGTTACAAATCTCCATAGATTCATTTGTAAATAGTGTGTATCCACTTGAATTTGTTGCAGACCATATTTACTAAAAGTTCGTAGTCGAACACATTCCAAGAATCCCTTTTTTTTTGAAAAAAAAATCATAAGCAAATATTATTTTCAAGGCAAATGATTTCTTACTTTTAATCCAATTTTAATTATTCCTGTTATTATAGAAACTTTTGAAAATTCTACTGAAGTAAATATTTCAATTCGTTCGGAGAATAATTTATGAATATTAGAAACATAACTAGATTCTAGTTGTGATGGATTGTAATTTGACCAATTACTTCTATATTGTTGCTTTGATGAAGCTAAACTACCAAAATGAGTTTTGCGACTTGAATCACTGCTTGCTGCTGTTCGCATACCAGATTCGTAAAGATTACCGACAACATTTTCAAAACTAGATAATTCTTCTACAACTCTTTTCATTACTGCACGCACAGATCTTGGTTCCAGACAATTTAACCAATCTCTATTTTCAACACTTTTACGAATCATCTACGAAAAATAAAAGTTTAACATACACTAATTACAACAATATTTTAAAATTTAAACAATTACCTGTGATATATTAACACCTTGTAATCTTACATACGAATCTAATAGATTTTGAGCAGTTTCTCTCATTTCAGCAATAATTTCTGATTCATGGGAAAGTGTTGCACTATTCTCAGAATCTATGTCATACAAATCATCTACTATATTTAACTAAAAACCTCAATTTGTAATAGAAGTAAAAAAGTAAAATGAAAATTTCTAGATTTATATACCAATATATGTACACCATTTTGTTCCATTTCCACACAAGTTTTTGACAATACTAATAATAAACTAGGTGGACTCGATATATTCATATGCGTAAAAGTATTCATTATTTTACAAATGTGTCTCAGAAATCCTTAAAATTGAAAACACAATTTCAAAACATAATTAACAAAGATAATTTATATTGTGCTAGCATACCAACTAGTAAATTTTCTCGAATACCTTCAACGCAAAGGGAATCTTTAAAATCTGCTTTTATATTAAATGCCCAATCGGCTTCTAAAAAGACTAACAAATCTTGGAGGACACCTTTAACTTTTTCAATAATTGACATATAAAGAGTTGATATTAAATCTGGCAAATTAAGTGCAGTATCATTTTTTGCTGATACTAAAGACATGCGAATGGAACTTAAGTTATCAGAAAAATTATCCTTTAAATTTTTTGAACGTACTTCACATAACTGGTGTGCTGCACTTATTATAATATCAATAGCTGATCGTTTTACTTCAACTTCCCTACATATATTGCGCATAGCTAATAACCGTCTATGAAGCCTATCCAAACCACGCAACATTATTTGAGTGTCACCAAATCCAGTTTCGGATTCAACACGTTGTTGCACCAGTAGTAAATAATTTTCTATATTTTGATTCATGAATTGGTTTAATTCTTCTTTAAAATCATTCCTAAATACAAACAAAAAATATATAACATGCGATGCCGATAATAAGAATAACTTTATATTACCTATCCGTTTCAATATCTTTAACAATGAACATATCGTAATAAGCGGTTACAACTAAAGTTAAATCATTTAAAAATCCTTCAATACCCAAATCGATAAACTCTATCATATCTCTTTCTGTTTGATCTTGCAGTATACCAATTTGTTCATTTAATTTTTTTGAAGCAAATTGCAACATTTCTTCCGCTAAACTCTCCGGATTTTCATTTAAAAGTATTAATAGTTCACCTGCCTCTGCTAATGATTGAGCCGAATTTCCTAGTTGAAAATCATTTCGTAGTTTTTCTTTCAAATTTTCAATAATCACTTCGCAATCTGATTGAATACCTTGAAAAGATGGTTGATTACCATATTGTCGTAAAACTTTCTGGGCATGAGTGTAGTCTTGAACAGCCTGAGCGTAGTTTTCTTCATCAATTAACATTTTTAACTTTGATGGCAATGACGAAAGAAATTGTAAGCGTTTAAGTAAGGAATGTTTTTGTGATAATTTACATAGTTGAGATCGTGTACCTTCTAATGTGTCTGTAATTTGTTCACTAAATGTTGTTATGGTTGTCATTTTATCTTTTAAGAGATTCATATCACTTTCCATTTTTTTAAAATCTGTTTTCATTTTTCGTATTGTATCAGTAGCTGATATAAATTTATTATAATTTTCGTAAACAAGAGTTTGCATTTCACTATGAAGAGTTTGTGTATCTTTTATTATACCCGCTTCAGTATCCATTATTTGTTTCAAAGTATATTCCTATATAACTCAATATTAAATTGACAAAATAAATATTATATTTATTATTTACCTTTAATAGTTTTTCTAAATATTTTTCTGACTCAAAATTAGTTGAATCCATATCATACGACTTCGCTACTACCTGTTGTTCAGCCATTATTAATGGAGATCGCAAATCGGAGAACGCTAAATTATTTTAAATCCTAAATATTTCCAATAACTCAAGTTTAATATTACATATAATACGATACCACGAATACGAATAATAAAAAATGCAATTATTCTACGAGAAGGAAAAGATATTTTTATTTTTTTTTATAAAGTAAAATGTCAAAAAATACCAATAAATTATTTTCCGGGAAATGTTGCAGTCCCTTTAAGAAGGATTTCCAAGATGTTAAACATAATAAATTCGACTGCCAGAGGGAATTAAGATAAACCACTAAACGATATTAAAACTATAATATGATTGATGAACGACTTAACGAAATTGTTATTTATTTTTTATAATGTGGTGAAATTACATTGAGTTGAGATATATAAAAAATACAAAGCCAACTTTGGAAATAAAAAAAGAAATTATTAAGCGGTTCATCATATAATTAATGTTTTAATATCTGACACTTATTCAAAAATGACATACATATTTTTTTCCACAATCATGTCTCTGGTAATAGTAAAAGGTATCATAATATTTATTATTAATTGAATAAATCAGCTCTATTGCTGTTGTGTAATTATAGTACATTGCAACTATAGACATTGCAAGTTTCAATAATACTGTACTCGTTCTGAAAATTAAAATATATATACACTAATCATGCATTATTTCTGTAATAATTTATTCATTCTCCATTTATTGCATTAAAAACTAATTCTAATTCATTATTCAAATTTTAACATTAGTTTTTACATTAATTTTCATATAAAATAAATAGAAATTTCAAACGTGATGGCGTATTGTCACAATATATTAAGGTAATTATTTTACATAACATTGTTCCCTATTTTAAATAAGTTAATTTACGAAGGGTAAATTCGTAAGTGAAGTTAATTTAATACTATATTCAGAAGTATTATTTTCCTATAGTTAAACCAACATTGAACATTGCCTAACTCTAACACAAGAAAAAACACTCGGAATTATTTTACAATATTTCAATGTAATATGAGTTTATAGGGTTCAATCTTGTCAGTCGACACTTCGACAGTGTTACCTTTTCCAGTAAGATTTTTCTGGATTCCAAAAACTTTAGCTGTAAATGAAATTTTTACCTGACTTTTTTCTAACTAGATTATTATTTTTTGTTTAACTGTTTTTGACTTTTTTTAAAAAAAAATTTAAAACTATTCTTATTATTCTTATAAAATATTGGTAAATAGAATTTTAATGATACGAAATCAAAATATATATATACAAAATTCAATAAATTAGAAAGTTGTCAAAATAACGCTCTTAGAATAATCACCGATGCGGTACGCACTACGCCTGCAGTTGTGTTAAGAAGTTTTTACAAACAATATCGAGATTAGTACAGAACACAAAATCCAAGCCGCGCAACAATTTGAAAAGCTTAGACAAAACAAGAACAAATTTAGTTGGTACAAACAAGCAGAAACAGACAATATGAAGACACAACCGGACATATTTAAAAACGCGAAAGATATATTGGAAGAAATGGGACATATACACATGCCAATCTTAGAACAACCAACAATTACAACCGATCCACTGGAATATATAAAAATATCTATCTTTACAAAACTTAATTATTATGTTAAAAAGAAAGAAACAAATCCAACTAAAATTAGACAAATAGCACTGCAAATATTTGAAGAAAAATATCCAAGCTCCGAATGGCTACGAATATTCACCGATGGCTCCCTACTCCATAACAGCACTGGTACAGGTATACATTACGAAAAATTCGATCATTATTTTCCACTACCAGCTAACTCTACTCTACAGTATTCGAAAGTGAAACAGCAGCCATAGAATGCGCTTTATTGCAACTGCTACATAGAAATGAAAACACAAAAATATTGTTATACTAGTTGATTCAAAAGCAGCATTATTAGCTATTAAAAGATACGAATCTAAAAAAGACACCAAAACAGTCAAGAAAATCAGACAATCGTATAAGGTTTTAAAACAAAGAGGTAATAACATAGCACTCCAATGGGTTCCAGCGCAAATTAATATCGCAGGAAATGATAAATTAGACCAACTAGCAAAAAAAGGAACAAATATAATTGGTAGAACAACAAAACCATCCACACTTGACGAAAGCCTTAATAACATCAAAAAGTTTCTAGAAATCAAAGAAAAAGAAGAGCAAAATAACATCATGCAGCATAAAATTTATAACAATATAGATAAATTTTACAATACCATCGCTCAAGCTCCAAGAAAAGAAGCAGTTGCCCAATTTAGATTGAAAACAGGCATACCTGCTTGGCAACGCATCTACATAAAATAGGAATTACAACTAACAACATATGCAGCTTATGTTCTCTAAACCAGCCACAAGACGAAGTGCATCTATTAACTTGTCCAGCTTTAGAAAATGCTAGGAAGCAGAGTGAAAACATCACAGATTTGTATTGGGTAGCTCGAGGGAAAATGGTTTAGACCAATTCTCTGTCATTGGAAAACAACAACAACAGAATTGGATTTATATGCATTTAAAAAGATTTTTTTTAAATTATTTCATTTTTGTTCTATAGAAATGCTTAAAATTATTTTTTAACTGGATTTCTTTATCAAATCCAGCCAAACAGTCAGATTTGATCTAATGTTATTATTCAGAATGGCAACACTATATTTGACATTTTTGTTTTGTTGGAGTTTTGTGATTTGTGGACAGACGTGGCAGTGGCACTAGCAATTAATTTTTGAAAGCGGTGTATTTAGCTGCAGGTAGATTAAATATTTATCTCTCACTTTCCTCAGCGAAAGAGAAAATCACTTACCAGTCACGCACGAATTGTAAATCAGTACTATAATACAATATTCGAACACAGTTAATTCATCTTTATTTTAAATTAAAAACACTTCAAATATGTTACTTTTCACTTGCATATTATTAATTGTTGGACCAATTGTTGCCCAAGCTGCATGTACTAACCCAGAAATTGGTACCGTGACATCATTTACAACTCGAGATGCAACAATTGTAAATCAAATTGCAATTTTAGGAGAATTTACTGTAAAATGTGGCAATGGTGAAAGCCCTCAACTATTTGCTGAATATGAAGGGAAAGTAACTCCAGTTGCCCGCGTAGGAGATAACTCATACCAAGTAATGTAAACTCTATTTCGCAAAATAATTAATATTAATATATAACTTTATAGTTAAGCTGGAGTAAAGAAGTGAAAGCTGCCCGTAGTGGTGATACCCAAGTTCGTCTATTTGACGAAGAAGGATTTGCAAATATACGAAAAGCTCAACGTGCTGGAGATGATATCTCCAGTGTCCCGTCATTAGGTGAAATTACTGTTAATCATCCAGGCTCATACAAAGGACCATGGATTAATTCAGAATTATTAGCTTCGCTTATAGCTGTAATTGCTTCATATTTTGCATTAACAACAAAAAGTAAATTGTTATCGTAAATACTTTTAAATTCCTCAACATGCGAACAACTACGAACAAATTATTTTTAATTTTTTTTTATTTGAAATATTTATTATGTCAGCATATTGTTGAATATATAATTTACATAAAAGACTAAATATTTGTTTATTGTTTAATATATTTTTACTTTAAAAATCCATTATATCATCGTCGGACGATATATCTATCATAGCTTCCACTCTTGATGGTGACATTACGTATAAGAAATGTTCTGAATTTTCAGCTGCTATTTGTGCTTGTTCCTGTTCTTCATTTTGATTATAATTAAAATTATTAGTATTATTAGTTCTTTGGTTTTGCATATAAATATTTTTGAATGAGGCTTCTAAATCAAGTTCAGCTTCATTTACAATTTTCATACAATTAATTTTAACTTTAGCTTGATATTTTTTAGGCATAGATTTAACTGATTTCGCCAAACTGAGAAAGAACAAACTGTTTGAATCCAAATCACTGAATTTAAAAGTTGATGACATTTTATTTAACATATTCCGTTTAGTTTTATATGATTTTGGATATGTTAGTTGTTGTTCATAATTTAAAGCAGTAGTTGGTGAAATTTTTTCATCGTTTTTATAAATTTGTGGTGTCACTACCATAACTGTGGGATCGTCATTTACTACATTATTTATAATTTCATCATGTGGTAAATATTTTTCATAAATATCTGGACTTAAACAGCAGTTATTTTCCACTTTCGGTATATGATGGTCAATATTGTATTCATCAGCAGTAAACTCATAATTTTTTTCTACTTTTGGTTGAGATCTGAAATTTTAAGTTTTTCAATTTTATATATACATAAGTAAAACTGATTATGAAATATTTACCTAATAGGACCTTGAAAGGGTTTTAAAAAGTCCATGTTTTCAGCATGAGCCCAAAACTGATATTTCCGAGATGTTTTAGATCCGGTACGAAACGATCGTAAATATTTTGTGTAGCTATCTCTCAGGTTTTTCCATTTTCTTTTGCATTCCTCTAAAAAAATATTTTAACAATTTGAGTAATTTTTTTTTTTAGCGTTTAATTTCATATTATGTTATAAAATTTTCCCGGAAACGGAAACGGAAACTATATTTTAACCGATATGCAATTGCTATAACGATTGTTTATACTAAAATTCTAATCAGTTATAAATTCGGTTTAAAGAAGAAGTAATACCAACAATACATATTTTTCTTGATAGTATTTTATTAACTATTGACAGGCAGTCCAGGAATTTAATTAGTTAATTAAATTAAAAATCTTACCGGAAATATTTGGCACGGAAAGTTAACAGATTTTAATGAACTATGTCCCAAAAGAATGCTGCCTCTGTTTATTTATCTAAATAAAAACTGGCTGAGATATCAACCCATATTATATCCCACTCACATATCTTCGAACCACTCTTCCATTCAGTTTCATTGAAATTTTCAGCTGGCGCAACCTGTGATATGATATCAGCTGCTGCTATCAGCATTTTAGATTTGCCACGAACTACACTCCAAAAATAATAATTTCAATAATCCCACTGCCTCTCAAACTAATTAATTACATTGAATTATATATTACACTTTTATACTGCCAAAAGAGCAATTTTAATACTGCCAGTACAAGACTTAAAACCTTAAAAGAATCCAACAAGACTCCAAGAAAAGAAATATGGTAAAAGTTTTATCATCTTTGTTCCTCCAAACCAATTCGGAGAAAAAATAAATAAAAATGGATTCATTTTACATATAAAATCTCGGTGGCGATAAATACATAATCACAATGATCACAGTAATAATTATTACTAAATTTCGAGTGGTCTTTTTCATGTACACCTATCCCCCGATTTACACGGTACTTTTTTTACACGGTTTCACTTTTACACGGTTTTTAAAAAAAAAAAAAACGGTAAAAAAACGGTAACAAAATTTATATATTGTGACATGACTATAAAAAATAACAAAAACGGGGAATTCCCAAAAATGCAGCATATACATTGAGTATACATTTCACAATAGCTTTCATATTACATAATTAGTTCAGTCTATGGTCGGAAGCAAAAGCGTGCAAATCGTTGAGTTTTTTTAAATATTAGTTTATTTACAGTGTAAATTTTACACAATCAGTAGTGTTAAAAAAAATTATTTTTATTACAATTTTGAAATTTGGAATAATTACTTACATACATATAAGCGTAAGTAATAAATCATAATTTTTGAACCACTTTTATAAATTCGGTGTAAACGTTTAATAGGTTTATGATGTTTTTATATTCATTTTTAATTTCCGTTTTAACAAATGATTTTTTCATTTACCATTAAATAAATGAATCATTTTTAATTTCTGTGTAAATAAATATCTAAATTATACACATTTGTTTGTTTTTTCGATTTACACGGTTTTTCATATTAAAAACAAAAATTTCGATTTACACGGTTTTCTGAGGAACCAATATTCCGTGTAAATCGGGGGATAGGTGTACTTATATTTTACCCTATATCAGCAACGCATAGTCATCGGCTCTCGAAATATTGGCAAAATTGCCAAGCGCACCATCTATGAAAAATACCATTAATTAGTACAGAAATTATAGAAGAATCTCGGATAAATAATACTTTTTTATTTCTAAAATTATGGCCTTCGCGTCGCCAGCCTTTTTGGTGCTAAAAGTTATAAATTTTACATAAATATTTTAGAACTGCAGCAGAACAGAAAGTAAACAAAATTGTTGTATATATTTATGTTTTAGTTTTATGTATTTATTAATTTTTCAGCAAAAAACTCTAATCCAGAATTATTTATTTTTGTGTAATATTTTTTCTTTAATTTGTATATGGTAATGGTAAACGTATACAAAGTACAATCGACCGAGTCGCAATCACAAGTAATTCAATTAATTTAGTTATGATTATTTTGTACTAGTAGTAAAGTAATAATGGTTTTTACAAAATGTAAAATGTTTATAATTTATACATTACCAACAGTAAGTTCTGCTTCTTCTGCAACACTTTTCCAAGCAAAAGATTTTCTTTCCATATTTTTGTAATCAGCATTTGTTGTGTCATATATTGCTTCATTTTTTCTTACTATAGCAATAAAATCTGTTGTGCTCTGCATCGTGTAGTTATAATTTACATAAATATATAAAAATTTTAACTTAAATTATTAAAACAATCACTATCACCTCCGTACTATTTTAGAATCTTTTACACAACAAAAAAAAACTATTTTATGATTTTTTATCATAAAAGTATAAATATGTATAACCTTATCCTTATACCGCCAGCGGTATTCTAATATTCAATGCAAGGAAATCGATAGATAAAAGGATGCCTTGTTTGCTATGTGAAACGACGCAGGCGGGATAACCGCTGAAAGAAATAATAAAAAAATATGTCAATCGTCGTCGTGTTGGTTAGATTTTAAGGAGGCGGAGAGGTGGAAAATTCGTTGTCTATCATCGTTCGTCGTTTATGCCGTTTGCCGTTTTATTTTGGTTAAAAAAAAAACCTTTCCCTCCTAACTTATGTATAATATATCCACAAAATTCGAACAACGAAATACCGGGTTGAGTTTGTTCATTAATACCACTACATACAGTGGTATTAATTATAATTTCGCTACATATTGGCCGTAAACATATTCTTAGCGAATTTCTGAAGGACGAAATTTTAGATATTTTAAATATGTATAAAGAAATTGCAATAAATATTTCTGAGTTTATAACATTAATAAATATTTAAGATTTTTTTTCCAGATTTTACATTTTACACTGAAAAATTATGCAACAATAATTTATCAGAAATATGTCAATATCATAAAAAAACTATAAATATTTCCTAAAGTAAATTTTATATTTATTCTTTATATTAAAAGATCAGTATATAGTTTCGAACTGTAATTAATAGATTAATTATATTATATATAATATAACATATAACGATATTATTTAAATTGCCTATATTACAAACGTTTGTTGTAAAATGTTGTATTGGATATATGGAAGGTTTTATGTGTTTGGATGGAATCACCATATTAGATTGAAACATAAAATCCCGAAAACCTGAAAAACATGAAATCCCGAATATGAAAATAGAAATTATTTTTACATACTTTCTTCAAATTTTTATTTAGTTCCCAAGCAATTATGCGTTCGATTTTGCTGTTTATGTTCATATGTTCCATGCCTATATTATTAATAAGATTATAAAGGCCAGCGTAGATTTTCAAAATTAGAGTAACACGCCTGTGCTATACTTCGACACAATTTTGTGTTCTAGTAGAACACAAAAAAAAGTTCAGACACACCACAAGTTTGGTGAATAGATTTATCAGTTATTACCTGCATATTTTTAGCAAATCAGATTTTAGCAAACAAATAATTTGCTTTAAAATTCATATAAAGATGATTTTCGGTATTATTCGGGCGGATATCATGATTCGGAATTTCGTGACTCGGTATTATATGACTCGGGATTTTATGTTTCGGGTTACCGTGTTCGGGATTTAGTGTTTCGGGTAAACCAGATTCGGGCTTTCAACACCAACCCGTTTAGAATCTACAGGAAGAGCTGATATATGGTTATGATTATAATTAAGTTTGCACCTAGCTTATTTCTAAGATCTAAGCTAACAACAACATATGCCGTCACGAATTCCAGTAGGTATACCTACATATTTTATAAATAATAATCAGTATGAGTAACAAGCTGACAAGTATGTATATAAATATGTACATGTAACAACTGTTTGAAATGGTACTGTTTTGAATGCAACTCATACAGGGTGTTGTGAAAAAATTGTAAAAATATTGTTTTACAAATCTATGGTAATATATGTATTAAATTAAAATTAATTTAAACAATTTTAGAAAGTTATGTTATGATACAAATTTCCTCGAAATCCCGGCTAGTTATATTTTTAAATATACCGCGCAAAAATAGGAAAATTAAAAAAAAAAAAAAAAAAAAATTATTTGTGGGATATTATTATTATTAGCTGTTCAGCCTTTTTTATTTTTAATAGTTCAATTTATATTACATTATTAAATCACAAATTTGTTATTTAATCACAAATTTTGGATACTACATTATAAATAACTTAGAACTACATATATGAAAACGAAATAGCACTTCAAAATTAATTGTTTTTCCTATTCGTTTGTAAAATGAAAATTGCAAAAATCTGCGATTTCAAGGCAACTATACTGTAAAAATGCAGAATTTTGGCACGAAATACGAATTCAACATTATATATAACAATATACCGTATTGTATTGGGTTATTGAGAATAGGTAGTATGACTAAAATTATAAATATATAAAAAATATATAGAAAATTCACATGAAAGTTAAATGTAAAAAGATGCCGATACATTGCTTGTAATATCGTTTTGTATACCTAACAAAAATTATAAATTGTGGACAATTTTTGGACTGATGGTTTAAATTGCATATGCTTAATACGGCTGTAGATATGAATGAATAAAGGGGTGGTAGAGAGTTCAGTTATGGTTTAATAATCCACGCAAAAATTATTTTATTAGTGCTTTAACTAGTTAGTCTTCTAATTTGTTTCTATGTACTACTTTTATTTTATTTTTTCCATTGAGCATCGGGGTCATATGAGTATGAAAGTTTTCTATTATTCTTATTCTAAATAATCTAGATTATATATATGAAGTTATTTATAATAATAAATTTAAAGTATGAATATATTAACAATTTTTATTGAAACATTCCTATAGATCAGCAATGGTCAACCTGTTACCCACGCGTAACAGTCTCACACACGACACAATATAAAGTTACCCTCACATTATTCATGAAAGCGTAAAAAAAAAAATTAAAAAAAGAATTTATAAACAAAAAAATTAATAAAACACAGAAAAGAGTTAAAATGATTTTCTAAATTTCCAAAATATTACATAATATGTCTAATAATAAATATTCTATTAATTAACTACTTATTACAAGATGTCAGTACTGAACACAAAATAAATAAAACTATAGTTTCCTTATATAAATCGGTAAAACCATCTGGAAAAATTATTGGGGAAATACTGTTTTTAAAAATCTAACGACAAATAATAAATAATTGATTTTTGTTTTTATATGTATAAAAGTATTTGCGGTTGTTATTTCTTACTCTTTATAGTTTTGATTATTTCCTGCTTTTTGAAAATTTAATTTTGTAAGTAATATTGTGTATAAGTGTAGTGTAGCTGCATAGTACAAAATTAAAATTTGATTTTTACCCACCATTCAAAAAAGGATTAGAAAGTAATTATAGTTCGTTAAAAAATATTTGGCATACTTTAAAACTTATATATTTCAAGTTTGTAATTAATCACAGATAAATTAAATACGTTTTAACGTATTACTGAAAATGAAATAAAATTTTAAAATGTTATAAAATGAAACTTAATTATAATAAATCTATTTCCATATTTTAATAACACCATCACGAGCTGATGATACAACAAAATTTTGTTGTTTATCAGTCTTACACATAATCAAATCTGTAATTGCATCATTGTGGCTAGGCGATGGCATTTCGGGTCCAGATTTCGGTGCCTCCTCAGAATTGCGTATAGTCATGTTATCATTAGTTGCGAGACTAACAATTTTTTCTTGTATGACACGACTGCCATCAACTAAAACGGAACTAAAAATAAAACTATATATAAAAATTTTAAAAATTAAAAAAAAAAATCATAATTACTCATAAGAAAAGGCAATATCAGATAGATTATCTTTTGATGATGGTACAACGAGTGCTGAATTCTCTGGAGTTGCTAAATCCCAATATCGGATACGTTGATCAGAACTGCCAGTTAAAATAAATGGTGAATCATCAACTACACCTGCCAATATTCCACAACTTGTTGATGGATTATTCTAGAAATAATATAAAACAAAAATTATTATAAAAAAATACTGCCAGATATAAACATTTTCTCACAACACTTGTAGTATTAGATAGAGCTGGAGCGGCACTAGCCCATAAAACTGTTTGACGATGTCCAGTTTCAATATTCCAAATAGATACTTCATTATTTGATTGTGAAGCTGATATTAAACAGGATGGTTCAGTTGGATGGCAAGCAACTTTTCGTATCCAAGATTCAGATGTATGGCGAATTTCAGCTATTGGCAGCCGAAAACGTAAATCCCAACAAATATGTTTTCCATGGCTGGTTACTGCAGCCATCCATGATCCTGTAGGATCCACACAAATTGCCGTAATTACACCATGTTTTAATTCATTTTGTAATTTCCAAGCACTATTTTGCATACGAATATCACAAGCTGCAATTGTTCCATATAAAGTAGCGTATATAATAACACTTTGTGAGCTCTGTTCGAATGGTTGCATATCAACGATAGGACCATCATCACGTCCACTAAAAAAATATAAATATATTTGAAATTAAGTATAGAAAATGGAATATTTATTTTACTTTTCTTTATTATCATCCAAATGTATTGCCTGTTGAAGTGCCATTTTTGATGAATTCCGATCAATTCGCATAATTAATAAACTGCCATCTTTACCCCCAACTGCTAAGGATTGCCCTCCATCGCAAGCAGCCACTGAATAAATTGGTGTATTTGCTGAATAAACTTGACGTGATTTATTAATACTTTGGTTTCCATTCAATTTATTACAATCCCACAAACGAACTGTTCCATCCATACTGCCACTAGCAAATAATGAGCTATATGGCTTTAAGGGAGTCATTTTAATTACTGATGCACTATGCTCATGTAAGTGTGCAACTAAACTTCCACTCATTCTCCAACCAGAAGGTATTGCTGAATAGCATTTACTAGGTTCAAAATCTTGATTTGATGCCAAAACAGAATAGCGTGATTTTATTTTATTGCGTAAATTATCCAATTCTACACGACATTCCGACGTCCGCTCTGAAAAATAAAAAATCGTTTTTTTATAATAGTGTTAACTTTTGTTGATTTAACTCAAAATGTTATTAAATTTTTCCAAACCTTTCCAAAAATTCTTATCTGGTATACTGTATTCAATCAAAGATGATGTTGTAGCTTGAACTGGACCTCCTGTTGATTGTGGTGTAGTAGCTGTAACCAATGGTACAGAACCGGAATCATTTGATGGTGACGACGCAATTGGTGTATGACCATCATTAACAGTTGTACCAAATAATTGCCATTCTGTTGTTGTAATTACCTGGCCAGATTCCCCGCCATCTGCGCGTCGTTGCTTTCTTATATTACCATCATTTTTTAATCCTTTGTCGTTGTACAATGGAAATTCATGACAACTTATATATTTTCGGTTTAGTGTTATTTTTCCATTTTGATTACTTTTAGTCTCTTGGTTTTTATATTTATTCAATTTCATCAAATATGATTTCATTGATAGTAATTGTAACTCTATAGATTCTGTTAAACCTTCAGAACATAATCGTCGGAATAACTATAAATTTTTTTAAATAAAAATATATAAAAATAACTACATAACAAAATAAATACATTTTTTAAAGATGTTCCCATTTCTTCATAGTGTGGTAAATATACTACCGCTCCTGTATTTCGAATTTCTTTCCGTTCCTCTAAAGCTTTTATAAAATTATGTATTTCATTATATCTTTAAATAAAAAAAAAATTATGTTAAAATAAAAAAAAAAAAAAACTATACAAATCCAAACTAACTTAATAACACTATCGAAAATATTTCTCGGAATTGCTGGATATAAACAATCTAATAAAATTTCTGGTTTTTCAACTTGAATTAAAGGTGTTTTCAAATAATTTATAATAGCTGGCATAATTTTACATTGTACATCAATTGCTGTTAATATCCGTGACGTTGTTGCAATAAGACCACAAATTTCATGACGTATCCACAGATTTGGATGATTTAAATAACATGCACATTCCGTAATAAAATCAATTACGGCTACTTTTTGTATATGACCCATATCAATAAGAGCTGTAGTAGCACGTATAGCTTTAGCTATAACAAATTCTTCACTGTCGGTCAAACCCTAATTTGAAATACAAAATTATTTTCTAATATGTATAATTATTCTAAAAAAGGATTTACTTACCTGTTGTAATAATGGAATTAATATATCAGTTGATTGCCAACCAACATAACCTACTACACCTACAATACAATCAAAAAATGATCCTCGTAAATGTTTATCCTCTTTGTCATTTAAAAATGTGATCATATGTGATAAGATTACATCATTTGCTATAAGCCAATATCATTTATCAGATAAAAAATATTTTTAATATATATTTAAGAGCATTTTAATTATTTGAAAACTTTTAAATACCTTTTTGTTTACCGAAAAACGCACACAAATCATAAATTCCAGATTCAATTAGTGTTTGTTTTACAATAGCCTGTTGATCAGTTAATAAACTTAATACTGTCAATTGTATAATTTCATGTAGCGCACTTAATTCAGCTTCATATCGTCTGGTAGGCATATCATTCGGTGAATTACGTTGTGTTTCTTCGAGAAAATAAACTGCTGTTTTGGCTAATTTTGCTACAATATAAAAAGAAGAAATTATATTATTTTAATAAAGTTAATAAATTAGCATACAGTATTACCAATATTTCTTGCATACGAAACTCTCACAATTACTGATGGATCAGTTGAAAGTAATGCAATTGCTGGTAATATATATTCGGGAAAAATATTTGCATCACTTCTTGGTATTTCTTTAACAATACTCAAGCATGCTGTTAATGTAGCAATTGCTTGAACTTGTACTCTTGATGATATATCCTGTGCTAAATGTAACTATACAAGAATAAATTTTGTAAAGGTTATAGATTTTTCTTTATTTTACAACTTACTATATATGGTAAAATTCTATCCAAAATTGTTTCTGATGTTGTATATTCTGAAAGTTTCTGTAATACTTCAAGACAACAAATTTTTGTATTACAATGATGTAATCCACGAATACATGATGTAATAACGGTTATTATTAATATTAGTCCATCTTGTTCAGGTAAACAAAAATATGTTTCTTGTTCGGATTTCTCGTTGTCATCATCATTATCTTCATCAAATTTAATAGAATTGTGATTAGTTAAAACTTGAATACAATGTTCAATATCCGAATATAAACGTAAAATTTTATCATCAGCTGACATTATTGGTGTTGACGAAAACATTTGCAAATATGATTGTAAAAAGGAATAAAAATATTCGGGGAATAAATTGCCACGTTCTTGATCTAAATAATCTTCAGCACTTTTGCGTTGTTTTGGATTCAAATCCAACATTGATGATAGTAATGTCCGTAGATTTTCATTTTCTATTCCTTGTAAATGTTTTGTGACTAATTCTTTTTCACCACGACGGTATGCTAAAAGTTGTGAAAATTCAAATGGCGCAGTACCTTCTGTCCACAGTTCTAACAGCGCACAACTAAAAAAAAATATCAATTAATGTTTACATTTTTTATTTAATTAATTATATGTACCCAGCAGAAAAAATATCCATTTCGGGTAGTAAATTTCCTGAATAATAAGGACCAATACGGACTAAAGAGTCTGTTTGAAGTAAAATTGAATCACTGACCATTGGATAATCATGTCCTTGGTTACCTTCGGAAATTGTTTTTACAAATCTGAAATAAATTAAAAGATTAAAGGCCTTAAACGTTTTCAATATGCGGTTTTTAATTTATTATATTTTACATTTCCAAATTTTTAGTAATGTGAAATAATTATTTATATTGTACATTTAAAATAAATTAACTGGCTACATAGGAAATAAATCAGAAGTACCCATACCCAGTCTCTTTAAGAATATTAACGACACAGGCTACATCATCAACACGCACTCTATATGCGTTGGATATCGTTTTATATACATTTATATAACAAATTCTACCAATTATTAACAGTTTTTTGATCTTCACACTCAATAATATATTATTTTATATGGATTTTATTTACATCTAATTTTTTTCGAATTCAATAGCAAATATCAGACTACAACATTGTTTCTTGAAGCCTTCGCCGATCTGATTAAAGTCAACACAGAATCCCTAGTAACCCCATAACGAAAGTTAGTTCTCAATTATAAAAGAACTATATTTAAATTATATTTTTATATACTTACCTTTCGGGTGCAATATAACATGTTCGTCTTCTACTCGTATCAAAAAAATATGTATAATCGGCTGGATTATCTTCTGGCAAATATGTTGGTTTAAATGACGCAAAATCTGACAATAAAATCCAATTCCAAGAAGTAATTAAAATATTTTCAAGCTAAAATTTAACAATAATTATTGAATATTACATTTACGCAAAGCATTTATAAATTTAAATTACTTTTATATCACCATGACAAATTTTCTGTTTATGACATTGGTTTAGAGCACAAAGAATTTGAAATGTAATCCACTTTTTCTCTAAAACTGTTAAAAATGGTCTAGTCGAAACCCGATCATATAAACTATGTTTAACATATTCTCTCATAATATATCCAGCCTTCTCTGTAAGCTAAAATTTTTGCGTATAACATTAAAAATTATATTAAAATTAAATAATACTTATAATATATTCTTATACCTCAACTCTTTGAAAGGGCAAACAATTTACAGCATTTGCTAAATTTTTTTTAATATAATCAACACGATCTTTATGATCTTCTAATGGTAATGTTGGATCATGTTTCACAAATACTTTAACTACAACTAAACCTTCATCACATTTAGCTCTGGCCACTTTGAAAAATCTTGTACTGCCCATGCTATAATATGTTGAAAAAACCAAAATTATTATGTTAATTGTATCTAGCTATTGTTTACAAACATACCTTGTTTCAAATACTAATTCTGTGCCAAATGTTCCAGGAAAATAATGTTCCACAGGATAAATCTGGGATGGAGCTATTCCCACAAGTTGATTGCCCATTTTTAATTTTATAACATGTATTTCTTTATGATTTTTATAAATACACTTTTTAAAGAAAAGAATTTATTCTTTATTGTTTATAGTTTTTTATTTGAGTATATATAATTTTTAATCTGAGTATATACTCGACTCGTAAGTTTTTTACGTCTGTTAATTGAAATTAGCAACTTTTAAAATCTCATCTAAAAACTTTACAAATCGGACCACAAAAGTATAATGACAATGAAACCACAATTTTTTTGTTATACCCAATGTGCAAATTTCGGTTTTTTTTCTAAAATTTTTGGAAAAATAAGGCAATTCTGAATAGATTCTGAAATATTAAAGTTTTTCTGAAACTATTCGTAAAGAAAAATATATCAAGAATTATAGCTCCTCACAAAATCAGATGTAAAAGTTAAAAGTCTATACACATATTTACATCTAAAATTTGATATATTTCCAAATAGGCGAAAAATCTGACAACGTGGCAACCCTACTTCAAAACAAAAATCATATTCCAAAAAAAAAGTGACAGTTAATTTAATTTATTATGGAAACTGTTACAAATAAAAATTATGTGTAGAACAAAAAGAAATGTTAAATTGTTATCGTATGAAAACACAAAATTAAATGAAACGTTTTGCTTAATATAAATAAAGAAAAATCGCAGTGATGTTAGAGCTGGAATATCCCAATAAAAACTGGATGAAAAATTTACCAGACGATGTCAAAAAACTACCCATCATAAATATTGCAATTCCAGGTACAAAGCTATTTTAGTTTTGTTTTGTTTTATATAGATTTATAAAAATAGAGACTGATTTATATAATATATAAATAGGTACTCACAATTCTATGACCTATGGAATTAACAAGAATTCAAAAGTTGCCTTAGATGCAGATAACACAATTCATCAGATTTACAGATTTTTACCTTGTTTTGTTAGACGATGGTCAATTACGCAATCTGTTGATGTTACAAAGCAGTTACTACATGGAATTCGGTTTGTATTTCGGTTATTTGTTTATTCAAAATCTATGATATAATTTTAATAAAGTTTCAGTTAATGTAAATAATTTTAAATAATATTCATTGTTACAGATATTTTGATCTAAGAATTTCTATAAAAGACAATACAAAATTTTATTTTGCCCATGGGTTATATGCAATGGAAATATTTCAACCCTTACATGAAATAAATGATTTTCTAAATGAAAATTCAGAAGAAGTTCTTATTTTAGATTTTCAACATTTTTATGGATTTACTGTACATCATCATAAACAATTACAATACGATCTAATACGAATATTTGGTGACAAATTTTATGGTAGAAATTGTGGCACGCTACAGGATTGTACAATACAATTTTGTACTGAAATTAAAAAACAAGTTATATTAATTTATCGTAAATATTATGTGGTACCCAGAGAATTTTGGCCTGAAGAATATTGGCCAACACCATGGCCAAATACAAGTAGTGTTAAGAAATTAAAAGAATATTTAGAAAAATCTTTAGAAAGAAGAAAACCTTATACAGGATATGTCTCACAATGTATTCTAACACCAAATTCTAAATATATTTTATTAAGGTATTACAATGGAAATATATTTTTTTTTATTATCTTTGTAATATTATAAAATGTTTTTATAGAGTTGGATCATCACTAAAAGGTGCTGCTGTAAAAGTAGATAAAAATTTAGGTGAATGGATAATACAACAACGTGTTGGGGAATTTCAACCGAATGAAAATCCAACAGCTAATGTTTTTTTAGCAGATTTTGTTCAAATTTTAAATGCTGATTTCTGCAAGAAAGTTATCGATTTAAATAAAGTATTTGAAGTCAGGTGTGATGAGTTTGATTAATTATTGTTTTTATTATATGTTAATATCCTGGTTTATTTTTGCTATAATGTGATAAATAATTTTAAAAAAAATTGCTTTAACTTTAAACAAAAAATATGAATTTTTCACAAGTTTTTTGATTGTATAATATTTGTTAGATTTTTTAACTTAAGTTTGCTATTAATTTAATAATTTCAAATATCAAGTAATATTAATTTGCTTTTAATGATTCCGTTATTTTTTAACAATTCCAGTTTAGAAACCTGTAATTCGGAAAGAGAGATCTAAAATCTAAGCAATGAAAAAAGAAACAAATTTACAATTCATTTGATATTATAGCTTTTTTTTTTTTATTTATTTCAATAATTAAGAAAAAAAAAATAATTTTATAATAATCAACTAATTGTTTAGAATTGGTTTATTACAAATTTTTAATTTTGGGAAAATAAAAATATATTTCTTAAACAATTTAGTATTTTGATTATAAAATTTACATTTTTATATGAATTTAGTGAGATTCATTGGAATTTCTATTGTTCCTATTTTCTCGGCTTTCATTTGACTGTTTGTTGATATGTTTATTATTATTTCTTGAATTAATGCGTTCACTAGGACGTTGTGTATTATCCTTGTTGTGTATTGATCGTGATTCAGTATTACGTAAATTTAATAATTCATCGCTTTCAATTGATTGATGTTTAATGAAACGGTGTTCATTTGTATTACGATTTTGAGATCGTGAATTCGAATTGCGACGATTTAAATTGTCATTACTTTCATTTGATTCTTCTAATTTATTAGTATGTTGAGTATTTAAATTTGTATTTTGTAAACGTATATTTGAATTACGTAAATTTGAATTACGTAAATTAGAATTTCTCAATATTAATGATGGATCGTTGTTAGCACCATTATTACCACGATTAACTGATTCTAAAACTGAAATTTGTGACATAGCTATACCAGTAAAACGTCCTAAGCATCCTTTTAAACTACCAATCATTGTGGGATTGCCACCGAATAGTTGCTCACATTGACGGAAACTATCTTGAGATTGACGTAAAATTTCAGTAGCTTCTTTTTCACGTTGTTCAGGAGTAATAGCTGCAGTATTTATACGAGCGCTAATTTTTTCTATAAAAGGTGATGCCTCATCTCGGATAATAACCATACCATTGTAATGTGGTAAGGCTTGTGACTACATAAATTTTTATTTTAAATATTGTAAATATTATTAAAATTAATGATTTTTACCATAGCGCCACTAAATACAGCCACAAACGCAAACAGACCCAAAAGAGCTAACTTCATGATGCAATATGTATATATTACTTTTATTGGAATTAAATACAAATATTCTATAATATACTAGAACAGCCGCGATAGAATATTCAAACTGATTGATAACTTTCTTTTAATATTTTCGATTTATATAGAAATTTTCAGCAATACTCAGCAATTTTTGTAATGCCTTCATTTTAATTAAATGCTTTATGCAATTTCAGATTTAATTACAATATCGGTCATTTACATCTTTATTTAAAAAATAATAATAAAAATAAAATCAACTGATTAATATTTTTGTATATCAGCAAATTAATTGAACAGATGATATAAAATTGCTAAATTTACTATAAATAATTAAAAAATTATTATTATTATTTTTTTTTCAAATTTTCCAAGTATTGTATAGTTAGTTAAGTTAATATTTTGTTTGTGGGCATTTTAAAGTACAATGATTCATGCCCTAAATCTGGTGAGCTCAACTATAGAAACTGTGAATGGTATATCGGTTTATAGTTCCTAGCCATTCTAGATCAATACAATATTTAAATAGTATGTTTATTACTTTATAAATATCAAATTTCTAAACTAATGTAATATTTTAGTAAAATGAAGGCAATTTAACATATACATTAGAAGGATATATATGCAAACAAACTACCAGTTAATTGAAAATGCGGATAATTTGTCATATCCTTCGGGTATCCGTTATAAAATCCACCAAAAATTACGACGGCATACCAAGAATTTTTGTTAATTTCAATTAAACTTGTTTTGTCTGTATATGAACTAGTTTTTCTGTAGATTCGTCTTTGTCTAAATTTGAATAAAATTGATTTTTCCATACTTAACTCCGACTTTAGTTTACGTTGTAAAAATTCTATAATATATACGCCAATATAAATAAAAAAAATTATTATATTTTACGACAATAAATATAATAGTAATTAACCGAAAAATTAATAATTTGTTATGGAAATAAGCTGAATATAATGCTGTTATCAAAATCGAATACTTTGTATAATTGGATATAATTGATAATTTGCATTTTACCTAGTTTGTGTATTTACATATATCAGCTTTCACTTTTAAATTCAACAACATAAATTTACCTTCTGAAAATATATAAAATTTATTAAAGAAAGTATAATAAGAAATATATTAATTTCAAATATGTAATTAGAAATTTGATCATCCAAATTAAAATTAATTACATTTACAGGTATAATTATAATAATAAACGTTGTAATTGTAATGTATTAAATATCACATAATATAGGAAATTTTAAAATTACATCAAATTTTATTCCCCCTTTCTTTAGGATGGTTATTGGACGTTTCCACATTATAACAAATTCTAACCGTTTTCTAACAACTTTTCCTAAAAACATTGTCAAAAATTTATAAATTTGTCTAAACCAAAATAATGTAGGGTAGATCGGTAGATCATAAAAGAAATATAAAGCACTTTACTATCATTAACACCTTTTTTCGTATTCAGGATTCGATCGATATTGACTTTTTTTTATATATTAGTAGAATTACTCCTTTTTTGGTTAATTTAGTCAGTTAACAAGAAAATAAAACTTTTCGTAAAATATATACAATTCAAATACATACACAATTTTGCATATCTGACCAAGTTCAGGCGATCTTTCAATATGACAAAAAAATGCGATTTCTTATAAAAACCTGATAAAATATATTATTATTAATAATAATTAATTAAATAAACACAAATATACATATTAATTTAATATAAGAATACAGAGAATCTAAATCAAAGTTTAAAACTACCATTGAAAAGTAGATAGGTAAGTACCGGTTTTTACATTTTCAAAACAATATTTTATTATATTAACTTATTTTCATGAATATAGAATTTTTTGCTATACATTTTCTATATACTTAATCAATGAGAACGATTCAGGGATGCGCAGTGAATATTGGCCAACTTTTTGCAATATTTTATTCTGCTGCCCCATTGAAACCTGAATATAAAATTTCCATTAAATTTAATATTTGTGCAAATCAATCAAACTTCATCAAAATAATACTAATTTATTTAACTCCACAATATTTTTTCTAAATAAAATAATTCGGTTGCTAGGGGTTTAGCAACCGATTTGAAGTCAAAAGGATTGAATTCAATATCGATAAATTTTGGAATGTACAAATCTGTAATATATAGGACGCATTCAAGCCATACATATCAATTAATAAAATTAACCAATAAAACTAAATACTAATTTTGATCGTTTTAATCTATTTTTATGTATTTCGACAGCCGTTTTTATCGACCACCTGTGTCTGTGTACCATGTCCACAACACATCGCTTCTATGGACGAAGTGCCCCTGAATCACCATCAGCTATTTTAAAGTGAATAAAATATAAATTTATCTCTATAATAAAACCTATAACAAAAACAATTTGTTTGTATGGTTATTTCTCAATACCAGTTATCAAAATTTAATTATTTTTAAAATCGGAAACAGCTTTAAATATCTTAAAATTTGCTATGTTCAATTTAGTAGATAAAGAAACATATCGAAGTTAACATTATTTTATTTTGGATCTATTATAAAATATCTTATTTTTACTGTACAAGAATCAAATATGTTATTTTTATTATTTAGTTTAATATTATCTGTAACATATTTCAATAACGTTGTTGATGCACGTAAGTTAAAAATTATTTATTACAAAAATATAATAATTAATTAAATTAACTAAAATGTTTATGATGTGTTTTTTTCACCATTTAATTAAATTTTTTAAAAAAAGAACTTTTTTTTATAAATAAACTGGTTTATTATTATTATAAATATTTTATAAAGTTATTTAAATATAAGTGACGTCCGTTTCTTGTTTTTATATTCAAAGTCAAGGATTTATTGTTTTTATATTAAAAGAATTTTTGAAAAGTTGTTTGCGACAGGAATTGAAACATAATGACAGTAAGAATATATCATCAGTTTAAACAACAGAAAAGAAGTTATAATAATTTTCAAAAATTTTGTTTTTTTCATTTTCATTTTAAATTAAAATAAAAGAAGAATTAATGAAAACATAAAAGAAAAACCCTGAATTATAATTAGAAAATTTTTTGGATAAAAATATTAATAGAAATCAAAATTTCTTATCAAAATTTAATTTTTTATAACTATAGGAAACGCGGCTACGTTAACTAGTTGCGGTTCACGTGTTCACTGTCGTAGTGCGGCGCACGTACCGCATATCGCGCGAGCACCCACAAGACATAGGCCGCAAAACGTGCGAGCACCTACAAGACGCCGAACTTCAAGTAAGTATATCCCAAAATAGGAAATATATTGTGATCATTATAAAAACCTGCTCATTCTCATAATATGGAATCATTTTTGAATTAATCTTCATTATTGGTTTATGATGGTTATTATTTTAGTCTTACATAATATAATGGCACTGAATCGTATCCTTATTAGATTTCTTTCTTCTTCTTTTTTTTTATAAATTATATTAAATTTAATTTTTAAATTTTCATAATATATTTTCATAATAATATTATAATTAATTTCTTATGGAATTGCATAAATAAATAGAAGGACAATGTGTAACACCAAGTAAAACAGCAGGAACTTGTATTTATTTAAACCAATGTACTGAAATTTATAATGTGATTCGTACTCAACAACTTACACCACAACAAGTTCAATATTTACGTCAAAGTCAATGTGGTCGATATAATGGACAAGTTTTGGTATTTAACAGAATTTTTTTTTTATCATGGATATAATATTTATATATTTAATTAATTTATTATGATGTGTTGTAATATAGATTTGTTGTCCCGGAGAAGCACCTCAACAAAAGCGTACTCAGCCTAAACCAGCTAGTTCTGCTGGTGGTTTATTCCCACAACCAGGAGTTTGTGGTAAAGGTGCAGCTAATAGAATTTTTGGTGGTTCTGAAACTGATATTGGTGAATATCCATGGTTGGCATTACTTGAATATTCAGAAGGTATATATATATATAAGTGATTTTTATTTCTTAAACATATATATTTGTATTTGTATATTAGGTGGTAGAGCTAATGGATTCCATTGCGGCGGATCTTTAATAAATAATCGCTATATATTAACTGCAGCACATTGTATAAAAGGTGCTGCTATACCACCTGGTTGGTCAGTAAGTCGAGTTCGCCTTGGTGAATGGAATACAGATACTGCAAAAGATTGTAAAAAAGATATTAAAGGTTATGAAGATTGTTCTGATCCACCAATTGATGTTCCTATAGAATCAATTACAGTACATGAAAATTATGATGGACAATCAAAGAATCAATATCATGATATAGCATTGCTAAGATTGGCTACTCCAGTTTCGTATACTGAATTTGTAAGTCCAGTTTGTCTTCCACATAGCACAAATTTACGTAGTTCCAGTTTAGATGGATCAGTATTTGATGTTGTCGGTTGGGGTAGAACAGAAATTAAATCTAAAAGTAATATTAAACTAAAAGCAGCTGTTAGTGCTGTTGATTTAAGAAGTTGTAATTCAGTTTTTTCAAAAAGTCAGATAACATTACAAAGTGGTCAAATGTGTGCTGGTGGCCAGAAAGGTGTCGATTCATGTAATGGTGATTCTGGTGGACCATTAATTGGTTTAGATAATTCCAATAAACTAAAAATTAATTATTTTTTGGCTGGTATTGTATCATTTGGTACAACATCTTGTGGATTAGAAGGATGGCCTGGTGTTTATACAAGAGTTGGTCATTATGTTGATTGGCTTGAAAGAAATATGAAACCTTAAATAATTTGTTTTTGTAATAAATGATGAAACATAGACATCTATGTATAAAAAGTATTTTTAAACCAGTGAATGAAGAGTTTGTTTAATTTCTATATTTAAATCTTTTCTAAAGATTATTTAAGTTTAATTCGTTTAACTAGGGCCAGATTAAAAGATAAGTACACAAAAAGATTTTTCATCACTCATAGTATAAAATTTTTGAGCTTCTTTTGTTCTTTTATTATATTATATTAATAGCCCCTTCCTCACCGAGACTTAAGATAGAGTTTGGAGCATATACTTTTTCGAGCTTTGAACACACTATTTTATATGTCAGAAGATGAAATTAATACGTCCCTGTCTTAATACGTCCCTATCTTAACCTATACCTATGTCTATGTTATATATGTATATAGTTTAGGAAATGATTAAGAAAATCCTTTTTTTGTAATTATATTTTACACGAAAATTACACGAAAATTTAAAAAATTGATATTTTAAAATCTCGGAGCAAATAAGTAAGTAAAAGTACAAATCTGATGAGCTGAATTTCATAATTTTTAATACAAATATAGATTAAATAATATCATCTTCTCACATATAAAATATTGAAAAATCTCATTTAGTTATGAATTATAAATATGTATTAGCTCTTTAAGACATTAACAAATAGCTAATAAGAATTATTAATATAAAAAATATTATTATTAAAATTATGGAGAATACCTACAGAAATGTTGATCATTTTTTAACTTGTCGTTAAAAAAATATATATATAATCATCTCTCTGATCTAACAAAAAGTATATGTATAGTAAGTAGTCTTTAGAAGAGTATACAAGTATATAATATATATAGTTAGTCAAGTAACTTCAACCAGTTGAGGTGCAAATAAATATTTCAAAGCCGGACATTTTTATATACATACAAGGTTAAAAAAAAAACGATTTAATAATTATTAAAATATTATTTATAAAATATAATTTCAATTTTAACATAACATAATTTCACTGTAAATATATCTAATTTCTAAAATTTGAGATTTATTAAATTTTAATTGATTCTTTTGGTGGGACAAAGCTATATTAAATTTGATTGAAAAAATGAATTTTCTATTACTAATATTTGGACTCATTATTACAATCATCAATATTAGTCAAGCACGTAAGTTTACATAATAATATTTACATATATACTTACATATGGAAACATATTATTCATCTTCAAATTTCTTTTCTGTTATAACTTGAAATTTTTGAAATATATATTTTTAATCGTAATTATTAACATAAAAAACTTTATATTATATTTTGATTGACCTATGAACTATATTATATTTAAAAATAAAATTATTGTCATATGTTTAATTCTTATTTTCAATATGTCTTTCAATTATTTAATCATAAAATGTATAGCTATCTACAAGATTCACCAGTTTTTTTTATTACATATTTGAAAAATCGTCACCTTAATACTTTAAAAGAACACTTTAAAAGAATCCAACTAAAAACTTTAAAAATAAATTCAAAATTTGTTATTCTTAGGAAATTGTGTATATTTAAAGTTTACTGTCTATTTATTTGTTTAAAGTTATTATTTTAACTGTGGCGTTAATAATTTATCTGATGGGACAATATTCGGAAAGTTTTAAATGTAATTATAATTAAATATAGATTCTTGTATTTTAATGGAAATAAAATCTGTTTAATATATCTTAGAATTAATGTTATTTTTGAAATTTACCAATTATATCATATCTATACTTCTTGCAAATTGTAGCTGCTTCATTTTTACCCCCCTCATTACATTAACACTATATAAATAAGATCTAAATAAATACATTATTTTTAATTTAGCATACAGGACAAACACTGCTATTTATATAGCACTCGAAAGTCCTTATTCACTAATTTAAAAGCCTTTATAAATTAATTCTGAAGTAAAATAATCAAATGTGTATATGACACTTAAATATATTCAGGTGACGAAATGTTTATATATTGTTTGGATTGAAATGTATATAAAATTTACCCAATAATCTTGTTTTGCCAATCTGGTTTTTCCGATTTTTTTTGTTTTGTTTTTGTGCAATTTTACTACTCATCAAATCTAATTTCCAAGAATTAGTAATAATTTATCTAAAACATCATTGGTTCATATATAATATATTTAATTAAATATAAAATATGTAATTAATCTGAAGCCAATTTAAATGACTTATATGGTAATGGTGAAATATTGGATGCGCAATAATGTAAATTAATGTACAGTCAAATCTCTCTATCTCAAAATCTCTAGGGACCCCAAAAAAATTTCCACATAGAGAGCATTTCGAAATAGAGAATCGTTTAAAAATTGTAATGTGAATGAAAGAAAATAGTAATTATAACCATTACAAAATATTTAAAAATTTATTAAATAGTATTTTGAAGTGATTTCACATTTCATTACACAATTTTATTATTTTTTTTAATGTATTAAAGATAAAAATTAGTAGTTAAAATTGAAAGTTAAAAATTAGTAGTTAAAATTAATTAAAAATTATTTTTTGTTTATAAAAGAGTCAATTTTAGAAAATCAATCAAATATCTCGTTTGGCATATTTTGGGTTGTTAGTAGTCTGTTACATCTATTTTACCCTATTCCATTGTCTACTTCTCCAATAATTTTCAATTTTTCGCGAACAGTTAAAATATTTAAACTTCTTTTCCGCATTTTGAAATAGAGAATTTATTTTACATGGATTTTTGATTGAATTATTTTTTGACATAGAGGAAAATTTGAAATATAGAATTTTAATATAGAGAGATGAATTTCAGTGTATACTTGACGGGTAAATAGTTTTATTTCGACATAGAGAAAATTTCATGATATAGATATTATGAGATAGAGAGATTTGACTGTAATTTAATTACTAATTGAGCCCAAATTTTTAAGAAATATATATAAAAAAAAAATTTACTTCATTTTTCTCCCATTCAATTTGGAACAATATTTTTTGTTTGTATGTACAAAATTAAAAATATCTAGCAATTTTATTCCCAATCGACGATAATATAGAAAATGCTGCAAGTTGTATTACACCAAATAGTGAATCTGGATTATGTATTGAATTGGATCAATGTAAAAATTTATATAATTTACTTCAAAGTCAACGATTATCAGATGCAGAAATTTTATACTTACGACGCAGCCAATGTGGTTTTAAAAATGGAAAAGTTTCGGTAATAAATTTTTAAATTTCATATTAATATTTATTTTGAATTTATAAAACCAAGCATTATTTAATTACCTTAGGTTTGCTGTGCAGCACCTCAATCTGGAAATAGAGTGAGCGGTGATAATGTAAATCGGGTAATACTGCCAAAGCCAGGAGTATGTGGTGCTGGTGCTGCAGAAAGGATTTATGGTGGAAATGAAACTAAAATTGGTGAATTTCCTTGGATGGCTCTAATAGAGTACACTAAAAGTAAATAATATTAAAATAATTTTTGTATTTTTATTTAAATCTATATATATTATTTAATATAGGCGGTAATCGAAAAGGACATCATTGTGGTGGATCATTGATTAATGATCGATATGTAATTACTGCTGGACATTGTGTCAAGGGTAAAGGCATACCAGCTGATTGGTCTGTAACTGGTGTCCGATTAGGTGAATGGGATAAAAGTACAAATAGAGATTGTGTTGTCGATCCTAGGGGATATGAAGAATGTTCAGCACCACATAAAGATATACCAGTTGAAAGAGTTATTGTTCATGAAAATTATGATGGGAATGTTAAGGCACAATATAATGATATAGCATTATTGAGATTGGCTGAACCAGTTCAATTTACAAATTGGATAAGTCCTGTTTGTTTGCCATCAACAAATAATTTAAGAAGTGCCAGATTTGAGGGTGTTACTTTAGATGTAGCTGGTTGGGGTCAAACTGAAACGGCCAGTACTAGTCAAATTAAATTAAAAGCTTTGGTTAATGCATATGCATTAAGTAATTGCAATTCAATTTATTCAAAACATAATATTGTTTTAAGGGATGGTCAAATGTGTGCTGGTGGTGCTAAAGGTATTGATTCTTGTCGTGGTGATTCTGGAGGACCATTAGTTGGTTTGGATAATTCAAATAAAGCCCGAATTAATTATTTTTTGGCTGGTATAGTATCTTTTGGACCCACGCCGTGTGGATTGGAAGGTTGGCCAGGTGTTTATACACGAGTAGGACAATATGTTGATTGGATTGAACAAACTTTGCAGCCTTAAGTTTTTGTAATTAATTTATATTTCATTTGATTTTTATATATATTTATATTAATTGGAAAATAAAATATAAAATAAATTATATAATATTTGAAGAGAAAATATATTTTTATGTAGTCTTCGGTTAATATTTGATTATATTTAAATAGTTCAGGAATCCAGGAGCTGCAGTGATGCATTAACTTAAAAAAAATTAAAACCATAAGAAAAATTATATTATAAAACCGATGTAATAAATTAATAATAATTGAATTGATTATTTAAATTTGCATAAACCAGGGATTGCTGGTGATTCAAAATTAAGTGTAAAAAAGTAATCGGCTAAATATTAAGAACAACATTTTTAGTTTGTTAAGCCACATAAGTAAGTAAGCGTTGTATATAAAATTAAAATCTGATATTAATATATTCCCTACTCATATCGTTTTAATATGATACTACAGATATGTTAAATCATAATCAGAGCAGAGGTCAAAAGAGTTATGATCTCCAATCAATGCATTAATATTAATAATGGTTTCACTTTTAACTAATTTTTATTTGAATAATTAATAAAAAATATGACTTGATCAATAAACATTATGCTAAATTAGTATTTAATTTTATATATAGTTCTTAAACGACAATCTTGTTTTAGTTATTTGTGAAGCTTATAAAATGGATTCTGGATAAAATGGAAATATTCTAAATTTTGGTATTTTAATTTATGTGGTATAATAATTTATATATATTTAAAATAAATTTGGCGAATTAAGAAATTATCTCATTTTTTAATAAAAATTAAACATTATATGAATGAGGAGCAGCGATATCAAACAGCGATGCTAAACTGGCACTTTGTGGCACACTTAAATATATTACTTGGCACCATAAAGTAATGGTGGATAATTTGTTTTATTGGTATTTGTGTTAAAACTGAACATATGTAACATTATTTTAGTTTATCTTATTAATAATACATTTTATTTATATTTATCTATAAATATAGATCCTAAAGAGAGAAATTACATTCTAACGCTATGTTTCACGAAGCAACAAATTTCTAATTAAGTATTTATAATTAGCGATTAGTACAAATTTAGTTTTAAATTTATTTAGTGATTAAATAATTACTTTTCTATTTGGTACCAAATACTTCAATATTTATTAAAAAAACAAAAATCTGCTGAATATAATATTGAACCATTTCGTATTATTGGTATGGTACGAAAAATATGAGTAAATATATATTTGATTGTAAGCTGACTTGTCACTTCAGTTGGCACTTATTTTCCAAAAACTCTGGCACTGATTTTTTATTTATCTCCACAACGCTGATGGGTGGTGATAATTATGTCAAGAGAGTGTAAGAGAGAAATGAATTAATTAATTTTTGTTATAAATATAAAATATAATTAAAATTGATGACAGTATTTCATATAATCACATAACGATCGTACAAAACATATAAAAATAAAAAAATCCCCTCAATTTTAATAATAATTATTTTAGTATATTTTTAATAATTTTTGAATTTTTTTAATATCTAAGAAGCGACTTTATATATATACAAAACGGTCTAATTTAAATGTGTTAAAAAATAAACCTGTTAACGAATATTTTTTTTTGAAAAATGAAATTCTATTTGTTAATTTCTGCAATTTATTTTAATTTTAATATAAACAACGGACGTGAGTATGTTATTAAGAATGAACAAAATAATAAATTTCAATATTTTTAGAATAACATTTATTTAGAATTTTGCAATTAATTTTAAAAAAAACTTGTATTAAAGAAAAAATATATTATGTAAATTAGTTAGTTTAACATTAATACGTTGGTAAAGATGTGAAACATCGTAAGTAGCAAAAGTAAAATTTTACAAGAGAAGGAAAAAACTAAATTACTACCCCAAATTATATTTTTTTAAAAATGCTTCAAATGGTGTTCTTTAAAAATTGTAGAACGAATAGTATACAAATTTTTATTTTTTGAAAATATGGGTACTTACGAGGTTTGACATCTTCACCGACGATATTTAAATTAGTTAGAATAAAATTATATACGATTAATGTAGCCTGAATATCAGTCGATTAATATGTTTTTTGTTCAATAGCAAATTTACAATATATTTACACATAAAATTAGTTAAACTTTTGCTATTAATTTGTATCCCATATTTATATTTCAAAATAATTAATTCTAAAACTTATTAGTGTTAAATTTTTTAGTTATACATATTTATAACTTAGTTATAGTTATATATTCCAATATATTTTTCTTATAAATTTAAGATTTTATTTATTTGTTCTACATAAAGCTTCAAGTAATTCAAAGTGTATCAAAAAGGTTATGAGATAATAGATTCTCAATAATTCTTTAATGCCATATCATGACATAAAAATGATAATTAAATATAAATGTTTCGCCAGATTATTTAACTAAATAAATAAAACTTGAATTCATTTTATTACATTTTTAAAATATGTATTATTATTTATAGAAATTATTTATCCTGATCGTTATGTTAAATCATCTACCGGAACTATTTTATTTGAAATGCCAAAACAACAACAAATCAAAAAAAACTTATTACCAAAACCAGGAATTTGTGGATTATTTAATTTTGCAAATAGAATTTATGGTGGCAATGAAACAAATATTGAAGATTTTCCTTGGGTAGCATTAATTGAATATACAAAAAGTAAAAATAATAATTAATTATATTTAAATATACAAAAAAAAAAAATTTTTTATTGTATACTTTCAGGTGGAAGTAGCAAAGGATATCATTGTGGTGGTTCTTTGATAAATAATCGATATATTGTAACTGCAGCACATTGTGTAAAGGGTAATGATATACCAAAAGATTGGTCTATAACTGGAGTTCGATTAGGTGAATGGGATATACAATCTGATAATGATTGTATACCGGTAATGGATAGTTTGCAATGCTCAGATCCTCCAATTGATGTTGAAGTAGAACGATATATTGTTCATGAAAATTATATTCCAACCGAAAATGGACAACATAATGATATTGCATTATTAAGATTATCTAAAATTGTTAAATTTACGGATTGGATAAAACCTATATGTTTACCATCCACAAATAATTTAAGAAATTCAAATTTTGACGGTGTAACTTTTGATGTAGCTGGTTGGGGACGAACAGAATATGGTACTAAGAGTAGTGTTAAATTAAGAGCAGAAATTACAACATATCCAATAAAAAATTGTAAAACGATGTATTCACAATATAATATTAGTTTAGCTACAAATATCCAAATATGTGCTGGTGGTGTTCAAGGAATTGATACATGTCGAGGTGATTCGGGTGGTCCATTAATTGGTTTAGATACAAGTATACCAGAATCTACAAATTATTATTTAGCTGGTGTAATATCATTCGGTTCAAATCCATGTGGACTTGAATGGCCTGGTGTTTATACAAAAGTTGGTCCTTATGTTGATTGGATTGAAAGAAATATTGAGCCTTAGTTATTTATTTATATGGATATTAAGAAATTAATATTTAAGAAAATCATTATCAAATAGCGTCAATAAAATTGTAGTACTAAATTTCGGATTTTGCAGAATGTTAAAATAATATTATGTTTATTTCTAAATAATTTTCAACTCACTAATATGTGCAGCTCATCCTTAATGTTGGTTTCCTTTAAATCGAATTGCTAATTTGAAATATAAATTACCTAAATAAATCTATAGTATAGATTTAAAAAAAATTTAGCAGCTACTTCACAACAGCATATTATATTATTGTCTTTATAATTATAAAAGTATATTAAGTTTCTATTCATTCAATTGTACAGTTTGTCCTTTCAATCTTCATAAATATGAACTAAAAATAAAACCATAAAAAAAAATATTATATTATCTTCTTCTTAGAATGTTTGTCCGTTCCGGATTTTGGTCACCACAAATTGTAATTGGACTGTATCTTTTACAGATCATATCAAACCGTTGGACAAATAAAAAAATTAAGGGAAATTTGTGTTTTCCCACTACTTACAAGCCTTTGTAATTGCTGTTAAGTAATAACTCTCTCTATTATGGCGAGAATACTCGTGACATATTTTAGGTCACGAGTTATTACCGCTTACCGCAGGCTTAAAAACTCATAGGATTCTATAGTACAATAAGTTACGTTTTTAAAAAAATGAGTAAGCGGTTAAAAAAATGAAGCATTTACAATTAAAATTAACATTTTTTAAAGTGTATTAAAATTTTTAACAGTATTACTAATAGCAATGAAATTTTCCAGTATATATTTTATTTTTAGTGAATCACGTATAGTGTTTAATATTAATACTTTTTATCAGGAATGTTAAATGATATAAACGAATAATAAAAGTTCTTGAAAAGAACGATACACAGAGAACGAAAAATTATTTAGATCAAATATAAATATTGTTCAAAAATATGTTTTAGGAACAATTTTTTGGTCTTTTCCTGAACGATAACCGAATGATGAAAAAAGAACAGATCAAAAGAACGTTATTAACATTCATCCCAGATTTTTACATCTAAGTAAAAGTGTTTATTTAAAAAATTTCAAGCTACCTTCTTGAAAATTAATTTAACCTATAATAAAAATACAAATGCCATTTGTGAGTTTTTGGAATCAAAAATTTTACCATATAAATAAATGCTAAAAAACTTTTTTATTTTGTCATGGCTTGTCATCTATTGTATAGCAAAAACACAACATTATATGAGTTAGTAAGTAAAAAAGGTTTTTACTTTGAAGGTTTTACTTATTTTTTTTAATTCAAATCGGTTTAAGCAAATATTGTTTTCACAAACTTTATATTTCTAGTGAATGCTTTTCTAAATACTTTTAGTTATTCACCCAGTGACTGGTATCTGAATATATATTTCCTTATGCTTATTTTCGCTGGACAAATAATTATTCTCTTTCTCAGATCCCCATTTCTTGATAACATGAAGATTGATGACGATTAGGCATATTAATAATTCCACATTATTTTAAATATATTTAATACCATAATAAACTTTTATTTGCTTACTTATATTTCATATATTATTCAAAAGAAAAAATAATTACATATCATTATTTTTCTATTAAATTACAATTTATTATAATTGTTTTTTTTTTATTTTTTTTATTAGAAATTATTGTAAACATAAATTTGTTTTTTTTTTATCATTGCGAATTTATTAAATAAAAATAATAAAATTTATACCTGCACCGTAAATAGTTTTCATATATATTTCTTCATTGAATTTAATTATTTTTTATAATTTTAAATTTTTATATTTTAAAATAAAAGGGAAAACATCACAATATTTTTTTTTTCTTATAATACCAAATAATATTTAACTGACTAAAAAATAAAAGGAAATTCTCAATAGTATTTTATATAATTTTTATAAGTAATAATATTAGATTTGATTTAAATTTTATGTGTTACAAATTTATAATAAATTTAAATAATTTTAATTGTTATAAGACAAAATTTGAATATAAAATAAAAAACAAGAATTTTGAATTTAATATCGACAAGGACATTTCAAAGTGGAGATTTAAGAGTTTACTAAATTAGCTTCTATGTCAATTAAATTCTTTCTAGAATTTCTATTTTCAGTTTCAAATTAGTATTCTTTGTCATATAATTTAAAATATTATTGACTAAACACATGACCGAAATTATCCAATTTTTGTGAAAAAGCCATTATTTTCATTATGTTTATATTAATTAGGTCAATCCTATATGCAGTCATTCAGTCGAATAAATGTCTTATTTTTTTTTTAGAAATTATAAAAATCGATTAAAAAAAAATAATTATTATGAGTTTATTTTTATTGAACAAAATTTATAATTTTGTGTTTTAAACGATAAGTATAATTTTAAAACAATAATTTCAGTGTGATATTTAAATTTAAAAAAAAAAAATTATATTTGTTTGTTTAAATGAGAACAATTTTTATTTTATTCTTTTATAACGATTATTATCTTATTTTAATTTTTTTTTAATATTTTTTTACTTACTTATTAAATATAAATCTTATTTATTCACTTTATACAATTATTCCTTTTCTTTGATTTTGGTTTTTTATGAGTGTTTTTTTTTTTTTTTTTGTTAATAATCTATCTAAAAAAAATTATTCCAATAATTCTTTCGCAATTTTTTTTTATTTATGAATTTTTATTAAATTATTCTGTATTTTTTTTATGAAAAAATATATTTTATATTGAATTTGTTTGACGGTGTTTATTATATCAGAAAAAAGAAAATATTATAATAATTAAACTGAGATTTTGTCTTCATTTATATTGTTCAATTATCTATTTCTGAATATTTTCATTGTAAAAAAAAAATGATATGAAAATACATACTTTTTTTTTAAACAATTAAATTATACTTTAAATAATAGAATTTTTTTTTTTACGGAAAACCGAAATAAAAAATGTTAACTCAATAGTAATTTATAATGAATTACTATTGTAATAAATCTATATATTTTTTTATATATGTACTTTTTTTTATAATTTATTGAATTATTTAATATTTTATGTATTTCGAATTTTTCCGGGTACATAATTTTTATCAATTGTATTCTCCTGTAAAAACATATGTAAACATTTTTCATTTTGAGCCAATGGATGCCCAGCTATTTTATTTATAAATGCTTCTAAACCTTTACGTCGTTCTTCAATAAAATTTTCATCAAATATACCATCATCACCACGGAATGGCATTTGTCTTTTCCATGCTTTACCAGGTAACGGTGGTACAACAATCTGAAATTTATATATAAATAATTATTGTATAATTTTTGTTAAAAAATATTGAATTTATTTATGTTTAAACTTTTTGTTATAATTTACTTTACTGTCACGTTCAAGTTCATTCCGAAGCCATTCAAAATCACTATATCGCCGACGTACACTTGATTCTTTAATTTTGAATACTGGTAAATTTGTCTGTAATGGTATATATTTATATATTTGAATTTAAAATAGATATATATTGTGTTAAGTATTCTAGAAAAATAAAGGAAAGTAAAAGAATTATACAGATATTAACAATCAACAATTAAAATAATTTAACTACATTGATTTTAACACGAATATAGGGAAGTTTTTCTCTAAGCTAGGTCATTTCTAATGTGAAATTTAATTCTATGGATATTTCCATTATATGTTAAACCTAACTATAAAACGAAAGAAAAATCTAATTATATTCTGATGAAGATAAAGAAGCATGTCATTAGAAAATCTAAAAAAAAAAATTAATTTAAATTTAATTCTACAAAAATGTTAACCGCGCAATTAGTTAACTTACACTCCGAAATTATAAAATCTAAATATATTTATGTAGCTGTAGCATATATTAAATATTCAAAAATTTGTTAAGTTTATCATTAATTATTTTGTCAATCCATCCCGAAATTTCCATAAATCAATAAAAAAATGTATATAATATTAAATTGAAAATATAAAATAAATTTAATTCATAATTTATAGTATACAATAATTTTATTGTTAATATAAGATTTAACAACTATGCCGATAATTTTTTTTAATACAAATAATTGCTTTATCACTAAATTTTTTATCGCCTCATTCATTTTTTTAAATAAATTTTGAAATACATACATATGTGGTGAAGACAAAGTGCTACTATACAAGAAATGATTCATTTGCAGTAGTAAGTAAAACATAAAAATATTTTAGTTCACGACAGCGTAAAATCATTAAATATTTTATTTTACAAAAATATTAACCATAATTAATAATTATGGTTAATTATTATACTTAATTGGATAAAAATAATATATATACAAAATTTACCCTCATTCGGACTTCATAGTCCGTATAGCGTTTTTTCCCAGCTGTCATTGTTGTCATTGGATTAACGACATCAATTTCTAGAAAATTTGCTGGAACTGCATAAGCATCATCCAATGTTTGTTTTTTTACATTTAGTCGTCTAGTAGCATCAGCAGTTCCATCTGATTCCACCATCATTGTATTTTTAACACTAAACACTTATAATTATAAAATGTTTCTTGTAATTTCAGAGAGGACAATTTTTTTTTTTTTTTTTTTTTTGACACAAGAAAAATATGAAACGAAAAAAAAATGTCTTAATAAACTTTTTATTCGAATATATTTTCTTTTATGTATTTCACCGGTTTTGTAAATTTTTATTAAAAAAAGAAATTATAAACGTTATTCAAATTTGTCCATTTATTTATTTTTTATTAATTTATTTGATTGAAAAAAAATTATTGCTTTTCTGTGAAAGAAAAACAAAGAACTTTATTGTAAAAAATTTGACGCCCCACAAAAAAAATAAAAAGTATATTAATATTGAAATGCAGTAGATAGAAATAGAAAACAACAAGCAGCAGAGAGTACACAATCACCACACGTCACGTCACATATCAGTTAAAACAAAAAGAGATATCGCCGCTATTTCACAATTTCATGTAGAGAGCCATCTGCTATACAATAGTATTATTTTTATTATGTAATTGAATATAGATGTCGCGATTTGATAAAATGTAATAATAAAATAATGTAGTAAAATAAATATAACAAAAAAAGTAAATTCCATAACATTTCGGAACCGTTAAACTTCTTACAGCAGTCGAATGTAGTTCAAAAGGTCAACAAAGGTAAAATAACAAAAAAATAATGTTATTTATTTATATATTTATATTTTCATGTTTAATACAAACCATTTTCACCACATGTAATAGTTATTAAATTAAGCCTTCGAGTTTCAAAAGGTTTGAAACTAAGTCAATAATGTAATTTAACTAAACCTATATTACTACTGTAATTTGAAAACAAATTAAACAAATCAAATTTCAGAGTCGAAAAATATAAACTCTTACAACAAATGTTGATACATTTATAAATATTTTTTTCCTTTATCTCTTTAGATTATTTATATTACTTTTATGACCGTTAAAAACATTCTATTAATAAGTTCAAATTTACCATATAATTTGTTCGGTTACAAGTTTCTCTAAATATGTTTTCTACCGAAACTGTGTTCTACGATTAAAGATGCGTTTTAGATTGGTTTCTTAACATAATATGAGTATATTTGGCCGATAAGAACCTGTAATATGAATAAATCAGCTACTAATCTCCTGAATTCTGGAGTTCTTGGATGAGTACAGGTAGTTAGTTGACAATATTGGTATAAAAATAAAAATTTTATAATTTTTAATTTTAAATGCAAGAGCAGTAAACACCTCGTATTAAAAAACAAAGAAGAAAAACATTGTCCAGTAAATTTTATAATTAATGATAATTTCTTTAAAATATAAACTAATTTTAACTAAAAATTTCTTAATTTTGAAATAAAAAACTAAAATCAGCTATTAAAAAAAAAAATACATTGTTTACTAATTTACTTTTGTCCGTATCAGCAGCATCAGATCGTATCAGATTTTACCACCTAACAATGGTATATTGCACCACACAATTGCAGGAAGCATACCTTTCGTACAATTTTCATTATGAAAATAAGCGAAATATACAAATCCGCTTCTTTGATAAACATTTATTGAAAATATTTAGGTACTACAGTGGGTAAGTTTTGTATCAATATGAAATTGTCATCAAACTATTGCACATTTCCAAAAATTGATTACAAATTACAACGAATTTAAACTAAAGATTTTTATTTCTAATTTAATACACATACACTAATTTAAAATAACTGTTACCCTTCCATGATAACTTGGTAATATTGTCTTGGTAATATAATTGTCTTGGTAATATTATTAGTAAGTATTTTGTTGTTATCTAAGTATTACCAATTTAAATCTAAAACTACAGAATTGCCAGGAATTTTAATGTAATTAAATTCATAAAAGTCGAATTTTCGACATAATGTCAACATTCTTACTTTTATGGTTTTGGAGTTGTAGACACGAAGTCTTGCACCCAATAATTGAGAGTTATTGGGTGCAAGACCCAATAACTATTTATCAGAATTGCACGTGCATCCAATAACTGAGAGTTAAAACCAAATTACAAACATATTGTTACTTAGAATTTTTTACTTGGGAATTTGTGACGTCGGTCACAGCTTTTTTAAATAAAAATTATATTAACGTCCGTGAAGATTATGAGATTGTTTCTTTATATCCACTAAAACAGTTTTGCAATATTATTATTTTTTTTTAAAATCATGAGATTATATATATTCCTGTGACTTATAGATTTCGACCAGTATATTTAATGGTATAAATTTATTGTAACTTAATTAAATTGGTTACCAATCAAATTACAGAAAAACAATACATTGAAAGAAGTTTTGTGTAAAACATCAAATATATTTTATTTCATTATTAAGGTATTAATTTACTATTTTATTAAATTTACATGATATTTACATGTCTCTAAGTATGTACAGGATTTAATTTTAATAATTGTCACCGTGTTTCAATAATTGTCAAAGTGTCACCGCTGCTTTTTTAATATGTTGTGATATATGGTTGTATTCTTTTGCAATGTACTCATACTTTTTGTTATACAGATTAATTTCAAGTTCAACCCTTGATATGTTGTTTTAATGTTATTACAAACATTAATTAGGTATATTCTTCTGATTTTATTGGAGCTCGCAGATTTTTATTTGCACATTGGCGGCAAATAACCCGGATACATCCGTTAATATATGGTTGAACTGGATAATTAATAATAAAAACTTAACAATGAATATTAATAATATTTGAAAACATACTAATGTAAAATGGTAAAATCGAATTATAATATTCAATTTATATAACTATATTTGAATATACTAATGAGGAATATATCGTATATACATACTATAATTAAGAATTTATTTTTTCTTTTAAAAGCATCATAGCATATATTTAAAAAATATGAATTAAACATTAATCTATTTTAAAACCTTTGGAGGAGGCAGTGTAAGTCATAGTTTATTGCTATTAAATGATAATTGTGTTAATGCCAGATTTTTTTGATACTGTTTTTTACTAATGGTTCTAATTACTCATTAACTTTTTTTAAAAGTCATAAATTAATTGCTGAGTACAGAATTATAAAATATAAACACCTTTTGCAGCAATTGCATTTAAAATAATTTCTCGTTTTTCAATTTAAATCATTTTTCTACCAAAATGCTTTACAAGATGTTTTATTTTTATCTAATTTAAATTTTTCATCATTTTCGTGATTATGAAAAACATTTCGTGTAATATAATTTGATTCACTAAGATCAGTTATTAAGCGTGCCTTACAATTACGACTTCGTTGTTTTGAGCATACCCAATATTTTCGATTATTATTTATTTTGGCACAAATATATGAAAATTTCTTATAAATTATTTTTCGTGCCCCTCTTTGTCCAGTTGTATATGAAATGCCTGAATTTAATGGATCACCCGCTGTTAATTCTCTTGGGAAAAGTTTTGAAATATAATCTGAAAATAAAATAAAGAAAACATTATTTATTTTAATTTTTATTGAATAAAATTTATAGAAAAAATTAATTCTTACATAGTCAAATTGTATTCGTATATATATATATATATATATACTAAAAATTTACATAATAACATTTTGAATAAATTTTCGGTTTTATTTAAAAAATATTTGTATAATTTTGTATAAGTTTAAAGAAATTAATATATATATAATATCGAAAATTATTTTATTATAGTTTTTATCAACGTAATAAATACGATTATCGTTTCGTTTATTCAACGTAATAATTACGATCATCTGCTGCATGTGTATGAAATGGTTCATTAAATAATACTCTATTATTATTTTTTGTAAATGTTGTACATTTTGCTTTACAATTAGCCGATCGTCTTTTACTACAACGCCAATATGTTGCTGATTTATTATATTTGTTACGAACAAATGAATATCCTGGAACAATTAATGTTGGTGCACCTCTCCGTCCAAGACATATTTTAAATTGATTTTTCGTTGTTGGATACAATTCCTCCAGGAAAATGTTAACTGCAATAATATTAATAAAAAAAATCATAATAATCTTTATACTGTAAAAATATTAATAAAAATAATCATAATAAATGATTTCACCATCACCACAGAATATGATTATAGATAGATATCTAATAAAAAAAAGCAATTTCAAATAAAGCTAAATATAATTTCCTATTTATTTAAAAAAAAATGTTTTTTTATTACAATTCTTTTTGTTTAGTTAATTTATTATATATTCAGGTCCATGATTATGAATTTGATTTTTTAATATTATATCATATTTAGTTGTTATCAATCGTGATTTACACTTATCGTAACGATTTTTCGAACACAACCAGTATGTTTTATTGCCATTACTATTATTGCGAAAATATGAATATCCATCATATAATAATTTTGGTTTTCCTTTATGACCACGAATAATTCTAATATCTTTGCACAATGGTATTAAAGATTTTATATCAATGTCTTCAAAGTCTGTAATGAAAATAGAGAAATATAGAGAATATTTTATTAGTGTTCCAAAATAAAAAGGAGTTAAATTTATATTATTATAAACTATAAATTTATATATTTAATTACCAAACAGAAAATTTACTTCAATTACAACAAAATTTAATTTCTTCATTTATTGTATATTTCGAAATTTGTTTTATGTAAATTAAAGAATTCGTTAGAGATATTTTTAAATTAAATTTTATTATGTTTCAGGTATTTTTTGTTCGTACACTTATTAAATAGCCTTTCATTTTAAAATATTAACAAACAATAATAATAATAATAATGATATTATTATTGTTCTACAAATTCTTGTGGATGATTATGTTGAATATTTGTTATTTTCATATCATTTAAATTTACACCGGTTATTATTCTGGCACGACATTTTTTCAATTTAACATGTGCACAATTCCAATATGTTTTATTATCATATATTTTATTTCTTATATATGAATAGCCATCAACAACTAATTTCAGTTTTCCTCTTTGACCACGAACAAATGCTACTGATGGTTTGGGTAATATTTGGACATTTTCATCATATTTATCAGGTATTTTAGATGATGCAATAAATACAAGTCTATGGCTTGGTGATTCTGTTTTAGATTTCTTATGATATTTTGTAGTGGCATCAACAAGACTGTAAGTAGTTGTTTGGTAAGCTTCTAAAAAAAAAAATCAAGAACACAAAAATATTTTTTTTAATAACTAGAAAATAAATTTATAAAGTTATTAAGTCATATTTTTTTATATGTATTATTATATTATTTATGTATAAAAAAACACATTAATTTTCTCTATATTATATTTAATCTATTTTCTTCTTATATTTTCCACTAATATTAAAACTATCAATTAAAGGAAATTATCACCGTATTGTTTTTTTATTAAATATACTGTGCAACTTTTCAGTGTATACTCTTTTTTATATTATATATATGTTTTTTGGTATCTGGTACAATATATTCATTAGAATGTGAATGCCTTGTTGTAACATTTACAATTTTATGTGATCCATTGTCATATAATCTGGTAACGGCTTTAGAACGACAATTAAATTTTTTATATTCCTTGCAACGCCACATTGTTGTGTTAAATGATAAGTTATGATGATATTTGGTGTAAATGTAACCATTATAATTGAGCATATTACCTCCACGTTTAGTTCTTATAAAATCAGCATCTTCTAAAAAAAAAGAAAATATCGTATTAATTAAAATATATATAGAAAAATATTAATTGTTATTAAATAAATAAAATATTAGTTTTCAAAATGTATATATATTTTATTTTTAAATCGATTTCAACAAAATATTATTTGTACATATCCTTTTTTCGTGGTAATTTTTTAATGACCCAGATGATTATGTTCTGCACATACAAATTTTATCATTTATGTTTTCCCATAAATTGTTTAATACTTAATTTAAAGCGACATTTATATTTTGCCTATCTATCCTATGCAAAGCTAAAAAAGGTGTCAAAATAAATATTAATTTATGTTATTATGTATAAACTATAAATTTATATATTTAGTATCCAAACTGAAAATTTACTTTGAATTTTAAAGAAACTGTCCGTATTAAAACTAGTATTTAAACAATTTTTTATAATTTATTAAGAATAATTGTGAACTTTATAAGAAATTATCGCAGATTTTTTGTTTTTAAATATATAATGCAAATTCTATACAAACACTATTTTATATTATTCACATATTTGAATTATTTCTTTTGATATTAAACATTATGCTTTTTAGTATATTCATTAGAATGTGAATGCTTTGTTGTAATATATATAATTTTATGTGATCCATTGTTGTATAATCTTGTGGCTGCTTTAGAACGACAATTCAATTTTTGATACACCTTGCAACGCCACATAGTTGTTTTAGATGATAAGTTATGATGATATTTAGTATAATGGAAACCATTATAATTGAGCATATTACCACCACGTTTAGTTAATATAAAATCTGCATCTTCTAAAAAAGAAAATATTGTATTAATTAAAAAACTGTAATTGTTATTTAGAAAATCAATAAATAAAGAAATGAAATCATTTAACAATTAGATAATAAAACAGAACCAACAAACTTTTGATAAACCAAAGTTAGCAACTTCTCAAACTGCTGATACACATATTAGTAAAAAAAATTAAATTTAATTTAATACAAAATTAATTAATAAAAAAAAAAAAAATTTATCAAAATTTAATTATTTTATTCGAAATTAATTATTGTATTTTACATTAATTCTATGTCTTTTTTTAGTTTAGAAAATTTTAGTGATTATGAAAACGATAATTTTCATTTAATCTTATCATATGTTTTCCATTTATTAATTTTGTTGTTGCCCTAGCACGACATTGAAATTTTTTATATAATGTGCACCGCCAATTTGTTGTACCAGCTAATTTTGTTACACGATTTTTTGAATATTCATAGCCTTTGTAAATTAATTTTAAACCACCAAATCTTGTCATTACATAAGTTGCATTTTCTAAAAATTCTGTAATAATACATAAAACAAATAAGATAATTAATAAAAAAATATATACAAAAAAATCACTATTTTAAATATGATCAATTGTGTGCATAAATAATATTACTTTATTAAAATTACAACTTATATTATTTTTATTAGAACCAATTTTAAATTTCACCCGTCAATTAATATTACAATTATAACAATAAATTAAAAACTATTTAATGAATTTTCTAAAATTTATTCTTTTTTATATTTATAGTTATTTCAAGTCGTTGAAATTTTTTTGAAAATAATTTTAATTACCTTCTTATGATTATGTCTAACATTTCTTCCAATTTTAATACGATATTCATTATTATTTATATATTTTGTTATTAATCTTGCATTACATTTTGTTTTATGATACATTGAGCATCTCCAATTTACTTCATTATTATTTATAACACGATTTCTTGAAAAATTATAACCTTCATAAATTAATTTAGTTCGGCCCGTACGTCCTGCGATTAATTCAAAATTGGTACGTTTTCGTGCTGACGAGTAGAATAATATTGAATTTTATATATAGATTGTGTAATTACAATTCATAAATAGTACATTATTTAATAAAAAGAAAAAATTATTAAAAACAAATATAACATTTCTACACAAAATTATTTTATTTCAATTTTTTGATAAACTAAATGTTTTTTTTTAAAATTGATTTTTGGCAACTCTGTACTCTGTTTTACATTAGTTACTAAATATAATAAATATGAATATCTATATTTTTTAATTGTATTTCTGATTACACTAAAGTTTTTATTGTAGTTGTTATAAATGGTATATTTTCATCATCTATTCGAATGTACATTAAGATAATATTAGTTGATCTTTTTCTGTATTACATATATATTTATTACATCTAATGAGCGGTTGTTATATATTATTATATTATTATTATATGATTATATGGTTTCACATATTTCTTGAAAATATGTTTGTGTTATGTTAGTATGTGTGATATTCAGATGGTAATATTATTTTGATTACTTGTTTGCAATTGCAACCATTCAAGAATTTCTTTAATATTAAATCCTGAAGTGATAAAAAAAATATTTTTATTATTTTTGAACATTAAGATTAGAGCATTTTATAATAAAAATAATTATTTCGGATAAATTAACTATTTATATACCTTATATATTCATGGACATACATCCAATTTGTGTTATTTTTCCGTCAAAGCTTTTGGTATCTTATAAGATTGTCGACTCATAAATGGCACACATTCTGTACACATTGAGACTGAATGGCTTCCACAAATATATCTGCTACACTCAAAACACACAGAATAAGTTTTGCGGTCTTTTTTTGGGCCACAAAGTTGGCACCGACTTCTTTTCTTTGCGAATTTACTCCATTTCACTTCTACAAAAAAAAAACTATTTTTAGTAAATTGAAGTAAAACTTTAAAGAAATGTGATTACTTTCTCCATTTTTATTAATTTGATTCCTTTTTAGAATTTTTTCAAAGTGTCAAGCACCCAAGTTTTAACAAAAAAAAAAAAATGGAAAATTAAAATTAACATATTAAAAAAAACTTTAAAATTTAAATTCTTTTTATTTTGCATTTTGATTATAATTAGACAATATTATGTATATTATATTAATTTGAATATTGATTGATACAATTTATCAAAAATGAAAATCTTTATAAATTTTATATTAAAGTCTAAAAATAAGTGATATAATTAAGATAATAATGAAATGTTGAATTAAAAATATTTACCTTTATAAAAAGAAATTGTATCAGACAGCCAGTTCTATCTAGAATCTAGATCACAGAAAACATTTATAAATACATATTTGATCAATTTGGTTTTCCTAAAATTAAGCTGGTATCTTCAAAATTTTATTTTAAACGTTTATTTAGTAAATTATGAAAATTAACATTTTTTCATAGGGCATATATCGATCATTGCTATCGTTCACCAATATACAAAAAGTTTTTGCGTCCAAACCGTTGCGCTTCTCTATATTTGTGATAATTAACAAAATCTGCATCAAATTTCAAAATTTTTATAACATCCTGATTCTATAAAAATAATTATATTAATTTCTTTACTTAGGAATATAAAAAGTGTGTGTGAGATGTTATATTTAAATTAAGTTGCTTTTAAATTTAATTTTATTTTATTTATATTTACAATAGAATTTATTTATGAGAATGATGTTGATATTTTAATTTATATTTTTCTATATTATTTATCAATTTCGTTGTAGCTCTGGCTTTACAATTCTCACTACGATATTTTGAACAACGCCAATTTGTTGATGTTTTTAATGTGCGATCACAAACAAAATGATATAAACCAATTTGTAAAGCTTTTTTATTTTTTTTCGTATGTGTAAACTGGGCAATATCATCAAAACCGGATTTGAAATCTGTAATACAAAAAAAAAAAAGTATAAATATTTTAGTATAAAGATATTGATGATAAAGAAAAATATAATTTATATTAAAAAATTAATATACCTTTTTTCCGACCTGAACTATAAATTAAATAATCCTATAGTTTTTTTTAATGAAACAAAATTAATATGTAATAAATATATTATTTATTTAGATATATATTTAAAATTTTAAATACAAGTTTTTTATAAATTTAATTTTCTTCCACTTTTAGTTGTTTTCTGTCCTCGCGAATTATGATTATGCTTATTTCTTTGTATAATGCGGTTTTCAATAGTATGTGCTCTTGCTGGACATTTTAAATATGTTGTATATTTATTACAACGCCAATAAATTTTTCCACGTATATTTTTCTCTTTAACAAAATGAAAACCATTACAACTTAGATTCATTTTACCTTTTTGGCTGGCCACATAACTGAATAACTTTGTACATGATACTGCAAAAAAAATTATAAATTATTTAAAAAAAAATTCGATTCAAAATTTAATAATCTAGAATAAAAAATTAAATTTGAATAATATATAAAGCCATTTGTGAAATGTTAAAATATTTTTTTTTTTTTTTTTAAATTGTAACGAAATTTATTTTTTTATATTTTAATATTTGAATTTTTACAACACAAAAAATTTTTCTTCTTCTTCTATTTTAATAGTTGACGTTTCTTTAATAATTTTATTTGTTGTATATTTATTTCGTTTTAATTCGGCATGCACATGTTCGGCTTTATTTACAATAAATTTTGGTGGTGTGTCTTTGAACATTGTTATTCTTGCTGGGCATTTAATTTTTTTCGTTGCCATATAACTGCATCGCCATAAAATTTTCTTTTTATTTTCACTCATCATTAAGAATCTGACACCGTTTGCCATTATAGCTGGACGTCCACGTAATGATTGTGTAAAATAAACTTCAATTGCTTGAATATTTATTTTGTTGACCAAGAAATATAAAAAGAGAAAAAAAGTGTTTTTTTATATTAGTAAAATAACAAATTCTATATATATATTTAAAAAAATATTAATTGAATTAAAATTTAATTACTGTTTGGTTAAAAATTCTTGTTAAATTTTTTATATAATATTTATTTTGTTAATTATAATTATTTATATATATTCTTTTTCTTTTTTTACATTTTCATATATAAATTTAAATTTATTTTACAATACAAATTTGATAATATTAATTTATTTTATGTACTAATATTTTTCAGTTTGTTGTTGCAGATTTTTTTTTTTTTGATTATCACAGATAACATATTTTATTTATAGCAATCTATTTAAATTTTTAGGACTTAAATTGTCAATTTATTTATTTATATATTATTATTAAATCAGAAAAAAAAAATTGTAAATTATTACTTTAAAAAAATAAAATAAAAAAGAAACAAAGATTTGGACACTGTGAATTATTTATATTTATACATATAAAAAAATACATTATCATAACAAACAAAAATTAAATTATATTTGTAAAGTTTTAATTCTTTTTCTTTTCGGTGCGGACATGACGATGTTGATGAATTTGACGAAAATCATTTTGATCAAATTTATTCATGCATATTAAAACTGGACACCGAATACGTCGATAATACCAATGACAACGCCAAAATAAATTTGTACGATTCTCATTATTACGGAAATATTTTAAACCATCTAACCATAATAATTGGCCACCACGTTTTGATTGGGAAAATTTTATATTTGGATTTTTTCCATGATAAAGACCATGACCTACAATAGAAAAAAAAAATATTGATTAGTATATAGTTTTGTTAGTGGTAATGTACAAATTAATTATAAAAATATATAAATTTGTAACAAAAATAATAAAGAAAACAAATTTTACAATATATATATTTTTTTTTTATTTGAATATTTATTCTTTTTTTTAATTAAAACATTGGAAGCATTGCTTGTATTTGAACACTTTAAATAATTTAGTTTCTATCTATTATATTTTTTAGTGACGAAATACTAATACTATGTAAATAAATTTCTATAAAATAAAATATTTTTTTTTAGATTTCTTCCTATTCTTTATTTTTTTTTATAATATTCAACACTTTTGTTGCACAAGCACATTGTTTAAAAAATGAAAATATAAAAATATTAATAATAATATATTTTAAACAAATTAATTTTTTAAGTTGTCTTTTTTAATTTTGTGTTCCTTTTCGTTATTTCATTAATTTTATTTACACTATTTAATATGTTGAACGACATTATTGTTGTTGCTGTTTGTTGAATTTTTAATTTAAATGATTACAGATAAACTGTATATGTATGTGGTAATGTTGATGACATAATTGTAAATTTAATGATACTTCATCATAAATAGCAATTACTGGACCTTTTTCCTTATAATAACCGCATTTCCAATACTGTCTGTTCTAAAACCATTTATTATTAATAAATTCAATTCGATAACAAGAAACAAGAAGAAAACAATCAAAACAAAATACAAATTAAATTTTAAAATTGTTTTAGTAACTAATAATAAATTTAATACTATAAAAAAAATTGAAATAAAACAAATTTGGTTTAAATTTTTGTTTTTCATAATTTTTACAATTTTACAACTTTTTTTTTTTATTTTAAACATTTAATATTCTTCTAAAAAACATTATTTGTATTTGAATAAAATTTTGTATTTAAACACTTTAATAAATTAGATTATATCTATATTTTATTTAGTGAGTAAATACTAGTACATAAATAATTAAAATTAAATTGCCAAAATTATTTTATAGGTTTGTTTATTTTCTTCCATTTTTTTTTTTTAAATATTCCATACTTTTTTGTTGTTTTATGCACCTACATTGTATAAAAAAATTGAAATCAATTTAAAAAATAGATGTAAAAATAATAATAATAATATTTTAAACAAATTAATTTGTTATGTTGTCTTTTTTAACATTGTGCTGCTTTTTTGTTAATTGATTAATTCTATTTACACTATTCTTTTAAAGGTTTAATGTGTTGGACGACATTAGTTGTTGTTGCTGTTTGTTGATTTTTTAATTTAAATGGTTTAAGATCAACTGTATTTGTTGTATTATGTATATGATGATGACATAATCGTAAATTTAATGATACTTCATCATAAATAGCAATTGCTGGACATTTTTCCTTATAATAATTGCTGCATTTCCAATACTGTCTTGTTCCTCTTTTTTTATTACGGAAAAATCGAAAACCATTTATTACTAATAGTTTACCACCATTCTTTTTCGAATCAATAAATTCAATTTGATAGCCTGTGTGAATGAAACCAAAAACGAGAAGAAAACAAGAAAAAAAAATACAAATGAAGTTTAAAAATTATTTTTAGTAATTTTAAATGCTGTAAAAAAATTTCTAAATTTATTATATTATATTAAAATAAAACAAATTTGGTTTAATTTTTTTTTTTTTTTCAATTTTACTTATATGTTTTTATCTACTTTAATAAATAATTTGGTTTCTAAAATGACCTGTAAGTTAAATTACAGGTAAAATTTTGTATTTATTTGTTGGATAAACTTAAAACATTTATTTATCTTCATTACTAGATTCATTTAATATTGTATGATTGTGTACATTTTTGATCATACAAATTGATGGATCATTTAAATTTGTTATTGCACGCGAACGACAACCATTATGCCATCTAGTACATTTCCAATATGTATTCATACCATAAACATTATTCTTAATATAACGATGTCCCAAATAACATAATAATTTATTGCCACGTGCTGATTTTGTATATTCTATATCGCCCCAATTTTCATATGTACGTTTTAGATTTTCAGCTTTAACAAGACGAATAACAGCTTTTTTCGTACTAGTTGTTGTTGAATTATCATTATTACAAATTATACTGTAATTGTTGCTCTTGGTGTTGTTTAGAAAACTTTCTGATGGTTGGAATGTTTTTTTAACAAAATAATTATCTACAAAAAATAAAATAAAAATATATGAGGAAGAAAAATAAAGAAAAAATTATATTAATATTAATTTTTAAATAATTGTTCTTAATATAATTATGTATATTTGAAACAAGTAAATATGCATAATTTTTTTTTCTTGTCTTATTTATTATTTGCAATTTTTATTATATTACAATATTTAAAGATAAATTTTGTTATAAATATATGAGATCAAATTTTAATATATTAATTAATAATGAACTATATTATTTGATTTTCGGCTAATTGACCGGAAACAATTGACCGTATTTACAATTAATTGAAATGTAATTTATTGAGACTGAATAAAAACAATTGATTTTTTATTAATTTTATATTAGATCAATTGTGTATTCGGTAAATAATTTTTCGGTCAATTGTGCATTCGGACAATTTACCTTCCCTCAATTGTGAATTTAGTCAATTAACCGGATACTATATTATTTTATTCTCTTATAATATTTTTAATAAGTTTAATGTGATTATGATTTGCCGATCGTTGAATAATTCTTTCTATATTATTTGGATCCAAGGAGGTTATTAGTATTACACGTGCACGACATCTTGTTGTATCCTATTTTTTTTTTTAAAAAAAATGTGTTATTTTAATAAATTAATTTGAAAAAAATATATTTACTAACCTTTCGAGCACAAATCCAATATGTACGATATTTAGATTTACGATTTTTAACATATTTAAAACCATTTAAAGTTAACAATTGACATCCACGTTGACCTGTTGTAAATTCAGCTATTTCTAAAAAAATTAATTATATTATACAACAGAAAAAATATTATTAAACTTTCTGGTTAACTTAAAGAAGTTAAAATTATCTTAAACGGCTAAACTTTTGTTCTTCACAATATCCAGAGCATAAACCTCTCAATTTATTACCGCAAATAGCCAACTACATTTAGTTAATATAAAACTAGTCTTAATTCAAAAATTATGCTTATATTTATTAACATTATTAAATATTAACATATTGAAAATTAACAATTTTCATTTTTTTAAATATACTTCATATTTTATTTACATAAACATTTTTCATTTGCGGTGGTGGTTTCTGTTTTTGTTGATATTATAACACGTTTTTTTCGTTTTGGTATTATTGGATGATTGTGTTCAAATGATGTTGAAATAATTCTCTGTACACCATCAATAATATTAGTTACAACACGTGCACGACATTTAGCACTTCCCTGTAAAAAAATAATAATATAAAATTATATTTTGATGTCGAGATTTTTTGAGTTTTTAACCTTTTTTGAACAAATCCAGTATGTTTTGTAACCGCTTCTTCGATTTTTTACAAATGTAAAACACTTATAAACTAAATGAATGCATCCACGTTGACCCAAAGTAAATTCGGCGTTATCATTTCGGACTCTTCTTGGATCATCTAAAAAAAATTAAAATTTCAAATATATTAGTTTTATAAAATTACGAATTATAGCTAGATATTAAAGCTTAAAATTTAGAAGAAGACAAATAAATTTTATATTTTATCAACACATCTTTATTTCGTATATGTATTTTAATATATCAATATATTTTAATATATAACTGAAAATAATGATTTGTTGATTATGTAAAACAGTAATTTTGACCACTTTACTGATTTTCTTCACTTGTAATTTTAAGCACTTTGTATTGACCGATATACGCAATTGATTATAGCGAATGTATAAACAATAAAACCTAATAAGCAATAAAAATTTAACCTAACAAACAAGCTCATAATTTTTTTTTTTGAAGAACTAATAAGTTTACACATAATTTTATTAATAAGCAGAGAATATACGAAATTGGCTTTTCTATTCATTTATAATTAAGTAAAAAAAATGGACATTCAAGAAATGGTGTATATCAATTATTCAGTCAACAAGTCCCGAATATTATTCAGTGATACTGTAAAGCGATCTAAAAAAAAGTAAATTGTAAATTCACAAAGCGATCTATAAAAAGAAGCTGAGTTAAAAAAATTTTTTAAAAAAAACTGTAAGATAACTTCTATTTTTATTTAAAGTGGATTTAAATTTTCTTTTTAGTTTATTTCGTTTTTTTTTTCTTTTAATATTTTAATAATTTAAATTATTATTTATTCCACATAATCAACAAAACAAACAAAAGAAAGTAAATAATAATTATTTAAAAATCACATATTTTCTTCTGTAAATATTAATATTTTATTAAATATTATTATATATATTATTTTTGTAATAAGAGTAGCTACTCAAAGCGAAAATCTATTTTGTTTCATTTTTATTTCAAAGTTTAATGTATAATAAATTAATTATTATCCACTGTTTTTTTTTTATATTTTTAGACAGATGATTTAAAATTCAATTTTGTACTTTTTTTCACCAAATTATACATTTTTTTATTTGTTCAATTATAATTTATCCTAAATTTTTTTTAAAAAAAAAAATTATGCACAGTTTTATCTAAGGTTTGTCTTCTTCATAATATAAATTAGTATTTAAAATGGTTGATGATTATGAAAACCACATTTTACAATGACATCATGTTTAGGTCCATTATCAACAGTTACAACTCTTGCTTTACATTTATGTAAACCAGCACGGGCACATGACCAATATACTTTACTGCCAGACGATTTATTTCTTGTAAAACTATAATCGCCAACTTTTAGTTTTTTACTACCACGAAAACCAGTTACATATGAAAAATATGCTCCTAGAAATAATTAAAAAAAAAAAATTAGTTTAAAAATTTAAAACTTTATATAAATAAATTATATAATTAATTATATATGCCCAAAATTTATTTATAAAAAAATAAATAAAATAACATAATGTAATGAGAAAAACCCAAAAATTACAATAAATATATTTTTATATTTCTTTTTTTTTCTCAATATTTTCAAAAATTCTTTATTTTACCACCACAACTTAATATAAACACATACATTTTGAAATATTATATCTATCCACAACAACAACAACATTTATTTAAAATTATTATTACAAGGAAGAGATGTTAAAATTACAGAAATGCTAAAATTACTGCTCCACTTTAGGAAATTTCGCTAATTTTAATTCCTTTTTTAATGAACCATATTTTCTAGCTTTCGTTATAATCTCATGGTTATGTTCTTCATTTAATATTGTTAATACATTGTCTTTTGTACGGATACGGGCTCGACATCGTAATACAGCAAACTGACAACAACGCCAATAAATTATTGATTCACGGCAAACATGACGATTAAATGTATGCCCTTTAAAAACTAATTGTCTTGTACCATATTTACTAATAATAAATACTGGCATTTCAGGATCTGCCGAAACTATAAGAAACAAGAAAATATATATATTATTATTTGTTAGAAGAAAAAATAAACAAACAATTTTTTCTTTAGAAAATTTAAACAATTTATTTTTATTTTTATATAAGTGTTTTATTTTGGTATTGTATTATAAACTTGATTTTTGTGATGTAGTATTAATTTTGAAAATATTTAAAAGACTTTACAATTAAAAATTTATTATAGTTTTCTTATTTCTATTAATACAAACAAATTTTATCTTAATTTAAAAAAAAAAAAAATAATATTTATTTCACATAAAAATATTATTTTATTTTATTATTTATGATAATATGTATTACAATCATCTGCATGTGGAATAACTAATTGAACAGAACCACCTTTTAACTCATTCAGTAATAATTGTGATTGACATTTTGGATTTATACATTTCCAAAAACTATGATATGAACGTCCTATTATTTTTGTATAAGTTTTACCATCCAATTCACAATATAGTCGTTTAGCTTTAGCATATTGAAAAATTTTAACTAAAATAAATGTAAAAGAAAGAAATTTTTATAATAAACAATAATTATAAATTTATATAATACTTTACAAAGAATGGTAGGTAATGGTATCTAAACATATTTATATAGACTAAAATATAAATAAAATCTTTATTATAAATTACATATATATTCTATATTTTATTCATTTTAAATTATATAAATAATTCATTAATCTATTATTTGTTTCATTTTGATAAGTTATTTCTTAAAGTTTTATTATTGTTTGTATTAATATTTATTTCATTTGGTTTTGTACTACGACCCCATTTAATTTTTTCAGTTTCAGGACTATGATTGTGTTCTCCAATACATTTTGTTATATTATTTGATTTAATAATAAGACGACTTCGACATTTATATTTTGAACAACCAATACATCGCCAATAATTACCACGATTTTTACGAAATAAATATTTATTATAAATAATAAATGGACGACCACGTTGACTATAGATGAATTCATTACCATACACTGAAATAAAATAATAATTATAATAATTTTTTAAACAAAAATTAATAGATATTATTAAATTTTACATAAATTCCAAATTAACTCGAAGTAAGAAATAAAACAATAATTGTTGCCACATTGTATAATTAATTATATTAATAAATAAAAAAAAAATGTTTATTTTATAAATAAATATTTTCAACATATTTTAATTTTGTTATATCTATTGTATCTGGTTTATGATTATGAAGATGTTTTCCTAATTTAATTGAACCATTTTGACGTGTAACACATCTAGCACGACATTTTTGATTACTTCTTAATTTACCATTGCCCTTACAACAAATCCAATTAATTGATGATGTAAATGTTGCTTCACGACTATACATATAACTTTTATATATTAAATTAATTCCTTTTTTTTGATTTTTAACAAAACAGAAATCAGCATTTTCTATCCATTGAAGTAATGGCGAATCTGTAAAAAAATTTGCAAAAGAATAATTGAAATTTTACTAATTAATTGTAATGTTCTAAGAAATCATTATAGAAAATCATAATAAACAAAATAAATCAACTTTGTTTTTCTGAATTTATTTAAATAAATAAAAATATATTTATAAATTTACAAATAAATTATATTTTCAACATTAAGTATATATTTTAATTCTGATATATTTTTGTGGCATTTATTTAAGATTTTGACGATATTTTCCATAATTTGATTAAATCATTAATCTGTAATTTTATATCGCGTATTAATTTGTCATTCTTTTACAACAAATTAACTGATTAAGAAAATGTTAGTCTTTAATAATCGGTATTTCAAAACAAATATTACAATTATAATTATTAGAAATCATGAATAAATGAATGTTTGTTATATATATATATTTATTTATAATGTTCACGGAATTTTATTGATTTGAGAAAATTAATAAATGTAAAAACAAAGTTGCTCAAAAACTGTATGTTTTCAGGAAGTTTTTAAAAAAATATAATTCCAAGTACAGATATTTATTTTCTTCGTATCTGGTACAGATTTTGTCTAAAATTTTTTATTTGATTTGTTGCTTTAATTTCAATAAATAATTTGAAATTTGTGTTTTGCTTATAGATGGCTTTATATCCTTTTCATTTAAAATTTCACAAATTCTTTTGGGTTTCATTCCCAAATTAAATAAGTTTTTGATTTCTTCCTTCATTTGCCTAGTCAGTCTTAATCTTTGCTGTTCTAAATGTTCATGAGAATGTTTGTCTTCAGTTCTGAACATACTAACATTTCCATTATTATTATGAAAAAGTAAATATAATCCAGCATTACATTGTTCTTCTCTTCTTTTCGCTACATTACATCGATAATAAGATTTACGTCCTTCTGATGTATTATTGCAATAATGCAAGCTCCATGTTTCTTCTTTATTTATTATATTTTTTGCATCGTCTTTGCTATTAAATACTTCAACCAAATTCCAATTACGTTTCCTTTTAATGCCTCGATTTTTTTTCGTGCAAATAAAATCTGTTTCACTAACCTCATCATCAGATGAATACATGCATATAATTCCTGTAATTAAGATAGATTAAAATATTTTTCTTTAAGTAATTACAAAATATTAATTAAAATAAAATTAGAATTTTAATTTATTTTCAATGTTTGGTGTTTTTATATTGAACAGATTTTGTTGAAAGTAAAGGTTTATTTACATGTGCAGTGTCTTCTAGACACAGGTCTAGAAAATATCACACATCAACCTAGTCACGACTCTTGAACTGCAGATCAATTTTCAAGCTTTCTCATAAGTTTAAAATATTTGACTCAGCTTAAAGAGTAATGTTTCATGAGCAGTTAATGAAAATTAGCCTTTACTGGTTTAAAATCTGTGGCTCAACGAATCGTGTCTAATGAGCAGATATTGAAATATAACCTTCATTTTGTATATATTTATTTCATCGGTATATTTAATTTGCAAAATAACAAATATAGTATTTTAATTAATAATAAAAACATTTAAATTCAATAAGAAAACGAATAAATTCAACCATTTTTTTATACATAATTATTGGGGATGTAACATAAAATTGTTTACGGAATTTTATTGATTTGAGAAAAATATAAAATGTAAAAAAATATTCCACTTAAATGAAATGAATATATTCCACAAAAAATATATTAAATTAATCAACTCCGCTTTTAGCAGCAGATATTAATATTCTTTGAACCTGCTACAAATATTACATTTTTTATTTGATTTGTTGCTTTAATTTTATTAAATAATTTGAAATTTGTGTTTTGCTTATAGGTTGCTTTAAATCTTTTTCATTTAGAATTTCGTAAATTCGTCTAGGTTTCATTCTTAAATAAAATAATTTTTTAATTTCTTCCTTCATTTCCATTGTTAATCTTAATTTTTGTTGATCCAAATGTTCATGAGAATGTTTGTCTTCAGTTCTGAACATACTAACATTTTCATTATTATTATGAAAAAGTAAATATAATCCAGCATTACATTGTTCTTCTCTTCTTTTCGGTATATTACATCGATAATAAGATTTACGTCCTTCTGATGTATTATTGTAAAATTGCAAGCTCCATGTTTCTTCTTTATTTATAATATTTATTGCATCTTCTTTACTATTAAATACTTCAACCAAATTCCAATTACGTTTTCGGTTCATGGTTCGTTTTTTCTTCTTTAAAATAAAATCGGTTTCACTAGGCTCTTCATCAGATGTATATCTAGATATATCTCCTGTAATTAAGATTGGTTAAAATAATTTAGTTATAATTTCTTAATTACATAATAATAACAAAATTGCAATTAATATTTTAATATAATGCAATTGTTAAATTTAATATTTGCAATTGTTTTTCAATATTCGATAGATAGTTCGGTACGATAATTATTTAAATTTTTATTTTAAAGATATTTTTTATATTTTAATAATGTAAATATAATAAATAATATAATGAACATAGTTAAAAAATCAATTTATGACTACTGATCACTATCAATTTATTACTAACCATTTTTAATATGTATTAATAAAAAAGTGCTATACACGTCGGCTCGTTCATAATTTTATATATTATACATATTACTATAATGTTAAAGCACTTCTAATATTATTAATTAGTTAAATATTATAAGTATCATGTAACACATTTTAAATGAATTGAACAATGTTAGTGGAATTACACAAAAAATGTTCAAAAATTTATTTTTGAAGATGTTCGTACCAGCACACATTACAGATTGGATAAATAGAGCCAACAAAATTAAGGTTTTGGAGTTTGTAATTGGAAAAAAGCAACACAAGAGAGACAGTTGGCGCCAGTAAGAGAAATTAATAATATCGAATTTTCGGAAAAAGAAAAATCCATAAAAACATAATGAATTGAATCAATTACTTAGTATATTTAATAAATATAAGTTCAGTTAAAGTATTTTAATCTAACAGTAATTTAATTGAAATTAATTATCAGTAGGTTTTCAAAATAAAATGTGAAAAATATAATTTTATATAAAAATGAATATTTATCAGAACAAATAAATAAAATTAATTAAATTCATATTTCTATATCTAATTTAGCACCATGGGAATGTTGATGATATTTTGTTATTTTTCCATTACGTATTATTAATCGTCCGTGACATTTTGTTGTTAAACATCGCCAATATTCTTGACCAGCACGATATTCTCTATCTTTACGATATTTAAAATCATTTAAACATAGTATTGGTTTACCACGCTGACTTTGACAATATGTTATTGATAATTTTGATTTTTCCAACTCATAAGTAGTATTACTTAAATAAACTGGTGAACATCTCAATTTTAAATATTCTGCAAATAAAATAAAATATTTGTTTTGTTTTCTCTTGAAATTAATTTTTTTTTTGTATATTATATGGTAAAAGGAATAAAATTTTATTGATATATTATTATAAATAAAATGATTAATAAATTATTTATTATATACTTATTTTATTTTAAAATATATTTTACATGTTACAAAAATATAATATACATACAACAAATAATTATAAATAATCTGAAACGATGAATAATTTAATGAATTCAAATATTTATAAATTTATAAATTGTTTTAATACGAGTATATTTACCTTACCTTACACTTTATTTTTTAGAATTTTAAGTCTCATTTTTCCATTGATATATTCTTTATAAAATATTAATTACATATTAATATAATTACACATTCAACACTACACTTATTAAATGAAATAAATAAAAAATGTATATTAAAATAATCTCGTAATATCGCAGTTTTTTAGCAAATAAAAATAAAATATTTATATAAAAACCTACCTTAATTATCCTAAAACTTTAAAGTATTGTCTTAATTTTAAAATATATTTACATAAATTGTTTCTTAAATATATAATAGCGTATTTTTTTTAAAATGGTTATTTAGATATTTTAAAAATGATCAAAAATTGCGTTGTTATATCACATAAAGATTAAAAAAAGTGTAAGTGAAATGAATTTCTTTTATATAAATTATATCGAATATGTTTAATATAAATGTATATAGAGTAAATTTATATTATTTTGTAAATTGATTAATTTATGTTATATGCTGCTGGTTAAGAGGTCATTGAATTTATTCCTAACACAATGTAAGATCTTCAAATATACTTCAAACAGATATTTTTGATGGCAAAAATAATTCAAATGGTCCACCATTAAATGCATTACTTTTTTAACAGCCGAAAAATTATAAACTGGTATCATAATAGAAATAATAACTGGTATCATGATCAATTTAATCCCATATTTCAATTGTTAATGGTTTTACTCAGTTAAAAAATATTATTTATTATTACCCATAAGACTCCTAGCATATGCTGATGGTTAAAGTATAAATAATTCCTTTCTCTGTTGCGTTGCAATAATTTTAATTACTAATGTACAAAAAATTATATAAAGAACCCAAAAGAAATCTGCATTTTATTAAAAATGTTGCTTTTTGATTCTTCAATTCATATACATTTATTTGTGACTGAGTACTGTACATTGTACATATTAATTTTAATATTCATGATCACGAATATTAAATGTGGAAAAACTTGCGGACCTAACAACAATAAAAATAGCTCGAAGATTATTTTAGGACTAGAGATGAAAATAGAGATTATTTTAGGACTAACATTAAGGGTTAATGTTAACATTTCATTAATTAAAGTTCTAAATCAAATTAATTTATAATCAATGAATATGATTTTTGCCCTCTAAGGATTAAGAATATACTGAGTTTTTAAAAGTACTGGTCTCGATAGTGATTTGAAATTTACAGGGTAAAGTTACAATAGACGCCCAAAGTGAGATACTAGCCCATCTAATTACGTAGAATGCTCTTAATCTTAATTGTTAACTTTAACTATTTAACGATTAAACTATGGTACGAAAATTAGAAATATTATAATATACATACAATAAATATTTTATTTATAAATATTTCAATATTTCACTTAATATAATATAATGCATTTTTAAATACTATGATTTGCTGATACTATAATTGACCGAATACAATACAGATTGATCAAATGCAGAATTAACTGAACCGAAACCGTATATAAATATACCGAATCCGAATATAAATTGACTTGTAATATTTATTTTTATTAGCTTATTCAGTTTATAAAGTGAATTAGGATATACAATATTAACATTAAGTTAAAAAAAATATTTGTAAAAAAGACAGCAGCCATATTGTATTTATTTTTTAGCATTGATTTATTTTAATTTTCAATCAATTTATAAATATAATTTTTCCTTAAGCTATTGTTTATTATAAATATTAATAACATTAAAAATAAATAATTTACTTGCCAAAATAGTATTTCCTCTTTACACTGAAAATATGGAAATCACAATAAAAAAATATGTTAACACTTTATTTTTAAGCTTTCATTTCATTATAAATTGAAGAATTTGATATTTACACTTTCACAATAATAATCTATTATTTGAAATTCACTATTTATTAATTTTGCATAATTCATTTTTATAAACACTAAATCATATTTAAATAAAATTAATATTATTAAAATTAAATAATTATTTCCACTTTCTTAATCCGCATTTTGTTTTTCATATCATCCATTTTGTCTATTCTATTACGTTTTCGTTCGTGGCGTTCTTTTGATTCATTGTTAAGATGTCATGTATGTATGTATGTATATATTGTATATGATTATCATATACAATATATACATACATACATACATGACATCTTAACAATGAATCAAAAGAACGCCACGAACGAAAACGTAATAGAATAGACAAAATGGATGATGGACTGACTATTACATTTTCCTAAAACTTGTAACTAACGTCATCTATACGTTGCAAAATCTAAAATTTTCTTCAATATACAAGACAAAAAATCAATATTACGGTTTTTTAAATATATCTACTTTATTTATGGAAGCTTAATAATTACTTTTTGAAATATAGAAATATTTTTATTGAAATCAAACAAAGTAAAAACATAACAAAACAATAGGTCCAATTACAAAATACCAATTATATTATTCAGTCTTTTATAACTAACTCTAATCCTAGTGCATGTAAAAATAGAGTATTTTTAGAATGACGGATTTTGAAAAAAATTCAATTCTCTTTAAATGCTATAATTGTCGATTAAAACTAGGAATGTTTTATTTACCATAATTGTTTTAACAAAATAAGAAATATTAAGCATATGATATGCCTTTTGAATATCTATATTAGCAGCAATGTTCTTTATTCTTGAAGCAGTTATATGTATACTTCTGTTGTAAATTAACAAGTAATCTATAGTAGAACGATTTTTTTTTGAATTGTGGATCTCCAACTACGTTTGTTTTATTTGCCAACCAATTTCGCCTAGCCGCAATTATCTTTTTCAATAATTTTGAAAGGCAGGATGGTAAGGAAATAAACCTTTAATTTTTAACTATCGTATTACTTTTACCTGGTTTTAATATTGGCATTATTAATGCTTTTCGCCATGTATCCGGGAACATCGATTGTACTCATATTACCAGTGTGGCTAATGACATGTGTAGCTTCACCACTGTTTAAAAAACTAATATCATATTTTCGTATAGTATTATTTTACCATATGGGATTGTGCGAATTAAAATGACCAACTAACAAAAATGGATTTGATATTTGTTTAATTAAGTTTTCAATTTCATTGTTGAATTTGGTAAGACATGCAAGTTATTATTCAATTTGATTGGAAACATTATTTATTTCTATACCAACTATTTGATGATTCGTATTAAAAATTATTTCATTATATTCAATTTAATATTTAATTGCTATTAATAAACCTCCACATGAATTATCACCGAAGGTAAAATCATTTCTAGTAATATTATAATTTTTAATTTTAATGTTGGTATTTTTTGAATTTATTCTGTATTTTTGAAGACATATTATTAAAGGATTATGTTATATTATATTATAAAAGGATTATGTATAAATGTTCTATATAGTTGTGCTATCATTATTAGATTTAATCCAGTGAAGTCATATTCTGGAATTTTGTTTGTGTTGTTTTGTTTAATATTGTTTTTATAATCTGTATTGTATCGATAAAATTATTACTTTTATTTATGTTTAATTTATATGGTTATTGAATATTATCGTTTTTTTTTTTTTTTTTTATTACCTTCATATGATCTTTTTGTTATTATAATAGAACTTTTTTTTTGGATATTAGTCGGTCAAAAAGTTGGGTACTTAAATAATTAGTTTCAACACCTGTTGCTATTACTTTTTAACTATGTATTATAATTAGTTATGTCAGTATTCACATTATATAAATTTATGTTTTAAATTTTATTTGGAGAGCTTATGTTATTCTATTCGTTGATATTTGTTGGATCAGTAGGTTTATCTGGTATTATACCAGCACTTTCTAGTTCCATTTGTTATCTATTAGTTTTTTAATTATTTGAAATTTAGGATTCTTAAAATGTTTTGTTTAATTTTTTCAACTCTAGCTATTTTATCCAGTGCTTTTCTATGTTCAATTTACAATTTCTAATATTTTTGTAATTATTGAAAATTACTGTAGAATTTTTAAATTAAGAATTCAAATATCAATTTTATTATTAAAAAAAAAATGTTTCATTAACAAAGTACGAAAAATCAAAATCAAATTATATTTCCACCTAAAATTTTGAAATTACTTTATACTATAACAAACTATACGCGCGTACAGTCTTAATCGTAATATCATATACATCTATTTAAATTTTGTGTGCTTGAAATTAAATCAATGGTTATAGGATTCTTTACCGAAAATATCGTTTATTTTAAAAGATTTTCTTCAGTTTTAAAATTTCCTACATCACGAAAAGTTTTCAATATTAATGAACCTTCACGTTTTGCTGCACTTATTCTCTCTACATCAGAAAAATGATTATGAGTATCTGCAATAAAATATAATTTACTATTCAAATTTTAATTATCAATTAAAAACAAAACTTATTTACCATTTGTAACGTAGAGATCATCACCAATTGTTTTTATGCGACTACGGCATCTTGTACTTCTATTATGAACACATTCCCAATATATTTTATTTGAATCACGACCAAATCGTTTTAAATTTGAACGATAAATATAATCATCAATAACTAATAATGTGCCGCCTTTCCTACTTGTTATAAAAAAATGTAATCCATATTTCGGATCTAAAAATATAATAGACATTTTTTTAATATTAAATATATTATGGAAAATGAATATAAACTAGGTATATAATAGAGTCTATAAAGTTATTTAATTAATTTTATTTAAAAGAAACATCAAAAAATATAATATTACAATTGAACAATTTTTTTAAAAAAACCAATTAACTTTATATTTAAAAAAATCAAAATTATTTGGATATTTAATGCAAATATAAATTTATTATAAAATATTATTTTTTATTATTATTTCTTATCAGAAGCTTTGTTTTTTCCTAACAAAGCTTTTTGCAAACGCAATTTAATTTTTTCTTTAAAATCTTCTGGACTCATGGATTCGTCAGTGTTATGTGTTGTTTTTCTTCCAGTTGAGGAGCCATTGGGTGATGTTTTAACAATCACCATTGGAAATTCTTCATTACGATTTTCATTCATTTTCAATATTGTTGGTTGATTTTCTGATGGTGACATAACTAATGCACCAGCTGTAGCACTTTGATCAATAGAACGTATACTATGATTATGTACATCAGATAGTTTATATGCTCGATTTTTATTAACAACCACTTTAGCTTCACATTGTCTCGGATCAGTGTTACAGCATTGCCAAATACAGTTAGTTTCACGTTTAAATGAATATTTAAAATGATGTCCCTCAAATACTAATTTCATCGCCCCTTTAATTGATGATGCATAGACAACTGGATGACTGCTACCCTTCATTGCAACTTGTATTTGTTCTTGAATACTTTTACGAACTTGTTTTGTACTTGTTTTAGGACGTCCAGGACCACGGCTAGCAATACCACCTCGTTTGTTTAGTTGTTTAGTCTTTAATATTACTAAAATAATATATATATTTTTGTATGTTAAAATTTTATTTTTTAATCATTTTTATTATGGAAGCATACAAATAAAATAAAACAACTAATAAAACACGAAAATATAAAATTATTTATTAAAAACCAAAAAATTGTCAATTTTACAAAATATTAAATATAAAATAATAATAATATAATTTAATTACTTAAATCAATAATAAAACAATCTTAAAAATTTAAATAAATTTATAATAAAAATTTAGATAGGTTACCTACCAATAAAAATAAAACCTGTTGGCACTTTAAATTTTCGTAATTAGTTAGAAAATATATTTATTTATTATTGTAAAATATAGTTTTTTGTGTTAATATTAAATTGTAAATTTATTACAAAATAATATTTAATTCATCTAATTCTAAAATTAATTATATTGTACTACTGAGTAAACACACCAACAGACGTGATGGTTTTGTCACCACCAAATATATTTATTTTTCTTTTACATAAATTCTTACTTACGTTTTCTAAATTATACATACCTATGGATATTATTATTAATAATTTATCATTTACACAGTCTTACTTACATTACATGATTCGATTACCTTAAATGCTTTGATTAAATAAAACCAAAATTATAATATTGATATATATTAAATATTACTTTTCTTTCTATTAATATAATTTTCTTCACACAACACAGCACAACATAAATTTATTAAATTTAATCTTAAAAAAAATCTGACTCTGACAGCAACGCGAGCGCGCAATAAAATCAACAGAAAAAGAAGTATATGAACTAATACAAAAATTGTACTACACATGATGCGCTGACTCTTTTACATTTTCTTAAACTATTGTAACTAACGTCATCTATACGTGGCAAAATCTAACATTTTTTTACAATAAAAAAAATATCAACATTACGGTTTTTTAAATATGTACATACTTTAACTTTATATGAAAGAAAGAAGAAGCTATAATAACCTTATAATAACATAATAACTATACTTTTAAATTTTTTTTTATTGAAATCGAACCAAATAAAAATATAACAAAATAATAGGTCTAATTAAAACAAACATACCAATTATATTATTATTCAGTTTATTATAACTAACTCTATTTCTAGTGCATGTAAAAATAAGAGTATTCTAAAAGGATTTTGAAATAATTTTACTCTAGTTTCTATGAGAAGATTTTGAAAGATGTTGAGGAAATTAGTTTTCTGGCATGTAATGTGAAGCTTCAATAGAAATAAAATATGAATTAATGAAACTTTTAGAACATGATTCTTTTGAAGGCGAAAAAATTAATGTTCGAGCTCGAGGTTATTTTTATCAAACAAGATTTTGCAGCTTCAGTAAATTGGACAGATTATGTCAATTTGCCTAGAAATTTAAAATAAAAAAGTTTTTCATCTGCCGGAGTTTCATATTCAGTCTTATTTCATCAATGACCAAATCAATAATGTTAACTCTAACAACCAACCACCAACTTTTAAACCTACAAATGTTAATATTGGAATAGATCCAGGTTGGAGTTGGAGGTTGTTTAATGCGTCAGTTAGAAGTACTACTAATGACCCTTACAGCCACCAAAATTATGAAAATATTAAATATTCATCGGCTCAATATCGACGATTGGGATATTATTCAATAAAAATTAAATTGGAAATGTATTAAAAATCGAAAAAATAATTGCTATAACTGTCAAGATTGTGAACAAATGATAAATTTAAATCAACCATGGCGCAATAGATGGTTGATAATAAATATATTGTTTCCTCTCAAATGGTTAACTTAAAAAAAGGAAATTTATCTACAAAAAAAATTACCAAACTCAAATTTGATGCATATATTCGACGTAGAAATATATTTAATTAGTTGAAAAATTTGTTAGTGTTCTATGTTGATGCCAAACCCCAAAGTAACGATGGTGGAGTACGTGTTCATATTAGGAGCGCCGGTCATCAGCTGGAATATTCAACTTGTAATTTGTTCGGAATATAACACCATCAAAAAAATGTCCAAGTTGTCTAGATTATTATACGATATCAAAATCTCTACATCATTCATTTTGCAGTAAATGTGCTAGACTGGTAGCTATGTTGTATTGTAAACATACTGGTTGTACAGAGGGAATGCATGTGATGTGTACGAATTTTTCGTTTAAATTAATAGATGTATGATTCTGAAATTTTGTTGTAAAATTCTATTTCATTTTTGTTTTCTTTGCTTAAGATATTCTAAGAATTAGGAAGTTAAAATATAGTAAAAAATTTCAGCAAAAATTATTTTTACTGTCTTCAGCAAAATTTATAATTTAAATACTTAGATTAAATATTTTTTTTTTTTTAAATTATAAATAAAAAATACAATAATACATTATTTTTGTTGATCGCGAAATATATTATAAAGAAACACACTAAAAATTTAAAATATATTCTTTAATTGATTTAGGGTCATCAATTGTTTCAGACCGAACTTCTGGATCGTGTGTATGTGGGGAACCAGCAATTCTTACTGTTACATTTTCACCAACTTTTGATGTAACTACAGTTGCACGACATCCAAATTTTACATATCTTGAACAACGCCAAAATATATTTTTATGACTTTGGCGATTTTCAACATATTTGTAGCCACGATATATTAACATTATTCTACCACGTTGTGTTGTTGAATATCGTAAAAATCCACTTTCTTCGTCTCCTTCTGTCGTTGGTAACAAAATATTTGAATCTATATATAAAAAAAAGACATTTATTAGTTTAAATAATTATAATATGAAATTCGAAAATTTTTGATTATTAATAAAAACTATTTTTTTTTTCTTCTTTTATATCTTATTTATTTATATTATTTATCAAAATTGCATTTCCATTCATAAATAATTAAATTTTTAAAAAAATTATGTAAATTTTCATATTTTTATTTTAATTTCTGAGCTACACGATTTATTTTCGAACGTAAAATTTTTCGGACAGTTTCTTCATCAATTTGTTCGCCACGTAAAGTAAAAACTTGGACTACATGAGCTAAAGAAGATTCAAAAAAGAATATATTGTAAATTATATGAGGAAAAAATAGTATATAATGAGTACAAAAATATTTACTAATTATCGATTGAAGTTTATTTTTGTCCAATGCTTCTAAACGATTTTTCTTTTTTTCAGTACATTCAATAATTAACGAATCACCAAATATTAAATCAGCTAATTTTGATGTATAATGTGATGAATTCGATGTAAATATACGAATTAAATCATTTTTACAAACATAAACTTCACTTCCAGCATGTAATGGTATTAAGTCTTCACTTTGTAAAGGTGGTGATATTTTTGGATAATAATAATCTAAAAAAAAATATAGAAAATAATATGAAAGAATTTATATCATTTTTCATAATATTTAAATACCATGCGAACGAAATTAATATAAATTTCATAAATTAATTAATATTGATTTATGTAATATATTTTTATTTAAACTTTTTTTTTGTATATTGTATATAAATAAGAGAACAATGTAATATTTTTTTTTTAATGTTTTGACTTTTTAAATAATTTTTGTAATTTTATTTTAATATATTGTCGGATATCATCTTCTTTTATTGGATTTCCTCGTCGTTCAAATACTTGTCCGACATGAACTGAAATAATATAAATTGTTACTACAATTATTTTCAATCTTCATTTAGATTATATATTATTTATTACTTGTTATAGCTTCAATTACAGTAGAAAAATTTTCAGTTGTTGATGAATTTTGACCATATAAATATTCTGTTAATTTAAATACATAATGTTTTGGATTTGGTGAAAACAATGTCATTAATATATTTTTACATATATAAACTGGTGAATTCATATGCAATGGTATCATATCATTTTGTTCAACAGTTTTTATTGATTTTGTTGTTGGTAATGATGTTGAAGATGATGAAATTTTATCATTTTTCAATACTTCTGGTGGTATCTTAATTTTCGGGTCGTCTTCCACAATTGGTTGAATGTCTGAAAAATTTAAATTAATTTTTAAATTTTATTTTAACATTTTATTGAAATATATTTATAATTAATTAAACAAAGAAAAAAAAATTATAAAATTTGTAAGAAAAAAAAAATATTTATTTAAAATTTATATTATAATTTTACAGTTTTTAATTAAAGTTATTTTAATTTATAATATTGTATTATATAGAATTTTAATATCCATTATTCTTGATGATCTGTAAAAGAAATATTAAGATTTACAAGTCATACATATATTTAAAATAAACGCCACTATATTTAATTTTATTTATTTATTACATAGACCAACAATGAACATTACAATCTTTTAAGGAATTTAATAATGCATATATATATTAAATTTCATAATTACTAAGTATATTATATAATTAAATTTTGACTTTCAGATTGGGATAGAGTTGGAGCGGACTCACAAAAAAAAAAGAAAAGTACATGAGAGAAGAACGATATCTTAAGATGATCAAATTGAAAACAAACCGTGCAGATTCGACATATTCAATACTATAAAATAAAAAATGAAAGGTTCGAATTACTACCATACTACAAAATAACTGCATACAACTTTTATGGTTTAAGATTGAGTCAATGAGAATATGTAAGGCTTGAGATTAAAAAAGGTAACACTTTAGGAATCTTAATTGAAGACGATAAAGTAAGGTAATCGGTATGAAGACACCCAAGTTAAAAAGCCTTCCTTTCCATAGCTGAATCTAGGATATTATTTCCTTACGATAGACTCCAAGGCTTACAACTTCCTGAGTGCAAAGTAGAATAACGTTGATTAGAACTGTCGACAATAACCACAAAACTTTAATTTTTTAACAAATCACACTAACATTTTTTACTACAATCTATGAAGAAAAATTATAAAATAATTATAATTAGTTAAAATTATGTTTCTTACAATTTTATGGAATTATGCAGATGCATCCAACAAATAAGAAATTAATATTCAAGTTTAATTAAACATTATGTATTTCATTTATCTAACATAAATATTATAAATAATATTAAATTCCACTTTGTTGCGCACATTTCCACCTTTTTATTTTAAGTTTTTGATTAATATTAATATTATATATAATTTTAAGTTTGATGTTTGAAGTTGGTTTGATTAACTTTGACATTGATATTTTTTTGTTAACATATTCTAATTCTAGTACAATTTATTTTACTACAGCGTACAGTGCCATCTGAATTTAATGTTTTGGAAATAACAACATGTTTTTTTTGTACTAACAAAATTTTTCTATTACTGCAATGTTTTCAAGTTTTTGTTGTCCTTCTTCAGTTCTACAGTTCAGCAGTGTCAGATTAATAATGGAAAATATATTATTATAATACAAAAGTTTTGTGATTGTAAAATAATTGAAATAAGAATATGTGTTTATGAAATAATATAATTTTAATATATCATTTCTATTTAATTTTAATTAAAAATATTTTTAATTTGTATATTTTTAATATATTCAGTGAAAAAAGTAAGTCCAAAATTGAATTTTTCTAATTATGTATCAAAATCCCTTGTATAATTAGAATATATTCCAAGTACGTATATCATCACTTTAAAACTAGCTTATGGTGAAAAGACATATAAAAGTATTATTTAAATTATGTAATTAATGAAATTAAGTTAATAGTAATGTAATACCGCAAATAATTGTTTATTGTTTAATACGAACGAATCTACATAAATAATATATGTATAATAAAAGATTTCATTATATTTTTTAGTGAAATTACAGAGAATGAGATAATTTTTGGGTACAAAAAATTTGATTAGTTATTTATAATTGTTTGAAAACTAATTATTAATCGAAAAATATAGTAAGTTTTGGAATATAATATGATACCTACAATCAAAAACTAATAATTACATACAGTTCATACTTTGTTTATAATTTGCAACCTAGAAACTAGGAGTTATTATTAAAAAAAGTTGATTCAGTTAAGTTGACTTACCGTGGATCTAGTTTTATATCTGGCAGAGGAACAGGCCGCTGCTCATTGAGATATAATCTAATCTCCACATAAATTTGCAAAGTGAGGCTATTTGCCCGAAGTCTGAGGTATTCGGGCAAGAGATTTGTTAACCCAGGAAGTTTCTTGGCTTCTGATTAAATTTATACGGTATTTTATGTACAATAGTTCTTATTGATCTCTGGGCTGAGAGACAGCAGTGGCCGTATCAATCCTTTTATAATATTAAAAAGATAGTTTAATAACAAGTTGATACCTTTCGCTAATATGTTGAATCCTTAAAATTGTAAAATTTATACTTATATTTACATAAAATTGTAAATATAAGTATAAATTTCTTTTTACCTTACTCCTGAATGATTTGATCAACTAATGTTTATTTGAATACTCTTCGGATTATAAATTTTAAAAAGAATTGAACCAATTCTATAACAACTCTGTTATACCGCAAATAATACGTATTTATAATAAAGAATGAATTTGCAATCATTAGTTCATTTTGGTTTCCCAAATTCTAGACATCAATCAATATTTTACTAATTGATTCACTTTTAAGTTGTTCGGGAAGGCTATCTATGTCTTATTTGAGGGAATCATTAGGATGCTTTTTTATATAGTATTCTTTCTTTAATTAATTTAGTTTCTATTTTTACTTCTTTTGTTTTCTATTTCTCTTGATCCTATTCCTATTTAAATATTTTAGATTCTTCTACTCCTTTTTATATTTATAATTTTAAGAAAAAATAGGTAAACTCACAAAATATGTAAGAAAAATATCTTTAAATTACCTTAAAATGAATATATAGTAATAAAAATATTATTAGTTAATAATATACGTCAATGCTATATAACTGTTGTATCATTGCAAATACGGTGATTTGTTATTAAACTAATTTAATTTAGTTTCGTTGTTTTTGGTTCTTAGATTTTCATAATTAGTGTACAAACAAAATGTTAATTTAATTTTTATTGTTTTTTTGTAATTTAATTTTTAAATAAATCAAAATTACTTAAGTAACCATTTCTTTATTTATTTTAGAATTTAATAATTATAATTGATCCGCATAATTCATATTTAATTATGAATTATTTTTTTAATGAGTTTTTCATATTCATAGTTTCAAAAAACTATTGAAAACAAGTGATTTAATAAATTTAATAATTTATAATTGTTATTAGAAAAAAATTCCTAAATAAAATATATTTAAAAATAACAAATTGTTTTATTTATTCATTAAAAAAGTTAATAAAAAAAAAAATTAAAACAGTTTATTGAAAAAATATAAATTAAATCTTTTCTATTTCTATTTTTTGCTTGTAACTTCTTTTTAGATCATTGTGATGAGAAAATGATAATACGTTACATAAAAAGTCCACGAGGAAATCCATTATTAACATTACTTGGAAAACCATATACATTAAATAGACGAAATAAAAATACTAGCTATTGGGAATGCCTAAAAGCACGAAATAAAAAATTTAAATGCAGTTCTCGTGTTGTAATCATCGATAATGAAATAAAATCTATCCGTGGAATACATAATCATTAATTAAATGTTTGATTACCTACAAAATTTAATGTTCAAATTTATAAATTTTACTTATTTTAAGAAATTTGTGTCTGTCGATTATATATTATTTAATTTTTGGAAAATAATTAATAAAATTAAAAATATAAGAACAATTTTATAAGTATTTTCAATTTCCTTCCCAATTTTTATTGTAAGTCCATTTTTAATAAAACCAACAATTGTATACAAAATAAAAAAAATTAATTGTAATTCGCATAATAAAATATATAAATAAATTTTAATTTTTTGTACCAGTAATTCCAGGACCACCTGGAGTATGGATAGAAACACATTTTGAATTTATGCAAAATAGACGTGGTGGTATGAATTTAATATATAATGGATATTTATATACAGCAGAAAGAAAATATAATAGCACAACAAACTGGGTTTGTAATAAAAATAGTAATCCACATTTAAAATGTCCAGCGCGATGTGTTACGGGTATTGGATTTGCAATTAAATTAAGTGCAAAACAACATAATCATGAACCAGTTCTAGCATCATCATCAAATAATAAATATAATAATACAAATATTGTAAAATAAATTTTTAAGAATCAGTTTAATATAAGTTTTTTTTAATTAATTTTTAAGTAATCTACAAAATATATCCCTTAAGTAATCCTATAGTTTATCATATACAAATTATTGTTTTTATTTTAATCTCAAATACACGAGATCAATTTTACTAGACACAATTGAACTGGGCAAAATTCTGCCTCAAATTTTACCAGTTGAAGTGTTATCAATTGGATGATTCTAACAGCATACGGTGGAATGAATTCCACGGATCTGCGTCAGTGGAATTGTGTTTTATAGAATTATTCTTCTAGTGGATTTAAATGGTTTCATTTTAATTATTATCACATTAATTTCAAAACAAAATAAATTAAGCTGCTCTATTATTATAATTATTTTTATTTATATTTTTTTTTACAAATTTCTTTATAATTTTTATTAGACATCATTCCGGGAACGTGGTATAATAATCTTGAATTTCATATTGAAAAAAATGAACAAAATCGTAAAGCAATATTGAATTGGAAAGGATATAAATATCGTAAAGAAGCTAATTTCAAAACTACAATCAATTGGATATGTTGTTTAACAGAATGTTCAGCACGTTGTATTACTAAAAATGATAATTCAACAATAAAATTTAGTAAAAATCTCCATAATCATAATAATAAAATGTGAATTTTTAATAAATTATAATAAGAATTTTTTTAAAATACCAATTATAAAATATAGATATAATTTTATATAAAAATCCAAACAAATGTTTTACTTCAAACATATCAAATATATTATCCTTGATTTTTTATTTAAATAATAATTAAAGTTATTTATTTTTAGGTAAAATTTGTAAAAAACAACAAAAATCCGAACAAAATTTAATTAATATTGAAGGATATCGTTTTGTTATTGGTTCACAATCAGGCACAACAGTATATTTAAAATGTTCCAAATTTCGTTCACAGTGCCGAGCTAGAGCAACACAACATAAAACTACAAATATCATAAGAATGACCCATTCATATCATAATCATAATATAAAGAATAATTAAATACCGACCTAATAATTAAAAAAGGAAATCACAAGGAATATTTAAAAAAAATATAGGAAAAATTTCAATTAAACAAATTTAAATGTATAATAAATAAAATTTAAATTAAAATAAATTTAAAATAATTTTTAAATATTTATTTTGCTCGTCATTAAAATAAAATTAGAACTCGAAGAATTTCATAAAAATACTGTATTCGTTTTATAAGTATATAAAATAAAATGTTTTTACAGGTTTTATCGATAATTTAAAATATGTTTATTCAAAACGTGGTACAAAATTACTAATTTATGAAGGCAATACTTTTACACCAAATGGAAAATTATGTCCAAAACATATATTAAAATCAAGAGATTGGAAATGTTCAATGTATCATAAGAAAAAATGTCGTGCTAGAGTTGTTACTGAAGTATCAATGGGAAACATGTATGCACGTGCAACAAATAGTTACCATACACATTTACCAATTTTATAATAAATATTTTTTGTTTGTTTTAATGTTTATCACAAAATTAATTATTCAATAAATTGAGAAGCAAATAAAATTTTTGATTCTTACTAAAAAATTAAAGAAACAATAATATAAATTATATTTTATAAATAAATTTTAAATTAAAAAAAAAAAAATACAAAATAAAATATCGAATAACATTTTTCATTAATATATATATATTTTTAAAACACTATCATTTCAGATTTATTCACTTCTACTAAATATTATTTAACTACAGACAATAATGTTAAAAAAATACAAAATAAAAAATTAATTAAAAAAGCAAATCCAAAATATCATCATGCCGCTGCATTTGTATTAGAAAATCAAAATTTGCATTTAATACGTGGTCAACGTGGTAAACATTTATTAGTTTATAATGGATTTACATTTGCTAAAAATAATATTGTTGGTGATACAACATATTGGTGTTGTCGTTCACGTAAAAGCGGTAAACCAGCTTGCCGGGCACGTATTACAACAATAACAAATTCAAATGGATTACATCATATATTAGTTACAAAACCTCATCACAATCATGAAGTTTCAATGCGAATGAAGAAGAAATTTGAAAAATCTAATTATGGTTATTTATCGAAAATTACGGACTTATAATTTAAATTTGATATAATTTTTTTTTGTGAAATAAGTGAATCAGCTCGTAAAAAAAGTATTATTGATAAAATATTATTATTATTAAATTGCAAATTTTCTTTTCTGTGAAAATAAATATATTAAATAATATTTTTTTTGTTATATTGTTTTAATTAATATATTTAATTTTAAATCAATTTTATTATTAACTATTAAATCATTAACGTTTTATTTATTTATTTGTTTCAGATATGAAATGGTTAAAAGCATCAACTTCGCATTTGTCAGTGTTGTCTGTGGACAAATTAAATGATAAAATAAAAAAGAAACGTATTATCAAAAATGTGAATTTAGAATTTATAACAAGTCGACAAGGCAAAGAGATTTTAATATATAATGGTTATACGTTATCACAAAAATATTCGTCTGGTATACGTACAAATTGGGCATGTAGATGCCGTAACAATAATAATAAAAAGAAACAATGTCGGGCAACAATTATAACAATGCGAAATCCAAATGGTACATATAATGTATGGGAAATTCGGACAGATCATAGTCATGAACCAAGTGAAAAAACTTTAAATCAATTTAGAGCTAAACTATATACAGATAATATAATTTATCAATAATAAGAGTGTAAATTATAAATTAAATATATACATATATACAAGATATTTTAATTTGTGTCACAAATCATTACCAATATCAATAAATAATGTTTATTAAGAGACGGAAAATAAAAAATAAAAAATCTAGAAATAATATTTAATGGTTTCTTTAAAATATTATATATTTTAAATAACTACATAATAATATTTTTTTTACTAATTTTTATAAAAAAAATTCTATTTTTAGACGACAAATTTGATAGCACATCAAAAAAAATAAAAATCTTAAGTGTTGCTAGTATTAATAAAAAAATAGTAAGAAATAAAACAGAAAAAATAGTAAGAAGACATGTTAAATTAAAGTTTTTACCAAATCCCCGAAAATTTGGAAATCGTGAAGATCTATTACTTTATCGTGGATATATATTATCAAAACGTCATGTTGGTAAGAAATCAACAACATGGAAATGTAGGGTTCGTAATAAAAGAATTACATCATGCCGTGCTTCAATTCAAATATCAAAAAATACGGATGGTACATACGATGTTGTAGAAGTAAATTCTGAACATAATCATAAATCGAAATATACATAAAAACAATAATCGAAGTGTTTTTGGTAAATTCTTTTTGGAAGAAAAATAATGTAAATAATAATACAAATTTATTTTATTGTTAATATAATTATAAATATATAAAAAAAAAGTTTAGTTATTAATTAAGTTTTTATAGAAATGTATATAAATATAAATTAATAATTTTATAATTAAATAAATAGACTATAGTTCGAGTTACCATCAATACCCAGAAATCTGTTTATAGGTAATCTTACTAGTTAAAACTAATTCTATCAAAAGCTTTTACATGTATAATACAATATTATACTTTCAAACACCTAAAGAAAATTGTTATTATATAATAATATGATATATTTGCTTATTACTAGAATTACCAAGTTTATGTTAGTATTGACTTATTACCTATAAACATAGGTTAACTATAGTGAAAATAAATATTGTTGAACAAACATATTAGTTAAAATATTAACTGTGAAAAGAAATATGAAATAAAGAAAATATAGCAAATTTTGTTGTGATACCAAAAATTGCTTTGAATAAAAATCAATAATATAATTTTAAATTTATTTTTAATGTTTGTAGTCCTGATTTATTTTATACAAATTAAAATAAATATTCTGATTGCAATTTGTTTTATTCATATTTTAAATAAAATTAATATTAGTTTATTATAATTGTTTTTATGAATTTTCCTAATATATATTTATATATTTTCAGATAATAAAAAAGGTGATAAAAATTTATCCAAACTTTCAATTTTAACTGTTGAATCACTAAATGAAAATTATGACAATACTACAAGACCAAATCGAAAATTATTAAAAAATATTAAATTAACATTTATACCAAGTCGTCGCGGTAAAGAAAGAGTTATATATAATGGTTACACTTTAACACATCGTTATAATTCAATGAATCGAGCTGTTAATTGGGAATGTCGTGCCCGAACATTTAATAAGAAAACATGTCATGCTAAAATTCGTACATTTAAAAATTCAGATGGAAGTTATGATGTTTGGGAAATGAATGTTGTACATAATCATAAATCAAGAATCAAAGATCCATTGTTATTTTAAAGGAAACAAGATTTATAAGAAATATATATAGTAAATATTCGATAATATATATAATACAAATATTCTAATAGGTATATATTATTTATATTAACTGAGTGATATTAATAATAAAATAAGAAAATAAATATCTCTAATATTCAAATAGTAATTAGTTTTTTTTTTATTAAATATTAATAATTTTAGAGAAATAAACTATTATTGTTGTTTTTTTTAAAAAAAATTAATAATAATTTAACTAATGTGATATTTTTTAATTATTCTTTATTTTTAGAAACAAAACTATCAAATAAATTATCTATTTTAACTGTTGCTAGTGTTAATAAAAAATACGAAACTAGAAATCAGCAGCGATTATTAAGAAATATTAGATTAGAATTTATACCAAGTCATCGAGGAAAAGAAATTCTTATTTATAATGGTTATAAATTATCACAACGTTATAATTCATTAGGTGATAAAGTGTGTTGGGAATGTCGTGCTTGTTGTAATAATTATAAAAGATCATGTCGTGCCAAAATTACAACATATAAAAATTCAGATGGATCATATGATGTTTGGGAAAGACAACCTGTACATAATCATAAATCAAAAATTCTATTAATAAATAATCAAAAATTAAATTAAATTAAATTGTGTAAATTGTGCAATTTATTAATAAAAGAAATAAATATAAAAAATAAAAATTTAAAGTTGGATTTTTAAATAATATTTAATTATAAATTTTTTCTATTAATTTTATTGATTTTGTTCACATATTAACATATTTTCTTTTCTCTTATTTATTTTCTTGCAGATGGAATTGAATTAGCTATTTATGCAACGACATCTCGTAATAAAACACAATTGATTTATGGTGGCCAACCGTTTATATTTGAGAAAATTCTCAAATTGGCAACTGGTGAAGAAAAAAAATATTGGCGTTGTAATCAATGGTGGAATCAAAAATGTCGTTCTAGGGCTTATACTATTAATGATATGGTAATACCATTAAATCGTTATCATACACATGAAGAGATTGTCAAAAGGAAAAAAAGAATAAGAAAATTAAAACCAACAATTGACATAAAAATTGACAATATAAAATAAATAAATATAAAATTTATAAATGTTTTGAAAAGAAAACGTTTCAGAAAATTTAAATTTAATTAAATACTTTGTGAATTTAAATAAATCATAGAAGGAATTTGCTTTCAATAAAAAATATTTTAACGATTATTTCTCAAATAGATTGAAGAGTTTAATTGGAATTATTTAATATTATTTTAAATTATATTTATTTTTGTAGTGAAACTAATATAAAAATAAAAATTTATGTTTTTTTTTACTCTCGGTGTGCTGTCTATAAATTATTAAAAAAAATAATTATTTAATCTCGGTAGGATTCTTTATTGCCTTGAAATTATTTTTATTTTATTTGTAGTGCTTTGCCTATATTAAGTTTTAGGTATAATAATTTTTTTTAATATAAATTTCAATTGTGTTTCTTATGGTAAATTTAACATTCGTTGTTTTAAATCCTATTTATTGTAATTCTGTTTAATTAGTCATTAAATTGTATAGAAAGTATAATATTCTTTGAAGATTTGAGAATTTTAATCAAAGACTTTAAATGAATTTAGAGCTAAAATATACTGATAATATAATGTATCAATCAATAATAGGAATGTAAATTAGTAATTGAATATATATATATATATATATATATATTAATTTCGGGATATCTTTCATTACCAATATTAAGAAATAATGTTTATTAAGAAAGAGAAATATAAAAATAAAATATATACAAATAATATTTAATTCTTCCTTTAAAGTTTAAAGTATCATATATTTTAAATATCTTATAATATTTTTTTATATATAAACTAATTTTTATAAAAAAAAATCTATTTTTAGACGACAAATTTGATAGCACATCAAAAAAAATAAAAATCTTAAGTGTTGCTAGTCTTAATAAAAGAATAGTCAAAAACAAAATAGCAAAAATAATAAGAAGAAATGTTAAATTAAAATTTTTACCAAATCCCCGACAAGATGGAAATAGAAAAGATCTATTACTTTATCGTGGATATATATTATCAAATCGTCATGTTGGTAAAAAATCAACAACATGGAGTTGTCGGGTAAGTAATAAAACAATTAGATCATGCCGTGCTTCAATCAAAATATCAAAAAATTCGGATGGAACATACGATGTTGTAGAAGTAAATTCTGAACATAATCATAAATCGAAATATACATAAAAATAATAATAGAAATGTGTTTGATGAATTCTTTTTGGAAGAAAATATATGTAAATAATAATATAAATTTATTATTTTGTTAATTGTTTAATAATTATGAATAATATATTTATAAGTTTAGTTATTAATTAAGTTTTTATAGAAATGTATATAAATATAAATTAATAATTTTATAATTAAATAAATAGACTATAGTTCGAGTTACCATCAATACCCAGAAATTTGTTTATACGCAATCTAACTAGTTAAAACTAATTCTATCAAAAGCTTTTACTTATGTAATAAAATATTATACTTTTGAAACATATCTTAGAGAAATTGTTTATATTACTATATCAGTTTATTTTCAAAATTACCCTGTTTATATTAGAATTAACGGTCAAGTCTTTGATAAAACTAGTGATTAATTGTGATTATATACAAACTGCTGGATCTGACGGTAACGTTTTTTACATTTAAATAAATAAAAAAAAAACTTGGTTGTTGATGCCAAAGATTACTTTGAATAAAAATCAATGAAATTTTAAATTTATGTTTATTGTTTATTAATAAATTAGAATTTTTTTTTTACTCTTTTTTATTTGTGTTTGCGTATTAATTAAGATTTGTCTAGTTTCTTTTAAGTTTATGATTTTTTTATCTCTCTTTTTTCAGATTACTACTATGCCGAAGGCCTAAGAAATTCCATAATATTGATTTATAAAGGTTTTGAATATTGTAAAGCATCACAAAATTCAAATGGTATCAGATGGACTTGTGTTAAAAAAGGACGATGTAAATGTAGTGGTCGTGTTCGTACAAAATATAATGGAATCTTACAAGAGCTATGTCAAGTACATAATCATTTACCACCAATGAAAAGTACCAGACCTAAACTGTCTAATTCTGTTGTTCATATGAAATTATATAAGGGCATGTATTCCTGAAAACATAACATATTTAAATTAAATCAAATTTGATTTATATCTATTTATGTAGATTCAATTTCGGTAAAAGAAATTTAAAGAAGTTTATCCATCGGAAAACTAATAATTTACTATGCTATAAATCAATGTAATATAAAAATGAACTAATAAAAACTTAAGCACCAAAATTAATTATTTTTAATTACAAAATATTTCTATTTGTTTAAGAGTATATTTATTTAGGCTTTTTTGCCTATTTTTTTTTATATTCTATTTTTTCTACTTTCCAGATTACTATTATGCCGAAGGCCAAAGAAATTCCATAATATTGATTTATAAAGGTTTTGAATATTGTAAAGCATCACAAAATTCAAATGGTATCAGATGGACTTGTGTTAAAAAAGGACGATGTAAATGTAGTGGTCGTGTTCGTACAAAATATAATGGAATCTTACAAGAGCTATGTCAAGAACATAATCATTTACCACCAATGAAAAATACCAGACCTAAACTGTCTAATTCTGTTGTTCATATGAAATTATATAAGGGCATGTACTCCTAAAAACATAATATTTTTAAATTAAATCAAATTTGATTTATATCTGTTTATGTAGATTCAATTTCTGTAAAAGAAATTTAAAGAAGTTTATCCAGCGGAAAACTAAAAATTTACTATGCTATAAATCCATGTAATATAAAAACGAACTAATAAAAACTTAAGCACCAAAATTAATTATTTTTAATTACAAAATATTTCTATTTGTTTAGAGAGTATTTATTTGGCTTTTTTGCCTAATTTTTTTTTTTATATTTGATTTTTTCTACTTTCCAGATTACTATTATGCCGAGGGCCAAAGAAATGCCATAATATTAATTTATAAAGGCTATGAATATTCTAGAGCAGCGGAAAGTTCAAGTGGTATTATATGGTATTGTGTTAAAAAAGGACGATGCAAATGTCATGGTCGTGTTCGTACAAAAGATAATGGACTTATACAAGAGCTAAGTAATGAACATAATCATTTACCGCCAATGAAAAATACAAGACTTAAATTATCAACTTCTTTCGTTCATATGAAGTTATATAATAAAAAATTTGAACATAATCATTTACAAATTACCAGACTTAAAGCTGGTCGATCAATCTTATGGTAAATTTTAGTTAAACATATTTACTTACCAGATATTCGGCAACGTAAAATTTACTATTTGTAGTTAATAAAAGAAATGTATAACTTTATTTTTGAATTTAGTTGAATTTGATTTGCACTAATAATTTTGATTTTAATGTTTTCTTTCTTAAGCAATTATTAATTATTATTTTGTTTTATTTTTTACAATATTTCCGCTATAAGATTTTAGACCGTTTCAATTATTATTGGTGTGAACAAATTATTCCTATTAAAAACTTTTATATTGTGTTAAATCCTATTATTTCCGCTAAATACTAATTCTAGTATATAATAATTCTAGTAAATTTAGTCTATAGTAAAAGGTCTAAATCTGTCATTTATTATATAAAATTAAAATTCTGTTATTTATAAGAAATTCTTTTATTTTTACATTTATATTGTTAATTAAATTTAATAAAAAAAAAAGTTTTGTATGAATATTACCTGATTAAAATTATTAATGAGAAATAAAATATTTTTAAATACTGAAAAATTAAAATTGAAATGAAATACATTTATACATTTTTACAAGATAACATTTACGATTGAACATTTTGGTCTATTTTGATGTCTTTTCAAATCGTGTGAATCCCGAAATTTTCGATAACAAACATTACATTCAAATTTTCTGAAGTGAGTTCTTTGATGGCGCATTAAATAATATTTGTTTTGAAAATATTTATCGCAATGTATGCAAAAATTTTTGATAGCATCTCCTTTTCGATTAACTTTTGAAAATGTTTTATTTATAATATTTTTTCTCTTATTTCGTAAGCATCTTTGAATATCTGTTACAAATATAAACGATTTTAATGTTATTTAAACTATATAGAAACCAATTAAATTTTGACTAATTGAAATATTAAAATATACATAATACAAATATAAAAATTAGAAATGAAAACTAAAATTTTTTAAATTTTGAGTTTATATTTTTAATAATTCCGAAATAAGTTTTAATCTTAAAACTATTTTACATTTTAAATTCATTTTTTTATATATTGTTTTAATTAACAACATTATTTATTTTGTCAATTTCCATAATCAGAATCGATTTCATGTTTTTCCTTAAAACATTCACTACAAATCCAATTACCACCTGGACAAGCTGGACAATATGTATTTATTTTTTGTAATTCTTTTAAATTATCACTTGCACGTGATTTAATACATTGAACACATAGTCCTTTTAGTCGAGCCTTCTTAATTGCAATTAATTTATGATCATTTTTTCCATAAATCAATACATTTTCTGGTTTATTGACTAAATTATCTGATGAAATTGATATCGGTTGCTGTTTTAATAAGAATGTCGATTTTTGTGGCTGTTGATATTTCGTTATATTCAAACTACTAATTGTTGATACTTTTTTCAATGTAGTCGATGTTAAACTAATTTTTGGTAGGGTTATAGTTTGAATATTTTTTTTGTTGTACGTTTTTGGATTTGAAGCTGATTTTTTTGAACCTTGTTTTATATTTTGAATAATATTACGGATACTACCTGAAATTAATTTAGAAAATTCGATTAGTATAAATTATAAATTTAGTTTAAATTAAAAAGACATGAAAAAGAAATATTTAATAAAAAATAAAAATATATTTTGTGTGGAAGAAAAATTTTATTGAACTACATGAAAGATTTTTTTTTTACAAAATTTATTCAATAAATGGACGAGGCAAATAAGTTACATAATTTTCTTTTGGTTGATGATTATGTGCGCCACGTATTGCAAAATAATCCTTTCCAATTGTTTTTATATATACTGGGCATTTAGATCTATTAAAACCAACACAACGCCACCAAACAATATTTTTATCACCTTTCTTTACTGTACCTGAAAATGAATAATTATCAAATATCAAATTTCCTTTTTCATTATATGAAAAAATTGGAGTATCTATTTTAATGTAATTATTATCAGAATAATTTATTTTCTTCGATGTTATTATATTATCTGATGGCGGTGCAATAGTTGAAGTATTATGTTGTTTTTTGTTTTTTATAAAATCTAACAAAGAAAGAGAAAATTCAAATATATATACGGTTAAATATAGTTAAAATGATATATTTGCTTAAATATAATTATTTCGAAAAAAATAAATGTTTTTTTTTTTTTAAATTATATATTTTTATTTGTACATTATATAAATCTTTATTTGAATATATAAATTATATTAAAATACTTAATGAAGTTGTAATACTGGTTGCAAAAATTGTATGTTTTTACCAAATTATTCCAATTCGATGTAGTGAATTGTTCAAAATTAATTATATATTGTGCAATTTAAGACAATAATGACTAGAATAAAACTATGAAAAACGTAAACAAAGAGAGCTAATCTGGAATTAGTGGAATATAAAAGTTCACTGTAGTCCTTGGTACATAATTATATATCTAATAAATTATATCAATTTGAAGTTAATCTTCGCCTCTGTTCGTAAACAGATTTTAGAGAACCTTTTTTACGTCGTTTTGTTATTATTTCGTGATTATGCTTTCCATGTACAATATAGACTTTGTTCTTGTCAGATCGAAGTCTTGCCAAACACCTAAAATAATAATTTTTTAATAAAATTGCGAAATAAAATGTTTTAAAAAAACATACAATAATGGATGGAATTGAACACATCTCCAATAAGTTGTATTACCACAAACTCTTTGTCGTGTAAATGGATAACCTTGAAATACTAATTGTGAGCCACCTTTAATGCCAGCTTTAAATTCGATTTTATCTAGAATTAAATGAAAAAAAATATGTTAGAACATTTAAGTTTTTATAAATACAACCCACTACAATAATGAACCAAATGTATTCAAAAACTCGAATTTGAATAATAATTTATCCAAAATTAATAATATATTTCATTTTTTATTTCTTATTTTTGTTTTATGAATCTTTAATAATAATGATAATCCAATAGCGATGAATAATTTTTTGGTTATAAAACCAAATTTTATTATTATATATTTTAATATATTTTCAAATAAACACACATTTTTTATTTTTAACAATTTGTTTCTTTTGCTGGATGATTATGTTCTTTTAAAGAATTTACTAGAATTCCTTGTCGTGTTGTACATCTCGCCGGACATATACGGTTTTTTCGTGGATTTGAATATGTACAACGCCAATAAGTTGTATTTGTAGAATGAATACGTTTATTTGATGTAAAAGTGTAATTATTAATAACTAAAAGTTTACAGCCCCAACGGCTACGAATAAATGAAATACTTGGAAGTTGTTCTTGTTGAAATTTATTACGATCTGCAACAGCAATAGATTTTGTTGATGATGATGATGAAATATCATTGTGTATTGGTTGTTTTGATTGTTTAAAATTATAAGAATTGCTGAATACGTCTTCATCTGTGAATTTATTTTGGAAAAGAAAATTAATGTATTAAAATAAAAATCTATTATATTCATTAAATTTTTCAGAAATAAAATTGAATAAATATATTTTTGAATGTTCATCTTTTTTGATTATTAGCAAAAAAAAAACTATTTTTTATTATTATATTAATTATATTTTTCAATCATTTATTATGTAAAATAGTTAATTTTTAATACCAATTATTTTTTCTTCTATTATGTTTAATAAATCTTGACGGTGCTTCTTTTGCTGGATGACTATGTTCGTTTAAAAAACTGACTATAACTCCTTCTCGTGTTGTACATCTAGCCGGGCATACAGGATGTTTTCGTGAATTTGAATATATACAACGCCAATAAGTTGTATTTGTAGAATGAATATGTCTATTTAATGAATAAGTGTAATTTTTAGTCACTAAACGTTTGCCGCCCCTACGGTTCTGAGTAAATAATATACTTGGAAGTTCTTCTAGTTGAATTTTATTATCTGCAGAAGCATTTTTAATTGATGTTGATACTGACGATGGAAAATCATTTTGTTTTGATTTTTTCAAATTATCTGAATTGCTTATGACGTCTTCATCTGTGTTTATTTGAAAAAGAAAATTAATGTATTAATTTTTTTTTTATTATTTTGTAATTGATCAAAAATAAAAATTAATAAAAAATATTTTTTTATGTTCATCTTTCTCGGTATTAACTAAAACGGATTATTATATTAATTATAATTTTTAAATATTTATTATGTAAAATAGTGATATATATTTACTTCTACTATTTATAATAAATTTTAACAATATCTTTTTTTTGCTGGATGATTATGGTGTTCTAAACAATTTATTAGAATTCCTTGCCGCGTTGTACATCTGGACGGGCAACTAATTTTTTTACGTTGGTTTGAATGTGTACAACGCCAATATGTTGTATTTGTAGCATGTACACGTTTATTTGATGTAAAAGTATAATTATTAACAAGTAAAAGTTTACAGCCTGGAAAACGACCACGAATAAATGAAATACTTGGAAGTTGTTCTTGTTGAAATTTATTATAATTTGTAGCAGCATCTGCAATTGATGTTGATGATGACGATGAAAAATCATTGTGTTGTTTTGATTGTTTCAAATTATGATAATAGCTGAAGACGTCATCATCTGTGATTTTATTTTTGAAAAGAAAATTATTTATGAGTTAAAAATATAATTTTTTATTAAAATTTAATTATATGTGAATGTTCACTTGTTCGGTTATAAAGTAAAAAAAAACAGTAAATTTGTTTAATTGTCCAATTTATTTATGAAACAATTTTTATTTAATAGTATGATTTTCTTGATGTTATAATATTTTCTATACTGCTTTTGAGAGCTGAAAGTGGATCTGAAAAGGAAATTTTTTGTGTTTTTTTGTTAATTATTTTTTTTTTTTTTTTTTGAAAAATAAACATAACAAAGTAGAATCAAAAATTTTTTTTTTAAGTGAAACTCAATTTTAAAAATTATTTTATTATTTTTTTGTTATAGCTTATTTTTGAACATTCAAAACTTTTTCATGACAATTACAATTCAAATGAATGAACTCAATGTTTTGTATATTTTCAAATGAATTCAACATTTTGTAGGTTTATTAATTTATTTTCTTAATGTATTAAATTGAAACAATCTAAACAAATTTGTGGTTGATTAAAACAGACATCACAATGAGTAAATACCATTTTAGCATGTTTTCTTGCTTCATCTCGACCTGATAATTTTTGTATTGTTGCATAACATAATGTACATTTTCGTCGTACTTTCTTGCCATTACCATCAATTCGAGTGACAAGTTGATGTATCGATGATTTTATATTAAAATTTAATGTTTTAGAAATTTGTTTATTTGGACATTGTCTTCGTTTAAACATTGCTAAATGTTGGAAAAATAAAATAAATAAAACAATACAATAAAAATACAAATTTTAATTTAAATTTTTAAATAAAATATAAATTCATAAATCACGAAATATACATATTTGAAAATTTTAAAATAAAATTTATTACATGTGAAATTAAACTAATAATTACAATTAATTAACCGGAAACATATCCGAATACTACTGTTAGTATTTTGTAAAAATATTCGGCGAAATTTCAGTTAATTTTCTTCAATAAATTGTGAATTAATTCATTATTGCTGAACTCAATTCATTTGTAAATTCGGTGAAATATGAAATGTAAAGCCCGAGTTTATTGTATTTGACTACTAAGTAAATCGCGTATTGTAACTTATGAAAAACTGTTTCTTTATTTCATTGATTTCAACAAATTACCGGTTTTACATACGGCACGCTAATTTAAACAAAGAATTAACAATTTTCTTATTTTGTTATTATACATCTATAATTGAGTTTTTGCAATTTTATTCTTTAAATTATACATAATTTAAATTGTACAAAATAATATTAATGTTGTTTTTCTACTTATTAATTTTTATTAAATTCATAATTTACATGTATAACTCATCATTTTCTTTTAATTTCATAAATTCATTTCCATGATCTGCAGCAATACGGTTTCTTTGTAACATTTTTGTTATTTTATCAGTATGTGGTGGATGATTATGATTACCACCAGTCATAGCTATAACACGATTTTTTTCAATAACACAACGTGCTCTACATCTAGACTCAATTTGTTTTTTTGAATAATTATGACATCGCCAATATGTTTTGAAATTCTTTTGACTATGTCGATTATATAAATAGTCATTTATAATTAAACATGGTGTTGACCAAGGAGATTCAATGTATTGTAAATCACCTTAAATAATAGAAAGAATTTAATTTAATAATTAGCAACACAAACTTATTTTTTAATTTTTTTTTTTTTTTAATTTTCAAAATATCAATTTTATTAAGTAATATAATTTAAAATAAAAGTATAAGATTAGATACAATTTTTTTTATTATATATATACACACAAATTTTATTAGAAAGAAAAACTATTATTTATTAAGACTGGGGAAGGAAAATTAAAACAATTTATTTTATTTTATTTATTTATATATCAGTTTCTGTTCGATAATTTCATTATATCGAAATGAAAATATAGTACAGAATACTTAAAAAAAAGTAAATTTTATTTGTTGTATTTAGTATAGTTAATCTATTTATTTAATTATTTCTTCAATAATTGTTTCAAATTTTTTATTAGATGCATGTTGTTGTTGTAGATTATCATTGGCTGGTACAAAAATTTTAAATTGATCTTTGGCCAATTCAATATGTGATACTTGATACATTTCAGCAAATTTTGGATCATCTGCTTTTATTTCAATATATTCACCCAATTCTTCTTCAATATCATATAATGGACGGTTACCAATTCTTTGCCAATGTTGTACATGAATATGTTGTCTACGGGCTGATATTAATTTATTCTTTTTTGTTATACAAACAGCTTTACATCTTAATTTTAATACATCAGCACAACGCCATGTTGTATGACCATTTGCTTGTGTCAATTTCTTATTATATATATAACCTTTGTAAACTAATTGAGCATTTTTCTTTTGACTTCGAATGAATTTGATTGTTTCTAAAATTTATAAAAATAGAAGAAAAGTTTGGTTTTTTTTTTGATTTTCATATTGATTTAATTTTAAACATAAAGTTATGTTAAAACATAAATTTATAAAGAAAATAAAAATGCTGAATTGTAATTTTCTTCTTTTTTTTTAATAAAAAATAATAGTCTTTATTTATTTATAAATTTATTAATTAGTTACATCTTTTTGCTTATTTTATGGCATTTATTATAAAAGCATTTTTAACAGCAGCTGCAGGATTGCAGTGTCGTAAGTTTGCTTAAATAGTGTTGGATATTATTACATATTTAATGATTAGTTTTTTCCTGTACATTATTTTACTGTTGAGATTATATTTAATTTAGTATAATATAAAATCTAATAAGGTTTTTGAAGTACCTACATAATTTATTTTCAATTTTAGTATACAACAATATTTATTAGCATCTGTAATTTCTTTTATAAGCTGAAAAATCAACAAAATTTTGGTCATATTTTAAATATTATAAAATTCACACTGAACTTGATACCTACCCTGTTGGACAATTTTATTTCTTATATATATTATTTAATATAAATGTAGGTATAATGTACCTATAAATTTTCAATTATATTACAATTAATTTTAATACTTGAACTTACCTATCACCTTTATTGATGCGGCTTAAACGCTGGTATATAACTATTTTATAGTTTATTTATAATTGTTTATATTATTATTGAATAGATATGACTTATAAGAATATACGACGTACTAAATAAAAAAATAAAAATCATTTTTTTCCAATTTAACGAATATGATAATTGATGTTAAAAATGTGAACTCTGGTTTTATTGATATACATTTTTTAATCAAACTTTTAATATGATCTAATAATGACTCAAATATTTCCTGAATTGAATTTTTCCATTTACACAAACAAGTATAATACAAAATTATATTGGTGAACTCTTAGAGGGTGAAATGTGTAATTATATTTTCAATACGATCACAATATTTTATAGCATAAATTTACTTATTTCACTATTATCGCATTTACATTGTTTAAATACAAATATTTGTAATTTGAAAAATTTATCTATAGCACTATTTTAACTAAAATCTAAAATAATTTTCTTTCAACTAAAATTTACCACAGCTAGAAATGACATTGATTAACTCAGAAGCCATATTGAAATCGGAATTTAGAAAAACGAGAAATAATTCTTAATAAAATCTAGTACAAATATTGGTTTTTTTTTAAACGACACCTAGATGGCAGTTAACAGAGACAGTTATTACAAAAAATGCAAAATTAAAACCAAAAATATTTTCTTTAATTAAATTTTATTAAACATATTTGTGCGTACATTAAATTTGTACATTTTTTAAAATATTTTATTAATTGTCTACGCCGTCCTATACGAATAAACAAAAAAAATATTAATCTAGATTCTAGTATGTACATTTTAACGGTTTTCAATTTATATTCTTCACAAATGATTTTAGTTCATAGACAATTAAATAACATGTGTAAAATACAGTCGCCTTTCATCGATTACTTACGTAAAAAAAACCCTGGCTAAACTAGCATAATCTTTAATTAATTTTGCCTCAATTCCTCGCTTAAAAAATTACACTAATCTATACAAAAATTTAAAAGATATTAAGATTAGTTTTATAAGCATTTTGGTCGTGGCGGATTTTTCGCAATTCATCGCGGTAAATAAATCTATTTTTTCGAATAAAATTTAAAAAAAAATAATGGCGTTTGATCGTAATTTTGGGGTAAATGACTAAAACTACCCCGTTCACTACTGTATACTTTTCAACATTTTTCCTACTAAATTTAAAATAATTTGTACATAATCTAGTTTTTAGTCACTTATCCTCAAATTACGATATTCTATTTCATCATTTCATGTGCTTACCTATTTTCATAATTTAATTACACTAATTAATGTTTTTGAATTGATTATTTTTTTTAAGAATTAATAATTTTGTTTACTTTTTATATAAATTGAGGAAAATATTTATGCTATAAATATAAAATGGTTAAGCGTTTAAAAAAAAATATACTGTGATCGAACGGACAATATCGACTTTCTTATTAAAAAAAGTTTATTTGTATGAAAACTATAATATAATTAAAAATAAAATCCATTACATCATAATTTGTCGAAGAAAATATAGTATATAATAAAATATAGTTCATATAATAAACGGCTATCAAAGTCGAATGCATGTTTTAAAAAATCTATAGTTAATGCACAGTTCACATTCAACAAACGTTGCTACATATATCATAAAGTGCAATGGGCATCTTATTTTATTATTAGTGCCACGATTATTTATCCAATACCAAATAAACGAATATAAGGAGTTTGAAATATTTAATTTTTAATATAGATTTTGTACTTAAACACTATGAATCATGTTGGTATTTCATGGAATCTTCCTTAAAATTGTATATTGAGTTGTTTTAAGTTAATTCAATGTGAAGTGCAATACGGGCAAGCGAACCATATCGAAGTGGTTAAAACGATCCTTTAAATCCATATCCTATAAACCAGTTTTCGGTTTAATTTCGAACGAGCAAAATACTCATCGACTGGCTTGGTTGTTTTTATTTTTTATTGGAAAATATAATTAAATATATATATTTATACTTTAATTATTCCCCAGGGTTCTTCTCATAAAACTTCTTTAAATTATAGTTGATTTTTTTGTGGGTGGACCAGTTATTTTGTGTATTGGTATACATATGCATGAACCACTCTTTTTTAGTAGCTGGAACACGGACAAATTTTTTTGTCATCGGCACCACACTTTCAAAATAGAAAATAACTGTTGCGTCCTATACGAAAGTTTTCTTTCTTCAGCATAACATTAAACTCCATTATAAATTACATTTCGACTAAATAAATTTTTGAACAACAAAAATAATAGACAATGGATAAAAAATCCATTGCAGTGAATTGCCGGTTACGGAATATATATATCGCAATAGTTTTGAAAACTTAGTTCACACTAATAAACATTAATATTGGTTACATCATCGACTTCAGCTGTAATTACTTTTATAAAATGAAACTTGTTTCGTCAAAAATTCAGAAATTATCACGTAATTAAATTATAATCTGACGCTCATCTTTATTTTGTTATTAAATGCTAATGCTCGATTCTTTGTATTTTTATTCCATCCTTCTTTTACAATTAGCGAAGAAACTGGGTTTCTACAACTACCCAATTTTTATTTTCACAACGTATTAAGATAATGCAAGCCATTAATTTTCTTTATATTTATGCCAAATTCTGGTAAAAATATTTTCAATCCTAAATATGCACCAAATTCAGGCAAAAATCGTAGACAATATTATTTTCAATTTTAAATATGTACGTAAGTACCACAACCTACGAATTCATCTCGTAATTAAATGTCTAAGTACTAGTTACAGAAATTTATCGGACGTAATTAACACACTACATCCCTTTTTCTTTCAAATATTTTACTTGTCATCAATTAAAATATCCTCGTATTCGTATTGCACTCAAACGATGATATAGTTCAACCAACAATCATATAATATATTTTATTATTTAAGATTTATTTATATTAATTAAAATTAATTTGTACCAACCTTTTACATATATATTAATTTTTTGTTGCATAACTTCATATACCACAAAATTTAATTAATAAAATCACTTTTTATTTAATACAGAAACAACAGAAAAAAATATTTAAAACAAAAAGAACACAATATTTTAAATGAATTTAGATAAACTTTTATGCACTAAACTTGGTCCGAAAAAAAGTACACAGAATATAGATTTTTTTTTTAGAACTAGAAAATATAGTTCTAAAAGTCCCGAATAAAATTGGTAATTTAGATAAATGTATATGAAAAATAATTTAATATAATTGTACATATGTAAATAATATACCCACCTAATGATTTGTTAAAACGACATAGTTGTTATTTATCACCGCAATTACTTTCTTCTTGGCACATCCATCATTCCTCTAGTTTATTAAATGTTTTTATAATTCGACATATCAATCAAGTACTTTTATATTTCCACATTAAAAAATTTATAACACCAATTTTTTCACTTTTTATTTTAATATCAAACAGAAAAAAATAAAAAATAAATAAAATAAAATTCACAGAAAAAAAATTCACAGTAAAAAAAAATATAAACTCAAATCAACAACTTCACGAATATTGAACGAAAAACGACCGGACCGAAGAAAAGTAAATTATTATTTTATAAATTATAATTTCCTTTTCTATAATTAGTCGTACACGTTGAACTTATTACCAACATGGTATTCTTTTTGTATATGTAAAATGTTTTTTAAAATAATGTTTATATATTAAATTTTTGAAAATTTCAAAGAGTTAACAAACATTTTTTTGTTTTTTTTACAAGTCAGTTTTCTTTTCTGCACAATGGATATTTTTTCTTTCTTATTTTATCAGTTTTAAAAAATTGTCTGCGCAAGCGCATTACGTTCATAAAACAGTATTCTCCACAATATTGTTATCTCTTTGAAGTATTCAAGGAAGGCGAAATTTTTAAATATTGTAATGAATAATAAATAATTTTTATAAAGGCAAATCTTCATTAGGGTGGCGTCTAGCTATAACAAATATTAGTCTTATACTATTTATTCATTTTAAATTACTTTCTTTTTTTGTTGTGGTAAAATCAAATCTTCTATTAATTTTTCATTCATTACAATATTTAGAAATGCAAAAATATTTTTTATAAACCTCCCTCTTAAATATAGTAAAAATGTTTTAATTTAGAAAAAATCAACTAACCTTGAGCTTCAGTCGCCGATTGATCACCAGCATCACTAACATATGATTCCGAGAATGTTCCAGATTGTTGTAATTTAACTGTTGCTGTATTAGCATTAGTACTAGTATTGCCACCACCTGCTGTACCAGTCTCATCATTTTCCGTAAAATAATGGTCATCATATTTCATATCACCATATGAATCATCTTCCACATATGCTTGTTCTTGTTCTACTGTTTCAACATCACCAGTATCATCAGCATATTCAGGTTCAGATTTTGTGGGTAGATCCATTGGTAAATCAATAAATTCGGGTTCACTAGTTGTTGCAACTGATTTACTTTCAGATATAGTTTGTACTGTAATTGTTGGTTCAGTTGATTCTAAGGGATCTGTAGCGGCGGTTTGTTGTTGTATTATTTTAGTTCTTTTAGGCATATGTGTTGTAATATTTTTGGCGGCACCTCGTTTTTGTGTTTGCGGTTGTATTTGTACTGTTTGTTGTTGTGGTTGTTGTACTTGTAATTGAATTGTTTGGGGCTGTGTTGTAACAACAGGTGTACTATTATTACTTGTTTGTATTACTATTTGTGTTGATTTATTATCATCTCCACTTTCATCAGCCGATTCAAATTTATACTGTTGTTGTGATCTTACTGTACTAGTGGTTCTTTGTTGTTTTACTCGTGGTGATGTCATTGTTTGTTGTGCAGGTATTGTTGTTATAGTTTGTGGAGCAGATGTTGATGGTGTCGCTGGCGATTGTGCTGGTGCAGGATCACCCTTAAATTAAAAAAAAAAAAAAAATTAATTAATATAGTTTTTAAAAATTATATAGATTTTTATTTATTTATAATGATTACTGCTAACTCTTAAAAACTATAAACGACGTTAAGTTATAGAATTATTTATTTCATTGTAAAATATTGCCCCCGTGTTATTTGAGTCGATTCCCGATATTTCCAGTTTGATTTTAGTTGTTTTTATTATAATCGTAAGTGAATTTATTGAATTTTTAACTCATTGATAAATTTAATGAATTAACTATTTATTTTATTGTAATATCTCCCTAAAAGCTTTACTTACTATTCTTTAAAACAAATCTTATATGTATGTATATATGTATAATAAATATTAGAAAGAATTGTAGATAATATAAAACCCACGCGACGCTATTTCCCCTACAAAAACGTACTAGAATAATGCTTGCAACATTTTAACGTAAATCAAATGAATAGATAGATACATAAAAATAAAACTTCTCGAGCTTGCCTTTTGTAACAAAAAAAAATGTACTAGATTTTTTGTACGCATAAAAAATATATAATTTTACTTACATCAGTGAGCCCCTTTATTTGTAAAGCTTCCGCTGTGCTAATAAATGCAGGTAAAGCGTCTTGTTTAACATTAACTTCACCACAATACATAAATTGTATTAGGTCTTTTAAAGCACAATGACTAACATCTTTAAGGAAAACTAGAAATGGAAAAATTTATAAGTATATTTTTATTTTTAAACCTTTTTTTTAACTTACCAAATGCATGTTGATTTGTTGGCATTTGTGTAAACATTTTACGAAAATATGGTGAACACACAGACAATACAAGACGATGCGCCTTAATAAATTGTCCCTCTGCTGCTAAAGTTACATCTACTAAATCTCCACGGCATAATGATTCATGAAATCCAGCCGATAAATTACTATTAAAATTATTCCAACATAAGGAAAATTGTTCATCGTCCGCCATCTTTAGACGACGACGGTTTATCCGTTAAATGTGCTATATATACTTTCAAGGTTTATGTACCTTTCCTGGGTAGCTTTGCTATAATAAAAAAAAAAAATGTAGATATAGAAATCATCAGTATGAAAGAAAAAATCAATATTTTAATTTTACAAATGGACGCTTGCTTATATACCCCCACCCAGAAAAATTAGAATTAGAAAAAAAAGCCAAAAATTATTTAACTTAACTTCGCAAAATAAAAATTTCGAAAATTATTTTTGTTTACGGAAATTTTAATATAAAATTAGGTATTTCAAAAATATATAAACATTCTTTTTTGAGAAATTTATAAAATAAAGGGAAATTTTTTTCGCAAAGCGACGCCATTTTCGATTTGTCGAGAATTTGGAATAAAAAAAAATCTTTTAATAAAAGTACTAAAAAAACAAACTTATTTTATTGTAAGATTTTAGAATAATAAAAATTAATTAAACTTACAGTTTATTTTTTGTTGAAGAAATTCAATAATTAATTGTTTTAAAAATTTCAGGAATTCATTAAATGATTAAATATATTTTAATCCCACAATAAATAAATGGACGTCTTCCAACTTCGAGAACTTGTAATCGAATAAATTTTCGGTTGAAATCGCTTTTGGTCTTGCCAATTTTTGCTTCTGGTTTGATAGCTATAATTTTCTAATCTAGCCTAGGCGCTAGGCTAGTATAGCCTGTAGCTAGATTAGATAATGGATTCGAACTTTGAAATGGATAATTTAAAATTTTATAGCAGTATATATAGTTTTTCATTTTTAAACATAAAAATATTGCTTATAAAACAAATATTCAAGATGTTTTATAGTGGTAATGCAGAGGCAAGTGTGTGTGACCCATAAGAGCGGGTGACCGATCGATAGTGGCCTAGCTGCTTTACTCACGTGACAACAAAAACTACTGCCCACTGCCCAACCCACAACAGAAGAACGTGGAGTTTGTGAGATTTTTATATAGTCGGGGCATGGGTGGCAACAATAATCCTACTGCAGTTTGCAGAATCCAAAAACAAAACACTTTTACTTTTACATAATGAAGTTAAGCCATCAGCAGCATTGTTTGAAAGAAAATATTGACATATTTGTCAAATAGTTAAAAAATAACAAATTTGCTAAAATAACAAAAAAGTACATTTATATAATATAGCAAAACAATATTCGCTTCCAGAACATAAATTAAAAGCTTCCTCAAACCGGCCCTTTTTTTTGTGGCAGCGGCGCGATTTTTTGCCGCACAATTTAATTACATGGCGGCATGAATGTGCCCACACCAACGCGATTTCCGCGCGGTTTTACAGCGTTTTTTTGCCGCAGATATTCATACAAATTTTTTCAGCAAAAAAAAACGCGGTAGGCCGTTTTATATCCGCGCTGCTGCCGCAAAAACAAAAACGCGCCGGTTTGGGGAAGCCTATATATTATGGAAAAATTATGAAAATATATAATTTTGTAAACATAATGCGGCAGCATTGTTTGTTTTAGTGCTGCCGCTCTCTGCACTGCAAAAATCAAAAACTTCAATTTCACTCAGCGCACTTATTAAAGATATTTTCTCGTAGAGAAACACACAATTCTAAAATTATAGCCAACTTCACTCGAATGCATGAATGACATTGCGGGTTTCTTTTTTTAATTAACAATAAATGTTAAAATAAGTGAATTTGCATTTTGGATCTATAGTAAATTGTATAACCAATAAACAAAAAAAAAACTTGAAAAATAAATAAAAATGCCAGCTGAAAATTTAGAAGAGCAGGGATTAGAGAAAAATCCAAATTTGGAATTAGCTCAGTTTAAATTTTTACTATCATTGAAAGAACATAGCACAGATAAAGCCCTTAAAAGCAAATTACTTGATGCTATTCGTAATGATAATATGGCCCCATGGTATGAATTAATTTGTACTGAGTTAAATTGGATAAAGGATCAAAATTTGTTCAATCGTATGAAAGAGGAGAATAAGAAAAAACTTATAGAACTAGATGCAGCTATTGAGGATGCTGAAAAAAATTTGGGTGAAGGTGAAGTACGCGAGGCGAATCTAAAGAAATCAGAATATTTATGCCGAATTGGTGATAGAACTGCTGCTGAATCGGCATTTCGTAAAACATATGAGAAGACTGTTTCATTGGGTCATCGTTTGGATATTGTATTTCATTTAATTCGAATGGGATTATTTTTTCTAGATCATGATCTAATTACACGTAATATTGATAAAGCAAAATATTTGATTGAGGAAGGTGGCGATTGGGATAGAAGGAATCGACTTAAAGTATAAAATGCTCTATTATTTTTATAATTTACTAATTTAATATACATTTTCCAGGTTTATCAAGGTGTTTACAGTATTGCTATAAGAGATTTTAAAAGTGCTGCAACATTTTTCTTGGATACTGTTAGCACATTTACATCATACGAACTTATGGATTATCCAACATTTGTGCGGTATACCGTTTATGTGGCTATGATTAGTTTACCCAGGAATGAATTACGTGACAAAGTCATTAAAGGAGCTGAGATACAAGAAGTTCTTCATTCTTTGCCTGATGTTAAAAAATATTTATTCTCACTTTATAATTGTCAATATTCGGATTTCTTTATATATTTATCTGTAGTTGAAAATTTATTACGTAATGATTATTTAGCACATCCACATTACCGTTTTTATGTTAGAGAAATGCGTGTTTTAGCATATACTCAACTATTGGAATCATATCGTTCATTAACACTTCAATATATGGCTGAAGCATTTGGGGTTACCATTGAATATATTGATCAGGAGTTATCACGTTTTATTGCAGCTGGTCGTTTACATTGCAAAGTGGATCGTGTTGGTGGAATTGTTGAAACAAATCGACCAGATAATAAAAATTGGCAATATCAAGCAACTATTAAGCAGGGCGATTTATTATTAAATCGTATTCAAAAATTGAGCAGAGTTATTAATATTTAAATAAAAAAAATTTATATTGAAAAGAAATATTGATTTAAAAATAATAATTATTTCTTAAAAAAAAAAAAAAAAAATTCAAATATATTAATATTATTTTCAATATTAATTTATGTGCATTATTTTTTTTTTTTATAATACTATTATTAGCTATCATGCTTTATATTCTTTATCTTGTTCTTTTTCAATATTGTTTAATCCATAATTATATTTTTTGCATTTATTTTGAATAATTGAAATTATTTTTCTAATATTAATAAATGTAACCGATCTATAAAATTGTTATATGATTACTGGGTTTGAATGATTACAGTGTCTCAAAAGTTTATTTGTCAAAATTACTGATTAAAGAAAACCAAATCATATAAAATTGTACCAATTTTAAGCAGATTAACACCATTATTGGTAATAATTAATAAATAACCGCTGAATTGTAGATGTTTTGAAGAATACTAGTGAAATGTATAAGTCATAACATAACGTTATAAACAAATGATGTTTGGTTAAAAGAAATTAACTAATTTGAGTTTTAATACATCTAATTGTGCAGCGCCGGCCTAGGTCAATTATTTTCCTTTTCTTATGCTTTTGTATTAGACAAAAAAAAAATTAAATCAATCATATTTTTCAATTTATAACGATTTTAGTTGGGATATTCATTTCCATTTATATTCCACGTTATAATAATCGAAGGTCAGTCGCTTGTTTGCATTCAACCAAAATTATGCTTGTAGTACAATTTTCCTAGATTCTTTTTTTATTATTATTGTCCCTTTTATGATTGAAGTCGACTTGATTCTGGACTCCATTTTAATAATGCGGTATAATTAAACTCGACAAACACTCGCCGGCGTCAAATACGAGCCCAAACTCAGAAATGTTAATCTACCTGTTAAATTTTTCGTTTATTCTGTGTTTGGACTGATATATGTATATAATAGTATGATTGAACTTGCTTTCGACTCGATTAGTATCGACTATAGTCGATGATTTAATTATAATAAATTTCTATGCAACTTTAAATATTTTTATGTTTGAAATTTTTTAAATGAAGTTTTAAGTTTTTATATACATACAATTTTTTTGTTAAAAATTAAATATTATTTTTAAATTGAGATTTTATGTTTTTTTATAAAAAAATCTTATATTGTCCAGTCAAATTCAATCATATCGTATCTATTAATTATTAAACTTATTGAATTCCATTATATAAACAAAGATAATTAAAATCCCAAATATTTTTTTTTTTATTTATAGTAAAAATGAAAAAAAAACACATTTAGTCATTTTGAATATACAGACTTTTATGCTATTTAAAATAATTATTAAAATAAAATAAAAAAACTAATAGTATAGTAACATCTTAATATTATGTTTTTTTTTATAATGCACTACAAAACTACAACTTTGATTAAACCAAAAACAAAAAAGAAGAATTAACATTTATTAACTAGAGAACAAAAATATAAAGAAATTAATATTAACACTAAAATTTGCTAATTTCATATTTAATTATTCTAAACATATCCAAAATATTTTAATTTTAGGAATTTAGGTATTTTAATTGAAGAAATTAAATAAAGAGAAATATTATTTTCATGATAGAATAGTAAATGTTTTGTAAATGAACAAATTTTGCAACGAATATAAATTGTCATGAATGAAATATTTACTGTGTATTTTTACGATAAAGGAATTAGTTATAATGAAATAATTTGAAAAAAAAAAAAAAAACGATATTAAAGTAAACAAACATTTTTTTTTTTTTTAAATTTAGTTGCAAATTTTTTGTTGCATTCAGAGTATTTTGTGTATTTTTTATTTGGTAACAATTTCAATTATCCCATTATATTTTATTGTAAATGAAAATGATTAAATTAATTTTACTTAAAAGATATATCTGGAATCATTTCAGTTTTTGGCTGCCAAATACTATTATTGTTCGGATTTGGATTTATATCATCAGTTGTTGTTCGATTAAAACGATTATTTGTAAAATTACTTTTTATATCTTCACCACCATTATTATTATTTGATGATTGATTTTTACTATTACTACTACTACTGCAATTATTATTATTATTACTAGAATTTGAACCACTATTATTATTATGACCAACAATACTACTATTACTAGCTAGTGCTGCAGAATTATTTGCTGATGCCAAACGTTCCTGTAAAGTATGATTAATTGCAGTTAATAATTTATTACGTTGATAATCTTTACGTAAATGTTGTCGAATTTCTGTATGGCAATGTTCATTATTTGTAACAATTATTTCACCAGTATCTGTTGTTGTTACTCTTGCTTTACAATTAAATTTACGCGATAAATTACATTGCCAATATTTTTTATCTTTTCGTATATATTGTATACCAAATGTATGACCATCATGTACTAATAAAGGTTTACCACGTTGGCTTAACATAAATTCTAATTTTCCATGAAACCATCTCTCACCTGGTGCAACTAAATTTAGTAAAATAAATTATAATAAACAAAAAAAAAATGTAAGAAAAAGAAAAAGAAAAAAATGATTCAAATACAAACAAAAATGAAATGAAGGTTCCCCTAAAATGGTATTTTCCAAAAATACATTATTTTTGATAATTTTTCCACATTTGAAGTTTTAAAACAACAAAAATGCTTTTTTTTTGTAAATGAATGAAACATAAATTTATATCGATGATGATTATGAAAATTAAATGACTATACGTAAATTCATTTTATCTTAAAAAAACTGATTTACTTATGTGTTTCAATTAAATAATGAAATATTTTTTATAGTTAATGAAAATATAACTTATTCCTAAATTTATATAAATCAAATAATTAAGTTTCGTTTTTTTAAACTTACTGTTAAAAATTATTCTATAAATTTCTCTTTTTTATAACACTTATTTATATAATAAATCATTATTAGTTATACTATTAAATTAATATAAAATTACATATTATTATTAAAATTTAAGGAAAATAGTTATTGTGAATGACACGCACACACACAGTATAAGTAACTTTCAAATTAACTAATTTTGTTGAATTTTTATTATTAGTATAGTTTTATTTTTAATTAATTATTTTTCTTTAATAAATATTAAAAATAAATAATTACTGAAATTCAATTAAATATTTTAAAACTATGTTAATTAATATATTCTGTGCGAAATTTAAAATTATTAAAATATATAAATGACACATTAACTAGTAAACACTGATTCAAAATTCATCCATCAGTCGTACGATAATAGCCAATTGTATAAACCGAAAATTATGTAAAAATGTCAATTCAGTTTATTACATTTCATAAGTAAGAGGATACATTAACTAATAAATATATACACACAGTGTGTATACATAAATTCGGTAATCCGAAAAAAAAAATATGTTTGGAATTTAAATTTAATTAATTGTATTTACTACTTTTATCAACTTTATATTTATTCAATGTTACAGGGACGTTTAAATATTTACAGGCTTAATTTTAGTATAACTAAATTTTTTTGGTGGATTTTTTAAAAAAGGTTACTAATTTTAAGTTAATTTTGAGCATCCAATAAATTTTCCAATTAGTTTAAGAAATTATTTCAGAATATATTTTTTTAATCTACCCCTGTTCTTAAATTAATAAAATTTATTTACCGAACTTTTTATCTATAGAAAAATACATTAGTAACATTATTTCAATTTCAATTTTTGTGCTTATTTTTAATCCTACTTAAATATCTAATTTATACAAAAAAAAATATTATTTTTAAGCTGCACACAACCTCATTTTGTATATATATTTATATTGTTTTTTTTTTTTTTTTACATATCTTCGATTTTAAATTGTTGATGATGATCTGGTGAAATACTAATTGATGCCATAATATGTGATGATGAATTATTACTTGAATCATGTGATGATGATGCAGTAACTGTAACATTCTCATCACATAGTGGTGATGAAATTGGATTATTTGATACATTTATAGTTGATGAATGTGATAAATCCGGATGATGTTGTAAACTAGCATTATCATTACTATTATGGTTGCTATTGTTTAATGGCGATTCAAGTTGTTTTTGTTGTTCTTGTAGATTAGGTGAATCGATTTGATGATTATGTGTACGGTTATTGGTACGATTTGCTAACGATGATGATGGACTAACAACAATATTTGGACTTAATACTGGTGCTATTTGATGTTGTTGTGATATTTGAATATTATTTAAAATTGTAGATGACTGGTGTTGATGTGTTGTTGGTGATGATGGTGATTGTAATTGATGTTGCATATGATGATGTTGATGATGATGGCTAACATTTAGCATTGGTGATGACATATGTGATATATGCATTAAATTACTATTTTGGGTAAGAACATTCTGCATCATATTTTGTATAGCAACAGAATTATTTGTTGAGGTTGGTGAATGTGGTTGTTGTTGATGATGATGATGATGTTGTGGTTGCAATTGTAGTGGTGGATGCAGCTGTTGTTGTTGTTGATGTTGTTGTTGTTGTTGCTGCTGCTGCTGTAGTGATGTCGATTGTTGCTGCTGTTGCGGTGGTTGTTGTGAATGATGTTGATGCTGTGATAATATTGCTAAATTAGAATTTGATTGGCCTCCAGGACTACCCATTTGATTGTTCAAATGTTGTTGTGGTTGCGATTGTTGGCCACTCACAGAATGTTGTTGTTGTACAATATTCGATGATGCTGCTGTTGTCACACCACTATGATGTAAACTACTTTGATTTGCACTAGTTATGTTTGTAATTGATATTGTCGGATTTATTATACCAGATGGTGGTAATGGTGGTGGGGGTGGTGGATGCGATGGTTGATAATTTTCATTAAGACCACCACCGCCGCCTTTCATATGTGCCAAATGATTATGCACACCAGTTGCCGATATAACACGTCCCTGATGTGTTATACATCGTGCTCGGCACATACTAATACGATACGATTTACATAACCAATATGTTTTCATACCTTGTTGTGTCGCGACAGTATTATTACGATTAAATATACAATTTCCATGCAATAGTGATGTTGATGAAAGCATCGTTATTTGGCTGCCGGCTGTTGGTGGATGGGAGGATTTGTTACTTAATAGTAAATAATTATTTTTATATATTTATTATATTGCATGGTTTTTTTTGAATATTTGTTTTGGCAGTTTTGTTTTAGTTATGTACATTATATGTAAATAAATATTGGAAAAATTTGTACATGTGTTTTTATTATAAATATTAAAGAGGAAAATTATATACAAAAGAATTTTTATTATTATTCCAGTGTGTACAGTAATAGTGTGTGTTTTTGTGTGTGCTTTGATTTAATATTAATAGTATAGTTTTATTATTAAAGCAATTTAAAATTAGTTAGTATATAGAAAATTTAGCAAAAAATATAAATAATATTATGTATTCTAAAAATGATAAATTAGCTAAATAATATATTTAAATTATACATTAATAATTAACTAATTTTTTACCAGAATTAGTTAAAAATTAAAAGCAAAAAAACTATTGTAATAATAGTTCAATAAAACTGATTCATTAGGTATTTAAATTATTTACATTCAAATTTCATTAAACATTACGATAATAATTTTTATTTTATTTTATTAGTTTTGCAAGAATTTTCCAATAAATAGAATTGATATGTTTTTTGGTAATTAGAATTTCTTAGTAAGATTATATTAGAAAATTATGTAAATTATATAGAAATAGTTGAATTTCATATGATTATTAAATTTAATTCATTTATTGATAAAAATATTCTCACATTTTTTAAACCGATATTTTAGTTATATTTTAGATTCATTGTTAAGATTTTGAAATAAAAGAAAAACCATTAACCAAGAAGAAATAACTAGTTTTAAAGTTTTAATTCGAAATAAATACGCCAAATTGAATTAAAAAAAAAAAAAAAAACTGAAATCACTACCTAAATTGTATTGCAATTAAAAATTAAATATATATACCGTTACCATAAATAGTTTCTATAATATTTTACATATAGTTTTTTTTTTGTATATAAAAAAGTGTATAGAAATAAATTAAGATCACAAAAGAAAAAAAACTTATTTTTAGTATTTTTTTAACATTTTTGTTTTAATTTTAAGCATAAAAAGTAAAAAAAAAAAAGTGTAATGAAAAAAAAGTGAAAGAAATGTGTTCATTTATGTGTGCGTAATGTAAAATGTGCTGTGGTGATTTTTTAATTATTTAAATATATAGTGTATTATAAATATAATAAAATTAAAAAAAATTTGACTCACATAACATACCTGGCGGAATGTCCATATGATTAGCCGTACCACTACCACCTTTTGTAAAATCACTTGTCAAATGTAAATCATTTGAATAATCAAGTTTATTAGCTGCTGCAGCAGCTGCCGCATACATATTATATTCAAAATTAAATGGTGGTGGTAATGAATTACGAACACTACCAGGACTCGTTGGATGATGGACACCCGATGATGATGATGGTGATGATAAATGATGTGAATGATGATGATGTTCAGCAGCACCACCTGAATTAATACTACCACCACCAGCTGCTAAAAATTCACGTTTAACATTATTTAAATCAAAACGCGGTGATTCACCAATAGAAATATGTGGTATTGGTGGTAAAAATACATCATCAGGATTCATATTATCCATTGAATCATTATTTTGATTTAGATGTTCATTATTATCGCTCAATTCCGATAGAGTACGTTTTGTTAATTTCCGTGAATAAACTGATAATGATTCTGAACTAAATTCGTTTAAACGTTTTAAACTTGGACCGGCGGCAGCTGATGATATTGATGAAGACGAATTTTCTGAAATTGGAATACGATTTTGTTGTTGCTGTTGCTGTTGATCAGATGAACTAATTTTAGTTTCAGTATTGTTATTATTACTTGGTGAATTTTCTGAATTCATATTTGTTCTACTGCCACCGGTAATTGATGATGCTTTTGAAATATTATTATTATTATTGCCATTATGTCCACTATTATTTGTATTTATTGCTAATGAATTACTAGTTAAATCATCTGGTGATTTTTGTATTTGACTACCCGACGAAGTAGATGGAGCTGTTGCTAGTCCTTTGATTTGTAACATTTGTGCAATTTTCATAAACGATGATAGTTCAGTGTGTTTAACATTTACAACACCTTGATACATAAATTGTAATAATTCACACATAACGCTAAAGCTTACATCTTTCAAAATGACTACAAATGTAAAAAAAAATAAATAAAAATAAATAATTTGTTTTTTTATGTTACTAAAATTTAAATTATAATCGTAATTTATATATTTATCAAATTTAAATCGTAATTTTTTTGTGGTATCAATGTGATATTAAACAGAAGTTACAATTTATTATCTTTCAACTTAATAACAAATCCTAAATAAATTTATCAACCTCTCTCTTTACAATTCAACCAAATCAACCAATTTTTTTGAAGTTAAACATTTATCGATAATTTAAAGTTTTGATAAATATTTATTATAATAATAAATATAATAATTTGATTATATCAAAATAATTTACTAAAAAAAATCATTTTTAAACACATATATTTTGGTTATCTTGGAAATTTTCGATTTTTTTTGATAATTTAAATAGCATTTAGAAATTTAAGATAAGTAACGTTTGGACTATGACAAAATTTATTAGATAAAATTTATTTTTACTATTATTATCGTATTTAATTTTGATTTCTATATCTTAAATTTGGAGTTAATATTGATACATATATATATTTTGTTGATAAAAATGTACTTAAAAAATTGACCTTGTTTTAATACGTTACATAAAAAATATACAAAAAAATAAATAAATTTAGTAATTTTAATTTAAAGTTATGATCAAATTTATTAAAATATTTTGTCGTACAAGAAACATATCAGTTCAATCTTTTGCATTTCATAAATGCAATCAAATGAATTTCAGAATAATATGGAAATCTTCAAATATCACTGAAACATTATAAAAAATTTATTAAATTGCTGATATTCTCTAAGATCATTTTATAATACAAATAATAACACTTATAGAAATTATATCACCAGCAAAGGTCATTCGATATCACTTAAATTTCTACTTAATTTTTCCTACCCCATTAGGATTTAGTATTTGTTTAAAAAAATAATATATTTTTAAAAATATTTTTGCCTCAATAACTCATCTTTGTAATAATTATAAAATTATCCCAATACAGTGTCAGATAACAGATAAGAGAAGCAATAATAAACTCAGGAAATTGTATTGAAATTATATGTTTTTAATAAATTATCAGTTTACATAAAATAAAATAATCATTTCTCTATTAATATTTTATTTTAAGCAAAATTCTTTAGAAATATTAAATTATTTTTTATTTTGGATTTATCTCGAATAAAAAAGTATATTTTTATGTATGTTTCTTATAAAATTTAGGTTTTTGTATTTTTTTTTTATATAAATTAATTCAAAAATCCAATCAACAGTCATTATTATTTATATTAAATATTGTATTATAAATACAGTAACACTCTGCTAAATCGTATATAGATTTTAGTCACAATTATACGTCTCTAATCTTGTTGACTAATTATTTTAAAATTCCTTAATTATTATATTCTATTCTAATATAGAATATAGAATGCAAGTTCATTTAACTAGATTTATTCGGCAGTTAATCTTCAGAACTATATATTTTTAATTGAAACAGTGGACGGATAAGTGTAAGTATAGGATATTGAGAATATTCCAACTGTTTCGTTTCGAGTACCCTGAAAATTCATTTCGAAGTTATTCGTAAAAACTATGTAATGAAAGCATTATTGAAAATTTAACATTGTAAACAACTTTACCAGAAAAATTATAAAAATAAAAAATCATTGTTAACATATTTAGTACGGCCATAAAAAATAAGATATTCGTGTTAAAGAATATATTACTGTATAATATTGTTTAGCTAAAATAATTCAACAAATATTAATAAAAATTAGTAATTTTAATCAAGGCAAAAAATAATTGAAATACGATGATAGTGAATAGTTCAAGTTAGAGGAATTTTACTGTACATACTATATTATTATATAAAATAACTATGCATGATAAAATCGAGAAAAAATAATATCATCCAATAATAAAATGTTATGACTCGAGATTGAATATTTTTTTTTTTATTATTTATAAGTAAGATAGATAGAAATATAACCCGGGATCTCAGTAATAAATAGTAATTATATTTTTATATATAAATATTATTTTGAATTTGTACATTGTACAACATTGAAGTTTTGCGAGATTGGAGATTTTTTTACATAAAATTTTATATACATAATATATATATATATACTTTATAAAAAAAATATTATATATTTTAAATGATTTTAAAATAAAAGTTTATCAATAAAAGTTTAACCTAAAATTTTTTAAGACTTTTAATATTTTTTTTAATTCACAGATGTGGCTAAAAAAAATCTAGTTAGAAGTAGCAATAGAGTAGCACACAACCAATTGCAGAGATAAAAATGATAAACAACATCTCAGCACTATTACTTTTTTTTATTTTTTATTTAAGATGATATGATTTTATATTATATTTATTAATGTTCTTTTTTACACACTGGACATAAATGAGGTGATAAGGTTAAATAATTTTAGAGATAAAAATGAAAATGATTTTTTAAACAAATTTATCAGAAATATAGATTTTTTTTTTATTATTAAGATGAAATATATAATATTAATATAATTAGAAAACTATATTAATATTAATGTATAGGTATTTAAATATTAATTTCAATTTTTAGTATGTACTTACTTATTGGATGTTTACATGGATTTGTATTGAACATTTCTTGAAAATATGGACTACAAATTGCCAATACAATTTTATGTGCATGAAGTAATTTACCATCCATAGCTAATGTTACATCAACTAAATCACCACGATCATATAAATTTTGAAATCCAGTTTGTATATTATCTTGAAAATTATTCCAACATAAAGCAAATTCTTCATCCATTTTGTTTTTAAAATAATAATAATTAAATTTTATGGTTTTTTTTATGTATTTCTGTTTTTGTTCTTGGATTTGTTTACTTAATTTTTCTTCAATATTTCTGACATTTAGAGATATGAAACTTCTCTAAATATTATGTGTACTACTACCACAGTTTAGCTGCAACGTGTTATTTAAATTTAATTTAAAAATATAAATTCTTATAAATTTATTTAAGAGAAACAAGATTATGCACATAAAAAGTTATTATTTTATTTAATCACTAAATACTTGGTAAAAAGTTAACTTGCTGGTTTGATAAAATCGAAGTTAATGGGTTCTTTTCGTCTTTGAATGTAAAATGAAATGAAAATTAATGCGCGGTGTTTAAATACTATTTGGAAAGCATTATATTTATGAATTTATTTGACAGCTGTCAATTTGGAACTAATCTAAAAATTTTTTGAATTACCCAATAAACAGAAATTATATATTTATTCAATGAAAAATAAAGTATTACGCGATTCGAATGTTACTGTTACGATTATTTATGTTGTATTTATTTTATTGCATATTTATAATTATTTAAATTTAAAATATGATTGAAAAATAAAAAAATATCAAACTAATATGTAATTAACAATTTCATCAGAATTTTTTTTATTGGTAACATCAAAAATCACTATATTCTTTTTATCAGTTATAAATAACTTCTAAAAGCTTCTAAAAACTTAGTTCATATTACGTTATTATAAATCGTTTTACATTCTCAATTTATGGAGAATTCGTTTCTAGAAAATATTATGAACGCATTCTGCATTTATTCACGATCAACATTTTTTTGTGTTCGCGTCTCGAAAATTGTGTACATTTCTTAAAAATGTTGCCTGTAAATGATACATCTTCGATGGTGCAGAATGTTTATGTCGCGCAATACGGCAACATAAAAAAAATATCAATTTGAAATGGAAAAGTAAACACAAAATAAAAGAAATAAATAAAAAAAAACGGTAATTATTTGTGGGATAATTTCTTAGGATAATTTATATTCATTATAAATATGAAAACAAAATAGCACTTCAAAGAAAACAAACCTTTCCAAAACAAAACACCACTTCAAAATTTATTATTTTCCCTTTGTTTTTTTTTTAAAATATATAACAAAAATAACAAATTTAATCGATATTTGGTTCAAAAACTTAATAAGTCGACTTTTTTCTTTCGTTTTTAATATGAAAAGAGTGCAGAATTCAGAAATTTCAAGGTAAAGTTGTAAAAATGTAAACGAGTTTTCCGGGTCAATGATTGGTGGTATACAAAAAATAATCAAAACTCTACATAGTGAGAAAAGTTATATTTGAATGATATACCCCCAATTTTCGATAAGTTAATTATTAAAGATATTATAATTCTAGTTAGATATTTTAATATTTATAGTTTCAAAATTAAATAAGAATTGTTAATATTATGAATAAATTAAACGTTTTTGTCAGATTTGTTTCAATTAAATACCTCAACAAAATGTAATGAAGTCTACTATATATTATTTTTTATAGAGTTTATTTTAAATGCAATTGAATAAATTTAAAAATGAATAAGTAAAATAAAATAAAAAAACAGAAAAATAAAATAATCAAAAACAATTTCACACAAAGGATAAACTCAATATTCCCTTTTACTCATTTTAAATTTGCAAATACATTCATAACAATAAATGAAAAAATATTTAAAAAAAATTAAAATAAACCATAATTAAGTTTAAAAAAATTTATATCTAAGATATTCGGAATTTTACATTTTATATTTTCATTTTTGGTTTGCTGTGGTGTTTTACATTCTGCGATATTGTGTTTGACTTGGTTTTTTGTCAGAGAAAAAATTTTTTAATACTAATATTTGTGTAATTGCTATAATAAGAATAGCTAGGGTTTCTACAAATGACCACATTAAAACACGTTCATTTAATTCTTCAGCTCTTTTCCGACCTAAAAGATTGTATAAAAATAGTTATTGGTATTAAAAATATTGAAAAAATAATTAATATAAATATTTAAAAATTAAAATAGACCTTGCGCTTCCCGTATTCTGTGATGTGTCTGTGCATCTAAAATATTATTAAGACTTTTATGTATAGATTGTGATGATGTTTCTAACTGTGTTAACACTGTGACATGTTCATCAATACCAGGCAATGCTGGTTCTTCACCAACTTGAAAATCAACATATATCAATTTATGTGAGAAAGATGAAAACTTATTACTAAAACAAGCTGTATAAACACCATCTAACTAAAGAAAAAAAAATATATTTAAATTACAAACATATAGATTTTAAATATTTAATACATACATCGGCAACAAAATGATGACTGTCAAATGTTTGTCGTTCCGTTGAATATATAATATGATTTTCGGGATTCTTAAGTGTCACGTCAACATCAAGTTGTCCACCCGCTGAAACCTAAAATTTAAATATAAAATGTTTGCTTAAGAAAAATAATTATAAATCCGTATGATTTTTATATTTACTTGATATTCTAAAAATGCTGATGTATTTTTCTTGATTTCTTCGTAAAAACAATCTTCAGCATTATCTGGTAAGTCAAATGTAAACTCAACGCAAATAACATTTCGTGGTATTATTAAAGCAAATAAATATAAAGGTAAAATATTTTGCAACGTCTTCATTTTTTTTTATCTTATATGTTTTTCTTATTTATTTAAATTCTTAATCTGAAGAAAATGTTATACATAAAATTATTATAACATTAAATTAATGCTATAATAATGATACGTACGCACAGTTTTTTAAAAGCCGCAAAATTTTTAATGAAAAAAATAAAATAAAATAATGATGTATGAGAGAAAAACTTCTACTTTAATTTTTTTTATGAATGACGCAAAATGTCATATTTAATTTGACAGCGTTTCAGGGCTGCTTAAAGTGAACGTGGCCGGAAACAGCTGTTATTTACAGGTATGCCAATATAATGAAATAATAAGCAAAGAAAATAAATTTTTATTTTAAACATATAAACATAGTAAAGATAAATTCCATAATAAAATAATTAAATTATTTTGAATATTTTATATTCGTTTTGTTATATTTTAAGTATTTAATATTTATTTATATTTGATATAAGATTATTCCAGTCCAGAGATTCCATATTAGAATATAGTGCCAGTAGTTATGCTAGTATATAGTATTTCTCTACAAAACATAGATGAATATCTTATTTAATTAATAAAAGTATTTCAATTGAATATCTTTGGTTAGCACTTAGCAGTAAGTATATTAGTTCAGTTTAGTTTTGATTCTGGTTTTAATTTTTTAGAAGGTTCTTATATGAGAAAATCGTTATATTTTGAAATAGTAACAGTCGGATTTTTTATTATAGTCCCTATATAGAGGCGCTATAGTCTTATTTTGGTTAAATAAAATAAGACGAAATAATTATTAGAATAACTAGCTAAAGTTGAACAATTTCATCCTTAGAATACAATATAAACAACAGAAATTTAACAACTAGAAATTATATTTTTCACTAAATAATTAAATGATTTGGGAAGTCCATAAAGCGTGGGCTATAAGCAAAAACAACCTAAAGTGCAACGGTATAAAACTCCATCTATAGACCTGTAGTTTAGGGCGGTAAAATTTTAGTTGAGGCTGCATATTATTTCTATTCGAGTTTGAAATCATTTTATTATTATAAATTCTAAATTACAATTAAAAGCCTCTATCATTTGTGGCTAAATTAAAATATTGCATATATGCGATTTACTGGATAGTGGATTAACCGACTTACTATTAAAAAATGTATAATATAGAAATTTATCAATGTTTATTAAAATAGAGTACATAAGTATATATAATAATGTACAATAATATTTGTTTTGATATATTTCTGATTTTAAGAATATTGTTTACATTATTTATTTATTTAACTTTGAAAATACATATTCAGTAAAAAACTAAGGTAAAAATTATAAAATAATAAATATTAGAGTTATTTTTGTGCTTCAAAAAAATCTTTAACTTTTTTAATTGGATGAATTGGATGATTCATACCAGATAGATCTGGTGGATTTTTCTCAAATTCAGCAATTTCTTTCATACCACCATTACCGATTTCCCATAATTCAGGATATTCATTTTTAAATGTTTGATACCATTTCTTTATCAATGGATATTCATCTAAACTGAAATTAATTGCTTCCAAACATAATGTTGCTGTTACCAATGGAAAATCAGCTATGGTTAAATTATCTCCTGCAGCATATTTTGTTCCAGATTTATCCAAATATGTTTCAAATGTTTTTAATGCAATATGAACTTTTTTCAAACTCATTGGTGATCTTTGATAATCAAAAAATATTGGTGCCATTACATGACCACCAATACTATTATAATAGAATGCCATATTAAAATATAAACGTTGATTGACTATTGCTCTAGCCTTTGGATCATTTGGATAAAGTGTACTTTCTGGATTATATTTATCACACAAATACTATTGAAATATAAAATAAATAAATCACCAGGTATAATATAAAAAGAAGATTTTTAATTACTTGCATAATTGCAATACTTTCGGGCAAATAAAAACCATCATCATCAAGTACTGGAATTTCCTTCTGCGGATTCATCTATAATAAACCATATAAAAATGATTAAGTTTTACAATAAATTAAAAAAAAAAATTATTTTAATTAATAATTTACCTTTGCGTATTCTTCAGTCATATGATCGCCCGCACAAAAGTCAACGTTAATTAATTCAAATGGAATGTTAAGTGCTTTAAAAGTCATACGAACTGCTAATGATGGTGGTCCATCGGAGACGCCATATAGTTTCATATTGTTCTAAATGTACACATATGAATTTAATATATAATAAATTAAAGTTTGTTAAAAACATATTTTTTTTGTTATGTTATTGATGCATAAATTTATATATGTTCAAAATTGTAAATATTTAAACAAAGAATATAATAAAACCTGATTCTTAATCTTACGCTGTTGATTGATATTTAGATAATTTTAATTATTGTAGTTTAGATTGTGAATTTTAAAGAAATATCAATTTATTTTATAGAATGATAATCAATTTAATAAAATTAAAAGTAATATTTTTCTGAGGAATGATAGTACGAATACGAATTGAATTGAAGTGAATATTCAAAATATATTCTGTAACCGGTTTTTGTTTTCAGATTGTAGTTTATGTGGTAAATCTGATATTATTTGTCGTGACTTAATTATAATACGTGGAATTCTTTTAGCATAAACAAATATTAAAAAAATGAAACATGAATTCATTTAAAAAATAATATTTTTATTTAGAAAAGAATTTCTTCAAGTATTTTGAAGAAATATTTATATTATAAATAGAACAGAGTACAACTTTTATTGAAATTTACTTTTCTCAAAATAAAAATAGAATTAAAAAAACCTTACCGGCTAAAGAACTCTAAAATTATTATAAATATAAAATGGATAATGAATAATTATGTTTAATAACATGGATGACGTAATAGCATGAAATTTATATCCAAAAATTCAATACTTCAGCTCTTTAGCATATCGTATAATATTATGATTTGTCCAAAATTTATGTATTAATAAATTAATTTAAAAATAACTCACTTTTAATTCTCAATATACAAAAATATAATAACAAAAATCTACTTCACTTTTTAATACGTTGTTTATGCTGCGAGCACTGGACAATAACTGAAATCAAAATCAAAGAGAAAGTACAATTCATAATGTATATATATATTATATATATATATAGCTATGTATATATATTATAAAGCTGCTAGACTAGGGGTAAGGCCAAAACTTTTAATTGCCATATATAACAATGTTTTGTAAAAAAAGAGAGATTTGTAAAAAAAATCAAGAATATAACATTTCAGGATCAGGACTTGTAACATTTTAGGAACTATTGTACAAAATTTCATATCTCTAGAGTCTAGACCATGCATCAGGAATGTATTTTATATAATAAATAGGAAATTTTGATGGTACCCACTGAATTTATCGATCTGAAATTTTATGGTAACCAACTGCATACTTTACAAAACTAACGTTGGTGCTAACTTTAATTCAATTCCGATAAGAACTATTATCAGATATTGCTGTGCAAATTGAAAATCTAAAGAAAAATTGATTGATAGAAACAGAAATTCTATTTTACGACTAACTTTTTCCATTACAACACTTTATAGTTAGTTAGTGCTACTATAAAATAAACATTATCTCTTTCTTTGTTTAGTTTAGCTTTAGACATTAAATTTGAGCATAGTTTTTCAATACTCTTCGCTCAATATATCGTTTTGCGTTTTTGCGATTTGCGATAGTGAAAGTTTTTATATAAACCTTGAAATTATCATTGTAAACTATATTATGAGTTGTTAGAATTATGAAGATTGCTGCATTGGACTTGATCGTCAAATAAATGGATTTTAGGTTGAAATTTCTGGGAGTCAGAAAATGCAATAAAAAAAATTATAAAATTTGTATGATTGTGACCAGCCCCATTTTTCTTTTTACAAAAAATTATTATTAAGATTTGGATGAAATTTGGAACACTGCTGGTTGGTTTCATGATTGTGCATGTGCTCACCCAGGTAGAGGCTATATACTAGCTTCAGAGGATATTTTACAATGTTAAATATTGTATTTTTAATTACATTTTATTGACTTTTTTAAAACTTGCTACTGATCAAATAATTTTGATTTTGATATCTTTATCTGTAAGATATTAATGTAAATAACAACGTTTTGGTATATAAATACCCTTAAGTACATCCAGTGAAATTTATATTTGGAAAATTCATTGTTGTATTTTAAGTTTGTAATGTTGGATATTAATTTATATTTATATATATTATTATATGGTAATATGCAGTGATTAGTTGAAAATTATTTAACAACTGGTTCGCATAATTTATGGAAAAATGGAATAATAATATTTTATTTTAAGGCATGTAGATATGTGTAAATCAAAATCTACATAAAATAAAGGAAACTTTATTCTACATACTTCTAAATTTTAATCTGTTTGTGTACATTTTCCTCTATCTATGCATCTATGGCTGAGGGCTGAGAAATGATTCTCTAACTAGCTTTTGACACAAAATTCTTTGTGTTTTCAACACATATTGATTGTGATCAAATCCGATAAATAGTGAATTTATAGTTTCATTTGTGGTGAAAGTTTTAGCATTGCAAGCTATGTGCATCATTATTCTATTACCTAATAATTCTTAATTAGTTATTATATTGTAGGACCATTGAATATTGCATTCAGTATTATATAGAATAAAGTTTAACAGCTTTATTCTATTTGCGAGTATTCATAAAATAATTAACAAACCGGATCGTGCAAGTCAACCAAGCCGCACTCAGCTCATCACTGGCTGATATCGATATGTATAATTTTCCATTCGTATTTGTTTTTATTTCTTATATTTAATTTGGGTTATTTACTATTTCCACTATTTCCTTCTTTTTGTTAAGTACATATTCTCATTTTGTTAAAGTGTATCAAAATTATCTCTCGATTTTAAGTGGAATTATCTTATTTAATTTCAAGAGAATTTCACATAACTAAGCACTTAAGTACCCTGCGCTGGCTGGGACAGAAGGGAAACTCTAGTTGGTCAAATATTAAACAGATCTATCCGCTAAAAGCAATCGACGGAAATGTAACGGTTTCTGAATGCTGTGGTATGGATCTAAAATTCATCATCACGTTGTTCAGGAATCGTCACTTAAACCAACCATCTTATCAAGCATTTAAGTGATTCAGATCAAAAATAAATATTTCGTATATCTTGAATTTATATCTTATGACAATCAATACTACAGTTAATTGTATCAATGTACATTAACATTACATTCATTAATTATATGAACTATATATAAATAATATAGTATAGTATAAAAATATGGATGCCAGTATTTAATTTTTTAATAAAACGAATAAATATTTATTTTTATTAATTATTATTATTTTTTTTTATTTTTTTTTTTTTTTGGTTTATTTTCATTAATTTTTAAAAATAAATAATAAATCTATATATCTTGTCAATATAACATACATTACAATAATACAACTTGTTTTTTTTTTTTTAATAATAAATTATAATTTTTTATAGCATTTTATTTTTATTAATTTTCATAATCATAAATGTTTTTTTTTTTTAAAGATATATTTTTAATTATTTTAGCGTAATATGTTTTTGGTTTGTTTTTTCTTTTTTTTTTTTTTTATATATATAGTACATTATTATAAATATAATTATAAAGATTTTTGAATGTATATTTTATGTTATGTATACATATAGTAAAAGGATTCTAAATTGAAGATTTTGAATTTTTGTTGATATTTTTAAAACACATTTTAGTAAAATTTAATAAAAAAAGCATAAAAAAATAAATAAATAAAATGAATTTTTCAAAGTTTTAACAATTTTATAGGATTTTTATTTTGTATTTTTTTTTTTTTTTGGTTTTTAAATTTTATATATTCTTAATTTCATAAAATGAAGTTTGTTCTGGCTTGCATTTCCCAGAAAAGATTAGGTATATAATTTTATATTATATAGTACGATTTCAATTACAATATTTTACAAACATTCATTTTTATTTATATATATTTTTATACACAATTTTCCTTTTCTTATAATATAATATTTATAATTATAATAATTTTCATTAATTTTTATTTATTTTTGTTATGTTTGTTTTAGCTAAATTTTATATTAATTTAAATTATTTTATAATATTTATATTTAATATAATTTTTTTTTTTCGCTGATTTTTATTTTGATATTTTATTATTAGTTTAATTAATTTTATGTTATAGTTTACTCTACAAGTTGGGTTCATTTTAAATTTACATTTTAATGTGATTTTTCAGTATGTAATATAATTTTATTATATCCGACATTACTGTGGCTGTTATGGTTATCAACTTAAAGCAGATAAAAGAAATCATCTGTGATTTAGAAAATGCTTGGCTATTTCTAGCTTTAAATTGATGTGAGTCATTTTTATATTTGACATTTGTATTATATTTACATTTTACATTATAAAAAAAGGATAAGGATGTTACTTGAAACGAAATATTAAAAATAAAGCTTCTCTAAAATTCAATTGGCTAACAATTATTATATGAAAAAAAAAAATACAATAATATAACAGCTACAGTCGTGGCAAATAAAACAATACTGAAAATCCACCTTTATCTCTTGTTTTACATAGTTTGATAGTTTATTACTAAATTTCTTATAGTTTAAAAAAGAAAAAAATTAAACTAAGTTAGATTTATTTATATATAACAATTATTAACTTATTTATTCAATTCATTTTTTTTTATGATTTTATGATGTACATATATATGTATATATATTTAAATATATTTATGTATATAACAACATTTTCTATACAATTTTCTGTTTAGTTTGAGTTCACATTCTTGTAAATAATAATAATATTTTTTCTTTGTAATTCGAGTATTAAATGGTCAGTCATACGCATTTTAATTTAGCTATAATAAAATGATTATTTATACACTAAAAATTTATAATCATTGCTTTTTAATTTATTAATTACTGGTCTTAAAATTAATTTTTTTATACTTTATTTATATAGTTTAATTTAATGTATTTATAGGTAAAATATATACTATTTAAGTAAGTAGTATATACTCCTAAATAGTGTTTTTTTTTTAAATTAATCTATGTGTGTTTGTAATAAAATTGATTATAGATTCTTTAGTTCTAAAGTCTTCTAAGGACTAATACGGATTATACATAGAGGTTTTATTTATGTGTTTTTTTTTTTACTTTAATTATAAAGGAATATCTCAAATTATTATTAATCAAACTAAAGATCCAATTTATTAAAAATTTTGACATTAAAATCAATTAAAATTAATTTTTTTTTAGGTAAGTGAAAATCGAACTACTTATACACATTTTTAATAACTACATTTTTTGCACGCTTTTGAAAAATTAATATATCTAGCAATTGATGAGCCTGAAGCTAAATTTTATGTGTGGTTAATTTCTATTAACAAAATCGTAAACTATAAAGTAAATTAAAATATTAAATTTAGAGGGCCTTTCTTTATTTTGGTCATAATCATTTTAATGTGCTATTTAACATTATTGGTTGGATCAAGTTTCTGGAAAGACCATCTGATATTATAAGCTTTTTGTTTTTTTAATTATAACATGTTATAAAATTGAGAAAGTTTTCGCATGTTATCACTGCAAATTAGTGGCACCATTTTGTGTTGTGTGCAAACATGCAAATCAACAAATTTAAAAAGATTAATTAATGGTGACAAAATGCAAGCGTTTCCCTGTTCTTTAATGACGTTTTATAAATCATTGGTTCATCAAAATCTAAATGATCGGTATGCATTCATATAATTATTAATAATATCCAAAGTTGCTATACGCAAAATTAATATTGTAAATTATATTTTAATTTTTAAATAAATGTATAAAAATTGAGTATTTTTGGTATTTTTTTTGTGTGTTTAGTATGACATCTGTAACGTCAAAATGTGTATTTTTTGTTATGTAAAAATTATAAAATTTGTAATATGAAAAGTAAAATAAAATATTTTTTTTAGTTACATATAAATTTTAATATTTTGATTTCCTATTTTTTATATGAATATTATGTTAATTTATGTATCCTCAGTCATTTAGCATTTAATTTAATTTAACTTATATTTTTTTTTTATTTTTAGTGTCAGTTTTGTTTTGATTTTTGTTGTAATGTAAATATTTATAATAAAAAAGTTAAATTTTTATAGTGCATTTTCATTAGAATTAAAAGTGGTACAGTTTTTGATATATTTTTGGTTTGTGCATTTAAAAATATTTAATTATTTTTTTTTTTTAAATTTGTTTAATTTTTATATAATTTTTTAAAGTCTTTAATCAAAAAAGTTTTATTCAAATTGGAGTGTGTTTTTAATTATAACAATAAATATAAATTTTTTTATTTAATACATAATTTTTTAATAACAATAATTTTAAATTTTTTTTTTTTAGTTTTTGCGGTTTTTTGATTTTCTTATTTATAAATTTTTAATTTCTTTTATTTTGGTATTCAATTTATGTAAAATTTTTAAATTCAATTTTGTTTTTTTTTGTTTTTAAATTAATGTTAATTGAAAATATAAATATTTTATTCTTAATAAAAATATAGAAAAATTTGAAATATTTTTGTTATTTATAATATTTTGTTTATATAATTGGCAGAGATTTGTGTTTCAATTTTCGCAAAATATATTATGGAAAAAGAGTTTAATTTTAATTTTATACTTTACCAGTGGCTCTTAACTTATTTAGCTATACCGTGAACCAAAATGATGGTAATATTAACGAAAATTAAATAGATATATGAGTATAGTAAATAATATATAAAATTTCCTAATACTGTATACAATCTATGTATGTATACAACAATTTTCTTAGGAAAAGTAGTTTTTCTTTGTTAAAAGATATAGTAAACTAAAATAATGATAGTATAAAAATATTTAAATTAATAGTGAATAACAAAGCTGTCTAAATTATTTAATTTTATACAATTTTCGGATTTATGGTCATTTTGTATTCTCGTAAACGTGTTCAATATACCCAAGTGGCCAAATAAAAGTTACCCAACTGCAAATTATTTATAAAAATTTGGTTCATACTCTAATTCGATTCATTTTTGATATATTCTTGATCATTATGTAAATGTCACAAATTGTCTAACAATTATTGTTACTATAATTAGTTAACAAGCTTTAAAAATATAAAGGGCTTGTTGTCGTGTACATTGTAAGCTGTGTGCATTACTTGTCACAGATTTGAATACATCCGCTGAAACATAATAATTCTAGCTCTAAGTACAGATAATTATAATTACACTTTTTAGGATTTGGAGAAAAATATTATTTGCTGATGACACCATTAGCTTTTGGCAAGAAAATTTTTATTCAATATTAAGAAACTTATAATTTTGGAATCCATATACAACGAGTAAGGCCCAATTTGAAATATAGTTATAAGTTTCATAATGAGTATAGAAGAGGGACTATCAATATATCAATTTTAAAATATCAAAGTTGTATTTTAACTGCTACTGTATTTGAGTTTCAGTTTCAGATGTAAATAGGAAGGTTTAAACAAACAAAACGCTTAACATTCGAAAAGTGTATATTGCGCGATGCTATGCTATAAACTCTAATCGATGAAAAACCACTGTGCTTCTGGCTTATATACATTTAATATTTCTATTCGTCAATTCATTTTTATTTAGTATTTTTGTGTAATTTTTATTAATAATACTGAAATAAGTTTTTTATTTTTTATATTTTACATATGAATTTTTATTTATTTTAAATGAATTGATTTCTTTTTTCTTTAATTAGTAATATATATTAATTAATTTAAATTGCGCTAAATGTGTGATTAATATTTGCTTATTTAATTTTATCTAAATTAATATATTCCACTTTTTAATTTAATTAATATTATATTCTTTTCATTTTTATTTTTAAATATATATATTAATTTTACATATTTTTTTTTATTGTCAAACTTCATTTTTGCTATACAATTAATTTCATTAGTATTTTTTGTTTGTTTGTTTATTTATATAATTAAAACTAAATTTATATGATTTTTAAATATTATTGCTTAATATAATTAAATTTTGCTTGATAATTTTTTTTGCAATTGTAATTTTCTATAATTTAATGTATATAATCAAAATTTATTTAGTTTAGTGTGATGTCAATTTACAATAAACGTCATAATTTTACTATATTTTTAATTACTAAAAGTTGTGTCTTTTTGTGTCTGATAACGAAAAATTTGATAACTTTATCAATAAAATTTAATATAATTTTAATAATTTTTATATTTTTTTTTTATTTGAAGATCTTATTATTAATTAAATTTGATCCATGGTATATATTGAAAAATTGAAATTATATTTTTAATATTTAATTATATAAAATTAATTTTTAATATAAATTCATTTCGGATGATAAAATGAATTATCATTTAAAAAAAAAAATTGATAAATGGACAAAAAAATATTAAAAAAATTCAATTTTTAGAAATTATTTATATGAAATTTTTTATATTTGTTTACAATATTTTACCTGTAATTTTTACATAATTTAATCTTATAAATATAAATTATTTTCGTATAATTAATTTTTTTTTTCAAAGTTCATTCTAATAAATTAAGTATAGAAAAAGGGCAGAATTTTCAAAGAATCACTTAAAAAGAAAAAAATTCGGGCAACATTATAAATAATGGCCAAATGAATTCTTACAGAGAATGCACTGCAAGCCCACTTATGTTTAAACATAAAATACATAGTAATTTTATTTAATCATTTTTATTGCATCATAAAATTCATCTAAAAAAATTGCACCTTTTCTTATAAAACATAATTTTAAGTCTGAGGCGTTTCGAGCCATTTTTTGAAGAAATTATTGTTAATTAATTATAATTAGTATAATAAATATAATTAATTAAATTATATATAGAAAAAAAAAATTGATTTAATATTTCAAAATCAACCAATAAAAACCAGTTGACATTTATTACTTAAGAAAAAATTAATTATTATAATTAATTATTTAAAAATTAGTCTTTTGTATTTTTTATTTTTAAGTTTTGTAAATTGTTTTTTTTTTTTTTTTTTAATATTAGACACTAAATGCCCATGTACTGCTACAGTTTAGGTAAGATTACCATATAAAATTTAGTTTGGCTTACGATAAGATTACGATAAATTTGATCATTCCGTTGAAATGGTACGCCAGCTAAAGATTACTAAAATTAACTAAAGATTATTAAAATTAGACCTGTTTCAAAAGTCTTCATTATAACTTTCATGCGAAATTATGTTTCTTTGCTTTTTTAATTGATATTAAAACGAAATGGCAATGTCAATGTTTACCATTGGAGTCCTATAGAAACCCTTAATTTGAGAAAATAATATTTAGTAGCGTATTGGTATTGGACTTAAGTTAAGTAATAAGAATTAGGCTTTTATTTAAATTTTTAACCGATCTTAAGTTAAAAGCAGTGGAAATTTTGTAAAATTTTGATCAATATAGTGGTCAAATATTGATGTAAGTACTTTTAGTTTTAAATAATTTTGACCAAAGACCGATTTTTATGAGTAAGATAAAAATGGAGTTAATTGATTTCCTTATGAGTATTTAATACGTGTATAAAAAGTGAAATATCATTTGCCATAGTTGACATGTTGACAATTTATCAACTGGGATACCCAGAAGACTTTTAATACTGGGAAATTATATAGTTACAGGTTTTTGATAATCAATAAAGAAGAACCGATGATCACAGTCATGGAAACTTATCTTTAATGTTATAACTTTATAACATTATAAAAGTGATAACTTTATTTGAACAGAGGGGAAAAGTTAGAAGTAACAATTTGGAGAGCTACATTATTTTTTTTATAAAATTGTTTCGTTTAATTTCATAAAATAGAACTGAAATTAGCAAAATTTTGAAGTCATCTATTTTTCTTTCATAAAATATCTCCATTTTTATTTCCGGACAAAACTGATAAAAAATCAGACTTTACACTTTTCTCACGACTTTTTGATTGTCTCCTTTCTGCCTTTACATAAAAAAATGGCCAAAACTGAATGTGGAATAACCAAACTTCTTTTCGTTGTTAGATAGTATTAGCGATTATGAAAGCGTTACAGGCAGCCCTTGCTATATACACAATAAAGGCAGAACTCGCACCGCCATGTCAATTAGCTGTCGTTTTTTTTATTAAAATATGTATAATTAAATGATTTCTATAAACATTTCGATGACGATGCTGAAAATGTTGAATTCAGGTGCCACAATTCGTTTTAGCTGATTGTTTTTTTATTTAAAAAAAAAATTTAAATTCTAAACTTAGATAGAGTATCGCGTTTTACTAATTATGATATGTTTAATTTACTGTTTTCAGTTAAATATTTTTAAATTTAAATTAATGTAATGTTATTTATGATGTTTATTTTTGATTGTGTTTCAAATATACAATAATTTTTGAAACAAATTTTCATTTAATTTTTTTTTTATCAAAAATCTCACTCTTATATAAAAAATATACGAGATTGGATTATTTATCATAAAAAGTAAAATGGCAAATGGTTTTTATTGGAAAATTTTTCTGTTTTTCAGGAATTGTTTTAAATTTTATAATTAGATTTACAGAATGAATAATATTAAATTTGTAGTAATAGTAAATTTCGGTAATTAGACGATTATACCAGAAAAACACAAGATCATACAAAAACAATTCTTAGGAAAAAGAAATCATTGAAAGAAAAATTACAAGAAAAGTTTTTCTGTTCTGTAATCCTGTTTTCAACAATTTTATTTTTCAGAAATTTTTTGTACTATATCGTGATTTTCATTTGTACACCTTTTAATAATATCAATTGCAAATATTTTTGAATTTAAATGAATATTAAATATTTATTTGATGTTTATAAATATAATTTTTGATTTTTGGTTGTGCTGATTATATTTTACTATATAAATATAGTTAAAAATATAAAGTAATTATGTAAATAACAATGAATTATTCGTAAAACATAAGGTAAATTGAATAAATAGTGAATTTATATTGTAAAATACGAGATATACTAATCAATTCATTATATAAAAATGAAACTGTGCAGATAATTATAAAAATATTGTATTTGTGCGATATTAAAGATTCACATAAAACTAAATAGCTTAGAACGAGCTTATAGCGTATATAAGCAGAACTAGATATATATTTAGATATTTTTCACTATTACACATAATATGGATTCCAATATATTTTAATTTTCTAAAATATAATTACATTATTTATTTATGATTTTATGATTCTTATGTATTATTTACAGGATTTTTAATTTGGTAACCGGATTTGCTGGAATCAAATCAAAAAACCGATTTTCTTAGATCTAATTGATTTTAAACAGGTAACCGGTTTTGTTGAAACTATATACCTGAAAACCGATTTTGTAATATTTATCAAAAATATGGTATTCCTAGAAGATACACATTTTTTTTATATATATCAGTTCAGATTTATCCACCACTCGCTAAGATAATTAAGCAATTCTATCTAAGGCAGTGAATTTGTAATTTTTATGTAATATAGTTTTGGTTCAAATAATGTAATATTGTTAAAAACTCTGCCATTAAATAATAATAAATTATAGAATAAACAATTCTTTTAAAAAAGACCAAATTAAAATTCAAATTTGAATGCAATTACCTTACATTTTACAAATTATATTAATAATATTCTACAAAATATAATATGTAATTACAATTAATTAGTTTAGTTGGGTATATTATACTAAAAAACGTAAAATTAAAATTAAAAATTTATCTATAACAACAATTTTATCTTAATTTTTTTTTTTTAAATTACAATTAATTTAAATTTTTTTTTTTACTATATTATATTAAAAATATCAAAATATTTTTATTATTAGGGACTAAATTACAGCACCACATTTTTTTTTTTTAATTTTTTTTTTTATTTTATATTTTTGACTAATTTTTACTTTTAACTTGACAATTAATTTTAAATTTTCTATATTTGCGATTTTTGGTTTTTATGAAATTTGAATTTTGTGTTTTCTTTTATTTATTTGGTGAATATCACTTTTAATTTTTAATTTAGTTTATATAATATTTTAGTTTTTTATATAAATTATATAATGCGAAATTAATGTTCAATTGTGAATTTGCTTAAAGGTTGTGAAACGCATAAAGCTAAAAGAAAAACGTAGCAAAAAAATTATAAAAATTTGAGAAAAGATTTTCGGTCAAAAAGTTGATATTCATACACACATTAATTTTAATTATAATTTTATATTTTATATATATACAATAATTATCTTATATTTTTAAGGATATTCTGTTGTTGATGTTGTTGCACACTTAAGAGATATTTGTGTTAGGTGTTCAAATACCTAAACTACTTAGCGGGAGACCAGTTTTCGGAATTCCAGTTTGTGGAATTCTGAATTTTTTTAATTCCTTGTTTGGTGATAGTGTGTGGTAATGGCACCCATATAATTTGTGTTCTTAAATGTGCATATAATTTAGAATATTTCATTTTTTTTTGGTTTTTTTTTTAATATTTTACGAGAGCTTTTGTTTTTATTTTGGTTTGAACTAATCCTAACATATACACCAACCTAGGTTTTACATATGTAATAATAACGTGTTTTTTTTATTTACTTAAAACTATGAACTGATTTTACTGTTTAACACTATTGTTATGTTGTAATTTTTGAAAAAAAAAAAAAAAAAATTCCATGATATTTTATTTACACATACCATTCTTTAACATCTTTTGAATCACGTTTTTTCGCTCGAGGTTGAACTAAACCAGGTTGTCTTTCATTACCATTCATTGTACCACCATTTAAACCAACATTACCACCTCCACCAGTCATCATAGCACCACCACTAAGTCCACTTTGTCCATATCCACCACCTAAACCACTAGCTGAATTTGTACCATTGCCATTAGTTAATTGTTGGTGTTGTTGTTGTGATGGTTGTCGTTGATGCTGATGATATGAACCATTTGTACTAGTATTACCTAATAGAGCGGCATTTTGACCATGACCACCACCATAAACTGTTGTTTTTTCACCTTCCTTATATCGATCACCATTTGATTTCAAAAATAATACTAATAATATAACTAAAACAACAGCAATTAATATACCAGCTACAATACCAATTATCATTGCGGTACGTTCTTCTTCAATTGAATTAATACGAGGTGGTTTTCTACCTTTACCTGAATAACCAGTATTTGTACCAGATGGTGGTGGTAATGGCTGTGTATATGTAATATAATTATTATTTGTTGAAACTGGTGGTAATGGTTGACTTGGTGGTAATTCTGGTTCTGGATCTGGTTCAAATTCTGTTGTTGATGTACGATCATGATATGATGATATACCAGATGATGACGAACCAATATTATTTGATGGTGTATCATATGGTGTTGTTTCACGATCAAATATTGTTGTTTGTTGTGATTGTTGTTGAGCTGTTTGTGATGATGTTGCTGATGTTAATGTTGTTGTACCAAATGGTATTGTTTTTGTTGTGCCAGTAATGCCATCGCCTATATTTGTAGTTGATATTATTAATGGTATTGTTACAGATGAACTATTAAGAGATGGTGTTGTTCGACTACCAAATGATGTTGTATCGTGTATTGTGCTACTTGTTATATCCGGTTCTAATTTTGTTATTAATGTTGTTTGTTGTTGTTCTGTAGTTGATGTACCTTGTTGTAATCCAGTTACACTGTGTGTTGTTGTTGATGATGATAATGACGATGATGATGATGATGATGACGAAGATGTTTGATCAATTACAGTTTCTAAAGAGAGAAGAATTGATCCGATAAGAAAAAAGTGCATGATTTATGAAAAATGAGGATTAGGATAAAAATGGATAGGAAATTCATTATTAAACATAACGAAACTATATTATGAATATTTATATATTATTTAAAAACATTTTTTATTTTTTGATAATTAGTTATTTTTTTGTAATTCAAAAACCAAAATTAATATACATGAAAAAACAGGAAAATAATATTATATAATATTTTTTTTTTTTTTAAAATAATAATATTAAAAAAAATAAATTTAAATTTTTTTTTTTATATATATGAAAATGTATGATGAATTAATGGCGCGCAATGAAAGACCAACAATTTTTCATTTGATTTCAAAAAAATTAATAATAAAAATTTAATAAAAATTATTCTTACCAGTTCCTTTAGATGTTGTTGATGTAAATTGTTCAGTTGTTTCACCATAATCACCAGAACCACCATGTAAACAATCTTCATCATCACATGTACGTTCAGTACCACCGCCAGTATCATTACCATCTTTTTTATCACCTTTTTGTGATGATGTTGTTGGTTGTTTTGTTGGTGGTACATAAACTGGTGTTATTAAATCATCACCACTACCAGATTCAAATGGTGGTGTACATTCATCTTCATCATCACCCCGACAACCAGAACCGGCACCAGAAAATATTAAATCATCCATAACTCCGGGATAACCACTAGCCGGAGTCTGAAATTTTGATAGAAAGTATTTTTTTGGCTAAATAAAACTCATGCGATTCACCATTTAAAATTATTAATTTTTAAATTTTTAGAATATTAAAGAAAATTAAAAGAAAATTAAAAAATTAAATAAATAAATAATATTTTGGACACATAAAAATGAAAATTAGAAACATTATTTTTTTTTTTTTGGTGCAAAAATATGAAAAAATTTGTGTGCTTCTTTTTAACCATAAATTCATTAATTATTATAAATATTTAGATATAATAAAATAACTTTGAATTAATAAAAAACAAAAATATTATTTAGTATATTATTTAAAATTTATGTTGGTAATTATATAAAATCAAAATGAAAATTTGTAATATTTTGTTTGTGTAAGGGTTAAATTTGTTTTTGTATAATGTAAGCATAAAAATAATAATTATTTAATATTGTTTAAAATTTATGTTGGTAATTTATGTTAAATTGAGAATTAAATTCTAAACAGAATCAGTGATAGATAGAACGCCAAACGAAAATGATAATAAAATTTACTTGTCGATCGGTTAGGCCACTTATATAGTCAGATCCACTGCAAACCGGACTGTATAACTAATACAGTCAGATCCAGTGCAAACCGGCATCAAAAAGTTGCGCCACACCGATGAGACAAATTATAATGGTTCTGTGAGTCAGCGTATGGTATGATTTATGTTATTTCTAATTTGATAGGCATAATCGCTAGACGTGTCTTATATCGCTGATTTTATTTAGCAACAAATATCAAGATCATTCAAAATCAATAAATATTTTTTTATTAGTAAGTAGTAGCATTTATTTAACAAACGTAGAAGTTTATTGTGAGAATATGAAATTATGTGAAAATTATCAATTACCGATTTTTAGATTTCTGTAAAATCTAATGTCAAAAATTCTCACTACCAAGTAATTATTTAATTATTATTTATTTTTTCACAATTTCAGAAACTTACAATCTTGAGTAATCTACACTCAGACAAGTTTTATCTATTTAAGATTGCTGCGGAATGAACTTTTAAAAAAAATATAATGGAATAAACTTTTGTATAAATGATGAAGTATTTAAAATCTAAAAGTAAACTGGCTGAAGCATATTCAAAACTATAACTGCAAAATGAAAAGCTTGCAAGCGAGTCAAATTTTTTAATGAATTATATTATTAACCACTATTTCTTTTTGTACTAGTATTAAATTAGTACATTAATATGTTCTTCTCGATATTTAGTTCATTAATATGTTTTTCTTTAAATTTTATTTAGCTAGTTTTTAAAATTTAATATAAATGTATACGTTTATATGTAAATTTTAAAAACTAGCTTGTTAAAGCTCTGAAACGCTTCTAGATGCTATAAAATTGTGGTATAGGAAGCACAACAACCCAAACCTTATTAAAAATAATATTATTAATTTTATAATTATCATATAATTATTATTTTTATTAGTATAAATTCGACATTTTGAAATATACGAGATATTCTGTTATGAATTACGTGATTTTTGAATTTCGTGATTTTGAATTACGATATTACATATCCAACCTAAAATTTTACCACTAAATTTGTATATTGTTTAATTGCAGACATTTTTTAAATTTAATTAATTCTTATGGCGTTGTTTACTAATTGAAATTATAATAGTGTTTAAATAATAAATAGCATTTTTGTATCTGAGTTTAATAAATTCGTGTAATAAAATTACAGAACTGATAAAATTTGTGTAGTGTCCTCAATATAAACAAATCAAAAAATTTATATTTTAATAAAACATAAAAACAAACTAAAATAAAAAAATCTATTAATTACAAATGAAAATATTAAAATTATTATAATTATTTTTTTTGTTAATTGAATGAACACTGATTGCAGCTGGTTCGCAAGACGATAAAAATCAAATTTTTTCTTCATTATTTTTTTGTATCATTATTGTAAAATATTTCATAATTAATTTTACTTTTCGATATTTTGTTAAATATATATATATCAAAAGAAATAGTATTTTAAATAAATTTACTTTAAATTTCAAATATTATCATATAATTTTATATTAATATTCATGCAAACATGAATTAAAAATTAGTTACCATAACATAAAATAAAAAAGGATTTTTCAAAAATGCGAATTGAAATTTTGGTATGTTACCAATTTAAACAAATTAAATTACACATAGAAAAATGGCAGCCATTTTAATTTTGTAATTTTTTTTTTTTTAATATTTTGGATATTTTTAAAAAAATAAATAAATAAAAGAAATGCAAAAAATAAATTACTAAACTTTGGATGATTACACAAATAAAATATATCTTTAAATAATTTTGTTTTATATTGCTTTAAAAATCTACAAAACGTTGGCATATAAAAGATTTTCTTTGCAGAAATTTTTTATTGCGAACGAAAAAAATCAAATTATATAGAGAATTTATTATAGAGCACGACACAGTAATATAAAATTGGTTATTAATAGCAAAAATACGAAAATAAATTAAATAAAAATTAATAAAATTAATCTTTTAGATAAGAAAACCAATCAATAAATCAATCAAATCCAATTGATATGATATACAAATATAAGCGATTGAGAAAATTCGCGATTGAATTAAATTTTAAACCAAAATTTGTAATTAAAAGTCAGTTTTCTCCGTTTAGTCCTAATTAATGTGACAGATACCCAAAAGACTGAATTTAATGAGTTGCTTTTGTTGGCGATCCCTGAATTCCGGATTTTATAATATATATATTTTAATGAGTCAGTTTTGTTGGTTTTGCTGTGATTTAAAGTGAGAAATGCCAAAAAGTCTTGCCAAATTTAAACAAGTTAGTTTTGTTCATTTTGTCGTCATTCAATTCAATTCAAATATTACTTTATTCATTCATTTTTGGTATTCTATTTACCATATTAATATTGTCGTGATTAAGATGGTAGATGCTGAAAAGCCTGGTTTTATGACGCTCTTTTGTCGAGGATTTCTAAATGTCAGATTAAACAAGTTTAAAATATATTCGAAATATTTTTTTTGAAAGCATTCCGTTACTAGTACATATAGTAAATTTTCCGTCAGTTCGGTAAGTACTAAAAGGTAATTCAATTTGAGATGAAAATGAAATGAAGCAAGCAAAAGGAAATTAGCTAAAATGGTATGATAAATTTAGTAAGTTAATAGACATAAAAAATGAATATAAAAAAAAAGGAAATTTTAGAAGTTATGTAAAAAATTAGATATATAAGTATAGTAAAATTGTAAGCAAGACAAATGTAAGAATAATTTCAAAAAGTATTAGAAAAATGATTGATAGCTTTATATAAGTCTAAGTAAAAGTCTCTTTTTTATAGTTTTAGTGTCTGTTCGTCAAGCACTTTTTAGACGTTCTTCAAGGCCATTATGTTACGTTAAACAAGGGGTGGCCGTTAAGTAAGAATTTACAAAAGCTTAAATCGGACAGATAGTCAAATGGAGTGATAAATAGAAAACCGGTATCATAATCAATAGTATTTAATTTTTCATTTATTTATCTTGTGAACAGAATATTATGAATAAAAACTGAATATAAAAACGAAAATAAAAAATTATTGATATTTAATGAGCAGGATAAATAGAAGATTTTGAACGAAAATTAACTATAGTTATTTATATAAAAATGAATATCAAAAATGCTTTAGAATTTTACTTTGACATTTAAATATTTTTTTTTGAAATTTCGATTGAATTAAAATTAATTTAATTTTTTGATAAATATTTTGAATATTTTAAAATTTGATACTTTTTTTTTTAAAAATTCTGTTTCTGTTTTTTTTTTGTATTATTTTAAATCCCCTAACCTGCTGCATTCTTTGCTGATCATATCTATCTAATACTCCAGTTACCAATTGCACATCTCCACGTATAGTTATATGTTGATCACGTTCAGCTGCTGCATCCAAAACTCGTAATTTATTTATTGATAGACCAGCTATAACACCAGCAAATGGACGTTCGATTCGATAACGTCCTTGACGACTAAATTTACCACCAACTTGGATATTTGCCATTGTATTAAATACTGTTGATTGATGTCCTATTATAACAAAATTAATAATTAAATTAAATTATCATAAAATTATATAGTTTTTTAATATATACCTTGAGGATGAACATTTTGAACATTATAATCATCTAATTGAAGTGTTGCATTACCACCAGATCTTATAAATCTAACAACATGATAATTATTATCATTGACTTTAGTACCAATTTCACCTAGTGGTAAATCATGTGATCCAATATTATAAACCATAAATATATTTCCTTCAACTATTTCTAATTCCATATAATCTTGCGTTAGAGTACTTTCAATACGTAATAATACTGCATCAGATTTGGTTGTAATAAAACCTAAAGCTATATTATCTTCTTCGGTGTCCGGTTGTCTTCCAACCGGGAATGTATACTGAATTATACCTTTGTTTGGTCCGAATTCATATGCAATTGATTCTGTAAATTAATTATAATATATATTAGTAAATGAATAAATTCCTTCTAAAAGTAATCGATAATGGATATAGCACAAAAGAAGTTGATAGTAGAAATAGATGTAATAATTGTCCTGTAATTAAATTCTATTCGAATTCATAGACAAGAGTAATTTAAAGTAATGGAGTAAGTATTTATGAATACTCCGCCATATTGTTATTGTTATTACTTTAATTTTTTTTTACATAATTATTTTATATTATACTCACCATCATAACATGTTGGTCCCGTATAAGATGTCATATCACATTCACAAACATAAGCATTCCATTGTTGAACACAAACACCACGATTAGCACAAGCATTTTGACTACATTTTGTTGGTCCTTCACAACCAGATACAACTAATGAACTTGGTACTACCGCTTCATTTGTCAATGATGGCGAAATATCACCTAAATCCAATGATGCCAAACAACCTTCAAATCCTGATCTAGATGCTATTGCAGCTGGTAATTTTGAATACATATCTTTGAATACACCACCAATATATAATATTCCAGCTAATTCTAAATGCATATTATTGCCTGGTATTGTTAATATTTCCAATGTATCGTCCACTACTAGTGTATGAGTTTTTGGACCAGGTCGACGAATACTAATTGTATGCCATCGATTATCATTCATATGAATCCGTGATTTATCACGCATTGTTATCGGTCCATCACCCATATCAAAAGTATAATGAATATGACCATTAACTAATTCAATTGATATGAAATCATTTCGCCGGCCACCATTGTATAGAAGCAAGCCATTTGCTTCGACAGTTTTAAAACGGAAATCAATGAATACGGATGAATATGCTTTTAGAATTGGCAAGCCGACATATGAGTGTTTTGAACGGAATGTAGCTTGATGATATGGATTTCCAGGTGGTGAATTTATAAAACGAGCGGTTAGTTTAAATGTAGTTAAGGGTAATGTTGATAATTCAGGTCCAAGATTTTTCGCAATATCAATATATCTGAAATTTGAAATGAAATAACAATGAATTAAACAAATTGTTTATACTTTTTATGGATATTTGAGAATAAATCTATTAATTTTTGGGAAACGATTTTGGTTGTTATAGCATAATTAATTTAAACATAATTATATATTTCAATTAAATTCCATTCCCGCACAAAATTCTAAATTTCATATTTTGAAAAAAAAAAAACAAAAAAACTTTCATGCGGACTAACTCTTGATTTATGGCTTTTGGAATGTTGTTTAATTTCCATCGGGTCTCGAAAAAGGATTGTAAAAATTTGGGAACACAGATTTTCGAAAAGTGATGTTATACAGAACGAATTGTCCGAAAAGTTGTACAGAAAATATTATTAATTTATTGTATATTTACCTATTTCCATTATAAATAAATCCTTGCATTTGTCCAATAAAATGTGGCATTGTTGATGTCATTTGTATTTCTTCTTCAGCATGGAATAGTCCACCCAAATGTATTGATCGAATTTCCATTGTACTGTGTCGTCCCAGTATCGTTTCAGCTGAAGTTAAATTTTTAGATATTTTGTTCGCAAAAAAACAACTAAATTTTTAAATATTTTTTTTAATATTTTATAGAACCGTATTGAATTTTAATTAATTAAAAAAAAAAAAAATCCGATTCTATAATTTTATTATTTAGATTATTATATTAATTAGCAAGCAATTATCAAAAATAATTTATTTTATTTTGTATATTATATATAATAATAATGTATAAATATTTATAAGAAACAACAAATAAATATTAAGTGAAATTTTCAAGGGAAATTATAATATTTATTGATTATATATAAATTTTATATTGATTATTTAATTGGAGAAAAAATTTATTGATTAATTGTTTTTTTTTTTTGACAAAAAAGATAAATTATAATATTAAAAAATAATATAATTTTTCTCTTAAAAATTGGTGCTGTGATGTGGTTATATTCATTGATAAACTAGATTTTTATTTTAAAGAAAATTTTCAAATAAATTTAAATTTTCCTTAATCAGCCTATATGTCTTTTAATTTCTAATGACATAGGTTTTCATATCATTCTAATGTAATTTTAGACCATTGGTTTCTATACGCACTGAATTGAAATTTGCGGCACGAATTGTTAAACTTCAACTTGTACACGCGAATAGTTATAAAGTAAGCTAGTAATTTTTATAGTATTATTAGATTCTTCAATTTAGTAATTTCTTTCAGATTATTATTTTTTTTTTAATTTTGAAAATTTTCTTTAAATAATTTTTCTAGAATTAATTAATTAATTTGCTCTATAACATATTTATAATAATTGCATTTTTATTTATAATATAATAGTTTATTTTTTCTTCAAAAGTGAAATAGTGATTTTTATAATACGGTTTTGTGTAATTGTCCTTTTAAAAAGAAAAAAAATTTAGTAATTGAACTAAAAATTTAAATTATTAAATAAAATAAAATCATATACTATTAATAATAAATAAAAAATAATATAAATTAAAAATAAATTAAAATAAATGAAGAAAAAAAACTACACTAATAACAAAAATATATAAAGAATTTTAGACATTCACATGCAAGTAAAAGCAATTAGTTAATAATTATAATTTAATGAATTTTAAAATATTTGAACAAAATTTTTGTTTTAACGAAAACGAGATAATTGACCACTTCATTTGCTAATCTTTACCATGCATTACTCTTTTGGTAACCACAATCTTAACGAATTTGAATATATCTAGCCAGTAAAAGGGCTACATAAATCGTAAGTTTCATTAACGCAATGAGATGGATCTAAAATAATAATTTGATCCATGCTAGAGTTCATGAGAATATGTTGTGCAAAATGGTGTTAAAGTGCTACTTGGAATCCTGAACAAACTGTATGGGGTTTGTCTGCCAACCAATAACCAAAATTTCAAATTGTATTAATAATTTCGATTATGATTTTTATGGATTTATTAAAGTAAATATCCACCTAAATTGGATGTTATGTTTTACCATCATTATCTGGCAGCGTTGAAGCTTAATGAAAATTTCCGATAAATGTGTCACATACTGTGTTATATTTTATCGACAGGTGGCTCTTTGTAAGTAGATAATGTTCTATTCACTACTATATTATCAATTTGAAATTGAAAATCAATTTTTATTCTCTGCCATAAAAATGATGATATATTTCACAGGGAACAGATTTTAACTCTTTTAATTTAATTGTATCGAGATGATCACATAAACTATTGTTTTCGCTATTGGCGAATTACATGAAAAATGTTCAGGGTTAAGTAAAAAATAATTAATTGAATATATGCTATATGGTCATTGAATACATATCTTTGGAAAATGCCAATTTGATTTGGAAAAAGACTATTTTGATTTGGAAAATGACCAATTTTAATTAGAAAATGACTATTTTGACCTGGAAATGCTGTAATCCTTGAAATTAAACTTTAAATTAATTATAATTTTTTTTAATGTTTTTTTTTTTAAATTTGTTCAAATAAAATAAAATGTAATGAAAATAATAATAAGTTACAAATATAATAAATGTGCCATCTATGCATTTCTAAGAAGTCTTAACATACTTAAATATCATTCACCAAGAATCAATTCTAAAAGGGTTTTAAGCTTAAGTGCAATGAATAAGTCTGTGCAATATTGCTAAAATAATTTCAATTCAATACATTTAAGTTTTTGCTATTTAATAAAGTCATAAATAATTTTTTTTTTTAATTCAAAAATTTGACTTTTACTAAAACATTTAATTAATTTTTTTTTTGTTTGCACAAATATTTAATTGTAAGGCAAACATTAAATTATTATATGATTTTGCAGATGAAAATACTTTGGTTTTTAATTTTTTTTACAAAATGAATTTAACAAGTAAATTATTTATTATATTTAGATTGTATTTATTTTATGCGGCATACAAACTGCGGATGCATTGAATCGTCATATTGAGATAAATAATCATAAATTAATTAAAAAGCACATTCGTGACAATCAAGAAACATTTAAATATTTTATATTATTATCATGCAATTTTCAAATTATTTATATATAAAATTAATATTTTATATATTTATATATAAATATTTGAAAATTATAATTACAACAGAGGGGGAGAGGGAATTTTTCAAAATAAAAATTTATAAAAACTTAAAAATTTTTTTTTTTTTTTGGTGCAATAAAAGTAGCGCCCTGACGCTCGCAATTTTGTATCTTTTTTTTTTCAAATTTATTATTTTTTGTACATAAAATTAATTGTAGTTAAAAAAAATATTTTATTTACCACGTTACCGCGAGATAAATTCAATTATCCGAAATCCTGTTTTCAAATAAACAAAAAAACTGTCTACAAATAATAAATAAATAAATAAAATTAAATAAATAAATAAATATTATTAAAAAAAATTTCGATAGGAAAATGATTTTTTTTTTTTAAAATGAAATATAATTAATTTTCCGGTTGATTTTGGAAAATTTGTTGTTTGCTTACAATTATGGCCAATGAGTTCAATTTGTATTTAAAAATGAAAACTTTTTTTTTAAATTTTGATAATATAAAAAATTGGAAATAAAAACAAAATTATAAATGAAAAATAATAAAAATCAATATAAAAATTTTGTAAAGACATTTTCCAATGGAATTTTTGTCATTTATGGTGCGTTTTATTATTTTAATTTTAGTTTTGTAAATTTCTTCCGAAATCTGTATTGCAATTCCAAATCTGGTTTTTTGGATTATCGGAAATAAAATATAGTTGGAACTAATAATAAACTATTTGTGATGAAGCACGATTTTATTATATTTATAATTCTTGTTTTAAAATCGGTTTTGATGAAATTCAAATCGAAAAATCGTGCAAATAATTTGAATTCATATATACATCCAAAATTGATAATCATTATTCTAAAAATCTGATATTACAAATTCAGTTCAATTTTAGCATAACTTTAGGCGCATACAATACATCTCAAAATTTACAAAACTTTCATAAAAAATTTAATTAATGGATTTTAAATTTTGTTGTAACAAAAAAATGATAATTTAATTTTTTTTACATACATTTTTATAAGATTCAATCAAAAATTTTCAATTCTTGAATTAAAATATAAATAAATATAATATTATTATTAATTTTTTATAAATTAATCAAGTAAAATATTTTATATTTTCACATATATAAGAAGAGATTAATTATTATATTATTTTTAATTTTATAATTTTTATGTAATTTATGATAATAATACAATTAAATATGCATTAATAATAATGAAAATTAAATAAAATAATATTATGTGATGAGTTTTGTGAAGGAAATATTGTATTTAAATAAAATAAAATGAAATAGTATAATTTGAAAGATGAAATATTAAATGAAAGGCAGAGAGGAAAAACACATAAAGCGTAAAAATTTTCCAAAACTTTTTTTTTTTTTTTTTTTGTAATTTCTTTATTAAAAATATACGAAAATCAAAACTGATTTTTGGGATAATAATTTAATTATTTTGAAATAATTTATATTATGAAATTAGATGATTTATAACTAAATTCACTATAAAATGTTAAGCTAAGATGTTACATTTTAATGAGAATGGTGACTACAAAAAATAATAAAAATAACTAAATGGCATTTATAATAATCAAAACATATATAACTTTTGTAGGGATAATATTTTGAATTATATTTAAATTAAATTTAAAATACAATATGCCACCAATGGCAAAGGACCAAAACTGAAATTTATTGTCACGCACTTTTCGATTTAGTGCTCTGCAACGAAACGGAAAAACAGCTCAACTGAAAGTCAACAATGACATTTGTATTACAGCTGTATAAATAAATAATATTAATTGATATAATATATTGTATTGATAAGTCAATGCTTTACAGTTTTTAAATATGACAGTTGGCCAAATATTGCGTTACCGTCGCATTGTAAACGGAAACCTTGTTTAAGGATAATGAAAATAATGTTATTATAGGTCGCTGTAGCTCAAATATATATGTATAACATAAATTATTATAATGTTTTGTATAAAACACCAAGCAGAAGAAGATAACAGTTTTATTTGAAATGTAGCAGGATAGATGGCGCTATAGATGTGTATATCATCCCTGTGTTGCATATAAGAATACCAATAAAATATATATTTATACAGCATAGTAGTTCAGTGTCTGTGAGCTATATTTATATTTATATTTGATATGCTTGCTGTCAACGCAATTTCTTTTCGAAATTATTGTTAACAATTAACAGAAAAAGGGCAACATTTTCCATTGTATGTATATATTAATATTTTTTAAATTATAAAAAAACAACGAATTTTATGTTATTTGTTTAGAATGAACGAAGCATGAAAAATGCAGTTTTTTTTTTAAATATAATAAATAGAAAAAATTTTGAATTTATGTATTTTTCTAATAAAAATAAATATTAACACAATCTCTTAATAATTAAAGCTAATTTATTTCTATTTGGGATAATTAACATTATACGAAAATATTAATAATAAAAAATGGATTCGCTGTTCAAAATCCTCGACAATGAAAATCCTTAAATCCCGGTATAATTTTCAATTAATTAAGTTCAAAATATACAAGTCGATATTTTGAATTTGTCAGAATTTTCACTGTATGGATTTTCAATCAGACCCTAAAAATTAACAAAAAAAAAAAAAAAAATGCTTAGGTTTTTCTTCAATTTATGAAATGTCAATGTGTTTAACAAAATGTAAGAAACAAAAATTTTGTGAATGACATAATTAAAATTAATTAATTTATATTATACAAAACAAAAACTAACAAAAAAAATTGTACACAACATAATAATTTTATTAACAAAAACAAAATATGAAATGTTTTTTTTTTGGTATCCGGCTAATTGACCGAAAACAATTCACCGAATTGTAAATAATTTTTTTTTGTGTAGTTTTCTCAAAATATAATTTAAAAAAAATCATAATTTAATCAGTCACGGAGACTCCGTTTAATATTTGGTCAATTTACATATTTTGTCTATTGTGTATTCCATAAATTTAGTTTCGGTAAAATTTCAATAACAAAATTGGTCAATTCGGCATTCGATCAATTAGCCGCAAATCGTGTTTTTTTTTTTTTTTAGGCAAAGAGGAAATTATTTTATTTTTTTGGTTTTTCATTTTAATATTTATATTACAGGAATCACACGACAATTAGATATTTTGAAAAAATAGTTTATTTAAAATATATATAAATATATAAAAAAAAAAATGAATATTTATAAAAAATGAAAATATATTTTGTAATAAATATTATTAAAAGTATAAAAACTGAAATCATAAAAATATATTCGTAGTATCGTAGTTATAAATTTCATTTCTATCACTGGAAAAAAGAAAATTATGAAAACAAGAAAATTCTATAATATAGATAAATTTTCAAAAAAAAAAAAATTGTGTTTATACGCAAATTTGACACCTAAACAAGTAAAATTACAAACAAAAAAGTTATGAAATTACAATTACAATAATTTAGACGAAATTTAATGATATTTTTTTTGGTTTTTCAAAGTGTAAACCTTAGCTTGATTTACACATTCACCCGACAGTTTTTTTTTAAAGCAATTTACTCTTGTGACAGTTTACACGTTTACAGCCCACTCACACTAATTATTTTTTTCTTACAGTTTGTGCAATGTAATTCTGAAAACTAAGAATATTTTATAAACAAATTTCATAGTGTGAACCAACTTTTCGCCGTACCGGAATTTCATTGAGTCTGATTGAGAATCGGCTGTCACAGCATTTATATTTAAATCACGGATATTTAAATCAAGATTAAGTTTACGTTTAAATCAACAACGAGCAATCGCTAAAAACCTTATTGCTCAGCACGCACCATAATAATTTTTTGCCTTAATGACAACAACATCGACCTCAGAATTTCATCCAAACACCCTGAAATATTGCAATTTTATGACCTGGATTATGAAATTGCAAAATTAATTAACAATTTTAATTGTAATTTCATAAAAGTTTATAAAATAAAATTGTTTAAAAGTTTTGAATTTTGTTTGAGTTTTGTATTTCAGTATTGAAGAAATTTTCTCTTCTGTATAGATTTTCTGTTTAAAAATAAAAAAACCAATAAAATCAAAATCAAAAATTAATTAAAATAAAAAAAAAAAATTTAATTCTGTTTTTATATTAAATTTATATATAAAAGCGAATATTGGAAAAAAAATTTCTCATCTATAGAGTTTCTAGAAATTGTTTATCTTCGAAGATATTAAAGTTAAAAGTATACAAAAAAAAATAAATAAAAATATTAAAATAAAAAAATATAAAATTTTTAAATCAGGAAATCATTTTCGTTTTGTTGGCTTCTTAATTTTTGTATATATATATATTTTTTTTACTTTCTGTCATAGAAAAAGTATAATACCAAATAAAATTTAATATTTAATTTTGAAATATAAAAATCAATCTTTAATTTTTTTTATTATTATTATGTATTTTGTAAATATTTAAAACGACACGTCACGACACGTATTAGGGCAATAAAGTGCTGATGATACATACATAACGTACCCCTGACGGGGGCAGCCCCGTCAACTTGTAACCTCAAATTAGAAGCTCTCCTTGAAAATCTTATAGTATGCCAATTGTTATCGTTAAGGACTGATTGGCCAGCTAAAAGATTCTGTATATAAAAAAAAACGAAATTTTAAATATTATTATATTATTCATATAACAATTATAAATAATTTAAATATATATTTAAATTTTCTTTACCTTTTCACGATCTCCTAGCCTAACACTAGCCCTTATCCGTCCAGCTACTAAAGCAATCTCTAAACGATCTGGTGAATTTGATTCAGCACTTGTTAATAATAATAAACCAACTGGCCGTGCTGTTTTAAATCGCAATACCAATTCTTCAGTTTGTGTTTTTGTACCTTGACCATTACCCAACCAAATTGTCATATGTTGACTACCATTAAATCCTAATGTTGCTAATTCACGGCCACATGTTGGTCCAGTATATAAAGTACCAGAACAATCACATATAGCACGATTCCATCCTTCTGTACATGTGCCACCATTCATACAAGGACTTTGATTTGGTGAACATAAATTTGTTTGTACATGACATGATGGTTTTACGGCTCCTAAATGGTAATTATATTAAAATTGATAAAATAATATTAAAAATTAATTTTATTATTACTATAAGCTTATTATAATTAGTTTAAAAATTTCTAAATTTATAATTCATTTTTTCAATAAAATTTGTTAATAAAACCACCATAGTTTAAATTTAAAATAATATAAATATTATAATTATATACCTGAATCCTGTGATCTAGCATATGCAGCAATATCAACTGGTTTATTACTTAATTGTAAATCTCTTAAGCAACCAACAAATCCTTGGCGTAATGTTGCCGTCCAAATTGCTGATGGCCAATTATTATTTGAATATGGTGGTCCTGTACCACCAATATATAATTGACCATCTAATTCTAACATTGTTGCATCACCGGGTGTCCGAAATTCATTCCAAATACCATCAACACTTACTTTACCATCACGTCCGTTACGACGTAATATTAAATCATGCCAATCACCATCGTCAACACGACGACGTGATGCACGAACTTTAACAGCACCAGATCCTAAATCTAAATGTATATAAATGTGACCATTCAATAATTCAACAGCAAACAAGACCGACTAGAAATATAATTATAAGAAAATATATTAATTAATTCAAAAGCTAAACTCGATATAAATAGTAAAAAGATTCTTTTAAAGTATGATATGAGATGCGATTATAAAATATTTTTGTTTTAAATTAAATATAGTATAATTAATTAATTTACAATTGCAATAATAATAATTATTTTTCAGAAACGTTAGAAATATTTCTACAAATTTAAATTTCATAATTAAAAATCCGGTCGAATAGTAAAATGTAAAATTATTTCGTTAAATGAGTAAACAATATTTTTAATATTTAAATTGATTTCTAAAATTTAATTAACTTACATTTTTAGCTCTTGGTGGACGTGATCCAGTTGTTAATAATATCAAACCATTTGGTTCTTTTGTACGAAATTTAAAACCAATTGAACTTTGTTTGCCAGTCTCCCATGGCGGTAGTACCTGAATTAGAAAATAATTATATTTTGCATTTATAAAAATGATTTTAATTAGGAAATGATATATAAAAAATATAATGGGTCACATCACAGATTTACTTTGTGCAGTAGTTTTATAAATTGTCTTTTGTGTTTATTTAATTTTATTCTTCATTAACTTGCCAAAGCATGTTTTGTATATAAAAAGAAGATTTTAGATTTTACTATTTCATTATTACAAACTACTAAAATAAAACTATTTCAAAGGCCGTGTATTTGAGTTGCAGAAGACTTATTTTTTGTTATATTATTATTTTACATTCCATTAAATTTATTTAGCGACGTGTAACATCAATATTGATAAATATCGACTAATTAAAATTAGTTAAAAAATAATGTGCATTGTATAAAATTTCGGAGTATGAAACACGGTTTTGGTAGATATTTACTGCCAAATAATCATTTGAAAATTACAGTAGACAATCGAATGTGTATCCAGTGTTAAATATCTTGGTTGGTGGTTACATACAAAATATGATTCAGACATGGAAATAAAGTGTAGAAACGGTATGGAAAAAAAATCGTTCCTGAAATTCAAGAATGTTTTATACAATCGTAACATTAATATCAAATTGTGATGTAATGTTTGGTCAGTATATATTTATACGGAGTAGAAACATGGACGGAAAAGATAGCAATAGTAAAACAATTCGAAATTTTGAGATGTGGTGTTATTCTTGAATTGCATCGATAGTGAAAATAACTAATGCTGAAGTGAGTTATTGCAGGTATAATTAAATATCATAAAACCTGCTACTTTGACCCAGATCATGATAGGTCCAAAAAATGAATTATTCGATCTAATTGTAGAGGGCAATATAGAAGGCAAACGTGGCATTGGCAGAAAACAAATGAAATGGTTGAGTAATATTCTAAGTTGGACCGGATTCAGTAAAACAGAAGAATTAGTAAATACAGCAAGTTGTAGAGAAGAGTACGGCAAAATCATCGCAAATATTCAGTAAACTTGTTATGTTATCGTCAACATTTAAAAGTAGATAGGCAGTCAAAGAAGAAGAATCATTTGAAAAAGTTAACTATTGACAGACAGATAGACAAAGCGTTAAGAAGATGGTTTTTTTTATGTTTCACAAAAAAGTGTATACATATAATTCTCAACATATATCTATGGTTTTTGGTATATGTATACATATATCGATAATATATATTAATTCAAACTCTTTATAATAAAAATTCTTAGTCACATTTTATCATAATATAATTACTAATGTTTACACACATATTCAAATAATCATAAAATGATTACAGATAACGAGTTTCTATGATCCTTAAATTCTAAAATAGTCTTTGCAAAATGCAAATTAGTTTTAGAGCTAATCTTTTTTTTTTGTATAAAACTAATGACCTTATTTTTTTGAATTTTTGCAATTTCATCAGTTAATTAAGAGTTTCATTATAAATACAAAGATTTTTGTTATCGTAATTTTATAATTTTTTTGTCTATGATATGATCAAAATGAATCCTAGTATTTCTAATTTCTTGTAATATTAAAGGCCGTATGACAGTGGATTAAAAAAATCCAAAAAAAATCCAAAAAATATCTATTTGTGCGACTAAAACAGAAATATAATTTCAATGATAGACAACTATAGTATCGTATTAATTTTGTCAAATATATTATTTTTTTTTATTCTGTCAAATATATTTTTTATTTTTTTTATTTTGAAATAAATTATTGATTGAAAATTTAAATTTTTATATAATATGGCGGCAAAAAATATATGCAACCATATAAAAAAACAATTTTTTAATTGAAAATATTTAAATAATTAGTAGCCGCAATTAAAACTGTCATTTTTATTTTTATATTTTCACAACACAGCAACCAAAAAAATAAATAAAATCTAAAAATTGCTCGATTTGTCAAAAAAAATCTAAAAATTTTTGGATTTTTTTGGACAGAAATGGTTTTGTTGCTGCTACACAGCAGCAAATCATTAGCGACATAGATATTTTTCTGACAGAAATGGTTTTGTTGCTGCTACACAGCAGCAAATCATTAGCGACATAGATATTTTTCTGACAGAAATGGTTTTGTTGCTGCTACACAGCGGCAAATCATTAGCGACATAGAAATTTTTCGGTTTTTTTTTGGATTTTTTTTTGACAGAAATGGTTTGTTTACAATATAGCTTGTTACTCGCACTCATATATTTTGTAATATACGAAATTTTACCTCTCGCTCTAAATGGATATTTTCTGAAAAATATCAAATTTACAATACAATGTCATACCGGCATAAGCAAATCGATTATTGCTTTATCCTATTCAAGTTTTCTAATAGCTTTGTGCATGATGTTGAATAGATGCTACAACAATAGAGTGATTTGCCTGGTAATCATATAAAGGAAAAAGGATTTTAATAATTTTGATGTAAAATTTATATAATTTTGTTAAATAAATCTAAAATAACCTGAAATTGTTCTTTTAGTATTTCTATATAGTTATGAAAAGCCGTATTTAAGAGGTCTTCTTATAATGAAATTTTTTAAAATTTAAAATAGTAATAATTGAGTTAAAATAATATACGATACGAAAGTATTTTTTCGTTTTTGAATTAATTATATTAATTAATTAATTAATAATTCTTAGAATTGAAAATAATTTTTGAATATAGAAAACTGTGATAATTAAGAATTGAAGTTATAGTCGTTTCTTAATCAACTGTTCGTTAACTAATTGATATAAACCTTAATTCGATCCTTTCAAGTTACTTCCAACCCTGCGTTACTTCCAACGCTATTTTAAGGGTAGGTAGAAACTAGTTTTGCAATTTGTTGTCCTTATAGTGATTCCAAGCTGGATGTTATTTGGATAATTTCAAATAAAGCAGCATTTATTTAATAGATTTTGTCGTTAGCTGTTATCTATAATATAACAAAAACGAGTTATAGTTTAGGTTTTGATAAATGGTGAAGGTGAAAGGTAAAGGTGTACATAAAATATGGCGTTTTAATCTAATTTCATATACACATCCTGCTCAGTTTAACAGGAAGAACTTTTATAGTTTAGATTTTTGTTAAAAGGAAAATAATGTTTTAGTATCTGAAAATAAAGATTTATAATTATAATTAATAAAATTGGTATTATAATATGGAAAAAGAATTAAAAGTTAATTTTAAATCGGATTTAATTAAAAATTAAATAAATAAATAAAATTTAAAAATATTTTTTTTATTGCTGCAATAATTTTGCAATAATGATTTGTTCTATACTTGAAGTACATTCAAATAAAATTACGAGAGTTCAATTTGTTGCAAAAGTGAAAAGGTTATAAATAAAACTTTTATTTTACACAAGTAATCTGGGTCAATGTTTGAAAACAAAAAATATTGACAGGTTTACATTGACGGTAAAATTATATATAAATTTGTAATTTACTCATTTATTATGTATTTATATTTTAATTAAACTTACCACTTTATAACCCAATTTCAATAGATTCAATATTTAATTTAGTATTAAACTATAGAAATCTGGTTAATAATCAATTGGAATACTTGATAGGAAAATAATTTAAAGTGGTTCGCGATAGTTCGAAAATATGGAATAAAAAAGTAAAGTTTATCTAAAAATGATGTTTTATTTAAAATTATCTATATATATAATATACACATTTGTAATCAAGGACAAAAATGTTTAGTTCCTCTAATTAACTCTCTTAAATTTAGGTGATCAACCACAGGGTTGTGAGATGGAAATTAATATTTTAAGGTAATTTATTTCCATCTGTCTTTCTTCGAAAATCTTGTTTTGGGCATAAAAAGGGAATATTTATGGTTATTTTGAAAGATTTTTAAAGTATAATATAAATTACAAGTTTGATAATAACAATCCGCCGGTCCGCGAGCACTTCATTATTACGGTTTTGATATCTGAATGCAAAACTCGAAGAAATAATAATTATTAGACTTAATTCAATAATCAATTTAATTAATGGATTTACTTGTAGTTACCAGTAGTAACAGACAACCTAGATTTTTCAAAAAATGTTATTAAATTACAGTACTTTTATTTACGAACTTTTATCCCCGTTTACATCTTCATTTAATGATTTTATTATAGTTAGTTAAATATTGAAATTTATTTTATTTATTTCAAAAATTAGTTTAATTAAAATATAATCTGTTTCTGTTTAAGATTGTAAATTCTTTCTAGCAAGAAAAATATATAAAATCAATAAAATTATTTAATAGTTCATAGTAAAATATAATCAAAAACCATTTTTTATAACACAAAAAAAAAATGCTTACATAAAAAAGTTTTCTTTTTCTTTATAGTAAAGAATTTTTTTTTTTTTTTATTTAAAGATATCCTTAAGGAAAATAACTTGAGACGAAAATTTTATATTAAACTGTTAACGCTTTATTTTGTTCAATACGATTTAAGCAGTGGCGTAACTACTTTGAGATTTACATGCTTAGTGGCTTGACTATTATATTACGCTACCAACAGTATAGAAAATATATAATTAAATTTACGAAAACATATCTTATTATGTATATATGTAATGTTCTGCGATCGTAATCTGTAAATTTCAAGTGATGACTGTCCTTGTCATTCTCTAACTAATAAAATTTCGACAAATAATGGTTAGCTTAGCTAGATGGGTGCAAATAAGGGTGTAAAAATTGTAATAACGCCACTGGTTTTAAACCCAATTTTTTTTTATTTATAATGTAAAAAACCGTATAAATATTTTTTGAAAATTGTCCCCTTAGGGATCAATTTTTTATATATTATCCTGTAAAAAACTTCTAACGATACTCGTTAAAAGTTAAAAGGAATTCTATGAAAAGTCAAAGTACTTTTTATATTTTACCCACTGTCTTTTTTGATAGTTATTTTTGGTTATAAATACAATTATTCTCAATTGTTAAACTTACCAAATGTGAATCTCTTGTTGTAAAAGTGACTGGATCTTGTGGATCACCAATAGGGCATTGATATTCAACACGTCCTGCTATTTGTATTAGCTTAGAACCGCTACGAGCTAGGTCAATGAGATTTAAACGTAATGTATCTGCAGAGAATTCCACCTTGTAATGGTTTAATACAAAAAGAAATTATTTAAATGTAATGAAAATTATAAACAATAAAATTAATACTAATATTTAGTTTAAAATATTTAAGTTTTTAGTTGATTCAATTATTACACAGAAACAAGTAAATTTATTTATTTTTACCTTTCTTAAACATCCAACAAAATTATTATGTACACGAGCACCTAACAATGCTCGTGGATTAACAGCACCACCAACATAAACACGTGAAGATGATAGCATCGTAAATTTACCAGCAATATGAGAATGATCGGTATAAACATCGTCTACAACAGTTACCAGCTATAAACAAAAATGATAAAATATAAAATTATATTAAATTTAATGCAGATTAATAAATATTAGCTATAAAAGCTAACAAAATTTATGTAGTAGGCATTAAGTAGTTAGGCATTTGCAAAAAACTACAATATTATGTCAATTATAAAAAAAATTATAAAAAGTTATAGTTTTTTAAATCTTTTTCTTGATCGAAAATAAATGTCTAATTGTTTGATACCATCAGTAAAATATCATTAAAATAATTAGTTACCAAATTGAATCGGAGGGACGTAGTCGTTGAAACGGTTGTCGTGTGTAGGCATGATCGAATGCATGTTTGAATTAATTATTCAAAATTATTATATTATTTGAAATATGTCGGATTTTATTTACTATAAATAATAGCACCAGCTAAACTTTCTATGAATTGATTTTTTTAATTGATCTTAAAACTTAATGGATTTCATGGAAAAATAACAATATTTTTAACTTCAATATTTTATTAAAATAGATTTTGAACGTCAGAGAAACGTAAAATAATATTGTCACAATTTTGTTCAACTATCTTATTAAAGTGAACATAATGAAATTCTCAGATAGTGTACACACAAAAGATTTCGTAGGTCATAAATTGTCGACAGATTGAATAATTTGTTTTAAGGATAATCCCATCCTATTTACGTAAAATCATATAATGTATAACTATTTGTCAGTCAAAGCAAATTCTTTATTTAAATTTAAAATATATTCTTTAAATAGCATTTATCAACTAAATTTGACATTAAATTTTATTAATTAATTATATAATAATTTATCATATAACCCACTTCATAAAAAAAAAAAATTAAAATTAATTTTGATTATAATTTACTTATATTTCATAAAGGAAAATAATTTCGTCATTTGAAATATTTGAAATATTTTTACTTTCAAATTGTTTACTGAAAATGTTATGATATTTTTTTAAAAAAAAATATTAATTGCATTCTTCTTCTCTCTATATTATATTTTAGATTTAGATATGGTATTTCATCATTTTCAGTTATTGGTATCTTTATGTAAAAAAAAAAATTATATTTATGAAAACTTACCCGACAAAAACTCGTAATTGATGATATCTAAGATATGATGAAAGACAATCAAAAAATATATTAATTTTAATATTTATTTTAAAAAATTTGTGTTAAAATTATCCTTACTTCTTGTATCCTTCGATGTACAGTTACTTTATGCCACTGGTGATCATCAAAACGTACTTTGGATGGTTTGATATGCATTTCCTGTTTTCCATTAGCTAAACCCATTGTTAATGATACTCCACCATCTCGTAAAGCTAAATTAAGGTAATCAGTTCCATGTCCTGCAAAAAAAAAAATTATAATTAAGTATAATTATTGTTTAAGGAAATCTTTAAATTTATTTGAATCTATAGATTTGTAATAAAGAATAGAATTCCTAATTTAGTAAGTCGAAATACAAATTTAGTATATTAAAAAAGGTCTTGTAAGAAGCTTTGCCCAAGGACCAAGTGAATGCTCTACCCAGCGCTGGTGATTAAAAATAATGGTATTACAAAGTAGAAGTCGTTACTTTCGTTACTTTTCAGTATTTTTCCATGTGTTTAGCTTTAAATATCGAGTACCGAAAGGATATTATTTGACCTATTTTGGAATATATCCTTTCACTATGTATGAAATCATGTAAATTTTACTTAAAGAGTAAGAACGCAAAATGAACAGAATTGAAAATCGTTACTTTTTAAAATCGGTCTAGTCCAGCTCTATCATAAAGAGATACATGAAGAAGAAAAATTGACGAGTTCGCGGCCTTATAGATAATTTTTTTTTTTTTATTAAGATAGATTTAACTTTGTAGTATTTTAATTAATTTTATAAAAATATTCAATATAAGTTGAAAATGGGAAAAATATTTGTCTCTACTACGCTAGAGATAGAGCCAGTGTGGTCGCAAAAAACCACACTAGAAATTTTCAATTATAAAATAAATATCTTCGGTAGTAGATATAATAATATAAAACTTATATAATACAAAAAACCGATACTAAAAGTAGTACTAAATATTCATTTTCACTTCTCCGAACTCTTTGATATTTAAAATTGTATAGATCCTTTCTTAAGCCTTAAAATATTTATATAAAACTCAAATTTATTTTACTAAAATTGCAATTTTTTAAGTTTTACAAATATATAATATAAATCCTTTTTTTCAATAAAAAAGAAAATTTAATTTAAAAGTTTTATATTAAAGTTTTCCAACAAAAATGAAATCAAAAATTGTGAAAATTCAAATTTACCGAAAGTCATGTAAAGTGTTTGCCAAATAAAAATTTATTCGCTTTAGCAAGCAAAAAGTTATTTTATTTGAATAAAATTGTAGATTTTCAATTTTCAAAGAATAATAATATATATTTTTTTTTTCAATTTATACTTTTTATTAAAATACAGGGTGTCGTAGTACATGTAAACTTTTACAGCATTTCTTTCTGAGTTCAAATTTCCAAGATATATATTATGACAATTCACAACCTACTGTCAAAATGTTTATTTACTTAATAGCTGCTAAAACAATATGAATTTGAATTCAGAATACTTGATAATGGTACTACTGAACTTACTAAGCTTAAATCATACGAAACGAGCATTATTTCGTATACAGCTAATGTTTCGTGATCTATAATTAGTTTCTATAAAATTTTAGGTCTAAGTTCAGTTGGTCCTTATGAAAATTACCGAATAATATAAAAAATATACACATGAAATGCCCTGTATATACATATATAAACCGTAAAGAACACAAACACAATCTTAAAAACAGTGTAAGGGAATTTATACCAATGAAGCATTTCAGTTTTCCTTATAAGTTTATACATTTTCTAATTTCTATAAATATACGAAAATTACTTTCAAATTTGAAAATAAATTTTATACTTTCAAATCATATATAAATTTTCCTTTCTTATATAATTTATTATTATATTTATATATATTATTTTAATTTACACACACTACTTTAAATTAAAATAATAAATAGTAATAAAAAAAACTACTGTCCATTTTAAATAGGTAATTTTAAAAGAGATCTAAGAATTTATAGACATTTAAATTTACGAAAATGCATTTTTTTAACCAACATAAAAATTAAATAATTTAAAAAGCTATAATAAAATCCAATAATGAAATAAATTTTTTGAGTGTTGAAAGAAATAAAATCGTTAATCTAATTCTACCATTTAAGACTGTGAAGTGAAAATCCAACGATTGTTCATCTAGTTCTAGTTGAAAATTTTCCTTTTTAATTGCTATGCACTAAGGAGAAAGCATAAAAAAAATTCTTTTACATTTGCAATTATTAATTTGTAGGTAGGTTAGCAACGAAGAGGAAGATGAACTTGCCAGAAGAGAAGCAAACCTCGAGTAGAAACTCTTTGAATAACTTCTAATGCCATTGCAAACGTTAAAAAAATACTGGATAACAAGACTCTATAGAACAGTAAAAAAAATAGTGATATCTACAACGAGAGGAAATTGCCGATCAAGCAGTGTCCAGTAAGGATGTTCTCTACATTAAAAGTGCGATAGGATAATCAGTATCCTATCGCACTTTTAATGTAGAGAACATCCTTACTGGACACTGCTTGATCGGCAAGCATGCTTTTAAGCTTCCTATGCCACTGACTGGCAGGTGCTAGAATTAGAGGCCTCATTTGAGATTGTATTTCAGTAATAGAAAACTCCTCAAGTTTGGTGCAATTACGAAATTCTTCAACTAGTTAGAAAGCACCTAAAGTTATCCATAAAAGTGATACCACAATGGACCCAGTATGATCTATCTTAGTCTTTGATGCTAATATAACCTCACCTAACCTAGTGCATTCAATTGAAAAATATATGATGCAACTGTCAGCATATTTAAAAAATTCCATAAATATTAAACTGATGCAAAGTAGTTTTGGCTGCTCGTACTTCTTTATTTCTTGAAAATTTATATTTATCATAATTCGTATTTTTGTACATAATAATGTTAAAGTGAAAATTAAAAATGAGGTTTTTTAATGTTTAATGAAACAAAAAAAAATATATATTATAAAATAGGTTTTTTGTTTAAAGTTTTTGCGGTTGCTTTGGTTAAAGCGGAGGACATTGTTTATGTTTTTCTTATTATCCTTTTTATGTTCGTACAACAAAAAAAAAAAAAAAATTAAAATTTTTGTGTTTTTTATGTAGATATTAAATATTTTATATAAATTTCTGTAATTTTTTTTTATTATTATTTTAAAAATAAAAGCTTTTGAGTGTAAAGTTTCTGTATTACTATTTAGACAATTTAAGTATCAGTGTTTCACAACCGATAAATTGCTGGCGGTCCTTGAAACATAAAAAAATATAAATTTATTTAGTATCAGTTTCTTGATAATAAATTTAGGAATCATATTGAGTAAATTTAATTTTTATCATGTTAGTATATTCTGATGAACAAGAATGGCTTCTGAAATTTAGATTTTGTAAGAATACATCTGAGGATACACTAAATCTGCATATCAAATCAAATATGGTTTTAATAATTAGCAACCATTTATTTGTTTGAACGAAAGGCGACCTTCTGTCTCTACAATGTCCTTATTATAAAATCAAATATAAGAAACAGTTTTCTCAAGTTGATATTAAAATAAAGATTTAAATATTAATTTTTATTTTAAATTCACTTTACATTCTTTCTCGGGCCTTGAGTTTTTTGGTGAGTGAAAATTTCAAAAGGTCTGTTTAGCGAAGGATGAAAGATAACTTGAAAAATTCTATTTATGTAATATTTTTTTTTTAGTTATTTATGTATATATAAATAAAAACTCATATCCTTTTAATGCATTTTCTTTCAAATACAAAATCAATTGTCATTTCAATTAGTTTCCATGGAGTGGTTTTTAATTATTATGACAAAATATATAGTTTCAAAACGTTTTCATTTTTGTATTTTAATTTTATATGTATATAAATGTAATATAAAAAAAAATACATATTTGTTGATATAATAAAAGTACGTTTTGTAAATCAAATTATTTGAGAGTGTTGTACCATTCATTTCAGAACTGTCAACCTATATGCAAGTGGTAGTCGCTAACTTAATAATTTAAGTTTTAATATTTAGTATTTTCTTAATAATAATACATATATTTATTTTAACTGCTTGTATATTAATAAGTTGGGTCTAACTCTAATTACTAACATTTGTTTGATTTTGATAATGGAAACATCAGAGCCTAATCCACTGTAGATAGTAACATGTAAAGAAAACGCAAGAATCCAAGCTTAAACCTTAAATATATTATATATTTTTTTATTGAATTTTTGCCTGTTTTTAGACCGACCAAAAACATAATCCTTTAAGCTTGTTTCTTAAGTCGCCATTTCCTTGGCAACTTTATATCTAAGATTGAATATATAATATCAATATTATTATTGATTTATAAACTCGATTATTAAATAATATTTTTGCTTTGGCCTATTTGAGTTTACAAATATGCAGTAAATCTCAGAATTTTGGACAAAAACTGAACCTTACAAACTAAAATTGTGAATGTTTTAAATATCTGTACATACAAAACTTACACAAAGCTGGTATAAAGAAGTATGCCAACTAGCTATAATGGTTAAATGTAATCAGAATATACGACTGGACAAAAACAGAATATTTCAAATATGCCTACAAATACTTAAAGGAAAGGAAATTATTGTCATACAGAGAGTCCCTGAAATTGATATATAATTAAGAACTAGAGCACGTGGAGGCTTAGAGAAGTGTAACAAAAAACTAAGAAAGTCTTACTTACAAAGTAGACATGAATATGCTCAAAAAATAGTGTTTGTAGAATTGCCAAATAAAAGTCATTATACTCTCTAGAAGTGTAAATAAAATTTATTGGAAAATTGTGTACAGTATTTCTAACCTGAATTACCCAGTAAAATTACATTTTTTTTCCTTGTAATTACATTATATTAAAATGGAAATTATTTCTAACACTTTATCATGGTGACATTTGTAAATTTGTCTTTTGGTAATGCAACTAAGTTTTGACTACAAGGTCATACATAAATTATATTAAAACCATTATATTTATTTCCTTTTTTGGTTTTGCTTAAACTTTTTTCAAGATTAAGTCTTTTTATTTTTAAACTGAAAACTTTTTACTTATATATAAATAAAATAAAAGTGCAACTGATTTTTTCATATCGGTATAAAAATTCGTACATAAATAATATTAGATTTTCTAGGACAAATATTGAAAAAAACAAAAAAAAAAAATTTATAGAACGGAAGTGGAGTAAAAAAAAAACTAATCCTTAAAGCAAATTATGTATCCTTAAATGAAAATGGGTGAACCCACAAAAATTTCTAAATTGAAATTTGTAATGTGGTTGGGATTTTGTTTATCCTGTGGTTTCAACTGGAAATATTTTACAATGTTATGTGGATAAATTTCCTTATTTTGGAAAAAAAATGAAGAAAATTTGTTGGTTTTTCTTTTTGTTAAAACAATGAAATTTTTTTTTTTGTAAATTTTTGAATGTAAATCACGATTTTATTTCTTAATATATTATGATCACCCCAGATTTTATACATTGAAGAAAGTTTATTGTATTTTTGTGGTTTGAATATATATTTTATGTTAAAAAATTTATTTGTCCTTGAAAATATAATTCATGATTATTCATTGGAATTGATTGCCACAAAGAAATCAATCGTATAAATATAAATAAGAAAAATAAAAATTGATTCTGATAAATGATTTTTATAATATATCAGTTTAAATTTAATTTTTTTTTTAAATTAAACAATATCTAATCCTCATTAATTTTGTACATAAAGTCTATTTTCATGTTACCAAGAAAATGGGGACCTTAAAAAGAGACTGATTTGTTTGGATCAGCGAAAACAAGCATAAGAAGAAATATTGTAATTATGTGTATGTTAAAAGGAAACATAAAAGAAAAAAAGTATCTTTTATTTTTATTTTTGATTTCTTGTATTTTACCACGGGCTAAATAATAATTTATCCGGAATGGATTAAGCTCTGATGTGTCCGTCACCGAAAACAAACAAATGTTAATAGATTAGACATTAACTGTTTAATACAAGCAGTTAAATAAATACATAATTATTAGAGTAACAAAATATTAAAGCTGGAATTAACAGGGTACCTGGAATACTACAGTATAAATTATTAGATTATAAAAGGATTTAATAGCAAACTCCTTAACAATGTGGTGGTAGTGAAAAAGAGTGTTTTAGTTGATTTTTTGAAAATCCATTATATTAATACTTTGGAATCTGACTGTCGGTTATAAACTCTTTCAAATCGTAAATATCTATCTAAATTACTCGTAAATGGGGATAAATTATTAAGCTTGACGGATTCGGTATCAAAATTTGATTAAAATATGTTTTATTCTGCCTTTTCCAGAATATGTTCTGATAGATTATTTTCAGTTTGAGACAAAAATAGAATTATTAAAAATAACTTTTTACAATATACTTTTTTTATATTCAATATTCTATTTTTTTCAAAGTGATATTCTTTGTTTAGATCATTTTAAAACGAACAACTTCGTCATCTAATCCAAGAAATGTTGGTGGAGTAAAACTTTAGTTAGTTTCGAAAGTTCCCAATCTACAATGTCTAATATTTAGTTACTAGATCTTACTTCAAATATTTACGTTATTATTAAGAGTTCGAAAACATGTTATTGATAACATAATTTTGACTCCAATACAAAATGTGGTATAGGTGACGAGTTCCGATCAACATGACCATGATCCCAATTACCGCGTTACTACTTGTTCTACCTGGTTAGTTAGGTGATAATTTTAGATCTATCTCGTAGCGTTCATGTATAACTACCTCCTAGAGTATCCCTTCTGCCGCTGGCTAGCGCAAGGCCAATCACAGGTGAAGTTTGTTTCTTTTATATACAACATAGTCATAGATAATTAGGCGGCATACTAATTATCAAATATCCAAACCTTGCGAAAAATTGGTCGATAATATAATTAACAAACCATTCCTAAATAAAAAATAATTTTTCTTTAGAAATCTGTATAATTATAATCATTATGTCGCGTTTTATAACTATATAATTATTTTCATTGAGCGAAATTTTATCAAAGCCAGAAAACTTAATAGCCTAATGCAAAATGAATTTTGTTCTTAATATTAAACGTTATATTTGTGAAAAATATCTATTAAATTTATATAATTATGATTTTTAAGTATTTAATATTAAATTTTTGAAAGAGAAGGAAGTTTTCTAGTGAATAATTTTGTAGAATTTTTTTTTTTTTTTTGTAAATATTAATAAATATTTTTACCTGTATAAAATAATAATCCATTTGGTTGTCTTGTTCGAAAATATAATGTTATAGCATCTTGTGCACTAACAATTGGCTCAGCTCCAGTTTGACCTAAATCATATGATAAAAATTCGGTACCACGAAATGTTGCCTCAGATGGTGCTTTATCTATAATTATTAAAAAAACAAAAATATATTTTATATATAAAAATTATTGATATCATATTTGTTAATGTGATATGGCAAATGGAAATTATGATATATTATCACAAAAAACAATTTTATTAAATTCACCAAAAAGAAAACTTTTAAATTTTTTTTAAGAAATAACAATTTTATTAAAATATTTATCAGAATTTTTAATTGTGTGTACATTCCACGTACTTTCTATATTTTGTATAATTTTACTGACCCAATAAATTTGATATGAAAATCTATTTTTGCTTGAATAGTTTTCATTTATTTCACAAAATATGTACAGTCTCACATTACACAAAAATAATATTTGAAAAGATTTAATGTCCTTTTATGGTTGCTATAATATAAACTGTTGTTATACATACATATATATATATATATATATATATATATATATATATATATATATATATATATATATATATATATATAAATTTGGTATTTATATAGTATTATAAAATACCATTAAAGAGATATTTCTAATGGAATTTAAATCTTTCATTTTGTACAATCCATAAAAGTTTTAGATCTATAATACTATGGGCTTTATCGTTATTATTTCATTGAAATAATGATGTCCTTATAAATGTTTTATTTGAAAAATTAACACAAAAAATTTTTACAAAATGAACTTTAAAAATATAATAAATTTTCACATTTTAGACATATTAATGAGTTAATAACAAAATTGTAGGAGAGAACAAGAATTTTCATGGAATAAAATATTGGTTTAACAGATTTTGGGTAAATTTGGTGATAATTATGTCAAAAGAGATTGAATTTTATTATAGTGAATTAAAATATTGTTAATTGGTGACAGAATTTATGATGGTTCATTAATGAGAATTGATGTTGAATATTTTAATTATTTAAAAAAAGGTTAAAATGAATGAGCTCATTCAAATGAATAGAAAGAAAACCAGAACAATGATAAGCTTCTTTACAGATCACTGTAATCTTAAAACGTACCAGATGTGTAGGTTCTGTCAACACGAGGACAAATCGCAGAAACATATGTATAATATGTGGTTGTGAAGCGTTTATGCATAGATGACTTCGAAACAGCGGAGCCTATTTTTTCGAGACTTCGGAAACATAGCAGGGGCCACTAAATTAGAGGTATACTATATTTCATTAACAGTATGAGCTTCGTCCGTAACCAATAATTAGAAGGCATATCACAATACCCCAAATGGTGGCCCACTCTTACTATTAAACCTAGTCTGATATTATAGAAACCTAAACCTAGTTTGTTACCAGTTTCATATTCACTGTATCTATTTAAGAGAGTAGTATGGAGCAGTGCTTGATAATATTAAAAATAATGAATTTTATACAGTATATAATAAAAACTAATAAAAATAAAGCGCAGGGGAAAATGATGGCGCAAATTAGTAATTTACGACCTACAAAAATAAATGCGAAATAAATCTGTATTAAAAATGGCTTTGACTACAGAATATCACAAACATGCAAACATTTTAATATAAAAGTATAGACGTAGTTAGGCAGAAAAATACTACGAAGTATTTTTTTTTGATAACAAATATGTGGGCAAATATCCAAAAACTAATATAGAATCTCTGATTATGGTAGACTATATTTGATTAGAACGAGTTCAATATTCTCATATAGTCTTTGCGATTCTTCCCTAAAAAGGAATTTTTTTTTTAAAATTTTTTTGTGTAAATGTGCCAAGTATCCTGCATATTAATTTTACCATGTGGGGTTTAATATTATACCAGGTAAAATTCTTATCATATTTCATATTATTAAACTTTCTTTTATCTTCTTGAAATTTTCATATATACTTGTTTTTTTTACATTATAGTTAAAAGATGAGAAAATCAAGAATTTATGATTAAAAAATTTCGGTTAATGGTTTTTAATATAATTTATAATAATGTATTTCCATCATCATCAACATATAATATTAAAAAAGGTTTACTGATAAGCAATGATATTTTTTAAAAAAAATAACAATTTTCTTAAAAATTTTCCTAAAGATTTTGGTACAAAATTTATAATGATGTGTTTTAGATTTAAAATTTTCTGATTATGATTTTTATTTTAGGTAGTGTTTTATGTTTATATTTCTATGAGTTAATATATCATTTTATGAGATAGGTAAATAAAACATATGTTTTGCAATGAAACATTAATAATTTTGGGTTAAATAATGTATAAAAATATGGCAAAATTATAAAAAATGCGAAAAATTATTTTTTATATAAACTTTTGCGCAGTTTTTTATATTCGTTAAGATTTAGATTATTATTATTCAAATAAAATCTGTAAGGAAATCCGAGTTTTTGTAACGAAAATCGGGTGTGCTACTTATTTAGCTAACTTAATTGAAATGAATATACGCTGACATATTAGTGAAAAATGGTTCCAGTTTAAATTTGTCGGGGCAATACATAAATTATTTAATTCCATGAATTTTCCTATATATCTTCGTGCCACTAAATATGATATTCATTTGTAATACTCCTAAATATGTTCATTGCATATACTTTTATTGATTGATCATGGGTTCATGCTCTATGGCTATGGTATATTACATAGTATTGTAGTAAAATTACCAAGGAATTTTCAAATACATTTCAAATTCACCCTGTATACATTCACGTAATTTGATATAAATTTCTTTTTTTTTTGTTATAATTATTAAATATAAAATCATAATAAAAAAGGAGGTTTAATTTTTCATTAAAAAAAATCTTTTTTTTTTGTATAGATAATATCCTGCGGTGCATAAAAATATAAATTACTGACTGTTCATGGATTATAACTAATATTGAGCTTTTTAGTTCATAGTAAAAAAAAAACAGGTTTACAAATCATTTTTTAATTGCCATCATTCGAAGGGAGCAGGAAATGTTTTTTTTACCTTTGTGCAGCAATTTTTTTTAGCAAAATTAAAAATAAAATAGATTTTTGTATAATTTTTTATTGCATTTTCTATTAAATGGAACAATTCAGTTTTAAAGTTTCTAAATTAGTTGTTACGCCCTACTTTCCCATGGAAATGGATATTTTAGATAAAATTATATGTAAAAAAAAATAGAATTAATATTTAAAATAATGCTTTAGCTGGATACTAAGTATTCTAATATAGGACTTCAGATAAAAAGTTTGTTCGTATAGTGTATTTATTCGTCTATACAAATTTAAAATTCAACTGTGTCATTATCATTATTGATAATTTAAATAATTTTAATTTTCTCTATTATTACGTAATTTTTACTGTCAAATCCTACTAAATTTATTTATTACATACTAATATTATTTTTATTATATGTCGAGGATACTATTTAAGAAGTAGAAGATTCAATAATCTATTCATAGGTTTAAACTCAAACTTCCCAATGGTCGTTCTATGAAATTTTAAATTAAATGGGCATCCTAAATCTTTAATTTCAATCTTATATAAAAAATACGATGAATAAATATTTAAATTAATAATTTCATTTAACAAAAACTACTTCCACTATTTCCCGTCATTTTCCAAAGTGTGTATATTAATGAGTTTTAACCTGTTTATATATGGAGGAAATATGAAAGCGTTATTCCAATGGAATTGGCAAAATGTAGATCTAATAAAATTTATTTGGAATGGTTCTACCATTATAATATGTATGGATTGCAAACTTGAGTGTCATTCTTCAAGCAAGGGCCAGATAAGATAGATATATATAGATCAGAAAATCATATTAATTATTGTTAATTAATGAGATAACATCAATTATTAAAATTATAAATTAAAAATGGACCGCTAAATATGATAGTTACTTTGGAATACCCCGAAATTGGCTTCAAATGATAAAGTTATTTTCCATTATATAAATTATTAGAAATGTTCATGTTCCTCTTTATAATAACCAAATTTATGGTGGGGTTGTAACAATAATATTAACCGAATAATTATATTTTATTGAAATTTTTGAATATTCTAATTATATTTTTTTTTGTATTTCTAAATTTTGTATAATTTCAAAATTATGTCCTTTCTTATATTATATTTGTATGTATGTATAATATTTTCTTCGCATTCGCACCTTCAAGAAATATATTTAATAAATGTCCCTTAAATTTCTGATATATAGCAGGTTGTCTAAATGCTTCGAGATAATAATTTATAAAGTTTTACGTATTGTACACATATAAAGTAATAATTTATAATATACGCTAGAGAGAGTATGATTTTATATATTATGTTCATTGTTAAACATAGGAAGAAAGTGTATTATAAATAATTTTATTTGAGTTATGAAAAGGCTCAAAACTTTAGTGGTTTCTCATAATTTAATAAAATAGCACAGTACAAATTTATATTTATGAAAGTATTCCACAATATATTATACATATATGTATTTGTAATCACATTTATCAGTCGTTCTCAAACTTTTAAGAACACGACACCCTAATATTATTTATGATAAATTCGAGGCCCCCTTCCCAATATATTTTTCGCAGCTATAAAAGTTCTTTTTATGAATTTTCCATAAAATACAGGAACAATCGATATTTCTTCAAGTGATGCCATATGATGAAACATTTCACATATTTTTAGGCGTATTTATATTTAATCATATTCAATATATTTGTGGAATTATGTGATAGTAGCTTAAGTAATTTTAAAAAATGATGTATAACCTAACTCAAATTTATATATGTATTTTTTTATTTAAATAATAAAAAACCATTAGTAAGGAATAATAATGAATTTAATGTAAAGTAAAGTTGTTGAATTTGTTCTACAGAGTACCCAGTTGAGCACCACTGATATATTGTTATAAAGAATCGATTCTTAAGCAAAAAGAATATAAATTTTACCCACAGTATTCATTTTAATATTCTTGTTGTTCGTATTTTTTTTTTTGGAAAAAGGAAGAAGGTTTGAGGAGTTGTGCAATGAATATCGCACTAAAAATAAGTATAATGCATTAGAGAAGTATAATAAAGATTCCAAATAAAAATATTATAAATATATATGGTAATTTTTTTTTATTAATATTTAAATTTACAATTTTCATATGTTTTAAATCTTGAGTTATTATTTGATGTATACTTTAACTTAAAATATATTCGTGTTAGAAATTTAGAAATTTGTTGTCCTATCAAAACTATGAAAATTTGAAAGAAACTTTATTACGTTAATTTTTCTTTATTAGATATTTTTTTCTTTTTCATTTCTTTCGTAGTTAAATTGTTTATCTTGAAACGTTAATGTAAATTAGAATAAAAATAGAAGATTAATTTTAAACTGGTAAATGTGCTTACTGCCCACGGTAGGATAGAATAATCTTAATAAGGTGTATAATCTATAAGGAGTCTCGCTTTAATTAATATATCTATTTCGAGTCTTTAATTCAAAATTCAATATGTATTTATTTATCCGCTTGATGGATACCAATTATTATTTAAATGTTAATTACAAAATCGAAAGTTCAAAAATATAACAGAAATCTATACAGCAAAAGCATTTTATACTCTCCGAGATGTAGTGGAACAAGAAAAAAAATCACATAACTAACGATTCCAAATATTCATACAACTAACGAACTTTGCCTTTAAGATTATATTAAACTTAAATGGTTGAAAAGTTATCGTAAAATGGTTGAAACTTGAGGCAATACTTCAGGTTCTATAATATTTATGCAATAACGTAAATAACTTTTGGTAGTTGTTAATTAGCAAATTGTTGGAAGTAAAAAAAAAATAAAATTTTCTCAGTAATTTATTAAAATAACAATTATATATTTCCAATTTTATTATAAAACTGGAAGTAACTTATAGAATGACATTGATATTCGCTGTTTCCTGAGGCATCACAACAGAATACTCTACAACTAATCCATTTTCATTCTTATTCGTAGATAATTAGTTTATTAATATTAAATTTATAATATAAACATTTTAAAATACAGAAAAAAAAATCTTTTAGGAAAACTTGTAAAAAGAAATTTGTTGGTAACATAACTATAAAAAGTCTTTTTGTCCTGATGTGTAAATTGATAATGATGCTATAACAATATAATAAAAATTATGTTGTTCGTAACATCTTGAATAAATTAACATAAATAATAATAACATTTAATAAAATAACAATTTGTATAAATATTAGCATGTCCTTTTTTTCATCTATCATAACTTAATCCACAGTGAATTATATTCATATTCAACAACAAAACTAAAAAAATAAAAATTATGACAAAAATTCCTTTGGGGTTTTTCATATATTCCAGTACATTCTGAGATTAAATTAAATTTCTCCATATTATAAAACTTTTTATATTGTAATATTCCTAAATAGAAAATTTATGTTAAAAAAAAAAATTATTATTTATGGAAATTTTTTTTATTATGGCGCCCCGAAAAAAAAATTGTAAGGAAATCCAACACTTCAAAAGATCCAACAAAATAAAGGATATTGTCTGGGCTAAAAATAAAATGAATATTACATTATTGTATAAAGTATTTATCCTTCCTCAATTATATTTTTCTACATTTATGGTTATTATCTATGCTATATTATCATAAACATACATAATAAGAAATGTCTAAATTTTATTTGTAGATTTTTTTTTTGATAAGTAATAAAAAGGGTTTTCTTTTCATTCAAAAAATCTTGACATTTTGATTTTCATTTTAACAACGAAATGAAAATATGGATTTTTTGTGAAACATAAATATTCCTAATGTTTATGGTCTGTCAGGTCGTCTGTCCGTCGTTTGTAAAATGTTTAGATCGGTAAATGTTCACTTAAGCTTAGTGATGTCAAATTCAAAATAATAAGATTGCTAGACTAAGAATGACACCTCGGTAGTTACATAATTGCACCCTCTGAATCGTACGTAGTCCATGTCACTCAAGCAGCTGTACTGTTTTATCAATAGTACGGGCCTGGGCAGTGAAAAGGGAAATCACAATAAGCCTTATGGCTGCAGTGATTAGGGCTAGTATTGGTCCTCCCTGTAATATCGAATCTAATCAAATCTAATCTAGACTGAGAACATATCAGCGCTAAATGGAAAAATTTATATGATTTCATGATTCATTCCAACCAATATTATTAATAACAATTCATAATACGAAAAAGAATAAGTTTTCACGTGTTTACGGGAAAACGAATTGAAATCCAGTAAATAATATCACGGAATTCGAAAATTTCAATTAAATATGAGTTTAGGAAAAAATTCTTTAGTTAGTGTTAAAATTTATGATTCTCAACCTAAGTGCATTTTAAAAATTATAGTTCTAGCACCCATTTGTGCACCGCTAAATTATTTATGGAGAATTAAAGCTACACAATATATTGTCCATATAATTTTAAAACTCATCAGTTAGACGGCGGAATTCTATAATTATTGGAACTTGGAATGTATTTTTCAAGAAAAATGTTCGCAAAATATGTTATTAGTCTAGTGATAGTAAAGTGTAAAACTCAGCAAAATTATTGTAAATTTTGTACACTAGGTGACGCTACAATTAATTTTAAAATGTTGTTCTACAATTTGTTGTTCTAAAAGAAGTTTAGAAGTATATATACAATTATCGTCACTGAAAAGAGCCCATTTATTAGATGAAGCCAGACTGTACAGTAATTCTGCTGCGCTTCCTTTTTGTTATATAATTATAGTTGTTTCTTGAATTTGTAATGTATGTATGTCTATGTATATATTGTCAAGGATTTTTATTTAGTTGGCATTTTGTGGGTCAAAAAATATGTATATTATAATATCTTTTTCGGTTATGCTCCACAGGATATTTGACTGTGGTGAATTTATGTATACGTGCGTTCATAATTCTTTGCATATTATATAGTTATTTTTTTTTTTGCTTGGCATGAAAAATTATTTGATGAAATAAATGATTATAATTTATTTAATTTTTAGGGTTGAAGAATTTTTATTAGATTCATTGTTATTCATTAGTCTTTAAAATTCTATGGTTTGCTTAAATTTAAATTATACAAGATCCGTTAAGGTGGAATTAATCAACCTCCGCAAACTGTGAATTATCTCTTTAGCACTTCAAAGTTTTATCTATGACTAAATAATTATTTTAGGTTATGTTTTCGTTTTTTATATTTTAATTGCAATAAGCTAAATAGGTTATCGAAATTACTATGGTTAGTGTCTTAGATTCGATCCTATGGCTGGTTAAAATTTTTACATATTTATTACCGGTGCTTTCAATATTGTGAAAATGAAATTAGAGAAATTTTACTAGGAAATAGTAATATTTCCTAAAACTACTACTAATCTAGTACAACATATTAGATTAGATTCAAAAACTTTAAGTACTTATCAGATATAATAAATTAATATGATCTACGTTTAGTAGATTTGCTTTAAGTCCATCACTTAAAAAAGATTTGCTTTAAGTTCATCACTTAACATTAGTAGTCATTCGTCCAACCTTCACAATCTATAAATTGGCAGTTGTTCAACAGTTGATTAACATATAAAGTAAGCAAACATTCAGTAGATGTTGTATATATAGGAGCTTTCATATTTCTCTGCAGACTACGAAGTGGTTATGGGTTATGCCCTGTCATACTTATACATATTTTGAATTTTTAGTTACTGTGTCATTCCAAATTTGTGCAAAATTCATGGTTTTATAAACAAAATATTGAGATTTAGAATACATTCTTGTTGCGGAATTTGAATAAAAAATATTTCTTCTTAAAGGTTTATTACATAATGTAAGTAAAACTTGTTAAAAAATAATTAAATTTAAGAATTTCCTCAACATAACCTACAACAGATAATAAAATTATTGAAATTAATAGTAAAAGAAAATTTCGAATTGACTTATGTCCGCTCTATTTTCATATTATCTCAATTAAATTACTCAAAATAAAAACTTTCACCTGTACCGAGCAATTAAATTAGGCGTGCCACTGTTAAGCGCTAGAAGAAAATATTAACTCAACTGAAAACTTAGCATACAAAAATATTACTGATTGCAATAGTTTATCAGCACTATACATGCGACATAAAAGATCTATTGTACAACTCTACAAATTTAAGGTCAGTTGTTGTCCAGGATTCTAAAAACTTCTTCACAACTTTGTCCTTGACCTCTAGATGGGTTAGAAATCTCTTTCCCGGTCGGTTAATTCGCAAAGAATATAAATTCGCAGGTGATTCTGATAAGCTTTTTTTGTCACATTTTGATTTTTGGAATTTCAATTTCCTATTAAATATATTTCCCAATAGTGTCTTAAAATCTTGTGAGGGAATATTTTAAAACTTAATTTTTGTTACAAATTTGTGTTTTCCAATCAAGTCTAGTTGCCTAATTTTATAAAATGGTGTTCCAAATCTTCCGTGCTACCAATCTCTAACCTAACTGACTCAATCCTAGGATTTGGCTCTTGATTTAATTAAAGATTAATTTAAAAAAAAAAAAAAAAAACAATTTTAAAATTTGCCAGGTGTCTGATACGCTTATTTAAGTTTTTTTCATTATTATCTTTCCGTACGTTAAGCAGCAGGAAATTGTTTGTTTTTTGTATAAAACATATTATAACCATAAGTGGTTTTTTTTTGTGTGTCAACATTTACCAAAAAATTTACTGGATTTTGTATAAAGTTCCACATTGTAGTAATTAATTACATTTTTATACTGATGTAAAGCATATACTTTTAAATATTATAGATTATGTCCTTATAAAATAGAAGTTGTATTTTAATAGCAAGCACTCATGCTAATGAGTTTTTTTTTTACCTGTCATGGTTAATTTTCACAACATTATGATAATAAGGATACATTTTTTTGTCCCCTCTGTTTTATATATTTAAATGTTCTTAATGTAAATATCAGCTTGATTGCCAATTTTAATTAAAAAATAAGACTAAAGAAAAATTAAATTAAACTAATAGTTACCAAAAGTATACGAAGGGAAGGATCAAGTCGAGTGGCAAAAAAATACATTTACATAAATCTGAATTAAAAAAGTGTGTGTTATTTCCAAGGAAGACTGAAGGATTCAATTTGTTTTAATAATATCGATGCCAATATTATCGGGTAAATATTTTTCTTTTATTTTCTATAATATTTTAAAAGGAGAATGTTTGTTTAGTTGATTTATTTTGATAAAATGGGACCCAGCGGTGTAAAAACAACTTTTAAAGAATATATAATAATGTAGTCAAGTTAAATTAATTATTATATGAAATATTCTGCTGGAAATTACAAATTTAAATAGAAATATTTGAATATGTTTGAAAAACTGAAAAAAGTATCTACAATGTTAACAAAATTCTTGGACTTAATAGAAATTTTTAATAGAATTTTAAGTTATAATTGACCCTAAACGGTGGTCTATATCGTTCAACTCAAATTTATAAATTTTATTTGAGATGCAAAAATGTTTAATTTATTAATTTTGGAAATTCGTTTATTGGTCGATCATGCACACGAGTGCGTCTTACCGTCTTACGTGAAAATTGACAAAGTACAGGTAATGGATATAATCTCAAGACAGCAACGGTTATATACTAATGATTACTATTTGCATTCCTAATGATGAGGAATGATTGATATATAGTAATTAATTATATAAAAAAATCAACCAAAATTATAAATATATCTTTCAAATATCATTTTTTAACGAACCGCATTCTCAACATGTAACAATGATAACCATATAACATAATATTTTTTACATTAATTAAAATTACATATCGTTTTTCAAAAATATGTTTATTCGTTCAAAATAATACTATACGTATACAGGGTGTATCATAATATTGATTATAATTCGACAAATGAAAAGTATTGAAATTATTCCATTTTTAAAAATATTAAATATCTTTTTAATTATTGCCATCATTCACCACGTAATTTGTTTTTTCAAAACCTGATAAATTAGCAGCTAATAGAGATAACCGAAAAATATTTCTTCTATTAACGTTGAAGTTTATTTCTGTACATTTGAATTTATTAAATGTTCAATTAATGGTGCCAGATCACCAGAATTGACACTTTTCAAATTCCACTCAGGAAGCATGCCTCAAGGAAATCTCAATTTTTTTATTTTTTGAACAAGCACTGATGCTTTTTAAAATGCAAAAATTAGTTAAAGGATAATATTCAAAATTATGAAAGTAAGTTATCAAGAAAATAGACAAACTTATTATATGACCCACCTTGTATGTATATCATTAAAATATTTTAAAAGTTTTCCGACATTTAATAATTTAATATTATATATTATAATAAACTCAACATACGAAATCAAAATTTTAATTAGATTACAATAGAATGTAGTAAAGTTACGAAATTTTTAGTTTATATTCATTAAATTTTAAGGAGAAATAATTTCTTATAGGTTTTTGAAACAAATTTCAAATTTTTGCTTATAATGCATAAAATCATATTTATATATTATATATATGTAATTCTGTATTTTACATAATGCTGTTTTTTTATATATATATATATTTAATATTATAGGTTGAAAAATTTCCATTTGATTTTCTTCGGATGCTTAAAGTGAGTTGAACGACCCACCTGACTTATTCAATAATTTTCACAAGGACTTTTTATTCATAGTACATTTATACTTACATACAAATATTAAATTTCAACTTTGTTTAATAAAAAAGCTTTGTTACTATATATATATGCATACTTTCAGTCAATTTGAAAGGATTCGCATCATCATCATCATCATCATCCTTGTCATCGTCACATTTGACAGACATAAGTGTTTAGGTAGAATTTTCGGCGTGAGTAGAATATGCTTAACTTTTGAATATCACTTGATTGTAAAAGTTTCGCAGATTTTATTTAAATAGAACTTCAATGAATGACGTTGACTACTGATGAATATATACGTATATATAGCGATAATTTATATACATATATGTATATAAAAAAAAAACAATTTTTTGAAACGTGTTCAATTTTGGGGATATATAAAAATTGTGAAAAAAATAAAAAATCTTTTTGTCTACATACTTTATTTTCCAATAAAATATAAAAACTAGCATTGTAAGAAAATTTGTATTTGAAAACGTGTTAGAGGCAAAGATATTGATTTGTATCAGTGGTGCCATCAATGTTTTAAAATATTAGAGGTCCTGGGGGCCAAAAAGTATAAAATCTTTTAAATATTACAAATAAATGGACATGTTGTCATGTTGATATTTTAGAAAATACAAAGTTAATTCAAAAAATTAAAATAGGTATTGATAATCCGCAAGTATTTCAGTAGTGTAATTAATTACTGATGTTTTTAATTTACAAATTATATGAAAACTTTTATGTAAAATATAATTTTATTATGAAAATTTACAATTCAATTCGGGCTACCTAAAAATGCTTCCACCTTAGAGGAATGTATGCGGCCCGTGGAGTTTAATTTGGGCACTACTGTTCATAACTTCAATTTTTTTTCCATGTTTACAGTTTCTATAGGGTGAATTCTAAAATACAACTCAGAAATTTTCTAATTTATATAAAATGGAACTTTGCTAGAACTATTAAGTTAAATAAATTCTGAAGAATAAATTGTAGGGGTGGTTATCCTTGAGATGTTGCGATTCTGCAGTTGATAATTAAAATAAATATCATCTAAAAATATGAATTCGTTTTAATAGAATTAATTTAGAATATTTGTGATTTGATTTATATTTTTAAAGGAATTTTTATTAATTAATTTTGCATAATAAAAGTCAATATTTTATTTTTAGTTGACAGGCATTTTTAAAAAGTGTATAGTAAAATGTGAGTACCTACCAATAAAAAAAATTGTTAAGAAAGTCATAAATTCTATAATATTTAACTAACTATTTCATTTACGAAGTTGAATTCTTTAATTTAAAATTGCATTTGTCAAGGATAATTGTAGATTGTTATTTTTATTAAATTATATTTAATAAAATTTTAAAAATATTTATAGGATTTGAATAACCCGAAATTCATTACTATATAATTCAACAAATCATAATGGATTTATGATCTAATTTGTAGGATGCTTTATATTTTTCTTATACCAATACAAATTAATTTTTGACCTTTGGTCTCTTCTTGGTTAGGTCAATAATTCACAATTTATTACCCATTATTTTATGTTTTAACATCTTATTCTGTTATATTCAATATGGCATAGTTCCAAAATTTAAATTTCCAAAAAATATTGGATTTATGCATGAAGGAGTAATTAAATCGGTCATAAAATCGGTACAAATTTAATTACTTTATTTACAGAAGTGTTTAAAAATGTATATAGAAATACATTTGAAAATGACTATAAATTTCTTGATTATTAGTTCCTTTTGGTTTAGAAAATTATCATATTTATTTCAAATTCATTTAAATTTGTTTTTTTTTTTGCTAATACACATACTAAAATTTAATATAATAATAATATTTCGTATATGTAAAATGTCAATTACCTTTTTCACAATACGGTCCTTCATATTCTAAATTCCTGCATTCACATAATGGACCGGAATCAGTTGATATGCATATACCTCCATGTAGGCATGGATCATGTCTTTCACAGGCATCTGTCATATTACCACCACGTACTCCCTATATGAGTAAAAATGTATTAAGATTAAAAATAAATATCAGAAATTTGTATAGACATTAAATTGAAATTGAAATAAATAAAAATAAATGGAAGTCATAGTAGTATTGTTATAAAAGGTTAAATTGTCACATAAACAAGTAATACTTTAGAAATACAACTACGATTTCCCTTAGGATGTGAGATAAAAAATTTCAACAATATATAAATGTATTAAATACAAGATGTACAAAGTTTATAAAATATTAATTATAAATTCAATGCTTGAAGTTCAAAGATGTACAAGGCAATTTAAAATAATATATTGTGTAGCTTGTATTTCTCCAATCGCCAATCCTCAAGACCAATTAGATTTTCTTGATTTGTAACATGACCAAGCTTCAGTTGACTATTAGAATCAAATGCCCTTGGCAGTCGTTGTTCTACCCTTCAAAGACAAGTTTTGCTAAGTTGTAATCAAGAATTTTTCAATGAAAGTAGAAGGTAACATAAAAAATACTTTCAAAAAGTTTAGGGATACAGGATAACTTGGCTATGGGCCTATTGATACCAATTTCCCCTTTACAACCCATTTTATGAACGCAGATGATAAAAGAATCAATCCAGATTCTTGGAAATATTGCCACGAAGAGTGATCCTGCGCTAGCCTATAGAAAGACTAAAAAAGCAAGACTGAAAAAATGATTGATTATCAAATAATTATTTTGAATAAATTAAAAATAAAGTACCAAGGATTCTTCTTCCATACATAAAGTATCAACTATTCCAGAATCTAGGGAATTAACTAGTACTAGATAGATTAGATGTTTTTAACCCTTCCAGATCCTCAATAATCACTATAATATTTCTGGTGTTCGTATCCATCTGGATCTTCAGAAATGTTAGTAATGACGATTAAATTAGATTTAATCAATATATTTTATAACTAAATTTGGTTCATTTTCCAGTTCTTGTACCAAATTTACTATTCTAAATGATGAAATACAAATTTTAATTTAAAAGGTATGAATTGAAATGGCTAATTCTTGTACAAATTTAAAAGTTTCGTAGTTTCCGAACATACAAGATTGGACAACTAGTAGCCAGTTAGTAGTAAGCTATAAAATTATTTAGTTATAGTTCTACATAGTTTCAGATTATAAAACATTCTTCCTTTATTGTAGTCAGGGTTGCCAACTTTAGCCCGGCGGAAAACTGGAGATAAAAAAATTATGTATAAAATAAAACTACACACAAAATAAAATTAATTAAATTCATCTTTATATTTTATATTAAATAAAAAATATAAAGAAAAATGTTAAAATTTGTGAATTAGAATGTCTTTATGTTTAAGAGTTTTTAAATGGGCTTTCCTTTAACAGGTTTTTCTCCTTCATGTTTTATAGGAAATGTTGTTTGGCATAATCTGCACTTCGCTGTGTATTCATTTTCCTTCACAATCCATTTGCTATATTCACTATTTGTCAGCCATCCAGACTCAAAAGATGTGAATAGGAAACAGTTTAACAACAAACAGCAAAAACATTCAACAAGAATACAGTAAAAAAATAATTACTAAATCTAAATAAAGTCACATCTTATAGTCATATGAAGTACTATTTAACTTTTAAATTATTATTTTGGTAAAAACTGGTAAAATTTTCACAAAACCTGGAGACTGGAGTTTAAGTTGAAAAACTGGAATCTCCAGGGTAAAAACTCCCTGTTGGCAACCCTGATTGTAGTATAAAATTATTGACAATTTAGTATTGTGCACGATTAGAGAGATTTAAGATATTAAAAAAAAAGTTTATACGTGGAAATATTTTATCAGAACATTCTATTAACAAATTTTCTTTTTTTTTGTTGTTAACATTTTAATATCGTAGTATAATTTTGGGTACTACGTACAAGAATTTATATAAATTTTTGCATATTATAAGTTAAATATTTTTATGAAAAGAAATAGTAAAATGTCCTTTTCGAATGAAATAATTTTTTATTTTTGAAAATCAGAATTTAAATTAAAAATATTTTCAATACGAATCTATGAGCCAAAAATGTTGATCTTTTATATAGTTTCATAAAAATATATAAAAATATATTGTGGTCAGTGTAAATTTATAAGTTATTTCTTGTTTTTGACTGCATTAAAACAGATAATAAATTTATGTAAATTTGAAATTGCAAATATTGTATTTGTAGCATAACTATAACTTTTGAATTTAAATTAGCTGATTTAAAGGAACTTGTATATGAAGTTTGTTTGCTAGCTCTAAATATGTATAAGATATTTCGATATTTGGTTGGACAAAACTATATAAATAATTGCAGCGCAATCTAGTGGAATAAATTTACAATAATACTACCATAATTTTGCTCCACCAACATTTTGATGGATATTTACTATATTAAATTTACCTGAAACAACATGTGATCTAAAAAAGATTAAACAGCACCGCCTAGCAGCCTATGTTTTTTGAATTTATGTCAACAGTGTACGGATGTCAAATATAGCAATAGTTTTTAATAACAGGGTCTACGAATAATTGATGAGAACATTTATTATGTGAAATGAAAAATCGATTACCAAAAGTTTCCTCGAAATACAATTTAATACATTATTTTCTGAAGCAATTGCAGAAATTTTAAATCATGAATTTTTCACTTGACATCCATTTTTAGGTTTTGCAATAATTTAGTTTATCATCAACAACAGTTTACCCAAAATGGGAAAAATAATTGAGAGAAAAAAATTCTGTATAATGCGATCTTTATATAAAGACAAAGAATCAAAAAATATAACTTGACATCCATAAATAAAGCCCAGCAGTTTTTCTATACAAAAAGAAAGTTAAAAAATAATTTTTTTCTCTATTAATTTGCAATGTTCAACATATTTTGTATCACTTTTAATTCATCCTAAAAATCATATAAAGAAATATTTTTTTTCTTCTAATGGCATTCAATAGATCAATTTTTTTCTAAAGCTCAGAATTTCTGACGACTGCGGACTCAACAGGACACTTAAAGCTGAGGCCTCAAGCTTTTAATATACGGCGATCCGAAGCAAACATTTGTAAAGAGGATGCAACCGACATGTTTTGGTTCTTACTACATGAACGAACTCCATCAATCAGTTCTAAGTTTTAGGTCGAAGGATACGAGGGGTCTATGTTGATCTAAGTGCATGAAACAATATCAGACAATAAAGAATTTTGTGTTTCAGTCTTTCATATACATTCAGTTTAAATGTTTTGTTTCACATTTCTTGAGTACTCTTCATGACGTAGGGGAATCCGGATTGGCAATCATATCTAGAATTTGGTCATCCAAGTTAGTAAGTAACTCGTTTAACCTTTTCGGATAATAGTGATTGGTTCGTTCACACACTTTGGATATAAGGAGTAGTTAAATTAGTCTATATTATTCTGAATGGATACATCATTGCCTGTTATGCATCCGTTTAACCGACAATTTATAAATTGCAATCTATGTAAATAATAATAGAAAATGTTGTTGTATAGTTTGTCATAAAAATAAAAAAAAAAAAATATTAAAAACTTTAAATTAAACCCTGAAAATTTACAAAACTTTTTTTTTCTATTTATTATAACTATATTTTGTTATGCTGGGCTACATAAAAACAAGAAGTTAATTAAGGCGCGTCTCCATTTATCTTGTCTGTGGTTTCTGTTTTTTTTTTTGTTTCCTGTTTTTTGTGACATATTACCACCATGTTTTCTAAAGTAGCTATACATAAAAAAAAATTATTGTTGAAACTGAAATAATTATTATTTTGTGGAAGCCTTTATAAATAGACTGATGTTCATTTTATATAACCTTAAAAAAAATTAAATTTATGAATTGGATTTTCAGTTTATATAATGGTGCATTGTAAAATGTAATATATTTGGACCAATAAGCCTCATTCGTTTTAAGTGTATGGTAAAAAAAACTATGAAAAATATTCTACCTATAAACAATAGCTCTCATCGTTTAAGTATAATCTGTATTATTAGCTTAACATTATGGTGGTCTGAACATGGTATATTTTATATGTCTGCTTCGAATACAATGGAAAAGGATTTTCTTTTTTGTTTAAATGACTTTTAATGAGTTATTATATCAAATAGATAAAGTGATGTTTTTAGATAGTAGACGAAAACTAAAGTTCTTATTATTATTGTTTTTGGAATTATGTAATTCGTTATACTTCTTTAAATTTTCTTTTACAAAAATATTAGCAGACAGAAATGATTATATAATAGAAATATTTCTTCAAATTTTTTAATTTTTATTTATAAAATATTTTTCTAGGTCTTCTGTTGTAGTCGACAATTTTTATTAAAATATAATTTTTTTTTATCAAATTTTATTATTATTTAAACTTTTACAATTATTTTGTAGATGTCCTTGTGCTAAATTGTGCTATCTTCTAATTACGATGACGCTGGTTATGTTACGTCGCAAACATTAATAACGCATCTCCAGAAAAAGCATTTTTATTAATCAAGCAAATGCGATTATTTGTAATTTGTATCGTCAATAAAGTAAGTAATTTAATTAAATATACGCAATCATTAAATGGTAAACTATTATTCTTATAGATTTATCAACGAATTTTATATTAAAATCACAAATATTTATACCATGTGTAAATCTAATTTAAGTAATATGTCAATTAGGTTTCATTATAAATAATTTCACATGAAAATTGATTTTTTGTAATTAAATATTAAAAATTTAAATTGAAAACATTTTAAATTCTATTTTTAAATTACAATTTAAAGTTAATTATAACCTTCGATTTTTTAATTTTACAAATTTTGACGATTCACAAATAGAAAAATTGTGTTTTTTTCTTGATGGATTATTTTTAAATTATTTACCCTGATTAGGGCAGGGATAACATATGTCACGATATCTGTATACTTGATTAGCGATTGAACTTGTCTGGATATCGTAGCATATTATTCGTTTCTATATAATTTTTAATTTGTTGAATCAAAAACTTTTGTTACCGAAATTATAAATTCAGTGATAGAGGAGCATGTTACCTGAAATAGCCGATTCAAAATTTAAGAGAGTAACAAGTGAATTAGTTGACTGCTTGAATCGGCGAAACTATATATTGAAATAGCAGTGTACAAAAGAATCAATGACACCTGGGAACAATATCCTCAGTGTGGTTAAACCAAATAATGTTGGCTGCGACTCGGTATTGATTCTATCCATAAATAGAATATTATATGTAAGAAACTGATCACTGGTCACTGCTGGATCGATAAACACAGTACGTACCTTGGAATGTTAATAAATGCTTATTAACATTCCAAGCTATGGAAATGAAAGCATATAACCGCTATGGCAATGAAAGCATTTAATCTACATTGAATCATTTAGGTAATAACTACGCGAGACGTTACAAAGTGCAATTTTCTATAAATTTAAAAATAAAAAAATAATTTAAATATTGACATTTCATGTACATTGAAAAATTTTCAACCTTATTAAAGAATTTGTTTCATTTCAGATTTTGTTATCCTTTTTTTATATTTTACTCTATCTGTATATCCTTAGAATTATTTATATTTCTTATATGGTTTTTTATATAGTTTTCCAATTCTGTTTTTTTTTTTGTTCTAATAAAATATATAATAATATACAAACTTCCAATATCAATAAAACAAATATCTATTTATATTTTCCTATATTTAACTTTTACTATATAACGAAATAATAAAAAGAAAATTATATAATATTATATAGAATTGAAAAGTTTATTTCCCAATGCTCTCATTGAGAAAATATACTACTACATATATACATATAAATTTTTAAGATCTCCATAGAGGATATTTTCTCTTTCCGAAATTTTTTTGGTTTTCAAATATGGGTTAGTTAAGTTTAGGTTTTCTTTCATTACGATTGAAAATAAAATAAATTTACAATGAAAAGAAAATTAAATAAATAAGAAAATTATTGATGCCATATCAATATTGGAAAATTCAAGAACATAGTAATAAATTTTGTAAATTATAATGGCATAATAAAAGTATTACAAAGTCAGGACAATTTCTCGGTTTAAGAAATAACTTGCATTAATTTTTAGACTATATAGTCAGTCGTCAGTCGTCATTCATCATTTTGGTTTTTTATTGTAAAATTGTCAAATTTTAAGATATTTTAATAAAAATATATATAAATACTTTAAAATTTAATTGGATTTAACGAACATTGAATATTTTATGCGGTTCTATGCAGATTTTCTTATCAATAAATTTTTATTATATAAAAATTGATGTACAATTTTATTGAAATTTATGTAAAGTACGAGGCTAGTAACTTCTATGTTCGTTAATCAACTTTTAACTCAGTAGACAAGACTATAGGTAATAGTACTATATAAAAAATAGTTTACTGTGGACTATGGAAAGTACAAATTTGAGACAAACATAGGATGAGACTATGATAACAAATAATCTTTACAACAATTCATAGAACGATGATTAGATTTACAAGGAGAATTGTAATATATGTCGTAAAAGTTTCAAAATGCAGTACATATAAATGAAAATTTCTAAAATATACGATGAAAATTCGAAATGAAAACAGCTTCATGACGAATATACATTTTAAATTCAAAGAAAATATATAAAAAATACATTTAAACTTTAGGAAGAATATCGATTAGACAATGTTTCTGCAAAATTTATTTTACTTTTTACTTTGTCAATTATTATTCTGATGATACTGGTCTCGGTAATATTATATAGTATCAATGTATATATATGCATAACATGATATTCAGGATTCTTAAATATTTTTTTTTATTAGTTTTTAAGTGTCAAATCTTTGAATAATTTAATTAAAATTCAGGAACAAATGGCATTATCTATTATTAATTTGAAATGTAGATATTTAATAAAGTTAGACCTAATAATTTATATATATATAAATAAGTTAAGGTATGAGAAAATATATTTTATCCTTTTGTAAATTTAATTAGCAAGTAAGTGATTATAATAATAAAATTTGTAAATTTCAATGAAGAAAATTATATAAATTAATAATTAATTTATAATTTATTACAAATTGTCTTATGTTTTGTCGTGGGGTATTAATATTTTTTATATAATACAAATCTTTTTTTTTTCATAATAAAATGAACTTTGACAATAAGCTTTTGACATGCTTAAGAATTACGACAATTTTACAATCTTTAAATTGTACGTTTTTTATTTTTCTTATTTATTTGACAATCGCATCATTTAGGGAATTAGATAGCTAACCCAAATATTACGTTGTAAGAAGCAGTTGTTTTCTTTTCAGAACTGTAAAACCTGAATCAGGTGGTAATCTGTTGATTCATGGCTTTTTTTATTGATCCTAATTGACTGAGTCAATAGATGATGGCTGAAGGAGGAACTAGTATCGTTCTTTTCAGAACCTAGAAGCCTGAAGGAAGTGGTAATCTACTGATTCACGCTTGTTTTTAAATTAATGATTATTTTTTGACGTGGATACTACTACTTCAAGTTTTTTCCAATCGTTAATTGCTAATCGTTAATTATTTTGATGATAAGAAATCTTCTGTTTTCGATTAATTGTCGATTAGAAACTCAATTACTAATTAAAAAAACATTATATAAAGTGTACCTTAATCGATATGATTTCGCTGAGGAATATATATTTCAAATTAAGATTTTATTGCAATATGATTCGTGGGAGAATCACAATTACAATGCAATCCCAATAGATACATAACTGATTTTATAAGCAAGATTTATAGAATGGATAAAAAATTGTAATTAATTGAATATTATTAATTTAAATTAAACATACAAATAGCGCCTAAAAATTGTAAATATAATCTAATTATAATTAATTTTTTCTACCTGAATTTATTTCAATTAAAAACTATAATTTAACAAGGTTTTTATTGTAAAAATTATTATCCAGAATATGTTTTCCTTATGGGCCACAAAACATTATCGATTTAACAAATTTCATAAGTATGTCGAATTGTATTTGAAGAATTTAAATATTGTTGTTTTATATTTCTATATATTTTATATTGATAATGTTTGTTTTTAGATGTTTTAATATGTTGTGTCTGGTCAACAAAACATAAACGCCCTTTTACCATTAAAAAAAATACTTTTTTGTAGACTATAATAACTGTCTATCTAAATATATAATATTGTAATTGGTAAATGTCCTTGAGCCTTTTATTTTATTTCATATTAAATGGTAACTATAAAAATATGCTTGGCTGGTGACCTTTTTCTAATTCCCTAAGTGACTAAAGTTTTGAAATGTGTTTACAAAAATGTTTTTTTTTTTTTTTATATTTTTTGCTATAAAACTATTTCAAATATTTGTTTAAACTATAGTTATCCTTTGATCCTTGTATAAATAATATTTATATATGTAATAGTAACTATTAAAAAAATTAATAATAATTTAATTTAATTAGCTGAATAGAAATTTAGAAGAAGTTTTTAAATAATAAAAATAAAAAATAAATAATTATTTTGCTTCCGGAAAGGGTTTGGAATATGTTTATGTTTAAAGGTCCTATGGAAGTCTTTTTGATAATTTCACTTGTGAAAAATTCTATAGTGTATAAAGTGGAATAATCGATGTACTGAATATCACCAAAGACCAAACCGAATAATAAAGAAAGTTTAAGTTTTATTGGAATAATTTTTAATCTTAAATTCGAAATGGAATTACTTAAAATTTTACCCAAATTTGAACGTGGCCAACCAGAAATTCAAGGGTTATTAATTAATTTATTGGAAAGTCAAATAGTTATAAATTAATGACTCAAATTACTCTTATTAACTATTCCATTAAATTACTCTATTTCGGAACCACTGGAAGAAGGTGTGATCAGCAGCTTCGTGTAAGTAAACGATTTTGTTTCTACCATAATATTCTTTTACCTAAATAACAATCATAGCATGTTAACAACTCAGATCACCTTACTGAGCCTCTCAGCAAGAATTTGGCTTCAATCTAATTGGAATCGCATTATGTATTAATAGTTGTATATTTAACGCTTAAGCACCATAATAATCTAAACGTTAACATATCCTTTCGAATCATAAAACCTTTACCAAACAAAAATTTCAATTAATATAGAAAAAAGTTATATTTTAACAAACAAAACCCAAACTCATTTAATCGAAATTAAATTTATCGATTTTATATCTAAATAAAATTAATTGATAATATTATTAGCGTGCGATGTTCTGGAACGTTTAAATAACACAAAAGGAAAAATTTAAAGGTTAAAGATTAATTATATGAAGAATGAAAATTTCCATAACGTTAATTGATAATTTATTTTTAAATTTTCAAAGTGACGCAGTTAAATGTTAATTTTTTTTTTGTTTTATTTAATATATATTTTTAATCCAATATTAAATTTGCTGTACTGAAAGCAAAAACAAAATCCAAAATAGCAGAGCGTACTAATGTGCAATAGTTTCATATATCGAATTGGCTTTTTTGAGTGCTGGCTATTTATTCTATGGCTTTCTTTGGAATATTGTAAAATAAAACTATAAAATTTATGGCACCACAGAAAATAGATTTTAAAATGAATGCTACCGAAATTCCAACTTGAATGTTTCTGTCATTTATTTACTTTTTATATTACCTATTTGCAAGCAATGTGGGGTTAATTTACGTTTTCACATGATTATTATCTAGTGTCATCTAGTGTTCTAGTGATCGGAATTGTTGATTTTAGCTATTTTATTCATTATTGATGTAATTACTATAAAACACTTAAAACCAAAGCAGTGCCTCCTATTTAAGTTACAGAATATTATATTTTATAGAAACTGATATTGCACTCTTGGCGTTATCGTTAAAACAGTGGATGTCAGATTGATTTTAATAGTGAAACATTTATAGTATTTTAAATAGTCCTTTTCGTTTTAAACAATAAACCGAATATCAACGTTTAGCGTATAATATTTGATTTGATGTCAGCATCGTTTGGTTCTAAATATTTTGTAAAATTAAAATTAATTTTACAAAATTACTTTTACAAAATTACAAACGGACGAACATATGGACAAATCGATAACATAAAGGATTTTGTTTGGTTTCTCATAAAATCCATAAAAATAATGATTTAAGGAAATTATAATTTTCTATAAAAGAAAATTAAATATAAATCCTTGAATAAAATAACTTGCATAATGCATTTTAATTATTTAATATTTGTCAGGTAATATGTATATGATTACTTCTTAAACTATAATAACAAAAATCGTCCTTTTTATGCAAATTTCAAGAATTTAATTAAAAAGAAAAAAAAAAAACTATTCAGTACATTTTCATATGTTTTAGAATTTTTTTTCTGTATAGGACAAGGTTAGAAGCTTTGTGACATTAATTTTTTTTTTTTTTAGTAATTAGGAAAGTGTAGAAAATTCTTATATAAAATTCTTAAATATTTTATGCTTTTCACAAAGTATTTTATGAATTTTTATGAATAATTTAATGAATAAAATATTATAATATAAAACTTTGATATACAATATTTTTCTTAAGTTATTCAAAGTCCTGTCCCAAATATTTTTTTTCTGAGCATATATGGTAAAAATGTAAATTTTTATATGAAATATATAATTATTTTTTTTAATAAATAATCAGGATTTTTATTTTTATATTAAATTTTAGAAAATTTCAACCTTGAGAAATATTTTTTAATGATAAATATTAAAAACATTTTTATAACTGGTTAATTGTACACGAATAATTTATTCTGTACAAATTATTCACTAATACGTTAATCGATGGACACATAATTGGTGTGTTCCACGTCAAGAAATGAATAAAATTGTCGGAAAAGTCAAGTGGCGAAGATAAGAATTTCTGACCATGGCATTTTTATAGAAGCATATTTAACATTTAGGTCTATAAGACAGTATTTGATATTCCCAGGTCTGAAATATAATATTACGAGCGAGATATTTTCCTATAAAAATTTCATGTGAAAATTGTAGCTACATTTTTGTTCGAGATGAAATTGTTTTGCTTTATAATATAAATAAATTATGTCGGTGGATTAATTGTGCAAAAGCAATTACATTAGATTCCAAAAATTTTAATAATTTTTTTTTAAACAAATATTTTGCTATTTATATTGATCAATAAAATGATAAAAATTTCATAATTTTTCTATATTTCATTCAAAATACGAACAAAAATTTATCTTCAAAAATATTAGAATTTTCTATTATCCTTTTTAATAATATTCAAGGATATTTGTTTTCTGTTGCTTAATATTTTGGTATTCTGAAACATTTTCTAATACCAATTAAATGGAATTTTAATATTATATTTATGGTTTTATTTATTAAATTTAATAATTTTTCGAATGAAAATTAAAATTTTTCTAATAATTTGAAATTAATTGATTTATTAGTTGTTCAATATCTTAAAGTATTTATACAAATAATTATCGATATTTTGCTATGATGAAAAAATGATCAAAAATTCGGGAATATGTTAAATAATGTATCGTATGACGTCCTGTTCGCGTTAAATATCATCTAAATTTCATATAAATTTAATTTTGATTAAATAATTGATATTTTGATGTACATATTAAGAACAATACAGTAGGGACATTTGATTGACAGTAACTTGTCAATCTAATCAAACCTTTCTTTTAATTGTATTTTTATTTAAATTTATTCAAAATTAATTTTTCATTTCTCAAAAACGCTAAATGTCAATTATATATAAATTTTAATAAAATATCCTTTTTTTATGTTTTATTTTTCCAGTGTATACGTATAAAATATTTATAGAAACTAAATTTTCTTTAAAGCAAAATTGTTTGTAATTGAACTTTAAAATTCAATGATTACCAATTTTAGTTTTCATGTTTTTTGTTCATATTTTTTGTCTTTGAATATATGAAATTTTTATAAATATATAAAATTAAATATCATATTTATAAAGGTCATGTCAATGTCAATATTTCTTGTTGTTGTGTATTGTGTATATGCATGTTAAAATTTTTCCAAAGCATTTTCTTTCAGTTTACTTGTGTTTTTTTTTTTATGCTTTAAGAAAATCCTTGTCCTTTTTTTTGCGTTTTATTCTTGTGTTCAATCCCCGAAGGAATTATAAAGTTTTCTTTAGTAATTTTTTGATATTGTCATTTTTATTTTTTAAGATATATTTTCTTCAAATAAATATTTCATTGAATTTTTTTACATTTAATTTTTTTTCGAAAATATGATATTGTAAAAAAAAAAATTCATATAACGAAAAAATTATAATGGAAATATATTAATTAATTATTAATTTTTTGATGCCATTAGATAACCTCGTATTTTTATTTATTTCTAATTTTAATCAATATATTCTCAATATATACTGTCAAACTTCCATTAGTCAGATTGTTAAATTGATTTTAAAGTACATTTAAATTTGTTTGAAAAAAAATATGATTTTTTTGATTGTCAGAATTTCTGACAGTTTATTGATTATTATGATACTGCAGTGTTGTATTAAGGAATTTTTAAATGTTTATTTTTCGTAATTAAATTATTCTCTAAATGTACTTAAAGTTTAATTATTTCATTAAAAACAATCAAGAAATTTATAGTTGGTTGGTTGGTTCAAGTGGCGGACTCCATATCAGCTGAATTAGCGCGTTTGCGCCGTTTTGATACTACTAACTCGCGTGATCAAAGGTATTGTTATCTCGTAACGATGGGGTAGTTTTAGCGTTCAGAAACTTGACGGTTTCCGTGGGCCACTTCGCGGCGAGAACATTGAGGTCGTTGACGAAAGGACTACCAAGCGAGCAGAACCTGGCCCTAGCCAGCGGCGGACACTTACAAATGAAGTATGTTACCGTTTCTCTTTCGCTCGGTTCTTTGCAGCTGCGGCATATGTGGTTGTTCGGGATGCCAAGTCTGGCGGCGTGTTCACCAATGGGCTAGTGTCCCGTATACATAGCTACTGTTCTGATGGCTATTTTTTTCCGGGAGATATTGTATAACGGCCAGGTTTTCATGGTTGTTTTACAAGTGGTTAGATCTAACCACCTAGAGTTAGCTAGGGATAGGAAGTGAAGGTAAATATCTCTTTTTACCGTGTTAATGGGAGGGTTGACCTGTTCCGCTAGCGAAACATCCAGGCTGGAGCCCTCTCGCGCTAATTCATCGGCCATTTCGATTATATCTTTAATTATAGTTTTAAATATAATAAAATGGTTTTTAACAAACATAATTTTAATTAATTGCTGAAAGTATACTTTAAAAGGACCTTTCAATTTTAAAATATATGCAGAAGTTACCAGTTTATTATTTAATAGTGTCTTGGAGAAGTCTTTATCTTATATTGTAATATTTAATTATGATTTTGATAAATTTGTTTAAGTAATTGAAATACTTTATGATTACCTAATCATTTGTACTTAATTGGGTTTCAGTATATTAATTACAACATTACAAAATTTCAATAAATTAATATTTTATATTATAAAAGATTTTCTCATTTCATATGATTTTTTTGTAGAAGTTCTATAATAATTTTGAAAATTTTAGTTATATTTTTTAAGTGTATTTTGTAGTTCTATAATTCCATATTTTTTATAAAGAATTCTGAATAAATTTATTTTGTGACAATTATGTAAATATCTTCAAGATCTTTTAACAACATTTTTTATGTATGTTTACTACAAAAATGAATTATTATATGTGATAATTTTGATGTAAATGAAAAAGGAAAATGGAAAAATTTTACTATATAATTATATTATTGTTTGTGATGATGGAATACATACCCGAGGAAGTTTTTCTCGTGGGAGCTCTGAATTATCACAAGGACCATCACCACACTGAAAATAAACGAAAAAAACAACAACATATATTTATGATTTATTTATCTTGTGTTTATGTTATATAATCTTATAAATTAAATTTATTTTTAGAATTTTTTTGTAAATATAATTTGTATTATTATTAAGAAATATTTTAGTAATTTTTTCTGAATTTCCGGCAAATATTTCATAAAAATCTTGTCAATTATAATAACAAAAATTTTAATATAATATTGATATTATTTTTGTTGTTGTTGTATATGTTTAATATCCTCTTCTGTAATAAGAGAATCCTTGAATGAATTCAATTTATTTTTATAAACTAAAAATAAAAATAAAAATGTTGTTATAAAATCAAGTAAAAAAAACGAGTAAATTGAATCCTCCAATACAATGAATGTTTTGTGAATAATTCATTCAATCTACATACTCAATTTTTTTTTGGTGATAGATTTTCATATTTCAAGTAAGCTTCATGTTTCAAGTAAAACATGATATTTTTAAAGTCCCTAATGATTTGATAGATTTAAAAAGTTTTGTTGGATAAATTACCAGAGTGTAATTTATATCTTATTACTTTAAAATTGTATTCTGTCAAAATAACGAAGTTAGTATAAATTAAACTTAAGTGTAAAATTGGAAACCTTTTTTTATGTGCTCTATAGAAGTAAACGATTTTCGGTTATCCGGTTTTGCGGTCATATGATTATCTGATTTTGGATTTGTTCAATATTTGTTAATTACATTAATTTTAAAATTTCTTATTTCTTATCGGTTTTAATTAATGGAAAAATCGAGGTAATATCCGAGATTTATGAATATTAGTTACTTTTTTTACTAATTAATTAGTATAGCTATGAGATAATTTTATTATAAATTTTGTAATTGCTAAACTGAAAATACATGTTTTATGTACATCCAAAGATTGCGATGGTTTGGACACATTTTATGGATGAACATTAACACCCCAGCTAGGGTAATATTTGAATCTAAACCACATGGAACAAGAAATCGTGGCAGACCATTGCTCCGATGCAAAGATGCATTTACTAGCGACATTAGGAAACTTAATATGCGAAACTGGAGAGTAATTGGTAATGATAAAACATTCTGGAAACAATTGGAGTCAGCTAAAGGTCTTAGTGGCCAGTAAGCAATATAAATAAGTAAGTAAGTTTTATGTTATCCGATTTTTGTATGCGCAATGCTGTTTGTTATAGCAATTAATTTCAAATGAAATATATTTATTAAAATATGCTTTATCGCAATTCTTATTAAAATTTAGTGATATTCAGATCTAATATTATTTTCAATTATATAAATTTTAAATAGAATATTAAGTATAGAAAATCGATTTATGCTCATTCTAAACTTATACAGTTGATTATTTATTCAATATATAAACCTAAAAGCTTAGTGTCATTATTATTCAAATAATTTTAATGAAAATGAGCTCTAATAATATTTTCCAGAGAAAATAATGTTAAAATTTAAATGAAAACGAAATAAAAATATATAATATATTATTCAATACATATACATATAAAAAAAACTCACACAAATATAAAATGAAAATAACTATATAATTTTTGGTAAAAATATTATATAATTGTGTGTGAAACGCATACAAAATATTTTTCCTTATTAAATATTATAATATTTTTTTTTTTATAATATTATTACTTACAACCACAATTTAAGCATATAATTTTCTGTATATCCTTTTTCACAAAGTCCTTTTTAATATTGAATTCTTGTTCTAGGTTATGGTTATGTAATAGCAATTTTAGTTGTTGTTGTTAAATATTTAACTACATAGAAACACGAATAAAAAAAAATGGTTTTTTACCTTGATGTCCCTGAAGAATTTTACCTTGAGTGAACCAAAAAAAAAAAAAAAAAAAACACTAAACTTTGTTTATTGTCAGGAATTTAAGTATAGAAGTTTATTTGATATTCGAGAAATTATGGTTTTTTTTTCGTTGGAAAACTTTTAGTGGGTTTGGCCGGAAAATAGACTTGAAAATTTTAGAAATGTTTTATAATTTTTTTTTGTAAATTAAATTTGTTATTTGCATATGGTTTTTATTAATAATTATTTTGTAATTACATATTTAAAAACTTAGAATTATAAATTGGCGATTGGCTCAATTCAGAAATTGGTTTATATTTGAAGTTTTAACTGATGTAAAAACGAATTTTATGAAATAACATTGAGTTTAAAATTAAATATTACATAAAAATCAATAAATTGTAAATAACTGCGTTCCATGTGTATTTGAGCAACAGTATATAGACTACTATAGATACTACTACATAACTTATTAATCTTCAGCACATTTCATTATTATACATGAAATCCTTTGTTTGGTGAACCACACAGCTTTGCTTATAGGTTATTATATTACATAAGAAAAAAATTTAACACCAATTAAAATTTTAATTTATTGCTAATCCTTTATGAGGTCTAAATCTAAAATTTATTTGCGAGGAACATTATGAGCTCATAATAAAAGATATTACATAGACTGACCATAATATTAAAGGATATTATAATTACCCAGATACACAGTCAAAAATAAAAGTGACTGAAAATTTAAGTTTTTTTTTTCCAGTAAGTCAGTTACTAAACAAAGTCAAGGTCAAGTTTATTTTCTAATAATAATACTAACAAAAATTATTTGCTTAAAGTAATATATATATATTTTTTAAACATTTATTATATACATAAATAAAAATATTTCTTAGAATTTATTAGTTTTTGCTACGTAAAATACCTGCGATTTCACGCATACCGTACAAAAATTCATTAATACTGTACAAGTCAAAAAATATAAGTTAATACTGAAAAAAATGTAAATAAATAGTTTAAGGACACGCAATATTATTCGCATTTTTTTCTTGTTTTTGATGTTGTTGTAGTGTAGGTAATAGTATTTTAAAACTTATAAAACACAATAACATTTTCGATTAAATCAGTGGTCTTTAACCTTTAGCGACCTTTGGAACTCTTCTCACTGATAAAAATTTTCGAGGAACCCTATTTTTGGAAGGAAAATTAAATTTCATTTATATCGTACTTTAAAAAAAATAGTGACTTAGGTTTTGCCTGTTTTTCATTACAAATATCATCAAAGCTGGTAGTAATTATTGTAATTTGCAGCCGCACGTCATCTTCTGCATCTAATCTGTTTTTATATGGAATTTTTGTGGCAATATAATGTATAACAAATGGCATTAGATGTTTAATTACTTGTTTTGCAAGTTCGCGTTATTGGTTATGAATTCGAAGCCAAAAATTCAGCATATCGCCTGTAATAAATTTTTAGTTCAATGTGATGTCACTTATATTATCTATGTGTTGTTTGTTTCTTTCATTGGCATTTCGAATATTCAATAAAATTTACATATTTTTAAATTATCTCGCGGAACCACCATAAAAATTGGCAGAACCCTTGGTTTCTAACCCAATAAGAACTTAAATGATTAGAATTTTAAAAATTATTGAAAATTTTGTGCTGAATTTTAATTTTGGTTTAGCTTAAAAGTGAGCTCAGCTAAAGCAGCAATATTTCCCTTCGGTTATCCAATAACAAATATTTTAGGGTTCCCCGAAACTTTGGACAATTTTAGGAAAATTACATAATTCTGTGTACGTATAACTAACTATAAACGAAGAAGCTAAAAGTCATACGGAAATTTCATCTACGACAGGAATTATTAGCGTTTAATTGTTAACTATATGTATGAATGAAATCTTCTACAATTATGGTGTTAACGAAGTGTTTTATAGTATATATTCGAGTATATATTAATTTTTATGTAGTTGGGCGTCCAAAGAGTGAAATTTACTTGATTATATATTTATTTTTGTGTAGACGCCAAACTACATAACATTAATATAATAATCAAGTACAAAATTTGACGCCTTATGCGGTTGCCTATTTCACCTATATGGTAGAACCATCACTGATAACTTTTATGATAATTATTATTTATAGTCGACCATGTTTCAATAAACGGTTGAAATTCTACTATAAATTGTCGTCATCATATCGCATGCTTATATATTTGTCCTTTACATAATAATATTTTTCATACATTTGCGCGCGCTACAATTTTAGAAACCAACACTGTTATTAGATTTTCAGTTATTCAAATTGCTATTATACACGAATATCTAAATATTTAATGTGAAAATATATATAAAAGATTTTGTTAAAAAGGACATATAATAAATAACCAAATAATATAACAATAACAAATCCATGCTGAATAATAATTTTCAAAAATTATCCTTATAAATATTTTGAAAATATATAATGATTAAAGCCATGGAAATTTTCAATGTCATCGTATATAACTAAAAGTTTTTTTATTGTTAATAATATTTTTAAATACATATATTAAAAAAACAGATTTTATTTATTATTAGTGTCCTGTGAATTGTGTCAATGTAAAATCGGTAAATAGATTAAAAAAAAATACATTCCACATATTCGGGCAAAGTCACCATCAAATGGGTCCCAGGTCATAGTGATCATTCCGAAAATGAAAAACTAGGCGAGCTAGTCATAACAAGTGCACAATTTAAGGTTGTATCAACCGTATTCAGGGTTACAGTCCAATCCAAAAAAGCAGAGGTTAAGACAAGCACTGATGATACTCTTCTCAACTGCTGGCAACCTTGCAACAAGGGGAAGGTAACAAAATGCTTTTAGGGAGCCCCGATACAAGTTATCACCATAAAATACTTGCAAGGTAGCAAAAGGACACTCAATGCCAAGAGTCGAGCCTTTAAGGTACGCGAGAAGATTGAACACTGCCCTTGCGGCACGAACTGTATGAAGCAGGAGTTCTGGATTGAAAACTAATTCTCTGTTTTTTTCTAAAAGTTGTTGGCTTAGCCAACCACCGTGGCATTTGTCACATGAAGAGTGCGAGGGGTACAATAAGTGCATGAACCCCTAGCGGTTCCCCTCTATATAATGTATTTAAATTATGAATGATATTAAGAGTTATCCGCAAAGTCTTTATTATATATTAGCTTTTTTAAATTGTATTAAGTCCAATATGATTATAACTTGAATTTGAAACAAATTATGAAATTGATTGATTAATTGTAATAACCAAAAATTGACAAAGTAATTCACAAATCAATAAATGAATTGCAGAATAATTAATTTAATATACATCAAAAACATAAAAATAAATTAATATAATTAATTATAGATTAATTGCTTTGGTATATAGTTTAATAAATATATATTGTTTTTAATTTCATCAAAATCAAACTAAGAATGACAATTTACTTAAAATTCTCATTTTTATTATATAAATGACATTGATTTCAATAATATTAATTTAATTATACATTTTTTTTTGTTCTGATTGTAATGTTAATTATGGTTACAATGTCGTCAATCAATTTGTATATTTTACATTACGAGTATAAATAATTTTTAGTTTTGTTAATGTTTTCGAAAGTTTATTATTTGTTTAATTATAATATTGTTTACAAAACTTATGATTGATATTTTCCAAAATTATGTTTAACAATCATATAATTATGGTAACGTTGATTGTAGAGCATGTAAAAATGAATTCCACTGAGAATATATTAGACATATTAATTGGGTGGGTTACCAGACAGTCCTAATCATTGCAGACATTTGGTTTATTATGATAATCCCTTCTAATTATTCGTCACTGTGTTAGTATTATTAATGAAGTTGTACAGTACAGTTGCCTTCAAGGTATCGGAGTCGTCTAAGATATCAACGCCTTACAGCCACTGTATGTGTTCAGTCGTTTTTCCTAGTGTTGATAGAATCTACACACCTGTTCCGCTAATAGTCTGATTGCGTGTAGGTGTCTTTAAGGTTACAATGAGCAGTAAGGAAGCCTAATATTTTCTGGTTTTCTCGCTATTCATTTGAAAGATCTCTGTTGCTCGCTGTGTTTGTTCTAGTATAATTTCTGAGATTGTACTTGTTCTTTCACCAAAGATTGATTAATTATAACAGTGCTTTTTAATAAAGTCTTTATGAAAAATTGCTATGCAGAAATTTGAATTAATAAAATTTATCGTTCTAAATATTTTATTAAATGACATCGAAAATACATATCTATTACGCAAGGGTTTTACAGAAATAATGATTATTACAGATTTGAATACTACATCAGTTGATTAATTAAGAGCAGGCTTTTACTCTCTATATGCCTCGAGGCTATAAGTACTAGAGCCCATTGAAAAGAATTGTATTTTAAATTTTAGTAATTATATTTTAATTTATTAGACAATATTCTAATATCCATTAACCACATAACACAAAATTGGAAAGTGCGAAAATATCGACTATTAATTCGGTTCAGATGAAACAGAAGCCGTCGTGCATATTCGTTAAGATTATTGTCCAATAAAAATACTATGATATTTGGATATCTAAGCAATATCTAACTATCTAATATTCTAACATTAAAGAGGTCAAGGATGATTCTAAGATTAAAGTGGGAGTATAAAATAATAGGGTATCTTATCTTTCTTTTAAAATAAATTCTTTAAATATTTTCAAATTTAAACTTGTATAAATCTTCTATTAATAAATTTTACAGAAATTTCCAATCCTCTGGTCTAATGAAAGGATATTGAAAAGGATTATAAAAATGATATCTATAAATAAAGTCCTAATATTAACTCAACAATTATTCTTAAAAGATTCTTTTGTTGATAGGAAAATAAAATAAATAAATAAAGTCTATTATTATTAAAAAATATTATCTCATCTCAAAGATGTCCTTTAATATTATAATTTGTTGACATAGAATTTTTAAGAGAAGATTTTTGCTTTGTTTTGTGGTAAGTGTTTGACCAGTTATAAGTTTAGTTATTTATGGACAGATCAGAAATTGAGGATATTTAAAAATTCATTTTAGACGATTTTCTTATTAGCAGTTTTTGATGTTACTCATGATGTACTCGTTGTCATATCTAATTGAGCTGCATTTCAAAAGGTATATCCTTTTAAACAGGCATATATTTAAAGTTATATTAATATTTAAAGCTACTTTAATTGTTTTTAGTGTTATAATATTGAACATCTGTTTCATAAAAATGGACCTAAAATAAAAGTTTTCATAAAATCTACCAAACACAGCACGAAAAAAATTTATGTGCTCGCGTAAATGTTATATATTTTAAGGAATACAAAATATAAAACTTTTCGTTTTCATCCACAAAATTTTATGTTGTGTTATCACATTATGAAACAAAACAAAAACTGTCACAGAATATCAAAATATTCATCATGAAGCCAAAAAATGGCGGGGAGCAATAGAAGAACATTTTATTTTTGACCAGTGTTGTTCCTCTACGCGAAAACTTTCATTGTCTTCTATACTTTAGAGCAAGCAATACCTTAGACTTAGCCAAATAAATTTGGTGCATGTAATGTCGTCTACGGTACAGAAAATGTCGACTTTGTGAGATCTGTCAAACGAAAAATTATTAATTCATTTTAAATCCAGCACGTGATGTACTGTTTGGTATTGAGTAGACAATGGACGTAAACAATAATGTAGTCTACACCAAGTAGTCTACGTAGCACAGCACTGTTTTTGACCTTCAAGGCTTCAAATTTTTATTAATATATAATTTTTTTTATTCTTTTCATATTCTTTTTATATAAATAAAAAAAATGTTTTTCCTTCTTCTCAGTTATGTACGTCGTACAGCAATAAAATTCGCATGATCCTTTCTAATACGTCAAACAAAATGTTCTTCTTTTTATATACTGTGTTTGGCATATCACTTTATATTGTTACAAATATGTTTTTTTTTCCTTTGGAAAATTATACGCAAATTTTTTGTATTTATTTAAAGTTTATTTTAGCCGTTGGTAATTTTTGTGTTTATTTTATATATAAAACGAAATTGAAATGATTAAAATATAAAACTAATATGAAATATATTAAATCAAAGCCGTCCGTGCAGCCGAACTACTTTTTCTAAGTAATACAGCTTCAGTTCTAGAATATTGTAGAACAAGACTTTAAAAAGAATTACAACTCCGTCCAATCCATAATGCATTCCATATTCTAATATAGTTTTAATTAGATTCATTACCAAATTATAGTCTTTTCTGGTTGAAACGTTTAGGCTGATTCTTCTCTCAATAATACTTCTAAATATTGACTATTTCAAAATATTTAATTTTCCTTTAAAACCTTTCGGGCGGACGAACAGTTGGTGTGATCTTAACTGAAACTTTGAGTTCGTCCAATGCAACAATTAAAGTATTGACATTTACATAATATGAAACAAAAATTTCGAAAAGTTTTTAGCTAACATCTATTATAGATAAGCCATCAAAACTTTAGTCTAAGTGTTTATTGGTTTCCCAAAAAAGTTATATAAAAGCGGCATGGAATATGTTCTGATACATTTTCTTTAATATGACTTTGAACTGAACCAACCAATGTTAATATAGTCAGACGTGTGTTTATTTTGTTGTCTTATTACTTTTTAGAGATACTTATTTATTTGTAGCTACATTATATAATTCACTTCAGAGTTTTATTTATCTATAAACATTTGGTTTTATATTATTTTGGCGTATATAATAAGCATATCCTTAGGATATGAATATTATATCTGACATCCATATTAAAATTATATGGATTGTATAGATTGAAAAAAAAAAAAAATCAGACTAGAATAATTTTATATCAATATTTTCAGCATAGAATTTTGTTTTAAAATTTTAGTTTTCCACATGAAAAGAAGTTTTCATGAATTTTTTTGAAATTTCTTTTGTTGTGCAATAATTATATTCAATTAGGAACGATTTGAATTTTGGGTTTGAATAAAAATTATTGATTTTATAATAAATCGTGGTAATTTATCGGAAAAACTACTACACTTTTTAGCTAATTGCAAATTCCATCATAAAAATTGTTTCATATTTCAACAAATTTTTAAATTCCTTATAGTATTAATTAAATATATATCTAAAATTATCAATCAAAAGATTTCTCCAGATTGGGAATAGGATAGTCCAAGACGATTATTTCGAACTATGACACTCAGCAACGCTAAATTGATGATACTATTTGAAAACTAGTTAGTTGGATCATTATTGGAAATAATTTATGTTAAAACTAAATGCACGTTTTTTTCAAAAGGATGCCGGAATTGGTAAATTCTTCAATTATTCAATTATTAAATTCTTCAATTATTATTATATTTTCGTTGTGGTTATCGATTTGATCAGTAACAGAAAAAATACTAAAGCTTGAATTAACTTCAGTATAATTTATTGCAATTATTAAGTTTGATTTGATTGAACCTCCTGGATAAATAGTTGAATAAGAAACTAATTGTTTACTAATATCTCGTCATCAATATTAATATATAACGAGATATTAAATTAGTTTATTTGGTAATAGTTATAATATAAAACATTTCTTATGTTCATAAGAAAATTTATATTATTTGAAAAGATAAATTTGATTTTAGAATAAATTTAAATTTAAAATGACAATCATGACCAAATGAATAAACTATTAAAAATCCATTTACTGTATCTATATACCAAGTAGGGTCTTTAATAATGAATTATTTAGAAAATTAAAATCCAGAAACTTTTCCAGGGACAAACCAATTCCTAACTGGTATTTATATTTTCATTATGGTATTTCTTAGATTCGAAATAATGAGATCACAAAATATATAAGAAAATAACAATAATAATAATATAAATAAAGCTAAAAGCAAGAAATATTGTGAAAAATGTTTTTTGAACGTGAGATATATTTGAATGAATTACACAACATCAAGGATCTATCTGCCAATACGTAAATGTTTTTCTTAATATATATTTCCTCACTCTATCATTTTTGTATACAAAATATTTTTTTTTGTATACCCGGATATAAGACAATAATTTTCCTAAAGCAATATCGTACATGTCCTTCAGAGGAATATTATCTACATATTTTGTTAGTAGTACCATCACAAAATATTATATTATTTATCCTTGACTAGTAGGGAATAGGAGAGTATATAAAAAAAATATATCATTTAGGAAAATTATTAAAAAAAAATAAGAAAACTTTCATTTTGAAAGGATATTAATGATGTTACCAGAGAAAAATGCGTTATGAAATAAACATTTCTTTTTTTGGAAGTTCATAAAATATTTAGTTATAATGTTCTTAAAATGGACTGTTTGTATGGTATTTTAAAGACTTATATATATTACAAAACACAAAAATAATCCTTTTGTTGACGCTTGGTGTCAGTTTATGTGTCTGTCTTCTTGTGATTTGTTGTCCCTGAAGCGGAACAGCAATTTTTCGATTGATTTTTTCGGAAATAATTTGTTCGCTTGTTCTTATTTATGAATAACTTCTTCGTAATATCAACTGAAATTGTAGACTCTACATTGACTCTACAATATTTCGATAGTGATATAAGAGATTCATTATTAGCTAGTTTTTTGTAATGCATTTTTTCACGTTAATATATAATTTAACATAGTGTAAATGTTTATCAAAAATAATGACAGATCACGCGTTTGACAGATGTTACTTTACTATATATATATATACATATATAAATTTTACGACTTGAATCTCTTAATTTTGAAATATAATTTAATATGAACATTTCAAATATTTTCAGAAACAAATAGATGAAGAGTTAGGGTATGGTAACCATCTTTTTAATATTCTGGATGAGTTGACGAAAAAATCTGAATAATGCCAATATTTAGATTCGTCATGGAAATAGTAATAGTGGTCAAAATTGTAGTTGTATAAATTAAACGGCGGATACTAATGAGTTAAATAGTGGTCTGGATATAGTAGCTAGTTACATCCTCTATTAACCTAGTGACAGCAACTGTTTATATCCTCTTTCCCAACTTATTAATAAAATATTACTGATTGACAACATTTCATCCTCTACATTGCGATACAAGTAAAAAACGGACTTAAAATTCACAATATTTGATTGCATAGTATTTCGGATCCGTGTAATTTATTGCTTTTGGTTGCATATTATTTACGACGATGTCATAAATATGATAATATTTTTAACACTTATTTAAATTTATACAAACAATTTCGTTGCTTCTATCAAAAATAATTGTTAACTGAAAGTTTTTAAAGATATCAATTATAATTTTCCAAATAAAGTGCCTACGTATAAAATATATTATGAATATTATAATAAAAAACTTTTCATATTACAAAAATTTATTTTAAAATAATATTAATAAAATATGTTTGGTTTATAAAACATGATTTCATACAAAACACGTGTTCATTGAAAACGAAATATTCACGTGAAATCTTTTATGTTTTATATGTAATAAATTTGTTTTTTATACAAAATATAATTTAATATAAAATCCTTAATCATGTCTGAGGCATATTTTATTTAAATATTGTAAATTTTAATTTAAAATATTTACAAACAAATAATAAAAACATTAAAAAATATAAATTTATTTGATATTTATACTTTGACAGAATTTAGTTTCCACCAATTTAAGGATCAATTTTTGTTGTAGGCGAAATGGTTTAATTTTATAAATTAATTTTAAAAACTTTTGAATTTTTGCATACAAAATATTTGGAAGCATACATTTAGTAGACAGTCGTTTTTTTTTATATTAATACAGAACGAATTTTAAACCACCTACGTTTTTTTTTTGATTGTTTTTTGTTAGAGTTTCCACATATTCAACATGACATGTGGGTGCATTTTATCAAATGAGCAGAAAATAAGAAAATTATATTCATATTTTCATAAAAAAATAATATTTTTGTTCTTTCAAGAGTGAAATTTTTTTCAAACTTATTAAAATTTAATTTTAATGAGTTTTGAAGTATAACTTTTTAATGTTTTACATTAATAATTTCTTGGCTCTTATAAATTGCATATATTATTGTTATATAATAGTATAAAAATTTAATATTTACAATGAAATTAATAGATACGAATAATTAATATGACTTTATGTCCAAAATTCTGGAAAAGACGATATGAACTTATATTCCATTTTAATGGGACATAAGTCATACGCGGAAAAAGTCAGATATGGTTATAGTGGTTATAATTGGCGCTACTATCGACAATTATTCAAACTGCACCACTTATTTAGGGAAATATATGCTTTTGAGTTATAATTTGCTGGAACTACCGAAATATTTCAAGTAACATTTTGCTCTTATTTGATCATTTAATTACAACTATACGGGGTACATGATTAGTTTGCTTTAAAACAGGTTACAAATCGATCGACAATCGGAAAAAAATACTAGATAAAAGATTGTTTTAATGGCAACATCCAGAGATCCCTCCTGTTAAGGGTTAAAAGCAAGAATTATGATTGTATTAAGAAATTTTAATTTTATTATAGTATTAATTATTATTTTTCACCAATAAAAATGTCTCGACAAAAAAAAAATAGCTTTAAGCAAAAACAGAAATTAATAAAGTGATTTAATTTTTGATAATACAATTTAGATTAATGTTAAAATAAAATAAAATGATTTAATTGAACTGAAACGTGTTTCTAATTAGTGTCACGCAACTTAAATATTGTTAAATTAACTTCAGTAAAAAATTCTATTAAAAAAAAACAACAACAAATTTAATTATATTATTAACATTACTACAATTTCAATAACTTATAATAAAAAAACATTTTCGAAAAGTTAGATTTAAGCATATTGATCTAGCTGATATTATTACAAAAAGGACCCTAATTTACCATAAAAATTTAACATTTTACTGCTCTTGGCACAAATAAAACATTATTCTATTACCCAATAACATTATAAAAAATTATGTTAAGTAATAAAATTATAAAGAAATGCAATTAAAATTTAATTTTCTTTTTCTTTTTCAACTATTATTCAAATTATAACCTAATTAAATATTATATAAGAAATGTTAAAGGTCAAAACTAGCAACTATTTTAATTAATAAATTATATTTCTTAGTTGCGTGGCAAGCAACTAAAGTGACTTAAAAACTAATTTTCTATATATAATTCAATAGAACGAAATTTCCAGAAAATTTAAGCATGTTATTTATAAATTAATTAGAGCTGTACGACTCGTGAATCGTGAATTACTGCACAGTAGAATTACTCTACATAGAGGAACTTAAATATATTTTGTTAATTTTTAGTGCCAATAGCTTTAGAGTTCGATGCTTTTCCATTAAAATGAATATTTTTATGGACGAAATGTACAATCATTTTATTAATGTTTACTAGTAGGTGATAGGTCTAAAATGAAATGCTAAATATAAAGATTGTGCGAAGGAAAAATTAATATGGAACGAGTACAAAGTGTTGAGACACTCGAAAATGATCCATCCATAAAAATATCTAAAAAGTGGAGGAAGAAAGGTAGAAAGGATAAGCGAGATTACTGGCAGGATACTACAACCTTACAGATTTCTACACACATTAATGCTGATACAGATAATTTATTGTGTAAACGGGTAGGAAAACGGAAAGGCGGATAAGCACACTGTGTAATGTCAAACTGAAAAACGCACATACAAATGAAAGGACCAAGATTTTATTTATTTAGGACTAAATTTTTATAAATGAATAAATCAGAAATAGTTTTGTTAGCATTCCAGTTTTTATTTACTATAAAATCATACATGTGGAAAATGGAATTTTAATAATTTCACATTGCCATTGTTATTTCATAAATGCTATATCAGCTTTTCTTTTAAGGCTATTCCTTTTTAAAAATGAACAAGTTTGTTTACAGATGATATCACCCCCACCAGCTAAGTATAATATGCCTTTTGTTTGTTACCATAATAATACGAGCCAACCGAAAGGTACAACATCCAAATTACCATTCAGCATAAAATAAATCATAAATATAGTATGGTTATGACGGGATATATTCAAATACTGAAGCAATATTTATCATTTTACATTGATTATGGAGGATTTCTTTACCAAATTTGATTGTCAAATTTAGAATTATATTTTTCATCCTCAGAAGTTAGTGAGTTTTATAATACATCTAATTTATTTTAGATGAAAATTCTTTGTGCTCTCATATAATATATAGTAAAATTATTTATTATATAATTTATTATCGTCAATAAAGTTTATTTTTATTAGGTCAATAAATTATTATCGTAAAAATTCGATTAAATTTAGCTTTGTTTGCAGTATTGTAAGAAAGTTAGATGATATTTTGATCACGTAGTCGTCACCCGCATGCTTGAAAAACGTGAATTTTTATATTGCAACATCAAATATGTATTCGATTTTAGGTTAATTTTTTTTTTTGAATATTTTTTATTCGATTGCATATTATATTTTTTGTTTTTATTTTAGAAATTTTGCATAATTTTCCCATAATATGATTTTGACTACTTCTCTAAATAATCCATATAAAAAAGAACCAAAGAACCAATCAGTATTAGAAAACAGAAAAAATGATACATTATAAATCTATATAGTTAAATTTGGTAAGAAGCAAGATGAAAGATGATAAAACACAATAAATAATTTCCGACCCGTAGTTGTCTTTTAATTGAAGAAGCTAAAAAGATATTGGTTTTATATCGAACTGGAATCTGTGACTTGGTATCGATCTAATAAATATTTTTTTACAATAAATATTTGTTTTAAGTTTCTTGAGAAGGTATCTTCAAAATAAACGAATTCCTCGCAAATTTTTAAATTTTGACACGTTATTAACTACATAATTTACATAATAAAAATTTCGTTACATTTATTTGAAATATCGTTCCATTACATAAAGTAACATTTTCCACATCAATGAAAACATAACTAATAGTCAAAAAAACATACATACCTAATTCATTAGTCAAAAACAGATTTATGATTATACAATCTTTTCACAATTTTCTAATCTTTTTCAAGGTACAATGATTTTCTCTATGGTTAAAAACAGCTCTGGTCTTGATCTCCCATCCACTATTTAAATAATTTTTTTTTTTTTTGGTTAGTTTTTAATGAAATTACCCATAACATTTACGAGTATTATTTCCTGTACATATAAAATTCGGTAGATATTTTAATGTTCTGTTAAAGGACATTAATTTTGTGGTTTATTTAGTTGAGTGTCAGTTATTATAATGTTAACTTTCTATATTTATGTATTTTTGGCAGCGACACAAATTTTTTTAGATGGAAGTTCAAAATTATAAAACTTAACCAAAAAAAATATAATATCCTTTCATTGTTTCTAATATTATTAATATTATTATTATTTATTTGAAGAGGCAGGCGTGTAATCTCCTGCCATATTATAGCATACATTATATATAAGTTTAGTATTATTATAAGTATTTATAATATACGAATTTTTTCAGGAGGTTTTTTATTACAGACTTAAATCCTATATGATACATTTTGATAAAGGATGACGGATATTTATCTTATTATTTATATAGGAGAGCTTAGAAAATTGTATGAGTCAAAATTATATCTTTAAATGTGATGGAATTTCTTTATGATCACATTTCCAGTTCAATGAAGCTCAAATCGTTTATGAGGTTTTTACATATATAGATATTTTTATAATCTTTTTTTTTGGACACTTTAGAGATTATTTTTAAAATTATGAGACCGATGAAGGAAATTATATTTTTATATAATTAAAATTGTAGATTTTGTGGTAGATAAAAGTATAGTAAGGTAAAAGAATTAAAGATATTTGGGATTTAAATCAAATAAATGATAATACGACAGCACTGAAATTTAATTTGACTCAAATACAGTATTTTATAAATTATAATTTCATAAGCGACTACGAACTACGAGTATAACTCTCTTTTTTTAATATCGAAACGTAATTGTTAAACGTAATGTATAATCAACAAAAATGTATGGTTGGTTGGTTGGTTAGTTTGAGAAAAGGAAATGGAAGCGACCAAACCTCATATCTAGACGCTAGACCATACGGTCTGTTGTACACCCTTATGAAAGGTTTTCAATTTTCACCAGGAATTGCTGTATCCCACTTGATTTATAAAGTTTATCAGATTAGCAGGTTTTTCCTTGGTTTTTTCAATTAAATCTCCTGCAAAATTAAAACTGAATTTTTTAAATCTTTTATTATTACACAGAGAAGGACAGTGACATAAAACATGTTCAATTGTCTCGTCATCTTCAGCACAGCCTTTACAAGCGATTTCCGTTGTTAGTCTTAGTCGCATGGCATGTTTACGTATTAGTAAATGCCTCGTGACTATCAGCTTTCTCATTACCCATAATATCCCTATGACCAGGAGACCAAATAATAATCAAATTATCTAAACAATGTATACAAAGAGAACAAAACTCATATAAAAGTTTTTATTGTGGAATTTAAGCTCAAGATTTCAAGATTAAATCCCACAAGCTACAAGCATTAAGCTTTTTCAAACATAGTTGGTTAAAACCATAAAGTACTTATATGTGGTTTTATGGCAGTATGTTTATTTGAAAAAAAACTCATTCTTGGTGTCATTTAATCTCCAAAATTTGCGTCCATACTAAAACTTTTATATAAGTTTTGATCTCTTCCTATTATATTCTTTTCAACTTATCAGCCAGTTTCTTCTGCTATTCAAGTTCTTCTGCTAACTTATGCTAATTCTGCTATTCAAATAACTGCAATATCGATTGAACTTATAATGGAAAATATATTTATTTTATATAGTTTTATTAAATTCAACATTTAATAAAAAATTCATAAAATTCACTTTTCTTTTTCTATTTATAAAATTTAACAAAAATATTGTTTGTTTTTATAATAATTTCACCCAACAACCAACAACTTTATTTTCATAATTTTGTTGTTTGTAATTATATTCTTTCGTAATTGATTTTGTCAGGGATGAAACTCTCAAATTTTAATGAAACTAAAACCATATTTAAAAAGGAACAGAAAACCTCATCAAAGCCAAAATTTCTGAAAAATAATAATGTTTTAGTGCAATAAGTTGAACAAAATTTTATTTAAATAAAATATATTTTGAATTTATATTTCTATAATTAAAAAAATTATTATTTATTTCAAATATTTATTCGATATTTATAAATTTCTGAGATTTTTTAACATAAATTGTCATTGTTATTAATCAACTGCCAGACAATTACACAAACCTAGACAATGTAATGATACATTGTTAAAGTATAGAGGTGACTGAATCATCTACTCTCTACTGAACTGAACCAAACAAAACAAAAAACCGTATTTATTGGGGTCAGCAAAAAAATATAATAATTTTTTTGCGAACCACTGAACCAACAGAAAATTTTAAATGGTTTCCATCCCTGATGCTTGTGTATCTCATTAATTTCAAATTTCATTATTGCGGTTGAGTAAATTTAAAACCAAAACAAAGCTAACCGACATCACAGTTTCAAAAAAAAAAAAAGGAATATGACAGGACACATCAGTAATTGTTTTTGCTTTAATGCGCTATAGTTTTTTTTTAAAAAAATTATGTTACGAAAAAAAATTATCTATGGTGGATGGTTACTTCTCATACCCAACAATCACAACAAGGACTTTGGGTTATTTCAATATCATATTTATAAAGTGAAAAAAAAAAGTTAAAAAAAATATTTAAATTAACAAAAAAAAAAAAAATACTTTATACTGAAGGCCACCACCAAATGACCACTTAACTTTTTATTGGATAATTTTGTATTGAGAAAGAAAAATCTCCTGGTTCGTTCGTGTATATGTATTTGTGTATTATCATATATGTGCATAACTTAAAAAAAAAAAAAAAAACGGAAAATATTTTTACTTTTATAAAGTGGGTGTGAAACCGACCTTCATCGACCTCCGATCTCATATAAATATGTTGTTGTTTGTTTGAACACATAACACAACAACAACTAATATATACATATATACAAACAAATAAGGTACTAAGTGTCGTGTTTGATGTAAATATGTACATGACATTCAATTTTATTTTGTTATTGTTGTTTTGTTTTATAAATCCTTCTATTCCCCACCATTTCCGTTTAATACTTTTTCGTTGCTGTTTTATTTACATACACATTCCATAAAGAATTATAACAGTATATATTTAGTGTTATATACCTTACAGCTTACAGCACCATAAGCCTTATAGGCATATTAAAAGTTAGTTGGTTTTAGTTGGGTGGTGTTGGTGTTTGATGGTGTTTTGGTGGTGTATGATGATGATAATGTTCGGTATAGTGTGTTTGGTGGGTATTTCGGTGGTGGTGTTTGGTGGGTCGACACTAAATATAAATAATGATTGTTGTAAACAAAGTTTTCATCACGTGTGTAAGCTTTTAAGCTTATTTTGATGACACCAAACAAACGGAAGGGCGGAAATAAAGTAAATTGTTCACGGCTTTATTATATTTGATTATATGTATTTGTTATCCAAGTGTATATACATATTGGTGTGTATATTACATTATGTAGAAATAAAACAGAAATATAACTAAATCTTAGAAAAGGATATTTGCACAAAATATAAATAAAAAATATATATATATGTACATATATAAATATTTTGATTTTAGTCGATATGATAAACAACAAATTATACGAGTCTATAAAGAAATAAAATATAATCCTCTTATTTCAAGCATAAAACATAAAAAAAAAAATGAAATAAATTAAGAAAATGTTAATTTGTAGAATCTTTTTGAAGATAAATATTTTTAGATAACTGTTGACATTACAGTGTAAAAATTTCCGTTGAAATATTTCCACAGGATATAAAAAAAAAAGATGTTATCTTTTTGAGGTGATACAATTTAATTTTTGGTTTGTTATTGCGATATTTTGACCAAATATAAGAATTAATATAATGATTGTCACCATAATGAGATAATAATTAAATTTTTAAGATTTAATTTTATAAATAAAAAACGTTCTAAAATGAAGATAGGGATATATTCTTGCTTAAATTACCGAAAACAATGGTAGATCCTGAAATTTGGTGAACGAAGTGGAAAAATAGAATTACAGCGATCTTCTTAACCGGCCATTTCGCTTTGGATTTGCTATTTATTAAAGGAGATTTTAAATGGGTCAAAATTGTTAATAAATTTATATATAATTTTGAAAATATTTCGATTCGATTATTAAATTTGAGGTTTAATTATTCGAAAGTCCTACCAATAATGTAACAAAATATAACAAAATTGAACAAATCTTTAAAATATTTTCGTATTTTATAACAAAAATGTCATTCCATTAATCATAATTTATGTATTTTACATAAAAAAATATTTCTTTATTAACTTTTAGAAGTAAAAATTGTGTATAAATTATTTTCTATACATAAATTTTTTAACTAACCTTAATATCTCTTGGTTGTTTCATTTCTTGACGTCTTGTAGTAGCACCTGGTTGATCAGAATATACTAAATTTCTAATGGAACCACGGAAACGTGGTTCAAATATTACACTAGGTAATGCCAAAAGAGCCAATTTCGTGTTATACCTGAAAAATAAATAAATGATATATATAAAATAAATAAAACCACATTAGCGTTAATATTATGCCATTAAATTGACAAAAAATATATATTTATATACAATATAAAAGAAATAGCGTTTCTCCCGCTTAATAATTTAAAATAAATATATAGGTAAAATACACCCCCATGCCATTAGTTTAGTTACTGCGGTACAAAAAAAGGGCAATTTAATTTCCTCCTTATCAATAAAGGCAATGAGGCTGCAAATTACTTTAAAAAAAAATGAAAAAGAAAAACTTTTTAATATTTTCTGAAATTTTATATAGAATCTACTACTACAACACCCGAGGTTCATTATACTATTTTTTTTTGTCGTCGAAGGTTTTTTTTTGTTATTAGTATCAGAAAAAACCTTGGACAAGATTTTCTTAATTGGTATGCCATTTTTTTTTTGTAGTTGTTGTAATAAAATCCTCTTTAATGAAAATGGGTTTATTTTGTTTGTGGTCCTGGAAAAAATATCGTACTGGGTCGGTTAATTTAATTTTTTTATTTATTTATTTATATAAATAAACATATTTACAAAAAAAAAAAAATGAAACAAGAATTAAGAGGAAAATAAGGAGTCAGACATTAAGCAGTAATGATTAAAGAAAAAAGAAAATGGTATAAGGGTGGAAAATTTAAAAAATAATAAATTAAATTAAAAAAAAAAAGAGAAAAGAAAATGATAACAATGAGAGGAAAAAGCTTAGTGGGTAAAATTTCTTGTGGTTCAAAAAAATAAATCATGTGGTTTTCCCTAATTTTAGGGTGAAATTAAAAATTTTAGATTCCTAGGAAATTATTTAATTTATGTTTGGTTTTAGAAGAAATTATTCAATTTCATTATTTTTACACATCGGCCACATTCCATCAGATATATGAGCCCAACCTTTAAATGATAGATGAATCCTATTAGAATTTCGACGATACCAATAGGTTTATTTAAAGTGAAGAAAATTTGGTTGAAATAAGGTTCGGATTTTTTAGATAATAGATTTTGTTGTCACTTTTAAAATTAAAATTTAACCTTTGAGCTATATAACAAAATACAGCCTCATTATCGCAATATAATTAATGCATCACAGCATAGCACATTTTTTTTTTAAATGGAGCTACAGTTCAAATCGAGTTTTGGCCTACTCAAAATGGTTTATAACATTTTATTACAATTTATACAAACTAGTTTTATATGGATTTCGGACCAAATGTTATCTTATATAGTGAAGAAACATTCAATTTCAACTAGCTAGTGCCAATTAATAGTGAGATATATATTGCCAGCAAATGGTATCAACTGTTCACATTTTTCCCAGTCTTAAATCATAATTACATATTGCAAATTGTGTTACTGGTACTCATGTATTTTAAAGCTGCTTCAATGAGGCTGTAAATCACCTAATGCATCACTGTATTTCACATTATATCAATAGAATTGCTAAATAAAACCTTTTAAACCGAATTCATTAATAAATAAAAAAAATAGTAAATTAATAATTAATAAAAGTAGTCAAAAGTTTTAATATCTTTTAGTATAATTAAAGATCAAAATTTCAGTCAGAACAATTTTTGGATTAATTCTATAAAAAAAGAATTGTTTCGTTTATTTGGGCCCCCATTAAATTGAAGCAATATGAAAACAACAAATTTTCCAAAAACTTTTATTTTTACTAAACTCCGTAAGTAAGTAAAAAAAACAAAAAAAAAAAAACAAATCCGTTACAGACTGATATTTACTATGGTTAAATATCCTGCAGGGATTAAGCTTGAAATAAATTTTCTTTACCCCTTCCCCCCCCCACTTATTATTAATGTTTGTTTAACTGCGTGTAGGGGTTTCGTATATTGTTGCGATTTGTACTTCATTTGACATAGAAACTTAATCTATAAAAATCGACCGCATTATAACTTTCCCCAATTATTTTTCCAGTTTTATGAGGAAAAAAAATTTCACTTTTTTTTTGTTCACTTTTTTTTAGAATTGTTTTTATTTTTTATATTTGAAAGTAACATCTCGGATTTTTTATGGTCATTCGTCTGCCGGTTTGTCGGTCGCACAAATAAAGTAAATATTTAATAGATAATGAGTTGGAAATTATGAAGTGTACAAGAATTAAAAAAAAAATGTCCACAAGGGCTTTATTCAGCGTTGCCAGACCTGAGAGGCAAGATTATGCCATTTTCTCAAAAATAATATGCCAAGTTGGCATATATACATTAAACCAATTTATATCTACTCTACACTCACAAAAATTTCCTTATAAATATTTTTTGGTAATCTCTGTCTTATTGGATTACTTCCATTTTTAAAGTTTTAATTATATTTTCTTCAGTATATTCTAAGAATGGTGAACAAATAAGATTTTATTTTTCTATCGGTGTATATAATGGATCAAAATCCGCAATATCTTTGGCTTTGGATTCAATATAAGCACGATTTTTTTGGTCTGAATACAAATTATTAAATTTGCCGTTTAATCAGAATAAATATATTGCGTTACTACAGAGAAAAAGTAATTTCAACAACTATGCCAAGTTAATGCCAACATCAAAAAAATTATGCCACTTCAATGCCAGCATAATTTTTCAAATAAATTATGCATTCTACACTTTTGAAATGCCATTTATGCATCAAATTATTCCATGATGGCAACGCTGGCTTTATTATCCCAAGAAATTAGACCCATTAAAATTATGATTAAATGTTCTACAAAAATATTGCTATAGCCTGTATGAAAAATTAAATTCATATTTTGTCCATTATGTGACACTGCTAGTTTGATTTTCCTTATTTTGTAGGAAATTCCACATTTAAAGGATGTAATTGAAAATGAAACAACACGGAATAGCTCGACTGCGCCTGTTTCTTTATTACTTAATTCTTAATGTATATAAGTTTTGGTTAATATAATATAACAATAAATATTTCTATATAATTCTCATGAATTAATAAAATGACATTGTGTACGAGCTATATCAAAAGAAGCTTTAATAAACTTAGTTTTTAATTTATTTATCTAACTTTTAATAATATAATATATTTCAATATAAATGTTTGGTATCCGTCTTTTACCATTATATTAAATTTAGTAGAATATGTTTTGTTAAAGGATTTTTCTAAAAAAGGGGGAAATAATTCTGATGACAAACGGACACAAAAGAAGATGAAGTCTATAAACTTTCAAAAGATTATTTTATAATGACATCCATGATTGTCGTTTTATGTTTTGGTGGCTATTTTTGTGCTATTGTTGTTGATAATTCTTGTTTGTTGGGCACAATTTTTTTTTTTCTTTTACAAATTATAGAAACAATTTTTTAAAAAAAATTTAATTTTGAGATATAAATTTTAAATGATAATTTTTTTTTTTTGTATATTTTAATATGCAAAATTAAGACTCAAATAATTAATTCATTTATAAAATGGCGTTAGCATTATAATATGAATTTTAATTAGTTCCCTTGAGATGATTTTTTTGAGGGGATATTAGATAAATGGCCAGAAATCATAGAAAATGATAATAAAAAATTAGAGAAAGGTTCAATAAATTATGAAAAATTATAAAAATATTTTTGTTTATTTCAAAGTAGGAAAAAAATATGTTTACAAATTAAAAAGGGAAATAAAAAAAGGGTTATCCTATGGCAAAAAAATATACGGAAATTTGAGTATTTTAAAATTAATATATAATGGTATTAAAAATAATTTTTATATTGTTTCGAATATTTAAAATATTTTGGATTATATTGTTATTTTCAGATTAATTCAGATTTTCACTATTTAATACTTTGCGGAACCGTGATATACAACAGGGCTGAAACATTTGAAGCTATTCATATGTGGACCATCAAAAAAGCGAGTAATACAGCTTCTTCAAATGAATATAAAAAAAACTAATGGTAGAGTTTCTTACAGGTCACTGCAACCATTAAAAACGCTGTATGCAATTGGACTATCACTGGACCAAGAGTGGTAGGTTCTGTGAATATGTAGATAAAACTGTGGAACATATATTAATTTTGCGGTCCTCTATATGTCCCACTTAACAACAGTATATTTGACGAATTTAAGCTAACTCCAGTTTGTAAATTTTTCCATATTGTTATATGAAAATGTCGCTGTGAGCTGTGAGGTGTTGATGTATAAACGGCTTCGATACCTCGAAAATTACATTATCGCCCTTCCGAAATATTGTGACAGTCACTGAAGTAACTGTATTGCTTTATCAGCAGTACTGGTCAATGATGTATAATTAGACACGATATTACAATAAGTCAAATGGCTGCACTGATCAGGGTTGTATGTACACTTCATTTACTCTAAACCTAACCTAACAAACAACACTAATATCACGTCACATAATGTCTAATGTAAGCCAAAATGCTGTATCGTCAAATTCAGTTAATTGTATTTAGAATTTTTATATTCTCTAAAATTTAATGGTAATATGTAAAATGTAAAGACTTTTATGGTTTTATTTTAGTTTGCGGCGAAAACGCGATTTTGTATTAATATTTATTATGTTTCCCGACGTGTTAAAATTTGATTTCCTCCATCCACTAATCTCTTTATAAAGTAATTTTCAATCAATTGTTATTTATATGTCAACAGTTGTTGTTAAATCCAAACAAATCAAATTTTACAAGAAATTATAAAAAAATGAATAAAATAACAAAGAAAATATCTCTAGGCAAATTATTTTCTTCAATATTGAATTTTCTGTATTTGCTTCATATTTTTGTTGGTATATAAAAAAAATGGCGATAAGTTCATGTAATATTTAAGTATAATCCAGAAATAATATTATATATTTATGAAAATAAATGTACAAATAAATCTGAGAAAGTAGAGAGGGTGCCAACTGCCAAAGTTCTTTTACATATATTTATAATTTATCAAAAATAAAAAAATGGCAGTACGGAATACATACTACAAAATGTACTACTAATAATTTTTTCCTTTTGATTAAAAAAAAAATTTGTAAATCGCTATTCTTCTTGTTGTTCGCAATTCAGCAAAACTACATTTAAAATGAAAATCAAATCCATTATCAAAAAGACAAAATCTCAAAATAGCTAAAGGCTATACATTTTTTTTCTTATAGCAGGTTTGAAATACAGATTCAAAGGAAATCTGATTATTAATTTGAAATAGTCATTTGGGATAGCAAATCTTTTGTGTCACTTCCAGGATATGGGAATTAAAACCCTTGCCATATTTTAATGCTATGTTATATTAGATAAATATGAATAATTGATTGTATTTTTCAAAATCAATCCGAGCTTATTGGATAATTCACAGCTTATAGAAATTGTAACTAAGAATAAGAATTAGTTCTAAATAAATTGGTTCCTTAATTATGAGAATTACAATATTCGAATAATTATTTTCATTCAAATTATTAAGTTTCATTTAACAAAGTTTAAAATAACGCCGGGCAGATAAACTACTGAATATCAGTTACAGATTTATTGGGCTTTTATGAGTATACATAATACTAACTTCTCTGATTACGTCTAGACTGGAGCATGAAGTTTTCTAAATTGTGGTTTTACAGCAAATCGAATGATAATTTATTTTAATAAATAACAATATGGAAAAGTTTACAAACTGAAGTTAGCTTAAATCCGTCAAATATGCTATTGTTAAGTGTTAAGTGTTAAGCTATGTAAAAATTATTTTATACTTGCACTTTAAACAAACCTTACAAATTAAAACTTCTTAAACATTTTGTTGGTTTCCTCATTTAAGGGAGTTAATAATTTTTTTTGCTACTATTATTGTTTGTTTCGGATTCTGTTAAACGTTAAACGTTTAAACTATAAAAGATAAATTGGATAATTTTGTTTTCTTCGAAGAAAAAGACCGTTTATAATAGTTTGTTTTTACTAGTATCCTTATTTTCCATACCCTCATATTATGCCATATAATTTTCATATCCTTTCAAAGGAAAGAATTATTTATCCCAAAACTATTTAACTTTGACATCATAATGTCACCCTCGCTATAAAAACATTCTTGTCTGTTTTATTTAAAATAATATTATTTTTTTTTGTCTGGGAATAAAAGTTTGGCCCCATATAAATAATTTAAAAGTCTAATTTTTTATTTACTGGTAATATTACATACACAGATTTAATGAGGGTTAACATTTGTATTTATTATTTTAGTTTATGATTTGGCATGAATTTGATAAAATGTAGGCATAATTTTTATATTTTTGTTTTGTAAATAATTTAAAAGAAAATATATTTTAAAATAGACTTGAAAGTGCTTATATCCTTTAGTCCCTACACGAAACATTTTTAATTTAATACTAATATATATAAATTAAACAAATTCGGCGAAAATTTCCACGCTTATTTCTTTGTAGACTCTCGAAATTGGCAACACAATTTTAATCATCAGCTAAAAACAAAATTTTCTATGAAATTAGTATTTATTGAAGTCTTTTGTATTTGTTGAAGAACAATTTTGAGCTGGAGAATTTTGATTGACAGAATACAGAATCAAAAGCTGAGATTAATACAAATTCATTAAGGCATGGGGGCATGGAAAATGAATCGTATTACCATTTACCAAATACTTTATTTAGTATACTATAAACAGACCATTTTACATGGCGGTGAAAATCTTAATTAATGTTATCAGTAACATTAATTAAGCGTATCAAGTTTTCAGAAGGATAAGTAGAAGTTGGAGGAATTATAAATTATGTTCCATTTGTGATGGTTCGTTGGGTGGTTTTCACGTACTGAAGGTATTATTAAAAAAGTCTTTTTTACGCTTTAAACGACCACTTTTTTTATCATTGTAGGCTGTTGAACATCACATCAATTACACAGCTTATAATCTGGTAATAAATTTGTATTTCGAAGTCATGTTCTTTTGGTGTAAAAACTACTTAAGATAAGAACTGTTTAAATATTCCAATTATTTCTGAGATGTAAGTATTTTCCAAAAAAATTAAATATGTTTTAAAATATAATAATTAACTTTTTTTTATTATTTTATTTTTGGCACGTACTTTAAACGTACTTGAAAAATGCCTTCATTAATATGGACATTTTATGATTTTCTCTCTGGCTTTTATATAGTTTAATCGTTTAATGACTTTTAAAAGTTTTTAATGACAATTTCGCGAACTTCTTTAAAAAATTGTTTTTTGTTCTGCTTAGTACCATAGTACTCAGCATTTTAAAGTTAAAATGTATGTTACGTACTCTTAACTAATAAAATATTCTTAATTTTAATTTAAAAAAAAAAGTAGTTAAAAATATATACGCCATTATTTCATGGTTAAATAGTAATTAAAAAGTTTATTTTTTTTATTTTTAGAGGTATTGCAGCAATTTTCATATTACTCGTTGTTGGTTTTTTTTTAATTTGTGTGCCAAATTAGAAATTTCTGGGTGAATTTTTACAGACCATTGAAAAATAAATATTTTCATTGTTTAGAGTTTTTGGAAAATTAAAGTTTTTCATTTTTATTTAAAAAATAAAAAAAAAACTTTTTGTTTCCAATTTTCACTATAAATATTCATAAAAAAAATATATGTAAAATATAAGAAAATTTGAAATTGAAAAAATATATTCATTAGGGAGTTTTTCAAGTTAAATATTTCATAACTAAATAGAAAATGTTTTTGATTTCGTTCTTGTTTTCCTATGTTATATGTTTTCCTTAAAAACATAAAAAAAAAAAAAACAAGTAGTGACAAATAGAAAAATATTTTCTTTATTTTCTAATCAATTTATTTTTATTAAAAGTTTTCTAAAAATTTAAAGAAAACATTTAATTTCTAAATAAATAAAATTTTCTGGTGAATTTTAACAATTTAATTAGTTTTAATTAAATATTAATAATAAATAGTAAAATTGATGAGAAATAATTGCTAAAATTATATTGGATAAATGGACATTTTAAAATAGTAATATTAGATGGAATTATGAATTAGGTTGTGTTAACTCAAAACTGTTCTGATCTATATCTCTGATGCTTAAAAATAATAATTATCTTATCTTCCTATAGATATAAAAATCAAACACTGATATTGTCGCCAAGATATGAAACATGCTGTACAAATGAAACTGAGATTTGTGTCGTTTTATAGAGAATATAAAGAAGATTAGAAATAATATATAGGTTATAATTTCTTTACAATTTCAATAAAAAATATGGTTAACACTAATAAATTTCTTATGCATTGAAAAATTCAATATTTGATGAAAATTCAATATTTCAAATAGTTAAAATTATTATTGAATTAAAAATATAACATACTAGTTAAATTAATCTAATTTCTATATTTATGTTTTTTACAAATCTAAAGAATAACTTAACACAACATAAAATTAGCATTTTACATAAATATGATAATATCTAAAATTCCTATCACACCAAAATGTATAATTACAGCATAATATTTATTTAATATCCTCGGAAACATTATTGTCGGTATGTACATACATACAATAAAAATCATAGAAAACTTTTCCTCAATTTTTTATATGTACAATCTCTAAAATTTCCTTGATAGAAAAACTACATATAAAATACTACATCCTTCAAAAGGAACCAACAAACAAAATCCAATAAAAAAAAATAATACCTTCAGGTATCTAAGGAACTGCATAAAGTCATCAAACGAAATTGAAGCTTTACACAAAATTCTCAGGAGAACTTTTATTAAAAGAAAATACAAAAAAGAAAAAAAAAATATACGAAAAAACGAATAAAAATCCTTGTTCTCTGTTTGAAATGTTTGTTGTATTAGTAAATTATATATTACACATTATATTTTCAAAAAAAAAAACAAGACATTTATTTAACTGTACCTCTGAAAAAAAAATCTTTAAGGATTCCATAAAACCTATCAAAGAAGCTTTACCTAAAGAACCATTACCAGATAACAATGACTTTATTTATATATTTAACTATTCTCTAGGATATCACCAAAGAGACCAAAAGTTACGTAAATATATTTATACATATAAATATATTTGTATTGAGAATTTCCAATATATTCGCAAAATAAAAAAAAATACTTTATTTGTTAATGTATTTGTATTCCGAGTAAAGGGTGATTAAAGGATTTTTTAAATCAGAGTAGTAACAACAAACCTGGGGCATAATATTTTTGAAATTAACCGAATTTATTGGTTATATAGCTTACTACAGCTAAGAACTAATTAAAAAGGTTCCAAAGATTTATTGATTCGTGGATGAAGGCATGAGGACAAGTAAGAAAAATGATTAAGGTAATTCAAAACTCTAAAGATTTGAATTAATAATAGACCACATATAATATGACAACAAATTGAACGCAATTTGGTAATTTCCAAAAGTTAGAAACAATATTATTCAGAAGCTATTAACACCAGAAAGATATGAAACATAAAAAAATACAGTGAATATATCCTTCAAAATGAAGAAACTTGAATTAAAAATTAACCGATTAATCAGAATGTTAATTTAAAATATTTTCTGTATCATCCTGTAATTTTCGCCATAAGATTTTTACTTCAAACAAATATTCTACAAATATTTTTTTTTTAACATTTTTCAAATTATATTTAATGTGTAATAGTAAAAAAGAATATTTATAAAATGGAAAACGTGAAATGGTCGTCACAATATTCGAAAATACAAAAAAAAAAAGGAAAACTTCATTTTACATTTTTGGTTATTTACGAAAAAAAAACAACATAAAAATCATAAAAGTTTTTCTATTGCAAAAGTTTTGTTGTTGTTGTTGTTGGTGTTGTTGATTCCTATATACGATTTTCATTTTATGTGAAAATGAATTTTGGTTTTTCACGTTTATAAGTATTATATTTTCATTTTTGCTGGGGTGTTATTGGTGATGATGATGCTGAAAATAATAATTTGTAAGAAAAATCGATCGATATAAACTGAAATAATTTTTTTCTTTTTTTTCATATTTTCATTTTTCTTTTAGTTTTTATTTTCAACTTGTTATAATACCATAAAAATAATATTATATATTTATATTTTTTATATTATTATTATATTCAATCAGCTCCAAATGATTTTGAGCTTTATTTTTGTATTTCTTTATTCCACCATGACGAAAGTTATAAAATAAAGTTTTTTTTTTTTGATTTTTTTTTTTGGGAAAGTAAATTTCGTCCTTTTCACATATACATATGTATGTGTACGTATACAATAAAACTAATGGTGAGAATTGTTAAGAAGGTGTAAGTTTTATATATAGTTTTAAGGTTCCATAGATCAAGAGTTTAATTTTTGGAAAGAATATTCTCAGCATTTAGAACTCAAAAAGGAAATGGAAAAACAAAAGAACAATTTTCACATTATATTTTATTATTATTATATATTGAAGTTTTAAGTATTTTTTATATTCCCTACGAAAATTATAATATAAATATATAATTTTGTAAATCGTTATTTATTTATATACAGTACTTGCCATATAAAAGTGACCATCTCCATGATAATTTTTGAAAATTGGTATTAATTTATTATTCTATTGGAACAACTTATCGTTTGGCATATATGAGTGCCAAATCATATTTTTTTTTATATATTGAATATATTTTTATTGGCTTTTGTTTCTATTGAGAGAAATTTATTGTTAATCTTCAAATAATTAAAATTAATTTTATCAATACTTATTTTAAGCTATATCAATTTATACATTTATGGTTCATTTATTTCTGGGAGTTTTAGAATCGAACCTTTGAAATAATGTCGGACAGCAAATATGAGCTGCGCCTCGCTCTAATTCAATATATATAAACTTATTGTTAATAATAAAGTTTTAGACTTTTTGTGACAATTTAAAGTAAAAAATAATTTAATTTTTGTTTATCAATGATATTTTCTATAAAATTTCTAATAATTTGTAAATAGTAACTTATTTTTTGACATTAGGGTATGTATAATAACTCAAATTGCTGACATTTACAAATAAGTTTTGACTAGAATATTTGTTGTTAATAGTTTATGTATAATTTTTTTATAATCGACATTATTTTCTGAAATTGTTTAATGAATGAATTTTAAAATTTTTTAGTGTACAATTTTCATTATAATAGTTTTGTAAATTTAAAGATATTTATATACACATGAAATATGAAACTTTTCCAATAAGTTTGTTTTTGCCTCCAATTCCATTTAGTTCACTAAACTCCAAATTCTTCTTTGTCACAAACACACACAATATCAAACGATTGTGAATTATAGTTAATTTTAAATTCTGCCAAGTGCCAATAATGCTTAATTAGATATTATCTAAATTTTTTTTATATATCTTAAATAATAATATTATTGAGATAAATAATAATTTGAAAATTTAATCCTGAAAATATATTTATTCCTTGGTGAAATTAATATCATTGCAGGTGAATAAACTATTGGCTGAGATTTAGTATGATTAAAATATAATATTAAGCTGACGCTTTTGTATATATGAACATACTTAAGTATCCTTGGGACGATTCTTATTTGAGAATTTGTAATATTTATTTATATATCTATTATTTATATTGTAATTTTTGTAAATGATTATTTTTTAATTTATCTTATTATAATTATTCGTAACTATTATATTTATATACCAACTTAGGAAAACTTCTAAGAAATTTATACTATTTAATGTTCCTAAATCAACAAAAATTTATAGTTTTTTTCATAGTTTAAGTTCAGACGAAATAGAAATATATTTTGTAAAAAATTACTTGAAGATAAATTTGTATAAAATATTAAGGAAATTGGAAAAACTTAAATGAAAACAAACTATATTAATTTAAATATTTATATTAGAAGAAAGAAAATTGTGTACTTATAGTTGAAATTTTGTTTTCATACAGGAAGGAAAACTGAAAATGTTATCAAAATATTAAATAATCTTTGTTTATATGATTTTAACTAATCGGAAGCTTTTAATAGAAATTTTATTTTTCATATTTCTGATCTACGAATTTATCCCAGCATTAAATAAAAAAATGTCTTACCCAAAGGAAATCTTTTCTATAATTTAGTTTTAATCACTTGGGTAATTTGAATTTGTTTAACTCTTAAATATTATTTATTAAGAAATTGATTTTTCAAGCGGAAATTATTATGATTTATATAGTAAATATTATGGAAATTTTAAAGAAACATTATATAAAATTATAAGAAATAACCATTTTGAGGATGTTATGTATATGAAATTTCTAAAATGTATACAAGATTTTTTTTTATAGAATATGTATATTGTTACAGGGATTTTTTTGATAAACATATTTTCGTCTGTCCGAATATTATCCAAATCTTTATTTTGACATTATAATAAACTTTTGGTATTCACCATGTTTTTTAGCTTCAACAATTAAATATTCATCAAAATTTATGTTACTTTTCACGTCGAAACTCAGGGTCTAATTAGAAAGCCCAAAAGAAGCCGGTAATTTAAATTTATCCACGTAAGCATTACGTATCGTTAAATTCAGTTGTAGAGTGGCTATTACCATGTGTGGACTACGTATAAATATCGAGTCATTTGTTATACTCCTATAACAATCACGGAAATCAATAACTGACATTTTTTTTATGATTTATCGGTGTAAAACCCTTTGGGACAGATGAATGAATAGAACTGCACAGTAGACGACTTATATATTTCTATTGCTACCGGAAAAGCGTTAATGGAAGTTGGAAGCTTAAAAGTATAGATGTTAGTTAGTTTTGAAACGTAATTATTCTTCAATTCGTCCATTAGATGGTGTTTCAATTAATTTGAAAAAAAAATAAAAAAAACTAATTTAAAAGTGTTTAGAAAGAATGGCTTTTAACATAAAACTATTGTACAATGCGTTTTGAAACTTTTTTTTAAAATTCGTATCCTTTTTCATTCTATTAAATAAAAACTTATTACATGACATTTTCTTTTATTAAAAACTAAAATTATAAATATTATTAAGAAAACTTTTATATTTATAAAAAAAAAATCATTATTTTCCGTTTAGCTCGTAACTTTCTATTTTCGTTATTATAAAGTTAAACAATAAATTAATTTAATTTTATTAAATATATTTATTATATATTATGTGGACAAGATAAACTCGCATTATCCCAAAAAAATAAAAATAAATTTTAATAATTCTAATTGTGTGGTGAGCTATTTTGCGCAATAGTTTAATATTATAATAGTTAACAACTGAAACCATTCGGTTCTAGAACAACAAACAAAAAGTTTTATATATATATTAACATTATTTCAGACTAATATTTCTTTCATTACAGAATTTCTGTTTGGAAAGCGATACACGAACACGATGCCAAAAATTAAATATAATTTTAACTTTTTAGGGATTTAAATTTATTCTGAACCATTAGTATAGTGCAAGGACATCATAATAATTATCAGAGGTACCACAAACATAAAATGTGCGTTGAATATTAGATTTTTTATTATAGAAAGTAAGAAAGTTTAACTATTGTATATTACTATTTAACACGTTCATGACCAGGATATTTATAAAGTTTTATCGAATATTATTGCACGACCAGATTTAAAACAATATTATTTGTTTCATTTCTTCTATTTTATATTTACTTCCTAATTCATGGACTATAACATAAATTTCGCTGAAACATTTTGCTAGATTTTGAATTTCAAATTAATAGAAATTCAATTAACAAACCGCAATATTTTACTGTGATTTACATTACCATTCAAATTAGCAAAATTTCGTAAACAATGAATTGATTTTATTAAATTGAAATTATATATTTTGGACAGACAGGCCTAATAACATCGGTGTAGCTTAGAGGAATTTATCATCTTAAATTTTCTTCAAATTCATCGGTTTTTAAATATTCAAAGGATATACTCAAATTCGAAGTAACAAAATAACAATTTGAAAAAGAATGGACATAAAACGTTAATATAAGTTGATTTTTTAGTTTTTGAAAGGGATACCTTAAAAAACACAGATAAACGAGGTCAGAAAATATTTTGTTAAATTTTGTATTAATATTTTGTTCGTAACTGGGTCACAACTAGGAAAATTATACAGAATTTTTTTTTTTGTTCTTTGGTTATAATCCTTGAGGACATTATATATAAAGTTTTGTATAAATATTATATATCAAATTATATATTTTAAACAGGATATTTAAAAAGGGCAATTTTTTCTTATAGAATACTTTATAATTTTACATGTTATCCTTTAGGAAATTATATTAAAATTTATTATTAATAATGTTTCGAATAATAAATACATAAAATGCATATAGAAAATTATACTTTAAACATTAAGAATTAGTTAATTAATGTGTTTATGTTGATCAGCAGCAGTAATAAAGTAATTTTGTTGATGGTATTTATAATTACTGAAATTTAGAAGTTAATTTGAAATGAAATAAAAAAAAAAACATTTTACTTATAAAATTTATTAAATTGTAAAATTTACATCATTTATTTATAACTGCAGATGATGATGCATTTCACACTAAATTACAGGTAAATTTTTCCAGGAAAAATTATAAAAACTGAAATTCAAGGTAAAATACAAGCCTGGTTACATTATACTTAACAATACTAGAAAAATTCTGATATATACGTAAATGTAAGTATATGTTTATATATAAAACAAGTTTTATTATAAACTATCACGCAATTTACAGTTAAAAAAAGGACTTGACATGTAATTAGCACCCATAAGACTTTCACTGTTTTTCCTTTTATTTATATAGAAGTTCCGGTAATTTACTATAGTTTTCTTAAATAAAATTCTTTTATATTTATTTCAGCTGTTCATTAAAGTTTGTTTCATTTTTATGTTATCCAAAAATTCAAATATATATATACATAATATGTTTTGTATATATATAAGACAAATAAAATGTTCTTAACAATTTATTACATAATTTTTTTTTATATATTTTTGTATAATTTACTGTACACGTTATAATCCTTACGTAATCAAAAAATATTTTTATATGTTTACTTTAGTTAACTAATATAAAAAATATGGAATATTATACAAAGGTGTAAAAGCTAAATAGAAAATTATATGTCAAAAATTGTTAGTACAAATTAAATCATTAATTTGTTTTTCCATTTTTTAAGCTTAGTATCGAGTTAAAGTGACATATAATTTAACACAATTTCGAAACCTCTCTAAACATTTCGATGAAATAATAGTGAAAAAATTATTGTAGATATAAATTTGACAAATATGTAATTTTTATGGTATTTGTAAACGTCATTCCACATAATAAATAAGAATTATAATAAATAACGATGAACCTCATCAATTTTGCGATTAAATTTAAAATTATTAAATATCAAAATTCGTCAGTGAAATAATGTTCAAAGTATTATTTCACGTGAAAAAGAATGCGAAGACTACGTATTTCATTATTTTTTAATTATAAACACGATACCAATACGTCCAATGGAGTGACATCTGAAGAGGAATGAAAATTTCACTTCACATCGAACTCGATACTAAGCTTTAGATTACATTAGGATAAAAAAATATAATATTATAATAAATATTACTGAGTAAAAAAAGTAAAAATATTAAAAAAAGGTGCTAATCTAGGGTACGTCTAAATGGTCTTGTTTAATATTTAATTTAAAAAAAAAATTTAATTGAGTAACATAATTTTTAAAACTATTTCTTCATATATGTATTTTATTAATATTTATACTAACTATTATATAAAAATTATTATTCACAGACTAAATACCAATAAAATTATATCATTCATCAATATCTAACCACAAACCCTTAAATAATAAAATATAAATGATTTTTAATAAAACAACAAATATAGTCAAAAGCTATAAGTTTTTGTAAATCGTTTTTAACTATCCCAAAGGAAAATGTATGCCAATTGAACAATTCACAAAGCAATTTAGTATCTATACGTCGTGTATACGAATATCAGAGAGTAAATAGAAAATTGAATCCTAACGTGTAAATATACAAATATAATTTTAGTTTTTTTTATGTTATTTCAATATACATACAACATTTTTTATGTTTTTTTTTTTGGTATCAATGTAATTGACAGTATAAAAAATTGATCAAATCAATGAAATATCGATTCATAATTTTATTATACACAACTAATACATTCTCATGCTCGAAATAATACTTGAAAAACATACAATATTTTATATTTGGCTATCTAGCTACTACCTATATCTATAAATGAATACGGTTATATGGAAAATATTATCTTCATAAATAATCAAATATAAAAAAAAATCCTGTATATGAAAAGGTAAAGCTCTAAATTTTCACCAACAATTTTGTTTTTACCACAAAAAAGGAAAACTGTAACAATTTTCGTTTACGGTCCTTTTTTCATTACGTATACGTACCGAAAAACCTTCCTCAACTTTTTTCAAGGATATTTTTTTTTGTGTGGTACCTGAATAGAACACAAAAAAAAAATGGTTTTTTTTTTTTTTGGTTTTGTTTGTTATTGTAAAAAATTAGATCTCATTTAGTGTGAGTTTTTATTTGAAGTTTTATTTCTATTTTTATTTTATGTTATATATGTATGTGTATTTTCTTTGTATCCTTATCAAGACTTCATGGAAATTTCATAGTAAAATTACTGTGCAAAAATATAGGATACAAACAATAAATAAAAAAAAATCCTGCGCAACCGATTAACTATTACAAGTAGTTTTCATGTAGATGAGCTATTTTTGAATAGTGACAGTTTTTTATTATGCTTCTCTGTATTTTGAGTAAGTTAACTAATATTTATACTTTAAAAGACGACAATCAGAAATAAACCGAATTGAGTGAGTCGGAAATTCAGGGTTTCAGCAACTAATCAAAATCTTATATGGAAAAGGAGGTGATACATCAAAACCCACAGCCGAGTCATATAAAACATGATAGTTGTAAGGATCTAATTACAATTTCTTACGTATGTATATTATTTTATGTCTTAATTTACGAACTTCATTTACAAAAATTACCACCTGTAAAATTCTTCCCTGAGTGTATAAAGCTGTCGCGAACTCGTCTTTTTCTATCGAATATTTTAATAGAATATTCTAAAAAATAAATATTGTTGACTTGCGTTACATACATACAGAATTCAATATATAAAATAACATTACGCCATTTTGTAGAATTTTTTATTAAATTCTTTTGATATATTAAACATCGCCATCTACTGACAAACTTTTGAATTATCGTTTAACATTTTGTTTTACCATTTGGGTAAGTAAGTTTAGAAGATATCATTTAGCACGTTAAACTCAGTTGTAAAGCATATAAAACCTTAGCATTAGTGTATGTGACCTACACCTACAACATCACAGAATTCGATTCAAAATTGAAATCATAATCTAGCGGCAAACTTTTGAATTACAGTAACTGATAATTTCGTTTATAATTTTTCATGATAAAAAACTTTCAGGCAGAAGAATGATTAGCGCCGTACAGCAGATACGTTTTAATGAATTTCTGTTAGCCCAGGCTTTATTAATTTTACTTAGATTCTTAGATTTAACATTGTAAATATGTGCAATGTGGGATCTACTTAAATTCTATATGCACATATTTACAATGTTAAATTACAGTTTTAAAAAATGTTTAATGGACAAAGACAGACAGAAAAGTGTTAACACAAGGTTTTTCTTTTTGGGATCCAAATAAAAAAGACCCTAAAAATATAGACAAAAAGAAAATAAGAAAAATTTTACTTTGAGATATTTTTCAAATTGTAAAATTTCATAAAATTGGTATACTAATACACTGTTACATATAGCTTGAAAAGAAAATTGCAGAAAAATAGAATAACATTTGAATGGAAAATTGTTTTTTTTTTTTTTTCGTTTGTTAGAAGTTATATAGATAAAGGGAAGAACGGGGCAGTTGATTTAGTTAATTTTATACTTTAGGTATAGTAAAAAATGCGCACGCTCTGCAATTTTTCGTTATTTTCATTTATCTTTTCTTTTTTTACGTTTCGTTTGTTTGTTGGTATAATGGCGGATATTTTATGTTATTTTATATGGTGAAATCTTTACATGCCAAGGATATTTATAAACATTTTTTTTGGAGGTGTTTTTCGAAATGAGCAAAAATAATATAAGAAAAAGCTATGTAATGAAAGTATATATAACTATATGTATATATAGTTTTTCTTTCTTCTATACATTGTTGTTTATATTAATTGAATTAAATTTAGAAAACAGCAAGGATAATTTATTCTGAAAAGTATTTAAAAAAATTCTTATTTATAATTTGAAGAAATGAGATTTAGTAATTAAGTATTTTATTCTCTACTTTTTTATAATAATGTTTTCAAATCAAAAATTGTTTTATGACCATATTTAAATTAAGTTAATTATAATAAATTTTAAATGGACAAATACCAGGTCATTAATAATATTAACTTAAAACAAAAATGTTGAATATTCTGTTATTATTTAATGATTAGTTAGTGGTCCCAGTTTTGAAAATGTTTTAAAAACTTTTTATATATTCGTACTTAATTAATGCAATATACAAAATTCATAATTAATTCTGGATCATAATAATTTAAACTATTTAAACTTACGGTCATAGAACAGGATAATGCAATTGTAACTTAAATAGTTTGATAATAGCATATCATATTTCAAATATTTACACATAAAACAGGGCACATGACATTAGCAATCCGAGCACATGGCATGATCAAATCTGATTGTATAGTTATAATAGAATATGTAACAAACCAAAGTATCTTTCCACGGAAAAATGATGAAAGTTACAAAAAAAATATTTATTAAAACATATAATTTCGCTAAATTTTAACCGAACCTTTAAAATTCGGAAGATCAGCAGTTGGACTACAATAGTTGAAATTTATAGAATATAATTTTATTGCAAAGGAATAGAAAAAATGTAAACTTAAAGCTAGATATTAAAGATTACCATTAAAAACTTTGATAAAAGTGTCACTGATGCGCTAATAAATTTTAAACATGTAAGAAAAAAATGTATAAAATTTTTATTTATAATGAGAATAATCAAAATTATTACATAAAAAATATTCTTTTTTCCATCATCACAAAATTGATGATGATAATAATGATTTAAAAGAAATATAAAAACATTACATTTTTTTCTTCTTTTAATCGGATTAAGAGCACCTGAACCCTGAACAGAACAGTGTAGAAGACGTGAAGGAATAAAACTTTTTTTTTTGAAAAACTTTTACCTTCAAAATTGTTTTGTATTTATAAATGTATTTTGTGACAACACAAAATTCTAAATAATTTCATTATTTCTTTGCCAAAAAGTTTAATTAAAATTAATTTAAAGTTTTATTTTTTAGTTCAATTTTGATACAAGAGACTCACAAATAAAAATAAAATGTAATAATCAAAAAAAAAAAATATTTTTATTTTTTTTTTCTTCGTTTTCTTATTAAACTTTTATAATCGACAATCTAAAAGTGTCCTTTTTTTAAGTGAAAGTCTAATTTAAAGTTTTATTGGTTGTACAAATGTATAATAATCGAATACATTTCAATATAGAAACTAAAAGCCTATAAAATTTAGGTTGGACAATGGACAGAAAGTTTTAATCAAAAACTTTTGTATATATTTGTGGTCCTAATTTCATTTTACTAGGAAAACAGAAATTATTAAGAGAATTGGAATTTTTAGGAACTAAGAACTACAAAAAAGAAATCTACTTGTTGGGAAAATAATTAAATATCATATTTTCCATGGACTCCAATTTTTTTTGTGCAGAATTTCGGTTTTATTTCGGTAGATCTAAGTAAACTACGTTAAGTCTGTATAGTAAAGCGTTAAATACAGCATTTTTGACGAAGGTTAACTGATGTCTATGTAGAATCCTAAAAATATGGTCTTCAATATTCAGTTGTATATAAAATGCCAATAATAACCATTAATTGTAACCAAAATTAAAGTAGACACCATGTTAATACATCCAAAAGAAAATTGGATGAGAAACCTGGAAAAAGAAATTTCTGAATCTGGGATGACGTTGGGTGAAATCAAAACATAGTATTGAACGTAACTAAATAGAAATATTTATGGGTGCCATATTTTGCTCCACTATGCGTAACATGAATTAAGAAGAAGAAAATATACCTTAAAATTACCAATAAAATTTGTTTTATTGGTAACCGTAGACAAAATATTGGAAATCTCTAGTTAACATTAAAACTTTTTTGTATAATTACAAGTGAGTCAAAATTCCTTTATTCAACACTGTATATTTTAATGTAGTAATATTCAATTCATATGAGAACAAGTAATATTAATACAAACTTTATATACATTATGTTATTTAATTATTATATTGACAGAATACAAAATTTCCTAATTTAATAAACCAGAAGAAGAAAATTCTTGTTATTTTGTAAATATTATACCCTTAAAAATTTTGTAATGATTCCCCAAGTACTAATTATATATTTGTTCCTGGATCCTTAAGTATTAAAAATACCATAAAACAATTTTTATTTTAGATAACAAAAAGCAAGATAAAAATTGTATCATTACCCAGAGAAATACAAACAATCTAAAACTAACCTAACTTTTTTTTTGTTTTGTTACCTTTAATCCTGTCCTTTTTATACATAAATATATGGTTAATTAGTACGACTTAAGTGTCAGTCGGTACGGTATTATAAACAGTAGAGAACACTATAAAAACATTTAAATGAATGTGTTTATATTTAAAGAAGATATTTTTTTTTTGTTAAGAGGTTATTAGAAAAAATCATATATTTTGTATTTGTATGTGTTTTGAATATATATGCCAGAAAAAAAGGATTTTAATATTCGATGACAGAAAATTGTTACACACAAAAAGAAACTATATAAAAACAATTTTTTTTGTTTTGTTTTGTTAAAAAGGAAACCACAATTTTCAAAGGATCATTTCCGTTGACATTATTCTATAGTATTTTTTAACTACATTTTTGACTCGAACAAATTTTCTTAGTATATTTAAAAAAAAAATTATAATTTTTACTTTTATTTAAATATTGGTTAGAATTTATGATGTTATAAAATATCCTTAATAATTTTTCTTTTAAGTCTGATGAACATTTTTATCATAATTTTTTTGGTTCGTTTTTTTTTTTCATTCAATTATAATTTTATGATAATTAAATATCTTTTTACCATATGAAAGCATTAAGAAAAATTTACCACATTTCTTTTAATTAACCACATAAAAATGAAGATAATTTAATAGAATTTCTAGAAAATGTTTCTCTTTAAACCACAAAAAAATATATAAATTTTATTTATTTATTTATTATTATTATTATTTTATTATATAAATTTTTGAAATTAAAAGTTTTTAAATAAATAATGACAGTTTATATTTTTAATTAAAATAAGTGTATCGGATCACCTCTATTTGTTTTGTGTATAATATTTTTATTTAATATACAAATTATAGAATTAATATTTAACAAATGGCCAATTTAACTTGCTCTATAACAAATTGTAATTATAACGTACATTTGATGACATTATTTCATATATTTTATTACGTTTAATCCTTTCTGTTAGCTTTAATGTATTAAATAATAAAAAAAACAGAAATTTCGTATTAAATTAGTGGTCTGCAAAAAGCAGGAGATTAAATTTTTGTCTAATTTATAATCTACATTTTAAATGGAAAAATTCGGTTCGGAAATATTACTTTTCGATATTGTTCCTATTTCCATGGAACAGTTTTTCTTTGCTGGTTTATGATGTGGAACAGCTTCTCGATAGTTTTTAATTCAAAATTTATGGATGCATTAATGTGTGAAGCATGTGGAGATTTCATTTTCATGAGAACATGATAATTATGGTGATTAACGAAACCATGTCAATTGATATCGCTTATCAATTTCAATGTTAATGGAAGAAACTCTATTTCTACAATTTAAAAAATTGGCTTTTATTTAATAATAAATTCGCATTGTGAGTGGTTTTGGGTTACACTCAAATTTGCCAGTTAATTAAGCTTAGAATTAGGAATTAGTAAATAAATTATTTTGAATTGTTTGTAATGATAAAAGGAATTTAAATTTTCCAATACCAAATTTATTAAAAATGCTAAATTAATATAATTTTTACTTATTCAAATAACTGACTTATATCTGACATTCTGCGAGATTGTTTATTGTTGAAACTAATAGACTTAAATGGTTAAATTTGTTTAGAGAACAGAAAATATTAAATTTTTTCTATATTCTTGTATATGAGCTCGATTTAATTTAAAAAATGTTGAATTAAATTTAGAAATGATACTAATTAATCGTAATTATATATTGACAAAGAAGGAAGAACTCTGTAGTAAATCCTGTTTAAAATTTTAGATAATCAATTTATAAGAAATGTTTTTTATATTTACTATAGTAATTAGTTCAATTAAAAATTAACTAATGGAAATTTAATAAAATCTATTTATATTGTAATAATTAATCAAAATTATGAAATCGATTCCATATTACTTTATCAATTATACATTATTCCACTCGCAAAAGAATACTTAAATTATTATAGTCATAATTGTAAATTGTAGTTATAAGAAAGTTTTTTATTCGAAACAAAACCAAAGTTTAACTAATTGTAATTGTAATTTATTATATTAATAAAAAAAAATCTCTGAATTAAAATACAAAAAGTCAAATAGAATTAGATTTATCAGCGGAGTTGGTAGCAATTGTTAAAAAATAATGTGGAACGAAAAACAATCCATTTATATGTCGAATATCCTCTAATCTCAGATTAATTCTCGGATATAAATTTTAATATAGAAAGATCTGCACGAATTGAAATAAAAATTGGTTCGCTGGCTTGTGTACCGTCCATCGCCCGTTGTACCGTCCGTTGCCCGTTGCCGGTTGTACCGCCAGTCGAAGGCTACGTCCCCGTTGTACAGTCAGTCGAAGGCTACTTATTCATACGGAAAATCCATCAACCCATCTCACAACTGTTATGAACAAATTCAGACTGGCCTGTTTCACTTTACCTGTTTTTGCCATAAAATGTGTTTAAGTTTTCTACAACGCAGAGACGGACAGTGACACCGAATACGCTCCAAGGATTCTGAAAGCCAAATTATAGCAAAGGAAAATATTCGAACAAATATAGTTTTTCCACCAGGCTTGTCCACATCAAAAAGATTTGTGTGATAGGACGTGCTGGCTTTCCAACCATACCAGAGTATGTTTTTTCGGTTTACTTTGTTAAAAATTAATGCCTTATAACCTATTTAGTAATTGAAAATATTATTTTCAATTATACTAAACCGATTGTAGTTTCTTTATTTGGTTGGATTATTATTTCAATAAAATATTTTTGAAAGTTTTCCTTACGTGACGTCCCAAGTGCTTAAGACACTCTTGTAATCAAATATTTGTACACAATACTCGAAATACTTGATATACTCTCTAATATAAACTATTAGACCTTTAATCGGCATTTTTATAATTCATATACATATTAATATTTAAAATTATGTTTCGAAAAAATATATTTATTATGAATTTATATAATTTTACATACCAAGGTGGCATTCCACCAACAAAGACATCTGAATTTGTTGCAAATTTGCCAAATTGAAATTCTTTGCCTCTTGATGTCCGGCTTTGTGAAACCCCATCAACAATAAGGGTTGTTTGATCATCGTTCCGTAATACCTAGAATATAAGAAAAGTATTTTAGATTATTGATATTTTCATTAGGAGAATATTATATTTTAGAAATAGTTTCATTTTTGGTATCACCTAAAAATTTAAAGTCTTTAAATGAATAAAATTTTAAAGGTGCATCATATTTTGTGTAATATAAATAAATATGATCAGCTTTTTTTCATATTATTTTAATAATGAGTCTACAACATTTAGTAAATTATAATTAATACCTCAACCTCGCTAAGAGACATTTTTATATTAATTAATATAATAATTCCTCTTGATGTTTTAGAGTGAAACTTTTGATTAATCGTTTACTTAGGCGAAGTTATATCTTCCAAAATTTTGAAATTTAATTAAAATTTCTAATTAGAAATTTAGACTATTTAGGTATTTATATGTAAACAAAATTATTTATTTCAAGACTACATAATAATATATATATGTATATTAAAAGCGGAAAAATATGTAAATTTCTGTACAGCTCGTTAATTTAATTAATGTTGTAAATATTAAATGTGTATATGGCATAGGATATAGTGATTAGTAATTATTTTAATTTTAATTTAGTTTATAATTTTAAAATAAATGGTAAATAATTGATGTATGAACTGAAATTTTTTTAAAATAAGAATTTTGTTATTTTAACATATATTTCATTTCTAATTTCTTTAAACATCATGAACAATTTCTGTATACATTTAAATTTTCCACAGTTTTGACCACCAGTGAATTGTAAATATATAGTGAAATATACACAGTGTATTTGTCATCACAATGACCTACCTAAAGAAAATTGTCCATAGTGAATTTACCTAGTGACATAAATGAATGATCAAGTACATCAATAATTCGATTTCGATAAGAATAAATATCTTAATAAAGCTAACAATTAATTTATCGAACCTATATTGACCATCTAACAATTTATATCAGTATTTCAATATATGATATAATAAATAATTGAACTATGTACTAATTTTAATGAATTAGTTTACCGAACCAAATACGTACATTGTTCAATATGTGAAAAGATAAAAAATTTCTGACTAATATGTAAATAAATTCACTGATTGTTGATTGATTTTATTGTATATTTAATAATTATTACAATTGTGAACAAATTATTTGTTTAGATGAGTTATCCTGGTGCTCACTATATAATAAGTCTATACATTTTACTTATATATCGAGTAATTTCTATACTTGTAGTTTGAATAATTATTCTAATTACAATATCGAAAGTTTAATCAATAATTTATGTATAATTTATTATTATAGTTTTTCTGTATAAATAATTGTCCTTATAAAAATTAATATTCTAAGTTCAAGGATTTACCCGTAACAAGGTTGTATTATTATATAAATTCCAAAATACAAAACTTTTTGAAATATATATAAATAGACATTGATAGTATAGTGAAATTTTGATTAAAATTTTAATAGTAAGTTATAAATTTAAAAGATAAATTTTTACTTTGAAATAATACAATTTTTTTTTTTGATATTTAACTTTAATAATAATTAATTCTTTTATCTAACTGTCATTACATTTAACTGAGTTATATTCACATTTGATGTTTGATATTGAAATCAAATGAAATATCGTTTAAAAAGCACTATACCAAAATGAAAGAAAAATTCCAATTTTAATGTCATTCAAAATAATTGAATTTTCTTTCAAATTTTTTTTATGCTTGGTTTTATAGTAATTTTTTATATAGTTAATTTACATTATAAATTAAAATTTACCAACAGGATTAGAAAAAAACTACTACATCCAATTCAGCATATTTTTCTTGCATACCATAATAATCTCTTTCGATATATAAAAAAAAACTGTGAATTGCATGTTTATTTGTTATTTTTAGGGTCAAAAAGGAGGCCACTTATATAATGTTAAAATAAAATTAACTTAGATCAATTTAAAAACCAATTAGAATAAAGTTTATTTATTTTTACTATATACAGTTTACATGGATAAGGTAGCGCAGCAAAACTACTATGTGCAGTAGTTTGATATTTATAGATTTAAAAAAAAATAATGGAATTTTAAATATTTTTTATACTTATGGCCCATTTCACAATAACAGCTTAAGCCTTTGCCGGAGCTTAAACTTCGGTTTAATTTATTTTCGGGTTTTTTCAGAGCAAGCTTAAAGATAAGCCTTAGTAAAAGTGATGGGTAGAACTTAAGCTTCACTTTTGACACTTTTAATATTAACAAAACACACAAATAACAAATAAATTCATAGGAAATAAATTCATATATATTTAAAAGTTATTAGATAAAAGCAAAAATTAATCCTAAATACACACAAGAAATAAATTATACACGTATACTAACTAACAAATTCCAATGTCACATTAATTTTTATGGTATAGTTTCATTCACAATAATATTATTTTCAATTATTATTCACTCTTATTATTTTTTGGTTTAGATAAGCTTAGGGCAAATTTCGATTGATATACAAAATGAGCTTTGTTATAGCCACACAATTGGATTAGTTAATTTTTAACATAAGCTATTACTGTGAAATCTGCCATTAGCGAATTGTAAATAAAAATATATATTACAACAAAAATTATATAGAACCAATATTCTGCAATAAATATTTTAAACATTATTAAACTGTACTAGTTCCACTAAGCCGACAACATTAATGGTAGGCAAAATTCTACCCTTTTAAAATTTATGTTTACTATACATCCAGTTTGATACCATACCAAGTCATCCAACCTATCCAACTCATTATTAATACAAATAATTTTGGTTGTCATTTAACTATGTTAAATAACGATATGAACAAATTTACAACAAACGACAGACGGAAACAAATTTTTTTTTTGTTTCTTAAAAAAGTCCTAAAAATTTTATAGCTTCTAATTTATGAGTTTTGCTGTTAAAATATAATATGTTTATTCAATAAGTATATATAATTATGTAATTTCAGTATATGAAATCCTGAATATTGGGGGTATAGCATAACTTATTAAGGCAATTATTGTTATTATCCTGAAGCTATTTAGCATATATAGAAATTTAACATGAAAACTATAAATAAAAACTTTTACGACCCATATTATTTTAATATTATTTTGACTATAAAATGTTGATGGTATTAAAATAATTATTTATGTATATAATAAAGAAATATGATTAAATTTAAATCAAATTACACAAAGTTTAACTGGAAGTGAATCATAAGTTAATATTATATTTTTATTTGGAATCATGTCATACGATATAGTCAGAAATTTCAAAACTTAAACGTCATTTTTGATCTCTTTATTTTTGTAAGACTTATAATTAAAAATCTAAGTAATTGTAAAAGTAAAATATAAATTAATAAGTTAATAATTGTATTTAAAAAAAAAAAAAAATTTATAATATATTTTTTAATTTATAAAATAAAAAAAGAAACAGTTAATAATGGTATTAAACCTTTGGATTGGATTGGATTTTCATTAGAGAGGGGAACCTCACTAATGCTAGAATTAGGTCTATTATACTTCGCTCGCGTAAATCAGCAACTCATTCGTCCGAATTTTAGAATTGGTTTCCAACTCAGAACTTCTGTTTCATATAGTTCCTTAATGTATAAAGAAAGAAAATATATCTGCCGCAGGTGAATTAAATGTAGACTATGAACTATGATACAAAGAGGGTTCAGTTCCGTGTAACCTAACTTTCATTAAGAGCGTGGTTGCCAGATATACTGAAATTTTGTTATATTACAATTATTCGAAGGTGAATTATTGGAAATAAAGTAATTATTTACAGTCGGCTGACTTTAAATCCTTTTTTCTTTGTGTTTTGATATTTAAAATTTCAAAAATGGCATTTACATCATTTTGAAAAATACTATATGATCGCGTGCCATGATCCAAAATAAAGTCTTAACAGTTACGATGTACGATATCTTAAATCATTTTCTTTTTAAATAATTTGGACAAAAAAATAACAATAATAATCGCATTTACAATTCTCTATCAAAGTTACATTATGTCCAAAGTTTCACACATTTATGTCCAAAGTGTATATAATTTTATTGTCTTTCTATGAAATGCAATTTTAAAATTTAACAAGTCATCGTACCACTCCCTATCCGTTTACCAAGAAATAATTATATATGAACAAAATAGAAATTCTTATATAAATAAATATGTTATTGGGAATAAAGTAATTATTTTATTAAAAAATAAAAATAAAAATTATTAAAAAATATTATAGAATTTTTATTTGAATCAATTTATGCTTTGCTGAATTACTTATATAAGTATATGTTTAATTTTTAATGCTGTTACCATTAATTGAATAATTGTAGGACAAACAAATTACATAATTATTTATTGAGTAATTTAATTTTATAAGAATATATAATTGAAAATAATGTATTATCATATGAGTAGAAAACTAGCCAAATACAACTCGAAGTTTCCAGTTTTATGTGAAATCCTATAATGGAAACAGAATTCAAATAATATGAATAAATATTTAAATAAAATACAATTGAAATTTATGTGTAAGTTTAATAATTTATAAAGTTTTCATATACATATTTATATAAGTTCTGAAACATCAACAAAAGCATTGAGCTAACTTTCAAATTGTTCCAAACTAAATGCCAAATCAAAAGGATACAAAAAAAAAACTCTTTTAATATTACGATTAAACATAAAGTTTTCTTTTTATATAAACTGAAATGTTTTAAAGATGCAAGTTACACAATTAAACCAAACATTTTATATGATAGATTTCCTTGTTCTTTATATACATAATTTACATTTTGCAAAGTTAAATAATAATAATTTACAAAAAAACTAAACTTACCAATGTCTATGTATATAAGGAAATAATTATAAATTATGTTGATTTATATGTTTTTGAAATTTGAAATCTTTAAATATTGATACGATTTCTACAGACTGTTAATAATTAGGCATTTTTGCACATGACTACATAATGAAAATATGCTGAAGTGGTGAGAATGTTGATATAAAAATATCTTAATACGTATTGGTTTTAATGTTTTTATGGGCTTTTTTTTGTTATCCTCGGAATACACCTCAATTGTTTCGAAGTAGACCTGTGACATAATGCCGCAAAGCATTGAACAAAAAATTTTTGGTGAGAATTTCATTTTATATAAAAACGAAATGGCTTTGTCTCAAGACATTTTTTGATCAAAGAACTCGATGTATGCTCACGCTACTCGGATGCGAGAAGCGAGTATGGCGTAGTACGAATGCCCTCGTTCTCCGTTTTATTGTTTCGGTACGTACAATAAATTTCTAATTATTAATTTATTTCATATATAAATTGACTTTCAAAGATATTTGAATACCAACCCAGGAGCTACACAAGTTCCAAAGTATTTCAGTGCTTATCCAAGCTTTTGAATAAATTTTGTATTTTGTAAATAATAAAAATATTATTTTATTAAATGAGACATAAGGTCATGGTTCCTATATATTTCTAATTTGGATGAAACATAAAGCCATACACGAAAAAATCATGTTTATGGCTTTATGTTTCATTTGAGTGATATGTAAAACAATTATGGCTTTATGTCGTATAGCATTATTATATCATGTGAGTATATTCAAATGAATGTCCTGATATATAAATTTGTCAAAATACAAGGATAATTCATTGAACATATTATCTTAACAATTAGGTAATTTTTATATTTATATATTTGTAGTACAAATCAATTTTAAAATTAACCTCCTAAATAATAAATACATTTTTCGAATTTTGATTATATTTTGATAGTATTTTATTAGTACGTAAGTAGTTCAAATTTTATATATGAAATTTTATAAATAACTTTCACGTAAACCAAAAATATATTTTTATTTATTTATATTTTTCAAAAAAATTTTGAATTTTCTTATCCTTTTTTAGAAAAAAAAAAAAAATATTATTATTATGCATGTTGAATTTATAAAGTGGAAAATATTATATCCTCATAGAACTTTTATTACGAAAAATAGAAGAAAAAAAAAACGATTTAAAGTTATATAAAATATTTTTTTTTTATGATGATACGACATTTCAAGTTGACAACACTTGACATCGCTAAGATATTTATATACATTTTCATCTACATATATATAGATTAATATACTGATACATAACTACTCGAATATTTAATACCCTTTAGAATGGGTTAAATATTTTGTTATTATGTTAGTAGTACGGAATCGTAATAATAACTATTTTTAAAATATAATTTATTTTGCATATGAGACTTTATGTGTATGTAGATTAGTTAAAACTTTTGAATAGCACAGCTTGATTTTTATATATATATTTGATCCTTTTGATATATATTCACAAATATATATTTACTTGTTTTGCAGACAGTGAAAATAAAGAAAAATTGTTGAATTAGCATAATTAAAGGCACAGAAAAAAAAAACGATTGATAAATATTTTCATATATGAATATCTTTAAAGTGTGCATATTCAGGATATTTAGCTTAGCCTCTCTGTAGATTTTTATGTCTACGGTTGTTGTTGTGTTCAAATGTGAATGACTTAGTTTTTATTGTCAGTTCAATTAACTCTCCCCAGTATTAAAAAAAAATATTAAGTGATTGATTAAAAATAGGAATTCAATTCATTTGAAAACAGAGAAGAATAATATTATTTTTGGTATGACTAATATGTTGTGATGACTTATATAAATGTCCAAACAGCAGGTTTAATTTCAAAAATTATTACCAGTTGTAGCAAAGACTAATGGAAAGATAAATTGTCAAAATAAAGAAAAATTAAAAAAATACTAAAACATAGAAATTCAGGGATGGTTCAATTTTACTGAGTTGATTTAGAAAATGCCAAAGTTTTAAAATTGCATGTGACTGGATGAATAAATACTGTACAATGAAACAAATTGACAAAGATGAACTCAAAATTAATTATGAAATATGGAGAGATAAACTAAGATATAAAAAATATTAATGCAACATCGAAAAAAATAGCAGAGTTTGGAATATATGGAAAGTTTAATGAAATTACACTCAACAGACAACAGCTCGTAATTCTGCAATGTTCATAATTTGAATAAAAATAATTATATACAATTTTATAATAAAATCTCCTTTACAAAAAGAATCGAATCATTTATGTTTATATTGGTATTACAATTTTCAGGGTCTGATAATTATGCACCTTTCAATTTAATTTTGAAATTTGTAATCATTAATAATTTCGAAATATTGGTAAAAAATTAGATTAAAATTTACATTTAGTAATGTAAATGGTTCCAGGATGTTGAATCCTCGTTAGTAGCAGTGACTTCAATACAAAATGAAATAAATGTAAGTAAAAACGATTCAATTACAAAATTTACAATATTATTACATAGTATTAGACTTCTGAAAATTACTGATATTGATTTAATTTAATTAAATATAAAGTTATCCTTCTAAGCTATATCACAACAATATAATATTGATAAAACAAAAATCAAATAATGTTAAAAATATATTTAACAAAATATAAATAATTTTAATTAATTAGTATAATTAAAATAATAATTTAAAAAGTGCTTTTTAATTTAACAAATTGCATAATACTATGTTGTTGATTATTATTGAATTTATTTAATGAAAATCTAAAATTGCCAATTGATTTTTTTTTTATTATTATTACAGAAAAATCTAATAAACAATTTTCCTATTTTCTCTTTAAAGTTTTCTATAAAAGTTTTAACTTACTATGCATTTATATATTTTTTTATTATTGAAAAACTCAGGTGAATAATTAATTTACAATTAAATTAACTATATTTTAATAATGACTTTTTTTTAATTTTCTTTACTTGAACAAATAGAACTAGCTCTAGCTATGTATTCTTGAAATGTTTATTGTATTTTCCTGTTTATATACAATTTCTAAAACCAATTTCAGAGGTAAAAAAGATATAAAATGGAACAGCGAAAAGAAATAAAATATACTGGAGCACTTTCAACTGTCGTGATGGTTTATAATGCGAACGAGTATTTTGCGGTTACACTTAGAGAGAAGTCATTTTATTGTTCTAATTTCTTTATTTTTTTTAGTCTTTAACTTTTATATGGAGCATTGTTTTATTTAACTATTTGTAAAACTATATACCTGGATATATAGCTAGCTATACATTCATTTTTATTCACTGTTCTTGATATTCAATTGTCTGGATTTTCTTTTATTTTTTGTATATACCTATAGTCGTAATTAGATTACTAGAACTACTATATTCTAAGTGGATTGTAGTTAGAATTCAAATCAGACTAGTACATGTACATATATATAAAAAAAAGTGTATATACAAATTATTTGTTTTAATTTTGTTTTATTGAAGGTTTTTATGTAATATTAAGATTTTTGTACATCAGAATAATTGTATATCACACAACCTTAATAGACTTAATTAGAATTGATTTTTTTATATATAGTCTTACAACTCTGTTAACTTTTGTATAGTTAGTTAGTTATTCATTAAAATATTATTTTAAATTAAATTCAAACTCAAACGTTATAAATAACATACAATAATTTGCCGGAAGAGCTGTATAGATCCTTGGCTTCATTTTAAATGCTTTTCAATCGAAGTATACAAGTTGTCAGAGTTTTATTATTATTGCATTAATGTGGCAAAGAAAATTGTGTTTTTTTTTTTTTGAGAGATAAAGGATGAAAAAGAAATTTTAATAATAAAGTTTTATTGAATATGTTTTTATGTCTTTTTATTTTTAGAAGTAAGGTGATTGACATTTGTATCTATTTGAAATATCCGGGTTTGTATAATCGTTAAGATTGATGCATACAATTGGCAGTAAAAATTATAAATCTTGGTTGCATATTTAATGCAATGCTGTTATTGCATTTAGTATATTATATTATGACTTTATGTAAATTTAACTATAACGTTTAACTATTAAGAGCTAAGAGTATGTAAAATACGTTTAATTAAAAGTCTAAGTTATCTTTCAAACCATATTCCTTCAGTGCATATTAAGTACTATAAAGATTTTATTCTCTATCTAGGACAGTGCATGAGAAATCAAACACCTCGAAAAGGAGACCAAAGCATAGATTATTAAATAATGAAATGGTCTGTATGCTCATTGCCGAGTATTGGATACATGTTTGGTAGCAAATATTACAGAAACTAAACACAGAATACGAAAAGTGGGATATATTGCAATGACAAAAACACAGGGTATGAAGGCCAAATCTAGGGTGGAAATTTGCGGTTGAAGATTATGCATGAACATTAAATATTTCTGCAAATTGAATGATACCCATAATAATCTAGTTCACTGTCTGCAGAACTAATGCTAATGTCTAATATATAATATTATATATTATTATTGCACTAAATTCTATGTACTATTTCGTTTCTATTTAAATCAATGACCTTTAAGAGTATTTATACATAATAGTAAAGCAGAAATAATACAAATTTTTCATTCAAAATTTAAATTCTTGAAATAAAAAAACACTATGTTCTCCGTATACTTCAACCATTTTTGACCCATAATAACAGAAAAATCTAAAATGATTTCATAAAATTCTTACATTAAATTTTTCTTATAATCTGTTCTAAATCTAGGTATCTCTTAGTAGAGGATAAGGTAATTATATATTTTCCTATATATTTTGTTGTATATTTTAATGTTTTTTTTAAATGTGTGGATTTATTTTTTAGTTCGCAATTAGACACGTTTGTTCCAATTCTTTGAATCAAACTCATTTACAATTATATCAACTCACTGCATCACAACTTTTTAAAAGTTTAAGAATATAGGTAAAATAAAAAACAAAACATTGTTAATAATGATTAACAAAATTTCGTCATAGTTTGTTTCAAATTGCAAGGTAATTTCCGAAGAAATTTAATACACAACAAAACAAAAATTTTATGAATTGAAAATTATATAATTTATACACAATTTTTGCATTTATAAATTGTGCCAATCTGGAATTTAGGATAAAAAGTTTGTTTATACAAAAATAATTTAAGGATTTGGAAAACTTGAAGTTTTTATTAATTATGTCGGTTTAATTTTATTTATTTCTTTTAGTTTGAAAATTTATATTATATATAAAATAATTAAAGCAAAATATTTGCATATCCAAAAAATGCATTTTTTTAGTAATGTATATTTTAATTTAATGTAAAAATGGAAAGAATGGGAAAAATAGAGCGAATCTTTAGAATACCTTCAATGTCACTTATGTCTGTTAGTGTAACATAGAAGATTACGAAACTTTTAGAATCATATTTTCTAAATAAACTTTATCTGATAATGTTGCACCTTTAAGGACATAAATGGGCTTATAAATGCAGTTCGTGCAAGAGCAACTTTGTAATCAACGAACCCAAAATGAATTACAAAATAAAAAATTTGGAATTTTAGTTTCTGGAAGATTGAATAACATTATGTTTATATAAAAATGAAAGATTCATTTTATGTATATATATGTAATTGAAAATTGTAATTATTAAATAAAAAATAATTTATATATATTTTCCAGAGTTTCAAAATATAATTAGAAATGGAACGTTAATAACTAAATAACGAAATCTAAATTACTTTGCATAACGTTTTGTAAACTAAATTATGTAAGAATATCGGAAAATGTAACGATACCCAAACTAATATTCATATTTTTTCGTTACATATTGGAATAAACATAACGAAATATGTAACGTTATATATTTTTTTTACATTTATCAACATTAATATTTTTAATAATAGATGAAAACATAAAAATATATATATAATTAAAATTACCTGAACTTTATGCCAATGTCCATCATATAATTCTCTACCAACTGTTATTATTTGGGCACCACCACCTAAATTATATCTTAGCCTTAATGCACCTTCAACTAATTTCAATTCAAAAAAATCAAATGTACCACCATCATCTGTATATAATACTAAACCATTTGGTTGTTCAGTTTTAAATTCTAATTCAATTGAACCATTTAAACCGGTATACCATTTACGAAATTGGGCAAATGAATTTTGTGAACCATCCAATTGAAAACCATATGAAATTTGTATTATTAATGATATAATTATACTAAATATAAATAAAAATGATAATTTTTGTTGTTGTTGATATAAATTTTTATGTTTTTTCATAATTGTATCATTATTATTTTTACTATAATTAATTAATTTATTTAGAAATGATATTTTTGAACATTTCAATATTTCACTATTATTACTATTATTATTATTATTACTACTGCCACCAATAACACTAATATAATTTTTATAGATATGATGCATAAATAAATTTTTATAATTTACAATTATATTATTATTAGTTGTTGTCGAATTTATTATATTAATTAAATTATATATTTTACTAGTATTATTATTATTATTATTATTACTATCCTGATGTTTGTTATCCTTGATATTGCAATTATTTATATTACAATATTTATTTTCAATAATTTTTAATGAATTATTTGTTTTAAATAAATTCATATCATGTTTATTATTACAGTCATTATTATTATTATTAATATTGACAATATCATCAATTAAATAATTATTTTCATTTGAATTTATTAAACATTTATTATTAATAATAATATTTCTTTTACAACTATTATTACTATAATCATCGTGATAAGTAAATGTAAATGGTTTGTTGTTACTGTTGTTGTTGTTGTTGTTGTGTGATTTTTCCAAGTTAGCCGCCATTTTGGTTATTTTTATTTTTTATTTTGTTGGTTTTTATCAACTTTATGAAAATTTTTTACATTTCATTTAAAGCAATATATAATTTTTTAATTTAACAGAATTACAATATGACAATGTAAACATAATTTTTTTATGTTAATTAATTAAAAATTTTTACTATAATATTTATTTTTTATGCTTATACAATTTTTTTTTTTATGATTTACACATAATTTTCTTTACAAATAATTTTCCTCTTTACACACTTTGTGTTTATAGGGTTCGCGTGAGTAAAATTCGTTGGTATTAATACACACACACACACATTTACACAAGAAAATTGAGTTTTTGTCTATATATTTGTTGTTATTTCCTAATTGACATTTTTATTATTGTTGTTAAATGAATTATTTAAGAGAAAATTTATGTTGGAAAAATTATTTCTCTTAAAAATGGCTTTACTAACTTGATTCTAATTGAAAAAAAGCTTTTTCTAACAATTTTCCGTCTTGTATCGTATTCTTTTAACACTTTCTATAGTTTTATTGAGTTTTTCTTTTGACTTTTCACAAAATATTTTTGTTCTATTTTCTAATTATCCTTTTTTGTAAATGCATATTTTTTGTGTATATTATTATCAGGATATTTTATCTATCATTTCAATTATAATTTTAAGAATATTTCAAAAGGATTTATAATATTTGTGATCTGAATAAATTTTAGATTTCAACTTTTCATATTTTTTATAATTTTTTCATTTAGATTTTTATATTCCGACAATTTTTTGTTGTTGTTTTAACACTAAATTGATATATTTTTCTTTCAAAACCGATTATTTTTTATAATAGTATATTTAATTTTCATTTCAAGGATATTTCCTATTAGTACAGATATATATATATAAATAATGTGTATGAGTATATATATATTTTTGCTATCACTTTTGCAGTTAGGTTAAAAAAGGATTTTTTTTTTCACATAGCACACAATGAAAATTATAATTTACTATTATTTTAATTATTAACATTTAATTTTCTTTATTATATTTTCCGTGATCTTTTTCTGTTGCTTTCGATATTTTTTGAAATTATTTTAAGATTTCACTTTTTTTTTTCTAATTTTCAAAATATAATTCTTTTAAATTGAATTATAGCAAAAAAAAAAAAATATAATTAAAATATATCCTTTTTATTTGAATATAAACGAGACTTTTCATCCTTACTGCAACCGTGACGACACTGAACTGCACTCATTTAGTTTTTTAATGCGGGATGTTCTGGTATTTTATTGTTTAGCCATGAAAGCTTTTAAAAAAAAATTTTTAATGTGTATGTGTGTTTAATAAAAAAAAATCCTTTTTCTACTAATACACAAGAAATTTGATTTTGATTGTTGATGTATAATACTTAATACACAAAATATTGAAATATTTTTTATATATTTTTGTTGTACAATGAATAACATTTATACAAGGCTACTAAAATATACATATAAATAATATTTGGGAAAAAAGGATACGTTAACGTTATATATAAAAAAAAAATACAATTTTTTATGCGTTCGTATGCGTAACTATATGACCATGGCAGTAAAATTTCGATTATGCGCAATTTGAAATCAAAAAATATAATTCTGAAGTGGTAGATTTTGACTTTAAAAAAAAATTTGTATGAGAGAGTCATAAAATGCATACAGGATGACTGATGAAATTTGAAGTTTTCAATAACTGAATGAAATTTTATTAACTAAACATGTATAATAATTTAAACACCCTGTAAATTTATACTATTATTTTACTGTGTATAGTATTTACTTGTATAATAGTGAATTTTTTTCGGTTCAACAGTATTTATTATATGGATGGTTGCTGAAAAGCTCCAAATAAGCGCATGTATTCCATAATATCGATCCAATAAAATTGTATAGGAAAACTAAGTTTTTGGGAATCGTTTTTGCGGTTTTTTTATTTATTTTTTTTGAAAATTTTGAGAGAATTTTTTTTTACTAAAACAAATTCGATATAAGAGAAAAGTTTTGTTGTTTTTTAAAATTATAAATATTTTAGGAATTCCGAAAATTTTTAGGAATTTCGAAAATTAATAATATTATAGTAAAATTTTTGGACAGAATTAAGTTAACTAATGATACATTTTGTTGATTAGCTATGTACATACATATATAATAAAATATGAAATTAAAGAACTAGAATATGTCAGTTTCAAAAAAATAATACACAACTAGAAAAAGTCCATAATTTTGTTATTTATTTGTTCATAATTTTAATTATATTATGAATAAAATACTGAACTCATTCTATATTACATCCACCTATCGTAGACAGAAAAAAGTTGAGCCAAAGCTGATAGTAATTGGAAAACTCATGCGATAAATCTATGCCACTTGCGTAAAAAATTCACAACCTAAATATGCTATAAGACCGGGAACGAGTGCAAATCTCATTTAAAAGTTTCATTGGAGGTTTATCTTGAGTTGAATATTGATCTGTTAATAATCTGTATGATTTTTATGTATAGGTAACATATTTTTTATAAAATGTTATTAACTTGAATATTCAAAAAATATTGATATAAATTGATCTATTGTTTCTCGTATTCTTGGCTTTCAGTTGGCATCTGTTTTATCCGGCCAAAATGCTTGCAGCTGACACCATCAGACAATAAAATTTGTGCAATTACTTGAAAATAAGCTTAGACAAAGAATTTTATTGTTTAATTATATTAATTTGATGTCATTAATTTTTGTGGACCTAAATATTTTGCAAATGTTAAAATATATGATTACATTATAATGGTTTTTATGTTCAATGTAAAGCTATGTTATTATCATTAGATTTATAATGAATGTAAATAAAATAAATATAATTATATTCATTTATGGATTTTAGAATTTAGTTTTAACTGACAAACCAAACAAGAAACAAAAGTTATAAATCAAATATTTACGAAACAAAAAGATAATTATTCCTTGACCACTGTTTATTTATTTTTTATTAACTTTAAAATAATATAATAATTTTTTGAAAATTTCTATTATTTATCAAATCTTTTTCTTTCACTCCATTTGGGAACATAGATTTCGCGACATTTATTACAATTGTGACCTACTAATTTGATGTGATAACCTCAAGTTTCTTTATAGTGAGTCTAGTTGGCATTTTTTACAGTCTTAAAATCACAATAACACTTCGTTGTATTAGAGTTAAAAACTCTAGCTTTAAAAAAGGGTAAAATAATTTCAAATCATTTTAGGATTTTAGTTATATCAACAGAGCTTAAATTTGAATACGATAATGATTTTAAATTAATGCGCTATCTCTTAGTTGGATGTCAATAGGCAATGGCGTAGGTTTAGCAAACCTTCCATTACCTGTTTACTCATTTTCAAATTCCATTACTCATTTTCAAATCCGCTGCTAACACTACGACATTTATTTAATTTAGTTAATTCCTTTTTATTTGCCAATTGTTTCTATCATTAATTTATTAATAATTTTCATTTATAAAACTTATTTAACATTAATTATTTAAGTTTTTTTATAGAACATATTTATCATTAATATATTATTATTTCCCTTACTTACTTACTCTAATTTCTATACAAATACACATTTATTTGCAATGACAATAATAAATGTTCATGCAGATGCGGAAAATACTTTGTGTTGCAGGATAGCTGATAGATCCTGAATGTTTATTTTACAAATACATATTAAAGCCTCCGTGTACTACGTGTAGTGATAGTGTAGTACAGTAGAATATCAAAAATCAACCAAAAAATTAGTCAATTCCATTATTACAACGTAAATTTAAACAAACCAAATATTGAAGTTATGTAATTTAAATAAATTCATTACACTCACTTTATTTTAAAGAATTTAACTCATAAAAATAATTACACAAAAATTATATATAAAATAATTACATTAATTTAAATATACACCAATTTACTTAATTATAGAATATTATGATTTACAATTTTATGTTTTATAAATATTTATAAATTATTACTGCCAATATGCCACTTCTAAAATGTAAATATAGTTCCTTAATTATATTTTAATGTAAATTCTAAAATATTATTCCATGATTGTAAAAATATCAATAACATTTTATTCTAATTGTATATAAATAAATATAATTATAAAAATTCACATATGTTCGGCCAGGACACGCCAAATTTTATGCATTTCTTGAATTTTTTATTACTATAAAAATATATTTCTATATATATACACAAAAATCTATTTACGAGTACTAGTCATCATGTAAGCCTTATAAACTTATAACTTATTAAACTATACGCTACCAGTTACCATATATATAATTTTCCGTGAGAATCATAAAATTTGTTTTATGAGTTTAGTGCGGTTTTTATGTATGAGGTTTTATTATAGTTTTTGTTTATCAAAATTTAGTTAAAAAAGAATATAAAAATTATTTTTATTGATCGAATCTGATAGTTTGCTTTATTTTTAAAGATATTTCTAATAAAATTTAAAAAAAACACAGAGTAATTTTACAAGAAAAGCACAGTGCATTGCTTTTAACTCCCTTTCGAGCGTCATTAATATATAAATGTCCCGATGATATAAATATTGTCTATGCAATTCCATAAGTATTAAATTAAATTCATATTTAATACAATTATGTATTAATAATTAAGTAATTGTCCTAGCAAGAGGGAGAAATACCCTACTAAAACATGAGTATTAATCGCTTTCCCTTTGCGAATAATCGCAATAACGAATAATTCTGAAATGTTGTCGCCTGAATAACTTAGTTCCTACTCACGAAAAACCCTTTTATATTGAGCTGAGTTAAGTGGTTTAATGAGATAAGCTGGCGATTAATTAAAAATATTATCGCTTGCTTGAACTAAAAATGCAGTGTATTATTCCACACATGAACGAGTCGAATTCTCGGCTGTCCAATTTTATACATTTACTGTATATTTTTTGTATGGATTACTGAAGCAATTTATTATTAAATTCACACTGATGTGAACTACATATAAATCAAGTGATCTATTCGGCACATATTACCATAACATTTCATCGAAATTCGTAATGCGATAAATTTACGATCTCATTTAGTATACCTTTTCTTAAGACTTTGCAAATTATTCAGTAACCAATTCCGTATCTCCTATGAGATACATATTTACTTCTACGGAATTCAATGCCGTTTTTTTTACTATTAGGTTAAGGATCGCCATCTTCTGCAGTCTTATCGCAATGCGTTTAATTTGACAACTTATAGCAAACATATAGCGTGTACACTTGTTGTAGATATTTCGTAAATAAAAAATTATCGTAAAATCGTTGCTGGGTTAACTGAACTATAAATGGATTTATTACAAATAAAAACAAATTTTATAACTAAATTTTATAACTCTTAATGCTAAAATATTTCGAATAAATAAACGAAATGTTTCAAGTTTCAATATGATAATTTTGATTCGACACATGTGCTGAATTTCGTTCTTTATACTTCTTACATGAAATACCATAAGATTGATAAAGTCATTCGTAACTCATATAGTGGAAGTTTATTAGCATCTAAGTATGCAAGGTCGCATTCTTTGCAGAGAAATGGAACTTTATTAAATAATCTACTCAATTATGTTGTATAAATTTAAATTATGAATCAATAAATATTTTACTGATTGATTATATCAATATAATTAATATAATATTTAGATAAGTTTATAATGAAATATATAAATTATGGAATATAAATTAAAATAAATAATTAATATAATTAATAGTGTTATGAAAATTTATATTATGTTAAAATATAATAAAATAATATTAGATTTCTTTGAACTCTCAGGAACATAAATAAGTTTTGTTGTAAATCAATAAAATTTGTCTGGTGCAGCCAAAAATAAACTTTGAAGAAAAACATTTTTATGTTTTATGAAAATCACAATCTTTTTTATTTATTTTAAGTATAAATAAAAATATTTATTTATTTGTTAATATTTTTTTATATCCAAAATATTTATGTTATACAAATCGTTTAACATGCAAACATTTTATTTTATTTCGAAAACTCTTGTTATGTTTTGTAAACTTTTGGTGTTTTTTTTTTCATATATCGGTTGTCTAATGAATCTAATGAATTTAATTTTTTTAAAGGTATAAATATTTTTTTTTTAAATTTATAACGTGATACAAAATCGATTTGAATTCAACATAACAAAATCATAAATATGTTTATAGATTGAATGAGATAGTATTTTAAAAACTGAAAAACTGAAATAGTTTTATCAGTATCTGCCAAACACTAAATAACTCTCCCCCATTTCGGTAATTTAAATAATTTTTAATAGATTTATCCCAATGATATAGCAGACATAATCTTAAATTCAAAGTTTGGAGCGATTTAGTTTGTTTTGTTTAGATGCTATTGACAGTTTACACACATAATATAAATATCTACATTCATGATATTTCTAAAAAATGGTCAAAGGAGTATCAATCAGGGAATGCAAAATAGTGATTGAAACGAAATTTAGAATATACAAAATCAAGCTCACAAAGAGTATTATGTTTTTTCCATTACAAGATGTTGAATATATTACATTATTATTTCTGAAAGTCATTATAAATAAATTAATATGGAAAACAATAAAATAATGAAATATATTTTAACATGTGGTTATTACACCAACTATTCATTCGGTGACATACATTTACAGATAGACTTATAACTACAATATAATCAAAACAAAACTGCTTAGTCCTTTTATCAGATATGAGTATATATCTCGATTATCTTGTCAAAGTTTATTCAACTACATCCTTTATGCATCACTCTCATCCGCAAACAACATTCTTCCTGTCCATAAGAACAGAAAATTATGTTCATACATCAGGTGTTTTTGCATATATATCAACAAATTTATAGTATATTTTACTGTAGGTATAGAAAAAAGAAAACAAAATCATTTCTATGTTTTTTGCTGCAATTATTTATTTATTTCTGCTTCAAAACTATCTAACGACTGAAAATTTTCTTTTATATTAAAAAGGATTATTTTCATGTTTAAAAACAACAGAATAACGACCTATTATTTAACAAAATAGTTTTTCAGTAACTTCTTATAGTAACTTTTAAAACTATAATTTGGAAAAGTAAGATTTTTTTTAAAATAAATCTTCCGCATCCTGTTTAAAAAATAATACTTTTATATAGTGTGTGGTACTATACACATTCGTGCTATATGTTTTTAAGGTCTAAGGATTTCGTTCAGAAGAAATTCAGAAGAAATACAAAAAATTTAAAATCAAAATTCAAATCTGCAAGCATAATTAGCACAATTTTTATACAAATTCCAAAAATGAAGAGTTACCTAATATAAAACTAGCAAACTCCAAGGATTGTAGTCAAATATTTCTTATTTGCATTATTCATAAAATATATCTACTATGAAAAATATGAAAAATTTATGTATATGACGTGCTGTAAAAAAATCAAATTAGCATTCAAATATGTAAATTCTTTGTTTTTGGCACTTATTTTTCAATGTGATTTTAATGAATTACATAAACATACACTCATTAATGAGTATATGAGTGCATTTGTCTATGAACAAATTGTAAATTTTTAATAAATAGTGAAATAATTTTTATTTTTATAAATTCAAATTGTTTTAATTGTATAGAATACAACTTAGGATTAATACGCTCATCCTCAAGTTTCTGCTTTACGACAGATCACCATAGAACTATGAATGAATTGCCTACAAACTATTAGATCTTCACTACCTAATTTTATTAAAAGTAACAAAACCAGTAATGCAAATTTATTACAAAATCAATAGATTTTTTATAATATATTTGGCCACATAATGTAACACCCAAATAATATTTATTATAAAACATAAACTACATTTATTATATATATACGCACCATATGAAAATATATGATTTATTTGATGTTCAGGGACATTACATTGAAAACAAAATCAATGGCGTATGCGCGTATGCATTTAAAGGTATATAAATCATAAAATATATTTCTTGCAGTTGGTGTTTCACAATGGTTATTTCATTAGATTTACTTTAATAAAATATATTTTAATAGAACGTTTTCAATATTTAGAGAATTTTCATTATTTATTTTCTATAAGTTTGGTTGTACTGTTTTAGTGTCTTTGATGACAATTAACATAATAATAAGTTTGAATCAAAAAAAGGGCTCATTTACCCAGGTTAGACTTAATAATTTTTCGACTTAGATCAATATTACCCTTTAATCACTCCTTCAATCAAAAATGTTTTCCTTGAAAAAAAGCAAAAAAAAAAGCAAAAAAAAGCAAAAAAAAAAAGCTTTTAATTATGGTTACCTTAGCAGATGACTCGTAGTTATATTAAACAGTGATTTGTATCCAACAGTGTTTTTTAATTAACAGTATGTTTGTAGCAAAAATTACTTTATTAAAACTCATATTTTAACACATAAGGGTTTGCACTCCAAATTCACCCTTTTGCAAATCAAATTCATCTTTTTACAAATCAAATTCATCCTTTTGCAAATCAAATTCAACTGATAATAAAAAATGATAATATTATGGAAGTATGGTTAATTAAGGACAACGTAAGTCTTCATAAGACGCGTGAGGTACGTGATTTAGTTGAACGGACTAGGCACACATTAGTTTTTCTCCCCCTTACTCCCCCATGATGAAGCCAATAGAAGAAGTATTTTCGAAAATAAAATGTTGTGCCCGTAATATGTTAGCTATTCCTGGGAATACATTAAATTTAACGTAATTGAACAATCAGCGGCAACTGTTAGTCCAACAGATTGTAATAAATATTACGAACACATGTGTATGCAATTGCCGTCAGCTGCTGCAGAAGAACCTCTATAAATAAAATTAATTTAGGAATAACAATTGAGATATCGAAGGAAAAAATCAACTGGTAAACTTAAGTTATCGAAACATTTTTTATTATTAGTTGAATTTGATTTAGAAAAAGTTGAATTTGATTTGCAAAAGGGTGAATTTGATTTGTAAAAAGATGAATTTGATTTGTAAAAAGATGAATTTGATTTGTAAAAGGATGAATTTGATTTGCAAAAGGGTGAATTTGGAGTGCAAACCCTGTATCATGTATTTTATAGAACTCTTAATTTTGATACTAAAACTACTGACCCTAAATTTTATAGGTACCAATTACATTACAAAATTAATATGATGTGTATGACTATTTATATGGAAAATAACTATATAATAATTATGTATAAATGTAAATACTAATTTTAATATAAACATACTTCAAATATATTTAATTATGATTAAGTGAAATTGTGCAATTGACCATTAGATAATTGTATTTTGTTTAATTGAATTACGTTTATTTATTAAATTATTGGCAATTGAAGCGATTTAATGCTTTAAGCAATTATATAAATCCGTCTTTCGAGAACATTATTGTTATTTTTCTATATATTTTAATATAGTCTTTCAAGTTATTCAAATTAATGTTAGTTTTATTATATCATGGAACTATAAATATATTTTCAAAATTCAAATATGTACTTTCGAAATTACTGAATTTTTAAATTATTTTTGTAAATGAAATGTTGATGCTAATTATGACAACTAACGGTTATTGAAAAACATAACATTTTTAAATATATTTTGCCTTAAACTAAAAATATTTTTATTATAAATTATATAACCAATTGCGTTACTAGTGTGTTGAAAGAATTATGAAGAAATGCCATTGTCTGAAATAAAATAGTAAATTCCTCGGTCCTTTTTTGATTATCCTCTTTCAATTTATCCATACATTCAACCAAACATGAACACTATAACTGACTGACACATTATTAACAAATTATTCAATTAAAAATTATCAAAAAATAAGTTAATATTTACACCTTTATTTTAAAACTGTTATAATGTAGACTTACGTTCATAAAATATGTTTTGCAGTTAATTGAAGTTCATAGAAACTTTTGGCTTTACACTTTGATAAAAATGAATTAAATATAAAGCTTTTTGTATTAACATTAAAGTTCTATACTTTGTTATTTTCTAGTGCCAGTAGTGCAAGAAATGTGATTAAATTGTCAATAAATAATAAGTATTACGATTTCGGAGCTCCATTTCAATATAAACCTTGTCTATTTCAAAATAAACCTTCTCCATTTCATTATATGGTATATGAAGAATAACGAGATCTAACAAATTTCGTAACATTTTCACGAAAATACTCCAACTCGGCTAAAAAAAGTTTTACTTCAAAAAGGTTTATTTTTTTTTTGATTAGGTTATATGATGATTTAATGTTGAGTTCGTCGACGATGCAATAAAATTTACATTTATGAATTTTTATATATAATTTCAAATATTTTATAAATTTATATGATAATTTAAAATATTTTAAAAATTTACATTAATTTTATTTATAATTTAAAAAAATATATGAATTTTATATTTAATTTTAAATATTTAGAAAATTTATATGAATTTTGATATAAATTCTATTACGAGATTATGGATCCCACTCGTGTGGAACGTATTAATTTTATTTATACTATAATGTCAAATTTTCGAATCTTTGAACTATATCGTGCATAAATGAAAATAAAGAAAATTTAAGCAAACGTAATAAAAGCTTTCTAATAAACTTTAAATATTACTAACAATAATGTGTCTTCGCTAATAGAAAATATATCAAAAAATAGTACCGAATATGAAAAGTTTAGTGTTTTCACATGAACCTAAACTTGACGATAGAAAATTTAATGTTCTGATTCTCAGTAGTCAGTATATTTCCTTCGGAATCTCCAATATTTCACATAATTTAAAAAAAATCAATTGTGAAAGTAAAAATTGGGAGTTGTATGGTATGCGATATATGGAATGAAAAATCCAACTATTTTATTTTGATTCGATTTTTCATACAATATTTGACGCATCGAATGAAAAGTTTTACAACCGTGTTGATATTTATGTGAAAGGACTTTTACCCAATACTTCCAGTTAGTTTTTATAGTTTTCATGAATGTACTGTTTAATCTAGTCATAGTGTATTCTTCTTATAATTTACATGAGCGATGCCAACTCCAAAACGATAGGAGTGGTAGAATCAGACGATTACAGTGGTAAAATAGTACCAAATACAAAAAAATTAGTTTAAAACCATTATCGATACAATTAATTTCATTGTGGTACGATTTAATACACCAAACCATTAGATTTACTCATTCAATACGAAAGCCATTTATTTACAAGGATGTAAATTACACCAGTAAACAATAATTTTTAATAGTAAAATTCCCAATAATATTTTTATTTCTTTTCTAAATTTAAATGAAATATAATATTATTTTTAGGAAAACTGCTATAATTAGTGCTTTAACTAATTGAATAGTGCTAGAATTGCACATATAAATGCAATTTGAAAATAATAGTACTAAAGTCGTACGAATAGTTCTAGAACTAGCACTAATATGCCATGATTGATTGATACCATGTTTACATTCATATTTATATTAAATAATTTTGGATCGTGGCGTAAATTTAGGTTTCCAATGGCTCAAAATAAAAATAACATAGATTTTTGAAAAGATCTTAACCAGACCTTTTCCAAGCATAATTACCTAGTTTAAAACTATAAAATTGAAAGTTATAAATAAAATTATCGTAATTTCTATACTTTTAATATTTTTTGTTTTTATTTTTGGATTTTTAATATTACAATATTTTATGTTTTTTTTTTCTATATAACATTATAATAACTTTTTTTTTTGTATTATTAATCTACAATATTTTTTATATTCCAGTTTGTAATTATTTTTCTCTTGTGATAATTGTACAATTTAATATTATAATATTTTATCTTATATTGCTGTATATTTTTAAAAACACCCATACACACATCTATTTTTTTTTATATAATATTTTTAATGTTTTAATTATATTTATTAACTATATCTATAAATAATCAACATAAAATATAATTCTTTATTTCTCAAATTAAAAATACAAATTAATGTAAAACTTCAAAATGTTGTCGAAAATTATATACCATCTCAACAAACAAGTAAAATTTAAGGTTTTGGTAATTAAAGCATTTTCCGTTTAATGTAAATTCTTTTATATTATTTAAAATTTCATAAATTTGTGCTATTTTTGTTATTAATTATTTATTTTTGTTTAATATTTAATGGTTTTAATAAAATTTATAAAATTACCTTGTTTTTTTTATTTTTTAGTTTGTGTCTCTTTGTCTATTTATGTTAACTCCATCTCATAATGATTGGTATAGGAATGTAAAGTTTAAAGATAAGCTCACACTATATCAACTTCACGAGTAACTAGTTTTTAATAGTTTAATTTAATTTTATAGTTAGACTTAAGTTCAAGAAAAATAATATATATAGAAAAAGTAATCATGATAAAAATTTACATATAGGAATTGTGACACTGTGACAGATTACTTATTTGCAGTATTATGATTGGAATTGTAACAGATATACTGAGAAAAATTAATAAAAAACTAAATGTTATATCAGGATTAAATTTACAAATTCTCTTCTTTATTAATCTTAGTATTTTGGATAATTTAATTAATAGAAATTCGAGCTTCGATAAAATGAGTTTAAAATAAAAGCATGTCTTAATTTTTAAAGAAAGTAAGAATATGCCACCATCTTCGTCACCTCATTTGCAATTTAATGTTGTAATGTGGTATAGTGTGAGCTTACCTTTAACTAAATTATTTAAATTCTACTTCGATTATTTTTAAAATTAAATTTTATTAATAAATGTGAATATGAATGGATGAATAATTAAATAATTCAAATTTTCTTAAAAATATGAATATTTTATATATTATATATTAATTTTTGTTTCAATTTTTGTTTTTTATATATGTGCTCATTTTATTTTTATTATATAAATATACTTTTACATTGAAACATTGATTTTATATTGAATTATTGAATAATGGTGGATTTTTATTTTTTGTATTTTTAAATATTTTAAAATTGTATTGTAACGCAACTTCATTTTTTATATTTACTATAAATTTTATTTATTCAATATTTTCAAATTTTGCTGGGATAATTTATTATAATATTTTTTATATAAATCTGACAATTTAATTTTCCATTATTTGTATTTATAATAATTTTATTTTCATCAATTTTATTTTTAATCAGTTTATCATATTATATTTTATTAATAATTGTTTACCAGGTGAACACATAAGGTTTGTTTTTGGATGCTGTATTTTTGTTATTACATATTTGTTAATTTAGCTGGCTATAATATTATATCAATTTTTTTGTATAGATATTTGCTTATTTTTATATTATTAATATAAAAAATACATATTAATTTATGTTGTAATGAGAATAATATACAAAGAATATTTAAATTAAAAATTATATTCTAGAGGTGCAGTACATATTTGGCACATTTTACTCATTAAGAGCTAGCTAATCACGCACCTAATAACTGCACGCGACTGTTTATGAGAAATAATTATTATCTATCGACCAGCGATAAATTGTAAATTTATAATTTAAGAGGGTGTCCTTAAAATCTTCTTTACTATACCAATATATAATGTTGCTGCAATTTAAATTATATGTATAGAGATAAAAAATATTTTTTTTTCTAAATTTAATATTAATAAATTTTGAAAATAATTTACAATAATATTTCTATTAAAATAATTTTAATTAAGAAAATTTCATATACATATTATATATAAATATTATATTTTTATAATTAAATTTAAGTAAATACTTGTTTTTCCTAATATAAAACTAATATTATTTATTACAAAATAGATAAACCTTTAAAAAGAAAAAGAAAATTAATAGCTAAAGGTTAAATAAATAAATTTATAATTATTTTATTTTAACAAATTTTCAATTCACTTGGAATTATAACCAATTTCGAAACTTTAATATGAAATTCCTTAATATTTTACCATATTTCTTTTATATATGAAAGTTTTTCTTGGATAATTACTAAATTATTACTTAAATTATAAATCTACTATAATTGATATTCATGATATAGAAGTTATTTATTCAGCAAAATAAACTTCGTTACTTCAATACTTAAGGACTATGCATATTTGCCATATAATGTTATTTTTGGAAAATAGATTTCATATGATGTAACGAATTATTAACATGATTCTACTGTTTAGAAGTATTAAATACTACTTGTACCTTTTTACACCGAGATAGTAGTAAATATTAATATTCTTAGAATTGGTATTTAAAATTTACATATGTTATGATACCGAATCTCAAAATACGTATATAAAGCAGAAAATAAATTGTAAAAAATAATGAAAAATTAATACCGAATTTTAATTTATAGACAATACCAAAGTTTATAGACAATACCAAAAATCATATACTATATATATAGATAGTTCAATCGTATTGCGAGCTGCGAAAGCTAAAAGAAAGTTAAGTATTTACTATAAAGAAGAAAATGCTAATAAAACATTCTCTAAGTTGTATATCCTTTTTGGATATTATGTAAATTCAAAAAAAGATATCGCATAGTTATCAAAAACTGCTTAGAACTGATATCTTCAATATTGAAACCATTTCATTAATAAATATTTACATACATTGTAAAATTATTTTTTTCCCAAAGGAATTGAGCATCTTAAATAAAATATAGGCCAAAATTCGTATACAACACTTAGTTATTCAAGTGACGAAATAATTTTGATCTTCCATTAAAATTATTACAAAAAAAAACATATATTTATATAATATTTACTATTAATTAATACATAAATTCTACAGTCTTTTTTTATTTGGTTTACAAAAAAAAAATATTCTATGTAAAACTAAAATTTTAGATTAAAATTTCTCTTAATAATAAAAATTTTATATGTAATGTTTTTAAATGATTGGAAATGATTTCAACATTTTTTTTTTTACATTTCCAATAGATATGATAATTTAATAATGTCAATGAATAATAATAAACTCCTCCAAATTATCGTCATCTTTATTATTATAAATAATTTATAGCCATCTAGCGGAGGATAGATTAATTGGCTAATAACTTTATTCTCATTATATTTTATAATTAGCTACTAAATATTTTTTTTTATAATATAATATAAATTTTATTTCTTCTTATTAAAGTTTAATTATTTTATATCATTAATATTTTGTGTTGTTTTTAAATAGTGTAAATTTTAATACATATTCTGTGCATTTTTCAAAATAATTTTAGTTAGTAATCTTTTTTTTTACCTGGCAATAAGAATGTAGAATATGCTTTACCAATTTATTAATTTTTATTTTTTATTCATTTAAATTAATTAATAATATTCTATCATTTTATATGTTTAATTTTTTTTTTTTCTAAAAAATGATATTACAAATTAGATATTATATGTTTTAAAAACATAGATTTTTATTATGTTAAGAAAATATGTAATGATTTATGATATGTTGCTAATTGACCGAAAATTGTTGAGCGAATGCACCAATTACCGATATCACAATATTAACTTGAATGCATAATTATATATTAAAATAATATAAATCTGAATTCGGTTGATTGAATTATATTGTATACAATTGTTCGGTCAATTGTGCCTTCGCGGTACATTTAAATTGAGTTAATTGTGAAATTCGGTTATTTGTGAATTTGATCAATTTTGAATTCTGTCAATTAGCTAGATACCGATAAGTATTTGTATATATGAATGATAAAGAAAAATGTATATTTAAAAATTTAGAAATTAATATTACACAAAATTCAATTCCAAAAATTAATATATTTAATTACTAATAGTTAATTCTAAGAATATTGGTCTCTATACAACATTATCTAATTACTAGATGTTAATGAATTTAATTATAATTCTTATCGATTTTATTATTTATATTTCGATTTATTTAAATTTAAAATACTAAATTAATTTTTCCAGTTTTTTTTTATATATTTTTTTTTTGGTAGCCATAATTTTTCTTCGAAATTATAAAACAAAATTTAAATATCTGACAGACTTTTAACAGTCTTTGGCTATATAAATGCTATATTTTCAAAATTTTGACATTACGATAACGTTGTTTGTTTACGCGTTACAGACAAAATCACGAATAACTTTGATATAATTTTTGTATGAAAATACATAAATAAAATATTAAATTGGAAATAAGAGATCGAATTCCGAGCCGTATTTTAAGTGTTAATAATAATTACTCAACATAAATTTTAAGACAATCTAATTCGTACACTTTATAAAAAAAAACAAAATTCTATTAATTCTTAAGTGTGGGCTACATAGTTTCGATCGGTTCAGTTTCGATTCGTTCAGGAAAATTCAAATTTTACGTCTTCATATATAGGACACATAGGACGAATCATAACGATTGGAATTTTGCGAATCCAAATTGAAGGAAATCTCAAGAGGAATGAAATTCGACAGTTAAAAAAAAATGTGATTTAATCGAATTTCAATCGATAGCTATGTGTTCAGTCTACTTAACCAGTCGAATCGAATCGAAACTGAACTTAACTGATAGAAATTATGTAGCCCAACCTTTAGATTCAGTGATATTTCGATCAAAGTTTTAAGTATTTTTGGTACCATCAAATTACAAAATAAATTAAAAGAATTTAAAGCAAATTTTTTTTAAAAATTAATGAAAATATAAAATAAAATTTTAAATTTAAGTAACAATTTATTAAAATCTAAGCGGCTATGGATCTTAATAACCCTGTCCGTTAAAAATGTATGAATATATTAAAAATATTCAAATACAAATATAAAATAAATAAACTAAAAGAAAATATAAAACAAAAATTAAAAAAAACTTTTTATAATTTTAGGCAACAAGGCCCAGATTTTATGTCCTATTAAAAATTAAAAATTATATATGTGTATAAAAATAAATATAATACATATTATGTATGTATATATTAATTTTGTCTCTGTATTTATTTGAAATATATATGTATAAAAATAGAGTACATAAAAAAAATATTAATTGAATATGTAAAAGTTTTAATTTTTTAATTTTATACTAAAAAATTTAAATTTTCTATTTGTTTTTAATAAAATATTTTAATTTTTTCTTGTTTTTTTTTTTTTTTTGGTGTTTTTTTCTTACTGTGTGTTAATAAAATGAATAAATAACAATTATATTTTGTTTTTTTGACAGTGGATATAATTAATTTTTTTAAAATTATATTATGGTTTCATTTTTATGTGAATTTATATTAATTTTGAAATAAATTTCATAAATTTTATCAGAATATATATTTAAATTACATATACAAAGACATTTATGTTGAACAAGTATACATATTACATAAAACTTCATTAATTGATTACGTATTACATATATATTTATATTACTATTTTATACTTTTTATTATGGTTTTCTATGTAAATTGTAAGGGAATTAATTTCATCAAATATGAAATTGGTTGAATTATCAAATATTTAAAATATAATTCTTAATTATAAATTTAAATTAAATATAATTTATTGTTTTTTAAAAGATTTTGTTAATATGAAATTATTATTGATTTACGAATGATTTATGAATTTGCGTCCTTTTTATCGAGTAATTTTATATTCTTTAAGAACTAATGCAAGTCCTGTCAAATTAGAAAATATTTATGACCTTTCCGTCGATAGTATATTAGAATTACATAGTTTTTTTTTTATCGTTTAGTTTTTGTATATCTAATTCTGTTTAGCTTAAGCATTGGCCTTGGTCGACTGTTAAAAACGAACAGATATCAAAATTGAAGGAAAAGAATTGAAAATCATTTTTTTTTTGAAAGACAAAAATTAAAAGATAGATTTATATAAAAATTTAAATTTGATAGAAATTAAAACTTTCTTTTTAAGATTTATTATATTTTTATTAATGTTACAGTCCAAAAAAAAAATATCCTTTAATGTTGCCAATATTATTGGCTTTATTCCATAAGTTTTGGTACCAAAAAAAAAGTTATATTGTAACTAAAAAAATTCATAATGAAATATTTAATTAAAAATTAATATAAAAACATATTAACAATTATTTAATTAAAATTTTAATTAATAAAAATGAAGAAAAATCATTTTTTAAGTGTCCACTTTTTTTGTTTTTACTTTTTTTTTTTTGGCATAATATTCACAGCTGACAGATGGCAACAGTTAATTTATTCATATTTAAATACAATAATTTATTATTATTAATTATTATTATTATTTTACGTCAATAAATACAATAATTTTATTCATTTTATATTAATTTCTATATAATGTATAGACACACACATTTATGTATATAAACATTTTCGGGGGTTGGAATATAAATATATAAACACATACATAAACAAATACATTTATATAAATTTTCATGTTTTTTTTTTTGTAGATTATTTTTATTTTTATATTTAATAATTTTCTTTAATTTTTTTTTTCATCTAAAATTACATCTAACATCACATTTAAATATATAATAATATTTTTTTTTTGTATTTAATTTTATGTATTAAATTTGATTAGTTTATAGAATTGTCTAAAAATATTTTTTATTAATTATGTCATTAATTTTATTAGTAAACTAATTTTTTACGTTTGAATTAAAAAAAAAATTATTTGGCTCACCTTTTATGGCGCTTTTTTTGACGCTTGTCTATGTCTACATTGAAACAATATTTCAATTTAGTTAAGGTACGTTCTTTCTGTTATTTTATTTTTTCAAATATAAATTCCATTTTTTATTTTATTTCATTTTTTTATTTTAATTTAAAAAATGATTTTTTTTTTATAGTTGCTATTTTTTCTTAATTATATTATAAATAATTTTACACAACGATACTTTTGCTAACCAAAAAGTTACCCTGAACTTTTAAATAATATAATTTATTATAATATTTGATATATAATTTTTCTAAATTTGTTTTTATAGACACATAAAATTTTATTTAAATTATTTTATTTCTTTTTTGCTAATATTTTATTATAAATATTAAATGCTAAATATAAATATTATGTAATAATGTGTAGAATTAGAAATATATATATAAATAGAGTATACTTAAAGAAAATATTAACTATAATTTATAATTAATCGACTTAATTGAATTTGTAATTCTTTAATCAAATTTTCATTAATTAATAAACTTTTTTCATTAATTCAATGAATTTTTTTTTTCATTATTTCTTGATTTTGTTAATTTGTTTAAAAAAATAAAATATTTAATATTTAGGAAATTTTTTCAAATCATATATTTTTGTATGGTTAAGAGAGCTAAGAATATAATTGGTTTGGAATAGGTAGATCTAATTCTTTCGGTACGGCACAAAATTAATATAGTCACCTCGAATGAATATTATCAGTTACGACCAGCGATAGATAATTACATTTCCAATTTGTGTCACTTTTTTGGTTTGTTAAAAATTGCTTATGTCATTTATAAGAAAAATTATGATGCTTTAGGAATTTATCATTTCTATTAGTAAAAATGCAATTTAAATGTAATTTGTTTATGTGACAATTAAAAATTATGAAAGATTTCTTTGTACCGAAATATGTTTTAATATCATACAGAATTTGAAGAGAACTTGAATTGAACTTTTACACATTATTTAAAAAATCTCATACAATTTCATATCAAATTACGATGATATGAATTTAATACCTATATCTTTTAAGCTTCAATTCAAGTGTGGTATCCGCAAACTCAAAAATGTTTAGTAAAAATTTGTAATTACTCATTGTTATTGTTATAAATTTCAATTATTTAATTCATATTTATCTAAAATATTGAATTTACAGAAATCCTAGAAGAATATAGTAAATTCTCTTAATTATTTTTAGCATTTTGTTAAATATTTGCAAACTAGATTGACCAATTTTAAACTTAGCTCCGTAATTACATCATTAATTTATAAAAAAAAAACCATAATTGGATCAATTTATAACTAAATCAGTTATAACCTAAAATTTTCATAATTTTTTAAATTAAATTAATATTTTTTTTTAATTAAATATCAATAAAAAATTTTGTTTGTTTGTTTATATAAAGATTGAATCCGCTTTTCTTATTTTGTATTAAAAGATTGAATAAATATCAGTAGCTATTTTCTCTCTCTTGCTATGTAGTTGTTTAATTTTTAGTTAGTAATTTTTATTTTTATTACTTTTATTTTAAATATTTTTTAAATAAATTCATATAATTAGCACACAAAATTTATTTTTGTGTCATTTAAATAAATTATATTTTATGTGTATAAAAAAAGAATTATTCAATCGACTTTAGTTTATTTTTAATAATTTATATTGTTTATAACAATTTTTAAAAAATCGTATCGTCTTTAAAATATAAAATCACCACAATCCATTGCATAATCGAAATCCTCACCACCTAAATCTTCAACACCATTGTGCCAATCAAATGCTCCAATATCAGTATGATAAATACCACCACCTATACTGGTATCAATTAAATTTGTGCAATGTGTTGTTGGCAGAGCATGTAGGGTAAATGTATCCTCACACTGAGACCATGTCAAACCTGAAATTATGGAATATTGTAATTAAAAGAATTTTAATTAATATTATTATATTTTTCACAGTATATATTTAAAGTAACAGAAGTAGTCAAAATTGTATATTTCACAAGTTTAGTTGATTGCTGCAAGTAGTGGCGAGCCCTAAACAAACTGCCCAGAATTTGCTCGTCAACACTATACTATGAATTTGGTTAGTTTTCATTTATATGTGGCGTTAAGGAAATGTATGGTTTCCGTAGGCAGTTTAATGGCTACATAATTTAACTAGTTTAACTGGACATCATTCCAATATAATTGTAGAATAATGTTGTAGATTCTACAATCACCAAGTCATGTTTGAAGTGGTAAATGAAATATGCGAATAAATCATTTGAATGACACTAACTTATAGACTTTAATAAATTAATGAATTAGGAAATTTATTCAATACTAAATCAGTAACATAACAATTTAATTAATAATATTAGCTCTATTACTTTATTAAATTAATTTATAGCTGATTATTTTATAATAAATACATCAAAATTTTATCCTAATAAGTATTTTGCTCTCCATTATCAATCAATTAAAATGTAATATGATTGATTTCATAAGTTCACGTAATTAGTTTTAAATAATATAAAGCTAATTAAAAATTAATATATTACATATTGTATAAATTCACAACAAAAATAATTGAATATTCAATTTTAATTAAATAAGGCAAATTTGCTGCTACAAATATATTACAGTAGTGGCTCAATAAAATTATCAGCTCTGATATTTTTTGAATATTTTGCTATCTTCAGAATTAAAAATTTGTTAGGAAATATGAATTTGATTAAAAATATTAGTTTTATATTGATTTGAAATCATCAGTACCTTTATTATTAAATAAAACTAATACATTTGCGACAAGCTTAAATTGTTTTTGATTGGTACTTATCCACATAAGTGTAATTATTTGCCTCTAATCATTTAAAGCTGAATTACCAGCTTTAAATAGCTAATTAATATTTGGGTATCTTAATAAATTCTGTTTATATATAAATGATTTAATAATTTAAACTATTTCAAATAACCAATATATAAAATTAGATAATTGAATTACTGAAACATAATTAATACGAATTTGGACAGATTATTCGAAATCTGTAAATCTTTTCGGAAATCTGGTTGAAAATATTGAAAAACATTTTTAAAAGTTCTGAAATTTTAAATTTCTTCACCGATAGAAAAAAAAGTAACGAAAACGGAATACTTTATATTAATTAATATTAACTTATCGTTCGAAACGATTATGGTCACCAAGTATAATAAAAGTATTTAGTAATAAATTCATTTATGATAACTTAATGGTTGGTTCCATGAATATTTATAAAAAATTTACTATACAATGAAAATTAATTTCTTAATAAATTTAAGTTTGTATTATCGTTACATAATAAATTTCTGACCATTTTAATTTTGATTGATGTCATTTACTTCAGTTTTATAATCTTCTTCAGAATTACATTAATTTTATTTTCACAAATCTATATATAAATACTAAATATCACAACATGAAAAAAACAATAGAAAATTTTATGTTACAAAGATAATTTATACAATTACGAATAAAATTTGTATAAAAATTATATTTGTTTTATTGCTGTTGTATTTTTATATCGATAGTAGTACGTATACTTTCAGGAAACCTTTAAGGAATGCTGTAAACAATATGACATTATGTAAAATTTTATTTAGTATTCATTTTAATATGCAAAAATATCGAAAGAACCTATTCTATCTAATGTATACCTAGTAACAAAATTGAAAAGTTCTTTTGATGAGATTGTGCATGAGATGATCTACCATGTTACTATGCAGATATCATTAAAATTGTAAACGATTTATAAAATTACAACAATTTATAATCGCTTGAAAAGTAGGACTTCTGGTATGGATACATTTATTTAAAATATATCGAAAATATTACGAGTATCTCGAAATTTCGAGTCTACCCATAAAGCTTCATATTTTATATAACCAAAAATTGAATTATAAATTACATTTTTTGTTTTCTTTTATTTCCTATAAGTTATTACCAATTTCCAATTTGATATCTTATGTAATCTATGTACTTAAAATTATAGATTTTATTTCATTAAAAGTTACTTTGTAGGATTTATCATCACAAAACATTGTATATTCTGTTTGATAATCAAGTTTTTTTTTTTATCTAATTTTATTGTCTTTGTTAAACTTTTAAAATGTGCACCCATCAGAAAGTCATCTCTAATAGCTTTTATGATTTTCTTTATGTTGAAACAAAAGATACAAAATATAATTTTAAAATATTTAAAGTATTAATAGTGTTTTGTAACAAAAAAAAAAAAAAAACTAATTTTAAACGAAATATGCAAAAATATTTAAAAGATAAGAAAAAGCGATTCTTTTAAGATTCTATTGTTTTTTAGTTGAGCTCCATTTAATTCAAAAACTAGGTTAAGTGTTCACTATTTTTCAACTATTTTTAGTTTCTTAAAAAATTGTTTTATATTTTATTTGAATGACAACAACTTAACAGCACTAAGTTTAAAAATATTGTACTTTATGAATAAGTTTCAAATATATTTCTTCAATATAGATGAGGATATTTCTATTCTTCGAAATAAAGTTTTTACAGATATTTTTTTCATTGATTCTCTTAAATTGTATATTTAAAGTTGATTATAAAATATTTATAAAAATAAAATTTCATAATCAACTGACAAATTTTATCATTTGCTAATAGGTTTTTATTTGTTCTTTTGCTTTAAATAATATAATGAATAAAATATATATGCTTTCAACAAAATTACAGTCACCTTTAACTAATTGATCCGATTGACACAGAGCTATCATGGCGATCACGGTTTGGGTAAAATGGCCAAGATATTCTCTGTGACTGTTCAAGTTTTTACAGAAACAAACTAAAAAAATTCTTAATTCAAAATTTTGGAGATATAGCATGAAATTGCGAGAATGGAGACCATGATTGTTCCGTTCGTAAAGGAATGCATTTAGATTAATTAGGAGAGGTAGATTTGTTTTGTAATAATAAATTGATACCTATTGAGCTATAGAAATGATACAATATTAGCTCCATCTAAGTACTATTGCTTGTCTTTCGAACGAAACTATTGTCTGCTTGAATTTTAAAATTATCCACTATCGATTTTTTAAGATATTTGATATTCGAATCCATCAAGTTATAAAGTAAGTATATAAAGTAATTCTATTTATTTCAAAAGCATACCAATGTAATGTACATAATTGGATACGTTATACGTAGAACCGAACGTTATACATAGAATCGAACAAAATTAGAGCATTATTTAGTTTCAAAAAAGTGGAAATACTTTATGTCGTAGCAATAGTAAATGAAGTTGAAATTATAGATTCCCATATAAACCGAAAAATAATGGTGATGCACGCAATTGGGCAAAAACGAACTAATACGAACTAATCCACTGTTTCTTAAACTTTTCGAGGCCAATACCAGTGAAAATTTAATATTTTTATCACTAAATCTTTGTAAATCCGGTATGAGTTATGCGAGGTTATTTCAACCCTTTATATTCGATTTGAATAAATCAAGTTTACGGAACAACTGGAGAATAAGTCGGCGAACGGAATAATGTTCTATCGAATATCCTTATAGAAGTCCTGGATAAATACATGTAATAATACTAATTAGAAGATATTTCTAGTTTTGCTTCTGAACTATAACAAAATATCAAAGAATTAAAAGTTCAATTATATTTTGTACTTAAAGTCATCCTATTTATAATGCAATTATACTTAGTTAAATCGAAAATTATGCTAATTATCTTGATAGAACCAACCCATCAGTATTATTATAAAATATTTTGTTTGTTGAATAACATTTGTTTCTTTATTATGTCAAAAAAAAACCCGCAATTTTTTATGATAAAAGGATATTCGTCATTAAAAAACTGCATCAGAAATTATATAAGATGTTTTTTTTTTTTTTGATAATACACAGAAATTTCTGAAAGAAAAACAAAACGTTTCTTTTTTTATTATTTTCGTTATTTTTCTTTAAAGATATTTTCATAAATAAATGAAAAACATTTATTTTTCATCTTGAGAAAATTTTTAAGATAATGTTTAATTTTTTGATTTAATGAAAACTGAATCATTTTTTAGACAATTTTTGTTGAAAAATTTTATTCTTCCGTTTATATTTAAATTTTATAACTAATTAGAGGGAGTTTTTTTTTTAAATAATGTAATATTAAAAAATTCATTTTATAATTAAATTGGAACTATTTTTATTATTATTTAGAATCCTTGAATTTTAAACTGCTTATTTGAAGAGAAAAAAAAATTATAATAATGCGTTTACCCGTCCGGCCCTTGAATAATAATTATGTTATATTTGCTTACAATCAGAATTTAACTATTAAATAAAAGCTATAAAAATATTGAAAAATAATAAGGTTTAGAAATTCCAGGTTCTAACTATCAAAGCATCTGCCACCAATACAGGTTGTTGTGTAAAAGTTCACGTTATTTACCTAATTTTTGTTAATAAAAATTATAATGCTTAAAAGTTTTTTTTGGTGAACGTCGCCCTACCGAAAAAAAGTCATTCCAATTCAACTAAAAAATTATCTCCCAACCAGTAGTAAATAAGGGTTGCTAATTAGAAATAGTAAAATAAGTATTTAATGTGAAGATCATAATAGTTTTAATAAAGAAAGAGATCAGAAGAAGTTTTTAAATTTGACAATTAGTTTCTGCATGCTTTAGAGAAGAACAACGATTTTACTTGTATGTTTTTATTATTTAATTTGTCATTTTGCATCATGATATGCGTAATTTTAATTTATATTGAATTGGCTAACTCAACAGACGACGCTAAAAGAATCTGGAGCGTTCTTTCCGAACTGTAAAACTGTGAAAGCAAGTTATAATCTGTTGATTTATGGCTCTTATTATTGATCTTAATTTCACCATTTATACTGAATAAATATAGTAGATGACAGTTAAAGAAAGTATTATCGTTTTTTTCAGAACTGTGTTTCTAAAAATATCTAGTGCAATGGATTCCATTGATTTAATTAATCATTTTTATATAACTATCGGTATCGGTACCAAAAATAGCCCATAAGATTGACACCAGTCGGTATAATAGTTCAACGGGGAAAGTCTTAAATTGTATTGAATGCTAAGACTAAATTTCCTTATATTTTCTTTTTGAATTGTTATTTAATTTTGTTTGTTTCGTTCTCTTTTTTTCTTCTTTTCATTATAAAAATTCATTTTAAACTATAATTGAAATGATGCCAGTTTAATTGTTGATGAAAAAAATAGACATCACTTAAATGTTCATCTTTCATTTTGTTACTAAAATAAATTGTACCGGCTTTTTAGCAATATTAATATTATATTTTTGTTGTTACATCGTTGTCTTCCTAATATAATTTAAATTTAATTTTCAATTAATTTATTTTTATATTACTATATAGTCTTTTTGAGTTTGAAGCAAAAATGGCTTGACTGTAGAAAATCATTATATAAAGTTGATATAAATAACTTCATCATTTAACATCATTTAACAATGTCTAAAAAAAAAATTATTCTTTGTTATAAAGTGAAATTGAAAAATGAATGTCATTGTCAAGCTATCTCACTCAGATTAAATTACTTATTTTTTATAATATTGGTGAAATAAGTTAATGTCATTTATTTAAATACAGATTTTTTAAGGACTATAAATAAATAGTTTAAAATAAATTTTAATAAATGAAAATTAAATTTTGCACTAATGAATTATATATGTACAACATAAAATTTAATATAATTTAATTAAATTCCCGGAATCAGATTACAATAAATAAATCTAAAATGGGCTATAAATCTTAAATAAAAAATTCTCTATTGAAATATATTTTAAATTTAAATATTGTTGTAATCTTGTTATTATAATAAAAAATGTATCCAAACTTCTCAATTTACAGATACAATTTTTGCTAAAATATGAGGGTTACTTTAAGAGTTTTGAAATTTAATTAAATATCTTATAATGAGCGAAGATTCGCTTCATTACAATGAGTCAGAATCGCTTTGATTTTAAAATTTAAATATGACCAATAGAAATGGGAAGGTCCTTAGAAGAATGTGACAAGGGCCTTGCAAGAAAGGCTAAAACGGATAACGATAACGTTCTAAAACTCATGTATGTATTTCTGAAAATGGTCCAATTCTAAGTCCACTGATAATGAAAAAGTAAAGAAATATAAAAAAGTTTTATCGCAACAATACACAGTTATACAGCTAACACTATGGTACATATTCGGATTTGCTTAGTATCGCAAATGCTAAATGTAAATTGATTACTGTTAAACTAAGAGTATGATAGTTTGTATACTGTCGTTAATCTTACAATACATAATGTTAAATAATCACCTGAATTGATTTTTGACCATATGAAAACTATTTTCTCACGTCAAACCTTTTTAATTGTCTTTAATAAATTAATTTTCAATTAACAATCAATTAGTTTACAATTTTTAGGGTACAAGTTTAAGGATGCAGCAATCTAGGACTTATATCCAATGTATTCAAAACAATAACTACAACAATACAAGCAGAATTAGTACATCAAGATAAAAATATATTACAAATACGACCCAACTAAAAGCAGCTGAACGAAAAATAAAAGGTAATGTAAATACAACTAAAATTTACATTTAATTAACATATTTTTCTAATATTTTGACACCATCGTTTATTAATTTTAATAAATATGAAGTAGTTAAAAATTGATTTTATTGATCAACAAATTTATACACTATTTAATAATCCAGACTTCAAATTAATGAACTGAAAATATAATATATTATAAATTTATTTGTTATCAGTGTTAATATTTTATGACAGAATGATTTCTTGAATGTCGAATATGTTCGTAATTTAAGAGCAATATGAGATTTTACTAGATGTGTTAAAAGTAAAAAAGCCAATTTTTAAGTATCATTAATATAATATTAAATTTCTAAATCAAAAGTATTATATTTTCTATATTATTATAATTTATATTTTAAGTAAATATAATTATAATGTGCAAAATTCGCTTTTTATATTCTGTTTGATATCAAAATAAAATTTTGTTGAAAAACTTTTCGAAATTTTTTTTTATAAAGTTTGTTATACATAAATAAATTATACAAATTTTCTTCATATATATAAAGTGCTACTCATATTTGAAACTTTCCAAAACAATAATATACTTTGATACTGACAACTATGCATTTCGAATTTGCATTTTCAATCTAACACATAACATTACATATAACTATATAAATTATAATTATGTTTTCATCTTTACAAAATTTGTAATTTTAAAATAATATTTCCATATAGAATTTATGGGTTATATTTCCGCTGACTTTTCAAAATAATATTATTTTATACATAATTATGTTTTTGGCTACAACATTGTTTTTTTTTTTTTTGTCCCAAATGTTGGTAAAATAATTTACCATATAACTTCAAATTACTAATTAATTTTGCATTTTGTTATTACCCAGAAGTTTGAAAACTTTTTAAGTTCGTATATTATAATGTTACCGAATGCATAATAATATTTCTTTTTTATTATTTTGGTTTTAAGACTTTATTAACTGCGGTGTTTGGAAAATTTTAAAATAAATTTTGTAATTTTATCTTATCTTAATTTATTGTAGTAATTTTATTTGTAATGTATTTTAATATAACTTACCACCACTCCAGACACCATTTGGTAATGTTGCCCAACCCCATCCATGACCCCATGGTAAAACACAAGCTAAAGATGCTTTTGAATCATTTGGTTTTTTACTTAATATTGCTACAGCTGCATCACTTCGAACTAATGGATTTAAAGAAGTTGATTGTTCCGATGATGATGACGAAGATGCTGATTGTATTTTTCTAGCTTTTACTTCTGACATAGTTGCAGCTAAAAATGGATAATAAAAAATTGAATTAAAATAGAAATGATTTGTGATGGTTAAGATAAAGATGTTTGAAGTTTGAATGGACCCGGTTATGTGAATATTTAATATTAAAAGTGTTTTTACTACTTTCTTAGTATACACTTTTTATCTGAATCATTTTATAACTATTAATTTTGCTTAGCTTATTTGTCGATAATTGAACTGCGATTCAAAATAAAATCAGAGCTAATTATTTTCAGAGAAATTTAAGTTAATTATAAATTATAAAATTTCTAAAATAATTAAAACATTTCATTGAAACTCTTCGTAAATTGATTATATTATTAAAACCAACATTTTATATTTTGTTGAAGCAACAAAAAACAAAAAATTAAAAAGAGTTAATAGAAAAATGTCTTTGTAATTAAATATTGTTTTTAATCCTTCTTTATCCTAATACTCCAAATTTCATTTTAATATTTCGGTATTTTAATTTAATTAGGTACTAACATTATAGACAGATAAAAATCCTTTTTCAAGGTATTATATTGAAATCGCAATGATATTTCACTTTTTAATATATTATAAATTATAGATAAATTTTTAAAGGATAATATTTTGATATGAATTGTAATTTTCTTCAGGAAAATTTTATATTTATAAATTTTATATATTTAATGTAGAATTAAGAGATTTAAATAGTACAGAAAATAGTTTTGTATTATATTTATATGATAACGTATTTTACGAAGCATTTCAAGGAATATTAACAATAGAAATTACAATATTTAAATTAATATTAACACATCTAAGGATTCTACGATCTTCTTTTGAGTTTAAAGATTAAAAGTCGAAAGGCATAGATTTCCATATATATGTCAATTCTAATTATTAGTAATTAATTAAGGCAATATCAGTGACAAAAAACTTCTAAAAAGGATATCAAATTATTTTTTAATTGATATAAACCAATAAGATTATAATTTATTTATTTCGACAAATAGATTTGGCCTCTTAAATATCCTTAAAGTAAAACCTACGATTCAGCTAAAATCCAATACGTTATTTTATACATTTTTCCAAGAGCTATTAAAGTATGTTTATTACGGATATATTTTTACGTGTTTTATTCCCTAATTCTTATTTTGTATCATTTCCATCTCATTATTATCAACATCCGGATCAGTTAAAAAGGTTTATATACTTTAAATTATTTCATGAATTAATTTTTATCTAGTCGGTGACATAGCTAAAAAAAAGTATTAAGTTTATTGTAGTATTTTTTCTAAATGCTTAAAATTATTATAAACCATTAACTACAGTGTATATACTTATATAAATAGGATCATTTTCTGTAAAAACTTTGTATCCTGTTAAAGTTTTTTAAAAAAAAAATTTAAAAAAAAGAAGGTAATCAAATTTTATACACTTCAACTAAAGAAGGACTTTTGGGTCTTTTTAATGTTTTCAACAATTTTCATTTGGATTGTAATTAACATAGAAAAGATTATAATATTAAAGAGATTTTGAAAATTAATACTGTCAATTTCATTTTGCGTATATGGACAAAATATATCTTAAAAGACCAAATTTAAAGTTATTTGAATAAATGATTAATATCCAAATTTATTTTTATTTAAATATAATTTAAATATTTATTAGATAAAATGATTTGTAATTCCATATTCATGAAATACACAATACGCTGAATTCGCTATATCTTTTAGGCTTGATTTCCAGTTCCTTACACCCATAAATTATATGTCACCTTCCAAATCATCCTCTCACCGAATTTAAGGATGTCCTTGTTGTCTTTCTCCGATAGGAAAACTCTATATATCAATTTATTAACACCTTCTAAATGCTTCGCAAATTAGTCGATGCTAACAGAAATTATAAAATGATCCGTTTTTCAAAAATGGAATACATGTAAAAATTTAACTAGAAATTATATTGGATGTCACATGTTAGTACCATTAACGTACACAATGCTTCGTAAAATTTAATTTATCAACATTAAAATGTAATTTTACATTTATCAGAAATGTTCACAAAAATTAATCAATCACCCAAAAATCAACAATTTTACCAAATATATTGATAATTTGTGATAAATGAAATATTTTAGTGGTTATTTTCCGAATAATTTATTATGTAAATTAAAATTTATATACTTACGTCTTATTCTCACTAATGGTCTTCGAAGGACATTCATTAAATGTGGTTTATCCATTACTAATTCAATTTGCGGTGGTGGTGGTAACTATAAATATTTGAAAAATTATTTTAAAAAAAATATATTATTTAATAATATTTTCGTACCGTTTTTGTAATTGCATTAATCCATTCGCTGAAAACCGAAAAAAAAAATGTGAATTTTAATTAATTATAAATTTTAAATATAAAATTTTTATAAATTTATATTTTTCGTATTTTTCCTATAACAATTACTAGGATATTTAAATTTATATAATTTTCGGTGTTATGAAATAAGTCCATGCGAAATAACGCCATATGACATTATTTCACGTTCGAAAAGCGAAATAAAGTCATAATTACAATGTGGTGAAAATCAGAAATTTACGTGTGAATATGCAATAATACCAAAATTTCAATTAAAAGTTCATAAAGTATTCTACACAATTTGCCTGCAATTTGGGCAATGATTTTTGTTTTATTTTGTATAAATGTTTATTGCGGTTATACATTCAAAACAATTTAAATATAATTTAAAATAATTGCATTGCTGAATTAGGATATTCGAAACACTAATGATGCAGGTATTTGCATCATCAGCAGTACTTGCACGATAAGTTTCTCCAGAGATAAGTTTCTGAGTTTCTTCAGATCTCCATCCTCCTCATCACTAACATTCATTTGCCATATTATCAGTTATAATTTTATCATTTCTCTGTCACTTAAAAAATCATTGATAAATATTTTGACTTTTCTAATTTTTAATCTAATCTTCAATCATTTTAAATTTCGATTTTAATCACTTTAACAATGCGACATAACGCCACAATTTACGACTACAGTGCCAATCCGAAAGTAAAATAAATCACTTTGCAATTATGACCTTATTTCGCTTTCCAAAAGTGAAATAACGTTATTTTGCATGGACTTATTTCACGGCACCGTACATCACAATTCACAATCCTTTCCGTTTACAATAATTTTCATATTTTCAAAATAATTGTATACGTATATTAATAATATTGATTTGATTTTTCGAAGTATAAACTTAATACTATTGAGTATATAGCTCTTGAATTTGAAAATATAGCTACCAATACACAATATAAATTGTATAACCTTGATTTTATATATTGCATTTATAATGCAATTTCAAATTGATACAAGAACTTCAGAGCCCAGGTAAATTTAATAAAAATTTCAACCAAATAATATTCTCTGAAGATCTGTAATTGAATATTACTTTTACCTCTTTTATGTATAATAAATTATATATTTTTATAAATATATTTTCAATAATGTAAAATGCTAAATTGAAGAAAATTGCATTTTCTTTTTCCACAAAGGAATTGTAATAAATTTATACAAAAAAAGTTCTAATAAAAAGTATGAACATAATAATTTAGCAATTCAGATTGCAATAGAATACCATTCGATATTTCTTTGTAGACTTTTAGTATCGAAATAATATTATAATATATTATTGTTAAGAAAATAAAGTTAATTTGGTTCATCATATCATGAATATTATAATTAGTTTGGCACAGCTTCTTAGATTTCCTAGAAATTTTCCATATTCTTAAAAATGTGATCGATAAAAGTTATACAGCGATATCCACATTTTTGTTAAAGATAATTGAATACAGTATAGTTAAAACTTCATGCAGCACCACCTAGTGATAATGATTTTAAAAAGTCCTTCAAAAATCAAATGTGAGTAGCACATTTGTTTGTTAACTTTGATGAGTTTTTATCACATAATCCATGTAGTAATAAAATTGTGTGGCTTTCTTATTTTAATTATTTAATTTTCATTAATTTGACATGACTGACAGCGGATAGAAGTTGTAGAGGAGCGTTCTTTTCAGAAGTGCGAAGCCTAAACCTAGTGGTAACTTCTTGATTTGATTTTCTTTTTTTCTTTTTCTTTTTTGAACCTGTCAAACTTTAGAATTACTTTAGTTATAGCTTGAATTACCAAATTATGAATTATGATTAGAATTACCAGAGGGAAGTATAGTAACGTTCTTTTCAGAACTGTAAACCCTATGAACTAACAGTTTAATTACGTTGTTAGTTCATGACAATAAGTAAGCAGACTTTTACAGAGAAAAACAGGAAGGAATTAAATGCCTGGAAAACATGATTTGTTAAAAATGTGATTATAGGATATTTTGATCTATGGCCGATATTTTGATCTATGGTTTTAATGTAATCAAAATTCTTTTGAAATCCTTTTAATTTTTTTTTTAAAAGCCAGACTTTTCAATACAAAATTCCATATTTAGTGAGCTCATAAGAGTCCGACTACTAATTTTCATGACTGTGAAAATAACAAAAGTCAATAAGTTTGCGAGCTCTTAGGTTATAATTAAATTTTTCGTTTTATAGTTTAATTTTAATTTACATAATTTTTTTTAAAATCAAAAATTATAATATAATTTTTGTAAATTCAATAAAATTGTCTCATTTGGCAATTTTATTTATGCAAAAACAAATCTATCTTATAAAATTTCAATTTCACGAAAGTGAAAATAAATATTTTCTAAAACCTTTACGGATAATGTGAATCCTTTTGTATTTAACAAAATTGTATAGTGAAAGTCATCATTTTTCATTCGGTATTCCTTTTTTTTTTGTAAATATGTATTCCCTAATGGTATTTTCTGTCGATTTAAATTGATAACATAGAAAATCCATTATACTAACATCAAAATTTACATAATATTATTAATATATATAGAAAATAGCATAATATATTTCATCCTTTAGTTAGTATATATGTAGTTATCGGTGAGTTTCTATTATGGTGTATAGAATTTATTTTTTTCAAATATTAGTAAATAAATTATAAAATTATAATATTATTAGTGATAAGTTGTGTGTGAAAATTCAATTTATATCATGATTACAATAATTAATTAAAAATTAAAGTACATCAAATATTCTGATTTTTAATGGTTAAATTTTCTTCGAGTCTATTTACAAAGGATTTCATTTCATTTTTATGTTTATTACTCAAAGTCTCAAAGAGATTTTCTTACAAATGTGTGCAAATATGTTTTCAATTTATTTTTATTTAACTTTGCAAACCAATAACTACTTCAATTCTCAAGTTGATTGGCACAATTTGTACACCCCCATTACGCCTACGTTGATTATTAATACTATACGTTGAATTATAAACCTGACTAGTGACTAACCAATAACTCAAAAAGTCAGCAATAAAGCAGTACATTTACTTATCCGGTTTTATATCTGTGAATGTGGACACTTAGATTGTTAAAAAAAGTTTTTAAAAGAATTTTGGTAACATGAAATGAGCTGAGATATTAAATGCTTGTAAAAAAATACATTATTTTAAAAAACATAAACCCGGGTTTTATTTTAGTTTTTTTTTTGTACATTCACCATTATAAAAAAAAATATTTTACATTTCATAAATTTCATTTTGATATTTTAATCTTTCTGTGTGAAAATTTTTCACATTTTCTCCTGTTTACACGGGATGATAATTTTATGATTTTTTTAACTTTTTAACTTCCTCGCGCCAAACAAAATATCCATAAAAAATTTTCTAATGCATCAAGATTTTTCAACAAAAAAGAAAGTTTTGTTTTTACAAAATTTTGTGATGCAATCTTTTATATCGTTACCCTTGAAACTACATTATAAGCACTTCATCTTGAAAATTTATAATTTTATCCAATTTTCAAATATATGTATGTGAAATGTAAAATTGGAAAATTAAAAAAAAAAATATATTGGAAATAACTCAAAACTTTTCCTTTGTCACTTTATATATTTTGGTAAACATTACACTCTAGTTTCTAGTTTCTAAATGGACAAAGTTTTAATAAAACTTTTTCTTTGTTATATACTTCTAAAAAACATGATAAATTCATGTTCGTAAAATGAACTTTTATTATGTTATTTCCTACAAATTAAATTAAACAAAAATCTTTTAGATATATGAAAGAAAAAATTGAGTCTTTTCAAAAATACGAAAACCAATAAGAAAATTCAAAATGTATTTAGTTACTACAATAAAAATCCTTAGGGGCCGAATGCACATTTCAATTCTTTAAAATATCACATTTAGGAAAACTATAAAAATAATCAATTATTATAATAGTTTTTCTAAATTTGATATTCTGAAGATGAAGCTAAGGAAGGTATTCTAATTTCGAGAATTGATTTTAAATAAAGCTTGAAAATTATTCATTTGCAAAATTGAAATTTCACTTCACATTCATATTATAATCGATTCAATCAACAATAACTATACATTGTGCGTCCATCAAGTATAAATACAGATTACACTATAGAAATTAATAAAGCTACCGAAATATATTTAGATTATTCATAAACCCTATCGAAATGGTTATTTCCATCATGTTTAGCTGTAGGGTTTATGGATTAAATTAAATCCCGCTGAATATTTAATTAGGTATTGAAACATAAAAATACAGCATGATCTTATAATGTTAAATTTTAATGTTATATATTATTAATTGTCATTACATAAAGTTATAATCTTGAAACGAAACCACGAGCGTTACATCAAAATTGTATACACGTTTTTCCAATTTAAGAATTTTACTATATTGAAATCGTTATGAAATTTCTTATTTAATATTCCTTTGGTTAATTGGTTTTTTTGATTTACAAAACCAATTTTTACCATTTTGTTTTCTGTAATTACACTAGTACGATAAATCCCATAATCTAGCACTTAATTTTACTTAATTTTACTTCATTTTGAATTATAACATCAAGATAAAAAAAAATATTCTTTATACTTATAAATTTGACATAATAAAAGGATACAAAAATATTTCCGAAATAAATTATTTTTTATTTTATTCTAAATTTTCGTGGTCTCTTTTAATTTTACAATGTCACATTCAATTATTATTTTAGGTTATTTTCACATGAAATTTGTATTATGTAATTTTAAATAAAATATATTAAAATATTCATTTAAAAGTTTTTAGAGTCATTAATATAGAAATATTTACCATGAAAAATATACAATAAATTAAAAAAAAAAAATAGTGTCACATTTTACAAGAAGGATTAAATATGTCATTTTATTCATTATTATATAATATATGAATGTGTAGTGAAATTAGTTTTAGGTTTCAAAAATTATAAATTTTACCATAACTATACAGTGAAGATATAAATTTCTCTATAAAATACAAAGTTTGTAGGTGGCAAGAACATAATTTCATAAGTCATAAATACGTAAGCGAAATTTTCATTGTGAATTTTATACAAGGATATTTCTAATTATGCGGCAACAGAATGTAGTAATACATTCACGTCATCTGCAATAAGCTATACGTGCCTCTTGCCAGTAAAATAAATTAGATTTGATAATGTCACTCAAGCACCGTGAGAAGCGTCAATATCCGAAAATAGAATAATTCGACTTATATAGGCCTGACTACTTTAATTGCTTTGTAAACTTATGACTTGTAGAATTATGTCTTCGCACTTAACTCTGTGTAATCCTTTATATATGAAGCCAAACGAAAAAAGGATATAAAATTAATAGATATTAAAGGTGAATATTTTCAGTTTTTGGCACGAAAATTATTATATTATAAGTGTGTAATAAGATATTTTATTATATTATATTATATATAAAGATAATTTGTGTAGTGTAGACAAGCGAAATTATAAGAGACGTAATAATATTCCTTGAAAGTTGATTCCTCATTCTAGAAAATTATTAATAACAAAAGAATTCTATATTATAACGTTCTAGTATGGATGCTTATTAATGAATTCATTAAAAAGTTTTTAGAATTAATTACACTTTATCGTCATTGTGTATATTAATTTGAAATTGAATGAATTTTTATACTTTTTGTTTCATAATTATATGAAGTTTTATGGTCGAGTCGAAATTTCAAAATTATTTTTTTTCGTTTTAATTTTTTTTTTTGTATTTTCTATATCCATTGGGATCTTTCGGAATTACATCAATTTATTTACTGACAAGTGACAACTTTCTCTTCTAGAAGAGTGAATATTTTATATACACAACACCTCAATATTTGATCTATGATTTTATGTAACTTGGACACAGTAAACTTTTTTCTAGTTAAAAGTAAATTGATTCAATCTAGTAAATATTTAACTGAATTTCCAGTCAATTATTTAAAATTTCAATATTTTATTTTTAATTCTCTCCAAATTAGAAATTAATCCGAGTTTTATAATTAATTTTTTTTACAGGTAGATTCTTTAAATATATTACTAGTTATTCAGTACTTTACAACTAGATTTTCATGCTTTCTAACTTTAAAATAACTAGAATGATTTAAGTTTTGAAATTGATTATTTATATTACTTAACTGTTAATATAGTTCAATTAGAACATTTCTCTTCAACCTGAAATTTATCTCCAAACTATTTCAACTAGAATTATCTAGTCAAATATTTTAACTAGAAATCTCTATTCTAGTCTCTATTCTATTCTAGTTAAATTTTACCCAAATCTAGTTAAAAAGATTTAGAATTTTGGTATTTTTCTACCCCGAGTGCTTTTACATAACAAATTTGAAAATCGTTCACAAAAACTGATCCTAAAAGTTTAGATGAAAATTTCTAATTTTATCTAAATTAAAATATGCAGACAATCCTAGTTGGATCATAAAAGGTAGATTATAAGCACTACATCATGATTGGCTGGTTGATTTAAAAAAATTATAAAGTATTCTTTACTGATATTTAAATTAATTTTATTTTTTTACAAATTTATAATGATTATATATAATAATAATTTTAATTGAGTTTTTTTAATCGGCAAAGAAATGAGAAAATTCAATAATATTGTGAATATATGGAAATTAATTGAAATTATGGATTTTTAGTAGAAATTAGTTTACGAGATTAAAATTTAATAAGTATTTACAAATAAAATATTTAATTTTAAAGCGGTTTCTAAGTAATATCAAAATTAAATTTTAATTTATTCAAGAAACTTGATATTTATTGCTAAATATTTATAGAATTATAGAATAAATATTTAATTTCTTACTCAGGTACTATATAACACAGTGTGTGGTTATGTGAAACACTTAATATCTCAAAGTTAATAAAACATAATAATGTAAAATCATAAACCATAATCACTTAAACTCTATATTGTTGGTATTTTTTTTTTCTCAAAACATATATTTCAATAGAATATAAACTTTTACATACACACCAAGTTATAAAGGATATGTTAAAAAATTTCCGTATGAGTCAATATTTTACTTGTTATAGTATAATAAAAGGTGACCAATAATTCACATTTTTATACGGTCAAGTATAAAAATTCTGAAATATAAGCGATCAAGTTTAAAAATCAATCATTTGTTAAAAAGGATTTTTTGTTAAAAAAAAAATGTAGATACAAATCTTTTACAAAAATACATCTAAGGATGAAAATTTATTTACTACTATTAATAGTTGACCTTTTTAACCTTACGCACGAAAGGAATAAATAACTTAATTATAAATAACTATCATAGATATAAAAAAAGGATAAATAAATTATTTGGACATTGCAGGTGCTTAGACAGATAATATTTTATAGTAATTGTTATCAGATTTAATTGAAATTTGGAATACGGTTTTGTTTCGTAAGAGACCTTATGCTAGTTTAAAGTAAGTTAATTCAGTGAATCCATATCGAACAGTTATTTAAAATATATTCTTTCCAAATGGTCTGAATTTTTGTACACATATTATAATTAGAACAAATATTTGAAATGGTGTACGCTTTTAGTTCTCATCAAATTTGGTATAGACAATGCCGACAATTATGATACTGAATTTTTAACTATATCTAAGAGTTTTTTTTTATTTTTTTTTTATTTTTAGCATAATACAATAATGGTACTAAAATTTAAGATCGTTAAGTCTAGTGGGTTCACATATAATTAGTAATCGAGTATCTAAGCATCATAACTCTAAAACACAAGCCCTAAGTTAATATTCAAATATTTAATAATAATATAATCGTTTTAGTCATGTAAATATATTGATAATAATGTCTTAAATTATTTAATTTTCATATCAAAAAGTTAGTAATCATTTTCATTAAAAAAATTATTTACATAATTGTATGTTCAGTAATAAAAACTAAAAGAAATTTTCTTATTTAAATATTTCGGTTTTTCTTTATTGAAGTAAATCCAAATATTGTGAACAAAGGGTTTTTATTAACTATACTTTTGTCCTTGAAAAGAGCATATTTTACATTTACAAACAAAGCTGACAAATTGTAAAAATATCTTTCTTTTTTTTTTTGGAACCATAAACGTTTTTATTTAGCATAGAAAGTAAATTATTCTGTCTTCTTTTTTATCCGAATGTTCGTAAATAAAATTATCATATAAATTAAATATTATCCCCTTTTATACTAATAAAAAAACAGCCCTTGAACTTAATTGCTTTTTGTGAATATATCAATTACGAATATCTAAGCACATTAATTTTTCTTTTGATTAATATAATATAAAATATTTAAAATACATAGTTTGAAAATTATGGAATAATTAATTAAAATCAAAAAAATTAATAATTACTAATACGAAATAACGAAAAATATTAAAGAAAATTAACGAATATAAATATATAATTAATAAAATTTAAAAACATAATTTTTATTTTAAATAGATTTAAATTTTACCTGACTTCCTGTTCAGATTTCGCTAACATCCAATAAACTTTTGATCTTTTCCTACGTGAACCAAGTGCAATTAATTGCGATACACTACATCCACTAGGTAATGGTGGTCGTTTTGGTATTTGTCCAGTCCAGTGTGCTATTGCTAACATTTCAGGTGCTTCTTTAACAAGTATTTTACCAGATGGTGATGATCGACCTGGTTCCTATAAATAATATAAATTAATTAATTACTTTATTGTTTTCTATACTTGAGGAGGTTACCGTAACTATTATTCTTATAACAGTTACATAAACTATTTTATTGTAACTGTTTTACAAGTATAAAACAGTATAAAAGTTTCGGTAACATATAATTTTTGGAACGATAAACACGTTTTTATTTAGTAACTGATATACTTGTAACTAGTATATCAGTTAACTAGTATTACAGAAAATATATCAGCAAAGGGGATATATCGTTCACTACAATTAAGCTAATTATGCCAACTAAAAACCTTTCATGTTAATTCCGAATTAATTGTAAATAAATATCATCAGTAACACAATGAATATATATAAAAGTAAATAATTTTACAAGGTCGATTATTCTTGCACAATTCATTACGCCCAATTGACATCTTTCTGTTAATTATTCATTAACTCTACAGTTCGATAAGAAAAATACCTTGGACTTTTTCACAATTCACTGCCAATTTGTTCTGTACTTCGTAAACTATTTCCAGTTTCTTACTCGACAATATACGAATATTTGTCCGATGACCTGATGACCTCTTACCATTTGCTTATTATTGTATATTGAATAATATTTTAAGTAATCCATTTTCATATCTTTACAAGTTACAACTATGAAATGATAGTATCTTCATCATTGATAAAAGCATTGATTATATAATAATATATATATAATAGTATATAATGTTTTTTTTTACAATTCACTTCTAGTTACGAACCATTGAATCAATTTTTATACTAGAGCTAGATGAATCATCCACAAGCCGCAGGTTTTTTTAATATTACAAGCATTATGGCGAATATACAAAATTGGGATTTTAAACATAAGAATAATCAATTTAAATATTTCCATATAGTTTAGTTTAAAATTTAATTGCAAAAGTCCTTTAAAATTATAAATTATAAAAGGTAAAAAATATACTTTAAAAAATACTTTTAGATTATCCATCCATCAAGAATAAAAAAAAAAATATTTTATAGCAAAAAATGAACAAATTTAATATTTAGGTCATGTCATGTCCTTCCTTCAGTAACTCATGTTTAGTTGTATATTCATCTTTAAAATACATATATAAAAATTGTGGACTAAACTTAATATTTGCACGTACATAGTTTTTGATCCAAAAACTTAGAAAATAAATTAGAAATAAAAACTTTTATTATATATACGCAAAACTTCTCTGTGTCTTGTAATAAAAAAAAAAATATTATTTTATATAATATTTTAGGATATTTTATTTTTTTGAATTTATCCTACGTATATTTGGAAATTAATTTAATATTAAATTATTTTAAAAGAAATTACTAATTGCTTCTCTTGTAGCCAAATGTTCTGCTTTAAATCAAATATGATTGTACTATTATAAATAATTTAACATTTTTAATCATAAAGCTATACCGATAATCTGTCAACTCAGGCAACGTAATAAATCATTCTCGTCGCGGAGGTTCTTGTTATTTTGTTTTCAACCAATCATAAAATAGAGTGGCGGCGGTTTTTTGTCGCACATACAGAGTTGAGAGGTAAGTTCAAGTTTTTCGTCGCAGATTTCACATAATACATAATCATTTCTGCATATGGGCAAACATCTATTTATTAAATGTCATGGTGAGAAACGTATATTTATAAAAGTTTTAGATTACGATGCGTAATCTAACACTTAAATACAACATTTAATTAAGCATTCTATGTAAGGAAACGTCACACATTTAAATGGTTTATTCAAATATTTGAATCAGTAATACTTTCTATGCAGTTAGTCACGAGGAAAAATGGTCGCATATATAAATCCACCTTCACTGTGTTAACAGTAGCGTTTTTGACAATTATATTTTACGAAACTTAATTTAATTCTCAAATATGATAAGAAATAGTAAAAGATTTAAAAAAAATTTCACATATGGAATCTTTTTAAATTAGAAGAAGACTAAAAATATATTGTATGAGGAAAATCCATATTATAAATAGAATATATTTTAGAAAAATTAATAAAATTACCGTAAACCAAGCCATTGTTGAATCATCGTAAAGAACGACCCATTCTTCTGACCAGCGATTCCATAACAGTTGCTCTGAAATTGTAAAAAACAAAAAAACAAGAGAACAAATTTAGAAAATTTCATTTAGTATTTGTTAAATTTATTTATAATAAATAGCATCTTTATAAGTAGCAAAAATAAAATAACTGGTACACACAAATTCTTTTCCATATTACCTACTAATATCAAGAAAACTATCCGACTGATAATCCCCCGACAATTCAAATAACGTTCTTATACATATATTCAGTGCGTGGCTATGGTATATAATGGTCTTCACAAAAGCGTTCATTCAATGATGTAATAATAGAATCTAAATATGAAATGAATATTGATATCCTATAATATGCTGGTTGATTCGATTTGTGTATCATTCGCTTCACTACCCGGGGCCATAACAAGTCAATCTACAAGAAGTCGCAACCAGAAGAATTAGGGTAAATTCTGCTACTGACTTTTCTTAATGATGATTTTAATAAAGTTCTGAGCATGAGTAATTTTAATTCTGTTTTTCAATGGATTTTTCATGAAATCAAAAACTAATTGATAAATGAAGATGGCTGTAACTTTTGTGACCCGTGACGATACCAAAGGTCGCACATTTGGAGAAATCAGTAATTATTCTAGCGGCGCCCATGACTATATTTGTTAAAATAAAATAATTTAATTGATCCGAAAAAATATTTTCAATGTAAATTTGAATCCCAATAATAGAAGATTGATTGATTTATTTCTAATATTGATTTGGTACAACTAAAATATAATATATGTATAGCAAAAAATGTCAAAAATCAATTTTAAAATTAAATTAAATTTAAATTCGTTATAAAGAAATTAACTTAGTTATTTGTAATTTATCAGTCCAAGAAGATAAGCAACATTTTTATTGGATGGCACAATTTATATATTTATAAGGAAAAGTTCTCTTTGACTTAAAGTTTTCATTTGTATTTGACTTAAAGTTTTGATCTTAAAGTAACGATTGTTTTGGTTTTTGCAAAATGACCAGAATAATCAAATATTGTTGGAATTTAACAATTTTTAAATTACTATTATGTATAGCCACCCTGTAGACTTACTTATAAGAACTAAGAAAAGTCAACATAAAATTATACAGACTAATAAAATTTACATTTTCTTAAATGTTGTAATATTTTATTTGTTATAAAAATTAAAAAAAAAAAATCTGTTACGAGCTATTTTTATTAGTTTACAAATGGAATAAATATACATTTTATTATATGAATTGAATTACTTGAACAAAATATTGAAAATTTTTACTTAGCAACATTTTATGAAGCCATTAATAATTGTTTAGCTAAAATAATTCACCATATTTTAAAAGAATAATAACGATTTAGTTACTATGCAACTAAGAAATATATGAAACAATCAAAATATTTTTATTTCAAATTATATTATATAATTTTCTATATATAAATTTAATAACAATTTTGAACTAATAAAATTATTCAATGAATTTATTTTGCTTAAAAAATGATTCCTTCTCCTTAAGGAACTTTTCTTTCTTCAAAATTTTTACATGATATAATTGAAAATGTAAAGATTCATTTTACAATCTTATTTTTAGTATAGTCTTATTTTAATTTCTATGGTTTCAAAAAAATTATCATATTATACATATATATAAGGAAGTATTAAATAAGGAAGTATATTTGAAAGATTATTTTAATTATATACAGAATCAAAAGATATATTCTAAGAAATGTATTACATTACCGATTACCGTATATATTACATATCAATAGAAGACATAAAATTCCAAATGATGAAAGTAGATGTAAAAGAGGATTCCAAGATGTAGTACAAGAAACTAATTCATTGAAATGGAAATGGATTCCTAGATATGAGTGGATTCCTAGATATGATTTAAGAAGATTTTGTCGTTCAGCAAAAAGGTGAAGAGAAGCCCTAAACACAATTGATAAGAAATGGAAAGGAAAGCATCGTACAGAGCAATATAAAAGGTTTTTCGAGAGTTTTATGTTCTTAACTAATGAAAATGAGAAATTTATAACAAAAATATTTATTACTAATAATTAATAATATATTTATACAATCAAATTAAATGAAGCAGTCGGTAAATTAATTGTTAAATATAATGAAAATTTGTATATAAAATATAATAAAATATTAATAGTAAAACTTGAAATAATAATAATTAATACATGCATATTAACTAAATTCCTTTTTCCAGTTAAATGAACTAATATAATATTAATAATTATTTAATTTTATATTTGACTTAATAATGAAAATAAAATTGATAAAATAATTTTCCAAAATTATGATAAACTCTTGGACATGGCCATCTAATCACGATATCTTTAAACAGTTCTTCGATATGAATATCTCTAATTAATAATTAATAATTACCAGAATAGTATTTTTCAAGTTTTTGAGATGGACAATGGAGATTTTAAAATTTTCGAACTCATATTTATGTATTTATTTTAAAGTCAATTAAAACCAATCCGAATATTTCGTGAGTAGACAAAAATTACATCACAAAATTAATCTGTGCTTGAAATTTCATTGAAATCGAGTAAGTAACTAGTACATTATGCTCTCTAGAACACATACTATATTTAAATAATATTAATCGAAAAAAATTGTATGCACCCATTCAAGGACTAAAAAATAAACAACAAACCGAACCTATATAATAAATTTCATTGAAACAGGATAGTAAATACATGATCTAGCTAAGCAACCGACTTAAAATTTTACAGACATATAATGAGTGTCAAATTTAATTTGACATGACTTTTTTTTTGGCAATTTTCTTATAAAACAAAAAAAAATCGGTTCTCCATATAATCGAGAAATTCTAATATGAACTCACTAGTACAGATATCATCTTAAACAGGTACAGATATCATCCCAAATCTCGAAAACGCTCAATAAAAAAAGTTTCAGCCAAATCAATATTTCTGGCCATTAAGTCCAATTCAACACTTATAATTGTTCTAATATCTCAAATAATGAAATAATATAGGTCAGAAGTGGAAGTGAGTAAGACCTGAAAACTAATAATAAATTAGTGATAGAGATTGAATCCAAAAATTATCATAAATTATCATTTATACTAAACTCACTTTAATACTTTTTGGACTATTTGTGTGTTATTTTGATATTAAATTGTCATTGTTTTGACAAGTTGATCAAAAGTAACTATAAATTAAATTTTTCCCTAATTCAATGAAAATTATTTCGTTTTTCAATGAAGTACCATGAATATATAATAGTATTACATTTAAAACTGGTATACTGTTTAGTTTCCGTAAAATTTATTCCGGATTCAGAATGCTACTTCAAAGCATTACTCAAATTTGCTTACTTATAAAAACATTAATAGTTTTGATACTGTATAATATATGTATAGTAGTAGTCTAAAAAAAATTAAAATTTATCAATCAAAAATCATTTCCAAATAGTAATAATCAAATTGTTTATCAGTTCATCAAAAATGCTAATGCATTTGTTTCCAAAGTCTAGAAAATGGTTGAAAAAAAAAACTTTTTATTATATATCTATTATGATGATGTTATTAGATATTGGATATTTTATATACAAGTCAATTACATTTAATGCAAGCCAAACAACCGAAAATAATTTTATTAATTTAAAAGATTTAAAATATATAATAGACAATGACATATGCAATGAGACTGATATAAATCTCTTAGGTGGGTTATTTTATTATATTATCACAATCAAAAAGAATCTATTACTAAATTAAGTTCATATGTATTTCTTTAGGGATTTTTTTGGTAACATCATACGTTGGAAATGAAGAAATACGAATGGCTCATAGAAATGCTATTTCACAACAAGCACTCAAACAAATGAATCTTTTACGAATATTTGTAACTGCTGTTTATCCATATAACGATACAATAGAAGTGCAAAAAGAATTGCTTTCGGAGAAAAATATTTTCAATGATTTAATTCAGGGAAATTTTATGGACACTTATCGGAATCTTACATATAAAATTGCAATGGGTTTGAAGTGGGCTACAACAAAATGCTCTAAAGCTAAATATATTATAAAAGTTGATGATGATATCGTATTTGATATTTACTATGTGACAACATTTTTAGAAAATTTTAAAACTAAATTAGGAAATATAACAGAGTTTATTGCAGGCAGAGTTAGGCGATGTTATATAGACAGATATCCACTTCATACAGTTGGATGGTTGTATATAACAAATCAGAGAACAGCTAACATATTACTTAATGCTACAGCCACTACGCATTTTTTGTGGATTGAAGATGTATTTTTTACAGGAATTATAAGAATGAAAGAACGTATTCGTTTGTATGACATAAGTAGCTGGTTTACAGCTGATACAAGTAAAATATACTGTTGCTTGAATATTATGAAAAAATTTCGATATAAGTGTGATTATTATATTGCACCAAATAATGGAGATATCGAATTATTTGGACGATTTTCAGAAGCTACTAAACAATGTTACCGTGATGAATGTGTAGAACGACCTAAAGATATGGTATTGAAAGGCATATGTAAATAATAAAAAGAATACATTATGTTAAAATTTCATTGTTTTTATCTTAGTTTAAAAAAGTCCTCCGTCAAAATAAATATCACAATATGTGTACAATTATACAAGTAATTGTACTTGATTTGAAACTACGAGTACAAAACATTATTCATGTTGTTAATAGAAATAGAACCTGACCTGATTGGTTTTTGAAAGCGATCTTATTAGAATTAGAATTAAATTTTCTTGTTTTATACATTTGAGTTTTCTTTTTGTCAGTTAAATTGTTTTTATTTAATAAGTTAACATCAAATAAAGAAAAATTAATAGAAATTTCACACACTATTACACCAAATTAAGTTTCTGCAGACTAGTCTCTAGAATAATTAGTTCTACATTTTTATATATATATATTTTATCTTACCGAGTTATTATATATTTCTTATACCTACATAACTATATCTTAAAATATTTGGACAACTATACCAAAGCACCACAATATATTTCAGGTTTTAACTTTAAATAATTGGCAAATTTAATTATTTTTATTTAACCATTGATTATATAACTTACTATATTAAGTTATATAGCATATTTTGCAATACACATTGCTTTCTATACAAAGTTAAGCGTTAAGTAAATAGTTTTAAATGTCCTCTTCATTTCAACTTATAATATAATTAGTTTGATCTGCAAAATAACTATACAAAAAAATATGACAACTAAAAGAATTTCTAGAAGTATTTGTTGAAAATTATATATTAAGTTCAGTGTCAACTTGTCTCAAAAGTACAAAACAAGAAAACCTAATTATAATAATACTGAGATCAGGGAATCTATTAAATTAAAATATTACCTGATAATGAACAAACTAAAATCAAATTAACTTTTTAAAAGTCTTCCGCCACACAATTTTTGTATTTCTTATTAAAATTATAACTTATTAAAAAGAAAATCATCTTTCCATTAGCGGGTAAAAATCATAGCAACTTAATTTTTATGTATAAATTACTATAAATTATTAAATATTCTTCGTTATAGTTAAAAAATTAAACTTACTTTTATATCGCAGCAAATATCCACCTTTTATTTGCTTGCCACTTGCACCTAAAAAGAAAAATATATTTTTGCTATTATAAAATATATTATATAATTAAATTTTTTGTAATTTATTATTATGAATAAAAAGTCGTAAGTTAAATTAAAAATAATTTTAGTTAATTCTTTTAATTATAAAGTACGAATAAAAACTTATTAAAATAAAAGTCATTATTTTACAATTTGCTTGCAAAAATCGATAATGAAATAAAAGTTTATGTGGGCAGAGTAATCACCATTTCGGAATCAATTTACAATTATAAAATTATTTTTATAATCATTTGCTTTCCATATACAAACCATCATTATCAACTCTACAATCTCTACACTATAAATAAGTATATAAAAGAATTGAGTTACTAATCCTGGAACTATCACACACTTATCAATACAATAATTGCACATTATCAAAAGCAATTAAGGATTAAAAATGTATTTACTTGCATTTTCTACAATAGAAAAAATAAGGAATCAACACATTTAAAAAAAAAATGGTTATTTTAAACTGAAGCTTATCAATATTTACGGCAAAGATTTGGAAAAATTAGAAACGCTGAAAAAACACAGCATTTTAAATAGTACAACAAAAAATTTATGATTATTAATCAAGACCAGAGAGAATCTACCATAGAACCTGTGTAAAGAAGGTCTTTTGTAAATCATATGTGGAACATAAACATTGCTATATCACAACCCCGCGTTTATATATATTTTGCATATTTTAGTGTTTTACTTCGCTTTTAATGTTGGATAAGAACCGCAATGTAATTATAATTTATTTTTTATTTTTATATAGGAGGAAATATGAAAATTGATTCCAAAATGAAGAAAACTTTTCATTAAAAATATACTAGAATTACATTCCGTAATATTTCTTAATTTATACTATATAAAAAAAACATATAAGAAAGGACGAATAAATAAATGTATATAAATAAAATAAACTTTTAAAACTTTCAAGACAAAAAAAACATGATTTCAATTGGAAAAACATAATCTGTGTAGCAGATAGAAATGATGACAACACAATTCTGTTGTTCTAAATCCTTATACAGTAATAATATAAAAAATGCACATAATATACACAGATACAAAAAATTTACTGAATCACAAATAAACAAACTGCATAGATAATAAAAAAAATATATAAAGGATTTCAACATTTTGAAATATTGGTTTGTTTTTCAAAAATTTCTTATTTGTTTGTTCTATGACAACATCATAGAATTAATAAGGACATTGCAGAATGTTTTTAAGTTCTATATTCTATTACGATCCTTCACACAACACATTATTAAACTAACCTAACCTTCACTAACATATCAGTTAACCTGGAACGATTCATTCAATTTTGAATAACTATGTACAGACTACACAGCAATTCTGATTTTTAGAAAAACAAAGAAAAAAAATTACTGTGGAACGTAATAGTTCAATACGTTCCACACGATAGCAAATTGATCAAAAAAAATTGTACATCCAGGTTTGTTTTAACCGATAATTTATATCATAAATTATTATATAACGACTGAGTGGTTTCAGTGGTACTATTCCAAATGGTGATGCATTCCTGATTTCTTTTACAAAGCACTGTTTAACAAACTGTGTTTTGGGCTAATATTTAAATTAAATTTGTATTATAAAAATTAAAATTAACTTAATTTTTTATGTATTCGATAATATTATCAAAACCATTTCCCATTGAAAACTTAACGAATTGTGTTAAGCTTTCGACAACCAAATAATTAGGCAATGAACTTTTTCTTTCTTGATTTATTATGTATTTATATAATTTTAGCTAACAAATATATTTAAGGTAAAATAAAAATAAAAAAAAAACATTCATCATAACTTTTATATAGCTTCAAGGTATGTTTGAATAATTTTATTACTTTATATTAATGTATAGTCTTCTGTATATTGACATAGGATATACAAATACAATACACATAAAAAAGAAGGATGCAGGATGACGGACGATATTCAAACAAAATAATAATAATTTAATATTTTAAGATATAATTTTTCCATAATATTCAATATAATATTATGAAAATATTGAAAAAAAAAACACTTTATTTTTCAGTTTGTATATATAACAACTTTATGGTTAGTTAACTTATTTATTCATGTAAGCGAAGAATTCCAAGGATATAAATATATATATGTATATATATTTTTTATTGTATAGATACTTATTTATTTACATTTATAATTCGTTATCGAATAATGCAAAATAAAAATTTGATTATATTAGTTCTTCAGAAGAAGGAGAATTCATCTCGATACGTTAATAAAAATGGAAAACTGGTAAAATGTTAAGATTTCGAAATAATTGAAATTCGATATAGTAGAAATGAATGGTAACTCAGTAATTTATTAGAGCAATGGATATTTTTGTAGATCTATACTTTTTTTCGTAATTATTTATATTATATACAAGGATTTGCAAAATTCTAAGAAAGTTGGACCCAGTAACTTCTAATTATATTAATAAGGAAATGGTGATTAATAAATTGTATGTTTATATTTATCCTTTTGAAATATTAGTTCATTTTTTATGTAATTCTTCATATTTTACTGGTAAATTTACCCTAAAATTTAAGAAATACTTTAAAAATTTGTGAACCACTGTCACTGTAGTAGCACTTAATCATTTTATTTTACAGTGTTCTGTGTTCATATTTTCAGAATTATTAGTTTTTTGTAAGGATTTATTATATGAATCGATAAAATGGATACTTTTCTTTATCATAACTGTAATATTTGTGTGTTCATTTGGATAACCATAAAAAAAATCATTTTATGTATTTTTGTATCCTTTTTATGCATAGATATAAATTTTACATGTTCTTAATGTGTAGGTGACCTAAATCCGTAGTTTTTTGTTCTGATTGCACAACAGGTTTGGTTGATGCAATTTCGTATCATAAAGTATAAAAAAATGAAATTTAAATATTTTTTCCATTTGAAGCCATTTCCTCAATTACTTTTGATTTATTTATAGTGAATTACTAATAGAAACGGAATACTCTTGCCAAAAGAAAGCATAGACACAAATTTCTAAATGCTTAGTGCCGACCAAAAATAGTTATTAATACCAAAAATAGTTATTAATAAAAATGTCCTTAAAATTGTGTGCCTCATAAAAACTATAACTTCATATTATACATCAATATATTTTGGTAAGGATATACATCAACTTTATTAGACCAGAACCATTCAGTGGTTCAATAAGACACTACAAAATCCAATCTGAGGAATTAAACGGAAACAGTTGTGAAGGGCAAAGACACTCAATGCTATTCATTTCTGAACCATTAAAAAACGAGAAAAAGAGTTCCTTCAAATTAATAGTAAGAAGTCAATAACAATGGTAGTCTATTTTACAGCTCTCTGTATACTTTAAATAGCACCTACACACAATCGGGCTCTAAGCGTACCAAATGTGAAGCTTCTATTAACTAGAGCGCATATACATCAATATGGTTACTGTCACTGAAGCAGCTGATATACTGTTTTATTAACAGTACTACCTTGGTCAATGACGAATAATAAGAAGGGATATTACAATAAGCCAAATGGCTGCAATGATTTAGACTGCCTGTGGCATGCAGTTACTCTAAACCAAACTTATTATATATGAAATCAAAAATATGTTAAATTAATTATTTAACTATATTTAAGACTGATTATTATTATGCTGATTCGAAATCAATTCAACATAAATCTCAAATAACTATTCACAATTAATATATTATTATGTAATACAAAATGTTATACGTAATCCGATTAATTCTTATATCTATAGATAAAATTCAGTTTTTTCTGAAAATTTGATAACAAAACACCGATTATTCAATACATCAATCATCGGATGGGTTACAACAACAGATGACACATAAAAACTGTTAATATTACATATTTTTCGAAAATTTTATCATTTAAATAGTACAATAAATCAAAGAAATTTTTATGTGATATGTTAATGAAACCATTTTTATGTAATTTAGGAAAAAACTTGAAATTGATATATAATTTTCGTATAGATTACATATATAAATAAAATTAACTAATAATTTTTATTATAACAAATTGTTAGAATAAACTGGAAATTATTAGTTAAAGATAATTAGATACTAAAAAAGTATTACGATTCAAAAGATATTTAGAGTTTTATATTAATATTTATTAATTTGCTCTAATAAAATACTAGCAGCTAGCAGTCTGGATAATACTGATAATATTTCCAGCCATACTATGGATTCTTAAATTCCGTTTAAAGGATAACTACTAAATTGGGGAGGATTATGTAGAATAACTTCCAATGGAGACCATACAATATATCATTAACATTAAAAACTAAAACAAAATTGAATTAGATTTAAAATCTTTTTCATTCGTCGCACCACAGCCCTAACGTATTTTCGCCTCTTTTATCGCTCTCTCCCATGCTTTGTGATATTTAGCAGAAGATTTCCACTTGTTGATACGTAGTTCGCTGAGATCCTTCTGCATAACGTCTATCCATCTCGCTTTTAGCGTTCATTTATTAATTTTGTTTTCCATTTTTTTCTAATTACTCTGGTAGAATCGCATCTAGCAAAATATCCAACTCATTGCAAACGTTAAATTTGATGATGAATAGCACAACGTTAATATAATAATATTCTTCATTAGTGCGAACTTTATATATTCTTCATTTTCTCTTTTATACCGCCTAGAATACTTCTTAAAAATCTTTTCTCACCGATAGCTAACAATGTTTCATCAGATTTTTTTAGTGTCCATGTTTCACACCCGTAGGGCAATATTGGCCATATCATTATTTTAAATACCTTAATCTTTTATTTTTTTTTGCAGCCAGCTCGAGTTTAGTAGTTAGTAGTTAACAACTATTAGCACATTTTTAATAATCTCTTCACTGCAGTTACTGTCTTCACTTTAACTTTTTAAAGTTGTTACTGCCTAGACCCTAGAATAACCACCTCACATAAACTTGTTTTATTTCTTCAATAATTTCCATAGCTCATTTAAACTAATATCATTGAAAATATTATACAGTACTCCAAATTTTATCTCAATTTCAATTAAATATTACATAGTATCTTAACTGAATAATATTTTCGCAACAATTTGAAAAATTCTAATCAGAACAATTTTATTAAAGGAAAATTACAATAATTTATAAAATTATTCAAAAAGGAAATAATTAAATACCAATCCATTACAATTGCCCAAAAATCTTACCAAAACAAAAAATTTGATTTAATTTTCTTTATGTACACTTATTTTATTGGGGCTTATTTTAAAATTAACATTTATGACAGGTCAGCAAAAAAAGGAAAATACCGAAAATTTAGAAGGTAACATATAATAAATATATTAATAAAGAAAATGTTTAAATTTGTTTCCTTTTATCATAGAAAAATTACCATTCATTTTATTTTGTGTGTGAATGATATAAGAAAAGGAAAATTATGCTCAGCATCTCTCTATTTTGTATAATATGTATTCATCAATCAAGAAGTTTTCCCCAAAAAAAAAAGGATACATAAATATTAATTACACACAAAAGAAAAGTTTATTTGTGAAAATGTTTTGTTTTTTTTTTTCGTTTTTTTTTTTTTATGTTTCGTTATTGTTGTTTCTGTTGTTTCTTCTAGTTATGTTTTCTATAAGTAATATTTTTGGTTTATCTCTATAACAACATAAAATTTCATTAAGGCTTTTATCAAATCATCGATGAAAGCCAAGTTTTAGTTAGAGGAAACACAACAACAACAACAACAACAAAACTTAAGAAAAATAAATGAAAAGTTTTCTTGTGTAGGACTTTTTTTTTAATTTTTTTTATAATATATATTTTTGTGTTTGGCAAAGATCATAGAGGCGCACCCAAGGAGACTTTAGCCCCCCTAAAACAATAATTGAAACAAAATAACTTTATTAAGTATTTATATGAATAATTATTTAACTAATAATTTATTTTTAAGTTAAATTAAATATATGTTTAATACTTATAAATATATTTAACTATAATGATTAGTGAAATTTAATGAGAAATTTCATATAATTGTTAAATATACTTAATTTAACTGTTAAAATTACATAATATTATATTAATTTAATATAATTATTCAAATTTTTATGCAGTTTTGTTAGTTATTATGTATGCAATATCATCTACTATAAAAAAGTTTGCCTCATTTAATAAGTTTTTCAGAATATTTAATTTATTTCAATTTATAATATCTGGTTCTGTTTGAGAATGCTCCAACTTTAGGATGATTTTTTTCTTAGCTGTTTATAAATGATATTTTTCATCACAACTCGTTGAAAATTTCATATAACATATAACATTAAAATAACCCAGAATTTTAAAATTCATGTGTACCGCTTTATTATTTTTGGCTGCACGTTTTTGCGAAACGAGTAAATCCAAGAAATTGCAAATAACTTGAATTTTTTCTATATAAATTTAAAAAAAAAAATCACTGTACAAAAGTTTGATTTACTCACCCCCTGTCCATCATATATAAATTGTGGGTACGACAATGGCCCAGGACAATACATTTTAGTTAGTATTAGAGTAAATATATTTTGGTTTTTCTAACAAAATGACGCAATAACTTTGATTTTATTTTTAATTAAATTTATAATAAAGTTAGGTGAAAATTGAGGTATATAAAAAATGAAGATAATGAAAAGTTTAATTTAAAAAATACTACAATATAAAAAACGAAATTGTTTAAATTAATTTTGTATTATAAAAAAAGAGGATGATTGTAGTTTAATATAATTTTATCTTATATAAAATATATTTTAGTTGAATATAGATTACAAAATTTTAGACATTGACTGTTTATAAAATTCTATCAATATTAAATTCATTCCATTAAATTTCTTTAATAAAAGTACAGTGTTTTCATATAACAATTCTTTTTTTTTAAAGCTCTACAAAATCTATTTAAAATTAATCAATATTCCGTACTTAAATTTAATACGAGGTGGATAGCAGTAGTAGAATCTTGAAAATACAGATAAATATTCGTTTCTGGACTTAACTAATCGATTATGAATTTGCTACTTTATTGTCTGAATTATAATTAATAACAATATTTTAATGAATCATAAATACCGAATTAGGGATATTTTAAAACTATTATATGATGTATTAGGTCCCACTTTCATCTTTAGATCGAGACATCGTTGTCGCTTGAAATGAGTTGACTTAGCATGAAATTAGTACCAGTAATAAAAAATTTAAGAATAAGAAAAATTCTAACGGTTGAGACCATTTGAAGACAACAAAATATTTCACTAGTAAAATCCATTAGCTTGTCACCATAAATAAAGAGACTTATAGCTCAGAATCCATACACAAGTAGTAGGTCCAAATTGCAATAAAATGTCACGAAACATATTTGAGACGTCTCGATTGGGCTGGTAGCATCATGAAAAATCCATAAAATTTAATTCTACTGAACTTATTTGAATGTACTGTATACATAAAATTTTCTTTGATATTTAATATAGTTTATTTATTGACTTCTAATTAAATTGTTAGTCTCTTATTAATTATTCTCAAAAGCAATTAATTTACCAGTATAATTTCCTTCATATTATTTTTTCAGTTTTTGTACTGTTTTTAACCCTGAAGAAAATTGTTGTGAAAGTAGGTAGCATCGATAATTACTATATACAAACATATATATAAAATTTGTTCGTTTATTTTGGTACATAAATTAAAATATCTATAAAATATACAGAATTGTTAAAATAATATATGAGATAGTAAAAATTTAACCTAATTTTAATTTTATATCATTTTAATTTTTATAATATATAAGAAATTCACTCTCTAAAGAAAACTCAAACATTATTTTTAATTTTTTTAAGTTTTATACAATTTTAATAATAAATGTTAAATAAAATTTAATTGTTATTCCTAAAAATGTATTTAAATTATTGTAATTGATTACTAAAAATGGAAACATTAAACATATAACAATTTTTTTAAATAATTATAATACTAAAGAACCTTAACCGAAATTAGAATTAAATTTAACTTGTAATTAGAAAGGCAGTGTAATCGCATCTTACCAGGTCACTGTTCAAAAAAATAGGTAATAATTTGCTATTGTAACACAACTATCAGCACCACAAGTGGTATGATATTACGAGAGATAGTTTGAAAAGGAACAGAACACATCAATTTCAATTAATTCCACATTGAGCGAATATTTGATTTACAGGCTTCTAATTGTCGACTTATTTGAGATAAGATAGACATTCTCATACTCTTTTAAATTTAAGTCTTAAGGCTGTAATTTGATGTTATAAATTGATTCATTCTCGCACAACGAATAAAGCATTGACATTGAACAGTTTTTTTTAACCTTAACAAGTTCAGGGAAAATGTAGTCATTAATTATTAAATGGACATTTTAAATTTCTTTTACCAGAACACATAAATACAAAATCATTTTTACAATTTATAACATTATATAATAAAGTAGTAATATTATATTATAATATTTGTTTGTAAATTTCAAATAATCACAATTTCCTAACAACAATTAAAAAGACTTTTTACCTCAAGGGTTTGCCTCTTAAAATTCAACTTCGTTAAGGATTTCACTTTAAAAGTTGGTAACATTAAATAAGAGTGACAACAACAGAAACACATGAAAAATAACAACAATAACAACAAACCAGGTGTTAAATATACAAAAAAAAAAACTTTTAATGACATGTACTCGTATATATAAAGTTTTCCACCTATAAATGAGGACGATGAAAATGAAAAGTGGAAAAGGAAATATTGCCATATATAATTTTTAGAGGCAGTCAAAGAAAAAGTAAAACTTTTAAATTGGTATACGAGCAACCTTGATGACAAACTCATAAATTTTCTTGACAAAATATGGAAACTTTGTAGTGTTGTTGTTGACTTTTTGTTTTACGTTATTATATACGTAAAATCGTATTGTAATTTTTATTCCTTATGTTAACACTTAGGCTATCAGTCTGACATATTACATCTACATGTTAAATTTTGACATATTCAATGGTTGTCGCATTAGTTAACCGCATTTTCCGCATTGTCTGAATGTGTTTTTTAATTAAAATTTATATTTTAATAGTAAGTGGTATTCATCAAAATTGACCTTTAACATTTTACCAAGCCCCGCGAGTTGGAATATGGTAATCAAGAAGAAATATAATGAAGATTGAATAGTAAATTTTCACCAAAAATATTATTTGAAAAGTGTAGACTAGAACTAGATGTAGGGGATGCACATTTCGTCCACTAGTTGGAACTATACAATTTATTTTAAAAGTTTTATTCTAGAAGATATATTCCTACAAAATTTAGAAATATTTTAGAAAGAATGGTTCAGAACACTATTAATATAGAGCCCATTATTATAAAATTACTACATTATAGTTGGCTTGCGTGGCTTTTTTTTTTGGAAAATAAATAAAGGAAAACAAGCGGAAAGATTTTTAAGTGCGTATTGTTGAAAAGATGATTCTATACATAATTAAATATACGATAGAGAACGTTTGTGTAAAATATGTATGTATATTTGTATGGTTTGGTAAATATACAATATATTTAAAGGTGGTGTTATATAGTATGTTGTGTCATGTTAACATTATTTTAAATTTATTTTAAATTATATACCACCGGTGAGAGAAGCTGGTTATAAAAATTGATCATAAACTTTTTGTAACATAAAAAATAATGAAACTGCTGGAAACAGTAGACATTTTATGAAATTGATATTGACTTATATATTTTTTTAAAATGAATTTACAGGATTTTTTTTATTTATATATTTCACTTTTAATAGCAGAATCTTGAATTATACACAGTTTATATCTTCTTTTTATTGATTTACAGCCCTCGGTAGAGGTTTATTTCTGTATCTCATATAAGATTTCAAATTTATTTTTACTTTCATCTATTTACCGGTGTGCCTCCTATTTAGCATTAGTTATGCAATTACAATTAATATTTAATTGATGATTCTGCTATATCTATTACATTATTATAACATGGCCAACCCAGTGTCATTGTTTTTTGTAACCAACAAAATTTAACCACCTAAAATTGGTAAATAAATGCCCTTTAAAAGGAGCTATAAAAGATTTCAGATTTCTATGTTGTTTGGAAACTACAAGCCCGTAAAAATGAAATTTTTCTTTTAAAGGGCAATTACAAATCTAATTACATATATTAACTATTCTTCTTGCACATTCTGAAGCTATGGTTTCAAATATGATGCCAGTTTTTCAAAACCGAAAATGTCTTGTACCTCTAAATTGGGACTGAATTTGAAAAAGTTCATTTTTTTAGAATGCTTCGAATACTACCACAAATACCGTAGTCTACTATTTAGTGTTCATAAAGCGGATTATTTGCTCTATAAGGACAGATTAAGGAATAGCCTTAAATAACTTTCAAAAAATTATTAAATTATTGAAATATATATTAATTTTTTCTTTGTTTATTTCTTTAAATTAATATTTAAATAATATTTCGCGAATTGCTAAAGCTATTAAATCTTGTCATATCTAATCTCAATAATCTTTTAAAAAAAGAGTGACAATATTTATGAAGAACACTAAATAAATCTTTATAAAACATTTGCCAATATAGAATTAAAGGTTATAATCTTATAATGGACATAACAAACAGACCGACCCAGGTTCCTATTTAGTTGTACTTCATAAAAAAAACAAAACTTTAATAACGATAGCAAAAACAACGCCTTTAAAATAAAAGTGTAAAAAAATGTAAATCCTTTTGACCCCATCAATTTGACAAAAAATAAATAAATTCAATAATAAAAAAAAATTATTTAGAATTTCCATGAAGTCGTTATTACTCAAATATAATATTTTATAAGTTATAGAACAAAATTTATCGTCGTTTATAATAATAAAAATATATTTCAATTTATGTATACAATTTCAAATTTCAATCACACTTTATTCACCGTCCTTGAACCATAAAATATTACCCCTGACGGACATAATATAGACAACAAATTGAATATAACGATAAAAATTTATGTAAGAAAAATTACAAATTTGCCATAACCATAAAAAAAACATATTGAGATTAAATTGTTTATTTATTTTATTACACTTTTATAATTTACAAATAAAATATAAATTTCAATATACCAAAAAGGAAAATGAAAAAAGGATTAAATTTATGAGTAAATTTATTCTTCCAGTTTGAGAATATGACTTCTTCAGTACAGAAACACAGAAAATATAAAAAATGAAATGGTTATTCTCACCAACAGAATCGAAGAATGCATAAATCCTAGTGAAAAGATAAATTCAAGATAATTTAAGACTACGGTTAAGTTTACTTATTAAAATATAATTAATGAACTAAAACTACTGTAGTAACAGGATTTAGATAACATGATACAACTTACAATACAACGAAATGGTATTGCAATTAGTTATGGAATTACTATTAAGTTTAGTGATGGATTTAATGATCAAAAAATAGATTTCGCTGAAACTATTCGCATTGGGTATTCCGAAAATGCAAAAAAAGAAGCCTTCAAATCTTTATCAAAACCTTTAATATATCTTCTTTTTTTTTCTAGATAATTTAATCTTTCTTTTTATTAAAGATTGTAATATCGATTACAAGATCAATATCCATAACGAAACATTATTTCATGTAAAACCCTTATCAGAAAACTTAAATGATCTAAGCAAAAAAAGGTAAATTTTATAAGATACCCAGAGTTTTAAGTTAAAAATCAGAACTTTTAAGATATATTAAAAATTTTGCAAAAATTTTAGCAAAATTTAAGAAAACCGATAATAAAAGAATCAAAAATGTAAAATATTTAATATAAAAATTTACCTGATTTCATGCAAATTCAAAATGACTCAAATAAAAAAGAAATCTTGAAATATTCACAACAATACTAAAAAAAAACACTATTAATTTTCACTTCAATAAAAATTTTATAATTTTCATTAGAAATGTGTTCTTTTTATAATATAATTAACACTTCATATTAATATTTTTAAATTTAAATTTTTATAAAAAAAATATTTCCACACACAAATAAAAACAATCTGAAATTTTCAAATTCGGTGCACATTTTTAAAGTGATTTTAAATTCGCGAAAACTCGGAAAACTCAGATTTTTTAGCATAATTATGTAATTAATATTTATTTAAAAACATTTATTTTATAATATATTTAATGTTTAAAAAGATAAAATGTTATTTTGATTAATTTTTAGTAAATTTGTTCACTACGAAGTACCGAAACGTCTTTTCACACCGACTGTTAAACTGAGAAAAAGAAGTGTGTCTTAGTATTATTAAATTTATTAAAAACTTGTTGAAAAAAGAGCGCGAAATTTGAATTTGAAAATATCATTGATATGTGGCGCATTTACAGGTCAAAATAATCATGTTTCATTTCAAAATAAACCTTAACTTCCAAGCCACTGCAATATTATTATTTAAATGGTAGCAATATCATTAGTTTTTTAATTGAAGGTTTGTATCACTGATTCTATTAACGGATTTAAAATTTTAATTATAAATATGATTTCAATTATAATTTTTAGAGATATTTTATTGAGGTGATATTAAAACTTGTAGAACTTTTGATTGTGATAGAAATTAATTATCGGTGTGTAAAGACGTTTCGGTACTTGGCATGAAAAATTATTAATAAAAATTAATAAAAATAACTTTTTACCATGTTTAGCAACATTAAATATATTATAAAATAAATGTTTATAAATATTAATTATTAATTACAAATATGTTAAAAAATCTGAGTTTTTCGAGTATTTAAAATCATTTTTAAAATGGGCAATGAAATTGAAATTTTTTTTTTTGTGTGTGGAAATATTTATTTAATAAAAGCATATTTAAATATACAAAATATGGAAATAAAGTGTTAATTATAAAATATATATTATTGCAATGTAAATTAAAATATATTAAAAAATAAGTTTAGTGAATTAATAGTGGATTTTTTGGTGTGGTTGTGAAAAAAATTACAGACCATTTTTTTATATATTATCAGCCATTTTAAATGAGTTTTTCTTAATTATATCAGTCAGTATCAGTAAGTTACAATAAATATTTATTATCATATTTTTAAAATTTCCAATTTATTTTCAAATTTTCTATTTAAAAAAATTTTCAACAATTTTAACATTAATTTTCTTTAATTTTCTTAATTTTCTATACTTTTTTTGGCTTTCACTCAACTTTATAAGTTAACGTGTTATTAAAGATATTATAATTATACATACTACGATATACAATTCTTCGAAATGCACTTTTTATGACCTTTTTGCGTCTGTCATTCAAATATATTTTTCCACAGAAATAATGAAATATATTATATTTTTAGAGCTAACAATAAACCTGTGTAGTGAGACCCCGAATCCAGGAAAAACAAAGAATATCTTAAAAATTAACAAAGCTTTATCCAGATTATTCACCAGAGTTGCTTCGGGATTCGCGATTTTCGAATTGTAGAAAATGGACTATGATGAATACGGTAGACAATCTTCTCTTCTTGTCTTGTGCCTTTTCTAATTTCGAAATTTTTATCCCGACTCTTGATTTGCTATTGTTCATCATTATGAATTATTTCAAAATTCTACATATTCAAACACCAAGTTAAGTGAAGTATACACAATTTAAATAGAATTAAATAGTATATTTATTTTAATTTTTAAACTACATCCAAAAATTGTTTAATTATCAGCTATACTCGTACAATTTTATATAATTCATTTTCATAAAAAAATCAGTACTTTTATAATACTTTGATGTTAGGATGTCGTCAAGATGAAAGAATTATTGATGAAAGAAAGTTAAAAGCCAATTTAGAAACCATATTAGATCGTATTTATATCAAAAATTTAATCATTTCAATTTCATTTTGAATTCCTTTAAAAATTTATTATAATATTTCATTCAAAAATAAACCAAAATTAATAAATATTTTGTATATATCAAAAACTTTGAACGGAAAATTTATTAATCTTACTAATAATATTATTAACTATTTTCTAAAATAAATTTGGTTTGTAATATTATTGTATAATTACAATTTAAATTATTCAAAAATAAGATTATAAATTTATCTTTGTAATAGATTTCGGTAATTGAAATTTTAAAAAATAACATTCAATTAATTTTAAATAAAAATATTTCAAATTCCTTGCTTAAAATATAGAGTGATACCAATGAGAATTTTATTAAATTTTTGAAATTTTCAATTATCTATAATATCCTTTTTTAAAATGTCATTTACTATTGTTAGACAGCTAACAAGAAAAGCCACTTTTTAATAATTATTTATTTAAAATATAGTTTGAACTTACTGGCGGATTTAAAAGAAATAAATGTAAATTTTAATATTATATGAATGAAGAATGATAGTCCACATTTAAAAGTATGCATAATTTAGATTTGATTATAAAATAAAAATCATCAGTAGTTTATATGCATAGAACTGCAATTCATGTTAATATTAGAATAAATGCTATACTAGAGCTATATTATATAATAATTGTATATTTTGCATTCAGAGTCAGAGGTTATTCGAATATAACTTATACTATCATAACAGAATTTGTTTACTACATTTAAAATTTAATCTAGACGTCTCTATATGATTTTGTGTACTGACGTAGGCAAGGACGGATTAAAAAGGTTATTACCGATCTTGTATCCGATGAATCCATTTAAAGAAATATATAATAATCAATTACAATTTTGTCAATTGAAAGTATTATGACGGATACATTTATTCACCCATATATAATTGGAAAGAATCACTTCTGGGAAATTGATTTTACTGGAAAATAATAACAAAGTATAAAACAAAACAAAAAAAAACTACCATATAAATAAAATGTACTACTCGAATATTGACCAAATATCTAGTACTGAACTGAATCCAATTGAAAGTCTATATGAATTAATAGATGGAAGGTTTTCGTAAACCGAATAAGCCAGCGAAACATAATATGACATACATCACCCTTACAATATAGCACAAATATAGAACCGAAATAAATATGTAATAGTGGAGTATACGTCTCTGCTGAATTTCTTTAGATTCAACATGTTACCAGTCACAAATTTAAGAATTTCGATTTTTTTAATCTTCTCCACTAATATTAGGCTATCAACAGAATATTTAAAGTCCACTTTTGGTAGAACTTAAATAATTGCTGAACATTTTTGATTTTTCACTCTCTACGGAATAATAACTTCAAAATTATGAAATTTTTAAAATAAAATATTTTTACTTCGGCCAAGTTTTAGTTTTTTTTTTTTTGCTATTTTGTATTTACTATTAACATTCTTCAAGAAATCCATTGAGAAATTATTATCCATCTCGAAATTACACTGAAAAATTAATGAACTTAACTTTTTCACATTTTATTGTTTCATTATAGATGTTTGGTGTATTATTTTGAATAATTTAATTAATTTTACTTTAAAGATAGAAAATATTTTTGTTTGTTTGTTTGTTTATAGTTAATGGATCAGGATCAGGCGATAGTTTAAACCTATTTCACGCCCAGTAAAGATAAGTAATGTTGGAGCTATGACTCCGTTCATCGTCAAATGCTGTACATTCTATTAGATTATGTTCATTTTCTGCTTACAATGTCCACTTCGAATCTGACAAAATGACAATGTGTTTCTTCATCTTATTTGATCCGACGAATATTTGTCTTAATGCACAATTACTGCGAATTCTTCTTTACATACTGTGGTGTTTTCATGTAGGTTGAAGTAATGACGTTAATGGTCACTATAAATAACAATTCTTGTTAAATTTAACTTAATTGTCAAATGTTGAATACAAAAGTATATGAAATTTCAGAAGGACTTAATTAAAACAAAATCAAGTTAGGAAGACAAGGAAACAAAAAAAAATATTTAAAAAAAAAGAAATAACAAGTTCTCAATTTAGATCACAGTCAAAAAACACAATTTTCTTGGAAAACTTTGAATACAAAAGATTTATACGAATATGTTTTTAAATTTCGTTTTTTCGCAGAAGCTAAAAGGCTTAAAATCCTTAAAAAAGAACTACCGAAACATCAAGATAAAAATATTTACATTATTGTTCCAGCCAGTCGTTAAAAAATCCTTTTTGTCATTTTCGTCGATCTGGAAAATTTAACATAAAAGCGAAGAATAATATACAAATGAACAGAAGTTTTAATTTTGAAAAGATATTTAAATTATCTTTAGCTTCTGGAATTATTATAATATAATAAAAATATGGTTTCATTATAATAAATAATAATTTCATAAGATTTATTTCACATATTTCAGTTGTGTTGAATTTAATTTAAATTTAAATTAATTTGAAGAAAATTTTGAAAAGTTTTGTAATTAATGTTAAACTTTTTTTTAGAAAACTAAATATTTGACCGGAACAAAACCTATAAGACTCTTATGATATGAGGAATATGAAAAATTTAATAGCTGTTTTAAAGGATTGCAAACCAACTCATTTAGTTGTCGTAAAAATATAAGCCATACACTGAGATTGAGCATGAAAACTAAGATGACTCTCAATGTATATAAAATAGATTTAAGTTTGTTTTACACATCCGCCGAAAAACCATGATGTTCGACATATTCTACGACTGTTTTCAACCACGATCTACAAATTCTTCAACGTACTCTTGTTATAGTTCTCAGTCAAGTACACTAACTTACATTGTGTACGTGGCTTCTGCGACGGAAAATATAATGTTAAGCCAATTTTTCGTTGTTTCAGGACTAACTCTTGTCGGAGATTTCTAATTGATTAGATCGACCGTGATGATTTTTCGGCGGATGTGTAAATATCAAGCATGTCATAAAAAAATAGGAAATTATACATTTCTCAATCCATTTTATGCGTACGATTTATTCTTGTAGGAGTTATCTACAAGAATAAGTCAATATATTAAAATTATTGTAGCGCATTTACTGGACAATGATTGTTTGCTCAGGAGGCAAAAATCTTAATTACGACACTGTTTGACCCTTCCGAAATATAATGGAAAATATTTCTAAAAAAATAATCATTTACTTCTTAATTAACTTAATTGAAATTTACCATTTACAACACTTTAAAACAACATTAACAGCACTAACATTATTGAAGTCGTTTTGTAATTTTCCATTTTCGTAAAGATAATATAATAATGTTAAAGAAAATCTTCTTCTTGAAAAATCTTAAAATAAAATTGGTAAAATACAAAAAAAAAAAAAAAAAACTGAACCACTTAACCTTTTTCCTATATAAAAATTTAGTCAACTGAAATAAATTTTCCAATTGATTTTACCAACACTGTTTTTTTTTTACAAACTAAAATAACAATGAATAAAATAATACATAATATACAAAAGTAAAGACTGTTTAGCAGTTTTCTAGATCACTAAACCCTATAGACCCTATAGGTCTAGGTCCGATTATAATAATAATAATAATTTTTCTCTAGTAGCATGAAGCAGATAACCTTTTTTCAAACTGAAAACACAAAAAATAAACAACAACACATTAACCCCTTTAATAATCTCGAAATGTTCGAAATACTTTAATATTGAATTGAATAAAGAAACAAGACATATATTTATTATATTGACCAATTTTATACAAAAACAAAAAAAAAATTGCATAATATACCTAAAAAATTGAAAAAAGGATACTTTTATATTACATATAAATGAAATTATTTTATATACAGTAGTGGTCAAGCAAAGAAACGAGTAAAAAAAAATTATCACATACTTTGTATATAAGTGCCCAGATTCTCTTGCAAACCAAGAACTTAACTATCTAACCAGTCAACAACCTACGGAAACGTTACACTTTCTTAACACCATGAGATAGATCTAAACAATCCCAAACTAAGTCATTCCTATAGTGATTGTTCACGTGGTATCAAAATGGTACTAAAGCATTAATTAAAGCCTTGGACAAGTTGCCAGAAACTTTAAGCAATCACGAACCAACCAAATATATAAATTAACTACGCTCTACTATATATTAACTTATAATTATTACGAAATTAATATTTCTATTACAAATTTTAACTATTAATATTTTATATGGGTTCGATACCATGACTTAACTTGGTTTATTGAATACAGTTTTTATTGGAAAAAGCTTTATATAACTATATAAGTTTAAATTGTAGTTAAGAACTCATACTTTTCCGAATCCAATAATAACGAAAATGTAATTATAATTACCCATACTCATTAAAAATCTGAATCAACTTTAAGCGACATCTTTGTTTCAAAAAAATTAATGAAGGATATTTAGATAGATAGCACATAGTGTTTTCAATTTTTCCAACAGGTTTTTTTTAATTTTTTTTCTGTTAGATTCCAAAATTTAAAATATTATATATATAATATGAAATAGAATAAGGATAACAAGCATTTCTATAAAATTTCTATTAACTTTTAATTGTCCACATTAAAGTAAATTTTATTTGTCCACTACATTATATGTAAATATATAATATATATTTATATATATTTGTAGTTTGAACTTTGGACTTTCAAATGTTTATATATATTTGAAATTACTATAAACACACATTCGGAAAAATGGGTAAATTTTGTTGATAAGTTTGGTCAATTTATTTTAGGTAAACAAATCCTAATAATAATGGTTATAATATTTTTGATACATAAATTGTGTACAAAAGATTAATATTAAGAATTAAGCCTAAATATCATGAATACAAGCCAAAGTACAAAAATGTAAAGTTAGTAAAGAAGTAAACTAAGTCAAATTATACAAAAAAGATACATTTTTAACATTAAACAGCTGCAATACAAATTAGAAAATGATTTTTATTAAACATCATAATCAGGTTAATATACATACCTAAGAATTTATAAGTTTTACTTTAGTTTTGTAAATTTTAAAAAGGAGACTATACACTGTACCATTTGACCCATATGTATCCTTGTATTATATTAACAAAATAAAAGCATTTACACTAACTAATTCTGGATCCATTTTATTTGATACACTTTAAGATTAACTCCCCGACCCCAATTTTATTGAAGCCTAACCAAACCCGTACATTTGCGGATATAATTTTTCACTATTGTGCGTATTGCATATTATAGGAAATTACCTAATTTCATTTATTCTAAATGTGCTTTTTTGCACACAGTGTCGCTGTGAGTTTGGGGGCTTACGATGACATTATGAAGAAAAGAAACATTTTGAGCATATAAAAATATATTTTAATGAAATCTAATTTTTTGAAGACCTCCTACACTATCAATATTTCAGTTAGAATGTTCAAATTCTTTGAAAAGTTATAAATTAGTGTATTTTAAATACCTCGGCTATTATAATTTCTCTTTGCGGTGTATAAATATTTAGGTATTTACGTAAAATTCCAGCAAGGTTTGATTTAAATATTCGAAAATGTATAATAATAAAACTTGTATGTTTTAAGCTTCACTTAACTAATATTAGCCACCATTGTTTTTCGTGAAGCTACTTTTAAAAATCCATCTTTTCTACCGTACCGTAATGGTTATTATTATTAGTGTCTAAAAGTATCAGAACCAGTTACAAAAAAGTATTAAAATTAAAATCTTACCATGTTGCTGTATATTGGGAGGTGGAGTCCTTGGTCTTGCCTTTGAACACATTGAGAACATTTTGTACACGACCGAAAAATTAAAATTATCTGAGAATGTCAGTTTCTAGACAAAAAGAATTTTTTTTTCCACTTTTACTATATTATGTATAAAAAAAACAGCACTTTAAAATTAACCGAAAATTATTGTTTTATGTACAAAACTCTGATTATAAATTAATCAAAAATTTTATATATTATATTAGATTTATAAATTTCGCGTCCTTTAACAAATAACAAATTAAACGAGAATTTATCAAAAAGTTTTGGTACAATAAAATTATTTATATTAATTTAAAATTTTCTTTTAACCAAATTTCACTCACAACTGAAAATTATTTAATACAAAAAACTGAAATTTTGATTATAAAATTCTTTAAAGTTAGAGAAACGTGTTTTTTTTTTGTTCACAATTATATCCTTATCAATTCCACATACAAAAAAAAAGGATCTATATACAATTGTTGTATAGCCCGGCAAATAAGCGTAAATATGTTTCTCACTCACTAAGGTATAAAAAAAAAAATTAAAAAATATATATAAAAATGTTATATATTCAAAATATCTCAAGGATTATCCACAACAATAACAACAACAAAAACTTAAATAAAAGGAAAAATGTGTTTATATAAGGACACCCACGAAGAAAAAAAAAACACTGACAATTCAAAGAGGCACAGCAAGAAAACCGTAAAATCCCGATATCGTTGAGATTTTTTTTTTCAATATTTTAAATCCGGTTACACGAATCCTTGTATTATTATTATTATTATATTTTTTTTTATATAATTATATATTTTTTTGCCAGGTTAAAAACGTAAATATTATTTAACAATCCGTTAAATTTAAATAAATCTTTTTTAGGTCTGTTTATTTGATCTTAATTTTCAAAATTTTCCTCCCTTTTTATGTCGTTTTGTGTGTTTATTAACAAAAAAAAAATAGAAGACATTAAAAATGTTCACCACTGACACTTGAATCCGGGTTATAAGGTGGGCAATAATATTGAATAAATCCTTGTCTTCTCAACTTTTATTGTATATTCAACAGTAAAATAACAATTAATTGTGTCAGAGGATATTTATTTTTTGTTGTTGTTAGTTATTCTGTCGATTCCCGGTGTTTTTTTTATGATTTTTTATTGAAAGATAACTTTTTCTGACTAGGTTGGATTTTCAGTTCAATAAAATTTATACTTCCACCCTTTTAATTTCATCAACAGTCGAAACTCTACTGCTGATTTTTATGAATTTTTGAATGGAGAAAAATTTCATTTAGAGAAATATTTATTACATATAAATTGTGTGTGTATGTGTAAAGGAAAATTATAAATTTGTATATAAATAAATAAAATAGAGAAAATATAGTATATATATATACATATATATATATATATATATATGTATATACAAATATTTTGCCGATATTTTTGGGTATATAGAAATATGATGAAATAAGTCTAAGATTTAGAAAACTAAGTTTTAATAGGACTAATTATTAAGAAGTTCGTTTAATATGAAAGAGGACCTGCTGATACCAGGTGATACCGTACATTAATCTACTATTTTACCCACATTATTATAAATAAATGTGCCACCTGCTAAGTAAACCAAGTAATTCTCTTCACAAATCTGAAAATTTCAAATATCGATATTTTTGTCAGCTCCTCCGAATAGGATTCTTAGTCTGCTTCTAAGTTCTAACAGTGAATGTTATGGAACATGTGTTCAATATCTTCATATATTAGTATGCTCTTTAAATTGTTACTATAGTAAGACCTAGCCTCTTGGCATATTTACACATAGTATAAGAATTAGATACAGTTACGTAAAGTGGAAATAAATAATGTGTGATTTACAAAAATTTGGTTGTACAAAAGTTTGATTGTCCGAATCTGAAATGATCATTTTTAATGGAATTATCAAATTTATTCGGATAGAATTATCAAATTATGAATTGAATCCAAAGAATTACTGAAATTGATTTTTGAAAATTTAATAAATATTTATTAAACATAAAAAAAATCCGATTGGGTTGTCGACTTGCAGAATAGAAAAATAGCTAATTATATAAAATATTCGTATCTTTATTTTAATTAAAATGAATATAACAACTTAACTTATTGAAGTTAACGATTTTGTTTATTTAAACTTGTTTTTGCAACTTCACCAAATATACAAACAAACAAATTGCACAGACAAAAATTCAATTCTTTTGCATGGTGGTTACTCAAACTTTTACTTAAAGCGACCTTGCATACATTAACAAAAATATACACATTATCAATACATTTTCAAAAAAAAATGAATGTATAAGTAGGTTAGTTGCCCAAAAAGAAAACAACAAAAAAAAATCTTATTTTCCACCCACCCTGTACGCATTGGTAAAGTATTTCGTTAAGGTTTTTCTCATTTATTCTGAACCAAATATAGTTTCGTTAAATTCTTTGTCTCTCTGTCTCTATACAATGTGTTCTGTACACAAAAAAAAGTCCTTTGAAAAAAATATGGGTGTAAATAAAATTAGTCTACAACAATTTACTGACTGGCAAAGATTTACATCGTTCCTGTTATTATTTTATATGGAATCTAACCACACGTGTCTGAAAGATTTAAGAACAACGATGACCATTAGTAATTAGTGTCACATAATATTTGTGATATGTTTATTTGTATATTTATCGTCCAGTTTATCATTTGAATAAAATGATATAATGATATATTCAAGTGTCTATTCATATATTTAAATTAAAAAATATTTTTTTTTTGTGTAAAATATTTAAATTCATGCGCAATTTTATAGGTGTCACTGTCAACTCAGTATTTTTAATAAATTTTAATATACATACATATAAATGTGATAATAATATTTTATACAGGGTGAACGAAATAATTGATTGTATGAATACGAAGGACCAAATTGTAGTAATATAAGATATAGACTTGAATATGTAAATCAAACCCGAAAAAGTGTATGGTAAAATGCCATTTATTTTTCGGGTTTGATTGACATTATTTCAACTTCATACTTAAGTCTATAACTTAAAAATGTATTAACGAAAAATGGTTTTTACATACAGTGTATTTAAGGTAACTTCAGACAAGCTAAAATTCTTTTCTTTACCTTAATTATTTTTTCCCGAAATTATTACGAAATAAAAATATTTTATAAAAACAACATAATTATTTTATTTATAGTACAAACTTTTGCATATTTTCAGGCTGTAAAGTAAAGAATTTTAAAAGGTATTTCTAGGATTATTTACCAATATTTTTATGATACCGAATCAATGATTACTATTATTTAAAATCGGCTCAATTGGTTCTGTAATTCTTAAGTTATAGACCAAAACTAAAATTTCGTTACAAAAATTGGTTGTAGTTAGAAATTGAAGTGCCTAGCCAGGATATTATTGCCAATAATCAACTATTTCAGGTCCATCCTGTTTTAAACAAATATATATAATTTATATCTTACCTTAATGTTTCGTATTCTATCAGATAAACTTACACTAATATACAAAACTATGATAAGTATCTTTTTATGTATAGTTTTTCAATTCCCCTTTTTGTCCAAAATTTTTTTTTGCTGGTCGTTATGTATACGTATTTGTTAAAGGAATTTCTCTGAAATTTCTTTATTATAAGTTTATTTGTTAGTCGTAAAGATTATCCTTTTTTTGCTTATATTTTTATGAATGAATTTTCATTTTTGCTTTACATACAAAAAAAAAAAAAAGAAATCTGGATATGAAAAACTTAATACATATTTATACATTTTGATTGTAATTTTTATATATGTTACATTTAGATATTAAATAAAGAAAGGAATTTTGTTGGTGGGGGTTACAAAATAAATAAAACTATTTTTGTATATACAGATTATTTTGTTCATTAAATTTTCATTCATATTATGGGAATTACAAAATTTGTTTCGTATTATTTATTTTTTGTATCCCCGCCAGTAAATTGATTACTTAAATAATAATAAATTTTCCGATATTTAAGAGACAAGACAAAAACGTTTTTATTTTTACTTTTTGTATAGAGAGATAAATTGAAATTATTATTTATCCAATTATATTGTTACAATAATGGCAGTTATAATTAGTGTCATAAAGAAAATATTATAAATTTGATGTGAAATGTAATATGTAATACCATATAAATTTTCATTGAATGTATGTCATCAGAATTACAAATTTTCATGTAAGTAGTGTTTGAGCTTCAGCTTTAGCTATAAAATCATTATATCGTCAGCTAAAAATTTATTTACTACATCGAGTTTTAATGTTTGAACCGATAAAATGGAGCAAACGAAAAAGCTTGTCCGGACCTAATTTAAATAAATCGAAAATGTCATTTCAATATAAATTCAATCCGAAATTGTCCACCATCACGGAGACGTAACAACGTTGAAGCTATTCTTAAACTATTTTTAATTTTTCGCGACTTAATAAAACAAATTGCTAGTTATAACAAAACTAGTTAACAACTATAGTTTGCAATCCTCAACACCTGTAATAATTCATTTGAAAAAACTATATCCCAATAAATTGTACAATAATAAATTATCTGATTAAATTCCACCTAAAAATATGCAAATTTTAAAATTGTTCTTTAAATATTTTTCGTTTCTAGAGCTTGTGATCATCGGCTGAGACTTATTGAAAAAGGCGACTTATTAGTTTAAAATTATTATGATCCTAAAGAAAATTCGGTTTTTTTGACGTATATTATTTTTTTTTTTTTAAATATTTCATTTTGCTATTCAAAATGAAGTTAAAGTTTGTTTAACATTTCAACAAAAACAAAAACTTTTACAAAGTTAAATATTTCCAATAATAATCTTCTTATAATAACCTAAAATATATTTCTAGTGGATTTTAATTATTTTCTTTTTAACAAGAATAAACCTCTTATTTTGTTTAATTAAATCTATATAACAAAAAAAAAATTATAAGAAAATTGTATATAAATATTTTACCCGTATATAAATACATATAATTTTTACGTGAATTACTGAAAGCTAAGATGATAGCAGCGCTAAGACAAAGTTTTACAAAATACGAATTGTTTTTCTAATGACTGCCGAAAGGAAATATTTTTGAAGAAAAACTTAAAAGAAAAAAAAAACTTTTTTTTTTATTCCAAGTTTCTTATCTTTAGATACCAACGAAAGAAAAGCCATTGTTCGTGATAGTTAGCTTATTGTCCGTTGTTGATGTTTTTTAATTGATTATAAAGTTTTTTAATTGATTATGATAAAAACTCAAGAAAATTCATTAATAATTTTTTACTACATTAAGTTTGAGACGATGGGAAGATACGCACAGAACTTTAAGAGTTGCTTTGGTTTGGACGGATGAAAATACCCCAGCTAAACTAGTCTTCGAATCCAAACCGGATAATAAAAGAAGAAGAGGCAAACAATATATACGGTGGAAAAATGACATTGATATAAGCCTAAAGAAGCTTAGTATGAACATTTACGTAGCAGAGAACTGACAGCCGCGATAATTGGAGTGACCATGAGATGAGTAACGCCATTATAAAGAAGTTAATTTAAAGTGGGCCCAAAAAATTTATATATAATTTCTTAAAGACGTAATTATGCTGATAATAAATTAAAGAAGTAAAATGAATTGATGAATAATGTTGTTCGTAAGTAAGTAACAACAGAACAATAATCTCCTTTCAAACAAAATACGTTTTTTTTTAGTATTTCGGTTCTGAATTAAGGAAGGATCACAGATAATCTTAATCACTGCAATCATTTGGACTATTATTTTAATATTTAAATCTCAATATTTTCTATTATGGACTCGTAATTGTTTAATAAGTATAATTTTGTTTTTTTATATATATTTTGTATATTGTATATTATATAGAAGATATTTCGATTATATGTTAAAAAATCTAGATTTAATAAGAATCATTTGTGCAGTTTTAATAAATATAATATTGTTGAAGAGATGAAAAAGTTCTACAAGTTTTTAAGGTTAAGTTTCTTTAATTGCTTTTTAAAAAATTAGATAACTTTAAATGTTTAAGGATAATATTTACATAATTTAAGAAGATTACACTTCTTGTGTTCAAAAAAAATTAATGGTGAGATTGTATATAAATTACCCTTATATATTTTAAATACATTAACAAATTATAGAAATATTTTATACATAATTTAGTTATAGCTTACGTTGTATTCACGTAACTAAGCCATTACTAAGGCTTACATTGAATTGTACAATCTTAAGTTTACTTTCGTCATCCTAAGCTAAGTCAAAGAAGAAGTTTCAGATTTCCATTCCTATGTGTCGTATAGTTTTGAACAAATTCGAACTTCAGCGTATACAATGATAAAGATACAGTCATTCTTCTTGGAATTTTGGAATATCACTTTGAGTGCTTGATCAAGGAAAATAAAATGGATATTTAACTGCGTTAATGTGAGTTGGAAACTGGTGGAAATACCCATTTGCGCTCTTATACTGTAAAATGTTATTAATATTAATAAAGATACCACATTATTGTAATTAAAAGTTTCTTCAAAATGGAATAGAGAATATCGGGAAACGGGAAACCTCTATCATTAGATAGAAGAGCACTAGAATCAAATATAGGTTAGGTTAAGAAGGGTGTATGAAGATCATTATGATCTATATATGTCAGGTTTCCAAAATTAATCACTACTCCTATGAAAAATTCTGCTTCCCATTATATAGTTTCATACCCGGGCTATATAGGTGGTAATGTACTGGGTTTACCGATCCAAGAGTAACCAGTAAGGATGCCGACCAGTTTCCTACAGATTGTTCTACTCATGGACAGAATAAATTCAGATTCCTTCTTAGAAAGCTACGACCAACAAATAGTTTCGTTTGACGACACTGAGGATATTGTTCGCAGGTGTCGAGACTCACAAATAAGCTACCGCTAGTGAAAAACAAGAAACAGACACAAAAATGCTAAAAATATAATAATTCAATATAATACTGAAAATGGTAATTTGTAAGTCTTTTTTGTCCTATAATCTTAATAATAAAATGAAAGTATCTTATTTTCAATCATTTTTTTGCTTTCAAATCGAAAATATAATGAAAAAGCATACCACTATTTTTTTTTTTGTTATTAACTGATCCTATTTTCTACTGTTGGAAATATACAAATAATATTGTTGAATATTTTATCCTGGGATATTTTCTTTTACAATGTAATCATTTCTTTTTTTTTTGAATTTTTTTCCAACTCAGTGGTTCGAATTAGAGATAAAATTTGGTTTTTATTCATTTTTTTTTCTTCTATAGAAATTTCTCATTTCAGCACAAAAATTTACCTAATAAATGTGAAAAAAAATTACAATTTCTATCTATACATAATAAGTCTTTTTTAGTTTAATAAAGAGCATCACAAAAAAAATGAGGAAATAACATAACTAAAGTTCTTGAAAATAGCATATTTGCCAAATATTTTGATCCTTATAATAAATAAATAAAAAAATTAACTATATTGATATTATATATAGATCATTTTTCACTGACGCAACTGCTTAAATATAAGCCTAAGAAGCGTTTTGGACTCTTATTTCTATATATAGTGAAGGAACTTTAACTAAGTATAACAAGTTAAAATGTCTTTTAATAGTGAAACAATTGTTGATTCAGTTATTAACATTTCTTATCAACCGTTCCTATTTTTTCCAATCTGAAAATCATATTACTTATTGCAAAATTTTATTCATTTTTTAAAGGTTAGTCAACCTAGAGCGAAATCGATGTATTTGGTATGTAATCGAATCCGTGATATAATGTATCACATCACTGAATAACAAACTGTACCACTACGCCACTGCGGAATCTCATATATAAATATAGATATAATTCAATATTAAAAATATCTTAAATGAATTTATATCGACATAAATCCAATTTCACTAGGGACAGTATGGAAAATTTATTTCAAATAATCCTTAAAGTTTGTTTTTAAATTGCGTTTAAATAAAATTAACTATAATATATAATATCAAAATAGGAAGAAAAGAAAGGAAAACTTTAAATGACCATAGGTGGTATTCATGGCACGTTCTCATTTTGCATGTTTATTCCTAGTTTTATTGTACATGAGCATAAAACAAAAATGTTAATTTTTCCGTTTAGTAGTAGTAGTGTGGGCTAGTAGATAATGCACTAAAATTTAATCTAATAAAATCCAACAATTCAGCAAAGATATAATTATTAACAAGGTGATACCAAGAAATAATATACATTTTAAATTTTTTTGTAAATTTTATTTCTTAGACTTAGACATATGATATTGAACTACTCAATTACTCTGTACACTCTGCAACTGGGAATGATATTTAAGGCAACGATTCTTTCAGTGGCGATAAATAATTATTTTTTCAATTGGATTAAATGGATTTAAAAAATAATAGACTATATAGTGTTCAGTGCCACCTACCTAGGGTATCGCCTTTCTCAACTAACTAACTATATTAGGTTCTTAAAGAGATGACAATATGTCTGCCATGTAAGAATTATATCGGTTCATTAACGATACTACGTAAAGTATTTTGAATATTCGGGAAATCACAATCTGCGAATTTTTACATAGGCTTTTTGTATTTTCATCATATTATTAGAAACGTTCGTGTTGTTATTCTGGCATTTAATAATCTCTTTTAGATCTAATATTCTTTTTAAAATATTAGATCTAAATCATACTTCATAATCATATATCATACTTCTTTCGCAAGTGTTAGATAGTATTCTTTCCAACATTATAATTTATTATGTAATTCCATAATTTTGAAATTACATAAAATATTATATCTATATTTTATAAAGTAGTAACTTTCAAGCTCTAAATTCATTCGTGTGTTATTCATAAAATTTGTATAAAAATTAATGAAATTTTATATATATTCTCCGAAATCATCCTGTAGATTTGTTTTTGACAGATTATAGTCAACTCCGATTATAAAAAAAATCTGATTTCACTGGTTTTGTGTGGTAACATTATAGTTTCATCAACATTATCAACATTAATATAATAAGTAATGAATTTTACGTAATTTAATTTTACACAAAACTATTTTGACATACGTAACCTATCAAAATTATTATTATTGTGTATGACTAAATAATTATAAGTGCTAAAAAGGTAAAGTTTTACTGACAGGGCAGTCCCACATTGGCGCGCCCATATTGTGTCATCATATTATTAATACTGCTTACATGCTAACATTACCTATACGCTATACGCTATACTATATATTCTCAGTCTGCTGCTATTACTCTGTTATCATTCCAGTTTTTTAATTTTAATTTTATTTTCACTCATTATTATATCTCTGGAAATTAATTTTTTTTCTGCTACAGTAAAATTGGGTATTTGTGATATTTTAAAAACTTAATATTAATTTTGGTAGATCGCAGGCTATCTATCATTTATTCTGAATAATTTGTCAAAAATGGTTTAGCTTAGCAACATTAAATTATTAATTCTTATATGATAGAAAGTGTATACTGTATAATTAGAGTTAAATGAATTAATCATATTTAAATTTTGCTATTAATATTGAATAATTTTTCAGTAATTATTGTAATTTGGGGTAAATTTATTTCATCCCTATAAAAGAATGTGCTAATAGGACTATATTATAATGCATCGATAAATCAACCCGTTTTAACTTATTTTATTGCAGCAATTTTGAAAATACATTTTTAAACTGCTGTCAAATTTTAATATAATTTTTTATTTATATCTGTAACTATAAAAAATTACCAGTTTTGTCAGCAATTTTGGTAGATGCTTTTTAAAATACAATTTATACAAAGCTATAGTTAAATAAATTTTTATTTTCTTAATTTCAATTATTTTAAGACAATTTCTTTCGTTTGTTAAAAATGGTCATGATAAGCGGTTCAATGGTTAACAATTAAAGGGTTTATCAAAAAATACGAAATTTTTAAATATTTGGACAATATCTTGTGCATTTTGACAAATTAATCAAAGAATAAAAAAAATACAGGGAATTATTACTATGATGTGGTGCATCGTGCATTCCCATTTTCAGGTTGAGGCATCTACATTAATTCAGCTTTTAATGAGTACCAGTATTAAAATTAGGAATATATAATTGTGATTTTAAGGCTGGGGAAAATGATAACCGTTCGCAAATGGATAACAAATCAGCAAATGGATAACAAAATGTTTCAGTATTAGCAAAAGCCATTAGCAATTGAAATGTTTCTTCACTGTAAAGAAACTTAGTGTTCGGAATCCATATAAAAATAAGTGGGTCCAAAAATTATCAATTTTGTAGCCAAATTTTAGCAAAAGAACAAATATTATGTATATTAAAATAGCTCCACATAATCATATCGTTTAAAAAGTTACCCCAATTTACGTCAATTTTGAAATCTATATATTTTGCAAATATAAAAATTTCATTCTCTAGAGCAGTGAAGTCAAACTATGGCCCGCTGGACACACGGTCCTTTAAGCATTTTTAGCCTGCCCGAATGGAAATTTATTATTTAATAGACAGATATAGATCTACAGCAAATTTTCATAAAATTATATTATAACAAAAAAAGTTTTATTTTATACAAATATAGAAATAATGAACACCTTCAAGATCTATTGAAAAAATGCTCGGAATAGCAAATTCACTATTCGCATTAATATAATGAAGTAATATTGTTAGGTAGCTGGAAATAATGATTTTAAATTTTTTGGCCCGCAGAGAACCTGATTATTTTTTTTAAATGGCTTCTAGCTAAAAAAAGATTGAGCGCCACTGCTCTAAATTATTAATAATACAGTAGTGACTAGTGAGTAGAGTAGTATTATTTGTTGTCTGTCTCTATGCTGTTGACTCAGAAAATGTATACGAGAATGAGAAATATATTGCACCATAAATTTTAGCTATACGAACGAATACAAAATTTTGTTACACTAACTCCCCACTCATTTTCAGTGTTTAAACTGGATAGGGAAGCTTTAGTAAGTGAACTATATGAATATGAGAGATGTTTTAAACTTAAATACTCATACTCAAAAGTTTAGCTAGCTGGCAGTTATTTTTATTTTATTTAATATTAAAAAAATCATTAAGCGAATTTTGTTTTACTGGCCAATCGTTGACTAATTTTTGTTTTGTGCTTTTTGGAGTCTTTGTCATTGTAAAGTTGAATATTTTCAGTTGAGTACGATTTCTGATCAAATAAAGAAGATTTTTTTTATAGCTATTGGCTGTTTTTTTTTTTTTTGTATACCGGTAAAATTATTACTGTCATTTATAATTTCTTTCAAAAAGGTAAACAAAAAAAAAATATAATTTTGATTAAAACTTGTTTCCTTATAAAATTTCTTGTTTAATTAAATCTGTCAGTGGTTTTTTATTTTGTCGGGCAAATTAAATGAGTGAATCATTTAAATATTTACATAAAGTGATAATTTTAAATTAATATGATTTAAAAAATATATTTTTTTTCTGGGTTATCATAAAAATCTTGAAAACTTTTAAAAACCAAATTTAATTTTTTTTTAATTTTGAAAACAATAGAAAATTTATTTGACAATTAACGTCAGAATAATATTTTAAAAATTTTGACTTTTGAATTATTTGTTAATTTAATTTTTTTTGGTTGGTGTTTGAGTTGTGCGTGTTTGTGGTAGTTTTATAAAAAGAAATTAAAAGTTTTTTTTTTTTTGTTGTGTAATTGTCAAAAAATTTATTTTTGAATAATTTTTTTTTCATGTAAAAACTTGAAGTATATAATTTTCATTAAATATTATTAAATTTATAATATCAATATTTTTAGTATTATTCAGAGATAAATTAATAACAATAATTATTTTATATTGTGGTTTTAATTTCAATTTTGTGGTTTTTTTTTTTGTGGAAATTGTAAATGTAAATTTCAATAGAGGTAAAAATTATTAAATTTTCAATTCTTAATTGACTGTATACAAAATTTAAGTTTATTAACGTTATTTATACTTATCGGACTCATAAATATGTAACTTAATTTGTTTTATTTTCAATTGAAATAAAGAAACATTGTAATCAACGGCAGATCTATAACTGTAAACTATCATAAAGCTTAAGTAACAGATCAGTGTTGTGATTTCAGAAATCGTTCGTATAAAATATAATTTGTTATTTTTAAAATATTGTTATAATATGAGTTAGTTTTCTTACAATTTTTGTGAATACCAATACCAAATCATTTTCAAAATAATGAGTGAGGCTAAAAATAAGTGCAGAAAAAAAATCTGCTTATGTAAACTCGGAGTTTGTTAAACCACAGTTTTGTTAAAAAAAAATCACGAATTATATATAAATTTTCAAATATATGAAGGATATCAAGAATATTTTTATATAATTTGCATAATTTTGATAGTGACTACTATTATAGATCACAAATTTTGGACATATAATTTGGTGGATCATGAAACTAACATTAGATTTTTTTTTAATTTCGTCCACCCTCGGAAAGGAATAAAAATGAATTTCAAAAATTTCCATTTATATTCTACTCTCAATTCTGTTTCAATCAAATTACAAGAACAATTAAAGTTACCACAATATATTTAGCTTCGCTGAGTGTAATTGTATACTTGAAATAACCAAGAAAAGAAATTTCTAATCAATTTTATACGATTTTCTTTTATATTTTTATTTTGAACATTTTAATTAAAATCAAGGTTTTTCATATTCTCAAGCCTAAAAAAAACCATCCACATTATTAAAATTTCAATATCGAAATTTTACACAAAATAATTAAACGAAATTATTTAAATATTTCTATCATAAATAAACTTGTATCAATATTTAAATAAATAATATAAACTACACTCACAATCTCTGTAATTCTTAAAATGTAAGTATAAAGAATATTTCCTAAAAAGGTTATATAATTTAAATCTATAAATACTTTGGGAACAATTAAGTATTAAATATATATATAAAATATATAAATAAATAAAAAAATCTACTTAAGGAAAACTTTAAAAATAATCCTAAAAAAGAAGATCAATATCAAAAATAAGTAATAAAACTTACATTTTCCATATATATAAATATTTTCTATCACCCACACAAAATGAATAAATTTTTATTAGAATATAACCAACAAAAAAAATTACATTAATTTTTACTTTGTCCATTTACCTGGTCTTTAGATTTTCATTATTATCCAAGAAAAATCTTAAATATTTTTGGAATCGACCTAGCATTTAGTAGTCAAGTTTGTATAGAGAAATTTCTGTGTATATATACTTAAAAATAATTAACCATAATTTTTAACAAAATTTAAAATATTCTTTTAACTACATCATTACACAAACCCCTTAAATTCACTATCAAATTAAATACATATTTAAATGTCCATATATATTTTAAATATGTTATCTTTTATGGTGTCAGTGTCAGTAGCCTTTAAATTCTTATATTTTATATGTTTATGGTAATTAAATTTCTCTTTTTTTTATCTAGATCACAAGAAAATATAGTGAATAACGATAAATAATCGATAAAATCTTTACGGAATCTTTAACAAACTCAAATTTAATTTAAAAATAATATAAAAAAACTTTAAAAATAATTTACCATTTTTTTTTTTTATTGAAAGTTTATATTTCTTGTTTTACACTTCGTTACATAAATTTCCAGTTTGCAGATACATTTTTGTGTTTCATAAAATTGGGGTGTAAATACGAAGAATAACAAAAAAAAAAAACATTTAAGATATTTTTAATAATATACAAAACATAACGAAAAGCTTAAAAAAGAAGTGTGAGTCAGAGAGTAGCAGCTGATTTTCTTTGTACTTATTGTTTTAAGATACCAAATTTAGTAATTGAAATGGCGTCACAAGACGGCACTGGCACATCAAGGCTGGCTAAAATGCAGGTAAGTGGGATTGAAAATATAAATAAATTGTGTTATTATAAAAATACACGAATATAAAAAATAAATTAAATTTAAGTATATATATTTTTTTAGAAATTTCATTAAATAATTAAACAATTTTTTTTTAGTTATATAGTAATGATGTCATAATTAAATTTATATATAAAAAATTTAGTTTTATTGAAATTTTAGAATATTATTTCTCTATATAGGATCATATAATTTTTATGAATTTTATAATGCAATTAATTCAAAAATCCAAATTCTATTATACCAATAATATTTTAATTTGAAATCAATCAAATTTATTATAAGTATATATTCAATTATTTTATTTATACTTGAATTAATATTTTACGTAATGCAATATTAATTTAATTAAAACCTTATAAGTGAAATAATATTTATTTATTTTTTTACCACAAAATGAAAAATTATTTTATAATATAAAACATAAATTATCCATTATTATTAATATTGATATATCGATAAATGAAAATTTTCAATATTAAATTAAGAAAATTATATTAGGCCTCAGTTACTCTCAACATACGTAACAGCAATGCGCTATAACGCACTGTCATAAAAAAGTTCTACCCATATAAATGTAAAGGGGGGAGCTGGTAGATACACTTATGTCAAACATTCATAATGCAGAAAGTTTGAAAATTTGAAAGTTGAAACATTTACAACGCAGAAATTTTAAAAATTTGCTTAAAAATCGTGTATTTGTTTGAAATTTGACAACTAAAATGTGTTCGCATTATAACAAATAATTAAAATCTTGAAAATAACTACAGCATAAGAATGGAAATTGTAAATATTTTTTTTCGGAAAATTGTTACTTAATTTTATATTAAATCTGATTTTAATGAATTGATTTTTGTGGGTTTTGTCGAGTATGAAAAAGAAGATAATTGTATTTTTTATGGGAATTCAATACGTGTAAATAGAACAACCAGTCAGAGATAATTATAATTAACAAAGGGCCATTTCGGAGAAATATTTAAAACAATTAGGGATTACGTATATAAAAAAAGTGGCAAAGTTAGAAAAGTTAATTATAGATGTATACCAGTCGTTCTGGTATACATCTATAATTAAATCTGGGATTTCATAAAACTATTAGCATTTGCAGCTCTATAAGAGTTTGAAAATATAAAATTCTATAAGATCTTGAAAATGGGACTGCAACCGGCCAAAGTGATTTCATACATTAAAGAAGTTGGTCTACACGCTTTAATAATATATTCCACTTGAGAGTACAACGGAATATATTATTAAAGCGTGTAGACCAACGTGTATGTTACCTACGTGTGTGGGCGTAGGACAGTCTCAAAATCCACACTTTTTTAACCAATTTTATCTCCGATAAAACCGACTCATTAAAATTAGGTTTCATGGTATTTTTATGCATTTTGTTGAGCATGTCGTCAATTAATTATGTCTCCGCTATTAATGTTCTCAACTAAGGCGGTGAATCCTTAGATGGGGGGTTCGTAAGCCGAATTAATATGTAAACTTGTTGTAAAAAATTCCCAGAAATTATTATCAAATTTGTATTATTATCACTAAATTTACTCTTTTAATAGTGAAAATTTTTAACTTTTGTATTTGCTGGCTATATAATAAAAATTTCTTTAGTAATCTCCAACATTTTATCAACATTATTTACTGTTTTTCATTTAGTTTAATAATGCCGCGTATCTACAAAACTTTTTATCCTTTTGGGGTAGTCTAAAAATAAAAATATATATAAAAATTTATTGAAATTGTCATTGTTTTTGCCATGTGCGAATTTTTTTTCACTTCCACAAATAACAAATTTTTAAATAATATGAAAACTTTCTAAAAACAGCAAAAAAAAAGAACATATTTTCTACATTTTCCAGATCCTTAAAGGATATGTTTTTTACTTTGTTAGATTGTTTTTTTTTATACAAGCGTGCAAATAACTTTTTCACTGTCACTTTATCTTTATTTAATGTGAATTTGTTTTCCAATTTTCATTGGTGTAAATTTTTTAGTAATATTTTTTTTATTTTTTTAAGGATTATTGTTGTTTTTGTATATTTTGTTATAAATTTTATATTATTATATAAGGATTTGTTGAACTATAAATTTAATTTTTTTTTTGTTAGAATCTTGTTGTCTTTTGGGTTAACATAACGCAAATAAAGAAACAATTTTTATTTTCAATTTGTTGAATATTTTTATAGGCATATAAGTTCTATTCGTATTAAACATTGTTTAATGTTTACCATGATCATGATTTTTATTTTCACGTGAAGTTAAACATATATTAAAATTGAAATTAAAGTTATGGATAACAAATAAAATTAACTAAAACAGAAATAATGTTACTTAAGATAATTAAATTTAAGATATTTTTATGTATTTGCCATAAAATACACTAGACACTATAGAAAAAAGAAAAAGGATCGCACCAACAAGACTAATGTTTTACTGATTTTACATAAATATCGATGGCGATTTACTTGTATATATAATTCTTACTAATCCCTTTCAAAGTTTTATAGAATATTGTAGATGAATGGATGAAATTTACATTATTGTTGCTAGAAGATTATAAAAGTAGATGCTTTTATTCTCTTTATTGCTTATCCAATACGGTGTTTAACATCATTTTCAATCAACATTTACCAATATTTAAATTACACTTTAAGTGTCCAAATGCTGCGCCATCTCATTTTATTATAATTCTTGTATTATCTTTCCAATGTCGAAGGTTTAACATCGTAAATTATAATCAAAATTGAACAATTTTTGGAAGAATGTGCTTCCTCGTGCCAAAGATTTTATTCTACTTTCTAACGTCTGGGTCTAACTTTAATTTACATTTTCAATCTTAGAATACAAATTATCTATTAACAATTTCGGTGGACATTTTTAATATGTAAAATAACTATTTGAAATGGTTTACACGGAGATATACTAAGCGTTAACATAAGGAATTTTAATTTTCTTAAAAAAAGGTAAAACATTAACAAATGGTTTAATTAGTTTAGAGAAATTTATTCAAGGACTATTTATGATTTACAAAATCATATTTAAATATTATATAGAATATTTGGCATTTTTAATTAAACTCTTTTATATTTTCTGGTTCAATAATATTTGTTAAAGATTAATTTCAAAAATCAGCATATCCTTTTACATAAAATATAAATAATATAACAAAACCTTGATTTACAAATCTATATTCTACAAAGAATATTTATTTATACCCACTCAATAAATTTAAAATATTTATATATTTATACGATGGTAATATACATTTCTCCTAATATAAAATTTACTTTTTCATAATTTAAAATATTCCAGGATTCCAAAATATACTTACAAGAAATGCTTGAAAAGGTTAACCAAATAATTGAAAAAAAAAACTCATATAAAATTTATTTTTAGCATATCAAAGCTGTTGACTTTTGTTAAATATAATATGATACATAGCTACATAAATAATTTTCTTCTACTATATATTTTCAAAGATAAAATTATTCTAAAGCGTGTCAAAAAAAAATGAAAATTTTATATATAAGAATTCTTATATGAAAATATTAGCTATGTGACTCTCACTTGCCCCAAATATGTGTATAAATTTAAATCAAAAATGACATTTAAACTTTGAATTATATACCTTTGAAAATGTATACTATATAAAGGCTTCTGAGACGGATAAACCGAATTCGATAAATAACGGGTGCTAACTGAATTATTCGAAAATAAAATAGTGGTTAAGATTCTCATATCCGTTCCGATTCTACTGAAAGATATTCCCCGCATATTTCATCAAAATATGAATTTGATTTAGCTACAAAAATATACAGCAACTATAAAACAAGAATTAAAATTGACTCACATATGACTGACAATTAAGAAAATGTATAAAGCCGTCATATCTACCGATATTCTGTAAGATCATTATCAATAATTTTTGTATAAAAATTATGTCAAAATGACTGTTAATGAAATATATTTCTTCTAGTAAATATCGATCGTTAGATAATCACAATTTTAATTCAATCTAGATTTTCTTTTTCGATATATTGTTTACCGGTTATTTGATATCCGTCTGTTTTTTAAAAACGAAATATTGAATCCGACAAAAATAACAAAGCCCTAAAAAGTTTAAATATATTTATATATATAATTTTGAAAAAGAAAATTCCAGATTGAATTTAAATTGTGATTTTCTAACGATCGATATTTACCAGAAGAAATATATAACGATATAATGATAGGTAATTTTGATTTTGTATATATTATTATAGGTTATATTCTTTATAGCTACTTTATTCCAATTTTACTTGAGATTTGACTACAAAGAGATTTACATTTTTTATATTACTACTATGATAGACAACCATTTCGATATTGAAGATATAAATCAATTTATATATAATAATATGATTGATGATTTTCGTTAAGCTTGAAAATAATCCATTTTAAATTTGGTATTTTTGGCTATGTTTCTGTAATTTAAAAAATTATTTTGTAATGAATTACAATATTTTAGTTAAGGATATAAAATATCTAATGATAAAATATCGATATAGATTTTAAAATTGATATAAATTTTGATTTATGATTAACTATACTTCAAAATTTTATCGAAATATTATTATATATTAATAAGATTACAATTTTCTTTCTATCTCTTTAGCAGTTTTGATTTAAAACATTTTTTTTTTTATATTTATTTCTTTGTATTTTCACATTTCAATTAATACATCAATAAAGAAATGGAATTGTTAGCAATTTTCTATAGTCAAGTTATACCTTCGAAATTGCTTTTATTTGTAGAACCATAGTATAATTTCGAACTACTATTTGAAATTATCATATTTGAGCAAAAAATGTAAACAATTTTATTTATTTAAAAATAAATTTAAAATATTTCTTTTTTATAATCTTTTATAATCAATTTCTTTAAATTTTTATTATCGTACAAAACAATTATATTTATTTATTACATTATATCTAGCTAAGCTATATATTTTAAAATTACAATCTTGTGACAACAAATTCTCTATATTTTCAAATTAAATTAATTTACAACTTTGCCAACAATTAATCAATTATATAAAGAGAAAGAAAAAACGATGTGAACAATACTGAACTTTCTGAATTTATATTAATTTTCATGAACGTAAATTTAAAAGAATTAAGCTGGGGTGACAATGTAACGATCAGTTCAGTATCGATGCGGTCAGTAAAGTACAAATTTGATTTCTTTATATATTTTGTAGGGAAAATCGATTAAGTGCGCACATAGACATAGGTCCGCATGAAATCGATTCAAAACGAATCGAATCAAAAGAATTTGGAATGCTGACGAATCCAAATTGAAATTAAATTTGACAGTTTGAAGAAAAAAATATGACTGACACATTTTATAGAAGATATTAAAAATTATAAAAAAATACCAAAACAAAACTTGAAACTGACATAACTATACCCAGTCGAATAGCTAATATACGAATCGATTCGAAACTGAACTGATCGATATAATATATTGTAAACGAAGGTTTACTAATTGATTGAATACAAATTGTAGGAAATATAATATTCATTATACGTTAGTTATAATAAATTATACCATTATCGTTGCAATTAAACAAATGTTGGCATTATTTTATCCTTTTTCAATAAATACGCTTCTATCATGTACAAATATATATCTTAAATTCAAAGTATGGGTTTAGTTAAATATCATTTCCATATTGGGTTGTTCTATATGTGTCTTCTATTTATTAATTTGGGTTGCTTCTACTAAGCTTACCTTTCGTAGAGACTTAGCAGATGTTTCTTATGAAACTATAATTTATACTTTTTTAAAAAAATTTATTTAATAAGACTCTTTTACCTTTCGTAGGGGGAAGTTTAGATGTTAATTACTTTAAGGTAGTTAGAACTTGAACTCAGCAAAAATGTCCATATAATAAATCCATATAACTTTATATTGAAATCATGGTTCACATATAAATTCCATTTAAAATACATTTTTTCATATACATCCATGCATCTAAAAATGATCCAAAGAGTACAAAGAGTAAATTTTTAACTGACAAACAATACATTTTCATTCCTACGGATTTCGGATAGTAAAAAACATAACAAAATTACTAAAACAATTAAGCTTGAGAATTTAAAATATTTTTTATTAACTCTACTATTACCACAACCACTAATTAGTCACTCTCTCAGAAAATAATTAAACTAATTAATTTGCTTTTTGGGGTTTTTGTGAATTATTATCATTTGTGGCTAAGAAAAAATTAATTTCCTTTATTGTTTTTCTTCTTTTAAAAGAATTTTCCAAATTTTAAATATTATACTCCATAATCAAATAGACAAACTTATTCCATGTATATATCTAAAAATATACATAGTAAAACTTAATGTGCGGAAAAATCATTCTTTAATTTATTGACCGAAGCCAATGAAATTTTTTTTTTATTTATCTTTGGTATACTTTTTCTGTATATATGAAAGAAATAGAAAGAAAAAGATTATCAGTACTTCTTATAGCTCTAATGTATGACTATAAAATGTCTGGACAATTAGAAGAATATATTTTATTATATGATGGCATCAAATTTTAAAATAAATCAATTTCAGACATTTGCACTTGAAATATTTTTATTTGTAATCAAATTATATAAATGAATGAATCATCAATTTAAGATGCGAATTTTTAAAGAAATTTTAAATATTATTAATGAGTAAATGTGGATTAATTGAAACATCTACCATTACTTCCTATCCTTAGCTGATGGCTGGTGAAAGGAAATTGGCCGCTGTATAAAATAATAAAACAGAACACTTCCTAAAATTATCGCATTGGGACATACCTAGGGCTACAGCTGTGTATATGGTGCATTGGCTGATAGACGAGCAAGACGAACGGCTACGCATCCGTGTTGTAGCTATATACAACATAAAAAAGATAATTGAACATTTCATTTGCTAGTGCCCAGAGCTAGCCAGGGCTAGGCATTGCTCTCTTGGTAACTACCACCTTAACAAATTGAACGATCTAGTCTATAGCCAGTAAATAGCCTACGGAAATCATACATTTCACTGGCGCCACGAGATAGACCAAAAATAACCTCAACCATGGTATAAAGAACTAATATAACTAACTTTTGGAAAAACATACGCTACGCTATTTCTTTGCCATCCAATATGTGATATATTAATGAGCCTGTAAAAATACAAGTTGTAGCAAAAATCTCGGTTTTGAATAAATTATTAGATAATTTATGATCAGTAATAATAAATTTAGTATGATCAATAAATTATAGATAATGATCAATAACTTTTTAGATCATTTATATAAGATTTATCCAAAAATTTAACTTAAAATTTAAAAATTTAATATGCTAAATTATTTTAATTCATATTTTTTATGAATTTAATTCATATACAATCAATTCTATAAAATTGGTGACCAATTTCTAAAAATATGATTTTATTATTCGTAAAATATCAAATTATTTTTCCTGTTTCAAAAACAAACAAATAAAAAACCGGCTTGGTTAACCGCCTGATTAATATACCGGCGACAGCGAATATTATATTTTATTTCAATTATTACCACACAATTTGCTTGAATGAATATATCAAGGTCTGTTCAAATGCAATTATAAAAATAAAAATTACTACTTTTTCTTAATTTTGAAATAAATTCGATTCTTTAACAATAACATCCAGAATCAGCACCTAACGAACGTTAACGTATATATTATTAAACCTACACATGATTCAAAGCTTGGTCTCTGGTTAATCATATTTGTTTGGGCTGATATTATAAATATATGTAAATAAATGTTAATAGAATGAATGACTCATTCCAAACATTTTGTATAAACAATGTTAAAAACTTTGAATATATCTGTTCATATTTGCTTATTCAAAAGTCGTTTATAAAGCATTAACTAATTTTGTATAGCAGTAACTCACTAATTTATAAATAAACAAAACAAATTATTATTATTAATATGGTAAAAAGACACCATATACCCCGTTAGAAGCTGTTTATTTATCGTTAAGCGTTGTAATGAATAAAAGCTTATTAATGTATACACAGGTCTAGTCACAATTTTAGCTGGATAATATTTTATGATAATTTTCATTACTTTGTCTATGACTTGACGACCACATACTAAAATTTTAATTTACTTTGTTTTTATTTTCTTCTTGAGCCACTTTTCCGATTTTTTATTTAATTATATTGAATTACTGAAATGATCTTGAGATTATACATAAAAACCATATTTAGTAAAAACAACTGTGCAAAATTTGAATAAAAAATAATTAACATTATTTTAATAATTTGCTATTTAAGTCTTTTAAATCTATAAATTTAGATTTTAATAATATAAATTAATTAAAAACCAAATTTCGAGTTAATCAGGAATTTAATTGGATAAGAAAAAAACCCAATCGCTAAAATAATTATGTATATGGAAAACCGTATTAAAAAAATTCAAAACAACAAAGTGAACTATTAATTTTATTTTCTTGACTTATAAAAAAATTTATTAATTAACAAGTAAATTTTTTAATATGTGTTGTCATTCAAATAATCAAATTATATGTAATTAATTAAAATTAACATAGAAGAATCAACAAAATGAAACTGAACACTAAAGTCGTAATTAAACCACAGAGCACAAATATAAATTGTCCTAAGAAGAAGCTCTACAGACTTTCAAATCTTTATAATATGTCCACTGTTCACTCAAATTATGTAGACTGCAAAAACGAACAATTCAGAAGTTTTATTAACTAATACATGTGACCTGTTGAAAAGATTAAAACTTTGAAAACAGTTCGACGTATTTGAAAATTAATTATGAGCAAAATGAAATGGTGTCTCTTCAATATCTCGGAACTTTAATTATATTTTGTAAATTTTAATGAATAATAGTTTTGTTACCTATATCACCACATTGCGAGCAAAATGATTTTTCCTGTTGACAACTTCGGAGTTAGCAGTAAGATATACATATATTCATTTTTGGCACAAAATTATTAAATTCCTGTAAATGGTGACCTCTATTTGGTACTAAGCTCGTCATCTCGCTACTTATATAATCAATTTTGCCCATTTACATTAAAATTTTCTTATTTATACTTCGAATTTTCCAATGACTTTATCGTCATATAGGAGCTCTTAGTCTGTTCAACAGATATCTGGTAAGAAACTGTTCCGATAATTTTAAGTGTATTTGCCAAACTTTAAAATCTTTGTACGCAGTACACGAAGAGCAGCTCAGGCTCACAAATATTTACTGAATCCTAACTTTCCTCATACAATGAAATTATTTAGAAACTCGTTTATTTCTCGAAACACAAAATTATGATACCAAAAACCACCTCATGTTATGAAAACAATTTGAAACAAGTTTAAGAGTTTCATTATCATTATAATTTTAACGAGTTTAAGAGTTTATGTGAACTAGTTAATTTAATCTAAATCATTCCCAATTCTAAACTCCCATCCTAGCCCCATAACCAAATCCTGCGTGTTCATTGTTAAAGGAAAATTTTCCTAATAATTTAAGAAAAATCATAAATTTTCAAAAATTGGTTATTTCTAAATTATATAATTCAATTTTTTAAATTCTTATAAATCATCAAACAACTGAACTTTATAAAAATTATGTATCCAAAATTTAAAAAAAAAAAATATTAAATAAAAATCTGATAACAAAAAAAAATTTTTTAAATTCAAAAACATCTCATGTTTTGCTATCATATGCAGCAGCCGAACACAAACATTATTTATAAAAAAAAATTACCAAAACACAATATGTATATATAAGATATAAGTATATTCGCTCTGTCACGAGCCACGAGATGATTTGCATTTTGTGGTGTAAAATCGTTGTTCCAATGTGTACCATTTATATCTTTTTTTTATCTCATTTTTATATTACCCCAGACATCATCATATTATCTGAAAATGTTTCTGTTTTGTACAAAAACAGTTTTGATAAATGCTATAGCATTTATGTAAAAAAAAAAATAAACACGAAATTCCTTATGCCACAATACACTTTAAATATATATTGCTATAAGTGTGCTTATAAAATTTTCTGCAAATATGATTAAAATGCATCAAAAGAGGAAAAGTGTTATTTTTTTTCGTTTTCGTAGGACCATCCTGAATAGTTAATGATTATTATAAAATTTTAGATTTTTACACATCTACACTGAATTTTCCCAACTCCGAGTTATTTCCATATAGATTTTTTCAAAGTTGATAACAAACTTTAGCGTCTAGCACATAGGACCATCCTGAATAGTTTATGATTATTATAAAATTGATGTGTTTAGAGTTTAGATATCGTGTTCACAAGCATAAATCCATTGATAATCCAATTTTGCAATACCATTCCTTCGGAATTCGGAAAGTAAAAATATGATGTGCAACATTTAAAATTGATAAAAGTTTGTTTAGTTTTTGTTTTTGCAGATTTGTTAGTTGGGTTAATATTTAATAAGACAAACTTCGTTATATTTCAGTTAAGTCATTTTTATATAAATTTTCATTGCTTTGGTTGTGTATTTTATATTATTTTTGATAGACAATATTACAAATTATGAAAATATGATGAATTTATTGATGATACAACAAAAAAGAAAGAATTCTTTTAGATTACAAACAAAACTTTGACGTGTAAATAAATATGAAAAATCTATTTTTTCAAGTAATTTATTACATTTATATTATTTTTTTGAAAAAATTCCATTTTATGAAAAATCATTAAAGTAAATTTAAAAACTTTTGTTTAATTTAACCCATTCGAGACGAATACGATTGCTGATAAAATTTGAACAAAAAAATAATGTACGCACTTTGTAATTCTGAAGCAAAAACCAAATTCTTAGAAATTTATATGCTAATAATTTATATTTATCTACAATTTTTAGACTATATAATTTTCATAAATAATTTTTATTCCATAAAATTTTGGTTATACTATTTTTCACACATAATAAATTTATTTTTCATTGATTTTGTTAAATTGATATTACAAAAAAAAAAAAAATTGTTGAAAAATATATAAAATTGTGAAGATAAAGTTATTTTTATATAAAAAATATTTCAAATTTATGAGTAAGCTGCTTATTTATATTATACTTTATTAAAAAATTGTTAAATATCTGATAATTTTCGTATGTGAATTTTATTTTACCATATGTCATAATATTCTTAATTTACATCACTATTTTTTTATTGATTTAAGTGTTTTTGCAATAAATTTTATTATCTAGATCTAGATTGTGTCATAAATTGATGTAATGACTTTGAATCTGATTTCTGTTTTTACTAATGTTGTTGTTATTAAATGTGTTACTCACAATTAAGTTTCCTTTTCTAGTTATTTAGTTTAACAATTTAACGAATTAAAATTGATTTTACCTAAATTTGATGCAAATAATTACATTATTTAAAAAAAAAAAATATTTTTATTTAATATTATATTTTATTACAATTGGTTATTAACACATTACAAAGGTTGAGTCCCTGAAACCTGGAACCGTTGCAAAATATCAACAAAAATGTGCTTGGGACATGGCACAAAATAAATTTATCATTATAGGATTTAAAGCGTTTTCCAGTGGTTTTGCAAACTCAGAGTTTTAAACATTTAGTATGGCATCTATCAAAAAATAGTCTCAATGCATTTTAAATGAACCTACAAGTAAAAAAAAGTTTCTACATAAGTTTACAATTTACATCACGAAAAGTATTAATTAACTGTAGCGTAATGTATTAATTCAAATTTAAAAATTTATATTTTTATATTCGATAATATGCTGACTCTTGAGTGGTGAGTCCTTTTTAAGTGCTAACGTTAATATAAATTGTATTATAGAGACTACTACACTACATAATACATACTATCTTATATGAATTTTCAAAAAAAAATCGGAATTTTCGTTACGACAACTGAAAATAAATATTGATGTCATACATGAGAACTTCAAAAATTCATAAGTTCTTAATTTCGTAAAAAAAAAATTATTTATGAATACGTTGCGATTTATGTAAGTAAAAGGATATTTTTGATTTTGATAGAAGATGATGTGTTATTTGCTTTTAATGAGTAAGTAAGTCCCTATAGTCAATTTTATCCTTCAAATAACTCTACGATGAATGTGACTTTCACGCTTCGAATGAATTAAGAAATTCTAGGTAGCCATAGCATAGCCACATAGTCGAGAGATAAAAATTCGCTGTTTTAAATTAAATTGATTTATTTTCCAAGTAACACGTAAAACTTTATGATTTTTTTTTTTTTTAAATCGTTTTAAATTTAGTTTACATGTTCGTTTCCATTTAAAATATTAAAAACATATTCCTTTAAATAAAAACCAGTAAACAATAATTATATACGTTCTTAAAATAGATTAAAATGATATAAAATGTAATTATCATAATTATGAATTGCTAGTAGCAATAACAATTAGTATAATTATCAATGACCTATTTATATTTTGACCTATAAATATTTGACATAAATAATGTTTTTTTCATATTTTGAAGAAGCTCTTAATATTAATTTAAAAAAAAAATTAATTTAGAGGTTATATTGATCGCTATTATATTAATTAATTATTAAAATAATAATAAATAATCTATAAAATACAACCCCCTACGCAGTCAGTACAAGTTTTTGTCTGTAAAACATATTTATTTTCATATACGGCCATTTTTTTATTTTTAGGTCACTTGCTTTTATATTATTGAGGTTTTTTCAATAGTAAATTAAAAAAAAATTAAGATATTCGATATAGATAATAGTAGAACATTTATATATTTAATTGCGTGTTGATAAAACAAGTATAAATAAAATAGAATGCCACTAAACTATGTGGGAGCCAGATAACTCGTAGTTATGTTCAATTAATAAGAACATAACTATGAGTAGCAATACTATTATATGGTGTAAAATATGGAATATATGAATAATTATGAGGTTTTAGCAAGATCCCATCTTTGTTGGGCGCCAACTACAGACAAATTGAAACCGTACATGAGATGATTCTAACTTCTAAGAGATGTTGTTGCAGCGGCAGCGCATATATAATAAAATTGTTAACATGTAAAAAATTATGATTCAAAATGCTTTAATTTTATATACACTTATCAATTTATTAAATATTTTCTATATTATTTTTTAGTTTAAAAAAAATATATAAAAAGTAAAAAAAAAATTAAATTTTTATGAAATTTTTTAAAGTGTCACAATAAAAATGTTTGTATATGACATTCCTAGAGAAAAATAAATAAAATTCCTTTTATATAATTCAACAAAAAAATTGTATACAAGGTGATTCTCAAAAACCTTAATACATGGTATTCCAAAACGTGTCTTATTCTGTGATAAACATTGTATTACCAGCATTTCTGGACCGATACACTTCATTGCCATTATCGCAGGACATTGATTATTTTCTGATTGTTTACAATAAACTTTTACATAAATTTATAATTGGATGAAAATAAAACTCCCTTCCAAAGATAAGTTTTATAAATTTCTCCATGACAACACTAATTCCAAACTAATTCAATAACAAACACAAAAAGGTTTACATCAGCTAAAAAAATAGGAAGGAGAATTTTGTGTACACTGTCCAAAGTTTAAAAAAAAAAAAAACAAGTAAAACTTAATTTTTTTTACATTATTTTTTAAATAAAACTTTTATATAAAAATACCATAGCAATGGTTGTAGTATTTGTATATTTGTATTTAACAACAACATTTCATTTATAATAACCCCAGAGTATGTTCAATTAGCCTCTATTCCCGTAGAAAATAAATATCCTTCCGTTAAAAATTACTAATACTAAGTAGAAAAGACATGATAAAAAATAAAATTCCTTTTATTTATATAGTAATTATATATACACTAATTTCAATCCAAACTATAACAATTTTGTAAGCTATTATTTATGCACAGTATATTAAATATAAACATATTGTTGCTAGCATAAACTTTGTTATCGACAACAGGAGTTTCAATAATATATAACCGATTAATAAAAGTTCGAAATGAATATTTTATCGACATTTTTTTGATTTAAACTGAAATATCAAACAGTATAAGAAAAACAATCTAATTGTTAAAATAATTTCAACTTATCTACATAAAATTAAGGTTTATATGTTAGTTAGTGAATAAATTAGAAACGAGGAATATACATCTACGTAATAGCACCCATCCAATAAGCTAATAGTCCATAGCTATCCCTTTATAAAAAAAATATTTATCCTTATCATGAATTTTCCTTCATAATCTTAAGATTTCCATTAATAAATCTGCATTCCCCTGAAATGCATTTCCCTGATAATAGGGGAATATGCATTTCCCTGATAATAGAAGCAATATGGCTACTCGACATTGTAATGTAAAGCTTCTTTTAATTAGATACAGTCACAATCACAAAGTACATTACTTATATTCTTTAACAGGTGCCCTACCCTATAAACATCTTATCTTATGCGTATCCAATAAACCCGTCATGAAACACACATTCCCTTTATTCAAACAATATTAATACAAATTATGTTATCCTCAGCAATATTAAACAAATATTGTTTTAGAATTCGTAACTTGCTAGTTAGAAAGGATGTATCACCCGCTCTACATAGCGACACCTAACAATAGACCTATCACATCATAGATATCTCTTATAAAGAACCATTAAACTCCCCTTAATTCTAACCATTTTGTTTTTGTTCCGCTCATGAATATAAGAATGTCCATTAACTTTCACACCACTTAGCCTGTATCTGCTTATACTTGGACAGTCGCATAATATATGACCTAAGTCCTCTGCCAATTATATGTCCTGACATCCTCGATAGACGATCCACCGTTGTGAGACCTAGTCTCTTGGCATCTGTTGAGAGATAACAGCCACCTAGTATTTTTCTTTTTTACCTTTGAGCCCTAATAATCTGACAATAGCTAATTGTGGTCCATGTTAAGTCCACTTTACGTTTTACTACATCTTCAATTTTTAGCGGAATGATAATTAGAATTATTGACTGATCCTATATTTGCCTCCGAAACATTGTAACTAACGTTTTATAATATTTAAAAAATGATATGTTTTGTCGGTGTTTTATAAATTTGACAAAATAATTACAACCTAAAAAATAAAATAATAAATGTAAATATATAGTATAATATTAATGTATATTTAGAAGGAGTGTCCAGTCCTATTGCTTAGTTTTCTACTTTATACCAAAGAGTAAACTTGGAAGCACGTGCTAATTTATTATATTTTATTATTTATATATTTTTATATTTTGTATATTAAAATTTAATATATACAAACAGAATTTTAATGTTTTCACACCTATAATAAAAAATATAAAATATAATAAAAAATTTATATTTTCTTAAAATTATATACCTATAAAAAAATCGTCTTTTCAAAAAAAGGACTTCGTACAAAAAAGGACTTCATACAAAAGCTTAGTGTATCCAAATATTGTTTTATAAAATATTTAGTTCCATTTAGTGCACAATATTTTCTTATATATTAAAAAAATAAATAAGTTATACATCTTAAAACACGCGCTGTTATATGTTTATATCTATATACGTAATAACCAATAAAAAATATCCTGACTGATTATAATATAAACAAACAAAAAAAATATTAAAATCATAAAAAATATAAAATCGTATTTATAAAAGTAATAAAATTTGCCAAAACAAAAAATAAAAATATGAATATGAATAAATATGGACAACAAGAATGAGTTATCAAGAATTTGGTAATTTACATCGTTTTTCATCTGAAGGTGCTTTAAGTAGTAATTTTATTATTGGTGTTGGTGGTACTAATACTGGCCTTAGTGTTAATGAGTCCTGGGCTAGTAGAAGATTAATTGAAGTACTTAAAAAATTACCATTTGGCAGCGGTGTTAGTAATAAATTTGGATCAAATAATGATGTAAGAATTAGAATTATTTATTTTTTAAGTATAGTAATTTTTGGAATTTTCTTTAATTTAGTATTACATTATTATTGAATATGTTATGCGTGGTCAGAGTTATTTATAAAATATTTTTTTTTTTTATAATTTATTAAAAAGTTGTTACCAACAAAAGTAATAAGTCACGAATTCAAAATTTGTTATTATAAATTTGGAAATAGGAGGGTGTGTAAAATTATTTTGCAAAATCATCAAATGTATACATAAAAAAAAAATATTGTTTTTTAATCTGTTTATCTCTATTGAATAATTCCTATGAACGTGGCTAAATCTAACCCGGACCCGACATTGTCCATTTGGTAATTATACCAACACTTTAAAGAATTAAACTATCTAGCTAGTTTCCTATATAATATACGGTTTCTATATCTAAAATAATCAATGCTACAAAATTTACGAGAATGTGTATTAACAAAATCGCTACTTGGATCGCTTACCAATCGAACCAACAGAAACAATCAAACATTATAAATTCTCATTGATGGACGATCCTTGGTATTTGTGGTAATTAAAACAAAATATTTATTAAACTAGAATATTAGGGTGAGCATGCAGAGGTTATATTAGTTCTACAGTTACTAACACACAATTGATAACCTAGTCAGAAACCTAGTCAGAAACAATTTAATATATTGCCTAACATTTGTTTTTCCAAAAAAGGACCAAAACATAAGTGCAAATAACATTAAATTAAGTTATTTTTTTCCTTTAATTTTTTTCCTGTTGAATGTAAGACAATTTGTTCGAAATCTCAAATTTAATTTATTCGTAAACCTTAATTTTTTCCAAGAAAATAAATTACCAATTGGAAACTATATAATATAAATTGAATTTAACCCTTTAATTCTGATGACGATATAAATATATTCAAATTATATATACATACTTTGTGAAAAAATTCAAAATTTTCTTCCATTTTGCTTTTATTTTATGTTTTATTATATTATTATTATACTATAAAATTTCGATTATCACCGTATACGAAAAAACCTTTTGCAAGAAAACAAAAAAAATTATCACCGTATACGAAAAAACGTTTTGCAAGAAAACAAAAAAAAACTTTTTTCTGAAACGAATGGAAAATTCTGTAATGTGTTCCAGACATTTTCATTTTGACACGTATAATAATAAATTTGATACACGCACAGATAAAATCCAAAAACAAAACTGATGGGAACCAAAAGCCACGTTTTCGTAATTCCTAAAACTTTCACATAATATTTTATATTTCTAAAACGAAATTTCGTAATATATAAAAAATATAAAAAGGATATGAAAATAATCGACTGTCAAACCTGTTAGTAAATGTTTTGTTTTGGATTTATAATATTGAAAAATTTACTTACTCTGGTTTAGAATCATAATATTTAGAGGGGTTTTTTTGGTAATGGTATCATAATATAAAATGACATCTTTGGAAATTTATAAATATTTATATTGTAATAAACCCGATCAAATTTTTTTTTTTTTATCATTTAGACATTATCCGCACTGTTTGATGATACAAAGAAGGAAGTACTACGCCAGTAGTACAGCTACAAAATTCAGGTGTCGATCGGTGACGTTGCTATAACACAATATGAAAATGAAGAACCACCGGCAAACTTTTAATATTTTACTATTGTAGAACCCGATTAAAAAAATATATATTTAACATAAATAAATTTCATTGGTACTACAAACTAAACCATAAGAAAACTCTTGGTTATCATTTAATAGGAAATTATAAATTAGAAAAAGATTCTAAATCGATAACATAAAAAACGACAATCATTCTGAGAACAGCATTAAATATTATCTAATTTGGCAGACATTGTCGCTCCAGCATTATATTTCTAATTCTGTTTACCTCTTAATCGAAAAAGTTTACGAAAAGTAGTAATTTTTTGATCTATTTGTTCAGTAGCGATAGTTGTGCCAGTTGCTATTTAAACACTTAAAAATTTTATGAAATATTATTAAATTTAAAATGTTTTATTGTTTTAAATAGTTCGAGCAGGTTCGATTCTTACTGAAATTGCATATAAAGCAAGAGTTCTGGATTAGATACCAATTCTAAGTTTCGGTCGAAATATTTGGTAGCTCAGCCAAACAAACCGGCATGTATAACGTGACGAATTCGAGGTACACAATGGACCTAAGTGCATGAACTCCTACCCTAGCGGTTCCCTTCTCTAATCAATCAATCAAGCTCAAAATTCGATCAGCTCTGCACTCTTCTCAATTATGGAATTTAAATAATGATTTGTAATCCATTTATACTATTAATCTGAAATCTGACTTAAATCTTTAAAGCTTGCAATCAGTATAATTATTACTAATACTATATTCGGAAAATCTTAATTTTTAATATTCGATTTGTAATATAAATTTTGAAATATCAATATTCTTTTATTCAAAAAATAAAACAATATAAAAAGTTCTATAAATATTTTATCACTTTTCATTCCCAATGGTATCGATATTATGCCACCCACGTGTTTAACTTATTATTAAATCACGGCACAGAAATCATTAGAAATCATTATTATTTTGTACAGTCAAAAATATATTGATGAACATAGATAATTATTATTATAGATTTTTTTTTTTTCGTTATTAACGGTTCAACAAACATAATTATTTTCAAAATATACATTTCGAATACAAATGAAAAGGATAATAGTAGTCAAGGATGGAAAATATAAAAAATTGTATATAAGTTGTTATATTGATGAGGATGGAGTAGTTCGTAAATTTTTTTAACCAAAGACCATAGAGCATCGAAATAAATTTTCATATATTGACTTTTCATTTCCACATTTTCTTTTTATTTTCATATTATTTATAGAATTTAAGGGAAAACCAATTGATTTTTTCCGCACAATTAATTTCATACAATTGTATTTATTATTCCACGGGAAAAATTCCGAAAAGTATTTTCATTTGCTGGTATATTAGTCACATTAAATATAATATAACAACTCGCTCTCATAGTCGTTTCCGTTGCGTAGTTATCGGTAAAATTCTTTGCAATGTCCCTACAGCTCGTTAGAGAGCTTTTTTTTTACAAGTTTATAGCTTTTTAAATAATAAATAGTCTAAACTTTTAGTATATTACTCAAAATTACGTATTGCAAATTACTGATACTTATTTAAATTTGAGTTAACTTAGAGAGACATCGACGTCTCGGTCTAGAGTTGACCGCTGGACCTAAAGCACACTATGCCACCGCCACCTTTAGGAGACGGTGAAATATCAGTAAAAACTTTTTTTTTTACTATAAAGTCATTAATTCACGTAACGCTACGCTCAGTAACGTAATATATTTACCAAATATGTGGGAATCGAAAGTTTGATTTATACCACAGTGAATAAATATGTTAAAGAAAGTTATGAAAAGTAAGAATAGACTCAGACTGGCCCAACTGTAATAAAATTAATTTTTGTCCTGTAACATGTTTTTTTTTTTTTAAATTTTCATTTAAGTTATTTTCTACTTGAATAGATTTAATTAACTTTATCCATCACAACACAACGAATATAAAATGAAAAATTTAACTTTTTTCGATATGCTGATTCATCTGAAGGATATTTATGCAAAAAAAAAATAATCTTAAATTTTCGATCGATTAGTTATACCATCAATTATCTTCTTATATATTTATCTTATCTATATGGGTACAATGAAGAAGTCCAGAAAAATGTATAACAATCACCTGATCTGAATTTTCTTTTTTTTTTCTGTATTTATAAAGGATATAGAAAAGTAGAAAAATCTTCATCGAAATCAACTTATAATACAAAATTCATGTAAAAACAATATTATTAGGAAAATTTTGCTTAAAAGGGCAAAATTCTATAGGGAAAATCACGAATAATATATTTTTCTACACTTTTCTACATTTCCTTTAGGAATTTATCATAAATATTTTTTACATTTATGTATTTAACTAAAATGAATTCCAAACATTGGCAAACATATTTTATATTATATTACATATTTACATATAAAATTTTCCAAGAAATAATGAATAAAAAAATTGAAAGCATCACAAATTTCTGCTCCAGAAATATTGAAATCAAAAATCAACCGAGTGTATAATTAAATTCGCGAACAGGTGAACAAACTGAAAGGATTTCACGATGAATATTAAAAAAAAAATGTCATTATTATGTATCGTAGACAGTTAGAGTATGTTTTAAAAGGATATATGAGAAATAATATTTTTGTTAAAGGATAATAAGTTTAGAAGATATTAAAATAAAAAAATTATATATAATATTAATTCTTCATATATTTATAATATAATTCAGTTAGAAGAAAATTAGGTACCTATATCTTTCTTTCTAAGGTCATTAAAATGGATGAATGTAAAATTATAGGTAAAATTTAATTTTCAATGAAAAGATATTTGAACTGGTATTGATAAATTCAATAAAATCACGAACATAACTTAAATTAACTAAAATTATTTGATTTCTAATATTCAATACAATTTAATTAATTTAAAATTTTACATACATTTTAATTGATAAATGAAAAGTCAATATTTTACAAGGATCGATCAAAAAAGAAAATCATTAATTTTATTACTGATGTGTTAGAAAATAAATCATTTAATTTTGATGGGAAAAAATAATTAAGTTTGATCAGCACAATAAATAAAATTTATATAGTGGATGATTGATGGAAAGGCTTCCCATTGCCTGTCATAATAAAGTGACGTTGTTTTGTTATATCTATACATGAAAAAGAAATCAATGGATTTTTTTTATAAAGTATAAATATAAAATTGAGGCAATACTGTCTTATATGTATAATCATATGATTCGTATAATTTACGAAACACAGAGCTATAAAAGTCTTGATATGGCTGCACTCATATAGGTTTTGAGTATATTCATTAATTGAGTCGACCACTTAGGAATAATGCATCTATCAAGCTATATTGAAACTATAATCCCAAAGAATTTCTGATGTTAGTTTTCGTCTGATGGTCTAATTTCGATGAACCTTTAAATATGTAACTCTGTTGTTTGTTGTTTGTATTCGTGATGGTCTGACATGATGTTTCAAATATCTGTAATTCTGTTGTCTACTCAATTTCGAAGTTAATTTATTTACTTTTCTTGATATATAGATATAGATACCAAAATACAAATCTTGATAAATTAATTGATTTTCAAAAACAATCACTTTTATTGTTCAATATTTGGTATCTTTCTATATATTTTCCTTCGGTCTAATAAAAAATATTATTGTATATATGAACACTTTTTAACCAATGACCATGAACTTGAACTTACAGTATACACACAATCATAACCTTAAAAATTACTTACTAAAAAGACTTCAATTCTGTTAGTCGTATAACGTACGTAACAGGAACTGTTGCCTCCACACCCCCAATGAATAAATTAACAATTTTTACCTGTTTATATGATTCTTTTGTACAGCATAATATAACAAAAATTATATTTTGTTTATTTTTTACGTTAATATTATTATATTTTCCATTAATGAAAATGGAAAATATAATAATATTAACGGCCAACACAGGAAAATAATACATTATTTCTGTCGTACAATTGAAAATCTGGATGTGAAAAAAAAAAAATTTTAATGGAAACCTACCACATTTATAATGAAGACAAACAATTAATAAATATTAAAACTTACAAAAATATTGTTAGTAATTATTATTCATTAATAATGAATATATTTCACTAATTAAGTTAAAAGTTTTGAGTCTTGAAGACCAATAATGTAAATGTATCCATTTTCTCGGATACTTGTTGGTTTGCATGTATAGCTTTATATAATCTGCATTGCTTTAGCTTTAACCTTACTTTTTCGAATATTATAATTATTTTTCTTGCCATTGCTAGCATCTTTAAGTTCAAGATTTTAAAATAAAAACACTGTACTGTAATAAATTAACTACTGAAAAAAAATTATAGCTGAAATATAGTCATTGATTAATGAACATTCACAATTTCTGTGACACTGTACTTCTGTGGAATATTTACGATAATGGAAATTAGAAAATCCTAGTGGAGGTTGGATGATAAGTCTGATATAGATCTATTATTATTCATTAAAGAAACGGATCGCGATATCAAAGAAGAATGGTAAAGATAAAATAAAAATAAAATATTCAATTATTTAATATAGAATAAAATTGATATATTAAACGTAAGGACAAATATATAAAAATTAAAGTTTTTATAATAACGAAAGCTAATAAAACAATCTAAGGACATCAATAAATAAAATCCTTACTCACAAAATCAATTTTCTTGTAAAACAATATAAATTGCTATAAAAAATGAATTATTTTACAAACTATTAATAATCAGTTTCTCTCCATTAATATTATAGAAACTATATATAAAAATAATTCGCTTTTTAGTTTTTACTTACTCTAAACTTATGTAGTTTGTATAAAACTTTATATTAAATTTTTACACTACTTTTAATCAGAACCTTTGAACATTTTTGCGATTAAATGTGTTTTTTTTTCTGTATTTACACAAGATACAAAACTTTATTATTATTAATTGGTTTGTGTTTGTTTGATATTTTTATTAAAGTGTTATTTTATAAATTTAATTTTCTTTTTTCCTTTTTCGAACTTTTCTAAGAAATTATTGTCCCTTATATTAATCCTTAGTCCGTCTGTCTATCATATGTTGTAAACTTTTTCAAAATGTTATTCCGTATAGTAAATATTTCCACCTAAAACTGTTATAAGTCCGATTTCACACAATGACAACTTGTAGTTAAACTCTATTTTCTAAATTCTCAGTGCAAGCTTAAATATAAGTGTTCCTTGAGTGAGATTTAACTTAAATTGCAGATGGGTTGAGCTTAAGCTTCACTTTTGACATTTTTTTATTAGTTTATTATACACACAAATAGAAAATAAATTCATATAAATTATAAAAAAAAATATTAGAAAGGTTTACAAAGAATTAATTAAAAAAGCCCATCTACATAAAACTATGATGCGCAATAGTTCTGATGCGCATCTTTTTTAAAATGTTTTCTGGTAAAAAAAATAACGAATGTGTACAAAATGAAAATTAATGGACTCTTGAGAAATTTCATTACAAATTTATTTAACGAAAACGACAACAGACAAATATTTTTATTATTTATAAAGTTATTATAAATTTATAAAAAAAAAAACTATAATAAAATTTGATATTGAAAATTTTGAAACCGTTTTCACATTCACATAAAATAAGTATAACTTTAAGAAAAAGGATAATATTTTTTAAAGGACACATTATTGAAGTATGGTATATTTAAATTTTCTTTTTAGTATTATATTATCTGTCCCTTCAAATTGGTATAGAAAATTTTAATATATATGACAGTAATTTGTTGTTTGTTCAATTGTAAGGATATGAAAAATTATTTAAAATTATTTATTTTCATAAGAAGTTTTTAATAAAAAAGTGTTCACAATATTTGAAATAAATGGCAACTTACTTAATAATGCCAAAAGATGAACTAATCGAAAGATATGTTAGTAATTATTTAGTGTAATAATAAGCGAAATATATTTAAAACGGGCTTCAGAATGAACTCAATGTTATTCAATTTTGAAGAAACTTTTTAATATTTTATTAAAAAATTTCAATTCTTGCTACTTTATTTACATATTAATTTTTTTTACAGTCTAATTATGGATTTTTCTGACAATAAATTAACCTGTGATTCATATCATTATACTGTATTTGTTAACAATACTGTTTTATTTATAGGATAATTAATTATTGATTACTGAAATCAATTTGTCACAAAACTAATAACAACGCATTATCAGTCCTTGAAAATGACATTTTTCATAAAAAAAAAAAAATAATTTCAATTATATTTTCTTTTTGTTTCATTTTCAATTTTAAAATCACTGTCACAACAGTTTTTATATTTAATTTATAATAACATAAAATAAATACTTTTTTGAAAATTCTTTTTTAACACTAAAGTTAATTTTCGGTCTGTTGTAACAGCGTTAATTTTCCGTCTCTTAAATTTATGATAGAATTCAGAATTTACTTCGGGTACTAATAAAATTAAGAATATAGCACCCACCATTCTATTTGGTGGAGGGTTATTTTAAAAAAGTTCATTCTAAAATATTCCAAAAAAAATTACTATTAACTTTAGATAGCATTTTGTATATAATATCTACACTTAAAAGAAAATTGCAGCTACTGCAATCGTTCAGCTGCGCGACTGTTTCTATATTTTTTTTAATTTTTCTATTCTTATTTTTTCAATTTTCTACATAAAGTTCTTTTCGAAGTTTAACAGACAGTTTACAGTATTCATTAACAGTTGCAATACAGTATTTATTAACAGACGGTTAACAGTACTAATACAGACGATTTGCTATAACAGACGGTTTACAGTATTACTTCGTCCAACATACGGTTAACTATTAGCATAACATATGGCTTACAGGTACAGTCATTCGTCCTTCACTTAAAATTATCAGTAGCATAACAGACGGTTTACAGTTCTTTAACAAACAGTTCAAAAACAAAAACATTCAATATATAATATATTGAATGTTATATATAGGAAGTAAGCACTATTTGATTTTCATTACATCATAAAGTTTTGTTCTAACAGTTAACAGTAGCATAACAGACTATATTTACAATCTATTTTTGAGACAACATTTCACTTTACCAATATTAATTTTTTATTTTCTATCTTTTTCAGATGAGATTCCAACAGAAACAACTAGAAGAACGTGAACAACGTAGAATTGAAATGACATCATCAACTAAATCGCATTTAGACGATTCTACAAGTTTAAATTCAAGTTTTGGTCATGGCAAGGTATTATAATAATAATAATAATATAGAAAAGATAATTACATATATTTTTTCGTAATAAAATTAAAATTAATATTTAATTTTATTACAAAAGAATATAGTTATAATATTTCTAATTTCTACACTTATTTGTCACTAAGTCGATGTATTTTATGGATTCAGGAACTGAGTGAACTTTTAAAGATTACATTTTTTAAAAACAAACTAAAATTAAATGTGAATAGATTGGCCACGAAATACCCTACTTGAACTCCTTCCCTTAATTCGCCAGCCCAGCGTGGAGTTCTCCATTTGATGTATTAGATTATATTAGAATTGTGTTTTGTTTAGACGAAAATAATTTGACATGATTTTAATTTATTTTTTCATATAATAGAAATTTATTAAAATTTTAATTATTAACATATTTACATATTAATTATTTGTCCAGATTCAATTATTTGTATTGAAAGTTGTTTTTTTAGTTCATATCTCCTGTCCTGCATCAATTTTTAAGTATATTCCCATTTTCAAAATCATATAGTAATTCTTATTATGTATGTAGGCACAACAGATAACAAAAAAAACTATCAATTTTAATAGATTGATTCAAATATTCTGTGTCTGATATCCACCCATTGATTCCTAACATACATTTACTTAAAAAAATTGAAAGTTTTTTGGACAATACTTTTGTTTTATGAATATTTTTACCGAACGGTTGATAGTCCCAAAAACGAACTTCGTATGTAGAGACAGCTTTGTCATTGGTTCAAAATTTACTAAATATTTTCAACACTATGCAAGGAGCGAATTCGGTGTAACGATTTGTAAAAAATATACCACATAACTTTTGTTACTTTTGAACCTACATAGATCAATCGGTTGAAAAATAGGATTTTAGACCTAGCGTATAACAGACGGTGTACATTAGAAAAAGAGAGACTTGGTTTCTCTGATGTCTAAAACAGATAGAAAATAAAAATTATGACAGAAATAAAATTTAAAACTTTCTACTCCGAAAACTTTATATATTCTAAATATTTTTAAAAATGAAACAAAATCGACGTAAAAACTTACTTTATGATGCGAATACATATATAAAAATCATTATTCAAAGTCAAGCTATAAATGTTGTACATAATTCTTATATTATTAACGATATTCAAGTTGTATGTATATGAAAATCATTATAGTTGGTGTAGGTGGTTCCTATAATATATTTATAATTATTTATTAATACACACAATGCTATCGAAATAATTATAAATTACTATACAAATAAAAGGATAACTTTTGACTTGATAACCTTGGCACACATAAAATAATTGTATACCATAAAACAATATTCAACTTCATAAGTTCCTCCATATCTTATTTAAAGTTAAAAGCAATTTATAAATAATTGGAAACAAATTTGATTACTTCTTCTATGCAGGGGGGATTGGTTATGTGAAAATAATTATGTTAAATTAAAAAAATAATTTGCATTTATATATAGAAAATAGTATATATGTATAGTAAAATTTCAAAACACCAAAGAAAAAATCTAATTAAGAAATAAAATCTAAAGATTGAAAACATTAAAGAACATCACAGATGACAAAGTTTTCTCCCCCATCACCACAGAAATCATAATTAGAAAAATTAAAATTGTTGTTTATTTCTTATTAATAATTCAACTTAAGAAATAATCATTTATAATAGTGACAGCCACAGGTACAAGAACTAGGCGCATACTCAATTTGCTTAAGGTATCTATGTCAATAGGCGGTAAAATTTTCATCTCATTTTCGAGTTCTTACTATTTACTAGACATAATCTATTTATTTGAGTGGATATTTTACTCTAATCAAGTAATTTATTTAACAAAGCAAAAATATTATTAAAACTAACTATTGACAATCCAACATCCAACCTCAGTAATACAGTCACAAAAGTGTTGATACCAAAACGAAAGGCTATTTGTATATAGTATCTATATATCAGTATCACAGTGTTGTGTATTCCTGTCATAAAATATATCTTTTAGCAAATTAAAAAATTACGTGAGCATAAAATTAAGAAACATTAACAAATTTAAGCTCCAACTGAAGTTGATTTAAGCAGAAGGAAAACGTAACACGCCTCTGCCAAAATGATTTTCACATCGGCTAATTAATGAAAAGAAATTTTCTTTAAGTCGTATGATAATTATAAAAATATAATAATTTTAATTAAAGTGTTGACTTTCCTCTTTCGTTATTTTTAAATTTTTTTTTTTTTAAATTTGGTTTTAATTTAAATTTGATATGATTTCAGGTACGTCAAATGTTTGATGAAAGACGACGTGGTACTGGTATAGATAAAAGTTATCCATTAAAACCAATAACTAGCACTAGAACTACATCAGGTGGAAAAACCATTACATCAAATAATGCGACAAAAACATTACGTACAACAACAACAACAACTGCCATGAAAAAATCACCCCCAAATATTAATGGTCGATTAAATAATAATACAATAATAGCACCGACGAAACCACCAATCAATAATAGTTATGACTTAAATAAAAAATCCCAAAATGGTATGGGAGATTACGGTGGTAACAACAATAATAATAATACTAATAATAATTCAAAGAAAATTTTATTGAACAAACATCAGGAAAATAATAATATTAGTTCCTTTGGCGATGGCGATACAAGTATTGACGATGAAACATTTCCTGGTAAGTATTCGTCGTCGTCGTACTATAATTTAAATTTCATATTATTTTTCTAATTATTTTATACTATAATACTTTAATTTGTTTGATAATTTGGCACTATTATCTTTAAAATATTAATTAAAAACTAAAAAAATCGATTCAATTCTAAAAATGTAATTTAAATATATAGTTTATTTTAAATTAAATGTGAAACACTATGTCGAAAATATGCATCATTCTTCCGACTGTGTTTTAAAAAATTGTATTATTGTATTACAAGAGTTTGTTCAGAAATCTCTGAAAGAAGGAGTCTGTCAAGTTTAAATTAGCCTGAAGTGTATAGGTACCAAGCAAACCCTTAAAATAAATATTCGAAATTATTCGATATACAAAAACAAATTGCAAAACTTCCATTAACGTTATTAGCTAATTAGATATTAAACCAAATTGCAGAATTTACATCAATGAATTGGCATAAGTTGGCTTCATAACTTTTTTGCTCATTGAGTTTTACAATAAAGTTCTCGCTTTTGAATTATTTTGGTATTTATCTGCACTCTGCAATTTGTAAAGTTAACGTTACGAATGTGTACAACTGAAAATAGAGCTCACCTACGCTACGATAATTAATGTTTCCAATTTAATTTATATAAAACTATATACATATATTTCGAATAAATTTAAAGATTCGATAGATTGCTATTCACAAAGTTTAACGACAACACCAGCGTGCCTTATAGAACATTATTAAAAAAAATATTTTAAAATCTATTTTCTGTTCTTCTAATTTGTCATAGATAATACTATGGGTTTAGATAATAGTGAAATTTTTGGTAGTAAATTACCAAATGTTGGTAGTAAATTGGCATCGTTAACTCTGGAGGATAAACCAGTAGCGGTGACAACAATAAATGGCAATTTAAATAAAAATAATAACAATACTATAAATGGTATACAATCTAAAAACAATATTAAACTAAAGCCAGTTTTAACTAAAAAAAATCCATCTAATCAAATTACATCTACAACTACTACACCAATAACAACTACTGCTCAGAAGCCTTTGAAATTAAATGTCAAGGTATAAAATAAAAATTAATTTAATAATTTTAATAAAAATTTTTTGAATGTTTATATAAAAAAAAATTTTTGAATAAAGAAAAAAAAAATTCAAATAAAAATTTTAATTATATTAAAAATTATAATTCATTATTAAACTTTATAAAATTTTAATAATTTATAATAAAATTTACTTAAAAGATTTTTAATAATTTTTGTATACAAATTTTTTGTATTTATTTAATATAGACAATTACAAATAGAATGGGATCAACTGCAGTACTTGACAATATGGTAGCTTGTGTAATATGTAATCGTAATTTTAATACTGATCGTATTGAAAAACATGAGGAAATTTGTAAGAAAACAGCAACAAAACAACGTAAAATATTTGATGCATCATTACATCGGGTTAAAGGTACCGAAGCTGAAAGTTATATCCGTCGATCAAAAATTGGATCTAATAATAATAATAGACGTCCAGTACCAGGCCATACTACAACTTCAAATACATCCGCACAATCAACTCAACAGCAGCTGCTGGCAAATAAAAAATCAAGTAGTTGGCGTCAAAAACATTCAGAATTTATTGAAGCAATCCGTTCAGCTAAAAAGGTTCAACAACATTTAGCACGTGGTGGTAAATTATCTGATTTACCACCACCACCACCATCAGAAAATGCAGATTATGTACAATGTCCACATTGTAACCGACGTTTTAATGAAGCTGCAGCTAATCGTCATATACCGAAATGTGCAACTATGTTGCATAATAAACCAAAACCAGGACCAACAGCAGCAACAAAATCAAATATTGCGGCAAAATCGAATTTATCATCTCGATCAAATCAGTCAACAAAAACTTCTGCTGGTTCGACAATGCATAAAAGATAATTATTATATTAATTATTAAAAATTCAAAAACAATAAGATTTTATTCCTTCAATTTTTTTTTTTTTTCAACTAAAATTTTTTTTTATTTTTAAATTCATTCCGTTATTTGATTGTAATTTTTTACTATATACTAACTAATTTACTAATTATATAAAAATAATAAATTAATTAAATAATTATATATACATATACAGAAAATTTAATGAAAAAAAAATACTGTATAAAATTTAATCAAAATAATTTTAAAAAAAATATTACATGTGATACTTTATTAAATTCTAGAATCAGTATTTTTTAATAAAGGTTTGACAAAATATTATAAAAACTAAAAAAATGTGATTTTTATCGAGTAAAATGAGGAATATAGGAGCGGTGAAGAATTTATGCATCCTTGAAAAGCACCCAGTATACCTAAATCTCGATCGCACCGTACTGCTTCGTAAATAATATAAATAATTACCTTAAATAATTTTCAAGCAATCTCTAATTAAACTGAGCATGGGATTCTTCATTATAATTTTTACATTTAAATGACACATTTCATTTAAATGTTTCACTAATTTAAATATTAGAAGATAATTCAAAATAAAATCAAACTTTGACTTGAAAATTCTATGGAATTGGTCTTTTTCTAAAGTTACCCAGTGTAATTCTCTGGTAAATTCGAATAGAAACAAATTTTATATTATAATACATATTAAATTTGATTATTTATTTTGGTTAAAAATAAGAGTTACTAATTTTTATAACTATAATTCATAATAATTAATATCAATCTGAAATATCCTCCATTTTATTTGGCGGATCTATAATTGCTTTACATGTATCCGCAGCTGCGTGCATATCAAGTCCTTCCAAAATATAAGCTAAATTATCTAAACTTGCATCAACATCATCATCAAACCAAATTGTCAACATTGCCTTTGATTGGGCAGCTGCTATTGTATTTTCTGATTCAAAAAATAATATTTCATCTAACGTGAATCCTAATTTTTTACCGAGTTTTTTCCATTCACTACCGATTTTTGATGAAATCTCTTCAATATTTTCTTTTGTAACAGTACTAGTTCGGTGAGTGTTATGATCATCTGGTGTTAATTGATCAGATTTCATTAATTCTGAATCTTCTTGTTCTTCAAGTGCAACAGTTTCCTGTTCGGGTAAATCAGTTAATGATGATGTATTTGTTTCATGATGTTTAGCAAAATCATTTTTATCTTTTTGAATTTTCTTTCGTACACTTTCCAAATAATCAGAAATTTTATATGATGGTGTATTGAATAAGGTGAAAAAATGTGGTGATTGTCTTGCCAATAAACGAAGGGCACGCCATTCAAACGAGGGATCAGTACGTTCACGTGGATTTTCTAAATATGTTTCCAATGGTGGCAAGAAATTACGATCTTCGCTTTTGCAAGCAGTTAAATTATCAGGTGATAAATTCCAAAGACGTGATAATTCGTTTCTGTATAAATGAAAGAATTTTTTAAATAAATTTTATAACAAATTCTACTCGTAATTAAATAATTTTTAATTTTTTCAGTAAACCGAATGTTTAAAAAAGGAATAATTTTTTTTTTTTCTTACGTTCCCATATAAAATTGTCCCTTTCTCGTTGCTTCTTTCATTAAATCTCCGAGACTTTTCTTTTGTACTTTTGATTTTGCTGCAATGTCAACATCTTCAACCATGTCTGGTTTTATAAAATCCTTACAGCCATCATTTTTCCAATTATTCCATATTTCTTCTCGTTGTAACATATGTTGAACAGATTTTAAAAATTTTTTACCTTGTGGTGGAGTTTCTTCTAAAAGCTTGTAAATTTTCGATTCAGTTTCTTTAATATATTCAGTTTGTGTTTGATTTAAATTTAAAGAATCTCTAAAAAAAAAATACAATTTATATGAAAGTATTTAGTTTTTAGCATTTTTTTTTTTAATTACGTTTTAAATTTAACTGTTGAAGTTAAATATTGGAACAAAATTAAAAATTGAACTAATACAGAACGTCGGAAATTCGAATCAGATAATTGGAGAGCTAATAATTTCGGGTTTGTTAAAAATTTGGCAAAAAAATGTTCAGCTTTAATGTGTTTTTGATCATCCACCACTTCCATCGATTCTGGTAATTCATGTTTACGTTTCCTTGAACTAGAACTTCTTGGTTCTTCAAGTTTGAAACTTCCAAATGCTGCTAGTACAGTTGAAGCATGCTAAAAATGAAATATATGTGGTTGTATTAAATAATTTCAATGTAATATTATTTATGAATATAATATTTTTTACTATGTCTTCATAATTTACTTACACTGGCAAATGTTTTCCATTGTACTTTATTGTAACATTGATTCGGATTTCGGAAAAAGTCTTGTAATGCCCAAAATTTACAATATAAATTATAATCAATTTTAACTGGTATATCTTCCAATGTATCAGCTAAGACTTCATCTGGATCCTTTCCTTCGACACCATATTCCGTAATATTATCTAAATTAAATTCTGATATGACATTTAATCCAGAACGTTCCGAAAATGGAAAAAATTTCGCTAAAAATAATAAAATTCTTCCACAAAAAACAGTATTTTGTGTACGAGAAAGTCTTCTCAACAAATCATTGCACATTCTTAAAATATTATTTTTGCAATTAACGAAAAAACATTCTTCCTTCCATACAGTTACACGATCTTCAACAAAAGTGAATATTTTTTCACATTTTTCCAGTGTGACAGCATCAAATGCATCTCCCAATAAAACAACAGGAATTGTTATCGACACCGTATCCTTGCGTACAGCTTCAATTGAAAGTGCTATAATAATTCCAACTTTTTCAATGTCTCGAATTATTTCCAGTAATAATAATTCACGGAAAGCTTGATCCAATGCTGGTTTCTTGTCAGCGTCATTATTAAATTTGAAGGAATCATAATCATTTTTTAATATTTCGACACTATTTGCAATAATTGCATTTGTAAGTGATTCCTGTATAGGACCAATTAATATTGTTGGATATCATATGAAGGTATAAAGTATAGTTGTTCTATAGTAGAAGTGTTTTTTGTTTTTTTATTACCTTAAATTTTTTATGAAGTCCACAGAAATTTATAGAATTCCCTTTCGTTGAAAGATCCAATGATGTTGATGTTGAAGCTTTTCGACTCAAACTTTTTGAAGCCATTAAAAGACTTATTTTTACTCAATGGAAATCGTATTAATTAAAAATTGCATTTATGGAAACACTATGTAATTTAATTAGTAATTATTGAAGAATATGAGACCATATACCAACTTAATTTACTACAAAATGCAAATGTAAATTAAATGCAGAAAAGTGATGTTGATATATACGCGAACGCCATACAACATACAACTACTCTACTACAACCCTGCTACTGCTGTTAACTGTTGTGCGTTGTGCTGTGAAGTTGTTGCTATATGTCTATCTACTTACTGCATGCTACTAAGCCAGTACTACAAACTAAAACTACAACCATTTACACGAAAAATATAAAAATTATAGGTAACATTCGGAAAACTTGTGAATTTATTAATGACGCAAACGAAAACATAATAAACTTCTTTTGTATTAAAATATAGAAATATCCTATTTAATCAGTTTCTTTTATATGCATTTTCCTTCTAAAAAAAATGTTGACATCAGTATTCACTTTGACCATTTTGTAGTTTTTTATAGACTTTAAAAAAACATTGAAACATTTCAGTTGCTTGTATCGGCATTAAACATTTATACAAGTCCATATTATTCTAACTTGGGTTGTATTAATTAATAAACCCGTTTAGAAAATAGAAAAACTGGGAGGTAAGGTAATAGTCTTACCGCCCGTTACTTAAGGACACCGCTCTACAAAGCTCTTTTAGAATAAAATTCAAGAATAAGCGGCTCGCTCCATATTTTGTGCAACTTGGTGTGTTGTGTCACATATGTTATCCAGCATGTCTTCCACCAGTCTACACAGTCCACACACTTGCCCAAAATGTTATCAAACATCAATTATAGGTATTCAATGCAAAATGCTTAAATTCACTGTTTATTATTGCATCCATTGATTAAATATTTAACAAATAATACCATCGATAATTCTGCCGCTACATTGAATTAGTTTGTACAGTTTCGCACTTGTATTTGTGAAAATTAGGATGTGTGCTTTATTTTCTAAAGTATTTTGAAATTTATAAATTAATTCAATTTGAGTATAAATTAAATCAATTTTAATATGTTTCTGATATAATATACATTATTTCAATATAAAATCTCTTTATATAATTAATTCTATTACATATTAATTAATATAAATAAAAATTACACACCTGTTAATTATCTGTTAATATTTATTCAATGCTATACTTATTTAAGATGTATACTGCACAAAATTTTAATCCTGTATGACGAATGTATGTCAAACATTACTACACAGTACACACGGACAAACATGTTGTCAAACAGGTATTTCGAACCAAAGAATTAATTAACCATCAAACATACTCCTAGACGAGATAAAATAACATGTTTAAGAGTGTTTGCAGCGTAAAAGGTTCCATTTTAATGGACAGCCCCTTTAAGTAATCAAAATTGGTTGTGAACACATTTCATGTAATATGTGTAAATAAAGATGGAAATCAATATTCCATCTCACGACTCACCTTACAAAATTGGTTGAAGTCGCTAAATGACTTTTGTAGCTACAAAATTCGCAACGATTTGGGAGGCTTTTATTTTAAATTATTATTGCTATCTTCAATCAACTTTTTTCACTACAGACCCTACAGACAACTTCAGAATTACAATTTATTTCACGCATTTACTACTTTTACTACACAACACATCAACAACAACATCATCGACATCGACCACACCGAACAGTCCAGTCGTTCAAGTCCAATTCATATAAAAATCTGTAATTTAATCTTAAAATAATAATTGAACTATATAATTTTTCAATTATAAATGCACCATAAAATTAGTGTATTTGAGGAACATGATTTATATAAATTTTAAAAATTATGTGATAAAGTGATATACAAAAAAGTAAAATTATATCAATAAAGATCGTCCGCCGTAGGGGACTTTATTAGCTGTGTTGTGATTCATTCATTCATTCATTATTAAATCTTATTTATAACGTGCAATATATTTATTATTGTTCGTCTTATAAAATAAAATTTTGATTTTTGAGGCCTTTATTAAAACATTTCAAAAAAATAAAAGAATTTATAAAATGAGACATCAGTTTCCAGAAAAACAGAAAACTAGCATACCAAGTAGTCTTCTTACACAAGATGAAAATGAACAAGTATTTACTCTTCTAGGCCGTAAATGTCAGGTATAAAATTTTATAAAAAAGAGTTAATTTAACTATATTTTTTTTATAATTGAATTAAAAAAGGCTTAAAATATAATGATTATTATGAACACATTTTTACACACTATATATATTATTTCCTTTTATGTTGTGTTTCGTCGTTTTGTGGATTGGTAATATTACAAAAATATATCAATCTAGCCATGAATGGTAAAGAAAAACTTTCTATTTGATTTAAGTGGGAATTAAATTAACATAGTAGTAGATAAATTGCCACACATTTAATTTATCACATATTGGTCAATATATGAAGAAACAAATCTAATATCGATTTGGATTTCGAATCTTAGAAAATATTTTTTTACAATTTATTATATTTTTTTTGGTTATTTTACAAAATATTTGGCTAGTTTTATATTCTTGTCCAAGTATTTTATTATATAAAAAAACTCAAGCTAAATTTAAAAAAAAAAGTTACGTCATTCCAATTCAATCCAAGACCAAAACGTTATCTTATAAATGTAATTAAAAAAAAATTAGATAAAATATCTTTACAAATATAGATAAGCTGTTGTAGATATATTTTAAAAACCAGTAATGATTAAATATCTAAGTTATTTTAGTAAATATTTTGAATTTCGAATAAAATTTTAATACCAAAATAAGTTATTTTATCGAATACATTTTTAATGCAAAATCATTATTTAATTAAAATACAAGTTGCTTTATTTTCGAAAATATTTTCAACTCCAAATTTGTCACTACTTTCTGTAAAAAAATTTAATTTCCCATACATTTTTTAGACCAAAATCCTCAATTACCTAAGAAGTTATTTTAGTAAAAGTTTTAAATTTAATAAATATTTTTATACTGCAGATAATTAAATAAAAACATAAGTCAACACCCAGTCAACAATATAATTCTGTAATTACAATTTCCGTATTTGTATCATATTAACCGGATATTTATCTCATATATTATAATATTGAAATTATAATTATGTCTTTATTTATGTGAAATAAAAATACACTTGTTAAAATTTTTGTAATTAATGATTTTTTTTTTTTAAATAGTCTCTGAGTACAGCTGTTATACAGTTGTTCAAGACTGAATCATCTGCGCATTCAAATTGGCGAAAAAAACATACAGCAGTTTTATGTTTCATAAAGGATAGTTCAAAACGTTCATATTTCATGAGAGCATATTGTTTAATTCGTAACGAACTTGTTTGGGAACATGAACTATATGAAAATATTAAAATTTTAAAATCTCGCCCGTATCTCCTGACATTCGAGGGACAGGTATTATCTAATTTATTTATTAAAAACGCTATTTTACCAGTTCACATACTAAAAATTTTTTTATGATAATATAGGATGGCCATGTAGCATTTAATTTTGCCTCAGAGAGTGAATGCGAATCATATCATAGAATAGCTGAAAATACAATAGAATCAATAAATCGTAAACGCCAGGAACGTAGAAATAGACCTAAATCACAATTAGCTCCAAATATTCCGCCACAAACAAAAGTCAATGAAATTGATGGAAATAATGTTGTTGGTGTTGATCCAAATATGGGTAAAGTTCAATTAAGAAATAATCCAAATTTGAGTAGTGTTCAATTAACACCAGCAACAGGACCAAAATTAAGTTTTGGTAATTTAAAAGAAAACAAAAAGAAAGGAAATAAAAAACTGACTGCAAGTGATATTAGTACACCGACAAATTTTGTTCATATTTCACATGTAGGTTGGGATGCACAGAAAGGTTTCGATTTAACTGGTAGCGAAGATGATGAAATGCTTAAACCGTTTTTCAATAAAGCCGGTGTATCGGAACAGCAAGTAAATAATAAAAATATTAAATAATTATATATATATAAATAAATTCAATTTTCTTTCTTTACTAGTTAAAAGATCGTGATACACGTGCATTTATATATGATTTTGTTCAGCATCATAATGTAATAGCAACTGTAAAAACAGAACGCATTGAGAAACCAAAAGCACCGCCACCACCGCCAGTACCAAAAAGGGATCATGTTAGTATACTTAAATTTTGGTGCCCCGGAAATATGGTCCCAGCAAAAAAAAACAACCCAAGCCATTTTTGTAATATTACCACAAAATTAATTTAAATATTGCCACAAAATTAACAACGGTAGAAACTTTCCAATATTGCTAGTTTCAGTTTGGTTTGTTTTTTCAGGGGGCCTTTTTTTTATATGACACCAATTATTTATTTACATACATATTTTTTTTAATTTTAGAATCAAAACGGTCAAAATCAGAGAACAGCTCCACCACCACCTCCTACTAGACAACCACCTCCACCTGTGCCAACAACAACACCATTAGCAAGAGCTCCACCACCAACTAGACCGCCACCAATTAATATTAATTCGAATCCAGTTATAGTAGTACCTTCATCAGTGGTAAATATTATTTCATTTAAAAAAAATCAATTTGAAATAACTGTATAAATAATTATTTAAAAAAATAAATAATAATTTTAAGCCGCCACCACCACCACCACCACAACCGCCAGCAGCTCCGCCACCACCTCCAATGCCACTTGGTGAAAAAATTGCTGCAGCTCCATCAGCTCTACCAGTTGTTAACGATACTAGAAATGCACTTATGGAAAGTATAAGGAAGGGCGCTAATTTAAAGGTTGATTTTCTATTTGTTAAAAAAAAAAAATATAAATAAAAATCCTATTTCACTTTATTTATTAGAAAGTGGATCCGGCAACTCTTAGTACAGGAAGTGGGGGAGGTGATGTAAGAAATGAATTATTATCTGAAATACGTCATGGAACAACATTACGACCAGTTACTAATCGTGAATTACCATCTGGTTCATATAATCGTGATAGTGACGGTGGAACTGATGCTTTAGCTGATGCTTTACGTAGAGCATTACAAGATCGAGGTCGTGCTATTCATTCTTCTGAAGATGAAAGTAGTTCTAGTTCTGATAATGATGGAGAATGGGAAGATTAACTTATAATAATAATAATAATAATATAGTAAAACGTCAATATCCTAACTCGAACTAATAGAAAAACCCTAATTAATAAAAGAAAATTAAATTAATTATAATATAAATAGTTTTAAAATTACAGAAATGTTTGAAACAAAACGTATATATTGCTCAGTGTATTATTCATAAATTTCTTTATTGAAGTCTTATATTTTTGTTATTTTTACTTCCACATTAGAGCCAACTCAATATAAGTAAATAACCCTGATCGTTGTTGTAGTTATTCTTCATTATAAATTTTTCAAAGGTGTGCCAAATTATTTGTAGACTACATCTTTTATAATTTTCTCTTCTAGACCAAATATTAAAATTTTAATTTGTAAAAATTTGCTTCGTGGAAAGATAAACCATAAATTACATTGCAAAAACTATCGTAATTTAATGTTAATTTATTAATGTCACCTTATTTTAGTGACTTAATTTTTTTAATATGACAATAATTTCTAATGAAAATTTATGAAAAAGGTGATATAATTCATTCAATTTTGTGTAATTTGTGTATAATTCGAGGAAAGTTAAAATATTAATAGTATATGGAAAAAATTCGATTACACTTATCTCATATATTTACAAAACGCAGTTATTGTTTATAATCATGCAATATTAATTAAAACAATGTACAAGTAAGTTTAATTTTTAATATTGATGATTCTGGTTTGTTTCAATTTAAATTAATTATCATTTAATATTCTAAATATATTATCGCAAGAAAAAAAAAATATTGCAAATTATAACCGTTCAAATTTATACCGAATTAACAGACAAAATAATTAAAACAATTAATTATTAATTGAAAAAATGTTATATTTAAATTCAATTTATATTATTATATAGTATACTTTAATATTAATTACATATTATATAATTTTAACCAAAAGCATTTATCGTTACGTTATATTGATTATTATTTATTTAATAAAAATAATAGTAGAAAACAAAATGTAACCTTTTGTATATAAAAAAAATAGTTAAAAATGTCCTGAAAAATATTAAAATAAATAAAAAAAACTAAAATATCGATTAATTCTTAAATTTTATTTTAATCAATTTTTTATCAGTTGTACTGCACTGGGAGTACTAGTTGTACCTTACTACTTACATAGTTTAAGAACGATCTCGTATTGAAAAAGTCCTAAAACGATATACACAATTTTCTATTTAATACAATTTTAAATTTTATTTATGTTGTTTATAAACAGCTTAAATAAATAATTGTTTCTTTTTTTATTTTTAAGTACAACATTTTAAATTCAGAGAAAGATAAATCTTGCAGAATGTTTTCAATTAAATATTTAAATACAAAAAAATTTCATATTTCCAAAGTAAAAATTTATGTAATTATAATTAAAATGTTTAAAATTGATTATTATATAATTTTTTTTTTGTAAAAAAACTTAAAAATCAGATTGGTGCCAAGATATTTTCCCAGCTAAACATCCAGTTACTAACAATGGTAATTTTGGACTAAATTTAGTACTAACAACTATGGATGAATGGCATTTTATTTGATTGATATCCTTGAGCAGTTGTGGTTGAAAACGTTGTGATGCACTTGATGACAGCAAATCAGAGCAATTATCATTGAAAGCAAGTAATCGTACACCAGTACCATATGGTGAACATATAATTCTACCGTCAGATGAAAATGCTGGTTCTTTAATAAAACCTTTACCTTTATTAGGTTCTTCTATAAAATACATAAGACGTTGATGATTTTTATATATTTTTTTATCACCGCCAGTAAATGTCTGTATATTATTGCCACCTAGCCACATACTAGGTACTATACCCCGTGACCATGATACTCCACTACCAGATACATCATTATTAGTTGTTGTTTCAAAATCATTCAATGGATTAACACTATCAGTCTCTGTAGCATTTCTATTATTATTATTTACTGGAATAACACCACTACTAATCGCATAAACATAAGCATAAGCATTTGCACTTGTACTTCGAGCACCACGAGATGTTCTACAAGCTCTATCGTGTACTGTTACTTCAGCCGCCCAAATATCCGGAATATTATTTGTATTATTTAGTGATAAATTTTGATTTTGTCTTAAATTATTAGATGACGTTGATCCACTTCCACTGGCCATCGGTGGATTTGTTATATTATCAAAATTTGAGTTTGAACTACCGCCAGGTAATTCTAAATCATCTATATCATTAAAATCATCATCAGAATCACTATGTTTACGTTTTTTACTAAACGATTCATTATCTTTTAAAATATATTTTTCTTCAAAGTTACGATCTTGAATATCATGGATACAACTCCATTCAGTTCCTTCATCATAACTTATATTACGACTCAAACAACACCATCCTAAAAATAAAAAAAAATTATTAGCACATATTCAAGATTTGATTTATGGATGGATTTAACAAAATATAATTCCATTTATTATATAAGATATATTATCTTGCCTTTTGGATGTATCTGAAAAAGAAAAAAAAAATTATTCATTTTTTTTTTATTTTATTTATATTTTGTTAAATGCATACTTGTAGAGCGCACACAACTTCGGCATCATTATTTTTAGGAAAATCACTAATTAATTCGACCCGATTACGTTTCTGTGATTTGGAAAATATATGATCAAATTTGGCTGCATGTGGTATAAACTGTCGGCCTAACTGCATCAGTCGGTAAATATTTGGCTAAAATATTTAATTTCAAAATTCATAAATTTTTAATAATTTTAATCAATTTCATTACCTTAAAACCACACAAGTCTTTAGCTAATGTTGTCAAATCCAAATCATGGATAATTATTAAATATCCACCAGTTGTACAAATAACTAATTTACTAGCATCCGGTGTTAAACGGCAACGCATTAAACCAGATGTATGAAAAACTTTTTGATATATAAAACCCTGTTCGGTATACGAATTAATATCCCATGTATAAATACTACCATCAAAACCAGATGTAACAAGTAAACTGTCTTTTTGTGAATATTCAATATTTTTCACCCAATTTGAATGACCTTGTAGACTACGTATTTTATTTTTTAAATTTCTTGTATCCCATAGAGCAACTGTCATGTCATCAGAACATGTTGCAAACATTCGATTATCCAGAAATCTACAATAAATTATTGAAATATGTTTATTTTTTCATTAATTTAAAAATATAATTTTATAAATATTACTTGACACAATTTACATTATCCGTATGCGCATTTCCAATAGCTTTTGTCCGTTTTGTAGTAATTGGATCAAAAAGTAAAATAGATTTCTTTTCACACGCAGCTACTACCAAATTTCTGAATAATTTAAAAATAATTAATTCATATTTTTTTTTTTGTATTTATGATAAACCTCTAAATTTACAAAACAGGCTACAATATCGGTTACTACTTTAAGACACCGGTGACAAACATAATGTTTAAAGTACATAATTTATATTTTACAAAGAAGCATTAAGGGATCATCTACATTTTTAATTTTTTAATGAAAATTGTAATATTTAATATAGTAAATAGTGAACAAAAATTGGCATACACCCCCCGCTAGAGATACAACAAATTAAATTTCTGCTACTATGATTAAGCATAATAATATGTGAGTGTATATATATATATATATAGCTAAATTAACGTCGGATTATTAATTTATTCATTATTTGTTAATTAAAATATTTTAGTATAATTGTAATAAAATAAGTACATATTTTACATTTTTTTTGGAATACTTTTTGGAGAGGACTTTTCTTGTGTAATGAGGACTCCTAAATAAGGATAGCTTGTATGTCATAAGCAGGCGACCTACAAAAGCTAATGTTTCTTAGACGACTAATCAGTAGTTCTTATTGGGGAACCAATAAGAACTATCGAAGCTTATAGATATTGCAGTTATAGTTAGTTCAAATATTAGTTAGACACTATTATTACAATCAAATCACTCATATTATTTTATTTATACAGTAGGTATTAGAAAATCTTCAGTGTGTGAAATTTTAAAATTATTTGTAAAGTTCTTCCGTATGCCAACAATAAATTATATTGAAAAAATTAGGTAAAGGTAAAATTAAATTTTGTTGTATATTATATACACCAACAAAGCAATTACTCAAATTATAATTTTTGTAACATAAAAATATATTTTAACAATTTTTTTGTTTAACGACCTTGAAATATGCGAATTAAAATAGGTATGTTTATAATAATCTAATGACGTATACTGCAAAATCAAGGAACAATAATATGTACTCATTCTAAATAATCATTGGTGCATGTTTATAAAAAAAAAAGCATGTTTTCAAAATAAATTATTAATACTTATTTTAATAGAAAATTTGGTTATGTGTTTCTTATTGAAAATCTCTATTAATATCGATATTTATAATTATCTATTTCATACCCATCTGGAGAAAATTCCAAATTAAATACAGCACCAAATTCTTCATCACTTGTCCAATATCTGTACGGTTTAAAGGATTTATAAATCATTTTTAATATAAAATCCTCGTCACCAATTAACTTTAAACCATTTTCTCGCCTTTGAATCCAGTTATGATAAGTCATTATATTGAATTTTATTAAAGTTTTAGGTTTTTTCTTAGATGAAATTATTTTTCGTTGTATTATAGATAAAATATGATTATTAAATAAACATTTTTTTTTACAACTTTCCTTTTTAAATAAAAATCATTTATACTCTTTGTTAATATTTTTTCACGGTAAATGTTTAAAATTTTATTTATATCAATAATTCTATAAACTTCAACTACAATACAATTTTATACTATATTTTTGAGTGATTATTTGACATTTGACAGTTTGCGACTTATGAAAAATGTAGTAGCAGTATTGCCGTTTAATTATTCCATATGTAGATATTTTGGAGCGTTTTTTTATATTCTGCATCGGCAGAAGATTTGCAAATGAGGCTACTATAGGTAGTATGATTTTATACTTGGAACTTAGAACTCCATAACTGGTGGGTTTCTTAATTGGCCGAATTTTCCGAGCTGCATTTGTAATATAAAATTTGAATTAAATATACATAGTACATAAAATAATAAGTTTTAAAGTTTAAACTTATGGTGAATTATTTCTAGAAAAAATGGTGTCCGCAAATTTTTTCACAGGTTAACAATTTTTGTATTCGTTTCTCGAAAAAAACCTGCAAATAAATTCGTGTTTGTTTTATACAAATTCTGCCTGTAAAAGAAATATTTTCTGCCTCGAAATTTTTGACGGTGCAGAATTTTAACATCAAACAATGCGGCAACATAATAATGTAATAAAAAAAAATGTATAGATTTGAAATGAAAAAGTAAACACAAAACAAAAAAGAATATTATAAAATAAATATATATGCATTTTATTTTCTTCGGTAAACCAACGTATTAGAGTTATATGGATGGAAGCAGAATAAAGATATAAAATGGAAGCTTGTCTTTCATTAACAAAATTTTTGATATATCAAATTTACTATATTTCAAATTTACTATGCTTACTTTTGACAACTCAGAAGATATTAAAAAAATACATGAAATAAAAGCTCTTAATCACATGAAAGTCAAAATTGAAGCGATGAAAACTAACAAAACAATTCCACAATGTAAACGGTGCCAGAGATACGGTCACACAGCAAAATATTGTCAACGTCAACCTAGCTGCGTCAAATGCTCAGGTAATCATCTTACATTTGAATGTACCAAGAGTAGGGATTCTCCAGCCAAATGCTCAAACTGTGGAGAGGCTCATCCAGCCAATTACAGAGGTTGTTCCATTGCGAAAGAGCTACAAAAGAGAAAAAACTTACAAATAAATTCTCCTAAAAACCCTCACAGTCAACCTAGTAGTAGTACTAATTCGAAAGTTATAGATCGTATCTAACTAATCACCCTCTAAACCAAGCTAAAGGAGGAAGCGCAATAATAATCAAAAATAACGTCAAACATCACTTTAGATCATAGCATACAAAAAGAAGAAATACAACTTACCATCATTGTAGTAGAAACATCCAGTCTGAAACTTGCAGTTGGCTCAGCTTACTGTCCTCCTAAATTTAATTTAAAAAAAATTGACTATAAGTGCTTCTTCAGGTCACTGGGCGACAGATTTATTTTAGGCGGTGATTTCAATTCGAAACACGTAGACTGGGGATCACGCCTTACATCTACTAAAGGTAAAGAGCTTAAAGCAGCGATATTAGAAATGAGGTGCTCGTATCACTCCACAGGAAGTCCAACCTACTGGCCCACAGATATCAACAAAATTCCGGACCTCTTAGATTTCTTCATCTCTAGAAAAGTAGCGTCGAATTATATTAAATTAGAAGATTGCCTGGACTTAAACTCAGACCACTCTGCAGTTATCTGTACAGTCACAGAAAAAATAATTACTTATAACCCGAAACCAATGTTGTCTAACAGCTCAACAGACTGGGTAAGCTTCAAAAGAGAATTAGAAGATGTAATCAACCTAAACGTGCAGTTAAGAACAGTACACCAACTTGAGGTAGAAACAGAAAAGTTTACCAAATCTATTCAGAACGCAGCGTGGAACAATACAAAAAGAACAGTTGCAGTAAAATATCCAGAAGCCATCAGAAACCTTGTAGAGGAGAAAAGAAGAGTTAGAAGAAAGTGGCAGAGTTCTAGGGACCCAGCTGATAAAAATACTCTAAACAGAAAAGAACAGCAACTGAAAAGAGAAATTAAAAAATTTAAAGCATCAACTATGGTCAATTACCTGGACAACCTTTCAACTGACAAAAAATCAGACTACTCGTTATGGAAAGCTACTAAAAATATGAATAGATCAATCAACCACAATGCACCTATCAGGAAACCTAATGGAACTTGGGCCAAAAATAATTACGAGAAAGCACAAACCTTCGCAGACCATCTTGCCGAAGTATTCACGCCAAATGCCAATAACAACATCATTCAAGCAGAGGACATTCAGAACTCGGCATCAACGAATATAACTCTTGTCTCACCACGCGAAGTAGCCAACGAAATCAAAAAAAGTTTTAAAAAAAACAAAGCTCCTGGTTACGACTTAATTACAACCGAAGTCCTACTGCAGCTTATCATCATGCTAACACTATCATCATGCTAACACTTTTGATTAATGCTTCATTTAAGCTCAGACATTTTCCTGATATATGGAAATTTGCAGAAGTGATACTGTTACAAAAACCCGGCAAGCCAGCATATGAGACGAAATCGTATCGCCCAATCTCGCTACTACCAATGCTATCGAAATTGTTAGAAAAACTATTCTTAAAACATCTTAAACCTATAATAGAAAATAATAGCTTAATCCCTGATTTTGAATTTGGATTCAGGGAAAAACATTCCACCATTGATCAAATTCATAGGATTACAGACACAATAGAAAAAGCATTAGAAGAAAAGCACATATGCTCGGCAATATTCATCGATGTTGCACAAGCTTTCGACAAGGTGTGGCACGCTGGCCTTATACAAAAATTACGTAACCTCCTACCGAAACAACATGTTGATTTTATAAGTTCTTACCTATCAGATAGATTTTTCCGAGTCAGGCACCAAGACGAGTACTCGGAAATTAAAGAGATCAAAGCCGGAGTCCCACAAGGTAGTATACTGGGCCCGACCCTATACGTGCTGTTCACTTGTGACATACCAGTGCCTAGTAATGTGTTAGTTGGTACCTTTGCGGACGATACCGCAATGCTAGCAAAAGACAAAATCTATACTAACGCCACCACTAAACTACAAAATGCTAATAATCTTATTCAAGACTGGACAAAAAAAAACAACATGAAATTAAACGAGACAAAATCAATTCACATAAATTTCACCAATAGACGTTTAAGCCAAATTGAACCTGTTTACTTGAACGGAAACGCAGTTCCATATGCTTCCACTGTCAAATATTTAGGGATGACCCTAGACGTTAAACTAAAATGGAAAGAACACGTCAAGATAAAAATAGAGGAACTAAACATAAAATATAGAAAGTTATATTGGCTTATCGGTCGGAACTCTTGCCTATCGATAAACAATAAAATTATGATCTACAACCAAATTTTAAAACCCGTCTGGCTATATGGGATCCAGCTCTGGGGCTGTGCTAGTCAAAGTAATATTCAAAAAATCCAGCGCTTTCAAAATAAAGTTTTACGAAACATGGTCAATGCTCCCTGGTACATCCCACATCCGTAACAACGATCTCCATAGGGACCTGAATATCAATCAAGTAAAATATGAAATTACAAGATACGCTACTAAACACCGCTCGAGATTATCATCTCACGTCAATATTGAAGCATTAAATTTACTGGACAATGAAAACGATATAAGAAGATTAAAACGAAAGAAACCCCTGGATTTACCATAATCAAAAAAAATTACTTTTAGTTAGCCACTGGGCGATCTAAAAATTTCTCAAAATTTAGTTTTTTAAGATGTATCAGAATCAAACTTATAGTTGGCCTCACGAGACCAGTCTAAGTACTCGCATGTGACATAGTTCATAAAAATAAAAAAAAAAAAAAAATTTACTATATTATAAAAAAAGATAGAAAACTTATGCTCCAATTCTAATTTGTTGCGGTGTAAACTAGATTTGAAAGCTATAACAGATAGACATAGACTCTAACTGTAAATACAATAGCCAATCGATTGGTTAAGTTGACTAAACACACAAGTTATCTATTGTGTTTAGTCACTATTTTTTGAAACTGTTAAATTTCAATTATCATTACACATTTCCTTCAATTTGGATTCGATCGGATTATATGAAAACGTCATAATTAAATTTTACCGAATCGGTCAAGGTATATAGAATTAATAAGGTAATATGTTCCGAGTTTCTATTTTGGTTTTTACTGCGCATGTACGTCATCCGGCGACAGCTATTTTGAAATTTAACTGAAAGTCAATATAAATATAAACAAAATTGTGTTCGGAGTCGGGTTAAAATACTTAGAATTATAAAATTTAGAAAATATTAACAGTATTAAAATATATATAATATTAATAATTAAAATATATATATAATATTAATAATATCATTAATAGTTAAGTTGTTAAGTTTTGTTTAAGGAAAATATTTAAGAACAAAAAACCTTAATTGTGTAAGCTGTTCTCACAATTAAGGTTTGTTATTCTTAAATATTTTCCTTAAACTTAACTATTATTGATTCTAAATAAATAAATATAAATGGCTTCTGTTGATAATAATTTTATAATTGAGTTGTAAAGGTGTATTAAACCTAATCTCTAATATATATAAGTTAATGAAATGTAACAAAAATAAAAATATAAATAAATAAATAATAATAATAATATTAATAATTAAAATATATATATATGTAATATTAATAAACAAAATTGTGTTCAATTGTTCGATTGTGTTCAGTGGTGAGTTTAAAAGGGCATATTATTAAGCATAAAAGGATTGAAAATGTTATTTCAGGATGTTAAAAAAAGTTATGGAATTTCATTATTAACATAGGTAATACAATTTTAAAAAATCATTAAAATTTTCACTAATTTCACTTTAATTTTTTTTTAGATTAAATCAGGATCCACTGGAAATGTTCTTCGGAATAATAAGAGCGAAGGGAGCACTGCATGACCATCCAAATGCACTGGAATTTAAATATCGTTTACGGAGCTATTTATTAGGAAGGAATGATGGTATTTATTTTGCTTAATACAAGCAGAACAATGAAATAACTTAAATTAAATATTAACATAGTATTCTTACTTAGGTATATTATCAGATTCAGTTAATATAGAAGCTGAAAAAGAAAATAATATTAAAATGGATGTGATTTTGGATGACACAGAAAATAGTTTTAGCCGTCTTGAAGAACCGGCAGTTACTTCAAACTCTGACTGATAATAAATATTGATATTGATCTGCATGCAGATATAAAAAAAACTTTTTTTTAGATGTAAAATGTTTTTTAAAATAAGAATTTTAAATTCAAATTTACAAACAGAAATTTTTAGTAATAAGAGAAAATTAAATAAAACAATCAATTAAACTAATCTGTAAATTTATGTTTTTTATTTTTAAAATATTTAAAAGGTTTTTATTTTCAGATTTTACAAGAAATCTATAATTAAATAATATGATATTTATATATTTCCTTACAATATCACAGAAATTATTATTAGTATAAATATAAAGTTGTCGCCGGCTTACGTCATAATGTGTGAAGGAGATAAAACATACATGCGCAATATATTACCTTATTAATTCTATATACCTTGCGAATCGGTACTTAACTGATTGATACATTGTAGCCCGAGCTTTATTTAAAATTTAAAAATGTAGTGCCTTCATCCTTCAAGCTACTCACCTCACAGCACAGCACAGAACACCAGAAACCACACAACTGCAAACTAGACAGCCTGCGCGAAAGCGCAAAAAACTTAAATATTAAAATAAAATTAAAATATTAAATATCTTTATCTACAAAATCAAATTTGCGTGGTTGGGTTGCTGTTTAACGATAATAAAGAAAAAAAATCGAAGTATTCTAATTAACATTTAACAATGGCAAGAAAAAAAAAGAAAGGGTAATTAATTGTTTCATCTGTAAACATAATATTTATATTTCAAAAACATATTTCTCTTTAAGATATGAAAATTTATTGCCCAATGATGAAGAATTAATGAAAAGATCTATAGCATGGGGAACTATATTCGAAGTAGTTTTTGTAATCTTAATTTTCTTAAAATGTTTAGTAATTCTTTTTTTGGAAACATTCTTATTTAGAAATATGCTAGCAAAGATGGAAACCAAACTGAGCATTTATTATTTGATTTTGAAGATAATGCAAATAGCAAAGATGAAAAAAGCGATGAAAGTGTGGATCCATCAGAATTTGAAGAACTGGAACAAAATGAACATGATTCCTGTTTTGATGTACAGGATACACTAAATAAAACAAAAAAATATGTTGAAAAGCGTAAAGAAAAATGGCACAATACGGGTTTAGATCAACTAATGGATTCGTTTAATTTAAATAAAATACAAAGTAAAGTTGGTAATTGGCTTTACAATGATGACAATTTATTCAGTAATCAATTAACACTAATGGATTCATCGTTTTTGAACGAAGAAGTAATTTAGAATTATAATAATTTTGTGAACTGTTTTAATAATATTTTTTTTTTTTATTTATATTACCCAAAGGTAAAGATTCAAAATCATGAATTCTATACGGATAACGATTCAGAGAATTCAGTTAATACAGCAGAATATATTTTGTCGAGTAAAAAACGATCAAAATCTAAAGTCACAACAATGACAATAAAACGTTTTCGATGTTCACATAAAATAAGAAATGATTGCAACGACGAACAATATCTTAAATTGGCTGATGAAAAAAAGTGTTTAGAAGATAATCGTAGTAAAACGATGATTGGATTCGAAAATTATCCAAATAATAAAAATGAAAATGAATGTTGTAATAAACAATGTAGAAGGGATTTTAGTAAAATATTACCAACAAAAAATTTTGAACGAAGCAAATCAAAAAAATCGTCTTCACCATTACCTACAGAAATATTTGACGATATTCAATGTAACTTATTATCTGAATATGATAAGGAAAAAATTGAAAAATCAACTAGAAAAACTAACAACATTCGAAAAATATCTCGTAAATCATTGAAATCTAGAAATATACTACATGCTAAAGAAAATAATAAAAGTATTTCCTCCTCAAGTAGCGATATAGCACCGAGTACTCCAAGTCCACAACGTAAAAAGAACTTTAAAAAACAATCAATGAAACAAAATTCTAAAACATCACAGAAATCATTAAATTTAAAAAAGCATGCAACTGATGCTGTAAATATAAGTACAGAATCAGATATAATAAATTTTAATGAAAATAATAACATTGTTAATTCAACGGCTATTGATAAATCAAATAATAATGTATCAAGAATTATAAAAAATTCATCAGAATTAAGTGAAGATAAATTAAAATCAAAAAAAGTTAATTATAATCCAATAGTTTTATATGATCCTGATATTGCATTAAGTTCGACTATGATAACCAAAGAACTTTTAATAGATCAAATTGGTGAAAATTTAACTGAACAATTTTTTGAAAAAAAAATGGGACGTGAGTTTGATACGAGTTCAAAAATTATATTTTATCCACCGCATGAGAGTGAAAGTAGTGATACAGATATTCTTGAAAGTAATGCATTTAAACGAAAAGGTCGTATTGTTGAGGTAGTTGATTTAATTTAATTATTAATTTGTACAATTAAATTTATATTTCATAATTTTTTTTATATATATATATATTTTTTTTTTTTTACACTGCTTTATATTTTGTTATATATTTATAAATTTGTCAAAAAATTTGTCTTAAAGTATTACAAAAATAAAATAACATCTGTACTACCAATTTAAACTATTTTTAGCTGTTTCGAATGTTTTACTATTCTCAGAATAAAATTGACTAAACCAATTACGGTATAATTTAATAGTACGATCTTCTTTGACGAGACATGGATTATTTGTATACAATTTATGATTAAAAATGTCAACGTCTCTTTCAAACTAAAAAATAAAAAAAAATAAAAAATTATGTTAAGAGAATATATATATATATATATATTTTTTACCATTATACTTTCGGCATAAATAAAGAATTTCATAAAAGCAGCATTTAGTCTTGTACTATAAAAACGATGTATTACTTTTTGTACTAAAGGTTCAATTGGTACAACTGATTGTATTATAAAAATTGGGCCCAATGAAGTTTCCGTACTTAAATGAACATATCCTGGTCCCATCTATAATATAATAATAATTAAATTTTATGTAAATTAAATGTTATAAATTATATACTTGATGTCCTTGTACATTTAATGTACAGATATCTAATTTACTAAATATTTTCAAAGAATGTTGTAATGAAATTAAACTTGTGTGTTGCATTAAAGCTTCAGTACTTGTACACCAACTAAAATAATATATAAATTATTAAAATACTTATTTATTGTAAATTTAATTTATCAAATATTAAATTTATTTATTTGTATACATTGTATACAAATATGTAATACGTACGATGCATTCCAGTTGTGTTTTCCAAATAATGCTCTCCATTTATATTTTGGTTGACTTCCTGCGATAACATTTAAACCATGCACACAATTAAAATGCGCCAAATCACTACCATTCTCTGGTATATCTTGTATATGTGAATTAACAATAAATTCATTTCGTCCATGGTATAATATTTGATTTGATGCTATTTCTTTAATAATTGGTAATTTCCATGGATTAATATTATTTTCAGCATGATACCAAATAAATATAAAATCATTAGCTTCTTTACATAACCAACTTTTGAGTTTAGCTGATTTTGGTACTGTATAAAATAATATTAAAATATATATATTGTAGTTAAATTATTTTTATGATGATAAATTCAATTTACTTACTACATGAACTATATGGTATATTAATACAATTCCCATTCTTGCCATCAAATCTCCAATTATGAAAAGGACATTCTATACTATCACCAATAACAGTACCATTGATACCTTTTGCATAAAATTTATTTAATTATTATTCATTTATTTAATAAGATTAATAAATATACATTTTATTTTAAATAAATAACAAGTACACATTTTCGTTCGATTAATTTTAGTATTTTAAAATAAAAATTTCTTAAAAATATTTTAATAATAATACCTAAATTTGCTCCCAAATGTGGACAATAAGCATTCAAAGTATAAACTTCATTTTGTTCGGAACGGAAAACAACAAATTGTTCACCTAAACATGTAACGTATATTGATTTGCCAATTGGTACATTTATAGATTCAGTAATAGCGTACCATCCATTTGGATATGGCGGTGGTATAATTTCATTATCATTTGTAAATTTTCGTAATTTCCTAATATGATTAATAGTATCACGTTTCTGTTTATCATTTTTTCCCTTTATAGCAAAATTATAGGAAATTTCGGTTAAGCTCTTTTTTTTTATATGTGGATTATACAAAAAATAGAAAATTATAACAAATCAATTTTTATAATTAATATTTCTTACCCGTGTCCAATTAAGTGGTAAAAAGAAAATCCAATAAAATATATATATAATTATCATTAAAATACCACAAAGAAATATAATTGATAACATGTTTTTTTTTCTTTCTGAAAATTTTTGTGTAGAAATATCCTTTATACATACATAATAAACCAATAAAATTATACAACACAACAGATATTTTAATGACCTATATATTCACCTTGAAAATTTTGATTTGCTATTTTATCCACTTGTCCTGATTGCCTCCGGTGATGTGTTGTGGATAAGTGAAAACAAATTATTCCTAAAATGCAAACGGAAATACTATATAAAACTGTTTTTGTTTCTTTTTTTATTTTAAATGTTTTTTTTTTTTTTTTTTTTGTAGGAGAATATTTATATATAAATTGTGATAATGGATGTGTAACTGATTCGATGTTTCAGTTGAGACTGTGAAATAATTTTAAACACAACGAAGAAAAAAAGACCGCGATTTTATTTAAATGTTAATTTTATATTCAAAGATTTATTTTTTTTTTTGTCTGAAAATCGAGTTGAAAATGAAAAAAATATCGATTCGCATGTTTAGAAACAGATTTTAGTAATAGTTAAATTATTTAAAATAATTCATTTTTTTTTAATGTAATTCAAATATTTTTTTTTTTTAGATTATTTCAGTTTTTATACCATAATGAATTTATTTCAGACTTTTTTTTATTATAGGTTATTATTAATAATAAATAGGGGTACAATGGGCCTAGTTCTGGCCTGAGTGCTTGAGTCCTTCATGGACTCCCCTCTCTCAATCCATCATTAATAATACATAATATTTGTTTTGTTTAGCAACAATTAGTGTTAAAATTATAGATTTCCCAAGGTTAGGTTATGTTAATTGAAGAACCGTTCCGTGGTCGTCACGTACCACGAGAGATATTGATGGATCAATTTTGGTTCATAAGCTAAGCCCTGCCTAACCCAATCATAAATTCTGGTTACCCTTATGAAGAGAATAATTATCCACAAAGATAGTATATCGAAAGAATCGATCAATCGTACATTACGTCACGTGCAAGACGCTTGTATTTATACTCTGACTTCCCTTCAATTGTCGAAAAAATCTTGCGCCTTTTATTCTGCTATAAGTTCTAAATAATCTAGCATTTGCATTAAGCATTCATTATATATAATTCAAAAAATATAGTATATAATAAAAAAATTATTGAGGTTCTGAATAAGAAAAAATATAGAATATTTTATCATTTTATTAATCATTCAAGGAATAATATTTACTAGCTAACTGAACATATGATCAACTAGCCCTAGGTGAAGTCCGATTTTAATGCAATTACTTAGTATGAATATACAGATGGACCATGTCAGATGAAATTCAAGAAATTTAAATTGTAATTGTTTGATAAAAGTAAAAATTCGAAAAATCTCGTAATTTTTTTAAATTTATTATTTCGTATAAATGAAAATATGATGGAAATCGTAGCTTTTTTAATATCTATATAAAATGTACATTATTTATCAGACATATAATTCTTTCCGGATAATCAAAACTTATTCCCACAAATTGGTATAATGATAATTTAAAATTTTGTCTCTAACAAAATTGCCTATACAATTGATCATTATTGAATCAAAACCAGAATGATTAATACTAAACCATATATAATATATGCTATTAGTTCATGCTGAAAAAAAGTCTTTCACTTTTTTTTCAGTAAAGAAACCATTTATTATATAAAGTTAAAGAATTATTTTTTATTTACCCAAATTTGTATATATGTTAATTAATAATATTGTGTTGGGTCTTCCCTGTAATAAATAATATATATATATAAATCAATATTTTTGTATATTATTTAAGGTCTATGTTAAGGTCAATACATGTTAATTTTATTCATATTTGAGATAAATGAATAAATTATTAATAAATCGCTGCCCAATATTCCAACATATTTATGATATTCATTGAATTCAGTTGTAATTTTTTTATGTATCACATATTTTTAAAGGATGTTCTTATAACAAATTTTTTTTTCATGATGTTTTCGTTTTTTTTTTTGGTTTGAAGTAATAATTGTTGAGTGTACAAAAAATATATACAAACAAAAAAAATATATTTTCGTTTACAAGAAAAATTATTTTCAGATAGTAGAGTTTTCTCAGTTTTCCTATAATGGTTCAAAGATAATTATATTTTCGAAAGGAAATTTTAAAAATTTTATGTCCTAAATGTAATATTTTTTTAAATTGCATGATATTTGTTGCTAAATATATTACAAGTAAATAAAGAATTATTTAGAATTGTCAAAATATCAAAATGATTTTTAATTTTTCACTTTTAGTTTTAACAATTCCGTGACTATAAATTTTGTAACTGAATATATATTGTCGTTAATTATGAATCGCTGCTAATTAATTATGAACCATTACTTTTGGAAATCAATTGATAATCGACCGTTTTTTTTTATATATTTGTAGATGTTAATTATTCAATTGATAATTTTGAATTTAGAGATTTTTCTTTTTAAAATTGAACAAAAATATGTATTCATATTTGAAACTGTAGACACGTGGTTTGTTGGGTACTTTAAATTGGAATTTTTTAAATATTTTTTTTCCAAAAATTTGTATATGAAGTGAATTGTATATTTGGACTAAACTTTTCAATTTGTATTCATTTACATAGTTTCAAATTTTATAATAAGAACATAATAAATTTTATAATGTCATTTTTCTTTTCATAATAATAACAAAAATGTTAAGCAACGAACTTCTTTTAACATATCAAATGTGATAAATATTCAGTTTTTTTTTCAACTTTCGTTATTATTTCAACAAAATAAATATAGACAAAACATCATAAAAAATTAATGATTAATTTTATTACTAAATTAATATTTATTATCAAATTAAAATATATACATATATATTTTAAATAATTAATTCTAAAAAACGAATCTAATTAGTTCTTAGTTCTCATCGTAAAGTTTTATTAAGTATTGCAAAAAAAAAAAAAAAAAAAACACCTTTCACCAAAACAAAACAAAAAAAACTGTAAAAGAATTATGTATGGCGAAAATATCAAAGGATGAGTGATTCTAGCCCCCAGCCTCAATAATATATTTAGCCACAAATAATACAATTTTCATGTTTTGAATTTTGTAAATAGCATATATGTAGTTATAGAGCCTAAACATATTACCTAATTTGGACTGTCTCTGTATATATAAATTTGGACGCCATAGTCACAATAATCCGTCCATAATATAGTATGATAATATTTTTTTACCTTTCATTAATTAGCATAAAATGTAGAATATTTCTAAAATATTTAATATACAAAATTTTTTTTTAAAGATATATTTCATAAATTTTTCTGTATATGTTTACGGCGACATTTTATAATCGAAAGTCAATGACTTTATATGAAAATAAAAGAGATTAGAAATAGAAACATAAAAAAAAAAACATATGATTAATATAACGTAATTTTGTGATATAGAAAAAATTAATTAGATATACAAAATTTATGATAAAAAATTTTTGGTAGACTAATAAACTAAAAAAGATCGTTAAACTTTGTACGGCGGCCTACATTTTTAAAATTTTTATATTTAGCACATTTCCTAAAAAACTTTAAATTCTTTCTTTTAAACACTTTCAATCCCATATTTTAAAGCATGAATTTTTAAATTTATATTTTTTTTCTGCGGATATTGATTAGTTGTCATTTAATCTTTTTTTTTTTTTTTGGTATTTAAGTTTTTATTGTTCCTCTAGGATTCTTTTAGCTAAAATATGTTCCCCCTGGTTCTTGATATATTTGTATTTAATTCAATTTATAATATAAATTTAAATCATGATTTATGTACTTTTTTATTAATTAGCAAAATTTTATGAAATTAGTAATAAAGTTGTAAAATAAAATAGTAAATAATTAAGATTTCACAATAGTTTAAAAAAAGATTTAAATATGATTTATGTTTTAATTATAAAATATAAAATAAAATCTGATAAAAATCACTTTCATAAAATTATATAAAATTTCAAACAAATAAATATGTTTCAATGATATACCAAATTAAATTAAAATTCTATAATTCAACATAATAAACTTTAATTTAATCTGGTAACTATGGATAACATTTCTTTATATTATACCGTCACCAAAATTGTATTCCCATAAGATATTTTTAAAGAAATAATTCGAATTTAATCTCATTTTGTTGGGAAAATTCCCTAGTTTATTTATTTAATATTATGCATATCACATAGACAAAATGTAAAAGAAAAGTGCTCCATTTTACTGATGATATTAATACTACAATGAATTTTGATTCAGATAGACTGATCTGAATAGTTAGTTGCCTTAGTACTAAAATGTTCTGGAGCATTCCGGACGCTAAGAGAACAAGAATTATTATATCAATAAATAAGGCAACAGCCAGACTGTATTCCGGTTTAGTTACGGGTCATATACTCCTACTGAAACATGCTGCACAGTTAGGACTGACTACGGCCTCAACATACATAGGTTGTGAAGAGGAAGAGGAATCCCTGGAGCATCTTCTATATCATTGCCGTGCAGTGCAACAACGTAAATTAAGGCACTTGACTTAGATCGTTATTTTCTAAACAACCTGTTAGAGGCGGGTAAAAAGAAACCTGTCGACATGATTAGGTTCATTAAGGAGTTGGGATGGGTTGATGCACTATAGGAAAAATTCAGCCATCAACTGTGGTTTACAACGTGCCAAAAATTGTGCCAAAATTGTGGCTTCAGTGCGTGAGGTTTCTAGATCCTCCGCATTACAAACCAATCAACCAACCAACCAACTAATACTACAATGGAGAAGTTACTCAATTTGGCTGATGAAATTAAAATTCGAATACTTGATATATGATGTTATTAATAAATATGGTAGAAATTGCATGCGAGATTCACTATACAAAAAATCACATGCTTAAAATCGTATGGAAAAACTGCCCTTAAATAAATAACTAAAATACATTGCAAACAATTTCTCGAGGAATATATAGAAATCGCATGCGATCTGGGTTTGATTTTTAAAAATAGGAAATATAAAATTGACCCTTACCAGAATTCCCACATAAATCTTTATATATATATATATATATACATTATTATTTAAAAGAAATATTTCTTTGGAGATAAAAATCAATAAAATTCTTCTGGGTTGAACTTATTACATCATAATATATAATGAAAATGAGTAGAAATATTTTTTACTACATTATTTACTATACAAAGTTTTATAATAAAAAATAATGTGATTATATTATAAATAAATTTTCTTTTTAAAAAAAAAATCAAGAAACGAAAAGAAAAAAAAAATTATTAAAAGATTTTTTTTTTTATCATGAACATGTATGTTAAATTTTTGTGATCATGATCTTCTCACATCGGTGATCATAATTATTAAGCACGGCCAGTTTCGTTTATATTATATACATATATATATATATAGTTTCTTATTTTTTTATTTTTTTTTAGTAATTCTGTTTTTATTTTTGTTTACACCTGGCACCCCAGAAACAGGAATCTCACTTTCTTTGGAGTAAAATCGAAAAATGTACACCAAAACCAAACCTTTAAAAAGCAATATATAAAAAAATTATATTTTGTTTTAATGCATTTTTGTATATAATATTTTTAAAGTATAGTAAATATATCCGCATATAAAATGTATCAATAAATACTATATACATAAATATATATGTATTATTTTTATGCTCGCGAATATTACATAAAAAAAAAAAGAAGATAAATTAAAATTTGTATGTAGGTAGATTGGTTAGGTTAGATACAACGTACGAGTGGGTTTCACTGTTTTTATATGGTGCACTTTCAAGTTCAACAGGTTGATTGAACGTGTAAAAGAAAGAAGAAATTCAAATATGTTAATTTTCTTATGTATTATACATATTTTAATTTTGTAGTTTTTTACATAATATTTTTCTCTCTCTTTTAATTTTCTTTATTAATTTAATTGGCTACACGTTATTTGTACTTATTCTTAACATAATTTATGTATGTATGTATATATTAGTAATATAGTTTTATGTCATTAATTATGTTTTTATTTGGTTAAATATATTAAAAAAAAAAAACTTAATATTGTTGTTCTTGTATGAGAAAAATGTATATATATGTTAAAAAACCAGTTAGATAAATTAAATTTGCTTTAGTTTATATAGAAATCCGAGTTACATGAAAGAATTTTAAATAGAAAGGTTCTAATAAAATAAAAAAATATTATAAACATTTGAAACTGGTTAAATAGGTAAAAGTATTTCCGGGTGGTAATTTTTTATTGATTGTACAAGATTTAAGGATTTATTTCTATATTTGTATAATTTTGTTTTCAATTTGAACACACCATGAAACGAAGAAATGATAAATTTAAAAAGGTATAAGTATTTTGGGAGCATATGACTTCCTTGTATTCTCCTTGATCGGTTTTTTTATATTGTAGTATAATTGTTTATTTCGACTTGTTTCCAACTCCCATAACCAGAGAAATAGATTGTCCTTGTTCATTTCTCCAGGATTGTACCCTTAGATTCAGCTTTAACAAATCGATGAATCTCAGAATTTCCTAAATTTCTCTAATTAATCTTTACCTACAATTTGGAAGATCTGAGTTCTACCAAAGTTTAACTTTTATATCTACATTTTTAAATAATTTCCAGAAAATCGAATTTATTCGAAATAAAGCCCTCTGGATCAATTAATAGGAATTCTAGCTGCGAAAAGATGTCTTTTGGTTCTTGTGTGAGCTATGTCTACAAAGCGTCATCACGTTTCCTCCCAGAAGGCAAACCTGTCATAAATGTAAGAGTCCAGGGTATATGTGAAAAAGGTGTTCCGAAGCAACATTAAAATTAAAAATAATTCCGATTCGAAAAATGGGTGAAAGGGAAATTATTGTAGATACGACTTAACTACAGGACGCAGTTTATCATTCGAATACATGATTTATAATGTTTAATACTCTTCTCAGTTTTTTTTCTGCAACAGCTTTCACATAAAATATATTCTTGTTGGCTTTTTGATCGCTTGAAAATAAGATAACATAAAACTGCATTTAACTGAATTCAATTACGTATTAAAACTAGATTTTTTATTTCGTTTATTTTTATAAAAACAATGATTAAATAATTGATGCAAATTGATGTAATTCTACTAACCATCATCGTAGAGGTACACAGAGCTAGTATATTACAAAATTAATTTAAAAAACTGCATTTAATGAATCAAATTCGAATTATTTACATTCTCTATACACAACTGAATTGGTTCACTCCAGAAACGAAGCTGGAACATAAAATTCTATTTAGGAACCGGAAGGTTCTAATTTATCAATTTTTTTTAAGATGAACTTTCAATCAATATAAAAATGTTTGATTTTGAATAATACTTAAACGAAATGTTTTTTTTTTGTTATTTTTGTTATTTTATATTCATTCATTTTAAAGTTTAATTCTTTAAAAATAATTTATATATAAAAAAAATAATTATTTGCATATTATTGCTTGAAATCAGCAAGTGAATGAAAACAAAATCATCATCGCATATACATATATACATAATTATATGTAAATAAAATTTAACAAAAACTACCGGAAATGTTCTTAAAAACATTTTAGTTATAGACAAAATTTTAATAACAATTTTTTTTTTTTTTTTATTTGAATTTTTAAACATGAAATAAAATTGTGATAAATTATTTTTAAGATATTTATATACATAAAATTTTAAAATATTTATATATTAAATTTTGGTTAGGTTAATTGCGTAGAGATTTTTAAATTGGATCATATTTTATGCGTATAACCTTCAATAAATTAAAATTATAAAATTAATTTTTTAAATGACTATCAGTGGCGAAACTACATACCTAAAATACTTGTTGTAACGTACCTAAAACCCAGGGCATTTTTGTACTGGACATAAAAAATTATTTATTATTTATTTTCTTTGCATTGGGCGGTACAGTTTAAATCGACCCTTGGGCTTATCAAAAAGGTTTCGTAACATTTTATTGCAATTTGGATCTCATTAATTTTTTTTTTTTGGAACCATAAGTTTTCTTTATTGCAACGAAACATTTAATTGCAACAAAACAACCTAATATGGCTTTCAATAGTGATACATTTGTTGTCATCAGCAAATGCTGTTTTAATCGTTAGTATTTTACCCATCAGTCTTTAAATCATATTGGTGGTATTCGTATAAAGCTAAGTCAACATGAATGACATCAATGTCTCGGTTTCGAGTGAACCATGAACCTAATAAATAATTACTGGAGAACGAGTACACTACCCCTATCCATACCACCGTCACTTTTCATATCTACTATAGATGAGTCGAAATTTCTTAGTGGATTACGAATGGGATATTAAATATCCTACATAAATTAGCAGTTTTGTTTTTTTATTAATTGACAATGCTAATTTGAAATAAAATGTTGAATGAATATTATTTTAATAGTATGTAAAATAAAATAAAAGTGAAATTGTTCTGATGATAAAACGATCTCTACATTTGATGATAAACTGAATATAAATTGAAATAAAAAATTATTTGTATCGTATCTAAATGAATATATAATGAAATGAATAATATTAATTTTCAAAAAAATAAAAAAAAAATATTTGAAAATTTATAAATCTTTAAATAAAAACCATTGATATAATCAATTATTTGTATATAAATATATTTGTTGCTGAAACATTATAAATTTCAAGGTTAAATTTCAACTTATAATATGATCATATGATTCATAACAAAAATCCAGCCTATTTGAATAGATAGCCAACTTCCTCAGCAATAATATACGATGTAAAGCTAAAAAGTTTAATATATTAAATATTAAACAAATTTCGATATTTATATGTTTTAAGAATCGAAGAGATTTTCTCATCTTTAAATATGGTTTGTAATTAGTAATTGAGTTTATAATCCACAATTAATCCAAAACCGAAAATTTCTTTTCGGTTAAATAAGAACTTCTGAGCCAATTCTCTGTATGGATTAGTGAAACATAGATTATATAATTAGTAAGGGTATTTCTTTAAGCTCACTCTTAACGTAGTTTCTCTAAATGATTATCAGCATGATCACTATCCGCAATGGATTAAGCTAAGTACGTCTTGAAACATAAACCCAACTGCTTAATACAAGCACTGAATATTGTAAGAACCACAATGAAATTGCTAATATAATATGTAGTAGCAAGGCACTAAATAGATGCCCATCCAAAAAAGTTAATAAAAATTATTCATTTAATTAACAATTTACGCGTAATATGTTAAGAATTAAGGATCAAAAAAATATGTATTAATTACAAACAGCGTGAATCAACAGATTACCATGATTATGCATCTCATCAGTTCTGAAAAGAATGATACTACTTCTTTTAGCCGTCATCTATTGAATGATTAAATTAAGATCAACAATTAGAGCCATGCATCAACATATTACCACCTGCTTCCGGTTTCACAGTTCTGAAAAGAACGTTACTACTTACTTCAACGTCATCCTAACCTATTCGAACACTAGAGTTAATAAATGTATATTTATATAAAATATACGTAAATGCTGTCAGATAATTAATTTCGTTACGATAATAATTATTACAAAGTCAAGTAAAAAATATTATTATTATTGAAAAAGTTGTTTTATGAATAATTTAAGGATGCAGGAAATGTGATTAGAAAATCTTATAAATTTATACATTTTTGAATATTTTATTGTATTAAATAATATTATAAATTTTTGTAGTTTAGTTTGTAATAATATATATAGTAATACCAACAGATAATTTTAATGTAATCATCTGGATGTACTTGCAAAACTAGATTTAAGTCTCTCAGAAACTAGAGTACAGTACAGAGACCATCGCTGTAGATAGATAACAAAAATTTGACCAGGGCCCGATTTAAGGAGAAGTTTTCTCGAATTAATGAGTGGCGTGCCCCAATCAAACTGTCCAGGATTTTTAGGTCTAACTTATGGCGTTAAGTGTTAAGAAAATGTTTTGTTCTGTTAGTATATAAACTCTTTAGCAATTGTAAACTGTATGAAAAGATGAGAAAGCCTAAAATGTTTCGCTGAACCTGAAGTATAAAATCTGATACTGTATGTGAAGTTTATACTACATTTAGTGTTCATATTTTTGACGCTAGATTGAATTTATAAAATCAGAAAATAGTTCCAAATTAATTTAGATAAATTTTTTATAGATAACTTCATTATAGGTGTTAGTATGGTACAAATTAACTTAGTACTTATGCCCCATAGTTATATAAGTACGGCTGAGTTTGTATTAAATCAATTTAAATATGTCTATTTCTATACTTTGTAACAAGATTTATTAAATATATCAGAACTTCACAAGAAAACAAAAATTTCTAATAAATGTTTTTGGAAAAAATGGTTTTAAGTGCATTGAAAAAAAAAAAATCATATTTATTATGTAAATTTTACGATAGCATTATCAGGTTTTGTAAAAATTGGAAAAATATATTCATAAAAACAAGTTAATTTAAGAAACAGTTTTTTTTTTTTTATGTAAATATTGATTTGAAAAAAGGGAAACCATTGCTCTTCACTTTTCAAAACATTGTATTAATAAATAAAATTGAAAAATAAAACCGGTCTTTATACTTTTCCTTTTACCGCAGAAAATATTGAGAAAAAAGAAACATAAAAAAAAAAATTATTTCAAATATTCATCAAATGAAAAGAATTTCCCATCATGAAGATGAGTTTTTTTTAAGTAGAAGTGATACTTTTTTTTTTCAAATATGATGCATTTAAGATACGAATTATATCAGTAATTTCATATTATTTTGGTTGCTGGTTTTTGTAAGACCATATTTACATATAAACAGGATGTCCCACGGTCGATTGGTTCTTGGTTATAACCTTATAATCATTCCAACTATTAGTAAATTCTTTAATCTTTTTCATTTAAAATTGTAGAATCCGATGAAAATAAAAGTAATGTGCAATAAATACATAATCTAATTAGAAAGGATGTGATACTGGAATATGTTGAAGATTATATGTACTTCGGACGTTTCACAATAAAATAGACTACGAACGTACGAACACAAAATTGATAGAATGTTAAGCTGAAAATCAATTTTGGGATCTTAAACACAATCTTCTATTCACAGATTAGTAGGTAATCATTTTTTGGAAACATTTACTTGACATGTCAATTTTACCAATGCCATGACAGCAAAATAAACAAAAAATATGAGTTAGTCAGAAGATTATCAGACAGATCACAAATTTTAAAGATGTGTATAATAGAAAAATTAAATGGTCTGAAGATGATAACATAGATAACTATATAAATACCCAGAGAAGGTATATGAAATATTGGTAGGCAATTGGAAAATATTAAGAGATTGAACTAAGGACTAGAAAGCACTAGCAGCACATCGAATAAAAACATTGGGGATACCTTGTATTGCATAATATACAAAAAAATTCTTAAATTTATTCTTATAAATTCATTTTACCGAAAAATACAAATTATTTTTGAGAATTTTCCAACTGCTATTTATCCATAATATAATTATTTAGTAATATATAAACATATAAAATATTCCAGATTTTAATTAAAGTTTATGCTGGACAACCGGTTACCAAAACATATGCCTTAATTAATAGATGGTTTATAGTACAGCAGACAATAAAAAAAATTTTAACAAGTTTTTCTTTCTTTTATTTTGTCATTATTTTTGAGGATAATTTTCTACCTAAAATTACATTTTTTTTTTTATGTTACGAAAAAAAACACCCTTAATTATACAACGACATAATTTTTAATGATGGTAAGCTCTGTATAATTTTTGAACTATGGTAAAATAAAAAGAATGAAAAAAAGAATCTCAAAATAAAAACCAAAAATCCAGTTTTTTTTCCATCAGCCTAACAATCTTTTGAAATGAAAACATGGACTTAGAAGTAGCTACTTTTTAAATGTTGTGCGTAACAAAAAAAAAATAAAAAACTTAATTTAAATTCTCTCTCTGGTTATCCCCATAAAGGGAAAAGGGAGAAAAATTGAAATATTTAATATGCGGTTTTATAAAAAATTTTAATTTGAATTTTTGTAAAATAAAAATAAAAAATTCTTTATTAAAAATCTTAACATCGTAAATGTATTTCTACATACGATGTAATATGTCAGCTTTTTTCTTTATTATTAGAGACTCTATAATTCTTAACACGTCAAGTGGAGTCCTTGCAGCATATTGTGTGTAATACTGTCTGGCACTCATGGAAATGAGGTTGTGCAACGTAGGTAATTACTTATTCGATAATTACTCAGATCGAAAGTAATCTTGCAGATACATATAGATTCAATGAATTTCCATTCCATGTACTTTAATTTCGGAGCAAATACTAGAACTGTTACAGTTCTGCTGATGTGAGATATAAACTAGAACTGTTAAAATTTCCTGAGCTGTAACAACAGTTCTGCTGTGAGATATAAAATATTTAAAAAGTTGGAACGTCATTTTTTGACTCCTTCATGGCGGATAGGTTAAGTAAGACCACCATCCAGACTGTGTTCTATGATAGAATAAGCCATTATGCGGAGAGTACAACTTTCACTTTAGGTCTAGGTTCATATAGGTTTTTATTACCACTCCTTCCTTCAAACAAATTCTGACAGTCTATTTTCTACGACAATATGGTGAGTTTTTATGGACAAAATAGGTCAATTTTAAAAAAATTTAATTTATTTAGGAGTTGTAATGCAGATCCGGATAAACAAAAAAATAACACCCGTAAATAAGGAATGTAATTAGCGACTTTGTGGTCTATATCTATAAGTAATATAAGAATTTCAATTTGTCCAGTCATAATTGAAAAGCCAATTAATTAATAATAATTCGTAACTCATTCATATTAAGTTAATATTTAGTGAAATATGATATTAAGATATTTTATTAATAAAAATGTGATAGGATAATGTAGCGCGTGCGATAATAATAAAACAGTAAAATATCGAAATTATTTATATAAAAAAAAAATTGCATATTTTGCTTTTTAGAATATTAATAAAAAATATATAATTAATTATAATTATTTTTATTACTTTTATAAAATTTTATTAGCACGTGATTAATATTTATTTAAATATTATGTCTTCATTTTGCTTTAATATTTCTGAAATTGAGCAACATTGTAAATAATTAAAGAGAATATCTAATAAATTTACATAAATAGTAAACCAATTAAATTTTGTATACAAATATTCCGTCGGATTTACTGAAAGAAGAACTGAAGAACTATTGAATGCAATCTTAGTATTATTGCTTTGTAACGTCCAATTCCAATCCTAGCACAAAAAGTCCTGTTCTTGATATCTCTTTAACTAAGTTCATAAAGATAATCAGATTTCATTTCATTGCCTATATCAAGAAAGCCTCTTGAAAATTAATAAACCTCTTACTCAGAAAATTAATAAACCTCTTACTATTTATCTAGTAGATGGTTTAAGTTAAAACGTACCAGAATTTAGCATATATATATAAACTATATTAACTCTAGATATTTTACATTAAGGTTAAATTATAAAATGTTTTTAACAATATTACATTGATTAATTGAAGAATTATAAACTCAACATTTTTTTATAAAGTTATAAATTATAATGAAATAATACTGTAATTAAGCATCGTTAAATTCGTTCTAATTCAAGATCAAGTATATTGTCTGAGATGCAAACATCGATTGAAGAATGTGTATAGCTAATCCATTACAACATAATAATAATATTTTCTTAAATTTATATATTACTTAAGAAATCTTATACAAAGGAAATGAAAAAAAAAACCAACAATTAAATGAGATTTAATTTAGCGAATCGTTTTCGCACTCTCTTAAAAAAAACTTTTTGAGAGTGGTTCATAAACATATAAATGATTGATGTACGTACATACGCAGTTTGAACCTCTAAATTTTTTTAAAAAAATACACTACTCGTGCCGGTTGTCACTATATTGGTTGTAATTGTACTGTCCATTGCAACATACGATTAAAAAATATACAGGATAATAAGCTATTGCTACAGGATCAGAAATTATGTACCCCCAATCTTATCTCAAAACCTAACCTAACCTAAGCTAAACTAAGCTAAAAGATCAAGATGAAATAAAAAATATGTAAACATTTTTTATGTTACCCTAATTTTCAAAATTTAAAGAAAAAATATTATTTCTAATTTCTAAAATTAAACTGAAATCTGAAACAATTAAAATTCTTAACAGTTTTTTATTTTTCAACCTCTTCAAAAGGATTCTAACTAAATAAAATTGATATGGACTCAAGGAAAAACCAACAATTTTTTTTTTTTTTAAATTTTTGTTATTGCATTTCATAAATCCTATAAAATGAAATGTTAAAGATATTCTCATCAAATAATTACATAATTATTATTACTTAATACATAAAATATGTATTTGAAATATTTGAAAATATTTTATGATAACATTAACATTATATTGGTGAACCAGCAGTGTCGCATTTATGTTTTTGGCGCCTCTAGGCAATGTATACTGAAGCGTCCTATAATTCTTAAGAAAATTTATGTTTCCAATCAATGATTTGATCGACAAATCAATTTATATTGATTGAAATTTTAAATTAGTTGCATTAAACCGCAACCGATCCAAAGTGGATTTCTAAAATTTCATCATACAAGCCCATTCGAGACGATTCATTCGAATTATAATATTTTGAGGTTGGTTTATAACTTGAGATGATATCATCTTCAGAAAGTTGTTGTAAAACATCCTAACGGCAAGACCATCTAGTATTTTTTTTAATGTACCGTCAATAGATTTTCCCTTAGAACACTTTTTTTAATCAAAAATTCATAAAAGTGAATTACTTTTTTAATATTTATTTTTGATTACATAATTTAATTATAGATTTCTTAAATATATTTAATTTTGATTTAATCGTCCTATTTCAAGCGCCCTATTTTGAATTGCATACATTTGCCTATTAGTAAATGCGCCCATGTGAACGAGCATAATGTAATGCGACTTCTTGGTCTATTATATATTCTTTAATATTATACATTTTTTTTAAATAAATATATGTAATCATTATTTGATGATTACTTCGCAACAACAAAATTTTGTTTGTTCCAAAAAAAAAAAATGTTATATATTAACCAAAAATATAAAAAAACCATCAAAACCTGAATCTCGTACAAATTATTTCAATTTACAAAACTTCTTTTTTTTTTATTTCTTTTTTTTTATTTATATTGTAATTTACATAATTTACTATATTGATTAATAAAATATCTTTTATGAAATGGCGCGATATTCTTAAAGATTACAAAATATTTCTGTTATTATTAATGTACATATGTATAAAAATTATTTCAAAATCGTCCTAATTCATGGTCAAGTCTATTGTCTGGGACGGTCATTGTAAAAAACAAAATTATAAATGTCAATATCATATCGATTAATATTTAATAAATAATTTAACACTACATAAATGCTTTATGCACTTCTGTATAAGTTACCCAATAACAAAACATAAAAATTTATGCTTTTGATTGCAAATTTAACTTTTTTTTTTTTTTTTATAAAAAAAAAACGAAAATAAAAGAAAGCATAAAATGTAAAACAATTTTATTAACTGCGTATAATATTTATCGCTATATTCATAATTATTCTTTTCAATATCATAAAAGTATTTTCATATAAAATTAATTCTTCCCAATTTAAATACTAAAAATGCATTTAAAAATTTTCTGTTAACCCAGTTAATTTTCTATCAATAATTTAATATATATTAATTTTTATATTATTTCTATTAAAATTAATTAAATTAATAAATTAAAATAAAAAGTGAAAATATTATGCATTAAAAAAAAAAAACAAAAAAATCATTTAGATATTTAATTACATTGCATTTTAAATCACAATAAATCAGCATAAAATTTCGCATATTGTATTAGAATTTTAATTATCAGAAAAATATATAAGTATATACAAAATTTTATTTATTATAAAATTAATTTTCCTGTACATAAATAATTATGTATTTATGTATATAAATTAAAATTATTTATATATAAACATACCTGGGAAATATCTTAGAGCTACTCTCACTATTTTAAATTGTTACCCTTATAATAAGAGCTAATAAGTTTATTTTAATATGTATATTTATAATCAACAGGTATGACTTGCATCAAATCAAAGACTAAATTCATAAATAAAGGAGAATTTTAAAGAAACCTCAATTTTATTTACTCCAGGAATTTAAAAATAAATAAAAAAAAAAAAAAAAAAACAGATTATTTATGTATTATATCTGCAACGTGATACTAGTTTTTGTATATATATATACACAACATAAAGATACATATTTATATATATAGATATATTTTTATATGGCGGAAATGTTGTTAACTCCTGGAGTATTCTTTTTTTTTGTACCCAGATTATATCTTTTATATGGATGTTTATTGGTTAATAACAAACACAAAAAATTTATATATATTTATTACATATTATTTATTATATCTTTCTATCAAATTCTTTTGATTCTTTTCCTTATTGTTTGTTTATGTATTTAGGTTAAAGTTTTTTTTTCTGTTTTTATTTTTTTAGAATTTTTTTGAATTAAAAAATGCATTTTATATGCACATATAACATTGAATTGAACACATAGTTTTAAAATTTACATCCTAAAAAAATTGTAAAAAAAAAACGAAAAAAGAAAAGTAAATACAATTTTTTGAAATTTAGATAAATTACGATAACACATTTTTTATCAATAATTTTTTTTTTTTAATAAATAAAAATTGCAGTTTTGCCAAAAAATTCTTTGTCAATATTTATTTATTATCCTTTTTAATTTATCTATAACTATATAAATATTAGTTTTAGACTGCGTGAAATTAAAATATTTAAATGTAAATATTGAGAATAAATTAATTCTATCAAATTTTATATATATTTTTTTTTACAAAATGTCAATAATCTACAAATATTATATACTATAAATATTACAATAATTCAAGAAAATAGAAAGATTCGAGCAAATAATAATAATATTATATGTAATTATAAATATTCGCAAACATCCTTTTTAGATTACATAATAATGTTAACACATTTATCATTAATGATGAAAAATATATTTAAAGATAAAAACATTATTAAAAAAATTTCATATCAAAAATTCTCATGAAATATGAATTTGTACAAACAAAATTTAATGTGGTAAACGTTCTAAGTCCTCTGTAATAAGATACTTTCTATGCCATTTTCTAAGTGTTTGTACTAAGGTTTTCTGTCATTCTATGATTAAATATATATATATAATCGTACATTTTGTAACAATAATTTATGATTATGTATTTTAAAAGATTTATCTATATAATTTACATTTTGTGACTTGTTCCAATTATCACTTCAAGTAAATTCATTTTGTTGGTTATTATTTAAATTCAAATATGTCCCATAAACAACTGCAAGTTAATCAAAACATGTCTAAAGGCATACATGATACATTTACATTCAGTATATCAAGAATGGTGAAAAATTGATTTGTAATATGATAAACTATATAATAAAAACTAAGAAATAATGCCGAGAATAAATTTATAAAAATCATACTTACCTAATATGCAATAAATTAAACTGATATAACAATAATAAAATTCAATTTAAAGGATATTCGAATGAAAAACAAAAGATTCTGAAAATATAATAAAAAATAAAAATTAATATATTTAAAAAAGAACCAATTGATTATATAAGAAAATAACAAATAATAATAAAAAAAAAAAAACGTTTAAAATATATTCCCATTCCCATCGAAGATCGAAGAATCTATAGAAGAATCTAAAATAAATTAACATATTGTAGGTTTAAAATTTATATGTTATATCATTAAATGCATCGGTTATACAACATTTTATTATATATTTATACATCTACTATTACGTATAACTATAGATATATAGATAGCTCTAATATAGTTTTTCATCTCAGTTTCTTTCCTATTTATCAGATATTACTTGTTTTCAATTTTATTCTGAACTGGAAAAAGTTATTTTCTTGAATATAATCTTAGAAAATTATAACACGAATATATATATAAGAATGAATAATATCTTTATATGTATTTCAATTGAATATCGAATTAAATGATGACAAGATTTTAAAATAAATCTAATGAAAATTGTGAAAAAATCATTGTAGGTAGACAAGATATCTTTTAGGTTCCATATTTTGTTTGAATTTTGCCTTAAAGCCAACCTAATACAATTCAAATATAAACTCATATGCTATATATATCCATTTACTTACTCAAGTGATGACGAACTTGTTCTGTAACCCTTGGATAATTTAGTGTTCCCTTTCACGATTTTATGTATCCATGGATCAAATGTTCATAAAGTATACTGCATTTTCATGAAATTGCACTTTACATATATGAGTTAAATATCAACTTATTTAAATTTTCCATATATAATTGAAACAAAAATTAAATATTTTATGTAATATTTTTAATTTCACAGATTTTATTTATATGATTTCAGGATACAAAACCATTTTTTTTTAAGAATCGAGTAAAACTTACATGAAATCACTTCATATAAATTTGAATTATGTAGGTTTGTGAATGATTTTTATTAAATCTATTTAAATAGGATAGATATAATTTAGCGAAGAAATGAGTGATGCTGTGTATGCTGTCTATGTATAAGAGAAATATTTTAAACTTGTAATAAAATAAAGAAAATTACAGATTTGCCATTAAAATAAATATATTTTTAACATTCTTTTCTTTTTTTTACTACTCTCTAGCTAGTCTAAACGACTTCAAAAACTTTAGAGAACTCTACATTACTATCAATTATTCGAAGTCGTGGCTGTTGTAACTGCATCGGTTACAACGTACGATTAAAAGATATACAGGATAATAAGCTATTGATACAGGATCAGAAATTATGTACCCCCCAATCTTATCTCAAAACCTAACCTAACCTAAGCTAAACTAAGCTAAAAGATCAAGATGAAATAAAAAATATGTAAACATTTTTTGTGTTACCCTAATTTTCAAAATTTAAATAAAAAATAATATTTTTAATTTCTAAAATTAAACTAAAATCTGAAACAATTAAAATTAAACTAAAATCTGAAACAGTTTTTCATTTTTCAACTTGTTCAAAACAATTCTAACTAAATAAAATAAAATTGATATGAACTCAAGGAAAAACCAACAATTTTTTTTTTTAAATTTTTGTTATAATTGCATTTCATAAATCCTTTAAAATGAAATGTTAAAGATATTCTCATCAAAATAATTACATAATTATTATTACTTAATATTTGAAATATTTGAACAAAAAAAAAAAAAAAAATATATATATAAAATTTTGATTTTTCACTAAAATTATAAGCTCTTCCTGTTGATTTAATTTGAGAACCTAAAATAATAATATTTTTTTTTTTTTTGGACAGGGCATAAATAAAGATTTTAAGGTTTTATATTTATGTACTACCTATCTAATAAGCTTGAATAAATATATATGCAACATATACATAAATGTATCTATACATAAAATACATAAAAATGTGTATCGATACAAAAATTGAAAAAAAAAAAAAATCAAGTAAGCAATATTACTTTTTAAGTGTGTATATATGTAATACCAAAAGAAATTTTTTAAGAATTTTTATATATACATTTTATATCTATATATATATATATATTTATTAAAATAAAAGAGACACAAAAACGTATGACCGCGAGCCAATATATTTTTTTATTAGAACCCGACGATAAAGTATTTTTTTTTTTTAATTTTTTTTTTAAATAAATTCAATTTCTGATGTTCTTCTTTTTTTTTTTTTTTTTGTTGTTGTGAGGCTTTCTTTGAGGTATAAAAGCAATCGCTTCTAGTCTTGGCTTCTCAGTTGAGATTTTTGGGTAACCATCTTAAGAACGCACCCATTCTTAGTGCTCCGAATTAAACAACTCCAAAAAATTCATAATTATAATTCATCACCATTTTTTAAATTATTATTATATTTTTTAAATTATTAAATATACAATAATAAAATCACACTTTAATCTAGAATTTAAATTTAAATTTAAATTTTTTTTTTTTTTTTTGCAAATATTTGTAGAAAAATAAAACATAAAAAATTATGGAATTTTCATTAAGTGGAATATTATTTATAATAATATCAATTTTGTCAATTTATTTTTATTTAAAAGTGATTTATTCTAGTATACGAAAAGCAAAAATTATTATAAAAATAAATAATAATAATAATAATAATAGTAGTGATATTGTTGTAACTGAATTAAAACAAGCACCCGGTCCATTACCATTACCAATACTAGGTAATTTAAATATATTGGGGCAATATGATGTGCCATTCGAAGGATTTACTGAATTGGCTAAAAAATATGGTGATATTTATACATTAACATTAGGTACAACACGTTGTTTAATTGTTAATAGTTTGGATTCAATTCGTGATGTATTAAATCAAAATGGTAAATTCTTTGGTGGTCGACCAGATTTTATACGATACCATAAATTATTTGGTGGTGATAGAAGTAATTGTAAGTAATATATAAATTATTCAATTTAATTATATTTTATTTTTGTTGAAATTATAATTTTAATGAATTTTAATAGATTCATAAAAATATTTGAAAAAAATATTTAAATAAATATATCATTTATAATAATTTTAATAAATATAAATTTGAAATATAATTTTTTTATTTTTATTAATTACAGCTTTAGCATTATGTGATTGGACACAATTACAACAAAAACGTCGTAATTTGGCTCGTAAACATTGTTCACCACGCGATTCATCATCATATTTTACAAAAATGAGTGATGTTGGATGTTTTGAAATGAAAGAATTTATGCAAAACCTTTCAAATAATATGGAACATGGTAAAGAATTTCATTTAAAACCATTAATTATGCAAACGTGTGCAAATATGTTCACACAGTATATGTGTTCAGTACGTTTCGATTATGAGGATACAGAATTTAAAACAATTTGTCGATTTTTTGATGAAATCTTTTGGGAAATCAATCAAGGATATGCTGTTGATTTTCTGCCATGGCTTTTGCCATTCTATAATGGTCATATGAAAAAAATCGTAAATTGGTCAACAACAATTCGTAAATTTATTTTAGAGAGAATTATTAATGAACGTGAAAAACGTATGGATATTGATGAGCCCGAAAGAGATTTCACAGATGCATTATTAAAAAGTTTAGCTGAAGATGATGATGTTTCTAGAAATACAATTATATTTATGTTGGAAGATTTTATTGGTGGACATTCGGCAATTGGTAATTTAGTTATGATGTCATTAGCTAATATCGTAAGGAATCCAGAAATTGGTCGTAAAATTCAAAAAGAAATTGATGAAATTACGGAAGGCAAAAGGGATGTTAATTTAATGGATGCTGAACTAATGCCATATACGGTAGCTACAATTTTTGAAGTTTTACGAGATTCGTCATCACCAATTGTACCACATGTCGCTACTGAAGATGTTTCAGTTGGTGAATTTGGTGTAACTAAAGGAACGGTAGTCTTCATTAATAATTATGAATTGAATAAAAGTAAAAAATATTGGGATCAACCGGAAATTTTTGATCCAGAACGATTCATTGAAACAATTTCAGTTACACAGCCAAATAGAAAAAACTCAGACTCATCATCAGATTCTGGAGTTGAATTTGAAACCAATGAATCTCAGCCCGATTATAGTAAAAAACATCAGTTAAAGAAAATTGTTGAAATTCGACGACTTAAAAAGAATATTCCACATTTTTTGCCATTTAGCATTGGTAAACGTACATGCATTGGACAAAATTTAGTTAAAGGTTTTGGTTTTATAATGCTGGCAAATATAATGCAAACATATAATATCAGTTGCAATGATTTAAATACAATTAAAACATATCCAGCTTGTGTAGCTCTTCCGCCTGATACATTTGCATTAAAGCTGACTCCGCGATTTATTTGAATTATATATATAGCAATAATATATATAATATAAATATATATTTAAAAAAATTCATTTAAGCAAATTTATTTTACAAGAAAATTTTATATTATATATTATATAGTTTTATACCGAATTGAATATATATATAATTGCATACGTAATTACATACGATAATAATTATTGTTCTTATCCTGAATTTATATGTGGCATTTTTTTTGGAATAAAAAATATACAAAATTCTTTAGTGTATAATAAATATTATTTTCAATATTGATTATTTGCGCCGGTAAAAAAATATAATTTTGTTATTGGATCAAGCCAAATCAATTCAGGAACAACAATTATATATATATAGAAACTCGAAAATTACATTACAAAGTTTTTAAATTAATAGTAGATTTTAAGAATATTTACATTACATTATTCATTAGTGAATTTTGTAAACAGTATAGTTTTAGATTTGTGATTTTTATTAATATTTTTTTTTTTAGATAAAAAATATATTCAAATTAACGCGGTATATATTGCAAATATATGAGCAAAATTAAATATGTATAAAAAAAAAAACTTAAAAATTATAAACATTGTAACCGAGTTTGTCTATTAAAATGTTATATCTTTTATTGACAATTTATTGTATAAGACTGAATATAATAATATTAATAATAATTATATATATATATATATATATAGTATATATATTTTGAAAATATTTGTTTTACTTATTTATATCTACTGAAAAAGAATTGGGTTTTTTTTTTATATTATTTAAATCTGGAATCTGGTTCATAATTTGTGTATGATTACATCATATAATTCGTTCTTCACATATGATAGATAGTAGTAACCTGTTCTCAATAAAAGATTATATACAATTTAAAAACCATATTTTAAGAAAAAGTTCAAAAATCCTTTACCATATTTACACTAACTCGACTGTTACCAATCCATTAGTACAGAATTACCACTCTACCAGTAAAGATGTTGATATTTATTTATTTTGATTGGACAAGACTGATGTACAATATTTATTTGTAATATAGCTTAAATTATCAACCACGATATTTTTAATGAATTATGTATAAAAATATATAACACTTTTAATTCATTGCTTTATAGCAAAATTAAATATTATGTATTTTTTATGTTACAAATTGATAGTAAAAAATCTATTTTATTTCTAATACGCAAAATTAGTTAGTAGGTCCGTTTAATTAAATAATTAATACACAAATTTAGTTTAGGGTATATTATTACTGTTGAAATTTTATCCCATAGCAGAAAGTTTATTTAATAGTATCTCTTCAAATAATTCATTAAACAAAAACTAACAAAACGATTGATGGTGAAAAAATAGTAATAGTAGTTTTTTATATAATGTTCAAAATATCCGAAAATGTTAATTAATTATATTGTATTATTTCGATCTTTGAGCTATTGATATTTTAAATAAATATAATAGTAACGACTTTTTGATACTACGACATAATGCATAATTTCCTGTTCCTACTTATTTCGTACAGCGCCATCTGATGTTAAATTTTTCACAGAAAATTTCGTTTTTCGAGTTTGGCTACCTTGTATGATTGATAAACATAAAAATGACATTTCGTATTGAAGTATCGATATTGTAATAATTGTATTGAAGTTTATATTTATATTAACAAATTTTGTATCGATTATTATTATAAAATATAATAATTTCTCCACTCTCCCATCTTAATTTTGTTTTTGTGAACACTGAACAATAAAACTAAAAGATATAATTGTAGTTGAAATTATAATTTTAATTTTATAAAATCTATTGAAATTTTATCATACTGTGTATTTAAAAAATAAATAAATGAAGTAAAATAATTTTAATTTTATTGAATTAAAAAGGTGAAAAAAGAAAGGCGTTAACTTTAAACAACAAAATATACAACGACACAACCATTAAAATCTAATTAAATTATTGTGAAGCAATAAATTTTCTAACGAAATGGGTACTATTACGGATTTTGGCCAGATAGCCTTAAAATGGGATCCAAAAAATTTGGAAATTCGTACAATGTCTGTGGAAAAAACTCTTGAACCACTTGTTTTACAAGTAACAACTTTAGTTAATACCAAGGGACCCAGCAAAAAGAAAAAAGGTTAGTACTTTTATGTATAAAAAAAAATATTTTCAGTGCGTTCTTTCCGCATTAGTCACCACCATCATCGCCAGACTATAGTGCCCCATTTTAATTTTACGGTCAGTGGTTGTTTTAAATGAAAAATTGTCTTGTTTTTAAATTTATAGGTATTGCTAAAAACTGGGATAGGCTATTATATAAATTATTGTATATAATTTATAAAAACATTGTTTTTAATTTCGCTGTATAAATATTTTTCTTTCATTTCCAATTATAAAATCAATTTAATATAAGTCAATATTTTTTTTGTATTACAATTGTTTATCATAATTAGACCAGTATTAACTAGAAAAATTAATAAACACTGTAAATTTTAATTATACAATTTTTCATATGTTTTTTAATTTAATATATATATATATACTTATTTCAATTAATAGTTCACTTTTCTTACTAAATTAACCTTTGTATTTTATTTAGTTACTAAGAAAATCTGAATTTATCTATAAATGTTATCACAATATTATGTTATTAATAAACGACATTTCGTAGATCCATATGCTATTTATAATGGTTAAACCCTTCTTGTTATCGACCACGTTATAATTATTTCTTAATTTTCGTAATCGCTCGGATTAACTTTGAAACACCTAACAGAAACGTGTCCTAAATCCTAAGACTTATTTTTGAAATTGTAGCAATACATCGACAATGCACACTTTACTGTAGTATGATTTACCCAACCTGATTTATTAATATGATTAGTTCACAAAGAATATTCCCACTATATGTGGTAATCTTATTTGTGTTGTAAGTATATGCGAAAAAAAACACGAGTTTTTTTATTTATATTGATTTTTTTTTAAAAGTTGATTTATATTTATATGCGGCACGGAATCTGTAAAAAGCAAATAAAATATTTAAACATTTCTGATTGTCACAAAAATATAGGTAAATCAAAACGTGCCAGTGCTTTGGTCGCAGCAGTGGAAAAAGCAACTGAAAATTTCATAGAAAGAGGCGAATTAATTGCATACGAAAATCCAGATATTACACAAGAAATGTTAACAGCTGTTGACGAAGTTCGTAAAACTGGTGAAGCAATGAGTGTTGCTGCAAGAGAATTTTCTGAAGATCCTTGTAGTTCATTAAAACGTAGTAATATGGTACGTGCAGCAAGGAATTTATTATCAGCTGTAACACGTTTGCTAATTTTAGCTGATATGGTTGATGTACATTTATTATTAAAATCATTACATGTAGTCGAGGATGATTTGAATAAATTGAAGAATGCCTCGAGCCAAGATGAACTTCTAAATAATATGAAAGTAATTATAATATAAAATTATATACGGAATTAATTATTATAAGTTGTGTAAATTATATAAATATATTTATTTATAGCAATTTGGTCGTAATGCTAATGAGTTGATTAAACAAGCTGCTAAACGGCAACAAGAACTTAAAGATCCACAATTACGTGATGATTTGGCTGCAGCTCGTGCTGTACTAAAAAAACATTCAACAATGCTATTGACTGCATCCAAAGTATATGTACGTCATCCGGAATTAGATTTGGCCAAAGTGAATCGTGATTTTGTTTTGAAACAAGTTTGTGAAGCTGTAAATACAATCAGTGATGTTGCCCAGGGTAAATCATCACAACCAACAGATATATATAGTGGTGCCGGCGAATTAGCTGCTGCTTTAGATGATTTTGATGTAAGAATTTTTATAATAAATTATGAATATAATTGAAATAATTAAATTTAATATTTTTTTTTATATTTGAAGGAAGGAATTGTTATGGATCCAATGACATACAGTGAGAAACGATCACGTCAATTGCTTGAAGAACGACTTGAAAGTATTATTAGTGCAGCAGCATTAATGGCTGATGCTGATTGTACACGTGATGAACGACGTGAAAGAATTGTAGCTGAGTGTAATGCAGTACGTCAAGCTTTACAGGATTTATTATCAGAATATATGGCAAATGTAAGTATAAAGTTTTTAATAAAACAAATTATTTTTAAAAAAAATTGTTTTTATATATTATTTTCCTAAATAACTAAAACTAGAAATATAATATTTTATTTTTGAAAAGATGATTATTCTCAAATCACGAGGAATGGTAAATATATTTTTGGCCAGAGTGGACATTTCATATTTATTCCTATTGATTTATTATTTTAACCAAAAATTAAAACTATAATGTTTGTTATTAATAAATAAGTAACATTATTACAAAGTTCATTTTTATTAATAAGCTAGAAGCTAGAACAATATCTAAAAATAAAAAAACAAAATTTTAAAAAATCAGCACATAGATTAATTGTATTTAAATGTACATACGCACGCACCATATCTGGCAATATTACGAACCTGTATTAATACAACAGATATCAAAGTCACATATTTTTTCTATAACCTGATTAATATTATTATTTTTTATTTACCACATATTATGTCTACTAACTATAACACAATGAACAACAATCACGATTCACAATGTTGTAGGCAGATATTGTGGTAAATAAAGATATAGAGCCACATAATCTGTGACTGACAGCTCTTCATTGGTTGCAAATATCTCAATAATGTATTTTCTTCAGATTCATGAAGGGAACTATCTGGATTCAATAGAATTTATAAAAGTATGCTTCTTGTTTTAAGAATGTTCGAATTCATAAACTCAGCTTAGCTTATCTGAGAACGGGAATTATTTTGCAATTTATGAACTAGTCTCACAATACAATTGTCCCCTTTCTCATCTGCCAAGATTTTGTTTGCTATTGTCAAGTGTTTTGACTGTAAATTGAATTTGGTATAAGAAATAATATATAATTGTAATAACAAAATAGTAATGTAGCTTAATATATATTTGTATTTTGTTGGTTGAAATTTTTGTTTTTAAAAAAATTTATCTAGATTTGAACAATTAATTTATTAATACCTAATATATAAAAATTTCATTATTAAGATGGGCCAAAAAGAACAAACTCCTGGATTAGAACGGGCTATTGATCAAATGTGTCGTAAAACACGTGATTTACGTCGTCAGTTACGAAAAGCTGTTGTTGATCATGTATCAGATTCATTTTTAGAAACAACAACACCATTAATTGATTTAATTGAATCGGCAAAAGGTGGCAATGAAAAGAAAGTACGTGAAAAAGCTGATATCTTTACAAAACATGCTGAAAAATTAGTTGAAGTTGCTAATTTAGTATGCAGTATGTCAAATAATGAAGATGGTGTTAAAATGGTTAGATATGCTGCTGCACAAATTGAAAATTTATGTCCGCAAGTAATAAATGCAGCATTAATATTAGCTGCCCGTACAAATTCAAAAGTTGCACAAGAGAATATGGAAGCATATCGTTTGGCATGGGAAAATCAAGTTAGAATTTTAACAGAAGCTGTTGATGATATAACAACAATTGATGATTTCTTAGCTGTATCCGAAAATCATATTTTAGAAGATGTTAATAAATGTGTATTGGCATTACAAGAAGGTGATGCACAAGATTTAAGGAATACCGCTGGTGCAATACAAGGTCGGTCAGCACGTGTTTGTAATGTTGTAGAAGCTGAAATGGATAATTATGAACCATGTATTTATACAAAACGTGTATTAGAAGCTGTTAAGGTTTTAAGAGATCAAGGTATATTGTTTTTTAATATTCAAATTGTTAACAGAACTGAGATTTATTTCTTTATTTTAGTTATGTCGAAATTTGCTCAAAGAGTAGATGTAGCTGTAGATGCTTTGTCATCTAATTCACAAAAAGATGTTGATGAGAATGATTTCATTGATGCTTCACGCTTGGTATATGATGGAGTTAGAGAAATTCGCCGTGCTGTACTAATGAATAGGGTAAGTAAAAATTCATATCTAATTTGAAATTTAAAAATATTTATTATATTATAAACATATAAAACTAAAAATCGTAAAATATTCAATGAAATTTTCAAATACAATATAAAAAACATGTTATTTTTAATGAGCACTTAAATTTTAAAAAAATACAAAAACCTAAAACACTATTAAAGGAAGAGGAAGATTTAGATCCTGAAGATGTAGAATTTGATGAACATTATACTACAGAAACTAGAAGCAAATGTAAGGACACATTATTATTTATTTCTACCCACCCAAAAGCAAAAGAATGTGCACCCATCTTTAATGTTTTTGTGTTAATTGGACATTACTTTATTTCATTTATATAACATGTTTGCCAATGCATTACAAATATTTAATATTATTCATAATTTTTTAATTAAATTTGTGTTGCTTGTTTTTGTCAGTTGTGGTATTATTATTTTTTTGCTTGTTCAATAATTCATTTTCAGAGTTCAGAAGATTTAGACACTGATACTGAATTCGAACCTGTTGAAGATATGACATTGGAGACTCGTAGTCGATGTATGCAATATTTATTTATGTTCTTATATTTAAACATTTATTATTTTTATTATTAATATTGCATGTTTTAAAATGTAAATAAATTTTAATGTTTTCACTTGCTATAAAAATCTATAAATTCAAATTTAAATTATATTAATTTTTAAATAATATTTGAATTTATCACATTTTTAATTAATAATTATTTTAGCAAGTGCCCATACTGGAGATCAAACTGTTGATGAATATCCTGATATAAGTGGAATTTGTACTGCAAGAGTAAATATTAAAATCTTTATTTCGGAATAATAATGTAAAAATTGTTAATATTTAATAGGAAGCAATGCGTAAAATGACAGAAGAAGATAAACAAAAGATTGCACAACAAGTTGAATTATTCCGTCGTGAAAAATTAACATTTGATTCTGAAGTTGCGAAATGGGACGATACTGGAAATGATATCATTTTTCTTGCTAAACATATGTGTATGATAATGATGGAAATGACAGATTTTACACGGTAAATAATAATGTTTGAAATTAAGATTTTAAACGGATCTGTTCAAATTACCGACAGCCACAATCCCGGTAGTTCAAATCAAAAACAATTTTGACTTGTTCGTATTGTGACTTATGAAATTCTGAATCGAAACTGTTTTAAAACACATTGGATGTCCAATTATTTTATTATGATAAATTCTTAAAACCAAATAGTTTGGCTTATCGGTATAAATTCCTTAAATTATACTTCGATATTCAATGTGTTAAATTGCATTTATTTAAAATTAATTATTTATTAATTTTTTTTTTTAATTTTATAGTGGTCGCGGTCCTCTTAAAACAACTATGGATGTTATTAATGCAGCTAAAAAAATATCTGAAGCTGGTACTAAATTGGATAAATTAACACGTGAAATTGCTGAACAATGCCCAGAAAGTAGTACTAAAAAAGATTTACTTGCATATTTACAAAGAATTGCCCTTTATTGTCATCAAATTCAAATAACATCTAAAGTTAAAGCAGATGTTCAGAATATAAGTGGTGAATTGATTGTATCTGGGGTAATAGTAATAAATATATATTTTTTTACATAAATTTAAGATATATTTATACTAATTATAATTAATTTATGTAGTTGGATAGTGCAACTTCATTAATTCAAGCTGCTAAAAATTTAATGAATGCTGTTGTACTTACCGTCAAATATTCATATGTAGCTTCAACAAAATATACCAGACAGGGAACTGTTGCTGTAAGTATAAATATATTAATTAAATTTTTGAAAATCCATAATAAAAAAAAATCCATATTCTTTATTCCTTTTCAAAATTTCTATTCAAATTGTATTTGAAAATAAAAAAAAATACTTTAATTGGAAAATAATATTCTTTAGACAACCACCAAGGTAAGTTTATTAAACAAAAAAGACAATAAAAAAGTTTTGGTGAAATTATTTGCATGCACTTTTTTCTTATTCTTAGATTTCAAGGCAAAAATATAATTTTAGTTTTATAATTACATAAATTTATTTTAACAATAATTGCGATAATTCTACCTTTATTTTTAAATTCAAAGTATTGATTTTAATTATTTAATCTATTTTTTCGTATAATACTGTAATTATAAATCTAATTTTAAAAAATTGTGTTTTTTTTTAGTCACCAATTGTCGTTTGGAAAATGAAGGCACCAGAAAAAAAACCTCTTGTTCGACCAGAAAAACCCGAAGAAGTACGGGCTAAAGTAAGAAAAGGATCACAGAAAAAGGTTCAAAATCCAATACATGCATTGTCTGAATTTCAAAGTCCCACCGATGCTGTTTAAATTTGTAATTTTTATATAAATTACTTATTTGATTGATGTGGCAAAGTATTTATAAATTAAGTAAATTAATTAAAACCTTAACGGGGGGCGTAGGGTCATAAGAACCCATTAAAGAATTTTTATTATTAAAATTCTTTACAACATAATATACTAGATTTTAGATTAATATAATCAAATAATAATATGATATATATAAAAAAAATGAAAAATTTAACGAAAGAAAAATGACAATTTTATCTATACACTACTTCTTGAGCCTAAATAATTATTATAATATGCAATTAATTTTAATATATAAAAATATTTTTTTTTTTTTTTTGAATTTTATTTCATATTTTTCTATCACGTTTATTATATATTTCGACTATATATACTTATAATATTTTTAAAATATAAAAAAAAAAAACAAGGAAGATAAAAAATTATTTATATTTGTATATCTAAATTATTGCATTTATTTTTATTATTTTTATTAGACTTTAAGTTAATTATAAATAAAATATTCCAAATGGCTTTTAATATATAATCGTTTTTTTTTTATTTACTTTCAATTAATATTCAATTTTATATCAGTATTTAAATTGTATCTTGTTAGAAATTTAATAAAAATGTATATCAATTGAAAACTTATTTGAATTTAGTAATTGATTTCCCAACCTATAGTATTATGTGTACAATTGTATTTGCAGTTATATTATTATTTTTAAAACCGTATATAATATTATATAAAATATAAAATCCATTTTTTTAAGAAAAACTAGTGTAATCTTCCAATTCTTATTTCCTCAAATCGGTATATTAATATGATTGTTTATAATTTACTTCTAAAAATTGGAAAATAGTGAATTGGAATTTCAACAATAAAATAGGAAAGATTTTGCCGGAATTTCGGTTTTAAGATCGGCAGATTCTGATTGTTATTATATTTTTTTGCAGTTGATTGGTTATTACTGGGAATACTACTTACTTATTTAGATTTTATTTATGTTTTACTTTGGATCTCCTTTATATTTAACCATTTGATGTATTTATCATTGGTAATTGATATTCAAAAAGAGTAGGCTGATCTCCGGTCCGGTTTTCTAATATTTTATTGACGTTTAATAATGATCATAATTTTTTTTCATCAAATTGATATGCTTTTCAGGTATGCACTAATATTTATCTTCCCTTTTAATTAAATAGTTTTTTTTGTAAGTTTCAAAAATATATTTATTTAATTATAATTATTAATTTGTTGTTCTTATTTTGCTTAGTTTCTTACAAAAAAAAACAAATTGTGTAAATTGACAATTAAAAATTTTTTCATTAATTTTTTTAATTAAAATAAATTAATACTTAAATATTTAATTAAAATAAAAAAAAAATCATATAAAAAAGTATATATATGTTACACAGGTTTATTTTGAATATAAAACACTGTTTGCAGTCTATTTTTACCTAACAATAACAAATTTATTAAATTCTTGATAAATCAATTTCTTAAGACATTTAATTATTACACACTGTTTTTTTAAAATTAATATAAAAAATAATTATTATATTTTATTTTTCTATATAAATGTGAAATAAACTATTTTTACATATGTACAACATATAATATTTATCGACTTCTTCCATTGCACAAAATTTTTCTATATTTATCGAAAATTCATGTTTTTTTTTTGTTGATACAACATTTTTTTTTTAAAATAAAATTAAGTTTAAAAAAAATAATAATCAATCAAAATAATAAATGATATTTATTAAAAATGAAAAGCAATTAAAAAACATTTTCTGAAGTCTCTAACTAAAATTAAGTACTTAAATTATTTAATACTAATTAATATGATTGAATAAGAATAAGACAATTTCAATTGTTTTGAGACATGAAAAAATTCTTTGTGATTTGGACTTAAATTAATATAATATTATTATTTAGAATGTTTGTTTAGAATTTTCTTGGGGTTAGCTTTAATGCAAATGTATCAGGCGGAAGAGCTACACAAGCTGGATATGTTTTAATTGTATTTAAATCATTGCAACTGATATTATATGTTTGCATTATATTTGCCAGCATTATAAAACCAAAACCTTTAACTAAATTTTGTCCAATGCATGTACGTTTACCAATGCTAAATGGCAAAAAATGTGGAATATTCTTTTTCAGTCGTCGAATTTCAACAACTTTCTTTAACTGATGTTTTTTACTATAATCCGGCTGAGATTTATTAGTTTCAAATTCAATACCAGAATCTGATGAGTCTGAGTTTTTTCTATTTGGCTGTGTAATTGAAACTGTTTCTATGAATCGTTCTGGATCAAAAATTTCCGGATGATCCCAATATTTTTTACTTTTATTCAAGTCATAATTATTAATGAAGACTACCGTTCCTTTAGTTACACCAAAATCTCCAACCGATACATCTTCAGTGGCAACATGTGGTACAATTGGTGATGACGAATCTCGTAAAACTTCAAAAATTGTAGCTACAGTGTATGGCATACGTTCAGCATCCATTAAATTAACATCTCTTTTGCCTTCCGTAATTTCATCAATTTCCAATTGAATTCTGCGTCCAATTTCAGGATTCTTTACAATATTAGCCAGTGACAGCATAACTAAATTACCAATAGCCGAATGACCACCAATAAAATCTTCCAACATAAATATTATTGTATTTCTGGAAACATCATCATCTTCAGCTAAACTTTTCAATAATGCATCTGTAAAATCTTTTTCTACTATTTCGTCGGTAGCAATACGACGTTCTCTATCATTAATGATTCTTTCTAAAATAAATTTACGAATTGTTGTTGACCAATTTACGATTTTTTTCATATGACCATTATAGAATGGCAAAAGCCATGGCAGAAAATCAACAGCATATCCTTGATTGATTTCCCAAAAGATTTCATCAAAAAATCGACAAATTGTTTTAAATTCTGTATCCTCATAATCGAAACGTACTGAACACATATACTGTGTGAACATATTTGCACACGTTTGCATAATTAATGGTTTTAAATGAAATTCTTTACCATGTTCCATACTATTTGAAAGGTTTTGCATAAATTCTTTCATTTCAAAACATCCAACATCACTCATTTTTGTAAAATATGAAGATGAATCGCGTGGTGAACAATGTTTACGAGCCAAATTACGACGTTTTTGTTGTAATTGTGACCAGTCGCACAACGCCAAAGCTGTAAAGAAATAAAAAAATTTAAATTTAGTAAATGTTTATTATAATATCTTTCGTAATATAATATGCAAATGCTTTAAAAAAATTATAAACTAATGTAAGCGTTTTGTTTAAATTAATATCCGTTTTATTTTGAAGTTCAATATCAATTTGTATATTAACCAGTGTCTAGGTAAAGCAGAAGGTTTTTTTTTTTGTTTTCTTAAAATTCTTTATATTTTCGGTCATACTGTCTCAAAAATTATATTCATATTTATAAATAAATAATTATTTATAAATAAAAATAGTGAGGCCAACACCAAAATTTGTGAATTTTTTAATGCAAAAAAAAAAACCGAAAAATAATCAAGGTCCTTTTTATTTACGTTGATATTTGATCAGACGACTATTTATAATTCAAGTTTTGAAATAAAAATTTCCTTTAGTTTTATATTTATTGTACACGTTTTGAAAATAATTTTGCAGAATACGTCAGAATTCAAAAATGTTGTAAAGGTTTTTTTAACCTTCATAATATTTTATTTTTATCAGTAAAATTAATTTTTTAACTATTTCAGGAATATTTTAATTTGATTATACAGAAGCTGAATTTTTTGGAATGCGAGATTTAAAATAAAATAAAAAATCGTAATGGTACTGTAAAGATTACTGGATTAGTTTATGTAGTATAAAGATCTGTCAATTGTGTACTTGCTATATTTTTAGTATTTTAATTATTTTAATCAAAATAATATTTTAGTTTTGATTATTTTAATCAAAAACTTCTGCACTATCAAACTATTACTGCGAGTCTGAAAGTATCGAATGGACAGAATCCATGCTAAAGATCAGGATTATTGAGATGTCCATTAGCAATGAAAAAATTAATATCACAACCACAAGAGGTTGTCCAATAAGGGGAGTACTTATAATCTCATGTAGTAGACAGACTGCTGGTGAAACTACATGCGAATATGCAGATGATCTCGCGATAGTTATAATTTTTCGAGTGTATTTTGTAAGCTAATACTGTATCTCTAATAAATTATGGTGTATTTTCGATACCAACATCTAATTCTATAATAGGTAGTGGTTCAGTTAATCTTATATTTATATAAGATTAAGGGTTTTTCATGGGTATAAGAAATCAATATGCTTGAGTGCATAAATTCTATTTCTGCGGATTACTACTCTGTGGCAATATTCATCATTCCATTATAAATTATTTCCAAAATCGAATTTATACATAATATTCACTCTTTCGAATAAGTTAACGACAGAAAGACAGACATCATTAACATAAAAAGTTTAATATTTTGTTTCTACAAAAAAAAAAAACCCTTAAATTTAAATTAAATATCAATTTTTGTTTGAAATTTTTTGTATACATAGAACATTTTTGTTTGTTAATCAATCACGAGTTTTTAAAACAAGTTTAATTCCTGTTGTTATATTATTATAGCCTATTTATGTTAAATAGCTCATTATATATATGTCAATTATATTTAGCTCAGGGTTTTTATAACTAGGAAAATCCCCTTTATCTAATATTATATAAAATGTGGATTCGATGATGTGTCGTCATTAAAAAATTTGTTATAAATTACATCAAATTAACACAGAATATAAAATTAAGTAATATATTTAAATAGCAAATTTAATTAAGTTTACTATAAATTTCTTGAATTTAAATTATATTTTTTATATATAATATTTAGTTGCAATCTTTATTTATGTTAACATATTAATTAATTTTTTTTTATAATATGAAATTGAAAGTAAATTTATCAGGATATAAATCTATGTTAGAGAGAGATTTCTATCATGCTATTAAAAATATTTATATAGTTAAAATTTTCCATCTTTAATTACAAAACACCACAAAAATAATAATTAATTATGGAAAATAAAAGTAAAATCTTTTGTCGTGTCGTGAAAAACTTTCGTTTTCATAAAATTTCATCAGTCTATCTATTTACCAAATCAAATTATATCTAAAAAAAAAAAAAAACACTTTTACCTACATTTAATATATAATTAAAATGAAAATTTTTATATAAATTATGTTGTATATTTAGTTATAGTATTCTATATTTATTTATAAAAAATATGTTAAGTTTGAAATTTTGTAAAATGCAAAACACGATTTTTCGTAACATATTATTTTATTTGACTTTTACATACAAAACGCATTTTATAACAAAATCTATTAATTGTATAGAGTTGATTATGGAACCGAGATGTTAACCAAAAACATTTTCGTTGTAATTCAGTTTATATAGATTTTATGGAAAATTTAATTTTGTTTCAAAAGTGTAAAATTTATAATAAATTTTTGTATGTTTTTGGTTCCAGGAATATTATTTTTGCATAGAGTGTTGGTTTAAGTGTCGTATTCCATACAACACGACGACGAATGGGTTAGCTAATATAGTGACTTTTGAACCAATTCGTAGTGTTTTGAAACCGTACCATATATACATACAGAACGCTACACTAAAGTTATTAAATTCGTACTTATCAAGCGTAAAGTGTATCTTTTTTGACCCTGGCTGGTACTTATAGTTAAAGTATATGTTATAGTTTCTTATTTCTTTCTCATTCTGTTCCCTGCAACTACGACATGATTGGTTAAATGGGATACCTAGTTTAGTCGCGATCATATCTTTTCACCTTACGTTCACTAAAAACAAAAAGTGGAGATTGATATCGCGAAATTAAGTTTGCGAACTACTTGAATTTATCAAAAATCGAACTTATCTTTTCTACCTGCGCTTGGTATTCTTTAAAAATGTAACTCTAGTTCGGTGGTTTTAGTTCAATAAACTTTATAGTTTACATCTCTGACATTGAATGCATTATAAAAAATACCACATAAATTTAAATATTATAGTTTTAATAATAATCATAGTTAAAATTTTGTATAAATTTGATTATACTATTTCTGGCGCCCGTTATCGTGTGCCTGTTAAAAATATTTAAATTTAATTTTATTTTTAGTTTCATTTACCACATTTATAATAAAAAAAAAAACTTACTCTTGTACATAAATTGAAAAGAAAGTGATTTTTTTAACCGGTATCTGCGTGATTTTAACATAAATGTTTTATTTATTTTTGTATTTTTTTTATTGATGATTCATTATTATTTTATATATGCTCTAATTAATTAATTTATTGCCGGAATTTGAATTGACCCGGTTACGAGATAAATAAATTATTTAAATTTTGTTTTTCCTTTTTTTTTTTGTAAAAAATAATATCATCTTTTAAATATATAATAATTTCAAATTGTAAACAAATAAACAAAAATAAAACTTGTTTAAAAACAAATATAAATGATGAGTGCGGATATTAATTAATTAATTAAGATAAACAGAATTAAATTATTATTTTTTATTATATCTTTTTTTTTTTGCAAATAACTTATATGTAAAAAATATACTGGTCTTAAATTCTTGAATCAAAATTTTGTTTTTAACAATATAATATCGAAATTGTTAAATTTTTATAATTTTAAATAACAAAATACTGTTTTTAAATACTTTCCGAATAAAACGTATATACTTTTACTAAAGGAAGCTTTATAGTTCAGTTACAATCAACGCAAGTAAAGCAGACGCGGTTCAATATGCGTCAAAAACATTGGAACCAATATATAAAATGTATGGGAGCAGTTAAACTCAATATTATACGAGAATTGTAGTCGGAGTAATTAATTAATATTTCACATATGTCATATATATATATATATATATATATATATATATATATATATATATATATATATATATATATATATATATATATATATATATGTAAAACGCACTATTGAAACTTTGAGACTGCTAACTACGGCGTTAATGCACGTTCTAAAATTGTTGCGTCTGCATCACTTGCGTTGAGACTAACTCTCGGATTGTATGTTGTTATTCAGTTTTTCTTAAAGTATATTTATGATCCGCAAAATAGGTTGCAGGTCATAGTCCAACTGTTTCGTCAAAAAGTCGTATTTTGCAAAGCAGAAAGAAGTCTAGTGTTATACACATAACAAAAGGACCTTAACGGATATTAATGTAAGTAAATTCAATATTTTTGAAATAGTTCAATATATTGAATTTATTTCAATAAAAATACAGAAATAATAAAATTTTATAATCGAGATCAATACATTAAACAGAGAAAGATCAAGAATAAGATCGCAACATATAACACCAAGTTACACCAGAAAAATGGAAAATATAAATTTGAAAACTACAGCAAAAGATCAAGAAGTATGAATGAAAATAGTTAAGAAAGCACAAAGCTTAATCAGATTCATAAAAACGAAGAACAATACAGAATTAATACGAGTATATTGATAAAACCCAAATTCTATTTATTAATCACAATTTGATTACATAATATATTTATATAATTTGTTAATTTTAAATGATTTTGAAAGTATATATTGATTACAATTTATAATATTCAAGTCAATAAAAATACAAGTTATTTCCTAGTTTTTATAGAATATACAAAAACATTCTAGATATAATTTTTTTGTTATATTTTTTGTTTCTGATGTTCCTATATCTTGAAAAGTTTAAATAACACTTGGAAACTTAATTAAAGATTTCCATGTTTGAAAACTTTTGAAAAATAAATTTCTAATTGGGACGCTATCTTTGTCCATGGATATCATTTTTAATAACAATCGATTACATTATTCAAAAAACTATGATTTAAAATTTATATCTGGTACCAGGACCCAGGACATTTATATATTAAAACTGTATTAAATCATCTACGACAAAGATATTGGATTAATTCATTCATAAACTATGGCTAATTAAATTTAAGCAATAATAAAGTATGACCACATAAATTTTATATGTAAAAAATATATTAATAATTTCATTATTTTTTAATTATGTAAACGAAATTTTATCAGAATTTATAAATTTGCACCACAAAATAAAAAAGAATATTAATTTAAAATAAAAAATTAAATATATATTTAAATTTTATAATATTACTTACAATTACTTCTATCACCACCAAATAATTTCTCATAACGTAAAAAATCTGGTCGTCCACCAAAAAATTTACCATTTTGATTTAATATTTCCCGTATTGAATATAAATTATTAACAATTAAACAACGTGTTGTACCCAATGTTAATGCATATATATCACCATATTTTTTAGCCATATCAGTGAATCCTTCAAATGGTACTTTATATTTGCCTAATTCAATTAAACTGCCTAATATTGGCCATGGTATTGGACCAGGTGCTTGTTTATATACATTCTTTATATTTAAATTATCAGATGCAGTGCCATTTTTACCATTTATTATTATATTAATATTGATTTTACGAAAATATTCATAAAGTACTTTTAAATAACCATAAATTGATAATATTGATAGAATCAAAAATAATAACACAATAGTTAGTCCCATTTTTTTAAAATTTTAATTTTATTATTCTTAAAATTTTATTCTTAAAATTTTGAATTTTGATGAATTATTTTAATTAAACAAATTTTTAATTATGGATTTAATTATATTTGTAACACAATTTATATATAAATTTCACAAATAATGTTTTTTTTTTTTTTTACAAATTATATTAATTTTTAATTAAATTTCTAAACGCACTTTAAAATACAAGATTTTTTATTTTTTTTTTTTATTTAAACCGCCACCAAAATTCATAAAATTAAACACACGCCGGTTATGTTACTTATCTGATAGGTAACAAAACATAAACTGAGCAATTTTCGAGGTTTACGACGGCTTTATATTGGATCAAGTTTGATTTGCTTACTTGATTGCGGCTTAGATTCAGTCAAGCTTTAAAAATAAAAAAAAAAATGTTTTTTTTTATAGTTTTTTTTTTATATTTATTATTATTCTTTTACGTTTACATAAGTATGTATAAGATATAAGATTGTCTGTATATATATATATATATACATAAATAAAATTTTGTTATTTAGTATTAATATTAAATTTTTATGTTATGTTTTTTTTTTCTGGTTTTCTTTATTTACCATCTCTATTTTATCCATGAATTAAAAACAACAAAAATAATAAAAAAAAAATTGTATAAGAAAAATCCTATATAAAAATTCGTTTCATAGAGTAAAAAGATATATTTATGTTTTATGTAAATCTATGTTTCTCTATGGATATTAAATTTAGGTTTTAATAAATATGATTACAAGAGATTTTTAAGTCAAGATCGGAAAATATTCACGGTTTCAGGTAGGAGTAAAAATTGTTTTATTATTGTGTATTTTTTATTTTCTTCCTTCTTTAATAATTTTTTTTTTATGTTTTTTTTTTTTTTTATATTTTATGTTACCCAGAGAACATACAGAAGAAAAACTTATGGTTACAACGAATAATGTTAACATTATTATAAATCGATTGGTGGACATCAGAAGATATTAAAAAGGAAGGGATTAGAAAATATTTTAATTTTAAATACATTTACAATAAAAAATTTCATATTTATTAATTATATTTATCAGTTTTTATATTTAGTATCTGTATAATTATAGTTGATTTTGGTTAGTTTTGTCATCGGAAATGAAAATGGAGATAGTAATTGTATTTGTTAGATGAGAATTGAATAAACATGAGGTGAAATTTTGTCAGGGGTAATTACAGGATAATGTTAGAGATATATGGTTTGTTGGTTTGTCTAGAGATCCTTAGACTGTACTGCACTCTAAACATTCTCGTGAACCCTACCATGGATAAGGTTATTTTAGATCCATCTCCTGGTGTTAAAGAAATGTACGGTTTCCATAGATTAATTTCGTTAAGGATGGTAGTTTCCTAAAAAACAACGCCTGTTGACTATGGCTAGCGCTGGATACTTGTAAATGAAGTGCTAGATTGTCTCATTATCTTTACAACTACGACATCCCTAATCCCTATGTGATTAGAATATTTCCTGTTTGGTTTTCAGGAAAAGCGATTCATTTGGATAGTAAACGAACAATATTACTAATGAAATTTTATTTGCTTTTGTAAGACAATTGAAAAAGGCTTTCGAAATGTTCAAATGGATAATACGAGATTTATAGTTTCACATCCTTGAAACTTCAACTAATTAAGAAACAAAAATTATCCTGAGAATTATGGAGAAATTATTCATTTAATCATTATTCTATAGGTTTTGATTATGTAGAGTAGAGAGTATTACATCAGTAATTTGAATACTTCTTTTTTACTTTAAATATAACTATTATAATTTATACATGTTATAAAAGTCAGTTTTCTATTACAGATATTTCTTCCCTTTAAAAATAATTGTATGATTTTTTCAAACACGACCATAACATTTTACATTATAATATTATGTACAAAAGTACATTAATTATATGTATTTTGTTCATAAATTAATTAATTACATTTTAAATAGAAAACAAAATATATTCAGAATATTAGGTAAATATTTGATAAAAAAAGAACCTAAAAAATTAAAGGAAAATATTAAATAGAAGAAAAAAAAAAAACAATTTTTAATTTATTATTATGGAAAATGTAATTAAATTTTTTGATCGACTGTGTGAGGTGCTGTACCAGGCTAAAAACACAGCAGACTATAATGCACAACATAAAATATATACATAAATGTATGTCAGTAGAGGTAAATAAAATATCTATATGCAATATATGCTACATAAGACATAACAACAACAACAAAAAAATCATATTATTATTTTAGTATTAACATAAAAAATAGCTTACAACAAAGTTCCTCCTTTTTTTTTGTTATTTTGTTATATTATATTTTTATTTATCTAATTCTTTTACTGCTGCTCTCTGGCATTTTATAAATAAAAAAAAAAAATTGTATGTTGTATATGAATAAAAAAAAACATAAAAAAAAATGTAATAAAGATATAATAATGTTGTATGTATGTTGTAATGATGATTGCACAAATAACACACATATACTATAAAAGATTTTTTTTTTTCCAATTATGTATTTTTTGTTTTTAATTTTCCACTATCTCTTTCACAGATTTTTTATTTTGTATTTATTTAAGGATATTTTTTTTTATATATATGTATATATTACACGAAAATCAAACATAAATTCAATGTTTAAATATTATATTATACAAATACATTTATAATTTATGTTTAATCCATTTCATATTTGAATTTTTTATAATAATATGTATATAAAGATTTTCACAAGGTAAGGGATGTAAGGAGAATGATGAAAACTGCATTTCAATTTCATATGTGTATAGTTTGAATTAATGTTTTGGTGATGGTATGTTGATTTCATTACTGTATGTTTTATGTATACAATGTACTACTTACTATAAGTAAGAAAGGAAAAGAACTGATTAAAATGTATGTTGGCAGTTCTCGGTCAAGTTCTTGGGCAACGCTTATAATTTTATTTATATATATATATGTTACTATTACTATATATGTATACTACATAAATGTATATTAGTTGTAACTTATGCCATGATGATGAAGAATATGTTAAAACAAAAAAAAAAACCTTTAATTGAACATAATTGGTATTATTATATATGAAAGAAAAAAAGTTATGATTTGTAAAACTTCTTATTCTTAAAGGCATAACTATAACAATCTATATAAATATTTTTTTAAATTATACAAAACAAAGATTTTATTAAGAATAAATTTTCCAAAAACAAGTTTATAAGAATAATAATTTATATTATTTAAAGACATCAGAAATTATTATGAATAAATAATTCTCCTGAATGAGCTCAATTTTATTTTACATATATAATAAAAGATTTGGGTCAAAGGTTGAGAAGAAGATAAATTGATTTAAATATAAATATATATGTATATAAGAGCATAGTTTAGTAAAAAAAAATTAGTAAAACATTGTATTTTATACAAATTAGACTCAATTAGTTCTTTACATTATGAAAAATTTCTTAGATTTCTTCTATTTACTTTCAAATTGACCATCAAAATGAAATGTTTTTTCGAGATTTGATTAGAACTACTATTTGATTAGAATGTTGGGTGTATATATTTATTATCCTGATAAAAAGTGCAGCCAGTCAGACATAATAAATTAAAATAATATATTTCAAATTGAACAATTCACGTTGAAACTCAACTGTTAGAGATTATCGTGGAACTGATACCCTCCCTAAACTGAGAATTATATGCTAATACAGAGCTTCTAGAATTAAAAACTGGTGCGAGTTTGATGCAATGAATGGAAGATGAAATTGTGAAAATTTTGTTAATTTATTAAAAACGATATTTCGAATTACTTCAGTTTGTTACTGAATTCAAAATGGAGTAAAGTAGGAAGAGTTCAGTAGCAAAAGCTCTGTATATATTACGCTCAATGCTAAGGTATTATACCTTTAAGGTACAGTGATCCGAATTAAACATGTATAGAGGTTACGGAGATGAACGCGAGACCGTTCAAAACTTTTTGTTTCAATGTTCTTGTCTTATGAATTTGCAACTTCAATGATTTGGTTCTTACTACATTAACAAACTGCATGAAGTAAGGTTGGAAACAAATTCTAAAGTTGCAGGCTCAGTCAGGTGAAGGATACGAGGGGTACAATTTTCCTAATTCTGACCTAAGTTCATGAAAGTGCTTGCCAGCTCTAATCAATCTCAAATGAAAATTCAGTGAAACTATAATGGTTCCGAAAATAAGTAAATAATTGTACAATTTAGGAGTAATGAAAACTCTTTAACATTTAAGTATATTTAAAATAAATATAAATTAATCAAATTATAAATCAAATTTTATTAAATATTTATATTTCAATTTAATATTAAATGAAGAATTTTACATTATTTATCTAGTTTTAAATTTTTTTGGGAAATTTTTAAAAATAATTTAGAATTAATTTTATATTTATTTACTTTATTTCTTTATTATCAAAATTTTATTTAGGTAGGTACCTATTTATTTTTTCAAACTATTTTTGTTTTCGAATTACGCAAATAAATATTTATCATTATTTTATCAAATTTAATTTATTACTGGTCAGTTTTTTATTTTTGTCACCCATCAATATTATTTTTAGTGATTATATATTTTTTTAATGTAAATATTAAATTTTTTTTTTAGATGTTTTTATTTATTCAAAATTGATTTAATTAAAAAAATATTCTGACATCACGTCATTTTTGTTGCATGACTTATCTAAAATGCATTTTTTTATAAATATTATTGTAAATTAATAGACAGACGATTGCATTTCCGGTTAATTTCTTATCGAAATGGTTTTTTTTTTAAATAAATTTATATATTTCTATAGTGTTGTGGATAAAATTTTATCACTTATGCATTTTTTTTAGAGATGAATAAATATGTCATTAAAGCAATATAGAAATACATAATCCTAATATAAATATATATATGTATATGATATATACAGTTGTCGTACAAAGTGAACTGTGAATATTTTGCACTAAAACTACAAAAATAAGTAATAATTTATATGGTTGGTTTGTTTGGAAAGCGGGGGAATGGAAGCGACCAAAGCACGTACCTAGACCGTATGGTCCGTTGGACCCCCTTACGAAATTTTACCCATTTTCACCATGTATCTGGCATCCTACTTCCTTTATAAAGTTTGTCAGATTAGCAGGTTTTTCCTTGCTTAATTCTATTAAATCTCCTGCAAAATAAAAACCGAAAATTTTTAATCTTTTATTACACAGAGAAGGACAGTGACATAAAAGATGTTCAATTGTCAGATGTTCAATCTTCAACGTAGCCTCTATAAGCGGTTTCCGTTGTCAGGCCTAGTCGCACGGCATATTTACGTAATAATTTATGTAGTTTTAAGAAAAATGGAATTTCGTTATTGCACTCGGAAAACAAACTTTTGCGTTTAATAACAAAAAACGGAGCTGCGTATTTAGACCGAGTCGGAGAATGGACAGGGAATGGTTGCGAACGCAGACCGATTCGGGTAATTATTAGGCTCAAGTCAAATAAAAGATTGGATATTTAACAGAACTAGAACTAGATTCAACAGTTAAAAATATGAAATTGATTGATACAATTTAGTGATTTTACGGAAAATATTTGAGTTAGCTTTCAGGGAAATCTTAATATACATTAAAATGGAAAATTTATAGTACATTATTCCAACATTTGTTGGTTTAAATCTTTCGTTGTCAAGTTTAGTGAGCGTTCTGGTAAACTTGCCAGTTTCTCATTTCTTCATAGTTGCATTTTTGTACTTTACCTTGGTAAATATGAGTCCAAATTTTTATTTGTTAAAGAGTTAAAGAGAATTAACCCATCAACAATCCAAAAAAAAACCCCATATTATATTGTCTGTATTCTATTTGGATGTTTTCCAAATTCGGTATATCATTCTCAACTAATATTTTTTTGATATACTTTCAAGAATGAAATTAACAATGAAATATATTCTACATTATTATTTAGCTGATTTCCCATCACAAACAATATTATTTATTTTCAACTCATTAGGTTAAAGCCTATATAAAAAAAGAGTTTTCCGAACATGAGATCAAAAAATATTCAATATAAATAACATTGAGCTGGTGTCAGTTACAAAACCCTTGGTAAATATATATATAATTATTCAATAAAAATAAAATTCTTTTAAAAAATTAAATTAAATTTAATTTTTGCAGTTTAAATTTTTCAAATTTTTGAATAAGCATTAAAATAAATTAACAAAATAATAAAGTGAAGCCTCTAACACGTGTTATTAGCATAATATAAACTTTATATAAAGAATGTTCTGTTACCGTATGACTTTTTTTTTGTTTTTCAATATTTAATTAATAAATATAATTTTATTTTAATTAAAAAATATTCATTAATAAAAAATTTATTCAACCTAAATTTGCATAAATACTGTTTTATTATAAATATTTAGACCGATTTGTGTAATTTGATAGTGTTTTTAATTTTTTATTATTATTTTTATTAATTTTGCACGATTTTTGCAGACTTTGGGTCTATTGCTCTCAAGTTCAATATGGTGTCGAAATGAAAATGTTAAGGTGAATTAGTAACGTATATAAATGGCGACCATATAATAGTATATAATTGAAAATTAATAATTTTATTATAAAAATTATTATGATGAATTTTATGATTTAGTTTTATTTTAATGGTTAGATTTAAATGTTTCGTAAAAATTATTATATTGATAATTTCATCATCACAAATCGTATCAGATTACATATAATTATGAAATATTTTTTTGATTACATTATGGTTTTTTTTTGGAATTATGATTTATTTTTTATATAGGACACGCGAGAAACTTATATATTAAAAATATCCAATTTCGTAGAGCACGAGCCAAAGTTTAAAATGCGTGCTTATTAGTATAAAAAAATTATATATAAATATAAAAAATTTGCTTAAAAATGAAACTTTTTGGTTGCAAAAATGGTTTTAAATTTCATTTATTATATAAATGTCATATTAAAATATTATTATGTATTATAAATATGTATAAATTAAAAATATATGTTTTTTATTCATAACATAAAATTACATTTTTTTTAGAATATAAATTTTAGAATTATATTAAAAATTAGGATAAAATTAATGTTATTTAAATTATTTTTATTTTTATGCAGAGATTCCATTTCAATTTTAAATTTCCAAAATATATCAAAAATGTTAAAAAGCAGTAAGCATATAAGCAGAATACGCTACTATATTAAAAAATTGTGTTTAGTTGAGTTAAAATAATTTTAAAATTGCAATTAACAAAATGTCCTTATGAATTAATTTATATTACACATATTCATAGTTTGTATATTTTTCCTTAATTCGACTATTTATTTTATTTTTACTAAGACCTAAAACTTGATGAAAATGGAATCTTAGTAAAATGTAGACAGCTGAGTACATCGCATAATCGAATTCGGCAGAAATAGAATCCCAATCCATTAATATATAATCACATTCGACGGGGATATTCTCTATAGAGATTGTCTGTTTAATGAATTAATATTTAAAAATAAAATTCTGCTAACATTATATGCATCTATGCTAAAAGGTTTCTTAAACTATTAATTTTAAAAAAAATTATATGATTTATTATTGTAAAATTTAAATTTATCAATTGTAATTGTTATTTCCATTAGATTCTGATCCATTAGATTTTTTCATAAAATTTAACTACATCTTTACAATATCGATTAAGAATTTTATTTGCATTTAATCTGACTTTCTGGACGTATACTTCGTAGTATCGTTTATCTTTTATTCAAAAATATGTATTGATTTTTTTTTTACTTTTAACAGTGCCTTCCTTTATTGTTAAGTTTTATGTATCAAAAATAAGAAAAATTAATTGTATTTTTCCAAATTTTTTACAATAATTAAAATAAAATTTAAGCTAAAACTTAGTTAACCGAAAATATTATAATATAAAAAACAAATGTATAAAAAGAAAAAAAATCTTAAATTAAATCGTTTAGATTTAGAGTACTCCTTAGAAAGGATCATTAAACATAATTTTTATATAATATTTCATATTTACTAGCTTTAAGTAATCAATGTAAACAAAACTTGAATGAATATTAATAAAGTACTGATAAATATTAAAAAAAAAATTAAAAATATTGATCGACGTCAACTTCTGATATTGATAGATAAACTGACTATACCATACTACAATAGGTTATATATTCATATTTCATCAATTTCCGAAAATTATTCATTTAATTATTCCAGTTTTCTCCGATATTTTTATATCACAGTTTCTTTACGTATTATATTCCATCCGCCATTATGACTATAAATATATAAATCAATTAAAGTTGTTTATGGTTGGTTAAAATACCGAGTTTCACATAACCTGTCCTAGACTCTAATTAGCGCGTAACTGGTAGCATTTATACAGAAAACTTTATTTACTAGTACTCATTTAAAGCTGAGGCAACTTAGAGCAACATTGATGGCTTGGTCTGGAGTTGGATTAGAATACGTGGGTTCTAATGCACAACATTTATATATAAAATTTTATATAAATCTAATTAAATCAAATTAATATAGATTAAATATTTTCATATATTTAGTAATTTATATACATATATACTTAAAAAACATAAATCTTATTTCCAACAAATCAAAATAGATTTTTGCTATAAATTGATTTACAATTTTCAAGTATTCATAATCGTGTATATTAACAATATTATTATTTAAAAAAAATCAATTTTATTTTATTTAAATATAAATTAAATATGAAAATATACAGGATGATAATTATTTATTATTTTTAGATCGGAAATTGTCATAAATATTTTTTTTGAATATTATTTAAATAAAGCCAAAAAGGACATTAAATACCGGAACGTGACCGAAATGAATTTGTGATGGTAGAATTTTTAATTTAGATAGTCTAGTCTAGACTTTGTTGGTGAAAATTTACATATAAATATTTTGTTGTCATAAAATTCTATTATGAAATTTTAATTTTAACAACTGCAATTTATATCTGTTTCCAAACACTTAACATATTATTTTTTTTTTTAATTATAATATTTCATTTATATATTTTTAACATATGGTTTAAAAAAAAAAATTAAAATATACATAAATTTTTGTAATTACGAAATATTTTTTGTATTTATTTAACAAAGAATAAAATAATTAGGGCAATATTAAATTTGAATTTTCTTTATAAACAATAATATACCAAAAGAAAAACATGATATTTTCAATGTAATTTTTCTTTGAAATTTCAAATTATAAACATTATATTTTAAGAAATTATATATATATAGTATACATATATATATAATAATAATAATAATAAATAATATTTATTAAAAATTGTTGTTTTTATGAATTAAAAGTTTAATGCCATTGAGTATTGTGTTATTTGTGGTTAAATATTTAAACTAATTTCAAATATTTATATAATTGGATCAGTCATATTTGAATGGAATTCATTTTATAGAAGGTAAAATGCATCAAACAACATCGAAAACAATGTACATCGTACATGGTTTGGGTCGAAACTGATAGTTGATTGGTTAAAGTGGCGAGTCTTGAACATTCTGTTCAAAGAGTCCAATTAGTCATTTTGAAACCAATCACACTCGTGGCGTTCAGGAAGTCTAATTTTTATGTATGTCGTTTACTGACTAGGACTAAATCATTTAAATCACTTAGTTTATGGTTTCCAAGAGAACAATACACGGTCCTGACCAGTGATTGGCACTTACAGATGCAGTGTATGATTCAGAGCAGCTACGGTAAAATTGGTTATACAGAATCTATAGTTGAAACTGGTACTAAATAATATTTGTGAAAAATGCAGGAAAGTTTTTAAATAGTAATCTGGTCAGAAAGCATATTTTTGAGCCTACAATAATGGAGGTTATTACAATTTAAAAATTCAATTAATTTCTTATATTTTTCAGTATATTTTGTATCATATTCCGAACCATCTTTAACCTTTAATTACGTAAAACTAATCCCTTTTAATAGTGAGAAATATGTTTTTGTGTAAATTATATCAACCATCAGGATTTTCCCAGTCTTAAAATTATTTAAAGCTTAGCTAATGTATTGCTTTTTTTCCATGACTCGATTTAAAATCGAACTAATCGAACTACCACTAAAAGTAACCTTTGAACTGTTAATTACATTATATTAGTATGTATGAACATAATGAAACAGAAAATTTATAAATTGTGGTACGGAATTATTTAGAATTATAATTATTTGATAAAACTTCAGTCTAACTTTTTGCTAAGATCACTGGAATTTTCTAAATATACATAAAACATATTTATGCAACTCATGTATCTAGTTTATTTCGTACAGATCAATAAATTATGTTATTATAAAATTTAAATAGAATATTTAAATTGGGTATATAAAGAACCTCTTTTTGTACTTTGTTGGTCGAATATTTGGTAAATCAATTGCTTTCTTTCTGGAATAAAATTACAAAATTATTAGAATTTTTCACTTTTTTTTTTTTTATTATTGGAACACAATTTGCCTAAATAATTTTATATGTTTTTTATTGGTTTGAGAAATGAAAATATTAAAATAAAATTAACAAAATAAATAGAATTCTAGAACAAATTTTAATATTCTATGAATGTAAATTCGTTTTAATAGATGATTTTGAATTGTATATTATTACGTTAATCTGAAATATATTTGCAATTGCTTTTATATAAATGTAAATATATAAATTTTATTACAGTGATCATTTTCGTTTATCTATTTTGTATGTTTATTAAAAATGTAAATTAATTTAAAGAAATATAATTCAAAAAACAATTTAAACAACAGCTTTCCATAAAAATCCCTTACCCAAGTGTGTAAACCTTTTTATGGCTACAGCCTGGCATTCGTAGAGGATATGTTCGGCAGTTTATTCATCATCAGAACAGAACCGACAGTTACTATAATTTCAGATTTTGGGATCTTATTCATGTAATACCTAATCAGCAGTGACCTGCTAATTTGAGTTAAACCTCACTTTAAGGAAGGCTTATCTTTAAGAATCACTTCTCTTGACGTATGCTTGGGATGTTGTACCAGTAGATGGATTTCACATTATTTTCCTATTGAAGATACTAGAGAATGGTTCGGGTCCGATGGAGGTCTAGTTAGCCTCTGTTTTTGATAGTTTTTCGGCAATCTTGTTGCCGATATTTCCCTCATACCTTAGCACCCATATCTGAGAAACTCTTTTGTTTAAAGTCAGTTACTTGAGCGATAATGAACATTGCCATATATGAACTTAGATTCAAAGGAGTATCCAATTAACAATTGATCCTTTCTGATACAGATCCAATTAACAGAGATGATGATAATCTAATAAAGTAAAGTTATTGATAGTTTAACAGTTTAACTTAGACAAATCACATATAATCTTATATTTATAAATTGATATTATTCAATATTGAGCCATTAATAATTGATTTAAAACAATTATTTCAAAATTATAATTCATACAAATTATTTGACCAAAAGTATAATTCAATCCATCCAAAAACATTTTTGTTGGTCCAAAAATGTATTTCGTTTCTTGAAATTTTGTATGTATTTTTTTTTTTGTGAATGAATTTTTTGGTGCATTTAATTTAGAAATTATAATAAATAATAATATAAATAAAATGCAATTGCAGTTTTTCTCATTCCTTAATAGCATTTAAATAAATTCATTATTTATGAATGATATATCGTACAGTATACGTAATTGAATAAATTGCATTCGAATATAAGTCAGCTTTTTTAAATGATTTAATTCTAATAATTTAAATCAAAATAATTCATAAATAATGAAATAAAAAAAAAAATGTTGATTTCCTGGATTCGTATCTCAAAATATTTGACATACATAGTACATATTTGTTAAATTATAGATACACTAATTTTTCATAGCAGAAACAAACTATAATTTTTGCATTTTGAAATTTCAAAATTATAATTGTTGGTTTTGAGAAACTTGGAATCATAATAATTGTTATTAAAAACCTTGGCAATAAACTGATCCAAATAAATTTATTATATTATTTAGATTAAATTAGGTTTAAAATAAAAGAGATGGCAACAATATTGTCTCCGTAATATTTACTGTTCATAACCATATAAATAGCTTCTGGTCATATGGTTATTTTTCATGACAAAAGTCTTTGTGTGATTATATATATTTTTTATGAGGAGTTTTTGAGTTATTGTAATGGAAGTATCGATTTAAAAAGTGAATTTTCAAGAAAGTAAATACCAAAAATGTAATTATTTGGAACGATAAATGTAATTATTGATCTCTATAAAAAATTTCTTGACACATTTTCACAATTGAAATTCTATACACATTCAAGAATTTTATGCCAATATCATTATTTTATCAGCACTAACCCAAACCGAAGGCAATACATATTTGAAAAGAATGCCAACGTTAAACCAGGTGATATAATAGAAACAGAACTCGAATATGACAGAATAGACGTGATCCTTGAACGATATAATGAATTTGCAATGTTGCTTTGACAGTCTGAGATAATAAATTACTGACCAGAATTAGTAAAAATTAGCATATCAATAACGTTTTAAGTTTATTTTATAGTAGGATCTTCTGAGCTTCATTAGAGTATTTTATCCGCAGCATGGTTTTCTCCGATAATCAATAAATGAAAAGTTTCGTTTACGTTCTTAATTAAATATATTTCTTAGAATGCAGAGTGGGCTGCATGTGCGTATATATTAATTCAATTTTAAATAATTTAAATAAATTTATATGTAAATGAAATAAATCCATTTATTTAAAACTTATTCTAAAAATGTTAAAAAAAATTAAATTAAATCAAAGAATTTTACAATACCTGTTTCAAATTTATAAATAATGTAAAAAACCAAAAAAAATATATTATGTTTTTTATCTTCTTTTTTTTTAAATAAAATTCTTTACCATATTGTGATCTTGAAAAAACCTATGGAGAACGTCAAACAATAATATTTTATTAATATTTTATTTTATACCAATAAATTCCAATATCAAGGTTATATTACACAGCTCCAAAACACAACTCCTTAATGCACATAATAATATAAATATAAATATATATTTTTCCTGAAACATTGGATTTTTTTTTTGTACATACTTCCGAAAACCATATTTTATGATTATTTTAAATTTATGTTATTATGTGTGTCTACATGCGTCACGTTCGAAAATTGTATATTTATTATTTAAATTTAAAATCAGGTACAAATTCAAAAAAAAAAAAAAAATTTAAAAATGAAAATGTTACTATAAACATTCTGATGTCTAGTTGTTAATTTTATCATAAATATGATTATTTTCAACTAACTTATCCGTTTTGAAACGGGATGGGACACATATATGTCCCACTGATCAAGTGATGTATATTGAATCACGTGAAAAAAAAAGCTTCAAAAGGATTATATAGACCTAACACCTAAGAATAGATGGAGAATTGGGAAAAATGTTCAAGAGGTTGGGTATAACGATGTGTAAAGGATACAAAGACATTGCATTAATTAAAGATATAGAGATTATTCTCTCTGGCAGCCCGATTCCTAAAAAAAGGAAGATCCTAATGGAATTATTATTAATTATCAATGCGATAGTATAGTTTTGAGAATAGGAGCATGAGAACCATCTCGATAATAAAAATAACTTTAGGGTTTCCATAAAATTATAGAAATTATAGACATTTGGTTCAAAAAATGTCACCTGTCATTCTAACTGAGCTAAATTTTATTTTCCTTTATATATTAACATTTTAAGGTTATTTATAGTTTGTAAGTGTTTATAAATAATCTATAAAATAAATCCTTTTAAATCCCAAAAAGGATTTTTCTTTTATTAAACAACATTGTATTGAAAATGCATGTATTCCAAAAAAAAAAAGTAATATTTAAATTTTTTATAACTAGCAGGGGGGCTAGAGAATCAACAATAACAAAACTTGTACTTAAAGTTGCCGTCTTTATAATCATGCTGCTAGCTAACATGTTGTTTTTTTTATATAAAATTCAAATTAAATAAATGATTTTTAAAATTACTAAATAAAAAAATCAGAAAATTTGGTTTAGTCTCTTGTATATATTATAAAAAAAAAAAATTATACATTATATTAATATGTATACACATGTGCGTAAAAAAACAGTATAGAAAATAAATTTAATATCAGTCGTCGTCCAGTGTATAAATTCACATTATGCAAAAATTATGTATATATGATTTTATAACTTATATTTTGCTGTGATGAACTTGGCCTATATATAAACGTGATTTTTTTTAGCTACAGACGATTTTAGTACAATATTTTAGTATACATAATAATATAATTAATAAAAAGTGGGTATATAGAATAATTACTTACTCAGAATACTAAATTTTTAATTGATAAAATAGTTGACGTTTATAAATTAAAATATTTACTATAGTGAACCAACCATATTGTGATGGGTAACGATGTAAATCAAATTATTTTTTTCTTAAATACTTTTTCAAATGTTATGAATCATATTATTATGGGAGAAGAATTAAACCACGTATTGCCAAAAAGTATATATAAGAAGAGATCAAAACTTATATTAAATCATTTTTACTGTGGAATTTAAACTAAAGATTTCAAGATTCAATCTCCTAAGCACAACTCACGAGCATACAGTTTTTTTCAAAGAACCAAACTTGAATCAAACCAAAATGTACTTTTATGTATGTATATATACCAAAAAGTATGGTTTTATAGAAGGATGTGTATTTGAAATAAAGCTTTTATGCTTGTGGAATTTAAACTTTTATATAAGTTTTTATCCCTTCCTATATATTGCCTAGTTAATTTAGCCTATGAGACAAATGAAACAAGAGGCGAAAATGCAAACTGCATTCATTATTTAACTACATGAATTATTCAAATTAGAAATTCATGAATTATTCAAATTTAGCACTGTAAAATGTATTAAATATTTAACAATACTGAAGCGATCCAGTACAAGCGGAGACCATGGAACAGATCATATGAAACTGACCAGCACTCGCCAGACTCAGAGGTATCATTACTACTCAAATTCGAAAGATGTCTGTAATTTGCAGTACTAGAAAACTCCTTAAGTTTACTGCAATGACAAAATCCTTTGACTTACTAGAAAACACTTCAATACCTAGTCAGAGTTAGTTAACCATATAAGTGACTTTGGACCCAGAAATTTTGCTACCACAAAATTAACACATTAATGAAAAGTTGCGCCCTTGAATTCTAATAGACTTAACTTTCTATACAAAGACGCAACCAGACGCAACTTAATTATAGTTTAATCATAGATTTAGCTGAGAGAACGGAAATTATTTCGCAATTCATGAAGTAATCTCACACATCAAACTATAAAATAATTTCGTATGAAATATTTCTAGTGTACATATATTATAATTTGTTTTCAACATGAAATTTATTATATTTTCATCATAAATTCAGTTGACATTTATTAAATACAATCAAATTAAAATCAAATTAACACTCTACCTTTTACTACACAATTCGGGCATTAGGGACTTTTTTTAAAACTAATTTTAATAATTTTAATGTATATTTAAATTATTCATATATTTTAGTATTTTAGTTTATTGGAGATGTAAATTGCATTAGATAATAATTATATATAGAGCATTTTTTGTAATATTTGTAATGTATGTAATATTAATATGTAATTAATTTTAATTTTGTTTTAAATCAAGTTAATGACCTATCACAAATTTAATTATCATATCGCTGAATCATTTTACATTTATATTTACAAAATTACAGGTGATACATACATCATAAAACTTCTTCATCTCTGAAATATTGAATGAACAATTCTTCATTATAGGAATAAAGCTTTTTATGTACATAATATTTATTATGTAATTTTATGATAACTCATTTTATTGCGAGCATGATATTATGTTGTAAGTCAAGTTCAAGGAAAACTGGAAATAAAAAAATGTATAAAAATGTTTTTATTTTATGCTACGCATTTTTATACAAACAATTTGAAACTTTCGTTTACTTTCAGTATATATAATTTATATAGAGATGCATTTTGAAAATAAATTGTTTCCTGTTTCATATATTAATTGCTAAAATATTTTTTATTATTGTTTTAAACTAATAACGAAAAAATGTAACAACCGGAAAAAAGAAAGAAATTATAAGAAATTTTTGTAACTTTTTTTAAAGGTTTTTATTTGAGAAAAATCCGTTTATAAGTTTATCAGATTTTATAACTACTTATACATACATATGTACATACATTGTTGGTATCAACGAAATAGAATTATGTATATATAGAAAACTAGCATAAGTTTAGTTGTCGGGCTATTAATTACTTTTAGCATGTCGGGCTATTACTTTTTAAGATTTAAATTATGCAAAAATAACTAAAGATGTATCAAATTCAAATTATATCTTAAAATAAAAGCGATAAAATTATAAGGTGATATTTTGTCAAGAAATTTCGTCGGGTGAGTTCTGAAAAGAAAAAGATCCATACGCCATAACTCAGTTTCCGAGTAAAATAGTAAAATTGATTGTAATAATTAATATTATCTAAAAAAAAAAGTACACACTATTTTTTTTTTTTAATTTGTATAATTAGTAAAGACATATTATCAGATTTTAATTACAAAAATTAAAGTATCTAAAAAATCTAATTCAAAAGACAATAAAAGTGTAAATTAAATTTACTATGTTAAGAAGATATGGAAAATATTTGCTACTTCCATATAATTTTAATTCGTTGTTGGTTGGTATAAATTTCGGATTGGATAAATTGAATTATTTCAAATTGGGACCAAATAAATATTATCAATAATTTCAGAAAAAGTTATTATAATATAACCTCAGTAGTGTGGAAAGTCAATAAATAAAGCTTCGATTTGGATAGTTTATTTTATACCATTTATAACTATAATTTAGTTCTTACGAAACAATAAAAGTGTACATATTACACTTAAAAGTAAATATAAGACTCAATAAATGGGATTCAGTTTCAGTATGATGTATGGGAAAAGAATAAGGATTGTTTATAGTTTATGTACGTTATTTATTTTGTTAGTAATGATAACACAGTTCACCTTGGGCTTTGGCGAGTTTCATAACTCAGAACCGTCCATAAGTTTATGAGGATAAACAACATTTTTGAGTAACGCTCTAAAAAATAGTAAACTATTTATGTATATTTAAAAAAATATATATAAATAAACACAATATAACCAAAAACCTATTAAAACTACGTAGTTATATGATAATATTGATAATCATTAATCAATATATTATTATTGACAATATAACTACATAGTTTTGTTTTTGTACTGAAAATTTATGTTACAATTTATAAGCAGCTTACAAAACTATAAAACTATATTAAAGAAATTGCAAATTGTTGGTAAATAAAAAGAGGAGTAAAAATATGTTGATTTCGTTCTTGATTGTATATAAATATAGTATCAAAAATTACAATAATTATTGGACTATAAACTTTTTGCTGATTCTATTTTTGGCAATTAAAAATATAAACGCATAAAACATTTACATACATATATATAAACTGTTACTGTGAATGAAATAATTCCATTCAGGAAATGAGGCAATATGTGCACAACAGTGTATCTACAGACTCAGACTCTACCTGTTCTCCAGCTAAAAGACCCTGTTCACTTCGTTCGTGATTGTATAATATCAAAAATTATAATAATTATTAGACTTTGGGCTGGTTCTATTTTTAGCAATTAAAAATAAACGCATAAAACATTAATTGAGTAAACATATAATAATAATATTTTAAGATTATTGGCAGCTGGCAGGCAGGTAATAATTTTTTTTCCATTGAATTTCATCATCAATAAAATATTTTTTTTTTTTGCTTTAATCGAATTGGAAAAAAAAATTGTTAAAAACATATTTACAAATTCTTAAAAAATAAAAAAAATATAAAAAAACGCTGAAGAATTTAACCCATTTCGATTTTCTTTGAAATTCATATTTACATATATAAATGTGGTTGTATATTATGTTGAATTACGGTACTCTCGCTTTGAATTCCCATTTATGTCGTGATAATGCCCACGTGTTTTAAATATTATAAATATACAATAAAAAGAAGAAAAACAGCTTTACTCGAAAATATATTATTACTCGAGTTCATTTCACCCGGAATCCGTAGCAAAAACATGTGATTAATTCAAAATAAAAAATAAAAATATTTCTTAATAAAATCTAAATGAATTTTGTTTACATTTTTGTTTGCTATAGTATAGTAAATATTAAATTTGTATATGATATGTATATATATATATATGTATATAGATATTTTATGAGAAAAACTAAAAAATAAAAACATAAATAAAAATTTTTTTTTCTCATGGGTGATACACGCGCTCATAATTATATATCAACAATAATTATTCATCATAATTGATAAATCAGGTAAATATATATGTAGCTTCTCTCACTCACAACATAAATTTTATTATAAACAAACTAAGAAGTGGTGACCGATGAAATGTCAAATACCGGCAAAGTAACGGTATTTTTGTGGTATTTTTATTATTGTTGTTGTTTGTATATATTATAAAATTAATGTATATAAAATTTTTACTTGAGTGTTTAGAGGTAAAAGAAATATTTCTTTAAATTTATATTAAGATTTTCGTTATTCTATATTAACAGCAATGTTAGTATAATGACCGATTTCACAGTAAGAACTTCAGTAGATCTTAAACATTATTTTATGATTTCTCCGTACAAGCTTAAATATAAGATTTCCTTAAAGTGAGTTTTAAATTAAGCTGCATATGGGGTAAAGTTAAGCTTCAGTTTTAACACTCTTTATTATAATATAAATTTATATTTTTATAATAAAAATTTCAATTATACATTAATGTTGATGGTTTATTTCCATTCATTCACAATAACATTATTTTCAATTATCACTCACAATAATTCATATTTTTTTTGGTTTAAGTTTAGCTAAGGTTAGGACAAATTTTGATTAAGAAATCAATTGATCTTAAGTTGCAGGCTTAAGAATTAAGATATACAATCCGTTAAGCTTAAGAGCTCTGACTGAGAAATGGGTCATAAGTAAAAAACAAAGAAGTAAAGTTGTTTTTCCAAATACCATTGCTACGTTATCTCAAAAATTTATAATTTTTAAATTTCCTCTTCATCAAATCGTTCTTTCTTATTTGAAAAACATAAAAAATACCTTAATCAATATATATTTTTTTATTCCTTATTTATTATTTAATATTTCTTTAAAATTTTATAATTCCGTTAAAAGATTTCATCATCAATTTTTGAATTTTGTTTTCATTTTTCAATATTAATAAGAAAATAAAAAAAAAAAATCTTTCACGACGACGACGAGTGAAATGATTTTCATTTTCTTTATTCGAAATAAAAGAAAGTCTTAACAAAAATACAAAAAGTGATACTCTAAGTGGCGGCTTTGCTAATGCATTTTATATTATTTGAAATCAATAAACAACAGGAATTTCCATTGAAGACCAATTCAGAACATAAATATTCTATAGTTACTATATACTATTGGCCAACAACTTATACAACGAAGCCATTTAAGAACACAGAACTAAAGAACTAAAGTAGATATTATGTATTTGCTGTGTTGTCGCATAATTAACGGAACATTTAATTTAAAATTTATGAACATGGTTATTTTTTATGTTTGATGATGAAGAAGAAGAAGAAGAAGTGGTTTCAATTTTATGTTTTTTTTTTATCTTTACTTTTATTTTCTGGAATTTTCTAAAGATGGAATTTTAATAATAAACCTATATTAATTTTATTTTCTCATAATAATATAGTTCATTGACTGTTTGAATTACAAATACTATAGTAAAAACTAAATTCTTAATAATTATATGAATTTTAAATTTATACTTTTTTGGAAACACTTAAACATAAATATTTAATTATAAATGATCTAAAGTTTAGATTCTAAACTTTATTTTTAGTGATTACATTTTACGTACAATAAAGATGGACATAATAGTTCATTTTGTAATATCAGTTCATTTTGTAACTACGCGCCAGTACTGTTTTATAAACAGTGTATAGATCTGATTCAGTGACAACAAATGTAAGAAACTGGTCCATTTCTATATACAGAATCACAGAAAATATCCCGGAAGTAGAATTGTATACTAGATTAAAAGAATATGTAAAATAATAAATAAAACTAATTTAAAATTATAATATTTTTATTATTTTCTCAGTTTTCCTGATCTAATAAAGAAATCATTTTTTCTCGTTCCTTAATTAAACAATTATAATAATCAGAATGAGTAGATGTTTTATTTGAACATTCATTAATCGATACACTGCTGTAAATTTTTGCTCTTAATTCCCAATCTTCTGATGGTGGTTTTGGATTTTTATTTTCTTCAACTTTTTTTAATTTCTTTGTAAATTCTGTAAATTTTTCCGATTCTTTTAATGATAATTCATGAAGATCTTTATCTGTTTTCATTATTTTTTGACAATCTTCTGGTAAATATTGTACTATTTTATCAATATTAACTAAATCAAAATCACATATAGGTAATAATTTACCTTGAATTATCTAAATAATGAGTTAATATAAAAATCTTAATTAGTATATAAATTTTGTAAAATAATTTTCTTACCGCAATAGAAAACAGGGTACAAAATAGAAATAATATCAATTTTGACATATTTAATTTTATGCACAGAAATTAATGTCCAATTCAAATAAAATATAATAGACAAACTGAATGAAATAAATTGCTTATCGATTTTAAGATTAAAAAAGATAAGACCAGTTATCTAATAAATTTGAATCATATAAATAAACATAATACTATTTACAAATTTACTCATACCATAACCATACATAATTGAATTTACAACCGGAACCGTCATAAATGTGTGCGCCATCTATGAGAAAATAATTTAATATATTAGACAACATTAAAGAAAAATCTAAAATTGATGATTTTATAAATTAAATCAATATTGGCAGCTCTAAAATAAAAAGAAAACAAAAACGCACATGGCTTGCTGTCAAAATAAAATCTAATTAATTTGTATCTACTGTTTACTTGTTCTTATTTTCTTGCTTCTACTTCTATAAAATGGATGGAATTTTAGGAATATTTCAAAGTATATCAAGTGCTGATTCATCTGATTTGAATATTTACATTAAAGCATTGAGTGAACATCAAAGTTTTCGTTACAATGTCAATCAACAAATTTGTAATATTTAGCAATAGTTCTCCTAATTAATATTGTCTTTCTTTAATCTATAGGTAACAGGTTCTACTGATCCATCTGTGCAACATGTTACATCATTGATAAGTAGACCACCGTCAAGACATGAAGGCCTGTTACTTTTACAATCTTTGTTGAAACAATGTTCTTTGGATGTTATTGATCAAAAGGGTGTTTTATGGGTTACACTATGTACAAAAGCTTGCAATCAAAAAGGAGGCGGTTCTATTATTCCATTGGCTTATGATACATTAAGTATGTACAATTTTGTAATTTAATCAAATTGACGGTATATATATAATACAATACAATTTATTTCTTTTAAAGCTTTACTTTTACAAAAATCAACTGATCTGCCAGAACTGACAAAATCATTATCTAGCAATCAGATTGGTAAAATATGTGAAACATTTACAAATGTTTCACAAGCTGCTGTTCAACTATCAGCTTTAAAATGTTTAGAATTGTGCTTAAAAATGTATCCAGGTCCTTGTGGTGTAGGAAATTCAAAAACAATTATACAAAGATTTTTATCAAATTTTATTGATAATACTGATGAGAATTTGGTAATATGGTCAGCAAAATGTATGCATTTATTACAACAAGTATGTATATGTGTATAGTTATTATAGCAGGTTAACAATTTTAATTAATCATATAGGTTCGTGGTGGGGGAGTACAAGGTTTAAGTCATAAAACTGCTTGGCAAAATTATCAAAATAATTTAATTGGTAGTTTACATCAGATTTTAGATTTACTGTATGCTAATTGTTCCGAAATTTATGATGACGAAATTGGAACTGAACATTTGAATATAAATCCATTAGATTTGAGTAACGAACCAGTTCAAAGAGCTTCTCAATTATATATTCGATTTCGGAATTTATTAATTTATTTAATAATTGCAATCAGGTTACATCAAATTCTCGAAATTAATTTTTAGTTTTCTAATTTAAAATATTTTTAGGGAACCTTTTCCTGTGTCTAAAGCTTTTATGCCAAAAAAGATATTAAATTTCATTTCTAGAGGATTAAGTGTTAATTGTACAATGTTACAGAAAAATCATATTTCTGATAATATTGCAATTGGTGCATTGTTACCGGATCTTCATATTCAGTTATTTAAACTTACCGAAACACTTATTTTAACGTATGTATATTTAAATAAATATTTTTTTTTAGTTAAAGTAATTAATTTTATTTTTATTATAGACTGAAATCACATTTGTCTATGTATTATGAAAATATTTTAAGTTTTATCAGTGAAACCCTGAAATGGACTTCATCAGGCAAATCTGAAGGTTTTCGAAAACCTTATGGGTATAATATTTTAATCAATATTTCATTTTCCACAAATAATTTTTTATTATATAATTTCATATAGAAATCTTAGAGTAGCGGCTTATAATATGTTGTCGGTTTGGTGTAAAACAATGAAATATGGAAGTTGTTGTGAATTAATATATGAGAATATTATCGATCAAATAATTAATGATATAACACCTTTTCAGAATGAAATGACATTAAAGGTTCAAATATTTTTTTTTTTATACTATTTATATGATTAAAAATATATTTTTTAAGGTTCTCAGTGGTGCTAAAAAATATATGTCTAAAAAAGCTCGACGTCAATTGCATAAAATTCAAAATGAGAAATCGCATTTAGCACAAATTCATTCAAAATCATCTGATCCAACAAATGCTATGAAAATCGTCTATTCGGACCAAGAAAATCAATCAATTTGTGTGGCAGCACTTGAATGTTTAAATAATGCCATACTATCATGTGGATGCTTCATAAAACCAATTCTTGTAAAGGTAATTGGATTACAAATTAGTATTTCTATTTTTTCACCTGTGTTTTTTTTTGTTTATAGCAACTACAAGAAAAAATTATTTTAATATGCTTACAATGCAATGAATTATGTAGTATAAATGATAAATCAAAATTATATTCAAATTATTTGTGTCGTAAATTTGTTTATAATGTTTTGGGTACAATTATTTTAAGTCCACATCATCTATGTCCACCACCAACACAATTAGCTATACAATTATTATCATTGGCTCAAATAAATGATTCAAATCCAATCGTCAGAGACATTTGTGCTTATAATTTAAGAATATTGGAAAAAATATTACATCCACAAAAAGAAAGCTTATATTTCCCACCGGATTTAATTGAAATAAAAAATACTTTAAAAGTTTCCTCTATAAATTCAAATGTTTTAAATGATGATGGAGAAGATTCTTTGAATTCATCTGATGATGAAAATGATTCGGTAATAGAAGAAAATGATATGGCATCAAAGCAGGTTGCTAAGAGTCCTGCAAAACAGTTGTCTGTAGAAGAAATTGATATGGAACAACAAAATGTACATCCAACAAAATCAAATTCGGATTACTCAGAAAAATTGAATATTATTGAAATAAACGACGAAAACGACAATATGAGGAGTCCAAAAAGAAAACATCATATTAACTCTGATCAAGATAATAGTTCTTCTGTTGAAATCAATTTTTCGAATGATCAGATAACAAAGAAAATTCGTCTTGATAAAAACTTTGAAATAACGGATTCTTCGATAGTTGTAAGCGATGATGATGAAGTAATAATAATCCCTGAAGATAATGAAAAATTGGAAACCGATAATGTTGAAAACAAAATTTTAAGAGTAGAAAATTCGAATGAAGTTGAATTAAATGATGATGAACTCGTTAATCAATTTGCAGCTGAATTTGTAAATGAATTACATGAAAATATTTAATATGTTTATTAAAAAAAATAAAACATTAATTTTTGGAGTAAATTTTTTTTAATTATATATATAAATTAAATTTGTAAACAATTAAAGAAGAAAAGTTAAGGTATTCAATAATCATTTATTTTCGTTTTTAAAAATTTATATTTGAAGAGATCATATTTTATTTTAATTAATGCAGCTTTAGGAATTTATATTTTATTATTAAAATTAATTATAATATATATTTAAATTTCACAGCAAGTATTTAGCCAATCCTCGCAAAACTTTTATCAAGAACTTTTGCATTCTCTGTAAATAAGGTTAAATAATTTAAAAATTGTTCAAAAATAGCCCAGATTTGTAATACATTTAAAAACAAAAATGTTTCATTATAGTGTTTTCTTAGTTTATCAAAATGTTCAATGTATCATAGTGATTGCAACCACCTTTTAGCTCAGCATCACTTGAAAAAAATAATGTTCACAAAAATTATTAATTTAAATTAAATATTTGTAATGGACGAATACGTCCCAAAAAGTATTGGTTAAACTTAAAACTGATCTAGAAACTTAAAACTGATTTAAATATAACAAGAAAATTCGAGATATTTCTACAATATAGGGACTGAGTTCTGTAAAGTTTCTATGCCATTACAAACTTAAGATGTAATAGTTATAAAATATATATCGGCTGCCGCATAGCATCGTATCCAATATTCTATATAAAACTGCAGAATTTCGAACTTGTTCTTTAAGTATTATAAATATCTATTATTTGTTAATTTTCGCTTACAAATTATAAATCCGAATTTGTAAAATCCGGAATATTTTTTCGCGATTAAATTTAAGATTTATAAAGAGAAAAAGTAATTAAAATGCATATTATATTAACTACATTCCAATTTCCGGCACCAATGACTGTTGATTAATTAAGAGAACGTTCCTCTTTTTTAAATTACTTCATAAGTTCCAATATTAACACTGGATTTTAATAGAAGTGGAAAAATTCTATAAAGACTATTTATGAAATTCTAATTAAAAACTCCATGATGTTAAAGAAGCAACCGAAGGAACAGCAAATGCCCATTTTGGTAATTTTGCTAATAAATTAGCAAAAGTTGGTGTATGTTCTTTATGATATTCCCAATGAAAAGTAACTAATGAAATATCCACAAGAGATCTTTCATAATTTTCACTATTTGTCTGCAAAAAAAAAGTTTTTTTTTAATCAACATTATTATTATTATATATTTGTACCTTAAACTCTAATGATAGTTCCATTGGTTCAGCTTCGAGTCCATGTGTAATCATTACAAAATAAGCTCGCTGATTGTTGAAATAATTTTTTTGTGGTACTGTATTTAATAAATTCCATTTAATCAATTGTACTGAATCTTTGGGTCGAATTTGTAATGACATTAAGTAACTTCCACTTAAAACGAAATTCAATCGATGAATTGTTGTTGAAATTTTCGTACGATTTGTTAATTTTAATGTAGCAACTTCACGGATTAGTGGAGAAGGACCTGGTATCCAATATCCTCTTCAAAATTAATTATTTTAATATATATTAAAATGTTAATTAGTAATAATAATACCCAGTGTGCATTTGTCGGGATGAATAAAATGGTAGACCACAGAATATTTCATTTTTACATAAAATGTTATTTTCTTGAGGTATTGGAATTTCGGGCATTGCAAGAGATTCAATAGTTTTTCGAGCATTCCTATCAACTTCTCTTAACCAAAATCCTGAATCAGTATATCGAATATTCCCTTCTCTATCATACAAAGTACGAATAGTGTGCTATAAATATATTAAGTAAATATAATAAAAATATATATTGTGTATATACATTTTTTTTTTTTACAGTAATAAAATGCCGCTGAACAGAAGGTGCTTTAGGATCATCTCGATAGGGAAATCCATAATGTGTTACACCAATTATATAAAAACGTGTAACAACATAAACAATAATCAATGTAATTAATAGATTTTTACAACGTTTCAATAATATCACTAATGGTGCCAGATAACTAGTTATGAAAAACGTTAATGAACATGATATAATTCCGACTAGAATATCAGGATTTTTTTGAGCACCAGATCGACCAGCAATTGGTATAAATGTTTCAATAACTAAATGATAAAAATGTGTTGTCCAAAAAATTACAAATATTTGTCCAAATACATGTATATATAACCATTTACGAACTGAAATTTTTTATAAAAACTTATTAATATTTATGGAATTAAATTATTATTATGTAAATTAATGAACTTGAATTTTGATAGCCCAATACGCCTATGAGTGTGTTTGTAATTAAAGTTATTAATAATGGTACCAATAGAACGTAACCAATACGATAACCAGCTAAAGTTATAGCAGCTGTTAAAAGACCCCAAAACAAACTACTTCCGTTAAGACGTGCTTGTGTTTTCAGAGCCAAACTCATTGGAGCCTAAAATATTTGGGAATAAATTAATATTAAAAATTATGTGTTACAATTTTTTTTTACCCTATTATCACCGCTAAATAATAAATGTACCAAACATTGAACAAAAACAGTTGCAACACTATACGTTGCAATAACTAAAAATGTATTCGAAAACCTAAAACAAATAAAATATATAATTAAAGCTTAATTTTAATAAGTGTAGTAAAATATAACAAATATTTTGTAATATTCACCATGACATTGATCTTCCATTTGAATCTAAATCATAAGCAATTGCATAACTAATTGCATTTGCACTAACAAAACATATTACATTTATTAAAAATCCAAGAAATATTTCAAATCGAAGATGCTTTCGATTAATTCCTATAAAATGAATTATATATAATTTAATTTGCAACAACAAATTCTCAAAAATTACCTTGTGTCGCTTTTGATAAAAAGAAATATGGTAAAGTAACACTTAATGAAACAATAGCATAGTTCATATAATTAGCAAACTCCTTTGAATATGATATAAAGAATAGCCCTAAAACGTCGAAAAAAACTTCACTCTCACCACTATATTTCTAAAAACCAAAAAAAGATATTATAATAAATAATATGTAATTTCTTCTTGCATTTTATTTACATTTGGATTTTGTAATTCATCTGAATTTGCAATTGTTTTAGTTAATTTTAATATGTTTTCGCCTGTACTCTGTATAACATTTTGTGGTATATAATCAATATGATCATATTTTGTATGATATCTATAACCATTTATAACATGAGCGAAATCCAAACCTAATTAAAAAAATATATAATATTATTGATTTTAAAATTATATAATTATTTAAATTTATAAACCGGGAATTCGTTTGAAATCTCTAAATATTCGAAAATCAGTATCAGATGGAATTAAACCAGATTGAAATACTTCTTCAGCAGCTGCTTGTGCATTCGGATATGGAGCTGATTTACCATACATTCGAATTAACCAGGAATGCTTTGGATCCGATTGAAATAATAATTCTTTACCTGCAGAACCAACCGATTCCAAATTTAGAAATGCTAAAATGAGTAGAAATATTTATGTATTAGGATATTATTTAGTTTTAAATATTGTATAAAAATAACCTCGAATATTGTTTGCCCATTTATGTTGTGTTATAAAACCATGTGAAGCTTGCAATGGTGTCTCTTCGGCTCCATTAAATAAAAAAATAATAGAATGTCGATTCTGAAGATTCTGTCTTGATAGTACACGTAAAATTTCTAACATGATACAACAACTGGCAGCATCATCACTTGCACCTGGGCTACCTGCCACCGAATCAAAATGACAATTTAACATTAGGGTATGATTTGTTTGACCCTGTAATTTGACAACAACATTTTGAACATTTCGATAAACATTTGTCATAGGATGTGGTTTAAAATCAATCCAATATGCGCCACTAACAACCTGAAAATTAAACAATAGTATTTATTATTCAGTAAACATTGCGATTTATAGAAAATACCTGAACATCTAATTCTATATGTTGATTTTTGTTTGCCAATTGTGATATATAATTAATTTCACGTTTTAAAAAGTCTACAGTTAAAATTTCATTACTATATGAACCAGTTGGCCGGGGACCAAAATTTGTTAAAATTTTTAAATCTTTCCATGCTCTTTCAGCAATAAATGAACTGGATTGGTGTAATAAATCTGAAGTACCTAAGGCATTTGGTAAATTTTCACGGTAATTATAACGAGTCAAAAAACCAATAAATAAAATGACAATTATAGTAAGAATTCCATATATTTCCGAAATATTATGAACAGTTTTTTTGTTGTATCCTAAATGGGAAAAAAAAAGAAATGACTAAAAATTTAAAAATTGTTAAATATTATATATATATATTGCTTCACCCAAATCAAAAATGTTATCTGTACGATTTCGCCTAGAATTTGTTTCAAAAATACGCATTATTGAAATGAAATTTTCAAAATATATTTATGATTTCCAAAAAATATTGGTCCAGCTTATTTTCTACTTGACAGCGACAGCTGGTTACTTTTCCCAATTAGCAATTATTTAAAAATTCCAATTGTTAATTCAGCGGGAAAGATTTAGAGTAAGATAGTTGCGAATATGATGTGTGTTAATATAATTGTTATCTCTTCTATCTCATTTTCAATCCTTCTTATATAATATATATTATTAAATAAGTTAAGGAAGTAAAAGAAGTTGGATGACGTAAAAGGAAACGTAAAAGAATTTGGACTAAGGACTGGTTACAACAAAAATTAAAAAAAATATTCCCACACAAATTTAGTAAAGAATTAGATTAAACGTCGTCAACTGATTTTAATTTTTTTTTAGAATGGACCAAGAAAAATCACAAACTTTTATCATATACATATATGTGAACTGGTCACTAGCAGTTCATATATAGTAATATAGTCAAAGTTCCAGCCATATTTCCCTACTTTTAACTCTATTTCTTTTTTCTTATACTACAAAAGATTTTGACTGCACAAGATTTTTATGCGGAATGCCGAATGTATGACACCAATGACACACATTAAACACACGTCAAACATGTATCTGCTACCCGAAAAATTAAAATTAAAATCTTCGTCAAGCGGCTTGACAAACTATGTATCACCACCACACCAACCAGCAGTTAAAAAGTTAAATGTTGGATAGTTTAAATGCGTGGTACTTGGTGGTACTACTGAACGACCGAATTTCGAATATTATACAAATTAAAATATAAAAATATTATCTTGTTCACGTGGTGCGGAGTGTAATAATGGACTGGATTGGATTTGTTAATTCGGTCGTAGTATGTGTGCTCACCTGGGTGTGGATCGTAATAAATCTACCATAACGCATCTAGTGAAGACATGTTGAACTATTTTATTGACATCCTATAGTCATTTTATTGACTATTTTATTGAGGGGGGTAAAGGTTGGTATTGGCCCTAGACAGAACATAACTCTACCGTATGCTCTGGTAAAAACTAGGAAAGGCCTTCTGAACTAACACCTACAGAACTGCCAACAAATCCGACTCTCACCTCCTAGAAGGTAGGTAACATAGTTATCTGCCGGGTGCCTCCTGGAAACTTACTTAGTAAGGCTAACGAGAGCGGGTGTATGCGAGTACTTAGCGCAATAACTAAGTAAAAAGATGTCGGTTTTACTGATAAGGTAGGCGGTGACGGAAACTCCGGTAAAAAATGACAACAAATATGATAAATGGAAACAGGAATCATTTCAACTCGAGTTGGGATATCAACTCAAACGTCAGGAGTAGTAGCCGCGGCTCCTGGCGGGCTTGGTTTTACGAACCCCAATGCTAGTAAAACTAAGTCGCCAGCGGAAAAAACTGGAAACAAACATGGAACGACACTGGTAAACGAGAAAAAGACAACCGAAACAATTAGTAAAGAGCCTAACCCTTTTAGGAAAGGTGGTGGAGTTATGAGGTCACCACCACCCACTGGAAACAAGCAGAATGCTGCTAGCAAAGAAATAGTAGCTTTGCGTACAAGCAACAGGTCGCGATCGCAAGAAGGCCGAAACAACAACAAAAACGTAAAAGTTCTTATGGAGGAACTTGAGAGATCAAATAACAGAAATCAACAATTAAACAAAGTAATTGATAGAATGAGTAAACAGATAATAGAAATGAAAAAAGAAATAGAAAACATAAAGTTCAAAAACTTACAATCGAGAAAAAACGAAACCAAAGAAATGGAAGTAATAGAAATAATGGAGGAAGAACATATTCATAAATCTAAAGTGGATGAGGAAAGCATCGCTGGCCCAGCACCAGAAACAGAATGGATATTGAAAACAAAAAGACCCAGCAAAAAGAGAAAAGCTGAATCATCACCAGAAATAGTGAACGAAAAAACTACGAAGGATGTAACATTGCTGAAAATAGCAGTAGCCAACAAACAAATTAGCGTAGCTGACAGCAAAGACGGGAAAGAAATTCAGTCAGAAATAAAGCCGAAAGGTGGAAGGAAGCTCATGCCTCCCCCGGTAATTTTAAGTAACGTAAAGGATTACCCACTCGTCAACGGAATTTTAAGCGAAGGGAAAATTAATTACAAAATCAACATGTTAAATAACAGCCAGCTAAAAGTGAACGTAGAGACAGAAGCAGAATATAGAGAGTTAACGAAAACCATTAGTAAAGCTAATGTGGAATGGCACACATATGAAAATAAGCTGACAAGACCTATAAAGGTAATGGTCAGGAACCTGCATCCAACATGTAATCCTGATGACATAAAAACCGAGCTTAGTGAAAGAGGATTTCAAATAATAGATGTTATTAATAAATTTAAAAAAGAGAAAAAAAATGGAGAAGTCAACTCAATTAGGCTACCATTATTCATGTTAATATTCGAAAACACAGACGATATTAAGAAAATATACGAAATACGATACATACAACATATGAAAGTAAAGATAGAAGCGCTTAGAAGCAGCAAAATCATTCCACAATGTAAAAGATGCCAGAGATTTGGACACACACAAAAATTTTGCCAAAGGGGTCCATTATGCGTAAAATGTGCAGGCAATCATCTATCAATTGAATGCACAAAAGATAGAACAACAAAAGCAAAGTGTGCAAATTGCCAAGAAGAGCACCCGGCTAGCTACAGAGGATGTGTGGTAGCAAAAGAATTGCAAAAAAGAAGAGGTATAACGAGCGATACAAGAAAAGAACCAGAGAAGACAACAAAACAGATCGCTACAGCAGCAGTTAAAAAAGGATTATCTTACGGACAAGTAGCAAGAATGAACATGGAAAATATAAATCAACCGGAAGTGGCAAGACAAAGCAAGGAGACTGACTCAACTATAATCCAAATGCTTCAAAATATGCAGAACAGGATGGACGAGATTTCAGTAAGACTAGACAAGTTAGAAACTGGAAAACCCAAATTGTACACGCCTAGAAAACGAAATGTCAAGAACAACTTATAAGAAAGATTTAAGAATAGCGATTTGGAATGCCAATGGTATAATTAACAAGAAAATGGACCTAGAACTTTTCCTAAAAGTACAGAAGATAGATGTGTGCTTTATAACAGAATCACATTTATCAACACAGAGTAGCACATCAATCAGAGACTACAAAATTTACAGAACAGACCATCCCTCAAATACAGCTAGGGGTGGTAGCGCAATACTAGTCAAGGACATATATAAACATCACGAAGTTGACTATCTGCAGACGGACGAATATCAGCTAATTATAATAAAATTTGAGTCAATCAAGCAGCACATCAACATGGGAGCACTTTACTGCCCACCAGGCTGTAAAATAGATCAACAGACATTTAAACAAATATTAGAGTCACTAGGAGACAGATTCATACTTGGTGGAGACTATAATGCTAAACACACGGACTGGGGTTCGAGAATTACACTTACTAGGGGCAGAGAACTTCGGAAAGCAATCATGGAAACAGGATGCCAGTTTATATCAACAGGTGAACCAACATACTGGCCCACAGATAGAAATAAAAAGCCGGACCTACTAGATTTCTTTATCTATAAAAAAGTATCGGAAAACTACATGATGATAGAAAATAATTATGACATGGACGCTGATCACTCAGCAGTAATTTTAAAATTATACGAAACTATTGTTAAAAAACAGAATAAACTAACATTAGTCAACAACTCTACGGACTGGGTATCGTTTGGTAGGGAAATCCAAAACAAAATCGACTTGAGGACTAATATATATAACAAGGACCAACTAGAGGAAGAAGCAGAAAAATTCAACAGGATCATCCAAGAAGCAGCATGGAATAATACAGTACTACAAGAGAAAAAAAATAAAGGGATGAATTATCCGGTAGAAATAGTAGAAATGATGAAAAAAAAAAGAAAGGAACGCAGAAGATGGCAGCATACAAGAGATCCGACGTACAAAACAACGCTGAACAATTTATCACAACAAATAAAAAGAGCAATACAAAAATATAAAGAAGAATCGATTAATAGTTACGTGAGCAATTTGACAGCTACCAAGGAAACAAACTACTCACTATGGAAGGCAACCAAAAAAATAAGAAGACCGATTTCGCACTCTGGACCAATAAAAAAGCAAAGCGGAGCTTGGGCCAGAAATAATAAAGAAAAAGCGGAAACATTTGCTGACCACTTAGAGCAGATTTTTCAGCCAAATGAAATGGAAACACAAACGAATTTGGAACACCGAGACAACAATGATCACGATGAAATACCTATCATCACCACAAGTGAAACAGAGCTCTTAATCAAAACTTCGATCAAAGCAAAGAAAGCTCCGGGTTTTGACTTAATCACAGGAGAGATACTTAAGCATTTGCCACAAGAAGGATATAGTAAGCTCACCCAGATAATCAATGCAGTATTTAAACTAGGATGGGTGCCTAGTATATGGAAAGTCGCAGAGATAATAATGCTGAAAAAACCAGGAAAAGATACAACGGAAGCAAAGTCATACAGACCTATTTCGCTACTGCCGACAATATCAAAAGTGTTTGAGAAATTGCTGTTAAAAAGGCTAAAACCAATAATAGAAAGAAAAGGAATTATACCAAAATATCAATTTGGTTTTAGAGAAAAACACTCAACAATTGAACAAGTACATCGTATTACAAGCATCATCGAAAAAGCGCTAGAAGAAAAACAGATCTGCTCTACAATATTTCTTGACGTGGCTCAGGCCTTTGACAAAGTCTGGCACGAGGGTTTGATCAACAAAATTGGGCGTATGCTACCGAATAAATACGTCGAACTCATCTCATCATATCTTTCACAAAGGTTCTACAGAGTCAAGCAAGAGGATGAGTACTCAACATTGCGAGAAATTAAAGCGGGTGTGCCACAAGGGAGTATCCTCGGTCCAATTCTGTATCTACTATTTACCAGCGATCTACCGGATTTCGAAAATATAACAGTTGCTACTTTTGCAGATGATACAGCACTAATCGCACTAGGGGACAGTATAGAAGAGGCAACGAGTAAATTACAGGAAGCAAGTGATAGATTCACGAGTTGGACAAAAAAATGGAAAATCAAACTAAACGAAATAAAATCGGTACACGTTAACTTCACAAACAGGAAAATAGATAGGACGACAACTATAAGAATAAACGAGGTAAATATACCACATGAGAACACTGCTAAGTACCTAGGTATGACACTGGACGTGAAACTGAAATGGAACGAACATGTAAAGAAGAAAAAGAGTGAGATGGAATTCAGATACAGAGAGATGCTCTGGCTAATAGGCCGTTATTCTAAACTATCGATCAACAGCAAAGTGCTATTATATAATCAGATGCTCAAGCCTATGTGGCTGTATGGAATACAACTCTGGGGTTGTGCCAAGCAAACACACATCAACAAAATACAAACATACCAAAACAAGGTTTTGAGGAACATCGTCAATGCACCTTGGTATGTACGTAACAGCGATATACACAGAGACCTCAAGATACCGTTCGTGGTAGATGAGGTGAAAAGGTTTGCAACAAAACATCAGACTCGACTGGAACAGCACGTCAACAGCGAAGCACTGAAGCTATTGGACAATACTAATTTAACTAGGCGCTTAAAAAGAACAAAGCCGTTTGAATTAGCTATAGACTTACTACAAAACAGGTAACACATAAAGACCAAAATTAGATAAAAATTAATGGTTAGTCCAGGTGACTAGTTTTAATTTAAGCTGCGCTTAGAAGGTGTTTTTAGTGGGTTAAAGTCCCACACTACTGGTTCCCGAGTGGATCAGTGTCTTTTGAAGATTTTCACCTTCTCTGACCAACAAAAAAAAAAAAAAAAAAAAACATCCTTTTTTTCTGAAATTGTTTAAATTAATTAAAAAATCTTTTTTGTGAAATATTTTTGAATTAAAAAATAGTTTTTGTGAAGTATTTTTTAATTAAAAAATCATTTTTGTGCTATTCGTTTGTAATTTCAATTTGAAACAATAAATCAAATGTCAGAATCCACTTCCACTACTCTATAGTAGGTATAGTGTTCACAAGATATAGTAGATTAAAAAAAATCAAAACAAATGTGACAGCTGATAGGACAAAAAAGCCATTTGACAACACCGACAACACCAAACAACAAAAAAGAAGAAGAAAACGTTTGATTCGGTTTTAGACATTTTGACAGTTTATTCCAACCAAATTCGTGCTAATGCGTGCTTAGAGTAAATAATAGATTATAAAAGTGAGTGCATTATTTTGTTTTGGAATTTATTTCATAAATATTAATAATAAGAAAAAGTAAATAAGATGGAATCTGCAGATTTAAATGATGCTCTTTCCACAGACTTTTCACGTTTTGATAATACTGGGGATTTAGGTAATTTGTTATTAATATTCTTCAGTAACTATAAATTTAAAAATTATAAAAAAATGTGTAGATCTACATAATGAAATCTTTCCGCCTGATGATGACAATTTATTTATTGACGGCACCGAAGAAGACAGCGAACCAGATGATATAATTATCTTGCATATGGATATTAGAGAACCATTAAGTGGACTTAGGTAATTATAAAACACACTTTAAAATATAACAGCAACTACTGCATAAATTCAATTATTACAGAGCACTTCTGGAGCATAAAATTGGTATTGATTTAAATGGTTTTTCATTTTGGCTACAAGATGCTCAAATGGTAATAAATTTGTTTACTAAATTTTATTATGAAAATTTATTTATCTTACATATATATATATATATAGTTGGAACCACATAAAAATCTTGTAGATCAGTGCGTGAAAGGTGAAGGTTTAGTACAAATTAATGTACAAATTCAAACAATTAATCAAAGAATAAATATTGTTGATGTTTTGAAACCAACTGAAGCAGATCTTGGTAGATAATTTATAAACACTAATATATTTTTTACATCTAAGTATTTACATTTTAATATTTATAGCCGCTTTTGGTGAAGATGTAGACACAAATATTAAAAAACCAGAAACACCAAAGGTTGATGAAAATGAAATAAGTGAAGAAACTGTTATAGAAGAGGAGAATACAAATTCAAACCAACTAAACACATTGAATGATGAAGAATTAAAAAAGCCAGCTAAAGATATATCTCCTGTAGTGAATTGGGTACTTGACAATAAATTTAAAAAAGATCAAATACGATTAAAAATCCCAGAAGATCCAAATGATTGGACTACTGGACAAGTTAAACATTGGTTACAGTGGGCTGTCCGGCAATTTAATTTGGTATGTATATTACATTTATAAACTGAATTTTTATTAATTTTTGTATATTATTTTGTGTAGACACAAATAAAATTAAGCGATTGGAATATTGATGGAAAAGAACTTTGTAAACTAAATTTAGAAGGTAAAATGATTTCCATTTTTAAAATAGAATTATTCTAAATCTAATTATCTAAACAACATAGATTTTAAAATAAAGGTGCCATGTGACCCGGGAAATGTATTTTGGACGCATTTAGAATTATTGAGAAAATGTAAATTTGTTGCAATCATACAAAAAGTTGTACCACCAACACCATTAAATGATTGTGAAAATTTAGATGATAATAATACAATTATGAGAAAATCACAAAAAGTTATTAAGAAACCAATGACACTAATCAAACAATATAATATCAATAATAGTAAATTTATATATTTAATTAACAATATTCTATGATTAAATTTAACTGATATATTTCGTATAGGTCCCATATCAATGCCATATCAAGAGTTTGCAAATCGTTCTGGTAATAATGGACAAATTCAACTTTGGCAATTCTTATTAGATATTTTAACAGACAAAGAACATACATCAATTATTCAATGGCTAGGTGATGATGGCGAATTTAAATTAAATGATCCTGAAAAAGTTGCACAATTGTGGGGTGAAAGAAAAAATAAACCTGCTATGAATTATGAAAAACTATCTAGAGCATTACGGTATTATTATGATGGTGATATGATATCAAAAGTCAATGGAAAAAGGTATATTCTTTAAAATACATTACTCAAGTGAAAAATTATATATTATATATTTTTAGATTTGTTTATAAATTTGTATGCGATTTAAAACAATTAATTGGTTACAATGCTCAAGAGTTATCAAACTTGGTTAATTCTTGTGATTCAAATAATTCTTGGACATCTATAAAACTTTGATAAGATAAACATTCATTTGTTATAATTTGTATATAATTCTTGAACATTAATAAAACTTTGATAAGATAAAATTATTTATTTTAAAAAATGATGTATATATATATGTTCGAATATAAATTCTTTTTACAAAAAATCAAAAAAAAAATAATCATGAAATTTGTATGAAATTAACCATTATAACTGATAATTATGTATAATATAAAATTTCTTTTTTATGTTATATTGGTTGTGTTTCTCGTTCTAACCATTCCAGAGTTAGCATATCATTCTCGCGGCATAAAATTGGACTTAATGTGTCCTTTACTAATTTATGATAATTATTTAATATTTCAATTTCTTCATTTGTCAACATGTCCTTTTTAATAAGTTTTGTTTGTTTTGGACACATTGTAATAGTTTTGAATGTTAACCAACTCGAATGTCCAGGAAAATTATATTTTGTAGCAGTTGGTATAATTTGTACAATATCTTCAATTCTTATACCAAATTCTCCATCCTGATAGAATCCGGGTTCATTAGAAATAAACATATTTTCCTGTAAGCCTGGATCATCTGGCATTAAACGTACACCAACACCCATTGGACCTTCATGAACATTAAGAAAATGCCCAACCCCATGACCTGTCCCATGCCCATAATCTAAACCGACATCCCAAAGCGCCTTACGTGCCAAAGTATCAAGAAATTGACCCTAAAAGTATTAAAAGGAATAATTTTGTTATTAAATAATTTGGCACTTTCAAGTCAGTAACTAATTATATACTTTGACTTTGTTTGGGAAAATTGTTGTGCCCAATTTTAATTGACCCTTTAGTACTCTTGTATATGTTTCCATTTGAAAATCTGTCGGTTCACCAAAATGTAGTGTACGTGTTGTATCTGTTGTCCCATCACTGAAATTAGGTTTTTTTAACGTTATCAAAATCGTTATTAATTATTATATGAAGAAATAACTTACCGATACTGTGCACCTGAATCACATAAATAAATTTCTTTATTATTTATTTGTCGGTTCGTATCCACAGCTGGATGATAATGAATGACTGAAGCATTTGGACCCGAAGAACTAATTGTTGCAAAACTAAGTCCCATGTAATGATCTTTGGTACTAAAAACAAAAAAATTAATATTTAATTTAAATATAAATGTAAAAATTAAATTCTTACGATCTTAATTTTTCTAATTTTGTTGCCCCGGAAATTTCATCAACATAATCTCCATTTTTAATACATTTTTCGAGCCATGCAAAATATTGACACAATGCAATCCCATCACGAATGTGACAATTAATAAATCCTTCTGCTTCAGTTTTATTTTTGATAGCTTTTAAAGTTGTTAGTGGAGTTACCTATACAAAAAAAAAAAAAAAAAATAGATAAAAATTTTATTGTACCAAAAATTGATTATTTATAAAACCTCTTGATGAAGCATTTTTTTGGGTATCAAAGATGTTAAAAAATAACTTGATGTTTGAGCAATCCATATTTTTTGGTCAGTCTGTTTAACAACAAGTTCCTGTATACAATTTTTAATGTTATTATATTCTGAAATTGTTATTTTAACACCATTATTTTTTTGATGTTCTTGAAAATCATCTGGCAATTTTGAAGAATCAATAAATAACAAAATATCTGTTTTTGTTATTATTAAATATGCAAAGAAAACTGGATTATATTCAATATCTGAACCACGCATATTTAAAAACCCTGAAAAAATAATAATCATTTGGTGTAATTATAAATGTGTTTTTTGATTAATTATACAAGCAATTTCGTCCAATGCACTAATAACCAATATGTTAGTCCGCTTTTCATCCATAGCAGTAATAACCTCATTCCATTTGTCCTTGATCGTTTTACCAGTAAACGATGTAGCTAAAGTAATTGCCTTATTTTTTGGTCCGTCTGGTTGATTTTGCCAAATTAAATCAATTAAATTTTGTTCAATTCCGACTAGTTCGCAATCTAATTACAAATACATATATTTATTATTATATTTATATATTTTCCAAAATTTATATGTTTTATAATTATATGGTACATTATACCATTGGATTGTAAATCATTATTTAACGGCTTCCAAACACGATATGACATTAATTTTGGATCAGTACCAACATGACTTCCTTTTGGTAGATATTTTGCTAACCATTTGCCAATAGACGGTGTTGTTGGTTGACCTTTTTAAAATTTTAATAATTAAATTCTAATTTATTAAATTTTAATATATATTTCTTTTGTTACCATCTTTCATAAGAGTCCAATTTCCATCTAATTGTTTAGTAGCTTGTTGGTAATAACGGCCATCTGTCCATAATAACGCTTTATCATTGGTTATAACAGCTGTTCCAGCGGATCCTAAATTTTTTTTATTAGATTACTTTAATAATTCTAATAAATTTTGGTTACCATCAAATCCGGATATATATGATCTTCTCTCGTCACGTTCACAAATATATTCACTTTGGTGGGCATCATCTGATGGTATAATATATGCACCTATTGGTTGGTCATAACTTGGAGGTTTTATCATTACTTTTCGTAAATTAGCTAATAATTGTGTTGTGTCCCGCATTGTAGCACTTGTTAATTTTTGCATTTACAAATGTGAACTAAACTAAAAAAAAAACGGTTCAGAAGGTCAAGTATTATTTTTTTTTAAAATTTATTAATTTTATCACACACTTTTCAATTGGTATCAAATTTAATTTTTTTGTTATTTATATTACCTATTTAACACTTGATGATAAATAAATTGATTAAAGATCAATAAAATTTGAGTTTTTTTTTTATTTTTAATCTTATCAGTTGTCAAATTGATATTATTCATATAATCATCAAAACATTATTTCTATTTTCATACCATTGCACGACAATTCGACAATCGACAAACAAACCAAACAATAAGCTGTCAAAAAAACATATGACTTTGCATTTTGATATGACAACCAACCGCAACCACACATTTACAGAGTGCTTCCAAAACTTTCATTGAAATGTTTTGTAATTTAATATGGAATTGGTTGAAATGTTTTTCTAGGTGTTTTTGAGGTTGGTGGACCAAAAATACAATAAAAAAATGTCCAGAATACTCGTACCCAAAATTACGATGTGTGCAGCACAGCAACATCTCCTAGCTCGTTACATTTTAATGAAATTTGGAGCAAGCGTTCATACAGACTTCATCCTGATGCCCGTACAATATGAGATCGAATTTTTCAGAGGGAACATGTTAGAATTTCCCCCCGTTTATTTGGAGACCTGTGTTTTTAATCTAAAAAATGTCATATATCAGTTATAAGTTTGATACATTCGGTGGTATCATGATTGTGCACAATTGTATCCAGGAAGAGAGCTGGAACTTCAGGAGTTCTATTAATATTTTATATGTTCTAAATCTAGAGCATACTAGTAATTATTACTTGATTTGAATTAAATTTTCCACACATGATAATTTCGTTATGTACATGTAGCGTTACCTGTAAAATTTAAAGTCGGTCGTTCAGTGATGGGTCCATATTAAAATACCCAATTACATTTCATTAGTTCAATGCTCTCTATATCATACATTAATTTTCAACAAATTTCAATGCCATTTCACACAAAGGTTGATTTACTTATTTAGTTAATGTTCAAATTTGTTTACCAGGTTTTATTTAGAACTCTTTGGTTTAGTTACCTTATTTTGATAATTATCACCAAATGTAAATTTGAAAAACTGAAAATACCCTTCGGTGTATAATCTTTTTCAAATTTTTATTTAACAAAGTGAGTGTAAATGTCCATATTATATTAACTATTACTTATTATAATTTCAGTATTTCAACAACAAATCCTTATAATTTTAATTGCCTGTTCCTTTAATCCGTTGGTAACTCAACTCTCAAAAAATATATGTATACCTATACGATGTGTGTACCATTTGATTTTAATAAATTTAAGGTATTTCCAACTAATATTGGGATAATTTCCTAAGAAAATATAATGACAAAATATTATAAATTTGTTGAATATTTCGAAGGTTTATCCTAACAACGTAAATTGTTTGCCGCGTATACTTTAAAAAATGAAAGCGCGTGTGAAGTGCGTACTACCTTTACATTTTGGATTTCGGTATAGCTTCATTTAATTTAGCACGAACCAAACGTATTGTGTGATTGTGTCCAAAAGACGAGGCGAACTACTTAGTAAATTAATTTAGTCAGTAAAAGTTTAAGACCTTCTTCGGTCCGGCACTTACAGAATTATGTAATCATCATAATCATCAATAATATTAATTTGCTATAAATTTACCGATTGTATGATTTATAATGCTTTTGTCATTGAATTTATTAACGACAAACTATGTTGTTATTAAAAATTGTCTCAGAATCAGAACTATATAAATATAAAAACAAATGATTTAGTTTTAGTCAGCAAATCTAATGATGAGATATGAGAATTCAAAATTTATTGTATAGTGAACTTTATTGTTCAGATAAAAACAAAATGAAACTAATAAAATATTTTAAAAGATTGAGTTTGTTTTAATCAATAAAAAGGTTTATTTAAAATACCTAATAGTATAATGTCCTTAACTTAATTTTAAAATGAGTTATTTAACACAAGTTATCAATTAAATTTCAAATTGTTATTTATTAACAAAGATTATAAATTTGATTTAGTTCAATTTTAATTTAAAGTAGAGTATTATTAGTAAATTTTTAAATTCTCAAGGCTTGATTTCGATAAATTTATATAGATTATATGTAAACCTTAATTAAGAATAATATAAGATTTAAATAATTACAAAATTATTTTACTAATTTCTTAAAATTAATTCTAAATTTACTTGTATAATTAAAGATACTAAACCAAATGTAATTAATATGCCTAAATTTCTTCATTCGTGTTACATTGAAACTGCTGTACCTTTTAATAAAACATCAAAACATTAATACGTATTTTACAAAATCATAATAATTTTATTAAAATATTACAATTTGTATATCAACTGAAATATATTATATGAAAATAAATAAATATGTATTACTGATATTGATATAAGGCTTTTTCTTTCGGTTAGATTATAAAAATAAAATGATTTAAAGAATTCGCATTTTTTTAACTTATCTTTCCACTTTCCATTACCAAATAATCTTCATATTATTATAATATTTATTTATAAATAAAATAAAATTATAAATAATTCTTTTCATCTATTAATTACATTCAAAATACAATTTCTTTTTGATTATCATCATAACGCATAAATAAAATGTCACAACTAGTAACAAGTTTTTATAATACCTTTATATAAAATTCCGCCAAATACTTGACCCTGATTAGCGCGACTTGTTAGCAATTATAGCTAGTCGCAGATATAAACTACTTATTTATTTACCTTAATTCTATAAAGAAGATATTGTAAATACATACTTAGTTAAAGTTTATAGATAATTCTATGTTTTGTGCAATTTCAGCTTTCTCTTCACCGTATTAATTAATTGATATTACATAAATTTTTCCAACGCTGTGTTCTAATAGATTAATTCACTATGTTTACGATTAAATAATAGACGTAAATTTATATTTTATATATAATACCAACCAAAATCTTATTTAGATATCAAATCAAATCAGTTTAATTTAGAACGTTGTGCAACTTAGTTTGTTTGTGGAATTACTATACTTATAAAAAAAATAACTTAGTAACTTAAATTTAAATTTTTGAAAAGCTAAAAAGTAATAATAATGAAAATATTCTTATTTATTTTGTTTGTTTTTGCGAATTGTGTAATTAGTGTATTTACAAGGTAATTTAAATTAAACAACTATTCAGAAGTTCACTAACAGTTCATATTTGTAAAAGCATAAAAGAAATTAAATTAATGTTCCAATTCTGTTCTATAAAGTAAAGATTCATTAAATCATAATTATTAATATCCTTTTGAATTGTTATTTCGATATTGGTCGTGATAAATGACTTGTTGGTAATACTCTATTTTAGAAAATTAATCTGACCCTTTAAAAATATGGATATTAATATTAATAAATAAATAAATATCTACAATATTCGAATTTTAAAATTTAAAATAATGGGATCAAGGATATATAGAAACCTCTTACTGTATAGTGCGACTATTATGATATTTTATAATAATATAATATACTAAATTAAATTTTTAGAGTCTTAAATGTTCTTGATGAAAGATCCTTTAAATGCCAAACAAGTGAATCTGGAAAGATATTAGAAAAAATTCGTGCTTTAATGAAACATCCAGAACAATTTGATGACGATTGGTCTACAACAGGAATTCAAGCGTATATAATTCCAATGAATGATGCTCATCAGGTTAGAAAAATTGAAATTAAATAATTTTTATATATAATTTTAACAATAATAACATATATTTTTTGATTTTTGTTGATTTTATCATGTTAATCGATTTACTATATTATTATTATTATTAATATTTCTTATTGTTGAAAAGAGTGAATATATTGGGGAACGAGATAAACGAATTCATTTTATTACAAATTTTACGGGAAGTGCTGGTGAAGCTGTAATAACTGATAATGATGCTGCTTTTTGGACAGATGCAAGATATTATTTACAATCTGAAAAACAAATTGACCTTAATTGTTGGACTTTAATGAACAAAGGTACACATATTTTTATATACTAATATTTTCTTATTTAAAAATATTTTCAAATTTATTTTTTAAAGTTGGAAATTTAAAAGTCTAATCATTTCTATTTTCCTTCTAGTGTTTCTGTACATAAATATATGAAAATAAAAATTAATTATATAAATTTAAAAATATATATATTTTTTTTTGTTCAGGAAATAATAGCAATGAACCTGTACCATCAATTGCTAGTTGGCTAGCTAGTAAATTACCAGAAGAATCATCTAATATTGGTATCGATCCATTTTTAATATCATCATCAAGATATCAAAAAATCTCAAATGAATTACATAATAAAAATCATAAATTAATTAGTGTGAAAAAGAATTTGATTGATCAAATATGGATAAATAAACCAATAATAAATAAAACTGAAATTTTCCCATTAAATATAAAATATTCAGGTAAAAAAAAAAACAAATAGAAGTTTTCCCAATAAAAAAAGAAGAAAATTATAAAAAAAACATATTTATTTTTGTGTTAGGAAAATCATCAAATGAAAAAATCACAGAATTAAGGGAAAAAATGGTGGAAAATGATGCTGAATTCATTGTTATAACAACATTAGACGATATTGCTTGTAAATATATAATTATATATTCGCATTTTGTAAAATGATATCTTTAAAATAACATTATATATATACATAATACATATATATAATTTGAGAAGAAAATAATATTATGTTATTTTTTTTTTTTGATTATTTTTCTGTTAGGGCTTTTAAATTTGAGGGGATCTGATATAACATATAATCCAGTATTCTTTTCATATGTATTAATATCAAAAACAGAATTATATTTGTTCGTTGATGAAGAAAAAATTACTAGTTCTGTTCGAAGACAGTTACATAATGAGGAAGTCAATTTTCAGATAAGACCATATGAGGATATATTAAATGGAATTGATAATATAGTATGTATTCGTTTTTATTTATAAATATTTATATGATAGTTCTGGAAAATGCTAAAATCCAAAAAAAAAAAAAAATTTTATTAGAAAAAATTATTGATTTCGGTTTAGAAGAACATATAAGAAAATTATCGTTACGTTACGAAACGTAATGATTGGTTAGGAGGAATAATTTCATTACTTACTGAGATTTTAAATAATCGATGTTCACTCAAATCGATATTTCATTTATTTCTCTAGCATATCTTACTTGTTGGCCAAGATGAAAGATTACGAGCCTCTTCACACTAAAAGATTTTTCAGACGACTAGTATTAATTTATACTATTCGTCTGAAAAATCTTTTAGTGTGAAGAGGTTCTAAATGTTTAAAGTATTATTTATTTCGTATCGTTATTTCGTTATATCGTTACGTTAATATCACATTTTCCATCACTGTTTATATTAGAAAAAAGGTCCCATTTATATGTAACAATTTATAAAAAAAAAAAAAATCCCTTTGAATTTTGTTATGATCAATTTCACACTAGGAAATTAAAATGGAATTTTGTGCGGATATTTTTTATTTTTTTTTGTATATTTATATTATTTTAAAATTAAAATGAATTGTAACAAAATGAATTTTTAGTGTAATAAAACAACTGATGGAAAAATCATGATTACAGATAATATCAGTCAAGCAATTTATGAAAAAATTCCGAAAAATAGAAGATTGACGACAAAAAATCATATTGCCCAAATGAAAGCTGTTAAAAATGATATTGAAGCAGCAAATATACACCAAGCTCATATTCGTGATGGTTATGCATTAATACAATATTTACATTGGTTAAATTCTAGTATTGATTCGATAACAGTAACTGAAATATCAGGTGCTACAAAATTGGAAGAATTTAGAAGGTAGAAGGTGGTTTGGTTATAAAAACTTGATTTGTTTAATAACTATTTCAATTTTTTTTATAAATATTAGTCAAATGGAGAACTATAGAGGTTTGAGTTTCGAAACAGTAAGTGCTTTTGGTTCAAATGCTGCAATGGCACATTATACTCCATCTAAAGAAACAGACCGTCAAATAACACGAGATGAAATTTATTTAGTAGATTCTGGTGGTCAATATTGGTAAATTCAATTTTACAATATAAAAATATTATATAAATGTTGATATTATTGATTGAAAAAATTTATTTTAAAGACTTTTAAATGAATTTATCTGAAACACGAAATATTATTTCATAAAATTTATTTTAATCATAGTTAGTTAGTTTGGGAAATTAGCCAAACTGTTCGTATCACTGCAGTAATCTAATGTTTATTGTAATATAATTTTCAAATAATTTCCGAATTCCAGCAGTGATATGACTAACGATTTATAAACCTGTATCAGTTATATGTTTCATGATTCCGAAGCTGTAACTACTTTTAGTTAGACAAGAGACGAGATATTAGATGTGCGTATCACTGCCAACCATCTGGCTTATTGTATGTTATTATATTCTGTATTCCCATTTTAGTATAAAGTTCTACAAATAAGAAATTAGATTATATTTTAAATAAGAGAATTTGAGTAAATTTAAGTGAATTTCTTTAAAATGTTTCAATAACGTAGAGAAGAGTGTTAAAATGTTTTATAATTTTATTTTCTGTTTTATATCAATTTTTTTTTTTATTGAATTTATATCAAATTACATTTTCTATATCGATACATTTGCTTTTATATAAATTATTATATTAAATATTTTTTGTTTTATTTCAAAAATGTTTATAAATTTATAATATAACAAAAAAAAAAAAACACACAATATTTAAAGGGATGGAACAACGGATGTGACGAGAACCATGCATTTTGGCACTCCAACTGATTTTGAAAAAGAATGTTTTACGAGAGTTCTTAAAGGATTTATTGCTTTGGCAACATCAGTTTTTCCTCCGGGCACAGCGGTATGTATATTCTTTAATGTTACCACTTACAAACATAGTATTATATTATTATTCTCATATATTTATTTTATTTATATATGAACCTGTCATATATTTCTAATATTTTTTTTATTATTGATTAGATCTAAAATGTTCTCAAATACAATGTAAAGACTAGGAAAAGAAATTACATGAATTGTTATTGTGGTTAATATTAAATTTCATTTTATATAAATTGAATTTTTGATGTTTACATTTCAAATATAATATTATTTGTCATAATTTAATGACAGCACCAATAATAAATAAACGTAATGATATAAAATATTTTTGATATTATAGAATGATATCGTCTATATCCCAAGGATACTGTTAATTTTTTAACATTCTAAAAATTTGATTTTAAATTTCGTTTAGTTTAATTGATATTCAGAATTATTAGATCAGATTTTGAATTAAGATCACTGTAGAGCTTTAATCATTAAATCAGTTTGTTTTTGAGTGAATAACTGCCACTAGTAGCGACTATATCGCTTTTAAATATTTTGAAGCATATAATTTCATTCTCGTGTTAACAGGATTCGCAGTCAATCCAATTGTGTATTTTATAGTATAGCTTCTTAAGTTAATATAGTGTCGTGTCGTGTAAGCAGCGTTTTTTCTTCCTATTCACTTCAAGGAGCTCGTTGTTCATTTTTTATGGTCTACTATATGAATAGGTGGTAGTGCCTTTATATGAGTATTCCCAATTATTTTATTTTATTAATTTTTCTGGTGGAATTATTTTAATTAAATCCATATTACATTTTACATTAAGTATATCATTTTTGTAAATTTATTTTTATTTATACATTTAAATTTTCTAATTTCTTTGATTTATAAACAATTTCCTATTACATTCTAAAATTATAAAATATTATTTGTTATATTATTCCAGTTGAGTTATTTTGATTATGTTGCTAGAAGATCCCTATGGCAAACTGGTTTCGATTATGGTCATGGAACAGGTCATGGAATTGGTGCTTATTTATATGTACATGAATATCCACCATCGATTGGACAAACAAGTGGTCCAGGAGCTTTAGTTAATATGTTCACATCTGATGGTAAGTTTATTATTTACATAAAAAAATTTCATTTTCTCGGTAATTTTGATAAAAATAAATAAATTGGTTTTTTATGATTTTTTGAGTCTGCGGTTTTGCGAATATTTTTTTTTTTTTTTTTAATATTTTATGAGTTTTTCCTATAATTCTTTATTTTTTATATTTTTAATTAAGTTTTCATTATAATTTTTTATATTATTTACACAGAGCCTGGTTATTATAGAGATGATGAATTTGGTATTCGAATTGAAGATGTTATTCAGGTTGTTAAATCTGATATTCCAAATGCTTTTCTTGGTAAAGGTGCATTAACATTTAAATCAGTTACTTATGCTCCACTTCAAACAAAAATGATAGACACAAATTTAATAAATAAAGAAGAAGTAAATTATTTTCGATCTAATATATAAAAGTTAATAAATATTTTATTTAATAATTAATTTGCAGGCAAAATATATCAATGATTTAAATAAACGTATTATAAATATAGTTGGTGAAATGCTTTTGAAGAATAATTATAAAGATACTTATAATTGGCTTGTAGCAGAAACAACACTAGTTACAGCAAATGGATAAAAAATAAAAAATATATATATTGAAAAAGTTTTTAAATAATTTATTTTTATTGTAATTTTTTTTACCTGTTTTTCTTATTAACAATATAAAAATTTGGCAAAATAATTTCTCATTTAATAATTCAATTATATATTTAGCTACTAGTTTGTAAACCGGCTACAACTCCTAGACCGAAAAATCGATGTCGCAATAAGTTGACTCAGCTTTAAATGAATATCAGTAATAAAATTTACATTATGTAATTGAGTTGTGATCTTAAGCTGGGGAAAAATGTCAACATCGGCTGAGACCATTTTGCTGACAACAAAATGTTTCACTATTTAAAGCCATTAGCTTATTGTAATTAGAAGCTTCTTCACTATAAAGAAAATTATGGTTCGGAAACCATATGCAAAAGTTATGAAACCTCTATTATTCACCGCACTGGAAGAATAAAACTCCAATGAATTAAATTTTTATGTATAGTAATTTATATTCTTAATATTATAAGCAGATTTAATATAGCACGCCCATGGTACCAAAGAGCCAAGATATTAAATACCAATTTAAAAGTTTTCACTTAACCAAAAAATCTTATGTTCTTAGCTACTAAGTTTTAAAATATTTTAAAATACCAGTTAAATAATTGCAGTGTAAACATAACCTTATGAAGCACTACAATATCTCAAAGATATTTAAGAAGATTTATAAATATTATGAAATTACATTTATTTCCATTAAACTAAAACTTATTTCTAATCATGTTGTGTCCTTTCAGGTAAAAGAAAACTTACTATTAAAACGAAATGTCACCGCATAATATCCTGTAATATTTTAAATAATTTAATACTAAAAACAAAACAAGAACATCAAAAAGTTAATACTATAAAAATTTGACCATTTTCCTAATATATTGCAATATCATTCATTTCTGCTAGTAGGTATTTAACAGGGTTTTTTTTATTTTGTTAATGCTTAGTCACTTGATTTTATACTTTAGTCATGGGTAAATGTCACGTATAGTAAGTTACACAACCGAAGAAATATTTTATTAACAATATTTATGATCCAAAAAGAAAATTCTACAATATTTTAAATTGTTTAGTTTGTATTCAGATTACTTACAGAATATTATCAATATATTAATATATAATTGAATTTATTAAGATGTTTATTAAGATTTGCAAAAAGCAATTTGAAAATAAACGTTTTCTTCGGCGTGGTGTTTAAGTAAGTAAATTACAGCATTTGTGGATGCTTTTGACTACTTATTAATGGTGTAGTGAGCCAATGTCATCCATATGATATTTTTAACAGAAGCAATTACACCACGAATTTTTAATCTAAATAAATATTTTTGAGAATACGCTGTGATTCTTTGTACTTTAGATTGACCTTTCCTTTAAAATATAGTTTGAATATTAGTTAAAAAATAAAATGGAAAATGTAATCATTTATATAAGAATTTTCTATTTTCCAATTCGTTATCATAGTTTTTGTATCATTTTGACTTTATAATAATAAAATTTATAATTTGATATTTTGAACAATTTTTTAAAATCATCAATTTTTTGTTGAAATAATCAATGAAAGAATTGGTTTATTAATTTATAAAATATTTTTTTTTATTTTATCAAAATATATTGATAATATCAAGAAAATTCCAATTTTTTCAATAGTTTTTTAAATTGATAAAATAAAATGATTTTGCTTTCAAAAACAGCTTCAATAAATTTACAAAGAAAAGAATAAAATTCCAATTTATTTATTTATTTTTTTCCAAAAAAATATATTAAATTAAATTTCGTTATTCGTTTCTATATATCTATACTGTATTCGTTTCTATGTACAATAAATGACAATTTAGTACAATTATTATTGTGGCCTGTGCAATAAGCGTTTACTTTGCATTAACGAAGTAGCGGATTGGGAACTCGTGGAGACGACTTTCCTTATTAAACATTAGTCGGGATTTCTACTGTCAAATTTAATTAAATTTGCAAATATGTTATTGGTTCAAGAAAGTAGTTGAGTGAGAACTCAAGAGGAAGACTTTCCCTATGAAACATTATTTGGAAATTAATTCGATCAAGGAATCAGTTCAGTGGGAACTCATGGGGACGATTATGCCTGTGAAAGATTTGTCGAGAACGCATTACTCGGTAATATTTAATATGTCAATGTAAATTAGAAGAAAATTTTGAAAAGTGATCTTTTCAATACATGAAACTAAAATTTTTCAATACATGAAACTAATATTTTCTATGAAATGGTTTATGTACCTCATTTCATTATTATTTAATAACCAAGTAACCAATTTGTATGACTAAGAGTGGGTTTAAATGCTTTACCATTAATATATTGATACTGTGCAAGAATTAAAAGTTTATGTATATTAACAATTTCGCTATGCTGCTGCAGAATAAAATAATTAAATTAAATATCCTTCTGTTATTCTGAATTTTAGTTTTAAACTGAACACTATTCAATACATTTTTTTAATTCTACAGGGCCCACTTAAAATAATTTAACAACTACGGCTCTGTTGTGAATCCTATACATGACAATAATTTCATATTTTCCGGATTGTAAATTCTAGTAAACTTACATCATCAAAATAAAAAAAAATAAAAATAAAAAAATAAACAAGTTATTTATATAAAAATGACATCCAGATGCGCTGAAAGAAAATATAAGTTTTCGCTCCAACAGAGTGTATTATAAAAATCTGTGCTTTCGGCCAATTGTCTGGATTCCCGCAGGTCTTCCTCTTCATACTACAAATACTAAATTCAAGGATTATTATTGTAATAATGACCGAACCACTAAAAATCTTTTAATAGATGATTTCACAAAAAAATATTTTCTATATAAAAATTTCTAAAATTTACAGTGAAAGGAAATGAGTTTAATTGTAAAAGTTAAATTTATGTTGAAGTGTTAGTTTCTCATAACTTAATATTGGATATTTAGGAATTATTAACAGGTAAATGTGTAGTTGACAAATTGAATTGTAGATAAAGCATTTAAAAAATTAAAAATTTCATCGAAAAAAAAATAAAATTATTTAATAATTTATCTGTCATATGTGTTTAATGTTTAATACAGAAATTGTCGATCGTTGACATCGTTGTAGCTAATAATGCACAGAATCCAGATATAAATCGGTACAGGTCACAGTAATAGTATAAACGACCGCCGGCAAAATATTATGCAGTTTAACTTTTACTCTGATATGTTTTTAAATGATGAATAAATTTGTTGGTATCGCAACTGAACCATAAAAAAAATGTTACCAATTCCATGAAATTAATTCTAAACCGATGGACCATACAATTTCGCCATGAGTAGCATTTTAATTTATACTTTTTTTTCCAATTTGAAAGACGTTTGTGTTTTGGCGTTATATATTTCTGATTCTGTTTATTTAGGTTGTTATTGAGTAAAGCTATGCTCATATAATAGTCTAAATAAAAAAATATAGTTAATATTTTATCAAAAAAAAAGTTATGTAGTTTTTTTTATCTAATAAAAATATCTTAGGACAATTCTTAGTAAAGTTAAAACATATTTTCATTTTCTTTAAATTACATTCAATTTAAAGAAAATTCTAATTATTATAATATATATAAATATAGTTACGCTTAATTAAAAATCGATTTTGTATACCCTCGGCAAAACTATTTGCTTTTTTTCAATGTAGAAATATACAAAAAAAAAAAAAAAAAAAATTTGTGAAAAGCAAATAGAAATCGAGTACAAAAATTACATCAGGAAAACTTAATTCCTCTAATGGACTAGTTTTTCTGTTTGAACCAGCATAATATTTTTTTTAAGGTCTGTTATTTTGCATAAAACTCTTTCATTTCAATTCTAATTAGGGTGAAATGTTGATTACCTATCTATAGATACTACACACCATTGGTTTTATACACTTTATACAAAGTCTGTGAAAGTATTTTAAAGAAAATTGGCTTTTTTCCTGATGAAATATTTCCAAGTTTTTATAATATCAGCAGCGCATAGATTCATGTCGAAGTGTTGACTCTCAAACGAATAATCATTTTTATGAAATTGAAATTGAATGATGAGGAAAAGAAATACTTAAAGAAAAAAAAAATTAATGAAACAATTTCCAATTTGGTATATGGGATAATTACAAATTTTAGCGTAAAATACTCAGAGGAATATTTATTAAAACTTTTATATATAAATCTTTAGAGTTTTTGGAACGAAATTTTGAAATATGGACTGTCATACATAAGTTATTTCTTGTTCTGTTTGTCATTATGTGTACGGCCCTGTATGTATATAAGTACAATATCTTGAAGTACAGCATATTTATGCTATATTTAATATAAATTTTAATATGCTTTTTTCAGCTTACTATGTCAGGACAATGTTCGAGTATTTAGAGTCCTTGTCAACAATCTTTCCGTAATAAGTAAGTACGTAGAGTAGGATACTTTATTCTATTGTAAATATGTAATCCTAGACAAACATATTCCGAATTATAAAGAATATATATCGAGGTTCCCTAATAATATCTGTTTTTTTTCGCACTGATTCATAGCTTTAACGTAATCTAATTATTTATGTTTTTGTTAAACAGGTTAAACTTAAGAAACTTTGACTTATTCTATTGGTAAGCAAAAATCGATTGAAATATTTTAAATGGAAACTTTGACAAAAATTTATCTACCTCGGTAAGTTATGTATAAAAAGTTAGTTTGTTCAATGAATAACTAATATTTTTTTTATCTATATATGTTCTTTACTTACTTGTCTATAATCATTGTGAAGTATTTTATAAATAAATGATAAGATATTCGTCTTAAAAGAATTAGAAATCATCAATTTAATTTTATAAATATCTAAAAAAAATATATATAAACAGAGTGTGATGATTTGTCAAAAAAATATATACCTTGACCAATATGTTTTTTGATGGGATGGAAAAAAAATTTCACATATATATCAAAATAGATAAATGAACAAGACTTCTGTTATTTATCTGAACAAAAGGTTGCGCAGCCTAGCTACTGTGCAATTGCTTCATAATTTTTGGATATTAAGAATGTCAACAGTTAAAAATACTTTGATTTCGAAACAAATACGTCCTCTACTAATAATAGAAATTTAAATTTGATTCGATTTAAGATTATAAGATATGGATTTCACTATGTCTCAGATTTAAATATGGACCATATTAAAAAAACTTGAAATATGTTTTGTGAATTAATGACTGGGATAATGCTAATTGTTGAAAGCATGGACTGGGTACAAATGTTTCATACAGTTGACAGTTTCTTCACTTTATAAATTAAACTATATGTTATGGAATCAATATATAATTATTTATTTTAAATTGTCAGAAAGTATCATAGAAAAATGATGAATAGGTTATCTTATTAACATTGAAATTTTGATGAAAATATACTATAAACTGAATTGAAAATATCGTTTATAAAATGAATTCACTAAGAATCATTTTTACAATTTTTTAAAATATGGACTGACAAACAAATCATTAGACCAATTGGATATTATGAAGGATATTTTGTTTGTCAGAAAATTACTTTGAAGAAGAAATAATAAAAGTTATGAGATTTTGCCTTTTGAAATGCTTATATATATTTGCCAGACAAATTGGTAATGACATAATAGAATATTATAGTTTGTATATATAGAGAAGTAATAAAAGATTATCATCAAGGAAATGGGAAAACAATCATTGTATTAGTTCCTGATGATTATTGTTCTTTTATTTTTAAAGACCGAGATAAATCTAATTTAATTCTTTATCTTAATATTATATAGTACAATAATCTAATATGCTGTATTAAATTGAACATTATACAAATTAACAAGGGAATGTTTATACCAGAAAAATATTGAATTAATTGTTTTTCTTTTTGATTCCTTGTTATTGTCACATCTTTAGCTACTATCTAAACAACTAACTATATATATTAAGATAAAATCCTTCCTAGCCAATACATATTTAGTAAATATTCTAAAATTATTTGACTATTTTATTAAAAATTATCTATTCTTTTTGTTATGTCATAATTTCATATAAAGATAAAATGTGAAAACATATAAAATTGAATATCATTTTTGTTTAGGTTTGCTTAATTTGTAATGGCGTATTTCAAATGAAATAGTTCAAAATAGAATATTTAATTTCATTTATAACATCCCCCAAAATAAATAGAACTATAGGTAGTATAATTAATTTGTATAATGTTATGTGATTACTGAAGTTTTGTCCATCGTACACTTGAATAATTTCTAATATTCAAAATTGTTATTTAAAATTTTAATATTAACACATTGACATGAACGAACTGTATGAAATAAGAGTTTTTAGTTGGAAAACAATTCTAAATTTTGGTTGAAAGAATTCCTAGCTAAACCAGTCGTCGCAACAAATCTAAAATGAAAGATATGACGGATACAATGGGTTTAATTGTGGCCTATATGCATATTACCCTAGTGGTTTCCCTCTAATGAATGAGTCAATCAATCCCATTGACTAACAACGTAACAACATATTATATTTTCTACTTATAATTCAACAATTATTTTCTTTTCGGTTAAAAAAATTACAAATTCGTATTGCAGACATATTGCAAATGTTCTCGGAAAACTATCATAAAAATGTTGAGTCTTCAAAGTGTTAAATATATAATAAATTTTTGAATTTATATCAAATATATCTTTTACTTATGAGTATATAAATAATTTTCTTTTTGTAATTTTATACCTTTATTTTATGATCAGCTTACAATAAACCATAAATAACAAATTTTTGAATAATATATTTTAAATGTTCAAAATTATAGAAAATTTTAAATTCTTTTCATCATTTTAACTTTGACATAATTTCCAAAAATTTGTATTTGCAGAGAAAGATTTCATTTGTATAAATTATTATAATATTTCTATATAAATTTTATTTCTCTATATTATTATTATATTTTCATAAAAAGGATTGATTTTTATGCACAACTTCCGTTTATATAATGTTTTATATGGAATTTTGTATAATTTTGATAAATATTATTTGAATCATAATATATAAATAATTTCTAGAATTTTAATGAAAATATTAAATTTTTGATTGCTGGTATTTATTTTACACATAGTTTTTATAAATTATGAACCTGAACAAATATTTGCTGTACACTCTATCATACACACTTTTCGAAAGTCGAAGCTTATATCATATTCAAATTTAGCCAAATAATCGCGAGCAATAAGAAAAATTTCAAATAAAATAATTATGTTAAGGTGTTCTGAATGTGACTGACAAGGTGAAAAAATAAGTGAAAATAAGTGAAGTTAATTTTAAGCACTTATTATACTAAAACTCATATTTTTAGTATAGTAAATGAAGTTATATTAAATAATGATGGCTGATGTGTGTGACGTAATCGTACATAGAATTATAAAATCGTACATAGTAATAATATTGAATAAATATTTTTTATATATTTCTTTTCTATATTACACCAAAAATATATTAATTCTTCTGAATTACAAAAATTCATAAATTGGCAATTTTTAACTTCTTTACAAGAACATTTAAAATTCTGCAATATTTTTTCTTTAGTATATTTATGCAATTTATGCTTGAACACACTAAACTGCAAGTAACTAACAAAATAGAGAATATAGACATTTTGGAACTATTGTGAATGTGGTTACTTATATAAAATATTATCTTTAGTTTCCATATAAATTAACAGATTTTAAAATGTTTTCCTAAGAAATATTTATTTACCATAAATTTATTTACCATATATTTATTAACCATAAAATTTAAGAGACATGATCTGTCAATAAATTAGTTATTTAAGAAAAGTTTAGCTGTAAGTAGAATTGTAAATTATAGTCACCATCACTTGATTTCAGGACTAATTTCTTTGATTTATTCAAAAAATCATATTATTTGGGAGCCTCGCTACCTCTTTCCAAATATAAAAAAGTTATACAAATTTAAGTTTATACAATTTTAAGCTCAGAAACTTGCAGAGCATATTTAATTATAAACCTTTCTGCAGTTAAAAAAAAACACACGCAATTCGTATCCCATTTTTTGATTATTTTATATTAAATGTGCTGCATTCAAAAATCTAATTAGTTGCTGTAGATTGGAAGTCGTTTTGTGAAAGTATTGCACTCTCATCCTACCATAATATTGGATATACAAGAGGTCTTTTTATTTATATGATAAAACTCTTTAGTTAATGTATTTTGAAGGTAAAGTTAACTTTCATACGGACCTTATAGTTGAGGTTGAGAATGTGGAAGTTAAGAAAAAACATTGCACATAGAAAAGTATGGACAATTTGTTTAGTTTTTGTAAGCATTTACGATTTTTTTTAAAACTTATAATAAATACACATCATGTCTGCTCTGTGTGCCAAAAGATAAACAAGAATATTATAGCAGGGCGAGACTCTTTAATAATACTTCTTTATATATTTTCAATAATATAATTGAAATAAAAATTACCATAATTTATTCTATTTTATGTTAACACTTCTTATTGAAAAGTTAATAAATTCATAATAGTTTTTATTTAAAATAATCAATTCTTTAATATCTATACATAATAATTCATGATATAATCACAAATTTTACATTATAGCATATATGAATAAAATTAATGTAGAATATGAAAATTATATGTATTTCGTAATTTATATTTTCGAAATTTTGTATTATCCTATCCATTTCAGATATCAGAGAATTCAAAATACGGAAAAATAATTTTTATCCGGTGCACATATTATAGAAATAGTAAAATTTATATTAATTTTAATGATGCTTCGACATAAAGGTATAAATGAAGTAAATTTGGAACTATATTTAATTTGTTGTTTTTTTATTATTCTATTCTTCAACTCCACATTGTGAACACATAAAAATCTGGTCCTAGATAAAATCCAATATGAATACAATTTTAGTATATAAATAAATGCTGTCCAATCGATACATAAATTATGAGTTCTAGAATGCAGGCAACAAATTAGATTGAAGGTTAATTCCTTTAGTAATCAGTAAGGTGTTGTTGTGGAATTTAAATTCTTCCGAACTTGATGTCTACACTAGACCCCTACAGGTTTCATTATAGGAGAACTGCCAATTACTACATGTGTCTTAAAGAGATCTTTAATTCCAATACGAGTACATTGATTTACTAGAAAGTATACTCAGTTAGTTATTAAATAAAGTGGTACCATTCTAGACCCAGTGAGGTTTATGGCAGGCTTAGCGGCCATTATATTTTAACCTATAACCTATGTCTAAATTAAATTATTTTTGTCGGTTGAGTTTCTTCAAAAACATTATAATAACAATAAATTAAATAATTATTATTAATTTATACAAAACGAAAAACTTTCTATCTTTCTAATTTAATGAAAAACTTAAATTCACCTTTAAAAATCTTCCATAAAACTGTAATATATATATTTAAGAAGCTTATAAATATTATGTAGTCTTTAACTTTCTTTTGATCTATTTTAGTTTGCTACTGTATACTTCTTTAACATATAAGGCAAATTACCAAAAATTTAATTAATTTCTTAGAATTCATAAGTTTTTTTTTGTTGGTTCCTTTAATAAAAAATAAAATAAAATATGTCATAATATGTCGTAAAGTAAATTTCTTTTAAACAAAAATTTATATTTTTAAAAGAGTCCGTCGTTCTTTTGACTTTTATATTAGGTATAGCTACATAAAAAGCTATTTTCTCATTCATATTTATTGGATAAATATAAGAAAATATACTTTAATTATATAAATGAAAAAAAAAATGTATACATTCTTCTCCAGCTCATTCTATAATAAATATCTCCTAATAGTTATTTCTATACATAATATGAAAAAGCTACTAACAAAGGGGTAACCGAAATCTAAGAGTTTGTTAAAATTAGGATTGGAACGTAACAATCACATTTGAAATATTCAAAATTTATAACAAATATTTTTCATCTATTGAAGTAATTAAAATGTGTGACACCATAAATTGCATAATCATAATTCCAATTCTGCACTTTTTAAATAAAAATATCAGGACTCAGTATATTATTAGCAAACTTTGATATGACTGAACTTATATTGATCTAAAATGTTATAGATTATTAAGTAACAAAAAAAAAATGCCGATCAAATGTATAATTACAAAATTTAGGTCTCTAAATACTTGGACCTCAAGTTATCACGAATGTGTTTTACATATAATTAGGAAAATTGATGTTATGGAATTATTGAACTTAACGAACTAGATCACGAATCCAAATATTATTTCAAATTTCAATTTTTGAAATCAGATAAAAATTACAAGAAACCGAATTCGGATGTCATTTTCTTTTTGTATTTTCTAAAAGAGTTGGTTTGATTATTTTCTACTTTTTCAACTTTTCATTCCATCACAAACATTTCCATATTTATGTCCTCGCAAAATAAGGTACAAAAAAAAATATATCAAAGGAAATTCATACATCTCATTAGTATCGTGTTATATATATATGAATATATAGATAAAAAAAAGAAAATTATAATGCAGATAGTATGTAATGTATGTATATATATCTGCAGTATAAAAATTAGATAACAAAAGAAAATTATTTGATATTTATTATGTTTGTATTATATATGTAACATAATATCGTGGAAATGTTTAATTAAATAAGATGTCAACATAATTTTACTACGAAACCGCAATTTACAAATTCAAATATATATATATACATATATAATATGTATATATATATATACAATTACAACGACATTATATAAACCTGTTACACACGAATATCCTTAAAATTATTTATATTTATTTTTATTACAAAATTAAAAAGTTTTATTTATTTTTATGTTTTTGTAAAAAAAAAGTTAGAATATGAAATTAATATACAAATTAAATATAAAGAATATAACAAATTTAATTTTAATCAATTTTTTTTTATCTTTATATTAAGTTAAAATTAATTAAATTATTTAACTCGGATTGCATTGAATAGCAGAAAATTTGTAATTTTTTGATGAAATAATATAAGAAAATTACCAACGACGAAAGAATGGCTCTACAACTCTGCATGGTAAACATTAGTCATTATGTCTTTCTGCCTTCTTGCTACTATGGCAATACCATTAACATTTATCCAATTATTTGATATTACCACGTTACCAGATTCCAGAATCTCGAAAACTGCTATTTGTAGAATCTTGAAAACTGCTAAAAAATATTAAAAAATATATATTCAGTTTTCCGGAAAACTGTTACAAAAATATTTAATTACAACTTTTCATAAAACCATATTGTAAATAAATACAAAATAATGTTAGAGAAGATCTATAAATATACTAAAAATTATTTATACATAAAATTAAATGTTTAGTCAAAATGTTTAAGGATATATAATGTTTGTTATCTTCACGTGTTGAATTTTCAAATTATGTCTTATTACAAAATTTTCCTATTTATGTTTTTTTTTTTTAAATATCCTTATTTTGTTTTTATAGTAATGAAATTATTCCCTTTTAACAAGATTAAATTTTCATCCTATAAAACCACCATAAAACATAATTTACCGAAAAAAAAAAATATAATTTTCACGCAAAATGAAAGATACATTGTATTAAATTTATATTTATATATATATATACATTTATAACATATATATATAAATATACTTATATTACTAGTTGGCATAGCTTTTCATTATTCGATTAGTTTATATATTTATTATGTTTAAAAAGTCAGATCCGTGAGGTTATTTTAATAACCTCACATCTGAGAATAATAAAGATATTTTTCCAGTCGTTTACATTTTTATGAATTTCTTATATTAGAAGTTTACACTGTAAAATTTGAAAATAAATACAATATGTAATTTGTTATATATTTACTAAAATCATGAAACTATTAGTTTTTTGATATATTTAAATAATTCTTGTTATGGCATAATAATTTTATGACATAACAAAATTATAGGCCATGAATACAGTAAAGTTAAACTATGATTTATTCGACGGTAGCCCCTTTGAAAGGTATGGTATACCATATTCACAATAATTTAAAAAAAATTCGGACATCGAAAACCTGCATTATTATCTCTATTTCACAACTTTCAATCTTTATTACTCATCTATCCTTTAATAATGACATGTCACATACTTTCATGTCATGTATAAAGTTTTTAATTTCTTACGAAGTTGAAGTAGAAAGAATTATTTCAATGATTGTCATCATAACACGGAAATTAAAATAACATTCCGAAAATCCTATTATTTCCGAAAAACGAAAATTTGACTTTTTTACATTCTGACTCGAGCATCAAAATACATAAAAATTACAAATATTTAAAATTTAACAGTGTTTTCTATAGTTAAAGAGCTGTAATTTTTTTTGTCAAAATTTTTAAACTTATTAAATTAACTTTCTGCTGTTGCTATATAAGATTGGTCTATGTGACAACTTATATTACCCTTCTTTAAAACGTTATAAATGCCACCTGTTCTAGTGAAATTGTCTACTTCAATTTAATATTATATGTTTAGGCAGATTTCTTTGTATTTTTTTTTTTTTTTTTGGTTATCATAATAACCGAAATCCTTTTTTAACTCAAAAAGAAGATTTTTCTATATTATATTAAAAAATTGTATTATATTTTTCTTAGATATAGCAAAATTTTAAATTGACAATAGGGAGACGAGTAGCGTCTGTGAAGTGTAATACTATTTTTAAATACTATCGTAATTTTTGTTTTCGTCGTTGTTATGAGTAAATTTTTTGAAAACCATAAGATATTTCAGGTGTAATTTAACATAATTATTTAATATATAGAAAGTTTGTAGATTCTATGCCTTATATATAGAAAAATTAATATTTTGTTTTGCTTGTGTGTGTGTGGTTAAGAGCATGATGAAAATTTGTAATGACAAGAAATAAATGACTAAGTCGTAGTCGAGAACATATTAAAATGAAATTTATTCATCTAAGAATCAAAAGAAGCTAAGAAAAGAGCATTAAATATGTTGCCAAAATATACAAGCAAAAAATATATTGAAGGTATATAAATTTTTAAAAATTATGATAAGTTTCATTTGAATATATTTGTATACATGAGTCAATATTTAAAATAAGGAATATTTATGGCTCTCGTTATTTCACTTGTTTTGAATTGGTTAATTTGGTAATAGATTTGTAAATTGAAAAACTAAAAAATTGGCAATTTAATCTATGATAGTTAATAGAATAAGAATCAATTCTATATATAGAATTCCCATAAAATGGAATCCATGGTACCCCACCTATGGTATTTTATCTCATTTTGCTAATTTATTGACAAGGGAATTAATTAATGGTACGCCATATATGAAACGATTTTCTGAAAAACTTTTTATAAAATCATCGTTATACAAAGATTCGATTATGTTGTTTTCAATATTATTGATAAAACCTCTAATAATAATTTATAATTCCAACTCCTTCGTTGGAGTTACTGTCGATAGTTTAATTAATAAAAAACTTGTACTCCGGGAGTAGAGATAATGCCTTTATATCCGGTGCGGATATCCATAAGACAGACAGCATTTAGTTATTAAGCGTAAGGTGTTTATAATCACGTATTGGTTCGTCATTTCAAAGCTACACTAATAACTAAACTATTAAATCTATAGAACTTTTAATTTTCTGTGTTGTTTTTAAAAACTTTTTATTTCTATATAAAAAGTAATATTACCAAGACTGTAATTCTTATTTCGAAATCTTTTTAATTTTCTTACAATTTGTCTACGATAAATACTTTTTTTTTTTTAACTAATAAAAATTTCATATTTGAAGATCAACAGAACATCCCTTAAATTCTATTAACATTTACTACTATTTTACTATACATACTTTTCAAAAACATTATTTAAAATATATATTTTTTCTTGGTGTCTTCTGCATGTGTGTGAATATTAAGCTAAAGATACAAAGTTCAATCGCTTCAGTTTTTGGCAAATATCTATATATATATATATAAAGAATCATAGCTTATATAATAGATTTAATTAAATTCTAGGGAAGCGTTACAAAAATATAAATTTCATCTTAAATTGATGTGAAAAGGTAAAAGTGTTTTTTTAAGGTATATGTTTTTTTTTTTTGTTTGTGTTGATAGTGTGGTGGAAAAATTATTTTCTTTACAACTGCTGTTATTTATCTGTATAATATTTAAAAATATGTTACAGCGGAATAATTTTCTTTTTTTTCGAATCAAAATTGGAAATTCACGTATCGGGTCCCTAAGTGTCTATTAGCCTTTACATTATCTACAAATAATAATCAAGTGAATTGAAATTATTAGAATCCTATTTGGTTTAAAAACTGTTTCCAAAAAATATAGCACTATTTTTAAAAATCGGCTATAATTAAGATATACATAACTTTCAATAATTGAAAGATCAGTTTTATTTTTTTGAGAGGGACAACGTAACTCGATTTTGTTCATTTCTGATTTCTGATACAAAATCAATTAAATTATAAAATGTATTAATTGTAGGACATCATTATTTAGTAATTAGAATTACAAGTCATTAATATAGAGAACTCTGGAAACCCTAATCCGTTTTTTTTCTTTGTATATTATTTGGGGTTATATTATATTTGACTGCGTTACTTATAATATTAATTCTAAATATTTTTGGTAATTTTTTTTTTTTTTAAAGATATATAGTAAACGGTATATTTTTTAGCGTTATGGGCTTTCCTTGTTTTTTCTATATATACAATGTTTTCTTGTCTTTTTAATAAAATACCAGCTTGAAATTTTCTTGGTGTTTATTCACATGTCCTCAAATACAAAGTCACATATGGTGTAATTTTGCGTATCATACAAATTTTATGTGGCACTTAACGATTGTATAAAGTGCGGCTACGAATACTATATTACGGTAGCATATCTATTTTTATGTATTTTTAAACATATTTGTATATAAGGTTATGTTTATGAATATCATAGAAAATGATTTCATTCTTTAATGTTTTCGAATTCTATTTTTTTACAAATTATTTAAAATAAAATGGATTTTAAACGAGAAATATGCGAAGAGGAACAACATAAAGTTAGGATGTCTTTTCGAGGGGTTTTTTTTAAGTGATGGTGTAGTTTATATAGTCATATTTGTATGAAAGATCTAAATTTAATTTTATTTTTAGGGAGAGCATAAGTTTTTCATGATTCTATAAAATTTTACTTAATTTTATATTTACGTTTACTTATTAAATTAGATAAAATATAAAGGGTTAGTTAAGGCGCGAGTTTATACCCCCAACATCACGACTTAATAGATATTTTGTTATTTTAAATTTAAAGTCAGTCGATATAGCTGGCAGTTGTGTTCTATGTAAATAATAAATGATATTTTGTATTTATTGCCTAGAATCCTTAGTTTATTGTAGAATTAGATTTGATTTATTTATATAACTTAGAAATTGAAAACTTAGTATAATACAAATTAAAATTTTCTTTGAAAATTAGTAAAATAAACTATAAAAATCATATTAAAAAACCTTCTATATATAATTAACATAAATGTTGAATTATGATTTTACTTCTATTTTAGTTTTTATTAATTCCAGTTAACGAATTAAGAAAATGAAATTATTAATATTATATATATATACACATAAATAAAATATGACGTCGGATGAAATATTTTTCTTTATACAATTTTTGTAGCCATAGTAAATGTTTAATTTAATATCCAAAACCCTGGGATAGACTAACAAAAATTAATATGGAATTTTTGAAATATTTTTTATTCTCTATAAAAGTGTTGTTAACACCAAAAAAATAGCGGAGTTTGCGTATTTCCAATTACTATACTTAGTCACATGTCACATGTATACGTAGTTAGATTGAACGAACGCACTTACTAATTGTAAAAAAAACTAACCTACATCTACATTACTCCCATAAAATATAAGTTAAAGGAGAAATGATTGGAATTAAAGGAGAATTATTGCCAAAATATTCAAAAAAAAATGTAAATTTCTGTGTCCTTGTAAACGAATTTTTAAAATATGTTTAAATATTAAGTATAACTAGCCTCTTTAAATTTGAATTTTGACAACTCTTCATAACGCATTATTTTCCATATGATTTTTTGATTTCCATATGATTTTTTGAAGTTCCAAGCAAACCAAAATATGTTCTCTACCTTATCAGATATATCCGAATATGATTAGCTTGGCAGTCAATGTGTTAAGAAATTATCATCTATCTCATCTTATCGAATTTCCACAAATAATGTTTTCCGAAAGAGAAAAAAGGAACTGTGAAACATTTTAATTAGCTTTTTCAATTTTGAATTCTATTAATTTTTATCTAATAATTCTAAATAATTTATTGATTGAATCCTTTTAACGGATTTTAGTAAAATATTTGACGATATAAGAGAAATAAGTGACATTTTAATTTTAAATTGTGTAGTATTAGATTTTTACGATATCTGAAGTATAAAATTATTATCTTCTTTTAACGAATTGTAAAAAACAATTTTTTTTAGTTTCATCAATTTTGAATTTTATTAGCATATTTTGCTGTAAAAATTTTGGTAAATGTTTTAAATAGCAAAAAATGACATTTTACTTAATTTTGGATTTTATTTAATTTGGGATTGTATTAGGATTTTTCTTTATCCTTCAAAAGAAATTATCCATAACGAATTTAAGTAAAAGGTTTTCAGTTCTTTATAAAGAAAATATATAATAAAATTTTACTTGCCGCTTCAATTTTGAAGTGTTTTTTTCTTTTAGCGAATATCCTTCTGAAGAAGTTAACGAATTTTCCAAAATGTTTTATAACATCTTTTTAAAAAATTTACTATAAGATCTTTAATTTTAAATTATTTTAGAATTTTAAAAATATCCTTCATAAGAGCAGGAAAAAGGATATTTTGTTAAGTCTGAAATCAGAAGTTAAGTTTTGAATTATCTATATATAATTAGTATTTTTTTCTGAATGCAGTCAAAGTCAAAGTGTTTGTATAATTAATAGTAATCGTACTCTCTACGTTAATTGATAATGAAGAATTTTTTTTTCGCTATATAAATAACTCACAAACTTGGAGAAAACTATGGAATTTTACTTGCCCTTTTAACGAATTTTGTAAAAGTTTTGGGCCTAACTTTCTCCCATTTATAAGAAGAAAACAAAATTTTATTTATATTTTCAATTTTAAAATGTTTGTTGCTTTTATCGACTTGCTTTGAAGAAATTGTTGATTGAATTCTTTTATTTAATGTTCCATATGCTTATAAAGAAAATAAGAAAAGATGAAATTAAACTTGCCTTGTGAATTTTGATATAATATTAGCTTACCATTTCTTGCTTGTGAAGTTATGATTTTGTATCATTTTATCGAATGTTTAGCTTTTTCAAAAAGGAAAAAAAATTATTTGATTTTCAACGAATAATTTATAATATTAAGTCGAATTTTCGTAAAAGGTTTTCGATTTATTTATAAGAGAACATTATTAGTTTTCGATATCTTTTTTACGAAGTTATGTACATGATTCTTTATCATTTTAACGAATGTTTGATGATCTCTTAATAATAAAAAGATGAAATTCGAATATAGCATCTTTATTTAATATTCTGAATTACATATTAGCTTTTTACCATATCCCCTTTATGAAATTATTATATTTGGTCCTTTTAACGAATTTTCAAAAACGTTTTATGAAATTTTATTACTCTTTTCAATTCCGAAAGATATTTGCATTGAAAAAGATAAAATTATTTTCATTTGTGAAGTGTGATAACATTATACGATATCTTTTATGATATTATTGTTTTGTTGAGCTAGTCCTTTTAACGAATTTTCGATAAGCACTGTTTTACATTCTCTTTACAAAGGAGAAATATTTTAAATTGTATCGGATTCTTTGCTGCTTAAACTAATGCGATAATATTTAAAACATTCAAAATTTCATCTCTTTAACTAATTTATCGAATTATCGAAAATATTTGACGATATATTTATAAAGAGAAAAAAGAACAAATTTTATTAGACTGATGTCAATTCTGATTCTTCTATTCTCGGTTACAATAATTCTGTCTTAATGAAGTATTATTTTATGAAGTTAACTTTTAATTTCTGATTCAATTTTTCTATGGAATTATTACAATAGTTAGTTTTTATTAGTCCGGTACAAATATATATAAATTTAATTATAATACATAAAAATCATGAAGTAATCTATTTTATTATGAAAGATATCAATTTTGTAAACGCATTAAAATCAGAAGATTAATTAGATTACATTTAATTCCGAATTGTTTTTATATTTATTATATATTCATTGGCGAAAACAGGCAAGGCACAATATTTAGAGGACCTGTACTATTCTAAGTGCTACATAAAGACCACTACAAAAGAAATAAATTACCCAAACTTAAGAATTAGTATGGAAACACCAACAGGCAAGGGATCAGTCATTATTAACTACTAAATCCTAACGCCTAACTAATATCTTGATCAAAGTGTCACAGCGTTAAAAGCAGTGCCAGTGTACCAGTCAGACTCAATCAGTGATATATTTTTAAATTTTTAATTAATGGACTGAATAAAGTGCTATAACTAAATCTCTGTAGCTGTTCAAATAATGAAATTATATTCTATTCGTATAAAACTAAAAGTTTAGATAGCATTGTAAAGTTGAGGGCATTCTCATATATATAAATTATATTGTTTAAAATTTATCAATACCAATTCCTATGAGCTATGACTGCAATACAATTTGTCACAATGGTATTTAGAAATGAAATACAGCATGGGTTTATCTCTTTGAATGTTAAATGCGAAAACATATTGAATTTACGATGGTGGATCTATATACATTTTTCAAAGTAGATATAGAAATTATAGAGACTTACTTTCCTTACATCACAAAATATAATGGATTGAGGATTGAGGTAAAACAAATAATTTTTACTGATTATTTTTTGGTATATTTACATTTATACAATTTTTAATGAATAAATATTTTAGTTTCGGTATTAGATAAGATTGGTCTCCTACTACTTATTAGAAGGTGGCATGATTTTTTTTTAGTAAGTTTAGGCAGGAGAGTTTATTTTCAAAATTATTGTAATATGTATAATAATATAAATATGAGACATTCTTTCAAAGATCCCTTTAGAATACTATCCAGAATTTTTTTTTATTTTTTTCCATGTATTATTTATTTCGAATTCAAATCCAATGAAGATCAATAATTTATTTAAGTTTGTATTAAATGAAAGTGTCGTTATTCATACTATTCTTCATGTAGTAAGAGAAATTTGGCAATATGCAGCTGGATGTTATTTAAACCACAGCACCAGGTAATTTACGCAATCCGTCTTAATTTGTCGCCATTTTTGTTGGTTAATTAATAATAAATATATGTGAAAATAACATAGTCTTGACTTGCGTGAATTTCTTGTAGATTTCTAAATGACTGGGTTCCTAAAAAAACCATTTTAAACAAGCGGTTGTAAAGGACTTTCAGTAGATGTTTTACATTTGTCAATATGGATTGCGTTCGATAGGGATTTCTGACATATGTTAATTTGTTCCTTACAGACATACAAATCTTCATGGATCGATGTACAAATATTATTCAAAAAGTAATGCATAAGAACATTCTTCAAAATAAACTAAAAAAAAAATCTTTTTTACCATTCATACTTTTTCTTTAATTTCAATTTAAGATTGTATCACGCTTAATGAAAGATTCTTAACTTAATTGATGTCACATAGGCATTAGGTTTGCGCGGGGTGACAACTGTGCAAAAGTTGCCAAAAATTTAAAAAAAAACCACTTCATTTAAGTACAAACCCCGAGTCCATTAAGTTATCTGTAAATTTTCTAATTATTTTTTATTACAATTTTTTGAAATCACTTTAAATTATAACAAGATCAAATGAAATTTTAAATTTATTTTAATTTAATTTTAAATCTTGAAGATTGCATTTAAGAACTTAACTAAGTATTAACAATAGATATGAAAAAAGAGAAAGAAAATTTGAAAAATTACAAATAAATATTCTACTTTAAAATAAATTTTATGCATTTAGTTTTTTTTATTGTATATTTGTTTTTCCTTTGAATAAATGATGAATGACTGAATGTGATAGAAAACCATAAAAAATTGCACGTGCTTAAGAAAAAAATTGGGAAAAACCAAAATGAATAAATATACTTAGAATGAAAAATAATAATATTTCACAAAAGCATACATTTTATTCATATTATATTTATACGAATTTATATCCGTTGTATATAAATTTACTCCTAGAGAGATCCATTTATCCATCCAAATAATAATAATAATAAAAAAAAAAAATAGAAAGAAAAGCATTTTCACTAAAAGGAATTTCCATTGCTTAAGTATATATTTGTTGGCATATTATAATAAATGTGAGGCTCGTTATCTTTTGATGTCGCGCTGTAATTCAAATTCTCAAGAGGAATTTAATTCCTGTTTATTACATAATATTTATATATATATTCCTTATTTCTGATACATATTTTCTCTTATGATATTATTATTATTATTATTTTTTGTGCGGTCTCTTGTCATAAATTATCCTTGAAAAGATGTTTTTTTTTTGTGTTGTTGTTTTTGTTATAAGATGTGCGATGATGGCAGCAATTCAAACAGTTTAACTTGCTTTTCGTCTGATGAGATGACAAAATAATTGAAAATTGATTTGAACATTATAAAATTTGCCTTCAAAAAAATAAGAATATAATTTGACTGATACTATTTAGTAAATTCGCTGTTCCATAAATATATAGTGATAAAATTTATAATTTAACTGACACTTTGTAATAAATACTAACAAAAAATTAATTTTACTGATAATTTGTTAAATACTGACAAAATAATATTTTGTAAGTATAATAACAAAACAATAATTATATTGACAAAATTTAACATAAATTGAATTATAATCGTTACAATTTAAATCATTTTATTATAAAATAGAACAATTTGAATCGAATTAATCTTAGGATAATCTTACGGTTCGTAATCAATTATGTTTCCATAAGAAATGGCATGACTAACTAGAGATAACAAATATAATATAAAAGTATGTAGAGAAAGAGAATAAAACTCATATAAAAGTTTTTATTGTGGGATTTAATCTCAAGATTTAAAGATTAAATCCTACAATCCACAAGCATAAAGCTTTTTCAAATACACACTTGAATTAATCAAAAAGTACTTATATGTGTAGTGTATATGTATTTGAAAGAATGTATTTCATGATTGTGGGATTTAATTTTCAAATGCTTTTTTATATAGTCTAAAATTCATAAGAAAAAAATTCATAAATTTCATAAGAAATAATTCATAAAGACTGAGGTAGTCAATAAATATTTAATTATAAACAAATTGAAGATTAAATACTGGGCTACATAGTTTCTATCAGTTCAGTTAAGTTTCGATTTGGTTCGATTCGCTGGTTAAATAGACTGAACACATAGCTATCAATTGCAAATTGCAATCGATTAAATCACATATTATTTTATTTTCGTTTTTTTAAAACTGTCAAATTTCATTCCTCTAGAGATTTCCTTCAGTTTGGATTCGCAAAATTGCAATCTTTCCAAATTCTTTCTAATCGATTCGATTCGTTCGGATTCGACATATGTGTCCACTCAATCGATTTCCCATACAAAATATATGAAAACGTCAAATTTGAACTTTACTGAACAAATCGAAACTGAACCACCGATCGAAACTAGCTATGTAGCCCACACTTTAACAAGAAATAATGTCAATGTTTACACAGATTAATTCAAAATTTGCTCAACTTATTGTTACAGGAGTCCAAAAAAACAAAATAAGTTAGAACTAACCAACTGCAATTTTTAAAAAAAAATTGGCTAAATTCTGAATGAACTGCCAAACTGTAGTAAATTTGAAATACCATAAGTTCAAATCTAATATATACAAATATGTTTCCATAAAAAGGCATAATAAAATAATATTCTATAATAAAAAAAAAAAAAAACTCATAATTTTTTATTATTTTTTCCAGAATTATCTTCAATATTTCTTTTTAATGAGAATAAATAAAAACTTATCACATCTCATATATACATAATATTTTCCAATATATACTGAAAAACTCTTTGTCATTTTCTTCATTTTAAATATTTAAATTTTTTGTAAAAAAATTTTCCGACTGCCGACAATGTGATAAAAATAATTAAGGGTTTTGTTGGTTGTCTTGTTATCCTTTTTAAAAGGATTCCAATTAATAATATTTAACTTTAGTTATTAATTTTTTTTTTTTTGTGTCCTATCATTAAATAAATTTTTGACTATGTAAATTGTTTTTATGACCCTTAAAAAAGGACATTTTTATTTATGTTTGTATGGTTTGACAATAACTATGGTGTGTCTGTATATATATTATGTAATTTTTGTATCTCAACCTCAATTATTTGTTTTGTTTTACTTTATATATATACATATACATAATACATAATTTTATTAAGGTTGCAAACAAAAAATTTATTAATGATGAGTTGATGATTTATAAATTTTACATTGACTAAAAAAATATATAGTAAGAACGATGAGAAAACGTTGATGAATTTGTATATGAGAAAATGTTATGGATTTAATGAATTATTATTTTTTTTAAAAATAATAGAATAATTATAATTATTTTACAAGATACAAGGGAATCTTATCTTTATGTTTTCATAATAATTTATTTCCTCTTTTTAAAATATTAAATATCTTTTAAAATACACAATAATTTAATAGTTAAGTACAATTGAAATTCAAAATTTATCTGCAAATGTTTATACATAGATAACATAATATATAATATTATATATTGTACTTTTTGATATTCAAGTATCTATAAAAAGGTTCAGTTTACAAAAGGAAATATATGGACTATACGAATGACCATTACTGGGTGTTTTTTTTCTTTTTGTTGTTAACCATTAAACTCTTCAATATATAATTATTTTCTACAAAATATTTTCATTTAATTAGATTAACTCAATTTTCTTTTTGTATAAACAAACCCCAACAATGAGAAAAAGGTTATTTATTTACCATTTCGTTTGGTATATTAGAATTTTTACAATTACTCGAAAAAAGTAAATTAATCAGTTCTTGAAATAATTTTAAAGATGATTTAATACTGGATAGGCGAATACCCGGAAAATGTTATTTATTGAAAAAGTGTAAATAAATAAATATATTTTTCTATAGTTCTTATTTGATAATTAATACTGAACAGAGCTAAACAGAATTAGAAATATAACCCAGAGCGAAATCATATAAATCCTAATGGTGCAAACGGAACCATTGTTGATAATCTAAAATTATGTGGTAAATTGATTTTAAAATCTATTTAAATAGCATATGACCAGGATAAACAACATTTTTTTATGCTTCAGAGTTGTTACCAATAAATTTATTCATATAAGGACATATGAAAATAGAGATAATGGATCAAATACTTCAAATAGCATTAAAGTTAATATATAAAAAATATTTATCATTCATTATAATTAAATCGAAAATGAAAACAAGATTTTGAATGTTTTCCGAAAATCCTTTCTAAATTAAACCCAAAAATAGGTAACAGTTGATTTGTTTATCTCTGTATTTATTTCAACGAAAATATTACCTAACTTAGAAGCTAGTAGTTTAAAAATCGGAAAACAGAATTTTGAAATTTTTGTAGATAGAAGATATGAAAGTAAAATTTTGGATTCGACCTAATAATAAAATGATACTACACACACTTCAATTTTAACATATATACATACTTAGAGAGTTTGTGTCTATTATAGTAATATTAATAAAATCTCTACAGCCGGTTTCAAATACTATTTATATTTTTTTTCATTGTAATTTGAATAATTTAATATACCAAATTTTACAATACTCAACTCAGCCTCATTTAATGGAATAATGCTGACAAATCTAAGCTACAAACATTTTATGTAATTTATTTTAAACTGGACTTATAAAAGTGTTACTTTTCCATATTACACTAGACATAAATTATGTTAGCTTTTTCTGTCGTACAGATTTGTGTGGCAGATAAAAAAATCACGGTGGCGATTTGATTTCAGATTTTTTTGTCTGACAAATAAATCATTTGTAATCATGTCGTCAACAAGACAACAACTAATTATAAAAATATTAAAATTAAAATATACTGAAGAATTAGAGAAAATCTAGCTAGAATAACAACAAAATGGTCAAAAAAATCAGAAATAAAACTTAACTTTTTGTCAAATATCGCCATTTGTAATTTAACAAATGTTAAAAAAAAATGTACCGATTTTTCTGTCTAGAAGCGTGATTTTTCTGTCTACTTTTCACTAGACATTTGATAGACAGAGCAAATGTTCTGTCCAAAAAGTCTGGTGTAAACCAAAAATCAACGAAGCCATATAAAATGAAATTAATTTATGAATTTAAACTAATTACAGTTGCGTGGTTACCAAATTCAGCGACCTGGGAGTATAAGAAATACGGGAATCTTCTAATATATTCTGGATAAGGTAATTTTTAGATAGTATTGCCGAAAGATCTAATTTAGTTTAAATATTTTTTTTTTTTACCAATTTTGTGATTTGTTTAGTATATGTGGTAACGAATAGTGAGCGAATAGTTTTAATGCAAACTATTCACTCACTATTCGTAACCACATATATAAGCCACAGTATTATACAATTACCTGATCCTAACCCGTAACTTGGGGGTTTGGTAATTATATAAATAAAATTCCCAAATATAATTTCAAATTTAATTTTCTAATATTAATTTTATGCATAACAAAATTTATCGATCTATGTGGAAAAAAAAAAAAATTCTGAATGCAATGAATAAAATTTCATATTTTACATAAAATTTCAATGTTTATTTATTTGTTTTTAAATATTTTTTTCGGTTAAAGAAATGAATTTTTATTTTGGTAACATCTAAAATCAATATATGTCATTAAAATTTAAAGTACAAAACAATCCAATAAATTTATGAAGGATTTGTTTTTTTTTTTTTTTCAAACTAATATTTCATCCTAAATTTTTTTTTTTTTTTAAATCAAAATACAAGTAAGAATTGATGGGTAAAACTGACATTTAATCTAAAAGCTTTTCGATTTTATTTTGAAATATTTTTGCAATTGTTTTCGGTATAGTTTTTTATTTTTTTTTTATTTTGTCGAATATAGATTAATTCTAAAATTTATTTTTCGTATTTGTTTTGTTTCTTGTATTTTGATAATAAAACGGTTTCTGAATTTAGTTTTTCAGTATCTGTGATGGATTCCACGATTCGTATAGTCATTATAGGTTTTAAATTTCTGGAAATAACATGAAATAATATCAAATATGCTCGAGCACCGTAAAAACGCCACAATATTTGAAAAATGTGAAGTATATATGACAACAAAATTTTGTACAATTCCCATTAAAATGTAAAAAAAAAAAATATTTATCCAACATGGGATTATGAAAAAATATTATTCGATGTGACCAAAGTGCTGACCTTTCCAAACTTCAATTATTTATTTTCTATAAAACTTTCTGATTTAACTTACCAATATTTTTTGATATATTTAAAAGCATTTTTAAAATGTATAAAAAGATAAATATTTTTGTTAAGAAAGTTGTTTCCCATGACCGTAACTTTGGAATTATACTCCTTTAAATACAAAATTGTAGGGAATTTTATAGTATTAATTTTTGTTGAAGATATTTTAATTATAATGATTTTATATCATTATAGCTTAAAGTGAAAACAATTGATTGTCTTTGCGAGATTTAATTAAGTTTGAATAACAAATAGTTAATTGAAAATTCAAAGCTTAAAGTGATTTAGTTGATTTGTTTCGAGGCATATACTATATTCATCAGTCGAGAAACTACTGTCAACATCGAAATATAAATATCTGTCAAAGGAGAAGGTTAAAAATACATTTTTTTTCTTTCTAAATTCGGAAAGTAAAAATCTGATATTTTGCTTGACAACAAATACTTTCAAACCATTATTACAAGTTTCAAATCTGTGCAGTTTAATTTAATAGAAAATAGTTTTCCCCAACCCAAAATCATATCAGTTATTGACATATTCAATAGTAAATATTATTTGTTTTTGAACTATTGAATTGAATTGGTATTTCAAAAAAAAAAAAAATTTGTTGACGCCATATAATAACTACCATTTTTTATAAATTTTACCTAAAAATATTTTTTACTTAAACATTTTTTTAATTAATATGCAAATAATATTGTATATAAAGAAAATGTTTGTGAAAATTATTATACAAGAGAAAATTTATAGTTATCAGTTTTTGTTTGTTTTAAATTAGGATTTCATGCTGAATCAAATTTTGATGTGTGAAAAAAAAATACCACAGAAAAACAATAACATTAAAAATATAACTAAATAAACAATTTATGGGAAAGAAAACAGATGGACCGACACAAAATTTAAGAGATCCTTTTTTGTTATATTATATATATTTTAATACATATGTATATAAAATTAATGGAATTCCACAGGTTTTCATTATTCCATTTTGAAATTTTTGGTTAAACTTATATACTCATTTATGTATATATCAATGTTACTTCATGTGTAGATTGAGTTGGATGTACATATGTATATAAAAATATGGAATATAGAAAACTTATTGTGCCAGAGAATAGTTCATTTATTTCATTAAGTCTGAGGCTATGATGCAATATTTTAAAATTAACAATAAAAGTTTTATATGAAAATAAATATTATGCATATTTTATTTGTTATGGAGTTAGAGGTGTTTTACAAAATATTTATGTATAACTGAAATTGCGATTTGAAAAAAGAAATCACGGTCTATATATAATACCACTTGTTCGAATTTATATATACAACTTTTATTTTGAATTATGGTCAGCCACTTTATCTGCTTCAGAAGAAGGTTAGAACGTTTTTATCTTATAAGGGATTTGGAATTTAACAAATGCCACATCAGTTTACCCTAATTAGTGTCATAGTCGTTAGTAATTATACAAGGATATTCAGATTTTTAGCTGCACTCGAACTTCTCATATTATTTGATATCAGGTGTTAAAGTTAAAGTTTCATATAAGATGAAGACGATTAGATTAATTATGAAGTCTAATTGATATTAATCCTGATTTTTTGGAAAAATGGAAATTACTTAAATGTTTGTACGTTTCTGAGGTTGCGAAACTCCAAAAATACAAAATCCATGTAAGAAATTGTAACTTTCTGAAACAGTTTTTATTTATACAAAACTATTAGTCATTTTGAAAAGTATAACGTATAAACTTGACAAACTTGGAAGTAATCTACTACAAAAATAAGAGTGAACTAATAAATAATAATTTTGTGAATTTATTTTTCGTAATTTTTTATAGTTTTTATATTTTTATATAATATGAAAAAATGTAAAATATAATTTAGAAAACATAAAGTTTTATTTTAATGATAATTTTTAGAGAAGTTTTTGAAATATTTATGTTGCAGACTAGATTTTAATTTTGCATAATTTTGGCAAAGTTAAAGTTTTTGTTTATTAAATTATTTATTACTATATTTTATATTTATATTTAAAAAAATAGGTTTGTTTTGTATATAATTTAAATTAATTAATTAATTTAATTTGATTTAAACTATTTAAATAAGATAAATATAATTTAAATATTTTGTAAATTATTAACGTATTTGTATTGTAGATGCACTGGGCTATTACTGTTCAGGTATTTCTGTTGTGACAATAATCTGTAGCCTTATGAAACTGACAATACCGCAATAAAACTTGGACATTTATAAATCCTATAACCTGAAATCAATTATATTTACTAATAATTAGTAATGATAATATTATATTAAAATAAAATTAGTTAATTTCGAATTGGAATTATAACAAGATTTTTATTCTGTACAATAATAAGTTAGTGTAGTAATCAGTACTCGAATATCTTCATTTAGGAATATTGAACTCTAGTTTGTACAAGCATTTGAAAAATCTCTTATTATAACAGTGGCGATGATAAAGAAAATATTGGATAACAAAATTTTGCTGCAGTCTAAAAGGAGCTAGAAGAAGTTATTTACTAATTTACTTGTAAATTTACTAAAACTATGTGGGGTATATAGAGCGAGACGAAAATGGACATGCTAATCATCATATCGAGCTTACAATGTAAGGTATCAGTATCCCAGTGAGGATGCCTACTCATATCTTGCATTGCTACTTGATAGGCAAGCATGCGTTAAGACGTGGACTTATTACAAGTGATAAATGAAGAAAATGTAACAATCCGGGGCTGGAACACCTTCTATACTTCTGCCCGTCACTTGCTGGACACAGAGGTCTCATTCTAAGAGAAACGCAATACTCAGCTTAGAAAGAGATATCCAATAATAGTACCAGAATATTCATTAATTACAAAATCCTTAATTACTACAATTACGAAATCCTTCGATTTAATAGAAACCATCATCTCCAATACCTAGTGAAAGTAAGTTATTCATAAAATTGGTATATCAGGTATTATTATATGTATTATGAAATATGAGAGTCTGCCGCCCGCTACTATCTATAATCTAACCTAACAGTGGCGACGCAGCCAGTAAGATCTGTAATTTAACTATTTATTATCTATGAGTATCACAACATAAATCTGTAAATACAACAAAAAATGCTATGCAATGTTCTGCTGAAAATTACATTTTTATATAGATATTACCATTCCATATTCGATTCTATACGCATAATATTGTTATTTTCAACTTTCTCAGTAATAATCTTAAATATCTAAATATGTATTTACAACATAAATTTAACTCGACATTATTTACTAAAAACTAAAACATTTTTTTTTTTTTTTGTATCGATTTTAATTTGTTGTTAGTTTTGTTTTGGCAGCAATAAATAACTTCCGACATGTAATTGATGTGAGTTTATTGAGGAAAACATTATCTGTTTGAGGTTTAATTTTAAACATTTATTTATCTATATAATATATATATGTATATATTTATTTTCCCTTCAACAAAATATCTGATCTATATCCTTATACGGTAGGTAGTCCCAGGTAAATGAATCGCATATATTTATATGAGGGTGGAAATTTAACATAAACAAAAATTTCTGTATATATAACAAACAACTTAAAAAAAATAAAAAATATATAAAAAATGGTGCCATAGTCTAATGCAGTGTTTCTTAACATTGCTGAGACCATGGTGCAGCAAAAATAATGTTTATTTTTGTACCCAGAAAAGTATCTGCAAATAACTAAAATAAATTTCCATGTTATTGGCTTGAATTTTATAAACAGTGAACATTTACGTACCAGAAATAGTAATACAACTTGAATTTTCTAATTGATTCGGTTATTATCAATAATACATTTTCCAGATAATTTGTGTATTGAAAAATTCCAAGCATTAAATTGAGTTGAATTTCAATTCTCAATCGAATTGGATATATTATTATATACGTTTTAATACAAATTATGTTGAGCGGAACACTTACAAATAACTCTTGAAACATTAATGTTCCGCGGTGTAATCTTTTTGAAACGCTGATGTCTAATATGTGTGGGAAAGTTTTCTAAAAACCGAATTAAACAGAACAAAAACAAAAAAAAATAATCTCACATATATCTTTTTTGGGGGTGAAAACCATTAAAACTTGTGAGCCACATTTATCTACAAACCAATATGCAGTCATATATATCGTCAGAAACATAAACCTACAAAATAAAATATACGATTTTTTTTTTTACATATTTTTTATTTTTTATTTTTTTAACTGAAAAGCGACATCAATTTAAAGTTTTGTTTTTATTCCCGATGATATTCTCTGGAAAATATATTTTTATTTAAAAAAAAATATCGAATTTATATTCCATGTGAGTTAAAAATTTTCAATGGAAAAACATATATAAAAAAAAAGTGGATTTTTTTTTTTGTACCGAGATTAATGTTCAAACTTTTTTTCATAATAATTTTCATAAAAATTTAAAAGTTCAGAAAATGTGAAAAAGTATTTAAATTAAATAGAAACGTTATTGTTGAAATGTTACTTATTTTATTATTTTTTTTTCTTTTTGGTATTATTTTGTGATTATTATTAAAGACAATTCAATTATCTATCTCAGAAATGAACGTTGACGTTGTTTTAATAAATCGATATTAAAATATGAGGAAATTAATGGAAATGTAGAAGTTGGAATGGAAAGTGTATGAAACTTGTACATATATTGAAATATATTGAAATTATTAAACAAATATATACAATAATACAATAAGGTAAAAGTAAAAACCAAAGTAAATAATTTCAAAATTTTCACTTGCATTTTTCATTACTGTAGCTGGTGCCCTGCACTGCAAACTTCTCATAAAGCAAGCAAATCTAATGGGAGTGCAACAAGACTGACTCATCTGTTATTTAAATTTGACAGAATCATTGATGTAAGCAAAAATATATATTAAATTTGGTATTCGCCAATTATTTTATGTTTCGATATCTTTTTTTTTACATAAGCTAATAATATAAAACTTGTTTCTGCGGGGCAAGTTTACTATAGCAAGTCTTTTTATATAAAAATAGTTTTCCTGTTGCTATTAAGAGTGAATCATCGTACAAACAATTTTGCGAACTTTGGTTTGAGCAGTTCAGTTCAGTTCGATCAGTTGATAGGGATACGTTTAGTACGTAGTGAAGATGAGCTGTTTTACATTTGGTATGTAGTAAGGTGACTTGTTTATATTTTAAATTTTTTATTTGTTGTTAATTTTTTTAGTTTTATATTATATGGATAAATCAAATTATAAATTTAATAAAATTATTGGTTGATTGATTCGACCGGAGATGCATTATTCAAGCTATAATAGATTGAGAGGCACCAGGCACATTATCATTGATTCCATATCATATATCAATAATTCAATTTTTATCATTTTCTTATTACAGAGAATAATTATTCGCAAACAAAATGTAATTTTACTGTGGTAACATGGCGCGAAGTCGCATATTTCATCGATGATTTTTCATCATGCACATTTCAAGGCATCAGGGCTTTTCATCGCTCATGAAATAACTTTTTATTTGTTTTATAAATCCCATATCCAAGAACCTTAGAATTTTCTGTACAATATTACGTTTCAGATACGTAAAGAATTAATACATTCAGCATTATTGGAACAAACAGTGACTTCTGAAATAGTTACAGCATTGATTCAAGATTTAAGTAAAATTCATAAAACATATTTAAGCATATAAATAATAAGTATATGATTTTATTTCACAAATTTCAAAGATTTGATTTTTAAATATAATTCGATTTTTTCTTATTATTACGTTGAAATATAATTAAAATGATTTTTTTTCCATAATTGCCCTCCAATACAATTCATTGATAAACTCCATTTAGATTACTTTGCATTAAATTATTATTTGTTGGTCTTGAGCGTATTCTTCGACGAGGATTTGTTGTAGTAATTTTTTCAGCATCAATACGTCCTGATAGAAATATAGCCAAACGTTCCTAATAAAATAATATTACAATAATAAAAATGACTATTCAAATAAATAATATAATAATTTCATTCTTACGAGAGCATTATTCGCATAAGATTGCATTTCATCATATGTTTGGGTAATCTTACATACAACACCATCAGCTCCTTCAATTGTTTTTGTTTTAATTTCATCAACTTTAGTTACCTTACCTAGATAATTTGTAACAAAGATGAATTGATGTACAATTTCTGTAGTTGAATTGACCATAGATCTATAAGAAATAAATATATTTTATAAAGAAAACAATCAAAATTTGATTAAAATTATGAATTTACTTTGGAATTGTTGCAGCAATATTCGATGTATAATTAACCAAATGTACAATACGTCTTGCTGATTCTCTTGTTAATAAAACTATTAATTGTTCAAGAGTTTCAGGTCTTTCTTGATTTTCTGGTTCATCAGCACTTAAATATATCCAAAGTTCTTGAACTTTTTGTAGAGCTAATTTTGGATCTGTCACAATCTATATATATGATGGAAAGAAAGTTTTATATTAATTATATTTCTATTATTTGTTCTTAGTTTTATATATAATTACCAATTCTGCAGCATATATTAATATATGTATAGCTTCTCTACTTTGCTTTTTCAATGCTTTTGCTTCAGCTATTGTTCTTTGCGTTAATCGTCTTGTTAATTTTCTTGAAAATCTTTGTCCATGGTGAATTGCTTTAATTGGTCCAATTTCTTTTGTATGATCTGGTTTATCAGTTGATGCTAAAAATTAATTATGGTTATTATATTTATATGAAGATTTTCTTATCGAATATATCGAACATAAAAGAATAAAATTAGAAAAATTTCAACAATAATAATATAAATATAAATAAATTGCGACAATGCGATAACCTTTTATATAAATTACGATTAAAATTACGAATTTGTAATTAAAACTTTAAATAATAATGGAAATTTTAATGATTTCGTAATCTTATTTTTCTTGTTTTATATATTTTTAAATTTAAAATTATATAGCTCTTACCATCATCAATTTGAGATTCATCGTCATCTTTATTTTTAAGTGGTAAATATTTGTCAATATATTTATCGGCAACTGAAATGGCACCATCAATTTTATCAGCAGCAGCAATTGTTAATGCACTATCCAAAACAGCAGCACGTAATTGTTTAACAGAATCAGCTCTTTTTAAAACTGGTGTTACAATATGATCTGTCATATATTCCTTGGTATTCCAATACATCTTTAATAAAATTACCAATGACTTTTATATATAATGTAATATTTGTATTAAAAAAAATATTAAAATAATATTATTTAAATATATTTTTTTTTTAAATAATTATTTATTTATATTGTATAAGATTAAATAATTACCATTTCTGGTGGTAAATAAACTAATGGTACACGATGTTCAACAACATCAAGACTTTTACACATAATCTCATCAATACGTTTTAATGGTCCTTCTAAAAGTTTAACAGCTGGTTGAACTGAATCAATTGCAGCATAAAATGTTGCTTCAGCAGTACCAAAATACCAATTAAATAAACGATTACTGGTCTTAATACGACAGTATACATTTTCAGCTGTTTTTAAACCAGTTTCAACAATTGGTATACTACCAAAACGTTCAACTGATTCCATATATGGTAATCCAGAATTTTGACGTTTAATTTGTGTTTTTACTATAAAATAATTTATAATAATTAATTAAAAATTGATTTTTAATTTTAATTTATATTTTATTTACCCATTTTGAAAGAATAACTTTAAAATTTTAATTTATTTATATAAAAAGAAAACGATTTTTAATCACTATATATATTTTTTTTTAGTTCTATTCGGTATGATTCTTGTACGACTACTGATATTTTTACATAAAATTTGAACATATATATAACTTGAATTTAATGTTTTGTAGACTATTCCTTATCACTAGTAAAAAAAAAAATTTCAAATTGACCTAAGTCCAACTGGCGATACAACCAAAAATTATGATAAGAAATTTGTATCGATTTTTTTATATTTTAATGTCTACAAAATATTTATTAGTAATTTTGAGAATATTTTATACTTTGAACCTCTTTTAATTTAGTTAGTAATTGTATATAATTTATAAAAATAGTACTTCATATCAGGAAATTTAGTTAATTGATTAGATTTTGAAATAATTAATTACGTGTATTTAAATTTTTTGTGCGAATCAAAGTCCATAACAACATAAAATATAATTTCATAATTCAATTATGTTGGGAAATGAGTAATCTATAGTTATTTTAAAATTGACTGATAATAATAATTTGAAGTTCACGAACATAAATACATACATATCTCTAAAATTTTATGTTCATTCAGTTTTTTTAATTATTAACTTTAGGTGGTAGCATTAAAACAAAAATGTTTAACATTTGTTAAGTTAGTTCAATGGGAATCTTCTTTCATAATTTAAGGTCCTGGTAATATTAAGTTTATTTTTGTTTGTTGGTTATTGTAAAAGCGGGTAGGGATTGCGTAGTGGTAGTGTTATATGCTTTGATCTCGCTTTAAGTTGACTCAGTTTAAAATGAATACCAATAATAAAATTAGCAATACAGCGAAAAATGCCTGTTGACACCATGTCTCACCATTAAACTCCAACCCTTGAATTAAATGTTTCTTCATCTATAAAGAAACTTATAGTTCGGAATCCATAAATTGGTCCAAATTGCAATAAAATTTCACGAAACCTCTTTCAGGACGCTAAGGCTTGAGTCTTTAGTTTGGTTAATTTAAATTATAAAAATTGATTAATCAATGATAACTATTGTTCTTGATGTTATCTTCGACTTTAAATAGATCTACACCGAAGAAAAATTTGTTTTGCTAAATTTTATTTTGAATTTTATTTAACTATTTGGCTAAACAATAATGCCAAATTTTTCACGATTGAGCAAAAAAACTTAAATTGGACAATAAAAATGAAGTATTGACAATCTGTTATCACTGTCATCTATATTAGCAAAGTATATTTTAATGTATATATACAAACTGAAATAAATACAATTTCATTGACAGATATATCCCCAAATAATGTAATAGCAAATCAAATATTAGCCATAATCAATCATATATGATATCAATCCGTTGAATTGTATGTAAAACGTCTTGTCAAACATGTGTGAACAAAATCTTTTATCCTGATCATACAAAATATAATTAATTGGTCAAAAAATGTAAACAGTTTGTTATCGGCTTTAGTATAAAAACTTGAAACTAATTCAAAATTAAAGAAATCAAATTTATTCATTTACCTAATTTTACTATAATGCCATCTATATTTAAATAGCTATAATGAAAGTATATATTATAATTATTTTGTTGTTTCAACAAATTTACTGATTTATTATTTTGTATACAAATCACAGAAAAATACCAATAAATTTGTTTTTGCATAAATAAATATATAATAAAGTTTTCAAAAAAAAAAAAGTTTTACTAAACTCACAATAAAAATTAACATTAAAAAAAAGCCAACAAACAATATTTTTTTTCCCTTGGACTTAAACACATGTTTTTTCAGGAAAATCTAAACACCCCAACTTAAATACAACACAGACAATAAAAACATAAAAAAGAATCTTCTAAGAAAATCTTAACATAGAAAAACTTTTCTCATTTGTGAAACTATAATATAAACTACAAAATAATAATAAAAAAAAACTGCGGCAAATTTGAGTGTAGAATATTATGTAGCAGTATATTTAGTATACTGTTAAGTATCTTTTAGCCTTTAAAATAGCTTTTGATAGTGTAACGATGTCACATTGCTTTGCTTATAGTTCAAGTTGATCTTTTTTGATTGTTATTATTATTTATCTTATTTAAATACTGTTTTCTTTTTGGTTTTCAGTTTCTTAGAAAAACTTTTATTTATTATCTATGATGATGATTTTTTATGATTTTATCTTATGCTTTCGTTTTATTTAATATACATTTTTGATATAGTATCATTGTTGTTGATATTGTATATTAATAATTTCCTTTAATTTTCATTGATAAAAATTATTGACAGAAAATTAAAATACAATTTGGTGAATGTTTCATTTTGAAATTGTAAGAATTGAAATACATAGTTGCTTGCTTTACAAAATTGGTAAACAAAAAGGACATTTCCATCATCATATTCAAAGAATCTACGAGTATATACAATCGATCTTATATAGTATATACATAGTCGAAAACTAATCGTAAATCCTATAAATGTATTGTCCTATAAAGATACCTACCGTTACCAGTATTAAATTCTAGGATATCTAAAATCTAAATATTAGAATTAAGTATGTCATATTAGTTATTGGTGCCACCACAAAATTACTTAGTGTCTACAATGCAATATGCAATAAAATTTAAATTATTTACTTGGTATTTAATTAAACCTATGTCTGTCTCGATCGTTAGGTCGCCAAACTATCAAACTTTATAAATTAGCAATAAGAAACGGACTAGATTTTTCTTTTAATTCGGTTTAGTATAACATAAAGCAGTTATTATGTTAAACCTTTTGAAAAAAATAAGGTTGAAAAAAATTTAATATTGAAAACATAAGAAAATACGTCGTCCTTTTTAATATTTATTTATATATGTGAAGAAGAAACTCATAACTTATGCTCTTTTCATATTCTATATTGAATATTTTTAATTCGTACATTTTTTTTTAAATGAAATGAATTCTTATGTATTTACACAAATTATTTTCTATGTGCATGGATCTAGTATCTAGTTCCACAAGTCATAATTCCACAATGGAATTTGTGACTCTCTTAGTGGTACATAATTCTACAATTTGAAATATTCAAATATGTGTAACTATAGCCCATTGAAATAGTTTTTCATAAATTGTTGATTTATAACTTATTACTTTCCACTTAGTAAAGGTCTAAAATTCCATAAATTTGAAAATTTAAATTGTGGAATAAAGTCTCATCGAAGTGGGTCATAATTCTATTGTGCAATAATGATTTGTGGAATTAGGTCCGTGCACCTTTTATGTAACTGCATTTTGTTAATTAAAAATTAAATTTAATAATTAAATTATTAAAATAATTTATGAAAATCTATTATATTAATTATATTTATCTATAACCACATAAATATTAGTACATACCACATTAAAATAATCATGAAGGTAAAATCGCAGGTAATATCTAAAATAATGTTTTTTTTTTTTACATATTTTGCCCTCATAATTAAAAATATTATATAATTCTGCGTATATTTCATATCAATTTATTTTATATTGCCAATAATTATTTTGTTTATCTTCATCAACAAAGTAACTTTAAATATAGCGCAGAATTGGTTGTTTGGCTTTGATTAAAAAAAAATATTATTAAACTTTTTAGCACAATTTTATGTAATTTACAGTTAGCTATATTTTGTTTAGTCACATTTTGAATTAATTACAACAAATTTTCAAAATATTTATTTTGTAATCCTTAAATGAAATCATATAGCAAACACTAAACCAGTCGTGAAACATGTATTTAATGTATAAGACCAAAGAGCTTTAAATGTTGTAAAACTTTAATCATTTAAACATACCATACACTTATGCCGTTAAATTGAATGGAAAAGAAATTCTAAGTGCATCAGTAATATTTCGATAGTGCCATTTAGTTTGAATGAACTTTTAACAAACTCCAATTGTAAAAAATATATTTTTTTTGCACTTATTTATGAAAACGTTATCAAAGTTGCCTTAGGTGCTAAAATGTATTTTGTGTAAAGTGGAACAGCATGAAAATAATGTAATTGTAGATAAGCCTAAATAGTAATTTTAAAATTGTTTAGTTCTATTTGAAGGTATCTGATTTTTTTTTTATGCACATATTTTAATAATTTATTTATTTTAGCCTTTTTTTTGTTAATGAGATTGCAATCTGATGAATTTTTTGGTTAGTAGTTTTTGCTATCAGTGCAGTACTAAATTTTATGAACCGCATACTGGATTAAAAAAAAAGGTCTAAGGAACATGAGGTATTTTTCCCACCATTTACTGGAATTTATTAGGATTGATTTTATATTTTAAGTTTGTGGGTACATCGATTACGCATTGTTTAAAACTAAATTGGATGGTTTAAGCTGAACATTTTTTTATTAATTGCAAAAATTAAACGTAATTTTTACCTTTTTCTGCAAATTAAATTTAATTTATTTACAAAAAATTGTTTTTTTTTTTTATATTTATTGTGTATAATTCAATTTTTTTTACATTACTCCTCTTGGGCCCATATGGCTTCCAGAAAGCAGCATAATTCAATAATATGTTGCATTTATGACAACATTGCACATCGGGGCTGGGCATTGACATTATCAGTATATCAAAAAAATTTGGTGAAATTCGTATACAGTGGTCATGAAGAAGATTTTGTAGTCCATATCTTGTGGGTTACTGTTACCATATAATTAAGAAGATTTAGTTGAAGTCTATAGCATATGTTGATCAAAAGAATTCAAGTCTTTGGATTCTGCTGGTAACAAAACGAATTTCTTTCAATTATTAACGGAATTTTCAACTAATATTGTACAATTTCTGGAATTGTTGTCTGGAATTGTCATGGTCTGCAAACACAACAGATTCAATGTAAGAGGCTACTGATGATATGTTGATTTTCCACCTATGGTAATTTCACAAAAAGTAGATAGTTCAATCAATTTATTTGTTAGAGACCAGAGAGATCACAGAGAATTGTAAAATCTATTTTCTAGATTAAATGAATTGAATTTTATTAATTCAATTTCATAAACAATCATCTCAGTGGAGATTAACAAATTCTTCTAATTAGTCTTGGTCGCACAATTACAATAGAATTGATTACCATAAAATATATGACATTTAGTTTGGTTGTAGTGTCAGCGCAATTATCACTTAGCGTAAGAATTATTCATCGAAATATGTAATTATTTGTTAAAATTAAGTTAATCTACGAACATAATATTAAAAAATACTATATAAAATAAATTAGAACAACAAATTTTCCCTTTTTTTATGGTGAAAAATACCAATAGAAAATATCTAATGTATATTGATGGAAATGTTTGATTTAAAAAAAAAAATGACTCCTAGGGCCTTGGCAATGAAAGTTTAATAACGTAGAAGGACATAAAAATTTTGAAAAGATATTTGAAAAAAAATATTGTATATATATTAGTATTGAAATTCTCTTGTGTATCATAAAATCTGACCTCTGTATATAATATGGAACCCAAACATTTAGATCTTTTTCATTTACGATTTTATATCTTATATATACGTTTATTCCTTATAATACTTTGGTTTTGTAAAACTCAATATTCTATTGCTATTACACAAATATAATATTATATAACGTTATAAGGATATAAGTAAATTACCTACCTTTTTATCCCCAAAATATGTCTATATGTAGATTATGAGCCCAGGTATTCGAGCATTAGACATAAAATCGTAACCAAAAATCTATAATGAAAGCGTATGGAATCTCTTGATCTATTACTATAAAAGCTTTATAGTGTTTTTCTTATATTTTATATTATTTTTGCCAATTTTTTTTTACCATTTTTTGAGAAACATATTTTTTTTTTATTTTAATGGTTTGTCTGTCTGTCTGTCAGTCTATTATACAATTTTCCAAATATAATATTTTGTTATTTCGATACCTTAAGTAGATGAGCCAATATTGACATAAATGGAAAAATTATCTAATATATGATGGTACTATTCATTGACATGTTTGAATCAGTTTTGAACAACAATTAGCTTTTTGATATATTATAGCAGAATTCGGTTTGAAAATGTAATAAAGAGTATAGTAATAAATAGATGGAAACAGCATAATTGTATATTTTGTTCACTAGATCTTGTAGCACGATCTATTTTAAAGTTTACAAACAAATAATATACAAAAATCGGCACTTGAAAAAAATCCTATTTATTAGAAAACGACTGTAATATTTGTTCAGAAGCGCGACGATTTTTATACATCTGGAAAATTTATTTAATCTTTTTATGCATGGAAAATGAAAATGAAGAGTAAAAAAAAATCATGATGAAAAAATGAAAATATTGTGGTATATATATATAGTATGTGTCTGGTTTCATCGTTACTTTATTTAGTACACCCTTGCAGAATAGGGGCATTTGGTTTACATCATTTATTCGGTGATATCAATGTTTTTTTTTTTTTTTTTTTTATTTTTCTTCTTTACTTCTTTCCCCGGTTTGGGTATTTTCGTGATGTGTGTAAATTTTTTAGTCTGTAAAATATTAAAAGTTTACCTTAATTTAACCAAGGATAAAAAATATATGAACCAAAATTTTATTTCCTATATAATACTAAGATTTTTTTTTTGTTTAGTCCATTTAATCTTTTTAAAAGAATTGAAGCGAAAAAGCAAAAACAAATATGTTTAATATTAATAAAAAAAAATTATGGTAAATATTTGTAAGAATTCGATTTTAAATAGTATTTATAAAGGGTCAAAAAACTGAATTTCCAGATATTAGAGAGTTATAATTTGTTGGTCCCAGGAAAAAAATTATTAATAAATCAATTTAATAATCTATTTGACCTTATAAATACTTTATTTAGTGTAATGTAATTCCTTACACGTGTTTACGAGTATTTCTCAATTTGATGTTTGAATTTTATGTATAGGACCGACCAGATTTAGTTAGTTAGTTTTGTCAGTTATGCGTCAATTGAGGTAATTGTATTTATTATGGGAATTTAATATACATATATGGAAAATGAACAGAAAATTTTCCAGATATAAATGTTGGTAATATTTATATTTATTTACAAGATTTCTTTTTACAATACCTTGTGAATTATTCAATACAAAAATGACTCAAATCAGCTTTAAATATATTTTCTAAATTTATTTTCTGTGATGAAATGCATCAGCTTTCTATTTTCCAAATCACTGACTAATTAATATGATTATGTAAAATAAAAAATCAATCAACGAATTTCCTTATCTGAATAAAAAATAAATTTAAATTATTTGTTAAAATTTAAATCCTGTTCAAGATAGTAGTTAGTTACACTATACAATTACATCACATTAACTCTCTCTAAACTTCTAAAAACAAAAATATAAAAAAATAAAAAGCGTATTACATAAAATCGTAACGATATTGGTATTTTAAAGTATATACCGTATATATAAAATCCAAAAAGGATATAGAATATTATATCCTTTTTTTGTTTCCTGAGTAATTTTTTCCACAAAAACAAAAAAGACAACACCAACTGGATTTGTACAAATTACACCAAAACAAACTAAAAAAGGATATAATATTATTACTCAACACGAAAAAAAATATATGTATATAATATTTTTCTTTTGTCCTGTTTTAAGGTTCCTGTTTCCCATTTCTTTATATCTTGTGTTGTGTTTTTACATTTTTTGAGAAAATAATTATTTTTGTCCTTTCAAATATATTTTTTTTTTTCGGTTTTATTTTGAAAAGTGAGACGAAAAAAATTATATATAATTTTGAAAGACCATTTTCTACCATTTTAGTTAAATTCTAAAAATAGTGTGTAATTTATTCTATAGAGGCAAAGAATAAGGATATAAAAGTTCAACTTAAATTTTGTAATAAAAATGTAAATCATTTGATTCGAATTAATTAAATTTTATAATACAAAAATGTTTGCCGCCCGTGAAACTGTCAATTATAATTTTGGTTCAATCTGTATACAACGAGAGTAAATGTAAATAGTTTTTTCAATCTTTGGTGTTTAGCAAGCTAGTGCGTATTAATTTAGAAATCTTTCTGTCACGTATACTAAATTTTATCAAACTTTTGGTAATGTAAATTTGGTTGCTAGGACATTACTATTATAACTCATTTGTTTCAAGAGGTAAGGTTTAATGAAACCACAAATAATTTCAATATCATTTATTTCCTTCTTAGCATCATTAAAGGTTTTATAGATAATGGAAGTTAGAAAAATTAATCTAAGCTAGTTCTCAAAAAGCAAACATTGCAATTCGTACTGAATCATATCTTTGAATGTGCACGTGACTAAATATGGCAAGCAAAGTTTTAATATAAAAATAAACACATTAAATCTCTATAGAATACATAGGAAATAAATTACAAGCCATGGAAGAGTATAACTTACAGCAAAAGAATATATACAGGGTCCAGGATTGTTCTAGGGTTTACCATATTCGACAAACTTTCATAAAATTTTATAATTTAGAATATCTTGTTGACTTTTTTGAAAACACAAGACTGTCGTGTTCCTCACAAACCTTGATATGCGAATGCGTGGAGTATAGATTCCAATAATTAGGTAATATCAAGAATTTTCTATTCTTATTTTCTAGATACAACTTTTCATACTCATCTAGTATTTAATTCTTGAAACGTTAAAAATATTTATAAGAAAATATTTAAAAACTGAAACGATATTAAATTTATAAAAGAACAATTTTTTTTAATCGCATTTGCATTTTAATTATATGTTTAAGTATGAATGTAAAACAATCTTTCCAAGTTGAATTATATAATATAAAAAAAAAACACTGAAAAAGTCGTTACTTCTTCTACTTCGTTTTTGCCTTTTTTTTGCCTTTTTTGAGATCCTTTTAATGCCAAAGTACTTTTGCACTAATCCATAATCCAACCTTTTTTTCTATTTTAAGAAATTTTTTGAAGTGAATTTGGGGATTGGATTAAAAAAACAATTTTTTTTTTGCGTTGTTAATAATATTATATACGTAAAAGTTTTTCATTTTAGATTTTAACCCATTTTTAATCTAAAAAAATCCATTGTCATCTATCGTTTTGTCTGTTTCAAAGATCAGCTTTCTTAGAATTCAAATTAAAGATGAAAAGATTTAAATGAAAAATTATTCAGGTTTTAATAAAAATAAGTTAAAAATAAAAAAAATATCTTTTATGTGTAGTAACATAATTTTCATATAAAATATTTTCACGAAATCAATAACAAATTTTAATTTTATACTTTTACTTTAAAGCTATAAACAGAATCAGTAAATTCATCGCCGCCGATCACTTCACATTGATAATCATCGTATTCACTATCATTCATTCTAATTCATTCCAATGTCGCTACAGCCCTGTCGAGCCTTACCCTCTTCAAGTTTCTTCCTCCAAATAACTCTATTTGATGCAGTTGATTTTCAGTTAATTTCGTTCAGCATCAACTGGGCATCTAGGTTCACGTTCACAGCATCTTCTGTTTCTTGGCTTTCTTTCCTACTGGACGTTTTCGTTCTGCTTTACTTGATAGCACTTTTTTTGGGATACCAGTATTCTCCATTCGCTACACATGTATAGGATCCGTCGGATTATTGTTTTGTATATGCAGAGTTTTGTTTTTCTGTGAACGTCTCGCGAGTTGAAGAAATGATTTAGTAAAAAAATATTTTACATTTGCTGCATTTGCTAAAGAGCTAAACATTAATGATCTTAATGTGCTAGCAGTATTAATGTACATAATTCTAGAAGACACGAAAAATATCGACGTTACCAATGATAGACGTTAGCTGTTTAGAGTTTTATTTCTAATTAATTGAAAATTATAAAATCCCAAAAACTACTCAAACAATATTACAGTCTTACAGAAGTTTTTATAATATATGTATGCACTTTGTAATTCACTGTGTAATTTCATTGAATATTTAATTGAAATTGTCTATGAACATAGTTTTACATAAAAGATTAATAATATCATAATCAGTCAAAATTAACACTTATTTATTCATCTTCATTTTCAAGCATCCTTAAATCATTGCAATTCTATAAGAAATAATTGTCTAATATATAACTTTAAAAAGTTTTCCTGATTTGAAAGTCAAAATATTTTAACAAACTTTAATAATTTATTAAAATAAATTTATACAAATTTTTCGGTATGCGTGGAAAAATTGAAAAATTTTCCAAATGGGTAAAATGCAAAATTTATAACTAATGAAAATTGCAGCAGTAATAAATATAAGAGCAATCAAATGAAAAAGTTTACCCAAAATTGTTAAGTTAAAATGAACACTTGGCAATTACTTGTTCAAAGTAAAACTTTTATCTTTTGAATTTTATTTATTGTAAAGATGTTCGTCAACATTTAAAATTAATATGAAAAAGATATTTGACTTACAAATTTTCAAGATATTCGAAGATTAATTAAACTTTATATTATGTAGTAGTTTAGTTATGGTTTTAAAAATTCAAATTTTATTGATGAATTATTCAAGTTGCATTTAATCAGATAAAAGAATTAAAATTTCATGAATTTCAGGTAAGGGAATTACCACTTAAAATAGTATAGCTTAAGTATTGTCATTATTTAGCCATATTTATAAATATTCTTACTGAAAAAAGCAAATTATTTTTTTTTGAAAATTTACTTTTTATTATTAGAAGATTTGTGAAACAGATTTTTTTAAAAAAAAAAAATAATCTTCGTATCGACCATGACATTTATTGGTTATCCAATTTTTAAATCTCTTGTAAATTTTTGACACGTAGATGGAATATTTGACAATTTAGCTTATATTCCAGTTGTAGAAGCTAGTATAAAACCTTTTTAATAATCAGCTTTTCTATAAGGAATATCTATTTATCTATAGGCCATTTAATTTATAAATTTTTGTTAGTTTCCGCCAACAACTTTCTGCTGTTGATAGTCTAAAAAGACTGACCTATATCTTCAAGGTTTTTTAACTTCGTTATATATTCTATAGATATATCTTATAATAACTTTTATGCAGCTGTAATAATGTCAAAAATCGTATTCAGGCACTTCGAAATGTGTCTGACTGACGCACACGTGTTGGGTTAGGATTATAAAATAAAAGGATTTGTTTTTGTATATTTTATAAATTAGAACCTTAATCTACTATATAACTATATAAAAATATTACCTTAATATTCAATTTGGGAAAACTATGTCTTATTAATATGATTTAATCTTGACAGCTAAGAATAGTGGGTAATGAATTTGTTTCACATTGAAACTCTTTCTTGGATAACATTTTCTACAATATGAAAATTTTAAAAAAAGTGGTCTAAGTTTTATATATAAATTCAATATAGTTTTTTTTTTTAAGTCCTTAAAGAATTCTTAAAGATTTTAAAACCTTATTTAGAAAAGTAAAAGGGATTATTTATATAAAAAAAAGTAGAATTATTCATATATAAGTATATATATATAAATACAAGTATATTATATACTAACTTTTTAAAACCAAAATAAAAATATCAAAATGGAAGGAGTAAAATAACTAAGTTAAACCCTTGTCTATTTGGTATAATTTTGGGGTTACGAGAAAACTTTTATTTTATATATTTTTTTGATAAAGTTAAAATTTCAGTTTATAACCATAAAAAAAAAATTATTTGTTCCATGTCATTTTAAAGACTTTATCTAAACTCTAAAAACTTAAATGTTGAATATTTTTTTTTTTTATATAATTTATAAAATGTTTGGTAATTAAAATTTTACAAATCTATATACCCCTATTGGTCAAATAAAAGTAGCCATTACGACATGCAGGACATTTTATAAATCATTTCAATTAATTTGTTTTTATTATCCTTCACCTATAAAAGTATGACAAAAACTCTTTAATAATTTGTTACCAAAAATAAAAAGATACGAAATTTTGTTCTATGCTGTTGCAGAGTATTATGTGTTTCATTCTAGTTCGCAACATAGATCTCGATTTAAGATGATTCATATTTAATTAAGTACAGATAATATTATTAGACTTTTGTAAGTTTAGGTTAATTATTAATTGTTGCCTGGAAGCAAATTCCTTAATATTAAATAATCAAAAACCGTATTTAGCTTGTGACAATGAAAATGAAAAGTCATTCAATATAAAGGAACTGGTATGTGTATCAGATATATAACAAGTATAGTTGCTAGTTGTAATAGTGATATTAAATATACGTGATAATTTAAGAAAATTTAATTTTGAAAAATAACACTTCTGGTAATTTTTATTTATCCCCTACTGTATTTACAATCTCTATATAGATATGGTAAAAATTTAAAATTTAAATTTAATTATAATTTTAATGATATGAAAATGGAAATTAAAAAAAGTAATACATAATATGAACACACAAAAGTGATTTTTTTTTTTTTTGAAAAAGTGGTTTTTGCTAAGTGGGGAATATTGCTGGTTAAGTAGAAATTTTTTTCGTGAATAATAATTGAATTTATTTTTTACGAGTTCCCGAAGGGCGCTTGATATTTTGTTTAAATTTTATAAAATTTCAGATAAAAAACATATATATAACTATAAATAACTACACTCCATAATATGTTTCGAAATTTAATTAAGTTTTAATTAAATTAGTATATTTTTTGTTGTTGTTGAGATATTTATAAAAGTTCTAGACAATTAATTTTAAATTTAACTTTCCTTTCTATATACAGACTTAAAAGCAGTTCTTATAAGAGTTAATTTATTTAGTAGAGCGTATGAAATTTATTTGTGGTTAGTAAAATAATATAAAATGTACATAAGTGTGGAATAAATTTTATTAGGTTCACTGACACTCTATAAACGTTCCATTATGGATTTTTTGATACAACAATGCTAATTTATGATGACCCCTCACTTTTATGTCACGATTATATAAAGTGTATTGAATGTAAAGACAGCATCTTGCTTGAATGTATCGAAAATATCCTGCAGTTGGCTGAGGCATCACACATGTTATTCGATTTCATTACATAAAGTTAATTTCGTATTTTATAAGATGTTTAACAGACTGTTTACAGGTATAAACTAAGGATTTGCTTTAAGTATATCACATAATATTAGCAGTCATTCATCCAACATTCACAATCTAAATTAACATTTGTGTAATAGTTGATTAACAGTTTAACAGACATTTAACAGTATCATGACAGGGGGTTTACAGGATTTAGTCAAAGATTAATAGTATACTGTTATGTTAACAGTAACATAACTAATGGTTTACAGGTATAAGTTAAAGATTTGGTTTAAGTCCATCACTTTAGTAGTCATTCCTCCAGTTGTTTAACTTTACACAAAGTTCTTTTCGAATTTTAACAGACGGTTAACAGAAGTATAACAAACGGTTTACAGGTATGTATAAGTCAAAAATTATTACTTAAGATAAGTAATCATCCATTCGTCCAACATTTACAATCTAAATTAACAGTTGTTTAATAGTTGTTTAATTTATAAATTTGTTGCCAACTGTCAATTGATATGAGGGTGCAGGTGCAGTGCATTATCGCCCGAGTTGCGGTTTTTGTTTAATAAATTCATGCTTTTATTAATTTTTCTTCCATTTTTGGCATTTTTTTTAAAAATAAATAAAATATATCTAAAAAACCGCGCAAGCGGAAATATTAAAAATATTAATTGAAATGCATCGACAATTACAGGGTCATGTATCATATCACGTCGTTGAATAATATGAATTATGTACGTACTTTAAGTTATTCTTTTGACAGTTCACGTCGACATACGACATATTTTAGGATCAGATTAATTTCCATTTTAAATCATTGAATTATTTTGAAAATTTAGTAATATTATTATTGCACAATTTGTAACATATTTTATATAGTAATTTAATTTTTTTTGTTTTCTTGAATAATATAATATTAAAAAGTTTGCGAGTGTTTTCTTTAACACTATTGTAATATGGCCATTATTGTTATTATTTGAATTTTTATAATTTATTTATTTTTTTCACAGCTTAATGACATGATTATATTAAAACATCCCGCATAGCAGTTCTATAGCGCCGGTGGTGGCTATACATAAAAATACATAATATAATAAAAAAAATGCTATTCTGTATACACGGCTATATGCAATGTAACTTTAAGACTACTCTGCTGCTGTATTTTAATTTCCTGACGCTTCTCACCCTAAGGAAAATCACTATTATTATTAAGTGTGTTCAGGTTTTCCTTTGGAGGTATGAAATATTCCGATACTCATAAATCATATTAATTTATTTTTAAGTATTTTTTTTTTCTTTCTTTTTTTTTTTGCTTAAATAAAAGTCGATTATTTATTTTTTGTGAAAACTTTATGTACGTATATAATAATATAAACCAAGGACTTTGCCGTTGTTAATAAGATTTCTTTTATGGTGTGTTCATCGTTTATTGCAATAAGAAAGTATAGGAAATTTAATTTAAAAATCTCCTAAAGAGGCTGTCCCCTATAGTAAATACAGTAAAGTGTTAACTTTATGTATTTAGTTAAACTATTTTCTTTTAATATTATATTTAAATTATATTTTCTTTAAGTGGAAAGTAAGTGCAAAGAAAGTCTTTAAAATTCTTTTTTAGGAAGTGATTTTAATTCTTTTAAAGTTACAATATGAAAATTAATAATTTATTGAATATTTAAGATCAAAATACTTTACTATATATGTAAACAATTTGAGAAATGGGAATTTTTATAAGATTATCCAATTTTTGTAAAATCTAAATAACAGGATCGGTCAAATAGTTGTAATAAATAGTATGTTGTAATAAATATTACTAAAAATATCTGTATTTAACCGATAATACTTACAGTTTAACTGCACCTTTACATATACTTGCTGATTTATATACTCGTACTGTTGTACTTAAATGGATTAACTTCATAAATGAAATGAATTTTTTTACTGCAGTTAAATTTAACTTCGAGATTAATAATCATAAATTTATGAATTCTTCGACAAAATGATATTCTGAAAATGAGTCTTTAAATTAACATATAATCTATCAGCAGAACAGCACGACAATTTATTTCCATGACATTTGATGACATTTTTCAATTACATATACAAATCTTGAATTTATGATTCAGGGCAACTCAACATTCGTCTCGCAATTTGACGTTCGTCTCGTGTCTCGTCATGTCTTTCTGCTCTAAAGTCGAATTATTTGGTATGATTTAAGTCGACTCTCTACGTAGCTTATTAATTTGTTTCGAGTGTTTTGGCGAGTTTAATCATACGGAAGCGTCAAAATCGAGGAGAGGCAGTCGGCTTTAAAATATATGTACAGTCTTTTATTCCAGATTCAACAAAAAAATATAATATTAAATAAAATAATATTAAATGTTATTGCTGCAGCTAATAGTCTTTGATTTTGTATTGGCACAATGGAAAAGGAATTTATTATATTTAAATATTTCTTAAATAAGATTTGAGTTGATCTTGTCGCCTAAATGAACGTCATGTAATAAATGTGTGATTTAAAGTTCAGATATATAAGAGAAATTTAAGGGTTGCCTTACTAGGGACTGGTCACCGTAATGGTCATCGTAATCAAGGGCCATTATTTCTTTCGGTATACCCATTATAATAATGAATTACGAAGTAGAACTTATTTCATATGTGGAATATATATTTAATTTCAATTCTATGATACCAAATTGCTTATGGTACAAACTGTTTCCAAAATGTCAGTTGTTTCGCTGCTACATCAATTTCGTCTGATAAAATCCCCAGAATTCTTAAAGGATCAGTTTCTTTTGTTGATAATTTCATAATTATTTTGTGGCACACATTATTGTTTAAATGACATAATCACTTCAATATTTTGTCGTTTTTTTTAGTAAAATTAATTGCAATTGGCTTCGTTTTTAAAAAGTTTATCTCAAAATAAACAATTTCCGATTAAATAATAACTTTTTATTTTACATATAAAAACATTTCGAAAAATAAATTAATATTAATATTCAAAAATAAATTTAAAATCGATTATTTATTTTCTTTATTGTATTATGATATATATTTATACTATTACATAAATTCCCTTTTGAATATTCTGAAAAGACTGGAAAATGTTAACATTTTATTTAATGCTTTTTATGTCATATCGCTATTTTACACAAGTTAACCCATTCATAATATAACAAACAAAAAAAATAAAATAAAAATTATTACAATACAACAAAACTTTGCATTTTGTATTTTTGTTATATCCTATTTAAGGATATACATCAAAAGGAATTAAGTACAAGCACACATATTTATATTTTAATATATTTGTACTAGGGAAAACCTAATTATACCCTTCTAGACAAGTCCCTGAAGGATAACAAATTTTATAAATAGTATATATAGATAGTTTGGGATTGTTGATATAGTTTAGCATCCTGACAAGTTATTTATTTATATTATGTATATATATCGTAATATTCCATATAGGGTAATGTAATATCGGTAGAATTAATCCTTTTTATGTATATAATTTTGACAGTGGCGGTTTTATATAGAACCTTATACTTTTGGGAATATAATTTAACTTTTTAAAGTTTATATGTTAATGAGGGATCCATTAAAATTATAAATATCTGTCTGCAGTTTTAGTAAATTTTTAATATTTTTTTTAGACCGTTTATGATATTGAATTCGATATGGATAAAGATTTTCGTAAAAAAGGAATAAAGTTATTTCATTCTATAATATTTTATGTATACCTGATTATTTACAATTTTTGTTTTTTGCTTTTCGGAAACCTAATCTGTAATAATTATTTTAAAATTGTTATTTAATATTTAATAATATACAGTAAAATTTTCACTGATCTGTAATTGTATTAGATTTACTGGACATTTGATAACTGGAACTGGAAGGATTTAATGATTTAGTTTTAATGACAGAAATTCCATTTACATGAGTTGTATTTGAAATTTACTGGGAGTAAATCAATGTTAAGCAAAATTTATGTTAGACCTCAGATTTTGGAATTAATTCGGTGATGTTACTATGGACTACAACACTTTGTAATAATTGTAAATTAGTTTAGTTACATATATTCTTTTTTTTTTTTTTGTAATCTGATTTTGAAACAAAAAGAAAAAAATGTCATTTCATTTATAGATATTTTTGAAAGGACATTAATCTCAGCATATCCAATTTTTGAAATGTAAAATTTTTTTACAAAATTTTTACAATCTGATAACTCCATTTGTAATTGTAGAATTAGATTTTTCTTTTTTTTATTAATGTATATAGTGCTAACTAAAATGTCACAACATTATGTGTGGCACAACCATTTCGTATGCACCCAGGATAGAAAATATGTCAGAAAAACTTTTTATTTTATTTTTTATAGTAATGTATATTATTTGAAAATTTATATTTAGTTATGAAAAAAAAATGTTTTCTGTTGTTGGCTGTTATTTAAAATACCAACTTTATTTTATCAGATAGAATGTTTTCATAAAACAAAACAATTGGAATATTATTATTGTTGGCTGCAATCTAGGATGTATAAATATATACAATAATAATAATAAAAAAAAGTGATTTAAATTAAAAATCTTATATATAAAAGTATACAAAGGCCAAGAGTTAATATTGTAAATAAAAATATCATTTTTATGCTGCTATCTGCCAGAATAATAAATTTTCTCAATTACGAAAACATTTTACGACGTTGCTGATAGGTAGATAGACTATATATTTATTGATGATTATTATGGTATAGAAACTTATGCAGCAATTTCCAGCAATAATTTATTACTCTGTTACGTTTAACAAATGAATTATTAGATTTTTTTTTTTTTGAGAAATACTGAAAAATAACCTTATATTTTTATTTTCTAGGAAATTATAATATATCAAAAAAGATTTATATAATTTTACTATAAAATAGTTTGAAATTGAAAGGAATCAAATATAGAATAGTCAATAATGAAATAAAAAAAAGTGATTTGTTTTATTAAATTTGTAATTCACTCTACAAAAATGTTTTTGTAAACCAAAATTTGATTTAGATTCTTAAAAGATCAATACAGAGTTTGCACTCCAAATTCATCCTGTTGCAGTTCATATTCATCCTTTTGCAAACCAAATTCACCCTTTGGTAAATCAAATACACCTTTTTGCAAATTAAATTCAACCTTTTACAAATGAAATCAAACCTTTTGCAAATCAAATTCAACTGATAGTTATTGCAAAATTTGATATATTTTCAAAATTAATTTTCTCTTTGATATAGAGATGTAAATAATTAAAAAGGAATTCGAATTTCAATTAAAAAAATGGTGTTAATAAAATTATTAAAGAAATTTCAAATATTTCAATTTATATCACAAAATAAAAAAAATTACTAAAATTTTGATTTTGACCTAAATTTGTTAGTTAAACCATACAAGAATATAACAATTTTTTTTATATTCGGAATCTTTCTAATGTATCCTCTTAAATTACCGACTCAAATTTTTTCTAGATATCAGTAATATAAAGATAACTAAAATTCATTAAGTTATTCTTTAAATTTTCAAAAAAAAAATCATATCATTAATTTGGCTGAATGAAATGAAAAATTATATTTATCTACTTTCTTGCAGAGAAATTTTATATTCTATTCTATACTAAATTTAATTTTATAAGGATAATTGCTAATCATTAAAAAAAAGAAGTGTTGATTAAAGCATTTATTTTGTAAATTTAGAAAGATTTATTTTTATAAATCCTTTTTACATTTCCAACGAATTAAAGTAATTTGCATTTTGTATTTCATTCATTCACAGCTATCAGTACAAAAACTGTTGATTGCGAAGAAAAAAAACTTTTTCGGATTTTAATTTTCCACCTTTTCTAACTTCTGCGCGGTTTTTATTTTAATGATTTTCATTCATTTTATTATTTCTATATATATATTTAAAAGATTCTATAATAAATTTTTTATGCTGAATCCTTAATTCATAAAATCTTTTAAATATTATAACAAAATTTTAATCTTCAGCTACAAAAAAAAAAAAAGAAAATTCAAACTGGCCAACATTTAGATTTCAGATTTAAATTTAAATTTTCTTAAGTATTTTTAACTTACTAATCATTTCAGGGTCTTTCAATAGGTGTGCTACATTTGTCAATAGGGATTGCGTTCGATAGGGATGTCAGACATATATTAATTTGTATTTTTTATGCATTACACAAATACAAATAATCATGAATCGCTATACAAATGAATAACATTTACAAATTATTGAATTATTTTATTAAAATTCTCATTAACGAGCGCTTCGTGGCTTATGTATGGTTCATTTAATCGGTTAAATGGATATGTATTTGAAGAAGTTCGATTACATCCAGTGTCATCGAACCATATTTTTTCTAAAATGATGTTGGTAACAACGTTACTGTCAATGGAGTTCGATATAGAGCGATGCTGAATGGATTTTATTTCCTAAAAATTGATGAAAATGGTTTGAATGATATGTGGTTGTTACGTGTCATACTGCTCGTAAAACAATGGATTTATTTAATGATTCATTTATTTGTCGTTTTGCAACTATCAATTGGCTAGCAAGATTGTCTGATGTATTAAGACTATTAAGTCTAAATGTATTAAGAATATTTTTTGTGGTGGTATGATAAGTCATTGGTTTACGCATACAGACAATTGACTGTCTGAAACGTAGCCATGGCAATCATATAATTGAAATATTCTTCAGTGTTTAGGACCATTCTTCAAAATAAAAAAAAAGACTTTAATGAAAGACCCTATATAACACCCTTACAGAAGTTGCGAAAAAACTAAAAATAGAAACTAAATTATAATAAAAACTTATAAATAACGATAATTTTAATCAGATATTTTTACATATTTCATATAGTTTCAAATAATACCATTATCGCTACAAGCAGAGTTAACAATCTTTTCTATCTTTGAGCGATTTAATTTATTTTCAATAGATTTCTTGCGACAGCAAATTTAATATAAGATTTTGAGTTCTTTTTTGTTGCTTTAAATAATTAGACGGTCACAGACAAAAATGGTCTAAACCTTCAAATATGAAGATATATCAATAAAATCTAAAATCAGATGGTTAAATTTTGCCTCTGTAACAATAATACTTTCTTTCGTTCGGAATTCGGAAAGTGAAAATCTTATAATTCTTGGCAAACCAAATATTTTTTTTTATATAAAATATCAAGAATGAGATTTTCTTATATAGCGTATACGATTTAATCTTAATCCTTGAAATATTTAGTGCGTCACTATGAATACAAGTTAATGTTTTAGTGTTCGTTATATTGTTGTATATATTACCATAAGGCAAAAAAACCAAAAAAAAAAAAAAAACCATGACAGCAACTTTTTTATACCAATCCAAAAACAAACTGATTATTCTGCTTAATTTAAGCTTAATCATTTGCAATTGGGGAGCATTTAATAGGATATAAATTTGAATAAATATACATTTATATATTTTTAGATAAATACATATTTTCTATTTTAAATTGTTCTTACAAAGCTGTGAATTTTTATGATCAAACAGACAAACAAGAAAGAAAATTGAAAATTGTCTTTTCGTTTGCTTATATATATATAGAATTGATTTAACAAAGCCATAAAAAGATTAGTTTTGGTTGCGGTTTTCCAACTGAAATGAAAATTCTTATATATATTTATATAAAAAACTTCAGTTAAATTGATTATTATAATTTTTTTTTTATACATTTTTTTGATAATTCTGTAGAAACGTTGATAAGTTTGTTTAAAATAATTTAAATTTTTTATTATTTGTTAATTTTGAACTCTTGTACAATAATAGTTTATATAATTATTTTTAAATTGCTACAATATTTTTTAAATAAGGTAAAAATGCTGTGTGTAGCATATTTTTAAATGGTTTTTATTAGGTAATAAAAGTGAAAAAACTTTAGACTTTCTTCACTTCCAGATAATATTCAATAATAATAATTTTATTATCATACGTTTGTAAATGTAATAGGATCTAGTATTTCCACTTGACCAGCTACAAATTAGGAGTAACTTATCGATATAACTTTAAATTTGTTGGCAGAATTTTCAGATATGGTCGAAATATATATTGCCAATATAGTTGAATAAGATATTTAATAATGATGTTAATAAATTGAATAAAAATTATTCAAGAAAAAAAAACATTCTTTAAACGTTATTGATTACTAAATAACTGTATGACAGCTTAACTTTTTATTTAATATAAAAATATTTTCTTTCATTTTCTTTCGATATTTCTTTTTTTTATTTTATTTTATTTTAAGTTTATATATATTTTCTTGTTAGTTTTTGTTACGTGTCTTGTCAATATTGCACGTACTATTTTAAAAGTTACTATAGTAAAATAACACTTGGCATCATCATAAAGTATCACACGATTCCATAATATATATATACATTTATATACGTATATATAGTAAAACTTTAAGAACAAACTTAAGACTTATTTGACCATTATATAATCTAGATAGACAAATAATGACAATGCCTTTAATAAAAATAAATTACTGGATTACATTATGAACTGGGTTTTTTTTATTAAATTATGGGAATATAATTAGTGTCGTTGATTTGAAATTACATATAAAGAAATTGATTAATATTATAAGTTCCTAAATTAAGTCAAATGGTACTCATCAATTCAATTAAGATATGTACTATATAATAATTTTTTAGTATACTAAATATTAACGGGTGTACCAAAAACTGACAATAAACAATGCAGCAAGTCCTAACTTTGATGAAAATAAACCTAACATTTAGGTGTTTCTTCATTTGTAATAACACCTAAATTTGTATGGGAATGTTAGGTTTAATTTCACATTTTTTTGTTAGGAGTTAATACGTTAGGAGCTATTGCATAGAGCCCCAAAAACTGAACGTTTCAATTTATGAATAAAATACTAAATAATTGATTAATTTATCATCTTTTATCAGACAAATAGCCGAATCCTGTCATCACAGTGTAATTTCATTCATTTCATATAATTTTGCATAATTTTTTATTTTCATAATTCCTGATTTATATTCCATGAATATTTAGTTTTTAAGACGTGGAATTAATTGATCATGAATTTGTTGCTGAAAACGTTTTACTTTCAAATACCACTAATGGAAAAAATCTAACGGCTAGACAATTTAGTTTAAAATAGATATAAATAAATTGTTATTGTGTCATGTCATGATGCTTGTTGGCGCGAAAGTTCTTATTGAAATTTCCATTTCTTTATTATATAAAACTGAAATTTCTATGTAATTTGAACAATTTTAATATTACATATATTATTTTTCGAAAAATTTTGTATCTAAAAACTTTATTCGAATAAAGAACTCCTTAAAAACTTTACTAATTTCTTAAATACTTTTTTCCCTAAACAGAAATACAAAAAAAAAAAAAAATTTTACTTAAAAAATAGAAATCAAAATTTATGCAAAATTCATTATAATTTTAAGAAATTTTTATTTTTTTAAAATACTTTTTTGTATATATTGAATGCCTGGTGCGTTGCGTACATAGGAAATTGAAGAATATATTTTTTTTAAATAATTTGAATTTTTATTCCCTTCTTAACTTTATAATAATAATAATATCTTTTGTAACATTTTCAATAATTAATAAGGGTTCAGAAAAAGGACCAACATTATGATGTCAGTTTGATTAAAAAGTATAACTGCTTTTTGTCTATATATACTAATACTTATATATACTATATATAATATAATAGGAATTGTCCTTATTACTCCTCTGCTATATAATTTTATTTTTATGTTTTATTAATAAAAAAAAAGGATATACCGGATGACCTCGTGCTAAAAATTTATATTTTTGTTATATAATTTTTCTATCTAAGAAAAAACACAATTATTATTTTCATTTATCAAGAAAATCAACACAAAATACTTGACAAACCCCCCTTTTTGCTATACCTTTTTTATATATACGACAAAAAGGAAAATAATAAAAATATAAAAAAAACCAAGAGGGAATTTTGTTGGACAGAAATTTATATAATTTTAACAAATACAGAAATAGAAAAAAAAAAATGATTCTGGGATGACATTTTTATTTCGATCATTTTTTTTTTGGACTATATTTTTTGTATTATAGTTAAAATTAAGTTATTTCTTTTTATATTAACTTCTAATTAATAAGGGTTTAATAAAATTATTTATAATAAAAATTGAAAAGGTTTTTGTTGTGCTGGGTATAAAATAACCAGCAAATTTCATAATATATTACGAAGATATTTTCTATAATGATTTCAAATTTATTATGTTAAAGTAAAAAGAAAATTATTATGAACATAATCATTATAAATTTTTTATGATCTCTTTTAGGGCACACTATCGCTAGGTATTGCAAAATAGGTCATTGATAATATTTGAATAAGATCAGTAATAATAAACAGACCTGCCAAACCTATGTCGCATGGGTTATGTCAAGGTGGCGTGACATAACACCATGTGATTAAAGTCCATAATGGCTTTATGTTTAATTCGAGCGAGTCATAAAGCCATTTTTAAAAAAATAATGACAAAAAATATTAAATTTCTTTTACAAATTCCGTTTCGTAAAATACAGTGCCGCTCGTTTTCTGTAACGATGAAGTTAAGCTACAAATTCTTCACTTTTTTTTAAACAAACTAATATTAATTACCACGGTGACATTAAGAAAACGCTGATTTCATAAGAAGGACCAATGCAGAGTTGAATGAAACTTATTCAAAATGAGGATATTGTTCTTTTTATAAAAGCACAACGGTTAATATTGGCAGTCCATGTGGCCAGGATGCATGAAAACAGGTCACAGTATAGAACATTTCATGAGAAGTCCGATATAACAAAAGCTAGGGGGCGGCCTAGGAGTAGATATGTAGATAATATAGTGTGTAATGCTAGAAAACTACAAATCGGAAACTGGAGGACTAAGGCGCATGATATATATGAATGAAGAAGGCCAAAACTCACATGGAGTTGTAACGCCAAAAGATGATGATGATTAAGTAGCACACCATATCGTATTGCTTCATCCTTCAATACCAAGTGGATGCATATTTTGTGTTGTCGCTATTGAGAAATTTGTTATAAGTAAATTAAAATTATATGCTTGCATCTGAAGATAAACAGCTTTAACAGCAGTAAATTACATAGAAAAAGTTTAATGGCTGCCACATGCACTAAATAAAATTTCTAATTTCGCAACGTTGAAATTTAAGGTTTCTCTTTTATTTTATATTAAAATTATAAGAATTAAAAAAAAACAACAACAATTTTATTTCCAAGGCAATACTTACTGTTACAAGAATATCAATTTTGTCCTTGGATATTGTTTTCCTGTTTTTTTGATATTGTATTTAATTGAGATGAAAATTTATATATTTATATACGCATGTTATTAACACATTAGCTGTTATGTTAGCCGTATTCGGTGCAGTTTTAGTCGTACGTAAATATTTGATGGGCAATGTACTTTGTTTTGTTGGGAACTTTGATAATTGGTGAAATGAATGGTAATAAATATTATGACAGTAATTTTATATTTCATATTACGCGAATGCTTTAAATCAAAAACCGTATGGCAATTAAGGTGTTAAAAATTGTTGTTTGTGCAGTATTGTGTGTAAAAAAAAAATAATCTTTTAACTTCTCTAGAATGACCTTGAAAAAAATTTCCTTAACGTATTGAGAAAATTCTGTAATTTTAAATACCTGTATAATTTGTATGAGTGTGTATATATGTCAAATTTTGTTTATAATATTTTCATTATAATTTTCATTTTGTAACGTTTTCTTTTATTAAAGTTTTTTTTTTGTTCATGAAATCTTAAGATATTTCAAAATTAATTCAGTGTATTTAGACTTTTTAGAGTGTTTTTAAAAGTTATAAAGCACGCATAAAATGAAACAATAAAAAAAAAAAATTGGATAAAATTTATATAAAAAAAAAATGAATTTCTTAGGAGAGAATTTCCATGAAAATTCTTTAATTTTACTTTTTTACTTGTTGTGTGTGTTCTTCAGCAAAAATTTCTTCATCTTAATTTATAAGTGTTTATTTGAAAGATTTACGAGCTTCTATGTCTGTGCTAAGTTTACAGTAGGGCCATAGAATCGAAAACAATCTAACAATCTTAAATTTATTGTTCGAAACAAGTTTACAAATTTTTTGTTTTATTATAACTTATTTTGAATGATATTGTAAAAATTTTATTAAAATATTTTGTAAATTTTAATATAATTTGAAATAAGTTTGTCGTTTTCTTAATTTTCCTAGAAACATTTATAAAGCCATATTTTAATGGATGACATAACATAAAGCCATACGCAATAAGGTCAGAATATGGCTTTATGTCTCACTCAAATGAGAAATAAAGCCATATCGTTTTATAGAAATTTAAGACATAAAGTCATATGGTTGGTTTGAAGGGAAGGAAGTAACTAAAATTCTTCAATAGGTCTAGACCTCGAGGGTTCTTGTACAATCCTTAGTTTAGCTTAAAGCACAACATTCCAATACACATCTCTCATGAATACAATAAGTACCGGTATATAATCTGGTCGTAGGTTCATTCATCAGACTTATTTTTTAGACCTTTAGGCATTGTGGTCTTATAACAACCAGCATTATGGTTAGGCCAAATGTCGTAGTGTTGATTTTCCGCTATATGACTAGGATTCTAGCTATATAACTTAATATTAATACGGAAAAATCTCGATTATGGCTTTATGTCGCATTTGAGTAATTTGAGTTATGTCATGTCACCATTTTACTTAGTTGGTTAAGTCGGGCTACAAAAAGATAGATAGTATTATTTTTATGCTATAGGTTGGTCCTAGATTGTAAATTCAGTCTCAACAACGTGGCATAATCAAATAGAGTTACTTTATATGGATTCTAGATCATACTGATTCCACTGAAATGAAAAAGCGGACGAAATAATTAGGGAAAGTTAGTAACTGAACGTATGGCTTTTAAAGTTAGGGGATGCCTCTCTCAAACTTTAAAAAAAAAACTAAAAGGGTATGTTGATTTGTGCTAACAGCTAGATAGTGATACAATTAAAACAACTAAGAATCTGTGGTAAGTCCTGTAAGATTTGCCAAAAAAATCATGAGGTTTTACGCATCCATTCATTATTATATTTCTTCGATATGAAAGAAATATATTGCTGCAAATAATATTTTTGCTACTATTAATGTAATGACAATAAATATCCCATAACATTTCTCAAAATTACAATATGGCCTTTAGCTTTTTTACAAATATTGGTGATACATATTTAATATTTGCTAAATTGATAATATGCTGATTGTTTTCGCACGTATTAAATTCTTAATTACGTATCCGTTTTTTATACTAGTAAAAACTGTTTTATTAAAAATAGGCTTTATCGATGATTTTTTTATATTAATTTTGAAAAACTCTATATATCAAACATTCTGAGTTGTCTCAAAGTTTTACATAAAAGTAATCGTATTAATCATAAGTAAATCTGAAACATTTTCATATACGCATTTATATATTATTGCAACAATTCGTTTAGATTAGATATTTTCGTCCTTTTTATTTAGTTATATCATATGTTTTCTATGATCTTAAAAACGCTATTTTCTATCTTTATAACTGAAAGTGCTTTTTTTATACTTTACTTTTCCTTATTATATTTTTTTTTATACTTTACTTAATTCAATTTTATATTTGGGAGGTTAAAAATAAGGATATAATTTTAGGAATATTATTAGAAGTGCTGTTGTCTATATTAAAATCTAATGTTCGGTATGTATAATAATAAAAAAAAAGTAAAATAATATTTCTTTTCATTTCAAGTCCTTTTCCGATTATGATAAAAAAAAAAAATTGTAAAAATTGTCAAAGAAAATTTTGTATAACAAAAAAATAAAATATTTTTCTCTACGAATTTTTCCTTCCTTTAAAAAAGGGGGAAATTTTAAATTTTAAAGGATATGAGAACATAAAAAGTTACTTTCTAAGCGCAACAATATATATATATATATATATATATATATATATATATATTCTATGTATAACTGGAAATATTTCCCACCCCGTATTACATTTTCTTTTATACGTACATATATATATACCATCCGTAATATATTGTTAGGAACAGGAAATTCAAAAACATTACCGTGTTCCTTTTAAAGGTTTCCTCATGGTATGATTTTTTTTTCCGGGATTTAAAAGTAAAATTATATATATATACATATATATATTCTATTTATTGTATATGTATGTATGTATAAATTATATTTTTCTTGAAAGGTTTCGTTTTTTTTTTCTTTTTTCGGCATTATATATTTTAAATATTTTTGAACATAAAAAATTTATGTTTTTTAAAGTTATTCTTTGAATGCTGTGAAGAGAATAAAAATATATACACTATATAAATATATTGTATACATACAAAGAGAAATAAAATATATATAAAAATTGCTTAAGATTTAAAAAACTATATACAGCTGTCATCGTCCTAGAAAATGAAAATAATATAACAGGAGTCCTAGATACAAGTGCTGCATTAAATTGTGTGCACAAATGGAAATTTTTATATGTAGGTACATTTAAAGATATCCGCACCAACTATTTTGCTCCTATTTTTTTTTTGATCCTTTTATATGCAATATTATACAAAAGTTTTTATTTTGAATTTTATATAAAAAATATTTTTTTCTTTTTGCTTTCGCTTTGACTATTTTGTTGTGGTAGATTTTATTTAAAATGAAGTATTAATCGTTCAGTTCTCTCTAAGTGTTGTGTGTTTATATAGGACAAAATGTGTAAAATGTTCTACATAAATAAATATTTCTTTAAATGTATTTCAAGATCTTCTGTACCTTGATTATATTATTATTATTACGCTATATTTAAATTTGTAACAGTAGCTGTTAGAAAACAATTATGTGTATATTCTTTTATTAACACAAAAAAAGGATATTGTCGTACAGCAGAATTACCATCGTACAATGATAGATTCAAATTATTAAACAAATATTTTATTTATTCATTTAACAAACATCAATATTAAATTTTTTAAATAAATATTCAATTTTTTTTTAGCCTATTAGCTGCTCTGGTATATTAAAAATCACCAGACAACATTTAATTATAGAATCTAATATTTAAGCGATTTAATAAGTTCATTTCACGTTTAGCTATACAGATTTCTTGAAATCTTTATACGTGAAATTTTGTTTTAAAGTTTTTTTTTTGTTTTTTTTTTTTAAGTTTTTCCATAAAGAAGTTTTCTTTTCTTGACAAATTCAATGATCAAATTGATTTCATTTCTTTAAAACTTTGATATAGATACTTTTTTTTTTAGTTTTACTGCTTGTATTATATTTGATTTATACATATAATTGAAAAACTTTTAATTAATTATATAGATTAAGTGGCAATATTGGAATTTTCATTTCACCATTATCAAAAAGGTAGACATTATTTTATATAAATTTCTTATTCATCAACAAAAATTTTCTATTTTATATAATTTTTCACTATGGTGAATTATTGTCCTGGATGAAAAGATTTTTTTTTTTTTTTTGTTGTTTGTGCCATGACGAAAAAAACTTTAAAACTAACTATTTTTCAAAATTTCCCTCCATCAACTAACAATTTTTTTTTCTTTATAAAATGTGCAACCGTCGTCGAAATCTTATTATCTTTTGATACAAGATATTTTTTTTTCCTTGAAGTTTATTGTTGCACAACATAAAATTTTCTAGTGAAGTAAAAAATTGAAAATATTTTATAAAATTTTGATTTAGATTATTCAGCCTGTACCTGTTTGCAACTTATTCTGATTTATGTTTTTTTTTTTTTATATTTTTAGCTCAAGGATTAAGGGTGCAATACCAACACTATACAGTTCTATAGTAAGAGAAAAAAAAAATTGATTTTTATAAGATCAAAATGAAAAGATAGGGAAAAAATAATAATTTCTTTTTTTTTTTTAGAACAAAGTTTTTAGGATTTTGTCACTCGTCTGACAAATTTTTTTTTGCATTGATGACATTAATTTATAGGTGGTGAAAATGTAAAAAAAAAAACTGGATTGATTATTTTCACATTGATTAAAGAAAATGAGAAGAAATTATTTTAAAAATATAATTAAATGAACATTTTGAATTACAGATGGTCTTTTATTAAAAGTGGAGATCAGAGGCTACAGTCCGCGTTAGTTATATCAGATTTGATGACGGTTTAGTATCAATGTATAAAGATTGTAATAAATGTTACAACTCTGAAAGATGTTAAATATCAATTGACTGGCATTATAAGAGTTAATAGCCAGGTTTAAATATTGGAGATTGGAGGCAAAGGCAGAATTTGGGAAGAAACTAGTTCATATTTTAGAGTTATATTTATATACCATCAAGAGAAGAACTATAATTTCTTGAAGAATATAAATAACTATTAAAAATTTAATTTATTGCATTAAATTTTATGATTTGTATTCAATGCACTTCCTTCCATACATTGAATTTCAGCAATAAATCAAGAATTTTCTTATTAGATTGGCTAATTTTCGATATTCCTGATCAAATTATTGAAATATAATTAACTTCAAATAACGCTTTCGAAACAGTACGATTCAAACATTTTGTAACGTTAAATATCCTAAAAATGGCACTCAAACTTACTCTTCGTATTAATCCTGTTGTTTTGCATATGATGAACGTAAATATGCTGATTCCCATTTAGTAATTGGAACATAACTCTGGTTCTTGTAGTAAAAGTTACAAATTGATTTTGTATACCTCATTAAGAGCATGATGATCAAATTTAAGCAGAATTAAATTATGACCTCGATTTTTATGATTTAAATAAAAGAGTTAATTCAAATTAAAGTGCTATTGGTTGGTTGGCTACCGGCAATAACTTAATACACGTGAATGTTGATTGTTGATGCAAGTATTGAAGATGAACGTTTGGGATTAAAAGGATGCGTTTGTGTATTATTTGGTGATCGATGTGGTAAAACTGATTGTATTCTGACACTAATAATAATATTGAGACAATCAGTTATGAAATATTAGTTGTTGGATTACAATTATATTTCAAATCTAAATCAACCAAAAACTTTATCACTAATGTTAGATTTGGCAAAAATTTCTGAAGCATCTGATAAATTATAAATTTTTAGATTATGTTGAATAGATTTTAAATAGTAAACAAACACTAGATAATGTTATTCAATATTGTACCTTATACATTCAGTACCAAATATGATACAAGATTTTTAAATTTCATTAGTAAAGATTTACTTATGGATGCTGCATGATAATAAAATACTTTTAATTTCTCTACAGAAATTTTACGAATTTACCATAATATTTTTATTTGCCAAACAACTTGCAACTTCAAAACTATATTTGCATTATTATTTTTTAATTTTAATATTAAATGTCAAGAAGTGTTTTTCATTTAAACTTTTATAAAGATTGTTGATTATAGTTTTCATAATTCCTGATCTCTAAAGCCTAAATTGTTTGTATACATTTTCTTATATAGAATTTTTTGAATAGCATGTATAAAAATAATAATTTTCCAGAAATGAAAAATCAGTTTGCATTGACGTGTTATTCCTGATGGGTAATAGAATGAATGTTTAAAAGTGTGAAACAATAACTTCTTGTACCTGTAAAACATTTTCTTTCAGTTACAAAAAAGAAAATTATAAGGAAAATATGTTTTTGAAAAATCATAATATTAAAAAAAAAAAAAATATTCTTTTCTGGTTCAGATGCAAAAAAGTTTTTATCTTTTATTCCTTGAATTATATACACAAATATTCATCATGATAACCTGGGTGCTTAAATACTTCAAGTTACCCAATAACAATAGACACCTCTATAAACAATTTTCATAATTTTTTAGATTCAACTTTATGGGAGAAGTGCAATAACAAACAATAGAAAAATATTTTCCATGTGCCGCCGACGTTGTCTGAAGGACCTTTTTTTTTGTTGGAAAAACAATAAGAAAATTGATTTGATAAAAGAGAAATAAAAGGAAATTTTGTTAAAAAAGTAACACACTTTAAATCCATTTTGGTATATAGATATTTTGAGAGTTAAAAATAATTTTAAATTTTATGGTGGAAAATTTTCGGTGCTAGAGAAGGAAAAGGGTAAATAACGTTTATATTATTGTGTAAAAGTGTTTTTTTTTTTAAAGGACGAACGTTAAGTGAATTGAAATGTTAAATTATTATAAGTTTTATATTATTTTTTTTTTGTAATTTTCCTTTTCACTTTCTTTCGCTCTTTTTTAATTTTTTTTTAACAAATAACAAATTTTCAAGTATGGCCATCGTAAAAGTCTTATTCCCTTTAGAAAGGTTAAAATTTTTTATTATAGGAATTCTTTTTATAAGAAACAAATTAATTTAAAAATGATTTTTAGTTTCTTTATGAAAGGGAGCAATGGAAAATCGTTAAGAGATTTAAAGTTTTATTTGGAATTAATAAAATTTATGATATTTTCATAAAAATAGTGGAACGATTTCTAGAAATCGTAACTCATGTACATGAGAAAGAAAAATTAAGTGAAAACAGTTCCTTTCCAAGGCTTCTAATAAATTATTACATGATATTTATTATACAATCAAGAATTAAATAATATCGTTCCAAGACAATTTAATTTCGTCATCAGTGCTATCATCTTGCATTATATAATCAGCCTCAGTATCGGGTGTAGAATCAGTAAAATTATAATTATTTTCTACTCGGCCGTTATGAAGAAGTGTCGTTGGTCAGCAATTCTTTACTATGACTTGGTAGTTAAAGTGTAAAACTATTAAATGGACGAATTTAAAATAACTCATTTTGAAAAAGAATAATTTTAAAAATAGCTCATAGTCTCTTTCTAAATTGATCCTTTATAGGTCCACTATATTCCATACAATAAAATATTGTTGTAGACTTGGATTTCATGATATTTTAAATTACAACAGCATTCTGCATAGTTCAGTCATTGTAATCATGAGTGAATCCTGTATAATTCTTAATGCACTGAATATTTATCGTCAATTTAACTCGTAATCAAAAGTAATTTTAATTTAAACTATGAACTAATTTTGATCCTGATTTTAAAACATATAATTAGAGTTGAACCAAATTAATTATACACTTTCGGTACACATATTCTTCAAGTTTATATAATGAAATATAAAATAAGGATAAAAGATTTTATAATTCAAACTTCTGCCACAAGGTGGGGCATAATTTTAAGGATATATTTATTTAGCAACTCAAACTCAAGGTCTAACACTTTTTATCAGTGAATTGTATGTAATTAAAAGGAATAAGAAAAAAAAGTAGAATGAAACGATAGCAGCGAAATTGTACAAATGTTTAGAGATGATAATGGGATACAACTACCACTTTAAATGTTGTTGGATAATGTTGAAAGTTCAGAATTATATATTGTATTACGATTTAAGTTTTTTTTTTATATAATTTACAACTTTCGAACTCTATTCATCCAATGGGATTTGGTTTCAAATTGTCTTTATAAAATTGTTTTTTTCTTCTTTCTATTCTCTGTTTTTTTTTTGTTGTGTTATCAACTTCTTTTGATTTATTTCCTTGCTATATTTTTTAACAAGTTGTTTTTGTTTTGTGTAATAAAAGCTTTTATAATTTGATCCTTTTTTTTTTGTTGTTGTATAATTTCAAGGAATTTAATAAAAAGTAAAATTTTAATTTAAAGTCTGATGAAATTTTTTTTTTTGTAATTAAAAACACAATAGGCGGGATTCTGGCTTGTGGTGATGCTACAGAAGAAAAAAAAATACTGAATTATAGACAATATTGTTAAAATGAGTTATAGAGTATATAACTAAGCAAGGAGTTGTTTGCGAAAGATCAGTTGAAAAATGGGGAATATTTCAAAATTATTTTTCTATATTTTTAGTGAAATTTTTTGGTTATAGTTACAAATTTTGGTGATTCTATTGACTATTTGTTGTCACTATTTTGAGAATTTCGTTTTAGATGATATCTAAATGAGTACCTAACACATCTCACGTGACGTGGACAGATTTCCTTATTCACGTGACGTGGACAAATCAATGAGATACAGATAACAAGTTATTTTAGTTAAATTTTATTTTCTATGAAATCTGTAATATTTATCCCTGAAGTTTTACCTCTGTAGATTTAATATTGCCTTGCCATTGCATGAAGATTATTACTTCTATTAGGTTTGATAAATATTATGAATTTCATACAGCAATATGGAAATTTGATACCACATCTGGAATATATGGAAAATTACGGAAAATTCTAATATTAAAATCAAGCTTGTTAAAATTTACAGGAAGTAGCAGATAAATTGAAAATTTGGTAAAATTTCTACATTTCTTCAAAAAAAGAATATAATTAAAAAAAATATTTCATCATTTCATGTGGCAAAATGTCCCAATAGATTGTGTCGCTATGGGAAATTATCACAACATCGCAATTTTGTCAATATGGAACTTTCTTAAAGTCTTATAAAACCATTATAACGATTTGTATACCGCGTGTGTTTATAGGCTACATGAAATCAAATTTTGTCTTCGCTCTAGTGGCTATATTAGTTTACTAGCTATAATATTCTCTATTGGTATTCGTAGCTTTTTTACATCACTAATATGAAATTAAAAATTTAGTTAGAAATATTTTTCAAATATTTCCGGAATTATCTTCAATTTTATACTACAATTAAAAAACCATATAAAAATTTAATTAAATAAAAAATCTTTTGAACAAATTTTTTTTTTTTTTTGGATATATATTTTATGGCTTCATTTTTCAACTTAACTAAATTACTAAATTCTATACTTTTAGAAATATTTTAGTAAATTGCGATCTATATATCATCTTATGATGATGAAACTATGATGATGATGAAAACTTTTGATATTTTAAAAGAATTTAAAATTTTACTTTTAAATAAATTGTATTTTAAGAAAGTTTCAAACTGTTATCAAAGGAACTGCAACTTTTTAAAGTTTTTTATATAATATATAAAAAAATTTAATTTAAAATTATACTATGAAATTTATACTGATTTTTTTTGTTTTTTATCTCGGAACGATTTATAATTTTTTAAATTTTAATTAAATAAATCTTTTATATACATATTTTAATGGCTCTTAACGGTTATGCTCTCAAGTGCAATAAAATTTTGGGTCAGTTTTATCAATTATATATAGTGAATATTTCTATGACGGCAAAGTTAGATAAATTATTGCCATAGATTTATCTGTATAAGAGAAGATGATGTTGCTAGGAATAGGAACAAGTTTTATGTAGGATACTTTATATTTATTGAAATTATTCCTCTAAAGATTATTTATTGTTTTATTTATTCGTTAATTTAAAATTTTCATAATTTCTTAATATGTTGCATAATAGTCTAAGTTCGTATATAAAGAACAAAAATGTCTTAAACAAGTAGTAATAAATCGATTCTGATGCAATTATTAATTAAAAGTGACAACACAAATTAATATTATAAGCATACAAGATATTACTAAATATACAGATACAATTTACGAATCAAAAGATTTGGAATAATTTTGATAAAATTGGTAGATCCTAAATACGTTATGGTTCCCTGTCGAAACTGTCAAGAATAAAAGAAGACATTTACAAGGAAATTTAATTAAACAAGTGAAGTCACATAAGAAACAGAATTAAATAATTCTCAGAATAATTTAAATGATTACAAAAAAGGTACAAGAATCCTTGATTTCAAGTAGTTTACAGAAATAAGTTAAGATATTTAATATAGCACGTTTCTAAATTAATAGACGAAATATATTAAAATTTAACAAATTTACAATTAATTTTAAATCTCTACAATTTTAATATAATATTTGAATCCTCAAACAAACCCCAGCTTGCATAATGAAAAAATAAACCGAAAAAATATAAACAATATTATTATTTTTGTTGGAAATTCGCCATTTTACTTATTTTTTTTTTTTTTTTTTTCAAATTCAAATTTTGAAGCAATAAAAATACTAAATTTTGGCAATAAAAATATTAAAAAAAAATAATTATTATCTACTAGTTGCCAGAAAATTTTACTAAACGATTCAAAAGATATTATTAACTTTTCACTGCACGTATTAAATAGAAAAAAAAATGATTTTCTTCAAAAAAATTTTTTAATATGCAATTTAAAAATTATTTATTAAAAATAAAAAACAAATTTATTATTAAAATAATCATAAAATACATCAAAATGAAATTATACAAATCAAAAACTCTCTAAAAAAAATAAAAACAAAATCAAATAAATTTTTTTTTTAAATTTCTATGCAAATTAATTTAAATATCAAAAGCTAATTTTAAGGAAATTCATAAGTATACAAAATATAAATTTGTGAAAACTGAAATATATTCATCAGATAAACGTGAAAAACATAATCTCTCGTCTCTCGGAACAAAACATAGAAGAAAACCTAAATAAATGTTTTTAATTTAACAAAAATCTTCTTTACGAATACTAATTTTTATCTCGACACAAAAAAAAAAAAAAAAATAAGAAGAGATTTCATAAATATTTTCAATTTCTTTCCATATTCAATTTTATTTTTTGGGAAATGCCAAATGAAAACAAAAAAAAAGAAAACTCAATCCTAGGGCAAAAGAAATTTATGATTTCTTATGTATTTGTAGGTGGTTGTAATTTTGATGTTGTATTTTTGTTCAGGAATTTAAGCTATAAAATCTGATGAAATCACAAAAAAAAAAAAACATTATAGATATTCTCCTAAAAAATAAAAATAATTTTCTATTCCAGGCACCATGAAAGAGTTTACATTAAAATTGTCTATCAAAAAATTATATTAAACTTGACAACATTTTTATATAATTCTTAATTTTTTTTTGGTAGCATTTACAAACTAAATATAAAAATTATTTTTAAATATATATAAAAAAAAAAACAATTTACAGGATTCTTTTATTGTCCATACTATGAAGAAGGTTCACTCATTTGCATTTAACACGACAACACGACGACAACAAATAAATATAACATTGTAAAAGGGACAAGAACTTCAACAATAACAACATCTTTATTTCTTTGGGACGTGATTTATGTTCACAAAATATATAGAAGGTTTCCCGCCAAAAAGAAAAAAATGAAAATGACAAAAACAACAAAATTACATCTAAAAAAAGACAGGAAATTTACAATTTTATATATTTTTTTTTGTGCACTACGAGAAAGATAAATTTTAGGTATAAAATTTTCAGTTTTTCATATTTTTTATATTTCCAAAAATTATAATATTTATACAAACAAACAAAAGTAAAAAGGACATTGAAGGACTTGAGCAATCAAACAAATATTATATAAATTTTTATTTAGGATAATTTTATTTAAGGCACCTAATCGTGTTTTTTTTTTTTTTTATTAAATAATTTAGCATAATTAGCATGTACTTTGGCCATGGGGGACAACATAAAAAAAAAAATTATAAAAATTGATGAGTGACAAGTTTAATTAATTTGACAAAATATATTAAAATGCAGATAAATTTTAATGAGTGGCAATTTTGTACTCAAATTAATAAAATTTAATTTTAATAAAAATAATGAATTATTTTATAAATTGTGTAATTTGTTTAGTAAAGTTTTCAATTTCGATATAATTATGAAAATAATTTTTTTTTTTGGTAAAATTAAATTAATTTATTGTATTATTTTGATGTAAGTAATTGCGGATTGGATTGTTAGAATTAAAAATTTCGATAGTACCGAGAAATCTCTGTCCTTTGAATATGATTTCGTAATTTTAAATTGTCTATGGTAAGGCCAGAGTGCAGAATATTCATCCATAATATTGTTGATCTCAACAATAATTTCTGATAAATTCTGATTTTGATTTATGAACAAGTCTAGTGTAATATTGTTTGGATTACTTGTCAAATCAAAATAATCATTAATTGTTCTACTATAGAACTTTTGAGCTATTGATTGTTAAAATGTTAAAATATTGGTTTAATGAATTGTTATATTATATAATATTCCATATTCTGGAGAGTAGTAATGTCCTTAGTTCAATGTTCTCAGAATCTGATATATTTCTGAACAGTTTATTTTTCATTTTGTATTTTTGGAAAAACACATCAGGCAATTACCCAATTCAGAATAACTTTTTTAACATTGACTCCAAAATAAGTAGTCGATTCCGACAAAAAAAGTCAATAGATGTCGAGAGCGAAATAATTTTATTTCGTTATCTCTTTAATAAATATTTTTTTTGTTGTGAAGGGGAATGCGAGAGTTCTGCGACTTTAACGATCTATTGTGCGTTTAAAGCTAGTTAATAGATTTAAAGAAACTTAGGATGTTTGTGGGGCAGTATTGCCCAGTTATTCAGAGGTAAGGAAACTTTTGCCTAAGATTTGTAGTCTAGTTCTTGCGAGTGCCTTGCAGTGTTCCGTCGTCTCTTTGTCATTGAGGCATAAGCGACTTATGTCTGTATCAACCAGTCACATTTTACTGAGGTGGTAGTTCAAAGGACTATGTCCTGTTAACAGGCCTGTCAGGGTTCTTATGTCCCTTTTGCTGATAAATATTTCAAGATTCAAGCTATCGCTTTCCGCAAATTTGCTAACAAAAAACTGATATAAGCTAAATTACAAGGTTCATTTTATTTTCCAGTAATATCTGTTGAAAAAAAATTATATAGAAAATGAGAAATGAACTATAATATTAATTTATTTTGTTACATCAATTCAATAATGTTACTATAGCAAAAACACTATGATAGATAGATAACTTATATATAAGTTTGAGAAGTTCACTTCCTCTGCACACCGTAGTCCAATAAAATTTCATAAATTCAAATAAAAAAATAAAAATTTTATCTTTAATATACAAAACGAAAGAATCATAATTTTTACTAGTATTATTTTGATAAATTTCAATCGATTTATTAAATTTTTTTTTATGCATCAGTTAGCGACAAATTTACCAATAGCAAAAATGATTTTTCAAGCGTGTACTCCAATAAACTAAAAAGAATTTCATAAATTTTTATGTATATAAAAAGGATTTTTTTTTTGTCCTATTTTTAGTGCTTAAAAGGCGAACTTTTTTTTTAAATATTTTTTATATATTTTTATTGGAAAAATATATTTTTTGAAAAAATGCAATAATTTTTTATTTTTGTCCATAAAAGATATTATATTTGGAATTAATAAAGTGGACCACTTATGATTTGCTTTTGACAATTCAATTTATTATATAAAGAGCTAGTTAACAACTATATTTGGTCCATACAGAACAGATCACAAAATTTTATCTGATTTATTTGGAAAATTGAATAAGTCTTTGAAAAGTAAGTGTTTTTTTTTTACAGAGTTAATAAATTGTTTAAAATTTAAAAAAAAAATTATATTTTTATTTGAAAAGGATATTGTCTCGTAGGCAAACAATTTTAATAAAAAAGAAATATTATTTCTGGCTATATTTTATATAAAACTATAAATCCGCTTCATTAAATATACCTAAATTAATTTATAGAATAAGGGCAAATGTAACAAGCTTTCTTTATAACATTAAGAAACCGGATTTATTTGATTTTTACTGGTAAATACGACAAGCCACTTCGATCGTACCATCAATAAAATTATCAAAGTTCTGATTCTTTCTCATTCGATGTAGCACTACAATTTTTGCTCATTTTCTTATGGCTTATCGGTTACTGCTGTACAAATATATTCAAGGCGATTCGTTTTTGATTAGATTTTCTAATCGCAAAAAGTTATGTGGAGTGTTTTTTTATGTAATGGTTTTTCTGATATAGATTTGATGGCATATTGAGTGAAATTTGGTTAATATTTATGTTCATGTGCTTTAAAAAGCCAATCTTAAGAATTTCAGTAGATTTTTTCATATAATTGACAATAATTTTATAGTTCGAAGTATTTTTTTCTTTTTTCTGGATGCACAGTTTTTATAATGCCCCATTTTATATTGTTGATAGGATGAAGTTTTTTTAGAGCAATTTATGAAAATTTGTCATCGGTTAGCTTTTGTTTTTCGGTTTAACGATTTTGTGGTTTTAGGAATACTGATACGTGACCATATCAAAAATTTAAATTTCTAAAATATTTTATATTGTCATATGCATTAAATTTTCCATGTATAAAATTAAATAATAATAAAAATTTATTACAAAATCTATAATAATAATTGCAGCTTTTAAGGCTCAGTATCTGTCTAGAAAATAAATATTCATTATCCAATATTTAAATTGGTATTAGTAGATAACTAGCTAGTATCTTAATTTGAATAATTAGTAACGAGAAGTAGGAGACAAATAACAAACAATGAGAAATATGATGAAATGGAAATATTTATAGATATATTTTTGTACAAAATTTATTTGTTTTTGACTACCCTGTCGATTATTATTAATAATTTCCGGAAAAAATAATAAAGAATGATTATTAAAGATCTAAATAATAATTTGGAGATTAGGGAATTATTTTTGTTTTAGTTCATTCGGGGCCAAGTTTAGTCCACTTACGTGGTGGCATTCTGAAATATCAAATTTAATGAATTATTTTTAATATTAAAATATATTTTAATTAATAAAAATAATTCTTTTTTACAAGAATGGAAAATAATCTAATATTATCCAGTGGTTGGCACTTGCAGATGAAGTGCTCGATTATCTCTTTTTCGTTGAGATTCGTACAGCTACTACATGATTGCCTGTATAGAATTTCCAACCGTGCAGCGTGATCGGCGATCGGTCATATTCTTAAATGATAGTTTTAAAAGATTATTTATTCTGTTTTTCGCGTACAGCAGCCACGTTTTTTTCGTTGTTCTGCACGTGGTAAGTTTTCTCCACCTAGTCTCAACGAAGGATAGGAAGTCAAGGTACATATGTCGTTTGGTTTTATTTAGAGAGCGGTCCACCAGTTCAGCCATCGATACGTTTATGGCAGAGCCCTTCATCAGGTTCATTACCTAACATTTTCCTATGACCTACCCCTGTCTGTGCAAGTTTCGCTGAGCATTTACTGACAACTTTGGAATATATAGTGGCTGAGTTGAGGACATCCTAGGTAACGAATCGCGTCTCACCGCTTGACACACTCGCCAGATTGCTAGAATTTCAGCCTGAAATACGCTAAACTTATCTCGTAGTCTAAATGATTTCTTAATTTGGAGTGTTTGTAACAACCAGCAACCCAGGGTAAGGCATAACAAATTAATTATTAATTTATCTATATAGAATTTTTCAAATCTGACATCCTGTATACATAAATAAATTTATATATAGATAAAAGTTTCCAAAATCGGTTTATAATATTCAAAGCTGATAATTACTTTGGCCTCAAGACATAGTTTTCGTTTATTTTTTTTTTTTCTATTTCATAAATTTTCTTTACATTCACTTTTCGCATAAACGAAATACGATTGTAGAAATCTTATTTGAGTAAACTTTTTTTTTTATTTTATTTTGTTACTTTCTAAAATCTCCAAGGGTGTATATACCAATTTTTTTGAATGTTGTTCTTGTTTGTTGGACGTGTCATTTGATAAAAGCACGTAATTCTCGTACACCAAAATGACTGACTACATTTTATATGGTTTTAGATTTCCACAACCACATTTTTTATATATTTCTATATTATATTTTATTTATATAGAAAATAAATTAAATAAAAATAAACTTTCATATTACTAACAACAGTACATAATAATCAATAAATGTTTCAAAAGTTTCGTTATTCAAAGTTAAATTTTAACTTAACTAAATACAAAATTTTGTTACTTTTATTTTCCATAAAACTACATCCTAACATGTATGATTATAGTATTTTGAAAATTATACGTTTTGAAATATTGTTATACTATTTATATATAGAAGTAAAATTCTTGTTGAAAATTTAGTTTCGAATTTAGTATTTAATATAATACAACTAATATGTATATATAAAATATTAATATATTTAACACTAAATACATTATATTTATATATGTATATATATAAATATAGATTTTACACGTATGGCTCCTTGTGGCTATTTAAATTTTATAAAATATATACTATGATTTGGATTGAGCATTACGAATAAGGATTCATGGTCTGATAAATATTCTTCATAGTTATATTATATTAATTTTATTTAAAACGGAATGAATATATAAAATATATTATATTTGAGACAAAATATAAAATTCAATATAAATAATCTTAACGAGAAGCATAAATTTTGTAGAGTTTTAAAAATATAAAAATAAAAATTTTGGCATCTGTCTGTCCGTTGTTAATTTTGTCAAATCATTATTTAGCGTTTACCGAAAATATCTCTCTAGCAAATAACCATCTCATTTCTTGGTAATATCTAATTCAGTAACACTTGTGTATCGTCATTAAATGGCATTACAGCTCGGAGTGAGCTCTAGCCTAGTTTACTATACTTCTCAAATGCATTCGATCTTGATCTGTTGACTTTCAGTTTCTAATTTTATTTAGGTGATTTTTAACACAATCTCTGCAACGACGAACAGGTCTCACTCTTGCTCTGATGCCTGGTGATACTAGTATTGGTACGTAATTGTTTTCGTTGACGATGTCTATTCATTCTAGGAACGTGTCCTGGCAATCTGATTTTCTGCAGTTTTATAAATCGGTTATTTTCATCTGCTGTGGACAATTTTGCCTAGTTATTCTTTTATATGTACATACAAATTTTATGGGGTTTTCATAAAAGTCTTGGCTTTAGTTAACCATGGTAACATTTAATCGCTGCTTGTATTCTAATATTGTTGTCGTTATTAAGCTACATATGCAGATAACTGAAGTCATCCTACCCTGTCAAAATTATAATCTCTAATTGTGAAGTTTCGTGGGTGCCGTCTTGAATTAGAGCATGATAATTTCATATATTTATGTTCAACCCAATTTGCTTTGCCAGTTACCAAATGCTTCGGCAGTGTTCACATAGTTGATACGAAAATGATAAATAATTATATATTTATTATAAAATTGAAAATATAATTTATTACGACAAATGGGAATCAACATTAATATTAGATTCCATAGGTTAGAAAGGTCATAAACTGTAGAATAAAATGGTGGTAGTTTTATTTTGCATTTTAACCGCAACGTGGCGCTATAGTTAATAATCTTTTAGCCATGCCCTTTTATTTTAAATACCCGAGATGATTTTGGAAGTAAAATATATTTTAAAAACACATTATCTTAAAATGTTTCTTAAAATCTGTATTGATAGATCTTAGGCTGTTCTATAAAACTGTTAAAAAACTGTACAATGATACTGGACTGTAGTTAGCATTATTCAAACAAGCCTATTAATTGTAAAACTAGTACTAGACAATTTGGTGCGTGCCCTTTTCTTATATATAAAATATTAAAGTGTTATTTTGTGAAAGAAACATTATATTATTATAATTTATTAAAAATACTTTATTTTGCGACTAAATTTTTGTTTAAATTGAAGAATATAAACATATTTTATATATATATACATATTATAAATAATATTTATTATACAAATTTAAAAGGAATTTGTGTCTTATATACAGGGTGTACAAAATGTATACAATGTATATTTTGAAATATTTGTTTTTTTATTTTGGATATTTAATACAAAGTCTTGTACTTTTTAATATTATTTTTTTTTAAAAAAAGAATTATAACCAAAATAATTATTGTCATTATATAATAAACTCAGTTTAATTATTTTGTTCTTCTCTAATATATAATTATAATTTCTATCTAAAAAATAGCTTTGATCATTTTTAGGGTAACACAACTATAACGAAAATAAACCAAAAGGACAACAAAAATTTATTTTACTGAAAATCATCTCATTTCTTTGGTAATATTAAACAACATAAAATAAATCTCTATTTAAATTGTCATAAAGATAGCAATCGTTGACAAGAAAAAGAAAATATTTTCATGTACATTTATATTTATTCAGTTTATGTATATAACCATAATTTTTGTACATAAGAAATACGAAGCAATTTAGAAATTTTTGTTAGATATTTTAATAGATTTTGCTGATGGTCCTTGGGCCTTTCGGAGCCAATTTTATCTTAGTTGAATCATCATAAATAACTACAAAAAAATAAAAAATAGGTGATAGTTGAATAAAACATTGCTAAGTATCTTGTTTAATACAGTTTTTTTTATTTTATTTATTTATATATCTTATGTAATTTTACACTTATTTACAACAAAATTATAAATTATTTTTAAAATTTTTAGTAAGGGTCAGTCAAACTTAGAGTAATTTAAATTTGCAAGTACTGGGATTGAGAAACATGTAAAGTATTATTGTATGAAACGATGATAATCAACAAAACATATTTTTCATTCCCTGCGCAGGATTCAAATATGATAAAGCCAGGATTAGGCCCCATTCTTAATATATTATGTTTGACTGAGCCATCCATATTTCCTACGAAATTCTTTATATCTGAATTAAAACAGAGATTTATAATCAGTTAAATGATTTTAGTAAAACATAATATGCCAGACAATTATTGTCCTTACTCTACTCTAACTTACTCTTACTTAACTAACTTAATTGATAGGCTATACAAAAAATCATTTTCAATCGAAATTTGGATTTGATAAAAACAATTGAATAAAATATTCAAAAAAGATAAATTAATTACTTGCTATAAAATTTATAGGACATAATTATAAGTTAATAAGATTAAAACTGCAACAATTTCATTGTTTTATATAAAGAAGCCTCTCCATTAATTAACTATAGTAGTTTTTTAATCAACATGAAAAAGTTATTAAAGATATGATAAAGTTTACATTCCACATAATCCAAATTTACATAATCTGAAAATTACTTTGAAATCCATTAATAATTTTCCATATAAATAAAATTATTAAAACTTATTTAAAAATAATTACTTATTTCACTTTTATTATCATGGTTTACTATCTTTTTATTATAAAAAAGAAATTATGGCTCTAGAAATACAGCGACATCTATTGACGTCTTTTGTGGGGAACTCAACGATATTATTTTGTTTCCTAATTTCTAAAAGTCATTCATCCCTCTCAACAGCACATACGGATTTACAGTGTTTTTGCATTTCGTCTGGCGGAAAAATGTCATTAGGACTTTTTAAAAAATATTAATGGAAAGCCTCGTTAATTCAAGCGTGTTTCTTTTAACAACAACAATACAAATCCAAGTTTAACCATCCGCCGGCTATATACGAACAATATCGTCAAAAATACATATTTAAAATACATATTTATATAATTTCGAATTTTCATTTATTCCATATATAAATTTTATTCGTTATTGTATGGTTCCGCACTAAGAAAAATTAAAAAATTTTCATTTTTTATTTTTTTGAACGTGCTTTTTAGCTTAATGGCGACTTGTACAACGAAATATATACAAATTTTATACAAGTTATTTTTTATGTTTGTTGCCTCTACTTTTCACTCAAGTTCTCTGGGTATTATAAGATTTTATTACTATTATAAAAAACACATTCTTAGATTTAAAAAAAAAAAAAAAAAATTTTAAATCAAAAGAAGTGAAAACTGGTAAAAAAAAAAAACGTATTTTGTACTTATGTACGTACATGATCCTATTTGAATCAGTTTCGTGCCGATTTAAAATTTAACCAGTTGATATATAAATTATATAGAGGGGATGAGACATATTTATATCCTTAAGGTTTTGTTGAAAGGAATAAAATTATATATATAGAAATAGAAATATATACATTCAAAATGATCATTAGAGTCGGGCATTGTGAAAATATCACAGCTTTTTCGTTTCTAGTCTTTAATTTATATAATATACATAATATAACATATATATATAAATTGAAATGGAAATAAGAGTTTATTTATGTTTAAAATGTCTCCCTCTTTTTCTACAACAACAAAAATAAAACAGATATTTTAAGAAAGAAATTTCCTTTGGAATCATTACATCCTTAAATTGCTATCAAAAGTCCCATTAAGTGTTAAATTGCTATGCGGAATCAAGGAAAATTGTATATATATATATGTATATAAACTCAAGGGAAAACATTATTTTTTTTTTCTCATTCTGTTTATTTGGTTTAGTTTTTTTTTTTTTTTCAAAATTAAAATACTTACATATTTATTTCATCTCTTTGCCCTCCCCGTCAGTTCGTTTATAATAAACTAAATTAAATTTGTTTTGTACATTTGAATACGCATAATTTCTTCGTTACAGTTTTTTTTTCTTCTTCGTTTCTGTTCTTTCAGTAAATTTTTTGCTTTTTCTTTACTTTTTTTTTTTTTGATCCATCCTCCCAAATACGGCCGTCTTGACTACCCTTGAAATTTACAAAAACCCCCGCCACCCATTCCAACCAATACCAGACACAATTATACAGTTTTTTTTTTATTTATTTCCTCATTTTTTTTATTAAAAAAATAAAAAAAAATATAAATAAAAATAAATAAAGTAAATATTTTTGCTGATGGTTTTTGGAATTATAAATCCAAAAAAAAAAAAAAAAAAAAACATCTTTATGTGCGCTGTTTTGTAAACTGGTGCGGTTAAATTTATGAACCTATCTGCAACACATAAAAATGTAAATTAAATGCTAATAAATGGTGGTGAACGATTATGTTTTTTATGTATATATATGTATATATGTAAAATATAACAAAAAAAAATATTTAAGTTTAAGGCTTATTTGAATAAACAAAATGAAAAGGAAAACAAGATTGTTGTTGTTATTATGTATTTTCTTTTAAAACCAAACCGAAAATGAAATTGTTTTTTTTTTTTTTTTTGGTTAATTTTGTTCTTGAAAGCTGGCTCATTAATAATGTTCTATGTTGTTATGATAAATTTTGTATGAATTTTATATTGACGTACATTTTTCATTATGTTTATTATTAAGAAAAATAAAAAAAAAAATTGTATTTTCAAAAAAAAAAAAAAATCAATTTTTTTTGGTATATTAAAATTCGACTATCAATTTAATGTACAGAATATAATATACAGAATACGAAAATTTCTTATATATATATTTAAAAAAAAAATTATAATGAATTTTAATGTATCTACAAAATTATAATCTCATGTCATAAAAACTGTAGATACAAAACATAGTAAAAAAATATTTAAATATCTATAAAAATTTTAAATATTAAAATACTTTTAAATTAAGATTTACCTAATTTCGTAGTAATTACACGAACATTATAATACATATAAGCATATAAGGATATAATGACAGTAGTTACAGAGTCGGTTTTTATAATCATTAGTTGGCACAATGCCTGTTAGATATGTGAAATGTTAAACTCATATGAAAATTATGAATTTTAATTTACATATTTATGTTGTAGAAAAATGTTTTGTTTAAAATATCAAAATATGTAATTATGCATAGATTTAAAGGTCATATAAATAATTATATATTATCTAATTTATGTATTAATAATTTTTATGAAATCTGTCAATATTGCAATTGTAATATATAATATTGTACACAACACATTAGTAATTCATTAGTAAATCTGTTAACTAAAAATGTTCTGAACATTTACATGAGCATTGAATTGAATATTTGAGAACAAACTTTTAAATTTAGTATAATCCAATTAGGAATACTTTATTTTATACAACTATTGATATACTGCTAAAATAGTGATACAGACTGTACGGACATTTATGTAATTCTAGAATAAATGAAAAGATAGATTAAATAATTTCCTGTGTATGCAGTTCTTTTGTAACCATATTATTTTAATTATATTTGGACAGTAAATGTTCCAAATATTCCCACTGACGGTTTCAGGATTGGTAAGGTAATTACTCTCCTATGAGTACCAGAAAGTATAATTTTTCGATATACCAAAATTTTAAAGAATTCTAAATTCTATCTAAAACTTACCGAAGTTATGGATTTACTTAAAATTGTGATAAACTAACTGCATGTATAACATAGTTAGCATTATTATTATTACTACTCGTATTTGAAATTTATGTTATAATTTCACATGGTAACATTTAATTTGTTGGGATATTTGAGAATTTGACTGGAGGTCACGAACATACGCCAGCAACTAATTACTGTTTTGAGATAAATTCTAAAAAGTCCATAGTTATTTAGTCAAAAATGTTGATTGTAAAAGACTAAAGCTTTATTCTAATGTGAAATAACTGTCTGATGACACCCATCCCCCTTTAACTTGTGAACCAAAAACACCCCTTTTATCCTCGAATGTCTCTATAAAAGAAATACAGTCCTGGTTCTGGTTTAGCCATAGTATTAATACGACTATGTTTATTTGGGTAAATTATATTTAAAAATGGCTATTTAAAATTCTGTAACTTTTCTATATGTATAATGTTTCAAGGAGAGATTGAATAAAATTATAACAAATTCATATATAAATTTTATGTATATAGTAAAATTTTATGATTAATATCGCGTAAAAGTATTTTATTGATAATTTTTAAAAGCGTTGTTTAAAAACCTTTCAAAAACTTATTAATATAAATGTATATAGTTTTAGCTTTGGCTAATGAATTTTACATTTTACATATAACTTAAAGAATTATTTTTAGTTTTTATAGATTTAATTTTAATTAATATAAATTTTAATATATGGAAAATACTGGAAAGTTTCATATATAATATAAAAAAACCCTAATTAAGTTAATTTATTAATAATTTTAAACTATACTATAATATTTATAATTACATATAACAATTCTGTTGCCTTTATTATGTTTATAACTATTATTTCATAGCTTTTTACAGCATCACATAAGATTTAATGATTATTCTCTGTAACAGTTTTATAACAGAGTTGTTTATATATATTACAATTATTTTAAAAACGTTGTTTATTAGTCAAGTACGAAATAGTTTTTGTTGAAATTTACATTGTGTATACAGAAATGAACTAATATTTGATGTAGTTGAGGGATAAGTTATGAAATTTGTCATTTATTAAATTAATAAATGACAATACATTAAAGAAATTAGTTTTATTTTTTATTTCCTTTTCTGAAACTGTGAAAAAATATAATTTTTTCAGAGAAATGACAAGAGTCAGTAAATTATAAGTACATTTTGCTAGACAAAACAACTAAACACTTTTTAGTTGTAACAACATAAAAATTTTAAATTTGTATATTACTTTCCTGTTCGCTCAATAATTAAACCAATTATATTAAAATAGATTACACAAAATTGGCTGGATAAACCTATGCAAACAATTGATAGCTTCTTCTTCGTCTAGTCAATTCTTATATTTTTATTATAGATTCCGAATTTTTTTATTCAGAATGCTTCGTGATGTTTATAAATAGTATACTCTCAAAAGTATACTAAAAGTTCTTAAATAGTCATATATTTATGTTAGTTTGTTATTAACTTTAACGAGTAGTATTTATATGATTTGTAACTACCTGTTATTAGTAGGCTTTTTATGACTACCTACTTTAGCAGTCATCGAATTGACAGATAACAGCGGCAGAAAGTAGTAGCGTTCTTTTCAGAGCCCTTTTGTTTGTGGTAGCTGGTAGCCTGTAAATTCTAGCTTTAATGTTTTATTTCTCTGAATAATAATATAATTATTTTATTTAGCTGATTATATAAAGCAGTTGTGTCTAATTAATAACATTTCTTTGATTTGTTTGATGGAAACATCAGAAATTAATCTAATGTGGATAGTAATTTTTATCTGAGTATGTAGAGAAAGTGCAAGAATCCAAGCTTAAAATTTAAAGATATTATCTTAATTTTAGTTTCTTCTTCTCTTTTGTAAATGGACCTACTATAACAATATCTTTCTTTAGTTTTATTTCGCTAATCCAAACAAATAATTAGTTTAAATTTTAAGACCTCAAATTCTTAGTAATGCGAAAATGGTGCATGCATCTAACACTGATTAGGATTAGTAAACAATAATAAAATCATCTAATTAAATAAATTGTATAAGTTATTACTATAACAACTAAATAATAAATTTTTGATTCAAATCAGTATTTTGGCTGTCGGATGCAATTTTACGATTTACACATTATTTATTGATATGGCATTCAATGTGTTAAATTTCAAATGAAAATTCATTAAAATAATTATATTATAATAAATACAAAGTTTTTGTTATCAATTTCTATATAATACATATTAATAATCTTTTGATTTTATTACATAAAAACAATTTTCTATATTATCAACATAAAATATCAATTGAATATAACTTTATGTCTAACTTTTATAATTGAATTGAATTGAAATCTATATTATATAATGGGGATAAAACAATAATTATTAAAGCATAAATGCATTAATATAATAAATATTATATAATTTATACTTCTAATATTATTATTTATATATAATTAATGTAAATCATTAAGAAGAAATATAATATTAACTATTGACTTAATCATTACGATTCAAAAGACAAGAATAAATAAATATAATTAAATAGTAATAAAGTTTATTTGCTTATTTACATATTATTTGCATCTTATAGATTCAATATTTCAATGCAAAATACTATCAGATTATAGATAGAAAAGTACATTATTTAATTTATTTATATTATCGAATATTTAAATTTTAATAAATAATTTGTATTATATTAAAATTTAAATTTAATAATATAAATGTTTTTTATGATTTATAGGTAATAGAATTGAAATTGGATGATAAATGAAGAGAAAATTAAGTTATATCAAACTATCACGCTCTAATGAAAGAGAAAAACCACAAACCCTCAAAATTGGATATTACAACTTGAAAGGGATAGATTATATAGATAGCTTAACTTATCTACTAATGTTACTATCCTTATTGTAACTTATTCAAGCCAAAGTTTCTAATGAAAATCCATAAATTTATGTATAAAACATTAATCAGGCTAATACTAACTTATGGTGCTGAAACCTGGTTAATGGGTACACTGCAGATGAAAATAATCCTAGAATTTTCTAAAGAAAGATACAGTAAAGAATTTATATTTCTATCCAAAATCAAAATAGGCAAAATTCGAATTAATTTAGAACTTGTAGAACTATAGGTGGCGAAGACGTATAGTCACATTTATAAAAGTGCAGAGATTTATATGGGCAGGCTATACGTTTCTAGAATGGATATATATCGTCAACTGAAACAACTACTAACACTAGCACCATCTCGTCTTCGGTCTTCGTTGACTAGACTTTGTTTAAATGCTATTTAATGATTTTGATGATGATATTTGAATTACAATTTGTATAAATTATGATGATCTGGTCGAATTGTAATATTATATAAATAAAAATAGGTAATTTTAATATTATAAATTTAATAATATAATATAACCTAGAAATTATATTGTATACTATGTTAAAATGTTAATAATATTTAAATATCTTATAATATGTTGAAAATTTCATAAATTTTTACTTATATAACAAAAAATACCATCTATAAATTATACTACACAAAATATTATTAATAAAAATTGCTTAACAGACCTCTAAATTCGAATCATTTACCACAATAACCTTTTTTTTTTGCTTGTTCTGAGGACTGTAAATTTATTTTCCTTAGAACGAGGTTATTTTGGAATCTCTAATATCGGGAAGGAAGGACATATTATTATTATTATTATTTGTAATATTCTCAGTTGTATATGAATTCCTGCCAAAAAGATAATTAGACTAATCAGAAACTTATATATAATATAATACTTTAACATATTATTTGGCAGGAAAATTTATACGCATTTAAAATATTATACTAAAACCAAATACTATAATAATAGTAACCTTCTGCTGGATTAAATATTGTGTGGTCAGCATACCACAAAAATGTTTAATGTAGGAAATAACATAATAAAATTATATATATAAAAAGAAAAAAAAAAAGAAAAAAAAATGAAAAGTATCCGATAAGAAAGGACATTCATCTTTCATAATATAATTTTCACAAGGACAAACACACCAACAATACTTAATAAGCAAATTCGTATAAAATATACACTGAAATATAGTTTTGTAAATTACTATTAGATTGAATTGGTTTGGAACGTATCAGTAATGCAATAATTGTGACTATGTGATTTAAATTCAAGTTGTGTTTTTTTTCTGAATCTAATATTACTATACTTTATGGTTTTCAATTCAAAATTGAATAAGAGTTGGACTCTAGACAGTTTCAGGAAAAATGTAGTATCCAATTAGAATATTACTTTGCAAAAAACAATTGTAAGGTTAATAAAACCTTCTTTTAATCAGTTCATTTTTACACATTTTATATCTAATATTTCCGGATCATACACAGCTCAATTTTTCGAGAAACTTTTGACACTAAATATTTACTGTAAGTTCTGCTTTATTATAATTACAATTTATCTGATATTAAAGTCTTATGGTCTAAAGTCAGAATGAACGATAACGATATTGAGTAGTTATGTATGCTGAAGAAAAAATTGGCTGTTGTGAAATAGATCCAGTGATTCTTTCTGCACTCTTTCTGCTGCCTTATACTATTTTAGTGCAATATGTTTGGGCGAATATTGGTTTTAACATCAATAACTCTTGTTGTTAGATCTGATGGATTAAATCTTTTAGTCTTCTCTGACTTGTATATTTGTATATAAAAGTTGTGACATTACATGATGCGGATGTTCGTGTAATCTGTCGTTTTCTTATTTGGTTATTCATCATTTACCAAGGTGCGTTCACTATTGAAAGAAACATTTTTGATTGTATTTCTCAAGTATCCAAATGGGTTTTAATATGGCCTTATAAAGAACTGTTTTACCATCTAATGATAATTGGGATGAACGTCCCAGCAACCAGCATAGCATGTTTAAATTTAGTTCTAACTGTTTATTTTTGATAAATGTGTTTTTCCATTTCAAACGCTTATCCAAATTCTTTATTATTAGGTGACTTAATTAATACGTATGATTTTGAGTTTGAGTTTCAACTATATTTTTTTCGTTCAGTGTAATTTATTTTTATACGTAATTGAATTTACTTAAATATTCTTTTCTGTTAAATTTTCTTCAAATATTTTTCCTACCTAAAAAAAAACCTTTTTATCGTTAGACCTTTTAACATGTTGACAAAAAGAAAAAGGATAATAATTCCTTTTTCTGTGGTCACTATCGTCGTACTATGTTCATTGTTTTTCATGTTTTTTAGGTTAGTAATTTTATGTACAATTGATTAGTTTCTTTGCTTTATATACCGTAGTTTTATTATTTATGTATATACTCGTATTATAAAATATATATAAATTATACATAAATAACATAATATAGAACAAAGAAAATCGAATTATTTCGGTCAATTAAAAAGGACCCAATAATTTGTATCTTCTATAAATATCATAATATGAAAAAATAAAGCAATATAAAGTTTGTTTTTATATGTTTTATTTAATTAAAACATATTTTCAAAAGAATAAATTTAGAAATCATAATAAGTATAACAAAACTATAAATAAATCAAATCTGTTTTTTATAACCAAATTAATAATATAATTCATTAAAAAAATTTATAATGCAGAAACTTCACAAAATTTGGTTTCTGACAAATATAATTCTATGTATATAGAAATTTATTACCATAGCAAAACCAAAACTAAAAGTATTTTTTAATATATAATTTAATTCCAAATCTTAGATAAAATAGTTATGAATATTAATTCATAATTTGAATTTTCACGCTTAACAAAATATGTTAATCAATTTAAATATAAATTATAAATACAATAGAATAACTCTAATTAAATACTAATAGTTACAATAATTGTTTTAATAGTTTTGAGGTTTCAGAGCTGCAATTATACCATAATACCAAAAATTACTTGTGACATTTAATATTGAAATGTTAAATATTATTTTTTTTAACTTACGAGATAACAATCGCTGTAAAGTTGAGCACGTATTAACGAGCAAATTTGTATTTGGAGGATATATAGTAAAAATTGTGTAATGTTGCTAGTTGCTATCTACATATATAAATTAGAAATCACGTTTCTTAACAACATTCATTACTAATTTCATATGTTTCTTCAGCAATAAAACTATGCTTCGTATTTAGAATCAAACATTTACATTAAAATATTAAATTTTTGTATATTTTTGTATAGTTGAAAAAATCATAAATTATTCTAGTCACAAAATTTGAAGTTACCTGGTATTTTTAAATATATTATAATCTATTATATTCCAGGGTTTCTTAACCTAATAGTTTTAGTTGCAACCAAAATTAGATTAATATTTTTTAAAATACCAAGCAAAACAAAGTGGATTGTTAAAGTAGAATTGTACCTGCAACACTCTTAAATTGTTTATTTGGTCGCTTATCACAGCTTCTTCAAATGAATGGGAATCTGGAGACTCCCATAAATGGATATACATATAATAGTAAGCCAAATATATCGTCTAGTCGAACGCTATATAACTATGACAGCGAAATCATTATGAGGGCGGTTTCTGTTTACCCGGCGTTTGGTCAAGGTATAGGTAATCTAGACAGAAATTACCAAATTCCTTAAATCTTTATGCTAGACTGAATATGGCAAATGGCATAAAAAATATTTAATTGTTTTCTCTGCCTTCATATACCTACGAAAAAGAATTCTTCAGCATTACATTAAAAAAATTATGCTCCATAGTTTCTTCTTCTGCAACTAAGGCGAATCAATTGTCAAAATATTTTCTTACTATTATTTTAATGAGCACAGAGTGTCTTTGTGAATAATACATAATTATTGCACAAGATAATGTTTGAGTTTTGTTAAATGTTCTTTGAACTTTCTTCCTTTCAAAATTTTAACATTATCTATAAATTAAAAAATGGTTTTCCTTACCTCGATTATTAGCATTAGATGAAATTTTTAAGTTCAACAAAAATATTCAGTTCCAATGAAAGGCACTATTATGATTTACATTTACAACTAATGTGTTCGTACTTCGTATTCAAATTTATTATATATATTTCGGCAAAAGGACTCTTTTGAAGCTAATATATTAAAAGTACTTGCATGTTAAGGTTATAGAGTTTAGAGTAAGATATTTGGCTAACTACTTTAATTTTTTCAAATAATTCCTAATTTATATTCTCTTCTACTCACTAGACGTAGAGATCGTATTCTGGGAAAACCCTACTACCCAACTCTGAAAGAGGTATCGAATTGCAGCGCCAGGAACCTCCTCAAGTTTGCTGCAATTACGAAATCCATAAAAGTAGTATGACCCCAGTACCTAACCTAACGTATTTTCTTCTGTCATATAAAAGCTTGTATAATTGTGAATGCTTGAAAATGTGTTAAGTGCATTAAGAAGTTATAAAATAAATGTAAACACTGTTTAGATACATGCACATTAAAATGCACGGATTTATGAAATTTCTTGAAACTTTCTTGTTTCGAAACTTTCAAATTATTGAAAATTAAATTACAATTAACAATAATGATTATAACTCGGGAAACTAAGTATATAAAAGATTTTAATCCCCTAGGTATTAAAAAATATTTAATTAAACTTAAACTTACAAAATCGTTTATTATTAATAATATTCAAATGCGGCACATTTTTACCAATTTATCAAATATTGTTTCTTTTCCTTTTTTATTTTGTATATACAATTAAATGTTAATAAAGTTAATTATATTATGGTAATTTTTACGCAGGAAATGTCCATCGTTTTTATCTTAATACACATAAAGTTACAATCAGCAATGAATATTTTATGACATTTACTATATAGACCACCACTATAAGCATAAATTAATATTAATACTATAAAAAAAAAAAACGAAAACGAAAACTTCCAATATCTCTGATAATGAAAATTTTATATATTTTCCGATTTCCCTATTGAAATTTCGTAAGGTTTTTATTCCAACCGAATTAAATATGTAATAAAATATGAATAATATACAAATACATACACAAAAAAAAACCTTATCCATATACGGTACACATCAAGGATATATGAATTTCATTAAATATTATTTTTATTTGTATATTTGTGTATTTATATATATGTAATATATATATGTATAAAAAACAAAATGAAATCAATACCCAAAGGACATATTTGATTCATATGTAATAATATCCTTTTTTATATACATTTGGAGAAAAATAAACAAAATAAAAGAGGTCCTATTTATATTGTAACTGGGAAATTTTTATCTGAAAATAGTTTATTATGGTAAATAAAAAAAAAAAATTATCATGAATATTATTTTTCTATACTGGGGTTTAACTAATTTATTAAATAACTTGGTAAATAGCTTCCAATATTATTAGTGTTATTATTGTTATTATTCGATATTTAATAAATATATAGGTTCTTCCTTTCATAACAAATGATTTGGTCAACAATAAATGACACTAAGTGATTTTGGTAATATGAAACGTATTAGTTAATAATATCCATAAAGTATATATTAGAGAGTATGTATTTGGTATCAATTACACTGAAAGAAATTTTTGATAATTAATTTACCATGTACGGTATATAATAGAAAAAATTTATTTATTTAATCAAATTATTTTGATTTTGATAATTTATAATAATGATAAATAATTTTAATCGTAACCGCTAACTTAAGGCAGTTCTTAAATAGTTTTTTTTAAAAGATGTTATGGCTTTTTTTTTTGCCAGTCGCAATGCAAGATTAAAGAGTAATAAGTAATCGAGTATCTAATTCTCAACAATCTCAAATAAATACTACATCTTTGCGGCACCAACAAAATGGAGACATGGCAAAGAGATTACAGTATTTGTTTGGATCAGCGAAAAAAAGCCTAAGGTAAAATATTGTTAGTACGTATATGTATATGTTATAACGAAACATAATGTAAAAAAAGAAAATATCTTTTATCCTTAAGGTTAATTTCTTGCACTTTCTCATACGCTAAGCAAAAATGTTGTCCACAATGGATTTCATCACCGAAAACAAACAAATGTTTTTAAATTAGACTCAAACTGCTTAATACAAGCAGTTAAATAAAAATAAAAATAAATATATAATTATTACTTACGTAGGAGTTCTCTGTTCTGAAAAGAACGTAACTACTTCCATACGTTGTCACCTGGTAATGCAAGCTATTAGAAATTGAGCAAAAGATAAGTTTAAGAATTAAAGTTATTCGAAACATACGACAGGTACTATCAGCTGTCTAAAAATAAAAAATGAAATTGTAATTTCCATGTCAAAAGAATTTTTTTGTGGTAGTATCAAAATATTTTATAATGTTTTTTAAGATTTATATAATGGATTTCATAAGAATTTTCAGATTATTTGGAATTACAAAAAAGCTATAAATTTTACATCACTCTCCCCTAATTGTTCATGATCATTTTTTACACATTATAGCTAAGAAAAGCCATATAAGCTAAAAAAGGACTAATGGACAGATCTCTTTAGCGAAAATAGAGATTTCTATTATCGGGATTTACGCTACCTAGCAATAGTATCAAATTGATGATTTGATATATTTCTGCCAATTTACAGATTCAATATTCTTGTATCTTTAACTAATATATAGTTGTCAGATGTGAGAAGTCCTATTTTATCCACAAAATGTAATTTCCTCCTGATATAAATATGTGTAATATCGTTTATTTGTATACGTTTTTATTATATTCATATAAATTAGGCAGTGTGTAGAAAATCAAAATTTTTATATTAAATATTCATTATATTTAAAAATCAATCATTCATCGAGACAAATCAAATTTGTATGTTTAATGATTTGATTCAACTGATTTATTTATGTTCCTAAGTTAAATTATATTGCGTTATCCCTTGTCACACTATCCACTTTTTTTGCTTTGCAAAAGTTCATTTGCGTAACATATTTTTTTGGATACACTCAATTTTATTAAGTAGATTATAATTAGATCAAATTTAAATAATAATAAAAATCTATATAAAACATTTTTTCAGTGTTTTTATTACTTTCACAAATTCGGTAATATCATATTATATTTAGTTATAATAGCAGTGGTCATTTAATTCTGTTTCTTAGAAAATTATCTTAAAAACAAGTTTGTGATAACCCGATATAAAATATCTATATGTATGTACATAGATTTTTACTAAATAGTTTTCGTTCAGAAGACGTATGCGTATCATATACCATGTTACTTTATAATTAATTGAATCGTTTTAAGCAATAATTTTCTGAACCATTCCTTGCGGACACATTTTCATTTATGATTCCAAGCAAAGATATAGAGGAGCTTTCTAAATGGCACCAGTTATAGCTATATTCCATTTGATTTGATTCTTGTTTTTTTTTCCTATTTGCGTATTATAAATATACATAACAGATAAATGTATATATATAAATTTCCGTATGTATAAGTATATTAATTCGGTGGAAAAGGATTTTATGGAAAAAGGATTTTTACGACTGCTCAAGTTATCACTTTTTTTTTTAATTTTCTATCTACTTTCTTATTATGATGGCAAAAATGGTTTCCTAGTTTAGTGTTCTCTATACATTACATATATATATATATAATTATATACATACATATATAAAATATGGAAAGATCATAAATATTTAGTATGGTTATAAGGATTCGTCGGTCCATAATATATAAATATTTTTTTTTTTTTGATTGTATGCGTTGTAAATGGAAGATCCTTAGAAATTTATTACTTTTCTTCTTAAAATGTTGTTCTTCTCTATATTATCCTTAATTTGCATTATGTATTTTCTATGTTTTTTTTTTATGATTTCGTATATGAAATTTGCTTTTTATAGATTTTTATCAATTTTTAGTGCTTTTGTCAGAAAGTTTAAGTAATTTTGTGGTTGTATAAATTTCTGTTTAAATGTTTTATATAAAATATAAATTTTATAGTAATTAATATGATATTATATGAAAATAGAAAGTTAACACAATATTAAAGATATTAGTATACCGTATTTATATTCATATCTGTGACCGCAACTGCGATTTAGAGCTATATAGTCCAAATTTTATAATGTGTATAGGGTAATTTCAAATTCATTACCAATTGTACAATTTATGCTTTCCAAATAATTTTATAGTATGTAATTTAGTATTATAAAATGTAATTAAATACAGAGGCATCTAGTAAATGAAAAGTATCATATTTTGATAGTTTCAGTTTTGGTAAACATTTTCTATGTTAAATGTAATTCAATAAATATAAATTGATTTTACGAATCAAACCTGCTATAGTGACAGAAAACAGTCAATAATTCCTTTACCAATAATTTTAGTATTTAGTCTATTCATTTGCAAACATTGTTCTCTTTGGTATCTAATGAGTTTAACGATTTAGCCAGTAAAAGGACTACGGTAATCGTACATTTTCTTAACGCCACTAGATGGTTCTAAAATAACTACGTTCATATGCTATGACTCACCAGAATGTTTGTTAAAAATTGCTGCTAAAGAATTACATGAACTGGACTACTTGAACCAAGCAACCAATCGTCTCTATTTTGACTTTTTTTGGTTGGCATACATTTTTAATATTAAAATTACGCGATATTTAATTTAAAAAAAAAACCTATTTATGTTGTAATATTATACAATTATTGTTGAAGAGATTATAAATCATTGAATTTAAATAGAACCATTCTGTCACATAAAACATAAGATTTTCATGAATTTTCTTTTTTTTATTATATTTTTTGTTTTTTTAATATAATTTTATCTATAAAGAAAATCTGTTGTAAAATAAAATCAATAAATTCAACTTGTTTCAGTTATCTTTGTTGCGTCAATAAAAATTTTATCTTAAGCACCACATCAGTATTCATACCATTTTTAATATTTTACCTTTTATATGTCTGCACAAAAAAAAAAAAAAAAATAAGAAAAAAAGAAATTATGGTGTGTAGAATTAACCATTAACACCGACGACTCTGTCTCAGCGCCAAAATATCCTTATACAATCATCATCGCAGACATTTTCCATCTTAAAAAGAACATAGCATCAACCGAAATGATCTTTTTGTGTATCAGCTTTTACACATCACTTAACCTAATCGAAAATTTATAGCAATGTTCTTTTTGGATCGTCCTCTTATAAAAAATGGTAAATCGAAAATTCTGAGAAAAACAAAAAAAAAAAAAAAAAATAGAAAAGTATGAAAGATTTTTCTTTAAGATTTTTGATTCATGTCTTCATTAATTTAGATTTTTGTTATATTTATTTATGTATTTAGTGAAATGTTGTTATAAATATATTTATGTATAATTGAAAACTATTTACTGGCTATATTTGTTGAAATGGAACTGGTATACAGAATACATTACATCGCTTATTTATAGTAGATTATATTTTAAAGCCAACAAAAAATATAAAATATAAAGAAACTTAAGAAATATTTCTATATATTTAACGACTTTGTATATACCAGAAAATTTGTCTTTGCGGTGATAAGATTAGTTATGCTATCTATAAGAGAAATAGGATATTTTATATTGTACGTGGCGTTGTAAATTCATGCATTATTATAATATAATAATTTATGATTCTATTCACTACAGAGTGAAAAATATGTTTTTGATGTCACAGAATGGCTGACATAACAACTCATTACCTATTTATGTAAATATATATATTTTTTTAAGAATTTTTTCTTTTCATTTTTTTTTGGAATAAAATTATTCAATGTTTATGTAAATGAATGCTTCTGACGAGATAGTTTACCTTTATTAAACATAATGTTTATTTAGTGCTCAAAATCGGTAAAAACATTTTCAATGTTTCAATTTTATACTGAAAATAGTTTTTTTTTTTATGCATTTTAATGAATTAGATTTTTTTTTTTTTGTGAGATGATATTATGGCCTTTTGCATTATTTATATAGCAAACACGAAATGACTGTTGGACGATGTTTAGTACGTGGTCCTTATAAAAGTATAATTTTTTTTATAGTTATTTTTTTGTCCTAGTTTAAGTTATAATGCTACATATTTTTTTGGTATTTGGCTAGTAAAATATAAATTCATATTACTTAAGAATTCCATATTACTTTAGAAAGATTGAACTTAATCTGAATATCTATGGTTATGTTTAAATAATGAAATTGCTGTATATTATGTTTTGGGCTAAACTTAATTTCATATAATTTTGTAGAATATTATGTAAATATAAATTATTTAACAAATTTTGTTGAAATTTATATTTTATAAATAATTTACTTGGATGTTAACACACTAACCATATATTACCATAAACACTCACTTTCGGGTTTGTTTTATTGTTGCATTATAATCTAACCATTTTTGATGAATTAACCTGCAGAATATTTTCTATGGTATCTCATAATCTTACTTTTAAAATATATTTTATAGTTCTATATTGTTGAAATAAAGGAGGTTATCAAAATCTTTATAGATTTTTTTTTTAATTACTTTCCGAATTTCGAAAATGGGAAATTATTTTTATCCGGTAAAATTTTTTGTTGTTGACATAGATTTTCATATTTTCAGGTTCTCTAAAACCTTTTTAACAATTTCCAAAGCATGTATGCCTTTATTCTCGAAATAAAGATATTGAAAGTGAATTATATCAAATGAAGGGGATTCATTATCTTTGATACGCCATGGATTCGAAATAATATAAAATAGGTAAATATATAAAATAGAAATTTTCTCTATTAAAGTATGAAAAATTTAATAATGGAACTTTGAAAAGTTCATGTTTTGGCCACATTTTGGTTGGCATATATATAACTTCTCAAAAAACTTATTTGCTTATAATTATTATTTTTAATGATGGTATTAAAATCATAAATAAATATAAGTAAAACCTTTTCATATTATACTACATTTTTATGAAAAGCCATAAAAAAAATTTAAAACTAGAATTATACAATGAAGATTTTTATAAGACAGGTAGTTAACTTTGCAGTCTATATAAACTATACAAAATGCTTTCAATATATTGAAACTCGCAGTTATAATGAAAACGTTTTGTATTATTACATAAGCGTATAATGTATTTATATAATTTAATACGATTATATGTGCCGATTATAAAGCGTTCTAAATAAAATATAAATTGTAGCATATTTGCATAAATTTATTATGTTTTTGTTTAGAGTTTTTATTCAATTTATATTTGTATAACCCTGTACAATTTAAAAATATCATATTATATAGAAAATGCAACCATTAAACTATTTTTTTATATTTAGTTTTATGAAACTTTAAAATTTCATAAAGATTATATTACACTTTTATATCTTGGTTGTAAAATTTAAGACAATTCAGTTTTACTTATAGTTTTTCCCTTTTAATTTTATATATGAGTTTAATAGAAATTTTCTGGATAATATGCAATAAAAATTGAAAACCGTGGAATAATACTTTAGAAAATCATCCCGACGACAAATGATTCACGTTATGATCATTAATTGTCGAAGAATCATTTTTATAGGAATCAATATTTTGTCGTTTGGAGATCAATTTATTGTCTGGATATTTTTTCCCCGGGATTATTTATAATTTTCAACGAACTACGTTGAAAAATAATTTTCAACGAACTATGGAAAAATTTAAATAATTACTAAAGTTATTTTTAAATTTTCCAGTTTATTTCGCAGTGTAATAATATTGGCTGTATTAGTAAAATTTCACTGTCGAAATTTCCATTCAGTAAATATTTAAAAAATTACATTATTCACTATGAAAGTTTTTACATAAAAGTAAAATCAAAATTATATTATTAAAAATTATATTCTAAAAATTCACTACGTTGTGTATTAAAAGTGAATTATCATCCGAAATAAGTAAATTTTAAAAATCTCTTTATTATTCGCCATTGTATAAATTTTGCTATTATATTACAATTTTATTATATTATATCCAGAGCTAATCAATTAATTCATGTAGCTCGCTATCTACTAGAAGAAATCTATCATAATATTAGATTGAGTTTAATATTTAGCATTTAATGTTCAGTATAATTTAATTTTTATGAATTAGCAGATTAGCAAATCTTGGTACCATATAATATGTGGTACCAATTTTAAGGACTTTAAACTATTGCAATATGCCTTAAGGTTTCATTTCATCCACCTGTCCGACTGCCAGTTATAGCTTATTCATCTCAGAACAAGTAACTTCAATCCAACGTCATTTAATCTTTTGGTATTTTATAAGCATTTTATGTGCAAATTAAATTTTGTAGCTCAACATATTTGAAAGAATTACAAAATTGCCTAGATTAGAGATTGATCCGTCAATATTTTTTCAATTACATTTTCATCTTCAATTATTTTATGCAAATTAGTAGAATTATGGGCTAGACAGAAAAACATATTCTATTATGTCAAATATATTTAAATCTAGTATAATTATTTATACATTCCATATTTGTACAATCTATAATTATTCATAAAATTATATTTTTTTTTTATAAATTATTTTGCAATTAAATATCATTCATAAATATAACAAATAGTATAATAATAAATTCCAATTTTGTTCAAAAAAAATTATAAAATCGCAAAATAAATATTTATTATATTTAAAATAATAATTCTATTTTGGATATCAGATTAACAAAAAAAAAAAACGTAAACCGAACCGAATGAACATTTTTTAAGGTATTCTATCAAAATTTGGTAGTTTCACAATAAATATTCCTATCATAATTCTACCATAATTCGCCATGGGTATATTTAATTCACAATGATTTTCAGATGAATGGATTTAATAATGAAATAATATTTATATGTTAAAATATTTTTTTTTTTTTTTTTTTGATTTTTTCCATAAATTGAGAAACAATCATAAAATTACAAATATATTTTAAAAATATCGAAAAAAAAGGATATTTATATGTATTTAAAAAAAAAAAATGTTATTGTGTGTACGTTAGTATAATCCAGCATATTTAATAATTACTTTATCAACAAACTTGTATATATTAAATATATTTCATTATCCTTATTTTGATATTTATTTTGTACAAAAAACGGAAAGCCACCATTACAATAAATAATATTTTTGTTGGCTTTTATTTATTATTATTTTATTTTTATTTTTTCCATTTCATCCGTAATATACCGGAAATTAAATACTGGATCCTCGCACATAATTCCCTGGTTATATTTTACATCATGCAAATGAATTTTCATATATATAACAGTCGAGCCAACAAAAAAAAAAGGACTCACTAGAATTTTTGTGTACAAGAGTAATTTTTATTTTAAATAAAATTCATTATTATTTATTTTATATAAGTTTATTGAGCACCTAAAATGTATAATAAAAAAATCCTTAACCTGGAAGTCATTTTAAAGGGCAAAAACGAAATTTTCATCTTTCTCGACATATGATTAAAATTTCAAAAAAAAAAAAAAATTGTTGGGAGGAAATTCGTACAAAAGTATCCAACAAAATTTATTACTACAATCAAACATTCTGCATACAAAATAATTATTTTATGGATAAATTAGATATCAAAATTTAATTTTATTAAATAAGTTTTGTAAATCATTTTCTGATTCTGATGAGTTAAATTTCAACTTTGGTTTTTGGTTATTTAAAATTGTTTATCTTCTATTTTCGTGGGAAACTAAATTGAAATTAATATGTAGAATTAAGTAAATTTTTATGCATTATAAAAATAAAAAATGTAAAACTTTTTATCATAAAATATAAACAAATTATGTTTAAAGTAGTAGCTGCATAAAAAGGTACGACGTTGCTGCAGTTTATTTGTTTCTGCATTAAAATAAATTTTTACACTGTAATTAAGTTATGAAAATAGTGCCATCCACAGAAAAAGGTCATACACAAAACATTATTTTTAGAATATGTAAAGATAATTATATACAAACAATCTATTTACATACAAAATAATTTCATTCCTTTTTTGTTAGCATAATACACAACAGTATTTCGTTAAGTAGATTCCAGAATATCTCAGTACTATAGCTAATTTTTTGTTTTTGGTTAATGTTCTATTTAGCTAATGAATGAAATTTATACAATGAATGAAATTAGGGTATGAGTAAACTATAAGAAATCTGCCCAAAGGAATAATTATGCAGATATATGAATGTAATATCCTTTGAATAAAATTGTAAATTCGCTGTATTGAATGTCAATTGTGCTCATATGAGGAAGAAGCAGCAGACCATTATTCATTACAAGTCATTATGAAAGGAATTTCCAACACTTCTAGCCAAGACAAAAGCAAGACAAATTTAGTCGTTCACAGGCAGCATTTACATCGAATTACAATTGAAAACATTCTGACCATAATTTACAAAATTATACATTTTCAATTTTCTACATATACAATTTCCAATAACAGATAATGAAAATCTTTAAAAAAATTATATTTTAAGATCAATTTAATAAAAACAAATTTATAGAATTAATAAATAAAACTGATACAATACCGTTATTATTTATCATTATTTGTCCATTTATTTTAAATCTACAATTTTAATTTACCATTATGATAAATAACTTCCAATGCCATTTCTGTTTACATATTTACGTATATAAATCGGTATAATAATACAGACAAAAAAAAAAAATTATAATAATATAAAATTTGCATATAAATTGAAGTAATGAAAAACGTCACAACATTATGTCAATCTATGATGTCGGGCCTGACAATAATATGATCTCGTACAATATAATACGCACATAGTATAATTTGATTTATGTTGTTCCACGGAGATAAAGTGTCTTTTATGTATTTTATTATCATAAATGTTTATATTTTATTTTGTTGTTATAAATATAAATTTTAAGTTTATTTTACATTAAAATCAAGTTCTTAGCAAACATAAACGATTATTTTTATATGTCAAACAAAAAAAAATTTTGTATGTCATGTTCATGTTTTTTTTGTATAAATGTATAAAATTTGTGTAACACAAATCTTACGTAATAATATGTTAAGTTCAATTAAATTGTTTTTTTTTTTATCAATAAAAATAAATTGACAATTAAAATTAATTAAATAATTATGTTGTTTTATAATATATGAAACCCGGTAAGAATATCATCATAAATTTATATAATTATAGTTAACAAACATTCAATATATGAGATTTATTTCGATGGTTTTAAAATTAACTAATTTTCCATTATTTTGAAAATTTAATTAAATTTTTGTATTATACAGGGTGGTGTTCTCCGGGAAGGTTTACTACTTTATTTTTGTATCGTTTATTTGTGACAAAATGTTTTATTGAATGTTGGGAATTACGTATAGAAAGCAATTTACGCTAAATGGCCCCTTACAAATCATATTTTATTACATTTACATACATTTCAACTGGTATTTCAGTAATGTTTTGTTTTAGTTGCTCAAATGTTTTGAGGTGTATTGGCGTAAGCCTTGGTATTATCTACTCTACAAAAATGAGTGCGGGACTGTTATTTCTTGAGATAATTTGTTGTGGAAACTGATCTATAAGTAATTCCATTGTGACATTAGCTGTATTAGAAGTTAATTGTCTTGTTGGAACCATACGGTAACCAAGACAATAGCATCAATTTCTGTTGTCAAAAAGTTGTCCAGTAACAGTTATGGTAAGGATACGTTCAAGGCTAATGATTTATTCACAGCACATAGCGCACCGTATTAACAATTTTAATGGATACAAATGTCACATGCCAGTTATGTACTTATTTACTACAGGTATAGATCATTTACAAAATATAGTGGGCTTTCATGGCACACACTTTTTACCAAAAACTTAACGTAATTTTCTAATCTTCACAATAATTGATGATTGATTTTGCTACAATGTTGTTACGTTTCAAATATGAAATAATCAAAATTCATGTTTAGCAAAATGGCGACCAAATAAAGTAGTAAACCTTTCTCGCAAACATCCTGTATAACTAAATTAACTTTAAATTATTTCTTTACTAGGAATTATTATTATATTTTCTACAGGACTTTTTTAGAAATTCTTATTTCACACAGTAAATATGTTCACCATGTATTACTGACTGTAAAACCTTAAAAGGAATTATCCAGTCGACAAGGATTTTTATTATCCACTACTAAATGTTACTGCAGGTAAATATTTTCCTTTTTCATAGACCGTATAACCTTAGAATAAAATTGTGTGATATTTCTCAATGGTATAACACAAAACATTACAAAGTTATTACGAAACGTGATACAATATTGCAACCGTCAATTCAGCTTCTTGGCCCTTTTTTAAAATATAATTTTAGAAATAAAAATATTATTTCCTGTGAAAAGTCAAATATAAAAATATAAAAAAATTATAATCAGAAATAAGATAATACAAAACCTTATATTAAATTTGTCATGTTCAAATATTGTATTAGGAAAATTATTTTACATAAATACACATACGAAATTAACCAAGCATTGTATTATCATTTTGTTGGAAATTTTCCGAATAATTTTTCTCTTTTATTTCAGTAAAGCGAAACAATCGATTTTTTCCAATTTATGTTATATTGTCTATTTGATTTAATAAATGAAGCTATAAAATGAATAGAATATAATTTTTTAATATATTTTTTATTAATAAAAATATAACCATTTAAATAATAATAAATTATCTTTGATTAATGTTCGGTTAAGATTGAAAAGAGTAAAACAAATATTTTCATTACAAGCAGCCCCACACAGGTTAGTTTAATACTATTTATACTTACCATTAATCAGCAAGTTCGTGGTAAAGTTATACCAGTGACAATTAAAATAATTCCATAGTAAGAATATATGTAATCTACGAAAATTAAGTCTAATTTTGAAAATATATTTAACTTTACATCAATTTTCATGCAGAAACTGACACCACAGCATTTTATCAGACCACAGTCTTTGAGATTTCTTAACAATTGTAATTTGGACTTGTACTTGTTTTAGATATCGGTTTCGAAGCGGCCTGATTTTCTTTATATAGTGAAGAAACTTTTAATTGCGCAACAAGGTAATGCCATTTTAAATGTTATTATTCCATGTGAAATATTACAACTGAGTTAAGTTACAGTGATATGAATCCTCGATCTGGTTTCAAGTCTACGATATGGTACTTTATCACTATACTGCTGGCGTTCATTAGAATACTGATTATCTGTTTATATTATTTTGTAAAAGTAATCCAGATATTTTTGGTGCCATTATAAGTGTATATATATAACTTTAATATAATATGTATAGAAGATAGACCCACCAAGAATATCTTTTTTTCAAATGTGAAAGACCAAAAATCGGTTCAATGAATTCGTTACTCCAAGCACGAAAATTTTCTGCTTGACTTAAATGGTTTTTTTTTTTTATTTGCTCTGGTGTGTGACATACATTAAAAAAAAATGTTTTTATGTTTTTTCTTAAATTTTCTAAACGCATAGATTTTTTTATGTTTTTTTTTTTTTTTTGAATTATAAATTTAGATCAATACACTGAAAAAAAAATGAATTTATATAATATAATATTTTAATATCTCTTAAACTGAATTTTTGTGTTAAGGTACATGACTTATAGACATTTTATTAATGCTCTGACAAAAAAAAAACCATTTTTTTTATGTATTTGGTTGATTAAACAACTTTTGATGTATCGGAAAATTCGGATTTTTTTTTTCTTTTTTTGGAAAATAAAAAAATGAGAAATTTCCAATTCAATATAACCTTTTACGTACAATAACGATTAACAGGAAATCTATTGTGTTTTAAAGGTTATTAAATTTATTTTTTCAAATTTTCGTAAAAGATATCAATATGACATAAATATGATTATCCTACAAAAAAAAAAAAATAAAGATATTATTTCCCATTGTATAAATTTAAGAATATAATGAGATTAATATCCTTTCTTCTGTTATAAATTGGTTCAACAAAATGAATTTAATGAAATTTGAAAAGAATTTATTTTATTATTTACGAAAATATTATGTTTCATTTCATATAATATTTTAATTTATTTATTTTAGTAATAATATAGCTTTAAGAGATTGAGATTGAGAAACTAAATTTTTCGGAAAACGAACCATAAACGAGTCAAAAGTTGCAATGCGTTTGCAAATCTTCTTCATCTTCCAGCGCTACAGCCCTGGGTGAGCTTTAGCCTTCTTCACAATAAGCCTTCATTATTCTCTGTCCCTAGAGTCGGATTTTCAGTTTGTTATATGTATTTAGTTTTTTGGAATCGTTTTCAACACTATCTTCCCATCTGTTTCTCTGTCTTCCTTTGGATTCATAAAATTTTCAAGAAATTAATTTAAAACTTCAATTAAATTGTTGTTTATGCTTCGGCTACAATGTATCGATCAGTTCCGTTTCGAATCTATTCGTTTGTACAGTAGCCATTGATTTGGCTAAGTAGATATTTAACACATAGTTATCTATTGGAAATTGGAATCGATTTAATTTGTCAGTTTGAAGTTTTGTGTTAACGTCTTTTTATCTGGGGTTCATATATGTAATTTTTATTTCCTTATTATATAATTACGGATAATTTTTAACATCGACTGTAAAATATTCGTCCGCCATATTTCATCACACATAATTTTATTTGAAACTGTCAAATTTAATTTATCTTGACATTTGCTTCAGTATGGATTCGTAAAAGTTAAATCATTATCAATTCTTTCGATACGATTTGTTCCCAAATGATTTCAATCGCACCAATGTGTCAACTCATCGATTTTCCATACAAATTATATGAAGATTGTCAAATTTGAACTTTACTGATAGAATCGATACTGAACTTATCGATACATAACTTTAAAATTTATAATTAATTGATATAAATTTTTGTTTATACTAAACAAGCTGCTTGTCATAGTTAAAGGTTACTTTACTGACTGACATTTTCCCAATAGTCATCTACGTAGCAATTCACTTTGAAGGACATTCAATGATACATTAATATATATATATATTTTTGGTATACTTATTTATGTATAAAAAAAAGGATTAAAATTTAAAAAAAATAATTTTTATTTGGAATTTCTGTTTGAAATGTAAAATTGAAATTTTCTCTTTGATATCGCCAAATAAAGCGTAAATAATTTTTTTAAATTTAACCTTGTTTATAAACGATTGACAAATTTATTAGTCTAGACATTTTATGTAATTTAAAAATCGAGAAAATTCTAATAAATTATCGTAATTGTTAACTCTAAATACATTCAATATAATATAAATTATAATAAATCATAGATTTTGTAAGGGAACATGTAACACAATAATACTATATAAATGAAAACATAATAAATAACATTAATTTATATTTAGTGTATCGTACATAAGTATTTAAAATAACCAATTTAAACTATTCGGCTGGAAGGTATAAAATTATATTCAAATAATTTATTAAGGATTAATTTTTGATTAGCTGTCAATCAAAAGAATTCTTAGAAAAATTTTCATTAATTTATTTATTTTATATAAGTTTGCTTGAGTTAATTATTAGATTTTATAATTAAACTGAAAATTTAATGGAGTTATTATCGTAGGAATATTAAATAAAAAGGTAGATAAATTTCCACTAAACCGAGATATGTTTATGACGGAAAATAAGTCCAAAAATGAATTTAATTTATTCACATAGGAAATTATTTAATAAAAAACTATATAAATGTAAACTTTGTCCCAAAATTTATACAATTTTTTCCAGGATTTTTTTAAAATAGGGGAAAACAAGGAAAACTATAATTTTTCAATAGAAAAAAATTGTCATGTGATTTCCCATATGCTAAATTACATATTGAAGTAATTCTCACATTCTTTTCTAAAAATTGTAATTCTTTCCACATTCTTTCCACTTGGATTTAATGAATTTATTTCCCCATTTTGTTATATTCCATATGGATTTATTTCCACCGCACATAATCAAACTATTGAAAAACATGAAATTGGAATATGTACTTGAATTTACAATACATTTTTCCTTGAAATTCGTTTATTATTATTTAATACAGTCCGGTTCAATATGATATGGGTTCCCATATTCAATTTTAGTTATTAGAAACAATGTATCATGCCAATCAGAGAAAAACGAATTATTTATTATGTTGGCAGAGATCATTTCAGTGGTAAAGGATTGGAAAATAACCTAAATATTTATATAAATATAATTAAATTTTAGATTTAACTGATTGTAAAATTATTATTATATATTCTTTAAATAAATTACAGGAAATTTATATATTAGCTAACAAAAAAAATTAATAATATTAATACAATATTTAATAATGATAACAAAATATGAATTTTAATTTTTATAATATCCTTATACAAAAAAAAAAAAAAAATAACTAAAAAAAATTAATTTATTATAAACAATTCAATTTTAAAAAATAATTTTAAAACCAAACAAAAAAGGATAATTTTTATCGACCGACATTCGTGATAACCAAAAATGCCTGTCAAATATAAAAATGATTTACTTGAATATATGAAATTTTAAATAGATATAATAATAAAACTAATTGATAAAATTTAAATTTTATTTAGCTTTTTTATTACTTAAAAATGGTTAAACCTTTAAAATATTTCCATTAGTATCTGGATTTGTTCAAACTTTAGTAAAGTGTCGATCTTTATGTAATTATTAAAATAATTTTAAAACTTTTTTTGTGAATTGGAAATCACTTAAATGAAAACTCTATGTAAATGCTTTTTAGAGACTTGCCAGAAAATCAGTAATTACAGATTGATTCTAATTAGAGTTTATTGCTTAAAACTCGCAATCGTTTCTAATTATTATTATGGTTTTTTTTTTTTATATTATTTTTATATAATATAAATCATTTTTGATTTTATGGATCCTCTTTTTAATAATGTAATTGAATACACAAGAAAATTGTTAGTGATTTAGAATTCCAAAAGGAAAACAATTTATTTTCTGATTGTAAAGGTGGAAAAGTGTAAATATGTAACATGTCAGACCAGTGTTTACAGCGGGAAATTGAACCCACATCCTCTGTGTTGGTAGAACAGTACATGTTACTCTGAGCTACCGAGGACCACAATTAGTGTTTTATTATTTGCAATATAATTTTTCTTAAAAATATATTCTCTGTTTTTCTAAGTTGCTTACATTCATTTAGAACTACTAGGAAACGCTCTTTTTTAAAATGTAATTGAACATAATTATATAATGCTAACAAAAAATATTGTTAGACCCCATATTGTAAAAGAAAAAGACTATATATAGAATATAATGGTGACATCGATTTATAAAGAATTAAGTGATCGGACGACAGATGATTCTACAAATCAACAATCTATAAACTTTATTTGTGTATGTATGAAACAATTGTAAAGTAGTTCGGATTATGCTTTGTTACTTTACGACTATTTCCAATAAAATTTTTGTTTTTATATAGTGAAATTTGTTAATATTCTAGCTAAAGGAAATCTTTTCTTTCACTACTTTTATTTGATTTTCTTCGTACTAAATGAAACAAAAGTTCTTCAAGGATTTATATATTTTTCATTTATATATATATATATAGGGACGAAGATAATCCACACACAATATAAAGCGTATGTTTTGGTTGGTTGGTATTAGAGAATTGAAAATCGTAAAACTGCTTAGTGATTATCTTTTTGTCTAGTTGTAAAAAGTTTAAGATTTTCGATTTCGACTTAAAATACTTAAATAGTATATAAGATGACAAAAAAAATTGAAAAGAAAAAAATTGCAAAAGCAGGAAAAACTTTATTTTTAAAACTTTTAAAGTTTTCATAGATTTACGGCGAAAAGATTTTGTTTTTCTTTTGGAATTCTAAATCAGTAACAACTTTCTTGTGTATTCAATTTCACTTAAAGTAGTCAAAAAGAAAGTTTAATAACATATTTACAACACTTATATATTTTTTTATAATTTTATATTTCTAAAAGTGTTAAAAAAAATATATTTAGTTTACAATTTATTACTTCAGTATTCTATAAAGTTACAAGTAACTATAGTTACAAATTAAAACTGCTGATTCGCAAATATGAAAATAAATCCTTTTAAATTTTAGCTGGATAGATTGAACTTTTATGAAATCATAAAAATGTTATATTATTTTTCATCTACAAATATTATATATTTATTATCAAAGTTATTTGTACCATCTATCTGAAAAATTATTCAGTGTATATAGAATAATACTATCCACTACGGTTGACTTCACACGGTAGACTTTTCTATAGGATTTGTATTTTATTAATGCAAAAATAATATTCGTAAATTTGTTTTTGCTAAAGGAAATTTATTTAAAATATTGTAAAATTATGGAGTCAAAATTAAATTTTTCATTAAAATATTATTTTGGAATTTAAATTCAGAAATATATTAGCCAAATACCTTACGAGAATATTTGAATATTACAATATCCTGTCATATACGAATTATTTACCCAGATAGATATTTATTTCCATTATTTTTATAGAAATTGTCATGGAATCTGGAAGCAGTTTGATCTCCCAGTTATTAAATTTTTGATATATATTTCTGAACACAAGAAATATGTTTTGCTTATAACAATCAGAATCATCTAGTGTTGGTAAAACGAATAATTTTCGGTAACATTATTCATTTTGTTACAGGTGTTAAATTAATTTCGTTACAGTTTCGGGTACTCGTTATATTTTTTTATCGTTACAGTAAGCCGTTACTTAAGAGTACACTACAAATTTAAAAAAAAAAATTTTTGACTGAGGCCATTTTCGCATATTTAAATTATAAATTCACCAAAACAGAATTATGTTTTTATGATTTATATGGAATGCTAGGAAAACATAATCTCGGTCGGTGACTTTACACTTTGTATAATCTTTAAAAAATGTTCTACTAGTCTAGAACGTTCTATAAAATATTGCATTTGATAACAAACTGTAACCGAAAATACCAGAATACTGAAAATTACATTATTGAAATATTTTTAATAAGATTATGGGTACAAGTAACGTTACGACAAAATAATGTTATATTTTGATTATTTCGTTACGTCACAGTAACGTTTCCTAATACTGAATCATAACAATTCTTTATCACAGAATTCTTAATATATTTTATTCATATTTCTTTGTAACTGCAAAATTGATTTCTGAACCCAAACCTTAAATGGTTTATGATTGATTACCAGTTCATTCTAAAATATAAGAATTTGCAGAAACACGCGCTGGTTTATAAATATGGCCTTATTTATAATTGAAGTGTAATAAAATAAAAATTATTTGAAATGGTGATGCTAAAAATGTAATTTGACGGAGGTGTACTAACAAAAAAACTACAAATCTACAAATTGATTGGCTACAGTTCTACTCTAACCTAAATTAACCTTATATATATCCAGTAAAAATTGATCTCTTACAATGGGATTATATTGCAAATTATGTGTCAAAAGAATGAAAATATTATTTTTATATATATCTACAGTTCTAACATATAATAAACTCGTATTTTTCTTCTCCATTATCCTTTTGATAGCTCAAATATAAAGCGTACTCGTCGTACATATAAGAATATACATAAAAAAAACAACAATCTAAATTAAATTAAAGAATTGATTTTCCTTTTTTTCTTTTTTTTTTTTGATATTCAAAGTTTAATTTCATTTTCCTATAAATATATACACCGTCAATGTTACATGAAAAGTGTTAAAAAACACTTTTTCCCTAAAATATTTTCAAACAAAGAAAAGATATTATGTTTGTACATAAATATAAAAGAAAAATCTGTTTGTAATATTGTTGATATGTTGAATAGCATATAAATGCGGAACCTTTGTATTTATGTTGATTTTATTACATAATTGAAAAGGTGCAAAAAGCTTATGTTTACATATTAGAGATTTAGTTTTATTCATTCTTTTTTTTTTTTTTCAGATATATGGTAACGCAATAATCACGTGTTTTATTTTCCACTCAAAGAGAAAAACCATCATCAGAATATGTCCTTAAAAACATTTTTTTTTTTTTCATTTAAAATAAAAAACAACGAAAAGGAACAACATACACAAAAAAAAAAAAAAAAAAAGAAAATATTATAATATAGTATGATAACGAGACTAAAATGACAAAAATATTCATATATGGTGATAAAATGACTCAAGAAAAAAAAAAAAAAAAAAAAAAAAAAAGAGAAGAAAATTTTCTAAGTAATAATATAGCATAAAACGTGTCATCCAGCAACTCAAAGACAGATTTCATTTTATGATTTCTACATGACACGATATTATCTATATATATGTAATATGAACAATATTATTCCCTGATTTTATTTTATTTTGACTTTATGTCACGTGCTTTTTGATGTTTCATTTTAATATTATATATATGTATATGGAATTATATTATCCTTGATTTTTACTTTCCGAATTCCGAAGAAATAAAATTTGGACCTATACCCACACTATTTCAACTGTTATTAACATCTGTCTCGATGGAATTGTGTTCATTTTTTAAAATCCATTAAACTGACGGATGTCTGTGAAGATGATACCATCTAAAGAAAGCAACGAAATCATTCCAAACATTGAATTTATGATCTCGATAAATGGTTATATTGAAAATGAATTAAATAGCTGATTTACTTGGAACATAATTATGGTATTATTCAAAACAAGCTTTGAAAATCGACATAACTAAAAATTGTTACTGCATAATTTTCGAATTACAAAATTCATTTAAAGTACATTTTTTTATTTAATTTAATTTAATTCTGGGTGCACTTTTCGGATTCGGAAAGTTTGGTATTTTGGCCAACAACGGATTTTTTTGTTTGTTGTTGCTGTCTTTTATGTTCATTTTTTTATGTTTTTTTTTTTTTTAGTTTTCTGTTTATGAAAATGAAGTATGTGTTTATTACTTATATTTATATTATATAATAAAACAACATCATTATGATTAAAATAATGATCTTTATATATATAAATATGCTTTATGTACTTATTGAAATATCTTTTTAAATTTCTTATAAACATGAAAATATCTTTATTTTTATTATATAAATATGAGAACATAATTTTATAACACCTTTTTTAATAAGACATTTAAATTACAAACAAAATTAATAATAATAAAAAAGTATTATTGAAATTCTTGTTAAAAATCATAAAAAAAAAAGAAAATATCCTGAAATAAAATACTACAAATTCTAAATTCTAATTAAAAAAAAAATATTGTTTAATTAAAAGATTAAGTTACTCTCTCAATCTAATTAATTTTGAAATAATAATTCAATTTAAAAATTTTGTATTCTTGTTGTGAAATCAATTGTCATTTAATAATGAACAATTTACACCAAAACAGGAAGGATAAGCAAAACCCAAAATTCTTAAAAAACTTGATATGAAAATCATTTGTATCCTGTCAGCATATTTTATATATATATATTTCATCGGGATATCACATTTACAAAAAAAAAATTATAACAGATAAACTTTATCGAAACAATTAATCTTTGTAGTAGTAGGTAATTATATGATTTAGGTATATGATTACATTTTATTTTCTCCTCTATTTTGTTCAAGTATACACAATCAAATGAATTATTAAAGAAACTTAATCAGGATGATTTATCAATATAAACATGTCAGTCTATATATAAAATTATAAGTAATTTATATTTAAGTTCAAATAAAATATGTGAATTTTATTCAATTTATATGATATTAGAAATTCTATAAATTATATAAATATTCTTACTATTATATGAGATTTATAAAATATCAAATTCATTATACAAATTCATTATAAAAAATATAACTTTTGATATTTAAGATTTGTCTTGTTAAACTATTTTAAGAATTTATTTGTTGAGAATGATGTTTGATACCATATTATAATAGTAATTATATTAAATTCAGTTGTTTTTATTTTAATTATTCAAAATTTATGGGCTATATATCAAAGAGAAATGTAAACGCAAATATGCAGTTTTTGTAAAATATTCAAAACTAAAATATTTTGTAAAATATTCAACTGTCTGAAGCTACAAATTAGGTAATATTGATTTGGGTAAAATTTTCAAATTTCTGGAAGCAAACTTTAACATATATTTTAAGTATTTTATGTGATTAAAAGAGATGATAATATTGTGAATTTGTAAATTATATTGAAAATTATATATAGTAATTAACTAAGATTTTTTAAATATAATAAACTCTGGGCCGAATTTTCAAATCAACAAAAACAAAATAAAATATGAGTAAAATAGTGCGAATTATTTACAAATTTCTAAACAAAACTTAAATTTTTGCAATAATTTTTATCAATCGCGATCCTTTAATATCACTATGAGTAGAAAGTGGTTATCGATTTAATGTCTACTTCCTCGTCACTATACTGAAAAGTAGTGTTCAGGCGTAATTGAGATTCGTTTCGCTAGAGTTCTTCTAGTTGTACAGAATCCGAAGAATGTCTTAAAAGATTTTAAAGTTGTGTAGTTTCTTGAGCTGAAGTTACAGTTTATTTTAACGTGTTACCAGAAATAATAATATTTATATAAGCAATTAACAGAATAACAAATACAAGACATTTTAAATTGTAATATTTTTGGCCATTATATTCAATACTATTTCAATCAATCAATTAATCCTAAGTAGTACCTAATACTTTTTTATTAAAATAGATTGGTAATGCAATTATTTCGGCCATTTTTGTTATGTAAGGTTATGTTTATATAAAATTAACATACCCTCACAAAATGTACAAAATCGTAAGTGTATACTATTGAATATACTTAAATATTACTTACAGAATCTCTTTATAAATATGAAATCTATTTACATTTACGAGCGACTAAATTTAAGTTAGCTTTATAAATTCGGCACTCAACTTTTCCAGATGATATGTAACAAATTACAAACATTATAATATTTTATGAAATAAATTTATTTTAAAAATAATTCCTCTATAATATAAATTGCACTCGAAAATTATTAATAAGTAAATCATAAATAAATTTTATAAAAGGTAAAGTGAATAACAAATTACTTGTAAATAAGTTTTTATAAAGGAAAATGATGAATAAATTACTAAAAGAAATATGTTTTATAACACAAAATTACTACTAATTTAATATGCTTCTCGATGTAGTACCAAAAAAAAAAAAAGATACATATCAATAAAATTTTACAGAAGACAAGATTATTTTTATTTATTTAATTTTTTGTTGATTCTTGAAATTCGATATAATATAAATTATTAAGGACAACATTTTTTTTTATATTTTAAATTACTGGAAATACATATAAAAATTTTGTCCTCTCACAAAATTTAATAATCGTAATAAACTTCACAGAAATGGTTTTACAATCAAATTTTTTAACCATAAATTTTTTATTTATATACATATGTACGTATAATAATCTACCCATTTTTATATTTTCCCAATTTTTATAACCATTTTCCGTTAATATTTTGTTTGTTTTTCTTATTTCCATTTTCATAATTTAAATAATAATATTCACCATGTTTTATTACTCATATGTGTTTGAATTATCAAAGGAAGAACGTCACAAAGTCGGAAATGGAAGTGGTATAAAAGTTAGAAATAAAAAACGTATATAATAATAAATACATATATGTGTTTATGTGTATATATATATATTATACCATATAAAACCATTTGACAATTTCTTTGTTATCTAAATACACTTCGTTATCCTTTTTTTCTGCAAAGTATACTACTCTAGGTCTCTGGTAAATATCAATATAAAAAAAATGTATAATATATGAAGATTGTTTACTGAATCTCATCTCTTTGATAACAAACAGTATTTTTATAATAATAACTTTCATATAATATAATTTTTTTTCCCTTCAAAAAAAAAAAAAAAAAAGAAATAAAATAAAAAATGATCAGAATGAAAAGGATAAGCAACAAAAAAAAATTAAATAAAAAAAAAAATTAAAAGGAAACAGTTTAGAATGACGTTTTTGAAATAACCTTAGGTCATCATTGTATGAGTTAAGTTGGTGTTCATTAACAGAGAATTTCTGTGTGCTAAAAGTGGGAAAACATGCCAAACAATCATATTCGTCAAACAAAATTACACTTATATTTATATATCAGTCTGTCTGTCTGTCCGTGGTAAATTTTATAAAATCGTTATTTAGAAGATATTAAATATTAAACCTTAAATACTCGTAGGTTTGTATAGGTATCGATCGCTGTTGAAATATTGCATTTAATTTGGAATTTTGTCATTAAATTTGGTTTAGCAGGATTTCCTATTGTAAGTATGTATTAAAAAATCCTGTTAATATAAAACTACTGCACAGTTATCCAAGTATGCGCAGCCTTTTTATGATAACTTTTCTATGTTGAATCTAGAGGGAAGTATATAAATAAATATAGTTCGCGATGAAAATAATATTTTCAACATATGGTCTGACTGTAACTGGAGTTTATAATATAGTTTTTATTTCAAGGATTCATAGAAAGGACTCATTTGTTAATATCAGTGTAGCTATATGGTTATTTTTGTTATTATAAAATAGTTTTATTCTTATATAAATATTGTATAGTAAACCATAACAATAAATTTGATAAATTGAATATGTACAATGTTTAAGAATATGATAACCGCGCACATAAACTTTCATTAATGTACATAACGAAATGTACATATATATAATGTACATAACGCAAATCTCTATTAGTAAATCAAAATTTTTCTTTACTGCACTCTAGTGTACAGAATTTAATTTTTATAAAATCATTATTTATATCTTTTATAACATATTATAATACTAGTATAACAGTTATCGTAACTTTTTTTCAAGTATAACATTTACAGAGGCTGTTATACTGAAACTTTTATGCTAGTAATTGCTATACTAATATTACCGGAGTTTTACTTTTATTTTCTTTACCAGTATCAGCAGGAAGCAGGAGTTATCACTATTTTATTAACTATGACCGAATATTACATACTTAATATCACAGTTATTGATTATGCAGTTAGCAAGAGGAAAATTAACATATTTTATATAATTTTGATTTTTAGGTAATCGAGAGCTTATACTAGATTAGATTAGATTCGATTTTAAAGGGAGAACTAATACTAGCCTCAATCACGGCTACCCGGACCCGGACCCGTACTATTAAACAGTACAGCTGCTTACAGCTGCCATGGATTACGATTCAGAGGGTGTAATTATATAACTACCGAAGTATTGCGTTCATACGCTAGTTCCTCGCCATCACACAATATATGTTCTACCTTCTCTTCCTCTTCAAAATTTGCACAGTCGGTCTTCAGATAGTCCAAATCTGTGTAGATGTTTTTTGACTTTCCAGTATCCTGACTTTCTTCCTATTCATTCCAAGCATTTTCGTTGGTCGTTTTTTGGATAGGCCAGGTATCAGAATTTTTGAATGTGTCATATCTACTCGACTTCGCCTATTCCAATAGGTTTGTTTATACATAAGTATAACATTTACGGTATAACACTTACAGAAACTAAAATACTTTTTTAAGTTTTTGAAAAATTATATAAATTTAACATAACATTAAGCTACAATTATGTATAATTCATAATGTAGATAATTCGTAATGTTTTACTTGAATTCATTAATTGTTGCCGGAGGTTTCTTTCTAACTTTTAAAGTAACATAAGTTATTACCAATAAACATAATTATTAAAATAATTGGAGATTCAACAAGGTTTATTAACTCTATAGCTCAGTTAATTCAGATTTAATTAAGAGGCTTAATTATCGTTAATAAGCAATATAAGAATTTGTAAAACTAACACGGTTCTATTTAATAGACCAAAAATCAATTTAATAGACCAAATGTAATTGTCAGAAAAGATACCAATTGATTACAATTTTTGTGTTAAAAGCGTTGATGACATCGACATGTATAAGTTTTTCTTTAACCATAAATAATATCAAAATTGTTGATTATGTTAAAAAATCCGTGTACTATGTTATATATACTTATGTTGAATAAATGAATTTATAATATTGGATAAGCTAGAGAAAATGTAGATGTTACTTTACAATTTGATATATACATATTTAAATAAATTAATTTCTATAGAACAATATTATTACATCAACCACCGACCCACCCGGTCATATAAAAATAGAGATTCTTGACATAGTTTTGTAAAATATAAACTCCAGAGAAAATAAATAAATAATATAATTTAAAACTACACTTTACCATAAGTTAAGCAGAAAATTAAATAAAGTTGCCATTGGGACAATTCCATTTTTTAATCATATTAAGTGATGTTAAGTAACTTTTAATTATGTTGTAAAACTTTAAGATAAATACTTTAAATCTCTGCGTCCAAAAAAATTAAATTTATATATAAATTTGTATATAATTCAATTTTTAGTATTCAGGAGGGAAGGTATTTTTATTTATTAAATAATTCAAAGGATTTTATATACAAAACTTAAACTTGGATTTTTGTAGTTACATACAAAGAGAATTCTAAAATCCTTTCCCTAATTATATGATAAAATAAATTTTTTATATAATTCTTAAATACTTTATCTATAAAATTATTTACTTGTGTATCTTTTGTGCTAATATTTTCATGATGAATATTATTATTTCCTAATAAGTGGTTATAAATTTAGTTCCGCGGGAAACTCCTGGGACCATTTTAACAGCACTGTTTTAAGATATCAATTTAGTTCACATATCTTGATAATATGAATTATCGCAATTAGTCTAATTTGTGTTATGTTAGTAGTGCAACGTTTGAATTTGTGCGAAACCGACTATATAAGTATTAATATTAACAACAAAAGTATACACAATCATTTCTTTTAAATTGGTGCCTCTTCAAATAAATAGGCCATTAGAATTTAGTCCAGCTACATCATATATTATATGCCACATAATTATATTTCTTATAGTCGATTATATATATTAAATTAATACTTTTATTTATGATTTTATCGAATATATTTGACAGTCTTCTTAGGCAGTTGTTAGGTAACCTGGACCTAAATAAATTATCTGGGATGCAGTCATTTCTGTCAGGATTATAAGGTGTTGTACATGAATTATGTTTTATATTGTATTATAATTATATTCTTCAGCTAATAACAAACCCTAATTAACATATTTATACACTTTTTAATATAAAATTATTTCACCTAAAATTTTTTACCTAAAATAAAATTTCTAATTATAACTAAATAACATAAATAAATCTTAAAATATTTCTTTTTGTTGGAATTTATGTAAATATAATAATATCTAATTATAGACTAATAATATGTACATTAAAAATCTTTGACACATAATTACATTTTAATCATATAAATAATATTTAATAGTATGTATATATAAGATTATTTAACAGAATAAACATAAAAAAAAAATGTCTAATATAATTAAATATTCATTGAATAATTACATATAAAAATTGAGTGCGTCACCTGTGCGGTAAAATATGTTACCCATATATACATAACTGGTATCCTTTATGTTGTAATTAAATTGACAAATTGAATTAATTAGATGAAAATTACAGTGTGAAATTTAACATGTGAATTATTTTCACAAATTTATCAAGTTTATATAAAAAAAAAATTATAAGAAAACTTCGTTTTCATCATTAATGTTCAACATACAGGAAAAAAAAATTAATTTTATTTAGTATTTTTTAAGCGTAACCTTTCTAGCTCAATTATGTCTGAACAAATAAAATACTTATCATTTGAAAGTGAAAGTAGATTATATAACAAAATTATTTAATTTAAATTTAATTACGACTAAAATAATTTAATTATGTATTTTCAAGAAAAACTAAATTTTAAAGATGATTTTGTGCTCTGTTTCGTAACTATAATTTTGTCATATATTTAATTATCAATATACAAAAATGTAAAAAAAAATGATAAATAGTTAGGACTATTAAGAGTTAGTCCCAACGTAAGTTACATATATGCAATAATTAGAACGTTAACACGGTAGAAGGCAATCTCCAAGTTTCAATACTGCGTTTGACATTTATATTAGATTTATTGTATAATATTTGGTTTTCTTTCGGCATTTCATTTAATTTTTCTTCAAACGAAGACATAATTAGTTTTATAAAAATATATTATCCAATTTCTGCCAAGTGTTGTGATTGTTCGAGTTGAATTTAACTGCTCACATGTATTTTATATTAGTTGAATTTTTACATAAGTTGCGCCTGCGTAACTTACGTTCAGACTAACTGGGCTATTAGTCTTTCGAATAAAACCTTTTGAAGTCGGTCAAAAATAATAATTGATGTAACACTGATAAAGTTAGTAAATAGAGAAAAAATAACAAACATTTTCTGGTAAATATTAAAAATATATTCTTAATTATAAATACGATTATAAACAGTGGAATTATTTCGTATAGGTTTTAGTGCGGAAATCTTATAATTATAATAGTTATTAAAGTGGTTATAAAATTTGTAATTTCATTTTTATATGTTAACTAGAAAAAAATCTTAAATAAATTTATTTCTGAAATAATTAAAATTAACAAAGCTTTTATTTAAATTAGCTATTTATAATTATATACTACTTTGCCGATTAAAAATCTTACTTGAAATATTATGTACGGAATGGAAATAAGAAATATATGAATGAGATCAAACGTAATTTACATCATTCCTCTAAACATTATTTCTGCTTAGTTAAGCAAATTCCATATTAGAATTACTAAATACTCAACTATTACAATTTATTATCTTTTAATGGTAATCTTAATATAATTGAAGCTATTTAGTAATTTACAATTCAATCTCTTCTCATTATTTTCAGAATTCTGTTACAAGTTTTAGTGTAATTGAAAATTTTCTATTACGTTACATTAAAATTACATAATATTTTAATTGTATTTGCGATAAATTGTCATTACAAATTTGATTGGTGTTTTCTTATTTTGTACTAAATTGAGATGATAAATAAAAATAAAGTCCCTGATATATGAATAAATGATTGAAACTTGTGGTGATGATGTGGTATTTGTTGGTGTTATATGTATTTAAATGATGCATTCATTAGCTCATGAATTGATTTAGTTTTAAATGAGAACAAGCAATAAAATAAACTAAATGTAATTATTGACATATCAAGATTCAGAATTTATATAAAAATAGAATATCCAATTTGTCAGGAGGCCTAGGTACACTATAGTAAAAGTGCTTGTTAAAATAAAAAAAATACTCCAAGCCGAAGGAAGATATGATTAATTGTTATTGATATATTTTCAATAATATTTTCTAGTTTTACTTCTGAAATTGAAAATTTAAAAACTTTTCGCAATAATAACTTATCAATTTTTTTTTTTTATTGAAAATTGAAATTGAATTATTTCGCGAAAAGAAAATAAATTGATTTTAATAAAATTTTCATTTCTCTCTATATTATTGATATCGAACCAAAAAAAAAAAATGTTAAATTGGATTGTAAAAAAACATTGGCTATAGCTAAAAAAATAAATAAAAGAAACATTTCCACATAAAAAATAATATACATGCAAATACAATATCATTCATTCAGTTCTGACATTTACTTCGGTTTCGTTTTTCCATTTAATATTAATATATCATCTTCAATTTTCCAAAAAGGATATTAATCATAATTTTTTTTTGTTTTTTTTTTATTATTAAAAATAAATTTATACAAAAATATGATGAAAATTTTATTTAACGAAAATTTTTAATTCATAAGTTGTTTGACAAATATTGTGTCTATAATGATATATTTGTATTTCCTAAGAAAATGCTAGAATTTATATAATTTTTAAATTTTTATAAATAATTAAAAACAAAAATTATTGAAATAACTTGTTTATTAATAAATAATATACAAAAAGCTTTTGTATAACCTCAACACCAGAAATAAAACTTTAATTACTGAGTTAGGCATTAACAAAAAATAAATAAATAAAGTTTGCTAGTTTAGGGGTAGTTTAAAATTCGGCTTAATGTTAAAATTTCAATTTCAGAGTTCTAGAACATAAAAAAAAAATCAAATTTCAATTGAATATAATCAGTTCATAAATGTATTTTTTTATAATTTTCGAATCTTTCAGATGAACACAGTAAACTTATCCAAATTTCAACTTAAACAAATTTCATCTGTCAAATTTCAATTAAATCTAATAATATAATAATTACTATAAATATTACCATGCATCAGGAACCATTTATTTTAGATAATTATTTTAATCTTTCATTCTATCACAACAAACATTTTGTATAGATATTCTATATAACTCCTCGTAAAATGCTATAAAATAATATGTATATAATGCTCTTGGAATTAGTTTTCCTTTACCATATATATACAATAATAATTTTGTATACTTTGCTGTTATATTATTATTATTATTTTTGTAGAGCATTTGAACTTTATCAAAGCTATTTTCCAGAATTATATTTTCTTTTGGAATTTTCTGTTCTTAACCCACAAAACAATATTCATTATTGTTACAAATTACTCCTTTGCTTTTATACTGACTGGTACTGGTATATATACATTTATAATGTTAAGAATCACTATATTACGCTCAATATTATATAGAGCAAGTAGTGCTTATATGTTCTATATATAGGAAAAATACTTTTGGTATGTTGGACAATTTTTAGTTTACTTTAAAATTATGCTAACATTAATTTTATAGTTTACATTATATATAGAGAGAAATTAAAAAAAAACAATGTATAAAAATATTAAATATTATGGTAACTATAGCACAGTAATTAGCCACAGAATTCTCATTTTTTAAAACTTTGGTATAAAATTTATTTGAAAAATTATCTTTTGTGAACAGTTTTTTTTTTTTGACAAATAAAGATTTCATTATTATTTAATGCTTCATTGTAATAATTTACTAAAAATTACTACAACATAATATTGACATTGGAATGTTTGAAGGTTTTAGAGAAAGAATATAAATTCAATTATTGCTACAACGTCATGCAAATCCACGATTTTCAAATTCGTAATTTGAAAATCATTAATAAATTGTTACAAAAATTGAGAATCCTCTATGGTAGAAGAAGCTTTTGAATTTGAATTGAATTTGGAAATAGTGGAAACATTTCAATGTATCTAACAGGAAAATACTCCGAAATGCCTTAAGTATATTCCATGTTTGCAGTATTTTATGTAACAGAGTTATTCAGATCCATAGTTAATCACTTTTAATAAAGACCCTAAGTAATTGAAAATACAGATTAAAATTACAATACAAGATTTATTATATATTTATTTTAAATTTGTAGTTTGCGCAATATTTAACTTCAGAGTAGTTCAAAGCTTGGTTCTTTGACAGTTTTCATTAATTTGACAGCTTTCATTCATTAAACTAAAATAGCATACTAGTTTATCTAACCAATAAATATCCAATAAAATAGAGAAAAATAAATCGAATGGTTCAATACAAAAATAAAAAACAATTTTTGTGAGTTTGGAATTATAGGTTTTAAAGTACTTGGCATATATACCTTCCGAATGACGTTACTTTGAAATTTATAACCCTCCTAGATCCGGAGAATAAGTAGTAATAAGAGACGGACAGACGGAAGTGACACCTTATATATTAAATCATTTTCTACTGATACAAAATAATATAATGAAAATTATAATTACTCGTAAATTATGAATAAAAAATATTTTTTGAAAATTTTATTGTATTTTTTGCTTTTGAAAAGTATACTTTTAAACTGAAATTGTATTGGTACTAGAAAAATTCCTTGCTTTATTAATTAACAATTCCTTCACCGTTGGCTTTCGCATTCTGATTACAGTGAAAAATTTCTTTTTTTTTGCTTTGGGAAAATATAAATTTTATTTTATACTTCAATTTTTCATTTTCGAAGTTATTAATTAAAATATTTTACAAATTGTAAATGATAATTTTTTGTTTGTTTATTTCCTAGTATTTGAAATACCACAAACAGTATTTTATAATTATTATTCATAATTTATATTTTAATTTGATTTTAAATATTTTTTCGTTTTCATAAATAATAATTGGTTAAAAATGCATAATAATTAAAATTGTATTATTAACTTTATAAAATCCTTGTTATCAATAGTAAACCATACCGTAAATTGTAGAGTAACTATGCGTTGAACTGAGTTCAGCTGTTGGTTTCTAAGAATGGTTTCGAAATGCTTACCAAAAATTAAAAAAAAAGGAAATGATAAAAGATGACTAAATCTAGAAAATCTAAAATATAATTATAAATAATTTGGACATAACATACTGAACTAAACAAAAGCTGTTTTGTCAAATTACTGTTAACAAAATTTAAATTGGAAAGACTGTACTTAATGCCACTGACATTCTGATTTGAATATTTGCTGTCATCATCAAATATTCTTCAATAATTAATATATGTATATAGAAGCATGAACATTGACGAACTAATATTTTAATGAGTTTCTTTTAGGTTCATATTTTAAGTTCTTTTTATTTAAAAGACAACATGAGGCGGTATCCTTATGGCCGATTCCACAATGATAACTAAAGCTCAAGCTTAACTAAACCGATTGTGTAAACTTAAACTTACTTGGTTTCTAAATCAAAATGAACTCAATGGTTAGTTAAACCAAAAAATGTGAATTATTGTGAATGTTAATTGAAAAGAATAGTATATTGTTAATGAAAATGAACCATAAAATATTAATGGAATATTGGAATTTGTGAGTTAGTGTATGTGTATATTTTATTTAAATTATAACAATATAAATTTATAATATGAGGGAATTGAAGAGTAACATTAAAATTTTTTTTCTAGTAACTTTTATAATGTATATATGATTTTATTTCCTATGAAATTATGTTATATAAACTTATAGCTCTACACATCTGCGGCTTACTTAAAACCTCATTCAACGTAAGGCTAATTAATTAGCTTGTACTGAGAAACTAGAATATTTAAGCTTTTCCAAAGGCTTCGGCTCTTTCTGTGAAATCGACCATTAATTTCAATACGAGATATAAGCAATATTATACACTGCAATAGTATAGAATGAATTTCTTAAATTATGCATTTCAGTTCAACTAATCTATAAAATATTTATTGCAGATTGTACATATAATTTTAAAATTATTAATATTTATTTCTCCGACAACTAATAATTTAACTAAATATATTCATAATTTGTAAAATATATTTCTTAGCTATATACATATATTTTTATAAATAATTTTTTGGAAAAACATAAAAATTATGTAAAAATTATAAAGGAATAAAAAAAAATGTCTCCACATTCATTGAAAATAATAATTTTAATAAAATGAACAAAAGTATTTTTTTTTTCTATAACTACTAAGTTATCCTAACATCGAATATGCCGAATAAGCTTTATATATTATGCTGTCTTTTGCATATAGAGAGCTAAACTATTATATACTACTATAATAATAATAGCACCCAGGTACTTTATATTTCTTGTTTTATTGATGAATGTGCAATAAAATGGATTGAAACGAGAAACTTTTATCCTTTTCTTTTTACAGAGCATGTATATGAACATAATAAATGATTATTGTTATGGTATATGTGAATTATGCAAAGCTGCTAATAAAAATCATGTCTGCAGCTTAAGGTTTTTGTATGTTTTATAGTTTATTGTGTGTGGTGCATAAATAATTTGTGCGATTTCAATGTTTCATGTACATATATATATATAAATATAATATGTATATATGTAATAAATATTTTCCAATATTCCAATATTTTTAGTACACCCCGTGAGGCTTACAGAGAGCCCTCAACTACTATAAATAAATATATATATACTTGTATATATATATAATTCATGAAAAACACATATTTTTACTTAATGCCACTGACATTCTGATTTGAATATTTGCTGTCATCATCAAATATTCTTCAATAATTTATTTCAATATTATTCCTAGAATATTATCCATACTTATATATATCATATATATTTTGTGGTATGGCGAATTTTTTTATATTTATGTATAGATAATATGAATCGTATTATGCAATAAGAATTAATTTTAAATATGATACAAAAAAATATAAAATAAATTTATCATTAATTATAATTACATTTTATATCATCATTATTTCAACTATTTTGAATTATCCTTTTTAAATATGATTTTTTTTTTTGATTTTCTTTAATAATATATCACTAATGCATTCATAACAAGGTCCATTTATATAAAAGTTATCAAAAATATAAAAAAAAAATATTGAAATGAGAATTCAAATAATACGAATATTATATTATAGCTAAATTCTAATATTTATCTTTATAATCCTTCGTATATAGTATTCATCATTAACCTGAAACTATATAGTATATAGTTATATATACCACAAATCCATACCATATACAAAATTATCTCTTCTCAATGAGAATTTATAATATTAGCAATAAAATGGTGGAGCTGATGTTGAGGTTATGTAGGAGTTATTTATTTATATATTTAACAACACAAAATTGAAATTTATATAATTTTACGAAGCTTTTATTTCATACATATTTGCATAACTATTTAGAAATGAATTGATTTTGGATGATCGTTATATATATTTTATATATAAACAAGAATAAATTAAAATAAAAAGCACATAAATTGCATTTTTTTTTTTATGAATATTAAATCAAAAATTTAATGGACAGTATAATTATTCGTATATAGTAGTCGAATCATATTTAATTGAAGAAATTATAATAATAATATCCATTTATTTTTTAAGGTTAGGTTTTGTTAAACATCTCAAGGTGAAGAAGTCTTTTATGTTCAGATAAAAGTAAAAATATAACAAAAACAGTATAACAGTTATACTGTATAAAAGTTATACTGCAACTTATATGATATTTCTGTTACCATTACTGTTATACTATTTCTTTTCTGCTGCTATTGTTATACCGGTACTGTCACTGTTATAATATAATTGTCATACTGTTACTGATATACTGTAACTGTTAGACTCTCAGCTATAAAATATTGTGGAACGTCAAAAAACTATGAAATTGAGTCGAAAGCAAATGATTAGAGAAGAAATTAAAATCTCGACAATGGGTAACTTTCCAGGTATTTGTCATATGAAACAGTTTAAAGACTTTTCAGAAAAAAAAGTCAAACAGGTATCCGTGCTGTGCAAAACGAGTCACATCTGTTTTCACAATTGTTGTTTTCACAAGCCACTATCTCTGAAACCGTGGAGCATATCTTTTGTAAATTTAAGAGATTAAATATACTTATGTAATGGTTTTCTAACTCCATCAACAGGTATAAAGTTATAAGGAAGTATATTTAATCAGAAGCTAATATAAGATATCGACCGACACTCAACTAACAGGTCATATACAAAATACATAATTCAGACGTCCGACATATTAAAACAATGCTTATACTATCATATAATCAAATGTTCTCAATTGTTCATTAATAAAATCCGAAAGTATCCAAACCTCAAATCCTAAATTCCGAATTTTACATTCCAGAGAACTTTTTTAAAACAAAATTTAATTCTATTGAAAAATAAAATTATAATAACAACACGGTTTTATCTTAAAGTATATCCATTTGTGTGATAAACCATTAAATATCTTTTGAATATTTAATTTCTATTTTTAGTACATTATATAGTTATCGTTAAAAATGAATCTGAAATCTGACTTCTTTTTTCTTTTATATCCTTATTCATATATATCTAAAATTAGAATAAAATTTGTCAGAATCTTTAATACCCACCATAATATCCATTCTCCGGTCTAATTCTAGCGATTTCTATATAATAGTATTGAAAGCAATTTTCAATTATTTTCACTTTAAAAAGTTATAAATCATTTATGATTCTTTCTTTTTTTTTTTTACTCTGCATTTGGAAGACACAAAGTTATAAAATTCAATATTTATTTTCATATTGTAAACGGGAAGCATCCTACCTTCTCCTTCCCCGTTTCTAATATAATGATTTTGCCAAATTCGAATTCACAATTTCTATATATAGGTATATGTATAAAAAAAGTCAAAAGGTAACGTTTCCCTATAGGACGACATAAGAAAAAAAAAATTATCAAATGTAAAAAAAAAAACTAGCTTTATACCAATATTATTTCACAGACCCCAAAAAAACAAAATGTTTTTTTTTTTTTTTGAAGATTGCGAACATAAAATTTTATCATAAAATTAAAATAAGGTCGAATGAACCGATGATATAAATGGTGAGGGCGTATCGAAATGATTTCATTCCATATACTATATAATATTATGAAAGTTAGGGTATTTCTGGCTGGTAATTGAGTAGGGAAGTTTAGTTAAATATTGGTTTGGTTTGATGGGAATGTCTACGAAAATCGGTAGAACGGTTGTGTATGTATGTATTTATAAGAACGGTAGGTGGATTTAGTATTTTTGAAATGCTGCTTATCAGAATTTCAAACGAGAAATAAATTTCGTGACCGGAAAATATTATGTTTCGTCAAATTGAAAAAGGAAAGATGATGAAAAAAAATAAAAATAATAATAATAATTGTTGTTATATATATAAACCAGTATATGACAAAATGTTGAGTAAAAATAAAAAAAAGAAGTGTACATTTTATGGTATAAAGATTTGTGATTATGCTGTTTTCGTTGTGGGAAATGTATTCAATTTAATTCAATGGTTCAGTATATTTTTCAAATCAAATTCTTGGTTACAAAATGACGATTTAGTTAACAAAAAAAAAAAAACTGAAACGAAACGACGACGACAAACAAAATAATATCGAATTATATTTTCCACACTATTGAATAATGATTTATACATTTTGAATACAAAATAATTTATGTCTTTTTATTTCGATCACAGGATAATTGTTGTTGAAATATATAAAATAAAAACCATTTTTTAGAAATTTTTTATAAAAAATTTAATCGAATCAAGAATTATTTCAAAATATACTAAATATTTTTTTTATATAAAATATTTTAAAGTTTTAAAGTTTATAAATTAAAGTTGGATTTTATTTTGATATTTAAAACTAAAAATTAAATATTCAAATGTAATCCTCACTTGTATTTAGTTGTATATAGTTAAGATTTTTTCGTGCAATGTTTAATACATTTTGTAAATTTTGTACAAAAGGACTATTGCGTACGGTTTAGTGTTTGCCATCATCAAAATGTTTAATATTTATAACATTATTATTTATATGTATATAAAAAATTATAGTAAATATTATTCTATATATGAATTTAAGTGAAAAAAAAATATTTTTTTTTTGAATATAATTTGGTTATCACTTCACGTACATTAGAACTGAACATTATTTGATTCACGGATAACAAACACAAAACTGAATCTAAACATTATAAAAATAACTAATCATTTGTAATTTGTTTCAATAATAAGTAAATATATATGAATTAAAACTATTAAAAATTAATTATATAATAAATTATTGATATAATGGCTTTTAACGTATTTGGAATTATAATTTGTATTTTATTTGTAAATATGTTAATATACAGCTCCAAATTAATACGTTTTTTATATATAAAATTTGAGATTTCTTGTCATTTCTGTAAAAGCACTTATTATAAATATAAATAATGTAAAAATTTGTACTAGTCTAGTAACAAAAAAAGAAATTATGATTAATTAAATGAACTAAAAAAAAGATTTATTTAATTATTGATTATACATTAAGAGCCAATACACTATCTGCTTTGTAAAATCAGTATTTCCGACATAGAGTGAAACACTTATTGATTCATGCACATAGTAACCAAGAACTTTACACCATCTATTTTGTATGTACATTAAGTACGCCAGCTACATATCATTATTTTCAAAACTGTTAATCCTTATTTCAGTGGTAGTGGTAGCCTGTCAATTCAAAGTTTATTGGTTGGATTTCTGAATAATTATATATTTATTTTTATTTAACTGCTTGTAATAATCACTTAGTGGCTAATCTTTTAATATTTATTTGTTTTCGTGATGGAAACATCAGAGCTTGATCCATTGCGTTTAAGGATAAAATATTTTCTTTTATGTATGTTTCCTTTAAACATAGACATACTTACAATATCTCTCATTATGCTTGTTTTCGGTGATTCAAACAAATAATCAAACCTCATTCTCAGGTCGCCATTTTAATGCTAACCCAAAAATGCAGCTTGTGTCCGAGATTGATTAGGATTTTAGATACTCGATTAAATTACTAATACAATATGCATGCTGGGGGTCAGTTTATTAAGTAATTTGTTACGTACAGTTTTAATAGATTTTAAATGGTAAAATTTATGTTCCAATTAGTGAGCTATATTTAGTATCATAAAAATGCATTAAAATTGTTTTTTATTAATCGTTATAGCAATTTTTATGTAATGTTTTAAATTTTTTATTATTCAAATCTTTGCATAATAAATGGCAACAAGTTAAATTTCATTTTCCTACAAAAAAAAAATCCCTAATTCTATTTTCTGATTCAATATTTAATATACTATTTTATTTATTTTATTTTTTATTTTTAAATAACCTTAATCTCTAACAAAATAGATTTTCCAAAGATGATATCTATTTGACCGAATCTTATTACGATTTACCTATATTATAATATTCAATTCTAAATATAAAAAAATTCCAATATTCTATATATGAGCATACATTTTATATACATATTTTTGATGTAAAAGTGTATATACGAAAACCTAAAGAGCCTATAAATTTTCGATTAACTTAAGTGAGGTGTAAAAGCTGATAAGAAGGTGGTGAATTGGTTTATATTATGATGCCCAAACATATATATATATACATATATATATATATATAATATTTTTATTTTATTAGGAATTATATTTTATTGACACCCAAGTGAATTTATAATCTTATATATATTACAAAAAATTTGTGTCTGCGAAGCAATATTTTATTTGTAGGAGAGATAATATTTGAAATTTATAATATATATACGTATAAATTTATATAGTTTTGATTAACAAAACATTAAAAATTCAATATATATACAGATTTAATTAGGCCACTATAAAAAGCTGATATATGAGATAAGACTTCTTAATCAATGAAACTCTTAACAATATATAAAAAAAACTGCTAATTTGCAGTACCTTATTGAATGCAAGTTGGAAATTTTAAGAATATGAGAAAAAATATTTAATGTAACTTACCTGATACTGATATGATTTAGAAGAACTCATTCAAAATGACTGATTATATATGCAAAAAACTGTCTTGAATTATTTTCACAGCCACACTACTAAATTCACTATTAATTTTCACTTAACTTATTTTTATTATAGTTTAATATGAAATTTGAAACAATATATTTTTTATATTTAACACTTTATTTTCATATTTTAAATAATTATTTTAAATACGTGAAAAACTCGGAAAACTGAAGATTTTTTTTATGTTCATCCATTTTGCATTTACATTGAAACAGATAAATTTTTATATTAAGTATTTTACATTTTTGATAATTTTATTATCGGTTTTCTTTGTTTTGCTAATATCTTTGCAAAAAATTTCATATTTCTTAAATTTTCTACACCTTTTTAGCTTTTACTTGGACCTTTTACTTGAAAATCATCAAAGTTTTCTGATAAGCCTTTTGCACGAAATACTGTTTCGTTATAAATAGATATTAATCCAAAGACTAAATTATCTAGAAAAAGACAAATTATTTAGATAAATTTATATCGAAAGTTTTCATAAATATTTGGAGGCTTCTGTCATTATATGATAATGCAGTTTTAGAATTTCTTTCATTTGATCTTAGAGGGAACCGTTTTCTAAAAATATATAACTTTTAATACTTATTTTTAACTTTTTTTACATCTACGGAATCCTCGACCTAGAAAACGCATAGAAATAAAATTTTTAACTAAATCTATTTTTTGACCATCAAATCCATCACCAGACTTCATAGTTATTCCCATAACTACTAGTAAAATGGTATGATTAAATCATAATATTATTTAAATATTTAAAATATTTTCAAATCTTTTATTTATCTACAAATTTGTTTTTTATTTTAAATATTAGTTCCGGTTTTAATAATAATAATAAATTATATATTTTTTTTTAGAAATATTTATTTATCAATTTCCTCTAAGGATATAAAAATTTATTTATAGTTTCCGGGCAAATATGTTTCTTAGAAATATAGGTACACTTTCTATATATTAAATAAATAAAAACTATGTATCTATATTTATATATTATATAATTCATAAAAATTTGTAAGATATAAAAAATGAAATATCATAAAAAATCTTTTCATTGAAGTAAATCGATTACTCAAAATATAAAAAATAAAAACCAAATCTTCAATTTCTTAAATCTATGACTTTGTATATATAAATATATTCGAATGTATAGACATAGCCAATCTTTTTTTCAGTACCCTATCTTTTTATACTTTATTTACCCAATCAATGTGATATTTCCACAAAATTCGATAATAAGAATATTTTACTTTCGTCTATCAATAAAATTATCTCGGTTGTTTGTCTCTTGACCTTTTTATTTCGGAAATATTTTCAAAAAAAAAAAAAAAAATTTTTTAAAAGAAATTTACACTTCCAATTTTATATATATGTAAAATTGAAAACTATCAAAACAAGGACAGAAATTGGTACGTAGACAAACTAGTGGTGACAGAGTATAGTTTCGTAGTTATGGGCTTTTTTACTATGAAAAGTATACCATATTTATATGAAAACATTATTTAAGAATATAATAAACTTCGATTTTGAGTATGTAATAGATAAAAACAGTACTGAATATAACATGCCTCTCGAAACAATTATAGAATTAAGTGCCCTATAATATATAGAACAATAATATTCTAACAAAAGTATCAATTCAAATATAATCTTAACAATTTCGAATTTGTAGCACCACATAGTGAACCAAAATTTTAAATAATTCATGCTTGTGCAAATTTATTTAACTCTTTACATATTTCTATACTGTTCCATTGCATATCTTACAATTTAATTCCGTAAATCTGCTTGAAAACATTAACGTGACAGATAGGGAATGTGTAAATGTAAGAGAGTCTACGCAGAACCATAATATTTAATCTGATACATCTCGTGACGATTGGTTAAGTGATCAATTCTGCCGACCGAATTGGTTGCCAAACAAAACCCTGACAGTAAATGGCAGTGGTATAATAAGTAAATATTTTCTTTTAAAAAATATGCTAAAAATACCAAATTGAATAATATTATATGTATTGAATACTTTAGAAGATCCAATGAATTTATTAGTTTAGCTTTTGTGTCCTTACTTTTGGCAATTGAATTTATATTTTTTTTAAACCCAACTTACAAAAAAATTGAAGTTTGTTTTTTTATTATTTTACAGATCCTTATTTTATTATTATTTCTCTATTTTTTCAAAAGAAATAAATCATTGATATATTTTGATATTTGGATGGACATTCTAAAAAATAAAAAAAAATTAAAGGTTTTTTACGAATGTTTTTTTTTCCGGACAAGCAATATTTACAGGAAATATTGTAATGTCAGAATGAAGTTTCTGTGGTTTAAATATAGCTAGAATTAAATTAAAAATATGGCTATTAAATTTACAGACAAAAACTCAAAATGATTCAACCAACTACAGCCACTATATATACTACAAAGCAGCACATAATGTAATATGGTCGCTTGTTACAGCCACTAAGCCCTTCGTCGCATACAACTTTTATCTGTAGGAGATCATTGTGCGTACCTCGGACAATGGTTTTATAATATATTTTAAAGATATTATTGGCCATTGGACTCATTACAAAAAAATATTGTACAAGAATATTATGTCTGTTGGTAACTCTAAGTACAGAATAATATGCGTTGTATTGTGAGTGAAAATCATGAAACTTTGTTGACATTTGGTCATAATTCGCTAAAGAGTCAGATTTTCCTCTATGCACAGTTTTTAAATAACTGAATTGATGATTAGCGCCAGGATTGGAACTGATTTTAATAAAACTAATAATGAAAACTTCTACAAATTTATCTAACTCTTGGGATATTCTTTATCGTAGTCACAGCCAAGTGTTGTGACTACGATAAAATCAACAGGTTACGATGGCCAGGTCACGTATCAAGAATGGAGAAATAAAATCCTACAAAACGCATTCTGGATACAAAAATATTAGGAACCAGAAGAACTGGAGGCCCGAAATTAAGATGGTCGGATGGAATGGATCAAGATGCGTCAATATTTTGACGAACATTAGACCAGAATTGAAAACAGGAAGAGGGGACGAAGACAGTGAGCCGTGGATATATGTGTGTAATAATGAAATATAATATTAATTTAATAATGTAATTAGATTAGCATAGTTAATATACAATTTAATGTAAAGAATTTAGAAATGTTTTTAAACTAGATTAGAATAAAGCCAGTCTACAAATTACAATATATTTTTAAATTTATGGAAAAAGACTTATAACGTATATTATTCACATTATCTTATTAACGAAACTTATTCAATATCAAACCAAAATAACCGAAATTATACGTAATTTAATGTTCTTGTAAATTTTGTATATATAAAATATTAAATATCTTATATTATACAATTTAAATTTTAAATAAAGTAATTTGAATTATAATGAAAAATAGGACAAAGCCGATTTACAATTAAAGTTCCTAAATACACAATCTGGCTTCGTTGTCAAATAGTAATAATTATATAGATTTTTTTCGAAAGAATATTTAATTGAAAATTTAACACAAAAGTTTGCTTTTATTCATTATTTAACTATGCTGTGATTCCTTCAAAAATTTCAACATACACCACTTTTATATCTAAATATTTGGTTAAAATATTTTAGAGAGAAAAAAGGATACGAAAAGTAATCCTTTTATTGTCGTCAGACAAACAATTTCAAGAATTTTTGAAGGCCAATTTTTAATTTCTTATATATACATACATATATATAGTAATTCGGTGAACCCTTTAATGATTTCAATACGTATATACATAAAAAAAATACAGATCAAAAGGATATATAGGCAACTAACAAAACAAGACCAAAAATCTTATTCATTTTTGATATTTCAATTCAAATATTCGAAGATTCTGAAAGAAAGAAGAATGATAAAAAAAAAATATATATGCAAATTTTTAACAATTTTTTTTTTTTTTTTTTTTTTATAAGGAAAATTTATTTTACACAATTTTCCATTGTATTTTCATGGCAGAACAATTTAATTCTAATAGACTTTCTGATTGATATAAAAACTTTTTACGAAGTTGATTTACTAATTGAAATAATATGAGTTTTAATTTTATTTTTTGATTTTAATAAATTCATAAATTTATTATTATAAGCAAAAATAGTTGAAAATTTATTTTTAATATTTAATATATATAAACTACCAAAATTAGTATATTTTTTAAATTTATTAAGAAAATTTCAGAACCGAAAATTATAATTAAATTAATTTAGCAGAGAATTTTCATGGGAAAATTACCTGTTTTAAAAGTTAAATTCAATTTCGTTTTTATTTACCTTTAATTATAAAAACTTTTAATAGTTTTGCAGGTAAAATTCAAATTTGTTGTTATAGCTTTAAAAAACGACGAAAGTAAATTTTTAATTACCACAAATTACCTTCTCTAATGCTCTTCTAAATATGGTTTCTATATCAAAATAATAATATATAACATTATTAAACTAATGCTCATGAGTACCACAAAATTGGAATTTTCATTTAATTATGCAATATTGTCATTTGTCAAAGGAGTTTAAAACCTAATTAAATTGAAAAATAAAAGTTTCATTCTTTATGTTAGAAGTTTTTTAATTAATTACAAATTAAAAACAAAAAAGCAAAAAACATAATTAAAAATAGCTTCGTGTAATATTTGATTTTAAAGATGATTACGTTTTTGTTTGATTTAATATTTTTTATGATATTTTTGTAGCTTTCATATACTTTTTCTGCCAGATACAATAATTATTACGATAAACTAAATAGCTTAGCATTTATACGTTAAAAATTGATTTTTAATTAATTTATCTTAACCAAAAAATGGAACTGATAATTTCATTAATTTCTATTATACAAATTATTTTACTTCAATATTTTAATTATATTTTATCTTTTGAATCATAAAAATGAGTAAATTAACATTCTTTATAGTGTTTAACTAAATTGAGTAATGAAAGATTAGGGTATGTTAGTTGCCGATTGGGACCATCGAGTCCTTAACAACAGCATTATACGAGAAATATTATGAACTAACTTATTATTGCCAATGTGTTTCAATTCAGGTCAAACAATTTTGTCCTACCAGTTTTAGAAAGATATTTGTTATTCATTTTAAAAGCTCCTCGAGACCTGATTAATTGATTACCCTCGAATATGCAACCTTATACCCGTGAATCTATAACGATGACACTGATAGTATTAGAAGTGAATCGAGACTATAATGATATAAAAAAATGTTATAATCTCTGGACTTAAAATCAATTATCGCCTATTGTATGATAAATTATTTATAAAACTTAAAAGAACTTACTAAAAATAAATAAAAAATGTATAAGATATTTAAAAGGAAATCAAAATTACATTTTTAATCATTTCTGTTTTCTATTTAAAATTCATTCGATATTTATTCATTTTTCTGAACTTGTTCCTTTAATTTAAACAGTTTTCTCCTTTTAAACTTTGTCAATAATTCGATTCCATTTAAAAAAAAATAACGAAATTATAACACTTTTATGGGTTTTTTTTTTCTATATTATTTACGAGCACTTAAAGGTGCTGTTTCAACATATATTTTCCATTACCAATCCATGTTCTTTGGAATGAAAAATAAAAAAAAGAATTACAAATTTTTTCTCAAATTTCCGAACCAAGAAAAATGTTTTTTATTATTTCTCCAATAGTTTTAAATCAAAAACACACACCAAAGCATTGGTGAAATAATTTTCATTCTAATATTGTGGCTATATATCCAAAGTGGTATATTGATAAAGAAATGAATATTTCATAATCATGCTGGTCAAATTAGAGTAGATTTTCTTGTTTTATGGGTGAAACTTCTTAAATACCTAATTGTATGTTTGGGGTCAATTTCAATAAAGTACAAATCAAAAAAAAAAAATCAAACAAACAACAATTAAACATTAAATTGATATTTTTGTTTAACATTTAGGATTCTACTAAGAAAATTAATATTACATTAGCTTTCCATTCAGAATTTTGTTGTAGTTTTCTTATTTAGTTCTTTTTTTCTATATACATATAAATTTTATTCCATACTCGAGATAAAAATTTCAATTTAGATAAACATTTTTATCTTCTAAATAATATTATGTTGATGTTACGTTTAGAAAATATTAAATGTAAAAAAAAAAATCAGAAGGTCCCTAAATTTGTATAATTTTAGTAATAATTTGTAGATGAGCCTGAAATGTCATTTATATAATTAATTTTATTTAAGACAATTCCGTGAAGCGGTGGTGTCCCGGGTTCAACTGCACATCATTGTGTCTCTAACTTCATTTAGCTTTAAATGATTACCAAGCAGAAATAGAATTTAAATTGTGTAATTATAATTATAAGACTGACAACAAAAATGTATCACTATTAAAAAGTATCCGTTTTTAATTAGTAGGTTCAAATTTTAATAAAATATCTCAAAACCTTTTTGAGGAGGACAATACAGGATGTTGGCTCTATATCGCTTACAAAATAAGAAGAAGATTGTGAGACGGAAACGTCATAACTATATTGTGATATATTCGGTCATCGGTTCAATACCTGTCAACAAATGTAATTTGTAGTGCCTGTATAAATTAAGACTATACACGTGAACAGAACAATGCTTTCACTTATGACTATTTTCCGGCACTTATTGTTATTACTGTTAAATAGACATTTAATTTGTTACTATTAAATGTTCTTCACTAACATCTGTTTCGAAATCCATATAATTGGAACAGAAATAAATGAATACATAGAATGGTCGGCTCGGAAACCTTTTTCATTAGAATCAGCAGGCTTACAACAAGCTATCGCGACAATGGTAAGAATATTTATATTGAATGCGAAAATGACTCAGAATCAGAATATATTGAAAATTTACTCTCTAAAATATGTGAAAATTCAAATTTATTACAATCTATCCAAAAAAAAAATGGTAATTTATTTTCCGAAATCTTAGAATTTTAAGGATTTTTATTTTAATTGTAACAATTTTTTCGTATTCACTTCAATGTCATCAAGTTTTCTGTATTTTTAACCTTTCTCTATATGATTTCATATATAAAATAATAATTGTCTCTAAATTGATTTGATTTTTGATAAAAAAAAATAAATAAATAACAACAAATAAAAACATATTCTAATATTATAATTTTTTTTTTTTTTTGCCATTCAAATCTACGAAAAATGTAAATTTCCGTCTGTGATGGTCGATATAACTAAAAATGTCAGATAACTTTTATAAATATATTTTGATAAACTAAACACAAAAAAATAACAAATATAAATAAAAATAAAATAAAACAAATAAAAAGTTGTTGTTTTTTATTTATAAATATATAAAAGATATTTAGAGACTAAATTTATTTAACCATTTTTCTAACGAAACAGTTTAAAGATAAAAATCATTAGGCAAAGTCAAAAGCATAAAAATATTGAGTCAAAATCAAGTAAATTTCTTTGGAATATTTGTGTAATTAAGATAAGGTTTTTTTTTTCTTTTTCTAATTTCTATTTTAATATTTTGACAGTTTAAGTATATTCTAAATCTGACAAAATTATCAAGTAAATTGTTTTATTATAATTTATAATATAAAGAAAACTTTGATTGCTTAAAAAACTAAGGGCAAAAATTATTCTTCAAATTAATTAATTTGTTGGATCATAAAAATCTTCAATTAAAATTGTCCACATAGTAATTAGAAATTTTTTAATTATACTAAATCATTTTACGGTTAGTTAGGTTAGTGTGTGGTGCGTGGTGGGTAATTCACCATTGCCGTGACATAAAATTATGCGACTTAATTCCGATATAATAATTTTTATATGAGACTTTATATATCGGAAATGAATATATCGTGTTTTTAATGACACTACTCTGAATACTAGACGGTAATGTTTGCCGAAATTAAAAATAAATTTTCCTTAGATTTCCGGGTTAATTAAATTATCAAAATGTGAATAACATTTTATTAGAAATATGAACGAACAGTGCACTTTTCTATAGTTAAATATTTCGATGATGACCTTATCTATACTTCTCTTCCCGGGAAGAGTAATACAGAAATAACAGCATAATAGTAGCAAATTGTATATAAATGTGAATAAAACTAAATATTACAGGATAAAAACTTATGGTCAACTCGCCAAAGAAGCAATAATCAAATAATGTTTTTTTTTAAACTTTTTTTTAATATGGTGAAAACATAACCACAACCGATTAGTCATAACCACAATCGTATTAAATGTGAAATAAAACGGATTGCATAAGAATCAATAGGACAATTAATTACGCGGCAAGGTTAATATAAAGTCACATTCCCAGAAATACTTGATTTTATAAAATAAACTATTTCTAGTAAATATACATAGGATTACTTTCCGGGAATTTTAGTTAAATTTCCACGGAAACGAGAATAAAAAAAAAAGTTCCCGGGTATTCCTGCCAGATAATTCTGGAAAAGAACGCCATACTGCATACGATCATGCCTGTAGCTGTTATAAGTTAATCAATTAATCTAGATGTAACATAAGGTATGGCAAACGAATGGGTACACAGCACTGTAAAAACTACTGTAAAAATCGTTTGTAAAAATCATAATAAAATACATTTTTCTAAATTTTTATAAAACTATATACTTTTGTATGTCCCCATAGAACAAAAATTTTATAACATTTTTTAAAATTCAATTAACTATAATAAAATTTAATTTAAACATACTTTTTTTTTTTTAAAAAAAATATTATATCGTTTTATTTAATGTGTTCTTTTACATATTTTTGGTCAAAGCGATTCAAAATATTACCTTTGACGGACGAGAAATTTGCCATCCGTCCGTAATATTAATAGTAAAATATTTTCTCTATAGAATAATCAAATATTTACCAAGCCCATATTTGAAATTTATATTATTTAAAACTGCCGGCAATGTAAATGCTCAGTTTGTAAAATCAATTGGAAAAATTCAGAAGCAAATATACATTTTGGATGTATATCATGATCATCAAATGGTTATACTGAATTATATTACTCTATATTGAATTGGTAAACATAGAAACAATTACAGTAAAGAAATTTTACCTATACATAATTACATATAGATATAATTGTATGGAATATGGAATACCATAATAAAATCAACAAAAACACACCATTTTAACTTTATATAATTATAATGTGAGTTGCTTTTGCAATACAAAATTAAATAATTCATATTTTTATTTATACAATGAAATATTTTAGTTATGATGGCAAGTAGAATTTTCAAAAAAAAATATCAAATCAAAGAAAAACAACATTTTCTAATTTATGTTTTTCACGTTATTATATAAGTTATGCTTCTTGCTGGTAAAATTGATATAAACTGTTCAAATAATTTATTTTAATCTTATAGGAAATTAAAAAAAAAATAATTTATATTTTTATGTTTAGTCTTAAATGCTAAAATTACTTAATATCTTTTGTAAATGTTATATAATTATAACGATTTCCGTATAGAGTATATCGAAAAAGAGTTCATCGAAAACAAGTTCATCGAATTTTCAATTCATAGAATTACAAGTTCATCGAAAAACTTACGTACCTACAAATGTTTTTTTTTGCAAAGTTGTTACGTGTCGTCAGTCGTTGAAATGCACATATAAAAATTTGTGATTATTTATGATGAATAGCACACAATGTATCATACTTTCAATCGAATAATTTTTAAAATTGAATAAAAATAACTTTCGCATTTCTAGTTTTTGTTACCTAGTAAACAGGTAACCCAGCAATAAAACAATAAATATAAGATCAATTCTTATACTTAAACATCTATACGATTTTAATATTGCTCGAATTAAGATCATCTGACAACTGATCAAAATTCTTGGAAATCACATTCTTAATCATGCCATTATCTTAACATACTTAAAAAAAAAATCATGTGTATGTGTAAATTTGATGAATTGATCATTCGACAAACTCGTTTTATCTGAACTTGTTTTTGATGAACCCGTCAGTTACCAATTTCTGTTGGACATAATTCCACAAATGAAAATTTGTAAATCATAACTAGAATTGGTTCTTATACCTAATTAATAATATGGAATCATGCAAAAAACTTATGGGGCTATTAGGACCCTGCATCTAATTAGAATTTTTGCATTTTTTAAATTTTATATATTTTGGAATGATTATAACAGAAATTTTATCAAAATAAAATTCTAACTTATAAAAGTAAACTTGAATAGAGGCACCATATTATTAAGTCATTTGTATAATTAGATAATATATATATATATATACGTATAGAGACATAATTAAAAATCAATAGACTTGAGGCCTACTTTTATGGTAAGGATCAAAAACGTAAATAAACTCATAAAATTAAATTTAAATTAGTAGAAAATTTATAAAAGAAAAACTTTAAAATTTCTTAATTTAAGGGTAAAAGTTTCATTCAAAATACATAAATCTTATATACTACGTAGATTTGTTTGAAGTACAATAGTTGTCAAATAAAAGTTAACATCAGCCGTGATATTTTTATATTATTTAACTATTTCCATAGCGTAATTTTCTTGATATTGGACAGTTTTTAATGTGACAAGCACATACTTTTTATTGATTTCCTGCAACATTTAACATTTAAAGTTAAATAAACGATACCTGATGATTCGCGCTGAACTCAAATTCGTGGCAAAATGTCACATTTAATGTGACAACTACGCTTTTCTAATGCAAAAACTATTATAAATTTTATAACCCTTACGTAATAGTAAAAAATATCAAAGAATTATGAAATAATTAATTAATCAAACAAAAATTATTGTAAATTTTCTATAATAATTTGTAGGTGGTAACTTTTATTTTGCCACTACTGTGTGTTTGTCAATGTTTTAATTAAATTTTTTGTAAATATATTTTATTTTTGTTTTAATTAGAAATATAATTTTTTTCTTGATGTCTTTATTCCTTGAAATATATGTCTGAATGTCATTAGAAGGTTATAAATAATTTTATTTAAATGATATTATAAGAATAATATGAAAAAGGATTAATAATGAGACTTCAAAATAATTATATATAAAATTATATTATTGGATTGTTAAACATACTATAAAACATAACTATTATGTATAATTGTATATAGGAACAGAAAAATATTGTACAGTATTTATTTGAGTATAGTGACTAATCATAAATTTATTGTTTATGGATATTTAACAACACCTTTTTGACTGACAACCACTAACAAAAGATTAATGATAAAAAAATAATAATTTTAGTGTACTTAACATAGCATCCAAAAAGAATGAAACTGCAAAAATATATTAAATTTCTTAGTTAAACTATATTACATTAAACTAAATTTCATTAATTTACTTCGTTAAAAATTTCGAAAATGTGAATATCAAATTTATGTAATAAGGATAACAATTAATGTTGATCCTAGATGTACAAATATTTATATTATAATTATAGTACTTATTGTATAAAAATATTTGAAAATTAACTGAGGCAGCAACTTAACCCAGACAAAACTGTTGAATCATTCGTTACCTTCCCGGAAGAATGTATTAAGTGATATTTTTAAAAATGTTGAAGAAACGAAAAATACTTTTTTGTCAGCTATTTTTAATTTGTGTACTTAATGGGTAATAATAAATTGATTTTAATATGGATTTTTAGCGCCTTGTCACTTTTTTTTAAAAAAAATAATTGCTGCTTAATACATTTATTTTATAGCATGATAGCGTTTAATACAAAATCTCGGGGAATAAAAGTATTTTAAGTTTTATCACTTAACCCACTCATTTTCTTGTAATTAGAATATTATATCGTAAATCGAAATGTGCCACTTAATACAAATTTTGTAGATATGATTTTTGGAAATATTGTCGCTTAAATACATTCTACCGGGAAGGTATCAAATATTGATAAAATAAATTGGTTGATGGGTTTTAAAGAAGTACGATTTTGGAATTCCCAGCACATAGTCCACTCCACATAATAATGAGCAGGGTGTCGACCTATCCCACTTATTTAATGAACAAAATCATTTGAAGTGGTTTAAGCAAACCCGTGTTTTAAAGGTTTTCTAGACTACGAATCTACGAAATTTCATAAATCTTGGTCTGTGAAGCAATATTGGTCTAATATTAAAATAAATTAATACCAGAACTAAAATTGTAATAATTATTAAATATAAGTTTAGTACACAATACTAAAAAATATCATTACAGAGGTAAACCTTGTGATGTAGATTAATGAATGTAAATACAGTTATAATAAAATTAAGATGGTTACAGACAAATAATTAACATTTTTTTAATAAAAACGTTCGACTCCTCCATTCTAGACAGTGAAATACATTATTTATGATATTTTTTTTATTGAAACAACAGTGAAATAATTTTATTTTTATTAAAAAATAAATAAAAAAACCAATATTTACACAACTTTCGATACCATTATTGTTAAATCTTTTACATAATAAACCTTATATTTTTATATCCTAAATTGTAAAATAATTTTAAATATTCTATTTAACATAAAACCAATTATATATACACCAATAACAAAATTAAAATATTCTGATTTATATTCCTTCAAGAGAATCATATTTTTTTAAAAATATTAAATATTATCAAAAAAAAAAATTCTATATTCCTAACCTAAAATCATTTATGTTTAATTTCGACATCAGGAAAAGTGAAATATGTTTTTCTTTAATTATGACATCCTTGGTATAATTCTAGGGAAATTTTTTTTTACCACGATATAAAACATGTTTTTACATCGTAAAAGGTGATACGTGATGATAAAAAAATTTGTATATTTTAGGTACGATGAAAATTATGTATAAATTATAATCATATGATTTTATGAAAATGAATGAAAAAATAAAGTTATCTCAATAGAAAAATTATTTTTTTTTTTTTTTTTTGGGAAATTATTAAATTTTATTCAAGTCAAAAGCAGCAAATGCTTAACAAAATTGTAAAATTAGAGAAACAACAACTAAAATATTTTCTGATATGAATTTTTTAAAACAACAATAATGAACTTTAAAAGGTGTTGCTAACCACAGTCAATTTACAATTTAGTCACATTACTTACAATTACGTGACGACAGTTATAACTTTAAAACTAAAGTGGATCCCTAGACAAGAACGTACAAAAATATAAATTTAAAATCAATGAGTTTTAGAGTTTAACAAACTTGAGAGTTGTGAAAATGAAAAATTTGAAAAATTTTATGGTTGTCCGATTATTAAAACCTTTTTTAAGAAAAAACAAATATTATCTTAAAATTATCCTTGTAATTTTGACGTATGTTTTTATGTATATTTAACATGATGAAGCTGCTTTTATAATAAATCGGCAACGTTCTTTTGGTACTTAGAAATAACATGATATATACACCAGACGCTAATTCTCAATATTAGTGGACTTCTTTAACTGACTGAAGTTATAGGACAATTTAAAAAAAATGTAGGGATGGATTGAAAGTTATTAGACCACAAAGCGAAATTTACGGACTTACTCATGTATTTTATTAAAACTGGATTGAAGACTCATATAATCTTTTCAGAAACAGCGCTTGGCTGACACAATCTAGATATGCCCATTGAATCATCGAAGCCGTTACTATTTCATAACTTCTTTACCGTGAGAAACAAGAAAAATGAACCGAAATATTTAAACATTTATAGACAATGGCATTGAAAATGTTTGATATTATTCGTATCAAGGTCATAAAGATTCCAGTGATAAAATAAGTTAAATCATCGGTTTCTTTTAAATTCAATTCTTTTGGAAAATTGTTGGGAAACAAAAAAAATGTGGAAATCATAAATGATTGTAGTAAATGGCGTAAACTTACCATAGTATTAAAAATCAACCAAAAGAACGATAAAAATTATTATATATTTAAGAAAATGAAGTCTTCTATTGACTATATATATATTTTGCAAGTAATATTATATAAGTAAATTGATTTTCTATATAAAATTTCAAATACATTTCCCATAAATAATAAAATAATTTCGTTAATGTTATATTAGCAAAACATATTATTATTTATTGTTATAAATTTCTTTGGCGTTTTGGTATATAAAAGAAGGATACCAACAATTTGTAATTATGAAAATTACTATTATTTTGACAAAAATATAAAAAAAAACTCTCTGGCAAAATTCAATATTAAATTATATATAACTATACAAAAATAATTGTTTCAATATTACAACATCAGTAAAAACGAAATCAATAATAAAATTTATATAATATAGTGAAATTAATTTTCTTGGAAATATATAATTTAATATTTTATATTATTATACAAGCATTTGATTCAATGATTCAATCATTTGCAAGAAATTAAATAAAAAAAAAAAAAAAAATTGAATTTCAACAAGTTTGTGTTTAATTTAATTTTGTACTTTCTACAATAATATTTTATTTATTTTAGCTATATATAATTTGAGTGATTTATTTTCTCAAAGTCATTACATCCTTTGAACAAAAAGTTTTCCATTTTTTTTTTTATTTATATAATAATTTTATTGGTATTAAATGTATGTATATTTTTATGTATACCAACAAATGTTATATGTAGTAGGGTATGATGGGGGGTAGATTGCACGTTTTTTGTTGTTTAAATTAGCTTATTTTCTTAGACAGTTAGTCAAATTGAATTTTCTTATTTTTAAATTACTTTTTGGATATTTTATTTCACTAAATACAGGGTAAAAAATTTAAGATAGTTCTGAGGGTCTCTAAACTGTAAAATGTAATTAAATTAACAAAACAAAAAACGCAATTTAAGACTTGGTTCATTATTATACATATATTAAATCACTATTGCATATAAACACTTTAAAAGCATTTTCATTCTTCGCCATTATGATGCAGTCCTCGAACATTTATTCATAATTTTCGAAGTTGCAAAATTTCTTGAAAATTTTTAGGGTTCTGTACAGTGCTTAACAATACCCCACTGTGCAGTCTTCTACTCTACTTAAAGAGTTTAATTTTTAGGAAATTTCAACATCAGAAAAATTATAATATTTCGCAGTTTATTTTGAGGAACTTTGTGGGAGATGAACAAATATCATATAAAGTTTTTATTTACAAAATATATGAAATGACTATTTATATCAAAAGTTCACTATTATTTTGGTATAATGAAATTCATGAAACGATGATGAATATATAAAAATTGTTGAATTGCAATCAATATAATATTATTCAAAAATTATATTTTGGTAAAAATATTTATATTTATTTTAAAGTCTTAATTGAAAACTCTGAATTGATAAAAATATCGAAATAAGCATTTTTATTGAAATGAATAGTGAGTTATATTGGTAATATAAACCTATCAATATACGAATAAATTAAATTAAAAGTTTATCTTGTTTGCCATACTATATTTATATAAAAGGAAAATAATTTCTATAATATATTTTCAATTCTTAATTTATTTATACTAATTTTCTATGAGAAAAATTGACATCCTTTACCACACAAAATTTTCTGAATGCACAGAAAATACGAATATTCCCAAAAACACTACCGCATAATCATTTTATTTTGACTTTATATGTTAGGTCATATATATGCTTTCCCTTTAGTTGACGACATTATAACTCAACTAATTTCAATGTCACTCGCCGCCACACTAATAATTAATAATATTATGTATATTCAAATTTCAGTTTTTCATGAAAATTGGAAATTATAATAAATTTGATATTACGTTCTTTTGTAATAATGTATCTAAATCAATGATCAAAGCACAAATCAAGGACTAAACATCCTTAATGTCATTAAAAATAGATTTTTGGCCACAATAAATTAGAGAATTGAAAATGATAACAGTCATTTGTCAAATTTTGCAATTGGTCTTAAATAAGGTCCTGAGCTAATCCTTTCATAGAGCTCAAATTATCAGATAAGATAACGACATTATAAGTTACATCTTTTAGATAAGCTTATATCCACAATTCAGCAATTTAATTATTTTCTTATAAATTTTATTATGAATTTCTTGTTTCATTTTTCTTGTTGAAATTTTATTTTTAAGATAACGATCAAATATTTCATTATGTGTTCAATATAATAATTTAATTGTATAATTTTGCGTGTAATTTTCATCTTTAAAAAATCATATTTTTTATTTGCTGTTTTCCTTTTCGAAAACAGAGCGAGAAAAATTTTAATGAAAACTAAATCTCCTCAAGAGCGAATTGCTTGTCGTCAAGATTTCCAATAAATTATATTTTATAAATATACTCAAATTTAGTAAAAAACTCATCTTTGTTACTTGTTAGAATCGTTAACTTTCACAAGAAAATTTTAATTTTGTGAAAATAACTGAAGCGCAAACTCAACGAACAAATAAAACAACAAAAAATATAAATAGAAAAACAGACTTTCGCTCAATATTTGCGGATGTTCAAAAAAGGATTTTTTTAATAGAGCTTTTTCTTTGCCCATTACAGTATAATAATAAAGATACTGATGTAATGTTGGTACATAATTTTCGTTAAATTCGTTCAATTTTTGATTAACAAAAAACATTAAAAAATTTGTATTTATGCTGTTCAGATTTTTCTCTATAAATTTTCTTCAGTTTCTGTTTTGTTTTATTATATAGAATTTTTATGAGTATGTATGGTATTTTTTTTATATTATATCGGATACATACAGGTGGGGTTCGTCCAGTATCCTTTATAGATATCTCCCTTAGTTTAGCCCGGACTTGTATATGAATCAGATGGGTCCTTCTGTACGATAGTAAAAAAATTATGCATGCTTTCAATTCAGAAATTATAAATTTTTTTTTACTACCTGTCGGATCAAACATAATTATAATTATTATAAATAATACTATAAAATAAAATAAAAATTTAAACTAAACTAAATTAAAAAATTTCGAAAAAATAAATAAATCAATTAGTGCATACGTATAAAAAAAAAAGGATATAAAAAAAAATAATTAATAAAAATTAAATAATTTTTATTTATTTTTTGTGGTTTTTTAAAATATGTAAAAAAAAAAATTATTACATATATTTCCGGTTGAAAAGAGCATTAAATTCATTAGGAAAATGTGTAATTGTGTTGTCGACTAAGTGCAAAAAAAAAAATCCTTTTTAATTATTATCCTAAAAAATAAAAATATATATAAAAAATGTCGATTTATCATTATCAAAATATTAATTAATTTATATGCTTTGTAATATTTTTCCTTAAAAAAAAATATCCTTTTAATGAAAAATATGTGTAAACATCGGAAATATAAAATTTATTAATGTGTATTTAAAAATTATTAATAATAATATAAAAAATAAAATTAAATATATGAAAAATAAATGATTTTAAATTACAAAATTAAAATATTCAATATCATCGAATAACTGAGCGTTCTCGTCGTAAAGTCCTTTTACAATCACAAAAAAAAAGGACTATACTACCAAAAAAAAATATTAAATTAATTATTCACAAGAAATAAACATAAAAAAAAACTAAATTTTTGGATTTTGTTTACATTATAGTCCCAAATAATTACAAAAAAATAAAAAATGTAAAATTTTCATCTTATTAAACCAAAAATATATTTTTTATATATATGTACAGGGTGATACTAAGAAAATATTAAATTATAATTCCAATTTTTTTTTGTTTAAATTTTTTATATAATATATTAATTATATGGAAATATTAAATAAGGGAAGGATATAAATGTATTTAATAAAGTATACATCATGGAGATGTTTATATGGATTACATTGTTCCTAGTTACAAAATTGGATTATACAGCCGGTGTTAAGGATGGTAAGTTGTCACTAGCATTTTTAGATGACTAATAAAATAAATTATACAAAAATTTTATGGTGTGTATATAAATAAAAGAAAAAATTTTAAACTGTATGTAAAGTTTACAAATTAATAATTAAATTTTGTATTATATAAATGAAAAATGAATGATAAATTTTATAAAATTATTTTGTATACCATATAAATATTAATTTACATATTTCCTGTTTCTGTTATTTTTAATATTGTATTAGTTCTTGAATATCCTTACACACTTTTTATATACTAGAATTGAAATATTTTTGGTTTTGAGCTTTTAATGGTTAAAATATGTGTATAAGGATTGTAGTTATTTTGTAGATACTATCGAAATTTTGTATTATATTTTTGTTACAAATCCAATATTACATTCGAAAATTCATTTTGATAAAAAAAAAATTTATGAATTATTGATGAAAAAGTAGAACTATGTATATAAAACAAATATTATATTAGATTGGCCCATAAAAGTACAAGATATTCTCTTGCTATATTTTTACATTGTATATTATTGATGGTTCAAATTAATGGTAAAGTTTTGTATATTGATGGTACACATACAAAATATGGATAGAAATTATGTATAGAAAATTTTATTCAGAATTTAATATTTTTTTTTTTTTATAAGGACTTCATTTTTATATATTAGAAAATATTTCTTTTGTTTGGGTATGGAAAACTTAAAAAATATATAAAAAAAAATATTTGAACAACAGCAAATAAACACTTACATTACCACTTGTGAAGAAATTGGTTTTTGTTATTGTTACTCAGAGAAACAATGTGTAGTTAGTTACATAAAAAAATATAAAACACTTTAAATGTAAAGTGTTTTTTATGTGCGCTTTTAAATTATATTATTAAATATTTAAAATTGTTGATCGTACAAAATGAATAGGTGTTTTTCAATTTTTTCTTGAAGTACACACTATTCGATATTTAAACAATTTAATTGTTAAATTTCTAAAAAAAAAAAAGAATATTAAATATATATTTAAAGTTATATACAGAATTCAGTGTTTTTTCTGCGACCTACACAATAACGATCTAAATATGTTGTAATGCCAAACACGAAGTTATTTTTAGTAATGAAAATATATCAGTTAAAAAATACATTGATTTCAAATTTGCAGACATTATTTACATATCTATAAAAAAATATATTTGAAATATTTTCACTGTACAGATTTGGATATAACAATTATATTTTAGGGAATGTGTAACTACAAAACCATAAAATATACAAAATTCAAATTATTGATAAAATTTTGATGAATTAATTGAAATTAATTGATTTTTTTTTTAATTTTTTTAAATACTTTCGGTACAAATTTTAAGCTTTTAACAATTTATAATAACCGCGGAAGTAATAAAGATCAACGAGCCAAGTTGGGTGATTTGCGAAACACCAGATCTAAACAAGACGCTACAACTGCGATTTGATATAATACAAACTTATTATTCAATTAATCAAGAATGTTGGTAAAAACTATTTTTTTTTTAAATTTGAAAATTATGACAGTATGAAGTAAAAGATGAAATGCGTTACTCAAATCAGTAGAATTAACATCAATTTGAAAACTAGAACAATAATCCACCATAATTGTTACAGTGTATAATTCATCTAGCAAAAATTTTCAATCAACATTCAAAAAATTGTCATATTTTTGGTGTTCCAATTGATAAAATGAAGTAATAAAATAAAATAATTTAATGTTATTAATTTTAACTTCCTATTATCTGGCGTAGTAAGTTTCATGTACTTCAAATCCATTACTTGTTGCTATTTTCTTCAAATAACTGACATTATATATGTTCGTCTATTAAAAAGCTTGACATTATTTTATTAATTTTCATTTTTACAAAACTACAATGTTCTATAAATAATTAATAGCTAGCTGATTCTTTTAGCAATGCGTATATACTCCATTAATATGAAATCGTTTCCAGTATTACATCAATTCAGAGCATACCAAAATCGTTTAACACGTTGTCGCTATAATTATATGAACTAAGCTGAATTAAGTTGAAAATTTTCATTTCTGAAATAATTAAATTAAATAAAAGATTAGTAATTTGTAAATAATCGTGTTAATTCCAATAATTTCTATTTCTGAATGGAACTGCAATTAACTTTGATTGACCCAGTTTCATATTTATATTGTCTCCGTATTTCTCTAGTTGAGGCCAACAAATGTTTGAAAATTATTACTTGACGGGGCAAACTATATTAAATAAAGAAAATTATTTAAAGTAATGTGGAACTAGCATATATTTTCGGTCGAAAACGGGCTAACTTTAATTAGAATCTAATAAAACAAAAAAAGGTATTTTTAATAGAGAATTGAAAGTACTATACACAAAAACTTTAAATGAGAACGTTTTTAGTAGAGTAAGGAATGGACGTAATATATATGGCACCCAAAAAACATACTTCCAAAATTTAAATGTACCGTCGGTCAATTTATTGTTGCGTGACTGATTTTTAAATTCAAAAATTTATACGTTTGCTAAAAACTGTGATTTTGTTTGTTTAAAGGTATTACAAATATGATCAAAATAATTGGTTAGTACAAAATCTTAAAAATCTTACAGCTAGAACCCTTCTTACTACAATTCTTTTTCTATTTATGTTTTATGGTTAAGTCAACGTAAATAAAAAAAAAACACACACAAATCCCAATAAATTTATTTTACTCAAGCACGCCTTTTCTTATACTTGTCTAAGCTTTTAGTTTTCATTTCCATAAAATTAATTCAAATTGTGACAGTTGATAAGGGTCTTCAATGGTCAGTCTGTATATGTATAATGTATGTAACGACGACATAATATTATAGTTGAATCCAGAATGAATGATTGATTTGTTAACGTCACCAGAAAATGCAATTTTTTTTTTCGAATTATATATAAAAAAAACATAAAATTTACCAGAAATATTTATTATCCTCTTGATTGATTGTCTTCAATAGTATTCTTTATATATATGTATATATGTAACATTTGAAATATTGTTTAATTTTCTATATATAAAAAAAGATATTGGATTTAAAAAAGAGATATTTTAGTAAAATTCCATTTATATAATGACTTTTAATAAAAACATTAATAATAAATATATTATTTGTCGGATTTCATAAAAGAAAATAAAAAAAATTCTGGCGCCATAGATCGCGACCTTAGAATTATAGGGTTCTAAGTCATAATAGGTTATTTTTTGGGAAATCAATGCACAATATTTAAAATTGTATAATATTTTTAAAATTATTCGCTCAAATGGTTTGATAATTTCATAATTTCAAACAGTAATCAAAAGTCTTATATTTAGCAAACATGTAAATAATGAATACTTAGAAATGTATTCAATTATCGGTTCTATAAACTTTTAGAACCATGTCAACCTAAAATAATATACTGATTTAAATAAATAATTAAATAAAGGTATAAAGTGATGCTGATGAATCGGATTTAAAATTTATTAAATATTTGCATTAATACAGATTTAAATTGAACAAAACTTAAACTACGATTTACTGAATGAATTAACAAATGAAAGTTTGGAATAAAAAGGTTCCAAAACGTTATATTAAACTTGATAATGTTCTTACTGCTTCATTTATAAACTTTATCAATTTTTAATGAATACAATTTTTTTGTTACATAGAACTATGTATTTTTCAAATTCAAGCTGATTGTGCTTTGTTTTAAATAGTAATGTAGTTTTGTTCATAATGAAAAATAAATTTTGAGTGCAACTTATTCATTAACTCTATATTGTCATTATTGTTCTATAGAACCTTATCATTCTATGGTTACAAGATATTAACAATATTTATAATTTATTAAAATTCTGTGTCATTTGCTAATACGAGTGTCTGAAAAAAATACATATTTAGCTAGTTTAAAATAAAGTTTTGACGAAACAAACAAAAAAATATTCTTAAAAAAGGCAAGTAATTCCGAAATTGTAATTTGTATTACACAATAATCTCTGTAACTTTTCTGTGACAATGAAAAGGACTTTTTCGAATAGTTTTAGACGAAAATATGTAAAAGATATCCTTGAGTAATTAGTAATTTGAGTTTAATAAAAAATGATAAAATAAATTCATATAAAAAATAAAACTTAATAAAGATTTAATTAATTAACTTTATTAATTTAATTATTAACCGATACTTCCGCATCTAATTGACGATATTGTCTCTTGAGTATCAAATATTGTGACATAAAATTATTTCATTTTCATAGAACATTTTTATAGTGAGGTTATCAAAAATTTTATTGTTTTTAAAAGGTTTGAGCAAAAATTAACATATAACTTAATAGGACAAATTCTGTAATACACGAAATTTGATTAGTTAACGTTACTGAAAATTAAAATTTCTATTAAAGTACAACAATCTGAACCTTTTTCTCTATTTTAATATAGTATATTCAGCAGGGACGTGTCTTATAGATATGATGAGAGATTGGCTCCCATAAGTTGAGACTTATAGATGTGGCCAATTGGTTTCAAACTAACAAAATATTACATAATGTTTTATTTATATATTATATAATTGAGTAATCATATTTTTGCATCCTTAAATTTATCATTTCGATTGAAACTGTTCTACACTGCTGCCAACCATCTTCAAATAAGATTATCAAAAATTATATTACTGATATTTCCACAATATATATAGCAAGCACTCTCTTGAGTATTTAATACTTTTTTAGTTATGAATTTCTAATTAATTACACTACAAACTACATTAACAATAAAGATTACTTAATTAATGACATTTAAAATTGTTGTATACATTGTCAATTACATTAAATGTTAGTAATAAAAATGATTTTTATTCAAAATAGTAATTTTTAATACATGGATTTTTGCATCCTTAAAATTTTAGTTAAACTTAGTTTTTCTAAGCTAATACGACCGTGACTGTGAAAATAATAGAAGATATTTTGTTTAAAATTTTATATTTTTTAATGAAATTGTTTAGCTGCTGGGTAGAAAATGTATAATTGTAAAAAAAAAAGTAAAATTTGAAGGATTTTATTACATTTTTTTAAATCAACAGAAAAATATTTATCATAATTTTTTCATTTAAATTCTTATTCTTTATATTCAAAATATGTCAAATTTTGTTTTTATCAACATATAAATATCAAAATTCTAAAAAGAATGTAAATAAGACAACAATATTTACTTACAAAATAGATTTTATTACGTGCGGTTGATGCACAAATATGCAAAAATATATCTAAAAAATTGTACATTCTTTAAACCTTCAAAAATAAATGAAAATTAGACAACGCAGAAATAATAAAATCCTGACATTTTTCAATTTTTTTTTTTGTTGCTTTTTTTACCTTTTAAATGAGATTTTGCTATTTTTTTTTGGGGCCATCAGGACCACAAAGAAAACAAAAATCTTTCTACAATTTTGAGAAGACATTTTTTCAAAAAAAAAAAAAAAAAACTCATTTTTTTCTGTTTTATGTTGAAAACCGCACAAACTTTTTATCAACATAAAAATTTATATAGTAATATAAAAAAAGAAATGTTCTTTTGTCTATTATAGTTTATGTAACTATTATCCTGAGGGGGTATTTTTTTTCGCACAAATACACATTCGCCATATAGCAGATAGATTGTCCTTTTTGTATTTTTGCTCTGTGTTTAACTAAAATAAATAAGAATGTTGAAGAAAAATATATAAACATTTTTTTTTTTTTTGCTTATCTTCGCTTGGTTTCACTTGAACTTTTTGGAAGAAAGAATTTCCACAGCTATATAAGTTTTCCTTTGCCCTTAATCCTCTATTCATCCTTCTTGACAAAACAATACCAAAATTGCTGCTTTTATAAGACAAAAATTTCTTGTTTTGTTTTACATTATTTAATTTTTTTTTTATTATTTGAATGTTTGTATGATTGTATGTGTGTCTATGTTTTTCAGTCTTTATAGATAGATTACAAAAATTTCTATTATTATTAATACATATGTACGATTGTTTGCTTTAGTGTTATATATACATATATATTTGTATATATGTGAGGATTATAATCAAAAATAATATAATATAATAAAAGCTTACAGAGAAAGAAAGAATATTGTGCAGCTAACTGTAAAACATCAGAGATTAAAGATTTATTTATGAATCAAGGACGGGAAATTGAACGTGGAAATAAATTATTATTATATATATATAAATATTATTAAATACAGTAGTGGCCAGATAAAAATTACAAATCTCTGATAAATTGTGATATTTCAATGTTTTATAAATATTAAATATTTTGTATGTAGAGCAATGTTTCTCAAAGTAACTTCTTCAAATCAAATTTAATTTTTAACTACGCTATTACTAAGCGATTATTAATCATAGTAACATCTTTCCGTCATAGTCGCTCTGACAGCTTTGTGAAATACACAACTTTATACATAAAGAATTAAACGTTGGCGGTTTAGTAGGAACATTTCTACTATCAGCACAGAAATAAGACTTTGACACAAATACGTATTTGCCGCGTTGCTAAATATTTAATAGAACGCTTATCTTAAATTAAGAAATAGGATTCAGTCGCATCAATTTTACAAAAAAAAAGAAAAGAAAAGAAAATGGTAATTATGAAAAATTCCTTTCAACGTGTACAATGCAATTCAAAATTTAAGGCCATCGTCAACACGCTCAACTCGATTTAATAGTAACAATATTGTAATAATAAATGTATAAAGATATTAATATTAATTTTGAAATAGTTTATCCAAAATACTTAAACGAAATATCTAATATAATAATTTGGTAACTTTTAATTGGCCACTAGGTTACTTATTAGTTACTTACATACCATAAAATGAAAATATTTTCATTAAAACTTTTTTTTTTATATATTTAATATTAAGTAAACATTGAAGTTCAGAAAATGAAAATATTACTTTTTTTTTCATTTTGGCATGAATTTAAAAGTCCAAAAAAAAAAAAAAATATTTTCTGTGTAAGGTAAAAACTTTATTTCTATATCCTGCGCGAATATTTAAAGGTTCATTTTTTTTTCTATATAAAATTCTATAACGATAAAGTTATGGAAAAGATAAACAAAAATTGCTTAAATTAACCAAAAATATAAAAAATTTTGTAAGTAATTTTTTAATTGTTATTTTACCTGGGAATTTTCTTGTTATGTTATAAAATTGTATATTAATATTATATAGAGATAGAGATAGCTATAGAGATTGTTATGTTATTGTACATAGAAAGTTATGTTTTAAAATTCGATTGTTTGGTTAAAAGACTAAATGTTGGGTATTTAAAGATTATAACAATTTTAAGGAACTTTTAAATCCATTTAATTAGTAGTAGTTGTGTTTTGTTTTAATTGGATTTAGATAAGAAATTTAATAGAAATTATAATGGAAAAACAACAAAAAAAAACATTAAATTTGATATTTTCATTTTGAATAATTTCAAAATGTGAATATATAATCAAAAATATTATTATTATCTACCTAATATTTAATTTTAAATTCAAGGTGCATATTGGCGGTTCAATGTTTTATAGTGAAACTGTTTCACAATCTGTAATTTTAATGATAATCTTATAACTCTGAATTAATTTTCGAATTATAGTATAATTGAATTTAATTCGAATCATAATATTCGGCATTTAGATAGAGACAATACAGCTTTAAAGAATAGGTTCAATCTAATTGAAAGGAGTATTACAATATGCAAAGAAACTAAACTTTCCTTATCTTAAAATTTAATCCTTTTCAATATAATTTTCAGTTTGAAACTTTAAAAATTGTAATTGTAAATTTATTATTATTATTTTAAAATTTTACGTTTTATTATATTACATATTTTAATTTCAGTAATTCAAATATTTATATTTGGTTTTAAATAGCAGTCAAACCGTTTTAAATATTAAATGTAGTATTTTAATTTTCCGCTTTCCGCAACAACATAAGTAATGTTAGCTTTTAAACCTTATATTGGTCAGATATATTTTATTACACTTTAACTAGCGCTATCCTATTCTCATTTACGTATTTACATGCTAACGAAATATCACTATTTTTTTAAATCATATTTCACGGTCTCAATAAAATAATTGGTTTCTGGTGAACTATAAAATCGTATAATCAAAGGAAATTCCAACTTTTCCTATATATAAATATATATAAAAAAAAAAAAATAGAAAATATTTGATTTACAATCACAAAATATAGTGATTTTTCGTGTAAAAATAAAAATAAATTTGTTAGTACCAACTGAACCATAAAAAAAACTATTCATGTGACGTGACTACAAAATTAGAAATATATTCTAAACCCGACGACAACGACAATGATTCTGTGATGAGCATAATGATTTATGTATTTTGTAATTTAATGGACTTTGTAGGTCAACTTTGAATTTTTGATTCTATTTAGCTCTTAATAATTTGGAGATATATATCCAAAAATTAGCTTGCTTCAACAAATATAAATTTATAATAAAATATTTGATAAACATTAATGGATAATTTCACAGTGGAAGCTTAAACTTTTTCCAGAGCTTAGATTTCGATTTATCTTATTTTTTGGTTTCTCAGTGCAAGGTTAAAGATAAAATTTGGCTAAAGTAAAGTTTAACTTAAGCTACAGATGTGTAGTGTTAAGCATCGCTTTGACACTTTTTATTATTAGTTAATACACACAAATAGAAAATGAATTCATAGTTAATAAACTCTTAAATATTTAAAACTTATTAGTAAAAAATTATTACAAACAAATTTTTAAATACGCTACAATTTATAATTTTATATATATAAAACACACACAAAGAATACAATATACACGCACACTAACTAAAAAATTTCAATATTACGTTAACTTTTATGATTCATTTTCATTCACAATAACATTATTTCCAATTGTCATTCACAATAATTCACATTTTTTGGTTTAGATAAGCATTTGGGTTAATTTTGATTAAGAAACCAAGTCAACACGCCTAAGCTATACAATCGGTTTAGTTAAGATTAAGCATCAACTGTGAAATCAGCTATAGTTAATTTTGTAATTTATTTACGTTAACTATTTTTCAAATTTATAGAATAAGATTTTGTTAGATTCAGTTCAGCTGGATTAGTTAGTACGACTTAAATTCTAATTTATAACAAACATTGTTTTTTTTTTGTAGCCTTTTCCGACTAAAACTTAGAAATTTAAGTCGTAACAATGTAAAATTTTAATCAAATTATGGTGCTATTGAGCAGTTCATAAATTTATGAAAACAACAATTATAATAATTAAAATATTTGGCTAAAATATTTCTAGCAAATTTCTAATAATTAATATTTTGGCATTCAAATAATATCAGTTTTCAATTTTTGTTTAAAAAGTATATAGAAAATCTTATAATTTTTTGAATTCAAAACTTTCTTAGAAGTCTACAAATGTAATTAAAATGAAAATCTATAAAACTTTTCCTAGAAGATAATATATTAAAGTAGTCTGTAAATATACGAAATTATGAAACTTTTGAATATACATACTTGAAAATATTTTCAAGAATTTCAAACAAATGCTTTATCATATAAAAGCCACTTAAATTTCAAATTATGCAGTGGTCATTCTTATAAGTTCTTCTATACAAAACAAAAATTCAACAAGAAAATTCTTCATTTTCTCTATTTTAAAATAAATTTAGTTAGCATTTTCTGAATAAAGTTTTAAGTTTTAATATAGTTTATAAAGAATTATTATTAGATCAAAATTTTTATCATTATATTAAAAAATTTTGTTTCGAAAAGGTTTCATTTAAAAGTTATTTAGTTTTTATTTAGTTAAAAAGTTAAAAATTTTGTGCAATATACAAAATTATTTTTGAATATAGTTTTGCAAGAAATATTCCAAATATTATGCTTAAAAGTATACCACAAAAAATAAATCTGGTTTTTAAAGTTTAATATTAAACAATTTAATTTTAATTGAAAGGTTCATCTTATTTTGAAATTGGTCCGATTTTGTGGTAATGTTCTTCTAAAGGTTCACTTTTTGGTTCACTTCTAAGAAGAAAGAAATGTGTCAATAAATGGTCTGCGATAAAGTTCAATTGATGGTGATCAGTTGATACCTTGAGAGTTCAACGAGTCGATTATAAAATATCCGAATGTATTACAACTTCCTCCAGTTAACTTAATGTCGTTTACTGTATTTTATAATTAATAATTGATTTTATTTAATCAATAATTATTTTCGATGTATCTATACCATTAATAAATATAATTTAGTAAATGTATGAATTCAATACAACCGCAAAAAGATGGCATTATTGTGTAAGGGTTTCTTTTTGTGTACTTCAATTTCAATATAATAAATACATAAATATATGCAAATTCTGTATAATTTTTCATTATTTCTTGATATTGGTTATCCCAAAACAACTTAAGTAAGTTCTGGCGAAATCCTAATCATAAAAAGTCTACGATAATTTAAAAAATGAATGTAGCTACATCGAGATTATACACGGGAATAATCACTGGCCATGCAATTCTTAGAAAGCATGCAATGAGATTAGGACTCACATCTTCCTCCATATCTCGGGTATGTATGGAGGAAGATAAAATGATGATTAACTTCTTGTGCCACTGTCCCTACATCCACTGTCCCTACATCGGTCCACAAAAAAAGGTTCAGAAAACTAGGTAAATTATTTATAGATCATCTGAAAGATGCGGGTAAATTAAAGCCGGCTAAGGTGATTTCGTTCATAAAAGAAGTGGGATGGGTCGACACACTGTAGTACTGGTACAGTGTTCGGCTGGAGGGTACAACGGGCACGCTATTATGTGGTATACGTGCGAGGGAAGTTCGATCTTCCAACTCCTTCAAAACCTACCAACCCAGTTATAAAATCATTTCATTTAGTGTTTATATTTCTTATGTGCTTTGCGGATGGTAAGTCAAAAACGTTGACTTAGAATGTCCCGATGTAAATCATCCAATTTACTACCATCAAAATTCATATTATTATTAAACTATTTTATTTAGCATGATTCGCGAATGCGTTCAATCAAATTTTTAATGATACAAAATATATATGACTATTTCCCCGATACCTTACTATTTAATTCATATTGATTGTAAGCATATTTAGAGAAGGTTTTATTTACTTCAATGTATAAAATATTGTTTTTTTTTTTTTTCATATCGTCACCCCACAAAGTTATAACAACAACAAAAAGAACACTAAACATTAATATAAATCTGAAACATATTGATTTTTAGTATGTATATAATAATTTTGGGAACCTAAAGTTCTATATATACATACAAATATATAAAATAAGTTAGATTTATTGGCTGACAAAAAGTTTCAAGAATATTATGTATTAGTACTCCAAAATCCCAAAGAAAGCAACATTTATTATCATGTTTAACGATGCCAAAGATAAAATATATCGTCCTGTTAAAGAATCCTGTAAAAGTTGAATGTTCTTTGTTATATCCAATAATATTTATATATAATATAATAATATACTTTGTTGTATTTTATTTTTTATTCAATCATGTGATTTTCTTGTTGGTGGGGATAAAAAAAAATATATATATAATATATAAATTATTACCAAAAAGTTTTTCGATTATTTTGTAAGGTGCTTGGCTGGTGTGTTATGCTTAGATTTGTGTTAAAACATTAAAATAAGCGTATAAAAAATCGTTTTCAATTTTTAAGTGTTTTAGGTCAAAAACCGGTCCATTACTCAAACCTAAAATATAATATAAAACTAATAAATATAAATATGGAGTTTTTATGGTTTTATAAATTTTCATGCATGAATTGAACCAGAAAATAATAATGAAAGTGAAAAGCTATTAAGGTGTTAAAAATCAATTTACGATAAAATTTGTAAAATGTACCAACTACTGTACATATTTATGTAGTACCGAATTATATGTATACATTAATGTATTTCAGATACAATATTTTAAAAGTAAAATCAGAAAGTGTTTTTTCGTGTAAATTAATTTTCTATTAATGTTTTGCGAATATTTTATAAAGTAAAACTTAAACATATGATTCGGTATATAATAAATCTAAATTATAGAACTAATAATATTAATTCATATTAATGCAAAAGCATTTGTTAATTTATATAAAATTGAATCTGACTTTTGCAGATTAAATCTAACGACCTTACAATTTTACACATATTCCAATTTGATTTATTTCTAGTTTTTTTTTTTAAATTCCATAGAAATATCATATAAATATTTTATTTATTCTAATTTAAAAATAATATAATTTAATTGAATTACAAAAATTGAATTTTTATTAATCAGAATAGCCGTAATTTTGAATACATTGGAATATAATGTATTCCCTTTCATAAAGTATCCCCAAAGGATCATTACTGTTCGATAAGCTATTCTCAACTGCCCCGCCATATTTTTTTTAATTCCCTATTAATGTTTGATGCAAATAACCACACAATTGTATTGGAACTTGAATTATTTATTCAATATAATTATTTGAAAATATCTAATCAAATAAATTCAATGATTTAAATATTTTTGTATATGTATTATTTTTTACATATAATCATGTTTATCGAAAATAACCAATTCATCAATTGGATTTATGTTAAATGTTTTCTTCAATATAATGAAAACTGTTTTAAATATGAAGCCAATAAAATATTTTTTTATTCTATCTATTCTACGAATAAAAATGTTTACCTTTGATGTGGTGCAGAAAAATTGGTTTCGAAAAGTTAACACTTCATTACGGTATGTAACTATGTATATGATTTTCTAGTAGCTCTTTACGTTATTATGATTTTAATTGACTGATCATAAAAAACTGTTTTGGTTTTGTCGATTAAATTTCTTTTATGATGAATTACTTTTGATGTTAAATTTCGATTTTTGTTAAATTAATAACAGACAATTTTAGAAATGAAACTTTTATGGAAATATACCGCGTTTATATAACAAGGCATTTGTCAAAACCTAATTTAATTTAATTGGATCACTGTAAACGCAGATAACCTAATTTTCTATAAAATTTAATTGTATAATGCCTGATTTATAGTACACGCAAGAGAAATACAATAATTAAACATGTTAAGCAATGCAAAAGTTAAAAGCTATGAAATAGAAATGGAATATTTATAAGATAAGTACGAATGTTACGAATTATGTAAGAATGTTTAAGGTTAAATTAACTTTAACTTTTTGTTAACTTTTGTACGTGGCGTTGAGGGAAATTTGGACAGGATCGATATTTTAAGCGGAAAATAGGTACATTTTAATAGGAATATGGTTTAAAAATTATATTAAGGTTTCAGTTGTAATTGCTGCACATTATTCTGCAATGATTTTATATTAATTTTTATTTAAAGCTAATGCAACGAATTTTGTTTACATAAACATCATAAACATTATTTGACACATAATATTTGTTTCGATTCTTATGTCTACTATAAAACCCAATTAACATTTTTTAATTTTCTTTAACTTCTTCCGCTTGTCCTGTTTGCTAAATCCAGTATTAATCTATTCATGATGAATTTCCACATACATATATTTTTAAAAATATATAAAGTTATTACAAACCAACCCGTTTACTAATAATACATACAAAAATTTATAGTATAAAATTTTATATTCTTTAATTTTAACGAGGCATTCTATTCTTAAGTACTTACGAGTATATAAACTTGAGAATTAAATACTAAAAAAAAAAATTGCATCTTTCCTTGTTTTTATTTTGATGTTAACGTTTTTTTTTTTTATTTTTTTTTTTTTGGAACACCTTAAGGAGTATTCCTTTTAATTTACCTTGTACTTAAAAAAAAATCCCAATGCGACTTTATATTTACATATATAATAATCTTTATGCTTAAAAAGCCAACACTGATGACAATTATATTCTTTTTCTTGTATATAGTATAATAATTTCCAACTTTATATAAAGAGTTGGTGGGAATTGTTTTATCCCTTTTCATTTCCAATTATTGCATCCACTATACTCTTAAATTACATATATATATAAATATGATCCGACTGCTAGAGATAGGACATGTACAAACACTCATTATGTTCTATGTAAAGTACAGCGTTGTGTATATGGATTCTATTTAAGGAGTGTGTATACCGAACATAACATTAGGTTATACTTATAATACATATTTTTAATATATACATCCTTATACATATAAGTATTACATAATATATATAAAAAAAAGCAAAACAAGGACAAACTAAAAAAAGGGAAACAAATCTTCAAGTGCATCCTCGCACACTTATTTTTTGTTTAGTCCTTTCCTTTTTGCTTTAATCCACACCTGTGAGCATTGTGTAACATCTATAAAAAAATTATATATATATATACTCTAAAAACAGGGTATAATTTTTCACAAGATTTTGTTCGTGTTCAGGTGGTACAGACATCATCGTGAAGCGAACAGAAAAAAAAGTATACTGATATAATGTTATATTTGTCTGTATAAAAATTTTGTACAATCTTTACATATAAATCCACGGTGTCCAAAAAAATGTATCCAAAGCATAATTTCCTTAATATATTCGTTAGTTTTGTAATGAACTAATATAAATTATTTGCTAATCGTATAAAACTAAAATTTGGAATATTTAACTTAAAGTATTTGTGGCAGAATCGCGGTAGTTAAAGTACTAAGATAATTTAAAATTTAAGTATAAACAGACCCAAGAACGCTTCCATACAATTACTTGTTTAAGATAATTAAATTATCTTAAATTTGAACTATATGTGTTCATCAAACCTTTCCTCGTTAGACTGTCAAAAGCGAGCATTTAAATCTTAGCTAAACGAATTTCCATTCAAAGTGCGAATATATTTTTCGGATACTCTGTATTCATTTTTGTTCCTTTTTTTCATTACAGTTCAGTTTTTTTTTTCATTTTATTTTCTTCATTTATGTTCTTTTGTTGAGGCAGTTGTTGTTAGTATCATTTTTTTTTACAACTACGTTGTTTTACATAGCATCTTCTCATATAACATTTTGAGACAGGATATATAGAGGTACATAAAGCTTTGCAACAAAAAACATCTGAAACAACATTAGCCAAAAAAAAAATATAATATTAGAATGAAAAAAAAAAACTTAAATTAGAAAATAAAAACAACTCTTAACAAAACTAACAAAAAAAAAAAAGAAAAAGGAAAAGAGAAAATCCATCATCGTGGGAAGTTAGAAAAAAGATATACCGTGAACTTAAATTGAAATTCACTTCCAACTATATTAGAACAATACTTTAGTCAAAAACGAATGAAATTTTTTTGTATTCTACAAAATTTTGTATGTTACATAATATATAGGACAAGTGTTTTCAAGGAAAATTTATATATCCTTGGAAAAATAATTTTCTTTCTGGTTTTTAATTGAATTTTTTATGCCAAATTTTTTTTTTTTTTTTTCATTTGGTCGTTGAACATTTTGTATATTATTTTTAAGGATTGGGCAACCTCAGACAATTAATACCAAAATGTTAATTATACTGTATTTCACTTAGTACATGACAGACGAAAATAAGTCATTGATTTAATTAATACACCGTTAAAATGTATTTCAAAAGTTATCCTTATATGACGAACAATTACACAATTACAAAAGTAATGTTTAAGATTTATCCTCCGAGTTACATTTCATTCAAATACAATTCAACAATATAATGTTAATAAAGTTTCAAATGGATAAATTCTAATTTGTTGTAATTTATCAATTGGTTTCAACCAGAAGTCAGTCTAAGACCTGGAAATCAAATGATTATTTACTGAAAATGCCATTGATTCCGATTTATATTTAAAATTATAATAAGTATTTAATTATAATCAGTTTTCTCGTTTTTCTCGATTTTAGTAACCTAACCGAGGTCAACACTAAAAATGTCAACATTTTTTTTTCAGAATAAAACTAAAAAAAGTTTAAAATATTTACCACATTTTTAAATTGTTGAACCTGTAACATTTTTGGTGCAATAATTAGATCATTAAAATAAAAAAATAATGGAAACATTAATTTTAAAATACATACATCATAATTTTAGAAAATTATATTATGTATCATTTCCTTAGAATAAGTGCAAAGAAATTACTAATTTTTGTTTGTTCATTAATATATTAATGTTCATTATTTGGTTTGTTCATTATTATATTACATTTAAGTCCAGTTCTGATATCCAATAACTTCTTACAAATGTTAACATTATACTAATGGGGAGTTACACCAAAGAAAATCTTCATAAAATTTACCACAAAAATAATCATCTACGAGTTAATTCCATCAAGGACAAATTATTAAAATACATATTTTGCAATGCTTCTTTTGATTTGAAAAATATGTATTTAAATAATTCGTCCTTGACGAATTTTATAGCATTAAGTTTAAATGCTTTTCAGTTATTTCTATATTTTGAAACCAAATAACATAAAAAAATATTAATTACTAATAACCACAATATAAGCAAACTCAGTTTTGCAATTCTTTTTCCGAATAGGTCACAATTTACCTCTGTAACTCTATTAATGTTGTTGATTTAAATTTATCAAACATCATAATATTTTGCAGTGATACAGTGAAATATGTGGTTTTGGTTAACATTATATCATATTAATGTTAATTTCATGGGTATTTTAAAAATATTATAATAAAACAATTGATTGAAGTTGAAGTACATAAAGTCTCATTCCAACTTAAACTTAGTTTATTTTCCAATACAAACCGAGAATTATGTTATTTTTATCTGAACCGATCATTGGTCTACTCTTTGCGTTGCATAAGTCATTCCCGCTGGACTTAGCAACCAGCCATAGAATTTCTCTATTTAATCTATCGCATACCACAACCATTTTAGATTTCTAGTATATTTAGTGAAATTTGGTATTATAAGAAGCAGCTTAAAAGCACAACAATAAGCCAGAAATAAATCGATTGACAAACAACATTGTAGAAATTACTTTAACAGAATATTAAACACCCTAACAACATATTGTAAAGTCTTAAAGATATTATTATGTATTCACATTTTATGAAACTAAATCTATAGAATCTGTGTGAAGATAATCCATTAAAATCTTACGATTAACGATGAATCAGTATTCCCTGAATAGTTATTCTTGCTGGTTTTTATGAAATTTTTACATTTAAAACAAAATCGTTATAACGTCACCTTAATTCAGAACTAGCCTAAGTCCATTTTAGCAAATTTTACAGGAGAGCATTTTTCAGGTTTGTTTTCTCTTTCTTTCCAATACCATGAAGCGAATAGAGTAGGTTTTTTTTATTTTATTTAGATATTCTAATATTTATCTTACACAAAAAAAATTAAAATCAATTTGTCTTTGTGAAAAAAGAAAGGGGACATAGGATAATTTAATTATAATATTTTTGGATGCAGATAAATCCTATGTCTATTTCATGGACAAAACATACTTTGGGTTAAAAGATTGAGAGTGAAATAATACAAATTTATTGGACTTAGGATTTAAAATTATAAAACTAAAACAATAATGGTTTTTTTTTAATTTATTTGTATTTAAATAATAAACTAAAAAAATAATATTCAAATTGAAGTTATGATAACATACATACTTATAAAATGAAAAGTTTAAAAAGTATAAAAATTAAAAATTGAATTCATTATTATTGTTTTATTATGTATTATTTACCAATTTTTTTTTTGTATTTAATAATTATTAAGCAATTTTCCAATTTATAAAATATTAGGAATCAAAATATTAATTAAGTGATTTAAAAAAAAAGTAAATTGTAATATGTAATGATATATTTTTAATCTTTCCAATATTAATCGCTGTCCACATTCGCATTATTTTGATTTGGAACATGCTTCAAATTATAATAAAAAGTATGGTATATTTCAGGAATAATTTTGTCCTTGCACAATTTAACCATATCCTTATATTTTAAGTCAGAAATTGGAATATCACTATTTCTGAGTCTTAAAAGATTATATTCTTTAAAACTTATTAACTGTACTCTTATTTTATGCAATGTATCTATGCACTTTTTTTCTTCTGTATAAGAATATTGATAATAAAGCTTGTAAGGATTATCAGAATAAACTTCAACGACTTTAACTTTGTTCCAAACCATAGCATTACCTATTTCGTCTTTTTTCCAATTTTTTGTAGTTTCTTCCAACAATTTTTTAAAATTATAGAAAACTGATGTGTCCATTTCTTTAACAATATATGGTCTAATTTTACATGCCATGCGAGCGATGTCATACCATTGCGAGGGACAAAATACTGGAACATTTTTTGAAGCTTTTTCTATGACACTATGCATAGAGTCACCTTCGTTTTGAGTATGTCCTGTTTCTAGGAAGTTGTGAGTGATGTCAATTTCAAATTTAGCGGCACAGAACATATACATACTAAAAATAAATCTGTTTCTATTCTGCCCACCACAGTTGTCACTGTAGAAACTAAATTTTTTAAATCCATCTTGAACCTTCGATTGTATAAAGTCATAAACACAGCTTCCTACTTCACATGCACCTCGGGCAGCTATACCTTCATGCCACATATAGCAATATCCCTGCTTTCGACCAATATCATAAACGGTCAAATTGTAAGTGGCTAATTTTCTTTTGTAATAAAGCTGTGATATTTCCGCTTTTGGACATATCAAAACCTTTTGTAAATCATAAACTGCTACACAATATTCTTTAGATTTTTCAGCCAATACTTTGTCACTTAATTTTTTTTCTCTTGACAATTGCTTAGATTTTAAATGCTCTTCGTATTGCGTTTGTAGCTGTGCTTGCTCTTCAATGTTTGAATTATTATTAATTTTATTGCAGAAACTACATTGGTCCTTTTTAGGTACATGGAATCCCAAGTTAAACTCATTAAGAAATATTTGTCGGTAAATGGAGATCTTTGCAATGTTTAATATGGCATTTTCTGTGCAGTATTCTTTGTATAAGTCATACATTTTTGTTAAGTTAAGGGAAGATGGCAGATATTGTTTTGAAGAATTTTCCCTGCAGTAATGGCTATCCACTCTTTCAATGCTATTTATGTGGTTTCTTACAGATGCCTTAATACTGTAAGGTAGCCGTGAATTAATAGAACCATTATTTCCGCGATTATCTTTTTCTACAAAAACAATTTTTTTTTTGTATGACTTATCAGACACTGTCTTTACCATTTGATGACTAATTGATAATGTATTTAGAAAAAAGGTTTGACATACTTTTATTTTCGCTCCTTGCTGATCCGGTAAATAGTAAAAAAAAGAGACATTTCTTCGGCTAGGTGTGTCTTCGTTTATTATCCTTAGTCGCTCTCTTTTTTTTTTTTTAAACTCAACGTATTTTGAAATAAAAGCCCGTTGCATATTTATATTTCCTAGCTTCCAAAATTCTGTAAAAATACACTTTCTAATATCATCTTTTAGCTTTTCTGAACATTTCAATCTACATTTTGTTGGACAAGGAGGTTTCATGGACTTTGCAGGAATAATATTATTTTTCCAATTGACGTATTCTTTACCACTATTTTTTAATTTTTTTATTTTATTACGTCTCCAATTCGTTTCATCACGAAGTCGTTTACGTGTTGGAATTTCCTTTTCAGATAAACGTTGAGAGTTAACGTTATCTGCACTTGTTTGATCTACTAAATATTCGGTTTCACTTGAAGAAGATGATGACGATGAAATTTCACTTGGAAAATATTCAGATGATTCAGAAGTATAAAAAATATCTTCATTAGGATTCTGTGTTTCTAAAAAATCAGTTTCCTTTAGTTCATATAATTCATTCAAATTTTCTGTAATTCAGTATTAAAATTAATAAAATATATTAAATAGCAAACATAAAACTTACCTTTTTCAGAATTAATTTTTGTTGATTTATATGTTCCATCTACTGCTGGTGATCCAATTATGTACCCGGGATCTGCATTAATTATTATAATATAAAATTCGCCTATTTTATACCAACTTTTTACTTACCAAACAATATTTTATTTCCATTTGATTTTATATTATTGGTTTCTTGCAATGGTGTATTTCCAATATTTTGATTATGTTCTGTATATGTATATAAGTTGAGAATAAAATAATGAATTTAACATTTTTTTCTATATAATTTTAAATTTTTGTAGTAAAACGACTAACCCGTTACTTTTTTTTGCTGCAAAGCCAATTTTACCATTTCTCGTCCTCTTGAATAGTTTGCCATTTCTTATTGCTGCACAAAGTATCCTAAGTCCCATGAAATAATTTTTTTTATATAGATAGTAAATATAAAATTATGAATTTTATAAATGCAAATGTAGCTTAAGTCCAGTTTGAAGACTTAAGCTTGTTCTGCATTTAAAAATTTAATTACCTTGGACTTAAGATATTTCAGTGGACATTTGAAAATTACACCACTAAACACTTTACACGAATGAATAACTCTTAATAGCAAAAGTAATAAGAATACAACACATTGCACCTAAAATCGCGAAATTGACCGAAAGTGGACTTAGGCTAGTTCTGGATTAAGGTGACGATAATATACTTTATTTAAGAATTGATGCAAATTTTCCATATGGTTTAATCCACCAATAAAAAGTATACAAAATTTTTACATTTTTTTTTTACATATAGCTCGCCGTACACAAAATTTTCACAAGCCTTAACATACCAAATACAAAAGTCAGAATGTAATATAGGTTTAAATAATCGTGTTCTTTTCCAATTTTTATATATGAAATAAAAAATTGTTAGATTAAAGTAAAATACATATAATAAAAATCTTTAAATATGCATCCCGGCGGAAATGTTTTATTCTGTAAATGTTGAAATGGCAAAGATGCTGAAAACTTTAAATAATATAATAATGTTTTTTTTTTTTATACTGTTCGTAATATAAAATAAAAAAAAAACAGCAAAATGAATCAGCAACACCTTAACAAATTTAAGGTATAAAATTTATATTTGCATTTTACTATATATATAAAACCAGCGGTACGGATATAAAAACATATGTAAATACACTATACAGATATTATATAGATATGTAAAATGTTGAATGATTTTTAAGGCCTCTTGAGTATTTATATGTATAAAACTGTGTATATTATGTTGAAAATTATTTTTCAATATTTCAAAGTAAAATTAGTTTTCATAATTTAAGAATATCGCAATAATTTTACATTAAATAAAAGCAATGAATAAGAATTGCGATTATTCAGTGTAGTTTTAGATAATTAATTATGGATAATAAATTAATGAACATATTGTTCAAATCTTTCTATACAAAATTTATTAGGAACAAATAAATTTTCTAAATAATAATACGGAAATAAGTTTATATTAATTATATATAGCTATATATAATTATTTAATGGTAATTGAAAATAAAATCAGCGTCAGATGAAGAAAAAATGGTCTCGCTGAGAACTTGGGTTACAGAGACCATGTCGTATTGGTGGTACAGAATAACATTAAGTCAATATGATGGAATTTTGAAATCCCAGACAAACTTTAATAGAAATTATTTTCTCAAAGTAAAGTAAAGTAGAAAAGAACTTTACCATTTAGGCTACAACTAATTCACAAACCAAAGGTTATCATGTTTTGCTAGTACAAGAGAAAATTATCCAGGTCAACAAGCTAGTTTAGAAGCATTCTTAGCATTGGTTTTGTTTTGCTAAATTGATGTTCTTTTACTAAGAAGATTGTTTGTTTGTATGATATCTTAATTATATCTCAATATATAAATCCACTTTGATAATAGCACCATTTAAAATACATCACAATTACATATAGTGAAAATCGATGACCCCCAGACGAATTTGTATCGAAGAAAACGAAATTTATAAGCATATAAAATGTCATACATTCTTGATCGCATTAGATATTAATATCTAACACAACTTTTCGTAAAATCGAGGATAAATATCGTTTATTGTACCTTCATGGAAATTCTGAAATTCATTCTGAATCTTATAATCTAAGCGATATAAATGTTTAATATCCAAAATTTTGTTTCGATATTACACTTAAAAATAAATACATAGACAATTTTCCTTAATAATACATATGTACAATATTTAATATTTCCTATAAATATATATAGCCAAAACGTTGTATAATTCTTCCTTGTTCACGATATTTTAATTACAAGTTTTCATGACATTTTTATTCTAATTTGAACCTACTAATTTTATATGGATACTAATTTAATATGTGAAGAAACTTTTAACTTTAACAAACTAATGGCATTTTTAATAGTTAAAAATTTAATAAAAGCAAATAGTGTCAACCGTTACCATTTTTCCCAGTTTTGTAATCACAATTACATATTGTAAATTTGTATTAGCATGGTAATGATATTCATTTATTAAAGATTAGTCAACTTAGATGAACATTGATGTCTTGGTCGGAATTTGCAAACGTAACCGAAAGCATCACAGCATAGCTCATTACCATAAATATACTACTTGTTCTACTCCTGCAGAGCTACTGCTTTGTTGTGTTCTTGATTTGTTTCAATATTATCTTTTGCCTTTATCACATTATTGATTATTCCAATCATTTACAAAACTACTTCTTCCATATTTTTTATTGCTTCGTAATAATGATAAGTTAATTTTGTTAAATCATTTTTAACTTACCTAATTAGCAGTATGGGCTCACACAATTTTTAATGTTTGCAATTTCTTATTAGCTAAACCTTATCAATGAAATATTCAATAATATTCCATCAATTGTTGTTTAATAATTTATTAATGATAGCAATAACATTATTATGATCATCTGTAGAAAGAACCAATTCGGAAAACGAGCATCGATTTGTGTTATTTGTAACCTACTTTTGAGAATTGTCAAGCAATTAAGTTATCATATTTATAATTACTATAGATGTTCCATAATTATCAATCTTTTAGCAACTTATTATTTACTTTACAAATTTGATAACAATTTTCATATATTTTTAGTTAAAACATAAAAATGATAAGGAGTGTAATGTCTGATTAAATCACGCAAGACTCATAAAAAAGTTAAGAATGTTAACGTAAAAGTTAAGAAAGGCATTTGAATGGAATATTTATAAGATGCTTAGGAATGTTAAGAATTCCGTAAGAATGTTTGATGTTAAATTAACTTTAAGTTATTATTAACTTTCGTTCATGGCGTTGAATTTTGACGGGATCGATATTTTAAGCAGAAAAATAAAAAAAAAAACGTAAGGTTGGGAGTCCATTATTCAGGAATGTGGTTTAAAAAGTAAATGTTTTGAATACTTAATTTATTGTTAAAATCAATATTGTGTAAAAAAGTTTCAGTAAAAGTAAAATAACAGCTGGATATTCTTCTGCATAAGCATCTGTTATTTGATAGATCATTTTATTTCGATTCTTATGTGTCTTATAAAACCATATTAACATTATCTTGACATTATTATCTTTCTTAATTTTCTTTAATTTCAACTCATCGTGCTTGGTTGCGTTTCTTATAAATCGCACTTTAGAGTATTTTTAAATAATTTACGTATATATAATTAAAATTATGTAAATAATTATTATTTTGAATTAACACTATAAGAAAAGAATACACCAATAAAAATTTTTGCAAACTTAATATTTAAATAGAATTTTTTGCATTATGAATTTTCTGTGAATTGTGAATATAAAGTTCTTATTTTTACCACAATCTAACTAACAAAAAAAAATACTACTACTATTCAATAAATACGAATTCCTTATCTTTGCTACATTTACGAATCACTTAAATAAATGGAAAAATGTGGTTTTATTTTTTACAAAAAAAAACTAGTGAAGAAAACCATTGCCAACTTTCTAACCAAAAATATAGTTTTTTTTTTTAAATGAAGCAAATATTCTTTTTATTCAGTTTTGGGTAACATTTAACATCTCTATATACATTCAGAGTTACAAAAATATTATATTTATATTTATATATATATATTTGAATAAATTATGTAAATTTTATATTCCATTTTTTATTTTATTTTTTTAAATTTTTTCCGAAAAGAAAACCAGATAAGATTTTTAATGAAAATTCATACAAGGGACCTGTGTAGTATATACACTTCTTTTTTGCCACCGTTTTTTTTTTGTACAATTATGTATTTTTGAAATAAACCTAAATATAAATACATTATGCTTTTATATATATATAAATGTAACATAGATTTTTTTTATATATATTTAGTCAAAAGAATTTTATACCTAAAAATCTATACATAGTTAGTAAAAAAAAATGTTTCTATGATTCTTTACATATATTTTTTTTTTTCTTTTTGGGTTTTTAAGTTTTCATTTAGTTAAATATATACAAAAATTGAAATAATATCCCATTTTTTCTATATTTACTATATACTCTAACTTTAACCCTTTTGGTACGACTATATTTTAAATAAATTTCGTTCGATTTATTTAAAAGTGGCATATTATTATTATGCTTTTTAAAGAATAGCCAGCGAACACTTTTCGCATATTAAAGTGGGAGATAATATCAATCAAATTTATTGATCAATTTTATTAAAGAACATTAAATTGTGCGGTTTAATTATTATTGCTTTAACCAACATAAAAAGTTTGACGTAAGTAAATTTTTCATCAGCAAAGAAACATCTCTAAACTAAAATTAAAATCTGGTTAAGTAAACTTGAATCAAGAATTGTGATAATTTGCTGATTAGAAAAATAAACTAAAGATTTATGATTTCAACAAATTATATCCGTCAGCCTGTAAAACCTATATCATTAAAATTATAAGGTAAACCTTTATAATTAAAATTAGAATTATAAAGGTTTACTTATCTTGACTATTTCCAGTTTTGAACTGAAACGAAATTTCGGTTGTATGTGATATGATTCCATTTTTAGATCAAATGTAATACAAAATTCATATTCGTCACACTGTACCGAAATTAATATTATTCATTCCTCAATTTAGTGCATTGGTTTAAAATTATGTGCAAATTGTCTTTATATTAATCAATATAATTTGCAAAATTAATATTTTTCGTCTAATTCTATTTATTAACTATGGAAATTCAAGTTAAGAAAATCGCTTTTAATCTTATAATATTACTAGCCACCTACTGGAGAATGTATACACCAAAATAAGCCAACAATTTTTAAGATTGTTAAGATGTAATACTCTAAAATATTCCACATTTTTTGGCTAGTAATTTTACCATTTTATATTTTTCAAAATTCTCTATATAGGGTTAAAAAAAAACCCTGTTTTCGAAAGGGTTAGAAAAAAATCTTAACAAATCAAATTTAATACAAACCCTTAAAATTGTATAATCTTTAATGTTTGCTATTCAAAATAGTTAAAAGATATATTTTCACACTATCGCCATCATGAATATAATACAAATAATATCCTTATTGAGATTTTTTTTTTTCAAATACTGTATGTGAACATGAATATATTGTAAAGCCTAAAAGAAATTGTATATATATACGAAGGACTTTTTTGAAGGATACAAGATATCTTTTTTTTTTATACTGTAACAGGAAATGTTAATAGACGTATATATTAATTAAATAAACCTTTTTTTTCTGGTTGTATCTTGATAAATATATTGAGAACAAAAATGTATGTTGACATAATAGTTGAAATTTTAATTAGAAACCTTTTTTTTTTGTTGCTCAGGTAATGTTGTATATTTATTTTCAAAATTTTAATTTTAATCCTTTGAAAAATTCAATAGATAAACCTTACATATTTATAAAAATGAAATTTTGTTGAATTTGTTATAGACAAATTTTTTGTATAAATATTTAGATAAATTTATAGAAATATTTCTATAAGCCTGCAATTCCCATGAAAATCATTATTTTGTCCAGTTAAAAAGTTTTTTTTTTTTTGCATATACAATCAGAATCAATTATCTGAAAAATATATGAAAAGGATAATGATTAGAGAATATATCAGTGTACTAAAGGGTATAGAGAAAATCGTCTTTACTTACAAGAGGCTTACAATATTATTAATTAAAAAAAAGAAAAAAACAAAATATTTACATTACGTTACGTATCATTAATATGGTATAAATATGTAGTTTTAAAGGAAAAGAAAATGTTTAAATTACGGTCTAATAGTCTAATTGGTAAGATTTAAAATATATCCTGATAAATATGAAGGTCTTTGTGAAAAATTGTAATATATTTAATGTAAACCATAAATGATTTTGCGTAATATTATGGTTTAACCATATTTTTTAAGTATAGAACGGAAGTTGAATTAAATAATATGTATTATAATTCTAGAAAGTTTTATGCTTCATGTATTTATTTTTAGAGTCTTATTTGTATTTTGTATAAAGAATTAAGAAATGTGTTAAAATAGTCAGAGACTTGCGCCATAGTAAAAATAATTCCATCCAAATGGCCAGCGGAATTATACCTTTTCACAAAAATTCGGATTTCCATTAAATTAACTTAATACGTATTAACAAGTTTATGTTAATTAAATACGATTAAAAAAAGTTTTAAACTGCGAATTTCTGGAACATAATATGCGATTAAAATTTGGATATTTCGAAATAATTTTAACGATATTTTTGTAGCCATACTTTAAGTTATTAATAAATAATTATATGAGTTAAAAACGATTTTATAACACTTTATAATTTCGTTATTTCATTTATTAACTTGAATTTAAATATTAATAATTTTTTTTCGTTAATACAAAACATTGATCACCCTGTTTTGTTTTAGAATTTTCGAACACGCTGTGTTTAAAAGTCAAAACTATCCTCTATTGCGGTTTTGCTAATTAAATCATATTGCGTGTTTGGTGTTTGGTAAAACACTTTATTAGAATATGTAGTAATTCAAAAGCGTGTTCAAAAGCAGTAAGGAAATATCTAGATTCATGAACCAGACATAAATATTATATATACACACACATATATATAAAGAAAGAGTTAAATGTTGCTACAACATTAGAAAGATTCGAAGATTTATGTATGTCCCATGAATCATAAGAATTCTAATTTACAACTTTATAGTTCAATGATTAAATTTAACTTTAGAGATTACAAATATTTAACGCATTAATTAACGAAATAAATTCGAAAAATTACACCATTCGAAATGTTTAAATTTTATTTTATTTTATAACCACTACTTAACGAAATACAAAAATTTCAAAACGTTATCTTATGCTTGATTTATAACAAACGCAAGACACATAAAAATGGTAAAAATATTAAGAAACGTAAAAGTTAAAAGATATGAAATGGGAATGGATTATTTATAAGATGCTTATGAATGTTACGAATTCCGTAAGAAATTAATTTTAAATTTTTGTTAACTTTCGTACATGACGTTGAGGTAAATTTTGACAGGATCGATATTTTAAGCAGAAAAGTAAAAAAACGTAAGGTTGGGAGTCCACTATACTTAATTTATTGTTAAAAACAATATTGTATAAAAAAATTCAGAAAAAGTTTTACTTTGGTTTTCATTCAGAAAATAATCTAATTCAATATAAATTTTTTTTACATAAACATCTGTTATTTGACAGATCATTTTGTTCCGATTCTTTCAAAAACATTTCTTGACAATTTTTACCTTTATTAACTTTCTTCAATATCAGTAGCTCTTGCTTATGCTTGTGTTTGTTATTAATCAGGTATTTTCAAATCATAAATTTCATCAGGTCCTTGATTATTTATATACTAATAATAAATTAATATTCATTTATTTTTAGAAATTCTCATTTTCAAAACATTTTTAATTAATTGATATAATTAATGAATCTGAATTTTTAATAAATTATTAGTAATAACAATAAAACAAAAACTTTCAACAACTAAAATAAATATTAAATTTATATAAAAATATCTAAATTATTATATCGATTAAGTAACGACAGAACATTTTTTTAAAATCCTTAATTCCAATAAAATATATTAAATAATTTATATGATTTATTACCAAAAAAAAAATGTTATAACAAGTAAATTAGTTTTATTTTTATTCAATTTTCTGTGATTGTATATGAATTTTATAAATATGTATATAATATATAAATGACAGTATTATTTTTATTATTATTATATCCCGTTGGTATTATGTATTTATATATAAATATAATATTGTAAACAATTTATAACATAAATATTATATCTATGTATATCTAAATTATATATACAAATCTTTAACTTAAATTTTATTTATATACATAAGCAATAATAATGAAAAGGCTAATATTCAATTTTCTTCTCATTTTTCTCGTTTACATTTTTATTTATATTTTATTTTTTTTTATATTATTTTATCCCACCTTTTTGCCTCCGGAAAATGAAGTACCAATTCATAAAATGGAAGCCCTGACCGGAGAAACCATTTATCTTCCATGTAATGTGAGCACACATGATGTCGGCGATGATATTGTCCTAATATTATGGTACAGGGAGGATAAAGGAACACCAATTTACAGGTAAGTTTATATTATTATATACATATATACAATAATTTTGATTACATACATATATGAAATTTTTATGTACAATGTACAAATACAAATAAAATTTATATATTTTATGTATTGGTTATATTTATTTTATTTTAGGTATTTAAATGGTCCTTTGCGTCATATAATTCATTACATTTCTTTTATCATAAATTTTACCTCGGTATTTTCCTGGTTATGGTATAGATCATAATAATTTTTTTTTTTTTTTTTTTGATAAATTTATTGATATATTATGTTGGGATGTTGCGAATGTTGGGGGTTACTTTTCCCAAGTTTTTGTTTATTTTTCCATTTCATATATACAAATATCATAATAATAAATAAGAATTTTATAAAATATTATATTTATGTATATAACAAGTTTTTATTATGTGTGGACATTTTTTACTTTCAATTTTTTTTTTTTTGATATTTTTTGATGTAAACAAAATTAAAAATATATTTTCAAAATTTCATTATAAAAAAGTTTAAATATTAATAATATTTCGGAAAAAAAAGGACTATATATTTGATCATAATATAATCAATAATGCAAAAACAATATTGTAGGTTATGTTGAGCTGGATACATTTTGGAATATATTATACTAATATTTTATTTAAATATGAAATTGAAAAGTTCTTGATAAAGTGGCGCCTGTTTTACATAAATTTCGATAAAAATCAAATAATATTTTTAAAATTTATAAGACAATAAATTATTTTCATTTTCTTGTAATTACGTTTTTAAAATTATTGAAACTGGGGAGATGTAAAATGTAATACGTAAACCATAATCGATAAAGTTATAATAATACTAAAATTTAAATTATGGAGTATGGAGTAATGTAAAATTTATGAATTACTAATTAGGTTATGGAATTTTTCTTGTCAATTCGATAGAATTTTGTCGTTTTACGTTTTCTTGAGAAAAAAAATTACTCAAAAAAAATTTAAACCTTTCTGGGGAACAACCAGAAAAAATCATGGGATCGGAAATAGAAAAAACCGAAATCTATAAACTGGAATAATTCCCCAGGCCCAGGCATGTTTTAAAGCAAGAACTTTATAAATTTGATAACTAAAATAAGTGCACGTATTTATAATACGGAGCTTCGAGCAATAAACCCGCTTTTTCAAAGACTATTACTCATTTAGATACCATCTTCTGAACAAAATAAGGAAGTCAGAAAATAGTTACTGACGATTCTGTTCGGATAAGGAAGAAACTGCCAAGCATATTCTGTCACTTTGAACCTACTGCCCAGAAAAGGCTGACACATTTCGGTAATGGTTAAAAATATTAGGACTATAATTGTCCAGGAAGGTTTTGAGCTTAGCTATGGACCGAATGTAAATATTTTCAGGTTTATACCATATTAGATCTTTTAGCTCATGGTCTTGTTATAATATTTAACAAAAAATTTTAACGTTACATATTTACTTCATCATCGATAACGTTACAATAATGATAAAATTAAGTTTTTTAAAATAATGCTAACAATAATTTGACACAATATTTCAACCCTGATTAGAAAAGTTCGTTTTTTTCGTATATCAAAAAGTCCTTGAATATAATATTAAGGGATTTGATATTATACTAAAAAAAAATTGTATAATTAAAAACTTTTTATAATTATATCATATTAATTTTGTTGTTTTTTATTAAAGCTAAGGATTTTAAGTATTAATATTTAAGACTTTATATTTAGTTTATACCTAAAAAAAAAATAACTAATCCTAAAAATAGTTATATGAAAATGAATTTGCATAATAAATGTTTTGGGATTTTCATGATAAAAATTTAATACAAATATACTTGAGAGAAAAGGTAAAATATTAATTTGGTAAAAAATTAACTTAGCTATTATAAGAGTAGACCAACTGAAATAGTTAATTTCCTACAAAATTTCTATATAATAAAAATACGCAATTTTATCATATATTTTGAAACATTTTGTTAAGTTTAAAAGAAAATTTTATTTTGTTTTTATTATTATTAAAACTCGTACAATATACGATCATCTGTTATTTTATTTTCGAATTTTTGTCTGAATGTTTATTCAAGGATAATCCCTGAAAAATTTTAATATTTATCTCTAAAATCCTCAAAACAGTTGTATTTTTAATATACAATTTATGAATTGTTTAATTATTTATTTTTATTTGACAAATTTAAATAAAACTTTAATTAATTATTATTTAATTCGTAAAAATTTACATATTATCTTCATAATACCATAAATCATATTTCGACAAGATGGAATTAATCCTGGCGGGTTGAACAAATTTTAAAATTTTATCGAAATTTTTTTAAGGTAAAATTAATAAATTAAACCAAAATCATAAATTATTTATTGTTAATAAGTTTCACCGATCGTACCATCAGATTTAAAAAGGTTCTATACACTTGCATTTACATTACACTGTACGACAAAGTATTGATTACGATCATAAACCAACTAAATATTCAAAATAACAATATAATATTCAACAGCACTTACATTGAAACTAAATACTTATATTTAAGTAAGACCTCATTTACACTGCTTAAACATGGTAAAAGCATTTAGTGCTCGGTTGGTCGGTTCTAAATAGCCCATTAAAGTTGATTGATCACTTTTATAGTGGCAAAAGGATCTATTACTCACACGAATGAACTATTACGTAATGTTAATAAATCATTTGATCCCGATAAACGTAGAATCCGTGTGCGTTTTTTTGGCGATTTATAATACTTTAAAATTAGATGATACACGACAAAAATCTTCATTAAAATACGTAACTATGTAACGATCATAAGAACTTCATAGTCCGAATTTTATTCATTCTTATTATCACATTTTAATTAAATTTATTTCCAATTAATTTATAATATGATTAAAAATATTATTTTTTTTAGTGTTGATATCCGTGGTGGTGACTCAAAAGCAGCCAAAAGATGGTCTGACGAAACAGTTTTTAGTAATAGAGCATATTTTTTATTTGATAAAGATCCAGGTGAACTAGCCGTTCAAAGTACTAGAGAATCAGATAGTGGAATTTATCGATGTCGTGTTGATTATAAAGTAGCACAAACAAGAAACAATATAGTAAATTTAACAATAATAAGTAAGTAAAATATAAAATTTATGTTATACAAATTTTATATTATCAATTTTTTAATTATCATCAATTTTAATTATATTACATAGTTAATTACAAATACCTAATTATAAATAATAAATAAAACTCTATTACTCCTAGTACCAATATAAAATATACAATAAAGATTTTTCGCGTGTTGAAAAGGATTTATTGAATAATGAATTGTCTGTGATATAGGACATAATGTTTAAATTAACATTTATATGTATATATTACTTAAATTACAATATAATATTTCATATAATTTATCATATAAATTTCTCCAAACATAAAAAACATAAAAAAAAAACTTACTTTAACCATATAAAATTTATGAATATATGATACAAAAAAAACCAATTTAAAATTAAAACTTTTTGGATGACATGTCATCAAAATATGGTGCTGTACTCTGTCTGGATGGTTAACAAAAAATAAAAAAAAAATATACACACAAATCCTTAAAGTTATAATGAGCAACATCGCACGGAATTCAGCTATTAATTTTCATTTGTTATTATGGTATATATGCGAAAAAAATTTTTGTTGACAGTTTCCAAAAAAAATAAAAAAATTATGAAATGTTTATTTTTTTTATATACATATTTTTATTTATGTTGAATTTTTAAACCACCTTGTATTAAAGCGCTCCCTTAAATCGCGTATTCCTGGCATACATATAATAATTATTTAAAGGCCAAAAAGGATGGATGATTGTGCTGTCAGTAAACAGATTGGTCTTATTCACTTGGGAGGGTGGCTCATAATTTTTTATGAAAGACATTATTTTTTGCTTATCGTTTAATTATGAATGTCTATTTGTATATGTGTATACAATTTTGTTACTATACATAATATACAGCTGAAAACTCTTATTTAGCAGTCTGAGAATTTCATGTTATATTTTTTATACGCATTATTTATATATACGAATTTTTATATTATATTTATATTATTTTAAATAATTGTAGATATGATTTTCTTAATTACACGAGAGTAGATTTGTTATAAAGAATTTTTATTATTTTTAATAAAGTATTTAAAAAAAAATTGTTAGCGGAAACTATGTGGGGTACCGACAACGAAAAAAAAAATAGAAAGCGCTAATAATCGCGCTCGAAATGTAATACAGCAGTTGGCATCCTCATTGGACTATGCGTGTAGTGGGCATAAACTTCTCGCAAGTGGAAACTGCAGCGATACTGGGCAAACTGAAACCATAAAATAACACATATGCGTCTACTCAGCTCTGACAGACGTCTTTCGACTTACTAGATAGTGCTTCAACAATACATACTCAGAGTTAGTTATTCACGAAAGTGGTAGCACTATAATAAACCCAGTGTAATCTATGCTTATACGGTCACAATAACCTTATCTTTGTTAAAGGACACAATTCTGTATTATTTTTTTCTGATTAAAACAGGATTTTCTATTATCCCGTCTCGGTTTGTCGTTCTATCGTGTACGTTTTACAAATTATTGGTATATAGTTTGGTTCTACCCTATATAAATTATTTGGTGGATAATTTTTAATAGGTTTTTAAAATTATATGGATGCCAAAGAATTATCATCTGTTAGGAGAGTTAATTATTTCTTCGGCTATAGTCAACCAGAACATGAAATGAAAAAATTAACTTTAGTATTTTATAAAGGTTAACCACAATAACCAGCCAGATTGTACAATGGTATTTGTAAATATAATTTTGTCTGCCTGCATACCAGGTGGTATTACAACCTCTATCCCGTCCTTCCTTACAAACAAAACAACCATAAATGTTAATCCAAATTGAGTGATAAGAACCGAATAAAATATGACTAAATAATTAATATTTATGTCACAATTCATACATTTATATTGAACATTAAATGAAATTTAACACGTAAAATAAAAAAAAAACAGTCTGCTTAATTTATATATCGCTCGTTTGATGCCACTTAGTATTAACAAAAATAAATATTATTACATACTTTTAAAATATATTATTCAAATATATTTATTGATTCTATACTATTAACACATATGGAGGGTCACTCCATATACGCAACGGCAACGAGGTAAAACGAACTGTCAAAAAAAAAAAATCAATTCATATAAATGTAGATAAACAAAGATAAACTGGACGCAAACAACGCAGAAAGTTCGAAAAAAATATCTATTTAACGGAAACATTCACAGCAGACAATTTTCAATATTTATCTGGTAATTTTACAATTAAAATTCATTCTGATTAAAATCAGCTGTTTATGTCAATAACGTATTAACAAAATTTGACAGTGCCTATAACGCCCTTGTAAATGTTTCGTTATACTGTGTTGCCGTTGCGAATGTTGAGAGTAACTCCAATTTAATATTTTGATAAAAATTTATATTATCTCAATCGCGGCACAAAACACTTTATAAGTATGAAATTAATTCAGTTTAGTTGCGTGTGTTATTTTTTATTTATCTTTTTATAATATTTTTTTAGAAAAATTCTTGAATAGAAAAATCTGATTTTATCTTTTAGTTAATTGGTTGACACGAACAAATAAAATGCCTGTCACAATTTGCACGCAACTCAGATAATGTATAAAATATTATATTATTTCATTTTTATTACCAGAAGACAATTTTCCAGTTAATATTTTTCTTGATTTTTTTTTTTTTTTGTTATACCGGAAAATGTCATACATTAATTATGCATGATGTTAAAAATAAAATAAGGAATTTGCTTTCAATTAATTTTGGGCTTTGGGGAGTTAATGCAAAAACAACTACTAAATGAAAATAAATAAATAAAAAATTTGAAATGAAATGCAGAAAGTTTTATTGCTGCTAGGTAATTAATAATTATCATATTCATATACCTATAAGTAGAGTTTAGGTCATGCAATGTTATATGTACGTAGATTTTGAATTTTAAGGGTGATTATTATTATATTTATTGTACCGATTTTAATTGAGGTTTATGAACTTTTAGTATTAGTTAATTATGGAGTAAAATAATTGGTATATATACTAAATTAAAATAATTGTGCGCGCTGTTTTTTAATACTGTAATTATAAGCAAAATGCAGCAAAAAAGAAACTTTATTACAAACTTTATTGCAATTATTTTCTAATTAAGTATCCAATTTTTGAATTTCAAAATTACACTTATAATTTACAATATTTAGGAAATGGATTGAAATAATTTTTGTATAAGAGTTTTAAAATTAAAATTTCCAGTCCATTTAAAATATTTTAAAATTTATATAGACAAATTTTAAGCTTTGTTATTAACATCTCTTAACTTGTCATCTAATGAAATGATACTACCCATTAGCCATTCTGTTAGAATCAGAGAATATTGATAAATATTGTAAGTAGACAGTCAAAACTGGAACAGAACCAAAAAATTCGCGTAAACCGAAACTAAATTACAAAAATTTGAGTTGTAAACCCTAATCCTAATCGGAGCTATATTTTTGATTGGTTAATTTTGATCTTTTGCGTTGCGGTTTCATTTTATTATAATTAAATACGGTTTCTTTTATCCTGAAAGACGAAATTTATTGGTATTGAGTTGTAAACCCTAATCCTAATCGGAGCTATATTTTTGATTGGTTAATTTTGATCTTTTGCGTTGCGGTTTCATTTTATTATAATTAAATACGGTTTCTTTTATCCTGAAAGACGAAATTTATTGGTATTGAAAACCTGGAATGAAAGCGAATGGTAGACATTAAAGGAAGGGGACTTGAAATTTAATTTTAAAACATTTTTAACACAAAAATTATTTCAATTTATTTCTAGAATTGATTTGACCATTCTACTAAAGCTGTAGAATGAAAATAAATAATAAATACATTTTGCTAGTTCATATTCTTTATAAACAAATCCATTTTTAATGTAAATTTGAATATAACAACGTGAAAACTATCATCTTAACCTTAATGGTCTGGAATATACTTATGACCATATTCTATTTGGAATCACTGTATTCTGTACAAGTATATAGCTCAGCTGATTGACAGTATTTTCATTGATATTAAAAAAAAAAAAGAAAATATGTTTTCTTCTAAATGTGTTAGCATCAATTAATTTTATTTTTAATAATTATATCAATAAATTAATAAATTAATTTAATATTTAATCAAAAATATTCTTTAAATCTAAAATGACAACTAAATTTTACTAGTTTCATTGAGTTTAAAATATAGTTAAACATTGATAACTCAACTTTTGTTTCCAATTACGCTAATTCGAGTTCTACTCGAGTGTAACTCAGAACTCACCATGGACACAAATAGTAAATAATAGTTATATATAAATATAACAGACATTTTCATAAATCTTTCTTTCACAATTTTTAGCATAAGAATTAATTATTCAGTAGTACAATCATAGAGAGTGCAGTATGTTAATGTTTTACTTCAACAAATTTGTCACAAATTATATAAAAATATGAAATAAAATTTATTTTAAATAATTTTCGATAGTAGATAGTATAAATAATAATGTAAGGTTTATATAATTTTTGAAGTGCGTATATAATTTGAAAAATACTAAAAATATATTAAACTTCATTTATAATCTGACAATTTATGAGTTAAAAATTGTTTATAATTTAAAAATACATACCAAAAAAAAATAAAGAAACTTAAAAACATAAATATTAAAAAGAAAATATCTAAACAACAATGTTTTAAGTGTATAATATAATATTTATATACAATAATGTTTATACATATAAGATTTTCATGACAAAATTTTGTACCCAAGCATAGAAAAAGTTTTCCTAGAAAAAAACCTTTTTTTTTTTGTATCTTGAAAATGTTAAATTATTGCTTCTTGTGTTGTATGTTCTTATAGTATTTTCTTTGCTTGCCTTTTTACATTTTATTATAATAAATATTTTTTCTAAAAAGAAATTAATAACCATTAATTCTTATGACATTTTGGAATTTGTTGTTCTCATATGTGACTTATAAATTTTTTTTTTTTTTTTTATTTTTTTGGTTGCCTTTATATGTTTTTACGAAGTAACACATCCGAATACATCATACTACCATAACAAAGATTCTTTGTTCAAAAATATATATTCTACCTATCACGTTAATAATTGTTGTATAACAGTGGCAGTGGTAGCCAACCTTCAAACAATTATTAACCAATTTCCATTATTATCTATTAAGTGTCTATTATAGCATTTTCATGTCAAATTAACGATTTTACAATTCAAGTTAATACATTAATGTAATTATTATTAATAATTACGTGTTAATTTGAAAAATCGTTAATTTGAATTGTAAAATCGTTAACTTGAGCTGAAAATGATATAATTAAGTTCTGCACGTTTGGGTTAAGGACTTTCTAGAAGACAGTTCGTACAATATTTTGATACTCTGATACAAAATATGCTGTTATACACCGAAAATTTTCCTTTATCAAATAATTGTAATATACCTGATTAATTTCTGTAATATTTTGATTTTAAAATGGCTCATACCATTACGAAAATCCAGATACATCTATTTTTACATCATTTCGAAGTTCTAAAAGACTAGACCTTGTTCTAATTTATGTAAATTCATGCAATTGATAGAGTATACTAACCGATATCCGATATGGTTATTTGTAATCAAAAATTTTCGCCATAAGGCAAAAATGTAAACTCGCGACCGATGGGTTGACAACCTCGGGAGGTATATCTTTAATAAGGATACGATATTTTTTTTTCTCATCTTGTTTTTTTTTATATAATATTTAATGTAAAAATAACCGTTATCATAATAAATATAAAATATATATATAAAAAAAAGAAAAGGGCGATATACTAAAACATAGAGTACAAAAATATTGTGTAAAATTGAGGACATATGCGATATGCCTTCACATATGCGTGTATATATAGAACTATGAAAAGATCACGTATACAACACCAGATTAAGAAAATGTTTATTATAACAATAACATAAAACATTTTAAAATCATAAACATGTTCAGATAAATTCTTAAGAAATTTTTGGAAAGATATTTATATATGAGGCAGGCATATTGTTAAAACCCATTCGCGCGCGTATTTATAATTCAAAAAAAAATAAAAAAATAATGCCAAATTATTTTAAATGAGTGTAAAAAATTAGCTTCATTCATATTATATTTTACAAACTTCATTTTTCTTAAAATTCATTGATAATTAATGTCGTACTGTGTTAGTAGATTAAACGTATTCAAAATAATATTAAAATCAATTTAAAAACTATTTATATAGTAATGATATAGGCACCGTAAATGAGGCAATACATAATAATGAATCACTTTTTTCTTCACATGATACCATATTCATTAGTTTCAATCTGTTTTCATTCAAATATTTGGGTACATTCCAAATATAACCTCTTAGTGCAAATCTTTTAAAAAAAATTATATCTTTTTATAGTTTTTAAGCACATCTTTTCTATACATTACTATAGAAAATAGGCTAAAAATTCAAACCTTTTAAAATATTATACTTTTATTGAACATTTTCATACCAAACTATACAGCGGAAAATTAAATTTAATATTATTTATAATCTTTTTTTGTTTTTGTTTAGCACCACCTGAAAGTATTAAAATACGTGACGATTCTGGTACAGAACGATCAATGTTAGTTGGACCATATAGTGAAGGAGATGTTGTATCCTTGAAATGTGAAGTTACTGGTGGTAAGTTAAAATTATATCTAAAATTTTATATCCTTTATTCTATTCAAAATGATAAATTTAAATCGTTTTAATGCTTTTTTTTTCGTTATATATTTGGATATTATATATAATACTTAGAAAATAATTTTCAAGATTTCTTTATATAAATAATAAGTGTAATAAATATAAATTTATGACTTTTACAATATAATATAATATTCTTTATGTCTATCATTTTATAAAACAAAATATTTAACATAAAATTTAATGTACTATTGCTTGTTATAATACCCAAAATGAAAATTTAATAATATTAAATTTAACGATATTAAAAAAAGAAAACATTTTTAAAATATTCTATTAAAAATTCTATTAAACTATTAAAAAGAAAGTAAAAAAATATTAAAACTATAGAAATTTCAAAAATGATTAACAAAAATTTAATATTCAATATTTCAATTTCATAAAAATAATTTAAATTTTATTTGTTTTACAGGTAAACCAATGCCATCTATTAGCTGGTATAGAGATGGTATACCAATTATATCTGAAACAAATATTGTACCAGGATCAAGATATGTACAAAATGAAATTTCATTAGGTCCACTTAGTCGAGAGGATCTTAATTCAAGACTGACTTGCCGAGCTAATAATCATCCAAGAGCAACACCACTAGAATCTGTTGTACAAATTGATATGAATTGTAAGTTTAAAAAAAAAAATATATATACAATAAAATTTTTAATATAATTTTATTGAAGGCATCTTAAAAATGATTCTATTTTACAGTTGTTGAAGGACATTATATTTTACTCCTGATAACAAAACTTTATATACAACAAAATTTCTTAAAAAATATATAGTAATATAATATAATAATAAAAATTTCTTATCCTAAATATCAATTTAAAGTATTCGAAAAGAATCTTTATAAAATATATGTATACGTAATATTACATAAATATATTTTCAACAAAATTTCTTTATTTACGAGGTAACCATTATAATTTATTTGATCCCAAAAATATATGAGAGAAAAAAGAATTTTTTGAAATAAATAAAGATAATATAAATTGCCATTCATTCATATATACTCAATAAACATTTTGTTTTTTCTTCAGATTTAATAATATAAAAAATATCAACAAAAAAAATTTTAACAAAATCACATTTTGACAGACCATTCAACCTATCTCAAATAAAAGTTTATTAATGTATAGCTACTTGTTATATATAGATAAATAATATGTTTTGTCAATTTGGCATTCATTTCATTTTTCCAAAATCAATCAAAGCATGATTTTTCTCCCGTGTGTATTTTTGTGATGATAATAATTGACCAAAACAGCAGCCCACGATCTATTATAAAATATACATAAACATGCAAAAAATAAAAAAATGAGCAATTCTGATAAATATAGCAATAAATATATAATTGCCAATGATGATTGCCCAAATGATGACACACATCGTTTAGATATCCCATGTCTATAATTATTTACATTTCAACGAACAGAGTATTACGTACTACTACTACGTGTAGTAGGGTGGACTTTTTTTTTGTCATATAATTGTATTTTATATAATATTAATTTTATTTATTTATTTACGAAGACTTCGATAACAATGTTGACAACAATGGAATTGAACAGATATTTTATTACTATATGGGATTTTATTTTGTCCCATCATTTTTAGAAATATATAATTTAATTTAATTATCACCAGCAGCGTTTTAAAAAATTTTCGAAATGAATAAAAATATAAAAAATTTTGGGACAATTTATTTATTATACATTTTTAATATACAATTTATATTTTAAAATGTCGTAATATAATAATCTCTTAAGTGATACGAATTTTTTTCATTTCAATAATTACTTTATAATCTTATAATCTTACAACAAAAAAAATACGAATTAATAAAATGATAAATTCGGAGTAAAAGTGAAATAATTTTTGTAAATTTATTTCAATTTGTTTTTGGCATGTAATTTTTAAAATATACGAGATTTAAAAATTACGTACAAATTGAAATACTGAATATTTTTAAGTGCGAAAAGTGATTTACAGAAAACACTAAATTTCCAAGATGAAAAAGTAGACATTATTTTTGCTATGCAGATGTATTTTTTAATGTGCACTTTAACAAAGCTATGTAATGGCAATATAACATAAAAATTATAGAAATTTATAATTAGGAAATACAACTTCGGTATCCACTTTTATTTCATTCTTTATCTTATTGCATTAAGAATTTCTTATCTATGATTACATTAAGTTCATTTTTATAGAAATTTAATTAATTTAAAGTGTATTTCGAAATTTTTGTTATAGTGACAATCTTCTTCTTCATTTCTAATACAGCTCTCGATGAGCCATTGCTTCTTTAACGATTTTTCTTCAATTTTCTAAGATTCTAAGAAAAGCGCTAAGATTCTCTAATTGTTTACGCGCATTTTCTTTAAATCTTCTTCAACTGCTTCCAGCCATTTCTTTCGAGGAGTACCTCTCCTGCGGGTCCCATTCGGGTATTTCAAAAATATGATTATTTTTGCAGCACTGTCTTCCGGCATTCTCATTACGTGACCGAACCACCTTAATCTTTGGATTTAATAAATCTTGAGATATTTTGATACCTAATTAGCTCATCGAGCTCGTGATTGTGATAGTGACAATTACCAATATTAAATTATAGTTAAAATTAAATAAATAAATTATTATTTATTTACGTTTTTCTATTTTATTTTACGTGTCATTAGATAAGGTCTATATTTATTGACAATTCTCTGCTAATAAAGGAAATAATCTATTACATTCTGTTACAATATTTTATATTTTTTTAAGTACTTCCAGTATTCGCAAAATGTCTTCGTTATTTCTTTAGGGGGTATGACAATATAATTTTTTGTGTGCACTGTCGGATTATAACAAAAATAAATTTATTTGTCATTTTTTTAAACTATATAAAATGAATTTTGTTTATAATGCACGTTTATAAATTTTTTAGTTGCTCCATTAAATATAAGACTGTTGGGATCACACCAACCATTATCAGCTGGACGTAGATATGATCTTTTATGTCAAAGTGCTGGTTCTCGACCGCCTGCTATTATTACATGGTGGCGAGATGGACAAAGACTAGAGGAAACCAAAGAAACTGTAAGATTTTTATTAGTTTTTTGTATATAAGTTTTAGAAATGATTCGGATAAAGAAACATTATTTTTACATAAAAATTAAATTACTATAATAAAGTAATACTATAATATATATACAACATATACGTATACAATACCGACCAAATAAAAGTTACCATATCTTTGATATTTTTAAAAATTTAAATAATGTCACTCTACAGAACTAATAATTATTGATATTACATTAATGATATTGAATAAAATTGGACAACAAATTGCTCAAATCAATTAACAATGGCCTCAAAACCAAATATTTTCTTTATTTTGAAAATTACCATATATACTTAAATGTAATTATAGTAATACATACCCTGTGTCTATTTCTTATTGTTGGATCAATTTAAAGGTGACATCTTGAATTACTGACAGGTGACATTCACATCACTGCACCACATCCAATCAATTTCGAAAACAATATTTATGTAATTATTAAAAGTAAATAAAATTAAATTTAAAATAAATGAATATTGAAATTGTTATAAAAAAAAAATTTACCTTTGTAAATTTTTTTTAACAATTTACAGATGGTAACTTTTATTTTGATTCATTTGGATAGTTTTAAAAATAAATACATATAAAATTTTACATAAATTTTCAATTTTTCAATTTTTCAGTTTTTTTTTCACATTAATTTGTTATCTAAATATCAAAATTGATTTTATAGAAAAATATATTTACATTTCAATTTAATTAATAGAATAAAAATGTAAATTCAATTTCAAATCAATTTTTTTTTTTACTTTTTTCATATACATACAGCAAAAAAAAATAAGGTTTCATTTATATGAAAATATAATTAATGAAATTTTTAATTGATTTTTTTTTTTTTAATTATATATAAATTTTCAAAGACATCAAGCGATGGAAATCAAACAACAAGTACTCTGTCAATAACATTGAGTCGATCAGATGCTGGAAAATATTTATCTTGTCGAGCATATAATCAGGCTGTACCATCTGATCCATTAGAGGACGGTTGGCGATTAGATATACAATGTAAGTTATATATGTTATATAAAATGTACATCAGCTCTTCATTATCATGTAAGTTCTATAAATACTTTATTCAATATTGAATAAATCGAGGAAAAATATGATATACATTGTACAATACTTTTATATAAATACGATTTTTTTAGTTACAATTGTATTTTTCTAAACATTTATCAAAATATATAGTAATATTGTAGAAAAACTCTTTAAAATGAAATGCATCATGATAATAATGTTGCTTTCATCACGTTTTATTACTTTTCCAACTCATTTTTGATGAACATTTAAAAGTTAAAACACTTTCCTTTAAGATAAACTAATGAGTAACGCCATCTAGTGAATTTTAATTTTGTATAGGCATTGTTATACACCAAGTTGTAAGCTTTTTGTATAAGCGATATAAGCGATATCCGAAGAGCTTGAATAAAGATTTAAAAATTCAAATTACTATTTGAAAAGGTTAATAACAGATGGGACAGGCGGACAAAAGCGTTAACAGACGGACAATAACCGAATAAAAAAGGTCAAAAAATCAAATTACTTATTTATATGTAAAAGAGAAGGTCTATCTAAACAGTAATTCAAATCCCCAGGAGAACTTTAATTCTATTTTTTTTTTCACTTTCATATAAAACTTTTCAATTGGCTATTTATATTTCAATATGGATTTAATTATATATAAGAGAAAACTTTACAAAAAATATTCATAATTAATTCCTAATACATATATAAATTCAATCATCCTTTTTTTCATATATATGTCTATATATAAACTTCTATCTATACACCATTTATATTGTTGATAATATCATTAATTTTATACAAGTTTTATTTGTAGATTATATTAACAAACCAAAAAAATACTACAAGCCTAAAATAAATTTCAATATTACAAGCCAGCATATTGATTTAATATTATTAATTTATGCTATCATGCTTATGACTTTTTGTTTTATTATGGTGAGAATATCAAATTAATTGTCTAAATTCTAAGTAAATACCCAAAATAAAATAACTATGTGGTCTTGTAATGGTTTTTAAATTACTGCGTATTCATTCATTTTAAATTTGTTTTATAAAAATAATTACATTACATTTAATTGAATGAATACGCCATGTTGGTGTGTATAGTCCAATTAATTATTTACCATTTAACAACAATTATTCATGAAAATGGAAAATTCTATAATAAAAAAAATAATATAAAAAAGAAAACTTTTGCAGCCAAAACTTAATATAACATATACGCTAAATTCAAATTAAGGGAAAACTAATCTATATACTTACCGAATATTTTAAATTTTATGTTATTTTGGTATGGTAGCTTTAATTTTTTGTATTTTGTTTGATTTCGAATATTACATAGTTTAAGTTAATTATTCAAATTAATTTACATTTCGACTGTTTTGAATGTGATCTTTTACTTACGACCAAGTCATATTTTCTATTATTGTACCATATTTCATATTTCCATATTGAAGTTTTATTGATTTTGTGGACAATTCTTGAATTCATGTTGGCCTATCCCAGGTGCCATTATTTATATATTATATCTTTGGATGAATCTTATCCACGCATCTAAGTTTTATATTGCCTCTCATTTTGCTATATAGTATTTCTAATAATCTTCATGATTTCTACAATTTTTTGATTGCATCTGCTCCAGTTCCTAATTATATTTCAATTATTTGATAGTTCATATTGATATCCCACTTATTTTATTAGATCTTTTATGTAATAACTATAAAGTGTTCCACTAATGGAATAAAAAAATAATATTTGCTTGAATCAATTTACAAGTATGAAGATATTTCAAAACTGGAATTGAGTTTATTCATTTTACCTCGTTTCTTATTTGTCCAACGTTTTTTGTATGCTTCTACGGTATAGACATCTTTAATTGGTTGGATGGTCCTTATATAATTCCAGATTTTCAAATTTACATCAATAATTAATTATAAATTGTGGTAAAGATTTTTTCGATCAATCAATTTCATTCGTTACAGATTTTATAATCCGTTCAAATTTATATATTTAATTTATTGATTATTTTTACCATTATTAATTTGAAATTTTATCTATTAATAATGTCTAACTAATATAATTTGAAATGTCATTAACAGATATACCAGAAACATTTGTACGATTAGGAACATCTTTGGATCCTAATTCAATTCGTGAAGGAACGGATGTTTATTTCGATTGTTTGATTACAGCTCATCCGATTGTGTACAAGGTGGAATGGCGACATAATGTAAGTATTTTTTATTTATTTTTTATACTTGATAAAATGTATTACAAATATTTTAATTATTGTGAAACGATTTTATATAATAAAATTCAAACTAAATGGTGCTATAAAATTTAAAAATATTAGAGAATAAAATATGACAAAAAAAATATAATTAAAAATGTTGTTCAAAACTTGTAGTTTTTAAATAATATATGAATATAATTTTAAAAACTTTCTTTTTGTCCTATGAATTATAATGTTTAACTGAGTATATTTGGGTATTATGCTTCATTATATAGTTTCTAAATATACTTCTTATAACAAAATAAAAAAATTGTAGACATTCAAAAATATAGCAATAATATTTATATGTGACATGTCCCCGGTGGTCAACCTTTAAGCAACCGTATTTAAAGTATTTTCACAGACTACATGACATATTTATACAAATAATGAAATAATTTAAATGTCATAAAATCATTCAAATGTTTCTATGTTATTGAATTTCATGTAAAAAATATTAAAAAATAGTTTTTCACAAATACGATATTGGAAAAACAAGTATTGAAGCCCTACAAATTTTCAAATTACATATTATTTATCAATATCGAATTGCATTTTAATATCAATTTATTTTTAGTACTTGATTAATCAACGATTTATTGCTTGATAGTTTCAAAACTCTAATCTGAACTAGTTTTTTTTGTGGTTGAAGATTTGTTGAATTAACCAATATCGTAAGATTTGATGAGAAATCAATTCAGAGTTTACCAGCAATATCAATTAAAGATTAACGATTTTATCAAGTTCTATAATAAATATTAAGTAAAAGCCCAAACAGAATCAACTACATAAAAATTGTCAAAAAAGTTAAAATGTATGAAAATATATGAAACCGATTATAAAAAAACGCAGCCTCGTCGCAGAATCAAGAAAAATGTTAACCAACTTTCAACTTTTTCCATAAGCAAACATGATGAATGAATGTGACATTAACATTATGTAGAAAAATATTGTTAGTGTAACAAAGTAGCAAAACTATACTTTTGATTGTGTTCGATAAATATTTTTTCATATTCATTATGTATTCTATGTATTCTGCATTGATTCTGTTCGGGGTTTAAAATTGTAACATGTTTAAAAACGATCGCTGAATACATATTTCATATATAATTTTTATATAAAAGTTCTTCTGAGCCAAATTATAAAGGTTGACCACCAATGCTGCTTAGAAAAAAGAAAATTAAATTTTATATTTTATAATTGAATTTTATATTTTATTTATATTTCTTCATATAAATATGTACGTGCTTTCTATTATATCTCTAGAGGATTTAAATGCAATGAAATTTTCCAGAGATTCCTCTTTAATTTAATTGAAAAACAAATTTATTATTCCTGTTGCTCTAATTCTGTTTTTATTTCAACCTACATTTTCTTTTTTTTTAAATAATAAATCTTTGCCAGACGGTGTGATAATAAAAATAAAACCTCGTAAATTAAAAATCTACATTTTTTTTTTAATTTCATAAATAATTATATATAATGTTTACCTTTTTTTTTTACCCGGTTACCACCAATATAATATATTTCATTTTATGTATACACTTTGGAAATGGATGTAAACAGGGTCGACCATTACCGCATAATATATCACAAGGTGTAATTATTAGTAATCATTCTCTAGTGTTACAAGGTGTATCAAGAGCTACAGCTGGTAATTACTCATGTGTTGGTCATAATGCTGAAGGCGATGGTATAAGTCCACCATTTAAACTTAATATTTTATGTAAGTAATAATTAATTTTTAATTATAAATTATTTATAGTTTTTCAAGTAATATTTTATATAGGATAAGTTCGTCGTCATTAGAATTATTAATGAAAATATAATGTAATAAATTTTATAATTTTAAATCTCAGTTCAGTATAAAAATAGATTTCCATGGCTGTCAATAAATTTTACAGAAATGTTTAATCTGACAACTTGAAAATACAATAACCCAAAAAATGAAATTAATAAGAATTTGCTCTTCTTCAAGATAACAATTTTAGTTAAAAAGTTTTCTAATTTTTCTGTAAAACCACCGAAATCCATCTGATTAGATAAAGTTCTAAACCTATTCATTATTCATTACTTTCAAATATAGCTTACCAAAGTCTATGTGATTGAAAACTTCTAAATTTATACCTTATTCATTAACTAAAAATAAAGCTATTAACAAAGGTTTCGATAATAGAGAACTCGAAGAAGTGAAGCAAATTTTTTGTAGGATAATGTTCATTGTAATCCGACTTTTCCCTATAATTATTATAGTAATGAAAATGATACGGTATGGAAAAACTATATACATTTTTTTCATTTTTGGATAGTAATTAAATTTGGGAAAGATAATTTTATGTAATAAATTCATGTTTACTTATCAAACATTAAATATATGTACTGAAAAATAATTTATTTATCTAATTTTGTTGTTGTTGTTTAGATGCTCCTACTTGTATGCCAAATCAACCTCGTATCTATGGAGTAGCTAAACAAGAAGATGGTAAAATAAAATGTGTTGTTGATGCAAATCCACCAGATGTTGATTTTAAATGGACGTTTAATAATTCAGCTGAAAGTATTGATGTTGCAACCAGTCATATAACTAGATCAGGTAAATAAATCGAATGCATAATTGAAACTATATGAAAGTCCATTAAATTTAATTAGTATAAAAACTTTTGAGTGAAGTTATATAATATTTGTAATAAATTACACAAGAGGAATCGTCTTTTTTGTTTAAAGAATTCAAACAAAAATAACCAAAAAATTCCAAAAATAACCAAAAAAATATCGCTTTGTCTGATTTTGTATTCTAGATGAACTTGAAATTTGTATTAAATCTTTTTCGGTTGACGAGTTTGGTAGTTGGCAATAAAAATATAAAATTTATGCTTTTCACGAAAATTATATTAAAATTTCATAATTTTCTATACTGTTCAACGTATAATAGTAACATTTTTATTTAAATTACTTAAATTTAGGTACAACATCAACAGTAACTTATACACCAATAACTGAACTTGATTATGGTACTTTATTATGTATTGCATCAAATAAAATTGGTCGACAAAAAGTCCCATGTGTATTTCATATAATTGCAGCTGGTAAGTTTAATTTTTATTTAAAATTATTTTCTCTGAAATATATTTTATTCATAAGATTATTTTCAAACAACAATAAAATTAAATTAAATTTATTTTATTATATCTTAAAACATTTATATTATTATATAATATTTAAATTTCAAATATAGGACGTCCAGATCAAGTACATAATTGTACTATGACCAACATATCAATGACATCCTTAACTGTCAAATGTACAGATGGATTTAATGGTGGTTTACCACAATCCTTTATGCTTGAAGTTAAGGATTTAAATTCTCATGTAAGGAATTAATTAAATTATGATATAAACCACAAATTATATAACTATATATATATTTATATTATATATTTGTAAAATTGTCGTAATGTTAAATTTTACAAATTTCTTATTTATATCTATATATAAATGTAAATTTGATATATTATTATAACTAACTTTTATATGTAATAGGAAATTAAGGCAAACTATACATCACCAATTCCAAGATTTGCAGTATCAAGTTTGACACCTGGCAGTCTTTATATATTATCTGTGTATGCATTCAATTCAAAGGGCAGATCAGATCCAACAACAGTAAATGCAGCTATGCTAAGAATGCCAGAAAAACAATTAACTTCAGAACGAGGTACATTTGCATATATACACCCTAAGTTAAGAGATAATAAAATATTTAGAAACATGAATAAAATGGAGGGAAATTAAGTGTTTTTACTTCAATCTTACCGATATTTAGAAATAAAATTTACATTTCAAATTGGTATAATTAATTTTAACTCATTTTTTTTTTCGTAAAATATACAAGTCATCATTATATGTACAAATATTCTGCAAAAATTATTTACACTCAAGTAATTATCAAACTTTATAAATTTTAATCGATATAGTAAATCATTAATTCGAAATTTTATTTTTCATAAGAATAAAATCTAATGGAGTAGTTTCATACGAATTGGCGTTTTTGAGTACTTACAGTGTCGGAAATACTTGTAAATTTAAAAGAACTAGCCCGGAAAATACAGAATAACATGGAACTGGACTCAATTTTCTTAATTATATTTAAAGAATGCTATATCTAAAATTACATTTTGTAATTTACTAAAATATTTAAGTAATATTAGCAGCAGAAACTATTAGTAGATAATTATCATTAATTATCAACCAACACAAATTTAGGTGCAAATTTAATTTACTTTAGTCAGAGAAGGAAAAGTATTCGCTGTTTCCAAATACCAGTAAAAACTGCACACTAATCAGAGAACTACTGATGAATCTTAAAAAATTGAATTTTTCACCACCTTTACGAGATAAAGGAAGTGGTATCTGCCCAAGATTCTTAGTCCTCTTCCCTCTATAATACTAATCAGAATCGAACAGTCACAATTCTACTGACAGACAAACTGACAAATAAACTCTAAAAACACGTTATCTTTAAAAAAAAAGCTATGAAAAGTAATAAAAAAAAAAAACAATTTCAATTACACTTCAAAATGGTTCTATATATTTTCAGCAATAATTTTTATCATACAATTTCAATCTGTTTAAAAAAAAAAACAAAAAAAAAAATTAAATATAATTTTCTATTTTCTCTTTTTTAATTTTTCACAAATTCAATTTAATTTTCTTTTTACCATTTGACAGAAAAACCCCATCCAGCTTTATTATTATCACCAGTTTTATCTTTGACAATTGGTTTAACTTTAGCTGTAATGGTAGCCGGATTTGCTGTTATTTTAGCATTAAGAATACCATGTAAAAATTCACGTAGACGTAATCGTAAAGAACTTTCAACTGAAAATACATCAAGAGATGGATCACCAGGACCAAGTGATAAAAGTACCGGAAGTAAAGAAATTGATGGTAATGAAAGTGATGAAAAAAATCCAGATATTATACCAGAGACAATGGATTCTGATGATCAGGTATATATACATATATATCTACCTTTTTTTTATATTTGAATGGTTTTTGTGAAGCATATAATATGATAAAGAAAGTGTAATTAAAAGTAGAATTTGAATTGAATTAGTTTTCGTTGAAATTATTATTATTTTTATAATAAAATAATTTTTTAAAAAAAAATTCACTTTTATAATATAGATCGATTATATAAGGCGACGTCAACATATATCAACTATTGATACTAATAGTCCGACTCGTGGACTTTTGTCTTCTGCTGGTACACCACCACCTCAAAAATATAATTCATCTGGTATACCATTACATGCATCACATAATGCAATAGGTTATTGTACTCTAGCACGAAATAGTTCACAGCCACCGACCTCAGCTGGCAGTATATCTATGGTATGTAAAAAAAAATTATATATATTATGTAATATTAAATTTTATAATTACAATAAAAGAAAAAGTGTTTTGCCTGCACTATAATTTACCACAGCAATTTAAAGATATATTTATGATCAGATATAATGATTTTCTATTCACCCACACAGAACATAAAAACCATTCATCCAAATATTATTTAATTTAGTATATATATGTATATATAGTAAATTAAAACAAAAGAAATTAATGTATAGAATTGTGAATATATACTCTCGTATCTGTAAAAGATTTCACATATAGATTTGTGGTCCTGCATTTAAAGCGCAATTATTCATTTTTACAACAAACACAAAAAAAATCGAATTTTCTGCAAAATTTATTTAAATCTGAAATAATACTGAAATTTATATAAAAAGGGATAGTAGTAAAAACTCGAATTACAAAATCTCGATTATAAAAATCTATTTTTACAAAATTTCGTTTGCCGTGGATATATGATAAACCCATAATGGATTTACCGCACAATTGAATGCCATATTGATGAATTTTTCGCGAATGGTTTTTTATCTCACATTCAATTGTTCGAAAGAATGGCTTTAAATCTCTATTTTTCACAATTAATGACCAGTTTATTTAGGGTGACATCTGACATAACAAAAATTATAATTGCAAGGTCTTTTTTTCACATTTTCGGAATACGGAAAACCATTTATTTTTGGAACTTGCATAATCAGTCAGAATGAGCAACTGTTTAAAAATATTTTCTGAAGATGGTAATAGAAAATTTACCATCCATTAAACTTTGTACCATTTATTAAAGTTTTATATTTATTAATATTTTATTTAAAATGATTTTAATAAAATTGAAATTTTAAAATAATATTAAAACGATATGGCTTTAGCACACAATTGAATGAGAGATGAAAACATACTTGAAAAATTATTAAATATTGAGATGTGCAAACCTATAGATTTATAACCTATAGATTTATAATTCTTAAATAGTTACAAAATCTCCATTCCTTTTATTTATCATGAAAACCGAGTTTTTGACGGGATTCTGAAAACCGAGATTTCGATCCCAATCCAAATAAAATATTTATAACGTAACTGATAAATCTATATAATTAATACATAATATAATTAATAAAATTTATATAATGTAGAAATAAACCTGATGATCTTAAGTGGAAATTTAATTATTTGTAAAGCTTACATATTATATTAAATGTTCTTAAGTGACCTTTTAATAATATCAGGAATTATATAGGTGATTACTTGATTACTCTACGGTATTATATATTTATACAACTTAATTAATAGAATTTAATGAACTGAAATGATTGACAGATAGTATTTATAGTTTACCATAAAAGAGATAACAAAATTTAAAATTCATGTCCGAAATTCTTGAATATTATAAATTTGTGAGATTTGTTAAAAACATGAAAATTATGACAATTTAATCTCTTTTCTCATATAAAATTATGTTAAATCATGGTCATTAGTAAAGGGTCAATATTATAAATACAATGCTTTAAGATCTTAAGATAAAAGTATATGTAAAAGTATGTAATGGATTCAGAAAACGATAGAAAAATGAAATATTGGTGATACAAATTTTCGAAATATTTTCATTTTACTTCAAAATATAGTAACGATTTATTATAAAATTATTCAAAATTGAATTTATTTCTATACTAATTAGGTAATTCTAAAAGAAAATCCTTAAAATAAACTAGTTAATTATATTAAAATCAACGAATTAAAATTAAAAAAATCAAAACAATTATTTTATTAATATATAATATAGAATGTACAACCGCCACCGCCAGCACATATTTATTCAAATTCAGTAGCTTCATGTACATTACCACGTCATTCAAGTCATATGTGGCCAGCATCATATAGTGGTACAATAACTGGTGTCAGACATATGCAACCAATACCAAGTCTTCATCAATTACAGCAACAACAGCAACAATGCCTTCAACCACAAAACCAACAGTTGCCATCACAACAACAACAACAGCAACAACATCATTCCCAACAACAACAACACCAACATCAAATTGACTTAAATACATCATTTCCACCACCATCAACAATAGCAATGCAACATTTAGGCCAAAATCAAAGACAAACTAGAATTTGTGCTAGTGGTATTGGTACAAATAATTCTGGTATGATTGGTAGTGGTATTATTAATGGTAATAATATTGGTGGTGGTAATATTGGTGCTAATATTGTTGGACTTAGTCCAGGCGGTAGTATTACACTTGGTGGTAATAATATTTGTGGTCCTGGTTTAATAGGTAATGGTATAAATGGTATTAGTTGTTTATCTGAAGATGAAGTAACTGCACAAACACCTTTAATGATGAAACGTGAAAGTACTGTATGACTATAGGAGTCGCACGGGGTCGGTGACACGGCCCTGTGATAAATATAAAATAAAAATAAATTTTAATTAATTAAATTTAAAGTTTAAATATTATGTATATTTTTAATATAAAAAAATTATGTAATTAATTTAATTTGATATTTTGTTTTTTGTATATTTTTATTTTTTCCAAAAAAAATAATAAATAAAATTAATAAAATTATTATTTATTGATTTAAAAAATTAATTAATTTATATATTGTTGATTTTTTATAGATTTTTATATAGATTTTTCTAATACAAACATAAAATACATAATATATAATATAAAATTAATATATATGTGAAAAATTATAATATCAAAATATTATTTTTCATAAACGAATTTTTCTTGTTTTCCATTTTATTGAAATTAATTAATTATAAGCAAATATATATTTATGAAAATAAAATAAATAAATTAAAAAAAAAAATGTATTATTAAATAAATAAAATTATTTTGGAAAATTATAATAATATTAACGTATATTGTTAATAACAACCCAAAATGATGATTGATGATCAACTATAGTCCAAAAGTAATAAAAAAAAAAATTATAAACGAAATTTAATTATAATTGAATACATAATGCCATGGTTATAATTAGGCTCCCGTCACAACTATAACTATAGCAAACTTCACACATATGGAAATTATTAATGTATTCTGATGTGATAGTGCTACCGAATAATCTTCATAAATATTAAAAATGGATTCAGAAAACGACAGAAACATGACAAATTGTATAAAATTTCTATTTTACAAAAATTATATAAAATTTTTATAAAATTCAATAATCAATTATAAATTAAATCAATTTACATAGAATCTATCTGTAAGCTAATGGCTAAAAACTTGAGCATTGAAAAATTTTAATAACAATAAAGTTGAAAGTTATAGCTTAAGTTATAGCATTTGGATACAGTTTTTCGATCAAATTGATTTGCGAGCCCCATACAAACTGCCGTGGACTATAAGTATGGCTTTAGTATCATTTTGCTACTACACATTCTCGTGAAACTTGAATGCATGGACCAGGTTATTTTAGATTATGTATTTTGTAGAACATTTAATTCGTTATCAAAATAACAATTCCTGACCCTGGCCATCACTGAACACTTTCAAATGAAATTCTCAATTGTCTCTTTTTCGTTGGGATCCATTCCATCCAGTTACGAAACAAAATTGATAAATAATTTCAATAATAATTTTAAGATCTGGGAAAATATGATCCCATACTGTTGACAATTATAATTTAAATTTCATACTGTAATTTATATTTCAAATATTTGCAAAAATAAAATAATTAATTGGAATTCAATTATTTATAAATTAATTTTTATATGCATTTATTTTAATTTCTTTGATTTATATATACAACTAAATATCCAGCAACTTTTAATCTATCAGTCATTCCTGTCCTATTTTAATGCTAATTGATTTCATAATTTATAACTATACAAATAATAGCTCCATAAAAACAATTTAATTACTACTAAAATATTTTAGTTGTTAGTATTTATAGTTGTCCCCAATTACAGCCAGGGCATTAGGTATATATAAAACAAAAACCAAATAGATATTGTGAATTTTTTGTATGAAATTTTAGTAAAAATATATAAATTATAAATAATAATTTTAATTAATATAAATATATATAAAAATAAATTCAAATCTGCCAAATTATAAGGACAATTAAACAAAAAAAAAAAAAAAAAATATTTAAAATATTTAATATATAAATTTTTGGGGGAATGATGATGGGGTAGTTTTTAATTTATTTTTAATTAAATTTTCATTTAAATCAAATATTATTTAAAATTATAATGGATGCTCTTAATTAGCTTTCTCATATATTATGCACTCTATGATTAGTTTAAATTAATTTTTAAATAATTTTCATTCATAAAATATTTTTTTTTTTGTAATAATGATGATAGCGTATTAAAAACTCGATTAACGTTTAATTGTGTAATAGAATACACCCAGCTACATTGATAACCGAAAATTGTATATGGAATAAAAATATCGCTTGATATTATATATAAATATAGTTTAGTTTGGATATGATATGAATAATTATATCATATTATGGTCGGCTATAGATGAAAGGAAGTTAATATTTTTGGTAGTTTGCATAATTCACGTATTTTAGAGAATATAATTTATTTAAGATTATATTTACAATATTAGTGATGGAACAATTTAATTAAAAAATACAATTTTTTGAATAATTCGTTCTTATTTCATATACAAATATAGCCTAAAAAATATAAATTAAAATATTTTTTTTTTTCATTATTTAAGTTTCTTTATGAAAATTCATTGAAAGTATACTTGCTGTGCAGTGAATTGCTGTTCCATTATTTGAAGTTGTTTGTGTCCAAAACTTTTATTTCATTACTAATATTTGATATAGAGAACAGCATAAATGTATTGATAGTTATAATGCATTTATTCAATACGATTGTAGTTGCAAAGTTAATTCAGAATCTATCAATTTTTCAATACTGGAATACTATGCACACAATTCATTAAAAACCTTGTAAAAATCAAGCTGTGTCGTTGAAAGTCAATGTTCTTTATATTAATTAATAATAAATTCAATATAACAAAAATTACAAATAATTTTTATAATTATGTGAAAATATTTTAAATTCTATTAAATTTTTTATTTTTGATCGAAAATTAAGTTTAAAAATGATAATTAATTAAAAGTAAAACAAAATAATTTCCTTATTACGTTATAGTTACGCTATATCCAACAATTTTCCATCACTAATAAAAATTTCGGCACATATACAGAAAGTTTTTCAAAGAAATGTCAATTATGCCAAAATAAATTATTATAATAATTTATTTTTGCTAATTCTTGTCATATAAAGTATTCAATTTGATTTAAAGAATTTCGATTAAATATTTATTATGCTATCAACACCAACCAAATTTAAAATATATAAATTTAATTATTTATTCTTACATATAATTAAACTATGTAATTTTAATAATTTTTGAAACTATAATATTGAATTATATTTTAATTTATGTTAAAAAGATAAAAAATGTTAATTGTGATAAAAAAAACTAAGTAAATTTTTTAAAACTATATAAAAATAAAATTTGTTTTTTTTTTTAAAAAAAAACTTCGTTATACATTAAATCTTTAATTTTAATTTAAAATAAAAATATTTTTCTGTAAATAAAAATATCAATATATAATAAAAAAAACTTTAATTGCTGATTTTATAAATTAATATATATAAAAAAGAATTATTTTGTTGAATTAAAGATAATCTGAAATGAACAACTAACTAATTATAATATAAATATACAGTCTGTTCAAAGAATTCAGTCTAATTCTGTACAAATTCTCAAAATTATTGTTTATTAAATTTTCATATTTTTCTAATAATTGACTTCTTTTAAGACTATTTTTATAAGTTTCAATAATTCGCGGTTAAAAAACACAGATTCCGAGATTTACTGATTAAATTACAGAAATTACCATCATCGCAGCCGATAAGAAAATATAAAAGATACTTCAACTTTGAATGTACTGATAGTGTACAGTGTAAAGTGAGGTATTATTGCTGTTACTCAATACTTTAATGAAAACTGTCAACCTAAGACTCAAGGCGATAATTTATTATATTTGGTTCATTACCAATTTATAAGTTAGGTAAGCTCATACCACTTTCACACTGGGTCCATACCACTTTCATGTATAAATTACTTTGAGTAGGTATTGATAGGCTATTTAGTAAGTTAAAAGATTTCGTAATTCCAGAAAATTTAGTGAGTTTTCTGGTATTGTAATTCCAGATTTCTTTAAGAGTTTGTTAGTAAGGTTCTCCTAGTATGAAACTTCAATTAGATCTTTCGAATAATTAGTTAATTTAGCATTTTCGTATATTGAAAATATTTCAAAATTCTTTCACCTCAATTTATACACAAATATAAGTAATACTAAACTCCAACGCTGCATTTCTCTTACTTAAATTGCTCGTATAACTCTTTATTAGTATAATCTGTGCTTATATAATGAAAATATTTATGAAAACTATTACGTTCATCATCGAGACTGAATTGTTTGAATGGACTAGTGTTTTTTGTTTCTGTAAATATAGTAAATCTAGCTCAGTAATATTTAAATTTATATATATATATAAAAATAACGAAATCATTTGTGAATAATTAATATTTTTGAATATATATGGAACCAAAATGATTGGCAAAAATATACAACAACAACAAAATAGCATATATATTATAATCTTTATCTAGCTAGTAACTAGCTAAAATTGTATGAAATTTTTAACATTAAAAGATAAATAATATTTAAAAAAAAAAAATTACAATATTATGAGAAATATTCAATTAAATAAAAAAAAAAAAGAACTATTAAATATTTCAATATTAAAAACAATGAAAATAATTCCAATTTTACAAAACTAAAAACAGGGTTATATTAAAATTATGTATTTCCACGACAAAATGAAAGAAAGGAACAATAAATTTAATTACAACAAAAATATCCTTTTTTTTTTACAATATTTGTAAAAAAAAAAAACATAAACAATAATAATTAATCATAAAAAAAGCATAATTAAATAAAAAATTATAATGCAATTCAAATCAAAAACAAAATAAATAACGAAATATCGAATAAATTAAAAAAAAAACTAAATCGTTGTGTAAAATATAAAATTGCAAATTATAGTTTAGAGTATAAACTGATTGGTATACTAAATCAATTTAAATAAATATTATTAAATAAAAATGTTTAATATTTATATAAATAAATAAAAAAAAAAAATACAAAATAATTAATAAATTTATATATATAGATAAAAAAATAAAATTGATTTAAAAAAAAAACAAAATTATTAAACGGAAATTTTATGCTCTTTGTATTTAATAAAAATATTTGTACATAAATCAAATTATAATATAATAATAAAAAAAAGAAAACAAATTAATTAATATTAAAAAAAAAAAAAAAATATATGATGGTAATAATAATTAAATTAATATTAAAAATTAAATAATGAAAATGAACAAAATAAAATAATGAGAAAATTAAATATAAAAAAATTACCAAATGTCCGAATTTACAGTGTCAGCTTAAGCCTTAGCACGGTTTTTCAGTGTAAATTTTTAGACAAACCTTCCTTAAAGTGAAGTATAACTTGAGCCGAAGATATTTAGATCTTATGTTTAACTTTTGACACTCTTTATACTTACAAATAATGTAAAATAAACAAAATGATCTCAAGTTGCAGGCTTAAGTCACATATTTAGTTAAGTTTAGTTGAACTTAAGTTCGCACTGTAAGTCCGCTCATTATAATTTATTGAACTCTCTCTGGTGTTGATGTTAAAATTCATTGTTGTTTTTTTGGGTAAGTAATTATAGTTAAGAAAGTGGAGAAAAATCATTATCGGCTGTCCATGGCTGTCAAAAATCTTGAATATTATCAGAACAATAATCACATAAATAAAAAAAAAGTTTCCTTTTTGAGTATTATTTAATTATTTATTTGATTAAATAATTACATATTCCAAAAGTGGCCGTAATGAACTATAATAAATACGGATCTGAAAAATCACTAGAATAACGTTTAATAAACCTAAGCATGGAATTGGCTTTGTTGAAATAAGATAAACATGATTAAGATTTTCCTAGGTTCTAGTCACAGATTAGTCAACTAAACGGTATAGTACTACAAACTTATCAACATTCAGATATAAATAATTATTTTTATACCAAACAGAGAAAGAATGTAGGCCTGATTGTAATTATATTTCATCTGATTTTGATCTAATAATTTTAAAGATTTTATCATCGTCAGTATACATTAAACATTTAGAAATTTTTAAAATAAATATAGATGAAAAAATAATTTACCTAAATGACTGCCTTGACGAACAACAATATTTGTAATAAAACTTTTGTATATAACATTGTTAAACAACATTTTATATTCTCTTTTATCGTAAGTACGATTGACCCTATTAAATAAAATTTTCATTAAAACCTTTTTTTTTTTTTATTTTAAAAGTGAAATTTTATGATTTAGCTTATCAAATGATTTTGAGAAATCTGTAAAAATACAATAAACTTTTGCGTGTTCTTTAAATCTGTAATATAGGAATGCCAATCAACAATCATCATAATTGCTTTCAATTCAGTATCGGCATTATTAAAAATAAGTCTATAAAAATTAACAAATTGTAAGTCATTTAGTAAATGTTAAGATTATAGAAAACAAATTAATAGCCAGTTTGTAAATGTTGTTAAAGCAGAAACTGTTTGCATAACATTAATTTTTGTTTAAAAAACGTATACGTAATTCGTTCTTAATATCTGTAGTAAGTAATTAGTAATCGATTATCTAATCTTCATCAATCTAAGACACAAGCTCCATCCTCCCATTAACCAAGAATATGAAAACCTAAGAATGAGACTGATTATTTGTTTGGATCAGCGAAAATAATCATAAGGTGAAATAATATTGTTAGTGTATCGATGTTTTATTCTTAAGCTCGATTTCTTGGATTTAATGTTAAACTTTTGCACTATTCGTTTTTGCACAATTCGAAAAATATTATCTACCTAAATGTATAATTTCATCAAAAAGAGCATTTAAAGTTAGTTCACGAATTTTCATACTAAAAACTTTCTTTTTTTATTATATTCAATATTTATTTATTTAATTTTTACAATCATTTTCAGGATTTATCAAAAAACTTTAATAATTTATTCTATATTACATAATTACAAAAACAAAAAATATTTTTCCAGCAAGAAATTGTCATCATTCCCTATAATTTTTCTTGTAATAAAACGACATTACAATTTATATTGTCTGTGTATTCTGTATAGTTTATATAGAAAATGAGAATTATCGGGGTTAATATTTAAATGTTCTTGCATTTAATATAAAGAATATAATTTTCTTGTAAAATTATAAATTTATAGTGAAATAATTTAATAGATTAATTTGGTGTTTAATAAACATAAATATAATATTTTTGACAGTCGTATTATTTAGGTAATTAATTAATTATTACAAAAAGGTAATATCCCAGATCCAGAAAATATATAAATTGAAATATATAATAAATAGAAAATAATGATTAATTAATTATTAAAGCTGATGGTGGTAAGTTATTTTTCCCTTTTACGTAAAAGTGTTGATATTTTCACTATATTTAATTTATTTAATTAATTGTAATTATTGTAAACCAAAATTTGGTTTAACCATTAAGCATGTATTAGAAAACATCCAATCAAAGGATACAACTAACTAGAAACAAGTTTCACGGACTTAACGCATAAATCAGAGTTATAAATATTTTGATATATAAAAATAACAGAAAATGTAAAAAGTTATGTTGCTGTTTATATGCTAAATGATATCTTTGAACAGTGTTTATTTTATTGTGTTCGTCAAAAGTTTAAGTGACCTATAAAAATACATTTACTCTAGGAATGACAAAATTCAGTATTGTATTAGTTATGTTGTTCTTTGGACTTGAACATTGAAAAATCCAACATCGTTTTATAAATTATTGAACACTTCCAGTAAATTACAGGTGCAGTAAATTCCCTGCTTATAAACTCCTTAATGTATAAATAATAATTACTACACAAAATTAAATCATCAAAATTATACGATTATGCTACAAAAAAATATCATTTAGCTTATTAAACTCCATTAGATCTAAAAAATCTATTATAAATTGATAATATTATAGTTAAGTGTTAAGTTATATCTTCTTAATCGAATAACTCAGAATTAAATTTAAAATTTACGATTTTTTTTTATACTCATTGGTTTTACTAATATTTAACTCTTCTGAAAATGCTTACTAATTTTTTAACATTAATGTTTTTCTTGAGCTCTGTAAAGCAAAAAAAAAATTAAGATTAATTTTCTTCCAAGAGACTTGATTGATGAAAGTTATTTAAGTTGTCGTGTTAAATCAAAATAAAAATAAGATTATATAAATAAATATTATATACATATATAGAAAAGGGAAACTAAACCCCCCAAGTTAAATATATAAATAAAAAAAAATTAGGCATAAAAATAAATGACAGTTATCAAGTTAGGATTACTTTCACCTGATGATTTTCCTTAAAAAAGGACATTAATCTTTGATGATTTTTTTTTATTTTTTGAGTTGGTTCTGTTAAAGATTTTAGTAATTTTCAGCTAGAAAATTATACTTTAGGGCATTTCGGTTGGTTTTATATTTTATTTGTATTTTTATTATTTGGTGTGTTAATTTTAAGTACTAAAAACGATAAAAATAAAAAAAAAAAATTTTTTTTTCGTTTTTAAATTAAAAAATTAGAAATTAATTTTAAGACATTTGATTTAATATAGTGTTGTGATGGGGGGATAATGAATCAATAAAATCATTCGTACATAATTTATTTTTTTATCAAAAATTAAGAAACCACAACATTGCTCAGCGAAAATATGGCACCATTGTGAGCTGCAGACTGTTTAACTACTTGCTCGGTTTTAATTTGACTATAAAAATATTTCATATACATATAAATTAAATTAATTATTTAAAAAAAGATAATGCAGACTTAGCTGCATCTACAACTACATCAGGGGTTTCTGTTTCATGTCAACATATATTTGAAATAAACACTATATAATCTTAAATCTTATGTACAAACGATAATAAAATATAAGCACTGGAATCACTGGAAAACAAATTTCATGCAAATATGATTGAAACAATTCAATACAAAATCTAGATGGAGTAGTTCATTTGCATGTGCACTGCAATTTATAAGAAAAAACGTCTGGTATGAGAATTTTTCTATATATACTTTGATTAATATTTGTTATGCTAACGAAGCTAACAGTTTAACAGCAAGGTTTTCTGAGTTCCATAATTGCCATAATCAAGCGGTTATCGTAAGCCTGATTCAACCAGTAGGGTTAGAAAATTGGAATTTTATTTCAAACTAAGATTCCATAAAATAATTAAAATTATTTTATAATAATTTTAATTATTTTGTGGTACCAATATTTAATAACATGCTCATAGCACGGAGACAACTAATATTCAATTAATTTTAACACCTATTTATTTTCCGAAACGCGCATAAACAAAATCTTCTAAAAAGTTTAAATGAACAACTAAAAAAAGATGTAGATAATATTATCATTTTTGTAATACATATTCATAACTTTATTCAACATTTAAATTTAAAATGCAACCAATTTAAGTTTACTTTCAAAATGTGTAAAAAGTATATTGTTAACCACATCATGTCACATAGAATCCCATTAATAATCATAAATATAATACTAAAGACAAATAATAATAATAATAATATTAATATTATAATAATTTATGACATAGTTAAAAAAAAGCTGAATCAACAGAAAAAGACCTCGATAAAGTTAAAAAAAAATGGAAAAGAAAAAAGAATTCTATGACAGGAAAATAACTTTTCTTTAGCAAAACGTGATATTTTCCAATGAGGCTAATAAAAATTTCATTTCTTATGAATACTGTCAATATCAGAAACTAACATCATTTGAAGTATATATTTATTTTTGTGTAAAAAACAATTTAAATATGATTTTTTCTGTATTATAAATTTCTTAAAATAATTCTTATTTAAAATTACAAAATATATTTAATATTTAAATTATTATTTAGTAAAACCGCAAATTAATAATTTTTGCGGCAGAGTAGGTGGCATCCGGCGCTCGACGAGATAGGGTGATGATAACTGTCGTTAAATATGTTTAGAAAAATAATAATATGATAATGGTAAATTATTGTTGATGGAATAAAGTATTTATTACTAGATTAATAGAGAAACCATAATCCCTGCAATAAATTCATCAGTTCTCCAAAGCAATCTGAACTTGATGCATCTCGCGAATTCAATGAGTATAAAATTTTATTGGCGACATCATAGTCAACATGGCATGAACCACTTTGTCTTGTATATACGACATTCATTTATTTGTCCATTATATACCATTATCAAAACTCTCAAGATTAAAGTGTACAAACTTTAAAGAGTAAACGATACCATAGGCTAAAAAATTTGGTGCAAAATTGACAGTACACACCAATGTGGATATTGATGTGTCTACAATGTCGATTTTGTTAAATTTTCAAGTTTAAATATCAACTCTTTACTTATAATTATAAAACATATTAAGAAAAGTGTCAGTAAGAAAATATTTCTACTTATTTTTATTATTATTTATCTGTAGTAGTAGAAGTAGAAAACATTAGATTATTGTATACATCAGAAATGTCGACATTACTTAGGATATGTTGCGCAACATTAATCTAAATTAAATATTTTGTATAGACCTGTAAATTATTTTATCACCGAAATATATACTTATCAACCTACTATTTTGAACCAAAAAATAAATTTCAATTTGTAGGCTCTAATTCGTTTTTTATACTTTATAATTTTCGTTGGTGGTAGAAAAAATGAAAAATAAGGAAGAAAAAATATTATTTTACAAAACTTAATGAGTAAATGGACTTTTCTAAAGCCTTGTACGTACACAAAAAAAAAACAAAACAAAAAAAAAACAATAATTGAAGCGAAAACTCCTAAGTATAAAAAAGAAATATCCTTCAAAAAAAGAAAAATTAAAAATTCGAAAAAGTTTTACGAAAAGTTTTCTAAGTCCTCCTCTACTCAAGCCAACCGAAAATTCCAAGAAATAAATGATATGACAAAATAAAATATTGTAGCTACACAATAAAAGGAGGTCATCGAATACAATTCCTTTTTTTTTGTGAAATTTTAGCAAATTTGAATATTTTCTTTATTTATTTATGTTTTTTTGGTCCTCCAAAAAAGAAATGTCCCTTTTAGGATAAAAGAAATTGTGTTAAATTGTTTTATTGTGTATAAATATTTTCTACTCTTATTTTAAGGTATATTTTAGTATGTCTAATTTTATAAAGAAAACGTCACGGTGTAGCCAAACTACTGTGAATTAGTTTTATATTAATGAGATTTCCGGATGACAGACGCATACAAATACAATTAGAAATACAATTTTCTGTAATCTAGATATAGACTACATATAATGATGTATATGAAATATTGCTGGTAGTTCCATCTATTAATCAAGAATAAATCTGCAGCTATTTTATTCTGCCAACATTTATTAGTGTTGAATGTACTATGGAAAATGTTTTTTGTGAATATTTATAGCTTTAAATTACATTTTAAATTTTGAATATATGTACAACAAAATAAATATTATTAAATACAGCGCCATCTATTATCTGAAACTTGAAATATAATAAAAACTTTTTGAGGTGGAATAGTTCAACGATCTTTATGAACATTACCAATATTATCAAACTCGACTAAATAACGTCGCCTAAATTTTAGATTTTTATAGCTTAACATTATAACGTTTATATGTTGTTAAGCACCTAATCCTCGATTTACATGGTACTAAATTTGCACGGTTTCAGTTTAAAACAAATTAAGAAATGAGGAAAACTTAACACTAATTTTCAGTTTAACACAATTTAAATTTAAGATGTAGATTCATATTGGATGATTTGATTTACATCGTTCTTTTGTCGAACTAACGAGTAAACCAAGGGTTGAATATGAGTATATTTAAAGTTTATAGACAGATAGAAAGACAAATTGTTAATTTATATTTTGTGCTTTCAAAACGTTCTCAAAAATGCAAAACTTTTACTATATAGTATAAAGTTTTTTTTTGGTTCTAATATTGCGGTTGGTCGAGAAAAGAATACCTAAACTTTTTAATATTTTCTCTTGTTTTTAAAAGTTTCTCAAAATCAAAAAAAAATAAAGGCTTCTATTGTTGTTCAAAATGGAAAGAATTTAACTAGTTACAACAACAACAACAATTGTCAGAAAAATGAAAATTTAAGTTGGGAAATTTCATTATTCAATGCCTCTATGAGTTTAATATTTTCGGAACGTGATTTTAATGTTTATGCTATTTTACAATTTCGGTTTTTCATTGAATTAAATTTTTGGAAACAATAAAAATTTGTGTAATTTTCCCCCAAAAACATAAAAATATGTAAAAATAACAATTTTATTATAAATAAAAAATTATATAGTATTTTAAAATTAAAATATTTTTTATTAAAATTCTTTAATAATCAAATTATGTTATATTAATTAAGGGTACAAATAAAATATTCTTAAATATTATGAAAATGTTGATAAACTAAATTTTCTTTTATGCCATACCAAGAATATAAAAAAAAAAATTCATCTACGAAGGTTTTCGATCAATTTCTATTAAATATTATAGTCCAATTATTATTTAATAAAATTAATCGTATCAGAAAATTTTCAAAACTCTATCTCTATATTATATAGATAAAAATCAATTTTCTTTCATCATACCAGAATATTTCAATAAAAGTAATGAAGCCATTAAAGTATAATTAATTTTTATGGCTTCATTATATAATAAAGTTGGGTAAAAAAAATAAAAGTTAATATTAAGGATCATATTTAAAATATTTATCCATAAAAACTAAATAATTTTATTATGTATATATGGTAATAAATTTTTAACACTATGAGTGCTACGCAATTTTGATGCATTTAAAAACATTATATGCAACTATTGTGAAAATTAAAATTTGTGTAATATTTAATTTATTTAATTTTCAATGATCTGAAATAATGTATTGATATAATTTCTTGGTCAGTCTTTAAATCAACATCTAAAATTCATCATTTAAGATATTAAGTATGTGTAACTGTCACAAAAGCGTTGTCTTTTGATTTGTGGACCACCAACAATTATTTTATAAGTATTTTGATTAGTGAGCTCTATACGAGATTGTATCATCTCAAATAAATTATATTATGGTTGGTTGGTTGGTTAAAGTGGCGAACTCCACATCCACTGACATGGAGTCCCAATTAGCGCCGTTTTGAAACCACTCACTCTCCTGACCACAGATATTGTTGGGTAGTTTTCAGATTCACCCCGTGGCGTTCAGAAATTTGTCAGTTTCCGTAGCCATTTCGCTGCAAGATCGTTCAGGTCGTTGAAGGAAAGGCTGAGCACTTGCAAATGAAGAGTTGTATCGTCTCTATTATATTATACGACTAGTGTTTATTTATATGTCTTCAATAATAATATTATAACATAAAATTCAATAAAATGAAAAACGACATTATCGCGAGGTTTTCTTATATAGTGTAAAACTTAGTAAGGTATTTAAACACAATTACTATTTAATACACTAATTTTCAATTACATAAAATCAAAGAACACATAAACGTAGTTTTCATTAGTGGATATTTTCATGTAAACGCTTTAATAATGAAGCATTTTTCAAGAAATTAAATATCATTCATAGTTATTACAAAATGAACAATTATTATCCTGTAAAAAAAACATTAAAGTAGTACTTAAAAGATAGTTTTTTTTAAAAAAAAAGCAAAAAAAAAAACTAATAACCAAATCACGTAATTGTTAGCAAATTAAAACCAAAACGAAAAAGTCTGTTTTCACGTTCGCAATTATGCACGAACAGATAAAGTGGCTGATTAATTTAAAAATTACGTGAAAATTCTAAGAAAATCTTTTCACCTTCATTGGACATTATATATACACACAGTACGAAAAGAAAAATTCTGATAAAAAAATAATTCTTTCATGGTTAAACCTGTCAATATTAGTAAAAATGGAAAATTATTATTGAGTATAATCATAAAATGATAAAATTAATTTATTTGTTTTTGGCAGTTTTAATTCAACGCAATTAGTGTATGGGCAAAGATTTAAAAGTAAAATTAATGATAAATTATACAATGTAAAAGAAAGAAACCTCAGAAATAATAAAATAATCTTGTTTTATTAATTAATTATTATTTTAATTATAAATAGAATTATATTTATATAGTTTTAATACTTTATATATGAATTTAATCTGTTCACAAAAGGGACACATGAGAACTGAAGAAGATGAAATAGCAGAAACAAAAAATCGAATACAATTTTTTTCATTTTCTGATTTTTTGCTTTTTAATTTCAATTTTGTAAGAAACCTAATCAATTTAACCAAATCAATTCAGAATGTTTTACGACAATAGTAATTGAACTTCGCGACATCTTAAAGGGTTTAGAACCGTTTTTCTAACAAATTCTCGCATCTATTCGATGGTGGTAATTGTTCTGTTAATATTTTCTGTAAATTGACCGGAATACACTTGAAAAATTAACGAAATAAATACAAATTTAATTAATTTAAATTAAATAATTTAATGAAACAAGGGAGTTTCAATAAATAGAGTTTTCTAAATAATTATTAGATGCTTGTTTGATACCATTAATATTTTAAAATAAATTTTGAATAATTGTAAAAAAAAAAATTATCGTTACTATTTACCCGATAGTTTAACTTGTGCTGTAATCTAAAAGAATTGTGACGATAACAATTAAAATAATTGTTAAATACACCAGAATTTGTGTTTAACATAATGTTAGCTAATTTTATTATACTCTGACAATTCCAAATCCTATAGTTCGAAACAGAATCAGGAATATACAATACCGAAAGACAACTAAAAAACGGTGGCATCAATAACAGATTCAACGAATGCAGTGGTAAAATATTTTGAAACAAAACACTTTAATATAAAAATATATTTTGACATCACTAAATTTATTAGTATGAATTGGAACCATAAAAGAAAACTATAATTAAAATTCTAAACTGATGAGACAGTCAATATCGCCATCGAATATGACCACTATGGTTATGGTATGATTTATATTTTTTTTTTAATTTGAGAAGCATTATTTATAATCGACTTTAGTATATTACTGATTCTGTTTAGCTCTTAAGATATAGAATTATATTACAAGAAAAATTTGGAAAAAAAAATTCTATAACAAAAAGTTCATTTGAATTATCTGAAATATATATATATATACATATTGTATATAATCCTAAATTAAATTTTCCTTATCGAAGAATTTTACTTAACATCATTAAATTCACATTACAATTCCCATTTGGGGAATACAAAAAAAAATTCTCCTCAGAAAAATATAAACAAAAACTTTCTCCTAAAACAAAACAAAAATATATGAAAAGTGTAAATCTTTTTATGAAATATAACAACTTTTCTTTTAAAAAAAAATATTATTACACATAAAAATATAAAAAAAAAAAACAAAAAAAAAAATCTTTGAAACGAACAAGTACACTTCTCTACCATATTTTATACTTCATCTTTTGTTGCAAGGATTGTTTACTAACAACAACAACAACCAAAAGGAATAATGTGGCTCAGAATTATTATAACTTTATGAAATTTATATATATCTGTAGAATACAACCAAAAAACATATACTAAGTTATAAAGATATAACGCATTTTTCAATTTATTTTCCAATTTATTCTTTCCTTACCAAAAAAAAAAAAACATTTTTTTTTTTTATGATTGAATTTATTTTATATACAACACAAACATAACACACTTATTATTTGTACAATATACATACATATAAAAAAAAAAGTATCTGTACATATTTAGATTTTGAATGTTATATAGATGTTGCTGTTGTTGTTGTTTTTTTTTTTTGTCCTCTGTAGAACATTGTATTTTGATAAATTCATCTTTTATATCTGTGTCATGATCATATCATATTAAATCGATACAGAGAAAAGATAATGTAGAAATATTTTGACATCAAAAGAATAACATTTATAACACGGTTTTATACCAAATATCGTACGATTTCTATACTAAATCTTCGCATATATTATGTTTTTATAAATATATATACATCAAAAATATAACAACAAAAGTGTTTTTTTATTTTTTTTATTTATTATTATTCCTTTAAATGAGCAGACAAGATAAAAAAAAATATAATAAAAGATCGTGTTTTATTCTATGGGGGTATCTTAACATTATTATGTAGTAGTACCTAAAACATTATTATATTTCTAAAATTATTAAATTGATGAAGAATGGATTTGACATAATATAAAAAATATAAAATAAAAGCTTCTAAAATATATTATTGCATCAAATATGAATGAATTTATATTTCTTTATTGTTAAATTACTTTACACTACAGTAAATATAATTTTTGAATAAATATTATATTCATTTAACCATTATATAAATAACAAAAAAATACATAAAGTTCTTTTCGAATTATTAATCTATTAATATGATTATGGAATTTTAACAGATGATTAACAGTAGCATAACAGATTGTGCAGAGGGATAAGTCAAAGATTTTTTTTAAGTCAATCACTTAAGATTAGTAGTCATTTGAATAAATATGTAGTCTGTGGACCGGTAGCAGTAGCATAACTGACGGTTAACAGTAGCATAACAGACGCTTTACAGGTTGAGTTAAGTTTATTATTTACAGGTACAAGTCAAAGATTTGCTTATCCATCACCTAAGATTATTAGTCATACTTTCCACAAACGGATAACAGTAGCATAACAGTTTACAGGTATATGTTATAAGAAACAGTTTACAGGTATATGTTATAAGAAACAGTTTACAGGTATATGTTAAAAATTTGCTTTAAGTCTATCACTTAAGATTAGTAAGCCACGTAGGGGTAACAGTAGCATAACAGACGCTTACAGATATAAGTCAAAGATTTGCTTAGCGTAACAGACGGTTTACCGATGTAAATCAACGATTTGCTTTAGCTTAAGATTAATAGTAGCATTAATCTTATACGTATACAGGTGTGTATTAACAGATAAAACAAGAAAACACTCAATAGATCTTGGATATATGTATAAGGAGTAGCTAAGTGTTATTCGATTTTTATTATTGTAAAACAAACACTGAATAAATAATATACTATTTCTTATTGAATCTAATGATAGATCCTCAATCAACCATCTACATTAAAAATTAATCAACTAAGCAATGAACAAACAACAAGTTTCAAATATCTAGCTATATAGTCTTAAGTAAAGCCATCACAACAAAGTTAACTTGTTTAGTTTATGTGAAATGTTTTAATCAATATACTTGAAACACCTATGATGTATTAAAATTTAAAATTAAATTATCACTCAATTAATATAAAATTCAGTTTAAGAATTAAGAAAAATTATGCAACTGAAATGATTATAGAGATAACAAGAAAATCCGAAATAAATAAATATATAAAAGACATACTAATTTTTTTATTCGGAATATTAGAAAGACAATTTACTAAACTGTATAAGGAACTCACAAAAACAGAATTATATTAAGTATCTGTATAAATCCAAAGAAGCGGAAGGTACACCACAAGCTAAATGGCGTATTTTTTTGGTATGCATATTAAAATTAAAACCATTGAATAAATATTGATCATATCCTATACATTTAATTCAAAATATTCAAAGAAAAGTATTTATGTTTATATTCTATATATATGAAAAGTTGAAAATTTGAAATAATATAAAATGAAATTCGGATAAATTATCAAAAACAAAAAAATAAATAAAGAATACCGCAAAAACTTTAACTAAAATTTTATTTTATTTTATTTTTTTACGCTGCAAATACATTTTTTTTTTGTACAAACTTATTCACATCTTTTACACAAATCTTTAAGAAAATTTTAGATTAAAATTCTTTGATCAAGATATAAATTGCCAATAAGGTTCAATAAATTTATATAAAACTTCCTTATACAACTAAGTTTCCGCAATAAATTAGTTATAAATTTTACTTAGAACACAATGTTCGATATGCAAAAAAATAAAAAAAATAAAATAAGGAACATTCAACGTAATATTTATACCATAGTCTAAATTTATTTCTTCAAACCATTCCACCTTTTACCAATTGCCCAATTGATGTTCATTTTGATAAAGTTTTCTGCAAAATTACATTTTCATTTTTCCCTTTTTTAGATATAAAATTCTATATAAATTTCGTATAACATTTAAACCTAAAGGTGTTGTAACCGTACACAATCCTTGAACCAAAAGAACAACGTGGATTAAATTGAAGATTTTATTCTATTTCAAAATTATATATATGTACATCGATAAAAAAAAAATTAAACATATAAAATTAAGAAGATATTTTCACACCCAACAAAAATATAAACGTTTATTTTATTATTATTCTTTAAAAATAATTTGATTTAAGTTTTCAAACTATTTTTTGTATGTACTACTACTATACCTTCTTTACTTATCGTTGCAACCATTACCAAAGCGTATATAGAGATGAGTTTTTATGTTTTCTCGTTTTCATTTTAAGGAATTATACCAGAAATTGAAAAATTTGTAATATAAGTTTTTATGTTTTTTTAGCACACACACACTATAGTAATAAATTATTTATGGTTTTCAAAAAATATTGCAAAACTTTTAAGAATTTTACAATTAAGAAATTCGAAAAGATAAGAAAATATTTTTAATGACTTCATAAATTTAATTGAATGAAAAAAAATTTGTATGTATATATGTAAAAATATGTAAGAATTATTTATTTTTGTTGGAAAATATTTTGTTAAAATTTTGAATTAATATTTAATATAAATGTAATATTATAAATATATGTACACATACACTTAAATATAGCAATAAAAGAATGTTTTACAGCAGTGGTTCTTAACCAGTGAAACATTTGTGTACCACGAACCTACCGAAAGTGATACGCGAAAAATCTGAAAATCAGTGAAATTTTTAGTTTAATTGTCTAATTTAATTATTTTGCTTTTATCTTTATATTTAAGTTGAGTGAGGAGTGACAACAATCGAAGTGTACGGTCGTGTTTCTTGGTAAAATATTTTAGTTTGGTTAGTCTTCAAGTAAGTCCAACATTTTATTTTTGAATTATTCTTGTTAATTCAAAAATAATTCACATAATTCTTATTTAATTCATATAATTCGAATTATTATAAGTAATGCATTATTTTTAATGCATTATTTTAATTAATTAATTCAACAATAATGCATTAATAAAACAAGTAATGCATTATTTTAATTCAAATTGAATTATTAAAATAATGTTAATGAAGTTCAAAATGCATTACAAAAATAATGCATTATTTAACAACTCTGTTAGCTATTAACTGAAATATAACAAATATACATATTTATATTTAGTTTTAAATTACGATTATTTCCGCAAAAAAAATTGAAAAGGTTAAAAGCCACTGTTAAACAGAATATTTACTTAAGAAGTTTAAAAAAGTTCAATTTTTTCAAACTATTAACACCCAGATAAAAGGATACAATATTAATTTAAATTATAATTTTTCAGAAAAATTATATTTTTAATCGTAATTTATATTTATTTTAAAAATCTGATATGTTGGCCAATTCCGAACTTTTTGAACTCAATATTATTCAAACAGTTTCAGTTAGCAACCATAAAATATGTTAAAGTGAACTTAATTACAATATTTTGGCTTCGTTCGGAATTCGGAAAGTAAAAATTGATTATTTTGTAACAATAACAATACATATAACAAAAATATAAAAAATTATGAAAATTACTCTGTGAACAAAAATTAAAAACTTTTAAACGGAAAGGATGCCAAAAGGACATGAACAATATACCAAAATTAAAGCTTTATTAATGATACAAATAACAATGAAAAAGAAAAACTTTTTTTTATATATACATAAATTACAAGGAGAAGATAATTTACAAAAAAACACAACACCAAAATATATTAATGAACACTGAATTTTTGCTTATTGGAAATCTCAAGTTAGAAAATTACCGAAAATTGATTATACACTAAATTATGCATAACATCCTAGAGCTTTGTTCTTCATCAAAATATCAAAATTTATTTATAAGTCAAGAAATAAAATATCGTAATAAATTTTTCTGAATTATTTAATAAAATACTGATTTGATTAGAAATAACATTTCACAATTAATTTAACTTAAATATTTTATTATTTTAGTTTTATAAATTTAACTTAGCTGATCCTTTTTATGAGAGATAAGTTTTAAAAATTCAAATCTATAGAAGAAATAGTTACCAAACACAAAATTCCCAACTTAAGGTATACAATTATTATAAAACATTACGATTTGTTTTATTTGATAATTTTAATCCAATCACTGACACAGCACAATTTCATTACAAAACTTAAGAAAACTCTGTAATTTTACATTAACTGTCAACAATCGTTCTTATAAATATACAAAATTGTATACAAGTTTTAAGTAATATCTAAAAAAAAAATGAAGTAAAAATTAAAAATTGAAAAATTCACTGTCCATTTTCCACTTCAAATGCTTTCAACACATTTTCTCTATAATAAATTATTTAAAACAAAACTTCATTAAAATATATAGAAAACAGCAACAATACCAAAAAACAAACCGAAATTTTTTAATGTTATATGAAAAGGACATTAATAGAATAGGAAGGGACTTTAAATAATTGTCCTTAATTACTGGACTATACATAAAAAGTTTTTATATTTTACTTGAAATTTACAAAGTTTTCAAATTTTTACGATAATTATTTTTAAGCAGATTATATTGTTTCTTAGAAAAATTCATGAGTCCAAATTTTAAATGCTTGGATATTATTGTAAGTTGAGTTTGTTTAATGTTAGTGAGTTTATTTCACCAATTTTTTTAATTGTCCTACAGAAGAAATCATTTATAAATTTTGTATTTCGACCTCTTCTTATATTCTGTAATTATTATTAATATTAATTCTTGGTCAAGCCAAATCAGGAATCAAATAATTTAATACGATGAATTATGTCATCAATGAATTGGGTCGGTTGTGAATTGAGTTGGTTATGAATTGAGCCGTAATAAATTAAGTTATGATTCAGTTGGTGATAATCTGCCTACGATAAATTGTGCCGCAATGTATTTGGCAGTGATTGGTTGTGATCTTATTGTCATCATTTTTAATTATTCGTCACTGTTCAAGACCGCATATTATTGATGAAACAGTACAGTTGCTTTAATGACATTCGCCACGTTTCCGATGGAATAACAACAAATAGCCTACAATGTTTAGACATCAACGCCTTGCAGACACATAGTTTCTGTTCTGCCGTTATATCATTGTGTTGACAAAAACTACAGTCCAATTTGGTGTAGGTGCTTTTGAGGTTACAGTGACCTGTAATAAAAACCCTACAAAATTGGACTAGCTTTTTTTTAACTTTCGATTTTCTTAGGGCTTCCTTCACGTATGTTCCCGAATAGTTTTTGTGATTGGACAGTTTTCTGATTTTGCAGCGTTTTAAATTAGCCGCAAATTCTACCGCAAATTTTTTTTTCTATTTTTTTTTAGATTTATGTATTTTTAATTTGTTTCGTACTTTTTATTTGATTGAGTTATTTGATTTGCCCAATTCTATTAGCATTTAGAGTTACGTTGTTGTAATAAAGTGTTTTTTTTTTAGATTTTGTATAGATTTTTCATTAATTTTTTAGTATTTCAATAATTAATTAAAACAAGTATACTTACTAACTAAAAGGTGTAAGTGTAAATCTTTAATAAGTCTAAATATACCACACAAAATTAGTAAATAAAAATTGCATTTAATTTATTTTAAATATTATTATTTTTTAAAGAATTTTAAAGAAAAATTGCAATATATATTGTATAATTTAATTAGAATATTATACATTTGTTATTTACTAAATCGTTTAATGTAATTTTTATGCATCATAACATATTATCATAAATTTTAAATGCACATTATATCGAAGAAAATAAAATATTACGTGAAATTTTTTACTATACAATAAATATTAAATTTTAATTCCTTCGTCTCGGTACTAAAATTTATATAAATATTTTAGAAAAACTAGAATTTTATATATTTTCATGAATTTTCTGATAGTATCAGACGTGCTTGTTCCTCCGATTTAGCATCACAGAATTTTTTCCTTTAATATTGAATAAAGGATATTTTATTTAACAAAAAACAAAAAAAAAATGAAAAATTTTTGGATTGTTGTGCAGATAATTTTCTGATTTCTCTCTACAAATCCTGATGGAATTGAAAATGAAATCTTCTCTCTAATATAATAAGAGAGTGAAAACAATGTATTTTCTTTTTTTTGTACTAAGCAATTTTCATTTCATTGTGGGTACTTTTAAAGATTTTGTTTTTATTTATATAGTAAATATTGCTACTTTTTGAATAATTTATGAGAAAGCAAATGCAATTTCCTTTTTAAATAAGTTATAGAGTTTTTTTTTTAAGTTGTTTTCAATTTTCCCAACAAATAAAAAAAAAACATTATTTTGTAGAATTGAATAAAAATTTTATGGTTTGAAATTATAAAATTTATTTATAGGAAATTTTGATGTTAACGAAGGGTTTTATTCACTTAATAAAATCATTAGTATTTAGAGTAATCTGTGATTTAAATTATATTATTTATATTGATAATTTGGTGTATTAGTATATTAATTCGAATATAATGATGAAAACATAATAAAACAGTTAAATAAAAGGCGACTAATCTACGGTGGGTGAGTGGATAAGTCATAGTTATAATAATTAACATTCTTGTTCTTAGATTAAGTTAATTACTATTCAATTTATTAATGACTTTATACCTTTTATTTTATAATTTTCTGTATGTTTAACGAATGCAGAAGGAATTAATTTTATATGACCTAATTGCTTTGCCTATCTAAATGTAATGTAGGTAAGAGTACCACTGTGTCTTTAATCGTAAAAAAAAATCAAGTTTACTGGTACGTTTAAATTAATAGTATAAATCTGATTAATTAATGGAATTTTGTATTTTATATGACACTAAACATATTTGTGAATCGTATTCCCCATACGTATAAATAAAAATTCCAGTTCCTTGTAATGTAAAACGATATTTTTATGAATTTTGCAGATCCGTACAGGTTTTGAAATCTCTATTAATTAGTTCAGTTCATACACTTTAGTAGTACATCTAAAGTGTGGGTTACATAGTTTCAATCAGTTCATTTTCGATTCGTTCAGTAAAGTTCAAATATGACGCCTTCATATATTTTGTATGGGAAATGGATTGAGTGGACATATATGTTGAATCGGAACAAATCGAATTGAAAGAGTTTGGAACGATTGGAATTTTGCGAATTCCAAACTGAATAAAGAAATCTCAAGAGGATTAAAATTTGACAGTTAAAAAAAAATATTATGTGATTTAATTGTTTGCAATCGATAGCTATGTGTTCAATCTTCTTAACCAGTCGATTAGAATCGAATTGAATCGAAACTTAACTGAACTTATAGAAACTATGTAGCCCAGGCTTAAGTTTTTCTTTTTACAGTTGCGCCAATGTTGTGTATATCCCACTGGATATACTGGTATACTGGATACTTGCTAATGCTACCTTCAAAATAAGCATTTTTTTCCCTTTATAATTTAATTCTTTTCTTTTAAACTTTATTATGTTTGAAAGTTTTCAGGCATATTTAGACATAATTTCTTTAAGGTCTGTTTAGACACATGCTACTAAAACGTCTGTATAGACACATGGTCAATCTCAATTCCGAAATTTAGAATAATCCATTGTAATTTTACACATCAGTATTTTCCATGTTCTTATTATGTTTTGTCTTTCGTGATTTCAATTGACGAAATCCATAATTAGTTGACTTGCCAATAATAGAAAAATTTAAGATATATTTGTGTTTTACTAATTAGAAATATTGATATTTGCTAATAGCATTAATGTTTAAACTAATTTATAATTAGTAAATTAGTGAATCAAATAAATAATTACTAAAGTTAAATTTTGTTTTACAAAAATACTTGGTGTAAAATAACTACTCAATTAATTAAACCCATTGACACGGAAATGAAAATATAATATAATTATCCCAGTCAAATTTTTTGTAATAACAAATTACAAAAATATGTTAATAAACCACGGACGATAATTTACGGTCATAATAAAGACATCTTAAAATACAAAAATTTTCAAATAATTAAATTATGACAAACAAAGTAATTATAATATTATATCATAATTTTTTTTTTTTTTATGTTTTATATATACTTTTAGTAATTACATTAAAACATTTGCTAAATATAAAATTATTATTATACTTGATATTTTAAGTCCTCCGGATAGCGTATAATTATTTCTGAAGTGCTGAATCATTAAAATATATTAATTTTTATTTTTAGAGTTGGACGGAAATTCCTTATTTAAACTTATCCTTCATTTAAATCTCTTCAATATAACCTTCTCTCTTTGTATAGGTATGAATATCAACTCTATTGCTATTATTATTATATAAATACGTTTATAATTCTATATACCTTTATATATTTATATTTATGTGAATTATGTATTTGTATATTTTATGCATCAGATATCTTATGCCAGAAATCTGTATTTATTGTAAATATTTATTTATATACAGGGTGTTTGTCAGTTGAACAGCAATACTGTAAGGGATGTTTTCATTATTCATTTTAATCAAAAATTGTATAACAGAAATGAGTATTTCTTCAACATAAATTGTGGTACAGGATATTTTTATAAAATGGATGTTTCTATACAATATTATAGACTTATTCGACAAATAATTGATTTGATTTTAAAAAGACTATTATCATTATTACCAGTTCTTAGCTAATTCTTCGATTTAACCAATCCTAAACCACAGATAAATGAATCATAAACCTTTATTTTTGTTTGGTATAATGCTTTCAAAATTATATAGTTAAGAAGTTATATAATATTAAGTACCTCGGTTGGGTGGTGAACCACACATCAGTTGACATGAAATTCGAATTAGCGCTTTTGCGCCGTTTTGAAACCACTCACTCTTGTAACCACAGGTATTGTTATTAAGTAGCGATGAGGTAGTTTTAGTTCCACCTATAGTGGCGTACAGAAACTAGTTGATTTCCGTGAGCCACTTCGTGGCCAGATCGTTGAAGAAAATGCTACCAAGCGAGCATAATGGCCCTAGCGATTAAGTACCTCAATGAAGGACTTTTTAAAACTCCCTCAAAATTTTTTGCTCAATATAAACCGGGAAATTACTTATCAATGTATAACCAACCGTTCGAATGCTAAACACCTTGTATATTTAACGTATATTTGTGATTATTTTCATTTTAAAATAAAAATAATTTCCACCAGTATCAAAATCATTATGAAACTAGCAAATTGATGTATGATATGACTAGACTACCCGTATTTATTTCACCCAGAATCGTTTGTTGTATCAACATAATTTTCCAGATTTTGAAATTGTTTAAGAAAATTGATAGTTTTAGAATTTAAACAAGTTTTTATAAGGCCACCACTCCCTAAATTTGTATCTACATATATATAAATAGATATACAGAGAGAGAAAATAGAGAGTGTCAGGTGTTAGTTTCAAATGTTTTATCCCGGAAATGAATCCCTTATCTTAAATCGAGAGCTATTAAAATTTAAACATATATAAAACTTACGTGACAGATTGTAATTTTGTTCTCTATAATAACATAAACATATAGAAAATAAAATATCATTTTACTAACAAAAAAAAAAACAATCTTTTTGAAATTGATTATAAGGAACAAGGATAAAAATTCAATTTGTTTATTATTTATTTATATATAAAAAAAAAAAAAAAATCATTTTTATTAATAATAAAAAAAATATGTTTTCAAAAGACATTTAGTCAGTTATGATATGACAGATGAAATTAAAATAAATATCCTTTTTCTATGATATTCAAATCCAAGAAATATTTTATATAAATTTAAATTTAATTTGTATTTATGAACTTTTGTGGTATTCAAATATCAAAATCTGATGTGACCAATCCTTGAATTTTCCAAATTCTTTAAAAAAAATCCGAATTTGAATTACTTACTCTTCCCGAATTTGAATTAACTTTAATTTATGATTATAATTTTCGTTTGTTTCAAAGATTCTATCAAATTCTTCTTACCTGGAAACCTCGAAACATGAATATATGTCAATAAAGTGACCATTCTGATATATTTTCAATAGAATATTGTTCTTCCTCCGGAATTCGGAATGTAAAAATAATTTTATATATAGCAAAAAAAATTATTTATGGTTTTCATTCCTTTAAAAATATAATCAATTATTGAAAACAGAGAGGAAACTCAATTAAGTTTTTTTTTTACACCACATATATAGAAAAAAATTTAAAAAACCAATTTATTTTGTGTCGCACCGAAACTTCAAGATTAAAAATCTAACAGGATATTATAGTACATAACGTACTACAAAACAATTTTTTTTTCTCTATATTTTTTCTATAAATTTTGTATAGACAAAATATGTAGTGACCTTTGCCATATCCAATTCTCCACAATCCTTATACTATTGACTTTAATTATAATTCCTATTTCCTTGCCCACAGTCCTTTATATCCTTTTGTTTGTGTTTTATCGATTTATAATGAAAAACAAATGTGTATATGGTCAACAAAATGTGTATATGTAACATATATATATATATGGTGTAATGTAAAAGTTTCGCTGGAATTCAGTATAGTATTTAGAAACCACTTAACCCAATAAAAAAAAAATTGTTTTGGTTTTTTTTAGGTCTTAATTTTACTCTTTTTTTTTGTTGCAAAATATCGTATCCTAGAGAAAGACAAGAGGACGAAAAACAAATTCTAAAATAATATAATCGCGTGGTGTACAAAAATCCCAACAATAAATAACAGTTCGATTTTTGGTGGAACTTTTTTTTAACATTTGATTTTTTGTGGGGATGTTAATATAAAGCTTATGCGAACAATTTGATAATGAATAGAATTGCGGAAAACTAAAAAAAAAAAATCTACAAGAATTTATCAAAAGCAAAGTATTATTTCAATTGTGGAACTATGTTTATGTAATTTAACTGTTTCGGCCAAATATTTGTTTTTGTAGATATGATGCTAAAGGTATAATAAATAGTCCAGTGTTTAGAAACCAATTTTATTACTTGGTCCGCAATTTAGGGGCTAGAACTCTCAAGACAATAATTATCTACCAACACTTATTTGATTATTAATTGATTAGTGAGGGTAATCGCTGAGAAGTTCATGTACCGAAACCAGATTTAGGACTTTTGTGTACACTTCGTACTTTTCACACGTTATATAATGCTGTGTCGGCTGGCTGAGGCAGCAACTCTTTCAACCCAAATTCAGAATTGATTTCCAATCTATAACTTCTGATTCATTCCGTTCTTTCATGTAGAAAGAATCAAAGTATCTATGTCGATTTCGGAAACTACTCGTATCGTAACTGATCAAGAATAAAAAATAATGTGACCAATAAATTTAAATTATTTTTAAGCTAAATTATTAAAAATATAAATAATTGAAGTCTAAATAAATAATTCCATAATGAAATTTTAAATACTTTTATATTAATTAGAATTATCCGCATTATCGACAATAGAATTGCATTTAGATTCGATAGATTCATTCCGGTTGCACTTTTTTGTGGCACATTTGAATGAAACTGAATTAAATTTTAGTATAACACTAAAGGTCAGTAATATTAAATATTTATTACGAAATAAAACATAAAATAAATCAATTTCAAATGAATATTCAATATTTATATCGGTGATTACTGACTAGTAGAATTAAATTTCTCTTTACAATGTACTAACACATGTTCCATTCCACTACCGGTTCATATATGAAAAAAATTGTTAAATTACCCTGAATTTAAAATACCATACTGCAAAACTAATGCCAAATAAAATGTTTTTGTGGTTTATGGTTTTAATATCACGTATTATCTTTTTTTACATATTTTATATAGTTTATGATGGATAATAATAAGAATTGTAAAATTCTATATTTTTGGCAGTTGTACAAATCAAATTATTAAACTTTAGTGGATCATAATTTTTCAGATTGTGAAGTTGTGATTAAGTTTTTAATTTAATTGAAAATCATTAAAACAACAGCAAAAAATTTTAAAACATTAAAGAATCCTTAAAAATTCAGGAATTACTTGAGATTGTTAGTTACTCAAAATTCTCTTTAATAGAATAATTTTTTTTTTTCTAAACTATCTAATGCACACAGGATAGCTAAGCAAAACAATTAATCTTAACGCACGTGCCTCTCAAAATATGTTTTTTTTTTTGTATATTTAGATATACCCAAAAGGCTAAAATCATTTTTGGAAATGTTACAAAAATAATCAAAAAAAAAAATTGGAATTTTCGTTTTATGTTTTTTTTTTTTTTTATGTGATGACTTGAAATTTTCTCAATAATAATAATAATGATAATATTCTATATATTTTATTTTCACTACTGGTGGGCGGTCGGCATCACATGAAAACTGAAGAAAAAGATTAATTTTTGTTGTTGGTTTTTTTTTTTTTTTTTTGGGTTACTTTTCCATACCTCCCCTTAAGGTGCTGTAGACATAAAAATCATTTGCACAAGTATTTTATGAGTGACCCTTTTTTTCATGTTGTTAAATTTTTTTTTTCTTTTTTTTTTTTTTTTGTCAATCCCCGAGGTGTACAATATTTTACCCGAGAAGAATAAAAAATAATAATAATAATAATATATTTTTCATCATTTTTGAATTGTTTTCTGTATTTTGTACTTTTTTTTTTGTAGAATAGAAAACCATTTTCAAATTTTCATAAAGCATTCCAAAAACAAACAAAAAAAATATGGAAAATTTCGGTCAATTACTTATCGATTGTCTTTGAAAATAATTTTAATATTTTCTGAAGAACAATTTAAATTTAATGAGGGAATAATTGGTAAGATAAAGTTATATTTTGATTAATTTAAATAGGGGAAAGTCAAGTTTGAAAATAATAAATCGATTAAAATTTATTAATAAAATTAAATTTTATAATAGATAAAATATTTTTATGGTTATATTGACTAATAAAGTTGTTCGTGTTGAATCATTCAATTCTTAATATTATTATTTTATTAAATACTTTTTCAATTACTGAGTTAGTGTATACCAGTGTAGATAATTCAGTAAAATTGTATAAAACGAATTTGCCATAAAATAACAATTTGTTAATTGCAGATTATAAAAGTCTTAATGGCACAAAAATTAGATGAAAACTCACAGTAAAAATTTTTTGGTAGAACCTATTTACTTTCAATTTATGCCAAATTTAATATAAATTGTCAATTACATTCAATAATTGCAATATTCAAAATTTCTATTGAAGTAAAATAAGCCTGTACATAAATTACAAAGAGAAAATATAACGTTGGCTAATAATTGACTGCCAAAACATAAAATTTAATGTAATGTTAAAAATTACAAGAATTGTTATAACATAATTTTTGGTAATTAAATATTTTAACCAATTTATTACAGTGCCATACGGTCAGAATAAGAACGTAGTGTACTGAAATTTTATTTAACGAAGGCTTTTAGAGTGAATTCTCTAAGATTTCTGAGACATCTAATAATAATTAGCGTCACTAAACTTAGTGATTTCAAATTTTACGGGCATAATTTAGATAATTTAGAAGAAAAAATTGTTTTTAAATAAATTTTATTCTTAAACTTTATTATTTTCATATTTATTTTCAAATCGTTAAGGTGTGATGAACACCATCAATCACCATAAATCACCATAAGCGATAAGCCCCACGCCACTGATATAATGGTATTAACCCTTCAAGTAACCTAATTTTTCACATGTATTCTGCCAGTGCAGAGACAAACATAAATTGAAAGTTTAGAGTTATTTTATATTTTATAATAGATGGACGGTATAGTGTTCAACAGACTAGAGATTAGGCTTTCAATTCGAGATTTATCTTCAGGAGACTTCTGTAAAGTATTGTGCCTTTATTATTATATTTGATTTCTTATACACTCCGTTATAAATAAATAATACTTGTTTAACTATATATTTCGAACTATATGAAAAGTCCTAGGCAAATAAATTAGTTTGTACTTAAATTATATACGTTCTATATAAAAATATAGGCAAGTATTTTAACTTTGTTTGCTTTTAAAGGAATTGGAAATCCTGTACAATCGAAAAGAAAAACAAAATAATCTAAATTCCTTTGTCGAATATGAAAATTACTATACTGCAAAGTATCAACTCGTTAAACATGAATGTATATACAAAGAAAATTGGTGTATACATTCAATTTTTTACTTTGTATTTATCGTAATTTTTCCTGAAAAATTGCAGAAATTCGTTTTTTTTTTTGTTATTCGTTTTCTACACGTTAACAAAAGATTTTCTGCCTTAAAATAATCATTTTTCCTTTATTCACAGTATAAAAAATGATTCCAAACAATATAAAGAAATTTTATATATTAAGAAATTACCTTTACACAAAGAAAGAAAATAGAATTGCCTTTTTACCTGAAGGAATGATGCAGTTTTTTTTTTTATTCGTTTTGTTGGAACAACATTTTATACTATAAGATATTTTTTTTTTTTTTGCTTATAATATATTTAACGAAGAACACAACAAAACAACATAAATCTAATTGTTTGTTTAAATTCAATTTGGTTGGTTTTTTAACTTTCTAAATAAATAAAACTAACAAATATAAAAAATAAAATAAAACTTTTAAATAATAACAATTTTTGTAAAAGAAGAAAATGAAATAATGTAATTATTATAGATTTTTATTTGTGACAAAACAATGAACCTAAATACTTATTAGGTTTAGGTAAAAAAAGACGTGCTTTATAAATTTTTGAATATAATATAATTAATGTTGTATTACATAGTCTGCAATTAAATAAAAGAATTTTTACAATTTTGACTTATTGTCCGGAATTAAATTTAAAAAAAAATTGAAAATTTTTAATAATACCAAATTTTTTTTAAATATTTAATTTACCTTTATAAATGTAATTAAACTTTAGTTGGTGAAAGAAAAATTAAAGATATAATTCAGATATACAATTTCATTGTACCGAATATGAAAAAACGATTATATTATACCAGAATGTTACGTGCAGTTAATAATAGTGCTGATAAGTTTAACGTTTCCTATAGTCCTTAAAAAATTAATGAAATTCAATGTAATTTGTTCTAATTTGGTTTATATTTTTTTTTATTAACGTTGACGAGTTCTTTTTATATGATTTATGACTTACTGCTATTTTAATCGAATTGACAGGTGATAAAACGAACGGAGGTAGAATAGTTCTACATTTTTAAAAATATAGAAATACATTAGAAATATAACAACTAACAAAACATTCATAATATTTATTAATTTATTAAAATTTATAATATGTAAGAGAAGATTGATTTTTTAGGTTATATTATACCATAATTCGATTTAACCTAATTGTCTGACTACACTACAATTAATATGATAAATATAATTTATTTTAACTTTGATATTTAAAATATGAAACTTAATAATTAGTAGTAGAAACTAAGAGAGTTCTGGACCACCTTCCAACAAACCCCTGTATTTGTCAAATTATTTGTATGTGAGTTTCAACCTTAACAGGCGCTTTCAAAACACATCACACACAAAAATTATATATTTTTGCATACATTCAGGTGCTTACAAAAAAAACAATCACATACAGCTGTTTGTTGGGTTTGTTCAGGGTCAAAATGCAGGGGTTTGTTGGAAGGTGATCCAGAACTCTCTTAGCTTCTTCTACTACTATAATTACAAATTAGTTTCCATTCCTATAATTGAAATAACTTTTTTTATATTTATATTTTGCTTTCATAAATTTCAGCAAACTGCAAATTATATCAAGTAAATATTAAGCTTCCTTCAAGCTATCTGATTATAATAATATATATATACCGTATCAATTAATCGTCACAGATTAATTCAGGGTAATATATAAAGGCTAGGTAAGGCAACGGTCATATTATACACTGGATATACAAATTAGATTAAGACTTACTCCATCCTCTACTTGTTGTAGGTGTATGGAGGAGGACGAGACAATGAAAACTTTTGTCATTGTCCCGCATAAAAGATTAAGGAAATTTGGTAGTTTCTTTTTAGAAAATCCTGAAGACGCTGAAGCAGACCAAATTGATTTCATTCATTAAATAAGTTTAATTGTAGGGTACAATGGGTTCAATAATATGTGGCCAACGTAAGTTAGAGTTTCGAAATTCCTACTACTTTAAAACCAACAAATCGATACAGGGTACTGGTTATAATGTTGTTTAGCTGGTTCATTGATGGTTTTTCCTATGCTTTCGAAATGTAAAACATTTAGTCTTAGTCTGTTGGAGATATACAGCTACATATTTATGATATTCGTTTTCGACTGATAGTATAGACGATTTCTAAATCACAAGTCTCCTCTGTAATGTAATACAGTTTTCTTTTCACTGATGCATTCTATTGATGGTATTTATAGTTGTTTTTATGAAAATTTATTAATACAGTTTCCAAACCTTAAATTAACCTTAAATATTTTAAACAGTATACAAGTAATAATAAAAAAAAATATATAAAAATTTTGTTACATGAACTTACAACAACCAACATTAAGTGTGTACATAGCTCGTACATTGAAATTATATTTATTACTTGATTGCTATTATAAATATTTTCAAATAACACAATTTAATGTTGTTGTAGTTGACGGAAACAATTATCAAACCCGCCTAGTATGATTCTCTATATATGTATAAATATATAACAAAATAAAACACTCCGCATGACTTTTATCATGAAACTGTAAGACGTAGGCTATAATAATGTCTGTTGCATATGACGTTGGTATGAAAATATGAAAAAAAAATCCATAAACAAATCCGTAAACATAATTAAAAAAAAAAAACACAAAAAAAACGGGTTATAAAAAGAACTGTTGGAGGTAAATTTAATTCATTTTTTTTTCCACACTTTTTATAATAAATATAATACAACAAACCCGATGTCATCGTCAGACACGCAGCCTATTTAATACCAGATTATTGTGAGTGTTTGTGATGTGACAGGATATTAAAAGTCTTGTGTGTTGGTTTTTAGTTGAATAACAGTGTTCAACGTGTTCACAATTAAGTATATATATAATATAAAAGAAATGTAATTCCTTTAAATAAATATTATTTTGTGGCTTTATGAATTATTATAAATTTGATTGCTTGGAGTTAAGAAGTCTAAATTGTATTTATAACATTCCCGATTGTTTAATTTAAAAATTTCATAAACGTTTTTCGGAAAATATATAAAATTATTTTGATTTTCGATTTCAAAGTATAAATATATAAATGCTTTTATAACAAGTTCAATATATCTAATTAAAGTTAACTACAGTAGTGTCCTACTGTTACAAACTAAAAAATTTACAAACTAAAATTTTTGTAAAATTAATAATTGTATTCCTACACTAATTTAACATTAATTAAAAAACATGTTTTTTTTTTATAAATAACTTAATGACAATCTGATAATTTGTAATGTAAATAATTTATAAATGAACATTATCCCAATCCTAAAAATCGCAAAATTCCAATTATAATCAACTTAAAGCGACATCTATGTTATGTTTCACTTTTGAGTCTAAACTAAATAACTGACGCACAGCATTGCTTAGCATAAAAGAACTACGTGATATGACTAAAACTTGATATCTAATTATTATTTACAAAAACTATTACAAATTTTGTGGAACCACATTGATATTTTCATGAAATTTCTAATAATTTGCAGTGATAGCTTTTACTTAGCCACTGCTGTAATATAGTTCGAATACGAGAAATATAAAAAACATTAAATTAAACATTATAGTAATAAAATATATATTTATTAAAATCATAATAAAATTATAGTAATAAACATATTTCTAACCTAATAGGCAAAATATATAAAGTATTTTATATTAAACGAATTTTTTAAATATAATAAAATCTGGATATTGAATAATTAGCTAAAATTTTGAAAATTCAAATTATCCTGGACGATGGACGATTTAATATTTACCATTTTAATTAGTTTATTCACATAGTTTCAAATAAAGTTAGAATATATACTTCTGTTTGGTGTAAAATTTACAAAATCCTCAAATAAAATTTAATTATTTTTTTTTTCTACTGGACTGATTAAATTGCAATTAAATAAACTATAACTAATTTAAAACCCCCACCACAATAATAATAATATAAAATTTGCAATACATAAAGTACCAGTATATTTCTACCACAACTAAAATTTAATAGAAACCTATTTACATAAAATATGTAAATAATTATTTAAAAGCAATTATGAAATTTAAACTAAAATTATTGTTGTATCTTTTATATATAATATATAAAACTATTAAAGAGCATTGGAAATTGAATGCATATTATTAATACCATCAGCTTTTATATTGCCTCATTAACGTTTATCATTTACAAATAAACCGATACATTTAAAAATTATCACTTCAATTGGTGCACGAAATCAAAACATATGAGTACCGAAACTGTAATTAACTTATTGATAAAGGTTACTCTCCACTGATCTTTGTAAGAAGACTTTTTTGCCTCAGATGAAATGCAAGATACTAAAAATGCGCATAAATGCTGTATGAGAGGGATAAACAATTGGTTGGTATATGGAATCGGTCAAACCTCGTACCTAGACCACGAAATGTTACCCATTTTCACCACGAATCGTGTCATCCAACTTCTTTAATAAAATTTATCAGGTTAGCAGGATTTTACTTCTATTAAATCTCCTGAAAAATAAAAACCGAAAAAATTTAATATTTTTTTACACATAGAAGGACAATATTTAATTGTCTCGCCATCCTTAGCACAGCCTCTACATGTGGTTTCCGTTGTCAGTCTTAGTCGCACGGTATGTTTAAGTAATAGTAAATGCACCGTAACTATTCCTGTGTACAATACATATTTGGAATACTTCTACAAATTATTTAATCAATTTATAAATAGTGATCTTTACTAACAGTTCTGAAAATAGCTTTTCATAGGTGGAAATCCACTAAGTGGATTATTCGGAATACAAAACTTTACTTTCTACCTTAATAAATTTTTGATGCTACCTTATTTCCTCACTTTGACTAAAAAAAAATCATAAAAGCTAAGTTAATGGACAAGTAATAAAAGACAGTAATGGACAGCTCCCTTAATTTAGCTTAATGATTTGAATATGTTTAGTACATAGGTAGTTAGGTTTTATTGGGCAATCAAATTTCCATATAGTTATAAAATTTAAATTCCCCTTTAATCAATCATGCCGCAACTGTAAAGACTATAGTGCACTTCATTTGCCAGCAAGTGACATGCACTAGCCATAGCGAACTCAACGACCTAGTCACGAATCAACCCAAAGACACGGTACGCTTCTTGAATAGCACGAGTTGAATCTCAACTGCCTCTTTCCACCGCGTAACCTAACCTGGTTCAGGAGTATGAGTGGTTGCAAAACAGTGCATATTCGCCAATAACCGGTCATGTTGCTGGGGACTCGCCACTTAAACTAACCAACATATAAATAATGTGAATGACTAAAGTAATCAAAGATTTTCTGAATGTTAATTGATTTATTAACGTGTTTTATAAGCAATTATTTCGTGTATTGCAAATACATTTTAGCCTGTAGTTAATAAATAATAATTAAAAATTATTTGGATATCCCGGAGACACAATGAAATATCTGTTATGAATTTCAAATAGCAAATAACAGGCTGCGATTATTTATGTAATAAAAAACTAACTATATTTTTAGTTTAATTTTAATTATCATAATAATATCAACTAAATTATAAATATTTCATAATATATTTTATCGTAAAATTAAACTACGCTACTAAAAATTAAAATTAAAAATAAATTTTACATAAAATCTGCTTGTATAAATAACCATCTTTAAAAAAAACACGTAATATAATATTCAATGTGTTTTTGCTAATTAAATCAATTTTTTTTTTATTACACTTAACTTAATTTATTAAATAATAAAAACCATCCAGATATTATGTAATTAATGTAAAAAAATAAATGGTATATTATGAATTATGATTATAATTATTTTTCCACCGAGTATGAAATAAACAATTAAATGATTGAATCAATGAATTGGGTTTAACATAGAGAATTCGAGAAAATTATTTTATATGTGATAATATTTACCCATCATGATAAAATTAATATTAAATAATATAACAAAGAAAATTTATGAATTTATATCATTTAATACGCAAGGAAAAACATCATCCAAAAACTTAACACTGTGCTGGCTGATCCAGACCAGAAGATATAGTCGCTAAATATTACCAAAATGAATGAAATTATATATTTATATCAACAAAAAAAAAACGTTAAATGCACAATAAAAAAAAAAACCATCACGTAAATGGCTCATTTACATTACTATACCAAGTTTTTAATTTCAATGAAAAATGTGCCTGAAAGGGATACAGACCGATCCTTTTTATTAAATTCTTTTGTATGGGAACGGAAAATGTAAATTTTTTTTTTATAGTTATATACTTTAAACATTTTACACTGAAAAAATAATCATAATCATACATTTTTTAACATACATTACTGCCTAGCCCAGGTAACACCAATACTTTAGTCAACCATCCTAAATCAAAATCGGTTTTTTTATTTGAAATTAAAGTTATTCCAATATTAAAAATCTAGTTAATTTCACAAAAAACTGCAACATTATCAATTAAATGCACAGCTTCTGTACTGAATATAGTTCAGTAAGTTATTATTTTACATACGTATAATTATTTTCAAAACTTATATATATTTTTTACAGTGAATTAATTTCCCCAGTATAAAACAGAAAAATAGAGATAGGAAAAATATTTGAACAGGCCTTGGGTCAGTCATTTCATTTAACGGATTCGTCTCTTTTTGTATTTATATAAAAGTTTGCTTATCAAATTAATGAGATGAACAATTTTGATGTCTGTATAAAAATATATAAATTTCTTTATAATATAAATTAAATCCCCTAAAAAAAAAAATAATAGGTAAAAGGTTCAGCAGAATAAAAAAAAAAATATATCGTCGTTTACGCTTTTTACAAAACAAATTTATAGAGGGTAATTTTCATTTAAAAAAATAAAAAAATAAAAAACGCTTGTATTTAGATAGCTTGAATGAGAGTGTTTTATGAAAAATCTAAGATTTAAATTTCTTATATTTCTGATTTACTGAGGATACACAAATAATTTTCTGTGCAAGTTTTTATAATGTTTTTCAGTTTTTTATATTACAAAGTTATTAAGAGTTTTTTTGGTTATCCAAAAGTCTTGAAAAAGAATATCAAAAAAATTGTTTGGTATTATAGCAAAAAAAAAAAAACATTTATGTTTAATTCATATTTATAACAAATTTTGTTTTTTTAACTTTTCGAAACGCTTCATGTGTACGACATGATTGAACCGAAACATATATTTCAGAAGTCGAAAGTTTTCCAAGAATATGAATTTTAATATGGTAAAACATCGTATGTAAAACATTATGAAAATTTATTTTAATAATATCAGAAGCACAGAACTTTTAATGATAAGTCTGTAAAGTTTTATCAAAATTAATTTGTCTCTTAAATTGAATGTTAACTTTATACTTTACATATAATTAATAAATGTAGATTATAAAACATTTAAAAATTTGTCGTCTTATATAAGGATTTTTGGGAATATGTATTTACATCATTAACCTAAAAATGTAATGGATAATATTCCTAGTTAGTTGGTTGGTTCTAAAGGATAGGTAATTTCCTTCGAAGCACCGTTGTACTCTCTCCTTCTGGAATACCCTTTTCTTCATTTTATTCAATTAATTGGATATATCACGTCTGCTTCCTCCAAGCCATCCAGGAAGAAATAAATTCATAAACCTGTTACAGTAATAAATTCATAAACCTGCTCCTCCTACTCACATCCTCTTCAAGTTGTGGTTTTAGTTAATCTAAACTTTGTCACATACATACTTTCTGAAAATTGTCCCATAGCCAATCCAGTTAATAATCTGGATTTAGCTTTGTATCTTTTTAATAAATTCCTTTTCTTTCTAGGATAGAGGGTTGATAACTCCTCTATGATTCCCACCTAACAATCACATCATTTAGCCTAAATATTTATTAATTCTTTAATATTCGTCATGAGATATCTTATTGGAATAGTTGCTGGTAGAGTTGCTAAGGTATAGGTCCTTACCTTGTATTTCAATATTTTTTGTCATGCAGCGCTCGAACAAAATATAAAATAATAATATTTGTTTCTACTATTCGAAACCTTCCCACGAGCTAATATAATTTTTGTGATTTTTATGTTAAAAAACTGATGAAATATATAATAATAGATAGCCTAAAGTTTGGAGGAATAAATCATCGAATAGCGGAATATCATCGCTGCTAGGCTGGTAGGCTAGACTAGTTAAGGATCTTAAATTTAACAAACTTTACAAATTACGATTAACGTTCTAAAAACATACGAAAAAAAAATTATTTTTGAAAAATTTATCATATATTTATACTTTGATAGATTGATAAGAAAAAAACAATCTAGGATTTATTATCTATAAATAACAAAATAATAAATTAAACTAACACAAGAGATCTAAAACAATAAAATAAATCCAAATATAAAAAAAAAGATTCACAAATATTATCTTTTTCGAAATGTCGAAATTAATTATTGCACGAATCTATAAGAGTACGGGTAAATCTTAAGGACTACATGAAATTTATCCAGTGATGGAAAAATAATATAAAAAATGTATTACATATAACGTTACATTGATAGATAAACCAAAAAATGGTAACTTAAAAATTTTCATATAAAATTACAGAATAATTTGACAATTTGCTAGTTTCAAGCATACGAGCATAAATTGCAAAAAATGCCTTAACTCTAAACTTGATACTGTTGGAATGAAAATTTGAATATATTTCTTTATTGGAAAATCTGTAACAAATACCAGGAAAAATGTTGATATATACAGAAATTAAACCTGTATGGACGGACTTACGGCATTAAATTAGGGCACTGTACAAATGCTCAAATGAAAGAAAAAAACAAATGCTTAAATAACGTTCTATGTGGAATAGTATGAAACAAGGAACTACACCAAAACTTCCGAATTCACGAGCGAGATAAAGAATTATGCAGTAACACAAATTCTGAGATGGAAGCTGAATTTAACAATTAAATTAACAACATCCGTCAATTAATAAAAACTAAAGCTCACAAACTTATAGCAAAACTCTACGGAAAATTCCGATAAACTTGTTTTTAAGAATGATAAACTTTTTGGTTCTGATTAAATGAGATGTTTTTAGTGGGTTAAAATCACACACTATTACGGGGGCCGTGTGCATTTCATTTATAGTATATTTCGAGTTTTTCATTTATGATTAAATAGAACATAAAATTTAATTTAGAAATTTTATTTCGTTATATCGTTACATAATAATAACCGGCATGTCACTAGCAAATATATATACATAACATTTTCCATTTCGTTTGGTTTGTTTTTAGTAAAAACTAAAAGGAAACATATCTTTAGGAAATCAAACCCATCCAAAGGAAACCAACAATATAAATTGTATAATGTCTTTTTGCTAAATTATAAATGAGTTGTTCCTATGTGTTCCATTTCTGATTACACTATATAGAACCAAAAAAAAATATCTATAAAATAAATGTATGTTGTTGTTGATACAGAAAGGATACCAGAAGTTGAAATATTATCAAACAAGTTACAACATTAAAATGGTAAAATCTTCATATAATAAATATTATGTTTCCAAAAAGTAAAAAAAAAATCTTATACCTTTGTGTCCGTTTTGTATATTATTTTCATTAATATTTTTGAATACTTTTCAATTCCATGTCACCGATCATGATATCCTTTTTATCCGTAAAATAATCTATAAAAAATTTAAATTTAAATTAAATTAAAAAAAAAAAGTTAAAATTTCATTATAATTTATAATTTTATATATTTTGAAACAGAAAATTTTTCTCATTACTTTTTCCATATATTTATGGACCAGTTATTTATTGAACTATTAAATAAAGCTTTTGATTAAGAATTTTTATGGAATCTATATAGAATCCAAATCCACAAAAAAAGGAAAATATTTCATAAAAAAGAATATTCAAAAATTAAAAAGTTGTCAGAAACAAGAAAAAAGAGCGAACTTATAAGTTTATTTATAAATTTAAAACGAATTTTTGTATATTACCAAAAACGAAAAAAAAAACATTAAAAGAGGAAGAAATATTTTTTGTTATGAAAAAAGGATAATAAATGAAAAACATCAGGTGTTTTTATTTCAAGTGAATAATTATTATTAGGAAGTCTCCCAAATGCATCATTAAATTTTCAAAATATAAACTTAAAATATTATTAAAATACATAAACAGATTATAAAAATATATCTTAGCATTTAATCAAATGGATTTAGATAATAAAATATGCTTAAAATTTTAAATTATAATTTTAATTACCACATATCTTTCCAAATTAAAAACTTTCTAAATAATCAACAAATTATGTGACAATTTTTTTCATATGGGATTTTTTATTTTATACTTATGCAATATAAACCAACTGAAACCGACAAAAATATTATTCATAATATTGATCCTTTAAGAAACCAAAAAAACGACAAAATTTAATCTAAAAATTATGATATTAACACTTTCGTTACGCAGTGTTACATAATTTACCACTTTACACGTTATCTGTTACTAGATTATTTCGGTTATAGCTAAATCTAAATCACGTGAAAAAAAACTTTGTTAAAAAGAAGCGGATGTAAAACTATGAAATTCTGCCTGCTGGGGCCAGTAAGATATAATATGTTTTTTATAACAAATCAATCTCTCAAAATGGGTTAAAATTAGTGGTTTTTAAATACTACCATATCTCTAAGTGTTGTTGGTCATGATCAATATCATTTTATCGTCTATTCATGTAAGGTTTTTACTATGAACTATTTTTATTGGGAGGCCAGGTGGACATTAATGATTTGATAGAAATTGAATCGTTTGGTTGATCCACGTTTAATATATTCAATAAAGTTACAAAATGGTTAAATTGTCGAAAATCCGGCAATCAAAATTCGTCTTTTCCTATTTTTGAAATAAATTATTTATTATTATTACTTCCTGTCCGAGTTATCAATTTTGGTTTCTTTATCCATTTCAAACAATTTTATGTAACATATGTGAATGTGGCTTGAGTTTTGAATAGGAGTAGAAGTAGTATCACATTTATGAATTTATAGTCGATCCACAGACCGCTGCAGAAAATGTGTATCATTATTATATTGGAAACTAATAAGTACAACAAAATTTCTTCCCAGAAACTAGCGCAAAGTTTTAACTAATTACATTTCTAGTAAAATATGCCTGACGTCATTCTCAACGAAAAATGCTATTTCACGTATATGTGACCATATGTGTGATGTTAAGTGGCGAACGTGTTAATTAACACAATTTATTTGAACGATTTATTTGAAAAAGTTTTCTCCTAAAAATATGCAATGGAAAATAAAAATTTATTACTAAAACTTAATCCATACAAAATTAATTATTGTTGTTTAATCTAAATGTCTTTAACGATAAATATTCAATAAATTATTTAAAAATTGATTAATTCAATTAGTTATTCTGATATTGCGTTAATTATTGGTTATGGTTTTGTTAATTTTGACTTTAGTTGTCGGTCAAGTGCAATTAATTTGTTTTCACATAGAACGTGATTTTAAATTTAAATAAATTATTAAAATTAAATTAAATTTTGCGGTAAGCATAAAGTGCATAAATATGCATAAATTATTTTGAATTATATTCACAGTAAAAGTAGTTCACGGAAGGTTTTGAATATTCACCGATTCATATATTGATGTTTAGCTCAATATAAGCAAAATTTATAAATATACGAGAAATAATCATTAATTAATTATAGGTTTTATTATGACATCATAGCTTCATTTTGTTACTAATCGATCAACATTGGAAAAATGTTTGAAATGAAATGATGAATTGTTAACAAATTTAAGAAAAACCGCAAAATTTTGTTTAAAAATTGACTAAGTTGCTGAAAAACAACTAGATCTAATGAAAATTAAGATGATTTACGACTATCTTCCTATATACAATCATTCCAATCATTGCTGATTGTATTGGGATTTGTTTTGAAGTATTTCTGAATTGTAATATAATATTAAATTAAATAAATAAAATAAAAACTAATGATCTAGAAACAGCACAAAATATATAGAGCAAAAATACCACCACAATTATAGGAAGCAAATTTCATCAATATTGACACTGATTGGAAAACTTCATTTACAAAATAAAATTTATTTTTATATACTACCTGAAATCAATTTCCTATATAATACCAAAAAAAAAAATTCTTTTAACATGAACTGATATTCTGATAAACTAAAATTTACCATATTTTTTAAATAGATGAATGTATGTTGTTGAATTTTACAATTTTATATTAAAATAAATGAAACTATGAACAACGTAACATAAATTTTAATTAGAATTTGACACTGTTGATCATATTTTTATATAATTATAAATGGATTTTATACATATATACAATAAAATTATTATAAATCCTGAAATTGGTATCAAATCCTTGACAAAATAATAACAAAAGTATGATAAAATTATATTTAATTTTATGTAAACTTTGTATTATAAACTTTTGCATAATAATAATTATTTAAAATTATTTCTAACTGAACCCCGAAATCAATAAATTTAACCAGATATTTTTTAGTCATGGTTTTTGTCGTTGACGTCGTAATAATAATCAACATCATCATCATCGTTATGATTTCGAATTATTTAATTAGGTATATCCTCAGTTTTGGTAATTCAAATTCATTAAGGATTCAACGAAACGTTAAATATCTACAATTCATTTTAATTTCTTTATATACATATTCTCTTACTTTTAGTTCGTTTTATTTCAAAACAATTTTTTTTTTTGAGGTTATCTTCTTCGTTTATTTACAGAATATTATCAACTAACTACCCCTACACCATTTGGTATAAAATTTTATTAACTTAATTTTTTTTATATATAGCCTTAGAATAGGGTTTGCAAGCTCCGGATATTCGAGTAATCAACCGCTCAAAATAATTAGTTTTTTCATACGTTCGCCATATATATTCAAAATATTTCGATTTGATTTCAGGAAATTTTATGTTTTACATGTAGCATAATTTAAATTATTTTAGAATAATAAATTTAGCACTTTACAATTTACATAATTGTGATATAAAATTACAAATTTGTTCTCGCTTTCGTAAATAAGTAAAATAATATAAAAACAATTATAAATGTAAGGTTGTGATAACCTTAATTTCCCTACCCCTAATCTTACGGTTGGTTGCATTCATTGACTTCTAAAATGTAAAGAATATTGAACCATGAACGTTGGTGTTACAACTTTCTCTGCGGCTATTTTTCATAGACGAAATATTATGACTGTGTAACAATTATTATGCTTGTTATATTAGAATTTGGGCTATTATATGATGGACATGGTTCTATTGTAGCTGTTATACATTATAATTGAAGAGAAATTCTTGTTTCTAGTACTTATCTAATTAATTATTCTTATTTTCATTAAAAAAAATATCAAAAACTATCGGAAAACCGCATTTTATTCATTATATTATCGGGAAATTTCAAACCATTTTTAATTATTGTTATATTTTCTTATATATTCTTACTAATGGTATGCAATTGTTGAATCTGATCACCCCACTACGTCTTAAATCCAATTAAAATTAACTGCCCTAAAAAAAATCCACAAAAGCACAAAAACAATAATAGCTATAAAGTTTACAAGAAACACCCAAGTTCTAGAATTTAATTTCTGATTCAATTCAACTTCTGATTAACGTTTCTACCACCCTCTCCATCCCTGTGTAATTTTCGGTTTTCGTCTAATTAATGTCCTTTCGTTTTGCATATAGCTTCATTAAAATTTGGTACTAGGCAGCACCTAGTACACAGAATCTTATTAACAATAACTTCCGCTAAAATAGAAATAAGAAAATATAATTTTTTTTTAAATCTGTTTTTTTGCGATAGAACACCAAAAAAAATACATAATCTCAATGTTGTTGCTATTAAAAAACTGGCATAAATCTTAAGCATAAACACGAGGAAAAAACATAGAAAATTGTAAAAAAAAAACACATTTTTTGGCGGAAATTTTTTATTCTTCGCTTTCTGATTTCTGGCTGTTACCATAAACATATAATTTTTTTTTTTTTGGAAATGTGGTCTTTTTTAAATGGTAAAAAAAGATTTCATGGTTTTTTGGTGTGTGTGTGTATTGCGTGAAACGTAAATATGAAAAAGGAATTTATTTTATTTATTTTTTTTGTTGTAGAAAGGACTTCTGTTTGGACCATTAAAAAAAGCTTTTGATTTTGCCCTTTTATATTTTTTGTTAGATGATTTGGTTTTACCATTTCTAGAATAATTTCAGTAATTTTCACTTTCACATTATAAATATATACAAGATTGGTGAACAAAAAAAATGAAATTAAATAACAATAAAAAAAAATTTAATATTAAATTAAAAATTATGTACAATTTATTTTTATAAGAATGTTTTTCGTCTATTCGAATTATTTTCTTTTTTTTAATATTCGGTAATAAATTTATCCTTACTTTAGATGAATATTAAAATCTGAAGACTAAATTGTTCTTTTTTATTATACAAAATGGACAAAGTTGAATTTTTGAAAGGCTATATAATAAAATTATACAATTTTTGGTATAATTAATAAAAGGTAAATATTTTATTGAAATTTTGGAATATTTTAGTTCAAGCCTTAGTTCAACTTAAAAGAGTTTTAAATACTTTATACCGCAGAGAATGTGTAAAGAAAATCAATAATTCTTGATATTTTAATTGTCATTTTATTATTATTGTTGCTGTGTGAACGGTACAACTATATATACTATATCATACTTGACAGCGGAGGGAAGTAGTAGCGTTTTCTGTTTGACAGAACTGGGAAGCCTCAACCTGTTCATTTAAGTTTTAATGTTTTGTTTTTCTAATAATTACAAATAATTTTTAAACTCATTTTTAATGTCTAATATATTAACATTTGTTTGTTTTCGGTAATATAAACATTAGAGCTTAATCCAATGCAGATAGTAAAATAAATTATTTCTCACCTTGTCAAAAAGTGGCAGAAAAATAACTTAAGTTTACAGGTATATTTCGTTTTGTTTTTACGTAGACATACTAATAAAAACTCTCTTTATGCTTAAGCATTTTTGATAATCTCTAAACAAATAATTAATCTCATTTTCAGATTTCCATTTTCGTAGTAATGTGAAGATGGAGCTTGTGTTCCAGATTGATGAAAATTATATATTCTGTTTTAACGTCGTTGTTATTTTATATACATTGATTTATACTAACTAAATTATGCGTTTTTACATGAAATGTGATGTTAAGATTTGGCACGATAAAAAAAATGTAACTGGCTTGTTATAAAGACTTTCAACATGGATTTTAGTATAATATCGTTTAGTTTCAACGATTTTTTCACGATTTTTCTAAGATGGAGACCTAACGATCATTTTTTAAGGAGTTTTGAAATATTTCAAAAAATTTGTGTACTTTTAAAAATTCATTATTGCAATTTCCTCATAATTTAAATTATACTTTGCTGAATAATAATAATTCTTGAAAGATCAGAAACAGAAAGGTTTTTGATATCTCAGAAATAATATTGAATTTGATTCTGTCATTTATAAATTTTCAAATTCATAATTATATGAAATTTACAACAAAAACTTAATTTCTATTTATTCAAATTTATAATATTTTTTTTTTTATTATTATTATTATTTTTCTATTCATATTTGTTTCCTTTAATATAAATGTTACAAGAGAGGACGAAAGATATAATACAAAAAAAAAATTGAAATCACTTCAAACTCTTATTGCCCTCGAGGACATACTTAAACAAGTATAAAAATTGGAGGTGGGAGAGATTTGGAATCAAATTATATTAAAATATAAATACAAATTTGTACATATATATTTATATATATAGAATTGTGAAAGGTTTTATTTTTCTATATTTAAATGATATCTATGTATATTTTCAAAAGGCTCAAAAGTAATAAGAGTTTTGCTCCTCAGAGTTGACCTTTTTATAGCTGCAAGAAATATAATGTGTACAAAAGAAAAATATTTCTTTCTTAAAAGTTTTTTTTTTTATTATTATTATTATTTTACTTTTTCATTTAGATTCCACCAACTAAGCTAAATATAAAACTATTACTGTACGATATTTTCAATAATTCTGTTATAAACTTATAGACCGACCCTCTTATAATAAAACCTTTTTCTACATTTCTTAAACAAAGTTTTATTTTGGAGTTTATCTAAATAAAATAACCGAGTAGCAGAAATTTTATTGATTAATTTTATATTAATGAGCTCAAGGATTGTAGACTAAGTAAGTATTCTGGAACTAATATTGTACAATATATTTGTTAAAAATTCTAAAACTCTGCGAGGCCGCACAAAGCTAAAAAAAACTACACAATTTTTTTTTTACTATTTTACTATTGTATTACTTTTCTAAGTCTGGGTTTAATATTCGTAATTGTGACCATTAATCATAAAAAATTACACTTTTAAATTAGTCTAGTGCCCGAAACATATTTTATATATTAACTTCTATTTATACTATCAATTTTGATTTATATTGCATCTGTCAAATTTGGTGTATATTGCATCTGTATATCTGTCAAATTGCAATTGGTTTTCAAAATCTCTATCTCATCAGTCCAACAAACTGAAAAGTTTCACCATTTCTATTTAGGTAGTCATTTTGTATTACATTAAATATTAAATAATGATATGAAATATTTTAACAGTGCACAGACAGACAGATGGAAAACAAATCCTTAACATAAAAGTGTCTTCTAGTCTCCCAGAAAAAAAAAACCCTAAAAATCGATATTTTTGTACATTTCCATAGTTGCTTTGCTATATTATACACACTTTCTTTATTTTTATTGCACAACAGCAACATAGCATTTTTCATACCTTTAATTTTTTTTTTTATGATAAAAGCTTTATGTTGTCGTTGAGGGGTGGGGAGGGTTATTTTTTGTCAGTTTCTCAGTTTTCCAAAAAAAAAAAAAGGAAAACTGAAAAAACGATGAAAGAACTTTTCTTAATCAATACATAACAGCAAAAAAAAAAAAGAAATTCATTTATCTATAAAATATTTTTAGAAAGTTTTTTTTTAATCATCTTCTATATATGATAAAATGCTGCATTGCCTTAAGGCATATTTCAATTTAAAACTACTAAAACTTTACGGTTAACTTTAATTTAAAATGTAATTTTGTATATAGAAATTCAATTAAAATAAGTATATATAATTTTAAAGAACTTATTAAAACTAGTTTAAGAATTATTTGAATTATGACCAAAGTAATTCATTTTATTTGTTCCAGTGGCAACAAATAAATTCAGTTACTAAAATCAGTGATAATTTTAGATTCATCTTGTAGTATTCAGAAAACGTACCATGTATGTATGTAATTTCGCAACTAGATCGCGTACGTTGTTGAAACTAGAGATTCCCTCCAAGACACTTTGACAGCTATTGACTTGGCATGTATTATCTTCGGAATACCTTCGCGTTTTTATCGTAAGACGATCATGTATGTATCACTGGTCGTACCTCGTACGCTTCGTGGTTCAGTTCTCTCCACTTTAAGTTATGTGATGTTATAGCCCGAGCAGAATCAACGCAGAATACATACGCAGCCTACATAAGAAATGCCAAAAAAAGTTAAAATGTATGAAAATATATGAAACCAATTATAACAAACGCAGCCTACGCAGCCTCGTCGCAGAATCGAGAAAAAAGTTAACCAACTTTTAACTTTTTCCGTAAGTACGCTGGTAAATGTCACATTAATATCAGGTAGAAAAATATTGTTAGTGTAAATTGGTAGGTTTTTCGCAGCAAAAGTTTTCAAGACCTATAAAAAAGCATAATTGGACAACATTACATAGTAACTATGAAGTTACTAGGATTTAATAAAAAAAAAACTATAGTAAGTCCAGTATTTTTTATATGAAAAATTTATTATTAAAAAACTAAATTATTATACAAACTTTCTTAGTAAAGAATTGTTGTAGTATTTTACTTCGCAATTCAGTTCTGAGGCAGTTATATTTTTTAAAAGTTGGTTTACAACCCCTCATGTTTTCATATTTCCTAGACACTTCTTAGAAATTTATACTTTTCAAAAAATAAATCTTTTCACTTTGTTCGATTTATTTAATAATCACTACGAATTTTACATTTTCTGTACTATAATAAATATATTTCAAATAAATTTAAAAAAGATTAAAAAACCAATGAAAATCTTCATTCTTACGTTTTAATTTTTTTTTTAATTGGTAAAATAACTTTTAAAATAAAATAATTCGCGAGTATATACTCAAGTAAATAAAATTTAGAACAACTTTTATTTTGAAATTTATGTTGCCAAAAAGTTTTCCATGTTCTTTATGTTTTATTGCAAACAGAAAAGAAATGTTTTTTTTTTTTTATCATTAATTTGTTTTTTAACGTTCACCTACAAGTTTATAAACTCTTAAAAACAATGTTTGAGAATTTATTAAATTAGTGAAACTGGAATAGTTCAAACAACATAATTTTTTTTATATTAACGATGGCGTCATTAATATATGCGAATTAAGGATAATAAAATATATGCATACTACATTTAACTCTTTCCGGGCCAGGGTTTGAATTCAAATTAAAAGTACACCATTTTTTTGGTTAAACCTTATTTATTTAGTGAATTTAAAAGTAAAAATTCTGAATTTTAATTATTTTTTTCATATAAGATTTTCCAATTGTTTAACACTTACTATATTAATAGCTTCCTAAATATCTAAAATAAATCTCCAATATTTTGCACTTCGTGGTGCACAGTTCATTTTGTTTTTCGATATTTTAATTAATTGTCTAATTTTAAGGTTGCTTCCATTAGTTAGAAAGCAAAAAGCATATATGAAAATAGAAAGAGATCAAAACTTATATAAAAAATTTTGTATGGACACAAATTTGGAGATTAAATCCTACAATAAAAAAAAGGCTTTATGGTTGTATGATTTAATCTTGTTGGATTCAATCTTGAAATCTTGATATTAAATTCCACAATAACAACTTTTATATAAGTTTTGAACTCTTCCTATGAATTCTTTTTGCTAAAAGCCATTTACAAATTACAAATAAACTAATAAATTTTCGCTTTTTTGCATATTTCAAATATAATCTTAACATATTCGTAGATTATTTACTAATTGATGTACACATGGATAAAAATTAAAGTAATATTAGTATTTTTTTTTATATAATTTACTTCTTTCTACCTTATAATTAAATCTCTGTGACCCTGAGATAAATGATAATTTGTTTTTTTTTTAAATAAAATTATATAAGTACAGATACGATGCTTACAAAACACATTATACATAATACATATTATTTTATCCTTGAATCTAGTCATTCGCATCCTTTAGTAAAAGTTTATGTTGAGAATAATCTTAAGTAATTAAAATGGAATTAAACTGGGAGTTTGCTAAGTGATGCAGCAATTAAGTTTCTCATCTCATTAATTTCTAACGTAATTTTTATTTAGTTTTTTTTTTTTTTTTAATATATATTTTTTAATTCTAGCTCTACAGTCTACATATTTTTTTTTTTGTTCTATAGTGAGAAATTTTAACAGGATTTTTTAAAGTACATACATATATACCATTTTATCATTGTTATATGTATATATGGTTACCATTAAATTGTTAAAAACAAGAGAACCACCGATGAATTTTTCCAAAAAAAAAAATATAAAAAAAGTAATCATGAAAAAATCTATGGAAAATATACTTTAAAAAACACATAATATTAAATATGGTTTGCATGGTTATTGATACCATCAAGCTATAAAAACCACATCATAACTGATTAGAATTACGTCAGTTATGTATATATAGTCGAATAGCATACCCTGGAAATTGAAAGGCTTCCGATAAATTGCGATTTATGGTATAGAAATAAAATATAAGTAAAAATAATAATTATGTATTAAATTATAAATTGTCAATAGTTTGATTTAGAAAAATAGATGCATGTACGCGCCAAAAAATAATTGAGGTTATGAATAACGAAAATTAAAATATTGTTCAAACATAACCACAAAAATAAACAGAGTAATTGTTATATATAAAATTAATTAAAAAGGAATTAATCATCTGTTAAATTAAATTAAATTCTTCAATTGAAAAACGTTTAATCTTTAACAAAATATTGACCCAACCATAATTAAATGGCATTGTGCATTTTTTGGTATTATCTTGTTAATAATTGGATTTTTAAATAATGGCATATTTAATTTTTAATTAGGATATCTCTATAACGCCTATACTATGGGAGTAGTGCTAATACTGTAGTAGTTTTAAATTTTGTTGAAATTCTATTATACTCTGTACCATAGACATGAACCAGAACAGAAGCGTAAACCAGAATTAACCAATATTTTATAGACGGCATCAATATTTAAAAAATCTATAAACCGGAACTGAACTGATATATTTTATCGGTTTTTTTCGTTCTGGTTTTCAAATGAAATGATTAATGTTTATATAATTAGAAATTGAAATCAGGAACAATTTTCACCAGAACTTTCAACAATTGCTAAAGTGATTTTGGCTGTTACTACTAGCCAGATCAATGTAGAACGAAATTTTGTTCTCAGTATCCTAAAATCAATTTTAACAAATCTACGATTTTATTATGATCAACTTTAAAATGTATTAATAAAATGTATTAAATATGTTTTGAAAAGAATCAATTAAACTTATGACCTACTACACAGTATGTATCTATTCATATATAACAAAATTAACACATAAATTATGTGTTAATTTTTAAGTTCTTATATATATATGTATAATAAATTCTCAGATTTTAAAACAAATTAGTTTTGCCAAATAAAATAATTCTCAGAATTATTAAAAATAAATTTTCCAAACGATAAAAGTAAATTTTCAAAATTTTATCCTTATATACATTAATTTGAATAAAATATAATCTTTATAAATAATATCCTAGTCAGAAATTTATTTTTACCAAATATGAAAAATTAAGTATAAAAATTTATCCAAAACTTTCTTATAATTGATATCTTGTGAAACTAAAATGTTTTATAATATCCTATCATAATATAATATTTCATATTTTCACCTTTTGCTCTATTTAAGTCTACTAATTTGTTAAGCAAACTATTTCAATAAAATATATATGTAATTATTTGTACTTTTTAGTATTATAATATCCCAAATTCAAATTTAATGTTACTGCTTTATGTCCGAAAGGTTAGATATTTCTATAGATACGAGTACATTCAATTGAATTTATACCAAGAAAGATGAAATGTTTTTTTTTTAATAATTTTTATTTATAAGATATTTTATGTTTTAAAATATTTTTTATTCTTATTAAAATATTTATCATGTTGCAAATCCATTAAAGAGTATATAATAAAAAAAAATTCATTATACATATAATATGTATGTATGTAAATTATTTCAAGAAAATTATGCATGTATGAATGAATAATCATAAATGTTCAGTTTACCATAATTTATTTAATATTTTTTTTAAAAGAATTGTTAGAATTGTTCTATTAAAACTATCTTTTAATAAGAAAATAAAAATAATATTTTATTTATTTTTTAATAATTTTAAATAAATATTTTAAAATTTCTCAAAAATGTGGATTTTATTTTGAGATTTTGAATAATATAAATTTACATTAAACTCTAATTGATTTAAATTTTGATTTTCCACACAGTTTAATTATTTAAAATTAAATTTAACTTTTACAATAAATTTTATAAATTAATTTAAAATATAAATGTAATTACATAAATTGTAATAGAAATATAAAATTTATAGTTAAATTGATAAAAGAAAAATGAATATTAAAGGAAAGCAAAGAATTGATTTTCTTAGGTAAATAACAAATATTTATTTTAAACAAAATTCTTTATTTAATAATTTATGTTTATGTTTAAATAGATTATTTTGTAAATAAAACTGAATATGTTTATATTACCAATAGATACAAATAATCTATTATTTCATATTTTAGTCAAGCGTATAGATTATTAATTAAGTCCTCAAAAAGTATACACAATTTTTATTTTAATTGAAAAATCTTGAAAATAATACAAAAAACTATAGACCTGAGGAGAGTGATACTATTATCCATATCTCGAAATTCCATAATTACAAAATACCAATTTTCATAAATTTAATCGCTTTTCATTAAATTTTAATTGATTGGTTAAAAATAATTATATTAAATAAAATTAATAACTAATAACTAAAGTGGCCTCTCAATTAGTTTTGACTTATTTTAGCAGACCACATATCAAGACCACAATAAATTATAAATCATTTTCTACACCAACCAATTTTCTAATCTAAAGTGTGGAAATTGGATATTATGAAGACAGATAGGTAAAATTAAACTTTGCCATTTTTTATAAAAAAGATGATACAGCCAATAAAAGATACAGCAACATCTATTAACGTCTTTTTCGCGAAGTCATCGACTTTTTAAGGAAATAAGATGCCAAAAAAGTCTTTCTGACTTCGAAGTCATTCATATATAATGGAGAGCCCCCTTAATGAATGATCAAAACTACTTAATTGCATAATACTGAGTTACAAAACAACCAATTATTTATATCAGTTAGTTAGTAGAATTATTTAGATAATATATTTGATTTATGTGGACCTGTTATATTAAATTTATGTTCATAATAAGTTTATCATATTTGTATAAAGATGACAAAAACTAATATAATTTTGATTGTACAGAAATTAATGTTTATTAGCATTTATTATAAAATTTACAAAATTAGACTATACATCCTTTTTACTTATGCAAATTATAATTTTTATAATGAAATTTCTTATTATAATATTTACATTTGAATATTCAAATATTCGAAATTGATATTTGCATATGGACAACAAAATAAAATAATAGAATTTTAGATGAGCCCTGATATTAATTTTAAGTATAAATTCATTTTCAATTAATTGAACTTCTCTTAAATAAAACAAATATTTTTAAGAAAATATGTAAATACGTATAAGGATTTTATATTTTACCTTTTATTATAGAAATTATTGGTTCATTAAATAGAATTATTTAAAATTTTATATTGTTTAAAATTGGTATCAATCGAAATTGGGGACAGCTTTTCAATAAAAGTCATTTAATATAATTATTTGTTTGGAACAATATCCTTTTACGAGTACTATACATTATTAATATTATAGCAAATTAAAATCAAATTCAATTTATATTTACATAGATCTTTTGAAAAACGAAATCTTTGATATGTCTTCTTGTGACAGTATTTTACATGAATTTATATCTGAAAGATTGTATACAAATTTTTAACCCATTGAGTCTAAACTCTAAACTATATATTTTTATAGTATCGTATATATGACAATATATATGAGAACTAAATAATTTTTTTTAGAATTTTATTTAGAATGTTATTAACAAAAGCCTGGGCAGGAAGCATAAAACACTGAATCACAATGCTAGAAAGTAAGACGAATTCTAAATGATAAGCAGAAAGAATTACAATAATTGTCTATTTGTAAAGATTCATTTAAAGTCCCTAAAGAGTTAAATTAAAAATAATTGTATTTGAACGTCAGCTCCTTTATAGTATATGGTAAATCTCAGATCCGTAAAATTATTAATTGTTGGTTGCTATATATATTTTGTTTATGTATTCAAAAAAAAATGTTATTTTTCTGCTTTCCGGAGTGCAACATTTTAAGTACTGCTACAATATACAAATTCATTTTTTTTTATTTTATTTTATTTATTTTTTTCTTTTAAAAATTATTACATATTTTATATTTATGTTGTCGAGTTACTTTACTTTTTTACATTTAATGTTTACAACAAAAAGGACAAAAGTTTGGACGATTTTCGAATACTTTTACGGTTTCTTGTCCGGAACAACAAAAACGAAAACCATAAATTTTATGTAAATTTTATGCGCATTTAATGAATAATAATTTAATTTTTTTTTTATTATTTTTTTGCTTAAAAATAATTAACTTTCAAAATAAAAGCAAAATGTAAACCAAACAAAATTTATTTTTATGCTTTTTGAATTCAAAAACATATTTAAAATAACAAAATTTAAAAAAAAACAAAATAGTAAAATGAAATTAAGAGCTCCTAGTTTCAGTAAAAAAAAAAAAATATTTTTTTTTTTCCAAGGATATCAAAAATTTTATGCGAAATCTAATAAACTAAATATTTAAATAAAAATTATTTTAAAAAAATTTATTATCATAATTTTACCTTAGTTTGTTGAATTTTCCAAGGATGAACAATTCTTGCAACAACAACAAATAAAAAAAAAATTATAAACTTTATTTTTCTTCAATTTGTCATATTGTCAAATAAAAAATTTATATATAATAATTTAATCGAAAATTTGAAAATATTGACTGATTAAATGAAACTTTTGAGTTGGATTTTGAATTGAAAAAAAGCCAGGTCGTATAAAAGAACTCATTTTTCAAAATGTTAATTAAAATACTATTTCTTGAAAAAATAAAGTTGGTATATAAGTCCATATATCCCAATATTCGAGATTGACGTACTATAATATCGAATAAAGAATATAATACAGAAACGATACTGACTACAAAATTTTAGAATGCTTGGACGCAAAGTTTGTGTATGGTCTTTCAATAGGCGAAATAGATTTGTTAATAAGGATTGCGTCCGATAGGGATTTCTCACATATGTTAATTTGTGTTTTTTTTATGATTGCAGAGATACAAATCATTGAAGATATCGCTTTACAAATGAACAACATTTACAAATTGATCAATTATTTTATCAAAATTCTCGTTCAAACTCAAAGAGCGTTTCGTGAATTATTTATGGTTCATTTAATCGGTTGAATGGATACATAATTAAACAAAATTTGCGTATTTGGGATACAAATAATACAAATGCATTTGAAGAAGCTCGATTACATCCAGAAATATTAACTGTTTGGTGCGTGTATTACATCAGATTTTGGAAAATAATGTTGGTAACAACTAACAACGGAGTTCGATTTGATGAATTTTTTTTTTTTTTTTTGATAAATTGAAGAAAATGGTTTGATTGATATGTGGTTGCAACACGACGGTGCTACGCGTCATACTACTCGTGAAACAATGGATTTATTGCGCCGTAAATTAAATGATTCGTTTATTTCACGTTTTGGAGCTATCAAATAGCCAGCAACATCGTGTGACCTCTAGACTATTTTTTGTGAGGGTATGCTAAATCATTTGTTTTGGTTTGGTAAGTTCCAGCAATCCAAAAAAAGATAACCATATATGAAATACGAGTATACATTCATAAACAACTGAATTTTATCATACAGAAATGTGATTGCGTACTTCTGTTTATACTCTATATCTGTTTTTATTATAAAAGCTTTTTTTTAATCAATTCCAAGTTAACTATCCTTTACTCACCATTTCATCAATATCAAAACTCACAAAATCAATTCATTAAAACCAGAGTTTAGCAACTAAAATCGATTTAATTTATTTCTATATATACATTCCCATTTGTTACTCTAGGCATCCATAACTTTAAAAGTTAAAATTTAATATTAAATCAAAATTACAAATCTAACGACAGAATTCAAAAAAAAAATCGCATCAATAAAAGAATATAATTTTCAATTCAATATTCTTTATTAATTTTATCATCAAAATATTTAATAATTAATATTTAAATTCATTGAATTATTTGAAAAAGACATCTTAAAAGTATTATACAACTATTTAAAAAGACAGATAAAGTTTTTATAATTTTTTAAAACAAAAAAAAAAAAAATGAAAATGAAAATAAAATAAAAATTAAGACAATGTTGTAGACACCATAAATTCTTTTATTTTTCATATGAAAAACTCAAGAAGTGTAAATAATTAGGTCTTCTCTTGAACAACATAAAAAATACTTAACGACTTGGAAAAATGCAAATAAAACAAACCAAAAATCATTTTAATGGAAATTTTTTTCATTTCCATTTTCTTGAATTAACTTGTTTTTCATATTTTCTTTTTGTTTTTCATATTTTCACCATTTCCATTTCTCAGTAGAGCAGGACAAATTATTATTAGTATATAAGTTGCTTGAATTGCTGATAAAGCAAGTAAAAGTTAAATTAACTAGAAAATAATAACAAATTTTTCTTGTTGACAGAATATTTTCACGGTGGTGATAATATTTTATATATTTAAATATTTATATATTTTTCAAAAAAACAAAAAAAAAAAAGCAAAAGGTAAATTGGAAAACTTATCATAACAATTTTTATAGTGGACAATTAAATTTATTGAATATTTTCACTTTTTTTGTGGTTTTTTATGTTTTATTTTTCAATAATTTTTTATTATGTATTCCAAAAAAAAAAACCAAATTAATTACCTTACAAGAGTTAAATTACCGCATATAGCAAACTCTAATAAATTCATATAACTTTCATATGATCTATATCTTATATAGTTTTGAACGAAAATAACAACAACTAAAACCTTATTACATAAAAACGATATATAAATAACAACATTATTTGAACATGATAAATTTTCTACAAGAATTTCTATAACAAAATGCAAAACATAATATAAAACTAAAACTCTATTTTACAGGAAATACCGCAGTATGTATATATAGATTAATTCACCAGTGTTACAAACCGATAATATAATACAGGAAAAAAGTTAATTATTTTGAATGCTCTTTGAGCTATGATGTCTTTTTCAAAAAGCAACTAAAAGGTTCAATATCGTTTAAAAACCATAACTAGTAAAATTTAAAAAAAAAAATAACTTAAAAAGCATGTAGTTACACAATCAAACTACTATACAGTAGTTTCATACTTAAGGGTTCATTTGAGCGGCGACCAGTAACTCTGGTAAGATTATGTTATATTTTTGAAGATAAAATGACAATTTTTTCATATACTCTGGATGGAATTAATATTTCAAATGTATGAGGAATGTTTAGCAAGATTTAAAAATAAGTTTTTATAAGATGATGGCCTTAATAAACTCTATTTAATTAGAACTATCTAGCAGGTGTAATTTAAATGATATTACACTTTAATACATTTAAAAATACTAAGAAGTTTTTCGATGTACTACTTATTTAAATTAAATATATAAGAAAATTTTGAAATAGACAGGTTGACAGGTCAACTTTAAACAGCCTTGAACATGAAGTATTAATTGCATTTACGCTGACTTAAATCATTGATTCTTCTCTAAACTAATTCACAAATATTTACTTATCTATTTGAATTTGAAATAGCGTGTACAAAGAACGGATGGACGAATCAACAATTAATGTATAACTTTATTTTCCAAAATAGCCCAATAAAGAGAATCATTTGGAAACTATCCTACAGAATGTTCTATATAATATATACAAGATTCACATTTTGTTAGAACTTTCAAATAATTTATTATGTTTGCCATGTTAAGTCGCCGGAAAATACATGAAGTTGTTTTGTTGTCTTTTAATATAAATCTATATATACCAAAGGCCGCAACAAAACATTGGAACCAAACATGTAAGCATAACTTTATGAGCTGGAAACAAGGTAAATTCATTATATTACATAAAATTTGTTGTTATAGATATATGCTTTGTTTTATACGTATTATAAAATATATCGCGCGTTATGGTCTCAAAATATTTGTAAACATTATATTTTTTTTTATTAAAGATTTCAATTAAAATTAAAACTTTTGAGTAGAATTTCATTAAAAGATCAACTTAATTATATGAACATCTAACCAAATATAAAATATTATAATAAAGTGACACAAAAACTTTAAACAATTTAAACAAAATTTATATTTGTAAAAAAAAAATGAAGAAAATCAAAAGAAAAATGATATATTTTCATTCATAAACCAGTGAAGTTTTTGAAATAATAGAAAAGTCCTGTGTAGACAGAAAATGTCTGTAAGCAATATTTAAAATATGAACGAATTCTAATTTTAATTACTTGAAATTTTGAAATGTATTCAAAACTGACGCTATGGAAATTTAAAACTATATAATATAATTTTATTATACGATCTATATCCATAGAGAATAGTTTTTCATCTGAAATGGTTTATATTTTACAAAATTTTATGAGTCAAGCGAATAATAGTTATATAAATTTTATATTCATATCGCATTTCCGTAAATAAAAAACGAAAATTATTATTAAAATTATATAAATTTCCCAAAAGATTTTCATTTACATTTCATTTACCTGTAAAAATATTATATTGAATCTAAATTTGTACAATAATTTAATATTTTTATTCCTTTGTGTTTTTCTATATAAAACTTTCTGATTTTTCTAATGGTGTCCAAATCAGTTAAAGTTAGTCATTGTAATCCGAAGAACATAAGATTATACTATATTATCAAAATCGGATAGAAAGTGGAAGCCATTTTCGGATCGAAAATGGCTCTGATTCCGAATCCTAATCTTATTCCGATGTAGATATAGGTACTTTTATTTTAAATGCGTGTATAAAATGTTAAACTTTATATTAAATGCTTATTGTTAGCCCTAAAATAAAAATATATTTCATTAGTTCTCTGGAAAAATATATTTGAATGACAGACCCGAAAGAGGACATAAAAAATGCATTGCGAAGAATTGTTCGGATATAGTAGTATTTACACGTTAACTTATAAAGTTCAGTCAAAGCTAAAAAAGTATAGAAAATTAAGAAAATTTAAAAAAATGTTAAAATTGTTGCAAATTTTTTTTTAAATAGAAATTAAGAAAATCATGAAAATAAATTGAAAATTTTAAGAATATGATAAAAAATATTTAATGTAATTTACTTGATACTGATATGAGTAATAAAAACTCATTCAAAATGCATGATTACGTATAATATATAAAAAAAACAGTCTGGAATTATTTTCACAACTACACTAAAAAAGAAACAATAATTTTCACTAAACTTATTTTAAATATATTTTCATTATAAATTGATTTTTTATAATTAACACCATATTTTCATATTTTGTATATTTAAATATACTTTTATTAAATATATTTGAATTTAAATTGAATTTAAATTTGAATATATCGTTAGATTAATGTGACTAAAATATTAATTTAAATTATATACTTAATTAATGTCTTAATAAATTTAATTTTTGTGTAAATTACATTAAATTTAAGTTGTTAAAGGAATAACTGAATTGATATGATAAAATATTATCTTTTGTATTCCGAAGAATTCGTTTAGGGGTTAATAGAATTTCACAGTATTTTCCACTATTTTGACTCATATCCATCATAGTGTCTAATCTATACACAACATTCACTCTTATTTTATCTATAGATATTTTCAAAACCAGTTGTACCTGGTACGCAAACCAGCTCTTGTTATTTTAATTTTCTTCCAATTGAAATGTACGATTTCGATTTTTTGATATAACCCCGGTAAAATTTCAAACAAATAAATAAAATTTTTGCAAAATTCTTGGTTGGTTTGGTTAGTTGGTTTTAAATGACTGGGAATTAAGCCAAATATTAGTGAGTACTTTGTACTCACTACCAAAATTTTCTTGAAAGAAACTACCAAAATTTCTAAATCTTTTATGATGGATTGAGCGGCAGTGACAGTGCTTCAGTGAATTGTGCACAAATATTTTTAATCAAGTTATTTTAGAGGAGATATCTGCACTACGTATGTATGTATATATTACCTTTAAACTGTTTCTCTATAAATGTAGCATTAATATGTAAAATATACATTTTAATTGTAAATAAATGGCACAATGAACACTTTATATATAAAATATAATTTATAAAACGTATCTTTTTAATTTATTGTTATATTTGCTTGTCATTTCCTGTACATTCTTTTAACATATCTTTTATATAATAGTAAATTATTTACCCAAAAATGACCGTAAATGAAAATTCTGCTCAATTCTATCTAATATAAATTAGTAACCACACAAAACAAGACATTTAAACTTTCAATCTTAAGATTTATATAATAAAATACATAATTGTGTATAGCTGTATAATTATATTTTTCCAAAAACTTTATCTTTTTCTTTTTTTGATAAAATATAAATAAATAAATACTATAATAATAATAATAAAGCATAGAAAGCCACTTGTACCAAATCTTTATACTCCTGACCCAGAAGGCAAAAATAAGAACCAAATAAAATATCGATTTGTTTCTTTTATCTAATTATATCTGTCTACTATGTCGACTTTGTAAAAAAAAAAAAATCTTTAAGATACAAATATAATTGTATATACATAAATATTTTACCTGCCAACTTTAATTCTATAGTTCAAAATAAACTTAGATTAAATAAATGGTATGAGAATTTATATTCTGTAATTAGACCTAAAATGAATGGAATTATTTCGTGATTAATTAAACAGATTTAATTACGTCACGGAACCCATAATATAATTATGTAATTAGTAATTAGATAAAAAAAAATAATAAAAAAAAAAAAAAAAACTGTTTCTTGGAGAGATAAAATATTTTTATCATTCCTTAATTTAAGATTATAATTATATTCTGGAAATTATGTATATTGACTGCGTACGATGATATCTTTCAAATACATAAATATATATATACAGTTGTATATATATTTATTTTTATGCAAAAATTTATTATGAAAAGTTTTATTTATTTGTAATTTTTCTTTGAATTATTATTGTTTTAATAAATTAAATAAAATTTGGGGGGGTGCCGCCAAATTAACACAATTTTGTAATAATACACCGCGCGATTAATAAATCATCATTATTATTTTTGGATCACATAAAAAGATACTTTATAAATAATTTTGTATATTTTATGGAATTATTAACATTAAAATAAATTTAATGATCGGAAGTTAATTTTTGTTTACTGGCTATATATTTATATATAGTAAATTATTTATAAAACTTTCAAAATATTTTTATTAAATTTAATTTTCAGTTTCACATAATAATATTATAAATTAAATTAATCGGATGAAAATTTATTATGTATACTATAGAAAATTCAAAAATGATTCGACATTATTTTTTTTTAATAAAAGTAATACATATTTGTAACCCAATTCAAAAAAAAATGTTATATTTATTATCTAAAATGTATTTTATTTAATCAGTCCAATTTATTTATTTAATATTATGTTTTCTTTTAATTTTTGTCTATATTATTTATTTCAAAATCTGTCATGTCACTTAATTTTTTATCAAGGAAAGGGTGTTTGAAAATTTTAACATTAAATCTGATTAAATACAAAATGAATTATTGAATAATTTAAATTTATTTTATTCTACATATTTTTATATTCAAAGAACTTAAATTATCTCAGCCTAAAGTTGTATCGAAAATGATATGTTTTCTTATATATAAAAAAGAAATGATTACTAAGATTAATCACAACTAAGATTTTGACAACTAATCACTACAGTCAGGCTTTATTAAGGCCGCGTAAACATATAATACTCCGCAACAATTGTCTATGTTTCCGTTAAATACCAGACACAAGACAATGTGAAAAATTGAATTTAATTAAATAAATATAGTTTAGTATTCATAGTAACACATATACAAAAGCTGAATGTAGCTCATAAGATCAACACTATTTCAAATAACAAAATTTTGAGATTTACCGAAGTTGAAAATAATCTTGTTTTTAAAATTTGTTATTTGAGAATAAACTCTTATTTTTGTATACAATTTGATGACCAAATTGGTCATCAAATTGTATACAAAAATAATTCTCAAATAACAAATTTTATTTCCAAAAAAAAAAATAAGAGTGCCAATATTTTGGCTTACTAGTTGGGAGCTCATCTAAAACTATATAAAAAATAAGATTAAATTGCAAAGACAAGATCGGTAATGGATCAAAAACTGGCTAAATAACAATACAGCATTTTCTTTGTAACAAGTTTATTTTAGACAGTCTGTATGCGCATATACAAATTATTATTATACTAAGTTAAGTAAATATCTTTACAGATTTCTCTGAATTGAAAAAACATTAAAATAATTTATAATTTTCTTCTAAAAAAACCTTGACTTTATTTTATTTATTTTTTACAACAAATTTACTAAAAAAAGGATTATTTTTTTTAAATAGTATACAATATGCTTTTATCCTTGTTCAAACCACCAAAACAATTTATTTCGGTCAGAAACTGACAGAAAAGGGTTAACCTTCTATAAAATTGATCATCATTTTATATTGTTATTTATATACATATTATTATATTATTTATAGACTTTTAACGAATATATTTATTTTTTTTGTATATATATTTCCATTTCTCATTTACATATTTCACACACAGTATTTTAAAAACATTTAAAAATAAACTATGTAAATGTATATATACGTAATATAAAACACATGTGAAAAATACAAAAAAGGATCATTTTTCCTTCATTATAAAAACTTTTATTTTGTTGTATATATAGTTTTTATTTATTTTTTATTTTTTTTTATATTTTTTATGTGATGCGTGATGCTTAACAACATAATTTTTGTTTAAAAATTGTGACTTTGCAGAATTTGTTATGAATTTAATCGTTTATAAATGAAATTATGAACAACTGAATGAAGTTTTTTTAGTTTGAAAAAACATTTAGTACTAAATTTCATTTATTTTATATAGTAACATTAAATTTAATATGATGATAAATATAATAATGCTAATAATAACATATTATTAACTATAGGAAGGAAGTCAAAAAAACATTGAATACTATCAAAAAAATTTGTTAGTATATTTATATTTGTTGTCGTTTAGTATTAATATTCACTCTTAATCTCAAAATAGATTTTTAATACCGAATTTAATTCAATAAATATAATATAGTATTAAGTATCCCATCAGACTGCCAGTATAGGCTTACTAGTTAATATAAATTTTCAATCACTTAGTTAAGTTGCATTTTTAAAATATTCCACTTTAGGTATATCTCGAAATTCTATTGATAAAAACAAGATTATTTTCAACTTATTAATTTTCAAAAAAATATTAAGACTTTCATTATTGGCTTACTAGTTAAAATATAGTTTAAATTAAAGCTACAAGTTAAGATTGACTTACTAGTTAAGATAAAGTTTTCTACTATGGATATGGAGATATTATCTCGAAAATGTATTAATAAACTCGAGATTATTTATCAGCTAACTAATTTTATTTTTAAAAAAAAAATTAAGTTGGCTTACAAATTGAAGCTCCTCTTAAATTCCATGTATATAAATAAGTTATGTACTCATATAATTTTTATAGGTGAAATTAAACAATTCTCATATATTTTGCCATAATCATTGCTAGGATAATACAAATTTATCAAAATCTCCGGAAGAAGAAAATATTCAATGAAGTTTTGTATCTAAACGAATATGCGTTCACTCATTCAATGGCTAGGTTTAGGACAATTTACAAATATTTATTATTCTCTATACTTTCCCAATTTTATAATATATACTTTATTAATTTTCGTAATCACATTTTTACAAAAAAAAAATAAGAGATATTAATGCTAAAAACACCTACAACAAACAACAAGAATAAAAATTATATATGCAAGTGATTCTAAGTTTTAGTTCAGTAAAATTTTTATCTTAATTCCCATTTATTTATATCTATATTTTATAATTCACAGATATAAATACTATTCTCTCAATGTAATCCGACGAAACTATAAATTATTTATATGACTCGCTTTATTTTTTTGTATATATATAAATTATGTATATGAGATAAACCATTCATGAAATATCCTTAAAACTCTATGCATATACACGGGATTAAAAATTTAATACAAAACTTTCAAATGTATTTTATATTATTTATATAAGCAAGTAAATTTCCTGATACATTTATCTACTCTCATATACCTGGCGCTATCCTTAATGCCAGTCAAGCAAAATGAATATTATTATGTATCTATATACATAATAATATAATTCAATTCAAATTCGGATGTACTCGTATCTGTATTATATATAATTAAATAAACATAATTTTTTTAAACATTTTATCTTTTTTTTATATATGAATTTTATAAATTTTACCTCTATTGTATTTTATGATTAGTATGATATTATGTTTAGTTATTTTTTTTTCTTGATAATATATCTACTATATACTTATGCTTAAATTTTATGCATAATTGTTCAATTATCATATTTTACATAAATTTTAATAAAATCTAAGAAGACACTCGACAGAATAATTTTAATTTTTTAATAACATTAAATTGGACATTTTTATGTAAAGGTAAAAGGATGAATTGGTTCTTTAACATCACATACATGGAAAAAAAAATATAATATTTTTAAAGAGATTTTTGTTTTGGTTCTGTTTTTGTTGTTTAATAAAAAAAAAAGGATAATTTTATTCATATTCATAACAGTAACTGTAAAATATAATGAAGAACCTTAATACAAATCCATTTTTATAGAAAATATTGTATAAATAAATCGTTTTAAATGTCATATTTGAAATGACGGTTTAGGGTCAAATAATTATTAATAGCTACATATATACAACTAATTTTAAGCATATAAAAATTTGTAATCATTTATTCCGTAAAAGTATATTCCTATAAGTATGTAATATTGTAAATTTTTAATGTTTTTTAATTATTTTTTTATATAGTTTGAAAATTAAGTTAATTTATACATGTTAATATTATTCAGTGGTCGGAACTATATATAACTTTAACAATAACCGACAACTCAAATTTAATTTTTCCAATTAACTTTAACGATACTTTTGTAGTGTTATTATAACGTTATTATAAAAATAACGAAATTAAATTTTATAACGATCCCTAATTTGGTTAATATATTTGAAAACATGTAAACATAAATTTCTGTTATTACATGTATTACCAAATAAAATGTAGCTATTACTACATTATGGGAAAAATTCAATAATTTATCACGCCTTAATCATAAGAGTTCTATCTTACAGCACTGGTATAACGAAAATACTGTTCCTAAAGCATTTTTATACCAGTTTTTGTACCAATTTATTGTTTTAGGTGTTCTTCAGCCTTTCTAGTTACTATAGAAAGAACATTTTCAACATTTTCTTTTCATTTTGAGTTGCTTTCGAAAAAATTTATCGTTTCAAACTTGATAAGACTTAAATTAACAATAATTTCTACATATTTATTTATTCATTAATTATTTTTTATAATCGAAATTAAGTTTACTTTATATTTAACGAATTAAGTTTTAAAATTTCAAATATATAGTGAAAATAATGATTTCTATTCCTAATTAATAATATTATTTTAAAAAAAAACTTGTCGAATATGCACTAATTCACTTGCGTTACCAAAAATCTTTATATTTATATACCTGTAATCCTGATTCGTCATACAAATATACAACTAATTTATGTCATAAGAACCGAAACACATAAAAAAATAAGTAAAATGTGACATCTGATAAGGAAAAATTGCATATAAATATTCGTACGTCTTATATGTAAATTATAGCCTGTAATGACAGTTCTCTAAAAAAGGTTGTCTTTAAATATGACGTTAATTATATGGAAAGATTTGAATTCAAAATCATACAAAATAAAAAAATTTAAATGTTCATTAAAATAGTTACACAATTTAAAATAGAAAACTTAATGCAAGATATTTAAATTCCCCAACTGTGACAACAAAATTGTATTACAAAATATAAAAGTAAACCTGGGTATAGAAAAATATTCCACGCACTGTTTCTAGAATTTAGAGATATAAAAATAATTTTTTTTAATTGTTTTTCTTTTTATAAAAGCATTTTAGAAATAATAAAAATTCATTTTCCATCAACATTTTAATCCTCGATGGTACATCACGTTTTAGTGTATTTCAATTTTAAACTATAAATGAATACGTATAAGAGCGTACAATAAAACAAAAATTTTATGTATTGTTGTGTGGTTGTGAATTAACAAATAAACAAACAAAATATAATTTTTTTTTTTTTCATATTTCACCTGTTCATCTAAGTAGTACGAATAGGTATAAAAATAAATTCCCTCAGGTAATCTTATAAACATTTTATACAGTTGACTGTCAGTAAATTTAAATACAACTGAATAAAGATAGACAAAATCCAAGATATTAAAGATATGTATATGTCCGATAGTGAATGATAAAATATATATAGAATTGTGAACGATTTGTTTATCATCTAATTTTCGAAAAAAGTAGTTGATTCCGAGTGAAAGACGTGATACGTGACACTTAAATGAATGTTGCCATATCTTTTATTCCGAAAAATATTTCATGTCCATTGCATATAATAATTTTGTGGTAGCACCATATTTTTTAATGGTAAAAGTTGATAAAAAGAGTGATAAAATTAATTTTTATTTATTTCATAGGTAATTAAATTAACAAGTTGTTTAAAAAATAATAATGGATTTCGAAGGAATATTCAAGTTATGTAAATTCAGATTATTCTGAATTAATAATTTATATAAACTTCATTATCTCTTTAATAACTTTTTCAAGCTACATATGTCTTTCCTGGATAAGCGGAAATAAGAAGTCATAAGTAATTAAGAACAGTCAGATAGGCTAAGAAAAATGAGAAGTAAAATATATATAAAATTTTACTATCAAACTATTTAAATTGATACCACAAGATATCATGATCTTTGGTTACCTTACAGTTTTGGTTACTTTTAAAAAAATGTATTTTACAAAAAAAATATATTTTAAATTTGACTTCATTTCACTTTCTTTTATTATATAAAGATAGTATATCCGCCAAATTTGCAACTTTTTAATTGACTTTTATTTGACAGCTACAAATACGTTTTTAAGTATTTGAATTTTAAAAATTATCAAAGAATCAAATTATTGATATATATTTTTAACCCTTTAGAGTCATCATAATTAAGTGAAAAACTTTCAGTTACGAGTGGAATTAATTGTTCTAGTTGGATTAGCTAAATAACTATACAGGTAAACAGAATAATTGTCTTATTATAAATAATTAATGTAAAAATTTTAATTTATTAATTAATTTATATAAATTTATTTTGGAAAAAAAAACACTTGTTCACAATAAATTACAAATAATGATACTCTACTGTATTTTGATATTTTATATGTAGGACAATTATACAACCCGTATATAAATATATATGTATGTTAAGTACAATTGTTTTGAAAAACTTTTATTTATTTTCCACTTTCCTTTTACTAAAAAACAACAAAAAGAAGAAAAAAATAAGCTCAATTAACTAACAAAACTAAAAATAAATTTAATAGTGTTAAAATGAAATATACATGAAACTATATTATTTATAAGTTTCATGTTTCCTTATAAATATACAATTTTTATTATATACATATTTTGAATGAAAATCATAATTTGTGTTTCTAATTTAGTGATATATTTTCAATCCCCTCGTTTAGCGAAATTGTGATATAAGAAAATAAATTTTCGCATTATAATAAAAATGAAAATGAATCTCTAAGAAATATTTTATTTAATTAGAACTTTACTTTTATTTATTTAGATTTTTTAAGTTTCTTTTGAAAACTTTATTCATATAATTAATTGATTTATGCTTTAAATCCGAATTTTTATAAATGTGAAATTTAATTTAAAAATCATTTAGATTCATTTAGGTTTCGAACAGGAATTATTTTCATTTTACTTGTATATTAGCGGTTTGTATTAGAAAAATTGTACGTGGGTAAGAGTTTATCATAGAACTTTATAGTACAAACAGTCAAAAAATATAATTTGTCAAAAAAAGTTGGACGACAAAGCCAAATTTGAATATAACATAAAGAAATTTCTCATAAATTACTCAAAGAAATGTAATATTTCTAAAAAAAAAAAAAAAAATAGATTTGCGCTATTTATTTCTTTTATTTCCCTCAAGTTTCATCGTAATCTTTTTATAAATAAGAATTACCACTTGGATCTTGGATCGAATCATCGTGGTAACTGGTTAACCAAAACTGGAATACAACGAAAAAACTTTCGTTAAAGTTTAAATAAGATAATTTCAGAATTGTTGTCACTACCAGATGTTGTTTAATAGTTTAATTTGTACTCAATGATTGGAAATAAATTCAAATTTACTCACTATATTTAATCCTTATAAGTTTTTGTAAATCAGTTTTATTTATTCGTTGATATGCAAAATGTATTTATTTTTTCTATTTAAATATTATATACTTGAATTTAAGTTTCTGTCTAACTATATTTAGAAAGAATTTTAAAATTCAGTACATATTTTTTTTTCTATATAAATATATTTTCAACAATATTTTTAATTTTTCTACTTTTGTTCAGTCCTTCCCGTATGTCCTTATTATATTATAAACAAAAAATAAAATAAACCAGAAATCTTTTCTTTTGTTTTATTCCCTATACATAAATATATATTTACCATAACAAAAAATGTTTTTATATTTCTAAAGTGCATACAAAAAATTAGACTTACTTTTTTTTTAACTATATCCTTTTGTTTGGTGATACATTTATCAAGTTGGTATTAATTGTACTTAAGAGTTTATTCTCTTCCTCATCTGCGCTATGCTCCACCATCGTCAACACGATCATATAAATACAAGCATAAAGCTATTGTTGTTATTAATGAAACATATAAAGTGCAAAATTGTTGTTTTACAATCAGGAATATATGAATCCTTATAAGAAATTTCCTGAATCTGGTTTTGATTCCAGGAAAATTATTTTGATTCATAAAAAATGTATACATTTTAACTTAGGTAAAATTACAAGAAATTTATATTATAATTAATATAGGAAAACAAATCAAAAATATATAATAACTTTTTTTAATTGAAATAGATAGTTTTACTATAGAGAAAAGTGCACTGTCAATTACACGTCTTTTTTTAACTATATATGACGTTTTTAGACAACGTTCGGAAAGGAGCTAACTTGAAAATGTTAGTAAAATGAGAATGATTTAATATTTATAGCATTTTTGACATTCCGAATGATCCAAATTTATATAACTTGAATTATTTTTGAAATAACTTATAAATTTAATTAACTTTGAAATTAACAAAGTACTTTTTTCATGTAAAATATTATCCTTTTATTATAAACAAAGATGACACTACCATAAAAAAATTTAATAGCATCAACTATTTTTGGGAATAGTTTCCTTCGGAAATCGAAAACTAAAAACAAATTCTTTCTCAATTCTAAAAGTCATTCAACCAGCTCAATCGTACATACGGATTTTTAGTATCTTGTATTTCTAATACTATTTTAAAAGACCTCTTAATGAAAAATGAAATGCTATTGTCGCAGTTGGATAAATTTATTTAAACCCAATATACTTAAATTTTATACAAAAACTACAAACATATTTACGTATAGAAATATATATAACCAAAATAAAATAAATATTGAAAAATTTAGGTTTTCCATATAACTTTTATTCATAAGTCTTCCTAAAAAAAAATTAAAATTTAGTAGAACATCTAGATTGTAATAATAAAATACTCAGTAGTGCAGAAATCCGAAACAGCAGCCAGAGAATAGAAAATCTATACATTTATTATTCCAATTGTATATAATAAAATTGACATCAAATACAGTGTGCCTTTAATAGTAGTGTTCATTTTGGTTGGATTCTTGTACAAGACATCAAAACTGAAGACATTAATCCGAAAATAATTCAGATTATTTCAATTAATTGTCACTGATTAAAGTTGTACTGCTTAGAAGAACTTTTTGTTAGAAGCAATACTGAATTTTGTAAAAAAGAATCAATTTTTTAATATTCATATCAAAAGAAATGTTAGAGCATATTTTACTGGAATTTCATCTAAAGAAAACCATAAAAATAATTAAATTTATATGGTATGTTTTAGACACCCAGTATATGCAGAGATCTATATATTATTATTATATTTTTATAGGAAATTTATCCTCCTCCAAATGAATAGAGTTTGTCGTTTTTGTATGCATATGCGACCATCAAAAACTTTATTTTTGTTTTCATAAATTTAACACAAAATGCATTTATAAAAAATATTTTTATTTTTTTTTTATATGTAATTGTATAACTTCTAACTTCTAATAAACTTCTATATATTCAGAAATACATTTCTAGTTATTCTCTATATGACCGAGTAACTCGTAGCGTATGGTGATTAGCTATATATTTAATTTGATATAAAAAAATTTACTATTATAATAAACTCAAATATAGTTAGTTAAATCCTTTCACTCCTCGTGGAGGATAGGGTGTCAATAAATAAAACATTTCCACCGTGTGCGATTGCAGACAGGTTTTTCCGGAAACGATATTTTTGGTCGAGGTCTCTTCTCCTACTACTCTGCGTGATATACCAACATTTTTCATCAGGCGCTAAAACGGCTGAAACAAGATTTTAGGCTGAATTTTAATATTTATGTATAATAAATAAGTTCTTCCTCGTTCATTTGTTGTTCTCATTTGCTGTACAACAGATTTTCTTATGATTTGCTATTGTTTATAGGTATATAGAATTTTACACAAATTTTACAAAACACTGTAAATTTTGCAAAAAGGACATTTATAAATAGGTTTAATTATAAACACATTTGCTTCCTTGAGAAAAAAGAAAAATATTGAGAAAAAAGAAAAATAACTCGATACTCGAATCATTAATTTTGGCTTATATTTTTTGTAATCTTAAATAAATAAATTAAATTATATTTTTATTAATCGATTAGTTTAAATAAATTTTTCTCAGATATTCATACTTCTAAATAAGAGGATTCATAAATTAAATTTTTGACATTAACTATTGTATTGAAGATTAAAGATTCGTTGAAGTTATTTCAGTATCATTTTAAAATGTAAGAAATATTACATTTTAAAATGGTACTGAACCTTGCACTGCAAGTAATAGCAACTTATTTGATTATTTTAATTAAATCTTACACTTGGATTTGAAGGATTGTTGTTATTTCGAATGGTAATGAATATGTAAAATATAAATAGATTATAAGAAAGCAACATAATAAGCTAGTAAAAGCCTAATTTTCAAACCAACAATCTTCTTACGCTATTTCGTAGGAACATAACCAGAGTAATGGTGGAAGTGTATACGAGATATTGAGCGACCCGGAAACATGCAACTACTCACGGGTGTGAGTAATATCAAAATGGTACTAATCCGCTAATTGGAGTCTTGAACTGGTTATTCGAGACTTGTTACTTTAACCAACCAACCAACCAACTGATAAAAACAAACTACGGTTAAATAAATTGTGCGTCGGACATAAAAAAAAAATATTTTCAACAATACTTTTTTGAAAAATTCCATAAATATTTAAATAAATTCATTTAAATTTTAAAAATATTTGTTATTTTATCGAAATTTAATGAAAATTTAACATTATAAATATTACCTACATATTTTTTTTTGATCATATAAACTTTTTGCTTCTAATAAATATGCGAACAAACTATCTCTAATAGATCCAACTTCAAAACTAACATTATTATCTTTAAAATGAATCCTCAAGGACTACATTGTCAAAATATAGTTTCATACACAAATGTTAAATACTTTGTCATTGCGTTTTTTTTTTTTAATATAATACTCTATTTTCATATATAAAAGGTAAACGATTGTAATTTTTTTTTATCTCCAACTCCTTAAAGGACATTACTATATAGATACATATATAATATCTATAAGATATATGCGTACAAATTGTTTAACCCTCAAAGTTTTTTTTAGATTTTGTTAATTTTTTTTTTTTTTTTTGGTTGTTATGGTTGTTATCTTCCAAGAATATGAGATAGAGCATTAATAAAAAAGGAAATAGAAAAATAGAACAAAGTGTTATTCCGTTAGGGGAACACAAAAAAAAATAATTGTATAAATATTATTCCTCATTAGAAGTATAGAAAAAAAAACGAGTTTTACAGGATTTTCATTTGTTTGATTTTTTTTTTTTTTTTGTGGGGGTTTCAAAAAGTGATTATAGCCCTTAGATTCAACACATAAAAAATGTTTATTTGAACGTTTTTGAAGTACTTGTGTGTTAACAGCTTTCTGTCGTACATTTCAGTTATTATATAGCTTTATACTGGGTGGACCAAATACTATACCAAATAAGCGAATATTTGATAGTATTCTGAGAAAAAAAGTTGTTATTTCATTGGAGACCCGATTTTTGTCTAGATCCAATTTTCTATATTTAGTTTAATAGTTGAATACTATCATAAAACTATTGCAACTACAAATCTAAATTTTCCCACGTTAAAAAAAAAATTAATGAATTGAGAAATTATGTTTTTTGTATCTAAACATTATTATTTATTGCTTCGTTATCGATGCTGCGGTATCGTATTAATCCCGATACCTATTCGATCACAGCATAGCACAACATAGTACCACTAGTATACTCTTAAATACGTCGTCCTATATATTACCAATATCTCTCATTTTGTACACCCTGTAAATTATATATTAATTCGAAGTAAACGATATTTTCTAATAAAAATGTAAGAAGTGAAAATTAGAAACGATATGCTGACAATAAAGGTGTTTTTTTTTAGCTGTAAGCTTATTTTAGGATGATGAAGATATGAAAACAAACAAAAAATATTTGATATTTTAGAAATTGAGTGGGGTTGGTCGATCATAAAAATTTCCTAAGAGGTTTGTAAAACAAGTTATTTCATTTATGCTTTTCGTTTAAGATAAAAAAAAAAAAAAATTAACTTAAAATTATATTGTAAAACAACAATAATTTTTTCGTAATTACTGGAATTTTTATTAATTTTATGTATTATTACAATTTATACATAAAATTATATACTTCTAAATTTGATTAAAACTCCATAGACATAAGTTAAATGAACAAATTAGAAAGCAAATTACAAAACAAAACAAAGAATTTAAATTATTTAATCTTATTTGATTTAATAGATATTAAACTAATTAATTAAAAAATGAAATAATGGTCAAAATATATATTTAAATACTACACCAAAAATTCATTAAATGTATATAGTAAATCAAAGTTTTTCTTGTTTCATATTTCATACAAACCAGATTCATATAGTCAAAAATTAATTAAATGCTAAGCCTTTATTCGTATAATGTCAGTTATCTAATAGTAAATGGGATTTAAGGTCCATATATATATATATTAACTTAGATATATAATGTTAGCTTAGGTTGAATCAATCAATCACAAATTAATCAAAATTTACACAGAAAACACTGGTCGCTCATTATATAGTAGACGATATTCTAAAACACATGATGTCAACATTATTTGATTACATTCGCGGTCAAAAGGAAAATTTAGGATATATATAGAAAATTAATATCATGGCATGATATTTTATATATAGCGTATTTATATATATTTGAATATGTTTCAGATATAAACAATATATAGGCACTATATTTATATAGTGATTAAAAGTTAATGATAAATTTTGCTTTAGCAATATTACAATTATTATTATATGTGTCCTTCTTGTTGCTTCCAGTCGGTTTCTCTATGCGTTATTAATTAACGACATGTATATAAAGTTATAGTTGAAACTCCACTAATACAATTTGCATAATATTGAAAGCAAATCCGTATTTATATAATATTTGTTTATAACTCGTTCTAATGGTGTGTAATGTAAACAATTTATAATTTCTATATACATTGAGTGTTCTTGTTCCCAATTCTAACTGATGCTACGACTTAACATTAGATAATTTAATTAGATTTTGAATACTCCAATGATGTAATAAATATATTCATGCTACGATAATGCTAAATTAACTTTGTAAAGAGTTTTTTTTAAAGATTTCTGGTAGCCCAGTTTTACAATGCTTATTTTAGGTTTCTCACTGCAAGCTTTAACATAAAACCTTTTTTAAAATTAGGTTTAATTTTAGCGGCAGATAGGTAACTTTCGATATTATTTTATTGTCCTTCTCAATTAATTACTGTTCGTATTTACCATTGAAATCAAATTCTATATGTATTTCATTACAAATAATTCTTTATATTCAAAGGTGGACTAAAATTGAATTTAAAGTGGTATGTTTTCCACATTGTTTTATTTTTTAAATTTTAATTAAATTTGTAACGAACTTAGTTAACTTTCATATAAGTAATGAATATTGCATGTTATTTATTTTATATCTAATATAGTAGCATAAATATATGTATATAAAAGATCAGACTATTCGTTAACAAGGTTTTTTTTGGTTTAAACAATAATTATTCTTGTCACATATGACAATTTTGATAGCTATCGATTTGTCAAATACATAACTATACGTATTACATATATATATATAATATGAGAATTCCGGTTAATATAAGGAAAATGTGCCGACCGGAATACCAAAGAATAGATATAAGAATTTGTTACAAAAATTTGTTAAAAATAAATTTACTTTGAGCTTCATCCCAAAAATTTGTTAAATTTGATATAAATTTTATTATGATATTTTTATATCTTTCTTTTATATATCTTTCGTGCGTATAATATAGGAGAATTCAGGATATTTCAATTTCATTAATCACTTCCTTTTAACTTGTAATTTACTATATATTGAAATATACCAATAAAAATATGGGAAAGTTTCTTCGTTACTTATATGTAAATTTTGATGCTGTTTTCAAGATAAAAAAAAAATATAATTTCAAATAATTTATACGAGTTTGAAGTAGAAATAGAAGTTCAAACTAACCACTTGATAAAAGGAAAAAAAAAATTCACGCTACAGTAATACTATTAATATTATTCAAGATTCCATGTAAGAGAATAGACCACATTAGCATCCACACTGATGATAATATATCAATAAATTAATAAATACTGATAATCAAAATTTTTTTTAATTTTTTTTTATTAATTTGATTTTCAGATACCCTTGCGGGTTATAATCAATCCACTAATCGTCTGGCATTCTTTTTCAAGTAATATACCCTGCTTTAACCAAGAGTTTCGGATTTCCCTTTTGACGTTTGTCATCCTTTCGAAGTGTGTGACCAATACACTTTCACTTTTGTCTCTTGATCAAACAGTATATTCTTTCTTGACCAGTTTTGTGAAGCAAGTCCTCGTTTGAAATGATGTTGAACATTGGACACCTGCCAAGTACTGCATCCATTGAGCAGTACTGATTCGACTTTAGATTCGAACAACTTTAACTCAAATATGAATTTATGCTGTAGTGATAATACTACACCAGATTTAAGAAATAATTCCGAAGCTTGATTTTCAATTATAGTGCAATAGTGCAAATATATTTAAATACTTACAAGAATATATGCCACTTCTTAACTCATAATATTTAACTATACAAATTTACCTAATTTTATGACAAATCAGAAAATTAGTCTGACAAATAATTCAATACGAAATGAAATGAATATACAAATAAAAATTAATTATTTTTAATATATACAAGAATATCAATAATGTAAATCTTCAATAAAATTATAGTACGACAAATTTAATTTGAACTAAATAATGTAAATATATACCAAGAATTAATTTACTCTGATTAAATTCCATCAAAACTGATAACCTATTAAATATCATCATCTTATAACTATAAAAATAAATTCAATCTGATTATTATAATATTGATGATGAGTTATTGATTCTCTGGCACTATTTACAATATAATATTAATAGATTAAAATTATACATAATTGAAAAATGTGATCAAATTGTTGATAATATTTTAGAAATCAATTAAATTAATATTTAACTATAATTATAGAACTTTAAAATTTACAATGAAATTGAAAATTATCTTAATATATTCATATATTATTTTTATTTTTATTTGCTTGTCACAATATTTTTTAATTAATTTTAAAATTATAGATTATAAAAAATATTGATTTAATTATTATAAATCAATATTCATCCACAATTAATAAAATATTTACACCATTATCGTAGAAAGGAGTGAACTATTTTTATCATTTAGAAAGAAATTATTTAGCATCTATAATTTCGAAGAAAACTGGTCGACTCTGATTAAAAGATGTCATTGAGTAGATAACCATGAACTTTTGAATGCTAGTAACATCCTTTTTATGGTAAAGTAATAAATGTTATAATCAGTTTATATAATTTTTTACCTAAATTCGGATTAATCGAATATGTTGGCGCGAACTGAATTCTTTTTTAATTAACTTTTCATAGTATCTAAAAAATATAGTAATGTCCTGACTAATTTTTAACAACCGATTCGCTTATAATTAGGATATAAATAATAATACATCAAAAATATAAATTAGTCATCCTTTACTGCATCTACAATAGCATCGATAACTTGCGAGTATAAGGACTACTGAAACAATAAGCTTTGTGCAATAATCCTTCCTAGTTTCTATATTAGAACAGGTTCCAATAATACCAACTTTTTGGTCCATGTCTCTTAGTATTAATCTTAAAAATTCACAAAAAAAAGTATATAAATCATTTTATATATACATAATTTAAATTTATGAAATTATTAAAAATTTAATTACATAGCTAGTTAATAACCATAAATAAATAAATAAAAATTAATTCATAAATCTTTTTAATGTATTTAAAATTACGTTTTTTTGTATTTTTTTTTGTATTTTTTTAATTAAAAATTATAAAATATTATTTTGCATTTTTGTATTATATAATTTCCATTCTGATACACATCAAATTTTTTTTTTAAATTATTATTATTATATTAAATATTATATATTATTTTTATTATTATTATTGTTATAACATCTGTGGGCATAAATTGGTATATAATAATAATATTTTCAATATCTAACTATTCAAGGGCTTATCTTTAACATATTATTATACCACTGAGGAATATCTATCCCATTTATGATGATATACCTTGGTATATCGTCTATCTCTCTCAATACAACATATATATGATATGCATATATATATAATAATAATAAATTGAACAAGATGTACTGAATTGAAACATGGCAGATATAAAGCCCATCAGACAATATATAATATCCTTCCATAAAAGCACAAGATAATCCATTCAAGATCTTCTCATTTTTTTTTTTTTTTTATATTTTTCAAAAACCAAATAAAAAAATTTTATTTGAAGAAAAATAAATTTTATCCTTTATATAATTTTGTATATATATATTTAGTATATATATATATGTTTGGTCCCTAAAGACGAAGTCCTTCTCTTATATTTACAGAAAAACTAAATCTATAATACATGTATGTATGTATATTCAATAATACATAATATATTCAATATATCTTAACAGAGAATAAAACGGAAATATGAAAAAAAAAAATAAAAAAGATTTTTTTTTTTTTAAATTGATATATTTACCTAGTCTATTATAGTTATATATATATACTTATATATCCTTTTGCCATATCTTTGCTTCATGTCCTTCGAAGTAAAAAAAAATATTATTTTTAACATACTTAGGGATTCCGTACAAAAGACTTCAACAAAAACCACAACTTTCAAAATTGTTTTACTACCATTGAGTTAGCTAATTGTTAAAAATATTTTATAAATTTACAAAAAAAAAAAAAATTATTTTTCAAAATATGAATTAGAATCTCATAATAATAATAATAACAAGATTAAATTTTTCATATTATAAACTATATATATGAATATGATATCTCCCAAATGGTGAAAATTGTTTTTACATATTATGCAAATTTACCTTTTGTAATATTTATGTAGAAAATATTTTTGCAATCCCCAAATGCTTTATGAAAATATCCTGTATCGATTTTAAATATGATATTTTCTCTATCGAGCACTATATATATGCACAATAATCATATATGTAAAAAAAAAAAAAATTTTGTATTCCTTATGGCATTGAATGATAGGTTGTTAAACGAATTTATAGTCCTTTTTTGAAAGATTCCATATATATGAAAATGAAAAATACTTCTTTGTTTGCATATCAATGTGTCTTGTTTAATATTATATCAAATTATTTATATAGTTTTCTTTTTTTTTTTGAAAAACATCCTGGAAAAGAAATTTATATAAAAAAAAAATTTTTAAAAAAAAGATTTTATATTTTTCATAAATTCATGTTATTATATACTGAGAAAATTTGTAAATTCACAACTAGTAAATTGTCCTTAATATTCGTAACTAACACAAAAATAAAAACTTTAGATTTATTATAATTTTTTTTTTTTTTTTTCGTTGTAGAAAAACTTATCGTTAAGTTTAAAGACAAACAAAATAAAATAAAAATATGATAAAATTTACTACAAACGACGAGGACGAGTTGTATTTCAAAAATATTTGCGCATGACTCAATATTCACGCATTTACCACAGGATATTTTTTTTTTGTAGGAAAAAATTACATATAAAACATAAAAGAAAAGCTTTTTGTGGAGAACGTGTTATTTTTATATTGTTATTAAGATTTCCACGATTTAAATTATATAATAAATTCTTCAGACTATAGAAATTTGATGATAAAAAAAGAAAAATTATATTTTGCTAGCTTAACATAATTATTTTGTTAATTTTACATACCATACCATCACTTTCATCAGCTTTAACAACAACAACGACAAAAAATCATTTTTCAATCTACAATAATTATCAATATTTCGTTTATTTGCATTAATATAAATTATAAAATTTACATTGACAATAAGATGTAAAGCAAGAGAATATTCAAAAAGTAAATAAATCTAAAATTCGGTAATAGATTTGACATGTGATTCATATGAATTGTTAAATATTCAAAAGATAATTTTTAATTTAATTGGTTACATAAAGTTTTATCGTCGAAATTATTCAAAACTAAGCTTCAGGAAGTGGATACAATAAGCTTACTAAAAGAGGTATGGACAAATAATAAACTCAAATGGAATTATATAAAAAGAATTACTTATTCAAAGAATGATTCATACAAAAACTATGGTATGTAAAAGATTGGCTGAAGCAACAAATCGTATGTAAATGTGGACCACATACGAAACCACAATAGGATACAGTTTATAATTCGGTTTTGTCAGACACTATTTCATTAGTAAGCATATCCGCAGTAGAAGGAAGCATCTAAGATAGTAAAACAACTCGGGACTAAAGTATATAAGAAAGTTATTCAATTATTATATTAAGTCTATCAGAAATACATATAACCATAAGAAATCTTTCGTAATCTGTTTGATATATTACGAATTCATATGAAAATAGTTCCTATTGAGATTGAATGAAATCAAAATTATATTGATTTTGGTTTTCATTAAATAATATATGAAAAAAACTGACATTTCACTTATATTTCATATCCATTTAGACAAAAAAAAAATTGACTTTATTTTGTTCTAAACAAAAATTAATTACGTGTCATAAAATGAAAAAAAGTATATATAGAAAAAGTTATTAATAAAAAAATATAGTACAAAAATAGTAAAGAAAAAAATTTATCCTTTTGTTTTAAATGGCGCCTACAAGCTACAAGGATATTCGTATTAAAATTATTATTATATTTTTAGTATTATATTAGTATTCTTATTACTAAACCTAATAGTATTATATTATACTTAATATATTTATATATATAGTTTTCTTTTGCTAAGGATATTTCAGTTTTTTTTTTTTTTTTTGTAACCACTCAACACTTAAGAAACGAATATTATTTCATAATTTTGTATCATTTCGAAAGAGGATTTTTGGGTCATAAAGATTAATTTTAACATGTAATTTTTTTTTTCGGCTTAATTTCATTCAATCAATTTATATAAGGTTGAAATTCTTTCGGTTCTCTTAAGTGAAGTATACTATATTGAAATGCTTCAGAAAGTCAAAGAAATATTTATAAGATAATAGTATTAATATAATGTTATATGTAATATCACAGCAATTATTATGTCTTTTCGTAAGCTTACCATGACTACAAGAGTATATAGTATTTTTTTGAAATAGAAAAAAATTATGATTAAATAACTGTTGATATATGTTATAGCCTACCTGGTATATATTCTCATTTATGTTATAATTATTTGTTTGGTATTATGAATGTAATTGCTTTTATTTTTTCAAGTTTAGTTTGTATTAAATCCTTTGAATATACGATAGTTTTTTTTTATATTATTATAGCTATTAATTCTTCCATTTTATACAAGAATATCATATATTTATGTAACAGCTTATGTAATTTTAGTTTTCCATTTTTAAGTATACAAAAAAAAAAACGAGTTTAGAATACTTTAAACGGATTTTTTTTAATAATTCAAGCTGCCATATCCATTTTTTTATATTCAAATTTCACAACTTTTGGCAGTTAATATAATTTACCAACAAAATATAAGTAATACCGCTCAAATAAACTCGACATATTTAAATAATTTTATGAAATAAATCTTCTGAGTTGTATGAAAAATCTAACTGTATGGATTTTCATTAGATTTTTCATACAAACTTTCATAAAACATCGCATGCGATTATTTTGTTTTTTATACACTGTACGATTTTTCATCAAACAAAAAATTCATATCAAATATTTTATGAAATGTTTGATAATGTAAATACACTTTAAATAATATAATAAAATCAACCGATTGAATATCTACAAATATTCTGGAAAAAAAAAAGATTTTACTTATGATTTTACATGTTTTTGAATATATTGTTTTTTTTTTACTGATTTGGTTAGTTGTTTTCAAATATAATATTTTTGATGAATATTATTTTCCATTATAACAACAGATTGTAATGCAAAACGCGATCTGAAATTTATCATCTTTATATAAATTTTGTTATATGAGTTATAAGACTCTTTATTTTTTGATATATCAATGTCTATTTTATTGCTTTATATCATGGTATAAATTATTATGTATATATATTATAATATAAATTATATATTTTATACATATATTTATATTATGTACATCGAGTTGGATATAACCAACATATTTCATACTATCACATAATACCTACGATTAAGTAAACAATTGTTCAACTATATGCTGTTTACTACTCTAGTCTAGTTGGTAATACTTTAAGCTTTTAATGTGTTATTCCCTGGCTTATTGTAAGCAAAAAATTGACAATGTCCACCTGTAACGCACATGTGATTCAAACAACAAACAATATTGAATTATAAATTCTAAATTATTAAACCATTACCTTACAAAATGATCACTTAAAATTTAGTAGTCATTCGTCCCACAGGCGGTTAACATTAGCATAACAGATGGTATACAGATGTTAGTCAAAGATTTGTATCACTTAAGATTATTCGCCCATTACTTAAGATTAACAATAGCATAACAGACAGCTTACAGTGGTTTAACGGTTGATTAACAGTTAACAGTTAGCATTATTCGATTTTCATTACATAAAGTTATTTCCGACGGTTAACAGTAGCATAACAAACTTTTTACAGGTATAACGTATAAGTAAAAGATTTGATTTAAGTCCATAACTTAAAATTATTAGACATTAGTCCGTCACTTAAGTCCATCGCTTAAAATTAACAGTACCATAACAAACGGTTTACATGTACGTAACAGTTGATTAACAATTATAGTATTATCGTTATTTCCATTTTTATTATCAGAAATGCAAAACCACGAATTATTCAAAGTAATTTTGTAATTTAAAAATTTGTCGTGGCGGTATATTTAAATCGAAAATATCTCGTAAACCAAAGATCTTACAAAAATTTTAAAAATACGAAACTGATTGTCAAAATTTTCCAAAACATAAAAATAATTTATAGATATTATGTAATGGTACATTTTCAGCCATTCCTGTACTGGTTTAAATGAACCCAGTGGCCTACATTTACTGGAGACTCGCTGTAAATTTATTCAACAGAAATATAATATAAATAATGTATATTTTAAATAATATAGAATTTCCAAATTTCAATTTCTAATTAATACCAAATTATATGATTTGACCAATTAAATTAATATAATTTTAGTATTAAAAGATTTGTAATTCAGTACATATTAATTACCATTATTTCTTGATATTTAATACTGTGACTTTTTACTAAGCAAATGGAAACATTCAAACATTTATTTCATAGTTTACACATATTAAAAAAAAAATATTATAATTAATTATTTATCATTAGAATTAGAATTCTAAGGGTAGGTCAACATTGTCCCAGAAACACTGCAGTTACAACAGGCCCTAATGCGAGATACCCCAATTATTAGAACCTATCCTAAACCAGTGCTACCAAAGAAACACAAAGTTTTTGAGAGGGGCAATGATAGCCGATAGTTCGCGAAGCCGAGTCCAAAGTGTTGGAGTCTGGTATGAACTAATACTTCACATTCGCACATAATGTTCTCTGCTAATTCTTTATCGTTTAAGGAAATTTCTGCAACGATTACTCGAGATGCAGGTGTTTATTCAAGTTGCAGCGTCCCATAACAAACCCTGTTACACCAAGAAGTTCACCGGTTCCTGGGTTGTAGTGCCTTATGTGTGATCGCAGTATTTTATGATCGCAGTATCTTATGTATGATCGCAGTATTGTATTTTATCTGTACATGCACTCCTTTGGCATAATGAATTATGCCAAAGAAATGAATTATTATTTCTGTTGTGATCCTTTCCTTTTCTAGCCAGTAGGTCAACTGTCTTATTACCTACCATGTTATTCTGTTCGAGTTCGCCAGTAATCTAAACGATTGAAGGCAATACCATACTAGTTTTGATTTGATTATGTTGGATTTCAAGACTAAATGTTCAGTTCTGCTGTCTGAGAGGATGGATATTAACCACTGTATTATTTTTTTTATATTTTTTCTGAGTTTAATTGCATGGATTTCAACCTGAAGTAGTCATCCAATCTGGGATGAATGTTACATGTTAATCTTAGGACAATGCCCAGTTCAATTTTATGGGCTCAACCCTCTGTAAACTAAACCAGTTTAGTGGCCGTTTTTCAAATTAATTATTTATCATTGTACATTAAAACTATATTATCTAAAAAATAATTACTTGTGAAACCATTTAATAAAATTTTATTAAAAATGATTAACATTTTTATTTATAATAGTTTCCTTTTCCACTACAGACGAAAACATTATTCTGTAAAATATTGCTATAATACTGATGTAATTTCAGAATAAATTCAATTACATAAAACTTTCATTTACAATATTTTATTTTAATAAATTTAAAATATATTTGATTATTTGTTTATATTTAATTTAAAAACTTTTAACTTTAACTTTTTACTAAAGTGCCATTTTAATTTGAATTTGATTTTTCACATCATGATTTATATAAATATCATATATGAAAGGACTCAAGTAATTAAAATTTAGAACGACATCATAATTATAATAAAATAAAATTTGATTTACTTTAATAATGTGTTAAAATAACTTTATTATGTTAGCTACAATATTTATAATATATAATTTAAATATTTTAGAAAATAGATTTTTGAGACAGCCAGTGCCAAATAATTTAAAAATAAGTTATAAATTTATAGCAATAAAATATAATTTAGTTTTTTTTTTTAAATATTATTTTGTTTGTAGTTCATTTAACTGCGAGAATACAGAGTGGTCCAAAAGTTACTCATGTCATGTGTGTCGTGTCGTGTCTGTCCTACATGAAGGCAATTCTGTGCATCAGAGTCAGTGCATTGTTAAGGGCCCGGCCAGATAATTGTAAAATTCTATAATTTGTAATGAAATTAATTAAAACAAATAATAAATTATTGAAACAATTATTGGTTTAGACATGAAGATTTAATTATTAAGGTAGAAGAACTAGAAAATAGTGATAAAAGGATGAAATTGAAGATGAAGGCTGAAGAACTAAAATATGATGAGCAACTGAAAAATTTACAAGAAAAAATTTCGGATTTTAAAAAACAAGCTGTTTAAATTGAAGAATTAAAAAAAAATTATAACTATGGCTGAACTTTCTACATCTCGAGAACTTGCTTCTCTGACTGCAGTACATTTCAATTAGTTAAGTTTTTCCAAAATTTATTGGATTAAGTAAAATTCCAGTTAATAAATTTAAATTGGAATTTGAGACGCATGCATTGCTAAATTCTGGAAAGGAAAAACAAGTTATAACGAAAATTCACGTGGAAGGACATTTTGAAATTAAGAAGGTAAGCGAATTTATAAAGAAAGATTTTCTTTATACGTTAATTGAACGAATTATCCACCAATTCGAAGCTGCTTGATATTTTTTTAGCAAAACCAAGTGTCTGGAATTGTTTTGGTGTTTAGAAGGGCTGAAGGATTCTTTAATACAATTACTAAAGGTGGTTAGTTATAAATTCATCATTTCAACGTATAGTATTGGTTATACTCTATTTCAGTTATTGTTTGGAGTTAATATGAGCAAAAGTAATTGATATTATGAAGCCGCGGATGCCTGATTATTCATCGGAGTCCGATGAATCATAGGACGGAAATGGCCATGTAGAGAATATTACGTTTTATTTCTTTTTGTACTATTTTAGTAAATCGAGTAAAATCATATGGTTTTGACGTTTGATAAAAGTGGCTGTTGAATTGAACCGTTTCTTGTTTTCAAAAATATCAGCCATTACTCAATTCATTTATGTGATTTGTTTCTCTACTTTAATTTTTAGAAGAAATAAATAATAACTAATATTTATATTTAATATTTGATCTGGTGGTTTAATTTTAATGAAATTGAAAAATAAAGCTACTTATATTTATTAACTGAAATATGTCTAAGTACTTTTTTGATTGAAACCCCATTTCAATATATACAGCCTAATTTGAGAAAAATTGATGCATAACTTCAGAATAGCTAAATTTAAAATTATATTTCGATTTTTTTTTTTTAATGAATTCTAAATTCTATGCAACAGAATCAGTCGTTTAATTTACAAATTTTGAATAATATTATTTCAGTATAGTTTTCCAAATAAATTAAATTCCGTATGAATAAGCAACAATTCCGCTTCATCTAATTTCCACTCGAAAACTGTGATAGAATATTTCTATTGAACGTTTTTTTTTTTTTAAACTATATTTAATATACAAATATTCCGAATTTTACCTAAAATGTATCAAAATACAAACAAGATACAAGTATAATTTTATTTTAAAGATATTAGTAGATAATAAATTTATTAAATTGATTGAAATACTTAAAAGTATATTAAAAAAATAGCAATAATATATTTATTTCACCGTAACATTCAAATTATAAAAAATAAGCAATTTCAAAAGTTTTTAAGTCCAGAATAAACGATTCCGTAGGTTGAATGTTTTTAAACTATATTTCATTTTTCTTAATCGGATTTAAAAAGAAAAGATTTAGTTTTTCATTTTTTTTTTAAATTATTTCTGTTATCAATTTATGTTCGCAATTGGTATATAAATTTGACTGCATCTGAAAAAAATAAATAAAATAAAATAGTTTTATCTTTCACAAAAATATAATAAAAAAAAAAAAAGTAAATAGTTATAGAAAAACGAATTTCAATAAAATTGTTTATGCATGAATGATAGAAAATTCAAATAAAATTTATATATATTCACTAAAATATTTTGTATAAAAGCAACAGAAAGATAATCTTAACTTCTATATTCTAATAACTTTATATAACTCTTATATTTTATATGCTTTTGATTTGAATTAAAATATATAAAAATTACAATCAATGAATGAAAACTTAAATTTTAGTACTATCTTAAAGAAAATATACATAAATGAAGAAAAACAAACTTTAGTTGCCTAACGCTAAAATTATACAATTTACAATATATTTTTTTTATTGACATTAAATTAATGTTTTCTAATAAGATAACCAATCTTTCAATATCGAAATATTCGTAAAAATGATATTATGAAAAGTATATTATAATAAATATTCTAAAAGTATTAAAAAATAGCTGCTAACTAACAGATAACTCGTAGTTATGTTTAACAGTGATTTATGTCTCAACAATTTTTTGCAATTAACAGATACATTTTGATTGTTAAAAATTTCATATAATTTTAAGACACCAAAATATTGTATTTTAAAGAATTCGTAATTTTGATACTTGCTAGATTACAAAACTAATATGTGTTCCAAATTTCATTGGACTCGAATAATAATTACATTCTCTAGACTCTAGAAAACATAAAATCAAATATTCTTTGGAAACTAAGCTGCTCATATATTAGATTTCAATGAACCCATAGAAGAACATAGATCGCCTTAAAATTTCAGTAGCACCCAACTAGATAATTAAATCAACATATGCGTGAAACATCATTGACCCACTAATATAGCGTTGGTCATTCTTTATGTGGAATGGTGACGGCGACATAGTACATATAATTGTATATATATTAAATTAATATTTTAAATAATTAATTAATTAATAGACAGCCATCGGCTGTCTAATTGTTTAAAATATAAAATTAGGGTTTGATATTTTAAAATCGCTTATAAAAAGTTCATTGCGTAATTACATTTCAAAATATAAATTCTTATATACCATATCGTTGGTGCAAAAGCAGAAATCACTTTTTTATTAAATCGATATTAATAATAACGCGATTGACTTAGTTAGTGCCAAGTGCAATAAATGTGAATCTAAGAACATTTACAATATCGAGGTTGCGGTTGCGAGCATAAAGTGTTTTGCCAGCATAAAGTTGGCATTATAATGACTTAATTTAGTATAAAAAACTAAAAAGTGGAAAATCTACTTAGTGAATTTCGCTTGTAAACGATATATTTAAAATTTATTAAGATCAAATAAATATAAATTATTGTTTTTGCTTAAATAAAACAAAATAATTGCATGATATATTTATAATTAATTATTAAAATTCTAAAGCGAAGTTGTGGTTCTTCAGTTAAATAAATATTAAAAAAAAAAGTTCGATTTTATTTTAAAAAGTAACAACATTATATAATATTTATTACATAGGAGAGAAATCAAATCTGTGTAACATTTGTATCGAAAACCAATTTTAATTTTGATGCAATTTGGTGATACCTAGTTTACCTTGACTTACTTGACTTTACTTACTTATCCTGGCGTTTATGAGTAGTTTATGAGTAATAGAATATTTTAGAACTTGTCTTATTATTTATTCACTATTTAAAGATTAAAAATTGTCCATAAAAATAAACATAAGTGCTGTAATTTTAATAAAAAGCAGCATTTATAATATTATCCTTAATGAACACGAATATTCAAATATTATTTTTGTATTACTATTTATGTTTATTCTATATAAAACGCATTACACTTGCACTTTTTATCTTAAATATTTTAAATATTTATTTGATTTTAAATTTTTTGCAACTTTTAAATTAATAAATTTAGGTTTAATGAATTTTATGAATTTCGATATATTTTCAAATTAATTTCGATATTTTCGATACTCTTTGTAGTTTATATTTTCTTTTCGTAGTTTTTATGTATTAATTTAATGTTATCTTCACAAAAGTTAAAAAATGTTAAAAAAAAAATTGGCAAAATGATTTTATTTCTACTTTTTGAAGTTATTATCTAGCAAGTTTTTAAATCGGGCCACAAACATCTTGAATTGATATTTTACTAACGATACAGTACAGCACAAAGGGGACCGTTATACTTGAGTTACATTGTCGCTTTCATTACGCACTCTAAACGCGTTCAAACGCGGTCTACAAAGAGAGTAGACACAATAGAAAACGTAGATGTGGTAAATATCAACTGTTTGTTTACATTTTTTTGACAGAAAAATATTATTTCTAAATTTAATTTTGTAAATTCTTAAATTCTTGAATTTTAATTAATAAAATACCTTTTGAAATTTTGAATTGAATTGAAATTTTTTTTAAAATTTTTTAAATTATTCTATATTTTGACACTGCAACGCGCGATGAAAGCGAAAAAATTAAAAGTTGGCCAACTTTTACGTAGGCTACGTTTAGACTGCGTGCATTGTAACTACTCTCATACAACTCCATACATTTCAACTTTGTTGTGACAAATGCTACGTCTAGAATGCGTCTAGAAAGCGTCAATTGTAATCGCGGTATTAGTGTAAATATTAATAAAAAATGTTCAAAGGGTTGAATTAATTTATCAAAATTATAATTCCTCAAAATTTCATCCGCTGTGTGTGACACATATTGTCAGGGTATTGCTGGTAATAATCCTTTATTGAGAAGCTATAAATAGATATACAATATTTTCTGCTATTGTTCGATTTTTTGAATCAGATGTAAATTTAAAATTTCGTACTTCTAAAGTTCCTCAGATTTTGGGAAAAAATTATAATTAACAATTTAAAAATTATTTCCTAAACTCACTGTATATTATTGCAGCTATATGTATATCCCTACTTTTAACTCTACTTTTACTACACAAGATCTTTACTGCACAAGATTTATATAGGGAAAGCGGAATGACGAATGTATGATAAATATTTAACTCTACCCCAAAAAAATCAAATAAGTTTAATTTTGATCAAGCGGCTCATACCTTCAAACATATCCACATCCACACACGATCAATTCTGTATGAAAAAGGTGTTGAACAACTACAACATGTTGCAGTGTTAATGAAATGACAGCAAGAAAGAAATTTTCTAAGCTCATGCTTGAAATACATGAGCGTTTTTTTGGTGCTATGAGGCATGCTTTAAAGCGTGCAGCAAAATTTAGAAATAGAGAGAGATATCTTGCTTCGGGGCAATGCAGTGCGTTGCAGCCATGTAATTGGTTACATAAAAAACCAATTTGTTCTAAATAATATTTGCAGCAACAATTAGAAGTCAATTTTAGAAGTTTAAACAATTAGAAGTCAATCATGAAAATATTTTGGAAGAAATTAAATTCAAGTTTACTGATGTAAATGAAGTCCACGGAAAAGCAGATAGGAAAAAATTACTACTCGCTGTTGGGAACCACAGGGATATCGCAACAAATTTATTGGAAAGTAAAAAATATTTAGATGCTTTGGAGAAGTATTTATAGAGAGTAGAAGATTCTAGAAAAGTATAAAATCAAGATTTCGAAATATCATGACATAGATATACGCTAGCATCAGTCAGTTCGGGTACACTATTGTAATTGGAGTAATAATCTTAAAATTAAAGAGGGAAGTAAATAACACCGATAGAAATCCTTTTTCCTTCCATCCAATTAACAAGAATATCAACTGGATCTACCACTCCAGAAAATAATTTATCATCCAATACATCTAAAAGACGTACTCCTAAATTAGAAAGAAACTTGGCTAAAATATCTATTAAAAAATCAAATGATGTAACGTTCGCTCCTGTATAAATGCTGCAACAAGAAAAATATTAAGTTAAAAAAAAAAAAAAGAGTTTATAATAGATATTATTTATAATAGTAACATAATACAAAATAAAGTTTATATGAAATATTAATTTTCAAATAAAGTATATAATATATAAACAATTGCAATCGATAAATACATTTTTTTTTTGTCATTCTAGACAAGAATACAGTTAATTTATTAATTAAAAAGAATAATAAAACTTAAATATTGCAAATTGTGATCAATAAATTTATATTGCTCAAATAAAAAGAATTTTTAAAACGTAAATTATTTTATCGAACATGTTGGAATATTTTCATTATTACAAAGAATTGAAAAACATTTATATTGGTGCCTCGCATCAGTTTTAAAAACATCATTTGTTATTTTAGATTATGATTTATTGAATTGTAACTTGGAGGTGGTGCATAAGAGGCATGGCCTGGATCATATGCACCATAGTTATGTTGAGCTTGTACTTGTGTGTCACGGTAACCTCCACTTTGATTAGCTTGTTCTGCGTTCGGTAATGTTCCAATTCCTGGATATGGCGGTGGATTATCACTCATATATACAGAATTTGGCGGCGGACCGGCTGCGAATATTTCATTTTGTGGCAACCATCCATAATATCCAGGTGGTGGTTGGTATGCGGGCTGTGGAGCTTCATACCATGATCCAGACGGTGGCGTGTATGGTGGTGGCGCATCTGAATGCATATTACGTTGTGCAGTACCAGCGGCGCGTAATAGTGCTTGACCAAAATCTATTGCCCCGCCAGCTTTAAAATATAATTTAAATTTCACTTCACCAGTCCAATTACCATTCAGTTGCGCACGTATTTTCCCTTTAATATAATTAGCACCGAAAACTGGCTGCTCTAGTTCAACATCACCCATTGCAACAAAAGGAAAGCTAAATGATTGCATAATTTCAGTTTGGTTTTTTGCATTAAAAATCATTCGATGAGATGTTAAATATATTCTTCCTAATTTTGACCCCTTGAACACTGCGATATCTTGCCCAATAAATTCCATTGATACACTATCGCAAAATAGGAGAATATACTCTCCAGAGTGAATTAGAACGCCATTATTAGCGTGCGCAGTATTGACGGACATCTGGAACCATAAAACAATATACAAAATTTTGTTAAAACTTTAATTATATATTCAGTATTAAATAATTTTTCATCCAATACATCTAAAAGACGTACTCCTAAATTAGTACAAAAATACATATATGAAATATTAAAGTATATATATATATATATAATAAATATAGACAATTGTAATCGATAAATACGTTATTTTTTTGTAATTTTTATACTAAACTTATATTAAATATGTAAAAATAAATCTTTATTCAAAAACAATACTGAAATAACTACTAAAAACTTTAATAATTTTATATAGATTTAAATATTTAATTTTCAAATAATCTGTAATGAAAAAATTAATCATATATATTAAAAATATTTTACAAATAATAGATACACGAAATCAAAGTCTTAAAGAAATAAATATTAAAAAATTGTATGATTATTCAAAATTTTTATAGCTTTCAATTGTAAATTCATAAGAAAATGGGTAATAATTACTAAATTTTTAATTTCTCTTAATTTTTTATGTGTCTAATATAATATAAATATATGAGTAATATTAAAATTTTCAAATATACTAAATTTCCAATAATACAAAAAAAAAAATGTTAAAAAAATTGTTATATCATTTTTGTATAATCAATGACTTTTTGTAATTCCTAATCTAAGTTTTTATATTTTATGCCATTTAAAATTCTTTTAAATAAATTAAATTTTGCTTGAATTGAAGATGATGATTTGTTTATGAATATAGTTATTTTCCGCGGATAGGGAGGGATGTAGTACTTTGGCCTTGAAATTGAAATATATTATAATAAAATAATTTAATAATTTTCTCACCTTTAATTTATGCTGACTTGCCGAAATATTTTAATTGATAGGTAATTGGCATAAGTAAAGCAGAAATCAAAAAGTCTTTTAAAATAATTTAAACAATATAGACGTGTTTTAATTAATTTATCAAATTAAAAAATATAATTTTGAGATTTCAGATCCGAACTGTCAACAAAGTTAATATCTAGCAAGTTTTTAAATCCGGCCACAAAAATATATTTTATAATTTTGTCGCGTATTGTGGTGTGGCACATCTATGAATTTACAATTTTTTTTCATAATCTTGAATTGATATTTTACTAACCTTTGATACAGAATAAAACCCCGAATAGAATCATTGCAGAATAAATAACGCACCCTGCATTTAAAAAAAGTTAAAATGTATGAAAATATTTAATAACGAGCTGTTATTGCTGGAATGCTAATACCCTTTATTGAGTAGTTATAACTAGAAATACAATATTTTCTGCTATTGTTCGATTTTTTGCATCACATGTAAATTTCAAATTTCTTACTGCTATAGTTCCTCAGACTTTGGGAAAAATTATAATACTTAACAATTTAAAAATTATTTCCTAAACTCACTGTTTATTATTGTAGCTATATGTATATCCCTACTTTTAACTCTACTTTTACTACACAAGATCTTTACTGGCACAAGATTTATATAGGGAAAGCGAAATGACGAATGTATGACAAACATTTCTACGTACAAATATATAACACCACCTCAAAATATCAAATAAGTTTAATTTTGATGAAGCGTCTCGACAAAAATGTAACATACCATCAAACATGTCGACACAAGATCAATTCTGTATGACAAACAACTACACCATGTTTCAGTGTTAAAATGACAACGGGGAATGTGCGTATTAAAACATAACATCATGAATTAAAATTGGGACAATTTATAAAAATTAGAATTTAAATTAATATTTGGTTGGTTCATTATTAATTTTCCGAGAATGCAATTTTGAAAGATATATGTGCCGTTTAAGAAAAAAAATTAACAATGACAAAAGTGTGGACGGTGTCTGACAAGCATTCTTCGTCGTTTAATTTTTTTAATATAAATTGCTTCCGCCAATAACAAACTAGCGATTTCTTTTCGATATGGTTAAATGAAATGGCGTTTCGTTTCGATATGGTTAATTTTAAATGAAATGGCGTTTCGTTTTGGTTTTGTAAAATACGAATTAATTTATTTGCTTAGAGGGTAGCGATAGTCAAATGTCAAAATGTCAAAATTATAATCATCAACAGCGTAGCCAACCAACAGAAGTACTACAGTACAGATACAGAATATACATCATTTTAACTAACTTTAACTTCACAACACAATATAGTTACATTACAGTCTGTTGTGGATACAATTTTGATCAGCCTAAAAAATTATTCCAAATTCTTAACATATACATTAATTGAAAGATTTAAAGTGATTATTAATTATTTTATATTTTATAATTCGGTAAATATAAAAGGTGGTAGACGAATCTTGAGAAGATGGCCCCAAAACAAAGAATGCGTATTGCTAACGAAAAAGCTAGCAAATATGTAACAATGCGTGGAAATGTACCAAAATCATCGGTAATTAATAAATAAATAAATTAAAAATAAAATTGAAATGAAACTATTTCGTTCATTAATAATTTTTTTTTTGTATAGTATTTTTGTTTGCATATTATTATTTTATTGATAAGTAGGGGTGGTTCATATTTGAAAGTGCCACGCCGCAAATTTGACGTTTCATTTTCTGGATTTTTGTGTTTATTTTTATATGATGTAAAATAGTTGTATAGGATGTAACATAATTGTATATATGACTATTTTGCATCTAGATTCTAGAATTTTATTAAGAAACATAATTATTAATTGTATTTAAAAAAAAGTTAATAAAATAAGGAAAGATTAACATTTTTAAAAATTCAGCAAAAATTGGAACGCAATATTACAACAAAATGTGTGTTGTGTTGGCACATACCTAAAACGTCGTAATCATTTAAAACTTGTTATTAGAGATATATACAAAATATGTGTATATATTTTTATGATTACAAAAATTTTGATAATTGTGGACACATTGCGATTATTAGTAAACTTAAAATTTAATTAACCTTTAAAATCAGTTTATATAAATGATTGATAACCTATTGTGTTTTGATATTAAATTTTTTATATTTAGTTAAAGCGCAATTTTTATTTAAATTTATATTTTTGGTGATCATGTATTATAATATTTTATATTTCTAGAAGACGAAGGAAAATCAATACCCAGTTGGACCATGGCTTTTGGCACTTTTCATTTTTGTTGTATGTGGATCAGCTATTTTCCAAATTATTCAATCCATTAGGATTGCGTAAATTGTGTGAATTTTATCAAAAATTCACTACATCGCATCAATTCCTTTTTTTTAAAACCCGCTCTAGAAATTGGATAAATAAATTTCAATTTCCACAAAACGATAAACGATTTTACATCATGCAATGAATAAATAAAAATTTTTTGAACAAATTAAAAATATATATTTAAAAAAAAAAAATCAAGCAAACAATATTGAAAGTTTGGTCGTTTTTTTTTTTTAGTAAATAAAAAATCTTTTAAGTTGAGAGAAAAAAAAATTAAACTAATAATGTAACTAGAGAAATCTTGTATAAAGAACATCAAAAATTATAATAAACTATATTACTATATATTTATATAAAATAAAATAAAATTGTTATTACTACAAAAAACGAAGAGGTGCTATAAAATTTTATGGTAACATATTTTTTCTGGATTTGTTTATAGACTGTAAAATATTTTAACTTTCCTCGGTGAAATATTAAATTAATATTTTATTTATTCGATTTTGATTTCAAAAATATATTTATTTGATTTAATTTAATCATAAATTATCAAAACAGTTCTTTTAATTATACATTACTTTATGAATTGTTAATTTTAGTTAAATTGTAACTTTTAAGCTGCAATCAATGTAACAAAATGTGACTGCTGTTCAAGATTAAATTAAATTTTCTCAGTAGGAATAATATGCACAATTAAACCTTCAATCCTAAATTACTTTTCTTCCTTTTAGGTCATTTTCTCTGTTAAATAATATAGAGATTTTAACATGATATTACAATTAATTTAATTCATTTCATTATTTCATATATATTATTCATTAGCTACTGACCAATTAATATTGCCTCTTTATATATGTACTCCATCAGACGTAACTCAATTTGTTCAAATTTATAGTTTTTTAATTAATTGATCGAATGAATTTTTTTTTCATTTCTATAAACAAATCTGTTTCTGAGAAAATATATATGAAATTATTTTATTAATAGGTAATTAGTATAGTTAAACTGACTAAGAATATTTGTTAGTTTTTATATACTTTTTTTTTTTGTTTACTTGCTATATTTACAACCACCATGTACGATGCATAAATGCATGGATTTTGTAAATAAAAATGTTAGGTTTGTATATGAAATGAAAGCTATTTATTTGAATCTTGGATACCATAAAGTTAAACAATATTTGTTCAAAATTCGGTAAGATGGCGCTAATTATGGTATAAATATACCTCGGCCACTCTGAAACTAATGGTGCATTCGTTTCTCGCAAAAATGTTGAACTGTTCATTATATATTACTCGTGCAATCGCGTTCAACTTTTTCCCTCGAGATTTTCCGAATCAAACAGCAAATGAAGCATTATATCAAACATTAAATAAAACATTAAATCAAAAGGTAAATCTAGAGTTAAACCAAAATAATAAATCGAGTGATTATATGCACAACAGTCAACGTAGTTTTGACCCGTTCGGGAGAAGTAAAAAATTACAGAGATCTCCGCCACCAGAAACAAATAACAATGGAAATAATGATGGAATTAAGATAATAACCCCGTCACAGAAAGAGAGTATAGTAATATATAGGGATAACGAACAGACTATACGATCCAGAGGAAGACCTAAAAAGCCTCAGCCAATGCGTAGAAGAAGATGTCACTCTTTAGCTGACTTTGATGCATTTATTTCAGATTTACAGTTACAAGATTTGCAGCTACAAAAACAAGATCTGCAGTCAGATCCGGTACTGAAAGAGCAATCACGTCAGTCTACTAAAATACAAAATATGAAGAACAGTCAACTTATTATCAAAACACCTAAAAGAAAAAATATGTCACCAGATGAAAATAGCCCATTATCTTCGGTAGTTCAAACTTATTCTAAAAAAGAGCATGAAAAATTAAGTCTCCTGGAAGAGGAACTTGAAAAGGCCAAAATAGAAATAGAAGAACTTAAAGAAATAATAATAGCACTTCAAAATAAGGATAAAGATTCGTATTCCGAATCCGAACCTGTGAACGAAAACGCAAATATTGCAAAAGAAACTGAATGGATGCTACCAAAATCTAAAAAAACGTAAAACATCAAGTTCATGCAATCCGTCTTCTGACAAAATATCACCAGTTGGTTGGTAAAAAACGAAAAAGAATAATAAGAATTCGAAAAGATTGAATAATGGGCAAGTCCAAAGTCCCACCACAGCAAACCGCTTTCTCTTATTAACACCGAAAAATAATCTAGATGCAGAGGTAGCTCAAAGTTCAGCTAATGTTGAACGAGAGTCAATTTCAGACAAAAACACAGATGATTGTACTCAACCAAAATATACATGTCCAAAGAAAATAAGACAACTTAGACCGCCTCCGGTTGTGATAAGCAATGTTAAAAACTACACAGAACTCAACCATGCTCTAAAATTAAGAAACCTAGAGTTTGCGGCAAACCTGATAAATAACAACCAGATTAAATTAAATGTCAACACGGATACCGAATACAGAAATCTGACCAAATACGCTAATGAGGCAAATCTCGAATGGCATTCATACGAAAATAAACAGACTCGACCAATTAGAGTAATGGCCAGACACCTACATCCTTCCTGTGATCCGGAATACATTAAAAACGAGCTAGCTGAAAATAACTTCAAAATTCTGAAAGTAGAAAACAAAATAATCAAAAAGAAAGTCAATGGAAATGAATTCATAACTAAACTACCTTTATTTATGCTTACTTTTGACAACTCAGAAGATATTAAAAAAATACATGAAATAAAAGCTCTTAATCACATGAAAGTCAAAATTGAAGCGATGAAAACTAACAAAACAATTCCACAATGTAAACGGTGCCAGAGATACGGTCACACAGCAAAATATTGTCAACGTCAACCTAGCTGCGTCAAATGCTCAGGTAATCATCTTACATTTGAATGTACCAAGAGTAGGGATTCTCCAGCCAAATGCTCAAACTGTGGAGAGGCTCATCCAGCCAATTACAGAGGTTGTTCCATTGCGAAAGAGCTACAAAAGAGAAAAAACTTACAAATAAATTCTCCTAAAAACCCTCACAGTCAACCTAGTAGTACTACTAATTCGAAAGTTCGAGAGAACCGTTCATTTTCCGATGCAGCTAAAACTAACCTCCAAGATGGTAACAGTAGTAAGCAAAAAAATTTAAATCATACAGCTCTACTAAGAAGTATACATAAGCTGGTTAATAATCTCTCAAGTAGGATGGACAAATTGGAAGAATATATCCCAAGTAAAACGTCACAGCAAATTCATCATGTCAGCACGCGATCTTAAAATAGCAACGTGGAACGCCAACGGCATAATTAACAAATTGAACGAGCTAGAAATAAATAGACATATGCCTACTTACGGAAACGCACCTAACCAACCAGATGTATATTTCAATAAAAGGTTATAAATCGTATCTAACTAATCACCCTCTAAACCAAGCTAAAGGAGGAAGCGCAATAATAATCAAAAATAACGTCAAACATCACTTAGATCATAGCATACAAAAAGAAGAAATACAACTTACCATCATTGTAGTGGAAACATCCAGTCTGAAACTTGCAGTTGGCTCAGCTTACTGTCCTCCTAAATTTAATTTAAAAAAAATTGACTATAAGTGCTTCTTCAGGTCACTGGGCGACAGATTTATTTTAGGCGGTGATTTCAATTCGAAACACGTAGACTGGGGATCACGCCTTACATCTACTAAAGGTAAAGAGCTTAAAGCAGCGATATTAGAAATGGGGTGCTCGTATCACTCCACAGGAAGCCCAACCTACTGGCCCACAGATATCAACAAAATTCCGGACCTCTTAGATTTCTTCATCTCTAGAAAAGTAGCGTCGAATTATATTAAATTAGAAGATTGCCTGGACTTAAACTCAGACCACTCTGCAGTTATCTGTACAGTCACAGAAAAAATAATTACTTATAACCCGAAACCAATGTTGTCTAACAGCTCAACAGACTGGGTAAGCTTCAAAAGAGAATTAGAAGATGTAATCAACCTAAACGTGCAGTTAAGAACAGTACACCAACTTGAGGTAGAAACAGAAAAGTTTACCAAATCTATTCAGAACGCAGAGTGGAACAATACAAAAAGACCTACACCTAGAACAGTTGCAGTAAAATATCCAGAAGCCATCAGAAACCTTGTAGAGGAGAAAAGAAGAGTTAGAAGAAAGTGGCAGAGTTCTAGGGACCCAGCTGATAAAAATACTCTAAACAGAAAAGAACAGCAACTGAAAAGAGAAATTAAAAAATTTAAAGCATCAACTATGGTCAATTACCTGGACAACCTTTCAACTGACAAAAAATCAGACTACTCGTTATGGAAAGCTACTAAAAATATGAATAGATCAATCAGCCACAATGCACCTATCAGGAAACCTGATGGAACTTGGACCAAAAATAATTACGAGAAAGCACAAACCTTCGCAGACCATCTTGCCGAAGTATTCACGCCAAATGCCAATAACAACATCATTCAAGCAGAGGACATTCAGAACTCGGCATCAAAGAATATAACTCTTGTCTCACCACGCGAAGTAGCCAACGAAATCAAAAAAAGTTTTAAAAAAAACAAAGCTCCTGGTTACGACTTAATTACAACCGAAGTCCTACTGCAGCTTCCAAAAAAAGGTATCATCATGCTAACACTTTTGATTAATGCTTCATTTAGGCTCAGACATTTTCCTGATATACCCGGCAAGCCAGCATATGAGACGAAATCGTATCGCCCAATCTCGCTACTACCAATGCTATCGAAATTGTTAGAAAAACTATTCTTAAAACATCTTAAACCTATAATAGAAAATAATAGCTTTATCCCTGATTTTCAATTTGGATTCAGGGAAAAACATTCCACTATTGATCAAATTCATAGGATTACAGACACAATAGAAAAAGCATTAGAAGAAAAGCACATATGCTCGGCAATATTCATCGATGTTGCACAAGCTTTCGACAAGGTGTGGCAGTGGCACGCTGGCCTTATACAAAAATTACGTAACCTCCTACCGAAACAACATGTTGATTTTATAAGTTCTTACCTATCAGATAGATTTTTCCGAGTCAGACACCAAGACGAGTACTCGGAAATTAAAGAGATCAAAGCCGGAGTCCCCCAAGGTAGTATACTGGGCCCGACCCTATACGTGCTGTTCACTTGTGACCTACCAGTGCCTAGTAATGTGTTAGTTGGTACCTTTGCGGACGATACCGCAATGCTAGCAAAAGACAAAATCTATACTAACGCCACCACTAAACTACAAAATGCTAATAATCTTATTCAAGACTGGACGAAAAAAAACAACATGAAATTAAACGAGACAAAATCAATTCACATAAATTTCACCAATAGACGTTTAAGCCAAATTGAACCTGTTTACTTGAACGGAAACGCAGTTCCATATGCTTCCACTGTCAAATATTTAGGGATGACCCTAGACGTTAAACTAAAATGGAAAGAACACGTCAAGATAAAAATAGAGGAGCTAAACATAAAATATAGAAAGTTATATTGGCTTATCGGTCGGAACTCTTGCCTATCGATAAACAATAAAATTATGATCTACAACCAAATTTTAAAACCCGTCTGGCTATATGGGATCCAGCTCTGGGGCTGTGCTAGTCAAAGTAATATTCAAAAAATCCAGCGCTTTCAAAATAAAGTTTTACGAAACATGGTCAATGCTCCCTGGTACATCCGTAACAACGATCTCCATAGGGACCTGAATATCAATCAAGTAAAATATGAAATTACAAGATACGCTACTAAATACCGCTCGAGATTATCATCTCACGTCAATATTGAAGCATTAAATTTACTGGACAATGAAAACGATATAAGAAGATTAAAACGAAAGAAACCCCTGGATTTAGCATAAGCAAAAAAATTTACTTTTAGTTAGCCACTGGGCGATCTAAAAATTTCTCAAAATTTAGTTTTTTAAGATGTATCAGAATCAAACTTATAGTTGGCCTCACGAGACCAGTCTAAGTACTCGCATGTGACATAGTTCATAAAAAAAAAAAAAAAAATGAAAATAGCTACTTGGATCATCAGAAGCATATTAAAACCACGGGGAAGTAAAGAAACTTTGAATTAGAAAAGAGTAGACTTGGTCTGTTCAAGTTCATTGGAGGGGATGTGATGAAAAAGTAAAAAGAAGTAAAAATTATTTTCAACTGACAGGGAAAAATTTAAAGATGGCAAATGATTTGTTTCCATTAGCAAAATTATTTTGTATAAATTTACAAAACGTTTTTAATAGCTCACAGCTCACATGTATAAAGAAAATTCAACTTTTTCTAATTAGAAAAATACACTTCTGATTGGGAATTTGTACATTTGCTGCACGGAATTTCTAGATTCCTTTTCATATTTTTTAATGGATTATTATGCTGGAGTCCTCTAATACAAAGTTAACGCAACTGAACTCGAGGCTACAAAGTTAAACTATTAATGCATACCAAATTATTGGAAAATCGTTCGGAAAGATTCCTAATGAGGAAAGTAACAGCAAATATATGTTTATTAAACGTAGTACCATGTTAAATTGAAATTAAACAAAAAGTATGAACAATACATTTTTTTTTTGTAGATATTTATTATACATCACTGTTTTAACAATATTTCATTCATATGACCACCACGACGTGTACGTCTGAGAAAGCCAATTCGATCAACCAAATTGGTGCATACTTTTTCACATAAAGCGCGACGAATATAATTAATATAACTCATTCGATGTTCACTTCGAGTGAATGAAGTGTTCGCGCTTTATCTGCATAAAACAATGACTTAGCATACGCACATAAAAAATAGTTTAATGGTGTTAATCATACGATCTTGCTGCTCAATTGATAGGTCAAAAACCGTGAAATAAACGAATCATTAAGTTTACCACGCAATAAATCCATTGTTTCACGAGCAGTATGCCACGTAGCACCTTCTTGTTGAAACCACATACCATTTAAATCAAATATTTATATATTTTTGGAAAAAAAATATATAACCCATTCAACCGATAAAATGAACCAACCATATATATCTGTCTTTCAGTTTCAACTATTGAACGCGAATTTTGGTAAAATAATTGAACTATTTGTAAACGTTGTTCATTTGAATAGGGATTCATGATAATCTGCATGTCTATAATGAATAAAAAAATTAAGATATGTCACACATCCCAATTACTCCAAATTTATGGAAAATTGCTCAAAATGTATGAAACATTTTTAATTTATATTTTATGCCGTCCATACATTATCAAACGTGTTGTACAACGTGTTGTGAATCGGGTTGTAAATTTTCCCCACACACACTTCAACTCGTTTTACAACCGATATTGCAACAATCATAAATTAATGTTTTTTTTTTACTATTTTTTATATGTCAAAATGAAAGTACCTATTTTGTCTATTTTTTAAATAATAATTTGCCTAATCACAAAAATATATTTTTTAATTTACTTATTTGCTTGACAACAAATGCAAACGGCCACTTCAATTTTTAATTTTAAAATAATTTTTTTGGCAGTAAACTTCAAAAATGTCATTTTGGTTGTACAACTTCCCCATACACTATACAACTTCAACCATCAACCAACGACAGGGGCCCACTTAAATTAAAATATTTTAATTTTTCTTCAACCGATTTACCAACCGTCAAAATGGTTGTCAACGTGTTGTCAACTTGCCCACACACGATACAACTTGACCAAGTTGTACAACACGTTGTACAACATGTTGCATAATGTATGTGCCGCATTAGTTAATTTGATGTTTATTATTAGTAATAATTTTTAAACAATTAAATCAATTATAAAAGTACCAATTCTCTTGCATTTATTTCGAATTTTTTTTTATAAATTTTTTTTTTTTATTTACTTTTTTTTTTTATATATAAATTTACTATTAATATTTTGTTTTACATGCGCAGATTTAACTTTACAAATTCTGGGAATTAGTGTTAGGAATTCCGAATGCAAAGTAGAATATAATACAAAAATGTATACCGGGCACTTATACATTCCACAATATGTCAAATTGATTTTTTTTTTGTCATTTGTCATTATTTTTCTTTTGTTACTTTGCTGTGTGCTCCAACTACTCCGACAATTTATATAAAACCTATAAAACATGATTAATTAAGTGATTAAATCCCAGTGTTAAACCGGGAAATAAAAATATAAATATTAAAAAAAAATTGGGAAGATAATAAATTATGTTTTTAATTTAATACGAATTAGGTATATTTTTTTGTTTGCAATTAAATATTTGTGGAGTTCATGAAAAATAAATTTTGTGTACACTGTGAAACGAACGGGGTGAAACACTCCTTTTATACGCAAAACAAAGGTATCTAATATAGTTTAATTTCATTCAGAAAACTGAAAAGCAACGCAAAGACTCACTTTTTCTGTATATATTGGAGGATTTTATACTTAGCCGTTGGGCGTTTTTTATCCTATAGAATTTTATCAGTTTTTTTTTTCAATGGATGAATAATAAAAAGTGTTACAACAAAGAAATTTATTCCAGTGTTCAATACAAGTTATGAATTTTGTTGTTTTATATATTAAATTGATAATATATGAATAAAAAAAATATGAATAAAAAAATAAACAAATATAAATATACAATCTAATAAGTTTTTATCAGAAATACGGTGGCTCCGAAAATACCGACATAGTGGCATCTGTACTATCATTAAAAATGTATTTAATTTTAAATAATTATATGTTATTATATATAATTATATAAATAATTAAAGGACAAATTTCGATACAACAACAAGCAATAAACCATTGTAGTTAAAGAGTTTCGATATAATTATATATTATATGCATCAAAATGACGGATAAATCAGTAAAATTTGATAAGTTGGCTAGCAGCATGAGTGGTAAACCTGTGCCAATGAAATTATTTGCAGCCTGGGAAGTTGATCGTACACCACCGAATTGCATACCAAGGTATACAAACAAAAATTAATACATTTTTGAGTTATGTTTAAAATTAAAATGAAAATATATCAGTGAAAAACATTTCAACAATAATTATAATATATAAATAAAACGTATTATTTTATTTATATTTGCTATCTATTTTTAGACATAAGCGTATATTATTTATGGCTTAAATTGCGCCGTGTATATGAGATAGGCGGAAATCAAATAAAGTTATTCTCTATTTATAGAAAGTAGGCACTTAATAAGTTTATTTAATAAATACAATATTATATTTATATTAGGTCTTACGAAAAAAATCATTTATAAATTTAATTTAAATTTCATTGCATCAAAATAAAAATAAAAACTTGTATAAATTAATATAATTCATTATAATGTAATATTATATTTGTAGAAATTAATATGTTTTTGTTCAATTGTAATGTATATATAATCATAAAAATATAAATGCAAGTTTCTATTTGACACGGATAAAACAAAAGCTTTCTCATATTTTGCATCTGCGCTCAGTTCTATTTCTGAAAATATTATGTAAAAAAATGTATCGAATTTGCAGTTACAGTATAGTTAGTCTAAATAAAATTCTTCATAGAAATAAAGATGACCCTGTTTTATTAAAATGAAATATATTATTTATTAAGGCGCGTAAAGGATTAACAAAGATTTCATTTTATTCCTCAGAAAAAGATATTTTTTGTTGTGCCGCTACATAGTTCTGAACATAAAATAAACCGCAACTTCAGATATATATATAGCTATATATGCTTATAAATTTATATATATAAAAATATATAATTATTATATTTATATTTAATAAGTAAATTGTTATATTACTGCTTCAAACTAAGATTATCGGAAAATTTGAGTTTAACGAACTTACAAAATCAAATAGAAATAAAATTATTTTTACTATATTTTAACTTACATACATTTATATTAAGCCACATGCAAGGTATACTTATATTCTATATTGTAATAGTTTCTAAACATATAAATTTATAAATATATTTTATTTAATATTAACTCGAAAATATAGATTAATTTATATTATAAAATTAATTAAAAGTTAAGTACTTGAAGATATTTATATATATATATGTAATTAATAATTAACACAAATTTGAAATTGTTTAACAAATATTAATTTAAGTTAAATAAATGGAGAGCTAATTTCATTACTTCCTCAACAAACACATTATTGTTAAAAAAAAGTATACGTGTTTCTTATGCTTAAGAAGGTTTTTATTTATTTTAATAGCGCAATCATTTATCTACAGTACATTTGGTACATTAGAAAATATAATATATAAGTACAAATATTAATTGAGTAGGTACTATGAGAGTTCTAGGTCTTGTTATTATTGTTAAAAATTTGTTATATCATATAAATAACATCACCTATGTATATATTAGGTACTTAATTATTGTGTTAATGATAGCCATCTAAATAGTTCAAGATAGACTAATTATTATAAATAAATTTTCTAGGATAATAATTATATATATTGAAAGTTTAAAATTGCTGATTCATTAAAATACTTATTGCTATAGTACAGTATATATATAAATTTGTCACACTTCTTAATCAATACTGTTTATTACTCAGAAGCAGAAATATATATACTACTCCAATAATTTATAATAACTAAAATAAGATGTTCCAATATGAAAATATATTAAAATTATTATTACCCACATCATATATAAATACTTATAAGTATATTAATTTTTGACTCATTTATATAAAAAATAATAATATGTGTAATGATATGATAAATAAGTCAAATATTTAATTAAAACTAAGTCAGAGAAACGCAATTCATGTTGGTTTGTCACATAAGATGTGCGCCATTATAAAAAATTATTAATTTTATTATATTTCCAATATCTTATAAGTATTATAATCATCGAGATGTAGGAAATAAAAAAAATATTAATGAGGGGAGGGCAGAAATAAAAGTACATACCAAATATATGTACATATCCATCGAAATTAAAACAAAATCAAAATTATACTAAGTACTAAGTAGATAATAACAAACCATTATGCTATTTTATTATAAGTTAGTTTTCAAATTGAATATAAAAAACGGATATATATATATATATAAAGTATATTAATTAATTAATATAGAAAGTAAATAATATTAACTTTATCAATAAAAAGTTATTCTTTCAAGCTATTTCTATTATTTATTATTAAATGAAAGAAGTTAATTAGTGCAGATATCAAATTGAAACCAAAAACTCAATTGTGTCAGCATCTGTTTTTAATTTTATTATTCCAAATAGCATCTTTCAGATCTGAGTCATATTTTAATCGTATTGAATGTTATTTCATCATACATCTGACAATATTAATCCATATTTTTTAAGTTTTAACAATTTTATATAATTTTAAGAATCGGCAACAACAGCTAAATAACAAATTTAAATAATTTTTCACCTGAGAATTTTTAGTTTACTTCGTTTGCTTAGCTATATTTGGGCAACAATCAATAATTTCGTGATACATTTACAGTTTTTGTGTTAAAATTAAGTATATATAAATACGTATTTAAGAGCAATGTCGTCGATAGTTAATATAAATATATTTATATATATGTATACTACATTTCTAATGGTTATTTTACTTTAATTTTCTTTCTCTGGTATGGTAATACATACTTATTGTAGAAAATAATTATTCAATAAAATTATAATATATACTTGGCGGAACTCTATAGCTTATAGTTGCGTGTCAAAATATATCCATGTAATTTATTATAAATATTATATCTATATATGTACTTATATAAATAAAAATATACTCGTATATATAATAAGAAAAATTACCATTTCAAAATCTGACACAACGTCTAAAAATTTGAATAACATTTATATTAAAGTTAGCAATATTTAATAATAATTTAGCAAAATTACAATGGATAGGGTCCGAATCCGAATTACATCGTATGATCAAAGTGTTAACAGAAGGCTTAAAAGAAAGTTATTTTAATGAATTTGATATGATAATGCCATCAAATTTCTAACTTATACCTATCTTTATATCTGATATAATTTGATAACGTTAATTTTGCGTAAAAACGGTTTGCTGCTAAATTTAACTATAATGTGTGTTTAGTATTAACCATCTTTTTTAACAGGAATTAGTCATGTTTAATATACAGGATGTACCAGAACATACGAAGTTAAATATCTTCTAAAAGCTGAAGGAATTCAGTAGCCTTGTGTCTTTTTGGAAAGCTAATAATTAACCCTTCCCATAATTTATACCTTTCATTTAATATAAATTTTGAAAGTATGAAAAGGGAATAAAAATTACGTATTTTTTTTATAAAATGCTCTTATTCTCAAATAAATTCTTCAGTTTTTCTGTACCTACGATTATTAATTTCTGATTTAATGTCGTTTCAAATATAAAAACACGAGTATTTTTAGTATAAGTAGTTAATTTTTAAATTGAGAATTTATTATTAAAATATTATATTTTTTGAACCCACTCAAAACACACAAATTAAGTTTGTTCTGATTTATTTGATGTAAAAAATGACCGGCACACGACCTACGAATAAGATTTTGTGTGCGTAAAATTAAATATTTTATATTCATAATAAATCCCTTAATAAATAATTTTTAAAATTTATTAATTTTTAATATTTTTCCATCCTTCATAGACTATGCTCCTTGACAATATCTCGTTTGTCACTTTTAACTCCATTACCCGTTGATATGACATCATTGTCTTTAGCTGTGAAAATGCAAAGCTCAAAACGTACACTACGTTCACACGAAATACCAGTTCCACATAATATTTCTGCTGCTGGTAGTGGAAGCGGTTTAAGTTCTAATCAGCAACAACAACACCAACAATCACTGCAAAATCAACAAACATCATTGCAGCAGCAACAGCAGCAACCTCTAATGCAAGGCAATAATTTAAGTTCTGGAAGTAGTAATATAATTGGTAGCGGTAGCGGTCAAATTCAAGTTCAAGGAAATTCTATTGGAAGCATATTCTCATCCGTTACTGGAAGTGGTGTCGGTACAAGTGGCGTTGTTGTTAATTCGATGCAAACACTATTGGAAACCGATTTAGACTTACATTTTAGTTTGCAGTATCCGCATTTTATTAAGCGAGATGGAAATAGGTAAGAACAATGTAGTTTAGTATATTAGCACTATATATTTTTATAATTTTCTTTTCATTATTAAAATTGTGCATTGTTTATTTATAGACTGGTAATTTTACTGCAACGACGAAAAAAATACAAATCTCGTACAATATTAGGATATAAGACATTGGCCGAAGGTATTATACGTATGGATGCAGTTCTACAAAAATCAATGGACATGACTGTGGAGTTATTGTCAACTGGAAAAAGTGGCCGGCCTGGAACAACTGTTGCCACATTACGGGCTGAAAGGGTTTCATCCATTCCAGTTGATCAAGACAATAAAAATAATAATAGCGTTTTACTTACAGGTAAGATTTTTTTTCTCCATTTTTTCTATCATTCTTTTACTATAATTTTTCTTACTTACTAATTCTATTTCATTTGTTTATAGATTTCTACTTAAATTAATATTTTTAATTATAATTAATAAACATTTATTGCATTTATTTTTAGATCGTGTTAATGAATATTCGGATGATGATGAAGAAGGTGAATTCAGTTCCGGTGAAGATAATGAAGACGGAATTGATGTTGGATTGTCGGCCTATGATGGTGGCAGCAAACGTGATTATAATCCATCAAAACATGAAATTCGAAAATATCGTAAATTACAACGTTCTGGCAATAATGATGGTGAAGATGGAGTCAATTTAGGTGTAAATCCGGGTGATAGCGATAGTGAATTTGAAATGAAAGATAAAGGACTATCGCGTGCTAAAATTAGTAGGGTGAGTAATAATTTTCAATTGCTAATAAACCGAATTTTGTTAGTACCAAATTCATAATATTGGAAAGACTTTACCAATATTATGAATGTGCATCATTAAAATTAAAATTGAATTTATATTTTCTTATTTTGTTATTTTATTATATATTCTTTTTTTTCATTTAATTATTTATTTATTTTTATCATGTTCATAACTTGTCACATTTTTCTTCCACAATCACCATTTTTATTATTATAAAAAAATTATGTTCCTGGCAATCATCTCTACGTGTACATCAATCATCTCTAACTTTAGACAATTTCCCTACAGCAACGTAATTTCAAGCAAAAGATTGTTGCACTATTAAAACGCTTCAAAGTCTCTGAAGAATTAGATGGCGGTGTAACTAGAAGTTCAGCAGCACTAAGAGGTGAACGAGAATTAGACGCATTGTTTCAGGAACTAGAATCACTATCATGTGGTGAGGGCGATGATTCTGGACCTGATTTGGATAGTTTATCAATTGGATCAACGCCAAAGCCTTCGATAAGACCATTTTTTTCAAATTCAAGAAGTATGCTTCACGATAGTATCATGGGTATGTAACTAAAACTTTATTTTTGGAAAAATAAAAAAAAAATAATAATAATAATATATTTTTTTTATCCTGTACGGTTCCTAATAAAATTTTCATTTTATGCATGTAGATTTGTTTTTATATAACACAATTAATTTTCGCTTTTCATGAAATTATCGCTAATTTTTGATTAATCAAATACGCTTTTTAATAAAAATAAGATATTTATGAAATCTATAATTCTGAAATATTTATAAATTATAATTTAAGATGAAAATTTTATAAATTTTGTTTTTTATTTTATTTTTATTGTTTTTTGTCATGCATGGCTTGATCAATCTTTTTCAGGTACCGTTTACCGAAGGCATTCTGAGAAGAGTGATACAGCAATTGTTAATGACAATAAGAATCAGACAACAATTCTAGGTCGGTTATTATATTTTGCAAGTAAAATTTAGTAATTAATTTGTTTTTGTTTATTTCAATGCTTGATTTGTGTTATTTAACAGAATGTTAGTTAAGAAGAAATTTATTCCACATGAATTTTATTTTAGATTACACAAATGAAAAGTTTTATTATAGCTATAAAACTGATACTAAAATGGATTATTTTACTTCTGTATATAACTTATGGAAAGATAAGTTCCTGTAATTTAATTACAAAAACTTCATGTAATTAAAAGTCAATAAAATTAGTTACATCTTCATTTTGATAATTTTTCGCTTATTCCCTTTTTTGCATGTGTAATTTAAAATCACATATAATTGTATACAACTAAATATAATTTTTACTTGAATAAAAAATGTCATTAGCAAAATTTCATATAATATGTTATATTATATCGAGGGCTTATAGTGAAAAAACTTTAACAAGATTTGCAAATATTTTACAGGAGAAGTAAAATACTAAATGTTATCTTTTGTGGTCTACAATTTTTGTTGTAGGATATATTTTTTGAATACTATTTTGTTCTTGAAAATAAAAAGTTATTGAACATTATTGATGTTAACCATGGATATAGAGCTTAATTTTATTCAAAATAAAAAATGAATTAGAAAACATACATATTAAAAAATTTAAAAAAGAATCACGTTGAGGTTTTCATCTTTTTCTCAAAATACTTAAGTAAAAAAAAGTGTGATACGTTTTATCACTATAAGCCTCGATAAGCAATAATAATCATTAAAAAAAAAATTTAATTACCACTCAATTGAACAATCATTACTGCTCCAAAAATTTGAGTTCACTATAAGTTTTATTTCTAATTAAGAATCCATTTAAAAAAAAGTAATTCATTTAGGCAAATTGTTTGGCACTCAGTTAATACGATCACTTCAATTCTGAATTGCAAAATTAATTAATTATTCTTTGATATCATTTGTAGATCGTGGTCCCGATTATAGAAATGATAGTTCCGGTAATGAGGGAAATGCCGCAAATACAGATCCAGAAGGACAAAATTCAGATCCACAAAATACTGGAAGCCCACCACGAGAGAAAGAGATAACAACGAGTAGCACACCGTCAGTTCCAATAGTTCCTGCGCCAAATGAAAAACGTAGCCGATTATTTAGAACTTCCAGCAGTACACCAGGAGGTAGTAAAAAGAAACAATCTCTGAGTTTGTCGGCAGAACCGAAATCAGTATTAGAAACATGTTTATCTCCGACAAATGTTGAACCACGTAAACTATTACTAGATCAATTGAGTAAAGTTTTTTCAATGGAAGATGCATCAATGTTACCAGATGTTGTGGCAATTGTAAGTCCACCAGAAGCATGCGGAAGTCATTTATCTGCCAGATTAAATTCAATATTTACATCGACGTTCCGACCAGCATTTGTACCGCAAAATACAGCTGAAGTGAAAGCTGTCTTGCAGGCGCTAATGGCAAAAATTCAAAAATAGTAATTAAATATAATTAGATCATTGTTGAATATTTTAATATTTATTTTTATTTTCAGTTGTAATTGTAATGCAAAACCTCCGACTACTATAAAAATATTACTTTTAGGCGGTGATTGGTTACAGGGTGCAGCTTTGCGACATTATGTTGAATTATTGGGTGTAAGACCTCCAGATTGGGTTCATCACTTAAGATTCTTTATTATTCCTATTGGTAATATATATAAAAAAAATATATAAAATATAATTTAATTCAAATGTGAATAAATCATTTTAGTTACCAGTTCAATATCACGATACTTAAGTTCAATTGATCCATCATATTATTCAATGTTTGGTAACGAAAATTGGATTCAATTATGTGAGAGAGCCGCTAATTTGGACACAACTCTAGTCAAATCAGATATTATAGAATTAACAAACCGGATACAACTATATTTGCATACAGCCGGTCCTTGTACACAAATACCAATAGCTGAAGCAATGGTCAATTATAAAGATGAAGATTCCTGTCAAATATTTGTTCCTTTTGTCTGTGTAAGAAAAATAAAAATTATAAAATAAAAAAAAATTAAAATAAAACGATTACAATATTTATAGGATGTTCGTATTGGTTATACCGATGGTCCAAATATTTCATTGGATTTAGAAGAAACTACATCATCATTAATTAGCCAACAATCTAATATTAACTCTTGTTTATCAAGTTCACCGCCATTGAGTGGAAGAAATTCACCACCAATACCAACAACACCATCACAACATCAACAATCAACTAGTCAAGAATCTGTTGAATTACAAATTGATTATTGGCCAATTATTCGACCAGGTGATGGCAAAGATAAAAGTATATATAAAGGTGGTGATCAAGGTAAAAATAGCATTAAGAGTAATTTTAGGAATTTTAAAGTTTTGCGATTACCATCGAATCCACAATTTGGTGAAATTACCAATGGTATGACTGTTGTTTTCGCCACAAAAGAGAAAAAACAAAAAAGTAAGTTATTCTATTAAATTATTATAATATAAAATTTAATAATTTCACATTATTATTATTTTAGTTATGAGACTGGGTAAAAAGAAAGAAAAAGATCGTGATCAAGAAAAGGAACAATGTATAGAAGGAGTTGCTCGTCTAATTTGCTCACCAAAACAATCACACCAAATTCCTTTGAAAGGTAAATTTGTATTGATTTTTTTTTTTTTTTGTATTGTATTATATTTTATAATATTCTTATTTTTTTTTTCTAATGTTAGTTTACATCGATGGAACTGAATGGACCGGTGTAAAATTCTTTCAATTATCATCACAGTGGCAAACACATGTTAAACATTTTCCAGTTGCCCTTATAGGAGGTGCACCAATTTCGTGTTCCGATTTAACCTAGTCAGCATCTACTAAAATTTAAATTATTCACATATATATTTTTATTACAACTGTAATAAAAATAAAAAAAAACTACTAAATTAAACTACATTTAACAATATTATATTCGCAAATATTTCGAATAAGAAATAACTAAATATTTAACTAAAAAAAATCTATTATCTATCTCCAAATAACAAAGAAATAAAATACAAAGTGAAATACACTTTTTGATGAAATTCAAGATTTTCGTATATCATGTGCTATATATTCCATAAAAAAACCCAATTAATAATTTACTTCTGACCCGCAAATTACAAAATTCGTTGAAAAAAAAAAAAGGGAAACAATTCTATTTAAATGAAATTTATTCATATCAAAATTAAATTTAAATGAACAAAACTTTTCAAATTTGGAGTGAATTAAATAAATATAATAGCATAGAAAATTATAACAAATATTAATAATTTCTTGGTAAATAATATAGTTTATAATTTCCCTTGGAACTAATGATGCGATTGTGTCATACTAGATCTTTCTTTTCAATCATTTTTTATGGTACATTCAATTTAAAACGTATATTAAAAAATTACGGATAATTGAAACACTTAGTTTAATTTACTATACCAAATTTTTATATATATAATTTTTGCTCATTAAGTTTTAAATTAGATTATGTGTAAGTAAATACATTTATATGGTTACAAATAAATTGTATGAATTGTGATTGTCGAAAATAAAACGTAGTAAATTATCTAAAATTCGTTTAATGATGTTCAAAAAATATCTTTAATTTCTAATCTTAAAAAAAAAAAAACATAAATATTTACCAAGAAATGAAAAATATTTTAATAATATTATATCATGTTTGTACATCGCAATTGTGAATAAAAAATATAAATATTCCAAAGTATATAAAAAAAAAATTAATTATTTAGATTAAAATTTCAGGGTCTAATAAAAACAAATAAATTTAAATATATATTAGCAACAAAAATTTTGAACTTGCGATTTTAGAAGTTTTGTGAATAAATTATATCTCTATATACATTTAATTCCGGGAATTTCCAAATTGAAAAAACATCACATATCATTTTTCATTAAAATTTCAGTATCCAAATATCATAAATCATAGTACACAATGCTCAATATATTGTTAAAAAAATTTTTTTTTTTTTTTATAAGAACAATTTTTTGAAATCTATAATCAAACTTAATATTTGGTAATAAAAAAAAAATGTAATTTATAATATTTAGAATAATATTCAAGACTATAAATAATTGCTTATTAAAATTGTAAATGAAATTTATGTATAGTGTAGTACTCATATATAAGAGAACATTGTAACTGTCATTGAAATTTTTGTAGATAAATTTCAGCAATTTACAAAAAAAAATAATAATAATAATTATATATTCATTATATAAATGTAAACTATAGTTTTTTGCTGTGATTATAAGAACTGTTGAATGATAATATATAATTATAATAACAAAAACAAATTATAATGATATAAATATAAATAAATTAATAAATATTGCATTACAGAAAAAAAAAATAGTAAAAACTTTTTCTTTTCATTATTAATGCATTTAAAATTTAAATATTATTAATAGGAAAATTATGTACAACTTTGTAACCATAGTTAATTTCGTATAAAAATATTTATCATTTCTACAATTAATACCAACTTCTGCTAGTAAAATATTCAGACTAGGATATTCTTTTGGCTGTAAAAAAATCATTTATGTTATAATTTACTTATTAATTATAGATTTTAGCCATCTGTAAATAGCAATTTTTTAATGTTAAACAAAGATTTGAAACAAATCAATTCCGAAAATGTTAATTAGTTTACAAAATATTATACATGATTATATTTTTGAACATAATTCTTCAAAATCAAAATCCTTATTATTTTTAAGAAAGCTCAACTGGTGTTCTTCCTTGTTTATTTTAAACTTTGGATATAGAAATGTAGTGTTCCTATGCCAATTTCTGAATGAAAACGTAGAGTTTATGCAGTTTTCTGACAGGTATTCAATTTAGATGTTTATATCATTTATAATATTAAAATATCCAAAAAGCTAAACAAAGATGGCAGTAAAAATATATTCGCATTTCATGTTTTATATAAAAATAATTGTGTTGTTAATGTTGTTGTTGTAACAACTCCAGGTCTGTAAATGATATGTTGTTGGGTTGACGTTCCTTGGCCTGGTGTTCATAGTTTGATGTACACAGGGGTCCCTCTGGTGCGTAGAACGGTCCTAAAAATATTTTGTTTGTTTATATTTTCCATACTTTGATGGTCCTAAAAATTTATTTGTTATTAATTATATAAAAATAATATTTGGTGAGATAATTTTTATTATCCTTAATGTTCGGAGCTCTGATGTAGAAAATACCATTAAATTTTAGTTTCAGTACGACAAACATCAGTCAGGAACCTAAAAAGATATAAAATTTTATAAATATAATTTAATTTTAGTATATGTATATAACATATAATAAAGTAGAATTTTAAAAGTCCTCAATTTCATTTAATAAAATTTTTTTATTAAATTTAACCAAAAACTTGAAATAAATGTTTTTATTAAAAAAAGTTATTTAAAAAATATTTTTAAGTAATTCAGCTAAAAACCTTTCGTAAAAGTAACGTTAAAAACTTAATTAACTAAGTTATAAACTCTACGTAATTGATACGAAAAAATCGAAGACCTTCAGTTGCACTTTTTATGTGGCAATAGTAAAGTTTTAGTGTCGTAAATTCCACGCCAAAGCGTAATGTAAGCGAGGACTTATAAATGTATTATATGGATTATGTTCCATTAAAAAACTTCGGAAGATCGAGCGGTCGGTTACAATCGACTGTTTGGTCACTCGATAAAGTATAAGTGAAACCTAGAGCTAGAGTGAACCAGCTTAACGAAGTAATTATTTTTTGGCAATTGCAAGTATATAGACAGAGTATATAGAAGAATTGAAGAATGAACAAGTATGCAAGCTGAGTCGTGCTATGATATAGAATCATTAGAGACCTTTTTAAGGACCCTATTTTTTATTTAAAAAAAAACATTATGTTAATGTCGTTTAGACCAAGAGCTACCAATTTCTTAAGATACAAATAATAAAATAAAATGTTAAATTATTATTATTATGTAAGTATCATACCAAAACAAAAATACAACATTATTTTAAAAGTCGTTGTTAGTCCACATAATAATAGAATTTTATCATTAAACAAACTGTAAAAAATAATAAAATAAAATAAAAATTTGGAAAGTAATCCTGTTTTTTTTACTGTACTAGGTCCCAGGTGTATCTTTGATATGATGATAAAATGTGCATTTAAGTCGAAAGAATTTTGTACATTATTTGAATCTCCAATTCTTTTTGTGTATTATTTTATTTTATTTAAAAGTGCAACCAAAAATCTATCCTTTCATATATAAAATTTTACATTTCCGGAAAATTTACATAGTTTTTTTTTTAAATAAATTTTTCTTACGTGTATGTAAGTTTATTTAGGGAATTGTTATTCTTCGCTTTAGTCGAAATTATTTTGAAGTTAAAACTTACAAGTAGGGGAAACTGTTGGATATTGGCGCATATCATACACAGTAGTTTTTTTTCTTCAATGTAGTGTTTTCAATATTATACACTCTTCTAATTCTCTTTCATGAGTTTGCTGGGCACTGTTCTTGCCACACATTCGAAGCTTGAGTAAACTTGAGGTGGTTTGGTAGTTTCATTTAAAAAGGAAATATTACATCTCCAGGACTTGTAGCTGCACGGTAATATTATATAAATATTTAATGTTAGTAGAATCTCCTTTGTATATTGTAATTAGTTTTATGAAACTTTTAAAATTTGTGTAAATTTAAGTGCGCTTATAACGATCGCGCAGATAATTTATATGAAAAACTATCTCGCGACTTATCAACATGAGCGGAGCGGCAATCGGGTAATAATAATAATTAACAGCAATGGTGACGAAAGTCTGTTATTATGTTAATGAAGTGTTATTATATCTTCTTTGGGGCGATAAGTGTTAACTATAATCAAAATAGTTTCTTTATTAAAATTATTGAATGCTAAAATAAATAAAATATTTAAAAACTATAATGTTACACACCAAAGAAAAAAAAAGTGTTCAACTGTTCAACGATTTGCCCTACCATAATTGTATAATAAAATTATTTTTTACAATTCCAAAACATAAAGTTAAATTTTATTACTTTTTTGGGAAAGGAAGTAACTAAAATTTAATTTGATAGAAAATGATTTATCATTTAGTTATTTAGTATATAGAATAAATAAATATTAAAATCGTGTTGGTAATTAATGACTGATTATAAATTGTTTATATCCGTAAAACATATTTTCTTTTAATAAATCTATATTGCATTAGATATACTATAATACGGTCAGTTTTAAATAATTCAATTTTTCTTAAATTCTATTTAACTTAAAACAAATTTTTATGGTATAATTCAAAAACCCTAGAATAATTGTTATGCGGCTATAATAAAAACATGGATAAAAATCCCTAGACCAGTATTTTTTTTAATTTATTCTTTAACCATCTCATTTTTGGTTACACCGGAAAGATATGCGGATCCTTTTTTTTTTAAAAAAAAACTATTTTAACCGAATATCTGTAACTAGAATTTTTAAAAACCACCAAGTTTCATCATTCTTTATTTTTTAGTAAAATGTTATACACGGAAATAGAAAAGGCCGCATAGTAAAATAACAATACAATAGTTTTATATTAATAGGATTCTTTGAATGCCGGCAGTTAAATATAATGTTATATTTGTAAGAGATTATCGAAAAGTAAATATAAAAAGATTATGTACAAAATATTTTAAACATTATTAAATTATTTGCTTCATGTATTTTCATATTTCCTAAAAATCCCATTCCAAAAACAGAAATTTTCATATAAAATTTATATATTTTTCTGTCCATTTTCTTTTAAACTGAATTCCATTTTCTTTTAAATCTTTTATATAAAAGACCACAAAATTTACACTGTGGCAGTTCTGAAATGTTTCAGCTAACAGTGATAAATACTAATTTTATTTAACTAATATTTACACAGGCTGCCGGAAAGACTATCAGAAGAATAAGTGTGCGAATTCTGTGAAGTCGAAGATGAGAGGTAGAGCACATATAACGTAAATTCGAGTCGCTAGCTGATATGAGATATAACAAATATGTGTAGTTGCTTAATCGTGGCCCGCTCATTTAAGCAGCTGTACTATTCTCTTGACAGTACGAGTATGGACAGTGACAACCTCTGGTTAACCAATAACCAATTACGTTAATTATCAGGCTTCATATCAGGTTATTGTCGACTTAACTACCACCTAAATATGTTTGACAGATCAATCTCATTTCTCTGCAGAATATGCGAGGAAACCTATGAAGCATCCGAATATATACCATGTGATTGTAAAGATCTGTTGGTCACCAGACATAAAATGTTTCGCCAAGGGTTTCTAGAAATATGGAACTTTATGTCTAAATCTTTTAAAAATATCCTCAGTTTTATTAATAAACTAAAGTTCGTAGAAGAACTATAAGATAAAGAGTAAAACGTAAAACATTACGTCAAAAATGGTTAAATAAGGTATCATTTTTGCCCAGCTCAATAATAATCTATTCTAATTTGGGCAGTGGACACATATAATTAGGAAAGAGAAGCTGTAGTGATTAGGGCACTGTAAATGTTCTCCATGTAAAATTAAGTCCATTCTCAGTACTAATTGATTATAATTCTTAAAAATATTTAATTGTATGTAAATAATTTTAATTTGAAATAAACAGGGTATAAAATCACTTTATTTAATAAAACTGAATTACGAGAAGGTCGTTATGTGGGTTGCAGCACAATTTTACTTATGTAATATTTGTATTACATATATCTAAAGAAAATGTATATGATATGCTATGCATATTCAGAATCGAAATTAGTAAAATATTTTTACTTAATCTATGGAATTTTTGAATTATTTTGAAATAGAAAATGTTACGATTATCTAAATATTTCCTTCTAAATACTTTTTTTTTTATTTCGTATAAATTATGTACTTAAAATTGTAAAAATATTTTACTTTAATGACATCAGATAAGTAAATATAAAAATTTATTTGAGAATTTCAACCATTTTTTTATTTTTTCATTTGAAATGCATGAAATTTTTTAAAAAAAATCCTTGCAAAATGTTAAATTTGAATGCCTGTTTTTATACAATTGGCGGACGTTAAAAAGATATATTATGTTATTACAGAAAATTTACAAGGCAAAATGAATGTTGCAAAATATAATAATAGTAGTACAAAGTGTTAGAGTTAGAGGGTTTTTTTTGTTTCATTGTGATAATTTAGAGATTGTACCTGCTGATTACAGAATATAAAATTTAAAGGGATGTATTTGAAATTCATTTATAACTTGTGCGCTGGATCCAATAAGACTAAGAAATAATAAATTGTTAGAGAATACAGAATATATTAAATATATATATATATCTACAGGGTGGACACTAAATTGTTGATCGACGATATATACCTACCACGATATTTGTTGTATTATTCGAAGCGAAAAAACTGTGGGTTTTTCGCAAATTCGGCCTCTTTTTGAGTTAGAATCCATTTTCCGGTTTGATCTTAAAAAAGTAGCATCATATTTGAGTCCATAGCTTCAGAATGGGTCAATGGAGAAATATGGTTTATATCTCATTGATTTCTACTTTGTTTCTATACTAAGTATACCCGAAAATGGATTGTAACATAAAATGGAGGCCGAATCCAGGAAAGTGTCCTTACATTTTTTTTCGAATACTACCACAAATAGGGTGGTAAACCGACGATTAACAATTTACTGTGCACCCGGTATATTTATGTATATTCTGTTTTATTTTTATAGCTTAAAACTCTGTAAAATTTTAGGGATTTAAATTATTTGATTGTGAAGAACTTAAATTACATGTTAATCGAATATATAGAAATGTATATTCTTTTACAGATAATTTTCCAGAATAACATAGAATTAAAATCATAATAACGTGGAACAACATATCGTGTGGGACAGAATTATTTACGATACATTACTAACGTTGAATAACTTTAAATGATGTGAATTGCTCATATATACAAGTTTTTATAAGCTGAATTATTAAATACGATTAATTTTCATATTGCTATTTTTTCTGATGAAGAAATGTATTTATGAATCGAATAAATTAAATGAACTAGCAAATCCAGAAACAAAAAAGACCTTAGATAAAAAGTGCACTTCATATAATATTTCTACAAAAAATCAAAAAAAAAAAAAGGATTTCACAATTTTTTTTAAATATGTATATATACAAAATTTTCTACAAATGAATAAATATGCATTTAAAAGACACTTTACAATAATTTCATTACTAATTCACAATAAAAGCGTTTTTGACCATTTTAATATAATAGAATACGACTAATATGAAGCTTTGTGGTGGAATTGGATACAAATTCAATTTTCAATTTTCTATTGGTTTCAGACTTCAGACATCAGAGAATTCCTGACATTATAGAATTCCTGGTAATTCAAAATTTTTCTAGATTCAACCGGATATAGAATCACCTGATAATCTTTCGGGCATTAATATTTAATTAGCCATTTAAGTGCTTTGAATCTCCTCATCATTTAGAACAACTGAAAAAGTTCTCTTTTACGACATTCTCTTAAGTATTCATAAAGTGAAATAATACCCGTTGATATCCGTACAATTTGAGGTCGAATTTGATGTCTTATATATCGTACCATAAATTATGATCCAATAAATTTGTCATACAGTTTTATTATATGATTTAGTATATTCCCCTAGAATTTGAGCTTCAATGGTTCTATATAAAAAAAAATTGAATATGGAATATGATATTCCTGATTCCCTGAAAGTTTTAATGGACTGTTTACAAACCCCTTTATTTTAATTGATTTTTATTGAACAATATGTTTCTTCATTTCATATTTTAGTTTATTTTCATTGTGTAGGCTGCGACTGCGAGCTTGCGAGGCTGCCAATAAAATTATATATATGTAATTTTTTTTCAATCAAGGGTTTATTAACATGGAATCTTAAAATATTTGCTGTTGATATATTTATTTTGTTGTATATACAAACTTTTAGTTAAAGTTTCAAAATTATATAGCAAAGAAACAAAACAAATACATACATATAAAAATTTTATATAAATAAATATTTATCAATAATAGTAAATTATTCCGTGCTAAAGACTTTGAAGGTTTTTTAAGGGTGCCAAATAATGTCTTCTTATAAATAACATAAAAATATGACAAATAAAAAATACTAAATGTACACAAAAACATATATTTTATATAGCTATAATATATAAGTATGTAGAGTAAGAATTTGGAACATAAGTTAATATGACACAGTAGAAGACATATTGATGTTCTTTTATAACATCCCTTGACCTTTTTCTGTACGTTTTAATTTAATAATTATTTTAACTTAATGAAATTCGTTCGAACACAATATATCCTATAAATATAGAGAATGTTAATAGAGACGCATAAAATTGAATTTAGAATTTATTTCAGATTTTTATCTGTATTACAGACTCTGAAATTCCATATTTCGGAATTACTTGGATCTTGTTTATCATACAAAGGACATATGATACTGTGTAAAACAAGATACACTGGTTGGTCCGTAACAATACGGAGTAATCATTTGTTTTTCTGATTTTCGACCTCAGCATAATATGAAAGTTACAAGATCCTACTTCAAATATTCCCGATTTTATGAGTTAATATACGAGTATGAATTTTAATAATTATGAATTTAAGTAGAAGTATCTATCTTTTAACTATAGAAGTGGTAGTAGAATTTAAGTAGAAGTGGTCGGTTTCCGTGGAAAGTGCAGAGATTTACAGCATTTTCATAAATTAATTTTCTCACCTTTCTAATTGCGAGTGGCATGATTTAAAAATGGAACTAAATAAATATAATTCCATATTTTCTTTACTTTACCTTTAAAAATTTCTACTACTTAAACAGCAAAATATGTTTGGTTTTTGCTTAAATCATAGACATACCTACCTACTATTATAGCCGACCACAAAAGCTTCATATTCTATTACTTCATATTCTTGTAACGTTGTAAACTAGGGTCACTAAGGATGTAAAATATGTAATAGGATCTTTCTGAATTCATTTTTTTTCTGATTTTTTTTTTGGAATTTTCACTTTGATTAGGCGGTAAAGAGTTTCCTTACTTAAATGTCAAAGCAGTTTTACATTTATATAAAAAGTTTTTAATGTTTATGTTTTGATATTAACATTTCTACAAATATATTACAAAAAAAAAATGATTTTATTTAGTGTTCATTCTCAACCTACATATAAAACTATTGAAGTCTTTATTGACACTAAATAGTAAAAAAATATATATATATGTATAAATAACAAAACTAAAAGAATTGTAATGGTAATGCCATTTCTAAGCCACAAATATACAAAACACTATTTATATACAAATAAGTATTTATACGATAATTACTTTATATTATACTATGATAAGATCTTCCGGTCATTATAATAAAAACGGAAACAAGCACCTACTGAATTTTCTTCACTCATGTAACTATTATTCTCTTTTGAATACAATATGATTGCGGAAGGCATATTTATTTTCCAAACAACCACAACAACAACAACAACAACAACAAAAAATCTCATAAAACTTTATTTTTAGTTTTCTTTTTAACTTTGATTACAATATGTACACATGTCCTCTGTACACGTAAAATAACTGGAATATATCCTTTTTGATGTCCTGTTAGTTAGTATTATATGTATTATATAAAAATATACTAATTTTCTTTATTATTATGAACATATAGAATAAAATAATAGTGGATAAACAAAGTGGATGAGTTGTTTATAAAATAAAATATATTTTGCAATATTATTAATGGCCGATTTCACAGTGAAAGCTTAACACATTGCCGCAACTTAAAATTTGGTTTAATTTATTTTGTAATTAAGAACAAGCTTAATTGCTTTCCTTAAAGTAGGGTTAAATTTAAGCTAGAGTTAAGCTTCACTTTTGATATTTTTTATTATTAGCTTATACATTTGAGAAATGATTATTTAAATGTTAAATTAAACAAATTAATAAACAAGTTGTTCTAATAAGAACATGTTAACCATGTAATCCTGCTGAGCCATACATAGAATCAGCAATTATAGTAAAAGAAGCTTCTATATATTCATCATATCCTTGAGAAATAGAAAACTAAATTCCTAATAAAACAAATCGAAAATAAATTCATAAGATATAAATTAGTTTAGTTAAAGCTTAAGCATAAGCTTCACACTGTGAAATCGACCATTAATGTGTATAATAATTTGCTATTTATATATATAACCAAATAATCGCAAGTCTTTCTTTTACGAGTAGGGTAAATTTTTGTGATTATACATTTACATAAAAATTAAAAATATATTTTTCATATTTTACTTTAATATTAAAAGTGTTAATGTTATAGGAAGATTTACATATTTCAAAACATTTATAATATTTCAATCCTTCAAGAATTTTATTAATATGTAAAAAACTATAGTATTTACACCTGTGCGTGAGCGTATCCAAAGGGTATTGGTAAAAAAAAAATTGTTGAGTAGGAAAATTGGATTTTGCTATTATATACTTTTTTATATATATTTTCTCATCACAATCAATCAACATAATTCGCTGTTTTTAGGACGACCTTATGGAATGAGAAACTCATTAAAATTAATTATATAATCGTCGGTAAAGATGTGATACCTCGTAAGTAGTAAAAGCTAAATTTTACAAGAAAAGGAAGAAAATACATAAAAAATTGTGATTTATTTTTAAATAATTTTTTTTTAAGAAGTCTACAAATTAAATTGTACTTGATGTTGTTTTTATAAATATGTAGTATGAAATATGTTTTGGAAAGGTTTCACATCTTCGCCAACGACATCCTACATTAAAAATATCATTATATTTTTAACGAGAAGTTATGGAATAATTATTTGAAATGCTATAAAAATCGATTTCGCTAAAATGTAATTATTCTTGAAATTTTCGATGTTGAACATTAGATTAAATTAGATTTTACTAGGATTACCAATACTAGCCCAACCACTGCAGCAATACGGATTATTCTGATTTACCTTTTCCAATTGTGCATCAATGTTCAGACACGATAAGTAAATGAGCTGTATCCAATTCGCACTGGTTCTATAGAACCGTATTTTAAAGTATTTAATAATTAATCGAACCGGTTGTTATTTCGGCATCGTAATACATAACTGCAAATGTTAGTATTAAAACTAAATTCCCATAAACAATTTCAGAGATTATGTAAAAATATAATTGAAGGAAAAAACTCTGTAATAGATTCAATACGATAAGTTAAACATAAAATTAATACTATTACTATAAGCTAAGCTGAGGCCGATTTTCATTAATGAATTTTTCAAAAAAGAGCTAACCTGTCAGTAGAACGTATTTCTAGTTTAATGACTGGTTAAATATGATTGGTCCATGGGTTACTGGAGAATATGTTAAAACTTGGTAGAAGAATTATGATACCAAGAACCAAAAAGAAAATATTCATAAAAATAACAAAATTAGTTGGAAACTAATATAATATTTTCTTTCGATAGTCTAAATCTGTGTAGATGTTTTTTTTTTACTTTTACAGTGTACTGTGATAAAACCCTTCAGTTTCCAGATTTTATTCCTAATTTATCACAAGCATTTCCGTAGTTCGTTTTCTGGAGTGTCCAGATATGAACATCTTCATATGTGTAAAAGCCAATAATTTTGTTGGAATCACGTATAGTTTGTTTTTTTTGAAGCGACTTGTGGTAATATAATGGATACGCCGCAGAACCACTCTGGTCCTGTAAATATCCCACCTACTCCTTGTTTAGACAACAAATCCGCCTCTAAGACAATTCCATACAAGTATTGCCTTTGATATGAGTACAGACCCTGCAGCCTAATTATCTGAATTGTGATGGATTTATTGGCGTATTTTCTGTTTTTGTTTTATTTTGCATCCAGAAATTTAGGGCATTTCTACTTGGAAGACCGTTGAACATTACAAAAAATCAAAAAAACACGTCAGAAGTTGATTTTTTTTTGTTATTAATTAATTACATAAATAAATGGTAAACTTTTTTTTTTCATACATTAATTTTGCATCATAAAATATCGAGTAAACTTTAGCAGTATTTTTTTTTTAGTACATTAAATAAATAATATAAATGAACAAATAAGTATCACGCCTAGAGATATGCAAAAAATATAATTTTTTAATTTATTCGAAATATACAAATTAATTCATTAATTTTGTTGGAATGATATTATTATAAAAATGTTTTTTATATTTAATAAAATCATTATTATAACATTGGAAATATATAAAATAAATGGTTTAATTAATATTTTAATTTTATTGGACCAATTGAAATAAATTGTATGGCTTGAACGGGTTCATGTTACGTGAGTATATCCTTATTTTCCATATACTCTGAGCTTATCAAACCAACATTTCTAATAAAAAATGTTTTTACTGAGCGGCAAGAAGAGTTTCTAATTAAAGTTGGATTTGTTGTTTGGTGTAAATCACATTTTCTAGGATCCTAAGCGGAAATTCAAGAACGAAACTCCAAAGAGTCAATAAATTTAGTTTTTATTAGTGTTATAAACTTCATAAATTAATTCTCCTTCAAACATAAGCAGCAAAATGAATCATTTAATAACATAAAATTGCTCATATTTGTAACACCAATTACGTAATAAAACAAAAAAAAATTCTAGAGTTTATGGCATTTGATTCTATTTATTCATTTAAACATTTCTATACAATTTTTATTTTTTATCTATACAGTTGATTTTTTCCAAACTTCGTAAACCAAAAAAAAAAAAAAATGGAAAAATGGAAAAATAACCGCACCTTTGAGCCGCAGGTACGTAATTTATAGAAACAAAAGTAAATTCTCTGGGAAAATTATTTCAGATCAATTCAAAAAGGTATAAATATATTTTCCGAATAAACATACAATATTTTTGTATATAGTCTTATATTTCAAATCAGTCCATGATTTGACCATGTACAAAGCAAAAAAAAACGTACATAATATCGGTCGGAAAAATATCAGAACAGGCCAAACATTTCTACTAAATAAATGTTTTTTTTTTTTGAAAGGATATCCGATGAAATGTATATAGAACATATGTATACATATTTTATAAATATGTAAGTACCGTATACTGTATACATATAAATAATGTATGTATATATGTTTTTCATTTAGTGTAAAATATAAAAAGTTAATTTTGTTATGTGGCACGCAATTGGTATGAATAATTAATATAAATTTACGCCCAAATGTTATTGAAATTTGTATGTTCCCTTTTTTAGTTCCTTTACACAGTAAACTTGTCATGAGTTTTCCAAGATTTTTCTTCATCGTTTTTAAAGGATTTATATTGTGTATAAAATAGGTGAGAGAATAAATCTGAAGGTTGGGAAAGTTAAAGTAAATGAAAAACTTTGTTTTTCTATTATATAATATATTTATATTTTCCAAATTAATGGTATCCTTTATATAACCGTATCCTTGTTTATGTATAGAATGATATCAAACTTATGGATTTTGTTGATACTCCGCAATACGAGACAATATTTTTGATAACAAACAGAAAATTTTCTGACAAAGAAAAATCAATTTACGAAAAATTTTCCAAAATATTTGTGATAATAAAATTGTGATATTCACATAAATACTAACTAGTTGCGTGTTTTTAGTTTTCTATATATTCGAATTAATTTGAACATTTTACAGATGAATTTATATTGTATAGTGTGAAATGGCCACAAGGTTTTTCATTTTACACGAATAAATTTTTTGGTATATTTCCTTATTCATTTTTTCGTTATCTGGAAATTACCTAAGATTGTTTTTGTTAGATAACAAGAAAAAAAAGGATTGGTTTTTTATGTTTATATAAAGCGTTTAAGATTTGGTTTTTTGTTTTTAATGAATTTTCTATATCTGTGTTTTGTAAAATATCTTTTTCAATTAAAATTATCTTAAATATTTTATATAATTCTTTTTAGAATTTTTGATTTATTAATAATGAATTAATTAATCAGTTTTTCTTAAAATAAAATGTAGGTGTAAATTTTCTAATCTAAAACGAATAGAAAATAATTTTATAAATATTTGATGATGAGTTTTTGATGATGAGTGTTCATTTACGCTATATACAGGGTGGTTGGTTATCAAATACCTGATGTACAGTATTACTGCCATCATGTGATTCATACTTTTTTATTAATTGTTATGCTGTTCATACATTATGCAACTTGTTGTACAACGTGGTGACAACTTGGTCAAGTTGTATCGTGTGTCGGGAAGTTTATAACCCGATTGACAACGCGCTCTACAGCACGTTCCATAATGTATGGACAGCAATAAAAAGAAATATCGTTTCTTCGTTCATAACTTCAAAATGACTCAATGGATCAGTATGATTCTTAAGTATGTAAATTCTATGTTAATTTAAGATATATACAAGGTGATCTAAAAATACGTGATATATGGTATAATACGATATTTCTTGATTCTTACTAATGAAAATAAAAATCATTGTTAAATAGTTATGAGTTTCATAACTTAGAAATAGCTTATTGTGATTAGTTTGATACATTAAATATAAATATTATTTTAAAAAAGCAATAACTTATGAACCTTTAACAATTTCGAATCTACAAGCTGTAAAATTTGTATAGCTGTTTATAGTTATATTAATTATGAACAGGATATATTCAAATAGTCTCATCATTTTAAACAATTATATTTTTCAATACAATTCTCTTTTTTATGACACTTTGTATAACAACATCTAAATCAAAATTATAGTACAATTTAACGTGTATAAGTTTTGTTAATTTACTATCTTTACATTTTACAAGATTATCTCCATAGCTATTTAGCTATCAAATGGAATACTTTTACATAAACATAGTTATTTTATTTAAAAGGTAATTTAATTTAGAAATAAAAGCTTCTTACCACTTTGTATTATTTTTATGTCCATTAAATTGGCTTTTTGTTGTCTTTAAGTTCTTGGTCTCTATAATAAGGACTGCAAAATAAAAGTAAAAAACAAAAAATTGCCTTAATAATGTTTGCAAAAAGTTATAATGCCAAACAAAAAGAAAATAGGAAAAATATAATCAAGAGAATGATTTTTTTTTTTTGTAATACCGCACAACAGGTTTTTACGTTTTCCAAGTTTTAATTTTTTTTTGTTTTTCATTTTTCAAACCATAAATGTACATTTTCCAAAAAAAAAAAAGGACACAAACAAAAAATAAAACAAAGTTTTTTTATTTTTGGTCTAAGAAGGAAAATGAAAAACTCCCTAAAATATGTTAAAACTAAAATATAAACAAGATTTTTTAAATAAAATAAATATAAAATTTAAAATAGAAACGAATGAACGCAAAAATATAATGTATAAGAATCAGAAAAGATAGTACAGTTTACCCGCAGCAAAACTTTCTTCGGGATAAAAGTCAACTGAATTTTAAGTTCATGTTAAGCCGTAATAGGAAAAGTTTCCAATTTATACTTTCCACCAAAAAAAAAAATTAAAGTTTTCTCTATTTGGTTGCATATTCAAACTTTTTTATGCTTACGATATAGATTTTATAGCCACAAATGTATAAGGATTCATAAGGAAATTTTAACATTTACCACTAATAATATTACTCCTAGTTCTTCGGTCTCATGTATCGTCTTTCTACACATTTTCTATTTAAAATAAATGGAAATGCGCATAAATATTCATTGGAAATACTTTTCCTATACAATTCACTTTTTGTAAATGTATATTCGGAAAAAATAAATAAAAGGAAGAAGCTACTAATCTAGGGAGAGCTCTAAACTTGGAGTCCCTTTAATAGTGATTTGTTAAAAAGATTATTTTTTTTATTTTTTTGCAATTATCCAACAAAGATATCGACATCAAATTTACTGATATAAACTAGAGCACGATAAATTGCTTGCCATAATTGAAATCGGATTTAATTATTTTTTTTGGATCTCTATCTTCGCATCCTCGGAAACATTCAAGAGCAACTTAATTTGAGGAATTTCATATTATTCAAATATTCAATCTATTTCATAATTTTTTCATTGTACACTGCATTTGGGAGCATAGGGCTTTAATGATAGAGGTTTCGTGATATTTTTTAAATTTTAAAATATCGTATCATGTTTCACTATTATTCACTATAACATTTAATTGCAGCAAATTAAATGGCTTTATCAATAGTGAAACATTTGTTGTCAACAAAATGGTCTTAATCGGTCGTTAGCATTGTTGCCAGACTTAAAATAAAATTATAAATAACAAATTTTTATAACTGGTGGTGGCACGTCATGGAATATCATTAAATACTTCAGTCTGGAATTGAACCCCAGATCTAAAGAATCACAGCATAGCACGATAGCACTCTATTTCATAACTGTAGTAAAATGAAGAAGAATTTTTAAAAAAATAGTCATTGAATATTGCATAAAGAAAATAAAAATTATATAAAATATTTTTTTTTTTTTACTATCAAGGAATCTTATTTTTGATATAGACTGGAAGGAGAAGCATTTTTTGTTTATATAGAAATAGGACTTTAGCTATTTCTGACTTTTATTAAAAGTTTTGTATGGCAGAGATATTATTTCAAGAGTTTTACAATTTCAGTAAAATATTTCACGGTAAACTTTTAAGTAATTTTCAAAAGTTTTCTTTTCGAAAAATGTTTAATATTTTGTTATTGTTTTTGTTGTTGTTGTGATTGTTGAAGTCACTTAAACTAAAGTATACTCGTAATAATAATTTCTTATCATTATAAATATATTATTTTAAAATTATAAATAATTATTTAAAAAATATGAATTACAAAAATCTTAATGGCAAACAGAAATTATACCGTAATATAGCCACTGAGGAAGCATTAAGGATGCAAGGAGTTTATAGGTTTAACTGGAAACTCAATGTGTAGAGAATGTGGGGAAGAAGAAGCAATACTAAAATAACTTTTCTTTTACTGCTCTTACGATATGATATAAAAGATTTAATATTTGTTATTTTGGGTATGTTGAGACTGTTTAGAGAGATTATGAATGATGCGCTTTATAGGTCAGAAATAAGTCATCATAAGGAAAGAACAAATGAAACTTCAAGGTTTGAGGTTTATGTATGTGTCGATTTTTTTGTTAAACCTCTCCCTTCTATCAAAAATAAACTTCCATAAATATTTATTATAAATTTTTAGATCGAATTGGATATTCTTTCATAAATTAATTCCATAGTTACCTCTTAATAAAATTTCTAGATTAAAACTAAATTGAAAATTAAATGTCTGAATAAAAAAAAAATATTTTCAAGTTTATTTCAATAAAAGGTTATGCAATTTTCAAAAATAGAAAAAAATATCATAAAAACATATTATTAAATTTTTAAGTTTTTTCAATGACCCTTAAAAATTATTATTTATAAAATGAAATCCTTTCGAAAGTTCAAATAAATGATAAAATATTTTCCACGGCTTCTTTACAACAACTAAAAGAGATACGAAATAGGTGAACAAAAAAAAAATTCAAGTCACATCCAATAAAACATTTAGATATTTTATTCTATATACAAAATTATGCTCTTTAATCCTTAAGAAATTTGTTCATTCGTAGAAAATTTAATTTATTAATTTTTCCTTCATTGAACAATCATACTTATAAGAAATGAAAATTTTTTAAAAAAAATTATTGAAAAATCTGAAAATTTCCCTTAACAAAATACAAAAAGATCCAATAAAATTATATGTTGTGTAAAAATCATAATTTTTTTTCATCTTTGTTTTCATTTCATTATTTTCGTCCTTGATCGTATATAAAAACCTGAAAGTTGTTATTATTTAATAAGAAAAAATTAAAACATATTTTCTGCAGCGTTTTGTAGTCTTTGTGGATGCTCTGCAAAAAATTATTTAAAAGTTTTCTCACTATACAATTTTTTTTTTTTTTTTGCTTTCAATCTTTATGCTTTTTGCTTTGGTCAACATTGGCAATAATTAACGTTAGAGATGTACGAAACCATCAAAGTAATAATGTCGATGTTAATGTTTTGTATCAAAAAAAAAAAATTAATAAACAATTTTCGTATTTTTCTTTGTATTTTCAAAGAAAAAATGATGTAATTAAAAATAATTTATTAAATATATTCAGCATTGTAAAATTTTTGCTGGAGAAAAAATATAATTACATAATTATAATTATTATATACTATGAAAAAAAAGTAACAAGTTTTTATTTTCTTGTTTATTTGCTAACAGATTTCAATTTGATGAAATATAGCTGTTCTTAAAATTATATGATTACTAAATATAAAGTGCATAAGAATCACAGGTAATTATGCCGAAAATGGTAAATAACTATAAATTAAATGCTTATGATTAGTGCGTTGCATTTATATCTAATTGCAATTTTTTATTTACACAAAATTTGTAATCATTTTTTGAAAAGATATTGAAACTATATGAAAAATACTTACGAAATAATGGAGAATTTAAATAAAATTGTGACAGAAAATAGTGGAAATTATATATATTTAGGGTCCAAGCATACATAATGACCTTCAGAAACCTTAAGTTTTACTTAAAGAAATGAGTATAGTTTCATATTAAATTGTATATGACTAAAATTATAATCTGTTTCGTTAACTTAAGATAAAACGGTCTGATTATATTATTGTAAATCATCACCGCAGATCTTAAGTGTTCAATAGAAAATATTTGACAATGGCAAAATATTGAAATATCGGTTTTCATATATTACTGTTCACTATCAAAATCAACATCGATCCCAATTTTGTTAGTGAACTTTAAAATTCAATATACTTACAATATTATTAAGTTTCAGCATATTTTGAACACTAAGAATTGGTTTAACGAAATGTAAATTTTCAGTTAATGATTTTGAAAATTAAATAACAAAAAAAGACAATTACTGTGATAATTTTATTAATTGTGTGTCACCGTGACACTCATAACTTTCCTTATTATGGGTTTTCTTAAGTTTTTGCATTCATTTAGTAAATTTTCATTCTGTAAACCCTAATGCTCTGTAAAATAATATTGAATTCCAACCACAACATTATTACTATTTGTAAAAACAAATTTATATATATTATATAGTTCGTTAATAAAATTTGCCAAAATGATTTCAATTCATTGTGAATACAGTGAAAATTATATATATATAAAATATATTATACATCAGAGTTTATAAGTTTTTAGTTAGAAGTTGTTGAAGTGTTAGATAGCATACAGTTCAGAGCATATAGTTGTTAACATGATACTAAATAGAATTTCTGGATTGTAATGATAAGATGAGATCAAATTTACATATGTACATTTTTTTTTGGTAGAATTACACATTTTATTAGTAACTTTACTTATTTACATATCTCAAATATTTAATTGTAGTTTAATTATATGATGTAAATTATTGAAGTTTACATTAAATTATTGTAGTTAATTTAAATTTTAAGTGATTGCAATAATAATTAATTGAAAAATTAATATTAATTACATTGTAATTTCGTATGTTGAGTATTTAAATGATTTTATTTTGAAATTTATTTAATATATTTGCAAAAAATAATAGAATATTAGAAAAAAATGTGTAAATCATAAGAAACAGTGATAAAATATTTAATATAATTTTTAGATTATGTTTAGATTAAAGCTAGACCACACACTATCTAAAATCACTGCAGCCAGCCATTTTGCTTATTGTGTATTGTGTATATGACTTCTAATATTCGTGACTGATCAACTTAGTGAATCATTACAACTGCTTCAGTAACACCTGTAAGTGGCAACATAACCTACGATATTCGAAGTGCCGAAATCATTTCACAGCAACAGCCATCTGCAACATCGTTCTTACAGCAACATCGTATAATGTTATACTGTTTCGTAGCTGACAGTCCGATTATGTGTAGATGGTTTTAAGTTTACAATGAATTACTTTACATACTATTATTTTGAATTTCTTTCTATCCCTTTGATGAAGCTATGTTGCTCACTTCTTTGATCTAACTAAAAATAGTTAGATTATTGTTCTTTTAAATTTCTCATTAATTTCTAATGGAATTTTATAAAATTGATTTAGAATTTTGTAATTATTACTGGTATATACTAAAACTCATAATTTTTGAAATTCTTTTATAGTTATTTCTTTTCCATAACTTTTTTTCATATTTATCTATACATTCATAATATAATTAAATATAGAAATTTATATTTTAATTGCATCGAATATTTGTGAATTCCTTTTGAATTTGAATAATTTTATTTTTTCAGATAGCAAAAATTCCTTAAGTCAATATTTAGGTACCTACATAGCATAATTATTATAAAATAATTGTGTCCTATTGTGCTCATTCCGATATTATCTTCATTATTATTACTTCTTTAATCCGAGCCTGGTAATGGCATAAAATCAAAATAGTTTTTAATTATTTAGGACAAAAGAATAATTATTCTTAATTGATGATGATAATAATTACAAATGAAAAGAATACTAAAATTAAAGTCATTAGTATACATTACAGAGATAAAGATACAGACATTTATGTTTTATATACTTTTGCATAATTCTTTGTACACATGAAAGTGTGTGATATTAAAAATATTAAATGACATTGACATGGTAAATCTAGTGCATAAATGGTGCATTTTTGTGTTCACTTTAAGAGTTTAATGAATGGATATTTATATCCTAATGATATTTTACAATTAATATTCTATTTGTGTGTACAAATTATGTTTTAATGGAATTAATTAATAAAAATTGAAAAATATTTCATATTCCAAAATAATTCGAAAAAAATAGTGCAATTTGGTGGTGAATTTCTTTTTAAATTCACTAATTATTAAATATAGAATTTGCATATTTTTAGGTGTGAAAGAATTTTGTCTATTACCTAAATCGCATAATTTATGTTTTCAAAATTCTTATTAGTAAATAAACTGTCGTAAAAACTGTCCCTATAGTCCCTAGACTAGAACCCAGTTGTGAAAAACAGGATAGATTTCAATTTTTAATACAACGAGTTCATTACTCAGAAAGCAATTGATTCGTCTTTTGATTACCAATACAAAAATTAATATATTTTATATTTGATTTCTTGTAATAAAGAAAGAAATCAATTGATTCCAAATGCCATTTAATAATCTGATTATGTTTAGAGTTAGTATTTTTGATCAAACAAACGATAAAGTTTTTAATTAATCGCTAGTTCATCTCATCTCAACATTAAGTATAAACTCATTTTGATATTAATTAGTTAATCATACAACTGGACAAAAGTATACAAAAGATGAAGTTTTCGAATTATATGCGATATTGCGATTATTCAGTCGGAGTATTTTGGTTTAAAACAAATAAAAAAACTAAAAAAAAAATATATTATAATATAAAATTAAGTAAACTTACCGATTACAACTATTTTACAGCAAACAAATTTAATTTTTACATATTTTTAACTCTTTGCTTTATACAAATTTAATATTTCCCATTAAAATCTTCTTACTTATTCATGTATTTTAGGTAGTATACCTAAAATTTTAACTAATTGTCATCATACACTATCTATATAATTGTCTCTGTTATCAGTTACCACAAAATAGGAAATGTTATGAGTACTTTTCTAGTTTCTACATAAAATTTGGTCACATAAGCATAATGTACCAATGCCAATCTTGGTTAAACCTTTTTGCAGTTGATTCATTTATAAAGTAATTTTACCCATCGAATATCACTTAAAATAAAACATATTAAACAAAAAAAAATTGAATTCATATGGATCACAAGCCACATGAATATTTGGTCGAAAAATTTGAGTCTATTGACATTGAGGGGTATTCCCTTGCTACCAGTGTCGCATATCTCTTATTTGGTACCTCTGGGCAATGTATACTGGAAGTGACCTATGATATTTAAGAAAATTTATGTTTAATCAAGAAATTCAATCAATGATTGTTTAACGACAATCAACAAATCAATTTATATTGATTGTAATTTTAAATTAGTTGTATATTAAACTGCAACTGATCCAAAGTAGATTTCTAGAATTTCATCATAAAAGCGTATTCGAGACGATTCATTTGAATGATTATATTTTGAGGTTTGATTCTAACTTGAGATAATACATCAAGTGTTCTGAAGATTTTTAATGGAGCGTCAATATATTTTCCCTTAGAATACTTTTTTTAATCAAAAATTCACAAAAGTAATGAAACAATTACTTTAAAAAACCGATTTCAATAATATCTTTTAGAAGCTCCGAGCGTTTTGTGCAGCATTTAAAATTGAATTATTGTCTTATTAAATTTATAATTTCATTTTGTTTTTTATAGATTTGATTTTTATGATTATTTTGTTAATTTATTGCTGTGCCTCTTGTCTCTCCTTCATCTCATCAAAAGTTATTTCGTAGAACCATGAATTCAGAGGCCTATGTAAAACGCTACTCGTGTGCCCTTCTTTCAGGGCCTGATCATAAATATAAAAGCTAATATATTTTCGAAATATCTTATTTATAAAAAATAGAATTCGTTATCTAAAAACTTGTGCAGCATAAAGTAACAAATTTTAAATCGTAATATTTTAGTTGGTTGGTTTTAAGCATTTCCATCATGCTCGTTGTACTCTGAAATAATATCAAATTTTTCAAACTGTTAACCTACAAACAGTCTACCCACTTTTTTCCACATTGTCTCGAACCACCTAACATTTACATAATAAATCGTAACACCTAAAACTATGCACCAGGATTCAAATAATTCAATTTAAAGTGTTTTATGTTTTACCCCCAATAATAATAATAATAATATTCCTTAACAAAATAAAAAGCAAAACACAATCGGAGCATAAAATATTTTATTATGTAGGGAACTTAAAAACAAGGCAACATATTAACAACAATTATTACATAGCTAAAAAACTGAATAAATTTTCTCTTGAAACCATAAATTTTTCAAAATAACATTCACTAAAAAGCTTTTTCACATTTATATACAAAATATACAACAAGATCAAATTTATCATTCACAATGCCAGTGAAGATTTTGAGATCGTCAGAAATGAAATCATCCTTAAGGTTAAGCAAAATTGTGTAATATAAACCAAAAAAAAAAAAAAAAAAATAAAGTTCCAAGGTGGAAATAAGAGAAGAAGTAACCTTCTTGCTGGTTATCAGTTTTCATATATAATTGAAATTATTACATATACTATTATTTGTTACATATTTAAATTATGTATTGATACACAAATTAAATGGAATAAATCGTATCTGGTTGAATGAAGTTTTAGCGGGTGTTATGTTCCTCTGACATTTAAACCAGCCTTAGGAGGTTTTTGCGGTTCGATAACCGTTTATAAATTCAGTAAATATTTTACTTAAAAGAAATAAATTAATATTTTAATTATTACATTATAATTGAAATATATTATTATAAATTGAAAGCAGGTGTGCATAAATTTGAATTTTGTAAGTTGCCTCAAGTCACCAAATATTATAATTATGTATTATTGGTATTATATAAACCATAATTATTGTTTTTTTAATGTATCTTCCAAATAAACATTTAATATTAATTTTAATAATTAATATAATATCAAATAGTAAATCAATAAAATGAAATTTATGGATGTTTTAAAAGTATTTAATTTTAATTTTATTGAAAAATGATTTCCAGATTATATACATACACATTGTAAAGGTCCATACATTGCTAAAGATTTGCTTTAAAGCTTAAGTATCTTTACAGGTCTACATCGTAATTACAATGTATAGAGATAAACGCTGCCATTGACATTTCGTTTCATTTAATTATAAATTAATTTTTCAAGTTTTTCAAGTAAACTACACAAAAACATTAAAATTTCAATAATTTCATGTTATAAAATGGTCAGAACATTAATTTCGGTTAAATTTATTATGGCGAATTATAGAAATAGCCCCGATACTCCTATACTTTTAGTAATCTTTAGCAGTGGACCACTACAAAATAATTTCGACTTTTCTCGTATAATTTTTATATGATTAGCTAGCTAACTGATATCATAATCTTGCTAAATTTTGCCAAATCGTATGGGCTTTAAGTAGAAAAAGTTTTTTGAAAGAAAATTGATTGTTTTGTTTAATTATCAAAAATCACATTTGTTGCATTTCAAAAAACATGAATTACCACAAAATATATATGATAATATTTCAATATATTATGCGGTTGAAATGTATTTAATTAAATGGATATTTGGTTAGCCACTATAGGTTAAAATTTGATTTATAGATATTATTACCATTGCTTCTGGCATTCTGGACATTATGTAAATGAATTTTGAACTTTCAACATAACAAAAAAAAAAAAAAAATGATTAATTTAAGAAATTTTTATTGAAATAAAAAATATTTTTAAATTTATTTCATTTAAAATGATTTCGATTTACAAAAAGACTAATTGGTACTATAGAAATTTAGAAATCGTTTTTTATAGCTCCTTTTGGTACTTAACTGAAAAATCAATATTGTTGGAGGTTCTTTTTATAGTTAATTTGTAACTTCAATTAATTAAACAGTTTGGTTGGTTAGTCACTATCAACCAACGATATAATATTCTATCACAAAGAGATTTCTTCTAGGCCTGTTGTATTTTCCCCTCGAAGGAAAATTTCTTGTCCCAACATTATTTCGAAGCATCCCATCTATATTTTAATTTATTCTGTTCAGGAGATTCAACATAATTTTAATAAGCAGAAAGCAGGTCTTTTAGCGTAAAATCCATCTGTGAACTGTTGGAAATGAAGGAACTGGCGATTCCTTTAATATTTTTGAAGTTACAATATTTTTATTGCATATTTGCATGAATTTTTGTTGTTGATAAACCTTTCAAAACAATGAAAGTTATAATTGCATTCCAGTTTTTTTTCCATTTTAAACACGTCAACTTTAAATAGCAAGCACCAGGTCAACAACACAACAAGATGAATTGACGGATTTAAATAAAATTTGTTTTATATTTTTATGACAGGTAAAACATATATTTAACGAGTCTGGTTTCGATGTTGCTTTCAAAAGTATGACAAAGAATTTATTATAATTTCTATAATTTTATTCTTTAATTTTAATATTTGAACGATTTCGTATGAGATTAAAGCCGACCATGATTTATTAAATGATGCATTCAAAACTATGTAAACAACCCACAATTTAAAACTTTGACGTGTGACTCTGGTGCGTTAGTTTTCAAAGATATTTTCTACTTTATAGTTACCCGATAATCTTTTTAATATTATAAATGTAGAAAAACATAACTTAAATAAACATAAACATTTGAATTAGGACTAGAAAATACCAGAAACGTGATTTTTTCCCACCAATTATTTAATATTGTTTCATTTTTATTGTTTTCATTTTAATAAATTACATCACCGCGATTTATATTTACATATTTTACATTGCTAATGAGAACTCATCTTTTATAATATAGAAGAGGAATTTGAAAAATATAGGGAACGATATAAAATTTCTGGCAAATGTAAGATAATGAAAAGGAAAATAAATGATAATTGAATTATTGGGTGGTAATGGTGTAAATGTTAGCTTTTAAGTATGTAAAATAAATTGATAGTAATAAATTTTAGAAAATTTATTTATGTAGTCAGAGATTTAAGTATCTTTGGTATAAGTACAACAAAAAAAGTTATTATAAATTGTAAAATTTTGGAAGAAAATTAAATATAATTGTATGTAGTCAAAAATAGTTAGAATTAATTCAACTTGCATAAAGGATAGTTGCCAAGTTTGGTAGATTAATATCCTTTTATGAACTATTTTAAGATTATTGTCAACATATATTTATATGTAATCCAAAATTTCTATGTTTCAGTTAGGAATGTTAAAAGTATACTTTTAGGAATACTTTTACAAAACTGTTACAATTATCAAAGACTAGATTAATGTAAAAGTTTGGTATTGAAAATCGGAATAGAAAGAGAACTATTTCAATTAAATAACCTGATAATGTTATTCATTCCAATGCTGTTTTTTGGTTTACAAGATTCTTAATCAATATAAGTAAAAAGTATTTAATATAATCATACCGTTAAAACAATTTCTTAAACATTTTTGTTTCATAATTTTTGTTTAATAATTCTCAAAAATTGTTTAATAGTGTTTTTTTTTTTACTAATTTAATATTCTTAAAGGGAAACATTTTTGTACATAAAAAGAATTAAACATTCTTTAAGACTATAACATTGATTCTATTCGTCCAGAATTATAATTATTATTATATGTATATATATATATTTTTTTATTTTGTAGATTCTAATATTGTGAATTGGTTAAACGTGATATGTTTTCAAGATTTTCGTCTATTGAAAATCAAATAATATGTGATGTGAACAAGAATATAACTGAGTTAATGTGCTGAAGAGAAAATTAAAACATATAAACACAATGAAATTAATACTTTCTTACACATAATATCTTATTAGTGTTACGGGTTTAAAATTATAAAATTATAAAAAAAAAAATATTGTTAAATTAACTTTTATTATAATATATATTATTACAATTGCAAGAATTTTCAAAAAAGATTAAAATTCCACAAAATATTACCAGATGAATCTTGATTACTAAATTCTTGATTTATGACTAAACGATTGTTGATTTTGGCATTGGTTATTATATTATTGGATGTAATATTAGCAGCCAAAATCGAGAACATTAGCATATATTTGATAGTAAATTTTATATATGTATTATATGCATTATTTGTGTCATATACATACATTTAATCCGAATATTAATCTTAATCAAATTCTCATAACTTTCCAGTTATTTAAAAAACAAAAATAAAACTTCTCAGACCGAATTATCATGATTTTACTTGAAATTAAATATAAAAATTTTCTATTATATAATCGGACAAACCCAAATTTAATAATTACTTCCTTTACCACAAAAAAAAATATACAGGGTATCCAATTACACGTATGGTTCCAATTCAAACGTATATGTCATATTTACTGAATCAATTACATATACATCATAAAAATTAATTATAAATTAAGTACAAAAATATAAAATTATGTAAAGTAATTTTGAATAATTAAACTAATCTTGAATAAACTCCATTTTAAAAATAGTGTGGAATATTTTTATTGAAAATTTATATTAAATGAACCCCAGCTGACCGATAGCTACCAACATTTATGCTGTAAAAAATATTTCTCTTTATTTAAGTGATTTAACATAAATAAATAAATTACAATATTTCAAATTGGCTGCCATTCTGTAAACTGTAACAATATCATTCATGAAATTTATTTGTATGATTGATTCTTTATATGTTTAGGCAGGCCATATGTAGCAGGGACACACTGTATAAAAATTTATAAATTTGATTAAAACTTTTGCTGTTTTACTTTGATAAAATTTATATAAAACAATTTAGAAATATTGAAAAAAATAATATAATACATTTTTTTATTTAAATAAAACAATTACTAAAATTAGTTATAGTTAAAAACTTTTATAATTTTTTGTTTTGTTCTGTATAGTATCTTATCGATAGAAATAATTGAATTATATACGAGAATAAGCAAAATTTTACAATGATTGAAACAGCATTGAAAACAAGCATAAGAAAAACCAAAAAAACAATTCCAGACACATTAACATAAATGATGGTACATAACGTACCTACCGGCCAACTAAAACTGTGACAGTAAAAATATTTTTTTCGTTTTTTATGAAAATTTTCAATAAAATATAGAATGGAAATGTGTACATTTATATTAATAAAAATATATAATAACTGAAAAATTGCTTATTATATCAGAGAAAACAGTGAATTTAGAATTTATATACGAAAAACTGGTAAAAACTTTCTCTTTAACTTCTGGAAAAACTCTGAAAAGGACGAGAAAAATCCTAGTTTGACATGTAATATTTTTTTTTTCTTCTTTATTTCTGAATTTTTTTTTCTTCAGTATTGTCGAAATGTCTATCGTTTTAGTGAAAATATATATATATATATATATATATATAATAATAAAATAAAATTTATATATATACTCTGCTTAACAGAACAAAATTTAATTTAATTTATATTTTTTTTTTCTGGTTGTTACGTTATCAGCAAAGAAAAGTGTCTACAACTGACAATTTTTTTTCTTCTTCCTTATTTCATCGCGTCAATGATTTTACTTTCATATTTTATATTCTGTTATAGAAAATTACACCGTAAATTTAAAATATAATATGTAATTTAAAATATACGGAGCTGAGTCCTAGATAATCTCCAGTTAATCATGAACAGCACTTGGTGTTTTTTTTAAAGAAAAATTCTTCGTTGCATATATTTGGTTCCGAAAAGATTAATGTTGTATCGGATTTAGAGTTTGCTATGGCTAATAAATGACAATGATCTAGACAAAATGATAATGCTGACGCCAAAACTGAGGGTAGATAGAAAAGAGGTAAACCAAATCTACGATGGATAGACGGAGTTGAAACAGGCGTCAGAATATTCAACATGACGACAAAGCAGTCCTACCAGAAAACTCGATTGTTTCGGTCTTGGCTGGCTAATTTATTATACTAAGACTAAGGTGATATGGGTCTTGGCCTTCTTTAGAATTCGCCTCCATCTATTTTGTGATATGAACCTCCAATTTCGTACTGCTTTTGTATTTTTGTTTTTATTAACGCTATCTATTCATTTTAATTTAGACATGACTTGCATCCTTGATCATGCTTGCTCATTTATTCTTTTTATCGACTGCATTTAATTTCTTTTCACGACATGTTCATTGTATGTTTCGTATAATTCGTGGGTAAATCGCCTTTTCTAGATGGCATTCTCTAGTATTGCATCATAGATATTCTTTTACAACATAAATATTGTTAAAAACCAATGTTTCGGAGACATACATTAATTTACTGGTAGGATATTTTTATTTTTGTACGGTTTTAATAGACCACAAGATGATAGCTGCTTTTGTAGGGCATACTAGCATTTGTTACTTTGAAACAATTCTTCTCATAACATCATTTCCAGTTATATTTTTATGATTAACTAAGTGCACATAAATGTACAAATTCATCTACTTATTTCGAAGCTGTACTCATTATTATTTATACTATAGCCTAAATGTCTTTGCCTTTAAGTTCTAAACTATTATTTTATTTCCGATTGGATCACTATTAGTCCTATTTTAATAATTATTTTGGTTCATTGCTTCTAAGGATATACCAAATATATCGATATCATCATCGTATCCTTGAATTGGCACTGATTTTATATTATATTGATTCAATAATATTGAAAAAAAAAATATTTTCTTTTTTTAACAGTGTATATAGTTACATTTTTTTCGTAATTCCAGAACTAAAAGAATGTCTGTTCAAAGTTAGAGTTATACGCAATGAATTCTTGTAATGGTGGCTGTTTTTCTGTTGTGCTGCTATTTACTATTTTTCTATTTTTTTTTTTTTTTTGTTATTGTATAATTCAATAAAATAAAAATGAAAATAATTTATTTTATTATAAAAAATAAAACTGAAATTTTGAATTGTGTATCTTGAAAGGATAAAAATATTTTATAGGAAAACAAAATTAATGTTTCATATAGTTTGTTTATAACGTTTACTATAGAAAATTCAAGCGATAAGTTTTCAAGTATGTTTACAGGAAATATTGTATATATGTATAAGAGACAGGATAATATTTTAGCACTTAAAAGAATAATAATTTTATATTATGGCATTTGATTTAAGTTTGAAATTAAAATTTAGTTCATTAAATTTAATGTTAATAAAAAAATATATGCTGACAAGTTTATGTTATGTTCACTTTGAATATATACGAGTCAATGCAAAATAATGTGAATCATTGGTGAATCATATTTAGCTTTAAATACCAATTATTCGTTATAGTACAATTTAAATTATATGAGGAATTTGTTATTGAGGAAATTATATTGATTTTTTTGAGCATTTTAGTTTGAGCTTTTAATCCTGAAATACAAAAGATAAATAAATTAATATTATTTTTAAATAAAAATATATTTTAATGTTTATCGTATATTTTTTTATCGTATTTTTTTATCGTATATTTTTTATCGTATATTTTTTATCGTATATTTTTTCACAAAATACATAAATTTTATAATTTTTTATTTTAACTATTTTTTTGTTGTTGTTGAATAGCAACGAAACTTAAGTGGATATTTCAAGTTTTTTACCAGCAAAATAAGAGTTTGAAACAAACTATAAATAAAAAATAAAAAATTTTAAAAATAAACAACAAACTTTTAAATATTATGTCCAAATAATGTTTGTGAAATTTCTTTGCTTCTAGTTATGTTTTTGTTGATGTAGGAATATTACTAAATTCAGTATTCTCACTAAAATTCTCTCGTATGTTACCAGATTTTATTTTTATTCATTTTTTTTTTTTTGGTTTTGTTCAAAAAGATATAAAACTTTTAAAAAATACTATGAATATATTAAAGTTGTTAGTTGAAGGCTAAAAGCTATGGTATCTGTGGTATCTGTGTCCAAAATAATAAAACGGACAAAAAATACATAAATTCACAATATTTTTTTTTGAAAAAAAAAAAAAAAAAATTGTATCTAAAAAGCCTCTAGCATGACCAAAACATAAATAGTTTATCCTCTCGTTTTACCATTTACATATATGAGAATTTTTAATTCTACATACTAAATTTTTATATATATGTATATATAGTTAAATCAAAACATCAGTGATATTCCTAGTTTAATCCTCATGGGTACACACATTTCCGGTATAAATAATTGAAATACATAGTACAAGCACGTCCCTACACGTACTCCTAATATAAATTTTACCTGATTATAAGATGAATTTTATAAATGGTATGAAACTTAGAACATTCATTATTAAATATTCGTTTTTAATTTGATATAATTTTTATTAAAAGATGATGTAAATTAAGATTTTAACAAATTTATGACAGTTTGCAAGAGGCTCATATCAAACTTCTAACAATTTTCAAGATAGTTTAAAATTTCAATGTCCAGATAACACCATGACAATAATTTTAAAATTTAGTTCAGTATTCTCTATTCTATATCATTGTAATCTATCAACACCACAGAAAAACTTCTAAAAATTTTTATTTTTTTATTTGTATACGTATAACAAATTATTAATCACAAGGACACACTTCGGTCTAGTCTGGGTAGATAGAGATTATGTTTCCACAAAAAAAAAAAGAAATATTTTAACAGGGTCCTATATATAATCTTATCCATTATCAAGTCTGCAATATGGAAATTAAAATTAGCTCATGCATTTAGTAAAATATGTTCATCCTGGTAATTTTTAACGAAAGCTAAATCATTGATTTTATATGTGCTAACTTATATATAAATCTACTTTAATTTAATGTACGCGCTTTGTACCTCATAATAAATTCACTATTTTTTACCTATAAATTTTGCAGAAAGATTTACAAAAGTTTTTAGTTTTTAGCTAAAATCATATTTGCAAAAAAGGTTTTATCAAATTTGTGGTGATTTAGAAAAAAAGTGTTTTTTATTCAAAGTTGAATTATTTTATTTCTAATTGAAATTTTATTTAAATTGAAATTATGCTATAGGAATTTGAGTTATGTTGTTAATTTTATAATATGTTATATAAATTTTATCAATTATAATTTAGAATGAAATTCGTATGTACATTTCGAAAGAATTGGCATCCGTAAATGGAAAATCACGAAAAATTATTAAATAATAATCTAAAATTAAAGATTATTTATTTAAATGTAGTACTAAAGTAGTCAGTGGTTCTGATAAAAACGAATAAAAAAATCAATAAAAATATGTCAAAACAGTGCATTAAATACACTACTGACATTCATATATATTGAAACTGTGTGATTGTAATATTAAATTGATGTTACTATACCGAACTACGTACATAAATTAATAATTCAGGTTTAATTTTTGTAATTACATTCCATCTGATAATAGATTTTTGTCAGTCCAATAAACAGGTTAGCATTGACATTCCGCATGCATCACATAATTAATTTTAAATGTTGTATATGTAATGCCTTTTTCTTAATTTCATTTTCAATTTCCATTTATATTACTTTTTTTTTTTGGTTTTTTGGAGTTCTTAATTAATATTTTTTATAAACTTTTTACTATATAATAACACTGAAAATATGTATATAGACAGTTCTAAGTTGTAAAGAAAATTTTAGTGTATAAATTATTAATTCAGTGCACGAAATTTATATAATTATATTTCAATTTTGGTAAATTAACTGATTCCAAAGAACAGTTGTGAAGCTATAAATTGTGTCACTATATACAAAAATGAAATAATAATAATAATAATTAAATTCAACACTTTTCAAATGAATAAAACTGAAAATTTTATATGATTTTTTTGGTGTCATTTTTTACATAACTAAATTTGTTTGTGGATGAATTGTTTGATGCTTAAAATAAATAGAAAACTGAAAATCAAGAAAAACTCTTCATTTGTATTATTGTTTGTTAAGATTTTGACTTCAATCCAAAGTTACCTACTACATGTGTGCATGAAATTGTGGGAATAGACCGCAAATTTTTTGTGAATAAATTGTCAGCTTAACAATTATCAAATAAATTAAAATTATATTTCATTTTTGAAAATTTAGCTAAAACTATACTAGAATTTTAATTTTATATTTTCTAAAGAAACATAGTTTTACTGGGTTTAGATATGGTCAACAGATTAATTTTTGTGGTGTTTTATCATTCTATATTGCGGTTATCATTTAATTTGTTGACTTTTAATAAAGCAAAAAATTTAAGATAATGTTTAATAAATTTTAAAAGAGTGTTTAATTAAAAAAATTCATGTTTCAGGTTTCGTAATTTTAAATATAAAAGCCTAAAATAAATAATGGATATCCACAGAGTTGAATAGTAATATTATCAACTAATTGAATAAACCACAAACCATTTCAGTATTCAATTATAATATAAACTAAAATATATTCATTTTAAATGATTTTTATACAATATTATATTAAACAAATGCACATTTTGATAACCAAATTAATTTCCTCTTTTTACAAATTGGTGTATATATAAATCTCTAAAATAAATAATGTATTTATAAGTTAAAAAAGGCAAGGCATATACACAACCCTAACAAATTTGATAGTGGTTTCTATATTATTGAAACTTTTACCACGAATTTCATTTCATCCGATTTAGTTTTAATGAAAATATTATAAATAGTTTTTTCGAATTTATTAATAATGACATTTTTTTCTATAAATATATATTAAATATAACCTAGACGTCCAATACCTTTCGTATTATTTTGAGATGAAATTACTGGATCACAAAGTGCAGACAATCCAGGAGTAATCTACCTAACTATTTTATATTATATAGAAGGATTAACGTCAGAAAATTTAAAAAGTTTAAATGAAAACTAAAATTTTGTGCAAAAATTGAGAAAATATTAAAAATCTGGGAAGTATTCTAGCAAAAGATGAAGAAAATCATGAAGAAAGGTAAATAAATCGTTAGAAAATGATAAAACTTGATAGAATATTTAATATATAATTAAACTTGTATACGAAGTAAGATTATTCCCACTATCAATCCTTACGTAATCCTGGAAAAGTGTGTTGGAAAAGAACACTTCGTTTTGCTGGGAACCTATATGACCAAAAGTATATATAAAAACATGATTCTGATGAATTAATAAACGACACGATTATTAATCGAGATTGTGACTGCTCATATTCTACTCAAGAAGTGTGCAATGATATTAGCTTTAGCGGAAACCTCAATATGCAGAGTATGTGGTGAAGAGAAGATGAAATAATAGATAATATTTCATCTTCCCTGTTACTATCTTGTGGTAAGATATTAAATACTTAAACACTTGGAATATGATTTTTTTACCAACATGGAGGAGTCTGACAGGTTGAGAGCTGAATTTGGATGAAGTGCTCTAGGTTAGAATGAGTTATTACGCAGAGAATAAAAGGGACCCTTTAAGTCTTGTTGCGTGTAGTGTAGGGTTTTGTTAATTCTTCCTCTTTTCAAACCAACCAAACAAACTCATTCAAAATGACTAAATGCGTTTTAAAAATCGCTGGTAGATAATATCAATATTTTGATAATGATCATCTTCAATTAGCATTAATGAACATCTAAAAATTATCATTATCTAATCGAGTTAAATTATATTTCTTTATCCATTAAATTAATTTAAATATATATCAATTTTATATGAAGATTTTGATAATTACTTATATATTAATAAATATCTAAAAATAAAAATGAATAAAACCACTAAATGTAAATATACTTTCTATATGTAATTTTTATGAAAATTTAGATATTTTGTAGAAACTTTGTTTCACATCTTAAATCTATAAAAAAAAATATAATTATTTTCATAATAGCTACATTATTTATGTTAATTTTAAGTGAACAATATAAATATGTATATTGGTAAAGATGATGCACTGCTCCCATCTCTGAAGATTTTAAAATTCAAAAGCAACACCTACATTATTACGATTGATTTTTGATGTTGCCTCGAGTTTTCTTTTTTTTTTTTAAATTATTTTTAAGCAACGCATTAATTTATTTTTTGTTAAAAATTGTTATTCTAACAAAAACCAAAAAAAAAAAAAATGAAATAAATAAATTAAACGTTTTGTGAATACCAAATTCGATGGTTATTAAAATATGAAAAACAAGAAGAAGCTAGAAAAGATGCGCATCATATGCTATTAAAAAAAAATTGAAATGTTGTATAAGTAAGTGTATAAAAATATAATAAACTTTAGAAATTATATAATAAAAAATAAAGTTTCCCCAGACTAGTATATATATTTAATCTTCTGGAATAAATCTGTGATTGTTGTTTAGAAAGATATTCCAATACTAAACTGGTGTATAAATATATTAACTTTAGTGTTGTCAATTTGTATATAAATTGTATATACGACACTATACTTAACTGTTTGCGAACATAAAATTATATATTTTGTGAATATCTGCAAAGTTTGCATAAAATAAAACTTTTAAATGTCAATCGCGCATAATATAACAATCATTATATCTTTTTTTTTTTTGTTACCTCTAATATTGAATACTTGAGATGGCAATTATTTGTTCATTCACGTATTACAACATTTTTTGAATTCATTGCGTTTGCAATGGAGGATCTTCAAAAAAAAAAAAAAAAATTGTATTTATTTAGTTTTTCGATTTACATAAATAGGTTTGAATTATGTTGCGATTAATGTTACATGATGTCTTATGTTAAAATTGTGTATAGTTGATGTTATAGAAGTTTTATAAATTTGGTATAGTTCAAAATCGTTTATAATAGATTTGTATATTATTATATGGAAATGAAATAGTTTCATGCAGTCCTATAGTTCATACCGTAAGTTCATACCGCTTTTAGTATCTGCTTATATATGTATATCTTAATTTTATTTGTATTGACGAACCAAAGTTACGTCCTAGTAGACAGCATAATTTTCTGTATTATTTAAGATCATAATTAAATAAAATATTTAGTCAAATTCACACAAATGGTTCATTTGCTGCTTTTAACTGCGTATGGCATTACACAAAAAGTGTTTTTAATTTACTAACTTTGAATTAATACAATTATCTCAAGGTGATACAGATTTGTCGGAATAATAATTAATATTAAGTAAACCTTCATTTTTAAAATTTGTTTTCGTTATAAATAGTTTAACAAGTCATAATTTCCAGTATTGTGGTTTGTATTGACATTTTACGAGTTGTTATGGCTGTTTTTTTATAAGACTAATTAATTGCTATATTGTTTAGATCTAATTAATTGCTGTATTACAGATCTTTCATAATTTACTGGTATATATCAGTTTCAATACCTTGCAACGTTGCCATTTACTCGGAATCGAATAATGAACTAATAATATTTATACGAATTGAAATTATTTAAATTTTGCAAAGTGTTTTTTGTCGCACTTAATTTATTTTGTTAAATGCTATTAAAGTCACTTTAATGAAAACACTTCCAGTATATTATAACTAAATTTCAGGAAGCAATAAAAAACTTAATTAAAATAATTAAGATTGGCATTTCATTGTAAGTTAAATTATAAAATAACTTGTAAATTATTATAGGTTTGCTCTTGAGTAGTTTGTAACTAATTATATTTTTCACTTGAAAGGTGGAATAGAAATATTTTATTATATACATATTTACATAATGAAAAACTATAGAAACAAAAATTTGTATGAATGTCGATTTAAATACTTGTAGGTTGAAATTGAGGTTTATGTTTATTGAATTACATAATTTCTTTAATATTTTTCGGGTGTATACTTTTTTTTTTTTGTAATAATTGTGGAATTTATATAGTTAGATTTTGTCATATATTTCATTACAAGTCTTATGAGTAATTTAGATCTAATTAATATATTCAGAAATATGACCTTGCATACCATATTTCAGTATTTTTTTTTAATTCAATAAACTTATGAATAATAATAACTTAGGCAAGGTAATTAAATCTTTGAAAACTATATAAATTAATCATAATATAATTATTATAAGGAATCATATATTTATTCTAATCCTAATTATTATGAAATAGTTTAGCTGTTAAATATGATATCATCGAAGTAAACTTATATAAAAATACTTAATTCTGATAGTTATATAAATTTAATTGAAGTGTTAACACGTTAATTTAAGTAAATATTTAAAAACAAAATTGTTATTCATACAAAAAATTTCATATTAAATTAAAATTTCCAACTAATATTTATATAAAAAAAAACGTTTATTATTAATAAACGTTTTAAATTTTACTGCAAAAATATTAACACTAAATCTTTTACTTATTTTTTTCCTAAGCTTATGTCATTTACTTGATTGGTATTAAAGTTTTAACCAAAAACATAGAAAAAATGGCGAGTTAAGCTGCGAGAAAAAAAAAAAAAGAAATAAAAAGTAAAAAAATTGTCATTGATGGAAAGAAAATCTTTGACTTGAGCCATTAATCTTGTTGTTTAGTTGGGTCTCTTTTCTATCATTGATTTGTACACGATTAAAGTATCAAGGACGAAAATCCACGTCGACGATTCTATTGTCTTTTTGAGTTTCCCCATCCACCATTAACTACTTTCGATGTACAATTCGGATGGGGGTATCGATGGTGTTATATTTGTTAAGGAATGATAAGTTAAGCTAATATAAATATATATATATTTATTGCGATACAATTTATTGTGAGTTTATTAAACAAACAAACAAAAAAAAAAAAAAAAATATATAAAATGGAATTGAATGATGAAAAATTTACTCCATTTAAATTCTGGATTGCCACACAATATAAAAAAAAAAAAAAAGTTCATAAAAATATATAATTTATTTATTTTTTATTTTCTTATTTCATTTCTGTGAACTATAGAAAGAAAAATTCTTATTTAAATGACATCGCATGTCAATAAAAATTTTTTCATTTTTTGTCTTTTTGGAAAATATATTAAATGAGATTTTTCTAAATTTACTATAGTATAAAAATGAATCTATGATAAAGAAAATGGTTCTTTCAGAAATCTAATCTAACGAAAAGAAGTAGTTTAATTTCTAAGAATTTATTTCAGTTTGAAATTGATTTCTTAAGCGTTTGACAATGCAAAAAAGTGAAAAAGAATTTAGAGGAAAACTGTTTGAAGATTATAATGTTAATAAAAAAAAAATATGTTTATTGAATGTAAAACAAAAAAAAAAAAACGTTTAATTTTCAAGAGGTATAAAGAAATCTACAGAGTAGATAGAACTATAACAATTCTTAAACTGGAGAAACATGGTATCGATTCATTAAGCATCATTTCGACAGAAGACGATCGTAATCCCTTATTTTCTTCGTTTGTCAAATATTTTGAAGACAAATTAATAATTTAGAAATTAATAAATACATATAAGAATATGAAATTAAGTTGAAACTAATTCAACATATTTCGATTCGAATCACACTATGTCTCAAAGCAATCGATTTGACATGTAAAATATATGAAGTTTTCAAATCTCTACTTTGCTTTACGTATAAATACTTACCTGATTAACACCATGTATTTCCTATACTTAAATCAATATTCATCAAATATTAACTAAATTACTAAATACGAGCAAAAGCGTGTAACTAACACAGTGTATTAACTTTTAAAAGAGGTAGTGTGGAAACTGGTTAACAATATTGCTAAAATTAATTGTTACCTTAATATCACATTATTTGCATTCAAATATTTTATTGTATGATAATTGGCTATACTTTTTCAACCTAACTATATATTTATTGGTAAATATTTCATATATTTCAAATTAAATTTCACAATTATAATTTCATTTAAAAACAAAAAAGCAAACTGATGTGTGACGTCCCCAAAATCATGCTAATTATTGCCTCCAATAGTTTCTAAGTTTTCGTTGATAAAACAATAATGATAGACCATTCCATTTACACGTATATTAAAAATATCAAAATCAAAAGAACTGGTACAAAATTATTTGCAAATTTTAAAAGTTTTTATTACATTTTATAACAATAAATAATTGTTCCAAATAATAATATAGTAAAGGGAACTGTCCATTTGTTTTTTAGCCTATATGAGTTTATTTTAACCCAATATGCAAAAAGAAATACCACGAATAAGTAAAATTTGGCATTCCGAATAATCCGAATTTATATAACTACAAAATTTCATTGAAATTGATTATTATTTTTGTAAGTAACATTAACTTATATAGTTTTATCAACTTTTACCATAAACCTCTATCTATTATTTTGGTTCGGAATAAAAGATACAGCGATATCTTTTCATGTCTTTTTCTAGGATTCAACGCTAATTTTTCGGAAATGTCTAAAAAAAATCATTCTAAATTATCCCTTTTTATCGAACATACGAATTTATAGTATCTTGCGTTACGTCACTATGACTATTAAAAAAGACTTATGGAGAACCCTTTAGTACAAAGATAATACTAACTATAGATCAAATAGAGGTTATCTTTTCTGTACAATAATACGTACACAGTTGCTATATTTCATTGTCGTAAGCTCGTTTCCATTTTGTAATGTATAATGTTAGAAAAACTCTATTTATATTTCCATATTGATTGGTAATGTCAAGAGATTAATATAATGCCGAAATTTGATTGATGTCTTGTTAAATTACAAAAGTTTTTATAACAAAAAAATATAATTTTATAAATTTCAATGTTAAATTTTGAAAATTTTCTGTGGTTTTTTATCGATAACAAAATTTCTATTACGAATATATAAAATATTAAATTACTTTTAGTTAATGAACGATTTTCTCTGTAACACTCCTTCAAACTTCTACACTCCATTCAAGTACACACAGATTGATTCATTTATTTTATGTTTCATATATATACCAATTAATTTAAAAAAAAATAAAAAATATAAAAGAGCATAAAAGAAATTGGTTATAAATTTATGATTTTTGATTTGACAGTTTTTCTCATACTCTCTCTTCAAATATTAGAATGGAATGTTAATTGCACAGGTAGAGGTAACCATAAAGCTGACCATACATTTATACAACAACTTTATAGCGACAACTTTTGTTCTTTCACACTCGAAAGAAAATAAAAATGAAAAAATATTGAACGTCTGAATTTAGGCATTACAACTCTTGAGTATGGACAAAGGGCAACATTGTATATTGTATCGATAACTTTAGTGCCGATTCGTTTAGTAAATTCCAAATATGAGGTTTTCATATATTTTGTATGGGCACATTGAAATCAAATCGAATCGAAAGAGTTTGGAACGATTGAAATTTTGTGAATCCAAACTGAAGGGAATGTCATGGGGAATGAAATTTGACATTTAACACTATACTAAAAAACCCAAATTAAAAAATGGTTTTGTTATGTGCGGTTTTACAACAACAAAAAAATAGATTGTAAACCATCGGTTGTAAAACAAGTTGAAATTTATGTAGTGAAAATTAACAACCCGTTTGACAACACGTTGATAACCGGGTTTCTACAATGTATGGGCAGCTTAATCACGTAATTTTCATATTTATTTTTAAATTTACGGGGTGAGGATTATTGATGCGAATATTATTGGGCAACGAGGTATATATATAAATAAATATATGCTACTATATAATATTTATATTAAATTTTTTATAAAAGAAAACAAAAATAATTATTTGTTGAAAAAATGTATATTTGAATGTTATATATGTTTAGGTAGTTACGTACGTGTATACACACATGTAGTGATTGAATAATAAATTATTGAACCTGAGCCTGAATCGCTAATCAGATTCGCAAAATTTTTATCGAATATATTTGCCATCGGGAAATTTAAAATTATCTATACATACAGTAAAAATATATTTTGGTTGCACAGCCATTGGAATGATGTAATAACTATTGAAAACTAAGCTTGACTTCTTATTTCAATTATTTATGTCCGAAATGTCTGTTAGGGTCCTACAGGGATAGTTTATAAGGTTTTCATAATATTAAAGAAAATTATTTTCATTTCTTTTCAATTAAATATCGTTTGGAAGTGGTGCAGCTTTTTCATAAAAAAAAAAATCTAAACTCTCACATTTACAATACAACATGATTGAGAAAGACTCCAATCCATGCTACTTAATGTACAAAATGCATGATCCTACCTCCAATAAAATGCTATTTTATTTTATGAGCATTTTAAAATACCAAATATATTTCCACATATTACATTTTTATATATTTTTACTTCATAACAAATATTATTGTCTACATCTACATAAAATGTCCCAACAAAAAATATTGTATACAGAATGTGCCAAAAAGAAAAATAATTTCATTTTGGGCTGCATTTTTAAACTAATTTTAATTTTACTATATAATATTTTAAATTTCTTACCAAATTGTCCTACTTTTAATACCAACCAATCAAAAATTCTAATATACGTTATTTTTATATTGCATAGAAATATTTTCAATTTTTCATTGAATTCTGGTGTATTTCCATATGAAACTGTTAATTTGAAATTATCATAAACAAAAAATAAAACATAAAAAAAAAAAACTAAACATAATTTTTGTGGCATAACATTTCATTATAAGCTTTTCAATGAATTTTTTTTATATAGAGATTAATTTGAAGATTATTGGCACTTATAAATAGATATTTAAAAAGTTTTGGTCCAATTTTTCAATAAAGATCATATTTCGATCATTTAATTTCCATACTTATTTGTTATTAATATCATCAATTTTTACATAAATTATTATTTCACAGTTTAAAATCATTTTTTTTTTAAATAATTCTCTAATTCTTTTTAAAATATTTAGAAAATAATTTATACAATTTTAATTTTTTATTGATTTTTATTTGCTGTCTGTTCATTTATTTTTATCATATTTAATTATGTTTTTTTTTTGTCATCTTTTAATTTTTGGAATTTTATGCAAATATGTAAATTTGATCGTTGTCGTATCTGGATATTATGTGGAATAGCTGAAATATTTTGATATTATAAAATAAAGTATTTATGAAAATCATTTAAAAGCTCGTAAACTGTAATGTTAACTAGTTTTAAATACATTAAGATTTAATATTTCACTTTCATTATTGATTATTGATTTATTGATTATTCTCCGGAAAATATAGAAAGGCTAGAAAATTGAAACTTACGATGACATTTAATAATTAAAAAAGTGTTTAATTGATTTACGTATCCTTGGCACTCAATCACGAATCGTTTAGTACTTTACATAAGTTTATCATTTTTAGAATAAAATTGAACTTATATCAAAAGTATTTGAAATAAATATACAAAAAGTTCCTGGGATTATAAATTTTATTGATCCTTCAATTTAATCTTACATTTGTTATTTTGATTGAACATAACAAATGAAATCAACACTCGATTGTTATGGTGATGTTGTTTTATAAAACAAAAATGTGAAATGCCTAGCTAGATTAATAAAAACCACCGCCTTCGGCTAAAGCTATGAATTTCAAGTGCATTTCAAGGTAAAAATAAGTACAGTAAATTTTCGATATAAGCTACTTCGATAATAGCGACTTTTGATAATAGCGACCCTCGATTATAGTAAACTTTTTTAATTCATTTTTTAATTATAAGGTCACACATAGTTTAATAATTTATTTTGCGATGAAACGAACAAGAAAAATAATTTCGGTAAAAGAAAAAGTAATGTTGCCTATATGGAACAAAAAATTAATTTAGCTACAGGGTACGACAGAAAATTTATCGTATTTAATTTATATAAGACTTAAACCTAATTTCCGAAGAGCATACTGAAAATAAATAGAAGAAAATTTAAGTTTCAATTTCATTTAAAGTTACTTTTAACGAAAACTCATCATTCAAAAAAAGGTTACTAATAATCGAGAGTCGCTTTTAACAAAAGTCGCTATTAACAAAGTAGTTTATATCGAAAATTCATTCTAGTATTTAATTAGAGACAACTTTGTTATGTATTTGGAGCATATAATTACTTTCTTTTCGATTAATTCCTTTTTTTTAGTTTATAGTGACCATTTTCATTAAGGGCTACTTTTATAAAATAATTGATTCAGCTACGGTCGCCAATATCGAAAATTCACTGTACATAATTCAAAATATTTATACTTAAAATTTGATTTTAATTTGAATACATTGTATTAAATTTACCTTTAATTAATATTTTTGTTAATTTTTATACGTTAATACAACATTAATTTTTGTTATACAAGGTGATCCGGTTCAGGATGCAAAAACTTGAATGTTTCAAAGAACAGTGGTACAGTGGTGGGGATGGGGTGCATTGAACATTCTGTGTGATACAGTTGGTTCTGTGCTGTATTTCAGCACAGAACCAATTTCTAAAATATTATGAGGTTAAGGTAATTCAACAATTGACCTACAAACAATTGAAGATTTATGGTATTACAATTTACATACGCAAAATATGCGAAAAAGTCTATGATTTGCGATGTTGCCATTCTATCTAATATGTAAATAAAGGAAGTCTCTTTTTCATAGTTAGTTTTTTCATTCACAAATCTAATCTGTAATCTCTTACTGAAACACCCTTTAAAATTATACAATCAAAATATTTTTTTATTAATATATAATTTGAATGGTAATAATCTCTCAATTATCATGGTCAATAATTTTCAAGTATTCCATTTTTGGATTTACTTTAAGGTGAACAACCTCTTTAATAATAATAAAAATACCATCTAGACATTAAAAAAAAAATTAAACATGAAATCCAAAGTTAATAATTATGTTTACCATAAAAAATTAATTATTCATTTTTTTCTTTCTTTCTTCAGATTAACTGCATTTGCAATGTTTTAGTATCGGATGTCTAGTCATTAACAAATCAATTATTTCAACATATTGAAATTATATATATATAAATTTAACAATGAATATTTATATATAAATAACTGTTTTAATGTAACCATAATTATAAATAATATATAGAATTTATATGTAAGTCTGGTCTGAGCTTACGAAGAAAGCATATAATTTATTAAATATTTTTATCGTAAATAATTTTATTTTTAGTTATGATTTATTTTACGTTAGAACATATTTTTTTTTTAAAATATATATAAGAATAATTATAAATTCATGAAATGTTATACATAAATATAATATTATTTGATTTGAACATAAAAAATTATATAGTACTCTCTTCCTGCATACCGAAACCTTGAATCACGTTCAAATTAAAACGTTAAAACTAATATTTTATCTATATTTTAATTTTGTATAATATATAAATTCTGAATAAATATTCAAGCCAAACATGTAAAAATAACAAGTAATATTTTTATATTATATATTTGAAAAATCAATAATATATCAAACTCGATCTATATTTTGTTTATCGGCATTCGTAACTGTTTATATATATACATAAAATATGAAAATATATGAAAATGAGGTAAAGCATAATTATACAAAAATTTATAATTTTTTTTTTATAATTGTCTTTAATAAAGATCACTTTATAGATTACGTCTCGAGATATAAAGAAAAAAAATAATGAAAATATGATTAATTTTTTTAGTATCTTAGAATGTGGACCAAGTACCACAGTTAAAGAGGTATACAGAATTGTAAATTTTAATTTTAATTTTTCGAATATATATAATTTGAATTTCCCAAGGCATAAAATATTTTTTTTTTTTTATAAAGAATAATTATATATACATAAAACTTTAAATAAACCTTCAAAAAAAACTTAATGCCTCCTAAAACTAGTCTTAATTCCTCATAACAGCCTTCAAATAAGATGAAAATATTAAATATCAAAACAGTGCTACTAAAAGTACGTGTAGATTTCAGAAAAATAAAAAAAATTATCCACAATTTTTGAATGTATTCCTGTTCTTGGCAAATTCCATAATAATAAAAATGTGCAATCCATACTAGAATTCAAATATGTATTAAATGTTGTATGTATTTGTAATGTGCATATATTAAATATACATAACATAATATGTATATAAAAAAAAATGCAGTTTTTATTTTAATTTTATGTTATTTTTTTTTACAAAAATATTATTTTCAGATTGATTATCTTAAAGTTTGTTGGTAGAATAAAAATAAAACGCCTGCGGTAAAAGTCTTTGACGTGCGGTGCATTTAAGTTTGTATATATGTATTATATAATTATATTTATATATAAACTTTTTTTTATATATAATTTATAAACATAAAAGGGAAATACTTTTATTTGGATTTAAATATATACAATTTATTAAAAAGTGCAAAGCTGAAAAATACAATTTTTTTTTTTTTCAAGGTGTCGTAATATTTGTAGACATTTTGTAAATATATTTAATAAAAATCTATATAGTAAAGTAGTATTTAATAAAATCTTAATGTGAAATTAAATATTAACATAAATTTTCAAGAACATTTAATTTGGCATAAATATTTTTTGAACGCTTCTTTACCAAAGAAAACAAATAAGTTGAGTCAAAGTAAACGAAGATATTTTAATGTAATGTAAACACTAAAAATTCATCTACTTCAATCAATAGTTTTATAACTAATTAAATTCAACGTAAATATTATACTTTATTAAATTATGGGTGACTTATCGTAAGTGATCAAATACAGAAACTGTAGCGAACCGCAGAACATTTAATATGCTACTAACCGGTACTCAATGTAGATTATAGGTTAACTTTTCTACCCAGCTCAGAAAGAAATCTTGAATTGTAGTAGTATATAAAACAAGTTTCTTGAACTTACCTAGTCACAGTCATAGCCCAGTTAGTCTCAACGCAAGTTACACAGACGTAAGTTAAACATAAATTTAACAAATATAAAATAAAGTATGGGAGCAATTCAACCCGAATATTCACAACGCAACTCAGGAATTGAATAATTTCAATTTCCAACGCACGTTGAAAACGTTGCCAACTAATTTTGACAAAACTAAATCAGATCCAGAATTATTTTTTCGATTAAAGAAAAATTAATTGGAATTGTAAAAGAAAACATAATATTATACGATAATTCTAGTCTAGTATGAGCTGAGTAAACGTTCTATTGTAACTTTGAGACTGCCTAATACGGCGTTAACGCTCGTTCTAATTATTCTATCTCATCAGTTGCGTTTATATTAACTCCTACAGTAGAGTTATTCATAAAAGTGTTATCACTATGAACTATTGTCTATAATGTGAGTCTCTGCCGACACTATCACCTAACTTACTAAAAGCCAATATTATTTAAATTACTATTTATTGCTAACGAATTAAGATTTTTAATTATATCATTTAAGTTTTCTAACATTTATCATATTAAACATTTGTTTTATATAATAAAGATTTAATTATGTATATAGAAAATAAGAAATTCCATAGAAAACAGTTTTCATTTATATTATTTTAGGCATTATTCCAATGATATAACAATGATTTCTATACATGGAAAGTAACATTATACAGTAAAAAATATGTTAGTATAGCCCTACCTTATAAAATTACTATATCTCTCCCATTCATAAAGGTATACCAACAATGAAATTACACCCTCGAGTTGAGTCATTAAACTAGTTTTTCAAAAATATACAAAGAATTATATAATTTAAGCTTAACCTTAAATGTTAAGCTAAATTAAATTAATCAAACTGAAAAACAAGAGACTGTAAAATGATTTCGTTTTTTTATATGTAGTTTTAAGATATTTACTATAAAAATTTAACATTTTAAATATATTAATATTATATAGATAGATTTTCAGGTAAATTATACATTTAGGTGCACTTCAACCATTTCTTTTGCATTCATCATCAACGTGGTGTATAATAATAGTAAAATAATAAATTCTACAGTATAGCTTGGTATGATGGCGGCGGTGAGCGGTTATTGACAAACTAGAAATTATTAAGATTTTGCAGCTATAGCTGTTTTTTGTTGTTGTTGTTTTTGTATCTCCCCCTACTAATTTACTACCACTGTTTTTTTTATTTTGATTATTTTGTACACAAACGAATCTACCGTTTAAAACCGCCTTTTTGATATTTAAGTTTTAAACCTAAAAAAAAAAAAATATAAAATTATATGAAAAATCCTCCACCATTTTTTTTAACACCTTGTGGGTATAAAAAGACAATGTAAGAGCTCAAACCACACACAGTCGGCTTTAAAGTTTATTGTTGATAGGACGGAATAATTTCAATTTCGTGGTTTTAAATTAAAAAATAAATAATATTTTTTTTTTTTTTTTTATAATATCCTGTTAATTAAAATTTATATATATTATAATAAAATAAAAAAATAATAATTTATAATTAAAATGATAAAGTGTATGATAATTGTTGTTGCCGTTTTTGGAGCCGGTATGTATTATATCAAATTTTTCAATATCATTAATTTTTTTTTTGAATTATATTTATGCTGTCAACAAATTATGGGATTTATTAGAAATATTTAAATATATTAATTTTTTTTTTAAAACAAAACATGACAAAAATACAAAATGGATAAAGTGTTATGCCAAAAAAAAAAGGATTATTTATGTATATTTGGTAAAAATGATAAGTCCACGAAGTTTTTTTTTTTCACAAATTACAGTGTTTCAAATAATTTGATTTTTTTTTTGTTGGTTGAAATTAGAGAAAAAATGTTGCTAACAAAATTGTGTTTTAAATGTGGAAACATATTTTTTGGATACAAAAAACAAAATTATATGAAAAATGTTGTGAAATGAAAAAATGAAAAAAAAATTAATGAAAAGTGCAAAATTTTTTTTTATATATTAATAATATGAAATTTGAATCTTTTAGTTCGAATAAGGAAATCTTTAAGTTTGTGTTTTATTAACATAAATTCTGTCGTAAATTATATTCTTCTAATATTAGAAATATATGAAAATTGCTGAACTCCAGCCAATCATTTTTAATTAAATGATGAATTTCGAATCTGTTTCTACTTGATTCAATTGCGAATTTTTCAATTTCGTTTAATTGAAACGATTTTGAAGCATTTTTGTTAATAATTTCTTTAAAATTCTATACACGTAATTATTTATTGGGTGTGTACATTTACATTTAAATAATTTATATTAATGAATTATATTTTAACGAAAAACCAATAATATCTTTCGAAAGAAATGATGAATTACAAAAAATGTCATAAATATTGATAGATTTTGATTTAATGCTCATATTATATAAAATATATTTTTTGTGTTAATAAAACGTATCATTTGTAAATACGTATAAAAAGCAAACTTTCACAGTGATCTATATATACATACATTTATTATATATAAAATTTATGATACTACAAAAAAATAATAATAATATAAAAATTGATTTTTTATTATGCTTACAAACTTTCTTTGTATAATTGCAAGTAAAATTTCAGTTTCTTTTTTATTTGCTCACACAATTCAGTTAATTTTTTATATTTACTTTTACTATGTTCGAGATTTTACTTATAGCACAAGTTCAAATTAAGATGAAAAAAAAAAAAAACTAATCTAATAATATAGTAATCATAACAAAATTATACTTGAGTTTAACTGAACTTGACTTGTCTAAATTTACAGCATAATTTTCACTGTATAATTACTTTCGCTTTTTTTTTTTTTTTTGCTTTTTGCTTTTTGTAATTTTCATGTATTTTGTTTTGTATATTTTAAATAAAAAAATGAAATTAATTAATTATGTTTATGCTTTCGTGAATAATTTTACTATAATTATATAAATTATTTTATTTTTAGTACAATTTTAATGAGTTTTGTCTATAACTTTTTAATGTATATAAAATTGAATTTTAGTTTTCTAATAAATTTTAAAATACTTTCTAAACCGTTTATTATAATAGAAAATTGATCAAGGACAATTTATAATTATTAATAATATATTTACATAGAAAATTAATTATGATTGTTGCCGGATGTTTATAAATTGTATACCGCTGTACAGTTTCTATATCTAATAATATATTTCCTATTTTTATATTATAAAGAATTTATTTTATGATATATGTATTACGTTTCCACAAAAAAAAATTTTTTTTTTTTAATATAGTTTATGTTATAATGAAGTTTCTAGATTTTCTCTTAAAAATAAAATCAAATGAAATTATTGTACATTTTCTATATATACATATTAAATATGAAAATTGTACTGGGAATTTATATATAAAGTTTGTTGTGTAGTCAAGCAGAAAACAAACATTATATAAATAAATTAAACTTTAAATTAAAATTTATTCAAAAGGATACCAAACAACTGTAGAGCCCATAAAATATTCTTTGAATGACGACTTGCAAAAAAAAAAAAAGAAATTATTTTTTTATTTGCCGCACATTTTCATTTAAATGAAAATATTTTCTGGGGTAATAAATATAAATAGTTCAAAGAGATTTGAATAATTTTCTCAAAATATATTTGAATACATTTTTATATATGGGAACTTTCTTTAACAGAGTCTTTTCTAAGATCATATTTACACTATACGTCAATCATATTTGAAATATACGTTTACAAAAAATATATGTTTACATAACACATGATAAATGTAAATAAAATAAAAAAATTATAATTTAATATTATATCAAAATTTGTTTTTAATCTTACAAATTTATTCAAATGTATCCAAAGTGGTACTACCATGGACTAAGTGTATAGTCTTTTACCGTCAGTATAACAACCTAATCTAATCTTACAGTTCAAACATTATTTGATGTATAAAAATCAAATTTCAATTTTCAATATTACTGATGATAATATCGAAATTAACATTTGTAATCTTATTATAATTCATTTTTGAATAATATAAACCAGTTTGTAAAGTCCAAATTTATGTTAAACATGCAATTGAATTTTTTAAATTATGTTTAATGCTGTAGTGTGAATATGTTATATAAAACTTGTGGAATAATAATTATGTATATATGATTTTTGAATGACACTTAAAATTTAAATTTTGTACAAAAATATTTAATATTTATTAAAATAAGATGCCCTTCAAATTTACTGTATGGAATATTCATCACCTTGGTAAATTCTATATTTTATTAAAATTTTTGATGGAATAAGAGATTAAATTAAATTTTAGTTTTGCATTCATGAACTTGATAAATAATGATTTTTTTTTATAGAGTCGTGGACCATAAATGAAATTTAAAAATTATAAATATAGACATTTAAATCTCTAATAAATAGTAACAATAATTTCATCCAATTTAATTCTGTTTTTTTTTCTTTTGTTACATTTTTAATAACATTTAATATAATTTCCATAATTTACATAAAAAATGGCGTTTTTACAGTATAGAATAATAGTGAAAAATGCACAAATATTATTTCTGTCACTTTATTTTAAACATTCAAAAGCTTATAAGTTTATATGCAAATTTTATATATATTTTACTGAAAAAATAGCAAAAATTTTAATGTTTAGTCATGATTCGTTGGTTGGTACTAGTTCGTAAGCTTTTATAATCATAAGTGTAAAAAGTTGAAATGCACTTAAAATGTTTGTTTGCTTTATATAACTACAGTTATGAATTTATATATATGTATAATATAAAAGTTAAAAATTTAATAATAAATATATATAAATAAATAGCAGTACTTAGTCGCACAATATAATTTTTTTTTTTTTGAAAATTATATATATAAATGTCGAAATACATAAAACTACTATTTGCTTTTCCGATTTTATGCTTATATGTTTTATATAAATGTAATATTTTTCGGATATATATACCTTCAAAAAACCAGCTACATAAACTTTAGGGAAAAATAGCATAAAAACAATTATTATAACTTTATATTTACATTAAAATTTAATATTTTTCTTTTCAGTATATAAATAATTATGTTTGTATGGTTTTTAGAATGTATGTTTTCAAAATAGATATTACAAATTGTAACTTACAAAGATATACAAAAATAGATATTGTAACAATTGTACATTCGGTACAGTAGCATTTACATACAGTCTAAAAGTTTCCTGTCTCTTAGTCTTTTTTTTTTTTAGCCAATGTCCGGTAAAATTATTTTGCATTCCGAATAATTCCAAATTACATTGAAAAACATGTAATTTAATTAATTATATTATATTTGTCAAAATTCATAAATTAAATAAATTATTTTACGGAAATTATAGATGCATAAAAAAATTCAATCTAAATTCTAATAATTGTTTGACCATCTCTATCGCTCATCCGGATTTTAAGTTTACGACATTTAAAAATTTGTAATGTAGAGTCCCCTTTAATTTTTAGATTTAAGAATTGAAAAACAAAAGAAATATATGTTTTGTTGCAGTCAACATAAAAATATACTTTTTCATAAAATATTGCCTTTACTGAAAATCTAATGACAAAGAATAATAAAATGCTTTTTACAATTTCTTATGAAAATATACTATATAATAATCTCATATGTGTAGAGGGAATTTAAGCTTTTATATTAATTGCTTTCTTTACTATGCAAATATGGATTACATAAAAAAAGGATTAACTTAAAAAATTGAGAAATTTTTTTAAATTTATTTACACACTTGTTAATTTTTCTAAGATATTATGAAAAATATTTATAAAATTATATTAGAAATTGAGTTTGATAAAGTAAAATTTTGTTTTGTTGTTGTTTAATGTTATTGTAATTGGAAAGTAAAAAAATATTTCTTGAAGCATGAACAACAACATTTTTACATATTATATGTATCTGAAGGAGTCAGTCTACTTTTCTCTACCTGTTGAGTAAAAAACTTTTTTTTTTATTTATACTACATTAAATGTAATTATAAACTTTTTCCATTCCATTAAAATTATTCTTTTAATAAATATTATAAATGTTTATCTTCTTTTTTTTTACATAAATATTTCCTTCTGTTACATATACAATATTTAAAGATTTATATTCCATATTTTCTTCATCCAATTTTAATAAGTAGATAATAATGTCGAAGAATATCTTAGCATAGTTATAATAACTTTGATATTTGCTGAAAATCTAATTGAATCCTTTATTTAACATTGTAGTCTACTGATATGATATATACTCTTATTGAAATGCTAGTTTCGAGAATGACGAAAATTCTTTAAACAAGATTGTATTTAGACGAGTGTATAATCTTGTTAAATATTTATTTAAATTTAAAGTAAATTTTTTGTATAATCTTTAATCTTTAAATATTTTACTATATGCTAATAAAATGAACTTGACGGTACGAAATTTAGATAAACAAAAATGGTGACTATGACAAAATTTTGATAAAATTATCTTGACACGACAAAATCTCGATGAAAAATATTATTTGTAATGTAGAATTATTGTATATATTGCGAGAATTTGAATACTTGCGATTTTGTTAAAATCTTTATTGGGGTCCGGCGTATGCTATACCAACAAAAACAGTCATGAATACCAAATTAAGGAGCACTAATATAAAAACTCAATTTTCGATTAAGACTATTGTCGAGATTTTTGTTTAATATAAAATTATTTCATATTTTCATACTACAGTAAATGATAAATTCATCATATTGTCCAACTAGATTTAATTAATAGTTAATAGTTTTTTTTCACAGAAATTAAATGTTATTACATAAAATTCCAATTCCAAAATTTACAATATAATCGTTTAGCAAATTTTAATTAACAAGCCAAATTTGTTGAATTTAGTAAAATAGCAAAAAAACTTGCCACGATAAATCGAAAATAATTAAGATATCGACAAAAATGTAAGATTAAAACTTATCTTTATAATAATTTATATTTTATTTGTTATAGTAAGTGATAAACAAATTTAAATTAAATAAGTTTATGTGTAAATTATTAATTTAATTAATTATCTATAAATGTTTTCTTAAAAACTTTATTGGCTGCATTGTCATTGCAATTTTTATATTAGTAATCGATTATCTAATCCTCATCAATCTCAGAGCCAAGTTCCATCTTCTCGTTCCCAAGAGACAGATTCAAATATAAGTTAAAGCTGTTAAAGATGACTTACAAATTCCAAATAAAATACAATTATTTAAAAAACTCAACCAATAATGAGACCAATATTAGTTAAATGCATAATGTTTATCATCTTATTTAAAATTATTGCACATAACATAAATTTATATATTTAACATGAAGATATTTATATGTATAGTATTATGTTTTTCCAAATTTGAAATTGAAATGAAATTTCAGCATATAATTTCTGTATATGTTTTTTTGTTGCGATTTCGTAAATTATGCATAATAATCATTCGGTAAAACGGCGATGGTATTTTAAATTTTACTATAGCAAATAAATTTATATTTTACTAAACATAAATTTATTCAGATATTATATAGGAACGGATCAGGTAAAATTTATTTCAATACTCATCTTGTTGGTAACAAGTTTTAATATTCGTTTTTTTTTTTTGTATTTTGAAATTTTTGTGATTTTTACTTAAACTGATATACGAAATGAACAAATATTATAACCAAAAAAACTTAGTTAAATTGATTTTATACTTTGATAAATTAAATTTATATATAAATATACGTTTATACATAAATATATATTTATGTTATTATATAGATGTTTGTTACTGTGAAGGTTTTGTTACCTCAAAAATTTCCTAACTTTTATTTAATCATAATATACTTTCACTTTCTTTGAAATTATATAATTGAAAAGTGAAAAAAAAAAAAAAAATTTGGATATAAATTATATTATTATATTAGGTGATTAATTTACTATACAGTAAATTACGATAATTTAATCAAGATTAATTGAAACAAAAAATATTATTTATATTGAAAATGAAATTTTAAATTTTAAACATTTTTAATTGACTTAATACCAGAATTTCAAATTTCAAATCCCAAGCATAAATAATTAATCTTTAAAGTTTTTTTTGTCTATTATATAAAAAACTAAACTATAATTCGTAACTTTTTTATAATTTTACATATCCTTTTATTAGATTTATTGATGATTCGATATTATTTTCTTATTTCATTGAAAAACGGATTTTGTATCTATACATATTTCTATATAGTATAAATAATTTCTGTATAGTAAAACATTATGTAATATATGAAAAAAAAATATAGCTATTTCCTGAACATAATAAAAATATTTCACATATTTTAAAATTAAGGTATAATTACAATTCAAAAACATGATTTACGAGTTATTTGAATTAGTAAATTTAATATCAAACTTGACAACAAGATTATAATTTAAAAATTTATATTGAAATTCATTCAGAAATGTCGATTGTTATTTAAATTATTATTTCAAGGTTATTAGTTAAATTTTATGATATTACTTTTGATTATTATTAAACAATATTTTAAAAAAAAAATTATGTAAATGTATCTATAAATTTCATATTGTTGCGAATTTTTAAATAAATTCAAGTTTAAAATGTAACTTTAAGAATATTTCATGTGAAAAATATAAAAACATACAAAAAAACTGTAACAAGGTTATAATAATTGTAATTATTCTGTAAAGAATCATCAATTTTCAGGTTATGGTATCATATTATTTAAAAACAAAACTAGATATACAATAATTTGATCAAGTTTTTAGGTCATTGAAATCAAGTTTCAATATTTTCCAGTTCATTTCCTTGGATATCCCTATATAAATAAAAAAAATCGATCAGTAATCAAAATATCCTACTGTGGTGTTAATTTACTCTATTCACCATTCACAGACAAGGTGAAAGGGTAATTGGATATAATATTTATATTTATTTATGAGAGAAAAATTGTTTTCATATTACATATATATTTTATATTTTATGTATTGGAAACAAATCCGGATTTTCTGATGAGACTTTCTGATACCTTGAATTTATGAAAAAAAAAATAATTATTAAATTGAATATACTTGTTACATATATAATTTTTTTTTTTTTGGCTGGAATGTTTAATACAGAGATATACAATTATTTTGTGATTCTTAAGTGTTATTTAAAACTTAAACGAGTTCTACAAGTTTTGTGGTTTGCTCGTGGCACATTTTTATTTTTATGGTTCGTTTTTACACTAACATGGATACAAGACATAACTTTTTTTTCTAGTTTTTTTTTTCTTGTATATTTTTTTTTTTTTTTTGTAGCATATATAACTGGTTTTTAATTGATGGTCTTGTTTACTTAATTTAAAACTATATAACAGATGCTTCAAAACTTTTTTGAATAGCAACTGTGGTGGTAGTTCATTTCAATTCATTTTTCAGTTAATTTCAATTCATTTTCATAATTTTAATAAAAGTGAAATTTATTTATATGTATATAAATATTTTGTATAATTTTATTAGCACATGAATTTTAAATTCTGGTTATTTTTCTTTAAGTAAAATTGATAAAGATGGTAAATTTTAAAGGGGCATCTCAATTAGTTTATATTTTTTAGTGTAGTACAATGAAATTTTTTAGCCAATGTGCGAAAAGTGATTATATGAAAAAGTTATTGATGAGAGAGTGAAACAAAATTTATATGTATAGGTTTTTTTTTTTTTAACATTCCGAATAATCAGAATTAACATAACCTGATGAAAATTCTTTTGAAAATATTATTAAATTTTTAGTAAATTATAAATTTATTTTAACATTTTTCATTTTTAATAATCAAACTTTTACTATAAACCTTGTCTTTTACCATATAAAAAAGATGATACTACCATAAAAAAATTAATGGCAGCTATTAATAGTTATCGATGGCTGTCAACATTCTAATCAATTGACATCTACTTCTTTGAGTCAATGATTTTTCCAAGGAAATTAAATTCTAAAAATCATATATCCCTCTCTAAAACACATTCAGATTTTAAAGTAGCTTGAATTTCGTCTGGCTAAAAAATAATAATGGAGAGTCCCCTTAAATTTTTGAGGCATTTTATTTTAATTTATTACTATATACAATGCTGACTAATTTTGATTTGACCTATATATATTTAAAAAAAAAATGATTTATTAATATTTATTATAATTTAATGAAATTAACAATTTGGTCTTATAGAAATTTAAGACCAATTGATTGTATAATTCCAACAATGAATAATATATTTTATGCTTGATTAAGTTTTAAATATTTCAATTTTCAATAATTCGGTCACCATTAGCAATAATTGCACGCGACATATTTTATTATTGTCCAAGTCATTTCAGCCAGATAATTGCTCGTGATATAATATTCTATATGGGTACCACCAAAATCATTACAACAACCAGTTTCAATTATTTCCTATTTTGAAATTTATATACAAACTTATTTGCGCAATTTTTGTAGAAATATATTTTTCTAATATGCAAGGCGCTAGGGCGTGGTAGCTAAATTTAATATTGCAGCTATTTTAAATATTGTTACATGATTTAAATTAAAAATAAAATTTTGGAAAAAGGGAATTTACTTCATGCTTCATAGTATAAAATATATGCATAATTATTGAAGTTTTCTTTCTGGTTTTTAGAATCGTTAAAATTATATTTTTTTTTAAATTTTTTTTTTTTACAAAATTTTATTCTCCACTCTTTAGCTATAGCTATGTATAACGTAAAAACTAAACATATAGCAATTTTTATGCTGAAAATGATCTGAAACTTTCAATTTTAATGTTATTTATTATATTTTATGTTTATAAATTTATTGAAATTTTTACAAACAAGACAAAAAAATTTGAAATAATTTTTAAGGTGTAGAGCACATTCCATAGTTTCTGGTTTAGCGTTTTAAAGATTTTATATATACTTGTATTATAAATACAATGAGTCAAAATAACAAAATTCATTGGATTTTTTTTTAGCTTTCACATTACTTTGAAGTAACTATAAGATTATTATACTTACAATATAAATTTATAAGAAATTATGTAATAAGTTATGTTTGATTATAACAATTTGTAATAACATAAATTATTTACAAATTAAGAATTGAATTTTTTTATCGTAATATGAAATATATAAAAATTATACTAAAATATTTTTTGTCTAAATTCTCTTTTGATAATTAAGATCTCAATATAATAACAAATTTTCTGTAACCATTAATTAAGTATTGGTTCAAATTTACATAAATTAAATCATAAAATTTAATTTAAAATAGCTGCGATGTTGTGCTAACGGTTGAGACTAAATTATTTACTATGCAAATATCTTCTTACTATTAAAATAAATTGTTTTAATTCAAATTTCTTCACTACAATGAAGAAGTTATATCTGAGTCCTTATTATATTAGTATAGAGATCGAAATTACCATTATAAAATGTCAAGAAACCACTAGAGAGGAATATAAAGTCCACTTAGGCCAAGCTTATGAAATTTAATTGTAAAATTATTAAATCATGTTTTGGTTATCATTAACTAAATTTTCTCTTAGTTTGTTGACATTCTGACATACAAAAATGTAATTTTATTTTAAAAGTTAATATTTTTATTTAATATTTTATATTTCTAATTATAGCTATTGCTCAAGATACATTTAAATGTCCCGATGATTTCGGTTTCTATCCACATTCTACATCATGTGATAAATATTTTAAATGTGATAATGGTGTTGCTGAATTAAAAACATGTGGAAATGGTTTAGCCTTTGATGCTACTGATGAAAAATATTTAGCTGAAAATTGTGATTATTTACATAATGTTGAATGTGGAGAACGTACAAAACTTGGTACGTACAAAAATTATAATTATTTTAAATTACAAAATGAAATAATTAATATATATTTATTTTTAAAGAGGAACCAATTTCTACACCACATTGTGAACGTTTATATGGTATTTTCGCTGATACAGGTAAATGTGATGTTTTCTGGAATTGTTGGAATGGTGAAGCATCTAGATATCAATGTTCACCCGGTTTAGCATATGATCGTGATGCACGAGTTTGTATGTGGGCTGATCAAGTACCAGAATGTAGAAATGAAGGTAAAATATAAAAATGAAAATATTTTTATTTTTTTTGGAATTATTATTTATATTATTATAAAAAAAAAAAATTATAGAAGTAGCAAATGGATTTGCTTGTCCAGCTCCTGGTGAAATCTCAAATGCTGGTTCATTTTCACGACATGCACATCCAGAAGATTGCCGTAAATATTATATTTGTTTAGAAGGTGTTGCACGTGAATATGGTTGTCCAATTGGTACAGTATTCAAAATTGGTGATGGTGATGGTACTGGAAACTGTGAAGATCCAGAAGATGTTCCCGGATGGTAAGTAAACAATTTTGTAATATTTATTATTTTAAACATAATTCTTATATGTGTGCATGTCGCCTTATATCAAATAATTTTCTAATATTGAAATATTCTTCTATATGTGGTGACTTAATGTTTTCTGACATTCTTTCTATTATTTTATTGACTTTTTTTTTTTTTATATAAATAACATCCAAAAAATTAATATTTCAATTAAAAAAAAAAAAAATGAAAAAGCACGAAAAACATTTAATAAAAATATTGTACAAAAATTTAAAAATTATGTTTTAAACAATATAATGATTATGTTAATATTTAATTAAACACACACACACACACAAACACATACACACAAAAAAACATTATTTGTAAATTTAACCAAATTCAATTCGAAAAAAAAAACTATGCTATCCATCCTATTACAGTGAAGACTACTATGGTGATTTGGATTTGAAGAGTATTCGTAAAAGTGAACTTTTAGCTGGACTTCATAAAGAAGACAGTAATCGTCCTAAGCACACAAAAAAAGTCGTACCAGCCAAGGAAGCGTAAACTCATAAAATTTTAAGTTTCTTTTTTTTTTTTATTTTCAAAAAAAAAAAAAAATCATAAAAAAAAATTAATAATTCAGCCTAAAAAAACATTAAAAATATTTTTTTTTTTTTTTTGATATAAATAAGATTGTTAAGTTTTAGACACAATTTAATTTGTACATTAAATTCAAAATTTCATAAATATTTTTGGCTTTATAAAATTATTATGTTCTGATATTTTGTAAATTAAAAAAAACTTTACGTTAAAAATGTATAGGTAAAAAATAAAAACAAAAACAAAAACAATGAAAATTAAGTTTAGTAAAATTAAGAAAATTGTAAGTAATTTTTGTTACATTATATAAAAAAAAATAAAAAAAAAAAAAAATAATTAAATATCATTTTTAAATAACAACTGAGAGACTGCCGAATAAAAAATATTAAAAAAAAAAATTAAAATTTGTTGAATTGATAATTTATTTTAGTACACACTAATACAATTTTTTAACCAATACAATACAAAAATTTTAAAAATAAATATTTAAAATTAATTTGAAAATTCTATAGAATCAGATACAAAAAAACATTAAAATTCATGTAAAACTTACAGATATTCAAATGCACTGAAACTCACTTACTGAAATCATGATAATTTAAAAACAAAACAAAACAAAAAAATAAAATAAAAATAAAATATTTAATAAAAAAAAACATATTAAATTTCTTTTTTTTTTTTAATTATTATTCATCAGATTTACAAATTATAACTAACAACATTTTTTTTTTCATTTTTAAAATATCACTCTCTCTTTCTTCTCTAACAGGGTGATTCTCACAAATATTGACTATAAAAGCTTTTCACCAGTTTTGGTTATTTGTTCTTATTTATTTATGTTTTAATCAATTTTTCATTACTCAAATTTATTGAAATCCAAAAAATTTTTACATAATTGAAACTCAAAATTTTACATAATTATTAGTGGAATGAATTAAGATACAAAATAATGAAAAAACATTAATTAATATTTTCCATACTGTTTCAATAAAACTAATTTGGTTGACAGAAATTTGTCATTGATTTTTCTCACAAATTTCTTCTTATTTTTTATGTTAAATTTTTTAATATTTAAAAAATTTCATCTAACAATAAATAAATATTAAGTAAAAATCAATTTAATTATTTTAAATATTTGTAATTAAATACTTAAAATAATAAATTAAAGGTTTGGCTACATAGTTTCGATCAGTTCAGTAATCAAATCGTTTAGTAAAATTCAAATTTGACGTTTTCATTTACAAGGAAAATCAATTGAATGGACACATAGGTGCAATTGAAATCGAATTGAATTGAGTTTGTAACAATTTTGCAAATCCAAAATTGAAGCAAATGTCAATAGTAATGAAATTTGGCAGTTTAAAATTGAAGCAAATGTCAACAGTAATGAAATTTGACAGTTTAAAATTGAAGCAAATGTCAAAAGTAATGAAATTTGACAGTTTCAGAAAATATGATTTAATCGATTGCAATCGATAACTTATGTATTCAATTTACTTAACCAGTCGATTTTGTTACTGTATGAATCGAAACTGAACTGATCGCTACATTGTAGTCCTTTCTTAAGGCTCTAAACAAATTTATCTTTCAGTGTATTAAGTTCTTCATTTATTCTTCCAAAATTCTTCTAAACGTTATTAAATTCTTTACTTATAATTTTTATGTTAATATTTTTTTTTATATTTTTATTTTTTTTACAAAATTATTCTTTTAGTGAGGATTACTACGGTGACGTAGACCTCAAGGCACTGAAACGATTGGGATTCCGTAAATAGATTATCATCTACAATTATATTTAAGACTGAATCTTTTATTCTTTTACTTTTAATACTTTCATTTTTGTGTATATTTTTTTTTTTTTTTGTAAATTTTGAAATGTATTTTTAATTTTTTTTTTTTTTTGTTGTTGACACGTTTATGCAAAATCTTCAAAATTTTCTTTTAAATATTTAATTAACTTTAATTTATTATTGTTATTTCATTTGGTTAATAATATATATTTTCAAATAAATAATAAAAGGTTTTCTATTTAAAAAATTAAAAATTAAAAATTAAATACAATTAGACAATAAATGAAAGTTTTAGATATTCACTGTGAAATATATTTCATAAATATATCAGTAAAAATACATAACTTTAAAATATGACTTGGACCAATATTGAATTATTTAATTAATTAAAATAAATAATAATAATAAAAAAAAAAAACTGTTGGTTAACAATTAAATAATTTTGGTTTGAATAAAACTGAATAAGTTTTAATTTTGATATTAAAACAATTGAATTCAATTAATTTCAATTTAATTTCAGATTGTTTTATTTTTTGACGATTTTATTTAAAACTACTGATTAAAAACGAATTAATTGAAAAACCACACCGTTTAACTGAAATTATTATAGATTTGTAAGCGGGTTGGGATTTATTTACAAATTTAGAATACAAAAGCAATTTTCTTTTTTTTTCGATATATAAAATTAATTAATATTTACGAAAAAAAAAAAAAAAAAAAAAACTGTAGTAACTACACAAATTATATTTTACGTGTAAAAAATATTGAACACCGAGAAATGGGATGACTAAAAAGTCAAACCAGTTAAAGTCTAAAATTATTGTTTTTTCATAGAAACATTTTTAATGTTGAAACATATTAGCGAAAAAGAAAAACCATTTTATTATGAGTTATTGAAAATGATTTAAAAATACCGTAAAGGATTTAAATGAATACAATTTTGTCGATTCGTCTTATCGTTTAAATTTAATTAAGATTATTGGGATTTAAACAGTTTGAGAAAATTTTAAAATAAATTTATAGTGAATTTAAGTTACTTAAGCTATTTTTCTTAAACACAAAAAAAATTCAATAATAGTATGTAAATCAATTTTAGAGTATCCAATGTGGAAAAATAATTAAAGTCTACTTAAATATTTATATGCACTAACGAATATAGTTAACATAATCAAATCCTAAAAAAATATAATTTAATAACATAAGTTATTTTTCCAAATTAAATATGCAAAAAACTCAATATATCTTTAAATAATAAGTTTTGGATTTCGAATAACTTCTTCTAACTGACTTAAGGTATTACGATTTTGTTTCTATAGTTATGGTAAAAAAGATTATACGAGAAAATGATCTTTGTCATATGAAGAAAGTCGAAAGGTGGATGCAATGGTATATATAACTAATTTCACGCTTAATTTGACTTAAACTGTTTTGGATTTTTAGTTTATATACTCCTCAATACAAGTATAGTCTGAAAAAAGTTATGTATATATGGTAAAATTGAGTATAATTTGAAAACCGTAATGTTTTTGACAGTAGGGTTTTTTAAAAATTGATGACGTTTCACAGAACAGAAGAATAATACGTAAATTTCTTGTGTTAAGGTGAACAATTTAAATTTATTAGTAAACATTTATTAATTTAGTTTATATGATAACTAATAGAATGATCATTGGAAAATATGGTCAAAATGTTAATTATTATGTTTTGTTAATAATATTTTTTGATGACACCCCCAATTACTGTATGTAAATTGTACGAAATGATTACGTATAAATAGAAAATCGAATATGTATTGCACAATTATATAGAACGATGATGATTAAATTAAACTTGAGCTCAAACAAATAATTGAATAAATGTAAAAATTTACCTGTAAACATTTTAATTGGTATTTGATTATCGAAATAATCTGCACTCAGGGTAATTTTTTATAGTTAATAATATTATTTCAAGAATAATACTGAAAAATTTCCTTAAATTTGAAATAAATATAATTCACACAATAGAAGAAAGAATTAATGATGGTAAAAAAGTCATAAAAAAAATCCTTTTTTATGGTTATTCGTATTCTATGGACATAGCCATACCCTAGGTTTAACCTGAATCGGCGACGTAACGTAATTTTACAAATATCTGTAGTATAACTTGCTCCGGTCTTTGTTCGTTTGGAAAAAAAAACACTCTTAACTAAACAATTATAATGTTTGAAATTATAGTTTCGAATATTTCTTCAGATTTCGTGTTTCCTGATTTTAAGTTTGCATAATCTTAGGCGTAAACATCTTAATTATAATTATAAACTCGGTTATTTATAACCTAGTTTATTAATATTTATTAATTTATTATTAATTTATTTCAATTTCAATTGCATTTAATGATGGAAATATTTACTTTTCATCAAATCATTTAAATTTCTTGTTGTTGTTAAGTGTTGGTCAAATACTAAGAGAAAACTCGAAAGTTTATTGAAAAAAAATGTGGGTTTTTCTTGTCCTGGTTCTTTAACAATTTTAATTTTTTATAGCAGTGGGTGTTGGCTCTTGACAGTGCTGTGTAAAGTTGACCATGGCTAAAGGTAGGTTAAAGAAGATAAACACCAATTTTATGAAATGTTTTGCTTTGCTTTTTATTTATTGATATTACATATGTATGTTCGACGTACTGGGGGACAACCACCACATTTTTGTTACGGTGGGGACTCAGTGTTTCATGGGGAAGGTAGATTAATTCTGTTTTTGTTATTTGGTTCATAGTAAAAGCGCGGAATTTTTAATGTAAAAGAATTATTTCACTTAGAGGAAAAACAATATTTGGCAAAGTTTTTTTTATTTTTAACATAAATTATAAATAAAGATGATCAAATACGTTTTTTTTATTTCAAACGTTCAAACAAATCTTTCAATCAGTCTAGCTGTCTAGCTTAAGATAATTATACAAAAAAAAATCTAGTAATTTCTCAATGATTTACTCAGCGCAGGGATAGTTATTCGTTTGCAATAAGACAGCAATTTCTCGCCAAGTGGTTTTCATAAGATGAATTTAAATTGGCGATGAATTTAATAAATAATCTTATTAAAATGCTTCAGATGAACCGATTCTTTATATATAATATTGTATAAGTCAATAAATTATAAATTTTTTAATTTAAATTGAACAAAATAAATAAAATTGCAAGTTTTGTTCGTCCAATAAATTAATTTAAACCATCAGCATATGCAGAAATTTATGATTTTTCATAATGGAATGATATTCGATACTAATTATATTATAAATATTATATATTTATTAATTTAAAAACAATATTTTTAATAATTTTTCTGATAAATAAATTTATCATTTGTTGCATATTTAATTTAATTATATAATTATGGAATTAATTATATATACATAATGTTTTATAAAGCTAACTTAATCGGAAGGCATTAAAAATGATAAAAGTTCCTCTTTCATTATATCCAATCAGTTAAAATTGAATCTTTATTTGATATAATTTAAAAAATAAAATAATTATCTTTATATTTAAAACAGTTTCAACAATTTAATACAAATTTATATAATTATACAAAATTAATAATAAAGTTTGGAAAAATCATAAATTCAATAACATAAAGAATATGTATATATTTCGATGCGAATTTCAAAAATATATCATAATAATGATTTAAGGAATTTAAGGACATTCCGGCTACACACAAAATATCAGGCACAGCATTTTTTATTTTATGTTAGAAAATGAAAATTTTTTTGTGGGAAAAACAAATATGAATTAGTTTTAATTTTTGTATTTCTAATTCAATTTTATTTCGGTACGTATTTCAAAAATGCACAAATGAATATTAAACTTGAACAATACAAATTTACCAATAAAACTGAATAAGAAATAAAAAAAAAAACCACGAAATTTAATTGCGAAAGCACTGAAATTTCAAAATGGATATAACAAAAAAAAAAAAGGAATGGTTATTATTAAACGATCCTAAATAAAGGTTTCTGTATTTTGTATATAATGTAATACAGTTATAGATACACCACAAAAATATTCTAAATAGATATTCACAAAAATCTAGCAAAACTCATAAATATAGAAAAATTGCTACTAAAGATTATTTGGATGAATAGCCATTACGTCCAGCTTTAATATTGAATTGTTTTAGAAAAATGAACAATTTTGTTGGTTTATTACGATTAAAGTTATATCATCGAATTTCAATAATACCGAAAAATTGAGATTTCATTAAGTCTAATTATATTCAAATAGCATTTAGTCAAAAAAATTAATTGATTTGATTTTGACAATGATTATGTATAAAAAGTGTAATTAAATACAAAACATTCTGAAAAATAGAGAAAATTCTATGAAAAAATGAAAAATTACTTATAGTTCCAATACAATTTGCATTAATGCTCCAAATTGAATATCACAAATTTACCTATTTTTTGTTTTCCAAATTGCTAAAATCGTCCTTGTTCGTACTGAATTTAGTTACCATCACAAACTAAATGAAAAATGTAATTTTAAAATATTTTTTGTATCCGATATTTAAATCTATATCTAGATTTCCAAATGAGAATTAATTAATATCACATCTATTAATATTAAATATATAAATTATAAAACTAAAGATAAATATCAATTTCGGTTTGTACAATAAGTAAAGTCGAGTGATACGAACTTTGCCAAGTATAAAGATGTTATTTATGAACATATTACATATATTATGATAGTGTACAGTATCTTTGTTTGTTTTTATATAATATAATAACAAAAAGTTTTCAATACAAACAAATTGTATATTTACATCAGAGGTATCTTTATGAGTAACTACAATCCTAGATATCCCAAAATAATTGTGTACATTATATAATAATTTTATTATAGCTATAAGGAAATTTATGTAATATTTAAAGTTTGTTAATTTATATATTAAATTTTAAAGTTTGATTTTGGGTTTTCTTTAATTTTTCACATATAACTACATATATATTAGTAAAATTACGGCTCCCATTAGAAAACGCTTGCTGGAAACAGAACACTTCAACATTTGGACAAACTATATTGATTGTTACGGAACGAACACGAAAAGTTTAGAAACATATTTCTGATGAATAAACCAAAAGAACGATTAAATACAGGTATAACCATTGGTCATATTCTATTCTGAAAGCATTAAAGTATTTTATGTTTAACGGAAACGTCACGGATGTACGGAAGAAGAAGAAACATTAGAACAGCTCTTATGTCATAAAATAATTAATAATTTGGAACGAAATTTTTTGAACGTAATGAAGGAGGAGGGAAGATTAACTGCGTTTATAAGAGCGGTGAATTGAAATGATATGCTATTAGGTAGAACATAAAGGATCCTCGAGGTCTATGTGTATGAAAGGTGAAGGGGTTCGTTAACTATCCCTCGATTAAAACCAATCAAGCAACCAAAGCAGGAAAAACATATGGTATCAATCAGTTAAGTATCAAATTGTAAAGTTAATTTCATTACGTAGTCTTGCCACATAGCGCTCGATAGTGATCAATTTGGAAAGCATGTGCATGATAAGTGGGTTTGTAAAAATTTAGACCAATGCAACATTTTCGAATTGATTGCCTATGTGTCCAAGCAATCAATCTTCTTCCAAAAATGTGATATATGAAGATTTTTAATTTTTACATTACTTACGATTTACGACTCGTTTAAAAATGAGATTCCTATAATTAATTCTGATTTCTTATAATTAATCGTGATTTAAATATAAAAATCATATTCAGAAATATTTATAACTTTATAAAATTAAAAAATATAATTCAATTCGATGTTTAACTAAGAAATATTGATGCCATTTTTGTTTAGATGCTATTATAAAGAAGCAATATTTTTTTATATTAAAATTAATATAGACTTTTTTTTATATATGATGAATATCAATAAAAAAAATGTCAAATATTTTTGATTACATAGTTATAATAATATATCATATATTTACCGAAGATATATACATATTTATTTTAGTTTCTAATATTAAATTAAAGTCAGTAAAAGCATAAGCATGTTGACAATATTTGTCATCATCTAAAATATAAACAGAATATTGCATAGAAAAAAAAAATCATTTCTGATAACAGAGAGAAGACAATTTTCTATATCAAATTTTATAGGAAAATATGTTTCATTTTATATAAATACATATATGTACATAGACATATATAATAAGATATCGTAAAATATATTTGAAATTGTATATTATGTTTATAAAATTATTTACAAGAGTGCATCGATATTCAACTAAAAAGCATAGTTTCATGTGGAAAACAATTTTATTCATTGCATATCCGATGGTATTTTTGCCCTCAAGGGAAAGATTTTTTTTTATTTTTTTTTTTTTATTGTGATTTTTACTAAATTGAATTTAAATTCTCTATGGTGAAATATGCAATTTAAACTACAACATTTTTTTTATGTAACTAAACTATATAATAATGATGCTATATTATTTTATCTACAATTTAAATTTACTAGAAATTATTGATGATAAGAGAATACGAGACATTTTTGGAAGAATATTGTAAACAGAGTCCATGTCACAAATATTATTATACATACAATTTAAATATATTAGATAATATTTATATGTATCTTAATATATTATATCTAAACTTTTTATGGTTAATTTTTTTTTTCTGTATAAAGTTAGATAATTCTGTATTACAACCAACTATATAGAAACTCTATTAGAATTTTCACCATTGATTTGGGGTAAGTTGATAATCCATATTTGAAGTATATATAATAATATTTCCTGGTATATATATGTAGTTAACATTGGTTAGTTAATAAGAGTCTTATCAATATTGTAAAGTTCTAATGTTGCGGTTTATTGAATATATTATTATTATAGATGGAAATTATATATAGTAATTGCAGTTTGTCGTCTTCGTTAATATATAAAGTTTGATTACAGAATCCTTGATTTTAGATTAAGAAAAAATAAAAATCAATAAAAATATATATTATAAATGGTTTCGAGTAAAGAAGGACCACAGACAGTCATTATCATTGCATCCATTTGGCTTATTGTGATATTGGTTCAAATAACTGACCAAAACTTAAAAATACTTAAAAGTATGTGCTTTTTGAGGTTATACAATGACCTGTAAAGAAGCCTAACATATTTTGGATTTCTTTCTATTCATTTGAAGACACTCAGTTGCTTGTGTTGTTGATGGTTTAAAAATAAATAACTTCGAATGTCTAAGCCCTTCACATATGTTCTAGTTTCATTCTTGATATTAGACTCCTTTTGCATCGTCTTTAAGTAACACTTTGAAACATCATAGAACAGTTCTGGTCCAATCAAGTTGCAGCTAGCTCCTTCTTTCGCTAGAATGTCTGCTTCTTTATTTAGATATCATAAGTCTTTGTGAAAGTTAAATATATTTACAAAAATATATTTTCATCGAATATCCATTAAAAAGTTGTGTATATATATAGAAATATTGCAGAATGTGTTGTACAAATGTATTTTTTTTTAATGTTTTAATGTTGGTCTGGTCAATATAATTTGGCATCGATTCTATGATTTGGTCTATAATATCTTCTATAATAATTATTAGGTCCAGAAGTTAACAACCCTAAATGTGGCACATTAAATCTACCACTATAAACTATTGATATGCTTTAATAATACCATATTTATGTTAAAATTAATTATTATTAAATTTTTAGAGAATTACAATCTATGCGTTCTCAAAATTTTTGCATATATACATAATGTGATGTTATGAAAAATTATTTGTACATATTTTCATGTTTAATATTCTAAATAATTATTCTCATCAATTAAACCCCAAAAACATTATTTTGTATATTAACATATTAATTATATTATATACACAATTATTTAATGTTTTCCTATATTCGATACTTATTTGTCTTTCCAATAAATATTATGTAAAATGTCCCATTACAATTTATCTAAATGATTTCAGGTGGTGGTGTCTACACAATAAACTGTATCTTTGTCGGTTTTGTAATATTGTTTTTTTTTTTTATTAATTATATAAATTGATTTTGTACATTAAATAAGTAAGCATGGGTCGAGACGAGACACTGTGATAATGAGGCAGTGTTCGACTGGAGGGTACAACGAGCTTATTCATATGTAGGCCTAAGTGCGTGACAGTCTCGAAATTTATACTCCTACCAACCAATTATAAAAAAAGAAAAAAAAAAATTGAAATTTGGTAACTTGTTAAATGAAATAAACAAAAATCAAATACGTAAATATGCTCATTAGAAAACTCATTTTGTGAATATTTGATTGAAGTTTATATAACTGATTGATAAATATTTATAAGATTTATGCTTTTACACAATCTTCAAAATTTTGAAAAGAAATTATTAAGGTTTCTGAAATAGTACAGTATAGAATTTGTAAATCGTTATAGTAAATATAATTTTATATAAATATGTATATTAATTTATTGATAAATTGATTAATTGATGTTCATAAGATTTCAAAATTTATATAGTTAAAATTCAGTTATAATCTATGTTAATTACGTATTCCTTTATTTACAATTAAATTAAATTCTATAACTTCAATTTAACAATAAACATTCAAAAGAAAAATAATAATTTTTAACTTATTCCACTAATTAAATTTGGTGACATGACATAAAGCCATACGACAAAAGGTCGTAATGATTTTATATCTCACTCAAATGAGAAATAAAAAGTCATAATTACGATTTTTACGTGTATGGTTTGTATATCTCATAGTCATAGACTTTTGGCCTTATGTCTCATTAAATGTGTTGTTTGATAGAAGAAAAAAAAACAATAAATTTCTTTAAATACTAAGAAAGGGGAAATAAATATCATCCGATCAAAAGAACATTTTCAAATTATTAAATCAAAATTATTTAATCAATTTATTTCTCAATTTCTTATAAAACTATGTGGCTTTATGTTTCATTCAAATGAAGCCTAACGTCATTACACGCAAAAATTACGATTATAGTTTTATGTCTCATTTGAGTTAGGCCTAATGTCGTATAGCTTTATGTCATGTCACCATTAAATTTATACTAAATACAAAATAAAATTGATATTAAATATAATTATATTATTTTATTTGTAATAGAATTAAGTTATTCAATTTTATACAATAATAATTTATTATTTGTGCTATATTTTTTGTTCCTTTCAAAAAATTTATATATATACATATATATATATATATATATATATATATTATATGAATTATGAATAATGAGAACTAATTAATTCATTAAAATATTGTTATATAATTGAGTTATTGTCACATAACAGAAAGACATCCCGACTAATTAGTTCTTGTTTTTAAATTAATTATACTTGTACGTATGTATATAGGGTAAAATGTATTAGGAGATATAGCGAAAGAGTGTCATGCATACAATTCATAGAAAAAGAGTAAAGCATATTAAAAACAGGGTAAAATTTTACACTACTATACTTGCCATTCACAAAAAAAAAAAAAAAATAAAAAAAATAATATAAAAATTCATTTACAAATACACGGATACGTCAGAATAAAAATGAAAAATCAAGGACATTTATAAAGCACAAACATATACGTAAATATATACATTAACAAAATATGAGGATAATGTATAACAATATAATGAATTGGGAATGCAGAGTAGATGGAATTTGATGATTGGGTTGTTATTAAGGGTGGATTTATATAAATATTTTTTTTTTTATAATATAAAATATTATGTATGAACAATTTTCATATCTCAAGGACTCTGGAAAACTCAGTGATAATAACAGTACGCAATTCTCTGTATTATTTTTATCATTTTATTTAGCATATGTTTTTGGTAAAGAATTTTTTTTTTTTTTTGGTATATAATTAACGAAAACAAACTGTTTCTGTTGCTTTTTATGCTCTCTCTGCTGTTTAATTTAAAATGACAATATGACACAATGGGAATTGTGCTGTCAAATTATAAAAAAAAATATTATAAAATGTTTGGATTCACATTTGAAATTGAAATTACGAGATATAATATCGTTTGGCAAAAAAAAAAGGAAACTTTTCAAATTTATATTTGTATTTTAATTAGGATTTTTTTTTGTTGTAGAATTCGTATTTTAATTAGGATATTTAACAGAAATTTCAAATATGATTTTAAATAAATAATATTTGTATTAAATTTATGTAATTATTTTACATTAAATTAAATTACATTAAACAAACAAACCCAAAAGTATTTATTTACCAAAAATTTTCTCAGTTGACCATTTGCCTTATTAGTTAATCTTATTTTATTGTTACTTTTTTTAATGACAATTTAAATAAAAAAAAAAAATTCTAAATAAAATTTTCTTGAAATCCTAGTAAATCCTTTCATAAGAATATGGAAAGATTTTCTTATGTTTATCCTACAGGCTATCTGAATAGAATATAATACTATATAAGAAAATATAATATATATAAAAAAATATTCTTTTTATAAATTTTTGTTATAGTGTAATTTGCTGAGAGTCTACCGAATTTATTTTTAACATTCCAATTTTTTTTTGCTACTTTTTTGAGCTGAATTAGAATTTCGAAATGAAACAAGTTAAATTGAGTCATACATAAAAGGGGAAATTATTGAAATGAAATGGAAACAAAATATTAAAAAAAAAAATATTTAACATTTTTAATATGTTATACTAATTTGATTTAAATGTTTTATTATGTATATAAAATATAATGTTTTAAGCTTGATAATTGTTATATGAATTAGTTATATTAATGAATTAGCTGAATATATTATTTATTAGAATAACACTTATTTAACTTAATCTATATTTAATTTATTTCAATAAGTCCAATAATAAAATAAAAACTATGAGCTTACATATTTACATATTTTATGTTTACATATGGAAATAAATATTTTACAAAAATAATTTAAAAAAAAATATTTTTTTCACGAAAGATAATTGAATTTGTAACGTTAAAGAAAGAATTAACTTTTTTATTATTACTTAAAAAGCAATAAAACTCAAGTTAATTAAAAACTACTTAAAGTTAATAATTACTTTTTATAAGATTGTTTCATTTTATTCCTTACAATTAAATTATTTTTTTCCGGAAAAATATTAAATATATATTTTTTATAAATCAGTAAACGAGATAATCTTAATTAATCATTTATTTTGAAATGAATAAAGTTAAATAAAAAATATAAGAAATTTAAGGAATTTAAATCAAAAGTTATTATAAAAAATATAAGTCAATTAATTTTCAATATAAAAATTATAAATAAGAAAATATTATTCATTCCATACAATCGGTCTTACCATAGTTGTAAAGAACTGAGCGAAAAAGATTCATCACATATTTCGCATGGTAGTGTCCAGCGCTGCAGTGCTGGCCAGGTCCAAATGTTGTTCTCATAACTACGTATTACACGATCTTTACGATTTAGTTAGCAGATGGCCCCCAGAATGGTTACACTTCCCAAATCCCGTGAAGTGAATCTAAACAATCCCAAGTAACACCTTTCTCTAGCGACGGTTTACGACAAGAATGTGAGTGTTATCAAAATGTGTTAAATTGGAGTCTTTGACAGGTGTTCGAGACTCGCCACTTAAATATATATTGTTAAATAATTTTTGTTTAATTTATTAATTATAATATTTATACTAATGTAAGATATTTTTAAACGTATTTCCATTTGAAAATTAAAAAAATGTATTTACGTAGAATCAAAAAGAACGCATTTATTAGTACAAATATAAATGTTAGTAGCATAATAAAAAAATCTGTTTTTTTTTCTTCTTTATTTCTGTTAAACTTTTAATATCTTTCTTTTTGACAATGGTTTTCTATTAGTATACTTTGAAATTTTATAAATATCAGCCGAGTTTGCAGAAATAAAAAGTACAAAGAAAATTTATATTTTTACATCATTTCCCATATTTGTATTTTGCTATGTCGAATGTCGTCTACAAGCATATACAAAAGTTCATAATTTTTAATTCTTTTTGTTGATTTTCATTGTCCGGAGAATGTGTCAAATAATGGTAGTAATTGGAGATCAAAAAAAGAAAATTGTAACAAAAAAAAAAAAAAAAATGAAAACTGAAAAAATTAAAAAAAAAACACGAACAGCGTATAATTATTTACGTTTTTTTTATTTGCAAATTGCTTACTAAGCTGTTAGGGAATAAATATTTTTTTTTGCTGATTTAACTGACAATCAAAAAAAAATAAATAACTGATGATATTCTATTGACTTTTAATGAACACATAGAAATTCACTAATTTGAAAGTTTGTAATGTAGAAAAGAAATGATTATCAGTACATATATTTAATAAGGCATTACGATTTGATTTAACACTCTGTGTCGATGTCGACAGTACAACAGTTCATAAATTACTCTATATTATACGAAATTCTTGTGTTTAAAATATTTTTTATATTAATACCCAGCAAGACTTGGGAATATCCTGTGAAAACACGCAGATTACTACACCACACTCACGAAAAACTCATTTATATTTGGTTGAGTTTTTGCTAAGTCTTTAATGAGATAAGCTGGTGTCTAATTAAGGCGTTTATCACTAGTTCCACTCAGTTTCGTACATCTAAATCAGTCAGTCGATTTTACTCTGGGGTTTTTAAACTAAAATTTACCTAATGCATTATAAAACAACACGTTTTAAGATTGTTTGCGATAATATTGAGGGATACTTTCGTTTCGAAAATTGAATTCAAATATTTATTTGAGTGTCCAGGAATATTTTTGTATAGAGAATAAGGGAAGTATGTATATAACTTTCCAATTATCTGTCCAAGTCAAATGAAGACCAAACAATTTTAAGTTTAGTATTGAGATCGCTGTGACGTGAAATATTTATACAAATTATAATACAAATAATTGCAAAGGTCAATTGCAGATTAAAATCTTTAATTAATTAACAATTCTTAATTTGTATCTCGATACTAAGCTTAATCTCAAACTCGATACTAAGCTTAAAATTCTTTGGTCTTCGTTTGACTTTGACAGATAATTGGAGAACTCCAATTTTTTTTTTAACATCTCGGTAAGAATGGACCCCACTCGCATTTCGCCAAATAAAAAACTGTGTTGGACAGTATACACTTCGAAAGCATGAACATACAGAAATCTCGGCGATTTTACTGTATAGCTAATGTAATTTTATCAATTTGGTAAATAATTCACACTTTGAAGTATAAAAGGATTATAATAATCTATACTACATAAACTACACTGACATAAATAACTTTACGTTTATATTGAGTACATCGCTACAAATATAATCACAATGTATTTACTTTGCCAAGTTATTGGAAAAAGAATATCGCACTTACACTTACCGTATATACATCGCAAGTAGGTAATTATGGCAACATTCTTGCTGGGACATTATAACAACAATAATTAACATTCTACATTGAATTAAATTAATATTTCAATATTAATATAAAAAAATAATTTAAATATTTAATTTCAAATTAAAAAAAAAAAAAATTAAATTAAAATATTTTTTGAGTAATGTTACTATTAATATTAAATAAATCTTATTACAAAAATTATTGTGAACATTGCCTAAAACACTAGTTAAAATATAAATCATTTTTTATCCTTATCGTTTACTTTATAAGTATATAATGGTTACATTTACATTTATATATATATGTATATAAATATTATATATACATAAAATAAATTAATGTATATTTAGGAAAGGTACATGTTCCTAACACCAAAACGTCCTTTTCGCATTTATATGCCAGTTTAAGGACAAAATGTCATTGACAAACATAAACTCATAGAAAATTATAAATAATGATTGTAAATGGGACAGGAAAACCTTTCTCCTGGGACTCATTATTATGCAGTTCAACCCTTAGAATGAGGTTTTTCCTTTCAGAACTATAGCACATTTTTTTTTTTTTTTTTTAATTTTTTTTTTCTTTCCATTATTTATATTCTTTCTTCACCAAAAGATTTTTTTTTTTTATTTATACTAATAAAACTATAACTACTTACATATATGGGATTTTCCATATTATTTGTAACAGGGAATTGATTCTTTTATGTATTTATCATCTCTTACCATTAAATATCACTATTAGTTCATGAATCTTTCATGTTTGCTAATATTTTAAGTACTAAAAGGATTTTTGTTTAGTTTTGAAGTGATGAAAAGATACTTTATATATAAATATAAATAATAATAGATACAGAGTTTAAGAAAAGATTTTGATTGCATTTTTTGTTAGTTTTATTTCGTTGGGGTTGTTTTAATATTGAGAGGAAAAAGGACAGTTAAATAGCTTGGAATTAATTTATTAAGTAATATATAAAATATATATTTTTTTTTTACAAAATTGTTAAAATATAACAAATAAAAATTTCAATCATTTAAAATATCTTTCATAAAAATTATTGGATATTTTTTAGTTGTGAAAATATTTTACAAGATTTTTTTTTTTTAATTATTATCAATGATTTTGGCTTCCATTTCGATCAATCATTCCATACCATGAGAAAGAAATTATAGCATACTTTACCTGTAAGTATTTAGTTTTGAACTGTACGAATTGAACGACCTTAGCGATCTATCGGGTAAATGACGTATAGATATGTTTGGCTTCTAAAACTCTGAACGTTACAAGATGGATCTGGACCAAGCCTAGTAGTTACATAACACATAAGTGGTCGGTTTCATGTTGTACTCGCCACTGTAACCACCTTTTCAAGATTTTATATCGTAATTTTTTTAATTTTTCTTTTTCATGTTTGTTTTCCATATTTTTAACAGTTCTGTAATCTTCAAATGAACTTTTTTGGGTGGCATCTGGAGATTTTACAACCCCATTGAATTTACATTTAATTATCATAAACTATAGTCACTAGTTTCTTACGAATTAAAAAATATCGTCGTACCATAAAAACCAAATTAAAATAAATCATTCCTTTAATTATTATATTCTTATCAAATATTTTGTTATTTTATCTTCCACTTCCGAAATCATTCTTTCACTAACTTTGAATGTGTAAATTAGTTAATTAAAGTCTGATGTAATTTCAAATGATCTATAAATGTTAACAATTATTTGTTTTATTTATATACATATATTGTCAAATACTATGCTTATACAAAAATTATATATATGTCGGAAAATAAACAAAACTCCTAAATCTGTTTGAACGTTATAGAAAATCCTTATGTAATCCATTTCTAATACCCTTTAAAGCAACAAATTTTTCTTACATTTAAGGGAGCATCCGTTTATATCTATATATAGTAATATAAAAAAGAATTGGACATACTTAAGTGATTTATCACCTTTTTGTAGTAAATCTTTCTCATCTATATTATTTAATAGTATAAACCGTAACGATTTTTAACTTAGAGGTGCTTTCACTGATGTATGTGCAGGTTAAGAAACTGTGACTTGTTTTGTTTGGGCACGTGCAATTTTTTTTTTTCACTGAATTTGTCTATGTAGTTGGATTTTTTTTTTCTATTATTTTCTTGAAATTTCAAGGACCTTGTACGTTTTGGTATTGTTTGAGGAAAAGGATTATGTTTATATAAAAGTTAAAATGATAACTAAAATTAAGATGTCTTTTTATAACTTCTTCTATATTGTGCGATGGAAAATTTTGAGTAATAAATGGGGCAATTCGGATTAGTATTTTTTATAAATCGTAATGAATTTTTTTTCTCTAGACGAAATGCAAGATTATAATAATCCGTATGTGAGATAAAGAGAGTTGAATGATTTTTAGAATTAAGAAAGTTTTATTTTAGCATGTAATTTACAAAAAAAAAGTGGTTGATTTCGAGAAAAGACCTCAATAGATATTAACTTTTTAAAGGTAGTGCCACTTAACAAAATTTTCTGGTTAATTCGGATTATTCGGATTAACAACTAAGCTCATTCACTAACTCAATTCACTAACTCATTCATAATTTTTTAATGCTATAAGTTAAAAATCGACTAATGGCAGTCCCCTCACTATGTAAATTATAATCGTATATCGTCCAAAAAGGTTTTATCAAATAAATACCGATCTATAGACAAGATATTTAAATTTACAAATTAGATAAAGATTTTAATCGTATTTTTTTTAATATTGTATAGTTTCTTATTAATGTTTACTAATTCTATTTAGTTAAATGGTAAAATGTTGAAAGTTAAAAGGAAAATTACAAGTTTTTTTCATTCAAATTTATAAATATTTAAAAAGTTTTAATTTCTTTTCATGATGCTATTATTAAGTAATATAAGACTATATAGCTAGAAAGACAGACAGACAAAACTTAAATTGTTTCTAAGAAAATTTTAGTTTTCTATTATATATTTTTTTTTTTTTTTAAATTCATATTTACAAATTATTATTAAATTTTCTTTTTTTTTAAAAAAAAACTTATTTAAATTAGTTTTACAAAATTTAACAAGTTTAATGGAAAAATAATATCGTTGTAGATATGAATATAAACTTATATTAGATATTATTTTTTTTAAATGTAATGTCTATATAATCGAAATATATATTTATACTTATATATTTTATAGCGTTTTTAACAATATTGATTTTGTTATTACCTTGTCGGCACGTATGAAAATTTATCTTCTCGTGTATATGGTTTTAATATATTATTTTATATTATTATTTTTTTATTTTTTTGAATATGTAAAAAATACATAAAATTATCTTAATTTATATTCACGAAAAATATGGCTAAAGAAAGAAACATGGTTTATTATATGGTAACAAAAGACAAATATGTAAAAATATCCTTGAGAAAATAGATATATATAAATATAGGAAATATAGGATATTATTATTAGAAATGAATATAGCATAAAATATATTCTACATACGATATTCTGATAGTAATATACGACCATACAAATATATGTGATATTCTGTTTTATATATAAAAAAGTTGTTAAAGCCTTCATATTCTTAAGGATATAAAGTATGTAATATATTTCATAAATACGAACTTATAAATTTTAGTATGTCCGAAACGGTTATGTAATTGAATTTCATTTTTAATAAGATGAGTATAACTTTTCAATATTTGATATTTCTTCAACATTACTTAGAATTTGAAAACGAATTTAATATCGGAATCTTCGTGAAAAAAATATTTTCGAAAAATTGATTTCTTGAATTATATCCGCAATTTTCTTCATAAGCTGCATATATCCACGACTAGAGGTTTGCAATCATTCTCTGTCTTGTGCTTAGCTGACCACGAATTGTTCAGAGGTCAGCCCAATTTTGAATGTTTCTCTACCAAGACATGTTTTCCTTTCCTATAAACCGTGTACTTTCAATTTTTTCCTGTATGATAAATAAGTTGTATGCTATTTAGCATTGTCCATTACGTTACCAAGAAAGAATTTTTCTTCTGCTTGATAGTTAAAAATAATTCTCTATAATTTATTTACTCTAATTAGCTCTTCTGACTCTGACTTTCCAAGATATTTTCAACATTTTTCGACTTATCCACAATTTCAAAATCTTTTAGCTTGTTCGTTCCCAGTTGAAGTCTTCAGTGTCCATGACACGAACCGTAAACATTTAAAAAAACTGCCATGAAAAAGAAAATATTCGAATCGACACTTTATTTCCAAATCAGAATTGCAATTTTCATCCAACCTGCATCCTAAGACTTGCAACACGTTCATTGAATTTCTTTTCTAGGTACTATTAGTTTGAGATTTTTATATGTATTGCACTGCAGCAAATCTAGAACTGACCATGAGCTTGTGATGTTAATGTTTAAATCGAAGTGTATCTTGCGGTCGTTTACTAAACTTTGAAAATTTTAAAGTTAATTTATATTATCAGTAATTAAAGTTGAGTCGCTTCTGGATATGGGCAAAATATTTACACCATTATTTTATATAATGGCAAATTACTTTAATATTCGTTATACTTCTTAATATTAACATGATTTTTTTGATTTTATATCAATTTTTTTATATATCTAAATACAATCATTAAATTTTTTTAACTTATTAGTTTTTTAACTTATTGGAAACTTTTTCAACAGTGTAGCTTTAAAATATTAGTTTTAGAATATCAAATTTACCATATATACTCGTATGATTTTAGATATCGGTTAATATAATTTTTTTAAATTATATGTAATAAAAATAATTTTTTATTTTTGCTTCATTTTTTTTTTGCTACATAAAATGCAAATTTATGAGATATAATATTTTTTTTATGCATTTATATATCTTGTACACTACACTCTGCTACCATTGTAAATTTTATATATAGTAAATTTTCTTTTGAAATATGAAATTGCATCGCAGATATTGTATAAAATGTATATTTATGAAAAGTAAATCGCGTGATGAACCATTTTCAATTTAATGGAAATTTTTAATGCGATATTCAATGTTTATTTTTAATAAAATATCTTTTTCTTTGGCATTTTGTTGATGAAAAACAATTTTTTTTTTGTATATTATCCTGGCTTTTGGAAAATCACACTACATTTTATATATTGAAAACAGATAGGATAATAAAATGAATATTCTTATGTTTTAGAAAATTTACTATAAAATTTAAAAATAAATAAATAAATTACTATATAATTTGTAATAAAATATGAAAAATTATAGGATTTATTATAGATTATTGCTAGTATATTTTATATTATGTGAATCTTAAAGATTGGGAATGTAAAAAATAAAAGTAATTATAATTTCAAGGCTTTTGGATGAAAATGTTAATTAAATATTACTAATAAATTAACTATAAATTTTGTCGAACCAAATATAAATAAATATGAATATAAAATATCAAAAAATTAGCGTTCAATCAAATGTTAACATCATAATTATCTGTACCACATCTGTTAGCCACATCTTATATCTAAATTCAAACGCTATGATTAAATTCCTACACCTTCATCTTACAAGCTGAGCTCGTTGCCATCAATTTAGGCGCCTGAGACCACGATTTTAAGGAATTTATCAAAAAAAGTGTAGCGAATCCTAAAATTAAATTTAACATTTATATTAGCAAACCGTAATAACGTAAAGTTTCTGTGCTCACCCGTCATTGTATGATCGAAGGGTAATAAGAAAACGGATGAACTCTATTTTTACTTTAGAATGTTACAGTATAAATAGAATGATTAGAATGTTTTTGTATGCATGTACAGAAAAAGGAGCATTTACCATACAAGTGCTATATAATTTTGAAAATGAACAAGTAAACGGCCTTACAGGACTTTCAGTTCTTAGGAAACATAGCATAACATTAGGATTTAATCCATTCTCGACTTGTCATGTGTGTTTGGAAGATGAAGATACAGTGAAAGATTTGTTTTGTCATTGCCACTCAGTCCAATATAAAAGATTTAGGTAATTTGGAAGTGTTCGTTTCAACAAAACCTTAGAGAAGCGGGTAAAATGGCGCCAGATAAACAGATATCAATCATTAAAAAGGTAGAATGAGTTAACTGTAGTAACGTTCGACTGGAGGTTACAACGGGTAACTAATATATGACCTATGTGAGTGGGATTCTTCAAATGCTTACTCCTTTAAAAACAACCAACCAATATCCAAAACCAAATTTTATATAATGCTAGAATGAATTTTGATATGATCAAAATTTATTTTAGAAAATTATGGTTTACGTTAACTAAATTGTCAGACATTACAAAATAAAGACAGAGCGTAAAGATTATTTTTCTTATCAGTTTATTTATACCAATTTGCGGACTAAATAACTTTATTTATAGTTTTATTTAATTCATATAAAAATAACAATTAAATAAATCAAAATATTATAAATAATAATATAATAATACAAATGACTACACTTTATAATTATCATCAATTAAAAAAAATAAAATAAAAATAATATTATATAAACAGGAAAAATTTGCTGTGATAAAACATGAAGGATGAGTTACTTAATTCTCGAATCATTATATTTAATGTTGCAGGATTTTTTTTTATATTTTTTTTTTTTTGGTAAATATATCCCAGTATTTACTCCTTGATCCTTAAAATATAACAAAGTCTATTATTATCAAAAAATAAATAATGAAATCAATTAAATATGTATATATGTTTGTATATATATATATATATATATATATATATATATACATATAATATAAAAAGAAAATGAAAACATTAATATTAATCATCTGCGAAAACCCGAAAGAAAACAAGTTGTAATAAATTAGACGAAATTAATTTTTATATTCACAGTAAAGTGAAAGTAATGTAAAGAAATTAATTGATTTTTGTTGTTGTTGTGAGATACAAAATATTTGAATAAAATATTTTTTTTTTTAAAAAAAATAAAATAAAAAACAATTTTTTTTTATAACCTTTTAAATTATCTATCTAAGAAATATTTTTTATTTTTTTTTAAAAAAAAAATTAATGCTTATTAATTTTATTTTGTCAGTTTATTATGGAAATATGGTTTTGGGTTCATCCTTTTTCCATTACAATATAATATTTCAAAGTATAATGTTTACAAATGAAAATTATATCTTACAAGAATTTACATAAAACGGAAATTTTAAGTGGAAATTAGATTTTTAAACGATATCAATATTTAGTAATCCAAACATTTCATCTTGAAAGGATAAATTATGATTTTTATATTAAATTTCATTTAATAGTCTAGTGAAAATAGTTCGAATAATGAATGAATGGTTGATAAAAATGGATTCTTGTTAAAACTATGCAAATATTACATTATGCCAAAAAAGAATCATATAACAAAAAGCGCATTACGTAGGGATTTGTCACGGTCAGCGAGCGTTAAATGTAGGATAGCATAATTTTTCGAAATAATTTGTTATTTGTACCAATTATACCAAAATTTAAGAGTTTAACATTGTATAATGATAACATGAATTACAAAATTCAAAATATTTGATAGCTGTCTTGTGTTACCTGAAACGTCCGCTTGGTGGACACTATACGTTAATGCTTGAGTACCAATAAATTCACAACAATGTAAAAAGAAAATTCCTATTTAAAATTATATTTAACTATTGAAATTGAATATTCATATAATTATATGATTCCACAATTGTTGTTTTATATAAATTAATTGTATATAATTTAATAAATTTTATTTTTTAGATCATAATTAACAAACAAAATTCATTCTAAAAATTAATAAACCGCCAAAGCATTATATTGATTAAGCGGTTTACATAAATTTATGTATATTTTATTTAAATCAATAGATCATTTTGTTGGAAATTGAAAATATTTTATCACTCGTTATCTGTGTTAATTATTTAAGTATATATATTATGTATATGTATAGATAATTGAAAATTATATCACTATTATTATGGAGCTGTTAGTTTCATTGTTATATAAATAAATATATTGTGATTAAACTGTATAGCACCAATAACCAATTTACATTTACCACCCAGGGTCGTTTCTGACTACAAATCATAAACGTTTACATTTACAAATTACCAAAAAATGAAAATAAAAACCACTAAAAATATTATAATATTATTTTAGATTTCTCAATCAAAGAAAGTGAATTTGAAAGAAGTTTCATAAAGGAAGATTGTGACATTGTTAGCTAAGATAATTTTTTTTTATGTTTTATGCTTTTCACATCTGTGTAAATTAAAATATGCCAATTTATTCAAACTTCTATAACAAATTTACTTATTATTTGCTCTTATGAGGCATATAATAAATATTTGTTTTGGTGTTGACTCTGTGTCCTACAACCCAAATAGAAAATTTATGGTCAGAATAAATTCGATATTATATTTTATCTTGATAAGGTAAAATTTCGTTAAAGCAGAAAGCTTATGGAATTATTATCCATAGTTTGCACATACTTTATGACCAATGATTGAAAATTAATAATTATCTTCGTTATTGCATATTGGCAACATAATTAATATTGTCGAATGACACAAATTGTTTTCTATGTAATTGTAAAATTTATGAATATTTAGATAAAGAATATTTTTATTTAAAATTTCTGATACATTTCGATCTAAATCTCATACAAAATAGTGTATTTAAAAATATATTTCTATTAAGAAAACCTAAATTTGTTTATTAAAATTATTACTTAAAACTAAATTTATTATATATTGATTATTAATATTGATCTCTCTACTAATGTTAAGCAATCATAGACGAAATTAAACAAATAAAGAGAATTGAATAATTTTCTAAACAAATATTTTCTTTTGGATTATTCTATGTTCTAATAAAATCAATAATTATTTTGGTCTCTGGACAAAAGAACAGCTATGAATACATTCATTGGAATTGCTATAGGAATCATCATATTTAGTATTAGTTTGTACAATTAATTATATAATTTAATTAAATCTTCAACATGTTTGCAGATTTTGTGTTCCAACTATTCTAGCTTTTTGAAGTCTAATATTATTTACATTTTTCTTAATTTTTTTGTTGGTAAAAGAAATCATTGTACGATGTTGGGGAAGTGGTTCGGAAAGTCCATATTGAGTGACCTTTATCAACCGGTAGCACACAATAAAAGGATGGGCAGAATTTAATGAAGCTATAACTACCTTTATCTTTTGGAGTTTATTCCTTGGAGTGTCAGATATCATCTTAGCATATGACGAGTACCCTCACCAACTGATCAAACAGGAATCAAACCAATTGGGCACTAAATGAAAATATTTCTTAATAAAATTTTAATTTTGAAGCATGGGTTAGAAGAGAAAGCATACCAAGATCCACTTGTAGCGAATGTGGTATTTAATCAATCATTTAAACACTGCTTCATACCATAAAAAAAAACTTTTATAATGATTTTTGCAACATTATGGTCAAAACATTAAATTGTACATATTGTAATTAAATTATGACATTACATATTTTTAGGTGCTAAATAATATTGGTATCAATTATAATATCGGGGTCTATATACTATTTGGTGACCGTGTACGGATAAATATAAGAAAGATCTAATTCATGAGACGAACCTCGTACATGAGACGAACCTCGTACATACATGAGACGAACCTCGGTCTTATCTTGCAGATGAAGTGAAGCGGAGTAAAATAGAAGTCATGATATAAAATATTAATTTTGTAAGTTATTAACAAATTGTTATCATTAGAACAAATTGTTGGTTTTCTTTATAAAATAAATTAAGCATCGAATAAGCAGTGGATCCTAATTACGCTCCTTACTAATTAATCAACCAATCATTCTCTAAATGAATTTTATTTAGAATATTTGTTTGTTTTTTTTTTTTTATATAAAATTTATAATAATTTTTCGGATTATATTTTTAAATTATTTTTATATTATTTGCTGTAGACAGTTTTTTTAAAAAATACAATGTTACAGACACTGATGATGGACAGATAGATAATAAGACAAGATTTTGTATTTGATTTTGAGTTATTAGATTTTGTTTTTACGTAGGTTTTCTCTTTATATTAGATTATAAATATAATAGGAAAGTGAGTGTTACATATTTTTACTGTACGGGAACCATCAACAGTTCTCCATTAAATATAAAATGTATTTAATTTTCTTCAGATTGCTACTCTAACAAAATGAAGATCTTAGCACTCAAGGCACATATTAAATGATGTAGTCTTCAGAAAAAATCTAAAAATAATATTAATTTAATTATATTAAATATGTAAAAAATAATGTAAAATATTCTTTATTGAAGATTGAAGACATAAATTAATTTTTTTTTTTTAAATGATACTCTATAACATAAATTCAGTGTTAGTTTAAAAAAAAAACAGGATAATGCTATAATTTTTATAATATTTTTATTTATAAATCAGTTTGTACCTAAAGAATGTGGAATAATTAACGAGAAATTAACAAATCGTCAAAATAATTCATTAAAATTAATTTGAAAGCATAACAATACGTAATTTTGACAGACTAAATGTCATTAATAAATATATTCCAGAAAGATTCTATGAGCAAATGCGAACGTACCTCGTGGTAGTGTGAGGCGACCCAAACTTACAAAGAAAACCTCTTTTCTACAGAACAAATCAGCTAATGATCAACCAAAGATTTATTTTTCTTTTATATAACGTGTGTACGAGAATTTATTATGTTATAATAAATTCCTATAAGAGTTATGTTAGTAGTTCATTAGAAATTAGAATTCACTCTTCGTAGTTAACATCTAAAAAAGCTTCCACTTCTAAATTAGCATGTCTTTACAGTTGTTCATTGTAATGTAACTGTTAACTGCATATTTCTTGATTTCCTCCATAACTATTTCAATTCGTGAGTAGCGGTGCAGATCCTTATTTTTGTACATTCCATAGGGCATTTATTTTCCCACTTAGGACTTTGTTCTGGTATGTTTACATCATTTGTGTATTTGTTTGCTATGTGCCTTGTAATTGGATGCCGAAAGTCCATACCGGTTTTATTATCTGCTTATATATCATGATTATGTTTTGTATTGACAACTACTCAGAGTTAGCCAGTATAATGTTCTGTATTTAACATATAGATAAGTTCAATTATGCATTTAAAGTTTTACTATTAGATTATTATTATTAAATTGGCGTGAAACCGCATACATCAAAATATAAATTTAGCGATTAACGTTGTATTTCTTGTGTAAACAGCGTTGTGAAAATTTATATAAAAGAAATATTTAATTACTCATTAATTCTAAACTATAAAATAAAATTGCTAGTTATAATAAAATGCGGATATACTAAAATTAGACCATGAAAGTTGAAGTTTCTTTTTATTAAATTATATTTTTATATATTTTAATTGAAGTGAAAACAATTAATAACGCACGACAATATTAAACAAGGAAAATTCAATTACCTCTCATCCTAGCATATATTTTCAGTCCAATTATATATTTCCATTCTATTCTTCGTGATAGATACTGTGCTTGGTTGGTAAATGTTCCAAATGCTATTTAAAATGCGTGTGTTCATTTTGTACAGTACAAAAAAAATTGTGATAAAATATTTAAAGATAATTTTTTTTACCTATGTCACGTTTTTGGAGACTAATTAACTTTTTAAGTCATAATGCTATGATATTATGATATCAGTTTATGAAATATGGCCATCATGACACCGTGAAAAAAGAACGTGTAATTTTACTTCTTCCAAAACTATTTTATTTTTCCTTTATGTCAAACTTTTGCTTACTGTACTGTTGTTAATTAAATATTTTGGACTATAAATCTATTCCACATTCATATATACATGGATATTAATGTTAAAACTTTTAATTGTTACATAAAAACATAAAAGCATATGTGGTGCATTGCTAATTGCAAAAATTTTGAATTTCATTTAAAAAGTTTTTAGTATATTTATATACGTTATTCGTAGACGTTCAAAAAGGATTATATTTATATGTAAGAATTATGCTAATTAAAATATCTTTATGCATGAAATATTTAAATTCAATATTTTTTAATGCATTTGAAAAGCTTAAAATTAACTTTTTAGTATTTTGCTCTTAAAATGAAATTCATCATAATATTATGATGTGATATTACAATTAAAAAAAAAGCTTCTAATTAGGGGTACCTTAGCAGATAACTTGTAGTTATGTTCAACAGTATTTTGTAATTAACATTATGTTTGTAACAAACAGTACTTTACCAAAAATTTCAGCCAAATCCATTTTTTGACCATCAAGTCCAATGCAAGACTCATAGTTATTCTAACTACAAGTAATATTATTTAATATATATCTCCAAAAAGAATACCAAAAGTGAAATTAAAAAACTATTGGTAAAGTTTATTAAGATTTTGTGATATAAAGTTAATTTTAATTCAGAAAAAATCTTATTGGTTAAATTATTTACAAATTACTGTATATAAAATCATATACAAACAATTCTGGAATAACACTATTAGCAAGACAGACTTCTGGAACGGAGGCAAATTAAATTAAGAAGATGAAAGTAGAGTTAGTAGAGTTGGATTGACCATATCATCAGTAATAAACACGATAACATTACAAGAATGTCGCTAGTGCAGAATCACAAAAAATAGCTACGTAAAAACGTTTAATGAGATGTCAAGTGGAAGCCCTATACTTCTAAAAGATGTAATGTGGTGAAAAAATATTTAATAAAATAGAATTAAATAAGATTTCTTTTAAGTATTAATGTAAATATTTGCCTTCATCATTTTTAATTTTACACTGTTGTCTCAAGATCTCCTCTCAACAAATTATTAAATATAGATTTATTTTTAATTTTCTTGTGTTTTTCAATGAACATTATAATTAAATTCGCTAACAAAAAATCTAAATTATAAAATTATAAATATTGTAAATATTTATAAAAATTATAAATCAACAAAACGGAAAAAATGATAAAATAAAAATTAAAATTGAGATTTTTAATATCTAATAAATATTGGAAGTTTGTTAGAAGTACATATAATTTTCTATTGAAGTCTAAATTTAGGCGCAAAATTATATAGGACAAAACTAAATTATTTTTTTATTGTAAAATTTCAGTTAAATATCGTGTTAATATTAATTATGAACTTTAATATGAAAAATTTATAAATAAAATTGAAATAAAAGTTAATTTTATGATTCAGATTTGCTAGTATAAAATTTATGGAGTACATTTTTGTATGAATTAAATATAATCTAATTTGCTTAATATAAAATTTAGGTAAAATATAAATGGAAAAATAGAATGGAAATGGAAAATTTCAAAAAGATATAAATAAATAAAAATAAATCTATTATTTTTTTAAACATTTCAATTTAATATTCAGCAGTTTTGTATTATATTTACTTTCAATTATAAATATTGTTATTCTTTTTTATCATTTTTTATTAATTTCTCAAATATATAATTTAACAAAATCATTATGTATATTAAATTATTTTAAACAGAAGAGTTACGTACTAAGAAAGCTGTTCACAAAATTTTGCTATTGAAAAAGAAAATGAATTTTCCTTTAAGCTTAATATACACTTAAACCTACGCTTTTCTAACAATTCTATATGATGTTTATAATGATTTGTAACAAGGCTTGTAAAATAACCAGTTGTAGTATCAATGGACGTAAAACACTTTCCAGAAATGATTTTTTTTTTCAGGTTTGGGAAGATATATGGTAACCGTAGTAGCCAATCAATTTTATGATTTTTGTCACTATTAAAACACTTTTGTGACCGGGTGCATTGTGTTTTAGAAAAATGATTTATTTTTTCTGTAAGATTTCTCCTTAGTTTTTGTATCCAATTGATCCAACAGTCTTGAATAGTATTCTAAGTTGAGTTAACTTTTTACCTTTCTAAATATGATAATCAATAAATAAAATTCATTTTGAATAGCAACAAACTAATTCCATAACATTCCCTGCTAATGGAACTATCCGTCAATATTATTAAGATTTTGTGATAGAAAATTAATTTTATATCAAAGATATAAAGTTTAATTAGTTTTTGTTTAATAACGTTTCGATTTACAATGTCGTTTACAAAAGTTCTCTAACAGCCCTTGTATAAAATATTACGTAATATATTGAATAAGTAATATAAAAATGACTAAACTAACCAGTTAAAAAAATAATATCATTTAAAATTATGTCATATTTATGTAAAATTATGAGGGTGTAAAATCACAGAATTATCTAAAATATAATACGTACCTAAAATTGTATTCTGTTCCCGATGTAACATTATATTTATATTTATATATAAAAAAAAACGCCTGCGGTTCAAATTAAACATTCTGACACTAATTTTGAATTTATATATAAATATATGTCTTATATTAACCCAATTATATTAAACATTAAACATATGTCTATATCTTCTTAAAGTTATTTTAGTTATTTGTAATGATTACTTGTGTATATATATATATAGAAAGTCTTATTGTATAAATTTTATGTCAACATATTTTATCGTTAAAATGTATTATCCCGCAAGGACCCTAAAATTACAAATTTGTTAACTCACACTCAGTATTATAATATAGCTATAGCTAACAAAATAATATTTGCAAAAAGTTTAATAAATTTTTCGGTGAATTTATATAATTATACATGACATTTTTGTTTAGTTAATAATAAATTCATTCTGTTTTATATTATATAAAATTTATTTCTTATAAAATGTTACATTTTATAAGTTTTCTACGAAAATTTTTTGTAGTATGTCTTCGTATTTTTAGAGGCAGATAAAAGCCAAAATTAAATTAGCTTTTGTTTAATATGAAATACATAATATATATACATATATATAAATAAAATATGCTAGATATCATAAATTTCCAAAATTTTGTTTAACATTTTGAGCCCCAAATAAATGCGTAAACATACAAATTTGTAGTGTTATGTAATGTATGTACAGCATAAAAAAAAAAACAAAAAAAAATTTTAAACTTAAAAACGAGAAAGTTTCTATCCCGGGAGCTTTTTTTTTGTAATAATAAAAATGATGATGGTGATGATAGATCCTTACAAGGAAAACGTAAAAAAAAAAAAAAAAAATTGAAAATGCTATTAGAAAAAGTTTGTGTCTCTTTCATTATGTACACGAAAAATATTTTTTTTTTTTTGTAAATAAACATAAAATATGATTCTATGCTTTATGGAAAGAGAGAACGAATAAAAGTGTTTTTTTTTTTTTTTTTTTTCGAATTATTTGAGTAAAAAATAAAAATAAAAATTACTAATAGAATTATCACCTTGATTTGGCACCAACGTCGTCGTTCCGTGGAATGAATTGATAATATATATTATTATAAAAAATATTAAATTAATTTTAATATTTTTTTATAAATTTTAAAAGATTTGTTTTTTGTTTTTTAAAGTTTTTACATTACGAATAAATATTTAATTTTAATATAAATAATCAAACAATTTCAACTTTAAATTCGATATTTTAACAATTTATTATATTATTTTTTCATTAAGAAGTAATATTTTATTTAAAATATAAAAAAATCGATTTTCTTATAAAAAACAAACTTTTTCTATTATGTAAAAAAAAAAAATTATTATTTTGGAAATTTTCTTTAAATACTTTTAATAAGGATAAGAGTGTTTTTGATAAGGAATTTATACTTTTAACATGAAATAAATATTAATTTTTGAATTTGAAAGATATAATAATTTTTTTGACGTTACATTGAAATTTTTTATATATAAAATTTAATTACATTTTGTAAAGTATTTTTAAATTCATGTTTATATTATTTATTATATATAGTAATAGGAAAATTATAGTTTTAATCCAGTTTTTTTATATTATATTCACAAAACTTTATTAAAAAAATGTTTTGTTAATATTAATACAATCTTAAACTATATCCTTGTATCTACACCCTATAATAATGGAATAAAATCGAAAATTTTCACACCATAAATGCTTTATGAAATTCCAATATTTTTTACACCATTTCCCCCATTAAATTTTATTCAACCGTTGTAAAAAAAAAAAAAAATTCTCTATTCGATTTCATCCTGGAAAGGACATTCGCTTGAGCTTATTTACCTTTTGTAATTTTCCTCCATTTTTTCTTTTCAGCTTTTTTTTTTTTTTTTATTTTATTTTATTCATCTTAAGAATTTCTAGAAATATTTTATAAATTTTTATTTTTTTTGTTTGGTGAATGAAGGTAAATGAAACAGAAGGAGATTTCTTGATTTTATTACTACACCTCTCAAATAATGTATTTCATTTTTTTATTTTTTATATATATTTTATTTGGTATACACTTGAGAAATTTTGATATTTCATAAGTAAAAAAGATAAATTGGATACAGAAAATTTGAAAGAAAAATATTTTGACAAAATAATTTAATATAAATATTTCCTTATTTTTTTTGGAGGGTATAGGCTTCGTTATAATACGAAAAAAAAAAAACACAATTTTGATGAATTTTAATTTAATTTTTCTATTTTTTTTTTTTTTTTTTGAAATAGTAACGATAATTCCAGTATTTACCTTAATGATTTCCCAAAATATTATATTATAAGTGCCAAAAAATGCCTAAGAGAATAAATAGGAAATTATCTTAAGTTAATTTTCAAATAAAATTATTGTGCAGAAAAATCTTATGCTTCTCCTTTCTGCATGAATGCATTCGACAAGGTGTCTTATTATTTTCCACTATTCCTTTCGCTTTAAAAAAAAATTAGTTAAATTTATATTTTATTATAGTTGTTCTTCAAAAGTAATATTGAAAATATGTGGTGCTCCATTACTACTGCTCCAATTTGTTGTTATTGGTTAATATTGGAATAAAGTCAATAAATTCTGTATAAAATTTTGTGAATAATTTTGGTGACAGGAATGTGGAAAAATAATTTTAGTAAAATAAATTTTATGAATAAAAATTAAAAATATTGTTTCCTTAGGTGCAGTGACATAAAGCCATAGGAATGGGATGTAAACCCATATTCAACTTTTTTCCGCGGAAAAAAGTGGAACGTAAAGTCGTTATGACTAAATGTCTGAACTATTTAAAAGATATTTTTCTTTACAACTGGGAAATTTTTTAGGAAAAGTGATCATAAAAAAAAAAAATTTTTTTTCGGCAAATAACAAAAAAAAATCCTTAATTATGAAATTTATGATTTAACCGACCAATAAAAATCATGTTTACAACTTCAACTTAAAATTCTACGTAAAAAAATTAAGATTTAACAAAACTTAAATTTAATTTTAAATATTTACAATGTTTTTAAAATAATTTGCCAACAGCACGTCGCGCTATTGCTGGCTGCATTTGCACTACATAGTGCAAATGGTCGCGTTAAGGTTCAATAAATTATATACAATTGTAATCAGTTCTTTAAAAATACTGCCACTAGGTATAATTTTACTGCCACTAGGTGTAATTTTAATGGAAGGAAGGAACATTTTCCATTAAATAATTTCTTGACTCATTATTTTCCCAACTATTTATTATTAATATACAATGTTAATTAATTATTGTTATAATCATATTATTAAAATTTAATATTTACAATAAAATTAATAATTTTACAAAAAACTAAAATACTAATAAATAATTTGGCTTTATGTCGAAAATTGTGAAAAAGACGAATAGCGATAGACGAATGGGACATAAAGCCATAAGTTGAAAAAAGTCAGTTATGACATTATGTCCCATTTAAGAGGATATAAAGCCATTATGGTTTTTATGTCGTAAGTCTTTATATCAGGCCGCTGTTGTACAACACTTTCTTAAAGAGTTCAAGATATGTTATCATTAATTAATTATTTTATTCTAATTACAATTAATTAAATTTTTTAATATTAAAATGTATATAACATCAAGAGTATTAGTTTCTCTAATTAATTTCAAATAATGTACTAAAGGAAAGGTATGTAATGTTCATATATACTATACATATAGATAAATTTGCATATAGCATACCCAATTAAATTTATAGGAATTTAGTCTAAAATTCTATATGCAGACAATTTAATATTATATTGTCTATATTCAGTGTGGAAGTGTGGTGCATATTACAAAAAAAAAAAAACAAATATTATTTAATTTTAACTTTTAGAACCCAATTATGTTATCAATAAAACCCCAGCATAGATTTTTTTTTTATTAACTTCAATTTGTTCACATAAATACCTAAATAGTTCATGGCTCTTAATAACATACTTCAATATTATATATCTATATCTAATAAAAATAATTAATAGAATAGTTTACCACAAATTTAAATGAATAGAAAAATTGCGCTTAAGAGATTTACATACAATTTTATCAATAATATAATTTAGTTTGCAAAACCTTAATTACAAATTTTTTACATTTTGTATATGGTAAGAAGGTTTTGTGGTTTTTTTTATATTCAATATCAATTATAGGTTTGTCAATATGACCTATAAATTTAGAATTGCAATTGTAAATATCACGAAATTTTTATTAAAGTTCATGTTCATTATTAATTTATTAGTAAATTAGTTCGTTAGAAAGGGGAATTTCGACAATAGACGGTCAAATACTTAGTAGGTCATTATTGTCCCATAGCTAGTCTCTTTATATTCTCAACTATAATATTACCTTCTTCTATTACTACAGCCACCACGAGTTCTTTACAAACTTTACCAGTTCCATGATTGGAATTTCTATCAAATTTTATTCGTATTTATTGAATCGATGGTTTCCTGGGAACTAATACCGACTTCTACTTAGCCCTCGCCCCTTGCACATTTATAGAGAATATGAATGATATCTTAATCTGGCACACGTTACATATATAGATTCACCGAGGTAAGACCAAATATCATGTCAGGATGCGAACTATTAGTCTCAAATCAATCCTATTTAATGTTATAAATATTGTTATTTTCTTAAGATTACGCTCTGGCTGACCTTTGGTCATCGTACATGTGTCAGTTGTTACCTATATATTTCCTGCTAATTTTATGCTTCAATATTTAAATATTTTGATATTGATATTTTTATTAGAAATTGATATTCTATTCTTTGTTATTCTCTTGAAATTGTTATTAAACTAATAACCCATCCCAACCCAAAATTACCAATTTTAATTGAAGATAATATTACCAAACTATACAAACAATATCAATTTTATATATATCATGTGCAAATATGAACTAATAAAAACTACTTGCAGTTAAAAGTTCAATAGAACAACCAATAACCAACCAACCACCAATTATTTAGAGCGAGGGACAAGAAAATGTAAATTAACAGAATATTAAAATCGTGGAAAATTGGAATTTGCATAATATTAATTTTTATACTTTATTCTATATTTTTGTAATTTATGTTTTCAATTTTAAGTTCATTGAATTAAACAGATTAGTCAAATTTGCGTTTATAACAATAAATATAATTTTCCAATCTTGTTCATTCAAATATCGTTAACATAAAAAATAATATTATTCACATTTATCAAAATTGTATAATTTATATATATATATAGATACATATAATAAATATACACTTTATAACAAAATGAAGCTAAACTAAAAATGTGCAAATTACATTTTTTCCGTTAGGATTTTCATATCTTTATTTCCGGATATTTGATCAGTTATAAATTTATACTATGGGGTAAAGAAAAATCATATGATAGAATAAAGAAATTGTATAGAAAAAAAAAAAAAAATTAGGGATACAAATATTCCTAATCCTTTTTTATTATTATGCTCATATATATATGTATATGTGAATTTTATGTATAGCTTCTTGTATGACATATTCATTGGACCCATCCGGTTTTTCATATTGTTGTGAATTTATCCTTAGGAAGGATTGTATATATCTTTATATATATATATAATTTTTTTTTTTTTTATATATATATAAACACACATTTATTTTGTCAATGTCGCAATTTTGTACTAGAAAATTGTTATGGACTAAAAGCTTTCACCCATTAAATTTGGGTCCTTTTTGTTTTGTTGGTTTAATTTTATTCGTTTTTGGTTATATTCCATATTATATATACGTATAAATATAATTCTTTATATATAATAAATATTTATATATAAACTCTTTGATTATTTGTTCAGTGTTATTTTTACAATATTTTACATAAAATATTTATTTATTTGTAAAAAAAAAAAAAAAAAGTAAATAAAATATTATAGAGAAATAAACATATATATTTATATGCAGGCAATCGTGAACTTTTGTTAAGAAATCAAATTTAACAGATTTTATTTTTTATGAGATTTATTTGGAAATATTACATTTTTCGGAAAATCTATTATTATTTATATCGTTATTTAATAAAACTTAGCAACGAATTAATAAACTAATCTTAAAATTAAGCAAATCTTTGACTTTTACCTGTAAACCGTCCGTTATGGTACTGTTAACCATCTGTTAAAATTCTAAAATCATATTAAAGATTAATACATTACTATACTGACTACTAATTTTAAATGATGGCCTTAAAGCAGATCTTTGGTTTGGTTTGGTTTAACCGCCTGTTAAAATTCCATAATATATCTATTAATTATTAATTAATTCGAAAAGAACTTTATGTAATTAAAATCGAACAGCAACACTTCCTATATATCCAAGATCTAATGAATGATTGATTTATTTGTTAATCAACTGTTAAGCACCTGTTAAATTAGATTTTGAATGCTAGACAAAAAATTACTAATGTTAAGTGATGGTCTTAAAGCAAATCTTTGACTTATACTTGTAAACGGTCTGTTATGCTACTATTAAACGTCCGTTAAAATTCGAAAATAACTTTATGTAATGAAAATCGAATGTGAATGTTGAAGCAAATGACTACTAATATTAATCTGTTAATCAACTATTAAACAATTGCTAATTTAAATTGTGAATGTTGAGCGAATGACTACTAATCTCAAGTGATGGACTTAAAGCTGTTAAAAATTAAATTTTATTTTCATGAATTTATACAAATTCATTATCAAACTTTAAAATTCAATGCAGAAATTATTTAATTTTATTCATAATGTTGGAATAATTTTATTTTTATTCATTATTAAAATAAATATTAATTTAATTTAACATAATTTATATTTAAAAGTAATTATTTACAGGATAAATTATACTTTGGCGAATTTCATCCTATTTATATATAAAGTGTAATTTATTAAATCAAGAAGTGGTAAAAATCTAATATTATTTAAAAACTAATAACTAAAATATTGTTTTAATTTTAAGTATAATTTTTTTAAAAAAACACTGTAATATAAAACACTGTAATATAGTAAATGTTGAATTATTTCTGATTGTAGCCAATAAATAAATTCATATAACTCTTTTTATAACGAGGTCTGTTTGAAAAGTTTTGAAAGTGAAACAAAAAGTATGAATTTTCAAAATCAACACACTTACATAGTCCAAATTTTTCCAACATTTCTTTACCATGTTTAAAATAATTTTATACATATATCAAGGTTTGTAAAATAACTTTTTACACCTACAGCATCAATTGCTTCATGATTGGGCGAAAAATACTTTGCGGAAATGATTTTTTACAAGTTTTGGAATATATATTATCTGGCGATTCTAGTAATTCATTAAAAAAAATCAATTATAATTCAACAAGAAATGAATTGACAGATTTAATTTAAATGAAATATGTTTTAAATTCTTATGACAGACAATGAAATTAGTTTTACGTCTGAACTTTTGCTGTCGCAATCAAAAGTTTTCAAATAGCCCTCGTACATTAGTTTTTGTTTATTAAAATATTAAAGTGTTCTTTTTTTTATAACCACAGTATCTTTTTTGTAATGTTTTTAAAGAAAAAAAACATTTTTTATTTATTCGTTAAGAAATACGCTTAAAAAGTAAGCGTTATAAAAGGTTATGGTTTATTAGCCAATTTTTTTTTAGATACTTTTATTATAACTTGTTCGGGTATAAAAAAATATATATAAACAAATAAAATTAATCTAAGAAAAAACAAACAGGAAAGGATTTGTTTTAGAAAAAAATTTCTTCTTCGTGAAATTAATCTTTGACACCCTTTAGGCAATTTTTTAATTAAAGTAAAGTTTTTAATAATCTTTAGATATCTATATTCATTATTTTACATTTTATATAATTTACATTTAGAAATATTTCCATAGATTAAACAAATCCCACAAAATGATTATTATTATAAACCAAAGAATTTAAAAAGAAAATTAAATATCGATTCATATTAAATCGAAGTTGGTTAGATAATAAATATTAAATTTTCTTTAAATTAGTATATAGATTTTCAATAATTTAATTAAATTTAATAATATATATTGAAATATATTAATGCTTTTATCATTTTACTGAATCATTTTAATATCATATAATAATAGTCCTTACATAAACATTGAAATAATAATAATGAAAATTATATACATATCTAAAATCGTATTCAACTTTTTATCTTTAAAATGTAGTTAAATGTAATCTTTAATGCAACTCATTGATTATTATGTTGTCTAATTAGATTATTATTTTATCTTTGAGGTTTAGCATGCATGGAATAACAATTTAATACAGTATTTTATAATATAAATCCATATAGAACAGGGTGTGTCACGTGTCAGTTCATATTGGAACAATGGTTGTACATTACATAATTATTAGTTAATGAAAAATATTTACTATAGAGAAGATCGTAAATGTACCATTACAGAATAGCAGGAATTTGTAATTAGATTTTTTAGTAAATGACTTTAAGTTAAATATTTTATAAAAGCATTAAGGAAATTCAACAAAACTAGTCTTTTTTGGTAAGTTTCATCTTATCTTTAACATAAATTATCAAAGTTATACACAATTTTTTTATAGAATGGACTTTTTCACAGAAAAATCTGTTTATAATTTTCTATTTTATGTATTAATATTTAGATTACTCAAATAATTTAAGATAATGTTTAGTTTTTTCTTAGTTTTCCGCAGTTATTTTAATTTCAAATGTACTAGTCACGTGTAATTTTAAAATTTGATTTACGTCACCTTGTATTAGAGTAATAAAATACCAAACTAGGGAGTTTCTCAAAGTAAATTATGTTTATATAAGTAATTATCACCTGGTATGTTTTGTCAACTGTGTAAATAGATTATAAATTAAAAAAATAACCTTTATTTTGTTATAAAAACATAAATAATATTAAATTTATATGAAAATATCTAATTTTTAAATGTTTTAGAGAAGAAAAATTTCTGTTAATTTTTGTTATCGATGCATTTTATGTTTAGCTAAAAGTAATTTGAACATTGAAATGTTTTGTAAATAACCATACAAAGCAAATTTAATTACTTAGTTTCATTCAATTTGTTACATCTCATTAGGGCAATGGAAATTTCGATTATGTATCTAATGTTTTACTTAGTCTAAATTCTATAAAATAAATTTTTCAATAAGAGTTTTCGCAAATTTTCTATTTTCCAAAGAATTTAAATTTTCTGTGATAACAATTTTATGGTGGTATATTTCAATTTTATAAATTTACCTTTATAACCAACAAAAAAAAAATTATTTCATTTAAACAATTTTAAAGCATATTATTAACAATTTCATTTCCGTGTATTGATTAGATGTCGGGAATTATCCAGCATAATTTCCACTTATGTAACGAGACTTAATATATTCAGTGAATTTGGAATTAACATTTTCGGGTTTTCATTTCCCATAATAAAAGTTGCATAGACAAAGTGTTAGGAGATAGCGCGTCGAATCGAATCTTACATATAAAGGAGATGTCGGAAATAAAGTCACAACATACTCATGAAAGTGACTGATCTTTTAAATATGTGGTTAGGGCTTACTTATTAAAATAATGGTAAATTTATAAAATTGAAATATACCAGCATAAAGTTATCACAGAAAATTTAAATTCTTTGGTATAAGTGTGATAATTCCTTGCATCTAATAATTAATATCATTCAATCCACAATCAATCCACAATCTAAAATCCAATTATATAATTAAAAATTCACGCATACACTAACACTGATTTGATAAACATAAATTATAAACTGAAAAATCAATTTTCCATTAATGCTTTTCATATTTTAGACTGAACTTCATTAAATTATATTGTAAACTTTTCAATTATGAAAATATTTAACACGATACAAAAAAAAAAAATAGAAAAAAAAAAAATCAACTCGTGTGATTATCGTCTGAAGAATTTCCATTTCTATGGGTTGATCCGTTGTTGGGTTATCATCACTTTATTATAACACACAATGTACAAAACGTTATATCAATATAGCATAAAAATGTTAAAATGTCTAATAGAATAATAAAAAAAAAAAAATACATAAACATTATGCTCATAGCTCCACACTTGATTGATGATGATGGCCGTTCATTCTTTAACATTTTTTTTTGTTGCTGTTGCTGTTGTTGTTGTTGGATATTTAAACAGACATTAAGGTATCCCCAAATATTTTCATAAAAAAAAAAAAAAAAAAATAATGTTTTTTTATTATCTGGTTTTGGTGGTAAAAAAAATATTTTATTTAAAAGTTTTTCGAAACCAGTAGATTTAGATTAATGGCCCTTGTATTTGGGTGCGATGTTGGGTATATGGGTGAAATTATTTTATGAATTTTTACATAAAATATGACATATTTTCCCAGTTTACAAAAATTTTGAGTTATTTTATATAAAAATTAATAATAAATATCCTATTTTATAATGAAGTTTAATTTATTAAAACTTTAAATAATTTTATCGTATTAATAATAATATTTAATTATATATTAATTGTGAATTTTTATATATAAGTACTTTAAATAAGACTGAAAAAGTTAACTTAATAATGTTAAATAATTAACAATGGGTGAAAAAAAAATATAAAACTTTGTACAATTTATCTTTTACATATATTACTGTACACATATATTTTAGTAATTACTTATATATAGTTACATACAATCTTATATATGCCACCAAAGGGTATACATAAAGTTCTCAACAAAATAAATGGCTAGCCATTTTTCCAAAAACATTTTGAAATTAAGTTAAGTGAAAATGAATGAAAAAAAAACAAGGAGGTAAAAAAAGAATCTATTCTGGGCAACTGGAAAAACAACTTTCCAATTAAGATAAAATGTGAGTAAAGTTCTTTTTTCATTCACAATATATGAAAATAACAAATAAAAAAAAAAATGCTTTTAAGCCAGACAATAAATTAAGCATCTCAATTATTTTCTACGAAAATTTTTCATTCTTATTTATAATAAACATTTCTTTGGCAATTGAATAACTTTTAAGACTTACTGAACGGACGGAAGATTTGCTATTTTTCGTTTATATTGCATTAACCTATAATAGTAGAAATTGAAATATTTAATGTTTATCAAAATAAATGTAATAAATAAATTTTTTAAACGTTCATTTTCATCTTTATAATAATATCGATAAAGATTTTTCTGGAAAATTATAAATTGCACTGTAATTAATTTGGAATTCCATATAAAATATGTTTTTTATGTTTGATTTTAATTGACAATAAAATAGTTTAATATTCTTGTTAGTAATTATAATATTTTGTAGCATTTACTAACTGAAATATTAAATTTTTATAACTTATAGGCCGACAATTTAATACCAAACATTACAAATTATTTTAAAATTAATGGTGATATTCTAAATTTATTATATTATATAAATAGCTATTTTACAAGGAGATAAAATAACTAGGATTGTTTCATTGTATTCCTTGAAAGGATTTCTTTCAAACTTTTTTTGAGGTTAGATAGTTAAAAATGACCGGAAAGTGTGCAATGGAGCTTGATGTACTTCAAGTGACAGCCTGTAAAAGTTCCACATGATAGTTTCTTTATGTAGTTGGTAGTTGAGTGGTTCCATCTTAAAAAACGAAATTATATTTCATATGTTCAATATACTCTACAATCGACACCATCTATTAATTGTTACCTGATTTCAATGACATTTGACTAATTAATGCTCTTGAAATTTGAAGTCAGTAGCTTTAATGTTTTTATAGGAAACAAATATATGAGTAGGTTAGTTTCCGAAGTATACTTGATTTTTGTTCTATAGTACATGTTAGTTTGATAATTTCGTTTGTGCCTATATAATTTCGGATTGTCAGTTTCTGTGAATCCCTATCAAAATTTCAAATTATATTAAATTAATTGTTGGTGTCTTGTAATAACAAATATCTGTAATATATAAATATCTGTTGAATCTAACTTCGAGTTGTCTGCTCCCATAGTAAGGAATTTTTTACTGTATCTATCATTATATGTAGTATATTTTGGGTCCAAAAATTCTATCCAAAGTAATTTGGCCCACATAAAATATGAAATTGAATTACAAAATGTTGTATGGAGAGTTTTGGCCCGTTTTTCATTTTCATTAATTGGATTTAATTTCGACAACAAAAAGTAAGTTTCGCCAATCACAAGAACAAACTCATCTTAAAATATTTTGGGTGAATTTCATTTAGTCGTTGTTCATTTGATGTAATGAATCATTGTTTTTATATGTTCGGCTGTTAACTTAATTAATGTACGCTATGTCCCAGATATTTAAAAAATATTTTGTTAGAAAACTTAGACATATTTGGTTTTAATATTAGAATTAGTTTTCTATTGAAATATGGACCGAATAGAAAATCGAGAACATAAAGTCGATAAAAAATATGTAATCATTTGGTTTTATAAAACAAAATCTGTTATAATTTACCTCAACATAAAGTCTGCACTAGTGTGAATATTTCCTTTTGCTTTTCAAGTGCAGTATATTTTAATTCACTCCAGAAATACCAAAAAGTGCAAATAATTTATCAAAAATATACAAAAATTAATAATTAAAAAACTCTTTACAAACAAAAAAGTATTTATCATAAATATTAAATTCGATATTAATTTTAAAAATAATTCATTCGTTATTACATGTTTGTAATAATTTTTAAATTAATATATACATACATTAAAAAACTCTTTAAAATATGTTTTCAGTTTAAAAACCGATCGTTTTGTGTTTTATATTATTTTATATTTTACTAACAACATTAAAAAAAAAAAAAAAAATGAAAATGAAAACACGTATCCTTCTAAAAAAACATGAGTGGAAATTTTTTTTCACCTCATTAGGTAATATGTTTTTTTTTTTTTTTTTATTATTATTACAACTTTTAAAAAATACTTTGCTATATTTATAAAATGTTCTCGTTTGTATCTTTTAAAAGTATCATGCAATTTTCACCGTGTTTTATGCAAATGAAGGTCATTAAATTTATGCATTGTCCCGGTTTGTTTGATGTTTCCTTGTTGGCATATAAATAGAAATAAAACATTTGTATGTAAATATATACATTCTATCAACAACGAAAAAACGACATGGTGTAAATTAAGTTTGATATCGTCCTATGTTAAACAAATTCAGAATTTTTCATAAAAAATAATAAAGAAAACATGTAGTAAAATATTTAATTTGAATACCATATAAAATACATACATTTTTAGCATAACTATAGGCTCTGTCTATAGATTGAAATATATTGAAATTCTTTTGAAATTATAATTTTACAATTCATTTCAGAATCTTTAAAATATCACAAAAAAATACAAATTTTTATATTCATTTAATCGAAATATAAAGAACTCGTTCCAAAACGTTACGATTCGTTATTGTAATCGATAATACTATCAAGTAACATTCGTTTTGTAACAATTATAAAATAACGTTACGAAATATTTAGCTACATTAATTTAATTGTCAAGTTCAGTTCACTTTTTAAAATAGAAATAACGAAATGGTGAAGAGTTCAATTCGTTATTCTTATGTAGTGCTACGAAAATATCGTTAAAGTTATTTGTAAAAATCAAATTTAAATCGTTTTATTATTATATTAATGTTCCGATCCCTGGAAAATATAATTGCTTACTGTACTGTAGTATATTAAAATTCGTATATTAATGAATCCTGAAGATATTTTTTTTTTTATATATTTTATTTATAACATAAGAATTTAATTATATGGATTGTCACTATTAAAGATTAATTAATTATTTATACATTATAGACAAAAAATTCATTTTTTGTTAATGAATATTTTTGATATATCCTTTTTTTTTTTTGGGATTGAGTAAAATTTAATATTGATTGCAAGTTATATATGAATAGGAAGGCATCCCTTGTCAAAAAGAAATTTATATTTATTTTTTAATTCTTAACTTTTACGAGTTAATTATCATATTTTTTTTTGTTTTTTGTTTTATTTAGTTGCTTTTTTACTTTTTACACCTTATCTTTTGAATTTTTTGAATTTCAACGCGCTAACTTTATTTGTTTATTTTACCATAGCAATCTTTATTACATTAAATTCTTTCATTTCAATCTCGATTTCAATTTAATTTACAATATCTTTTAACTTTCTCATCTTAACAGAAAAAAAATTTAAAAAAATAAAAATATTAAGGTATAATACAATAAGAAAAGGGTTATTTTAAGGTCGGCTAGGAATATTTTTATTTTATTTTTCCTGTGAACGACGATATAAAAGTAAAAAGAAGAAAATTTGAATAAGAAATTAACCTTTCCGACTTCTTTTTTGTGAAAATTAGCAAAAAAAATATTTTCTTTGATTAGATATATTTTTGTTGCATAAAAACTGGTTCCATTTTACCATTTATAACTTTTGGTTGGCACAGACTACTATCCTTTATTCCATTTTCTTTTTTTTCTGTTTTTTTTTTTTTTTTTTGTAAGTTTAATGAAGGTTTATGTAGGAAAATAAAAATGTTGAAAAATGCTAATTAATGACAATGAAATCTCATATTATATTCTCTATATTCTAAGACTAAGTTCTATATTAAAAATATAAAAAAAAAAAATGGAATTCTAATTGCACGATAAACCCAATTTCATGCAAAAACGATTATAGAATATTCATGATGTGGGTATATTTTTATTTTAGATACCTTCATACAATTTCTTCTACTATTTTATATGAAATGAAAAAATAAAATAAAATAAAAATAAAAATGAAAATGAAAATGGAAATATATTTTAATATGCTACACATCTCTGGATAACGCTTTCGGCTATGTTAATCAAAGTTGATCTAAATTCTAAATCGAAATTATATATAAATATCAGCTGTACGAGTATCCCTATTAGAATATTGAAAAATAGAAATTGAAAACTAATAATCAAGTTATATTATTACGAAGTTATATTTGTGAATATAAAAATTGTATAGAGATTTAAAAAAAAGGGATGCGAATTTGATTTCCAATTAGTTTTTATGTTTTGTTACAAAGATTTTAAATATTTTAATCAAATAAATAAATTGTTTTTTAAATATACCTAATTATTTATTTTATTTACTTCCTTTTATGGTTTAAGCGTTGCTTCTGATTACTGAAGATAATCAAATATATAAATTAGCTTGGTTTACGATAGGAATACGATATATGTCAAAATTCCCTGAAGTGGTACGCTTACTAAAAGATTAGTAAAAGTAGTAGAATTATTGCTGTGTCCAAAAGTTTGCAAAATAAATTTTTACATTTCATGTGAAATAATTTTTTTTTGGTGCAATTTAGTTTTTCGTTTCTTTTCTTTTTAAATTAAAAAACTTTAAAAATTAGATTGATTACAAAAAAAAAACGAAATAATAATGTCAACATTTATTTCTACATTGTCATTTTTCATGGCCATTACGAAGTAGATCTATGAGAACCCTTAAGCACTGAAGCGAATAATTAGCAGGTATTTGACTCTAACTATTAAGCGATGAATACAATTCTAGTAAGAACTATTTATATGTTATCTTATTTTCAACTGAAATTATTTAAATAAATTATAATTATATTTAATTTTATAGAAATTTTATTTAATTTTAATTATGGTAAATAATGTTTAGAGCAAAAATTAAAATTTTATTTGTATAATTAATAGGACACAAATAATTTAGAAAAATTGTTTTAAAAAAAATCTAGAAAATAACTTAAAAAGTATAAACTAACTCAGTGGAGGTTATGTGCTATGCATTATGCATTAAGTCCCAGGTTTAACTACAGACCGAAGCAAAGCATCAATGTCACTCTAAGTTAATTCAGCTTTAAATATGTGTAAAATAAAATTTGAAATATTTAATTGTAATAAGGATGAAAGATGCTAAAGATTGTGACCATTTGCTAATAACAAATATTTAACTATTGAAAACCACTAGATTGTTGCAATTAACACTTTTTCACTATAAAGAAACTTGTTATTCGGAATCCATATAAAATTATTAGCTCCAAATTGCAATTAAAATATAATGAAACCTCTGTCATTTGAAGCCAATGAATTGGATAAAAAAAAAACTCATTTCACTATTGATGATTTAATGAAGTAATAAAATTTATATTTCAATATAAAACAAGGCAAATGTATATTAAATTATACTTGATGGTCACAAAGAACCGAAAACAACAAATAAAAGTGTGGATTATGTTGTGGTGGAAATTTTACGCATAAAATTTAACTTTTACAATTAAACCTTTTATTTTAATAACACCATAAATATTTTCATTACTCATATAAATTTATATAATAAATTAATGTACAATCCAAACATTTTAACTACCTCTATAATCATGAGTTATAATAACTTTATGTAGTTATAGAACTGGCCAGAACTGAGTTACTATTTTGATATACTTAATAACTTATTTATCAGTTAATTTCATTCATCGTACCACCTACGATATAATAAAATAATTCTTGAATTTACTTTTATAACTTATAAGAAACTAAATAATAATTTTCATAGCAATGATTGTTTTGTTAAATTATAAAATGTTAAATTCTTAACATAAAATTATACTCAATCGAACTTATTTTTCAATACGTGATTTATCATGATAAGATTTTTTTGTATTTTTTTTTTTTTAAGTTAAACTTTTTGTAAACTTTTACATGAAAACATAAAAAATATATTTTATTTTAAAAGTTTTTTTTTTGTTTTTGCTGTTGTTTTTGGTATTGGCATAACAATATCTTAAGTGCTCTTTTACTTAAACAGCATCATCTAAAGAAGTCATCTTAAAAACTCCATTATCAGATATTAAAGCTGCATTAATCAGATATTACAATGCAATTCTTTAAGTTTATATATATAAAAAAAAATATTTCTCCTTTAATTTATATATATAATTATAATGTAGAGAAGTTTTACAAATGAAGTTGAAAATTAAATTATATGCCAAAAATCTATATTCAGTTCAGATGAATGAATTCATTTTAATAATTGGTTTTCCATTTTTTTTTTATATATATAATAATCTGCATTTATAAGGTTTCAAAATGGAATACTGTGATATTTTCATTTTTGATATTGAAAAATCTTGATTATGGAATTTAAATAAAATATATTTTAAAATAGCTCAATTCTATTATAATCACGTTTGGCATATAAAATTTCGATAAAACTATAAAATTATGGATAAATTTGTAATAAAGACGTTTATATGTATATACATATATATCTATTTCTGTTTTGGATAATTTAAAGTGATAGAATCTATTTATATTTTATAAATATAATTAAAATATAATTTAAGGATTTCATTAGCAATATAATATTATTTTCATGATTGATTGGTTGGTTTAAGTGGCGAATTCCGAGTAACATGACAAGCTCATTAATTAGCGCGATAACATCCTTGTTCTAGCAATCACGTGTTTCACAAGATTAGTTTGGTGAATCATAGATTCATCTTGTACGATTAAGAAACAATACCATTTCCATTAATTGATAGGGTGACTACCTATAGTTTTTCTTCTACCTAGAGTGTTATTTCTGTTTCATGCCAGTGTTCTAATTGGCCAGTGTCCCGTGTGGACTGCTTTGATCTGAATAATATGTATTATTCGGTTTTCCTACTATCGTACGATGGTCATATTTTCCTGATTGTACGGCAAGTGGTTAAGGGTTTAATTCAATTACATTTAAAAACGCATATTACTAAACCAATTTGGTAAAAATACTTTAATCAATCTAAATTATATGATTATTTGATATTCAGAAATTATTTAGTATTTAGTATAAAAATATTAAAACAAATTATAAAGTAACTTTTCCAATCCTGCTCAGTATAAAAGTTGACTTATTCCAAAACTAAAAGTAATTAAATTGAAAAAAATATTAATTCTATATATTTATTAAGACCAGGGATGTAATAACGTTTTTAAATGTTATGTTACTCGATAACGTTATAAGATTTTCGTTCATTGTATAATGTTTAAAAATAATCATTTAATTTCTAAAACGTTTTCTATAACTAATATTTAATAACTAATATTATTAGCGTTTTTAATAACTAATATTATTAATGTTTTCTATAGAAATATTCAATTACACATAAAAATTGATTTTATTTTTAACATTTTTTATTGCCAATCCGACTTTAATTTTAATAGTATTCAAAATTTCTAGCATTAACATTTTTTTAAATAACTTCGAGTATCGTTGAGTTAGTTATTACATCCCTTTATATATCATCAAAATAATTTATTTCACTATTTTATAAAGCTTTAAAAATAAAATATCATTTACTAAAAATCAATCTTAAATCAAAGAGAAAAGAGTTATAAATTTTATTATTTCCAGATTCTTACAATTTGACATTGACATGATATTTTGTTGTATTATATTTTGAATGACATTTTTTATTCTAGATATAAATAAATGTATAGACTTTATGATATACATAAAAACAAAGCAAGTAAAAAAGGACATTATTTTTATTTAATTTATATTTTCATTGTAAAGGATACCTAAATTGTTTTGGGGTTGAATGATTTTACAATTGAGACTTTTATCGCTGATAGATGAAGCTTCATTTAACAAATCTAAATTTAGTGTTATGAAAAATATTTTTTTGAGTTTAAAAGATAAATCAAGTTAATCACTTTGATGTCTATAATAATAACAAGTAATATAAATTATTCGGATAGAATGAAGATATTTTTTGTATTATTTTGTGATTTACTTTAGATTGCAATGTGAAGAGATTAAGAAGTTAAAATTGTAAGAGCTAATATTGATTAAATTTACAAAAATAAATTATATAAAATGTAAATGGCCGATAATCTATGACCAATAGTTTAAAAATTATTATTTCTAATGGTAGAAAGAAGTTACATAAAGTTAACAAATTAATATAATCAGATTCATTCTTAAGCCCCTTATAATATCACAAATTAATGTTTATTCAAATGATGTAGTCATTATTGTAAGAAATGTTGTAAAACATGAAATATTTATATGATTATAGAGAACGAGGTTAATAAATTTGGGCTTACAATCAATTGTAATAAAACAAAATATCTAAAAATGTTCAGATTAGGATATCGGCCATAACTTCTAGAAGTAGTAGGTATCATCTAGAAGTGGTAGTAGATGCTTCTATGTATGAAATGTTTACTACTATCTAGATCTAGAAATAAAATAAGAATCTAAATCATATTCATGTGAAATTTGAGCAATAAATGAACAAAATGAAAAGAATCTCATAGTTTTTAAGTAAAAGCAAATTAACTTGATGAAAATGAATATTATTAATTAGGAAACCCTAGCATCACAAAAAAACATTGTAAACGAGGCTATATTTCATCCCGGACTAACAAACCAGTAATTATGATGAATTTCATAATTTTCTGCAGGTGTTTTTCAAATAATCCAAAATCCATTTGGCATAATATTATAATACATAAAAAATAATTCTGCAAATAAATCGTTTTTTTAAAGTAAGTCAAATAGAAATTAATTCGATTGGGGCTCACAGTACTGTAAAAAACATAAAGCAATTAAAAAAATTATTTATTTATATACTTCATTAAACAATTTTCAAAGAAATAGTAACAAAATTTACAAATATTATTTTATTTACAATTGTGTTCTTTGATCCTTAATATAATATAAGTGAGACGAGACACTTGAAAATATCAATCATCAAAAGTTTAATTTTATGTAAAATTAAATGCTTTTAAATATCTCTTAAATTTAAAAACAATATTTATTTAAACTGATTTGTAATTAATTTTTAAATAACAAATAAGTTCAATTATAATATTAGAGTATGGTAGAAAATAGATAAACTAAGAATATTCAAAGAAAATTTTTAAACGAAAATGGCATTCAAGATTTTCAAAATTCAATTGTCTATAAAATAATGAATAAACTGGTGGTAAAAAAAAATCTTTAATTTATGATTTAGGTTTATTTTAAATTGATGACGTTTTCTCTTGGTGGTCGAGGCAGAGTTTTTTTAAACAAATTACATTTGCCCTGATATTATATTCTATACTATACACAATAACGAATTGCATTTCTTCAATAAAGTTTGTCAGGTTGGTAGAGTCCTTTAAATATTTTCCGTTCAACTGGGAAAATATTTTAAGAACTCCACAAACCTGGGAAACTTAATTTATTACTTTAAAAAAAATTATACTGATTTGATTCTGATTACGTTACCGATATATAATTAAAAAGTTTAAATTGATGAAAATCAATATGCTTTCAGTTACGTTTGAGCGACGTAATTGAGTTTATATAACACGTGAAAGTGAATATTTTGTAGTTGTAGGGGTGTCTGTAAATTTGTATACTTTTACTAATTTAAATTAATGTTAAAATAATATGATAAACTCTGAAATAGGAGCTACTCAATCTAAATGCAACAATTACAATTTTAAAGTAAAAGCATGAATGTTAATGAAGTTCTTTTTTCATCAATTTTTGTTATCGTCTCTAGCAATTTACAAAATTTTCAATCATTCTTCCTAAGAACGATAATTATGAACTTTACTTCATTCGTTCCTTGAACGATATTTATTTCTGAGCGATTTTTTATCGTTCTTTTCCAGAACATAATTATTTCATTTATATCGGTTAACATCCTTGCTAAAAATTCAAAAAATTACACATAAAAAACTGTACAAATTGAATAATATTGAATTAGTATCGATAAATTTCTATTTTATTAATATAATATATTATAAATACATATCAGTGTCGTGATTTAAATGAACTAATCAATTTGAAAGAGCAGCAAAAATCACTAAATGAACAGAATGATTAATTGATTGAATTGAAAAATAACATACACCAATACAACGAATTAATTTATAGACTTTAACATTATTTATATACGCTTAAGTGAAGTGTTTAATATATTTCAATTAACCATTATAAATTATAGTAAAAATATCATATAATTAACATTATTTGTAGACTTTTAAAATAAATCTGGCATTTTCTAAATGTCAAATTATAGGCTTAATAAAAGACAAGTTTTTTTATAAAAATCTATTAAACTCTTAATATTATCATATATTATTATTATTTAACATAAAAACAGAAAACACAAAACAAATATTTTGTAAACTTCCATAATATAAAATTATATTCGCATCATTTTTTTTTTTGGTACACTGAATTATACATTAAATAAACCAATTAAATGGTAATTCCCTCATATTTTTCATAAAACTTTTCCATATTATATAATAATAATAAAAAAAACAAAAAACCAAAAAGGATTCTTTATTTTTCTTATCTTAAGAAAAATAAAAACCGATTTTCTAACCGCAATATATAAAAATAAGCAATAGCCAAAAGTAGTAATAAAAAAAAAAAAGAACTAAGAAAAATAAATATAAGCAATTTCTGTCCTGCAATTTGGACGGTTCCTAATCACTTCACAAAAAAAAAAAAAAAATTAAATTACACCGACAAGCTGCTTAGAAAAACATAAATTTATTTTATGAGCTAATGAAATGACGATAAAAAAAGCTGTAAGATTTTTTTTTGGGGTAATTCTTTTTTTTTTCTGTAACTGTTGGTATTTGTGTACTATAGTAAAAGGATAGATTTGTAAGGCGAACTTTTTTAATTGATGAGATGATTTTTATTTCGTCATATTTTTAATGAAACTGTGTGTATTTTTGTAATAATATAATATCATTAAATCTGAAACCACCAATGGTAATCAATCCACACAATTATGTATAACTATAATTCGAAATATATGCAGGTATATACAACATAATTATTATCTACTAAGCAGAGAAACGATTTGATTGATGACATTTTACTCGTAAAAGTTTCCTATTAATCTACGGTCTTGTAGATTATTCAGAAAAATAAAATCCAGACAAAAATTATACCAAAAAAAAACACAAATTCCATTATTTTAGGATTCTTTTGAATCTTGAAGTGAAATTGTGTGTTTAAGCGATCCTTGGAGAAATCAAAGCAAAACAATTTAAACAAAACCAATTCATAGAAGATGAAAATAAAAAAAATTAAAATTCCAAAATAAACGACAATTGTTTTAAAAGTAAATTTAAAAAATAAATAAAAAAAAATTGATAAATTTTAGTTTTTTTTTTAGCATTACGAAACAACTAGAAATGAGATTTATCCGTTTTTTTTTTATCAGACGTTTTGTAAAAGTTCTGCAAAAATCTGTAACATTAATTTCAGTTTTATTTTACAAGAACTTAAAATTTCGATGAAGCCTGGGCACGTTCTTTTGGAAATTCTACTGGTAGACAAATGTGAAAAGGCAAACATTGCGGTAGACAAAAGAATTTGGTAATGATAAACTTTAGATAAAAAAGGCTGCATTTTGGGCGAGCAAAGAAAAATTTGGTGTAAATTTTTTTTAATTATATTTTTATTATTATTCACACTATCAAAAGATAATAAAGTTTAATTTGTCTAATTTTTTTTTCAGGTTTTTCTATTTTTGGTAATTTTTGTGAACACTACATTTTTTTAGTATTGCTGTATATTTAAGTAAAATTATGTTTTTATTACATCCTTAAAACTTTTATGTTGTTTATATAGTCGTTTTATAATGTTTGTACATAAAACATAGGATAATTTTATCATATAATTATAGCTGAGTAGAAAAGAATTCTTTAATTAATAATATTACTAAATATCAAATTATTTACAAATTTAAATTTTGACCTCTTAATTATGAATTAAATACAAAAATTGTATAATATTTTATAATATTATTAGATAAGAAAAACCATTTCATTATAAAGAAATGGAAACCGACATTGAATTTATATTTCAAGTCACATACAAAATAGGACAGACTGGTGCAAATTATATTAGATTGCACCTGTATTTTTGATATCTAAACAAATATGTTGGTTAAAATAGAAGAGGACAACTTTAAGAAACATAGTAAAAACATATCTAACATATTTTTGTATATATTTGTTTATACAGGAATCTCTGACAGCTGAAATTTTTGGAATACTTTTATCATTTTAGTTAATATTGATGTGCAACATGTTTGTACAAAGGAATTCTTCTTAACCAATTTTATTGTATAAAATTTAGAAATGATATCGATATAATAAACAGGTGCTATCAAATGTCTTTGTGCAATTTGATATCTGAAAACTAATGTCTGAGAAATGGAATTTTTTTATTAAGGTTTTGAATATTCAATAATTAAAATATATTGTTATTGAAACCATAAACATTTCGTTTTTCCTTTATACCAATATTAATTAATATCAAAGGATTTCAAGTCAACTTTTAAAACATATCGTAATTTGTATTCGAAAAGATCTGATAGTTTACCTATATATATATATAAATGAATTCCTTTGAGAAATTGAAAGATTGGATATGTGCAACTGATTAATAGTGGAGATAGTATGAACACAATAAGATCTGTGATCTTCAGCTATCATAAGAAAGTTAAATTACATGAAATTAATATGATCCCGTAAAATTTTATGTTATGTGCGACGTTACTACCTTATGAGTTCGCCGAAATCAGCTTATTTTCCAGTTTATTTCGTAAATATCAGAACCGCTTCATAATTATCAAAACTCAACCAAATTCGCAACCGCATTGACACATTTTAATCATTGATTTCCCTAAGTATGAAGTTTTGTAGTTATGATAGTGATGTTGAAGGAATTAGGACCAAGGTATAAACTATTATTATTCAAATAGAAAAAACTGTTGTCACCAGTATCATATTCCATTTAACGGAGTTGCATTGAAAAGAATTCTCAAATGATATCGAATAGAATGTAACTCTCTTTAATTTCCTTATTCCTTTTCTTTCGTTCCGTATTAATTCACTTATTCACTAAAGAATATTACCGAAATTAAGGACTTATATACTGTATTAAACGATTTGGAAAACTTTAAATTAATAATAACTAAATTTAAACTTTATTAGAATTGATATTTACAAATTGTTATTTCATCCCTGATGAAATAAATAATTTTACATATAAAAATAATTACAAATATTTACATCATCCTCTGTTGAATTGAAATAAATTCAACAAAATATAAAAAAATTCTATTATTTCATGTAATAAGGATACAAAAATTGAGGAAACACAAAATATATATATTTCCAAATTTATGTATAATAAAATTTTCAATCAAACAAGCATCTCTTTCAAGTATTATTATATATAAAGGAAATCACAGGAAATTGAAAAATAAAATAAAAACAAGAAAAATAAAGAAAAACTGTCATCATAAAGCATTTTATTCAATAGAAAATTTTCAATCGTCTTTTCTTGAATTATGACATAAATTTTTTTCAAGAATTCAATGTTCGACTGGTGTACCGTGCCGTATGGTACATAATAGAACAAGAAAAAAAGCGCGAGGATGGAAACGAAAAAAAAAATAAATGTTAAAGAATGAGGTTAGTTCTTATTATATATAGCTATTTTCGAAAACGGCAATGCTTTTACATCAGCGAAACTAATGTGATGAAAATAAATAGTAACCGATTTGTGGTTTATATTTTTTACGAGGAATTCATGGAACTATGATTTAATGGTAATCGAAAAATCAATAAAATAAATATTGCTAAAAATTCAATTATGCTTTACAAGGATATGTAAATTCAAAATATATATGTTCATTGTGTTTTTATCCAAAATTTCGGAATAATTATATAAAATATATTCCTAAATGTTATATATAGCACAATAATTATACAACAAACTTCGAGCGTTTTGTGATCCATTAAACCCACTTACTAAGCAACACAGTTTAGATGACATATTTAAAATAAGATTCACGGAATATTTGTTTCACGGAATGGACATACGGAATACTCGTTTCAATAACCTGTTTTGGTATTTACACCAATATATGCGAAGCCTGGTTCTATCGCTCAGTAAGTCCTGAACAACATACTCACAAGGAATCACGCAAGAAAATTGTGTTTACCAAAAACCTCAATATGTTTGTAGAGGATGTGGGGAAGAAGCGAAACACTGGAACACCTTCTCTGGTACTGTTGCAAAATAAAAAAAACATTTAAACAATATTGAAACGTCATTTTTTTGACTGATATGTAGGATGGGGGTAGCTTGAGACCGTATAGATTAACTGCTTTCATCAGACAGCTGAATTTGAATGATATTGTTTATGATTAAATAAACCATCATAGGCGGTGACTAATACAGACTCTCGAGGGCTGGGTATGTTTCCATTTAGCGTTCTGTTAACCCTCCATTCCTTCAAACCAACCAATTCAGTTTTCGTACACATTTTTTTTGATTTGTATTGTAAAATTAATAATAGCTGAAAGCGTTTATATAAATGAATTATATAAATAAAAATCTAAGCTATAGTTGAGTATTATAATATTTTCTTTATTTCAGTATTTTATTCATTAAACTCAAAGGACTGAAAATGAAAATTATTTAGAAATAAAATTAACAATAAAAATATATTTTCATTTTTACTGCATTTTTGATTTCCCTCACGTATACTTAACGCGGTATTTTATTATATTCAATTAATTTCTATATGTTCTCTATTTTTCTATCAACTTTTACAAAGACTTTCTTCTTTATTTTGTTTTTTAGTAAAAATTAATAAGCTTTAACTTTTGATTAACGAGAAAAGATTTATATTTATGTTTTTAAAACATAAATTTCTTTTTTTAAAAAAACATTTAAATAATTTCAACTTTAGTTAACATTTTAACTTTAAATCTTATATTATTATTTTGAAATGAAAGTAATTAGAAATTGATTTAAAAAGAAGAAATTATTACCGAATAATATTTTCTTTTCTGTAAAATTTAACATTGTTTTCATTCCTCTTGAAAATTGTTTACATTTCCTTATGTTATTAATTTATTATATATTATTTTTGTCTGTACATAAATTGGATCGTTATTATTATTAATATAACATCTAAAATATTAGTTTTTTATGAGTGTTTTTGTAATATGAAATCAGTAAGGATTTCCAAGGATAATACCCTAAACAGAATAACAAAAATTTCGTATGATAGTGAAAGTTCTATGTTAATATAAATGAAAAGTATTATGTCATTTTAGTATAATCGGGTTTTTAAATTACGTTATTTATTATTATTAATAAATAAATGATTTTGTATATAATTTGGAAAACAATTTTCTGATCTTGAAATTTATAATAATATAGCTAATAATTATAGCAAAATCGAAAATCTTAATAATAATAAGTCAGTTATTTTATTTATAGAAATATCAATTAAAATTTTTAAATTAAACTTTTACCTATTATTATTTAGCAATAATTAAAAATAATTAAATAATTATTAACTATTTAATATAGTATAACATGAAAAGAACTTCGCAACGCTTGGTCAGCCATAAACCTGCAATTATATCTAAATTATTGTTAAACTTTATAAGAAAATTTCAATCTTTATATTTTTTTTTTTTGCAATTTTTTAAATTGTTTTTATTCAATTTAATATTTTCCGGAATTAAGTTTTGTTTGCTCTCCAGAAATGATATTGAAGAAGGAAATTGCTATTTATCATTAATCAGGATAATAGTTTAAAGAACTGTATAAGATTAAAAAAAGTAACGAAAAAATGATTTAAGGCGGATTTCACAGTGAAATCTTAAGCTTAAGAATAACTAAAGCGATTGTGTAACTTAAGCTTACAAATTAAGTTTACTGAGTTTCTCAATCAAAACTTTCTATAAGCTTAGGTAAACTAAAAAATGTGAATTCTAATAAGGTTTTACTAATTGTGTGTATATTAAATAATAAAAAGTGAAGCTTATGCTCTAACCATCAAAAAGTGAAGCTTATGCTCTAACCATCTGCCGCTTAATATAAACATAAATTTATGGAAGCCTTATCTTTATGCTTGCATTGCACTGAGAAACCAGAAAATAAGTTAAAATGAAGCTTAAGCTCTGGCAAAGGTTTAATTTTCTTCTGTGAAATCCGAGCTTAGCGTCTAGTCCATTTAAATATTCGTTTCTAGTAATTGATATGAAAGATTTCATTGATTTTTTTATTATGTTATTATAATTTTCTACCCAACAAAATAAATATTACTGACACAATTTCTATAAATTAAATGTGATTTTTTTATATACATATTTTATTATGATTTATATCTGAAGGATCTTTGTGGTCGAATATGCTTAATTCGATTTTTTTTGTTTGTGTTCTTTCTATCCGTTTAATATATCAGCAAATCCAAAGCCGGAATCAAAAATGTTAACACTAAACCACAAAATAAAATATATTTTAAATGTGGATTTTTTTTTATAGAATCATTCTTCGAAAATATAGATACAATAAAATTGTTTGTAAAATATTAAAATTAATTAAAATTCACACTCCCTAATGAATTCACGCCAGTAATCACGACAATTGACTGTCTGAAATTATTTTTGGTTTATATATTTTTATTTTATTTTGTTTTGAGTTTAATTATTATAATTTATTAACCTATATATAGGAAAAACAACAAAATTATATGGTTTATGTCAGCTATAAAAATAACATTTTTGAGCATTGATAGCTGGTTCGTTTGTTAAAAAAAAAAAAAAAAATGGCAATAAAATTTACATAAAAATAATAATAACAATATTTTGAAGACATTTCGAAATAGCGTGACCTATGGCAATATAAAAGGATTTATACGTTAAAAAATGTTAGTACATTTACCACACACGATTTATCCTTTTTTCACCAGTAAGAAGATATATTTTTTTTTTCAATATCATTTCTTTTATAAAAACCAAAGATAGATAATACATCAAAATGGTAACATTATAAAGTTTCCCTAGTCCATAAGAAATAGAAAAAAGAAACTCATTTTTCATTTTAAAGAATATAAATTATGAGGAATTTGCTTAAATTAACATTGAATTAATATTTCATAAATCTTTCACAAAAAAAAAAAAAAAAAAGAAATCAAATGTTATTTTTATATTCGGAAACTAAATAGAAATACAATTCAAATGAATCGTGTTTGGGTTTCGAGTACCACAAAAAAAAAAACCAAAAACAAGTCTTAATAAGAGGAATTAGTTATTTCGCCAAGGATATTTTAGATTGCGTGTTTTGATGAAAACATAAAATTTTATTTAGAAGATTATTTTTAGAATAAAAGCTATGTGGACAAATAATTTTAATAACATATAATATTATATAATGGAATAGTATATTAATAAAAATTGTTTTTTTTTCGAATATCTTAATTTCGATTGTGAAACATTATAATTTGATTATTTTAGATCGTATTAAACAAAACAAAAACTAAAACTTATGCCATTTAGCCAAGCAAATCTAATGAATATTGGTATTAAAACCACTTTACCTTATTAATACAATTTTCATGTTTCTTTGGAAGTTTCTTTTGAAACTGCGGATCACCGAACTGGGTTACACAACCTTCTAATCATTTCTGTCAACCTTTCCAGCTTCATGTTTTCGAAAATCCTTCATTGGCACGAAAGAGAATCGCTTAAAACTGAAGTTTTGTTTTGTATGTTAAAAATATAAATTCGAAATGTCTTCATAAAAGCGGCAAATTGTTTTATACGATGCCGTCAAAAGTAGAAATCAATCCAACTTTTACGGTTTACAGAATAATTCCATATATTTTTACTTCTGTTTTTGTAGTACACAGAACTGCCAGATTTAGTAGTTGAGACTATCTCACAATTTATCGATTCTAGAGTTATTATTAATAATTTTATATAATTCGTTTTTCTTAAGTTGTCAACATTTATGGACATTTTATTTTGACAGATATTGATTTGTTCATAAAAAAAAATAAAAAATTAATTTTGTGCTGCCTTAGTTGCTACTTAAAATTTTATTATTTATAAATTGCTAGAATAGTCCGAATGTCTTTATGTATTTATTTCTAAATAAGTATATATATATGTAGTATTATATGATTTGCTATTAAGTAAACTTTTTGAAAACTTTGTGGAATAAATTGCCATTCCCATGACAAACAATGCGTCCTTTTTGTTAAAAGAATATCAACCCTGTAACACAAAAGAGCATACATTTTAGTTATATACCTTCATCATTTCAAAACTGTTGAACAAAGAATTTTCCTTAGTTTATACAATTTTCTGTTTAAATAGAAAATAGATATACATATATATATATATATACATATGTCATGTGCGTTTTTAGATTTTGTTATTGGTTTTTCTTTCATTACATTCAAACTTTTGATTGTAATTTACACTATTCTATTATCAAACAAAGTTCAATATCGGTTAGGTTAATTTTTTTTCACCTTAGAAAGATTTATAAAGTAGATAGTTTCTTTTTATACTTTTAATGTTGGCATATACTTAGTTAATTTACAAAACTTTTATATGCAATTGTTCAATTTGAAAAGAATACCTCATTTAATGTAATAGATTTTGACAAAACCTACAAGTTCTTAAATAACTTATATTCAAACAAATACAAATTGCAACTAATCGTATCCGTTGCCGTAACAGCTACAGTTAACATCAAAATACAAATATATATTTCTGATGAAAATAAAATGCTAGTAAATTAATTGCGTCAGAGAAGAAGTAAAAATTTACTAATGAGAATCGAAAAATATTGATGAATATCGTAAGTAGGGCTAAAATAAAATATATTTTTAATGTTACACATAGATAAATTAAGAATAAGTCCACCATTTTATATCAGGTGCTGCAGATTCTTGAAACCCACGGAACTGTAGTCAAACTAAATCAAAAGCGTTATATACTTCTTCGAAAGTATTAGTCGAAGTATTAGGGATATTTTACAATAGAGCCATAGTAACTGTAGTGATTCGGAATATATGATACCTACCTAAACCCTATCTATATATCTACATAATGTACAATTATTTGTACAGTGGAGTGTTTTGTGAGCAACAGACTATGGCGCTCCTATCGGTCCTCAGACTTATGGGAGAAAAGATATAGCTTCAATAACTTTAAATTTCATGTCTTGAGTTAGAATTATATTTTTCTTTGACCTAAAGAAGCATTCTTTTTTTTGCTATAGCTCAATTTTGAGAAATCTAAATTTTTTTATAAGATTTACTCTGATTTACTAATACCAATACAATTTGAAAAATGTCAACCATATGCGATTGTCACATATTTCTGAAATACAAATCTTAGGGTTGTGATATGTATATTATAAAAGTATAGCAATCAAAAATTGCTCTAGATTTAATGTTCTTTTGTAACTTTAGAGTAAAATCTGAAAAATTCAAAGGAAAATTACGTAAATAACCAAATTTTAACAGCAATACAATTTTGAGTAAGATTATAAATTCTGAATTTATATGTTTTATTCTATTTATTTCTTACAATTACTTTGAATAAAAATGATGCAACGTAACCGATTTGAATTAGGACAGACGTCAAATCATTCATGTGACTATGATTTTATCTTTAATTCAAGTTAGTTTTCTTTCCAAAATTCTCGTTTAAAAATTTATTTATAGTTATTTTTTTAAATTTGAATTGATTTGTAATTTAATACATAATATTTTGATTTCATACCATACATAATTAAATTTTCTTTGATATAAATCTACTTTCCAGCTGTCATACAACGATCCTAGAGCGAAATACTATTTTCCTTCATCTTGAAAAGTGAATATTATGACAAGATTCCTTTATTTTTATTATTAAGACTTAATTATTGTAATAAATTCTATATGTATATTAGAAAAATCTATATATCTCTACAAAGCTTGATGTCTAACAATTAGGCAATGATTTCAGGTTACTAAATAGCAAAAACCAAATCAATTGAAAATTTAATATGAAAATCTGAAAAAAGCTCATAAAATAGAAAAGGTTAAACAAAAATTAATGAGGTAAAAACGATTTATGAAGCTGAATTATTATACGTTATGAAATTTTGTTATATTATACATACATTATTTAAATTCTATGATTATAAAAGATATATATAAACATATTACCTAACATTTTTCCAGCTAACTATCAATGGTCTTTTTATATGAAAATTATACATTTTTTTCTTTTGGTATTAATTCAACTGGAAATGTTAAAAAAATTAAAAAATATGTAGAAAAAAAATTTAGTAAAATATAATATTATAGCTAAAATTATATGTATACATACTAGAACTAGACCATATATACATACATATACCTATTTATCTAAACCGTAAATCATAAATTCATGTGGTTATATAAACTTAAGAAATATTTAATGTATTTTGTTATTTTGGTTTTTCAACAACGCTGGGAGAAAGGAAATGAAATTTGTTTAAAAGTTTTTTTTTTTTTTTTTTGTGGTTTTAATGTAGCCAAAGTTATTTAATTTACTGTAAAAAAAAAAAATTATAAATTCGAAATAACATATTTAATTTTTTTTGTTTTTTGTAATTATGATTTATGTTTAAATGCAATTATTAAAAATTTCGGAATTATATTTCCGGTACTTACGTTTATGGATATAGTTCTTTAAAAATGTATGCTATAAAATATGCAAGGTTTTTATATATTATTTAATTTCAGTTGTTAAATTATAAATCTTTACATAAATATTTATTAGCATATTTTCAGTTTTTTGGGTGAAATTTTGTAGTTTGTTTTCCTCACACATTTTCATTAACACCGGAAATTTATCTAAAATCAAATTATTTAGAATATAATTAGAAATATAATAAAAATTAAAAATAACTAATCTTTGTTTAACTTTTTAATAATTCATGATGGCTGCAAATGCAAGCTACAGGCAACATCAGATACTTTCATTAAAAACATAAGAATCCAATGAATTGCTAATCATAACATAACTTAAAGTAACGTTTTTTTGTTTAATATTGTAAATTTAAATAATTAAATAAAATAGTGTGTGATAGTCGGTAGCTGGAGCTTCAGGAGCTGATCAGATCCCAGGTAATTTTAAATTAAATATTTTTAAAAGTTTAAATATTTTGTTTTTTTATTAAAATATTAAAAAGTAAAGTAGATTAAAGTATTTTTTATTAGTTTTGAATGAATTTTACACAATGTAAATTTTTTGTAAATAAGTTGAAACCATGTGAATGAATGTCCTGGATATTTAACTAATACCATTGCTTTCCCCCATCCTTTCCTTTTTTATGTAAGTATTATTCTTGAATGGAAAAATTTAATCCTAGATATTGCTCAGCCCACGCCCACCGGCGAAATTACGCGTAACTGAGAAGGAGGACGTGATCAATATTCTAAATCTGTTTTTCGATTGAACATTTTTTTCTTCCTCCCTGACAGAATTTAAAGACCGTGAGGCCGGCCTGGTAGTTTTATAACAACAATTAGATCATCATTTCATGAGGAAATGTGGCTTCATGATAACACACTTTTCTTCGTTACATCATGATAAGTATCTGTCAAAACTAATTCAAATTTTATGAATTAGTTAAATGATCTTTTTAAATATATTATATTTTCATCAAAATTAATTATTTGAAATGTGATATAGAAAATATTATTTATCACATAAATTTCATAATTGATACTTAATTATTATGTAATTTTAATTTTCTTTTGCCTTTTTCCCTTTTTTTTTATTTTATTTTATAACCTAAAATTTGTAATATTAGCAGCCTAAGGAAATTTTAAATTCAAAATAACAATTTAAGTCAATTTTCTTGGAAAAAAAAACCTCCCGTACAAACAAACCAAACCAAAAAAAAAAAAAAATGATTTACCCTTAAAGGTTTCAAATTGAATATTTTAAAATAAATGTGGTCATTATGTTTGGGGGATGATAGGTTTTTTTTTCTGTTATTTTTGTTGTGTTGTTTATTTTTTTTTACAAAAATATAAAAAATCATATTTATGAATCTAAAAAAATACAACATAAATTCTTGTTGTTGTGTAACATGACAGGATCAGGATTTGATATTGTAATATAACATTTTTTTTTTTATTATTTCGTATAAGTTAAAAATATTTGTTGATACGTTTCTGTTTTGATACAACAGGTGTAATATATTGCCATTATTTTTGTTATATATTATGAAATAAAATAAAATACATCTGTTAAATAATAATGGCATTAATTATTTTTTGGGATAAAATTTTTGGTTGTGTCTAAATTACATTTGATTTTAATGGGTTCCTCATTCAAGCATATAATTTTAATATTACCCAATCATTATTTAATTTTTAAAGGATGAATGTATATATATATGATATGAATGTAAATTTTTTTTAACTATATCAAATATTAAAATAAAACAAATAAAACAAAAATTCATTAAATTTCATTAAAATACTTCAATTTAATATATGTATATAAACAAAAAAAGATAAAGATATTTCAATAAAAATTATGTATATCGTGTTTGCCAGTTCATATTTTTATTTATTTATGAAAAGATAAATATTATGCCAAATAGTTTGAATGACTTCTGTTTAACTTTTTTCGACACAATCAAACAACTGCATTAAGGATTCGCTTGTGTATCGTATTCATTAAATAATAATGAAAAAAAAACTTTTGTTATTTGCAGTTCACAGACTTATGAGTATAGATACAATAATAAATATTCCAGATTAATTTTTTATATATATAAATTTTGTATATGATTAAGACATTTTATAAATAAACAATCCGGAAACTCATTTTTCTATATGTATTAACTTTTAGCATAAATGTAGATGTATAAATGAAATTAAGTAGCGTTTGGTGATTGCAACAAGTCAACATTAAAATTATATTTTCTATATAGCATATAATGAAAATTATAATAACGAAAATAATAACCTTCACTCTTTATTAAATAAAATTGAAAAACTCTAAATCGTTTCTGACACACGAGCAATAATTAATAAAAAAATGTATTATATAAGTTGAATAATATAGTTCAAAAATTTTGTATTACATTTCGAAGTGATGTCTTAAAGTTTGTCGGTTTTATGAACTATATTTAAAACAAAAACTTCTGCACGCACTCTTACCATTTAACTGTATATAATAAGTCGTACGTACAATATTGAAGATTTTTTTTTTTATTTCAATTCAACAAAAAAACTTTCGCAATTATAGGATAATAAAAAAAAAAAACTTTTTAATACATAAAATGTTTTGGCACTCATTCTGAAAATTATATTTGGTAACAGATTAAGTAATAGAATAAATTATTCATTAAAATAAAATGAAAAAAATGGAAATAATTTCTTATACTGAAAATCCTTATGGTTTAATGAAAATACCAATATAATCCCCAAAGGATTTTTTTTTTTTGATAACTTCGTGATGAAGTGCTAAATGCCATCAAGGGATATAAATAATTTATTGTCTTTTAAGGGAATCAAAATGTAAACAAAGTTTTGATTATCTATAATATTAAGGTAAATATAAGGTAACACTACTACAGATAGTACAGATAGATCTATTTTCTTAGTTTTCATTTTCAGTTCTCGTCATCCATTTTCTATAATTTCGTTTTTTTTTAATAATAGCAAGTGACCATATAAGATTTTTTTTAATTACATTACTGAAATTTAATTACTGATTTGCATACATTTTTTTCTCAAGTAATTAAGAGTCCATTTGCCGACCAATAACATTTTGCTTATGAATAATTATTTTGGGTCTGCAAATCAATTCATGATTTGTCTTAAATATATTTACTAGATTTCAATATTTTGTGGAATATAATGATTGATTAAATGATTCCATGAAGGAACCGTTTGAGTTCATGCAGTTAGGCCAGAAGAAGGCCCATTATACAAATCAATTCATGATCTGCAAATCAATTCATGATTTGTCTTAAATATATTTACTAGATTTCAATATTTTGTGGAATATAATGATTGATTAAATGATTCCATGAAGGAACCGTTTGAGTTCATGCAGTTAGGCCAGAAGAAGGACCATTGTACCACTCGAAACCGTAATATTATACATGCGGTGGTGGTAGGCTGAGGCAACAACTCTTTCGAGAATTGGTGTCCATCCCATAACCCCTTCTTAATGCAGTTCATTCATGTAATAGCTACCAAAACATCTGCGTTGCAAGTGCCTGATACTGGATTAGTGACAAGTGACATAGAAAGTCTGCAATCGTTCTTCTCCGTTCTTCCGTCTGCCGTTCTTCTCCGCACCCTCTAGAATTATTGTAATTCGAATCGCCGTATCTTAAAGTCGCGATCCTTTTACATGGAGTTCCATGTTATAAGCGCGGTCACTAAGTATACTGAGCTTTTGATACTTTTTTGCTTTTGATGCTTTTTAAGTATTTCTTGGTGAATGCCAGTGCTGGCGATGAATACCATCAATCTCAATCCATTATTTTAGTTGATTGTGTTAAGGGTGAACAAAATGTAGAAAACTTTTTAGCTGAATATCATTTTTATAAATAAATAATATTGCTTGCTTGGTAACAATATATTTAATTCAAATATTATTCAACTACATTAACTACACATACAAGCAATTGATTGATATGGTAAACAATTATATATTTATTAGTCGACAAATTTTTATATATGTATATAACAATATCGATTCTTAAGGATAATTTTCTATACCTACTAAAGATAAAAAATCATATATGAATATATAGAAAAATGTGACCTTTACATGGTTAAATAAATTGATATTTTTTTATATTTTTTTTTTCTTTTTGTGGATGTCACCAATTTACAAAACGTGACTTTATTTTTATTGATTAGCATGTCCAGAATGGAATATTAAATGCGTTTACCCCATCACGTACACTTATCCCATATTTTTTTATTGGCTACAATATTTATTTTAATATTTATATGAAATTTTAATAATACATAAAGATACATTTATTATGTATAAATAATGTTAAAGAAAGAAAGTCATTCTAAACAATTTATTATATTAGTGATGTACAAAAAATTAAAATTGATGCGTAATTAGAAAATTATATTTATAAATAATTCCAAAGAATATAATAAAATTAAATTATTTAAAATCATAAAAATATTTAATGAAATAATTGCTAACAATATTTATTTAATCTCAATTTTCTTGGTTTTATTTTGTTGTAAATGTTGTGTACAGGGCCGGCCTTCTACATGAATGGTCCCGGATGCAAATATTTTTTTAGGGCCATCAACATAAAAAAGAATAGTAATGCAAACATAAACGTTCATTTAAAAAAAAAAATACTTATTTTTTGTACTTATTTCTTTATTATCATGTAAAAATTCATCAATTTTTTTGTTTATTAATAAAATATGAAAAAAGTACATAAAAAATAATTAACATTTACTAAAATTTATTTGGAATATGTAGCGTTTTAATGGCCATATCCTTAATAATATTAGAGAAATCACATTCTTTAACCATACTTAACATTCTTGATCGGAGGTAATTTTTAATCAGTTTTAATTTACTGAACGAACGTTCTTATCTTAGTTGTTATTTAAAATAAATTGTAATATATAATTTCGTTAAAAATTAATCCTTTTAACGATAAAATTTCTCCAATTAAACATTCGTCAACATCTTATTTTATGAAATCTTGTGACTGTTTGATTAATTCAACACAAAGTGACACTGACACTAAAAACGTTACATGACAGTAAGCATATTTGAAATGTAGCGAATACGTAAATATTTGCTAAACCACGAATGAAATGAGTACAATAAAAAATATCTAATGAATTATTTTTATACGTTATTTCTTTACTAATTCGTTGGTTTAAAAAAAATTAAATAATTTTTATTTTTTATGTAAAATATAATTTATATAATTATTTTTCTCATATTGGGGGCCCCAGAAAAATTAGGGCCCGGGTGCTTTGCAACTGCTACACCACCTATATCTCCGACCCTGGTTATGTAGAATATATTTCCATTCGGATAGTTTTTGGTTAGCATGTACTGAATATTGTAGAAATGTTTAAATGAATTTGTTTTGTATAAAAATGTTGATGATTTTCTTTTTTTTTTATATGATCTTTTAAATATGTGTTATATGCTATACTAACCTTAGTAAATTGCTCTATCTTTTTTATTCTCCAGAGTTGTTTATTAATGATAACGCTTTCAAAATATGTGACAAACTGACACACCTTTTTGGAATACTTATCAAATATTTTTTTCCCTATATATCTGGGATTAACATGTTATGTATATATATGCTCGCTTAGAATTTCTATATACAATTTTTTTCGTATTCGATTTGTTTTAATAAATATAGAAAAATAAATATACATATATAAATATATACTAATCTTTAGTAGCAGTGTTGATTACTAAAATGCTAACTTTTACTTAGAATCTATATGATTTCTCCATATCATTTTTGTGAAATAAATTCTTATAAATAAAAGGGTCTAAAGAGGTTGTTACCAAAGTTCACATAAAGAAGGCCGGACAAAAGATGATTGATTGAAGTTTATGTAGTAGATAGATGCCTCTTTGGAAAAAACTATTTTCTTTTTTTGTAAAATAATAATTATTATGAAATAAAATTGGATTGGAATAAAAAAATGATATAACAATTTTAATATCAGGTAAACAATTTAAGAATTTAGCAAAAAAAAAAATACGAATTTAAACTTTTTAGTCAAATCTGATACTAATTTAGTTATATTCTATTATCGTATTATAAGTTTCCATAAAAAAATTTCAAAATTAATATTAAAATCATTATTTAAATTTGAATTTCAAGAAACAACAATTTCCCAAAATAATAATTAAATTTAATGTTTATGAATTTCGAAATATACAAATTATTATTATAATTTTAAGCAGATTTATTATCAAATTTATGTTTTGTTGATATTAGACTTAAAGAGAATTAATCTAATAAATAATTTTATTTATTCCATTATTTTATATTTTATTATTTATAGTAACTGATGATAGTCCGATTATACCAATTCTAAAATACAAAAAATAATGATAATTTAATTAAATTTATTTTTATTCTTTGAAAATATAGAAATTATCCACTTCACCATAATAGAACTTATAATAATAATTCTGAAAAACTATTGGACTTAATCAACAAAAATATTTAGAAAATTGAAAAAGCTAAAATATTATTATAAATCCACTTGTTGAAAATCAGAAAGTCTATACAAATATAAAATAAAATTAACTTTATTTTCATATTCCAAGGTCGAGTGGAAATCTTGTAAAGTAACTTGTTTTTTTTTCATATTAAAATATAATAAAAAGTGGTACCTAACTTTACATACACTCATCAGCCTCAATAAGCTCCCTACTTTACATACTTATCCTATTTTAGTCTATTTTCATAAATATTTTTTTTTTCGACTACCCTTAACACATCTCCGAAACCATAGATAATCTGAATATTTTACGTAAAAGCGCAAACAAAATATCAAAGAAAAATAAAGGATTTCAATTCCATACTTAAAAGTATTTGTATTCAAAAGGAAAAAAAAAACCCTTATCCTATTTAATACTTTTCATCTTTTTAAATGAAAATTCGAGCAAGATAAAAATAAAATAAATAAATAAATGTGGAAAAGATTTAATGTTGGATTTTTTGATTATGTAAATTTTGTTGACATAGAAGTAAGTATATATTTATATATATATATATATATATAAATAAATATATATATATATATATATATATATATATAAAATATAGGTAAATATCTGCCTATCAGTTTTGTTAAATTTAAATGTGTTATCAAAAATATCTCTAGGCAAGTAAATCCTAATTGATTTTAAGGTAATTTGGTTTTCTTAGATTTTTTTTTTTTTTCATCCTTTGAAATTATATTATATATGTCCATATTATTTAATATGGATAACATTATAAACTAAATATTACATTAATTTACATTTTCATTTTAACATTTTCATTAAAAAATTAATTTTTTATCATATTTAAAATATTTTTAATGAATTAAATTTATTTGAAATATTTATAAAATTATGAAGTTTGTCCAAATAAATTAAATTTAATACTTTGATCAGAATATCATTTAAAATTATATATTGTAAAATAAGAAATAATTATAGAATAATTAAAATTTATATATAATAAAATAAAGTTATTATGATAAATAGTTTAACAAAAAAAAAAGGAAAATCTAAAAATTAAATATATATTTACGTAGTTGGCAATATAATCCGGAAATGATTACTATATATATACATTTTTTTTTTTACATAAAACCCTTTTGAAATAAACGCAAACATTAAAATTATAATTAATTGCCTGCAGGATAGTTTATATATATATAAATATTATAAAATTTTGAAATGAAATTTAGTAAGACATAGTTTTCTGTATATACTCATAAATTTTATGTAACCATTTTAATCTCATTAATTTAAAGGTGGAACAGGAAATTAGTAAGGATAGTTATTTTTTTTTATACCATAGTTAATGTAATATTAGTTATCTATATGGTTTTTTTCCAAACCTACTTTTAGATATTTTATATACCAAATAAATTATGTGTCTAATAACTAGTTTTATAATATTTTTTGTGCTGTGTTGTTTCAAAGAATTTATACTTTTTAAAAAAATTAACTAAAATTTGATAAAATTTTATATTTTATGATATAAAGACGAATCCATTACTTTAGGGAAAAAGTGTAATGCTGTGCATGTCTTCATGTATAATAATTATGTATTAGTTAATGACACTTTTTAGTTTATTGCCAAATTATACTTACTTTTTGAAAGGAAACACTTTATTATTAATAAAACTGATTTTTATATATTTTTCTTTTTCTGTATATAATTATTTAATTACTTACTTATTCAACGCTACAGTACACTTCGACACCATCGTTCTAACAGAGATTTAGCCTTCAAATTGTTCACCTATCCTCTAGTTTAGAAACAAAGATTGGCTGTATTCCATTTGAACAATGTGATCTAGCCAGGGAAGTCTTTCTATCCAGCACTTGTTCACTAGGTTAGTGGTTATTCATATTTCATCAAACTGCCAATAACTTTGATGGGGTCAAAGATTCAACGAAGTATTTCAATCTCGAAAAACCCTAACAGCTATACATTGATATTGTATAATCAACAGACATTCACATTCACATAGAATATGTTCAGCAGTCTCGTCATCTTCGTTACCTAATCTGCATCGGGATGACCTATCTATTTTGTTGAGATTATAGGGGACAGTGCCCCGAGAGAAAACCGATTAGTAAGTGCAATTGATTCTTTCATAGTTTGATACTTATGTCGGAATTATTACAAAATTATTTTTGAGACATTTATGTTGATACCGTCCTCATGACATTAAGCTTGCCTTGAAAAGTTGATTCTATTTGAACTAATTGATGCATTGAAATAAAACTTTTCAAGAATTGTATAAAATTTAGTATATCATGTCTAATAAAATATGTATATATAAATATTAAATAAATTCAATTAATAAAACAATGAACCTCTAGATTATCGCTAGTATAACGTCACCATCGCTAGTATAACGTTTATAGCAGCTGAAATATATTCGTCAACCTTTCTAAATTAGTTAAAATTGCTGATAAAAACTGCAAATATGAAATTTTATCTACTTGTGCTTAAAATATTTATAGAAAAACGAAAATTGTATGAATAAATTTGTCTACATACAGTAAAATTGATACAACTTCTTTGAATGTTTGAGTACATATATTTCGGACTCGACTATGTTCTATACCACAAAAATTGTAAAATATGTTATTTTATCATTTTGAAATCCTATGAGAAAATAATCATAAAATAATATATACAAATTGGTTTAATGTTAGGTATTGTGAAATTAGTAGAAAATTTTCTCAGTCATTAGATTATATTGGATATGTACCAGGTTATGACAATTAGTAGCTATCGCTATAGTATCGTTTTAATGTTGAATGATTAAGGAAGAACCAACAAAAATTATAATAAAAAATAAAAATTGAATATAAAATTTTATTTATATAGATTTACAATAATTTTCAAAAGTATCATAAAATATGGTAACGAAAATTATAAGAATAATCAATTCTCAGTCTTTAATTATCTTTTAAAAAACTATAATTTGAACTAATATTTTGATTTTATTATTTACAAAAATAATTATTTATTTATTTAGTTAAAATATGTAATTATATTTTATATTAATAAAATTATGAACTTTTATATTACATATTTTATGTTCTGGTGAAATATGAAGGGAAAATGCTGAAGAGAGAATTCTAATATTTTGGAATTTCATTGCGTTCCGTGGACTTGCGCAAAACATATTTATATGAAATAAACTTTTAAGTATTGTATTTGTATTTAGAAAAGGAAATTTGTAATATTTTCATAAAGTTGTTAGTATGGATTTGGTTTGTCGGAAGTGAAGTTTACTAATTTTTACATTCAATATAAAAGAAGAATTAACATAATTTACGAATATATATTTTTTTTTATGTTCAAACACATTATATACATATAGATTTTTATGTATTCGTTAATAGTAATTTACAATTTTTTTTTTTTATTATTTATTACTTTTAGTTTAATTTGTAGAAATACATATTATATATATAGTTACAAGCTACATCAATTAAAAGTTTCTTTTGAATTTGTCAAGTACAAAAAATTGAATTAATCTAAAATTTTGTTATATTAGAAATATAATTATGCCTATTGAATTTGTATAGAGAAACATTTCAAGTGTACATTTAAAATCATCAAAGACAAATTATTTAATTAGGTAATGATTTGACGGCCCAACATCATAAAAATTATTATATAAATAAAATAAAATATTATATTACAATTTAAATTCATTTTTTTCGAAATTAATTAATTCAATTTCAAATTAATATTTCCCAACATAATAAAAAAATTACGTGGAAATAGATTTTAACTTCAAATGGATTTTATGGTTTTTGAATATGTTTGATTTGGCAAATACACCTTATTTTTATATTCATATATTATAATCGAGCTTTAAACTTTTAATATGATATTAAAATTAAACTGAAAATGAAAATTAAATGATCATGAATTTTCTCAATAACTTCAATTGATTTATAATAGCAAAAATGATCCTTACACTTGCACTCTTAAACAACAAATTAGTTTAAATAAGTTTGGAATTAAAGATGATTGATCGTTTTTTTCTTCTGATTATTATATTATTTTAGTTACTTGAATCTATTTGCAGACTAACAGGAACTACTTAATAAAGATATTATTAACACAACCAAAAAAAAAATTGGTTCTGGTTAAACTGAAATATACTTTCAAAAAACACAAAAGCATAATAGCTAAGCAAGTTGATTAAGAATGAGTATGACCCACTTATCCGTTAACAAAACTTTATACTCTAATAGATGAAAACTATAAATAAATGTTGTTTTTATTTTGTCAACATTAAAATTCCTGTTTTTTTTTTTTTTTTTTTTTTGTTAACCTTACTGCCGGATAATCGAAAAGTTTTACTTCCACTTTAATTTTATAAAAATACAAAAAGAACAAAAAAATTATCCAAAATTGCCACTAATATTATACATGCTAACATACCCTACTTTTACCCCGGAAAATAAAATTGAAATAGGAAATACATTTTTTTTTTTTATTTATTTATGTATAGAGTATAAAACATCCCCAAAGTAAAAAGAAAGGATTCGTTGTGGAAATTCATTTAAGAAAAAAAAATCAACTAAAAAAAAATTATTTTATTCTTCCATAGATTCGCCTTTAATGGCATTTTTATTCAACGATCCTTCGCGTTGCTAGGTTCCTTAATTTTTCTGCTTCCTTTAGTCTTTATTTGACTCTATTCACTAAAATATACTTTTTTTTTGCTGAGTTGATTCATTTTATTTTCTAACAACAACAACAACAGCACCAGAATGAAGTAAAAAAAAAAATCAAGAACCGTGTCAGGACCACAGATGCATAAAGAAGCAATATATTAGTAGTAGAATTTGTTGTTTATTTTTTCTCTAAAATTTCAAAGAAAATAATACTACTGTGTATATATCAGACATAGCCCAATACATACAATTATGGGAAGTTGTATTTATATGTGTTTTTCTTTTCATTTTTTCATTTTTTTCTTTTTTCTTTTTTTTTTTTTTGTTGCAGATATAAAAATTGGAACAGAATTTTAATTTCATATCATTTGTAAGGATTCTGACTGGATTCATTTTATAGTAAACAAAATATTTTTAAATTTTACTTTCCGAATTACGAAAATATGAAAATATTGTTATGAAAAGCTAAAATATTACTTTTAACTTTTTTTCTGATTGGCTATTTTTTTAAAAAAGGACGCACAGACATACATCTGTGCAAGTAATAGCCTATAAAAAAAGTTAATTACTCATTAATACACGCTGCAACTATTCATTATAACTCAAAAGATTGTATATTATTTATATGTATGCTATTTACCCTATAGAAACCTAATGAAAATGAATATATTATTTAATTTTGAGCTATTATTACATAGAAGTTTGGAAAGTTCAGTGTTGGTCACATCGGATTATATTTATTATTATTTTTTTTTACTAAAATTTTATGCCCCAGGAAATATTTTCTAGGACTCAGCTATAGGTAAATTATTGCTGCAAACTTGCACGGAAATTTGCACTACTTTATTTATGGATTAAATAGTTTTGAGAATGTTGTATAAAATATTTCAGAATTTAATGTTTCTTTTTTAAAAAAGACAAATATTGTGTTAACTTACAAAAAAAACGCTCAAAAGAAAAATTTCACTTTATTTAATTGCTTTCAATATTCAGTTTTCTTTTTACAATGTAATGTATGTAATTTTTATTTACATTGTATTTATTTTTGTATATTTTAAAATTTTATTATCAAATTTTACTTATTTATTGCTTCTTAAAGTCCTAATAATTGTTTTTTTTTATTAATAATATTATTTACATAGTGATAATATCTTTATTATTATGATAAGATGAGAAAAGTTACAAAGTACAACTAATTACTTAATACATTTCAAAACATTAAATAATGTAAAAAAAAAAATATTTCTAAGCTATATGGCAATTTTGAATAGATAGTAATAGACAACTATAACAATTTTGATTTTGCAGTACTTCCTGTTCTAACTATGACATCCAAACATCGAGCAATAACAATATGATTTTAAATAAACTAAGAGTATGTGAACGTTTAGGGTTACCACCTTTTCCTCGACCAATAAGCGAATACTAAAACCAATTTAAAAAAATTAAATAAAAAGTCAATTTTATAATAATTATCTATTATATTTATTTAAATATTAAATATAAAATGGATAAAACGAAAAAAAAAACAAAAAAAAAACTAAATTAAAAACAGCACTTTTTATTTCAAAATATCTTAATTAAATATTTCACTCATTATGAAAGAATTATCACTTCTTCTTTTGGTGGCCTCAAGAAGCTTTGGTTTAGTTTTTATGTATTCATGGAATTCTGATCAACACATTTCGAAATTTAATTTCACTTGCAGTTCTGCTTTAACAACTTCTAAATCTAGTCTATTTCGCTTATCAGTCCAAATGGAATTTAATTATTTGATACTGAATAACCGAATATTTGGGTGGCAAATGAACAACGAATAATTTAATTCATTACCGAATTATTCGGGCTAAATGGTAAGTCTATGAACGTACCATGGAACGAATTTATTTAAAATTAATCGTAGACAAAGAATTAAAAATATAATTATTCACAACATAACTGGATTCACATAATTTTATAGAAAGATCGAATAAACTAAAATGGCACTCGGCGATACATATAATGAGAATGCAGAATGATAAAAAACAACTGAATCTGTGCCTTTAGATAAAAATAGAAAAGTAAGGCTGAAAAGCTAAATAAACAAACATGAACCACAACTAACTGCAATGAACTCTATCTTAAAATAGCTCTTATTCAAAATACAACGTTCAGATGGATGGTTGACCCTTGACCGCTTCTGAAATTAATAAGATAAAAATAATGGTTTTACTTTTTTTATGAAATGTTTGTCTGTGTCTATTCCATATTTTTAATCAATTCAACTTTTAAAACATATATTTCAGTTAAAATTTCTTTGAAATAAATTAAATATATAATAATCTCTTTACTTTTGTAAAATGGTTTTCTTTCAAAAATAAATTTTACAAACCACAAATTTTTAATGTAAATTTTAACCAAATGTTAAACTTCAAACATACCACATTTCTGAATTAATATAATAATTTATAAACTTTTATCATTTTCATTTTATGTTTTACAATACATTTGTACATACATCTTTAACTGAATGTATCATTCATTTTAATTATATTTTATAGGAAAGATAAACCTTTGTGGTTAATTATAATTTTTATAATAACATTTTATTATAAAATATATTATAAATATGAAATTTAACTCAACTAAACCGAAATTATCTTAAGAAACTTTCTATTGAAACTATTTAGTAATTATATTAATTTTAAGAAAACTTAAACCAATTATATTTCGAATATGGAATAATATTTGATGTGAGTCAATAGTAAAATCGTAGTTTTTATCCAGTACAATTCTCGATTTCATATCTCCTAAGCCCTATCAAAATCATAAGAAATCTGTCAAGATGAGACGCATTACATTAGAGCTTAATGCTACAGATCGCTTAACGTATACTGTGACGAAGGTTAATCTAAATAGAAACTATATAGATAGACCATACAAATTATCCATTTTTCTTATAATTTGAAGTGGACTTATGAGTAAATTAAAATAAAATAAAAGAGTTTGATAAAAAGCAAACATATTTGTTTGCTTTTCTTGTAATTTTTCAGAACCTCAGGTTATTATTTGTAAAATAATTGACACTGAATAAAGCCAGTGGTATGAGTTACCTCAATTTTTGTAAAATAATTAAAAACTGTTTCTTATTACTGTGGATATTATTTATTAAATAAAAAATTATCTGAATTAATTCCATTATATAATAAAATATAGTTCAAGTATAAAGCACAAAGCTCCCATTTAATTTAATTCCCAGCAACATATAATTTATACTTTTGAAAATATTTGGTTATTAATATTCTTAAATCAAAACTAATCAATTCTGTTGATTATATCAAAAAGTAATGCTGAAATATTTGTTAAGTTAAGATTAAATTTATTTAAAACTATATAATATAAATATTCCATTACCACTGGATCTGCTTTTTTCCAACATTGATGGAACCACCAAGCCTTATGACATAATGTATCACCTTCTGGATGCATACAACCTTTTCCCATATTCAATGCAATATCCTTTAAATTTTCTGGTATTACACTAAATAATTTCTCTAAATGTACATCACCATTGTCATCAACAACATAAATTTCATGAAATATACAATTCATGTAACATTTTAATGCTTCATCTTCGTGTATCTCTCCATCACTAAACTCTTTAATTGCCTCTAAAAGATTGTAAATATATATTTATATAAATATAAATAATAATTATATTATTATTTCTCTCTATTAATGAATTATAATTACCTTCAGTTACTCCAGTTTTTTCAACACAGACATCATGAATGGGTTTGAGCATTTCAAGAATATCCTTCGGAGGATACTAAGAAACAAAACAAAAAAATTGAATAAACTGAAATAAGATTATATAAAAATTTAATATTTACATCATTGTCTCTTCTTGGTTGTTGACAAATACAATTAAAAATATTTATGATAAAGAAAAATTTAAAAAATAATAATTTCATTGTAACTAACATAATGTTATAATTTTCACACAGCGGAAAAATTAAATTAATAATGAAAAATTATGAAAAGCTACTAACATAAAAATTTAAGAAATATTACATTTTATATTAAATATTGTTCTTAATTATTAAAGCTTTCATATTAAATATTAATTATATGTTAGCAGCTATATTACATAAAGATAATATAATTATTACCTACCAGTTAAAGTATAATTAAGTATAATTTAAATTTATGTATAATTTGCGGTTAATTATGACAAAGTCATCTTAAATTTCTATGCAATTATTATCAGTTTACAAATAATTAAATTTAAAAAAAAACATTGAAAATTTTTATTTATAATTTTCTTTATAAAATTATTTATTGATATTTTTTTTTTATTTTAAAATATCTAAAATCTTTATGATTTAATGAAATAAACAATAATTGCGACCATAACAATATAATAATTATTTTTATTTGTGGTTCTTTTGAAAACACGAAAACAGATATTTTAATTAATTTAATATAGAATAAGATAAAGAAAATAGACTAATTTAATTCTATACTAATTAAATTTATTTATACAGAATTATAAACATAATAACCTTTCCAAGATTTTTCTTACTTCTTCCCGTCTACGTAAGATTTTGTATACCATCTTTCGTCATCGTAATTTTAATTTTGGTATCGTCAAAATATTATCCACATAGATTGTGATTCACCTGGTATTCTTTAGACGTTATCATTCGTAATTTAAATTTATCTTGAGCACCAATTCACGGCAGGCAATTAAAAATATTATGAGAAATTTACCATGGATAATTTTTTTTTTTTTTTTAATTTAATATTATAGAATTTTCAATGGTTAGATGAAAATTGCACAGTGGAAAATATATTTACATTTTTGGGTGTATTCAAGGAAATTTTTGTCATATTTTGAAGTGGGTACAAAAAATATTAGAATTTATAATATTATACACCGAAAAATTCAGTTTTTACACGGTTTTTGTTTATACGATTTTAAAATAATACACGATTTCTTTTAATATAATACGGTCTGTGATGTGTACCAAATTATAAGAAGATGGAAATAGAATCTTCTTTATTATTTCATTTCATTTCTACAAGGCTACTCGCAATAGAAAAACATTTGAACATCAACCGACTAAATTAGGTTCTTTAGCTTTGTTTTTTCAGTGTAACTATTGGCGTCACGCTATAAGTTATCGGTTAGAAGTATATTTTCAGCTCGACCAACATTACAGGTTCAAAAATTTTTTAGTATGACTTTGAAAATGATTTTTTTAGTGTACATCCTTTAATTTGAACTGATGATTTTTTTAAAGATATCGAACCGCAATAACATATTTTTCAAGATGTCCTTTTTTATACGGGTTTTATCTATCGTATAAAACAGAATTGAATGTATACATAAAATGGTATACAATAATTTTATCTTTCTTAAGTTAGTGAAATTAAAAAATTAAAACGAATACAACATTGTAGATATATTGTATGAAACGGAAACGACTACGACCAATTTGGTGTTAGTTAAAAACTATTTAAAAACTTCTACAGGACATTCTATTATCCTAATAACTAGTTTAGAATTGATTTTTTTTTAAAATTAAATATAAAAGTATTAACTGCTCACTGTGCAGACCAAAATTTTACTACTTTAAAATTCTGTAAACAATTATATATACTATATAATTATATCTACAAGATACTATATACATATTTATATATATATAAATATTCATATAAAAATTGTGTAGTTAAATGGAATACTTATAGGAATGAGACATATTTTCATCCGCTAAATGGAGATATCTTTGGCATTAAACCAAAATCCAAAGGAGAAAAATTATGATTATATTTTTTTTTTTTTATGATATTAAATTGAACTAGGGTTTAATTTCTGTTATAGCAGCAAAAGATATATAAATATAAAATAAAAATAAAAAAAATTGTTGGAATCTTGTTTGCGGTAAATATTTAACAATTGAATGAGTTAATTACATAAATTTCACTTTTCTTGTTTGTTGTTGGTATGATGGTTTTGTTGTTAAAGATGTTGTTCCAACAAAATCGTGTAATTTATTCCCAATCCTTTCTTTATGACACAAGTAAAATTTATTTTGGTACAAATAATATGTAGAAGAATGAAAATAAGTTCTGAAAATAAAAAAAGGATTTAGAGAATAAAATTCAGTTTTATTTTTTTTTATGTTTTTTTCAACTTTTTATATGATTACACTTAAGTTTTTATATTGGAGATATATAAAATAACAAGGTAAATATCACAGGTAAATATTTTTTGGCACGCAGAACATATATGAACGAAAAATATGTATATATATAAAAAAAAACAAAAGCTTGTGAGATATAATAAATTACATTAAATGTCCTGAAATTTTAAACCCGTATAAATGCCATGGCTGTTTTGTCCTGGAGAATGAATGTGTCTTTGCTATATTTAATACCTTAAAAATGATGAATTTTTTTTGTTAGTTTTTCGTCTTCGAATTTTGTGTTCGTTAATATTAATAATAATCTTCATATAAAACTCGAAATTTCTATGAAAATGTTCTCGGATTTATATATAATATATTTAAAATTGTAACTTTAAGCATTTTAATTTTCATCATCATTTTTTTTTTAGCTTATTAAAGATGTAACCTTAACTAATAATTTTTTTTTCTTTATACTAAAGATATTATTTTGTGTGTTTTTTTTTGTCTAATGATTATATCTTTAAGATAAAAATAATTGAAGTGTCTTGCATTTGTCACTCAAGCAAATTTTTCATGACAAAATGTAATGAAAATTTAGGTATATATATATAAGAAAATTTCCATTAACATAAAACAAAAATAAATTATACATTAATTTTATTTATCTTGTAAAATTCTGTTTTGAAATTTATACAACAAAAAACCATTATTTTTTTGTTTAAATTTTTAAACAATTTAAATTTAAAATAAAATTGTTATAATTAAATGCAATTACTATTACTAAATTATATAGTATTAATAATGTTGTCTGGAAATAAATCATTAAACTATAAATACAAAAAAATAGTATTTCATAATTGATTTTGGCGAAAAATTCTTAATTAACATATCAATTTATTGATTTATTATTGACATATCAAATTATTGATTACTCAATCCTTAGAGTATAAAGAACAATAATTATTCACATTTAATGACCTGAAGAATTTTCCACAAACAAACCATTTTTATTTAAATAAAAATTTTACATTTTCCAGTTATTATTATGTTTTTTGTACATAAATATATGTTTACGTAAAAAAATAATAATAATACAGATATCTCTTAGTCGTTAGGATTTGTGTAATAGAATAGAAACAAATTTGAATATAGCTTGTTTAAATAATTCCATTTTTCATTGTTGTGTAAATTGGATTCTGAATAATAACTAGATAAAAAAAAAATAATTCCAGTTGTTCATTTTTCTACGAAAACCCTAAACCTAATATATATGTACACATCGAAAAACTAACAGTCAAATTACTAAAGGACATCGAATAAAAAATTTTCTTACATTGTTTACATATACATATACAAATACAATACTATAAAGGAGGTTAACATTTTGTTTATTTAAAATGCATAATTTTTATTGCATAAACAAAAGTTTTTTATGAAAAAAACATAAAAAAAAAAAGATAGATTTATTTAGCTTGACTGTTTAACAAACTTTAAAATATAAATTTTTAAATCAAATATTATACAGTGTTAGTCCTTAAGCTATTTTATATTTAACAATGATTTCAAAAGTTTTTTTTTTTTGTTTTTTTTATTAACAGAATATTTTGTATAATCTATGAATTTAAATTAAAAATGTATGTACTCGAAAATTATATAGTCCTGCAAAATAAATTTAAAATTATTAAATTTATTTACCCAAAAATAAAAAATATATTATAAAAATAAATTGTATATAAAATTAAGAGTAAAGAAAATGAAACTGAATTTAACCGCCATCAATAAAATGTTCGAAAGGAATTGTTTACATTGTTCTTGTCAGAATTACATTCATTTAGGATAGGAGGTTATTTCATTTTTGACAATACAGAAATTTGGGTTTTTTTTTATTAAGTCATAAAGATTTATATAAAAATTTGATATAAAAATAATATAGTAGAGAACAAAAATTATTATAAATAAACAAATTTTATGATAAAGATACTCCGGTATTATACCAAGAAGTGTTAATTCGTAATTAAAGGTGGAACATAACAAACCACATAAAATAATATAATAAAATTATGAAATCATAAAGTAATATAATTTTATTTAAATCTAATATTTATTTCTTAGTATTTAATTATATAATTATTTTTCAACATAATTTTGTCCTTTTTAACACATCAAATCTATTTAAATTCGAATTTAATCAATATATCCACCCAAATCAGTTTTTACAAATTGTAGATACATTACAGATTACAGAATATAATCGTTTAAAAATAGATGATTATAGAATCATTTTAGAAAAATCGTGAAAAACTAAATTTTTATGAGAACCATCTTAGGAAAATCGTACAAAAAGGATGTTTATACAAAAAACCATGTTTAAAAGTCCTTATAAAAAGCTAAGGACATTTTTTTGACCGTGTTAAATAAAAAATAAATTGTTGTAAAAAACGGAATTGATTTTTTTTCTAAACCGTTTTGTTTAAAATCGTGTAAAAAGGATCGTGTAAAAAGAGAAATAGGTATTCATACGAGGGCTGTTTGATAACTTTTCAAAGTGAAAAAGAATTTTATGAATTAAAAATAACTTTTGTAAAATAAATGTTGTTTACTTGAATAAAGCTAAATATATCTTAAACTAACGTTTTAATGATACAAATCAAGTCTTGTAAAATAACGATTTACATTTACAGCATCAATTACAGCTTCACTTTTTGATTTCGGAATATATTTAGTCCGAAGGAGCCAAATGTGGTTTATTTAGTGTATGGTAAAGTAAAACACTTTTGTGAACTTGTACATTGTTCACATCAAGTATTTTCTTATTAGTTTTTATATCCAATTCATCCAGAAGGCTTGTATGATAATCTGAGTTAATTCTTTTACATTTCTGAAGATAATCGATCAACAAATTTATTCATTTCCTCTATGAAAAGTTTGAAATGAATAAGAAGATTCGGATGAATTTCTGTTGTTGCTAAACTTTCCAAAACTAAAAAAAAATCACTAGATTTATGGTGTCGCTTTCAAAAGTTTTCAAACAGTCCTCGTATTATGTATAACCAATAAAAATTCAGGTATTGTATAACAGGATATCATTAATAATCTATTAATGGGTAAGTAGGGTGCATGAAAGATGGATGGGCTGACGTTTGTTTGGGTTGATAAAAATAATTTAATGAGTATTTAACAATCAATCTATTTGTCCTCAGTTCAGTGTGTAGTTTTTATTAGTTTTTAGGTCTTATTCTTAGTTTTAAGGTTTTTATGATTTAGGTTTTATTTTTAAATATTATAAAATTCAATTAAATTCGAATTTAATAAATCGTTATTCTTCATTAGAACTAATTTTTGATTATATATTTAATTTAATTATATTACCTGCATAAAACATTTTCTCTAAAATTTATGTTATATGTACATATTTCAAACTTTATTTGCATATATTGAAATTTTGGAAATTTGAGAATTATTATGATACTTTAAAAATAACTCATTAATTATTTAATTAAAGAAAATAATCATATTTTATTGAACTTTACATTGAATTACATTGATGCTTATTTTGTTAGCTCATAAACTAACAAATATCAATATTATACATATATTTTAAATATGCTTTATATGTTTATTTGATATATGTATTCTTTCATAAGGCACTCGAACTCTACTACTTCAAAAATATATGAATTAATCTTCGTAAAACCAAATTAATTATTCTAATCGTAATCATGTTATATGATGATGTTATATTGTTGATTTATGAAATTTGATATTATATAGATACATTTCTTGCTATATAGGTCTCTTTATATACATACAATTATTTATGTCATTTATATGCAGTTATCTATATATTTTATATATTTATTATGAAAATAGTTATTAGTGGAATATTCTAGATTTTATTCATTATATATATAAATAAATGAATCACAAAATAATTTTAATTAATAAAATTTATAATAATTTATATTGAACGAAAGTATTTTTACTATATACACAAAATATTTAGTTGACACTTCTTGTCTGAATTAATTATGACGGGTAAAATTTAATTTAATTAAATATAATAGAATTTTTAAATACTTTTTTTTATATGTATTGTAAATTTCCACAAAATTATGTAAAAAAATAAAAAAATAAAGATACTTTCGAAATTATTCAGGGCATTTTTGTTTTTATTTTCAAGAGTAAACATAAAAAGGTAGACTGCTTGTTGATCTAAGTAAAAAGTTTTATTGAAAAATAACAAAAAAAAAAAAAAAAAATTATGTTCAACAAAAAATGTCAAAATTGTTTTTTTGGTTTATTTATTTATCTTTATTTACAAAATGTTTTCTGAAGTAAAATTTTATTTTTCTCAAAACAAAAGTAATCGAAAATACAATTTTTTTTTTTTATGATAAAGGAAAAGGATTCGTTTTTCCGTATTACAAACGTACATAAAAGATATATACTTCATTTTGTATTATTTGTAATTTAAAATCCATTAAACTATGTATATATAATATAGGAAAATATTTTTGATAAACATTAATAAAATCCAAAAAAAAATTAAAAAGAAATGAAAATTTAATGAAAACAATTTAATATTCGAAATTATTTTCATTTGCCGACACAAATTATTTAGTTGTTTAATTTTCCTCAGAAATTTCAAAAAAAACTGATTTCCTCTACTAATGATAAGTGGAAAATAATTAGTGTAATTTAGTTAAGTTTCAAATCTATTTCCCTAGAGTTTGTATATATTTATTTTTAATTGTATGCTGATATAATTAATTAAGATTAGGATGTTATTTTTTTTTTTGTTGTTTAGGATCTTAGATTTTTAATTATAAAAAATGTTCACGTATATTTATTTATTTTTATGTTACATTTTTTTTATTTTTCTCAGTGAAATTGATGGAGACGAAACAAAATATTTTAATTAACTGGAAGTCGAGGGTAAAAGAAATTTAGGGAAAAATTTGTTATTTTTTTTATAATTTTTCGGTTCTTAAAAAAAAAATAAAATAAAAAGAAAATGTCAATTATATAATTATTGATCCAAAAATGTGGTCGCCAGTTAATCTTGATTTCAACAATTCATTTAATTACATTTTAATGGGTATTTTCTATATATATAAGCGGAAAATAGATATCATTATATAATTAATTCAAGTAGTACAATTTAAACACTTTATAATATTAGAGAGTATCATAAAATATTGTTAAATTGTCGTAAACTTTTTTTTATATATATAAAAAATGTTGAAGTTTATTTCTAGAATGCAAAATTAAAAAAAAAAAATAGAAAATTTACATAAAAATTAGCATATTTAGAGAATGACATTAAAGCTCTATAACAAAATATTTTTGAAAATTAACTTTTATAATTTTATAATGTGTAATAGTGTGATAACAATTTTTTTTAAAGGACGATGCACAATGTGAACTGATTCTAATAGTTAGCTGTAATTGATGTGTTTGTTTTTATTGCACTAGCAGTAAAAATTCAACCCAAATCTACATTTCTCAACATATAATTCTCAAATTTCTGGTTACCAATAAAGTTGAAAGCTATTGAATTGGACTTTGAAAAAAACTCTAAATAAACTCTTTTGTAGATTTTCAACATTACTACGATAATGATTTTTTTTTCACTGTCAGTATCCTCCAGCATTTTGTGCATTTAATTAATATCAATATCCACCTTACACATTGCGGAGACCCCTTAAAATTAGGTTATAATATTAAATGTTAAAAATTTAAAAATACGTTAACAATATTCCTAACAAAATATAATAGATTTATACTAAATTTATACCATAAATGGTTTTCTTTATAACCTTCCCTGCGAATCGAATGAATCGAAGGATCTTTTTGGTATAGTATACATTTTATACATTTACACGTAGAGCTAACTTAATAAGATACTTTATGCTAGAATTTGATATCGCATCTATAGATCTGAATGGGAATTGGTTTTAGAGTTTCTATTTGCCCTGATGGATCATTACAATTTACAATTTCTGCATTTACAGTTCAAATATAAGGGTATGCATTAATACAAAATGTAAATTTAATATTGAATTTCCAATTATGCAAATCTCTACATAAAATATTTTGTACGTAGGACTTGTATGGAGAATGTAGATATAAAAAATATACTTATATATTTAAATTATAAAGACTTTTATTATTCTATTTAATATTAATGACCGATTAAACTTTGCCAAAGTTTAAGCTTCTGTTTTACATATTTTTTAGTTTCTCAGTGTAAGTTTAAAGATAAGCCTTCCCTTAAACTTGGGTTTATCTTTAGCTTAAGTTGGTTAGAGCTTAAGCTTCACTTTTTACAATTTTTATTATTAGTTTACGCACACAAATAGAAAATAAATTCATTTACATTTAAAAGTTATTAGAAAAAATTTAAAATTAATGGTACGTATTTTTTCCTCCATATTATAAATTTATATTTTTATATATAAAATACACAGTAAAAATAAAATTGACGCGTACATTAACTCAAAAATTTGACATTAATTTGATATTATTTTTTTTGTAATGCTTTCATTCACAATAACATTATTTTCAAACCCAGTGATCTTAAGTTGCCGGCTTAAGCTATACGATCGGTTTATTTAAGCTTAAGCTTCATCTTGCACTGTGAAATCAGCCATTCAAATTTGTATTTTCGTCAAAATTATTATTTCTGGTGTAAGGACAAAATAATGGAAAAAACAAACTTTATTTGCAAAAAACCGATAAGTTCTTGGAAAAATCATTTTTAATTTTAATTTATATTCACATAGGTAAAGTAATCAATAATCAATTAACCATTGATCTTTTGTGTTAAATTTTAATGAATTATTTAGTTATAAAATTCTACCTACATTACATAATTAATAATTAAATTTTCCGTTTTTTTTTTGTTTATTTTTTTTTTTCGAATAATGTTAAATTAATTTTATTTTTGTATTTTTCTTCTTTTTTATTTTTTGTTGAATCATTTTATTTTACCATCTGCTTCCATTGAGGCGAATAGACCCAGACCCTCGCATCCCTTATTACCAAAAAAAGAAGAAATAAATAAAATTTATGAACTTAATAAATCGAAAATAAAAATGTTTTAACATCTACTACACATAATTTACTATATTATATATAAATATAAAATATTTATATGAAATTATTTATATTTTTTTTTTTTTTGGGTTAATAATAATAATTATTTTTCCATTTCATCGTATTTATATATTGAATAAGAATGAAATTTATTGGGAAAAAACAATTTTTAGTCCTTATAGTAATAAATTAACCAAAAAAAAAAAAAGAAAAAGTTTATTTTGAATGGAGAGAAAGCGAGACTAAAACTTGGACTAACCATTAAATGTGATGCTCGATTTGTTATTAGGGTGAAAAGACGCAACAAATGATCCAAAAAGCAGTTTTTTTTTTCGTTATTTTACTTGATGTTGTTGTTGTTTGTCAAGAATTCTATGAAAAATTATTGACTGGATGAATAAACTGCGAAAAACACAACATAAATGAGTAAAAAGTAAAATTAAGAAAAAAAAAATCAAGTCAACTTGTGTTAGAAAACTTTTGTATTAAATGTAATTGAGTGAATTAGATTGATGTCCTTTTAAGTTTTTTTTTTTTCAATTATTGTTTAGCTAGGGTTTAACGATGACTAGCTCAATTGGAGCCTATTGATTGTCAAAATACTTTATTTTTACTTAATTCAATAAATTTTAATCATGAATTTCTTTTTATTAGATTTGATTTTGCCAAAATTGTAAGAAAATTTATAATTTAGAATTATTATAGGTAATTTTTTGAATATTTATTATTATTTGAAGCATATTAATTTATGTAAAACGACCTTGTGATTTGTGAAACATGGTTGGTTAGTTTTTTTTTTAAGGAAGTGGTAACAAATCCCCCACCACACACTTATATATTAATAATTCGTTTTACACTTTGTATTATGGTTTATTTTACTCTTTCAAAGAGTACATCATTCCAATTTACCTCTGTCATGGTTCATGAACGCAATTGGTTTAGACTAGATGGTCTCAAACTGCCCGCCTCCTCCATGTCAGTAAAAAAAGGACAGACATTCCATGTATTTAAATCTTTTATATCATACCTCAAGGCTGTGACAGATGAGATATTCATGGGGCCGGCAATATGGTGCAAGGTCGTGCAACTTTATCACCTTTGTTTGATAAAAAATGATCATATTTTTGTTTATTGAAGCATAACAAATTAAAACAAAACATTTTTTTATTTTTGTACTTAATTTTTATTAAATATTCTCTGCAAACTTTGAAACTACTTCAATTATTAAAAGTTCTTTTTGATGGAGACTTATCATACACAAACCCGACAATCGTTGTTCAGGAATAGTTGATCTAGTCCAAGAGTTCAACCTTCTCAATGTCCGAATTTAGTGTTCCACCGTACAGCCCACTTTCAAAAGCTTGGAAAACTGATGGTTAAATACTTTTGGCGTTTTCAAATAAATTAATGTATTTAATTTTTGATGTATCTAAGTTTTTCGGGTCCATGTTTCATATTATGTTGTGGCTGCAACAATAAAATCTTCCAACAAAAATCGTCCATAGAATCGTCCATTTTTAAAACAATTTTTATGAACTGTGTTAACAATTTTATTTCGAGGTTGTTGAGCTGCAAGAGCGATTTTTCTTCCCAACATCCTCTACACATTCAAACATATTATAACCTTCAAATTTTTGTATGTATCATAAAAAAAGAAATATTTTTTATTTATTGATATTTTCTAAGTTTCCTTCTACAGGATATGTTAAAAGAAAAATTTCCCAGAATAGTTTTATTTATATCAAATAATATTAAAATAAAAAATTTATTATACCAAAAATTTATAACACAAGAATTTTAATGAAAAACTTTTAAAACGTTTTATGACTTGGTTCATAAAATTTAAATTAAACAACTATGTAATAAAGCCCCAAGAATGTAGAGAAGATGTTTTGATTGCAATTTTCTTTCTTTTTTTTTGTTGTTGAATGGAACCTGCAAAGAAAGAAATTTATTAAATTTTCTTATTCGCCATTAAATAAGTACACTTTTTATTGCTATATAATTTTTTTTTATATATATTCAATTGATTTTTATCTTAAATACATTGTTATAAAATAAATCATTGAAAAAATATGCTTTATTATTAATCTATATAATCATAAAATGGTCGAGATATGGGTTCAAATTTATAATTAGGATTAAATTATTATTGTTAATTTTTAACAATATTTTCTTGGTGTTAAATTAATTTATAAATAATATTATTAAATAATTTTTATTTTATTTTTTTATATTTTTAATGGTTATTTAACCAGTGACTAATGAAATATTTAAATTAAATTTCAAAAGATTTAAATTAAGCCGCATCCAAAAAAAAATTTAATGGTCTTAACAATATTAAATATTTTATACCTTTTGTAATATATTTCAACTCTATTTCGGAATGGGAAATCATTAAAATAATATTTAGCTTCACCTTATCATCAGCAGTAGGTCGTGTTTTTTTTTTGTTGTTGTTGTTGTATATTTTATTTTATCTTATATAGTTAGATACGATATACAATAAATATTATTTTTTAAGGGATGAAAATACAAAAACAAAAATTTCATAGAATAAAATATCAGCCCAAGCAACAAAATGTGTACTGTTGTTGTTGTTGTTGTTGTTATTATTTTTAACTTTCAGTGGGTTTTTTTTTGTTGTTGTTGTTGGGGAGCAAAATTTGTAATAAGGATGAGCCTATTTTATATAATCTGTCCGTCATGGGGATTAACTTTGTTTCGCGGTAGTAAATAGGTGCTATTAATACTGTTTGGTTTTGAGGTTGTTCATTCTGGAATTAGGTGGTAAATGTATTCAAAAATTGAATAGCTTAAAATATTCTGTTAAATTAAATTATATGCAAAATGAAATATTAATATAATATATTTTTTTTTAATATATTTATTTTTTATTTAATTATTATCAATATAATATAAATATAATTTTGTTTTTGATATCTGATGTTTGTAAAATTAGTAAAATTTTGTTTAGGGTTCAGGAAATCAAAGGTTTTGCACTTACATTTTTAATTAAATTTTAATTAAATTATAAAATCTTGTTGCCGATTAAGTTTTTTTATATTATGTAATTGGATAATTCAACTATTTTATATAAATTACATATTTAATACATGTAATTAATATATTTGAAGGGTGTTTTTTTTTTTTTGAAATTATAGCTTATAGTCAATATTTTTTAGAATTATAATATTTTCAGTTTATTATCAGCTACAAATAGAGCATTTTTGCAAGTAATCGATTGTCTTGTTCAAAATAGTTTTATTTAATATTAATTTTATGATTTTTTTATCAAAATTAATGTTTCTGTTATACTGTACGAATGTCTTTTAAAAATCTTGGTTTGGTGTAATATAATAAAACTTGTTTTTATCAAAATGTTGATAAGTATAAGTTACTATGTTGTTTATTCGTAAAAATGGTCCACTTACTTCAAAGTAATAGTATTTTCTTAAATAAATCTGATACGTCAATGGACTTCATGCTAAACTCACATTATTTATGAATCATGTTTCAAAAAAAAAAACAATTTCATGTTGAAATTCATTAAACGCTATTTTCATTGGTTTTCAGATCCGTCTGCATGTAATAGGTAATATCTCTGTTTATTAGTTTAGATAGTCCAATTTTTGAGTATGCTTGTCATGTATAAGTTTTTTAAGGCAATAGAATGCTGTTGCAAAAAATATCATACGTTTAATTTTTGCGTGAATTGGGTTGGATTGATTCACATGATTTACCTACCACCTAATCAAGAACGTTTACAATTCATAATTTGCCAACATTTGAAAAACTAATGGAAAATTAGTGTTTTACATTTATGCACAATATAAGAAAAGGAAACATAGATTCATCAATTATCCGTTTGTAGCAATAACTCTATAATTTTGTCCCATAGTTTTTGAAATTATTGTTCATTGTATTGTATCTCCTTGTACCACAAACTATGGCTATTTTTTGGCCAATGTCAGTTGTGTGTAAAATATATTATAAAAATTATAAAATATAAGATATTGTAAATAGTAAGTAATGGATCTAATAATAAATAAGTAACTGTTATATAGTATACCAGTTTCAGTATAACAGTTACAGTTGAACAGTCAATCTAATTGTGTTAGCTTAAATGTAATACCAGGAAGAAATATTTTTCTATATATATATATATATATTTTACGATTGACAAAAGAGTGTTTGTTTCAAAAACCATAGTAAAGTCCTTAAATTAATAAAAATCAACTATCATAAAACAAATTGCATAAGAAATTTAATTATATCTATATACATTTATATTGATTTGATAGAAATGTTTAAAAAAGAAAAACCAATGACCAATCACATTTCAATAAAAAAGAAGTAAAAAACAAGACTTACCCAAGCCAATATGCTAAAAAAAAAACACGCTTCCACAAATTAACAACAGCTTAATTTTTTTTTTAGAAATTTATTTCAATACTACTACATATATGTACTATATATGTAAAAACTCTTTTGCTTAGTTGCAATTTTGCTTAGAAAAGTGTACAAAAAGAATTTTTTTTTTCCAGTATTTCATCTAAAGAATAGAAATATTACGTAGCTAAAAATAAATAAAAAAAAAATTAAATTTCTCTAATGTTCCGGACATCATCATGGTTTGTCTGTCCTATTATATAATATCACATATATATATATGCACCGAATATCTTCCTATTTGCCAACTGCCATGATGATGATAGTGTTACTACTTAATTTATATATATACTTTTTTTTTTGTGTTCAATTTCAATGTGATTAATGATTCCTTGGTGAGTATTAAAATTTCTAAAGGGACAAAAAAAAATTTATACATATATAAAGAAAAAGATTAGAAAATTTTACGAGTTTGGTATTAAATCTATAAACGTATCTTTGTATGTATATATATATAAAAAATACATTTTTTGTATGTAATTTTCGAAAGAAAAAAGCTATAGATACACTGGTTAAAGTATATTGGTAATTAAGGACTTAATTTTTTTATTTTTGTTAGTTATTGAATTGTAAATGTCATTAACTCTTTAAGGATATTTAAATATATAATTTTATATGAAAATTGTTCTTTACTGTTTAATTTTCAGTTTATGCCAATAATTTCCATGATTTAAGACTTTAAATTAAAATATGAATACATAAAATAATTAGTTTTTAGGTTTTATGAAATATTTAAATTAACATATTATAATTTAGAGACCGAATAATATTACGATACGATATGTTACTCGAAAATGTTATGAAACATTTATTTTCGCAGTTAGAAATTAATGATAAATTTAAACATTACAATATTTAGCAATATCATTATTTAAAAAATATTATTATTTATAATTAAGAAAGCAGCAAATATTTTAATTTAACATTATATTAATATTTCAGGAATTACTAATTATAAAATATAAAATATAGACTAAATTTTGCTTCGATATTAAAACCGGAATTGTGAAACACTAAGCTAAAGGTAGCCTGTTTATTCAAGCTTATTTGTGTCTAATTACTGATATTTGTTTGTTTCCGGTAATGGAAACATCAGAGTTAAATCCACTTTGGATAGTAAATATATTCTTAACATGACTTTTCTTTTGTAAATAGTTCTACTAACTAATATATTTCTTTAAGCTTGTTTTCACTGTTCCAAATATATAGTCAGTTTCATTCTTAACTTAAGTTCGTTTTTTCTTGGCAATGGGAACGTGGTGTGTTTGTGACTAAAATGATTATAGCATTGATAATCGATTACTAATAACATAATTAGTGATTTAATATATGGAAAATGTAAATGTTTTGCCAATAGTTACTAAAACATGATAAATAAAGTTTGTTTCAGGTTAATTATACTTAAACACAAAGATGAAAATGCTCTTTCAACTGTCACTTGAGTAAACCGAATACCTAAAATAACTATTTTACACAATTTGTATAAAAATATTTGTTCACCAATGTTTGAAGATCGAATTCTTATGATTCATGCTAGGTACAGTATCGAATCCTTGTAATAACGTAGAAATATTTATATCTTATTTATTATTTATTATTTGTTAGCAAGTTCTTAAATTCAATTCAGTAATCAAAATATTATTAACCAAATTGTAAATCGTTATAAAGTGATATTTAAATGCGTTATTTTTATTAATAATGTTATACTTAATAACAATAACGAATTTAAATATTGACTTTATAACGATTTACAATTTGGTTAATTATCTTTTTACTATGGAATTGAACATGCTAACATGGTAACAAAATAGTTGAAGTTATCTGTAAATATAAAATTTTAAAACGTTATTATAACGTTATCGAGTATTTTCATTTTATGGTTCCGGTTATAAATGATATAATATAATTCAAAATATTAGAGCAAAATTAAACTTAAAATAATGATTATTTATAATTGTATTTTTAACATATGGTTTTAAATAATGTGAAATATAAATGAATTTATATCCTTTAAATAATTTAATACTGAATTACTGATGATGATTAAAATTCAAATTTTATATATAATATTTTAAATAAAATATTCTCATTATGAAACTAATAATTGTTATGAAACTTTTCATATGAACAATTATTTATTTGGCAATTACAAAAAAATTTAATATCTAAAATTCAGAAACAAAAATAAAATATATTGAAATTGTAAACTATAATGCAGTATTGCTAGTTCGTTAGTTATTGCTAGTTCGTTAGAGTTATTAATTAAAAATAAATGTATATTCCAATTTCAATATTTTCAAAATTTGTAACAGTCTGTTATTGATAGATGTAAATATTTTTTACTCTGATTTTTTTTTTCAGACTTTATTGTACAAAAAAAAAAGAAGTATAAAAAATTGGTAGTTGGAAATTTCGTTAATTGTTACTAATAAAGGTTTACTGATTTTAAAAAAGTTACTATTACATTATGAAATTTTATTTTTCTTTATTAGTGATCCCTCTATATAATTGCACTATTTTATTACATAATTGCCACAGGACGCACGGATATAGTTCTATAGTTGATTAAAATAGTTCATATCGCTTGTATTAGAGATAAATCGGAGTTCAAACCAAACTGTAGAATATATTATGAAATAATTAAAATTTTATTTAATATTTAAAGTTGAGTTCTACCAAAATTATATTATTTACATTGTCGAATGATACACAAGCCAAGCTGATCTGAATTTACTGACAACGCTAACTGTCCTAAATATAGAATTATCTCTCAGTTAACATTCAATTTTGAAGCTTTTAATCGCCATATTTGTTGAATGTCACAATTGTATTGTGACTTATAAATAATTAATTCTTTTTCGAGAATTTAATTATTTTTGTTTCTTAATGAATGTACGTATATAATCATAAGCTGAACAATTGAACCTCGGAGCATATTAAGAATAATTTATACGTAATATGCTTCCATTTTATAATTGGGACTCTCCATTATTCTTTTTATAAAGTTATATGGCTTATGTGCGGGATTAGATAACATAAAAAAGTTATTTTACATAGATAGAGGTAAAATTTATATCTTTTTTGGAATTCCGAATTAGCCAAATTTATTTATTACTTATATAATTTAGTAAACGTTGAAAAAAAAAAATATATTTTTCACTTTTAATATCAATTTTAATATAAACATTGTCTTTTACAAAAAAAAATTATGATACTAACTACCTCACGAGAGAGTGGTTACAAATCTGTGTTTAAGCGCTAATTTGGATTTTGCACGTGGTGCTGGAAGTAGTAATCACACAGACGGATTTTTAGTATCTTGTATTTACTCTGACGAAAAAAATTAATTACAACTTTTAAAAAAATATTAAAATGGAATTTACACTTAAGTGATATTAAATAACGATATGAGTAGCAATATGAAATTATGTAAAATTTCATTTTAACTATCATATTAGATATAAATTAATATAATAACTATAAATTTTGTGTTGCAGGAAATTTTATTGTAAATGAATCCTTAAATATAGTCATAAGAAATTTCTTCTTCGTTGGTATCGTCTTTAGGATAATTTTGAAATATTGATCAAAAAAACTTACAGAAATCATGTTTTTCTTAGACTTTCAATTTCAAATTGTTAATTTAGCAAAACTCAAGCAAAAAGTTAAAAATTTTAGTATACTTTTCCAAATTATAAATAAATGTTATATTTACTAATGTTAATAAAAATTAACTATTATTATCATAATTATGAAATTTATATAATCAATCTCCAAAATAACTAAATAAAAGTAAAATAGCAAAAACAAAAAAAAATAAAAAAAAACTTACAAAATAATGAACAAATAATAATTCTCTGATGTGTATTTTATTTGTGCAAACAATGTGAAAATAAATGAAATAGTAATAATAAGAGTTGATCTGGTAGTCCAAAATGGATAGAATTTATATATTTATATACATACATTTATATATACAACAAATAATAATCGAGTAACATACCATTCATCCTCTGGCTGTGGTTCCGACCAGAAACAAAGTTATAAAAGTTTCCACAAAACAAGTCTGTTTTTTTTATGTTGCGAATCAATATTTCATTTATTATATTAATGTTACGGGGACGAGGAGGGCTAAATTTTATTAACAACGAATGTTTAAATGTGATTATATTTTGTTATTTTCGTAGGGCAATATTATATGTATGTATTGTATATATGATTAAATTTACTCAAAGGGGATGAACTCTGGTAATCCGGAAAATTGAATGAAGGAAAATTAAGTATTTATGCTGTATATATTCGATTTTTGGATGGGGTTAGGGTTTTTTTTTATTTGTATTTATCTATAATAATTATGACTAATGATAAAGTCCGCCAGGATTTTTTTTTTTAACTTATATAAGTAGCTATGTTTTCTTTACTGGATTTTTTAGATTTCAGAAAAAATATTTTATTTTATATTTTGAGGATTTAATTGATTTTTACCTAGTTTTTTTTAATTTCTATTTTTTTTATGGAATATTATATTTAAAGTTTATTAATTATTTTGATGTAGACCTTAAAGTTTGTAAATAAATTATTTTATGATCGTTTTGGTATAAATATTCTTTATTATGGAACACTTTAATAGAGTAAATTAAATTTATAAAATTCCGTCTATATAATAATAAAGGTTCGGTACGGTACGGATAATGCTAGGATTCGTTATGTTATTCGCAGTTAACGCTATGTAAAATTTAATTTTGTTACGTAACATTGACAAACTAATACTAAATTTGAATGTTATGTTATGGTAAAATGCTTCTTACAGTCATCTGAGTAGTCCGAATACCTGAAATAAATATTTAACAATTTTTTTGTTATAAAAATATCTTTACCTCAATGTTGTAAGATATAATTTATGATTCATGTTTTAGATACAGTAAACTATCGTTCCAGTAAAGTATTAATATTTACCTCTTCTTTATTATTTATAAGTGTTTAACATAATCTTAAAACGGAGCTGAACGTAGTGCTAAAAAAATATCAGCAAAGTTATCTGGAAAAATAAACTTTTAAAACGTTATTATAATTATAACGTTATCTGATATTGTTATTGTTATATTTCAGAATAATATTATATGAAATGAGATTTAAACTTTAATAACAAATTTTGTATCTTTTGTAATACATTAAACATAATATTTAAATTATATTAAAAAGAAAAAAAAATTTCCATAGCTTTATTTTCTTCATGATCTATTTTTATGTTTTACTAACAATAAATAAAGATATTTTCAGCAACAGATTACTTTAAAATTTATTTAAAACTTACAAGCATTTTTTTGTTGTTTTTGTTTTTATGTTTACCCACCCAAATTTTCTTCTAACGCCGAAAGTAATTAAAAACAGCATAATAATATTTAATATTCATAGATTTTTTTTTTTACATTAATTATTCAAAACATAAGCTAACAGGTATAGATAGATCTATCTATGGTTATACAATAATTTATAAAATATTTTTGACTTACGGAACAATTTAAGTTTGCATAATTTAATATATAATACTAAATTTATGCACAGGTTGCAGCTGGAGGAAATGTAGATAAACTGAATTAAAGAAATCGGTTTAAAAACAACAAAATTTAGATTTTTTTTAAATATATTATAAATGATAGTTTAGTTAACTGCTTTAAATTTTATGGTTTAGTTATATAATTAAATATAAATAAATTAAATTAATTTTATTAAAATTTAATTTATTTAGTTATTTGTTGAAGGAGTTATAAGTTAATTGACTAAATAAACCATAATTTGTAATTGATTATATAAATAATATATGAATATGAAAAATACTTTTCTATATGCAATATTTTCATTAAAAAGTTATTTTTTATAGTTGTTGAATAATTTGTAAATGAATTATTTTTAATTAGTATTAATTTTTGTTTATGAAATTTTCTAATATAAATGTTGTAATTTATTAAATTGTGCGTATCTATATTTTTTTTAATATATTAATCTAGCATAGCAGACAAAGATCATCCTTAGATTATTTAAAACTCAAAATTACAAACTTAGAGAAATAATTAAGTAATTTAATTTGATATACTAATGTATTAGTAGAGTCATAATTCACAAGACAGTCATGAATCTCTAAATATGTAATTAAGGATAGTAGAAGACAACAATCGTCAAAGTTTTACCGAAATCTAGGATTGCTAGGATTCTATTGTTTTAACGCTTGCCATTTAGTTAGTTAGATGAATTTTTTTATTTGATTTTTTATTAGTTCTCTTTTTATTTTTAAATAATGTAATTATGTTATGTAAAGGTAGTAAAGTGTAAATATATAACATATCAGAGAAGTATTTTCAGCGGGAATTGGACCCACAACCTAACTGATGGTAGAACATTACATGTTACACTGATCTAATGATTATTTTAATTTAAATTTAAAAAAAAATTAGATAAATTTTTTGAATATTTTAAAATTTATAGTAATAATTAAAAATTACAGGGTTTGAATTGCTACTCTTGATATAAAAAATCATTAACTGAAAAATCAAATGTATACAAAAAAAAAAGGATTGCGATTGAATGGTGTCTCATGATATAAAAAAAAGAGGAGAGTCGTCCTATCATAATTTTTCTCGATAGTTTATATAATAGCGTTGTGGTCTCATGATTCATGCCCCAGACTATCCTCTTTTTAATTTTAATCGATTGACAGGTAGCGTTCGTTTCAGAACTATGAAATTTAAAGTTAGTAGTTTCCTTTGTTAATTTGATCGTTCATTGTAACCTCTGTTAATGGTTTGAATTACCAGGTGATGAGTAAAAGAATTAGTAACGTTCTTTTCAGAACTTTGAAAGCATATGTAAATGGTAGCCTGATAATTCAAGTAATGTCTTGTTTTTCAAAAAAATTATATTATATTTATTTTCATTTTAATTTGATTGCTTGTATTAAGCATTTGTATTTAATTGCTAACATTTGATTATTTTCTTAATCCATTCTGTATGGATAGTAATTTTTTCCTCGGAATGTGGAGAATTCATGCTTAAAGTTTAAGGATATTAAATATTATCTTCTTCTTATTGTATTCTATTTTGTTTATGGAGCTATACTAACAATATCTCACTTGAAGCTTGTAGCTGATTCCAACAAATGATCAGTTCTTAAGGCCTCATTTTCTTTTAAACCGGGATGGTGGTCCTGTTTCGAAGATATATTATATTGTAAATAAAAATATGTACATACAGTATATAATAACCAAATTTTTACTATTTTAGTCTATACTAGACTAGTTTATCACGATAGATTCCTACTACTTGCTGTGAATTGCTATCACAATGAAATAATATTAGGACGAAATTCTTGTAATTATCCGCCTATTACCATATTTTATTCTGCAAAACGTACTACTAAAACCAATGTGTAATTAATATTTATCTTCATTTTATCATTACCATTCAAACAAGAGTTAAAACATTGAGTATTCTGCTTTTAGTCTATTAAATACACACTATATTACCATATACATATCAATATTATATTATCCATGCAAGAGGCGATTTCCTTCTCAATACAATTATAATTACATATTATCGCTTCTAATTATTCAATTTGAAAAACAGAATTTTACATTATGTATTATGCTTTTTATTCAATTTACATAGCTATACATAATTTTAAACGATTTATTGAATTTTAACATATGCTCTGATATGTATCAAAAAATATTATTTATTTTTGTAATATTTTACATTCAACGAGTAATTTTTATTAAATGGTTTTTGTAAATATTATATTTTTATAATTGTATATTATTTAATATTAAAAAAAAATCTTAATTAATAAAATTATTTATAATTATAATATTATTACTACAATTTTGTAATTTGTCTCTCGATAATGAATAATAAACTCAAGTGCGTTGTTCCACTAAATAATACTATTAGTGTCATACTTTTAAAATAATTTTGTAATTTTGTAAAATAAATGTATTATTATTTTTTTTTTGTATATATGTATAGTTAAAATAATTCATTTTCATAAATCATTATTATATTTTGTATTTATAAAGTAATTTAAGTGCTCTCATGAGTGAAATTTAAAATAAATTATATGCAAATATACAATTAGTTTTAAAAGTATAGAACCATTTTTATATAGAAGCACATATGGTGACATATTCTTTTATAAATTATATGTAGTCTTAAAATTTTGTGCTATTACAATTTTATAAACATAATTTATTTTTCTGATAGATTATCTAATATTATGTAGATATTTTAGATAATAAGCATTAACGAAACATAACATTTAAAAACTGGTCTTAATCTATAATATTTCTATATTTATTTCATATTTCTTTTTCCTTTACTTTGACTTGGTTACGTAATTCGTAATCCTTGACATATGGAAATTGTTAGAAGAGTTCGCAATTAAAATTTTATTTTTCCTTTATCATAAAAATATTTATTTTAATGAGTAATGTAATATTATTAATTATAATTTAAAAAAAAATTGTTTTTCATTTTCACTAACTCCTAAAAATATGCAATTCATTATTTCATCAGCTTTCGTTTTATATGTATGTATTATGGTTTTATTTCCTATATAAAGGAAAGATTATAATAGATTCAATATTGTATTATAACATTGCGACTAGAATGGCAGTAACAACGTGGCGACCGTTGAGTTGAAGAAGGTGTGCTTCCATAATATAACAATGTAGCATGTCATATCCATATGTGATCATTAAATATTAAATTGTTTATAAATATGATTTTTTACTATAATGGCTTTATGTTATGAATCAACCTGAGTGCGACATAAATTCATAATCGCTTACTTTTTGGATTCCAATTAAAAAATTGTGTATGAAACACGATTGTTGCCTCTGAGTATATGCCGTGTATGAGCCAAAAACTGCTCAATTTAATGAGCTTTTATTTGTTGTCGCCTTTGTTTTTGGTTTACATTATTAACCCAAAACAGACGCCTGGGCCATGGTCCATGTCGTTTGTGACTAATGCTACAAAGTCACAAATTATATATATTTTCATTATACTTTCTATATCGATAATTTTATTTCAAAATTAAATACATAATCAATATTTCAGTATTATAAACAGTAATGACAGGGAAATAAAAAATATTTTATTTTTTATTTATTCATTCTTATTATCGGAAATTACTAATTTGTTAACATCAATTCAATTAATAGTTTGCGTGTTTATCACAAAATTATAGTTTTAATTTGATCGAAGTTCATTAGATTTTATTTGTTAATTAGATTATAATATGCTAATAAAATAATTTTGTCTCGCTAGAGTGATAAATTTTAGTTACTTTATGTTTTAGCTTTTGGTGATTGTTTGGTCCTAAGAATTTTAAAGATCTAAAATGTCTCAACACTCAAGTTTTTGATTATATGTAATTATATAAAATAAAAATTAATTGACTGACAATATTTAGTCAACCATTTTGTAAATTTTGAAATTATTTAAAATATTAAAATATATTTTTTTTTAACTTATGTTATCCCCATGAATTGTGAAAAATATTAAACATCGATTACTGGCCATTATTTAAATATATGCAATTAGTTGTAATTAAATGATTAAAATCGTTTTAGAAATAAAATAAATTCTTTAAAAAAACAATTATGCATAATGATATGTTACATCTTAATCAGTAAGTTATCTTTAAATGTTTCTAGTACATCATTAGTGCTACTTTATTTAATATTTTACGTATAATTATTTAATCAGTTATTGTTATATAATTAAAATATACATCAATAATTCAAAACAAACTCCTAAAAAAATATTTATATAGTTACGGAATTATTGAATTTTTCATCACATTTATTTCAAAAAATCATAGAATCTGTTTACTTTCCAATAATTATGAAGTCAGTTCTTTTCAATTTTCTATTAATAATTACATTTTTTGGTATTTGGTGTCAGACTCCTCGTCGTGATGAAGATGTAAGTAAATTTTTAATTAATTGTTATACGTACTAACAAATTTTAAATATTTGTATATAAATATAGTATCCACCAAAGGATATATTACAAAAACTCATGCCGCTTCTTAATAAATGTAAAACGGAAACTGGAGTAACTGAAGGTATAACAAAAAAATAAAAATAAAACTTTTAACTGGAAAATATTAAATTTCCAATATTAATAACATAATTTTTGGTTAAGAGTCAATCAAGGAATTTAGTGATGGAGAAATTCATGAAGATGAAGCCTTAAAATGTTATATGAATTGTATATTTCATGCTATTAATGTTGTAGATGATAATGGTGATGTTCATTTAGAAACATTGTATACTAAAATACCGGAATCAATAAAAGATATTTTTATGAATATGGCAAAAGATTGTATTCATCCAAAGGGAGATACATTATGTCACAAAGCTTGGTGGTTCCATCAATGTTGGAAAAAAGCTGATCCAGTGGTAAATATTTAAAAATTTCTTAATAAAATATATAAAATTGAAATTTTTTTACATAATATATATTTTTAGCATTACTTTTTACCATAAATAGGAATGGAATGGTTAGACATTAAATTTATATAGAAAATATTATTTACTTAGCTATGTTCAATTTAAAATGAGAAAATATAAATAAATTGTAATATATTTACTAAGTTTTTGTGCACATAATAAATCTTTTAGTATTGATAAATAAAAAATGATAATAAATATCACCAAATTAAAGTAATTGACAAGTGACAGCGAAAGGATAGCCTTCATATATCAAATAATATACAAAGAGTGAACCTGTGTAAGTAAAGCAAAGGTATATAAAAATAATATAAAACTGAGCTTCCATTTGCTTATCAAATATTTTAGCTAGGTGATTTTATTATGCTATAAACTAAAGTTGTTAATAAAACAAATGATAAAATATTTCATCCAAAAATAAATCGTTCATGTTTATAAAGAATTGAATTATGCAAAAGGTTTGAACTACATCAAAGCTGTAAAGAGATTACGAGGATTATTAATATAGAATTAAATAATGAAAATTATTCGCATAATGAACAAAAAAAAAAATACTATTTATCAATTTTTAAAATTATCCTTAAATAATTTACTAATTAAACATCCGAGTACATTCATCCAAGACCATAATTATTATATTGTTATTTAGTAAATCAATATACAGGTTGATCTGATTGAGATAAACCATATGCTTTTAAGGAGTTATTTATTGGTTCCGGAAAATCTCAAAAGTTTTTATTCAGATCTTACACTATACATTCTGCTTGATAAATGCTTTTAAAAAATTGAGTTGTTCCATTGAAAATAGATGTTAATAAAAATAATAAAAAACTCACATTATTTTAAGTCATATTACTGCTAGAAGGATGAAGGATCATGTGATGCTTTAACATTTGACAATTTTGAATTCTAAAGATTTGGTATATCCTTACCATAGTCTCCACATTCAACATAACTTTTTGAAAAATAATTTTTATTGTCTATTATAAAACAATAAATTTTGATTTTGACTTTAGTTTTTTGTCTACTTTCAATGATTGATATCTAAATAAATGTGTACGATAATGTTTTACTTCCGTTCATCAGACACACTAAAAAGTCATTCATATATAAATAAATTTAGTGATAATATCAATTTATATTAGGTTTACTAATTGAAGCTTAGTTTTTGCAATTACCACAGAAATAGGATAATTTTTAATATTATATATTTGAAATGTTTCATATTACCAACAAGTGTTCAACCTTCAACGAGTTGAAATTTAGAAAATGTAATATAGATTTTAAAAATTTTATTTATAAAACTATACGATTATTATTGTAAATAAATTTTGTTAGGAAATTTTATGTAAAAAATTAATATTATTGTTAAATTGTTGTTCCTTATATATTTAAAATGTGAATTTCAAAAAATTATAAAACGATGTATAGATATTTTTGAAATCTGAATTTGCATATTTTTCTATTTATTTTCTTAACAAAAAACGAAAAAAAAAATCTTCGTATACATTTTATTCTCTATAGAAAGTTTATCTTTATGCATGAATTCCTTGCGGACACACAACTTTTCGTTAAACATTCTACTGAAAGTTATATCTTTTCATATCCCATGAAAATACATTAATTTTCACATACTTTGGCCATGGACTGAGATATGTGGTGGTGGTGGTATATGGTAGTGATGGTTTGGTTATATATATTTATATAATAATAATAAAAAAAAAAACCCAACAAAGATTCATGTGTTTTCGAATAGAAAAATACATCTGTTGACTTGGAAAAAATCTTTTTGATATTCTTCGTGTTTTGAGTGTTTTTTTTTTCCTTCTTGTACATAATTTTTGTTCTTGTTCGTGTTGTTGAGCTCTTAGTGGGGGAATACCCATTGGTGTCGTTTATTCTAATAATCCATTATCGTAAGAAGAAAAAAAAAATTATAGCTGATAGAAAAAAAAAATCGATTTAAACGGGTTTTTATCAAAACAAATTTTATTTAACTTTAGCTTTTATGTCGCTGAAAGTTTGAATATATATGGGCGAAAATTGGATTTTAAGTCCCTAGATAACATTATATGTGAAATTTAATTAGATTTATATGAATGTGTAAACTACTTAGAAAGTATTTAAAGATATATCTTTTGTTAGTTGTGATACAGAAATCTTATGTAATAGATTTTTTTTTATATATACCATTGTGTATAACTATATTTAGTTAGTTACAGTATAATTTTAATTATGTGTATAATATATAAATACGACTATGCTATGGAGAAGGAAAAGTCCTTATAAAGTTTTTAAAAGTATTTTTTGCTTTTTCACTGGTTTATAATGTTATGTTCACATTACTTAAATATTATAAATTATATAATATTCTTAAGTTAATTGTCGACAACATATTCTGTTATAATTATAATTAAATTTTTTTTAAAAAAAAATCTCATACCATTAGAAAAATATAAAATTATAATTAGAAAATTTTAAAAATTTAAAAAAAAAAATGTGTATAAATAGATTAAAAATAATATTTGATGATACTGAAAATATTGTAAGGATTTAATAAAATAATATTTTTACTTTCTGAAAGATTGAAAACTAAAGTTTAACAATATAGAGTTTCCCGACACTTTATTTCCCGAAAAATGAATCTTACAATTTCCCGAATTCCGGTATTTCACGAAAAATATTAAAGAAAAGTACAAAAAAGTCGAAAAGTCGAATCCGAATGAAACTTCTCAGGTAGATATACCAACATTGTATAATTAAGAAGATAGGTTTCTAAGAAACATAATCACGTTCAATGAATGATTACTTAATAATGACAATTTTTTATCGAAAATATTGAAGCTATTGAAAAGATTCTTTCACTCTCAGTTGAAATTGGTCTTATTGTTTTTAAATATAATATTCTTTTTTTTTTGTATTTTAATTCTTTCACAAAGTTAATTCAAACCTTTTTATTTATTTTTGAAGATTACTAAGCTAATCCGCATTATCTTGCAACAATCATTAATTGGAGTCAGCAAGTTCTTCTTTAGTTTTAATCCATCTGTGAGATACGGGTTAGTTCACTCTACACAGCTGATAAAAGTTGAAGTGGAAGAAATTTAAAAAATAAGCGAATATGTTTACCATCAATTAACTTTTTTTGTAAAATATATTTTTTGTAAGTCATAACATACTTTTTTATACCAATAGTTACAAAAATGTATATTAAATTTATATTAAGATTGCACCACCATACTATCCACAAGCAAAAGGGTCAATTGTACCACTTTGAATTTGGGCAGTCATTGGTCGCCCGAGTAGGAGCCTACCCATCTCATGGCCAGCCATGGTCTCATAATGCTTCAGACCATTTTCGGATAGAATGTGTGGTGGTAGAGCTTTGCTGGGATATACCAAACGAAAGTAAATTATTAGTTTCTAAATTTTCACTAAAATTCAATAGTTTTAAGGTAAAAGATTAACTTAGAAAGAGCAATTTTAACATTTACTTTCAATTAATAGTAAATCATCTGCAAATAGAGCAATTTTCCAAATCTCGAGAAAATTAAATGTATATTCTATGTTATTCCGGATTTGTTAATGTTGTTTTATGATTTTAATTTAAATTTTATTTTATGAAAATTTGTAATCAAAATTATTTAAAACTAATTTTTGAAATACAATTTTCAGCAAAACAAACTTTTTCTATTTAATTATATTTTTTTTTCACACAAAAATTAGTTTGTATGAGCTAGAGAAATTTTCTATGCTTTCATATTTTATGATTTTCAAAAAGAGATTTTAAAAGCATTTAGTATATAAGCCTTATTTAACACCCAAAAACATCATTAGCAATTAATTCTATATACTTTAACTTTAACGTATGTGATACATTTATTTAACAAATTTTTAATTTTTTATAATGTTCAATTAGTCACCTGTCGAAAAATATATTTCTATGCAGAAAAACTAAAATATATTAAGACAATAAAAATTTATATCTGGAAATTTATCATTAGTATATGTAAATATACTATGTAAATATATGTTTGAAAACGTTTTACTATATAATATTATTTAACTAATACTCTCTTTCAAACTATATTTCCACTATTCCTAGTACTGCAAGCCATCCCCTTATGGGTAATAATTTCCGTTCGTGAAATATATTTCTACATATATAATTATATTTAAACATTAATTGCAAAGGTATTACTTTTAAAAATCAACTAGCGTGACATACGGTATTCGAATGGCATTGGAAACATTTAAATTAAATAACTTTTGATTTCAGCTCAAATATAAAAAATGTAAATTTATTTTTTATATTTTTTATAAAAGAAACAATCAATTTGTGACTACTGGCAATAAAGTCAGCCGAAATAATTCATTGAAATTTTATTAATTAAAGTTTTTAAAAAGACTTGAACAAATTTAACATAAATAATTAATTCTATTTTTATGATTAAATCGTCGAATATGAATTAATATATATAGAGAAAATGTATTCATACCTTATGCAACTTGTAATGATCAAGTTAAAAGATTGTATGTTAATTATCACTATTTAATGAACTTTGTAAATTTTAAAAATATAAAAATCACCAATAATTAATATTTTCCATCTCGAAACACCATAAAAATCGAAAAAGATTTTTTCGTTATTCATAAAAAAAATAGTATTTTAGACTATATTGTCATCAGATGTGGTAGAAAGATGTCATTTGAAAAATATTTCGTTTATGCTTATGATGTAAAAAATCATAAAGCAATCAAATGTAATTTAGTTTTTTGTGATTTACAGACAGATTTAAATAAATTTTATACTTGGCGCATTAAAAATCATTTATTTTACTTGTAATATAAAATTTGCCAACAATTATTTGTAAAAAAGTTTCCTTTGTAGATCATATTAATTTAATAACTGAAATAGGTTAATTCCTTGTTGGGATTTGGGATTTGAATTGAATGATTCATTTGTTATTAAACTTCTTTATATAACATTTTGCCCGTCATATATTAGAAGAGTTTGCATGGTAAGTCTGGTCTCTTACTTATAATTATGAAATTCACAAAAAACGAATTGAATGTGTGCAATAGAATATTTCTCACATTCGCTCTTAGGGTTTGAATTGGAGAGATCCCTTTTAATTTGCCACATTATATACAGGGATTGAATCTTTATAGACTTACTGTATCCAAAAGATGCGATTCCTTATCGTCTTGGATTAACACATAAATAGATATTTGTAGGACAAAACACGACCGGAAAAAACCTCCGGACATATATGATTATTAAGGGGTTTTTAGTTTTTACAAAACCAAATAACTAAGAGTTAATTTTAGTAAATTTGGTTTTATTAAATTTTTCTTTAAAAATAAATCATTTTTTATTCGGAAGTTTTTTTCATAGGTGGTTTCTGTCCGGGAGGTTATAGTTCAATGATTAAGGGTTTTGTCCTGTTAAAAAATAGATAATTGGCGAAATTAATTCATTTACTTTGCTGTTTATGGTTTTATTCAGTTATAAAGTATTTTTGATCCACTAAAATCTAATGATTTATTATAATTATTATTAACTATTTTGAATAATTTTGTACTATTATTAATATTTGAAATTTATTTTGTTCATTTAATTAGTACTTGTGACTATACGCTATTTACATGATTACTTAATAAGTATCGTTATTTTAAGTTCGCATTATTAATTAATTTAATGTTCTTATTAACCAGTTTAAGTATAGCTTTGTTAGTATTTGCTTATTTTTGATGTTAGAAATATCAGAGCTTGAACCACTGTACATTTTTTCTATGTAGAAAGTACAAGGAAGAAGAAACTAAGCTTAAAGATAAAAAATACTTCTTTGAACTGCGTTTTTAAATAATAACGATATTTTACTTTATTATTGTTACTTTCACTGATCCAAACAATTAATCAATGCTTTTCTCAAATCCATATTTCTTGCTAACGATAATAAGATTGAATAGGATTAGATACTCAATTATAAATATTATAATTTAAAAATTTTTAACTTGTAGAGTTGATAAACATTAATTCTTTTATACGGGCGCATATCTGTAATATAAATTTTTAGCCTTCGAATAGTCATGTGAAAGGCCAATACTTTTTTAATGTACATAGATTTATGATTCTAATGTTTGTATTAATTTCATTTGACTGGCATTAATTTCATAGTTCTTAAACAAAAATCAAATGATCTAATTAAATTTATTAAAAATATTAATAACGCAAGTAAAAATGTTTCTCCTTAAAAATCAGAAAACCTGAATTTTTGGTATTATTTCCAGGAAGAGAACTATCAGCCGGTTTTTAATATATTCCTTTTTTGAAATTTATTCTTTATTTTGAAATAATTAAATAGAATATAATTTATTATTATTTACTGCTATCATTTAATATATTAATTTAATAAAAAAATATACTTAATTCATAAATGTTTCGAGAAAATATAATAATATTTATCTGATAAATATATTTGTAAAAGAAAAATTAAAATTTATGAATATTTAAATCTGATTAAATTTATTAAGTTACTAGACTATAAATAAAATATTAATATAAAAATAATTATTTATCAATTTTTTTTTTAAAACAATTAAATGAATTTAATTTCAATTAATTTAATTTCTCACACGTTTAACACTTACAAGGATCAAAAATAAATTCTTTGAATGAAAATATACAAAAAAAAAAAAAAATCTCTCTTAATATTCGCATGCGTCATAATTTTTTAATTCAGCAATTCGAAAATCTTCTCCTAATATTTTATATACATTGAATATCCTTTATTTAAGTAAACATAATTTTGCTAGTATAGCTTAATAAAAAAAAAATTCCATTCTCATTTATTCCATTGAATCAGGATATACAACAAAAATAAACATTATCGACAAAAATTGAATTATGAAAATTTCTATAGCTATTTTTTCATCAAGCTGAACAGAGAGCTTTTAAGGAATAAGACTACTCAGTTTCGTAAACGATGTTGAACGTGAAGCTTGGGTTTTCGTTCGCGATATCCTTTCGTTCGGTTAAAATATAGAAACTCTGACTTTTATAAACTATATATTATAATAAATTGAATGAAATAATTGTAAAATCATAAAAATTGTTTGGAAAATTCGATCTAATTAAAATGTCCTTTTAGTAGTTCAAAGAAAATATAAAAATTTCTATAATAATAATAAAAAAATTTAAAGTTGAATATAAAAAATAATAAAAATTTTAATTTTTTAATTAGCTTTTTAATGATAAATATAAATCTACATCATAATTGTATATGTAAAAATTATTATTGACCTAGTCTTTTTTTTTTTGATTATTTGAAAATTTTCTTGTGATTATTATATTATCCAAGGATCCAAGCTAAAAGCCGAAGGCTATCATATTTCATAAACATAAAATTAAATAAATATATATAAAATTTCTATTCGTGACATGTTTTTCGTGTAACACATTTGATAGTGTTTTTTTTTTTTTGTTGTTGTTGTTGGTGAATTTTCTAAAAACCTATTTAGTTTATTTTTATTTTATTACGAAAAATTTTGTGTTAGTAAAAGTTATAGTAACCGTTACGTGTTGAAAAATAAAAAAAAAATTGATATATACGACGAAAATTTTTTTTTGCCAGTAATATGAAAAAAAAAACCATCCTTTTTTGCCTATACATATTCAGTAGAAACGAAATTTTTGTAAAATTGTACAAAATAAAATAATAAAAAAAATAGAAAAAGGTTTTTTTTTTATGCTTACAAATTGCAATTAAACATGAAATTAAAAATTATAATTATAATGTGATATATAAATTAATCCTTTTTTTTGTTTGTTGTTATTGTTGTTTGTTTGTAAATGTGAATGAAATAAGTAAAAATCAGTTATTCAATTTTTTATTTAATTAATAATATTTATAAAAAAAAAAAAAAAAAAATTCACGTCCTTTTTTTTCAATTTATATAGTTCTTTTTTTGTTGCTATATACAAATATATATAAATCTTCTTGCTATTTTGTTTGACGCATTTCATATGGAAAATATATAAATGTTGTTTGAGCTGCAGCTGTGCGTGTGTGAATTATAAATTTTTTTTTTAAAAAAAAAGGATATTTATACATATACATACTGTATATGTAAAAACGACGAAAATATGTGCGGATTTTTATATTCTTTGGGTTAATTATCACCCTTAAACGCTCCTATTTATCCGTTAGGAATAAATTTCATGTAAAACGAAGCGTATAAATTATATATATATGTAGGTACATATATTTCAAAAGTTCCGGAGAAAATTTATATTAAATATTTTGGATACCATCAACGAAACATACTAGCTATAAATATGTATTATGTAAATAATGAAAAAAAGTTGATGTTTATAAGTATCTTTATGTTATATATATGTACATACGTATGTGGTAATGCATATAAATAATAATATTTATCGTGTTTGTCAACGGAAATTAATACAATACTGAATTTGGTGTACCGTGCACAAATATTTGGATTTGTATATATATATATATATAAAAGGATATATATAAAATATACAAAAAAAAAAAAAAAAAAACAAATCAGTATTTACAACAAAATGGTAAAATATGTTTCATACATACATTATATGATTGTATACAAATAATAATGTTAATTATTGAAACAGGATTATTGTAAAAATATATAAAGTAAATATACTATTAAAACAGATACGATACACCAGTTATACACCTGATCATAATGATGGCTTCATATTTAATTTAATTGCTTTGAATGTTTCCTATATTATATATATATAATAAAGTAATTTGATTGAGTCGTACAATGTGATCTGCTATGGGATGCTCATTTATATTTTACAATTTTTGTTTATTGGTTTTTATTATAAATATTTAAAACCAATCAAAATTCATTTCAAAATAAATATATATTTTCTGGTAAATCATTCGAAATAATGATTTTATATATAGAATTTACATAATAATCTAATAAACTAGAATTTAAAAGTTTTATATCAAGAGACAAATTAATCTTAAATATATAATAAGTTTATTTGCCAAATATTTATACTAATCAAATATTGTGTTTAAAACGTCCAATTACTGATTTAACATTCATAAATTTAATATATTTATTTTATCATAATATAAAATTCGTAGATATAATAATTAATTAAAATAATTAATTAATTTCTATATTTCAAGTACCATAAACATGCTACCATAATTAATAATTTCTATTAAATATTGTGCTAGAGAAACCTTTACAAGGATGTAAAACATGAAAAATAATTATCATTTTGTCAAACTGGATAGTACAGTAACATAAACTCAGACTCAAGGCATCCATACTGCAGACATCCTTAATCATTAATGAAATTTCATTAATGGGTGAAATTTCGCTTGCATATATAAAATTTTGTATTCGTAGCTAAGATATACCACTTAAATTACCTACACATAAAGCCATAATCTGATATAGCCATATTAATAACAATTAAGTTGTACATTTCAAGAAGAACTTTTAAGGTTTTTTATTGGAATAAGCCAGCGGCCTTTTTTTAATTTTCTGGAAAAACTAGATCAATTTATGTTTTTGCCAAAGGCCATAAATATATTTTATGTAATTTGTATAAATATTTCTTAACCCAAGTTATTTCTTTTTTCAGTCTATGGTTCATACTTAAATTGTAGTTCGTAAAATCAGTTCATTTAAAATTCGACACGACGATATGGTTTTTCGCGAAATGGAATTCAATATAATTTTTTAATTAACTGAGAATTTTCGTTTTTTATTAATATGGCTTTCTTACTACTCACTAGAGTGCGACAACCAAATTAACAATTTTTCACCCAGAATAATTTTCAAAAAGTTTAGGAATCTAAGCGAATTTTGAAAATTTTATTATCCTGTATTTTAAAATATTTTCTAGTACATATGTAAACAATGTTATTGCAGTTGTACTACATCATACTTGAAAATGATTCGTGGTTACCTCCTGGTCCTTTCAATATAAATTATAATTGTAAATTAATTTACAAATATTTTTTTAAAAAAAATATTAACTAATTATATTGGATAAAAATGAACTAGCTATTTTAAAATAAAACTGAAAAATCAAGAGTTGCTCTGCGATGATATTTAATTGATAATTTAATGTATACATAATGTTTTTTCATTACATAATTCAGAAAAAAAAAAATCTGTACCTAAATTTAGTTATAATAATTTTCAATTGATACCAAAATAATGCAAAAAAAAAAAAAAATATTTAATTACTTTTAGTTTTAGTGCAGTGAAATGAATTAATTATAAAAATTTTAATAATTACTTATGTCTTTGTGACTAAAAATTTAATTTTTAATTATGTACACCATATTGAAATAACAATTTCAAAAAATATAGTTTCCATAATCATTCACTGAAATTGCGTGACACAAAATAAACTGATTCAAATTCACGTCATTTATCATTTTATTAGTCATATAAAAAGATTTCAAATACTTACTTAGTAGTTAGGTAGGATCAAATAAAGTTGATGACAAAAAAGCCTTCCTCCTCCAATTAAAAACATAAAGTTCCCAAAAAGTTTAACTGCTTTTCTTGGAAAATTTATTAATAAAACAAACTATTAAAATCAATCTTGTTTGTCTAAATTTTCTTAAAAAAGCCTTAAATCCTTTTTATGTAACTATTTGTAAAATGATCTTTTTCCATTATACAAAATTTAATTTGTTGAAAAATTATAATAAAGAAGTCCACAGACAAGAGGCAATAATATCCATAGATTTTATTTCCAGTTTGAAAAGGCAAAAGAAAGGATAAAATGAATATACTGAATGTCCTTGAAATAAATATTATGTAATAATGTAATTACATTAATTGAATATATAAAAATTTCTTAATCAAAAAGAATATTTCAAAAAAATGTAATTTCGGAAACCTTTAAAAGGATTTCATCATTTTACAAAATTTTTTATTCTACCTTTCTTGTAACAGCTGTGCAATTGCCAGCCTGATGACTTTTTGCCGTTCTTTTCTTTGCCATCATTTTTAATGACAAAGTAATTAGAAAAGTTTTTTTTAAAATTTTCATTTCTTTATTTTCTTTAAGAAAATCTATGCGACAACGTTTTTTTCCCATTCCCGTAGTTATTCTTTTTGATGGTTTCATATTGCAAAATCAAAATTTATTTTCTCTTCTCAATTATAAGAAATTTCCCAACTTATATAATACTGTAATTGTTTATTTTAATTTCGAAAACTTTGTTAATTAAACATCATTGAAAAAAAAAAATATTATATATTTATATAACTTATTTTCAAAGGAAAAATTATTTTTGGTAAATTATCCATAAAACTGAGAAAATATTAATAATATAGCTATATAAAAAGAAATATAAGCACCTATAAAATAATTTTACTCATATTCAATAAACCATACACACAGTTCTACATATGTCTATATAATATTTTTCTACCAGCCTAAATTGAAATCTAAACTTTTAAACTTGTACTTCTTCTTTATATATAAATATAATTGTAGAAGCAAGCGAACAGTACTTTTTTTATTACTACATTATTTATATATATAATATATAAATATATTTGTGTCATGCTATAAAATACAATTGAAGAAATATATATTTATATTTTATGTTAAGTCAAATGTTTTTATAATAAAAAAAAATATTAAATGAAACTTTGCCACAACATTTTTCTCATCTTCTAAACGAAGGAATAAAGTTACAAATAAAAAATAAAAATAAAGAAAACTTTTTTTTTTAGATTTTAAAAATTTCTAAAATAAATTAATCGATTTTCTGGATTAGAGGTTGATCAAAAGTGCTCTGATTTGAGGTTGATCCGTAAAACTTAACTTCATATTTTTTTTATATATATAATTTAATATACACTGTTAGTCTAAGAGATAGCAGTCAGAAGAATGAATAGGCATATACTCTTATGAATGTACTTCTATACATGGAATTATTGGTCTGGAAAACCTGTGTCAGGTCAGGAAACTCAATTTCATTTTAAAATCCCTGGCTTTCAAAATGGTTTTTAAAAGATTTTAGTTACATATATCAAATGAGCTGAAAATTTTGTACAATATTAAATGAATGTAAAATACATTTACAACCTGTCAATTAAGTGGAAGTAGAATTAAAGTGTGTAAAGTCACGCAGATGCCATGCCATATCATTTATGTTTAGCTGTTTTACTAATAATTTTAAATACATTTTAATTTAACGTTTTTAATGCGCAATCGCGAATCGTTCCCATACCTTAAATTCCATGTTAAGTTAATTCATGACTGTGTGCCGTACTAATTTGGATGACGTTACTGTAGCTCTCAAGCTATTTCTTTTAATTATAAAAAATATATATTTTCTTGCATATACTGATTCGCGTATTGGCTTTCACGATATTTATTATACGCTTTAATTATTTTAACTTTTTTCGAAATAATAAGTTTTTTAATTAAAATTTGGCAACTTAGAAGTTCCTTTTTTTTATAAATTCATTTCTGAATATATTTTAAAATATATTAAAACAATTAAATTGTGAATAAGGTTTTAAAATTTAAAATCTAAAAACTTATATAAACTATTTTTTATATGCAAAAATGCTGTTTCTTGCTAATATATAGCGATTATGTATGGAGGAGTGTCGAGAAATTATTTTATAGCGTAAATTTTATTATGGAAATTAACAATAAATTGAGTTTATTATTTCTGTTTGATATTTTGTTTATGTCTAATTTATCTATTAAAAATAATTTAATAATTAATAAATGATTTATGAAAGATTTGAAAATTAAACAAATTACAAAATATTTAAAGAAAACAAAAATAATAAAAATAAACAAATTGTAGTAATATAAATATATGCTTTTGCATAATCAATTTTAATCTGATATATTGAATTAACAATGCTAAATTTTATTCTGGATTTTTAATAAGTACTTTTCTTTTATGATTAATAAACCTTTAAAATTGTGCTAACTAAATGAACAAAATTTATGTCCAAAACTACCAATAACAACAATTTCTGATCATCCACATTAAATAAAAATGGAATTCATCGGTTAAAATTTATATGACTAATAAAATCACTACTTCGAAAGATCAAAATTAAGAAGTGCTATCCAGGGATTAACAAAATATAACAAAAAAAAAATCTTCTGTACCATTTTCTTATTTCAGAAGCATTCCAATTGCAATAATGTTGAACTTAATATATATTTTAGAAGAGACATTTGCCCACCTATAGATCACCTAATTATGATACATAATACGATTCCTGTAACATATTAGCTTAATAATAAATATTTATAAATTTGTAATGAATTTGTGTTTTCATATTACAATAGTTAAATAAACCTAAATTTAAGATAACAAACGTTTAATATTGATTAAAATCTGTGCCAAACAACTGCAGTAAATCACCTCAAGCTTCATATTTTATTGTTGATTTTTGAATAAAATTTAGAAGTTCTTAAATATCCTCGGGTTTAGTAAACATTTAAATGAAGAAATACATATCATAATGCTCTGCACTTTTTGATCCTGTTTATTTATGCATTTTGAATTAGTTATTCTATCAAATTTACGTATAATCTGATAATTTATATACCAAACTGTATGTTACTCTTAAGAAATAAATTAGTTCAATTCATTTCTAAGTTTATAGAAATTTAAGCTTTAATCTTTATTGAACTAAAATTTTCCAAATCAGCAAATTATTCCAATTACAATTTTTATATTATGAGCATTTTCATGGTGTGGAAATAGTAAATTAATACAATTTTATTGATAATTAAAGACTTCTGATAACCTTAACAAATCTTTAAATATTTGATTTTACAATATCTAGTATATACATAAAGTTTCTTTTATATCTATTGCAATGCTAATGGTTCATTATTAATGATATTGATCTATACAATATTTGTTGAATAATATAAAAACGACTTTATAAAATTTCATTATCTAAATTTATTTTAAAAAGGATGATAGTATCAAAATTGTCATTACAAAAAAAAAAAAATTATCTCCTCCTGCAAATAAATTTTGATATTCAAATTTTATACAATAAACTTAAGGAATATTATTTGTGTTTTATATGTCCTACTATATATATATACATAAAATCTTTTGTTTATGTATTTGTGGTTTATATATATATGTAAAATATCCATATATAATTATGTATGGAAAATAAAAGTCATAAAAACTTTTGATATGGTTTTTGACTAGAAAATTTTATGCTGACAAAACAAAATTTTATTTTGTGTTCAAGGATTGTTTTTTTTTTTTCATTCTTTTAACATTTTTTATATTACGTTAAAGTTTTTATGATTTTTTATATATATTTTTTTTTTTGTTTTTAAATAGCCTTAAGAATAAGGAACTAAGGTCGTTGGTGTAAAAATGTTTAAAACTTTATAAAAAAAAAAATCCTTTTTTTTATATATTGAACAGAATGGAGGCAATTATTATTGACTATATTACAATTTTCTCTATATACATGTATATACGCTACATAGTTTTATTTGAAGGGATAACTGGGAGTTTTTTGGTTTTTTGTTAATATTAAAAAGGATATATAAGAAATTTTACAAATTCCCTAGCTTCTGAAAATGCGTTAAAAAATATTTATTGAGAATGAAAACTGGAAACAGGTTTTTATATTTTGGCATATTTTTTAAATATTTTATAAGTGGTTTTTTTATTTATTTATTTTTTTTTTTGGTAAAAGGTTAGTTAGAAATGATGTGATAAAATAAATGTAAATTGAGATAATAAATTTATGGATATTTGTCTGTAATTTAATTTCAGGAAAACAAGTTAAAGGATCTTTAAAAAAAATCTTAAATAATATTAAAAAAAAATATTGTTATCAGTAATTATTATACAATCTCAATTTACATAATAATATGTATCATAAATTGTTCGGTTTCATTAATTAAATTTAAAGGAAACTAAACAATTTTTCCCATTTATTAATTTAAACTTATTTTTATATATTTTAGATATATCCTTTTTAATCCTTTTAAAATAAATATAATTAGTCAAAAAAAAATATATATAACCCAATCAATAGAGTTTTTTTGAATGAATGATAATTTAATTTAATTTTTGTTTTAATTAAATAAAAAATATAAAGCATTATTGTAAATTTGCATATTTTTAGGTGTTATAAAAAATATCAGAACAAACTAAATAAATATGTTAATTAACAATAGAAAATTTAATCGTATATAAGTTTAATGACTTTTTTTTATTGGTTGTACGAAATGTAATTCACTTGCTATATCTGCTCCGAATTTGATTCTCGACTGCAGTCATTACTTCTAAATTGTTTTCTTTAAATTATATCATCAGAGTTCAGAGCGTTTAGCTAAAATCTCATCTAAAAATCCTTAACTATTCCAAAGATGTAGGTCAGATGAATGTGATCTTGTTTTAAAATTAATTTACCACATTTGTGAAGTATACTTTTGCTGTGAATGTAATCAGTATCATTTCATTATTGTTAGTATATTTTTTTTTTGGTTTTTTGCTAACCATGCTTCAAAGTATGTTTTAAATATTTCATGCATGGATATATAAAAAATAATTTTTATTTTGGAAAATGTTCTATTTATATTTTTTATTTTATTTAATTTTCCCAAAAAAAATAGATGAAAATTATTGAATAAATCCGACAATACTTGAATAAACACTAGCATGCAAAGATAATAGCTCATAAAATGTTAAAACAATCGTTAAAACACTAAAAAAAAATATTAATAAAAATAAAAATCAATAAATTAAGTAATTTGTCATAAAATAAATTTATAAATTAATTAAATTTAAAATATATTTCAGAATTTAGTTGCAGTTAAACGAAGCTTGTGATGCATAATATAATAAATTTTTGTATCTATAAGAAGATTTAATTTGAACCATGGTAAAGAATATTTGCTATAGTATTTATAAAATTGAAATACTTTCCGTATAATATACTGTTTAAACTAACTATGTAAACAAATCAAAAAAAAAAAAAAAAAATACATTTAAACGTTTTCATGAATTAATGAAATGATTGTGCAAATATCTCATTTAATCCGGGGATTGCATAATAAGTGTTGCGCAATGAAGAAAATGAAAAAAAAAATTATACAATTTTTATGTAAAAACATTTAAGTACAAAAATAATAAAAATTCGACAATTGTGAATTTCCTTATTCTAAAATAAATATTAAAGTGAAAAAGTGAAATAATTGAAAAAAAAAAAAAATTCCACTTAAAAATATATATATATAAATTTTTTTTACCCCGCAATCCAGACCCATAATTTCCTGACTTTTTGAAATTTAAAGAATATCACACCAAGTCGAAAAGTTTTTTATTTTTATTTTTTTATTATTTTCTTTATCCTGTTTGCAATAGCATTTTAAAGATATACAAATATTTGAATATAATTATATCTATATATATAAATATATATATATAGAAGAGTGTAGAGTAGACAAAGCAAGAAGAACAATTTTTTTATTTATAATTTTCTACTCAGTTTCTATATACATATATATTTTAAATGCCGACGACCACAAGGATGATTTTACGATTGGCATTAATTTTCCGGCTGTCTGCAGCATTTTTTACATTGCTGGTATTTTTTACAGCCTTAACTTCCGGACAAATAGACTGGGATGATGATGATGATCCAGGTAAGTCATTTTATTTATTTTAAAATCAATATTTGAGCCTTTATTATTATAATAAATGAAAGTTGCGTATAATACTTTTTTCATTTTTTGGTTGGTTGGTTGGATTTGAAAAGATAGGATTTGAAAAGGACCTTTGTATTCTGCAGCCGACCATCTTTTTTTCTTAGTGTAGCGTGTCCAACTACAAACCATCCTACTTTTCTGATTAACTTAATTATTTTAACCGTACTATTCCCGCCTGCTTCCTCAATGTCATCTATGAAGAAATTCCTGATGAACATTTTTTGTTAGACCGAAATATTGTGGCACACAGTAAGTACTCCACTGCTCCTCACATTTTTTAATTATGAATTTTGCAGTTTATAAATTTTTTTTTAAAAAAAAAATATTTTAATTTTATATTATGTATTATTAAATAAAACCATAGCATATAAACTCAGTAGTAATGATGGTATTATGTCAATGGTATTCAAACTTTCGCGGCCTTTGGAACCCTTTTAGTTGATGGTATAATTCGAAGATTCCTAAATTCTTAGATAAAATCATATTAAAACCATATTAAAATCCGGTAAAGTTTTATAATATTTACTATCGCTTGTCATATTTTCCAACTAATGATTTTTTTATGGAAATATAATCAATTTCAACAGTTTAATTAGATGTTTCGCAAGGATCAAATTTAATTCAAAGTTAAAGAACAAATTCAAAATTATTTTCAATGTGAATTCACAATATACAATAAAAAGATTTTGACGAATTCTATTTTATACATTTAGAAAATTCTGATTAAAAATTTCTCGTCCCAAAACTTTTAAAACTTTTTCTGGAACTGAAGGGTTTCGGGGAACAAAGGTTGATGAACACTGTATACGTAAACAAATATGTAATAATGAAAAGTAATTCATTAATTGCATAATAGTCTAAAAAAAAAACTATTAGTGTCACCCCAAAAGTTTACTAAAATAATTATTATAAAATTTATAAATAAGAAATTTATATGTACAAAAAAAACTAAATAAACAATTGAGTTTATTAGAAGTAAATTTCGTCACAATAGAAATAGAGAGTAAAATAAATAATGTGGGAATAGAAAAAATATAAAATAAATTCATTCTACAATATCATAAAAAAACAAAATTTATATATATTTCAACTAAATTCATTGTGCGAAACAACAATTCTCAGATTATAATGGCCACTTCAACTGGTGTAAACACATCCTTAAAAGTTTACACTTAAAATATTTTATGTACATATTTACTATTTTCTTTTCCACTATAAACAATTCTACAATTTCTTTTGTTATTATGCTTACTTATATATATATATATATATATATATATATACTGTATATGATGATGATGATGATGATGAATATAATATATTATGAACTGTTATTCTTACCTGTGTATGTCTATTGTTTGTATCTTTTTTTCTGATTTTGTTGAACCTATATATTTTTTCTACACCCCATTATGTAGAACAATAAAATAACAATGGATCATAAGAGGGTTCTTTATCATCCACCTATCTGTATAAAAGCAAAATTCCAAATAAAGATTAGTTTCCGATTCCAAAATCGTATAACAATTTTTTAACTTCAAATTTTTTAAATTGTGATTTTATTAAACGTATTGCATTTATAAATTACTTCGAAATTGATTTTTATAAATTTGTGAATTATTGTTTCTAGCAATATATTTACATACTTCACAAAACACATCCAATTCCGGTTTTACATTGTTTCTTTTTATACGATTTTAGAAACAACGAACGTTCTAGAAAGAAATGTCAATTCGATTTTTACACGAAATTTATTTTGATTTAACATAGTGTCACAAAAATGTTATTGGGCATCTTATAACGATTTTTTAAAATGGTGTTTAGTTTAAATCCTTTCATTAGGACGGTTTCTTCTTAACCGCTTTTCTAATATATGGAACCGCAAAAATCATTTTTATTTCATATTGTATTTTATTTCACGAATTTTTCTGGAACTATCTAACGTGTACCATGAATTTGGTGTTATATATCTTGAATAATATGGAAGATATTAAAATGATTTAAAATTGTTGTTTGTTTGTTTGTTTATTTGTGAATGTAAATATAACAATTTAAACTAAATATTAAATCTATTGATTTATTTATATTTATTTGATACAATAATAATTTTCGTAAATATAATTTTTTCATATATAGAACAATTTAAATAAAATCTGTGATAAATTCAATTAAAAAAATGCGGCCTTGTATTTTGACAGGTATAATTATCCACCTTGTAAATCTTAGATTTTTTCCACAATAGTTAAAATATTCATTTAATTTTAATTTTATTTTATTTTATTTTTTTGCTGAAAAACTCATTAAGTTTTTACATAAATGTATAGAAGTTCTTCATAATAAATTTATATTTAAATAATGTATATTCTCCTATTTCCTTGTGATATAAAAACATAAAATAAAAAGGAAATGGATTTGTCTGACATGCAAAATAGAATGTGTCACATCAACATTTAAAACATTATACAAACAAACAAACAATTTTTTTTTATCAGCTTTGACTTGAGAACATTTTTAAATTATATAATAGCTTTATGTCTATCTTCAAGGATGTATGTATATATCAAAATTAAATCATAAAAAAAAACTCTGTATTCGTAAAGATTTTAATTTATTTTTATATTCCTTATGTTGGTGAAGCTGTAATACATTAATATCGATAATAAAATATTTGTATTCAAAATCTTCTTGACCTTAAAATCTAAATACCAGCTACAAATATAAAGAAAATATAAATATAACAGTATAACTTCGTTAATATGGACATGCGCTAATTCGGTAACTTTAGTAATTCAGACAATTTAAAAATTTTGCCTTTATTATAGTTCGGACAAATCGTGTTTTTAATTATTAATTGGTTTGCCAAATCATTTACGAAGCATGTAGGAGTATAATATGGTCAGCTGGTATTTTTACAAGTGGTCGTAATTATATTCGTTATGTTCTTTACTGCATTATGAACAACATATTCTTAATTTGTATGAAACAAGGATTGCTGTCGTCGCCAGTGCTATTTCTCTATGTGTAGACTTTCATTGTTTATTATACACTTAAGCGAAGATAATAGCGTAGAAAAACCAATTTGGTGTAGACAATATCGACATGAAGAAAATAATGTCGACAATTACGTAGACAAGTCGAGTTTGTTAAATCTATCAAACGCAAAATTATTCTTTGTCAAGCACTTGAAATTTTAATTTAATAAAAATAATTGCAGTTGTTTTATTTTAGAAATATTTTATATATTGAATTGATTTTATATTGTCTATATTGTCTACGCGTATACTATGAAGTAGATAATGAATGTAAACAATAATGCAGTCTACATATCATGAGGTTTACGTGTTACCTCACACAACTTTGGCTGTCACATATTACAGGTCAATAATCCTGCACCATCAATAATAACAATAAAAAGAACTACGAAAACCCAAATTTTGAACTGCAGAATGAGTTTTTTTTTTTTAAATAACGAAAAACTATTTTAATGTTTTGTTTTTCTGGCAAAAATACATTATAAATTTTAATTTATGCTGCTTACATTTTTAATTTATTAATTAATAATAAAATTTCTTGATAAATAATAATTCGTAAAATTAATCCTTATTAATCCAAAACTGCATTATTACGTTCGAACTATCGAAGTTATACTGTATAATATGTTATATAGCTATCAAAATAAATATATCCTAGAATATGTAACAATTATTTTATTATAACTTTAACATATAATATAAAGTTATATCAAAAATACAAAAGATGCTAATAATCAACTCGTTAAGCATGTTTAGTATTCATGACAAGTTCTTGCAATCGAGTTGTTGGTTCCGTTTCTTTTATTACGTTTTTTTTTCTTCTTCTCTGGTTTTCTGATGTGTTGTCCACTATGAAACAATAAGAAAATAATAGCTGATTTTGTTTAAATAAGGATAATAAGGATAGTAAAATTGACATCAAAACAGATGTTAAATATATTTATCCGCAAAATTGGTAATCAAATCTAATATTGTATATTATAATATCAAATAAAATTTATATATTTATTTATAAAGATGTTAATGTTTATAGAAATGAATAATAAAATAATAAATGTTGATATAAATTTTGTTATGATCACAACAAAAATATATTTATTATGAATAAAATATTATCACTTCTAATAATTTTTAAGTGATATTTATCTTTTAAATTATTATCATCATTATAAAAAATTCTTTATATATACAATTTTTGATCAAAACTATAATGATATTCAATTTATATTAATATTCAAGAAAAATAATTTATAAACGATTTTATGTTGTTTAATATTGGGTCAGATAGTTTTCCGGCATTTAAAGAAATATACATACAAACACTCTAATTTCCCATTAACATAATGAATTAATATTTTTTTTTTGTGTAAATTCTTATTTCAAATAAATACAAATAATTACGAAAATAACAAAAACAAATGTTGATATAAATATGAATTAATATGTTAACAAATAACCAATAATCATAAAAAAAGACGTGATAAAATCAAAGGTAATTTATTTAATTTTCATGGATTTTCAAACATGTTATTTCCTTTTCGTGTTTTGAATTATAAATATGGGAATAAAAAAATGCTCTTATTATTTAGCCATCAAAATATAAAACTATTTTTGATAACTAATATGGTCTGATCGAACTCTATATATAAAAACTTTATCCTACATTGCTCTGGAAACGAAAAAAAAAAATCAGAAGTCAAACTTTTTAATGTAATAAGTTGTTAGAAATATTGTTTTTTTTTCTCTATAATATTCAGTATTTTTTTTTTCATATAAGTGAACCCACTAATGTAAAAATTGGTAAATGGACCATTAATCAGTATAAATGATTTCTGAATAAGAAAGAAAATGAAAATAAGAAAAATATTTACTAATACGATAAACCAAAATGTATTAAATTTTTCCATTAATAGGAAATCTTGACCTAAAATTTCACCCAACAGTAAGAGTGCACCATTTATGTATTGGAATCAGAAAATTTAGTGTACTCGACGACGAGTGTAATATTTAAAAGTTCAGAAATAAAATTAAGTAAAATCTATAATTTTGTAGCTATGCAAATTATAAATTAATATATAAATATTTAGGATGTTTGGCGTTCGAACGGAATACTTTATATGGAGTCATTGGTAGAGAAAGCGATCTATCTTTAAGACACTCTGTTTTACAGGGTGTTCATCAGAATTTATAATCGTTATTTCCTACAGTAATGTCAGTTTAGAGTTAGATTTTTTATGAAAATTATAATTTTCTTAAAAAATATATACATATTTGTAAATTTTCGCTGTAAGTTTGCATGTGAGCTTTTAATGGGAATGGGTAAGGAAATCAAATGAAAATTTTCAAAGAAATTGGTAGATCTCTAATTTGCACAAAAATATCAACTTGTCATTGTATAAGTGGAACACTGTTTATTTTTCATTTATCTCTTTTTTAAATACAAGGACTTCTTAGAATGCGTTATACCAGGTAAACTTTTCAGCCTATGTTAAATGTTTGTATTATAACTCGTAACTGATATTAGTAATAATAACCATTATATGCCGAATAAACGCTAATCAATTATATTTAATTGACCTTTTTGCAGCGTAGATGGCACATATACGTCCCGTGTAATCGTGATCTATTGTTTCAGCTATAGCTGAATCACGTGAAAAAGTATCCAGCTTTGAAAGAGTTAAATATATTTGCTATCAGCAGTAGCACATATCTTACTGAAGGACTTCAGTGTGTAGTCCTAACAGTTTTTGCTAAAAATTATCTAAAACTTATACGATTGCCAAACACCCTATGCAGTTCTACTTGATGGTTTATATAAATAATTTCCCTCAATATTGTTGGAATCAAATCAATTAGTAAAAATTATTATAAGCTTAAATATCTTTCAACATTTCAAAGATTTACATTTAAAATAAATCATTGCAGTATTAAATAATGTAATTTTCTTAACATAATAAAAACATTTCTTAATACATATTTAAGAAAATCTAAATATTTATATAAGAACCTACAAAATTAATAAAAATTGAAGCTGTCATATAGCATAATTCAGAATTTATATGACATTCATTCAATATAAAAATGATTATATATTTTTATTAAGCTTTAGTTTTTTTTTGTTGTCATTTTTGATTGTATCAAAAATATTATGTAGCAGCAGCAGCAATCAGATTAACTTAGAAACTAAATAAAAGTCACGTTTGCCATAAAGGAATTTTGTGAAATTTTCCATAGAAGTGTAGAGAGTAATTCACCTTTAAATAAACAAAAAAAAAAAAATATATGTATTTATGTTTATTTATAGTGTTGTACAGAGGATCTATTTTACTAAGCATATTTAGTAGGAAAATGATGTTAGATTTTAAACTGACAGTGTTAAAGATATAATATTGTATGTATATACAAAAAAGCATTGTTTTAGAAGATATTTATTATTTTCCATGTAAATTGCAGGCTTATTTTTGAGAAAATACAATATTTAATGTAAACTTTATATATACACACCTCTAAAGATAACGCTGCTGCTGATTATAGTTTTTGTTGTATATTTCAGGGAGAAATAATTTATAAAATTGCCTATGGTACTTAATGTGGGTATAAAGATAAAATTAGTATATATTTCATGTATATATAGTAAAGTTCGACAACATTTTAGTATTATGTAATGTATATTTGATATATCTCTTTAATGCACACAGTCTATAACTATATATAGCTAGAAAGTTAAAGAGCATATTATTTCATGTATTTTATGTATTTATGTACAATACATACTTACCTTTTGTATAAATAGTTAACTAAATACGTACTACATTTGCGTTAAGTAAACATTTAGTCAAAGAATTAAGATGTACATAAAATATATTGTTTTGTTCCGGGTTTACATTAGAAACAAAATAAAATAAAACAGATTTTTTTTTTGTGTACATAATATTAAAAAATCTAAATGCTACCTGTAATAAATGTTAAAGGTTTTACTAATATACCGTTTTAAATGCTATCATAAATTTTAATATAATAGCATTGGATACTCTGTTTACTTTCAATTTATTGATATTTATTTGTAAATTTGTAATGTACGAAAATGCGCAGTAAATATTGATATCTTTTGTCATTGTGTAATGATGTATACTAATCAGAATCTTTATAGTATAATGTAGATAGTCTTATTAGGAGGTATTTTAATTATGACAATTTAATGACATTGTTTGCAATACGCTTTATCTATACGATTTATCTATACAATTTTATCTAAAAATAAAAAAGTTATTCGTTATTTTCAAGGGAGATAGGTCACAAAATACACCGTGTCCTAGCTAGATTGTCTATGCACACTACACATATGATGACTTATTCTAAACTGGAGCACATCATTCCAATTCCACCTCATTTAAGATAGTCTCAACCTGTCCGCCTCTGTTTTGACCAAAGGATATTCTAACTACCTGGTCGGTTAACAAAATGCGACGTTCCATTGTTGAAATCTTTTATATCTTATCGTAGGGCATATTAAATAGGATATGTTCTTGTATTTCCTGCTCTTTCCCATATACTTAACATGTTTAGGTTTCTGCTAAAACTCGAACCTCCTTGGTTCTTGTTCTTGCTTCCTGAGTAAAATATGATCAGTGGCTGTCTCCTGTGTCGGTTTATTATAACGCTATTAGTTTATCAGATCATGTTTCTAAACTCCGTGTGCAATTTCATGTGCAAATGCCTTTTTTAACCTATTCCTGGTAGCCACAACTCTTGCTAATTTTTTGGATACTTCGTTAACTTTAATCTAACTAAAATTGAGATAGCCACTGGTCATATTTTACTCAGGAATCATGCAAGCTCCAAGAAGATATTTTTTTAAATACAAATTATAAATTCGTAATTTATCAATAGATTTATGTAGTAATCTAATGTACAAATTAAATGATTCAGTACAGAACTTTAACCCAAACAATTCTTTCGGAGTCTGAAGGATTTTGTTGTTTTCTTATTTTGGATTAATGAAATAAATACTCGGTTTCACTGTAACCGGTAAGAAGACCTTCAAATAAATTAATTTTGATTGTTTCATGCCCCAGCATAATTTAATGCAAATTTCTTTTATATTAACCGAATTTTCTATTCCTAAAATTTAATCGCTTTAGTTAAAATATAAAGAAATGATTAAATTACATCTTTAAATTACATTCAATTTAAATTAGAAAAATTGCATAAATATATGAATATAATATTAAAACAATAATAATAAAATATACGCTAAATTAAATTATTTTCTAAAATATAAATAAAATTTCATATTAAGCTGATTTATTGCTAAATTTCCACTAAAAAAAAAATGTTATAGCACAAAAAAAGGATTTTCTTTTTTCATCCGGACAAGAATTTACTTAAATTTTATTTATTCCCCTTTCAAAAAAAAAAAATCTAAAGATTTTACCTTACACCTTCCGTTTTATATGTACCCAGTTTATAAAGGTTTGATTCTGTATACTATACTAAAGTAAATTTATTTAAACAAATTCGTTACCATTATTAAATTTAAATAAAAAATTTAAAAGACTTTGTCGAATCAAAATTCATTTTTGTCGTCATATTATGTATACACTTTCTGATGAAGCTTTATGAACGAATTTTTGAAATAATAAAATTATGAATAACATATAGTAGTACTCTATATATACCTTGATTTGTGGTAGCATAGAGACATAGGGTGAGGTGGGTTAAATATGAAATTTCTTTGCATTTTATTTGAACGTCAAGTATAATTTAAAATTTTTGTACATTAAATTTAACTGAATTAGTCTTTTTTATTCAAAGCCTGTACGTTCTCATTTTATTCAATAAGGATTTAAAATAATCTGAAAGTAAAAATAATAATAAAAAAAAAATGAAAAATTGTATGATTTGGCGTATGAAAATGAAATTTTCCACCCTCTCTATTCAATTTTATTGGTATACGTTTTAAAAACCAGCCCAAAAGGTTTCATTTCATTTTGATATTATATATTTTAAATTGCAATAAATTTTTATAAGACATAGAGACTAAATTCTGTGATACGGTTTTCAGGTAAATGTAAGTGTTTCCTTTTTAAATATTATGATATTAATTAGTATAAGTAATTTAATTATAATTATTAAAATTAATTAAATTTGTATAATATATTTTGCAACAAAGATCCAGAACACTCGATTTTGTAGAGACAAATTATTTTACACCTAAACCTAACCCCTGTGTATAAAACTATCCATAAACATGAAAAGCATGAGTGGTTTTTTTTTTTTTAATAATATTTCATTTCAGTGTTTAATGAAATTTTAATAATTTAAACAAAGTCTGAATTTAAAGGATATCAACATTATATCGTATAATAATATTCCCTGGATTAATATCGCTACCTTGTGATCTGTATATAAAATGGAAAACGTGATTCCATTATAAAAACTCACACTGTTTTTTTTTTTTCTGTTGACATTATATCAGATATATTTCATCTTTGATCAAAATAATTTTCATTTTTTTTTTTAACATATTCCCAGTATTCAAAATGAATATATATTTTATTTATATCAGTTCTAATTGTTTTATAATATAATTTCAGTTTTGACTAACTGTTGGCATCTTTTAGAAAAAATTCTCCATAAATTTAATAGGGTCTTGGCGAATTAATAGTTGAAAATAGAATTGTAGACAGTGTAACACCAAAATTTTAATCATAAGTAATGATTATTATTATAATATTAGACTATAATTAATGACTGAAATATAATAATCTACAATCCGCCGGTACGGTACACATACCCATAGATATGTAAACAAAATTTTTTTTTCTGATAGCCTATCTGATGATTGCAAAAGGCTGCCAGATTTAATATACGATTTTGTACATGGCATTAAATAGAAATAAAGGTGCATGACAGCAAAGTAGATTGAAAAATGTATGTGTTGTTATGCTCTATCTTGAATTTTGAGCAAATCTCAATGGTTTATATTTTTATTATTATTATTATGTAATTTTTTTTTTTTTTTTTTGCGTTAATAACCCCTCGGCAGTAACTTTGTACATAATACAAACATGTTCCAGTTTTAAGGTGACATTTTTGTATAGCAAAAAAAAAAAAAAGGATTTTCATTTTTTTATATGAACAAGTCGATGGATACAAAGTAGAACGGAATAATGTAAAATATAAGTAAAAAAAAAAAAAAAAAATCAGTTTTTTGTTGAAGGTTCTTAAATTATTTTACTAAAATAATGTCCTTATAAAAATATTTTATATATACCTAAAAATTTTATATACACATAGATTCAGATTTAGTGATTTAAGAAAAAAAGAAAAACGATATATAAATATAAGCTATAGTTACAAATATTTAATTTTAATAAAACACGTACGATATATACATAAGACATATTTCATTATCTCGGTTTTCTGATATTGTATCTTTTAGATTTTTATGAAAGCGTAACATTTTGTTATTTTATTCACATTTAACTGGTAGTATGTATATAGTGATCATTATTTTAAAATATGAAAAATTTAATTAAAACTAAGTTTGATGCCCCTTTTATGTAATTATTTATGGTTTAATTGAAAAATATTAAAATAAAATCATTTCTTAGATAAATTTATAGGATAATAAGTTTTTGTAAACATAATAAACTTGTAATAGCTTAGCTTTAGAATGAACATTAAAATTTAATATATATTTTTTGTCTATTAATTATATTAAATCTTAAATCAAATATTATATAAAAAGAAATATCAATCATTTATCTACTAGCACCAAAAATCAGTTATACAACATTTAAATGGCATTTTATATTAAAACATATTTTATACATTTTTTTTTTCTTTCTCCGAAAATAAAAGTTAAACTTCTGACACATTTTTTATATCGTATAACACTACTACTGTCTTCCCATCACGATATAAGTATATACAACAAATAAAATTTTATTTATTTCTAAAAATTTATTTTTTATTGTGAATTGAAAATCATGTTAAATCTTACAATAAATTCGCGGGATTATTTTTAAACATAAAAAAAAAAATCTGTAATATTTTAAATCAATAAAAGTTGACGTTCAAGAGATGAGGTAAAAAATATAAAAAATTATATAATCGAAAAAAACAAAAAACAAAAATTCTTTAAGAAAACAAAATAAGGGAAAATATCATAGTTTCACTTCTGGAAAATATGTAATCAATATAAATAACATTTGGAATTGTTCTGCTTAAGAAATACTAAAGATATTTATCTAAATTAGATACGAAATTATTTTAATTATACTTCCAAAATGCTGTCTTGAATAAAGAAAACGAAAAACCTATTTTCCATTGCAATTGCCCAATTAATGACAGATTATACTTTTCGATGGTGAAGATTTCAAAAGATTTACTTATAAATGTTTCTCTTTAAACTAAATACTTTAGATTTGATTTTTTATGTAAATATTATATCGGAAACTATTCGGAAATGTTTACGACATGTTTGAAAACAAATATATATATATTGTATTTTCTTGACTTATATATTTACAAAATTATAATATATGTACTTATAACAAGGTTTTCACATAAAGGTAAAAAAAAAAACGAAATTTTATACTCGAACAAATAAAATAAAATTCCACTTTTCACTTTAAATAAAAAAAAAAAAAACGTGAGATTTTTTTTTTTTTTTTTACTTTGTTAAATTATGTCGGCACAGATATTATATCTTATGCAAATTTTTTAAATTTAACGATTTTTCTTTCATTTGGGAATATATCGTAAATTATATCCAAAAACCAAATTTATATTAGGGAGAGAAACGGGTAGAAAAATGGTGTTTCCTTAACAAGATGTTATTATTAATATAAGGATACATAATATTGGAAATAAACTAAGTTATTCACGCACTTGTGTGAATTGAGTCAAGAATAATAAAAAGAATTACTTATATAGGAAAAAAAAATTCAAATGTCATTTTATTTCCACATAATTTTTTATGATAAACCAAAAATAAAATAAATATAAAATAAATTTTGAATTATTTTTATTATCTCGTTATTTACATTTTATGATATTATATATAACAAATAATAATCATTTATTCATTTTACGGAAAAGTGTAGAAATTCATTCAGTTGTGTTTTGGGAATATTCTTACGATACAAATATATTTATATTTATGTAATCACAAATGTATAGTGAATTACCGATTAATTGTGTGGACGGAATAAAGTCAGTAGAAAATTTGACCAGGAACTTGTACAGACGTTGTGCAATTTAGGTGGCTATTTGTTACTTAATTAATTTATTAAATCATATATAATTTTCAAATGTTTATTATCAAAAATCATCTATATAATATAGATAGTTCAATCGTATGGCGAACTTGGAAACCTTAAAGAAAATTGTATGGATCAACTACTGGATAAATTAAAATCTAATATTATCTAAGTTGTATATAATTTCACACAAACTATACCAAAAATGCAAAAATTCTTTTAATTTATATAGTACGGCGGTCGAGCATATTCGTTTTGTATTGTTGCAGCGATTTTTAGTGCTAATTTCTCCACATACGCTTTTTTGTAATTTTTTTAGTTATGAAGAGGCCCAATACGCCAATTTTTGGAATATGTCTCATTTTTATATTTTATATGTATATGAGTCAACTAAGAATTAGTTAGTTGCCTTTATATTTTTATTGAGTTCTCAAGTGATCCAAATATACAAGTAAACTTGACCCACGTGTATGGAAAAAGCAATCTGGTTAAAAGAAATGCAATATGGATCGTTTTAATATAATTTTTGAATAAAACAATATTGAAAGGTCCTTGAGTTGTAATTAAAATCTGATAACAATTTTTTTAGTAATTGTACAAGTTAAAAAAAGAAAACAGAGTATGTACTTTTTTATGAACAATTTTAATTTAAAAACAATATTACACGAAACTAAATTGATAAACTTTTCACCTTATCCGACAAGTATTTGAGCATTTTATTCTCTATAATAATTAAATCTTTAACTTTCTTTTCTAATTAGTTAAAGGTATTATAGAACATATAATTAAAAAGGTATATAGCATATTAAGAATTTAGTGGAAAATATAAAGCAATTTTTAATTGTTATATCTAATAGCTATCTATACTTCCAAAAAAAATTTATGTAATCTTAAGAATTAACAATACAAACACAATAAAAAAATCAGACACAAATAATATAAAGATTTCAATTCTGTTTTAACCCTTTTCTGTTCAAATATATTATAATATTTGATGTGAAAGTTTATTCAATTTTAAAAGTACGGTATAAAAAGCATACAATCTACAAACAAAAATTAAATGTTAATTTCAAATAAACATTTTTAAAATACTTTTTATTTGTATTTTTTTTTTTATATTATACCTAACTATAACAAAAATTGCGTTTATTTAACCTTACAATTACATAAAAAAAAGGAAAATCGCAAAATAGCAGATTTTGGTTAAACTTTTTCTTTAAAAATATCATACAAGATTTTGATGTATAAGTTAGTATATATTATATATGTATGTTGTATGTATATATTTGAGAAAACGTGAATATATATTTATATTTTTTTGTAAAAAGAAATAATAATCTAAATATATAAAAAATATTTTAGTAACATATAATATCTTCTTCTACTGTTTTTTGTTTGCATATGTTTTGGTGTATTTCTGGTTGTGTGCGATTCTGATTTTTGTTTGTATATGTTTATATATATATTTTTTAATCCAAATCCATCATCAAAGCATCAAAAGTACTTCTGTATCCGACAGGGCTGAAAAATCTCTTTTTGATTTATGAAAATGAAAAACTTTTCTAAGAATAAATATATTTCAAAGTATAAATATAATAAATAAATATATATAAATATAAATATATTATATATGTATATTTTTACCTATAATATTATTATTTTATATATACGCGATTTAAAGTCCTGCAAACTCTTTGGCAAACAAATAAACATAAAAGAGTGTATATATATATATGTTATATATAGTTGGTGATAGAGTGGGCTTATTGTATTTTTCTTGCTCCTTTTAGATCAAAGCTTTATATACACATTTATGCCATATATAAATATCCTTATATGAAAATATATATATCGTAAATTTATATAAACATTTACGTCAATCGTTAAATTTTTTTACACTTGGTAGATTTCTAGATGAACAAACTTGAGATGGTTTTGATTTCAATTTGTTCATTTCTATTACGAATTGTTGTTATATATGTAAAATTCATTTGAAAAAGGGTTTTATTTTTAAAATGTTATATACATATATATATGAAAATTAAATTGTTCATACACTTTGTATTTAACTTTATATTGAAGCCATATACAAAATTTGAATACAACAATCGGACAAATTTATAACAAAATTTTTATATTTTAAAAATATTATAATAAATTCAAAATAAATTTATGTATTGATTTTAATAAAAAATAAATATAATATCAAATAAATGCCAAAAAAATAAGTGTATTTATACTTTATAATCATAAAAGCACTTATATACTTTTGAACATATTCTCTCATTCAAAATTCAAAATTTCAAAGAAATGCATAGCAGCGATAGGTACAAATATGAGAAGATTATTTAGTACATATGTTACTATTGATCGTGGTGACAGTTTTGATTATAAATCAATATTATCAAATAAAAATAACTATTTGATTTATAATGGAGCAGAGTATCAGAGTACATTAAATGTCACTCAACAACAGGGGTTAATAAAGAATCGACTGTAAATGATGTCGTATCAACAACTGCGTCTAAAATTAGAATAACTATAAAAACTACACTGTTGTTTAAATAGTAATCGATTGTCTAATCAATCTCTGTCACAAGCTCCATCTTCCTGTTAACCAAGAAAATAAGGACCTGTAAAAGAAACCGATTATTTGTTCGAATCTTCAAACAAGCGTAAGGATTGATATTGTTAGTATGTTAAAGGGAAATATATTATAAGGAAAGAAATTATCTTTTTATCCTCAAACTTGATTTTTTGGACTTTCTTACATATGATGAGAAATAATTTACTATCCGCAATGGATTAAGCTTTGATGGTTCCTTCATCTAAAACAAAACTGATATTAATATCTTGGACACTAGATTAGCTTAAATTAGAGTCACAGAAGTGGGCACAGTGTTCCTATATGTCACTGCTGCCTTTACTGAGTTTTGAGACACCGTTCTGCTGTCTTATAGCAATTTAATAAAATTCAGGTTGTAGATGAACCAGAAGTTGTATTTTACAGGGCTGTATGTAATGTCCTGTGTGTTTAGGAACCCCTTGTTAAACTGTTGGAGTCTATTACGAGAAAGCCCAAGGCATTCACATTCACATCATATGTATTTGCAGGTTTCGTAGTATTCACAGTAGATTCTGCAGAGAACTGGGTGTGATCTGTCCAGCTTATTTACATGGTAGTTGAATAATCAAGAAATAAATTATCAATAAATTATAAATTATGTATAATAAATTTATATTTTCATATTATGCATTTTTTTTTTTTGTAATTCAATATATAATTGAAAAGTAGTAATTTTTGAAATTACTTGTAAATTTATCCACGAACCAAAACAAAATCTAATATTATAAGAAATTCTAACATTACAGCTTTCATGTTTATACAATCAAATCCACCTAGATATCAAGTTGCAATTGTACATATAAAAATCTTTTTTTGGATTATAAAATTTATATTTTAAAAGAAAAATGAGGATATATCAAGTAATTTATATTTCCTTTTATACTCAAGGGTATATTTTAATATATTCATTTAACTGTTTTGATGGAAACATATAATATTTATCAGATAAAAATTCTTTTAGTAAAAAACTAAAGGCGATTTCTATAAAATGTAAAGTAAAATATAAAAAAAAAAAGTACAAAAATTGCATTTGATATGCAAATAGTTTATGCTTTTATTTAAAAAAGAGGAAACATATTGATGTGCTTTTTACCGTGCAAATATTTTGTAAGGGATTTGCACCGTCTCTTTTTCAAAACATAAAATAGAAATTTAACAGTACAGAAAAAAACGTATATAACAAAGATTGATATCGGTGTGTAAAATTTATTTGTGAGTAATAAATCAACTAACAATTTGTCATTATTAATTAAAGTAAAAAAAAAAAAAATGGTAGATAAATTTTGAGTTTGTTATGCAATTTGATTATTGAATTGGTCATTAAAAGAATTACAATTATAATTATAATGTGACATGTGATATCATTAATTACTTTATAAACTATGTATATGAAAATTCTATAATTTATTTGTAATTACGCGATATAATTAAAATTAAATTATGTATATGTACTTTATTAGAATACATAAGTCCTGGCAACGATGAGGTAAAATTATTTTGATCGAAAAACAAGATTTCTGAAAAACAAATTTCGATCAATCATAAAACAATTGAAGTATTGAAGCTGTAAGTAGATTATTTCTTTTAAAATATATAATTCTGAAATATTGAAGAACACTAATTATTACGATACAGATAGAACTACAAATTTCAAATATATAAAACTTTTGGGTTACGATTGTGCAACGCGATTTTAAATCAGTTTCGAATTAAATTAAAGCTGAAATTTTGTAATTGGTATTTGTATATATAACTTTATCGTGATCAGAACCAACTTTATCGTGATCAGGGAAATAAGTTTTCTGTAGATGTAAATATATTTTGACTGATGGTATAACTAGGCCAATTGACCTTTTAGCCACTTCTCACTAATGCCAACAAATCAGTTAAGGCATAAAGCCGTCGCTTTATTTATTTTTAAAGAACTTTATTAATAAAATAATAATGAAGTTAATAAAAACAATGAACAATGAATTAAATAAATTTACCACAATTTATTATAAACTATTTTAAAAAAAATGCTACCATTAAAGAAATTAAATTAAATGTTAAATTATATAAATACTCTCTATTAATAATAATAATATAATTTTAATTTTTATTATACCATATCCAAATGCTACGAGTAGTTAAACATTTGGATATCATATTAAAAGAATTTTTGCATTTTAATTTCACAATAATTCGGAATTTTGTTCTTCTTGTCCATTCCCATGTGAATACAACATTTATATAATATTATTTTAATTAAAATGATTATATATATTTTTTATATTAATATTAAGCATAAAAATAATATTCGCAATGATCCAGTAAATAAATTTTTAATAACAATATTTTTATATTATTTTTGACAAATTTAATGTGCACTGATGCATTCAAATAGTAAAATCAATTTCAGAATTGTTCTGTGTAACTGATTGCCAATTCAATTTGGATTTGTGAAAATTCCGATTTTATTGAAATATATTATTTATAGTTTTTTATTTTTATATACTTTTTATTAAAATTATTATTAAAATTAATTGATGTATACACATAAAATGCAACAAGATGTGATTATTTTTTAAATAATTATATTATAAAAAAATAAATTAATATAATATAAAAATAAATACATTTAATAAAAAAAAATTAATGTTGTATAAATAAATTTTGTTCAATAGTTAGTATTAAAATTATGAGAAATGAATTAAGTAATAAATTATTAGTTTACATATTTAAGGGGACTGCACAATAATTTCTATGTATTAAAACACGCAATAACTATTTCGCCAGAGGAAATGCAAGATATTAAAATGAACGTTTTTTATGATTTAGGAAGACCCTTTTTCACATTTAATTTCCGAAAAAAGTCATTAACTCCGAAATATCTTGATAATATCCGAGAAAAATACAACTTTTTAATGTTAGTTTGAGTTTCATTTTTTTTTTATGGTAAAAGTTGATATTAAAAGTGAAAAACAATTTTTATTTTATATTATAAATAATGAATTTTTTAGGTTATATTTATTTTCGGTTTAGTCGGAATACCAAAAATCCTATATAAATTTTATTTTCCTGTATCCTTAATAACTTATTCATGCTGTCTCTTTCCGCATATTAGCCAAAAAAAAAAATCACATTAGTCTAAAAAATAAATTAATTGAGAGTTCCCTTTAATAATTTAATTTAAATACTAAATACTTAAATTTTAGTTACCTAAAATATAATAATAAAAAAATACAAATAAAAAATTTATTGAATAGAAAAATATTTATTAATATTAATACATAATTATCATTTAATGATTATATTGATATTATTATTAAATATTTTTATGTAATAAACGAATTAATTATTATACTCGCTATAAATAAAAAAGAAAAAAAAATCAATTTCTGGATTTAATTTATGAAATTTAGCTGTTTGTAAGTTTTATGACATTTCATATTATCAACTCCCTGCTGGTCTTGATATCTACACTTATTACATAATTGATATAAAAATATAATTATATTGATTATACTCACAAATATTAAGGGAAGGGTGAACTGTGTGATATTATACTAAGAAAAAGTTTGTTATTATTATATTGTAACTTGTTTTTAGGAACTTGTTTTTATTTCCGAAACGGTGATATTATACTTACGCTCAGTGTTGGCCAAGTAAATTATTATGAATAGTTTACGCAGATATTTATGCAATTGAGTTATTTACGGCCCACAAAAATATGTAAACAATGTAAAGAACGTAAACAATTAAAAAAAAGGAATGTTCTGTAATTTTTTTTACAAAAAATGCCAAATTAGAAAAATTTGAGGACATTTTGAAATAAAAAACAAACAAAATTATTACACAATATTTGACCTATGGCCCTTAAGTCTTTGCTCTGCTGTATTTTGTAATACTTTCTTGCAAACATCACAGAGTACACAATAGTTATTTTTTCCATTTTCCAATTTCATTAAAGTAAAACCATTTTTAGCATATTTATTTTTAATTGGTAAAATTAAATTTTGTGCGAACACGACAAAATCAACACCACCTAATAAATAATAGTTGTTTACAAGTTCTTTACAGTTCTGTACTTTCTTTACGCGTTCTTTACACTTATTTACGCTTATTTTGTAAACAACTGTATTACAAGCTACGCGTAAATTGCAAACACTGCGCTGTTATTGTTTTCACTCTCGCTATTCTCCTCTTAATAATATTCGATATTAATAAAATAAAATTTAAGATCAGTTTCAATAAATTAAAATAAAATTTTATGAAAATTAAATTATTCCCTTAGATCAATCCGTTTTAGACAAAATTGTCAAAATTGAAAATATAAGTTCCTAAATATTAGGGGTTAATTCTAAATTAAAATTTGTATATATTCATACCAAAACTAATAATCTAATCATTTGCTTTGTAATTTTCTTAAAAGCATTTAATTTATGGCGGTTTTCGTTTAGCTATCAAAAATTATATTCCCGATAAAAAAGTGAGCAATTCATATATTATCAATAGGTTTATATTCGAATAATTCCAGGAAATCATTTTTTTTGTGATTTATAAAATCTAGTTTTGGGTAGATTATTGAATAATATATTGCTTAAATAATAGATTCCAACAAATAACCTCATGTTCTATACACAAAATGAAATTATAATTACATATTTATTGAATCAAAGCTAATAAAAAAAATCTGTATAATTTATAAACTAATCAATTATAAGCTATTTATGTAATTAACTGAATATTGATAGTATTAAGGCTGTATTGCTTCAATTATAGTATTTATGAAATTACTAATAAAAATACTTAATTAAAAAATGTTATTATATAAATCCATAAAATTCATAATTTAGTCAAATTTATACAATGCATTTTTTTATTAATTTAAATTAGTTACACCAATTTAAATAATTGAATTTCCGCAGCATCATAATTCATCATTTACAAAAATGAAACATATTTTGACAAGTGAACTTATTATTCCTGAAATTTAAAGGTAATATTTATGGATATAAAGAGATGAATATGATGGCTTCGTGACACCGCTGCAAAACCTAATTCATTTTTGTAGAATGTCTTGGAAACATTCTATCTTACTGACATGCAAGTTAGCTATCAACAATCTCTCCAATTGAATCCGTTTAACTATGGATTGACATAGCAGTATACAAAGTACTCAACGACACCTGAGAAGCATATCTCTTCAGTATCGTAAAACCTATGTAATAAACCGGAATTCATGAAAAGAATAATCTGTAAGAAACTAATCAACTTCCTTACTTGTCACTGCCAGATGGGTAAAAGAAGGTTATATCATCTTGTGTTTGATTGCCATGTATGGCTTATCGATGGATGAGACTATAGTACCCACAGTGGATTATCTAGTGTAATACTGCGATAGGTGCCTACTTGGGACATGACGTACTGCATGGTTGTTCGGCCATTTCAACATTATCTCTCTAAGCCTAGTTTTTTTATATAACAATTGTTTTATTTATGATAATCTTATCAATCCTTCTAAAAAAAATAACATGCATACGAAAACAACAAATTTTTGAAATATTATCTTCCCTTAAAAATGTTTCTAAATTGAAAACAATTTTGAACCATTTAATGAAAGCTTATATTTTGATTACCTCTTTGTATATAATTACAAGTAAAGAATAAAAAAATATGAGAAAAGTTGAATTGCTATACCCAAGGGTCAGTACGTAACTCATAAAATAATTGTATGTATATATATTTATATATAAATTAAAAATTAAAATATAATGTAAATTTATATGATATAATACAAAACAAACATTACCAAGGACCAAGCTAAGAGAACTTTTGTATCCAAAAGCTTCATCATTTCATATACTGATAAACATTTTCAAAACAATGAAATTATGGTTAATTTTGTTGATTTATCTTTTTTAATATTTATTTTATCACCACCCGATACGCTTTATCCTCAAAATATTTGCCCAATTTTTAGGATGTGTTGTTTTCTGTTTGCTTTTGTGCTGAAAGATATATAAAAACAAAACGCTTTTAAAAAGTGTGTGATGGTCGACAGTAACAATTAGAGATAAATGTAATATATATAAAAAGCCTCAAGTAATCACCTTCTTTAGATTAATGGTTAACAATTTGTTTAAATGATGGAGGTGTAGATTGTAGATATTATATATAATGTATATATATTTGTATATTTTGATATATACAAGCATATATTTTCACTACTATATTTAAACTTATTATTACTTGAATAGTTACTTACATATCGACCACTTCTGGTATTTATTCAATTTATCTAACTCATATATTAACTAAATATAAAAGTGTTTGTATTAAATTAAAAATATTTAGCTACGAGTAAATAATTATTTTTTTTAACTTAACATAAAATATCTAAATTTTTATGCGTACAATGTGTAATCTTATGTAAATTAATGAAGATGTAAAATTTAACTTTTCCCAAAAAAAAAAAGGGTTTACAATACATATACAAATTCATACAATTAATACAATCAAAAAATTTTGATTCCCATCGAGTTCATCGAAAACAAATTCATCGAATTACAAATTCATCGAAAATTAGTTCATCGAATAGCAAAATTCATATAAAACAAATTCATCGAATGATAAAAAATAAAAATAAAATATTTAGAATAATATTTTATATATAAATTTTGGTAACCGACAAGTTAATCGAAAACGTGTTTATCAAAAAATCTTCAATTTGAATAGAAGATTTAATGCTTGGAATTCGCTGTTCCTATAGCAAAAACGTTTGTGAATCCTAAAGTTATTTTATTAATTTTTAAAATTGCAAAAAATAAAGTAAAAACGATTTTACTATAAACAGGGAATTCCTCTTAGTCCTTTAGTGAATTCTCTAGTATTAAATCTAGTTAAAAAAAATTTAAAACAATAAACATATTTTTTCGATAACTTGTAATTCGATGAACACGTTTTCGATTAACTCGTCGGTTACCAAAATTTATATATAAAAAATTACTCTAAAATATTTTTTTATTTTGGACTTAAAATACGTTCAATTATTGTATAGAATAAATATTTGCAATTCTTGTAATAATACCAAAAAAAAAGTAAGTTTAATGTGAATTTTCAAATTAATTATTGTAATTTTATGTGCTGAATTCTTAAATGAACATTAAAATACTTGCTTATCGACCCAATTTTCGAAATTAAATTCAAAATATTATATATACTATGTATATAAATATACATAGGTATTTTACCAGGAATTTTAATCAGCATTATCTCGGAATGGATTGTTGCGGTTAAAATAGCGTAACTCTTATTTTTGTGTTTCGTCTCTCCTAATCCGATTTAGATTAATTATATTATTTTTATTTTTTGTAAAGGGATTCTATATTACACAAAATTATAAGAAGTTTATTGCAGTAACAATTTATATTTATATAATTAAAGTTAAATTAAAGCAGTTCGAAATAAATGGATAATAAATTTCATATGAGTTCAAGTTGGAAGATAATGCTTTACTTAAATTTATATTAACACTTATTATAATAAATTATTGCCAAAAGAATAAAATTGAAATCCAGAAGAATTTTAAACAAAAACTTAACGATAAAACAAATAAAAAAATAATGAAAACTTTAAGAAATAATAAAAATCTGCAGAAAATTTGATCACGTAATTCTTATATAAAATTAAATAATATTTTTTTTTTAAATCTATTGCATGGTACATGAAATAACTAACACAAATGAATGCAGTCTTTAAGTTTATAGTTCTACTGAAAAAGTATTTTATTAATAAAAATATAATTATAATAATCACAGTTTCTAGATTAGATAGATTTATATAAATAATATGTTAATGAATTTTCTGCTCAATGTTTTTTGCTTCCACATCCAAATGAAATATATGACAAAGATTTGTCTTATATTTTAATGCGTTTCATTATGTCAAAATATCAAAATTCATTAAAACTGTTTTTTTCCGACACCATTATTTCTCGAATTCCAACATAAATATGACTAAACCGTCTTGTGCCTTATTTAAATATTCAAATTCATTTTTTAATTCCATTCGGAAAACTTTCATGCTGCTAAATTAGATAGAAATCTGAAATTAGTTTTTTTTTTCTATATGTCTTCATTTTGGAGTTCATTTTTAATTCAACAATGAAGCCAAATTGAATTCAAAATGAACTTTTTCTGAAGTCAAAGTGATTTCTGAATATTACTTAAAAAAAATTAATTAAATATATAAAATTATTTTTTGATAATATATCAATTTATTTAATATTTAATTTTTATTAAATTTAATTAATTTATTTTATGAAAATTAAGATAAATATTTGCCACAAAAAAAAAAATTATGCGTTCACCTTTCACTATAAATGCACTTAATAAAAATGATTGACGGTTGTAGCACGCACAGAGGATTATTGATTTTATATATGGCAGTATGGAAAATTTGGTTTCATAACGGATTCAATTTGAATTCAGAAAAATATGAAATCCAAAGGGTGATTAAAAAGGTGTTTAAGTTTATTTCGAATTTAATTAGGCGCTGCTGCTGATTAAATTTAAAATTTGTATTATTATGTTTAAAATAATTATTTTTACTTTCAGCCCTAATCTTTTTATTTCGTACATGCAATCTTACCAAATACGTACAGAGACAGTCAACATTTCATCCTATTTATTTTTCGATTTTTTGTTAATCTTTATATTGGATAAATTTAATAAAATCTATGTCTCATTTCTGCCTTCTATAGATATATTTCAAAAAAAAAACTTCTTCCCAAAACATTGAAAAAAAAATTCAATACACAAAATAAATAAGATCCTATTAATAAATTTCACTTTGTTTAAAAATTAGTTTAGTTCGATAAAAAAGATTTATTTTAAGAAGTTCTCCGGCAAGTCATTACTTTTGATGTTGTTGAAGAATGATTGAAATATCTATCAAGAAGAAAATACTTATTAAATTTCAGTTGCAGTTTTATATTAAGTTAAAAAAAAAATGTAGTTTATAATTTTTCATTATAACATGATTGAAAATTTCACTGTTGATCATTGTTTGACGGAAAAATATAGTCTTATCCGTAATTCATTTTTATTTAAAGATACACTTTAAAAAAAAAACACAACTAAAAAATTGAACCGCAAAGAAACTGTCATAAATATTGTTATATTATTCATGAATTGCTTTCGCCATGAAACAAGTTTCATGACATTTTTAAAGAATTCTAATAATTTTTTTAATTTTTTATTAAAAAAAACAAAAAAGTCATAAATAAATTTTAAATAACTTCTCTTTCTCTGCACAATATGATATGCCTGTAGCTTCTTAAATATAACAAACATCATATTGAGAACTGAATATAAGAAGTTCCTGGAAGATCATCAACTTATGTTGCTTAACTTTCAGATTCTTCTTTCTTAATTGAACTTAAAAAGTATGAATCAATTTTTGTTTGATAGTATTTGTATAGCTAGTAGTGGTAGTGTGATTTGCTGTAATACATTCGGTCTCGGGTTCAACTTCCGACCGAGGCATCGATTTCGCTTATGTTGACTCAGCCTTAAACTAGTACCATATAGGAATAAAAAATTAATTAGTCTTTTCCCAAAAAATGTTGTCTTCTCCTTGCAACTGCCTCGCAGTGGTGCAGAGAATATTTTCCTTCAAATCTTTGTCATTTAGACAGAGACGGCATATGTCTGTTTCAGCTAGAGTCATTTTATTGAGGTAGTAGTTCAAAGGACTGTTCTGAGACTGTTATAGTACAGATATCCTTTTGCTGAGTTTTATTATATCTTCCATTTTTATTTTATTTTTTGTGGAGGTTGGAGTGTCATCTTGGTTTACCGCAGAATGGTCCTGGCCTAATGAATTGTTAGTTAGATATGGGTTTAATTAATTATATTGTAATTTTTAGAGCAGCTTTTTCTTTGTATTTGTATGTTTATAGCCAACATGCTAAGTGACCAACTATTTATAGTATAAAACTAAAATAATTCTTTAAATTTTCATATTTTTAAATGAAATTTATAGATTATTTATGTATGTATGTATACAAAGATATATTTATATTATTAATCTTATATGCAAAAAAAAAACGTTAAGTATTATATAAATCTACATCAAATAAGAGTATAATATCTTACATCTATTTATATATTCTTAAATTACTGTTCAAAGACTACAGGTAGAAAAGTTTACACTATAGTTCAAAATGTCAACCAGAAGAGTATCATGACAATCATATATATTTAATGTTCAAATAACATTATGTAAACATTTTGAATGCAGTTCAACCCCTTTTTGATAAAATCGCATAAATTCTACCGCATTCTTATAAGATACAATGTATATAGCTATACACATACATATATATATATTTATTGGTAAGCCAATATTTATGTGGTGGTAACTCTGGACCATTGCAATCATAGAAAGTTTTTCTAATCTGATATAACCACATTTTCAAATCTAAACCTTTACGAGTTGATAATTTGGCAGGCCAAAATGTCTATAGGTTGTAAAAGTTTTCGTTAAGTTCATATAGTTCAGTGAATAGTTAGTTTGTAATCTATTTTACAATAATTTTTTTTTTTACATTATATAGTACATAATATTCACTACTTATAAGTTTTGAAAAATATAAATTTTAAGGTGTACGAAAGGTTTAATTTTAAAGTATATATATTTATTTTTAAAAGTTACCGATATAATTGAGAGTCCTGCTGGTAGTCCGTTCAATCCATCAGCTCTTTACGTTTGTGTGTATACATTAAATTGATTAAATTAAATTATTATATTATAATATTGTTAATTGTAAATTTTAATTATTTGGAAAGAAAACTTATAGAAGTTTTGCTATCTTGCTTATTGAAAACGACAGATTAGTAAAATATAAAAGTTAAATATGACTTTCTGTATATTCTGATGTTCTATTTCTTCTCTTCTTTTATATCTTCTTCCTTTAACTTTTTGGCTTTCTATATTAAGGTTACCTTGAGTAGAGACTTAGTAAAACTATTTAATGAAATTAAAATATTCTTTTTGTTATTTGTTTCATTTAAAAAGACTCCTTAAGCTTTAGTTAGGGGAAGTATAGTTGATAATTACTTAAAGATAGTCAGCACTTAAATGACACCAAAAACAGGTTTCTTTTAAAATATATTGGTTGATGCAATATCTAAATTTTATTGCTTATGCTTTTACATAGGAATCAGGCATGTTTAAGATAATAATTTCTTTGAAGTCCTTTATTTATTTCCTGCGATATTTATTTAGAAAACTTGACCTATGGAAGGTCAATATTATTAGGAAACTGAGAGTAATTTTAGAGAAGATAAAGTCTAATAAAAAATATGAAACTAATGAAATTCTAGTTAATATTTAATTGTCGACTTTATGGCATCATATTTGTATTTCTCTGAATTGTATGGTATCTACATGAAACAGTGTATTTGCAAATTATTACGTGGTATTAAAATTTAACTAAACAACCAATTTCAATCCCTCACGCATAAATCTCTTTATATATTTATATAAACTTCTGAAAATTGTAATTTTTTTTTTCGATTTTTTTTTTGTAGTATCTACGGTATCAGTTGAGGCAGTTTTAGGGCGAACAGCAACATTGCCATGCGATATAGAACCAGAAGCCAAAGATGACAGAGTGTATATGGTGTTATGGTTTCGAGAAAGTGCTGGAAAACCATTATACAGGTATGATAATTTATACTATATTTATGTATATACTTATTTATTATATTTTAATTGATTTGAATTTGAACTTTTCGTATATTTTTACCAATTAAAATTGAAAACTTTTCTAGAATTCCAATAATCTATCTCAAATTTCACGAATAATAAATTAATGAGACTATATTTATATATATATATTCATTGGGTAAAATCAATTTTATTATTATGCTGACGATGACTAAACTTTGATACACTTGTAAAGTCAACAACAAAATATTTATACCTTGTGAATCAGAACGTAAATTTCCACTGGCAATAATAACTTTAAATCCTAAATAAAATATTTTTTTATAACGCGACACTGACTTTCATCGGACGTAATTCAATTTTATTTTATTATATAATTTACGTGTAATATTTACATAGAAAATAGCTTTAATTGTTCTATAATATTTAATTTTTTTATGATTATACCGTGTAAAATTGTATCCAACATAATTTATACGTTTTTATGATGGTTGCGTGTATCGGCGATGTATATATATTACATACATTTTTAATTAACTAGCTGATGTTTATAAATTTTGAGCGTTTTGTTGAATAAACCTTTTTTCCTAAAAAGGTTAATTCTATAATTGAAACTTTCATAAAAAAGGCAACCTTTTTAATGTAAAAAAAATATGATGAAATATTGTTGTAATTAATATGTATGGTTGGCAAATTCAATATCAACTCCAACGTGTAGTGGAAATAAAAGAAAATTCAAATATAGATTATGCTTAAACTAAACTGAGAATTATTAAAACAATTATGAAAACAACTATTAAAGTTATATATAATTAAATGTTGCAAATAATATAGTAAATTAATTAACTAAACAATTTATATTCAATCAAATTAAAACTTAAATATATAGCTTCAATCTAAATAAATTTGCAATAATTAAATTAAAGTTATGCTATAATAGTAAATAATATAATATATTTTAATAATAGTTTATTCATCATATATTAAAAAGTTTCTACAAATATTTAGCATTAGCACCAAATTGTATTCGTGATGTATTCATATAATATTAAATATAATATAGCATAATAAAAATCTGCGTTGCAAACCTCGCGAATCGGGGAATTCGTAAATTGGTTTTCGAAATATCATTGGAAACGTTACATTTTTATTTTCCTAAATGAAAGATTTTTCTAATAGCTACAATGGAAAAAGCACTATGTTTATTTCAAACCTTTCGAATCGATGTATTGTGAAACCTTATTTTCGTATCCATTATAATTTTTAATGTTAACTATATTTTATAATCGACAGATATTGGTGGGTTAAAAAGGACACATTTTTTTTAAAAAAAAATAATATTATGCAAAACTTAAAAAATAAGAATTATGCAAAACTTAAATAAAAACTTATCGATACGATGCTTTCAACAAATTTTTAATTTAAATTAATATAAATAATAAGGGCCAGTTTTTTTCATAAATATTTTTTAATTAAACTATAATTACGTCTTTCTCTTTTAACTTTTTCAAAAACAAAAAATACTAAACGAAACTTAATAATTTTCCAATCATTCTCTGCAAATTACAGACATATTTATTACAGACAACTCAATTTCATAAATTAGGGCCTAAATTATTTAATTGAAGCATCAGTAGGTACTGCGTTATATTTCCTTTCGCGTTTATTAGAGCGTATATTCTTAGTAGAATACTGTCTACTAATTTTTGACAAAAATCAGGTATACATCAGTGGGGACACAGGTCCCAGGTTTTCTAATGGCCAAAGCAGTACATCGATTTCATTTATACCAAATACCCGACATCCTCTTCTTTGAAGTATGGCCACCCTTTTTGTTAATACACAAATACACCATCATTTTATTTTAAAGAGGAATTGATGGCAACGTATGATCTTGGAGGATTTTGATGTATTTTTCTGAATTCTCAATGCCATCACCAAAGTGAAATCAACCAACTCCTCTTGATTACATTCAACCCAATCTTTAATACCAATCTTTAAATTCAATCATTTTTTTCAACAAAAAAAAAAAAAATATAAGTGTCTCGAAAACAATACGAAATTCACTGAAATTTTACGTAATCAAACAAAAAAATCATGAATAAATATTTTAAATAGTAATTTTTTAACCTCTGCAAATAATTAAAACATTTTCAATATTTATTCTACAGTGACATTTAGTTTTTTAGCCATAGTTTAATTTTGATAATATAAAAAATCTACAATGTTACGCCAGTCAATGTGACGGAGAAACTTTCCTATGACGAACAAAATCCTTACTAAAATAACCTTAACAACTCAGTTTGATTTTTGTTATTGATTAATTGGTTCGATTCTTATATTAGTTATTACTATAAAACCGAATTTCGATAAAATAATATTTTTCACTTATTCTTTTTGTATTTCATAAACATAAATTTTTATCCATTTCCTCTAATACATATAAAGAAAATGATTGTTATTCGGAATTACTTCATGCTTCATAAAAAAAATAAAAAAAAAATCCATCACATTATTGTTGCAATATTTTATTTTTCCATTAAAACTTAAAGCATAAAGAAAATGATCTGAAAAATTCATTAAAATATGTGCCAATAATACCATAAAAATATATTATTTTGCCTTTTCCCCCTCCCCTATATTTTTTCATCTAAATGTTTTACAACATTTTGAAAAAAAAAAATATATATATATATATATAAATAAAATAGCTACCTCTATTATAACCGATACTTCTTGGCTGTTTTAGTCTATAATACAAATTCCATAAACTTATGAAAGTTATTTAGGTTTGTATGCGCCTTTATATATCTTGAAAATAAATAAATTCTCTTTGATAGCATAAAAAAATTCTTTCCATTCAATATTATTATAACAACAAAAAATGTCACGACCATGAAAATAGTGTCAAAATTTAATTTTACGGAACACCAGATTGGAAAATAGCTAAACAAAAAGAAAGAAACAAAGAAATAAAAAAAATTATACATTATCAAAATGTAAACCCTTTCTACCAACGGAACGGTGTGTTCCTTAATGTCCTTTGACTTGAAATTATTTATATATATATATTTATATAACTAATATTGAAACTTTTCTATTATATATTTCGTATATTAAGGTTGTATATAGCAGGACATTATTTTCTTAAACAGTTTTCCATCCATTTTTTTTTATCATTGACTGTAAAGGTGTATAAAAATTGCAAATTTATTTACCACGTACGACAAATAAAAGATATTCCATCCAATTTTTTTTATATTTTGTTATATGTATAACACTTTTACGTATATAAAAATTTTGGAATAAGCATTTTTTTTTTTTTGGTATTTTCTTAAGATTTTTGATGTCTGATAGAAATTTAAGAGAATATTTTTTATACTTCCGTAGATTTTAGACACTTTATTTTGGAGCTTAAAAAATTTTTTTTTTTATTAATAAATAGCCAATTTTCGAATATGAAAATATTGATCAATATTCTTTTGTGTTAATACTTTTTGATAGGCTTAGCTATCAATTTTCATTTTGATATTTTTAAAAAAAGAATTTCCTTTTTATTGGTAGCTATTTCTTTTTTGTTGAATTCCGGGTAATAAAATTTTCATTACCACGCATAAATATAAAATTAATATTAAAATACTGGATTAGAAATTTATTTTGGAAAAAATTTAATTACTAAAATGATCAATTATTTTAGATAATATTTTTTTATTTATCACTAATTTACTGTCAATGAGGAAATTGCTATATTCTTATATTAACTTCAGTTAAACCATTACTTTTGTAACTAACATTTATTCACATTTTCTGAATAATTAATTCTACCGCTTCAAAACGTCTTTTTCGTGGTCGATCGATCCTTTTGTTTCTTACAGGATATTTTAATACACTATTCTCTCTTCAGGCATTATCACGTAATCTAGCTATCGTAACCTTTGCAATTGTTTGAAATGTTTATAGATTTTTGATATTCCATTAGAAATTCAAATTCGTCATTAAATTTAATTCTGAATATTCCAAATTGAATTGAATCTTTGTATCCAAATTTCGCAAACTTATGTTTTGTATACATTCTTATTTTTTGGTTCTTAGAAAGTAATATTTATTTGAATAATTTACTATTTGCAAAGTATATTTTTTTTTCTATATTGGATTCTTTTTTGAATAGCGATAGATGTATTTTCATAACCGCTTAGATTTATTCTTATATAGATATCTGAATTCATTTACTGATTCAATCCTGAAGCTAAATCCTTTGGTTTACGATTTGTACAAGATCTCACCATTTATTTATTTTTCAATTATTTATTGCTAGCCCACTAAGTTTAGCTTCTTTCTTAGTTTTATAAAAATATCTTTTTGATTTCCTAAATTCATTACGATTACAAAAATATATCATCCGCATACGCACATATTTGAATACATACAGGGTCAATATTCTCAGAGTTTAATATTAGATTAAAAATTTGAGTTTATTATGCTACTCACCGCTTTACTCCTGACATTATTTTAAATGAATTAGCGCTTGTATTAGTTAATATTTATTTTAGATTATATCAATAATCACATAACACTACAATACATATATCAATAATGCTGTCAAATGCTCATTTAAAATTTACATACAGTGCATATCCATCGAGTATTTATGACACTTTTTTAAAAATGTGTTGTTAAATTATAAAATATTAGTCAATGTGGATCTATTTCTTCTAAATCCACACTCCAATTATTTCTTCATTATATAAAATATTAACAAAAAATTAAAATTATTTAAATTAGAAATTGTAATTTCAATTTGTAACTCTTGTAATATGAATTATTTATAGTATGTACATATATTCATAAAATTTAAATAAGAAATTACTTCAAATTACAAAATTCCAGGACATTAAAAAATTCATAATGCTTACAACTTTTACCTTAGTTAAATTAAATTATTAAAATAAATTTCTTAAAATCTAAGGAATCAATAATTTATTACTAAAATCAAAATAATATTATTATAATTATGTATGTTAAATTAATCTATTTTTTATATATTTTACTAAAACAAATATTTTATATTTAATTTTAATATTCCATTGAACAAAATCAATAACTAAATTAAATTACAAAAAAATTGGTATGATTAAAAATGATTCAATTAGTAAAAATTTAATATCCTTCCAATAATTTTCCATAATATAATAATAACAAAACCAACACAAAATTGAATTAATAATAATAATAATAATAATTAAAATTAACCAAAAAAAAAATAACAAAATAATTTATATATAAAAATACATTAAAACTAATTTATATGATTTTCGCGCTCAGGTGATATAGCATATTATGTTGTATATAATCTTGTTTTAAGTTATTACAACATCCACACAAAAAAAAACTTTATTAAATTACCACAAAAAAGGACAAGCACTTAGGTAACATTCCAAACTCATGAATATCTCGAGAGTCATCTATACACAACTCACTATATTATTATATATACCTTAAGAGTTGTAAAAATAAACCAGAATTTTATGTAAACACAAACAAACCAAAAAAATGAAAAAAAAAGTAATGTGTCGCAAGCATTAAAATTATGTTTAGTTCCGGAAAATTACTTCCATTATTTCCTTATTAATAATTCTTATCAGAAGCCATCGTAACTAGAGGGGTTTCTGGGCTATATACAACAGCAACGGACGATCCTACTCTTCTATATATAAAGGAGAACAAAAAATAAACATAATTCAAGAAATTAATATTTTCTTCTTCACTTTATAATATAATATACTTTTAGATCATTTGGATCACCTGGCACGTTCAGTTCTGTGTTGTTATCACCTTTTACTTGCAAATAAATTAGTATAAATTTTATGTACTATGTTTACATATATATTTTTGTACCCAGCACTATTAATGTATTTTTAAATATTTTCCATAACTTTTAATAAGTATTTTATTTTTTTTATTTTGTGTACATCTTTATAATAAATAAAGTCTTTTGCAAATCTACAGAAAGAAATTTTTTTTTATAGTATTGAAGTTTTATTTCAAGTTCTTAGGTAAACAACAAGTATAATTTTAATAGTGATCCAGATCCTATAGAATTTACATAATTATGTTTTTCTTCAAATAACTTACCAAAAATATTATACAATCGAAAATGTTTTCCATTTATTATACTCTGATATTATAAATATATCGCGTAGTATATCTTTAATTTACCATCATGAAAAGCCTTAAATATTCAAGGATGCTCTAGAAGGGCTATTTCATTTTTAGTCCTGTTTATATATTTATTTGTTGTATATTATATTCGTATATATTTTTCAGTTGTTATCGTTGATATTTCACAGACATTTATATATATGTACATATAATTTTGTATTGCTGTTTGTGAACCTTTTTAGTGGTAATGCTATCACGATTTTTTTTTTATTCGTTTTTATTATATTGTATAAGGCAGAAAACGAACAAGCTCAAAAGTAAATTTAAAGTAGAAAATTATTTTCCAAGTCAGTGATCATATTTTTAATTTGTATATCTAAACAATTTGATTATATAGAAAATTTCTTGGGTATTATATAAATTTAGAAAGTAAAGTAAAGATAGAAATTTGTATACAAACAATGACAAGGAAAGTTAATTGTTTATGATGATAAAAGCCAAAAGTACATCATGCTCTACAAATCCATATAAAGTAATTAAATTATAAAATAATTTTATCAATTATATCAAGAAATATTAAATAAACATATCTTTTTGAAATAATTTAATATATGTAAACAGGTCAAATAGTTGTGTAATATCATTTGTTTTGATGAATATTAGGGTCCAAAAATGGTCAGTTAATTTATAATTCAGAAAAGATTATAGATTATAATTTAGAAAAGAAATCAGTTGATAATATTATTTTGTTGCTATAAATTATAACTATACATTAAGCAAGATAACTTTTTGCCCGAATCAGACCTTACACTTAAACTTAATTTACTCGTAAGTGCGGATTTGTAATTTATAAATAATACTTATAAAACTCTATAATGCTGGAGATAGTCTTAACGCCGTTAAGTCGAACCGATGCCGTCAGAGTATAAATTTAGTTTTATGATTTAGTTAATATATTTTAACTTTTTTATAGTTTACAGAGCTGATAGCTATTAGACTATCCCCAGTATTACAGAGTCTTAAAAGTATTTATATTTTTCAATATTTTATGTCTGCAATCTTAGTTGGATCAGAAAGAAGATAAAAAGCACTATATCAGGGCATATAACAACCAAATGTACATTCCTACATTATTTGTTCAAAGGGTTCATTTTAGCATATTAAAAAAAATCTCAATTTTCCTGAGTTTATTTATGATTGTAAAAGACAAGCTGCCAATCATGAAAGTATAAATTAAAAATTGTTAATATTTATTTGTTGTATACAAACTGACATTATTACATTTATGATATGTCTTAGATATCAATTTACAATTAATAATCATTGTTAATTTTATTTACAATAAACTATGATAACAATCATTGTTCACTTAAAATAATCATCATAAAATATAAATAAATTATAATAATATTAATATTTTTTTTTTAGTTTTGATGTGAGAGGTCGACCATTTGAAAAGGCTTTATATTGGTCAGATACAAATGCTTTTGGTCCTAGAGCTTATTTTGTAACAAATTCACTACCAGCCACATTGTCCGTAGATAATGTTCAACTGGATGATGAAGGGGTAAATGGAAAAATTAACTATATTTATATCAATTTAAATAAAAAATTAATTTTAAATTATTTATATATTTAGGTTTATAGATGCCGTGTAGATTTTCAGAACTCACCTACAAGAAATCATAGAATAAATTTAACGGTTATTGGTAAGTTAAATATTTATATAGTTTCAATACCGCGGGTTAAAACACAGCTCTGGCAAATATCAGACGTAACGTAACAGTTGTTATTTTTTCAAAAAAATTGTTCCTAACGTACTGTATCATGAAAAAAAAACTGCAGTATTTGCTATTATATCGCATTATTCAGATACTTCTCCAGCAATTACAACAGCTTATAACTTATATTTTGTCTATCAATTATACACAAGTATCTTGTGATGCAAGCTTTTTATTTTCAATACGTTGGCATAAAAAAACAATATGGAATCAATCTTTTTGAATCTTTTATGAGTAGAATGTTAGTTACTCTGGGGGTTGAAATTATTGTTTATAAAATAAAATTTAATATGTCAACATTTTCTTTGACTACAGATGGTAAATACAATATAATTAGCTTAAATGTTTCCTTTTACTGATTTATTTAAAGACGAGGTAAGGTATACGAACTTGTACATCTTCAAAATACCAGGGATAAATTATTTTCCCACCACGATTCTGTCCAATATATAAGGATTTTTTTTAATAAAAACAAAACATAATTTATTAATATAATAAATAATAGATAATTTGATTAAAAATCACTATACCCTAATCACGAAAAAAATTAAATTAAATAACTTTTTAATTAAAATTAAATTAAATAAACAACAACAACAACAAATTCATTTCAATTTTACATGTAATTTAAAATTTTATGAACACAACACGAATAATAATATCATTATGCTGTTTATTTATATACTCTCTAAGTAAACATTATAACATAAATTCACATATTTACGTTATCACAATAATGAAAAGTATATTAAGTGCGTTAAATATTTATGCAAAATATAAAATAAATAATATTAAAAAAAAAATTATAATGGAAACAATTATAAATATTTTAATCGATGCGATTTTATACATTTACAAAAAATATAGTAATTAAAATTTTTTTAATAACATTGTAACGAGCTATCTGAACGAAATTGCATAAAATATTGTTTAGTGTGTTGGAAAAAAATATGAATAATTTTAACGCTTGAATTTATTGGTAATTGTAGAAGGGGAAAAGGGCTACCATAAAGTAAAAATTATGTTAATTTAAATATATACATGAAATTTATTTGATAAACTATTTCCATTTAATATATTTAACCGAATAATAAATTGTGCTGTTAACTTGCATGCACTTAAGCCCGACAACGCTGTTGAGCAGTACTGATTTAATTACGCCATAAAGCAACATTTTGTTTCTTTTTTCTAAACCATAATCCTGCTATCATCGATTCTGTTTGTTGTCTTTCTTATAATCGTAATGATCTTTGCTATGTTATATCAATTTCATAACGATAATCGTTCAATATTTACATATATGTACGGTGACCATTCGTCCCTTCCTTCAAGGGACAGTCCATAGTCTTTGAGTAAGGCATTCCCTTAAATATAAAATTTTATATGTTCCTTTTTTTCATCCCCTTTCCCATAATGTCCCATTTTTATGTTGCGTACAGTCCATAATCATGAATACATATCTATATCTGAAATTTAAAACACATATGAAAGTCATTCATTTGGGCGATAACGTCAACTGAAGTAAAAGAATTGAGCTCTGATTGCAGGTGACTAGGCATATCACACAGTCCAACATAATAATTCATTTGCTCCACTGATTTTACGCCAAAGTTACTTAAGAAATATTTCAAGACATTTCGTTGTACCAGGACAAAGTCGGAGGCTATTATGTGCAGTAATAACATTTAATATTATTTTGTTTAATATTTTCTTTTTAAATTGAATCTGGGATATACTTTTAAGTTATGTTTTACCGAAAAAAATCTGTCACCTATTTTTGTCCTTGAAAAATGGTCAGCGAACATAATGCCAAAAAAAAAAATCTGTAATACATATACTTAATTCTTACTGTATTAAAAATACATATATTTTTATGATCCGTCAGCGTCACTAATATTTGTGACATTCGTTAAATATTCCTTGAACGAATTTATATTTCGTAGTAGCATAATTTAATTTAACTAAAACACTATTTCTAACTAAAATTAATTATTTATTTGAAATATCTATAGTTCCTCCACATCAAATATTGGTTTATGATGCATCTGGACGTGATGTTGCCGGTGCTGTTGGACCACTATTAGAAAATGACAATATTGTACTTACATGTGAAGTGCGTGGCGGTAAGTAATTTATTATTCTTTAGAAAATAAATAAAATTATCTACAAAATATTTTCTAAAGTAAGTATATGCTTTTAAGTATAGTGATGTATACTAACCTACATTGTTTTTGGTATATACAACATAAAATATGATTTATAAACATATGCTACGCTTTTTTTATAAACATTTTTTTTTTTTGTAATTTTTCTTTAAAATCCCTTAACTTAACTAAAACAATTTTACAAAATTTCTATATATACAAAATATCTTTATTTTTCATTTAACCAATTTTATTTTTTTAATATATATATTTTGATTTTTCCCGTTATACACCCCCTTGTATATTCATCCTTAAAAGTTTCACGTTCTTTTCACAATCTCTTTATTTTATATAACAAAATTTAATTTTTTTATATAATTTTTTTTTTTTTTGCTGCTAAACGATAAAAGAAAGTTTAGTCACATAAAAGGTTTTTCAACATAATTTATTGTCCCCGTTTTTTTTTTTTTTTTTTTGCTTGTATTTTTCCAGCCCTTCCGTGGTGATAGTGGTTGGTCTTATCTTATTTTCTATTCCTCATAAAAAAAAAATCTTCATTTTTTACCATTTATTAAATATGCCGAAAACAATGGTCTGCAATTTATGAGCGTATTAATTAAATTGATGCTCCAAGGGAAAAATCATATACAAAAAAAAAAAAAAAAAAACCAACAAACATGGTAGAAAAGCCATTAAAAAAAACTTTATCTTTAACAAGGAAAGGTGTATGGAATACTAGTGTATAGGTTTTTAAACATTAATTATATAAGAAGAAACTTTTATATCCTTACCCCTTTTTTTTAAAAAAAAGGAATAATATCAAAAAAAAAAATATCTTAAGACAACAATATTCTTAGAAAATATATCAAAGGAAGATTAATTTTCTGCAAAAAAATTATATAGTTTTATGTAAACGTTAAAAAATTACTATGGAAATTTAAATTTTTTAATGGAAACATTTTATTTTTTAACATAAATTGTATATTATTAAAGTTTACCTTAAAAAGGATATTATCAAAGAGCTATTTAAATTTGATGTGGTCAATACTTCGGGGACTTTTCAAATATCACATATCAAAAATGTACCATCATAAAGATATAAATTAACAAAATAAATTTTCAATATTATTTAACATTATATTATAATATAAATATCAATCTATGTAAAATTAGCTAAACTATGCAGTACATAAAATTCTAATTATAATTTACATAGAATTGAAAATAAGTTGGTGTATTGCCACGCTTCAAATCAAGAAATAGTGCTGGAAATATAAATAATTTCGAATCAATTTAATCCTAAAATTAAACATTTGATAAAATTTTAAATTTATATACTTTTGGATCAGATTCTTTCCAACATTTGTTCAGCCAATAAGCTCGTTCACAAGAATTATCACCTTTTGGATAAATACATTTTTTACCCATATGTAAAGCAATTAATTGCATTGATTCTGGTAATGAATCTAAAATTTTTTCTAAATGAACTTCACCATCATCATGCAAAACATTTGTTTCCTCAAACACACAATACATATAACATTTTAGAGCTGCATCATCGTGTATTTCTCCATCACTAAATTCTTTTATTGCTTCTATATTTATATATTAATTATGTTATTATTATCATTTAATTTATAATTTTGTTATATGATTAAATAGTTATAAACCTTCAGTTGCTCCAGTTTTTTGAATACAAATATCATGAATTGGTCTTAGAACCTTAAGTAATTCGGGTGGTGGATACTTAGAAAATATGTTTTAAAAACTAAATTATATTATTTTAAATATTTAAATTTTTTTTACCTCTTCATCTCTTCTTAGTTCGACTTTTGCAGATTGTATAACTATATTTAACGAAGAAAATATTACCACAAATATAAAAATATTTTTCATTATTCTTCTATAATTTATGTTTCAAATATTTATTCGAATGAAGTATAGAATTAAATTATACAATCTTAACAAAATCCTGACTTCAATAATAATGTATTTTTAATTTTGAAAATCACATTATTTATACATTTTTTTTTTTAAATCACATTATTTTAATATTAGCTATAGTTTGAATTTGAAATTTATTGATTATACGTCTTGTTTCCAATAAACCATTGCTAATTGGTATTATGAAAAATGTATATAAATATAATTAAAAGCAAATGAACATTCAAATATAGAATTATGTAAACGTATATATAAATATCGTGTGTATATGCTTTCTGTATATTTGTCAGTTAATTACAAATAAATCTGAAACTCAATTTACAATAAATTAATTGCAATTTTCGCGATTTGAGTGACACTATGTCAATCAAATTGACATTTTTGTTATAACACTCTTATTATTATATACCAGGTAACCAATTTATTAAACATTATTTTCGTATTATTATAATGACACATGACGGTCTTGTCTAATTAAATATTTTATATATAAATCTAATACAATTAAATAAAAAAACGATAGTTAAGTTTTATCGTGAATTTAATTAATATATAAAAAATATGAATGGTTAGTTGAAAATTATATTATATAACAAAAAAAAATTTCATTACAGAAAATTATATAGAAGACCAGAAAACTTTTAGTATTAATTTATTTAAATAAACTCCGTCTACAATTTTCAAATTTTTTTAACTATATAATATTTAAACATAGTATCTGCATAATAAATATAAATTCTTTTTTGGTTTCTTCAACTCCTTTTTAAATTTTATTTCGTATATAAAATAGTAAAAGTATAATCTATATTTCAAATAGTTATAGTACAGAAGTACAAAAAAAAAAATTAAATATATTATAATAGTAACAAAATGTTTCCCTTAAATTTACCTTTTAAATTACTGTCTATAAGGATTTCTTAACAAACGAGCATAAACTATTTTATATATATATATAGGAAAATGTGCAGCATTTTATCTCAGATATTATAAATTATCCGAAAACTGTAGAAAAACTTTAAACCCGCATTGCATCGTCTTGATTTGCTTAAAAGAAAATGGGATAATATTTGTCTGCAGATAAACTTTCCATACATGGAAAAGATGATGGCTCTTTTTTATTTTTTACATCACATATTATAGTATAACAAATAGGATACTTTGCCATGAGGGTTTGATAAATTTCGGAAATTTTTTGTTTAAAATGTTTTTTGAGTCAAATATTTAATTTGCGTCTGGAAATCCATAAAATTTCTTATATATAATTTTATTGAAGGATTGTGGGTTATTGCGAGATTTACTTATATAAGATTTGATTTTGTTAGAAAATATTTTAATATTTTAGTATAAATGCTCTATTGCTATATATAGAATTTAACAGATTGGTACAACTAAATAAATATGGATTCGTCATACAAAAAGTGTCATCAAAATAGTGAAATATTTTTCAAATTAATTTAATATTATATTTATTATGTAATTATAAATTTTTACATTATATGTGTGTAAAATATTAAAATAACTCTAATTAAGTTATTATTACCGAAATAATCTTAAATAATAAATTCAATAGTTCAGTTATAATTTTATATTAACAACATTACAATCTTCTGACTTTATATTAAATTAATTAGTATATCATACTGGAATATCGGTGTCTCTTATGGACCTGAATCATGACCTTTCCAGAAATGTTCTATTTTAAGTGATATTTTAAGCAGAATATTTTATATTTTAATTGATTAAACAGAAAATGTAAAACTACATAATTTTAAAATATGCCATTCTGTAATGGATACATTTCCATGTAAACCTGTAATAGATTTTTTTCTAAAATTATTTCACCTAACAACCAAAGCCTGTACGTATTGGTAAATATTCATAAAAATTTAAAATTCAAATTGACATTCCGTAGTTGTCATAGTACACAAAACACAAAAAAAAACCTATACGCTTAACTTTTAAAGTGAACAATTTGTTGTCACTTAATTTAGATACCAGTTTACAAGTTTTCATATAGTAAAAAAAGTTTTTTTTTTTATGTCCTATTGAACCCGATGGGTTTAGATATAGAAGTTAAAATTGTTCCTTTTTTATTTGTATATATGAAAATAAGAGTTGCTTTAAAATAAACTAGTGAATATACAAATAGTTATAGTCAAAAGTCAATGCAAATAATAAAATCATCAGCAGTTGTAGCTGTAGGAAATATTATAAAGTAAAAAGTCAGAAAACTCTCGTATATGAAAAACCATTACGAATATTTTTTTTTTTTTTTAATTAAATATTTAACTTGTCTACAGCAAAAAAAGAAATAGAGGCACATCAGCATTTCAGAAATTTAATTAACTCATTCAATAGGTCAACAATTTAATACATATATAAGAACTTTACGTAGGAAATTATTTTTAATTAGATCTTCTTCTCAAAAGGATATAAAAGATCGTAAATAATTTCTAACTTAATTAAAATAATTGTATATTTTTTGTCGGTTACATTTTGATGTTTTTCGTTGTGAAGAATGTTTTAATTTTAATACAAGGTTAACTTTTTTTTTTTTGTAAATAGCTGGACTATTAATCTTTATTTCTTTTTTTTACATCTATACCGAAGAATTTTTAATAGATTTTATTGCATACTTATCTCAATTGGATTGAGACATTCTGAAATCGTAATTTTTCATATATTAGAAGATTTTCAATGAAAATGCAAAATATGAAAATGAAAATTGATTGATTTAGTGATAAGGTTTTAATGGAGAGTTATGGTAAATTCTTTTTATTGTAAATTTCATATTAAACAATTTTATAAATAGTTTTTCTTAAATCAAAAACACTACATAATTAAAAATTTCAAATATAATTTAATTTATAATATAAATTTTTTTAACTTAGAATTTTGCGGATTACAAAAATGTTGAAAATAATTGTGAAAGTAATGATTACATACATACATAAATAAAAATACAACTCATCAAGCTATTGTATTGAAGCTTATTAAATGTTACACTTAATCTTTGAAAATCATACAAAAGAAAAGCAATCTAGATTTTTGTTTGCGGTGGTTTCTTTAAAATTTATATATTTTTCTTTTACACAAAAGAATATTTTGTCTTTTTTGTACTTAAAGGATAAAATTAATATAAAATCCTTGATTGTCATGTCAATAACTTTGCTCTATCATCTCTGACAATAATAAACTTAATAATAGAAATGATGAGCATACAAAATTAGTTACACCATTATTGAAGATATTTTATAATGAAATTTCTAAAAAAAAAAAAATATTATACAAGACAAGAAATTCCAATATAATTATTATAACTTTGTGTATACTACATATTATAAAAAATATATCAAATTATTAAATTAAATTTTTTTTTTTTAGTTTTTCTTATCTGAAAATGATTTTCTTTATATAATTTTCTTGATATTAGGTCGACCAGAACCAACTGTAACATGGTTTAATGGTACCGAACAAATAAAATCAGGTGGTAGTGGTGTATCAATGGGTCGACATGTTACTGTAAATCGTTTAGAAGTATCACATATAAATAGAAATGCTCTAAACAGTACATATAAATGTCAAGCATCAAATACAAAATTAGTACCACCAGCTGAAAAAACTATACGAATAAAAATGTTATGTAAGAAATATATTTTTATAGCAAAAAAAAAAATAATTGAATTGAATTATTATATCATATCAAGAATAATTTTTTTTCTATATATTTTCCAGTGAAACCAATTAGTGTTAATATTTCAGAGAAACCGAAAATTCTAATATCCGAAACTGATTATAATATATCATGTATAGTGGATGGATCAGTTCCGGAAACGGATATTAAATGGACTCAAAATAATCGACCATTTAAAAGAGGACCTGTAAGTAAAATATTTTCTTGCTCGTAAATATATATTTTTTTTTTAAATAAATAAATAATTTAATATTTAAGTTTATAAAAACCATAAAACTTTTAGTTAAAACTATTTTATATATACGAAAACTATATAAAAATATTTTTACCTTTTCATTTAAATTTTTATTATAATATCCTTTATAAATTTTAATTAAAGATAAAACAAAAATGAAACTAATTAATTTACTATATATAATTTATTACTATAGAAATTTTAGATTAACCATAAAACTTCTGTTAAAAGCATATAAAGATAAAAATGAAAATTTATAATTTTATATCCATCAAAAATAGATTCATTCATCACAGAACGGCAGTATTGTAACCTCAATTTTAACATTTCGACCACTTCCTGAAGATGATGGAACAATATTGAAATGTGAAGGATCCAATGCTCTACTTCAACATTCAGCTTTAGATGATTCAATTCTATTAAATGTCATGTGTAAGAGTAATATTTTTTTAACAACATATATATTTATATAATTTATAATCAATAATAAAATTGATGTTTTTGAGAGTATACACGTGAATATATAGATATTTTTAAACATAAGCATTTCATATAAAGATAAAGTTTTCAGTTTGATTTGCAGATTTCAAATGTTTTGGCACAAACTGACAATATCTAAGTTACTTTTTTTTTTATTGGTAAATGAATTTTAGAAATACATATATAAATAATAATAAAAATATATATAAATATAAAACTTTTCGAGTTTCTTAAAACCTTTTAGCAAATTTCAAGTTGAATTTAAAGATCAATAAAAGTTTTTCTTGGGAAGAGAGTGGAAATGTATAAAACTTATTCTATATTTCTTTTATTATTCTTTATATTATTTATATATATTTATATTTGGTTGATATTATTCCAAAATATTTTTTATAGTCTCTCCGGAAAAGTTTTCATTTTTAATATCGAATAGGAAATTTGAAATGGAATTATGCTAAAATAATGCCCTTACGCGTAATAATTTTAATATTCGTACTATTATATTTAAATATTGTACTATCAGAAACGCGTTCCCATTACAACAATTAATGAAATCCCACGAAAAAAATTAAATAAATATATTTAGCTATAGCTATAGCTAGAGTCTCAAACCTTATATACAGTGAAAATATTTCTTGTAAGTATTCATAAATAATATAAAAAAAAAAAAATTAAAGGAAAAAGAAAATGTTAAATAATAATAATAAAAAAGGAAAAAAGAAATATTAAGTATGATATATTTGCATAAGTATAAATTGTGGTGGTTTTAACACAAAAATATGAATGTCGACGTCCTTCTATATTATATTCTTTGCGGGCGTTATACAGTAGTATAGTAACAAGAAACAAAATAAAAAAAATTATGTAGATTGTAGATGACATATTGTTTTATTTTATTTTTTAGTCGTACACTCCTGCCACAATATTTTTTTTCAGAATTTAATATACAAGTTTTTATGTAATACATATATATATATACTCACACACACTTATATATATTTAGAATGTTACCAAAAAGCTATAGTTAAGATATTTCGCCACCTTGAAAACTATAGAAAATATGAAAAACATTGAACCTCAGGTAATTTGAAATTGACTCTAATGCCCGGTTTCACAGTGCCGACCTTAAGTTGAAAACTTTCTTTTTATTTATCAAACAAAATTTGCCTTAAGCTTTAGCTAAACTATACCAAAACTTTTGTGAATTATTGTGAATGAAAATGAATTAGCTGATAGTAAAAATTAATATGACATTATACAAATTGTTGGCAAATAAAAAATAGAGAAACGTTTCAGTAATTTTCAGAATTATATTAAATCTACGTTTCAGAATTATATTAAATCTACAGATCGGACAAATCCACATGAAACATTTTAAATTACTGCGTTATATTTATAATTTATTGATTTTATATTTTAATTTAAACAAAAAAACAAAAGAAAATGTTATACGAAATAAAATATCAAAATTTTCTTAATCAAAGAGTCTCTAACAATATCTAAAAACCTTTAAGCATAACTTTTAATTTATTTTTCCTTATTTTATCCTTTCTGTTAAACAAAACTTTTCTTTTTTGTTGGTGCAAAGGCACAAACAAATTTAATTTTCGCTTTAAGCTAAATATATATATACATACATATATATATATAAAATTTTAATTTCCTTAAAAAAGTTTGAATAATAATTAAAAACTTTACTCTTAAATAACTTAAATAAATGTCAAAAGGTTGAGGTATATAAAAAATATAATATGAAAATATTATTTAATGGTTAAAAAATCTGGAATATAATATTCCAAAACTAATGACATTATATGAAAATATCAAATTCAATTTTTTAGAATGAATTAGAAAATTATGCTTAACAATATAGAAATTGTATATATATTATTTTAAATGTTTTTGTCCAGTTACTGTTCAAAGCTAACATAGATGACATATTTATAAAGAAGCCAAAGCCAATATTATAACTTCATCTGATAACCAATGATAAATATTTAAAAAAAAATTAAAATAAAATCAATAAATACATTAAATATAAAATAATACTTCTAATTCTCAGATCCGCCAACAGTTAATTTATCGTTAGGCTCAACACTTAAACCAGATGACATAAAGGAAGGAGATGATGTGTACTTTGAATGTCATATAAAAGCTAATCCGAAAGAGCATCGTATAACATGGTCCCATAATGTAAGAAAATTTCAAATTATTTTCTTATATTTTCTTTATGGTTTAGTTTTGATATATTTAATTATTAGTATTATTATTATTAACTTTATTGCCAGCAACATCTACAAATATAATTTACGTTTTGTTGCCGAACAAATTGTACATTTTTTCTTTTTTTTTTTTTGATAAAATGTTATATACTTAACTATATAAATTATATATTATATACACACACATATCATTCTTATAACTCAGTTCCTAAAGTGAAAGTAAAGAAAAGAATTATCAACAGGAATCGGAACCTATAAATATTAATAGCAGATAATTACCAGATATTTTTCTAAATAACTTTTTTTTTTTTAAATAACTTTAACAATATTTTTGTAGCGTTACGTAACGTTATTATTAACAATAACGAATTCGATACAATTTTATGAACATTTTGTTATCACTTTACCTAAATTAGAAAATATATTAACAAAAAATTCTGTCAACTGATAAAAAATTTATTGGAAGGATTCGTTTCGAACTTGCATCTAGCAAGTTTGATTTAAATTACCCTGTGCGATAATGTATCACCACAAACAATGGAAAATATTTTAATTATAATAATAAGATTGAATAAAGATTGCAAAGCTGTCCATACATTATTCAACCAGTTAGTCAACATTTGTAGGCAAGTTTACAACACTACGTTGACAATTATTTTGAGGGTTAATAAATCGGTTGTTGAAATATTAAAATATTTTAATTTATGTGGAGCGTTGTCAGATGGTTGTAAGTTTTATAGAGAGTGTACAAACAAAATGACGTTTGTTATGTTAACATATTATTTTAGGTATCAAAAATGTCTTTATTTTATAAAATAATTTAAATTAAATAAAAATTATTTTTAACTTTAACATTTTATTGATAGTTGACAGGAAAAAAAATGTTAAATGTAACTGCGTATATAGTGTAGGGCTTCATTGGCCAAACAGTTGTAAACCAAGTTGAAATATGTGTGGTTGACAAAACATTGAAAATCAGGTTGTATAATATATGGGCAACATAATATTTATTTATTTACTAACTAGCTAGTTCATATAATCGACGCAACATTTATCTTATAACGAAATCAGTTCTAAAATATTATATTAAAATTTCACGTAGCGTTACGTATCGCTAAATATCGTAACATTTAATTTGATTGAAATTTAATAACGAAATTAATTTTTTTCAGTACGTTATTTTTAAAAATATATTTTTCATTTCATATTTAATCAAAAACCAATTTCAATTCGAGTAGTTCTTATAATTTATAAAAAAAAATATTTAAGGACTAAATATTGAATCAAACTGTAATATGGAATAATTTTAATCAAAATCATTCTAAATCTTCATGTGCGTATAAAAAACACAATTTATCAAATTACACATTCTTGTTTTAGTTTCGGTTCTTGATTTTTATTATATGACATTTTAATAGTACCTAAATTACGTAACAATTTAAAATTCCCCAGGACAATATTATATGAACACACCAAAACCGAGAAAAAAAAAACCCCATCATATATGTAAGAAAATTGATGAAAATTACTTCCATTTAAAGGTTGTGGAAGTTTTGTCTGTTTTGTTTACACTTTCACCAAATGGACATTAATGTATTATTCATTATTTAAAGTGAAACTCCCATTAGAGGGTGATTTCTTTAAAGTATATAAAACAAAAACAAAGAAGATACAAAAAAAAAAAATAACCAAAACATCCTAATAAATTCAGTTGAATTTTTCCAGTTTTGTGACAAAAGTTTACTAACTTTTTCATTTATATATAAATTTATTAAGGCACTCTACGTAAAAAAAAAACCAAAGATAATTTTTAATATTTTTTTTTTTTTTTTTGCTGTCCTAATGAAATTATGAAAGGTACAAAAATATTTTAAGTGAAATTATTCAGTAATTTTAAAATAAAATAAATTTTTCAATTTATGATTATGATTATAAAATTTGATAAAACCAAGATGAAGATGACCATATTTTTTTATGTTAACTTTGTTGTTATTGTTGAAGTGGAACTGACCGTCTTTTTCGAAATATTTGATTAATATAATTTCATTTTATGTTGTTATTATTAAAGTGGAGCTGTTCATCTTTTCTATGATTTAAGAATATTATATAAATATAGAAAAAAAAAAATTGTACAATGAAAATGAATTAAAGTTATTTTAAAATAATATTGAAAATGTGTTCAACAAAATTCTTGGAAAAATAATCATTTTTTTAAAGTTATATTTGACAAAAAACCGAAATGAAATTGTATACAAATTGTTACAGATATGAATGTAATAAAAATGTCACATGCTCTTAAATATCATTTTATAGATTATGTTTTCTACCAATATTGTTTTTTTTTTTATTCATATAGAAGTCCTAACGAACCATTATTTTTCTAATATTTGCTTTCAGTTGTTTTGTATATTTTTTTTTTATAAATGTTAATAAATTCCTTTTACAATTTTACCTATAATATTATTTGTTTTTCATTTTTATTAAAAAGGATTACATCTATATATGAATTTTTCCATTTTATACAATCTATTGTTGTATGGTAGAGTAAATAACAAAAATATAATGTATTTATATGTACTGTGATCCTCTGGATACGAATTGTAAAAAAAAATTAGTTGGTTTTCATAATTGTTTTTCATTTTATTCTAAAGCTAATTTTTTTTATGATGTATATATATATAGAACAGAATAATTTTTGTATATATTTGGTGTACCCTACAGAGTACAGATAATTGAAATAAAACGGTTTTTATGACCCACTTCAATTGATTATAAAATCTAAGTTTTAAGCTATAATCTCCAATTTTACACTACCAAATTATAAGAATATTAATTTTTATATTAATTTTTCCTACTTTTTTATTAACTAAATCCGGTATCAATGTGTATAAGCTTTAGTTTCGTTAATTTGATAGAATTATTTTTTCTATTATTGGAAATTCCACGGAGACGTTCAGAAAAATTGATTTTATAAATTTAAAAAAGCTCAATAAGTAGACACGATAATAATACTGACCATTACATGATCTTAGAAAACGTATTTTTTCCATAATTAACATCAACGACAATTATTATGACGGATTCATTCTCTTCTCTGAACAACCTAGAATAATGCAAAGAAAATAGTAGAAGCCAGTAGTATTAAAAAAAAATTGGACCTCTTGACGTATTGTAATTCACGTGAATAATAATGAATGGTGATTAAATTCTAGTTCTATTAAATAATTAATTTCTGTATTTCGCGATGTTTAGGAGGTACAATAACTTTTCTTAATATTGTTCATTCCAAACTTCCAAAGTATAGAAATAAAAGAAATTCGAGCCCATAAAAATTAAATTCCACATATATCCTTATTTGTGTAAGGTACAAAATGCTTCTTTTCCAAACGACTCCAAAATCGATAATGATCCTAATAAAATTTCAGTTTTAAATTTGAATCGTATAGAATTTATACAAGATAATCGAAAACGAATTAAAAATTATTTATAGAGATTAAAATTTTAATGTGTAATACATATAAAAAATACATTTTACAAACGTTTTTCAACTTAAGTGCTTTATTGTGTGGCTGGCTCACTGACTAGCATTGGTTGTTGAGTTGTAATTTCATACGTTTCTATAGACGTATACGTCTATGGTAGCCTGTTGTAATGTTTATTTTGCTAAATTGTAATAATATTGGCTCATTAAGCTTCAATATTTCATCCTTAATTTTTCGGGTTTTCTTGGTATTCATATAGGACACATAATAATGAAAAATTTAATATGAAAATGAATAATCTTATATCATTTATAACACTTTTATTCATATAATTTCTTTTTTAATCAGGGTATTCCAGTTACACAAAATGTTTCATGGGGTGTTATCATATCAACAAGATCATTAGTACTTCAAAAAGTTGCACGTTTACATGCTGGATTATATGCTTGTGCGGCAGCAAATGACAGAGGAGAAACTCAAAGTGCCTTAGTTAATCTGCGCATAAGATGTAAGTATAAATAAATTTTCAATTACATAGGTCGACATAGAGCGCCCATTACTCCTTGACATCCAGTTGGATTTGTAGTTTTTCAAAACCGGCCCAATTTCAGATTCCTTTTTGATTGTTCTCTATCCACGATATTGCGACCTATCTTTCATTTTTTTTTTTTGATAATCTTTCAAAGTACCTTCCAAGTTCTGCCAAAATGAATAATTAATAAAAGCATTACATAAAATTCTTGTTTTGAACTATAACAATACTACAGAAACTAAAAATTATATATTAAAAATTTCCACTTAATTCTTACAATTTACTCTTTAAATTATTTATATTATATCAAAAATTTATATTAAATTTTATTTTCAAATTTATGAATATAAAATTTACTTATCAAATTTAATAGCATTTTATACAAATTTGATTTGAAAATCCTACAATTGACGGCAAAAATTTTCAAATGTATTATAATTTTTCTGTTTATAATGCAAAAAACGAAGCGAATGATTTGAATGCACACAGTAATTGATTTATAATACTGATTGAAAATAGTTTCAGTTGACGATAAATTGAATTTAAAATAAATGTTAATATATAATTTTAATAATAAAATATATAAATAATCATAGTGTTAGGATTAAATATATTTTGTCGACGTGCCTAAAAATATGATTTCTAACTATACATTTCGGTAACCCATGAATCCAAGAATAAATTTATATTGAAAATAATCTCAAATTATATTAACCAATAATATTTTATTGTGATTTTGTAATTTTGTGAATATAATTTATATTTTTTTTTAGATGCACCAGCTTGTAGTATTAATCAAGTGAGTATAGTAGGAGCATCACTTGAAGAATCTATACCAATTCCATGTCGTGTTAATTCTGATCCACCTGAAATTGAATTTGAATGGACATTCTCTAGTAGCGGGGAACATTTTGAAGTACCATCTGGTCATTATGCAACAGTTCAAGAAGCAACTACAACAAGTGGAACTCATCGTACTATAATTGAATCAAACGAAACTCATATCGAAACATATGGTAAATAAAATAAAATTATATATTACTATAGAAGAGTATAACTCAATATTTTAGAGATGTTACTATATAAAATCAGATAAAGAAGCTGAATTTTTTAAAAAAGTGATAAAGATGTATATCTCACTCTCTCCTATATATTTGTTTTTTATGTTATCTTTCTATTTTTTGTCATAAACAATTTTTAAATGCCTATTTGAGCGACACTATAATAATTATTATTTGTAAATTAAAATATAATTGAATAATATAATATCTCAAATTTTCAGTTGAGACTGTAAGCGAACTGATCTATACTCCGAAACGGGAACAAGATTATGGAACTTTGGCATGTTGGGGTAAAAATTCTATTGGTAAACAATCTGAACCGTGTTTATTTCAAGTTGTTCCAGCTGGTAAATTTTTCATAAATATCAATATTTTCTTATAAATAAGTGAAAATGTCTATATTTCTCTTATTAGCAAAACCTTCACCTTTAAAAAATTGTACACTTCGTCCATACGTGATTACATCAGCATCATTGAATTCATCAAATCAAACAACAATACATACCAATCAACAATATAATGAATACAATAATAATAATAATAATAATATTAATCCACTTCGTTTAGAGTATTTACGTGACATATCACATTATAAAAATTTAGTTGTACCAAATAAAAAAATTTCTACAATATCGGCCAGTAATGAAAAAATCACAAAATTATATCATAATGATAGTAAAAATTATCGAAAAAAACGTGAAATCTTATTAAATATATCATTACCAACAGTATTGAAAATATTTAATGTTACTAATTTGTCAAAATTGAATAATTATACTAAAGATAAGACAATATTAGGGTCTTTATCACAACAATCATTATTAATACCATCATCTTCTAATAGAAATCGTTATATTAAAAAAAATGACATTTTAATGGCTGGTCATAACAATAATAATAATCATAAACATCAACATTTTTCAATCAATCGAAATGATAATATAAACAATTTAAAAATACCAATAATAAAAACAAAAAATAATGAATCACAAATTACAAATTTTGAATCGAAAATCGTTATATTATCTGGTTCAAAGTTGAAAACACGTAACAAATCAAATTTATATTATATAAATAATAATAAAAATAATAATAAAATGTTACGAAAAATTAACATGACACATATGTCAAAAAGACAAACATCAGTTGTAGCTGCTGTCCCATTTACAAATAATCATATTATTAGTAATAGTAATTCTATTAATGCAGATAATACTATAATCAATGGTGCCGATAGAATCTTTGATAATGATAATAATAATAATAAATCATGTATAACAAACATGAATAAGGTTGTTGATGTTGTTGTTCTTGCAGTTGATAGTAATACTAATGATAATGATGATAATGATAAATTGCATAGAAAAGCTCATAAATATAATGATACTAGCAAACAAATTATTAAAATGGAATCATCAGAAACAAATACAAGCAACAATAATGTTAATATAAAAAAATCAAACACCATCCAAAATAATATAATGTCAGATTTATTTTCGTCTTTTCATAAGAATTCCCATTTGGATAATATGAATGATGATGATCAACAAAACGACAAAAATAATAATAATAATAATAAAGACGACAAAAAAAATGATGAAAATGTGCCAAATTTTGCATACCTAAAATTCGATTCGACATCGTCTTATTTGAATGGTGATAGTAGTGCTACTAGTACAGGTAGTTTATCATCATTTACATCATCATCATTTAATAATGGTGGCTACAATAATATAATTGGCAATAATAATAATTATGGTTTAGAAAATTACGATAATATTGTATATTCAACAATGGAATTAGAATGTTTATCTGGTTATGATGGAGGTTTGCCACAATATTTTATCCTTGAAGCGTATGATTCAAAAACAAAAAAGCTAAGATTAAATATGACCAGCACATATCCAGATATACCAATATTTCGAATTGAATTATCCGGTACGTATAATAAAAAAAAAATTATATTATGATAAGTTTATGTGCCAATTTTCTATTATACATAAATTATTATAATTATTTATTTATGTTGTAAATTCATTTTATAATTTTATATATATGTATACTTTTAATTTAGATCTTTTGCCAATGGATTATTATCCTGATGCTAATCCAGCTTTACATTTAGTTGTATATAGTGCTAATCAGAAAGGACGATCTGAACCAATATATTTGGAAAATATCCCAATTAATGAGGCCGATAAACGAGCAGGTAAGCAAATATACAATAATTTTGTTTTATACTCATTCCAATGAAGTACTTCACTTCTGTCGCGTTTTTACGTTTTCGTATATAGGAGCTATGCTAAAATTATGATATAGAATTCGTTTGTAAAAAAACCTGGTCATTTTAGTTGTAATTTTGAAATTGTTTCTTATTTAAAATATATTTTTTTATTATATAAGTTAATTTAACATAATTTGTTAATATGATAAAGTTATGATGTTTCTATTTTATTTTCTTAATAACTAAGTCAGTTTTTATCCAATTACGAAGCAGTTTTCGTAGCTTTTAATTGTGATTTCAATAAATGCATTACCTTTAGATAGATAATTACTGTCCATTCAAGTAAAAGATTAAATATTGTTTCTATGTAAACAAAAATTAAACAAAAATTAAATACTTTGGAAATAGCACATGCCGATATAACAAATTACTTAAATTATTTTTCCATTTCGTAATGATAATTTAATGGCCTATAAGTTTTATATTTACCAATGTAAAAAAAACTCTTATAATATTTATTTGTTCAAATCTTATAGTAAATAAATTTTATTTATATAAAAAATTTCAACCATTTTACATCAAAATGAAATTAACATTATAGATCAAAATTTAAATATATTTATTTATACTATGTAATAATAATATATATAAATTAATAGTGTAGAAAATAAAAAATTTGAATTTCCAGATAGTTAATAAAATATAAATTCTGAAGATTTTTTTTTTTTTTTTTGTAATATTTATGTATGTAAATGTTGTATTTACATTTATTTGCCCTACATTAAATTATATCGAAAATTTGCAAAAATATATAGTACAAGAATAAATTCAAAGACGTTTTATATATTATAATATTTCAATAATTTTTATGGGTTTTGAAATAAATTTTATATATAGTGTTTGTAGCTATAGCTTCCTGTTGTACATTTTATTACCAAGTATATATTTTTTTATATATAAAATTTATTTTGCCGAATATAATATCAATATTTGATCTGAATAGATTTATACTTATAAAACACACTATTTAATATAAAAAAAAAATTAATATTGTAAAAAGAAATTTTTTAAAAGATTTTCATGTTATCCATTTTGGTCGTTACGAAAATAGAAACATTTAAAAAATATATATATATACGCTTAATTTTTTTTTTTTTTTGAAACTTGTCATCCAAAAATATACAACAACAAAAAAACGTACCAAATATAAATTATGGGAAATGATAAAAAGTAACATTATGCACAAACAAAAAAAAAATATTTATTTTTATGTAATAATATGGTTTAGATAGATAAAAAAATTTTGTTTTTTTATAGTTTTGATATTCTTATATTTATTATATATATAAAATATTTGAAAATATATCGAAAACTATCATAAAATATTATATATTTTATAGTAAAAATAAAAAAAAAATATTTATGATTCATTTTGTATTTTCTCTAGAGAAAATAAATTGTTATATATACACCACATGTATATAAGCTATATAACTACATTAATATATGATGTTAAATATTTTATAGCCATAACCAACAATATCCATCAGTATGAACAACAACTATACACTAACCAGGAAAAGAGAAGAATTGTATAACGTTCAATAAGAAAAATATTGATTAAAATTGGTTTTTATTGCCAAATATTTTTTTCGATAATGTCATAATCAGTCAACCAACTCTCTATAGAGCAAAAACAAAATGTACATAAACCAAATAGTAGCCTTATAAAACGATATATATACAGAATTATATGTAAAAAAAACATATATATATTAATAGCATAAAAAATATAGAATGAGTTTGAGTAGAAAAGTGATATACAAATCTATTACCGTAATATATAACCCATCAGGAAAGGGTAAAAGTTTTATGTACATTTATATGAACTCAAAAACAAAAAAAGAGATGTAAACTAATGTCGAAAAAAGTAGCCTAAGGCTGAATTTTTCATAATTATCTAACTATCATAATTTATAAAATTCATTAAATACGTAATTATATGAGAATCAAAAAATGAAGATACTTTAATTTTATACAAAAAGAACTAAACCTCTTCTAAATTTCAATGGTTCATATCTATAATTTGTAGGTTCTTGAAAAAGTTTTCTTAAGTTTGTTTTGATTTCTTACATTTACCCCTGATTCACCTGAATTACAGAAATCTAACAAAAATTGTTTTTTTTTTCTATATTATTTACCTAACCAATACCAGGCACCTTGCTGTTTAGTATTGATATAAAGCAAAAGAACAATTTAAATATTACTGATTTAAACCCGTTTTCTAACAAACATAAGCTAAGAAACAGAAGTTAAGAAAGGTAAGAATGTTAAGAAATATTTATAGGGTTTTATAACCAAACGTAATAATCGGAACAAAATTATCTGTCAAATGATAGATTATTCAATATTAACGAATAAAAACCAAACATACTTTAAGTTATCATAAATTTACCTCTACACGTAAATGTTAAACTTCATTTAACCTTAAATAATATTACGGAATTCGTAACATTCTTACGCATCTTATATAAATATTCCCATTTCATATATTTTAACTTTTACGTTTCTTAATATTCTGAACTTTTATATGTGTCTTACGTGCGCTATAAATTAGGCTTAAATGAAATTAGAATTTGTAAAAACAAATTGATGTTTAGCAAATATAGAAATGTAGACAATGCTTGTTTTAAATATATGTTGAAGAATTGAACTTATTGCACCAATTGTAATGACTTTAATGATTGGATTTCTTATGATGTAAAAAAATGTTGTTTTAGAAATTCAAACAAAATTCTATTTATAATTAAATTATCGTACAAATTGATTGGATAATGAATATTTTTTATAGTTAATACTAAATTATACTATATAATTATGAAATTATAAACCATTTATTTAAATATATCCAGTTAATAACTCTTAATATAGATAAACTTCATTTTTAAGACAAACCGGAATGGGTTAATCACTCAATATAAACCGACAATATAGCTAAGAAAAAGCAACAAACCATATTATACAAAAATAAATAAATCTACTATAGATAAGATAAAGATGTGGTTTGATGTTGTTCTGTCTTACTGAAATCCCAATCGATTTCTTGATATTATCAGTATATATAGTATTCATCAGTCAGAAAAATGTCGATTTCTTTTTTTTTGTGTAAATATATAAAATAAAAAAATATAAAAATCTACACCAAAACTGTATAGAAGGTTATCTTTAAATTCGGGATGTTTTTCTTATTACTTTATTTATTTAGTATTATATTACATGATTTTATTGCACCAATAAACTACTCAATATTCGTAACATTATTTTTTATATATATATCTTACACATATTTGACAATCACTCTTTATCTTAACGATTTACATGTCATTATTTTCATTCATTTGCACAAGATATTTTTAGTTAATATACCATATAAACCATATAAATAATAAAAATATAATTAGGAATCAAAAATAATTTAAGATTAAATTTAATATTTTACATTTTACTATTAAAAAATTCGACTATAATGATGAAGGACCATTAAAAAGTTTACCCAATTTATGTAAACTTAAAAAAAAAATGTTGCTTAGTTTAAAATTTATATTATAATTTTTGTAAATGTTGTGAATCCTATTTTTATATTATATTTACACAAAAAATATTGTAATCTTATGCAAATTTCCATTTTAAAATTTATATCGATTTAGTTGTATTGTATACGTTCATAAAAAAAATAAATCTTCTAACCAAGGGGTACTCGAAAAATAGGAGTTTGTTAAAACATTTCTATATAAAAAAATATCAGTAATGTATATAAAATACCTTATCTTTATAATATCAAAGAATTTTAATAATTCTCGGATATTTTGACTGATGAACTTACCGAAAACTTTATTTATATCCAGATAACTCTTATAATATTAAGAGTAATAGCACTGGCTAAGGAAAAACGTACAGGAAAATTTATACCTGGTTTATAGCACACTCAAGGACACATAAAGAAGATAAAAGAAACGTAAAGTTAAAAGGTATGAAATTCCAATGAAATATTTATAAGATGCGTACGAGTGTTACGAATTTTGTAAGAATGTTGAAGGTATTATCATTTTGGTAAATTTCGTACGCGTAGTGGGAAATTTGTTCTGATTCTTATGTTATGTTATAAAATCCTATACACATTTCTTAACATTCTTACCTTTCTTAAATTTCTTTTAGTTCCGTGTGTCTTGCTTACTTGCGTCTGTCACTTATGACGCAATTTATATTTTATTCTGTTTATTTTTCGGTTACAACATCTCATAACTCTTCATAATATATTTTGAAATTGTATAAAGTTTATGGATTCACTGTGAATATAATATTCATTTACTATCATCCTAAGCCATTTATCTGCCTAAACCACCCACTGTTTCTGTTATTAACCATGAGTACACTAAGAAACGCACTTTTTATTTAAACTTATCTACAATGATTTCAATATTATATTATTCTAGAATTATTTTACTTTACATTTATCGTACATTTTAACAATTTAATACATAAAAAAACCATCAGTTTTATTTCTATTGCTGGTGCTAAAGTATATGAAAATGCTGTACGTAACATTATTATGCAAAATACAACAGTGGGAATAATTTACACTATTTATATACAGTAAAAAAAAAATACATGTAATATTATTCGTTAAAGGACAAAAACCCCGTAGTCATAGTTTATGTATGTATATATATTTTTTTTTTGTTATTAACAACGCATAGACACAGAGAAATCTGGATAATACAATATCATGGCAGAGCTAATACAGCAGTTGGATACGTATATAGCACAAGTAATCATATTTTTGTATAATAAATTTTGGTGTTTTGTAAGTGGTTATTAATAGATAAAAAAAAATACACCAAATTAGTTATTTTAAGGTCAATGCGACAAAATCAATTTATATTTCACAGAACGCAACTGTTTTGTAAAAATTTCGTCTGCCTTGGTATCCAAAAATTAAATTAAAATATATATACAAAAATTATTTTTTTATTAGAATTAATGATTGTAACAAAACGGATAATCACTTAATAAATTATTAATTTAAATACACTACTTAATAAAATAGTAATGCCACTTAATACGATACATTCATACATAACTAAATTAATAACATGCGTTCAGACGACAATGGCCTGATTAAATAGATGAATTTATGTAACGTTCTGTCTGGCAGAGATTAAATTTTTCATAAGCATTTAGAAGAAATTTTCTCTTTTATCCTTTCTTCCAATTGTCATAACATTAACAAGATTATTACAGAAATTCTAATTCCAAGAACGATATTCTTATGTATAAGTTTTTCTAACTTCTTATATATTTAAATAAGTGTTTTTTTTTTTTCAAATATATGTAAAAGTTAAGCCAAACACTTACATTTAATACAAAACATGATTCAATAAAAACTACATTAAAAAGTTTAACTAATGCAATAAGTTTTTCAAAAAACTTTCGTTTAGGGAAAACTTGCCGGTATGGGATTCAAAAACCCGCAATATGAATTTTAAAAATATAATAAAAATCGATTGATAAATTTATTATTGAATTATAGTTTTTTCAAAATCATTCTAACAATTCTTTTAAAATTATTTAATTTATTTGAAAAAACTAATAAACTATGAATGACTATATTAGATTTATAGATTTATAATGCTTTCGACAATAAGTTTGTAGAATTACCGAAAAAGATAGATACTAAAAATATTCTTAGTCATTTCTGCGTCTCACAAAAATCAATACATTTAGATAATTTTATTCTTAGTTTAACATTTCATCATGATTTGTACATAAAAAATCAGGAAACAGGATGTAATGAAATAAATAATAAAACTTTATATTTAATAAAAATTGATTAAGTATAGAGTTTAGCTGAAGAATTTTTTCTATATAACAAAAATCATTTTTCAATATAGTGTATAAAAATGAACAGATTTAGGAAAGAAGTAACAAATTTTATTATTTTTTTCCTTTTAGGATTCAATTTACAAAGAGTGGTGATTAGATCTTTCCAATTTGATCGGTTTTGAGATAATTATTTTATTTAGTCGCACGGTTTTCTTATCTACTTTTACTCGTTGTTCTTATCTATTATATCGTTAAGGATTCCACTGATGTGCTAATTCATATCCAGAAGAATTTCAGAACTTCAGATTTTATTAATTACTAAACCTTCTTATATTCAGTACATTAACATAAAGCTAGCTTAAGACACTCATTAGACGACAATCATCAGACAAAGATTTTTGTTTATCAAGAATGTGTCTCTAAAAATCAGAACATGTCAGACTAATTGGCTGAAAAAAAATTATCTTACAAGTCTTGTCTCATCAGAATCATTAAAAAAAATTAGCTTAATATTCCCGAATTATGCCCGGAATATCTATAACAAAAAACTAATGTTTACAATGACATTTTTGGAAAAACTCTATTTAAAATATTTATTTGACATATTCTCTAAAATCAACTCATATATAAAAATAGGTTAATTTCATATTCACATATACGAAACATAATAATGATTTCTTTATATACAATTTTTGTTACAAAATTTAATCAAATTAAAGTAATTAATAATAAAATTAATAAAAACTATATTTTTTATACGATATCAACAATTATTATACTATGTAGTTAATAAAGTTCATTTTTATTTCAACTCAATTCTTACTTCCTAACAAATAATCTATATAACAAAAAACATGACAAAATGTTAACTATTTTATGTATTACATAAATACCAGCATATACATATATACATACATATATATATATAAATATTGAATTTGAGTTTTCTAATAGCTTTAAATTCAAACAATATTGTATAAATTTCTAAACCAGATAGGACCTTCTTATAATAGATATTTCTATATATATATAAAGTATGTTATTAATAAAGGTATGTGTATTCTTATATACAACATCATAGACGGATGAAAAAATAAAATAAAATTCTTATCAAGATCCAATAAATTTTTTCAACAGCTTTAGATTAACGCCAGCACAAGGCAATTGAGGTTGAACAAAGAAATCGAAAAATTGGATTTTCCTTGCATGATATTTTGTATATATATATATATAAACAGGGATGTAATAACTTACGTTTCATTTACGTTATATTTTTTTAAATTTGTTTAGGTATCCGATTTTTATATTAGCAATAATAATTTCCAGCTCTGACGTTGTTTTTGCTGGGAATACTATATATACAATGTGAGCAAGAATAATTTCCAGGAAAAATTTACGATTTCCTACAAAATATAAATTTTAGTTTAGTTGAATGGTTGGTTTTAATTGATATGAAGCTACTTTCTCTTAAGTACTGAAGCCTCAATAAAAGGCACGATGGACTCACTAGTCAACCACCATTTTCCTCATTGTAACCCTATTTAATGTTTCTCTAATGAACTTATCCCGCCTGCTTCCTTTAAGTAGTAATTTCTAAATTTCTTTAATTTCCACTGTTGGATTGCGTAATATTGGACCCAGTAAGTACATAAAAACATTGAAAATATTTTACTAAGACTGAATAATCAAATTGACAACTATGTAGAAGGTTTAATAGATTATAGCTTTAAAATATATTGAATTCTTCATATTTCAGAATATTTCGATATTTAATTAGCTTATTTAAAGAATTTATATTTCCGTAAGGTTTAAGAACTCAAATGATAAGTGGATTTAAAAACTCAAATGATGATAGCTTGTCTTCTGCATGTTGAGTTAGTAGTTAATCTTAATATTGCAGCAAATTAATGCTTTTTGAGAATTACGTGTCCTGTAATCTTACTTTTGTTAATGAAATTTATGAAGATTAGGTACTTTAAAGTTCAAAATTTTTGAATAGTTTCAGATTAAAATTTTAGTATAGAATACGAAAAACAGTGAAATTAAGAATGTGGTCGAGAAAAGAAGCCTTAATCATAAAATTACTTGTAATATTGAAAATAAAATTGATTTACCGGAAAAATATAGAGTAACGTAATAAATTAACGTAACTAACGTTATCGAGTAATGTAACTTTTGAAATCACTATATAACAGCCCTGATTATAAATAACAATCAATAATAATATATAATTTTATTATATATATATTTTATAGTAAATTTGATAGAAATTGATACTGATTAACTTTTTTTTAGTCGGTTGGTCATTAAAATAAAATTATATTTGGCAATTTCCTAATTTGGAAATCCACTTATTGTGTTTCTTCATTCAAATCCTTACGGAAATATAAATTCTTTAAATAAGTTAATTAAATATATCGAAATATTCGGAAGTAAAAAAAATTATCGAGAATTCGATATATTTTAAAGCTGTAATCTACTAAACGACAAAACCCCTATAGTATAGTTCTCAATTTGATTATCCGAAATCTTAGAAAATTATTTTCCATGTTGTCATGTACCTTAATAAAGCATAGCGTAAACTATAATATCTTTTAATTTTTAGATGTTTTTTTATATGTTAACATTTTCTTATTGGATTTTATTTCGTTTATTTAATTTTTTTTTTGTATATTCAATTATTTCTTTCTTTATTAAATATCATATATTTGTTCTAATTCAGAACGGATGTAGCTCGAATAAAATCGGACAAGAAATTATTGAAATAAATAAAATTATTTTGTATATATATATTTAAGAAATTTTGTATTGAAATGAATGCGGAATTTCCGGTAATATTTCACAATTATATAAAGTTTTTTATATTGCACTGATTAAAATTTATATTATTACATATTCTAATTTAGAAAGGAAATTTTGACATGTAGCAGGAAATAAATTAGTATTAATTATCATTTTAATCGATCTATAAATTAGTAAATATTTGTAAATATAATCTGATTCTTAATCAAAACTTCAATGACATACACTACATATTTAGTATTTTAAATTTTAAGATATAAGTATATTTTAATTTAATAAGAAGTGGACGTGAAGAAAATAAGTCCATTAAATTTAATTTGTTTAATAAAAATAAGTTAAATTGTAACCTAAGACTTGAAATCTTAGGCTTAGTAAAGAGTGTCGATATAAGCGGTGCTGACGCTGGTAATATGCGTATTATACGTTAGCAGATACGTAGAATATAAAAAGCCACCAGCGTCAGACCCGCTCATAGCGTCACTTTGTATGTCTCATCTACATTATCATGGAATAAAATCCAATTTTTAAAATGATCGTATAATTACAAAATAAAATGTGAGATTATATTTACTGTTCAATCTTTAATCCGGAATTTCATTTCAGTATTTAAAGTTGCACATTAAATCTTCAAATTTATCTAATTAAGTCGGGTTTCGCCATCTCAGGTACTACTCAGTTCCTGTATGATCTGTTTCATCGACAGAACAAAATTGTGTATATTCACTAAAATCGTATATAAAAAATGGTTTATTTATTTAAAAAATAACATTTTTGGATCCAAAAAAGTCGGAAATAGCATCTTAGTTAATGTCAGTCAATGATCTATTTCGTCCTGTAGTCAGACAAGTATTTATTTAACCAAAATCAAATGCAAAATATGGTTGAGTTTTGGGTGCGCAGACCACAACCATGCACACTATAATATTCCAGCCACAACTAAGATAGTTTTAGCTAAGTATTAATATCCCGTTTAGATCCAGATAATAATGTGATAAAATGTGTACCGACATCCGGACAACGTGAAACCTTAATTTATATATTGAACTGGTACACATGGTTATGAAAATCTAGTTGGCAAACTTAAATATTGAATTTCTTTATTATGTATTTCAAAAAATAATGTTAAAATATGGTATCATTATAAATTTTCTGTTCCACCCATAACCACAGTACAGTTTGAATAACTATAGCTATAGAGAAAATAATATTTTTCATTCTATCGGGAAATCATGAACTTTTCTATATAATAAACATAGCTCGAGAAAAACATTATTTATTTCAATAAAATATATTATGACATGATAATAAAAGCTGTTTTATGTTAAATGCTATTTGAATTTGTAATTTTAAGTGTTAATTGTTATACGAATAAAATATATATAAGTAATTATTTATTTTTATTCAATTTTCATTCTTTAACATGCAAATTCTTATGAAAACTAAATAATGCTTTTTGTTGTGACATTATTAGATACAATAATTTTTTTACATTTTTATACCAAAATTCTACTAATATTTATTTTCTTACAAATAAAACAAAAACAAAAAATAACATAATTTTAAAGTATAATTTTCAAAAAAAATATTCATATAAAATATTTATAAAACATGAATACAGTAAATTTTATTTTGTCTACTTTATATTCAGCTGTTCTTTTTATTTTAGATATTTATTCCCTTTATAAAATTTTCTCATCATTAATTTTTAATTATTACATTGAATTTCCATTACTTTGATTTCCAAGATAAAATATATTTATGCAAAGAAATACTTTTTTTTATTTAATGATTACATAGATATTGCGATAGGAATGTCAATATTACCACTTGCAGCACTTTTAACTGGAACACTTTTCACTGTTGGTATTGCTGTTCTTTTGGTGGTTGTTGTTGCTGTAAGAAAACGTAGAGAACAAGCAAGCAGAAGTTTATGTGACGATAAAGACAAACATTTAGGTAATTTAGGTAAATTATTAATATAATTATAGATTATAATTAATGAGATTACATAAATATAGAAATATTTTTAAAGGATCTTGAATAAATTTTTTTTTTTTGTTATATTATTTATATAGGAATGGATGTTACTCTTACTGCACCACTAGAAACAGGACCAGGACATCAACGTCTTGTAGTTGCATATACATTAAAACAAGGTGTTGAAAAACAACCAGATATTTTAAATGCACAAAAAGGTATTTATGAAAATTAACATAATTATACATAAATCTATATACAAAACAAAAATATGTTAAAGGATCAGATTCTTCTCTAGTTCGGATAAATTCTACATCACCTTTAAATAATCGTCCGAATGCCCTTTACTTATCAAAGCCAAATTTTTCATCATCGAATTACGTAAGTGCAAAATTTATATAATTAATTAGTAGTATTTTTATTATATACTAATATTTTTTTTTCTAGGATTCTCCGTCATTAAACTATGGCAATGATATAAAACAACTACAAAATAATACATCACCTTTAAGCCAACAAAATATATTAAGTCGTGATGAAATCAATTGCCAAAAATCATATAAAAATACACAAAATACAATTTACGATAATTTATCAAATAAACCATTATTACATACATTACATGATTCCGTTGATTCAACAATGATTATGCCAACACCACTTGTACCATTATCAAATAATTTTAGAGGATCTCGACAAGATATCAATAATAGCAGTAGTACTGTAGCATTTGATTCACGTACTAATAATTATAATACATGTAATATTCAACCATCTATTGATATACAAAATAATATTAATTTATTGGATAGTCATCATAATAAATCTGTAGAATTGGCATCACTTGCCGATTATTTAGCATCTAGCCTTGATTTTAGTTTGGGTAATACACAAGTTACATTACCGCGATTTAATAATTCAACATCAATGGCGATAACAAATAAATCGACAACAATAAATTCTAGTCGAAATCATATCATAACAGATACGTTACCAGGACCTGAAAGTTGTGTTTAAAAAATAATAATATTTTTAAGAATTATATATAAATATATACACCAAATGCTGTTTTTAAATAGTAAATACATACCCGGAAAATCGGTTTAAACAAAAAGAAATCGTATAAAAAATTTAATTTTAATATTTTTTATTTTATTTTAGAAAAGTCTTAAAGAAACCATTTGAAATAAAATCCTGTTGAAAGTCATTGAAAAAAGCCAATGACATTTTTATGACCATGTTTTAAATCAAAACCGGAATTGACTTTTCTTTCTAACCGGTGTTATGTGAAAATCGTTTAAAAACAGAATTTGATGTATAACTCTCCATAATTTTAAATTAAAAATGTTGAATCAACAAAAAAAAAATACATATTTATAATATAAATTTATAATTTAATAAAAAACTTAAAAGACTGGTCCATTTATACATATTTAATAATAACGAAACGTTACTGTATACTAAAAAATAACGTTCGATAATATCAACATAAATTTTAAATATATTTCAAAAGATATACGTATATATTAAGAAATAATTTTTTAAATTAGATTTTTATTTGTTATATTTTGATAGTTGTAGCGATCTTTTTACATTAGTATAACAACAACGAAACCAATTTACAAGTACTAAAACATACTTGGCTTCACATCCGTTTATGTTAATTATTTTGTATAAATTTATAATTTTTAATAAAAGTTTAATAATTTTTAATACAACATTTTTATTTGTAAAAGACAACGTTCAATAACAAATTTCCTATAGTAAAATTCACTTAGTTAATGTACAAGGATGGCTACAAATCTTAATTAACAGCATCACAAAATTTATTTTTCATTTTTATGATTGGAAATTATTGAATTTTTTGAAATACCAGAAAGATTTTTTTTTTAATTTTTCTTGACGTTTCTCGATCCTTAGGAATATGAATTCGTAAGATTTCTAATATTCCCGAAATATCCGAATATTATCAATATATATTTAGATATTTCGTGAATATAATTTTTTTTATATTTTGATAATTATCAAGAAAAATATATTTTAATTCAATTATATATCGCGAATATTGATTGGATGTATGAATTGAATTCCGGATGTAAATATTTTTTACTAAACTTATAAATTATGTTAATTAATCTAGCATTAAATGACATACTTAACGATACTTGTTTCGTTAAATAAAATGATAAAACTTCGAAAATCTCAACATTGTTAAAATAAAATTTGAGATATTTTTGTTATCGATCGAATTATATGCGATTATTAAATAATCATGTTTTCCATCTTTAATATTGTCACTGCAGTTCATTTGTAAGGTACATTTTGTACTTAAGTCCAGTACCCTTCTAAAAATTATCTTCTCAGCTTAATGATCTCCATCGTAATCGCCATGATTAAATGTGAATATAAAGATAAACGTTGACATTGTCATTTCATGTTTACAATTAATTTAAAAACCGAAAACACCCAACTAAACAAATATTAAATTTATCATCAAATTTCAAAATTTAGCACCTAATAATGTTCAGAACAAGATTTCGCATGAAAATTTAGCAGAATTTCGCATACGAATTTCGCATACGATATTCGTCTTAAACTTATCGTAAGTCAATCAAGTATACTGCAAACTGTAAGTCAATCTAATATACTGCAAACTTGCCTAATCTGAAGCATCGTATTGGGCTTAATGATTTAGTGACTTATTTATTTAATTTAAATACGCGAACGTCTTAGTTTTTCTTGGTATTTCTTGGTATTATTTTTTATAAATTAATTTATGTTTTTAAACTAATAAATTAACTACATATAATATAAAAAAAATCAATATTTCTTCAAGTTGTTTGAGTAAAAAATAATTTAAAAAAAATATATTTAATTTGATAAAATATTAAAATATATAAGCTTTTTGTATGAAATATGTATATGAGAATGAAATAAAAAAAAGTATTGAAATTCTTTCAACATTATTTAATAAATTTAACAGGCTTCTAAAAAAACATTGTTTAATTAAACAAAATGAAACTAAAATAAACGAAAAAATCCAAAAAATCACATTTGTAAATACTATATAGACATATATAATAATTTTATTAATAATTAAAATTTTAAATAATTTAAAATAAACTAAATTTAAGTAAATTATAATATAAAATAAAAATTGTATAGAAAATTTAGCTTAAAATAATTGTTGTTTTTGTTATTCAATTAAATGTATAGTTAATACTAATTATTAGTACAAAAAATAATGAAAAATTCAAATAATTTCGAATATGATTTATATGAAAATTACATTTTAAAAATTTCACAAATTAATATATTAAATTGAGATCAAATTGTATTAGTTGAGCATATCAAAATTTACTGACATTTCAAAACCAAAAGAAACAAAAAAAAAAATATATCAATAATCCGCACATCATTAATTTATTTTGAAATAATTTAAATATTTTATAAATATACATAAATAATAATAATATACATAAATACAAATTATATAAAATGCGGATGATTTTAACTAAAATTACTACCCTAAAAAAAACAAAGTAACATGTACTATACATAGCTCTATATTATTCTGAGGTTATTCAGAAGATTTTAAATCTTAAATGACATTAATATACAATAAAAATAATATATATATAAAGATAAGAAATAGAATAATAATATTAAATAATAAATAAAAACATAATCAAACAAAAATGTGAACTGTTTATGTAAAAAAAAAATGCTTTTTATTCCTTTGTGATAAAAAATACGATGTAATAAATGTGTTTTATTTTAAAATTCAGATCCAAAATTTTAATTCCTTAAAAAAAATGTTGGTAACATAGGGGGAACAGATAACTCGTACTTATGTCTAAGAGTGATTGTGTTTTTGTAACAAAAATTTGATTGTTAAAAATTTCAGATATATTAAGACACCAATAATGAAATTATTATAGACCACATCAATACATGCTCCAAATTTCATTAAAATCGTCTTGCCATGAACTCAGTGAAGCTACCGGCAGAAGCACGCAGTAGATAAATTATGTGTTAAAAATATCATTAAATTGAAATATCAATTACTAGTATAATATTATTGAACTTATGAAATATAATTGGGGATTTTAGCTGAAACTACAGACCGCTACTTGGTTAGGCGTGTGTACAATCTCATAACGTTTTTACCTAATTTCATTTAAATCTAAATATGTGATTTTTGAAAGTTTTCTATATACATATCCAAAATTTCGGCTCTTGACTTAAACGTGATATTCTACAATTTTATTCGGGTTTCAGGATGAAGTTTGATTGAACCTGTGTACCAAATTTCATTAAAATTTAACAAGCGGTTCTAAAAGATGCAGCTGCGTAAATTTTATTTTGCGGGTGTGTAGGCGGTTTTATTTTTAAATTACAGTTTTAGATTGCCCGATCTCGGAAACGTCTAGAAAAAAGTTTCAGAAGAACCTATTTTTATAGGTTAATTCCCATTCAACACTCCTAAGTATTCTGATTACAAGTAAATTATGTACATAAGTATTAATATTGCATGCATAATTTTGAAATAGCAATGCTATAGTTAAAAATTAATAATTCATTACATTTGTGAAAATCGGTAAAACGGAAAGCAGATATCGTATGAGGTCCATTGTTATGTTTAACAGTGATATTATGATGTATTGTAATTAACAGTATTGAAAATCCTTTAAAACATCAACAGTGCTGAAAATTACAGATCCTTGGAAACGTCAAGAAATATATTTAAAATTCAAAAATTGAATAGGGACCCAGTGAAACTAATTAATTCAACTAAATCACAATACTAATATGTGAATTTGTCAAATTTAATTGAAATTACTGCAGCACGCAGTACACATAATAAATGCTGAAGGACCAACATTTGTCGATAAAGTATATAACCTTGTTTAGGAGTTAGATAATAATGGTTACATTCTTCTAGATGTATTTAATTTAAATACATTTTCTAATATTTATATTCAATTTATACTAGGATATTAAAAATTATTGACAATAATTTTTTTTTATTCAAGTTCGCGGTCCGGTACATTATATTGATTGACATTTGGAAACACTACTCTAAATTCTAAAACATATCATCGAATAGATTACGGAAATTAATCAGCATATAGATTAGTTTTCCATTGATCCACTGAAATATCAATTGGCAACAACAAGGTTATAAAACCAACATGTCCTTCCTTTACACCAAATTACAATATTTATTTTTTCACTTTTTCTTCTTAATTATGACTGCGCCATCTATTGATATTGTTTAACAAAAATAAAACACTACATTAAAAAACCATTATAGAATCGCATTTATGTTTTATATTCTACATCTACAATCTACCTATCAGATACATTTTTATTATATACAGCAATTTCCCCTGATTAAAGCAGAGTCATCTCTATTTATATTTTTTCATTGAAATTGTTTTAATTTATACAGAAACCTTAACTTTAAATTTATTTAGCTTTCTTTTCAGGAAATCATTGACAAAATACTAAATAATAAAAACTTACCCTCCATATCCTTGTGAAATGAATATATGAAATTTACATAGTTTAGAGTTTAGACACAAACTTAAATGATGAATAAAATAAACTTTATACAAAAAAGCTGTTACGTAGTTTTTATTTTTAGCTTCAGTATCTTACATCTATTGAAAATAGCGATTACGAGTTTCATTTAATCTTTACAGTGATAACCAACAAAAAACTGATCTTATTTTAAACATTATCCACAAAAAAAAAATTTGTCTGATGAAATGCTTGAAAATTGAATAGACCTGCCTCTACAGTAATTGAAAAAAATAAATAATGAAAATTGAATAATGTTAAATGGAAATCTAATTCATTACTGAATAGTGATATGGATGAATAGACAGAGTGAAATAGAAAAATGAATCATCCACGCAAGGACAAACTCTAAATAATTATGTTGATTCTCATTAAACTCGTTATGCTTACACATTCTGAAAGTTACCAGTAATCGATGATGATGTTTAGTCGGTGAATTCTTTGTGGCTGGAAACAAAACAATTCTAAAAATCTTGTTTATACGATACGATTAATTTTACTTCAACTTTTAAATCAATTTTTGTAAACTTTACTAAATTTTATATTACTAATTTGATATTTATGATATTTATGTAACTCATGCAAAATTTGATATTTATGTAACTAATTTTTTTAGTTTCCTAAATAAAATTTAAATAAAGAATAATAATAATTTAATATTATTTTAAACATATTTCATTTCCTTATATTATTTATCTTTCTAAATAATATAACTAAATTTCATCTTTTTTATCTTCTATAATGTTATTATACAAAAAATAAATATAATAAATAAATAAATAAATTGTTTAGATAATAATTATTATGTGTCCTTTAAATTAAAACAATCCTATTTTAATGCTTCGTTTGGTCTCATCAAAAATTTACCAATTTATTAATCACTTTACGAAAAGGATCACTATCATCAAGCATAAAATTATTATATACACAAGTAAATATTACCAAAAAAATACATATATAACTATGGGTATATAATACAATTAGGCGACATGTAAAATTAATGATACATTCATTTTATGTACAATTCTTTAGTTACAAGATGTAATATTTACCATAAAGTTTGTTTATTTTATTATAATTATATTTATGTACATATATATATAAATTTTCAAAAATTTATAAATTATGATATTATATTAGAAAATGGTCATCAACCAGAAAACTTATAATTGGATTATAATATTTAAAAGAAATAATTAAATAAATTTTTGATTAAAATAAACATAATTACATAATACATAAATGGGAATAGATATTTTAATTTTATAGATTTTAAAGTGATTAATTTAATTTTAAAAAAATAACTTAATGATTATTAATTATGCTTTAAGATAAATATTTTTCTATATATTAATATTCACTTTATTTTAAGAGTAACATTTTTCGTTGTAAATTATATTTGAATTAATAATATAAAATTTATAAAAAAAAAAAAAAATCCGCAAAACACTTAACAATATAAAAATTTTCCACAAAAATTAAATCACTTTAAAAAATTAAATTTATATAGAGAAAATAAAGATAACACACAACACTAACAAGTAACAAGGAAAAAGTTATTGTAGATAGAAACAATTTTTTTTTTTTTTTTTTTAAGTTTTATGGAAAAGTTTGATTGCAAAACTTTATTAATGCAATTTGTTTAAGATTTAAGAAGAGGGTAAAGATATATTCCCATACCACTAAATAAATATACAAATAATTAAACATATATATATATATATATATATATATATATATATACATGAATAAATAAATAAGAAAATTGTATATATTTATTATATAAAGTTTAAAGCTTTTAAGTAAATTGCACTTTCGAACGATATTGCTTTAGTAATTTCATTAAAATAGCTATATACACTCACTAACTAACAAAAAGACCATCTTTCCCAAAGTAAAGAAGTTACCAATTCCAAATATTATTTATTTACATTATATTTTTTAAGTGGTTTTATTAAATTTTGACAAAACAACTAGCAGTTAAGTTAAACAAACTAAATTTAAATCTAACCATAAAAAATATATTATTGGAACTGCGTTATTATTATAATTTTATGGTTTCTTTTTATGCTTGGATTAGGTAAGGTTTTGTATTAAAATAGGACATAGTGCTAATCATTGCAGCCAAATTGCTTTTTGATTTTAATCATATGTCACTGATTCAGTCAGAATAATATTTACATAGTTAGTAAAACAGTTAGTAAAACAGTCTTTTTCAATACTTCTGTTCGCCTTCGCGTTCTATTTCTAGCAATATTTTTCAACTAAAGCCAGATTTTACATAAAGTTTCAGATTCTTTTTTAATTGTTCTCCTCCAAGTACTTCATTTTTTCTTGGGCAAATGGGTTCTATTCCATTTCATACTATGCAGTATTATTTTCACCCTTACTATTCCCATTCCATTTTCATATCTTGATAGTCATATTTATATTATTCTTTGGCTAGTTTTGTGAAGCAAGTCCTAGTTTAAGATTATGATATGCTAATGAATTGATACGATAATTCTGTAGAAAACGATTTACGAAAATTCGTAGTTTTCTCGTAATTGCATTGATCATCTTCCAAGTATAAATACTGCATCCATATAACCAGTACTGACATTTGATTTGAACAACCTAAACTATGCTGATGATATTACTACAACAAATTGAAAACATCATTGATTTATCCAAAAAAAACACCTTCAGTTTATTTAATGTGCCGCCAGATAAATTTATAATAATTTGATGTTATGAATTTCAGTTCCATTTCTTATTTATTATTTTGATCTTCATTTTTAATGTATAGATAAAAAAGTTTATATCAAGCGATTGAAAATAATTAACTTTATGCATATTTTTTATCTTATTTTTATCTTTTTTAAAAAATTGTATTAAAATTTGTATACCTACTTTTTATGTTGAGCATATAATAAATATTCATATAGTAATTTATCATATAAGAAGAACTGCTTATGTTATCACTACTTTGTAATGCTAAAAAAAGGTATGATATTTATATCTTTTTAAGTTTTACAAAGTATTACAGTTTGTTTACAATTGTGTGTTTGTATGTGTGTATATATTTTGAAGTTTATAAATTAAAAATAAAAATATGGTTTTGTTATAGATGACATAGATGACAAGATATTATAAATGTTGTTGTATTTATATCTAACATTATAAATAGAAAGATTATTTTTTTCACAATATTAATAATAAATTCTTTTAATTTTTAAAATTGTTATATGATATGAATGTTAATAGTATTAATTTAATATTTATAGTTATAATACTATTTGCTATTCTATGAGATTGATTCGAAATTTCGATATTTATTTCAGATATCAGAGAATTCAAATCCATAAAATAATTTTTCTTTATTCTTGTGAACACCGAAAATGCTAATTTTCAAACGATTAGAAAAAAGTAGAACGTGTCTTGTAAATTTTTATTTATAAGGTATATGCAAAATAACCTTTTTTTTTAATTATTCCACTTCCAACCACCCCGGAAATTCTTCAAATTGTAAATTTTTACCATACCGAAAAACTTTTAATAAATATTTACAATATGGAAAAACTATATCTATAAATCTTAAATATTTTCCCTAAAAATTAACTCCTTATCTTCAATCCCTTTTAAATTAACTTTTCACCCATAAAATCGATAATATTTTAAGATATAGGAACTTCTAAAATTTGGATATTATAGATATAAAAGTAATGGAACGTTTTTACATATCGAATGGTAACCGTTTTTATTAAAGCATATTTCTATAAAAATATTATAAAAAAATTTCTAATTTTGTCTAAACCAAAATATGTCGGCAATCCTAGATAGATCACAAATAAGGATATAAAGCAATATTCTATGATTAACAGCTTTTTTATATTAGTAATCGATTTAAATACCACTCTAAAAATATATTCACAATAATTTCAATGTTTTTAAACTTTAAGATATATAAATATATATAAATCCTATATACAATTCGGTCATAAAGCCTTTTATGATAACAAATATACAATTTAATTTCCTTCCACCTTGTAGAGAACACTTATTTTTAACATAAGTAAATTTTATCTTAAGTCTAATATTTCAAGAGCTTGATTTATTTATTTTAAAGGTCAATCTCTGAGGTTATGTACAATATTTATATTTTATTTATACATAAATTAGTGTTTATAAAACCGATATATATATATATATATATATATGTATATAACTAACATAGTGTGATAAGTTATCTATAAATAAACAAACAATAAAATTATTATTTAAGATTTAAAGGTTAAAATCTCTAGAGACAATATTTAAATTTTAAATATTCTATAAATGACCATTAATTTGTTAAGCATAAAATATTATCAATATTAATGGCAATCCTAAAAATTAATTCGAGAAACTATGATATTCTTATGGACTCTATGTATTGAAGAAATTAAATATTTAAGGTTCCCAATAAAGAGTTTAAGTTTGAAATAATTTAATTAGCATCCGATATTAAAATTCTGGTACAGAGAAGTAAATAAATAATATTATATTTTACGGATTAAATTACAGACCGGAATCATAACATGACAATTACAATTTACAAGTTTGGTGTAACGAAAGGACTCTTGTTAAAGTATTTTTTTATACTACTTTTCAAATAGTTGTTTTAGGTGTATTCAGGTGAAAGATTTGAGTATTATTTTTGTTAATGTTTCGGTTTTTCTTGAATGAAATTTAAAAGAAATGCAATAAAAAAAGTAACTAATTAAAATTGTACTTGTCTAATTATTTTAATTATTCATATTATCATTATTAATAATAATTTTTTAAGTAAAACGTTATAACGTAACATAACGAAAAAAAATATGATATAAAACGAAATCCATAACGTTTTGAATTTATATTTTTTTTTTGTTATAACGGAACGGCATAACGTTTCGACTTTTTTTTAATTTTCCATCACTGATTCATTTTATTTAGAGTAATAAGATTAGTTTTTAATTAACGTTTTATACATATAACGCCATCACGTAATTTTTAATTACATAACTTTTAAATTTACTTTCAATTTATAGTTATTTTTACTTGATATTTTTTTTAACAATATCGAACAATATAGCGTATTGTCTTTCCGGTCCGTAATTTAAATAAATAAGGTTAAAATTAAAATTTTAAAAAACCAAAAATAAATTAATTCTTGAATATAAAAGTTCTACCGCTGGCATGTCTGCACAAATTGATAATAAAACCAATTCTGACTAATTACTGAACCACTACATAATAATATTATTTTTAATTATGTACTATTTATAAATATATACGGTTAATATAATTATTAAAAGCTATTAATAAACTTACTGAAAATATAATGTATCAGATTTTAAAATTTATATTAATAATATTAAATAAATAAATTTGTTATTGGAATTCTTAATATAGAATTTAAATACAGACATTTTTTTTATATGTAACATCTCGATATTATATCGATTGTTATACCAAATATTTTACATAAATTTTCAACCACATTATCATCATTGAGTTCGTTGGAGACATGATACATATAAATTTTTTGGCCATATATACAAATTGAGGCTTTACATCAATTATCACCACCCAGCTTCAATATTTTTTGTTATATACATATTTTCATCAAATGAAAATCCATAATTGCATAAATTATTTTGTAAATTATATATAAAAATAGAAATTGACAGATAAATTTAACAAAATGAAAACTATAGAAAATTTTGAATATTTGTAAAACATAAATTAACAAAAAAAAAAAAAATATTGAATGATTTTTAAAATATAGTTTATAGTTTTGTATAATAGTAATAAATTTGGCAAATATTTTACAGGAAATTCAATATAAATGAATTATTAGTTGATTCGGTCATACTTTCAAACATATACAACAAAAAAAAATTGAATTATTTCAAATTTGAAGTTTAGTCTGTAATTAATAACATGTAATTATAATTTTTTCCACATTATTAACATTTATTTGCATATTTTTGAAATATCTATTAAATCTAATTTAATGATCCACATCAACAATTAAAATGCTTCTAGCAATTTTCTTGTTAAATTGTATTTAGAATTATTGATATAAATAATTATAAATATAATTCCAAATACAAATAATTATCATGTTTGAATTTGGTAATAGAAATATTATATTTAAAATATATAATATTTTATTTTCTAATTATATCTTAAGGGCTAACAAAAATATCCTAGATGTAGAAATAACAAAACGTATATAATATTAAGCCGAGCAAAATATATAATCAAAAATGACTTTTCAAAAGTTTCAAGATTATCGTTAACTTTCGATATCTTTCATGGACTTTGAAAAAGTATAAAGAAAACTTTTAAAAATGAAGTCATATAAATGACCTTATTGACTTGGTATGTTTGTCAAAGTCAAATTTCTTTATGACTGTATTGATGAAAGAATTTTTGATATAGAATTACGAAAACTTTTAAAAAATAAAAATAATTCTGGTACTGTTAAAACTTTATAAATATTACATAAATTATATATAAATTAATAGTAAAATAATAACCTGGTAAAATAATAACTTGAATCAAAAGTTGCTTGGATTATTTTTAGTAAAAGATAATAAAATTTGACTGTTTTAAGGATATTCACATATGTGTCATAATTTTATGCAAAATGAAAGGCTTAAGCTATTTTTTACAGTTTCCTAATTTCATTTTGTTGTTTTTTTTTTTACATTAAACTTATGCATTCATAAATTTAATGTTTGAAAAAATTCAAAGTTGCAAAAAAAACTTTTCCAATTTATTCCTTCATCCAAAAAATGACTTTTAATATTTAACCCATATATCCTTTTGCATGTATTTTATCAAAAAAAAAAAAAAAATAGCAAAAAAAAACAATATTTCTAAAAACCATTTTATAAAGCCATAATGTATTTTATTTTGTTGGTGGTTGTTTGCCTACTTCCATTCGGAAGTGGGAGATGCAGACATACAATTTGTATATATAAAAATCCTTTAGGAATTTGAAAAAAAAAAAAAAAACTTCAGGCATGGGAGAAAAAGTTTTGCTATTTTTTACTCATATTTTTTTTTATTAAATTTTTTTTTTATATACTATATAGTTTTCTGAGAAATTACTATTAAAATATCATCCGTAATATAGTTTAACGATTATTTGATATAATACAATTGTATAATACCAAAATATTTTCCAAATGAAATCTTATAGACGCATTTATACATTATATCCTTTAAAATTTAACACGTTCGCTCACTTAATGTCACATATATTTCACACGTTAGTTGTCCTTAAAATATATTTTATTAGAAAAATTATGCCAAACTTATTGATAACTTCTTTAACAATAAATAATTTTTGTTTAGTAGTTTTAGTTTATGTATTAAACGGTTTTGATCTGAAACTAGTTAATTTAGAATTAGAATTATTTCATCTTTTTTGTGTGGTATTCCCCGAAAGAAAGCTAGAGTTCACACCAGACGCTAAAACCTTTGAAATTAGAAGTAATAAAACTATTTGATGTCAGAAATATGACCATCCAAAGCTCAGAGATTACTTAAACGAGTCCTTAACTTTTACTGAATGTGTTACTTTCAAAACTTTACATTTTTCCAGGAAACTTAAATATTGCATGAGTGTTAAACGTATATCAGCTGTTACCTTGATTGGTATCCAATAAGTCCACAAATTATATAACATAATATTATTAATTTATAAAATCATACATAATGAATTTCGATAAACATAATAATAATTCTATTTATTTATATATACATTATTACATTAATTAATACAATATTATTTGATTGAATAAATATAAATAATTAACATAATTACATTATGATTTCAGCATCTGAAATATTTTCAATAAAAATATTAAATATATTTATTAGTTATGATGGATAAGGTAACTAAAAATATAAGTATTCATAAAAATTTATATTTGTAATATTTTGAACTTCAGTTTTAACCTATAACCTGATATTTATAGCTAACTGATTTAATGTTGATGCTGACATTGCGCTTATGTTTTTAACATTTTATATAGATAAATATATACATTCTTATAAACAACTAATATAATAATAACTCTGCAAACACGCTACATCTAAATATTCTGTTTAATAATATAAGTAACTTTTCCTCTATTGGGGATAAGTTACTTATGCTGACGAATTGTTTTTTTTTTTTTTTTTTGCCATATTTTATTATTCCATATATGATAAATTCTGTTGCTTTTTTTCGGATTATTATTATATATGAAATCCTTTTTGCAAATAATATGATAAAATATCTAGAGTAATAATAAAGGAAATGCTACATAGCAGAACTCGTTCGAGTTAGTTTTAAATTAATAAGCTTTTTCGAATAAACATCAGCAGTTGAATTTGAATAAGAAGCTAAACTTGGTTTTGTAGAAAATCGTACAACAAGTAATTTAAATATTTTATGCTTGCATTTTCATCTCGTGGGCGAAATAAATAAAATATTTTGCGTAGGGTGATAGAGTGCAGTCTGTAGTTAAAAATATATATACTAGAACCAGTGTTATCTGCGAAATAAATAATTTAATAATTTTCAACTAACAATATTGTTATATATTTTTACATACCAAAATATCGTCATATATTTTCACACACTTTAACCTCAATGTGTCGCTAAAAAAGTAACACTAAAGTCCCTTTTGAATTTATATAATTAATTTTTATTTATTTTTTTAATAAATTCAATAAAAAAAAAAAATATATATTACATAAAAAAGTACATACATACATAAATTGAATAGGAGATTTTGCATAATTAATAAGTTAATTTCCACAGTTCACACTGGTGAAATTTAATTATTGAACCATTTAAAATAAAATTATAATTCAAAGACTTCCCTAATCAATTATAAATATTTTACACTAAAAATAATATAAATAAATATAAATATATTAGCGATTCAATTTCCCTTTGAACCAAATATTAGCGATTCAATTTCCCTTTGAATCGAAAAAGACCAGATGCCCAGATGAAGGTTAATAGCGTAGAATTTAGTTGTGACATTTCATTGTTCAGTGGCTCATGGCATAGTGTTGTATAAAATTATTTAAAATATAAATGCAAGGTTTACCATTACATATTTCTTCTTCTTTGCAATGGTGCTACAAGCCAAATCGAGACTTAACCTTCTCAATGAGGTTTTGTGACATTTGTTTAGCATTTCATTATTTAGTATATAAAATTACATTTTAAAGTTTTTTTATCAATATATATTTGCGATGCAAAGCAGAAACTTTAACCTCCTATTAATTTTGTTATACTCTTCATTATCTTTTCATCAAATTATACTATTTTAAAATGCTATTGTTGGTCTATCTTCGGATAAAATAAAGGATATTTTTTTTTTTAAATTACACTACACGGATACCGAAATCTATAAACTGATACCGAATCCGCTAAATTAATTTTTTATATCAAATACCGATTTTAAATGGTTTTTGAATAGTGACGAACGGACAGACGAAAGTTAATGCCTTAAAATAAGGTAATTTTTTTGCTTTAAAAAATCCATAAAATTTTTATAGTCATATTCATTTATGATTGTATATTTTGATGTAAGTGTCTGTATGAACAATCGTATAATAATAGTAGTAACAGGAGTAATTTTATTCATAACTTTTATAAAAGTTTGCTATAATTGCTTTTAGATTATCTTTAAAGATTTTTTTTTATTTTTTGTTTCGGCGAAATGGGAATTGCAAAATACTTTTGTGTGTTATATTTATTTAGTTTTCCAAATATATTTACTCTTTTCTATATATATATATATTATATACACATCTAAAGTCAAAATCCTTAAAGATAAATATATTAAAAAGTATCAAATATAAATTGTTATATAATAAGGAATTTTGTATGATCAAAAATTATATGATAAACTGAAAATTAGTTTAATATAATACAAAAAGAGAAAATTAACATTTCAGATTATTATAAAAGATATAAAATGTAATTGTAAATTTATTTTATAAACAAATTTTATATTTGTAGTTATACAGGCTGGACAAAATAATAATAATTATAAAAACTAAAAATATATTTTTTTATAAATTAATAAAGAAAATCTTAACACCGAGGGAAGTTCATGTTTAATTCTATATATAATTAAAACAAATTCTAAAGTGCTGGATTTAAAATAATATGGAAAGGAAAATGTCCTTAGAGTTTTCATAGTAAAATATTTAGATATAATTTAAAAAACAACTGTTTCGCACTCCTCGACTAATCCCCAGAAACATTCACCCACCAGAAAACTAAAAAAATAATAGAAAACGAAGTGAAATAAAAAAAAAAAGTAAAATTTTACTTTGTACAAAAAATTCGCAATTGATGCCCATGCCCACCAAGAATTATTGTAAAATTGCATATTTTTTTTAAAACATGGTTTTGTATAATCAAAGTCAATACCGAATTTATTGGCATTTCTCAACATTCTGCTGATGGGTTCATTCATACCATAAGAAGTACAATGGAATTCCGTAGAAAATGTATACCCATTATTCTCAGAGGTCTCCATATTTATTCGTATATTTAATTTATTTAAAATGTAGAATGAAGAATACTCACCTTGAAGTGCCTGGTGAATGAAAACCACATCTGCTACCAACCTTTTTTTTCTAATATTTGTAAATATAAAATCTTCAAACGATTATACTTCTATAGTAATACCATTCATTGATTTGAGAGCGAAATCGCTAGCGGTTTATGCAATTAGGTCACAATTAGGGCCATAGTAGTTTTCGTACCCATAATGTTAAACATGCCGCGGAGGATGGCTGAGCTAACAACTATTTCGATCCAATTCTAATCTTATAATTGATATAATTCGACCCAGAACTACTGCTTCATACATCACATTCATGTAGTAAGAACCAAAGCATTTACATCGCAGGTGCTTGAAACTGGAACAGTGTAACAAAAAGTTTCCATTCACATTCTCTACATCTTTACTTCTTATCGCCGTTTCCTAAAGACATGATCTATGGTCCCTCAGCATTGAGTCTCCTGTTAAGAGCTCTTTCGCCAGATATACTGAGCTTTTGCTACAATGAATGTATTTTATTCCACATGCCCATTTGTTATCACTAAGCGTGTCACCTGCAATTTCATTTCCATTTTGTCAATTATATGTTTTATAAAATACAGTTATTTATTCATCCTTAACATCTGTTAAAAAAAACACAAATATGGATTCAGTTCAAAATTCATCCAATAATATTAATTTATATTTTAAATTCATAAAAACTAAAAATATAGACTCAAATTTTAGCTTGAATTCTTCCACATTTTATATTAATTTAATCGAAAATATTTTTAACCATTTCAGGTATGAAGCATACGAAAAAAGATGTGATTCGAAAGTTCACTCCACAATAATTTAAAATTAAATAATTATTTTATATAACTAACTGGATGAAAATTTATTTATTTTTTAAAAGTATCCTGCCTGTATGGGGTCCAGGATCTTGATCGATAAAGTTTTCTATTCTTGGATTAATACAAGTCTACAAGAAGGACGAATCGATTCTGCTGAACCGTTCACTTCAAATATAGGTGCTGGATCAGAATTAATTCGAGGCAGAATACGTGTTGAAAACTATTAAACCTTTGATTCTAGGTTATAATTTTCATTATTGAGTTGCTAAGATATGCATACAAGAATTCAAATTCATCACTGGTAGATTTAAAGATTTTTTAAGTATATTTGCTCAGAACATCAAATATTGTGTAACCCAGGATAAAATTGTTTATATAATTTTTATTATATACATTTAAAGTTTCTATATTAATTTCAAAAAAATTGTTTTTTATATACAAAAATTCAGAAAAAGAATTAATTGTTTCTATAATTCATAAAACAAATATTTTAGTAAAATTAATTAGAAAAAAATTGTATTCACTAATCTTTCTTTCATATTAAAATTAAATCAAAAGATTATTAATCGTGCTTTAATTATATTATATATTATTATAAAATATTATATTCTATATTAAACAAGCTTTATACAACAAACTTTATGTTCTGATATAATTATTTTTTAATTTACTTTTCCAGACATAATTCAAATTTTCATTTCATATCTCCAAGTATCACAAAGATTTTAAACCAAAAAAAAACTCAATTTTTGTACTTTTTTTAATTTTTTAGATATAACAAGTTGTATATGAGAAGTTAAAAAAGTGCTTAAATACGTTTTTATACATAAGAAAATAAAGTACCCATTGCCAAAACCTATTTCCGGCTTTATTTCCTCTTTAAAATATCACAACGTATTTATATAATGTAAATTTATATATGTGTGTTTTTTTTTTACTCACATAATAATTTGTAGAGTTTTTATTTTTTTTGATTCCCAAAAGAATGTTTTCATTCATTATGGTAAATTTTTTTTTTTCTATCTTTCTTTCATTTCGATATAACATATACATAACTTTTAACTGAAACCAAAATAACAGGAGAAAAATAATAATATGACAGTCAAGATTAAACCTATTTACAAATCTTTCTAACTTTCTTATTATATACAAGGGATTTTCATATTATATGATCCAATTCAATTCTTCTTGAATAAAAGAGCACACAAAGTGCCATACTTAATGTCAACCCTGGGCTTTATATATATTCAAATAAGTATTACCCACCATATCGTCAACAAAATGAATTCTTTTAATAAACCTTAAAAATATTCTATATATATATATATAATGTTTTTTTGTTCAATACATATATAACATAATCAACACATATATGTATAAATATTAAAATTTATATATTGTTACGTTTATATACTTTCACCACCTTACACCATACCGGAAAGAAAAGCATCCTTTACACATAACTTAGATTTCCGTATAAATATATGTAAGTATATATATGAATAAGTTAAACATTCATAATATACCACATAATATTTGGTATATATTCATTCACGTTTCCTATTTTATCGAGAAGTCATATTTTTTCTAACTATACGTTATATATATAAAAAAAATACCTTACAATATATATAAATATCTCAGGTACCCTATTCAATTATAACGCGCCAACTCCGGAATGAGAAAAAAAAAATCGTTGGAACAAATTTCTACTCTACTATATAAATATAACTCATTTCACATTTATTTAATGATAGCTATTTTTAAATTGAAGAATACCATTTCATTCTAAGAACATCATAGAAAAAATATAGTAAGATGACAAAATTTCTGTTGCCAATTCTTCTTTTATAACGATTGCAAATGTTCCGATGAATAGATTTCCACAGATTTATAACAAAAAAAAAAAAAAATTGTTATAGATAGAAAAATTACTTTCAAGGAAATCATTTCCTTGATATTTTATCAAATTTTAATATATATACATATATGTATTTTTAAGAATTTGTAAAATTTTATTAACCTGTTACAATTTATGTTCTAAGTTTGGAAAAGAATCTAAAAGATTTATACTCTTTTGCTTATATATACTTTTTTTGCATAATGTACATATCAGCATTCTTCTACATCAAATATCCAATTTGATAATATTTTATAGTCTGAACATGATTCAAGTTCAAAGGACTAGAATCCGTTCAAGAAAATGTGATTGAAGTACACCACTATATATTCTATTTATCTCATAGAATATAATAATTTGCACAAAATGACACAATGACATATTAGTATCTTTAAAAAAAAACTTCTTTATAGAAGATATGGAAAATAAAAATTGGTTTTCCCAACAACAACAAAAAAAAAAGGAAATTTATTTAGATATATACGAAGATTTTGAAGCTGAAAAATTGCTTTTTATTTAAGTATAACGATTACATTTATTATAGTATGTCATATATATATATATCATGATATTTTACCTTTTTGGTTTTTGTAAAACTTGTCAATTTGTTACATAAAATATAAAATTCCGAGATTTAAAAGTGTTTAGATTTTTTTTTGAACTTGTAAAATCCGAGATTCTTATAATTAATTATTAATGGTCTCCTTAAACTATCAGGCTGGTATAATATTGACTGATATAAAGAACATCTATCTCAGTATTATCGACATTCAACTGATAATACTCAGATAAGTTAAAAAACCTATAAGATTTCGATGCTATTGTGAAGAAAACCCTAATACGATTTGATACAATAACATTGGGTCAATAAAATGAATATTTTTGGGTTGAATAAAATTCATTTGAACGATCTCAACATAAATTATTGAATAAACAATTTCATATAATATGTTCTGCAACAAAAACAAAAACAAAAAAAACGATAATAATTCTTCGAACATCTATAAATTAATTGTTAATTATTTTTTCGTCGGAAATTATTTAAAAGATAAATATATTTTATATTTATTATATTATAACATTAATTTTATTTTATTATGGAAAAACCACTTTAAACCTTATTAAAAACCAAAAAACACTCTGCTAAATTAATTTTTGAGAAGTAATTGTGTATATATATCTTTAGTATGTTGTTGTTCTTTTATAATATTATTCATTATGTATATACAATATATGAATATACATATATATACTTATATACATATTACATAAATAACAAATGAATTGAACATCCGTACGTCGCGGAAGAATCCTTTATATTATATTTTATTAAATCTACATGACATATAATATTTTTATATTATGATGTATTTAGTTCATTTAATATATAAATTTTGTAGTGGTTCCTAACAATAGATTCTATATAGTTTCTTAAATGAAATTTTTATAATATTTAACACATAAAAGTACAACAATTACGAACGACTTGCGAATTTTCTCATAAATTTCAAAAACTCGCACGTTATTTAATTTTCCTTTGATATTTAATTTATTTTATTCAAATTTTTCTAACAGTTCACCACTAATTAAAATTGGATATTTCCCATTCAAAAACCTCATTTCTGAATTTTACTGTAACTCGGATATTACTACGTATAATCAATATTCAGAATGTCTGTTGACAGAATTGCCATTATAATGGAATCTATAAAGAAAATCAAATTTTTGCTTTTACATGATGTAAGTTATTTTACATCTATCAAAATTATTATGATGGTTGAATACAATAAATTTTTGCTTAAATGCAATTAACTCCTCGTATTCAAAATATCATGTTAAAACATTAATTTCAGTTACTCATATCTCATATGTACAAAGACTTTTAAATAAGTATAATATATAAATGACTTTTGACCTAACCTTTTATATACCTAATTGTATCGATGGCCCCGATCCATACTCGTCTAACTGAAGTTTAAATATTTGTGCAGTAAGGTAATTTAGACATTTAGAGGCGGTCAGACTATGTAAAACTTTTCGAAAAAATTTGAAATTTATAGGAGAAAATATATCAGTTAATTGATTTATATTTAACTTGATGACTTAGTAATTTAGTTAGTAATTTAGTAATGTTACAAGTCAATTTACAATAATATATTTTCTCTTTTTCTTTATGATGTACACATTCTTAATTCTATTTCAACTGTAACATATTTTATCCAAATAATGATGTCAATATAAAATGTTTCTTTAAATTGAAATGTAGATCAACATTCAATAACTTTATATTTTATGTCTTGAGCTAGAGGCTAGATAGACTATAGGTAACCAAATTTTAACAGAAATATGTTGTTTGAGTAGGTAACGAAATTTCAAATTATTTTAGATTCTATATTCTATAAATTATTTTTGTAATTAAATTGATTTGTAATAATTTGTTCTCATACCATACAAAATTAAATTTTCCTTTGAATAATAATCAACTTTTCATTATCATAGAAAGAGCAAAACAATATTTTTTTCCTTGTATGAGAAATCATCATTTTGAGATAGATTAGTTTGAAATGGTACCCTCGAAATATATAGCTAAACAACATTATATACTCCTATGTTTCTTTTGTATATGGAATTTAATTAAATTATGAAAAGAGTATATACATATTTATGTTAAATTGAAAATATATTCAAAATTTTGTATGATAGAATAACATTGAATTAATAATGCATGTTTATTTCTTGTTGACTATTTTTGTCACTGTGCGGGTATTATATCAAAAATTGAAAAACATATAATTTATTTAATATTTTTAATATACTCAAACCCGCATCTTCAATATATGAATTCATGTAATATGCACAGCGTAAGTTACCATTTTTTTTTTAATAAGACAAACTTTTCAGTTCATTGGTTATTTTTATCTTTTTTTTTTTTTTAGAAATTATGTTTTATGTAGATATATATTTAAAAATTTGTACTTCAATTCTTTATAAATGTAATATAGAAAAAAAATATTAATAGAAAAAATGAGGTTTTTAATTTATGACATTTACATTAGATTATTTAAGATAGTAAAATGTACTATATAACATTAAAAGTAATTTCACTCTTATGAAATTTTTCTTTGTATATTATTTGATTAGTGACATCCTCATTTTGTTCAATTTCAATATATATAATATATTTTTTATGTAAACAAGTTCTATGGAATATTAAATTTTCTATATATATAAAAAATAAATAAATTAGTATTTAATATAATATAATAAAAGATCTTGTATACATGCCATTTGTAAAAATATATAAAAAAAAGTAGTTTTCAAATATATTTCAGTTACATATAAATCTTAAAAATATATTTATATAGTGAAATAAAAAAAAAATTTATATAATATAATAAATTTCTTTATAACATTTATAACAATTTTGAATTGCATATGATTACAAAAATAATGTTTCGAATATAATACTGAGTTGGTATATATTAAATTAATATATAAATCGCACTTAACTTTCAAATAACATGGTTTAATGAATATGTCCTCATAAAATTATAGAAACCTCCTTTCAAAAAGTATAATCATCTTGTCATCTCTAAAAAAATTTCTTTTCTCTTCATCAAAAACCCATAATAAAATTAAGACAAAACAGCAAAAAAAAAAGGAGGAAAAAGTTATCGCTCTTGAAGTTTTCATTTTCTAGCAATATTATGTAATCATATGAAACGCGATGACTATAAAATGTCGTTAGTTAGAAGTTTATATTAAAACTTGTTATATATACATATATATAAATATTCGTTTTTAAATAGAAAATTTTACATTTATATTATAATAAATATATATACGTATACATTACCACACATTTTCTATATGAAAATCAACAATTTATGTATGCAATTCAACATTACAACACCATAATATAATCATACAAAAAAAAAATATTAAATTTTATAAAATGAAAATGTATAAAGACACGTTATACGAGTATCTTATATAACCCCAAAAAATATCGTATCTTAAAGTATATTATTTTATGTTTATAAAGGTTTTGTTTTCCACTTTTGTGACATATTAAAAAAAAGGAACTTTACATTTTAACCTATGCCACTCATTACATTGACATATTGTTTATACTTTTATAATTATTTTGACGCATATTATAACTGAATATTAACATTATATTTTTTATATTACAGACTGTTTAAGAACTGTATTAATTTTAATGTTAAATATTTTTTACATATAGCTAGTTTTACATAGCCAGATGCTAGAAATTTAAATTGCTATATGATTTTTCTATTAAGTTTTTATATACAAAACATTTTCAAATTGTTTATCCAGTAATTGAGGTATATATAGCCTAATATTTGGGCCGATATTACTATATATTTATGACTCGTATTGAAAAAAAAATATAATAGTAGAACCCCGATAATTCGATGCTTCAAAAGACTGAAATTTTTAATCGTATTACAGGGGAAATCAAATTATCCGGGGAAATTTAATTTTATAAATATAATTTTCAATATGTGTACTTAAAAAAAATCGAATTATTCGTGAATCGAATTATCGGGGTTCTACTATATAAAACTTTATGTGATTATATAGAAAATATGACATTTGTACTCGTTCACGTCAATTTTTACCGTACTGTAGCATATATTTGCGTCTGATGTACTATTCGTACTAGACGTCAAATAATTTGGTTTGTTTTGTCATTGTGAAACTTATATCTGTCAAAAATACTCAAAATCGAAATAATATGACATTAATTTAAAGTAATTACGAATCGAAAGTAAATTGTGAATGAAAATTTGATATTCGTTTAGAAGATAATAAACGAATTTTATGAATCGTCTATTTCTAATTTGGATTTTGTATTATACAGTCTTTGTATCCATGTAATTATATTTATATCACGCTATTTATCTGAAAATCTTGCCCCAGCAAAACAATATTGATTTATATAAAAACTTTCGTACTATTAATAATTTATATTTGAATATATTTTCTTCCTTCCAACCATGTAATTAAATCATAGTATAAAGTAACAATAAATATTTGTATAAAGTAATCAGTCTATAAGATCATTATTATTTATATAATCCAATCCGAAAGTTTTCGATATTTCATTATCCCACCAATATAATTCAAATTTACTTTGTTTGTAAATTCATGCATTTCATAGCAAACACTATTGAGTATTGACTATTAAAACCACCATATTTTCACTACATGAATGTTAATTTTATGTTTAATATTAAAATACTCTATACTAAAAAAACCATTCCCTCTGTCGTCGTTGTGTATCATAAACTACAATTAAAAATAAATGAAAATTTCATCTACACCATATCCTTAACAAAACTTATATAATATACACTATTGAAATCGTTTGAAAATGAAACAGAATACCTGACATAAATCAACACTTCTGCAATATCTTCTTAGCACATAAAACACATGGAAAATGTCTATTTGCTTTTGGATTATAAGACGACAAAAGACACTTTATATTTATTTATATATAAAATGTAAAATACCATTTTTTTTTTTTTTTTAATGTTAATTTTGTTATTATAAAGAGTGTTTAGATACATAGATATATAACAGAAAATTTTGCTTGCATGAAACATATTTTAATTCCACCTTGTGTTGTTCTTGCTTTTATATAAATATTCTTTAGAGCAAATGTTTTGAATAATATTAGGGAAACGCAGATGAGCAATCTAATTGTGTGTTCAACTTTTTAACTTTGATAAAAAAAGGGTTGAAATTATTGTCTTATTATTGTAAAATTCGGTATGTATTTGCCGAATTGAATATCAATTTTTGTATGTTTATTACATACGCTTAGACATATAGATTTAAATTAAAATTAAACCGAATTACTTATTAATTTAGTGTTGCTTATCAGTGCTCAACTTTATCAACTCATTTGACAATGTATAAACAAATGTCAACACATTTCACGTCAAATATCGTTTAGAACCTTATTTCAGATGAAATTTATTATAAAGAAGTCGATATTTTATATAAATCTTATTATATTATGATAATCGTACCTAATCTTAAGTAGCGTATTGGACTTAACTAAAAAAAACACTTTTCTATTCTATCCAGTATTAGATTATCTCTAATCAAAATATCATTCCGTTTAAATAACTCAGATTCTAAAATGTTACATAAAAAATCCTTCGATTAAATTAATTAAATATGTTACAGAGAGGTATTTAACCTCATACCACTTCATACCCAGATTAAATAATTTCACAAAAACAACACTTTATTTATTTATACAAATATATTTTACAGAGTATGCAATTTTCTAAATAATATAATTATTATGTACTTACTACATAATTATATTTGAATAACACTTCCATAATTAATAGTAATTAGATTAAAAATTTGGCTTAAATTTAAATTTCAGTGCCAAACTTTGTTAAAATTTATAACTCATAGAATATAATAGAAATAAAATGATTTGGAATGAGAAGATGAACTGAACCCACCATGTAGGAAAAATACATTTATAGTATATAGTTTTCGTAATAGTGCAGCTATCGACGTGTCTTTCTTATTATTTATTTTTGTTCAGCCAATAATCAATCAAAAATGCTGTCAAGTAGAAAAAGAAAACATAAATTTACATAAGTTTGCATATTGAAACAGTAGGTCTACAGTATAGGATTCCTGACAGGCCACTGTAGATTGAGGAAACATATATCAGATTCCAGTGCCTGCAGATTCTGTGAATTTGAGGAGGAAACGGCAGAACACAAAATCAGCCAGTGAACACATAATCAATCAATGTCGAAACGCATAAATTATCTCGACGGATATGTGATATCTCCCTCAGAAACACAAACATTGTCACTCAATCAGCTGTACAGCTTTATATACAGTACAGGACTGAACGATGTGATATAAACCGAAATGGCCATACAATAAGACATTAGCCTGGAATTACTTAGGTGGATGGTTGCCTTCCGAGCATCTAAATCTAATCTAATATATAGAAACAGGTTAGAATTAGATAATATATTTAGGAAATTAATATTAAATTTTCTAGAGATTATAAAGTTAAACTAAGTTAGAATATCGGCAAACATGCGCTTAGATTTGGACTTAGCGCAAGTGATAAATGCAGAAACTACAGATACCCTGGAACATTTTCTATGGCACTCGATAAACGTAAAGATATATATCTAAGAAAATCATATTACCCTGTTCTGAAAGAAAATTCTATAATGGATTATTTCTCAAGTTTAATGCAATTACGAAATTCTTTTATTTACTAGAAATCACTACAACCTAATATACAACCTAAATTATCCATAAAAGTATTAACTCTATGGACCTAATGTAGTAATTATTATACTCTGCCGCCTAACTGAAGTAGGACCATATTTTTTCAAATGTAAATTATAATACAAAAATAAAATTTATATTACCATTAAAATATTGTTTATACAAATTAAATTTAATCATGAATACTTAAATATTTTATTATTCTATATAATAAACTAATACTAAAGTTTATTCTGAATTTTCTAATTATATGTTTATCAAAAGAAATTATATTATGTAATTCTCTATTTATGAAAATATTTAAACACTTCTTAACGAACTTTTTTTTTAAAAAAAAAAAACATTAAATGTAATAACAATAAACCTGATTACATGTTTTTTTAACAGTATGGTATATAAATATATAATAAGAAACACTTTACTATTTATTTGGTAAATATATTTTAAAACCACATTTATAAACTACCAAAATTGAATTTTAAAATGTTTTAAGTGTTCTCTGGTAGTAGTAGTAGTACTAGTAGTAGTACACAATATTCTAATGAATAGATTTTGTGATTAGACCCAAGAGTTTCGTATTTTTTGGTATATAAACATATAATTATTTCTACTATATATGAAATACAAAATATTATCACATATAGTAATTTTCCAAACCATATTTTTATACATAGTATTAAGTTTGCCTGGGATTGTATAAAAGTATGAAGAATAAATAAACCACAGTACGTAAAAAAAAAAATAATCACATACAGAGTTTACGCTTGTAGTTGCAAAAAATATAAATTTAGTCAGAATTGTGTGTATAGCTTACAAAAACCTTGGTTTTATATAAATAGTTTAGTGGTTTTTATAAAGAAAAATTGTTATAATATAGTTTAATTTAGAAAATTATCATTCCACCAATGGTTATAGACCAAAACTATATTTTATATTGCACAGTTTGCTAAATATAAAATATATATTTAGGACAATCTACCAAATATATAACCTCTATAAACAGGTGCAATATTGTAATATGTATAAGCAAAGTATATAAATTACCATACAAATATATTATGTTTGACTAAAAATTTACAATAATTTTAGTTCGTGTCCTCAGTAATTCCTTTGAAATTATTCTATAGTATCTTTTATTGTAAAAATATTATAAATTAATTAAAAATAAATACTTTCATTGAATACACCAAAAGAATTCTTACTGGTTCACAATATTTATATTGAATTTTTAATTTAAATGTCAACTCTTTATATTTAAAAGTGTTTTATGCCAATCCTAAGCCATAAATTTGTACAATTGTAATAATAAAAATATATATATATATATCACCCTCAAAACGGAACCAAACTCACAACAATTCACCAATAATTTTATAAAATGCTCATACATATATAAATATATATTTTGTTAATTTTAGTTTGAATAACAAAAACACAGCACGATACAAAAATCATAGCCTGAATAATATCCTAATAGATACTGAATTTATGTAGTTTTCATAATACATATATATATATATTTTTTGTAAAAAAAAAAAAATGAAACCAAAATATTTATGCATTTTAGATACTCATAAAAAACAGTAATAATAATTATTATTATTTATCATTTATAATACTAAATGGATGGAAAATTGTAAAGGGAAGTCAATAATAAAAACGATAATGGACAAATGACTATAAGGAAATTACTTTGGTTGTTTTAATAAATATTGGTAGGTTCAATTCAATAATTACATTTATATTTATATTATTTTTTTAATGGAAATTATATGGAATATTAATTCTATTAAAATTTAATCGGATTATAATTTAGGTATATTTTTTTATTATGATAAATATATAATAACTTTAGTTTTTTTGTGGATAATGGATAATAAAAATGGTTTAATTTAGTAAATAATTGTGAACTTTTTACATATGCATTTCAGAATGTTAAAAAGTTAAATTAATAATTATTTTTGTTATATTTAAATTTCATTATTATATATAATAAAGTTTAAAACATTTTTAGTCACGGCTCTTAACTCAAATGCGTTCCTCAGGTAAAGGATGTTCACAGGTTTCCTTCATAATTGCAGTAAAAAATGACAATGTAGAAATAAATGGTGATATTTTTATTAATTTTTAAAGTTTTTCAATTTAAAAATCAAAAACACTGAAAATACAATATTGATTTTATATCAAATATTGATTTTATATCATCAAATGTCAAATATTTAACACGAAAGAATGTTCGAGATTGTTATTGATACTTTTTTAAAAGGCTCCCGATATTTTACGTTTAGTAATCTTTAGCAGTGTACCATTTCAGCAGAATTTTGTGATTTAATCTTTTTTGTAATATGTGGTAATCTTGCCTAATCTGAAGCAGTCAAAAGGTGGTTGCATGTGGCAGTTAAATTCACCATAATTTGCAGTTGGAGGACAAACAAACAAAATTTCATGAAGATTATTGTAATTACGAGTATTTATTAGTTAGTTAAAAAATCGTTTTGTGTATTTAAATATATATTAAAATTATTAAAATTATTTTAAAATTAATTCATATTTATATACAAATATAAATATGAAAATCAGAATTTGCTGTGCAACCACCGGCTTTCTAAATTAATACCGTCTTTGGTTTCGTGTATTTAAATAATACTGATTTATGAAAATATAATTAACATTAGCAATTTATTATGATAATAAATAAATAACTTCAATTTGTTAATTTTCTTTTAGTAACATTTTTTATATTAAAATACATTATACTAAATTGCATATTAAATGCACCCAATTATATTTTTAAACAGTCTTTTTTTATATACATCCATTTATTTTCAAAAGAAGTTCCACGAATTTCCCGGAATTGGTTCATAGCAACTATTTTTAAAGATGTACTTTTTACACACCTTTTTTATATGATTATTTCTGTAATGTATCTGTCGTGTATAAAAACAGAATTAGTATCCTTATAAAAAATCATTTAAAAACGGAAATACACTATAATTAATATGACCACCTGACAACATTTAATTAATAATTAATTAATTTAATTTATTATCCCCACTAAAACAATTAATATTTAATAATATTATAGCCAAGAACTACATAAGCTGTATCAGGAGGCTGACCAAGTAAAAAACTGTCGAATCTGCAAAAAAAATTCGCTCTCCAACCTACCAAGTGGAAGGATGATGATGGTGCGGTGGTTGTGGAGATGCTTAACATAACCAGAAGTTCGAGAACTACTACACAGAACACTTTGGAAAGTTCTCTTTCCTCGGCCATCGGACTAAATGATGTGGCACCAATTAAGTAAGTGTTGTAATATTTATCAATATTTTCCAGTTTCAAAGATTTTATTTATAGTTGCATGAAACTATTTCCTAAATTATAATTTTGTTAATTTGTATAATTAAAATAATATTTGTTAAATTTAATTTTTTTAGAACACTTGTCTTACAATATTTTATAATACTACACTTAAAATCAGTGTATAACATTTTATCCATATACGCTATTTAGAATCCTATTAATCACAGACCCAGCCATTTAATTCAATTATGTTCATAATTGTTTAATTTATTGAACTATTCCACAATTATTAGTGTTCTCCTGGTAGGGAGTTCTTCATAAGATTATAATACATATAAAGATATATTCTGTATATAGGAATAAATAATCAAACAATTTTCTATTCCCTACTTAATATTATTATTATTAAACTATTCAAATATTATATATTTATGTAATTTTACATTTTTATTATATAAACATTCTCTTAATAAATGTTCAAATATGTTTGTTCAATTAAATATTTATAACAAACGGAAAACGCCTTTAAATTTCTATATATAGTTTCAAATTAAATCAAAAATAAATTATTTTATTAAAATATATCTTTATAAAAGATTTTTTTTTTTTATGTTTTTTTTTCATCCCCTCTTGTCATAATAATTAAATTAACATCGAACAAAGTCATTATTATAAATATATGTAAATATATATAAATTACCAAGAGTATGATTTGCAAATATATATATATATATATATGAGGGTTACATTATTGTCAGCATAATTCCATCATTTATGACTGCGTTATTTCAATTATCAAAAAAATTACGCCTGCACCCCCTAAATAATAAGAAGATGAAAAAAAAAACATTTGTGTGGGGGCTCAATAATGCATGAAAAGAATTCTTTTAATAAAAAAATGCCAATTTAGATGAATTAACTCACAACTACTAGTAAAATGAGTAATCGCAATAAAACTGCTGATAACATACCAAAAATATCTACTTCAATAAAATTATTTATATGTAGCGTGGCGTTTTTAAAGCCACTTAAATTTAACAATTTTTTTATTATGTTGGTACATTAAATTCTATGTGTACAATTTATGTATATACATATATAAATATTTGTATATATAGAAAGATTTAAATAAGAACGAACAACAAAAAAAAAATTCATATACAATTAATTTTTGTCGTTTAAATTCAATTGATGGAAAGATCTATAACGGTCAGTTATGAGAATGTTTTTTGATCAGTAAACAGCGGTCATTCGTCAGCCTAACACAGCATCTTAAAACATATTTAAAAAAATAAATTTTAATTTCACTCTTAAATATTATAATTTGTAATCATAAAAAATTAAAAATTAAATTAAAAATAAATTTAAAATTTTTTTTTTTTGTAAATCAACTTTACTTACGTGTTGATAAAATTTTTTATATATATTTTTACTTTAAAACTTTTGATAAGAATTTAAAAATCTATATATAATAATCATGAGACTGGGTAGTTGCGGTGTTAGGACCTTTGAAGATTATGTTATCTTGTATAATTTTATTTAAAATGGAAATATCAACATTAATTTCTAGAGAAAAAAAAAATTGTATAATTATACTAAAAAAAAAAAAAAAAATTAAGAAAAATATTAAAGTCACGATAAAAAAAAATTATTTATAATTGTGCATATTTTCGCAATTTTATTGAAATAATATTTTGTTTTTAGTAAAGTGGATTACATCAGATTGAAGAAAATATTCTGGGTAAATATAATTTCATTAAGTTTATTTTATATTATAAGAAAAATTATTATATATTATTATATCAATTTATCAATATTGTCTCAAATGTGTAAGATTTAATTATACATTTTTATTCTATTAAAATGCTTAACTGGAACATCAACGTCACGTTTCTATCAGACTTTTAGTTAACATTAAATTCAATTTATTTTTAACAAACACTTTTACTATGTCAGTTAGTTTGACTATGTAACTCTAAGTGAATAATGAAAAAGTGGCCCCAAATTCATAAATTAAAAAATTTTTATTGTGAAATTATTTATTGTGGTTCTGTTGAATAAAATGAAACTGAATCAAATGATGAAGAAACTGTGAAACATAACCTCTGCGATTGCAAGACCGTAGTCCGAATAAAACGTAATACATGTGGGGAAGGATTTTTCGAGACTTCTTGAAAACAAAGGTCTGGCCGCCAGAAAAACTCTATTCTTTTACAGAATAGGCACATTAGATCTTTATAGAGATTCGCCGGTTTGTACTTCTTCTTTAATGAACCCCTAAATTATCGCAGGCTAGGTTATTCAAAATTTTTTTTATTTTTGTATAAATATTTCTTTTGTCCATTTATATTGGCCGAATACATTTCTATTTCAAGACTTCTCTATTCTTTCTAATTAACCAAAAACTTATTTGTCATATTTCAAAAATAATTCACAATTCCTATATACATAAATTTATGAAAAATTTTGTTTCTAAATTAATGTTTCACGCATTTTCATAATATAATTAACTATTTCATTTCATATAGTCGTTAAAACCGATTTCTTTATAATATAAATTATACTATAGAAAATTGTAACAAGCTCTTAAAAAAAGTAACTGCAGACAATTCTAACATAAGTGTCGAAATTGTGAGCTGATGATGGAATTATTGTGAAATTAAAAAAAAATGTGTAAATGAAAAATCTATTAGTTTCTATATAAATAATTATCTATAAAATAATAGGTGATTGTCCAAACCAATGAAATTATAATGAAGTAATTTTAATTCATTAATAAAATATTAACTATAAACTAAAAAATATTGGTTCATTTAAATAGCCCAGTCCTGAGCAACATAAGGATGATTTAAATTACCACGTTAGCAACGTTTTGCAATTCACACGTATTCAACCAATTTAGTTTTATGATTAATTTAGAATCATCTCTAAAGTTCATCTTCTGATCCAGGGCAAGTATGTCATTTTGATTTACGAAACTGCGGCATGATTGGTTCAATAGGATGCCATTTCTTCCGTTAGCCTCATGATATAATAAATTCATTCAAAATGAATGTATATATAAATATTATTATATGTATTTTTAATTAAATTTTCGATAGATGTCATTATACTTTAAAATTTATATTAGTAATAAAACTTCTAATTATAAAAGTTTTTTTTAAAATATTTACACAATATCATTGTTAACAACAGCAACGAAAAACAAACCCACTTTTTTATTTTTTTATTTAAACAAGAAAATAATGGTTTATCTTTTCTGATTCATAGCATAAAATTCACATTATTTTCATTTTTATCAAACAGCCTGATCAACATTTTTTACTCCTTCTTAAATTAATTTTTCGCGTATAATAATAATATCGTCCGTCGCCGTATAAAATATATAGATTTTCTAATTTCCAAAAAAAAAAAAAAATTGTTTTTCCGTTTTTCTTTTTACTTTCCTTATACATAATAATATTTATATGTATATAATAGTTTATGTATATTTCGTATTACGATCGTTGAAAGGGTTAATTAATTTACCTGACCTAAAGCAATAAAGAATCTTGTAAGTTTAACTCGATTTTTAAAAGAGCTTTTCTGTTGCATAAAATATAAATTGAATATAAACTAACAGTCTTAAATATATTTTGTGTATATACTATACCTAAAAGGACTAAGGACTACTTCTATTTTATATTCCATTTATATTAACGATACGATACAATATTTTGGCTTTATATTCTATGTTTTACATGCATGATTGTGTAATCATTATAATCGCTTTTGTTGCCTGTCCGCATTTCGTAACAAAAATGGTTAAAATACCTCAATATATATACAAAGCTACTCTGTTATGAACTTTATCCATAAAAAAAATAAAAATCTATATCGTATATATATAATTATAGTTCTGCACACTTCCAAGACTATAATATGCATCATGAAAATTCATATCGACCAATATTATTACCTATGTAACCTGTACATTATAAAAAAAAAAACCCTGTTTTGGTAAAAAAAAAAATTTTTTTGTTGTACATATTAAAAAGTCCATAACAGAAAAATTGGAGAGAAATTACTATAAAGACGAGACTTTTTTTTATAGTTGTATTAAACAACTAGTAATGACTTTATCGCAAAAGGATTATATTATAAATGTATGGTTGATATTGCATAGTTCCTGGTTTTGTGCTATTATTATTTGTTATATTCAAAAAAAAAATATAAAAAATGAATATATAATACTATAGGATTAATATCGGTCTTGTTTGTTGCCTCCGGATGGTAAATAAAAAATCCTGAAACAAAACAAAATGTTAACAAAAGAAGGAGCAAAAAAAAAAAATAGAAATATTAGATGATATATTACAGAATGGATTCATTTATATTAATGAATGAGACATTTATCTGAAATTATTTAAATTAATAAGAATTTTACTATATATTTTCTAATAGGGATTCAAAAATCAAATTTAAGGTTAATGAATTTGAATATAAAAATATTGATATAGTTAAATATCAAGTAAAATTTGTTAATAAGTTTAATGATATAATTGTAATTAATGAATTAGGAATAAATTTCCATTCTGTTCTAACTGATTCATATAAACATTTGATTTGCCAAATTGCAATTTAATGATTTAATTTTCTAAATAAACATTTTTCCTAAGGTTTATTACAATATCCACAGCAATAAAATATTCATAATAATAATATTTATTATATTCAGGTCGTAAAAGAAAATACATATGGGATTTTGAGGATACCATAATTTTACAAAACAGTAATTTTAAATACAAATATTTCAAATCTCGATACTAAAAAATTATAGTATTTCACTTCAAATTTAAGTGTTGACAATTAAGTTTTAAATTTTAATAACAAATTTATTAATTGGAAAATTTTCATTGTTATTAATTTAAATCTAAATTAGGTTTTCCATTAATCCTTTTTAAAAGTCATAATTAATTTTTTTCTCAAGATCAATTGCAATATCCGTCTGTGCATTAGAGATAGATAGATGTACGACTTCTCGAATTTAAAAAGACTTTTTTGAATTTCACAAAAATTTGGCTGGATCCATCAAAAAGTCGTCAATAAATGGTCAAAAAAGTTGACAGCCATTAACTTTTTTATTGTAATTGTCATATTTTTTATAGTAAAATTGAAATAAGTAATTCTTTTTTAATGTTAGACAATAGATTTGAAGGTAATTTTAGGTTATGTAAATTCCATTTATACGGAATGTTAAACATCTTATAAAATTTGATACTCCTTAATTTTATTCATTCTTTAATTCGTGACATTTGCATTGGAATTTAGACCTATTTAATTTTTATATAGATTCAGAAACATAAGTTTCTTTATACTGAAAATACTTTTAATTGCATCTTAAATATTGAAACATTTGTTGTCAGATGTCAGCATTCCTTATAAAGTCATATAGGCTAAAAAATAACACAATTGAGATATAAAATAATAAAATATTTTATTACTTTATATTAAATACCTATTTATTTGCTATATACATATATACATAATACATATATATATATAGATATAAAAAATTAAATAGAATTAAAATTAATAGTCCACCAATTATTAAAAGGTTAATTCAAACCGGCTTCTAAATGAATATATTATTATTAGTTGTCGTCGTCCTACTACAAAATAAAACTAATTAAAAAATTTGTTATATGTATATTCTCCCCCCATTTCAGTTTTCTTGACACAATAATGTTTCTTTCTATTCAAATTGATTTGACCCCTAGAACCTTTTGGGAAATTTACAAACCCAAACTCACAACCAATTTATAATTTCACATCAGTTTTTAGGAAAACTATATATACATAACTATACATATATAAAATTCAATGGACTGTACAGAAGCGTAGAAAATAAATTATTATGTATATTTTACGTATGTAATTTTTTTTTTAAAAGCTTTTCAAATTCAAAAAAAATATATATATAAAATACATGAAATTTTCAATATGGAACCTTAACAAAATAAATTGATGATGAATCAGGGGCTACAACACTGTCGTAATGGAATTTTATTCATATTTGTTATTTTTTTTTTCTCATACCAAATTATTCTCTGTCACATCAAAATTATAAAATAAAAAAAAAATGAATAAAAAATTAAATAATAAAATCAAATCAAACTAGAATAATTTTTCAACATAAAGATACATATATATACATAAAGATATTTTATTATTTTATTATTTAATTTACACTTTATAAAGAGAATTATTGTGTGTATGATGCGATTTTTATATTAGGTTAAATGGAATTAAATTGTTATTAATGAATATTTTTTTTTTCCTATTCGAGTATATGGAATTGAAATCGTGTTAATAAGAGGGCAAAACAATTTGCAATCACATAAATTTTACACATTATAAATATTCTATATAAATTAAAACCGGAAAAACAATTTTCTTTTCTTATATAATTTCAATTTAAACTAAAAAAAAAAATCAACTTAACAAATTTTTATTAACACTTGAAGCCTCCTTTACTTCAATTTAATGAAGAAATAAATTTTTTGTGATTATTAAGACTTCCTTAGTTAATTTCATTTTGTATATGTTTCATTATCATTAATGATTTAATGTTATCACATAAACATAAAATTATCTACTATAAATATAGTTTAAATTCATATATATTGTTAAAATTACAAATTCTAATATTCTGTATAATTTATTATAAAATGAAACTGACTGGGCTCTAATGACTGACATTTTATCCGGAATATTTTTTTTGCATTAATTTAGATTGTGTTTTTTTTTTTTTTTAAACAAAAAATTGTTAATGTTAAAGTCTTTATTGAAAGTGACTGACTTTTCGTAATATGACAGTTTTGTTTTTCCATTTTTTCTTGTACATATAATATTCTATTTGTGGTCTTTGTAAAAGTTCTATAGTCAGTCATTTTACACTACACTATAATATTATAGTGAATATTAAATGTCTAATTTTGACATTTTAATTTAGAAATTTCACAAAATTAACTTTAAAAAAAAAACACACAAATATTTAAGTTTTTTTATAAGTCTATACAGGGTGGTCTCAAGTTATGATGTAAATGTTTTAAAGGTTGATTTTATTGTAAGGATATTTTAAGGAAAAAATCGTATTAGTAAATGGATCCATTTTCGACACAACCTATAAAATACAGAGTGAATAGAAAAATAATTTTAAACAAATATTTATATCATAACTTCTAAAATATTGAATTGATTATAGAGCTAGTATTTCATAAGTAAATTAATTAGCCTATTTTTTTAGTATTACTGTTTTGAAAACCAAACCATAACACATAGGCAAATAAGGCTCTCAAGATGGTGGGATCTAGGACGTTTTCAGAGCTACTCGCGACAAAATGCTTTCAAAGGCCATCATAAAAGAAACTCATTACCACAAGCAAAATTAATACAATTTTTAACAACTATCCTCACGATACACTATCCATCAAATCCAACAACATTAACAATAATTGACCTATGGGAAAAGTCAAGAAAAGCTGATATTTTCCTGGAACTAGTTTAAGAATAATTGTAATATTTAACATTTGTATCGCTGCACAACAACATAGATAAATAAACGTCATATCGGAAACTTGTAGGTAACATTATTGTACACCAAAATTATCAAAATAGAAATGTCTGTAATATATTAAAAAATAGGCTCATTTACCTATGATATAAACCTAGATTCAATTGCTCTAATTTCAATATTTTAAAAGTTATGATTTCGTATTTATTTGAACTTACAAGATACTTTTTGAAACATCCTGTATCACAGAAAATGTCAAAGATGAACCTGCTTCCTAAATATGATTTTTTTTTCTTAAATACCAGGGAAACAACCCTTAAAATAACAGCACCATAACGCCAATTACCTTGTAAGATAAATACAGGGTGCTTAATATATTCAAAAAACAAAAACATAAATTTGGTATTACAAATTTCTTTTCATTATCAATGTAATTAATTACCTTATAAAAATTTTATATTAATATTTATTATTTATTTCCTTTAAAAACAATAATGACAGAGTTTACTATACTTAAAAATATCCAACGAAAACAAGTTAAAAGTACAAGAAAATGAAGAAATTTATATTTTTTTAATAAAAAAAAAAAAAAAAATAACAAACTAATTTATTTTCATAATAAATACAAAATAAACATTATTTTTTTTTTCAGTACTACTACATTCAGTTCTACTTCTACAAAAGTCTTGCTAGTAAATATTTAGTAGAATTTATTTGCTATCGCTAATAGTGGACACAAAACAATCCTGGTATTTACAATTTCTTAAGGCTATTTACCATTTTTATATAAAACATCACAAATGAAAGTGGTTGGTAATAATTTTAAATTCTATATATACTTTTTATATGTATATAAAAAATGTTATATATTTTTACTATTATTTTAATGTAACAACAACAACAACAACAAAAATACATATTATTTTTGATAGGCCAAATCTAGAACAGAACCAGATTATGTAATAATAATATTACTAATTTATTAATTATGCTTGCTATTAAATTGCTTATTAATTTTTGCAATACGATAAATATTTAATTAAATTATGTACATTATTATTATTATTATTATTTTGGATTTAATCCACTTGTAAAATTGTTATGATATTTAATTTTTCTTTAAAATCATTTTTATTATTTTTGTATAATATTTATAAAAATAATAACATAAAATTTTAGTTTTTTTTTGGATGTTATAATTTTATTTTATCAATTTTATCAAAATCAAATCAAATTTTACTTTAAAAATTTAACAATTTTTATGGTATATGAATTAAAAATTTATTAAATTTTGTTATTTCTGAAGTAGAACACTCGATGTGGTCGATTGTAAAGCAATAGTTATTCCAGTTTGTCTATAATGTTTAACATATTTTTTAATTTGCAAGTCAGACTTTTAATTGGTTCTATTTTATATCATCCCCTAATTCAACTAAACAGCCAACCGTTCATAAAATGCCGCTTACGCGATCTTACCTCTGAATAAATAGGTTCCTTACATGCAAATCCTGCTTGATGCTGATGGTTAGTTGGCTGGTTTATTCTGACAGTCATTAATTAAATAAAAAATAATTAATTTGGAATACTAAAGCCACAATTCGATTCAACATTTCATTGATGATTCGAAAATCTAATTAATACAACAAATTAGATTAGTTAAAAAAGAAATGTTATTACTAATTTCCAAAGTATTTCTTATTTTTCAGAAATATAATTAAAAAAAATTGTATACTTACATAAAATTTTCATTAAATTTACTTCTCCTTATACTAAATTATAGCAGTGTATAAACTTATTTCCATAAGTTAATTAATTACTATTATAATATTAAGATTATAAGCCCGCGGACTAAAGTTTCTTTAACAACAACTAAAAAAAAAAAACAAGATTGAATTTTTTTTTTTCGTCCAGAATAAATCATTAAAATGTACTATGATTAAATATGCAGATTACATAAATAAATTTCAAATTAAATTAACCCAGAAGATAAAAAAAAAAACGAAAAACAAATTCTCTTATTATAAAGTACTATATCTTTAAAAAAAAAAATGGGAACTGAAATAATGACAGTTGTCTCTATGTTTCATTCATTTTTGCCATCATGAATACAACTTTGAAAAGAAAATAAATTAACTTGATAATTTGCATAAATCCTAGCGTTTCTTTTTTATATATGTATGTGTGTATAAAATGTATCTATAAAAAAAATATATATTTTATTATATTTTATGTTTGTACACTAAAAGATGTTTTTTTTTTTTTTTTTATTTAAATAATTTTAGGTATGACCAGAACAAAGCAAGAAAAAAAAATTTTTTACTCAGTTGGAAAATCACAAAAATTTAACATTTTCTATAAGGGCAACCAAAAAAATGAAAAAATCGAATATTCTTTTCTAAGTACTAGTGCCGCAGGAGATATTTAAACCCCTGCTGCCCAAGTGCTTATCAAAGAGTTTTCGAAATCATCGTGGGACGATGTCAAAAAAAAAAATATTGTTTCAAGTAGAAAATATTTACTTTTATTTTATTTTATTTTTTGAATGAATGTCAACCTTAAGTTATTAAAGATTTATGTAAACTTATCTTAATAAAAATATATTTTAGTTGAAATATTTATTTATTTAATTAATTTTTTGTTACATATAGCTTTAGCTAAACATTTTTATCATTGCTTTAAGTTTTACAGAATAAATAATATATTTTAGAATTTATGTAAATAACTATTTATTATGTAATCGAATTGAAATGCTTTGACTATTGCATAAACATATTTCTCTAATAAAATTTTATTACGTGTACCAATTATTTTGACATTACAATATTTTGTTAATACTTTCAGTTTTAAAATATCTAATGCTGAAATTACACATGAGATAGAAAAGCGTAATGGTCGCCTGTGTTATGCAAAATTTATTTAACGCTTTTATGAGAATAATTTTATACAATTTTGAGAACGATTTACACTTTACATCAAATTGGTACCACTTTTTTTCCATTTCATTTGTTAATCAAATCCGCAGCTAACAAGACTTGACTGAATAACAAAAACGTTTTTAGTTTTTATAAATTGATAATTTTTAAATTTTAGCATAATTTTTGATTTTGCCGGATTAATTATCCTGATAAGAATTCATTTTGAATGGAATTAGTAAATAATATTAAATTTAGTTACGATTAGTGTATAAAAGTAAAAATTAAATTTTATTTTCATTTACTAAGATTATTATGAAAATTTTAGAATATATTTTAAATTTACTGATGATGGTCATTTTATTTGTATGATAACATATTATTCTGCTGATTTAAAACAATTTTAAATCCGGAAATCAGATTGTTTCTATAGCATTCAAAAAAATATGAAAAGCAAACACTTTTCATTTTAAGTTGCAAAATGTTTTGTGAAAGAGTTTTTTTTAGTATACAGAATATAATTCCAATTCTAATTCTATTGTACATCTAATTTCAACTTGTTTTTAACACAATACAGAATTTGCCAATTAAAAAATTGGAAAATTTTCCTAATTCCTTAGAAAATCATATGAAAATAATTAAGAAAACCATATATATATAACATAAACTATGTACGTCAATTTTTGCAGTAAAATATTTTACTGTCTGTATTAATTTACGAAAATCAAACTTGCAATTTAATTTTTTAAAATGATATTGTATTGTTAATATAAATATATATGTAAATATTAGTTTTGATGTTAGGTATTATTTTGGCTTTGTAATTATATATTACTTAATGTTTATTCATTGTATACATTGTAAAGGATCTATTCATTGGAAAGGATGTAAGGATAAAACTGTTATACCACAAATATTAACACAATTATATATTATAGAATTTGCATTTATGTATAGTTTATGTAAAGATAATTCATTTTTTTATTTGGATTTTCGTCAAAATTGATTTATACCTCTAAAGGATTAAATTTACTGAAAGTGGTATAAATAATAAGATAACGACCACAAATTCTACGAGTTTAAATTTATAATCTTCAGTATGGTTGTGAAAAACTAAATCAAAAAAGTATAATTTAATGGAAAACAAATTACATTTTTTTTTTTTTGTGAAAATCGATTACTTTTAGATATATGTACATATAAATGAAAATTTGGAAAATCAATATTTACAAAAATCACTTTACAATTAGAATTAAAATTATAAGCATAGGCCAACATTGTCCCAGAAGTAATGCGGTGACAATAAATCCTAATTATTAGAAACCCCCATCCAAAACAAATGCATCATGAACTTGGGAAGTTATTGAGAGAGACTGGCAACAGCAAAGTTGGATTCGCGAAGACTAGTTCGAAGTCTGGTACTTGTCAATCCTTCACATTCCCATGAACTCTGCTGATTCATGCATAGTGAACGTCTAAGCATTTGCAAAAATTATTCGGAACGAGTTTAGATGCAGTTTATTCAGGTTACAGTGCCCCGTAAATAATCCTGTTAATGCGCGTACCGTATTTCTATTCAGACCAATAATTTTGCGGGTTCTTCGCGTTTAGTGGTTAGGTAGGAATAATTTTGCGAGTCGGTTGCATTGTACATCCACTACGACTATTTTCGACGTAACTAGTGGTATGCTACAAAATGGTGTAAGGATCGCCAACAAATCGTGTACCCCCTTTCAAAAATTGTAGTCAACACAAAGCACTTACAAATTTTAATTAAATACAAAATTAAGCGATTTTAAATCAGTGAATTTTAATTAAATACTTGTAAACAATCCTAACAGTTCTGAACATTATCAATTAATTAAATAAAAGTCAATTAGGTTATTTTGCTCATTGCATTGCTATTAAATTAACGTAGGTTGTTCGTATTTATATTAACTTGTACCGATTAGATGACAAACAAAAGTAGAAAATATAAAATTTTATCTTAATCAAAAATCAATAAAAGATTGTATTTTTTTTTTCGAATATTAAGAACCTCAATCAAAATATTATAAATAAAAATCATGTTTTCGTCTTTACTTCATACCAAAATAACGAAAAAAAAAAAATATGTTGGCACGCAAATGTTATTAAATTTTCAATTTCGATTTAATTTTTTATAGTTTATATACCAAAACCACAACAATTTCAATTTTATTTTTTATTTTTCGCTTAACATAGCTAAAAAAAGTTTTCGGGACTTCCAGTTGTTTACCTTTTTGTTATGGTAGCAAAACTTTTACTTATGCATGCTCTTTTTTTGTATATTTATAACTTAATTTCTTTAACACATATAATTAATTTACAGCCACTTTACTAACAATAATGCTGTCCAATAATTTATATGTAATTTTTATGCTATAGGATTCGTTTTATGATATTGCAGAGTTTAATGTGAATTTAAAAAAAAAAAATGCTGCAACTAACTCTAAATAATTAGTTGTAGGTTCGATGTACTGTTTTATAATTGGTATATGAGGAACTTCAAAAATATATTTGTATAGTAAAAATTTCTTTGGTATTATAAATCAAAAAATTTCAGCAACAACAATAAACACGATAGTGCAAGGTCATAAGAAAATCATACCACAAATTCATGTAAAATTTATTCAAATCTTTTTTTCAGGACATATTTCCATATAAAATAAATAATTTTAAAATTCTAATTAATATAATTTTCCATCCAATACTGAACAAATTTTTGTCACGTGGAAAACTTGAAGCCATAAGTAATAATTGACGTAGGAAGCATTTGTATTAAGGAACATTTATCTGTTAACAAAAATACGTGAACAACAATCATCAGGAATCAACTATCGTGTCACGGATTTATTTCTACCAAAATCCAAAATCATCTTGGAAAACATATTAAAAATTCGTTGATCAAACTCTGAAGCAATCAGCTAGACATTTTTAGGTTACGAATGCCATTAGTTCCTAATAGCCAACTGACATTTCAGTTCCCATGAACTCTGTTCAGTTTCAATCAAATATTGGCAACATTGTTAAATCAGTCTCTGAAGCTGCAACAAATGATTCAAACTGTAGCGAAATTATTTATTATTATAGAAGGGAGTACAATATTTTTTAAATTAGCAAAGACATAGTGAATGTATTAAATGTAGTCCTTAGTGTTACCGATAACTGGAGAGTTATTAACCTTTGTGCAAAGATGCATCAAGTTTTCTCAAAGAAGTTCGAAGGATTTTGTGTTATTCACTACAATTTAACTAATTCTAATAGTAATTATAAACAACAAGGGAAGAAATATTGTCCTAGCCGTAATTGAATTTAAGAGGGATTCCTTTTAGGAATATAATTTTAAAAAAATCACATTTTAAAACTATAACTTCAAAACTTTTAAGATTTTTATAAAACATTTCGACATTTATATAAAACCAAACCTTTTAAGTGGACCGACCTATTAAGTAATTATTTTCACTTTTCTGAAATAATAAATTTTACTAAAATTATATTATCAAAATATAAAATCCTAAATTATAAAACTCTACTTAAATTTATAGATTAAAAAAATTACAATTTATACATAAATTATTATGCTTTTATTTAATTTATAATATCTTTTTTTAAAAAAAATAATTTCGATATTATATTTATCCAAAATGGTTTTTCTATTTTCTTTTTTGTTTTGTATATATTCTATACAAATTTTCAATTTTATTATGGGGCAAAATTTTATAAATTAAGGAATTTTTATTTCATTTAATTTATATACGATATTTTCCTAATATTAATTTTCTCTCCATCTTATGATTTGATTGTAATTTTTTGTTGGGGGAATGAAAATAATGCCGGCAGTTAAGTATATTTTCTTTAGTAAAAAGCTTATCAGCTTATCGCTAAAACAATTTATTGCTTAACACAAAACTCTTATGAACACACTATTTTTTTTATTATTTTTTTTTTTTTTTTGGAAAACCATTTTTATTTATTTATTTATATTTATTTTTAAAGAAAAACATTTTCCCTATCAATGTTTCTAACACCAAATACTAAAATTTATTTTATATTGGAGGGATTGCAGAGGGATACTAAATAAAAGTAAGGAAAATCATAATATAATAATAATAATATATAGAATAATTTTAATATTTTCTGCTTTTCATTGTTTTTGGTGATCAGGAAAATCTTTCGAAAGGTATATAGGTATAAAATTATCCCAAAAATTCCTAATTGCCTTGATATGGCAGTTTATTAAACAAAAATAAAATAAAAAAACTAAATGAAATTTTCCTTTCCTATCACAAAATTTCATTCTTGATAGGAAACAAAGGAAAATTTTGTAGTAGTAGTCCATAAATATTTCAAAAATATTCTGTATACAAATGGATATTTTATCATTTAAATTTAGCTAATATTATAGAATGGAGTGTTAAAAGAAGGCAAATACCGAAGTAAATTTATTTCTTATTTATGGTAAATTCTTTGCCATAAGCCAAAATTTTTATAGAGCTAATTTTTCTATATATATATAATAATAATAAGCTGTTAAAGCGGTTGTGTAATAGGAATGGAATTTATTTTATTATTTGTTTTATATATAAACTTTTAATATTTATAATAATTGTTAAAAATTTAATGGTAATTAAGTGGAACTAATAAAATAATACAAGATTTTTTTTTTTGTATTTAAAAAAGTTTGAGATTATTATTATTAAATAACTAAAAAATTGGGAAATGGTCAATGGAATTTTCAAATAAACAAGAAATTTGGTAACAAAAAAAATAGATTTTATATAGTATATTGATTGATTACTTAAAGGGCCTCTCAATTAAACTTTATGTTATGCAATGAAAAGCGAAAATTCTTTTGAAATCTTTAAAATTATTATGAAACCATTAATTAAGCAAGCTTGGTTTTGTGCTTTTTCAATGCGTTTTAACTTACAAGGATATATATTATAATGAACTCATACTGTCAAGGATAAAATCTATAATATATATATAAAAAGTAATGGAATTAAACATATTATACATAAACCAGCAATAGATAGTATTGCTTATTCGCTCGATAGTCTTATTAATTTATAAAATTTAACTATATTTTTTGTAATTTTCATAAATATTAAACATAAATTTTTGAAACATAAATTTAAATTTGCCTTTGGGTCAAAAACGATTTAAAATAAAACGAATATTTCATTGTAAAAACACTTTCAAATCGAAGTTTATATATAGAATGTATATAATAAGTCAAATTTGATTTCAAAAATCAATGATTACCTTATGATCCATAATACTCGTATAAAGAAACTTTTATATAGAAAATAAATACAATAATTTATTTAACCTAAATTTATACGATTCAGTCCTTACCATCTTAAGTATATAGAAAAATAAACATGATAAATACCATCCGAATCTCAATACACTTTATTTATAAGTAACAAGAAAAATTTAAAAGAAACCCTTTTTCACAAAAAAATAAAAATAAAAAAAATACACATATACATAATAAATATATATATATGTATATATGTTGAAGGATAATGTAATTATAGATATACATATTATGTCTGAATGCAAAACTTATATTGTTCTTTTTATTGTTGTTCGTGTTAATACAATTGAGCAGATTACCAACAATATTTTATATAAATATTCTTATTAAATTCACATCTTACGTTCTGTCTGCAAATTTGGTAATATAAATGTGTGGTTTGTGGGATTTAAGAGAGTTTGAGTTTGTGGGATGTTTAACAAAATTATCAAAGCACCTAGACCTCAAGAATCTGTGGACACTCCGAATGATGGCTTAATTCTACTCCACATCATTCCAATTCACCTCTCTCGAATGCATTTAATCTAGACTATCTCAACCTGCTTGCATTCTCCATATCGATAAAACATTGCGTACCAAGTGTTTAAATCTTTTATATATAACTGCAGGGTAGTAATAGTGATTGTATTCTAGTATTTCATCCTCTTAGAATATGACTAGTGGCTATCCCAGTTCCCAGTATATAATCTCGCTATTACTTTATTCATCGTTTGTCCAAATATTGAAGTTTTTTTTCCCGTCCATTTTGCTAAGTAATTTTTTAGATGTGGTTAAAGACAGTTTTTCTTGGTATATCTGGCTGTCCCATATTTGCCAATTCATCAGCCTTCAATCCTATTTTGTCCTGGTGACCAAAGGATTCTTAAATCGTTGTTCTTTGCTATTGTATTTAAGTTAAAACATATTGGCATAAAATCAACATTTATCGACAGAACAAAGTATTAAACAATTTATTTATAATTATATATTATAATTAATTAAATTTTTATTATTAAAACTTAAAACATAATCTTTTTATTACACACAAGATGTTCATACCTCGTCCGCTACGAAAGAAATCTTCCATATGAAATATTAGGTGTCGTAAAAAGGTCTTCCAACTAAATTAATATTAACCCTCCCCTGGATATTTTAATGCTTACACAAAAAAGAATTTATTGAAGGACCTCTTAAGGGATAACCAAATTTGTGTATGATCGGCAAAGGTATAAACTAAATGAAAAAAGAAAAACTAAAAAAAAAAAAAAAAACATATTTAGAAAACGAAATTATATACAAGATAAATTGTTTTAGGGGTTTCTTTTTTTTTTCTTCTATTTAGAATTCAAATAAATTTAATCACTACGGTTTAGATTATATATGATAAATCAAATTTTACACCCTTATATCCCATAATACTTGTGAACATTATATTCGATTTTATATGTTCAATACTCATAAACAAATAAATTACGTTCACACAATAAACTTTGATCAATTTTTTTATTTTAATGCTATAGAAATGAAAACTTTTATTGTGGTAAGATTGTAATTATATATAGAGTTAAACAATTTTCATTAACATAGCTATATATATATTTTTTTTTTTTTTTTAAATAATGAACAAACAAATTTTTCGTATACGTAGTTAATATATATATATACGTATAAGAAGTTCAATGAACAATAATAATGTAAATTATTCACTGGATCACGTTCAAATTCAGAAAAAGGAATAAAAATTCAATATAGTCCACAATATCTCATAGTTTGATTAGTTACGTGACCAGTTAATAAATTAATCATTATATTTATTTTATTTACATAAAAAATAGATTATTTGATTGAAATCTCTTTTTAAATTGTATAAATCTTTATTTCATTTTTATCTATAATATAATTTAAAATATTTAGTCCTTTAATAAATTTCATAAAAATTAATAATTAAATATACAAATTCAAAATTGGTCCCTAAAAAAATGAGTTTATACAAACTGAATAGCAAGGATGCATGATGTACAGATTTTTCATAGAATTTACAATTTTCTAGACTAGATCTTTGTTTATTAACAGTCTACAAAGAAAAGTCAATTCTGTTTTTAAACCATATTATTTTAATTTAGATTAAATTAGATTTTATTTTACAGGAATAACGACTATAGTAGCCCAAATAATTCCAGCCATACCGATCATTGTAATTTACCTTTTCTAATTATGCGTCACTGCCTAGCTAGACCCATACTGATAATAAAATTGTGTAGCTGCTTGAGTGACACGGACCATGATTCTGAGTATTCAACTATTTAACTACTGATATGTCATAAATGTTTTCTCGCTAGCTCATAGTATATATCCTGCCGTCTCATCCTCTCTTTCACAGAATATGCACACTTATTCGTCCGACAGTTCAAGTCTCTTTTCATGTTCATTTAACATGGTCGTCTTCCAATGTGTTTTCTCTCGACTATTCTCAGATATGGAACCGAAATCATTTATATTTCAAGTTGTTGATTTTTTTATCGTACATATCTACCGTGTAAAAACAGGATATTACATATACTGCTGACTAGTACATTGTATATTAAAACAATTTCTGAAATGATTATTTTTAATTATTTAATACTTGCTCCTCTAATGTTAAAATATATATGGAAAATTATAATTATGTTAAAAAATTCAACAAATTATATAATATGTATATATGTAATGATGCTGGAAATGTTAAATTTTAAATACAACTAAACAAATTAGTAACATCCGAATTAGAAACATTTGAAATTCGGTTGAAAATGTTATTTTTGTTTTCATAATTGAAAATATGAAAAACTGATGAAAACGTGCTTAAAATTACACCACAGGAAACTGAAAATAAATTTAATATACATAAAATATACTTCATTATATTTAAATCTTTGTTAGTAGTTGTATTCATTTTGTTCATTTACCTTTATTTTCAACACAAGGACTATTTTTCCCCATTTGGTTATTATAGGTTTAATATAGTTTAAAAGTTTTAATTGAATATTTGTTTGCAAGTAACTCACTGAAGAAGAACATTTCAGAAACACCTTCAAGATATGCACAAAATTAGCAAAGAATTCATAACTTATATAGGATTACCACTTGAGTGTCAAACACTTTTATTTAATTTAAGTTAAATATTTTATTGATGATGTTAAGCTGTAATTATCAATATCGGACTCTAGCTAAAGGGAGTTAAGAAAGAGAAAACAAGGATCGATATTATTAGTATGTTTATATTTTTAAAAAGAAACTTATATAAAAAGAGAATATTTTTAATCCTTAAACTTACTTTCTTGCACTTTATTATATCCTTACAAAAAACTTACTATCCGTAATAGAGTAAACTCAGTTAATAAACAAATATTAATAAATAAGGTACAAACTTTTTAATATATAATGAAAATATAGATTAAATCAAATTATTTAAATATTTACTGTGTGTTGTAGAGTAGAAGCATTGAACTTTTGAAATATAATTGGAGATTTTGACATGGACCCATTGAAACTAACTATCACAAATTTTAAATACACCAACTAGATAAGAAAACTAAAATATTATTCGAACCATCTGAAGCTACTAACTTCTATCTAGGCACGTGTACAATCATGAAAAATCTATATGCCAATTTTTATTAAAATCTGACGACCGGTTCTAAAAGATATTCCAAATAATTTCGTATAGGTACATACATCCAGAACAAAAAATTCAATACAACACTCGTATTTATTGTAACTACAAATGCATTTTACAGATATTGTAACTCGACGTTGTATTTCTTATTCTGTTGAAAGCTTAACGACATGGTAATAATCACAATATAGATACAGATATTATCACAGTACAGACACAGATACAACTATCACCTACAACATTTTCACTTTAAAATCTTCTAAACTAAACTATATTCGCGTCTCGTAATCGTAACTGAAAGTATTGATTTTCATATATATAAAGTAAAGTTATATCTTTAACGTGATTATAATCAAGATATTTATTAACCTATAAAATATATTATCTTAGAATAATCAAATTAATATAAAATCACTTAAATTGAAATTTTCAATAAATAAAAGTACAAGTATTTAATATTCAATAATATTATTATTATTAATTTCAACTTTCAAAAACAGATAATATCTAATTTAACAATACATAAATACATAATATTGAATATATTGAGTTGTAATTTGTAAATCAGAGATTTATTTATTTAAGCTAGAAAATAAAAATGAAAAACAAAGAAATTTTTTGAAATTATTTAATTAAATTTACAAAATATAAAATAAAATTATTGTTAACACAACCAAAATGATTTTAATTTTTAAATATAAATGGAAATATGAACCAAATAAATTTTCATTCAGATCTAAATAATTTCTTTCTTTGCAATGCTGCTACAGCGTAAAATAAGTTTTTTCCTTCTCAATTTGGGCCTACTAATTTTATAATGGATTCCGTAAATTTGTTGTATAATGAAGAAACATTTTAATTGCAACAAGCTAAACATGGCATATTTGATATATACGAATTTTTGCAGTCTAATCACAATTATAATTACCAATTTTATTATTCGTACTCATTTAAAATTGGGTTAGCTTAGAGTAACATCGATATCTCGGTCTGCAGTTAAATCCGGGAACTAATATATCACAACATATTACACTATCACTAACGCCATCTACACCCCTCTAATTAATTTCTTATTTTTATTTCATTTTATAATAATTTATATGGTTTGACCTAAGAACTATTTACAGATTGGATTCAGTTTTGTTCAACAATTTCGAATATTTCGTTAGAAAGATGATAAATATTGAAATTTTGGAATATCTTCTAAATATTAATCATATTAATTATCTGATATACATATTTCTAATTTAGTAAAATAAACTAACTAAATCAATTCCATATATTGATTACTTCTTGAACAATTGTAACAAGTAATTTATGAAATATTCCATTTACAGATTGAATTATACACTATAAATTTAATTTCAAAATTTTGTAATTTTTAGTTAATATAGTCTTGTCAGTTTATTATTACTTTTAGTAACAAAATATATTAAACTAATTTATTAAACAATGATTTTACTGGGGCACATAACATTCTGAATTCTGACAGAATAAACTTTTTTGATAACATTAACATTACAATTTTTATTGTTAGAAAACTATATAAATTTATTATATCATGAGTTATATTTGTATCATTATATGCTAGAAATTATAAATGGTTTCATAAATGTCTAATTTAATTCATAATTATTCATATAAATGTTAAAGCATACATTATGCTTTAATATGGAAGAAATGGAAAATTATTTATGAAACCATCAGGTTAAATTATGACAGTTACCGTGTTGCAATAAATTTATATATATTTTTTGAAATATAAATGTTAGAAATGATGAAGGAAAAATTAAAATATACTTATATATTTTTTTTTTATGGAAAACTTTCAGAAGAAGTTTCATGAAAATGAAAACTTTATTAAACTGTGATATTGTATAAATATGTGTATAGGAAATATGATAAAATTTAATAAGGAAATATGATAAGGCATATAATAAATGTGTAGGGAAAATTATACCAAATATATTCCAAAAATTTATTACAGAACAATGGAAAAGTTATGCTTTCAAGTAAATAATATTGATTTTAAACTTTCTAATTATATTTATTATATATAAACTATTAAAAATTATTTGTAAAATTTCTCAGATTTTCTTCTGTCTTTATTTTTACATATATTTCGCATATATATAATTTTAATTAATAAATTTATATTATTTCTATTAATTTCATTATAATCTTCTAAAAACTTTTAAATAATTCAATTTTTTTATAATATAAATTATAATGTTAATGTCATATTTCAAATATTTATGCCAATAGTAAAATGAAAAAATTTTATTAAAAAGAAAAAGAATTTAATCGTCAATTATTATATGAATTGAACTCATTAAACTTTTGATTTTATAGAGTTTATTTTTTTTTTTTTGAAAATAATATGACAAGAACACATTTTATCTTGAGTATTATAATGATAAGGATAAAATTCACCATCTTCTATATAGTTAGTCCAGTTATCATATCGAAAATGAAATATTTATATAAAATATTATAGCATATTTTCTTTCTATTAAATAATATTAAAAGTTAAAGTTTTTCTTAAGTGATTTTCTTTTTTCTAATTTCCTTTTTTCAGCTTATTTTAAAGTTCAAACTGATCTTTAGCATATATTGTTTATTTTTCATAGAGTGACCACATTCTTATTGATTTTCTCAGTGAAACTAATTGAGTTTTAAACAATTTTTTTTTTAGAATAATATTAAAATAAATCAAATTATTTTATATTGATACTTTTTCTACCCCAGAGACTTAAAAGTAACACTTAGTTTACAAATTCATCTGTAGAATAATTTATACAGGAATATATTATTTACACTTTACAGTATTTTAAACAATTAGCAATTCTATCTGCTACTGAGAGTGCAAACAAAAAGTGTATTTGACACGGAAGTAAAGTGACTTTAAATAACCGCACTGTCGATTCACTGGTCTTTAAAATACTATTTCACACTATACTAGTCTACTAGTAATATATATGCACCGTTGTCTGTCCGGCTGTAAAAGCTAATCTTGAAACATCAAACCAACACGTAATTCCCGAACCTTTGGTAACTTTTAAAGTACAACATTGTTTTTTTTTTGTGTAAATTAAACCACTTTTTTCGTGTCTTTCGGATGAGACAGGACATCGACCGATATTAATTGAGATGTGTAGGATCTCCGAATGAGCTTCATTTTTCAATTTAAAGATTTAAATGTGCCCTGATTAGAGATTTTTAGTATCTTATCTTATAATTCAAATATTTACTCATGAATTGCTTAATATTTGCATATGTTTTGCATTAACATTTTAATAAAGTAAGTGATGATACCACATAAAAATTCGATTAAGATTTTTTTAAACTGATTTTTTATTTTAATTTAGTTTTTTGTTTTAAATGAATCCACCACGATAATAAAATGGTCACCCTAATCTTTCAGTTTTAAATATATATTTATAAATGTTATATTTACAGTATTGGCCAAATGATAGATAACCACTAAATAATATCAATTAAACGAACTTTTGTAATAATTTCTATAATAATTTTTAGATGGGTAACTATTAATTGGCCACTACAATATAGACGCAATGTCGATATCGGTCATTTCTTGAATAAAAAAAAAACTTATAATTTCTTTCACAATATAACAGCATGGTGACACTTAAATTAATTTTTTTTTAAATATCTTTAGAATATTCATCGCTATTACAAAAAAGAAACCAATCATAATAAACTTTGCTGATATAAATTACAAAAAAAAAAGAAGAAAAATCTTTTCAAAGCTAATTAAAAAATTTTATTTTCAGAAAAGTTTCATAAATTAATAATCAGTCAAGAATTTTTCATGAAAATTTCTTTTCATCTTTACAGACTGGAAAATTATTTTTTTCTTGATTTAGTTTCAATATTTCGTTAATTATTTCTTTTTTTTTCGTGAATGATATATTTAATTACTTAGAGCTGGCAAATTTTAATTTTATTTATATATAATTATCATAGTAAAAAGTAATATTTTTATTGAAATAAAATGTTTACATAATAAATGTTAATTATGTCAGTAAAATTTCATAATTTACAATTAAATTACGTAAGTTTCTTTAAAATTATTCATGAATTTTCGTTTAAAATAATTAAAAAAAATTTGAATAGTTCCAATTAAAAAATATATATATATATCAATTTTAATTTGTTTTCGTGTTTGAAAATAATTAATATTGAAATTGGCGTTGAAACCTTTCAAAATTTAAAAATTATTATTCACGAAATTAATGAATATGGTGTAATATTAAATGGCCATTACCTCAATCCTATCTAATTCATTCTTTTTATTTCTATATATAGTAATTTATAATAACTAAAAATAAAAAAAAAAACATTTCCAATTTTCTTTTAAATTACTTTTCATTTCCCTATGACAATAATTATTATCCATTTTGAAAAATTTATTTTCATTTAAAAATCAATTAAAATAAAAGTCTTCTGTGTCGGTTCGGTATAGAAAATACAAAAATTCACTTTTATTTTTTTGTAATTATTTTAAAATTAAAATAAATTTCAACTAATTAAATTTATATTATAATAAAATATTTTCTTGTTCTGTTCGTGTAATAAAACAAAAACAAAAAAATAATTTAACAAATCAAAATGGAAATAATTGTAATTTTCCATCGTAAAATCATTTTTTCATCAGAATTTCTCATTTATTTTGAATTTAAATGGGAATCAAATTAAAGAACTTTGTTTTAATTTTTTTGTAAGTTATCGTTATTTTTAATTGGTTAGTTCAAAAATATAATTTTTCAATCGTTTTGAATTTGAAAGGAAACTATTATAAAAGTGAGAAAATTAAAAGTTATATATAATAAAATTAAAAATGTTTTTAATAAAATTTAATTAATTGTAACAAATCGAAAATGTTATTTGTCCTACCTTAAATATGTCGAAAATGCTAGTAGCAATTGAATAGGCTAAGAAAGTGTTAGAGAAATCAGTCAGATTATTAATACAATCTAATAATCCGGAGATCCACAGAGAGTATAGAAACAATATCAATATTTATTGAGACTATTAATGAAATTTGTTATAAAATTTTGAGGGAAAATGATGTCCGATCTATAATTATCCAAATATGAGCTTTGGATCAATATTTTTTTTAGTAAACACATTATAGGTCACTATCTTTTTCCACATTTATATAGAAGATTATGGAAATTAGAATGATATAAAATCAGAAGATGTAAAAACGTTTATGGTGGAAAATGAAGTTGAGACAAACCCAAAGAACATTAGGATTAATAATTGAAGAATGTAGACCTGAAACCGCAATTTGTGGAAGATTTGTATACAGTCGGCTAAAAGACGCTTTCAAAGCAGAAGAAATAATGTAATAATTTTTAATTAGGAAGAATAGTTTAATATAAAATAATTATTGCTTCTATTATTAAATTTATTCAATTTTTTATCATTAAAATATGTTCCAGGTTCCAGTATCTCTTGAAGATAAAATGAACAGATGAAAACCTAAAACAACTTTATATATATTTGACAATTCTATGTCGTCGGTCCCATTCTAGCTCAAAATGACCATTTTTCAATAGAGCAATTAACATAAATACTGTTTAATTTCAGTCGTAGTTGAAAGTGCATAACAAATTTGTATTTATTAGGAATATAATTTATTTCTGCATTATTTCAAATTAAAATATTACAAATTAATTAATTATAATTAAAATTAGAATAAATAAATTTAGTTACATTTGTAACTTAACCAATTTCAAACTGAAATCATTGAGTTCTTACTTTACTTAGAATAGTTGGTAATTTGTTGTATCATTTTGCAATGAATATGCACCTCGTCTTGAGTTAGAATAGAAATCAAAGAACAATATCTTTTCTCGTGTAAGTGTGAGAGCTTCAAATTTTTTCCGATTCGCACCTGATTATGGAGCTCTCAAAAACATCACATATGCCAAGTATTCCAACTTAACTTGGAATAGTATAACTTTAATTATTGGACCTTATCAACAATATTTTCAATATTACACCAATATTATATTTATGATAGAATATTTTGTACGATTTATACAATGTGTTGTGCATATATCGAAGCTTTGCAATAATATAAGCAACATAACTTTTTAGTTCTTTTTTATTCCATATTTGTATTCACACAAATTCTTGGTAACATGTTCTCAAGTTTAGTTCAATCAAAGCGAAATAAACAAATTGTTTAATAAGAATATTAATAAGATTTTATGGCGCTACAAAAAATTCGCTTGAGTTCAAATTTGAATCATTAATTAAATGTTATCGGATGGATATTATTTTGTTATTACTCCTAAACCTGAATTTGATGGAATATTATAAATCACTGGCTAATTCCAAATCAATTATTAATCATAATATTATATTTGAATAATTCTTAAATCAGTTTTTTAATATATTCTGCATACACTGTCAAATCAGTGATTATATTCTAATTCGATGTTATGCATTTTAATCTAATTTTGACATCAATTAATAATAACTGATATAATAGTATATATATGTTTTTGTATATATATATATATATATATATAATTCTTATTTAACACCATTAAAAAATATTTTTTATCTATATATTTATATTTGAAAAGATATCATCGTATACATAAAATAATAATAATAATAATGATAATGAAATGCCCTTAAAAAAAAGGGACGAATAAAGAATTGTTTGTTAACCACAAAATCTACTTTCTTTCCAATTTAATGTACTCTCTACGTTTGAAAAGTTATATATATATATAAAAGGAAAAATGTAATAAATTAAAATATAACAAGAAAATGATAGGGACAATCTTCATCTTTTACTTTATCCTTAACAATATATTTATATATATATAAATATATGTATATAAAAATAATGTATCTTAAAAAAATATAAATTTACTGTCTCCTGTTACGTTTTACGAGTAACTGTAAAATATATACTAAATAAAAAGAAATAAATATAACCAAAAAAAAAAAAAATGGTATGTATAGATACATTATATGTATAGATAGATATATTTAACAAAAATGTATCTAAGGTAATTTTATGTATAGGATATCTATTGTGTTACTTGATGCCCATCATTTATATTTGTTTTGTCTATTTTGTTTTCGACGAGGTCAAGTAATTTTCCCTTAACATAAAATTTATGTACCAAAATAATGGTGACTGATGACAAGTCTTGTGTTTCTTCCATTTTCTTATATATTGCTCAGTTTTTATTTTCATTTTTTTGTCCTTATAGTCAGAGTTTAGTAAAAAAAAAATAACTGAGCTATATGATAAATATACAAATTATATATATATATATACATATATTTATATTCGTTAAGAGAAATATATCCAAAACACATTTAGATATACTTTTCCCCAATTTGATTGCAAATTTTTAAGATCTTTTACGGCATATAAATATTCACTTTCCAATTTATTGACATATATACTTAGTAATAAAAGTTATATATATATACATTAGTAAAAAAAGAAAAAAAAATTAATAAAAAGGACGATCAGCATATTTTAAGATATTTTATATACAATCCAGATAAACTTTGTTTTTTTTTTAAAAAAAATAATGCTATAACATAAATTAAATATTTTCCATATTGTTAATTTTAATTTCCATATTGTATACCTGTTGTCAGATAGATGTCAGTTATCCCCTAATAATAAATTCAAGCTGTTTTATAAAGTGGATTCATTTCTATAATAAGTTTTAAATTTCATATTTTATGAAAGAAAAAAAATATGTTTATATACAAATTATTTTATTATAATGTTGACCCTCTTAATTTAATTTTATTTTATTTTTCGCAAGTGGACATACGAAAGTTAGTTTTGATCGAGTTTATATTGATGAATATAGAAACGAATGGTTTTCCACACAATGTATATTTATATAAATTTATGTTTTCGAATGCAATTCCACTTTAACCTCCGCTAGACATTGGTGTAATAATTGATTTTAATGGATGTGACTTTACTGAAGAGCGTATTTGTATGGAAGGAATTCTGTTAATTTTACTCTGATTTAGAAAAGAAATTCGAAAAAGTTTAAAACTTTTGCAAAACAGACAAAATACTTATACTCAAACGTTCAAATAAATATTAATTAAGAGCCCACTTATGTTGCTTTACGTTCAATAGGTTAGACGTTTAGAAGTTAATGTATTTTATATTTGTTTACAGGTAATTCTCTGACTCTGTTGGACTTTTTATAAGCATCCTGTAGTTCAGTTCAGTGTATGTTACAAATAGACAAAGTTTCAGGGATGGAAACCGGTTTCGAATCTAACAATCAACATTTTTAGGAACCGAAACCAAAACAAGAATCATAATAATTATTTATTGTTTGGAAACAGAAACCGGTGGTGTGCTTCTAAAATTTTCCACCATATCTATAGTTCAATTTCTCAATACATGCAACATTCTACTATACATGCAATATTAAAAGTATTGTAGCTTTCTTTCTTGTATTGTCAGTTCTGATATAAATGTGACAGCAGAACCTAAGGTTGGTTGGTTGGTTAGAAAGGAAGAAGAGCACCAAGATCACGTACCAAGGCTACAACGACCCGTTAGCATTAATTTGATTTTAATTTACCTGATGTTAAAACCATTAAAATTAATTCACTTTAAATGAAACAAAACCTGATAGATTTTGAAATACATACTAGAAACTGAAACGGAACCGAAACCATTTTCATAAAATACCCTAAAATCAAAACCGATTTTGAATTTTTTTGGAAAACTATTGAACCATATTTTTTTCAATAGTTTCCATCTCTGCTAATTTTTTTTTTCATTAAATAATTAGCATCCCAAAAAGCAGACACCCTATATAATATTTAATTACACTTTATAACGAAAAAAAAAAAAATTATTCAGCCAAAGCAAAATTTACCATAGATTATTTTTCGTGGAGAAAACTTTAGGACTTGCATTGTTGGGTTTTTCTTTTTTCCAGATTTTCATTTCGCTTGATTTATGTTCGTTTGTCTGAAATGTCTTAAACTTTTCGTTTTATCTGTGTGCAATTTATTATTCGTTTTGTATAGTTGAATATTTTCTATGAGCATTTTCTGTATTATTATATATTTTACAGCAGTATTGTATATATATATATCAACTATGTATATTTTAAATGGTATATAGTCTAAATTCGTTCCATATAGATATTTAAAAGAATACTCAATCTGGTTTTAAAATGAACAATTCAAATTTATATATATATATATAGATATACATAAAGCATAGAAGCTGGCGGAGATTAAAGTAGAATTGCATTTGAAAACATAAATTTATAGAAATACATTGTGTGGAAATAATTAATGTTATGATAATTATTATGCACATGATAATATATATGTGGATGTGGACAAATAAAAGATCTTAAAAGTATCTAGTCAGTGTATGCTTTTTATATGGTTTAAAGTTTTACGAATTTATATATTTATATACCTTTTCGTTACCATTAATGTTATACGTATACTCTTTTAAAAGCTAAATGAAAAAGTCTTTTCCATGAATATATTCGTAGGATATAAAAAAGTTTTATTTCAATTTTATATTATCAAATGCTATGTAATATTTTTTTGAAATATTTCAATAATTCAAATATCTTATCAATACAATACTAATACAGTTTTTTCAACAAAAAAAAATTATTGAAAAGCGTAATTTTTTTATCGAAATCAAAAAAAATATGTCCTTATATTTCGACAGATTTATAAATGATTTAACGGATAACTAAAATAGAGATATAGTCCCAAAATAAAACAAGCCAGATCAGTATTCAGAAACTATTCATCTTCTATAAAATTAAACTGAACCTAAAACTAAAACTTAATATGCAGAAATGTTACGTAATATGGTCAACAATTTGGTGTAGAATCATGATGTACCCTACTAAATTAAGTCGATTAATATAAACGAATATTTTAAAAATAAATTGGACTAAAATATCCTTTTTAAAAATTGGAAATTAACTAGAAATAATAATTACGACTTAATAAAATTCATCTTACAAGCTAAAATCTGTGGTAACAAGAAGTTAATGACGTAAAATATCATCATGACTAAATAATCTAGATGATTGGTTCAATATGGTTTAATATGCCAGTAAAAGTTAATACTTTAGGTTTTAGATATACGAATAAATTTGTTGTACAAACTCCGTATTGGAAAGGCATTTTAAGAAGAAGAACTAAAAATAATATAAAAAAAAAATTTTTGTATATTAAAATTATATTTATTTTAACATATTAGAAAATTATTTTATTCATTAATTATGCTTTTAAAAGAAGCTATTTAATCAAATTTTAGTCATAAATTATGCTTTTAAGGTAAGTTAGTATACAGATAACAGATCGATTTTATTAAACACTAAATAATTGCAAAAATTTATTCATAATTTATTTAATTAAACATAAAATTTAAACTTTTAAGTTAATTGTATAGGAAGAAAATATAAAAATGGCTGCCTAACTTATAAAAAATAACATGACGAAATTTTCCATAATTTTTCCACATACTATAAAATATTCGATTTTTCGGTCTTGTACGTAAATAGTTATCAGAAACATGTTATTTTCCAATAATTCTAAAGAACAAAATCTGATGACATGTTAAATCAAAAAATCTAGTCGTTATTGACTAAAGTATTCTTTACGTATCCAAAATGTGTTAAAAATGAACTTAAAAACTTGATTGGTAAAAAATATGGTGAACAAATCAAATTGGTCAAAATCTTATTGGAAACTCAAAAAACCATCTATATTTAAATTATGATCTTATAAATTTGTTTTCATCTTACAAATTTACATATTGAACGTATACATTACATAACTAACATTATTCTTAATATCTTTCTCAGATATGAGATTGATTTAATATTAAAATGTATTATATTAAAAATAAAGAAAAATGTATTATAATTTTTGATAAAGTTCACAAATATTACATAAATGTTGATTACAATACAGTTGAATTGTTTTCTAAAACATTGAATTTTCTGATATATTTCTTTAAAAACCTCTTTAAACTTATATATGAAAGTAATATCTGTCCTTACATTACTTATTATAACGCATATATAAGTACATTACATAAATAAAATTCTTATAACTTTGATGAAATTTATTAAGTATGTATATACAGGGTGATCCGCAAAAACCTAAATAATTTTCTCAATTCAAAGTTAAAAGAAAACAGTTCATATTATGCTTCATACCTTCGTAAATTATCTGATAGCTACTTAAATTCAATGTTATTGGGTAGCTACTTAAAATATTGCAAAATTATCTGCATTGTCTCATAAAAATCGTGTACAAGAAAAATTGTATATTTTCAGGCAACTTTAATAAGAAATTGTATTTATTTCTTTATTACACCAAAACAAGGTCCAAACTTAAATGTTGATTTATTACTTATTTAAAAAATTTAAATAAAATTATATAAAAAATTACATAAATAAAACTAAATTTACTAAATCTATAATTTAAGATATAATAAATATAATATTGCAAATTATTATGCAAATATTTAAAGTTATGAAGCACCTGTTAATTATTCTTGGCATATTATTTGTTCATTCATTCGGTTCATTCTTGGCATATTATTTGTGAATATATTTTTAATATTACGCCAATATTACTCTTCAATTCATCTAATGTGTAATACGAGGTGAGGACCGTACGCCTTGAAGAAAGTGGAATAATATTATGTAAATTGAATATCTGAGTAGCCTCAGTAAATTAGAAAAATTATGTAGATTATGTAAATCACTTAATACTAATAGGTAAACAACCATTCGATAATTGGATGTGCGAAATTCGATTTTCCCTATAATTTTAAGTAGACATTATTTTTGAAATATATTTAATTTTTCTATTCTGTCAATATGAATTTTGAAAAATGAATTCCAAATCAAATATCGGATGGCCGAAGGCACAGACACAGAATAATTATTTTCCTACCGAAACATTATTTAATTATTTTACTCTTCTTTTAATCAAACGAAGTAAAATTATGCAGGTAATTATGCAGCAAAATTGTTTTTTTCTGAGAGAAACTAATTACGTGACATTTTATAACATACAGGCCTAATTTATTTGCAATACACCAGTTTTCTAAGTCCTGATCCTAAAGTTTATTTCGGGAGACGAGTGTTAAAAATAATTTAATATAATTTTAGGCCATCTGCGTAAAAAATGTGTAATATGTAATTAAGACATTCCGAAAGATCTTTAATAAAGATGTTACACATAAGGAGTCCTAAGTAACTATGTTGAGGAACTACTGATGTGACAGTAATAGCAAATACGATGAGTCATTGGAATCAGTTGTATTATTGAGATATAAAAAATCTCAATTCTTATAATATTTGCATGAGCTAAAAAAATATATATGAATATGAACATTGATTTTTGTTACTCACAATGAATCAAAGATCACCCTGTATATATACAATTCATATATTTATATCATCACAAAGTTCTATAAGAAATATTTGCTTTGATTTCATCAGGAAAAATATTATATTCTTAAAAAAAAAGTATCATACTATAATATTTTCCCTGTTTGATTTTCCGATTTTCTTTTTTTTTCAGTTTTCCATTTTTTCCCTATGAAGAAAGTGATATTTTTCACATTTATGATAAAATACTATGATTTTCTATATATGTAAATATTTTATGTATAAATTATTATATCTTTTATATATTATATACAAAGTTACCAAAAATAAAAAAAAAAAAATGGTTACTTCTTCTCAGCCTCTTTAATTTTTTGTTGGAAAGGTTTGTTAAAATATATTACACTCTAAAATTATAGCTAGCTATTATTTTAATATTTGATTAATCAACTTGAAAAATTTATGACGTAAACTTTTTAATTGAATAAAGGAGTTCAACATAAATTTTCTTTTATTTAACTAGACTGAAAAAAGGCTGAAAATATTTTTTTATTGAAAATTTTTGATATACGCGTACCCACAAAAATTTAACAGAATTTTTTATTTAAGACTAATATAAAATTTTGCTGTAGTTTGATCTTAAGGGATGAGACTTATCGGCTTTAAAAAATGTATAGTCAGTAAATAAATAAAAAAAATATTATATTTAGAAGGAAAATAATTTAGAGTGATATATAAAAGACCTAATAATATTCGTTCGTTATGAAAGGCAACACAAAATAGGCACAATTTACATATCCAAATATTTATATATTTTATATGGATATATTAGAATATTTAAATTTAATATATTTTTGATATAATTTATTTTATTGTGCGCCAAAAATATATAAATTTTATATAACTTTTATTTTGCAAAAAATATGAAAATGAATAAAGAAAATTCTTCAAAGGGTTTCCTTCATTTTTGTATCAATATATTTTTAAGTAATATTACTTAACTTAATTTTATATAATATTTTATCGAAAATTTATTTGTTTTTCAAATTTATTTATGTTTTCCAAATTTTGTACAATTATAATAATTGATATGATAAGAAAATGGATAATTTAATTATATAATTTTATTGTTTTATAAAAATACATGGTGTTTTTACCGGGAAAGTTTAATACTTTATTTTTATCTTTATGGAAAATTAATAAAAAATGGTGTAATGCTAAAAACAAATGTTTCCTTGTATGTTGGGAATTACGTATGGAAGATAATTTCATTTAAATATCCGCCGTTGTTAGTCTCACAAATGTGGGCTCGTTTTATAACAATTTGTCATCACATTTCACACATTGCAAGCGGTATTTGTTAAATTTCGTCACGAATGTTTAAATTGCTCAGTGTTTCTAATGTATTGACAAGCCGGCAACCATAGAGGCCAATTGACATCATCATTTCTTAAGATGATTTATTGTGGAAACAGATTTATCAGGAATTTCATTGTAACCGTGATCGAATAAATGCGAACACGTTTTATAAGAATTATACTTCTAAAAAGCGGTGTTAGGTTAGTCCAGTAAATATTCGCGATTTCCTTTTTTTATATAATTATTTTTTTAATTATTTCGTTGATATATTTAATTTGCTGTATTTTCCAAATTAAACTTTTCTAACTTGAATTAATTCCTATAAAGCCTTTATTTTATTTACATTATGTGGTGTTGCACGGTCTTGTTGACGCCACATGTTAAGTTCTCCAGTAACAGTTAAATGTAACGGTACGTTCATCTTCATAAAAGTAAGGGCCTAAGTTGAATAACTGATGAATAATTTGATAATTTTCTATTAGCTAGAATCGATTATTTTGTTTTTTAACGTATCCATTTAAATCGAATGGCATATAATTTCTACCCAAATTCACGTAATTTCATGTAATTTTTAAGTCGTCATAATAATTGATGATTGATTTTGATAACATGTTTTTACGATTAAAACATGTTGGTTTATCGAACATTTTTACAAAATAAATTTGCCACGTCTACACTTAACGACTGCAAAATATGAAATCTTGAAGTTAATGTTTACCAAATTGGCGATATTCTATTTCTTTCATCATCTGTATGATACATACCATTTTAAAATTAAGGTTAATACAATTATTAATGTAATAGCGATTGTAAATATAATTTTACTTACTATTTATATAAATCTATAAGTTTATTGAACAATTTTACCACACTTATAACAGCTTTGAACACCAACCATCTAAAACTTGTAGTACATAGCTACAGATCGTACTAAGTATAAAGTATAACCCAGGAACAGATTAACAGATAACCACTAAAATGATAGTCATATGCCTTGTTTTGCTAATTAAATTATTAGTAATTAGCCTATTATGGTTTTTAAATTAATTATTATCTTTGTAAACGACACCTTTTTATAACGAAATGAATTAAGAACCTTTGAAGAATTCATACAGAGCATAGCGTGGAGTCACATCTGTATGTATAAAACTAACAAATAAAAACATATATAATTAAAGTTGATAAATGCTCTTCGATACTCTGGACTTATCAGAACGAAAACAAAATGAAAATGTGTCTCGAATATTTGGATTGTGAATTAAGTTGTGACTTTTAGGTATCCTCTATACTTTATACGAGTTCGGTAATTTAATTTATAACAATCAGCCGCAGTGTCCAAAATCGATGCGACAACTTTCAAAGAAATGCAGCAGTTTTTGAGTAGGTTTAACGACAGATATAGAAAGCCGTTTCTGACGGTTACGAAGTCTGGAATGGATCAAGACAGTGCTCCAACATTCTTACAAAATATTTTCACTCGATTCCTCTTCAAGTGAATATGTACGCGTTGTTTAGTAAACTTGTTACCTTGCGTACACTTCCACTGTTTTTGTATTTGTGAATTCATAGCTGATGATAAAGAAAATTTTGTTGAATCAAATTAAAATGTTTTTGTAGATCCATTTTTTTTTTAAATTATTTTATTTTCATTAAATATTGTTTTTATTTCTTGTAAATACAAATAGTTTTTTTTTCATTTTTTTTTTATTATCGTTTTACAATTTTCTTATTACAATTTAATTATTTAATTCTTATAAAAAATTACAAACCCAAAAAATTTTATTAAGATATTTTTGTCCGCAAATAAAAAATAATAAAAAAAAATCAATTATTTAACATCTTTTACCTATTTAATTTTACTATTTTTTTTTATTATTTTATATAATTTTACATTATTTAGTTTTAATAGTTTTATACAATTCTTACATAAAAAAGATGATTTATATTTTATATATGATCGCATTTACATTATTAAAAACCAATATTTCTTTCTAATTAACAAACATTTCGGTATAGTAAAAACATTTTCTTCATCTCAAATAATCCGAAAGAATATAATTTAATTTAATTTAAATAATTAATCCTAATTATTTAGGCAATATATCTTTATTATAAATTAATATACATATATACAAAATTTAAGGATTTTTTTTATAATTATTTAAACTGGAATATCTTTGGAATTATATAATATTTCGCAGCGATAAATGTAATTTTTTTTATTTTTACGCGGTTACTTTGTAAATCTGAATCGAAGATTAATTTTTATTTATGGAAGTTTTTATTATTTTAATTATTTTTTTTTTTTTGTTTTTTAAATAAAATGGATTATTTTTAATAAATGATTCAGTTGTTTTTTTTACTTTGAAATATTTACAAAGTTTTCGTTAAAAATATATTTTTTTATACAAAACCTTAAAGAAGGATTCTTTAATGCTTAAACACCCTGTGTAGACTTTATAAAGGAATTTAAAATTGATTTACAAGAAGAAATATATTATATGAAAATGATATTATAGAATTAGTCAATTGTTGTTATCAATTTATGTTCACCAATATGTCAATAAATTCATAATAATTTTAATTTCTCATCTATTTTTCTTTCACAAAACAAGGACTAGATAAAAACTAATAGCCTATTTATTTATTTACTTTATATATGCCATATTAGATAATTAAAAGGATAATTGGTAAAAACAAATATTTCCAATACGCATTCCAGAAAGAATATGTAACATTCCACAAGGTGTAATAATTATATGAAAATATATGTTGCAAAAAAGCTAAAAAAAGTAAGTAAATTAATATATTTAGCAAGAACTTTTTTAGATGTAATGAAATAGAAATCATTTATATACTAAAGTATAAATAAATAAAATAAAATAAATAATAATAGGAAAAAATCTTCAAATAAATATTAATTTACTCTTAAATACGGAACAGACTTTGGTGACATTTAAATTGAACTTTCTTTATTTTAGTTACACTAAAAACATTGTTTTACAGCATTTATAAAGCGAAATGATCGCTTCAAATAATTGTTAAAATCTATAATTAAATTAAAAAAAATATATATAATTTTTAATCATTACTTCCATTATTAACAGGGTCCGGATAACAGTACGATTCATTATGTTATTTGATAACAATTTCATTTCATTAATTAACGATTATAAAATATGTAAACGTTGCGATATTTAGCGCTATGTGAAACGTTATTTAAAAATTATTTATTTTTTCTTTTTAATTAGGAACCATTATTTTCATTACATCATATGACAAAAGTTTCTGCACTTAATTTATGAAATAAATCTTGCTTCAATTTAAAAAAAAAATAGTGAATAAATATAAGAAGAAGTAAATATTGCAATTTTTATTAAACCTTATCATTTAAATATCTTCCAGTATTTCTATTTGTTGAATATAAATTTTATCGCAAGCTACTCAAAATGAAACGAAGAGATGAACTACCTGTACGATTATTAATATTACATTAGTCTTTTCGTTGCAACCAATGTTGTGAAATAAAGATTTAGAGTGCTGGTCGATTCAGATATCTACTGCACGACGAAATTCCGGCACGTCGATGAGTTGGTTCAACTATATTTTTTCCGTCACACTATAAAATTTATTTACAAAATCTTCTTTGTTTTCAGAATTACATTACGCTTGCTAAGCGTACGTTGCTAAAAAACCGTCACAATTGTCACAACCGGCTTAATAAAAACCGTATCGAAATTTGTCGAGTGTTAATATTTTCGGTGGATGTGTAAATCTTTTTAATAATGTTATGTGGCGCTAGCACTACAAAAATATATAGTTAAAATTATTTCGGAAAACTCAAATTTTAAATTACATTATCGAGTATTGTTATGGATTCCGGTTCCTCATTATTAGTGCGACTCGAATTAATTTTAAAGAATCTTATGTTAATATCAACATTTACATTGCACTTGGTTGACCAACATTTGTCAAAATATCTGGGAAAATTAATTTTTACCGAGAATAAGGCGATGAATAAAAATATTGATTTATTAAATTCTGATATTGACGAATCATATTAATGTAATATCTTTTAGCTCTTTTCAAAATTATGCTAAATACTTTGATAAAAAAATGGCTCAAATACAAACTTAAACTATCTAAAAAGTCATATATATTTATTTTTAATGGAAATGGGGATAATTATGTTTAAAAATTGTTAAATTTTAGTACTTAGATGGTAATTTATAAATATTATTATTATTATATATATACAAAAATGTTTTCCAATATGATTTCTATCCTATATATTTTTATGCAAAAGTTATATATATTTATATGAAAAAGGTAAAAAAATTATAAAAAAAATTAAATAATTTAATAAATGAATTAGAAATAATTGATTTTTTCCATATTTAACTTAATTTGCTAAGCATTTTATTAATTAATATGTCAAATAGATCTTTCAATTATTCATTTTATCCTTGTTTAATTGATATAGGAGAGTATTATAAACTTGATATAGTAAAATGATATGTGTTTTTTTGGTAAATGATATCCATAATAATATTATATAAAAATGATAAATGATATTTGAATAGAGAATAATATTTAAATTTAATTATTGCTATTATAATAATTATATATATTATATTGAATTTATGATATTAAACTATACAACTGGTTTTTTTTTTTTATAAATATACATAAAATTAAATTTAATAAATATAATCTATATTTTTTGTCTATATATTTTATTTAATTATATTATAATTTATATACAACTTTCCTGTATTCGATTCGATGTGGTGACAACTTCGGGCCGAAATCGGTATTCACTTAATGATGATGTGACAGATTGTGTATTTCGTGTTGGCTGTTGTGAATTAAATTGTAAATTATTATCATTAGGACTACAGGTTGTTATTCCCCTGTTGCCTTTACTAAGTGTTGTATAACTCTAGAAATATTAATAAATAAAAATAATAATATTTTAAATAAATTATATTACATTGTAATAATTGTTTAATAAGAAAATTACATATAATTTACACAATATCATTTTAAAATTAACATGGTAGCAGCTAAATTTTACATGAAATTTCATTATTTCATATAATAAATGTTGCTGCAACATGTTACATTTATTATACTGTATAGTACCTAGTCCTAGTTGAAGATAATAATAATATCTTCGCTATTTTAATGGCGCGAATTTTATGATTGAGTATATTCATATCATATTAAACATGTTTATATGTAATTTATCAAAGCGTTTAACATTTTACAAGCTTATTAAACATATTCACACTGTAAAGCTAATAATTATATATTAAACAAAAAAAAAAAATGATTAAAATTTTCCAAAAAAAAAAACCGACTAATTTAATCTGATAAATGATATAACCAAACCAAATCATTTAAAATTAAAAAACAAATTTGAAGAAGTAATAAAACATAAACTTATTAAAATCATTTACAAAATTAACTTTGCATTGAAATAAATGGTTTTGCCTACGTCAAGCAGAAAATGAAACCTCTAATTGATAAAAGACGTTAATTTTCATTTACAAAAAAAAAAAAAAAATTGGTATCCCCCTCACTTTATAGATATATTTATCTCCATCTTAAGAAATATATAAAAAAAAAATTCCAGGTTGGCATTAATTTAAAAAAGTAAAAGGTAATTCATTTTTTGTCTTGTTTTGTTTCTTTACTTTGTTTTTATATATTGCGGGTTGTTTATTATCTCAAACGAAAATTTATTAAAGTAAATCTCCCCTAAATGTCGTGTCTAATTTTTTCCATTAACCATTTTTTTTTTTTTTTTTATTATTATTTTCTTTACAAATGTCCTTTTTCTAAATTTGTTTATATATATATAAGGATAGAAAATAAAAAAAGCAACCTTTGTCCATTTACTTCCAGTGAGGTTGAATAATATATGTTATTGTGTTCATATTCTTTGTGGCCTAAAATACTTGCGTAAAATAAAAATGAGCAATTATTTATTCTCGACTTAAAAAAAAGAAAAAATCTCTAAGGATAATATTAATAAAAGACCATAACATGATGAGAATATCTTTACATACAAAAGAGACACAATTTTACATCTCGTATTCAAAAAAATAAAAAAAATCCTTTTTGATATTAACATTTTAGAAACTGTTAAAAATATTTCATGTTTTACAATTTAGTGTAAAAACGTTAAATTAAATTTTAGTGGTTCTCTATTTTCAAGATAAATTTCGACAATATAAATGAAAATTATATTTTTTAATTATCTTGACAAACAGTGTATGTATAATACTTAAATATATAAAATTGTCCAGATCAACAAATTGGCGACGTCTACATGTATTCAAAGTAGCAGGTTAAATCTTTGAGGGAGTTGAAAAACCTGTTTATATTTAGGTAGGCCATTTAATTACAAACAATAATTCAATAAGCGGTACGATGCGCTAGGTTGATGGTTCTATACATATAGCAATCTATAAATCACCAATTAGATTAATTAGACCAATAAACTTCATCTAAAGTTTGGGCATTTAAACAACTAAATTAAAGAAATCTGATGATTTTTAAGCGGATAATATATGGCCCGGTAATAGACAAACATGGAGAATAAAGGAAAAAAATTAACATTGAAATCAATCAGTAATGAAAGTATTGTTAACTTCAACAAATAATCTCAAAAATTAAGATTGTACGGTCATGTAGTACGAATGCTGAATAATAGAATCCCGAATATTGCACACACAAAAATTATATGCCAAGAACGAGGTGGCTAGATAAAATGGAAAAGGACCTGAGGAAAATCAATGTTATTAATTAGAAAACTGTTGTATATTGGACATAGGAAAATAGAAAAACATTGTAAGTAACAAAGTTATCATAACAAGTGAGAAACTTATAATGACTAACTTTAATTTTAAAAATATTTTTATATTTTTTTTTTCTTATATAAGAGTTCTGTACAATTCCAACATTAAAGTATGTATTAGCAATAAATATTTACATACTTGAGAATTCAAATAAAGTAACCAAAGTTTAGTTAAATTGTCGAAATTGCAATAAAGTTAGCCTTGTAGTTTATAATGAGTTTTATATGTCATTGTAAGAATAATTTTTACAGACCATCCAAATAATTTCTTTCTGGTTTTTGTTGACAAAAAACTGCTGATAATTAAATCTACAGCAAAAACTATACTTAACAAAAATCGCATATTTAATTGCTTTTTCTGTAGTAAAGACGGAGATATTCCGGATAGATGACAGAATCTTAACTCTACTTTATTATCATCTAGTAATTTATTAGGTTATATACTGTTTATTTATTGTGGAATTGCTGTCAATTGAGTGTTATGCTTTGTACCGGTTGCAATACAATAATTAAATTTTCAATGTATATTCCAACAACATTGTACTAACATACAGCGCTCCATTTAAGGCGTATATCGAACAACCGTATAAGTACAAGAAGTAATCCAGCTTCAAAAACTGACTGGATGGTAAAAAAACATGTATTGTTGAAACGGAAAGCTGGATTATCTAAGTCTCGGAACCGGACCATAGAAGAAGAAAAATACTTTAATGTTGTGTGCATACGAAAATAATGTGGAAATATTAGAACAATTAATTACACTCTTTATTATAGTTTTTGTATGGTGATGTCATAGATACATAAATATAAAATAAATAATTACAATTACAATATTAATATTATCAATAAAATAATTTCATAATTATAATTATTATACATATAAATAAAATAATTAAATTATCGTAATAAAATCAGTTTAAATCTTGAATTTATAGTATTAAATAATTTTTAAAACTTAAGTACAATGGAGAATCAATTTAGTTTGTACTAGCTGGGAATAATTGCCTAATTTGGAAGTTTACCTAATTTGGAAGAATTTCACGTGTTTCCAATTTGAAAGAATTTACTCTTACAAAAAGTGAACGATAATGGAATTTGAAGAATACAAATCTGTATTCATAATTACAAATTATGAAATTACTGCTTTTAATTGTATGATCAAATTCGGAGCAGATAAGTAAATTTATTGGAAAAAAATATGATTCTTACGTCCATTTTCGCAAAACTACAAATTACTATCTTAAATAAAGTATTTTTAATCAAGTGATAGCATAAATTTCGTTTTACAAATAAAATCTATCTATTCGCATCTAATTAATATAATATGTATATAAAAACTGAGCATTAAAATTTGATCTAAATTTTATAATGTTTCTTACGAGCACGAAAGTTTACAGACAACTGTAATAAGAAACCAGAAAAATTGTTTATATAAATCAAGTAAGTTCAATAATGATTAAAATAACTAATGTTTTATTTGACAATTTTCAAAAAAATACTTACAATTTGTTTACTTGGCCTAAAAGTATAATGGAGCACTTCATTTCCAGTTCCACATAATGAAGCCAAATTTGATATATCATCTCCACCACCACATCCTCTTATACCATTTGAAATATCCTCATTATCTCGTTGTATTAAACGAGCTGATGGGCTTCGGTAAATCGGATTTTGTCCTTGTTGAGTTTTTATAGGGCGTTTCTCTACATATAAAATGGAAATAAAATAAATAATAAAAAAAAAAAAAAAACAATTTAGGAATCTTAAAAATTTAAAAATGAATTTAAAAATATATTTTTTTTATTTACGTAAAAAAAGAAAAATTTCAATAATTTGATTTAAATTTTTTTTTTTTTTTTTAACTTTTTAACATTATTTTAACAACATAAAAAATATTTAAATTTTTTTTATTTTTTTTTTTTTTTTATAAAACCAACAAAAGACAACAAAATTAAGAAAAATTCTTGGAAAGAATTTTTATTTTCTATAATATACAAATAATAAATTGTGGTGATGACGAAAAATATACTAAGAAAATTCCAAACTTTGCAATTCTTGTATTAATTTTTTTTTATGTTTGTAAAGGCGTAAAAAGTACATTGTGTCGTTCTTCTTTATCTAATTTGGAAAAAATCGAAAAAGTTTTAACAAAATGAAGAAATAATATGTACAAGAAAAACAAAATCTGTCAGAAAAGCATTAAAATGAAAAGTTTTTTATATATATAAAAAAAAAAGAAATATACATAATAAGGCGATTTGTTGAAAGAATATTTAAGGGAAAACAGTATAAAATAATATATTCAAGAAATTATGACGATCTATTACTTTGAACAACTTCTATCTTTATATATTTTTATAGTAAATCACATGTAAAACTATCATTAAAAGTAAAAACATTTGAAAAATCGTCACATCTTTGAACTATATGCGATTTAAGTTAGACAAATTCTGGTATATAAATTACTAGTACGGCTAATATTACGGTGGTATCTATTAAAATACAAATAAAGTGAAATATTTACAATAGCATGGCCCCTGTTGTGCTAGTGAATATGAACCAAAACGAGACTAAGTTTGAACCAAAACGATACAATTCAATCTACCACGGTGAGTTTGAAGCAAAACGAGACTACAAATGTTTCCATATTAAAGATGGCGAAGTAATTCAACTCAGTTACAATAGTTATCCTGAATTATTCAGTTATTATTTACTAATCTCTGTAGTTTCTAATAATCCACTATTAGAAACTTTGACATTGAATGCCTTTTCTAGCAGACTAATCGAATATTTATCTCTATTTTCTAAACATATTCTAAACATTTTCCTTCTAATACCGACCATTTTTATCCGATATGCTTCTATATTTTAACGTTTATACTTTTACTATTTATTTAGATTATTATTCTTTTTAGATTGTTATATATTTCAAATATAAAACAAAAACAAGATATTCAAAAAAAGCAAATTCAAATTTATATAAATTTATATGTATTATTTCACAAATGCTTTAGCCATTACAAACAACCATCTTCCACCCCAGAATTATGTAAATTTGTTATTATGTATATAGCTTTTATAAAAGTTGTACCCAAAACCTACTTAAACATTTATATATTTAAATCTAACGAAAAAGTAATATGTAATATGAAAAGTTTAAAAAAAAAAATTCATTCAATCCATCACGTTAAGTAAAATCTGTTAAGTAAAAATGTAAAATGCATTTTCCAAGCAAGCATTGAGCCGATTTTGAAAATTAATTATTGTTAGAGCTATACTATAATAAAAATAAAAAAAAATCTATAGAATTCTCCAAGGATCAAAAAGTCATTGTAGTCCAACGAATATCCTACAAACGCGCACAATATAGTTTAAGAAAATGATAATGAAATATTTCATGGTAAGCAGCCATAAAGCAGTAATAATATGACCAAGAAGATATGACCGTACTGGTTATATTTCATTATATACAGGGTGAGTTTAAAATACAGTATTCCTTAGTTCATTTTGAGCAAAACATTTAATAGTATTTTTTTTAAGGCCTCGTCCCATTAAATGCCACTTTAAAATGAGTTATAAAAGATTTCTGATTTATATGCTATTTGGAAACTAAAGCTTTATAGGACTATGACAGATAGATTGGTTGCGTATGACACGTAGTTACTTGGAGGAATAATTTTTCAGGGGCTAGGTAACTTTACAGGCTTTGTAGTATCCAAACAACGTAGAAATGAGGAATCTTTTATAATTTATGTTAATGGGCATTTAATGAGGCCTGGATTTATTAAAAAAAATTAATGAATCAAATTTGAAACTAGTTTTTTTAACAACAAATCGTAAAACTGAGAATGCCGTTCCAGGGACTGTCATTTTTATTCAGGATGAACTAAGAAATATCGTTGTCTTTCGTAAAGTATTTTAAACTCAACCTGTATAACAATATTTAAATCAATTCTTTAAACTTAGATTTATATATAATTTCAATTTTTAAATTCATTAAATATATTTATATAAATGTATGTAAAAGTTCACAGGAGGTAAAATTTCAAATTAAAAATATGTCATGTATTTCAAATTTTAAACTATTTTATACACAAAACGTCTATCGAAATTTAATTTAGTAAATCTTTTTATATATATGTGCATATATATTCAATGAAAATTGTATGGATAAAATAATTATTTTCATTAAATGACTGAATAATGATACTTATAAACAAAATGAACTTTTGTGAAATTTATTAAAAATAAAATATTTATTATTTGCAAAAGTTTAGACATTTTCATTGCAACTCGGATCGTTAGATGAATAACCAAAAAAAAATTATATATTTTTGTATTTAAGTAATTGAATAGAAAATGTTTTAAGGAAATATTGTATAATTATTAGACACAGAACTAATTCAATACTATTTGGGACTGATAAAATTGATTAAATTAAAAGTATTTATGAATATATCTTGTCATATGTTTTAAAATATTCTAGCTTTTAACTATGATTTGGAAATTTTTTACATAATTGTATTAGAAAAGTGACAGATTATAAATAGATATTGGTGATGAAATTGAAAGCAATTGAATCGATATTCATTAGACTAATCAGGATTATTGTACTTCCTGCAAAATATCATTTATCGGAATTCGAAATCTTTCCGAAACAGTTGTTAATATAACAAACTTGAAAAATTAATTCTTATGAATTGTATAAAAAAATATATATTTTCGATATCGCCATCCTACCAATATTAACTTATAGCTTTCGGCCTCTCGCACAGCTAAAAACATATGGTAAAATTACAAATATGTCAAAGATCGTTTGAAAGATCCATGTTAAAAATAACCCGATGGTCACGAATAAGAAACTATGATTAGACAAAGATCAAAATTTACAGCTGTAATCCTAAAGAACTGAAATGACGTTGGTCCGGTCATATAGCGAGCTTGCAGGAGGATAGATGGACAAACATAATTACAAATTGGCTACCAATTCGGAAGGAGAAGAATTGGCAGGCAGTAAAAAAGATGGGCTCATGAAATTAGCGATATGTGTGATCAATGGAAAAATTTGGCTAAAAATAAACAAGAATTTGGAAAAACCTTGGGGAGGTTTTTACCCGAATCAATTAGTTAATTCAAAAATTTAATTTACAATAATTTAATTTATATTAATTACACAACAATTTATAAATAGAATCTTAACATAAGTAAAATTACAAAATCAATGAACTTTTGAATTTGTAATGAATTTTTTAGATATAGGGTGTTAAAAGCTATAATAATAATAATAATGACTAGGAATGATAACAGAATGCTGTCGATGTGGTTATATTTACTCTTATAGGTCTTAATAACATTAAATTTAAAGCTGACATATTAAATCTATAAAAAAAAATTGAATCTTTTATATGTAAATTATAAATTAAACACAATTTCAACAAAACATTATTCAACATTAATTAAATATTGATAATGAAATTTTGTATTAAGGTTTAGCGACACATTTATGAAAATTTTATTTGCGAATACATTAATAAATTTATAAAAAGAATTTTTTTTTTTTTTTAAATAAAGATTTCAAATTTAATTACAATTAAGAATAAAATTTTCATATTCATTTTTGGAATTATGTCTGCGTGGTACGGTACATGATTATTTATAGAAATACAAAAACTTTCTTACTAAAGACAAATTTAATTTTCTATATTTTCCTACATATCACATAAATCTTTATATATATATAGAAATATCAGGTTTTTCAATATATAATTTCCAAATAAAAACTTATAATTAGATTTTAGTAATACAATATAAATATTAAAATCGTAGGTTTCACCAATATATCTAACAAACCAAATAATATTTATAGATACGAAAAATTACGCAATTACACAAAAATTTTTGTTGTACCTCCATATAGTATCCTGAATTTAATTGACACCTTTTATTAAGGTATATATATAACATTTATTATTATCTTACCATATTGATTAGGTATAACATCTGGATCTGTGTCATCACCTTCAGTTGGGTTACTTATAATTTGTGGACTTTGTCGATGTATATCTGTTCCAGTTAATGGTACTGTTGATGTACAACTAGAATTTTTACTATGCAATTGCTGTTGTTGTTGTGTATGTTGAAGTTGCTGCTGAAATTGCTGTTGGTGATGGTGATTTGTAGGTAAATGGTTATGGTGTGGTATTGTTGGTTGAAGTGAATCTAATTGACAATTGGATGGTATTATTGGCAGCTGTGTATGTTTTGCTGACTTTATATTGGCTTCGGTATTTCTGTTATTCAAAATAAACAATATAAAAAAAATATATATATAATAATAATAATAATATAGGACCGTATAATAAATATATAAATTTCTACAAACGATACACTTTTTTTTTTTAAACAAACATCATTTATTTGAGTACGGTGCCAAAAAATAGGGAAAATAAAAATGTATCTTTTGGTATATATATAGATAATAGAATGTTTTATCTGATTTAATTTATAGATTTTTTTTTTTGTTGTTGTTGTTATTTTGTTTTACTGGGGTATTGGACAAAGTTTTATTTTATTGAAAACTTTGTCTTGTATATTTTATTTTCATGATATTATTTTATGTATTTTGTCCGGATACATTGTCTTTTATTTTATGATTGTTTTTTTTTTTTATGCTGAAACATATATAAGTGCCATATAAACACTATGTTTGCAATTAATAATGTGCGATTAAGTAACCAGATATTGATTTTTTTTTTTCATTTTTACTATTTGGATAGTGTAGATGACAAATTAAGTTAATTTTGATATTTTATTGTCTACTATTAATTTATAACTTACTTGTTAGAATATCGTCTATATAATGCTGCTAATATAATGCAAGCAATAGCAAATAATAATGCTGCAAATAATGTAAGACCAGCTAAAAATGGTGATAATGGTACAGTCATAAGATTATTTGATGGACCTGGTAAATAATAAATACATTTTAGTTGGTTAAATTTGTATTAGAATTATAAAAATTAATATTAATTTTTACTTTTTTATGGAATTGTATTTCTGATTTTGTTTAATTTCTTCAGGGGGCTGTGTATTTGTGTTTTCTAGACTTATATATATGCCAATTTCCGGAAATTGATAGTATGAAAAAGTTATTAACGAGGGAGCTAAGTAAAATGTATATAAGTTTTTTGGCATTCCAATTAATTTGAATTTATAAAATCGTCTTTTTTTTTAGACAATTAGATGCCAAAAAAGAAAACCTATCGAAATTCTAAAAAGAGTTAATTCTCCTCTATCTTATATACTGATTTTTATAGTATCTTTGGATTTCGGCGAAAAAAGTCATTATTACATTTAAGAAAGACTAATTGGAGATGGAGAGTCCACCTTTACTGTGTTACTAAGTGTAGAAGCAATTTCACTTATAGGCAATTTCAATTTTGTGCTATTACAATTACAATCTAAATCAGAATCATAAATACAACCCGGATTGATGATAGTATTGTTAGTATGTTTTTGATTCTGCTTTAGATCTTTTAACACATAATTTAAATTAATTTCTCATAAAAAAAATTAAATTTTATATTTTAAATTATGCATTACCTTATTTTTTTACAAAAATATATCACTATACATTACATATAAATATAAAAAATATCACATGACAGTGATATTTTAGAAAAATTTATATTCTTGGAAATTCAATTAAAGTAAAAAAAAAAATTTACATTTTTCTATTTTTTAGAAATATAAAATTTATTTATTGCCTGATAGAAAACTCATGTTAACTTAAGACATATTTTTATTATATGTATATAATATTTTTTTATATATATATATTTATATATATAATAAGAATACCCATTTAATTTGCACATTTAGATGAAAAATGTTTTACACAAAAAAAAAAACCTTTAAAAAAAAAAAGAAATTTATTCACGGAATTATTATTTCAATATTTTTTATATTTCTATAAAATTTTATATTGCCTCATAATGTATTCGAAGAGTTTTTTTTTTTTTTTATTTAAAACAAAATTGTATTACCTATCTCCTTTTACAACAAAAAAAAATTGTATACGCATCTTTATATATACATTGTATATATGAAGAGGTCCTTTAAGAAACATTTAAAAATATATATACATATATAATACGTATATAAAGCTTACTAGTATTATACTGTTTTTGCGCTAAAGTTATAAAGAAAATAAATACATATAAAAATATTTATATATACATACAAGACAATATCACAAGGAGCAAAACAAAAAAAAAACCACTTCAATAGAAAATTATTCACGACATTCTTGTATATATTATTATTATATTGAAGGATTTTATATGCCAATTGTGCCTTTATCGGTCGTCTTTCTTGTCCGCCATTAGCATATTCTCTTATCTCTTGTTTTTATATTGTATAAATACACTAGTGGCAATATAAAATTTACCATTAGCATATTACAAAATAAGATTTTAATTCATTATTAAAGTAAAGATATTATATTTATGGAACTTAAAACATATTCACATTAAACGTCGTAAACGTCGTGTCAATGAAGATGTAAACGTTAACATTGTGTTATTTCATTTTATTTATCAATTATAATTTAAAAACCAAATGCACCGAAACTAAACAATACACAGAGAAAAATCAAATGTCAAAAATTCACAACATTATTTCGCGTGTAGATTGATTCAAGAGACTTCTAGTAAAATTTAAAGTAGCGATACGACTTTTTTCATTAAAATTTTGACATTTGAAGCAGTATAATTTGAAGCCGCATATGGGCCTTAATACATATTCGTAGTATTACAAATATTAATTACTAAGTAGTTTGTTAACTATAATTTCTGCACTTCTTATATCGTTTTCGAACTGGGAACATGTTAACCAGTTGCGGCCATATTAGGCAATTGTTAATATTACAACAATTAAAAAAATTGGTATTGGTAACTTTTATTTTGCCAATACTGTATTTGACTCGGTTTTTTTTTTTATATAAAAAGATTCGAATGCCTGGATGAGTGTATGCCGAGCAAAATACAGTGTAAATAATTTTATGAAAAAGAAGAAATTCAAAAATTGTACTTGTGTTGCGGAACTTTTTCATTTTGTATACAAAACACCATATCGCGGTATCCACTAGAGTCAATTCAGTTTTAATTTTGACAATATTTTTGGTTTGCCCTTTAGTGTATATTAGAAAAAGCTAAGACTCTTTTATAATATAAATTATAAATTTTATTATATATCCATAAAAAAAAATATTGAAAATAATTATTACTATGGGATTACATAATATTATTTTGGGAGTTCATAACTGTTTCATTGTATGTATGTCACATACTGCAAAATATTATTCGAAATTATTTAAATTAAGATTTAAAACAAAAAAATTATATAAAATCGAAATCTAATAAAATAATTTAAAAAATATTCCACATGGCCCACTTAATTTAGATTCTTAAGTCCAAAACGCTAGCTAAAGAATAGATCTGCTCAATCCTAATGTTCAGAACATTGAAGGACTTCTCAAAAACGTGCCGATACGGCTACTTCTTATGCTTAAGTTATAATGTCGTATCCATTACGCTCTCTAGTCAGAGTCTTTGTCGAGCTCAGTCTACAAAAATAGTTAGACGCATAATGCAAAATTTAAATTTGTAATTTGTGACACTGTCCACATGGTTTTGGACAAAATAATATTTCATTGTAATCGCGGTATTAATAATCTTTATCAGTGAACCACTTCAGCAGAGTTTTGAGATTTATCATAATCTTATCATAAGCCAATGCTAATTTTAGTTAATCTGAAGCTGTGTATAACCAACAGAAACTAAAAAATACAAAAAAAAAATATTAGACTAACTATTTTTTTTCTCTTTTTTTTTGTGATTCTTAAATTCTTATTGAGTTTTATTAACCATGCCTCCTCCTAGTTCAGTTTGATGTATGTATAAATGTGTACTACAAACAAAAAAAAACACAAAAATAATGAAACAAAAATAAAAATCACCAACAAAAAAGCATAAGAAAAAAGGGGAAATAAAAGCACAACTCATGTTTAATTCATGGAAACAATGCCAATTCAGTTTTTGTTAAAATTATATTACATATACATACTTATATATATAGGAATTAGGAATAGAGTAGCAGTAGAGTCCTTTCATCACACAAATTTCCATTTTCATTCGTTTTTCAGTAAAATAATTTTTATTTTTCCCTCAAATGAAAATTGAATTTGGATATGCACAATTTTTCAGATTTATAAGTCCGCACTGTTGAATTACTATAAAATAATTTCATACTACAGGGGGTTGTATTGGTTGCCGACAATTATATTTGTAAAGTTTTTTTTAATTAATTCTAGATTTTGAATGATCTACAGACCAAAATCTAAAATAATTGTGGCAAAACGTAATACAATTAGCAAAACGTAAATTATTACTATTTTTGGTGAATATTTACTGTATAAAATTAATTCGGTGTCAAATAAACAGTTTCCTTTCAAGAGTTTATCAAGTACGTATCTAACTTGACGGTTGTATTTGTAATAAAGTAATAAAGTACCTAGAAAATATTCAAAATAAAGTTTTATTATTCTCGGCTCGTTACGATCATTAATAATATAATAACCAAAAGAATTTCGATTAATCATTTACTGATCTTGGATACTAAGTAGTTGTATAATATATCAAAATGGCATAGACTGAAGGACATACGATTAGATTAGATTTGATTTCTGTTTCACATGGACGGCCACTACTAGCCTAAATCACTGTAGCCAACCTTTCTTTCCAATTAAGGCGTCACTGTCCAAATCTAAACCGAGGGTATAATTATGTAACTATCAAGACTTGGAAAAACACTTCCACGTAGTATTTATTCTGCTGTCTCATATTCGCTTTCACAGAATCTGCACACTTAGTGTTCCGATAGTTCAAGTCTATGTATAGATGATTTTTAACTTTCTAGTAACCTAATTTTCTACCTATTAATTCCTAGCACAGAAAAATACACTAAAAATTCTAAATATTGGTTGTAGCCCAATTAAAAGTAATTTTTAGAAATCAATGGTGTTTAGAATTCATTTTATTTATACAAGAAATTGACACAAAATATGAATTTTCTATATTTATGGTTTGTGATTTGTGTATTCATTTTAATTATGTATAGGTATCCATAAATTTATGTAGCTTTGTTTTTTTTACTCACCTGTAAATTTTGCAACACCTTTAAATGTTACATCATCAATTATTACAGGTTCTGATCGTCCTTTAGCATTAACAGCAAACACTAAGATTCTGTATGAAGTTCCTAATTGTAAGTTTTCTATAAAGAAATTAACCGGTGATCGCTAAATTCAAGTAAAAATATAAAAAATAAAAAGTGAATTACTAAAATATATATTTAAATAATATATTTAATTTTCAAATATTTTCAAATATACTTACGGACAATGTAAAATTTTTAAATAAATGAAGTGTATGCATATCGATTACTTCTAATATAAAACCTTGTGGCAATCCTCCATCAAAGTTTTCTATACATTCAACTTGTATAGAATCTGTTGATTGATTTGATACAGAACAATTTTGTAATGGTAATGGTCGTCCTTTTAGTACATAAACCAGAAAATTATTAAATTGAATTATAAATATTATTTGTCATTGTCATAATTATTATAAATGTTTAAAATATTAAACTATACCTGCAGCAATTACTTGGAATATACATGGAGATTTTTGTATGCCTATTGAATTTCTGGCCCAACAGGATATTGTACCATATTCCAAATCAGAGGTGGGTGTGTAATTTAGGCGAGAGTATCCCGTCTGTAATTGAAAGTGAAAAAAATTGAATTGTTAAAATAATAGAATCGATAAAATCATCAATTCATAAATTTTCTTGTAAGAAATATAAATAAAAAATTAGAAATAATTTGTATATGAATTCTCTCAAATTTGTGTCCATTTCACACAAGTCATAAAACTCCATAATGGACTTATAACTTGGTTAGTGACATAAATCCAAAATTTTTAAATTTTCAACTTCTTTAAATTATGTCTTACAGATGAATTATACCCGTTTGCGTTTGGTAATAATTCCACTGTGAATTATGACCGATTTATCTGTGAAAATGTCACTAAAATGGTTTTTCCAGAAAACACAAAAAAAATCCGTTTTTTCGAGAACATTTAGATTTAGATAAATTAAATTAAAATTACCATTCATCTTCTTTTCATAATAAGTTTCTTAGAAACCCCGATATATAAACGTTGTTTTGTATTAAAATGCTGCTTACTCAGGCGACATAAATACATAATTTAATTATTGATTTATTACCCCATACTTTATGGAATAAGGACCAATAGAGTGAGAATTATTCCTCAAACTTAGAAACTTTAAATTATGGAATTATGCCTTAATAGGTGGATCATAATTTTATTGTGTTTAGATCCCTGCATCCAATGAATCACCAGTTTGGCATTATGTCTGTTAAATGAATATTATTTTAAAACCAAAGGCATGAATACAAATAGAACCGTAACCATAAACCGGAATAATACTGTTTTTTTAATGGAAAATATTGCCAGTGATCTTACCTCACTTGAATGTAATTTTGCTGGCAATTCAGTTTGTTCGCCAGATGAATTAAATGTCCAATGAAATGTATCAGCTGGCGGTGATGCATCTACTTGACATTTTAATATTAAGGTTTCATGTTTAAGTGCTCCAAAAAGTTCTTCGTGTCCTGACGAACAAATTGGTGTATCTGAAAATTATAGTAAAATTATGCATAAAATTCTTTATAATTATTTCAGATAATTATTGAAATATAAATTTACAAATATAAATAATAAAAATTTTAGTATCCCACAACCGCAAATTAATAATTAATTAAATCATAATCATATAAACGTGTTGTTAAGTGCATTTTTCATGTTGTGCTATAATTAATAACAAATTAGTACTATCTACTATACACTATTAAATAAAAATAAATTATGTTATTTTATTACACAGTAAATCAAAATTCACTTTCCTATTATATAAATTATAATATTCGATTTAATTTATAAAAATATTAACAAAAATTCTTTATCGATAAATTAATATACTTTTCAAATTACGTACAATCTATTTATATAATAAGAATACATTAATCAATTTACTTACATCGAACACTTAATGTTACTGGATTACTTGTTCCTTTACCTTCTGTATTGGCAGCCATACAAGTATAATCACCTGCTGATGCACGTGTTACACTCTGAAGTACAAGTGACTGATCAGAAAGTATTATACCAGCTGAGACATTATGATGCAATTCATTACCCTATGTTGAATGAAATACAGAAATATAAATATATTAGGAAACTAATAAAGATCGATGTTATTCTGAGCTATTTTACTTTAAAATTTATGTCGAAATGTATAATTTGACCCTAAATGGTATTTTGGAATTCCATTTACTGGATGAAATACAGGAATATTTCAATTTAGCTAAATATCACAACAGATAATATGGTAAATTCAATTAAAATGTAAATACTAAATTGTAAAATTTGTTATAATAAGTTGCAAATCTTAATATTTAACTAAAAAATTATGATTTATATTTATAATAAGATAAATAAAATATTTTCTGATTAGCTTTTTAATTATAAATAATTGTTTTCTTTGTCATAATAACGAAAGGAAAATTTAAAAATGTTCTATTTAAAAATTATTATTTCTTTTGCCAAAATAATCAAATATTTATTTAAATCTAAACACTCTGCTAAAGCTAATAATAATATAATATTTGTGTATATATACTCACATTATGATACCAGGACATTTTATATGGTCGAGGATTTGAATGAATATGACATTCAAAGTAAACATCATCACCTTCTTTTATATCTTCAGGATTTAGTGATGTTCCCATTTTCATTACAGCAAGTGGTTGGTCTGAAAAGATAATTTAAAACGAAATAATAAAGAACACTTTAAAAATTAATGTACCTACACTATGTGTACATAAATAAAATATAAGAAAAATTCTATGAAAAAATATATTGAATTGCATACATTTAGGTGCCAAAAAATTATTTTTCTTAATGTATTATTATAATTTATTTTTTTATAACTTGTAATATTGTGAGTAGTTTTTAATATAACTTAAATTTCATATTTTGATATAATTTTTATTATGCGATTAAAATTAAAATAAAAACTTCAACATAAATGTTTTCATTTAATTTTTGTCGCCTAAACGTATGCAATTTATTAATATTTTCATTTATTTTACCTTTAATTTTTTTTATATATTTTTTTATTAATTATATGGTTTACCATTTACACACAAAATAAACATAGTAATCAAAATAAAATAAAAAATTATATAAAATTAGTAAGTAAATAAATAAATATAATGAATTAGCTGGTTTTGTTTTTGGTTCGTTAATTATATGCAATCAAAACAAACAGAATACAATTTCCAAGTATAATTTTGATACAAAATTGAATGTTTTATTGCCATCATTTTACACTTGAATTAATTGACTACCATAATTTTCGTTAAAATTGTACTAACATATTGTAATTTAAAAGTTCAATGACAAATTAATATTAATTATTAGCGGTGCTATGGCTGGTACAAATGTTACGCTATACGAATGCTTCTGAATGAAGAGGCTATAGATTTTAGACATAAATACAAAATGTTTTTTTTTTTTTTTAAATAAAAATTGAATCAATTTATTTGCTGGAGATTTATACCAATCGAATAAATCTTCTATCAAAATATTATAGATTTATGAATTTGTGATATGTTTGTCAAAACAAATCACTAAACTTTTCAAATTTAAAGACAATAATTTTCAGTAAAAAAACAAATTTTTGTATCCTTATCAAAAAATATTATATTGTTAATTTAATTAAATTTTACTTGAATTTTATCTACCAATATTATTAATATTTTTAAATGAAATATTATATAACAGAAAAATTTTATGATTGTGAATTTTTGCATAATATATTTTATAAAAATATTCTTTGGCATCCAAATTTTTCAAGTGATTTTTTTTTTTTTGTATATTTTTATTTTAAATTTATTTTATTCAATCGAGAACTATATATTATTATATTTTATTATTTATTGCAATTTTATTATAATTTACATTATATACTATCATATTTAAATAAATAATTGAAAATATTTTCAACAATATCGTCATTAATAAAATATTATTTATAAATACAGGATGTTTAAATACTTTTATATGATGTCAAAACTAACAAAATGAAGGACATTCTTAGAACAAGGCTAAGGATATTATTTAAAATTACAAAATATGCGTATCTGGAAAGTACCATGAAAAATGTTTCAACAAATGAATCCATAGTTACTAACACACTGGCCGTCAGAAAAAATCTGGGCTTCTAACAGAAGTCTAGATATCAACTGACCAAAATCTGGTATGGTAGGCATAATAGATTTCTTTAAGTCGCAGTGTAAGAGTACTATATTATAGTATGAATCATGACATCCACTAACAAATTTTGTAATTATTTCAGTGATAACTTTAATTTAATTTCTTAAACATTAGAATCAACAATTTGACAAAAAAATTAATATTTTCTAATGTTTCCATTCATTCTATGGCAATAAAATTTTAAATGTGCTTGATATAATGAACCATTTATGAACCATTCTGTATCTCGTATATTTGATATTTTTAAATTTTTGTAAAGAAACGATATATAAAAATAAATATATCTACACTTCTATAGGTAAATCAGAATATTTCATTTCAATATAAATAATTATACTATTCTATATACTTACAATGAACAATTAATCGCCATTTGTCCTCAATTGCACTATTTTGAATAAATTGATTTTCAGCACGACATGTTAAATATTTGCCATCATCTTCTTTAGTTGGCTTAAGTGTTAAAATGCTAAGTGATTGATTGTCTGATTCCGAAAACTAAACATAAAATACAAAAAAATGAATGTTTAATACATATTTATAGTATATATTTTCAAATTATTTTTTATTTAAATCAATTAACAAAAAGAAAATATTTAAAATCAATTAACTTGTTAAAAACAGTGTTATAACTTACATTTTTAGCCAGCTTTTTAATTTGTTTATTGCCTTTCCACCATGTTATAACTGCAGCTGGTTTTGATCCTGATGTTTTACATTCAACATCATAAGTTCTTTCGGCCGACACAAATTTTTCTTTTGTTAATATATAAATTGCTATTGGTTTTACTGCAAATATAAATATAAATATAATTAATATTATATTTGTTAATTTAAAATATAATTTAATGTAATTATTCCATTTAACATACAATTTACATCCAATATTACGACTTTACTATTTGGTGGTGTTAAATTTGTATTACTAGCCATACAAATGAGACGTGCATCAAGATGTTGTCTACCAATATTTGGATATGATAAATGATTGACTGTTATACCATCTGGACGTTGTTCAAATGATTCATCAATAACAGTATTGTCCAAGAACCATGTAACATTGGGACGAGGTCGACCTATGGATAATAAAAATTAAATTTAATAAGATATATTCGTCATGGTATTTGATTTAGAAATATGGAAATTTGAAATTTTATTATAATAAATATATCTATATAAGTTTAGCATAGAAAATCGTTTGGTAAAATATTTTCATTTCGATCGATAATTTCGTATTCGTTGTTTTCTTTTGATATTTAACCAAAAACCATTCGTGCATAAAATAAATTCTCTTTGGTTTTTTTTTTAGTTTTTTTTTTACAGAAATCCTGAATAATTCTGCAATTTTAGCTATTGTTATTGTTTACATAAAATTCCATAAATTTTCTTGTTTGTAAGAGATAACAAAAAAGTATTCTTTTTTATGTAAACTTTGGATTCGTTTCAACTACCGAAAAAAAATGAAAAAAAAAAATAGCCAAAAACACTGCATATAAATACCACTATAAAATATAGCAATTTTTACCAATTGCATTTATAAAATATTTTTTTAAGAGAGAATTGAAAAACTGTAACTAACGATGCATAAAAAAAATATAAGAAATATTTTGTGGCAGGAAAAAAGGATTTTGTTGAAAAATGTTTGCCTTTGGCTAGTTATTAGATTATCATAAAAAATAATTTTATGGAACCAATAAATTTATTGCTATAGATGAATTGATTTATGCAAAAAAAAACTATAATGGTCGATTTTGTGTAAATAGATAATACTCAATAAATTTGAAAACCATTTTTTAGAGGCTATAAAATACAAAACAAAAATGCAACAATTAAGTGTACATTTTAGACAATTTTAAAACTATAACTGATGACTAAGAATCAATTAGATTAGAAAGTTATATTGAAAAGCAATAATAAGTTTATAGCTTGGACGCAATTTTATCACAAATAAATCATAAAATAAATTCGTAATTTATAAATTAAATAAAATTTATTTTATTTTTTACTTAAATTTATTGGTGAATTGTTATCTTGTAAAAAGTAAAAGATTAATGTATGTTCAGGTGTTTCCTTAAAAGGACCATTACTGTTTATCATTTTTATAAATGATATGAAATTAAATCGTTCTAGGCATCTTTTTTTATGTATTTTAAGAATAGTATTCTAAGAAGCTTGTAATTCTTGAGTTTTGATACATAATTCTTATAATGATATAAATGTTTTCTTTTTTTAATTATATAATTCACAATCAACATAATAAATATTGATAAAAATCGTATCCTTTAAAAATTTTACTTTGATCGAATTTAAACCAAATCATAAAAGATGTAAATTATTCATAATTATTGAATCTAATTTTTAACATTGGAGTATATTTTAGCTTCAGTGAAACCAAACGATTAAAATCTTCTTGTTGTTTATGCTCAATTTGTTAGAATGATGATCCCTTGAACATTTATAATTTTGAAATTCAAATCTAACAATCAAAAATTTTAATCATTTTTTTTGTATATAAATGTAATATAAAAAAAAATCGTTTTACTTCATTTTATGTTAAACATTTAAATATTAATATATGCTGGGAGGTACAGAGTCTTATACCAAATTATTTACATTCAATCGAAAAGTAATTAATAGCTTAGTAACTAGGACCTAAGACGGAATATTTCATTTGGATAATTAGTACATTAAAAAATTACTTTTCAAAATTATATTTAATTTAAAAAAAAAAAAATTACTTATTTATGTAAAATTATGTTAGACTTTTGATGTTTCTATCTTTCTTGTTTCTCTCAATTTTATAAACATTAAAATTATATTTCTTTCGAACAGTATTATTGTAATTAAAATTTTAAATATAATTATTGTCGTCTTTTTAATATCAAACAAAAAAAAATATTATTGAAACTTATAAACTTTAATTTCATTTTATTATAAATATTTTGAATATTTCAAATTAGTTAAATTAAACAAATTAAGTTATAAAATATAAAAATAAAAATATATTTACCACCATTGACCTCACAAATTAGAACTACATTACTTCCTTCATTATAAGTTTCAACGATTTTTGCTTTTTCATGTCGTTTACCATCATAAATTATAGGCCTTTCCGGTGGTACTGAAAAAATAATAAAATTGTTGAGAATTTGTAATTTTTATTCTAACAATTTGCTCTCCTCTAATACAGTAAAATATATTTAAAAAGGAAAATTCTTTAATGAAAATATGTTATAAAAGAAAATATTTGATAAAAGACATTGTCAAAGACTTCCATTATAAATAGTCCTAAAAATTTCACAAATATATGAAAACTATTTTCTATATACGAGTATTTGATGGAATCTGTAAACAATTATTATAATTTTCATATTTGGAATTCTAAAGAATTTAGGATATTTAAAGGAAATTTGAATTTGAACCTTTTATGTAAATATACAACAATTTATTGCATTGAAATAATGTAGGCCACAAAAAAATAATTATGCTCATGAATTTTGGAATTTTTAAATTTAATTACATTGTCGCCTGGTATAGCGTAGCTCGTAAAAGGTTAAATTGTTAAGCATAATATTAATTTTTAAGACGATTATTAATTCGTCAATATGATCATTTAAAATCAGTCAATATTATGCCAAATTAAGCCTGATTTATAACACATGCAAGAGGCAAGACATAAAGTTAAGAAGGTTAGAAAACGTTAAAGTTAAAAGTTATGAAATGGGAATAGAATATTTTATATGATGTGTTTGAATGTTAAAAATTCCTTAAGAATGTTTAAGGTTAAATAAACTTTAACTTTTTGTTAACTTTCGTACGTGTAGAAGGAAATTTAGTAGTTTATTTTTAAAATTGAAGAGTGTTTGGTTAAACTTAAACATCTATCATTTCGGCAGGTTACAGAAAGTTAAGAATCTGAAGAAAATAGCTTCTTAACTTTCTTTAACTTCAGCGTAGCTTGTTTAATTGCGTGTGTTAAATTTGTATTAGTGATTTTCAAATTTTCGGTTTTCTGAAATTTGGTTAAACCTTTCATTTGAAATTGATTAGTTATGATTAGTATATAAAGAAAAATTGTCATATTTTAATTTGAACCACTTATTTTTTTTATTTTTTTAATTTATTTGAAGGAACTATAATAAATTGTCTGTTGCTAACTTAGCACCAATCTAGCAAAACAACAAATAGGTTTAAAAATTAAATAATTTTGATTATTCAATATTTTTTTCAATTGAAAATGTTGTATTCAAAATAATTATCATCTTTTACTATCAAAGTATATAAAAATAAATAATCTTAAAAAATTATATAAAAAATAGCTCATACCAATTATTGTTAGGTTAACTTTAACATTTCTTGTAGGTGAATTACGAAAATCTACTCGACATCTATAAACTCCCTCATCTGTTAATTTAATGGTGTCGATTTTCAATTGCGCTGGATGGGATGTACTACTAAAATATGCACGAGAACCAAACGCTAATGGTGATGACCAAAGTTTTGCTTGGCCAAATTGACGTCCTCTAACATCAAAACTATAAAAATAAATTGATTATATATAAATATAAAAAAAAAAAAATATTTTATAATTTATAAATAGTTTTTTTTTTAAACATTTTGAGACAATAAAATAAAATTACATCTTTGGATACGTTTACCAAAGTAAGTATACTAAACGTAATCTATATGTTGCCACAAAAATATAAGAACTTGCTCAATTTCCGAATTATTTTCAATACATTGTGTGCCAGCCGTCGGACATATTGATTAATGATAACATTGTAAATATTCTGGAGTTATTTATAAATGAAATTAACATTATACATCAAAAATGTATAGTAAGGTCATAAGGATACTTACTATTTTGTAAAATATACTTAAAAATTACTTAAACAATAAATATTGTATATAAACACGAAATCTGCATTTGCAAGCGTATTAAGTCTAAGTGTAGTTAAAAAATTAAGATGTATAATTAAAATTATGAAATACTTTAACACGACATTTTAATGCATAATAAATAAAATTACGTTTATATTTAAATATATCATGAAAAAAATAATATTTATTTTAAATCTGCCGCAAGAAGTTTTTCATTACCTTAGCAAAATTTGATTAAAATAAAAAATAAATATAAAAATATAATAATCCCTGAATCATAAAACCGAGAATATTTAAATTTCAAGTATTATATAAAGACTTATACATAAAACCATATATTATTAGCATATGTACTTGAAAAGAACTTCACAAGAAAAACAGATTTTTATATATCCAAAATTCCTTTTTTAATGTTAAACTAGCCGAATTATTTTCTACTACGTCTTTTTTTAGCACAAAGTTACGAAATTTGATCATTTTTTTTACTCTATTTTATTTTATATATTATAATAAAATTTGAATAAGCTTTTTTTATAAGCTTAATTTGACTAAGATCTAGCAAAGATTTTACTTTTTTTAATTCAGAAGTCATGGAAATTAGTAAGCCACTCTAGTGTAAATGAGTTGCCACTAGCAAAGTTGTAAGATTTTCCCTTCGTTGTGTAAGGAATTCATAAAACTCTGTACACTAATTTTAATAACAGTTAAAATAACTAAAGTAATTCAGTTGCTATAGGCTCTTCGACTATAAAATAAATTGTTAAATTCGTATTTATTATTGCGAATATTTTTTTATTTTACTTTAGCCTGGATACAGAATTAAGATAAACTATGGTTTACTGGGAAGATGGTCAAGAAATCAATAATAAAAGCTTTAAATTATTACTTTTTACAGCATAATAATACATAATTATATTGTAAAACATAATTTAATATACATTTATACTTTTACTTTCAAATTTACGATGTAAAAAATTCATTATTGTTTTTTCATAATTAATTAATTTATTTTCTACATTTATTATTTACCTATATAAAGGTTCTCCGTCTCCTTCGCGAAACCATAAAACCATATATACAGCATCGTCTCTTTCCATTGGTGTTATATCGCACGGCAGCGTTACTTGGCGGCCTAAAACACCTTCAATTGGTGTAAGTGATACTGCAAAATAAATATTTAAAAAAAAAATTATATTACATAATAAAAATATAAAACTTATTTAATTAAGGTGTAAAAGGATTAAGTATTAAAAAAACAAAAAAACATTCAATAATTAAAAAAAAAATCTTTTTGTGGTTGGTTGGTAGGCCAATTAAGAACTAATGCCTTTGCCAAAAGCTCCTTCAATTCAACAAAACATATAACAATAGCTTAATAGCTCAATTTTAAATCTTGTTAATATATAATCATAAAATTACTTTTATTTTCTGTTAATTTATAAATCTGAAGCAGATAATATAACGAAAATAATAAATACAATGAGATTATTTGTATATACCATTTCTAAGTCCTTTAGGGATTTTTATAAAGTTATTGTGATAAAATGAAGATCACTAGTAAACTTTACGATAACTGAAGAGTAAAATATATATTAAAAAAAAATAGCAAATTTCTTTTCCTTACCTTTTTCAAGTCAATCAAATTTACAGATTATGATAACAAAGTTGGAGAGTTTATTGATATTACGAGTAGTTGTGGAATAGTAACTATGAAGTTTGTTAATGGATTTGATGGTAAAAAAAAATATTTATCTAATTAGCATGGTACATATCAAAGTTTCATTATGTACTTGGCGCCTGTAAAATTAAAAAGTGGGTAGTTCAGTGGGTCCATCTCAAAATCCGTAATTAATAATCATAAGTTCAATGCTCTTCTATATCATACAGTAATAATCACCCAATTTCAATGTACACAGTTTCATTTAGTTATCTAGTTGGTACTCCTCAAATTTGTAATTGGTATGTTTAGTTGGTTCATGGGAAACTAATATATAAGCAAGTAGATGTTAGTAGCTTTAAGGGTCATGCTAAAATTTCCGAAAAATATTTCATATGTTTATTATATGATTTAATGAAATTTAGTACGCACCTATTAATTTTGTGATGTAGTCGTCGTTGACTGTAAAATTTGGAGTCGGTAGTTTTAGTAGGTCCGTATTAAAACTATGAGTTCTATAAAATACATGACAGATGTCTTAAAATTAGAATAAGTATGTTTGTTGCAAACATACTGCTAATTACAAAACCTTTGAACGTAAATACGAGTTATCTGTTAAGGACCCCTAATTAGCAGCTTTTTTTATTAGTATCAGATATGTAATTTCATATTTTGAAAAAATATAAATAGTATCATTATGATTATATAAAAAATAGTATCATTATGATTATATATACATATATAAATAATATATATCAAATAGATTTATGAAAATTCTTTCTTAATCATTTTTACGATAATTGTTGTTTGCTAGTTATTAATTAATTCACTAGTCATTGAACACTTTACAGAATTTTGTAATTTACTATAAATACTAAAACTATTTTTTTTTATTTAAATATTTTATTTATTTATTTTCTAAATGTTAATATATAAAAATAATATATAAGAACATTTTAATGTAACTTGGGGATAGAAATCCGTATTAAAAATGTATATGTTCTGTTTTAAGGGTTCTTTCCCAAGAATTTCCGAAAAATTTTACATTTTTTAGTATCTTGTTTCCCGGAAAAAATATAAAAACTCCCGAGAAGTAATATATATTTATTTAAAATATATTATAAATATTTTATAAAATCAAATTTTGCTGACTGAATTTTTGCAGGGAATGTTAACTTTATGGCTATAATAAATAATGTTTGCCGGGTAGTTACAACTTCAATTTGGTTTTGGATTATTGCTTCTTTGATGATTTGATTGTAAGTTTTTTTTACTGCAATATTTATTGTTATTTTTATGCAATTTTCTATTGAATTTAGTAAATAGAAATATAAATCATTTTGCAAATCAAAAGTTAAATGTATAGTAAAATGAGTTTTGTATTTTATCTGATGATATGTAATATTTCCTATTAAATGTTGTTCATGTTTTTGATAAGAAAAAGTTGTTTTAATTTAATTTTTCAATATTTTAATAATTTTGGCTATCTATATTTAATTTTTCCGGGCAAATTCCGGGTAATTTTTTTTTAAAATTTTCCATTTCCCGTGAACAAAATATACCGGGAAACGTTACCCTGTAGTTCTGTTGCAATTGGAAAAACAATGTATTGGCACAAAACATGAAAGTAAAAATAAATATAAAGTTTCCTTATTTGATCCTGTTATCGATTTTTGATAAACACTTCATTTTATATTCTTTGAATTCAAGAATATTTTACAAGTTTATATTTAATATAGCAAAACAACTATAAATTTAGTATTGATACTAAAAGTATCTATATATATGCTTTACATTGTTAACTACAAAACACTGTTGGACATAAATCACTGTTGAACTTAACTACGAGTTATCTGCTCCCCTAGTTAGCAGCTAAACCTCAAAGCCGTAGAAAATATAATTTTGATTTAGAATTATATTTTCTATATTATTTAATTAAAATTTTGCACAATTGTACATATATTTATTAAATAAGTATTTAACTTGTTTTAGTTTTCTACTGAGATGATTATGAATTAATTAAATTAAATTAATCGGGTCAAGCTAAGATTAGCAGCAAAGGTGGACAACATACAGTCTCGAATACTCTGCAACGATATATGGCTTCTAAAATGCAGTATACTGATTAAAACTATGTATACAGATGTGTGCCCGATATCCGCGACTAGAACGAATGTAACAATAATGAATCCAACAATTTGTAGAACTTTTTGTTTATATTTTTGATATATTTTTAATAATTTATATTACCAAATATTATATACTTAAAATTTAATTAATATTTTTATAAATAATTAGTCAATATTTATAAAAATAAACCGAAACATTCAAATGTTTATTATAAATAATAACAAATATACGATACCCATTAAAACAACAACATAATATAACATAAAATCGGTTATTGGTTAATAAGGATGGTTCAAGTCCATAATTACATGAAGTTCAGGACTTCATGTAGCCTTTTAGCACCGTTTCTATACAGCATATTCTCGTGAACCCTAGCATGGTTTAATTATGTTTAAATACATCTCCTTAATGAAATCTTCTACGGTTTCCGTAGAACGTTTAACTCGTTAAGATGGTAATTATTGCCGAGAGAACAACATCAAGATAGCATTGTGAACATACAAATCAAATGTGCAATTGTTTCTCTTTCGTTGGAATTCATACAGCTACAATGCAATTACTTGTACGTGATTCCTAGCTATGTCACCTATCGGTAATACTGTCCATTATACACAGCTATAACTCTTGCTATGTCCTTCCTACGTTATAATTTTAGAATCTACATTTTCATTGGAAATCGGTTATCAATATTGCATAATGTTTTATACAAATAAATAAAAAACTATTTATATTTTATTTATTACAAAATCTATTCGAACACCTTCACCAATTTTATGAATATGAATAAACATATATGTACAAATATAATTAAAAATCAAACATAAAAGCTTAACCACGACGATTAATTCTTAAAAAAAAATATATATTTGCGTGTCATATTGGAAATATTTGCTACATTTATTTTATCAATCCTTTTATACTAATTAATATCGTGTGTGAATATTATATACAATTTTTTGAATGATTAACATATATAAACATTATAATATATGATATTGATTCATCACTATATTTGTAAAAAAAAAAAAATTGAAAATAAATTAACAAATTGATTTGAATTTTCCAATATTTTTTTTAATTTCTTATTCTGTTAATATATGGTGGGTAAACATTGTTTTAACATTTTTTCAAACTATGATGTTAATATACACACATCACATATATAGAGATTAAATTTTAATGGAAAAACAACCCTAAAACGCCTTCATTAGTAAATCTAAAATATGAAACTTGCATGAAATTTTGTAATACCACAAAATATATAATCCTTTTGCCCATCAAATACACAAAAACTGAGTAATAAAAATAAGATTTCTCCTTAGCGAAACAATAATATCCTTTTTAGCTTCTGGTGTGATGGTTTTGTATGGATATATATATATATATATATCTTTGATTTACCTAAAAATCTATCATTCAAAGTTGATTTTATCATAGGTATTATTATTATGCGTGTGTAACGAACATTTAAGCCAGATCGGATTAGTTATAACCTTATAACAAATATAATTTTGTATAACATAACAATAACAAAAACTATAAAAAAAAAAAAATTCTTACTTAGTATAGCTAACTATAGCTATAAGAATAAAATAAAAAATAAGCAAGAAAACAATGAATGAGCTTCGTCAACAAAAATAATCTTCTAAATAGATTTAAATGGAATATTCATTACCAAAAGTTGTCTTTGTCTATTGTACAAATGCCAAGATACAATAAATTATGAAGTTTTTGTGTTGTGTGTGCTGTGAATTAGTTTTTTTTTTCTAGTTTTTATACTTCTTTATTTGATTAGTGCCCATAAATTCTTTATATATAGATACACGTATATCTATAAATTTCCTATAGAAAATTTTGCTATATAGCATATAAAGGTAAAAGAAAATTCTCTTATTCGTCTGTTTTTGCCCTAGATTTCGAGATATTTGATTAAAAAATTTTTTGTTAAAGTTAGAAAGTTGTCAGGGATGTAGTGAAATGGAAATATAGTTTAATGAAACTTAAAATTAGCCCCTAATTTAGTTATAATTATAGTTTATCCTGAAAATAATAACAAACAATTTACATATTCAACAATCAACTAATAAATTATTTTAAACGAATTAATAAATATATTTTTCTAGTAACTAAAAAGTAGAAGAATGAACTAAAGCTGTAAAAGTGTTGGAGCAGCTATTGCTCTGTATTAATCCAAGTTTTTTAAGTTATAGCGACTAATATAATTAAGCTACTGATTTTAATATTATCTCATTATCAAACTTCATTAATTCAATATTAAAAAATATAGTTTAGAATTCCATAATTTAATATGCAAAGAATTACTAATAAATAATGCACATTCCCAGTTCGATTAGATAAAACTAACTAAATAATATTAATTAATTTAAATATTTATGAATGCCATATTATAAAATATAAATTTAATAATATTTTTTTGAAAATTAGAGGATAACTTCGAAAATGATTCGTCAAATTATGACAACAGAATAAAATAATTTCATTAACTACTTGTAAAATAAGAAATACGGAATATTAGAAATATCCTAATATTTCTTATTTTAAATCAATGCAATGAGTGATATTTGATATTGGAATAAAGTTGTTACAGATTGTTACCATTATGTTGTAGTAAATTAAATTGACTATTTAACCTTAAACCCATCATTAATTCAATATCGTTCCCACTAAAAAAAAATTACAAATTACAATTACACCCCTGAATTGAAATGATTGTGGTGTTATGAGTTAAGGTTTTTCGTTAAAACTAATATCATCATATCAATTAATAGTTTATTAAGGTTTCCCATGCAGACCTTAATAATAAATAGTAAGTAACAATAGCAGCAGTCCTTCAATTATAAAATTAAATGTATTTATTTTAATATTACAAATTATTTGTGCAAAATGAAAAATCTGTTTACTATTTTCTTTAGTATTTTATAGTATTATAGAGTATAGACGACTACTTAAGGTATTTGTGAGGAATTTGTGTAACTTTGGTTTTCAAGGCAAATTTTGTTGAAGGAAAATTGTATATATTTTAATTATGCTAGATTCTTCCATCCGGAAAGAGTTAAGTGCTAACCATATATTGCTATAATACTTTTCAAAATTATAAAGATTAATGTTCAAACAAAATTTTTGTTTATTTTTCTTCTTTTTTAAGGATGTAATTTGCAACAACTTATAATCATACATACAACAACGTATTAAAGGGTTTTAATATAAAAATAAATGATTTGTTTTTTCCCTTCATCCATTCGACTGAAATTGCTTATTCATCGGGTTCAGAAGAGCAACGCAATTCAAAAGATAAAAGTATCTATGTAATTGATTCTCTCAGACTTTATAGACTCCGAATCCTTAATTCCGTCAAATAATTAAGTGTTTTCAAACCGAACTTTTAAATAAATAAATTAAGAGACTAATCGTAAAATAAAATCATTCTCAACTAATAATACCAGATGCAAATTTTACTGAAAATATTTTAATATTTAACTTAATTTACTTGAAAACTCATAATTAGGTCTAAATCAGGAAATGTTTCATTCTAAAATTATGTATGAACTACGGATATTTGATGTTAATAATCGGAATGTTAATAATCGGAATTAAGTAATACCATAACCGGAATTAAGTAATTTTCTTATAATACTATAATTTTTTTTTTCTATTTTATTTATTTTTATATTCGAATGTCAAAATACAAAACTACATTTCTAACATGTTTAAGAGTAAATTAATACTTTTCTAATATGTTACATTATAATAAAATCTTCAATTATTGATCTATCGGATGGATAGATCCATTAGCATGTTCTGATTTTTTATATTAGTCAAATGTATAATATATTAGGGAAGCTAAATTTACAATTTTTCTATTATGTAACATTCAATCATATTTTTTACGTTTTACATACAACATTTTCTTTTTATTATTATAGGAAGCTGCTACATAACAAACATCATTCCTCTCACTTGTCACGTTTTACACTTTTATTATAGAACGATATAAGTATGTACGTGTGTAAAGAAAACTTCTTTATAAAAATATTCTTGTTCTTGTGAATTTACAACAGCAACAACAACAAAAAAACATTAATATGTAAACATAAAAGTCATTTACATTACGTGAAATGCGGTGCAAATTAACGTGATGACATATAAATGAAGAAAATATAACAAATAATATTGGATTTCCAAGTTATACGCGCTGATAAAAAAAAAAAAATATTTTAACATGGTAACTTTATTATTAACTTAACAAATTTTATTGGCTATAAAAATTACTTATATTTAATATAATTAGTAAATAATAATATTATCAATATAATCTATAGATCTAGCTAGAAGATACTATGAATACAATTAATATATAGTTATCATAAATTATATAATTACATTATCATTAATATGAAATACACATAAACATAATTTCGCATTTACATATTAAATTAGTTGTTTTTGAAATAAAATTCAACATATTTTCAAAATTAAATTATTAACCGGCTTGCGAATACTATTAATAAGCTTTTAGAGAGTAAGACGCTTTAGATTAGAATAGATTTGATTTTACAGGGAGGATTACTATAGTAGCCCTAAATCATAGTTTGTTGTGATTTCTCTTCCCTCATTTTGTAACTGCCCGGAACGATAAAACAACTGGTAAAGTTTATGATGGCGCAGTTTAGTAAATACCGAGGTGTCGTAGCCGTTTTCATATTTTATAGTATGTGTTCTGTGGTTCTGTCGTATCAATAGATAGATCGCTTAACTTAGGAAAGACGTTTAATCCGCTCAACTATCTTTGATCAATCTAAATAGGCATTTTAATAAACTTAAAAAGCTAAACATATTCTAAAAATGTTTAATATCACACATTAAATGCTCATCCATACGGAATGATGAAGATGCTTTAAAAGCCATAGCATGATAAAAACGCTTAGCGTAAAATATTCAAATATAGTTTGTATACCTTTTTTGTGTTGAGAGATTTTTTCCAAATATTGTATATTCGAAGCAATCTTAACGTGCTAACTGTTTAGAACATTTTCAATGTTTCGTAGTTAAGAAATTTTAGGGTTTTAATCTTTTAACTGTAGAGTTTAAAATGTTTTAAGCATGTTAAGTGAGTTAATCGTGTTAATCGCTTGTTATTTGTTTAATACTTTAAAAGATTATTAAAAGATTATTTAAAATGTGTCAAATTCTAATTAACATTTAAAATATTTAAAAAAAACAAAAATTCAAATTTGCAAAACTACTTATTTAATCTGAAAATGCTAGTTTATAAGGCAGAGGTCTCTGTCTAACAACTTCTATAACAAATTATATATAATAAATAAAAATCCACATATAGATTAAACCTATTTAGATTATCATGTCGACGGTGTGCAGTTTTCTTCATTCTATTCTTAATTCTTTATAAATATAATGAATGCTACGAAATGGCTTATATTTGACTTCAATTTTTTTATATATATAAATAATATATAATTGCAAATTTTCTTTTACCCCGTTTAAAATACATTATTTCTTATATGTTATAGTACCGTACCGGCTGGTTAAAATATTTTCTTAAGTATATAAGAATTATTATCAAAATAATATCAGCAAACTTTTATTTAAAAATTTATCCTTTCATATTTCTATTAAGATGATAAACATAAGATTAAGATAATATTTTATATTTTACAATTTCATACTGTAACGATTATTTATAAAGAAATTTCGTATATATAGATACAAATCTAAGAGCTTTTTGTCAACATTATTAAGTACAAAAAGGATTGAGTTTTATAATGCATAATATCCTATATAAAATATATGAAATGTTCTGAAAGGATATCATTGAAAATTCTGTGTACCTAAATTCTTATCTTTGTATATACCTTAATTCATTAAATATTGATATGCAAGCCGTATGTGAATTCAATTTTAGAAAATCATAAGAAATTTGAAATTATATAATTATACTATTATACCAAATATCTTATCTATAAAAATACTATTATAAAAATTACCATTTTAATGATACAAATTGCATTATAAAAATTAAATTTTCAAGTTTATATTAAGAATAATTATTTTTTTTTGTTATTTAATTGATGGTACCATAAAACTATAAAATGTTCAAGATAATTTTGAAAATGAATAAGGCAATAACCAGATTATAAACTGGAATTGTTACTGTATTAACAATGATTCCTATAGAAAGCATTCAATGACTTACTTCTAGCTCCATTTGTCGTTGGATTATGGAGCAGATGAAAAAAATGCAACCAGTCAAACATTTAGGAAATTTGCTAGTATAGAAAATGTTGAAGTCGTAGGCAAACTGAAGCCGGCCAAAGTGATTGCATTCATTAAAGAAAAATCTTTTAAAACCAAGTAAGCAACCATATTGTATTTACATTTGTCTCTTATATGCTATTTGTAGGTCATAATGCATAATTCAATAATTCATTAAAAATTATTTAAAAATATATTTATAAAAATTTCTTACATGTGGGTACGATAGCAAATACAATTACTTACATGGAAGGATTGAAGAAATTCCAGAACTATCAATGCCATAATAAAACCGCGATATCCGGAAACTGAAATGGTCCAATTAGCTATAAACCATAATTTTGTGTATAAAGTTATATATAAAAGTCGGAATCCATTAAAGGCAGAAAAATATACAAAACATTCTGTAATTCAAAAAAATGTCATAATTTACTTTACATAAAATTTATATGAATTCTATTTATAAAATAATTATTATGTTCTACAGTATACTAAAGATTTATGAATATCATCATTTGGAATCACTTTTTTAAGAAATTTTTCAACTACATTTAAATACAAAACGTATGGGCTTGAATATACACAGCAGTCTAGTTAGTAATTAAAAAAATAAAAAATCAATTTATCCTCTGAATATCTTACAGTCAAAAAAAAAAAAAAAAATGTTTATTTTAATATTAATGCAATGGAATTCTAAGATAGATTTATATTTATTTATTTTGTTTTATATAAAAATTTGAAATACATAAACGGAATTTAAATTGTTTTTCTTTTTTTTTTTTTTTTTTTGATTTTATCGATAATTAAAATCTCCCTTTTCTATTTGCATTCATTTTTCTTTTTTATTTAAATGACCTAAAAGGATTTTTTTTTGTTTGTTCTTAAAACGATATTGTAAAAATTAGTTTGGCATATACAAAAATGTAAAAATTCAAAACATAATATTATGCATTTTGTTAAGTAAAAATTTTTGTAATGGAACTTTTTAATTAATTATTTTAAAAGAGTTTTTTAATTTTTTTTTTTTTCATTTTTGGTTTTTAGAAGAAGCAGACTTTTTATACAATGTATTTCAATTTATTCTAGAACAAAATCTACAATTATGTACCTCTAGTTAAATACAAAACCAAATCACACCAAAGAAAAAATATAGCAAAAATAAATAAATAAAAAAAAAAAATATATTATTATTATTTTTTTTTTACCCACATTTTCTTATTTTCCGAAAGATCAAGATATATGCGCAGTTACATAATCCTTTAGCATAAAAATAATAAAAACTGAAGCAAAAATTTTACCTTACAAATATCTTACAATTGTATATAGATATAGTTAGCATTAATATATAGATATAAAAAGCTGCATTTATACTTACTTTTCTATAAAATAAAATAAAAAACGTGCCTGAAACAAAGTAAATTGTGTATTCTACCGGAAAAAAGTCACGTTTTTCTTTGAATTTTTTTTTTTATATTTTATAAATTTTTTTTTTTTTTTTATTTTTCTACATTTTCTTCTTCTCTCTGATAAACCGTAAAAATAAAAGGTTACAAAAATATATAGCTTTGTGTCACTACTTCATCAGGATGCAGTCAGACATCTATAGCCTCTAAGCATACTATATAACAAGCTCTTGGGAAAGAACATCTTTCTATCCAATCAGGATACAAAATGATTATGATTATATATCATTGTGTGTATATATATATATTATAATTATGTACATGTATACGCATTTTAATGTTAAAGCTATAATTGTATAAATTTTAAAGTTTTAGAAAGATTACCTCAGATAAATTGTGGAAATAAGTATATACGTATATAATAAATATATATATGTATATATAGATTTAGAGATTTAGACAGCAGCGGAAATAATAAATGTAAACTAATGAAGCTTATGCTACAGGGGGAATCCTTAAACTTGTTTTTTAGTAGTTATTTTTTGAATATCGTTAAAAAGTATTATAAATTCGCTTAACTATAAAAAGTTAGATTTAAATAATGTGCTTGTGATATTCAAAGCAATTTTGTTTTAAAATACAAATTAATTTAAGTATGAATACGATTTTTAGGTGAGCCAATGAATTTACAAAATATTGGGACCACAATTACTAGAAGCGCCACTGGATTTAGAAATTCACAAGGAAGGTATAATTATTATATAGTTATTAGCTTTATTAATTTCGAAAAGATTAATGTGTTGATGTTCAAGTATATTATTATAAATCAGTAAATATTATAAAACAATAAATTTATTATTATTGCTTATAATCTTGCCAAGCCTATTTCCAATTATACAAGGAAAATTAACCATTTATGAAACATTTACAAACTAAACTATCAATTTTCATTAATATTATTAAATGGTTTTTAAATGCAAGTTGCACAGTAAAATAATATAGGTTTGCACATTTAAAATAATTTTCTGCATATTATAAAAGATTTTTACACATTAAATAATCTTTTTACAAATTTCAATATGTTTTTCCTCCAGTTAAATTTTACAGAATCAATAATACTTTTGGACACTTGTTCAGCAAGGGCGGGTTACTTGTTCACCAATTACTCATATGACTTCTTGTAAGAGTTAAGTTTGCGATATACGACATCATTTTTTTAGAAAAAAGGTTCGGTGGATCCATACTAAAACTTCCAATCTAATGTGTGCCAGCAGATATGATATAAAAGTTAGTTGCATGATATATATAGCTGGTTACTATGGGTGCACGTTAGTTTCCGAGGTATATTTGAAATAAAATTTAATGCATAATTCGAAAATTAATTCTTTTTCCAAACTAAATAATATTTGTTAAGCATTTTTTCATATTGTCTTGTTCAGAGTTTAAATCTTAATGTGCGCTACATAATATTTCAAACTGAAATTGCTGCCGTGATAAAATCTATGCTAGTGGAAAAATGAAAAAAAATATCTCAATGAGTTTTAATGATATAAAAATACTTGGTCACAATTTGATTTCCGGTAATGATACTGCAGACGAGTTGGTAAGAAATGGGGTAACGAATAAAACGCTGATTGACACTTACAAATAAGTTACCTATACTATCAATTTCCAGTAGCGATGTGGACCGAAGAAGAAAATACTCTTAGATGATTGGAAAGGAGCACGATTTATAACACAAAATCTTGTTGGGATAAACCAAGTAGAATATATTCTACTTGAACAAACCGGATTACTACTGCCCACATTTTACTTAGGAAAGACTCAAAGAGTTTTACAAAGACTGATCTCCATTTTTAGGAACTATATTTTCTCCACTACAGCATTTTCTGGCAGCATTTTCTGTGCCACTGTCCGTAGAAGGCTAAAATACTTGGAATGTTATTTTATGACAAATCTGTGGGAAACAGATCAACCGGCCAGTCTAATTTCATTCATAGTTGCATGGGTCAACCGTAATTAAGCAAACTTGGTACCCACACCACACAAACTATAACCAACCAAATCTATGCAACAATATAATAAAAAATTTTGGTTCAAAAAATATCCAAATTGTCTTGTTCAGACAATCTGGATACTATACTATAAATAAACATCGTTTCCGGTTTGAATGACCAAAGCATAAAATAGAATATAGCATTCTGGTAATATAAAGCGTAATTTTGAAAACTAGAAACGCTTAAAGTGTATTCAATTCTAAATAAATAGCAATAATTATATTTATATTTTTTAATAATATGTCAGTGTCTATAGTAATTCGTTCTTAAATTTTAAAAGATTGTTAAGATTGAAAAAAAAAATTATACTTCGTAATAAATCATTACAGTTTGGTTAGGTGGAAAATCGATTGATGCGGCGATAATGCTACAACATAAAAAAAAACACTGAAAATATAAATGAAGAAATTTTTATAAATTTGTATGTATATAGAATGGAATATTGTTATATATAAATCTCTGGTGTATTGATTTCTAATTTATCATATTTTTTTTCTCCCTCTCTCACTCTCGCTCTCTCTATTTATTTTCTACAATCTGGAAATTTCTGATATAATATTTTTAAACTATATTTCATTATTGTTTGACCTCCAGAATTTTTTTTTGCAGTTAATTAACAGGTAGAAATTTTACAATAATTTTCATTGAAATAAATTTTCTTTATAGCTTGATTATTATTATCTGCAATTTATTATTATAGTTTGACTATTATTCTTTATTTTTCCAGCTTGCTTTCTACTTAAGTATAATAAAGTTTTGTATCTAAGATTTTTAGAATTTTATTCTTTTTTTTACAGTCAATTTGAACTTAATCAAACCATGTTAGGTTAAACTATAACAAGATTATTATTAAACTATAAATTATAAATTATATTTTGACCATGTCCATGGAAATAGAAACAAGAACTTTTTATACTTACAAAAATCTGAAAATGTTAAAAAATGAACACATAATTCAGCCAAAAAGGACAATTCGTCTCCTTCTAAGTGGGAAAAATAAAATTGAGATAATATGAAAACATGATTTATTTTCGCCATTATCACGTTTATTTTTTGTATATTTGCTAATTTTTAAGTTTTTGTGGCTTTCAAAAATTAGGGAATTGAGATAAAGAAATCGTACTACAATGTGAAGATGTAGTACAAAAAAAAACGATTATATAATTAAGGGTAAAATAAAATTCTACAACTAATTATATAATTGATCATTTTTTGAAATATAATTTCTTACACAGTTTTAATTATTCTCCAGAATTATTTGCTTTTTAAATTGGTTTTATATTTGATTAATTTCTGTTTCGTTTTAAAGTATTAATTTATCTGTTAAATCTGATTAAACGACTGGTAGATAAATATTTTATCCTTAATATTATTTTACTTCGTTAATTAGCAAGAAAACAGAAAACATTGACAAAGGTTATAATTATTTCTACTATATTTAAAATTAAGAAAATTCAGATTATATACAAAATAAAGATTTTCTGTATTGTATTTCACTAAACTAAGAGAATATCCTGAAAACTTTTGAAAGCGGCACAGAAAATTCGGTTGAAAAAAACCAGAATTTCTACCTCTTTTAATATTTTCATCTTGCAAAACCAATTTCATTAAAATCCGATAATTCATTTTTTGGTGTGATTGATTTTTTACAAAAGAAAAGAATTTTTTTTAGAAATTCGTGCCAAGATTGTAAAAATATTCACAGACGAACTTTAGTGTGTTTGTAATTGTTCACAGTAGACTTAACAGTTTAAACTTATCGTAAAAGTATTAAAAACTATTAACACAGTTCACAGTGGATGTCCAAAAACTTTAATGTTATAAGAAATCGCTTAACGAAACCATGACATGAAATTAAATGATCGAATAATGAAATAAAGTGAAGCTAATGCCATAGGAATGTATATTACAATATTTTGCATGATGCAATGAATTACATAGAAAATATGAAAAAGTTTTGTGCAAAATGGGTGCTATCCCACGATCAAAAACTCATTCGAATTCGAATTTCTCTATCGTATTTGAAACGCTTTAAAAAAAGAATAAAAACCGATTTTGTTCATCTATGTATAACTAAGGATGAAACTTGAATCCATCCTAAACACCAGATACAAAAGAACAATCAAAACAATGCTAAGAAACTGGTTCAAGAGTGCACTACAGAAGGCAAAGACGGTTCCATTAGCAGGATAGGTTATAGGTTGGCATCACTTTTTTAGGATTTAAAAAGAATTTTGTTGATCGATTATATTCAGAAAGGTAAAACAAATAACTCAGAATATTATAAAAGCTTGTTAGCTCAATTGGATAAAAAAATTATAACTAGAAAAGACCTGCTTTACAGAAGAAATTATCATTTCACATCAACAAAATGCACCAGCTTACAAAATTTTGTTGACCATGGCAAAAATGAACAATTGAAGTACGAATTACTTGACAATCCAGGATATTCATTAGATTTTGCTTCCTCGGTCTACTATCTATTATTCTGGAAAAACATAATTTCTAGAAAATGTTTTTCGTCAAATCAAGAAGTTATTTTACAATTACAAATCATTATAAACAAATGGCATAGATAGAATTGTTCGAAAATCGTTAAAATTAGTGTGTTGAGCTTGAAGGAGACTTTAATGAAAAGTAATTAAAATTGGTTCTTTATTTCTAATATCATATTTATATTCCCTTTAAAAATATAATTTAAATATAGATATATGTATTTTTGTAATTTACTTACCCGGTCTATCCAAATCAATTATTAGTTCATCAGTCTCCGAATAAGCTGCATTAACAAATATATAACTTGAACGGTTTGATAATAATAATAAACATGTGCCATATAACCACCATAAATAAAAAGTTGATAAATCAAGTGACAGTAATAACCGAGTTTGATTAAATGATTTTTTATATATATTTTTCTTTATTACATAATCTGTTTTCAATTTTTCCATTTTATATTTTATATATTTTTTATTTATTTTTTTTTTATTTATTTTTTAATTAATACTATGTTTCAACATATGAACACATATTCACTAGATATTAGAACAATTTTTTTTAACACTATAATTAAAATAAAAACCACATTTATATCATTTTAAAATTAAACCTAACAAAATATTATATTAATTTCAATTAATGACAATTATTCAATTTTATTATGAACAATCACATTAATTAGAAATAGTATACCAAAATTGTAGAGTTGTACAAAATTGTAGAGTTGTGATGGATGCTGAATAGAGTTGTGATGGATGCTGAAACTAGTAAGCGAGTGTGGTAAATTAAAGTTGATATATATATTATTTAAAGTAATTATTTATATATATATATACCAATTATCATTACCGGAATGACAAATCAATACCACAAATAGAAAAATAGTTGGCTTTAAAACTATTTGAAAATTACTAAAACAGTTTGTGTTTTACTGGCTTTTAACCTTTTAATTTTCCCTCTGTTATTTTTTAATGGCTTCAATTACCAGGTGACAATGGAAGGAAGTGATAGCATTCTTTTCAGAGCTTGTGAACCAGTTAATTCAAGTTTTAATGTTTTGTTTTTCTAATATTAATTACATAATTATTGATTTATTTATTTAACTGCTTCTAAGTAGCTAATCTATTAACATTTGTTCAGAGCTTAATCAATCCATTGCGGATAAAGATAAAATTGGTTAAGGATAAAATATTTCCTTTTAACAATATCTCTCCTTATTCTTGTTTTCACTGAAGATATGGAGCTTGTGTCCGATATTGATGAGGTTTAGATATTCAATTACTAATATTTTTACTCATATATGATTTACAAAAAAATATTTTGCATTTTTAAATATACCCAAAATTATAATTACAATTATGTTTAATAATTCTTGTAATTTGATCCTTTTATAGAATATATTAATATAAAAATTTACTATTCCTTAATTCAACAACAATAAAAAAATATTTACCTAGCAACAAAATTGATTATACTATTAATTAATTGAAGCAAACTCTTAAATAAATATTATATATCAAATATCTCTGCCTAAGGGAAAGGGGAATATTCTATAGCTTTATATTTTTATATTAAATTCTAACCTAGAAAATATGCTGTATATAGAGTCATAGGCGAATAACTTTTGATGTTTTTGCAGTGAAAAATAAAAGAAATTAATTCTAAATTAAGATATCTGATGTGACCATTTAAATTGGTCATTTAAGTTTATATAAATCCATCAAAAACTCAATTTTTTTCAGAATCATTACAAAATACTTTTCCTTCAATAATACTAGGTACTTGATAATTAATTAAACTTAGACAGAATTCATCTCATCACATATATTATATTATTTTCAATCAAATTAGTTAACTAAAAATATCATGATACAATTTTATTTTTTCAGATTTTACACTTTTTATTCTGATTCTTTATAATTAAATATATCGTATACAAAAATGTCGTTCATCAAATAATTTTAAAGTAATTTTTCATGTTAAAAATGCTAAAAAAAAAAAAAATTCATTTTCGTTATTATTGAATATAAAATATCTAATGTTTTAAAAGTATATTCATAATATTAGAAAAGGAAAGTTAAATACGAATTGCTTTCTCCAAACATTAATTATTATTTATTTAATTTTTTTTTTTTTTGTAAATTAGCTTTTTTTCTCATTATTCATACACAAATAATATGGCTTGACTATATGAACACACCATTCCATACATAAAATTGATGAATATGCTGTACATTTAAACATAATTATCTGAAATGAAAAAAAAAATATATAATAATATTAGATAATTAGATGAATATTTCTCTTGAAAATAATATTTATTAAAAAAAAAAACAGATAAAAAAATTATGTATTTTATATTTATATATACTTGTATATATTGAATGTATTAATTGGATTTCATATTTAAATATTATAAGGGTACAATAAATCAATTAATTATTCCAAACAGAAACACAATATTTCACAATTATAGGTACATTTATAATGATATAATTATAATCCTAATCTGTTATAATAACAAACTGTTATTTGTAATTAGCACGCTTCTTAATTTAATTTTTATTTATATTGACAGGTAACAAGAGAAGGGAAGTAGTAGCGCTCTTTTCAGAACTGTGAACCCCAATTTAAGTGGTAGCTTATTAATATAAGTTTAAATGTTTTGTTTTTCTAATAATTATATATATATATATATATATAAAGAGCACTTAACATTTAATCTATTAATATTTGTTTGATTTCGGTACCGGATTCTCTAACAGTCGAAATTTACGGATTTCGAGTAATCTAGAGACTCTTTACAATTGTGAAGAATTTTAGTATATGTAGTACATAATTGGGAATAAAATTGAATTATACTTTTAAAGATTTTTGAGAGGTCTGTAGAAATTAGTAATTACGGAAAATCAAGGTTATAACAAATATTTTCTTTCTATATAATAATGTATCCTTTAACATTTAATCATACTAACAATATTTCTCCTTATGCTTGTTTTCGCTGATCCAAACAAATAAAAAGTTGATTTTACAGGTAATGGGAAGATGAAGTTTGCGACCGAGATTGATAAGGATTATCAAATTTCTCTATTACTTTATTACATACTAATATTATATGTATTGCATACCGCTAGGCGAACAAAACACACTTTATACTGTAGTGTTTTTTTCTTCAAATTCGCAATGGAAAGTTAACCAGAAAGATACTGTATAATTAATATAAAACGCTATAAGCGTGACATAAATACTGTAGTCCTATGTAATATTAAGTTTTAAAGTTTTTTATGTATATTAGCACAATAAGAATTGTGTGCTACCTTAGGCCTTAGGTAACATCATTAAAAAGTCTAAAGATTTTAACTTTAAAAAATTTTAACAAGATCTCAATAAGTATATCTCTACTGGCGCCAGCAATATCCACGAATGGTTGTCTAGCATTTGTCATATAACATCATTAAAGTAATAGAAATATTACAAAAAGCTATTTATAAATAGTTCATTTTAAGAGTACATATATATGTAAATACCAAGATTGTTATTTTGTAAAACTTATAATTAGCATGGATTTACTTTTCAAAATTTATATATTAAATAATTTACAGATTTCATTTTCTTGTGAGGTGTTGGCTGATTTGTGATCAGTGGAAAAACTTAAAATAACAAGAACTACGAATAAATAAAACAATTGCAGAAGCAATAAATCATAAAATGACAAAATTCATCTAATAGAGACGAACATAAAAATGACAAAATTTAATTATTCTATATAATTAGAACAAAAGTAAAAGATTTAAAAGTTTCAAATGATAACAAGAAATATTAAACTTCTTCTCCAGGAAGTTTTAGTGTTATAACTTAATCATGTGCTGAACTAAAGTGACATATAGCTCTGAAGAATGGTGATTTAATAGTAGTCTGGCGATCATTATTCAAAATAGTTTATTTAAATATTCATTTCATTCATGTTAATTGCGTTGCAACTTGCAACCCAAATCGCGTTTTGAACTCAATAATAGCGGTTTGCTAACTTTTTATTGCAATTTGGATTTATTAATTTTATATGGATTCCGAACCAAAAACTTCTTTATAGTGAAGAAACTTTTAATTACAAAAATCTAATCTTGTTTAATAGTTACACATTGTTCTGCAAATAGTCTCAACCGTTAGTAAGTTTCCCAGTCTTAAAATCACAATTACATATTACAAATTTGCATTACTATGGTACTCATTTAAAGCCAAGTCAATTTAGAGCTACATAAATGCCTCGGTCTAAAGTTGAACCCGAAACCTAATCCATTCAGCACTACCAACGCCACTAATACTAATTTTTTTGAATTGTTTAGTTTCAAATTACATATAAAGAATTCGGTTTTATTAGTTTTATAAAATCTCAATTTTATTGCAGCACGATTTCAGTACTTTTTTATAAAACGCATTGATAAAATAAAAGTTAATGACATTTTTGTCACCTTATGTTTTGTTAATATTTTCAAGATTTGAATTTTAAACCCACTGAAAAATCAAAAGAAATTTAATAAAAATTTATAAATAAATTTATAGAAATTTAAAAAAAAAATGAAATAAAAAAAAGGTTTTTCCTTTTTTAGAAAAATTGCTTTAATTCCATAGTTAAGTGTTGATCTATCAATCCCTTATCAAAAAACTATAAGCAAAGAAATGTAATTGTGACAAAAATGTCAAATAAAAACCACAAATTTTAATGGCTTGTCCAAATACGTTAAATTTCTTGTAAATCAATAAAAACTGTGGTTAATGGAAATATCAGTTGGTATTGAAAATACTGGGTATATTCGTTTAGGGCATTTATTGGTAAAATATTACTTTACTTTGGCAAAAGAACACTTAAAAAATGTTTTGCAATATACGAAAGAACAAGCGTTCAAAATAATGAACTTTTCTTCACTAGTATTTTGTGAGCATGTGGTATTATATTGTGGATTGTCGGTACTTATAAAAGTAATACGTCTACATTATTAAATTTAAAACAGAAATATAATTTACAAATTTAAATTAAAAATTTATTCTAGATTGTATGTAAGGATTTTCTTATTTCACATTAAAAATTTATAGTTTTATGACATTCAAATGAATATCATTGAAGTATAGAATGATAAATGTGTAAGAACATTTTACATGTTATGAGTAATGTTTAAAAATTTGAACAAAAATCAATTATATCTAGTGGTTCTTTTATTAATCTAATTTACCTTCATCATAAATAACATAATATTATATAAAGCTTGATATCGTCCGCTACGGATGCAAAACTTGTAAATGCAATTCTGACCAAAAATTATATTATATATTCAAAAAATTATTTTTGAAATGTAATCAAAAATTAGGAATTATTTAAACTTCAGAATATTTATTTAAATTCGGTCAAATTACACATACCGCTGGAACATACACATACTGGCGAGTGAGTTTGGTGAATTAACGTCGTAAAACCAACAAGTGTTTACAACTAAAGTTAAAAATATTTAATAAATATCCAAAGATATTCATGTAAGTTATATTCATCACAATTCCATTAAATAAAAAGATGTATTTCAATAATTTTCAAAAACTTTACCTCTCATATTCAGCACTTACTACAGCACATAGAAAATCTCGTATGTCTTAAAAAATAGCTAAAAAAAAATTATATTTCAAACAATATCGTCAAAAGCATTAAAAACTATTTTATAAAATTCAACAATATGAAAAATTCATTTATGAAATCTTAAAACAACCGCCCTGAAAAATTTTCTAAATGGCAGTTACAAGTTTTACTTCCGTATCCGAAGATATTTTCTTATATTATATATAGAGTAATATTATCTGAATCAACGAAATCAACAATACATGGCGCGACTCAAATATCAATGAAACATAAAAATATATTGAATAAAAACCAGCTTATCAGCAAGGTGCTTTTTTTTTTTAATATAAACCTAATAAATCCATTTTTGAATAACGATTTTGTTATAGATCAGGTGTGAAATTCATATTCATTTTTGTATAATAAAATTTCCGTATACGTATAGAAAAAAAAACGTGGGCTCAATAATAATATTAACAATAAAAATATATAATAAGAAATGATTTGTTATCTAGTATAATATTTCTGTAAAAAAAAATAAAAAATAAAATAAAAATAAAAAAAAAATTTAAAACCCATTATGGAGTATTGCTTCTTTCTAAAAGCATAGGGCATGAAAATATTAAATCGATGCTCTTTTTTTTTTAATTTTTTTTTATATTTATAGGAACATTAACATAAATATAAAATTATTATTATCGTATATATATAAATATATATTTGTAATAAGTTCAACCAATAAAATATGTTTATAGTATATTGGATAATTCAATTTAAAAATATATTTATATTTCCTTATATTATTTAGACATTTGAGTAGTAAATTTATAATAACATCTATAAATAAATTAATATGTTTGATTTAATGTAAACAGAAATAATGTATGAAAATTTACATAAAATTATGTATATATAACCAGTGAAATTTCTTTGTGAATAATTTATATATTTCTTGAGAAAATAAACTGCAATAAATATAATCGTCTTACTTTAGTCTAGTCCATTATGCTATTTAAAATGTAATTTGAACAAAATTGACTTGATATCATTATAGTCCGGTTGAGTTTCGGTTTCATCTGGTTCGGTAACACACTGTTATTTCAAAATTCCGGTTTATAATTGCTTATAATTTTAATATACAGACTGTAACTTATTACTCGGAAACGTCAAAGATGAATACTTTAGATGGAGATATAAAGGAAAACACAAATTATGAATATTTTAAGGTTCTGTAGAAATTTAAATACTAATCAGATATAGGAGAAGATTATTTTCCAAAGATAATTAAAGAAGTCCGTATCAGTAGTGATATGAAGCGTTTTCTACTTATGAGAAAACCAATGGTTCGAATGTATCAGTTGTGGCTATTGGCCACATTTTACTTAGATTGGGGATTACACAGATTTACATTTGCAATGGATACGAAGAAAAGGATGACTCCTTAGATCACATTCTTGCCAGTCAGTTCGTTGTAGAAGACTGAAATACTTAGAATTTTATAATTTTATGAGAAATTAAGTGAAGTAGGTAAAACCGGATAGTTAGATTTTGTTCATAAGAGAAGTGGGACAGGTTGTTATGCTGTATGCGTAAATAGCATTCAACTAGGGATACAACTAGTCCATGCAGCCTCGGTAATTGTGACATTTAGTCACTCCCCACACAAAGCAACCAAACATAATATAAATCTACATCGAAAACTGTTGCATTTAGTAAAGAATTACTAATATAGATAATTCATTCATTCAATAATATTCTTAAATTAAATTTTATGAATATTGATTAGCATACTATTACAAAGCTAAATATATTTTTAAAGTTTAAATGGGTGCACAAATGACAGTACTATATGAGGTTTCTATTACATTGACTAATACACCAATTTAAAGTAAGTAAAACTCTAAGAAAATGTCATTAAACATTAGTATCTCTAATGAATATAAGCTAAAACAATAGTTCACTTGAATCTGATGAGTATCCCATATTCCGGATCGATTTCGTTATTAGATAGAGTGAAATATATTTTTATATTTAATTAAAAAACTTTCACCAACTCTAATATTATATGATATAATAAATTTTATTATTGAACCAATTTTTGTTTAGACTATTTCAATATACATATATTTATTAATATATATTTAAAAAAAAATTAGTATATTTTTTTTTTAAGTTTCTACTTAAAATTGACAATACCCGCCAGCATTAATAACCAAAAATATAATAAAATATTTTAGGTGTATAGATAATAAAACATCAAAATAAAATTTTATATATAGGAAGGTGTTTACATTGGCGTATTGGTATTATTTAAAATACCCACAATCGTCGTAACAACCATTTTTACAAAGAATTTTCATATTTTGACATATACCTTTAAGCTATTTTGATAATTTTTGGAAGTATATCTCAAATCCCTGTATGTGAAAATGTAGAAACTTGAATTTAAATTTCTGTAATTTTACAAGAAGAAGGAAGCATATTAAATCATAGTATAAAGGTAAAATATGGTTTATTTGTAGTGATTCATTTCGTTGTGAAGGAACTTCGAAACGGAATTTAGTATAGTATATGTATAATGAATAAAAATTATTGCTAATAAAAAGTTTCTACAAATTTGTATATACAGCAAGAGTTTTTCACTTAAATTTACAATTTATAAGATATTATCTAGATCCGGATATACAACGATATTTTGAAAGTCATGTTTATTTAGCCACGTCATATTTTTTTTTTATATAAATTTTGAAAAATTACTTTTTAAGTTGTAAAATTTTCTTGAATTTATTTTTTTAAATGATTCTAAAACTGAAATGAATGTAGTTTGATAATGTTTTTATGAGTTTTAAATTACTTTAAATAAATATATTTAACATTCGATATAAAATTGTTTATTTATTAAGTATATCATTTAAATTTTATATATATTTTAAATAAGAAGTTTATAAAAGAAAGTGAATATTGTATAGTACTAATGAAAGGTATACACAGAGGAGGCTCTGCCTTATAATCGAACTAGGCAGTTGCACGTATATATTCAATAAATAGATTTGAATAGATGCAAAATCTTAAAATTGTTTTTGAATTAATTTAATGATATTAACAACCTGGCAAACGTGACAAATTTTAATACCTATATGCATCTTGTGTTAAGCTAGAGTCTCCATCAATGCAGCGCAACTCTAAAGACATCGATTTTATTTGCGATTAATAGTCGTTGTAATGATATTTTTGAACGCCCAATTTAATTTAATAATTAATTTTGGACGCCCAATTTAATTTATTAATATTAGATTACTGTCACATTGAATTACTTTACTTTGAACTACTACATCTGTAGTCTGGATCTATGAACAAGGAAACTCCAAAGTCAAATTTCTAGTTTTCACTACTCATTATTTCATCTATATTAAATCATATTATGTAGTCCATTTTAGTTTTATAATATTGGAATATGAATTTGTTTAGCAATCCAATAACATCTACTCCTACTGTAGCATTAAATACATTATTTTCTGATGAAAATTCAGCCCTTAAATTATTTTTTATATATATATGGGCTAATTATAGCTATTTCTCTTAAAGCATTTACAAAACTCTTTATACAAACTGGAACTGGACAACCGGATCCATCTGTTACCACAAATATTCAAACGAAATTATTAATTATGTGAAAATATATAAATATTATAAGTAAATAGTTTGTAATGAGCTATATACAAATTTTGTATATATACTAGCTCATATTTCAACAACTGCTATTAATTGCTGGCACAAAGCAATTTAAAATATAATTTTAAAAATAAATAATATTGTAAATAAATATTCATTTTATTTCTGGTGGTATATAAGAAATGAAAATATGATTTTTTTTATGCTTTTTGTTTTAATCTTTATTTAAAGAAACTGTTTAATGAATAAATATATTTAATTTTTGACTACATAATTTTAAATATTTATATTTTAGCAACGCTAATGAAGGCTATTATAATTTTTAATAAATTATCAAAAATTCCTGTTTAAAATAAAATAATGTAGAAGTATAATAATATTCTGTGTGGTCCAAAATGAAAATTAAAATATCTTTTATTATTGTAATCTTCATAATTATATATGTAATACATTTTACATGCAATGCCGGACATATACCCTAAAACTCAAAATAGGTACAAAGCCTAGGATAATTTTAAAGGATCTACGAAGATTACAAGAAAAAAACTAGTAAAAAAAATTTAAAAATTTAAACTAACGTTTTCTAAGTTAGTATCTAAATATAATTTGAATGCTATTTAAATAAATATATTTCTGAGGTTACCCTAAAAGTGCTTCTGTTACTAGGACCTACATATACGAAATAGTAACAGGTATAATTAAAATTGAAAAAATAAAATTATACTTAAATATTTTCATAATTAAAACATTTGTGCAATTTCAAAAACAAAGAATAAAATAAAAAAATGTTTACTAATTCCATAAACTTTTAACTACTAATGTATATAATAGAAAATTTATATATAATTCAAATATGTTCTATTTTTGCACAACACAAAAAAGCATTTTTATTTTTTTATTTTATTTTCTTGAAAATCTTCCAAATTATCATTACCATGAATATTTTCGAGAAAAGTTAACCCCAAAATTTAACCCATTAGACACGTTTTTATTGTTTGTTAGTAAATGTGTAAATATCTGTATAAATATTAAAAGGAAAATTATTGTGTTATCTGTAAGATACTTGTATATAATATTATATATATAGATGGGTTCTTACAAATTTTTCATGTTTGCCGTTTCTCCAGCATTATATATATATATATATATACAAATCCATGAAAATTCATTACATAACAAATATACACAGCATGCGTATGTTTTAGGAGCATTAAAAAGAAATTGGTAGAAAATAGTTTCCTGAAAATAGTATTGTATAATATGTAATAGTAAAAAAAAAATATTAAAAACTTTTTTTTATATATATACATATATATATATATATTTTGGTACTTCTTGAATCGAATTAAGGAGTTTCTTTAGTATTACACAACAACCCCCTTGATTCTGGTTGTACATCAATAGGCAAACAAATGTGCATAATACAAAACACTCAGGGAAAGGATATAAGTTTGTAAAAAAAAAAAAAGTTAAAATAAAGTTACAAATATGGTACATACATATATGTATATATTTCTGATTGGAATATGGTAACAAATTAAATACACATTTGGGATATTCTAACTAAATTTCATAGTGATAACGTCATATATACAAAAATGTGAGATAATTGAATTTTGCAATAAAATTAGACGATAACAGAAAAACTTCATAATTTTTTTTTTTTTTTTAAAAAAAAAAGAATCTCTTACACAATTAACATTAAAAGTAACTAATATTTATTTTTTATTTTTTATTAATTCCATTATCTCCTAATTATATGTTTTCTAATGGAAGAAATCAGTTAATGGATATATAAATTGAAACCTAAACAATGAAATAACTATACAATAATTGACAGAGAGTTCCCAAAAAATGATTTTAGAAAAATTGGGGTTATGCTATATATGCAAGTCACTGCTAATCACCTGGGTAAAATATTTTAAATTCATAAAGTGAAATATTCAGTGTAATAGAAACCGTTTAGCATATTCTTTAGAAAGCTATTGCCCGAAAAAGATTGTGATACTTAGGTATGAAAGTTATAGTTCGTCAAGTGGCCAGGAAGATTTTTATGTTCCATATAAGTGTTTATATTACGACATATTCTTAGCTCCGGTTACCATTTATTGAAAATATTCTTTCGTTGATGCATTTCGGCACAAACAAAATTCCACTATAGTTTTCAAAATATTCTGAATTCTGATATACAATTTCATTTCAGTCGAAATGTATCAAAAAATTTAAACTATCAAAGTAGAAATGTACACAATTTACATGGCCACAAAATGCACTCAATCGTAATTGTCACCCAATAAACAATACATAACTAAACCACATACGAAAATATTATTAAAAGTTGGCTGGAATTATAGTGCATGTAGGGAAATAATAAAGGATTTTTAAAAGTACATTAATAAATAAAGTACGGCGTTCGAAAACAAAGTATAGAAATTTGAAATAAAATATGAATGCTCACTGTAACTATACACAAATACAATACATCTTTTAGGTAGCTCTGTGAATACTGTGAATAAGCAGAACACTAACATTCCTTCGTATATAATATAAAGTCGAAACAAATACGTTAAAATTTTTGTATTATTATTAATTATTAGAATATAGTTTATTGTAAATAATAATTATATATCTATACGAATATATGAAATTTCATTTTGTATAATGAATGACAGTAAGTGTCTCCAATATAGAAAAGAAATTCAACATATGTTCAACATAAGAGTTCAAGGGGCGATATCGTATTAAGTACAAGGTACAACACATTTCAAATCTATAATAAATACAATCTTTTTTAAAAATATTGGATTAAATATTAAATAAATAATTTTTCAAATGCACCTTGGTCAATGTAATTTTTAGTGAATGAGTAAAAACATTTTTTTTTGTTTGTTTACATAGTAAATTGTAAATATGTATGTATAAGGAACGTATTTAAAACAACAAAAGTTGTTGAGAAACTGGTATTACATTTGTAAAAACCAATCTTAAAGAACTTAATTTTGAACTAGGTTTGTCAGTTGTTCATTCAAAATCTTCCAATTGGAAAACGTTTCTAACATTAACCACTTAAAATTCTGAACGGCTATTTTATCGAAACTTATTAGCATTAAATCGCTTGTTACTTAAGCAAATCAGTTATTTATATTTTAACATTTAAACAAAAGTCCATTAATTTATTCCTTCGGGGTAATTTTGAATAGATTACAGGAATTTGGATTGTAAACTCTATCTATAAATAATGTTTAACCGGAGTTTTGTAAATTGTGAATATATAAATGAAAATTGAATGTATAGTTTAGAGCTCATATTTCGTGAAAATAAACATAAAGAGCTATTAGCAAGCTGCTTGCTGTACACAGTAGTTTTTTATATAAATAAATAACTTTTTTTTTAAAACAAAAAAATATTGTATATATCTATATTTATGTATTTATGTATAATGAGAATATGAATGTTTATGTTTTATTGTTTATTTAAACTATGTGATATATTTATGTTCAATTTTGTTTTTAATGAATAAATGAATTTTTAGTTTTTGTCCCGGTTGGTTTCGTTCTTGTTGATAAATGATGGCAATGTTGATTAGAAGTTTAACAGAAGTTTTTTATTTTATTTTTATTTTTTCAAAATTTTGAGTAAACAATGAATAATTATCATAAAAATCTTTTCTATATATATTTATTATTATATATATATACATAATAATATTTCAAAGTTATCATTATTTCATACCTTGAATATAGTTTATACAAATTACTTAATAAATTGTTAATAAATTCACAGTGACATAAATGTATTGCATGATTTGACAAAATTATATCGTGTATATTAAAAATATCACTTCAATTATAAAATAATTTAATTTTTATTTATTTTATTTTTTTTAATTTTATTGTGGTTTGAGTTAAAATCATTAGTAAGCAAATTGTTAAATATATAGTGAATATTTTTGGATAATGCAAACTAAATTTGAATATCTGATAAAATAAAATTAACAAATTCAAAATTTATTGAAAAAAAATTAAAAATTACAAATCATAAAAATAAAAAATACTCAAAAATTAATTATAATACAGTGAAAATTCGTTATAAGAAACTTTTTGAAAACGTTTTTTTTTTTTAAAATAAGTTGCCTATATGAAATAAGATTTTCTATATTGAAATTGGTATACCAAAAAATAAATTAAATTTATTTAGCGGTACCAAAGAAAATTCCATTAATTCTTTGATTACGATATATAAAATTTATTGAAATTCAGGTATTACAATTAATTTTGATATATTTTAATAATATCACTTTCACAATCTGTGTCGTAATTTTCATACTTGCATATTAGTAAATAACAGAGAAAATTTTTATTATAAGCTGGTTACATTTCGTGGTACCAGCTCGAATTTGTTCCTCGAAAATTGATTTGAAATGATTGTCCTTAGCGTATTGCAAAATTATTGTATGCAGCTGTTCTACAATCTGTAATTGAAGATTTAACTATTCAAGTAAATTATGAATTTTGAAACGTTTTATGAACTTTTCTTTTTCTAGCTTCAAATAAAAATTTTAAAAATTGACGATACAGCGGAAAAGTGAAAATAAATATTGAATAAGGTCTTCGACACTTAAGGTCTTCAACTTTTGTTATATTTTCTTTCTTATTCTTTATTTTACTTATTGTACTTTTGGTTAAGCTATATTCCACAGATAAAGTTCTTAATTTAACTCCATTTTCTAATTTTCGTATAATATCTCTTTTTTGTTGAATTGTAATCGCATTTGTTTTTTTTTTTTACATGTTTTAGAGTTCAACTTTAAAGTTTCTTATATTAAATTTATAAAATTAAAAATTGTCGACTATATCAAGGGTTGCTAATAACGAAAGTTTCTTATAACAAAGTTTCCTATAATGAGTTTTCACTGTATTATATATAAATATATACATCAAAGAAAATAATTGATAACTCACCTTGTCCAAAAATGTTTAAATTTTATGTTGTGTAAGAAAAACTATCGATATATGTATGTAATCCACAAAATTGTTGACATAAATCATTAAAAATAAAAATCCGAAAAATTCCAAAAACTATTATTCAGTAGAGAGAACTGAAATCTGTTTTTGTTAAACTTTATTTTTATATATGTATATATTTTATGTTTTTTAGGTAAAGACGTATAATAAAAACTAATAATTGATGATGTTATTTTTCAGTATAATACCTTTATTTTTTATGAATGACATTGAGTAAATATTTTTATATATATTTTAATTTTTATTATGATTTTTTTTTTTTTTTTTTTTTAAATATATCAAGAAATATTTGTCATTGATTGAATATTATATATACTAATTTATTCGTCATAATATACTCAATTATTTATTCATATTAACCACTTTTTATAAGCAACATTTTGAAATAAGATTTATAATAATGGATTTTTTATTTAAATATTTTCTTATATTGATTTTCCAGTTTATTTTTTTTATATATATACAATATTTTTTTTTTTGGTTCACTTTTTTAATTTTACAAACCCTTAAAATTTACACAACAACAACACACAATTTTGCTTATTATATCGAACTTACTTGTCAAAATATCAGACTTTTTATTAATATTATTATTACGATACGTAAAAAATCTTTATAAGACTGTAAATTTAATCAAATCTTTTATATACTCGCGTTGTATTTACATTTTACCAAAATTTCTAATTTACACTTTCTTAAATAAGACCACATAAGTTGATGATATAAATATACAAATTTTACACATTTCTTCCACATCAAATAATTTTTAATGAAAATAAAAAATTAAAAGAAAATTTATGCTTTTTACCTAAATTATAAATAAATATAACCACAATAAATTAAATTATTATTATTATTTTGGGATGGACATTCATAATCTAATTAATTATAATAAATTTTTTTTTTCTTTTAACATTTATAATATAATCACAATTTACTGGGAAATTTAACACAATTTTTTTAAAGATACAAGATACGAGGTATATGTATAAAGATGTGAGCAGTACGTAATTAACCTAAAACAAAAATAAAAGCGATATCAAGATATGAAAACATCTTGCGGAAATCGTACCGTTAATAATTATTTTTATTATTATTATTTTTTTTTGTAATTGCTACATCAAAAATATATGAAAACTAATCAAGAGGCGAAACATAATTTTTTTTTTTTTTGATTATTTTTTTTTATGAAATATACCATGACCAATCGAAAGCACTTTAGTTTGGCACGAGCTTTTTTAATATATAAATTTTTGAATATTTATTCAATATGCTGTTATAGACACCATCCAGAGTGTGCCTTTATAAAATAGAAATAGATACAAACTTAAAAAAAAAAAATTATGTATTTTTATGTATATAATATCTTTTAGATGTTTTATTAAATATTAACTCATTCCCCGGATAATTATTGCGGTTAATTTTGTGTTTACATATTTTTCAGCAAATTTATCATTTTTTATATATGTCACCATATAAAATATGAATAGATTTTTTTTTTTTAATTATTTTTCCCGACTTGAATATATACAAGACTTTTTACGCTGATTAAAATACGGATGAATTTAATTATTAACAATCTTTTCGGTATAAAGATCGGTATGGTACTAAAAACATTTTGAATGGTTATATGAAAAAATCTCCAAATATTTTGTTTCTCTCATAGTCTTACCACTACTATACACATATAAAAAGATATTAAAAGAACAGCGGGGAATACTTTATGATATATAAACATAAAAAGATATTAAACCAGAGTTTTCTGATATATTTTGTTTGAACAAAAGAGATAATTTAGTACGCAGGACAGCAATTTACTACTGATGAATACAAATTTATTATAAAAGATATTACATTAAATATTTTGTTAATTTCGTATTTTTAAATTTCTTATTATAGATATCCTTAGAAATTTAAAGAAACATTATATAAAAAAAAATCAAAGGAAATAGAAATTTTCTAGAATAATAATTATATTGATAGAAATATATTAAGGATACAACTTATAATACGAAAAGGACATATAAAATGACTTGAAATTATAAAAGTATGCAATAAAATTTACAATAAATAGTTTCATATTAAATTAACAATAAAATAAACCTAAATAAAATATTAGTGAACCACAAAAATATGATGAAAACATTAAGCCGGTGAAGTACAGAACATAATGATGACATATTAACTATATAATAATTTGGAGAATTCAAAAAAAATATGTTGCAAAATATCGAAAGTCATAATTTAAAAAATTTCGAATCAGAAACTAAAATAATTGAAGGGGAAACATTTAATCGAATTTAAATACAGGCAACATATGTTGCCGGTTAAAAATAAATAATAAAGTTAAAATTTTCGAAAAGGGGAAATTTAAGTATTTACAAGAGGGGAAACTTGAATACAAAATGTTTTGTATATTCATATTATAAATTGAATTTTGCAAATGTATTTCTTTTTAATATATTGCAGCAACATAACTTTATAACTTAAAAATTTTTATATTGATAGTATATGTACTTAACAAAACAAAGTATCCCAGATAAACAAATTTTTATGTTACTAATTCGAAGGAATGATGATAAAATATGTAATCGAAATTTGAATTAAAATTTGTACAAGACACAATGTAGCTACCTTTTCAATACAAATAATTGTTTCAACATAAATTTATAAATATTTTTATTGTATTTCAATATGAATTACATTATTTGTATATGTAAATAATAAAATAATTTTGTATTTAATTATTTAAGATAATTAACACAGAAAACTAAATTTATATCTATAGATACATAGCTGTTTATATAGTGCACAGTATTCAAACACTATAATCAGTCAGATCTTGAATGTTTTCTGTAATTATATAAACAAATGAAAAATGTTAATTCGTCGAATAATTGTTGTATTATTAACCATAAACATAATCAAATCATTCATAGTTCGTTCGTAAGACTGAAATTTGTAGTTATTTTATTAGTAACATATTACATGGATTTTTTTAATTCCAAACGATGTTGAGCAATATAAACGTCTAAAGAATATTTACAGTCAAAAAGTTATATGTACTCTTAGCCGAATGTTACCTGTTATTAAAAGTGGAATATGTAAGGATAATTTCTAATATTAAAACCATCAATATAAAAGAAGCAACATTAGGAAATAAATCTTCATAGTTCAGGTTATATACATATCTGAAATTTGACTTAATTTATTACTAACATGTTTCAGTATATTTCATTTAACAATCGATTCAACGAATATGTTGCACAATAAATTTTTAAATCATATTAACAGTACAAGAAGTTATAATCAAATCCGAATGTTTTCTCTTATTAATAGTGGAATATTGAGGGATAATTTCTAATATTAAAACCAACAATATAAAAAAAGCAACATTAGGTAATAAATCTTCATAGTTCAGATTAAATCCATATACGAAATTTCATTTAATTTTTACTAACATGTTTCAGGATATTTGCGTTAATCATATTTACTGTAGAAGAATTTATAATCATATCCGAATGTTTTCTTTTATTAAAAGTGGAATATTGCGGGATAATTTCTTATATTATTAACCATGAACATAAAAATTTCAACATTGGAAAATAAAACTGCATAGTTCAGGTTATATACATATCTGAAATTTGACTTAATTTATTACTAACATGTTTCAGTATATTTCATTTAACAAACGATTGAAGGAATATGTTGCACAATAAATTTTTAAATCATATTAACAGTACAAGAAGTTATAATCAAATCCGAATGTTTCCTCTTATTAATAGTGGTATATTGAGGGATAATTTCTAATATTAAAACCATCAACATAAAAGAAGCAGCATTAGGAAATAAATCTTCAAAGTTCAGGTTATTTACATATCCGAAATTTGAATTAAATTTTTACGAACATGTTTCAGTATATTTCCTTTAATCATATTTACTGTAGAAGAATTTATAATCATATTCGAATGTTTTCTGTATATAAAATTATCAACGATTATCAACATTCGGATATGAAAATGAAACTGCATAGTTCAGATTAAATACATATCTGAAATTTGACTTAATTTATTACTAACATGTTTCAGTATATTTCATTTAACAATCGATTCAACGAATATGTTGCACAATAAATTTTTAAATCATATTAACAGTACAAGAAGTTATAATTAGATCCGAATGTTTACTCTTATTAAAAGTGGAATTTTGTGCGATAATTTCTAATATTAAAACCATCATTATAAAAAAAGCAACATTAGGAAATAAATCTTCATAGTTCAGGTTATTTACAAATCCGAAATTTGATTTAATTTTTACTAACATTGTGTAGGTATATTTCCTTTAATCATATTTACTGTAGAGTAGAAGAAGTATAATCATATCCGAATGTTTTTTGTTATTAAAAGTGGAATATTTCGAGATAATTTCTTATATTATTAACCATGAACATAAAAATTTCAACATTGGAAAATAAAACTGCATAGTTCAGGTTATATACATATCTGAAATTTGACTTAATTTATTACTAACATGTTTCAGTATATTTCATTTAACTATCGATTGAACGAATATGTTGCACAATAAATTTTTAAATCATATTAACAGTACAAGAAGTTATAATCAAATCCGAATGTTTTCTCTTATTAATAGTGGAATATTGAGGGATAATTTCTAATATTAAAACCATTAATATAAATGAAGCAGCATTAGGAAATAAATCTTCATAGTTCAGGTTAAATACATATACGAAATTTCATTTAATTTTTACTAACATGTTTCAGGATATTTGCGTTAATCATATTTACTGTAGAAGAAGTTATAATCATATCCGAATGTTTTCTTTTATTATAAGTGGAATATTGCGGGATAATTTCTTATATTATTAACCATGAACATAAAAATTTCAACATTGGAAAATAAAACTGCATAGTTCAGGTTATTTACAAATCCGAAATTTGATTTAATTTTTACTAACATGTTGTAGGTATATTTCCTTTAATCATATTTACTGTAGAGTAGAAGAAGTATAATCATATCCGAATGTTTTTGTTATTAAAAGTGGAATATTGAGAAATAATTTCTTATATTATTAACCATCAACATAAAAGTATCAACATTAGAAAATGAAACTGCAGTTCAGGGTTCAGCAGTTCAGCTTATATACATATCCGAAATATCATTTAATTTTGACCAAAATGTTTCAGTATATTTCATTTAACAATCGATTCAACGAATATGTAGCTCAATAAATTTTTAAATCATATTTACAGTACAAGAAGTTATAATCAGATCCGAATGTTTTCTCTTATTAAAAGTGGAATTTTGTGCGATAATTTCTAATATTAAAACCATCATTATAAAAAAAGCAACATTAGGAAATAAATCTTCATAGTTCAGGTTATTTACAAATCCGAAATTTGATTTAATTTTTACTAACATGTTGTAGGTATATTTCCTTTAATCATATTTACTGTAGAGTAGAAGAAGTATAATCATATCCGAATGTTTTTGTTATTAAAAGTGGAATATTGAGAAATAATTTCTTATATTATTAACCATCAACATAAAAGTATCAACATTAGAAAATGAAACTGCATAGTTCAGGGTTCAGCAGTGCAGCTTATATACATATCCGAAATATCATTTAATTTTGACCAAAATGTTTCAGTATATTTCATTTAACAATCGATTCAACGAATATGTAGCTCTATAAATTTTTAAATCATATTTACAGTACAAGAAGTTATAATCAGATCCGAATGTTTTCTCTTATTAAAAGTGGAATTTTGTGCGATAATTTCTAATATTAAAACCATCATTATAAAAAAAGCAACATTAGGAAATAAATCTTCATAGTTCAGGTTATTTACAAATCCGAAATTTGATTTAATTTTTACTAACATGTTGTAGGTATATTTCCTTTAATCATATTTACTGTAGAGTAGAAGAAGTATAATCATATCCGAATGTTTTTTGTTATTAAAAGTGGAATATTTCGAGATAATTTCTTATATTATTAACCATGAACATAAAAATTTCAACATTGGAAAATAAAACTGCATAGTTCAGGTTATATACATATCTGAAATTTGACTTAATTTATTACTAACATGTTTCAGTATATTTCATTTAACTATCGATTGAACGAATATGTTGCACAATAAATTTTTAAATCATATTAACAGTACAAGAAGTTATAATCAAATCCGAATGTTTTCTCTTATTAATAGTGGAATATTGAGGGATAATTTCTAATATTAAAACCATTAATATAAATGAAGCAGCATTAGGAAATAAATCTTCATAGTTCAGGTTAAATACATATACGAAATTTCATTTAATTTTTACTAACATGTTTAAGGATATTTGCGTTAATCATATTTACTGTAGAAGAAGTTATAATCATATCCGAATGTTTTTTGTTATTAAAAATGGAATATTGCGAGATAATTTCTTATATTATTAACCATGAACATAAAAATTTCAACATTGGAAAATGAAACTGCATAGTTCAGGGTTCAGCTTATATACATATCCGAAATATCATTTAATTTTGACCAAAATGTTTCAGTATATATATTTCATTTAACAATCGATTCAACGAATATGTAGCTCAATAAATTTTTAAATCATATTAACAGTACAAGAAGTTATAATCAGATCCGAATGTTTACTCTTATTAAAAGTGGAATTTTGTGCGATAATTTCTAATATTAAAACCATCATTATAAAAAAAGCAACATTAGGAAATAAATCTTCATAGTTCAGGTTATTTACAAATCCGAAATTTGATTTAATTTTTACTAACATGTTGTAGGTATATTTCCTTTAATCATATTTACTGTAGAGTAGAAGAAGTATAATCATATCCGAATGTTTTTGTTATTAAAAGTGGAATATTGAGAGATAATTTCTTATATTATTAAACATCAACATAAATGTATCAATATTAGAAAATGCAACTGCATAGTTCAGGGTTCAGCTTATATACATATCCGAAATATCATTTAATTTTGACCAAAATGTTTCAGTATATTTCATTTAACAATCGATTCAACGAATATGTAGCTCAATAAATTTTTAAATCATATTTACAGTACAAGAAGTTATAATCAGATCCGAATGTTTTCTCTTATTAAAAGTGGAATTTTGTGCGATAATTTCTAATATTAAAACCATCATTATAAAAAAAGCAACATTAGGAAATAAATCTTCATAGTTCAGGTTATTTACAAATCCGAAATTTGATTTAATTTTTACTAACATGTTGTAGGTATATTTCCTTTAATCATATTTACTGTAGAGTAGAAGAAGTATAATCATATCCGAATGTTTTTGTTATTAAAAGTGGAATATTGAGAGATAATTTCTTATATTATTAAACATCAACATAAATGTATCAATATTAGAAAATGCAACTGCATAGTTCAGGGTTCAGCTTATATACATATCCGAAATATCATTTAATTTTGACCAAAATGTTTCAGTATATATATTTCATTTAACAATCGATTCAACGAATATGTAGCTCAATAAATTTTTAAATCATATTAACAGTACAAGAAGTTATAATCAGATCCGAATGTTTACTCTTATTAAAAGTGGAATTTTGTGCGATAATTTCTAATATTAAAACCATCATTATAAAAAAAGCAACATTAGGAAATAAATCTTCATAGTTCAGGTTATTTACAAATCCGAAATTTGATTTAATTTTTACTAACATGTTGTAGGTATATTTCCTTTAATCATATTTACTGTAGAGTAGAAGAAGTATAATCATATCCGAATGTTTTTGTTATTAAAAGTGGAATATTGAGAGATAATTTCTTATATTATTAAACATCAACATAAATGTATCAATATTAGAAAATGCAACTGCATAGTTCAGGGTTCAGCTTATATACATATCCGAAATATCATTTAATTTTGACCAAAATGTTTCAGTATATTTCATTTAACAATCGATTCAACGAATATGTAGCTCAATAAATTTTTAAATCATATTTACAGTACAAGAAGTTATAATCAGATCCGAATGTTTTCTCTTATTAAAAGTGGAATTTTGTGCGATAATTTCTAATATTAAAACCATCATTATAAAAAAAGCAACATTAGGAAATAAATCTTCATAGTTCAGGTTATTTACAAATCCGAAATTTGATTTAATTTTTACTAACATGTTGTAGGTATATTTCCTTTAATCATATTTACTGTAGAGTAGAAGAAGTATAATCATATCCGAATGTTTTTTGTTATTAAAAATGGAATATTGCGAGATAATTTCTTATATTATTAACCATGAACATAAAAATTTCAACATTGGAAAATAAAACTGCATAGTTCAGGGTTCAGCTTATATACATATCCGAAATATCATTTAATTTTGACCAAAATGTTTAAGTATATTTCATTTAACAATCGATTCAACGAATATGTAGCTCAATAAATTTTTAAATCATATTTACAGTACAAGAAGTTATAATCAGATCCGAATGTTTACTCTTATTAAAAGTGGAATTTTGTGGGATAATTTCTAATATTAAAACCATCATTATAAAAAAAGCAACATTAGGAAATAAATCTTCATAGTTCAGGTTATTTACAAATCCGAAATTTGATTTAATTTTTACTAACATGTTGTAGGTATATTTCCTTTAATCATATTTACTGTAGAGTAGAAGAAGTATAATCATATCCGAATGTTTTTGTTATTAAAAGTGGAATATTGAGAGATAATTTCTTATATTATTAAACATCAACATAAATGTATCAATATTAGAAAATGCAACTGCATAGTTCAGGGTTCAGCTTATATACATATCCGAAATATCATTTAATTTTGACCAAAATGTTTCAGTATATTTCATTTAACAATCGATTCAACGAATATGTAGCTCAATAAATTTTTAAGTCATATTTACAGTACAAGAAGTTATAATCAGATCCGAATGTTTTCTCTTATTAAAAGTGGAATTTTGTGGGATAATTTCTAATATTAAAACCATCATTATAAAAAAAGCAACATTAGGAAATAAATCTTCATAGTTCAGGTTATTTACAAATCCGAAATTTGATTTAATTTTTACTAACATGTTGTAGGTATATTTCCTTTAATCATATTTACTGTAGAGTAGAAGAAGTATAATCATATCCGAATGTTTTTGTTATTAAAAGTGGAATATTGAGAGATAATTTCTTATATTATTAAACATCAACATAAATGTATCAATATTAGAAAATGCAACTGCATAGTTCAGGGTTCAGCTTATATACATATCCGAAATATCATTTAATTTTGACCAAAATGTTTCAGTATATTTCATTTAACAATCAATTCAACGAATATGTAGCTCAATAAATTTTTAAATCATATTTACAGTACAAGAAGTTATAATCAGATCCGAATGTTTACTCTTATTAAAAGTGGAATTTTGTGGGATAATTTCTAATATTAAAACCATCATTATAAAAAAAGCAACATTAGGAAATAAATCTTCATAGTTCAGGTTATTTACAAATCCGAAATTTGATTTAATTTTTACTAACATGTTGTAGGTATATTTCCTTTAATCATATTTACTGTAGAGTAGAAGAAGTATAATCATATCCGAATGTTTTTGTTATTAAAAGTGGAATATTGAGAGATAATTTCTTATATTATTAAACATCAACATAAATGTATCAATATTAGAAAATGCAACTGCATAGTTCAGGGTTCAGCTTATATACATATCCGAAATATCATTTAATTTTGACCAAAATGTTTCAGTATATTTCATTTAACAATCGATTCAACGAATATGTAGCTCAATAAATTTTTAAATCATATTTACAGTACAAGAAGTTATAATCAGATCCGAATGTTTTCTCTTATTAAAAGTGGAATTTTGTGGGATAATTTCTAATATTAAAACCATCATTATAAAAAAAGCAACATTAGGAAATAAATCTTCATAGTTCAGGTTATTTACAAATCCGAAATTTGATTTAATTTTTACTAACATGTTGTAGGTATATTTCCTTTAATCATATTTACTGTAGAGTAGAAGAAGTATAATCATATCCGAATGTTTTTTGTTATTAAAAGTGGAATATTGCGAGATAATTTCTTATATTATTAACCATGAACATAAAAATTTCAACATTGGAAAATAAAACTGCATAGTTCAGGGTTCAGCTTATATACATATCCGAAATATCATTTAATTTTGACCAAAATGTTTAAGTATATTTCATTTAACAATCGATTCAACGAATATGTAGCTCAATAAATTTTTAAATCATATTTACAGTACAAGAAGTTATAATCAGATCCGAATGTTTTCTCTTATTAAAAGTGGAATTTTGTGCGATAATTTCTAATATTAAAACCATCATTATAAAAAAAGCAACATTAGGAAATAAATCTTCATAGTTCAGGTTATTTACAAATCCGAAATTTGATTTAATTTTTACTAACATGTTGTAGGTATATTTCCTTTAATCATATTTACTGTAGAGTAGAAGAAGTATAATCATATCCGAATGTTTTTTGTTATTAAAAGTGGAATATTGCGAGATAATTTCTTATATTATTAACCATGAACATAAAAATTTCAACATTGGAAAATAAAACTGCATAGTTCAGGGTTCAGCTTATATACATATCCGAAATATCATTTAATTTTGACCAAAATGTTTCAGTATATTTCATTTAACAATCGATTCAACGAATATGTAGCTCAATAAATTTTTAAATCATATTTACAGTACAAGAAGTTATAATTAGATCCGAATGTTTTTGTTATTAAAAGTGGAATATTGCGAGATAATTTCTTATATTATTAACCATCAACATAAAAGTATCAACATTAGAAAATGAAAACGCATAGTTCAGGGTTCAGCAGTGCAGCTTATATACATATCCGAAATATTTAATTTTGACCAAAATGTTTCAGTATATTTCATTTAACAATCGATTCAACGAATATGTAGCTCAATAAATTTTTAAATCATATTTACAGTACAAGAAGTTATAATCAGATCCGAATGTTTTCTCTTATTAAAAGTGGAATTTTGTGCGATAATTTCTAATATTAAAACCATCATTATAAAAAAAGCAACATTAGAAAATAAATCTTCATAGTTCAGGTTATTTACAAATCCGAAATTTGATTTAATTTTTACTAACATGTTGTAGGTATATTTCCTTTAATCATATTTACTGTAGAGTAGAAGAAGTATAATCATATCCGAATGTTTTTTGTTATTAAAAGTGGAATATTGCGAGATAATTTCTTATATTATTAACCATCAACATAAATGTATCAATATTAGAAAATGAAACTGCATAGTTCAGGGTTCAGCTTATATACATATCCGAAATATCATTTAATTTTGACCAAAATGTTTCAGTATATTTCATTTAACAATCGATTCAACGAATATGTAGCTCAATAAATTTTTAAATCATATTTACAGTACAAGAAGTTATAATCAGATCCGAATGTTTACTCTTATTAATAGTGGAATATTGTGGGATAATTTCTAATATTAAAACCATCATTATAAAAAAAGCAACATTAGGAAATAAATCTTCATAGTTCAGGTTATTTACAAATCCGAAATTTGATTTAATTTTTACTAACATGTTGTAGATATATTTCCTTTAATCATATTTACTGTAGAGTAGAAGAAGTATAATCATATCCGAATGTTTTTTGTTATTAAAAGTGGAATATTGCGAGATAATTTCTTATATTATTAACCATCAACATAAATGTATCAATATTAGAAAATGAAACTGCATAGTTCAGGGTTCAGCAGTTCAGCTTATATACATATCCGAAATATCATTTAATTTTGACCAAAATGTTTAAGTATATTTCATTTAACAATCGATTCAACGAATATGTAGCTCAATAAATTTTTAAATCATATTTACAGTACAAGAAGTTATAGTCAGATCCGAATGTTTACTCTTATTAATAGTGGAATATTGTGGGATAATTTCTAATATTAAAACCATCATTATAAAAAAAGCAACATTAGGAAATAAATCTTCATAGTTCAGGTTATTTACAAATCCGAAATTTGATTTAATTTTTACTAACATGTTGTAGGTATATTTCCTTTAATCATATTTACTGTAGAGTAGAAGAAGTATAATCATATCCGAATGTTTTTTGTTATTAAAAGTGGAATATTGCGAGATAATTTCTTATATTATTAACCATCAACATAAAAGTATCAACATTAGAAAATGAAAACGCATAGTTCAGGGTTCAGCAGTTTAGCTTATATACATATCCGAAATATTTAATTTTGACCAAAATGTTTCAGTATATTTCATTTATCAATCGATTCAACGAATATGTAGCTCAATAAATTTTTAAATCATATTTACAGTACAAGAAGTTATAATCAGATCCGAATGTTTACTCTTATTAATAGTGGAATTTTGTGCGATAATTTCTAATATTAAAACCATCATTATAAAAAAAGCAACATTAGGAAATAAATCTTCATAGTTCAGGTTATTTACAAATCCGAAATTTGATTTAATTTTTACTAACATGTTGTAGGTATATTTCCTTTAATCATATTTACTGTAGAGTAGAAGAAGTATAATCATATCCGAATGTTTTTTGTTATTAAAAGTGGAATATTGCGAGATAATTTCTTATATTATTAACCATCAACATAAAAGTATCAACATTAGAAAATGAAAACGCATAGTTCAGGGTTCAGCAGTTCAGCTTATATACATATCCGAAATATTTAATTTTGACCAAAATGTTTCAGTATATTTCATTTATCAATCGATTCAACGAATATGTAGCTCAATAAATTTTTAAATCATATTTACAGTACAAGAAGTTATAGTCAGATCCGAATGTTTTCTCTTATTAATAGTGGAATTTTGTGCGATAATTTCTAATATTAAAACCATCATTATAAAAAAAGCAACATTAGGAAATAAATCTTCATAGTTCAGGTTATTTACAAATCCGAAATTTGATTTAATTTTTACTAACATGTTGTAGGTATATTTCCTTTAATCATATTTACTGTAGAGTAGAAGAAGTATAATCATATCCGAATGTTTTTTGTTATTAAAAGTGGAATATTGCGAGATAATTTCTTATATTATTAAACATCAACATAAATGTATCAATATTAGAAAATGAAACTGCATAGTTCAGGGTTCAGCTTATATACATATCCGAAATATCATTTAATTTTGACCAAAATGTTTCAGTATATTTCATTTAACAATCGATTCAACGAATATGTAGCTCAATAAATTTTTAAATCATATTTACAGTACAAGAAGTTATAATTAGATCCGAATGTTTACTCTTATTAAAAGTGGAATTTGTGCGATAATTTCTAATATTAAAACCATAATTATAAAAAAAGCAACATTAGGAAATAAATCTTCATAGTTCAGGTTATTTACAAATCCGAAATTTGATTTAATTTTTACTAACATGTTGTAGGTATATTTCCTTTAATCATATTTACTGTAGAGTAGAAGAAGTATAATCATATCCGAATGTTTTTTGTTATTAAAAGTGGAATATTGCGAGATAATTTCTTATATTATTAACCATCAACATAAAAGTATCAACATTCGAAAATGAAACTGCATAGTTCAGGGTTCAGCTTATATACATATCCGAAATATCATTTAATTTTGACCAAAATGTTTCAGTATATTTCATTTAACAATCGATTCAACGAATATGTAGCTCAATAAATTTTTAAATCATATTTACAGTACAAGAAGTTATAATTAGATCCGAATGTTTACTCTTATTAAAAGTGGAATTTTGTGCGATAATTTCTAATATTAAAACCATCATTATAAAAAAAGCAACATTAGGAAATAAATCTTCATAGTTCAGGTTATTTACAAATCCGAAATTTGATTTAATTTTTACTAACATTGTGTAGGTATATTTCCTTTAATCATATTTACTGTAGAGTAGAAGAAGTATAATCATATCCGAATGTTTTTGTTATTAAAAGTGGAATATTGCGAGATAATTTCTTATATTATTAAACATCAACATAAATGTATCAATATTAGAAAATGAAACTGCATAGTTCAGGGTTCAGCTTATATACATATCCGAAATATCATTTAATTTTGACCAAAATGTTTCAGTATATTTCATTTAACAATCTATGCAACGCATATGTTGCACTATAAATTTTTAAATCATATTTACAGTACAAGAAGTTATAATTAGATCCGAATGTTTACTTTTATTAAAAGTGGAATTTTGTGCGATAATTTCTAATATTAAAACCATCATTATAAAAAAAGCAACATTAGGAAATAAATCTTCATAGTTCAGGTTATTTACAAATCCGAAATTTGATTTAATTTTTACTAACATTGTGTAGGTATATTTCCTTTAATCATATTTACTGTAGAGTAGAAGAAGTATAATCATATCCGAATGTTTTTGTTATTAAAAGTGGAATATTGCGAGATAATTTCTTATATTATTAAACATCAACATAAATGTATCAATATTAGAAAATGAAACTGCATAGTTCAGGGTTCAGCTTATATACATATCCGAAATATCATTTAATTTTGACCAAAATGTTTCAGTATATTTCATTTAACAATCGATTCAACGAATATGTAGCTCAATAAATTTTTAAATCATATTTACAGTACAAGAAGTTATAATTAGATCCGAATGTTTACTCTTATTAAAAGTGGAATTTGTGCGATAATTTCTAATATTAAAACCATAATTATAAAAAAAGCAACATTAGGAAATAAATCTTCATAGTTCAGGTTATTTACAAATCCGAAATTTGATTTAATTTTTACTAACATGTTGTAGGTATATTTCCTTTAATCATATTTACTGTAGAGTAGAAGAAGTATAATCATATCCGAATGTTTTTTGTTATTAAAAGTGGAATATTGCGAGATAATTTCTTATATTATTAACCATCAACATAAAAGTATCAACATTCGAAAATGAAACTGCATAGTTCAGGGTTCAGCTTATATACATATCCGAAATATCATTTAATTTTGACCAAAATGTTTCAGTATATTTCATTTAACAATCGATTCAACGAATATGTAGCTCAATAAATTTTTAAATCATATTTACAGTACAAGAAGTTATAATTAGATCCGAATGTTTACTCTTATTAAAAGTGGAATTTTGTGCGATAATTTCTAATATTAAAACCATCATTATAAAAAAAGCAACATTAGGAAATAAATCTTCATAGTTCAGGTTATTTACAAATCCGAAATTTGATTTAATTTTTACTAACATTGTGTAGGTATATTTCCTTTAATCATATTTACTGTAGAGTAGAAGAAGTATAATCATATCCGAATGTTTTTGTTATTAAAAGTGGAATATTGCGAGATAATTTCTTATATTATTAAACATCAACATAAATGTATCAATATTAGAAAATGAAACTGCATAGTTCAGGGTTCAGCTTATATACATATCCGAAATATCATTTAATTTTGACCAAAATGTTTCAGTATATTTCATTTAACAATCTATGCAACGCATATGTTGCACTATAAATTTTTAAATCATATTTACAGTACAAGAAGTTATAATTAGATCCGAATGTTTACTCTTATTAAAAGTGGAATTTTGTGCGATAATTTCTAATATTAAAACCATCATTATAAAAAAAGCAACATTAGGAAATAAATCTTCATAGTTCAGGTTATTTACAAATCCGAAATTTGATTTAATTTTTACTAACATTGTGTAGGTATATTTCCTTTAATCATATTTACTGTAGAGTAGAAGAAGTATAATCATATCCGAATGTTTTTGTTATTAAAAGTGGAATATTGCGAGATAATTTCTTATATTATTAAACATCAACATAAATGTATCAATATTAGAAAATGAAACTGCATAGTTCAGGGTTCAGCTTATATACATATCCGAAATATCATTTAATTTTGACCAAAATGTTTCAGTATATTTCATTTAACAATCGATTCAACGAATATGTAACTCAATAAATTTTTAAATCATATTTACAGTACAAGAAGTTATAATTAGATCCGAATGTTTACTCTTATTAAAAGTGGAATTTTGTGCGATAATTTCTAATATTAAAACCATCATTATAATAAAAGCAACATTAGGAAATAAATCTTCGTAGTTCAGGTTATTTACAAATCCGAAATTTGATTTAATTTTTAGTAACCATGTTGTAGGTATATTTCCTTTAATCATATTTACTGTAGAGTAGAAGAAGTATAATCATATCCGAATGTTTTTGTTATTAAAAGTGGAATATTGCGAGATAATTTCTTATATTATTAACCATCAACATTAAAGTATCAATATTAGAAAATGAAACTGCATAGTTCAGGGTTCAGCTTATATACATATCCGAAATATCATTTAATTTTGACCAAAATGTTTCAGTATATTTCATTTAACAATCGATTCAACGAATATGTAACTCAATAAATTTTTAAATCATATTTACAGTACAAGAAGTTATAATTAGATCCGAATGTTTACTCTTATTAAAAGTGGAATTTTGTGCGATAATTTCTAATATTAAAACCATCATTATAAAAAAAGCAACATTAGGAAATAAATCTTCATAGTTCAGGTTATTTACAAATCCGAAATTTGATTTAATTTTTACTAACATTGTGTAGGTATATTTCCTTTAATCATATTTACTGTAGAGTAGAAGAAGTATAATCATATCCGAATGTTTTTTGTTATTAAAAGTGGAATATTGCGAGATAATTTCTTATATTATTAACCATCAACATTAAAGTATCAATATTAGAAAATGAAACTGCATAGTTCAGGGTTCAGCTTATATACATATCCGAAATATCATTTAATTTTGACCAAAATGTTTCAGTATATTTCATTTAACAATCGATTCATCGAATATGTAGCTCAATAAATTTTTAAATCATATTTACAGTACAAGAAGTTATAATTAGATCCGAATGTTTACTCTTATTAAAAGTGGAATTTTGTGCGATAATTTCTAATATTAAAACCATCATTATAAAAAAAGCAACATTAGGAAATAAATCTTCATAGTTCAGGTTATTTACAAATCCGAAATTTGATTTAATTTTTACTAACATTGTGTAGGTATATTTCCTTTAATCATATTTACTGTAGAGTAGAAGAAGTATAATCATATCCGAATGTTTTTGTTATTAAAAGTGGAATATTGCGAGATAATTTCTTATATTATTAAACATCAACATAAATGTATCAATATTAGAAAATGAAACTGCATAGTTCAGGGTTCAGCTTATATACATATCCGAAATATCATTTAATTTTGACCAAAATGTTTCAATATATTTCATTTAACAATCGATTCAACGAATATGTAGCTCAATAAATTTTTAAATCATATTTACAGTACAAGAAGTTATTATCATATGGGAATGTTTTCTGTTATTAAAAGTGGAATATTGTGGGATAATTCCTAATATTACAACCAACTACATAAAAGAAGCAACATTAGGAAATAAATCTTCATAGTTCAGGTTAAACACATATCCGAAATCTGATTTAATTTTTACTAACATGTTTCAGTATATTTCCTTTAATCATATTTACTGTAGAAGAAGTTACAATCATATCCGAATTCTTTCTTTTATTATAAGTGGAATATTGCGAGATAATTTCTTATATTATTAACATCACCATAAAATTATCAACATTGGAAAATAAAACTGTACATATTTGAAATTTGACTTAATTTATTACTAACATGTTTCAGAGTATTTCATTTAACAATCGATTCAACGAATATGTTGCACAATAAATTTTTAAATCATATTAACAGTACAAGAAGTTATAATCATATGGGAATGTTTTCTGTTATTAAAAGTGAAATATTGTGCAATAATTCCTTATATTATTAACCGTCAACATAAAAGCAGCAACATTAGAAAATGAATCATGAAAGTTCAATTTATTATAGCTTCGAAATTTGATTTAATATCCATACATTTAAATATTATTTTTTAAATAAATTTCAAATATTTATTAAATGATAATTATGACAAATTCATTTATATTATTATTTTTATATAAAGTGTAGAAAATAAAATTAAAAATAATAAATTTAATGTTCCACTTAATCAACAATGTGTACATATAATTATTATAAATAAGCTTATCTACCATTTAAATAATTCATTATAAATAAAGCAGTTTTGAAAATTTCCGAAAAGCTTAACACTTTTAAAATATCTATATATTACTATTTGCAATTTTTGTCTATCTACTAAACGTTAAACTTCGTAATTCCATAAATTTATCCAGTACTTCATCTGTAACTTCTTTTCTTTTCGTCTGATGCTCCTCGACAATCGGCGTAATTACCTATAAAAAATAAGAATAACTATTTTAAAATCTTAAATAATTGAAAAATTAACATACCTCAATAGCTATTTTTTTTATTTCACCGGTCAATAATTCTCCTTTACTGTACGCTATTCTTATTTCATCTAATTTTTGATCATCTTCAAGGAAAAATTTAAGTAACTGATATGCAACATCAACATCTGTATTACCGCCTAAGGCACGATGTTCTTCAACTGTTACTCTTCCACCAGAAAAAGCATATTTGTTTATCTGAGAAGATTTTTGAATATTTCATAAGAAATAATTATGAAATCACATTATACTAACTTTATTTTTAATTTGTTTTGGTGTATCAGTCAAAAATATTGCTGAATTTTGTTCGCTGGCAGACATTTTAGTTTTTGCTCCTTGTAACGCTGGAAAAAATGATGAATGAATAAGAGCGGGCTTGGCAAACCCTAATCGAGGAGCACAATCCCTTGTCATTCGAAAGTATGGATCTTGATCAATAGCACATGGTATTAATACTGGAATTTTCTTATTGCCAAAAATAAATGGAAAAGTAGATGATAAAGCTGGTGCAGCTTGAGCTGCTGGAAATCCAATTTTTCCAATTACATCGGAATCCCCAAAACCAAAAATTCCTTTTACTTGATTAAATGTTACACATTTTTGAATACGAATAATATTTTGGTACATTGCCGGACATTTTCCCATATAATCTAAATTTGTAAATATGAAAGTCTTATTGTAATCAAATCCCATTGCAATAATATCTTTGGCATTTTCTCTAGCCAATTTCATAGCATCTTCAACTTTCAAATCTTTCCATAAAACTTTTTCATCGTCAGTCATTTGTATTACCAAAGGAACATCAAAAACTTCTTGAAGCCATCTATAAATATAACACATTGTATATTTTTCATATATGTATAAAAATTTTTGTAGTTATATTACTTTGTTAATATGAAAGGAATTAAATGTCCAACGTGCAAAGATTCTGAGGATGGACCGCGTCCTGTATACAAGTAGAATGGTTTGCCTTGTTCTTTTAAGGTTAGAATTGTGTGCAAATCCCGATGTGAGAAAAATATGCCACGTTTAATGAAGTTATGAACTTTTCTACCAGTAATTTTTTCAAAACGTTGGATTAATTCGTCATCAATTTTCGATGATCCAAAACGTTCTGAAATATTTGTTTTTAAATTTGCAATATATTTTTATGATTTCATCATACTTATTAATTTATCATAGTCTATTCCGGTATCAGATTTACTATTAACATTCCAAGGATCAACAAAATCGTCTCCAATTTGAGCATCACTTAAATTATCAACTAAATCAATAACACTATCGTTGGCCATTTTCATACAAATTATTAGTTATCTTTTAAATATTATTATAATGTATATTTAATTGTTAATAAAAATGTCAAATGCACATTGCAAATTCACATTTTTTTTTATTATATGATGATAAATAGAGACAGAGAGAAGTAAAATATTACACGCTGGGAAGTTAGCAAATTTGTATATCAAAGAAATTTCCAAATCCGACCACAAATGTATCAATTATAATGTAGCGTTGTTGCGTCATGAGTAAAGACTGACAAAATTAGATGGACCTTAAATTTGGACAATATAAAGATTTCTTTCCCACCCCACCCCACGTAGATATGGCCCAAAAAATTAATATTATATTTTTGTTTTACGATAAATAGGAACTGGCGGGGTTTAATAATTAATAATAATGTTCCATAATAATGTTAAAAACAATGTTTTTAAGTCTCTATAATCTCACTGAATTTGAAGTGAATATCTTTATTCAGTGAGCAGTAGTGGTGGTCTGGTGGTATTGAAAATAATATATTTTCACGTTTGAAGGCCATATCTTCGGAGAATGGAATCCAACTCAAAAATGTAAAGTAGTAAAATCTCATATCTATTATCTTTCCAAATTTAAGCTTCGTGGTTAGAACCATTGAAAAAATAGACAAAAAAATACATAGTCTTAATTTATGTGCTTTAGGACTCACTCGAAAGAGTCATAAAGCCATCTATGGTATGAGTCTTAAAGCCATAATGGCGTTATGACCCATTCGAGTGGGTCTGAAAGCCATATTGGTAAAAATTGCGAATATGGCTTTAAGACTCACTCAAGTGAGTCATAAAGCCATTATGGCGTTATGACATATGGCCTTAAGACACGGCACCTTGGCAAATGAAGCTGAATATCTGAAAATTCTCCAAAAAATAGTTTGGGACACAACTAGACCCAACAATTAGAATGTGACTTAACGCTGTAGTAGGCAGTCTGAAAGTTGCAAGAGTGCGTTTGACATATATGACATAATGGGAAATATTAATTCCGACTAAATTTATCGTATAAGATTTTATTTCTTTCACTATTTCAATTAATATTTCTTCAAACGAATACATATGATTACTTTCATGCCAAATTTAGTGTTGTCAAATTTAGTTCTCAAAGTGCGTTGGAAATTGAATTATCCAATTTCTAACGTTGTGTTCTGAATTTTCCCATTAACTGCTCCCATACATTTTATATTGGTTGAAGTTTTGCTTAATCTGCGTAACTTTAACTTAGCGTTTCACTTTCAATATAACGAAATCTACACTTAAATTTTAGTATGCTGGTCAAATGAAATTATATTTTAACGTGATCTCTTTTGAATAAATTAGTATCTACCCAATTTGGTTCCTATTTTCATCAAATGTTTTTCTGAATATATTTTACCCCCAGAGTTATTGGGGTTTAAAATGAACATTTACTCTAAATGTGACGACGAGGATGAAGCTGGAGCTCAAGATTTGGAGGATTTTTTATTAAACCATCGAATGATTTCGTATCGCGAAGTAAATAAAAACATCAATTGATTAAATATTTTTATTTACGTTACGAAAATTTTCAAAATTCTATTCTCTTCTATAGGAAGAGTATATTTTTGCCGACAATTATTTTATAGGTATAATATTTAAATAATACTTATTTTTTCGTTATATACAGGGACACTAAATATTATAATGGTATACCACGCTATTTTTGTTAGTATTCAAAGAATATATAATGTATGGGTATTTTCCTGGATTCGGCTCCATTTTGCTTTACAGGCCATTCTCGAGTTCGGTCTCAACAGAAAGTAGCATCATATATAAATCCATGGCTTCAGCTTGGGTCCATGAAAAAGTTAATTGGGATTATATATCACTGGATTGGTAATTAAATGCTATTTTAAAGATTTTTGTTTTTTAAGTTGTTTGGAAAATAAAAGCGCGCAAAACTGAAAATTGCTAAAAAAAATAGCTAATCAAATTTTATTTCTTATAATAGAAATTATATTTTACGCGCTTTTACTACGTGCCAAATAAAAAAAAACATTCAATTTACCTTTCCCGTAACGCTTATGATTTGGTTTTTACTGCAAATGCAAATCTGGCAGTGGTATAATATAGTAATGAAAATTATATTAAAAATTACCGAATTGGTTTATTTTTTTGTCCTTTTTGATAACTAAGAAACAAAACTACCGACCGCTAGACCATGAAACACTAATTCATCTGCCTAAAAATCGTGGCGGCCAAACATTTCAAAAAGTTGGGATTTATTTCCACCTTATGCATTTATATATAAAATTTATAAATCATTTCTTTTATCAAATCTAGCTTTTTCTAGCTATTTTGGGATTGATTTAGCTCTCATATAATAATGCTTGGCAAAGCTATTGAACTGTCAATGTCAGCAAAATTTAGAAATTACAAATCACGATGGCGTCTGCTGTGACTGTTACCAATTATTTATCAACTCAAAAAAAAACAAATGACAAAGATTTAGCTGCAGAATGGACAATTATTGAAGAACTTTATAATGAAAAGTAATTCTAGTTTTACTTTTATTTTAAATATCAGTAATTATGTATATACTTTTTCCACAATTACAGGTTATGGAATGAATTAACTATTAAATTAATCAAATTTGTCAAACATGAAAAACTCCAGGATGAGGATACACTTTTACAACTTTATGGAAATTTTATAACAGCATTTGAAACAAAGTAATTTCTCTAATATACATTTTGAATTATAATCAATCTAAGGTTATATTTTTATATAGAATTAACCCTTATGGATTAATCGAAATTTTAGAAGTAGTTGTTGAACATATTTCTGATAAAAGTGAAGCGGTTCAATTTTTAGAAAAACTTAAAGAAAAGATTAAAATATGTGATGAAGCTACTTGGTTTGTTAAGGTAAAAGCCGATGTAGTAATTTAATTTTAATACTCTAAAATTTAATACCAAACAAATTAGGTACTCCAAGGCAACCTTTATTTAACAAATTTAAATGAACTGGAAGCTACAAAAAAAATAATTGAAGAATTACGAGAAGTATTAGAAGAGGCTGGTAATGTGACTCCAGTTCATGGAAAGTATTACATGTTAGCTTCACAATATTACCGCCGTGTCGGTCAACATAGTGATTACTATCGATGTGGTTTACAATTTTTAGGCTGCTCAATAGATGAATATCCAAAAGATCAATGGCCGCAACAGGCATTCTTTTTAGGATTGGCAGCCTTACTTGGTGATGGTATTTATAATATTGGAGAATTGGTAAATTAAATTTATACTAAATTATCCAAAATTCAAAACTATAATTCAATCTATTAATATTAAATATAGCTAGCTCATCCAATTTTAGAGTCACTTAAAGGTACAGAAAATGAATGGCTAGTTGAACTTCTAAAAGCATTTAATTCTGGCGATATTGTCAAGTATTTTCTTTTGCGTAAATTGTGTTACTTTTATTAAATTGTTTTATCAGGTTTACAGAAATGAAGTCAATTTGGGGTAAAATTCCTGATTTACTTGCCAAAGAAATAAAACTACGACAGAAAATATCTCTTTTATGTCTTATGGAAATAACATTCAAACGTTCAGCGAATAAGCGATCAATTTCATTTGTAGATATTGCGAAAGAGACACAGCTACCTTTAGAAGAAGTTGAACTTTTAATTATGAAGGCATTAGCTCAAGGTTTGGTTCGTGGTGAAATTGATCAAGTTGCTGGTGCAGTAAATATGAGTTGGGTATGTTAATAGTAGTTAAAACCATTTATGAATAATTTCAATTATAAATTAAAATATGATTCGATATATTTTAAAATTTTACTAGGTGCAACCACGTGTTCTTGATCGTTCTCAAGTTAAAACAATGGCTTCATCTCTGGATTTATGGATGCAATCTATAACGTCTATGGAACAATTAATGGAACAGAAAGCTGGCGATATTCTTACAAATTAATTTTCTTAATTTCATTTAATCAATTTTTTTGTATGAAACATATTTAAATAAAAATAAAATACCTAATAATTAACAAAATAATTTTATTAGTTTTTGAAATTTGCGAATTTTTCTTTTTTTTATAACATAACATAAATAATTATTACACAATACTATCAAAGCTTGGTGAACAATTCTTTACTAACAAAATAAAATAATTTTTTTTTAATGATATAAATATTAAAAAAAAAAAAAATTAAATTTAATGTAGTAAAATAAATGCACTCTTAAATTTAAAGTCAATACACAGTTAAAAAAAATCTTAATTTATTAATAAATTAAATTTAAAATATTGTTTTACTTTTCGTTTTGATCAAATATGAAGACAACGTAATTTTCTCTCTGATATTCGTGAAGCAAATTCAAATGTTGTTATTAATCTAATATTTTCATGTGAATCTCGACGAATTCTTTGTGGAGTAGCTCCCATCACAGATACAAGAGGTATATTTTTATTATTTAAAATTTTTATAGCTAAACGCTCTAATGTAAACAAATGTTCGTCATATGCACCTGGTATTTCATCTTTCATAAATTTAGCTAAACGTAATAAATATTCAACATTATGGCCTGACGGGCCACTTGAATTAACAATTTGTTTAGCAATTTCTTTATCAGATGTATCACCAAGCCAATGATCATTTTTTTCTGTAGCAATATACACTAAAGCTTGAATTGCTTCACCACTTATTTCATCTGTATTACCAGATGCTAATCTTGGATAAAATTTTGTATCTAATGTCACATACCCGCCTGTTTACAAACATAAAAAAATATTATTATTTATTTGAATTTATTTATTTTTGCTGGTAATTACCTAAAGTACATTCACGTTGTTGTAAATATTCTAATTTTGAAAACACATCTTCATTAATTTTATAGGCACATCCCCAAGTAATTCCCTAGAATAATAGATTTTTTTTATTTTAAATAATAAGTTTAATAGAAAAACTAATATCAGTGGTTTATTTATTATAAACGAACATTTGTAATATATTTTTATAAAACATTTTCATATCCATTAGCTAGATAGAGATATACATATTTTTTTTGATGATTATTTGCAATTAATTAAAGCGCTGAAGTATTTTTTTTTCTTCACTTTTATAATTCACAGATAGCGTAATGTAAATATTTTTGTTTAAATACTGTATTTTGAACATTTATTTACTGTGACAACTAAATTTCGAATTCTTCTGAACTTGTTTCTCGGGGTTATATGTACGAGCTCTTAGTAGTTCAATTATATAGTTTACCCTGGGGAAAGTCCCCGGGCCTATGATAGAAAGTATCATGGTGTTACCACCAATATTCTGAGAAAAATTCACCATCATTGATAAACAGACGATTTTTATAAAATCGGATTATTTGAAATGATGTTCTCAGAAACCGGCCAGATGTTAAGATATGAACAAGGTTTATCTGTTACGATTCCTACTCAATGGGGCTTACTTTAGAAGATTTCGGAAATTACTTTTTTTGATTTTTTACTGACCTCTTTATCTTCAATTAATGTAGCAACACGTCCAGGCTGAAAAAAAAAATAAGAATACTTATTTTATTATATATTTTCTTATTTTCATTATCATTGTTAATATTTAATTGCTTGTCCTCTTTTGTAAATTACAATTTTAATTAGTTAAAATTTAAATTTTATAATAAAGAAACTTGACACGAAAATTCTTACATTGTTAATAATTTATTATATTTATATCATTAAAATAAAGTCGTATAATATGCTCTTATTTAAAAGAAAATGGATTTAAAATATCAAAATATAGTAATGCGCATTTATACAAAGTAATAGCAAATTTTAAATATTTTTTTTGCAGAATTTTCTATAAATAATTTTTTGTAATATAATTTCACGACTTATTTTTTAGTGATATATTAAAAAGTAAAAAAAATTGGATCAGTTCTCTACTAAAGCATTTTTATAGATATATAAATTACTGTGGGAAAACTTCAGCCAAAACAAATAAATTATATATACATGTATAACGAAACACGTGCTATAATGATGACTTTTAAATTGTATATAAATTAAATTTTGTATCAAATTTAAGTATAGTTTAACTGAAAAACATGGATGGAAATGGAAGGAAGGATATAAAGTGTGGCACCCATGAATAGAAACATGAATTTAGAATGAGTTGTGCCTTTATGTTACTGAGTAAACGGGCTCCTTTGAGAGATAAATATAATATAATTTTTATATTTATTTTAAAAAACATATGATATACATATGTGCAAATATTATTTATTTTAACAATATCGATAGAATTCTATCTTTATTTCATAAGCAAATTCGCTATATAATTCAAAAATAACAAAATTTGTAAAAATATATTGAAACAGGTAGTTTTATTATATATATTTAATAATTTATTCCAGTATATATTATCATTACTTATCTCGTAATTATTAGAATTAATGAAAGAATAAGCTTTGTTTTCATATTGTATAACTAATGTTTTATTGAAATTGACAATATTTAAGGCACCCTTAAATAAAATGAAAATTTCAATGTCAAAATCTGTATAAAATTGTTTCATGTTATTTAGAACACGTCATTGACATACAAATGGCAATGAATAATATTATATTCAATAAATTTATCTCATATTTCATAAGTATTGGTTTACATTAAGCACGTGTAAGTTTTCAAAATATCATAATATTATTTTTAAATATGTTAATTACCTTCCCTGGTATCCCACGATGTGTTGTATTGCCTTGCCAAAATTTTCTAGTATAGCCTCTAATATAGCCAGTTATACATTTGGTAAATGAGAACCCAGGATGCCAGCATAATGATCCATATCCGAATACCCAAACGTCATTATTATTATTTGTTATATTATTATTAATATTATCAGAATATAAAAATCTATTGTTTCTATCATCAAAAATATTTTGTATATCCATTGTAAAAGTATTAATTATATTGATGTTATGTTTTAAAATTATTTATTAATATATATTGTTACTTAGTTGAATAATGTTTTTTTTTTGCGGAAGGAATTGGCAGTATAAAAACGATTTTTTTTTTAATTCAATGCATCCTTTTTCTTACGATACACTAAATTTACATTGAAATTTTAGCTATTCATTTTTACAACACCAAAAAAAAATTATTTAAATAATCATCTACTAAATGTTATAAAATTAATGATTGCATAATTTTAAATTAATTAATTTATTATATTTAAAAAAAAAAAATGATTAGAGATAATGTATTCGAAATAATTAAATAATATATATATTTTTTTTTAAATAATTATAACAGTTTTGAATTAATTTCTTATTTTAATTTAAAATTTATTTAAAATTATTGTATTCCGAATTGTTGTTAACACTTAGTTAATTTAAATATAACTGAACTACAGCTGGTTATGCTTTTGCCTAAAGACTATTTTCAGTTTAAATTGTTGTATGTGTTTTGCAAAATTTGTATATATATTTTGTCGTTTATAAAACTTCTTATGTATTAAAATTGTATGATCTTAATTCTTAATTAATATTTTATCTATATGTAATTTAAAAGTGTTACGTCAGCATTTAAATTTTGTTTTATTGTACGAAAAATGTGTGCGTTTTGTTTTTATTTTGTATCATAAATAAATAAATAGTATATATTTATTTTTGCTTGGCGCTGATGGTCTATTACTTAAAGTTTTGTACTTGACTTTGAATTTTTGTCGAAGTTTTTGTATTCTATTAGATATATTTTCTTTCGTTTGATTATTAATTTTGTATATAGTTGTAAGTTATTTTAAATCTGAAATAAAACAAAAAAAAAATGTATATTAAGATTATTTTAAAAATTATATTAATTAAAATAGAAAATAAAGTATAATCAAAATCAAAGCATGCAAACAAAATAAAATTACAATAATTTTAATTTAAATAATAAATTATATCGGTCATAAAAACTGAACGGGCTTAGCTGATAATTGGTGATTACTGATAAGAAATTAATTACCTTTTCAATTGTATCGTAAAATATTTTTTTTAGTATTATTACGAACTAGTTATATTTTTAATTAGTCTGACTTACTTAGTTTGAAATAATAACATTATTAGATTATTTAAAATTGGTTAATTATACTTTATCAGTGAAAAATTCAACAAAATTGATTTTTTTAAATGATAATATTATTACATACAGGTATTATAAAATTATCAAATTGAGTTGTAATTTCAATTTTGTTCAATATTTTCCGTAGTTATTATCTGAACCAGTGATGATGGACTACCGAATATATATTATAAAATATTTTTAATTGGTGCATTTCTTTGGAAAGGTTTTCTATATTAGCATGTTGCCTTCAACCTGATACAGACATTATAATTTTCCAGCATTTAACCCTTTTTAAAATTAAAATAAATCTACAGCATGACAAATGAAAATTTGTTGTTGTATTAACACATATTAAATTCTAATAAGATAAACTGCTATCACTCTTATCATCCCCACATAAAACTAACAAAATCATTTATCAAAACCTGACAGCTGTTAGACAACTGTTTTAGGAGCGTGTTTTTTAAAGTTTATAATTATAAGACTTCAATCTAATATATAACAATTTATTACATTATTGTTAACCTTTTGTAGTTGTTGAAAGTGATAAGAGATGATATAAATAATACTGAGAAACTTGAAGATTTAGCATTAATAATACAAATCAAAATGTATTGAATAATTTCGATAGCTAATACGATTTAATTACCAAAAACTTATATTGTTATAATAAAATTAAAACTCTTTACAATAATTCAACCATTAATCATGGCAATTTTTAAAATAGCCGAGTAAGGAGTAAAAAATTATGACACATCCTAAATCTGTAAGTTCGATGTACTTTGTTGAATTACTAATTCAATTTCTACACTTCAGTTTTAAAATACAATGCAATTAATAATAATATCAAAACCTATATGATTTCGAGAATATTATAATTTATATTGGGAATGCATAAATTGCTGTTATTAGAAGAAAAAAAAAGAATCACGTAAAAAATATTTATGAATAATTTGGTTTGATCACGTTAATGTGTAATCAATCATAAATATTTTAGTTTTTAAACAATAATTTCAATATCGTAATTTTCAAATTTATATACGTACATATACTTTCCAATCAATTTCAACCTTTTTGTCTACATGTTGCATGATGATTACAACAAATATTTATATAATTATGTTTTATAAAAATGACATAATAAATTAAATATGCTTAAATTATATTCTTTATTAAATATATGACCGCGAATAGTAAGAATTTAATGCAACTATTAACGAAATTGAAGGTCACTTATAGAAGTGATGATATTTATTTTATTATATAATTACAAATTATATTATACTAATTGTTATATATTAATATTTTATACAAATAGTACAATATTTTGGTATTGATATTAATTAAACATAATTTAAAAATATTTAAAAATATACAAATTATACCTAAAATAATTAATTAAATTTAATTGATTTTTAAGACAGGTATTTTAATTTATGTATTTTTTCACTATATTAATTATAAATATATTAATAAATTATTAAAATATGAATTAATTCGTAATCATAAAATATAGAACATTTTAAAACTAGTTTAATCAAAAATAAATATTAAAATATTAAAATCATGAATGAGAAGAAGATGATGTAAAATAAGAGCCAAAAGTTATTGTTTTTGTATAATATTTTGTTAGAATTTATTTATTTAAAACGATATTTATATATGAATATATTATTTTCTTTCTTTTATTTTTCTTTAAAATAATTAGAAATTAATTGATTTTTAAACCTAAAAATTGCATTTGGTACATAATTGGTCCTGATGATTTTTCTCACAATAGTGTGAGAAAAAAAGGAAAATTTATTTTTTTAGAATTGAAAATTGTTAATGTAAAAATACTTAAAATTATTCATAAGCTTCTAATGTAGGAAAGTTTATCATATCTTTAGTAATTTTCCACAAATTTTTATATGTTTGTTTTATTGGCTATAGCGCTTTGACTATATTCTCCTAAATTATGTATTTATTATATTATATTTTTTTTAATGGAAAATTAAATTAATACGCGTTTTTATATTTCCTACTATCTCATTTAAAAATCTATTTATGTAAATAATTAACAACATTTAATATTATTTTCCGACCAACACACATTCGATCTAATTCTAAAAATTTTTTGAAATTTTTTAATTTAAAATTGGACAATGTTATAAATATTTTTGTTTGTGAACAAATGTTAGTGAAAGATACTATATTTAATAGAGAGTTTTATGTTTGATTAAAACATTTTTTATTGTGCTGAAAAAATTGGTAGAAATTTATTTTTACGCAGTATATAAATTAAAACTCTAAAATGAGAATATTTTAAATTTTATACGCCAATATTATTCTTAATTTTATTAATATTGTTTGTTAAAATGCGTGACCCGAATTTGCATAATTATCAAAGTATATTTAAATTATTTAATTCAAATAATAAATAAAAATGTTGAGTGTGAGTCGGTCGATTCCTTTTATTAATTTCTTCGAATAAATTATTTGTGTAATTTTAATTTATGTAAACCTTCTTAAGGATTCAGAACACAGAAATTGCAAATATTCTTTTCTTTATGATTAACATAAAGAAGACCAAGTACAGCGAAGCTACACATTTTACATTTATTTTCACGGAATCTTTTACGTGTAAAGATAATTTCAAAATCCAGTATCAATATGTCATATTGCTATCGAAATATCGAATTATTTTGATTGTTGCAACACCTTAAATATGGGATTTTGTTGGTTCGATAAGTAATTTTCTCTTTATATATTTTCCTTGAGGCAGATGGAAAGACCAAAGCTATAGTGAAATATCGATTTATTTGATTTTTGTTATTTTTCCAACTGAAAAATCCTATCAGAATTTGTACAATTCTGTTTGTTGAAGCAGGTATCGTTGAAATTGCTTCCAATCCAAACACAGAGTTAACGGCAATTAAAAGGCAATTTTATATTTCTATCTTACTTTTCGAACTCTCACAATCTTTAAATATAATCATAATAATTAAGTACTTCTGAAATAATAAATAATAAATCTTAAAAATATTGAATTAAAATAATACCACACAATAAATCTTATATTGGAATAATTTTCCAAGGATTATTAGTAAAACTAAAAAGAAAGTTTTAAAGAGTACATTTTTCATTGCCAATGACCTTCACCCCTTCACCAAGCAAGCATATACACATCTTGCCATAAATTTCATCATCATTTTAATTTACTTTATAAAAAATACATATTGTAAAAATATTTAAGACTTACATTAATTTAGCATTGAGTTTAATTTTGATAAAATAATAGAATTTCAAATTTATTTCTAAAGTGCAGTGCCAGCAAACAATATAAAAACATTCGCACACACGATTTTTTGTGTTTAATAGTTTTTGTATCAAAAAGTTTTATAATCAAATTTACGCAGTCTTGCAAATTTTGCAAAATGCAAAATGAAAATGTAAATATATAATTCTGACAGTAAGCTTTCATTCTAGTACAAAAATTTACTACATTAATAACAGAGAGGGGATGAACAAAACAACCAACGCGATATAAGATCGATACAGAAAATCGAATTAGAAAATATCATCTTCCAATTTGAAAAAGAATGTGTTGAATTTTGAACCTAATATGACAGTGATTAAAAATAAATTTAAATGGTGCAGCAAAAGCGCGCGCTTTGAACTATCAAAAAAAAAAAAGAAGCATAGAAATATTAATAAAAAAGAACAAATATTTATAAAATTATAAGTATGGGTTACATTGTACCGATTAGTTCAGTAACGTTCGACGTCTTCTATTAGTACCGATTAATTAAGTAAAATTCAAAATTTGACGTTTTTATATATATTTTATATGGAAAATCTATTGAGTGGACATATAGGAGCAATTGAAATCGAATCGAAATAGTTTGGAAGTATTGAAGTTTTGCGAATCCAAACTGAAGCAGCTGTCAAGAGGAATGAAATTTGACAGTTTAAAAAAAAAGTGTCATATAATCGATTGTAATCGATAGTTATGTGTTAGACTACTTAACCAGTCGAATCGAATTGAAACTGAACTAATCGATACTTTAGTTCAGCACACCCTTAAGTTGTTTATACGGAAACCATTATTATTTATAATGCTTTCCAAAAACGTGCTTACAGCAATTAAATATAGAGTGCACGATATGTTTATAAAATTTATATATTTCAGAGATACAAACCGGTTTTAGAGCCGAACTAAAAAACCACTGAACCATTGCTATTTTTGCGAACCAAAACCAATCAATCGACTTATTAATCCAAACCAAAACCAAACCATTTTTTCAAATAATGTTTAAACCGAACCATTAACCAGTAATTAATTATATTGTGATTTATGATTCGGTTCATATTTAATTTTAATTTTATTATTGTCTATGGAAATGTTAATTTGAATTCACGTTACGGATTTGTCTTCATTTTGATTTTGTCAGAATAAAACAGAAGAGAAGAACTAAGTCATTTTGAATTTTTCACCTTTTACATCTATGATAATATTTTTATAATTTTAATTATTGCATACTTTTAGGTGGTAGTTATATTTGTATAGAAATGTGTCTTCGCTATCCAAATTAAAAAAATTATATATGTATGCCCGCCCATTCATTTTCCAATTCAATTAACGCTTTCATTATTAAGGAATCAACTTTTACCCTTTTACCGGTCTGTTAAACGAAATTATAATACACAAATTATTTTGCTGATACTAGTTTCTATCTAGCTCTAGAAAATTATTAAAACAACTTGTGTATTTCTATTTTTTAAAGGTCATATAAAACAATTACTAACTTTTTTAACATACCATATCCCACTATGCAGTCGTATAACTGGGATAGTTGTGAATTATCGAAAATTCGATTTTTAATTATTGTTTTCCTCAATTTCTATTGTATTTTTGGAATTTTAAAACTAATTCCATATATTTTCACATTACAACAAACAAATAGCTTCTATTAGAGATTATTGACTAGAGATTAGTCAGAAAATGATCTTACGTAAGCATTTTTACCTTAAAGTCATATAAATCTTATTTAATAATATTAAATAATTAAATGATTAAAGTTTAACCAACATAAATGTACCGTAGTAAAACATAAAGAGTTCACTTCCACACCACAATATATCAAATATCATCATTCTGTCTTTATACAAAATATTTAATATTATAGTAACATAACATGTTATTTAACATATCATATAAGATTAGAGTAATTTGTAACTATTTAAACCATGATCGGTGGTGGCACCTGGGTATAAAATTAACCTACCGTCAAGAAAATATTTTTATATTTTCTGCACGTAACAAGAAAAACTCTACAGAAAATTGTTTTGATTGGAAATAAAAATATTAATATGCAAAACGATAATAATAATTATAATTATATTTTAAATAAAATTATAATAAATTATTAAACTATTTATTTGAAATTTTTAATATAATATGTTGTCAATGTTTATTTATACACTATGTAATTAATGTAATTAATGGCTGCAATAAAAATTTATTTAAAAGTGAATAAAAATTTACTTACTACAAAATCGATCAAAATCTGAATCTTATTTTACTCTAACTAAGTTTACTTCTTTGATGCTTCTATACCTCTTCAAATTCATAAATTTTGCTTTACTAATCTCAGAGACCACACAGCTTGGATATTGACTAAGGCTAGGATATTAAAATTTTATATTAAATGAACTAAACAAAGTAGATTAACTCAAATTTTATTTATGTATGCATTTTAATTAGTTCATATTTATTTATTATTTTTAATTAATATAATTTTTTTTAAATATTTTTCATGCGTATAGAAAATATTATTTATATTATCATTTAAAATAATATTTCAAAATGTCGCATTTATGAAGATAATTTGTTTACTAAACATCCAGACTTAGAGAGACAAGTAATAATTGGGTGGTTCTCATTTAGGGTCGTCCTTATTAATTTATGTTTATGTTCAGTTATTTTTAGAATTATGAATATTTGAATAGAGTTGCCACACATGTTCATATACAGAATAAGACCAATAATTTTCAAACTATTTTATATTCAATGTTGTAAATAGAAAATCATAATTTTAGTAATTAATTTCTTTATTTTTTTATATTATTTTTCATGTAATTATCTTAATTAAAATTAAATTGTACTACATAAAATCAATAATCTTAGAAACGAAGTTCACCTAAAACGATACGTAAATGATTTAAAAAAAGATATTTGAAAGTGAAGCTTTCAATCTTTATACAAATGAAATATTATAATTTCGTTAAATTGTCGTAACATCGAATATTATATTTTTGGTAACCCTATTGCCGTAATATCTTAATTTTATTGGATGCTTAGAAGAGAGCCAAAACTATAAAAAATATAAAATATCTTCTAAATACACGAACTTCTCAAATTATTTGTCACGCCGCGCCTTTTAAAATTTTTTGTCAAATTTATATATTCACATTGAAAATATATCGAAATTTAGATTGAAAGAAACCGTGATTTTGAAAAGATCGTTTTTATTTATATACACTATATATAGAAAGTAAAGGACATTTTTGTTGTGAATAATGACAATAAATTGTCGTAATAGTGTTAAATGAATATTGTGATGAAATATAAAATAATTTAATTTATTTAATAAAAATATACATAATATATATAAAAAAATACAAATTATTTAATTTAATTTGTTTATTTAGTGATACATTATATAAAAATTTTATTCAAAAATCAAATGATACAATAAAAAAAATAAAATAAAAATGAATTACGATTCACAACATCATTTACAACATAATAAATTTTTATCATCTCCATTACTTACTGATGATGGCGATGAAAATAGTTTAAGTTCAGAGGAACATGTTTTTGCTCCATACGGTTGTAATGGTCAATTAGGTTGTAATGTTGATCAATCAAGAACATGTTTAACTTGGGCATGTAAAGCTTGTAAAAAGAAAAGTGTTTCGGTTGATCGTAGAAAAGCAGCAACTTTAAGAGAAAGAAGAAGATTAAGGAAAGTGAGTGTCATTGTAATAAAATTTGTGACATTGCCTATGAAAACCGTGATATTTATATCCTGCTTTAGTAACTAATTAATTAGTTTAAATGTAGTTATAAAAATAAATTAATTATACAATTTAAATTTGGATCCAATGTTATATAAATTTGAAAAAAAACTTAATATGAATTTTGGCTCTATAAAAATATTATATATAAATTATTTCCTTTACTGCAGGACTAAAAATTTGTGCATAAGTTTTATGCTATGAAATTGATAATGTTAAAAAAGTAATGATTATTGTTCTATAGTTTCAAATTATTAGTTTGTACTGTCCCCTTTCGATATTGTGGTTTATATTTACTAATTTTTATATTATATATATTAAAATCTAGTGATTATATAATAAATATTTTTTTTTACTTAATTATCACATTGGTCAGATATTAAACGCTGCGTCTTTTTTACTACAGAGTCAGTAGATTAACATCATAATATTCATGCTTGTTTGAAATTACGTTTTTCAGGGCTTTATACATTTTTCTGATATTTGCTAGATCATTTATATGAAATAGGTTTTTCAATTAGACAGTAATTTACTATTAATTCCAATGAAAATCAAAATTAACAAAATGACTTATTAGAGTAAGAATTTATCTATTAGAATAAGAATTTAGAGTAAGAATTTATGTTATTTGAATTCACATAAATAAATATAAATATTGACCCAGTAATGTTTTGTTGTGGATTATTTGAATTTTGTTGTATAATTTTTAATATTAAAATTTAATATCATTCTTGGATTCTTCGACTATCAAATATCGAATAACAGAACTCCTTTAAATGATAATATGAAGAAAACCTGAATAATTGTGGGTTTTCTTACACGTCACTGTAATCTGAAAGAGCACCTAAACACAATTAATCTGTTAGCGAAAGTGGATTCTGTCAACACTAGAACGAAACGGCGGAATAGATATTTTATGGCTGCGATGCGTTGATGTCTACACTTTTTCGATATCTTGAATCTATATTGTCCCTCCATCGGAAATGTATAGGCGGCTGTCACATAAGCAACTGTACTGTTTCGGTACGGTGTGACAATTAATTAAAAAGGATATCACAATAAGCCAAATGGTTAAAGTTATTAGGATTGTTTGTGGTTCACCCTTTCATTAAACCTATATTTTAAACAGTTGTACGTTCATTAGTATTTATATTTTGTGGTGATATAAAAATATCCTGAACTGAACTAGCCAACATAACTAGAATTATTTTGGTTCTATACATTATTTGTTATTCATAATAATTATTTCATATTGTTTATCTACATAATTCGTATTGTTTATATGAATTTCAAATAGATTATAAATGTTCCTAACCAATGTATATTTCAGTTATCTTTATTATATAACTTTTCTATAGACACTGCTGGTAATATCCTTTATTTTCGTTATTAGAAAACTGCATAAATTATTTTGTATTTTGATATAGCAATTCTTTATTCTGCACATATTGGACATTATATAATCAATGAGTGATTTATAATTATTCATTATGCTTTCCATTCTGATATTGAATAACTACTTTTAATTTTTTTTTTCTTAGCCCCAAAATATATTGATCTTGATGTGCATACTACTAATTCAATTCATGTTATATCTATTGATAAAATTAGTACTGGTTTCTGAATATTTTTGAATGTCCATAAAAAAAAGGTAGACTTCTGAGTACATTCACAATTTTTCTTATTTGTGATTGTATTAAGTTTCATGTTTATATATTCTGGTCGTTAAAGAAAATAATTTTGTTTAGTATTCGTAAAGTTTAGAAAATTTTATTAGGTAGTCTCATATTTTCACATTATAAACATAAAAAAAAAAAAAATTCATGGAATATTTGTACATAAAGTTTTATTTATAATTTAAGGTAAATGAAGCATTTGAAGTTCTAAAGCGTCGTACAAGTTCAAATCCAAACCAAAGATTACCAAAAGTGGAGATATTAAGGAATGCTATTGAGTATATTGAAAATTTGGAAGGTTTATTACAGGTAATTTTTTTTGTATATGTATTTATAAAAAAATGACTTGTAATAATGAAATTTTCAGGATTCATCATCAACAAGAACAACATCGGAAAATTTATCAGATAGTTTAAATTGTAGATCATCAACACAGGATTATATGGTAAGTTCTTTTTAGTGTTATAAATGTCAAAAATTGATGTTTCATGATAAGTACATTACGCATATTTTTTTTTGAATAAATATGCTTTCTGATATTCACAATACTTTCTATATCTTTCTATTGTGAATAATTGAAGCATTATTGTTTATAAAATGGTTTCTATTTCCAATAAATTTACGCAAATAATACTTATGAATAATTATTGTTCATAAATACAAAGCAGTAGCTCCAAATGTCAAGGATCTCTCATCTAATATTTCAATACATTTATCACGATCTTGAGATATCTTCCTCCAATTTACTGTTCATATAAATACGATGCGTCCCTATCATCGCAGTCTGGTCATCTTTCATTTAGTGAGTCTTTGTCTCCTTTATCCAATTTTTGTACAAAGACTCATTTTTCCAGATCATTTACATTCCTTCTAATTGTATGCCTGGAAAATTAGAAAATTAGTCGCCTTAATTTTGCACCATGAATTTTATATAAGACACTATTATGGTATTGTTTGTTAAGACCCACATTTCAGAACCAGTATTGTTATTTTTTTAGTATCATTTTTACGAATCTGTCTACTATATTTAAACTTTGAGTTGATGACATTAATTGGTACAATTCATATTAGAAAGAAATTAAAAAAAAAATCACCAATCAAGAAATTAATCCATGTAATTTTATTAAAAGAAATTATTACAATTTTTATTTATTTAAAAAAGGAGAATAATTAATACTTTTTGTATTTTTACAAATGAAACTAATTTTTCTGTGTTTCATATCAATAAATTTTATTTCAAAAAGATAAATACATTAAAATTAAAGGAAAAAATATTATAAATTGTTCATGAAAATACCATAATTAAAATATACATTTTCGAATCAAAATTTCGTTTGACTTTTGAAAGAGCTAAAAATTGTAAAACATTTATGAAATTGTACGCCAACTAACATATAAATGTAATTAATTTAATGTTACATGGATCAATGACAGAGTACTTGTTGCACTTAAATGCTAATCTAAAATTACATTAATATAATAATATATATCATTTTTGGAATTGTATAAAAAACCTTTTGATCATTCAATCCAGGAGAAGAGTAGTATCACATATGGTAACCACATGTTTTAATTAACTTCAAAAGGCATTATTTATAATTTTGATTAAGTCCAGTGCTGAATATATTGTTTTTTTTATATGCATATCTATTTTGCTATATGCAAATATAATTAGAACTACCATTTAATTAGTAATTATTGAATTGAGCTATTAGTGATATAAGTATTTATTATTTTCTATAATATATTTCTGTAAGTCCCAAAAAAATGATATTTCAATACATCGCTCATTATAATTGAAGTGCTTGAGCTTGGGGCGAGTTTCATTAAAAATATTACATCACTATTTTTACAATTTTGCTAAAAAGTTGATTAGTGCAATATTGTTTGACTAATGGTAATACTTTTATTAAATAGTAAATCAAAATAGTGTTGCCGAGATAAAAAAACCATCCCGGATTTTTCAAAAATATTGTTCTGGAACTATATGCAAAATCAAATAATCCTAACATTTGTTCTAAAAATTAATGTACTTAACATTTTTAAAAGTCCCTAACATTTTCCCATATTAGTGACAATTAAGTGCGATTTATAACACACGCAAGCCATCAAGGCACGCAAAAGTTAAAGAAAGTAAAGAATTTTCATAGGATTTTATAATACAGAGACGTAAGAATCGGAACAAAATGTTCTGACAAATGACAGAAATTTATATAAAACAAAATGTCGTTGCTTTAGTTTAGTTACTGTAACTATTTTATTAATATTGTTTTTTTGCAATAAATTATGTATTAATAATATTAACCTTTTAAACCACCTTTTTGTACAATGGACTTCGCAAACTTTCGTTTTCTTATTTTCCGCTAAAATATCGATCCTATCAAAACTTCCTTCTACGCTCCGCATAAATTTTAACAAAAAGTTCAAATTAAAACATTTTTATAGAATTTGAACACTTTTATGTATCTTATAAATATTAAATTTTAACTTTTACGATTCTTAGCATTATCAACTTTTTTATGCTTCTTGCGTGTTTTATAAATCAGGCATTATTCTCATATGATAAGAAAATTATGTTTCTTTTTATCGGCGTCAAAACTCATAAGAACATTAATATCAGGTGTAAAATGTACAAATATAGTGAATATAATATAGGAATCCTTGGCCATATATCAGTCTATAGTCCAATATATAGCAACTAATGAAATAAATAGCTTGCAAATATCAAAAATATATTTTGCGATCAAATTATTAATTATAATTACAATTTTTTTTTTATTTAAATCATTTTATGTTTATTAATCGCTCACCTATCGTCATATTCTTAAAACTTTAATTATGGCACCGCTAATATGTTATGTTGTCAGCTAAATGTCAAGTCAATGTTTAAAAATGAAAAGACATCTTTCTTATGGGCTCAAAACTTTTAAAATCATAGGTATAGTGAAAATAACGTTCTCCAGAATAATAAATCATTTAAAATAAATCTTATTTTTTATATGAGCCACTTTTGGTGTATAATATCATCTAAAATATCATTCGGTTAGAAAGCATGAAAATAAATATCCATAATCTTTATAGATATGTTCTATTTATATGAATATATGGAACTGAAACATTTAAATGGTTTTGCCCATTTTCGTGTTACTCAAAAGAAAACAATTTGTCTTCGTGTTCGTTTGATAGATTTGTATGTTTTTTATGGAAGTTTTTTTTCTTCTACTGTATACAAGAAAATGTCACATAAATTTATGATTTTATATTAAGAAGATATAAATATGACCGCACACATACAATTTCTATGTTTTTTGGATTTTATTATAAGAAAGTTCATATAAATATATAGGTAAATTAATATAGAATAAAATTTATATAATTATTAATGTTTTAACTGAAATAAAAATTAGATGTAACAAATGTATATTCGTTTTCATCTATGTTGGATCTAAAATAGATACATACCCTAATCCTAAAAATTTATTTTGGTTTGGTTTTATAATTTTTTAATTTTCTAATGAAGGAATTTTTTTATATATATTTTAAATTTTGGAATCTACAGAGCTTGGTTTTATTGGAATATTAAATTATATTTTTCTACAATGCTAAAGGAAAATCCTAAATATTTTGATAGATTTTCATATTTTCGGATTCTCTGAAACTGAAATCCTGTTTACCATTTCCAAAAGAAAAATAACGATAATTAATTTCAAAATTATCGTTATTTGAATATTAAATAGTAACAATATATTCACAATGAATTTATCTATTTTTATATTAGCTTTGAATTATTTTTATAAATGGTTTACAATATTTGAAATTTTCTTTGATATTATTTGAATAAATATTAAAGCTTGAACTGACAATTCACATCATTACACAAATGATTCGTTGCAGTAAGATTATCAGCGATCAACATAAAAGATTTAGGAAATTTGATAGTGTAATTCTAGAAATCCTTGAAGACAATTGAATTAGATTTATAGCACTCACAAGCCATCTGGACCCGCGAAAGTTAAAGAAAGTTAAGAATGTTAAGAAATAATCATAGTGATTTCATAAATTAAAATTGGTTAAAGTTATTCATTAAAAAAGTGAGATGGGTTGCTAGTTTGGAATAATAATTTAGCGTTCGCTGGAGGATACAATTAATATGTGGCCTATATCCGTGATAGTCTCGAAATTCTAACTCCTTTAAAACCATAACTAAATGAATACCTAATATAATTTCAAATATTAATTTTGAATAACACTTTTTGGTATACGTTGGTGTAGTTTTACCGAGACTGTAAATACAGTAGACAGTATAGTATTCACTATAAAATAGTCACTACAATACTTTATAGCTGCTTTGGTTAGTGACAAAAAAGTAGCATTGTTAAAATCTGCTGTCAAAGATTTCCAAACATTTGCCACCAATATATTTTCTGGACACTATTTCATTATCAGATTAACTTTTTTCTCAAGTATGACAAATTTTATATTTGGATTGTTAATAGTCGTGAATGGGGAAATAATTAAATTGGAAATTCTAAATTATAAAACTAAAATAAATTAACCACAGTTTTTATATAATATTTTTCCGACGGTTTGTATTTAATTTGTCGTATAAATTGATATTTTTAGATTTATAAGATTGAATTTGTTCATAGTCTATCTAGTTTTACAAATAATAATGAAAAAAAAATATATTTGAATTTGCAACATGGATTTATTTTCTTATATGTTTTAGCTGCATATTTAAGCTTTATTAATTATGTATATCTGTATCAATTTTACAACTTAAATATTTCAAGAAACACAGATTTTTTTATTTTACATAATTTTATTTTGTAATTATAAATAAGTGGCATCGGGCCAACTTTATTTACGAATTAAAATATAAACATAAATATAAAATTGTTTTTTTTTTTTTTTGGTGGGTTATAAAATTTGATTATAAAAAATATATAAATAAAAAAAATGTAAATAATTATTGGAAATTATGAGAAATTTAATTACTTGATTTCTATGGTGTACCATGTCTCTATAACGAAGGAATATAAAGTATCATTTTATAGTGACCGGAGTTTTGATAGAGTTTTGAATGGTTTATACCGCTTTAGTCAAGAAACTATAGAACTATGCGATAGCTAATGAAGCAGTACATGAAATTCATAGTAAATTAGTTACAAATATTACAAATTTTCGTCTTTAACATACCTCAATTTTAATTTTTACTTTTATTTATTATTTATTTATAATCTTTCAATATATTTTAATAATTTATCACTTTTCATATATTTTAATAAACTGTTTCCTGTTACCCTCCAGTATATAGAAATATCTTTTTATATAACCGATAGGATTATTTCTCTTAAAACAAAAAGGAAGGATAGTTCCGTTTTTTTTTTATTATTATTTCTGTACGACATAAGATATAGATTTATTTATTGTCAACGTTATATTATGGATTAAATTATTCAAAAAAATTACAACAAATGAGTACATGTAATCCGTTTAATACCACTTATAACAAAATTAAGTTATCATAATTTTATACCGCCCCAAAATAACAAGCAATCATATCAAATAGTTTATCCCCAGCATAATTTCAAACAAAAGGAAAATTGTAATATGTATTACTAAACTGAAGAAAAAAAAATTTTGAAATAAGATTTATGAGTTGAAAAATTTCATTTTCTTTTTACCACAAACTTAAGACTTTTTCGTTTTTTTTTTTTTTTAAATACTTATGTATAAAATAAAATCCTCATCTGTCTCTAGTGCCATATGTGAAAAAAAAATTATTAAAAATTATTCCTTTTAATAGTTTATAATTATTTTTTTCTGATTATTCATTTTGCATTTTATATAGAACTCCCATGGAAATCTGTTGACTGGTTAACATAAGTACAAAATGATAAAGTACCACAAAAACAAAAAAAAATAATAAATAAATAAATAAAATAATGATTTTTAATATGAAGAAATACAATCTAAAACTATATGTAAAAATATTGTATAAAAAAAATATCCTTCGTCTGAGAATTTACAAAAATATTTATAAAATTTTTGCAAGCAATTTAAATTAATTGCTAATCAGATCAAGTAAATCATTTTCTAAGGTTCACTTAAATATTTATTGTTAATTGGAATGAAAAATATTTATAAAAATCAAATTATAATTAATGTAACATTAAAATATTTTTATTATAAATATTTTATAGAAAATTTAATTTCTAAGAAATTTTATAAAAATAATTGTCTCTAAAATTTTTGACATTGTCAGAAAATTAGAGACCACGACATTTAACATAAATTTGCTTTTATCAGAGTGACGTACAATGTTTTTTTTTAAATTTAAAAATTTGATTTTTACGATATTTTTGTGTTAATTAAAAATATATAAATTTTTGTTGTTAGTTCTAGGTTGGATTGTCAATTATAAATTATACTATTTATTGTTTTTGTACAAATTTTTTAGTTAAAATGTAATTTTATTTTTGTATATTTCAGAATTCTTATACTGGAAATTTCTTAAGAGAAAAACTGCAACAGTTTGCACGAGATGCTAATAGATATACCCCGATATCAGGTAAATATTTTGATTTATTGGTTTATTCTATTGTCAATTACAAATTGAAAATTTATAACATTTGATATAATAATTCAATGAAATTGTGTCATCCTTGTCGACGAAAAAGTGAATTAAAGATCTATTAAGGATCGCTCTATAAACCAATGTAATTTTCTGCACCATTTTTAATTTTTGATCGATATTAACGTTGGCATGAATTACAGAAAATGTATTGATTTTGGGACCCTTTTATTTCATAAGAATAAATCTTTTATCTTTTAGAAGACTGTCATATTTGAAGACAGCGGCGTATCATAATGTGAAACTATGGATGGGCTAATTTACTTTAAAAAAGAAGAAAGTTTTTAATTTATTATTAATCTATATACTACTTTACTATGATGAACCAAGCTATAATCGTTATGGTTAATTTATAATAATCATTCTTTATAAAACCTAAAAATGCCCAAAAATACAAGTTCCACAGACAAATATAAGTCAATATCTTCTAACAGAAATACATATTTTAACACTTTTTTTTAAAATTCGGTAATGTTTAGTGAAATAATAAAATTTTTAAATTAGCAACTTTACTTTCTGAAATTAATTATTTATGTTTGTATAAATATTTAGCTAGCAACTTTCATTACAAATTTTAGAGTGGTCTTAACCTTAACCCTCTTTAATTAGTCGCCACTGTTGTAAAGCACGAATTTCGCGTTTATAAGTTTTGATTTCTTCATCGATTATTTATATAATTTTTATTATTAAAAACTGAATTTATTTGAATAAATATTTTTAAAATAATATTTAAAATATTTAATTTCTATTTAGATTACAATAATTGTTCTACAACTGCAAATGGATCTAGTTTGGAATGTTTGAATTTAATAGTTCAAAGTATAAATAGTTCAAATCGAAATAATGTTATGATGACAAATTCAACAGATAATCATTTTCCAGTTAAATGTGAAACTCAAGTTAAATAATTATTAAAAGAAAATTTATTAAATATAGTTAAAATATTGTAATTTATAAGAAGCTATTACCAAAAACAAAATAATTATAAAATTAGTATAATTAGTATTATTTAAATAAAAATAAAATTAGATAAACTAAGCACAACTGGGATACAAGTTATACTTAACTTGATTATAACAAAATTAAAGAAAATAAAAATAGAAATTAAATTTTAATATTTTTATTTTTATAAATAAATGCATTATAATTTTGGTAAATATTTTAGATAAAAAAAAAACGTATTTTATAAAATATAAATAAAAATAAACTATTAATAATTGAAACAATATTTATGAGATTTTATTTAATTTATTTAAATTTTGAAATTTAGTTTTGTCAAAAAACGAATATTTATTATAAGATATGGAAATGTATTTTTATGATATCCCAAAAATTTAAATATTATGGTTAAAATCAACAGATATGTAAACTGCAGTGGTATCATTACGATATGTCATCATGAAATTGCGGAACAACACAAAACTCAATGTTATTATTTTGGTGACGGTTCCGTTCTTTACTGTGCCAGTCAAATAGATTTATTTAAAATAGTCAAATGTCTAGCTGAATTATTGGTATATATAGAAAATACAAAAATTGTCGTCCTCTGGAGTTATTCGTCCTTTCCTCAACATGTTTCTTAATATAGTAATTAAAGATATAAATATTTACGAAATTTGATGATGAAAATGATGAATAGAAATATGATTATATGTATACATAAAAATAAAGGTTTACTATATAAATTAATAGAGTTTCTGCCACTAGGTGCGATGTAATGAAAAGTTTAAATTAATCTTAAAAATGTGATTTGATATGGTAAATTATATAGTAACAAAAAGTAATATTGTAGAATAGAAAAGTAAGAAAGATAAAATAAAATGGTAATACATAGTTTAATTTTAGGTTTTGTCACAGATTGAAAATAGGTTACAGATTGAAAATACTTTTTATGTATATTTCAGATAACGTTATATAAAACTTTATTCAATTATTACCACTAAAAAAAGCCTCTTAATATAAAACTACTGCACACACTTTTCATAATTACTTTTTACATAAAACATATATTAAATTTCCATTTGAATTTAATTTGTAAATCAATTTATGTAAAAAAATTTCTATAATTCAAGTTATTCCAAAAAATCCTATAAATATTTTATTCTATATAAATTTTAAATATCTTTTTAAATATTTTAGCTAAATCTTATGTGGTGGTTCTATAAATATATTAACAATATTTGAATTCATAAAAATGCATATCAATAAAACAAAGATTTAAGTGTTTTTATGTTATGTGTGATTTAGCACTCTCATGGGACATAGTAAAATATATATATGAAATCAGATTCCTCTCTATCAGATGCATTTAGCCATTAAGTTGTCCTATTACACATATTAAATAGATACCATTTAGTATAGAAAGCAGATTTCGGATGTTTTGCGTCCTGCCTTTTTTATACATATAAAAATATAAAAACCAAAAAAAATGTTACAAATATTTTATAAGAGGTCACATCCGGATAATGAGTCCCTATATGATAAAATTTTTCATTAGCGCGCTTTGATATTTGACTAAAATTTTATTTATATGCATCATTGGAAATGGGCTAATATGTTTTCGGTTGATTTTTTTTCTTTTTGTGTTATAATCATATATGAATTTATGAAGAACCTGGGGTTTTTTTTTGAGCTAATTTAGGGTGCTGTCAAAACATGTAAATCAATATGAACTGTTAACACATTTTCAATTTTATATATATAATTCATTTTGCATGTTAAAATTTATATATATATATTTTTAATTACATTTTGTTGTTATTTAGGCTAAGTGGGTAATAATACCCTTTTAAATTTTTGTATATAATATTTGATGGGTTACTTTAAAATTTAAGGAGACATAATTTGATTCATAATTTTATGAGTGCCGATGACTATATAACTTTTGAAAAGTATATTATATTACATTAAATTATGAATTATCGTTTTTCTTATTTTTTATTATTTATTCATCTTATTTTAATTAAATATTTTGAGTAGCTTGATTACTTTTTTAAATATCTCTTTATTTAATGATTTAAATACGACATTTTTAAATTGAACTAAGTATTAGGAAAAGTTCTTGAACTTTTAAAATTCAATTTACTTAGCAGAAACAGTTCGGATTGTCATTTTGAGTAAAAATATACAAAAAAATAATTAATTTAATTTAATTTTTTATGTTTTGGCATCATGCCGAAATCAAATATTTTATTAATTCAGGTTTTATAACAGAAATCATAACAATAAAAATCCAATAATCAAAAATATAAGAAGTATACGTCGTAAAAAATTCCGATAAAAATATCGATTTAACATGACGTATTTATCTTACCGCCGAAGTATAAACTGTCGGTTAAAACAATACTGACGATATGTGGAATGGTAATAAGTGTAAACCAAATGATGAAACAAAACCGTATAACAAATTTCATTGAAATCGTATAAAAATTATTATATAAGTTTCCAGATTCAAACTCTAAGAGTCAAACTTTATGGATTTCGAGGAATCTCTGGAAACTCTAAAAAAGGTTTAGTAATTTTACTAATAAATATTACGAATAAAATTTCCTCACACTTTTAAAGGTTTTTGATGTAGGTTTTTTGTTTAAAACCGTCATTTTGATGCTTGTTGAGAATATGAGTATGCGGACAAAGATCTAGAAAACGTCAAATAACTTTTTACCAAATTAGATAACAACAAGATCAAATTGCTTTTAGTGATTTTAAAGCTTAAATATAATATTTATTAAAAGTATTGAAAATACTAAAGAATACAAGAAATTATATGAGAAAATTTATAATTCTTTTAAGTCCATCACAACAATAATAACTATAAAACGGAAGTACAAATAAATTATGTCTATTATGAATGAGACAGTATAAATATAAATTTCAAAAATTTCAAAAAAGATTTTCAAAATTTATAAAATAAAAAAAAATCAAGAAAACATAAAACCTCGTACCACCTTTAAATTATTACATAAGACAAATCACAAACATATTAAACATTGGCATCATCTCTCCCTCTCTGTTTATAAAAATATTAAACATTATTTGATATAAAAATATCTTTTTTTTTTCCTTTTTAATTGCAACTTCTCATAAGATATGCTTTTAAGCGAGGCGAAATATTCAATGTTGCATACGATCACACTAAAAATATTACATATATCCATTCTCATTCATGCATCTATTTTCTATATAGAATACAAAGTCAAAACGCCATAATCGGAACGATCTTAAAGTTGAAAAAATTTTTGTCAATTTGTTCAGCAACTAAATTACCCATGACATTTTGTACCAAAGAAAAATGACACAAAAAAAAAAAAATAGATGAAAAATAAAAAAATCCATCAGATTCAGATGACGTGTACTTTACAATTCATCTTCATGCCGATCATTTTCACAAAATATATATAAAAAAAAAAAACAATTTTCCTATTTCACTTTTAATCTGAAAAACGTGCTGTTTTAAAATTTTATAGCTTTGAAAAAATATAAAAATTCTAATTTTTCCTTTTCGATTTATTTTCAATGTCTACTGCAGAAATTAAGATATTACTTGAAGAACATTTTGAAGACAATAAATGTTGACAGTATATTTATTTACTTTTACACCCTTGTCTTAAGTCATTATTTATATTGATATTTAAATATTTTGAATATAACGATTAACTTTTTAAATAAATAATATAAATAATAATAAAATATTTAAGAATTTTTTAAATTGCAATAATTGAGTTTTAAGATTAAGGAAAACTGTTTTTACAATTGATTATAATTTTCAAATGAATTCAAATATGTACTAGGATTTGTAAATTACATACTAAAAAAAAGTTTGAAAATTTTTGAAAGCGCCAGCGAAAATATATAAAACCAAAAATTTCTCTTTCTTTTAATATTTTTACATGTCATAAGAATATAAAACAAAATTATTGTAATTTGGTTGATCGATTATCTTCAAAAACAATTAACTCAGAATATTATACAAGCTTGCCGGATCAATTGGATATAACAATTAACCTGCTTTACAAAAGAAGACAATGCACCAGCTCACAAAACTGTTTTGACAATCAACGAATTGAAGTACTAATTATTTGATCATCCACCATATTTACCAAATTTGGCACCTTTGAACTATTTTTTTTTTTTCAGATACCAAAATCTGAAGAAAAAATCATTTATAGAAAGCGTTTTTCGGTTCTGACGATGAAGATGATTATTTTACAAGCCTCGATACAAATTAAAATCATTATAAACATGGTATACAGAATTGTTAGAAAAATGTTGGAATAAGTATGTTGAGCATCAAGAAGATTATATTATATTGACAAATAAAATGATTTATAACCCACAAAAGTAATTTTCAAAAGTTTACAAACAGCCCATTCCAAATTTTGTATTTTAATCATAATTATGTTGAATGCTGGCCAATTTTTACCTCTTGCATGATGAATTATGCTGAAGTGTATTTAAAATATTTATTTAGTAAATATAATTATGGAATTTTCGGTATCTACGATCCTACAATTTATAAGAGGTTCAGTGAAGCAAGATTCCATGATTAATCTTTTTTAACCATGGATACTTTTCTGGGAATCCAGAAGTATTTAAATATAATGTTTAAAATATCATTTTGAAATATATGGAACTTCAAAAATATGTTTCGGTAATTTGGTTTTGTTGGCAAAAATATAATATGAAATTCCGATGAACGTTTAGAAATTTCAGGAAATTATATTTTGTATAATTCGCTTCAAAATTGAATACCTAAAATAAATTATTTAATTAATTGACTGTTGAAATAGTTTTTTGGAATCCATAAAAATAGAGTATTTTATATTAATTTTAATTAATTCTTTGTATAATTTATTTTAAACATTTTTTTTTATTAAAAACTTATTTACATTTGACATTTTGGTTATTATAAATATTTTCTTTGAAATTGTTAAAAAAATATAATTAAATCAATGATCATAAAATATTAATTATAAATAATTGTATGCATTGATTTTTGTGGTATTTCAATTATCATTTTGCCACGTAAACTGTCCGATATAATTACATTAACTGATGTCTCTTTGCTATAAAAATTGATATATTAATTAATTTGTTTAATAATATTTTTATATAATTTGTAAAATTTCACATAAAAGGATGGGTTAAAAACGTTTAAAAAATATCCTTCCATAATAATTAAATATGTTTTATATATGAGAAATTGAGGGAAATAATGGCCACAAAATTCATATAATATCAGACGACAATGTTACTATGAAATTTATTAATTTTTACTTAGGTACATCTTTTATATAAATTATAAATCATTTATAAATATTGTTACATATTAAAATGTCTCAAATCCAGCTTTGAGCCACCCACGATGACTGTAGAATTTTTACTGACAGTAAAATGATTAAAAAAAATTTTAGAGGCAGTCAATCAATAATTTTTTTTATGAGTTACATTATTAATTTAACGCAATCTTTGTTTGAGGGTTACTTCGTGGAAGCAAATAATGCCGAGATTACTGCTATCAGCATCTCACTTGAAGTTTTGGTTCACAGCTTTATCGATATACGATGCAGTTTCCAGTGACCATTATGGGAGTTAGAGAAAGTACTTTATTAGGAACTTCAGCAGTTGTAACACTGGATCAGTGACCGGTCAGTGTCTACCCTTTGAATCCCAAATCAAACAACCGATAAACCCAGTTGGAAAAGATTATACCCTCCGGGCAAAAACCGCTCTGGTTTGTAAGGTCATATTAAGTAAGTAAAATGATTTTTTTTATACGTAAATCCATCCTTTGATGCTACATATTATAATTTTTATATATTTAAATTACCTATTTAAGAATATTACAACAACACTTTTATCTGGTCGTAAAAACGCAACATTTTCTATATCAGTATTATATCCTTGAGACTGAATCCGAATTGATTCTTCTGGTAGAAACTTTGAAAAATGTCCAATTATATAGAAAATTGGTTGTTTATATATTTCTTGGCCACCTTAAAAATAAAATAAATTTCTTCAATATTTTCAAATTATCAAAAACTTTTCAAATAGAATCATAAAAATTTAATTGAAAATGTATACTTACTTGTAGTATTAATAATAATTGGTGCATCAACATGATTATTAACATAATTTGGACCACCCTGTTCATTTAATATAATATTCCAATCAATCCAACCATTTACCCAATGTTGTAAATCTTGAATATATGATTTAGCATATTTTTCAGCACGTTTCCATGAACCCAATTCTGGTCCATGAGTTTCAAATGGTTTATCACCAACACACGATTCTGTATTTAAAATTAATTTCTCAGGATATAATTTGTGAACATTATCTAATATATTTGGACCAAAAAGATTATCCCAATACCAATGTACAGCCAAACCATCTAAATATGTTGTAGAATCTTTTTTTTTACTTTCCATCTAAATATAATTTTTTAAATTATTTATTTATTGTGGTTAAAAAAATGTTTTATTGCCATTAAAATATTGAAATATATTTACCCTTTTGAACCAGAGAGGAAAAGAATATCTTTGATCATCATTTCCAAATATCTTAACATTTTTGAATTTTGAATTTCTCAATGTCGGTCCTAAATCTTCACCTACCCAAATTCCCTGTATAAAATTATTTTTAATTATTCTATTTTTATTAATGTAATTATATATTCATATAAAATCTATTTCATAATTTATAAATATATTATACTTGATTTTGTGGCAGCCATCCTAAACTCATAAAATGAACGAAAAACCAACCAATGACACCATTTAGCGGCTCATTTCCAGTAGTTATTGCCCAAAAAGACATATTTTTGGCATCCATTAATTCTAGAAATCTGAAAAAAAAAAAATTTATTATGTTTTTATTTTAGATATTATTTATATAAATTCTTTTATTTCATATATTTAATGAATAAAACTATAAAATAGAAATTTTAATTAAATTGAGTAATAAATATTTAATATTATTATATTTTCAAACCTAATATGATAATTTGCCCAAGTTTTATAATATTCTTTTTTCAAACTACTTAAACCTGTCCAAGCATTATTAGATTTCATCCATGGTGGTGGACTCCAAGCTGAACCCATTAATTTAATATTATAATTATTAGAAATTTCTTTAAGTTGTTCAATTTGTTCAATCTTAGAATTGAGAAATAATAATATAATAAAATTCTTATATAAATATAAAATTACACATACTTTTAGTAAATCTCTTGAATCTAAACTATTAAAATTTGTTAAATTCGGATCATTTTTAGGTTCTTCATTATAAGCCCATGGTGCTAAATCAAAATCACAACCTCCAATTGACATACGTATAAAATTATAACCAATACCATCAGTTTTAGAGAAATATGATCTCAAAAATTAAATTAATTTATAAAATCTATAAATTTGAATATTCCAAAAAAAAATTTACCTATAAATATGATTCTGAAGTTCATTTGATAATTTATTTAAATTATATGAAACAGCTCCGGTAAAAGCTCCCCCAAATCCTATAATTTTCTGAAAATTTATATTTCTATTTATTTTAATTTGTGCTGATTCAGAATCTCTAGTTTCAATACCTAAAAATAGACGTGTTTTTTTTATTTATAAATTATTATTGGATATAGATAAAGAATTTCTAATAAATCAATGTCTTATTTATTTTTTCCATATACTTCAGAAGTATGGCACTTAAAATACCTATATTAAGAATTTGGCAATTTATATTTATTTATATAATTTTTATTAGATAAGAATCAAGAATTTGATTTTAAGAATATTGATTATTATTAGTTCAATATATTCATAATAATATTCCGTATTAAAAATATCTAGACTATAGATACAGACCATTAAATAATAATATAAATTCTTACCATCATCAGCTAGTCTTTTTTCTCTTAAAATCACCGATGGTTGTACAAATGTTTTGAATTTAAATTCATTATTATTATCATGATAATCTTCAACCAAATATATTAAATTTTCATGATTATTTTTAGTAAATTCTCCGGTTTTAATAGAATATCTGAGACCACCCTAAAAGCATACATAGATTAAGTAGTATTAAAAAAAAATATATTAAATTTATGTTACAATATTTCCGCAACCATGAAATTATATAAACTACAATAATGTATCAAAAAAAAAAATATATATATATCTTCGAAACATAAATATAATTTCATTGCAAAATTATTATGTTATAGAAAAATAGCTTTATAAAATATGTACAGATCATTTAGATTCAAATTTATGTTAACAAGAATAATTGTCATCAGTCGCACGGTTATTCTCCTTAAGTACACCGCACAATACGTTTATATAGGAATCCAAAATATGACATGAAAAATGCTTCACATTTCATTTAGTCTGTTGCTGGGATCCGTTTTCTCTATACCAGTTAGTTTTTTTTAATATTGAATCTACTATAAATTTAGTTTAATTCCTTAGCTATAAGAAGTAATTTGATTGGATTGAAACAAGCTAATGGCTTTTTACCATTAGTGTTAAAATGGTACTCTTCGTGGGATTCTAACAGAGATACACATAAAGCGACATTTGGTTTCAACAAATTGTCTCTACCAATAATATTAAAATGGTATTCTTCATGTGTTTCTTAGAGATACAAGAGCGACAATTGCTTTCGATAAATTGCCTCTAACCATTAATGTTAAAATAGTTCTTTTCGTGCGATTCTTATAGAGGTACTACTTAAAGCGACATTTGGTTTAGACAAATGGCCTCTATCAATAATCTTAAAATGGTAATCTTCGTGCGTGACAATTGTTTTCGACAAATTGCCTCTACCATTTGTGTTAAAATTGTTCTTTCTTATAGAGATACTACTTAAAGCGATTTGTAAGTTATTTGAATTCCGATCAAATCCATAACGTTATGTATCATAGACCAAAATCCAGCATAATAGACTATTCCAAGAATTTTTGTAAGGTATAATATTAAAATTGTTACTACAGCAATAATTTAAAATTATATAGAATATTTTTTATATAAATTGAATATTCTCTTTACATATTTGTAAAAATTCATTAACAAAATATTCCAAATAAACATTTTTATACATAATTTTAATATATATTTTATTATTTAATTTGATTTGTTTAATTACATTTTGCATCCCTGACAACAAATTAAAAACTAAGTGCATTTTCATTTTTATGATGTGTAAAAATAAAGTTTTATTTTGATATTATATAAACATACTTACTTTACTTGAAGACACTAAAATAAATTCATTTAGTCCTTTGGGATTTACGTCACTGATATAGTCACAATATGTTAAATTACACACACATACCGAACCAAATTCAGTATTTCGTAGATCACATGGCAGATTTGTTAATGTGACTAATTCATTTTAGGAAAAATATACAAAAAAAAAAAATATTGTATGTAATTATAAAATCTACAAATATTTATTATTATAGAAAACATAATTTATATAAAAATTTTTGTAAATTTTCTATATTTAAAATAAAATGTAACGAAACATAAATAATTATATACAAATTAGTTTTCTTGGGTACAAAATGTAATTTTGTAAACATTTTAAAACTTACGACACAAAATAAATTGATGAATAAAAAAATATAATAAAATTATTTTAATAAAAACTTTCATTTTAATTGTTTTTGTTTTTTAATTTAAATATTATTATATTCATAAAATGTCAAATATTTGTTTAATTAAAGTTTCAAAGCAACGAAATGTTTCGTTTGGTAATGCTTAACTTGAACTGATTATGGTTTGAATGTAAGTAAATTATATCATAATTTTATATGAACATACATTATGCTATATTCCGACTATTATGTTGTATAAGTGAGTCCGTCTTTTATAATTTTGAGAGTATTTTGCAAAATTAATAAATTTAATAATAAATTCTCTGAAACGATCAAGTCTGGATTGAATATTTTGTTGTGATGTCACTTAATATTAATATGATTTTGTTGAAAAGTAATCCCTTATCAGTTGTTATGATGGTCATTATGTCGTTAATACTTTCTCTCATTAAATGTAACTGATTCGTTTATACATAAAACTGATAACATAATTATATCCCATCATAAATACTCTTATAATATATATAAAAATGATTGAATATTTTGTATAATATTTGTAATTCCTTGTCTTGTATGAGTTTGGATTTGGAGATTATACAGACAGGTTTTTTTTTTTAATAATTTTAGAATGTATGATACTAGACGGTGTATTAATGATTTATTATATTCGTATAGATAGATTACATATGTGATTTATTATATATATCAAAGATAGAAAACAATAATTATACCAAACAAGAATCAATTATTTGAAAATATTTATTATCTCGGAATTGAATACAAAATAAGATGCAAAGAGAAACATAATTTAGTAATCATTACAGAAGTTATACAATGTATTAGTTTTTGGTGTAATCCTATAGTAGAATATATTATAACTAATACTAATATGTGAATCTACTTATGCTATCACGAAAGGACAAAGCCAGACAAAGCTAATTGGTAAAGATGCGGCCAGACTAGGTGTACCATTCATCCAATCAAACCGTATAGTTATGGAGAATAGAATGAAAAAGAAAATTCTTCTTATAAGTGCGCAGCTCTGGATAGGGGCAGAAGGGATACACTTTTCAGATACGATCTATAGTTATGATAGGGTTTCTGAATGCCATGAGATGTATTTAAAGTCACTATCTTAGCTAAGTCAAATAGTCACGTGTGAATGAATGGTTTCAAAAAGGGGCAAATTCAGGTCACCGTCGTGTTTTATGTGATTCGCCACTTCAACGAACCAATCAACCATTCTAATATGAATACACTATATAAATTGAACTGATGTTTGTTAAAATAAATAATTTAGTAATTTATTATAATTCATCATTAACAAATTAATTCATTTCTAAATTTCATCTATGTAATTATACTTAAGTTGCATAAGGCTATAAGCCGCAATATTTGAATAATTAGGGAAAATGAGCAAGAATTTAAGTCCCACTGCAGTAAATATTTGTAACGGATGGCAATACGGTGTTAAAAAATGTAGAGCAGACTATAAGGATGCTAAAGATTTAATATTAGTTTGGAGGAGGTGGCGACAATTCTGATCATGTATATCTCCAGATTCATGATTAAGTATAGAAGTTTTAATACCCAGTTATATTATAATAACAAAAGTATTCGGGTCTAGTGATAGGTATCACTAGGAAATTTAATATAACTCATTTAAATATAATTATTAAAAAAAAAAGTTACCATATTTTAATATAAAAATTATTTAATCATATATTATTTTAAATTATATTTTATTCATATTTTTATTTCATTATATATTGCCATACTATACAAATTTAAATAAAAATATACAAAATTTTCAATATATATTTTTAAATTTGAATAACTATAAATAATTATTTTAAATTATACTAATTAAAAAAATACAACTTAAAAATATATATTCAAATAAATATTAACAATAATTAAAAAAAATTATTTGGGATATAATTATTCTACTGAATTATATAATCGTTTATAATCTGAACTACCATCTTCTCCACTATTCGACAACAACATTTGACTACTTTTATCCGTTGAATTCTAAAAATTTTAAAATATTTTAGTAATTATAATTATTATTAATATAATATTAAATATTAAAATGAACTTACTCTACAACTACGATTATAAATATGTATTAATAATGGACCATAAAGAATGTTTAAAATTCCAATTGATCTCATAAGCCAGGGAAATTCAATTTTTTCAGCTAATTCGCCACCAATTAATGGTGCTTAAAATATTCATTAATTTAGTAATATAATTAATATTAATTATTATAAATTTATACCTAAACTGTAAGCCAAACTAACAGATGTTTGTTGAATAGCATATACAGTACCATAACTGGACATAGTTTCACTAGATGTTGATTCATCATCATTTAAACTTGCATCGACAAATGTTGCTAAAAGTGGTACTAATGCAGCATCAATAATTCCAATTCCTAATCCTAAACCAAAATGGGGTAGAAGAAGTCTATAAACTGTTGTGGCACTTGGTATCTATGGTAAATAAAAGAAAGTTTTTTAGTCAATTTTATAATTTGGAAATAAATGTATAAATGTTAGTTTTGGTGGAAGTTAGATTTTGTATTGGAGTGTCCGGTAAGGTTATGTTCTGTTAATATTTGGTTAATGGTTTAATTTATTTCGAAACTTTAACGTGTTTGCATCATATGCGAGTTAATTTGTAAAGTATAGTTGATGAAAAGAAGTATATATAATTTAAATATATTTAGTATAAACGTCTTGGAACGCTAACGTTAACGTCACTTTATAACTAAATAATACTGGCGTAAATATTGATATTAATTATGTTTCAGATGGCGGTGGAAACTAAAAAGTGATTTGACAATAAATTAAAATTACAGAAGTCAGTAAATCACCACAAATATTTAGAAATTTAAATTTACCTTACTAATTATTATATTTATATTTCTTCTAATTACCATTATGCTACTAATTCCAACCAGTATTAATGAAATACATGTAATTTTTATTTGTCCAAATTTATAAGCAATACCACCAAAAAAATTTGTACCAACAAAATAACCAATTGAATCTGGTATAAATACAGTTCCAAGTTGCCATTTTTTTGGATGTAAATTTTCTATTAGCCATATTGGTAGACATGGTTCTAGAATTGCCATTGTTGATGTTGATAACCATATTCCAATAACAATAGCAATTATCATATGATTTTTAAATAGAAAATTCCATTTTGGTTTTTCAATTTCAATAGTAACCTTTGAAAATAAATACAAATAAATAAATTTAATTAGCTATATGTAATTATAAATTATTCGATATATGATTACTTCTGGTTGAATTTTAAATTCCATGTAACAGAATTGAAGACCTTATAGATGAAAAGTTGAATAGAAAAGTGAACAATTTAATTTATATTTATTTATTTTTATTTATTTTAATTTACCCAATATGATAAATATTAAAATTGATATAATGATAAATGGGGCTGATTTTCCTACTAAATCATATGAAATTCCACCAAACGGATAACCAAGTAAAACTCCTAGTGCAATACTACCAAGTATAATACCCATGATTTTAGATCGTTTTTCTTCCTCTGGATACAGCTGGAAAATAGAAAATAGTAATATAATTTTCAAAGATTTAAAATCAGAAAACGATATAAATATTATTGGAAGCATTCGGTGTTCAAAATATTAATTAAATTATCTTTTGATATGGATAGCGAGTGACATGAATATAGAAATGTTTCCAAATTAGTTAATATTTAGATTTGAATTTTCCCAACAATTATATAAGTCCCCTTTATTAAGAGGTTATAATTAAGCGGTATCGCATGTGATAAATGAAGAAACTGTACCAATCCAGGAAAGCTGAAACCATGGAACACCACATACATCAGTAATCTAGTATTATAATCCTCATCAATCTACAACACTAGCCCCATCTTTTTGTTACCAAGAAAATGAGTACTTAATGAGATAGATAATTTGTTTGGATCAGCGGCATCAAGTATTAGCTAGTTCATTTTATGAGATTTCTCAATAATCTTTCTCAGGTTTCGAATTCTCAAGTTTGGTGTAATAGAAATACATAAATTCTTTGATTTACTAGAAAGCACCCAATTAGTTATGTATTAAAGTAGTACCACTATTGATCCATTGTGGTCTATGGAGGCTTTGCCTCTATTATAACCTAATCTAAGCTTTAATGATTGAAAATCTTTATTTTGTACAATTAGTACAGGTTTTAAATTACTACCATTGACCCATTGCATTATATTTTCTACCATTGCGTTAAATGCCATCTAGTGGTCGAAAACTATAATTGATTTATTTAAAAATTACGTTATTAATATTAATTATAATGTCTAATAAAATATATCCATCACGAGATCATCGTTACTATTAAAAAAAGGCTATTTATTGTTATCGGAATATATTCCAGAGTGAAATGGTTAAAATGCTTGTGGTGAATAATTATTGCTTACAAAGAGTTTCACTATGAATTAATTATCTTTTACTAGATAACCAAGTTATAAAATTTAATTAAATATTAAATGATTTAAATTGTATAAAATTATATTATTTAGTTAATTATAATTTAATTATAAATAATATCACTAAATTTAGATACAGAACGTTTAATAATTTTTGAGAAAATATCTGAAAACAAAATTTCAATGTAAAATATCGATAAAATATAAATTTATTTATTATCAGCAATTTTCTTTTTTGTTTAATCCAATTTTCCAGTTGATAAATTTTATCACAATTTTATAAAATACAAAAAAAAAAAAACACACTTACTTGTGCTACCAAACTCATACCACAAACTCCAATACATGCTGAACCGATTCCCTGTAAAGCTCTAGCAATCAATAAAGTAACATATGTTTCACCAGCAGCAAAAACTATAGAAAAAAATTAGATTTTTTTGCTTTTCCATTTTAATAATTAAAAAAAAAATATAATGAAAAATCTCTAACCTAATGATGAAATTAAAAGACTAACAGTTCCACATAGAATTAATAATGGATAACCAAATTTTGTTGAAAAACTACCAACAATTGGATTACAAATAAGTTGAACAAGCGCTTTCATTGCCAATAGTAAACCAATTGAACCATTTTCACTTTCTAATGATTGTGAATCAATTAGTATTTTATCATCGTCATCTTGTTGATGTAATATTGTTGGATATGTGAAATTTATTAATGATTTTCCAGGAATTGGATGTTTCGTTAATATTGTTGGTACATAATGTAAATCGAAATTTTTATATGCAATACTTTGTGGTAATGATGATATCGTTTTATTATTAATTTTTGCTAAATAATCTGGTAGAATTGGTACTATATGGTAACAGAAAAATTAAATTATTCACTTTATAATTAATTATTTTATAATTTATATTTTAAATTATTTAATTTACCGATCACTGTTAAAAGAATATTATCAATTAGTAATGATAAATATATTATTATTATAATTGTAATTCTACTTTGATAATGTCTTTTACAATTATTTTTTTCAGTTAACATATTTTTATTTTAATATATATTTATTAAACTATATAATAAAAATTTGTATATTTGATACAAGCAACAAGTTTGAATGAATTTAATTTATTTTATTCAACAGGTGTTTACTATATGATAACAACGGAACTATTAAAAAGGTTCATTGAGTTTGTATCCTTTTTATAGGAAAATATTGTTCAAGAATCCTTTCATTGTGTATATATTATATTATAAATTTTATATACACATTTATATAATAGAAAATATCGATATTATATAGAGGTATACAATGTACAATATAAATAGAAAATTGAGTATATAACAACATAATAAATATAAAACCAATAAATAGAAGTAAACACGCGGTTCTAAAAGTTTAAATATTATAAAGTATGGTGGAAACTATTTATATATGTAATAATATTCTGAGAATTATCGATATTTTTCCTAAATGACCTATACTATTAATAGCTATCAATATTAAAGGATATTTTTGTTACATACGATGTTTTGACGAGCATTTGCTATAATATTAAAATCAAATTAAAGATTCAAAGAATTCAAATAGAAGTAAGATTTATTAGGATATTAAACAGAATTGGAATAACACAAAGATATGAATCCTACATCCTTACAAACCAACCAAATTAAAGATTATTCCATTTCGACTGATAAAGCAAATACGTTCGCATAGTTTCCTACATGCATAAATATGAAAGACAAATTGCGTAAGGATTAAAATATCAGTTCAATATACAAATATATTTTTTCTTAAAACTTAATAAATGCTTTTCTCAAGGCACAAGATTTTTGAAAGTACAAATCAATACAAATATATTACATTCATTTAAATTTTTCCAACATTTTCTTTACTTTATAAACTGTCTAACTATTTCGTACTGCTTTTTCAAGCCTAATAAACTTTATAAATGTATATATTAACATGCATAGATACATTACATGGATACATACTATATTCAACATTATGTTGTTTATTGGCTTTGTCTAATATCAATCCGGAAAATGTTTCTCTCTACTGTACAATAAATCAATATTAAAAAAAAAAAAAGTATATTATGGATAATATGATTTTAAATATGGTTAACACTGTATAAAGGATAAGGATATACTGTGCACAGTTAATATAGTGATATGAACTCAAATATTCATTTTTTTTGCATTACAATTTATAGCTATATACATATAAATATATATAAATATAAAATTATAGACAAAATTATATTTTATATATATAGAAAATTGCGTTTATAATGATTATATATTTTCCTGTGTGCAATTGTATTATTCCACTTGACGATCTCAAATGAAAATCAATCAAATTTTTATATATATATATATATATATTTATATTTATTTATGTATATATGTTTTCATATAAATTAATATAATTTAGGACTAGATCAGTTACGATAAAAAATTTACAGTCGATAGTTTTAAATATTTGTCCTTAAATATTTGAAAAATTATTAACAAAAAAATATTAGTAGGTCAATTATTCGCCACACGAATTTTAAAAGAACAAAAAAATATATAAATTATAATAATGTAAAATATATTTTTTAAAATGTTATTTAAAAATAAGTTTTATAATCGTTTTCGAATTATTTCTAGATTTTATTATAATAGAAACAGAAGAAGAATTAAGCTGAATCTAAAAAAACTGACACACTCCAATAATCTTTTCTGCTTATGAAACCGTCTTTGCCTTCTTTGGTGCACTTGAACCAACTTTTATTCATTATTGTTTTGATTGTTGGTTTGTCTCTGGTGTATACTGATGGTTCCAAGTTTCATCCATAGCTTTAATCTTCTTATTTCAAACACGGCTGAGAAATTCGTATTTGAATATATTTTTTTTATAGTGGGATAGAAAATACGCCACTTATGCCCCACAAAACTTTTTCATTTTTAATTCACCATGAAAAATAAGTTAAACTATGGCACTAGTATTAGACTATATTCCTATGGCATCATATAATAAATTCTATATCATGGACGTGGTCAACGATTTCTTATAATGTTAAAGTTTTTCAAATATGTAGTCTTAAAGACTTTTTTGTACGACCATGTTTTAAGTCTTAAGTTCATCTTAGTGAACAGTTTAAATTTTTATATTGAATGAGCAGATTCCTTAAACACTTTTACCAGCTCCGCACAAATTTCTCGCACTTTAAACAGCAGGTCAACAGCAAGATGAATTGAGTGATTTAAATGAAATATGTTTTATATTCTTATGACATAGATAAAAAATATTAAACTACGTAAAAATTTTTGTTTCTAAATGTTAATATATTTTTTCCTTTCTTATAAACTAAGACCAAATAAAATAATTAAGTTTTCGTAACTGGTTGCATTCTAACTATAGTATAAATCGAATGCAATATCTATTACCCCTTTAATTTGATTTATAGATTACATATTTGAAAAATAGTAATCAGTTAAATAGAAAGTAATAATATGTGAATTGTAGTATATTTGGCATTTCTATAATGTACTATTTATATTTTATACTGCACGTGTAAGATACGTGATAGTGCTTTTCTAAATGTTAACATATTCACAGATGGACTAGAACTAGAGCTATGAAATGTCTTATTTAATTAACCATTTATTGTGTTGTGTTATCAAGAGAACTAGAAATCCTCAATACCACAAGCTAGGACAATGTAGTCAGTTTTTTTTAATGTATACAAATATATGTATATGCTTATTAATATCTTTCATATATAAAATTACTCATTTACCTGTTATTATATATTTTATGATACATACTATAATTTTAAAATTGTTTGTCTGCCATATTTCAATTTTTTTTTGCATATTTTTAGGCTTTAAAATGAAAATAAAATAAATACTATACTACAATCCACAAATTTTTGGACTCTATATTATAGGTTCAACGTCATGGTTCCGAAATATTTACGATTATTTCAAATTTCGAGTGCATCTAAAAATGTATTTTGATCAAATATTTATATGCAGATGCAAGGTTACATGCAGTAAATGCATGAATGCATTATTTGCACAATATTACACGATAAATCAGGTCAAAATAATATCGCATTCCTTTGAAGAAAATCTATCGATATATAGTTTCAAATCGATACCTAGAATATTAATTTATCCGATACTTATACATGATGTATCGATGTTTTCTAACTGTCCGTCAATGTCAATTGAGTAAACGTCAACCACATAGTTAAGTTTTTGTCAATCGCTGCGAAATAAAAAGTATATTGACTGTATTATAAAGAAATATTGGCTTGGGTCGACAAAAAAAACTGTAAATTTATATTTTTTCAAGAAGAAATTAAAATTTTCTAATGTGTTAAAAGATGGCTACTGGTGTAACAACACCTGAAACTGCTCCTAGTAGTGACAATCAATATTTTTATGAGGATGAAGTATTTCGGATTGATAAACAAGGACGGGTTAAATTTGGATTAGTTCTAGAAAATGAGGCATATTCTACAGATGAGGAAACTGATTATGATGATAATTTATCAAAAGGTGAAATTCGTATTGCATGGCATCCGGATGGAAAAGAAGATGTAATATATGAGAAATTGGTAAGTTTTTAACTGAACCATTAATAAAAAAAAAGTTTTTTTTTGTGGTTATGTAACGTACAATAAATATTTCATTATATATATGTATATTGTTATGATTTACTGTTATATATATATTGTATTTTATAATAAAATGTTTTTCCCAAAGGTTGGCTTAGCTGATAGAACTTTAATGCCTGGTGATGTTGTTAGACGTTTAGTTCCAGGTAAAGATACACAACGCGGTTATTGCCGTGAAATAAATATGAAAGCTGATTTAAAAGTAGTTGGTACTAAATATGTAATTAAAAATGTTATGGCAGAACGTCTTCGTCCATTAGTTAAATATAATCGTGATAATGCCGTTTGTTTGGATAGTTGGGTGGGAAGTACAAAATGTGTTAATGAAAAAATTATTCTTAGGTAAATAAATCAATAAATCTAATAAAAATTATAATTCCAAACACCTTTATCTATTAATAGATCGTCTTGTGGTGCCATCTTAGAAGTTCCTGATATTGATTTATGTCCATTAAAAGATAGAAATACAAAATTTCGTAACGGTTTATTTGCTGAAACTGTATTTTATCCTGGTCAAACTGTAACTGGCCGTATAGATTCATTAGATAATGTTAAATTATTAACACCATCAGTTAATTTAAAAACTAATAAGAAGGGAAAATTATTAGATCGAAAGGTAAATAATTATTACCCAAGATAAATTTAAAATTTAATTGGATTTTTTTTTCATATATATATATATATATAGTTTGTTGTACAAAATGTACAACTTGAAGGTGTCTGGGTACATTGGCAATGTAAAGCGTTATCAGAAGATGGTTCTGATTTAAAAGCAAATATATTGCAACAACCAAAACCATATGTAAGTGGTGATGATTTAAAAAGACTAAAATATTTGAATCTATTTGAATCGTGTATGTTACAAATCAATGATAAAAATTATCTTAAAATTACTGATTGTGATGTCATTGTTAAAAAATCACACTGGGAAAAAGAACAAGGTATGAAAAAATATTGTATAATTATTTGTCTAATTAAATTTTTATTAAAAATATAATTTTCAGCAATTAAATATAAATTAATATTAAGTCAACAACAAAAAGATGAAATTCATATTAATACAAATAATAAAACTACCAAAATATCATCAAAAAATAATATTGGTGATAAAATTAAAATTAAATTAACACATTCAAATTTATTAGATGTTGTTGATAATAAAAAACATTTTAAATCATCAAAATTAAGCAATATTTCATTATCATCATATGGTAATACGAGAAATTGCGTTGGAAATAGTGTTAATGTTTGTGGTAATGGTGGTATTGTTGTTGTAAATAATAGTGAAAATAATAAAATTGATAATACAGCAACAGATATTGTAGAAAAGAGAAAAGAGACTGATAATACAAATGATGATTGTGTAGTCACAAATGATAATAAATTAATTCCAAATATTGAAGCAATACTATCATCTGATGGTTGGTTAACAGATGAAGAATGTGATGATATTGATAATGATGATATTATTGATGAAAATTCAATATCTGAAAGTACAACGGCAACAATATCAACTGGTTCAAGTCCAACACCAAAAAGTAGTCCAAAATGTTCACCATTATTAAATAAAAAACATATAAAGAAATTAAAGAAAACAATTTCGAATTCACCAACTATTGAAAAAATGCCATCTATTGGTGAACAAGTTGTAACAGAAGCATTAGTTGTTTATAGTACAGCTACTGTTGTTTGGCAAGATGGTTCAGTTGAAACTGGTATTCCGTCTACACAATTATATCCTATTCATCATTTAGATGATCATGTAAGTAATTAGTAGTTCTTTATATTAAATAATTGATCGAAAATGATTGACCCGAAGATAAATTGACCGAATGTACTATTAGTAATTAATATTTATATTTAAAACATAACTGGCTAAAACTAATTGATTTATCGACCGAGCTAAATAGTCTGGAAACACAGTGAGATAATATAAAATTAATCGGTTGCAAATTAAAAAAAAAAAGACAAACTAAATTCAACCATTCTAAATTGTACCATCGGTAAAAATAATATAGTACCTTGTATTGTACATTCGCTCACTTATGACGTTATGACTTTGAAAAATTGAAATTCGTTCAATCGAGCATTCGTTAAATAATAGATTCGATCAATAGTTTTACTTGTTTGAATACAGGAATATAAATTTTAAAAATTTCTATATTTAAAGGAATTTTTCCCTGGTGATTTCGTTCTATCTGGTGTAGAGGTTTCTGATGTATCATTTCGAGATTATGGTGTAATTCAAACTGTTGATCATCAAGGACGAACAGCTCACGTCAAATGGTTTACAACATATACATCTGCAGATGAACCGAGGTATAGATGTTCATAATTTAAAATATCTCAAAAATTAATTTTTATTTTATTTGTATATTTAGACCATCATATACTGGGGAATCAGAAGTAAGCGTTTATGATTTAAAAGATCATCCAGATTTTCAATATCGTCCTGGTACAATTGTTATACGTGTTGCAAATTTTATTGGTGAAGATTCTACATGTACTGCCGGCCAAATTATTGATAATTATGTTGATGGTCGTGTTAAAGTATGGTGGGTTGATGGTCATATAAGTATGTGCTGGCCCCAGGATTTATTTGAAGTTGGTCAATATGATGCTGATAATAATTTTTGGGGTAATAATGAATCAGATAATGATTCTTGGGAGACAGAAAGTGAAGTGAGTGAACCAGGTGGTACACCACAAAAGGGAAGTGGAATTTCTGCACCACATTTAGCAATAAACTTAGAGCGGGCTCGAGTTGCTATGTCCAGATTAGAAGAGATTTTTAACATTAATCCAAATTTACAGAATCAAGAGGTAAGGTAAATGAAAACAATTTGAAAATATGTAATTTAATTATATTTAAATTTAAGGTTATGCGTAAATTGTTGGCTGTTTACAAAAAATGTCGTTACTTAGATAGATTAATGAATACATCTTTTTTTCATGAAGATAATTTTATGGTAAGACATTTTTAATATAATCATAAATAATTATTTTACACAATTAAATTAAATTAATCGTAAAAGTGTAATTTAAATTTAACTTTCAAACAAAATGATATAATATTTCAGTTGCAATCATTTATAAACTCTCAATTGAAAACATTAATAACCATTAAAAATATACGGCATCTTTTGGCATAGCATGTGTAATTCACATTTGCGACCTAAAGAAATGCTGAAAATGTAAGAATTTTGTATTGTATAAAACAACGTCATCCAAATGACTTTCAAGATATTTTTTCCAATAAATAATATCATCATAATTGTAGATTCTTAATTTCGAAATCAATAAATATATAATTTTTGATGATAAATATTAAATATTTTTTTATATATATTTTTTAGGGTATGTTAGAAAGGGTTCGAAAAGGTGGAACTCAATCAAAGGCCGAACGTGCTCAAGACCAGAAAAATCGTTTGTTTAATCAATCACCAAATTCAAAACAACAATTAAATAATTCCGAAACTGCAGGAGAAAATAATATTAATATTCATAATGATACAAAAACAACTACAGCAATAATCGCTTCATCACCTCGTGAATATGCTCCAAAAATAATTTTAAATTTATCATCTACACCATTTAAATATTCATCAGCTAAAAAGAAAATAAATAAATTAGATATAAATACAATTAGTAGTAATCAAGAAGCAACAGTACCAAATAATACATCAATTGTTGTTGTTGATAATAATAGTACAGCAACATTACTTGATGGTAGTAATTGTACAAACACTTTTATTACAAATACAACAACTAATGTTGTTACTGGTAATAATGTAGTAGCATCAGTTGTTGTTAATGCATCAAAAATATCTAGCCAACAACAAACAATGCTATTATATGATAGTAATAATAAATCGGATCCAAAGAATTATTATAGTAATGAGAAAAATAAATTATTATCATCGGTAATGACGCATATTGAAAAAGCAACACAAGAAACTGAAAAATCAAATCAATTAAAATTGAATACAGCATCATTATTGCAAGCAACTGGTAGTGGTGGTGTTGCTGGTTATTGTGGTGCCGGTTCAACATCACAAGATGATTCTGGTAATTATTCAAGAACAAATGATTTCTGTGATGGCAGTTCAACTAGTTATGCTAGTTCAAATGATTTAACAACTGATATTATAAATACAAGTTTATTAAAAGCAAATGATGATTTAAAATCGGTTTCATGTAGTAGTATTGAATTAACTGATGATTCACCAGAATATGTTTGTGCTCGCTTGTGTACATTATTAAAAGGACAATTAGTTAAAGCATTACAAGAAATTCAACAAAAATATTGTAAAAATATATTGAATTTAAGTGATGTTGTAGAATATTCATGTCCAGATGATAATGATAATGAAAATGAAATTATTGAAATTATTGATGATGAAAATAATATAAATGATGATGAAAATGTAGAGAAAAACTTAAAAGTTGATAATTTAGTTTTTGATGATAATAATGAATGTAGTGGTATTACAGATGATAATGATATAAAAAATGTTAAAGAGGCAAATTCAACAGTTATAGTAAATGATGATGATGATAAATCACCAATTGTTGATGAAACTATTACAGCTTCATTTGATAGTTCAACAAATTTAGAATGCAAAACAACTGTAGATTGTTTTCAAATAATTGAAACAGCACCAAATAGTCATAAATTTCATTTGACTATATTTCATCCAGCGAATGCACAACAATATTATCGGGCAGTCCGTAAGGAACATAAATTATTAAGAACGTCATTACCACCTGGTGTTTGGGTTAGGTAAGTTTTATAATAAAATAGCCTTTTAACAAATCGAATTAAGAAACTATTAACTTAAATTATTTAATTGCAAGATTTGATTTTAGTTCATTATCGCAAATTCAGATTGAATTTATTAAATATTTATTAATTTAATTTAATTTTTTTTTTTTTAGAGTATTTGAAGATCGTATGGATTTAATTAGTGTTATGATCGAAGGACCAAAAAATACACCATACGAAGATGGAATGTTTTTCTTTGATATACAGCTAGGTCGAGATTATCCAAAAACACCACCACTTTGTCATTATATAAGCTATTGTACAGATCGATTAAATCCAAATTTATATGAAGATGGTAAAGTTTGTGTATCATTGCTGGGTACTTGGTCTGGTCGTGATTCGGAAATTTGGGGTCCAAATAGTACTTTACTTCAAGTAATTGTATCCATTCAGGGTTTAATTCTTGTTGCTGAACCATATTTTAATGAAGCTGGTTATGAAAAACAAAAAGGTAAATTATAAAATATTTTATTTGTGCAGCTATTTCAACGAATTAACCAAATATGATTTTTTAAATTTGTCATTGATTTATTTTATATTTTGTAAATTGCGAACTGTAAATTATATTTATGTGAATGAAGTGAAATTTACATTTTGTAATTTTGTATTTGGTTAATTGTACATTAAATTCGTTTAAAATTATGAATAATTGTAGGATAACAAGATTGATTATGGTTTTTTTTTCTAGTTCCATGTATTAATTCGTATTCTAATTTTTTTTTATCTTGCTATTTATATAGGCACTCAACAAGGTATTGAAAATTCAAGAATGTACAATGAAATGGTTGTTATTAAATTAGTACAATCAATAACAAAAATAATATCATCACCGCCTATAGTATTTAGTGAACAAATTTTAACACATTTTCAAAATTGTGGAAAATCAATGCATGCTCGTATTAAAGGTTGGATGGATCTGTCACAACAGCACAACTCATTAAATGGTAAATAAAAATAAATAAATTATTTTGATTATAAAAGTACGATAAACTTTATTTCAAATTACAGATCCATTAAAATCATCGGATATAGTTTCTTCTCTTCTTGTGATTTAGATATGATTAAACCACCAGAATTTCCTCTTGTGCCTGCTAGTCGTGGTTTTTGTTTAACATTAACTGGTCTCTTGGACAATTTATATAGTAAAATTGAATCAATTATTAATAAATCAACTATTGAAAATATTTTAGTAAGCACCGAATAACAATAATGTCCTTTATTTAAATCCTGTTCCTTCTAATTATAATTGATTTAAAAAAAAATGCTTTTTAAAAAGGAAAAAAATCAAGTTAAAAATTATATCTAAGTAACATTTTATTAAATATATTATACAATTATAAACAACAAAAAAAAAAAATTATTACACTAAAAATATGTGAAATTACATTATATTTATTTATTTGAGAATTTTCTGCGTTGTGAAGAGTATTTTTTTTTTTGCAGTATTATTTTAGCCTTTATTTTTTTAAATATAATTTAAATTTTTCAATTTTGTGATTTTTTTGCATTTCTTAGAATTAATAATCAAAATAAATTTTTGTATTGTTTTTTTTTTATATATATATATAAAAGTAATTAAATTATCTTGTCAATAAATTTATGTGTGGCGGATTATTAACACATCACAATTTAAATAAAATAATAATAATATGTATATTTATAGAAAATACTTTGTTTTTGGTAAGAAATGAAATATGAAATTAAAGGATAGAAATTTGATGTTTTCTTTTTATTTATATTTGTTATAAGAAAATTTACAATAAAAATTATTGGTCTGCTAGATATTATATATATTTTGTTTGGTATCTAGAGAAAAATATGCATGATATTGAAATACGACAGTTTAATTAAAAAATTGAAGTAAAATATTCAAAATTGATTAATAGTACGAAAAAAAAATTAAATTAGCTCTTGTTAAATCGTAATTAATAATAGAAAACCGTAGGTAGTTTAAGATTTTTCTAGATAAAAGTTATGTTATTAAATATCTTTGTTAATACAATATTACAAATAAAGTAAATCTCTAGCAAACAAAATGAAATGAAAAAAAAAAAAAATTCTTAAGTTCAGCCTAAAATATATTTATAAATTGTTCTAATTACCAAAAATAAAAATTTGAAGGACTTTTTTCAATCATAAATATTAATTCCAGTCTAAATGTTTTTTATTACATAATTCAAAAATTTATTATTTATTTATTTACTCAGATATAATTTTTATTGCGTTCACAATTAAGAATTCTATAAAAAAAAAAATAAGCACTAAAAAAACGCTTAAATTTTTCATTAATAACAAAAAATTAACTATTATAATATTTTAATAAAATATTGAATATTAAAATTTACAGCAATAAAATTTAAACGAAGTTTTTAAAAATATAATTGTTTATAATTAAATCTATAAGAATATTTAAAAATTGATTAAACTAATAATAAATAATAATTTTCACTACTTATATATCCCCAAGTGAAAACGAATATAAATGATAGAAAAGACAAATTATTCACTTAAGATAAATTATTGAAATAAATCAACAACGAAAAGCTTTACAATATTTAATCAGACAACATAAATAAATGATATTTTAAAATTATTCCAAAAAAAAAAAACGAAATTCTTTTAGTTAATTTTTGATGAATAAATAAATTAAAATTCTTTAAAACTAATAGATTTTTGTGTTGTATTTATTTTTAATAAGAAAGAAATATAAAAGATATTGTTCACAGATTATATTCCTGATCAAGGCATCGCTGGTCAGCTTATATTCAGTTTTATTGAGTAAACAAAGTAACCAGTATAAAGAACATAAAAGCAATCTGGATTTTGAAAACTAGTAAAAAAATTCATGCTTAATAATTGATGCCATTTGGCGTGGCGGTGATGTTGATTACATAGCCCAAGGCAGCTTGTTGAAATTATGTTTTTTTAATTGACTTAAGATTTACTTTAATTTGTAAATTCTACCAATAATTTACTAAATTTTCTCTAATGCTAAAAACTTTTGGAAATCTTCCCTTCAGATTTTGGTTTCCAAATCCTTTGTACTTTGTAAATTTCTAATTTTCAAAATAAACGCCCTTTAATAAAAGTATTGGAATGAAGTGTAAAGGTGCCCATAAGTCTAATTTTAAATAATTGTATTTGTAGAAAACTTTACAGTATAGAAATAAAAAAATTAAAAACAAATTTTAGTCGTCTGCTGATTTTATTCTATATTCCATTTATATACAATAAATTTTTCACAGACAAATTTTTCAATATTTTTTTTTTTATAAACATTTTCACTTTAATTGATTAATTATTTTTTTTTGTATCTGGTATCAAAGAATAATTAAAATTATTTTGCGTAAATTAAAATACAGCGTTTTTTTTTTGTAGACATAAAAAATTATACGAAATTCTTCATTAATTTAATTTCTTTTGGCTCCATAAGAATAAACGGGTTGAAATGTTTCACCTTCATCACCAGACTCTTGAGAACCATCACTCTCAAATGTATTATCGGGTATATCATATAAACGTATCATTGGCTTATTTGGATCTTTCATAATTAAATATTTACCATCTTTTTGTTTCATACACAAATCAACAATACAACGTAAAATACCCCATGCATTATCCATACTCAAATTGATTTGTGTAGCAAATTCATGTGGTTTAAATTGTTGTGTACCTAAAATAACATGACGTGATGAATCACGGATGTGTACACGTGATACATAACCGAATTTGATTTGATCAGAACCAGCTAATACAGCTTGTACAGTCCATTTAGCTAATTTACAAGCATTATTTCGTAATTCATTTGCTAAAACAGCACCACGTTGTGTATCCAATTTTTGTCGCCATTCAACACCATTTGCCAATTTTGAATCCCATTCATTTAATGCTTTAATTGTAAGGAATTGTGTTTCACCATTTGGTGTTTGTAAAACAGCATCGTGTTCGCAACGAGCAACAAGTACCTGTAAAAATTATATTTGTAATTTTTTTTTTTTTTTCAAATGGTTTTTTTTATTAAATTACAATTCCATTATTAAGATCCCATTTTCTATAACGATAAGCAACACTAGCAACTTCTCCTTCTTCATCGTCACCAATAAATGGATTTTGTTCATCAAATTTATAACGTGTTTCTTTTTCACCACTTTTAAGAACTTGCTGGCTAAAATTATGATTAATAAATGTAGCTTCAATTGCTAAATTTCTTGGTGAATTTAATGAGCTGCCATCATCATTTGGTGGTTCTACAGATGTTTCATTAACAGTTAACAAATCAAATTCTGTATTATCACGCTTGTCCATGAAAATTTTATCACCTTTACAAAAATTTGTATTTTTAAATTATTGAAATTTATAATAAATTTATTTAAAAATGTAATTTACCAATTTTTTCGATGACAATATCCCATGAATAATTGGAACGTGTACAACACATAATTGTTGCTAAAATTGCATCTGTTGCAAATACATTACCAACAGTTTTTGATAAGCGACGTATAACTGGATCATCGGTTGTTGTTACTGTATGCACAATACGATCAACTTTTTGTAATGATTTCTCATTCTTTACATTCACCCGATCATAAGTCTTATCATAATACTCTAATGTACCGCAAGTGCTAATATCATCACCATCCTTAATATTGGGTAATGATAATTTAGCCAAACGTGGAAAATCCATTTCTTCAATTGTTGACCAATCAGCACGTACAGCTACCGAAGCATCACGAATTTTTGGTGGTGGTCCACGATTACCCCATTTTCTTGTATTACCACGTCGTGGATCACGAGCTTTTACACTTTTACCTAATGATGTCATACCACTTTGCATTCCACCACGGCCACCACGACCTCTTGAAAATCTGAAATAAATTTCATAATATATTTTTGTATTTAAAATATATATTTCATATTAATTAATAATTTATAAAATAATGTACCTTAAATGTCGCAAGTTACCACGGAATCTACCACGCTGATAAGGTGGTTTTTGTACACGAGTAGTATCAACCAAATGAAATGTTGTTTCATCTTCATCATGATAGTATGAATATTGATTTCCAGTACCGAATGTAGAGGCATATTTATCTAAAATACAAAGGGTAAAACATATTACAAAATCTGACATATTACGAAGATGGCGTCGACTATGGAATCGAGTGCCGTACGGAAGATCAAATTTAACCTTAATTTTGAAATTTTATTATTTGGTTTCGATATTGATTAACTTACTTTGATATTTTTTATCATTATTTGTGGTGCCAGTCCAATCACAAATTTTACCCAAACGATCACTTTTACTAAATGGTTGATATGGCATATCCTTAAATGTTTCAGGAAGTTCACATGGTCCCCAGCCAATTTCATTAAATTGGAGTACAGGTTTTTCAAAAACCGGATGCTCCATATTTGAAGTAATTAATTCACTCATAATAAATATATGATTTTTATCCTTTTAATTAATTATTTTCGTTTTATAATCGGATCAATAAAATTTATATTATCAACACGTAGACCGAAAAATTTACAAAAGGAAAGGCTGCTAGTGTTGACAATACTAAACTCTACAAAGGCTACAATTTTGAATTATGGTAATTTTTATTTTTATAATAGCGTCGATAGCTAACTAATTCTATTATAATTTGTTAATTATAATTTATAACATAAAATAAAATGGGCAATAATTTAAGAATTTCTTAGAAATATTTAATATTTAGGTGTAATTTTAGTTGTAATAATTAAATTAAATATTTATAATTTTAATTATATTAAAAACATCATGAAATCCAAGGATATTATCTAAATTGGCAGGACTACATTGTAGAAAAGTCAATTTTTGGTTTATAAAGTTGGTAGCTTATTCTGCGGTGCGGTACCAACTGCAGCGATATACAGAATTTGTTATTTCGAACAGTAGATGGCACTGCTCTTGTTTGAAAGAAAATTTCAAAATCAATGTTACCAAAAATCAAAAATAATTAAATTACCAAAAAAATAACATGTATTGAAGTCGTTAAAATTATTATACACCTTCGTAGCTGATAAGCATGTATGAATAATACAAATATTCAGAATGGGGGTGGACCTTAAATAAGAAATAGTAAGATCTATCATGTGTACAACGGCTTTTCTGGTAGAATAAAATTAGTAAAATATATTTGGACAATTCGATTTTCAAAAACACTAACTTCATATTTGGGTTCATAAATAGAGAATGATAGAAACATATGATTGGTTATGTATGGACATTATTTCCTCCACATTATAATATATTAAAATTTCAATAAAAGATTACAAATTTAGTAAACTTTAAGAGTCCAAGAAATATATACTCGTGTTTTTAAAATATTAATATTTCCCTAAAATGGCTAATTTGTGTGATGTCATGTTACACACGCAAATTGAATTGCGAATCCATTCAAAATATCTTTAGTGCACTTAAATTTGAAGTATTATGTATTTTTCTGACTCTTTATGCAAATTTGGTTGGTCTGGCTTAGCACTAAACACTTAAATTAAATTGATTGCTAATTTACATATATTTTGGTATAGAAAATCAATTGAAATGATTTTAAAATATACTTAAATCTATTTCAGCCATAATTTTAATATGCTTTTTTTTATGGTTTTCTGTTTATTACAAATTACAATACTAAATTATTTAACCTTTTCGAGGTTTAAAAACGTAATTAAAATAGTTTGAAGGAATATGAAATGTTCAATTATATCTTCATTATTATGTTAGGTAATAGTAAATTAATTTTAATATTATTAAATGAAACAATACATTTCTCTCTTTTGGAAACTAAAAATTTATCGAAGTGAACACCTAAATAATTTTTATTATATTTATTTGTAAATGATTTGGAAAATATCAATAAATTTGTCTGACTGACCAGAATATATTTTAATAAAATTACTACATTACTTAAATTCGATTATTTTGGTTAGATAAAGCTTATCGATATCATATCGCTACTTTGGTAAACTATGTAAATTGAGTGTAAGAATAATGCTGGAAATTATATATATGTAGAAGTAACAGTCAATATCTTTGCAAGCACCAATTTACAAACTTTAACGTATATACTCTTTCAAATAAGTATGAAAATATCTAAAATATTTGAAAGAGAATTCATAATTTATACTTAAACTTTTTCAACGTTGTACTTAATTATTGGTACGACCAAATAATTGATGCAAAAAATATTTTTTCCTCGTTTGATCGCCTCTTCAACTTTGTTCGGGGTCATCTGGCCCGCAGTAAGAGTAAGTACATACATATAGCAAAATATAAAACAGACTTAAGTCGATAAAAGCTAAAATTCATTCATAATTATTTGACATTTGACATCAATTAATTTTTATAAAAAGTTAAACATTTAAAATACTAGATTATATTATTTACTTTTAATTATGTCTCTTTTACTTATAATCAAGCTATTTATTATGGTAAAATAATCTTAAGTGCAATACTTATATAAATTGTATAAGTGTAAAGAAAGCCACTAGCCAATAATAATATGGTAAAAATAAATATGAATTTAAATCATCATAAGGTGGTTTTTTGTCGAAACTTGAATTGTAAATTTAACAATATTACTTTCCAATAACTCATTTTGAGCGACTGGATTCAATTTACTAACAATAACAAGAATCACTATTAAAAGCCATTAGTATGTTGCGCACTTAATAGTTACTTCATCATATTATAAACCAATATAATGTCAGGAAATCTATCTATGACTACAAAGATGAAGCCTCTGTTTATAGACTATTTGAACTGAAAAGTCACAATCATTGGAAAAGAAAGTACAAATTTTGTATATTCAATCTTCTACATTTCAAATTTTCGACATAACCTACTATTACATATTACCACAGTCCAGTAGATAATTCACATAAATTTTCAATTTATATTTTATAATAATAAAATTTTATGTCATTATCTGATATTTGATATTTTAAGTTTAGCATTTATTTGGAATTCCGAAAATTAAAGTTATTGACTTACAATACATACTTAAAATTTTTATAAAATATATATTTAAAAGTTGATCAAAGTAATCTAAACAGAAATGTAGAGCGTTTACTAAGATAATCTTTGTTTAAGTTCATCATTTATGTTCAGTAATTCAATTCATTTAATTGATCTGACATTCTTTTAAGAGTTTTTAATAAAAATTAAATATAAATAAATATGAATCTAATTTTAATTATTTCATATTTTGTAGTTTTAGTTTATTGTAGTGAAGAATCATCTTCTAATACAACGAGTACTCCAATTAATGATGACAAATTAATAGTGAAAATATATTATGAAGCTTTGTGTATTGATAGTATGCTATTTTTTCGTAGAAAATTATTTCCATCAATGTTCGTTAAAAATCGATTAAAAAATACTGATTTGAAATTAATACCATATGGTAAAGTTGAGGTAAGATTTTGTTAAACTTTTTATTTGAAATAATAAATAATATTATTATAATAAATTCATTTTAGAAATATCAAAATCCAACTACAAATAAAACTGAATTAATGTGTCAGCATGGACCAAAAGAATGTGAATTTAATGCTCTTCATGCTTGTATTATTGAAAATATCAATTTGTCAGATTCTTTATATATTATTAATTGTTTAATGTATGATTATAATTCTGATATTGATTTGGTATGTTAAAAAATAGTGAATTATGTAAATAATTTTTCAAATATTTAATTCTAATGTTATTGTAGTGTTCAAGTTATTATAATATTAATATGGATGTTGTAAAGTCTTGTACTAAATCACGAACAATTCCCGAAATTTTAAAGATATATGGTGATGATACAGATTCAGTTCAAATTACATTTGTACCACTAATTGGAATAGATAATGTAATTAACTTTAAAATATTGATTATTGAAAAATTTATATAGTTTAAAATAATTAAGCATGGAATTTGAAAAATTCAGTTTCATTATACTATCTTACAATTCTAGAAATTAAAAAAAAAATAATGGGTTTATTAGCTCCATACTCTTGTCATTAAATTCAATTTTTACAACTTTCCCAAATATACTATTTTTAAATAACAAAGTTTTTCAATAACCAGCGATATTTTGAAATTTTACATTTTATATTTTATCAATATTTAAAATTTTTATTTAATTTCAAATTATAGAAAGTGGAACAACGAGAACAATTTCGATTCCGTACAAATTTTGACACTATGTTTTGTCGGAAATTTGTAGCTAAATATAATTATACACTTTCAGGATGTCCTTAAAGAAAACAGTTCTAATTTTTGTTTATATATTTTGTTTGTAAATTAAGAATTTTAATTAAATAAATATATAATTAGTAAAATAATATCCTAAAACAAATTTAATTATTTAATTGTTTTTCTTTTTTTTTTAGTTTTTGTTCATATAATTTATGGTGAAATACTTGTATAGAAACTGAAGCATTGATAAAAGATTGGTTGGTTTGAGAGATTTCAAATTAATCGTTTTAAGAATAATCGGTTAGTCGATTACTCTTTTTACCACCTAATCTATTAATCGGTTATATTCAAATGTTCAAAAATGTACAAATGTGCTATTCAAAAAAAGGAAGTCTGAATAAGAGTAGCTATACTAAAACAAGAGAATAATTTTATACCACAATTCAAATTTATTCTTTGTTGAAGTAGAATTTAAAAAAAAAACAAGATCATTTAACGTATTATTATTTATTCAAACGATTTCAGATTTTGGTCATAAAATTTCCGGAAATAGAAAAGACTCGTTCACTATTTGTCGAAGTTGTCTGAATGGTCAATAGGGCTTGATGAAGATTTTCCAATTGTTTGCTTCTTTGACTAGTTCCTTCCACAATTTTAAAAATTTTTTTGAGACTGTGCGACTGATATTAGTAATTCGCCCTTTAAGAAAAAAACGAAATTAGTTTTTAGCGAACCGTAAACGAACCGACAATTACGAAGAAAAAACGAATTCGTTTTTAGCGAACCGTAAACGAATCGTTTCTATTCCGCGAATGATATTTTTTTAGAGGGTTAAAAATTATTATTTTTTTGTGTTGTCATTTTTTATACCTGGCCTATACTGCAACTGATACTGTACTGCTGTTTCACAACTAAAATAAAATAAAAATAGACGCCAAGTGAAGAAATTGTGTTGTTTCATTTTTGTTTAGTGTTTTAATTTTTCTATAATATTCTATATATTATAATAAATATATTATATTATAATATATTTCTATAATATTTTATTTATGAAAAAAAAAACACTTCGTAAACGTATCGAATTTGGCGATTCGTAAACGAACCGCTTTTAGCAAACTCTTGGCGGTTCGCTTTACGGTTCGCTAACGAATCGTAAAAGCGATTCGTAAACAACTTGTTGTATGAAGAAATAAATTCACCGGCGGTTCGTTTACGATTCGTTTTTTTTAAAGGGTCGGTTTGAATTTAGTTGCTAATTTTATATGACATATACATTAGAATCCTCAATCTGTTTGTTTGTATTGACAGGAAAGTATATATTTTCTCATAATTAATTTAACGTTTGTCCTTACAATTACAAATTTATGATAGCTTCATTTCATTTTTCTAAAGCTTATGAAAATTGGTTTTGATGTGACCATTATTTCATATGTAAAAAGTAAAAGATTATATAAAAATATTGGTTTTGTAAACCCATTATTAGTGCTTTAAGTATTCTCAGCTTGATATTCAGAAAAATGTCAATACTGGAACACTTACCTTCAACTTCAACCACTAATACTTCATAGCTTTCTGTACTACTATTGGCCACCATTACTCAGATCATTATCTCGCAAAATTATATAATATAAAACTTATTAGTTTATAAAATAATAAAAAAATTGTTTAATATAATCTTTTTTTTTTATATAGTTATATAATTTAATCAGTTCCGGTTATTTTTCTGTTTAATTGATTAAATTTGTTTTTGCTCATTGCATTACAAAATCAACCAAATACTTCCAAAAACTTTTTCCGTCTCAATATTTATTCAAATATTATTTTCGAAATAATTTATATTCTATATTCAATGAATGAAAATAAAAATAATTTTCAAAGATAGTGAAGCTCTCAGTTTAATTGAACTAATTTTGGCTTCTTAATTATTAGAAAATTATATTGTAATATTATTTATTTACAGAGATATAGCATCAAATAATGTCATTGATAAATGTTTTTGAATTATATTTTTAGATTATACGTTACGTTTATAGTATGTATTGTAAAAATTAAACATTTATAATCATCAAATTGGAGATAATTGAAATAGAAATAACATAAATTTTCGTTTAATTTAAGTCTAGATAAACGTGTAACATGGATTCTTTTCACTTTCATATAATATAGAAGCAGTTACGTATAATAGATTTGTTAAAAACCAAAAAAAAAAATATATAAATAAATCTGTAAACCGAAAAATGTAAAGGGATTGTACAAACTACAAACATATACCAATAATGATTATATAATACATTTTCAGCAATATTATATGAGGTGTATTCAAAAAGTTTTTCAATATAATAATCTATTTTCTAAATATCTATTTATTTCCAAATATTTTCCATGTGAAGGAAATTTAATATTTTAAGTTTCACTGATTGGAAACAATTCTGGTAAATCTAAAGTCTCTATATTTCCATTTCACAATTTTTCATAAATAACTCATATTACATTTCTTCTTTCATTTTGGTTTTCCATTAAGGATAATTCGTGTAAAAGATTTGGGGAAGAGGAAAAGGAGGAAAAATTTGAAGGGTTTGTTAACCATCTATACCTTCAAACCAACTAACCAAGCACACTTTTACAAATAATAATAACAATTTTATGATTATTTTCAAAATTTATGAATTTTGGTTACACAGAGATTGTCCATCAGACTAAATTCCGGTAATAGTGTAGTTGAGTTGCTACTGGTTTCTTTCATATAGATCTCGTATAATACTTTTCTGTTTCTATTTTTGTTTTCTAGTAAGGATGATAATATCTAATGTTAAATGTGCGAAATACAATAAAATTGTTTTGGCAAATAGACAGAAAGATACATTAAAGAACTAAATGCATTTGACAGTTAAATCTGTTTACTCTATTTAAGAAGGCTTCTCTAACTTAATATTTCAAAAAAAGGATATATAAATGTTTTGTCCTACAGTGAACTACAATTTTCTTAAAATATTTATTTAATATATAATTACAAGAACCATGAATAATTTGTTTGAAATTTAAGAAATGTTACTATAATTGATAATTATTAGATAATTTTTCTTATATTTAAGGCCGAATTAACAATTTTAGAAAAATTTATCAATTTGAATTTTTTTTTATAGTTAATTTTAAACAAATTTTTTTATAATTTATTTCCACAATATTTGTAAGTAACGAAAGTAGTACAAAAATGTGAGTTAAAATCCAAAGCAAATAAATTTATTTGACAGAATAAATAGAAATTGTTGTGATTCGTACATAATTTTATACTAATTTTTTTGTTAAATATGACTCGGACTGACTTAAAGTTGTATCTAAGAAATCTTTGTATCAGGCATAATTGAATTTTCGGTTTAATAATTATTGGAAAAATCATGTTTGATATTGATATAATATGTAAATAGTGACCTGAATCTGCATTTTCGACAATTTTTAAGAAATATATAGCAGTAAAAAAATTAAATTTAGGTTTTTTTTAGTTGCAACTTGCAACTATAAACTACCAGTTGCATACAAAATAACTAAACCAATGCGTCAAGGTAGCGCATTAGGTGTAAAATAATATTTTGATATAAACAAATTTAATACGAAATCACGATTTTTTTTTCATATATATAAAATAACTTTCAACCTTTCTCATATTAAATTACAGAACAAAATCAGCACTTATTTTAACGAATAATAATGTTTGTGCTGGGCTATCTCTTGGTTAGTAAAACTACACCATATTTTTTGGAAATAAAATATTAAATAAAAACCTTGTAATAAAATCTGCAACTGAAACTGAAAAGAAGAAGGTCAAATAATTTGTTTTTGTTAAATATTTTTAACTTTAAATAAATATAAATTCAAACTTTTTGACACTAATTCCAAATGCAGCAAATATGTAATTTTTTCTAGGTAAAAAATACATTTGTCATTTTTCCTGGATGTTTACTATGAATAACATTTCATTCAAATTTTTAAATATAATTTAGAGATCGGAGTAATTGAATTGCAAATTTGTGTCTGATGTTCTGTTTGGTACGTGTCCCTTTCAAATCTTACCCCACTAAAACAATCTTCTAAATATTACTGATATAATATCTATGAGTTCAATTAAATAATTGGAGCAACATAAAGAATTGTTCTTCTACTGATCCTACTTTTACTACTTTTAAAATGCATCGATATTCGATTTGTTAAGTTAATTAGCATACATTCGATTCATTCTTGCGATTTTTCTTCAACTTCCAAGAGTAAAAGTTAGAATTAAAAATAATCGAAAATTAAAAATAATCGAAAGTAAATCACCCAATAAGTTATAATATGAATACATTATACATAAATTGGAATAAATTTGGACGATTTTTTATACATTTAACCATTGTCCGACCATTGTTTTTACTCTTTAAGGCGCTACAATTTTTAATTTAATTCTTTACGATGAAATTCAATTGTAAGCAATAATTACTGCTTAAATTATATATCTTTCAAAAATTCGTCTAAATGTATTCCAATTTATGGAATGCACAATGAAAATATTATACTGTCGAATAACTTTAGCCAAGGATGCAAAAAAGATTATGTTTTTATCTTTTATCCAGTGATCTAAATAATTATGTCCTTAAAATTATGTTTAATGATTTCTTTGTCATGACTTTTAAGTACCAGAAAAATTTAATTGCATGATTTGGATAAAAGAGTACTGTGCTATTTTAATTAAAAATTACGTTACATTTTCTATATCTGCAGTTTTCGGTACGTATTCCTCTAATTTCAAAAATTTATCAAGGAGATCTCAAATGATCTTGCGGGCCAACTTCAACTTAGCATTTGAATATAATCTTTATTTTTGGAAACGGAACGATATTTACAAAAACGTTATTATTTTGAAAGATATTTTAAATCATATATACTTGATAATTATACCTTGCTTAGATTTTCCATTACATAATTTCATCTATACCGCATAAATATAATCCTATATATAAATTATAATTTTATTCTTTTTAGATGTCAATAAACTATCGGTAATATAATTAATTTATTTTATGCCAGTAATATAATCTATATAAAATAATATATTATAAATTATTTATTATTGCTAAATAATGACTGCATAGTTGCATTTATTACCTTGATATTGAATATATTTCATTGCAAAACACTCTGGAGTTATGTTAACATATATTTCAAAGCAGATAAAGTTATTGTATCTACAATACATATTTGTTTTAATATACATTCATTAATTTTTTCGTTCCGGACTTTACAGATTTATACATATTTTTATTGGTTTAAGTTTCAAGTTATGTAAGTCAACATAGAAAATAATCAAGTTCACCGAACTGTAAAACAGGTATAAATTTTAAAGGCGCTATACATAATTATTCCATATAAAATTGTTGAGTTCAATTATAAATACACTGTAATAATATTTTGGACATAATATTACATTATCACAAAATTCGACCTGGATACAACTGAAAAAAAAAACGTGTTTTTTTTTTGCATAAAGATTGTTGGATTTGAATTGAATTGGCGTGCTAATATAAACTTCCTAATATACGAAAAATATTGATTATTTGAGAAAGTACTTCATCCATTTTTTTTTTGTAGTCAACGGTACGAATATAACTGAATATATAATAACTCAGTTTAAGTCTAATTAAAAAAGAAGGAGCTGCTAACTAGGGGTAGTCTAAAATTTGTATCTGTTAAAATAAATTTTATAGAAATTGTGTCTATTCATTTTGATATACGGAACCACTGAATTTAGAGATTGGAAATTATAATTTGTATCAACAAAATATGCGGAACCATTGAAGTTACAGAGTTGATACCTGATTATGGAAAGTAAACCGCTTGTCTAATTGCTTCGAATCAGATCACAATTATTATTATTATGAGATGGTTGCGCGGTCGCACATTTTACATGGATACGCAAAGCAAAAATAATTTCCAATCCAATTCCAATCCAATGGATTTTTCGATCACAATACTTCATAGCTACTAATTTCATTAAATAAAAATCTTCATAAAAATATATATTTCAAAAGTTCCGCATGGCTGAACTTGTGCAAATCTTTCAATATTGTAAATTTGATATTTAAAAACTTGCAATTCTACTTGTCTCCCAAACTTATGAAATAAAAGTGTAATTGAATAAGAAACCATGTAAGCATTGTAACGGAAAGGAAAATACGGAAAGGGGTACGGCAACAGTTGTTTTTATCGTAATTTAATCTTTGGATTATTAAATTACTTTTGCTCCAATTTGCTTTGACCTTGATTATGAAACGTTGCTCCCACGTTTAATCTGTCAGAATATAATTTACAACAATGCTTCAATTTATTACAGTTTTAATTGCAATAATAATTTTATTTCCAAAGTTATATGCGTTCTGATGTTGTAATTCGTAATAACAAATTTAAATCGAAAATTAAAATGGAATTAGATAACAATTTTGTAATAATAAATTTAACTGAAATTTGTTGTAAATTATAAATTTAACTTTTAATGGTTATTAACATAATTGTACGAAGATTTCGAAGTATGGCAATGTATAGCACTAGAGGGGTTCACATTTGGATTATTATATCATTAATTAATCAAATTGGAGCTTTAGCTTTCAGCCAAATTGATACCGCCGCAACTCGAATGGATCTTATAATCAACGATGATGAAATTAATATATGATGTCTAGCTAACCACCGTTCTAACGTTTTAAACGTAGAAAATAATGCTTGTAAATCGATCTTGTTTTGGACTGAGCAAACGACTGAGGTTAAAGCAACCAAAAAATCTAAAATGCAGCTGTACAAAACATTCATCATACCCGTCTTAACTTATGTCAATGAGTCATGTAACCTGGCAAGTACCAATCAAAAGGAATTTGAGATTTTCGAAGGGATTTTCATGAGCAAAATTTACTTAGGGGTCTGCTAGATGGGTGTTGGATGAGAAAATTCAACTAAGAATGATCATGATCTCCGGATGAACGAGCACCGTCCAACGAAATTTCTATTTGAATGCAAATCAGATGGAAAAAGATAGAGAGGTAGACTCAGCTGAAGATAAAAAACTTCAAAAAAACAACTAGACAAAAACAAACTGGCTTGTAACGCTTCTAAATAAGTAAGGAATTAATCTAATTATATAACTTTACAGAATGTATTTAAACTTTATAGAATGAATTTTATAATTGATAAGAATTTGTTAATATAATAAACTAATGAACAAGAATTTTGATGAAGATAAATTGATTAACCTAAAAAATATGCTATAAAAATGTTGAAAATAATGACAGTTTTGTAATTTCCTGAGCATTAATTACTTTGCTCATATAAGCAAAACAAATTATATTTAATTTATGGACTCTGTCCAGATTAAAATATTAAATTATTTGGTGATTTGTTTTTGCAAAAATATAATTTATTTCAATTCAAGGTTAATATTTAATGAATCAAAATTATGTAATACGTTCTTATTATACGTAATAAAATACTAATATTTTTGTAAGAATTTGTAGGATTTAGACACTTAGAGGTTTCATATTTCCGGATACAATCTATGCAGAAAACTAAGAAAGTGAAAGTGACCATTATGTTGAGAACTTAAAATCTGATCTTGAATTAGTAACTAAAGAATTTTTAGCTTAAATAACTCTCACTGCATGGTGTCCTTCCGAAGTGTATTCTTAAAATCTAGAACTTATTGAGTTATTTTAGTTGAATATTAAATAATTTTCAAATACAATTTATGAAAAATATTAAGTTGATAAAATTTTATTAATGATACTGGTCAATACAGATTTACATAAGTGACCAATTAAATGAGTTTTGTATGGTTGAATCCTTGAATTGTTCCTTCTATAACAAATTGTATACATTATAATATTTTCTACATATTTTTTTATTAACTGTTTATATTAAAATTCCATTTTCAGGAATATATATGATGTTTCAAAATTGTAATATTCAATTCGTTCGATTTTCCATTTTCCGGTATTTTAATCGATTTGTATTATAATAAAATATATTTTATGAATAATATTAAAAAAAAGTAATTTAAATTATATTAATTTTATCAAACTTATTGAATAAAATATAAAGAATAAATTTTATTTTTATTAATGTAAATATAATTGTCACAATTATTTCATTAAATAATTTATAAAATTCCGACTATATAATTTATTTCCGACAATAATATTATCGAATTAATTATTTAATAGCAGTTAATATAGTTTTATACGTAAAATTCCCATTTTTTACATATATGCAAAATTTTAAATTGATTTAAAATTTCGCAACAAAAAATAAAAATTAAATAAAAACCAATTTTTAATAAATTTAATAATTTCTGAATTTCTGGCCATATATTTTATACTACTTCGCGAAATTTAGCAGTGTTAAATTTTAATTTTATTGCGTTAATTAAATTAAAAGAAACAGCAAACTGAACAAAAATAAATTAAATTGTGAAAATTTAAATTTACTAAATAAATATGGAATAAATAGGTAATTATTAGTAATTTTAACTTAATAGTTCAAGTTGGATAAAAAATCCCCTATAATTTTATACAAAATTTATTAATAATTTCAAACTCAAATGGTAAGTTTATGCCAAACAAAATAAAAGTAATTATAAAATTCTATCGAGACTTAAATTGAATCGTCATTTAATCGACATACTTTTAAATATCAATAAGATGTAGATGCATTTAAATAGCTATTCAAAATGAATTAACACATATTTTAATTCAATCACATAATCACAATTGCAGTTTTTGATCTCAACTTCTAAGTGTGTCTCATCAAAACATCAAACCGGTTTGGGGAAGGTGAAAGAGCAGAACGTGTACTAGTTCAAGACCAGTAATACTAGCAATGGCGAACTAAATGATACAATCATTTGGGTACCAGATTTGCGAAAGACAACTAACCATGGCACGCTGATGCTGGCTAGCTGCCGTAATTCAGAAAAGGATAACAGGCTCAGTGAGTCAACATCCATGATGCTGGACTGAGTGAGTATGGTGAACGGTGTTTCTGCAAATAGTATTTTTTTACTTATTTGACTTCTTTAAGATAGAAGACCGACACCAAATTTATATCGTTTTTGATATTTCGGCTTACATATTCTAAAAATTCAAAAGCCATTTTTATTTTTTAAATAAATCAAATTATGTAAACTCGTTTTTTTAACATTTTAAATTAATTTATACTTTATACAGTATACTGTACCCGCACATACTATGCCAGGTTTTGGATTTAAAGGTTTGCAACTTAAAAAAATTGATGTGTGGTACTTGAAGTTGTTGCTAAATGAACTTTGAACTTGTTATTGTAACTCAAATTAATCAAAAACTCAATATGAAATTCATATTTTTTAATTGTTGGAATGATTTACTTTTTGTAGTTAGAATACGTATACAACATGTCGCGTTTTATGTAAGTATGGACTCACTAGAGATCTGAATTTGAAGCTGATATATTTGTTTGCTATATTATTATTTTGTAAGTACTAGAGTTTACTACACTCAGAAAGTACATTTTAATTTTCAATTTGCAATAGTTTTAATTTATGTAAACACTAATAACTATAACAAAATATAAAAAAAATGTATTAATATTTTAGTTTGTTAAAGTAAATAATTAATTTTCTTAAAAATATATATAAAATAAAATATAAATAAATTGTTATCGGGCTGTTTAAGTGAATTAAAAACTTATCAGTATAAGTAGTAATGCTATGGAAATAATTAATTATATACCCTCATATTTTCCTGTCTTTAACTTTCTATTAAATAATAAAAAAATTAGCTACAGTTGAAAAAAATAATAAAAAATTAAAAATATTATAATTTGAAAAAAAATCTATAAAAATTAATTTATGATTTGATTTATGTAACACAATCAAAAACGAATGCATATTTTAAAAAAATAATTAAATTAATTTTAGGTGTTTTTTCTATTAAATAAAACAAAATTGTTTTAAAATTATTAACTAAAACGAGTTGGAGTTTTTCTAAATCAATTTTCTAAATTGATTTATGTAAACCCGAAGTACGGGTATTTTGGAGTCCTGTAAACGTAAACATAACCTAGATAACTTCCAGTTAATAATCAAAATTAAATTTTGATAAATTAATTATCAAAATTTATTTATTTATTGAAAAAAAAAAATAAAGTTATGAAAATTGATTTTTCCATGCTTTCAGATTTTGAAATTATATTATACAAAAGCTACAGTGTTTTTTTTAACAATAGGTTAGGTTTGGTTAGTTAGGATAGGGGCAGAGGCAGAGCACAACATAAATCACACTTGGTCCATATTGGTAACACTTTTAGGGATAACTAACTTTGACTAAGTATGGAGGTGCTTTTTAGTAAGTCGAAGAATTTCGTATTTACAGCAAACTTTAAGGAGTTTCGAGCTGCTATTCGAGCTGAGTAATATACCTCTACATTTAGCTAGGCAGGGGCCAGTGGCATAGGAGATATTCCGGGATTACGTAATTAACTATAATTAAGTACGTATTATAGCAAACAATTTTGCGAGACACTATCAATTCCGTTCAAAATTCTGGAGCCTGGTTATTTTTCGTGTCACATTTTTTAATCTTCGAAAAATATTCATTTCTCGCTTCCAGTTTATATGAGCTATTCGGAATTAATAATTACTAAATAAATAAATAATATTTAAAAAAATTATGAATCATTTAATCAAATCAGACGAATTTGCTTGTCTAGCCTGTTTTTTTTAAATATTATAATAAAGTTTCGATATACAGATCAATAGTATGTATAATTACAAATATAATTTATAATGCTATATTAGTTCATGATCTTATCAAGGACAAATACATAAATCATATTTTATAACAAAATATTTGAATGCGTTTGAAAATCTTATTAGATTACATAAAAAAATACATCAATGCCAAATGTTATTATTATCTACAAATTATTTTTTTGCTAAAATTCGGTTAGTTTTTTTTTTTAAAATTACATATACAAAAGATTATTACATATTATAGTTTTTTTTTTCGAATTCAAGCGTTAGTATCAATCCCTAGTGCTAATGAAAAAAAAAATTCAATAATGTTGAATAGATTTCAATCTATATACACATTTTTTTCTTACCCTGGGTTTAATTTGAAATTGTATGAACCAAAAAAAGAACAAAAATAGTTTTTGTTTGAGTTATGATTAAATGATTTACCAATTGATCGGTTCAAGTATTAAAAATTGTATAATTGTAATACAGTGACCAGTAAATCATATAACGAGTTAAGTAATAATTCAGATATATGATATCAGAAGTGCTGTTCGCTGGTTATAAAGAATAAATAATTTGTTCTTTTTCCATGGGTGCGACAGCTCAGATAGTCAATGCCTTATTTTAATAATAAAGGTTTAACTTCCTAACATTATATTGCAAAATGGATATGTAATAGTAAATCATTTCTGGTTAGCAAATGGTATCAACCATTATCATTTTACCCATTCTTGAAATCACAATTAATATTGCAATATCAAAAATTACCACTTGGGTTCACTGTATTACCGCTTGGAATAAAATGTTAAAAATAATCTTGTTAGATTTTTTATTGGTACGTACATTTGCCTACCCTAACCTTTGCATTATTTGTTTGCATAAATAAATGTGTGGTTTTATTTTGAAGTTCAATTCAGAATTGAACGTTGTCCAAGCGATACTTCCTTATACATTTTCCTACATAGGATAATTCGAGTTTTGAAAACGGAAGCTAAATAATCAATGTATCCTTAAATGATGTCAATTAACAATTGAATTCATTGATCGCAATTAATGAGACATAAAATTTGACCTATTTATAATTCGAGTGGGGATTGATTTTGTAATTGCCTTTGAAAAATATTATTTGATTGAAAATATATAATTGAAATAAATAAAATTTTGTAAAACTTTTTTTTTTTTGAGAGATTTCTAGCTTAGTATTTGAAAAATGCATTATCATTATTGGTCTCCAGTAGAAACGTCATTTACCGTATTAAAGATCAAGACGAAAAGCAAAACCAGAAATAGTTTTCAAACTGGTAAAATATTAAGCTATTACTAAAAGTAAGTATACTAACTAAGACAATAAAAACATAAATTTATGCAAAAAGAAAAGAAATAAAAGATATTGTAAATTGCAAATATAATATAAATTTTAAGATATTTTTATGTTTACTTGCTCGTATTGGAGCAAACTAATAGTTTGTAAATAGAGAGTTACCAATTCCGGTTCTTTCTGTATAAAAGAATAATGGCTTTACATTGCAGATAAACGTTTCTTTAGGTGAAATTTTTGTTGAATTAATATTAAATTTTTGTTTTGTATTTATTATATTTTCCAAATGAAGTTATTAGTGTAAGAGCTCATAAGTTTAAGTATATTTTAAATTACATTATCCATACTTAAAAATTAGCTACAATAATAAATGGTATATAAAAGACTTGCTATTAAATTATTAACAATTGGGATTATAAATTCAAAAATTTGTGTGACTTCTTATTTACTTAGCTGATAAATTTTCTTAAGGTACATCTACGCACCTCCGTTGTCAATTTCTGGAAATCTGATTCAATTCCGTCAGGTTTTACAAACTTTTTGGTGATCCTCTTGGACTGATCTGCGACAAATTTGCCTAAGATGACCCACTCTTTTTTCCTCAATGGGTATTATAAGTATAGATTTCATTACATTGTATGCCTTGCAATGGATTTGTGTGAAGATTTCACTGCCACTTCCGTAAGCATTGAGTTAATCTAAATTTAAAGATGATACTTTCTTACAAATTATTTGGTTTCATTAAATTTAATATGAAACTACGATGAGCGCATAGTTACAGTACGGTATAAGTAAATCTTAAAAGGTCATTGATGCAATGGCATATATAAATATGCCAGCCGGTACGATCTCAATTCACAATCGTTAATGATATAGAAGACAAATACATACAGCGATTCACAGCCTATAATTGCAATGATTGATGTTAACTCTCCAAGTGATTTGACAGGGTTTATTAAATTGAAAGTCTTACTGAAACAGTCCAGATATAATCTCTGTATCTTTTCATAATTATGAATTATATTTTTCAATTGAGCGGTTACACTGGTGGTATAATGTAAACAGATCCCGCACAACAGTCCGTATATCACAATAATTAATCTTAATACAGTTACAAAGTCCGCTATCGCAAATATAGAAAACAATTCTATAATTAAATTTATAATTTTTCAATTTCAAATATACGTACGTATATTTGTATATGTAAATTTTTAAATTCTCTTTTTATTTTTATATTTTTTAATTAACGAAAGCAAAAAAAAAAACATTTTTTTTTAACACAGTGACCACCTAAATAAAAATTATTTATACTTTCTTATTTCATTTATAGATACTATATATATTTTCATAAGAAATTGTTCTACTAACATGAATATTTGTATTTGTAATTGTATGACATTTAACAAATACTACAAAATTCTTTATTTATTATTATTTTGATCGTTTAAGAGAGAGGTGTATGAATGTAAATGTATGTAAAATGAAAATCCACGTGACAAATAAGTGGGAATAATATATTTTATAGATACAATTTTACAGTAGTAAAATGAAAACATGCTGCGCTGCTGTTTTTTTTTGAACATATAATTTATAAATAGAGAGAGGAAATTTTCGCCTCCCACAATAAAAACTGTACAGATATACAAATTTAAAAGTTAATTTTAGAGATTTTATGTTGCCAAAACTTATTTACTTTTAAGTTCATCAAAAAAATTGTTTGTTTCTATTTATAAAAAAAAAAAAAAAAATAGATAAAGTTTAATATTCAACATATAAATTGATTCTCTTTGTTGTTGGTCATAAAATTTATTATATCCGACGACGTATTGTAGAGAGATAGATTAATTTAATTCCAGCCAAAATGTGAACCGTATACACGAAATAAAATCATAAAAGTGAATTGGGGAAATTTTTACAAAAAGTGTATTGGACCAACTATTTGAAGTGTTTGTAATTGAAAGATCGATTGAAAAGAGAAAAATGGAAATGACTGAATGTTTTCAAGATGAATCTTACAAAAAATTAGCATTACCTTTTGCTCAAAATTGCTCAAAACAGTATTTCATATAGTAATCGTTATCTGATTTGTATAAAATTTGATATTCAGCTACTTTATTTTGTCATCTATGATGGTAAATAATTTGAGGTCCATAAATTCAGTGGGTACGTCCAAAAATTTTCGGATTATATAACATATAAACTTTCTTGTTTGATGTTCTATAAAAATATGAAATTTTGTAAAGATTCTCGTAATTTTTTTCTAGTATGGTTATTATAACAAACTCCGAGTTTTTGGCGACCCCTATCATAGTAGTTTTTTTTAAAATGTTGGTTAGAGGGAAAAATGAGTATAGATTTTTGTTATGTTGCTAATCGACACACAATTTTTTAGAAGAATAGAGAAAAAAAAATAAAAACAACGAAAGGTCAACCTAAAGGCAATTTAAAAGTCAAAACGTGACTTAACATTTTTGTTACTATTGTTTTTTTTTTGTATTATCTACTATGGAAAATTATAAATTTATATGCAATTTACGTATACAAATAATTTACATATTTTACAAAATATACTATAATAAAAATATTTTAATAAAAAATAGTGATAATAATTTTAGTTGTTTAAATGCAATTAAATTATTTTTTATAAACTTAAAATTATTCTATATAAAACTTTGATAAACATTATATTTTTCAAATTTTCATTAGGTTTTTTTTTTAATTTCACTTATTGACAATACCAAAACTTTATTAAGTCATTTCCCAAAGTTATACTATACTACTGAGGTCATAAGATTACGATTTACGAGTACTAGGTATTTCTTTATAATGTATAAATTGTAAATTCCATAAACCTAAGTAGAGTATTATTAACAATAAAGAACTAATTTGTATAATTTTAATTGACTATATGCAATTTGCAGATTTATTATTAAAATTACAATTATTTGTTCACCAATCGGAAAGAATTTCTAGATACAATTTCTTTTAAAAATATTTATTTTTAACCTTATACGAATAATTTTACACTAAATTATATTATTATCAATTTACAAATTACATTACAAACATAACAATATTGAATAGTCTGTAGTCATACAGCTTAATTCTTGGTAAACAAGGAAGCCAGTCGTGATAAACATAATTATGGTAATAAACTATGTTCTGATTGATGGTAATAATTTTTGATTTATTAAAATGTTGTTACTGGTATTATAATGGTTCTGGGTGCCGATAATTTCAAAGTTCTTTTGCTGGAATTATTTGCTAAAAAAAAAAAAGAAAATTTCAATATAAAATTAAATTATATGAATTGCCATTAATGATTCCATTAAAGAACCAAAATATTTACATTTTTGTAGGAAACAAATCACAAGTAACATTTAGGTCCAAGACACAAGAACTATATAGTACAGAAAGTTGCTAGGCAGCTCGAATTCATGCAAAATACATTTTGTTTCAGTTAGTTTACAGCTTTTGCATAATATCCAATTTCTTAACAAGACTTTTATTCAAATAGGTTATAGTGGCGGCAGAGCTTCACATATAGTCTCCAAGTCCTTAGTGGTACCTCTTTGATGTTGCTTATATCTTTTTACAAAAATAGTTCAAAAATCCATCTCATCTTACATAAAAATGTTGTGTTCCTTCTGTACTCTGAAGCATATTCATCAAACATTTTGAAGTGCAAAAATATATTGAAATAAGAAAAACTTGTATTTTTATTAAAATAGTTTTTTTTCTATCAAAAAACACGATTAAAATCAAATTTGTAAATAAATAAATTCGTTGGGCTTGTCATGCTGAGCTAACATGAAAATATATTTTGATTTATAATTTAACTATATATGCTTTTTGTCTGATGGTTAGAAGAAATAAAATTTATTAAATTACAAAGTAAAATTTCTTTAATTTCCAGATAATACTTTTAATTCATAGTTATTCACATTATCTTTCAACAAATACGCGAATATTGTTTTTTGTTTTGTTATGTAGTTCTTCTCACGAATAATCACTTAAATATTTTATTTTGTAATTTTGCTTGAAAAGATTTTTTTGAGAAATTTTGTTTAAAAGTGACGAAATTTTGATAATTATTCTTAGTATATTATTAAATATTTTTGATTTCCTTAAATGTGATTTTTAAAAAAATATGTTAATTTTTTTAAGTAAAACATATTTTTATTTTTTTTAAAAAAAAATAGTTTATTTACATAATTATTTTTGATTGCAGCATACAATTTGCAGATTATACTTTAACCAAACTGCTTGTATCGAATCATTCATTCTTTTTAATGTTATAAACAAAAAATTAAATATGTAATTTTTAAATTTCATTAATTATTTAAATAGTGCTAATAAAAAAGAAAGTATACAGAAATAATTGTTGGGAAATTTGACATGTTCTTATAATTATTAAAGAAAATTTATTTAGTTTTATTACATATTAATTTTCTTTTTTAAAATATATGTACATTTATATGTATGTACATATATACTAATTTTTTACCAAAGTTTTCTTTGTACCTTTGAAGTTTTGCACGTATTTCTTACAGAAACCTTTTCGTAACGACCACTTCCAATTTTTACTAGAAGACATATATTTAATTATACCAGTTGAACTGTTTCAAAGATCAAATTATTGTTTATCAGTGCTTAATGTCGAGTTATGTTTTAATAAAAGAAATCAGTATCTCATTATTCCTTCGGAAATGTTTTCTTTAAGCTTTCGTTGAAACATTATAGTACTTTTTCTATCGAGTCTAAGATAGCTTTCACAGACGATTAATAGCATAACATACGGTTTACAGTATTCGTTCGTTCAACGGACGGTAAACAGTACCATAATAGATGAATTACAATTGTCATTCATCCACCAGACGGTTAACAGTTGCATAACAGACGGTTAACAGGAAATGTTGGATATATAGGAAGTAAGCGTTATTCGATTTTCATTACATAAAGATTTGCTTTAAGCCCATCACTTAAGATTCGGAGTCATTCGTTCAACATTGTTTTCCTACTTAATTTTTCATTATATTATCTCCACAAAAAATTGGAGGCCTATGAGTTCACTACATCAGTACTATCTTAATACTAACTGATTAATATCATAAATAAATCTAAATTATATACAATAATAATAAATAATATTACATTAGCCAACTTGCATGAAAGTATCGGTAAAACTAAAGTAAAGTCTAGAAAAATTGATGAAAATCTGGACAATTATAATAATCAACAACTATAAACTATTACTATACTGTCAAAATAGCATGATGTGCGCAGGGCCGTCTTCACAAGTTTGACGGGCTTAATAATGAATTTTATTTATCTTTTTTTCTAATGATAATTTTCGGTTTTTATGACATGTCAACTTTATCCTTAAATACTTTCAACACAATGCACAACAAACAAATTAAATACATTATATTGTAACCCATTTAACCCAATCTATTACAAAGGGCCTGGGTGGTGATCACTTCACTATGCAAATTGAATTGCTTAAAAAAAACTTATTATCTAAGAATTATGTAAATTACAATACGAATGATTAAAAATATCCGCATTGCATTGCAATATGTTAATCTATATGTAAAGTAAACAGGCAATAATTTAAATTTATCAATATTTATTTCAACTGTTGTTAAGAATTTATTGAAAATTATAATCAAACAGATAAAACGTAACGTAACGATATGAATACAATATACCGGAAACTAAAAAATTACCTTTATTATTCTACGATTATCTTTCTGTATATATGAAATTCCTGAAAATTTATAAATTTTTTTTATCTATTCAACAAAAAAAAAATCGTAATGAGAAGAACTCGAATAAGAAGAAATCGAATGTAATTTTATTGTTTCCCAAATTAATGTTAACAGTAGCTGCTGTTGTGTTACTTATTTTTGTATCAAAAATAAATACAATTATGTGACCAAAATAGTTCAATTCTAATCGAATTTCCAATAGGAAATAGGAAACCAATGATTATAGAATTTCAGTTTACTGTTTCCCAAATTATTGTTAACAGTAGCTGCTGTTGTCTAAGCTTTTTGTATCAAAATTGAAAATACTAATACAAGTTGAAGTTACCCAAACCCAAACAGTAAATAGTTATAGGGTAGGGATAGTGAGTGACACAAATTCACAAATATATTTTAATAGAGAATAACATCAAATAAACAATAAATTTCTCTCTTTCACTCACACTATGATATTAACAATTTATGTGCATATATTCATTCACCTGCATGCGAGTGTGTATTGCTGTTGTGCTGTTGGCTAGTTGCGATGCTGCTATCTATAAAACAAAATTAATACCAGTAACAATAAAATGAGAATTTTTTTTTTTGATAGTATTTGATTTGAATTTGGTTGAATTTTCAGTGAAAACTGAAGATACAAAAACAATATAAAATAAAAAAAAAAAAAATTCATTTTTTTTTTTATGTTGTATATATAAATTTATAAATTTTTTTTTTCTATAAAGTTAGTATGAAATCGGAACTTGGTACTCTCGCCAACAGTATAAAAAAATTTTATTTGTTTTGTTTTTCTGTTCTGTTTTTTGGTGGTTGTTGGTTGTATTTACAAAAAACTTACTCGTAATATTATAAATAAAGAAATGTTGTTGTTGTTTGGAAAAATGTTTTCATCGTGCTCGAAATTTCATAATTATAATAATATATAAGAAAAAATTATACTATAAAATCTTAACAGTTTGTGTAAGCTGTAAGGTAAAAAAAAAAAAATAAAAAATTTGATAAAGAATTTTTTTTTATTTATATATTTATTTATTAATTGTCGTCTGTGCGCGCTGCTGTTTATAAAAATTTCCGTAATCAAAAATTTCTGGTTGTTATCAATATCCCAGAGAAAAATGTGTTTAATTAAAATTCAATTGATTTTTATTTTCTGATTACCTTTTACAAAACACAACAAAAAACAAAAAAAAAACACAAAATTAATTATATTAAAAATTAAGTAAATTTTAAATAAAAACAATAAATTTATATACGAAAAAGAATAACAATTCAGAAAAGTTTTATTCGTTCGGGCTGACAGTCACGGTTTGGTTTGCTCCAAAAGTTTTTAGTTCAAAATATTAAATAAATTTAATGTTGTCATAAATAAAACAACAATTTTTTTTAGATTTTTTGTAATTTTTAAAAATCATTTTAATTTTATTTTTAATTTATAGATTTGTTTTTGTTATGATAAATAATGTAAAATATTTGAAAAATTGTGAAAAATTAAATTTCTAAGGAATAGTGAATAAATAAGTGTAATAAGTTCTAAAATATATTTTTTTTACAGTGTTTTAACAAAATTTATAAATAAATATGGAAAAAAAATTATAGTGAGTGAATTTAATTAATTATGAAAAATTTATTGAAAATGAAATGATAAAATTTGTAAAAGTTTCAATAAAAATTATTTGTAAAATATATAAAATTTGTTTATAAAAAAATATTATATGTATATATAAAAAATGAATTTTCCATCTGCAACAATTTATAGGTAAGTGTTACAAACATGCATAAACAACGCAAAAACAACCCATACCAATATAACCTATATTTTTTTATTTAGTTTATAACATAACCTATCAAAGTAAATTTCTTAAAATAGGTACGTACGTTTACGTATATCCTTTTTTATCTCAATTATTGTTTCTGTATCACCACATAAAAATATCACATTTTATTATATTATATTTGAAAACATAACCTAGAAAATTTCTCAAGTTTAAAGAAAATTTTTGTTTGAATGTGTTAGGATGTGTGTATATGTATGTGTGTATTTTTAATATCTTTATTTGTTTTAAAGGATATAATCAATTAACACGCATGTACAGAACCTTTTTATTTTTGTGTGAATGTATTTTTCGATGTTAGGATATACTTCAAAATTCCTTGTTTTAAGCTTTTTCGAGGAAAATTTCGAATTTCGAAATATTCGTGGAAAATGGAAAAATGTCAACAGTTATAATAATTCCATAAGGACTTTTATTAAAGCTTTGATTTTAATACATTGATTTATTGTATAGATGGCATTGATTTCATATTTTTAATAAATTAATTTTAATAATGTTTTTAAATTTGTTTATCATTAATAATTTTCGAGACAACGTTTTTATTCATTCAAATAAATTTAAATGGATCTATAATCATATGGAATTTTCAATTTTTAACAAACTGAAACTGTCAGAACGTACACGAAATGATGATCTACCTAACCTAATGTATAGTATATTTAATTTTTGTCATAAAAATAAGTAACACTATACACTAGTACACTATAATTCAAAAGTATGAAAATATGATCTAAAAAAAATAGATAAAACTTGATTTTGGTATTGATTTGTCATATCTGAATCAAACCAAACATTTACATATTAAAGTCATAGCCAAATCATATGTGAACCTCACACATTTTATATAATGATTCAGAAGTTCAAATCAGTTCTAACATTTTTGTGAATGAGATCAAGTCAAAATCCACCTGATCATTTTTCCTTAACTGATGACAATTTATTAATTTTTTGAAACTGAAATTACATTACAATTTTAGAAAACTCTTTTTGACAGTCTATTTATTCATCATGTCCGTTGACGTATGCATTAATTTTTCATTTGTCTAATTTGGTATTATATGAAACCAATTTGTACTTTAAGTACACAACAACAAATTTGTTATTTTATGCTTTGATATTTTTAATTTAAATAAAAACTTTGATTAGTCAATAATTTGTAATTTGTCATGTTTTTTGTAATTTCTTTATAGAAAATTATTACATAAATTTTATATTCGTGCCAGTTATTCAGATATAATTTATAGAGTACAAAATTATATCTTTACATAATTTTGTTTAATTTTATTTAATCATAATATATTAAATAAAATAATATATATTATAAAACAATTTTTCATTAAATTATATTCAAGAATTTTAATTATTCATCACAAAAATTGATTAAATGAAATTTATTTTTAGAATATTTTGTGTTTGTGAATTTAATTTTGAAATTTTCTCATGTTCGTTTAATATTTTCTAATTTAATTTTATATTTTGACTTTACGAACTTCCCAGTATTTTAATAAAAATAATTCTGATATAATTGATTCGTAAACCATCAATTTAATTTGGACCATCAACCATCAATTTAATTTATTTGATTTTCTTTAATATTATCTTTGAAAAGCTTAGGGAATTAAAGTTTAGGTATTGCGATGATTCAATTAGACACTATCATAGTCAAAACGTTTCAAAAGATAAACATCTGTTAAAAAAATTATTGATCAAATTTTAACTGATAATAAATACTTTCCTGAGGAAATGGGAAAGTAAAAATTGGGAACGTAAAAATTTATAGAAATATTTGTTAATGGTGAATTTGGTATATAAAATTTGATTAATGTATGTAATTTACATTATAATCTCTGTTCTAAAGCGATTACCTTTGTGTATTGGGACAAAATGTTAAACTTGTTTTACATTTCCGTAGTTTTTTGTCTGCACATTTGCTAGTCTGAAGAAAATTTTCTTACATACGAAATTATATTGTTTTGAATTTGAATACATAATTTTACATAAAGTAATTTTAATTGAAATTAACAATATTGTAATCGTCACAAAAAATAAAATTATATGCAAATATATTTGTAAGCGTGTTCGATCCGACTAAGAATTTGAAGTTGGTTCATCGCTGTTGGATGTTGCTATAAACGAAAATCCACACAGCTTTAATTTTTTATTGGATTTGATTTTAAATCTATTTGACGACAAAATAGACTGATTTTATTAATTCGTAATTTTCATATTTACATATTTGTCAATATTTTTGATTTAGAAGTGGTTCATTAATATTAATAAGTGGTAGAATTACTTGTATAACAAAAATACGAACTTCTGGTCTTATCAGACTTCCAGTTCAAGTGATAAGGTTGATAAGATAACTCGGGAATATAATAATTATTTTATTATTATAGTTTTATTATTAAAATTACATTTAAATTAAAATTTCGAATTATTCTTTCTCATTTAACTAAATTTTTGATTTTGACAGTAATCAAAATTAAATGTAAATTTTAATTGAGAATTTTGTCATTGGCTAAATGTTTTATAAAAATAAAATGTTTTATAAATTTAGTTATTTTCGTGGGTGTTAAGTCCAACAGGTGGGCTGGCATCATGTAATATAAAATTCATTCTTTTTGTACATTTAAAATTTCTTTTTGTAATTTTTTTTTTTTAATTAACAGACTCGAAATTAATTTTTAAGTTTCTTGTTGTTTCTTCATATATTTTTTTTAAAGAAATAAAAGTTGTTATAAAAAGAAACATTTTTTATTTAATGGATTTTCGTATTTCCGTTTTAAGTGCTTACCACATAATTTAAAGTGCAGGTTTTACAAATTTTTATTTCAGTTTGATTTCATTACTTTTTAAATTTTATGTGGAAATGTTATATATGTAAGCAAAACAGTTTTTAAACTTAAAATTTCTTTATTTAGATTATAATTTTGAATTGTAAAAATTGAAAGCCATATTTTAAATAAAGGTGCTGAATTTATTTGTTCTGAAATTCGTTAAGGACCAATACATATACATATTTGGTTTGTTGGAAAAGCCACTTTTCCTTTAAATTTTCGTAAATTTTCCTTTAAGATTCTAATTTCACTTTAACTGCCTCCGATAAGTTATTCATAGAAGCCTTACAATTTCGAGAAATATTCTGTTTTTAAAGGAAGAATAATAGCATTGAGTAATCTCATGAACTCATCTTGTACAAATCGTTACTGTATTCAATTGAAGACCCTATTCTGAAGTAATTTTGATTATATAATCTGCTTCTTGCTTTGTTAAATAACTTTCAATTTCTTATTACACTTAGAACAGTCAAAAACAGTTTGTGTATACATGTGATCTTCATACTTCATCTGAAATTTTACTAGTTGCTAGAAATTATGCTAGACCTGTTGGCAGTTATAAATCCATTTTGAACATTACGTTTTTCAGTCCCAATCAGTCCGAAAGCTTGTCCAGTTTTCCGTAATTTATTTGATTGATTCAGTAAACAAATCAATCTGTAGATTAATGTAAATCAATCTGATTGAAAAGTATAGAATGGCCTATTTATTTGTTATTCAGATTATTTTATTAATTATTTGTTATTCAGATTAATTTAATTAAAATATAAATTTATTATTAATCAAATTTAATTTAATTATAAAAATATTGTACAAATAAAAGAATATTATTTTAATTAAATTTCGGTTGAACATCAATTTGAATATTTGATAATGTACAATATTCGGAAATGCATAACTATGTAAACATAAATTGTAAATTATATAATAATTATAATTACATAAAAATTAAAATATATATCAAAAAATTGATTATACTTTCAAATAAAAAAAAACAGAAATTATATAAATTTTCACAGAAAAAGAATTGATATTACCAAATTTTAATTTACCATTTAATAAATGGTCTATTGATTTCAATTTTTTTTTTTTGATTCATTTGTTGTGTATCTATTATAAATGTATCTATAGTAATGCAGTAAATGCTCGAGTAAATGATCTGAATGACAAGTTCAATAAACTGGAAAAGGAAAATCAAAATAACAAAACATAAATTTAATCATAAAATTATTTTTACTCAATATACAATAGTTTAGTAAGAAATTTATTTTAAAATTTTCAATAATATTTATTAAATTGAATGTGCCAACTGTTGAAAGATTATTATATTATTTTTGTTCCAAAAAAAAAAAAAAAACAGATTTTAATGAAAAATATTTTTAAATAAATAATATTAAATTTCAAATTTAGAAATTATTATAAACAAATTACGCCCACCTTAATCCAAAATCATTTGAAAACAAAAAATTAGATTTTCAATTGGTTTCATTATGAAAAGTTTATTGAAGAACAGAAAATTATTGTAACTATAATTAAATTTAAAAAAAAATTAATTCTTCTGGTTATGTAAAACATTGTAAAAAGTAAAGTTTTTTTTTAGAAAGAAATTATTAAAAATGTTATGGAAAGAAATTAGAATGAATTCTAAATTTAGAAAATTATGTAATTAATCATTTTTTCAGACAAAATATTATAAAATTTTGAAGAAATTTCTTGTGAAAAATAAATGCCTAAAAGCTAAATTTTGGATACAAACTAAATTGATATTTTTCATTAATTATTAAGACTAATTATCTTTTAAGTAAGCTTTAAACAAAGCAATAATTTTAGTACGCCACTGAATTTTTTACATCAAATTGTGTAGAACTATAGAACATCGGTTTAAATTTGTTGAACATACCAAGATATTGCGGTAGTTGAGGATGCCAAGACTGTCGTACAAGGAATTATCAATTCAGTACTTTGGAGAAGATAATCTCGTCCCAATGTTCTAAAATTCTTGAAGGGAATAACCTAGATTCGATAAGAGCTGGTTAGTTGCCTAGTTAGTGGCCAGGTGTAACTGTCATTACTGGACCACATCCCATTTCAAACACATGTAAACTAAATGCTTATTTACCTGAATTAATAAGATTTGAAAGTTGAACATGTGAAAAGTTAAAAATATTGTTCTATTTTTAGAGCTTATCACAACATTTTTTTTTTTCAAACGCAATTAATTCTACAAATCGTAATTTGACATTTAAGTATGTTTTATTATGCTGATTAGCACCGAATTAATAATTTAATTCTAAATATTAATCAATAATATTTATTTTTATTGAGTATTAAATCCGCAGCCAAATTTCGAAATCAATTACAAATTTGTTTCTTCAAATTGATTTCATAAACTAACAAACTCTAAGATTGTATGTTAAATAAGAATAGTTCTTTGCTATCTGAATATGAATGAAAAAACTGTAATATTAAAGTACTAATTTAGTAAATTTATGAAAAAAGTAAAATAATATTGCGGTAAATAATCTTATGCTTCAATTACTTCTTAATTTTGATTAAATATATACAAGAATAATTTAGATTTTATCCAAATTTACATTTCGTATATTTATTAAATTTTAAAAAATATTTACATAATTTTGATTTGCATGGAAAAAAAAAAACAAAATAGAAAAATAATTTTGCCATTTTTTATGATAAAAGAAATTTTTTATGACCTTCCTTTTAGTAGACGTTATCTAATTTTTTTTTATATACATTTTTTTTTTTATTTTTATTATGTTTACTAATTCAGTCTAAACGGCTGATATCTAGAATAATAAAATATTATACTTAGTTTTTAAGTTCGGGTGTCATGCAGCTAAAAAATAAGAAATGCTTGGATTTTTTCTATATGTTATTATATTTAGTAATTTGCTTATGGAATTTTCCATTGTTGGTGGACGATGTTTCAAAATTACTTAAATATGACAGGAAGTTGCCTCCTTGAAGGATAAGAGCATAAAAGATACTATGTACATACTAAATAATTCTTTAAAAAATCATACGTTGTCATATTTTTAACAATGTTTCAGGGATTCTTGTGTTTCTATTATTCATCCATCCAGTCAAAAATGACTAGTTCTCTATATGTAAGATTTATGGTATTTAGTATACAATTAGACTAAAATTGAAATTTATAAATCTGAGGATTTATTTATTCTTATATTTCTATTATAGCTGAAAAATATCATAAATTGAATAATTAATTTTTATCAATAAACAAGTTTAATTTAATTAATTAAATAATCCTATATGTCAAATCCATTTCTAAATATTTTTTTCGATTTATTTTATGATCATAATCATAATTTAATTAAAAAATATTTTAGTACATTTTAAACATTGAAATTATCAGGTAAATGCCTGGGGAATTGTATATAATCACTATTCCCTTATGGTCTGATATGCAAAAATTATAGTTTGAAATTTCAAATTTTATAAGCTAAAATTTCTGTTTGTTACATATTTATATGTGTGTATATATATTTATTTAAATAATATTAAATAATAATAGCGACCTCGGGAATAATATTGATTTTTGTGCTAAATAATTGTAATTCTGATTCGGAAAAATCTCTTTTTTTGAGGTTTTGTTAATTGATGCAGATAATTAAATAGAGTAGGTATTAAAATCTAACAAAATTATGATACTTGTTTTAATAGACACAGTAGCGGCACAGGATTTAGTATTGAGGTATTTTATACAAACTTGTGAAGATTTCTCATACAGAATTTCAAGAAATAATCCAAATAATTCGCGGATTTATCTTTATCGGCTGCATTATAGCACAAAATGTATTATATTTCAAGTTATTATTGTAGTTTTGTTGTGTAGTCACCAGAGATGAATCCCAGCTTAAGGACATGTATGTCAATTAGGCAATGTTTCTGTATGTATGCTGATTGCTCTAAGTTTACCCAGAACATATTTAATATTACAAAAGTAATTTATATTATTATCAAATTGATTATTTAGATGCAGTTAAATTTCGCCATTATGTCATATTTTATGTAATTGAAGAATATTAGATTTTTCCAGAAATAATAAGGATCAAATGAAAAGAGCTATTTATTATAGTTAGAAAATTTATACTTTATATATAATTTCCCAACATTTATCATTATAAATAATTCTTTCAAGAACATTTTTTTTTTAAATTCTTCGAATTTATTTGTAGCCTAAGTAACTCCCCGGTTCATAATTGTATATAGAATTCTCTCTATATAATTTGAAATATACTTAAATATAAAAACAAAAATAAAAGTTTTTTTAAATCATAATTTCCGGCGGAAATCTATTAAATGTTAAATCTGTTAACATACAAAGTGTTATAAATATATATGAAAATTTTATTGAGATGAAAGGCCAACAATAATACAGCTAAGTATGCTATAATAATTGGATTTGGAGGGTGAGAAATATAAGTAAATAAATATATATATAAGAATTATTTAAAAAGGGTTTCTAGACAGAAATAAACAAACTTTACAATTTCCATTATTATATTTATAATTCCAATAAATTGTATGTATTAATTTAATATTAATTTGCCTTTATTTATTTATATACATAAATATTGAAGCTATACATAAAAATAAGATTATTTTGTAAAACTCATTGTTCAAAATTTATTTATTATATTTAACTTTTTTGATATATGCTTCTAACCTGTTGATTTGTTAAATATATACAATCTTTATATGGTAGCAAATATGTATATATAAAAAAAAACATAATTTCAGGATAAAATATCACGAGGACAAAAGTTTTCAAAGAAAGTTTATTTTTTTTATAGTAGTTTCCTAATTGTATACAATTATTTAGTTTTTTATTTTTGTTTGTTTGGATTTCCAACTTCTGTAAGTTTATATAATTAAATCACTTTAGGGAAAACATGTTTTTGATTTGAATAAATAATGTAACGATATATTTACACTTATAAAGTTATTTTTACTAATTTACTATAACAATTTATACTATAAAAACAATACACTTTAGAGTAGTTCATAAATATTCACATTACTAATATAAAGGAAACATAATAAATAATTGTGAATGTATATAATTATTTTTGGCTTGCGTCTGACGCAAACAGATTGTATGAAAAAAGAAGTAAATTTTAAGGGATTCGATGGTCCTTTGGTGTCGAATTATCCGTTAGAACATTATTTTTACAACTCCCTATTCAAGAAATTAAATATCCATTTAAATATTTATCGTTAATGGACACCATACTTGGAATTGAAAAGATAATGACCATTAGAAAAAATTGAGGCTAGCGAAAAAAATTGTCGGTTATAGTGATAAGTAATAAAGAGCATAATAAAAATGGTGGCGTCGGTTTAATTATGAAGTTGCACACTATTTATACAGCTTAAAAATATTAAAATGATTTTTTACACAATATTTTATACTTATCGAAAAATATATTGTTCGACAATATTTTTTTGGATCTATGCAGAATCCAATGTTCTCAAAACCTAATAATTATATTCAACTCTTCGCCAGACGAAAAATCTTATTAAATGTAAACTTACCCGGTCATTTTTTGAAATGTAAATTTGTATGTTTCATAAAAACAGTAGAACTATATTTGCATCTTATTAAATAATAGTCGTTCGTATTGTAAATTATCAAGTCTGTAATTTTCCTATAGTATAATCTAAAAATGATTGTGTATATCTAATTTTCTTTATATATTTTGTTAAACATTTTTATATTCTTGGACATATACGCCGTAATTTTCATTAATTACACCGTTAAAAGCATTTAAAACTTTTTTTTATGACCTATGACTGCAATATACATAGAAACATTAAGTATTTTGTCATCTGATGGTGTATTAAATGTTGTTTTTTAGCTGTTTATACTGCATAATTTAACATCTTAGTTTTATGGTTTATTTAATGGTTAATTAGTCAGGTATAGTACATACGATAATTCAAAATGTTACAATTTGGTTGTCTAAGCGAATCTAATTTAAAAAAAGCAGACTGATTTTATGTTATGTTTTGAAATAGAATTGTTCCGACGATACTAGGTATACATGCTGTAGTTTACATTATATGTATAATTGTCTACACAGAAATATCAAAGTCTCTAAACACTGATGTTGTCAACGTCATGTAATTTACGTTGCACAACATTTCACAATATTCTTTACGTGTACAGTAGAAAATAATGTATTAAAGGTTTTTTGTATTATCGACTTCGCTTTGAAACAAGATTTTGATTTGTTAAAGCTGTTAAATGAAATTTTTAACTTTTTATAATATTAAAATTAATGAAGCTTTAAATTTTGTAGTACATACATATAAATTGTCGACTATTTTATATTCTATCTGAATTATTCTACAATACTTATTTCATATGTAACTAAACAAACTATATAAAATAGGAAAATACAATATAATTTGAAAGACTAAAATACTTTTATTATGTTATAGTTCAATACCAGATTAAACTAGAATTGGGAGTTTTGTTTTTAATTCCATTATTTAAAGTTCAATGAAATGGTAAAAATAAGAAGAACTATAAGATTTTAGCAAAAATAAATAAAATAAAATAAAAATAAAAAACTTATTCAATCGCAATAATAATAGAAAGAATTAGAAATATACAAATGGGAAATTCTATATAAAGATAAATTGTAAAGTTCTTTTCTTTTGGATTGTTGATTTTCAGAGAAATTTCTTTTTATTTTCCGGCTATAAAAAAAGTATTTTTATATAATAAATACTAAAGAAATTTATATTCATTTTCATTTAAAAAGAATTTAATTTATTAAATTTAAAAAGTCTTAGTTATTTTGGCGTTGTTATTAAGAACCTATTTAAATAAACTGTCATCAATAGGAGACTTATATATAATTATAATAATAAATACTATTTTCTACTATAGTCTTAAGATTTACACTGATTACAAAAGTAATCAATAAAGATTCTGTCATCAGTCAGTATAAAAGTCTGTGTGATTTCCGAATCGTATTACTAAAATAATATTCGTATACAGCTGGGAATATTTCGCGCGGGAAATTTAGAATAAACTTTCCGCATTAAATTATAATTTTAATAAATTATATTTGAAATGTACTTTGATTGAGACTTCATTAAAAAAACTTTTAATATATTTAATTATTTATTATTGTTATCTTTATTTCAATACTTGTGATTACATTTACATATATATTTTTCTGAGAATACAAAGTTTAACCCATTTGATTTAAAAATTTAACCCATTTCGAATAAATTTATTTTTTAGCAATTTTGACCTATAGCTAATTCCTTAAAATTATTGTGAGCAGCGTTAAAATTATTGTGTAGTTCGTAGAAATTGAATTGTTGTCTTATATAACTACAGTTTTTTTATGAACTAGGCGTAAGGTTTTAAAGAAGGTTTGAATTACTCGAAGGTTATCATTCTGCGGCCACTTCTGATTAACATACTTGCACGAATAGAAATATAGTTTTTGTAGCAGTATGGAGACTTAATCAGTTCTGTAGTGATATTACAAAAAAATGAATTGTAAATTTTAGCATGGACCTCCTGCAGTTAGTAATCTCTACCCTGATAAATGCACAATAATGAAACCGACGGCCAACCGTTGTACTACCAAATCTGAAATATAATTTTTTTTAAAAGTTTTTTATTCCGTAGTGCAAAAATACACATCTGTCAACATAAACTTGAAATTCTAGCATGAACTAACATTCTGAAGTTGTGTTATGATATCCATGAATATACAAAGTATCAATATAAAATATTTTTGATTAAACTGGTATAAAATGATTTTCCATATTTCAAAACTGTTTACAAATTTTGTGTTTTACTCAAAGGGTTAAATTACATTTCATAACAAATCCTTTAATAGTTTTTCCAATGTTTATTTTATGAATGATTTTGATGTAATCGATACTCAGGCAGGTAAACAAACAAAAGTTTCTTTTTTTTTTAAATATTTTTCAATGCAGAAAATATTACGAAACAAATTGCAAAAAAAAAAAAAAAATTTAATCTTTCATAAAAATCTTTGATTAAATTGGTATTAAAACCGAATTTAACAATAAATAATATAAAACGTTTTTTTTTATTCATTTTTGAAATAAAAATCTTTTTTAAGCAATCATAACAAAATAAATTTATGTAGAAAATAAAGACAGAATTTAATTTTACCGGAAAAACATTTACGAAAAGTTTTCTGCGTACAATTTCTATAGAATTTATTTTTATCTGCTGATGAACTGTTTTTTATTTATTTTTATTTTTTTTTCAGCAAATAAAAATTGTTTTGATCAATCAAATTAAACTAACAAAACTGTTGCGCTCCTCCAAATATAACTCTTTACATAGTAATTGAAATTTATATATAGATATAGCATAGCTATATAGAAAATGTTAGCGTAATATTGATTTAATTCAAATATTTGATGAATATTTATCTATAAATTTGTGTTTAGCTAAGCCTAAGCTTTTACACAAGTAACAATATTTATTAAAGCTATTTTGAGGGGGTATAAAATAAAAAGGTTTGTATAGGCCAAAATAAACTGAACAAATTGTGTACTTTTTATGTTTTATATATTTACAGGGGCGGCGTTTTAAATATTGGTGGATTTATACTTAGTAGTAAAATTTTTTTTGTATTTAATGGATTTATTTTGGTTATATTGAATTTAGTGGTAGTAGTTGCTGAGTATATTCCAATCGATATCAGTAAATTTAGAGAGCATTTATATTATCAGCATCGGCGATAATAAAATTGATATTTGCCAATAATATCGGCAATAACAAAGATTCGGGCATCCCTAAGATTCTGAAATGCTAGGTCATAAATCCTGGTTGTAAACTTGTTGTCAATACACAACATTTCAACTTTGTTTAGAACCTTCAAAAATCAGTTTTTTTTATTTTAAAAATAATCAAAACAATTATTTTTCTTCAGGATAGTGTCAGATAGTGTCTCTAATAAAGGTTCAGTGAAAAATTATTATATAACTTAATATTATTTCTTTCAATCAATACAAACTATTGATAACATAAATATATAAAAACATGTTGTACAAATTTTAGTTGTACAACCTCAGCATACACTATACAACTTGCAACCATCACACCTCTACAGAACATATGGCATATGATGTCGTACTCAATACGGTCTGATTTAAGGACACGTTTTTTTTCAACCGATCAAAATGGTTGTTAACGTGTAGTAACGTGTTGTGTTGGCCCCAAACTTTAACAAGTTGTTAACAAGTTTAAAAACGTCTTGGGTAGTATAATGTACGGGCAGCATTAGTGCGTAGTATCCATTGCTCATTGCACCAATGAACGTGGACGTCTCTGTATAATTGAGTGTAGTAATATTTACATACATTTTAATTTTATTGTATAGTTCGATGAACGATGGATTTTTAAAAGATAATTGATTTTTACTATGAGCAATAAAAATTGAGCTTAAATTTTAATAGGGAGAAATTTTTAGAAGGAATATAAATTTGTTTATTATTAAAATTACACTTTAAACTAATGATTTTCATATTTTATTAAAATTTAAAATAAAACTAATTTAATAAATTTATTCTGTATTTTTAATTGTTTATATATATTGGATAAGAACTTAATAAAATTCAAAATATGTTTGTGAAAATTTAATAAATTAAATCTGATAATTATATGAATCTGAACTTGAATTTGCATCAGCATTTGACTTCAAAATTTTAGGAAATATTTAAACATTTTACAGTCTGATAATAATTGTTAGTTGTGTCAACATAATTAATAGTTAGTTAATTAAGATTCCATACCTGGACTTACCCCGGACCAGTCATAAAACATATGACTAATATTTTCCTCTACATCTGTATTTCGGCAACTGTGACTTAGATTTACCGTGGTAAGATCAAGTCTTTAGGGCATTTTGCCCAAAATCAATTAATTTAACATTCATATCGGAAACTTTCCTTGCTAGAACGTTTGCTAGAACGTCAGCCTAATCACTGCTCAATTTACTTTCCAAGCTCGATTTAATCTGCCTTTAACTTGATAACTGCCTGTCTGTAACTATAGATCTTGATATCCTCAACATTATTATTACTGTACTGATACTAAAAATAAAATAATCTGTCAAAAATTTGTTTACACAATAATTTCCTTCCTATATGGAATTCGGAAAGTAAAGAACAAGATAATGAAATAATAAATTATCTTTTAGTCGTAATTGTTATGAAAATAATGTTTTGTTTATGACTAATTTTTGGTAAGCAATTATATACTTTTGTGTAGTACGTGTGAAAAAGTGCTTCCTTTTTATAGTATACAAACATTTATGTCCTTAACAATTTTACATTGCCATTGGCATAACAAAGTCAGAAATTCATCAGTAAGAGAACTTTAGATTTTGTAGAATGCAGTAAACATAATTTATGGTTGATAACTGTTTAACTTGAGGCTTAATTTAGTGTGTAGTGTGAGTGTGACAAGTGACACTTTAAAATAATAAATATATGTATGTACCGTATTTACTTTTGTATGATTTCACCTTTTTTTAGAAATTGTATTTTGGAAAATTACTCTCTGACTGATTTTTCAAGTTGATTTAATTAAAATTTTGAAAAACTCTATGAATTCAACTGGCTATGTTGTGTTTTAAAGTATTTAGAGTATTTTTACTTGATTTCCACAGTACTGAACTATAATAAATTTTCAATTTATACAAATTAATTATATTTTTCCGCAACATTTAATTGAAAGTATAAATCTTGTCATATTATACAAACAATTAAAAGTTATATTTAAGTTGTTGTCTTAATAAATAAAAACTTTAAATAATTATTTATAATTGTTCATATAATTAAAAATATAGGCATTAACATAAACTGTGATTATCTGATTTGTGGACAATACTGTATAAAGTTTTTAATATTTTTGACCTTAAATTTTCATTAAATACTTAATTGTGAAATTTTACGAGTAGTTATGGAATAACTATGAAGTCTTGTGATGGATTTGATTGTGAAAAAATAGATTTCGGTAAAACTAGGTGTTTTCGAGGTCGGAGAATCCGAAAATGCAAAATTAAAATGCATATGCGCAGCGACATGTACTAGAACCGCTCGTCAGATTTTAATAAAGTTTCAGTTTCAATAGATTCAACGTTTCAATTGTACACAGATTCAATGGATTCAATGTTTCAATTTATTTAATGTTCCAATTTAAATTATTTTGACAAAAGCGCCAATTAAAAAAAAAATAGAAAAAAATATTTTTGGAAAATTAAGTGAAAATTAAGTTTAGTGAAAATTAATAATGGAGTTTTTAGTGTCTGTGAACATAATCCGTGACCGTTTTTAATATAGAATCAGCCATTTTGAATGAGTTTTTCTTAATCATATCAGTATCAAGTTAGTTCCATTAAATATTTTTTATCATATTATTCAAATTTCCAATTTATTTTCATGATTTTCTTAAGTTCTATTTAAAAAAATGTTGCAACAATTTTAACATTTTCTTTAATTTTCTTATTTTTCTGCACTTATTTAGCTTTGACTTTACTTTATAAGGTAACGTGTTATTAAATATATTATTATTATGTCCTCTTTCGGGTCTTTTAATTTATTCAAATATAAATTAGGGCTAATAATAAATCGTTTAATATATAGTTTAATATTTTATACGCACATTTAATATAAAGTACAAATTTTCTGTAATACGAATCTTCAGATGGTGTCCCCTTCTGTGGACCTATAAAAATACCAGCAATTTTTCCTTTTATTCACTAAATTTTTATTTATTCATTGCAATTTTTCCTTTATTTGCACTTACATTCGGTTTTGGGCAAATTCTTTTCGCAATTGCTTTTATTCTTTAAATTTGTGTACTTGTTTTGTAATTAAATTACCTACGGAAAAGCTTCTAAATCTCTATCCTTACTATCTGCATTTGTATTCTTCGTATTTCTGCACAGTTATTTGTCATCTTATGTAATGATACAAAAGTCTGCTTTGTTTATGATTGATTATTCATTCCGCTAGGAATTGAACTTAACATCTTTAATCTGTCTTTCTTGGAGAGAAATTGTTATTATTTCCATAAAAATTTTAAATCCCTTCATATGAAATCCATACATTTTTAAAAATCAACCCTTGAAACTAATATCTCAAATATGGCAAGTTCAGATAAATTATTCGAAGATTTACCTTTAAATAGTTTAAATTAATAATAAAATATGCTCATAAATTTTATTTATATTTTTGAAAATTTCTACAATTAATTATCTTTTAATTATATTAATATAAATTCTATTAATAATCTGGAATTGGTATTTAAATACATCTTCATAAATTTAATTATTATTATTACAGTTTTGTGGTATAATGATTGGAAAATTTAAATGAATTCTCTTGAAAAGTAAAATTAATCTAAAAGATTGTATATAAATCTAAAAATAAAATAAAAACCGCAAAATATTATAATAAATTTATTTAATGATGAATATCAAAATTAATATATATAAATTTAGATAACAAATTATAATAGATTCGTTTTTATTATTTATATCTAATTTGATTGGATTGTCAAGTATCTATTTATTTATTGAGATTCTTATTACATAAATAAAATATCTTGTGATTTAATAAATTTAAATGTTTTGTATATATTAAAGTTTGGGGATAAAAATAATTGAATTTATACATTATTGGATTTAAATGAAATTATTTATAATTAAATTTTGTATGTTTTTTTGTGGTCAAATATGCTAAATCGGTACTTAATAATGTTGGATAATTAAATTTATGTTTCAAGTCATAATATATATAAGTATATACGATTAAATATATGTTTAATTAATATTACAATTATATATATATAATAATTTATAGGGAATTGAATATTATGCAAATATTTACATAATTTATTATTGATTATATGTGTATATTCTTGATATTATGTTTAGTAGATCTTAAATCTTTATTATATTAAATGCTAATTTCATTCGTAAATATTTATATAAATTTAGCCAGAGTTATTTTCGAAAATCAATTTTTGGGGTTGTTATGGACGTTATTGTGTACATTATTATTAGTAATCAAAATAACTATATATATAATTATATATGTAAATTAAATTTAAATATTTTAAAGACCTATAAAATATATTATTATAATTTTCATTTAAGTGTTATATTTCTTACAATTTACATACGATTACTATTATATATATATAAATTATAAATTTGTTTGATATTTAATACAAATTTAATTTATAAAACAATCTAAATTACATAAATGTATAAAGATATTATTATTATTTCTGAATTTATGACCGGATTTCAGTTGAATTGTTGGTGTCTACAATCACAAAGGAATAGATTTTTGAAAACCAAACAAACTGATTAAATTCAAATAAATTCATTTCAATATTTTTTTTTTTTAAATAAATGGAAAAATTATGAACGCTTTAAGATTACTTACAGGGGTCATTTATAAATTGTAACTCTATAATAATTCCATAAAATTGTACTAATTGTGAACAATTTTAGCAGAATAATGCTATGATGTTGATGAAGAAACGATTGGGCTAAACTTATGTAAATTAATGTATAGAGATTTAAATTCTCAGAACATTTGCTTGTTTCTTTGCATATTTTTTTGTAAAGGACACTTAAAATGGGATTTACAATCATATTTTGGCCGCAGTTATAAAAAACGAAATAATTCTAATTTAATCTAATATTTCAATATAATCAACGAAATTTTAGTTATTTCTAAATTAAATATTTCACAAACAATTCACATATTATTTTAGATTTGATAATTTAATTATGTTATTTATAAATATTTTTAATTATTTGGCTATTTATAAATACATTTTTGATAGCATTCCAGTAAATTTTAGTAGGTTGTTTGTATAACCGTATCATTATCATTACACTAAATATATTTGCTATTTTTTTTCATATATTACTATAACTTCTGCATTACAATAATTTATTTTAGATTGGTGCTTGATTTTATTAGACTATAGATAGAGATGTAACAGAATTTATGTAGATTGCATGTGAAATTATAATTCAATTGTAAGATTTCTAGCCGCCATCAATTAAGAAAATTCTTATAATAAATTTACTTTATAATTTTAGGTCTTGAATGTTAAAATAATGTATTAGCTGATGGTGAAATTTCATTATATTCTAATGAAAATAATTTAGTTCTTTTTATTATCTTCACAATTAAATACTTATGATTAACCTAATTTTAAAAAGAATTGTTTTTTCTTTATATTAAGTATACTATAATTAAAATTCTCCATTAAAACTCTTTTATAAGATTTATTGAAAAAGTTTCGAGAGCAATTAACTCAATTAGGGTTAATAAATATCTTTGAAATATACATCTAAAAAAAAAAAGAAAAAAAAAATTCCAGAAAGATCATTTAAATTTTGAACTATGGCAAAAGATAATCTAATTTTCCGATCTTAGTAATTATACTTAAAAATATTATTGTTGTAATGTATTTTTTTAAATAAAGGTTGCATATACGCTAAGTTATACACCAACCAACAATCTTTAAATCTAAACTCTGATACGTTAAATATATTTTTCAATTCGCGAGTATAACATTGTAATATGGTTACAAATATTGTTAAATTGAATGAAATTTTAATTTCTTATGTGACCCATTAAAATGAAATGCCGGTTGAAGAAAATTATTTAAAGATACAAAAAAGTTAATAGATTTTAGTGTTTAAGATGAACTACATTAATACAATTTTGATAATTATAAAAGTGGTTGTTTGTATTTTTGTTATTATTAAAGTTAAAATTATTTTACTTTTAATAATTTATAATCTATTTTAAAAATATATTAATGTTTAAACCCAGCACTGTGACTTAATTAGGGATTTTAATCTGGTAATTATTATTATTGTTATAAATCAGAAATTATGTGAATTTTAATATGATATTTTATTGGTTTTATATCAAGTGTTTTAATTTAACCTTTTAAGTAATCTTTGTGGCCGCCAATTAATCAATGATAAACGAATATAAAGTTAACATGATCAGTCAGACAAATATATCGGATCGAATGAATAATGAATATTTAACTTAAGTTACCTGTGAGATAAATAGTAGTACTGTCGAATCATAGATTTCAGACATATATGGACTTTCCTTTTTAAGTCAATTTATCTATTTATTTTATTGTTTACAAATCTTATCATTGTTAAGATACGAAACACTATTCTCCCATTAATAGTGTTTTATCCAAGTGGGACCTACTGAAATTTAATTTCTTGTTGTAGCTAACATTTAACCAATAATAATTCGAAAGGTATTAAAATTACCGAAAACAGACCGAAAACTATTTTTTTCAATTTTTGATATGAAAAAGAATTCTGACATTCTGTCATTTATAGAATCATTAATGGTCGAACATAAATTTTGTTATCGTAAAGGTAATTTATTTCATAGTATTTGAAGTTATAATTTGTTCTAAATTTCATAGCCTCTTTGTAGCTTATTTTGAAACTTGTATCCTTTTTTTGAAATCCCAGGGTATTAGATAATTTTTTTTGCACCGTTTGTCTTACATTATAAATGAGCTCATTATTTCGGGCTACACTGCATAATGGTCGCGTTATACGTGACTTACATGGAACCAAACAATTCAAATATAATAACTCATGAAATTTTATTGATGCCGAATTCTATTTTAAAATTTCTTTTGGATATCATGTTATTAAAAACTACAAATCTCATCAAATTTAACACTTCACCGCCAGTGTTAACCGTTTTAGAAATTATTTCAAGGGCTATTATGTATATATAAAAATCGTCCTGCGTAGAATGAATCTTATCAAGCCACTTTTACCATTTAAGATTATACTTAAAGATTTGTTGTGACAACAGATTAACTCATGCCATAATAACAACAAAGAAAAAGTGAAGTAAAAGAACAGAAAAAATAAAAAATATAAACTTGTTAATAAAACTTGACGCACTTTTATTTTAGTTGTTGTTTTTTTATTATTATCTGTGTCGAATTTTCTGTTACAACAATAATAAAACTTTGAAGTATTTTGAAACATTTATTTTGTGTTTTTTTTTGTCTTCTTTCTTATGATATTCGATACTCTCCTTTTCACTTCAGATAGATATATACCGTAAATACACTGTTATTGTAGTACATAATATTTAACTTTTTAGTAGACCATGGTATGAAATTTCACGGTAACAAAATAAAAAGTTTTAAATAACAAACAAGTCAGTCGAAGAAAACCAAGAACTTTTTTTTTTATTTATTTTTATTTTTGTGAAATTGCTAAAGGCAAACATTTGAAAGAAGTATTTTAAAAGTGTAAAAGATATCAGTTCTGTCTATATATATAAATAAATTTATATATTAAAAAATATTGTAATATTTACAAGAGGCCAGTAAACAAACAACGATTTTCTTATATAATATATTTTTGTTTTAATTTTTTTTTTTGTTAAGATAAAACTTGAGGAAAATTACCATTAAAATAATTTCTTAAGAACAATCTCTATATCTGAAAGATAGTCCTATTACATAATTTATATAATTTTTTTTTTTATATTCTATTTATAAAAAGATAAAATGAAATAGAGATAAATAAATATTTGGGATAGGAAATTCTTTAAAATATAAATAAATAACATAATACTATTTATATATATACAATATGTATATAAATAAATTGTATAAAGTTGCGAAATATTTTTGATAAAAAGCCTCTGGTTAAATCAGAATCAAATGAATACTTTTGTAAACTGGTATATTTTTTTGGCATTTTCTTCCTTATTTTTTGATTGTGACATAAAAGTCCTTTTTTTTAAAAAAAATTACCAGATATTGTAACTATATTTCTATCAGTGGTTCGTTAAAAATTTTCGAGACAACGGAACAGGGTACAGCGGAAATAAATATTTTTACTATTTTACAGAGGAAACAAATAGAATTAAAAATAAACTATAGAGTTAAATTTTACATATATTTTATTTTATGTACTTTGAATTTTTATGCTATGGCGGCTGGCGGCATAAAGATATAATTGTAGTACGTAATTGGCAATAGTCCTTTAGACATAAACTTGACTGGTATGGTCTGAAATGAAATCGTGTTGACCGAATTTACATAGTCCACTGTCAAAATCCAATTGTGTGTAGGTGATTTTTTAAAAAGTAAAATCTTTTTGAAAATAATTTTATATGAAATTACATATTTCCGAATATATATTTTTTAAAAAAACTTTCATTTAAGTTTAGCATTTCAAAATCTGAAATTTTCAATAAATTACTCCACAAAATGTGTATAATTTTTCATAAGCTTTCTCATTAATCTATAAAAAAAAAATTCTAATGCAAGATTTTGTAATGTAAGACTTTTTGGTATCGACATTTAATGGACTTTGTAATATTATTTTTCTTCATACATTTGATAAAATTAAATATTTCATCAAGTATTGAATTTACTTGTACTTAAATTGTAAGCAAATCTTTTAATATATAATAATATATTAATATGGTTGAGATTATTTACTGACATTAAAATCCTTTAGCTCCTGTGTCATTCACTATTACAACATCTCCTAGGTCTTTGCCTTGCAGTGCAAAAACGTAGATTGAGGCGCTTAGAATGTTATTTTCTAAATAACCTGTTAAAGGCGGGTGAAAAGAAACCTGCCAACCTAATCAAGATCATCAAAGGATGAGTTGATGTGCTATATTGTTAAATATTTCAGTCTTCGATTGGAGTGTACAACTGACATATATGTGGCTTCAGTGCGTGAGGTTTTCGGATCTTCCTCCTCACGAAATAACCAACCGACCAATACTATTATGCAGTTGCATTTGAATTAATTTTATGAATCAAATAGGGAGCGTTCCATGGACAATACTTCTAATTTTTAAAAAATCGTGATGAATTTATTTTTGGTATTTGACTGTGCGACTGATAATTATGGGAAAGCCATAAATGTTAAAAGAATTTTTCGAAATTATATTGTTGTTCATTTACATCAGGGGACAAGCATTTCAATTTCACAATATTTCAGTTTTTTAATAAATATTCAAATATAAAATTGTCGTTTAAGCAATATTTCGAAATTAAAATTTTGCAATACTGATTATAATGCATGTATTATTACCACAAAATATTAACATTACATATATCAAAAATATAACAATTACATTTCCTGGGAATAAATTCTACATTATTTCATTGAGTAATAATCTATATAAGAGAAGTTAATTCCATACACTTTTTTTTCATACCAAATTTTCTAAACAGAATTTTAAAATGATGCTTTTTTTGAATGTATTTGTAATTTTTTAAAATTTATATTTTTGTATTGTACATGTCTTTATGAACATGCATAAGGCTATGACAATACAAAAAACTTGCTCTTTTCTCTATTTTATTGAATCATAAATATACAAGAAAAAGCAACAACGATTGCCAACAACTATTAGCAATTAGCAAAGCAACAACAAATACATATTATATCGTGGTTTCTCTATTATTTTGTGTCTTCAGATTGCAAGGAATTTGTAAATTTAAAATATTTTCTAATATTTTATTTCAATTTTATGTATTCTGCTTTACATTCTTAATTTAGGGGTTTTGTAGTTCCTTTAAATATATAATGTGCTAATTCTGTCGGGTTGCGCTAAAAGTCGTTTAATGTATGTAATAGAATTTTATGTACATAAATCTACTTCTTAAAAAAAAAAAAAAAAAAAACAATTTAGAAGGTGCCTTGCACTGACAGATTATATATTTTTTTTTTTTTTTAAATTTGCTTTTAATTTTGGGTTTTCCATTCATATTTTAAATATTATTTTTATGGCGTTATGTTTTGAAGTATATGGTTAAATTTATGAATGAATATTTTGTATACGGTATTTATTATATTTTTTATTATATTATGCAGAAATAGATTTTTTATTACATGTAGTAAAAGATTATGGATTTTTTACTTCATAGGTAGAAAAGGATTTTTAATAACACTTGGAGCGGGTGTGTGGTGTTTTTTTATATTAAGGTTCATTTATAATGATAATGCCTTATCAAATTTAAATATAGATATAAATTCCTTAGACAATGAAGACAATGATGACTTGGATTCGCATATTGATGAAATTGTATTAGATTGTCCAGTTGCAAATGAAATAATGAAAAGGAAAATATGATTTCTACAGTTTTAGATACAAATTTATCACTACTTTCAAATACGTTATTAATTCATTTTGAAGAATTATCAATTCGATATTTTGCTGATTTTTGTATTAAAAATCATATTGTGATTTATGCTGCAATATATTATTAAAAACTGAAAAATTACAAACCAGTAGTACAGAAAATTTAGTAATTGCGAAAAACTACAACATTTATGCCAATAACTTTGGAAATTTAAAAGCTCCACCAGATGAATATTTTGGTGAAACCTTTGAATGGTTTAAATTATTTGATGATTATTTTTATAAAAATTTCCATCTTTTTAATTTAAAACAAATTATTACCGATAGATGTGTTGAAAAATCAAAAAATTTCATGAAGGAATTCAAAGGAGACCATCAAAACAAAACCATATATTAAAAGTATTGAATCAATTTATACTTGTATTAATTAAATTTAATTGTAAAAAAAAAAAAAAAAATGGAGAGTTCTACAATTAATAAAATAAAAAGAGTAAAAACTAATTTATATAATAAAAACAATAAAAATGTACAAAAATTATTACTATTATAAAACCAAACTAAAGTTTAATATATATATACATATATTTATATTCGTTAAAAAAAGTTGTATTAATATTTTAATTTTTAATTCCAAATAAATTAATCAGAAGTATTACATACTTTCTTATTTTAAAGAAGTAGATTTATGTACATAAAATTCTATTACATACATTAAACGACTTTTAGCGCAACCCGACAGAATTAGCACATTATATATTTAAAGGAACTACAAAACCCCTAAATTAAGAATGTAAAGCAGAATACATAAAATTGAAATAAAATATTAGAAAATGTTTTAAATTTACAAATTCCTTGCAATCTGAAGACACAAAATAATAGAGAAACCACGATATAATATGTATTTGTTGTTGCTTTGCTAATTGCTAATAGTTGTTGGCAATCGTTGTTGCTTTTTCTTGTATATTTATGATTCAATAAAATAGAGAAAAGAGCAAGTTTTTTGTATTGTCATAGCCTTATGCATGTTCATAAAGACATGTACAATACAAACATATAAATTTTAAAAAATTACAAATACATTCAAAAAAAGCATCATTTTAAAATTCTGTTTAGAAAATTTGGTATGAAAAAAAAGTGTATGGAATTAACTTCTCTTATATAGATTATTACTCAATGATTATTTTTACATACTGCAAAAAAAAAAAGAGAATCACTTTACAAATGGGCAAATTTTCAAGTTTAGAAACAGTCAAACGTAACATGTTTAAAAATGCGATACTAATTTCGAAAAAAAGCGATTTAACAATACTATGTAAAATAAAACTTTTAATTTCCAATAAATTATTATCACAAATATTAAATTCACCTTGACCGTTCACAAAATTTAATTAACTGTGCGATTTTTTTTTTTTTACATAGAAATCAAAAGTATGTAAAAAAAAAACTATGTTAATTGTGTGAAAAAAAAAATTTATGATATTTTTTAAGAATTTTATCGTGTATTTTAAATTTTAATTAGCATAAAAAATTATTTATTAAAAAAAAAAAAAAAACGTTTTGTAATAAATGCTAAAAAAAAAGTTTTAAATAAAAACGTTAACAAAAATATTCCAAATTCATATTTCATTTATTATATTAGTGTATAAAATTTCCATTAAAGTGTTTCAAGTTTTTTTAATCTGTATATTACGTTTTCTAATTGAGTTAAAATCTTAAAAATTATATTTCATGAACTGCCACGATGTCATAGTGATATAATTGTAGTACATAATACAAAATCGTCCTTTAAACATAAAGCTGACAGATATTTTGATGTTTCATCAACATGTTGACAGAATTTGTATAGTTGGGGCCCGCCGTCAATTCAATTGTGTGTAGGTGGTTTTTTGTAAAGTAGCTTTAAATATAATTTTATATTAAATTAATGACTAATTAAATTTTAATATTCTGTAATCATATTTTTTTACAAAATTCAAATAATTTATATCTAAAACAGTTACGCATTGCAGAATAAATATAAAAAAGAATTCGGCGTTAAATTTTCTTTTTGAAACTATAATCTATGAAAGAATTATGTATATGATAATTAATTGATTCTAAAAGCCTATACTATTATAATGGCCCTTCGGAAATATGGGCTAGGAAAAAACATCACAACACAAAAATATTCCACCGAAATTAAAATTTCGTTGTAATTGTATCCTTATTTAATTGAAAAAAAAAAAAAAAACTTCTCACAGGGCAAATATAATTTTTTAGGTCTATATTCACAATTACAAATTGCCCTAAAATTCATTAATAAAAATAAAAATTCCATGTGGCAATATTGCACCAAAATTAAAATTTCGTTGTAATTGTGTCCTAATTTAATTGAAAAAAAAAACACCTCTCACAGGGCAAATATTATTTATTAGGTCTATATTCCACTTATTATTTTGGGGCAAAATTTTATAATTACAAATTGCCCTAAAAATAATTAATAAAAATTAATATTTCATGTTCCAATATTATTATGGAACATTTTTGTCGTTCCATATCATCATATCCTAATTGTAATTTGTAAAATTTTCACATTTTGCTTTGGGCCCCCTAAAAATGTGACATTTATTTTTGTTTTGTATCGCATTTTTGTTCCTGTGGCCATCATGTGTTTCGGGGAGCCTATTTTAATATTTTTCTAATGAAGTATACTTTTATTTAAAAGCCAATTATTATATTCGATGATAAATTACTACCCCACAATAATATTTTAATTAATATTTCTAAATTATATTTAAAATACAATTGAAATTTACAAACAAAATTTATTACTATAATAAATATAATTTATAATTAATTTTATATATATTATTTATTTCTCTTTACAGGTTTCTAATTAATCATCATTGATATTACACAGGTAAAATATACATAATCAAATAAATTTCAATAATAAATATAATATGTAATTATTGTAAATATATATTAAAAATTTGCATTTTATATAATATTATATATTATGATTATTATTTCAATATATTCAGTAATATATTTATTTGAGTCTTTATTTTCCATTTTCCATTTTTTTTTTATATATTTTGAGTTAACTTAAATTATTGTTCTGTGTCAAATTAATTATATTCTTGAAAGGTAGATGAATGAGCGCGTGTTATATTATGTATAGTATATTATGAAAGGATCAGGTGCCATTATTTATTTACAAACATTTGCCAAACTTCAGTATATATGTCATTTGAAATTAATGTAAATATATATATATACATAAAAAAAAAGTGGTACTATATGGAAATTATTTTCATTTCACAAAAAGAAAAAACATCAACCATACATTCATAAATTCAAATGATTTTTGAACATAGAGTATGATAAATTTACCGAATATTGTATTTATATAAAAAAAGAAAATTCATCATCAAATACAAAATTTACATCACCACAAGTTGTTGTTCTGTGTTTTTTTTTGTTTTGGCGTATTTAATGGGGACTTATAAATCCAAAAAAAAAAGTAAAAAAAACCTACCTACATATTTGCATGTTGACATTAAACCATTTATTATACATATTTGTTTTGTTTATGAAACATATTTCTTGTTAATAAGGTTGTTTTTCGTACAATATCCTTAAAACCGTGAGTAAAAAAAAAAAACAACATATTTCTGTTAAAAATGATTTCTATCTATAAAATTATTTAGTCAAATAATTTTTAATAAAATCCTTGTCCTTTTTTTGCACATAAGAGAGTGGTTAATAATTAAAACCTTCTTTTTGTTGTTGGGTGTTAGAAGATACAAATTAAACTTACCATTTAAAAAGTTAAATGATTTTTCTATAATAAATGGCCTACGGAAACCGTACACCTTGTTAATGACTTGAGATAAATTTGATGACAATGTATGAAAAGGAAACGCTGGTAAACCGCTACTTTGAAATCTTGAATAGTATGACTGCGGCTACCAATTAATATAAATTATCATCACTTTATTATCTTCACTTAAAAATCGAATAATTTTACTATATAAAATATAAAAATACAATCTAGTACAATAGTAATATAACATGTTCCCATCATAACTGGTACTGGTACCATACAACATCAATAATTAGTGTTAATTAATAATTTTTATAAGCTTTCATATTTTCTATTATATAATTACTTATATTTTAATACAATATAATTGATATTTTCCATATTAATTTTGAATTTAATTCTAAAATTAATGTAAATTTATCATTTACATAATTTGCATAAAACGAAAACAATTTCTGTGAAAAGAAATTATAAATCTGTTTTCGACTGTCACAACATTGTATGTAAATTATTGCTACTATAAACAATAACTATATAAAATTGATATTTTTCAATTATTTCTATTTCAATTTCATAAAATCAATGTTAATTTATAACTTATTTGCATATATATTTGTAACAATTTTGTGAAGTTTTCGACTGTCAGAACATTGTATGTAAATTACATTATGTAATTACAAAATTTTATGATGATCTAAGTTGAAAATGCTAATTAAATTATGTAAACTTTTTATTAGTTTTAAAGTTAAATTTGATTATTATGAATATTGTTGATTTTATTATAATATGGAATATTTATGTAATATCACAATGACATTTTTAGTTATACTGATTTTAGAATTTATGATAATCAAATTAAATAGTTCTGCATAAATAATTCATTCGACTGCGACTCTTAATTGTAGATTGTAGTGCCCTTATAGATTAATGCATACTCTTTCGAATTTAAAGTGCTTTATAACCTCAAAAATGTCCTGTTCTTTTATATTGAATATGCACATCAATGATTAAACTTCAAAATAACTTTTTTTTAGATAGAAGTTCTATAAAGTCTTAATACACAGTCGTATTTGTGTAGATTAATATACTAATGGTCTTTATCTTACCATATCTAATGGCCATTCCATTAGCCATGATTGTGCAACACTTAGTTCACCACTGCTAGGATCAATGGTGAATATATTCATTCTTCCCTCGCATATTTGTTTGACATTGACAGCTGTAAATTGAATTGTTTTTAGTATTTTTATAACTTTATTGTTTTACTATATATTTAAGTAAAATTCTTCTGTGTTGCTTTGTATGCCACTATCCACAGTGCGACCTTAAGCTCAAGCTTAACTAAACTGATTGTGTGGCTTAAGATTGCCAGTAAGCTCCCCTGGCTAATAACGATAATTATCTAAGTTAGCCAGTATTGTTAACGGCGGCTACAGGCTATGTGCGATACTGATTAACACATAGCTTTTACTATAAATTAAGAAAGAAAAAAATATATAGCAAGGATGGATGGAGGAAAGCCTTAAGTAAATTTTATATTTTTCTGTTCAAATATGCTTAAAAAAAAAGAACATTTTCACTTATCCAATTTATATGAAAAACCACTCAATAATTTCATGTTTCGTTAATTTGTTATTGAATTAAATTTAATTTAATACTCACATATATAATATCTATTATAACAACATAATATGATGATGCTACTATAGATTCGTATCTGGTTTTATATTGAAAATACATTTTTTTTTTGTATGCATTTTTTTTATATATATTTTATATGTTGAATCAAGCATATCCAAACTAATTATCATCATCACTGTGTGTGTCATTGATTAAACATAAAAAATAATTATTATTGATGAGCACTTGGAAAAATAGATTATCATTTTGTATTATGAATACCGTATATAATATAAAATAATAATAATGATCATATAATAATGATTCGCTTCAAAAATTATTATTAGAGTTGATTGGAATATTAGTTTAAAACAATTTTTTTTTTATGTTTATTTATATGATCAATTATAAATTTATGTGTTCTTTTATATTGAATATGTACATTTATGAATTGTGCATCATTTAGTTAGGGGAAGCCAATCAATATTAACTGAGAGGTAAAAATAAGTGAAGCGTAAAATATAATATTTCTTTTTTTTTTAAATGGATTATACCTTAACATTATTGAATTTATATTAATGGAAATAAGATTGTTTGTATATATGGTAAAATTTTGTATATTAATATCAATAATTATAAAGGGTCAATTTATATTATTTATTCTGAGAGTCCAAAAGGTTACCCAGGTATAAAGCCACTTAAAACTCTGTTGTAAACTCACGGCTATGGCTCGATTTCTTGTTAATGATTACTTTCATATCAGCAGGTTATTAAGCACTCAAAGTTCTGTATAATTTTTTACAATGATATAAAATGTTTTTTAAATATTCAATTTCTCCTTCACATCTTTTGCAAGTTGGCGAACGTCGTTAGTCTCATCTCATCATGACAGTTTTACCTATTCATATTACCACTTAAATTCTGCTGTAAACTGTCGTCGACGGCCCGATTTCTTGTCTCTAAATTACACCTGCATTTAACGTAATCAGAATGACTGGTTTCATCAAACCACGTTATTTAGAAAATAACATTCTAAGTTACGTGCAATCTTTTACAATGTTTATACAATGTCTTATTTCATCTTCTTCTCATAACTGTCGAACATCGTTAGTCTCATAAATTGGCAGTATTTCTTATATAAAATTCGTCCTTAAAACAATTGATTCGTTTAATCCGAATTAGACTGACAATTTATTATAATATGAAAACTGATTTTTATGCTGCGTAATAAAAATATATAGTAAAAGATTAATAGGTGGACAGAAACTTGTCGAGACTAATGACCAGTAATATGCAAAACTTGCAATAAATTTAATTTGCAATATAATTTTTTTTTTTAATAAAACTGAAACCTTAAAAATACATTAATTAAATGTGTTGCATATAAAACTACAATATTCAATTTTTTTTTTTTAAATAAAATTTATTACCACCCTAAATAAAATTTTATGGTTTTTTATTTTGTTACAAATTAAATAATTGCTTGAATCGTGATGTCAGTAAAAATGTATACGCGTGTAGTCGACATTTGTCATATGAAAAATCATAAAAATATAATTTTTTTTAGAAAATTTTTAAATTGATTTTTTTTTATTATTATTATTAATATTTTGCATAGACATATAATATATATAGACAGAATCTCAAATCTCAAAAGTGAAGCCAGCATTGAATATGCTTTTTATGTTGCAACATAAAAAGTAATATTAACGCAAACTCAATTTCCTTATGTTGTTCCCTTTTTCTGGGATATTTTTTCAAGTTTATATAAAGAATAAGAAAATTGTAATATTTAATGAAAAGTATTTATTTTATTCATAAGGATTATTTTATAATTATAAAAAATTAAACGTAAGCTTAAATAATAATGCAACCATACAAAAATTTACTTATAAACCAGAAAAATAGTTAATTTTTGCCTAATATTTTGGTTTTTAAAACTTAAAGTTGTACGTGATTATAGCTTTGATTAGGAACGCTCTATGATCCTTAAATAAATCGTCATCTGCAGAATGACCTAAAATACATATTAATTAGTAAATATATAGAAGGTAAAAGTTCATTGTAAGTAAACAAGTAAACAAAACAATGAACTTTTTACCTTCTATATATTTACTATTAAATTGTACTTACACAATTTTTTAGGATTTTCCAAAATACCTTATCTTTTTTAGTTCTTATGGAAAAACTGCAGGTATAAGAAGTACGGCACAATTCATAAAAAAATAAATAGTACCACAGACAATCTATATAACAGACCCACAAGTCTTATATAAGAAAAACGACATTTTCATATTTTACTTGAATAAAAATTCATTTCTAATGGCTCGGCATCTATATGTGTCTGTTTCTATTATGTTACTCTCCAATTTATCGCATAAGTTTTTTTTCATTTTCTATTCTCTTTTTCGTATTATTCTCAATTTGGTGAATGAAAATTATTTTTGAAAATGAATGTAAAAAATCGAAAAAAAACCATGGGTAATAAATGCGCGGTTGGTTCTTGTAGAATTTTATGTTGAATAAAGTTATTTTATTAAATTTTTGCTATGAAATTCGTACACTGAATTGAATTAGTACGATTGCAATATTTTTTTTTTAAATATATATTTTTGAGGATTAGACCTACGTGGGATACCTCGTTAAAAAAAGTGCATTGGTTATCCTACCTCTTAGGTGATGTGAAAACGGACGACAAACGGTTTTTAGCGCATTTTTTAAAAGTGCACCATCCACCAGGTGCAAAAATTGATAGCGCTGGTGCTTTTTCTTAAATAATAAAATGAAAATCTTGAAAAAAGGTTTCAGAAATAGAACTTATTGAGTATTTTGAAGAAAAAAGTTTACATCGGACGGACAGACAGACAAAACGATAACATAACTGATTTTTTATCTAAAAAAAATCGTATAAACTGATGATAAATATAAAAAACATCAAATGTTATGACCGACTTTTATTTTTTATTAGTTCAAAACTAAAAAATTATTGCATTTCATATTTTGTAATTCGTTTAAGAAAATTTATCCAGTAACAGAACAGAAATTAAAATTATGCAATATAAATACAACAATACATAATTTCTCTCCTCAGTATAGAAAAAAAATTCTCTATACTCATTCTCAATTTTCGTGTTTTTATTGTCGAACTAATGTATTAGTGGCCGAGCCATTAGAAAATTTGTTCTGTATATGGGGTAGAATAACGACAATTTTTTTGTTAGGAGTTATTTCTCTGTATGAATCTGTTCTCTGTGATAGTACTTAATAGGAAAAATTACAGTTAATTTATTTAACATTTAATTTGAAATTATTCGGCAATTTACTGCATTTGTTTTTAAATATAAAACATGGTAATATAAGGTAATATATACACTATTTTCAGAATAAATAAAGGGTTTTCAGATTAATTGCAACGTTTTTGGAACTAAATTCAACGCATTTGCCTATTAAATTAATAAAAAAGCTGAATTTGCATTGAACAATGTTGCACATATTCAATCTCAAAATCGTATATCACTACTTACAGATTTTAATTTTATTAAATATGTTCCTAAATTTAAATTTTCATTCATAATTTCTAAAATTTTGTTGAAATAAATTCATTTAAAATCATAATTTGACAAATTATTGAATGGGACTTTTTTTATATAGCTACCAACACTATGTTCAAATATCCCATTTTTTATGTCAAATAGCTGTCAGTGCCCCTCCAAGAGGGGCTCAATGCTGGCTTCACTTTTTATTAGAACAACATATATTGGACATTCAGTCTATATATATTATACGTCTATGATATTTTGACATGATTTATTTTTCTATATTTTCGGATTTCCAATAGATTTGTCGAAAAAAAAATATATAATTTAATTTAATATTTTTTTTAGGTTAGTAAAAAATTGTATTTCCAAATGACTGAATTTAGAGTTAGTTGATTTTTTCTAGCAGATACAAATAATTAAATTTTTGGAAGTTTTATTAAGTGATTTTTGTATTCGACATTTATGTATTTAAAATATTGTTAAGATTAAATTGATAATTATTAGTAAAAAATTGTAAAAATAATAAAAATGGTCTAAAAATTGTCTTGTTAAACACTGTCATTAGATATGAAATAAATCAGAGCTGATTTTCGATTTAGTTTTTATTGTAATGGGTGGCATCCGTGCATCTACGTCTACGCTGACAAGGTGGCAATATTTTTTAAGTTTAATGTTTTATTTTTGATTTTGTACAAGAAATTGAGTAATAAAATCGGTTTTTATTTAATATTGGCGTTTATATTTTCATTTTTAATTCGAACATTTTGTTTTAGAGGTTCTAGAAATAAATCTCAATAATATTAATATAAATATTTCGAACAGAAATTTCAGATTACGAAATTTGTATTGATATTAAAATTTTTATTAAGTAATATCATTTTTTTGTTGTTACTCTTTCGTTCATTTATATCGTGATACTTTTACAAAAAAAAAATATATCTTACCTGACGTCTTACGATTTAACTAAATCTGTTTGAAGAAAAATGATTTAAATCAATCTTTTTTTTTTTTTAAAATAATAAGATAATTTTGTGGAACTGAAATAAAATTATATTTTAATTGTTGCGGACGGGCAATTTCACACAAAATGTCTACATTTTTTAAAAAAAATCATATTTCATTACCGATATTATCAATATAATTATTTAGATTTGGAATTTATGATATAAAATAGTTGTAGACTTTAAACTAAAATTATAGGAATCGATTAAAATATTTGGTACATCTTTGTTTTAACAAATGCTGTCATATGACAGTCGGACAGACAGACAAATAATTAATTGACGTGTTTACTGACAAATTATTTACTAATATTATTTTATATAAAAATAGTAAAGTATTTTGTAGGCGGCATAAGATATGAAAAAAACATACAAATTTAATTTTGCACAGCTATAGAAACAGAGTACCAAGTTTAAAATTAGTCGGATTGTACTATTTTTACCGAAAGAGCTTGAACTACTATTCAAAAAAATTTGATTGAAATTTATTTTTTGTGATATTTACGTAATATAGTTTTGAATTAAATCTAATTTTAAATAATGTGAACGTGAAATTTAAAATGATTCGTATTTTATTTAAAATAATTTTTTTCTCGATTATAAATGTATTTTAACATCAATATCGTAAACAGTTTTCATTTCATTTCGGGGCTTTTATAATCAGAATAATAAAATCTAATTTTGCTAGTATTTTTTTTTTCCATAAGCTTAAGCGCTAGTTTCTCTAAACTCTAAACCTTAAACTGAGAAATTAGAAAATAATTTAAACTAGAGTTTAAGTTTTAGATATAAAATATAAGAAATTTTTAACTATCATTTTTGTTTACGGAATCTAAGCTATGATATGCACGGATTCGCTTCGAATAATCAAAATGAAAATCATAATTTTTCTTACTATATATAAATATATAATAATTTTTCACCATTCATAAATTTATTGCGCCCAATTAAAGGCAAATAAAAATGAATTGTCATAAAGAACATAAATTATACACATGAACATTATAATTTATCTATATCTGTACACTTTTAAATATGCAAACCATTAAATATGCCCTACAAAAAACTATTAAACTTTAAATAACATTTATCATTTTGGAATGAAAACAATAATAAGAATAAAATTTATGAATTTTTAAGCATAAAATTTAATGATTTAGAAATTTTCAAATTAAATTTCTACAAAATCTTAATTTTCTCATCAAATATGAAATTAGTTTAATATATTAACCTAGTTAAAACACCGTGTAAGTTTGCCGTTTCTTTTCAATTTCACCTTTAAAAAATTGGTTGTTCCCTATAAAATTTAAAAAGTTAATTTACTTTTTAAAATTAAACAAAATGTTTAATAAATGATTTCCCAAAAAAAAAAAATTTATTCATTAATTTAAAATAATTTTTCGGTTCGTTCAACAATTTTAACACTATTAAAACTTAAATTCTACTCTTACAAAAATGTTAATAATTTGTCATAAAGTATAAATTTAAAATTTTTCCACTAAATAAATTACTTATGTATATATAATATGTACATTACATATATACATAAATTGTTTATTTTCTAAATTTATGATATTTATCTTTAAAAATTTCATATTTTTTTTAATCTGAACGAATTATTAATGGAAAAACCTTTTTGCTTAAAATATTTTAATAGAAATTTTTTTTTACGAAATAATTAATTAAATATTAAATATAATAAAATAATTATTTTAAATAATTTAATAAAACTTTAAATTTTCTCAGCCATTTTGATAATATCTAATATATGTTTATATACAGATTATCAGATAGTAATAAATTTTCCGGTTCAAAAGCATTGAAATAATTAAAATCATTAAAAAAAAATTAATAGATTCTTCAGTCAGTCTCCTTTATTTGACCCCTAATTGTAAAATAATTATTTTAAATGATTTTTTTTTTAAACATTTATTTTTGAATTTAGATAAACTGATAATATTATTATCATATATACTAAAAATATATTTATCGATAACAATTTTACTATATATACATTTTAGCAGTACTCCATGATTTGACCAGTAATTTACAGAATTTAATGAGTATAATAAAAGTAGCACTCAATGTCAAATTTATAATGTTTGAAAAAAAAAAATTTGATTAAATCTATAAATTACTTCCGTAATACATACATTTTTTCTCCATAGGTTGGTAAAATATTGTAATTATGAGGTAAAATTGTAGTATCTGACAGTATGGAATTTGGGTTTTTTTTTTTTTTTTGCCATTAAAGTATCAATATTTTAATTATTAATATTATTCTGTTAAGAAAAAGTATAAATATAAATATTTCTTTCCTTCAATTACATAACTCATGAATACATTTTTGTTTTATAAGTAAATCTTACATTGATTATGTGTAAGATATAATATTTGTCGCTAAATTTCAATTACTTTGTGAGATCAATAAATTTAATTAAAATTAATTACCCATTCCCTGCCTCAAGTGTTCCATTTACTAATTACATTTTATAATAATTAATTATTGCCTGCTTGTAAAGTACGTGTACGTGTATACTGATGATGAATCATGGCTAAGGCAATACTATTGCGGTTGTTCGGTATAACAAATTTTCAATGTGACAAATCGTACCCCGTAAGTTTAAAACTACGAAAACATCATATTGCTCCTTCAAAATTGAAATTCCAGTGCTATATGAATGGTTCTTCCAAAAAGAAAGTCTTCGTTCGTAGCAACATTTTCTAGAACCGCCTATTAAATTTTAATGAAAATTGCCACGCAGGTTCATCTCGATTTAATCCCGCATAACATAGGATGTTAAGAATCAAAATTATATTTTAAAATTTCAATTATCTACATCAGGCAATAGATATTACCCGATTTCGAGGACACACAGATTGATTTAGATTTAGAGCCTCTTGCTTTAATGCGGGTTCATTGGAAACTAATATATGACAAAGCAGTTCTTTTTACAATTATAGCTGAAGATTCTTAGTTCTGAATATCGAATAAAATATTTCCGATTTGAACAATTAAATGTATTCGTTATATCAATATTTCAAGCCACAAAATATAAATTAGTCAGCAACATTGTTGCCAACCGAATCCTGCTTGTATTGAGTCAATTGAATCCTTTGAAGTTTACTTAAAATGTTAAGTTTTTAATAACTTTCAGATTTCATACTTTAACACTTTAATATTAACTCTAAAGGTTTGTTTAGTTTACATTTTCATAAAGTTTTAATTCCATTCATTAAATTTATCTAACATCTATCAAAGTAACATCATTAAATATAATATTTAAGAAAATTGGTTAATGGTCATCATAACAATTGTAAATATTTAATACTGATTTGATAGTTTTGTTTAGCCTGTTATGAAAGATAAAAATTGAAAAATATTTTTAATAAAAAATAAATTAAATTAATATTTCTAGTATAAAGAAGTTAAATTAAATTATTTGTTAAATATAATTAAATTCATGCTTAATTTAAGGTCATCATTAGATTTGGCAATGGCATTAATTTGATTTTATGAAATTTTACATCGAATTTTATTTATATAAATAATTTTTTTTCTTTGCTATTACTTTATAAATATTTCGCCCATCAAAATTTTAATCTATTTTTATTTTTAAGAAATTTAAATAAACATTTTATAATATTTGCAGAGTAATTAAATATAAAGTGATAAAAAATATAATGTTTTTTTTTTTTTGAAGAAATTAGATTAAATATAAAAAAACAAATCTCATATTTGTTGAGATTTATTTTACCGGCATTAGGAATATTTCAATTTGAAAAGTTGTGGTGTTAATAATAAGAATAGTTTAATATTTATCTGGAAATAATTTAGAATTTTATTATATTTATTTGGCATAATTTCAATTACAAACAACACATTTTTTTTGGTATTATTATTTATATTTGGAATAAAATTGGTACATTGGCATATGGTTAATAATTGAAATAATGTTGACACTAGTGCTAAACATGTTTAAATATATTTGATTAACCTATTATTGACAGTATATTGCCTTAAAATTAGTATGAGTATTTAAGTGACGATAAATTAATGATTTATAAAAGAAATAGTAAAAGAAATAAATTAATGAATGTGTCCCAAAATTTTGTATTACTGTCATATTACAATTTATTTTCGTAAACATCGTGTGGGTTAATAATAATTTTATAATATGTTTTATGCTGTATAATATAAAAATTATATGATCTTGAAATTCGCTAAAAAAAAATTATTATAAAATATAATTTAATTTAATTATTGTAATAAACAATTTTATACAAAATTTAATAAGAATTAACACAAAATATTTCGGAGATTATTTGTTATGGTATCATTTAAATTAAGTGTTAATTTCATTATAAAACCATAATTATAAAGTGAGAATTAAACAAATTGGAGGCAATAATCTGTGAAAATATATTTTTTATTGTGCTCTTATAATATGCTATAAAGAAATTTTGTTATATAGTAAATTTAAAAGATTTACTTTTCAATAAGTTCAGATCAATCAATATTCCAGCAATAATGTTTAAGTTAAATTTGAAAAGTGAGAAAATGAATGAACATGACCGTCTTTACAGATTTGAGCGCCATAGTCTGAACAAAATTTTATTAAAAAAGTAATAATTAATAATACATTGTTTCGGGTACTACGGTTCATATATAAATAGAGGTAATATTATAGCATCTTTTCTATTTGTAATCAAACCTATTTATCCAGTTTAAGGTTTGTTAATTCAACTTGAATACATAACAAAAATTTAAATTTCAAATAAATAATTATACAAAAATTCTTTCGTACACGGTTTTTAGACGCACTCGGTTCGATGAGGCCCCTGGGTCGCAGCCCATTTAAGCAAATGGATAACATGAGCTTATTAATAAACAACAAACATTAAAAAATCTTTAAAATTATGTATTTTAATACATAATATAAAAAATTTATTCTAATAATTTTACGGTCTATTTAAGCATATATAAAATTTACTGAATTGCTTTCTAAACTTTGTTAACTTTAATCAAAAGCTATAATATTATTTGGTCATAAACTGTAAAATTTTCCTAAATATACACATTTAAATAATTAATTTTCAAGTCAAACATAACAACCAGAAAAGTTTATATTCAAGACCCTTCTAGCCCAATACCCAATAACCATCACATTTAATATTCTACCTACAGCTATATGAAATACCATCTTAAGGCTTAATTTTTCCTCTAACCTATTTCAATATTTTTTTTTTTTTTGGGTGAAAAAAATATAAATTTGCATATCAAAAGGACCAAACATTTGCATAAATTTCTATATAAAAAAAAAATCTTAGAAATAATAATTTGCGAACTGATAAATTTATGTTACCAAAATGTTTGTGGTTTTTTTGACGAAATGTATTTAAATTTTCAAAATTATATTTTGTATATTTTTTAAGTATAGAACTGAATTATTATAGCAATACATTATCCAGAACTCGATATGATTTTTGGAATCATTGTAAATTATTTTAATATTACGAGTATTTGAAGAAAATTATTTAAAAACTCTTAAAAAAAAACATTATATTTTTTATGTTAAATATTGTACATAAAGTGAAATGTAATTTTATTTAATATTATATTTTTTTTTCTTATATTAATATTATATTAATTACAGATTAATTTTGTAAAGAAAAAACATTTACAATATTTCAATGTCAAATACATTTAGGTCCACTTCAATCATGAACTGAATTAAAGTAAAAAATTCTAAATTTCAAATAAATTTTGATGGATTTTCTACTAAAAATTATTTTATGGCTAAAATAAAGTAGATTTTCTAACGTGGAAAATCGATATAGTGCACATGATAATAAAATTGTAAGAAAATTCAACATTTAGAAGGCTAGAAGATTATTCCAAATATAATAGACTATAGCTCGGAAAATTAAATATGTAGCTGAAAAAATTTCACAACTAGAATCAAGTGATCAATTCAAAAATGAATCATCAGCAATGCTACTAGAAAGACTTTAAAATTTAGGTCTAATTCCAACCAATTTCAATTTGGAAGGATGCAGGAAAAGTTTCTGCTAGTTCGTTTTGTAAAAGAAGAGTTCGTGTTGTTGCAATACAACATAAACTATCAAAAAACGTAAAAAAAGGTACCGATTTAATGGTGCAAGGACAATGTTGTTTTTGGGCCAGAAATGATAAAAAATCATGCATATTTATTGTAACTAGAACTTTATAAGATTTTGTGACGTGGGTAGATAATTCAGCTAATAAAATACACGTTTTACAATACACGTTTTAGAATTTTAGATTGTAATTATTAATGTATTCTAATTTTGAAAATACATAAACCGTATTTATAAAGGATATTTACAACCCTTTAACAACTTAAACTTCACATTGTCTATTTAAAATTTTGGAAAGTAAAATATTTAATAAAATTTCTTTGTTATTGATTTTTCTATATATATTTTTAAGTAGCAAGTAAGTAGCAGTAAGAGAGTATATACCAATATAATATTTGCATGTAGGATATTTTTTACCTGTTTTTTTCTCATTTCGATTTTGCAATGAATTTGGGCACTTCCAATTCAAATATACTTTACCCTTTCCTTTTAGGCTATGTAATTGAATTTTTTTTTATCATAAATAAAAAATTTCGATCGAATTCGTTACTTCGGCAGTTTAAGTTCAATTCATTTAAAATTTAAAAGTTAAACATTATTTATTTTTCTCTTAATAATCGATATAAACTCTCCACAAAATATAAAATAATTCAATTTTTTAATTACTATCAATAGATACTATCAATTTCACATAACCTTACCAAAAATGGTAAAAAGATTATCTGGGGGGCTGATAATATGGAAGTAGAGTGAATACTAAAAATATCCCAACTAACAATAAAATTTCCTTTCTTCGGAAATCAGAATATAAAAATAATTAATTCTTTTTTATTATGAACAATTGGCAGTTTTTTTTTTTACAGGATAATTATTTATACGATGATGCATACTACTAGCTATTGAAAATATATTTAAAACAAGTATATCAGAATTTCCTTTATTATCCTATTACATTGATTGACAATAAAATCGAAATAATCCTTTTAGTATTAGTAATAATAATAATAATAATAATAGCATATAACATTTCATTTTGATAGATTTTATTCGTATATACGTTCTGAAAAATACGTATAAGGACAAAATACATTCATATACTTAACTTTTTATTGTTAACAGTTTTTCTATCCGATAAAATTTATTTTCACTCTTATGATTAGAGGTATTCTAACATTATTTGTATAAGGATATAGTGACCATTGAAAAACATTATACATATAACCACTCAACAATATAAATATCCTTAAATATGTCAACCTTCCTTAGTTATATTATAAAAATTTCTTTTAGTTCCTTTATTATATACATTTTATATTATATATTTAGTTTTGATATCATTTATCAGATTATTATATTATATATATACATATAATAATATGATGTACATATATAAATTCATAATACCAACAAAGATATTGACTTAAATTCATAATTACAACATGGATATTGACTTAGCAGGATTGTTTATCCATTTGTCAGCAATATTATCAATTTGTTGACTTGCCATTTTTGTATCTTCAAACATTAGTCAAATATTTAGTGACAATAATGGTACTATATACACAATTTATATACACGTAATATTTATATCAAAAATACATATTTTTAATATTTTATAGATATACTAAACATTATTGAATTATGTAAAGATATAAAGGTATTTAGTATTTTCTTATATTGTCATGTTATTATGGGGAAATATCTATAATTTTTTTTTTTTTTGTTAACATTTGGGATAAATTTATATTAAGGTTATTATTGTATTTGGCATTTGGGTAATTTGGGATATGCTGTTTCGTCGGAAATAAATTTTAGATTAGTTTAGAATGGTGGTAATTTCTAGTCATAGAAAACATCTGGTTCAATAGCTATAACTAATAATATTGAATATTATAAATTTCTAAATTGACATTCAGATCGATGGTTTACATAATCTAATTTTAAATTAAATAGTATTTCGTAATCGGTTTTGAAAATAGTAAGTAATATCAAGCCTATGGGATACGTAATATTTATCACCATTCTTGTAGGCGTAATCTCCGCAGTTTACTAATCATTCATTTTCCTCCAATGATTGTTTATTTCTCTTGTTAGTTCTTGAAAGTAGCTCATTGTTTCTTATAGGACGTAGAAACGCTACATAAACGTAACTGATAATCAACAATTTCCCTCATTAGCACTTGTACGATAGAGAGCAAAAGAAAACGGTAGTCATTGTTGTCGATATAACTTGTTACTTTCTGACTGCTTCAATTTTCTATGAGCCAGATCCTTGTTGTTTAGTGCCCCTTATTACTATTTTTTTTTTTGATTACCATAGTTCCACATTATAATTTTGTTAATAATTATAATAATGCCTATATAATTTTTAGTTATTATGACATACAAAAATTCAATTAAAATAATCTAATCAATAATGATAAAATTTTGGTATTTTATTTAAAATTTGCAAATAGTAATTACAATACAACGCACAGTAAAATTATAATAACCGCGAACCAAATATGCAATATTAATTAATAATAGTAAACGAAATTCATTATAATGACAAATTATTGGTAATAAAATGCAATAATTAAATATTCTATATTGTATTTAAATTATCCTTTTCAATTCATTATAAATATTAGAGTTATATACGGTATTCGCATTTATAAATAAATTTTTAGTTTGGAAAAGGGAAAACCAGTGTTGGTAAAAATAATTATTTACATGGTTTTCTAACTCGTTAATTTTTGAATTAATATTATATAAATGTAATAAAACATTAAAAGATAAAACTGACTTTATGGTTATAAATTGTAAAATTTATGTAATTACATAGAAAAAATATAAGTAATACGATGTTTGCAATTCCAATTGACCTTTTTTGCATAAGTTAGGTTAGGTTAGATTATGCCACGCATAGACCACCGAGAGTCCACTGTAGAGTTATGAATTCCTGAATAAAGATGCATCCTGCGTATTTCTCGAGGTGTCTAAAAGTAGTTTGTATTAGTGAAATTCAGAATCTTCCTCTTAGCGATTCTCGAAATATCTTCGCGTTTAGCGAACAACGATTCGTTTTTCTTATCACAAGTACTGGAAAGTAACACAAAAGATGCTCAATTGCTACTTCTTGTTATAAAAGTTGTTCTTTGCAGTTTCTGCAAATTCTTTCAATATTTGCTATTTATCAAACCCAGCCTCACTGCATTCTTACCGATTCTTACCGATTAATTGCAGTTAATTTTTTTAGAAAAATATTTGACGGAAAAACGATTTTCATTTACTTTGGCTTTTTTTTATTAACAAATATTGAATACGCAAAATTTGGATACGCAATTCTTATAAACTTTATAAAGTAACAATTAAAGTAAGAATGTACCTATAAGTAATCATTAAAGAAACAATTTATTTATTTAAATTTTAATGAATTTGGAATGATTGAAGATAACTCCTCTAAATATATTTGTATACATACAGAGAATATGAATAATTTTTTTGTCCGTCGTTCTACAGTATGATTATCGTGATTCATATGTAAAGTAGCAAAGTCATTACTAGCCGATTCGATATGAATTTAATTAATAAATTTGTAATGAATGAATACAATAATCAAAATTATGAATTGATTTTGGTTAATTTTATATTAACGGTTATATGGTACACCCAATATAAAATTTTACAAATTTTGGAACAATATGTCAGTAATTATACTGCCGACATTTTAGCCTATTTCCATTATTTATAAAAAAACTAACTACTATTACAATATACAAATTATAACCATCCAATGAATTTTCTGGTTAAATAATTTTTAATAATAATTTCATTAGACCATAAATAAATAGAAATTTTGCAGTTTAATGGTAAATTTTTATTTTATAATTATTATTTATATGAAATATTTTGAAAATCAATCAATTGACTGACAGTTTTGAATGATAAATCTGATAATTATAAGTCAGACGGTATAGTTAAACAGTACTTTTGTAATTTACACCTTATAAACAAAAAATGACAACATAAAAAAACCATAAATAAATTTGTGAAATAATTATAAAAATATATGTAATTGTTTTTATAATTATATTTTATATAATTATAAATTTAAATATATAAATAATTAAAAGATCTAAAACTGAATAATATAACAAAAAATAATTTATTTTATTTATTAAATTTTAATATTTAATTGATTTTTATTTTGCATTATAAAAAATATCCAATCTTCTAGTCAGTTTTGTACTATTACAAATTGCCTTAAGGTTTCACTTTTTCTGATTGTCCATTTGTTATGTTTATTTTGTGGATCTATAGTAAGGTTAGCTATTCCAATAAGTTTTTCATTTTCAGAATAAATGATTTTTACGAAAAGTATTTGAACGATTTACATATAAATTCACGGATAAGAAATTGACCTGTAAATTTATAATTTAATTTCATATTTTATTATTAAAAAATTAAAATTGATTTTTTTTTTAAATTTTCATCAGAGCTAGAAATTCAATAAAGAAATATATTAATAATTTTCAAGTGAATTTTCAATAAAGATAAATAAATGTTTTTCCATTTTCTATTTCTTTTAGTTTTGATTTTATTGCGCCAATAAGGAAAACTGTTGATAAAAATAATTATAGTTTTTTTTTTGTTGTTTTATGTCAATTTATTTTCATATTTTCAATTCAAATTGTATGATGAAAACTAAACTATGAAGGAGGAATACCTTTTGATTTTTTTTAAAAAGTCATCATTTTTGAATTATTTATATACATTTAATATTTTTATTTTTTACTATTCGGATTTATTACTATCGGATGTGTTTTAAGTATTTTTAAGTTATACTGATGTTTTAGATTAAAATTAATTTTGATTATTATTAAAATTATGAGATTACAAAATTATTAATCAATTCTGTATACAAAATGTTAGTATAGTAAACATTTTATATCTAGAATTTTAAGTATTCTGTTATAGCTTTCCAATCATAATAATTAGATTGAACATTATTCATATAGTTCATCCGCATGACGATCTTTTATAAAGTTTTATGTAAACCACATCAAGTATTAAGAACATAAATTTATTAGAAACAATGATTCTTTTCAATATTTTTATCGTTTCCAATGATAAATTCTACACTCTTGAATTTCGACGCCATATTTTAAGAAAAATCGGCATATACATCAAAATTCAGAAATAGCATTCAATCGATTCTACACCTATTTAGTAATTAAAATAATCACATATTCCTATACAAATATCTTAGAACCACAAAGTTTAATAGTCGTATGTCACAAATGAACATGTTTTTATTAAAGGAAAACTTCTTCTTTTACCATTTTCTGTGATGAAAACATGAATTATGCTAATAAGAGTTTTAGTTTAATTGTATTCATTTTCTTGATAATATGACGTTTTCGCTAGCATTAAATTAAATATTTGCTAAAACAAAAAAGCTATCAAGAAAGGTATCATAAAAATGATTATGTCTTATATTTAGTGTATTTTTGAAATATATCATAAAATTATATAAAATAAATTTATTAAATAAATATCATCAAAACATCTTATTTTATCTTTCTTAAATCCATTTTCAAATTTTCTATTTCTTTTATTATTTTTTTTTTATCCAAAATAAAAAATTTGCTGAAAAAGAAAATTTACATTTTTATACCTTAACCTTAAAGAAAAAATTTCATACTTTCATTCTATGAAATTATTATAAAATATATAAAGATTGTTATTACGCGATCATATTCTATCCCCCTTGGGTAAAGTTAGAATTTTCTATTAAAGAATCGCGTTTTTATTTATTTATTTTCATTTTTTTTTTGCTTTGCTATATTTGATTTACAATCATCATCATCAGTTTGCCATCTTTATCCTTTTTTTTTTTTTTGTTGTTGAATTCCTATCTTAAAAATATATTATTATAAATTGTATCAAATTCAATTCATATTGATTCAAAGGAAAGAAAGTGGGAATAAAATGAAAATAAATATACATATGTATAAAAAAAAACAACATATAACTCGTAACGTGTAGCTTTATGGGAAAAGTGCACATCTGGAACCATAATTGCGCGGTGGCATTCATAGAAATTTTTTATTGCGTTATTTATGTTTCCAATAAAGCCGAAAAAAAGCAGCAAAAAAAAAATATAAAGCATAAAATTTGAGTAAATAAACACAGATTCAAAATGATGGCATAAAATTGACATCGAAAGATATCACCAGGTACAGCAAGAAATAATTTTAGTTTCCAATTGGAAATGTGTAATTTTTTTATATGGCTGGATAATGATTTTGTGAAAATAGAAAATACATATGAGAATAATGTTAATATTAAAGAATATTAGGGTTCTGAAGTACAGTATTCAGTTTTCGGTAGCAATAAAATTAGCATATCATATTCATTAATTGAGTAACGAAATAGCCCGTTGGTTGGTTTGATGTGTTATTAATGGGAAGAAATAATTTATTAGAGTTGAAATATTAGTACGTTGACCTTCTATTGAAATACTGTTCAATGCAATAAGATGATCGGCTTTGAAAAGTTTGTTGTCGACCTCTACTGCTTAGATTCTTTCCTTATCTTAAAATCAAATGAATGTAAATTTTATTACTACTTATTATTAGTAAATTTTATTATTATGAGTTTACATATGAAATTTTCAGAATAAATGATTTTTACTAAAAGTATTTAAAAGATTTACATATAAATTCTAATGCAGACTCAATGCAGCACAATAATTGTAACCGTACTTGACAATCAAAAGATGATAAATTTTTTGATACAAAATCATTAAAATTCCTTTATATGTATTAACTTTATAGCCTATATAAAGACGAATTTAATTTTGTATATAGTTTCGAAATACAACAAGAATTATATGAGAATAGAATATTGAAATGGATAGTAACTTTTTATAATAATTATAAACTCTCAAATGGCAGCTTCATTTCAAAATAATATCATTTCATTTTTAGTGAAATCGAAAACTATATAAAGTATATAGTATGAAAATGAAAACAAATGCATTATCGAAGAAATATGTGAAGCACAATAATGTCTTTCATATCGACCACTTTAAGTATATCTGCAAAATCTTGTTTATTTTTATACTTTATAACTTGGCAATAAAATTATGAAAAGAATACACAATTAAACTAATGACAAAAAATATCATGAAAAAACTTTAATGTACACCTTTTTTCATAACATCACAATTTTTTTTTTATTGTTTGTATAGCAAATATCTTTAAGTATGTTGACAAGAAATCAAAATATATGTGAAGAAATTGTAAAGATTGAGGTCGTAAATGCAGTGGCGTTTCGAAATTTAATTTACACCACACTTGATAAATTTAAAGATAATCTGGTCAGCTATGAAATATATTGAATAATTTTGTTATTCTCAAATTTGAAGAATTGTGAAGAAAGTACACATAAAACCACCGCTTCCAAAAGACCTATAGTAGCGTCCTGCAAAATAATAGCTTCCTCGAAATAAACTAGTTTGTTGATAAAGCCTAGAAGCTTCGTCATGAGACTGGATTCAATATCTTTGGGTTCTAAAAATCATTGACTGAATAGTCGAGTATAAATTCCACCTCGCAACATCGGAATGACTGTGACCTATTTATTTTGTTGAGTTGATAGTTCAGGCGACTGTGATCCGAGGGAAAGTTTGTTAGTAGACGCACTTAGTTATATAGTAACCTAGTAGCTCTAGTAACCTTTTATTATAAGTAGAAGGTAGGAAGTTCTTGGGTTGTCTGTAGTTTGGGTTAGTGCCTAAGGTACATTATAAAAATAACGAGATATATTAGCTACCTGAGATGCAGCTTATTATAAACACCTAAGCAAATTGTGTTTAGTGATTTAGTAATGCATTATTTTTTTTTTTTGCAAGATTCTTTTTGGAAATTTACGTCCCTAAAACAATTTTCGACAAACATTGGATGGCTTCGTCTATTTGATAGTTACGTCACTGTATCGTAGCTCTATAATAGACAAAATAGACAAAATAATATATAAAAAATTATGAAATACATATATAGAAAAAAAATATTTCTTTAACGTATATAATATTCATCGTGTCTCGAGTGAAATTTTTACCTGGATATAAAAATGTGTGCTTCTATAAAAAGATAATAGAGATATACTAACAAAAAAAAAGATGCTTTTCCCATCCACCTATAAATATATAAAATATCATTTCTGTCAACATAGTAGGGACCAAAAAATGTGAAAAACCTGTTGCGATATCAGTTTTTCTATATATAGCAACATTTTTTTTGCATAAAACATTTCACTATTTCCATTATTTGAATATATAGATATAGACATGTATACACGAAACATTTATCAAATTTGTGATGATGATGATGATGATGATACTGAATTGATTATATTATAAAGCTATTATTTAAATTTTCCCAATAGATTATTATATGCGGTGTTTTTTTTTCTTCAGTTGTTGGTGGAAAAAACTGTGATATTTGGAAATATTATATTTTTCCCTTCTAATTTTTAATTGGTTATATATAAAAATATTTTCTTTATTATTATATAAATATTTACTCAAGAATAAAATAAAATTATTTCATATTTTATTATTATTTTCCATAAGCAATTTAATAAATAAATTTGTAGGAAATATTTAATTTTATTTATGGTAAAAATATAATTTAAATAGAAATATTATATTGAAATTATTTATAAAAATTTTTAAAGGCTTGGGAACTTTTTTCAATTGAAAATTTAATATTTGAATATTTTGGTATTATTTTCCTTAAATTGAATAAAATGTTCCCCATCAAAAAGTCGAACTTGAAATTGAGTTATTGGATGGAAATGAACTGCAATTTTGAACCAATTCTTAATTTGATAGCTAAAGTAGGACAGCCAAGAAACTCTTAATAATAATAATGCCATGAACTTTTTATGTATCTTCTGTATTAAACCAAAAATATCTAATTCTCTAAGTGAAATTCTAAAAGCATCGAACAAGTCTTACACTGCATGTATAAGGGGGACAATGTGCCTTGCAAATATAAAGGATGTGCAAGGCAGTTTCATTGTCCTCGCTGCAGATTTGGTACCAAGCAGTGCAATACGTAAACTGACTAGTTTTTTATAATGGTAATTCAGCCGATTTTATCCCATCTGGAAGCCCGATAAAATAAAAATTAACTAAATCAAAACTCTAACAAAACTTAAGACAATTTCAAATATTTCAAAACGTGATCGGAAACTAAATTTTTTTCTATATATATTTCAATTGCTTTAAAAAAAATTAAAATTTTACATGATTATTGTAAAGTGCATAAGTAAAATTTAATTTAACAAAAATTTCACAAAAATAATTTTATATTTCACTGTTTATTAGAAATGATGATGAAAATTAAAATTAATTTCACCTCAATTTTGAATTTATTATTTTTATTTTTCCAAATTTATTATATATATATTTTAGTTATTTAAATTTCGTGACTAGAAAAAGAAACTATTAAAAAAATTCCAAGTAAAATGAAAATCATCTGGAGAAGATTTCGTATTAAGATGAACTGACGAACTCTTTATTTTTTTTTTTGGTTATGTAAAAATTATTAAATTGAACTGTAATTGTAAATAAATAATTATCTAATTTTGTGATTACCTAAGTTGTCTTTAATTAAGTCTACAATTTTTTTTAATATTCCCATTTTCATTGTTCTTCGACGAACAGTTTTCTTCAACGAATAATCTCAATTTTAATGTCTGTCGTTATTGAATCAGTGAAAATGAAACTATATAGGAAATGATTAACTATAACTAATTTTACTTCTAGATGTATAGGAAGCGTTTTAAGTTAATTATTGTAATGTGAATTAATTTTCAACTAAGTTTTGACATAAGCTAAAATTTCCATAAATTTCATAATATATAAGATAAATGCTATAATTGATCTCACAACATAATTTTTTCAAAAAAAAATTCGATGAACTTGTAATGCGATGAATTGATCATTCGATGAACTCAGTTTTCGTGGAACTCGGGGGTTACCAAATTTATTTAACCACACTTTCACAAAACCTGACTAACTGTTTGAACCTTTTCCAAGTATTATATTGTTGATTGAATTGAGGTTATGTTTATCATTGACGTTATCTTTATATGAATGGCCGGGTTACCGTCTGTCATGTTGAATGATATAGGATCGTATATTTCTTAAAGTTATGTTTATATAAAATAAACTAATATACATAACCTGAAAACGGTATGTAATCGTAAGTATACTTTTGAGCATACATCTGAAGTATTACTTAAAGAGTCTCTGAAGTATTATTTATAAATACAAGATCCTACACTTACGAGAGTTTTAATTTAAATTTGATTTATAAATTCGACCCTTATATGGCCTTATAGGGCCCTTAATTTTGGATCATTTGTTATGGTATCCTAAATATTTTACAATTTGCTTATTATTCATATGAAATTTGACTCTTTTTTTACTATTCTAAATTGTTTGTTATACATTTACTATTAAAATGGTATAGTAATTGAAATGGCAATTATGCAAATAATTGAATTATTTTCTATATTAAAAATTTTCATTTTGATACCAAATACTATTAAAGTATTATATTATAGTTTATGAAAAAGAATTAATTCTACGCTATAGGAAATAACTATGAAACTTTAATTAAATTTACCAAAAATTCTCTTCATAACATAAGAATCACAATTTAAATTAAATTATAATATTACCAAAAAAAAAAAAAATAGGTTCAAAAACCAAATTTGTATCAATAATATTAATAAAAAATATTTCATATATTTGAATCCATTAAATCTACAAAATACCATTAAATTTAATAATTTAAAGTCATACTTATAAATTCCTTAAATATAAATTTATGTATAACGTATATAAATATAAATTTTATTTTACCATCATTTTTATATATCAAAGTAAACATAAATGAATATATTTGAATATTTTTGATAAAAAATTATGAAAAAAAGGAGCTACTAAATATTTATATTTGGCTTTATGGCCTGCTATACATCATTCAAAATATTATTATATAAATTTTGTCTATTCCTTTTTATTCATATATCTGCTACGACCTACGAGATTATTACAAAAATTCAAATACAAATATTTTTCTTAAACTGAAAACCAAACAAAATCCTGAAAGTTTATATTTTTCAATTACATAAACATAAAAAAAAAATATTATGAAAAGGTTTGTTTCTATGTTTGTTTAATGTAGCGCAGCGTTTCCCAAAGTGGGTTCCGCGGAATCCTGGGGTTCCAGGGACTGATAGCAGGGGTTCCGCGAACTTTTTGTAAATAAATAATTTATAAACAAAAAGATTTATAAATAAAGATTAATAAATAATTCTCGATTTTATTCGATCCAATTTAAAATTCTTTTTCAATTCCATTGATATTGCCATCAAAAATGTATTTCCATTCTATTTCATATGTGCCAATTCCAGATATACGCATCCATTTATCAACAATAAAACCAGATATAACAAGAATTTGCAAGGAAAAAAAAACAACAACACTGTTCACACTAATAACATTCATAAGTTTTTTTTTTTTTTTATATTATTAATCAACAATCGAACGAATTTATTTTATTTTTCGTATTATTGCTATTTTTTTTAATAAGTACATACTATAATTTTCTGTAATACTATAGCTCTTATTAATATTCTCAATATTAAAATTCTAAGATTTTTGTAAATAGGGTTCCGTCAAAAATTTGAAATCAAAAAGGGTGCCGCGGTGAAAAAACTTTGGGAAACGCTGATGTAGCGTATCAATTACAGGCTTTAGGTAAAAAATATATGTTTTTTTTTTGTGGTAGTGGTAAGATTAATAAATTTATGACAATATATATTTTTTAAATTTCTTTAAATATCATAATTAACATAAATTTTTAATCTAAATTATACTTTAAATCTATTTGAAATCATAAAAATTATATTTTTGAAATAAATTTTAAAAGTTCAATTTAAAAACTATTGTGGGTGACGGTCAATTTTGTTGTATATTGTTGGACAAAACTTTGCCCGCAAAACATAAATTAAATGTGATAAAAAATAAATTAAATTATTTCCGGAAAACAACATTAATTGTGGGTGAATACCTACAGAAAAATATTGTTTTATATGAATACATACAATAATTAATGATAATATTGACAAATGTGATCAACCATAAAATGAATCGGATGCTATGGAAATTAATGCAGAAAATGTTAAGACTGACGATTAAAATAATATGTTAAAATAAAAAGGTATAGAAAAATGATGACGTATTCATTATTATATGTAAAATTTGGCTATAATTGAAACCAGAGAATTTAAGGTCTTCTCTTTAATATCCTTTTTTCTGTGTTTTGGTTTTTCATATAGAATTTATCTAGTAAAAGACTTGCTGAAGATTTGGAGCATGTAAAGATACCAAAAACCTTTAAAACCGAAAGTTGAGATGATTCATATTAAATTTAAAAATCATACTTAGAATAAGTTTAAATAATTTAACTCTTCATAATATTTTCTTATCAAATAGCACCAAATTCCCCTACGAAATTTAATACGATCACTTAACTTTCGAATAAAATGATTTATCCAAACTTTCGGTAAATAATTGCTATAAAATTTGGTGCACAGCTTGATTTAGTTTTATAACCGTTTTGTCATAATAAGTTCAGTGTTTCTAAAACAATATAAAAATTACGATATTTCCTGATGTCCTTAAAAAACGTTATGTTCCTTCGGTTGGTGGAAATAATTATGGATTCATTTAATAACAATTTATTTCTTTTATGCTCAAAAAGATGTTCAATTTTATTGAATTTATTCTGGAATTACTAAATTTCAAATTTATGATCAAAAACACAATCGAATATTTATTATACATGCAAATTAAAGCTACATAAAAAAGAAATCAACTGTTGAACCAAAAAACATTTAAAAACCTACTGAATCCAATCTAATCATATGGAAGTTTAGAGAGAGGTTAGAAGAATTGAACTGATAAATTTATATTTTTCTAAGGAATGATTTTTACAAAACACCCCAGCAAAAAATTACCATTTTTATGTTATTCTGTTCAATAGGAATAATTTAAATCTAATCATGTGTGAGTCAGTTTTCCATATTTGCGTATATTAGTATAATTTTTTATAGGTCTATGATATATTTATGTATAAAATTATGTATAACAACAACATAAAATATAAAAATATTTGAAAGTTTATATATATTTAAAATGTGGTTTATTGTGATCAGTGATGTTACTTTGAAATGAAGCATAAATTTATGTATATTTATTTTTATTTCCACGGTTGTGAATTACGAAATTTGTGCAAGTTTTTATTGTATAAATTGTTATTATTTTTGTTGCATAATTATTTCAATATGATTTTTAGAATCTAATGAATTATGTATTTAACAGGAAGTAATTTTGAAATAATTATTATTTACATTAAATTATTACAAGTGAAAAAATTAATGATAGTTTTAGAATAGGTGATTACGACCAATTTCATAATTAAATGTTTCTTCTCTATAATACAGCAGAATCCATTCAAAATTTGCATTAACGTTTGTGTTGCATAAAGAAGAGTAATAGTAAGAAATATGTTGTAAATCACCGTATCTCCAGCAATTAATTCCTTACAGGCAAACTCAATTATGTCGACGATTTTAGTACTCATTCCTAATTTGTTATTCCGATAATGATACTTCAATATATCCGTAATAATTTGCACTGTACATGACCGTTGGTAAATAAAATTTTTATACTACAATTAAAAATTCCTAGATTTTATCATAATCATTTATTATTTAAATGAATTTTACAATAATTTCCTTAAAATTTCATTTGTATAATGATGATCTCTATAAGTTTTATCACAATTCCGTCATATTTATGTAAAAAATTCATACTCAGTTTTGTAAAAGCCTTTTACCCTTTTACTTATATTTTCATATATAAAAAAAAATACTGAAAATAAAATATATCATCATCAAAAATATAAATAAATTCAAAATCCTAAAAGCAATTAACTGATAAAAATTTCTAATATCCGCCATTACAAACAGAATGAAGATTATTTACATTATTTCAAAAATATATATAAAAAAAAGAAACTAATTCAGGATAAAATCTGACAAATAAAAATTATATTCTAGAAATACAAACTGTCACTCTACTTCTACTCTATATATGAACTATGGAAGAAAATATAAAAATCATAAAAACCATAAAAATAAAAATGTTAAATATATAACATTAAAAAATAAAAAAATATAAAGTTTTAATATTGTAGTATATAAAAAATCATATCTGACATATTGTAAATTAGATATTTTGTATATCAAGATTTTTTTTTATTTCTCGTGGGTTGTATATTAAAATACCAGATCAAAATTTTTTATATTTATTTTAAAGTTGACTTGGTAACAAATTTTATCCGATTAAAGTGCATTCTATAGGAGTTCGGTCTATTCAAAAGTTTGTATATATAAAATTATTTTTCAAATAAAAATCAAAAATTCTTTAGTATAATATATCAATACAGAATCATAAAGCAATGAGATAGACACCAGGAAATGCTTATAGTAAAGGATGTTTCACTAACCGATTTGTATAGCATATACCATTTTTTAATCGTTAAACTGAGAGTACTTAAATTCTGTCAACTATACTGCATTGAGAAATCATTAGAAAAATGAAAGTTGAATTTTGCAGTAAAATCATCCTATATAAAGTTCATTTTCAAGTTGATATAGATTTTGGATAAGATATGGATTTCGTGAATATTGTATTGATTCACCACGACCATAGCTCCAACTATTTAAAACCGTTAAGTTATTTTATCTTGGGGAAAATTGCAAACTAAAGTTTTACGGTAACAGTCCATGAACAATATTCGAAGCACTATTTATAGAATGTAGCAGGAATTATGACGAAAAAGTTTATAGGTAATTACATGAAAACACTAAGATTTTTCTCTATGAGGGGCCAGGTCAGCAATATTGTCTTCTATATATTCAATAGTTCAAATTTTATGCTAAAATAAATAAATGATGATTTTTTTTGTCTGTTGAAACCTATATAAATTCAACTTTTAAGCGCTTGGTATCTAAAGATTTAAATTTAAATTTTACTGTGTATAAAAATTTATTGATTTTTATTCAAAGATTGTAAAACATAAAAATGATGTTCTAATATTTTGATGAATACATTATCAGAAGGTAAGAAAAACTTATTTTTATCAGATATACTGACGAATTTTCAATTCAAAGTACTTTTTAATTTTATCAAAGTCACACAATTGTGTCTCATCAATATTGATATATTTCTATGAAAAGATTAGTACGTAAAGGATAACGACCATGGGCAAATGTTCGGCACTGGTTAGTGTTACTGATTTAAAACACTATAAAATAATAAAGAATCAAATTCTAAATCTGTTGAACATTTTCAAAAAAATATGCATTTAAAATAAATTTCTATTTTTTTTTAAAAAAGAGTAAAATTAATTCGAATTAACTCTTTAATTAAACACATTGATAATTACAGATATTTTATAAAGTAAATTTTTTATTATATGCTTTTTTTTAAGTACACAGTATACTGATTTTCTCTAGGGTCGTATTCACAAATAGCTCTATAGGGATTAATAAATTTTAATTGCAATTGCTATTTGCAATTTTATTTACTCTATATATAAAACACTGCAATTATAATAAAATTTAATTGAACAATTTCTATATATATTTTTTTTTATTGGACCTTTCGCTATCTAAAAATATAGAAATTACAATTTGCACTTTGTATACGGGAAAATTATTAGGCTACTATATTAAATGGATGTAGTATAATATAGAATAATGTATGGAAATCAATAGATTAAAGATTAAAATACTTAAGTACAAAATATTTAAAATTCGTTAATGTTGTTCTTAATTTAAATTCAGATTTGATTTTTATTATTGATAATTTAACTTAATTGTTTTTTGTGATTAAAGTTTATTTCAAATAATAATAAGAATAAAAAATAATGAAATTATTGAATTTGATGTAATTAGTGAAATAAATAAAATCTTTGGATTTAAATTAACTTCAGATTTATCTAAAGGTACATTATTGACACGTAGACAATGTAATAAATATAAAAAAAATAGATATATACACAAGATATTTCGCCATTTAGATAACGTTGTGTGTATTCTACTTCCAAAACATGGGATAACACATCGTCAGTCGAGAATTACATAGTCGTATGTCAAGAATTACATAGTCGTATAACTCAAAACAGTAGTTTGAGTTATGAGCAATTCAAATATTTGCTTGCTGGAAATTATATTTTGGAGTTTATTTGTTTTACTCTTTCTTTGCAAACACATTCTAAAAATATAAGTAAGTAAAGAAAACTTAAAAAAGCCAGATATTCTATTTAAATTTATTATAGAAGTTTCTTTATTCCATTATTCCACATACGACTCTGTTACTAAACTTTTTAATAGCATTAGGTTTACATTTTAATAGCATTAGGCCGTGTGTCAAACAAACGCTTTCTTTCGTATAAAAATCAAAAACTTGTGAAAAATTTATAAAAGATTTAAAGTTTCCATGGTCGTATGTAAACCTCAAATGGTCGTATGTAAGAATGTACATACGACCATTTAAACTCTAAATGCTTGTATGATGATTACATTTACACAGTCGTAAACTATACATGTCTCTAATAATTAATCTTTTTCATCCATTTCTACAAGTGCTCACTTAGCGAGTAGAATTACCGCATATTGATTGTATTTACCATTTGGAAGCATTAACTCCATTTCCGTTTTTTTACAACATACGACCATGTAATTTGACTGACCGCATCTAAGTAATCAAGAATTATATTTTATATTAATTGGAATGGAAATAGTTGCAGTGACAGAGGATTTTCCACAATGAACTGAATAGGAACTTTGTTGAACTATACCAAAGCTACAACTACGTTACTAACAAAATTGTTTAGAAAATAATGCCAAAGATGACATTAGAAAAGCTAAAACGAAAGTATAAATGGTTTTTAATAGACTTCAAATAACTACTTATATAGTTATGCTGCTCCCCCAATGAGTAACAACAATGATGCTAAAAGTCTTTTATTAAATATATAAAATTTTAAAACTCTGATTATGGCTTTATAACAATTTTTTTAACCTTGTTGTTCTAATAAAATTTATTAAAGAAATTACTTGGAAATATTTCTGAAATATATCTAATTTTATAATGTACATAGAAGAGTACTTATTTTTTGTATAGAATATTTTCAATATCAATTTCCTGATAGAAAATTGTCTATAAACGATTTCCTGAAAATTATTTATATGGCAATATAAATTGCCGACATCTGCCTATTAATTTATGTTACAACCTTTAAATTAGCCACGATTTTAAATTATAAAGGCTTGTTTAAAAACTATATATATATTTATATTTCTTCCATGATGATAGCTTGTTTTTTTAACAGATTGATTACGTTATTACATATTTATCTAATCATAGATCATTTATTAGTACAGTCATGACTTAGTAGTTTCTTGTTTTATTTTACAAATTTAGTGTTTGATGATGCATGAATTGTAAAATAATTTTCTTTAAGAAACCCTAAAGAACTGGTTGCATTATAACAAATTTCAAACTAAAAAATTTCAAACTTTAAATGAAAAATGAAAATCCGTGAAGCTGCAGGGCCATTTTATGTTTTCGAAGAAAAACGTGTACTTAACATTTTTGCATTAGATGTAAAAAAAAAACAAATTATTTTAATGATAAGTTTAGTGTTTATTTGTGCATAGTATATAAATATGTGGGTCGTAAATTACTGATACCGCGGTATTTTTACAAGTAAACTGAGAAAATTATTATTGTACTAATTTTTTTCAATCTATAGCTGGGTTTCCACAATAATCTCCAAATCAAAACTAACTATATATTTTGGATCATAACATGAAATTTGAAACGGAACCAGAAACAGAAAGTATAATTTCTAAGAACATTCTATTACACATATAGATTTTTTCGCCACAGTTACAATTTGAATTTAATTGAACAGATGTAAATGTTAAAGGCTATCGTATACTTTTAAAATAAGTGGGCTCACGATTTCATAAAAAGAAAGTACTGTCTTGCGAACAATAAGAACTGCGACATATTAAAAAAATGTGATATTCTGACATCTAAACGAGATATCTCAATGGATAAATAAATAATCGGTTCTCCGGAATCACGCAATTCGTCACGATTCATTATGTTAGAACATAAACTGAAACTATGAAGTGGTACTGGTAGAGTATAGTAGTATTTAAAATTAACTAACTAAATTAACTAACTTAAAGTACGAACTTGATTCATTTTCATCATCAATTTAATGAGTTTAAATAATAAATCATTTTGACTTGTTATCTGTTAAGTTTATTGAGGTTAATTTGAAGGTGAGAAAATAAAATATAAATTAAAATAAATAACACCATTTTGTATGTGCATTCTGTCACGTAATTATGCTTTACCTACCATCCATTAAAAAGGGTAAAACAATTTTTTTAACGCTATCTTATTAAATATAAAACACCTTAACAAGTTGTTAAGTGAACAAAAGTTCTTTATGCTTCACGCACAGTTTAAGTTTTGTGAAATTGCGCATGTATCAATAAATTATAATAAATAAATTTAAAATTTATTTAAACTTTAAATAACTTAAATTACGTTATGCAATATGCTACCAGCGGCGTAATTTAAAAAAATAAATAATCAATACATTCAGTATCAACAAGAATAATACTAATTAAAGGTTGTATAGTATAACAGTCGGAAACAACTGTCAAACTCTTTAGCTCTATTGTTGTTATTTGCCGAAATTCAATATTCAAAAAGAAAATAATGACAAAATTATAATATCTACAACTACTAGAAATTGCGAATACATCTATTTAATGCAGAACTAGCCTAAGTCCACTTTTGAACAATTTCGCGATATTATGTCCATTGAATTGTAATCTTATGAATCTTGGTGTGTAGAGTGATTTATATATAAACATAAAGTGATTCATAAGCAATATTGGTGTGTAAAGTAATTTATAAGGCTAAAGTGATTCATTATTAAACAACACTAAGCACTTTTTGCTTATAAATCACTCTGCACACCACCAATTCCCAAAATTAGCGAAAGTGAACTAGACTTGTTGTGCATTAAGTTGGCGAGTTATAAGAAACATAAAATATCTAAACAGACTTAGACTACTTGAAGACCAAATATGCAAATTCTGCATAGGCGAAGATGAGCAAGTAGAAGAACGTATACTATGTGAATGCGAATCAGTTGTATACGGATCTGGGCAGTGAAATATATAATTAGGAAAGGGAAATAAGACGTAAAAGCCGTATTGTTGCATTGATTAGGACTAGAAGTGATATTCCCAGTAAAATTAAATTTAATGTAAGACCATGCAGCTTGAGCATTTGCTCACTTCAGCTATAGATAGTTACGCCACTGACTCTTTATAGAACCTTTAAAGAATATGAACGTTCTATTCTATACACATAAAATTTTTTTTTTTATATTTTACATATTTAGTGAATAAAAATTTGATTAATTTAATAGAATTTTCTATGTTGCAGACACCCATTTTTTAAATCCAATTTTACAACTTCTCTTAGGTAGGGTAATATTACTATTACTATATATTACGGTAATATTAAAAGATAAATTACAATATTGTTTTTTTAATATTTTTATTACATTTTACAATAAAAAAGTTATGATAATAATTACTATACGCTGTTCTTTATGTATTCTAAAACATAACATAAGAAACTTTCTTTCTTTTTTTTTATACATACCTTTTTATAATAGTATAAATTATATTAACAATAATTTCTTGGTTTATAGTAAAAGCGAAAAACAAAATTAAAATAAATTCATCCCATAGTAAAAGATTACAGCTCATTTTTATTTACATATATTCATTCCATCTTCTGTGATTCATTGCCGATTAAAATTTAATCGTTTGAATATAGAACTAACTATTAGAGATCAGTTTGAAGAAATACCATAACTAAACATTAATACTTTTTTTGTAGCTGTATATACATTTTAATGACGACTATATACGCCATCAGTCCAACATTTTTTATTAATTCTTCCGGTTATTATAATCTATATATACAAAAAATGAATAAACCGAAAAGAATTTTATACACAAAACAACATTAAATAATTTTACATAAAACTGTTTATTCCCGGTGTTCTTTTTAACTTGGAATATATTAAATAAAAATATTTTTAAATTATATAATTTTTATTTTATCTGCAAATTTTTAATGAATGCGCGCAAATTTCTTCTCTAAAACAAAATTACTTACCGAAAACACTGCAAACAATTATTATAAAAAAAATTTATGATTTTCTTTATACGCGTTGGTCAAAAGATTTAATCTAACAGATTATACATAAAAATTGTACTACATAAAATTAAAATTAGCAAATAACAAATAATTTTGTAAGAGCATAAAAATAACCTTTTATTTTAGTATACAAAGGTCTAAAAAAAAATATTTAATTACTTATTCATTTTATTAGGTTTTAATTAAATGTTGGTTTTTCAGTAGAATCGTATTAGCTTCGGCTTTTTATGTTATTTTTTTTAACCAATCAAAAGCCAAACCAGCATAAATAATAAAATGAGGTTAGTAGATGTAGCTGGCATCGATGCTACACAAACAGCTTATACTACTATTAGTAGTATAAGCTGTTTGTGTAGCATCGATGCTAGCTACAATTTATAATGTGTTTTTGCATTATGGGCTTTGCACATGATACGCGAACTGCGAATTGCGAACAAATGAATTATTCCATGTTTAATTAAATTTTTTTAAACAATTTTCTTAAATATAATTTTTAAAATTAATTAATACACTAAATTTATCAATTTTTTTTCAACTATTTTATTAAATTTATGAAAATAAACAATTTTTTTTTCTTGTCTGAATTGGAATATCTGCTCGCGAATTGTCATATCATTATTCGCTCCACTCGCATTCCACATTTTTGCGATTAAAAAATTCGCTCATTTTAACCTTAAATTTGTTTTTTTATGGAATATTCACAATTCGTAATTTGTGTTTCATGTGAAAGAAATGTCAAAATGTGCAATTCGCAGTCATGTGCAAAGTCCTTTAGAGTCACAAAATTTTAATGAAAAACTAACCTAATTTGAATATTTTTCCATTCATTATTATTGTTGTAATTTGTTTAAAGTCCATTTTTCTTTAATGTGACCAGTACCTTTCCAGAAACTTTGTGCCTTTCATAATTCTTTAATATTTTTTCTTTTCTTTTTTTTGGAATTATAAATAAGGTTTAGAATTTTCTGCAAAATTGGCCCAATTTTTATTAAATTTACTTGACATTTTGTTAGTTCTATATATATCTAATAGTTGTCTGTGTAGCTAATTTTCACTTCTCTGCATGATACTGTCTGAAGCGTTTTATAGTTATATTCAAATAGAAATTAGACGTTTTTATTTTATAAATTTTAGCTATTAATATTGATTAGCCAAAACATCACCCGAAGCTTCTTCAATTCTAGTAAAATAAATTGTCTTTTCATTTTATATAAAATATGAAAAACATTCAAAATGCATGAAATCTACAACAAATTTCATATTAATTACAGCACCTGAATTTAAAATATCAACGGTTTCATTTTTGTTTTTGTATAATTATTCATCATAATGTTTGCGTTCATATTATGCAAGAATGAAATATAATTGTAAAAAAATAGCTGAGATTTTATGGTACAATTAAATGTTATATAGTATAATTAATTTCCATGCGCTTATAAATTGTTTTCAACTAGATAATTTCGAAATAAACAAGCTTCAATCAAATCAAGCATTATAAAAGAATATTTTGAATAGCCGGAAACATAAAATATTTAAAAAGCTTTTAATAAAATTAGTCTATTTTATAAAACTTTGATTTTTAAACCTATGTACAGCTAGAATAATATTAGTATAAATTTAATTTTTTATTTAAATATTTAATTTAAATGATTTTAAGTTTTACATTTTCAGAAAACATTTTCATTGTAAATTATCATAAAATGAAAATTTATACGCAATTTTATAGACAAAACTAAATACTGATATGTAAATAATAATGTAAACCAGGAGTTTGTTAAGATAACAATTTCAATAGCTTGTCACTAACTTTTACATATCTAACGATAACAATTCTCCCGAATTTTCGTATGATACTTAGTCACTTTCTGTTATAACTTACAACAAGAACGAACATTGTCATTTGTTATAATTTTTTCAATTACTGACTGCCATGTCTTTAGTAGCGTAGGCTTTGAAAATTTTATCCGACATTTATTACCCGTCAGGAGCACAATCATTAGTCTTGTCCTGTTTAAATTTAATAACAAACTGACATTCTTAATATTAACTTACTAAACTTGACATAAAATTGTAACCTGCCACTTAAATCCATTTTTCTTTGCGTTATCTTGCTAATAAAGTTTTTAATAATATGAAAAGGTTGGTATGTGTACCATCAATATCTGTTCTACAAAAATATCAAACAATAGCTAAATTGAAATTAATAAGTACATTTTGTCAATATTTCAATATTTCAGTAATTCAAACTCAAGAATTATATTCTATTTTTGTTGTTGTTCTTCTTTACTTTATTTATATTTTATATAATAATATTATATTATGCTTGACGAATTATGCTAAACAAGCTTCTAATTTGAATGCAAATTTTACGTCATTACATTACCCAATTATTACCGAAACAGGAAAGTCTGAAATTTACGTTTTTTTTCTGGTATTACAACATTGGTGTTTTTTTTATACTATATAGAAATGTTTACGCTGTCGTTTCGGACGTTCGTTTTTTTTTTTTTATAATTTTCTAAATGTAAAGAAAAATATTATTTAAAAAAAAAAAATTACTTTTGGCAATATTCATAGATACAAGATACATTTTTTTTTTTGTAATACAGACGAAAATATCTTAAGATTCAAAATATACACACAATTATAATAAAATAGATATAATAAAATTTATATAAATTTTAGTATATTAGTACAATTTTTTAGTATAATGTTGAAGCGTAAATGGGGAAAAAGGTGTGCTCTATTAGCTTTTAAATTGCTATATACAACGTCAAGGTTTCGTCGAATTCGCATCTTGTAATTCTCCTTGCGTAATAAATAAAAAAATGATTTTAATTTTAATATATTATTATTTTAAAATAGACATTTATTAATAGCTATAAATAATTTGAAAAATATTTAAATGTGTCGTTTTGATTAATGGATATTTTATCGTGAACAGTTTATCGTAAAATTTATATGTAAACTGACTGACCTACACAGTTTAACGTAAACACATTTTTATGGAACTCGATCGTTTTAATGTTGTTAATGATTTAGATTTATTAGATTTATTAAAATGTCGACAGTAAAAACGTTAATGTGATTTACGATAAACAATTTTTTACGATAATGTTTTACATTATAAACTGTTCTCGATCAAATATACCCAGTTTAAATAGATAATATTTGTTTATTTACAATTATATTGTTGAAAGATAATTGAGAAAAAAAAAATTATATATTTTATTAATGGGCCAGTTTATTTTTTTGGCAGTGAAATACTATTTTAACATGAATTCATAATTTTATTTTGTTTTTTTTTTTTAATTTTTGTATGTTTATATGATATTTATCTATATATAAAATTCCTACAAAAATAAACGTGTGCACAATAAATATTTCTTTTAAAGTGTCGGTGTCGCGTGAGTGCAGTGAATTTATGATTCAATGTTATGTTTTGATTTTATGCTATGTTGCTTATGGTTATCGTAAATTTTTTTTTTTAAAAAATATATATATTTCATAATAACGGAAATATATACATAAAAAATAACAAAAAAAAAAAATTTTTTTATAATAAAATGCAATTTGCACTTTTTCTTTCAAAATTATTGAGGTGCATTGAAATTAATGCCCCAATTATATGATTCATTTATAATTTATGAAAATATGGTAAATATTAAGTTTCATATTTAAATGTTTTTAACATACAGAATTGTTTTTTTTAAGTTGTATGGTTTCAATTTTAAAAAATAAAATAAAAATTATGTTTTTATTATTTTATAGAATTTTTAAATATTAAGACCTAATTTAAAGCTACTAAATTTGTTCTAGTATTTCTCAAATATATACTTCAGAAATACGGTTCATTAGTTAGTATTTGTATCTAAATTGACATTCATTTAAGATTCGTTGGATCTAAATATATTTCATTTTTTTCGCTGATCGAAATAAATATATTCAGTGTCTTTCTCATCTTCCTTCTTCCTTGTACGCGAGATTTATTAGAGTTTCATACTCGCTTACTAATTAATTACTTAAATTGTCATTCCTTTAGGATTACTTAGACGTCTGGCGAACTATTATTTCTAGTTTTGTTGCAATCTGAATTGATGTCTTTATTATTTTTATATCGATAATTACCAGCCATTTTCTATAGAAATATTAGTTTTGTTTACAAAATTTAATATTCTACCAAATTACTAAGTTGACACTGTCAAAATAATTGTCACAAAAGTCAAGTGGGATAACATTTTCGATGACAGTGTATATAAAAATACTCTTAAACAATCGGTCAGTAACTATTAATCTTTGAGTTATAAGTCTATCTATCTAAAGATATTTAAGCAATGTTGTTGAACTATAGAATTTAAATATTAAGAGTTATAATTTAGGGCTTTTTTCTTTTATTTTATACTTTTTAAAAAATTCCATAAATTTCGAAGTATGATAGACTGTCGATGAACTGGTAGATAAGAAAAAATATAAAGAATTTATTAATTAATCTATTTTTTTCTATGTCAAAATTCTTTTCAGAGTTAAGCTTGAGTAAATGTTCTATTTGCTACTTTAAAAATATCTGCAAAAAATTTTGATAGTTCTGCAAAAAATTATGATTTAACAGTTACCATCACAAAACCATTAGATATTTAATTTTTTTTTTTGGTGTTGAATTATTATAAAATCATTATCATTATAAAATCAAGAAAAAAAATTAAGTAATACCATCCGTGAAGTAATCAAAAATTATTCTTTTTATATAAAGTTTTAATGTTGTTAAAAAAATATTTTAGTATTCATTCCGTTTTTCAATTCTTTTTGTTTTCAATCATATATTTTTTTTTTAATTTATTGATTGATTTGATTATACGACAATTCGTCAGACTTGAAAATGTTAATGGCGATGTCTATAAATTAAAAGATTATTGCGATGGTATATTATTTGTTAAGTTAGCATAGTTAGCAGGAAATTAAACATAAAATAAACAAAGAAACATATAAAAATTTATTAAACTCTGTCTGAAATATTATAAAAATTACTTTGATTGTTTTTCCATTTGATTATATGTAAATTTTTCATAACTTATATAGTGTTTGTTTTGTAATTACTATATATACAATATATTAAATTGTGCACATTATTTGTAATTATATGATTTTTTTAACGTATATAAAAATTATTGATTGATTAAATCTATTCAGGTGTATTAAAAACGTTAATGCAATTAAAATTGAATGGAAAACAGTCAAACAGATTTAAACTTGTGGATTATATGAGCTAAGATTTATATAATTTAATTTTTTTTTAAATTAAATTTATTTATTTATAAATTAATGAATTATATTTTTTAAAATAATAATAATTTATAAACTGTATAATTATATTTTTAATAATTCCTACCTGACCAACACTAATTCTGAATTGCCAGTAATTTTCGTGTCAATATCAATTTTTAAATCACGAATATTTTTAATTCGGACAATCAAAACTGAAAAATAAACTTTTGGTTATTAGATATTTTTATATAATTCATCTTTTCACGAAGTCTGTCATATAATTTGTGTAATCCACCCTTTCGCTTTGGACGATATATAATTAGTTTTCAATATAGTTTTGTTTCGATAAAATAAATATATTCTTAAATTCAAAATTTGAAGTGATATTGTTGATTTGTTTAGACACTATTTTCTTTATCATTTTATTGCTAAAAGTTATCAAATATAGGCCTCAAAATAAGAAAATCTGTAAAAACAAAATGATGGTAAAATTTTGCCTGATAACGAATTTTTTTCATCCTTCGGAATTCGGAAAGCACAAAATTCACATGGATATGCTTGTTACAGACCAGAGAAATGCTATATCTTAAATTTTTATAATTCCCACCTGGTTATGTGTTTATAATGGAATCAAATGTTAATTATTTAAATAAAAATATAAAATTATTCATGTTTTAAGTAATGAATTATAGTTAAATTGAATATAATAAAATTAAAATAAATAAATTCGAACTTATATTTATATATTATTAATTTTATTATTTATTATAAATTCATGATTTACAAAATTTATAAAATTTAATATACATTCGTAATTATAAAATTAAAATAAATTTCAGAAAAATTAGTCATTACATGCAAATTATAAATTATATTTTTAATAGTTAATGTTTATTATTTGATACTAAAGATAATTGAAATTTTACCAAAAGTTAATGAAATTTCAAAACGACCATAGAAAATCCATACATAAGAAGATCTACTGTGTAGATAAGACATAATTTCTAATCTTCATTAAAAATTTATCAACTTTACATAGAATTTTTGAAATAACTATATATAAATTTACATTATTTACACATAACTGACAAAAACTAGGGTACAGGTAACAATGAACAAAAATAACAAATCTCTGCAGCTATAATGAAGATTTAATGTAAAAACTTTTTAGAGTTTATCTTCCTAGTAATTATATTATGAAGAAGTCTCAAACTTAAATTATTGTCTTTTTTCCAATATTTTCAAATTAAATAATCGTATAAATGTTCAGTGCAGTCAAAGAATTTAGATTGTGTCAATTTAAAATTGATTCAATTATATTATACTCTACGGTCCACCAGTCTGGACCTTGGCCTTCCTGGTTTTCTATCTGTCAGAATCCCTGCTTATAGTTTCTAATTCGTAACTCATCATCTCTGGTGATTTTGTCGATTTTACATCCTGGTTCATAACATATTACCAGTCCATCACATCTTCTGCAATCAATCAACAAATTAATGGATAAATTCATCAATCGTTTTGATTATGAACGTACCATTCTTTAATCTCACTGAAACAAGATAAAATGAAAACCAAAATTGACGCGGATATTTTAAATTTGGATATATCAAAATAATGTTAATAGAGAGATTTACATATCTGGAAAATGAATAACAACCTCCAAATTAAATAGTATTGAATTTTGCTTTTAGCTTTAGATTTTCGCGTTTAAATTGAAGAAAATTCATATTTAATTTATTATTTTTGAAGAATTTATGGATTTCGGTTTTATTCTTCTTTCAGATTAAGTGAAAATTGAATTTGAATATGTATTGTAATTGAAAAATAATATCTAATATTATTTTCATTAAGTTTCATTCCAAAATCAATCTTTTCAAATTTTCCGAAATTTTAGCTAAATTATTTAATAATTTCAATTATTAATTTAAGAAAACCATTTGCAAAATCGAATTATAAACTCTTTTCTCTAATGTCATCCATATAAATAATAAATTCTTTAAATTGTTTTTAATATTCTATATAAATGATCATATATATATTTTTATATCACCTATTTCTATAGAATTCCACATTCACATCAATTTCTGAACTAAACTCGAAAAGAATATGTGCTGCTGATACACTACTTAACTATTTCCAAACAATTTAAACATTTTCAAACTCAAAACGTATGTACACTCTATGAATTATTTAAATATTACATTCAACAAGTTCTTTCATGAAATTTTGACATTCCTTTTGATTAAAATTCGATTTAAATTATTGACAAAATATAATTTTTATGTTACATTTTTTTTTTAAATAAATATACAGCAAAAAGGGAATATAAAAAATAACCTTAAGATAATAAAATGTAAATGATCGATAAAAAAAAAATTTAATAATATAAAAATTATATATAGATAAATATAAAAATTGCCTTTTTCTGTCCCTTTGGGCCTTTGGGCAATATTATGTGTATTTTATTTATGTCCCTGAACTGGATGGAAAAAATCTCGAAAATAAAATAATAAAAAATATAAAATGGACAGTGATATATATTTAAAGAGATTTGTATAATTTTCTTCTATATATATTTTCTTCAGTTTCAAAAGAAAATTTATACTTACAATATTTTTATTTATAATATAATTGAAATTCACATCAGAATTATTAAAAAAAAATATACCAAAACTAATAATTCTATTGGGGCATTTGGGATATAAACATTTTTTTCTTGGAATTTTTTTATTTTCAAATATTACCTATCCATATACAAAATTTTAGGTAATAGCCGCCGGTTGTAGTCTTCTAAAATATTTAAAGAACGCTATGTGCTTTTGGCGGTTTTAGTTAGATTTTAATGAAAAAGGTTTATGTACAGAAAGCGAATAAAGATTTCGATAAGGTGATTTGTTTCAACTTTTCCATGAGTTTTAGTATCCGCTAAATAAAATTTTATGGAAATTCTAATAAAGAAAAGACATAATAAATTATTTTTTTCGGGTTTGGTTTAGGGATTTGGAAGATTCTGAAAAGAAAATGTAAAATTAATAAAATATATGACAACATAATAGAACTAAATTGGTGTAAAGTTATTTCAAGTTTAACTAATTGAAATCTTATTATTATATAGTGTAGAATAGAGTGTATTATCGGGTAGGGACAAATCTGGGATACAGCTGTCTATTTAGGACACGTTTCTCTGCTTGGAATCAAATACTAGGAATTGTGTCGTACCTGTATGAATTCTAACGAAAAAGAAATAATTCCATGGTTGGTACAATCTGTATGTGCCTTGCCAGTTAAAGAAACTAACCAACAGAGTTTTATCAAAATTTAAGTTAAAAACGAAAAGTAATTTCAATATTTTATTTAAATTAATGCAAAATAAAAACTTTTAGTTTCGACAAATTATAATTAAAGTAAATGATACCATAATAATGTAATCAGATAAAATTATTGTAAGCTTGTAAATTCAATCAACCTTAATATTTTATTTTTTATATAGTAGAACAATTTTAGTATCTGCTCTACAAACCAATATTGTTAAAATGTTAAAAACGAACTATGTAATTGGTTTAAAATATTAAAATTAAAATAAAACAATTTCCTGTTTATATATAAATGAAAATTAGTTCACTAGTTTATAAAATAGAAAATTATTTGTTGTTAAAAAGTATTTTACATTTTATTTATTGGATTTAGCAATTTTGTAACACTTTTACAATAAATATTAATTATATTTTAGGTTGATTTCTATATAAATAATTACAATAATTTGCTTATAAATTAATAAATTTTATACTTATAAATTTTTGAAATTGTATAGTAATTTGTAATTTATATTATTCAAAATTAAAATTTATCAGAAAATTGGCAACATGGTTAAATAAATTGAGTTGGTTGTAATGATAAGTGCATTAAGTGTAAATAATGAATATATTAAAAACAAAACACGAAAATTGTTCTTAAATTTATAATTATTACTATTAAAATTTGATACACTAATTAATATTTAATAAACCTTGTACTATTTATGATGAACGTGTACAGTAAATGTATGAGTTTAATTAATGTTTAAGAATGTATGCTAAATTAATTATATAATTTGTATTACGAAAAGCTTTACTTACAAAATGCTTTACAAATCATGTGACCACATAAAATAAAAGGCCTTAAAATTTACGATTTTTCTAATGTATTCTACATTAGTAAATAACTTTATATCGAGTCGATTGTGATTATGTTAGAACTTGAACTTGCCATAATTTGAGATTATAAGTATACTAATTCTGCAGTAAATGTTAAAGGGCGAAAAATGTAATTAATAATTTTTCACTAATATGTACTTCAAAATGAATCTTTATAAAATATATGCAAATCGGTTGTGAGCAATGTTGAACTTTCCGAATTATATTAGTACTAATACTCGTAAATAAATATTAAAAAAGTTTGCTTATTAACAAAATTAAAGTTAAATTTCAATTTTGAGTAAGTTTGAATACTTTTTTTTATAAATAATTGTCGATTAATATTAAGGTGTTTATTCCACTGTTCGTAACTTTAGCAAATTTTACTAGTTAAAGTTTTTATTTCGTGGTTTCATATAAACCCACTCTTACAAATTCTTCGATTTAATTAATTTACAATAAGTGTTTTTTTATTGCAGATATAATCTTTAATTTGAATTTTGTTATGATTTTGGTGCTTACGTACATCTAATTACATACCATCCTTCCCAAAAATGAACCTCAAAATATGAGAATCAAATTTTAGGTCAAATTTTCTTTGATATTCTTTCCTTCGTTTCGGAATTTGCAAAGTTAAATTTTTCTATATTACATTTTCATAGTTTCATATACAAATTTCATTAAAACAAACTCTTTTATTTTATTTTTATTAAACCATATTCAAATTTCCACATAAAATATATAATATTATACAAAAAAAAAAAAATAACATTCAAACCATTTCATAATATAATAAATTCTATGTAAATTTTAAATATTATATAAAATCATTTTTATTTTCATTGCAGAAATGACGTCTAAACATTTTTCACCAACACCAAAAGAAAATGCAATTTTAGTAAATAATGTAACAGAAATAATACAAATTTCATCTAAAGAACTTGATACTATTGAGAAGCCAATAACAACATTTATTGCAACACAAAAAGCCAAACAACCAAATTTATGCAAAAAAAACGTATGTGTGAATATGAATAAAATTTATATAAAATTTAAATAATAATTTAAAAAAAAAAAAAAAATAGGATAATTTTCAAAAATTTGCCCTTCTTTGTGTGTGAGTTGGTTTTTTTTTTGTGTGCCTTGGTCCTGGGTATTCTCCAGTGACATAATTTTTTATGTGTTAGTGTTCACATTTTATTAAAAAATATACTACTATACTTTAAAGAAGAAAATATATATATAGAAAAAAATAGAAAACTGTTGGGAAAATATATAATTTTTTTTTTTTTGTTGGAAAAGAAAATAAATTATAAAAAACTTTTGTTGTTGTTGTTAAAAAATAAAATAAAAATATTTTGCATTATTCTTTTTCTGGTGCTTTATTTGTGGAAGAGTATGCTTTTAAATTGGTGGAATTCATTCTGAAAATATATACTAAATTTTTGTTATTATAGGGCAAAGCCAGACAAGACGGTATACTTAAAGATCATTCCGTTCATACGAACCTTACCTATTTGAGTTTAATTGTGCCTGATATGTTTATAATAATTTTAGGAGCTACCTAAGTAACTAGAAATACAAGATTTGACTATGGGGAGAAATGAAAGTTTATGATTAAGAAGGAATTAGATTAATGAGCCAGGATTAAGAGGTAACAGTTCACATCCTTCTTAAACTCTTTTAAGAGGTGATAATTGGTTCCATAATTTTGTGATTCGAGCAATAAACAAGTTTATAAATTTCATTGTACGGTTAACGTTGGCTTCAAGTGAATACTTATAAGTCTAAGCTGCACTTGGAATATTATGCATACAAAGGTTTTTAAGTTTGACGAAATACATTTAATCTCTTCGGAGCATTTTCCAAGCATATGTAGATCTTTGAACAGACTTAAAGCTCCTACATTTCGACCGCTTTAGTATAATATTCTAGAAATTTCATTTTGTCCGTTTTATTCTTACTGAGGTGTACTGTTTTGCATGGTTTCCCCTATATACGAAACTAAAATGTATTTCAAAATAAATGCATATGCAAATTTCGTTATAAGCTTTTTTTTTTGTTAAATGGTATATAATCCAATTTAATAGTAAACTTTAAATTAAGAAAAAAAAATATAATATAAAACGTTTTATAAAGTTTAATAATGTTACTCGGCATAATTTATAGGTAAATCTATGTTTATATGCTCTCTGAATTTGCTAATATTTATACACAATAGTTTTTTTTTCAGTTTACGTTAAGATAAGCTTTGGTATAGCAAACTTTATTTAGTCGTGCGACAGTTTAGTTCTCAGTCTGGGCCTACTCGCTCGAATGATAGAGGTTTCCCGATATTCAATTTTCGACCTACTAATTTTATATAGATTTCGAACAAAGTTTCTTTATAGTGGATAAACAGCAAATTGCAACAAGTTAAAAGACTTTTAATAGTGAGACATTTTGTTGTCGGCAAAAATAAAAATTTTCACTGTGAGTATATTTCTAAATATTTATTATCTTCGACGCATTACAAATTATAGATTTTCTTACTGATTATTATTTAAAACTATTTAAAACTTAGTGCTGTTTTGAATCGTACTCGTGCATTTAAGTGTACAAAAAAAACGATATAAGATAGCAAAGCTACGCTCTAAATATTTATATATGTTCTGCAGCAATTAAAATATATAAAAATATAGTCAAATCATTTGCAGAATGTTCATATATGTTCGAGAATCAAAATTTATACTGAGCTCAAGAATTATCACATTTTTTCATATAATAATTTTTTATAATTTTAAAGTAAACCATAAATTTTTGGGTTATAAACGATCATGCTTATCTCTATCTCATTTAATAGTCCTGCATAAAATAATTTTTATTAACATTCAATATAATTTTCCTTTTGGATTATTTTTATCTGTTGGAATTTTGCCAAATCATTTTACAGTATCGTTTTGTAGTTATTGACATTTTTTTGGAAAATGGATAGGAAAGGTATTTTTATACGGTGGTAATAATTATAGTTATAATTATCAGTTGTTATTTGGAAAAAAAGGATAATGGAATATTTAAATTACAAACTAACTTTCCAACAATTTGAGCAAAATTATAAGTCAAGCTTTCAAGTATTAACGATAAAAAAATGAAAATATTTAAGTTAATAAAACTGCTGAGCAAGAAACTTTAAAGGAAATGGAATTACAAAATGTAATGCAATTCAAGAATAATTGTCTAATTAAGAGTTGATTTCAGAAGGAGCTCAAAAGAATTGACTATAATACAACATTTTACAAATAAAGATGGATACAAATTATTAATATTTAATGAGAAATTGAAATTGATTAGCATTATTTATACAATATTTCGAATTACATGACATAGAAAGTTCATATACAAAAAATTTGTATTAAACAAAGTTGTACTAACAATTATTTTTCTGTGTTTTGCTTTTGGAATCATCATTCAAGCGCCACCAATATTTTTTATTAATGCTTTAATTAATGTTTCCGAGAGATATATGACCTAAGCGTATAACTAAAGAATATTAAAATTTTGTTTGTTGTTAGTCAATTTTGTTAATGAATGTTTTAACAAAGTCAAATTTGTGATTCATCTGATGACATCTTAGAGGAATTTAATTGGATTTATCAAATTATTTAATTAATAAAAACGATATTATAAAAAAAATAATCAGTTTGATCTCAATCCATTTGAAGATATTAAATTGATAAATAAACAAATAAAAAAATAAGATAAATTTCTATATCGAATTGAAATATATATGGAAAATTAATTTGCTTTAATAAAATCATCATAATTTCTGATTAACTATGGAGTCCCACTACTGGTTTTTGTTTTTGTACAAGCTTCTTATTAAAAAAAAAATTGCGTGTTTAATTTGTTTTATGTTTCCTTTAAAAGATTTTTTTTTAAAAATTAATTATTTAAATGTAATTTTTGTTTTATGTTTCCTTTAAAAGATTTTTTTTTAAAAATTAATTATTTAAATGTAATTTTTTAATACATTTAGTTTAAATCCGCCGGTATTGAGGTTCAAATACAAAATAAAAATAAAAATAAATTATCATCAACAAATTCAACAATTATTAATAATAATACCAGTAGTGTTGAAGAAGTAGCAACAACAAGTAATGCCGAATATAATATTACACAAAAATCAATTGATACGAAAACGACATCAAATAACAATTTTCCAAGAAGTAATAATTACGAAAGGAATAAAAACGACAATGAAAATAATAATATAAAAAATTCAAAATTTACAATTAAAAATTGGAATAAATATAAAAATAAAAATTATCCTAAAACTGATGCACAAGAATCTGTAGTAAAAAACAATACCGTAAAATCAAATAAGAAATTTAATAAAAATTTGAAAATTAATTCAAATCCAGAATTACGAAAAGAAAATAATAATACATCAAATAATGATGGTAGTAATAGTGAATACAATACCAACAATGACAATATAAATAGTTCAATTATTAATGAACAAATTTATCAGACAAATTTAAATGATGGAAGAATAGTAGTGGAAAATCCACAAGGTATAATTTCATCTATACCAAATATAAAACACCGACGACGATCACCTTCATCGTATTGGTATATACGGAAAAATTGGATACCAGTAGAAAATCAAATAGCATTAAAAACATCATATAAAAAATATCCTATAGAGAAGGAAAAATTTAATTTTAATTCAACAAAACCAAAGGATAACCAACTTCAATGTAAAACAAATTCAATTTTAGATTTTACACTACCATCAACTAGTCCTATAGAAGATAGTACAATTGTAGTAAAAAAAAATTCACCAGAGGGACAAAAATCTTCATTGACATTATTAAATACCACCGACCGAGTAAAGGATAGAAAATTTTTATTTCAACCATCAGAACAAAAAAGGTAAGCTAAATAAATTTTTAATTTTCCCGAGGCGAGAATGCTTAAAATGAAATATATTATTTTTTATATATAGGTATGTAGAATCTCATACCTCAACAGAATTTAGGTAGTTTTTCTACATTGGTATAGTTTTATTTATTTTCTATAATAATGATTAGTTCTCTAGTATTGTATACAGATTTAGATTTCAATTTAATGGATTAAACAATTTGTTACTAAGGCACTGTTGTTTTTAATAAGATTGTGATATGTATAATTAAATTCAGGATGAAAAGTAACCATAGTTCCGTGAAATAGTGTTTTTTCGTAAATAGATTTAATAAATATTTCAGAAAACATTTTTTTTTTTAAAATAATTTTCAAATTACTTTTAGCGTTTTGATGACCCATCATAAAAAACGTAATGTATTACAATGAAATTATTTCAGATTATAAAAAAATTTAGTAGTTGGACCTAATTCGTTTGGAAGTTTACAACCGATAATCCTTCCTATAGTACAAGTTAAGAACCTACACTGTTTATTTAGAATTATATATGAAATAGGATTAATTCAGTTTGCGTTATTTCTGTAGCTTAAATGAGAGTTATGCCCACAATGAAAATGAAAATTGAATACCAAAGTTTGAATACCAAAGTTTGAATACCAAACTTTCAACAAAATTACCGAAAAAATGCTCAATCTGACTTAAATATCGACTTATAGCTGCAACTATGCTATTAAACTATTAAACATATATTTTTCATATACGATTGAATTTTTTCCTAGCTATTGTTTTTTTCCTAGCCCAAAGTTTTCATTTAATGTAGGGTTAATAAACTTGGGCTTACACTTATAAATGATTAAATATAATTAAAAAATCTAGTAAATGTTTATGAATTATTTAACTGCTGACTAATAATTAAATAGTAACTAATCAATAAAATTTATAGAGTAAAGTTTATAAAAACAATGATAAATTTATTAAACAAATTCAAATTAATCAGCAAATTTTGTATATTAAAATATAATTTAATTAAATATTTAAATATGCTAAATAGAAAATTGACAAATTTACAATGTAAACTTTTATATGTAAACTTTGTCAATAATAAATAATATTTCTTAATCGCAAATATAGTAAAACATGTTTATATAAAATAATAATTTTTGTATATTTAATAAATTTTATACATTTTAAATATTTAATAAAATAATAATTGACAATATACCAAAAATAGTCATGTCCTGAAATTAAATATAAACTTAAATTTCAACACATAAAATTTAAGAGCTCCTGAAATACAATAAAAAAAAAACGAGTAGCTCATAAAAAAATTATATCGTTACTATAAATTCAAGATACGTGATGAAAGTTTATTTTTAATATAATCCTGTTTATTTTTACCAAAAAAAAAAAAAACTTTGCGTTACAATATATACATACTCCTCTATACATAAAATTGTTTTCTTTTGAAGGACTCTGGCGTCACAAACAAAAAAAAAAAGGATACAAAAATGGAAATTGAAACATAATTTTACTTTTTCATTCTGTTTATGTCAGATATAAATAACTGAAGTATATTCTAAATAGTTTTATACTCTTTTATTAAACTATTTAGACACTTTATATAAAAATAATAATAATAAATTTTCACTTCTTTTAATGTTTTGTTGTCCTTCTGGGTACGAGCTGTAATTTATTAGATGCTAAAATGTTTTTGTAATTTTTTTTTGTGTTTTTTTTTTTTTTAAATATATTTTTATATATTTATCATTTTAATGTTAATTGGTGGTATAATTATTTAATCCTTTAATTATTTGAAATGACGATTTTTAAGGATATATTTTTTGTGAAGGATATAAATGACATAACTTTTATATGACAGATAAAATATTACGTTTAGTATAAATTATTCATTATTAGATGTAATCAATCTCTTTGATACATAGACTAGGTAAGTTTATTATTTTATAGTTCATCAGTTGGGAAAATTTTTCACTTTTGTGTCCCTCTTCTTTGTCCTTATCGCTATTTCTCTTTTGGACTTAAGGTATAAAAGAGTGTATACGAAGTCCATGCAGAACCCTTACAGCACAATCCCTTCATTATTTAATATTTTAGCACCGATTAATATCACAGAATTCCAGTACACTGCAGTTCTATTTTTCATCACATTTAATAGAAATATTAAAAAAATATGTTGTGCATCTTAGAGAGATAACTTGTAATTGAAATATGTATCAATAATTAGTCAGAATCCGGCATCTTACTGCAAGATATTTAAATGTAAAATATCAAATTACGTAATTGTTTTAATTGCTTTTTAATTTTTCAATTTTCATCTTAAGGACTACAAAGATTTCTTTATTTCATTAGCCATAATTCTTTTTTGCGTTATCTGTTTTTTTTTTGGTTACAGAAAGTGTGGCCAATTTTTTTAAAAAAAAAACTTTTTACCAAGAAAATTTCTATAAATTTATTGTTAATACCAATTTCTTTTTTGTGTTTAGAAAATTTTCGACTTTTATTTTGAAATATGGAGAGAGGCTCCTACAAACACAGACACAGACAGATCAGGAAATAATAAGGAAATGACATAGTGGATTCAGTAATTCAGTTGCTGTTATTTTGATAAATAAATAACAAACAAACAAACAAAAAAAAAAAAAAAAACACTTGATGTAATGTATTTTCTTCTAGTACGTGCTTTGTAATCTAAAACTAATTTTTGCGGGTTGATTTTTATTATTTTTTTTGTATTAAAGAAATGGATAAATAAACAGGACTACTACACTATATTTGTAATTTATATATAAATACATGTACCCTAATGGCAAAATAATAGTTAGCACTAGTAAATGATTATAGAAAATTTATGATAATTTAGGAATTATTTGTAGGTACTTGACTATAATATTTAAGTACCACAAAATGTCTAATTAGTTTCTTACTAATTATAAGTATTCGAAATAAAAACATGGCGGTGGTCCTGAATTATTTATCGTATTCAATACTGTACGTACGGCACTACTATTTCACGAAATGTCGAAACATAGATGTCGCACTAATTTCAACTTACAAAATGTTCCAGTTAATTTATAATTATTGTGATTTTAAGATTGTTAAAAATGTTAACTATTTTGACGTCATATGATGGCGACAATACATTTTTTTTTATATATTAGCGAACAAAACCAAGAATAGCTACATAGTCGCAATGAAAAATTATTCAATTTAAAGAAAGTCATTAGAGATTTCCAAAATTTAAAATAGACCTTATTAATTTCATAATAATTTATTATATTAGTTTTGTTAATTTCTTACATTACTCGTGAAGCATTGGGTGCGTCATTAAAACATTTCCATCGAATACGATTTCTTGATTATATCTTTTGTTTTTCGCTAGGTTTTTTCTGGTCGATCTGTTTTTCTGCTATATTATATACAGATTCCAATATAATGATTTGCGACAAATAACATGTGTCGGATTTTAAAGCTTATATAGCTCACATATTTCACATTTCCTTAACTTTATTTTAATTATTCTGTAACTCTAAATTGGAAAAAGTATTTGTTCAAGTTTTTATAATTCTAAGAAATTATAGGTTCATGAAACTTTCAATCTGTTTAGTTGTCAGTAAGGTTTCAGAAAACTTGAAAATAACCTTGATTAACATTGGAATAATAAATTATTAATTTGTTATTAACAGTTATTGTGATGTAGATTGGTAAAACATTATATTGAAGATGATTTTTGATCTAAACAGATATTAATATTATTGAGGTCTTTGACATTTGTAAGCTGCCTGCCTATATAAACAAAACTTTCCACTTTTTCGATCTTATATCATTTAATTTAGTTTTATAGACATTTCAGGAGTTGCCAAACTTTTATCAGTCGCGACCCACTAATTAAAATCGTAAGGTTATCGCGACCCAGCTGTAAAAAAGGTTAAATGCAGTAAAAACTTAATATCAAAATAATTAATTAATGAGATGATTGGACCCGTTTTCTATTTTTGCTAATAACATCTTCGACATCTATTTTTGTGTTAGTTATTTTCAGGCGAAGTGAGTTTGATAATTGTAATTTATTGCGATTTTTATTTTTTAATGCAAACATTGCTGAAAATGCAACTTCACATATATAAGTCGTTGTGAATGGAAGTAATACTTTCAAAGCTGCAGTGTGTAAAATTGTATATGAATTTTGTACCGACAAACAAAATTGTATCAATTTTTAAAAGTAAATTAATACGAACAACTAAATAATAAATTTTTTGTCAACCCACATTAAGTCAGCTCGCGACCCACACTTTCGGAACCACTGATTAGATTATTAGTTTGAAAATTTAAGTAATGGTAACTCTTGTTTGGCCACTACTGTATTATAAATTTAACAACATTTTATATGTCTAAAAAACAAACCTATTTTTTTTTGTTTTGTTTTTTTGGTTGCCTCTGTATAATAATTCTGAACTTCTGTTTAATAAATGTATAAAATATTTTAGTATATCAATTTTTAATACTAACCAGAGTGGAGATATTGTTATTGTGGCTGGCTTTTTTCCTACTATCCTTTATTTTTTATATGTATGTGTGTATGTGTGTGAAAAGTGGGTAGAAAAGTTTAAATTTACTAAATTAGCTCAGACGACGTGCAGTTAAGTGATAATTTCTTTATATATGTATGTATATATATATTTTTTATCCCAATAATAAAAACCTAAAAAGATTCACCATAGACGTTTTTACCGAGTATATTAGTTAAAAAAAAAATAATAATAATAATGTAGAATTTGTGTTTACAGAACAAAAGTTTTTATAAAGGGACCGCACCTAATTGAGTGCAGATGTTTTTATAGTGAGGAAAAATGTTTTTTTTTTTATTTTATTTTATTTTTGTATAATATAATTTAATATTTACTTGCTTGTAGGTACATAATTTAATAAATATACATATAAAACGTATATATAAAAAGGATAATATCATTATTATTATTATTATTGTTAGTAAAAATAGTGTTGATTTATTATGCTGTTTTTTTTATAAATGAGAGAGTGTGTGATGCGGTTTTAAGTAAGCAATGCGGAATTTGATTATAATTGCAAAACAAATAAACATTTTTATATATACAAAAAAATTAAAAAAATTTATCATTTATAAAGTAAAATTAATGAGGTGCTCGGGGTTATAATAATAATAATATACTGACTTTATTTAAATTAATTTCATTAGTATTAGAGGACTTTTATGAATATATATATTATGTAATATATAGAATTATTTATAGTTATTTTTTTATATTAATGGTAATTAGGTTTATGAAAATCTAAAAACATTTCATTTTAATCCTTATAGTTTGTTAATAGATAAAATTGTTGTTTACTGGGAACAAATTATAAATTTTGTTACGAAATAAATGAAATTGAATGGTCATATGGGTCAAAGGACAACACTGAACTTTAACTAGAACTTCCAATTTTCTAATTTAGTATATTTCGTATTGAATTGTATGAAATTTCTATCATTAATTTTTGGTAATTATATATTTTCACATAATTTAATCTCATTACAAATTACAAAGTATTTTGGCCTGAAATTATATGCCATTATCATTTCAGGACGATTTTATAGATATTAAAATATAGGTTTTTTACTAGGCCCAGATTAATATATTAAATTCAAATTTTGATAAATTACTGACTACTGAGTCTGTGAACAAACATTAATATAAATATCACAATATTTGTATTGAGGTCCCCAAAAGCTATTTAATAAATTAAATTTTAAATATATATGGTCATATGGCTTTAACTGCTTTAGGGGACCTTAATATATGTGGAAAAGGTGATGGGTAAATTTTTTCGTAAGAAAACTTCCTTCAGAATTTTAAAAGTAAACTTACTATATAAATATAAAATAGTCCCGAAAATTAAAATGTATTACGCATTTCGTAAGGAAATGATATCTGGCTTAGATAAACTGGTTAGTTGTCCCATTTTGTAACTAGATATGATTTTATTATTTATATCATCATTCATAAGCATATAATGATGACATTTCCATTTAAGATCAGTTTAATGTTCGAGGTTACTTTTATCTTTAACGTCCCCATATAAATTACTCTTTATATAATCGGTGAGTATATTTAGTCGACCGGTGATAATAATGGATTATATGTAATTACCAAATCATTGATATCTGATGTCTTAATTTGTTTCCAAATTTTGTTTATATTATATTTTTGACACAATAATTTGATATTCGTTCTCTTCGCCATGTCATAAATATTATAATATTTAGCAAAATTAAAATGACAATAACTTAAGTTATATTTAAAAAAAAAAGATTCTATAATTTTTGCTGTAATTGTACAATTGTAGATGAATAAAATGTAATTGTAAAATTGCAGATATGTACAATTTGTAATGGAAATTAGCTAATTACGTAAGAGATAACATTTTATATTTATGTAAATATGCAACGTCAAAATTATTATTAGTACACGTGCAAAATTTATAAGGTCAATACTATTCGATTTTCTAGAACGACATTTTAAAACTATACTTAAATATTATAATTTTTTTTTATCAACACCTAACATATTCAGCTCAATTGTTACTTGTGAAATTGTAAATTATGAATTTGAAATTGTATAAAATTTTATATAGAAATGAAATGTATAATTTTATGAATTGCAATAAAATAAGTTGAATACTTTTGAAATTCTAGAAATTTAACAAAATTTAAAATAAATCAATAATTTTTTTTATATTATTTTAGATAGTTTTCGTTTTACAAAAATATAATTTTAGTTTACGATAAAAAAAAATGGTTTTGGTTATTTTCAACCATACCAACATAAAATTTTCACTTAAAAACCAATGTAACCAACAAATATATAAATAAATTTCAATACCAAAACCGAAATGATAAAATTATATGTTGAAGAAGTTTTTATCATCGATTAATTACCAATTTATTGAAAGTATTGGGGGGGGGGGGGAAGAGAATCGAATATAATTCAAGTGACAATTATCTATTTTAATTTACTTAAAGCCATTCTAGAAAGTCTTTAAATAAAAACTATTGCAAATAAAAATTGGTAGCAAAACAGACCGAGTGACATTTGCATATTTACACAATGCTCTGATAATTATAATAATCACTGAATAATGAAAATTATCAATATTTCTTGAAATTTAAAATAAATTTAACATTTTCCTTCCATACAAATTGAAGAATTCTAGTTTAACAAATGTTTTCTTTGTTAAATATAAAATAATATTATTAAAATTATTTACAAAAAGCTTAACAAGTTTCCTCAGATATCAGGAAGCTAGCAATCAAATAAACGAAAACAAAATTTTATTGAAAATTATTTATACATATAAGTTTATTAATCTTTTTACGAACAAATATTAATAAATACATAATAATAATTATAGTTTATATGGAATTAATATTTGTGATACTAAATTGGGTACATCAACCTTTAAGTATGTTAAGTAAATTAAATTCCAAAAAATAATTTTTTTTTGCAAATTCATCAAAATAATATACGTAAATAATGAAACTCTTTATATGAAAAAAAAAAATCTCCTGGAGATTATAATTTACTTTTATGTATGTAAATATTTTTTTTTTTATTAAAAACATACTATGCAAATATGTAATCAATAAAGTTTTATTTTTTGCTGAACCAATTCCATTAAAAACAATTTTTTTTTTTTGTACTATTTTCAGTTTATTTGAAATTCAATACATAAACAACAGCAGGATAGAAGAAAATTCTACTAAATATAATAATATACAAAACCATCACCATATCAATAGTAGTGACATTCATCAGAAGGAATATCAAAGTAAACAAATAGTAAAAGACCAGAAATTTACAAATTTACATTATCCTATTACTAATACTAAGAAAAAAACGTATATCAACAATAATAAAAATAACAAATTTTTTTTTTTAAAGAAATCAAATATTAAAGAAAAACCAATATATAAATCGTTACCAATACTTTCGTTATCAATTTGTCAACAAAATTCACAGCAACATTGTCGAATTTCTGAAAAAAATTTGTCAGTAAATGATGAAGTAAAAACTTATGGTTCATCAGAAATTAATATCAGTTGTAGTTCAAGTTCAATAGAAGACGATAATAACAATAATAATAATAAAGAAATTCAATTTAATGAAATTCTATATAATAATAATTTTGAATTGGTAAATAATTATGAAAATTATGATGACAATGTATTAAATACAATTAATAAACGTGTCAATACAAATTTGTTACCAACAACTAATAATAATAATAATACATTTCAATCAAATTCTAATACATTTAATAATATAATTGCTGACAAATCAAAAAATTACTTACCAAATAAACATTTCATTAGCTGTAATATAGCTACTAATATTACAAATAATCAAATTAAAAAATCAACTAATAAACGTAATATATTAAATTTAAATACAGTCAATAATAACGAAATATTAAATAATCAAATTGATAGTATTAATGATATTAGTAACGACGATACCAACAGCAGTTCTAGTAATGATAGTATCTGTCAAAGTTATAATACTACAAGTGATTCTTCATTAAATGATTATTCTGATATTGACAAGGAATTAAATATTTGTAGTGAATATGAAATTATACCAAATTTTAATAAATATTTAAACAGAAGTGCAAAATATAATAATAATAATTATAAAAAATATTTTCATCAAATAACATCAAATTCAGATTTAGAAAATGAATTTAGTAATAAATTATTAACCACCGATAACGTTTCTACTATAAATTCAAATAAATTATATGAAAATTATTTTGTTGCCGGTACTAATAATAATAATAATTTCAATAATACTGATAGTGAAATTTATAATAGAAAACATATTTTTCATAAATTTGATAATAATTCTAATAATAATAATAATTTAAATACAAATTTATATATAAAAAATAAGAATAATAATAATAATAATGATAATATTAAATGTGATTTAATTAAAAAAAATTCAACAAATAATAAAAATATATTTAATATTAATGAAATTATCAAAAATATATTTTTGAATTATATTTTTTGTACAAAATATGTAAATTTTTTATTATATTTTTATCAAAGTTTATTAATTTTTCAATTAAATATTATAAAATTTTATAATAATTATTATAATAAAATGGCTTTGATACGTTCAATGAAATTAAAAGAACGCTTAGCAGTTGGCTTTGCAGCATCTTTAATATTATTTACATTATTGGTAGTTGTTGATTTACAAATGGATTTTGGTGTAACAAATCGACATTTTGTACGTCCAAATGTAGAATCTAAAGTAGAGTATGTTAACGTTGAAGATAAAAATGTTGCCTTTAGGGATTTTAAAAGGAAATTTTTACAGAAAAGGTAATTACATTATATTTATTATTTTTATATTATTAACAGTGTAATATATAAAATTTTCAAAAATATTATTCAATTATTAGAAAAGAGTTATATTTGTTACTAAATTAGGATTTTATAAAAGGCTATACACAATAGAGTATTAAGGTTTGTCGAAGTTTTGTTCTTAAAGTAATATTTGCGAAAGAATGTCCTGATTGTAGTAAGGTTAGGTTTAGAGTGAGTGTCCTAATCACTGCAGGCATTTGGCTTATTATGATATCCCTTCTAATTATTCGTCAGTAATCACGCCCGTAATGTTGATGAAACAATACAGGTGATTTAGAGACGGTCACCACGTTACTGAATATACCCTTCGAGGTGTCGAAGTCTCCAAGACATCAATGGTCCGCTTAATTATGTGTAGGTGCTTCTTTAGATTACAATGACCTATTCTTCTGGTTTTTTTCTTATTCATTTGAAGCAATTCTGTGGCTTGTTTCTTGATAGTGCCGGAATTAATAGCCTCGAATGCCATACGCATGTTCAAGTGTAAATCATGCGATTAGGCAGTTTGTTTCTTTTGTAGCATCTTGCAGTAGCACATTAGGATAACATAAAATGGTTCTGGTCCTGTGAGGGAGTTTTTCTGGCTCCTTATTTCTCCTAAAGATCAGTCTTTGCATTACTCTCAAAACTATCATTGACTGGAATCTAGGACAGTGTTACCTTGCTTCCTCTTCTATTGGTTATTAATGTTTTGTGACAGTCTCATACTATTTTTGATTTGACTTGATATGAGTCCAAGGCTCTTAATGCCGCTTGGTTTTTTGGGAATATTGTTATGCATTTGTTGACATACTTCTTTCGCAGGTTTTCGTGTATGCAAATATTCAATGCATATATTTTCACTTGGAAAACAGTACAAAAATATCTTAAGCTTTTAAAAAGCTGACATTGCGCTTTTTTTCGGTAAACTCCATATTCTATGCCGTACTGACTTTAAAGCTTTTTAGCTGTATATTTGTGTCATGTTCTATGGTGCGACCAAATGTGGCTCGTAGCTGTGTTAGTCGTATGAACATCACAACTCCGCATAATTAAATAATATATTTTCGATGTTTCGCTTTTACATTTATCTAATGTTAAACAGTAAAACCGAATGTTGTGGTGTGTAGATGTTGTCTCTAATGCAACCTATCAGTATTGTAACGATTTTCCTACTGAATTTTAGTTCTTTTTATTGAAGTGACTTTATTAAAGTCATTTATTATGTCCTATTATACTATAAATAAATTTCTTAAACAATATTTAAGAAACATTTAAATAGGTACTTAAAAATTATTAAGTAAATTTGTATTAAATTGTAAAACATTTCTGTATTCCAAGTGATGAAGTGATGACTTCACAATTTTCCAAAATATATTCGACATATAAAATTTGATAGTACTACAATTCAAATACTTTGTATAAATTTCGTTACATACTTTTTCGCCATTCTGTATATTTAATACGTCTACTGAAACCCTTCTCGTTCTGATGTGATTATATAATATAAATGTTGTGTACAGATGAATAATAGATTATACATGTACCAGAGGAAAAGTATTGTAAAATTTCTTCCTTTTCCGGTTATTTGCTTTTGCTGAAAGTGAGTTTTTTTTTAAATCATTTTTTTCCCTTAATTTCGGTTTGATTTTGGTTTATTTTTTATTATTTTCTTCTACTTTAATTGAAAATCAATCGATCTGAACTATATACACACTAATATTATATAGCGTGAGATAAATATTTGAGTATAATATAAAATAAACTTGTTGAAGTATTATGTATGCTTAAATTGAGAAACAGAAAAACATTAGCAAATATTTCGCAATCTCACGTCAACCCTTAATCTATCAATAAATCCTTATATACTGTAGTTAGCTTATGTAGGGATGATCTTCAGTAAAAATTGAATGTGGAAATTATTGATTTTTTCCCCTATAAAAAAATAATAATATGTATAAAAAAAGTATTATAATCTTTTCAAAATTTTTGCTGTAATCATTGAATTATAAATGTTTAAATCTCAAACATTTATTGATCAAAACAGTATTAAATTTAAAATTTGAATTTTGTTAAGTTAAAAATCAATTAAAAATAACAATAATTTTTTTTTGCATTTAAAATTTGCAAGTAAATTATTGTAAAAAAATTGTATTATACTTTGAAGGTAAATTATAAGTTTTTATTTATTTTTTTAAAAAAAATATCAATGTTTTTAAAAAATTCAACTGGTAATTTTTGTATATTTCAACAATTTTGTTTTTCATGTAAAAATTAATTGAATCTTGATTTGTATTTTCTAAAAAAAATATTCGTTTTCATGCTTCGAAAAGAGCAACATGGAAAAAAATTCAATTATCTTGCTTGAATCAAAATCAAATTTTATATATAGTTAGTTATGCCACTATACAAATTGTGAATAAACCAAATTTTTCCTATTTTCGTTAAGCTTTTTTCATATTACTTTATTCACTCTATGTTTTTGTGGTAATGAACACAATTTTATTTAAATATTATTTTGAACTCATATTTTTTTGATTCAAGTTGGTATTTCTGTAGAATCTTATTAGCCGTGCCTTAGTTTCAGTTTAATAAGTATAATAAGCTATGACAAAAGATAGAGTAGCCTAAATTATAACAAAACAGCTTCAATTAATAAACCTCTACTGAAAATGGCATTGAATATTGAATAAAAGATAAATATCTCAAAGCAAATGTAACCACGACTGATAAGATTCTTCAGAAAATCTAAATTTTATTATTAGTGTATTATTATTAGAATTAGTGTTTGACATATGAAATTTATTTTCATATATGAATTCTAATTTAAGTTATTTTCTTAAAATAATTGAAATTTATATAAAATTCTTAGAAATTTGATTAAAATAATTTTAATGTTTTTACCAATATTTAAAAAAAAAAAAAAAAAATTAATTAACCAATATACTTTACTGTTGTGGATTGAGTACTTTCAGTTAACATTTGCTTTGAGTTATTTACAATAATATTCCAAAGACTATTTTACAATAATGTTTATTATAAAATAATAAATTTATTGAGTTTTTGAGATGAATTTTATAAATTATATAAAGTAAAATAAATTTGTTTATCTAATTGCCAAAAACAAACTTTGAGAGATTTAGTTAAGTAAAATTTCTGGAAAATTGTCCTTCGTATTTTAAATGAATTGAATGATTTTGTTTACCTATAGATTTGTATTTCAAAATGTTTTGTACATAATATAAATAACAATTTTCGAATTGAGCTACAAAACATAATATTTTTAAATATTTTATACATAATTGAATATTTTATTTAATGTTACTTTAAAACTCAAGAAATATTGAAACAATTTTTTTAATGATAAACATTTTACCCAATAAATTTGGTTATGATTTAATAATTTGAATGTAGAAAATTATGTATACGAATTATTGCATTAATTGGGAATTTCATAATATTATAAGGAAATTAAAAAAATGGTGTTCAAAAAAATGGTGGTTAGCAAAATCGGGACAATGATGAACCAAAAATATTTTGAACAAATGTTTTCAATTTTAAATTATCAAATAAAAAACGTAAATTACAAAATTAATAAAAAGGGATCTGTTCTATAATGCAGTGTTGTCAGTCTATGTCAGTATATCATAACTAGAGATAATTTAACTCTATCAAATTGGAACAATCCGGGCAACACTGGATTTATCAGGACATCTGCTAAATAATATTTGGAAACTGTTTCTAAATATGTTTTCAGTGTTTATTAGATTAATTCTAAATATAGCTCATTATCCTTAAGATAATAAGGACTTTCGTACTGTACTGTACACAATACAAAATTGAAATGTGATTAAGTAATATTCGCAAATACAATATAGTCGATAGACTCTTTTTAGGTATGTTACATAATTTATTTGTCAAGTTAGTAGGTTATTTCCAAAATTTATGAATCAAATTAGTATTTAATATAATATAATTAATTAATTACTAATTTAATAATCGATAGTGTCATAAAAGAAATTTTACCATAATATTAAGAAATTGCGTACTTCAGAATTATTATTTTTACAAAAAGTGTCTGGCTTTATAATTGTGTTGTCAACCTAATCTTCTTACACTTTTATATTATTTAAAGATAAAATCTTGAAGCATAAAATTATTGATTCTCTTACAACATTTTTTTTTTTTTTAAATATCCAATTGCAAAAATTTTCAGTTAAAACTACTAAAATTAAGATTGGATTTTTTATAGTTCAGCTAAAAAATAATTAGTAAAAAGCCACAGCCATGAAATTTGAAATTAAAATAAATTTGCCACCATCTTTCCATAAAGATTTTGTTACAAAAACTAATAAAATTTTTGATATGCATTGTGCAAACCTATCAAAATTATTATAAATTTATTCATGTAATACCAAAAATATAAAAAAAAAAAATTATTTCATATTATACCATTTTAGTTAGAAGCATACTGCATTTTTCATAGTGTTTCATATTTCACTAAAATGTTCTGAAATTGAAGAATTGAAAAGCATCAGCTGTAATATTATACAACATTTTATTATATTAACTAGAGAAGTAAATTCTTTAAATAAAGTTTTGCAGGATATTTTAAGGATAGCCGCATTTTTGAAATGAATTTCTCTTAAAAAAATATTTTTTAACAAATGTGCTAACAGAAATTTAATCTATTTTAAAGAAAAAATATTAAAAATTTTTGGCGAATTTTTTATAAGAAAATTGAATAAAAGGATGTCCAAGAAATTGAAAAGTATATTAAATTGTATAGTATTACACTACAATAAAGATTGTACATTTAGATATATTTTAACATTTCATTTTTTTTACATATTTTTTCTTTTATAAGAAAGATATCTGCAAAAATTGAAACCTGCAAGCAATTTTATTTTAAAATTCTGTTATAAATTTTATATAACATTCTGAAGAATTTAGAAATTTTTCAATGATAATGTCTTAAATATGTAATTTTATGTAATAATTGAATGTTAAAAAAAACTGTTAACATATAAGGGTAGCTGAAAACTATGAGTTAGTTAAAAAAGTATTTATATTCAAGAATATGTTCAAAGTTTAGATGTTAAGGACAACGAGAATATCAAGAATATACTCACTTCCACGTGTTACATTATATGTCATATAGTGTATAGCTCATACAATTCAGAATTAAAAATTGTCTTCATGCACTATTAAAACGTAAATAAGAATAAGAATTTTTCGGATCTTTGCGAAAAATGACAACATATGTTTATCGTAGTTCAAGTTTCTGCACCATATATTTCAGGACTGCTTTGTAATTATTATTTTTCTACTCGGTATTTTCAACACAAATTTATACCGCTATTGAAGGGTCTGGTTTTTCCGACTTCTACGTTCATTGAACGTACAAGCATCTTAACTATCTCAATGTTATTATTTCAACCGAAACAATTTTTTACACGCTTCATCGTTTGTTCCTACCAAAAAATATTCGATATCTGTTATTGCAGTGTCAAATTATAATTAAATCTTTACCAAGTTAACAAAACATTAAAAATATATAAATGGATATTGTATCATGAGCAACAGTCCTCTTGCAATTGTTCTAGCTTCTTATGGTTTTAAGTATTTTTATATAAAAAATATATTCCTAAAATTAAAATTTCCGGAAATTGGCTTTTATAGACAAATTTTCTTCGACAACTTTCTATAATATCAAAATAATTAGTGTTTTTTTTTGGAAAATGCAAAGTTTTTTAAATTGCTGACAAATGCACGTAATATATTCCATGCTCACATGGTATTATATACTTTTAGAAACTAATTAACTATTTATTTGAGTCTGATTATGATATTGCAATTAAAACTAATGTATAATACTTTCCCATTAGTAGTTGAATATGCTACATATAATAATAGTTAGTACCTTTAACATAAATCGACAATATAAAAACATTAATCTTCTGTATATGACAATAGATAATTAAATATTTTCCCATTATTATACGCTAAGCCACCTGCGAAAAATTATATTTAAGGTATTTTTTTGTTAATACTTTACCCAAAAAGTTTCCATAAGATTTTATAGTTCAATATTGTTTCTCTATTTTGTTAGATATATATATTTAGTACATACTAGAACTAGATAATAGTTAAAAAGTTAAATTTCCTGTCAAGATAACGTATATAATATTTATTAGTAAATCGTGCTGCATAATCTTCCTTTTAATGTAAAATTCTCATGTATAATGTGAGGATAAGGTTTGGCAATGCAATTATCCTAGTTATATTATATATCTATAAGCAAGGATATAATATGTAATTTCAATTAGAATATGATATAGCCAAAATGTATAGGTAAAATGGGTTTAACTAACTAGTATTTTAAGTTATATATTTCAAAATTTATTAGTTAATTTGCATTGAATCTAATAAAATAAAGTAATTCTTCACGATATAGTGAGGCGTTTTAATGATTGTTCAGGTTTATTGCACGAAACATATAGAAAAACTAATAAATAACAATTTTTTAATAGAATTACTAAATTTTTAGCTATTAAAAACCTTTATTTTCTACCTCGATGTATTAATAATCATTTTGTTTAGAATATATATTATTATATTTTTGTGTTTAAACAATACCCGGCGATTTACTTAAAATATTGAAAAAGGATTAATCCCTTTTACTTATTTAAAAACATGTTGGATTTATTTATTTTACGTTATATAATTTATACACAATTCGCAATGTGGATAAAATTCAATTAAGTCTTTATTAATTCATGATTTATTATACTATCGATAATAGTTTCTAGAATATAATGATATACAAAAGTTGATCAAATCTATAAATAGTTATATACTAAATATATTAAGGATATTTTAAAATTTGAGTGTTTTTAATATAGTTAATGCAGAAAACATGATTTTCTCATTTATCTGCCATACTGGCGTATTCAATCATTTATTATATTTAGTATTGAAAATGAATTATTTCCAAAAACGGTCAATTTTGTCAAAATGTGATTTGTGTTTTTTTTTTTGCATCTTCTATCAAAATGAATATTTATAAAATTTTCTCTTTTGATTTTTCTATATATGTATATATTTTCATTATAACTTTCTGATAAATTATTGTTTTTTGCATATAGCAATTCATCAGGATCAAAAGAAACAGCATCAACTACAGTTACGTCAAATAATCGGCGGGAAACTACAGGAACAACATCGGATAATAATAAAAATAATATAACAACTAATCCATTAAAACATGATAACTTTGAAGATTTATTGAAAATTGTACTAGATGTTAAAGATAAAAGTCATGCAAATGTTCTTATGACAGATGATGATTATGATGATGATGATGAGAATCCAACACTTGGTTTTGCTATGAATATGACACCATCGTAAGTAAAATTATAATTTCAAAATATTTATGTATAATTAATTAAATAATACATATTAGAATTTGAAAAGTAGATTTTTGTAGAAAACATTTTTAATATTTGGATTCGAAATGTGTCACTCGTATCTGTTTAAGAAATATATTATTTCATTCGTATGAGGCAAGCAAGTTTTTGCCTGGTGTACGCAGACCAAACAATTGAAAATATGAGTACGTTTCGGATAGTATTAAAGTCAATGATAAAGAATAAAGTTTCTAAATTAGTAATAAGAGACGGTCTAGGATTTTATTTTAATCTTGGCTTGCTCTTAAATTATGGAATTATTTATATATAGTAAAAACAATATTATTCGTAGGAAAATATTGAAATTCGTCTTCCATATTGATATTTAATATTTAAATTATGCCAAAATAACTTAAAATTAATAAAATGCGTATTTGTACTTCAACAACATTAATTAAACCAATTCTAGGCTACCTCTTTTATAGGTAAAATATTAACATATATAAAAATATAAAATAATTATGTCCTTGGGCACAGACTACAGATCACCTTTATCATAATTACAATATTTTAAAATTTTATTAAATTATTGAATTTTATCTTTATAAAAATTAATAGAATAAATAATAAAATAAAAAATAGCCGATCCTGGTATAAAAATTATCAACTGAAATTTTGACAAGAAATTTTGTTTAGTGAGTTCTGATTCTGAAAAGATCTATACGACATTTATTGTAATAATTACAAACTCAGTTTTCATTTTTTTTTAATTTATACAATTATTAAAGACTTGTTACAAAAAAGTCATATGGGGCTGTTCAGAATACTGTCGATGATTTGATTTTGACAGTTTGGCGAACTGAAGATTAAGCACTTTTTTCGTGGTTTCATAATCACATTTTTTTGATATATCAAATTTAGTATATGGAAAACTTATGCTCCTTCCATATTACATATATGTAATATTTCCTAATTCGTTGATTATAGTAAGAATTTATTTATTTTAAATTATTCTTTCATACGGAACCGGATATCATACACGTTTGTATAATTACGCTATTCAAATGTAAATTTACGATAGTGGGATATGTTTTTGAGTTTGGATATAATCAACAATTTCGATTATTTCAATCGCTTTAAAAAATTTAATTATTTTTACAAAAAGAAAAATACAATTTCATTATCTATTGTAAAATTATATGGTTTTATTTAATTTGATAAAAATCTTAGTTTGTACAATTTAGTTTAATCTCTATTTAATTATTTTATTTGATTACACCGAAATATAAATTATACACGTAACGTAACGTATTAGGTGATCTCAATCTAATCATTTTCTATGCTGAAAGAATTTGTTTTTTTTATGAAAGTCAAATCATAATGAAAATATTTTTATTTGTTTGTTATATTTGCATAAATTTTTATGATATATACCAAAAAAAAACTAAGTAAATGACAACAATGCTTTATTCTTTAATTTTCATATTTTATTATATCATTTTTTGAGATTTCTTATTCAAAGATAAATAAAATGAACTTTACTATTCTGTTTTTCATTTTCATTTAAAATTAACTAAAATTACATATTATATATTAGCAAAAAAAAAAAAAAAATAAGTAAAATAACATAAATAAATTATAAACAAATCTAGGTCTTCTGTGGTAGCTTGGGAACAACATACATTATTGTATTATTTATACAAATAAAAAAAAAACTCAACTTAAAATGGAAATAAAAAACAAAAATAATATTACAAAAATAAAACACAAAAATCTCAAGTCTAACAAAATAAAATAAAATCCAAAAAAAAAAAAAAAGTGTCACGAATGGCTCCATTGAATTGAAAACAACTAAAAGCATATCATTTTGTATTTTTCATCTCTGATGAAATAAAAACTCCACATGAATTTTTACACTTTTCTTTTCCATTAAGGTTTTCCATTGTAAATTGGTTTTTGTGTTTGCCTTTAAAAAAAAATAAAAAACACCAATTTTTCCCACAATTTTTTTTTTTATTATTTAAATATTTAGATAGATTTTTTATCATTTGATCGGAAATCATTTGCTCGAATTTGTAAAATACAATTTAATGTAATGTAGAAATGGTTATACGATTTATAATATTTTCTTTAAATATCATAGTTAAAAATAATTATTCTACAATATCAAATAAAATTTTCATAAAAATGTTTCCATATATTATGTAAAAGCTACCAATTGGCTTCAATTTTAATATATTATATTTTTCTATCAAATAATATAAATAAATCTTGTCAGTTTGGTAATATAATTATAGAAGTTGGCAATACTGAATACTTCCTCATCGAAATCAGGATAATTAGGTGCCCGGACTTATTACCACCTTACATTTGGCGTTTTGGGATTTTGTGATTGTCCCATTTGCCATAAGTTATTGGCTTTCAGTTAGATCTGAAATTGATGTAGAGAAAAAGTTATATTATATAAGAATAAAAAAAATGTGCATCGTAGCTCTGTGCCGGAAAAGGGCGACTCGTAACCAAAGTGCTCCAAGTACTACTTCATTTATGATAATTAAAATTATTTTTTTTCAAACAAGTTTATTGTGTATTTAATTATATCAATTAAATGTAAATTGTGGTGTTCTGGGACTTTGTGATGGTCCCATATTGTCATAAGGCGTCTTGGCCTATTGCAATAAGTCCAGGCACCTAATTATCCTGATTTCGATGAGGAAGTATTCAGTATTGCCAACTTCTATAATTATATTACCAAACTGACAAGATTTATTTATATTATTTGATAGAAAAATATAATATATATTAAAATTGAAGCCAATTGGTAGCTTTTACATAATATATGGAAACATTTTTATGAACATTTTAGTTGATATTGTAGTCGTTGTAGTAAATTTATTTAAAAATTAGTATAATACTATTCGTAAAATCACATAGTACGATTGGCAAGTCTTCGACCAAAATGATTAACGATATAGTGAACGACCAGCAAATGATTTTCGATCAAGTGATTATTAATGATATCTAGGTATTGGTAGTAGGTGTTTGATATATATAAGAAACATTTTTTTTCTTTATTCCCCCTGAGTGTTTCAGGTTTTCCATTATCGTTAATATACTAACGTGTGTACCTTATATACAACAATTTCAAAAAGTAATGTAATGGAATAAAATACATCATGAAAGTTATATATATGTATATATATATGTGAAAAATAAATAAATCTTTGTTATTTTTTTCGTATTATGTAAAAACAACAACATACATCTTATTTTGATGAAATATATTCATCCTTTCATTTTTGAAAAATTGTATATTACTATACAAAAATGAAGAAAAAAATATAAAAAAATATTTAATTCAATTTAGAAATTTCCACTTTTTTTTTTTTTAGAATATCACGATTATAAAGTAATAACTACACTAAAATGTAATCTTTATAATCCTATTAAATTTATTGAAATGTATATTTAAGTAGTTTTAAGTAAAAGTTTAATTTTGGTCGTCGCCTCTTTCATTCAAATTTGTCAAAAAGGATTTTTATTTTATATATTTTATTTTCATGTTTAATTTGTAATAACCATAGAAATAATAGCTGAATATGATTTATTATTTCAATGAAAGACGACTATAAAATTAAACTTTTTACTTCAACGTTTTGTATATTTTGCAAGGATTTATTTTATTTTACTAATTAAAGGATTTATAAGATTTTCGATTGCACAAAATTTAAAATTCATACAAGGCCGCTTAAATACTTATTAGTAGTAATCTTTTGTTATATAGAATGACCTAGAAACAGACCAAGTAATGCAAACTACAGAATTAAGTATGAATATTAGTATGTAAAACTAAAAAAAAATTCTTGATGAAATGTATTCATCAAGAAATTTATAGCTATTATTTAAGAATAATATATGTAAAACAATTTCTTTGAAATTTACAAATCAATAGTTCAAATAAAACCAATCTATTAGTTCATACCACCATTAGGTAAATTTACGAAAATGTGGATAGTATAAGCAAGAATTCTATTAGCTATATCGAATCAAAAGAATGAAGACTTGCAGTACACACATATTCTGAGTATTAGGATAATAATATCTGTCATTTAATTAAGGCAAATTACTAAACAATTTCTGGTTTAAAATGTCAGAAATATCGTAGATAGTTTGTTTTTATAAAGATGTTAAGTCCAGGTTTATATAATTATAATCGCTGTAGTATCGTTGTAGTATAAATAACTTAGGTTTGGTAAGAGAATTTTTCCTTATTTTGTAATTTTTAAAAATAAAACCGTGAAAATATTATTGAAAATATTTTTATAATTCGTAAAACTTTGAATAAATTTTATGTTATTACATATTTGAATATTTTCAATATAATATTTAATTATTTTTAACCATATTATATTATTAATATTGTTATAGTTTAGGTTTAGAGAGTAAGGGAGTGCTACAGAAAGACCTGATCAATGCAGGCTATATGGCACATTGTAATATCCCATTTATACGTCATTGACTAATCCTGTACAGCCGACAACCGTCATGTTGCGGATGAACCGATAATGTAGCACTTGTCAAAGCCGTTTAGACAATAACATATTATATGTTCCGCCGTATCGATCTCATATTCAAACGACTTAAACAGTTGATACATTTTAAGGTTGTAGTGACCTGTAAGAAAGTGTATCAGTTCTGGTTTTGCTTACTGTTCATTTGAAAAAGCCATATTACTCGTTTTATTTTGATGGTCCAGATATGAATAGCTCCGAATGTAACAGCTCTCTTCGCATATTCCATTGTAATTACTGAGAGTGGGCAGTCTTTTCCTTTTATGTAATCTTGAAGTAGTAGCATGAGCCACCACAAAATGGTTCATTAATATTGAGCAGTCCTAAAAAAAACTATATTTCCTGATGACCTATGTAGTACTACTCATAACTATAATATATGTTGGAGGACAAACAACAATTTTGTAAAAAATTTCAGGTATCTTTAACATAATGAAATAAAATGACAATAACAAATTAAATTTCCGTTAAATCGCGAAAGATTTTTCACTATTAACAATATAATTTCTTTGGCTCAACATTATTCTCTACAAAAAGAAATTTTTGTGATGACATAAAAACACAAATTTTCCTTTCAACATTAAAAAATTAAAATATTATTATGAGGAAAATTGTATCATATCATTTTATATTGTACATGAAATTTTAATTTTGTCACTCTTGATAGTTAATATTAAAATTTTTCAAATTATGTATTCAAAAAAAAAAAAAAAAATATGTAAAAAATGTTTTTATTCATCTTGTCAAAAATATGATATGTAAACAAACAAACAACCCATAATACAATGTAAGGTACACGTGTCAACTTTGGCGTTTAGCAGAGATTTATTATAGCCATAGCGACGGCGGCGTCATCATTATGCTTATAATTTCGAATAATTAATGTGCTTTCTCTCATATTTTCTGAAAAATTATTTTCCGGCCATTGTGTTTGGTTTGACCAACATTTTTATTTTATAGCATAAATGTCATAAATTAAAAGATTTTTTAACTTGAAGTTTTTTGGATGACAACGGAAATTTACCCGCCGCCACCATCAACCTATCATACACTAAAAAAAAAAAACCGTCGACGGTTAATTTTTTGTTGTTGTTGTATGGTTTGTTGTTGGGTTAATGATTTCCACTTGGTATTTTCCTTTTTGTTGTACATTTCATGTTTCGTTTTAGAGACAAAATGTCCTGTTCTTTAATGTGCCTTCAGGTGATTATGATGGAAGTTTAGTTGGGTATATAATAATTTTATGGTTTTACCTGTTGGTAGATTATTATTATTATTATTATTTTTTTGTTAAAATCGCATATTCAATTAAGTTAGAAATTTTTCATTAATTTTAAAAGTGACTTTAAAAGAATTTTTATTTTATTATCTTTTGAACTTTTAATGGATCCATGGCGGAATTTGTAATTCAGATTTTTGGAAATTTATATAAATTCCATTAAAATTTTTAAATATTACGAAAAGATTTATTAAAAATGTATCATAATCAAAAAAATATGGTGGTAACAAGAAAAATATTCTCGTTGTCGCCGATTTAGAATTTAATTTTTAATTTTGTCATCACGTTTCAGAGGGTAACCAAATAAGTGATTTAGTTGACATAAACAAATCTATTAATGTTATCTGGCAGGCTATAGTGATATCGGTGATAGGGAAGTGTTTTGTTGTTTTATGTAGTTGCAGCTCAACATTGAATTCTTAGTTCTGTATAGAGTTTATTATACATACATTTGGATAATTCCATCAATTTACCTCGATAAATGAAAATGAATTTGGAGAATCCTTTAGTTAGACATTTGTAGCTTTGATCTACCTAAAACTTTACAGATTTTTTAAAAATCTATTTCTACCAGTTGACTAATTACTTTTTGAAAGCACTATACATTTTTCAACCAAAAAATATGTTTCCCATGATGTTATGAAAATAACTTATAAAAAGAAAATGGAAATGTTAAAAATAATACATTTAAGATATTGATTTGTACTGGTGCTAATCATCCAGTCCGAGATGTTTTGTTCAAAATCTATGATCAAATTATCCAGCTCAAGAATTATACTACCGGTGAAAAGATGTGGAAATAAATAAAATATTGATTTGCTAAAAAAAGACATTAGCTTTTTTATAATGAAAATTTAAGAAACTGATGGTTGAGAATATGAAATTGATATCGAGTAGTTCGAAATTGAATTTTAATGATTTTAATTATCTGTCAGTAGAATAGGAAAACCAAAAAGTACAAGTATTATATCAATAAAATTACGTAATAAAATCAAAATTACAATTTAATACTATACATAATTAAAATTATCTTAATTCAAAACCTTTTCATTAACCTTTTCATACTGATACACTTCAAATTATATTCACATAATACGGATCCGCGTGAAATAAAGACGAAATAGATTTTTATTTTAATAATTAATTTGGAATTGGTATAAAATTAATCAATATTTTTATTTTATTTAAATACAAATCAGAATTTTTTTAATGAAATCCTAAAATGATTATATTTATGTTGTGTAATTAATTTTTTTTTTCAATTAATTCAAAATTATTGAATTAATTTATTTATTATCATTTTTTGTTGTGGAGTTTGATCGCATGTTTTATAATATTCAAATTGTACAAAAATTGTAATTAAAATGTAATTGTAATCAACGAACTTGACTTAAATTTAATTTTCTCGAAATATAATTAAAATAAAAAAAATAAAAAAGGTTCAGTTTTTAATGTACTAAAAGTTAAATAAACATTTTTTCTCTGGGTTTTAGAATCAGGTTTTTTTTTTACTTTGATTTTAATTTTCTTTTGATTTTACACAATCCCTTTTTTTTTTTTTTTGGAAATCGTCCCTTCTGATATAATAACATAACAATAAAAAGCTTTTAGATAAAAAACAAAAAAAAATAAAAAATCTTTCTAATTCCTTTAAAAAAAATGACTTTCTTCTCAATATCTATTAGATAAATTATTTACAAAATCTTAAAAAAAAAAAAAAACAAAATTAGTAAAAGAAATTGAATTTTGAAGAAACATTATACTTTTTTTTTTCTTCATTTGAACTTTTCTATTATTCTTTCCCATTGAATTTTATGGTTTTTTACGTCAATTAGTTTATTGTTTGACCTTTATATATATATGTATATATGGATTATAGGTAAAGTTGGGAAACACTATATAAATATGTTGGCAATAAAAATTTTTTTTTGTAGTCAAATCGAAAAAAAAAGAATTAATTGTTGACGATCGTGTGTAGTAAATATTTTGAAATATTTAATGGTTGTCTGTCAGACTTGAAAGTGGAGTCTTAATATCTGCATAGTTGATTACTCTGTATAAAAAATTCTACTTTCTAAAGGTGAATTCATAAGATGGTTAAAATTGTTGTTCTAACTATAACTAAATTTTAAATATTTCAACGTTAAAGTGGAGTATTTCCCATTATACAAACATATCAACATTAATTAATTTGTCGCGCTATTTCTCCGAAAATATGGAAGTTATGGTTATCCAAAAGCTTAAACCTTCTTTTAAGCAAACACTATAAGCCGTAGAGACCATTTTTTAAATCCCCAACTACACGCAAAACCTGACTGACATCCACGAAATTAATTTTCCACTTTATATCCGAATGTTATCGAAGTGGTAGCTATTCAAGTTCCTTATAGACTTCCTTTAGGCAGCCGGTCACAACATTACTGATATCTTCTACTACATCTATCGTTTATGCAGCCTATATTTGAATTTAGTTATTTTACATCAATAATTTAGTAAATGTAGTCTAAAATATTCTAAATTTACGAAACAATTGTTGACACTGTGTTGTAAATCATTATCGACATTTCTATTTTTCATCACTGATTTATTAGTATTTATGTATATGTATCTAATATTTAATACACATACGGTACGGTAAGTAATATATATATATGTGTATATTATGGACATGTTATAGAATACCACACACAATTTCAAATATTACCCAACATCAAATATTTATAACAATATAAATCCTTAACGATAATTGAATTGTGAGCAACGAATTTTATTCATCATGAATCCGATATTCTATAATAAAACTCACCCTCTCCGACAGCCTCCTTGATTAATGAACTGGAAAAATAAAATCGTGTGAAACTAATCGAATCGAAATAAAATCAAATATCGTTGTGTAATATACCAAGTTAGTATATCCTTATACAATTTTTTTTTTTTTGACTTAAAATTTTCGTTATTATTCTCTGTCAATTACTACGGGATGGTCGAAAATGGGAAGATAATCGCAAAAAGAAAAAAAAAAAAGAAACACAATTTCAGGAAATTTTGTGATAAGGTAAAAAATTAAGAATAAAACATAATAAAGGTGGGGAAATATAAAATTGTCTGTTATTTCTTAGAATATTTTTATGGACATTTTGCGTCAATATTGAAAAATAAACTTCTTATACCTTTCGAATATTTTATGAAGTTTTCTGTTTTTTTTTTTTGGTAGCACAGGACTTCTAAAATGACTAGTAAGGTTAAATAACATAAAAATAAACATTTTTTTTTGTATATCAAATGTAGTTAAAATTAGAATTTCTTTTAAAGTTGTATTTTTTTATTGATGAAATGATTTTTAATATTATATCAAAAAAATTGAAGCTGATAAATTGATTTTCTTTAAATATTCTCGCATCAAAATAAATAAAAGTTTTGAGTCTGTGTCTGTTGGAAATCATCAATGTCTGATTAAATATACACTGTTAATAATTTTGATATATTTATTAATAATTGAGTTTCTAATCCACAATTAATTCTATATAGATGGTTTCTTATCATGGAAAATGGCCATCTAAGAAATTCTGAGTGAACAAATTATCTGTATCAATTAGTAAGATAGAATAATTAGTGAAAGTATGTCAATTTCTTTAAGCTGACTCTGAAAGAACTTTCTCTGCATGCTGAGAAATTGTTCGCATCCGCAATAGATTAAGCTCAATAGACATAAAAATGCAGATTATTAATGGTTAGCAGCCACATGCTTAGTACAAGCAGTAGACATGTGAATAAATATAATTAAATTGATAATATAGTTTAGTAGCATTAGCATAACACTAAATAATGTCCAAGCAAAAATGGTTAATATAAATTGTTAAACTAATTAACAATTGAAAAATTAAGATTAAAAAAATATTCATTAATTAAAAACAGGGTGAATCAACAGGTTACCACTTGCTTCGGGCTTCTCCATACTGTTTCCTTTAGCTATCTTAACAATTGTCAATATAAGTTCAAATTAAATGGAATCGTATCTATAAAATGTAGGAGAAAATTAATAATTTACGGTCTGAATTTTTCAATAAACGAAATAAATCTAGAATGCTAGAACTTTATGAAAGTAAATAGTTTTTCAATTTAATTAAAACAATTAAATATCGATTTGTCTATATATAATTGAACTGCGTTTATCGCAAATTCATATGGAGAGTTATAATTAATAGATAAAAGTGTTAAGCGTATATTACCGCATAAATTAAAAAAAACTAATGTAACGTGTGATTAATATATAACTTGTGACATGACGTTGGTGCCTTATGATAAACTTTAAAATTATCATATAATTCACTTTTGTATGAAGTTTTTCAAATAATGAAAATAATAATTTATACATTATGTAAAAATTAAAATAATTAATGATTTAAAACATGAACTTTAATGATGAATTCCAGATAATTAACGATATAATTAAACTAATGTTATATTAATGAAATTACGATTTTATCAATTATAGAACTGAACCGTTTTTCTAATTTAATGAATCATCATTTTATATAAATTGGTAAAAAAATTTCTAATTATATTTATTTTTATAATATTATTATTTCCTATAAACGAATATTATAAGGTTTACCAACTGTGTATATAAAATCAAGCTCTACATAAGTGTGCTACAGGTTATTCACAGTAATGAACTTGTAGAATGTATTGACCCAGTAATGAGAAATTGAATTATTATTATATGTGCCATTGAAATATTGATCATTAAACAGTTGTTTAAAGTTTAATGACAATTTTTTTTTACAAAAAAACATTTCAATTATTGGTTTTATTATTGTAGAATTTTATATAATTTTGACATATTTCCAAATTTTTATGTGGATATGAGGTTTTAGATTGTTCTACAATAATTGATTTTAGATTAAATTGATAATTCTATAGACATAAGAAAATTTTAATTACTTTTTCTTTTACTAGAAAACCACTTTAAGTAAAAGAAATAAAAGTTTCTTTAGAAATGTGACTGGATCAATCTAAAATTGGTTCGGATAAATATAGAACCACTTCACTTTTATAAATTTTTTTTTGTGACATTTGTATTCGATAAATCTATTCAAGTAATCGCCAGACCAATTTAATAGATTCAAGTTTACATACAATAATTTTCCATAAAAACTGTCTAAACGAATCCAATTGAAGAAGAATCCTGAGAATTGCTTTGAATATAATATATTAATGTTAATGTTTTAATTAAAAAGTAGGAATTCAATTAGGATATCAATTCATCTATTCGGTTAAATTAGATTTCACGGTTCAAACTTCTATTGACTATTATGCTATATAGTCCAGTGATATGTTTCATATGTCTCCAAAAAAAGTGATAAACTATCTAGAAGATGTTCAACTTTTTTTGGCATAATTGAGTAATAAACATTTCGGCTAATTTGAGAAAATTGAAATTACATAAATTTAGATGATTTTCCAAATAACAGTAAGTCTACCAGGACTTTTTCATATTTATGCATACTTGGATATTGCATATTGATACTTTTTCTGTTCAGTTAATCAAATTACCCTATTTTATTTACATATCCCAACCCCATTATGGAGCATTCCATTATTAATATTAAGGCAATTTCATTATTAAGTTCTATAAAAATGTGGATTTTTTTAAGATCTGTTGTTCCATAAACTTAGAATCCTGCAATATTTCTTGTTTATGCAGATATTCAGTTCTAATTCTTGTGCCTAGAATATACTTATTACTTCATTTGTCCCACAATTCAATTAGCATAATTTCATCTATTTAATCATTAAATATAATATAAAATAAATTATATTTTTCATATTTGTAAATAATTTTCTTATTATTCTTAATTGCAGTAAGCAAGCATCAAATTTGGAAAAATTCCAATTAGCAATAACAAGAACAGAATTATATAAAGAAGATGAACCACTTTTGCAATCTGTTATTGATGACTTGATCAATTTACCTATTCAACATGTTGGTAAGTAGCTACTAAATATATGCATAAAAAATATTTTATAATTTAAAAACTATTAACGCTTAATTATAATAATGTCAACATTTATTATAGATGATTACTTTATAAAAAAATATTATTAAAAATTTAATTGAATTAATAAATTGTACTTGTCATTTCAAAAATTAATTTTAATTTTATAATGTTTAATGCTCAACAATTTATGTTTAATTGAAATGTACGAATATTGAAAAGTTAATTGCAGAATATTGCGCGTTTTGTTATTTAAATTGAGATTAAATTTTTGTGATTAGTATTGATATAGAGCAAAAATAAATTATTGTTTTAAAAGGAGAAATTTCGGAAGCATTTGGAATGAATACGATAATTATGAGCTTCAAATTTATCGTCTTTATTCTATAGCTTATTCTAAATATATTTTTGTGTAATCTACTACTTGCAGTATCAGTGGTAGAAGATAGTCTAATCTAAAGGAATTATATAATAATAAATTGAGTTATACTATAAACTAGAGTTTTGAAGCTATACAATTTTGTAATATATAATGTGAAAGGTCACACATAATCTCATAATATAGAAAAATTATGTATTAATTTTTGAAAAACTTGTTCAATTGAAAAGAACTTTAAGTTAGATCTTAACTTAGTATTCTCAATTTTAAAAACGGAATTTTTTGTCTGGAATCCAAATTGTCTTACTTAATAGTTGTCTAACTATTTCGTTTATCGAAAACTTAGAAATAATTTTAATTTATTCTATAGTAAATAAACTTTAAAATTTTGTAATCATTTTATTTAAAAAATAAATTTCTATATAAAATAATTTTTAAATTAATGATCAATTTTTATCAATTAAATTAATTATTCCTGTAATAATAATTATAACATAAATTTAAATTTTAAATTAAATATTTTTGTATATTCATCAAACGGAATTTAAATTAATAAAGTTTTACAATAATTATAATTATGATGTGTTAATTATGTTGAAGTACATATGTATATATATATAATTTATTACATATGTACATGAATATAATTTCATTTTATGTAATTAATAATTTTCATTTTTATGTTTTCAGTTCAAAAGGAAGGTGGAACACAAATAAAGCTGATTATTGAATATCCAAATGATATTAAAGCTTTAATGAAACCAATGAGGTAAAATATTATAAATATTTATTCATAATTTTTTAATTGTAAGAGTGAATATTATTAAATTAAATAATTATAGTTGGTATCATCCGAATTATTGATTAAATATTGTATAATACTTGAATTTGGCCACAAAATGTTTATTATTGCCAAAAAACCATAAACTTGGGTAGTAATCAATTGAAATTGTAATTCAAAATTGGACTGATTCCAAATGTTTTTTTGTTTTTTGTGCGGATTTGTCATTTATTTTAAATATAAATTTACAATTAGAATGTAAATTCTACATAAAAAAACATTATTGACAGAGCCTAATTGGCTGTGATATAGTATCTTAATTAAATATAACATTTATAATAGAAATTGTAAAATTTTGGTCGCATTAGGAAGAATTGGTTATCATTTTACAAGGAATAACATAATTTATTTATCTTTCTACATAAATTCTAAAGTAAACTGAGCAGCAAATTTTAATATTAACTTAATTAAAAATTAAAATAAAGTGTGTTTTTTTAGGAAAAAATTATTAATCAAAATGAATTTTCTCAGCCACGTGGAATATATAAATTGCACACAGTATATGAAAAAAAAAGGATTAATTTAAATATTTTATTAAGTAAAATTTCATTACGAATTCTAGAATTTTAATACAAACATAATTCTGTGTCTGTCCAAATTTGCAGCAAATTATAAAGTTTTTTTTTTAACAAAAAAGTTTTGATATGTAAGATTTGGTATCCGGTATCTTTACCAGATTTGGTATCTTTACCAAATTTACAATTTACTGAATGCACTGTTCAGTGTTGACCGATGGCAAATTGATGTAATGAACAATTTATGGAATTTAAATTGACAATCGATCTTATTGAATTAAATTAAAAAATAAAGACAAAACTAGTTTCTAAACATAATTATCAAAATTCATAATTTAATCAGCCTGTTTCAAATTTTTTAATGTTCTTGTGCAATCGGTCAATTGCTTTCGGTTGATTATAGTCAGACAGAAAGCATAAAATATACCTAGATATTATGAAAAGCTTTGATTTAAATAAGTAAACGAAAAAGAAGTAAAACTTTTCAAAAATATAATATTCAAGAAAACAGAAAATTTTAAAGTTTCTTTGCCACAAACAAGTAATTTTTTTTATTCTTTTGTAAAAATGATTCATTTGAATACTACTCTATACATTATATATTTATAGATAGTTTTTTTTAGATAGATATTACTTGCATCTGCTACTTGCTTAAAACTGTTATCTTTTGTGAAAAGTATTCAGTCTAGCGGATAAATTAAAATAATTATTTTTTATTTTGAAAAAAAAAAAAAATTATCAAAAAAAAAAAAACCTGAAAACTTTACTACTTTATAATAAATTTTATTCAACCGCGCACATTAACCACAAATTTTTTTTTTTTTATTTTTCAGATTTCCGCGAGAACAGCAGACTTTACCAAATCATTTTTATTTCACCGATTATGAGAGACATAATGCTGAAATAGCTGCATTTCATTTAGACAGGTAAATAATGGTGTATAGTATATGAGTGGACAAAGTTTTCAAATACATAAAATAATTATGCTTAAAATTTATTATAATATTATAAACAGTGGCGTGAACAAAAATGTTTATGAACAAAAATTAGTACTATTAAATAAATTAGTTGGTTTTAAAACTATGGTCAATCTATCAATAAATTTAGGGTTGTAAAAATATCAATGCTGTTAGGTTATGTGATGTGAATATATTATTAATAAATTGAATGTAATTAAACCAATCGGTTAGTTGTAGTGGCGAGTCTCAGACAGTTCAGGACTCCAAGTATGGCTTCACACATTCTCGTGAACCATATCATGAATGTGGTTATTTTAAATACATCTCGTAGTGTTAAAGAAATTTACGGGTTCCATAGGCCGTTTACTGGCTAGATCGTATTATCATTAATGTGGCCCAGGCTAGGGCTCGGTACTTAATTGAAAATAATAGCTTAGATAATATAAATATATTCTAGATCAAAGAAAAATACGAATTTCAAATAATATCAAAAATAAAGATGACTCAGATTCAGTCATTTGTATAACAAAAATCCACATTAAACTTTTGGACGGTACGCCACTGTATTTTTAAATATTATTAACAAATTACTCTAGGTAAAGTTTTGATAATATTTTTAGTTTTTTTTTAAGTTTATATCAAATGGAAATTTTTTACCAAAATTATTTTATTTTGAAACAAACTCTTAAAAAAGTTTTATTATCATAGGATTTTATAATTATAGATTAGACAAATTATGGTCATATTTAATATTAACTAAAAGAATATTTATTTTAATTATAATTCTATATTAGATAGTTTATATCTCTACATTTATAAAAAAACATTATTTTTTTTTAAACTTAATCCTTAGACTTTACAGTTTAAGACAACATTTCTTTTTACCTTGAAACTGCTCTGTACTTCGTAATGTTTTACATTAAAGATCGCATACTATTACATAAAATGTTACTAAACAAATATTTTAATTATTGTTAAATTTGATTTTTAGTAGAATTAGTTTATGCAGATGTAATTACAGAAGATTTGTATGATTATTGAATATTATCTATGTTAAAAACACATCATTCAGTTTAATTTTGAACCTTTATTTCATATAACTAATAATATGAAGTTTTATTGAAGAATTCAAATACTTTATTTAATTCATATTTAATTCTCAAATTTCATTTATTTGCTGGTAGTTTTGTTCTAAATAAAGTTTAGTTTTGTTAATTATATTAACGATATTATTATTTGTGTTGTTAAAAATTTGTATAATTCTTTATATATTTTTGATGACATAAAAAAAAATGAAAGCCTATCATGAAAATATGCTTTTCCCAGTATTATATTTGTCAGTTTATATAATATACTATTATCAGCTTACTATAGGGCTTTACTTAAACTAAAAGGTTTTCTAAGAAAAATTATTCCCAAATCATCACCTTTTCATATAAACAACCTATTTCAAAAAATAAAGATTTATTTTTCTTATATATATTTCATTATATACAAGTAAAATAGAATGAAAAAAAAAACTGGAGCGCAGCTGAACTACTTCTGCAATAGTATTATATTAATGGGATTGTTTTAATAATGTCAATTGTTTTAATAATATAGCACCAAGAGATTTTGCAATAATATAAAAATTGAAACATTTTTAAACTGCAACGGTCCATAGTCAACAATTAACGACTACGTCTTTAACCTGTCTTTTTTATGACTAATTTAGTTGGACATTTAATATTTTGAAATAAAGGATCCAAGCAGTGTGCAATGAACTGACGTTCATACAAACACAAAATCATTATCATAAATAAAGGATTTTTGATTTATCAAAAAAGTTTTCTTAAAATATCTAATAGTTTTCTATACACTAAAGCATAAATTTCGTTCTATTGAAATACAAAATCCTTTGATTTAACTAAAATATTTTAGTTGAATTACAATTTTGTTTTTTGTGCTATCAACTTCAAATGAAGACAGTAAAATATTTATCCTTTTTTCAAAGAATGGCCTTTACATTAACCGAAAAATGGAAAAGGAAATACAAAATAAAAGAAATTTTATAAAAACCCTTTTCTTTCTATAAAAAAATAAAAAAATAAAAGTTTAAATAATAAATATGTAAAAGTGTAATTTAAAAATAATTTCTACTTCGTAATTTCTGGGTTTTTAAGGAATATAAATTTTATTTTTTTGAAATTAATGTCATAATTCTTACAATTTTTTTTATATACATATTCTTAAAGAATTTTTGGTATATGGTTTGCCTATCCTTTCCTTTCATATATATGTATATATAAATATTCATTTTAAAGACATTATCCATCTGCACCAGAAGTTTTGTAAATTTTTAACTATAGTTAGTATTATATGACTTTAATATAAACGAGAACATTTTCTGCCCATCTATGAATTAGCAAAAAAACGAGGTCACATCTGGATTATTTTGGCAGAAAATTCACTATATAAATATATAGATATATTATATTTGGCAAACTATATAGAAGCTGTTAAAAAAATCGCTTTAAAAATATAACTAAAATGATGGCATGAAAAAGAAATTGAAAACTTATTACCATTATAAATACATTCAAATTACTTAAGTCGGATTTACTTGATTGTGACACTAATTTCGTTATATAAAATGTTTAAGTTGGCAATTTGTTTTTATTATTATTAACAAGTAGAACTATTAAAAAAAGAATTATACAAAATTTGTTTGTAGTTGGATCCTATCTTATAGCAGAAAATCATTCTAATGATATTATAGATTATTTTCAATTTTAAATGCATTTATATCACTTGTCACTTTGAGAGAGTAACACTATATTTATAATTATCTTCAGATCTTTAAAAACCTTGTGAATTTGAATAGTGTAACGCTAGAGTATTTGGTTGTGCTGTTTTCTATAAAATTAACCCGAAATAAGGCACAAACTATATGAACCTAATGTTTCTCACATAATATTGAGAATTTAAAAAAGAATCTATGGAAATTTGTAGGTAATTTTAATGTCCAAGAATTTGATAATTTACATTTAAGTTAATTTTTCGAGAAGAAGTTGAAAATTAAAATGTATCCCTTCCACTTAAATTTAAGGATATTTCAATTTTTTTAGTATAATTATTTTATTAGAAGGTTTTAAATAAGCAAATAAATAAAAAGTTTTAATAAGATATGACCAAAAATGGTTCAATTTATTAGAGTCAGAATTAGCTAAGTCTCAAGGGTAACTTAAGTCTATTTAAAATAAAGGAGAGTCTACAAACAATCCTAATCACAGCAACTAAAAGAACTTATTGTTACATTAAATGATTTATTAGTCCTAAAATTTCAATAGTTTTTTTTTACAATTTCAATCAGAAAAATAGTTTTGTAGTTTGAAATTTAGAAATTAAAGCATAATTATTTCATAAATATATTTTTTTATGGTTTTATGTTAATGTATTATTCTTTGTGTAAGAAAGTTAAATTTTAATAATGTGAATTGTTCATGCATTGATATTTTTTTCAGATTTCTATTCTGCGCGAAATAATTTAAAGTCTAAACCTCTAAACTATTTTTTTGTATGTATACGACCAAAATCAAAATCCGAAAGATTATAATAACTTGTCGCTGATAATAATAATATATAAATATAATAATTTATTCAAAAAAATAAAAATTATTTATACACTCTCATGATTACATTCTTCTATACGTAAAATTTTTTTCGTCCATAAAACATGGTATCAAAACCATAAAACATAAACACATAAATATATTTTAAACATAGCGAAAACAACCATAAGAAAAAAAAATCTTATTAATTTATTGTATATAGAAAAATTTAGCGAGAATGCTTCCTCCTTTTGTAATAATAATAATAAAACATAAATCATATTTTTCAGAATCTTGGGATTTCGTCGTTGTATGCCAGTAACAGGGCGTTTATTAAATATAACTACAGAAATTTACCAGGTTGCAGACGATGATTTATTAAGAACATTCTTTGTATCTCCGTCCAGTAATTTATGTTTTCATGGTAAATGTTCATATTATTGTGATACATCGCACGCCATCTGTGGTAATCCAGATACACTTGAAGGTTCTTTTGCAGCATTTTTACCAGCATATGATCGGTCACAACGAAAGGTAAGATTAATGATTACATTTATATATTTTTTTTTTTGTTAAATTTAATATTCGTATATACATATGTTACTTAATATTATAAATTTAATGTTTAATGCTTTTTTAGAGAGAACATTAAATATGCGATCTTTTTTCTTGAATATTTAAGTTATGTACGAACAAAATGTTCAGAATTAAATTTTCAATAAAAAAAATTGTTAACGAATTTTTAAATGCTAAATGAACATAAAGGAAATTATGTAATATAATTTTTTTCTAACTTTTTGGATATATGAATTATCAAAATTTTGTTAATTTTCGTTGTAATTTTCAAAGATTTCCAATTTTTTTTTTGGGAATTACAAAATTTAAGATATCATAGAATTTAATTTAATTAAAAATTGCATATAATAAATTTCAAAATAGGAAAAACCTCTATGTCAATAAATTTGGTAATGAAAGGTGTTCGGTAAAACTACTTCGAAAACTTTGAGAAAATATAAAACATTTTCTTATTTTCTTTTCAAGATTGTTTTAAATATTTAAAATTTAAGTTTAAAATATTGATTTCTATTAAGGTATATAAAATATTTAGTAGACATCAATAACATTTTTGGTAAAATTGTTAATTCCTATGGAAATAATACCAATGACAATTATTATTGTCAAATTATTTAAAATTCTAAATATTGTTTAATTCTAAATTTCCAATTAAAATTATGAATAAATAAATATAATAACTTTTAAAGTTAATAAAATCGTTGATATTGCCACCCAACATTTTATTGTTACTGTAGATTTTCTTATGTGCCTAAAATTATGCAATTAGTTATATGCATAAATTTAAATTGAGAGCTATAATTTGAGTGAATATTATTTTTATGAATTTTGCAGAATTTTGAAATATCAGACATATTTTAATTTTTTTTTTTTTCTATAAAAAAACACTAATGAATTTTTTTTTGATATCATTTTATTCTATCAACAATCTTTCATTATAATTTTGTCCAAAAATTAAAAAAAAAAATTCTCTTCTACATCTATAAAATTTTCTCTACCTAATTTTTATATTTTCTATACCAGAATTGTTAAATAATGAATAAAAAAGTATTACAATTTCATTACCGAATAACATATACTGCAATACTCGCTAAAAAGTAATTATGTACATAATTTTTTAATTATTGGTAATGGAGTAATGTATTACACCAAATGTAATTAAATTTATAAATTTCTTTACTTACAAATACATTGAAATATCAAATACTTTGAAGTAAAAATCACTGCAAAATACTTCAAAGTACTTCATCAAGTATTTGTAATGAATTTGTAAAGTAATTCAAAAATTTTACATTTTATGTAATGCATTACTCAATTAGGAATATAGTAATTAATGAGTAATAAATAATGCAGTAATGGAATTCATTTGGTACAGCTGTAACGATTCCCTATGCAGTACCAAAATAATGATTATTTAACATATCTGCTCTGTCTGTACTAATAGTTCTGCGCTATCACATAAATTAAAAATAAAATTTCAATTTGAATTATTCATTATTCAAAAATTTAGTGTTTTTTTTTCTGTGTTTCTCTGTTTGTCTTACTATAAAAACAAATAATAAATTTATTATTCATAATTCTGGAAATGAATTTAATTAAATTAATATTGTGATTATTATTACATTTTTTTTGTTGTTGTTTATAGTCTATTACTTAATTAAATATTTCAGGTATGGAGACATCCATGGCGGCGATCTTATCATAAAAGAAGGAAAGCTCAATGGGAAACAGAGTCGGATTATTGTATAATGGTAAAAACTATAATTTCATTTCATTTCATTTTTTTTTATTTATAATAATAAATCTTATTATTTTTCAAATAATTCTATGATAAAATATAATTAAATTTATGCTTATTTATGTTTATTATTACAAAAAAAAAATTTAAATCCTTTGTACAAATTTTAAATATTTTGTGCAAACAATAGAAAGATTTTCATTATTTTAATTTTAATATTAAAAAAGAATTTTTTTATTAAAATTTATTTTTATTTTTCACTGTTGGTATTATTATATTTGCATAGTTTTAATATTAAAATACAAGTGGCTATAAAAGAATAATAAAATTCATGCAATTACTTTTTGTTAGTATAATTTCCTTTTTACAAGAAAATGTTTAATAATAATAATAATCATTTTCTGTGTACACTACTACACTTATTATTTCTTAGAATTTTCATTTTCATAATGTATTTATTTATTTATATATATATTATTAAAAATATACAGTCAAATCTCTCTATCTCATAATATCTATATCATGAAATTTTCTCTATGTCGAAATAAAACTATTTACCCGTCAAGTATACACTGAAATTCATCTCTCTATATTAAAATTCTATATTTCAAATTTTCCTCTATGTCAAAAAATAATTCAATCAAAAATCCTTGTAAAATAAATTCTCTATTTCAAAATGCGGAAAAGAAGTTTAAATATTTTAACTGTTCGCGAAAAATTGAAAATTATTGGAGAAGTAGACAATGGAATAGGGTAAAATAGATGTAACAGACTACTAACAACCCAAAATATGCCAAACGAGATATTTGATTGATTTTCTAAAATTGACTCTTTTATAAACAAAAAATAATTTTTAATTAATTTTAACTACTAATTTTTAACTTTCAATTTTAACTACTAATTTTTATCTTTAATACATTAAAAAAAAAAAAAAATTGTGTAATGAAATCACTTCAAAATACTATTTAATAAATTTTTAAATATTTTGTAATGGTTATAATTACTATTTACTTTCATTCACATTACAATTTTTAAACGATTCTCTATTTCGAAATGCTCTCTATGTGGAAATTTTTTTGGGGTCCCTAGAGATTTTGAGATAGAGAGATTTGACTGTATTTTCAAATTATATTAAATAACAAACATATTAAATATCAAAAATTTATTACAAAAATTGATTTAAATTTTATATTTATATCCTTATTATTATATAAAATATATATATAGATACGAGATATTCCACCTTATGATGAAGGACGTAGAATATTAGATTTAATGGACATGGCAGTATATGATTTTCTTACTGGTAATATGGATCGACATCATTATGAGACATTCAAGTAAGTAATCGATTTTTATTATTCTGGTATTATTATAAATACAATGTAAAAGCATTTTATTTAAATTACATATTAAATAAAAAAACAAAATTGTTGGTAATATTATTTTAATAAAAATACTAGTTAATTATATTATTAAGTTTTAAGTAATACGAAATTGTAATTTGATAAAAAAAAAACATTTATACATCAAATTTTCATATTATATTCATACATAATTGCTGATTAATTCAAACTTTTTTAATCTGTTTAATTACCGTGGTAATGCTAAAAAGGTTTTGATTTTTCTATATTTTATTTCTTATTTTTCTTGGAGGAATATTAGAAAAATGTTGACCTTGCATACATACAACCTCCAGAATTAATATATTTTCAAATGCATATAGACCGTTTTCTAATTCTGATCAGTATTCTTTTGTAAACACTTAAAATATATTTCTCATGCAAAAGAATTTACAAATGACCTGTAGACTGCAGTGTCATTGTAATGCAAGATAACATTATCGCCATTTTGGTATATTCTGTTTAAATTTCCGTAGGGATCAGTTTTGTTAATTAAATGCAAGGCATATCTCTAAGTGCATCAGAAAATTATGAAAAAGGTGGTCGATGAGTCTATTAATTAGGCTTTAGTACATCAGTGAGAGAATTCTCTACCAAAGCCAAACATAGTGTTAAAGTAGACAGTTAAATAATAATTAGATCAAATCTAGACAAACAGACAAAGTTGGTTTCATATCTCAAAAAATTAAAATTAAAATTTGAAATTTTGAATATTTATATTTTATTAACAAATATTAATTTAAGCTATTAAAAACGTAGCGATTCTAGAGTGTCAAAATTAGTTTTAATTATAATATTTTATATTTCTTAACTTTATTTAACCTGGTTATATCCAACAGTTTAACATTTAATATTGTCTTAATTAAAATATAACTTATATTTTTAAAAAACTACTTTTCTGACTGAAATCAGAGAGATAATTATTCAATAAGTAATTATAACTAAGTCGAATGCCACATGTTATATAAAAACTTTGCTTTCAGCAATACAAAGTATATAATAATAATTATATATTCCATCTAAAAAGTTTGTGTAAAACTTGTTCAAAATTGAGATTATATAATTTTTAATGACGACGACAAATTGAAGTAAAACTTTTACCACCTGCATTAATGAATTTCATCTTTTATAGATAATTATTTTTCCTATGGTTAATAGTTTTCAAGAAAAATTAAAATTACATCCTTTTTCAATTTTATCAAGAGTATATTTTTACATATATTTTATATAAATTAATATGTATATTAATTTCAATTCGTCGTTCCGTCTTTAATATCATTTCATATAATATGAGAAATAATTTAATAATTTTAAATTTTTAATTATCTATTTTTATATATAGATTAAAAAAACTAAAATACAACTTTAAAAATACATAAATGTTGAAAATAAATTTAATTAATTTATAAATTTTATAAATAAGTATTAAAAATAGGATTAACATTATGTTATTCATTCAACAAATTGAACTATAAATTTTAGAAATTGCTAAACTAGAAGACACGACGCAGTACAGTGTGGTTTTCTCAATATTTATTCATATTCAGAATGTTTAGAACAAAATTTCAGTTTTATTTGACTTATTCTTACAATTTCAAATTAGTTAAATCAATTTGTCAATACTAATTTATTTAGAATTATAATATGAGTATTAATATCGACATGAAAATAATATTAAATTCATAAATGGGGAATGAGAATTAAACCTTGTTAAAAAGTTTATTGAGAAGTCGTATTAGTTAATAGTAAATTATTTAATAGAATGAAACCAAACTCAACACTTTATAAAAAGACATGTCTTATACAAGTTTACATCTATATTTTTAAAAATAGCTTTAGGCTTTGTTAAACATCAGTAAGCAAATTATTAACTTTTCCAAATTGACAGTTTGCAAAGTGTTTTTGCTAAACAAATTAGATCAAACCACTAGAACAACTATCATAAAACTGTTTAGAATTGTATAATTTCGGTAAGATGTTAATTTCGTTGTAGTGTAGAATTTTATTTGACAACGTAATTTTACATTTCCTTTACTTGTACCGTTTTAACAGTTTTAAAAAATTTGAAAATCTTCCCAACTATGAAATTACCATACAAAATATTATTTTTAATTAAATTCTATCCTTTCTAAAACATAAATTTTTGTAATATTTATCAATCTTTTTTGAAATTTTTAGTAAACTTTAAATATTTTACGTAATTTAATGTAACATAAAATACCGCATAATAATTGAATAATGATTTCCGGTTTAAATTATGCTTATCAACAAACACGTAGATTTTTTTTTTTAAAAAAAAAAATCTTTTATCATTTAAAGATAATAAAAACAAAAACTTTATAAAAACTTTCAATAAATATATTAGAAGTAAAACAAAATTTGCAATAGCCTTAAAGGTAAATTGTAATTTTCTAAAAGTTTCTATATTTAAAAGATAATCAATTATTTTTGGAAATGTTATATAAGATAAAATATCTAAGCATAAGTTTTTTATTTGTATTAAAGTTTATGTAAAATGTAACAAGAAATTTTTTATCTGTTACTTTCTATAGTCAGTTTCATAATATTTTAATACATAATTAAAAAAAAAAAAAAATTCATATACAATTAAGTAGTCCGCTTCGTAAAAGTCGTACGTACACAAGGAAAACCTTGGGTAAAAATTGAATAAATTTATTTGGAAAGTTTTCATATAGAAAGATCATATTGAAAATATAATTTTGTTAAATTCCCTTGATAGCAGCAATTGAATGTAAAATAAAAAAATTACAGAAATTGAGCTAAATTGTACATTCTTGAATTTAGCTCTAATCGAAATACATAATATAAGATACAATGTGTCAGGCTTACTCTAATGACTGAAATACTGGCCTAATATTCATTTAACCTGGCAATAACAGTACTGAAGGTTTTTAGCTAACTATAATTTATATAATCGTTAAGTAAATGTATATTGAAGATCGTTTGAAAATCAGTTGTAGTTGTGTATCAGTTTGATAATCAGTTAATGCGGCTTCGCAGCAATACAGTGTTAATTATTAAGTGAATAAACTTAGACTACTTTTATAAAGTCAACCTAATTTTGAACCAGATACACAACTACAATTCATTACAATTGTTTGGATACTAAGATTTTTATCCACTAATAAAATTATTCGACTGTAAAATAAATTTTGAACTTAGACTTTGCTCCCATATTTTTCTAAATATCTTAATTTCTTTTTTCTTTCTTTCTATTTATTATATAAAAAAAAATTGTTTCTTTTCCATTACTCTATTCGCTAATAATATTTAGCTATATACAAGGACAGAAAATTTTGTTTGCAGCTCATTAAAAGTTAATTAAAATGTTGATGACACAATTAGGGAGGATATTTTTAACCTATCCTAAATAGTTACTTTTTTTTTCTTAAACTTTTTATTATTTTTTTGTTTTAAAAAGAAATATTCATCAGAAAACAAGAAGAAAAACAATTTTTTTTCCAGTTGACAATTACAATTTTATATATATATATATAAAAAAAAAGGTAAATGGATAAATAGAAAATTGCCCTTTTCAAAATTATAAATATACAGAAAAAAAAAGACATGAATTTTGATTAATTTTTCTTTTTTATTTCAAGAACATTTTTTTTTTTTTTTTTTTACTTTTTATATATAAATATTTTTGTTCAATTAACCTTAGTTTGTTTTGGTACCAACAAATATTTAAAAATTTGTCAAATATTACATAACGAAATTTTGAATATTACAACGGGTAAACATTAATTACCCAGAAGTTTTAATTTATTTCATGTTAAATTGTTGAAATGATAAATATTATATTGATTTGTTAGGAAGGAGTGACAGTGTCATAGTATAATTAGCGTGGTATGCTGCTATGCATTAGGTTATGAATTCCATTTCAGATCGAAAACATCGATATTTATTTGTAGATATATAAATGATTATAATACGAGTCATAAAATTTACAATGTAATTTTAACAGTTCCGATCATTTTTACCTATTCCTTAACCTTAACGAATCTGAAGTTATGATCAAAAAAATATCACAATGCATAAATGGATTATTAATTTATAGAAAATGTGATTGAATTATGTAATGGTCCGAAGTGACAGCAAACAAAATCAGCTTATTTCAATTATTATAATCAAAAAATATCTATAGAGAGAGAACAAATTTCATATAAAATTTTTTATTTATGGAATTTATATGGAATTTAATCTCAAGATTTCAAGATTAATTCCCACAACCCGTAAGCACAAAGCTTTTTCAAATATACAAACTGTTTTGATTTTATGGAATTATGTGTATTTGAAAAAAAGATTTAATTCTTGTTGGATTCTATTTCCAAATTTCCGTCCATACAAAAATTTTATATGAGTTTTGATCTCTTTCTATATATTCTTTTTGTTATATATTATTTTATTTATTCGAAATTTGACTCGCCCAATTTAAAACTACATGCTAGATAAACAAATATTTCAAAATATTTATAATAAATTGTGGACCTGTGATATATTTAATTTGAAAATTATCTAACTATTATTTATTATAGGTGAAATGAATAAGATTAATTTATTGGAAATCTTTTAACTACTTAATAATTTAATTTTGTTAAAAAAAAATTTCATTTGCTACAATTTGTTATTGTTCTTCATTTTTCTGGCTTATCAGTTATTTATATATAAAAAAATTCCATTTATAGTTCTATTCACGTATCAATGCTATTTTCCTATTTACACGCTTTACAATCCTTTGTCTACGGTTGTACTTTTTTATATATACATTTATTTTTTATATTTCTTTATGCAGAATAAATATATCTTTAGTTTGAGAGTTTATTTTACGAATTATACATCCATATATTATTAGTATTAGTAGAGGTATACATAGATATATTTTGTATTTAAAATAAAATTTGTCTGAACACGTTTTGACTGTATTACAAAGTTTTATTATCCACAAAAATCTACCCCAGATGGTTACTTATTTTCCAACTCTCTTACATTACAAAATAATAGCATATAACTTCTATTTATTTCAATCTATATGTATATATGCTATATAGAAAACTGTATATTTAAGCATAAATTTTGAAGACGAAATAAAGGTTTTATATTATTATCGGTATATCGAATGTATGTAGTGACTATTAATACAGGGAAATATATCTCGAGACATCCTGTTTCTGTTGTGGTTATATTATATAAAAGGTATATAGAAACGCATATGCTGCAGAAATTTTTTTGCAACAATCCTTTATTATAATAAAGTTTTTCAACAACCGAAAAATAATATATTATTGTTGTTAAAAAAAAAAGTTCTACAAAATTTATGCGGGCCACGAAATTTTTTTTCAAGTTTGAAAGTTAAGCGATATCGAAGGATAAATAAAAAAAAATAAAAATAGTGATTGGAATTTATTACGTTTAGATCGTTTCTTTCTAAAACTGAATAGCACGAATGCTTTTAACACTTTAACATGTTTAGGTGAAAAAAAGAAATAATATTTTTGATAATAGCTAACAAAATGCAACGTTGTAAAAATAAAAATATAATTGAGAAACTATATACCAATTTTAAATACGACAATGAAGATAATTCTTATTTTAAATACGATAATTGAAGGTACAAATTAATCAATATAAATTTTATTAGTTATATGATCGAAAATATTTCAATTTGCAATAAAATTTTTACAAAATATGTTTTAATAAGTTATGTATGGATAGAATACAACATACAAATAGATTTTAATAATAAAAAATGAATTTCTCTTTTATAAGAAATGTATTTCAAAATTGCATAACTTTAGGCTAAAATATTTATGTAAATATTTATATTTTTTGTTTGCAAAGATCTACTACACTACATTATTATTTCATATTCTTTACGATTTCATATATTCAAAGTGTAACTTAGCTAATCTAATTTCCGTAATTACATTAAAAAAATATTAAAATAGTAATTCTAGCATTAAGTAAAATATGTGCACATTAGATACGACAATTTTTTGAAATAAAAAACTGTTTATAAATCATAAAAAAATAATTTATTACTGAATAAATGAAATATTTTGTATAGAATTTTTGAATGACGAATTGATGAATGGTGTAATGAATTGATTATTACGAATTGTACTAATGCCAATATTATAATGTATTAGTTAGCTTTGTACAATAATTGATCCACTCTCTGGTCATTAAAAGAAAATGTTAAGTAAAAAAATATCTATTTTAGTTTCCATAAAAATGAAAAAGAAACCGGTAAGCTTATTCGTAGCGAATACGAAGCTATTGACTGACAAATAGTTGAAATTCTTGATTAAGATTTTTCTATTCTAATATCTCAAAGAATTAGGCCAACAGCCAGCCAGAAATATGCTTAGTTATCATAGAAGTTTCCAATTAAATTGCTGATACATTCACTATGACTTTTTGGGTCAACTGTTAATAACTTTCATACAGAAGTGAAAATATTCCAATAGTTTTTTAGTTTAACAAGAATTTTCAAGTATTTTACTTCTCATGAATTAACTTTTTATAACTACATTCGTCTATATAATATCTACCTAAGCAAAGGTTATTTCTCTATAGCAGTTTAAGATTGGTGATTTCCATATATTTATTTTATAAACATGCAAAATATATTGATTTTTCTGTCTATAAAATTGTACCTGTCAATGACTCAACACGATATTATATTTATAAAAAAAAATAAATCATAAACATAGTTTTCATTACAATTGCACATAGTGCCAGTATGTTGTCGGCAATGACGAACTATAAAATTTTAACCTAAAAACTGAATGTGTTGCGCTTAACAAACTCACAATTCCATCAAGTCAATGACATTAAATATGAGAAATTATTGGAGTGAGAATATTCAATTTGTTGTTATTTTTATTGTTCACATCACATAAAACTATTATCCTGGTTACCCTCGGAATTAATTCTTACATGGTTTGTGCACATATTTCTATATTGATTTAATTTTTAGTTTTCATTGTTGGTATAGTCCTTGTCGACGTTGTTAATGGTAAATAATTTCGAGCTTGTTTGTAATATAAAGTAGAAAATTCAATTTACAAATAATGTAAATTTAGGCACAGCGATAATAATTCAATACTGCAATATTAATTGGGAATTTTTAATTTTAGTAAGACATTTTCTTGGTATTATAGTATGGTAAAGGTGAACTAAACTGTAGAATAGATTTATATCTATATGAGCTGAGTAATGAGTGTTTCTTATCATTGTGTACTTTGAAGGTTTTGTAGAATTAGGTATATAATTTATATAGAAAATATAATTTTAAAAATATTCTTGATTATTTGTATATTAAAAATATCGTGTGGTCAAATATATCTATGGACTTCAGTATAAAATGTAAACAACATTTCATTCATTAGATAGATAATGCTGAATTATAATTATAAAAAACTGTGTCCTGCGTGAACAACATTTCTAGAGCAAATCTAACACAAATCATTTAAAACATATTTAAATTGAAGCGTCATCTGTTGGCAAAAATATAAATGTACACTGCCTCTTCTTATTATACTAAAGTAACGCCGCTATTTTTATATTTTTTAATGAATTCATTGAAATAATAAATCCTTAAAGCTTTTCAATAATGGATTGCCAACAATTTGTTTGAACTCTATGGCAATTAATTGTAATGGTTATAATTGCCTTTATACTACTTATATTAGCTGTATCAGAGTGGTTGATGTGTGATTCCGAAAGAGATACCCATGTGGTAGAATCGTACAGTGTAATAATATTGGTTCTGTTATTTCGTCCTCATATTCAAAAAATCTAAACAAACAATCTTCAGTCAGCATTGAAGAAGTTTTATAATTTCGTAATCCGCTATATCCTAGACGAATTAATTGTATTCTATAACTTTAATCCTTAGGGCTTTTATGAATGGTACTAGGATGAAGAAACTAGAGTGTTCTAAGCATTCACATCCATTTAATATTTACTACTTGGACCTTCCTTCTTTAATAATCATTTCAAAACAGAATAGGTCATTGCCTACAAATACAAGTCTTCATTAATCCAAATCCAAATTAAATCAGAAATCCAAATGATTCTCTTAATTTTATATTTAATATTAAAACCTAGGAAACTTATAAAAATTAATTAACTGATCGTAACTTTCTCATTTATGAAAGTTGAAAAAAAAAATTAAATTTAATATTCGAATTAATTCTTAAAAGTATACGATTAAAAGTTTCTTACACAAACATTTTTAAATTTCTGTTTATTTTTTTTTATTCTTTTAATTTTATTTTTAGAAAATTCAATTTACAGAAATGGAAATCGCAAAAGTAAAAAGAATTTTCCAATTTAATTGAAATAATTTTATTGTCATTATTATCGACATTTAAATTTATTTTCGAAATGATAAAAATGTACATTTATTAAATTAATTTCTTTCTGTATATTTCCTATCTTTTGCTTCCTTTATAAATATTTTTTTTTATAAATTTTAACATTACTTCTTCATATTATTTGCTGTTATATGTATATATATATAAGTATAATTTTTTTTTACATTACGTTTGTCGTTGTCCTTGTCGATAAACATCATTTTGATTTTCTCATTTTTCTCTATAACTTTTATTTTTCTATACTTTTCTGGTAATTTTCTTTTAAAAATAATTTTAATTTTTTTTTTTTTTTTATTCTATATTTATGTTTTCCACTCTATCATTATTAAAACCGATTTCTAAAACCAATTTACAATGAAAAGTGATTAACTTGTCTACAGAATTTCCTTTTTTTAGTATAGAAACATAGTAATTTTATCCTCTCAAACCTATAAACTTTTATGTTTAGACAATAATATTCAATGAACGTTAAAAGTTGGTATCCGGTTAATTTATAGAAAACATTTGACATAAAAAATGTCGAATTCAAACTTTTAATCGAAAACATAATTCAACGAATATACAGAAATTAATATGGTAAACAGTGAAATTATGAATTCAATTTTTTACCAAAATTTTACTTTCGGTCATATTTTTATTCGGTAAATATAACTTCGGTCAATAATTATTCATTCAATCAAATGTTTTCGGCCTGGAAATCGTTATTAAAAGAATATACGTTAAATATCCTTAAATCTATATAATATATATATAAAAGTTTATAAGTAGTAAAAGGACTTTCGAGGATTTTTGTTGTTTTTAGAAAATTCTTTAAGTGTAATCAAAACTTTTCTTTTTTTTTATGAAAAGTCCTTTTCACAATAACAACAAATGGAAAACTTTATTCCTTCTCTGAATGAAAACGCGATTTGATTGTTAGTATATTTGTTATTCACAAAAAAAAAAAAAAAAAGGAAGACAAATTATTAAGAAACAAAAATAAAATGTCGTCAGTCAACAAAAAACTTATATCAAATCTAAAATAATATTTCCATTTTAATAAAAAAATAATAATAATTTGTTAGTTATTATTAGTATCTTGAGTACAGTTGTAGTTTTGTAATATTAACGTAGTTTGTCCTTTTGAAATGGACGAGGTATAACATAAATATTTATGATTAAATATTATTTATCCTATTATGATTTCCTGGTAAATTATTACAAATTCTATAACAAAAAAAATATGTTTTCAATAATTGTTTTTATTTTGTTGTTGGTAAACTTAGCAATTAATTAGGGGTGGATGAATTGAACATTATACTTTGACTAAGCGATGTCAATATGTGGTTTAATCCATTTATATAAATGTCATTATTTGTGTGATCAGATTTTCAATCTAACTAAGGTCGGTTAAGAAGACGTAAAATGTAGTTTATTTATGAATTAAAAACAAATCTTTTTACGATTTTCTATTTGTCGTCTATCAAACAAACCCTTAATTTAGAACCCTCTCCCATGACCAGTACTTTCGAAAAAGTAAAGGAGGTTTTTGAATGAATTCGATGGCAGTTCTATTGGGTCCATAAAGTCGTGTTTCGCATTTGCACAGTATGTGTTTGGGTCCATAATAATATGGATACGTTATTTGTAGCCAATCCCATCGTATGTAGATGTATATTTAGGCGCTGTTCGCTTAAAATATAATATTTATCAATGAAAATTGAATGTTTAATTCACGATTTAATTGGTTACAATTGTACATTTTACAGAAAAATGTAAATCGGAAAATCTATAATTGTAATATTTCAGTCTCTTAAATTCATACTTTTCAACAAATCACTAATTAAATTAGATTCAGATTATAAAAGTATAAGAATATTAGAATTTATGAAAATTTATTATTGTTATAAAATATTTAATACAATATTAATAATAATTTCAAAATACTTAAATATGAAAATTGGTCACTTTTTAAAATTATTTTCGTTAATTTATTTTTATTTCTGTTTTTTTTTTTTGTTTTACTGTAGAATTTTTGGCAATAACACCTTTACGCTTCATTTGGATCAGGGACGTGCTTTTGGTAAACCATTTTACGATGATTTAAGTATTTTAGCGCCACTTATTCAGTGTTGTGTGCTTCGAGTTTCAACATTACGAACTCTATTAGGGTGAGATGAACAAAATTATTACATTATATTTATATTTCAGAATATTTTCGAAAAATAAGTAAATTGGCACAATGGAAACTTTCTAAAATTGCTGGCTGCATTCAATAAATTATATAGAATTTTGTATTTTGATCTATATTTTTATGAATCCATAAAATTGTAATCAAGAAAACATTGAAATATTTTCATGATTATCATAAATTCAATATTTGGAGAAATAATTTTAAAATTAAATATAAACAAAAAATATTTTATCTCTTATTTAAATAAAATGTTTTTATAATTAATTATTGTTTTTCATGTTTAAATATAGATTTCATAATGGTGAGAAACATTTATCTGATTTAATGAGAGATTCAATGTTTGTGGATCCAATTAAACCAATTCTATGGGAACCACATTTAGTTGCACTTGATCGTAGAGTTCAAATTATCTTACAAGCAGTTCGTGAATGTATTAAAAATAATCCACCAGAGGATCAATCTGTATCTGTAAATGATGCGGAACAAAAAAAAAATTAGGACAATAAAAATTATATATAAAATTATAAAAAATATTTAAATTTTTCAATTTTAATATAAAATATTTATAAATTAAAATAAACTACAATACAGAAAATTTACAACAATAATAAAAAATCTTCCTATAGTTAGGCAAATTAAGTAATAAATATTAGATAAATTTTTGTCAGAAAACTAAAATATACATAATTATATATATATAAAAATAAATAAATAAATTAAATAAATAAATAAATAAATAAAAATTTAAACAAAACATTAAAATATATGCGGTGATAATTGACCGAAAATAATCATCCGAATTCACAATTAACCTAATTCACAACTAAATTTATCGAATATAATCGAATGCACTATTTGAAAAAAATATAAATTACTTTGCAATAATAATTGTCCGAATAGAAACACAAAAAACCGAAGATAAATTTACCGAATAAAGTCGATAAATTGGATTTTTCCATTCGGTGAATTTAATTTGACAATTATGTAAATTCAAATTAGGTTAATTTTTGTATTCATTAGATTCATTAAATTCGTGAATTCTGCAATTCAGTAACTTCATGAAAACTGCAAAATCTACTTTTATTTTATTATGAATTCGGTCAATTGTGAATTTGATAAATTCTTTTCGATCAATTACCCCAGATAAAAATTAAATATTATTTTTATTCTTTTTAAATTACATAAAAACATTTTTTTTTATTTTTTAAAATATTTTAATTTTACTTCACAAAAATATCCTAAAAAAAAATAAATATACAAATAAAATCAATTAAAATATTTTCAAATTTATATTTATAATAATTAATAAACTTATGGACTGTGTTAAACTGACCTATATAAACTTACAAAAATTGCTATTATTACTATATATATTTTACGAAAAATTATAAAAAATAAAATTATTATTTAAAAAAAAAAAATATATTTTTATGCTATGTTATATTTTTTTATTAATAAATATTAAATATATATAAAGTTAGTGCCAAAAATTAGGTTTAAAAAAAGATTAAATGTCTATAATTTATATAAAATATAATAAATAATTATCAAATAAGTTTTATATAATTTTATTTAAAAAAAAAAAACGAAAAGCAACTACAAAATTATTATTTTTATTAAATTGTTTAATTATAAATATTTTAAATAAATTGTAATAGTTTAATTTATATTTTTTATCAATTTTACTTTATATTTTAATTATTTACACAAAAATATGTCACTATTTAATGTAACTATATATAATTAAAAGATTCAAAAATGTTTAACATAAAATACATCAATGATTAAAATAGAAATATAATTCGTATTCAGAAATAATAAAAAATTAAATTAATTATTTCGTTGAATCAATTACTCAATTATGCACTAATTTTACTGGACCATCTATTATAATAAAGGATATTTATGTTGTATTGAAACATTTTCTATGTAATAATAACAAATAATTGTGAATTCAAACATTCGAAACATAAATTCATTTATAAATTCAAGAAGATCTGGCAACATTTTAGATAGTATTTTTTTGGGAAGTTATTTCAATTAAATATTAATTAATAATTTTTTATTTTATTATTGTTTTTATTTCATTATTTTATCATATTTTGTGATTTTTTTTATAAAAATAACTTGAAAAATCTTTAATTGGCTATTTTAACTTATCGTCACATGAATAATTAAGTGTCGTATACGTTTTTGTTGAAAAATGTAGTTTTAAATTTAAATTATATGCAATTAATTAAATATGAAATAATTCATTTGGGAATTTTAGAAAACTTATAGTATATTCGTAAAATTAACTACATTGTAAGTGCATAAAATACATTTGCTAATTATGAAAGAAAAGATGAGACAAAAATAAAATAAAATTTGTATAATTAAAATATACGAATAAGAATAGTATTTAATTCCGAATATTCGTGTGCATTTGATAGAAATTTTTAATGACATACATTCATGATAAAAAATGTACTAGAGAACATACGTCAAATAATTGTATGTATAGTGTAATTGTATGTCAAATATTGTCTTATATGATAAAAATATGTCATTTATGATCTAATTAAAATTTAAATACATCGTTTTAACTTTCCATTTAAACCAATAATTTTTATTGATGTATTTGTCATATTCTGCAAATATCACTCGTAAGGTTAAAAATCAATTATAAAGACAAAGTTAATTGAATAATACGTATTGGACACTTACTTATTCAGGTGACGTTATATATATGCTTATTTGAATTTCTTAACATTAAGCAATTAAATATCATATATAAACAATCGTTATTTATTCACATAAATGTATGATTTTAAATATATATCTTGTTTCGTAGCAAATGTGGCACTAAAACATTTATTTCAATTTCAAAATAGTATATATAAAAAATAATTAAATCCAAAATATATTTTGTATTTGAAAATAATTTAATTAATTTGTTAATTCTGTTTGACATTATAATATATTTATCAGAAGTTGATCATTATATAAAAAACTAATAACATGAAAAATTGAAATCTGTTTTAATATTTATATTTATAAAAGAGTAAATTTTATTATTGTTAATTTTTTTTATATATATATATAAAGTATTAATTAAATTATTAATCCTGCATAAAAATGCTATACTACTACTATTACTATTCTGTATCTCGAAAATGAATATAAATATATATTTAAATAATATAAATTCGGATTAAAAATAAAATTATATAAATAATAAATATTGAAATTGATTTAATTATTTTGTATTATTTTGTTTTAATTAATTATATTATAAATAAAATTGAAATATGGAATAAATTGAATAATATATAAAATTATTATTGTGTGATAAAATTAATATAAAATATTGTTGGTAAAAAAAAAAAATAATAAAAATATCTTGTAAATTTATTTTAAAGTTTTTTTTTATTGATATTTATATTGAATTTTAATTCTACGGAAATTTTTAATGTTTATTTTTAGTTGTTATCTATCATTCGTCAGGATTCTTACTTAATATGGAATTCAACTTTTATTACTTTTCCGTATAATGGAATTCTAGTGATATTTTCGTAATCTGGTATTTTAGGATTTATAATTTTAAATGGAGATCAAAAAACTTGCTTACCATGTAGGTGTATTTTAAAAATGTAGAACCAATTATTTTCTTAAAATATAATTAAAAAGAACTGTTGTAAGTCATACTAACACATGTTTCGGTAGCATTTATTTGCCTTGGAAAGTTAGGAAATTAAATCAACCAAGGCAAAAATAAAACGAAGGCCATTGAAAGTTAGAGTCAGAGTTTGCGTGCAACTGAAATTTGCATTAAAACTAAATAGGTTTGCTATTTTTAGTTTCATTTCAACAATCAAATAATTTGCTAGGTAGACACTTGAGCATTATGTAATGTCTTACAACTTTGCTTAAGGAAATAAAACAGCTGCCTCCGTAGTGGGTCTTCTAAGTTATTATAACAATGAACCGATTTCAAATTACTTTTATTTACATTTTATTACTAATTTTTCAAATAAGTAAAAAATGCTGTTAACTAGGGGACCAGATAACTTGTAGTTAGGTTCAACTGTAATGCACCTACTTGTACAATAGTATTTTGTAATTAACAACCTTTATAACATATACTTTGTTAAAATTTCATATATTTTAACGCATCTAATAATGTATTTTATATATTTCGAATTTTTGATAGAAAGTTTTAGGGACCCACTAAAACTATTGATCGTAAAACTAATATTTGTGCCAAATTTCATTGAAATTACATAATAATTATTATATGCTCTAGTCTGGAGCATATAAAATAGTAATAGAAATGTTTAGCATGAACTCTTTTATGCTACTGACTCCTACCTTGGTATATAAATGCGTAATCATTACCAAATTCCATTAAAATCGTATGATAATTACATGTTATAGAATAGAATTATAGGTAATTCAAATAAACGGAAAATCGTAATGTAGCCCTACTGAAAGTATCAATTCTATCTTAAAATGGCACCAGAAAAGAATGGGTAAAACTGTGTGGGTAAAAATCAAAATTTCTCTACCCTCGTAAACGCACAGAAAAAATGTTTTAGACCATCAAGTCCAATGCAACATTCATAGTTCTTTCGACTACATAAAATTTATTTTTTCCATAGATTTAGAATTATGTAATGTATTTATGTATCACTGATAAAAGTTCTAATTCTCTCTCTCTCGTTTTCTCTTAAAAGTCGTTATTTTAAAACAAGTTTCTTATCATCTGACTTCGATAATTATAATCGAAGACTCTATAATTTTCCATCTCTAAATCTATACAAATATGACATATTATATCAACGAAATATAATAATTATTTATGATGTATATGTATAGTATACAAATCGAAAAGTATGTTTTAAGAAATTCATAAAAACATTGTAAAATGATTCTTTTTCTCAGATAATTGAGTGCAAAATTACAAAGCGTTGAAATTTATTTAATATTTTTTAAATTGTAAACATCAAATTAGGATTATCTTTCATAAAATTTGATTACAGGTCAAAATATTTTGTAATGTTTCGTCGTGAGCAAAATACAAGGTTTTTCAAAACAGAAAAGTAAGATATTTTTTTTCATTTACAATGAAAAATATTCGGAATTGAATGTTTACGATAAAAAGTGTGGTACAAAATGTATTCATGATAAACAGTACCAATAATTTCATAAAAAAAATATATAAATTAATTGAAGTTAGTCTAAAGAGCCAAACAGAATGTGCGGTTGTCGCTGTCGTCGTGAAATGTCAAAAAAAAAAAATCAAAAGTACATATATTGTATTATTGAACTACAATGATGTCGTCTGTCGTTGTCGTTGTCGCGGTATTTCAATTGATATTTGATATTTTCGCTTGTCGCGGTGTTTTGACATATATATTTTTATTGTTTCTTTTTTTATTGAAGAAAATGGAAGACTACTTAATAGAAGCTATTAGGAAAAGAAGTTTAAAAAACTTTTAAATTATTGAAAATATCAAAAATTTTACAAACTACTACACTTTGAAATTATGACCGACTTGTTATTCGCGGCATTCTATTCTGTTTAGTTAAGGGGCGACAACGACAGCGAAATCATCGCTGGCGAAAAACACGACGACAAACGACAGCGACAACCACGCATTCTGTTTAGCTCTTAATTGTAGAATTTTTGTGAAAAACAAATTTACAGACACAGAGAGCCAAACAAATTTAAATTAATACGAACATAATAATTTTGAAATTATGCTAAGAAATCTTCTGATTGCATATCGGTTGAGTTTTAAGTTTAAAAATATACATAATAATTTTGCTTGTATTATAATGGAATGGAAGTGGCTATTTCTAAATTTATTATCAACGTACGACGGGTAATATTTTTTTCTTTTTTTAGTTTGCATATATGGAGCAAATTTATTTTAGTTTCAGTTTAGATTTATGTAAAGTTAGACGTGGGTTGAGTAGACAGTTTGTCATTTTGTATACTCTTCAATTTCTGTAAAGTCGTCGGTATATTTTTTTTTTGTTTTTCGGTTAGTATTTTTTAAATATATCTAACTAGTGGATAGGATATTTTCAACACATTTGCTGAATTTTGTAATTGCTGTCACTGAATTTTAATAGTAATATACAAACTATGTTCAGAATATTTAGAATTTATTACATTTATATGAAATATAAAAGTATCCAATATAAACTTTATCGTCGTGTATATCGCAAAAATTTCTTAATATTAGTAGTTTTCAATTTTAAATAAATGTATTTTTATGTTATGTACATAGTAGCGATTGAAATTATCAAGTGTTTGGTTGTTAAATTAGGTGTCAATTGAACTTAGACAGCTTTAAATCAGATTAAATTAGAATGGGTTTTATAATTAATAAAGTTTAAATGTGATGATAAAAAATACAGTATTATTTATAATAGGCCATAAAAAAATATTTATTTATTTAAAATTATTAGAGTACACAATAATTAAAATTCTGTAATTTGCAAGTTGTTAAAATTTAATTCTTAATTGTAAAATATTAATAATTTTCAAAATAATATCATCGGTGAAGATTTAGCAAAAGCAAAAATTTTACAAGAGGTGGAAAAATGATAATAATATTAAGAGTTAGTACATTTATATTTGTAAATTGAACGTATGACAATACTCTGACTATATTACGTCAATGCCAACATCTGAAAATGCTAGCATACATACAATTACACAACTATAGTTTTCGATTTATATATAGGGAAGTTTGGTATTTGCACGTTTTCAGAGAGTAAATTATATTTTACTTTATTTTTTATTTTAATCTAGCCTATTTTGCAATTAATCATTTAATCTGGCTCCTAACAAAAAAAATTGTCTATTATGTTCTATTTAATTCGATAAAGAGAAAGAAACAAAAGCTTCGTTATGTTTTTATGACACTTTCTTTTTTCAGGCTAGTTTTTTACGATAAATCCTAGTCGGAAATAAAAAAGATAAATAGATTTCGGAAGACAGGGATAGTATAATTTTGACTAATAAAATAAAAAAAAAAAACAATCTGCTGTCAAAATAAATATAATTTTTTCAACGAATTCAAAAATATGTAAAAAAAAAGTTCGTACGGGTTAAAATAAATACAATTTGATTATTTTTCTTTTTTGTAGTGTTTAATTTACGATATATCTGTAGTTTGCATCAAATTAGTAGATTCTATTTACGATAAAGCTTTGCTGACAGCAAATTATAGTGTTTTATAGTTGACTCACTCCAGTGAGAAATGGAGTTTTTTCCCCTTTCTAAATTCATAGAATGACGAAAAAAAGCAAGTGTCATAATAGCATTATATAAATTTTATTAATTTTCTTTAAACATTTCACATTCTTATTTTATAATTAAAGTTATTAGCCAGAAAATTTCAACAAACAAAATATTTAGGGCGCAATTTATGAAAAGTGCCTACGGCGCAAAAAGATTTAAGTCCGAGCCTGTACACAACAAAATACGGATATTTTTTAAAGCAAAAATTTAAGAAGCTGCGATCTCTATCTAATTCACAATAAAATTTTGTACTTGTTTAAATTAAACTACTAGATTTGATTAATGGCTATTATAATAAATTTATTATACATATTTGATGGGGCATTTAAATAACTGATTGTTATCAAAGATTTAATTTATTTAAATTACTTAAAAACTGCTTGTAATTTATATCAAATAGTTTATAAATAACCACCAAAACCACAAAAAAAATATATTTTTTTTTACCTAATTAATAATTTATAAAATAATTTTAATTAATAAAATATATAAAATAATTTAACAAAAAATTCCATTTAAATTATTTTAAAGATACAAAATGTCGAATAAATAAATTTCTGATATTTTTACAATAATTCACTATGACTTTGCAAAAATATAAATTGCTTATATAAAACTAGTATAAAAAGAGTGATATGATTTTTCTTTTATGTCCATTTATAATTGAAATAATCTGATAGTTTTACATCATTCTCTTTAGTTTAGCTATACAGATGATAACAAAAAGTATTTATAGCCATCTATCACTATCCCAGTTATATAAAAGCAAATATTACTCTTCAAAAACTTCTATATAGAAATCATAATCTTTACACACAGTTACTAAACTATTTAATTTTACGAGGGCTATTAGAATTTTTTTGAAATTGAAATAGAATGAATGAATTTTGTGGGCTAAAAATTATTTTAAATTTATCAATTTATAAGTTAGTGTAACATTTTTGAATACATAGTTTAATACAATCTATGTAATTCGTTTTTGATCTTGGCATTGTAAATGTAGCACCCATCATGAATAAAGGTTTTTCATTGTTAATTCATCATGCTAAATGTGGAAAACTGGCTCTGTTAAAATTCCTATGGGATCAGCTATTTCACGCACTTTCAATTTGTCGATCATCTAAAACCATGTTTTGAACGTTCACTGTGCGAATCGTATCCAAAGCTTGTAAAAGATCATGTTTAAATTCTAATCTAAAGTCCATGTGAACAGATGAGATTCCTTTAATACTTCTAACATATTCGCATGAATTTCTGATTTTCGGTATCGCTTTCAAAAGTTTTCAAACAGCCCTCGTTTATAGAAATATTTTTGTACATTTATAAAGAGATTTTGTGTTAGAAAGATTAGGAATTAGGATTACCTTTTGTTTACCCAATAGATTCAATGTGTGTTACGTTAACAATGTAATAAAAACAGATTTGAAATTCTTTTGATTTAAAACAAGCTATAATAATAATAATAATGACATAACAAAACTCTTTTAACAGTTATAGTAATATTTTCATAAATATCTACAATCCACAAGAAGAAGGAAGAATAATAAAACGATATTATGTATTCCAATTTAAATAATAGTAAAATGGATATCAAAAGGTTTTGGTGATTGTGATTCAATATATAAAAAATCCGGAAAAATCATTTATATCAGATTATCATTGTTACACCATCAGCAGCGCTGGCTTTAGAATTAATAGCGCCCCAATGAGAATCTATGTTAAGGCGTCCACTTTCTAGGGGAATGATGACATTTTTGATCTTAATGTAGCCTTCCTCTTGCAACTGAAACTCATTAAGTTAAGAACATTTTCAGATCAAAGTAATCATAAAATTAAGAAAAATCTAATCTATAGTATTGCACTATGTTTAATGGACGATTATTTCATTAAATAATTCTGATGAAGATATATCTTTTTTCTCATCATCGCTAAGCATTAATTCTAAATCAGCATAATTTTTTTTTTCAATGTATTGTCGTCCATTTGAAATGTCGTTCCATTTCAACTATGTTTTGTATGCAGATTTAAAGAGTTAATAGTAATATCTTTGTGTCTTCTTATTAGCGAATGATTTTCACTAATTTGTTGAAGAGATAGAAAACGGAATATAATTAGTAACATTTTAAAGTATTGTTTTTTAGAAAATACGTATTGAATTAAATTTTTTATAAATTAAATAAAAGAAACAAAATGTATTTTTACAAAAATATTTTAGAATCCATTACAAGCGGCGCCACGATGTATTCCAATAGCAGCATCCAGCTAAATCCAGCCCTGTACACCATTGACTTTAGATCAGACACATTAAGTACACCAACGCCGGAAATGCGAAAAGCAATGGCCGAAGCTATTGTAGGTGATGATGTTTATGGTGAAGATCCAACTGTTAAGGAATTGGAAAGAAAATCAGCAGAAATTTTAGGAAAAGAATCTGGATTATTTGTACCAAGTGGAACAATGGCTAATTTATTAGCAGGTATATATAAAATCAATTGTTATAAAGTCAAATAAATTTTATTTATATATTTCATGTTGAATATAAATAGTCTTTTATCGTTTATGTATATATATAGAAAAAAATTGTTAAGTAAAATATTAGTAAATTCATTGCGTCTGGTATACAAAATGCATTAATCATGCATTTTCTGACAGTCGAACAATAAAATATACGAAAGGAAATGAAATATTTTCATAGACAATATGATTCTATAATAGCATATTGAAAGTACTGACTTCAATTTTTATTAGAAATACTAAATATATAATCGATTTAAAAAAAAAAATTATTCACAAAATTTGACATTAGACTTTAGCATTTATATTAATTTAATAGTTCTTAACAGAAAATATTAACAATGTATAAGATTAGAATTTTTAACTCGTACTCGACTACAGATTGGATGGCAATAATTAAATATTCATTTGGAAAAGATTTTTATAATGCCACAGGACAGCCAATAGTTTTTTTTATGTTGGTATCAAAAGAATTTTCAAAATATAGTAAAGAAAAATTATGTTTATTAAAGGCAATTTTTTGCAGATCATCGTTGATGCTCTGACTGCGTTAGTTGTAATTAATATCTACGATTACGTTTTTTCCGTTCTTGCTCAAAATTTAGTTATAATTATATTTAGCCCTTTAGTTTATGACCTGTCACCGACCAAAAAAGTTTTATTTCATTATTTCGATATTATATGTTTCTGGTAAATTAAATTATGTTTATATTATGACATAATAAAAAAGAATTATGTTGCAATTTCATTCACAAACATTAAAATTTTTTTAACAATTTGTTCTGTAGGTAAGTAGATGTAATCTTAAATTACGATTTATATAATACTTCATATAAAAAAACTTTAATTTTATATAATTTTTATTACAAAGTTTAAGAAGGATAAGTTTGTAAAATAATATTACTTTTAAATTATATTTGGAACATGGTTAATATTTATCTTTATTTAAAATTCATATAGTATATACAAAAAAATTTATCCGTAAAGTAAAAATAATATTATATTATTAAAAATAAGTTTTAATTTTATATTTTATTATATTTTTCACTTGAAACATACTAAAAGTAAATTTTCAAGTTGCATTATATAATTTCTAACAAAATTTAATATATAAATCTAACAATTTTACATAAAATATACAATTTTCCTTTATTTCAGTAATGGTACACTGCAGTAAACGTGGATCGGAAGCAATTGTTGGTGATTTATCTCATACATTTCTGTATGAACAAGGTAAAAACCGTAGGATATACATAATTGTAATTTTATTTGTGAACAGTATATAAAATAGTTAGCTATATATAGAAAATATTCAGGGAAAAAAAAAACTATGAAAAACACAAATATTTTTTAAAGTTGGTTTTAACTCTCATATAATTTTAAATTGTATATAACCATAAATTTATGGCATCCAACGATGTTGATGTTATTTTCTTGCTGACTCAGTATTTTTATCCGCATGTTTTGGTGTCGTCGAAAATTGTGATTATAATAAAAAAGTAAAAAAACATTTTTTTAATCGTGTTAATTTATGGTTACATTTTATTATTATATAAGTTTTGCATTCATATTCATATAAAAGTAAATTTGAATATTTCTACAATATTTGTATTTTTTTTTTGTTTTCTAAAATGAGCCAAAAAATTCCATTTCCCTAAAAGTTAATATGAAAAAAATAATAAAATATAAACTAACGAAGGAGCTTAGTACAATATAGTTACTTAATTTGCAGCAATTTGTCTAAACAATTATGAAATTAGATCAAAATTTATATTTTATAAGGAGTTTAGCTATAAAATAATATGAAATTAATTTTGCATTTATGTTTATCGTAAACATTTATGTCCTGTGGTAGATTTAAATTGTAATTCTTTAGTATGAACTAAATCTTATTGAAATTTTCAATAAATTTAAGTTACAATTTTTAGCAACAGCTTAAATTAAGGATATTACCATAAAATCTAGTATTTAAAAGTATATAAAGTTTAATAAATAAATTCAATAGACTCAGATAAAAATTTAATTATTGTATATTAATCTGATCCAGGATGTTCAAATAATTAAGTTTATATCATAAATCTAGACTGAGTAAAAGTATGTAAAAAATGTATAATTTAGAAAAAAACTATTTTAAAATATTGAAAATATATTAACAAGAAATCCTTTCCTAAATTATGGTAGTAGGTTAAGATTTTTTTAAATTATCAACAAAATTATTCCGTCTAGGTATTTCTATTTCTATGTTCCCTCTTCCCAACGAGCTTTCGGCTATTAAAATTTTTAAGTTTTTTTTTTGGTTAGGTGTTAAAAATCATTTCCTGGATATTCTGATATTCTACTCCGATAATGAGGCCATTGTTTAATCAAATTCTGAACTCTATTTCCTAAATTCCTTGTTGACAACATTCTGTTCTATTAATTCTAAATTAATTCTATACACGGCCAGAGCTAATTTCCAAAAATAAATATCGTAGTTCAAGGTATCAAGAAATGCTGTTCGGAAATTTAGTTCTATTGGAAGTTTTTCACCAAGCAAATTTGTGCATATCGAATTCTAATTTTAGAAAAATATTGTTTGTTCTTTTACAAAATTCTAGATAATTTTGGTGTATTGTATTCTGATAGCCCATAGCCCATGTTTCGATGGATATAGACATGTAATATATAAACATTAAGTGTATAATTAAGCCCTTTAATCTCACACCGAAATTGTTTATATAAATTCTTTTATTGTTTCTCTGATTCTTTGATAAAAATGAAAACAATAATTGGTTTATTAAATTTCTTTATGCACAAACGGACAGACCGAATGAATTATTAAAAATGTACTTAAAATTATGAAAATGTACTTCAAAATTTTTATAAATGGTAATAAAGATTTTATTCTTGTTTTGTTTTATTACTGAACAGTGAACAGTGAACACCCTCTACCCTACAAAACTTAATAATGCAGAAACGTAATCATTTTTACTATAATAATTGCAAATATATCCTGCAGAAAAATTTCCTTTTATCGTTTTCATATAGAAATGTTACTTTTTTTTTTATTATTCTTTTTGTTAAAGGTTTTTATGCAATGCTTCCGATTTTTATCTTACTTCCTATAAATGTATATATAGACTACTTAAATATGTTATACTTCAGAAAAGATATATATATAAATAAATTTTTGCTTTATATTTTTTTTTTACCTAATTACAAAATTCACAATTTTCTTCTAAAATAAATTTTGTCATTTTGTTGAAAGAATTTTTTATGTTTTTTTTTTGTTAAAGGTAATGCCGCACAAATAGCTGGCGTTCAATTAGCTACAATCAAAAATAATATAGACGGAACATTTTGTTTAAATGAGTTATGTAAAAAGATTCGAAGTCGAGATTTACATGAACCAATTACATCATTAGTTATTGTTGAAAATACACATAACATGTGTGGTGGTAAAGTGTTACCGCTTGAATGGATTAATAAACTGGTAAAAATATGTAATGAATATTGTATACCATTACATATGGATGGAGCTAGATTATTTAATGCAGCTGAAGCACTTAAAATGCCTCCATCCGAAATTGTTAAAGATTTTAAATCTGTATGTTTTTGTTTAAGTAAAGGACTTTCGGCGCCGGTTGGTTCTATATTAGTTGGATCAAACGATTTTATAACAGAGTAAGTTTTTAAGTTTGCAAAAATACTTCAAATTTCTGAAAATCTTTTAAATACTAAATTCTATATACAATGTTTTTTTTATGTATTACTATATGTTTTTAATATCTTTATAAAGAGCTCGCCGATTAAGAAAAGCTTTGGGTGGTGGAATGAGACAAGTTGGTATTTTGGCTGCTGCTGGACTTATATCGTTAGACATAATTGTACCAAAATTATGTGAAGATCATAAAAAGACAAGAAAACTTGCTGAAGGTAAAGTAAATGAATTTGATATGAAATGATTTTAACATTTTGGAATGTAATTTTAAAAGAAAATTTTTATTTACAGTTTCTTTATAAATTCAAATAAATAATCGAATAGAAAATATTTACTAAATATAGTATAATTAATCTTACATAAAGTTTTCTTAAAATCAGATATCCAAAATGAATGTAGACTCAGAAAATTTCATATTACAAAATATCGACTGAGAAATTGTAAATTGCAAAAATATTGATTCGTAGAAGCAAAGTTTTTTTAAAAGTATTAGGAAAAGTGGATAAATATTATGTTTAAATTGAAAACATAATTTTTTTTTCCTGATTTCTTATTTTTGATATTTTGAATTACTTTATTTTTATCAGTCTACATTTTCTATGTCAAAACCAATCTAAAAAATAAAGTTAAATTTAAAAACAATTTTTTTATATTCTTTTTCTTTAGCAATTCATAAGATCCAAAGTCCAAATATTCAAGTGGATTTACCAAATGTACAAACCAACATTCTAATGATAAAAATTACGAACGAAAATCTTACAGCTAGTAAATTTGCTGAACGTTTAACAACTGTAACTGACAAAGAAATTGAAGCGGGCGTAAAAGATATGAATGGTATGGGAATTGTTGTTAAACTAAGTTCAAGAGATTGGGAATTTGCACGAGTTGTAGTTTATCAACAAATTACTGAAATCGATATTGAATTAACTATCAAAAAGTTAAATTATGTTATACAAGAATTTGATGATTTGCTAATGTTTAAATAAAATAACTATATCGAAATCAAATCCAATGAGAGATAAGTTTTTTGTTATAAATTGTAGACGATTTGATTAATGATAATCAATAAAGAAAGTTTTTTTATATATATATTTTATAAATAAATGTTTTTAAACTGAAATATAATTTTTAATTTCATAAACTGGAAAAATGATGACTTTAAACAAATTATCTTTAATATTTATTATTTGCATTAATTTACTTATTATCATAATTTAATTTTTTTATTTATTAAATATTAATTATTAATATAATAAATAAATCGATTATTTTAATGTTTTAAAGTAATATGGTAAATTTCATAAATTATTGTTGACTGTAATTATTGTTGATTACAATTACATTAACATAAAATACAATATAATTGAATCTCATTGAAATATTTATAACATATTTATTTATAATTCAAATAAAATATTAAAATGTATAACAATATCGTCTCCTCATTACTTCAGTGAGCAAAAGCATATATATATGAATCGGTGCAGTGAATTATTGCCCGTAGTCATATGGCCTAAAATACTTTTTCCATCATTTAGATTTAGAACATTTTGGTGAGATCAGAAATCCTCAACTATATGCAATAAACAAACACACATTATATCTAAGGAATTTTCTTCCTCAAGAACAAGATAATAAAACTTAACGAATTGAAGTTGTGAACTACAACCACTACAAAAAATTGATTTATAAAATAGAACATTTATCGGCCTTTTCCAGTAAATTACAAGAAATGGATTGCTGGCTTTCTCCAGTCAGTTTAGAAGACGATAAATTCCCCAAATGAGAAAACCATATCAGAATAATTCGAGTGAAACATAGAACTATTATAGGTATGTAGTGTGTCGTAAGGCTTTATGTCACTAAACTATTTTTGCAATCAATATTTTTTATGAACTGGTAAAGTTTTTTTTTGGATTATATTCATTTTGCGACACCTAATTGTAAATTATTTTTCAACCAACTAAATTGGATATTTTTTTTATGGTAAAATATTTCCAATCAAAGTTTACTTGTTTTACAGATTTATGCTGATATGATTTATTCAGGAAAATTTAAAATTTTCCATGAAGCGAAATTGAAAATGAATAAACAAATGATAAGAAATTAATTTAGTATACACAATTTTACATTTTAGTTTAGACTAATTCAAAATAATCTAAATTATTATCTAAAACTAATTATTAGAATATTACTATAATCTATATAAATTCTTTTTGGAATAGTGGAATTATTTTTAAGATTTTGCAATAATTAATTTCACTACAAATAATTAAATATGGACCGTCAGCTACAATTGGACTCACATCTTCAATGAACAATAAATTACATTAAAAATTAGAGTTATATCATGCAATTTTTTAATTTTTTCTCGAATACTCGAATTATTATTGTCAAAATCTAATTTCCGGGAAAGTCAGTGTTTAATAAGAAATTGACATACCATATCAATTTCTAGAAAAAAAGCATATTTTTTGGACTAAATATTTGGTATGCTTCTAACTTTTGTGTAAGTTGGTGAAGCTTTCAAAGAATTGTTCCACTTTTTTTGCAATAAACCAATTGCTATGAACAAAACGTTCAATATGATTTTAATAAAAAATTAGTTATTTAATTTTCATATTACATATATTTAAATTTTTGTGGTGATGACCAATTATAATCGATTGCTGGCATTTTTATCGATACTGGTCCAGCATTAAAAAAAATATGAAAGTGGGAACTATAACTGAATATTTTGCATTATTATTATTGTTTTCATACTAAATCTTGATGAGCAATATTTCTTTTTAGAATGCTCGGCAATGGACGGTATTAAAAAAAAAAACATATTTAGTGGAAATTTAATTTTTGTTCAACAGCCATACCGATACAAATTATTCCAAGACCAAAAGTGATTTGCTCACGTAAGGACACACAATGAAAATTAAACTACTAATTCTAATGACACATTCAGAGTGAAGCTATGAGTAGTGCTGAACTGACAATGTGCTATACCTTAAGCTTTGTATATGCTAGCAATCTGCTCACATATATTTAAATAAGTGCGCACCGAATAGGAACAAAGCTGTTTGCTGAGCTAAAGCTTATTTTTAAGCTTAATACTATTAAACTCTCCTGAACAGAAATAAAAATTACAATAAATGTCTGGTTATTGATAAAAAGGTGGGATATTCCTAAAGAATTAAAAGGAAACTTAAAATATATGGTAAATATGAACTAATCCAAATCGAAAACGATAATTAAGGATATCCTAAGTTTTGGATATACTTCAAGGTTTATTAATATTTTATTGATGTAACTAAAATAATAACGAATATTTGAATTTTATCTTTGTAAGCCTTCACTTGAATTGGAATTCAATTAAGAAATTAAATTAATTTCCCAATAATAAAAATCATAATTAAAAAAAAAAAAACGAAAAAACTAAAATTATAAACTTCAAAAATATTATGTGTAAGTAAGTCCATCAGTATCCAAAATAAAATTAAACCTGAATGAAAATCATGCCTTGGATAAATAATTATTTTAGTACTTTATTTAAGAGCATATCATATATAAATAAAAGATATAAACATAAAATAAACTTGTATAACATTTCCTTCAAAAAAAAAAACATTATTTTTATTTTGGTATGTGCATACAATAAGTTTTTTTTTCATGTTCGTGTGGATTTAGATTTTATTTCTCGAATACTCGTAGCATAAATACATACATATCTACAAAATCATCTAATCTATATTTATTATTGTTTTATTAGAAATTTATATATATATAAAAAAACAAAACTTACAACAGGATGTTAACACATACGTATATATATATGTATAATATTTAAACATTAGATTTTTTTTTTGCATTACGTATCTAAAAATAAAAATAAAAATTGATATATAGAAAAATGCTCTTACGAGCATAAAACTCAATGTACGTGAGCAATTATATAAAATTCATGGGTGAACGAATAAAATTTATATTTTAATGAATTTTACTTAATCTTCTCTGGATATGAGATTCGAAATTTTTTGAAAATATTTTTATTTACATAGTAATAAAATATAATACAAATTTTTTTAATGTTTATAGTTATGATATTAACGGTCATAATATCATACTATATTAGGTTCATACTATACCTTACAAAGTGGTCGATTTGTCAATTAATTTAGACTTAGTACACAAAATATCATAAAAGATTAGAAATTTTTGTAATGTTTGTAATGATATGATTAAAATAAGAAAATTTGAAATAACTATGTATAAAATATTTTTTTTATTTTAAAATGAAATGGGTTTGTTGGTTTTAAAGAAGTTGGAAGATCGAACCTCACTAGCACATAGACCACATAATTAGCGGGCCCGTTGTACCATCCAGCCGAACATTGTACCAGTGCTACAGCGTGTCGACCAATCCCACTTCTTTAATGAGCGAAATCACCTTGGCAGGCTTTAGTTTACCCGCATCTTTCAGATTATCTATAAAGAATGTACCTTGTTTTTTGCTGGACCGAGATACAGTGGCACAACAAGTGAATCATCATTTCATCTTCCTCCATACATCACCGACATATGGAAGACGATGTGAGTCCTAATCTCATTTTGCATGCTTGCATGAAGTTTGTTTGTAAATTATACAAACGAGTGTTATTATAATTAAATTCACTAATTATGCTAAGATTGGAAAGTATTTTGTATTTACTACATAAATAGACAAATGACAAATCTCCACTTAGATTAGAAATTTTGTATAATGATATGAACGATAATTTCGTATGTGGCCATCATCAAAATTATTATTTCATAAATTTATATTTTTAATAAAAAAATCTTTTATTTTTCATTAAAACATTTTCTATATAAACAAACTTCATTTTATGAAAAAATACAAAAATTAATTAATATTTCATTTATTTATCTATTATTTCAAATTTATAAATTTATGTTTGTTCATAAATTTTGAACAGCATTTTCGGCTAAATAAAATCAATTTTTTCCATATTCTTTTTATATAAAATTATAAACGAAAAAAAGGATAACAAAATTATATTTAGATAGTGGAAAACCTTATAATATTATCCTTGTGACAGCAGGAATTTATAATCTTGTATATTTTATATTTTTATATGTATGTATATTTACCTAAATGTATGTCAAAGAATTCAGATATTGTTTTTGTAGACCGCTATGATGGGTTTCCTAATAGGATTTAAATATGTTCTGGGAATATTATTATCTCTAGGATACACTACATATACATATATAATAACAAGCTCTGTATAAATGTATAGGTTTAGCTGAAATTGAATAAAAAATTGTTGATTTCGCAAATAATATTCAATATAAAATAGGTAAAGGATAAATTAAAATGATTTCACGTTTTCATATTTATTATTTCTAGGTTTTTATATTATAATTATTAAATCTACGATCAAGTATTTTAATAATATGGTTTACTTTAAGCGTAATTTGAACATTTTTTTCATTAACTTGGCGACTTAGATATAAAAAATATATGAAAGTATTGCAGAACAATATTCTGCAATAAAGTATTTCTGAACGATATGAAATTTTAAAGTTTATTATAAATATATTTTGATTTTGGAGCGTTTTCCGATGCTATTAATACTTTTCTTCATCATTTTTCCAATGCATGGTCTATTTTGGTAAATTATTTTTTCTCTACGTAGTCTAATTCCGAAATATGGAAAACTATCGCAATTCGCACTATCTACTAATAATTTAGTTGGATTTTTCCAATTTTTAAATTAACGATTTGAAAAATGTTAGGCAACACAGACATACAGAAAAACGTTAACAAAAGTCCAATAGGGGTTAAAAATTTATTACAAAATATAGTGTTCTTATATCAATAATACAAATCTAAAATTTTTTTGATATCCTGGGTGTTGTTTAAGTATATTTACCACTGTTCTTTACCAAACCGTCTCCCCCTTCATGATAAGGATATCTTTATCTATACATTTTTTGTGGGGGATTGTTTATATATAATAATATTGCTTACTATATGCAACGCCTATTAAGTTTACTACGGAGTATTGGTAGGACAGAGGATACAAAAAGGATATTTTTATTTTATTTCCAAATATAAAAAAAAGAATTAACCTTGGTTTTTCATTGAGTCAGACAATTTATATTTTTTATTTATTTTGTTCGTGCAAAATAAAATTTATTGATTTTATTATATCGTTTAGGTTAAGATATATAATAATAATATTTTTGTCATTTCTATCTATACCTTAACGAATTTTTTATGTGTTTTCCGTGATTAAAGAATATTTTAGTATAGAACTTTCGGATTTATCTATTAATCAACCATCAAACACTATCCTTAATTACATTTTGATAATTACAAAAGTTTTTATTTTTAAAATTGAGTATTTAAGGTGTTCTTCAAATATTTAAACAAATAAGGTAGTAAAAAATAATATTGAAATAATGTCACTGGTTAAAGAATAAATTTAATTATGATAATTATAAAGGATGGTGTTATATCAAAATTAATTTATGATGTAATAACTTTCAGATATTTCTTTTAGATTTTAAAGTATCCGATAAAATTTGACTATGGAAATAAAACTTACTTCTTCGTTGACCACAATTTGATCATAGAACTTTATTGTACACAGTTTTAATCTTGTTCAATTTTCACGTAATAATTCTTTTACTTCCGGCAAATGTATTTTTTTTTTGATAACTCTAGTTCTTTAAAACTTTTAAATATGCCAGTACTTTTTGTGACCAAATCAAATTGCAATATAGTTTTTCCATTACTTAAAGGGTCGTTTTTTTTAACTCTTCTTGGGTACTGTGCTGCATTTAGATGAGCATCTATATTTTACTTCTTTGAAACGCTATAGATTTATTTAATGTATGATTTGAGTATCCTTTAGTTCCGGGTTTCCTGAAGAATTGTGAGAACTTTTATCATAAATATGTTCCAGTAATAACAGACGTCCTTGGCGCGTTGTTGGTGATGTCATTCGTTGATATTTTAATTGAAGAAGAACGTACATGACTTCATATTAAGCTGTGCTTCGTAACATGTTTGGAATTGCGTGAATAATTAAGTTTAATTTGAAAAAAATAACAATTTTATAATTAATTAAAGTAGTATTAGCTAAATCTCGACTTTAGTTCTCATTTAGTGCAATAACGTATTTAAAAATACGGGAATGATACTTATTAGTGAATAATAATTATATTTGGAAAAAATTCTCCACGTTTTCCATTAAACGTGGAAGATTAAATTTAAGTTTTAATCAATAATTAAAAAACACTATGAAAAAAGGACAGAAATGTTTATATAAAAAACCATAAAAACTAACTTACAAAATTAAAGGATATTTAATACTTAAATATATTTATATATTTTCCCATATTATATACAAATAATATAAAATTTCTATATATAGTTCTCATTTTGTACATTAATTTTCTAATCAAAAACTACGTGTTATTTCCAGACATTTTGTCGATTATTGCAAAGGTGGATTTTTTATGATTTTTGTGGCGCCTTTAATGACACTGTCATATTACAAAAATTTTCTTCCATTGAAAACAAAATCATATATTTGTATAGAATAGAAAATAAAATGTTGACACGAAATTGTAATCATATATAATTTAATGTTTAGGACATGAAATTTATCGTTTAACATAAAGATTTGTTGCGTTTAAAATTACAAGTTTTTACTTTTCATTTTATGACATTTTATTTTAACCAAACATATAAAACGATAAAAAATATAAAACATATAAAATATTATTGTATGTATATCTTTTGGTTTTGGTAAAGTTTGTGAGTTTTTCGTTTTTACAAAATGAAAAAGTACACAATTGAAATATTTTCTATTATTTTTTTTTATGTTGTAACAAATTTTCAACATTTTGGATCAGTTATAAAATGACTGGCTTGTTTAAACGCCATAATTCGAACTGTTTTTATACTACATAAGAAAGCCATAATATAAATCTATAGCTTAGACACAAAAGAATTGGGGATAGCTATAGCTAGGTTTCCCTTTCTTAGAAATACTCATTAAATGCATTCTGACGAATCATCTTTTACTATAAATCAGAAAATTTCCATTATTGAAAATCTGGTTATCTCTTCCATATAAAATTAATATTGAATATTTAATAATTTGCTTTTCAAAATCAATATTTATAACCAAAACTAGGTATACGAAAAGTGAAAAATTATGGAAGCAGAAAAAGATTCATATAAAGAAAATTTCTTATTTTAAATAAATAATGCACACAGAATTGAGAATTGACAAATCTCATTTGAGAATTGCAGTTGGAAATTTGAAATTTGTAGTTGGTAGGTTTAGTGGGTTCTAAGGATACAGCTTAGTTTTCCCAGTAATATTTGTTTTATAGCATGTAATTATTATGTGATTTCAATGAAATTGTATAGACGTTGGTTTCGTAATCTACTTGAATGTTGTAGAATTTGGGAACCGTATCTTGAGTGGGTCCATGCTAAAATTTTCGATTAATATTTCATATCTTCTAGTCTAGATCATATGCGGTGAATGTTAAACGATACTAATGAAATTTAGCACCCATATATTAGTTTTTTAATTTGGCTGATATCTAGAGTCGGTAGTTTCAGTGGATCCCTATCAAAATTAAGAGTTCTACTGATAATGTACTGTTTGTAACAAACATACTATTAATAATAGTGATTTGTATCTTTAAATGGACGCAGTATTTTGACTGTATAAAAAAGGTAGCAAAATAATTAGTTTTTTAATTGCAGGATTTTATTACTGATTATATTAACTGTTTTAAAATTTTAATCATTAAGATGATTTCAATTATAATTTCTAGAGCTATTTTATTGGGGTGATATTAAAATTTGTAGAATTTTTAATTGTGATACTTTTAAATTATTTATGGTTAATTTATCTATTATTATTAGTGATTAGAAATGCAAGCTATTTTACAAATAACAGCGTAATTTTTGGTATACTTTTGGGCGCAGCCATATAAATTTAAAGAATATGATAAATTAGTTGACATTGAATAACGTCAAGTCAGGGATGGTTAATCAGAATATTGTCAAGGTTTGCATTGTAAGTATTACCGGTAAAAAAGTTTTGTTTTTCTCCGACGAATGTAATAGCAAATTGAATTTATATGGGATTTAAATAAAGTTAATATTAATTCTTAATATTGTTATCTTCTATATTCATTATAATTACTATTCATTAGTAATTTTACTATAGAAATACTATAGAAATGAAAAGGCTCGATAAAGTTTATTTTGAAATTGGAAAAGGCATATTTTAAACCGGAAAATCTATATATGAGTGAAATATTAATAAAAATTATTAAATTTAAAATAAATATTAATTAAAATTATATAATTAATGTCTTAATAAATTTAATTTTTGTGTAAATCATATTAAATTTAAATTCTTAAAGTAATAATTCAATTGAAAGGTAGTAACGACCTATCCTTCCTTCAGTTTTTATCCTTTCTTCAGCTTTTATACTAAAAGCCTAATACATAATCTTCTTGAGAGGAAACCCTTATTATTAGAAAAGTAATGACATATTGGGTCAGTGCTTTTTAAACATTAGTGATTTTAGTTAAGTTTGTAATTCTGATGCAATTCTGATGTAATTGATTTATATAAGAAAAGAAAATTTATAATATACAAAATTTAAATTTATAAACATCTTAAAAGATTAACCCTCCTTCATATCAATAGAAAAAAATTCTGATACATAAATGGAACACATTTAAGGAACCATAAAATGTAAAAAAAAAATCTCATGAATATATTATGCCAAGGGAATCGTGCTGATTTGCTTTGTATAAGCATGTACCTGTGTAGTTATCTGCAGTAAGAAATATTATGCTTTACCTTTACAAAATTGTAATAACTCAAATAAAATAGAAAATTTCTAGTAACTTTTGAATTTATTTACTATTTTGCCCTTGTCCTAAAATATAAAATAAGATAAAATTTAATTGCTTATTAATTCAATTTTTATTTCCATTAGTAAAACATATTATTTTTCGTGACATTTAGTTGGAAAATATGAAATATCACTTTTAACATGTAATAAATGAAAACTTGTTAACTGACCAGTCGTGAGATATAATGATATGCATTTAATAATAAAATTTATTTAATTTTAAATTACATGTTATTACAACAAACCCTTTAATATGATAAATGTATAATGTTATATTGAAATATTTTATTTTAATTTTGTATCCTCGCAATACAAAAAGTAATATATAATTCATTTACAAAATCCCGATTAAGAATTATTGATGGTAGCATGTACAAAAAGGGTAAAGTGTAACACGAACTTTAAGTCTGTGTATTTTTATATAAATTTCATGTTTTGAGAAATAAAAAGAATTGACTTACCCCTCTAACCTATAACAAAATAAGCCAAAATATAAAGTGAAAATCATTATTTTATAGTAATTGCTAAAAGGGTATAGGGGAGAGATTGTAGAATGACATTACCATTATGAATTTTTTTTTTTAGTACGTACATAAAATATATTTTTAACGAATTACTTTACTCGTTTTTGTATTAGGTAAAGGTACAGTATATATTCTATGAATCATGAAGCTATATATTCATTATTTATTTAAATGTTATACTGTAATGGCTTCATTTTCTTAACAGAAATAAAAACACCTGCGGTGGTACTAGGTAATAATGAGTTTATCAAATAATATATATTTTCAATTTCTATGTAAATTGTATAAATTAATTGTAAAATTGTTTAGAAATTGAAATTTCCTTAGTAATTAGTATAATATTTTAATAGAAATAGAAGATTATTTTATAACTTAAAATTTTTTATTTTTATTTTCAACTTATAATACTATTTTTCCTGATTAGATTATTATTATAACAATAATGGTTTTCATAACAAAGATGTGGCAGTACTGGTAGGAATTTATTTGATCCACTAATTACTAGTTACAAAACCTTACAGTTTAAGTTTAAGTTGAAAATTAAAAATATAAATTATACATAAAATTGTTTGTTAAATATTTTACATAATAACACAAAACTGACAGTGGGCAAACCATAGTTTTGTTGTAGAAGAAGTTAGAGCCAAAGTTAATGCGTAGACGAGGGAGTTAACGAATCTATCTTTCCATTAATTATATTGTACATAAATGTAAAACACATATATTCACTCCGTTGTTATTATATTGGCAAGTCAATTAATCGAAAACGTTCCTGAGGAGGTGGTAAAATATATGAATTTATCCAATTAAATTCACAGAAAGCAAAGTGTATGAACATTTTTAGGACAGACTCATTTCTATTGACATGCACAACATATAATACGACCATACGTGACACGTATACTCCGAAAGTGGAGGAACTACACTAATAAACAGACATTTTAAGATATAAACACGGAATTGAAAGCTCAAGAAAATAATGTTTAATGTTGAGACCATTTCCTGTCAACAAACCTTGCTGCAATTCACTATGAAAATTTCCTGTCAACAAACCTTGCTTCTTCACTATAAGGAAACTTATGGCTCGGAATCCAAATAAAATTGTAGTGATAAAAATGTCATGAAACCTCTATAATTGAGACACTATTCTCCCAAGTGGGGTAAAAAACAAAAAAACATGGAATTAATATAATTATTTGAGAATTAATGTTAAGATTGAAGCCACTATTGACATTTCAATTTTGATGTACTAGTTACAACTAGAAAGTTTTCCCGCAACGAAGTGAAACTATTATTATATTAGAAGATATATATGCAGAAGAAAATGTAAGTGTAGTAGAAATGTTGAAAGGAATTTTACTTTAAATAATTTCTATTTCTAAAATTTCTAATATGTACAATAAATTTCTAAATTTTCAGCAATTTAATATTAAATTTTTACATATTTTTAACATTAATTTAAACATATATCTGCATAAATCTAAGCAAATCCGAATTTCATAAAAATCTTGTACATTTTATTGCTGGACTTTTTTTATTTAACATATTTTATATTAGTTGCTGCCGTATTCAATAAAAAAAACCCATAAGCATTGTTTCTTTTTGACATTTATAATATGTATCTTAATATCTAAAAAGGTATAAAACATCAAAGTTATAAAATACCGTATACTTTTATTAATGTTTATATTTTATTTTTTAAGGTTTTTAATATATAAAATATTTTTAAAAGCATTTCGACCAATACCTTCTCGAGTGTTTGCAGTGATTTTTGAGATGCCAAATACAATTATTATGTATAAACTTTTTTATAAAACTCTTACTTTACAATTTGTATTTTGTTTTTGTATAAAACATAATATCTGAATTTATTTTTAAATATATTTAAACATTATAATTCGAATGTATATATATGCAAAAAATTCATAACATAAAAAATTCGGTCAATATTTCATATGCAAATTATGATAAAATTATATATAAAAAAAATACAAATTTATGCATGAGATAATAATATATTTTTAAGTACATTATAAACAAAACGTACGTAAATATAATTTTTTGAACAAAGTCATATAAAGTCATATAAAGATAATAAAATAAAAAGGACGAAACGTTTTTCTATAAATTGAAATTAGAATTTTTATATATGCATAAATAAAAATTATAATTATTATTTAGTTCAAAATCATAAAATTTAATATTTAATTTTTTATCATAAATTTAATTTTATTATAATTATCCCTTTATAAATTATTTTCTTATCAATTGAATTTTCTAATTAGCTATTAGTGAATTTAGCATAAATTAGAAGATTTTGAATATTATAGTAATTCCCAATATATTAAACTATCAAATATTTTTTTTAATTTGAGAAGCTTCAATTAAAGGTATTGTAGGTAGCGATGAAAGTAACAACAAAAGCCAATCTGTGAAAGATGAAAAATACTAATTAAGGCAATGATATAACACAAGGTTCAATATCTCAACTGAGGTTTGTGGTTAAATCATTAAAAATATAAAATATTACTTGCAAATGGAAAATTGTTTGTACATCACATAATTATTTGGAATAAATTCCAATAACTTACCAATAAAATTGGTAATTTAAGGATAGTCCAACACTCAAAGTTTTTTATTAAATCAGCTTTTTATAATAAAATTTCTGAAATATATTACAATAATTTAGATCTCAGACATTTTTTAAGAACTCACTGAACTTATAGTTATTTCATTATTTTCTTGTAAAATTAGGCCACAACAGAATTACCAATAATGAAATATAAATAATTAATCCAGTACAGGGTATTCCTAAGAATTGGTGGTTTAATGTATGAAATTTAATTGAAATTTTCAAATTTGATATTCAAATTATAATTTTAAACTTTAAAACACCCATTCATTGATCGTGATCCATAAAATAAATTAAGACAAATTAAGAATATATTCCGTGAATAAATATAATTCGTTAACATTGCGTGTTGATTACATTACATTCCGGCGTCTGGTGTGCCAATAATAACTAAAATATATGTTAAAATTCAAATTTTATTTTTTCATTTTATTATAATTCTAAATAAAAAAATATTGTTGGGCAAATTTATTTGAATATTTTTTTGCTTTTACAAAAAACCCCTCGAAAATTATTGAATATTTTATTTAAGTTTTATGTAAATATAAAATATAAATCAATACTTTTTTATTTTCAAGTAATTTATAACTAATTTTACATTATTGAAACATTAAATTTAATTTCTATCAATACTGAAAAAGTGACTTTCATAAATTTTAGTACCTATTCAATAAATTTTTTTAAATATCAGTCAGAAAATTCTAACTTAATTAGTATGACATTCAGAAATAAAATATAATTCGATTGAATTAGAATTTTTAACTTATATCGATTGCAAAAGATAAAAAATTAATTAAAAAAGGAGGATTGGTTCTTAATTTGGAAAAAGCTGGTGGTGTGGTACTGATTAATGTTACAAGCTGGAGTATTGAAACAAAAAATATTCAATTTATTTAAGTCAGATTTCGACATTCTTTGCGTCGTTTCTATAATGTTGGACAAGACATTTAAAATTAAAGTTTCAAGCGAGAAACAGAATGTTACGTCGTGAGCGCGTTACTTTATGTAGGATTTTGAAATTTAACGTGAACTAGAAAAAATTGTGAACCAGAATATTGGTTGCGTTTGACAATAAATTATATGTTTCTGTTGCAACTATTAGCCAAAAATTTTCCTTTAGTAATTAGTTTATGTAAAATTTATTTTTTGTATTTTTTTATTTTATTCAATTAAATTTTTAGAGAAACTATTATTATTTTCCATATTTTTATAACAATTTCATTAGACAACTAACTCCAAATAAATAAATGAGTTTTCAAAATGGCAAACGCATGAACATTTTAAAGAACTATAGTAACTTCGTGCTTGCATGGAAAAACTACATTTATAGTTTTTTCATATATTTCCATGTTATTAACTTGACAACGTTTAACGCTCACACACACGCGTCTTTTGCAACATTCTGTTTATCGCCTAAAGCGTTCTTATTAAATATTTTTTTTTCTTCTTTATAATAAATGAAGAAATTATTATGAATATTGTATTAATCACGATATAAATTATGATATCAAGGACCATCGATATAAATAAATACCGATCGTTAATTATGGACATTACATTCACATTTACTTTATTATATTCTATACATTGGTTAGTTGCAAAGAAATCGTACCAAAAAACTAAAGTTTATGTGAACCTTTTGCCTAAAAAACAAAAAAAAACATAATATTATTAATAAGAACAAGTTTTCTCTAAATTGATATTTTGGGACTGTGTAATTAGTTATATTCTGTAAAAAACTTATCAAAAAGACTTGAATTTTATATATTTTTTTTATTATTTTCATTATTCATATCAGAAAATATTATATGGCTTGGTTCTATATACTAACTTACTTAATTGTGCGTGATTTCAATGCGTGATTGCGTGTTTGTTATTACAAATTTTTTGATTGTTGCATGTCATTATTGCTCCTATTTCATATGAAACAAAGAAAACTTCAATTTTTCTTACAACATTTTTTTTTACATTAATTTTATATTTTTAATGTTTTTTATTTCATTTTTTTTTTTTTTTTTTTGTATATTTCAAGGCGATTTTTTATTAATTTCTAAATACCATGCAAGTAATCATATTTTACTAATTCAAACTGAAGCGTCATGCCATTAATTAGACTGATCAAACAAAAGGTGGTTAATTAAAGTGATTACTGGTTGAATTAATTGTATTTATATATATAATTTTAAACAATTCTAAACTATTAAATAAAAATACAATATAGGAAATATAAAATTACAAATTTTAAGTAGAGTATAAGAATTTAATCTAAATAAAATAATGAAATTCTTCAGTTTTACAATTTTAGTACCAAATCTTAAAAGTTCACCATTAGTTAATTCTAATTATGAATGATGATAAATTAAATCTAAATAACAATATAAACAGGAGTCAATTTATAATACTGGTACATGTTATTAAAAAAAACCTCTGGTAAACGCTTCTGCGAACTGGCCACTTCAGTTTTGATTAATTAAAAAATCAATAAGCAATTTAAATCTTTGAATTATAAAATGGATTTAAGTTAGATTTTGACATTCATACGTTGTTTCTATAATACCTAATTGACAAGAAAAAGTTATAAAAATTTATAGACAGGTCTAGAAATCAGGTTTTGAAAATCATTTTTTTTTTTGCATCTTTCCTTGAATATTAGTTAATAAACAAAACCTGTTAATTTTCATAAAACCAAAATCTTGTCGGTCAGAATAACCCAACTAAAATACAAATTGGTTTCCAGTCCAATTTAAAGGATACTTTATTTTGTATTCGGTAAGTTCTGTTATTGATTTTCTATATTAATTATAATTAGTAATTTAATTCTTTTAATAAACGTTTTGTATAATTATAAGATTTTATATTTAGGAATAGTTTTGGTTTTGTTTAGTTAATATGCCGATATTTTTAAATAATTTATATGTTACGGATCTATAACTTTATAGCTGACACTATGTTAAAATTAGAAATTACGATTTATTGCATGTATTTTTCGTATTTGCAATTGTTGGGTTTAAAATTACATTATTTTTCAATTAGATTAGTAAGTTGGGGTGTTAGTTATTGAACTATTCAGATGGAACTAACGATCCGTAGTGGGATTATAAAGTATCAAGAATTCAGGGTTTTCGAATAGCGTTCGTTTTAAGATTCTAGCACGAATAATTAAAATTATATTCCAACTTGTTTACATGAAAATATTAAATGAATGTTACCGAAATTTTGTAAATAAAATAGAACGTGGGATTTCTACGACTTTTAAAAATGTTTTCAGTTTGAAATACATACAAAAATTATAGTGATCTAAAAACAATATTTTAAAAATTTCATTTTTTTTTGTATATCCTTTAGATATTTGGACATCATGTTAACATGACATTTACTTCCATTACATTATTATTGTAAAAAAAACTATATATATGATGTAATTCTTACACCAAATCTCTTGTTCATCTTCGTTATTATACTTTCAATAATAATTGTAAGAATTTTTAGTTGATTCAATGAAAATACATCTTTGTTTCTGAAATTGTACTTCCTTTAAGTTTTTGCAACCTAACAATCTACTAAATATTCTCTTCTTAACAAAGATATTCAGCATATTTAGATTTTTAGTTTAACAATTGAATAATATTTGTAATTAATTATTTCGAAGTTATGAATTAATTAATTCATTGGAAATTATTAATTGCATCTGTAAATTAATTAATTACAATGGTAAATATTAATTTATACTTTATTGGAAAATAATATTACAAAATGAATGGTTTTTATATTCAACATTCGAATATTTTTGATTAATTAATTAAATATTAAATAAAATAAAAAATTTGAGAAACAAAAACACAGAAGGAAAATAATTATTGATTTAGAAAGAATCATAAATCCAAAATGTTTTATAAAATTTTCGTAGATATTTAGGATAAAACTTGTTAAATCATAATTATAGCATGTAATAATGCTTATAATAATAATAAATTAAATACGTTTTTTAAGATAAAAATGTTCTTGATATTTCAGATATTAATGAAAATTTAAAATATTATTGATAGACAAACAATGAATTTGAAAATATAATTATCAAAACTGTATCAATTTATTAATGTTTTAAATTTTGTTTTACCATTTTCACTGTAGTACGAAACATAAACGATCAAATCATATATTTCCACTTAGATATTTCTGTAACATTTCGTGAACGTTAATAATAGCCGAGCACATTTTAAAGTGAAGATAAAATAGAACGAATCATTTAACATTTTGCTTAAATATTATCAGATTTTTTCTCAGAATAAAGTTAAAGATATTTTTCTTATTATAACTTTCCTATAACTTACAGACAACTAACAATTTCAATATCTGAGAGCCAAAGCTCGAGTAACCTGTCAGCGTTTCTCTGGCGAATGTATACCCTTATTATGTTGTTAAGAAAAATGCTGTATAATTTGTGATTATATTATAACTTAAATTAACTTTAACTTTCACATCAATCTGTCTTGCTTAACAGGAAATATAACTTTGAATTTTTTTATTTTATGTAGATAAAAAGCTATAGTTTAGATTCATAGGTCATGGATGTTAGTGAGTTAAGTAATTTTTCACATAGTACATTTGAGTAAGGTTTAAAAGCATATTGTCAACTAATTCGCAGAAGTGAACAAAAATCCCGTTCACACATTTTCAGAGCAATCACATTTCGACGCATTGCATTTTCATCGAATTACGCTACCAGTAATTGCAATTATTTCATTATATACGTTAGGATGAGACATTTTTTAGTGGCAGAAATTATTGTTTCAAAAAATTTGCCAAACTATTAAAATTTCCAAAAAGTAAATTAACCTCATTAACCAGTAATTTTGTTACATTACATAAATTATTTTTTTATTTAATAACCTAAAGATGTATGAATAATGTCCACGTTTTTTAAATGTACTTCCCAAATGTAATGTCCCATTCTGTAACAATAATCGGTTAATTAGATCTCTGACAAAAGCAAGTAAAAAAAAATTACACGTAAAAAATATTTTTTTTTTAATGTATACAATTTTAGTCGTATGAGCTATAAATTAGGATATACGACAAATTAATATTAAAATTCATAATGTTTTGGGGAATATACGACAAAAGTGACATCCCTTATCTCCGTAATCGTTACAAATATTGGTAAACGGAACGCAGAAATAGAGATAGGATGTTCAAAAACCTGTAGATCACTTAAAAGGGTAAAATAACCAATTTGGCGTATACGACAAACCAATACTGAGCCAATGAAATATTTAAAATATTTTCCAGAAATATTATAAAAAATCAAAAAAAAAAAAAAAAATGGAAATTATATGATAAAATAAGATTTCATTTATAAACTGTCATATAATTTCAGGGCATAACAAATCCAAAAACTTATCATTTTATTGTTCCTTATTTTTTATTTTTATTATTAATTTTTTGTTGTTCTTTTTTATTTTTCATAAAAAATAACAATAATTTTTCTCTGGTAAAACTTTTGATTATTGTACAAAATAAATGATAATCAAAATAACTGAAAAAAGTTCGACACTTTTTCCCATCGGACTTGGTTTAAAATAAAATACATAAAAAAGAAAATTTCTTATTGTTGTAACTTTTGAAATTTTTGTTTTTTTTTTGATAAATTTATTTAAATTTCTTTAGGCATTACTAGACAGACACATGTGAACTGAAGGTTCTATACCTTTTTTTATGATCTTTTATTTATTTGTATAGTAATATAGAAAGTTTATGAAAGTAATTTTATGGTTGTCATTGTCAATAAGTTTTTTTTTATTATAATAATAAAAATTATATTTTTATACGAAATAGCATAACAAAAATAAGAATTTAATATTGCACCTTAGTCCTTAGTTGAGGCTGCAGAAATATATTTTTAAAATTGGAGTATTTGAGTTGTTTATAATTACACAATTAACAAACTATCAATTATTGAATTATATTTCACTCAAATAAGCTATAATTTCAATATGGAAGTGCTGTGGGACATAGATATCTGAAAAAAAAATGTATTACGTGAAATACTAAATGTCCTTATTGATTTTATCAGCGACAAATACTATGCGGTATGAGTATTTTATCTTTGCTGGGTTATATATTAATACGAAAATTGTAATGATACTCGTATATTACATTATAAACCAATTAGAAGACTCTAAAGAAATTAAAATTACAATTTGATAAATCAATTTTATTGAATGAAATAATTCAATTAATCTTACAGTGTTCATTCGATATAATCACCTAAACTGATTAGAAATTTGTAAAAAAGTTGTTTTTGTAAAATTGTTGCTTTTATCGAATTAAGTAGTATAAAATAATTAATTTCAAATAATTAGCGGATTTTTTTTATTAGTATGTTTTATGTATAATTTTTTTTTTTATTAAAAATTTAATATAAATGGTAAAATCATAAAAGTGTTAATGAGAATTTAACTTAATTTATTCAAATACAGCTTTTTGCGTATCTTCGAAGAAGAAGAAGATCTTGTACAGGAATGTTGACACTCTCTGACCACTCGATTGCAATATTAAAGGAATCAATAACGGTATTAATTCTTAATGATCCTGTGACATTATTAACTTGGATTAATTCTTTCTTCGTCTTCGTTCTCATTACCAAAACATCCATAGCTGAATTCTGCTGTATTTTAAGCGATTTTCTCTTAATTTTGTCCATTCAAAACAAGGGTTTACTAATACTAATACTAATACTAAAAATGATGACTATATCGAGGGTTGCTTATATCGAAAGTTTCTTATATCAAATGTGATTATATCGAGCGAACACTGTATTATTATTTAGTCATTTATATTATTATAATTTACCAAAAATTATTAATTTTATGTTCATTCAAATTCCAATTATCAATTATCTATATTTGTTTGGGTCCGCTGTCTGGGTCATAATCTCATAATATTATTTAATTGATTTTATTTTATGAAATTTTGACCCATTTACATTTTAAAGGCATAAAATTTCATAATCAGATTGTGATAATAATAACCGACTCATCAAATACGTTGTGATAATGCTATTATAGAATTATAACTTGTAGACCATTTTAGTATTTAAAAGATTTAAAAATCTAATAAATTTAAATAGTTTCAGTATTCATACTTGTAAAAGTTTGAAAGGAATATTTTTCAATTAATCTGATTAGTTACTAAATATAGTAACAATTTACCATAGAATTTGATCATCTATCAGTGTCATATCCATTTATCTAATTAGTGTATTATACCAACTAAAAAAATATATTTCATAATAGTTTCCTTAGAATAAATAGAATTTTGTTAAATATTAAATATATAGTTTTTATATCAGATTAATCACATATTTTTCTTTAGGCCAATTCACTTGTATTTAATTTCAAACTATATATTTTAAATGTAAAATGTTAGTAATATAAATATATAAAATTTTAATATATAAATTAAATTCAGCATTCATTCACCACTGATTATAAATTTTTGTATAAAAATATATTTTCTTTATTCGTTTAATTTTTCGCTACTGCTGCCGAGCAGGTTCTATGAAAATATTTTCAACTATGAATTTTCTTGTATATTTCCTGATTAATTTTTCATACAATCTTTCCCTAAAATCTAATAAATTCAATACTCACTGATGTTGTTTAGGAAATAGTAAATTCAAACTTATAGTAGTGGCCAAATAAAAGTTATCGCTTGTAAATTTTTTGACATAATTTTAACGCAATTAATAATTCTATTATTAATTGCATTGGTTTGGAAATCAATAGGTTAACAGGAGAAATGGTTTTTGTTTAATACTATTCCAGATATTGCCAATCCTAACAGACACATAAGTGACAGATACTCATTTCAATCTCTCAACAAAATTATAACGTCTCGGCTTAAATTTCAATTCGTGAAACATATTTTTTTATAGTATTATTACACGACTATTTAGTTGGTGATTCGCTGATAACCATTTTATTCCGAAAATTGAATAACGAATTTTTAGTAACTAACTATTAGATATTTTTTAATATAAATTGACACAAAAACGCAAAAAAGAATTATCAATGTAAAATTTCGAATAATCTTCAGCTAGTAACTTTTACTTGGCCATAAGTGTGGTGTGTATAAAACTAAGCAAAATTTTCTAATAACTATTACAGGTGCAAGTTATTAATATTAAATGATTTATTTCTGCTAATTCTAATTAAATTTATAATAGCAATTAGCTTTTCTTATACATTATACACAAATCTTATGTAGAGAATATTTGTTACCAAAGTGAATTACTGAATTGAAATAGTATAAACTGCACGTAGATTGAATTTTAAACAACAATTTAGTACGTAATTGATGTACATATGTTTAATAAATACTTACATTTTAATTGTTAATTTTGATTGTTCAATTAAATTATGAAATAAAACCATTTTAATTATTACATTAATCCTTAATATTTTTTCTTTATTTTTTGATATCAACATAAGGCATTTTTACATTAATTTTTTTTTATTAATTTTTTTTTTTTAAATCTTGTATTTTATAATATTTATTATACAATTTTTTTGTTATCCCCCATCAAATTATATTCAATATTTAGAAAGTTTTAAGGGCACATTTCATTAACAGAAAAAAAATTATATTTTATATGTTTAATAAAAAACCATTATTTTTTTATCTAAGAAGCGGTGGTATTTGATTTGTAACTACAGTAATTTATATACAAATTTAATTATTTTATATTTCATATAATGGTTTTAATTGACTATGTGTGTGACTGTATAATTTTATAAATAAATTTAGTTTTATTTCATCCAATTATGTTTAAATATTTCGAAAATATTAACAAAAATTTATTTTACTTAATATACAATGCAGCTAATTAAAATTTAGCTTTAAATCATTAAATTATATTCATTAAAGTTAAAGTGGACAGGAAAAACTAATATAGAAAGCTGAAAGTTTCAGACAAAGCTACAAGTCGTTATGTGTACCTTCATGAGTATCGCACAATTCCTCTCTATGGGGCCATATTTCATTTTAGTTTAATTTAATAATATTGGATTTATAAATCTCTGCAATTAAAGTGAATTTTCTAAAGAAGGACGTGGGTTATTTAATAAGTTTGTAGAACTAAATCATCATACAAAATACGAGTAAAGATAAAATGTGTCCCTAACTCAAAACTTCATTTTCACTTTTTTTTTTTTTTTATTTTTTATTTGGATTTTTTATTTAAAAAAATTTTCCCGCCCAAAGATATGTACAAGTTTCTGATACAATTTTATATAGTCTACAATTAAATTTAATTAACTTAAATTATAATTTATGTGAAGCACAAAATTTTTTTATAATTCTGTTCTACTAAAATTAAAAATTTATTAATTATTTTGAAAAATATTTCGGTTTTTTTTTTTATTTTTTAATATGTAATTTCATTAAATATATTTATGCGATAATTTTTGGTTTTTATTTAAAATAAAATATAGATTTTTATTGATATAATTTTTATAATACCTTCCCATAAGAAATTTTTTATATATTTAATATTTACAGATTACTAATTTACTTAAAATTACATTTTATTAATTTCACTTAACAAAACGAATAAATCAAAAAAATAAATTAATTAATTTAAATTCGTTTATTTTAAAAATTTCATCATAATAAGAAAAATTTAAATATTAAATTTTAATTTACCAATTTTTTTATAACTTTAATTGTTCTTGAAAAATATTTAAATTTAGTATTTTTTTTTTTAATGGAAGTTTCCTTTGGAACAAAAAATAATTTAAATATATCTTAATTTTATTAATTTTTATATAAATATTTTATATGCTAATATATACAAATAAATTATTTAATAATAAATGTTTTTAAAAATATACTATTTTTTGTGTGGCAATATGTAAGAATATGGTGTATGTCGAAAATTCAGAATTTCTAGGAATGAATTAAATATTATTAAAACTGGGACCAATTGATTATTTCCAGTATTGAAAAAAAATTGGGTTGTACAAAATAACTTAAGTTATGAATACAAAAATACATCACATGTGAATTTATGTTATTTAACTGCACTGGTTATAAAACGTATTTGTGGTTTGTATGTTGAATTTTGGATTTTGTGTAATACATTTAAAAAATAACTAGCTTTATTAGTATTTCATATAAACGAAATTTGAACATACGATTAAAATACATAAGAACTTATTTATGTGTAAGCTGTTATTGCAATAGCGTTATCACTATCTAAGTAAAAAAATTACTTATGTTTTTATACGCTTACTTATAAAGCATACTAGTTGTAAGTCAACTGCCAAAATAGATTAATGAAAAAAATTATAATAATTTGGAAAAAATATAATGACTGGATCACATAAAAGTGGACTTAAGGTATTCTTACATTTTGCCATTCAATGATTTAATATAATTTTAAAATTAATATTTTTTATATAAAATTTATTATAATTATGTTTTTTTTTTACCTTGATTGTATAATTATCAATTGACAATATTTTATTATTAATAATGATAATGATATTAAAATAATATTATTTACCGGATGTGACGATGAATTTATAACTGGAAATAAACAATAAAAAAATTATTAAATAAATGGAATTTAATTAATTTGTAATATATAAATGGTGCCGCAGGCATTAACACTATATACAATAAGACATAATGGCGTTATTTCACATTTTAATATGAAATGAAATAAGGTCATATCATAAATATTTTTGAGGGATGAATTTATTTCACACGTGACAAAATCTTCACTATACAAATTCATGCAAGTTTATTAAAGTTAGCTTTTAGTATCTTGGATTTTATATTTATGCTTTTAAGATAAAAAATTGATTTTCCTTACAAAAAAATTAAAGATATTTGCATAAAATCAATTTTGCAGAAATTAACTATAGAAAAAATTTCATTGCAAATTACTCAATCTATATGTTAATTAAGTCAATGGTATGCTATTCACTTTGCATAAAAATTAAATATGCATAAAATTATTCAATAACATAGAAAATATTACAAGTAATAATTGAAGAATTTCAATTTTGTCAAATTCTTCATAATATATAAATTTTGCAATAGGTTTAATTGACTTTTCCATTTTATATAAACGAATTTTAGACTTCGGTTGTAATAAGAAACATCTTAGAATGTGTTGTAAAATTAGTTATTTTTGTAAGAAATATTTATTTTCTGCCAAACATTATCAATAAAATTTACCTTATGTAGAAATTCAACATAACCCAGTCAAATTATTGAAAATAGTTTTCAAATCTTATAATATTCTGTTATATAAAGATAAATTTTAAGCTTTATTTATTATAATGCCTATAAATTTGTCCATGTGTTTTTCAACAAATATTAATCCCTGAAAAACGTTGTTGAATTTTATGCAAAATTTTGTAACAGTTTACTTGAAGCATTAACTATATAACTTTACTTCAGATTTTTTTTTTTGAAATAAAATTTATAATAATTTTTTTAAAAAAAAATTAACATACCTAAAAGCATTGCCTCCCGATTATCTATCACACCAGGTCGCCTTTGAAGAACACTCTCACGTCCACCTTTCCATAAAACTGGTGATATACTTGCTAAACATTTTACACGCATTGCACCATCTGTAAAATGTCTAGCATCTACAATTAATTGTAGTCCTAATGTTGATGTAATCAATCCATGTTTATGAATTGTATCATTAAAATGAATTAAAGAACTGGAATGCATAATCTGGAAATATGAGATTTTTATGTAAAATTTTACAAATTGGAAAATAGAAAAAAAAATAAAATAGAAAAGTAGAAAATAAAAATCATTTTAATTTTGGTTGGTCACGTTTTAATTGCAATTTTTTTATAGTTATTTGCAATTTGTCATGGCGTTATAACATAATTTATTTATTCTCTACTAACTTAACAGCAATACATGAATGTAAAAGCATAAAACTATGCTGTTATTAACAGTAAGAATATGTATACATATATTTCCAATTAATATTATGTTATCATTTAATTATTCATATATGTATCCCAATTAATCCTAATACTTTCAACGAAAATAATTTCATTTTAATTGTACATATATCAAAATAGTTTCTTCATTTGCGCTAACAAAGATGCATCTATATTCGATGATATATTAAAATACATTATCTGAAATTGGTTAAGGTATTCAGCACAGATGAGGTTTCGAAATTAACTGCAGTAAATTCTTTTCTAGTACGGGACAGTATAACTGAAAGTATTTGAATTTCGGTCTAATTTCATTATCTATAAATATATTTCGCATATTAGAACTATAAAAATTGGTTCTATTGAATATAATTAAATAATTATTCTTATCAGATATTTAAATAGAATCTTAAAATCTATACAACTTTATTATAACCTCAAAATTATAATTTCTTCAAATATGGATACAATTAATTGTTAGCTATATAACATCGGAAATTCAGTCTGTTGTTATTACCTATATAATATAATTAATCTTTAATTCCATTTGCTTGAATGCTTTAATTTGACCATAATAAAATTCTAAAAATAAAACTAAATCCGAACTTCAATTTTCAAATGGTATGGTATGTGACAGCATTTTGAATTTACATGTTTGGCCGATACTCATGCCGAATTCGTCGAAAACGAAATAATTACTTTTCAATTTTTAATACATATAAGGTTTAAATATGAATAAAAGGCCAAATTTTGATGTTATATGAATGGCCGAATGAATTTCAGATATTATTATCCACATAAGGGACTTAGATAGCTTTCAGCTCTATACTACACCATCTTTGTATTAATTTTTTATTGTCTATATTTAACTTTTATTATTTATAAATAGAAACCTCAATATTAATTTAAGCTTTCTGAAAATAAAGAAAAAACATTCAACTTTTCTTCTACTTCAAAAAAATATGGATTATTCTTCTATTCTAATTCGAACTCTACTAATAAGAATAAAACAATTGAGCTATTTTTAGTGATATTGTGCCTCTAACAGAAATATTCTAACAAAAATAATTTATAGCTTTAAATTATTCACATATAAAACGATAATGAATTTTAAATAAAGAAAGAACTTTTTAAAGATGTTTTTATTTTATAGGGTAATAATAGTACCAAAAAAAACATAACATCGCTTCATATCTATAGACATACCCAACAAATATATTAATCTTATTCCAGAGTATATAGTAAAGAATTTAAGGAAAAACTATAAATCTCATTTTTATATTTCAAATATAAAAAGAAACGAAGCTTTGTTATCAAAATTTTCTTTTGTACAATTTAAAGTATAGGTCATCAGATAAACAGAGAAAATTCAAATGCCACTAACAGAATTTTAAATTTTCACTATTGCTTTGCGCTTCCTCTTTTACAAGTACGTGTTTACATAATAGTTTGCAATTGCAATGTTGCAAAATAAAAAAAATATTATTAGATAGATTTATGTTGAAATAGAAAAGAAAGATTATTTTATATTAAAATGTAATTTATGGAAATTTTTTATAATTAATTTTCTTGATGCCGATTGCTTTTATTTTTACAGAAATAGTTTTAATAAATTTATAATAAATATAATGAAAAATAATTTATTCTGCCTTTAAAAATGGTTCAGTAAAAATTACTCCTTGAAAAATAATTTCAAATGGAATGGAATTTATTGTATATTAAGTGTGAAATAATGTCACCAATTCTTGTGAGGTTTTTAATGGCCACTTCGTGTGACGGAGAAATAATACTTAACAAAAAATGTGAGGGAAAAATAATTCGAATACGTTGAGGTTTTTTTCGTGGAGGTTCTTTCGCTGCAACAAAAAAAAATAGTCTTTTGGTCAATAAGGATTAAAATTATGATCGATTTAAGATAAAACTTTTCACTATTATAGAAGAACTAAAGAACTTCAATATTACACCAATTCGAAAACAATTATTTGTATACAATTCAATTTGATTTTCTAATTCATTGTATCAGAAATATTGGAACCTATTTTTTATATCTAGTAAGTCAAAATCGAAATTTTATTATTGAAACAACTTTTGTTTATGACTACAGAATTATATTATGTATTAATACATAAATTCATATAGTAAATTGGAAATATATTTTTAATATCTAATTTCAACAAATCAATAAAATTAATTTAGTACGTAGTAAAAATTGTATATAAAAAAAAGCGATAGAATAAAATTATAATAAAACGCAAAACTACAAAATTGGAAAAATGTTATAAATTTTGTTTATTATGTTTGTATAAGTTGGAAAATATTGCAGTGTATCCTATTAAATTTTGTTAATTAGAATTTTTATTTTTCACAATTAAGTAAAATTTTGGTAAATTAAAGTGTTAACCTAAATTGTCGATACTGTTTCCTTCGCAGAAGTTCAAATATTCCAACACCAGAATTAAATTTCATGATAATTATCACTAAAATATCAAGAAAATTTAAGCTGGTAATAACCTAAAACTCGAAGTTGAGAATGTATCACATCAGGAATGTAAGAGGATGGTCTGATAATTATGGGAACTAGTACGTATGATGGCCGGTATTAAGTTATAATGAATTATTTATTGTAAATAAAATTTCATTTTAATATCTACCAAATGAACAATCTAATGAAATCAGTGGATTTCACAATCAAATCAGTGGATTTCGACTGGTCAAAAAGGCTTCAAAGAAGTTGGAAAAATTATGGCCACTGTTTTTGAGATGCTAGTGGGAAAATACTTATTGATTATATAGAAAACGAAAAACAATAACAGAGCAATATTATGCATCATTACTGAATTGAGATATGACAACGCACCAAATCACAAATCAGCAATTCCAACAGGAAAAACATTAGAATTGGATACCGTATTCATCAGATTTGGAAACTTCTCACTCTTTCCATTTTCTTAGACTTGAAAAAATTGCTTGGAGGAAAAAGATTTGGATGAAATGTAGAGGTTATCAGCGAAACAAATTGCTATTTTGAAGTGTAAGAAAAAAGATATTTTACGAATGGAATCATAAAACTGGTAAATCGTTTAGCTAATTGTTTCGAGTTATTGGAAGATTAGTATGAAAAATAAAATTAATTTTTGTCAAAAAAATGTTTTTATTTCTGTGACAGTACACTTACTTATCAGCCCTCTCTCGTATATATCTTTGTATGGCTCCATTGAACTTAAATTGTTAGTTGATATTAGGACAAAACTTATACTTGTTCCCAAAATTAGTTGCGGATATATTTAGTCAATTCGACAAAATTCCGCTAGAATAATTTCTAAATTTTGCTACAATATTTCTTTACAAATACTATTTCGTCTCAATATATTGAGACCCCAATTAATTGATTACATCAAATTCTTTTATTTGATCTTATTTCAATTGCACATAAAAAAAGGTTTTCCGGAAATTATTACAAAAAAAATCTGTAATATCAATTGATCTTTTACAGGCAGTTATTTTAATTGGATCAGATTAAAAATTTATATATTGAAAAAAAAAAAAACAAAAAAACAATTTGGTTTTGAAACCATTTAGTTTTTAAATTGTCTTCAAATTATTCACATTATTGAAATAGTTAGTTATATAAAAATATATAACTATATATTTACATATTTTTTTAATATAAATCAAAAAAATGCTGAAGATATGAAGCTATTTAATTGACAATTTTCCTATTTATATAAGCTTTTCATATGGTAATTTTCATTCTATATGGTAATTTTCGATTTTCATATATTTTTTTTTGGTTGGTATCATTGTCGAATTTGATCGTGACCACACTATTATCTAGTACTTTATATTCTAAAATACAAAATTTAAAGATATTCAAAATGTGAGTGAATAAAGCAGTAAAATTTGTACCCTAAATATGTGTACATAGGATAGGTTTAGGTTGTATTGAAATAGGTATACATATAAATATATTTATGCTATTGTACACACAAATCATAGTTTTTTTTTTAAATATTATTATTTGAACGTAAATTTTAAATGTTATATGGAATATTTATGCACGGTTGGATAGGATGAAATTATGCTTGACTGAAGGCATTACGGATTACGTGTATAGCCTGTCCAACATTTATTCAATGTGTATAAAAAAAAATGTTATTCTATGAAACATATTATTTTATGTATATATGTACATATATATATATAAATATAAAATGTTATAAAATTCATACTGAAATTCTTAATAATAAGAAAGGGTGTCTAAAATTTGAAATTTCTATGATATTTAAAAAAAATTAAATTTTCTTTGTGACAAAATCGCAGAAATTGATATAAACACGCACAATTTTTCATCGAAATAATCACCTTACTATAAATTGGTGATAATTTAGATGAAAAATACATAATAATAATAGTTTTTATAAAGTGCATTTCTATATCACTTTAAAGTGTCAGCTCAATCGACACTCTTAATATTAAAGGATGTTACCAAGCGATGTTCAATTACTATTTTGGTTATGTAAGTAATTATTATTATTAGTGGTTGGTTTCGGTTTGTAAGGAGGAGGGTCACGCACTAAAGTCACAAATTTCGACAATGAGAATATGTCAAAATATGTAAGGTAATTTTAATTCTAAAGTATGCAAAAGAATTTAAATAGTTTAGGAATGATCGTAAAGTTTAGAAAAGTATAATAAGAATATATTTAAGTTTTCTAAATAAATTTTAGAATTTCTATAAATGAAACAGAAACTCTTAATAATTTGTTTACAGTATAGGATAAGTGACATTGGAAATGGTGTACAGCACCAAAACAGTCCAACCACAATACGATAGATTTAGATGTATCCATTGTGAAGCCATCGTAGTATGCATAACTCTGAGTACATATACACCAACAATCTATCAAACATTTCTGCATTCTTTAATAGATGCAACATCGTGAGTGTCGGTAAACCTTGTACAATACAAGGTAAACAGATCGTTTATGTAAACTTGCAAGTAAGGACAGTCTTATTCATGGAAATGAGTTCGATTCCGATATAATCGTAATCAAGATAATTTAGTTGTTTTATTTTCAATAGAATCTGTTATACTTATTCTTTCATGGGTCTCTTTGCTAGCATTACATTTATTATCTAAATACCTAAACACGTTTTATACATTTAAATGAAAATATATTTACTAATTCACTAGATTTATTTAAACAATTTATACTTAAATTAAATTTCTATAATAATTAACATAAATATAACATCACCCTATAAATTTAATTCAATATGTGTAGCGATAAATTTTTTGGGCTTGTGAAATAGTTAACCCAAAATGATTATAATATAAAAAGAATTATATATTTTTATAGATACACTTTTAGTTATACATACTTGACGCAAAAATAATAAAAAAAAAATTTGTAACCATTCAATCTAATACTATGAGATTAACATTTTTGAAATCGTTTAACTCGTGCGGAAATTCAACCACATGAATTCGTAATATACCAAAAAACGTACAATCTCGATTTGATTATAATTTCTAAAAAAAAAAAAATATGAATCTATATACAGATACAAAATTTTATAATACTTTACAATCGAGGATGTTCAAAAAATTAATCGACAATTTAGAAAACCCGTAAAAACAAAACTGAATTATTTTAGTTGCTATTAAAATTTTAGTCGAAGTTAAAGTTTTTAGAAAATTTATTGCAGAATTATAGTTTATAAGTTGTTGGCATCAAATTTCTAATAACAAAAACACAAAATTTTTAGTTATTTTAATGGAATTTTTAATTGACGTTTTAGACGTAAAATTTGCTTCCATTGTTTATATTTCAAATGTTACTTGTAGTTGAATATTTTTAGTGCTTTAATACGGAAGTCAGGGCGGTTTACTTGTAATATTGAATTATATGTCCTAAATTTTCCACATTAAGAAAATAAATCAATTTTTTACAAAGTGTTATAAAAATGTTTAATGCAATTTTGTACATAATGTTTTAAGGTTTCATCATATATACATCTTGCTATTATGGTTTATTCTGCAAATTTAGAGTGACACGAAACTTTAAACCAATATCTTTGAAACCAACCCAATTTTAGTATTTCAGAAGCCTCCGAAAAAATGATTAAATAGTAAATAATTAAATCACTTTATATACAATTTTAAAATAATGCCAAATACTTGGATGCTATATATTCGTAACAAGAATACTTTTACCAGAAATCATTTGTTTCCATAGTATGTACAACTACTATAAATTCAAATTTCTATTTTGAGCACTTTTGAAATCCGATTTGAATTAAAATTTAACTTTTACCAGAAAACTTAAAGGATTGTAAGTTGTCTTTCTTGACAACAATTTTGATATGTGTGCCTGAGGACAATAAAAAGTAAAAAAGGTTTACAAGGATTCATTAAAGTTTTTCGTAAACAATTTTAGAAACATAACATCGTCGTGACTTTGTGTGTCTTCTCATGTTAATCTTTCCTGATCAAATTTCCTTAACGTATTTGTTTTCATTTTTTTTTTTTTTTGGTTTTATGTAAAGATTTCTACGTCTTTTTTGAATAAATAAGGATTTTTGTTGGTTCTCTCGTCAAACTATAATGGCATTTATTCAATTTACCATTATATAAGTTTCGGGAAAACAAAAAAACATATAAATATTTACAAATATATTTAGAATATTTTAAGACACGTTGTTGACAGTTGTTCTACAAAACTTTTTAATAATTTTACATAAAACAAAATATAAATAAATTTATTATCTAATAAGTTTTTGAAACTTTCGCCAACATTCAATCGATAAATGAAAATTTATATTCTATTTTTACCAATATTTTTATACATTTGCATTTTATCCATATTTTAATATCTCTTAAAATTCTATAGTTCAATTGAGGACCGCGTACTTTAAAATATCGAACATTTTTTTTTTTTTGCAATCAAAATAAATCAATTTAAGCATATTTTTTTTTATGTTTTTTAGGTTAGGTAAATGTGGCACAAAACTGATTTTTTACAATAACCGAGTTTAATAAATAATATTTTATAGAGAAAATTTGGATTTGGATAAAATTTATTATTTTATATAAATATTTTTTTAAAAATAATTTCAAATAAATTGAATAACATTATTTTAATTTTAATAAATTGAATAATTTTAGTATGGACATCCGTCATTGTAATTGAAGGTTATAAATTTTAATATTAACGCGAAGTTTGGAATAACGAATAACTATAAAGAATTATGATTGAAAGAAATGCTACTGTCGGAATTGTTCAGAATTATATTTATTATTATATAATTCGTAATAATTCTTATCCGATAAAAATTTGGAATACCGATTTGTTTCGTCATTTATTAATCCGTTTATTTAGTTCTCCAGTCGGTCCCAATTTGTAATTATGACTAAATTTTGTAACAAATAATTCTGTTGAATAGCAAATGCTTTTTCTAAATTACAACAATTTAAGTAGAGTGTAGATCAGCAAAGCATTAGTCCCTGCACAGCAGAATATATCTTAAGAAATATTCTATTGAGGTAACGTTCTATACTGGTAACATTCACATTTTTATTCATAATTAGTAAGAATATTGCTAATAATTAGTAAGAATATTGCTAATAAATACATGAAAAGTGGAAAGAGTAGATTACATGAAAAATGCAGTCAATCACAAGAAAAAAATGGAAGTTAATTCAAAATATTAGAAAAATAGCAAAAATAATTTAAATAAAAATTGTTTAATTACTTTAAATTTAACGTACCAGTTTATCATTTATGAACCATTGTAATTGAGAAGCAGGATGTGATTTTCCCGATGTACAATTCAAATTTAATGTATCACCAATTTGATATTGATCTTCTTTACCTCTTATATGTGGTCCATCTCTAGGTAAATCTGCAAAAATTAAATAATATAAATACAAATTATATTAAATCAATAATTGAATTACAATTCTAGAATCAAATATAATTTAAATCTTTATTAGCTGAAAACTACAATTTGAAATCAGTTTTTAAAAAATTTTATTTACAGAATGAAAAACTTTATGGTAAACCAGTTTTTCTTTTTATGCTTTTTATTTTTCTACATAGATTTTCTTCATTCTATATAAAAAAAATGTCGTAGTGTTAAAATTTTGAAGATTTTCCATTACTTTTAAAGTTTCTGGGGTATACAAATTTCGTATTTTATACGAAAAAAGTTTGCTTATTGGCAATTTTCTAAAAATTTGCCAGTTTGTTTTGTTGTCATTACAATGAAGGAATAAAAACATTTTCAAAGAACAATTTCTTTTATAATTTTTTTTTTTTATTTCAACTTTAACGAATTTCTCAAAGTTTTTTCAACTTTGACGTATATATAAAATTGAAATTAAAATATACAAAAATAAGGAAACAATGTCATTTTTACAGAGTGACCTTATCGCCAAAAGTTTTATAAATATTTCAACATTTTCAAAAAAAAATTATACTTTGGCGTGAAAAAAAGTCAAATCAAATTGATTTTTTAAGCTAATAATTTTCCAACAAGAAAATTATATTATTTTTTTTTTTATTTTTTTTTTACAAACTTGAAAGTTTTTATCAATTTAAATGAAAACATAAAATTTAAAATGAAATAAAATCAATAATTTTTAGTTGTTCAATGTTCTTTTATTTAACGAAAAAATGAGGGAAAGCATGGTGGAAATGATTGTGGATTGTGCAAAGGATTAAGTCAATATACATAAATGTCAGTGGAAACTTTTAAAAGTAGAGAAAAATAATGCCTAAACTGGAATCTGAGCCAATTAAAGAATGATAATGACTAGTACGACATTAAAAATATGGCTCATACCTATAAATTTTTAGGTTTCATTAATACACTTCAGTTTTATGATATTTAATATGCAAACTTTGGACTATTTTAACCAACATTTTTAATATTAAAACCTTTATTAAGTATAGCCATACAATATGAAGTAATTTAGAACTGGTTGAAATGATAGGTAGTGAAGATGTAGTCAAAAAAAAGCATCAGAGCAACAGGTAGAACTCATCCTTTTTAGTTAAACTGTGTTGAAAATTACCGAAATAAAATTGCAGTGAGAAACTGAAACTTTAATTGCTCAAGATCGAAGTGATTAGAGGAAAATAGTGAACCAGTCTGAAGCTGTAATGCCATTTTATGATGATGATGATAGCCTTTTCAATAATAACACAGATTCTTGAATAAAATATAAGAATTTATAGCAAGTCAATTTAAAATTCTTTGATTATTCATTAATCGTTCGGTTATGTTTATCATTAATTTAATATAATAAACTCTAAAAAAAACATAGACATAGACATAGTCAATAATGTCGAATAATTTAATGAAGACATAATAACAAATTTAAATATAATACTGTAAAATAATTCCCTCGTAATTAGTTAAAAAGAATTAATTTTATTATAGCAAAAAAAAATAAAAAAAAAAATGTTAAACGACGAGCGCTTCTTAAATTAAGAAAATTAAATTAACATACATAATGAAATTTAGTTGAAAGATTCAAATTGGGTTATAAATAATGAACGTGATTTGATTACTAAAAGATTTCATCATCATTTTGAAATAAAATAAATCACAAATTAAAAAAAAAAAATTATATACTATACTATAATAAAAATTAAATCTCATTTATATCATTTCGTGCTGCAAATATATCGTACTTACGATATTTACACACTATATAAAAGACTATTAATATGAATTTCAAAATTTCTATGTGTATGTGTAATATCCTGATTGTCCTTGTGAATTAGAAATCAACGAAAATATTATATTCTAAAGACTATTCAACATCAAAAAATGCTTTATCATTTTCTGAGCTTTTGCCTTTTGGACTTTACTATATTACGTATATATACGTTGTGTGTATGTGTATATTGATTTATGAACATCAATTTATACTTTTCCTTTTTTTTTACTAACTTATTATACGTTATATAAATTTACTGAGAATCACTTATTATTCCTAAATCGGAAAATATCTATTAAAGTTTATAAAAATCGATTTAAAATGGTAATAAAATGTCCCTACACACACTCCTTATGTCGCCTATATAAATGATATTGGCAACCCATCATTTGTAGAAAAGAGATGGATAGAGAGAGGGAGATGATGAAAATATCCTTCGGAAAAATAAAACCATCATCTATAAAATAAAATATGTAAATTGATATTTGTAAGGTATTTGTATTATTTTATAATTTGAATAAAAACATGGAATTTATTCAAATATTTTTCCATTATTGATGTTTGTAGGTATATATATATATCTATGTTGTTCAAGTATATGAATAGTATTTATGAATTTAGATCTGATCTAATGGTTAAACATTTAGTTTTTTTTTTTTTTTTTTGGGTAAAAAAAAAATATGTAAAGTTCAAATTATATTAAACCTAGATATTTTAAATTGATTATATATATTTTCATCTGTCAAATATTTGCTTTTGTCAATTTATCACAATTTGAATATTGATGAACGTTTACATTAAAAAAGCGTTTAGGATTTGTGTGAAGAGATTAGTTTTTAAAGGAAAATTTGTAGACAAATTAAATTTTATTGAATTGATCTTATAAAATATTTTTTAGGTAAGTCATAAAATCAGCTTTAGTAAGGAGTAGTTTTTATATTATGTAGAAAAATTTACTGAAATATATTTTTTTAGGGAGACAATTAAATTAGTGCATAGCATAATAATAATGTTTAAAAGTTTTAACAAATAAAAAATCATTTATATTTGATAGCTATCAATCTGTTTTCAATTTCTCATTTAACATAATTTGTTCAATGGAATTGATTTAAAATCCGATGCTTTAAGAATGAAATTTACGATATGTATTATGATCTTTATACATACAAGAACAAAAAATTGCAATTTCTAATAGAAAATATTAAGTAATAAAGAAAATTTTATATAAATTATATTTTTACAAATAGGTGGTGTTGTATCTTAATACTCAATCACATTGAACTGGCTCTTTTTATACTAACACCACGAATAATTTCATTTCATATTGGTTATTATATTTTAAAAACCTGTTCACCTGTTCATCATGTGTGAACTTTGGGCCTGTTTTCACCTGATGTATAACTATTAACTGGTCACTCATTAGTTCACTTAGGAATTAAACTGTTTATAAAAAAGAAGCTAAACATTTGTGAAATATAATTGGTGAAACCTGACAAATTAGCTTTTTGTAATTTAAAATGTAAATATTATCGATTGAGGAGATAATTATTTATTATAAATATATATTTTATTTTGAAATAACATTCAATAATTGAATAATTCCAAAATCCAAGAAAAAACTATCATTTTTATTACAGCATTAACAATTAATTTTGAAAGTATGTAATATACTTCAGGTAATTTTGTTCCTAAAATAGGTCACGTTTCCGAATTGCTTTTGAAATAAAAATATCATAAACTAATTTTCAGTTTGTTTCATTCGATGTTATTTAAACTAAAGCATATTTAAATTATAAATACAATCAACATAGTTTTAACATAATAATGGTTAACTATATAAATTAATTTTTGAAAATTGTGGTTTTGTAATATGTCTTGTTCAGAAAGTTTTCGGGTTTTCTGATTAGCCAACGGTAATGACATCAAAAAAAAATTAATAATCTATTAACTATAAAATTATAATTTCATAATCAAATATTAATTTATTAAATATATTATTTAACAAAAATTTTATATACTTACAAACAATATCCATTCTGCCTTCACCTTGTACTGATGAAAAATTAGGTGCTTCTGCAGATACTTCACAACGATATAATCCAGTTGAATTTAAGGTAAGACCTCTAAGTAAAACTCTTGAACTATCAGAATGTTCTTCCTATATAAAAGAAAATATTTATACAAAAATAATAAATAAAATATAAATCAAAAAATTCAATGAAAAACAACACAAAAAATTGAATAGGAAAATATTATTTTGTGGGTTTTTATTTCCCGGGTCTTATAATATTAAATAATATAAGTCCAACAAAAAAAATAATAATAATATATATATTATGTAACAATAATTATCCTTAGATCAAGGAAAATTTATAGACTATTTAATTACAACAAACATAAACAGTGGGCGCGGAACAATAATCTTTAAGCTTTAAGCCATAGAAAAAGGAAAAAGCATCAAGATTTATTCTTCTATTTTATACTGTTTGTAAGCATTTATGTTTTTTTCCCTTACATATAAATATAATACTATATATTTATATGTATATCGTTTTTTACGTAGCTTACTACAGGGATTATTAAGATACTAAAATTATAACAGGGTATGCTACGCAATTCTAATAAGAGATTTAAGGTGATTTCATCATAAAGAATTTAGATTAAAACAAAAAAAAAGTTTATATAAAAGTATTTTTTCGTTACCAAATTATTTATATATAAATTTGTTTACAAACAAAATTTTAGTTAGATAATTATGATATATGTAGTATATGTAGAAACAAAATATTTATGAAAAGTATTGTACACTGTACAATAAATTTGAATTAAAAAAGACTATTTTTATGGTGGTTCATATGTTTTTATGATAACCGTACCGATTTTACAACAAATTGCGATATTTTTTCAATCGTCTCAATTTTATATTGTTAAATTATCTATATAAAAATGATTGGATATTTACTAAGATACCGGGGGACACTGCACTGTAATAAGTTTCATTGAACAGTCCCTGTTTTTAAATTAAATATCCTGGATGGACACTTTAACTATGATTCATCTTAATATGATTTTTCTATATAACTATCAAAATTTAGACCAATTTGAATATAAATTTCAGGAAGAAGAGAGATTAATTTATATATGATTTTTCGATATAACTATCAAAATTTAGACCTATTTCAGGAAGAAGCTTAAGGAACGAGATAAAATAACATAAAAATTCGCTAAAATAAAAATGATTTCTTTATTAAAATATTAACACTCATTCCACATGGAATGGAAAATAATGTTCTGATGATCACCTTAAGAAGAATTATTTCAGTTATAATTGAATTGAACCAGGTTTTAAATGTAAGCATTTATAAATGACTGATAATATGGAACACCTTAAATAATATCCTCATTCAAAATATCTTAATAATTCTATTACAATTTATTTACTTGTTTTCATTACTTTGGCAACTACGTATTTAATTTTTCAATACACTGTTGCCATTATTATTTAGTGTGTATATATAATAAAAAATTTATCAAATGAAAGGTATTCGAAATATTGTTTGAAAATTATTTTCATTAATGAAACTCATTTAAAGACCCCTGTTTATAATTTTTGAAAACAACAAGCAAAATTATTATTTTTTATATAACATTTTCCTATTTTATATAAATATATAAAAATAATAATAATAATGATACTTACAACTACACGTATTCCATCAACACGATAGCTTTGTTTTTGTGGATTAGCTTTGGGCACGTAACGATAAAATTCTTCATTGTCCTTATACCATTTAACAGCATATAACTGTTCTCCTTCATCTTCATCATCATCATTATCATCATCATCACCACCATCATTATTATTATTATTATTATTAATATTTTGTTCAATACTACTATCGTATCCATTGTGAATTGAATGATCTCTTAATTTCGGTTCATCATATATCCTATATGTTTGTGTTTGTAATTGTAATTGTTGTTGGTATGGTGGTGGTTGTTGTTGTTGTAACGGTGGTAATTGTTGTTTATTTTGCAGTCTTTGTTGTTGTTGTTGATCATTTTGCATTTGTTGTGTTTGATGATGATGATGATGATTATAATAAGATTGTTGTTTTTGCTGTTGATATTGTTGCTGCTGATGATGTATATTTTTAGATCGATAATTATTATTATTACCAATTAAACTACTTTTATCATATGATCTAATAATATCATCCCCACCACCACCATCATCATCATTTTTAGTATTATCATTTCGACGACCAATCAACTCATATTGACATTCTAGAAATGCAGATTCACCACGTAATTTATATGCTGGTATAACAACTTTATTTAGTTTCAAGCTATAAAAACCTGTAATGATAATATAAATAAGATATAACAGAAATTAGTAAAAAAGGAAAAGCATTTTTTTTTTATATATTGTATCTAAAACTTAAATGAAATTAGTTTTTCGTTTAATGAAAGATGAAAATTTATATGAAAAGTTTTTTTTTATATATATTCGAGTAACCTAACCATAAATAATTAACATTTATGCGATATAGGAAAATGTTTTTATTCGTGACAATTTTTCGAAATATTTTCGTTTAATCGAATTTTAATTGAAAATTCATTTGTTTCTAGATATTGACCAGGACATATGTATATATTCATAGATCCGCAACGTTCAATAGTTATCGTTCAAAGTGATAATAAAAAAGAATTATTTATCGTTGATTCCAATGCTGGTCCTGATTAAACTTAGTAGCTAAAACAAAATTTAGAAAGAATATTCATCAGTTTATAGAGTTTTAAATCTCTTACTGATACCAAAATTTATAAACGATATCCTAATTCTACTTATAAATGTCTGTCATGGTCATTTATTTCGTGGTAATATATAATATTATTTTTTTTTTTTGGGTGTATACAACATTATGGTTTTTATAACTTTGTACATAATTTTGCGTGTATATGTAAAAGAACAAACGCATAAATAAACATAAAATATCGTATCTGAAACAAACAAACCAACGAATATTTTTATGACATTTATATGCTTCAGGTTTGGTTTAATATTCTAATTTATTTCTTGTTGTATTTTTGGTAATATCCTTGTTATTTTCATATATCTAAACACAACAACATATAATTTTATATTATCCGTAGAGTATTCGTAATCCTATACCTTGGTAAAATTTTTGTGTCCATTTTATTAGCTTTGTTTTGAACCAAAACAAAAATACTAAATATATTGAGGAAAAACTGAAAATCTTTAAAGAAAAATTATGTTCGTGCACATATGGAATCAACATAATATTTTTAAGTAGATATGTTTTATGCTCACGATATAAAATAAATTTTGTACACAAAACCATAAAATTGAAATTGGTCGATTGGAAAATTGTGTTTTTCTTTTGCCAATATTAATTTTAATTGAATAATGCATTCTACATTATAAAATATATTTTTCACTTGAACTGTGGAAAATTTTTCATAATATTTTATAGTATATAAAATCAAACATAAAAGTTTGCATTTTATATAAAAGTTTTGAATTTTTATTATTTCCTAAATTGAATTTTATTTTTAGATTTTAGATTTTCTATTATACTCTCACTTCAATGTGCCATTTATGTCAAAAATATTACTATATAAAATAATTTTGAATATTTTTTTTAATATAAAAAATTATCTACAATCTTGATATGCTAATGCTTTTAATATGCACTTAACTTATTTATTTAATTCATTATAGAATTTGGAAATATGAAAATAATGTAATATATAGGAGCAGAAAAACTTTTATATTTAATCAGTAAAGTTTATATTTTAGTAGCGTTTAAATAGGTAAAGTTTTTATGTTTAAAATTATTCAGAAGTGTAAATTAGATAAAGTTTTGTATTTAAATATTCGATTTAATAATATATAAAGATGGAATACAAAGTATATATATGCATCGATATATGTAAATATTTTACTTCTAAATATTTGATTTTTGAATTTAACATAATATGAGAAAACTAGGAAACTTACGAGGTCTACAAAACTTGTAAATTTAATAAAAATTGAATTTACTTCTCTAAAAAAACTATCTATTCTAATAATTTGAGCTTTTATGTTTATGTAATCTTTATTTAATCCCGATTAAAATGAGAAAAATCAGTATTCATAGATTAATAAAAAATAATTGTGTATATAAATTTTTGGAAAACTGAATTTTACATCAGGAAAATCTTAAAATTAGCTGGTTTTGAAAATTTATCCAATACAATATAAGAGATTACATTTTCCATTTTAATGCTTGAATTGGCCATAATCTATACAAAAGAACAAATTAAGCTTCTGAACTGTTTGTGATTTTTGATTCTTTAGATTTTAAACGGAATAATAGAATCAATTAACTTTTGGAAAAAAATGCTATTTACGAGGTTTCATATCTTATCTTCACCTACGATAAATTTCTTCAAAAGTAGTATAATTCATAACTATAATTATTTCTTAAAGTGTCAATGTCAATAATGTTTTAGAACTGATAATTTCATTATCAGTGTTAAATTTTAATCGAATAACATAATATTTTATATATCTTGGTTGTATGATTGGTGGGTAAATGAAACAACATCAACCTAGAGATCAAACGTAGAATAGTGATTGCTAACGCGGTGTTTCTTTGGGTTAGGCAGGCACATACGGTCCAGCGTTAAAGGTCTTTGACTCGCACCCGGATGGCACACGCAGAAGAGCGCAGCGTAATCTTCGATTGAAGGATAGCATTAAGGCGTACATCAGAATACTGAACCTGTCTGAAAGTTGTAGGTTGGCGGCGCAAAACAGAAACCAATGGAGATTTGCTCTATCTTCCGCTCAAACGAATACATTGTAATTCGTATACTAACAATTTTATCATCTGCAATTGGCAACGCTATATTGTAGCTTGTGATTACAGTGAACATTGTACGAGTTGATTAATATAAAAAAGTTAAATAACTGGAAAAATTAATTTAAAATTAACAATATCTTTTCTGACCACATAATAAATAAATTTGTTAACTTTTCATTATTAATACATTTATACAAAAATGAAACAAAATTCTACAATAACAAATTTATTATTATGTCATTTCGAATATCTAACCAGAGGGTTAAGTTTCATAAAATGACATAGCTATATATTTCTTGGCTTTGTAGGTTTATTTTTTTCATTATTCTAAAATTTAATCAGAAAATCGTACGTATATATACCACGACTATGTAATTGAAAATAATTTGTATATGTGTACAAAATGATTATATATATAAAACAAGCATATAAGAAAAAAATAAATTCTAATTTAAAACATATATCCACAAAGAATAACCCCAAAGCTGTTAGATTTAACAGAAAAAAAAAATGTAAACCTTATTTTTGGATACTGAAATAACTGAAATAATACAAATTTGTTCCTTTAGCAAAAATATATATATAGAAAATCCTTTATATATTTTTTTATTTTTTTCAAAATGGAACCACAAAAGTAAAGGTAACCTCAGATATACGTGTGGTTAGCTTTATACCATCATGAAATATATTTCACTAGATATTCTGGTGACCGCACATAAAGAAAATTTTTGAGCGTTTGTATATATGTAAAAAGTTTATATATTACTTTTCTAACCAAAATAAATAAATAAAATAAAATAAAAAAATTATTATGTTAAAATCAACCAAACAGTTTTTTTTTTTTATCACAAAGTCATCATGTATAGCTGTGACTTATGTGTGAAACATATTTATAGGTGTATACCTCTATTGTAACCTCCAAATCAAATATATATATATATACATATATATCAAAGAAAAGAAAACCTTTCCACCTATAAAATTTTACAATTTGACATGATTCCACACCACAGGAAAGGAAATTTTATGTTTTAGTTTACAGTGATATGTTTCCATTTGTTAGTTGCGGAAAAATCTAGTTGCGGAAAAATCTAAATACCAGGGTTGAACTATGCGCATAAAAATATTACAGGGAAGTTCAGTAAAAAAACAAACGACTTTCTTAAAATTGATCGTTTGCTTTCAATATATAAAATTTTTAGTAAATTTTCTGCAACTTTTACATTATACTCTAATTCAATTAACAAAATCTTTATTACCAGCCATTACGACAACCATGTAATCATCAATCAACCTATTTGTGATAACATGAAATCGCAGTACTCTGTACACATTGCACTTTAGCCACTGCGCTACATCATAGACTAAATAAATTAATCTATCAATAGTGAAGTTTATATCGTTCCGATGGGCTACACCAACCCTGCTTATATGAATATTAAAATGTACTAATAACTGACGGATTTTTTCCGATACGTTTAATATTTATAAGTTATTCAAATAACTTATAAACACTAACTAAACAATGTTGAAGAAAAATTAACCTTATTGAAAATGAAATATTTTCTTTTAATTTTTGAATTATGAAAATTTATATTGGAAAATTGAGGTTTATAATAATGAAATATAATCGATATACAAATATATAATTTTTGAATAAGAAATTTTCTTTGGTAATTATTAGAAAAATTCTAAAAATATATAATTACGTAAAAATTTAAAAAGAATTGGTTGAGGGAAATTTCAGTATATTTTGTTTTTCCATTCTCTATAAAATCAAAAAATCCAATTTAATATCGAATTTCTTTTTATAATATAATATTGAAAATAAAATATTTTTCATATACTAGTTCATATTTCACTAAAGCAATTCTGTGGGTAATCGGTTCCTCTGTTGCGTTGACATCCCTCATCCTATGCTCCACACAACTTTAATTACTATAGATTTGAAAATCAAATCAGTATTTGGTATAAATGTATGTAGTGTGTGCCTGATTTAAAATAGTATCCAATTTTTTGCAACAATATACAACGTTTTATTAGGGATCTATTTCTATTTGAACATACAAAGTTTAAATATTTTGGACTCTGATAAGAAATTGGAGAATAGAAATCAAATACATTGGAGATTTTCATATTATTATCAAAAGACAAATCCTATATACATTTATTAATAACATTATTGTGTAAAACTTGGCACCATTTTCTGAGAATTGTATTTGTGATATGGAAATTGTTTTTCGAGGAATTGTTTTTCTCTGTAAATACCACAAAAATTACTGAAGAAATGATTGTTGTTATTAATTTATATGTATAAATAAATTCCAGTTAACTTACTAAATGTTTTTGATTATGTTTAACAAATGTTATAAATTTAATTTCAAATTTGATTAACTTATGATATGTACTAAAAGATCTTATTACCATAGTAATAAAAATTTTGTAAATAAATATGAAAACGTGAAATATTGAATAACAATTATGCTGATTACAAAATTTTGAATGTAAAGAATTAAATAAAATAATTTAAAATAAAAAGAATTCAATAAAAAAGACACAATTATCATAAAATACTTCAATAAAGATATTAGCTACGAAGTTTTACTAGCCATATTTCTATGAAATCTGAAAGTTTTTACCTTCCAGACTTATAATGAAAATTTGTCAAGGATCAAAGCCAAATACAAATAAAGAATTAAAATTTTCCACTAATCTGATGTTAACAATGGTTTACAAATTTTATCGATATGTAGACTAAAAAAACATTGAAAGAATTTGACAGAACCTACTTTTCAATTTTTATATATTTTGCTCTAAAATATTTCAATTCTCATACGTTTCGCTCGCAAAATGTTACCCAGTAAGTTAATTTTTTAACCCAGTTTTCGTATTCCCAGCAATTTTTTTTTATTTTGATTGTATTTAGTTGTGTTTGGGAAGTACTATTACACTTCATTCAGAGTATAAACGACATCACCGGAAAGAAAGTTTTGATTCGCACAAATTTCACTGCCTCTGTCTTGTTATAAGTTATAACAAATTTTAGTACACATCTTAGTTAATTGATAGGCAATTCATTTTTTCAGTCTATAAGTTGCGAATTATCAACTGGATCTGTACACGCATTATTCAGAAGAACAGATTAAATAATTTAGCAAAATCAGTGAAGCAGTTTACTTTTCATTGAGTTCTTTAGCATTACACTTAAATTTACTTATTAATTTCAAGTAAATTTTACACTGGCCTTTAAAAATGAGAAATACTAGCCTGTCTGGATAAAAATTAAATACTTGGCAGCTCTAAATACAAATTATACTATGCAATACAATATTAAGTAGTATAAATTTTAGTTTAGGATTAATATTCAATTCTTAATTTTCGTTCAATCAAAATTCTTTATTTGTTTTGCATAGCATAGTTTTTGTTCCAATTTTCTTTGAGTTAGTAAGGTTTTTTTTTATTATTTCGGTTGCCAAAATATTCATTATAGTGAACTAAATAAAAAAGTTTTACTGAAATATTTTTTTTAAAAAAAAAAACTTTATTTTTATATAAAAAACAAAAAAAAAAATTGGATGTTTTTATTTTTTGTTTTTGTTATAAAAAAAGTATAAATTCAAATCGTGAATTCTTTATTTTAGGGTTTCCCATTCAAACTTTTGATTTTTTAGATATATTTATATACATTTATTTAAAAGTATGTATAAATTTTCTTATGGTATACACTTGGGGTTATAAAAATAGGTTTTCCTTAATTTAATATATTTTTTTGTTATTCAATTTCCTTTTTCTTTTTTTTTGCTGAAAAAGGAATCAATAACAACGTAAGACTAAATGTTTGTTTTCCTTAACTTTTAATAGTATTATTTAAAGATGATGTTTGTATATATATATAAGTATATATTGATGTGTATATATTTAGAAATACAATTTTTATTTAAAAAAAAAAAACACAAAATCTTGTTGTGTTTTAACCAAAATTTCAGAAAAGAAAGGTTTTTATTGAGGCTGTCATTTCTTATTTTTAATATTCCTTATATAAATTTAAAACAAGTTTATTTAAATTTTCTTAGAATGTCAAATGTTTTTAAGAATCAGTACATTACAAGAAATATCGTTCTACGTCGAGTTAGCTCTGAAAATATCTATACGACATTAACTCAAGTTTCGGATAAGAAATTTGAATTACAAAAATTTAAGGACCTACATTATCTAATTCAAGGATATCGACAATTTTGAAATTAATTCGCAAATGACATTTGTGCACTTATGAAGAATCGGTTCCTACGTAACAAAAAAAATGGTGTATGGGCCTTTTCACAACTCGGTAAACGATATGTTATTTTAAATTAAAATTGTATACGTTACTCCTCCTGAACTTTATGATCTATTGATAATTATATTAATCACTACTCACAAATACTAGTAATAAGTTTAATTATGCCACCAAATAATGCAAAATGCCAACTTTAAGAGACTATAGAAAATCTAGTTTAGTTAATTTTTAATTCGCCTTTTAATTAATTTCATTAGATAAGTGTTCGATACGATACAATACGTAAAAAGGTGTCCGACTGTAGAGTACATCGGGACTTTTAATAAAACTTCATTGAATGATGGGCACATAATAACCCTTTCCCGTATAACCAAACAACCAACCTGTGGTTAGCAAAAATTTGAGTAGTCTAATTTTGTTATACAATTTCTACAATTTTGCATATGCAATTAAAATAATATGTGAGTTCCATTGGAGATGGAGTTCAATTTTGTTTTAGCCAATATAACTGAAAACTCTCAATTGAAAATTGTTAATTAAAATTTTTTATTTATATAAATAGAAAAAATTGTAATTGATTTTCTAAAAGCTTGACAAAAAATGATGAGTGTTCATATTAATTTTTTTTTAATGAATGTTGAAAAAATAATTAATTTAAATCTAGTGCAGGTCACAAGTGGGTATTAAAAATAGGAAAAATATATTACATATTCGACGTCTACTATTAAAATTAAATTGGTAAACAAATATGAAATGAAATTAGGTACAAATTTCCCTTAGCTTTAAATATAAATGGAAAATTGAAACTGATATATTTTTAATAAAAAAATATTTCTGTTTATGAATTTTCATTACAAAAATTTATTGTTTAAGTAATGAAAAATTTTCATATTTTGCAGAAGATTCAAAATAATTGCATATAGAAACATAAAAATGTAATAATTTTTATGTAATTCTTGTGCAACAAATTTCAGTTCCTGAAGAAGTAACAACAATCTATATAAGAAACACATAACAATTTTATATTCTTCAGATATTTTTCATTCTGGATTACTTCTCTGTACGGCAGATAATAATTTAATTTAACAATTTTATTCATGTTTATTTTGAAACTTTTAGTTTATTAAATAAATACGTCTCAACAAAAAAAAAAATATAGTGAACCATAAAAAAATACTTAAATTTAAACTAAATAACTAAATAATTCAGTATAAAAAATATAATTTATTTCATTTTGTTTAATTATTTCTGGATGTATAATGTGACTTATTCAAATTGATATCCATCAGAAAAATATATTATAAAATTTTGTTAGCATATTTGTAAAGATATAGTAATAGACAAAATAAGGAAAACTACTACAAGATATTTTGTACCGGATAATAAAGTTAAAGTATGTAGTAATTTATTTTCCATTCAAAACAAACAAAATGTTAGTGTAAATTCTAAATGAAAACATTATTCATAAGAACACCACAATTTTTCTTGTATAACTTGAGTTTAGAACTGGTAATGTTAGCATTGCACAATAATTGAATGATACTAAAAATCTGTATGAGTGCGATAGAAAGGGATATGATTTTGAGGAATTTAGAAAAACTTTTTTTTAGCATCTAATTTCCGAAAAAAATAGGCTATACATTGTCGATAAAAAGTCATGCATATAAAAAAAGTCATAATTGAGAGACCACTTTAAGAAGTTTTTCTTTTTGATGATGACATCTACACTGCACTGATGATGGCAAGCAATATTTAAGCCAGAGGTTAAGTCCGTGAAACCAATTTATAATAAAACACAACAATATTTATTAATTTAGCTTGTAGCTCCATTGGAAACTCCAATTTTGTAGAAATAACCGGCATTTCAGAATAACTTTTGATCATTGAAATTTGGTTTTCTTTGAAAATTTTTATATTATTACCGAATTTGCATAATAGCCTCTAATATTATGAGTTTTTTCTCAGCTGTGTCTACATATAGTTCTCGTAAAATATAATGAAAACTAAAAAAATTTAAACCATTGAAATATTAATGACGTCAGAAGTTAAACAATGAAAAATTTAATCAAATATTTAATCAAGTATTATTAAGTACATTGTTCCGGCCATCAATAAATCAATAATTTTCCTTATGTAATACTAAATAGTTTGCAAAGAATTTATACCATCGCTGTAAAAATTTTAATTTGCCCAATATAAATAGTTGTCGTTTCTATTTATTTATATTTGAAATTTATTTGTTGCCAAAAAATTTGCATGCAATTTTAATCAAGAGTGAATAGAATATAAATTTTCAAAAAATCAAAAATTCTATACAAATATTCAATTTTAATTTTTGCCAGACTATATAAAATCACAAATAAAGATTGAATTATTGAACAGGAAAATTTAGTTGACTTGTTGTTTTAAAGTATAGTTTTCATCAGTAATACAAATGCACTAGTTTTAATCCATTAATAATTTATACTGAATACTGGAATAATTTATATTCCATATTTTCATTTTCAATAATAATGAATTCAAAGTTTTAATTTAAAAGATTATATTATTATAAATCCACCTTTTACGAAAGTTTCATTCCCGAGAAATAAATAATAATCTTAAACGTTTTAGGGTTCATGAATATATTTAAAAGTAAAGCATGGGTTGGAGGCACAAATATTGGAAAATTTAAAGTCAGTAATTCAGTGGATCCATGTCTTAATCTCTAATTATCTTTCATAAGTTCAATGAAATATAATTTCAATAAAATTTTGTGAAATTTTAACAAATCACTAATGTTTTAATGGTACACTGTTACTTATAAAACAGTATTAAACATAAGTCACTATAGTTATCTACTTCCTCTAAGTAGTAGTTTTTTTATTAGAATCATTATTTTAAGAATTGAATAATATTTAATTTTAAAATTAAGATAAACCATATTTTAAATTAATATAATTTTTTAAAAAATAATTAATTTTTCTAATTTATTTATATTTTTCTATAGTTAAAATCTATAGTAGACTTGAATTTAAGTCTACATTCTGACATTTCTAAGTTACAACTATTAAAACCTTAACAAATTTTAATAAATTGATTACTCAATATTGTTAATTTTTTAAATTTCTATATAAAAAATAACTTCATTATTATTAAGATAAAATTAAAAAAAAAAAAATTAGTTAAATAATTTTCCTAATATTTTAAAATTACACAATTAGCTTAATAAAATATTTACATTTTATTTTTTCTATTAATTATATTAATTTACAAAAAATATAAATTCAATTTAACAACATAAAAAAAAGAAAACAATTTAATTTTCTTCATTGATATATAAAAAAAAAGTGTAGATAATAATAATGAAAATTTTTCTTACCTTGAAACAAATTGCTAATAATGAAGACGAATATCAAAGAAGATGTCGTCGTTTTAGCAGGAAATAAATTCATTTTCAGACCATAAAACCACTTTGATCCTTCTAAGATGATGAAAATTCTTAACGTTCTCACACATAAGCAGACAATTTTTTATATATATTTTATTATATTATATATAGTAAAATAATATTTCTTATTATATATCCTTTTGAAAGCATATACATATATAAATATTTATATTCTACATGAATGAAATGTTTGTATATTAGTAGCTAAGCATCATGTAAATATTATTATTTTTATATTTTATATATACAAAGTTAATTTTTTGACTAATTTAATAAACTTGAATTCATTAAAATAATTATTTTTTGTATTTTTAATGTTTAAATGTCATAATTACATAAATTTTATTTTATAATATAATTTCACAGACCGTATAAACCATAACACCATTTTTTTTCTTGTCCTTTTTCCGTTTTTATACACACACAAAATTCTTTAAAACAGAAAATTGAATTAAAATAATCCTTTTTTTTTTTTTGTAAGTTTTCTTTGAATAGTAAACAAGACGTAAAGAAAAGACAAGTCAAAAAAAATTTCTCTTAAAGATTGTGAAAATTATATACGTTTTATAAGAAACTTCATGTTAAAATAGAAAACCCAAGGACATTAAATTGTGTAATGTTATATACAGTGATAGTTTTCACTAAGTTAGCGATACTCAAAAGCATTATATATTATTTATATAGTTTCCTTTCTATATGCAAACAATATCCTTCCAATAAATATTTCATAAACATTGAGAAAATACATATAAATAATTTCTGGTAGGATAAAATTTTCTGTAGGGCAGGTGAATTGTTGTAACTTTGTTACTGTTGAATATTTTAAATTGTCCTTTTATTTATGGGTTGTTATTATATTTTATATAGAACTTGTTATAATAAACATTATCCTTTAAAATGTATATCCTTGTTTTACGTTACACACATATATATACATAATATATACACAAACACAAAGCATATAACATAATATTTTAATGGAATTTGAATTATGTTTCAATTGAATTTTCTTTTGTTCCTTCCGTTTTTTTTTTTTCACTTTTGTTACATAAATAGTTTTTTTTGCTTTGATACTTCTTGTATTTTTCTACGTACGTTGATATTCGTTTTATGTGCGTTGTTGTCGTTTTTTATTAGCGGTTATTTAAACATAATTTTTTTTTTGTTGTCCTTTTGATTTTAAAAGCTTTGAAATTATGTATTTGAAAAGCGTTGATTTTTTGCTTTAAAGTTGAATAAACTTAATTATTTTGTTTGCACAATTTTTTAGTTGATTTTATTTTCTTTATTAAATTTCTTTCTTTTATTATTTTATATTAATTTTTTTTTTTTTACATTTTGTCTTCTCTGATGAATTTAGACGTTTCGTTTTTTTATGAAATCACTTCTTTGGTATTAGAAGTTGAAATTTCTCAATTAAAAATCAATTTAAAAACTTTAGTCATTAAATTTCTTTTAATTTTGAGAAATTTTTATTTTCATTTTTTTTTTTTATTACTTTGCATCAAAAATTTCCATGTAACACTGAAAAATGACCATTTATTGCACGTCTTTTTTTTATTTTTTAAATAATACAAATTTTTTTTTACATATTATTTATTTCAACAAAAAATAAGAATTTATTTTTAATTTATTTAATATTGTTGTACTTATAAATTATAACAAAACAAAAAAAAAATATTAAAAACATTTCCAGCCTCTAAAATAAAGTAATAAATTTTATGGTAAATAACGTTAAGGAAAAAAAAAACTGTTGTTTCGGGAAATTTTTTTAACACGATTTTAAATAAATATATAAAAAAGAAAAACATTATAATAATAAAAACAAATAAATTGTTGGTGGTTTAACAGCAACAACAACACAAATTACAAAAAGTCAAAAGAAAATGAAAATAACTTTTCTTTTCTTTGTTTTTTTTTTATTTTCCACTCAAGAATTTCATTTTTTTTTTATTTATATATTAATATAAATTTTTGAAAATCTGAATTTTTTTGTTTTTTTATTATTATTAAATGTGTTTAAAGGTTGAATTTGAATATAATATTTTAATATTTAATACTACACTGTTAATAAAACAATTTAGAATTTTTTAAAAGGGAGAAATTATCAAAGATTGAATTAGTTTTAGAGAATCAAAATCAAATTCAAACTTTCATATTGAAAAGCTGAAGCTAAACTCATCACTGTTACCCAATACTGACGTTGGCAAAGTAGAAATCAATTCAACTTTTACGAACCTTAATTTCTGTAATTTCATTTATTGTAACATATTTTTGACAGTTCTCAAAACTGACGGCTTTGAGACTAACTCCAAATCAAATGGTATGCACAGTAATTTAGTACCATATATTTTAGAAAAATTACATATTATTTGTACCGATACTTCAGTAATGCATTACGTTTTAATAAATTACTTTTTACTGCATTCTAATAATTCAGGATATTTTATTGCATTACATGCAATTGGAAAACAAAAAATCAGTCAAATATTTATAAAATTAATCAATTACATTTTAATTAGATAAAGAATTATTTTGTAATTTAATGAATTCATTAGAAATATGAAAAATAAGTAATTTCGTGATTTACTAAGTAATTATTTTACAATTAATCTATTTATGAACTATGTAGAACTGTATACAAGATGTAAAATCTGCTAGAGATTATATCGGAGTTTATTCAAATAACTTCTAAAGATAATTTGTATTTTGTTAATTAATAAAGTAATGCATATGATCGGTAATCGGTTACTGGACGTCAGTATAACAAATTTGTAATTCGAATTTTCAAATACAAATTATTTATATATCAAAATGCATTTTTTTTGCATTTCGTATCGGTATTTAATAAATAATTTAATCGAAAGAATACATGATGCATACTCGTAATATTAGGTAATCAATTACAATATCATTACAAAATGGCTGATTTGTATATTTTCTGTCTGTTATCGCTTATTTTCCTGATCTAGCAACATCGAAAAGGTTTCAAAAAGTTAAATTTTCTAATTGATTACTCTAGAATTCGAAGTACTTTATAATCTAATCTCCTCCCGCTTATCTTTGGTATTTTATAAAACCTCTGATACTAAAAGTATTTGAAAGAAGTACAATAGTAGCTGGAATAGAGTTCAATTTGACCTATTTTTTTTTAAAATAGTCTCTACACCAATAATTAATAAATTTACATAATAATTTTATACATAATTTTTTTTTATCATAATTTCCGTTCCGAACCTTTGTTTAAAACATTAAAATTTTCTTATACCACATAATTTAATTTGGTAATTTTAATTTTTGGTTATTAAAAAATCATTTTGATAAAGTAATTAAATTTATATATATTAAAAATTCCTATTAAACATTTAACTAATTATATACCAAAAAAAAAAAAAAAAAACAATTTTGTAAATTATAATTTAATTGATATTGGTAGGAACCTAGGAACATATCACAACCGTGTAGTAAAATTTTAAAATATGCGTAGCCATAATAATGATGACAAAGTTGAAAGTTTTTTTTTTTCCTTTTCTACATTAAAAAATCCCGACATCGTAGATTCTTTACCCATTTTTTTATATATATACGATTTCAGATTTTTTTTTTTTTTATTTAAATATTTTCCTTGCAAAGCACAAAATTTTCTTTACCCTTACAAAATAAAAATAAAAAAAAAAAGCAAAAGAAAATTCTTTTAGCAGGTTAATAACGATTTTATTAACGGTGAGGTAGGAAATTTACCACATCTCTTAAAACGTAAATTTAATTGAAGGAGCAATTTAACCATACCATTATTTCCACTTCTTCTATATATCTAAGCAACATACACCAAAAAAAAATTAATATCATTTTTTTTTTGGGTATATATGCCCAATTTACCCTGAAATATTCGCTATGAATAAAGATATTTTATGCTGTACATATACCAAACTTGTCTCTGCAGCACATCTTATTTTATATATATGATTTTTATTTTTTTTTTTTTTTTGGAATAAAGTTAGTAAAGTTATTCTCATATTTCAGTAGCTAAAAAAAAATGCAGCATAGCAGAACTAGTATGCAGTAGTTTTATTTTATAGGGATTTTTGAGTGCCCTATAAAATTAAACTGATTTGTCATGTTTTACAGAATGGTGTAAGACTCTAAGATGTAGAAAACATATTTTAAAAAATGTTGTAAGCCAACATCACGTTGCAGATAACTCCTTAATTGCAGCTTTATTTTATTGTTGAAACAATGTAAAACATTTTATCCACCAGATGGCTCTGTCGGTAATAATATAGTATACTATACAAATATAATGTCGGAAATATTATAACATTTTTAAACTGTAACGCCTCATAGCGTACAAAACATGAAATTCAAATACTGCTATATTTTGTGACCATATCAAATCATATTTTTGTATTGCAGAGTTAGTTCCTTGTGGCAAAAACTGAATTTTTAGCAATTTATATTAAATTCTTTATTACTTTTTGTCCTTTTTTTCAATTTTGTGAATATTTAAATTCCATTTTTTTTTAAAAATAGTGTCCAATTTTATAAAGCTGAATTTCCCTTACACACTATACCAAATCGTACAGGCTTTCCAATATTAGAACATTTACTATATTTAATTAAATATTGATTTCAGAAAGTTTACAACTGACTGACAGACAGACAAAAAAAAAAGATTTTTCTAATTCTTCAAAATATCATAAAAATTTAAAATAAAAATTTTGTTTTCCTGTTCGTAACAAAAAAAAATTGCGCATGGATATGAAAAAAGCATAGTAAAATTATGTACTGATGCTGCTGGTTCAGGTCTTATGTAAAATCGGTAAAAAAATAAAAAAAAAATACCGGAAGACAAAGAGACTTTAAGGATATATAAACGAATTTACGATTTCGTTAGATTTATTTAAAGTGGGAATTGTATATATAGATTTTTTTTTTTCAAATTCAAGGACTAAGATTTTTTTTGTACAAATACAAATTTTCTGTGTGTAAGGAGAAGGTAAGTTTCTGCGAACCTTTAATATTACACTACTTCACTCTGAGATAAATATATATACATTAGATATGCATAAATTGGAATCGTATATCTTATAAATATATCTTAAAAAGAGAAGAATTTATTTCTATTTTTGTTGATTTTAAAAAAAAAAAAAAATGAAATAAATAAAATTATTCTATGTGAGTTTTAGCGTGCATTAATCAAAACGACTTATTTATTTTCTTCTATGTTAAGATATTATTTTAGTTTGTTTTTGAGTTTTAAGAAGAATAAGGGAATCCGCATATTTTTTTTTACTGGTGGTGATATCTTTATTTTTATATATTTGTTTAGATATAGATATGTTTATAGAATATAAAATTATAGATGTGAAAAATATTATAATTTAATAATAAATTTCAACACGTCAGAGACATTTATTATGACATTTGTACTTTACGGTTATATTTTTATCATATATATATACATATTTATATATATATGAAAAATTTTGTCTTTGAAGATAAAATTGCTTTTATTATGATGACACAATTTTATTATAAAAATTATGCTTATTAAATTTATTATGTATTATTATTATTTCGTTCATTTTTGTAAATTTATTAATAATTTATAACTAAAAACTAAATTTATATTATATATACTTAGGGGCCAGGTGTAAATGGTTATTTAATATTTGCCAGGATTTTGATTATCCCTTCAATTAATGGGTTATTAAATAAATGTTTAAAAATTATATATACTTAATATTCTATATTATAACATAAAATATACCTAACAACCAAAAACTTCACGATTGTGGGATCTACAATTAAATACTGGGGAGTGATATTCAAAATCAAAAATTTGAAATTCATGATAAATTTAGTAATTTAACTACAGTCCATATTAAAATCGGTATGTGCTTCTTATAATTGTCCATATTAAAACTATAGTCCATATCAAAATCGGTATATTCTTCTTGTAATTGTGTTGGACTGTCATTGAAAGAAGATTTTGTATGCAAAAATTTATATTTTATATTATTTATCGCATAATTTATATATATTATTTCTGAGTAAACCCTCGTACACATTGATATGTACTTGAATTATGGTTGATAATCAATTAGATAATCAACCTTTGGATGCTCTAATATTTTGTAAAACAGAGTAGTATAATAAGAGTATACTTTATAAAATATAAATGGCAATTGCATCAAAAACATTTAAATTTGGCAACTACTGAATAGATTTAATTGAAATACTTGTCTGTTATATAAAGGTTTTTTTATGCTTTAAAGTTGTATACGAATTACATAAATATAGATGAACCTAATCCCTTATCAATGGCCTTTTACAAAAGATTTAAAATATCAACAAAACAAATAAGTATAAATATTAAATTCTTTTGTTCATAAAATTTATGTTTTCCATCAAAATTAGATGCACCATAACATCTTATAATACGATAATTTAAACGATCCTGTATATAAACTTTATACAGTACTTTTTTATTTATCATTTATCAATTCTTCAATACAAAATTCTGATACTATTCATAATGTCCAATATTTGGAAAATGTGAAGTTTAAATTTAAACTAAATATTTTATCAAAAATATAATTTTATTAGAATATATTTTAATTCTGTAAATTGTAATTAGTTAATTACATAAATAAATACATATTTGAATTGAGTAAATATTTTGATAAAGAACATTTCATAATAAATAAAAAAGTTCCTTTAAATTTTTTTATAGTAGGATTAAGATAAATTTTATCTTAAAATTATTAGATATATTTATATTTAAATAAACAGTAAATAATAAACACTGCAAAATAAATAATAATCTTATATTCATCTGTTAACTAAAACTTTTCAATATTTTATTATAATATTCTACATCTACACTATGCAAGCGTTTAAAATAAATAAAAGATTATTTGCAGAACTTTACAAATTGCAAATATATATAAATTTTATGTTTTTTTAGAATATAAAATTTTCTATTACTAAAATTAAAACAATTTTCAATTAAAATTTATATTTTCTCTAAAAGTCAGTAATGAAAATTTAAATTACAGTCTTTTGAACAGAGCCATACAGCTTTAAATATTTACATAAATATTTTCTACTATAATCTTTTAAGTCAATTTAGCTAGGTCCAAATTAAAATTTTTTTTTTATAGAATTTATGATTTCATTATTATTTAACAAGTTACAGATGAATTTAGCAATAAATATTTTTGACTAGGAACTATAAATTTGAATTTTTGTAGGGGCTTTGAAAATTTAAAAAAAAAACATGCTTAAATATAATTTTAAGCAATTAAAATGGGTGAAGATTTGTAATTTTTAAAATCAATTCAATAACGATTAGAACACAACTATTAATTTCGCGTTCAACTTTATGTTAGTTTTAAACCTCAGTAAATCCATATCAAATATATGCTACTTTAAATGGCAATACTTAAGAGGCTAATTCCCTGATTAATTTTGAGCAAAAATATGTATGTAAAAAAAATACGGAGTCTATATTCAAAATTCGCACTGCGTGCTATACAAAAATCATTCAATGAGGTCCTTAGAAACAAATATTCAAATATATTTTTTTAACCATGAAATCTAGAACAACTAATTAGTTTCGTTGGTCTGATATGATTAGCATTTATCAGAGAATTAGTGTTGTTAGCCATCCGGGTTGCAAGCTTCGAGTAAATTTGCCTGAAAGTTATTTATTAAGTGATATTTATTAAGAAGGAGTGATGGGTGTTCAAAGTTTCGTTTCAACATTTTAAATTTATTGGAGTATTTGAAGAAAATTCTTTGAAAACTAATGTTTATTGTAATGTTCTTAAAACGAACTCTCAAATCAACAAAAAAAAAATCTTGTTTACATCATTTTCTATAAGGAAAATTGATTTTTCTGACAATTATTATGTTTTTTAGAATGCCAATATTTTGCAAAATGGATGTAATACGCATAATATTCAATTTTATTCCGATTAATTATAATTTTTTATTCGTATTTTAACAAAATAATCGAAATTGACATATAAAGTTTGGTTTGAACACTGGAGCGCCTACATTAATCTATGTCCTTTCGTTACTGCGCTTTCATATTATTGATGAAACATTTTCATAGCATATCGTGTAGGTTGTAGGAGGATAACAAATTCATTTAATATTGTTATTGAAAGGAAAATTTAATTCAAATTCGATTGGCTGAATTTGACATAAATAAAAATCGAATATAAAAAATTGTTTATTCACAAGTTTTTTTCTAATATTAAAACATATTTTTAAATCAGTAAATAAAATTTTATGTCATTTTGAATCAAATGAATCTATAATGACATTTATATGAAATGACTGAAGTATACGTAATTCTGTGCATATCAATCAATTATTGAATTTTTATTTATGTTATGCTTAACTAAAATCATATAAAAAAAAAAAATGTTGTTTAATCAAAAAGTAAACTTTTATCAAAATTATTTATTGAGTTATTATTTAATTTTTTTTTTATTATTAAATATTAATTCAAAAATCAATATTTTTTTATGTTGCCGCGGTGAATTTACATTATTTACATAAATAAGCTAGACAATATTTTGTTTGTTATTGTTTTGAAATTTTCCCTTTGTTATTATTATTATTTTCACTTTTTATGTATATACATTTTTTTTTTTGTCAGTCACGATTTTGTACATATTTGACAATAATGTAACATTAGTACATAAATAGTCAACATATTATAAAGTAACATTTTAAAACAGGATGTCTGTATTTCATATCATTACCAGAGATATTTTTATTTTGCAAATGGAATATATTAATGGTATTGTGTCAAGAGCATATTAAAAAGTATAAAATAAAAAAAAAAATATGGAATAGAGTATTCAACACAACAAGTCTACTCTAAATATATAGTGCTCGATTAGAATGTAAACATGTAATAGTGTATGGTACTTCAAATAACATTAAATATGTTCCAAAAAAAAAATTGCTTTAGCATGGATTATATTACACTGTAAAAAATTATAATTTAGAAACAAAAAAAATTTAAGGAAAAATTATAAATATTCGTAGCCGGGAAATATCAGAATAGTGCATGCAGAATGTGTTCAAGTAATTGACGAAAAATTGATTTTATTATTAAATTGTTGAAAGACTCAGATTGATTTATCTGGTGCAGAAATTTTTCTTATAATTTAAGCATTTGAATCAATTAACTGAACTGAAGTGTAGGTTTCTCAAATTGGACTTAGAAATTAGATTTGCTTACAGCTTCTGTTCAGCTTTTATTATACCATTATTATGTCATTTCTACGAAAATGTAAAGTAATTAGTAATTAAGCTATTATGCTAGCTACCTTTCAAACATTTTTCATGAAATCGTGATATGCTTTTGCTCCTTTACTGTTTTGTAAAATGATTACTTTCGATTATTTGTATATTAAAAAAATAGAGTTATCACTTTCCTATTATCAATACAAGCTAAGCAAATGCTAGCCAGGACTCGGCTGAACACAACTTCGGATATGAATTTATGGATCCAGTGGAACTGCAGTTAATAATTCACTCAAATCTTACTTTACTTTTTAGAAAGGAAAAGTTATTAACTTTAACGATATATCACAGATCCCGCAGTGATTTGGGACACCGGTATAAACCTAAATCTAATCGAAGCAAATGCGGTTTCCCAATTATTTCTGGGTAGTGCGAATCGTTTTCTTGATGATTTAGTAAATTGAATACAATTTTTTTACAATTTACTGAAATGAAAACAATATCATCATTACGCTTCAAACAATATGATAATTACTGGCATGTTATATACTTATTAATTTCATATACAGCTTACAAAAAGTTAATAATTATAGACATAAAAACTACTTCAACTGATTCCATATAATATAGAAATATGTTTGTGTTGAATAAAATATTAATTTAACGAATAGCTAATACCAAAACTTATCTACATAGTTCAATGGGATGGTGAACTATGAAACCTTTCCAAGAAAAAATAATAAGGAAAATAAGTTGAGGATTTACTTTATAAAAAAAAGGAATATTTGAATATTTTTTAAGTTGTTTGTCTAAAATGATATACAACTTAGAAAAGGTGATAATTTGATTTATACAGTTGTAAAAGCATTTACTTCGCAGTGGGTCATATTATCTATGCAAAAGATTAATACTCAAGAATTGCATACTAGAACAAAATAAAAAGACAATAAAAAATATTAAAAACAAAAACTTTTTAATCTTTAATATTAATTTATTAATCACTTTTACGAGTACTATATAATATTTATTAGCTCACAAAAAATTTTAATATTTTGGTACGTCAAAATATTATGTGAACGTTATAAAAATCAAAACAAAAAAAAAATTATAATTCTTTTTAATTTATTCCGACATTTCTATAAAATGAAAATCATATAAAATAAATATCACTGAGCATTAAATCTAAAAGACATAAAAACAAATAAGTCGAGTATGAATAAAATGAAAAAAAAATATATAACAACAAATAATATATAAATATAATAAATAAATAATTATTTTATGAAACATGTTGTCAAAGCCAAACGAATATCCTTTTTTGTGGACAATTCATGCGCTTTATAATTTTGCTAGCATTTTCCACAAAAAAATAAACGATAAAATATAATAGCTTGTTTGTCTGTCTACAATTCATAGACAGACAGACTATCAGTGATGCAATTGTAGAAATGAATTATTTCCAAAATTTAATTGCAAATTCATTTCAATCTTTTTTAGAGATAATATTTTAATAAATCCACAAGCAATTCCAAATCCAGTAATAAATATAAAAAATCATTTAAAGTTAAATCTTCTTAAAGTCCTTCAAAGTCATTTGTTAAGCTGTCAATATGAAAAATGAAAATTTACACACAGCTACTTGGAATTATATATGTGAAGTATTTGCATTATTAACATTAATATTTTCAGGAAAATTCATTTAAATTCATTTCATTTAAAGTCAATCAATTTTTGCATTTGATTTTTTTTACATTATTGTAATTTTCTTTACAATTTATTTGGCAAAATTTTAAATCCGATTTTTTTTCAGTTTCAATTCTTTTTTATATTTAAAATCGATGTAAATATACAAACAGCTTTAAGAAGCTATTAAAAAAATTATAAAAAATTTATAAATGCTATGAAAAATGACGATGTATGTAATACTATTCTGCAGTGTTGAAACTAAGGAAAGAATTAAATCGTACTGTGGACCACAGGAAGGAATTATACTAAAATCATACAGAGGACCACAGGATTCTGTAGGTTTACCGAAAAATAGTCCTATTGCAACGTAAATACCAAAAAGACGATAGAATTGGAAACTATATACAAAAAATATCATAAACTAACCAGGAGACAACTGTCAGGAATATTATAGCTTCTATATAATAGCTTGAATATTGACCAATGGTATATAATATTATAGACAATAGATCCTTTTAAGTTATAGTGTGCAGAAGCGGAATTTTACCTTAATAACCATTATATAATCAAAATGATAACCAACAAATAAAGGAACTCGAGATGTGTGTAATACTCAATAAATCCCTGGAGAAGAACGTAAATATAAAAGAAAACAAGTAATTGGAAGGATATTGGCAGGAAGCGAAATTATAGTGTGATGAGAAGTGGTATAGTGTGATAAAACCTTAAATTCACTTTTAATATACAAATTTTACATCCATTTATAACGTTGTAATTGCTTCCAATCTTACCTTGTAAGGAAGCATTTAACTAAAACTATAATATTACATTCTAAGTGATCCGATTGAAACAGCCCTACCAAACTGATGTTGTTTATGTGAACTATATGATGGATCGATATGCTTTTTAGACATATTTAAGCCATTGTTAAGCGTATTACTGGGGATGTCGATTAATTCCACTGTTTCCAAGGTAAACAACCAACATCCAATAACAATATTCCGCAATTGTAAATTTATGCTTCTGAACAAACCTTTAATTTCTTGTAGCTTTGTAGATTTTGTATAGTTTTTGTTTTCATATCCTTTTATTATAATTATTAGTATTATTTTAAACTGTATAACTAACCATACATAATATGGAAACAGGATCGTACAGAAAATATATTGGTATACAATATATCTTTGCCATTTTCAGCATTTTCATATACATCAGAGTGAAAGTTTTTGAGTTTTTTGTTGTTTTTATGATAAGATTTTACTCTCATTTTACGTGGCCGTAAAAATTCTAAAGAATATACAATAGCAAAAAAAAAAAACAAGAAACATTGGCTCTGGTAATACATAAAAATAAAAGGATCTCTGTGTTGTTATTTGAACCTAAAGTGAATATATATTCACTTTAGAGATACGTACTTGAATCACCCACATTTTTTTTTACCATATATCCGTTCTCATAACCATAATTTTTATAAAAAGGTTTTTGTTGTTTTTCTTATGGGCACACATGATTTCCTGGACTCTTGTATATATACAAAATTATAAATTCCAGAAATAACATTTGTACGGTAAAAAGAAAATTTATGTTGTAACATTATAATTTAGTGTACTTGTTGTGATCATAAGTGATTGTGTATATCGTTGAATTTTTTTTTTTTTTTGGGTTTGTACAAAGGAGCATGGTATTTTATAACAAATAAGGCGAGTTTGTTTTTTATCACTTTAGGGCATAAGGAAAATTTAATCAACAATCTTTATTTGAAGTTTCTTTCATTTTATTTCTAATAATATCTATATATACATTATGTACATATCTGTATAATACTTTTATGCTTTCTTATATAAACAAAATAATGAAATTTGATATTAATACACTATATGCAAAGGCACAACAAAATCGTATTAAGCTAGTTTTTATAAGAAAGTTTAAAAGAAATTGTGTAAAAAGATATTTTAGAAATTAAATTGTTTATTTTTTTTTTGTATATAACAAAAAAAAAACTTTTATGTCGAATAATTTAATATTAAGTTTTAAAATTAAAAATTCTTGTTTTTTTTTTGTACAAAATACAAATATTTTTTTAATTATACAAATATTTTTAATGCTAAGATATTTAAACTTCAAAACGTTGGTAGTATAAATAAATTTTGTTATCGTTCTTCTTCTGAACCGAAACCAATTTTAAATTTTGGATAACATTATCGACAATGTTGACAGGACATTGGAATATTGGAAGTTATAAGTAACATATGGAAATACACAATATATTAGCCAGTAGAAGACTTAAAAAATAAGGTTTGATGACTGAAATAAGTCCTTAAATTATAAAAAGAAACGGAATTAAATAATGTAATAGAATAAACTTTTAGTTGTTTTAATTAAATATACTCCTACAAATCAATCAAATAGTTGACTTAGCTTTGATGTTGCATGATAGCAACACGTGTAAATAATTTATTAATTAATTTTTGTATGCACTAATCAAATTTAGCTACAACTTTTTATAATGTTATTCAAATACTAATTTGAGGTTTCAAGAAGATATCATAAATAAAATTAATTATGTAATTTAACTGAATTTTAGAGCTCCTGGAAATTCCCATAAAAAAATGTATCACATTTAAATTGTTATTACCGTAAGGCACGTGGGACATTAGTACCAAAAACTAATTTAGTTAACTCGATATCATTTTTACATGGTAATAATTTAGATTACTCCAGATTATAATTCAATATTCAAGATTTTCGGTTCGAGTCTGTTTGATTGGAAATGTTTATAAATTAGTTTAGAAATCTAATTTTCATTACATTTTCATATAACTGCCCATAATTATTAAACTATTTTACAATTGTATATAAATATTAAGGATATTCAATTTAAGGATATTCAAACTGAACAATATTGAAATAATAAATATCCTCTTCTATATACAAATGTCAGTCTGACCCATTCCCACACAATTACATAAAAAAAAGGTTATATACTTATAAATGTTACGACGAGACATATTTCGTATACCCTCTGAATAGAATTAGTTATTACAAAATATTAACACGGCATGTTGAGTCATTAAAAATCACATATATATAAATATAAAAAACTTTCTTAAGTGTTCAACTCACAAAATATTTTTTTGTATTCAGCATTTTTCTAAAATAAAATGCTGATTTTGCACATTGCATTTGTAGTACTACTACAAAAATGCTAAAAATGATAAAAATAATTCGCACGATTTTCTACAACAACGAAAAAAAAATTCCTTTAACGCGATTTTTTTTATGATTATTAATAATTTCTATAATTTTCTTTTTTCTGATCCTTAGAAAATGTAACAAATGTACTAGAGTAACATTTAAATATTGAACAGCACAAAGGCGGGAATATTGTGAAGGTAAATTATAGCATATGAGAAAGGGTTAATTTGAAAACCACTTTATTTATGGTACTGTAAGTTTTGAAGTTTAATATTTTAAAATATAAATTTTGTAAATTTTAATTGGTAACGAATATGAAAGGTTACAGTATATATTCTCTGCTAATGTATTAGAAGGGTGGATAGGCTATAATTTTCAATAATAAAAGATAATGAAAATTGTCAAAATATAGTTTAAAATTTATACCTTTAAACCCAACAAAACCGAAATAAACTTAATCGAAAAATATGGAATATATTATACTAAATTACTTGGTAAGTCAAAATTTCATTCTACATTATTTCTTTATAATTTCTTAGCAAACTATAGTTTTAAACTTGCCTAACTTAAAGGCAAACAATTGTAAAGTTAACGTCTATAAATATTAATTTTTATACCCTTGTCATTAATTAACATTTTATTTATGAACGCCCATTTTATATCAACTTTAAATATACGTTAAACCTCATCAAGAAATTTTTTGGCTATTTAAATATCAAAAAAAAAAAAAAATCTTTAATTAAATATTAGAAATTTTTTGGTGAAATCATTTTTCTCATAAAATATTTCCAAGAAAACCTGTTTTCAGTTTTTCATGTAAAGTTTTTCATTTTATATCCATTTTACTTTTCTTGTATTGTATAATATTTTTTAATAATAATATTTAAATTTTAAATATATTTAAATATATTTTTTTGGCATTAAAACACTAAATAAATTTATACCAATTATTTTTTTTATAAAATTCTTTTTATCTTTAACTAATATCCTTTTTTTATATATATATTTATTTTGAAAAAATATTTAATATATTTATTTATTTTCAGAAATTTGATTATTTACTTATGAAAATCACTTTTATTTAAAATATTTATTTATAATTTTTGTATTTATTTATTTTGTAATAGAACAATTTTCATTCACACCAGTCGACACACGTTTTGTTTTTATATATCCTTTTTCTCTGTTATTAAATAAACAAACTTTCGTCCTATATTTTTATTTTTTAAAATTATGTAAAAAATAATATCCTATTGCCGACAACCGTATCCTTAAGGATTCAGCGTTTAACTAAAGGATTTTAGTTGATACAATAGCATTAATAGTTGTACTAAAAATGAAATTTATTTAATGCTTTTTTCTTGATGGAAATTAGACAAAAAAAAGGAAAAAGGATATTCACGATGGGGAAAATAATAAAAATTTCTGCACAGCTTAATAATAAAAAAATTATATTGAGTTTTGGTGAGAGAATTAGAATTATGTAGAGAGATAATTTTAGAATAAGTAAAGCTTTTAGAGAAAATATGTAATATTGAGAATTTGTAGAGGAAAGGAAGCTTTTAGTGATTTTGTAGAATAGAATGGAATAGCATAAATAATTGTAATTTAAAGTTACTTAAATTTAGTATGATTAGTGAAGCAACAAATTTAGTAGGTTATAATCAAGGTATACAATGAAAATATTATGTAAAAGATTTATATGTGGAAAATTTATTTTCTGTATAGAGCAGATAATATTTAATTAATAAGTTAATATTCAAAATACTTTATACAGAATTAGCTATATTAAAATATTCAGTGATTGAATTTGATAGCAATGTAGGCACGGCGTATGTACTAACCAGACACTATGATAATTACTGAGGGCATATCTACTTATATAGGTACATATTTTGGACGAACGTGTAAAGCTGACACTTGCCTGACAGCTTGATAACAAATGTACAAGATTATGTCACAAGCACATTATTATATGAATTTTGTAATTATTATATTTAATATTACATAATTATAAAATTTATACCAAATATGTAATTATTTGTAATTAATTATATTTTATATAAATATTGAATTATTACATTAAAACTATTTAATTTTCAATTTAATATATAATAATTTAATAAAGGACTATCACTTAGGTTATATTTACAACAATAAGTTGCCAAAACTTGACGCTTCAATAGACAATTGATTTTATGACAGACAACAATTGATATTATGTCAATTGATATTATGGGTTCTGTGGTTCTGTCTGTCTAACTTTACCTTCTACATTGCCAACAAATTAATTAGACGTTGGGATTGGGATTGTCACAAAAATCACTTGGTTACTGTATTATTTATTATATATTTAAATACATCATATATGATCCAAGGCAGTGGGTGCATCAGTGTATTGCTAAACGTGTACTGACATCGTTGGACTTCGTTCAAAGTTGTATTCTAATAAATCTCGACTCCATTCATTAACATTATAATTTTATTAATACTCTTATTAACCATTTTTGATTATTTCTCCTCCCAATTGGAAAACTTACATTATTATAAATATTTGGGAATTCTATATTTATGTATTTTAGTAACATAACAATTTTTTTTTCATATATAATTTTTAAAGATATCAAATAAAAAAATTATATAACATGAAAAATGATTGAAGTTATTTGAAGTAAACATTTCTATTTGACATAATATAAATCACTTAGAAAATATTTATAGAAATATTTTATAGACAAGAAAATCTGAAATCTATAAAATTACAAATGCCAGCAAAATTTTTAAGAGTCATACTGAATTTTGGAATCAATTCAGTTTTGTTTTTGATTGTTATATTTTTAACAGGGTTCTACTTATTATATTTTGTCTAGAAAAATTAAAATATTAGCAAATCATAAATATACAAAAGAACTGTCACAATATTCTGAAATATAAATAAATTCCATTTTAAATAACTAAGTATTTGAAAGTTTTTAAATTTATTTGGTGGCTATATTTCTATAAAGAAAATGTGACATATTTTTATTATTATATTATTTATTTATCATGTAAAGCAACCCTGATTCCTTTATTTTTGAAGTACTGCGGATTTTTATGAAGCAATTTCATCAGACACACCAAATATTGTTTAAGTGTAATAATCTTATAATTATTTTTATAGTTTTCCTACTACTAAATCGCTTGTCAATGTCTGAAGATTTCTGAGAGTAATTTTAAAGAAAAGTGAATATGCATTTGAAGTTTACTTTAGTTCATTTTTGTAGATTTGACAAAATTATTGAAAATAATTATAAAATTAATGCAAGTTATATAAATATCTAAATTTATTTAAACATATTTTGATTATGCTAAATGTTGTTTGGGACCTACAATATCCAACATTGTTTTTAGTTACGGATTATAAACCAAAATGAATTTCTTAATATTCTTGTATCTTTTAAAGAATTTAAAAATATTATGTAAAAATTTGCGTATTTATAGTTTAGTAAACTAAATTTTAGTAAATTTTCAATTGTGGTAATCTTCAATAAGAAATCTCATATATTATAGTTCATTTGTATCTTTCCGGTATTAAATTCAAAATGAACAACAACAAAAAAAAAAGGACAAACCGGATAAACCTTTTTGTAAACAGTTTACATTACAAATTTATTAACTATATATAGAAAACTTGTATCTATGTGGCTGATACAACATGTCCACAACATAAATCTATAACCGATATTACAACATTGGCTTACCGTTCAGTGGTTAAGTTCATATTTTTTTTTTGTTGTTGTTGTTATAATACCACTACAAATATTTTATGTAAATAATTTAATATATATTAAATTTGTAAAAGGTTGTTGAAAATGTCAACATAAAATATTTTTACTTTATAGTTAAAATTCAATTAAAGTAAATTTATTAGGAAAACATAAAACTAGTAAATATATTTTTCATTTTGAATAATAATATCTTCAATTAGCTTAAATAGCAAGCTTTATTTTAAGTATATTTGTAATAGTTATAAATAGAAATAAGTGAAAATTTGATTGCAAATTTAGTTATCAGTGATGATTAGTGTATAATTATTTATAGTGGATAATTTTATATTAGATAATTAATGGAATTACATTAAAATTTATATAAAACCATTAAATCAATCATAAAAAATAATGATAATTAGAGAGTACGTTATGGTAATATCCAAAATATAGAAAAAATTTTAGCAGGACAAACCCTAGAGTGAAATGAAAGAAATTTTCTGATAGTGGAAGAAAATCACATAAATCTGATCAGAAATAAAGTAAATTTGGTTGAATAGATTTAGATGTAAAAGTTTTATATTTCCAAAATTAATGAAAGAAAAAGTATAAAGATTAATTTTGAAACTTACTTTTACAAGTCATTATCATTCCAAATTCTAAAATGCTTATTTAAAAACAGTATTACAGTCATTTCTGTACTATCTATAAAGCACTATTAAACAAATGAGCGATGGTCAAAATACATATAATGGCCTTTGGCACCGTTTTGCTTTCTAACCTATACTGGAGCGAAAAGTATTATTTATTTTTAATATATTTATGTGCGTTGAAATCTGAAATTTATGATTACATTATCAAAATTGAAGTATTATGAACACAACAATCAAAAACACCATCCAATAGAAAAAATAGTTAAGTAATAAATTTTAATAAAAATATAGGTAATGTAACAACATATAAAAATCAATGTTGGATAAGGTAACACTACTCGTATTAATAAAATTCAAATTACAGAGTTGGTTATTTTTTTATATATAAATTACTGTACACATAAATGGACTAGGAAATATCGAATGCCATATAATTTATAAAAATTGTTGACGTATAAAATAATAACTTTAGATAGTTTTTCAAATCATTTCGTAATATGCTATCGTATATTGTAATTCGAACTACATAGTTAAATTAATTCTTTCTTCAAAATATTATATATTTTATAATATATTTATAATAGCATTTATGTAATTCACCCAGTAAAGATTAACCTAAAATTGAGTAGTCTACAGAATAATTCAAGTTTTACGAAAAATAATGTGCATTGTTACTTTTATATTATATTTCGAATTTTACATTGTGCTTACCTTGGAAAGTTGTCTATTTAAAGTTAATTAAATCAAAAATAACTAAAGGTTGGGCTGCATAGTATCTGTCAATTCAGTTTCCATTCGATTCGCCTGGTTAAGTTGGACTGAACACATAGTTACCAATTGCAATCGATTAAATCACATTTTTTTTTTCAAACAGTCAAATTTCATTACTCTTGACCTCTGCTTTAGTTAGGATTCGCAAAATTTTAATCTTTCCAAACTCTTTCGATTCGATTTCAATCGCACCTATGTGTCCATTCAATCGATTTTCTTTACAAAATATATCAAAACGTCAAATTTGACATTTACTGAACGAATCGGTACTGAAATTATCGATACAATACAATGTAGCCCATACTTAAGAATGGGTGTACTTTTTAATACTTGAGAATATTATAGCAAGCAAAAGCAACTAAAGGAAAGAGCGAAATCATTTTGAACATCAATTTCTATTTGGGCAATAATTCTCTATTAATAATGAGGGAAAAGCGATTATTATGAAATGTAGTTTACATGATGCTGTTCGAGCCTGCCTTAGAATGAGAAAAATATAAAATAGCGTTAAAGTCCTTTCACATACATATGTATCAATCTATTGTATAACTTTTCATTTAATAAGTCGAATGTAAGAAAATCGAATAGTGTAAAAGTAAAAATTGTTAGTTGTACTCGTTATATTATATGAAAAATACAACTGCGCAACATGTTGACACATCAAATGAAAAGTTGCACAGCAAATTGATATTTTTCAAGGGATTATAATTAAAATATTATACGTAAAATTTTCACCTATACGTAACGTAATATTTATATTTTAATTTTTTTTTAGTTTTAGTTACCAACTTTTTAAATATCAATTTGAATAAAAATACTAAATGCTTTTATTTACTAAATTTATATCCAAATAATAATAAATATATATTTATAATTTACATATTTATAATATAGAAATACTTTATATGTACATACAAAATTATATACATTTAAATTACACATGCAATAATGCCACAGAAATGAAAAAAAAAAAGATAATTCTTTTGCCATAATGTAATGCATATTTTAACAGATTCAAGGATTCAAGCACAATTCACTTCAAATTCAAAGCTCAGCAAAATTTATTATAAAATCTCTTATCCTTAACAATATCATGAAGCGTTTTATGTTTGTATATTGTTGATTTTATATTTTTTTTTTTTTATAAATTGAAATTTTACAACATAAAAATATTTTAGCTTTTTATCCACGAAATCAATCGAAATTTTATCGATCAGGGTCACGTACTCTTAAAGAAACATTTCTTTTTTTTTAAAAAAAAAAAAAAAAAACATATTTATATTGTAGCATATATGAGTACATATAAATAAATTGTGCAATAATATTATATAGCAATGTATGTATATACATATGTATATTGATTTATTTAGTGTAATAAATTGTTATATAAAATATTAATTTATAATATTTATGAACATTGAAGGAAAATCTTTGAAGAAAATTATCTTACCAAATAAAAGTTAATAAGTATACAATTTTAGAAGGAAACTCTGTCAGCCAAACACATAATAATTTTTTTTTATTATGTAATAATAAAAATATTGAATTCTTTTTTATGAGCTACTTTAAGTTCCCTGAATGCTTGCAATAATATTGCAATATATTTTTTGTTCCACATTTTGTACTCTTAGACAATTCTAATGGCTAGCTTAAATGAATCCCTAAAAAAAATAGGTACATATAAGGATATGTTAAGATCAGTGCAGAATAATCTAGCGGTGCTATAAGAAGAGAAAAAAAACGGTGAAATAACCTAAAGGAATAAAAAGAAAAATTTCAATGGAAATTCCAGTAATTTCTCTTATTTTCGAAGATTATGCTTTCCTTTATATAGTATATAATGCTCCATAGCTTAGGATAGGATGAAGTGGCGGCAAAGCCTCGCATAAACCACGCTGGGTACATTGCGGTACCAATTTTATGGATAACTAACTCTGAGTATGTGTCAAGAGATTATCAAGTAAGTTGAAAGATTTCGTAATGATAGAAGGTATGAACCTCCATAATGTCCGCAAATGTCAATAAATCTTCAAGGTTTCCGCTGTCACATTCACACAAACTATATATGTTCTAGTGTAGTTACCTTGGTCTCGTCAATACAGATCGTTCATTAGGACTACAAGTAAGCACCGATCATCGTTCCATATAAGAAAACCAATTCTTTTCTGTAAGTCAAATTCTTTTCTGTAAGGTATAAATATTAGTTGTAATAACAAGCAGTCCTTGTTAATACATTGAAAATTGATTAAAAGTCTACACAAAATTAGTATCGTGACAATGATCGTGTATAAAGTTTTGAATTTTTTTAGTATATTCTTTGTGAAATTTTGTTTAAAAAGTTTACTTATTTAATTTACCTTTTAAAGTTCTGAAATCGATGTTTATATAGTAAATATTTTCAAATTATTAAATTTATATTAAATTCAAATGTAGAAACGACTGGAAACAAAATATTCTTTCTAATGGACCATATTACATTTCAAAAAAGAATGAATTATTATAATAAATCTTTGTAATATATTGTACAATTTCATATTTACCCATTAATTTAATATCCTATCAAAAATAATTTGCGTAATATTCAGTTTTGTAATATAAAATTTTTGAAATGTTTCCGTTTACAAATTTTATCTGCAATGTCAAACAACAATCCAAAAATATAACAATAATAAATTTTTAGTATTGCATTATGCGTAAGGTTTCATTAGATGATTGTAGATCAAATTTAATTATTAATATACACTCTGCCATAAGACTGCCTGTTAGTAGCTTTCTGGTATATTATACTAACATAAATCTATAGATGTCAGCAAAATTTTCATATATAATTTCAAATTGTAATATGAAATTTAAATATTACGCCTGATGCAATATTGTAATAATTATTAAATAGAATCATGAATATTTTCATGATTTTGTATATGTAAAATGCAATAGAGTTTATTCTGCAGTTAGAATATACTCAGAAATTTCAAACTTTTAAAAAAAATATTTTAAGGGATTTATTGAGATAAAAAAAATCAGAAATATTAAATACTGTTCTGATCTGTTGGTTGTCTGGCTATGTATTTAAATCGTTTTTTAATATGGTAAATCTAATATTAACCCTTCCGCTACAGGAATGGACATATATGGCTGTACTCGTGATTTCTTTCAGTTATAACTGAATCAATGAAAAAAAAATTGTTGCAGGGGTTAAATTATTGGAACGCTTGAAGAATTTAGATTTAAATAGGTGATGACAATAATTCATAAATAATTCGCTTGACTAATTAACTAATGAATTATTATTGCAAGTTCAAAAATATTCAACAAAATTGATATCATATTATAAATTAATTGTCAAAAGATGACATAAGATTTGTATAAAAAAGAATATTTACTATAATTTAAGCTGCAACCATTAGAGGAGTTGTTGTTTCTGTACATATATTATAAAATGCTTGAAATGGAATTTATCATTACAAAATGGCGTAGTTTAATTATACATTTCCCCCTTAAGTTGGTGAAGTAATTTTGATTCTATAATGAAATCATGATGAATATTAAGAATATGCAATTGTTGGCACATAAAAAGCCCATAAGAATGTAATTCATATAAACAGTAGTTATGTTTTATAGTTATTTTACCAATAAGCAATAGTTTCTTTTTAGTTAAGTCATTATTTATAGTAGATCATACTGAAATTTGAATTACATTACCAAATTTATTACATAAAACTAACTGGAAACAAACTTAGAGTATGTTTTAGATTGTAACAAATAATTATAATTATATTTATATAATATATTAAGTTATAACTAAATTATTGTCATCAAGAAATAAAACTTGAAAATTATTTATTTATTTTACTTTAACAACGTACAATTTAGTTGTAACATATTTGCATAACCAAATTTAAGAAAATAGTGTCATAAAACAGAAGTGAATCTTTTTATACATATTTATTATGTTATTAAGAGGTCCGATTTACTAGTATTATGTGTACATTAATAATTACTAACAATAACATCAATAATTTTCAGGTAAAAACAAGAGCGTTTGAAGTAAAATTACTTTTATTAAGTTATTTATTATGCATTTCCGTAAAATAAAAATTGACATTGGGTGAAAAAATTCGTCACAAAACCTATACCACGATTTGTAATGTCATTTATCCGGTGTTGCCATTAAAATATATAAATAACTGAAAACAACCATTTATAAGAAATAAAAATAAAGAAAATCCATTTTTATATATTAAAATAAATATAATAAAAATGCAATAATTCTGAAATTATGATGGCTATATCTGTCATTTTTAGTATATATATTCACACCATAATACATTATATACAAATAAATTATATTGTATATGTATATAGGATATTTGATTTAAGGCTCCCTTCAGTGAAAATTATTATCATTTGCTCTTATATAAATTGTAAAATTGGGATTTATGTGGATTATATAATGTCAGTTAGTTTGGTTTTTTTTTTTGTGCCAAAATATCATAAATAAATGTACCTATAAAAAATATATATTTCAAGTATATTTTATGGAAAGAAATAACAGAGGAAGCCTTAATGTCAACTACAAATGTTATTATTATTATTTTTTTTTTTCAACAATTTTAACTTTTATAAATCTAAAAATTATTATCTCTGTATGTTTGTTAACAATAAATTTTACGTAGAAAATTTTCATTATAACACAATTTTCCCAGCTAATAGAAAAACATATTTTCTTTTTTATTTATATAATAAAATATATCTACAAATTTTTTTTATATGGGTTAATAATAACACAAAAATATCGGAAAATATTTGTAGTAATAAATTTAATATTTTATATATATTAAATATAAATTTAATGTTATAATTCTTGAAAATTATTATACTTGCGTTTATATAAATTTTGATAAAAATATTGCGGTGCCAATTTTTAATCATATAAAATGTTTCCACAAAGATTTGTCTTGGCAAACAATTAATTGTTTTTAATACAAAATTTAATTTATATCAAGGGTGGAATTATGTAAAGTGATATTAAACGTGAAAGGAGTTAGAAAATGTCCAATGGATGTTTAGCCACACGAAAACACTTTCATTTTGAAAGTGTCAAATTATAGCCGATTTGTTTGTTTGTTTTTAACAAAAAAATAAAAATAATGAAGTAAAGTATAAAATCGAATAATAATATTAGTGTGGTTAGTATATATTAATATTATACTTGTTGTTGAAAATTTCTAATTATTTATTAAAAACACATTAAATCTACTTGTTTACTAATTAAATAACGATAAATAATACTTAAATTTACTGTTACCATAGCGATTATTACTTTACATAATGCTTTCATTTTTTTTTTAATGGCAGCTTCTAATCACCTATCACTTTACGTAATTCCACTGCAAATATTAAAATAATGAAATTTTGAAATACATATCAATTCTTGATGTGGATAATTTGTGACTGGAACTGGATTGATTTTGATATTTTCTTATTCATTTAAATTTTATCCTTCATTTAAATTGTTCATTAATTACTTTAAAATTTGTATAATTTTTATTCGCTCAATAATATAGTTAACGTTGGTATATTAAAAATTGAATGCCTTGAATATTTTTGTATACCTTGAATATAACATAAATTTTCTACCAAAATCAAATTTTAATTTTTTTATCACTTTTTATATTTTATATAAAAAAAGATATGTGAATCATAGACCAGGAGGTAATGAACTAATAATGATATTACTGACGCAAATTAAGCTAACCAATAACGAAGATATAAATGTAATAGTGCCTGTTGTGTAGAATTCCACTTCATTTTCCTAGTTTTCTTGACGAATATCGCCTAAGTGAATAAAGGTCTTCCAAAATAGCTTTTCATGTAAACTGCATGCATATCAAGGTTGGATGCCTATATGTAAAAGCATGAGCAATAAAATTTACATATTAAATAATAGAAACCATACAATTTCAATATAAATGTATTGAAGTTAAACGGACTCATTATAGGTTCATTTTGTTTTGAAATTTGTGTCATTAATTTAAAATTGGTGTCATGCAACGCCTGACTGCCAGAACTACATAATCAGGAGAAGATATTAAACATAACTATAGGCTTACTTAGGAAAAACATAAGAACACTACAAAACAATTTTGACGTTAATTGGTGGATGCCCTCTAAGCGGTTTGTTGTTTTCGAAATATGCAAATCTCTATAAAAGCTTAATAGCAGTTTCAGTGACGACATAAATGTTAAATTATTCCTAAGAATAGATTTCATATCCGTTTAGGCACGGTTTCAATCGTTTAGACATAGTATCACACTTGGATTGTGTTTATCCTTTAAAAAAACTACACAATCGATATTTTATCAGTTCCAATTCTAATTATATGTTTGTAAGCTGTATTCCAAATTTATTATTACCCTTATTCTTAGAAACTCTTAAAGTATATGGTTACAAAATTCTAAATAACTCTTTCGTCTACTACAGTGTATTAGGTGATATATTAGGTCTTTTCGTTTGTTTTTATTAATTCAATGAAACTTTTTCTTTTCATACAAATTTTCCTTTTTCTATTTTCGCGTATATTCATAATTTTTCTCTTAATATAAAATAAAATAATAATTGGGCTGAACTTTTTTCAAACTATGAATATAAATTTAAAAAAAAGTTTCTACATTAATTATAGCCTTCGGCAAATTAATTTGCTTCAACTTCGAGTATAATAGAATATTTTAAAGTAAGCTCTTTTAGATTATATAATAAAAAAAATGCAAATATGTATAACCAAAAAAAAAAAATACTCATTATTCATATGTGCATACATCTGAGTATCCATCGAGCTAAATTGACTGCAGCCCAGAGACGCCATCGATCCGAGTACGCTTAAAAACATAAGTAATGATAATTTTTGTATGGTTATTTATTTGAAATAAAAATTGTTAGTTAGCATTTTACCTAGTCTTAAAATTACAATTGCACATTTTATTACTGCGTACTCATTTAATGCTGCGTTAACGTAGAATATCGGTAGCATAGCACCCTACAACTACGCCACCGCTTCATATTTTTAAAATTCAAGTTTTGTTTAAACTTGTGTGCCTAATGTTGAATATTACATCGCTGATAGTGGCATAGAGATAGTTTGATATGCTAGGATATATTGGGTCACGGGTACAACTCCAGAGCGAGGCATTATGATGCTCTAAGTTTACTTAACTTTAAATGAATACCAGTAATAAAAAATTTCAATATAAATGCTAATGGTTGGGTAAAATGCTAATGGTTTAGTTAGACCATTTGCTGATATCAAATGTTTAACTTTTAAAAGCTATTAGAACTTGTTGCAATTGCACGTATTTTTACTATAAAGAAACTTTTAGTTCAAACCTAATTATTAGGTCCAAAATACAATAAACCTCTACCATTAAGAACCTCTGTTACCAACATAGAAGAAAAAATATGTGCAATATAATTTTATTTTAAAATTATTATTAAATTTTTTATGTATATTAGTAAACCAAAAAAATATCTTGCAGAATATTTTCAAGTAAAATATACCAAAATATTAGGTTATAAATTTTACAGAGTTTACCAAAAAAAGTTTTATAAAATTTCCATCTTATGCAGCAGAAAGTATCGGTTTTGTATATTTTGCTAATGAGTTAATTGATTTTATGCAATTATTAATTTTGTTATAATTTATTAAGAAAACTATAAGACATTTAATATAATAGTTTGGCAATATACTTTAAAAATATATATCGTAAATATTAAATTATAGTTCCATAAAATACAGCCGATGTTAGAGGACTTAAGGTGCATATAAAATCATATTGCTTAAATACTTATTAAAACTAATAATTTATTTTAAATGAAATTGGAAATTCGTAATTCCTTGGTTATGATCCTTTTAAAACAAAATGTTTTTTTTAAAAAAAACAAGTATATTCGCATCGAACAATCATAACTAAAATTATTGATTTACATATATTTAAAGTTTGTATTTGTATCTGTCTCGTGACCATAATCATAGCATAATTCAAATTTTATAGTATAATTCAGCTTATAAATAAAATTAATCATTTGACAGTTTGGTTTTTGAGATTTCTTTCTTTGGACAATATAACGTCCAGGATTTAACTTTTACTAGATTCCAAAAATATTCTTTTATTCACACGAGAATCAAATAAATGGAAAACTTCAATTTTTTGGGTCTGAGTCATCTCAGAGAGCATCCATAATATTCGAAAAATATGGGAAAATTTATTTTTCTTTTTTGGTTGTAGATGTAGATAATAATTTACATATTTTAAGAAGTTTTTTCTCCACACTTTTTTTTTTTTTGTTTAAAAGTTAGATTATGTCATGAGCAAACAAGGGTAAGAAATGTGAAATGTACCGGAATCTTTCAACAAAACGTACAAAGTTTAACAAATAGATTAACTTTTAATTTACTAACACTCTAGACTATTGGATTTTTTTTTAATTTAATTTATGATAAGGTACAAAGTGGAAAGTTTATTTAATGTAGGTATTTTATGTGGATATAACTGAACTGTGGAAATACAATGAACAAAAGAAAACTTAAAATTTTAATAATTTTCTTTTCTTATAATATTTAAATATCGATAAAAAGATGGGAATTTGTTATTGATAGTTAGTTTTAAAATATTTTAAATAACTTAATGTAGAAATGATTATAATATAGTTCCAAAATTGAATTTGATATAGTTTTGATGACAATTAGATTTACTATTAAATTTAACTCACATTATAACCAACCATGCAATAGAAAATGACACAATTTTTTTTTCAGAATTTGAAATATATTATAAAATTTATAAATTATTCATTTCATTTCATGTATTTCGCTGAATGATTTATCAGTTTTTAGCATTGTACTCTCTAATGTTGTTCTGCTGAAAAATTAAATAAAATTTAATTTCGTCGTCAGTTTTTAAATGCATAAATTTTTCGTGGTGCTGTCAATTAAACTAATCCTTTATTAATAATTTCGTATGTATTTAGCTGCTACTGGATGCAATGTTCTCTATAAACTATAAGTAGATTTTATTAAACTCAGAGTTTTCGGCTATACCAGCAGGGTAACCTTCCAGAATAATTTTATTAATATTAATAAATATATTTATTGTATATATGTACATATACCATTTTCAGATTGAATTCAACATTTTTCAAATTAAATTAAACAGTTTTCAACAATTTTTAATCAGTTTTCAAAGTATTTCTATTTGAACACAGATTAATTCTATTTCGAAAAGGATTCAAAATGTTTGAAAAATGATTAAAATATTTTGAAAAACGACTAATTTAATCTGAAAATGGTTATAAATATTTCGAAAATTTGATTCTTGATGTGCTAAATTTTATTAACATTTATTTTTAAAACTTAACAACTTTTAATATTACAATAATAAAAATATTATCCATTAAGGAATGCAAAAACTTTTTGTGGGTTTAATCCTAGTATATATTTTTGAATACCTGTTTTCGTATACTATATAAACCGAAACACTTTCAATTTAATTTAATCAAATGACAGTCATTATTTTAAATTTTGTCCATTATTCTTAAAATTTCTTAAATTATAACAAATTTTAACATTTTTCAAATTATATATTTATTTTTCAAAAGATTTGAATATTTTACACTTTTCTTTCAAAATGTTATAACCAATTAAATTTGAGTATATAATTTGTCATTAATAATACAATTTAAATGGCGGTTAAAGTATAATTTATTTTTGACTATATGAAATTATAAATAAATTATTTTCAATTTATACACGTTTTTTATCAATTTTTTTTTTTAAACCCAATTCTCTTCCTCTGTTAATTAAATTAATATTAAAATAAATTTCAGAAAAAGTAATTTTTTTTTTAAATACAAATTTATTACTACATTTTGCACATACAACCGCACGAATACACACATTATGAAAATTTAATAGACTATTAATTTTATCCTTTTTTTTTGTTTGTTAAAAGACGGCGGCTATATTGTTTTTATGTATACGATTTATTAAATTTATATACGTTTTCTCGTTAGTTTTTGTTACTTATTTTATGATAATTTTTAAACAGCAAATAATGAGAAAGGTTTTTCCTTGTTCGTGATCATTTTTTTAATGATTTTTCTTTTCATTTTGTTATGTGTTCTTTGTTTTTACAAATTTAATATTTAACCTAATTTTCCATACGGAACACGGGGTATAACAAATACAATTTTATATTTTCCATTTAATATTTCATAATTATTATAAAATTATTATTTGATTTCGGTTTGTTTAAAATAGTATGTAGTGAAAAATTGGTATGATTACATCCACGAATCTAAATTCATGCAAAAATTGTAATATATATTGTAAAAATTAGAAAACAATTTGAATAAGTCTTCCTGAGAACCATCATGGTTTAAAATTGTGTATATAGTTCATTCATCATTCGATATCCAAGCTTCTGTAGAACTACTTTCTGATCCATGTGTCCTGATATCTTAAGAAATAATAGATCTCTTACTTAAATATCTTTCTCTTTTCTGTGCTTAGTCAGGTTATGGAACGAAACTCGATTTTTCGAAAAGCGAGTATCTTTTTAGCGTTCTTTTTTTATCATCAAATATACATGGAATAATTGTACGATTCTAATCCATTAAATGGCTTTTTCGAGCTCTACAATTATTTAGGCATATTTAATAACATTCCACACAATACAGTCTATTACACCGATTTGCTCAAAACATTATTTAAATTTAATTAAATTGAAATAAAATTCATATTCATTAGAGTAAAAAACATTATTTTATTCTGAATTGAAAAGAATTGGGTAACAATAATGCTTTTAAAGAAATGGTCTACTAAATATTTTTTGTAATTTTATAACATTTTCAATAGAAAGAATACAAATTTATCCTAAAAATAAATTTAAGCACATTTTTATAACAGTTTTAAGACATAATTTCTATGTCTTGTCACTGGCCATCAAATTGTTGTGGAATTGATAAAATTTTCCAAAAAGAATAAATTAATTAAGCGAACCGAAATGAAATTCATAAAATTACAAAAAATTTATCTATATGATAATTAATTCCAAATATTTAAAAAATATAAAATATTAAAAAATCGTTTTAATCGTTTTTCTTACCAAAAATCCTTAGTCCTTTGAACAAACTGCTTAGGTACGACTACGATTTTCAATTTTCGTTTACTATAAAAGCTTTTAAAATTAATGGAAACTCTTCTGAATTTCATAAAAAAAATGTTTTTTCGTTGTTGTTGTTGAATAGACCTTTATGCCTGTTCGTCCAGTCATTGCTGTGAAAAGGAATCCATCTGTAATGCAATATTTCTAAAGAAAATATTGTACATATACAAATTCTTTTATAACTGGAAGACTGATGTAAGAAGTATTTTGCTGTTGTGTAAAAACTAGGAAAATAATACCATCTTGTTTTTGTTGTCACATAAATGCTTACAGCTAACATAATTTTAAAAGATTTTATTATATAAAAAAACGCTTTGAAAAAAAAAACATGATTCAATTAATAGCACCTCACGTTGTGTATTGCATTTCTTCTTTTTACACAACGATAGGAATTTCATATTTAATAGGAAACAAGAATATTGAAATTTACGAGATTGATGTACTAAAGTAAATAAAATTGAAACTTTTAAGGTTCATTACACAACGAAGAATACAATATGAATTTTAGTTCTTAATTATGTATATTTCACACGCTCTTCAATCTTTTCATAACTCTATTACTCAATTGCAATCATGGAATAATTTGACTGGTTCTATAAATATTAATATAAGAAGGCAGTAGATTTAAAATCCGAATCCGGTCACATTGATTCACCTACAATAAACGATGTTTCCAAATTGCACTTAACGTTTACCAAGCTTATGTATACGTATAGTTTATGGTCCTCGGTAAATGACTTTTTGTAAATGGTCAGATTTATCATTTCTAGTTTTAATCAGTAGCTAAATTATAAATATTTTCTTTTCCGGTGTAGCAATATCCAATTTAATGTAATTCGTTTTCTCACTAAATTGTTATTTCGATTAATATTTTTTTTCTTATTAAAATCTACTTGAAAATAATATTTTTCAATTTTCTATTTTCCAATATTATAACTTTTTTTTAAGAAAAATAACTTATTTCCTTTATATAGTAAGAAATCTGAACTATTAACGAAAATCTATTTTACAAAAGAAAATCTTTATCGTTTAAGTAAACTTTCTTGTAAAAAATATAAACTTTCATAACTTTAAAATTTATGAAAAACTTTTACCACTCGACTTCAATTATTATTGACTATAGATTATTTTATGCAATTTATTTTCCTTAAGCAAAAACTTATTTCATATTTACCACATAATTTTTTCCTTATCTAATTTAATAATTTAACAAAAAAAATTTATAGATTTTTATCTTGCGGAAGGTAACAATTATCAATAAAAACAAAAATTATATTTATTCCTTAACTATTCGTAAAATTGTTTGAAAACTTATTAAAAACAAGGATTAAACTTTTAAATGGCGACAAATGAAATAAGAAGTTTAGTATTCGTAAATTACACCTGCATTGCTGCCAAAGGACATTACAAAAATAATTATTTTCTAGATTTTAAGTTTTCATTTTGTTCAAATTGTGGTTTTTTTTGTTCAAAAAATTTTATATTTATTTTTACTATATTTTGAAATTACAACATATTTTTAAGGTTTGCGGCTAATTGACCGAAAACAATTTACCGAAAGTAAAACAACTGAAATACTGATCGAAGTAAATTAGATTTTTGCATTATTGGTTCCAATAAATCATGATTTTCTTTTTTTTTAATTTAATCTCGATTTATTCGGTCAATTGTGTGTTCAGTCAATTGTGAATTCAACCAAATGTGATTTCGGTCAATTTACCAAATACTATTTTTAATGGAACTTAAACTATATTTTAAAATTATTTATTATAGTTAGAAATATTTCGTGAGCAATTGTGTTTTTTACAAAATCATTTTTTGGGAAATGTACTACACTGATCATTCAGTAAGTATTGGCCTCTTATTTCTATAGATATAGATATCTATTTTTCCACTGTATTCTCAAATTGCTTACATTTTCTAAATCTAAAACATATTATGAAATTAAAGGTAAAATTCAAATACTATAATTAAATTAGCTTTATGCGTCCCAAATCCCTATAAAAGACACCAGCAACAGCAACACTGTAAGTAATCAACTGTGATTGTTAGTATAATTCAAGTATGTATTATTAAATATATTTTAAATACAAATAGAATTCGTTAAAATTTATTTAATATTCGTTAAAACTAGGTACAAAAAAATTAGTTAATTAATCTAACTTTCTTCAATTGAAGGAAATATTATTTTATTCCTAACTTAAACATGGCTTCGTGATGGGTGCTGAAATTTTTGAATTTATTTAATAAAATGAATTTTGCAAAATATTTTGTATAATGTAATTATTTCAAATATGTATTATGATTTTTTGTCAAATTTAAATTATAATTTCGTTTCTTTAGATCAAAGAATGTTTTTATAAAGTATTATAACATTATACATGGAGCTGGTCCGAGGACTATTGCTCACGTAACATTATTGCGCGAATGTTTATTATGTGAGGGTTATTTTTTAAGTAGTTATTGTCCATGAAGGTATAGTCCTGTTATCGTATTGTCTTGTTATGCAAGTAAACTGCATTGTAAGTAAAATGAATCATGTATTATTTATAATTTAATCACATATTATTAGTAAAATCAATACTGGGAGTGAAATATGGCTAGTCACAAAACCTAATATATTATATTCGGATTATATTCTAGGCACCCATCGAAACTCAAATTTGTAAAAATCAATTTAGGTGGCATGAACTCATACTAAGAAGACCGGAAATATTTAAAACCAGACTGACCTTTGAGTGGAGTTTCCAAGCAAGGACATGAATAGCCATGCGAAAAGAGACTTGTAGGAGATATGTGATGAAATAAATAGAAACAAACAGGAAAGATGTTGGGAAGGGATAGATAAAAAGAATGACAAAAAATAGAATGCGTTGAAGAGCAAATACATTGGAGAGAAAGGTGCTCTACATGCTCTCTAATGGAATGAACAAATGAGAAAAAAAATATATTGGTAAACTGTAAGTTTAAAACAAATTTAAATAAAATACTTAAGCCAGATATTTTAGTGTATGGCAACTTCGAGTCACTATATCAATACGCATGACAAAGAACATTTTAATTATCTCAAAAGAGATAGAAGCTTCATAACGAAACTGACGTGTACACTATCTATTCATATTTCATCTTCGAAAAAAGTTAACCTACGCTTTAGCATAATCTGGTAACCATTCGAAATTATATTTTCTCATGATATTTATTTATGGTGTATTAAAAATTTACTTTTTGTTATTATATGATTAGTCTCTCTATAACTAGTTCACATGGAACTCGTCTACCTACAGACAGGAACATGATCTGAAATAAAATGTACATACATATATACATATAACAAAAGGATTAGTAAAAAAAACACTACAAGTTTATATAGATTGTATTGTTCTTATCTATCTTTGTCGCAAATTCATTCTATATATTTATATATATATTATTACTATTCCTTAGTGGGTTTAAATATGACCTGCAAAAGGACTTTTTATACCCTTATGGATATATTTTTATATCATTTATATACATTTATATATCTTTTAGCTATATATTTAATATCAAAATTTGTTGATTTTGCACATGTTATAGGATACAAAACATAAAATTACTAAGGATGAATTTGAATGGTTTCGCGTTTTAATGTTATTATGAGTTTCTATATTATAAGAAATTCCATCTTCAAGGCTATAATAAAGGCTAAAAAATAAGGTTAATTTAGTTCCATATTATACAAAATATTTATATATATATATATATTAAAAAAGGGTTTGAAACTTTCTTTCGATATTTATATACACTTTATAAATATATATAAAAACTTATATAAAATTTGAAGGGTGTGTTTTTCTGTGTTGCTTTTTAGCACGTTTTAGAGATATTCCTTTCGATATGAAAACGAAAAGATAATGAAAATACTTTTTTTAACACGTTCTTCTATATATAAATATATTCTTTGTCAGACATAATGCGATATTATTGTTTGGATGGAATCCACCACCGCCCAATGCCGTTTTTTTTTTTATAATTTTTAGGACAAAAATAAAAGAATTTATTTATTATTTTTTGGTTTTATTTCATTAATAATTTTTTTTTTTATTGACTCAGACGTTTTATGGTTTTTAATATTATTAGTGTTTGCGGAGAAACATTTTTATTGAAATATATTTTTTTTTCTGGTTTTTTGGGATATACATTTATTTTAATGTATAATATATATTTTTATGAGATTTCGTGATTGATTTCCGATTAACCCTATTACTACGGGCGCCATTTAATTACATTAAAAAGTAATATAATTATAATATGATATAAATATATGGGATGGTAAAATAAAGTTTTATTGAAAATTAAATTGAGGTAGAGAAAATTTAAAAATTCAGAAATAGTTGTGCTAATAAATATCATAGAAAATATATATTTTTACTCTACCAGTCCAGGCATTGGAAAATATAAGTATCATTCCGTATAATTGCGTCCAGATCATATAAAGTCAAAATTGATTTTATTCTACTCTACGTAGAAAAGAATTAAAATTTTATGGTTTTCAGCCAAAATGTTCTATGATTTTCATCTGTCCCATGCACTAATTTATATTTACAGATATGGATTCCAAAATCATTAACCACGTAAATTTATATTGCTATTTTTAGTTCACTAAAAATGTATTTTATAAACTTGTAAATTCTAATCATATTTAAAAGAAATTTATTTGGACGACACTTTCTTTTCTGAACCTTGTAGTTCATTATTTAACTTTTGATGTCTATAATTTTCATTTCATATTGAAATATCTGTCAAATTATCATTTTAATGAAATTGTCATTTTAACTGGTACCAGACAGAAATAAATTTAAATTTAAAGTTTGGAGTGATTTCGTTGTTTCCTGTTCTGTAGTTTTGTCTAATATTTCAATTTCGTTTATGAGTACGATAAAGTATATTTCAGGTATTAACTTAAAATATGCTTAGAGTAGTAAATTGTAAATTAATTCAAGTAGGAAATATTTTCTGAATAAGTACTATATAAATTATATTATTCACTGCGTAAAATTCTTAAAAAATTTAAATTAATTTGTACAATTCTGTAAAATACCTTCATTATTATAGAAATAATAATGAAGTTATAAAATAATGAAAGTAAATTTATACAATAATTTAATTATGAATAAAAATTGATTCGTTTTTTTTATACGGTAGTATAACTTAATTTTGATAATTCCATATAAAAAATTAACAAACGTAGTCTGCAAGCACCTGAAAGCAAAATGACAAAATAAAGGAAAAATGAATAAAACGCTGCCAAAATGAGAAGGTAAAACATAAAGTTGCACACCTTAGACATCAGAGTAATTCTAATGATAAATTACTATTTGTCATGCAATAATTTTGAAAAAAAATTTAATATACAGAAAGTTTAGTTAAGAAGAAAATTTAATGAAGAAATGCATATTTTCGAAAATAAAATGCAAAATAAAAAGAATAGCTGCCACCAGAAGGGAAAAGATATCTCGTATTAAATTCAACAGCGATTTTTGTCCAACATTATTTTGTAATTAACAGTATTTTTGTAACAAACAGCACTTTATTATAAATTTCATATCTTTTAATACTAGTTTTGATAGCGAACCACTTAAACTGTCAATTCTAAATTTTATGGGCACTAACTAGATTACAAAATTAATATTTCTACTGAATTTCATTTAAATCGATTAATAATTACATGGATGAAACTATGTGTCAAATTTCATTAAAATCTAAGAGGTGTAGCAGTTCTAGGAGGTCTACCTGCGCAAATGTAAATTGCGGTCATTATTTTTTTATTGCATTTTCGAACTTCTCGACCTCACAAAAACTTAGTAAAAAAATTCTGCCAAATCCTTTTTATTTTTTGATAATCAAGTCCAGTGCAACACTCATATTTAATCTAACTACTCCTATTTTATATAATTTTACACAAAATTAACTTATATATTAAAATATGTTTAATAAAAATATTTAGTTATTTTAAAAACTCATTTGTAATTCATTCAAACTAAATGAAATATAAATGTTAAATTAAAAAAAAACATTAACTCTTAATTATTTGTAATGGAATGTTTGGATAAATAAATTTTATACTTGTGGTTTTCAAATTATTATTATCTTAAATCCTAGATAGGAACATAACTTATGTTATGTTTATGCAAAACATATTGAAAATAAATATTTGGTTTCAAATATATTTACTTACATTTACATAACCACAAATATAAATTTATTTAATTTATCTTTGTTAAAATAAGATAATTAATTGTGTTGCAGGTATTATTACTCGTAAAAATATGAATTTAAAACAGACAGTAAATGCAGCATAATTTATTCAAACTTATATGCATAAATTTATTTATATTAGTTAAGAAAACGATAGCACAAAACTCTATTATAATAATTTTTATAATAGATACGAATATTTTCAGAATTTTCTGAAACTCCAAAATCTTTATGTTATCTGTCTAAAATAATTCAAATAGTTATTTAGCATTAGCATAGTATAAAAATAAATGTCCATTCTTTTCGTTGATCTGGAAAGTTAAACCTACAATAATTTGGTATCAGGGATTTGAAAATTAGCTAAAAGAAAACGTTATTCAACCGGTTGCATAAAAATATATTTAATTTTATAATTAATTAAAATCATAATTTTATTATAGATGAATTTATGTTAAAAATATATTACATAGATATAAAATCATTATTTTAAAATTTCCATTTTTTAATTTTATCCTTTAATTATGTGTAATTTTAATGGTGGTAATAATAATGTTTATCAGGGCCGGATGAAGAACTTGTAGAGTGTGCTTAAAGCACTAAAAAATTGGTGCTCTTCACCTAGTGAAGAGCATAAAAATATAAGGAACAGGGAGAAAGATTTTGTTTTTATTAATATCAAATCACTGCGCAAAATGTCAATATTTGACTTCATATTTAATACCGAAGCATAAGAAACATGTCTTAAACACTTTGGATATATCTGCACATGTGCACACTCTCCTAAAGCACGTTAATAATTAATTAATTTCAAGTATTTAATAAATTAAGTCAAATTAATAAAATTAGATTTAAAGAGAATATATTTAACTTTGTATTTCAATATAACAAATGTTGATACAAATTGATGTTAATCTTGCATCTTGCATTTGAAACAGGTAAGAAATATAAAATAATAAATTCATATATGAAGAGGGTGCGCACGATATTGAAAAACTAGTTTGAACTTTGACTTGAAGTTGAAGGTACACAAAGTTTAAAATCAATTAAAATTACTAAATAATAATATTAATCTTCTGGATAAAATGATACTAACCAACATAGTAAATGCAAATATTGAATACCATTACTAATCAGCAATACATTAAGTCATTCCAGTCCTTTTAATTTTGGAAAACTACTAAACTATATTTTTTAATATTCTTTAATCTGTTATAAAATATTATTGTAACTGTTATACTGTACCTGATAACTGTTGTAACTGTTATGTAAAATTTAGCTGTTGATTTTGAATTAAATTGTTAAAATTTGTCTTAAGTTTAAATTATAAATTTACTACCAGTATATACCTTCAATAGTATACTAAATATTTTGAGATAATCACATTGTATTGTGGTTAACTATATATCCGCGATTCTTGGCAAGATCTAAATCCTTAATAACTTTAGTTACAATGTTAATAATTAAAGCTGACATCCAAAACACAAATTTGTTATTTAAATAATATTTATTAAAGAAAAATTTCAATAATTATTAAAATTTTAATAATTTCATTTACATAATTAAATACTTTATACTTAATTCTTTTAAATGACTCGTATATTAAATACATTTTCATTATAATATCATTCAATTTAATTCTATTATTATTAAACCCAAAATTAAATTATAATTTACTTACAATCTTTGCATAATAAATATTTTTTTTCTCCATAAATATAATATTTTGCTGATATGAATTTCAATCAAACTTATAAAAATATTTACTTTAACAACTACTAAGATATTTTCTTTTTATATAAAATTGTATAAATTTAGTTAATCCCTTTATAGATAAATTTGATATGTCCCATATAAATATGATGTGTGTAAATTCCTATACATATAAAGCAAAAAAATATTACCTAAAGGGACAGAAAAATTATTCATTCATCCATCCATAATTTGATTATTTAATTTTGATCGGTCATTTATATATTATCTAAGATCCAAATTTATTTATATACATATTACATTTATTTTGTGTATCTTGATTTTTCAATCAAAACTTGATTGAAGGTACATGTCTCTATGATGATATCTAATGTATGTAAATCAAATCATAAATTACAGATATCAAAAAAAAAAAAATTAAAGATAATAAATTTTATAAGTATATTATCGTTATGCTTAATCTATAAAAATATAATGTACCATAAAAATATCCTTGTGAATATAATAATGTATAGTATCAAATAAATTTTAAAATCGTCAACATGCAATTACTTATATTATAATGTATGGGTATAGCATATTTTTTTTCAGCATCATATCTGGGATATAAATGTCAAATAAGGTAAAAAAAAATTTGCATATATATAACATATAAATTAACCAAGAGAGATTTTTTTTTTTGAATAATAAATAAATTAATAAAATATAAAAAATTGTTTAAAAAATCGTTATAGCCGAAGCTGACAAGAGTATACAACGTGGATAAAACTGACCGAAATAAAATAGAACTTATAAAGATTTTCATATTTTTCGTATAGATAAGGTAAATTTTCATCTATAAGATGTTTTTTTATTTTCATGGGCCACAAATAGTCGTAATCACTGTTTCTCATTTTTTGAAGATTCAAGAGTGAATAGCTTCGAGTTCGATAGTTTTAGCCCTTCACGCATATTTTATTTATTCTAATGTAACTGTTGAGATTATGCAGTTTACTCTTTTTGGAGCAAATTGGAGTAACAGCTGTGCTGTGAGACACCACAGACAGAATAGTTCTAGTTCAATGAAGTTCTTTCTTTCGCCAATTTGTCTTACACAATTAATTGAATTTTTGTATATAAATATTTATTAAATATTGTATAAATAACGATATTTATTTCATATAATATATAATTATTGTTCCTCTTCTTTTAATAATGGAAATATTATTACAACTTATTATAATTTTTATAGGTTATATTTTGTTACACAACTTTTAAAGCTCTAACTTTAGAAAAAATATACCATACTTTTTATATCAACAGATTTGGTATTATGTTAATATTATAATATTTATGCTCATTTTTTTTTTGCTCAGTTATATTGGGATAGATACCCAGTTAGTTAATCGCACAACATTGCCTTTTTTAAATATATCTCATTTGCAGATAAGAACAGAGCTCTTCAAACTTATAGGTGATGTGAATAAGTGAAAAAAGTATATAGATTTTGTATAGTACCTAAGTGCTTTTGTAAATAAGTATTCTTAAAGGATTTGTTATTTTTCAAAGATAATTTAAAAAATTGAATGCAATACCTGAGAATATTTATGATGTTCGTTATAGAATATTCATCCACATAAAGGTAAATACTATTAATAAAAAAATTATTTAAAAAAATTCTAAAATATTAATTTAAAAAATACAAAATTTAAAAGATTTTAGAAATTCTTGAAAACATTAGCGAAAATCATTAAAAATTCATAATTACATTTTCGTTGATTTTATGATTCGATTGATTTTATAATTCGAATAATTAAAATTAATTCCATTAAACTTTATGCTTTTATACAGCTTTTAACAAATTTCAGTAATTACTATACTATTTTTGATGCAAACGAGTTTTGAGTGTTGAGTTAAACTATGGTAGTTGAAGAATAGCTGCGCAAAACAGCGAATAGAAATTGGTTATATTATCAACTCAAATCGGCAAGTTTTATAACTGGATAAAAAATATATCTTAAAGCGTTGGTCGAAAATCATTTTGAGCATAAATCAAATTAAATTTTTGGTTAATAACAAAAATTTGTAATTTTTGTATAGTGAAAGAAATATAATCAAAAATAATTTATCAATTTGAATATTGCATGTCTGAATATAATCTAATTTTAAAAGAAAAACCTAATAAAAGTAATGCATGCTAATTAAACTGTATTATTTGAATCAGGAATTTCATGTTTTACAACTATTTCAATTTAATATATATAAAAAAAAATTACATATTTTTTATATAATTTATACAACTTGCCTATTTTTTCTATTTTATATACAAGCATACAAGCCTATAATTTATTCAATATAATTTCCTATTATAAAATTTTTAACATCCACTATATTTATATCTTTTCTCTCTTATCATAAAAAAAAAAATCAATACACTTGACTAGACACATTTGGTTGTATAACACTAAATTTACAAAATTTTAACACCTAACTGACATGGAAAAAAAAATTTATAATTTATAAATAATCAAGTGAGAGTAATTGTTATTACACGGTTTTCTATAATTTTCCAATTCATTTATAAAATTTTATAATTAAACAAAACCAGCTAAACAGATTATATTTTATGAATTTAAATCATAAATAAATGTTTTAGGTACACAAAAATTTAACCTTACATGTGAACATATTTTTAGTTATGTAATTTATGAAAACGGTTACGTTGGAACATGTTATTTTATATAATTATGTCCTTATTTATGCTACACACCATAATAGAAATGAAAATTCACTATTATAAATCATTATTTTCAAAGCAGTTTATAGCTATTCGTCAATGTATTTATGTGTATTTGATTGTATCTAATCATGAAAGATACTAACTATCTAAATTACAAAACAATCTTCAATGTAAACTTTAAATGAGAAGTGATTTAGGCGAAAGAATTATTAATTTCAGTGCACAGCTAAAACTAGAATTAACCTTTAACTCAGAATTTGTTAAAATATCGAATTTTAATAAATTTCAGATTTCTAGGAGTATCTGATGAATGTATTTTATATAATTCGGTAATTATAGTTTTAAGATAATTAACTAGATTTTAATTATAATATAATTAATACTTAGTTGATTCAATAAATAAATATAATAAAGAAGTTTCCTAATTAATTATTATTAAAAATTATTTTTCCAACTATCGTTATGTAAAAATTTTCTATAAAATGCACATATATTTTATTTTTGTAGGGTTGATAAATGTGTCATGGCTTTGAATTGCAAAATTTAAAGTAACTCATTTAAAGGCATACATAATTATATGCTTCTATAGAACCATGAAATTGAGCAATTAAACTCATACAAAATATATTTTTTACTGAATTATAAATATGTAAAAATTTACATTATTATATTACATATAAAGTTTAAACTTAATGTGAATAATTTTTACAGGGTGGACCAAAAGTCACGCATGTGTGTGTAAAATGTTTTCACGATTTTTTTTAATATAAAATCTTGTTACACCAAAATGCGAAATTAAACTAACGAGAAGCAGACACAAATTGTAGATCAATACAATTGCTAACTCAAAGATCGTACCGCAATTATGAGTAATGAAGCGCATTACCATATTAATAAACAGAATATCCGATTTTGAGATACTGTAAACCCGAGTTTCTCATCAGCACCAGCTAAAGTGCATAGTATATATGTTCGATTGACTCAGAAATTATTATTGGGCTATGGGCTCTACTTTTTTAAAAATGTGAATAGGACTGTGAAATAAAAAATATTGTGTACGCACAATGACAGACAACAAAATCTATACCAGACTATCAACGAAGCTGAAATCAGGGCCATATAGCCTTAAAAGTTGGATGGTGTTATGGAAAACGTTCAAATACTTTACTGTGCTTTATTAAGTGTTATCTTGTTGTGGTCTAATTTATTTATTACTAAATAAATTTTACAAAAAAAAGAAATGGCGATTTGAAATCCTAGATTACTCAATGAAATAATAAATGCATTATTATAAATTTTTTCAACTACTATTACCAATTTTATGCATAATTTCATTAATTTGTCCACTGGTTGGTATATTTATAAATAAAATTTAAATTTATATTTGAAAATATATAATAAAATATTAACACAGACAATTTCTGGTCTAATAAAATTGAATAAATTGCACAATCTTTTTTATTCCTTGTATCCTTTTTAAGGTACAATCTGCAAGTAAAAAAAAAAAAAATTAACAATTTTTGATAATTTTCAAAATACAAAAATTGGTTACAACAAAATTGAAAATTTGTATTAGAAAATTGAACTATGTATAAATATTATTCAATAGAATTTATCATGAGTTACTTTACTTTCGGCTTGTGTAAAAAGATATTCAAAAATCTTATCATGAATTTAATCAAGAAAATTTTTTTTTTTGACTTAATATTATTTCTTTGCATAATAATTTACAAAGTTTTTTTTAATAATGCCTAAGAAAATTTATAGATATAAATATTTAAAAAAAAAATTCTAGTCAATATTTTAGATTTTCTTTTTAAAATCTCCACAAAAAAAAAAACTATTCATTTAGTTATTCTAGACGAAAACTTTGAAATTATTTTTTCTTTTGTGCAATTCATTGATTAGACTAGTCTGGAAATATATATTATAATTCGAATGCAACTGATAGAATTTTAAATAGCCAAGACTCTCCAATCAGGAACAGCAAAATCCTACAATAGAAATTTTGTTTTGGGGAAAAAAAGTTGAAAAAAAAAACTGCAACAGTTGAAGAACTACAGAAATATAAATATCTTAAACAAAAATCTTAAAGATGAAAGTCATAAAACAGTTCAATAAAATATCATTTTTAATTCAAATTAAACTAACAATCACTATTTAAAAACTGAAATTACAAATTAATTATATACAAATGATATTATGAAATTAGATTAAGGAGCGAGCAAAAATTCATAACTTAAATAATTTAATTAACTACGAAATTTTTTTTAAAATTTTTCACTTTTAATATCAATTTTTACCATAAAAATTATGATACAAAAGTTGATGACTTTTTTGCGAAATATATGATACAGTGCCATATTTTGACGTCTTCACTTTTAATGTCAACCATTTTTTTTTTTAGGAAATTAAATTTAAAACAATCTCTTTTAAAATTTATCATTAAGAAAGTCATTACAAATTTAAAAAAAAAAATCCTTATGAAGATGTAAAATAACTGAAAAGCATTAAATTATCTATACATTTTTGTATATATTGAACAAAGATATTAGATTTACATATATACATAAATTGCCATTATCAAGATAATACAAAATTTTCAAATCTATTGATTTTACTTTTACTATAATATTTCAATCGATGCTATTTTTCACTTTGAAAATAAAATAATAAAACTTTTACAATTTTCCAGTATTTTCTTCCTTTTTTGGAATTCTTCAAAAATTTTACAAGAATTTTTAAAGCATTACAAAATAGATAAAAAAAAAGAAAATTTAGGAATTACAGTCGGTTTAACCTTATACTTACATAAAAAATACATTTCCTTCCTATTTTTTCTTGAAAACTTTATATTTTACAGAAAATTTGTAAATAAAATAAGATGTTTTATTTTTTCCAGTTATACGTCTTGTGATCCGAATTACATATAGAAGTGAATAAATGAACCTATCACAAGATTAGACAATTTCATAATTTTTTTTTAGTGCAATATTTTACCACGAATAATTGTTAAAATGATGATTTCGTAGAATTGTGTTATTCACAAGAATTAGTTAAATTTTGTTGTTTTTCTTATGAAAAATTATTGTGCGGGCATAGGAAACTAAAATATTTGTGGTATATAAAAATATTTTGTTTTGAAAAAGTTTTATTTTCCAAAAGATTTTAAATTTCTTTCTCGAAGAATTTAAAAAGAATTTTGTAATAAAAAGGTGGAAAATATTTTCTTCATTAAATTTTTTTATACGAATTTCTTTTTTTTTGATTATATATTTTAATGTTTAGATATTTTATTTGTGATTTATTTATTATACATAATATTCAAAATTTAATTAATTTAATTTTGTAAAATATTTAATATAAAATTTCTTGATTAATTTTTCTGTAATTAAAGTAATCCTAGTACAGGAATAGAAATTCATTATTCAAAATGTTACTAACTATTATAAAACTATATATTTTTATTTGAAGGATATTCAATTTTTACAAGGATTTGTTTTAGTTATAAATTATATTATTGTATTAGTGTACATATTTTTGTGTCGTAGAAAATAAATTATTTTTTCCAGAGATGAAAAGAATTATTGTAACGTTATAAATTTCGTTAAATAACAATATAATATTTTCGTTTCTATAGATAGAAAAATTAATTATTATAAAGATCCAAACTAAGAATCAATTAAAAACTATGGTTTTTACGAGCATTAATCTGGACGGGAGGAAATTCTAGATTCCTATTTTTTATAGTCTCGCCCATATGAAAAGCTTGTACATTCTACATTTCAGACTTCGAAAATGTTTCCCAATTAGGCTTAAAATTTACTTAAAATCCTTCGATTTAAATGACAGTTGCTCGGAAAATATTCAGGTTAACCTTAATCCAAGAAACTTTTAATAATTTCTCAAAATTAAATAATTTTTTTGTGTTATTGTTGACGTCTAATTTCGTTATTTCGTTATATCGTTTAATGTTACCAATAAATTTTGGTTATTTTCTTTACTATAATCAACAATATTATATTATACAAAAATAATATAATCTTAAATTTACAATCTATAATAAAACTTTAAAGCTGAACATAAATTATATTAATACACCACCACTGAACCACTTTATATAAAATCCTTCATTCAATATTAAAAACGGAGGGAGCACAGATATTTATCTGATAAAATATTTTTATACACTATAACTATACATAAATGTATAAAGGCATGAAATTATTATTATCACTTTAAGACAATTTTCAAAGGATTAATTTTATTTGTGATAGAAGCCAAAGGACAATTAAATATAAAATCATTATACTCTTATCCTTCAACCTATTTTAATATAATCTATCTATATACTATATATTTATATAGCATTGATTTTCTCTGTAACAATATCTTGTGTTATCATAAAAACAATTACAGAAGAAACGGGTACCATTGGGAGCACTCCATTAAAACGCTTGTACCGAGAAAATTACTAATAATCGAATAATGTAAACTCGTTAAAAATTAAATCTTTTTTCAACTAGAAAATATAGAAAACATTATAAAAGCGACTTCAATTCAACAAGTTTAATGTCAAACTTTTAAGTTAAAACATTCATAATGAAAATTTGAACTCTAAAGCATCACAATATGTTTTTTATCGTAAAATTATGTTCCAGAAAAATATTGTTTATATGAAAAGATAAAATTAAAATTAAATTGTATTGTTTCAGCAATTAAAATTTAAATAAATATTTTCATTGCTAAAATAGCATCACAAATTTTATAAATTTAAATAAAAGCAATTATAATTTATATAAAAATCCAAAAATAATAAAGTAAATCAATATGGATTCCATTTTCAGTTCATATTGTTGCTATCTCGCATAATCGGATATTCAAATATTTGTGATATAATCATATAATTATTTTGCACCACTGAATTTCTTGAACATTATAACATTCGTTATTAATTTAAATTTTAATTATAAATTAATGGTTGCATCAATGTTAAAGGAACTGATAATCTAACCCACTCGCTATAACTGACTGACTAGCTATAAAATTAACTGACTGACTACTGTAACTGACTGACCGTACTGTCTGTAACTCAATGTCTAACTAACTATAACTGACTGACCGTACTAACGCCGATTATGGAAAAACCTGTCTGTTGTTTGACTTATCTTTAATCTTGTTGTTAAGTCAACAAAACCAAAGTTCAAAATACAAAACTCGTTTATTTTGACTTCTCGGTCATTTATATTTTAAGTTAATTATATTTTGCTGAATTAGCAAAATTTCTAATAAAGCATAATTGATTTTATTTGACTTATTTTGCATTACTGCTTTTAATTCCATGTTGTTACCAGGTGACACAAATTGTGAACTTTACAATAGGTGAGCTTTAGAATAGAATTATCAAGAAATTAGAACTTAGTCATCAAAAAATCTCGGGTTAACATGCATTAAACTACAACAATTGGTTAAAAGATTCTGTGCTACATACTACAATATTTTCGGTAGTACAAGTTTGATATAAGTTTCATGTCAAAATCAGGTATTGTACAATTGCAGATGATGCTTTCTCATACCGGCGTGTTATCTTCTATAAATAATTCTATTAAATTTCCTATGAAAAGTATGAGCACAATTAAATTCGATACATAAAAATCGCTCCCAAGGTCATTATTATTTTTAGATTTAAATAGATATTAAAAAATTTGGATAAAAATTTTCCTTTTTCGATTAAAATATTTTTTATAATTATTTATTAATAAAAAAAAATATGTTTTTTATTACTATAAATAAAATTGTTTTCCAAGAACGTTTATAGCAAAATTAGAATAGATCGAATTGAATATAATTTTCCAACTTAAATAAATTTTATTATTTTTGTATAATTTTAAGTTAAATCAAAATTATGTCATGTAAAATTGACTTTTCAGTATAAACTTGACCCCGGGGAGCTAGAAGTACACCTAAATATTCAAGTTTACTTTTATATTATTTTGTATTTTCGACACCTATTGTAATACAAATCATTTTCACGGGTAACATTTATTAATTTCAGAAATACTTCAAACAATCCCAATATATTCAGCAGAATATGCTGCCACAAGTATTTAGAAAAAGATAGTCGTAATTCATCTTAATTTTCTTTACATCTCGTTGTTCGTCATCATAGAAATCATAATTCCATAATTGAAATATGAGCTATTTATGTAGATCTAAAATAACATAATTATTGATACGTTTTCACTCAATTTGATCATAATTTTATTATGATGATATAACATCTTTGACATAGGAAATGAAATGATGCAGCATGGAAAGATTCTGGCAAATAATTTCAAAATTAATTAATATATTTCCCAAGTGTATTAACATTGAATGGAATGTAACTATACATTACATTACAGATTACATTTTGTAATACAATATTACAATTACATATTGTAAGGAAAATCGATTTTGTAATGTATATTTGAGTAATGTTTTATGTAATTTTTTATAATTATTTTGAACCAAGTAATCCCAATCGTGATTTCTAATATAAATTACTATACAAATTTTAAAAAATCTATTGAAATTTTTTAAGCATGAAAGAATTTTGCATTATTTAGAAAGAGTATTTTTAAAAGAAATTTATGTAATATTGTTCATTTTAAAACTCTAACCATTTAAATATTATTTAAACGAATAGTTGCGTAATTAATTTTTTAGTTTTTTTTTCATTTATAATATTGATTTGATACAAATTCTATAATGATTTTGATATCCGATTTCTGTAGTAAGATATAGAAAATATCAAGAATTTAGAAATACATAAAATTAATCCTTATTAGTATTATACAAAAATATATTATTGCAAAATATTAAATTTAAATAATTGGTTTCATAAAAAAAAAATCTGAAACCTTGATCATTTCAACGAAATTGTAGCAAAATACCAAAATTTATAATATTAGAGATGCAGATTCTAAAACTATAAAGACTTTTAACATACGAATAGAGTTTGATGTATTTAAAAAACCTTCTAGTTCCGGGGAATAAGCGATAACTGACTACCGAATATACGACAAAAATGTGAAACCTTAAGGCATTTTCTATTAGAATACAAAGTGCCAACAAAAAATGGATATATATAAATGATTACGAGGTTTTTGAACGAAATATAAAATGTGTTTTACTAAAGATAAACTTTTTTCAAATAATCTACCACGACGACATTTTTACCAAAATTTCTGAATTGAGTTTTTATGTTTGCTTATTATAAAATAGTGAATTATGTATTTTAGAATATGGTTAACTAATGGAAATTTAGTTTGATTTTTACAAGTGACTCTACTGAATGAATTGGGAATTTTCAACAAATAATAAACTATATTAAATTATTAACGAAGAAGTCATCCAAACAATATTTAAATAGAATTATACAAAACTATCAACATGAATTTGTAATCTCAATTAAATTGTTTTTGTATACCGTATATCATTTTTAAAGATGTGAAAGCGAATTTACAAAAATCTGTAATATCTTATCTAAAAGTAAATCTATTTTTTGTTTATTGTAAAAGTTTTCAATTTTTAATGTCGAATTAATGATGCAGTTTATAAACTAGTTTGAAAAATGTTTGCATATTTCCATTTTTGCAAGGTAGATTTAACTTAAATTTATGAGCAACATGCACGAGACTTTATATGGTCAGAGTTGAAATAAATTGAGTTGGGTTATATACAATTAAAGACTCAAAGCCGTTTTAATTGCTTAGTGATGTACAACATGAAATTTTTGAATATTTTTGTAAAAAAGCTGTCAATTTGGCAGAGTGCTTTATATTTTATTCATAAGATTTGTAAGAAGTTAGTAGTGTATTAAAATATAATGGGGTTTGAGCTTGAGATTCAGTGGACAGTATAGAATTATTTTTTTATACTTCAAATATGCAATTTTCCATCAATAATTAGAAATTCAAATCCTTGTATGCTGGGAACAAACTACATACTAATTTTTGTGAAAATACCCTCTCATTCTACCAATTGGGGTTACGTTACAGCGACCCCAAATGCCTAATTGAATACTACTAAATTAAAGCATTCTACTACAAACAGTCACGATTTTTATAGCCATTTTAAATTTTGTACTTTTAAAGCCCTTTAAAATAGTGGGGTTTGGGCTTACTAGTTCTTCTATATATCTGTGAAAAATAATTAAAAACCGACTACGACTAAGGCAGTTATTTTTTATCTACAAAAACGGAGTACAGCGGATTCTGAATTACCTACGTGAAGAATTTATATTTTGATATATGAAATGCAGCAAAAGTTTATAAAATTTATTGTTGAATTATAAGCAACACTTCTAGTTATGACATTACCTAAATTGTAATCTCAACATTATTTGTCAAACATTTATTTCAAATAAAAATTAATTTGACTTGGATAATAAAGAATTTAATTTGAAAAATAACTAATTTGTCATATTGATTTGGAAATGCTATAACTCAACAGAAAATGCTTAATTTGGTATTATTAGATAGCTATTTAAATTAATCGATTTGAGATAAATTACATTATGTTTTCAATTTCCATACTATCAACTGCTTGGAATCTACAAGGCCTGACACTTGAAATATATCCGCACCTAAAGTAAAAACCAATTAACATGCTATCAAAGGTATATATAATCTTTGCTGCTACTTTACATCTATTATTCCATTCTTAAATGTTTATTAGTTATTTTATAATATTCAGCTATCAGGGGACACATGCTTTTAATGAGTAATTGAATTCTTGCACGTAATTTTAATAATTAACACGCTTTCTCAAGAATTAGATTTTATAGTTATTGAAGAACTTGTTAAATTATCAAAGCATATCTAGTAAATACTAAAATATGGTTTGAAATATTTCTTATACAAATTGTAAACATTTCTAAAATAAACTGGCATTAAAAGTCCTTTTTTTTTTCAAAAAAAAAAATAATGAATTAAAATTTAAAATTATATTAATATATATAAAACTAGAACTATAGAATCTTATAAATTCGTTTTTGCTTTTACAAATTTAATTTATTTTTATAATTTTAAAATTTTATGAAAACATTTTTCTTATATAATTTATCAGGTAAATGAAAATTATATAAATTCTTTTAATAAAATCTAAAGAAAAGCTACCAAAAAAAAAAAAAAAATCTTAAAGAATTCTGGGATTTATTATACTGTTAAGGCCACCATGAAAAATATAAAGAGATTCCTTTATTTACAAGGACCTAAATTAAAAATAGATTACGTTAAATATAAGAAAAAATTAATAAAAAAAAATTCTCTAACAATTTTTTTGTGACATAAATTGTTGAAAATGTTGTAAGAAAAAAGTTGCATTCTACCAATATTTAATTACGACATCAATCAATGTTATATTAGTTCTAATTATATATTGTTATGAAAACTATATTGAAAATTTAATAATCCTGGAGCAAGAAATCATTAGTTTCTGGAGGAACAAATCATTAGAAATAATCAAAAAAAAAAAAAAAAACTGATTGATATTCAGGACATTATAAATTGAATAGTTTTTCTGTTTTTTTTTTTTTTTTTGGAAGTGAGTATTTTATTTTGTATTTTACTTACCATGCTACAAATACCATCGGAAACGCCACCGGATTTTTAGGATGAAATGAGATTAGGATTTACTCCATCATCTACATGTCGTGGGTGTTATGGACCAATGAACAATTTGTTATATTCCATTTTCCTTCAGTCCAACAAAAAAAAAATTAGAAAATTTGGTAATTTCTTTCTAGAAAACATTATAATGGGTAAACTGAATCCGGCCAAAGTAATTGTATTCATTAAACAAATGGAATGGGCCGTTCAGTTAATAAAACTTGCATAATTAAATAACATAAAATCTAAAATGAAGTTGAAACATAAGAAAGTATATTTAATAATCAATTTTCTTTTAGTTTTAAATATTTTAATTAAGTATGGAATTAAGTACTGAAAAAAAACTGAATGTTGTGATTTAAAAAAGAATAATGGAAAATAACTTTAACATTTATAGAGACAAAAATTAAATTAAATCATCATCAAACCATCACCAAACAAGTAAATATTTAATTTAAATCAAAATATGACACTGTCTCTAATTAATGAATTCTGACAAAGTTACATTTTTGTTGACTTTATCTCGTTTTTAGTAATATACTTTATAACTTAAACACGTTATAGCAAAGTAACTTGAAAATTTAAACATCTAAAAACAAATATAAACTAAAAGAAATGAAAATATACAACCACAAGCAAATTAGAATAGTGTTTTGTCATACTAAGAAGCTTTTGGTATCAAAGTTAAAATAGGTAAATAAACCACTTTAACTATATACTCTAAAAATACAGTCTACGTAATTTTTTTGGGAAATTCGAAATAATGGTTTGCTATAATAAATTACAGTCTTCATTATTTTTCATTTCATAAATATTTAATTTATATACTTAAAATGAGCTATAAAACACATTTGTTTTCTCCACTAAATGCTATTTAAAAGGTGAAACAAAAGTAGCTATAGAAAGAATTTATATAGTTAAATTTTATTTAGTAAAAAAAAGTTTTTCCAGTTAATTGCATTTCATATTAAAAATTTATTAAAATTAAAATGGGTCCTTTTTAGCAATAAAACTTATAGTCTCTAAAATATAACCCTGTTTAAAATTCTATCCTTACTAAAACAATTTTCTAAATACAATTATGTATAATAAAAATAATGGTATTTTTATATTTGGTCTTTATTTCACTTTGGATATATGTAATTAAATTCGTTTTTTTTATATTTTTTAATCTCTATTCTTTTAGAATATGAGCTTAGTTTATGTTGTACATATAAAAGATATATCTATGAGGATAGTCGTTTAGGTTTAGGATATTCATATTATCATTACGAAAGATATTTTAAATAAAATTTATCTTATCGTGTTTTGTATAAAGTGTAAATTTTAGATGAAATAATTTAAAAAAAAAAAAAATTAAAAAATAGTTAAATATTAAATAAATTGCGGCCACCAGGTTAATAAGATGGTTACACTCTGAACACAGCTGACCTCTTTTTATACTTGGTTAACTTAAACATTTTGTATTTCATTTTTATTTTATTTTTAAATAGTTAATCATTTAATTATCTTATTGAAATAATTTGAATAAATCGAATAGTATACTATTTAATCATTTATGCTATTTAGAATATATTTAATATACTAAACGATTAAAGATTATGAGCTACTTTTATAGTTAATCTATTTTAATAAAATAAATGTCTAGCGATATTCAATATGTGCTTATTGTGTGTTTGATTGGCTTTACTGCTGACAACAAGACTTGAACTTGAAACAATCAATTTTAAGAAGCAAAAACTATTAAGATGTAAAATCTATCTCTCTTTGCCGCTTCGATATTTGTAAAAGTATATTAAAAAGGAGTAACGAAAAAATATAGCTTCAGTAAATATTAAGATATTTAATACGATTTTGAAATTTTTTATGTAAATTGTATAATTTCATTATGTAATTATTCGTCAGAATCATATGGCATACCATATTATATTACTGGCTTAGTTAATGAATCGTTATAAATATAAGTATTTTATATACATTACAAAAATTATAATAATTGTAATAATTAAAATAGATTAAAAAATATTAATAGTTGGCATTATAAAGAGTTTTTCGACTATGAAAGTTTAAATGGCCTCTCGTCTCGTAGGTGCGACACAATCCTATATATATTTAATATTTAACAGACAAAATAACAAATTGACATCAATGTTCAGTACTTTTTTAATCAAAGTATATAAAATCAGAGATGAACCTCTTAGCTTCTTAAATATACTTAAATATTATACAGGCTCCATTATAAGAATTCGGGATTAAAGGATAAATACCGCATTTATTCATGCTCAACATTTTTGCTCATAAATGATTTGTTTTATATACACTAATTAGAATTTCACAAGCATTAATTTTCCTAATTAATTTTCAATTAAAGGGGACTGTTATTGATTATATAAATAAAGTAAATTAATTAAAGACAAATTAAAAAAAATCATGAAATTATGAAATAATATTTAAACTTCTTAAACTATCTTAATTTGAATGCCATAGTTTTACTTTTGATGAACGAAGTCCCTTTTATTAACACTATTACCTTATTATAGCTTTTATTGAAATTAGAGATATTGAACTACTCCAAATAAAATATTCATATTCATATCAATTAATCGATATTATCATATTACATATCCATTATAATAAAATTTATCATAAAATTATAGTTTATTTTTTAGATATAATGAATTTCAATTGAAAAATATAAATTACAATCAAGGATAACTAAATTCCCATTAAAATCAGATTATTTAGTTGTATATTAAAATAATTTTGTTATTTTTCAATTATTTACACTTGTCATATATTTTCATTAAATTGAAAATAACAAATTTAATTAATCTATTGTTATACAGGGTGGGCCAAAAGTCACGTAATTTCTGTAAAAAAATTAATATTTTTTTTGTTTATTTATTAATTTTATATTATTTTTCTATACCATGGTTACACCAAAATGCAAAATTTTACTTTAAAAATGGATTGTTTAATGTTGCTAACTCAATGATTGTACTGCAATTATAAGTAATGAAGCGCATTACCATATTAATAAACAGAATCAGAATAATCGATTTTGGGGTACTACAAACCCGAGTTCTCACAACAGCAATTGCACCAGATAAAGTGCATAATATAGTACATATTGGCATCAGAAATTACTATTGGGACTTAGTTTTTTTAAAATGAAATTAGCAATGAAGTAACACTGCATGCGGATAGGTACTGTGATATAAATATAAAACTTAAATGTGGTTCAGCAAGGTAGGGACCGGGACCGTACGAACCTTCACACTAACATCGAAGCTGAAATGAAGGCGTTGTTATGCACAAGCCCCTTTTAGTAGCCCAATAGTGCAAGAATTATTAAATTTTTCACACATGTATGCAATTTGGCAAACTCTGTAAATACGTAAAACTTAAGTATACATATAAAATTATTCTGGTTTTATAAAAAGTTTACGTATAATATTACTAGAAAATTCTATTAAATACTATAATATTGATTTTATATACCTTAAAAATACAAATTACACTGTCGAAAATTCTCTTTCTTTAAGTTTTGCTTAATGAGCCTTTAACTAATTAATTGAATGCGAAAATTCGTTATTTTAACAATTTTTTTTTTATTTTGTATTTTGTTTGGTTAATGAGGTGGATATTAATTTTTCATTTTCTTTAATTCATTTTCAGAAATTGTTATAAATGCTGAAAGAAAATATAATTTATTAATTAAATTTTTTGTTGTTGTTAATGGTTACATTGTAGAGGGTAATTAAAGAAAAAAAAATTATAATGATTTAATCATATTTTATTTTAGTATACAATATTTAGCAGGGATGTAATAAATAAGAAACTAACAAAGCTAGATAACGTTAAAGTCACGCAAATTTTTTACAATAACGTAACGTTTGTCTTCATAACGTTATAGAACCAATAATGTTTCATTTATGGTTTTTTTAAGTTATTTTTTACATTATTTACAAGCAAAAATAAGTCCAGGAAAACTGAAACAAGTTAAAAATGTCAGTGAAGATTATTGTAATTAGGATTTTTAGAACACAATATACAATTTTTTAGGAGAATAAATAGAACAAGAAAAAATGTGTAATTATTGAAAAATATTGATAACGTTATTAACATTAGTAACGTTAATAGCTAGTATTGTTAATGACGTTATATAATATATTACAAAATTTTGAAAATATAATGTTTATTATTAATGTATGAAAAGATATTACAAATTATAACGTTATCGAATATCGTAACTTTTGAAAACATTAGTACATCCCTGATATTTAGTATATTTTGTTATGTAATTTATGAAAATATGAAAACACAAAATAAAAATCTATTTTGGCATTTTTAACTAGAAAATCAATTAATTACGTGTTATATGCTAGTATGATTTCAATATTAATATAAAAATAAATTGCGTAAATTTGAATTTTATTTTAATTATTGGTCCCAGATCTAAAAAATGCGATCTTTTATATTAAACCCTTCTGCAATTTCCATCCATTTTTTTTATAATCATGAATTATTATAATTATACATCATAATAATTTGGTACTTTATCATAATTTCATATTTCTAGGGTTAAATTCTAAATAATTATCGAAAATTTGCTTTAAATGGAAGATGTATTTATTATGGACAAAATTCGACAATGCGGTGAGGGTTAAATGAATCAAAAATTAATCGCCCTAAACATAATTATGTAGAACAAAATATTATAAATTTATTGGCAGAATTAGGGGTTACGTTACAATACAAATTCTAAAAATGAGTTTTTTTTTATCAACTCAACTTAATAGAAAATTAAACAAAATCATTTTTATAGCATTCATTTAACATCAAAATTGAATATTTAGATTTCAGGAAAAATATTTATAATTTGTAGAAAACAATTCAGTACTCAAATTAATACATACTTAATAGTAAGTATAGTATTTATTAGGGTACACAAGGTTCAAGGTACGATGTCGAACTATCCATTCAAGTGATAAATTCAGAATAGTATCTACACATTGTCCAGAATGAATTGTCTGCATAAAGATAAGGTTTGGAAAATAGTGATAATAGTAAAGTTAAATTAAACTTTATGAAGTTTAATTTAATTGAAATGCTCGGTCAATATGAATTACATTTAATTATGTTATAAAAAATTATCATATTAAGATCAAAGAAGTTTTAAATACAAGTGAATTCTTCCAAATTTGTGTAGTGTGAATTTTCACCACAGTGAATAACAATAATTGCTTTAGCCGTCATACTGTTAATGATTAAAGCAAAATTATCCTTAGTACAAAGGTATTTATATACAATAAAACTACATATAGATTATATCATTAAAATTATGGCAGAAGATAGAGAAAAATTAACATACAAAATCGCCGATATAATTTACCGAAAAAAGGAGTTATACATTAAAAAATGGATACAGCTGGCAGAAGAGTATGGCACTGTTTTAAACCTAGATGAGTTTGATGAAATAATATGGAAAAATCAATTATATGATTTAATAAAGAAAATGGATGATGGATTCAGAAAGCTACATTTGTTTAAAGCTCAAACATCAAATCATAGAAATGTCTACATCAACCTTAACCATGAATTAGGAGAAAAAAACTATTTTAGCAATACTTATTCAACATCTGAAGTCTCGGCAATATTTAAAATAAGGGGTGAATTACTACGACTGAATTATACGCCGCACATCAATACGGAAACATCGAGGTGCACCATGTGTAATTTAGAAAAACAAGAAAATGTTCTACATTTTTTAATTGAATGTCCAATGCTAAAGGAATTAAGGATGGTGTATTTCAGTCAGAAAACGCTCACAGAATTGGAAGGTGCAGCAATCCTAAGTGGCAACAATTGGAAAAAATTAGCAGGATACAGAATTGAAGCCTATAAATATAGGAAAACAATATTAGATGAATACAGATAAAAAAGAAGGAGAAAAAAGGTATCACGAATTATCAATAATAATAACTATAATTATAATAATAACAATAACAATAATATAAATAAAATATACAGAAAAATATCTTAGAGAAACAAAAATAAGCAGACGGCTATATCAAGCCAATGTTAAATATTGTATTTTTAAGTATGTTAAAATATTTTTAAAAAAATGGAATGAATTGTATTGTAATTGAATTTAAATAAATAAAATACATTTTTGAATTGAATTGAATTTGAAAGGTGAGCAAATGCAAGACATTTCCGTCTGTGATACATTACTGGAATTTACTTTATTGCTAGATCTAAAAATAACAATTCTCTTTACTTTTATTTAATATATTATTTAAAATAAAATATATAATAAAATATTAAAAATTGAATTTTAGAAAAATAATTTTTATTTCTCCTTTTGATTTATATTTCTATGACATTATTTTTCCCATATTATTTTCAACTATCTATTTTAAAATATTATTTTTATATTACAAAAGTAAATATATAAAATGAAAACGCTAATAAACTCAAAATTATTAGCTCTTAAAAGCTTATGATAATAATATGAAGAAAAAAAAAATTGTACAAAAACGGAAGAATAAAATAAAAATCCGGAAAATATTATAATTTTATTTTATTTACTTCCCATTCAAAACAAAAGTCCCTGTGAAATCTAAATATTTATTTATCCGCGATGCTTACAGTTTATTTATAGATACAAAATATAAAAGAGAGAAACGAAATATAATAAAACGTATCAACAATAAATAAAAAGAAACAGAAAAAAAATTTATATATTAAAAATAAATTAACAACAAACTGCAATTTTTTTTTTAATTTTGATACGAAATATCCTTACTGGAACAAAAAGGATATTCGTATTTGTTTTATTTCAAAAAACTAAAATGTAGTATTATAGGGAAAGTAAAATAAGGACTTTTTAATAAAGATTATAACTAAAAAAAACTAATAATTTGGAATTAATAATATAATTATTGATAAATACGATTATTGATTATGAATTATCAAATATCAATTATTGATTATTGATAAATAAAAAATACGATTTTGTAATTGTAAAATATGCTAGATATATTTTAACTTTATACTGTCATTGTGAAACAGGCCACTAAAATATCGTCGACTCAGTATTGGTTTGTCGTATACGCCAAATATATGATCTATAGAGTTTTAGTCACCCACTTTATATTTCTGTTATCCATTTTTTAATATTTCCAATGATTACGGAGATAAACGGACATAAATTTTGTCGTATATCCCCAAAAAAAAAACAAAGTATTCAATATTTGTTTGTCGTATATCCGAATTTAGTTACCATAAGATCAATTATTAAAATTTTGTAATACGTGATTCCCTCATATATGTAGAATACATTAATTACTCTGTGTAGTTAATTTAGATAATTTGTCTTTTTTTTTATTAAAATTGTTTATTATTTACCAAAAGTAAAATTATTAGTCAAATGATACGTACAAGATTATACAAATGGCGCGTACAAAAAAATGACGCGTTTGTACAAACGACGCCTACGAAAATCTAATACTGAGTCGACGATATGTAGCTTCAACTTTATATCAACAAATTTTGCTTTCGAAAACTTTCATAAAAATATATAATTTACGTCAAATTCAATTCAATTTTGCAAAATTTGATACGTAACTATATACCAAAATTTTGATTAAGAAATACACTTTATCTTAATAATGTGAATTATTTAACATTTAAAAATAAATATAATATACGTGATGATAAAAATATTAGGTATACGATTTTATTAAATAATTATTAATATTTTTTTATTAATTTCATAAATATAATAATTGATAATTAATTACTAATGAACACATTTACATTAAGTCATGTATATTTCTCGTTAATGAATATATACAAAATGTTGAATATTATTAGAATATTTTTAAAGGACCTTCCGGCAAACCGTATCAGTATACTATCAACATAATACTAAATAAATGTAATTAAGCAAATACAGAAAGTTGTTAAATTGTTTACTTGTACTAAAAAAATAAAGCTTTTTAATTTGTTACGAAAGTATAAACTGGATCCTTTCTCATGAACTTTGTTATGAAAGTGGAAGCTGAACAACTTTTATTTATTTCAAATAATACATGGCGCGCTGCATTAGGTTCCGGTTTCAATTCCGGACCGGGACATCAATGTTGACTCAGATTTAAATAAGTATACCATAATAAATTTTTAAATATTTAATTAGGTTTTTAAGACTGTGAAAAATGGTAATGGTATAAAAATAGTAAGTGCAAATTTCCTTGTAAGTGCAAAGAAAATATCAAGAAAACTCTTTGATAAGACACATAAGCGCGATTTGGTTTGTTGAGCCAAATCGTCAAGAGACAAGAATTAATATATTTGTAAATTATCACAAGAAAATTCAAGCAAATTATTTCAAAATTGTATTGAAATTACAAAAAAAGATGCAAGCTTTTCGATAGCTCTAATTAATAGCCTGTTCAATTTCGTTGTTGTTAATGTAATAACTTACAAAAATATATGCCAGATCCTCTGGACACTACATGTACTAAGTAATTACAAATTGTAGATGTAGTAACACGGAACTATTTAAATTTTTAAAAAATTTTGAGTCAGCACATTTTTATTCAAAAAGAATATAGTTTTTATGTGTCCTGTAAAACTTGCAAAAACCATACGGAGTTATTAATTGTCCACATCATTTTACCAACAGGTTCGATCCGAAATATTTGTGTATACTATCTCCAATAAGTAAATTTATATATGCTTATTAAAAAAATTTAATGACACTGGAAGGATATTTTTATTATATTAATTTTAATTAAATCAAATTAATAAATTTTTTTTTGTATTTTATGCTCACGGGTCATTTTCCACCCGCCCCTTTAATTTTTGAAGTTTCCAAAAAAAAAAAACATTCCTTGTAAATTTAAAAGTCCTTGTGATGAATTCTGAAAAATTTCGTATTACTTGCTTGTAAATTTGTAAGTCCTTGTAATGGATCCAAGAAAATTTCCTATAAATTTAAACCCACATGGAAATAAAATTTCCTAACAAAAAAAAAACAATATTGATATTAAAAATGTTCCCGGAAAACTGAACCTATCAAATAAATCTTATATTCTTTTTGACTTTAATATTCTTTAACCAAAAACAAATAAAGTATATAAATTTAAAAATAACAACATAAAATTATGTTTAATTATAAATATTTAAATAGATAAAATATTATATGAAAAAATAAAAAAATATTCTGGAAATGTGTACAATTGAAAAATTTAAATTATAAGGTTTTTAAATCAAATTCAAAAGTTTTAAATTTTCTGTTTTTTTTTTTACAAAAACTTTTCATTTGGGATTATAAAAAGAAAGAAACATAAATATTTTGTTAATGTAAGGCAAACATTGAAACAAAAAACCATAAACGATGATGATGATGATGATTATGATGGAATACGATGACTATAGAATTTCAAAAGATGATGGATAAGTAAATATTTTTGTTACAATTTATACATCAAAGATGAAGCATAAATATAGAATTTTAGATAAAAGTATTTTAAAGAAAATATTTCTTACTTTTTTTTGTATAGTATAACATTAAAAATGATACAGTTAAAGTTATATCAAAGTATTTACGGCCTTTTGGTTTATATTATATAATATTTAAAATTATATACCTATAAAATACATCTAATTTTCAGAAAAAAGATAAAACAAATAATTTTATCAATTGAATTTTAAAAAAATATATATAAATATTTCTTTACAGTGTAATATGAAAAGATAGTCGGAAAATGCTATAATATTTCGGACACAAAAGGATATGAAATAAATAAAATTAGGGGAATAAACTGTGCGTCTTACAGAACAAATACGGCTTTTATAAACATTATTAAATAGAATCTATTAACTGATTTCTATAGTTGAAGCTATGTTGTGTAATATTCATATTTAGTTTGGTGCGGTTGTGTTGTTTATATTTATGTAAAATGGTGACTACAAGGAAATAGTGATTGTTAATTACACTTGAAAATTGCAGATCATCATATTATTTCTAATTATAAGTTACTGATCAGTACTGTTTATTGACAGTACTAAATTTTATAGACATAACCGAGAAGAATTCGAAATAAAGTATTCAATAGGAGGTCCAACTCGATAACACATCATTATTGACTACTAATCTGTAAAGTATATTCCGTTCGACTATTGTATGTTCGACCAAAACCTCTAACGTAAAAGTGCGGACCAGCTATTCTAAGTCTGTTTCAAGGAGTTCATAATGTTCCTGGAATTTAAAAGTTCGATAATGCTTCAATCATTAAGGCTGGCCTAAATAGTTTCCATCAGTTTAGTTCAGTTTCGATTCGATTGGTTAAGACTGAACACATAGCTATCGATTTCAATCGATTGAATCACATTATTGTGTTTTTTATTTAACTCAAATTTCATTCCTCTTGACATTTTCTTCAGTTTGGATTCGCAAAATTGCAATCGTTCCAAGCCGTTTCGATTCGATTCGTTCCGATTCGACGTATGAGTCCACTCTTATATACATGATTCACAACTGAACAATTTTTTCCACTGATTGCACGTTTAAATGATGATAATACACCTCGTAATATTTCTGCTCCAAATAAAGTTTATTTTCACTTTATTATTTAGTGTTTAGTCGCTTCAAACAAAATCTTAAAGATAATTTAACTTATAGGTTTTAACAATGCTTTCCAATCATATATAAAATAGCCTGAAATTTAGTTGCATTTATTGAAAATTAATTATGATATTTTTCAAAATAAAATTGTTATTTATGTATTAATAATTGTGATGCGAATATTTCGGAATTCATTAAGTCCACTTTAATTAAATTAAATTTATGGGTGAAGGGATTGAATAATTTTTGATTATAATTTAAAATTATTATTCATAAGAAAAGATTATTTCAAAATAAATAAAGATTACATTTTTATTCTGTAATTCTTTAAATATTATTTGGTATATATTTATGTAATCAACGCTACTGCGTTATATTCGTATATAAATAAATTTGAATGAAAACAGAAAGTAATAAATTTTTGGCAAATAATAATTAATATTTCGGGAATATAAATTGTATACTGCCAACAAAAATTATTTACAGCAATAACTGACTTTTTAGAATATACAGAAAAAATATCTATCAAGCACGTACTTCGAACGGATTATTATTCCCGGGGGCAATGGTATTAAAATATTTGTTATATATTTATATGAAATATAAGAAATATTTTATAAATATATATAATAAAAACTAAAAATTGTAGAAAATTTCATTTTGGTTTTCTTACCACCAGTCGAAATTCACTATTCATTCTACATACACAATAACAAATATAGAATGTTGCCTCAAAATATTTAAATACAATAATTTTTATTAGAAATAATATTTTTTTTATAAATTTTTGAATCCCAAAATGATTTGCAATACTTAAAATTAGTATGGACGGAATTATTACTTTTTGGTTAGGTTAAACCACACTGAGTCCATAGTGTTACCACTTTATTGATAAACTCTGACTAGATATTGATGTGCATTTTAGAAGAATTTCGTAACTACAGTAAATGTAAGGAGTTCTTAATAGTTAAATTCGAGACGTCTACGTATAGCGACTGCTCGGCTATAGAGGCTATTCTTTTAGCTTTTCATGATTCTACATAGATCACTTGCGATAAGTTCAAGCCTAAGCGCAGGTTTGACGATCAACTAGTGCCCAATGAGAATGCCGATAGCTGTGGTCCGTAGCGAACACCGCAAGACATGAGTAGCCAAACTTTTACCAGTCGAGATCCACTATTAAAACCGTAAAGTTTTCGTGACCCACCTGTACAAAGAACAAGGAAAAATGTAAAAACTTTAATTTAGTTATTTAAAAGTACATCATTAAGAGGATGCATTAGATGATTGCGCTTGTTTTCTATTTTTGACTATTACATCTTCAACATCTTCTTTTGTATTTGTATTTTTCAAGCATTTCGTTTTCCTCTAGTTATTTTACATGTATATAGCTCATTCCAACACTTTTTTCTCTGCACTAGAGTTTTGTTATTTTCTTTAGCGTTTTTATTGGCGGTAAAACCTATTCAGAAAGTTCCTACTCAAGGTTTGCTCTTCTACTGGCAAGTTCTTCTAACTCTTCGTAAAATTCTTTGAATTTGAAGTGCTTATTAGAAATAAAAATTCAATTTCCACTAACCAAAAAGTTACAAGGAAGAATTCACAAAGTTGCTAAAACAATATTTTAGGTAATAATTTAATAGTAATAATAATAATATAGTTCAGTTCAGTTTGATTTAGTATAATATAGTAATAAATAATTAACAAATTAACATAAAACCAAATTTTTAGCGAAGCGATGTTGTAAAAGTTGCTTTAATTTATTAATTTAATTAATTACTTTTATCATTTGTGTTTTCTATATTTCGACGAGACATGATATATAAACTTTAAAATTATATAATTTGGTAAATAATCTTAATAAATTTATAGCCATAGCTCCATAGCTATGTATAAAGAATTTTTTGTATTTCGAACTTATTTTTAAAGAAGTTTGTGTTTGGTTAATTATAGAAGTTTTAAATATACTATGACATAATTTAATTCTTGTAATAAAATCTGACAAAGAAAATATTTGTTCAGAGGAATTTATGTAACGTGTAACCACATCTCAACACCATTTATTATTACGATATACCCTTTTTCTAACTAAACAAATCAGATTTGGCATTACTTCGGTTTTGAATATTACTAGGTCCATTCAAATTTAAATGAAAATAGATTTATCGTATAAAAAATTAATTTTTGTAAGTGGTTTTTCATTTTGTATAATTTCTATCATTTTTTCACCCTAACTACAAATTAATACTATAATAGATGAAAGATACTATCAGTAATTTTCTTTAAGTAAATTACATTCTATTTTTAATTTAAATCGAAGATGACTTCATATTTTTTTTATATTTTTTTTTTTTCAATTAAATGATAGTGTAAAGAAATGATGAAAAAAAAATTTAAATGAATTATGATGGCATTTAGATTAGAAATTATATATTTTAAAAAAAAATGAAAATGTCTTTTGATGAAGTTTTTATAATATAAAGTAATTTTCTGGAAAAAGAAATTGCTATAAAAAGCGGATATTAAAAACGATTTAAAAATGATATTTATTTGAATTTATTACACAATCTTATTTCAATAATCAATTTTAATTTCCTTTTGTAGAATGAGTTTTATTTTATTTTTTTTTTGTCGCCAAGGATCAGTAAAATGAAAATCGAATATTATAAAATTTATACTCTATACTATATATAAAATAACGTATCGAAAATTGAAGTAATTGATAAAATGTGATAGTTCATAAAAATGTTGTCTGCCAAATAATTAATTTGATGCTTTTTCAAAATTCAAGAAAATTAGTTAACTATGATTTTTTGCATATATTTTAGTTATTTCAATTAAAATATATAGACAAATTTGAGGCGAAGAGAAGATAGTTTCTATGGAACAATAGTCTATGGATTCACCAATATTTAGAATTTAATTACGATTACTTTTAGACAACATTCATAACAAATACTTGACTATATACAAATATTTCTCTATTTAATATTTATTTAAGTGTGTATGTAGGAAATATTATATTGAAAATGAACAAGTCCATTATAAAAATACAGGATATGTTGCTGAAAGACTATTAATGTATATACACATTTAGTTTAAGTATATTCGAAAATATATTGATTATTATAAATATAAAATAATATTCAAGAATTCTATAATTTTTGGTAAGATTTCTATAAAACACATTTAGTTTTACTTAATATTAAAAAAAGTTTAATATTAATTATATTTTTAATCATTTCCTACCAAAATTCGTTGTTCCGAAAATTTTATTATAATAATTGAAGTTTTTTTTATGTTTAATGCATTTACAAATAAATATTTTACCCAATAATGAAGAACTTATATATATGTTTTTTAATGCTCCCAATTAGTTATAACAGAAATATTGTATTTAAAAGAAAATTAATTAACAGGAAATTATGCATAAAATATAAAAATAATTTCAAAAATCAAATACAAGAAGAATGAAGAAAATTCAATGAAAAATCATTATAAAAATTCGCTTTTGTTTTCCAAATTCCCGCAAAAGAATTAATTTTAGCCAGCTCAATTATTTTCAGATAATATAGACAAAAATAATAGACAAAAAAAAAAGAAAACTCTGAAATTTTATGCTGATGACAAAATAAAAAATAAAATTAAAATTTGCTTCTTAAATAATTGTCTTTGTAAGACGCCTTAATAATCTTCTATATTGTGAAGAATCTGATATCTTCTCTATATAATTACCATCCCAAAAATTTAGATAATGTTAATGGATGGGATACTATTTACTATGCAACAATGAAAAGAAAAACTATATTTCCTTTTCTTATGCCATTAAATTTTATAATTAAAAGAAATATGATTTTTATATTTTATATATGATTTTGCTGATTTTTTCTTGTTATACAATTTTTGTAATAAATATTAATAATTTTTTTATTGAATCCTATTATATTTGAATTAATTTTCAAATATGTTCATGATGATAATCTGATCATTGTAGTTATACACTGAATACTTTTCATTCACAGAACAGAGTACATAGCTCCTAGATATTTATGAAATTACAATTATTTAACTATGTTTAATACTTTTCTGAAACATAACCAATAAATTATTACCTAATTATTAATTCAAATGTCCATAAATTTCTTTATATATTAAAAATAACTTTTCGTTGTGACCAAACAATTATTGACAAATTTAGCGTATGACGTGAATAATTAACATTTTCAGTAATTAAAAATTTACGAGAATGTAATCATAATTATGTAATTAGTAACCTTTAATCAGAGCTGGTTTATCGATATACTAGAAGAATGCATAGAGTCCCATTTTTCTGTATAGTTTTCTTTAAAGAAAGGTGTGCCGATTCTCGGTTATTAATAATTAATTATTAATAAATATATTGTAACGCAGAAAAGTTGTCTCATGAGGTCACCTTGCGAGTTTCCTCATGAGATGATGACCAGGCCACGGTCCCTTTTCCACGCCATAAAATTCTATCAGGGAGGAATATTTTCAAACAACAAAACAGATTTAGGATATTTCTCACGTCCTCCTTCTCAGCCAGGCCTAGTTACGCGGTTGGGCGTGGGCTGAGCAATATCCAGGGCCACATTTTTTTCATTCAATAATGATACTATTTTAGATTATTTTAATCTAATAAACTTATTTTAAATTTAAAACTAACTACATTCTAATAAATAAAATAAAAATAATTTTTGGAATACCACCGATACTCTCTACGACTCGTTACATTCTGATCTTTGGTCGTCCACTCAACCTAGAAGCAACCTAGATCGATATCAATCACCCCAAATCAATTCCTTTGTTGTATCCGAAATTCAACCTGAAGCAATCACCCCATCCGAAAGATTCAATAAAATTCTCTTTTTCTTCCAATCAGAAATAATTTTCATCCGAAGGGCTGATTAACTTCGGATCCAATTTTGGTTACAAAAGGGGAAATTTATCTAAAATAATCGATAACCAAATCTATATATTACTAGATGCAGTGCCGCGACATCTATATAAAAATAGTATAATAAGTATACGTGGTGGGCGCATATATATTAATAAATGGTTTTCCCGCAAGGTGTTTCGTTCTTAATGAAAATAAATAAATAATAAATATGTCATCGGCCGTCAACCAAGTGCATGATGCATGTGCTGTGCAGACACATGGTAATTTCCGATGTTACAATATATTTATATAACTAAATAAGGGTCTCATCAAATATTAACGCTAGGGTTTTTATTAATTTTAAGAATATGTAAATGTAAATTTGATCTCGTAATCTCTAAATTGTATACACGTAGGTAGAGGAATAGCACAGAGGATGCTATTTCACTATAAATTATTAAAATATTCTTGACAAAACTATAATGAGTAAGACTGTTCAGGTATACAATATTAAAAGATTACTTTCAATCATTTCTCATAAAGTTTTAGAAATACCAACATATTTACGTACTTCAATCCAAATTTTCAAACTCTACCAAATTCCTTTCAATTGTACTTGAATATGTGATGTAATAATTTTCTCTAATAATTCGTTATATTAAGTATATTTAATTGGTATCAAATTCTGCATTTATATATAATACAAATTCTGCATAAACTATATTTAAATTTAATTTATAGTGAAAAATTTATGAAATTCTTAAACATTAGTCGTAAATTTATGGAAAAATTTTGTTATATAGGTCTTTAAATAAAATTTAATGAAAATTAAAATTTAATTATCTGAAATATTTTAGTTCAACACAAAATATAACATTAAAACAAAAATATCAAAGTAACCTCATACAAAATCGGAATTTTTATATATGAACAATAATTTAAATGAGATGAAAATACCTGAGTTAATTTTTTATCTACAATTTCCCTATTCAAAAATCTTACGGTTCTATTGACTTTTACACCTTTGAAATTTGCACAGAATTCATATTTATTTTAATTGTTTAATTTGCAACTCAAACAAAGTGTACAAATATAAAATTTCGCGTCTTACATCCAAAAAAACTGAACCCTTTATCATTTATAAGACGATAATTATAAACTGAAACAATTTTATTTTAAATAACTGCGAACTCTCGGGAAAATTAATTATGTTTTTTTTTTTTTGTTTTTCTTTCTAATTAACATACGTAAAGTTATTTATTTACAGTCATAAGCCTTTTCAAGTTTTCCTGTTGTAGGTATTAACTTAGTGGTATCAATATAAGAATCTCGCTGTTCTGATTTTTATTATCACAAGAACAAAAAAAAAAATGTGTGAATTTTTAATTATAATCTTTATTAGAGGTTTACTTACGCAATATTATTAAAAGTATTTGAATTGAATTTTAGGAATGTCAAATTTTAATATTACAGAAATGGGAAATGTTTAAATTGAAATTTTTGTTATTTTAAGACGAATAAATGTCTTCTTATACTTTAGAATACTTTGGAAATTTTGTTGATATTTAAAGAAATATTATAAATAGTTTCTAAAATTTGCAAGATTTAGAACATGTTAATAATGATTGTTAAACGGCGAATTATTATTCATAGTCAACAATAAATTTAGGTTTACTTAAACGAAACTGCGGTTCATTTTAGTACTTACATTTTGCATTGCTTATTGGTACCATTAGCTGAGAACAAAATTTGACACATATTTTTAAAATTAAAAAAAATATTTCATATATATTTGATAACACTTCAAAAATCAAAATGAAATAGCTATTTCATAATTCTCCTTTGTAGCTTAAACCTCATCCTACTGTTTAAGCTATTCATAGTCATTTTAAAATGGACTTTAGAACTTAACAGTGCTTAAAATATAAATATAAGTTAAACAACAGTCTAAGCCACAAATATGGCCTAATATTTTAGAATATAAATAAATTACATTTTTTAGCAAATATAGTATAAATAATATAGAAATAATTATTAAAATTAGCTGATAAATTCAGTGAAATTTTCTAATTTTGTCAAGTTATCAATCTTCGATAATTAAACTTTAACAAATGGATAAAATTTATGTACATGTCATAAAAACTTTGTTTTATATAAATATATTTGTGATTTATGCTAAAATGTTGGGGTAAATTTGTCTATAAAACAATCTACCTTAAGGCATTTTTAATGGTAATACAGTTCTTTAACAAGCGTTTACATATTAAATAATAATATGAAAACTTTTTAGTTAAACTTTAATTTTTTTGAAGCATTGCCATTAAATTAAAATCATACAAAATCTATAAAGTTTTATTACATTTCCAAAATGCATATCAGAAACAATTTATTTGAAATAAATAAATCCACTAATAGCTATGCAATTTTGATACACGAAATCTTTCTTTGGAGATTTTTATTCGCTTAAGCAACATTTAAGCCTGGGCTACATTGTTTCGATCGGTTCAGTTTCGATTCGTTTCGAAAAGTTCAAATTTGACGTCTTCATATATTTTATATGGGAAATTGATTGAATGGACACATAGGACATAGGTCGAATCGGCTCGAATCGAATCGAAAGAGTTTGGAACGATTGGAATTTTGCGAATCCAAACTGAAGGAAATGTCAAGAGAAATGAAATTAGACTGTTTCAAAAATAACAGAAAACAAAATATATGTGCTTTAATCGATTGTGACTATGTGTTCAGTCTACTTAACCGTCGAATCGAATCGAAACTGAACTGAACTGATAGGAACAATGTAGCCCAGGCTTTACTAAAGAAAATTTTCGGCTTGTATATAGACGAATTGTAAAATTTAGTTATGAAAATTAGAAAAATTTTAGGCAACATATTAAAGAGAGCGTGATTATCTTAACTTAATCCCAACAATATTATTATGGTGTATCGAATAATTGGTGATTTTCAAAATATAAAAATTGTGTCATGTTATTATGACAATTTTTTTTTTTCAGGCTAGTTTTTTACGATAAAGCCTAGCCGCAAATAAAAAAGATATATAGTTTTCGCAAGTCAGTGATATATTAATGAAGATTAATAAAATATAAATAAAAAAATCTGCTTTCAGTCATAAAATAATCTGTTGTCAAATTAAATATAAATTTTACAATGAATTCCAAAAATATTAAGGAAAACTTATTTTTATTTTAAATTATATTTTGTGAATTCGTTCAAAAATTTATACATTATATCTGAAATGTCAAAAAAAGAGTTCGTACAAGCTAAAAATAATATAATTTGATTATTTTTATTTTTTGTCGCATTTCATTCACGATTTTGACAGCGAATTATACTGTTCTATGATGTACCAGTCACTCCAGTGTAATTTTCTATAATTTTTTTCTTCTTTTTCTAAATTCATAGAAAGATGGATAACTAGCTTGAAAAAAGTAAGTGTCATAATAGCATTAACATGAATTAATAGAGGTTTTACTACATAAATTGTGTATATGTATTATGCAAACTATCTATCAATTGTGAATTCGGTTAATTTATCTTTGCTCAATTGATTTCGGTTAATTTCAGTTAATATAAATCCGCTGGTTAATAGTTTTTTATTTAAATAAATTTATAATTTTGTTAAATCCTTTAATTTCATAAAATATTTATTTATGATAATCAAGTTTCAAGTTTTATGAAATACAAATTCCATGTTAGCTAAATAATTTGATTCAGTTTATTTTTAATTATTGTTAAAGAGACGATTATTTATATTAATCATAAATAAATAAATTATTAGAGAAATGTTCTAAATATATAAAAATATAATTTCAATCTAATACAAAATGATTTAATATAATCCAAATAAAATAAATATCTTTTAATGTATTTTTGATACTACAACAAAACACGCACAACATAATTGGTAAAATAAAATAGTTTAGAAATAAATGAAATGATAAATTGCAATAATTATTTTCCTTCATGCCCATAAAGTCGACGTATGATATTTTTTTTTTCGTATAATGAAATTATTAATAGCTAACACATGATTATATAAAATGCGTGCGTTTGAATATCGTTTTTATGATTATCGAGAAATTAATAAAATTTTTGCTAACATATACAAAATAACTGAAAAATTATTTCTTCGTATATAATGTTCCTTAAAATAAATATATGTAGTCAAATTATTCTATAAAAAAGAATAACTAAAATTATAGCATTGAAAATTTTGAGAAGACAAAGCGTACCATAAAGATTGTTCATATAACTAAGTTCGATTTTAAATTATTTATACACGAGAAAAATATTTGGCAGCAAATTAATTCAGGCTGAAAAAAAAAATTGTTCCCTCCGACATAAATTTGCTTTCATTGAGGCTTAAACAGAATTAGAAATATAAGGACGAAAATAGACTTGCGGATCACAAAATCATCCAACGACCAGCGGAAAATTATTTTAACTCAAACCAAATACATTTTAATTGAATATAGTTCCTCAATTCAAAGGATTGTTCGCTCGCTGCACAGCTGCTTTCTGTTATCCGCGAATATTTAGAATGCTTATGTCTGCTTTAATACATTTAATTACAGCTTCTGCTGTCATGTTTAGTGACAAAGCTCGTTTTGGTTGATGAGAAGTTTTCTAACCAAACAATATGACCTATCCATTGAAGTGAGTTTTTAAAAACAATTCATTAAGGTTCATGCGACTATAATAAAAGGTAGGGGGAAGAAAAATCTCAAATATGATATACAACGTAGAGAAGGTGATAATTTTTTTTATCTATAGTAAATCCTCAACGTTCTTTTAGGTTTCGTAATTCGCCTTACTCTTAAACTATCTATATGTAGATGATCTTTGATAATATTATTAGTATTTAATAAACTGAATAGGAAATTTTTGTTTTATAAGATACTGGGTTCTTTGACTAATCTGTACTTTTGAAAAAATATAGAATGTGTTTACGACATTAATTTTCCCTTAGGGATATAAATATAAAACAATTTATATATAAGGTAAATTTACGAATAAAGATGCGTTATTATATCAAATAAATTAGCTCAATTTTGTTTATTTTTATAAGTTTGTCACTAAATTCAATTATAAGCGTCAACACGTATAACGTATTTTAGAAAAAAATAATAATAAACAAATTATAAATTTATTATATTCACAATAATATGAATAAATAATATGATTTTAAGGTATCAAAATTTATTAATTGCAAATGCGTTTGCTTTCTTTTGATATTAATTTCGTCTGTATGATAAAGATAATTTGTGAAAATTGGCTCTATATATGTTGAGATTTTGAGTTATGATTATACTAATTATCAATGGTTTTTGTGATGTAACCAATAATTTCAAATATTCAATTTTTGTTAAAAGAAAATCTTGTTTTATTTATTTCCATAAAATCATAAACTATATCCCGAAAAATATCGAAATTGTTAGTTAAAAGTTTTAATTTAATATTAAAATAATAAAGTCTAAATTAATTAAAAATATTGTATTTATTTTAAAACGCAAAATAATATTATTATTTATTTAATTTTAATATTTAGCAAATAATAATGTTCTTTTATAAATCCAATCTAACAACTGCGGGTAGTCAAGCTGTAGAAGTCAAAACAAAATATATTTTTCTATTGGTTTTTAAATTTTCAAAAATTAAAAATGATATCATTTATAAATATTTTAATATAATTATAAGTTAATAAAATACAATTAGAAAAATACTACCCCAATTTTCATATAAACTTGTATTTTAACAATTACGTAAATTGGAAAAAAGCAGTGTACGACGAGAATACGTACTCTACTTTAATATATTGCCACATAACTTTCGTTCATCTACACGACGAATCGTAAGTAGAAATTGATTGGGTTAAATTTAGATTTATGAAAAAAACATACCTAAACGCGAAGGCGACTGCAAATGTTGCTATAGCAAAAGGGAATAAGGAACTAGGTTTGCAAAGCTTTAGCATAAATACTAATTTAAAAAACATATAATTGCTTATTGGTAACAAATCATTAATAAAAATTCCATCTAAATCTATTTATAATTATACTTATAAAGTATTTTTTTTTTCGATAATCACTAAACATACAAAGTGTCTCAAATTATCTAAATCATTCCTATACTTTATGTGTATACACTATTTAGTTTCACTATAACAATCCAACACATCATATTAATATGATACTGTATAAAGAACCCCCTTAACGTCTTAATTATATTTTCTTATTTTACGTATGTTGAAGAATTTAAAAACTAGAGTTAATTTAACCACCAGCTGTAAATATTTATTTAATTATTAATGTATAAAAAGCTGTCGATTAATTTGAAATTATAACAAATCTTCGGAAACCTTAAATAAGAAAAGTATTAAATTATTTAAGATGAAACTGTTTCTTTCTTTTGTATTGAGTTTTCTGGCTACAGCCTCTGGTATATCTCATAACATTAGCATTGACTTCAGTAAACTTCAAGTATATCAAAATGTTATTACTAGGCAACCGTTAATTGTTAATAAGGTAAAAGGACCAATTATTAATGGCACTTTGGCTACATCAAGTACACAATTTCCTTATCAAGTCAAAATATTCTTAGAAATACCTGAGCAATCAAAGAAGAACAACACAAAATATAATACATGTGGCGGAGCTATTATAGCACCTAAATGGGTGCTAACTGCTGGACATTGTCTCTTGAAGTAAGTAAAATTTATGTAATATTATTCTGTAGTGATGCGTTATACATAACGCTGATAATTTGTTGTACATAAATTATTCAAAATGAATAGTTTAATTTAATCGTATTCCGATTTAATAGTATTCCGATTTGAAGATTTTTGTAAACATTATTCATAATTTTAGACAATTTACAAAATTACAAACCCATGATAAGCAAAATTTTATAGAAATATTCGAAGTTTTAAAAATAATTCAATTTATAAATAATATTCATTTTAATTTATTTGAATAATTTGATGAAATTCAAATTTTATAATACAATTTTTTTAAATTTTTAATTATTTTAATTTATTTATTTAATATAATTTTACAATATTTTTTCTTTTGCAAAATATGTAAATCAATCAAACTATAATTAACTATATATAAATATTCTCAGTGCTGGAAGAGGTTATATATTTGTTGGATGTGTCAATACGAAGAAAATAAAAGGTAGTTGTAAAAGGATACGTGTAAGACCTAACAAATATTTTCTGCATCGGAAATTTATAAACACTAAGTCTGATACTCAAAATGATATTGGATTAATTAGGCTACGACGAGCACTAAAATATTCATGTATAAAAATTAATATATTGATCTCAAATAATTTAAAACAAACTTTTTCTTCAATTTAGATAGCGTCAACAAAATTGATTTAAATACAGATTTAAACATACCAAACGGAGAAAATGTTGTTGTTAGCGGTTTTGGAGTTACTAAAACTGGTTTTTATTTATATTGAAATTTTGTTGTTTTTTTTTTTTTATTTTATTTGTAATACTATTTATTCATAGGAAAGTTATCACAAACACTTAAATTTACCAGTGCTAAAACAATAGAAGAAAGCACTTGCAAAAAATATTTTCCAACTGTTAACTCAACTATGATATGTGTTGGTACAAGTTCACCAACAACAAGTTACTGTCAAGGAGATTCTGGCGGACCATTGACAATAAATAAAAATGGAAAGGTTTCACTAGTAGGGATAAATTCTTATGGCGGGCCAAACTGTCTTGCCTACCCTGCTGTTTATACACGAATAACTGCCCTCAAAGATTGGATTTGTACTTTAACTGGGACTATTGTATCTGGTTGCCCTAAAAAATGGAGACATATCCATAAAGGATAAAACTCACCGATGAAAATAAAATTACGTTGAAATGTATTTTTTTCAAATAATAAATAGCATATCGTGAATGTAATTATATTAACAACTAGAAATAAATATATTTAAATTACAAGAATGTACGATTTTTCCATTTTAAAGAAACAGGCTCTATATATACTACTACTAATATAAACTTGTATTTTTAGAGCTGTAATAATTTCTTTATAATATTATTAACTTTGTTCCCATAAAAATCAAGTAAATCAAGAAAGAAGTAAGTCATCTTCTTCAGTCTCCCTTATTTATAGATTCAAATAATTATTAATGCTAATTAAAACGAGAAAATTTTAGTTATACATATAAGTTATAATCTTAAGCTTGAACTTTATGTAGTGTATAGGTTCCAAGTATTTCTGAATCACTGCAAAATTTAACCACAATTTATTTTCTCTACAGGAATTATTTACATTACTTACGTCTACATTACGAGTAAAAAAAAAACTAAAAAATATCAAATTATTTATTTAATATTTTTCTAAACAATAATTATTATTTAGTTAAAATTAAAATTCATATTTAGCAAATATTTAATTTTTATATCAACCCATAACAACTAATTTATTTGAAGTTTTATTTCTAGTCATTTTAAATATCATTCTGACAATAAACAAAAACCAATTCTAACTTGGAGGGAGGTATGCCGAAATATGAAGTTTGTTAATACAATGCTTGGAAAAATTGTATAAAACTTTAATTTTTCACAATGACAACAACAGTAATGTACATATTTTACATAAAAATATAAATCGGAATATTTGGCAAGGATGTAAAAAAGTTATTAACATAAAATAAATTACGAAACAAAGATGCGATAAAACCGGTCAATGAAACCGGTTAAGATTACTTATAGAAAGTAGTAAAGTCTTTTACTATTTTGTCAGGAATAATTTAGACCTAGATAATAAAAGACGTTAAGTTTATTTATTTATTTACACTTTATTTAACTTATATTTAATACTCGACTTCCACTATCGATTCATAATTATCTACTACTGGCATTTAAAATATTTACATAAGAATAACAATAGAACAATAATGTGGAAAGGGAAACTTCTTTTCTCTTTCTTAACTCTTTCCGGGCAGGGTTGGAATTTAAATTAAAAGTACAAATTTTTCGGTTAAACCTTATTTATTTAACCAATTTAAAACTAAAAATAACAAAAATATAAATGTATCCTTGGTGAATCCTGAGCAAGGACATGGTATAAAAACTATACCACCGCCAAATAAACAACATTTATTAATATGAAAATCATTAAAGCAGTTTTTTGTTTTTCTTAAAAACAATGGTATTTGGGGTATTTCACATGATGAACACATACATTCAGTTGCTGTTTAGTGTCTGAAGTGACCACAGCGTCGGATAGTGCTACTTTTATTACCCCATTACCATAAAATTTACACATGATGCAAGCGTGCACTATCATGATGCGTGAGTGATGTACTAGGCATAAATCAAGAAAATGAAAGAAAATTCGCTACCACAAGTTTTTACTAGGTATTCTTGTCAATCTCATAATATTAGAATTTATTTATATTATCATATGTTGATTATAATCAGATTACTATCTGGGGTATGCAATTTCTTCAAAGCTTCAAACTTTTTTTTTTTAAAGAGTACATATTAGACATTATATTGAAAAGGTATTAAATATATACCATCGCCCAGAAACGCCAACAAAAATTAGAAACTTTAGTGGTATAAATCTTATACTACTGTTCCGGAAAGAGTTAAGAATATTATTTACTTAAGGTTATTATTTACATGTGTAAATAATAATCGTAATAGAATAATTAACAATATAACTGTAACAATATAACTATACATAAGAGGATTTATATAGCCATCTCAGAATATAATTACTACAATTACGAAAATTTGAGGGACATTTGATTAAAAGAAAATAATTTTTAAATTTTTAATTATTTCGTATTCAAATAATGTTAATTTTATATTAATTATTTTACCTAAAATATTTTTTTTTTCGAAACACATCAGAAAATTTTAGATATTTTTATTTGCTTAAAATATATTATTAGCAGATTGTCACAATAACTAAAATAATTAATATTGAACAATTTATTTCAGAATATGTTAGTTAATATAAACGTAAACAATATGGACGCCAACTAACTTTTTTTTTATTGGCTGTTTTGATAATCAATAAATACAAAGTGACTCAAATGATATAAACTACATTATATCATTAGTTTTTTGTACGTCACTTTACTTTAAATTCATTTGGAGAGCGGAATCATAACATAACCATACCCGATAATGTTCTATATAGTCACGACTCCAATTTTGATATATTTTCAAATAATTTTGATGATATTTTTGTAGCGCTGCATAACGTTAATAATATTCATTTATTCAAAAAATATTATACTTTTCGCTTTAAATATTGTTTTGTTATTAGAAATTAGACGGTTTCGATAATGTATGCCCCATGAATCAATCCAATCTTATAATATTGATGTATAATTCCAATTGACAAATGTTTTTTTGGGTAATCCGCTTAGTCAGAGGACTGTAGATAACTAGATGAATAATTGTTAATTACTATTTAAAAATAATATTTTGTAAATCTACAGTTAGGGATCTGCTAAAGTTTGTTATGAACGCGGGGTTGCTTGAAGAGCAGTAGAGGGGAAATTGTTGTTACTCAAGGGGATACCTATGGGCCAACTTGTGGCCTGGTGTTGGGGATATAATCCCCCCTTACTAACTAACTAAATCTATGTAGCGTTAAATATCGTAATCGTTACCAAATTAAATAAAATCATTCATTACATTATCAAATAACATAATAAGTCGTATCGTTATCTGGCCCCCTATAGTTTCATTACACCAATTATCCACATACTTTTAACTCTGTATATAGAACCCCTTAACTATCTACTAAATTATAATTTAATATTTTACGTATATATGTTTGACGTATTTAAAAAGTTATAATTAATTTAACCACTAACTGTCAATATTGATTTTAATTTTTATGTATAAAAGGCTGTCGATTAATTTAAAATTTTAACAAAGCTTCGAAAACCATAAATAAGAAAAGTTATAAATTATTTAAGATGAAACTGTTTTTTTCTTTCGTATTCATTATTTTGGGTTCAGTTTGTGGTTTAGGAGACGAAAATGACATTGATTTTACTCAAGTCGAGTTACAATCAAATAACATTATTAAGCAACCGGTAATTTTAGCAGATCCAAATACTAAAATTGAAAGTAATCGGAAGGTAAAAGGACGGATTATTAATGGTACAAAGGCTACTACAATTAAAGATTTCCCTTATCAAGTTAAACTTTACCTAAGATCCAGTACAGAGGGCACAGAAAGAAAGCCAGTATATAGCACATGTGGAGGATCTATTATTGGACGTAGATGGATAGTAACCGCTGCTCATTGCCTCGATAAGTATGTAAATTTGTGAATTATTATTCTTCAGTGATATATGTAAATTATGCGAATTAGTGAAGCCAATTTTAATTTCACAAATCAAAAAAAAACATAATAATAAAATTAATAAATAAATTAAATATATTATATTTGTTTTTCTAAATTTTAATTAATAAATTTATTCAATATAATTTTTTATTACTTATATTCAGAGTGCATAATATAAATAATTATTAACTTGTAATATTCTCAGAGCTTTAGAAGGTTATGTATATGTTGGATGTGTCAATACGCTAGAGAAGAATGTTAGAAAGAGTAGGACCTGTCAAAAGATATATGTAACTCCAGACAGATATTTTTGGCATTGGCGATTTATAAACAATGAAGACGATACTCAAAATGATATTGGAGTAATTAGGCTACAGAAACCATTAAAATTTTCAGGTATAAAGTATTATATATAAACCTCAAATTTATGTCACGAAATATTAAAAGACAATTTTTTTTCTTTAATTAGATAGTGTGAATAAAATTGAATTAAATAAAAATCCAGATATACAACCCGATCAAACTGTTGTTCTTAGTGGTTATGGAATCACTGAAAATGGTTTTTATATATAAATTGAAATTTTGGTTTTTATTTTATTTTATTTTTGATACAATTCGTAGGAATGTTATCAGACACACTTAAATCGACCAGTGTTAAAATACTAGATGAAATCACTTGCAAAGAAACTTTTCCAACTGTTAATTCAACTATGATTTGTTTTGGTGCAAATGGGTATACAAGTGACTGTCAAGGGGATTCTGGCGGACCAATGACAATGAAGGAAAATGGAATTACTACATTAGTAGGAATAACTTCTTATGGAGGGCCAACCTGTCTTGACTATCCAGGTGTTTATACGCGAGTTAGTGCTTTCTTGGATTGGATTTGTTGGGTAACTGGTATAGGTGATTCTGAATGTCAAAAAAGGAGAAGAGAAAGGATTTTTCACCATAAATTAAATTAATGTGAAAGCTATTTTTTTTTTTTCTGATAGCATATCGTACATGTAATATTTTCAAAATGTTAATAAATATAAATCTAAACTACAATCTTGTACGAAAAATTTCAACAGCTTCCATTTATTTACTTTTATTTTAATCAGAATACGATTATTAGCCATTCGGACTTTCTCTCAAAAATATAAATATTTAGCATTTGAATAATATCATGTTAGTAAATTATTCTGCTATAGAAATGTAACTAAAATGAAATGTTCAATCACATTAAACAGGTCTCCTAAATCTAAACGAATCTAAATTCTAAACGAATCTTTTTTATACTTTTAATTAGTAATTTAAGGTACATAAAGATAATTTTTTGACATGATTTTCTACTATTTCTAGAATAATCATTCAAAATAATCATTTTTATATTGTTCCCTTCGCAAGGCATCAGACTGAAATTAATAGTTAGCCAGCTTCTTGAAATTGTTACCATCCAACACATTCATAAAAAGAATTCGTTTATATAAAATATTTAAATTTATATATTGAAATTTTAATAATTAAAAACCATGACAAAATTATACTTCAAACTTATATTGATTCGGTCGTTTATTATTTAACCTTCTAAAATAATTTAATAGTGTCTATTTTGCACTAAAAATTTTGAATATGAACAGTTGTTCAAATTTTATTATAAATGTTTGTAAATATAATATGAAAAATATACTTAAAAATAAGAAATATAAAAACAATTATTAAAAACGCCTAAGTCAATTTATTTTAAAACCGCAAATTATTATATATTATTTATTTAATATTTTTATTGACAATTATATCAAATATGTATTTAATATTTTATTTAATCAAGAAATTAATTTGATATTATTGTATTATTACTGAAATTATAGCTATTTTTCAAAACATTTCAAATATTCGTTTATATTTTTTAAGTTGGCTTGTCCATCAGTCTTTTTTTCGTCTATCTATATGATTTTTTTTTATGTAGAAATTTAGTGTTTTTCATTTCGTCTGTCGAAAAATGTCAATACAAGTTTTAAAAATACTAATATAGAATTCTCACTTTATATTACTATATATTTCTTTAGAAACAATTTTAATTTTATAATATTATTCCATTTTGTTTATGTCCTTGTTCTATTTTATTAATTATATAAGTTTCCATCTATCAAAACAACAATCGAAGGTAACAATTAAAGGTATAAGCCATTATCATACAAAGCGTAACTTGTACAATAATTGACAGCCTTAATTTTTATTACAGTCTGATTTCGACATGTCATAACAAATTAGCCGTTTTTATTCGTAAAGTATATTAATCTCCCTTTATCTTAAAAATATAGTTTGGCTGGTAAATTTCGTTATATTTAGTTCAAAAATTATGAAGACAACTTTTTGTCTCATTATTGACACTATTAGTGAATAATTATTTCACACCAGAATAAGTTTTTGACATTTATTGAATGTAATTGAATTTTGTAAGTTTTTTCTTCTTGATTGCTTACTATGTCAATATTCTAGCCCTATCAATATCTGTACACTGTACTACCTAGTTTCAGTGCTAATAGAAATACCTTTTTTTAGAAAAACAGAATTTTTAATATATTAAATTTTGAATTAACATAATTTTAATTAATATATATAAATTTCGAAAACGTGATTTACAAATCTCCATATCAGTACAACAATCAATGCATTTAAATTACATATAAACTAATGCAAAATTCAATTTTTCTTAATGGTGTCAATATTTAAACCTGTTTATATACTTTATCTTGAATTTTACTCAACCCTTTAAAACGACATTCTAATTCTTTGACAAATATGGAATTATTTAAAAACTATAAATTATTTTAACCAGAACTGTAAATATTGATTTAAAATTTTATAAAAAAAAAAAAAAATTGATAAAAAACTGTCGACTTACTTGATATTAGAACAAATCTTCGAATAGCTTAAATAAGAAAAGTGTTAAATTAATTAAAATGAAAAAAATTCTGTATTTTGTATTGTGTATTCTGGCTACAGCCTTTGGTTATTCTAATGGCAATAGAATTGACTATAAGAAAGTGGTTGTACATCCAAAAGCAATTATAATGCAACCGTTAGTTAAAGCAGCTGAATCATTAAACGTGACTAATGGTGAGGTGAAGGGAAGAATTATTAATGGAATTTTAGTTACTCCACTTACATTACAAATTCCTCATCAAGTTAAATTATTCCTAAAATCAAAAACGGAATCAACGGATAAACAAGAAGTATTTACTACATGTGGCGGAGCTATTATATCACCCAGCTGGGTGTTAACTGCTGCTCATTGCATAGATACGTAAGTAAAATATTATTAATATATTGTAGTACAGTAATGTCTAAAGATGTTAATTTATTGTGTGAGAACCTATATATAGTAATATATAGTTCAACTAAATCTAAAATAGCCCATCCACGCATTTTTACAAAAAAAAAAAAACTTTTTATCGTATGATAAATTTAAAAATTAGAAAGCGCAAATTAAGTAAAATGATGACTAATTTAAAAATAATAAAATTTTGATTATTCTTTTTTTAATTTTGAATTAATTTAATTTATTTGTTAACAATAATTATTTAGGACTTATTCACTACATATAAATTAAACTGTAATTAATGCTCTCAGCGCTACAGACGGTGATGTATTTGTTGGTTGTCTCGATTGCCTGGATGAGACTGGTAGTTGTGAAAGAATACCGGTTACTGAGTCCGATTATTTTACGCATGATAAATATATGAGTAGTGATGAAGATACTCAAAATGATATTGGGTTAATTAGGCTACCAAGACAACTTGTATTTTCAGGTATAAAATATTTCTTTATTATATTTATAAGTTTGCTGTCGAAATATTGTAACATTTAAAATAAACATTTTTCTTCATTTAGATCATGTCAACCAAGTTGCATTAAATACAAATGAAAACTTACCATCAAATGGACAAACTGTTATTGTTAGCGGTTATGGAATCACCGAAGATGGTTTTTATATTAATTGAAAATAAAAGACTATTTTATTTCATTATTAAATACTATTTATAGATGTGTTATCAGATAGACTGAGGTATACAACTGTAAAAATAATTACTGAAGAGTTATGCAAAGAGACTTTTCCAACTGTTAATTCAACTATGATTTGTTTTGGTGCAAATCCAAAAACAAGTGACTGTCAAGGAGATTCTGGCGGTCCAATGACAATGTTTGAAAATGGAATAACTACATTAGTAGGAATAACTTCTTATGGAGGGCCAACCTGTCTTAACTATCCCGGTGTTTATACACGAGTTAGTGCTTTCTTGGATTGGATTTGTGACATATCTTTTGTTTGCTACGAAAAACCTTGGGATTTTGACTTTTGAATTAATATTAATGCTAGTTTCTATATAGTTTTTCATTTGTGAAACAATATGAAATGGAAATAAATATTATATTCAAACTATCAGTGAGTACATGAATAATTTAAAAAGCGATTATAATCCTTACGTTTCATATGTTGTGCAGCCATTTCTTTATTACTTAATATAAATATGATAAGTTGATGAATAGTCAATTGCAACCACAAATTACCGAATACTCATTGAAATTTCGAGTAAATTTTAATATACACTTAATTTGTATTCAAAATATGAGCTGACCGATCCCCTATATGAAGAAAGGACAAACTATGCTTTATTTTTCATATGCATTGAAAATCGATCTTGTCATTTCCATAACAACCATATTATCCAATCCATAAAAATAAAAATCACATTATTCGCTGTTTTTAAAAATGGCATCCTATTCAAATCTGTCAGTTGTAAGTAATTATTGAAACACCCTTTTATTATATCCTAATTTATATATAACAAAAATAGGACACAAAATAAAGATATAAAATAAAGTATAAATGTCAAAAAGATTTTCAAATTACTTATTCAAATTCAATAAAGCCATGGATATTTGGCCACAAAGTGGATAAAATTCACTGACCCGTTTATAAACCATGTTTTTTATGCTTGTTAAGTTTAGGATATTATATAAAAAAAATTATGTGCTTCCTTGAAATGACCGAATACTTTTTATTTTTATAACCCTTATACTTTCATGTCTAAGAATATAACGGTTCATAAAATTGTGTTATTCTACCTGAAATTATCTTCAATAAATTTTGGAGATGTATAACTAAAATTATAAATGCTTGTATACGTTTTTATATTATTTTACTTTATTAATTTACGTACATATATATTAAAAGAAACATTTATGTATAAATTTAAATTCTTTTAATTTATTATTTCATTGAACAAAAACTTTACATATTACAGGGTGATTATGTAAGACAAAATTTATTTTCCATTTTGACAAATTCATTACAATATCTTGACATAAAATGTATGAAATTCGTTAACTAAACTAATTTCCCATCGACATAACTAAATAATCAAAAACAATTAGTAAAAATAGAAATTCCATGATACTGTATAATTCAATTTAAATTTGTTAAATAATAAACTAGGTATGACTTTGCCACAAAGATCCTAAATTTGTATACCAGATATAAAAAATTAAAAACCAAATACATTGGCTCTTCATAGTTGGACAAAATACATCTCCATTCATCCAAAAAAAAAAAAAAAATTATAAAATATAAAATTCAAAAGTGATATAAACCACATATGACATTATTGCATATTTCACAAAATCTAACTATTTAGTATATAGGTAACCACAGCAAAATAGAAAATCCAACAGAATATAACCAGAAAAAAAAAGAATGATTATAATATTAACCAAATAATCCACACAACCTTAACCTTAGCCTTAGAATTATTGAAAATATATTTATTTATAAACAAATTTATACCTAATTTCAGAAATCAAAAATTAGTAGATTATGGTTACGTTACCTCAAATTCCATTTTTGATACACACCACTTAATTTTCTAAATTTTAAATAGTTAATTTGAAAAATATACTGAATTACTCAAACATTTCAATGTATTAACAAGATCAGTTGTTAGAACATTACATTTTACACTCCTTTTTAAAAGCAATTCACAATAGAGGCAGACGCTTTTTAAAATCAGCTTAAATGCAGCTAACAACTACAATCCATTCTACCAGTTTTTATTAACTTAGTTCACAATTTAGGGGGGTATTTTATATGTTCTACAAAACTCACAGGTTATTTATACTTAAAGAAAGGGAAATTTCAGGACTCGATGTAACTATTTATTTTTTATTTTATATTTCTAATCTATTTTAACCTGTTCCAGAATATAAAACGTGTTTCAGCTATAGCTCACTCAAACAATTCATCATGGTGATCAGTGAATTAAAATATTTTAAAAGCGTCACGAAACATTTAAGTGTTTTTAAATGTATCACTTTTATCGATTTTATTATTTAGATTCTTGAGGCAATTTTCAATAATTTCATATGGAATTATTAATTTAGCTACTAAAATGACATCCATATTGCCTTTATTTAACTTTTAACACTACAATTACTTAACTGAGATAATATATATAAAAAAAATTCATCTATTACTAAAATTCGAATAATGCAAACTTCATTCATGTTTATCTTTTTTTTCCAGTCCTCTATTTGTTCATCTGAGAAAATCAATAAGTTTGGATTTATTTATTCTATTTGAAAATGCAAGGAAGAGTTAAATACAATTTTGAACCCATTATATCAAAGTAATATCTATTTTGAACCATTCTCATGAAAATATTTATGTATAACTCATTGTTATACATAAATATTGTACAAAATACTTTAAACAACTTTTAACAACATTTACCCAATCATATTGTATTCTATCTTATGCCTCAGACTTTATAGCTGCGGTAAAAGTTTTAAAATTTATTATTTCTTGAGTATTATTATTGTAATATAAAATCTCTTAAAACTTCAGAAAGATTGAAAATCCCCACAAGATAATAGATGATTGGTACTTTAATGTTGGTTTCTTACCATGCAATATTAATAAGCATTTACGTAAATATTTGTGCACCATTATTATAGAGAAGAAGTTTTTGAGATGCCGTTTTTGTTACTTCATTCTTTTAATATATTATCATAAAATATTTTTTTTTTATTATTATTATTTATCCTTTATAAAAGTGTATTAGGTAATTTATCGTGAATTGTTGTTTCCTTGTTATACTTAGTTTTAACATACGTTATGGTATGTTGATGCCTAAGTAAATCTAAGGTTTTTTTTTCAGTATTCACTAATTTCACTATGTAAAAACTATGAAAGAAGAGTAAATTTAACTTACTGCTAATACAAATGCTAAAATATATTTCATAAAAATGAAAAAAAAAAAATGATAATTTATTGGAAAGTGTTTGTTTTAGTAATTAAGCTAGAACTGATGGTACAAGATTAGATGAAAACTGTCGAAAATATATGAGGAAAATTGGTAACTTGATAATGTTAATTCATTGATTTACATCAAATACTTATCTCAATCTTTTGATTTAATCACAGTTTATTTTATTAAGTTACCTTCTTAATATACAACTATTCCCTAAAATTATATATATGTGTATATGTTAATATAAGAATAATTTATATTAATTTAGGTATTTTACCTTTATTTCTATATGCGAATTAAATTCATTATAAGATTTTTAACTAGCTATGAGTAAATTTATTTGTAATAAACACTCATTTAGTATACTATGTTTGTTCAAATTAGGATTTCGAAGGATGATTTTTAATATCTATTTTGTGTGCTGAATAAATTAACTTTGTATGAATCCTTTACCATATTTTTTAGATAATTTTATGTTATACCAATAAATATATTTCTATATGGTTCTATTAAGTTTCTTACCATTTTATATTAATTATTTATATTAACAAAATATTATAATTTTGTATTTACATTTTTCCATTATTTTTCGCTTTTTAAATATCATTTACTTTATATGTAAATGTATGTATATAATTGTACTTAACTTGGGTTTAAAATAAGGATATTTTCCTAAAACAACCTTTTTGAATTTTAAGTAGGATTTAAATAGAAATATAGTTTTAATTTTTCTATATAATCACAGTGATATATTATGTCCCAGGTAGTAAATATTAGGATGTACAATTATTGTTATCATATCTCAGATTTTTTTTTCTATGTGTTTTTGAAAACTTCTGTGTTTTTACTATACGGAAAAATTTCAAAAAAAATTTCATATCTCAGAGTTGGATGAAATTTGGTATCTTGATTGTACACAAGCATACCCAGATACAGGTCAGTACCTTCAGGGAGCCTAGAAGATACTTCATATTACCATTAGCTAGTGCTCCAAATAAAAAAGAACCATGGATTGAAATTGTTATTGGCGGTTAGAGTAATACTAAATTGGTTATACGTAAAGATAAGGATTATGAACATACTAATTTACGATTAAGTGCTTAATATAAAGGAATTTGGATAACGTGAATAGTGCTGTGAAATGCGTGTTGATGTAGAAAGTAATAAGAACCATTTATGAGTTAGAATGATACTGTACCAGTTAATATTAAATGTTAACTGTGTTGCAGTTCAGTTGGTACATGTATTACTGAAGGTTAGTTTTTAAATAATTAAATGTCAAAAGACATTTTTATTTATCTTATATATTTATTATATCTTATATATTTATTTTTTTAAAAAAAAGTCACGAAATGCAACACCACAAATTAATGAACATTTATCTTGTATTTACCCAATTTAATTTTACTGAGTACTATTTATAAATTCTTTTAATAACTGATAACTAAAATTTTAATAAAAAATGTAAATGAATATTGAAAATCAATTTGAAATCATTTTCAGGTTCCAAAGTATATCTTTAGTATAGCTTGTTGTGTTCTGTCTATATATCACTGTGACATCAAAATAATTTTGTATTTTCAGTCAGTTAATGAATGGAAAATATATTAAATTATATAAAGACAAACAGAGTTTACTTGAATTGAAATGATAATAGTTTATCTGAAATATGCGCAAGACGTGTAAAAATGTCTAATGAAAATGAACTGAATGATCCATATAATTCAGTTCATATAACCTAAGAGATGTAACCTAAGAGATGTAGATGTATATTCATTTATGGAAATGAAAGCCAAATATAAAGACTAGCAATTTTAAGTTTTCTTGTTATTCAACAAGTTTTTACAAATTCTTTAGCCTCATCTTATCAACGAAACCACCAAATACGAATCAAAGCATGATTTCTCGAGATATTAGGAACCAATCCGAACCAAAAACGCGATTATTTCGATTTAAAATCGTATTGAAAAAACCGTCCTTCATAAATGACATTATCCTACGATAATTTTATATATACAAATATTTTCACTTTTGATTTCAAAATATAAAAATCACTTAATATATTCGCAGATAAAAAATTGATATTAATTAAACTGAATTCATTTATTTCCATCAAGGATAATTGTTGATATCGCTTGTATATCTGGATACAAGCGTATCCAGATATAGGTATGTAGCTTCAGGAAGTCTATGATAAAGTTTTAGAATTAAATTTCTTATGTTCAAAAAATAGTAAATCTTATCGATTTGAATGAAATTTGACATACAAAATAGTTTCCTAATTTACTGGGTGTCTGGGGATTCATGTTAAAATCCCCAATTACTTTTGTTACTGTACTTGTCCAATTTCAATGAAATTTGGTACACATATTAGTTCTTCTAATATGTGTACCAATATTAGTTAGTATCAACAGTTTTAGTGTGTACCTACCAAAATTGCGAATTCTATAAAATACATTGTAGATATCTTCTTAAAAGATGTGAAATTTTTAATTACGTACTGTTTATTACAAAATATTGCTTCACATAAATTACTTTTGAATATAACTACGAGTTATCTGCTAAGGTAGATTTAACAGCTTTTTTTAAGATATAATTAATCTTCTCATTACTTATCTGAATTACTAACAACTATTTAACACATCTTTTCGTTATGAAATTTTTTATTTAAAATAGCTATGAATAAGCCAACTTCCATGTTGGTCATTCTTCAAAATTATAATTAAATGTATTTCATTTAAACAACCAAAAACAAACCGGCGAGTTAACAGCATAGAACTAACAATAAATGCAAGTATTTCCTTCACACTTGTTAAAAGTTTGATTTGATTTACGTTACTAAGAAATTATCGTATTAAAAAATTACATTGGGAAACTGTTTGAAATGAAATTGGAAAACTGTTTTGAAGGTGAAGCAATTTCTTGAACAAGTTCAAGAAAAGATGGCAATTTTTGTTTAATAATCCACTTAGAATAACGAGATCTTAAGAAAATTAAGATGATTAACGACTATCTTTTCTGATTTTAATGGAATTTGTTTTCAGTATTTCTGAATTATAATATATTAAATTAAAAAAATAATTAATAAATATCTGTTCAATAAATTTTACGAATTTCAATTCATTTTCTCCAATATTGACTAGTCCTACCTTATTGTTAAAACATTAAATTAGTATCTTTGAATTAATTTTAGCATTAAAAAATCTGTCACAAAAAAAAACCTTAATAAATGTTTTATAAAATTTATATTATTTAGTTAACATTTATATTATGTATAATATTTTAATAACATTTGTACTGTCACTTACAACAAAACATATCAATTTAAATAATTATATTCAAAAAAAAATTTTGTTGACCTTAATTTTTTTAGGGTTCTTATAATTATGTTTACATAAATACATATTTATAATAATTTAAAAAAAAGTATTAATTTATATAGAAAATAAACATTAATTCAAATTATTAGAAGAATTGGAATTTATGTGGGTAAAATTTTTAATTTAAATTAATAAAATAACATAAATTATACGATAAATTAAAACTTTTTAAAAATGATATACTTATTTTATATTAATTAATTTCGAAATAAATGATTTATTATTTAATATATATAAGGGTAATTTACAATATAAAAATTTTATATTTTTTAAATTAATTGAATGATGATCAAACATACACAAAATAGACATTTGCAATTTTTTATTTGATTGATTTGACTATATAACATCATGTCATAAAATCATTTTTACTTTAATAGTAATCAAGCATTTCTTCAAATTATTCAAATAAGTTGAAACTTCTATATGAATAACAATTAAATTGGGGAAGACATTAATTAATTACGTAAATTCATCTACTAATTTAAAATCAAATATCCTGAAATCTTGTAAACTGATAAAATTAAACTAGCCACATTTATTTTAGAATAGTAAATTTTAAATATCGAATTTCTAAAAACAACGAACAAAATAATGAAAACAAATAATTAGGGAACTTTTTATCATCCAAATAAAAACACTTGTGAATTAATGTAGTAACAGAGTAACAATATAATGTTAAAAAATAAATTATTTGATTCTTAAACTTGTCATAGACTCAAGCAAACAAACCTTTTTAATCATTCATTTTGATATGTCAACTTTAACAATTTTCAAGAACAACTTTTATGATGTAACTTTATTTATAATCTTAAACTTATTAATATCTTTGTCCTTGTAAATATACACCATTTGATCTTATATACATAATTTATTTATTCGTGTTTTTAAGGTAATCCTTTTTTAACAGAATATAAAACAAAATTATTGAATATGAAAAGAAAACTTGTAGCTAGAGAAATGATTCATTTACAATTTATAAAGTATTATGTCAAATTTTACAAATGTTCTGATTAAATAAAAATAGTGTATTAGTTTAGCAACTTTAATTTAAGCAATCAACATTAATTGGAAAACTTGAGTTTAACATCGATGAATTAATTTATTTTATAGGAACTGTGGTACTATTTCATAATTTGTAAATTAACCTAAAGTAAATATAGCTTTGATATAATAAAACTTATTTTAAAAGACGTTAATAATATATAAATTTAAATTAATAGTTTTTTATATTAAATGTTTCAGTTATTTTATTAATCATTTAAGAAACTTGATAGTTTCTATAATTATATATATTTCTTTTAAACTTTATTGCAATTGAAATAATTTTAGCTAACCGAAAAGATTAATCTGATGGACTAAGACTAATCTGATGGTTGGTCATGTCAGATTTAGGTAATCTTACACAATTTTTACGCAACTTTTCTTGTGATTGTCATAATTTAGGCCTAGGTTTCGTTGAATTTTAAACCCAATACATTTGCTTCTTCTTCGAGTATATCATCTGCATATACGTCTTTATTTTGTTTTGAATTATATGCTTCCTTTTGTAAAAACATTTGCGATAACATAGAATTAAAATTAGAGCTGCTATTGCATCGTCCTATCTCAATCCAGTGTTTTTTATACTAAATATCAGCTATCAATTTTTTTAAAAAATTGTTTTTATTTTAGTTAGAACATGTGATTATCTATGATTCTTTTTACTCTAATAAAATATTAAATCTCACCAATTATTAATTTGTCATTAAGGCTGTTAAAAATCTTTAATTCGAAGAATACTCAAATTGTAAAATTTAAAATATATTTTTATTTAAATTTATCACTGATTTGTAAATAAGAATCTGCTAATAATTCAAATATTACAAAATTTATTCTAAATTAAAGGTATTTCATGATGCGTAAATTTAATTTATAAATTATTTTCCTTATTTTAAAAACAATCATTCAAAGCATATCCATGAATAATAAAAAAAAAAAATTGTATATGGAACGTGCATTAAATAATTTATTCAAAACATGTTATTCAATTTTAAAAGTTTTCATTTGTTTATATACATACATTTATGTTTCTGTATCTTGAAAGAGTGCAAAGTTTTTAAATCAAATATTATTTTTTTTTTTTTTTTCGGATTGTTAAATATTATTCTAAACTATAAAAGGATTTAAAATATATATTTCTTCTTTACATTTTATTTTACTTAGTAAAAACAGTAAACATAAAAAATAAGAATTATTTATGTTAGTATTGTTTTTGTAGTCAACATTTCAATTTAATTTACATATGTTATGTATATACAAAAATATGTTTTTTCGGTTAACAATTCACAATAGTTGAAATGTACGGATTTGAAATATTGCTACTTTTTTTAAGCATTTATTAAAATTAATCAAAGTTTTCAAAGTTTTACTAAAATTCAAAGTTTTACTAAAATTCAAAGTTTTACTAAAAAGTATAATATTTAATAAAAAAAATATACTACAAAATTATGTTTAAATTCATAATGATATGCATCATTATTACAGTCGAACACTGCATCATTATCATTATTACAGCGTTTCGACCCATTTCAATTCTTTAATAAATGAAGTGGTTTTAGTTTACATTTACTTGCAATTGCAACTAGCAAATTTGTTAAATGTTTGATGTTAGATCGATGAGTAATGGCATAACAATTTTTTCAGTGTCTTCCCCTCCTCCATACACGCTAAGTGAGGATGGAATAATTTATAATATTAATGCATGCTTCATAGAAATTACATGACCGGTTTAATAATCCTTTAGAACTGAATATATATATATATATATCTCATCATATGCAACTAGTTTTTTATCGTTAAAGTCAACTAGTTTTGTATCGTTGAATTATAACTCAAAGTATTTTGATTTGAAATTAGTAATTGTATCAAGTCAGAAATGAATTAAAAAAATAAATACACAAAAAATATTATATCAACTGTCAATATATTTAAAAATGAATAAAAATTTATAATTTATGTCATAATATTAATAAATTTTTTAAAAGAATAAACTGAATTAATTACATAATATTTAAATTAAATTGAAAAATATCATAGTTTACCTTTTGTAATACTTCTCCGATTTAATATCTTAAAAAAATGTTTCCTACTCATCATTTTTCTGAAAATTTAATTTCATGGTAAATTAAATAAATAAGAACTATCATAAAATAAGCATTTCATTTTTTTTTTTTTTCTGTAAAATACTTTTAATAAAAAACAGATTTTTCTTATAGTAATCTAAGATTTTTCTTAGTATTTTTTAAATTAATCTTTATTTATCCTAACTACAAAATAAAAGAATGAAGAAAAAAGTGCTTCATAATAATTTTTTTGAAATTGAAATTTTAATATTACAATTCAAATCATACTTTCAATATTTACAAAATTTTCAAATTGGATATAAATTTTAATAAAATTTCAATAAAATCATTAAATATTTATGATTTATTATCATTTATGTATTAACTATAGATTCTTTAGCATCAATCACAGTTTCCGCACTGACTCATATCACTAGTAGTTAGAGATAGTACTTATCTCAATTTGGAGACTTGTAACCAACTACTTAATGGTAACAGTAGTGGTTAGCTTATTACCATGGAGGAATTTTTTTATCTGATTCAGAACACTAAAGACGACGGGCGCCAGGTCTAGAATGACCGATAACAAGGAAAATCACAACAATTATTAAGACAAAATTTATTAATCAGTAGTGTTCTCGGATCGTTTTTGGACTTTCTCCAAGAAGTTTGCCGGCTAATACATCAGCCTGTGGGGCGTGGGTCAACCAAAACGATCATACTCACGTTCAAATCAACAAAGCCTTTCACTTCTCCATAATTAATATTAATGAAAATATTAACAGGAAAAGATCTGGGCAGAAGGACAGGGATACTTACATAATCAACATTTAGTGATTTTTATGGGTTTAGCCAGTCATCTCAACGGTTTCTTTCAGCTGAAAATAACAATTCCCCTTTTCACAAACCCTAAATAATGCAACGTAATGTTTCTTTTCAATGTTATAAAATATATTTTTATTTATTTAAATTTTAAATTATTGCATAGATCCAGGCGATAATGATTTTTCTAACATTAATAATTTAAAAGATTAAATTTATAATTTTATTTGGATATTAATGTTAATTTTTTTATAATTTATTAATATGCAATTGTTCGTTTTCCATATATACATATATATATATATATATATATATATATATATATTAATATCTTTTTAGAAACAAAAATTAATTTAAGAAAAAAAAAATTTTTTTACGCGCGCCTTGTGGGGGTCACAGACTAAATGGCAAATATATGCCATTATCAATTGATTTTTGTACTAATTATACTAGTTAATTTAAAAAAACATTAAAATAATTTTTTATATATTTAAAATATTAATTATTATATGAATAAATTTATTTCCCTTTAAACATTATTTATCAATAAAATTTATCCTTAACCTAAATAAAATAGTAACAACAATCTGGATTTAGCAGAATTAAGAGTTAACTTTATGTATATAATTTCTTATCATCATAATACCATAGTGTTCCACAAGGCACAAGTTATATATATAAATATATGAACATTAAATATCATTTTAACCTAATTTTAATGGATTACTTTTATTTTAAATAAAAGCCAAAGGATAATTAAATATTCTATTTAAATCTGTATATATACAACCACTTCATATAAGTTGGCTTTAAATCTATTTAAAATTATATTATATAAACAATGAAATTATTCGTCTAATAAAACTCATCAGTGGAAATTATAGCTTCAGGGAAAAACTGATTGAAAACTCTTTAAAGTTAAAATAAATTATAGCAAAATCACGTAATTTACTTTAAAACAAACAATTTATCTCTTTATAATATAATTAAAAATTTTAGGTGGAAGCTGGAAGGAACGAACTCAACTCAACAAGTTTCTTCTTATCCTTTTAACCTAAACTTATGGTAAGTGAAAAATATTAAAAATATATTTATAATATTTCCCACCGGTAGAATATTGATTCGATATAATTTCTTCGAAACAGATTAAAGTTATCAGTTTTAAACATAACAAAATGGTTTTAAGAAAATTTATTTTATAATAAATTTTTATTAGAGAATGGAAATTTTTAAATATTTAACCATAAAATATAAGCTAGTGCAAAAAATAAATGAATTTCATGTATTTAATATCTGGAAAATGAAAATGTAACCTAAATATAACAACGTTACATATTTTTCGATACGACTAGTGAGAAATCAAACGATTTGTATCGAAATTACATTTCAAATAACTCCAAAAGAAATAGAAATTCTTTTCGAACCTACCAAATTTAGTAAATGACAGAAAAGTTGCATTAATTCGCTTTAAATACTGTAGCCAAAATGAAAATGTAAATTTAAGAATTGAATGGTACTGCAATGTAAAAAACGTATGGCGTAAAGTTATTTATTATAAAAATAGTTTCATGGAAAAATATTATGTTGATAATTTTGAAAATATTTATATCGATATCATGTCGAAGATAAATAAAGAAAACAAATTTATTGTTAGCTAATAAAAATAAGTAAATTGCTATTTATAAATAATTTTTACCCTCATTCTATAATAATATTAATAATTATATTCAATAAAAAAATATTGGTTTCTATTATTTTCGCACCTAACTTTAAAATTTATTTTTATAAATTATTTTACGAAAATTTATTAAAAATCAATAACATTGATAAATTATGATAACCAGTTCACTTTGGCTAATCCTAATATATAATATTATACCATTATTTTTAGAGTGTAACAGAAATTAGCTATTAGTTATTTAAACCTATCTACTGGGAAAATGTTGAGTATACTGTGTCTATTCGGTAAATGTCATCAGTTTAAATAATAAATCATTTGAGAAGTGTCCAATTCATAAAAGAAAAAGATTAAAAGCTAGGCAACCATCAATTTATGCCATCAAAAGTAATAGGGTTCAAAAATTGTTAATTGTCTACGTCCACCAGCTTTCTTAACAAGCTATATATCTATTTTAAATAATTTGAAATATTAATTTTTAATAATCATCTATAATAAAACACCGGATGAAGCCAGTTAACAAATTTGATAGAACTAAACTTATATTTATACACCGACAGTCAGAAATTATTATTATTAACTAATAAAATTGAGGGAAAACGACTTCCTTGTTATTTTTTAAAATTTCGCCAATAAATCTAATTAAATGTGGAATTCGAGTGGAATGCGAATAATTTTTTGACAGAAATATTCCAATTCGCAGAAAAAAAAAAATAAGAATTGTTTTTTTCCATAAATTTAATAAAATAGATAAAAAAAATTTGATAAATTTATGTGTTCTAATTAATTTAAAAATTTCATTTAAGAAAATTAATTAAACATGGAATAAATAATTAATTTGCTCGCAATTCACAGTTCGCTTAGCATGTGCAAAGTCCATTACTTTATCATAATTTAAGACATTCAAAAATTACATTCAATATTTTTAAATATTAATCAATGATTCCGATCAAGAAATTGAAATATGAGATTCTATTTTTCAGTATTGACAAGTTGTAGGAAATAAGTTACACGACAGTCAACTTTTAAGGATTAAAACTATTCGAATTTCTGAAAGGTTAAATTATAAAAAATTGTAATGATAAATATCTAGAATCAATTCAAACTCTTCTCTATATATGAATTGGAAATAATCTGTAATATAAAATTAGATAGTATTTAAATTATCCTTTTGAAATAAAAATAAAATGTAATAAAAGTAATTATTTATTAGTTACATTAAAATATTAAAGAATTATTTGATTGAAAACTTTGATAATGGCAGAATGTTCCATTCCAAATTAAATTCTTCTACAAATATGATTTTTGATGTTCGAATCTGTAAATATTAAATAGTATCAAAAAATATAATTTAATATTTATTTAAATAATTTAAAATACTTAATTTTTAAATCGATTTCAACAATAATAAATTCATACCCACAAATCATTGACAGGGGCGGCATCGATAACCATAAAAATGCTTCAAATATTAATATTTTTTTTATTTGTTTTTCATTATTATTAAATTATTATTATTATTTATTTGAAAAGTAAATGTTGAGAAAATTAAATTACCATTTGTACCCTAATAAAAATTAAAATAATAATAAAAAATCATGCCGCCATTATTCTTAGAAGGTTAATATTTTTTTTTTAGGATTTAATTTCTAGAACCAGAATTGAGAAATATTTTCATTCTATTATTGAGTATATAATATTATTACGAATTAAATAAAATGTAAATAATTTCTATTTTCTGTATAAATACTATAAGGATTTCGTTGGTGGTCCAGTTTTAATAAAAAGGATTTATTTTTATTGAAATGTTTAAGCGAAATGTTTTCTTTTTTTTTTTTTTTAAAAAAAAGGGGTTCAAAAAAGGCAAAAAGTTTGTGACTTGAAAATAAAGGTTTCCATTTTTAATTGCCTCATTGTTTGTATAATCAGTTCGAAATGTATATGTAGTATAATAATCCTTTTATTTGTAAAACTTTAACATTTAATGAGCGTAAATTTAAACCTTTTGGCATTCAAAGAATGACAAATTATTTTTTTTTACATTCTCAATGGCTTTACTTAAAAAAAAAATCAAATTTAACTGAACTTCAAATTTTGAATCATTTATTATAAGTTAAATTAAAATAATGATTCATTTATCTTTCAAAATGTGGAATAATATTATTTTGTTGTGGTTTATTTTACATAAATCTGACTTGCTATTCTATGAATTTGTACAACTTCACGGATTATGTTTTACTTCTGTGACAATTTCTTCTTTTGAGTCTTAAATAGATGAAATTTTGGTAATTATCTGTATGTTAATTTGAATTACTTCATAATTTATTTACATGAAGATTTTAAAAATTTTACATATTTTGATTATTATTATTTTTTAATATGTGTTTCATGGCTTCCATAGAATTTAAATTGTCCAATCCAAATAGTTATACATTAGCAAATATATGAATATCATTAAGGTCCACTAAACTGTATAGGTATACTTTCATTCTCATACAGTATTTTATAAATTGGTGGACAGTTTTAAATATATATGGAAAATAAAGTCTAAATTGTAAGAACCCACCAATTTAGCATCAAAGCGACCTACGGATATGGAAGGGTTATTGAATATTACCATAAGGATCTAAAACTATTCGTCGATTAAATGGCATAATCGCCAATTATAAATTTTTATATTGATAAGAGTTTAGAGTAAACTCTACGTTGAATAATTTGCTTATTATTTAGTTTTCTGGTCATAGGAATATAGAAGGTATTGAGAAAGCTGATGAATTAGCTACAAATGGTACGGTGGATACCAGCCTACGAATTTTCCAGATCGGTTATCCAGTTGACTCAATTAACAGACTGTTTAAACTATGAATAGTAGACTAAAATTTAATAGATTTAATAGAAGTAAGCAAGCAGAAGTCGGATAACCTGATAAATTATTAAAAAAGTGGGATGGCACGAATCATGGTGAAAATGGCTAATGTTTCGTAAGTGGGTACAACGAACTGTATGGCTTCCTTTTTCTCTTCTCAAACCAACCAATCAAATTCTTCGTCCACTGATTTCTACGACTATATCGACCTCATGTCGAAACACTCTGTAAACTTATCAGCATTTCACTTGGTTCTATGACCCAAAGAAGTAGATTTGTCAATAAAAAAAAAAACATTTTGGAAATTAATTTTGAAATTCTCGTTAATTTTTTATAAAATTTTAAAATAAAAACAACACGAAGTTAAAATCAGAATTTATATAAAAAAAAGACAATGTTAAATATATAAATAAATAATTTATATACAATTGTAACAAATAATAATTATATTTTATATATTTTCTGAAATGTATTTTTTGAAATAATAATAATAACTTTAAAAGTTATTAATTCAGAAACATTTGTAATTGACATTAAAATGTTATTATTTATTTATTATGTTTGTATATATATAAAGTAATTTATTTGTAGCTATATCAATGGCATCACATAAATTCCACTTTTTTTTTTTTTTTAATAATAAATCCAATGATAATAATAATTGAAACTGTCAGGGAAAACCTTAAATCAAATTATTTTTATTTTTCCTCGAAATTTTTATGAGGTAGAAATGACAGATAATAATATCATCATAATATTTTGAGAATTATTGCATTTCATTTCTGATTCGGTACGGTATGGCTAATATAAATATTGATATTTTTTTTTTTTTTTTCAAAAATGTAATATAAATTTAATGTGACTGTCATCAACAACCGTCAGACTATTTTTATTTTAGTCGCGAAAAATTTATTTTCACAAATTTTTTATAATGACGATTTTTATGAAAATTTCATTTTAGCCAAACAAAAATTTAATATTCTTTAATATTTCATATTAGCAATACAAACGCCAAGGTAATCTAAAATAAAAATTAAATTCACTGTACTGCAGAGCATAGAGATGTCCTGACATTTCATTACAATTTGTACACATTAATTTTGTATGGATTCTAAACCATAAGTTTTCTTATAGTGTAGAAAGTTTTAATTACAACAAGCTAATCGCTTTCTTAATAGTGAAACATTTGTTTTAAATGGTTTGTTTTTGAATAATGTTGGTAACTTGGAATTCCATAACTATAGTGTAAAAAGTATAAATTTTCTTGGTTTATATTCTTCATTGAAAACTTTAAATTAAATTTTTTTAATTAATATTTCAGTTTGTATTTTGCATTAAAATAACTTCAAAAATAACGTAGACATTGAAAAAGTTTATGACGTTGCCGTTGAAGGTTTGGAATGTTAAACAAAAGTTAAAATATATAGAAAGAAATATATAAAAGGTGACCACTTGTACTATTGTAAAATTATATCGATTTCAACTTTTGAAGTCGTTGCCGTTTACAAATGTCTAATTAACAAATATAATATTATTGAAATTAATTGGGATTTCTAAAAGAATTTTGATTATCCTAAATTTCTATATAAATGTACTATACTTCTTTGTAAAAATTTACCTTTTTAAGGAATCACGTAGCTTAAATGCAAGATGGGAGCCAAATATACAATTTTTTAAACATCAATCAAGGATAGTTTTATTTAGATGAGTTTTTAATTTTATGATTTTTGACACTTCAATGCAATCAGTCTGTCTACACAAAATCGTCATCAGCGTTACCAGCATCATTTACCAATGCAAAACTTCAACGGCACGAGTGGCGACACTGTCAGAGGCATTACGTTTCCCAAATCGTGTGGTGAAATTATAAAATATTAAACTACAAATAATATTATAAATAAATTTCAAAAAATAAAGAATTAATAATTTATTTTTAATTATGAAGTGTTTTTCAATGCAGTCTTTTCCGGAGCGTTTAGTGGCTATACCGTTTTTTAAGAAATTATAACTCAGAAGCCAGAAAAACATAATTACCACTAAAAAATATTATGTATTAGCTATATGAATTTCCATCTATACAGACTAATATGGCTCTATACTGAAAATAATATCAGCTAATATAAGAAAATGTAAAAACTCAAAGTCGGAGTTCACAAAACAAGACCTTTAATTAGTTCTTGAAATTGCAGCTATAGATTGATTTAATGTTCGTCATTTACAATAATATTAAAATATGCAATTTATTAGCATGCCTGAAATTAAACAAACAAAATTAGTTTCTTTATAGAAATTTGTGTAAATTAATTAATTATAAGAAAAAAATATAAAAACAAAAATCAAATTGTTTTATTAGTTTTACTTTGTATAACATTTCAATCAATAATTTTTTTTTTTTTTTTTTGGAAAAAATTCTTCGCCTAAATGTACATTTTAAATTTACTTTTCCAAGAAGTTTTTCCGCATTCTACAAAATAATAAAATTTAAAACATTTAATTTATAAAAACTACAAAGTACAAACTAAAAAAAAAAGAAAAACTTTGATTTGTTTACAAGTGTAAATTTCCTTCCTTGGTAATTGAAACTTTTGCGGAAAATTTATAATAAAATAAAAATGTTCTTATTTTGTACTTGGGCGCTTTTCATTTTTCATTTACAAAAGAGTTCAAATCATGTAAGAATTATGAAATTTACCGTGATATAGTTTACATTTATAATTTATTCATTTCTTTTAAAATTATTTTACTATGTTGATGGCAACAACTTTAAAAGTTAATTATTTTCGATATATTAAATTTATTCAAAATGAATCGTTGTTAATTCTCTTGATGAGAATATAGAAAATCTCAACGGTTTCATGTTGAATTTTTCCCAGTTTACCATGTAAAATTATAAATTTTCGTAGTCTTTGGATTACTTTCACATATCTCCAGGTGCTCTTTTGATTTACCAATTCCATTTTAATAATATCCTTTTGATTTTATTGAACTTCTTTCCGGTGCGAATCCACTTACAGAGAGAGATAAACCAGAAATCTGTTCCAGTAAAGTTTTGATATGAAAAAAGAATTTTCTAAAAATGGATTTTACCAATTTATGGAATGGAAACTAAAACATAACATTCTTTATATACTTAAAATCTTAAAAATAATTGTATAGAGAAAAGTTTTGACGAAAATATTGTTAAAAGAAAACTTTTATTCAAAGATTATAATTTTATTATTTTAAAAAAAAAAAGTTATTAGTAAATTTTGTAATGAAGAGGTGAAAAATTTAGTGCACAAAAAATATTCTTTTTATAATTCCAGAATATTCTTTTATTTATATAAAAAAAAAGGACAATTTTGTCGGTTTACAAAAAAGATTTTAGCTAAAATTTTAATTAATTAATGTTGCAATTTACATATAAATATAAAATATTGTATACAGCATAAATATAGTGAACATCAGGTTTCATGTTTTCCGAGCAATAATTTCGAAATATGTACATAAAAACATTTTTTTTTTAATTTCAATAATTGAATAAGATTCTGAACATCGAAACGAATGAAAATCGAATCGATAATGTTACTCTGATGATATCGTTGAAAATATCAGATTGAAATATTTGAATCTTCATTGAAAATTTGATGTATTCATTTAAATCAGAAATTTTGACATTCCAATCACAAATTTTAATATTTCTTATGCTACATACATTCCGCCTAATTTATAAAATCTGGTATAGCCTAAAGATTGTTACAAAATAATCAATGATTAAATTAGATAGGTAGAATACCAAAAAAAAAAAAAGTAAAATCTAAGAAATTTAGCTATGGTTAAAAGTCTGGTGTGGACAACAATGTGCAGTTCAATATTTCAATATTTAAATACAATTTCCCATGGTTTGGAAATGGTTACATTTCTTTGAAACAGCGCTACAGCCTAAATCAAACCTTGTCTTTTTCAAAGAAATTTCGTGATGTTTTATTAAAATTTGGAGCTTTACTAATTTTATATGGAATCCGAACCATAACTTTCTTTATAGTGACGAAATATTTAATTGCAACAATATAATATGGTTTTGAAAAGTAAGACCTTTGTTGTCAGCAAATAGTAAGACCTTTGTTGCCAGCAAACTGTTAGGATATTTTCCAGGCAATCAGAATTACATATTGCAAAATTTTTATTTACTCATTTATATCTAAGTCAACCTAGCTAGAGTGACATCGATGTGTTGTGACCACAATCATACCAATAAATGGAGACGACATTTTAAGAAGTATGAAAAAAAATTGTCGTACAAGAAAAATTAAAAAATTACGAATATACTAGCGACAAGGGGAGGGTTTCACTTGTTCTTTAGTTACTAAAAATGTTAATAATATTAATAATTTCAGTATTTAAACAAAAATAACAAGTTACAAATTGCTATAATTATACCTACTATGTATTACTGAATTGTTTTAAATTCGTAATATTAAACTCCAAAAATTGAAATACATAAAAAATGGGCAAACTGGCGGTCGGTACCAAAATTCGGTATTTTGGACATGCTTCTTTATGTCAAATTGTATTTAACTATTCACTAAAATATTGTCGGAAATTTAAAATATGTAGGTAAACCTTTTCGTCAATCAAAAAGTGGGTGAATAAATTACTCTGCAAAAATTGTGAGTATTTTCTTATTATTTTTTTTAAAATATAATTTCAAGTAATAAAAACTTGAATTTAATTATTCAGTTTTGTATTAAAGTTTATACCTTATTTAAAAGTATTTTTCCATGTTAATCGTTAAATAATTTATAAGTTTTTTTCAATGTTTATCAAATATATTTTTTAGTAAATCTTTTCTTATTCAAATATTTTTGTGTTTACTAAAAAATATCTCTTTAAAAACTCAGTATTCAAGCTATACACAAAATTTTGTAATTTTAAATTATATTTAATAACTTGAGGCGTTTTTTTTTTTTGCTTTTTCTTAAATTTTATAAGAATGAAAAACGTTAATCTTTTTGTATAGATATTAAGCTTGTTAGATTATTCAGGCTTAATATAAATTTTGTAATTTTAGAATTTTAATTTGCATAAATTTACAAAATCATTGTCAAAGAATAGCAATTTTTACTACAAAAATGGTTAATTGAGGTATACTGAAGGTACATTTATTATACACAATTTTGATATTTTAAAGAAAATTATGTATACATATAAGAAATTTTATCTATAAAATAATTTTATGATCCAGTCAAAAACAATAAAAGCGTTTCATCATAACAAATTTCAGACCGTAAGCGAGATTAGTCAACCGTTTTTTTTATAAACTATACAAAAAATCTAAATATTATTATAATCTGGGTAGTATAAACAACTTAATTTGATTCAAATTTCTTAAACTAAATAAAAAAACTGTAAAATAAAGACTTATATTTAGTTTCAAATAATAATTGTGATTGTGACTCCCGAATAATTCTTTACACTATTTAGAAAGAAAATCGATTAGAAAGTCAAAAATTATTAAGAACATTTAATTATTAATTTACACTGTCTTGACACAGGTAGTTCGTATATGAAATGCAATAATTATTATAATTATATTAATTTAATTTAATATAATCATAAAATAAATTAAATATAATTATAAATAATTATTTATAATTATTTTATAGAGCTATAAATAAAAAAAACATAACTTTCACATTACTTATAATTTTATGGATTTATCATACATAAGTTAAATAATAAAATGGAAAACACATAAATTATGTAAACAGCGAAAATATTATATCAAAAACAGTATCTCAAAATAAAATGAAATTGCATTGACATGACATCAGAATATTTGCATATTTGCGAACCTATTTACTCTGGAGAAAAAGACAATTATAAGCTACGGATGACAGCTGTTAATATGTTGGTCTTATGACCCGATTCACAGTCCGAATTTTAACTAAACTGATTGTGTGCATTAGGCTAACTTTGTTTCTCAATCAAAATTTGCCTTATGCTTAAAAAATATATTTATTAAATTTATTCACTTTAATGAAGAGTTATCTTAAAGCTTGCACAGAGAAGGCAGAAGTTTAAAGATTAGATAAACACTAAAGCTAAAGCTTAACTGTGAATTCCGGTATTAAAGTTTTAGAGATAAACCAGAACAAATTTCATTTTGTGCAATGTGCTATTAATAAATTGGTAAATTTGACCAAATTTATTTAATTCTATTCAATTAATTTTAATACATTTCATATTACATATATTGTAATAATTTTCAGAACTGTTAATCTATATAAATTTTAAATTACATAGAAAATAAAAGTATAAATTCATTCACTACATACAGATTTCATTTATGTAAACTACATAGAAAATTTACTACATAATATTTATAAAAAAAAAAAACAGATTTAAATTAGCTTTACCACTAACGATTAGCATATGAATAATAATATTACTTTGAATGAAAATGAAATTTAATTATCTGTATTCCTGATTCTGTAGAACAGGTTTAATTTGTAACATTTATGCGTATATGTTCAAATGCAATAAACTTCACGAACAATAGAACTAACCCCTACTGTGTATACCGAATAAAAATAGATCTGATTGCATTCTTTTAAAATTATTCATATTCAAATCAAATTAGTAGATTTTAAAGGCATTATTTTTACAATATTACGTAAGTAAATAATTTAGTTCTTAGCTATTATGTAATTTGTAAAAACCATTAATTTAACTATCTACTTTTTCATAGATCGTATTCAGTGTCATCAAATTTATAAGATTGTAACAAATATAAACTCATATAATATAATATTTTAATTTTTAATAAGTAAATGATTGATAATATCAGAATAATTTTCTTATATACCATAATTAAAATATTAGCAACCCCTACTTTGGGATTAATATTATTCTCTAAACCTAAATGCACAAACAGAGTGACGCTATGAGCGGCTCTGGAAGCTGTGATCTAGTGTATTTTTATAAAAAAGCAACAACACTACAGCACCTTCCAGCACCGATCATAGCGTCACTCTGTTCGTACACTAACTAAGTGAAATGTTCTCTGTTCAGTTATCTATCACACAACATAAATCAATATTTCATTGTCGGTTAATTTTTACAGATCATTGAAATACTCAATTTATAACATCAAATATTTAACTTCTCAATTAAATTGACTTGACTATGAAAAACTATAAATTAAATATTAGTGATGATGTTAATAAATTATACTGTTCGACAAATGAAGATCTAATTATAAATGTCTAACGCGATGGACGGACTGCACATAGCCATAAAATTACGAAATTGATTAAAAAGAAATATTTCGTCTCATTTACGGCTCACTTCTATATAGTTTTTGATATTTGAATCCATCTGCCCGCCGTGTATAAAACGAAAATGATTTAATTTCTTATAAACAAAACAAAAATTTAATTTATGCTTCAGATTTGGTATCGCAAAAATACACACTTTTAATATTTATAACAAATTTCAAGATTTTTATATTCCACTATAAAATCTTATAAATCTATATACATAGTTATAATAAAAGGATTCATTTAAAGGGTTTCTAATCGCATGCATATCAACTTCCTTTAATATATAAAAGAAGATGGTAAATACACATTTTAAGTAGCATGTACAATATTTCTTTTATATATTGAAAACATTTATATAAAAGAAAATATATAAAGAAAAACGAAATAAAAACTATGAAAAATATTCCTGTCAATTGAACTGTTTTATGTATGTTACTTAACAAAAATATATTTTCTACTAAATATTCATGTACATTTAAGTCTGTATAAGAAAATGTCCTTTTTTATCTCAAATTAAATCTTTTTTCTGTAACATTTAAAAAAAAAATGAAATACACATTATAAATTATTTAAGATGACCTGAATGATAGCAGCTAATATAGTAGCTAATTTTAGTTAAGAGTATTGCAGTAAAGTGTGTGAAAACTGCTCCTAGTTCTAAATGATAAAATAACTGATAGTGTTTTTATGTTTCAGTTCAAATTCAAACATAAAATCAGTTATGGCTGCTGCACCAAAAATTCAAATATGCACTGTTCAGTATATGCATAATAATTATCCTCGTTTTGACAGAACTTTGTATTCGATTTGCAGTAAGATATTGAAAATTTACTATTTGGTACATTAATTTGAATGAAATGAACCAGGTTTGTTAGATTTAAGATGGAGACACGTAGTAACATGGATTTATTAGTTGTAACAATAAAATCTATTTTCTATAATTATCGTTCGTCATTATTCTTTTCATTCTATTTAGAGCTTTATAAGTAAATCCTTAGTTGAGTAATTTTAGAAAATTGTATGCGCTTTAAATTCATAATTTATAAAATAAATTATTCAATTGCACAAAATTTTGGTTTTTAAGATATTGGACGTAATTTATAAGCTATAGATAAACATATTTATAATATTATATAATATATATAACTTTTACATTAAATGGTTTAAAAGGAAAAATGTATGTACAAAATAAAATATGTTTGATATAAATTGAATTTGTCGTATTTCCAATAAATTTTCAATTTACCAATAGCCAGTCTATTATATTACCAAAGCAAAAATGATACCAAATTTAACAATATTAATATTAAAACTTTAAAATTTATTAAATGTAACGCATAATTTCATATGAATTTTGTAAAATTTAATACAACTAAAGAACTATTAAAATTATTATGATTTTATATATATAAATTAGTCTATAACATTCAAAATTATTTAAATTTAATATATAAATTTATAGATAATGCTACCGCAAGTAATAATTTTGTTAAAATGAACTCAATATTAATTATATTCAGAACGAAATATAAATTATATATTAAAATTTTATTATATATATGTACATTTAAAAAAGTAAACTTTTGACCGCAACAATATAATTTAATGAATGGATGTACTCTGAAGTTTTTGAACATTATTCGATTTGTTGTATGCTATATGCATCCATTGTTGCCACTACAACATATTACATAACAATTTCATTATCTTTTTACAATTTTTCTCTATAAACAAAACACCTTATAAGATCTAACCACTACATTCCGAGGTATAATTCAATTTTGAATCAATTTCAATTACAATTTTATTCCCAATAATAATAAAACTTGCATTTTTAGTTTAAGGTAAAATATTTCAATTATACAGCAACATTTTTCTACACCAGTTTTTTTTTGTACTTTGTACACTGATATTATAAAAATATATTTTATTTGTTTAAATGTAAACTCTCTTGTCGCCCATGGAAGACTTTGTATGATACCGTAAATATATATACAAGTTCATAGACCATTTATCAAACGACTACTGGTTTATATTTATATTTCCTTAGGGCTGAAAGCCCAAATAACTTTTAACTATACAGAGATTATTAAGTTATAAGGTCGTGTCTCGTGTCTATTATTCTCTCAATAATATTAAACTGAATATTTATATACTTTCAGTTAAATTCATTATGAACAATTTATAAAAGAGTTAGGATAAGAAATTTAAAAATTTGTTTTATAGAATTTTTTGAAATATTTTTATTTGACTTGTTATTTGACTAAGTGGGAACTGTCTGACTTCCATCTTCCATGTAATTTATAAGATTCGACATTTGAATGATATCAAATTTTGTTATTCTATGTAAATTTTAATCGACAAATAAATAATTATCCAACAATACTTATACAAGTTTCCAAATTTAGAGAGTGCTTTTATGAATGTAATGATCTTTATGAATTTTCCATCAAAATTTATGTTTCATAGTTTTGTATTCACTAAGATTATATCGAAAGGTGTATCCGCCCGATTTTTCTTATTTAATAAAACTTGGCATGTGTACTCTGAATAGAATTTTATGAGCATTTAGGGAATTGAATAAATAACCTCAAGTAATAAAACAAAATGATTAGTTTTAGTTCCTATATACAAAATCATAAAATATATTTATATAACATTTCTATATACAATAGCGAAATACTATAATTTCTTTTTTGATTATTTTAGCTTGTATTCAAAGTTATCTTTTGGAATTCTATATAAAAATTAATAAATTTAGTTATTGTAGTCATATTACAAATAAATCCGAGGAAAAATGATCAATATCGAAGAATAAAAGATACTTTTTAACAGAAAATATGAATAAGATTTTTTCTAATGTAAAACTGTTCATCAAATTTTAGATAAAAATTGTTTTGATTGGATTCCGTCAGTCTTGCAACTTTAATAAATTTTTAAATTGAACTAATATCAAGAAATTATTTTATCATTAAATTGCCATTTACCTGGCGTTCATTTAACAGTGTTATATTTACAATATTTTTGATATAATCTGTAATTTTTAACGTAAGACACATCTTAAATGCATCATGACTCATATTATAGACTAAGAGCTTGCAACGGATTTACTTTTTTCATTTTCGTTGTCATGAAAATGAAACTAACTAAACATGGTATTATTTAAAAGTGTAACAATTCTGCACCGTTGAAAACAATGGTTTTCAATGAAATTTCAAAAGATTTCAAAGAACTGATCTGAGATTCGAAGGTGAACGTGTGACAATTAACATTTTTTGTGTCATTATGACGGATAGCCTTTCCGTCATAATGTACGGAATACCTATACCTATGACGGATAGCCTTTGGTTCTTACTATATTCATATATAGAGTGTCCTGGGTTGCAAACCAATTCTAAATTTTGTCGAATGAGTGGTTGACTCACGTAGTCACCGCGGTATGTGTAACATGAGAAATACGAGCGGTACAATAGACCTAAAGCTGGCCTACGTGATTGAACTCTTACCGGTTTCCTTCTTCAATCCAATCTAATCCAATGATTGATGAAAGATTTCCAGATATTCAAATCCATGTTTAGAGATTAACATTCTGCCTAGTCATTTTTTTGATAGTGAAAAAAAGAAAGAAAGTAAAACCGTTGCTAGCTCTTAGTGTCTTAGTCTATAAATATTTTTCTTTTTAATTGCAAAGGATAAAACTATTATTTCTCGAAAACATACACTGTAATTTAATATAATTTGAAATTGTAATTAAATGTTAACAAAATATCATGGCAAAGAAAAATGAACCTTTTGTAAAACTGATTGTACATTTTCCATAGATTTCTATATTAATATTTGCAACAATTTTAATATATTTTAATATTAAAAAGCAACAAGGTTTTTAAGATATAATTAAATTAAGTAGATATGTCTTAAAACATAAATAATAATGTGTACTGTTAAACAAGTTGTTAACTGATAACAATTTCTGTTTTTACAACAGAGATGAAATTTATACGGCAAGGCAAGTCGCAGATGTTTGGCTTTTACCAAATTATACTAAAGTAAAAGTATAGTCAAAATATAGTCATTTTATAATAGGTTTAATAATATTACTAAAGGTTTGATAGGAATTCTCAAACGCTCAAACAGTAACTAAATTTTAAACATAGCATTGTCATTTAACCATCTAACATTTCTCTTCCTAATTAAAATTACAAAAAATTGAAAAATAGTTGGGCTTTCATTTCATTTAGAATGTATTACATCTTCAGTAACACAAGCCGGATTACACAAATTTAGTTATATATAAAGTGGAAATGGATCTAAGACTTCCTTAACTTCTAAAATAATGAATTCTAACGATAATTTTTCTTAAATTGCTTATGTAATTCCATGCTAATTTAAAATATTATATATAAGAAGATACACAAAAAAAGTATTGAAATTAGATTATTTTATAATTTTTATGAATTACTCCTTACATCAGTGTTTATAATTGAAAGATTATCTGACTTATTTATATGATTTTATGCAAAACATTATAGCATTTTGGTTGACTTTTATGACAGTGCTTTTCACTTACATTAAAGTTAATTTACACAAGCCTTCAATGTAACAAAAAAAAAATTGTGTATTCGCAAAAATTGAAATTAAAGCTTAAGAGTGTTTTTATAGCGTTTAAGTGTTAATATTAAATGGTGCTAAATAAACAAATCTAATACAAAAAACTTAAAAAATAAATCGCAAAGTTTAATAAAATTGTGACAGGATAAAAGGCCCCATACACAATCACACATGTTATCAAACTTGGTGTGTCACGCAAAAAAGTTTTTCTTCACACACCGTCACACATGTTGTCAAACATCAGTTTATTATTAAATTTCGAAGCGAAAGGTCGGACGTTTTTGTGTGAGCTTTAATAATTGACACACACAATAGTTGATGTTTAATAGTAATTGATGTTTCTTGGTCTTTCAGGAAACTTAATTACCCGAAATACCATAATTAACTTAATTATAAATATCTTCAGTACCTGTACTGGCACAACATGATTTTTCGCTTTTTAATATTTCTTTCAATTCGCACCTACATATATAAACTACGTATGCTATTAAGTCTTTCAGCATTTCTAAATTTGCATTTGGCTCGATTTCGTGAAATTTTTCTAACATTTTTCATATCCAATATTTTTTAAAAATCTATTTTTATATATACATCGCTTTTACATTTCCACAATTTGGGATGTTTGCGATATAAATTAAAAAAATCTCACCAAAATTAAATATTTAATACTGTTTATCTTACAAAATTTTTCTGAAGAATGACTAATGTGTGACAAACATTACCATACACTGTCACACATGTTGTCATACATGCCGAAAAATCAAATTTGTTTAATTTTTATCAAACCGCTTGAGGAACTGTGTGTCACATCGACAAACATGCCCATATACGATCAAATCTGCATGACAACATTGTTGTCCAACTCATGTATGGGGCCTTTAAGGAAAATTTTCCGGTTTGAAATTTAATTTCGACATTATATTTCTATGTTTAAAGCTTACTTTTTTTGTATATTTCAAAGCGCCACGACGACGAGAGTATCTTGTATCTCCAGCATTAAATTCGCGTTTACAGATCGTAATTAGTACATAAAGGCAGTGGAAGATATTGTACATAAGGCTCTATTAAATTTCAAAAATATATTTAACTATAAAATTATATATTAGGTTTGATTCGAAAATATTTTACTACCTGATGGTTTTAATCTAAAATTTAAATTTAAATTTTAGACAGTAAATAATTTACTTATTATGAAATGATAAATATGCAATAGATAATATTTTTTAGCAGCTGGTTCTTGAAGATGTAATATAGCAACTGAATATTAAATGAATATTATACTCCAAAATTATCATAAATTACTCCAGTATTTTTCAACTTACTCCACATTTTTTTCAAATTTGAAATTTTGTTTATTTAAATTTGTTCAAAAATCTCATCCATTGTGGTAAAATTAATTCTATATTTAATAAAAGTAAGTGATTATTTAATATCTCATATCAATTTAAATATACGCGTTTCCGCCTGTAAAATATATTTAATATTGCGTACAAATTAAAGGAAATATGAACCTTTCCTAAGAAAGAATAAGAGTGGTCGTCCCAGGCAGACAGTAAAGGAGGAACAAGATAGACTTTGAAAAAGTTGGGGCGAAATAAAACGCATTGCCAGAAATCAACAACTATGTCGCGTAGGAATATTAGACACGCTACGTCGCATGAGGGGTTATTTTCCATTTCTTCATCATTATTATATCATGCATCATAAAATCTACATAAGGTGAAATACAAAATTACAATTTCTTTCCTCGACAATGTTCATGAAGATGTTTGTACTCATCTGAAGTCTCAGTTTGTTAGCAAAACTAAAATTGGAAATTGGATAAAAAGTATAATTTATTTTTATAAATTTTGTATTTATACCTACTTGAAGTTAACCTCTTTTTAATTAAATACAAATTAGTTTGTTATTATGACAAAAAGCTGGTAATGAACATAATTATATTTAGTTATAATTTTTTTATTTCAATCCATATTTTGCTATTATTTACTTATAACATTATAAAAATAATTTTGGAAAGCCATTGTTTCAAATAGTTTGTTAGTGTTTTGCCTGACATTAAAGAGTAACTAACTAAGTTAGTTAAGTTACTCTTTCTTAACTAACTAAGTAATCCTTGCACAAAATACTATTTCACCAACAAAATTAAAAACACGACTAATTTGAAAATTATTTATTTTTGATTACAATGTAATCATAACTAGCTTTATAGTAATCTACCATTAAAACATATTTTATTTTATAAAACATTATTTTAATATTCTTATACAAAAAAATTTATTCAATTTGTAAGATATTTTAATATACAGAATGACAGCAACAGGAAGTTAAATTATTATATAGTGACACTGAATAATAAGTCATCCGAGAAATCACTTTTATGACTATAGCGCATAAGGGAGCATTTTCTTAAATAATGAAACAAGAAAAATTTTCAAATAATTTTATATAATTTACTAAATAATAATAAAAAAAGAAAACATGAAATTCTTGCCTATATATTTTAAATGTTTCCCAATTGGACAATCAAGATGTCAACCCGAACGATTTACTTTTATATAAAAGTGTGTAAGGACTAAAAAATTGATGTTGATTATTATCCAGAAGTCTCAAATATTTTTTGATAAATATCGAGAATTTTTTTTTGTGAAATTAATGAAAAGATTTTTATATTATTTATATTAGTAGCTCCAAAATACAAGCCAGCTGATGTCCATGTAATAATATTTATATGACCCAATATATTTTAATAATAATTTTAAATTGGTTTTTGGTTAATATTCGCAATAATTTCAATATTCGTATAGTTCATTTTTAATGTCTGATAAAAAATCAATAAAAAATACTACAGTCGCAAAATGCATTCCTTCTAATGTTTAGCTGGCGATTAACATAAAATATGTAAAGGATATAAGTATTCTCAAATAGGAGGACAAAAATTTGAAATTTGTGTATTAACAAGATATTTAGTGTCAAGTTAACCCAAACAATTGTACAACATTAAAATCGGAAATTGTTTTTAGAACATAGTTTCTAGATTTAAATTCAAATAAAATAATATTAAATTTTAGGATGAAACAAATTTTATGTTGAAAACTAAACATAAAATATTTAATTTCCTATAAAATTATATTATTACTTTTCCATGTTTTTTTTTTCACAAACATTAAATTCCATTTGACATTAACGTGACAATAAAATAAAGGCGCCAGGAAAATCATAAAAACTCCACCTTTGGTTATAAAATTATAAATAAATAGAAAATTTTTATTTTCTATATAGTTTTTACTAAATTTCTTACAAAATAAATTATTACCATTTTACAGGAAAAATAATTACTGTACAATTCTATGAGAAAATACTTGGAGTTCTGGCGAAGTTTGAACTTCAGGCTACCGTAAATAAATTTGAAATCAGAATGTTTCTTCAATTCGACACATAGTTTAAAACTTTAAGCGTTTAATCTTACTGCCGATGATTTTTGAGCAGATGTATAGTTTTATCAGTCGAGGGTGTGGCTGTTATTTTTTTTTTTTTTTTGAAACAATCAGATAAATATAATAATGCTAATAAGCTGTGACTAAGAGTTTCAGTGCCAGCCTTTATATTTGATTTTTTATTTTAGTTATATTAAATCAATGGAAATGTTTCTTTAATCGGAGTTAAAATGTTAAAACGAATCCAAACAATTCAGACTAATATTAAAATGGTATGGATATAAAAATACGTAACATCTTCAGCAACTACAAACTATTGAAGTACAATCTTATTTAAATTATACAAAAATCAAACTCGACCTGGAAATTATTCAATTTATTAATATATTACAATTTTTAATTATTAAATTTTATCTGAAATAATTTCAACCAGAACAAATTTGAAATTGTACTTGGAGCATGATATATTTATTCCAGTTTGCAACCAATAATTTGGATACTGTTTGATTTTTCTGTACTGCAAGACTGTCTAGTACAGAAAAATCAAAACAGTATCAAAATTATTGGTTTCAAAATGCAATAAATATCATCCTCCAATTACAATTTCTAATTTGCCAATATGCCAAGCCAATAACGATTTCCATTTTTTTTAAATAAATATTTAAGTTATTCAATTAACAATATAATTTGTTTCGATATTTAATTACGTTACGCCCAGATAGAAGAAGTTACTGAACCTGATTATTACTGCTATTATATTGATCTGAACTTTCATACATTCAAGCTATATTATGAGCTCTGGGATTTGTATTCTTATTTATTTTTGTGAAAGCTAATATTTTTATTAAATATTATTTAATTAAAAATTAAAATGGAGTAACTTTACTTTAGAGGTTTATATTTTCATCATTGAATTACATTTTATATTTATAGTTTTATAGTTCTTTTATTTCCCTAAAAAAAAATTATATTATTTTGTAAATAAACACAACATAGAAAAAGCCCTGATATTAAAGGATATCTGATAAAACAAAATTCTGAATGACCTAGTTTATTGTAGATTGCAATTTCCATTCTATATTGTGCACGTAATAACATTTTCCAAATAAAAAAAAAAAAAGAAAATATTTAATCAAGAATGTCTGAAATTTTTTTTTATATTTTTATTTTTACTAAATAATTTTTGTATATCCTTCTTGTTATCATTATTTATATATAAATAATGATGCCTACAGAAAATATCAAGACAATAGACAACACAACAACAACAACAAAAACGGCTTCTTGTTGTTAATATTAAATAGCTGAGAAAATTTCCAATGTTTTGTATTCCAAAAGAAAATTTGGTATACAACAAAAGAAACTCCAAATTTTCTATTCTTTTGTGCATTTCTTAGTCTGGGTCATCAGATAACAACAAAATTTCGAATGAAATTCAGAGAATTTTAAATATCCACCAAATTTCTTTACAAAATCATTGTGCAGTTCTTTTTTTCTTTTTGTAATCTTGCTATAGTTGTATGCAATATGCCCAATAACCATTTTGGTGGCAGAAAGAAGTTGATTTAACAGCTCCCAAGAGTTACAATATTCAGCCATGTATTGTAAAAGTTATACAAAATTTTTTTGAAAATACTATTAAATATTGTATTACTTTCGGTATGTTCGTCCTTATATAATAGCACAACAAAAAATATGGCCAATAAACACATTCATGCTATTTGAACCTTTTCATTAGGAACTATCCACACAAAAAACATGATATCGTCAATATCTTGCCATGAACATGTAGAATACATTTTAGTCTTGTAAGTAGTTTTTATACCATTTACTATTTTTAAGGATATTTATTAAAAACCAATTATAATTTTACGAGTATATTGAAAGTTAGAATCAGGAAGAATGTGGCATTGGACTTGATGGTAAAAAAAAAATGAATTAGGCTAAAATTCAAGTCGAAAGAGTTTCCAAAAAAGCAAAAAATAAAAGGTAACCGCTTTCTAGTCCACCTACGCGTATCATAAATTTGAAGCATAACGCAGTAACATTTCCTAGAACTGTTGTCAGATTTTCATGAAATGAACGAACCAGATCCAAACTTCGTCCTGATGCCTTCTATCTGATGTATGATGGCTTCAACCAAACTTCATACTCATGTACAAGATGGAATCGGTACTTTTATAGTGGGTCCATGTTAGAATTTCTCGTTTATGTAGAGAACCGTTGACTTATACTTTGAGTAGAGGTTAGTAGGTAATAAAATTTTCGATTAATAGTTCTAATCTTCTCGTAATTGTTATCCAATTTCAATCAAATTTGGTACACATATTATTTTTGTAATCAAGTTTGTGACTGAGTCCCTAGTAAAAATTCGAATTATTATATAAAATAAATTATTATAGGTGATGCTTTAAAATATATGAAATCTTTAAAAGAGCTTTGTTTGTTACAACGGTACTGTTGGATATAAATCACGATTAAACCTATCTACAAGTTAACAGCTCCACATTCTGTTAACAGAGTTTTTAACAGTACTGGTAATATACAATTAATAATTAATTGGTTATAAATTTGAACTTATACTTTGAATAATGTCACTCATATATCTCACTCAGTTTCAATATAAACGGTTCAATCAAGTGAATACCTGACAATAACACTCTTACACATTGCCTAGACAAGTTGACGATGATATAAATGTTGAAATATTTATGAGATGTCAATAACAGTTCATCATTTTGAAATTATTGAATATTAAAAATTTATGTATAATTGCAAGTATACAAAAATATTGCTTCCATTTATAATATACACAATATACAACAATTTTGAAGTCTTAGAAAATCAAAAAATTCTTTATTAATTTAAAACTAAATATTGGAATACAGAAAGAAGTCTAAAATATTTAAGTAAATCAATAATAAATATGATAATGAACATGGTTAAAGCAAAACAGCAAAATTATTATTAACTAGAACATTTTGCAGAACTAGGGAAATTTGTTATTGATTTCATTAGGGATTGCAATTCATTTCATTTTCTTTGTTTTTTTTTTATTTATTTCCTTGTTTGATACAAAAATAATACCATGTTCACACTTAGATTCTATACCCTGGTTATGGGCTTCTATACCTCTGGTATAAATAATGATGTTCACACTGAAAATACTTAATATATTTTGACATTAAGTTTGAAAATCAACTGGTATTGAAAATAAAATAATTGCAAAAAAAAAAATTAAAATTAAAATTAATGATTCTAATAATACTTTGCCAAAATTGAAAATAAAACAATAATATCATAGCTGCTTTGATTGACAAGATTGACAATTGTTGTGTAGCGGTGTTGAAATTCATTGAAATATGATCAATAATATCGAAATATTACAAATGAATCTTATACCTTGTTCAGTCAATCCCTCATTTCGAAGTGGGTATACAGATATTTATAGAATGACAAATTTTTTGTATGGAAAAATAAATCAATATCATGTTTATATTATGATATAGCTCTACCAGGTTATAGGCTCATGGTATAATACCCTAACTATATAAACACCAGATATCGCAGATATATTTCATACTTTTAATTAGTATTGTTGAGGACTTAACTTGGCTATAACATGTACACTACATTACGATTGATTAAGGTAAAACAAAGTATAATAAATTTTTGATTTATCAAAATATCAAATACGTGTAATCTTATTTTCGAATAAATTTGATAGAAACTGATTTCTTGAATATTCTCATTATAGTCAAGGTCGTTAAATTGTATTATAGTAGATATATAGCTGAATATAAAAGGAAGAAAAAGATTAAAAATTGAAGAAAATTGTTTATTTTCATAAATTTAATAAAATAGTTTAAAAAAATTTGATAATTTATGTGTATTAATTAATTTTAAAAATTTTATATAAGAAAATTATTTAAACAAATTTAATTAAATATGGAATAATTCATTTGTTAGCAATTCGCAGTTCGCGTATCATGTGCAAAGTCCATAATAATAATTTATAGTCCGCGCAATAGACGATGTGAAATATCGAATTATAGAAGTAACCAGATTTTAAAATGTTAGATGTATTATATTTACCTATCAAGAAATAAATTATCTCACAAATACCATCTGTAAATACAGACGCTACTTATAAATTTATGGTCCACTACTACAAAAAATACTACTAAAAATGATATCAAATAAAAATTAACGATTTTTTAAATATTAAAGCTAATTTCATGCATTACTAATTAAAAAAAAAACACTTGAATTAATTAAATTATAGCATTATACAGTCGGTCAAAATGAACTGCTATTCATATTTATAATAAGTATACTACTGTACAAAAGGGTTATTCATCATCGCTATTGTCTCTTGTTTTGTGTGTTGAAAATTATGCGTTCATAATAATATTATATCAAAAATATCTTCAATCTGTATCTTTAGTCCTTATAGACAGACAGTGTATAGTTAGTTATATGTATTTTTATTATTGTAACTGGAATATATATATAATTTTATGCTGTGTGCAAATTGTTAATACTTGATGCTTGCTTAACTACTGAATAATTCATGTATTTACTTTTACTGTGTTTTTCTGCTATGAGATTCAAGATTTTATACAATATTTTTGCCTTATGCTCTGTTACCAACATTTATATCTAATACACTAGAGAATATTCTCGACTATATAACCTTTTTTTTTTTGTTCTTATATATAATATTATTTATATATAGTTAGTATATATATATTATATATTTAATTTATTCTTTCTATTTTTACCTTTGTCACTTTATATTTTTTTTTTTTAAATTTACATTTTTGTTTTAAGGAATTTCCTATTACTCTGAATTTAAAGTGGGGTACATATAAGATCATTGTACAATATTAGACTAAACAAGAATGAATTGAGAATAAAAAGCTATTATTTGGACAATAAGAAAACTAACTATTTTATTTATAATTTAATACTTAACGAATTTTAATATGGATACTAACTAAAATAAAAAAAAAAAATTATAACGTAAATGTTTATCAACCAACATCTACTAGACATTTATAAGCATAAAAATTAATGTATGTTATTTGTTAAAATGTTAAAACTGGGCTCATTATTATAATTAGATGCAAATATTATAGCTTTAAAATAAGGTCTTTTAACTTTGAAGTCTTCAGAATAGAGTATAATAATAATAACAGAATAATTGCTAAAAAGTAAAAAGCAAATGTCTTTAAAAATTCTGGTAAATTAAAATTATTTGAGATACTCTGTTTTATGAAAAAAAAAAATGTACAATAAGAAAATTTTAAATGCACCCATATAACTTTCCACCCGGAATTTTTACAGGAATATTGTGAATTTCTATTACAACACTTCATAGTTATTAATATGATACTAGAATGATATGAATTATTATAATTTGATATAATTCTTCAACAATTGATAAATAAAATGTATTTATGTGGTAAAAGTAAAGGATGAATTGGTAGCAAGGTTTATTCCAAAAGGCGGCTAACAGTAGCATAACAGACTATTTACAGGTATAAGTCACAGATTTGATATTACATATTTGATATCATTTAAGATTAACAGTAACATAACAGACAGTTTACTGTAGTCATAAGTCCAACAGACGTTTAACAGTCGCATATCAGATAGTTTACAGGTTTAAGTCAAACATTTGATTTAAGACCATCACTTCTTAGTACTTAGTCATTCGGCTATCACTTAAGATTAACAGTAACATAACAGACAGTAGTAATTAGTCCTATAGATGGTTAACATTGGCATAACAGGCGATTTGCTTTTTAAATCATGAGTTAGAATAGAAATGAGAGAGCTATATCTTTTCATCTATAAGTCTCAGAGATTCAAATTATACCGAACAAGATGCTAAGTATATTCCAACTTGACTTGTAATAGTATGGACCAGGGACATCAATATATACAATTACAATTACTATTAAAGCCAAAAACGATGTTTAACATAAAATGAATTGTATTTATTAAGCTCTTAACAAAATCATGACAATAAAATAAAATTGATTTACTGTGTTTTGTAATTTAATTTGGTAATCAATCATCAAGTCTTTAAGAAAAAATTATATAAATCGTTACATTTCATTAACTTTCTTTTTGTGTAATTATAAGTAATCAATTAAACGATATTCAACCTTTAATAATATAATTGAAGTATAAATTTGATGATTTTACGAGTATATTTGAAAAAGAATTACGTATTTGTCATTATATGACAAGAAAGTATTTAAATAAAATGAACAATTAATGAAATTTATTGTAATTTTAGTACAAAACAATTTTTTTAAATAAGATTAATTCATTAATTCATCAGTGTAATTACTTGGTCCAAATTATAATAGCTTTAACGACATATAGATAGTACATTTTATGCTTTCAGATCACTAATCAAATTCATGTGCCACCTATATTCATTCACTGGCGGACATATGTAATGTAAGCTAATTAAAATATATTTTTGGCCTGTTTTCTACTGAGCGTAGCTATAGATTATAATTTATTTTTACTGGTCGAATTTAATACCAAAAGCGTGAATAAATTTAAATATATAAATTTTCCTCTGTCTACTTCACTTAGGAGCATAAGGCCTCAATGATTACAGTTTCATTAGATTTTTATTTGCAAATTTGACTTACTAATTTTATATGGATTTTTCTTTATTGTGAAGAAACTTTTAATAGGAACAAGCTAATACGTTTTAATAGTTATTTTTTCCAAGATTTTATTTTTAAATTAAATATTGCACATGTTATTTTACTGGTAATTATTTAGAGCTGATAGTCAATCGCAGCTATTAGGTGTAAGATAACTTTTTATTCTTGTATTAAAATAGTATAATACTTTCCATAAGTTATTTTACTTAATTACAACCTCAATTGTAAAATCAAGATGTTAAAATTTAAAAAAATTCAAAGTTCGTAACGAATTTCAGTTTGTTTCTGAGATTACATATTCGATAGACGATTTGTTCACATTTGTTTTTGGTCTACGGAATGAAAAAATAGAGTCTATGTATATAAAAATCGAAAATTTAATATTATACTACAATAAAAAATCACGAGATCAAAACCATACTACCAATACCATTCGAATCGATATTTTCATTCGATTCTATCATCGATTAATATCTTAGCATTTTTCCACTGCGTTTAAAATATGAAATAATGATGAAGTTAAAATAAATAAAAATTTCTAGCTAATAAAATGAAATGTTTTTTATAATCGAGTAATTGTAACAAAATAAAATATAATTAAATCCGGCATTTGATTACTGATAATTAGTACCACACATTATTCGCTTCAAATTTCAGTTAAATTGGATTGTTTACATTTAATTCTGGGACGATAAATTAAATTAAAATGCAAAAAATAAATAAATAAATAGAATTATTAAAATGCCATGTCAATGTTTATATTTTCAATCAAAATTTAATTTAATTACCATATAAATGAGACCACAAAAATGTTTGATTTGATTTTGTAATTTAATTAAAAAAAAATATATTTTCAGATTTAGTTTCGATTTTAAAATTATTAAATTATTAAAAAAATATTCAAAAAACAATTTTGGCTAATATTTTTTTAATGCATAATAAAGTTTTTGTTAAAGTTCATAAACCTTCAATATTAAATGATACTAAAAATTATATAAAAAATATTTATCAGATAATTATTTAGTAATTCTAAAATTCGTTTACTATGCGAATTAGAATGCGTCATAGCAGTTTAGAAGTAATAATTTCGTCTAATAGATTGAGCTGCAATACATTTTAAAGTTTTGTTTTACAATATCCGATTAGTGCGAAAACGAAAGCATTACAATACTGCAATTCTACTGCCCAAACTTTTTATATAAAAACGTTTAAATTATTTTTTTTACACAGTTTTTAATTCTATTTTCCTTCTCTATATTTTTATTCTAAAATTAATTAAACTATTGCGTTAAATGAGGTGGAAAATTATAATTTCACCTGTAATATAATTTTTCAAGAAAGCATTCAATTGGAAAAATAAACGTTAATTAATTTTGTTGCCAGAATAGATATTTTTTTAAAGGTAATAAATTTTACCGGAAAATACAGGAAATTAATCTATTAAAAAGTTATTGCAACTTAAATTCTGGTGTAACATTTTTCTGATCATATATATAATAATTTAGGTATATGTAAGGCACCAGTAAATATATTATGCACTAACTAACTAATTCATAATTTTCATCTACAGGGTAATTCAATTTAATGTATATATTTATTGTGTAAAAAGTGTGTCGGTGTTATATACACAGGCTTTTTAAACACTGGTCTTGTATAATATATTACTAAGAAATACTTTAAAAGTCCTTACAGCGCCATCTAACATCTAATAATTGTTGTAATATAATCTTACGACAATTCTGAACCTAATTATTAACATTTTTACCATGCAGGTAAGTGGTACGATGTAAGAATAACTGCGATTCAATTCTGATTTTCATATTATTTATTACTTCAGAAGATTATTCACTAGATTTCTTCTTTTTTTTTCTTTTTTTTTCCTGTTGCGTGGAATATATCAGATTTTTCTAGGAAGCTCGCAGTTTGCTGCATCTCTTCCCGGATTTTTCTGATTTTCTGCAATTCGCATCTTACCACGTTGTAGATGGTCTTCCTACACTTCGGTGTCCTTATGGATTCCATTCGAGTGCAATATGGGTGCTGTGCGGTTTCTTCTCTATTTCCACTTCTTTTTTTTCTTGATGTGTTCTTCGCCATAGCTCTTCGTTGGATATATTTATTGGCCTATTTTACATCAGTTTAAAAAAAAAAAATATTAATAAATGTTTTGTTTTTTTTTTTGAAAATTTATGCTTGTGTAAAAAAAAATCTTAACATTTAAAGTTTAAATATTAAAAGATTTTACGATTACATATAATGCTCACTTTAATTAAAAAAAAAAAACAATTCAAGGAGACACTGGTCCACCTAGAATTAATATGCATAAAACACAATATTCTTCCAAGCTAATTTAAATTAAGCTGACATTAAAATAAAGAGAAAAATTTGGAACATTTATTTTCTGCACGTAATATACAAAAAAAAAAAAAATCTACGATTTTTCATTCTTCTTTTTATTTATGTTTTTAATCAAGCAAGAACTTTAATTAAATTAAATAATGCGAATCTTGATTTTTAGTCTCAATATAATTATTTTTTATTGCAAATATTTTCTTTCCACTTTATATAAATTATATAAACAAAATGAAAATAATTGCAGGAGGTTTCATATTTAAAATTATTGTTAATTTTTATTTTATTGACACCGATTGTGACAATTCAATCGAAAATAATATAAATTATTTACTATCAAATATCAATTACATACATGGAAATTTTACATATCATTAAGTAATCTGTCATAAAATCATCGGAATTTATACAAAAAAAAAAACACTAATTTTATTTAGAACTTTAGAAATTTAATATACAATTTTTAATTTATTAAGGAATTGAGCTTGGGCTGTAAAGTTTTGGTCAATTTAGTGCCGATTGTCTCAGTAAATATAAAATTTAACGTCTTCCTATATTTTTTGTATGGAAAACCGATTGAGTGTCCGGACAAATAAGTACGATTTAAATCGATTCGAATTGAAAGAATTTGAAATGATTGAACTTTTACGAATCCAAACTGAACCAGATATCAAGAGAAATTGTGGTGAAATATGACTGACGAACATTTTACAGATGATATTAAAAATTAACCAAAATTAAATTTACATAAACACCAGAAAAAAAGACGAAATCAAAATTTCTAACTGCCAGATTTAATCGATAATTATATGGTCAATCAATTTAACCAGTCCATTTGCTACTGAATTGATCCGAAACTGAAATGATTGATATATTGTAGCTAAAACTTAATAATAAGGATATCATTGGAAATTTAATTTGAAATTTTATAATATATAATAATTTTATAGTAAATTTCAATTTATGAGTTATAGTTATAATAGCTAGTAATTCATGCAATCGTGGGTACGGTGAAACTTTTTAAATATACTGGTAGCTAATAAGTTTTCAAGTAGATTAAATGCCTGTTAAATATTGGTCATCATTTTAATTTATAAAATTTATTGCCAATAAAAGGTTATATTAAGAAATATTAAGTAATAAGTCGAACACTTCGAACTGCAGCATATTAATTTGATTTTGAGAGGCCAAATTTTTACGAATTAAAACTCTCCTTTTCTGTTTGCTTTCTACACTATTTCTATGGCATGACCACAGCTTTTATGGTGAGATTTCATTATAAGAAATTAGTAGATTTACAAAAAGCTGTACAAAAATTTCAGAATTTTTATAAATTAATATTAAAGAAATTTTTTTTTGCATTTTTCTTTTTTCAAAATTCTAATTTGTGAAAGTGTTTTATTTATTATGTTATTTTTTTTTTATTTGGGGTTGGTATAAATTATTATGTTTATTAATATTAACGTAATTTATGATTCTATTTCTTTTTTCCCTATATATTTTATTAACGCTCCTTGAAAATATCCCCGATTGATGATAAAACTGTGATAATTGTCTGATGAAAAACTGTCTTATCAATAAATAGATATCAATATATACAAAAAATTATAAATAATAATTATTTATCAAAATGGACTATCTAAGATAAATGAAAATTCAATTTTTCTAAGTGGTTTTCTTTTTGTTTGTTTGTTTTGTTTATATTTCTTTACTTTTCATTTTCTTTTACCACTAAGATCATATTTACACAAAACTTTTGAATATAGATTTTATCAATAATTATGATTTATATTTTTTATGTAAATTGGATTTGGATTTTTTTTTTTATATAATATTATTAGTTAGATTTTATTTCTATCAATTATTTATATATAAAAAAGAAGCCACAAAAATCCATCATTTAAATTAAATATGATTTATAAATAATTTGAATCAGACCAAGATTTGGAAAATGTCTCCTTGTATAGATAAATTAATTTTGAAATTATTTTCCGAATAAAATTGTAAGACTTTCTTTCTATTTCTTAGTTGAAAGCATAGATCATTTTTATATATGTTGTTATTTATAAGGAATTATGTATCTAATTATTATGGTATTTTAGTCAATTGTAAAATAATTGAAAGAATTTCCATAAATAATATTCATTTTTTCCATATTGTTTAAAAACAAAAATTTCACTTTTAATAAAAATAAGGACATGCATAAAAGGATATATACACATTCCATCATAAATTTCTTTAGAACTTTTATATAATATAAATATAAAAATTTTGTATGAAAAAAGGTCTCATAACCAATTTTATTTAAATTTAATAACTACATGAAATCCCTTTTTATCCAAACCACAGAGTGGATAAAACCCATTGATCCGTTTACAACATTTTATTATGCTTTTTGAACTATGATATGTGATATAATTTATGCGCGTGCCAAACATAACAGAAACCTTTTTTTTTTGTAAAATTAAAATTATTATTTGTATATAATAAGCAAAAATCATAACTCTTTAGTTTATTTTTGGTAAAATGGTAATTTTATTAAATTAATTTTAATTAATTGAATTTTTGTACTAGTCCAAATTTAGATTATTTTCCGGACGGATTAGAAATTTCAAAAGAAATTTCACATCTGAAAGATAAAAACAAAATTTTGTTCTGGAGGATCCCGAATCCTAGAAACACAAGGAATCTCTTAAAAATGAACAAAGCGACATCCAGATTATTCACTGGAGTTGCTACGGGATATGTAATGCTCAGAAAGCATGCAATAAAGGTTAATATTAACCACTAGCTTAACAGACAGAAGATTTGAGGAAAAGGAGTAGTATGAGCCACTGAACCTAGGTTCATCAAAGAAAGTTCAGATATTTGAGAAAAAATTATTAAATTCATTAGATTAATAGTGCGGTTCCGGCAAAATTGTTAAATTAAGTAGATAAGTGGGAATGATTCGACATACTGCGAAAAATTTAATGTGATTGACTGCAGAGTACAACGCGCCTTTAAATAAGGTTCTAGTGACTGGTGAAAAGTATCCTATAAATATCCAACCCAAATAATTGATTTTAATCTCAATTTATTTTTAAATTGATTATATGACATTACAGTTTGTAGATGCTTCATTTACATAACACTTTGGAATATACAGAAATTTATCGTCAAACAAATACAAACTTAGCGTATAGGCTTGATCAAATTTATCAATTAGCTAATGCTTTTCCGCATATTAGAATTCCGAAGAAAATTAATTATTACTTCCATTTATAATCAAAATCTGAATATAAATTCATTTATAATATTTGTAATTCAAATTAGTTTAATTAATCGATTACTTTTTAACAATTAAAATACAAATTGATTAATAAGTAATTTTATACAACTCTTATACAAAAAAAAAAATATTTTCTTTTTCAATTGGTAAACTTTTCATCAACTTTATATACTGTCAATAATATTTATGTTTACCATTACGTTCGAGTGAAAACAAAACCAAACAATCGGATTTAAAGTCATTCAAGAAATTGGTTCTTTTATACAATAAAGCCAAAGAAAAAAAAAGTTTTGATTACAGTTCAAAAGAATTTTCTCAAGTACCAATAACGAAACTCTCAAAATTGTCTCAATATTTCAGTTCATATCTATATATATATATAAAACAGATCTGTAGGACACAGCACAAAAACGATTTTACGCATACTTTTATCAAAATCATATTGAACTTTATATTACAACTGAAGAGAGGTTGAGGAAAATTATTTCATCTATAAATATAGAAGATATTCTATTGTAGACAAGTTAATCACTTTTCATTGCTTTTTCTAATCATATTTTCGTCGAATAAGGATTTAAGAAAAATAACCAAGAAAATAAATTAGTTTTCAAATAAAAAGAAAAAAAAAAGAAAATCATTTTTATGTATAAATATAAAAATGATTATTTTTACAGAGCATTTGGACGAAATAGAATGACGCGGAAAATGTAAAAAAGAAATTTAATAAATATAAAATGGAAAATTGTATTTTTTTTTTTTTTTGTAATTTTATTGTGCAGTAAATTTAAATGTCGATAAAAAGAAGTAAAAATTTAAATAAAATAAGTTTTTATTTTCAAACTGATTTTTGAAATTGTATTTAGTTATTATTTTTCGCATTTGTCATCATTTAAAATATTACACAAAATAATCACCAAAATCTTGAATTTTGAATTGCCTATGAAAAATTGGATATGATTTTTGTAATTTGCAATATGACACAATTGCTTTATTTCCTTTAGGCTGGGAATGAATGCTTTAGCATTATGGTCTTAGTTCCAATACAAGATATATAAATCTATATATCAAAATTATTGTGCCTTATTTCCCTTTTTATATATGGTATTAATTCCCACTTTTTAAATGATGTGTTTTGTCCTATTCCTATTCCAGGAATTTTGTGTTGTGCTTCCCATTTTGTCTCGTTTCGCGAAGATCCAACTCGGAATGAAACGTGACGTTAAGGCACGTTACCAATTTCTTCATCACTTTCAATGGTAAAAAAAAAATTATAGTTACTTTACACACATTTAATGACTGATACCTTCGCATTAACTCTATCTATTTTTATTTTAAATTTACTGGTAAAACTACTTCAATAAAAATATTGTCTAAAATATTTGTTAATTTCAATTTTTACAATTAGTGTACATTTAATGTTGCACAAGCAAATTTTGATTGTATAAATTTGTTTAAATATTATTTATATTTCTTGTAAACAGGCTCATATGCATTGCAAATGGTTTATCAGATTAAATTACCTACAAATTTCAAATAGCAACTAATTTGTTAATTTACAATAGTAGGCAATTTAATATTAATCTGACAATTTACAATTTTCAATTGCAATCTAATTGTTTTCAATATTGACCCACATAACTCTGAGCTTATGATGCAAAACATTCTTTCTAATATTCTAAATTCTTTATGTTATAATAACAATTTAAACTTTATAGACATTTTTATAATGTTATAATAATCTTATTTTTTATACCTTCATTTTTCTATCCAATATTTTAGATAAAACAAAGAAAATAAAAAAATTTAAAAGATATAAAAATAAAAATTTGATTTGATTTCGATTCGATTATCTTCACATACTTTTATATTTCCACTTCATTAACAAAACAGATTCCGGTTTCCAAAATGAAAATTCGATTATATAATAATTTATTGTTTTTAGCTACTAAATTTTTTAAAGTCGATTTTCTTAGTAATAAGGACTAAATTTAATATATATATTAAAGACCTAACCAAAATAGATTAAATATTATGATATACAAATTTAATAGTTTTTCTATTAAAAAATTTCCCAAAATTTGATTAAGAAAATATTTATTATGTTTTTTTTATTATATTTTTGTTACCCATTCAAGATACAAGTCACAATAGTCCAGTACGGTATGAATATCAATAAAAAAACAGTTAGAATTTCTGTTAAATTAATATTGCAAAAAAAAAAAAATTGAATATTTGAATTGATTAAATTTGAAAAATAAAAATAATCTAACAAAATAATCAAATTTAAATTTTGTCATGTAATTGATACCAACGTAATAACTTAGTATAAACACCAGCAAATATCTTTAAGTCTTACAAATTTGTTAACATAAAAAGAACAATCTTTTAGATTATTAAATCTTGACAATACAATTTATTTGATTTGTCCTCTAATCCATTTTAGTAATCAATTTTCCGGATTTAAAACAAAACAAAAAAACAAAGCTGTAAAAAGTTTTCTTTCCATTTCATTAATTTTAATATTTATTTATTGAAACAACGACATCAAAAAAAAGGATTTGTTTGTCAACGAATAATTTGAGTTTTTTAAAATTATAAAAAAAATAAAAATTAATGATTAAAAATTCATAAAAAATATATAGCATTCGAAGTTCGAAGGACTTTATAATTGTTGTGATTGTAGGTTATTTGAATTGTTTATTATCAAGAAATATTTAAATATATTTAATAAAGTGAAAAATATGAAAATGGAGAAATTTTCCGATTTATATTTTATAAAAATTAATAATTACAAAATGATTGGCTCTTGGCTATTGCTCAGTTTCAATTAAACCTGCCAACATATTTGAAAAATTATCCAAAACGAAAATAAATCAAGTATTTTTTCAAAAAAAGGATAAAAGGAGCCAATTAACGACCACTGAAAACATGAAATCGGCCTTTTATTATAATATGACCCAAAGTCTCTTTCATCTTCCATATCAATTGTTAATAACAAAATTAATAATATAGAAGAAATTTTTCAAAATTTAATGAAAAAATTTGATTATTAATTTATAGTTTTTATACCAAGCCTAAAATTAAATTAATTTTCATGTTTAAACTATATGTTAAACTATCAGAATTCGTAAAAAAAGTAATTTTCTTAAAATTCGGTTAATCGGTCGGTATTTTTGTATACCATCAATTCAGCTATCTGTTTACCGTTTCCTCCTTCCTCTATCCTTAAAATAAAATAATTTTTTGTTAATATTTATAGTGAAATAGAAAATTGTTTAATAGAATTAAGAGAGTATTTAAAATCATGAAAAAGAAAGTTAACCAGTAAATATAAATAAAATTAATTTTAAATTTTATTTATGTATTTAACCATTACTTTAATGACCAACTATCGAATTGAATGTAGTCTGATAATGATTATATTTTAAAGATTTGTATAATGTGAAAAAAAAAACATGATTGGACATTGAATTTGAATAAACACGTCCTATACAAAAACTTAAACCTTAAGAAATTAAATAAAGAAATTCGTATCATTAATCAAAATGCTAAATATAATATTCAAATATTTAACAAGTTAATCGATTAATATTTTAAAAGGTGAAGATTTGTATATTATTGTCCACATTAAAGGATATTGCATTCAAAACAAATTGTAATTAATAATATTTATTTAAATTTGATGCTTACATATTACTAACGATCAATATTTCCTTTTATCTATTTCATAAAATGACTATTTATTTCAAGTTATCAATTTTAGTAATCATAAATTTTTTTGCCTATTATTTTCAAGGCTTTAAAATAAATGTTATTATCGTGGAATATCTAATTATAGAAAAATTTAAGGACTATCTGTAACATATTTAAAAAAAAATTCTATTTTCATGAAAACTAATTTCATTTAAAAGAAAATTAAGTTAATAATAAAATTATGTAATTAAAATATTCTATAATTTTTTTTTTATATAGTAGTTAAAAAGTTTATATGTTATTTAATAAAGATGATTTTACGTTCTCCCTGAACCTTGGAATGATTTGGATAGATTCATTCCAAGGTTCAGGGAGAACGTAAAATTAGTTGATTAGATTCTTCCTTTTTTTTTACATATTTATTTGTTAATGAAGTGTATTATAAATTTCTCAATTTTTCTAAGTCATTTCCTTCAAATTTGTTTTGGTTTTTTCTTAAATGGAAAATAATTATATATATTAATTAAATTTTTTTGGTAACGTCTTTAATATTATGAAGTAATTTTCAATTATTTTCATATAATGATTTAATTATGATTAGTTCTTTCATTATTTTAAGAATGGTTTGTTAAAAATTGGAATTATATTATAATTATAATTAGATTCTCGTACTCAAATATAACATTAAATTAGTTAATATTACATTAAGGTCAATAATTTTAGTATAATAAAATGAACCCAAATATTTTCTTTTCCGTACGCGGCTGTATAAAAGTAACAAATTGAATTACCTATTCCATAATTGCCTTCAGCTTTTAGATGAATCAACAAAACTTTTGTTACTTTCTGATAGGAATAAAATTCATTGCCGAATTCCTTTCGATTACAAATGTTCATCAATTACTTCAATTTTTTATTCAATTTTCTATTAATCCATTTATATTTGACATCTACACTTCTTAATTTAGTTGAAGAAAGTTAAAAACTGTCCGCGAAATGACAAACAACTTTTAAACTTTAATTTTCCTTAGATCCATATGTCCCAAAGGTGATCCTTTATTTTAAGGTTTAAGAAAAAAATTCATAGTCAAGAAAATTGTTTATCTTAAATTTTATTTTATATATATTTATAAATGTTTTTTGATAGATGAAAATTATTCAATTAATGTAAATAACATAAAAAATATTTGTATATTTTCATGGAAATTTTATTATAGATTAAGAAAATAAAATTAATAAATATACAATTCGTTATAGTAATAAATTTAAGTAATTAATTATTTATATAACATAATTAATTCTAAGATTTCTTTGAAATAAAATCAGATAATAATGAATTAAAATTATAACAATTCACAATAATTATAAATCCAATAAAATATAAATAATTTTTTATTTAATGTTTTTCATGATTTAACTATATAATTTTTATGTTTTAATTTTCGTGTGGTAGATATTTTATGTTTCAATATCCTTAATTAATAATTATCGAGAAATTCATCTAAATATATTTAACTTTCGTATCCAATTTCAAGGAAACAATATTTTATTTGATTATATAATTCCACAACATATTTTAATAATAATGGGCCTAACTTAGATTATTTATTTTTATAATTTTGAAAATCAAATCAAAATTAATTACATAAATAAATTTAGTGTTATAATATCTATAAGGCAAATAAACATAAGAACATTTTTTTACTGATAATTTAATAGGAAAATTTATATATAATTTAAGATTTATTGTATGTTTTGGTAAGAAATATTATTTTCCTAGCTACAATCATAGTCGAGTCCCAAACTATTAAAATTTTCGTAAAACATATTAGATATTTTAATAGCTATAACAGAAATTACATTTCTTGATAAAAAGTTATTAAATTTTTTTGACTTATCCATTTCTAGAATATTATCTTCTTATTGAAGATAATATTCTACAGACTTTCTTCCAATATTGTTTACCCAGAATTCTATCTATCTTTAAACTGCTAATACTTGAATCATTTTTTTTTTTCTGAATTGATCATGGAATTAAATCCTTCGAATGACTTTACATTTGTGCCTTTTTTTCGGAAAAATTTAATAAAAAGTTAAATACAAGTAAGATGTAAGCTGTATGAATAAAATTAGTTACTCGCTTATGTTACTATGGTAAAATAAAATATCACAAAATATTTAATTGTGGACTTAAGAATTTACATTTTTTGTATATCTATCTATAAACATAATTTTCATTAATTTGTTAAGAATATTTATTTTAATTATTATAATTTCCTATTGTATATAATTATATTTATAAAATTTCGTTTTTTCGTTGTTTTTCATGTAAGAAATAAAAATAGAATTTCTTCCAAACAAAATATAATAAAAAAAGGAAACTATTTCAAATTATCTTGTCAAATTATCATGTCTTCTTTGGGCTATCGTGTTAGTGGTATTCACTATAAAATTAATGGACACCCATCTATAAAATACTTAATATTATATTTTCTATAATAACGATTTTCACATTTTTACTATAGGTTTTGATATTTTTGCGGCAATTCAAAAACAACAACAACAAAAAAAACATAAATTTATCAGGATATTTTGCGTGTTATTAAGGAATTAGGCCATTATTTGTAATTTGTATAACAAAAAAATGAAAGAAAGAAATTTTATTCCTTTTTTATTGAATTTTTTTTTTATTATTATTATATTATTTTTAGGGGAATATCGAATACTTCATCATTATTAAGACAAGTTGGTCAAGTTATTATTAAACACTGTTAAAAATAAATATTTAAATAATATAGTAAAAACTGAATTTTCAATGACATTTGAACATTTCTATTGAAAAAACGAAAGTCTGTAGTTCTACGAGCCAGGCTGGTATATTTAAACTACAAAATTCAATCGTCAAAAACCTGGCGATTGAAACAACAAAATTCCATAAATTTCATACTTTTCCTCCTTTTTTCAATCAATTCTTGTCATTCATAGGTTAACGAAAAACTCGTATTCGCAAACGAATTTATAGTTTACTCATAATCAGTATACAAACTTTATAATTATAATTGATTAACGCTGGATTTAGAATAGTTAGATAAAATTAAATTTGTATTTATTGTTTTCCCCGGCTTTCTGATAGGTTAATAATGAAGTCTACAATTAAAAGGATTTTTTTAAAGTTCATAAAAATAAAATTTTCAGAAGAATTCTTCAAATTTTGCTCGCTAGGGCAAAAGGGTTTAAATATTTTTCTTTTCACTTTTTTTTTTTTTGTTCAATTATAACTTTTGATAAGTTTAATCTACTTTTGTGACAACTTGAACTTGAATAAATTATTTTCTTTTCTTTTTTATTAGAGGGTGCTTTTAATATATTCAAAGGTAATCAAAACTCTTTTAAATTACAATTTTGTTATTCTTGTTGCTATTAAATAACAAAAAAAAAAATATTATAATGTGAATAATATAGAAATATTTCTATTACCTAAAAAATTACATTATTTCACCACATGCGTACCACCTACTTAACCTATATATATTGTATGCAGCACGCTATTTTAAGGTTCGTACAAAAATAAAAATTATAATAAAAAGCTTAAAACTAAAAAAAAAAATCTTATAGATTTTCTTTTTTTTTTTTTAAATTATAATCAAGCTAAAGAAAAAAGGTTAATTGCATCAATACAAGTTCGTTCAATCGTGATTTTCTTGAAGTTGATTTAAATATAGTTTCACTGTAACTTACTAACAATTGATAGATTTAAAGTTTCCATCAAACAAATTTCATGGATCTGTGTAAGACAGTGTGACCTAAGGCCACACTATTCCAAGAAATATTGAATTTTCAAAAAATGATAGCACCTCACCTAAATTAGATTAGAATAAGAATTACAGTACTAAACATAGTAGTACCACAAATCACTACGGCCATTGCCGGCCTATTGTGAACTCTTTTATAAAGACAAAGTTATGTATAAACCTGATGTTGTATTTAATAGAGGTGGATGCGATATATTGTGGTTCTAAGAATTCCTGGTTGGAATGTTGTAATCTGTTAAGAGAAAATTCTACACAATTTTACAGAGCGTTGGATGTAAGCTGTCCAGCTTATTTATCACATACATAAGCTAGATTGAAAGCCGGTTATAAGACGGATTATTAGTTTATTAGGCTTCACTCAAAATATATATCCAGACTAAATGAGGAAACAAAAATCAGCAAATGTATTAAGACTAATTCAAATTATAAATAATTTGTAAATGACTGATTTGTATGTTGTATTGTATATGTAAATAATCTAATTTCCTTAAATTTATTTAAATTTCCCTTTCCTAGCCGTCAATTCTTCTATAACATAAATCAATATAAAGTACCAGTTTATTGCCATTTTGTGGATATAAAAAGAATGGATCACCGAACATTTAAAATATATAATAGAAAATAGAAAATTCATGAAATCATTTTGAATTTTGATATGTTATTTAAATACACGAGTCAAATTTAATTCAATTGATTTCGTGTCCAGAATAAAATAATATCTTATAATGTAAAATATTTCTAAAATTAAATTAAATTTTAATAAAAAACTAATAAAAAAAAAAAAAAATTTACAAGATATTTTAAAATATTAATATAACTATTAATTTTATATCCGAATTTTATTAAATATTTGAATATTGAAAATAAATGAAAATGAAAATATTTATATTTGTTAACATGTGGAAAACGATAGTTTGTTAAATAGTTTGTGAAAACATTTATGGTATTTTTTCTTAAAATAATTTTTATTTTGTTTCAAATATTGTCAACACTATCAATATTTAAGTATATATAAATATTTTTAATATAATTTAAATGCAAAGCTGAACACTAACATTAAAGTTCAATATAAAAATTTTATATATTTTTTTTAGGTTAGCATAAATTTATATTTCATTATGTATTTTACATAATGTATTTCATAAAAAAAAAAAAAAACTTAGGAAATTGAATACGAAATGTTGTTAAAAAATTTCGGTTGAAAGAAGGGTCCTTTATGTTAAATTATCATGATATTATAATAATTGTAAATTGCAATAAATTTTATGTTGATTATTCGTGTTAGAGTGCAAGTGAACATAAAGATCATTTTGTGTTATTATCTCGGTTTATATTTCTGACCGATATTACATGATTCGGCACCATCATGTAATATCGGTCATGGAGAAGACAACAATGACTTTAAACTTAGTACTCAGCTGGTACCGGGGTGATTACATTGCCACTTTTATAATTTAATATGTACATTCCGGATATGTACAGAACTGTCTACTCATAATATATTTCCAAAAATAGCAATAATCCCGGTGACAAAAACCTCACTAAATAATAACATCCGGACAATAACTCTTCGAACAGAACAGTAACACACCGTAGACAAGAATCCTTAACGAATCTAATCAATAATATGTTTAGTTAAATACATAATTTTATACAGAAATAAGAAATCAATCTAATAAGAAAAATCACAGGGACCATAGTCAGCATTGCTTATTATTTCACACTAAAATATGACATTTTGGCTAACATGGAAAATTTATTAAGGATTTAAGTAATGATTATATTATTCATACATTAATTAATTATTGAAAAATACAAAACTGGTAACTAACTATTAATATGAAGATACATTGGAATGCCGTTTTTTACATTGAAAACGTTAGAAATTGTTTTATTATTCTTATAGAAATCCCCGGCTTGTGATGAAGCCTAATTAAACCATTTTACATCTACATTTTCCATTTATTAAAATATATTTGGAATTTGAAGACGATATGAACTCCTTCATACATATTCATCATTTGTCACATAAAAAAATATGTCAAGGCAATATTCCGAAAATATATCAATTTTTTGTCATTAAGATGTACATAATTTTTTTTTTTTTTAAATATAATTATTTTAACAGTCCAGTAATTTATTTTACCTTAAAAGTTTTTTTTAAAATAGAATTTTTTTTAAAATGTTTTTAAAAAAATTATTGAGTTGAAATTTAATTGATGTAAATATATTTGTAATGCTCTTGAATACCATTAACTTAAACTCATAAATATCTAAAGAAAAATATAAAAAAAAAGAAAAAAAAACTATAGGTACTTTTGATCCTTTGACAGATTATTCCTTTCCAATGAAAAATTCGTTTAAGTAATCATAATTGTATTTTAAATTACAAAAAAAATTATATTTATGAATTTATTATACAAATAAAACTTTCTGGTATACTTTTATTGTCAACTATTATATAAGACAGTTTTTAATGCATTAGTCGGCAACATTAAGCTCGCGGACCAAATACGATAATGTACCTCTCATTATTTTCAATATTATCTCGTCTTTGATTAACCATACATTGTAGGTAGTGTTTTATAGAGATAATTTTTTTAGCATGTTCATTTATTTTATTTTCTATATTATTAACTTCTGTACTAATTATTTGTAAAGTATTTTTAAGTTCTAATAAAATGTTACTATTTTCATTATTTTGAACTAAATTTGTTAACATATTATTTTTAAATCTATGTTCATTATTAATATTATTACCTGCTACATTGGCATATGATTGTTGTGGTTTTACATAATTATTAATCATTTTAACCCTTGCTTCCGATCTACGATTGTTTAATTTTTTTTATCTTCTGTACGTACACTGGGCATACTCTATAATTTGCTGGGTGACCGTGACCCTTTTTTCACATAGTGCAGTATAGCATATCTTTGTCTCGATGTTCTTTAAGTCCACAATTTCCAATTTCATGATGATCACATTTTATGCATCTGTAATCCATATTACAATTGCTGGCTGCATGTCCCAGACGTTGACATCTTTTGCATTGTGGAATTTCAGTTTTTTTCAATTTTCCCATGATATAAATTGGTAATTTAGCTTTCTAATTTTATATACAGTTGCCATATCGCTTTATGCCGAAACTTGTACAATAAATATTGACAACTCTGGGTGCGTGTTTTCCACAGAAAACGGAACTTGTACTCTTCACTAAGAAATACAGGATTCCGGAATTTCAAGCTCCTAAACTGAGCAACATTACTCTAACACTTTCCAAACAGGACAAATTACTCGGCGTCATCTTTGACAGTAAACTAAGCTAGAAATTTAACCTAAATGAACGAGTTCTCAAAGCGAACAATGCGTTCTACACTTGTAAACGTATGTTTGGAAAAACGTGGGGTCTAAGACCCGAACTAACTCGTGGATATATACAGCCGTGGATAGGCCAATCATGCTATACGGGGTTCAACATACAAACATATCTCTAACAAGAGTGTGGTGTTGTAGTGGGTGCCATGGCACTGTGATATTGCAGGTAACGATTCGCGGAGGCCACCCATTTCCTAGACCTGATGGGAGACAACTTGTCAAATGTTCAATAGCCGTTCACAGTGGTATCGCCAAGGACCCGTGGTGGTCTATGCGTGGTCTTGCGACCGCCGGCAGATGATTTTGTTTAACTCATTATAAAGTTTGAACCTTTTCTTTTTCTGTTAATTGCTATATAAATAAGATTTTAGTAAATTTTTAATTAATTTATTATATTAAATATAATAAAAGTGGCTGCAAATTTTTTGTACTTTTATTTATTAATATTTACAATTATGAATTACTAATTTACTAACATTTTTTTTTTTTTAACAGCTGGTCAAGTTTATGTGGGATACCGAAATTCAAATTTAACCAGACTGTTACAAGATTCACTCGGTGGTAATTCATAAAATGTGTATCGATTTAAGAGATAATTTTAATGTAGAGAATTGTTCAACTGATGCTGGAAAAATTGAGAATATTCGTAAATTTTTTGATGAAATTCATGGCAAATTTGGTACAAATAAAGTTGAAATATTAAATAAAAAATTAACTGTATCATCATGTAATAGTATACAAGAAACTGATTAAATTCAGTAAGTGAGGATGTTCTATCCAATAATACGGAATTGATAACACTTACTAATGTTACCACTAGAGAAATTTATAAAAATAGGTCGAAGAAATAGAGGCCCAAGTGAAGAACCTGAGTTTGAGGATAAAGTTAGAAAATTAAGATCGCATACAATGACTTGTCAGGTGCAAAAATATAAAGGAGATAGAAATAGAGATATTTTTATCGTCGACTTATATAAATAATATGGTTAAATAAAATTTGAAGAACTTATAAATAAATCTTAAATAAAATAATGTATTATTTTTTTCGCTTATTCATTACTAACCATAAATAATATTGTTGAATATTTGACATCATCACATAAAATATCCCAAAAAAAAAAAAAATAGAAACCTACAATCAATTTTAATCTTCATTTTGATTGATTATGTTAAAAAAAATTAACATCTTATATATTTGTAACAATAAAAAATATTATATCGTTTCATAATTTTTTGAGAGCATTTGATTGATGATGTAATGAAACATGACAATCATAAGTTGACTGACTTTAAAGAAACATTTTATAGTTAAAAACTGTTTTTAAATTATATATTTATAATAATATAATTATACTGATTATGTAATTTTTTGATAGATTTTTCGACTGTAAAGCACACGAGAATACCGAAATTAAATAGTTTATGTTTCCTATCAGTTGGATATGTACATAAAGTTTTGAGATTAAATTAAATATTGTCCAAATTAAGTACAAAATAAAAAATGGGAACGAAGACAACAAAGCTATACTCTTCTAAAGCAAAAAGGATACAAATGCTAAAATCAAAAAATTGACTTAGTGTCATATATGTATATTTATAACTGTCGATTACGCACCCTAGTGGAAATATGACACACCGGCATAATTTTCTTTTATTTGGCAGATGTGACTTTTTTTTCATTTATTATATGAAGTTATATTATGCGAAATTTCTATCTTTAGTATTTAAATTCATTTTCCAGATCTATATCATATGACTTTTTCGTGATGTATTATAAGCTGAATATATTACCTTAAATATTAAGAAATGAATTGTTAAGCCAAAGCAATTACTATTTAATTTAGCTGAAAAACTCTCAATTTCATTTGTTAGAATTACTTAGTCTTAGTAGTTAGAATTACTTAGTCTTAGACTGTTGCGTTCGCAAAATTTGCATGGTGCAGTAACATCTCCTAGAACCCCCTCTCGTCAGATTTTAATGAAATTTATTGAAAGTTCTTCAACGAAAGTATGTCAAAGATGAAATCGGTATTTTCAGTGGCTCCATGTTTGAATTTCCCGTTTATCAGGATAGCCTAGTTTTTTGCTCTACAGAAAAATTTGAAAAAAAAATTATATCCCAAATGTTCAAGTTCATGAAATATGCCATTTTGTTTTATGATTGTGGACATGTCTAGTCAGATAGAGGTCAGTAGCTTCAGTAGGGCTCAATGGTAAAATTTCCGATCAAAATTTCATATGCTCTAGATCTAGAACATATAATAATTATTATTCAATTTGAATTAATTTTGGCACGTATGATATTTCCTTATGTATTTGGTGCCTGCAAAATTTGGAGTCGTTAGTTCAGTGGAGTTTTGTTTACCCTTAATTCTGATATTTATAATTTTGTCATCTAGTTCGTGACCCTTAAATTTATAGTCGGTAGCTTCAGTTAGGCAACCATAGCTTAGTTTCCGAATTATATGTGATTTTATTATCTGATTTCAATGAAATGTGGTACCGAGGTTGGATTAGTGAAATATGCTTACAGTAGTTGTAGTGGGTGCCTATTAAAATTTCAAATTATATAAAATACATTATTGGTGAACATTTTAATAATGAGGTACATACTACTTATAAATCTCTGTTGAACCTAACTACGACTTATCTGATCCCCATAGTTCGCAGATTGTTTTTATAATTGTTAATATATTTTCTTTTTATTTTTATAAAGAAGTCGACAGTTCATTGATTCACAGATCAAATGAGTAAATCCTTAATTACTCTAAATCTTACCAAAATGAAGAAGTGTATTTTCTTCTTACGACGCAAGTAATAAAAATAAACCAACTACAAATAATATTACTCAACCTTCAGTTAATATAATATGATTTTTAGTTTATGGCTAAATATTTAAATCCAGGAAACTTAGACGTCGTAAATTCCAGGTTAAATAGATACCATAATTTTTCTTAAACAATAAATTACAATAATATAAACCTGTCTGTACCCAAAAATGTTTCTTTTAAAAATAATGATACCAAACACAATTTTCATTTTAAATTTTTGAAATTTTTATTGTAAATTTAATGACTTATATAATATGATGATGATACTGTGTCCGTCTAGTTTCTATATTACTTTTATACTATTAAAATATTATATCATCACATAAAACAAAACAAAATAACAAAATTATGATGCGGCAAAGATTTACAAAAAAGAAAATTCTATTTTTATGGTTTTTCTTTCGTACCGTAGAAGAAAAAAAAAATCCAACAGATAAGTTAATGTAATCAGAGATTACATTGCTTAATGTCATTCATAACTTATATAGAGTGAATTTTTGTGTATATTCGTGTACTTAAATAAATTATTCCCAAAGGAGAATTTAAATAAATTACTATGATTCTAATTTTCAAAATTTAAAAAAAAAACATCGTGATAAAAATTTACTTATTGTTATATTATTTATTTATTTAAAAGTCTAAAAGTTAAGATTTTTGTGTTATGCATATGAAATTTATTTCAAGAAAATAAAATTATTTATAATAAACCTTTGTAAAAAAAATCAAAACACAAAAAAAAATATTATAATTAAGAAAGCTACAATTAATTTACTATATAAAGAAGGACTAATTTTAAATCTAAAGGAACTTCATCAATTCCTATTAAAATAGATAGTTTGCAAAATTTTATTTTGTAGCTTTTGAAAGTAGAGAGTAACCTTTAAATTAATATAAATCTATCAAACTTAATACTGGATACAATATCCATAACATACAATCAATTACAATTCATGTGATGACTAGACAGATATCGATAAATTATGAATAATAACATAACATTATTTCAGTTAAAATACTGAAGTATTTACATGAAACTATTATATTTCTGGTCACGATAATTTTAAAAGCTTAAGTGAGGTCTGAGGTCTTGTTAAACCAGCTATTTAACCAAAAAAATACAATTTTTTTGAAAAATATTTATCAAATTACAATTTTGTACCATAAATTAATTTAAATTGTATAAAAAACTGTGAAAAAAATAGAATAATAATTACATGTCCGAGAACATAAATCAAATATTCTTCGGAAACTAAATTATTCATATATTAGTTTCTGATGAACCCACTGAAGGACTTTGTGTGTATCAATAAGAAGTATCGCTGTACCTGTGTGTCACATTTCATTAAAGGCTGACGAAGAGTTCTAGCAAATCTTACTGCTTATACACTTATATATAAAAATATCTATAACAAATAATAGAAATATAATTTAGTGTAATATTTAAAATTTAATCAATTGAAATAAATATTTAATGGTTGAAAATTATATTCTGAAATAGATGGTAAAAAAGGTTTTGTCATATAAATTTTGTGTAGTTTAATGAACAAATGAAAATGTTTCGGGAAAATCTATACTTCTTCTATCAGAAGCGCACCTTTCAAAGATGTAATTGATGATTCGCCCATAGTTAGTTATTTAAAATCCAAATCCAATGGACGAAAATCAAACGAACAAAATATTAGTTACATTTATTAATTATTTGTAAATGTTTTTAATGTATTGTATCAAGTGATACTTGCATAATGTAATATATATCTATAAGTTTGGCTTGGCTTTTCATTAGTTACCAATATAGATTCAAACCCACTCCTCAACTGATGCCAACACCATGTAATTTCAATATAATCAAAACATATTTACAAAAATAAATAATAATTTTTGAAACCATAGTATGAAATATATATACTTCGCGCTCCTGTGTACATATCAAAAACTTTTAGATGATATCTTTAAAGAATATTGAATAAAGGATTTTATGTTTTGTGGTAAAGATTAAAAATTCTATCAAATTTAAACTGTTTTCTATACTTTTCAAGTTAAATATTTATTATTAACATTGATTTTGTGAAGATTTTGTTAAAATAAATTTTATTAAATGCTTGAAAATAGCATAAAAATTATAAATAATATTGAGAAAAACCAAATAGAAAGACATTTCCAATTTTAATTTGAAGTTATATACTAGACTAGATTATGGAAAGAAAGGTGAAAGTTTTATTTTTTGTAAGTTTCATGAAAATCTTAATATCAATATCAATGAAAATTTTGATGGAAAATGTAATAATTCGTAAAATGGATTGGATATTATCAATTTAAGTATTTTTGATATACTTAGGTCATATGATACTTAAAAATTATACTATCCTGGAATTTTTTATAATAAATTTTTATATAGTTTCGTTATATTCTTCTGATTGATCTTTTCCTCTAATAGAAAATACTACTTTATTTTATTTATTTTATGCATGCATTTGAACGAATTTTATTCCTTTGTTTATGGGATAATCATCAGACAAATCTTCGGGAATGTTGCTATATACATTATGTGAATATTATTAGTAAAATTACAAAAATCGAGTGTAATTTTACATAATACTTAAATCTTATTAAAAAATCAATTTGAAATTATATTAATTTTTTCAAAAGATATTTAAATACTATTGCATTACTTAATTTATCATGTTAATTCACACGTATTATATGTGGTCCCAAAGTACATAATTGATTCATTATCAAAAATTCAATCTAACTTAACAAAAATTCGGAAACAAAACAGAAAAACTTATAAACGTAAAAAAAAAATATGTTAAATTACATGTTCTTTTAGTATATTCCAAAATTATAGATTGCATGTTTTGTGATTTTTTCTAACTGATAAAAATGATGAATGGCAATTAAATAGGATATTTACATGATATCATTGAATTAAGTTTTTAATTTTATACATAAATTACATATAACTATATAACATTATTATTTTATGTAGATTAGAAATTTGCCTATAGTCATTGTCCATTCACTTGTTTGTTTTGTATAACTAAGAATTATGGCTAAATTTTATTAAAATGGAAAAAAATAAATATTTCCAAAATACATTAATTATAATAATATAACACTACGCTAGTATTACCTGTTCGGACGATCTCCCTTAATCAATTCTTCAACTAATGTCATAGTGTAACTCAAATTTTTTAATGGCATTCTTACATATCCAAGTCATAGCTGTTTTATACAGCTTTGGTTAGACAATGTAAAGATTATAAAAAAAATTGAATATAAGAAAATATGGTCGGAATGAAAGAAAATTTTTATTGTTTTTCAAAATTATGATAAAATGCTACACAAATTTTGATAGAATGCATCAAATTTGGACTAAATTTTGTTTGCTCCATGTTTTGTTGGGTCCATGTTAAAATTTTAAATTTGAATTTCATATTTTCTAGTCTAGACTCTAGCTAGAGCAATATAGTAATTTGTACTCGATTTCAATGACATTTCACTCTCACATTATTTTGTGATCTAGTGCTCCTGAAATTTGAAGTCTGTACTTTACCTTCTAAGACCATCTAAGAACATAATTATATTCTATAATATGCAATTATATTATGCGATTTTAATGAAATTTTGGACACACATTATATTGTACCTATAAAATTTAAGGTTGCCAGTTTCAGAAGGCCTTTATCAAAAATTTTAATAATACTAAATGTATTATAGGTGTCATAAAAAATTTGAAATTTTTAAAAAGGCTGTTAATTTACTGTTGGACATAAATCATTATTGAACCTAACTACAAGTTATTTTAATAAATATTTCTTATGTATAATTTACCGTAGCAATAGATTCATAAATCTATACGTAATAGATAGTTACCAATTAGCAGCCTTACTATCTCTAACAAATTGGTTTCTATCTAACTAACTAATATAATAATAATACTAATTCTTATGCAACTTTTAAATCCTTTGAAACGTCCGTCAGGGAAAATCACTATATATTTAAATGTAAATCTAACAAAATTGAATACAAAATTATATGATTTTCTTTACTAAAGTATTTTACCTAAATATCTTTTATTCAAATTCTGTAATTATTGTTGTGTTAATAAAAATGTTTATATAGAAACGTAAAATTATATCAATAATCTACTAAATATCGAACATTTTAATAATATATATTTAACAAAATTACAATTTGTATTAAATTTTATTTATAAAACGTTTAACCATTACACGTATTATTACTAATTCTATGCTTTGCAAATATTATATGCAATTTTCACAATACTATATACAATTTTAGATAAAAATATGTTACTAAGATAATATTTTTTATTTTCCTTTCAAATGCATTAAAATGAGAAAATGATTCTGAATAAATTCAATTCTATAAAAAAAAACTTTCTAATTATAATCCCCAAGACCAGATGGTAAAACTACATTAAATTTTCTATGTATTGCAAAATAATCAAAAATTTATTATCTATTGATACAAAGAATTACATTTATTTAATATTATATATAATTTCTATACCACCAATTCGAAATTGAATGCAGAATAAAAACAAAAATATTTTTTTAATATATTACTTAGTTCATGTGGAGTTGGTTCCCTCAGAGTTGTTATTATATTAGTTAATGGAAATTTATTCAACTTTAAATGGGAAATAATTCCGACGATTATTGTGGGCTTATTTCTCATACAACGTTCGATTAAAATTCACTAGAAAATTAATTAAGTTATTTGGCAATTAAATTTTCACTAGAAAATTGATTAATTTATTTCCCAATTAATTTATTCCACATGGATTTAAGAACCATCAAATTTTCCCAAAAACGAAAAACCCAACAGTTATAAAGAGTGATCAAATAGCAATTCTTCTTAAAAATTCTTTTAATTTTTGTGGGTTATAGTAAAACGATACTCGAATCCGCCAATAAGATTTTAAGCGTTAATCAAATGTCAGTCTATCTAAGGAAAATCTTCTGAGTAATTTTTTTTTAATACACTATATATTTTTTTAACATAAACCATTATCTTCTTTCTTGAGTGTATTATAATTGTTGTGTAAAATCACACTCCATTTTCTTAATAAAATTTACAATACAGTATATTTTTCGTTGGTGAACGTCGTCAAAGCAAATAAATTCCTCCAAATAAATCTTTCATATAAAATTACCTGCATATAAAAATTATATTAGTTGATTCGTTGATTCCTATGCTAAATGTTGGCCCTATAACATTTTAAATGTTATCCTGCCAATTTTGGCCAATTGCAGAAACTGCCAATAAAAGAATTGAATTGTGGATCATATCTCCATAGGTAAGGTTAGTCAGAGAAGAATTGTATGACAATTATCAGCTTAAGAAGTAAACTAATAAATTCATAAAATATTTCTTTGACATTAAACAAATTCTGCTAAAATACCTTACCAAAAATTCATTAGCATTAATATTATATTAAATAAAAGGCGAGAACAATTTACATACAATTTGAGTCTCCTTTTTAGAAAAAATTTAATTTATTTATGGTTAAGGATTATAACATAATTAATTTGAAAAAAAATACGTATATATAAAATAAAAATTAAAACACAAAAAAAAAAAATGAAAATGATAAATTTAAAAATATTTTTGACGTATTTCATCCGATGAAAACAGGAATAAGACTTTTCTAAGAATGTGTAATCCCTTTTTAAAACTGCTAAAGAAAGGAATTCCGATTACTTTTTTAAGTATTTTTCTAAAACCTTTTTTTTTTTTGTTAACAAAAAAAAAAACAAAATGAAAAGAAAAATTTCTTTTTAAGAATAATTTTGGTAAAAAAAAAAAACTTTTATAATAATAGAATATTTTCATTTGCTGGGTGAAAAAGATATAACCAAGCAAGAAAAAAAAATCTTATTTTATATAAATTTATATAAAAATAAGAATATTTTAATATGAAATTACAATTGAAAAGTTTTTCAATCTACTACACGTTAATTTCGTCTACAGATGAAAGGTTACCTGACGGTTTAATACTATATATATAAATGTATAGATAATGAATGACCTGAGCCTTAATATTTTGAAATTTTTGTTTTATGAACTAATATTTCAATAATCACGATATTTTTTCAGCAAACAAAAATTTCTAATAAATGATGATAAAAAAAAGTAGGGTAGAAAATTTAAACCTTTCGATCCTATTGATACAATGTATGTACAAGTATTATTTGGAAATTTCATGCAACATATAAGAAGAGTACTTATATGAAAAGTAAAATGTTATTATTTCCACCTCTATTATCCTTAAATTAAACATTTTACTTAAAAAACTTACAGAATTTCATTTATTCTGATTAAACTTTTAAAACAAATTAATTTCGTATTCTGATTCATCTGAGGAAACCAACGAAGGATTATAATAATATAATGGGAACTTTGAATTATATACAAGTTTTTGTTGAATTTTGATGTACTACAAATTTTTCTCAAAATCTACATGAAAATTTGGATAGGTTGACGCTTTGGCACACATTCGATCAATAATTTCAACTGATGAAAATTTCAATCAAAGTATTATTTGGTTTGAACCTTGAATAATATAATACTAAAGAGATGAAAAAAAATAATCATAACATTGAATTTCTCCAGTCGGAAAGAAAACGAAACCGGAGAAAAAGGAAATATAATAACAGGTACAATATTCATATCATAATTATTTCGAACACTATAGATGAAAGAAGCTTCAAATGGGTTAATCCAATCTTAATATCGTTGACAATTAATTTTATATTTATTGTGTAGTTATGTAAAACATTTTTGAAAACTATAATAAAGGAATTCAAATTTTGGTCCAATATTTAACAAATTCTGAAATATTTGAAATAATGAACTACTTATATTCGTAAAAAACGTAAAAGTTACAGGGTTCCCAACGTTTGTATTAACTATATTTTAATTTTATTCTTATTCATTGGAATGGAAATTCTTTTGTATTTCTAATCAATTTCTTATAAATTAACACCGCATCACTTCTAACTTAATTAATGATCATTGGTGGACAGGAAATTGCCCCTAATTACACTTAAATTATCTTGCTCTAATTATAGTAATCGGATATTAAGGATTATTGTTATTGAATATCTAAAATAAAAAAATAATTTATCTCAATTATTTCATCATACATTTTTTTTTAACGTTTCAATAATCACCACCCTGTTAATAATAATATGAAAATCTCTTTTAAATTAAAGAACAAATAGAAGTTTATCCTAAATTCCTTCAAATTCATTGTCTCGAAATATAATTTTAAGGTATATTTTCTATATAGAACATTTTAATCAAAAATAAAATATCCTTTTTGTCAGTTTTAATAGCCTTAATGTCTAGTTTCAGAAACGTTTACAAGTAAAATATAAAAATAATACCAAATGTAATAATTTTTTACCTTATCCTAAGGGAGAATTTTACAAACAATTATTTATAATTAAAATGAAAAATATCTTAAGAAAAAATTCAGTTGGGAAATAATTTAAATTTAACTTTCATAAATTTTACACCACCTTAACAAAATTAACACAAAATTAAACGAATTAAAATTATACAAGAGTTCGCTTAAAACTAATTAAACTGAATATGGGAAGTATGAGAATAACAGGGCAGTTTTTTTTTGTAAGCTGGTAGTGAGTTTAATAAAATTTGGTGAGTGCTTTTATAGCAAGTGGCTAGATGTAATAAGGAATTGATCAATAAAAATTGTATCAATCTTTTCTGACGATATACTCCATCAGAACATGAATTTTCCAAGATAATTTAATTTATTAAAAAGCTAGTTAAAAATTAGGATACTAGACATTACAAATCAGCCACACAATCCTAGTTATTTCACACAATTACTTATTCAATAATTGAACTATTATAATTTTCTAAAACAATTTTACTTTAAGATTTGTTTCTTAAGTCTCTTTAAATTTAAATAGAGTAGGTAATATCATTCATCAATTCCAATCAATAATTTAAATTAGGTTGGATGGAAATAAAGAACGTGCTTTGTTTGACAATGATGTGAATATTTTAAGTAAGTTAAAACCAGCATTTCTTTTTAACCAATATTTAATAAATTAGACTTATACTTTGTTAAATTTATACCATTTGTGTCCTTGATATTTTAAGTTTATTAAATTGATATCATTTTAAATTGTAAATTTATAAATTAAATCTTTAATTTTTAAAAATTAACTAGTAATATAGTACCGAAAATACTATTTATTACTTTTACGAATCCAATAATAAAGAAGAACGAGCAAAATGATTTTTTTATCTATATTAATACATTATCGATACATCGAACTCAGGGATGAACTAACCGATATATTTTCAACAACAATTAATTATATTTTTAACAAAAATTATACAATAAAATTTTTGTCCTTGACTAATTCCGATTTATAATACCTTAATTTTAATTCAATGGAAAATAGGTAGAAGATTTTCTTTTAAAAGTCCCGAAAATACTGACGATATAAAAAAAAAATAACTATTTCCAGTAAACAGAAGTTGACCCCGACGTATTGTACATAACATTACATTACATCTAGAATTACAAAATTTATTTAAAAAATCTTAGATTACTGCAAAATCTTATAAAGTTAATATTTCCTTATAGTTATATGAAATCTATGAATTGTCCATATAACATCGATAAATGTAGCTCCACTAATACCAGAGAAGCAACATATATAATTTAATCAAAAAAGTAAACCGACAATGCTTCAGTATTTAAAGGTACAAAAAAAATTTGTATTCAATCCAATACATTTTCATATATAACATTAGAAAATTAAATGTAACCACATATAAATATATCAACATTAAATATTACACACTTACTAAACATATCCAACCACATAAAGTGAATTCTAGCGGATATACCTCTATAACCAAGAGTACACAAATAGTAGCTAAATTCAATTTTATCGCAACAGTTGTTCACTGTCATGATTCATGTTAAAAAAAATAGAAATAAACAAATTCACCTAACCGCAAAATATTTCTTTGACTGGGTTATCATAGTTGAGAAACTTTTACAGACTACATTATTTTTACTCCAACATTTTTTTCAAAATATAACCAAGTCCAAAAGCATAAATACAGTAGGAATATTAGCATTGAAAAGGAAGTTTGTTTTTATCAATGGAACATTTTAACAAATACAGATAATATTATATGCGGTTTACCACAAGTAATAACACAATTTGATATAATATTTCATATCGCCTTTGTAATCCACTTTGTAAGCATAGCCGATTGTATTTTAGTTTAGTAAAAATTTAGCAATTTTCGACAGTATACTTTTATGAATACATTTTCAGCGGTTATAGTTACTTATGCAAAGGCAATCGTGATTGAACTGGGCAAAGGGATCGGGAAAAATTAGAGATAATTTCAAAAGACTAAATTCTATTTAATGTCGAAATTACAAAAACCAACGTGAAGTTTTGTCGGTTTTATAAGAATTTCAAATATCAAAAATTTCAACTTCTTGTCCTCCAAAAGAGTCCTCCAAAAAAATGTTGGAGTAAAATATAAAAATAATATAGTCTCTATAAGTTTCTCAACTATGATAGTCCAGGCAATAGTCCAGTCACAACGGACATCGGCTACCGCACATTTTTTTTTTTGCAGATTTTGAATTAAAGTCCACCACAAAACTTTGCCATATAAACATAAATTTGACAGTCAAAATTTTATGTTACGAAATATCCTGAAGTTGAATTTCAAGTGATCACTAATTATATGCTTTGTTTTAAGCAATAATATTTAAGCTCATGAACCAGAACAATTACGATTTTAATAATATAAATCATGTAGAAACTGAAAATAGGTAGCTAAATATAATTTCTAATTCTAATAGAGTTCAAATTTTATTTAATGATAAATTTAATAGAAAAAAGATACGCAAAAGTAGAAAGGATTTTTAAAAATTACACATTTTTCAAAGCATAAAAATTTAATTTTTAGTACCTTGAAATATACTTCAGTTTTAATCTATTAAAAAAAAAAACGATAATTTCCTTAAAAGGATCGTTTCAATAAATAATACTACTTTTTATAATACTATCTGAAATACGAAAGGTAATTTTATAACCAGAAAATTTTGGCAATTATCGCGTTCTATATAGAATATTTACAGGGTCATGATAACAAAATACTATAAATTTAATTTTTAATATTTTTCATTAGAGAAGATGTTTTTAAGTATAAATTTTATAGTCATAGGTCAAAAGTTAATGACACTATTTTACAAGTTTACATTTTTTTTTGCATTAAAATTAAAGAATATTAAAATATACTAATTTGTAATTACATTTTATATATCAATTTTCTTCATTTTCAATTTACTTTTGATTTTATGATTGTAAAGTTTTCTACAAAAATTTAATGTTAAATTTTAATTGAGAATATAATAGAAAATATTATTTATAATTTTCAAAGTTTAAAATAAATGATATTGGACAAGTTAAACTAAATTATTGGAATTGTATGCGACGACTTTTTTTAATTTTATTATATCTATAAAGATCTGATCATTTCAGCTTCAACAGGTATGAATATGAACCATTATTTAAAATATGACCCGACTTATCAATTACAACATCAAAATATCAACGAAAAATGCCATAAATTGAAATTGGCAATATTGGTTAAAAATTCAATTCCTAATTCGGGTCTATATTAACTGTAATTTTATAGAATCTTAAGCTTTAACCATCGGAATTTATAATATCAGAGTGTAAATTTTAATACTATAGCTTTATGAGTTATAACTAGTTTTATACATAAATTACGTATTTTTCATATTACAATTCAAAAATACATGTAAATAATTAGATTAGCTTTACAAAATTTATACTGTAAAGCCAAAATTTACCTTAACTTATAGGTTTTAACTACCCTACATAGGCATAATTACATAATATTTTTCGAAATTAATATTAAATTGTATTTCCGGCTGAATAAGTGAATAAAGAATTATTAATAAGTCGTAGTTCTATAAACATTATGAAAATTCAAATTATTTCATATATTCAAATTTTTGTGTACATTTGTGATATCACATAATAAAACTTATATATTTAAACTATATTTGGTTAACCATGCATACAAATCATATCAAAATTATGCAAAAACACATGCTTAATTACTTTTTATGTAAAATATATAGGAAATATGAAAATAATATTAAAACCAAATTAAATAGTTAATATTCATATATGTATGTAATAAATTAAAATTATATATATAAATAGTTATTATTGGAATAATTTTTATGTAAATTTTATAACAAGAATTTATTAATAAAATAATATTAATAAAGTTTTAAATCTTTAAAAAAAAAATTAATGAATTTGCTAATTTTAAGATAACGTATAATGTATGTCCGACACTGTATGGAAATTTTTCGTTATTATAAATGACAATTATCATATACATCAGCCTTTATCACTATTATAACACAAAATTTATAAACTAAACTTTCACATCAATTCTGGTTTTTATTATCCTTATTTTGTAAATCTTCCAATCAACAGAATTTATGGTAGTAACTTGTAGAGCGAAAATGTAGAAATCATCATAGTTTTGAAATAATCGTAATAGAGTAATTTATGAACTCTAATAAACAAAACCTTGTATTTTCATAAAACTATCATTTAGAAATCAACACAATACATAATAATAAATATCAAGTTAATTGATTGACTTAAAAATGTTGCAGATATAAAACAATTCCAACAATTTAGTTAAATGTTAATCAAATTTATTGTATAATTTTGAATAACATCAAACAATTTACTAAACAATATAAACAAAATCTTACGCCCTAAACTTCTCAATTTTCCTTTTATGTTTATTTCTATCTCTAACCATTTTTTTTTTTCATCATATAGAACAAATCAACCATTACAATAACAACAAAAAAATACCCCAATTTGCAGCCCAATTTTCTGAAATTTGCTATGAATAACGATTTAGAGTTGATCCACCTACTTGTCTCTGCCCATCTTATTTTCAATAGAGTTAACTTTTTGCTTGTATAAAAAAAAAATCTATCAAATTCTTTAAAGGAAAAACATTTTATTTCCAGGACTAACGCAGTTTTTTTTTTTTTTTTTTGCAAAGATACCGGGAGTAAAAGGATTTTCAACATTATAGAATAAATTTATGATTTTTTTTGTTATGTTACATAAAGTAGAGTTGAATAAGAGAAAACAATGTTTTACTGGAAATGAAATTATGTTGTAGAAATTTTCGTTAAAATGCAAATTATTATATAAATTTGAATCGACATTATAAAGATAATATCGTAAAGGTAAAAAGCCTTCATGTGGAGGCCATGTTCAGTATTGTTCCAGATACTGCAGAAACAAAAAGCCGACATGAGTAAAGCAGAGGGTAGAAGATTAGTTGGAAAACTAAAAATATAATATCGGTCGATGAAGTTTCCAGGAATGCAAGAAACATGCTGCCGGTCCAGAATTGTAAATCACCTGAATTAGACCTGGATGTATGGTGAAGTCATATATTTGACACTAGTGTTCTATTTAGGCAGCGGCAGCTGAAGAAGAAACTAAAATATTGTAAAGTATAAAACTAAATTAAAATCAAGTATTGAAATCAGAGAAACTGATTTAATGATTATTTAAGTCATATAATAATATACGACTGACTCGTGCATTATATTTGACATAATACGATATTCGGAATAAATTGTTCTGTATATTATGGTAATGAGTGTCCTATATTTATTGCTCAACATATCACATATATAATCCGAGTATTCTTGCCAAAGAATACTATTTTTATTATGTTGTTATATTAGAAACAGAATAAGTATAGAAATAAGGTTAATTTAATCATCTTACATACCATAATAACATAAAATTTTAACTAACATTAAAACCAGAATATAAATTTCATAAAATAGGTTTACTTATACATTTGACACAGTTGTAATATTTGGGTGATTTTTGAAAGCAACAGTTCTTATTATTGGGAGTGTATATATTTAATGAACGTCATAAAAGTTCTTATATGGGAATAGTAATGTTTAGTGCCAACAATTCATCATCGCACAGACTATAACTTAAGAAGAATCCAAATAATATAATTATATAATTATACATTCAAAAAGTTCTTATTACTTAATATTATTGTATTATTATAGAGAGACTAACTAACTATAGTTAAATTTAAATAAAAAATACATTGAAAAAAGAATTGGTTTCTTCCAATTGCAACAAGCTTGTAAACAAATTACTACGCCACCCAGTTGACGAAATATAATAATTGCATTACAAATAATACAACTCCCGCAATTTTATTCTTATCTTCATTATAGGATTTAATAATATTTTTTAGATAAATATTTAAATTGATAATTTTCTTTACTATTATTTTTTATCTTATTTGTTTTCGAAAGATCTTCAGAGAATTGGATTTTATGCTGTTACACATCATTTGCCCTGATACCGAGTATTTGAGTGAGAAGTGTATAATAATTATAGTTATATTTACATATTCCAAGTGAAATTACAAAAAATATTGTCAAAAGTTATATGGCAAAAATGTAATCGGTTCTGCAATGTTCTTAAAAAATTTCTCAAAAAATACTAGTAATATTTTTTATTGAAAATGCCATCTTTACATGATATATCTTCCAGTTTTAAAAAATTTTCTGATTTAATAAAATATTTTAAATTTCATAAAGCATAATCCAGAAAATACCATCACTTTTTTTTTTGGAAGGATATAAACATTAGATACATTACCAAAAAAAATAGGAATTTGTGATTAAATTCTCCGAATATTTGACAATTAAATTCCATTTATATTTATATACAATTAGTAGAAAGAGGTATTAATAAATTTTGGTATATGCAACGTATAATATAGAATGCGAATCTATTACCTCAAAAAGTATATATAGGAAGAGATCAAAACTCATATATAAGTTTTTATTGTTGTATTTAATTTCAAGATTACATCCCACAAGCATAAAGCTATTTTAAATACACATCATACTTGCATAAAACCAAAAATGACTTATATGTGTGTATATATATATATGTTACAGTTAAAGTGTACACAGCAGTCAATTCATGCATTAACTAGTAAATGGTTTGAATATTTAATAAATTATATTGGAAAACGTGGAAATTTTATGAAATTTTATATGGGAAAGGTTTGAATAATTCAGTGTACACATTGACTGCTGTGTACACTTTAACTGTAACATATACATATATCATTTCCATTTCAAAACCAACTTTGGCCATTTCAAAATAAACCTTTTAATTTAATAATTCTTTAATGAAATTTTTTATTAATAGTAATTATAATGAACTATACTAAGGAATATCGAAATTTCAATATTTTAGAATGATATGCCTTAGGTAATCCAAGTTTTACCAGTAACGTAATATACATTTTTAATCACTAATAATGGATAAATTAACCTTGTGTTTATCACAATTAAAAGTTCTAAAAAATTTAAATAGCTCTAAAAATTATAATTGAAATCATCTTTATAATTATCAAGATTTGTAGGATCTTCTCATATTTTAAACAGATCATTCACACAAGCCTACAATTAAAAGACTTATTATTATGCTACCATATGGCCATTTAAATATTAATATTTCATTACACTGAAATGGAAAAAGTTTTCATGCTTGTGGGATTTAATCTACAATACAAAAACTTTATATGAGTTTTGATCTCTTTCTATTTATACTTTTTGATTATTTTGTATACACGAAGACTAAAATTCTGAAAATAATAAACAAATTTAAAATGTTGTAGTTAAAAATTTATGGAATTTACAATTTAAATAAAAATTTAATAAATAAATAAGTATAATTTTTATGTTTCGCTTCCAAATACACATATTTATATCTTTAAATTCAGATTTTTTTTTAATGTCATTTATCATTGTTTTTCTTTCGACATCGTCATTACTGTTTTTCATGTAAAAGTTTTTTTTTTCAACAACATATTCGTATACATCTTCATATTATTTGAACAGCATAATAGTCAAAACATTTATTATAATGTAAGTTATCATCAACGATGTCTGCATTATCTGTAATGGAATGTTTTTTTTTTCATCATAAGGTTTTTATTTCAGTCTGTTGCGTATGTAAAATATATTTTAATATATTATCTGAAATGTCATTAAAGCTGAGTATGTTTTCAAAATAAAATATTCCACAATATCCAAAATGTTGTTTTTTTATTTCTTGTTGAGGCTTTCAGAAGAAATACAGCGAGATAGTTATCGCCAAAGTTAAGGCATTTTTAATAATATCTACTTTTTTTTGTTGCAGAAAAGGAAATCGGCATCACTGTTAAAGTTATCGGCAGCCTAATGCTTTTAATCACCAATGCTATGCTGCGTTCAAATTTATAAGATATAATATTTTCATATTTTAATGCAAATAGTAATATTAAAATTTAAAAAAGAAAATTATAGTTATAATTAGTATATAATGAATTCCGGATGAAGGGAACAATTATAATTGCATTATATGTGTCAATACATTACGTGATGCATTACTCGTAAAATTTTTTTAGCTTTATTATCATTCATAACTGAATTTAAACTTTCAATCTACATTGGATGAATATATCCATCTTGAACAATCAATCTTAGATGATCACCTGATATATTTGTCTGTTCACGATGCATTATTACAAAAAAAAAAAAAATCATATTTTCATTCTCTTGTAGATTGTAAACGAATGACGACCTTCTAATAGCTCTTCTAAATTAAACAACATTAAAAAGGAAAATTAGCATTTGGTTGTAGTTGTAAATCAGCAGCAGCTTGTATAAGTTTAACAGTTTTCCCCAAAACTTTGATTACGTTTTCGTGGTACATTTAGATAGACCATATTTTTTCTTAGATGTTTTAAATTGAAATATGTCAGAAATTTTGATTAACTTTAAAAAAATTATATAATAAAAAATATCTACGACTACGACTAATGTGAACACAATAATTAAACTTTACAAATTTAATTTACCATTATTTAATACTAATAGTAAATCTAGGAATACAGCTTTGAAATCAGTGGTTTTTAACATTAGCTGAATAAGGAAAATCATCAGACAAATTTAATTTATGTTGTATTTTAGAAAAACGTTAATAAAAATAGATCTTTTGTTTTCAAAACCGAAATTTTCCATTTAGAATTTTAATATAATAATTGATTCCTGTTGTAAAATTTCCATTTTCATTATATAGGAAAACATAAAACACTGTGAGTTTATCCATCAATGAAAATTCTACAAGAAATTTGATCAAATAAATGACCCTCCTATATATAATTAATGAAATATTTTTTTCGCTTTTCTGACATTCAATCTGGTTAATGAGCTGGGATATCAATTAATTTTACATTTTCACAAAATTTCTTCTTTTTTTTAACGAATATTTCTGAAGACATAAATACAATTTAATATATTAATTAATTTTTTGGGAAACGTGTTTAATATTACAATGATTATATTAGAAATCATTTTAATTATAATTAAATGATATTTCATTATTTTAAATTTTATAAGTGTACTTATTGTTGGGGTTTGACGATAATAGAAATATAAATTATTGATTATTATTTGGTTATATATACGTTAATAAAATGTAATTATAATTAATTCTGTATTTTTGTAGAATTCGGGAAAATAAATGCTTTTTATTTTGATATTTGTATGATATAGATTCAAACTAAAGGTTGGTTCAACCATAGTAAATGTCTCACTACTCATCTCCAAAGTTGGCAAGATTTAAAAAAGACGAAGTAAAAATTGGTCGTCCACGAGCGAAGTAATTACTCTATATCAGCAATCGTTTTCCTTGACTTATGAATTTTACATTTCTGTAATTTTGTTAGTCTTGAAATTTTTAAAAAATGTTATTTAAAAAATAGATAAATAATAAATTACTACTTGGCAGTGTACGTTTTTGTATTGCAATCGTTACTCGTTTTTTAGCTTATTAGGGAATAGAATGATTTTAAATTTAGAACTATATTAAAGTTTAATATTCTTATTAAGATCAATCTACTTTTTTACTGTCGCAACAGCCTCAGAAAGATTTTCTTTCATTGTATTGATACATGGAGCTATATAAATATTATATAGATTCTTAGCTATAGATTTCTTTAAACTGAAGTACCTTTAATTGTAACAATGCTAATGGATTTAATGAATATGGTATCTCTGGTAATGGTAGATTTACCAGTTTTTCCCATCTCAAAATCACACTACATATTACAAATTTGATTACTTATTAAAAGCTTCAGTCAACTTAAAGCAATATCAATTTCTCAGTCTTGAATCGAACAATTAATATAATTATCAATTATAATTAAATACTTTTAATAGTTAATAAATATTACAAACCAATCAAATATTTTATGTCATTTCATTATACGATTAATATATTTTATATTCTGGAATTTTCCAGATATACATCGTAAAAATATATTAAATTTTTATTTGAAACAATTTTCATTTCACATTAAAATCATCAATAAATTACCTTATCACTTTAATATTATATTGGGGCTAATGGCTATACAAAAATAAAATTATGATTACGCCGTTAAACCAAACACTTGTAAGCATAAAAATCGTAATATCAAATTACATAAAAAACAAAATGTACTTTGACATCCTATATGAATATCTATTACAGATTAAATCTAAAAGAAAAACACGAAAACAAATCAACAATAAATAAAAACGAAATATTTATGTAATAAATAAATAATAAAAAAAGGAAGCATGTCAAAGCCAAAGGAATGTCCTTATTTCTGGACATTTGTATTGCCATATTCATTATTATATGTTTCTTTCTTTCTATTATATTCTTTATGTTCTTTATATTCTTTATGGTTATGCTTATTTGCCTCCTTGAATAACAAAAACAAAATTGTAGAATTAAATAATACGAATATTTATATATACATCTTTTCAAAAATGTTGTCGCATTTAGACCGATGCCACATAGAATATGAATTTTATGTAATACATATATCAAAAATAAAAAAAATATTTATGTTATTGTCAAATTGTTCATAGAAAATGTTCATATAAATTATTGATTGCGCTATCTAATTCGATATAATTACAATTCTTAAATGGAAATTTAAAAATCGTCCACTATACTGAGCTATTCGGTATTTCCCCGAGCATATTAAAATAGAAATTTAATATTCATTATGCACCAAAGTTAATGGAAAGGTAAATGCAGAATAGAAAAATTAGTACAAGTTAAGTTTCTATTAATGTAAACACTGCGCTTCCCTAAAATATAATAGAATTAAAAAAAAACTTTGAATTACATAGAAAGATTTTTGTCCTTGTTCACTCCACATGGAATCAATTGGCATTTTATTAACCTACTACGAATCTAATTTGAACCCACTAACTTTATATGCATTAAATTCCTTTAAGTGAAGAAACTTTTAATTCCAACAAGCTGCAACAAATGGCATTTTCCCCCATCTTTAAATTACAATTGCATATTTTAAATTTTTATTACTGGTACTCATTTAAACCTGATTCAACTTAGAGCGAGATCGAATAAGAAAGTGTAACATAAAATGGCAACAATTTAATTTGAAATTTTATTTTGCTATGTGACGTTACATAGTTTAAAATATTTTTTAATGGAATATATTTTCTAGAAAAATTGTTCTCTGTCAATTTAAATTCTAAATTCTAGAATATTATATCAAATAAATTCCTATAAAATTTAGTTTTACAATCAAATTGTTGGCACTCAAAAAATAATTACATTAATATTTTATTAAAATTTCTGAAATTTTCGTTTACTTATAATTCAGTTAAGTGAGACGCCGACCTTAAACAGAAATTTTATATATTTTAATAACATTTTGTTTTTCTATTTGTTGCATAAAAGCTTTAATAATATATATAAAATGTATGTATAAATACATGGATTTATATCACCCACTACTACATCAATAAAACTTATATCCTAATTTTGTGCTAAATAAATCTGTGTTCTTTTAAATGTACACATGTCCTGGACTTTATATATAATATAGACAATTATATACTTCAGAATAACATTTTTCTCTCTTATTTTTCTGTCATTAATTTTTTTTTTTTGTTCCTTTTGAAATTATAATACATATTTAGCTATCCCCACACGTTTATGATTTCTACAAAGGAATTTTATTTTCTATGCCGAAAAGGCAAATTATAAAATATAGATTCATTTTAACCAATGAGTATGCAAAATAATAATTTAAATTCAATTTGAAATTGAAATTTTATGTAAATTTATATAGTAGTAATTCGAAATTGATAAAGAATTGATTTTGGAATTGAACTGAATGTAAATAGTTTACATATAGATTTTTTTAAGCTGGTATAATTATTTACAATAAGAATATTTATTGGTAACGATTTTTGGTATCAGAAATATACCATTTTCGAAATTATATTTTTTACTGTATCATAAGATGAAGTTGTAAATAGATTTAAGAAAGTATATATTTAAATATTTATTGATATTATGTCAATTATTTTGCAGAGTTATGAATAATTTATAATGATCATTACAAATTCTTAAGAACGAACAAATAAAATATAAAACTGAAAATTCATAAAAATATTTTCACAATTAAAATTTTATTATTATTTTATTTAATATTTTAAGTTTACAATTAATTTAATTAATAATTAAATTAAATTATAATTTGATCATATTGAATATATTTGAAAATCAAACAGAGTGGAAAAAATACAATCGTTTTTTTTTTTAAAAATAATTTCAATTTTCGAAATATTTTTTTAATAAATTTCATTAAAAAGAAAACGTTTCTCAATTTTCATAATTTTTCATTATGATTTTGAATACTAAAACATTTCTATAAATAAAAAATGTATTTACATATTTAAAATTTAATCATAAATTAAGAAAACTTTTAAAATATTAATTGTTTTAGAAATATGAAGAAATTCATTTAAAACATAATTTTCATTTTCAGCATAGAAATAAAAATAACAACAATTTTGATTATATTTTAATAATTTCCACTGTTAATATCCATTCAATTATTAAATCTAATATTTTCTATGTAATTTCTTAAATAATATTATACAAAAAAAATTATCTCTTCGCAAATTTAAATTTATATACAGAATTTTATGTGATTATTTTTTTTTAAATTATATCCTTTTTTTAAAGCAAAACCGCTTATTTTATCCTTTAAGGACTCTTGTCGACAAATAAGTATTTACAAATTTGTCCACAACGAAATTAATTTATAAACAACAACAACAACAAAAAGCTTTTAGTTCTAATTTTAAGTCGTAACATTAATAATAATAAAAATATATTTCAGATATCAATTTCTCTGCAAAGAGACTGTAAGGCTGCAGAGAACGATAGCGTTGTAGTTTAAATGAATTTCGAAAAATCTCATATTTTTCACAATAAAAATTTATTTTGATTTGAGAATTATCATTTCCCAGTCGAAGAGCGCAAGGACTAATTAAGCTAGTCGAAGAGCGCAAGGACTTATTTTTAACAGCGATTTTTACTCTGCTTAACATGGCCCAGATTCTAAATTTAAAAAACAAAATGTGCAGAGATAATTATAGAGTATATATGAGTACGGAATTTATGACTTTTATTATATATTAAATATAATCTTTTGTTGCTGAATATTTAACACTCTGGCATTATATAAATCAATGACTAAAATTATAATTCAGTTGATATTTTCCCATATTGCAACGTAAAACTTAGTGTAATTTCTTACTTAACAACTGCAAATGTTCCAACTTTGAATGTATTTCAAAATTTATTAAATATTTTAGACTTTTCAATCAGTTTTCTTTTAATGAATTGATTTGAAATCAATTCATATTCGATAGGATAAACTGAAATTATATATCCGAATAATAATTTCAATATTGAATCTCTTATGTTATATTTATATTTAACAATTCACGTTTTTTATAAGATAACTTAAATATTAATATCTTTTTGCTGTGGTAAATTAACAACGAAAACAAAATCCCAAAGGAAAATTAATTTCATTAATCATAGTAATTTTTAAGTAATAATTACTATATTTTTGACAAAAAAAAAACTTACACAATAAATGTAATTCAGGTTAATTATCTAATGTTAAATTATGTACTTCTTTTTTTTTTTTTTGGCAATTAGTAATTTTCTAAATATATAATTAGTCGACATAAATACTTAATAAATTTATTTTGCATATTGAATTTAATATATTTCTAAATGAGAAACATTTTTGTTATAAATATTAAGAAAAATAAATATAAATTGAGTCACATAAATTTTTAAATATAATGTCAATTTGAATAATGCAAATAAATTATATATAAACTTATACATGGTAAAAATAAATAAGATAAAACTTGTCACATTATTTATGATTAACATATAATATTGTTTTACATAAAGTTTGTTAAATACGTGTAAACAACCAGGATCTAATAGTTATTTCTGTACTATATCTAAACTATCTATATAGTATTGAACTTTCTTTGAAATGATTTCTCACATTATATTCCTGATTTTTTAATATTTATTTGTATGTACGTAGTAGGTACATCATTTGGAGAGAATTAATATGAGGGGATATTGCAAGTAAATAATAATTTAAATAATGAAAATGTTGTCAGTAATATTATAAGTTTAAAAACTGGGACTTAATCATACATACAGGTTTCATTATTGTTATAAGAACGTATACTTTTAAGGAAATTAATATGTAATATAAATTTAAATATTTACACATTTTGCTACATAATCTTTGCATTATACTTATCTATAGGCTATATAATGGCGTAGTGTTTGTGATCAAACTGTCATTAACTAACTAACTAAGTATTGCAAGATTATGTAGCTAAATGTGTAAATATATGAATTTATATCACATCTTAATTTATTAAATACTATATAAAATAACAATAATTCATTTATTTATTTATAATCAAATTGAAAGGTTTACAAGAAAAAAAGAAAACACGAAAATAAATAAAGAATATAAGCATTGGTATAGAAAAAACCGTCTGCTGAATGAATGATGAGTTATCGTCTCTCTAAATTGTATTGTACATTGTTTCGTTTTCCTATATTTAATTTATTTTGGATGTAATCTTTACTATACTGTAGCGCTTCTTTGCAGTAACCAGCTAAATTTTTCCAATTAGTTTCATTTAATATTTATATCTTTAGTTTCAGTCAAGCTTAAACTTATTTTCCTAAAGTAGATAAGTCTCAGCTTATTGGACACATTGATATAGAACATCTTCTCTAGCTCTAAGATTGTACATAGTTCAATTCAATGTAGCTGACTCTCTATGGGACACATAATTTAAGTTTAATAATTTACCTCGAGTTTTAAGAATAATCGATATCGTAAATCTATCATATTTATCATTGAAATAGTTATTATCGAGAAGGTTATGTTCTATCTGTGGGTACAAAAATCTAGCCTGCAAGTTTTGAGCTTGTCTGATGAAATTTTGATGTAATTGCTTATCTTTAAACGCAATTATGTTGTACAATTGTTTTTGAATATCATCCGTGTCTCTTAGATTTAGGTTTATATGTATTACTATTATGTGCTGATTCCTGTAAACGTTTAAACAATCCATAATTTTTTCCAATCAAGTATCTGACGTGTATGTAGGGAATTCTGTTTTCATCATCTTTAATACTTTAACAATGTAATCAGAATGCATTTTTATTGTATCTATAAATAGAGTTGGCAAACCAATTTCAAAAGTATCAAACCATATATAATTCTTTACTCTCTTCCATTACAAAATCTTAAATTTAATGCAAAATTTTCGAATCCTAGATTTCGGCCACTCCGATTATTTACATAAATTACATTTATTATCTTTATATACTCTAATTATTAAAATAATTTAAAAAAAGTATATAAATTTATTTTTAGCAATTATATTAATTTTTCAACAAAATACACTATTTAAAATAAGCTTAAAAAATTCAAATAACAATCAACTTTATTTATAAATAATTAAAAATTATTCTTTAAAATAAATTTTACTATAAATTTGTTTTTATATATTTTATTTTATGTACTATATTTATTTATTATATGCAACATAAATATGTCAAATATTATATAGTGAGATATTCGTAATACATAGCAAAGCTTTTTTTCGGTTACTGAGAGAGAGATACGATTACCGTGACATTATGCGCAACTACACAAAAATTAAATATATAAAATGCTGAATAAAATGTTCTAAAAAATGAATATATTTTTTATTAGTAAAGTGTTATTCTTGATGTATGATTATCATTACAAATATGTATAGGCTTAAAACATAAAAAAAAAATCTTTTATTATTACAATATTAGATAAAAAATGAATTAATATAAATTTAATATAAAATTTAAAAAATTCAGGGATTTTTTTTATTTTTACTAATGTGGTCATAATAAATAAAAAAAAGTCATTGCATATTTTTAAACTTTTGTAAGATTATTCAGGCTTAATAAAATTTACGTAATTTCGTATCTTTTTTTTTTGATTGTATCTGATTTACATAAATTAATATAAATCATACCCGAAAATTTTATTCATGTTGAAGAACATCATAAAAAATATATAAACGTAAAAAATTATGTGGTTCCAGGGGGGGGGGGGGGGTACATAGATAAATTTGGATACATATATACTTTAAAATATTTATGAAAAGAACTTAAAATTCATATAATTTTTAGTTAATAATTTATTCGATTATATAGGAAATTCAAAATTTTGAAATATTTTCCATGACATTTACAAAATGTAAAATTCAAATTTTAATATCATCATTTTTATTATAATTATTTTCATTGTATTTAAATTGGTTGCCAGATAAATATTTAACTTGAAAATCTTTCTGTATATTTTCATTATTATGTATCCCAAATCATATTTTCTTTTTTTGTCATTAAATATTTATAAAATTATTTATTAAATATTCTTTTGATTTTGTGACTTCCTCAATCAAATATGAACTAGAAATATTTTTTTAATTTATTTAATGAAGGTAAAAATTTTTAAGGATATTTTATTTTAATTAAGATCGCTTAGCTTTACCTTTTAAAATAAAAAAATCAATTCATTTTAAATATAAATAAATCCGTGGATAATTTTTTTTATATGTACTTTAGTTAATTGGATTTGATATTTTTGTTATAAAGTTTCAATTAATTATAAATTGACCCTAAAAAAAAAATGAAATGGAAATTTAAAATAATGGAAATATATTACAAATAATGTTATAACTTATATACAAATTATGGTATTACACTGCATCTGTCCATCGGTCCAGTAAAGTTAAATTATGAAACGCATCCGAATTTTGCACATTATTTTCATTATTTTGATAGTGCCTAAATAGTTGTATACTATTAGGTTTCTAGCGCAGAGCCTTTTATAATAATAGAAATATTTAGAATATTAAATTATATAAAGTTTAATATAGTAATTCCTTTCGTTAACAGTTCAGTATATAGAATCATGTAAAGTAATTTTTTAGTGGTCTAGTACAATTTTGCTACATATTAGTAACTTTTTTGTTACACATGAACACTAGATTATTAAAAATCCATCTCGTAATGTTAAAGAAATATTCGGTTTCCGTAGGACGTTTTCTGGCCCTTGCTAAAGTTGGACAGTTGCAAATGAAGTATTCAATTCATATTTTATTTATATTTACATTTTTAGTGCCATATTCATTAGAATATCATAATTTGAATTATTATTAACATCGATCGATCATCAAAACATGGAATCATAGTGCCCACCGTCATCGTCGACGAGTATTGACAATGACCTTAAATTTTAAATTACATTCAACGCGTTTAAAAAAAATTTTCAAAGTTTACATTTCCTTACTTTTTTTGTGAAATTGATGCTACTTAATGCCATATCTTAATTGAAAATAGATCGTTCTACTGCATTTTTAGCAACACGATAAATACGTATTTGTATCAAAGTCGTATTTCAGCACTGATAGTAGAAATCTGTCTACTATACAGCTTAGTTATAAAGCTGTTTTGCATTTTATACCTCTGTCAACGCGACGGTAACGGTGGCACTGTGATTCCACCTTTAAATAACTCAAGCTTTAAGAAACTGGATTCACTAGAAAATAATTAGGTGGACTTTTATTATGTTATGTAATAATCTTAATAAAAGTTCAACTAAACTTTTTACTTTGTAATATATTTAATTTTTTTTATTGCAAAAATTAGGTTAATATATAATTGATCTCGTTATATTGCATTTAGCATAAAGCTAAAGATCTCAATTAAATAATAAAATAATTATACCCGTAATATATTTATTTAGTTTTAATGCCAATCGATATTATTTTTATTTATTTTTTGAAAATTACTTATCACAATATATTTGACACACAAGTATTATAAATATTAACTGAAATTTATATTGCGTGCAATGCCACTATAGAAAAAGTGTGTTGAACATTACAACGAAAATAATAAACTTTGAACAGGTAACTAATTTATTAATAATACTTATCTAAACTACACAAAAATAAAACAACAACGAAAATTATTATTATCAAAATACACAAAATATAAAAATTAAAACAAAATAAAAAAAAGGTGATAATAATCATTTACCTAGAAAAATAATCTAATATTAAATGATAAATTTATATATAATCAAATATTTATCATATTTCCTTCACATGTCAATTCAATAATAATAAATTTCTGGTGTTATTTCATATTATTTAAATTTAACTAAATTGTTATAAGGTATCGAGGTACGAAATATATTTTTAATATTATTAAGGTTTGATATTTCAAAATATTATGAATATTTTGCACATAATAACCAATATTATAGAAATGAACGGCTGCGAAGTGCAGGAGTTTAATAGTTAATCAGGGATTCTTAAATTTTATGTTTAGCTGTACGAATAGTTTTCATTAAGTTCTGCTAATAGATACGAAGTTTATTCAGAAACTTACTTAAGTAATAAATATAATATAGCGTAGCTTTCTACAAGATTTTTAGTTTTCTGAGAAGTAAAATAAGTTATAAGATTGAAAAGTTGCATTATTTTCTATCGCACACTCCTACTAATCATTACTTGTGACTAGTTTAAATGTGGCTCTAGCAAAACGAAAAACTACGTTTTGTAAGACCAAAGACCGCAACAGAAGAACGGTTGAAAAGCTCATGAAATGGTTTTCAAAGACCGTAGTTTAAAAGATAGCTCATCCTGATAGACAATTTTGATTAAACACACCACAGCCTCAAGTAAAATATCAATAAAATAACTTTTTCAATGTTATGAACACAGTTTTTTTGAAACTCACATGACATAATTCTCATTGGCTATCGTGGAAAAGGAAACCGAACAACATTTCAACCAAAATTCTTATAGTATTGCTACATCTCTTTTATTCCACATATTTTAAACCGTGTGATTTTAATCTGATCCCACCAAACATAAATAGATGGCGGAGGTGAAATGCATTATACATATGAAATATGGTCACAGAGACATTAAAAAGTAAAATTCATTCTAAACTTGAAAATTGTATTGTTTTCAATTGTCACCTAAGGAAGTTTCCGAAAAAAAACCCTCGTCTTGTATTTTTAGGAAAACACTAAATGAATAAATATGTCAACAGTAAAATTATGTTTATGATTTTGAAGAAAAAAAATAATAAATTGAGTGTTATCATGTCTAGGTAATATATAGTTAAGAAATTTATTGTTAGCAAATTGGAATATAATAAATATTTTTATTTTTGCTATATTTAAATCTTATTTATTCATATTAAATATTATGTGAGTTATAACTTTCATATAATGAATTAGGTGCGATATATTCCATTAAATATGTAAGTTTTTCATTTATTTGTTTTATTTTTCGTTACATTATTTTTGGTATGGTAAAAAAACGTTAACAAATTATAGAAAAATATTTCATTTATACACGAATATGAGAAGTTTATTTAAGAATTGAAATATTTTTTGTTACCAATAAAAGTATTATAAAATCTGAATCAGCGCTTTAGGTCTTTTTTGCTACAATTGAACTGTTCAAAACTGTTTGGTTATCATACATTTTCGTGAACTCTAGCATGGATTAAGTTATTTTACATATAGGAACTGTACAGCTTCGATTGGCCATTACTAACTAGATCGTTTCACTAAATCTGATCCTGGGCATTTTCAATTTCAATCCATATAAACGCTGCGTATTTGCAATGAATTATTGCTAGGAAAGGATTGCTGTGTACCTACTCGATGGTTTTAGGAGGTTTACAATTTTGCACAGTTTATAATTATGATGAAAATGGACACTAATTATAATTAGCATCCAATTTTCAATGATATATCGTAATTATATGTCAATGTCATAATTCATAATCATATTTTTTTAATATAAATATGCAATTTTTATAAATAATATTTGAAGGTATTTCGGTATTTCTTAGATTTCTTGAAAAATTACCAGAATCCTTTAAGAATACACATTAGATATTTCTTCAAAAATCCATGCTCAAAACTATTCAAACATTCAATTTAATCAAAATTTGTAATAAATGAGAAGAATTTTCCAAAATTAATAATTTTCTCAATCTAATACAAAGAAATGTTTTGGACCAAAACCATTGAATTTAACTTATTGCGGTATTTTCCAGACATACCTATTAAAATAATCCCATGTAAAATATACACGTTTATAAATATGTACACAAATAATGAAATTGTCTTGTAAAGAAAGAACTTTAATAAAAAAAAAAACCACTTAATTGTTTTCCACAAAAGAATCCTTTGAAGTATAATAAGAGGCACATTAACTTCTTATAGCAAAGGCAAAGTTAAGTTACAATTACCTTGTAAAAGATCCTTGGCATATATAATTAAAGTGTTCGCATTTATGTAAAACATTGTAAAAAGAATAATAAAAGTTTATAATTTTACATATTTATTAAATATTTAAAATCCAGTGCTGTGAAACTCATAGCTACGAAGAGCAATTTTGTTGAATTCAAAATATATGATTAAAATAATGAGACTTTCAAAATAAGAATTTTAGACATTTCGTTGATGGGGAAGTATCAATCACAAAAGTGATTTTATTTATATGAAACTGGTTTATTAATAAACTTAAATCTGTAAACAAACTCCCGACCAAAGATTAGAATTAAATACTTATTCAAGTACGAGGTGGGTAGATGTTACGAAATCAGTTTTTTTTGGTAGTATCTCAATAACAACGGAAAACAGATTAAAAATAATCGAATAAAATACAAAATATTAAATTATTTTACATTGAATTTTATTTGTATGTAATATAGAATTTACATATTCTCAGAAAATCTTTATTGATTTTTTTGAAAATTGAAAGTTGTTTTTTATGAATCTTTATGTCTTATATAAATTACCATAAAATAAGTATTTTTTTTATATATATACATTATGAGATTATTCAACTTGTTGTTATACAAATATTTACATACAATAAATTAATATTTATTGTCAAAATATAGAAAACGTTCTAATGACTGAAGAAAGCGCTCAAAAAGTATAAATAACAAACATACCAAAGAAATCTTTCAAGGTACCATAAATCGAGTTCTTACTCATATAAGTCAACTAATCTTTCTTTGTAAACTTGTATTTAGAGTTAATACAAATTGAAGCAATGTTTGGTAATTAATGCTAGGTAAACAATAATCAGATTCATATATTCATCGACATTATTATTCCTATTAACGTTGGTATTCATCGACGTTATTATTCCTTGACAATTATTTTAACCTGTACTCTGCAAATTGTAATTTTAAGTCTGATTCAAGGTAAACAATAATTAAGACTTCCATCAAAATTAGTTTTATTTATATTTTAAGTGATACCATTTTTATCGAATAAAAACAGTTTTTATTAGATACAATATTAATAATTCATACAAAAATTTAACACCTTAAAATAAATATATTTTAAGTAAAGTTACTTGCAAAACTTCTTTCCATTATCAAAAAAAAATTATATTAATTTGTTTAGAATTGCAAAAACGGTTTAATTTATTTGACATAGTTTTGTTTGTTAATTAGCTTGATATTAATAGGCAACATTCTTTTACTAACTATTAGTTTTAATTTAATTTTTTATAGTTCATTGTCAATCACCAGGAACGGAGATGGCCTGTCTCCAAAATATTAATTACAAATTATGTATGAACATAAATTAACCAAATGTCCATAATGATTTCAAAAAGTCCATTTTAGTGTAATGAATATTTACGAAAAATTTGTATCTGTTTGAAAGTACTTATTAAAATAAACTTATATGGAAACTTTAAATTTTCAAAATTAAAATTATTTAATAAGTATATTTAAATACTGAAATTTACATTAATTTAAAATTTAAATAATATTCAATCTGCATCGAAAAATTTATATTTTATGTCATTTTTTGATCTACGTTTCCAATATTGAGTTTATAATTACTTTATTTAAATATAACATGCCATTTAAAATTAAATAAAATATTTTATTAAATTTTAATTGAATTTCTGTATAAATTTAATTTTAACTATAATATTTTTAAATTGTCGTAAAACGTTTAATATTCTTCATCAGTAAAATGAATATATTTTTATTTAAATTATATTTCCACAATTATAATAAAATAAAAATATAAGTATTTATTTACCTAGGTATTTCACAGTTTTTTATTTTTTTCTGAGTAAAGAATATAAAGAAAAGACAATTTAACAAAAAAAAAAAATATTTATTATAATTTGTAATAGAAAAAAGACGGAGCAGCATTACTTCTTGTGCAGAAGTTTTATAATAATGGGTATTTTTGAGTGACAACAGTTTAATAGCAGCCTAAGCTATACTTATTTAAGGTATCGTAAAATGACACATCATTTTCCTAATTCGGCGGTTAAATTTAACATGTGCGCCTGAACAGCTAATAAATGTTTTCAAAGAAAATTTGTGCGTTCATGTCCTCAGCCCAGAATTAGGACCATTACACACATCGTATGTTTCACGTTACACATACCGTGGTGACAGGCTTTAACAGAAACTATTGGGACCGAATTTCATAATTGGTTTCCAAATTTTTCCAGTTATTAAGAACCAAAACATTTCCATCACAGTTCAATGAGACAGCGATAATGACACAAAAACTATTCAGTATCTGATTTTAAAACCGTATTTTAAAATCATGATCACTCAGAACTTAGTGTCCTGGTCGCCAGTTTTATTGAGCTTATGCTACTTTCTTAGTAATTGATCAATTATTTACAGTAATTTTAAACATCTTATTACGACGTAGTCACTATAAAATTGGCAAAATTAGTATATTAAACTACATTTTATTTATGTAATGCCTTTTCTATCATCAATTTTGATCCATACTCAATATATTCATCCGCTATTTTTCGTTAAAAAAAAACATGCTCGAGAAGAGACTGAATAACGCCATCTAGTAACCAATTTTTCAATACCCTTCTTCACAATTTTATGTTAAAAACTTAAACCAAAATATTTGAAATACCAATTTGAAAACGAAATCACAACGAACAGATTGACTGACGGATACTAAAGCGTTAACTTTTCTGAAAAAGTATTTACAGAAATTATATTTAATATAAAAAAATTTGTATATATAACAGTTTTTTTTTTAAAATACCTGAAACATACTTAACATTCTATGAACATGGAATTTCTTTTCTATACCTCTATAGATATTTAATTTTTATTTTATATAATATAAACGAACATGAATTTTATTATTCACTCAAAAGGATATTTTTTTAATGTTATTTTTCCCTTTTTTCATTTTTGTGCATTAATACATATTTTTTTCAAATGGTATAAAACAGAAGAACCAAAAAAATGTAGACTCAGAAAAACTATTTGCAGTCTATAAGCCCTTTCAGTTGTGTTTTTATATTCCTATAGAAAATTTATAAAATATAAGGATTCTAAAAAATAGATATAAAAAAGGGTATCAAAGAAAATACAGTTGCACATTTTTTTTTTATATAAAGGATATAAGTGTATTTTAATATTATATATAAATTTTCAAAAAAAAAAAAAAAAATCTTAGAAATAAAAGAATTTTAATAGTATATTAATAGTTTTGTAAATAAAGAAAATTTTGAAACAAAATTGTTAAACCTTCAGAAAAGTAAATGAAATATCTATAAAAAAAAGTATCAAAATTACGAATTCAAATTTCTTGACTTATCAAAGGACGATTTTTATGATTGCTTTATAAATGGATTTTGGGTTTTAAATCAAAAATATTTGTCATAGTATTATTGAGCATATTTGATCTGATTGAATATGTATTTAGTAACTTAGTAATCTTAACGATTAATCGTTATTCGAAAAGGTTTTAGCTATCCTCGCAATTGTATACCGAATGGCACAACTACAATTGATCCTAGCAATTGTATACCAAATGGCACAACTATTTGAGGAACTAGCTGGGCGAATGACAACCAACCATTGCATGATGGCTAGATGCAGTAGTTCTAAAAACGATAACCGGCACAACGAGTCAAAGATTTTTCTTTGCGAATGGTATAATGGATCGAATAGTGACTAAGTGTCGATACCTTGGTTCTGTGGTCACTCAGGGCCTCATTCAATTCAATAGCTATAATTGGTGCATTGTGATATTTTCAAAAGTTTCTTGTGAAAAATCGAGTAAATTTGAAATAAAATAAATTTATTTAAGATCCAGACGCATTGAAGAATGATAAATTGAATTTGGAAAAAATTCAAATGGAATATCTCGGTTTGCTGCAGTTAAAAAAATACGAAAATTAGCTAACATTTTTGTGCTGCTGCGCTATGTAAAATATGAGCATGGTATACATATTTACTAAATTTCGAAAATAATGAAGATTAAATCATGATGATGATTTAATATAAACAATTTTTTTATTATGTATTAGTTATTTCTTTTTTTACTTTTTCCATATTTAAAATTCAATTATTTTCATGAAATATTACACTCGAAATTCCATTTGTAATAATCTCGTACAAATATTTTCCACCTTGTATTGATAATTTTTAAGTTATCTCTTTATTTGTTACCCTGCTCGTCTTAGTCCAAAATTTAAAATACATTAAAATAAAAATAGAATATTTAAGAACCAACCCTGGTTATAATTTAGCTAGCTATAGTATCTAATATTTTTTATTTTCAAACTACTTTTATATAAAAAATCAATTCCTAAAATTTTCTCATATATATTCGAATATTGAGGAAATATTCCAGACAAATTTTAACCAAAAAAAGTTTTTTTTTTTAATATTATGGCATGCCATTTCAAATTAAGCATTTATTACTTTTTAATAGACTCTTTACGTGTACAATATCTCTGATTTATTAGATTTTATTATATTTTTATAGATTATTTTTATTAGGACAATTTTTAATAAATAAATATATTTATGATTTCAGCCTTATGCTTTTGAATAGCCTTTTTTTTAGAGGTTTTGAAGTGCCAAACCTTAATTTTTTTTTTTCGAGGGATTTTATATATTTTTAATATTCTTGTCTGGCTATAATAATGTACTTATCTTTGGATTCACACGATGATGATTTTAAATATTGTTGAGTCATGCAATTTCTCAAATACATATACTAAAATTTGGATTTTTTTTTTTTGTTGTATAAATTGGATTATGTTAAAAATTAAACTCCCCCAAAGCGAAAATAACAATTAGCTAAATTAAATAGATTTTATTAAAATTTTTAGCTGGCTAGCTATAAGCTAATAGATTTATTTTTATGTTGTATTTTAGCATTTACTTTCGGCACTGTTCGAAAAGTTAACAAGCAATTATTAAATTAATTTTAATTAAACTTTCTGTAATAATTATTTTGCCGCAAATATTAGTTTCATAATTATAGTAGTTGTGTAATACTTTATGTTCTGGTACTAAATATAAAGTAACTTTTTTAGAAATCGAACAGACAAATCGCCTGTGATAGCTCGAAAAGAGAATGTGCATAACTAATTTCGTATATATTACAAAAAATACCAATCACTTATTTAAGGTCCATCCTGTATAACTAAAATATCCATATTTTATTAATTATTAAAGGATTTGGACCAGTTTTCTATACTGATTAATAAAAAATGGCTTCGGTTCGTAAAAATTTACAGAAAACTAATATTGAGTATACAAAACTATTCAATACTTTATCAGTTTTTTCTGTACTATTTTTATTTTATTTATATTTATTATTATTATTTTTTACCAAAATCAAATTTGTTCATTGTTGTATCTTCATATATGAAAACATAAAAATAATATTTTCCACATAATTAAAAATTATTGTACATCTGGGACATTCAAAATGGTTTTTTGTTTGTCCAAAAAATACAAAAACTTTTCAATTCACAATATATTTTAAATCCGAAAATAACATTCATTTGTATAAGGATTGGGAAATGAATTAATGCAATATTTTTAAAAATTTGCATAAAATTTTTAAACAATAAAAAATATAAATCAGTTATTTCTTTTAATATATATTAAAAAATAAATTTAACAAAATAAAAAATTGTAAAATTTTATAATATGTTTTAATTTATCTGGATAGTATAACTTTGAATATTTATGAGCAAATTAAATTATTCGCATAAAAACATATTCTACAAAAATATGTTTACTATAAAGTATTAAAAAAAAGCTGGTAACAGTGGGTATAACTCGTAGTTAGGTTCAACTTCAACAGTAATTAATGTCCAACAGTATTTTGTAATTGATAGAGAACCTTTGTAATATGCAGTGCGTTGTATAAAATATTTTTTACATAATTAAAAGTTCTTATAGGATTTCATTTCACTAAATCTGGCCGACTCTAAATTACAAATTATATTACAAAACCTAAAATGATTACCAAAATTTATTTAAGGCGGATAATAATTACTATAATGCTCTAGATCTAGAATATGTAAAATATTGATCGGGAATTTTATCATGGATCCCCTGAAACTACAAATCTCTATTTGAGTAGGCAAGTGCACAATCATGAAATCAACATTCGTACCAAATTTACAAATGTCATATTAGTATCAAAAATATTGTAACCTGAGATTGATTAATCATAAGTCAAGAATTACATGGTCGGATGTTGTAAAAAAACGAAAGCGGAGTTAATGATTCCAAATGAAAGTGCAGTCTATTTTAGTCCATTACTAACAGAAATAGAATAAAAAAATTCTTTAAAAAAAATGGTGCACTTAGGTTGTATGTTTATCATTTAAATGTTTGACGTACGGTCATGTTATCCTAATTTTGAATGTGTTTCTAAAGAAATGATAAGGCAAAGAAACTGATAAATATAATTTTCAGCAACCTAATATTTGTATTGCTCTTAATTTAAAACTTCTATGAACCAATATACGAGACGACCATGTAATTTGCGACTGAAGCAATGTATGACAATGCTGTCAGTATAAAAATTGTTGATTCTTCCTCTTTGTACGTCGGTGCTTTTTGTATGAAATGTAAACTAATATATTTAAAATATTTTAATTGTGGAAACCAGACATTTTCATTAATAATAAGTAAGAATACTGTTTCCGAATTTTGCACTTTTGTGCTTTAGATACTTAATAGGCGTACAGTGGAGATTTATTCGCCAAAAAATATGTCAAATTCTCCGTAGGAATATATTATAATAAAGAGTGTAGAAAAAAACAGTGTTTCCTTATGTGTTTTTGGTACTGCAGTTCATAATTTTAAAAATATTTGTTCGATTTTATAGAATATTTATTAAAATGTTCCTTTTTGGATTCTGAGAATAATTAACGAAGCTTTAGAAAAGAAATCTTAACAATTATCAACATTTACTTTAGTGGTCACTTGCGAAACTATACAATGTCATAGCAGTTGTTGGACTGTATGATCCTTTTATCATTGAGAAATAAAGCAATTTATTTCTTAAACTTTTTTTGGATACCAAATTTCGGTATATCCTTATTAATAAAAATATATGAAAATTTATATTTTTATAAGGGCAAAAAATTAACTTCATATATAAATTAAAATATCCTTTTTATAACAACTAATGAGTTACACCTACAATATAATTTATTGCTTTTATATTATAAATAAGCTATTTTAATTAAATAGCATTTTGACTAATCACACGTCAGGTAAATTGAATTTTATTAAAATGGTAATCGTACAATTCAATCTATTAATTATGCTTTTCATATCCGGAGCAAAATGTATGTAAGGATTAATTTCAAACAAGAAAAAAAAATATGGATTTATAAAATATACATTTATGTATACAAATATCACTAATTATGACGTAATGTATATATAACTAATATACATTGAATAAAAAAAGATTTTACTGAAATTATATTTTTATGTTCGGCTTAACCAGAACCCATCAGTCTTTTACAGTCAGCAGGACTAACTATATATTCTTAAAACAAAAAACCTAAATTATTTTGTTTATCTATTTCATTTTTTTTTTTTAGTTAAGCCTCTTTTTTTCCATTTTCCATTTTATTTTATTTTTGTATTATACAACCACAAAAATATATTAAAAAGAAATAATCATGCTGTTAGTAACAGAGTAGAAACTACTGGAAATTTCCTATTAATTACCACTACAAAAGTCATCAATCAAACAAATCCGAACAAATTTTATGTCAAGTGTTCAGTTCCTTTATTATACCAAATGAATTTATTTATTTTTGGTTTATCCTATAATTTTGTTGAGACGGATGTACACGATAATGTAAAATGTATTAACCAATAATTTAAGTTAAAAATTATATTCGTTTTAAAATTTGGTATAAACCTATAAAATCGATTAACAATTTCTGACATTTTTTGTAACTACTTACGTTTAAATAATCGGGAGCTGTACAATATATATATATATACGACGACGGTGACCTATTGAAATAAGTGAAAATTGAATAATTGCGTTTGTCACATCAAGTAATTGTTGATTCTAACCGAGAAAAATGAATATCACTGGAAGTTTGACGAAAACCTTGAATTCGGCAAAACTATGTAACACAGAGGCCCCAAAATTATTATTTACGCGAGGCTCGATTATTAACTAGCAAAAAATAAACTTTACATTTAATTCATTATTAACTACCGCCTATAAAGGAAGTAAATATAAGTAAGATTTTTTTTTAAAACTGTCAGCACTGAATTCGTAGTGATCGTCGTTATTTTACATAAATATCGCTTTTAGGCAAACTTATATTTTTGTTTAAGACCAGTGACCTTTAAACTCAGCTCTGCATGATTCTAGTCTTTCGTGAAACTTTTCAGGAATTATATTTTGTTTATTCAACTATCGAAATAGCATCGCCTGTGATCCTCTCTTATATGTAACTATAAACATGAAATTCTAAAGCTTAAAACCAAAAAATACTATCAAAATACAAAAAAATGTATCCAAAATCTTCAATAAAAATAAAATTGATAATTTATAGTGTAACACCACAATAACTTTTCCTATATTTTTCTACTACATTATTTCCACAAATTGTGTATATATACGAAAGAATCTAAATATGTAACGCACCAGCTCAACTAATCTTGAACACAATAAGGGTGAATAAATACATTGTAATATCCTTTTGTCCACTAATATGGATTTTTATTACGCTAATGGCCAGCATTATTATTGTGATAAATATCTTCTTTTTTTTTGTATTTTATATATACAACTTTTAGTTAGCCCACACAGAGTGAAGTGTTACATGAGAATATAACCAAACACCATAGCAAAATTATTTATAAAAAAAATAACAATAATCATATACAATTATATATAAACTATATATAAATGTTAAACAAGACATAACCATTCAATGTCGATGGGTAACCCTTACACTCTTATTAATGAGACTCCAATTACATAGCTTTTTGATAAATTACTATGTCGTGTATGACAAGGAAAAATTGTATTTCATGTAATAGGTACACAAAAAAAATATTATGTTGGTTTTTTTTTTTTATATACATTTTCATAAATCTAACTTATTTCAGAATTTTTTTTTCCGTTTCCGAAATTACAACATGGATTTTTATTTCCCAGATTGCACAAATTGAATTTCTTCGCACAACAAAAAAAACTATAAAGTAACAAAAAATATTATTCATATTTTATGAATAATAAAAACCAAATAAAATGGAAATTAAAGGAAATTACATTTGTAAAATTTAGTTTTTTTTTTCATAAATACAAAATTAATGTTGTAACGAATTGAAATAAAAAAGAAATAATTAAATAGAATTTGAATTCGGTATTCAATATTTTCTCAGATATTATTACAATAATGTATATTTACAGTCCGGTCAGGACATTGGCCGTAGTTGCATTAGTGCATCATCAAATAAGTGACGGTACAATGGCTTCAATGTTGACTTTGTTATTTAATGTTTTCATTATGAACCAAAAAAGTTATGACAACAAAACTAGTTCCAATTTGGGATCAAAAAGACCAGACGATCCAAGAAATCTCAAATTTAAATCTGGTCTGTTAATTATGTCATCAACATAATAACAAAGAATTTCAAATCGCAAAGACTTAAACCTTCATTAACTCGTTCTGATTCGTAAAATTAGCTTCTTTATTATTTTAATTGTCCTGTAGTTCCATATTTACACCTATTTATTTTAAAAAGCATATAATTATATGTAATGACTAATTTTATATTGCATTTATATATGATTAAATTTTTGTAGATAGAAAATACAATATACATAATATTTCTGTAAACATATTTGTCAGACATTAAACGCTTGGTTGTTGATGTGTTTATAAAAGAATATTTTAAACTTGAAGCATTGCTTTGCATAAAATCTTCTATTCAAATCATAAAAAAAAAATATACACTATAAAATGCTGTAATACTTGAAACTTGATGACGACTGTATCATCTTTATCATTGAGTATTTTGACACAAAGTGTTCAAAAAGGTGTTACAAGTGTAGTGCTTATTATATAAAAGTTAAAGAGAAAATTTAAAAAAAATTTTATGCAGAATAAATTGTATTAGCAACAAACAATTTCTACTCCTAATTTAACATCAATAAATATTAAATTTGTTAAAAAAAAGAAACTTATTAACATTTATCACTTCATTAATAGTTATTTTAACATAATGTCATATGTTAAATTACTAGGTAATTTTACATTAGAACAAAATAATTTAATATGTTTACAAAACCACAATTTGATTATAGTAATTAAATTGTTGTGTTTATGGTTTTGCTTTAATTTTAATTTATTTTTTAACAATTTTAAATTTAAATTAACCAAATTTAATGAAACTTATTTTAAATAATTTCTCAAAAATTTATCAGAAAAATAAATTACTGATTTTGATTATTAAGAAACTAGTTCTTTTCCATTTAGGAGATTTGAATATACCAACTGACTGACCACTGAGTACCATAACAATAATATCTGACATGTCAGCTCAGTTGAATGGACAAATATATTCGATACTGATTCATCAAATTATCATCCAATAAAATATAAATAAAAATACGAAAATTAATAAGAAAATCGGAAAATTGTTGAAAAATATTAGAAAAACTTAAGAATATAATTAAAAAAAAAAAATATTTATATATTTTATGTAATTTACCTGATATGTGGAAGAAATCGATTCAAAATGGCTGAATATTTATAAAAAAAAATGTCTTGAAATTAATTTTCGCAACCGCACTAAAAAAAACTTCTAATTAATTTTTAACTTTGCACAATTTTATTTTTATAATTTTAATATTTTAATATTCAATTGGAAATATTTGTTATATGTATTTATAATTAACAAAACTAAATTTTCATATTTTTGTAACTTTAAATAATTTTCATTAAAGCAATTTTTTGACACACCAAAAAAAAAACACCGGAAAATTTTCATTTAAATTAAACTCGATAAATTTACGATATTTTATCATTATTTTAATTAAAAACTTTTATAAAAATATTTATTTTAAAATTATAAAACGTTTAGGACCGGAAAAAGTTAATTATTATAATTTTTTATCAATTTTTTTTTTTCACTACTACGACCGAAACATCTTTTCACACCGGCAATTAAATTTAAACTAATAAAAATAGGCGTGACTTATGGATAAAAGAAATTGGCGCGAAAATTGACATTTCATTTTATCGCGTAAAATATTAATTTGCAAATATTATTAAATTGAAATGGTATAGAAAAATAAATAATTAATAAATATTATATTTAAATTAAATTAATAGAAGTTGAAAATATGTATATTTAAAAAAGAAAAAAGAAAATTAAATTTATACAATATAAAAATTAGTGTAATGTTTTCCTTATACGAGAAATTATGGAATATAATATAATGTCATATGTTATAAAAAGAAAAATGAAAATTGTTTCAATATTTCTTTAAGTTTCCGCGATAATATTGGAGACTTCAAAAATACAAATAAAAGTGTCGGTAATGAAATGATCATGATGTGCAGCAATTTGTATTCAGTGATTGTAGGGAGTCTTTAGCATCATCTGGTTTTGACATAACATAAGTGGGCACACTAAAAAACATTAGTTCATTTGGGAGTTTCAGGTAATTAAGAATAAAATAAATGTTTGAAACTATTAAAAGTGTAATTTAAAATGTGCAATTACATCTGTGGATCCAGTTTACTCTCTAATATAGTTTTCATATTATAATTTTATATTGATAAGCAAAATACTTCTATAAATAATATTATAAAATTATGATTTATATAAAAATCTTACCTAAAAATTCCATTTTTGTTTTTTGATCAGTAAATATTTAAATTTTTCTCTATATAACCTCAATTCGTATTTTGTTATATTTTAAATAGAAAGTATTTATTATCATTAATATTTCAAAAAAATATACACTAAAAATTGATTTGAAGTAAATATTTAATTATATCTAATGTTTATTATCAATATTCTTAGCCCATATAATTATTATTATCTGATTTCAATGAAATTTGGTTTCCATATTAGTTTTTAATATAGGGTCGGTTCGGTAGTTTCAGGACTTAATCAAAATTTCGAATTATATAAAATATACATACATTATAGGTGTCTTAAAAGATGTGATATTTTTAAGAGGGCACTGTTTGTTACAAACACACTAGTGAACATGAATCAATGTTGAACCTAACTACGAGTATCTCATCACTGATAGTAGCTTTTTAAAATAAGCAACAAATTTTATTATGTAACAACGAATAACAAATTAATTACAAAAAATTAATGTTACTATAAGTTAGAAATTTCCCAGAGTATTTTAGCCAAAGTTTTTTCCATTGAATGAGACAATATTTGTAAAACAGATACAGCATTGCAGAAATATTTATCTATGATAATCCAAAACGCAAATTACTTGTAACTTAATATATTTATATGATCAAAAATTATGATTGTATATATATTAAATCGCCAACAGAACCAAGTAATTAGCAATATCGATTCTAATATACCTTGAACTTTGCTGATGATTAGTTTCCATCGAATTAAATTCTTTTTGGATTCAATTATTATGATCGAATAATTATTATTAATATTATGAATATTTCTTATATAAATTTTGTCAAAATAAAATAATATAGAATCATTTTTAAAATTAGATTGTTTTGTTGATGAAAGTTATAGCGTAGTTCTATTTTTCAGTGTAACTTTCTTAAATCCAATATATATGATATTTTATTCTAACTATTCGCAATTCTTTCAATTAACACTTTAAAATTAAATTTATTTATTTATAATTATATTAGCTACACAATAACCAAAAATTTACATATTTGTGAATCAAATCTTACATTAATAATAATAATAATAATAATCAAAATTATTTCGAAAAGTATCTTATTAATTCAATTTATTTTACGAATTTAACATACTTGAAAATAAAAAATCTCATTTTTTGATATGAGCAATATGACAAAACAAATTTAATATTGAAACAAAACAAGATTATATAAAAAATATAATTCTTTCCAGGACTGGAAACTAGTTTCTCAAAACCATATATCAATTTTGTAATCCATTATAATTGATAACGATGAAAGTAATTTTAATAATCGAAGAAAAATCAAATATTTCTTCACGAAAAAATGCCAATAAATTAGTTTAAACATATAAAAAAGAAATTACAAAATTTATATGCCAATATAAAAATTACATATTCACTTATGTATATAGTTAAAATATAAATTGTTATCAGAATTTTCACATATATTCTATGTCCTAAAAGTTTTTATTTTTTATGTTATCCTATGTACTTCACCAGCAGATACAGTTTCAATGAAACATAATATCAACACATTTACTGATTTTTTTTTTTAATATATTTTCCGTATTTAATTTATTCTAGGACACACAATCAATAAATCACTATATATATATATATATATATATATATATATATATTCAGATTTTTAATGGGAACGAGATATTTTTCTATTTTCAGAAATTTGAATATTCCGAGTCCCATTAAAAAAAAATTGTACAAATTTATTAGAGAATGATAAAAAAAATAATTTACGAGCAGAAATTGCGTTTTTTTTTATTTTTTTATTGTAAATTACAATAATATAGCAAACTAACAAATTTTAACTTGATCAAATCCTTGTAAAACATGTAAAAAAAAAACAAGATTTTAATGTTTTTACTACTTTTTATACTATAGATTTTTTTAGTTTTAGTGCTGCAATGGTCGTAGTACAGACACCCAAGACCAAACACTATAAATTCGGGTATATTTATAACATTTTGTGTTTGTATTATCTACCTTAGTACAAGTCACAAGGAAAAAAATCGATTTTATATGATATTATTGTAACTTTATATAAATATAGTTAGCATAAAAATAAAAATATACAAAATTTTAATCTGAGCACATTTAAAAAGCTATTGTCATTTAATGAACAGAAACATATTTTCCACTTACCAACAATATATTCAATAAGTGGAATTATGTAGCCAACATTTATATAGAACATAGAATTCTATATCATAAATTCGAAATTTTAATCAGTAACATTCAGAAACTTTTCATTGATTTTATTTAATTCATTCATTTATAATTTGAATTTTCATTTTTATTTTTGTGCGGTTTTTACAGTGTATATAGTTTTAATTGATTTAGTTTATCTTTATTTTCAATTCATTTTAATTTCGAAAGAATTAGTTTTAATTTAAATATATTATTGAATTCTGAAAAATGAAAACATGATTCGTCGGTTGAATATTTGTTTGTACCATATTCGATTTTCAATATTTTTGAATTAAATTTAATTGAGGGCATTAAAGCAAAGTTTTTTATCTATGAAACCTCCAATTTAGCTATCACAAGCCGGTATAATTAGTTTAATTATGGTTCAATGAATGACATAAGAAAAATTTCGTATGTCATTGTTTTGACTAATGTCAAAATATAAAATTAAACTTCTTAATAAATTTTTAAACTGCTTGTGCTGCACAACAGCATTCTGTAACACTAACAAAAAACAACTCGCAAACAAACAAAATTCGATATTAATATAAAAGTTGCTACACAAAATTAGCCAATCATGCTAGAAGCGAAATAAAATGATATTAAATCAATACTGATCTATATGTCTGAAATATTTCTAATTGGACTTTGTACAGTACAATGTCAATTCGTGGCATCCAATAACTCCGAAATTAAAAGTTGTACAAAATGAAAAATTGTTTTGAAGATTTCTGGCCAATTTTTTAACTTATTTAAAGTACAATAAAATTTTAAATATTTATACTTTTACTTACTTAAAGTGGACATGGTACAAGCCAATTTTCGGATGACGAATATAGTCTACATAAGCTTAGAATAATAAAATTAAATTTTTTGTATATCTGGGCGTAAGCTGATTTACAATTAGTTTTAAAAAAGTTTGAAAAATCACTTTCTTTATGTCACAATATTAAAAAATGTATTCACTTTTTCAATACCTGCCACGTTCTTTAAATATACATTCAAAGTTGATCCCAGCTTTATAAAGTATAATTGAATTTTGTGCCATTTTCATCCCGGAATCCCGGATGACTTATAAACTATTTAAATACAATTTATGGTGCTGATACTCTCCATCAACATCCAGTCAAATTCAATATTTTTATATCTGCTTGCAGCGTAAATTAAATTGTCGTCACCTACGCCAACCGTCCGTGATTAGGTCACCGCTTGCAGTATTTCCCGAAAATTAATGTCTTCCAAAAACTTAAGGCTGATCCTTACAAATTAAAATAAAAATTCATTTATTCATTCTGCATATAAACTTAAAACCCCATAATTAAATATTTTTCAAATTTTCAATTAAATCTTAAATAAAATGACAGCAAGAGAATAACATTATTAATCTGCTTATCATGACGGTTTACTTTATTCTTTAATTAAATAACAATAACTACAAACCACATCTGACCTTATAAAATTGTCTAAATTCGAAATTTTCAAAATGACCAAAAACAAAATAAAAGTTTCTATATTTTCAAAGAAAAATATTAATTTTCTTTTAAGATTTATTATCATTTTCATTGCAATAAGAAATTCAATTTCAGTTATTTATTATCCAAAACTTTCCAATAATAATTTTTGTTCAACAATACAATTTTCAGATCTTAAACCTGAAACCAACAAGCTCGTGATATTGTGCAACCTATAATTATTTAAAAATTTCTTTCTTTTTTACTATAAGCTTATTTTCATTGAATTGGTACAGCAACGGAAATAATAGAGTTCTTATATTGCAACCATTCGGAATGCCTGCATTGTTGCGCTACTTATGTTTCCGGTGCGCTGAGTAAAAGTGTAATTGGATGGAAAACCACTTTCTCTTTTTTCAAGGATTTTCTTCTTTTTTTTTTTTTTTTTACTTGAAAGTAGGAAATAAACATTGTTTTGTTATGTTTTTAAGGAAAATATATCAACCCAGCTGGAAAGATAATAAAAAAAACTATAAATAGCATAATAAATATATAACAACAGAGATCCGGAAAATATCAACGAATAAACTAACATCCTGAAATTGTATATTTTTCTGGTTATACGCCTTTTACTATTTGAAGAAAGAAAAAAAAACTAAATAAATGCCGAAAATTGAGATATATTGCAATTAAAGTGTCCGAATAAGAGTATCCGTAATGCAAGTATTAAAAATGACAAATGTCCAATTATCTAATTAGAAACTAGTATATGAAATAGGATAATAGATCAGGAGCTCTTCTAGTATCAACAGCCTTTTCCCAAGATTTTGACCGTTGTACGCAGCAACATATTCAATGGATTTCGTACGCTTAATTATAATATATTTAAAATTCAATTGCCAAATAATTTAACAATTCAAATTGAGATAATAAAAATCGAGGTCCAGGCATAATTTTTCAAAAAAAAAAATACTTCTTCATTTTGAATTTCGAACTATTGTTAAAGTTACAAGAATGTATGCAATTAGTACTGCTTTAAACGCGATGGAAAAGAACGCTTGAACTCTAATTTACTAAATATTTTTTAAAAAAAATGTATGATCCTAAACTAAATGATTTCGGGAATACGAAATCCATTCAAATGCTGTGCAAGAACAGCTAAAAAACTGAGCTAGATACATCAAAACGCAATGCGTTATATGGTCACCTATAATCTATAAACAACTGATGAACGCGAGAAACAATGTAGGACCCAAAATAAGATGGATGAACCAAGTCAAAGAGAATTTGACAATCTTAATGATCCAAAATTGGAATCTGAAGGCAAATGAAAGGTCTTCGTGGAGAAGTATAGTTTAGTGAGGTATAGTTTACCCCAGGACAATAGAGCCAAGCCAAGCTTAAGTTCTACAAATGTTCTTAAAATTATAATTTTTCTTTAATAATTTCCATTTGAAATTTACTCATTTCTTATCTTAATACATTTTATGGAATCTAAAATAAAACCACAAAGTTTTGTGGAAAAATGTCGTAGAAAACAGACTCCAGAAAGTTTTTGTTATCAAAAATATTTGTATTGTTTTGTCCCCCGTCCTTAATGATAAATGTTTTTTCATTTTCTATATATTCAACCATTATTATTTTGCAATAAGAATGAAAATATTACAAAATAGTGGAAAATGGTGGAAAAGTTTTATGTTTTGTTTTCAGATGCAAACAAAATTATTGCTGTATAATATTTATAAACTATTAAAATATTATAGAAACTTTATAACCAAGTAAACTATTATAACAGTTTTGCGTGTAAATATGACTTTATTCTTCTTGAAAAACTTATCAAGAACTTTATATTATTATATATATTTTCAAAAATATAATCGGTAGAGTGGACTTGTTTTAGAAGAAACATCTGGATTTTTATAATAAAATAGTTAGGAACCTTAGAATATAAATGCAAGTACACTCCAGTAATTCAATTTCTCTATTTCCTAAATGTTTTAACACTATATAAAAAAAATACTATATTGAAAAACACCGCGAATGACTTTTTACATTTTCCAATCTACACTCTATGTGTTTTTGTTGTAGTACACTCTATGAACCAATATTTTAAGTGCTGTTGTCTTATAGCGGAAAAAGAAAACTTTTAAAATTTATTATTTTTTTAGAATATAATATGAAATCCCTAGAAACTTAAGAAAGATTAAGGATCCCCCCAAAGATAATAGATGATTGGTACTATAAAATTTTGTTTCACTTCTCATGTATACTGTTTACAAAAGTAATGCACATAAAGTAAAAGTTTTAAACTAAAATGACATTTGTTTCGTTCATATGTACGGAATGTTGTGATTATAAAGCACTGAAATATAATATATAAATTTGATCTTTATAAATAGTTATTAAATATAATTTATTATTATAGTATTAAATGAAAAAAATATCAATGTTTTAATTTACAATTTAGTATTATACAAATTTAATTAAAGACTGGCTTAGTGAATCAACAACTTACCCAATGTAATTAAATGTTTGTCATAATACAATCTTTTTTTTATAATTTAGTCATCAAGTTTAATCCTCATAAATTACGAACACAAGCTCCATTTTTCCATAACCAAAAAAAATGGTACCTGAGAAAATTTATGTGAATCAGCTAAATCAAATATAAAGAGAGTGATATTGTTAGTATGGCTATGTTAAAAGGAAACACATAAAAATGGAAAATATCTTTTATATTTAAGTATGATATTTAACACTTTCTGAGCAATGATTTTACTATTCGCAATAGATTAAGCTCTGGTGTTACCATCAACTAATACAAAAAACGTTAATAAATTAGAAACAAACTGATGGTCACTCACTACAAGCAGTTAAATAAAAATTAATATATAATTGACAGTTCTGAAAAGAACGCTACTACCAACGTACGTCGTCATCGCGAACAAGAAGTAGATTTCGTATAATATCAGAGAGTTCCACAAAAATCATCATATAAAGATTATCGTAGATTCGAATTGGATGCAATTTTAGTTTAGAGATTTTAATTGAATTAGAGGTTCATATTTAATAGTTCATTATTTACTTGTATTCTCTTCCAGTCCAGTCCGAAATATTTATATAAGTTAACTCAGTTATAACTATATAAGCATAGTAAATTTTACAGTACATGATATGATTTCATTACTGGAAGAATGCTAAGTGTTGAAATTGTATACTTCCCTAAATTCGATGTCTAACTATTTAAAAAAATCATTATCTTGTTCAATTTAAAAGTTTTTTCAATATAAGAATAAACTTGTGATGGTTCGGAATCCCTATAAAATTAATAAATCAAAATTATTGCAATGAATATAAAATACAACAGCAACAACAACAAACATACTAATTTTACCTCAACATTAACTTAACGTTAATGTTTTCTTTCAAGATTTATAAAGTTTTTTTTGAATGACAATCAATTTGAAATTGTCTTTTATAACATTATTAAAAGTGAAAGATTATTATTTATTTACTTTTCTGATCAGAACTTTTATTACTTTTAATTATATATTTGTCATTATTCTTTATCAGTTTTTTACCTCTCATTTTTCCATCTTGAATCATCAATATTATTATCGCAAGAATTCAGCAAATAATAAAAAAATATAATATAAATTTACCAACTACGTAAATATTCTATAATTTTATTGAATAAAATCCAACATTAAAACAAATTATATGTCCAATAATACTGAGCTATAACTTTTCACCTCTGCACATCATTCAAAACTTTACCAAATTATAATTAATTCAATTAAATTATTAAACGAATAATGTCGTCTTTAAATGTATTTTTTTTTATATCATATTTCTATGATTAACTCACCCTTGTTTTAATATAAAAGTGAATTTATATTATCATTTTTTTTTTGTTCCCCCAATTACATGCCAAAATTTAAAAACCATTTATTTAATACGGAGTCATAATTCATGGATTTTATAATATTTCATTTTTTTTTTTTTTTTTATCAACAAGAAATTTTATATTTTTAAATTTTTTTCAGGATATACCATTCAAAGATTCATTTTCGACAATTATTTTTATACAAATATGAAAATAATTTCATTGACTGATATTTGACACTTATTGTATTAACATAAACCTGATGGGTATCAGAAAATCTTAGGGTGGCGATAAATTTATTAATAGTAATTTTTGGAGTGAACACGGGAAAATAGATAAAATAATATTAAAATGTTACACATAAAAACTTTTTTAAATGTGGACCAGCAGGTGACATCATCATCTGGTTTATTTTTTAACAATATTTTTAGTATTTTATAGACTTGCTGTGTGTACAACACTTAATTTAATAAGAATGTAGTGAAACAAACATTACAAAGAAATTAAGCTTTTCAATATGTGCAAATTGTCCTCAGTAAAATTGGCCTGGCTGATACATACATCTGTCTAAATGACAAAGAGACGACGGAACACAAACTCGCAAGAAACAGACTATACATATCTTAGTCAAATGTCTCCTTACCTCTGAAGAACTGGTTAATATTGCCCCGCTCAAACATACTAGGTTTCTTTAAATCTATGAAATGGTAAGAGGGATAGTGGTTTTAAACACACAATAGATCGATAAGGTCGCAGAGCTCCCCCCTCGCGTTCCTCTTCTCAAAATAAAAAAAAATGTCTAAATTGTAAGAACAAATTGTGATTTGCCATTAAAATTAATAGAAATGTTAAAAATGAAATTTTCATTCAAACTTTTAAAATATCACGATAGTGTTGATGTGAGCCTTGAGGCCTCCACTTTCTAATTATAAAAGGTTTTCTGATTGATTTTTTTTTGCAATTTCGGTATATACTAGTTTTTTATGGATCCCAAATTGATAGTAGAAAAATTGTTATTAGGATGTAATTTTAATCATCATTGGTTAGAATTCAAAAACATAGATTCCATTTAGATACTCCAGCTAATAGAAACATATGTTTCTACTGAACTAATGAAATAAATTAATCTTTGCTTTTTTCACCAATTTTAATTTACTTGACATAAGTGTAGGCAAACTGACAGAAGTCATATAATATTATTTATTTACATTATTTATATTGACTCTTTGCAACGGATATTAAAATACTTTCGCGACTTTATAACCTCATATTTTCCTTGTATTCATGAAAATTATGAAATTCATAACCTAAAAATTAAATTATATATTATACCAAAAAATTTAATTTACTCACACCAAAAAATTCAGTTTAAACTTGTCTAATTTTCATTTTTCATTTTATTTTTATTTTTTATCTTTATAACAGCCTCCCCAATATAACAAAGTTCTTTACTTTATAATTCGAAATTATATCGTTCGTGATGGAGACTTAAAAACTGGTTGGCTTTTATATAGATTCCATTTTTATTTTATTTTATTTTTTTGGTTTACAACGGTGGCGGGAACATTATTATATCCTTTTAAATTATCAAAATTATATATAAAATTGAGCTATTATAAACTTTGTCACTTTTTATTTGTTAATAATTTTGTGGTATTTTTGTTATTATTTTATTCTATTCTGTACCCTCTATTCCGTAAATGCTCTGTTAAATGTATTTTCACCACAAAATGACCAAAAAAAAAAAAATTTATAAATTTCAGAATAATATATTTTATTTCATTAAAACTTTTACAATAATCGTAAATAATGTTCTAAAAATATTTTGATGTAAATTCGTTTTTTATTGTTATATTAAAAAATATAAAAAATGCTGATGTAATTTTTTAAAATATTTAAGTTTAATTAGAAAATTTATTGGTATTTTTAAATTAAATAATTTTTTTTTTTTTTTTTTTTTATTATATAGATATTATTTTTATGATTGTTAAAATAATAAACCGCAACGATATTTTATATATTTATTTAGAATAATATAATTTGTCACCTCTTTAACTATGCCAACTAATAAAATATAATTTTATTATAATTAATGTAAAATTTTATATTTTATATGTTTTTTATTGGCTGTATAATCGTAATAATTTTAGTATTGTAATAAATTTTTTTATGAAATTTTAACCAAAATATATGAAAAATTGTAACATATTATCTCGATTGGGGTTAGCCTATATGCTGCCCACTGTAACTGTAAAAAGTTATGTTGGTTGTTTTGGTTATATAATTCATCATAGAAATAATTAGTCATTAATTTGTGTCTTGAAAAGTATTATTAGCAATGTAATTTGAAAGTACCGGATAATTAGGAATATCTTTAATTTATATCTTCATAGGAATCGAATCGACCACCCTATGGATGATAGAAAAATGCGTTTTAGGTGACACTATTTCAACGAAACTGCTTATTATTTAAACCTATTTGCTGTTTCGCTAATTAAATTGTGGTACTTATTCTAAATTTCTTTAGTGTACTCGAAACTGAATTTCGAAATCTTAGTGTATACGCGAAACTGAATTTTGTTAATAATTTCATGATTTTATCTCTGGGTATAATGTTAATTTTAATAATATTAAATATATCCATAGACCGCTTACTAGGTAGATCGTTTAATGTAGAATGCGCCGATATTTATTGCTCAGACATGCTTTTTGTATAATTTGCAGATGTTATACCATTGGAACTCTTAGTCGCTGTTTTATCGAGTTAGTTTCGTTACAGTTTAATCTAGTTTTGCTTATTAGGCGTCCAACATTCCAAAAAGCTCATTAAGAATATTCACAATCGCGCGATTTGTACTTTAAAAATGTTATGATGTATTACTATAAAAGCGTTTAAAGCAGCTAAAGTCCGGCTTATTTAAACTTATATATAGAGCGTATAAAGAAGCTAGCTTGATTATTAATTATAAATATGCCAACTGCTTAGCGTATAAAGAAGCTAGTTTGATTAATAATTATAAATATGCCAACGGCTAATATTCGAATTAAAGTCATAATCAATTTATAATCACTTCTTACAAGCCCTCACTCTTGATATATACATTACAACATTACTATATTCTTACAACAAGTTCTTAGAATGATATTTAAATTTTAAATAAAATTTTCAAACGTTCTTCAAAAGAACGATATTTTTTAACTTTATTTTTGTTAAGAACGATATATTTTTATATAAATTGTTGGCAAAGAATTTTCCTAGAACCATTAAATTATCCTTCATGATAATATTTAATATATAATCTAAAATAATAGGCCAACAAATAATCATAAGTTTCAATCAATTGAAAACTACTTATACAAACAAAAACTATTTATTAGTGAATAATTTGCCAAATAAATTGTATTAAAATCATTTATATCTAATTAAACATGATTTTAGTATAATAAATAAATTTCAATAAAATTGTTAATTTTCATATTTTCTATAATTAATTTATTTAATAATAAAACTACACGAACAAAAAAGAATTTAAATTTTATTTAATTTTTATATGAAAAATGATTTTACTTTAAATTTTATTTATAAATCATGTCATCAGTTGACATTTAATAAATTATTCTAACGAAAAAAATTATCAAGTACATAAAATATCTATGAATTTAAAAGATAGTTCATTAAAGCATTTAAAAAGTGTTAACATGAAAACTATTATTATTGAGAATAATTTATTATTAAGAAAATTTCATTTACATTACGTTATGTTGGCACCTTCACCTTGTGCTGTATTATATCATACTTCTAAATTGTTCTATAATGTTAAATTAATATCTTTCAAAATGAATCTAATTTAGTAAGATTTTCTGAAAATAAATCATTCAAATTCTTTAATAGTATACTAAGCAGTGGGAAAAATACAAAATGTTATTGCCAAAACTAAGATTATATTCATTTAAAAAACTAAATGAAGAAGAAATTTAATTGTCTTGCATCTTGCACTACCCAGTAAACAAAAATGAATAGTTTGTTTATATTTTTTTTTATATTAATCTCATTATTACCAGACAGGTTGTCCGAAAGGTATAGAAGCATGGACATCGACCGATTGTAAGTTAACAGCATATACAAAATAACAAGGTCGCTACGAGAGTAGCCAGACATTATCTCTTAATAAATCTTAATTAATTTAATCTAATTACCAAACAATATGCAGTTTACATACTTTATATAAAGACAAACTAATTTACAAATTTACAGATTTATAAAACGTTTATGTTACAAGTAAAGAAGTAAATTTCCAATTATTATGGAAAACGTTCAATGTGAAATCGTTCCTTATTATACTGTTCTGATAATTTAAATAAAGGACCACAATGAAATATATTTTCACTTTTAAATTTTTTTCTATTGAACCACTGTAAAAGGATTTATAATTCCATACTAACCGTGTATTTTAAGGTTAAAAATTTATATTTTTATTGAAAAGTTATTGATGACAAAATAATAACTAAGTAAAAGGTTATATTTTATTTTCTATCTCATTTTATTTACGAAAAACTTCAAATACTAAAGTAAAATTTAGATATTTTCAGCTTCACTTTTTATGTTTTAATATAGCTTTTTTCATAACTAAATTCATACAAAATTAAACTGGGAAAAATTCTTCTTTTCAACAATTATTTATTGATTTATTTTCAATATACATAATTATTAAGTGAAACTTGTTTGAATGGAAATTTTCATAAATATATAGATAAAAAACAGAGGAAGAGATGGAAATTTTCAAATTGGATGTCAATTACAGGAAAAAATTCTTAAAAATATTATTTTCTTTTGTTGTAGTTTTTCATAAAACATAAAACAATAAAAATCTGATTAAATTTTTATTAAATATGAAGAATTTAATAATGTTTGATACTTGATTTAGTTACAATGCAATTATTAAAGAAACGATTTCTTATTGAAAGATAAAATTTACAATATAATATTAGATTGATAAATTTAGTATTTAAGAAAATGAACCATTCATTCAATTTTCTTAATTTCACTAATAAATTTGACGCGTATGAAATGGGTCGATAGTGTTCTGCCCTTCTCCAAAGAACGATTTCATGTAAAATACCGGCTTATTGGTGGATTCATATGTAAAAGCATGAGCAATAAATTTAGATATTGAATGTATTTTAAATGTAACATAAGTAAGCCATATAATTTCAATTTATATGGACTCATTATTTGGCCATTGTTGCAGTATAGAAGAACCGGACAATTAAATTAGGGAATTTTATGTATTTGGTGTCATTCAAGTTCTGTAAAGTAATTCTGAATTAGATTTCTCCCTACTAAAGCTAGTGATTCTAATACAAAATATAAATATTAATTTAAAATTTCAATAATTTCAAAAGAATTTAAGACTGTTCCTTGAAGTTACCCTTTACAGTAGTCACTTTTAACTGAAAGAAAAACGCAGTGAACAGATTTATTCATAAATATTCAAATATCGTAAAACTTGAATGATAAACTATCATAGCTATTTATTATCTTTAACGACTTTTTCTTTAAACCAACTTCATTAAAATCTTTTCAATGGTTAAGTTGTAGCTATTTGATTAAACGATTCTTGATGAATTCTGTAACAGACCAAAATGTTAAGTTGCTACACAGATTTTTTGCAATTCATTTATTTAAACTATTCATTTATACCAATTTGTAAAATTTTTATTCAAAATAATTTTTTATCAGCATCGAATATATAATTGACAAATTGAAAACATTAAAATTTTAATGTTTCCTAAACACAAAATTCTATTCATTTTTGGATATTTTCAATTAAATTAATCTACAACCACAAATTGAATTTATTTAATTAGCACATTTGAATTAATCGTACCATTAAATATGCTAGAAAATATATTTAATGGTACGATAAATTTAATTGTGCTAACAACTAACTTGTGGTTAAATTGGTTAATTGATTTCTTAAATTCGTTAATTCCATTTCTGTTATCTAAAGATAATAAATAGGTCATTTTAAATTTGAATATATAATTTATTGGTTTATAGATATAAATAATATTTATCATGTATTCAATAGTGTAATTTCATTAAATTAATTATAGCTTTAATTTCAATTGCGTTTTATTTAAATTAAGTTCAATATTTAATTTAATTTTAAATACTAATTTAAATAGCAAACTCAATATATAATTAATATTTAAGGTAATCAAATAAAATAAAACCAGAAAAAAATAAATTATTGTTATTCTTCGTTAGCTTTTACAGTCCAAATCGTGCCTTAGATTAGTTTTACCTTAGTTAGCCATTTGTCTCGGTCTTCTGAACCAGTTCTCTAACTCCAATTCTTTGTACTCTTTTACAATCCTCACGCTCTTTTAGAGTGCATCAAAACCGACGAGCGCGGTTCTTTCGAGTTTCAAGTCTGTTCTTTTAACTTTTAGTCAGGTGAGAGTATTCTGTCATACGCCGAACGTGATCTGTCAATTTTGAAGATTTTTCATTCTGATGACATCGGATACTTTCGAAACTTGATGTAGAGATCGTATAATTATCTTATAACCCAGATAGTTAAAGTAATTTTTCAAATTATCTTTTAAAATTTTAAATATGATTACATTCATTACTCATTGAAATCTATTTTTGATTTTAATAAAATATTTGAAATCTTTTGATTTAGTTTTATTTTTAATATAGAAAATATGTTTAAATTAAATACAGTCCTTCCTTTTCCAAAAATATATATATCATTAAAATTCCTATTTGTATCTTACATTATCTTTTAAAAAAAAAATTAAAATCATTTAAATAATTTATTACAAAACTTAATATAAATAAAATTATAATATACAAAAGCATACCAAAAATTTACCACAAATTTTATAATATCCTCGTACATATAAGATATTTAGCCTATCATCACCAAGCCGACAAAATTCCTGTAACTAAGTTAAATATTATCAGATTTTTAAATTATATTATATAGTTTGTAATAAATACTAATTTAACTTGTTTACTTTGAAATCAGGATCCCAAAAGGATGACTTTTCATTCATCATCAGTTGTTGTTTTCTCAATAATGGTATAAATATATAATAATATTTATCTATATTCTATCTAGGTCCTTTTCACTAATTTCATTAAAATGTTATATACAAATAAACATTTTTCTTTACCCTGTCAAGTTGCTCAGCATGTTATCAAATTATGGAAATTAGCATTCTAATTTCGTCTTAATATTGTGCGTATATATGTTTTTCTGCATGAATAAATTTTATACAATAAATTTATGTATAAAAAAGGGTAACTCCTTTACATAAGATAGTAAATCTTTAGAAATATATTTTTTTTTTTCAGAAATATTTAGAGTTTTTTGAAATATATTTACAAATTTAAGACAAAATTATATTTATTATGTACATATATAGTTTTTAATTAAATGAATAATCTGTGACGGGTAATAACAACAGATTTTGTTATATTTTTGAATCAGTAAGGTAAGACTAGTAAATATTTGTTAGATTTAAGTTTAAGTTGATTCTTAATATTTGTTCAACACATTATTATAAATAAGATTTAAAATCAGCCTCCGATATTGCCTTACTAACTAATCATTTTACTAAAAAACCTAAGGCTTGTGCTACAATGTATAGATCAGTTCAGTTTCGAAGCGATTCGTACAGTAGCCTTGTTAGTTATCGATTGCAATTTCATTTCACTTCACATTTGCTTCAGATTGAAATCGAAAAAATTCAATCATTCCAAACTCTTTCGATTCTATTCGTTCCGCATCGATTTTAATCGCACTTATTTGTCCACGCAATCGATTTTGCATTCAAAATATATGAAAACATCAAATTTAAAATTTACTGTACGAATCGATACTGAACTGATCGTCAAATTGTAACACAAGCTTAACAGTTTAACATCAAATTGTGAGGAGAGTGACTGAAAAAAATTTCACAGCATTTTTAGTTTCTGTATAGGTTAAAGCAATTGAAAACTAGTTCTGTCAAAATATAACTCGAGTTTAGTTTATTTTTATTACATTACAATATTTTTAATAAATTATGGAATATTTTACAATCGCTAAAAGTTTGAGTTCACTCAAAACATTTTTCAGAGTGATATTATTTCAATGTGACTGACACACCAATTTCATCAAATAGTAAAAAAATTATAATTTTATAATTCTCTGTACACGTACAAAAGTTAATAAAAAGTTAAAATTAATTTAACCTTAAACATTTTTAATGGAATTCGTTTTACTAGTACCCATCTTATAAATATTCCAATTTAATGTCGTTCCTTTTCACTTTTATGAACTTATTGCATGTGATCAAATCAATGTAGTAACTGGAGTGATACAAGGCAAGCTGAAACCATTGAACACATTCTATGCCACTAACCGATACTCAGTAGATTTAGAAGCATCATTCTAAGAGAATCCTACTACTCTATTTTGAAAGAGATTTCGAATTGCCGTACCAGCAAAACTCTTCAAGTTTGCTACAATAACAAAAACCTTCGACTTACTAGATAGCCACAGAATACCTATTCAAAGTTCGTTATCCATGAAAGTAGTATCGCTATTGAACCAATGGTGTGGCCACTAAAACCTAACCTAACTTATATATTTGTTAACATTCTTTACTTTTGTATGTATTATAAATAATCATGTACAATATTGTCTTACACAACCTTATGTTTTTAATAAATCAAAAATCATATGATAATAATATACATATAACATAAAATATGTCCTCAATATAACATGTAGTACATAAATACAAAACTATATAAAAAAAATTTAAATAAATAGACTTTTAATTACTAAATTAATATAATTAGTGATTATTATGTGATGATACAAAATTTATAATTTTGAATACCATGTTTAGTCAGTGGAATGAATCAAAAATTATCAAATTACATTTTTGAAATATGATTTGTTGAGTTTTAGTAGTGGTTTCATTATGTTTTTTTTTATGCTTTTATTATGTAGAAATATATAAATTTTAAAGAGGGTTATTCAAATAAACATTATTTTAAATTATTATATATACAAAATAAATTGATATTTATATAGGTAAAATTAAATTTAATTAGTTAACTTAATCGAGTATAATATTAAAATTTAATTGAAATTTATTCTTCGTAGCTAGGTTAAGGATATAATCGATATTAATTAAGAAAGAAATTATGATTAATATTGTACTTTTGTAAAAACAAATATTTTCGAAAAATTGTTTTACATATTCTGCTGCAAAAAAAGAAAGCTGTCGAAAGAAGGAAAATAACGATATACGAGGGCTGAGATAATTTGATCATATCTGGACCATTATAGATAATTCTATTTTAAATTAAGAGAAATAAAAGTCAGAACAAAGTTAAGCTTCCTTACAAGACAAATTGTCTGTTAAGAAATAATCAAATACACACAATTCAACTGATAATAGTGACAGTGAATCAGCTGTGTAGAATATGTCAAAAAAAGGATGAAATTTAATCGCAAGGATAATTCATCGCAAGGAAATTCATCGCAGGAAATTTATGGATAGAAGTTATCAGTGGATGTAAGTTATCGCTGTACTTTAACAACAGTATAGGCTTATTTAATGATGTACGATTTAGAAGGCACTATTTAACCAATCTAGATAAAAAAATAAACCTACTACGACTAGTTAAACGTTAATTATTTAACTAGTCGAACTATGACTAGTTAAACAATTAACGTTGTAGATAATATAAATTTTCTATTTTATTTTTAAAAATTATTTATTTAATACTAATCACAACAATATCTTCAGTAAATTTAATTAGAACCGTACTTGGTTATGTTTGGTTTAAATAAAAAGATTGTAAAATTCTTCTATAAAAAATCCTATAAAATATTATATCTTTAAAGTATTTGTTTTAAAAAATCTAATATATTTTAATTACGAAAAGTTTTAATTAAGAATTTTTCAAAAGAATTATATCAATAAAACATTGCTGTTATTGTGTAAATGCACATTAATTTACATATCCCAACAAAATACATCTTTTCATCTTGTAAGGATTTATGTTGTATATGTAATTTAAATAAATTCATCATCATCATTGTCTATTTTGTGCATAATAAAAATTAACTACAAAATAACTAAATATTACCATCCGCATAAGTATTTACTATATGCATAGTATAGTAATAAATTATTTAAAAATTATTTTTTATATGTACGTTAGACAGAGGCGTTGTGGTATGATTTACGTATCTAGTTTTAATTGCCTTTAGGCTTGATCAACAATTGTAATATGTATTATCTATAATTGGAATTGTCAACTTCGAATTTTTAATCAATTACTATAATTTTATTTAGGTAATTTATTAAATAATATAATTAATTATATTATATTCCTTGAACAACAGCCAACCATCGTACGACAATTTAAAGCTATAAATCAAACCTAAGAACCTAATTATCTGTAGGCATATTACGTGGTAACTTTAATCATAATTTCCAAGAATAAAAATCTTTGTGATCTATGTTAAAATTACATATTTCAATTTACAATTTAATAATTTTCGAAAGTACGTTAAGGAAATATACTTTTATGAAACGGTCATGCTAAAGACTCTAATTTTATTTATCAACAATCTGAAGGTGGAATACTATTGAACGTGCCATGGATACATAACATCTCGAGAAAAATTCTACCACAAAGTATCATATTCAGATTAGATATAAAACAAAAAATGAAATAAATTAAGATGTTATAAAGATTTTTATCATTATAATTAAAATTCAACTGATTGATTGATAATATAGAGTATAATCGCACTTATTGCTAAAATTAGGCCCAATTTACCTATTTACCACTCGTATTCGTTATCTCGACCGTAACAGAGAATTGGTTTACGACCCAGAACACCTGCTTCATATACAGTTCCTTCATGTGATTCCTTAGAATTGAGTATCCTGTTAAAAATGCGTCATTAAATCATAATTAATGTTGGCATTTCATATTTATTCGAATATGTCTTACCAAACCTGTTTTCTGTTCATAATTTAATTACATTATTATGTTAAATAAAGATGTATAGTTGTAATGCGTAAATTGTTAATTCAAATCCACATAATAACTATATATGTAATAATTTATGCTGCAGTTATTTTTATGTTTTTTTATGCAATGATATTTATTCAGATTTTTTTACTCTTGTCTGTCTTTTTATTAAATACACTAGAGTCATTTTCTGTATAAATATATGAACTATTTCTAGTATTTCATATACAAGAGTATATTGTGTTTTGTACAAATTCTGTAAAATTAAATTATGTTAAAAAGAAATATAAAAAATATAATTTCTTTTTCTTCAGATAAAATTATGTTTTATAGAACTCTTCATAAATATACTGGGTTTTTATATATTTATATATTATAACCAAAAGGAAAATTGTAAATATTATTAAAAAAAAATGATTTAAATATGTTTTCATATAAATAATTTGTTTAAAATATCTTTTAAATATTTAATATGTAACGTATTATTACATTAAAATCAAATTTAATTAAATTTAAATTATTTTTGCTTGTAGATTATGTTGAGTTGTTGTCTAAAATTCTATTTCTTTTTTGTATAAATAATTTAATAAAAATAAAATGTTTAATTTGTAAGTTAAACATTGATGTGTACGTAATTGTTATTTATTATAGAATGCTATCCGACGAAACTTCAAGTATTAAAAAAAATTAGTAATTAATAATCAAGTATCTAATCCCAATCAATATTATGTGCAAGTACCACTTCCCGGTGCATAAGAAAATTGGAACTTAAGATAACCGCACTGATTGAGAATGAAACTGATTATTTAAGAGGAAAACACAATAAAAAGAAGATAATATTTATATGATTTAAGCTTAAATTCTTGTACTTTCTCTACATGCCAAGCAAAAATTTAATACTTACAGTGCATTAGGTTCTGATGTTTCCATCACCGAAAACAAACAAATCTAAGGAATTATTTACAACTGTTAAATAAAATTAATATAGGACAAGTTCAATCAAATTTACAGGTTTCTCCTTTAACTTCAGATATCGCAGTTCTTTAAAAAACGCTAGTATTTCCGTCCGCTGTCAATTCGATAAAAATAGTAGAGTCTGCTAATAGTAGTTATCATTCCATTTTAGTTGTAAAACTACTCCTACCATTTTAGTTGAAAAACTAAATTGGTTTATTCCCAGGCTCTTGATTCATGTTCATGTGGTACAATTTTGCTGTTCAAGTAAATATGTATAATTGTTTTGTTTATATGCACCAACTTGGAATCGTTAAACTTCATTTTCCACTTTATTCTCCAGTCCTGTTTGATGTTGTTAGCCCTCTGTAATTTGATTGTAGCTTGATTAAGGTTTGAACGCACTGCCACCATAACTATATCGTCCACGAATGTTGCTGGCACTTGGATGTCACTTGTATATAGTAATATAATATTGGTCCCCAGTGTGCTTCTTTGAGGAACATCAGCTTAATTAGTTAGAATATTCGTCTTCATGTTTCATACGAAAGAATCTGATAAATTAGAATTAAGCCACTCGACTTATTGTTTTGGTAACATTTGATTAGTTTGTCCAAAAAGTCTTTCGTGCCATACTTTATCAAAAGCCTGCGCTATACATTAAAGAATATTCCAGAGCAGACTTCTTGAATGTCTGTGATACGATATTTTTGATCTATTGTCGAGTGAATTTTATAAACTTTTTTAGTTTTGAATATAATATTTTATTACAATTACGAATTTAAAGAAACTTTATTATTATTATTATGAATAAATATTATATATAACTATTCAAAATATTTGTAGCTAAGGCGAAGCTTATTATATTATAATTATATATAAATAAACTCAACACAATAAACATTTGTATAACAATAAAAATAGGCCATTCTTGCTTCCAATTTTCATTATTACAGTATATTTTAACAGCAAAATAATTAGGTTTTTATGTAAATGTAGAGCAAAATTCTTTAGAAATATTATTATAAATTTGAATACTGAAAAAAATATGAAGATATTAACTAAATATTATTTATTTTTATTTTAAAAGTTCATTTGTCAAATTTGTATGACAAAATATTTAAATATTTAATCTGACTTGATACTATATAATCCTCAAATTAAGGACGAGCTATGCTTGTATAGTAATTAGAAAATAATTGAGTGAATGTTTGAATTGAAAATGAAAGTTCTGTACATGCGAATCATATAACTAATAATACCAACTGTAACAAAGTTTTGATTTTACTTAGCTTTTTAAAATGTAAAGTAATTACTTAAATTTAAATAACAATAAACTTGTCTTAAAAATTTGCAAGTGTTAATATTTTATATTATAATAACCTAGGCCATATTCTTCTATTTGAAAACAACATTTTGTAGAACCTTTATAAATACAAAATACATACAAAATCAAAAATTCCTTTTACTCCTTAATTTGTACAAAATATTTTATATTAAAATTAAGAAATTAAAATTTAATATAAAGACTTTAATTTAAATGCTACTTTCTGCATTCAAAAATATTACCTATGAACAACCTTTAACATATAAAATAAATTTTCACAATTTAGTGTAAATTATATATTATACAAAAAAAAAAGACTATAAATTAAAATTTACACTTACTTGATTATAAAAAGCCATAACTTTACTAGTTAAAAAATAATTTCAAATGCATTTAACTATAATATTATAGTAAATCTGACTATGGGTAAAGGGATCATTAATATCTTTCTAGTCCTGATAGAGAAGGTATTAAACTATAAACACGTTGTTTCTTCGCGCTACATTATGATATAATTTATAAATAATTTTAGTCAAATATAATAGTAAGGTATATAAAAAAAACTCTAATTCAACGATATCACGTCAGTTAGCGATTTAATTAGCATTCATCATTTTTTTTTTTTTTTGTATTTAGACTGATATTATACCTAAACATGCAATCTTTTAACTTTTGAATATATAGAATACAAGTAACTTTACATAGTTTATTAACCATAAATTTATGTTTCTTTATTTCTTAATTTAAATTTAAAATAAAGCAAATTTAAATATATATTTTAAAATTTTAAAATAATATAATATTTATGACTTTTTACACTTATATAGAGTATAATCATAGTAATTATATTGTAATAATAAATAAGGTTCGCACACCTCTGGATTTTATTGGTGCAACCTTTTTTTTTAAATTTGTTTGTTCAATATTTTCTAGACTAGCCAGATAACAAATGATTTTCAAAATTGATTGCGCTTTCGTATGGCATTTATTAATTTATTCGTTTGTACATAGCTCTATGAAAATGTTTACTGCTTTGAAGATTATTATAGGAAGAGATTTTGAGACGTTAAGATCATATCGAACCATTTTCTTTTCCATATTCATCAAAGCATTAATTTCTTCCCGGTCCACCTGATCTTAAAACATAATTTTCAAGTAGATCCTTACAATTGGTTGGTTTAGATGTCGTGTATCATAAAACACAATTATCATGATATCACACTTTTGCTACCATCAATCATATGACCACCTGGTTTAGACTAACAAGATGTTGTGGCGTTCAAAAATCTTAACATATAAGTAGGTCATTTTGCCGTAAGATCGTTAAGGTTATTGAACCTGCCAAATGTGTCCCTGCTGATCCCTAGCCAGAGCTTGACACTTACAGATGAATATAGTTTGTTTCTTATTCTGTTCTACGGCATGATAGGTTAAATTAAATAAATAGTTTGGCCGCATCTTTGTTCTGAATGCCGTCAAAAATACAACGTGTCCGTGGTACCAATTAAAATCTACAGCAATTTATTTATTATCGTTATTTATATTATAATGCAGGAAAGAACGATTGCCAAATGAATTTATAATTTCAATATTAACATTAGAAAATTTGAACTGATTTGCTCGTAAAATCATATCTGTAGGTCAAATAATAATTAAAAACTTGGAATAGTTAATTACATAAAAACTGATTACAATTTACAATAATTTTATAATCTTCACAAAATTTAATTGTTGTTAAAAACATATAAAATTTATTGGTTCTACATAGTTTCAAATTATCTTTATATTTATTACTAAATAAAGAAACTGAATCATGTGCAATAAATTGAAAATTATAAATTTCATTTATATATTATAATGTGGAAAATTCAAAAACAAAATAGAAAATTAATTCATGCGTGAATTTATAGTTTTAAAAAATGAAAATTTTCCTTATACACTGGTAAGTTCAAAAACAATCATTGAATCCATGAATAACAAAAATATTTATATGAACGTGCAACATATAAATTATTCAGAACATGTTATTCAATTTTGAAACTTTCTATTTGTTTCTATATTATTATTTTTGTTTACTTTTTAAAAATGCAAAGTTTTTAAATCAAATATAATATTTATTTATTTTTAAACATAAAATATTATTACTTAAAACCATATTTGTACATATAACTTTATATCATTTGTTTATCTCAGAAAAAAACAAAACTATCTCAAAGTGAAATTGGTAAATATGTTATGCTTTGTGATAATTTAAGCATAAGGATGAGTATTTGCATCCTTGAAATTGTAGGCATTTACTTTCTTGAAATTTAAATAAACAGCAATATATTTTAGTTTCTAATTTTGAAATTAATGAAACTGAAATAATTGATTCAAGTCCTGTACAAAACAGCAAACAAATATTTTATACTTTAGCTTAAAGTTCTACGGATTTTATTAATTCAACCTAAATTTCAAAATTCTAGTCTCACTCAATCAGCTGGTTAAAAATAACAGAACCACTATTACTTGGATGCCGATGTATGGATGATGAACAACAATAATTGTTGATGAACAGGCAGTAACCTGTATTTAATCGAACCTGAATCTTGTAATTGAAGTTCATGATATAAAGAAAACATCATTAAATATAGATAGTGATAGATACAACTACCAGGGGAAGCAGTACTGAAATAGCTTTCTAAAGAGATACTCGCAACGTGTAATAACAGATCTTTACACAAACAAGCCGCATTTCTTCATTGAAAAACCACCTGAAAAAATTTGGTAAGTCATTAAGTATTTTGACTCCTGATTCTATACAGATAAAGAAAATACTTCCTTGCATATTCTTTGTGATAGCCAAGCTATTGCCAAAAAATGGATTATTTTTGCAATCGATACAGCTGTCGGAAATTTCTGATCTTCTACACAGAATCTTTGATATGAACCGATTTTATCTTAACAGTAACAAAAAGTGACATCTCTTTTAAGTCGTACTGAGCAGGCTTGTGTCTGATCTATCCCTTACTTTAATCAATTTTAATTTCATCAAATTAACATATTCTGCAATACTCCAAATAGTCCAATATACCAAAAATCTTCTTAAACTAAACGTATGAACAATTTCAAAATCCCAAATTAATTTATCAAAGTATATATACAATTACATAATATTCTGAAAATTGTATATACAAGTAAATAGTTATTTGTTGAACATTTTACAATTTATTTGGTAAATCCTGAAAAAAAAAAAAAAACCATTTCAATTACCTCACTGTTGTTATCATATAATAATAATAGATGCATACCAAAAACAAAAAATGAATCAAGAATAATATTCCCTATGTAATATTTATATGACACACTATAAAATACAAAACATATCAATGTATTCCATAAACTTTTTTCAAATATATCAGGCTTTATGGCAAAGGCAACTAATCCAAAAGCAATTTATTTTCTTTCAGTATTTTTGACAATATCTTGAACATAAATTTAACGAAAAATGCCACTCGATCGGTTACATAAAAAAAAATGTTTATATGTTTTTACAATATTTGTGTTAAGAAAATATCAGTTTTTGGTGAAACATTGTCTGCCTTTTTGGAAAATAGAAAATAGAAAGTTACTTTTAAGTACATATATATATATTTCGGTACGTACAAAATTTCACTAAAAGTTCTTTAGTTTTGTATAATAAAATCTTAGTTTGAAAACAGAATTTATGAGTTTTAAATAAACGCTATAAAACCTGATTTTATTACCATTTTATTAGATCCTTAAATTAAATATAATTTTCTGGCAATTTTCCTTTATAATCATGAAACAATTTTAATACCCTTAACTATAAGCTACAATATTTGTACAAAAGTATACGGAAATTTTATACTAAATAGTAATAAATCTGTAATTTTGGGTACGTTGTATTTATGTAGGTATATCCTTGTTTTTGTGTAATATCAATGAAATATTGAATTGTAAAATTTAGCTATAAAAAATATCTGGGGTTGAAATTGAAATTAGATATAATTATGAAAACGAGTTTTTGAAAACATATTTTGGTTACGATACAAATTCAAATATTATTGAAAATAATTTGTTATCGAAGCATATAAGATAAAATTATACAAAAATTTTTGTGTTTTCTGTTAAAGGATTTTGGTATTTTTTGATTATAATTATAACGTTTGTATTTAGAAACCTACAAAGTTATAACGAAAGTTAAATAAATGTTTGATAAAATTATCATTGATGATGTAGAGTGCAAAAAAGGGTCCTTACTAATTTGTATATTACATATTATTATAGTAGATTATATTATAAGAATATTCCAAAAAAATATAAGGATATGAAAACTTGAGTATTTGGTCGAACTGGACAGATATTACATAAGAATTAAATGAAACTGGGCAGATTATGATATAAGGTTGTATAGCTGGGCATATAAGGCGACGAATATGATTCCTGATAGTGTTTGTTAAGATGAAGGAAGGATAAGATGGTGTGATGATTTACGATATTACAATAACAAATGGAAATAAATGTCACGAAATAGGCAAAAATGGTAAATAGATGCTGATTAATAACTTCTTACAAAAACAGAAACACTTTTACTAGTTCAGAATTTCGCATAATTATTCAATTGTTTTTAATCATTTTTAATAAACCCAATTATTGCTAACATTTAAAACAATTTTCAAAAATTGCTGACCAATTCATAAGCTTTTTAAATGAAAATTTTATCTTATAAATAAAGGATCTTGTTACAAATAAAAATCTTGTTATATACGATTTTAAATAGCTACCCATTGCAAAATTAATTATAGCATTAATTTTAACATAATAACAAAATTAATCTTAGTTGGTTGATTGATAATAAATGTAAATCACAACCTGTACGCTGTACAAGACTCGAATTATCGCTTTAGAGCCATTTCTATACTACTCAAACACCAGGAACGTCACTAGAAATGATTAATTTAGGGGTATTTATTTAGATCCACCTTGTGGTGTTCAGGAAATATAACGTTTCCATAGACGGGATATTGGCTAGATCGTTTATATCGTGTAATTCATGGTATCCACGAAAACAATACCAAACTCTGGCCAATGCTGGTATTTTATAGCTTATTAAGCTGAACATAAATTAACATTTTATTTACTTTTTAAAAATAATCTTAATTCAATTAAATTTTTCAGCAATAATTATAATTAAAAATTAATTTCAACTCGATTCCAGTTCAATAAATTTTATAAACTAAAAAAAAATAATTAATATTTTAAAATCATTCATTCTTCTATAAAGTAAAAACTTTATTATATAAAAAATAAAATTATTAAAATTTCATTAATTTTATTAATGTAGAACCTAAAATATTATAAATTCAATTATGTATATGTAACATAATAAATTTGAACAGTTTTCAAAAAAAAAATGTTATTGAAATTTATGCCAGAAAACTTATACCGTATATAAGAAATTTATAAAATAAAAATAAAAATTAGTAATATTTTCAAAAATTTGAATATTCAATTAGCACAAAACTAAAAACCAAAGCCACTAGAATATTTTAGTACTAATACTAGCAAATATATTTAGATATGCATTTTTAAAATATTCATAAATAAAAACTAAAGATATTCTATGTATAGCATAATATATAATACATATTAATAATTTTCTATTATACGTTCAAGTTTTATTAATATTATACCGTAGAAATATTTTAGTCCTATATATTAAAGAGGAAACTTTAAATTTACCCACTAAACATAAATTTTGTTGCAAATATTAATTTGCCGAAGGCTTTAATTGATGAGAAAAGTTTTTTTTGGAAAAAATAAACTTTGTTTATTAACTGCATATAAGTGGTAATTTTTTAAATTTTTAATAATATATTTATAATAAAACCAGCGTTGGGAAACGATACTGTAACGTAAGGACAAATTAATTATAATATTAATTTATCGTAACGTTATTTTGTATCAATAATCTTATTATTATTTTCGGTTATAGTTGATATTCAAAATGCAATTTTATGAAATAGTATTTAAAACAATGACAGATAGTGATTTTCTGCCAAAAATTGTCTTCACTCTGCAGCCGAAATACTAATTTTCTAGTAAACTTAATTTTATCTGATATCTGATATTAATTATGTTTGTAAATGAATTGATTGATGAACAAAATTACTTTAATTAAAAATATTTTATTATTTTTAACTTTAATTAATTATTCATTTTACGTTTAATTTGTAATGTACCCTTAAATAATGATATATCGTAACGAAAATAATTTGGAACCAATAACAAAATTAATAACGTTACCGAATAATTCTCGGGTTACCAATACTGAATAAAATCATATGCAAAAAAAAAATGTTATTTCAAAAGTTTTTAATATTTTCAGTTAAAGATTTATAAATATACATTCAAAAATGAACTATATTTTAAATTGAAAAAATCCCTCAACTTCCGCAAAATGAAAATTATGAGTAATAATATTATAAGTTTTCCTTCGTAATACTTTAAAAGTTTAATAAGCTAATGTGCCGGTTAATATTAGAGAGTATTTAAGGTATACTTTTACCAATTAATTCAAATTTTAATAAATTTATTTATAATTATAAAATTAATTAATTCGAAAGTTATATATATGTTACAGTTAAAGTGTACACAGCAGTCAATTCATGCATTAACTAGTAAATGGTTTGAATATTTAATAAATTATATTGGAAAAGGTGGAAATTTTATGAAATTTTATATGGGAAAGGTTTGAATATAATTCAGTGTACACATTGACTGCTGTGTACACTTTAACTGTAACATATACACATACTAGCTTAAAACTAAGAAGTATTTATATATATATACATGACATATTGAAGTATCAGTATTTTGCGTCCATACTAAAACTTTTATATAAGTTTTGATCTCTTTCTATTATATGCTTTTTGATGTTATATTTATTGACAAATTTGTATGTTGTACAGCTCACTTTAAAATCAGCTTATGTTTCCTTCGAAACGGCTTTGGTTATCATAGTTCAGTTTTCTGTTTATTTATTATTAAAATCTACTTAATTTATTTTTTAGGTTATAATTATTATTATTAAATATTTTGTTAATGAATAAACATACTAATTTTGATTCTTGCCCTTTGGATATGAACAATGACTAAATTTAATTAAATTTTTCTGTAAGTGAATTTATTAATATGAAATCAATTATTACTATACAAAAAGTTCACTCTATATACATTTTTAATTATAACGCCAGCAGTATTATCTGAAAATATTTATATGTATTTCAAATTTAAATTTTTATTAATTTTGAAATAAACTTTATGCTGACCATAAAATTAAACTCAATGAATTTTATCCTTGTTTATATGCAAATGTCTATATTATATTATATTATTTTATATAGAATTAAATTTATTTTTCTTAATTTACTATGTAACTAAATAGACACGAAATGTTAAAATTTTTAAATAACTTTCAGAAATAACTATATATATTATTATTTAAATTGAGGTATATTGTTAAATTGAGGAAAATAGTGATATATTAAAAAAATTTATTTTAAACAAATTTCAACAACTGATTGCCCTTTGCCATGCAATCTTATTGATTTCTTACTACATAAAAAACACCCCCGGTGTATATATAAAAAAAAAAGTTAACTGTATGATTTGTGTAGAGATTTTTTCACAGTAAATAATAGGAACAATTATACCAGCACCAGCACCTGAAATTTGTTAATCTTAATATAAATATAATATATATATACATATATTTAAAATTGGATCTTATGGTGTCAGGTATATATTTTTATTTTTATATTAATATGTTAAGGTGGTAAATAAGTGGTTTTGTTTAACATAAGGTTTTATAAGACAATAAATTAAATGTTAAAAAAGAAATTGTTTTGAATACTTTATTACACAATTTTCAAAATATATATATTTCTTAGTTTTTTTCCAAATGTGAGTGGAAAATCTTCAAAAGTACACTATAGGAGCCGTCACGAATTCAATAGATGTGTGGGATTTTTACCCACTACTGTTAACTGTATGTTGAACGAATGATCACCTAAATGTTTGCTTTCTTTATCTGGTAATCAACTGTTAAACAAATGTAAAAGAAATGGTATGATACTGTTAATCTTAAGTGATGGATTTAAGCACTATTTTGACTTTATATATGTAAACCGTCTGTTATGCTACTGTTAGTCTTGAGTGATGGACTTAAATAAATCTCGTACCTGTAAACCATCTGTCATAACATTGTTAACCGTTTATTATCTCTTAATCAACTGTTAAACAACTGTAAACCATCTGTTATGATAATTGCGGACTTACATATATTGCTCCGCTTTTGTGCAAGTTTACTGACATTTCTATATACAGATATATAAGTATAGAATCACCCAAATTTAATGAAATATAAAATATTTTTTCATATATCGAACTCTTAAATAACAATACCAATTTGCTGAATTTAAAATTATATGAATTAAAATTATGGGTCGGGTCATCTTACTACTGATTCTCTCGTGAAAATGTAACTAAAATATAGATAATGAAACAAATATGTTTCTCATTGAAATCTAATAACAATTGCTATATGATATTGCTGCGCCCAGGAACCCTGCCGTATTTTTGTATTTTTAGAATCTTTTGAAAAATAATAATTAAGTTAATTGCCAATACATAAAAGCCCGATTAGGTGGCACCTTTTATCGAACCAAAGTTTTTTAAGACATATATTTAGGTAATAGGAAAATAAATTTAAATCTATAGACACTGCTAGTAAATAATGTGATTCTACCTTATACAGCAGAAAAGACAGAGATACTTGGAAAAGGATTTATACAAGTTATTTGAAAAATTCTGTACTATAATATAATATAATACTCCAATAAGGAGTATAAGTATAAATGAAAATATTAAAAATAAATATAATTAACAAATAATTTCCACCTGTTAAAACCCCATCACCATCAATCAATCATTCATATTCATCACTTTTTATTCTACTAGGTATATTTAATATTATTACGTAAAATTATTGAAAAGAGGTAAAATTCTTCTTTGTATTTTCTTGTGCTGTGCCCAAAAAATTAATAAATTTTCCAAGGCAAAACCAATTATTATTAATTTTCTTTTCTACATATACAATTATTTAATTTAAAATCAGGGCATTTCCTCTTATGGTAAATTCGTATTATATGAAATTAGCTTTTAAGTACATAATTACGTGTATATAATCAAAAATCATCTACAATATAGATAGTTTATTCGTATAGCGATCAGTTATAAAGAAGAAAATGCTCAAACTACAGTATCAAAGAAATTAATTTTGGAATTTAGAAAATGTTGTATAAAGCATTTTTTTACAAAAGCCTTACATTTAAAACGTCATACGTATAATTATTCCCTACTTTTAAGAAAAAGAAATGCTCACGACTGTGTTGAAATGAGATGAGTTTGATGATTAATCTTCCGCCTTTGACTGGAAGCTCGAAGATACAGTCGCAACTTGATCAACATTTAACCTAACATTACCTAACAATGTAAAACTTTATTTTGTACAGTGTAGTTGAGCATGCATTTTCTTCTCTATTGTAATTCCTCAATTTTCTTTTAAATTTCGCATTTCGCCATATGATTGAACTATCTACATGTAGATAATTTTTGATATAATGTAATATACGAATACAAATATAATACGTAGAACCAGAAACTTTCTTTCATATAATATATTAATGGATTTTTTCATGGTTTCGCGGTTTATATATTAAATTTTGATAATAATTTTTCAGTTAACCTTATTTATATTTTAATTAGTTGCAATTTTAAGGCAAACTTTTTAAATATAACACGTTATGAAAAAAAAAATTAAATTATTATATAATTTCATTTTTAATTAAAAATTTCCCATAGCATATTAAAATATTAACCAAAGAAAAAAAAATTAAATTAATTTTTTTTTTATTATAATATTTGGTTTGTTTTCATGTTTTTAAAATTCAAAAAATAAACTTTATCTTTTTTTATATATAATTAGTGAAGTTTCATCAAATTAAAATTTGAATAAATAAATATTTTCAAAATTTTAGATAATAATTTTACGTATTACGTATATAAATAATTTATACGAAATTGTTTGGTTTGGTTTATATATTCATCACACAATGAACAATAACGTATACATATATGATAAATTATATAATTCTTTAGTTTTTCAATTTAGTTAAATAATATTTTACTTTGATGATATGACATTTATAAATAAAAAATATTTCGTATATAATTTCTAAGGAATTGTATTTATGATCACCAGGGGTGTAATGAGAACTATAATAATATAATTTGTATACGGAAGGTCTTATAGGAATTGATCAATTCTTAAAAATGATTGCTAAATAGTGTTTATATAATTTATACAACCAAGACAATTTTTGGGTATCTTTCATATTGTGGAATCATTTTGACTAACTAATGAACCAAAGTCGTTAGACATTTTACATTAACAAATAGAATTTGAAATTATAATAAAGTTGGTAATATATTAGAAATAATTTCTATTAAGATGAACCATGTCATTAGAATGAGAACATCCTTTTGATTTAATTATTTGGGAGTGTGACTGTTGTATGCAAATGTCGAAAGGAAATAGTACTAATAAAATATATACATTATTTTATGGCTTGAATCTAAATAAGATTAGTAAGCTAAAATATGTCAGGTAATCTGAGCTATTGAAATAGTGAAAAAAATAAAGAAGAATTAAATTATATTTAGTTTTACATGTAAATGAGCCAATATTTACAATTTTGCTGTACCTTAATTTGAAATTTAGTAAAAAAGGCAAACTATAAGTAGGTTTAACAACATTATTAGTTGATGTATCTATGCGGTTTTAAATCAACCATAATCTTCAGTAACTTTTGATTTGGTAACTATAAAAATTGATTTATGATTATCTGTAATCTGAACTACTACAAACTGTAAAACTGATAACTTAATTCCAAATGGCACAATCAAACCCTAACTTGCAATCTGGTATTTAGGATCTTCTAAATAAAACCTGGTGCATTGTTGATGATTTAACCCATGAATTTTTGTTTTGTAATTTGATAAGTAAATTTATTTCATATTCTAATTGATTGTTAACAATAAATTTTCGACCAACAAAGGAAACAAAATGATTAAACAAATGCAAAAATTAAACAATTATGTTTAAAATTGTAAAAGATAATGTATATTTATGTAATACAAAACATATTACATACATATATGGTAATCTTTGTTTCCATATTGAATAGAAATTTATTATGACAATTTTGTTGTTTTTCAAAATGCTCTTCTATAAAACAATGAAGTTGTAATATTAATATTAATTATTATACATTTTAGTAGAGCGAATTGTTTTATAATTTGTATATGATTTCCATACATAAATACATATATAAATACATAGATTTGATCAATTTAATAGATATTTAAATTAAGACATTTTTGTTATTTCCTGCGTATAAAATATTTTACTATGATTACTTGAATTAATTGTGTTGTATTATCATTTCAATAGTTTATGACTAAATTTATGAAGTTTTTAATTATTTAAATTTAAAATTTGATGCATTTTTGAGATAATTTGAATATGTGTAAATACAAATTTTTAATCAAATACAGATACATTTCAAGATACATATTATTTGATATAGTAAGTGAATTTATTTAATTTTGGTTTTGATTGTCCATCTTAATTTGTCGTGTCGTCGTTATTGATATTTCAGTAACTGATGATATTTCCGATTTAGAAATTGGAATAATTATTAGCTGGCCTGGCTGTACCATCTCAAAAATAATTTAAGTTTATTTATTTTTTTAATTTCCAAAATTCAAATAATATTTATTGTATATAAGTTTATATTATCGATAGTGATTAAGAAAATAATATCCTTAGTGAATATAATCAGATTGAACGCGCCCTCCTTCCACTTGCTCCATCACCAGATTTATTTATAAAGTAACATTCCAAATTCCTAAAAATTATAGAACAATGACAAAGAAGTTGCGCAATTGTTATTTTTCAACTTTAATATATCTTCTTCAGAATGATACCGACGTTAGTCCTATCGCTAGAACTGTTACTGGATAGTATCTGGAACAATCATAATATTTTTATGTAAACACTACCGTCAATTTTGTATTTTCCGCATTTATTCTATAAAATCGTAGCATTTCCAGAAGTATAAAATATCGGTTAAGTCTCCAGGGACTGGATTGTGACAGTCTGGTTCATGCAAATATTACTAAAATCATTATTACTGTCATGTTTCAATGAAAATTTAATATGTAATCATATTTTTTAATCTATAAATTAACATGAAACAAAAATCAAATAATCTAAATTTGATAATTGTCCAAATACTAAAAGTTTTTTAAAAAAAACATCTATAAAATTATAATCCTTTAAAAAATAAATCATATACAAATCTAAGAGTTTATTAAAATAACATTTAATTTTATCCTGTTTCAAAATATGGTCACTTATAATTGCAATTATATTAGGACTCGTAGTACTTGATGAATTAAGGACTTATGGTCGACAAAAGAACTATTTGAGCAAAAGAACCAGTTCTTCTTGAGAAGAAGAACCAGTTCGGTGACGGTATGCACACATGATATGTGTAACAGGTTACAGTTTGTTACTACCTTGATCATAAAGTTAAACTGGCCCAGTTTTCGTTCATAAAATATTGATATGCTGGTACAATTTACTAAGTTGTATCTCAGTTGCTATACCCTAAATGCGTGTCCATGAAATGGAATTTTATATTTCTATTCATTAGTAACACATACAGAGACCAAACGACAGGTCTAAATGAATATAATTAAATGACTTACATATAATTTTAACAGAAGTTCTAACAGCATGATTTATATTTAAATAGCTAGCAAAGAAAATATTTTTGGTTTTTTGTTAATTTGTATATAAGGCTACAAGCTACAACAATATAATATATTAAATAAAATTGTTAGTATTTATATCTCTATTAAATATTTATAGTTAAAAAATTTTGTGATCCTTTTTCTGTTTTATCATAAAATGGTTTATTTTCTAGTATTGCTTTTGTATATCTCTATCTAAATATTATTCAAAAAAAAATAATTTTAAACCTTTTCCTTGGAGATTAACAGAACTTGTTCATAATATCCAAAAATAAAAAGGTTTTTTTTTCCAAAGGACAAACTTTTTCCTGTGTCCTGTTTATATTTATATACGGTATATACATATATATATATATATATATTAATTTTCAGTTAGTATTTTAATCGGATCAAGAAGATTATAGCCTTTGTCCTTGATGTTTTATTTTGTCACTTAATATCTTTAACTTTTAGAATTTACACTTGTTGTTTTTATGTGGTATTTTGTTGTATTTATATATTTATTATATTTATATATTGTATTTATATTTAAATTTAAATAATTATAAAACATAAAAAGATCTTGTAATTTGGAATGAACCATAAAACTAATCCAGAATATCTAATAGGTTTTAATAAAGAATTTTTATTTTATTTTTTAAATGAAATATAAAATTTAACAAATATTTCAACACAATATAGAAAAAAATTAGAAATGTATTTCCGAACTTGGAAAATTTGTAATCAACCCGTAATTAAAATTATATCTAGTAATTAAAATTACTGAAATATATAGAAATATATGAAAATAGCTAAAGCGTATGTCAATTTTTCCAAACGGTTTCACAAAACAGAGCCCGGCGAGAGTATATCCAGTATTAGAGTGACATTATTTATAGGTTTTTAAAGAAATACGTATACATTTAAATAGTCAAAACCTGTCAAAAAAAACAGAATTCCGAATTAAATTTTTTGTACGATAACTTTACATTCCCTCGGAATTCGGACATTGAAAATATTAATTTCTTAATACATTTAAAATCATTATTATATTTTTGGTATTACTTTTGAAAACTTAACCAAATATTTTATTATTACCCACGAGGAAGAGGGATTGTGGTGGTAATAATATAAAAGGTTTATACACAAAATTTTGAAAGAAAGAAAAAAAAGATGAAAACATTAAAAGTTTAATGGTTTTTGAAAGCTGTTGTATAGTTTTGTTTATAAGAATATGGTTAAACTTTCATAATTTTTAAAAGACAATATTATAACTATAACTATTAGTGTTTATGATAGTTATTAAAGAAAAAAGCATATCGAAAAATAACCATATTGAATGTTATGTTAAATGATCCTCATCCTGTATATATAGCAATAATCTTTTATCTAGTTAGGCTGTCAAAACTTGTATAAACTTTTTAAAATGACACAAAAAGATTAAAAACAAATTTTCACTAATGATGTGTTTTTTTTTTTTAAATAGATAAAATTCATCCTTAAAGTTTGGTTTATATAAAGCGTATATATCCTTTAAAAACAAAGGAAAAGTATACTGTACCCGGTCCTAGTAAATGCAGGACTTTCTATTTATAAAGTTGAGGTTAACCATTACGAAGATTTATGCCACTTTCACCAACCTATCGAATATATTATTCCCGTGGAATCTTTAGTCTATTTCTGTTTATTTGGACAATCACAGAGCATTTATCTATTAGCTATACCATTTTTAACATTTCATATTTATGACAGGAAATTAATTCTTATCTTACTAAAAGTTTATAGATAGGAAGATCTTTAACAGTCAACTTTGTCAAAATAATGTAATTTTGATTTGTAACCAAATTATTTTAACAATTTAAATTTCTTACTCATATAACTATTTTGACCGACACGACAAAAATTTAGTTAATGAAATGAGTTTGAAACTCCTTACGAAACAATTATTAGAGACCTTCTAGAGAGTGTCTATACTACAAAGAATTTACCGAGGCTATATAGATATTCCTTAAAGATCCTTATTAAGAAACTCTCTACTATATAGGGACTCTATTTAATAGAGGTTGTACCAAGGCTCTACAGTGGAGACTTTATACCAAACCTATAAAATAACCAGCAATACCTAATTAATTAGCTGTGTTTTTCACAATTTTGTTTAACTTGAAATATTACAACTGAATTAAATATTAAATGCAGATATTTTCAAATAAAAATAATGTTATATTACAAAAATTATAAAATTTTATTTTATTTTTTATAATTTTTCAAAAGCCCATGTCTCAATCTGGCACACAGCTACCTAAATTTTATATGTACTTCTTTTAATGTTAAAAGTTTTCTTTTCAATACGTCAGCATAATTTTTTTTTTTTCAAATTCTCTAAAATGCAGTCAATGTGAAATTTTTCAAAAAAATATAGTATATAAATATTATATCAAGATAAAAGATACATATATTATTTTTTTTTTTTTTTTTTCGTTTTTCTGTGTAAAAATAAAAGTATTACAAATTTTCCTATAAATATATTTAAAATTTTTGCAATTTTCTTTGTTTCTTTAACCATTAAATATAAAGAAAAGCTTGATATTAAGTACAATTTGAAACAAAAATTGAAACTAAAACATCTGCCATATATAAATATATACCAAGGCATAATCAACATGGCATTAAATATATAGAGCTATAATAATTTAGAAACTTTTATCAAACAAAGATTTAAAAAAATATGAAAAAAAAAGTCTTTAGATGTGGTGAATCATCATATACTTTATATTATAATCATAAAGTGCCGACAAAAACGAAACTTTTGATTATTCGTCATTTTGTTGTCTACATTATAAAAAATAAAAAAGTTACAACTTAACGAAAATGGAAAAAAAAAATTTTTATAGAATGATTTGCAATTTATATAATAAAAAATTTCATTGCATAAGAGTCTAACTATAGAGAGTGGTTCTAAGCCACAAAGGTATATCAAAAACTTTATAAATTTACATTTTATAATAATTCATGTTAAAATTGTATATTCATAATTCTTCCTTTATAAAATCAATGTGTTTTTTATATATAATCCTACTCTGTAGTACATTACCTTTACTTTTATAAGGCTAACCTTTCCGAAACAGTAGGATTTCCTGTTCCTTTTTTTTTTTTTAATAAAAATATACTGCAAAATAAAAATTTGTAGGGGAGAGTTGTGATTGTTAAACAATTTCATGCTTATTAGTATAATGCTTATTAAAATACTGCACATTCAATTTAGGCAAGCTAAATATCCTTGCAGCACACTGCTTGGATCGATAATTACGGGTTTAGAACATAACTCATCTCAGGTAACCGAACTGCATAAATTATAAAATTGCTAGCATATGTGTGATCAATCAAAATTTTGCAACTAGTTCGTCAGTATTACCACTTTTTGAACCTATCGCAAAAATATAGGTTAAATAAATTTGATGTTTGAACTTTCTCTAGCTAAAATTATCAATTTTATTATCCTGCACGCCTGTTTGAGCCAGTTACACACATTAGAGAAACTTTTTTTTTTATTAATATCAATATAGGCGGGATTCTAAGGGTATAATGGCATCGTTTTTATATGTAAAAACGTTACTTGTACGTATAAAATCTATTGATAAGATTTTTTAAATTGTATTCAAAAAGTGCTATTGTGTCTGCATCGAATTCATCTCTACTAGAAAATTTAAAAAAAACTTAGTTAGCTTTGTGAACCAATTACAATGCACCAAGCACCAAGTACAATGCTTGTCAATAGTAACCGTCCGCGAATTATAAATAAGAGAATGACGAGTTTTGTTTCATAATTCTTGGCAATCAAGAATAATTTTCTGTTTAATACAAAATAATATTAAAAAATTTGGAATTATAATTTTATATTTACCAGTGCATCATAATTTACCCTATATTTTTGTCCAAAAATGTGAATTTTTTATATAGCTTAAATTTTGAAGAAAAAAAAATCTATAAAGAAAAAAATATATAGGTGACCAAATGTTGCGACTGGGTTCCCACGTGATTAATGATACACCCGCATCGACACCATTCTTAATCACATTTGTATAATAAAAAACAATAAATCATAAATTTTTCCACTTATTCCTAAGGGTAAGGAAAATATTGTATATATATATATATATTATATTATATTATATATTACAAAAAAACCACAAAAAAACATTTATGAACAAAAAAAAACACAACATTCTTGACTATGAACCAAAGTACAAATTAAAAACCTCTCATAAAAAAAATATTTATAACAAATTCTATATAAGCATAGATATATAAATAGTGTTATAGATAATAGCACGAAGAGATTAGCATTTTGTCATCTGCTGAAAACACAGGAAACACTGAAAGGATCAAATTATTATGAATCGAGTAATACTTCGACGAAATAAATATATGAATACTAAATTTAATTTTAAAATCTCCTTTAAATCGTCTGATAGTCTCTATTATATAAATAGTACCGAAAAATTAGGTAAGCCTATTAAAACCGTGTAGATCATACTGTTACCAGGTACCATATTGAATATTTTAACAAACATACATAAAAATCCGCTAAAGTATTTAGTGACTATGCAAGTCATATATATGATTTTGGTTTGACAAATTATAAATTGTACTCTATCTGAAATAATTATTCATACAATTTTACAGCAACAAGAACCATTAGTTTTTGGTTTTGGTTTAGTTAAATAATTCATTTAAAACAAAAATACTTTTCAGCTGATGATTGCATTTTACATTCATAATATTTTTTTTTTTGAAGCTGGCTCAGTACAGTCAATCGTTTGGTGCTATAAAGATAAAGGATAAATAAATTTTAAATATAAAACAAACTGGTATTTACAAGTCAATAATATTTCTCTAAAACACTATATAATTCTAATAATCTTAACTAGAAATTGCTATAACTATACGTAATCTTTGTTAATGAATAATAAAACCATCGTAATAAAAACCAATTTTCAAGGAACATACGGATTTCCTTAAGTTTAATCAAAATTAGTTTTATCGCAGCCTTGTTATAGTATAAGTTCGTTCAATTGAATTGTGATTTTTAACTGTCACTGTCATTATAAACATGACTTTTTTTCAGCAATATTTAAGTATATTGAGAAGTATTTTAGAATCTACTAAAGTAAAGATAGTGAAAAATTACATTTTATAAATTTATATTATTCAAATTATAAAAGTTCTTTAATTTTTTTTTTTTTTGATTGATTGATACGTGCAAAAAAATTATTTTGTCTATGCTTCTAAACACTTAATAGAAAGCTATGTCAATTCTTCTTTTAAGCAGGATTAAACAGTCCAAACTAAATGACTGGTTTCCTCTACCATATCCAAATTCTGACACAAATTCCATAAGTCGTGACATCATCGATACAAAAACCCAGTTTAGTTCAACATTGTCGGTTTTAATGATAGCATTATGCAGTATATATTTTTCTGCATATTAGCATTCAGTTTTGTTAAATCTAGTATTTTTAAATTTTCTGCATATTTATAAATTTTTGGTTTTCCACATCTAAAAATCCAAACTATAAATTTAAAAGCGAAATAACAAAACTATATTACATTTATATGCAGAACCCATTTTAAAAATTTCTTAAAGTTTAACCCTTAAACCAGAAACCAAAAAAAAAAACCCTATAAATAACAATCCACTTGAGAATTTCATTTGGAAAATAAAGAACACATTAAACGCAAAAAAAAAAAAAAACCTTAATTTTTTTTAGTTTTTTTGTTTTGATATAGGATAGTAAAAATTCTAGTATATGTACATAAAAAAAATAAAATTATGTTAGTGAATATGATAACTGTATTAATCATAATTTAAATATACTTTCATATCAGAATAGCGGCATTTTTAGTACTATAAATATCTAAGAGAAAGGATAATCATATTATATAATAGTCTATATGAAAACTAATATTATATGCTTTCGGCAATCCCAATTTTAACGACAAACTTAAACAATTTATCATATTTTCAGAAAGTCCTTTTATATTCGAATTGTCAAAAAAAAAAAACGGATGCTCAGGCTAACCATATTGAAAAATAAAAAAAAAGGATATATGGGAAAGGATATATATATACCGTAAAAAGAATGTAGAACTGTTTAACAATATGTATATTTCTTTATGCAATGTATAGATTTCAACAGAAAATAGAAGAATGTTTTGATATTTGTACATAAAGTCGGCTGAATATAATTTTACATTACAAGCAAATAATCTTCATTCTACCTGTGTAATTTTCATTTATTCGAATTTCAATTTAATATCGAATTGTTTACGTTTGGCTATCTTACAAACATTTTACGTACAACCCAATCCTCATCAATTTCCGCCATATTAACCGCTACTGCCACATCAATATATTGCCAACTATGCATTAATCATTCAGCACATTTAGCTTTCGTAAAACAATTATATTAAAATGAAAAAAATCTTGAAACAGCCTAAAATCAATCAGTTTTTATACAGATTTCACTTGATTTTGATTGCTTAAAGGGCCGTAATTTTTGACATTATCAAACTTATTTGTATCATCATAAAACTTAAAATTGAATTTACTAAAATAATTTTATTAATCATATCATTATAAAACAATTAACCGAATTCACATTATTGACAGAATTGCAATTTAACAAATGTAAATTGACCAAAACCCGAATACAAATCGGACTGAATGTACAATTTATCAAATATATAAATTTACGAGTTACTCAATTTACCAATCCACAACTTAAACATAATTGACCGAATTTTATTTATGATCTTATCAAAATTCATAATATTTTTATATGAAAATAAGTATAATTTTAATATTTTTGAAATATAATTAAATGCGTATGGGATTAAATACAACTTCAGCGATGACTTGTTAGTAAGTATATTTGTTTTTAAAATTCAGAAAATTAAGTATATTTTTGGCACAGACTTCTTTAATGACATATATAAATTTTAACTTTCAGTAAAACACCAAACAACACCAAAAAAATAAACTAACCAACAATTTGGAAAAGTTTTTTCCAACCCAACAATGTGAATTTATATTTACATAAAACATATACAAAATATGGGATTTTATGTTCTATATATTATGTTTTCTCTATTGTTACCTTATATACATATACATATATATATTTTTTACATAAACCTAACCGCTAAACCATATCAAATATTTAAACAAAATAAAAGTTTATTCATTCATACTCTTAGGTTACAATAAATGGAATAGTATATAATTTTTGAATGTGGAATATGAATTAGAATGTTTGAAATTTGATTATCTATTGCCTAAAAAAACATATATGCAAACAAAAATTATAGATACGGATTCAAAATAATTTAATAAATGTTGTATAATATTAAATTTAAATAAAATGTGTAATTTAACTGCCACCAATTTACCTGAAATATGAAATAAGGCAATAAAACCTGTTAAAACAAGACAAATGTTTTCAATTTCTTTATTCAACTGAATCGGATTATTCAGAAGGATTATACAAGTCACGGTGGTGACTGATACTCGCTTAACCGAATCCTAAGATTAGTTGCCAAACCTGAATTTTGTAGTAATCAAAAACATTTATGAAGCACATGCTATAAAATAGCACAGACCGTATCACATTCATCTTCATAACATCTACATATACCTTGGACTTCGGATCGCTGTATATTAAAAGCGTATTTAAATCGATCGCTATATTTTAATATATAAATTAATTAATTACAATTTTTTATTAAAGATATTCATTTAAGATTGAGTATAAAATTTAATCAATATATCAATATCAGTAATCATATCTTTTCTAAATATTTGATTTATAATAAATAGAAATTGCAAAGAAAAATCATATAAAAAATGTCATAATTTTTTGATTAAGTCAATTTGCATAACTTTTATCATTCATAAAGTTGAAATGGAAAATAAAGAAAGGATTGCTAAGTAAACAAAAACTAAAATTATTGAACTTTTTCTAAAGATTTGATATTTAAACTCATAACAAACATTGAAAATCTATTGGTTCTTCCATAAATGATGTATATAGGTTTCCTCCAGACATTATTTAATAGCAATTTAGATCCGCTAAATATTAACAAAAATTTAATTAAGTTTAGGTTAGTTTTAGAGAAAGGATGCGCCAGATAGTCATAATTATTGTAGTCATTTGGTTTATTGTGATATCTCTTCAAATTACTAGCCAATGGCAATGATCAAGCCTTGGTACGATTTATGAAACAAAGTTCAGATGCTTTTTTCACAACTGTTTTGGTTTTCGAGCTGTCATAGTCATCTGGACATCAACAACTAACACCCAATTAATATAATTTTCCGCCATTTCGTCCTCGTGTTGACAGAAGCTACACACCTGGGCCACTGACAATCGAATTGTTTTTAGTTACTTTTTGATATTACAATTACTTGTAAGGAACACTTCCATTATTCTGGATTTCTTTCTATTCAGAAATTTTCCAGTATACCTTTTGATATTGGGCAGTTATCTATTTTTGTAGTGTTAAGACGTTTTTGTAAGCAATTAGCAATAAAGATTTAAACGAAGTACGTTATTACTATAGAATTATAGCCTAATTCACCAACACAAACTTTGCCAACATTAAACAAACTTTTCCAACAGTTTTAAAATTAAAATTAATTTAAGTACATTATTTTTATTTAAAAAAAAATATAATTATTTAATCAATTGTTCTACACAGTCGTTTCTAATAATAGATTCGAATTATTTTTTGCGTAAATATGGTATATACATAGTTAACTTCCGTATTTTTACGAAAAAAATCATTGGTTCTTAAAAAAAACTGTCAAAAAAATATTTGCTGAATCATTATCTTTTCATCAGAATTTTTAGTTCTTCAATTTCTCCAATAAATATTTTTCTTTCTGAATCTATAATTTAATCTAAAAGAAACCTATTTAAACTTTATCAAAACAATTATGTTTTAAACAAAATAACCTTATGGTTTAATACAAAATATATGAAAATATAATAAAATTCAACTTATATTTTTATCGATTTTAGAAAAACTTTTACTACTTATAATATATAGAAATAAATGAATAAAAATTTAACCAAAGACAATTTTCACCCACATCCATTTATTTCTAAAATATTGACATGAAATATTATTTACCCAAAAAATAGAAAAGTTTTCTTATAAATATAATTTAAAGTATTATAAAAGTACATTTATTATCAAATATTATTTTTAAGGTCAGAAATTTCACAAGAAAAACTCTTTAAATAACTTAAGAATTTTATTATTTTTCATTTTCTATAATATATTTTATTTTCAAACTCAAAAAACCATATTGATTCTATATAGTAGTGCCATATATTATCCCTTTATATAATAACCGCAGGGTGACTATACAGAAAATCATTTTTAATTTTTTGATATCAACTTATGTTCAAAAAAATCATATTTCTTATTTTTGATTGATTATCTTTTGTAATTGGAATTCATCTCACAGTCTAAAATCTTTTTTATATATTACTAACTAGGAATTCTAATGATAATACTATTTTTCATAAAATTACAATTAACAAATACTATAATTTAATTTTCGTTATAATTTAATTGTCTAATTCACTCATAGCATTCAAGTTGTCGAGACTATATTCAAATGCCAAAGTTGAAATTCAGGATATATTCACAAATATAACAATGAAATTCATTTCATTCAAGATATTACCATTTGTTTGTCCTTTGAAAGTATAATGTTCTTGAATTAGAACATTCCTCCAGTTACTCTCAATCTCAACAACAGGCAACGCGCTTCAACGTAACATTTACAATCGCATCAAAGTTGTGTTCTAGAATCATTAATGACATAAAACAGATGATTTGAATCAGCAGTTTTACAATATTAAAAACATTGTAAATGATTATTTAGAAGTTTCTTATTATTCCTGCGTTGTGAATATTTGTATTAAATTTTTCAATTTTTCGAACTTTCTGTGAACTTTTTAATGACAGCGCATATATACGCATTGCGTTGTGAATATTGAGAATATCTGGGGCTTTAGAGGATTATTAGCAGAAACACAACAGTAAAGTTTGTCATGGTATTCACATAAATTAAAAATTTATTCCTTGTATAAGTTAAGTATCAAGAGTGCGGTATATCATGTGTAAACACTATACGATTATTAATTTGCCCGCAGTTAGACAGTAGAATATTTTGAAGATTATGTTTACTTGAGTCAACAAGTGTGGTTTTACAATAGAAAGGAAAATCAACTTGATAAACGCATACCAAATGGGTAGAAACAATTTTGGATGGCATACGGAGCACAAACATTGGATATGGTATGATATTAAGATGAAATATGAAACTAAGAACTACTTAGAGAGCAATTGTGAGATCATTATTAAAAGTAAACAGAGAATAAGAAATTTAACAATAAATGCAATGAAATGGAAATATGCTGGTCAATTTACGAGAATGGATGATGGAAGGTGAACCAAATGAACTACTGAATGGATTCTAAGAAATTATACAAGGAAAGTTGAAGTGGTGGAGAAATGGAAGGCTTATGAAGAAAAATTTGAAATAAATATCTAACAAAAATGAATTACTAATTAATTAACATTAAAATCGATTAAAAGACTGTTTAAACTATGGCTTGTAGAACAAAACACGTTAAAATGGGTTGCGCTGAACAGTTGTCTTCACACCAAACTGTTCTGGAGTAACCCCAATGCTAAACAATCAAGAAATATTCTGAACATGACTAAACCCATGCTCAGGCTGTACACAGGAACGGTCACGGGGCATTTACTATTACGTAAACATGCCGGGCGACTCAGAATGACAACTGAAACAGCTTGTAGGGGCTGTTTTGAGGATGACGAGACAGTTGAACATCTTTTATGTCACTGTCCTTATCTGTGTAATAAAAGGTTAAAATTTTTCGGTTCCTATTTTATAGGGGATTTAATAGAATTAAGCAGTGTAAAACCTGCGAAGTTGACAAACTTTATGAAAGAAGTGGGATGGCACGATTCGTGGTGAAAATGGTCAACGTTTCGTAAGGGGGTACAACGGACCGTACGGTCTAGGTACGTGGTTTGGTCGCTTCCATTCCCCCCTTCTCAAACCAACCAACCAACCAACATTAAATATAATAAAATTAAATTTATATATTTGGATGAATTAAACTAATCCTAACGATAATATGTATATCATTAATGATGTGAATTTCACATCATTAAATGATGTGAAATGGATAAATTCAAATATATAAATTAAGAATTAAATATATTTATTTAAAATAATGTTTTAAATAAATGTATGATATTTCCATATTAATTAAAAATACAAAATAAAATTTTCTTCTTTTTTTTTTTAGACACGCAGCAATGACTATTTTTTTTAAAGATTATTAAAATTTATATCAATAATTCAAATTTATATTTATACATACATATCAGGGTTCCCACCCGTCCTCGCCTCGCGAGGATTGTCCTCGTTTCATGTTTTTGTCCTCGCATCCTCTTGAGAACTAAAAATGTCCTCGCGAAGACTTAATTCTGAATTTATGAAAATCTGTATAAATATACTATACGCAAACCAAAACTCGCAATGTAGAACTTTGACTAATTGGGCAATATTGACAAATGAAAAACTCAAACTAAAACTCGCAATGTAGAACTTTGACTAATTGGGCAATATTGACAAATGAAAAGCTCAAACCAAAACTAGCAATGTAGAATTGGGCAATATTGACAAATGAAAATATTTTGAATATTTTGATGGATAACTACTTTTTTTGACAACATTTCTCTGTGATAAACTTTACATTTTTAGTAAGATATTTAAATATTATAATTATATGTAAAATATTTTAATTATAAAATAGGATTATGTCAGAAGCAAAAAGAATAAAGAGAGCAACAAATTTTAATGATGCATGGCTTAAATGTAAAAGTTGGCTGACAAAAATATCTAATGAAAAAGGATTTTGTAAGTTGTGTAGAGTTGGAATTTTGGTGAGCAATAAAGGATTTCGTGCATTAGATGACCACGAGAATTCACAAAATCATCAGAAAAATTTAACTGCCCAAGGCTGCAGCATTGCACTTACACAATTTTTCAATCAAAAAGATACAGTGGAAGAAGATTCAACAATTGCAGCTGAAATTGCTCACATCTACCATTGCGTTAAACATAACCAATCTTATAATTCACTAGATTGTGCATTTAAGCTTACAAAAAAAACCTTTCCTGACTCCAAGTTAGCAAAAAAAATTCATTGTGGTCAAACTAAATCTGAGGCTATCGTGACACAAGTTCTAGCTCCAAAAGAAGTAGAAAAAATTTTGCATGATATTAATTCAAAAAATATTAGCTTTTCATTGCAAATAGATGGTTCAAATCACAAAAATAGGAAATTCTTTCCTTGGTTTTACAATATTTTACAATCGAAAATGGTATTGAAAATAAATTAATTGATTTTTTCGAAAATTCAGATGAGACAGCTGAAGGAATGTTTAATGCAATCAAAAAATCAATCGCATATTTAGGCTTATCATTTACGAAAGTTACTGCTTTTAGTGCTGATAATACTAATTATAATTTCGGAAACAAGAATTCAATATATATAAAACTAAAAACTTTAAATAACAATATATTAAAAGCAAATTGTTATTGTCACATTGTTCATAATTGTTTCAAACAAAGTTTAAATATGCTCTCAATTGATTTAGACAACATAATACAAAAAATTTATCATTTTTTTTCTAAGTCTGCAAAACGCAGAGAAAATTTGATATCATTTCACAAATATTGCAATATGGAATTTCGGGAACTTATCAAACATTGTCCAACTAGATGGGTTTCGATGTTACCTGCTGTAGAACGAATTTTACAGTCATGGACCGCTTTAAAAATATATTTTGAAGATTTAGCGCAAAAAGATGATTTACCGAAATTGTATTATAATATTTTATCTATTGATCAGAATAAAAAAATTGACGATTCTATTGAAATTTATTTGAATTTTATTCAACATTTCGCTAATATTTTCAAAGAAACTATTAAAATCTTAGAATCAAACAAAACAACTATATTGAATTTATTTAAGATATTGTCAAACTTCATTGCACAATTAGAAAAACATAAACATAAGAAATTTTATGGAAATGAAGTAAGAATACTTTTCATAAAACTTAATAATTCAGAATTAAAAAAAAAACTTGAACTTGAATTCGACGAATTTATAAATATGGGATTAAGTTATATTAGAACAAAAATAGAAAATAACATTAAAATTGATGTTTTGAAGAAATTAGACAATTTCGCGTTGGATCAAGATTTTCCTTCTTTTAATATTTTTGTGGAATTAACTGAAACCTTAAAATTAAATGTAAATATTAATTCATTATTCAATGAAATAATATCAGCAGAAATAATATATAATTCTATTAGAAATACAGAGAAATTTCAATCGTTGAGCTGCCATGACAAATGGATAGAAATTCTTAAAACACGAGAGTTTCCAAATATATTTAATTTTATTTCATGTTTCTTGAGCATACCAAGTAGTTCTGCATTTTCAGAACGTGTTTTTAGTGTGATGAATATTAAATGGAGAGATGAAAGAAATAGAGCTTTGCCTGACCTAATTAAGTCTGAATTAATACTATATTTTAATAATAAATTAAGCTGCACAGAATATTACGATTTTATTAAGGCTGATAAACAATTGTTAAAATGTGCTAAATCAAATGAAAAATATTTGTTTAAAACAAATAATTTTTCATAATTATAATATTCAGTTTTTTTTATATAAATTTGATTATTTTTTTATGTTTCTAATTCTTTTATATAGTTTATTAATTATATATTTATAATTTCTTAACCAAAAATGAATTTGTTATGTTCGCTTTTAATCTTTAATTAAAGAATTTTTTTATATAGTTTATTAATTAATTATTTATTATTTCTTAACTAACTAAAAAGGAACTTATTAAATTTATTATTTCTTAACTAAAAAGGAACTTATTAATAAAGAAAATTTTTTGAATTTTGTTTAACATAATTATTGGCTTCATCTGAACCAGTTGAAAGAGAAATTATTTAGTTTAGTCCTACGATGGGCCATTCTAGCTAGCTTGGTCTTGTTTATATAGTTAATCCTGAAACTAGATTAACCAATCACCTAGTTGATTCAACGGATGACAACAATAATTTTAAATGTCCTCGTCAGGACTTTTCAAAAGGTGGGAACCCTGATACATATATATAAATAATTATATAAGCGAATTCAAATAAATTCATATATACAAAAAAAAAAAAAATAACCGGAAACTAAAAAGAGGAAAATTAACAACACTATAAAAATTTAGGCTTCATCAACCAAATGTTGCCATCATTATATTTTGTATTAATATATTTCATTTGGAAAAAAGGACATGCCCTTAAGGATATTGTTTAAAATATTTTGTTATACGTACGAATATTATATAAATATATTTATATATACGTTTATAAATATGTCCGGTTTTGATTTTCTTTTATAAATACAATTTTGAAATTGCTTATCGTATCTTTGTTGGCAACAATTCAAAAATAATTAGAAAAATAAAAAAATTCTATATTAAAATTCGTATTTTTTCATTCTTTTGGTTTGAAATTTTATATTATATTTATGTTTCTACTATGTACAATCAAATTTTAATAATATATTTTAATTAATGTTTTCATTAATATTTAGAACAATCAAAGTTTTATAATTATAATTTTAAAATTGCGATAAAAACTATTAGTTAATTGGAGTTTCTAATTAATGCAGCTTTAACGCAACGCAAAATATGCTAAATTTGTAGGTTGGATTCAAAATCCTGATTCATATTACACTTCCTACCCAACAGCTATCGATATTTTTTTGCTGGCTTCAGAATGTTGCATCATCGCAACATAAACAAACATAAAAAATGTAAATAAAGGGAAACGATACTTCAATTCATAATTAAATACTTGAAAAGTCAAGTTCTGTGTTACTTTGTGTAGCGTTAAAACAACGTTCTTAATCCATACTATTCACTTTTCAAGTTCTGAGCATAGTTTCATAACTTTCTATTGTGAATGTTTACATACATTTTAACTTTGTAGAGCAATTTTTGACAGTAAACTTCACTACAAGTAATAAAATTAATCGAAAATTCTTAAATATGTTATACGGAAAAGTTTCAGCATTTTTCAAAAAAGAAAATATGAAAAGTGGATTTTCAGAAAAATTTATTAAGGCAAAATAATATAATATTTATTTAATTATATTTGTATTTATTTAATGAATAATGCCAAATGCAATATCTATATTGAATGATTGTATTTTGATTGACAAATTGTATTGATATTCTACAAATCCAATATAACAACATTAAATTTTACGAGTATATTTTGAATGACTAACTATGAGTGTTGCATTGGGCTTGATGGAAAAAAAAATGAATTTAATTCAAACTTTTTATCTGGACATTTTCAATGTTGGGGAGTCCAAAAATACAATAAAACAAAGTATGACACAAGATAGTTTCCTTACAAGTACATAACTACCAGTAAAATGAAATCGGTAGTTCAGTTGGACAAATTGTCAATGATATTTCACACTAATTTAATTGGTAGTTGGTTCTCCCGATATTTATATAGCCGATAGCTTTAATGGGTTTATGGAAACTCATTAAAGCAACTTAGTTTCCCAAGAGTATTTGATTTATGTTCTAGGCAGTTTTAATTTCCGCATTATATATAATTATATGTTTTATAGCATGGAATTATTAACCGATTTCAATAAATTTTTAAGATTAATTTTGTGCTCTATAGTTTGAGCCTTCGACAGGGTCGGCATTTTCATTAGGTCCGTATTATTATATAAAATACATTAAAGATTAAAGGTTTGTTCAAAAGATATATTGTTATTTGCAAAACAAACAAAAAAAAACAATATTTACATAAATCACTGCGTTGAAATTGAACCTAAGTACGAGTTATCTTCTATCCCTAATTAGCAGCTTTTTTATTCTTATATTAATAATGAAAATTCACACAGTACAAAATACAAAATTTAATGAAGGGGGTATGTGGAAAGTTTTATTATAGTATTTTTTGTAAATTCTAGTAACATCCAATAATTTTCTAAAATTTATATAATATAATTTCATTCTAATTATATTAACCAGAAAAATATTTTCCATATATATATTTTTATTTATGGTAATACTGTACAGTATCATTTCATTTATCTTCAGCAACAAATTTTAAATAAACATTCTTCATTTTCTCTGATGCGTTAAATTTTGTATATTTATTCGTCCAATTTTATGTAATAAACTGAAAATAAACAGAATAAAATTAATTTTACGAATGAATAATATTTTATGGAAATGGTTTTTATATTATTTTTTTTTTAAAAAAAAATTTGTATAAAATAAAATTAAATTTGAATTACAAAAGCATTTTGTATATTAAATAAATTCCATATTTAAATGTTTTATTTTTATTTTATTTTTTAATTTAATTCATTGCAAAATTTATGATATTTTTTAAGCAAATTTAACAAATCATTCTTGATGGGGTAATAAACTGATTAATTTAAATTTATATATTTTAGTATTTTAAATATTCAAATATTTAATATCAGGTTCAAATGTTAGCATAGTTATTATTCTATAAATCTGGGAGACAATTTCACTCGGTACAATTCTAGTGTTTCTTCAATTCAAAGTTTTAAATTACTTTCTAGGGAATTTTTGAATTTAATATTAATTTAATAAAATTGTGATGACCACAAAAATTGATGTTTATCTATTTTTCCAGAAATTTTAGATTTTTCTAGAAAATTAATCACACTCCAATAAAAAATTTCATTTATGGACCAAAAATAGTTAAAATTGTAACTAAAAGTGGAATGATGCTAAATGACATTGTCCTAGTTGAATTATTGCCATTTGAATTGTACCTAGTAAAAGTACGCTTAGTGTAATTGTGCCTAGTAAAGCACAATATAGGCTTTCAATTCAATTCTATATACTTAATGATTTCTATAAGCAAATAAAGTAATTCCAATGGTTCATATAATTGTGCTGATTGTAATTAAAAGATTGTTATCATATGAATTCAGTATTAACTCTTGAATAGAAAGATGAAAATACTTATAGAAAGCTTAATAAACATTACAATAGTTAATGTGTATAGTTACTAAACCTATATGTAAAAATATATATTAAAAATCTCTATCATAAAAAAGTTTATTTTTATTTTGAATAAATTTGTTTTTTTTATTTCATTTACCTTTAATAATCAAACAAATTTTTGAACTAAAATTAATTTATAATCTCCATTCTGGAGGAATAATTATTTTATAAATTTCATTTTATTTATATTTTTTAAAGTAAACTATAAAAGATTAAATTTATATCTGGCATTATATTATTTATATTTGTAAATGAATTTATAATTTCTCAAGTAGACTTTATCTACAACAAATTACAAATTTTCTGCATGTTTATATGTATTATGAATTCGACTATACTGCAGTATTTAATATTGAATTAATTATTTTATATTATATTTTTGCTATATATACATATATGTATGTATTATAATTTAATGAATTTTTATATCTATATATGAAGTTTTGTTTTATGTTACCAACATTATAGTTTATATTTATAATTTGAATTACACATTATGCTCAAAATAAACAAATATAAAATAAATTTATATTTGTTTCGTATAATCAGAATATTAAAGATAATTAAATTTTATTATTCTGTTAAATAATATTATATTATTATAAAAGAAATATTGTTTTTAAACACTTAGTCTTCAATTTATTTTGGCCAGTAAACAATTTTTATATAATTATTATTCATAAATTTAATATTGTAAATACAAAAAAAAAAAAGAATGAACAATCCTGTGAACCCAGAAGATAACCCAAAATTTGAAGTTTGTTAAAAAGTACAGAAATGTTTGCAAAAATTTCAGATCTAAATAGGACATCAGAAATATAAGTATTCAATTATTTGAGATAATGATTTATGACTCGATCTTTTAGTTACAGATCTGCATGTTTAGTATATTTAATCAACACGGATTTGTGAAAAATAGATCCACTGTTACCAATTTAATTTTATTAATACTAAGGAGGTTGTATACCAAAAATGATGTGATATACATGCAATCACCTCATCTCCTACCTCATAGTGTAATTTGCTTTAAACCCAAAAAAATAGGTTTTACTGATCTTTGTAATGGTAGCCCTATTTTATTAGTTTTGCCTTAAATTTGGATTTGCCTAAAAATTTAAAAAGGTCTAAAAGGAAATATATAATACATAAGATTATTTCTTGAAATTATACCATCACACATCAAAGATCAAAAGGACCTAAATTAAATGTTATGTAAATTTTATATTTTAATAAATCCTTTAGGCGGCTTCACTTGATAGACCTAATCTTGAATTTGTGGTCTCCTTACTATCGAGAACACATTGAGAGATTCGATACAAATCAGAAATAATTCCTTAGATATGCTTTACGAAATATTAATTGTGTCAAACGTCAAACCTAATAATATTACATCCATACAAAAGTAGGCCCCTAAACCTTTTGCAAGTAAAACTTTAGAATCACGGAAAATAATTTCTGATATTCTATTAATTGTCCAGATTTAAAATGAGCAAATTAGTTTTGGTTATATAAAAAAACCTTATTGATGATCATCTTACTTTCCCTACCTGGTTCAGATCGGTAAAATATTATGAGAAATATGAACCTATTAATAGAATGTTCCGGTTAAGTATCATAAAATTCAAACAGTTCTCTCACTTAATAAACATATAGCATTTACGAAAAACGTAAAGACATTAATATTAAATTAAACCATTTTCCAATTTTATTCAACTGATTTTTCCATTTTCCATTGCATCACATAATTATATGTAGTTATTCCATAAATCGTCATAAAATGAGTTTATACTTTTGTAAACTCGCATATGTTAAAGAAAAACATTTTATCAATGGACGTTTTTTTTATATTTTTTATACATTTTATTTTTCAATTCAATTATAAGATTTAATTTTATTTAAATATAAAATCAATTATTATTGCTATAAATACAAAATAAATAAAAATGATAAAGAATATTAATATATAATAAAAATTTGAAATAATGAATTAGAATGATACCGTATTGCTAATTGAAATTATATTTATTTAACCAAAATGTGGCGTTTGAAACATATGAGGTTTTACAGACCCTAAAAACGTTTTTATATTATAATAAATTTGAATTGAACTTTATTTATTAAATCTATTCTCTATAATATAAATAAAAATTTCAAAAATATGTTGGTGATTTAAATTTTAGAATAATATATCTATGACCTTATGTTTTGTATTATTGATAATAATTCACAATATCATTAATTATTAAGTTCTCATTAATTATTAGAAACTACCACTAACGTTTCAAATTCCATTTTTAATGGTAAACCAAAAATTTGCTTTTAAAATGAAAGGAATTATTGAAATTTTCAATATATTGACATACTCGTATATACTATTGAAAATAATTGATTATGACATTTACACTTTCTGATCCATTATACTAAAAGCATACGTGTTTAGGTTTCGGATCCGGATATAAAATTATATTTATTTCAAGTACAAAAAAAATTTTAAAATATGTAATATTACTTACTTTTATTAATTAATAATAATTTTACATTAATATAATGTAAAATTCATCAAAAATTGTTTGTTCTTATTTTATATAGTATTTTATTTGAATTAATTTATTACCCTAGAGAATTTCTGACATAAATCAAATATATTTGAAACAATCGATTATATTTAACATTGGTACCAAAAGTCAATTTATATTTACATATAAAATTATTTATATAAATTTTTTATTTCATTTTTTTTGTTTTTAAATGGAATTATTATCTCTAGAGAAATCATGTAGAATTATTGCAAGCTAATTTTATTATAATATAAATATGAAATATTCAAGGAATTGAAAATTATTTAGTTATTAATTAATGATTAATTGAACTATAAGGTAAAATAGAATCTGTAAACAGGGTCTGCCGATATTCCGAATCTGTTTAAATGTTTCCAGTAACAAGTAAAAAATACTACCAAGCATTTCCATATGTCGTTTTTTTAGGACATGTTATGAACATCTTCAATTGTCTCAGACCTACTGACCTAATTCAAAAATTTTATTGGGATCGACCTGTTTGAAGCGACTTGAGGTAACAGCGTGATACTCTGTAGTACGGTTCTGATAATTAGGATGATTTATGGTTAATGGATTTGTTTTTATTTATTTTTTTTTTATATTTTTAGCGTTTTGAATATTATCGTTCAACTCTTTGCTAATATGTTGTTCAGTCTTTAGTTTCACATTAAAATATTTGTTTTTTTCTTTCATTAATTTAAGCCGCACTCGTCTTCCGGTTAAGTTAATCCTTGCTTTGAAACTTAATTAATTTTTTAACTACTATTTATATTATAATTTTGAAAAACTTCAAATACTGTGTCTTTACATAAATGTACATTGTACAATATGAATAACAACATTTAATTGAAATATTTTCTAAATTTATTATGAAATTCGACACCTTATCTCATATTTATAAAGTTAACCTTAACAACTAATTTTTATTTGTTTAATTTTTAATTTATAATGTTTAAATAATGTTATATTTTTGTTATTAACATTCTGTTATATATGTATATAATAACAATATTGAAATATAATTATTTTAATTTCACATATGTCATTGATATTGTCACTAATTAAAATTGTATATAAATATAGATTATTTTGTGTATATACAAATTATTAAAAGATATTTAATTTATTTTATACTATTTTATTTAATTACCAAAATTAAAACCAAAATCATTTTCAAAATACTTAATTGTAAACGTATATATAATACTTAATTAGAAAGCTAAACAAGAACGCGTATATGAAGAGGTTATTATTATATTATTACTGCCATCTGGATCAAATGTATATAATTCCTCCTTTATAATGAATATATTAATAATTCGTTTAAATATATGAATTTCCTCTTATTTAGTTAAATTTTTATGTGTTTTTATCACACTGTTAACACATATTTCCCTAAGTTGACAAATACGCGAAAAACATTTGAATTTTAAGATTTTATCTTAAAGAAATATGTTAAAATTTTAGCAGTGGTAGAAGTAAAATATCTTGTATTTATAATTGTAAGAAGTACGTGAACATTATCGGTTAATCTTAAAAGATTATGGAAGCATTTAAATTTAGAATATTGGAATTTTAATTGAAATTTTTTAATATAATTAGTGAAATATTATTCCATTTTATAATAATCATCATTTGAATAATTTAATATTTTAATAACTATCATGAATTTTGATTTTATATACATATATTAAATTTTTTGTACAAAATATGTATATGTAATAGAAAATTTCTTCAATCAATAACAGAAATGTGAAACCATAGGAACAAATATTAACTGCATATTAGATAAATTATCATTATTCAAGATCGAATCTATTACTGAATTAATATATATAGAGAAGGAACCACAAAGGAGCGTTTAATATAGAGCTGATTTAAGGCACTCCGCTCCATTGTAAATGCTTAGATATTTTTACATAAAACCTTTGTCGCCCGATTTTAATTCAGTTTCAAAAATAAGAAGCAAAACAACAATAACGTAACTGATTGGTAAAGATATTTAACAGAAAATACTGTGGTAAATATTACAATAATTAATCCCGCAGCCTTTACGGATATTTTAAATCCCAGATCACACCACATTTTAAATCGTTATATTGTAATTTTAATTAATCATTTTTAAACTTAAATAATTGAAGAATTTTAACTTTCTTAGTTTATTTATGATATAAACAATTTAAAAAATATTAAATACGTAAATTACTGGGACCTGACTGTAACTTCTTCTAATTGATATAGATATAGATCTACAGCTCTGGGTATACTTTTACCTTCAAACTATTTACTTCCATATTTCTCGATCTTTCGTCGTACTTTTCTAATTTATTATTTACATTTTTCTGGTGTCACTTTTTATATGTTATCTTCCTATTTTATTCTCGGTCTTTGTCTTTTCTCAATTGGTTTAACCGTGTCCTGTGTGTTATTCATTGCAGTTTTCATCTGTTCTCTTTATCTAGTCCTTCCTGATCCTGCTACAATAACTGCTGAAACATATACTTTTTACTCAATACCACCAACACCATCGTCTTCAAAATATGATAACTGCAACTGCAAACATTTGTTACATTCATTTTGAACCCTATTTTGTATAAATTAAATTAAACTTCCTTTGTTTCCTATTAAACGTGTTATACGTCATAAAGAATATCCTTTTATACCATATATAAAAGTAAAAAAAGACTTTATTTATAACAAAACTAAGCACAATGTAATTTCAAGTGTGTCGTTTACGTGTTTCATATGATATTAGATTAACTTGATTTTCCTGATTTTCCATAAATAAGTAAGCACATATTATATTATGTAAATAAACCAGAAAATAAATTCATTATACATAGGAGCATAAAAGTATAAAATTATGCACTGTTCTGTAACATATAATTTGATTTTCCTTGTTACTAAATTGCATATATTTTATTATTTTACAACTCGCAATAATTATTGTGTTATAGAGACTAGTTCTAGTTGGGTTTTAGAGCTCTAAATTTGAATAATTAGGTTCCATTAACTCAAAGTCTTTCAATATGTGTGATAGATTTGGGCCTATAGGGATTTCTAACATATGTTAATTTGTGTTTTTTAATCATTAGAGATAAACAAATCATCAGGGATCTCTATACAAATGAACAACATTTACAAATAGTTCAATTATTTTATAAAAAGTAGCTTTCATTGTTGAAACTCAACGAGCGCTTCGTGAATTTTATGGTTCATGCATATTTCTGGTTGAATGGATACGTTTATAAACAAAATTGCCGATTAGCACCACCATGCTGGTGATGTCGTCGGACCATATTTTTTATAAACATCATGTTGATAACAACGTTATGTCAATGGTGTACGATATTGAGCAATGCTTGAATGAATTTGTGTTGCAAAAATTGATAAGAAGCTAAACAACATGTGTTTCAACAAGACGGTGAACATGTGAAATGTATTTCAACAAGACGGTGCTACGTATTATACTACTCATGAAACAATGAATTTATTTCATGCTAAATTTAATTATTAGTTTATTTCAAGTTTTGGACCTATCAATTGTCCCAGCAAGATCCTGTGATTTAATTAATACCTTTAGAGTATTTTTTGTAGGGGTTTTGTAAGTCATTGGTTTATGCAGATAAACTGCGAACACTTGATGCAGTCGAAGTCAACATCCAATAAGTTGCTAATCCAGCTTTATGTGAAAAAGTATGCAAAAATTTGGTTGATCGAATTGGCTTTCTCAGGCGTTAGAAACATTATTTCAATTTAACATTGTATAACGATTAATGAAAGGCCCTTATATAAAATTCATAGATACCAAATAAAAATATGCAGAATATTACAATTTTGCTGTATCTTCTATGGTAACTGCACATAATGATTAGTTTTGTATGTTTCTAAATTAAATAAATTTGACTGTGTTTTTGAAAATAACTAATTGAAAAAAAAAATGTTTTGGACTTTAGTCCCAATAATACAAAAAATTACATTTTAACACAATTATTGAAATAAAAAGTAATTTCTTTCTTGTTTAGTCGTGTATGAATATCCTGTATCTATAGTTAGTTTACCGTCTGATTATATTTTTTTGGATAGATTCAGTTTCATAAAATAATGCCAAATAAAAAATATTGTATACTATGTTTATATGTTACAGTCAATATGTTGTCAAATCTGTAAATGCATACAATCACTTAGTTAATGTATAGAAATACTAACTTGATAATATAAATGTTAAAGGACTCATATTGACTAAAGTTTATGATTTGACTGTGACATATAAAAAAATATTTTGGAATAGATGCAATATATCTTTATTTTGAAACATAAAAAATATATTTTTATAATATAACTTTATTACTGTCTGTACACAAAGTTTGTTTTCCTCACGACTTAACTTTAAAGCAATAACATTAATGTCTTACTTTACAAAGAATGTAACTATTCGTATACATATATACTTGGCAACAGCATAATTTAATTGAATTTGAGACTTTAAATATTTCCTTTTTAAATTAAATTCTAAAGTTTACTTTTTAAGGACTATATTAACTGCCCTTAAAGTGAACTTGTGCGCATTTTAAAAATATTGTATAAAATTTAATAATAAACCTTTAAATCATATATAAAATGAACTGCTTATATGTCCAATATGTATGCATTAAGAATGATTAATATCAGACAGTATTTTGAAGAGTTAAGAAAAACGTATTCTACATACAATCAAGTACTTTTGAAATTAATTTAAGGAATAAAATCTTAGTACTTATACAAAGTTTATTATAATAATATTAAAGTACACAAAATATCTCAATCATTATCTCACTATTCAAGTGTACTATCATATGAACTCCTCGCCATTTATCGACAAGCTTTCATCCAGCAACGAAAAATATTGATTAATATCGGGAAGAAATTACATTATTCTGGACTACATAGTGTAGGTAGTGCATAATTTCATTCTAATTCGAGTTGAAACAAAATTTGAAGATAATCTGATTACCACGTCCAAATACATTTAAGAAGTTCATTGTTATTTCAATAACCCAAGTAAATATATCATAAGAGATTTTACTTCACATATATTGCAATTACGGATCGCAATACCGTTTTACTATCAGGTTAAGGATTGCCTAATAGTAATGAAGGTTGAACTTTTACGGTATGGGCGGAAATCACAACATTCGTCGTCAAGTTAAAAGTAATTTCTTACATTGAGTAACTTCTAAACCCATATTATGATTCCATTTTCATCTTTATAGATTAGATTGAAAATGCTAGACCAGCATCACCTACCATAAAGAATGCCATCGAACATCAAATTCGAATATCATTTCATAGTAGACTTCAAAATTTATTACAAAAATTATTAATATAGGTAAAATATTATTTGTATTCATCTAAACGTATTTCGAAAATAATATTTAAATATATTTATTTAAAAAGATTTTTTTTTAATTAGATAATATATGTGAAATATGGTATCACTCATTCGATAATCCATTAACTTATCTATAAACAAATTTATAACTTAATTCGCCAATGGAAAGGGAAGAAAATTTATTAAGTTAATTTTTATGTTCGCATTGATATTATATATTCTTCCATTATTATAATTTTCAATATCAAATACATTTAGCATACCAACTATCGGATATAAAAATCAATTTTATATTATAAGAAACAATAATTACATATAATATATTCTAATGGCCAAACAATAATATACAACTTAACTTTATTACTTTTTATATATTTATTATCCTTTAAGTTTTTGAAAAATACATACTACAATTTTCTTCAATTCCATTCTTTTACCTTTCATTATATTGTTGTGTTGTTGAAATAAAGTGGTAAAAACATATAAAACAAAAATTGTTTTTCAATCAATTTTATATTTCCTCCTTGTATCTTGTATCTTGTATGTTTATATAATCCACTACTATAATTGTGTAATAAATTTTCAACAAAATCACCACAATTAGGGGAGGATTAATATGAATTTTTCTTACGTTAAAAAAAAAAATTGTAGAATTTTTGGACTGGTTATAGCTACTATAAGAACATTCGTATATTTATCAAATTGCGATTTACAATATTATAATAAGAAAAGTTTTGGTAATGTAATAAATAAATAATTATTTTAATAAAATTTATTATTTTATTTATTACTTCTTGTCTTATTGTTTCTTTTATTATAAAAACTGATAAATTAAATATTAATGTTATAAAAGCACTAAAACTTATAAAACAAAAATAATATCAAATTTATTTTAGTTGCTGGGGGACACAGTTCCCGCGAGAAATTAATAACTACTGCGAAATATTCGCATTTTTATGGCATAGTTGAACAGTCGATTTTCAGATTCACTGGAGTTATGTTCATTCATTGCTTATTGCATTAATCAGAGAAATTTGCCGGATGCAACCAGTCAATAACCAGCTAATATATATATATTGTATATTTAAGAACTATATTTTTTATTAATTTTTACTATGCAATATAAGATAGACAGCTTTATAAATGTAATATAGCTACTTCTAATTAATTAAATCCAATATCGCGAATCCAATCCATAATTATTAATTCCTTCTTATAGATTTTTTACCGATTTCAGCGTTTATTCAATGAGCCTACGGCTCGTTAGGATATCTAATAAATTTGGTTGTTGATAACAATATTGCCTTTAATATTTATTTTAATTACTTGATTATTTTAGCGTTGAATATTAAAACAAAAGTATTAATTTCCTCACCGTACTTTAGATAGAATGTTAAACAGTAAATTATTATAATACATAATAATTGCCGGTGGTGGTTTCGATTCCAAGCCGAGACATCGATGGTAATTTAAGTTAATTCAGGTGGAAATTGTAACCCCTATCATACTTATAAAACTTATAGTATAAAATATATGATTTTAAAACTGGAAAAATATGCTAACAGTGTATTATTATTATTTACTACCAACAAATGTTTCACTAATAAAAAGCCATTAGCTTAGTGTCATCACTATAAGAAATTTATGGTTTCGAATTGATATTCAACTTAGTTGGTTCAAATAACTATAGAATATCAGGAAATCTTTATTATTTTTAATAATCTTTATCTGAACTGTCGCGCTACTTAAAAAACACAAACAGAAAGAAGTAACCCATCGAAACGATGGCTAGTAAAATAATTATTGTTTGATTGATTTATTTACATATATAGAGAAAAGCGAGTGGGTTTCATGCACTAAACTCCGAATCAGGTCCATTGTACATTTCTTACCCTTCACGTAACCTTTATATAGCTTTTACTACCCGTATTTCTTCGTGACCAATTCGTTCGGGATTCCAAATAAGCTTTTGAGATTACCAATCCAATTGGTTGTGATGAATTGTATATGATGAATTGTTTGTAAATATTTTATTTTATTTATTTATTTTAATTATTTAAAATAACATAAATTCAAATAAAATAAAATGTTAGATAAGAAAATTTTTAATGTGCTGAATAATTAATTAGGTTTTTCATATAAAAGAACTTGTATTAATGTTATCTCTGACATATGAAAATTTAATATTAACAGAAAAATCATATAAAAGTAATATCAAAGTCACGTTTTATTCAATGTGATGGAGGATAATTTTATGTTTTATAGAAGAAAACTTATATATGTATATATTATTATATTTCAATATTATATGAATATAATATTTTATTTTATATTTAAAATTCCTAAAAGAGGTTTAAAAGGGTTAATTTTTTTTTTTATTTTATTTTTCAATTACAGAAAATAACAGAAAATTGTATATATGTATGTACAATCATAATAAAAATGTTTAGATTTTATATTTTCTACAAGCATATTATATAAAATAAAAGATTTAATTATGATAATTAATTAAAATTATATATGCTTATTATATTATTATATATATCTTAACATAATATTCTTAATAATATCATGCTATACAAAAAAAAATAACATTATAGATAAGCAATTAACGTCTGTTACACACAGATTTTATTTAATTAATCCTTGACATTTTAATGTAAATTAAACATTGAAATTAAATGGATAATTAATGACTTATTTTTCTTTAATTCATGAGACAAAATTTGGAATATGCTAATGGAAATGAATGTAATATATAAATGTAAATGAATTATGAATAAAAATTGTATTCAACATTAGATTACTGTAATATATTAAGCAAACTAATCGAAGTAGTCTACTTACAAAATGAATTTAAATCTTTAATGTTTGTATAAGTTTTTAAAGTAAACCTTGTCTTAATGCGGTTTCACATTTTTGTGAATTAATTCGCTTGAAAAAATAAAATATATGTACATATTTGAAATACTAAGACACCTAATGAATGCCACTATAATCAAGTAAATTGTATATACAAAATAATTTTAAAATTATCGAATAATATTGTAATTATACAATAATCGAACTATAACCGTAAAAATAATGATCCTTAACTATCCAATCTCAAGAATTACCCTGCAACATGAGTGAAGGGGTAAGAGAATCGAAGCTATTCATACAATAAGTGAATAACAGAGCTCCTTCAAATGAAATAGGAATAAAACCAGAACAATGATAGTTTTTTTACAGGTAACTGTAACCTCAAAAAGCACATACACACGATTAGTCTATCCGCTAACCACGTAATTGGACTATGATTGAAAATTGTGGCTTTCACTAAAGCAGCTGTACTGTTTCATCAACAGTACGGAATTTATACATAATGAATAATTAGAAGTGATAAAGCAAGAATGGCTACAGTGATTAAGACTACCTGTTGCCCACTTTTACTCTAAACCTAACCTAAGTGAAACTGTATAGAGTTAATCTAGAGTAGTTGTAAGCTTTGTAATTCTTTATCTTTATGGAAATAATAGTTTCTACCAATTGTAACAAGTGTGTTAATGAAATCATTTTATTCACAAAAATGTAAGGCTATATACGATAATATATTAGGTCTGTGCTAGGTCGGCTGATACTGCAAACTGCATTTTTATAACTCAAATCATAATAGAATTTCGAATATATTGTAATAAATCTAAAATATGATTAATAATTAAACAAGTAAATCATAAAGTTTGTTTGAAAGTTTTCACAAATTCAATTATAATTTACTAAAATCCAAAAAAAAATTATAAATAAAAAATGAAAATATTAAATTAAATTATTAATTTTTTTTGTTAATTAAATTCTTTTACAAACAAACAAAAATATTTTTTTCGTGTTTTAAATATTCTACGAAATTTTTTAACATTTTTATATATTATCTGGAAAATGAAAAATCCTTGATATTTTTAAGGTTCTTTTTTAAAGAAATACATAAAGACAAATTTTATACAAATTTTATACAGAAATCTTATCATTTTTCATGGTTTGATATCTACTATATAAATTACAAGCAAATCTTATGCAAAGAAGAGTGCATCATTGCAACATATATACATAAAATCAAATAACCTAGTTTTAGACACTCAGATAACAGATAGAAACTATATTATTTAAACTTTATTGAAACTATTTTTTTTTTTAAAAAAAGTTAGCTATATAGTTAAATATATTTTGGAGAATCAAATTAAATATTAAATTTGTATCCCAGGTATAAAAAAAAAAAATCGTATAAGAAAGAATATATTTTAAATCTTTCTTACTTAAAATTTATATCTTTGAGATATATATAAATAAATAGTTACAATCTTTTTGTCTAACAGATATATATAAGATTATTTTATTGTATATACATATATATAAGAAATTATATACCATTTTATAATGACTATAATATTTTAAGAATGACGGATTATTTACAAGATTTTTGTTAAAATTTAAATTTTTTGTTGTCTAGGAAGATAGAAACATTATGTGTACGATTTATATATACATACATTTATATTATATCTGGAACAAAATGCATATATATATATATATATTTATGTATTGTATTGTTATCTAATGAATATAATAATTATAACACAGTGTTTCATAAATTTTTGCGGTATCAATAATTATTAAAAATGTTAAATGTTTTATAAAATTTAAGTAAATATTTACACTAAAATAGAACACTTTCGGCAATGCTTAAAAAGCATACTTTACATATCTTAAAAAGCTTTATCTTTAAACACAAAAAATACTATGCAGATTGATTTTATTCAAATCTATTCTATCTAAGAAGTTATATATACAATTTTGATATTTTGAGCATTACTGCATGCGCTTCATCTGCAGAATTATAGAACAAAGTAGAATTTTAATTTATTACTGAAATAGTTGTACAGTTTTATTGACAGTATGCCAAAGTTTTTTTTCCAGTAGAGCTACAGCCCAAAATCAAGCTTTCTATTTATGAATATAAAGGTTTCGTTAATATTATATATTACAATTTAGATTGGACCTACTAAATTATCTGAATTCCTCGATAATAATAAGTTATTTTGTACAATGAAGAAACTTTTAATTGCAACAAGCTTGGCTGTTAATAGTGCGAGCAAATTTGTCACCACTAATGGTCTCAACGATTAAAATTTTTCCTTGTCTTGAAATAACAATTATGATGAACATTAATACTGCCAATTTTATTACCAATTATGACATATTTAAATATGAGTCTACTGAGAACTACATTAATGTATTAGTGCATCAATTTGGCATTACTCTTCGAGCTATCACTGTTTTCTGAATCAGTGATTTTTAATTGATATGTTTATATATAAGATGTGGTTTTCATTATACCCTCTCGGTAAAATTTCATATTTTTACATAAAAACGTGATCTTTTTAAAAATAGAACTCACATGTTTCGGAAACGCTGAACAAAAATATTTTATATGTACATCCCACAAAAAAAAAAATTGATATAATTATAAAACATAAGAAAATCAAATTTATAAAATGGAAAAGATAAAATTAAATTAACGTTAAATTAAATCTAATATGAAAATGAATCTTATGTCTTAGAATTTTTAACTTCATTCTTTTTATTTATAATAAAATCTAATTTTACTTATAATAATGATATCATATTCGTAATTGAAATAAAATTACTTTATTTTACAAATAAAGTATTTAAAAATTGACAAAATTTATGATAAAGTGAATTATCATATATCATGAGTTCAATCCTTTCTTTTAGATTAATTAAAATATTTAATTATTGTTGCAAAAATGTTGTTAATTAAGCAATAAAGATAAATATTTTTAATAATTTCAAACATACGTGCTTTTAACCTTGTTTAGTTGGTTTGAAAAGAGTGGGAACTACGAGAACACCACGCAATAGATAAACTATAAGTGAGTCCGTTGTAATCTCCAGTCGATCCCTGAATCATTGTTAGAATTCTTTAATGAACGGTATCATCTTGGACAGCTTCAGTTTACCCGAGTCTTCAAAGTTTTCTAGAAAGAAACTACTAAATTTCTTAAATATTTTATGGTGTACCATATTTTATGTTAAATGCTCCATTGTCTCCTCCTCATAATACATCCACAATATAACACCTAATCACATTGCATGCTTTCTAAGAATATTTATTAGATTCCATTAAAGTATGATTTGTGAAATTTTATTGTGTGTATAACATCTTTCAAATGGCCTCCATTTTCTTGTTTAATTAAAAAAATTAAAGACGCAAAAGTTCTGTCCAAGTTGACATAGTGTCAGTCCGTCTTAGCCCACCCAGAATATACTGTAATTATAAATATATATCGTTGATCTAAATACCTAAATTATAACTCAAAAAATTGTTATTGATTAGCATTAAAATATGTTTTTAACTCAAATCAGTGAACAGCGTAAAAATTGAGTTCGCTAAATGAATTGTAACACTTTTTATATCCTTAAAATAACAATTTTAACTACTATGACTTGTGACATAATTCTCATCTCTTAGGAATATTATTATAAAAATCTCCTTATACATATCAATCAAACAAAAGTAGTTACTGAAAGCTACACATTAATCATATGAACGATGTTGAATACATGCGAAAGCGGATTGTTCATTGTCAAAAAACGGATTGGTAAATTTCTTGAAAATATAAAATTATGCATACAACAACAAAAAACGTTGTTTTTACATGAATGTCGGTTTCATTTTATTTTTTATGTGCGGTGGTGGTAATAGATGGAAATTTGTTTCGCATTAGCAATTTTCCATGACAACAGCTCTTAGTAATTGTATACATTTTTCGTTGTTTTTTTTTTAAAAGCTTTACGTTAAAGAGCGCAGCCATAACAAAATCCTTTATGGGACTTTTTATTATTATAAATAGTATATAGAAAAAAGATTTTTGTTGGTTTTTTTTTTGTTTGTTAAAAGGTACGTTACTCACTAGGATTCTATTGATACAACTTTATAGATACAGGGTGTAACTATTGATATTGAATTAATTGAACTGTGTGAGAATATATAAAATATAATTTTATATTGATAATTATGTAATTTCAATATTCAATCTAAATCTAGTTAAAGTTCTTTGCGCGTTGTTATTTAAAACTTTTAATACAGGCAATAAAAAATTCCTTAAAATGTAAAGAAAATGTATACAAGAAAAATATAACAATTTCACTTCCACAGGATACACCAGTACTTAAAATAAAAATATACAATCAAAAACTCTATCCTCTTATTTAGGCTATAAAATAATACTTTTTTTTTTCTTTTATCCATTTTCTATATAAAATTATCTTTGTCGAAATATTTTTTTAAGAAAAAAAAAGCAATATCTTTTTAACATAAATACAGAAGAAAAAAAAACTCTTCACCCATATTAGCATTATTCAGAAAACTGAAATTGTTGTATGTTGAAATGATAAAAAAAAAAATATTTTATATTTTCTTTGTACAATTATATAACAAACCCCCACAATTCTTATTGTAAAATATATAATTTCTTTAACCGTTTGTATTGCATTGGTAATAGTATTCTATGCTCGCATTGCATTAGATCACAGGGTTCATTTCTATAGATTTCTTTAGATAAATAGATATCTAACTTTAAATGGAGTACCAGTAATAATAATAATGTAATATATTTTAAGAATATTTCCAGACACTAATTCCTATTATCAAAATTAAAAAATCTTAAAGGTCGCGGAAACCTCTCTAACATTAGTATGAAGGGGCAAAGCCTCACCTATTAGAAATATTGCGCCAGTTTAATGAAAACTGAACTAAATATATTGACTAAATACATTGATGATTATTAATTTCGCGATGATTTGTGTATATCTTCTACTTAAATTGGTGGGATTTAGTAATTCAAGAAATTAGCAGCCGCAATTCTCCAGATGATTTGTATACATTTTAAATATTGTATCATCTTTTTATAATAATGAATTACATATTACCAATAAACATTTCCATTATTACGAAAATATAAAATTTATTCCTATAAATTTTTTCGATAATTGATTTGAATTGCATAAATAAACTTTACTAGTTAAACCAAATATCTCTAAGAAAAAAAAAACGATCAGTACAAACAGATGGACAAAACTGAAATTAATAATGATATAAAATTTCTAAATATTTGTCAAAATATTAAAATTGTTTAATATTACTTAAATAAATGGACCTTAAATGTACATTAAAATGTATTATGTTTTATAGAAAAATATAAAAATGGAAAAATAAGATGAAAATATTATGCAAATTGCTACTATTATGTTTTCTTCTATACATACAAAAAAAAACACTTTTTTTTTTGTATCCTGACAGTTGTTTTCCTTATACAAAATGTGCTATTAATTCTTTTTTACTACTTGAATAGGAAATACAAAAAAAAATCAAAAGATTCTGAATTTCCATTACATATTTTCAAAAATTTTATGTATAAATATAAATTTCTATAACAAAAATATAATAATAATTATATTTTTAATATAATATTATATAATTTTAAATCTCATTAAATTTTTATAATAAATTCTTTTTAAAATATTTAAATTAATCCATTTTTATTTTCATTTTTCAATTACATTTAAAATCATACAATTTTTAAATTATTTACCACTTTTATTTTGTAATGGATTTAAAAAAAAATTAATTTACTTAAAGTCAGCAAAATGATTGAATTGAATTCATTAAATTAAAATTATGTCAGCATATAAAATTTTTAAAATTTATTTATTTAATTATAAATTTCGAATACCGTATAGCATTTACATATATTACACATTTAACTAATAAGTTTAAAACCAACTAGGAATTTAATATAATAAAAATAGTTCAAAATTCGATAATTTATCGAATCCAAATGTTAAAAGATATATTTATCTATATCTCTATAAAATTAAGGATTAAATGCTTTCTATCTGATAGGCGTATACAAGACGCGATTTTGCTGTTTCTATCAAATATGGATAAAAATTGTAATTAATTCATCTTTGATTGAAGAATTGTGATTGATCTATCATTGATTGAATTCAATTAGTCGTACACCTTTATTATCTTTAAATCTTTGTAACCTATTTCAAAGTCCTGAAATTTTGTACTTCATCTTTAAATTATATAATTTCTCGTATTGTATAGTTTATGATTCTATAAAGTGTGCATATTTTTAGTTGTGCTCTTCACATGACACTCTCTGATTTACTTCGAATTTCTGTTCTGATTGTATAATACCGAATATTGCTAAGCAATTGCTAAGCCTATGTAAATAAAGTTCTTTGAAATATATGAAAATTTGAATTAAAAGTTCCTAATGTAGTGAACTTAAAATCGTTCAGCTGTTCTATCAACTTTTACTCCTAATGCAGGAATTGTTCATGAATGAGTAACATCAGCTTCTGTTACTAAAATTCGAATTTGTGAATTTATAGGTAAAACAATTCGATTATCTACACATCTAATTCTTAATCATTTGTTATAGTTCAGAATCAAAACGAAAATATTATTGAAAAAATATAAACTTCTTTCAAAGAGCATCATGACAACATTTTAAAACGTTCCTATTTTTAAACGATATTTCTGATTTTTTTCGATACAAAAACATATATTTGTTTTTAAATTTTTAATCAGTTTTAAATCAGTTCATGAACTTCATTTTATTTCGTTTCATTTATGATTCCTGATTTTCCATTTATAATGCCTGCGGTAAAACAAGAGATTATAAATCTTTTAATCAAAGTAGAAAGATGAATTCATAAAAACTCTTTAATCTACATAATTGTTTATTTCTAAAACTTTTATTAAGATATATATTTTCAATATTGATTTTTTTCTTTCTGGTAAATCATTTAAAATCAACGGAAAAACATAAAAATTTCAAAAACTAGATTTGACCCCACATAAAATGGAAACATAAAAAAAGGAAAAACTAACCAAAAGCTATCATTACTTATCTAGTGCCTACCTATGTGTAAAATATGAAAGAATGATTATTTCTTTTTTTTAGCAAAATTAAAAATGCAAATGACATTCAAACCCAAGGGAACTTATATAAACAAACAGAACTTTGTCGGCGGCATTTTCAATGTGGTTATTTTCAGAATTTTACCAAAAGAAAAGTTATGAAAATATCCATGGAGAAATAATTTATAAAATTGCACCGTTCATTGGTCAGTCAAAATTTGCATTAAATTATTTTTTTCATTTAAATGGAAATATTTTTAACTTTCATGATAAACTTTTTCAATTTTCATACATAATTTTTTTATTTTTCTTTGAAGAATATAGTATATATATGCCAAAATAAATATCAATATTGATTGAAAATATATTCAAAAAATTATAAGTAATATTGAAAATCTGAAAGTGTTCAGTATAAACAGTCAGTATATAATTTATTAAATTTAATTAATTTTTTTTTATACTTTCGTAATTCATAATTTAATTAATAAAAAAGATTGAAAATATTATTTTATAGTAGTTAGGTTAATTAAGAATTGAAATAAAGAAGGTCATAGAAACTTATATTCACTGCAACAATAAATGATAAAATAGTACAGGCTATTAGACAGCATAGCTGGTGAACCGCACATCTGGAGCATCGTCAGTCCAATTGTATGTAAGAACTTAAGTTTCAAGTTTCCTGTAACGAAGCCTATACCTTCATTGTTGCGATTTTCATCCTATAGATTCCAGTTCTTCAACCATTCAATTTTGTTCTGCAATATATATTTTCTGGATGTGGCGCAGTTCACTGGTTTTTTGTCATAAGTTATAGCAGTTCAAAACAACACAGTTGGTTCTGGTGCCATAAAGATTTTAATAGCTACTTGGTTTCGCCAAAAATACAGCTCTTCATTATCTTAAAAATCTAGGTTAAATGTATCTATATGTAAATTCCAGATATATATGTAATACAACTTAAATTGTCAATTTTAAGAAGGATAAAAGTGATTTTACAATACACTACTCTTAATCTTATCTTAATACAAGATTTTCTCAAGGAGAATATGTTTAAGTTCAATTAATAAAATACAATATCTTTTCAGAAAAAAAGCAAATAAATTTTAATTGAAAAATATGCATTTCACTTATATGTATAAAATAGATAAATCGTTGCATTAATCTCTTGTAAACGTTTTTTTTTTTTTACGATTAGTGTTACAGATTAGCTATTTACATATTTACATGCTATTAAAAGTATTCAATGGATTTTATATAATGTTAATGTATATATTGGTTCTATTATATAATAAAAAGAAATTTTATTGTATATATAGTAGAAAACTAAATATTATATAAAAAAGATGAAAAATTATATTCTAAAAATTCTATTTTTATATATAAAATATTTAAATTGCACATTCGAACGCGTTTATTATATGTATATATATATGCATATATTTTACGAGTATTATATGTTATATATACATAATATAATATACTTTTAAATAAGGAAAATCCTTCAAAGGAATTTTGTATTCATTGATGCATACATATACATGGATTGTAACAATTTTCTATAATAAAAGATGGATACGAAAGTTAAGATAGGTCCTCATTAGACGACTGTTGAATAATATCAAAATATTTTATATGTTATGCATACTTTTTACTTTTATTCAGTAATTACATAATATTGGATTCCAGTTACAAGCTTGATGCCTTCTATAGAGCTTAAATTAAAATTTATTCATGAAACCGAATACTAATTATAATTTTTTTATAAAATGCTTTACTTTAAATTTCATTATTTAAATTTTAAATCAGAACAATTTTTAATTCTTTTCCATTACCGACCTTTGGGACATAGCATCTTTCTAATTATAGAGGTAACCTGAAGTTCTATTGCAATTTCGACATAACTATTTATTTTTTTATGGATTTTGAACCTTAAATTTCTTTATATTATAGTGTAGATTATTTTAATTAGTTTAATAGTGTGGTCAGCAAATGGTATCAACCATTAAACAAAATATCCCCAGCATTACATACTGCAAATTTCATTATTAGTATGTATATTCATTTAAAGCTGATTCAACTTACAATACAATTAGTGCATCACAATACCATCACAATGCATCATAATATCATATATACTTCGGCAGTAATGAAGTCAAGCCAGTAATATTTAGCTCTCTTCAATATTAATTCAATGCTTGTATAATCAGAGCTACACTTTATTTTCAAATAATATTAAGAAAAGAATCATGTGTACCAGCATGATGAAAGATTTAAGAGACTAAAAATGTTTTCTATGTTCAATTTTTTTATATAAATATATTAAAGATTGTACATATAAATGAACCTTTCCTCTTAATTTAACGGTTTCCTATATCATTTTTAACAAATCTTTATAGAACTTATATACTAAACATGCATGCAGAGCATCTCTAGACTTTTTAAGTATGGGGAAATTTCGTTCTTATCTGAAATTAAATCTCATTTTTTATTTTACTTTGCATTTAAAAAAAAAATAGAAAGATGAAAAAAAAACTAAATTGTTAATATTCAAGTTGGTGATGACAATAACACAGCCGAAGGATTTATCAGTAAAAAAAAAATTATTAACAACTAAAAAAAAATTACGTATAACAAAATATATATAGGCATAGCTCCCGGTTATTTATATTATTTATTTATAATAACTTTCATATTAATTTTAACACCAAAATATTATAAATATTTATGATTTTATAATAGGAATTTGTCATATATTTTTTTTTTTATTATTAATGTATTCACGTTAAATAATTAATTGTTTTACAATAATAGATTTTTTTATGATTAAAATCGCGTGACAGAAAATTAAATAATTACATAATATATTTTGTATAATTATATTGAATATTATGTAATTAATAAAAAATTAAATATTATATTTAATTAATTGCATCATTTTTTTATTAGCACGTAAAAAGTATAGGTGTTCTGATGAAATAGCCAAGAACTGGCCAATGTTAGATAAATAGAGTACTGGGACTGGGGTACATGGGTAATTTGAAATGTTTTTAATACCCAGATAATTAATGCAATTGAATTACCTGAATTGTATCTAAGTTTAATCAATTCAAATCCAAAGATAATAACTCAACTTCAACTAAAAAGTTCTTATTTAAAAATATTTTATATTGAAATAAATAAAACAACTGAAAAAGTTCATACATTTGTGGACAAACAAAACTAAACAGATTATAATAAATTTTACTGAACCTGAAAAATTCACATTTCTATACTGAACGATAATAATTTAATTCAATTACAAATATCTAAAATGAAATTAGTTCTCAAGTAAAACCTATCTAGTGGGATTTTAATTAAATTTTACAAATCCCAGAAATTCTCTGATTCTGAATAATAACATTATAAATCAATATATATTGAAAAATGTTTCTTGTCACACTGTTTATGTAGATATAATTATGTTTATTGATAGTGCAGTAAACTCTTATAGATATACGAATACGCTTATTGTGATATGGTTTATATATACAAATTCATAAAAACACCCTTCATTATTGAAAATTATTCAAAGCTAATACATAATATTCAATCTCAAATAAAAATATTTTATAGTTTTATGTTTTTCCGGAAACAAATGGTGATCCGGTTATCGTATATACACGATATACAAGTATATTGAAAAATATCATTTCCGGTTATTTTATAACATTATATTTATTGAATATATTTGAATATAAATGTAATAAAAAAAATATTTTCAAATATATTTAGATAAAATATAGAATAGATAGATGATAATTTTGGTAAACCGAATAGTGTGTCTAAACATGGATATTCATAAAGTTATTCATCAATGCAATACCTAAATACCATATGAAACTATTTGAAATTAAAACCATAGGGAAGTTGAATGAAAATGCATACCACAAATTATTAGGTTTGTACCTCTGCTATCAAGTCTAAAAAAATTATTATAAAGCTAAATATAGTATAAAACTTATAAAGTTGTTTTTAGTAAGTACATACTCCTTTTAATTATATTTACTCATTAATATAAAACAAACACTAGATAGCAGCACTATAAGATTAATATTTCAAACCCTTTAGAAAAAATATCAAGTTTATCTTATATTATAGCGAATATACACAAGTATTTAATTTTGTTTCGATATTCTATAAAATTCGTATTTTTATTTTTGAAATGGGAAATAATACCGTCCGCCAATTTTATTTATTTTATATTTATTTTGATACAAAAATTAGTAGTTGGCATTATAATTTTTTATTTGCTGTTGTCGTGGTCGTCAAAATGATGTGTTCCCAAAAAGTATAAGGAATGGGCTACATAGTTCCAATCAGCTCAATTTCGATTCGACTGGTTAAGTAGACTGAACACATAGTTATCGATTGCTATCGATCAAATCACATATTTTATTCCTCTTGACTTGACATTTGCTTCAGTTCGGATTAGCAAAATTGCAATCATTCCAAACTATTTCCATACGATTCGCTCCGATTCCATTTGTAACAGCAATATTACTGTGATGCTAATGGTGCCATGAATAAAACGAATCTGTTTCATCATAGATAAATGACATTTTTCCAGACAATTATCATTCACCATTCTGAATTATTTTATCTATAAACAAAAGTACATAAAATAAAATGTATTAATTCAAATAAGTTTTAAATATCTTACTAATAAATCTTCATCACCTATCACTTAGTTTTAAAAATAATAAAAAAAAAACCGACGCAAGATGCATGATGAATGCAGCTATGAAAATAGCGATGAATAAACTCAAATTATAAACACCAATCCAATCAAACAGCACGCAAAAGTATCATTTTCATTCGGAATTTAGAGTATACTATTTATGTGTACAATGATGTTACATAGTTGTTAATAAATTTCATATCTTCCGTAAACAATTTAGTGCGAACTAAAGACTGTTAAAAAAAACTGTACGTTGTTTTCTTAACCTTTTCGTACGGAATTGAATTTATACCTGTAATTTGCATGACGGGTGATTTTCACCGAATGGCTTCTTTGTCTATTGGGAAATTCACAATAGCATACACAAAAATGACAACTGAAACGACAACGACAATTGTGAATAGTTCCGTTCGTGAAAATGGCGTTGTCTCATTGTGTCTTCTTGATATCAGACTAATTTTTTTCAATTAAATCCAAGAAATTATTGTAAAATAATATAAATTATATCATATTAAAGCAATATTTCAATCATTATTAATAAAATATATAAAATTCGTGTATAATTGTCGTCAAATTTCGGACAAAAAATTTCATATTCTATCTTAGGTGTTGTGTTTTTTTTTTGTTTGCACGGACTTCCAGAAATTTTCTGTTAAAAATCTATTCTCCTCTTTTACGCCTTTGATCGTCCTAATTAAAGTTTTTTTTTTTTTTTGCATTTTCTTTCAAAAGGTGTTTTTTTTATAAGTGAATAAATTACTGTTAATTTTTGTATACAAATTAATTATAAATCTTATTTGAAATCAGTGCTTTTTCATTTTGACTAATAAGTGATTCACCCCAATTTTCCAGCAAATTCAGTGATTCAATTTTATTTGCAAGATACCTATTGCAATAATTTCTTAGTAGGTATTTGTTTTTTTTTTTTTTTCATTATCAGGAAAGCAATAAACTGTCAGGATAACAGAGTGTTAAACAGTGACAGATTGAAAAATAAAAGGCTTTGTATTAAAAAGAGATAAAAATGTCTCCTGTCTGGAAAAGGGTTGACCCCTAACCTAATATTAATTCAAATTTTTATATACTGGAAGCCTAAAAAAAAATGAATATTATAAAAATATATAATATCAAAGTGAAATAAGTTCTGTAATTCTTTTAATTATCATATAATTTAAAAACTATGTGAAATTTCCTTTCAGGGCAGCCAGCAGAACAATAAATTTGGAATACTTATAACCGGTAAATAGAAAAATCGATATAGGATAGGCTAGTAAAAAACTAATATTTTCATTAACATAAAGATTTATAGGGTTTTTAATTTAAGATTTTAATATAACTTTCATATTTTAATTTAGATTATATATTTATTTCTTCATGCTTTTATCGTTATTGATTTTATTAATATATTATATATATATAAATTCAACTATTCAACCACAGCTTATATGGTATTATACATAATATAGAAGAAACACTCTAAGAGACTCATTAATGTCGAAAAATTTATGAATATAAACCGCGGCGACGACGGAAATGCACCAAATCAGTTTTGCTGCTATTAATACATTCTCGTATATTTAATATATAGTATTATAATGAAAAAAATTTATTGACTTCGCACACACTTTCATATAAAATTTTATAAAAATTATAATTTTTATAATGATTTTCGTATTTCTTTAACATTTGGAAAATTTAAATCATAATTAATTTACATTGTATATATGTATACAAATTATAGAAGCGCAGCAGCATGCACAAATATTGTATTTTGAGGTTATTATTTATTGTTCACCTTACGTATACAATGATCATAAAAAAAGACTTGCAAATTATTGCTGAAAAATTAGGGGATTGTTTGTAAAATAAATTAAATGTTTTAATGTGTATCAAATGTGAACAATAAAAAATTGTACTTTTCTTATGTACTGATAAACGATTACATAGCCACTGCAAAATAAATAAATTTCATACTTTCATCAGTCACTTCAAAATCATTTTGACCTTTTTTGGAAGGATAGATGTCTGTAAACACGAAAGCGTGTAACTAAAACAAATAAATGATCCCAAACTTTGAATTTAAGATTATATAAAATAATAAATTTGTCCTCGATATGGAGCTTTACTTGTAGCGATAATGGTACAATCGAGACCACAATTCATTTTTGTCTATTTAAATATCAATAACATAAATTGTTCTTTATAATATTATTATATAGAATTATATAAAATGTTTTAATTATAAAATTTGAAGAATTTTAATAAAATAAACAAACCATAAATATTTATATTTTTCGTAATATAGATGTATATATTTCATATAAAAATTACTTAGTAGTAAATATTTGATATATTCTTTGTACTCTGTTTTCTACCTGGTTATTATAATTTTGTAATTATCAAAGCACCCTACTCGGTGAGCCACTGTTGTGTGCAATAAAAATTTTTAATTGCAAATATAATTTTTATCAGATGTTATTTTATTATAGCAAATGCGAAATCACACATAGCCCTAGTCACTACTCATGAGCTGCAGATAAACTTTATCTGATCGGTTAACAATCTATGCCGCACAGATTTGCAACTCAGGAGAATCCACTGAAAATCGTCCTTTAGCATTATTACTTTCATAACTTTTTCTTCAAATTACGATAAACTGCAACATTTATTTACTTTGGTTATTTTCGCAGTGATGAAAATTAGTAAGAATATTTTTATGAATTCATTAAACATGGGATTAGTCTAGTAACTCTGCGGGGTTGCGTATTGAAAACTGTGTCTTTTAAATACATTTTAAAATGATTTTAAGAGATTTTGTTTACATTACCAGAACTGAAATTTAAGTACGGGAGTGGAGCAATTGTATTCGAGTATAAAAAAAAACTAAAATGGTAACAACAGTATCTAAAGGCGAGGACGCAAGTTTGCCAGACCTTTAAATCTATGTTATTGGTTATAAAGTCTACTAATTTTTATGACTTTGAAAATAAACAAAATAAATATAAATTACTAGTTCCAAGTTAGTGTATGACTTATTGTCCAACTGTTGGCAAACCACAATATTTTTATTTTCTCTAATGTCAAATGTGAAAAAATTATTTAATAAAATTTGGGTGAAAATTAATTTGTATATTAATATAATTTCAAATAATAATAAATATTAGTGTAAAGAAAGTAACTATTAGTTTTTTTTATAAAATTATTATTTTTATATTTTATTTCATCATAGTTTAGTTAACTATGAATTATTCAAATATTAATACTTGTTATAAAAACGTCATTTATATTTAAATAAAACGTCAATAAAAGTAATTTTTGTTGTAAAACTTCCCCATACACTATACAACCATCAACCAACGCCGCATCCTATAAAAATCTAAATTTTTTGATATTTTTCAACCAATTCACAACAGTCCACACACTATACAATTTGGTATATTTTTCAACCATTTTGATAGTTGAACAGACCGTTTTACAACCGTTGGACAGACCCTGTATGGGCATCATAATATATATAATTTTTATTAAAAAAAATTATTCTGTATAAAATTTTGATTATAAGTAAGTAGGTGATAAGTAAGATGATTCGTCGCCAGATTACAATTTAACATTTAATATTCAAATATACCTGTCCGTGATTCATTTTAAATTAATAATTAATATAATATTATTTAATATCTCATTATATTCGTTGACTGTCATATTGTTCTTAGTATAATATATTATCATATTAATATCCAACAGTGACTAATAAATGTGGGCATTAAATATATGTACATATGTATATATTTTGGAAATTTTCAAAAATTTTAAAAAAAATGTATATATATACGTAGGATTTTTTAATAAACCTACAAAAAAAAATTAAATAAGTATATACACAGTTTTAATTAAAAAAAAAATAGTTCCTCGTGAATAAATTGAAATATAATTAATTATTAAATTGATATGATAATTCTACTATGCTGAACGATATACTATTTTACACAAGGTTTTACCATAAGTCTTTTAAAAAATCGATATATAATTTTTCAATTTATAATTTTCTATATATCTTATACACCATTCGTATGGCTTTGGGTAGTCAAAACTTTAAAACAATTTGTGTACATTTATTGCTATAATAGTTCAAATTATGTGTACTTTTATTGCGATTCAAATTTTCGAATTTGGTTTCTTAATAGTGGTAGATATAATTTTCATCAAAAATAAGTACATATATCATTTTAGAACTTCATTATATTAATTATATATAATATTCCTAATTAGGGCAATCAAGCATTTGATGATCACAAATTTTGTTCATACAGGGTAGTCAGATCTAAGGTTCAAATATTTTAAGTTGTTTGATTTGAAAAGACTATTTGCTGGGGCGTGGACAAATGGTGTACAACACACACAGTCATAGGTGTTATATACGGTATATATAGTTTCTTCATTATTGTAATTATGATTTGTCTGATACAACGCTTTCAGAAATCATACTTCAAATGAAAAAAAATGATTATTATTATGCACATGAAGTCGCAGCACCTAAAATAAATTTTAATTTTTTATTTCATCTTATAGCTATGATCGATAACATGCTTTTTCCTTCGTTTAGTGGGTAAAATTGAGTTTACCATAATTATATACCATTATATATATATACAATATATATAGAATATAAATTTTAATTTTCTTCTTGCATAAAATAAAACAAAGAATCTATACATCTGACCCACTATTTGATAATTGTCGACTCCTGAATTAGAGCATATCGACATCTATATAATGTATATATACTTACTAAAGCAAAAAAAATATAATTGTTGTAAAATGTGACATCATCATATTCTGTCTATGACAATTTACTAATTTAGACATCAACAGTTTTTTTTATAGACAGGAAGAACACATAATTGAATCATAAATTTGTAACGTAAATTAAAATTAAAAAAATATATTCGATATTTACCAAGAATGGAAACGATACTTACGATATGAAGCGCCAATAACCTTCAAATCATATTTTATAATTAATTACACAGAAGTCTCACTATTTAGAATACTTAACACATACGGTTTTTTATCAATTAGAAAAACAAACCCTGATTCTACAAATTGTGAATACCAATATGGATAGTCTATATTCAAATTGCACCGATATATTTATACATTGTAATTGTATATAACTAATTGAAATGATATTTTAATTAACTAATTGGGTTAAATTTATTTTGTTTTCAATGTTCTCAAACATTATTTTATGTCTAAAATTGTTTATTTATAGGAAAATAAATTATTTATAGGAAAATATTATTATTTTAAAATAAACAGTTATGATCATATTTGATCCTTTCGTTTTACATATTGCTAACGAATAAACGGAAAAAGATTATGCTTCGTGTCAGGACCTCTGAGTTCATTAGTTTTATTTGGTGCTGTTAGTACTTTCCTTAACAACGGGAATGAAATTTATTTCTTGTTTAAAAATTAATTTAGATTTATAATTAATGAAAAAATAGTTTTATAGTATTAATTGTTAGTTTTTAAATCGATTTTTCATAATAATATCGTATAAAAATTTAATCATTTATATAAAAAAAGTGATTTAAATTATGACGGTAATTGGATATAGCAGTTACCCATATACCGTCCATATTGCCGGTAATAGGATTTTTTTATAATTTAATTTTGGTTATATATTTTAATATTTTTACAAATGTTTTATTTTTATTATATATATATATATAGTTCATTTATTAAAAAATTTGAGGTCCAATTTCTGTCGCTATATATTTTCAAAAATAAGCCGCTATATTTTAAATAAAATTGGGTCGGCGGTAATAGGGGAAATCATACGACGGTGAAGGGAGACGAAGATTTAAGTCTTATTTATTGTTTTTTATAGTTATATTTTAAAATATTTTATGTATTTTACAGCAATATGAGACATTCAAAGATGTGCATACCTGACCCATCTAAAAAAAAGAGATTGTTTTGTAGACAGTGTGGGACTGAGAAGTGACGCATAATTATAAAAGGGAAATCACAATAAGCTGTATGGCTGCAGTGATTACGGATACGGCAGACCACCCCTCGTAAAATCAAATATAAAATTAAATTTAATCGTTATTTTTTTTTATAAATATAAATGTATATGATTATATACCTATATTATTTTTATTTTATAACTAAATATTAAATTTTTAAAAAATGGTATTTAATAGAATGAATTAAAAAAAGATACTTGCTATTTACTGAACTAAAAATAGCTAAAATATTAAAAAATATTGGGCATGACAGTGATTGGAGCAATATTTGACGGTATTTGGTTCTACCCAAAATTTGAATGACGGTAATAGGGAACAAAAATATTAATTTAAAATTGATTTAATTTATAGTAATCTATGCATTCATTTTGTAAAAAAATGCACGATGTATAGATAATTATAATAACTTAAAAAAAATTATTTCACATAATTTTTCATTCAACTTTATTATAATTTACTTAATTCAACTACTAAACTGTAGTTGGTGTTTTTACCTTACTTACATATAACCAAATAAAAATTGCCTTAATAAATTATTAATGAGCTCCAAATAAATTAAAATGAATTTTATATTATTATTAATTTTTTTATAAAATTTATATAGTTATTATTATTCGTTTCTCAAATTTACAGGAAATGTTATTATCTTTTACATTTTACAACAATACAAACAATAAACAAGAAGAGCATTGCTCTTTATTTCAAGATAAATTCAAGTACGCGTGAGAATATTAAAAGAAAAAAGAATAAAAATTATTGTAAAAAAAATGATTTGTGGCTAACAGTGGCGAAGCTAATGGTTTTATATCGGGTGTTCAGTTTAATAAATACAAAAAAATAGTGGCAACAGTCGAGAGTAGATAACTCCTTAGGTTGAACAGTGATTATGTTTTTTATTTAACAGTTACCTTTGTTACTTGTTAATATTTTTTTTGAATTTTTAATAGGGAACCACTTAATCTGCTGGCCCTAAATTTTATAAGCACAAACTAGATTACAAAACTAATGTTTGTAAAAAAAAAATTGAAAACAGATAATAATTACTATATGCTCTAGCTAGAGCATATGACAGATTAATCGGAAATTTTATTATGAAACTACTGACCTCCACCTAGCTAGGCTGGTACATAATCATGAAACCAACTAATGTAGGTACTAAATTTCATCGAAATCTATGATATAAATTACTTTGTTATTTTTCATAAAAACAAAAAAACAAACATTGTTCTCGACATAAACGAGAAATTCTAAAATGAACCTACTAAAAGAACCGTTATCATCTTATGCGGACATTAGGATGAAGTTGAAATGAACCTGTGAGCCAAATTTTATTAAAATCTGTATTTATAAACTCGCAACCGCAACAACGAAACAAAAATTTCTCAATTTTTTTTATAGTATTTTTAAACGTTCATTTAAAATTACGAACATGCAACTAAATTCAATCTAGTGAAAATATTTAACTGAATTTATGGTCAACAACTAAAAATATCAAAATATTTTTGCTATATTTATTCCAAATTGGAAATTATTCAGAGTTTAACATAGTGAATCTATTTAAATTGTATGAAATCAGTTTAAATATAGAAAATCAAGCTTGTTAATAAAACTGTACAACAAAATTAAAAAATTTCTCATAAAAAAATAGCGTTGATTTTTAGATTAGTTTACAAAAAATTATAATTAATATTATTAATATCCCAAACATACTTCAGCAGGTGACCTAATTTGTTTTTTCTGTTATCTCTATTTCTATCCTTTATATTTTTGCACCTGACAAGTTATTGTATGCGATCTTAATTTTCTGACTTTATCCTCAAACTCAGGTTCTTAACTTGGGCCTATTTCTTTTCGTTAAACATGGGAAATGGGGGTGAAATTAATATTTGCATTATTGAATATAGTACCTACAATTTAATATTACAGTTAAGTATGTATATTACTTATTTTATTATTATATACATCTTTGTTTAAAGCATACGTATATTAATTATCAGACAGCTTTTATAATTATACAATTTCTTTATTGTATATATTTTTTCTATTGGATTTATCTTTTTCTGGTATAATCGCATTTTACCATTTCCTTGTTTTAACATTATACATATAAATGAGACAGTACATATAGTAAAAAATTATTGATCAATTGCATGCGACCCTTGCGATTACTTTCAAAAATAAGGAAATATGTACTTAGAGAAATAATTATTGAAAATTAATAAACTATATAAGAAATATAATTTTAAGCCTACAGGATAGGCACATTGTTCTTATTATAATGAAAATACCGTGCAGCAGAACTGATGTATAGTATACTTGGAAATGCATTGTTCTTATTTTATACCTTATTGTTACACTTATAACCGGACATAGCTAATGCTTTTGTAATTGTAATGTAAGGCAAAAGACCTTACTTACAAGGTATATAAGTCTTATATAAAGCTTACCGGTGTTTACTGGGTTCACGTGAAAAATAATTGGAGAATTTTACACGCCATCTGTTGATTAAAAAACAAATTAAATTCTTTTCAATACCTGAGCGATATTATAAGCTAAATTTTTCATTTCTGATTTCACATCGTTAAATTTATATGAAAATTTCATTTCACTTAAGCTAAATACTAAGCTTAACTTTCTAATGCGGGTGAAATCGTGTAATATCATTTTCAATCGTGAAGTATACCAATCTCAGAAAAAATTTTAAGTAATAAAATAATTTTGAAAGGCCTTGCGCTATAGTTGTACAATATTGATTTAATGTTCCATTCGTTCCAACCTTATGTTATTTTTAACTATGTATATAATTATGTAATACTTTAAAACGCCGAAGCTTGCAAAAGTAACCATTTAAAAAAGTTTGCAATGGACGGACACAACGTCTGTAAAATGGTATACTATTTGAAATTTAATTCAGGGTAAGGATTGTAAATCTTAAATGTACTAACTCTTGTAAAAAATCAGTATACATATTAAGAAGAAAAATAGACCAGAAATTAATATATTTCAGTCTAATTGGCATTTTGGAAATTATACTGGCATCAGTACAACTTTTTTTTAAATTTAAGAAACTTGAAAATTTCATTAAACTGAATAAAAAAAACCAAAAAAAAAAAAAAAATGTTTAATAAAAAATAAAAATATATATTAATATTTCATAACGTTCTTAAACTTCTTTATAAAGTATATATGTACATCATATATAAGTATTTTATGTAGTGAATATATGAAAAAAGTTTCTCCTTTAAGAAAAAAATTATGTTTTTCAATTATTGTATTTCTTTTCATATATAAATTAGTCTGTTCTGCTTATATAAATAATATTTTATTTACAAAAATAAAAAGGACAATTGTAAAAAGCATTTTATTGTTCATAAATGAAAAACTTTTTTTTCTATAAAAACATAAATAATATTAATACTTAAGAACATTTTAATGGAACCATAAAACATATTTAAATAAATAAATGTTACTAAGTATACAGTACTTATCTAATATTAAATTCTTAAATACTTACTTAATTTTTTACTGTTCAAAATTATTATAGTATCGTATCGTCTACATTTCTTATCAACAGCACACGAAAAATTTAAATACCCCTTTACGTGTAAGAATATATTGTACTCAATTTAACTATATAAATATGAACCTGCGGTGAGACTGAGTATTCCAATCAACCAATAATAACATAGCACTAAAGAACTGCCCAGACCAGATATTGATATTTTGGCAACCTCTACCACAACGAACATATTAAACTAACACAGAACTTTCAAACAGACTAGGTTTCTTGATCATCACAAAGTGGATTCAGCATAATCGGTTTTACGAGAGTAACTGCTTATTGGAGTCTCCGGCATGTTGCTGGATTTCACCATTTTAACCAACCAGAACATGTTATACTATAATAAAATAGGCCTTCTAATTAAAAGCATAAAAACTTGCTAAACTGTAGGAGTACCCCAAAACTCGGGAGTTTGATACATGGTTTGCACTTCAAATTCGCCCTTCATTGAAATCGGATAAGAACTATTGAGATATGAGATATAATTGTTATATATTACTGCTCATCGAAACGAATACCCCGAATCTTATTATACTGTGTACAGGAACTCGAAAGGTTTTCGCAATCCCATGCTCGAAAAAGTAAAGAAAAATTGATGTCAGTAATTCAGATTTTTTAAAGCGATTATTCCATTACATCATTTCATAGTTACACCGTAACTCTTAATTGGTAGCTGTACAAATTTCAATAAAATAATTGTTCGTCGAAGAATTATCACACCATTAAATTAAATATTTTAGCACCCCATTACAATAGTTATATGTCGATATTATTTAATTTTCTAAAAAGAAAAATATAAAAACACTTTAATGTAAGTATACAAATGGGAAATATAATATGAATATTTATTAAAACCACATTTATATTTTATGCTTACTTTTATATAAAAAATCAATATCTACTAAATAAATCTTTTCCATTTGTGTAAAATGGTAAAATATTAAAACATCATGTTATTTATATCTATCACATAAGGTATGACACAAGCTAAGAATTAATATTACTTTCACAAAATATACCAAATTAACACATTATGTACTGCAAAATTAAAAATATGTAACAAGATATGTTATTATATATGGATCGCCATAATTGGTAATACAAAATAAACAAAGTGAATTTGGTGTTTTTAGAGACATCAGGTTTGTTTTTAATTAGAAATTAAAGGAAAATAAAATTATGTATAAATATAAAATAATTGTATATTGAATTGAATAACGAATAATTGAACCAAATCTAGTTTTGAACAAATTAATTTTATAAATTTTACTATTTTCCTGCCATCAATTATACAATTAAAACTATAATTTAATATAAACCAATTACTTAATGAAATTTTTATTATTTTATCTACAGCTTTGGTGAAATAACATTAGGATAAGACTCTGTAATTCTCTGTATTTTGTACGTATATCCCAATATTATTTCATCAAAAGTAATTATAATTAATTTTAATATCTTCATTGCAATGCTATATTAACAAAAATATAGAATTGTAATAAATTATTTATAAATTTTATTGTATTAAACTTGTGTATTCTATATATTATATAAAATAATTGTCATGATCTTAAAGGAAAAAAATATGAAAATATCGAGGGGACAACCACCTTTTCAGTATAAAATATTTTTTTGACCACTATGTTATGTATATACCCCGGAACCGGAAGGATACCTATCCTATGCAATAAAAAACACTCTCCAATACTATACCTACAATATTGAATACCCAGTAATTCCGGTATATACTCTGAAACTTGTCTGTGCAATGGAAATAGTGAAAAATATTCTTTTATTATTTTAAATTATTTTTGTAAATTGAAAGATTGACGCAATTGTAATAATGTTGTGCATGCACTGCCCTCATTTTATCGATTAATAAAATCATTCGAAGACCACATTTGTAACACAAAGCATTTTTTAACCTTCAATACCATGTAATACTTTGATTTTTAAAGTAATCTAAATCTGAATGAAAATATTAATTAAATAAAGCAGTAGGTGAAACATTTACTACTAGTTATTGGTTTCGCGTATTTTATATTTGGTTTTCCGTTTTTAGCGGTTACTAATATTACTTTCAGAAATTTTGGCTAAAACTAATAAAAATATATTCAATACAAAAAAAAAATACAATACCTTTTATTCATGTATAATAAGTGCATATATAATAACATTTATTTATTAATTTTTCAGGGTGCAATTTTCCACCAATATTTTCTTTGTTGTTTAAGTTAAAGTTTAGTATATTTTCTGTTATAAATTAAATTATTTTCTATATTTTGAGGAGTATACTTATTAATATAATATATAATTTTCTTTAGTCACATGTGTGTGTCTATTCACATGATAGATTCATTAGCATTAGAGGTTATTTGAGATGTGTAATCCATTTTTAACTTTTCCATAGTACGCTAAATTTTGTTATTTGTGTATTGTTATTTTTTGTTCATAAAAAAGTTATTTCAATTTAAATTTCTAGTAATTTGGATTCCATATAGTACATAAAATTGAAAAAATAATAATAGACATTTGAGCAGACAGCCACAGTCCACAGATATGAATTGAAATTAATATGATGTTTTTTAATAGTTTGGCTTTGTATTGGGAACCGCTAAAGCTTGGCTTGAAATTGTGACACCACCACAAAAGTATCCTAGCGGGAAAATTTTTATAATACATACTAGATGAGTAAATGTTGATAGGGAAATTTTAATGTAACCAACAGTCGCCGAAGGATTAGATAGGTAGATGATAGAGGGCAAAAGAGGATTTCCTTTAACCTTGACCTTCATGTTCATGTTGAAGATTGGTATGGAAGAAAGCAATTAGTGGTATCAAGTTCAATGTTATGACATCCAAAAATATGATATGGTAAATTATCTATGTCTTTTTGAAGTAATTGTACCTAGAATTACAAAATATATATTTTATTTTATTATAGTTATCAATTTATTAAAGTATTATATTATAAATTATAGTATTATATCAAAATTATAAATTCTACATACCTTTTCATTAAAAGTAACGTTCATTTTTATACGCTCTTTTATTGCACAGGAGATTCCAGCTGAAAATCTCAAATTTTTACCAATTCGTTTTCGATTGGTAAGCTGGAATTTAGTATTTCCTACAAATTCTCTTGTAATTTTTTTGTACACAGAACTATCTCCGTCAGCTATCATTTTATTATACCTTAAACCTTACACCATATAAGCTTTCACTTTTTTGGAAACCCTGTACAATAATATGTGCTTCCATTCCTGTTGCTGTACCCCTATAATTAGCATTGCAATCATGATCTTGTAGTGAGCTAGATCTAATCCTTCAAATCCTAAACCAACACCGATTACAGCAAAAACTACTAAATAATTTATTGGTAGCTTTAAATTTTCTTCTGGGCAAGTTTTTAATGTTGTAGTAAAATTGCACTTTGAATTTAATCCCGATCATATGAAATTAAAACGTTTAGAGAATTATTAGCATAATTTAGATGACACGTTTTTAATTCATTGGTAGGGTGGGAACAGTCATCGGGAGTTGAAACATCTATTCCTCCATTTCGTATAATTAATTTCTGCTGTGCTGTGTTAGGATTCGAAGTGGCCTGTGTTGTTTTTTTTATATTATACTATATCTTTCTTCTCTTTCTTTTGTCATCTATTTGTAATAGGGTAACCCAGTGAGCGTAGCCGGTGGACACAGACCAGCCCTAATATGTATAATAGAACATAGTGACAATACATAAAATAGAAAAAATAATAATAGAGATTTAAGCAGACAGCCTCAGATATGAATTGAAATTAATATGATTTTTTTTTTTTAAATTAGTTTGGGATTGGAATGGTTTGAAGAGGGGAACCGGTAGGGCTTGGCTTGAAATAGAGTATTTCAAAATTGGCTCTGTAAGTACTCTGTAATATCTCTGCAATACTGAAAAATACGGATTTTATGCAATTATATACTAATAAATTTTCAAATTATATTTTATATTTATATATAAAAATTTTATTTTTTATTCTCAAAAAGAGCTGGAATTCTACATTCATTCATATTAATATTACATTAATTTCAATTCAATATTTTAAAATGGTATCGATCAATTACAGACCATCAAAGAAATCGTACACTTTTCTTTGTATCTAAAAAATATAATTTAGTTTAATTCAGACAATTCTAAATTTTTCAATTTTAATTAAGTATTTAAAATATTAGTGATTACCGAACTATTTTAGGATTTGGAAAGATGTTACATACATGGAATGATTTTCGAAAAAAAAACTCTGGAATAACTCATAAATTATAATTTTGCATTTCTTGAATTTGGGTTCAGTAAATCATAATTTTTATACTTACTTTCAGTAAATCTTGATTTCAGTTTTATAAACAATTCACAATTGAACGAATTAATTTTTTATTTGATCAATTGTGCATTCGGTGAAGTTTGTGTTCGGCAAATTATGTATCGATCAATTTATCTTCGGTAATTTATACAATCGGTCGATCGTTATAAGACAAATAATATATCAGTACTATAGTAGTATTAACAATCAAAAATTGTTGTTTAATACAAAGAAAGTCATGGTTTTGAAGGAGAATGGACCCATAAAGTATAATTTTACAAAGTATTAATTTCGTAATCATTATTAGTAAGAGTTATATTAATTTAATAGGAAAATAATTATTAACTATTCTAACTTTATTTTGCCTTTATTGACTTAAGTTTAATAGAATTTCCTATTACCAATATATAGTTCAATTTCCAGCTGTTCGTTCAAGCTTACCATTACACAATTTTACCAATTTAGCTGCTTATCAAATAATAAAAAATATAACACCACCCAACCAACCTTAATCAGGTCATTGCAATTATTTATCTCTCAATAAAAAAAAACAATCTAAAATTAACTTTAATAAAAATTTAAAAATTCCAAACTGAAATTTCCACTTATATTTATTAGAAACTAACAAAAATAAATTTTTAATATTTAAAAAAAACAAAACTTTCATTTGCACATGCTATCCATTTGGAAAAACTAATAAGTTCTTTTTCATTTATATAATTTTTTATTTTTATCTATTTTCAGAAAAACGAATATATACAACGTGTGCGAGTTATAAAAAGCCACAAAATGAATATGTCATAATAACAATTTAAATATTTTTGTGGAAATAAGAAATTTTAAAGACTAAGGCAAATATGTCTTTATTATTATTATTAATATAATCCAAAAACTAAGAAGCAATATAAATCAAATCTTAATCATAATATAAATATAATTAATTATATATTAATAAAAAAAATGTCACGGTTACCTGAAAATGATAATATTCGTAATGATATTTACGAAAATTTACCATGTCAGGCAATGTATAATGAATCCGTACGTAAATTAAAAGGAACAACAACAACAAATAACGAATCATCAGAAACAACAATCCTTAATAATTGTAATAGTAATCAACAACAACATCAACTACAAACTCAATTAAATTTATCATTAAATGCAAATAATAAAAAATCAAATCATTTACCAAAAGAACTTTTATATGCAACACCATTACGTAAATCGGATCGATATAAAAGTAATGAACGTAGTATAACAAGTAAAAATAGTCATCGATATAATAATAAAATAATTAATAATGATGAAAAAAAATGTAATGAAAAATTATTAACAAATAATTATGAATATAAATTAATAAATAAAGATAATAATATTATATTAAAAAATTGTGGATCTGGTAAAGTATCACCGCCATTATCTTCATCGTCACCACAAATATTAAATCATATAAAAAATAATACAAATTCAGAAATAACAAATCAACATCATCAGCATCATCATCATCTACAACAGCAACAACATTTAGAAGATCGAAGAATATTAAATTTTTTAAAAGACACAACACAATGTCAGAAAAAAATGGAAATGATTAGTGGTGGTAAAGATTGTCCAAATGCAAGTTTTTCATGTTTAGCACGTGAAGAACATTTTGCTAATTTAGTACAACAGAATTTTGTAATAGATCAATCACAACAACAATCATCTACAACAAATCGAACTGAAAATCAAGAATCATTATTAAATAATTCAACAACAAAATTAGATGGCGAATCAGATACAATTGGATTGGATGCAACAAATTTATTAGATGAAATTAATAATAGTTCTATATTAAAATCGTCAAATAATGTTATTCGTAATACAACAGAAGAATCAACTGAAAATTTACAATTTTATATGCATAATAAAAAATCACCAGATAAAGAAGTAAATGGTTTTGTTGTATCATCAACACCATCAACAACTAGTATTTTGCCATTACCCCGGTCACATACAAATGTTTATATAAATCGAGAATGGGTATTAAAAAAGATTGCACTTTGCTTAGAACAAAGAACTTCTGGTAAAAAATGTAATATATCTGTAGCTGGTAAAGGTGATATTGCTATTAAAGAATCTATGACATCAGCAAGTGCATTTTTACCCCGGCCACAAAATATTGTTGGTGGTAATTCATCAACAACATATCATGGATGTTTAGTATTAGGATCAAATGGTTCGGGTAAAACATCAATATGCCAGGCTATTATGAATGGTAATTCTGGTACAAAAGGTATACTTAATCGTAAACTATTATCTTGTTATTTGGTAAATTCACAAAATCCAGATTGTCATAGTTTATCCATATTCATACGCAGTATGGTATTACAAATATTAAGTCATTCTAGTTTAATAACAAAAAATGATCAAGCTAAAATATTTGAAGAATCATTAATACAAAAATTAGTTGAAACTGATTTAACAGCATCATCACCAGCCGATGATGATTTAAATTTAAATAAAGAAAAAACTAATTTAAATCAAGAACAAAGTCTTTGTGATAATGCTGAAGAATTATTAATTGCTGAATTAAAAAGAAATTGTGAAATTGATTTATTAGATGATGTTAAATTACAACAAAAGAAAATTGTCACTAGACAAAAATCAGCACCATCACCAGAAAAAAAATACAATGATGATGATGACAATCTAATTAGTGAAAATTCTAATAATAATATTGAGTTAATAAATATTTGTGATAGTACAACCAAAAATTCATATTCAACACATCCGCCATCTGGTGGCAGCAAATCAAATAAGTCAATGGAAAAGAGAAAACAACAAGAAGAACAAGAAGATGATGAAAAAAAACAATCAAATAATGATAATTCATCAAAAATTGATGATAATAAATTAAACAAATCAAGTCCAGGTAAAAAATCAAAAATTCCAGTTTCTAAAACAACTTCTAGGACAACAACATCTGCAGTAGCTACGTCTACTGCTGCTGCAGCAACAACAAATTCAAAATCAAGTAATACAACAATTCAACAGGGTGGTGGTGAAGATATTGCGGATGTATTAGGTGATGATATGAAAGATGAAATTGAAGCTGAAATTAATGATGATCATATTATTGAAGGCAGTAACAATAATAATAATAATAATTCTAATGAAATAACAAATGCAGAATTATTAAATGATATTGAAACTGAACAAAATTTGGACATTAAAAATGATACAAATGAATTTCCACCACCAAAACGAGAAGATAAGAATGAGACTGAACAAAAAAAATTACAACAAACTATAACAACAGCAAATAATATTCCTATACCATTACCAAAACCAAAAAGTTGTCGTACAATTATTGCGGATAGTTATTATGAAATGTTACTTAGTAATCCAGAAATCTTTGAATGTTTAAATGTTGATAATATTGAAAAGAATCCCGATGAATGTTTTAAAAAAGGTATTCTATTTCCATTGTTGGAATTAACACCACCCCGTACAGCATTGCTATTATTAATTGATTCAATTGATGAAAATTATATAAATGAAGGTAATTTAATATCAACACTTAAAGGTCGTACTATGTCACAGAAAAGTCGTAATATTGCTGAATTATTATCAAATCATATACATTTATTTCCAAAATGGTTATTCCTTGTATGTACAACTAAAAAACAAACAAAACATATAACAAAAATGTTTACCGGTTTTAAAAAGATAACATTAGATGATTTAAGAAAAAGTCATGTCGTTAAAGATGTCCAAGAATATATTATAAATAGATTAAATTCTGATTTTAAGGGTACAATAAATTTAACGAAAGAAATTATTGAAAGTTTACATCAATTATATATTAAATCAAATGGTTGTATATTATATTTAGAGAAAGTATTAAATGGTATTAAGGAAAATTTCTTTTCATTTCGTGAAATCAAATTAATACCATGTACATTGAATGGTTTATATTTATATATTTGTCAGAAGTCATTTAATAAAAAGCAATATTTAAAAATACGACCAATTTTAAATGTATTACTTGCATCAAGTGGTTTTGTTGATAGATTATTTTTATTTAATTGTTTACGTACGTATAATTATACAATTGATTTGGATGAATTTGAAAAACGTTTAGATTTAATGAAAAATATATTAATATATGAAGGACAAAATCAACAACAATTGCGCCAGCAACAACTACAACGGTTTTGTAACAATGGTTTACGTTTAAAAATATTTCATAATTCATTTGCCGATTGGTTAGTTGATGTTAAGTTTGCAACAAAAAAATTTATATGTGATGTTAATGAAGGACATATTATGATATCAATGTATTATACATTAATAAGTGAATCATTATGTGCAAATAATGTAAGACGATTTGTGTATCATTTAATTAAATCTGGTGAATATTTAACAAATAAAAATATTAATTTAGATTTAATATTAATGTTATTAGAATCAAAAATTAATTTAAATGATTGTTTTTATACAAATCATTTAAATTGTTGTTCAATTTGTGAAAATGAATATCGTAATGATCAGAATTTTTTACCAAAAGCAAGAGAAATGATAAGGAAATTTTTAATGAACGAATTAAATGATGAAATATCGACATTATTATGTGATTTCTTTAAGCCGAGTTTACCAACTGATGCTAAAACATTGAAATTATTAATTGAAACTGGTATTAATAATGCTGATTCACAGGTAAATAAAATGTTTATATAATATTTCTATACAGTAAATTGCGATAACATAATTCTGGAATAAAATACTTTTAACAATAATTGTTTTAACTAATTCTTGATTTTGTTATTCAAATATACTCTGAAGTCTGATTATCCAATTTATTAATTAAAATTTAAAATACATTATTTTAATTTTAGGCTTCTTGTGATTCATCATTAATGTCACCCGAACTATCTGAGAAATCTTTAAATATTGATTTTGAACTGGCCGATTTATTATTATCAAGTGAAAAAACATGCCAGGAAGAAACACAACGACCGAAAAGCTCTTCAGACAAATCCGATCAACGACAACCAGAAAGCCAAGATGACAATACGAGTACATTACATCAATTATCCGATTCACATCGTATTGAAATGCATAAAGGCAAAGCACTTATACATATTTTAGCAAGTGATGGTAATCATTTACTATTGGAACGTGCTCTAAATGCTTGTAAAGGGCCAATTGATTTAGAAATTGAAGACTACAATGGACAAACAGCACTCAATATTGCCGCGCGAAATGGACATTTAGATGTTGTAAAATTATTATTAATATTTTCGCAACCTTTGAATGACGGAACCGGTCGATTGAAACGAGTAGATGTTAATCATGCTGATCGTGACGGTTGGACACCATTACGTTCTGCATCATGGGGAGGTCATACAGAAGTTGTTAAGTTATTAATTGCCTATCCTGGTTGTTCAATTGATTTGGCAGATAAGGAAGGTCGTACAGCATTACGGGCAGCAGCATGGAGTGGTCATGAAGATATTTTGAAAATTTTAATAGAAGCTGGTGCAGATGTTAATTCTGTTGATCGCCAAGGCAGAACATCATTAATAGCTGCTTCGTACATGGGACATTATGATATTGTTGAAATTTTATTGGATAATGGTGCCAATGTTAATCATCTAGATTTAGATGGTCGGAGTGCACTTTGTGTTGCTGCTTTATGTGGTTCATCTGGTTATAGTAAGGTTATATCTACATTACTTGAACATGGAGCAAATACTGATCAATTGGATAATGATGGCATGTCACCATTACTAGTCAGTTCATTCGAAGGTAATGGAGAAGTATGCGAATTACTATTAGAAAATGGTGCTGATCCAGATTTAGCAGATTTTATGGGCCGTACTCCATTATGGGCAGCATGTACAGCTGGACATGCAAATGTCGTTAAATTATTATTATTTTGGGGATGTGGTATTGATTGTATGGACTCTGAAGGTCGTACAGTATTAAGTATTGCAGCTGCACAGGGCAATGTAGAAACAGTACGCCAACTTTTAGATCGTGGTTTAGATGAAACACATCGTGATAATGCCGGTTGGACACCATTACATTATGCCGCATTTGAAGGATTCCATGATGTATGCATTCAAATATTAGAATCTGGGGCTAAAATTGATGAATGTGATAATGAAGGTAAAACTGCTTTACATTTAGCAGCACAAGAAGGGCGGCAAAATTGTATACAATCATTATTAGAGATTCACAGTAGTTTTGTTGATCAAAAGGCACATGATGGCAAAACAGCATTTCGATTAGCATGCCTAGAAAGTCACATAGATTGTATTCAAACTCTATTAAAGTTTGGCTGTGATGTGAATGCAAAAGATGCTGATTCTCGGACAACCCTGTATATTTTGGCATTAGAGAATAAATTAGAAGTTGTTAAGTACCTGATCGATGTTACTGATGTTGATATTAATATTCCAGATAGTGAAGGTCGGACAGCATTACATGTTGCATCATGGCAGGGTCACTCCGAAATGGTTAAATTACTAATAACATTGGGTAATTTATTATTAATAAGTTTATATTTTTTAGTAAATATATTTTTAATTGTATCCTTCTAATTGACCGAATACAGAATCAATAATAAATTAAAAAAAAATCATGATTACTTAAAAACAAATTTCACAAAATTCAAAAATCTAATTTATATGCTTTTTCTGGTAAATTAACTTTCGGGAAATTTTATATTTGGTAAATTTGTATCCCGTCAATTAGCTGAAAATCTTATTATTTAAATTAAAGAATTATGTTTTAAAATTATATTTATCTATTTTAGGCAATGCTAATGTCAATGCTATGGACTTAGAATTACGATCACCATTACATTCATGTGCCTGGCAAGGTAATCATGATGTAATGGGTATATTATTATATTTCGGTGCAATACCAGATCATGCTTGTAAACAAGGTGCTACTGCACTCGGAATATCTGCACAAGAAGGACATGATAAATGTGTAGCAATTTTATTAAAATATGGTGCAAATCCATATAAATCAGATCATTGTGGTCGTACACCTATTAAACTTGCAGCCAAATCAAATCGTAATAATATTTTGAAAATATTTGAATCATACACGAAAAGTAAGATTTTTATTTTTTATATAAATTTTTTTAATTATATTTTTTCTTAATATTTTCTTAGCAGATGAATCAAATATTGAACAACACAAAGTTCATCCAAATATGCTTAGATCACCAGATCTACCACCAGTTCAAGGTTTTTTGCCACATCAAACAAATCAATTAATACCAAATAATAATAATGTGCCACCAACAATAACAACAACAACAAACATTTTAAATGCATCTAGCTCAACTCATAGTAGTAATTTTTATGAAAATACAATGCAATCTGATAATAGTAGTTTGCAGAAACGTAAAAGTGTTATATCTAGTCAATCAACAGGAAGTAGTAATGACGTAAGTTTTATATTATTTAATATTTTCTTATTTTCAAATAATAAAATTGAAATTTTTTTTTTTATTTATAGCAAGTACCATTATCTTTTACACAACAACTTCAACGCCATACAAAATTGAGTTCACGAAATAATCCATTTATTCAAAATACACCAGTTATTAATATGAAATATTCGAAAGGACAACAAAGACATTCACAAATACTACCAGATTTAAATGAACATCAATTGAATATGGGTAAGCAAAAAAATAGCTTTAATATTAGAAGAAAAACTAAAACCGGTGTCGGCGGATACACTGGACACAAAAGAACATACTGTGGGGCTTAGGATACCTGAAAAATTTTAACTATTCATTTTATAAAAATTATACAAATATCAAATTTTTTCTCTTGGGCACAAATCAGCCTACTCTTGTCACGATACTATATTTACCTTAAATTAAGAGATTCCAAAAAAATCTTTTGACTAAAATATTATTTACAATTTTTTTATTCATCACTAAAAAAAACATTTCCTATACAAATAATTAAGATGTGAAAATTTGAAGACTGGTGGAAGGAATATTGAAGCATTTATGATAGTGGATGAAATATATTTTGTATGTGGAATTTTCAGCTGGTTTTTGTATTATCGCAAAGTTTGCTTTGCGGAAGTGAATAAATAAAATAATATGTGTGGACAGAAAAACCTCCCATTACGTATCTAATAATAAATTAAATTAATACAAAAGTTTTAAATATCTGATTTTTTCTTATAACTAGTAAAAGAAAAAAATTATGAATAATTTCTTTACTTTATTTATAGTTCCAAATGTACCTTCAAATGATGCTGATATGTTTGATATGGAATGTATGTCACCGCTTTATGCAACACCGCCACATTCACCGAGCAGTGATTTGAGTTCACCAGGTCAAATGCCAACAAATCATACATTCGAAGAAATCGGAAAATCTGGAAACATCAGCAGTAATAATGGAGCTGGATCACAACAAAAATCAAATACTTCAACAGATAATCATTTTGCTAGGGATACTCATATGAGAATAATTTTGGGTAATTGTAAGGATACTAATCATTCATCGAGGTAAATAGAAATAATCTTAATTTTTAATAATGTCTTCACAAAATGTGTTTTTATCATTAATTATTATTTCTTTAAATTTTTGTAGTAAATCAAAACGAAGTGGTATTGCTACAAATCCGGCAATGCGTATGATACGAAATCGGTTTGATTCAGCTGCAAATTTAATACGACGAACAAATAATATGTTATCAAGTAATAGTCAAGGTTCATCAAGTATTGGTGTTAAATCTGGTACATTTCAATGGCGAAAAGAAAGCCAAATGTAAAACATAAACAAAAAAATAATAAATATTATTATATAAATAAATCTATGACCAAAATTAATATTATTATTAAAATAAAACATGTCTCAGATAAAATAAAAAATTATGTAGAATTTAATTATTTTTTTGCTCTTAGAATTTTCATTAATATTTATATTAAATAACATGAAGAATTACATTATATTATATTTAAACAATAATAAAAACATTAATAATTTATTTATTTTTTAGTAGATAAGAATACTCTCTTAGTAAACTATATATAAAAATGTATTATTATTATGGCCTATAATGTAATTATTAATTTAATTTGTATTTTTAAGTATAAAAATATTTTTTATTTATTTTCTCATTAGTAAGTTTATATTTCATTTATTATTTATTAATTTTTATTATTTTCAAGAAAACTATAATATTTTGTGTGATAATTTTATTTAGTAAAAATTTAAAAATTTGTTTTTTATATATTTTTTAAATCTGAACTTTAATCCAAAATATTAATTTTAATATAAATATTATTTAATTTGATACTAAATTAATTTTTAAAGTTTAATGTAGGTATCCGGACAATTGCACAATTGTGATTTCGGTCACAATTGACATAAAAAAAAATTGCATAATTAACATAAATATATTTACGTACGCAATACATAATTGACCGAATGTACAATTGAACTAATATAAATAATATCAATCATAAATAAAAACAATTTACTGAAATTTATCAAATTTAGTTTATATTTCCGGTCTCAGCCATATGTACTCTTTAACTGAACAAACAAATTCAGAGTTTGATTATTAATTTTAAGAAGAATTTGCAATTTATTATTTTAATTTTGACAAATAACAATCACCTAAATTTTATGAAAATTACAAAAATACGTATCTTAAAATATTTGAAAATATCGCCTAAAGAAACAAAAACGATATATTTAAAAAAAAAAAAAAGCTGAATAAATCTTTAAAAATAAATTTTGATATATTATATATATCCTAAATAACTTAGAGGCCTATAATAATAATAATTAAATTTATTAAAGAAACAATACAACAACAAAATAAAAAAAATACAATGAAATATATTTATAAAATTAAGTAAGTTCACCGAATTTTCATTATACGAATTATTATCAAATATACTAAATTTTCAAACGAAAAAAACATTAAACATTCATTCATAATTATTTATGTCATATTTAATAATTATTAACTGATGCCAATTAATGTTATTTTTTATTTAATTAAAACTGTAATAATTATATACAAGAAAATTGCAAAAAAAATCAAATAAAATAAATCAAAATGAATGAAACAGGAAATTAGAAAACTAAAATAATATATATAAAATATTTTTTTGATCAATTTGTTTGTTGATGATGAAATAAATGAGAAAAAATATTTAAATAATATGTAATAATAATAGAATATATATTTAAAATAAAAAAACCCGATACTTAAAAAAAATTCTTAATTAAAATTTAAAATACACACTCTTTGAAGTAGTCTCAAAGTATATTTTATTAAATGTTCTTTTGCTCAAGTTAATATTATTAAAAATGCACTTAGCCATTAAAAAAAAAATTGTTTTTTTGAAAAACTTAACAAATTTTAATTTTGAAAAGAAATGACGATTTAATTAACAAATTTTAATTAGCGATTTAGTTTTCAAAACAATAAAAATAAATTACAGTTACCAATTAACCGAATGCACAATTTATCACATTTACTATTCCCCTAAAATGATTCGTTTAATGAACATTTACCCTATGAGATTATGATAAAATATTCAAAATATACATATAACCGAAATCACACAAAAGCATTCGTTGATTATCTCCGGTAAATTTGTTCTTTGATAAATTAACTTTCACTAAATTCAGCTTAATTTGATTAAAGGTTTTCGTTTAAATTCAAACAATGAAATTTATATTTTATTTTACATTTTTTCAATTTTGTTACATTTTAACTTACTTTTATAAATATTTTATTACCTTGAGTCCTTGACAAATTAAAATTTGGGCTATTTTAAAACAAAAATAAAATTAATATACAATTTTTCTAATTTATAGATACATTTTTTTGTGTGTGTTTAAAGAAATTTGATTTTGTGTTCTTTTTAAATTTTTAATTCATTGTAATTCTAATTTTGAAAGAGCATTTACTGTAATAGAAATTATTTAAAACAAAAAAGAAAATAATAAACTTTATAATCATATAAAATGAAAATATTAAAATAGCATATATTTATATTCAACAATTGGCACACTTCGAAATTATATAATATCGAAAATTTACAATTTTTTTTATAATTATTTATTAAATATTTGAATTCGCAAAACAAAATTAAAATATATTTATTTCAATTCAATAAAAAAAATATTGTTCATCTTAAACAAATACTGTTAATTTTTTTTATTTGTCCAGTTGCAAGATTTCAACGTCTGGTAAATTTATAAATATTATGTGTATGATTATTTTACAAGAAACATGTGCAGACTCTGTAAAAGCCACTGGAAAGTCCGGTTCATGACATATGTCAAACCCCTGTACTTACTAAAAAAAATGTAGTTAAATGTATTAAATAATGAGCGAACATATTGGGAGAAAGACGAAATCGTAAGTACGCCAAAAATGGAGATACTCGTAGTAGTTATTTTACTTAGTATTTCTTTTTTGTTATCTACTGTTTTGATTTCATAAATAAGTCCTAAGGTTCGGGTTTATTCTGACTTCTCTTGAATTTATTTTTCATACAAATAAATTTGTAATGTAATAAATAACGTTTATACGAGTTATAGAAAATAAATTTCAATGCCTATACTTCGTCTAAGCTATAAGGAATTAATTTTAACAAAAAATGAAAATCTTTTACAAATTAATTGATCCACTTTTTATTCATAGTTTTAGGAATTTTATTACGAGTACAAAAATATTCCAAACAAAAAATCAAAACAAATTAAAATTACAGAAAATACATATATATTAAAAATTATTTTTGTGTATTGCTATCTGAAACTACAATTAATTCAAATCTGTCCACATCTTCACATTCTGAATTGAAGTTTTTATAAAATGTTGTTAATAATTCATTCTACAATTATAATTTATTTTTATATATATTAAAAATTATTATAAATAAATGACTACTCACCACCCTATCGTCTTCTTTTTCATGTGTTTTTTTTTGTTTTTTATGGACATTCTCCATATGATCTTCTTCTTCGTCTTCACTGGACATACATATTATAAAATCATGACGCATTTTCTTACGTCTTTTTGGTCGTTCATATGTTCTTAAGGAAGACTATAATATTTAAAAAATTCAAAATATATAAATAAAAATATTTAATAAAAATATAAATAAATTAACGTTTAAAGTGAAGGTTGAATCTCCAGTTAAATCATCAAATAAATGTAAATTATTTTTTTGTGTATCCTCAGATCTTTCTTCTGCTACTGCAACTGTTTCATCAATTTCGTTTTCATTGGTTACATTAAACTCTTTTTGTGTATTGTCACTTATCATTGTAGAACAAAGCATTTCTGGCAATTTTTTTTGTTTATTTGGTCGATTATATATTTGTTTAATCGTATTCAAACTAATTCTAGTTGGTTTTTTTGAAGTATTTGCAACTTTTTTAGGCAAATTATGTTTTAATTTTTTTAATGTATTATTTAAGTAATTTTTTTTAGAAATTATTAATTTACTATCATTATTTGAATCAGCAGTATCCGTAATAATTTCATCAAAATTGAAAATATCTGAAATATTTTCAGATTTATTAATATCTAACGAATTATTACTAATATCAGATTCGTATGTAGTATTCTGCAAAAAAAAAAAAAAAATTTATTTACAAATTTTAAAATAATTATAAAAAAATAACTTCAAACTTACAGTTTTGTATTTATTGAAACTATTAATTGCCAATGGTGGTAAATTTATAACTTCCACAATATTAATATTTTTTAATGGACTACGATATGTTAAACCTTTACGCGGATTAGTCTCTAATATTGTGTTTTTATTTACTGGTTGTACGTTTTCTATATTAGATAAATTGAATGATTGAGAATTATCATTTTCATGAGAATAATTCGGAAATAGTACAGGTAAAGGTGTACTTTTATTATTTAAATTTTGTGTTGGTGATAATTGATAATTTAAATTACGTGGCATCAAATTCGGTGATCGCCAAGGCGTCGATGCATCAAAGTACTGAGTAGGTCTTCGAATCAAAGTATTTTTTTCTGTGGAATTATTTTTTGGTGTAATTGAAATATTATCATTCTTTTTGGTTGTAGTATTTGAGGTTCTAGTTAAAAAAGCTTTTGCAGCCTCTAATAATTTCTTTTTATCAAAAACACGTACTCTGGTTTTATTTTCAGTATTGAAGCTGGCATATTTTTTCATAGCTGATCTTGCTAATGGACTATAACCAATTTCTTTTTGTTTAGGACTAAATAAATGTTCTTTGTGGTCAACAACAATATTATCATATCTGTAATCTTCTTCTATATTACTGTGATCGGTAATTACATTGTCAATATTTTCTTTTGAAATTAATGCTCGTTGTTTTGTTTTTACAGGTACTTTTGGTTTTTTAATACGTTTAAGATTTAATCGACCAGTTCCTTTTTTATATTTTGCAACTTCTGCTTTACCTTGTTCAACTAGTTTTTTAATTACATCTTTGTCAGCTTCTATTTTATTTAGACTTACGTTTGAGTCCGACTGAGATGATTGGAAATTAAAAATATCAGAGTTATTATCATCTTTCACAAAACTTTTGCTATTTTCAACTGGTAATTTAAAAAATTTCTTAGATTTTTTCGATATTTGTTTAGTTTTTTTATTTATTAAATTATCGTCAATATCTTTTTCTAGAATTGCTGAATTGTCTGTTATATTCAAAATGGATTTTTCTTTGGAATCTTTCGTTAATAATATTTTATTGTCTCTTCTATTATTAATATTATTATTATTTAAAATATCTACTGTTCCATTGTTATTATTAAATTTATTATCTGTGAATTTTCTCCAATGATTATTATTATTTTCAAATTCAGATTCGGTCTGTATATTATTTTTCGTTGTTAAACTTAATTTGGATAATTTTTTTGGCTCTATATTTTCAATGTTTTCAATAATTTGATTAGATCTTTTATTTTTTTTCGTTTCTCTCGTCGTTTGATTTTCCATTGTGGAAGACAAACATTTTTCGTTTTTTTTCGATTTAATTTCAAAATTTTTTGTTTTATTTTCTTTTTGTTCTTGTTTTTTTTGAATATTTTTTGCCAATCCAAATTCAAATTCATTGATATTTGACATGTTATTGTTTCGTAGGCCTCGAAAAAATGTTTCTTTCTGAATTTCTGCTCTTTCAATTGACTCGTCAATTGAAATGATATCAAAATTGTTTGTTATATCAGAAGTCATTTCAACCGTCGAAAAAGGGTTAATAGCTACTGTTGGTTTAGAATTTGGTTTATTTATAATTTCTTCAACCGATAGTTCTATTTGATGAGGTGGGGTTTTTTCTAAAATATTATTTAATTTTTCCATTTTTATACTTGAATTTCGTTTTTTAGACATTATCATATTACTCTTTTTAATTGAATTTTGTTTAGTATTAACATTTATATTTCTTCCAGTAGATTGAACTTGATTAAGCATATTTCTTCTACGTTGTCTTGCAATGTGACTTTCATTGGTATTTATTTGATCGATTTGATTTTGTTTAGTATTTTTAAGTATACCCTTTTCATCTGAATGTTTATTTAATTCATCAAAATTTCTGTTTAATGGATTATGGTATTCTGTTTCCTTTTCCATTATTGTTGGCACTTTTCTATTACGAAGTTTACGTTTATTGATGTTACGGTGATTTTCATCGTTATCTTCAATAAAATTATTTATAATTGAATCTTTTTTATTTCTAATATATGATGTCCTTTTATCCTTATTTAATAATACTAAATTTAAAAAATAAATAAAAAAAATAAATAAATAAATCATTTTAATGTTAATTTACCATTTCGTTTTAACTTTACTAATTTAATCTGAATTTCTTTATTTATATTGTGTTTAGTTTTTAATTTCGCAATATCTACATGATTTTCTGAATTTTTTGTACCTTTTCCATTAGTAGGATTTTTCTTCGACCTTTTTTCTTCAAATTCTACTTTTTTTAAATTTTGATCTGCTTTCCGGAATTGATCTGCGGCTTTGTCTACAGAGAATTTGGCGTGTAAATTGTGATTATCAGATTTATAAAAATTAACATTACCAGTGAATAGATTATTACCATCTGTGCAATTATTAACAAGTTCTGGCCTTATATCACCATTGTTTTCGGTTGAGCTAGCCTGAATACTTTTTAGACGAATTAATTTAACCCGACATTGTCTAATAAGAATTGGGTTTTCTGCTCCTCCTACTTTAATGTGCTTATTTTCTTCATCTGGATTTAGATTTCCAACTCTGTTATTAGAAGGTTTGAGTTTATTTAATTGTTTTGTATTCGATTGATTTGAAGAAGTTTTTAAACTTCTTTTGTTTATTTTTGCCATGACTTAATAAATTCAACTAAATCTACACTGGCTTCTCTGGCACTAAACTTTAGTTATATTATATATTATCGTATTTATTAATTTATTTTAACAAAAGACTAACATAGATAATATGAAAATAGCAAATATTGATAAACTTTCAAAGTATAATTAATTATAACTTGAATAAAGATAAACAGTAGATAGACAGTAGACAAATTTTAATTTTCAAAAGTGCGTCTTTTTATAATTAAACGAAGCCCATACCCAACAAACAAAGCGCACGGAAAGACGTACCCTTTCGCACGCGAATTCGCACAGGGTACTCGGAAAAGGAGCCTCTGAGCGCACGGAAAGTGGTGCGCTTGGCTGAAGAAAACTGTCACTTTTTTCGTACTACTTCAATTATATAGATATATATGAGTGTATGGGTGCGTACATATTTTCTGTACCCATTCCGTACCCTTTTGCAGTCAAAATTCCATACGATTTCCGTGCGATTATTGCTACGCTTTCCGTGTACTTATTGTTACACTTTCCGTGTAATTATTGCTACGGTTTCCGTGTGATTATTGTTACACTTTCCGTGTAATTATTGCTACGCTTTCCATTTGATTATCGCTACGCTTTTCGCACCTTTTCATCTCCCCAATATAAAAAATAATAACTTAAATTTTTTATTACTATGAATATAGTTTTGTAAAATTTATTTTATTTTTTGTATATATTTATATTTATACATTATCACATGTGTTTATTAATTATACTATAGCAGTTTTAGTATCTCATATTATAATAATTTTTTCATAAGTTTACTTATCATATCAGAAATTTATATTTTATGTATGTTTATTCATCATATCACAAATCAAAATATTAATTTATTTGAATTTAATAAAACAAAATAACTAAATGACTATATCTTAAAAATAATTATAACGAAAATAAAATAGACATCATTTCTCTTTAGGAACATATTTTATTTTGTTTTCGGACCCTGTCTTTGGCTCTTTGAAACCATTTTTTTATAAAATTGGTTACTTCGATATCTGCACCTGGACCTGGAAATTTTTTATTAGCCGAGTCTGTGAAGAAATAAATAATATATTAGAAGAGCATGAAATAGAAAATATATTAAGAAGTTTAAATTACTCTTTTACTACATTTTCACTCAATTGTTCAGTTATTGTTTTTATTTTATTTTCCAAACGATAGTAATAAATCTACTTCATCATTAATTTTACGATAGTTATTCCGTTTGGACATTTTATAAATTATGAGCAATAATATTATTTTTAAAACACTAAATAAATTTAAAAAAAAAAAAAAATTAAATTGTAATAAATAAAAATTATATTTACCACTTTCGTTTTCTTCGTATATAAAATACAAATTACAAATGGCGGGTTTGCTTCACAACTCATATACATAAAAAATAAATAAGTAATTTTATACACACTACCAGCCACTATCATAGTTACACAGCTACGCATACAACCACAATATACTTATTAAAATTTACACCATAAAGGGTATGGAATGCCGTGCGTAAATTGCACTCTTTTGGGTACGTACCCAAAATTGTTTGTTGGGTAGAAGACATAAATTTAAGTGCTGCCATGTTCTCGCTTTAATTTTTTTCGATACCACAAAAACTGCTTTTAAATTAACGCTTTGGCGCTATCAAAACTGTTCACCTGACTATAATGGCGTCATGACAGTTACTTTTTTTCAAGCTAGTTTTTTACGATAAATCCTATAGCCGGGAATAAAAGAGATATATAGATTTTGCAAGACAGAGATAGTATAATTTTGAATAATATATATATATATAAAAAATAAAAAAAAAAATTTTTATATACATATTTGAAAAATATAAATATAAATTTTTGAACGAATTAGAAAAAAAATAAGAAAAACTTATGTTTAACATTTCAAAAATTATTTATTTTAAATTATATTTTTTGAATTCCTTCAAAAATTTGTAATAATTTTCTGAAATGTAAAAAAAAAAGTTTCTACAGGCTAAAAAGAATATAATTGGATTATTTTTCTTTTTTGTCGCGTTCAATTTACGGTAAATCCATAGTTGGCAACAAATTTGTAGCTTCTATTTACGATAAAGCTTTGATAAAGAGCTCTATAGTGCATCACTCACTCTAGTGTAATTTTTCTATGATTTTTTTTTTCTCTTTCTAAATTCATAGAAAGTCTGAAAACTAGGTAGCTTCAAAAAAGCAATTGTCATAACGCTATAATTATATAGGTGAATTGTATTTTGTCATTATTTAATATAATCAAATATGAAAAATAAATTGAAATATATTTCGGTAACAAGAAAAATAGGTTTCAAAGATTTAAATTTAAATTTATGGAATTTCTATATACCTATATATTTAACTTAATTTCTATTTTTCCGATACTCTCTGTGGTATGTATATATCGCGTAATGGTTCAAACAAGCTCGTCTGACGACGGACGTAACGCGACGGACAATAAACGCATAAGAATTTTCGATCGAGCAAACTCGACGGTTGAGATGGACTACATATTCTTCAATGACAGTTTATAAACAATTTTTTTTTGTAAATAAAACTATGTACTTATATTTTATATTAATTTTCTACATCTTATAATACACTAAAAAAAAATTGGAATGTCAAATAAATTTATTTTAATTCAAAATTTTGAAAAGTACCTATTTTATATCCGTCGTGTCCGTCGAAAGTTGAAATCGATTGAACTATTGCGTCTTGCGTCCGTCGTGACTTTGCTCACTTTCATATATTTTTATACATTTCAACTTTTTTTCGACATTTGAATCCGTATCCGTTGCATCCGTCGCGTCGAGCTTGTTTGAGGGGTAACAGCAATATATTGTGGTTTTGTTGCGCGACAAGTATAAACTATGTATGCGAGATGACAGCAATCTGTTGATAAATATGTAACCTACATAACTTCATGTACACTTTCCCAAACCATATAAAGAAGATAAGATTACTTTGAATAGAAAATGGTTACAGAATATGGTACTTTTATTTATAATTACAAAAACTATGATGATTCAATAAAAACAATAATTGAGAACATTCCCATTCCATACAATGGATCAATAGAAGAATTAGTAAATAAATTGATGAACGACATGGAGCCAATGATGACTTACTTAGACGGCGATATAGGTATTTTATAACAACATAAAATAATAAAATAACAACTCCCACTAATACCTATTTTAGAACTTAAAACATCACTTAAACATTTTATTGAAACACAGAATATAGAATATTATGATAAACGTGATGATGAACTAATTGAAAATGTTAGAAATGGACTTATCAATGTAGAAGCTTTAATTAAAGATACAGAGAAATTATATAAAGAAGAATTATTACAATTCGCAGATCGTATTGGACCAACAGATGATGACATTTTTGCACAATCATTTCACAGGTATACAGAAATAGAGTTCACAGTTTATTGCTTTTATTAATTTTATTATATTTTGTACAGGCTAGTTCATTCTTCTTCATCATTACCAGATATTCTTGTAAAAGAAAAAGGTTATGCAAAGATTATTTCAGATATGAATAATAAAATGGATCTTGAGGTTGAAGCATTAAACTTGAAACAACAACAAGAAATGGAATTAAAAATAGATCAACTTGATATCTCTACCACATCTGATGTAATTAATAATAAATAAATTTATAATAATTTTTTTACTTCTATGTTGTTTTTAACTAATCTCTATTACAATTTCATTTCAGGATATTAATAATTTATTGGCTCAACAATATAGTACTCAAAATTATATCCAAAAAACATTTGAATCAGAATTGGAAGCTAAACGTGGCCATCAAAAAAATGAATATCGTGAATGGATTACAAGTCAAGTTAGTAAAATATTTCAAACATCACCAGTTGCAACACCATTAGGCAGCCGATCATCAATGTTTGTCTCCCAAATGCCATCAATGGAAGAAAGTTTTACAATACATTTGGGTTCACAATTGAAACACATGCATAATATAAGAATTCTTAGTGCTGATATTACTAATTTATGTAGTCCATTGCATTCAGATGAAAGGTAATACATTTTTTTTTTTTTTTTTGTTATTTGATTTTTTGACTTTTTATGTAGTTTAAATGGATTGAATATGGCATTAGGATTATATTCAAGTTCTTTGTGTGGTGTTGTTGTACTTACACCATCCGGACAAGTACAAGCTAATAAAAAAATTGTTAAAAATGCTAATATGTCAACTGAATTTCATTTTGAACAAGTAAAAATTAAAATGGTAATTTATTTAAATTAAATTATATATTTATCTATTTATAGATTGATGATCAACTAGAACAAATTCAATCTGATATAAAAGATTTACATGATAACAAACAAAATAATGAAAGTCCAACAAAAACAATTCCTAAATTAAAAACTGGTGATTTTTTTATTACAAAACATTCGAATTTGTCTCAATCTCATATAATATTTCATTTAATCTCCGATGAATCGTTTAATAGTCCAAGTGAAATAAATTCACGGCATCCTGTTATTTTGGGACTTAGAAATATATTAAAAACTGCAAGTCGTCATGATGTTACTACTTTGACGATACCAGCTTTGCTACGACATGAAATGTCGGAGGTAAATATATAATATGTATAGGATAAAATTCCATTGAATTGTTTACTTTACAATAAGAATGGTCCAACAGACAATTCCGATCTATTCAGCCATTGGCTTTATTGTGCTGATATCTTAATTTATTCAATTCATTATACACTGATTTAATTATTAACACAATAACAATTATAGTATTTTATCTGCTTAATTCTAAAAAATATATTTAAAGGATATGACTGTTCAATGGTGTATGCGAAGAGCTGAACTAGTTTTCAAATGCGCAAAGGGATTTATGATAGAATCTGCGACTTGGGGTGGTGCGGAATTAAGGTATACAAAAAAATGTTTTTAGTATATTATTAAATATTTTTTTTTGTAGTACGTTACAGCTTCTACTACCGCATGATATATCAGAAGAACTTTTTACAACACTAACTGGTATGTTACCACATGTTTTCAGAGTTGCGAATCCAAAAATACTAGTCGATAACAATAAATGATAATAAAATTATAAAGCAACATTTGATTTGAACAAAATTAAAATTTATTATAATAAAGAAATATAATTAATTATACAAAGTTTAATCGAATTGATTATATGTTGCTCTGAATGATCTTTCTGAATCTCGTTTTAATTGTTCATGAATTTTGGATATATCATCCAATTTTGTTGTGATTGCTGAACTTGAATCTTCAATCCATTGTAAGGAATTCATATGTGCATTTAAAATGCGACCAACTTGATTTATTGGATCGGTACTATCTTGAACTTTAGATGCTTCATTTAAATAATCTATAACTTCCTTAATATCCTCAGACATTTGTTTTAATTGAGTATCTAAATTCTCAACTAATTGATAAGTTTGTGTTCGTTCAACATCTATTTGTGGTAAATTTATAAAATTATTTTGTAATGGCACTATACTATCTTCAAGTTCAGCATGTTGGGTTGCTATAAAATCTAATTCTTGTTCTAAAGTTTGTTGATCGATTTTAACTTTTTGTACAGCTTCATTTAATGCAATTATTTTATCATTATTATTTATTAGTAACTTATCCCAAGCATTAATTTGTGTAGCTTGATTTGTAAAAGTTTTCTCCTGTTCCTCCAATTCCAATGTCCACTTATTAATATGCTCCTCAATTTGTCCAAAAGTCAGTTTACTTGCAGAATTATTATTTGTCGAAGAGTCTGTAGTTTTCGTAGTACTTTGTAGATTTGGCGCCAGATTAAGATTAGGTAAAGTAGCACTAGTAGTAACTTGTGTTGTTGTCCTAGTTGTACTATCTAATGAAACAGATGTTGTCGGAAGGGCCGGCAACCCAAAATTCAATGCACTTGTAGGTTGCTGTGTACTTGCAGTACTAGTTGTTGAAAGATTAAATTTTGGCTGATTAGCATCGCTTCCAACTTGCTGTAGCGGTGCCGTTTTATTAGTTAAATTGAAATTCATTTCGTTACTTTTAAAAACACTGGAAAACAACTTCTCTTTCTTTTACTTAAAAACTGCAAGAAACTGAAGTTGTTAAAATACTAAAGAACTTTGAAAGTAGTTTAGTTAGCAAATCACAAAACAACCTAGAAATTCCAAATGCCTCTACCTCTACTCTCTACATATATATGACATATATTTTGTCCCAGTTAGTAAAAGCTATTATAAATTATTTGTTTATAGGGTTCCCCTATACGCATATTCCACTATATTTATATAAGGGGAATATATTTCAGCACGACAAATTGTTGCACAGCAGAATATGTATCCAACCCGACAATTTCAGAAGTTTGCACGACAATTTTTCACATTATAGTCTTCCAGAAATATTATTCCCTTTTCCATTATACTACAAGAACAAGGGTATTATTCTTTTTCCATTGTACTACAAGAACAAGGTATATTTATTTATTTAATATTAGTATACGCTACATATTTTGCCATTCAATTACACAATTTCGGTATTTACACAATTTCCCGTATTTTACACAATTTGCCGTTCAATTACACCTAATTTGTCGTTGAAAACACCTAATATTGTTTTGCTGTAGATTTTTTATGGAACCGCTTATCACGATCAGTATATATTTGCGGACGCATACATTGGTTATATCCAAAATATGTCTCTGGATTATTATCGATTGCAATCATTAGATCACATTCACAAATTAACTGGTAAACTTCAGATCAGTAGACTTTTGCTTCAATTTGTTCCGAATCGATTTCAATCGTACATATGCGTATATTCAATTGTTTTTGCAAACAAATATATTATGAAGAAAAAAAATTTAATTTTTACTGAACGATCGATATATTACGATATTGAACTGATTGCTACATTGTTGCCCAAGCTTAAAAATACGCAATGAAAATATGTTCGGTATTTTGAATACGCAATTGACAGTGTCAGTTGAACTTGACAGTTTTTTTGTTTAATTTCATTTATACTTTTGTTTGTTTCTTGTGGCATAAACAAAAAAAAATGCTTTTTGTTTAATATTAAAAGTTATGATCTCTTTAGTGTAGTAAATTAAAAATTAAATAATAAGTAAATTAAATTTTAATTGTTCTCCGAAGTGACAGTAGTTAAATAAGTTATACATACTTCCCACAAAAAATAATATGGCGTAATTCTAATATATACAAAAGGAATTTGTAATTCCTTTACCATTTCTATTATAATAAATAAACTTTAATTAAAAACATGAATTGGTATCACAAATTTTTGATTCATCGTCCATATCTAGTATTATTAGCTATTGCTACATTTTCTTTAGCTTGTATTATAGTTTCCTTTACAACTAAAAGTATTCCAGATTTTAAAAATCCAACTTTGGTGAGCAAATTAAAGGGTATTATCGAAAATAATACTAACTTTATTTATTTTCATAATACGACATTCAAATTAAAAAGGGTTTTGAAGCAAGAGGAACTATTATTGGACAACGTTTAACAGCATGGCAGAATTTACTTCAACAAACTGGACCGAATAGTAAACTTGTTGCTGATCCAAATGATTTGTTGCTATATAATACTGATGGTATTGTGCATTCAAAACATCTTAAAGATATAAAGAAATTTAATGGTAGAAAAAAAGGCAGAAAAGATAGAAGTAGGAAAAAAAATATTCCTAGAAATAAAGCTTTAAAGGATTTTAGTAAAAGTAGTAATAAAAATAATTTATATATAATTGATGAACCACCACAATTTCGACAATACGAAATCAGAAATGAAACAACATCTGCTGAAAATATATTAGAACCTCAATATGAATTTGGTTGGAATATATCAGGTATTGATGAAAATGACCGACGAGATGCCATGGTAATAAAAAATAATAAATGGGCAAGTTTGAAAAGAGAAAGACCACCATCACATTTCAATGGTGTTCAAATTAAGGATGGTTTCTTTTGTGAATCTCCAAGTATTACCATACAATTTATCTTAATTAATATGAAACAAATGCCTAATAATTTTTTTTTCTCATTAGTGAAGGAATACTCTCATTTTGTTGTGGAAAGAATTGGTCCAAATTCAACTGATTCTCTTTTTGATATTAACTCATTGTTAGCAATGTGCCAATTAGAAGAACAGATTACAGCCGTAAATACTTATAATAATTTTTGTCAAAAAGAAATCTTATCAGATAATTGCTGTAGACCGTGGTCAATTGCGAATTATGTAGCTTTGCTCTCTAATAAAACCTCTTGTTTTGATATTAATGTATGAGGAATTAATAGTATATATATTTTACCGAATTGATTATTGATATTTATAGGAAGAAGATGTTAATAATTCCCAAATTTTATTGATTAGTTGCTATGAATATTTTCATGGGTTCAAATTGAGCTATGATTGTTCAGAGGATAGATGTCGTGCACCAATTGAATGTACACGTTTTAATGCCGTATTTAATATATTTCATTATTTGGCTGATATTAACTATGTTAAAATAAATGTAAGTATATATTTAAAAATGTGTCAATATATTTAAAAAATGGCTTTTCTATTTATAGGGGTCAAATGTATTTTTAAAATATTCTATGATATTTTTTCCAATAGCCCAAAGTACTAAAGTATTGCCATTCTTTTACGAATTAGAAAAAATGTAAGTAATATTTTTGAATTTACTCTTTATTTATTATTAGCAGAATCACTAAATCCTTTTTATTCTTATTTTATTTAAAATATATGTATGTTCCTAATTAAATTTTTCGTAAAGTATGTTGATCTAATGGTCCATTTTTTAATAAATTTTTCTTGTTTAATATTGCCATTCGTAGAAGCGCTGGTTGGCAAATATCAGTATGATAAACTGTCATACCGGTTTTATAAATTTTTCTTAATTCATCTTGTAGTATACGCTTACGGGTTTCTTCACAGAATGGTAATATTCTAGTAATATCTCGAATATTTTTTATTTCGTTAATACGATTATATGAGTCTGCATATGTTGTCTCTTCATATTTACCTTGCATTGATGAACAATTTCTACGCAATTGGATATTCTCATTTTTAGAAGTATATTGATTTGGTGAATAATCTTTTTGATAAACAGTTTTATTTTCCAAAAATATACCAGGTAATAATTCTGGTTGTGGTTTTGGACATAAAAAATGTTTACAAAATACATTCTTATCTACACATGGTATTCTTTTTATAAATTCAACATAATCTTCATGTTCAGCTTTAGTATATGGATGACAACTACCAAATGCCCTATTATTAATTAACAAATTATTTTGTCCATTAATAAGAACGGAATCGGTTGGTTTTTGACACATAGGTTTTGGACATATACATTTTTTTGATTTATTAGTATAATCAACGTGTGTTGTTGATTTCAAAAGATATTTACATTCTTCGGGTACTGGATTCATTTTGTTTAGTGCAATTTATTAAAACTAAAAATTTTATATTAATTATTTTCAAAATATACAATTTAAATTTAATAATACATTATAGATTTAATAAAAAAGTACAATTTAATAAATGAGATTAAAATCCTTAGAAATAAAATCATGGATTTTGTGATTAATTTTTTTTTTTAAATGAATTATACATAAATTATATCAAATATTATTTAATTAATGAGATTAAAATCATTAAAAATAAAATCATGGATTTTGTGAATTATTGTATATGTTGTATACCGCTGTGTGTTTTGGTACCGTTTTGTTTTGTTAGTGGTAATGTGATAATTTATCAATTCGCTGGTCGATTTCTATATATGAGAACATTTGAATCATGTAACCTGACGGAGTCGATTTTAAAAAGCATATTGGAATTAAATAATTATAACCATATATTATTTCTCTAGTAACAGGTTGAAAGACATTTAAGCAGTACAAAAAAGCTATATCAGATTAAAATATATTAATAACATTTGTATATTATTATATTTTACAGAGATCTCAAAAATGAATTAGTTCAAGTGGTAGCTATGGACTTGGGATTAAAAGATGCTCTCTTTGATGAGTGTCTAATATCTGATGGTTGGCTTGTTGGACTTGGTGGTATTTTTATGATGACCTGTATGTGGCTGTATACTTCATCATTGTTTGTAACTGCAATGACAGTTATTGCAGTATTATTTTCGCTAGGAATAGCATATTTTATATATACGCTTATATTCGAATTAACATTTTTTCCATTTATGAATTTGTTGGCTGTTATTGTCATAATAGGTAAAAATCTTAATAAACTATTTTTTTTTATTCCATATTATAAATAATTATTAATTAGGTATTGGTGCGGATGATGCATTTATTTTTATAAAAATTTGGCAATGCAATATGGCCGAACTAATTAAAAAAGGTCCATCAGCTCGAGAATCATCTTCAACATCACTTTCAGAACCAACTTATTCAGAAACATTGACTAATTTAATGGCTTCAACTTTTAAACATGCTGCGTTATCAATGTTTGTTACATCACTTACAACAGCTGGAGCTTTTTATGCTTCCATTGTCAGTTCAATAACTTCAGTTAGATGTTTTGGGTATAATAATAGAAATTTAAAAAAAAAAATGTAATTAATTATAGTTTTTAACCAAATATTTAAATAGAATATTTGCTGGAACTGCAATTATATCAAATTATTTACTTATGATAACATGGTTGCCTGCGTGTATATCAATAATGGAAAAAATTCCATGTCATTTAAGAAACGGGTTTTCACAAAATTTACTAATTAAATTACATAAATCAATTAATAAATTCGGTTTAATAATGGAGGATTACATTTTAAACGCTGTTATTAAAATACCTTATGTTTGGATAATTTTATTAGGTAATAATTGAATTATTTTATAAATAATATAGTAAATTTCTATATTAAGCATATATTTTACTAACAGGTACAATTGGGATTTGTAGCTGCGTTGTAGTATTATATTGGCCTCGGTTACAATTACCACAATCAGATGATTTCCAATTATTTGTAAGTGATCATCCTTTCGAAGCATATAGCACTAAATTTAAGGATTATTTTTGGTTTGAAAAATCAACACCTGTAAGTTTTATAATTATATATTTATTAATATTTATTTCCCATAATTACATAATTATACTTTTCTCAAGTCTATTGAGACTTTTAAAATGCCTCTTAGATTTGTTTGGGGTATATTACCAATTGACGATGGTGACTATTTAAATCCATATTCTCGTGGCGAATTATATTTTGACAATAATTTAAATATTTCTTCGACTGCGTCACAAGAATGGTTACTAAATTTTTGTAAAAAATTGAAACAAGAATCATTTTATCAAATATCAACATTTGGTTTATTGTTACCAAATTGTTTTATTGAAAATTTTATATCATGGATGAATAGAAAGTAAGTATATTATAAAATTTATTAAAATAACAGAATAATAATTAGGTATTTATTGTAGATGTATTGATTCAATAGATGAAGTCGATAGAACACCATGTTGTGAAATATCAAAATTTCCATATGAATCTTATATATTTGATTTATGTTTACCACAAAGTATTTCATCGTTATACGCAACACCAAGAGAATATTTTATACCAGGCGTTGCCGGGCCAAAGTTTGTGGGATCATCGACGTTACCAACTCAAAATTCATTGCTAGATATATTTAATAAATATGAAAATATGACAAATTATAATATTAATAATAATAATATTACAGTTTTACCACCAAAAATAAAAGCTGTAGTCATCGAATTTGAGAGTAACTTTTCCTATTCTATGTCATATTCGGATGTTGAAAAATTTGTTAATACCGCCCAAACTTGGTTTGATAATGAAATGTTATCAGCACCATTGGGTATGAAAGGTGGTTGGTTTACAAGTGAATTGAATTTCTTTGATTTACAAGATACTTTATCACAGGGCACAATAATAGCTATTGCTACAGCAATGTGTGCATCACTTTTTGTTTTACTTTTTGTTACGCTTAATGTTTTAATAAGCCTTTATGCGGTTGTGACTGTTACTTTTACAATTTTTACTACAGTAGCTATTTTAATTTTATTAGGATGGAAATTGAATATATTAGAAAGTGTATCGGTTAGTACAGCAATTGGTTTGGCTGTTGATTTTAGTTTACATTATGGTATACATTATCGATTATCACCAAATGGTGATCGTAAATTATCAACAAAATTTGCATTACATCGGATTATTGGTCCAACAGCAATGGCTGCTTTAACGACCGGAATAGCTGGTGCTATAATGTTAGCATCGAAAGTACTGCCATATATTCAAATTGGTATATTTTTAGTAGTGGTAATGAGCGTCAGTTGGATATATGCAACATTTTTTTTAATGAGTTTATTGTATCTTTGTGGACCCGAATATGGTTTTATGCAATTTAATTATCCAAAATTAAATTTACTTACAAAAAATACTCTTAGCTCAAAAGATTTTCAAGATAGGTAGAAAACAAAAAAAAAAATATATTACATATTTATATTTTTAATTATTTTTTGTATGTTTTCAGGAAACAAAGCCAAGTTATTGCAACTGAGCAACTCTTAACACCATCTAGTTCAGCAGTCGGTGATCTTATGAATTCTGAGTCACATGAATTAGATTCATTAACATCAAATTCATTAATTAAACAAATATCAGAATGTACAAAACCTCCAATTGATTATGAACGAGCATTTAACAGAAAATCAACAAATTCTAATAATTTTCGTAGCCCTTCAACTGGTAGCGTTATAACAGTTTTACCTGAAGATTCAGATGTAAAATTTTAATAATCATTTCCAATATTCTTTATTCAATAATTATATAATTGTCTACATACACAAAAGTATAGTCCAGAAAGTATATTAAATTTAATTCTTTGTATAATGGAAAAAGATTATTTATACTCAGGTCTCGTATAATGAACATAATTGTCTATTTAACATAAATTACTATTCGTTTTAAATTTCGTATGGTATTAGTTAATTAAAACATTGGAAAGAATTTACTAAAATTTAGTTTAGCTTTTAAGTAGTACTTAAGACTGTGAACATTTCTATTAATATGTGTCTAAAATTAATTTGTATAATAATTTATTTATAAAGTTACAAATTATTATATTATCAATTCTTGTCTTTGAATTTGTAACTGTATAAATAACTTTGTAATACATATAGATTCTTAATCAAAATTATGATTGTAACGAAATTTTATTGATAAAATTATTATTGCTCAATAGTATATGCAAATTATATACTACATTTCTCAAATTGGTTGTCCATATTTATATGTATTTATATATTTATAAACCACATTTTTCAAATTAGTTGTCCGTATTTACATTGCTATTTAGCTTTGATCATGACTAAGATAATCCTTGCCAATTACTTATTTTTTAATTAATTTTGAGATATATGATATTTTTTTTATTTATGTACAATAATTTTATTTTTTACAATTTTAAGAACGTCAATTCAACACTATACAAATTAATTGTTAAAAATATTTTTTTTCTATTTCAAATTAGCTATATTTCTATTATAAAAAATCTTTAAACTCGACTGAAAAATCAAAGAAAAATCATTTGCTCTGAACATTAAAAAAGAAATGAAATTGAATTGTATAAATTAAAATATTTAGCTGTTTAATACAGATGTTAATGTCTATGTACTTATAGTAAATAAGAAAAATTGATAATATTTTTCTGATATAAACTTACTACATATAGAAAATTTTAATTTTATAACTATATAACTATATTTCAAAACTCAAAAAGTATTAAAAATATTTGTAAGTTTAACTGTGATAAAGTAAATACAAAAGACAAATGCAATTTAAAAAAAGTAAAAAAAAAAGTTTAAAAATTTGTATTAAAACATGTTTTTTTTTATTGGGAATGTATATGTAAAATGTTATTTTGTAAGTTTTATGTAAGTTTGAATAGTAAAAATAACGTATTAAAAGTAACAAGTTTAGAAGTTTGTGTTTTTATCACCATAATTTTATATTAAACTACTTTGTATTAAGTTATCAATATAATATAATATGAGATCCCATATTCCGCTATCCACAGGGTAACACCCTGTATATAAATACATAGGTCGTGAAGACATAGTACGATTTATAAAAGCGCAGATCAGCAGGATGGCAGGACACATTTCTAGAATGGATATACATCGTCAAAACAACTACTAACACTGGCATAGCCAGGCATCAGAGCAAGAGGCAGACCCATCTTCGTCTGCTAGACTGTTTTGAAAATTACCTAAATAAAATTTGAATTTGGAGAGGAATTGTAAACCACGCTAATGATCACCCAGAGCTGTAATGTATTTTTCGAGATGATATTTTTATAACGACATGAATCGTGAGAGAAAACAAAATGGATTATCTTTGCTGTGTTTTATCTTGTTCCGTCAAAAATTGTTGTATCTTGGAAGTGATAAGAAGATATTGAATACAAACAAAAGGTGAAATTATATATTTCTTAATTAATAAACGAAAAAAAAAATCTTTTAGATTAAAACAATATAAAATATTTTGAAAATCTCTTGTTTTTACTTTTACAATTACAAGTGAATATTTGGATACATTTAAAGTTACCAAATCAATATTTGGTTTTTATAATTTTACTTAATTTAAACCAAAAAAAAAGTAAACGATTTTTTTTAGTAATTGAGGAAGACATTTTTATACAGTTTACAATTATATTTTAAATATTTAACAAAATAATTAAAATAAAATATTACAGAAAAATTTAAATATTATTTTATCAATTATATTTTATAAGCAGATTTATATATAAATATCATTATATCAAATAAAATATATATTTTAACAAATTAGTGAAATAACATTTTTCCACATCAAAAATTTACTATAGTGATTTAAAATATAACCACTTTTTAAGTACCTATACATAATATTAATTTTTAATAATCTTCTCTTATGCAATTAAAAAAAAATCCTTGCCAATTATTTAAAATTTTAGTAGGAATTCTGCTAAAAAAACAATAATAAATATATTAATATTTTACTATTAGTAAATTCTTATGAATATAATTTTCAAAGATATATTTTTTTTTACTTATAAATATTCAACTATGTCACATTTAATTGATATATTTGGACAACTTTGGCCAACAACAGTACGTCCCTTTTGTCGTGGCTGTTGTTTTTCAGTTAATAATTTTCTAAATATTGGTAATATTGCTGTGTCACCTACTAATTCTGATTCGGAACATGCATTATACATTGATGATTCGGTTTTTGTGCGTAGTTTCCTTTTATCTGGTGCAACATTAGGTGATGAATGATGATGTGCATGCTGTTGAATAGATTTTGCTAATTTAGCACGTGCTTGTGTTGTTGATGATGGCGGTGGTGTTGGTGGTTCACGTTGTTCTCTTTCACTATCCGTTTCACTTTGACAAACTGTACCTTTTTGTGGTTTATGCCGGTGTTTACCACGATTTTTTTCAGATACCGAACGTTGAATTGGTGATGTAGTATTTGTGTCATATGGTATAATATGACTATGTTCACAACGTTGTTGTGGATTTGGATGATTACGTGGTGATTGTCGTGAATGTTGTTTGGCATGGGATAATGTATGTGTATCCCATAAATCACTTTGTGATACAACAAAATTTCCTTTGCCCGAACTCATAGCATGTACACTCATTTTTCTGCCATCTGCTGTAGTAACTAGCGGATAATATAAATTTTATTTCATTTTATATTTATATATTATAATTTTTTTTTTTTAATATTTCAAAGTGGTGGATACAGCGAATGAGGAAAAGAAGATAATTACTTCCATAAATTACCATTATTTCAGTAATTTTGTAATTATAAGATACACATACAAATGAGGATTTTTTGTTTTAAATATAACATTTTGCTGTAATTTGCTTAGTATCAAAAAAATCCGTTTCCTCCTAGTACTGACACTGCATCCGCCACTGATAAATATATATACAATACCTTTATTATTATTATTATTATTATTGTTAATATTGTGATTATTATTATTAATATTAGTTGTATTATTATTGTTGTTATTTTTTGTATGTGGACATATATTATTTATGTCAATATTTGATGAGTTTTGTAAATTAGTCGTTGAATTTCGATGAACAGTATTATGTTTACTTTGTGGGGTTGTTGATGTTTGGCTACCATTTTCTTGTACTCTTCTCTACAATCATTTTTTTACATTAATATATATTTATACAATAAAAAAAATAATACTAATATTATATACTTTAGATTCTCGATGTTCTGTACTTGATTGTCTTCTTTCTCTAATCACTATTTCATCAGATTTTCCAATAATATTACAATCTATTTTTTTAGTAATTGCATTTGGAATTTGTGGTGGCGGATCTGTTTGTGCTGATACAGAATTTCTTTTTTCCACATTTCTATGATGAAGTACATTTTCATCGGATTTAATTATTTGTTGTACAGTTGGGGTAGGATTGGTAATTTGTAAATGCTGTGGCTGTGAAATTTGTTGCTGTTGTGGTATTACATTTGTTAAATTTTCTTGCATCTGTGTCACAGTTTGAAATTTATTTTTCCTATTACAAAGATAAATATTAATTGTAATTACAAAATAGTTAAATATGAAAATTATTAAAATTATATATGTACGCTTGGATTGCAGCCGTTGATGATGTTACAGAATTAGTAGTATCCATTTCAGCATGAGTTGATGTTACACTATCAACAGATGTGAGTTCCGTTACTTCTGGGGAAAATAAGAAAGTACAACATACTTTTCGAATAGTATAGAATTTCAATTTAATGAATCAGTAAAAACATACCAGTCGCACTAGGCATATCTCTTCTAACTGATGGTGCTGATAATCTAGACATATCATTTAAAAGTGGATCATTTTCATATGTATTTGTTATACCACTACCAACACCAGTACATCCACCTTCTAACCATTTTCTAGCTTCCGGACCTAATTTCCGTATTAATGCTTGTAATTCAGCTTCCTTTTCCATTAATGCTTTTCGAAAACGACAATTAGTTGTTTTAACATCTTTTAATCTTTGCTCTAATTCACAAACAGATGAATCTCTGCGATTTTTTGACATTGGTCGTAGGGTAGCTCTAATACGTTTATCAACAGCACCTTGAGGATTTCTTTTCAATTCAACCAACTATATTTATTTATATAAATAACAGATTAATTTAAAATTTCATATATATATGTACATACAATTTAATATTGGAAAATTAATGTAATTTATAGAATATTTTAGATAGATTTTTATTTATACAACATTTTTACTTTAAATGCATGCGAAGAAATTAAAAGAGCAATTTATAGAGATTAAATGAGATTTTTGTATCAATTTTTTATACACAACGAATAAATAAAACTACTAAAATTCCTTACTACAAGTCTTACTTTCGGTACGAACACCAAACACAAAGTGGCTGTCGTACAAAATATTATAAAAAATGATAATAATACAAAAACTAAATCCTTTCGATCAGCCAAAACTAATGATATAGCAGCACCAGCTAAACATGTAATAAATACATTATAAACAGAAAATCCAATATGTTTAGAATCGTTTAGTGCTGGTATTGAAACATGACGTGTTTCCCATGCCAGAAATGCTCCAAATATCTTGAAAATTTGAAAAATAATAAAATTGTATAAATTAAAATTATTATATGTTTATTTATTATTATATAAATATAGTACCAAAAGTAAACCTTTATAAGCATAAATAATTCCAACAAAAATTGTTATATGCTCAGATTGACAATATTCATTTTCTGGAATAACTAAAATATCTTCCATATTTTCATGATGCTATAAAAATTCCAATAAATTTTAAAAATATCAATATTTCTCTAAAGCAAAAATTTACCTTTGGTTCCATTCTTTTGGTAGCTCTATAAAATGGATCAGCTATTTGCCATGTTGTTATAATTATTATATCAATAGCTAATAATATTCCAACAACCATAAATAATTGATAATCTTTAATAACTTTTTTATTTAATTTTAAATCAGTAAAAATAGAATGAACTCTCCATGTTTTTGAAAACATTGCACCAAATGCTAAACTAAATCCAGCCATTAATAACCATACTCTTGCTGTACAAATATATGGAAATGCAGCTATACTACTTAATGTTGTATCCAATCCAAGAAATATTATACTCAAATATGTTAACATACATCCAACAATAATTAAATTATTTAAATGTGGACTAGACATTTTAATGTACCTTAAAGAAATAATATAAAAAAAAATTAAAAAAATTATATTATAAAATTTTAATAAATATTTTGTAAACCTTTGATTTCGATATTTTATATTAAATGCTAAAAAAATCAATGCTATTATTATACCAACAACTGAACAACTTGCAGACACAACATAAATAGTAATATTAATTTGACCATGTTCAATATGAATAAGTGTACGATCTTTGGGAGGTGATCTACCAACCTAGATATGATTTAATTAAATTAGCAAATTTTAATATTTATTTAAGATACTAATTTTACCCATTTAACTGATTTTCCTAAAGTTAAATCTAATCGTCCATATACAGAATTATATTCACCAATTTTTTCTTCTTGTCCATTTTGGAATTGTTTTATCAGAATGTTTGCTTTACGTTCATTATTGTAAAAACGTACCGGACCCTATATATCATAAATATTGAAAATAATTTTACATAAAATGTCTCATAATTAATATATATAATTTTTTTTTTATCATTACAGTCACTCCTTCAAAACTTGTATTTTTTAATGCTTCCAAAAATATATTTTCCCAATCTTTTACACGATATTCAAATTGTGTTAAGAATTGTTCTTTCCGTTGTGATACATATTGAATTGCTAGGGCAGCTGCCCATATTCCATCATATGTATAACCATGAAATCTTGAATATTCAGCACCACGTCTACTATCATATTCAGCTAAATATTCATCAGCAGTCTAAGAAATTAAATATAAATTTATAATTATTGAAGAAAATTTCGTGTAAAATCTTTTTTACAATTCCTGATATTGTTATATCACCAGTTGTAGAAAGTGGTAATAAATCGGTCATTATAGTTGCTTCCATAGCTGTTGTAAGTTCTTCTACTGTACAATCAGTATCAATTGTTGTATTCCACCAATCTACTGAATATGTACCCATTATAAGCCATTGAAATGATCTTCCATACATATCAAGTCTGAATTTAATTAGAATATTATTAATAAATAAATATAATTAATTATTTTTAATTTGTATTAGACCTGTATGCTTCGCAAAAAACTTTTCTTGCCCAATATTCGTTAAAATTTCCAAGTATTATTCGAACATCTTTTTCACGTAATTTCTTTAATGATTCACTAACATCATTAACAAAACTTTGTGTTTCTACTACCTCTAATTCCATTGAATCTAAATCAGCTACCATTCCATTATGTGGTAATGAATATCTCGGTTCATTTTGATAAATAGTTCCAACACGTGTCCAATTAAATTCTTTTAACAATGCCAATCGTGGTCCATTAAAGGCATTCTCTGATGGTACAACACGAAAAAAATTTGGAAATGCATCTTTCGTAAACATTGGATGTGTATCAGCATAAGATAATTGTGTTAAATGCCAATGTTTACTTGCTTTAGCAATAGGATCAGTTACATGTGTACAAGTAGCACCAAATAACATTAATTTATGTGGTCCCGAATGCATCATATCAAAAAATGATTTAACACCAACGGCAGCATTACACTTTAAAATGAATTATTAATTTATATATAAATATAAAATTTAAATTGAATTTAAATATAAATATAAATAATAAAAAATTAATATATCCATAATTATTTACTTCGGTATCATTCCACCACATGTGCAGTCTATAGTTTCTTAAAATTGTTTGATGTTCATTGACATGATCAAGAGCAAGTTTAACACTTGGCATTACACCTCGTCCTATATAATAAAATGAATATATTGTTATATACAAAAGATTTACATTTTTAATAATTTTTTTTTTACCTGTAGCTGAATTTTCAACACCTTCACCATAAGGAAAAAATCCAGCAATATAAACATCAGAACGTTTAAAACAACTCACAGTAGTAATAAGAAATAATTTTAGAATAATACAAATATAAAATAATTGGCTTCTGTTTATCATTCGATTCATATTTAAAATTGTTTTCTGTAATTCTGTAAATATAGTGAATATAAAACCCTTAATATTTTTGATTTACATTGTAATGCAGAACTAATGAAATATAAACTAATTGAATGCACAATTTACCGAATGCACAATTAACTAAAGATAAATTTTCCAAATAGAAATTGATCAAATATTAAACTGAATCTGACTGTTTTGGTAATTGTTGGTGTCAGCATAATTTATCATCAATAATTAATTCTATATTAGACGAAATGTGCACATTCAGTAAATTTACTTTTGACCGGATATATTCTTTCCCGGAAATCTACGTTCGGTCAATTTTGTGAATTCAATTAATAGTTGGATACCATCACATTATAATTAATCAGTTATTTACTACATAACGTTTTTAAAACTGATTTTACTTCCGCCCATTCGAATTTCTAATATAATCATGTATGTATCTAAAAATTATATCACAACGAAATCGATATTTTGATATTGTGTATCCTTGTGTATCTATATAAATATATTTGTGAAGCTATATTTTATAGTACATATAGTTGAAAACTACATATAAAACGATTAAAATATGAAATATTATCGTAAATTTAAATTAAAAACTAAATAAACTATAAAATAAAATCCTAGTTAAGTTAATAATTACAAAAATTACATCATTTTCCAATGGTTACCACACAAATATTGAAAAATATTTCCGAAAATTCATGTTTTCATATTTTTTAGGATAGTTAAACTAAAACTATACTTAAAGTTTAACTTTTATAAAATTAATATTTATCTTCCAAAATATCGTACCTTACAAAAATTATACTTGCTTTTCTTTTTTTTTTTGTGTAATAATTGCTCGTATTTTTTCCTTTTAATTGAAATTTTCACTTTATCATATACACACACAAAATCATCGTCTATATATCCTTTTTTTTATTTTGTCATTAAATCGATAATACTAGAATGAAAATATAAAAATATAAATTTATCTTTAAAATTATAGTTAATTTGAATCAATTTACATGAATTTTAAATTAATTTATTTAAAAAACACTATTTATATTTTGTTATAGGCATTTGTGCAATTTAGACATTTGTTCAATTTTGTAAATCATATTTTTTTTATAAGAAATATTTGTGTAAAAAGTCTTTTAATACTTTATATTTATTATTTTAAACTAAAGAAATTATAGTAAAAAAAAGTCTAATTTGTTTACATTATAAGTATATCTATAAATTCTAGTTTAAAAGTTTTAGGTTTTTATTTTTATTTTACAAGAGTAATTTTCACGTATAATCTCAATACTAAACTGATTTCATTGAAAATATAATTACAAAAAAAAAAAACTAAAAAAAAAAAACAGAAGTATATCAAGGACGAAGGACTAATTATAAAACTTGCGCATTTTTCAGTGGATTGTATTTGTTGTAAATATTTATTTATATAATTTTCACATGTTATTTTTGTTATCAACATTGACAGTTGTTACTAGATTTCTGTTCCACATAATAATTTATATTAATTACTATTTAATATTTATGAAAACTATAAAGGTTTTAATTATTTTCAAAATATAAAATTTATAAGATCACGTCACGAATACTCGTTACTTATCAATTTTGAATTGTATATATAAAAAAATAAAATGTTATTCTTTATCATTATGTGATGGATATGTACGACGTAGACTATGGATTTCTGGTTAAGGTCATAATATTTTATTTAAATAAAAATGTACAATTTTAGATAGAGATTATAAACAGAGTATAATATATGTAGCCTGAATAATCAGAGATGTAAACCATTTAATTTTCCTGTTGGTTTCGTTTCGTGGTTTATAAAAAAAAAAACTATTTATTTTTCATTTTTGGTATTGGTTTTCTAACACTCATGTTAGCTCGTATACACAAATAATAATAAAAATAGTATATTGAACATAATCTAATGACTGTTAATCCGCAAAAGTTCAGGTCGAAAGGGGGAAGAAATAATTGTGATAAGAATATTATGAAGTTACAATTAATTCCCAAAAGCAAAATGTTTGTATTGGGATATTTGAGATAGTTTTTTAGTGATAAATTAAAGAAAACTTGCGTGTGATTTCTTTTTTTTTTTTTTTTTGGTTTCTAAATAAAAAACCACTCATTGAAACAATATTTTTTATTTTGGACTGGGTTCCTGTTCTGTTAAAAATGTGATTTTGATCTTTAAATTTTTGTTTTTTTAGTTTCACCAATACCGGTTTCCATCCCTGCATTGTATTATATTAATAGATTTAAAATAAATGAATGATCCTATACTTCTATAATCATAATATACTTGTAATAATCTAATCTGGTTTTTGCCGCAATATATTCGTATTAATTTTTGCTGTTAATTCTTATAAATGAAATATTTTTGTCTTTTATAGATAATAAAATATTAGGGAATTCAATAATAAAAATTCTTATACATATTTGAATCTAACCACAGGATTTTAAATTTTTCTTCAACACTTTTCTATACTTCATAATGGCAATTAAAAAAACGATTGCTTACTTTACTATATCATTTCTTAATTACATATTTTACGAATATACTCTTTTAGTCAGAATTATAATTAGATAATATTTTTTAATAGCAATGTATTCTCTTTCTTTTTTATACTTAAATATTTTTGTGAATCTTTCTTTCTTGAGGTCTTTCAAAGGAATCACCTTATTTATACAAAAGTTAGTAACATTATAATTGCTATATGTATTTTATAAAATAAATTAATTTTATTCAATATAAATATACAAATTAAAATAAATACAAATTTTTATTCTAATATTATATTAATTCAATTTCAGAAATGCACAACTAAATAACCATTCCGTGTATTTTGTGCTTATTACAATCAATCCGAAGCAGAATAATATTTATGTTGAAGAGTCTATGAATTATTAAAAAAAAAAAAATTAAAAAAAAAAAAACATCTAAAATGTATTTATATATTAACCTCTTTAGCAGATAACCTTCTATTAGGATTATAAACAATTAATTTAGATACTAAATCAATTTCAACAGATCGTGTAAGACTAGGAAATAAACTCTGCCAATCTTTTCCATTTGAATGTGGAAATCTACGAGTATATTTCAAAAATGTTGAAATAAAATTTAGATTTTATTTTATAGAACGTAAATATATTATATTTATACCTAATTTTATCGAAATCTGGTAGATCTTTTAATTCAGGCCATTCTCTATTATTAGGTGTTCCTAACGTTCGAATAACTAATGCTAATTGTTCAATATCAGTTGTGCCCTAAAAAATTAATGAATTTATATATATATGAGTAATTTTTGAATTTTAAATAGATTTGTATATACAGCAAACAATGGTATTCCTCTCAACATTTCAGCTAATACACATCCACTAGCCCATATATCAATTGATGGACCATATTTTTGGCTACCCCAAAGTATTTCTGGTGGACGATACCATCGTGTTGCTACTTGTGGTGAATATAGTTTTTCTTTTTCATTTTTATCATACAGTCGGGATAATCCAAAATCTGCTAATTTTAATGTTTTTTGATGACTTATTAATAAATTTGCCGGTTTAATATCCTTAAAAAAAAATATTTTTGTAATATAATTATTATTTTGTTTGATTTTAATTATTCTATAAATAACATACTCGATGCATTATTCCCAACCGATGTAAATATTCAATACCTTTAAACATCATTTTTGAATATTTTCTTACATCTTGTCTAGATAATGGATTATTATCACTTTTTAATTTTCCATATAAAGTATCTGGCATATAATCAAATACCAATGATAATCCTGTCAAATCTGGAAATATTTCATTCAATGTAATAATCTAAAAAAAAAATAGTATTTACAAATATTTATAAATTATAATAATGATATTTGTAATAACAAAATAAATTTTTTAATTCTTACATATTCACAATCACAATTTTGTAAAACTTTTATTTCTCGTAATGTAGTTAGTGATATATTTCCATATTTATTTTTTAAACCGACTTTTTTGATAGCAACTTCCTTATTTGTATGCAGATCTAATGCTTTCACAACATAACCGTGAACACCTTCACCTATTTTACCAATTACTTGGTATCTTTTAGTTGTATATTCTTCCATTACAATTTTCTAATTTCATAGTTTTCCAAAAAAAAATATTTGTTTAAGAAAATTTATATATAGGAAAATTCAAACAAAAATTAATCCAAACTAAGTGAAAATTTGGAATTTATAATTCTGTAAACTTTAATATTATAGTGAATTTGATATAACTGCTTGTGATGGTAAAATAATGTTGACATAGCAACTAATTGTTTTTTTTTTTTTGGAATATTATGTGTAATCAATAATTAATTATTAATGTTAATAAAATTAAATAACAAAATTATTAAATTTCATTTAATAATTTAAACAAATAAAACTTATAATATTGAATTTAAATAAAATGTGATATATATTTGAACACAACTTAATTAAATGAACGACAGAAATATAAAAATATATACAAAATTATAAAGAACACTAAGATTATAAAGTAACATATATGATAAAATTATACAATTGTATCATGCACCAAGTAATTCCTATATAAATCTAATTTTGCAATATAATAATATTAATAATTGAAGGAAATTAATGAAGAATAATTGATAGCACTAAGTTCATATCAAAATGCAGCATTAAATGTGTTAAATCCGCCTTTAATATAAAAAATGTTAAACCATGTAAAACTGTTTCTGTATGATGAATGTCATACATATCGTATCTATTGTAATTTTTGGATTTTATTGCCCATAATATTATTAATTTTCAATAATGCACGTAGGGTCTTAGCAGATCTTTTTTTTCGTTAAGTTTTTTGTCAAATAATGGTGTTTTCAGTTACTTTAGGTTTAGGGGATTGGTTACTGTTTCATATATTTATATCATTACATATACATACTTTAGGTATTATAACTTATTATTATTTATAATATTTTTTCAATATTGCAGCTGAATGAATGGGAATTTGTAAATTTCGCATTTTTACCTAATAAATTTCAAAGTGGATTTATTTCATGTGGAGAAAACAACCTCTACTTTTAGAAGTAAACGAAAGTAAGATTAAATCAAACGTTTGGTTAATTAAATAATTCTAAATTCTTATTTTTATTTGGTTAATGTGGTGGTCCTTAACAACATGACGAAGTCTCCAATTATCAATTATGGCTTCTTTCTCATTTTGTTCTCTGTAACTCTACGGCATGATTGGTTAAATGGCATAAATTTTGCTAGTATCCCGTGTAGACAGCTATTGGTCTAGCCTCTCTGGGGACTGCTTCAACAGGTTTGGTTTTCGGGTTTATTTCTATTATACAACGGTCATGTCTAAAAATAATATATTTTTGTAGTGAAATTTTAAAAACTAATCATTTACAATAAAGTTAAAATGAAACAAAAAAAAAATATTTTTAAATCTTTATTTTTTTGCTTTTTTACCGACGGAAAAGATAACTAATAACATTCATTTATCAATAATTAATAATTATTTAAATTAAAATTTCTTTAATTTGGAAATCAGAATAAGATAGATTACATAAATTTTATTGCACAAAAAAAATTGTAAAATAATATAAATTATTATTTTTTTTATTATAAAATATTTTTAATTAATTTCCAAAAATAACTTTTTTAAATTAATGTTTTATATTTTTGGACAATAATAATAACCTTAAATAGTAAAGCAACATTTGATAATTTTAAATAAATTATCTTTGCGAATATATCAATAAACATGTTTTACATATATTAAAATATTTTCATATAGAAAAAAATAAGAATTAATATTATTATGTATTTAAATTTCGAAAAATAATAAATTATATAAATTTATTTTAAAAGTAACATTTTTTTTTAGTAATTTGTTCGTTTTTAACAATAGTATTGTGCTGTGCAAAAAATCCTTTTATTTTGGAACATTTCTTTTTATAAAAATATAATTATGTTTTTTATTTATTGTTTACAATTTTTTATTATAAAAGTAACCTATTTTTATATTTCTAGTTCGTATCACCAAATAAGGTTAAAAAAATACAATAAAAGACAATAAAGTGAATGATCAAATATGACTTACATAATATAAAGAAAATAAATTTTACTCATTTAGGTAAACTTAATTAGAACTAAATAATTTTTGTCACAAAGTGTATTTCTAAAATCAATCGTTAAATTAATTTTTTTTATTATTATTATTTTAAATTAATACAAAATAATTCTTAGTTACAAACTAAATCGTAAAATGATGATACACTCTTTATTGTAAAAAAAAAACTGTGTGTATGAAAAAACATTGATTTCATTCTCTTCTGTTATATTTAGAACCAGATATTCTTTTCATCATAGTTTATAGTTTTTTTTTTTAATATAAAAATTCTCTTATTGTTAACATCTTTTCGATGGTGGAACTAAATGCTCTGGCAGTACATTTGGCAATTCATTGCCATCAAGTTTAACGTTAATTAAGTGCATTGCTAATGCAAATTCTTCAATATCTAAAAACCCATCAGCATCAACATCAGATAATTTCCAAATTTTACTCAAAACTGAATTTGGTAATTTTGATTTAATTAATTCAGATTTAGCAGCTTAAATATAAAAAAAAAATTAATTAAATTTTAAATTTGATTGAAAAAAATATAACAAATTTATATAAATAAAATACCTGCTCCTGAAATTTTTCCATCAACAGGATTTAATGTTTCAAATAATGGATCAGTTCGTGTTCTATCTCGACTACAAATCCAATCAACTTCACCATAACCAGCATCAATACCTTCTCCTTTACGGTATCCAAATGGTGAAATAGTATCATCAACGACACCTTCAAATGCTCCACCTTAATTAGAAAATATAAAGATGAAAATAATAATTGTAGTTATATTTATTCGGTATTTTTTTTGAAGAAATAAAGGAAATTAGTTAAACAAGATATTAATTTATATTTTTTTTTTTAATTAAATCAATTACCGTTCAATAAAATAAAATGCGTATAGAACAATTAAAAAATAAATAAACCAGATAATTGTTTACAAAATAAATTGATAGTAAAATTAAGGTCATATTTTTTATTCGGTTCAAGCAATAAAAATGAATGTAATTTAACTTATTTTCCCAATATACTAAGAATAAAACGAGAACAATAACATTTATTTCAATAAATGTTAAATTAAGGTAAACCACAAAAAAGTGATTAACTAATTATGTACAGCTAAAAGTTATTAAATTAACATTATTTATATTAAGGTATTAGTATGTATTATAATTTGAAAAGCTGCCACTCTTAGTAGAGTGCTTCATATTCCTGTAAAAGTTTATCGAAATATTTCGGTTTGGACAAATTTACAAATTTCGACAATGGAGATTAGGTTAAAAAGTATACGTGAAAAGTATGTCATCAAACATTATGATGTCAACTAAGAAAACACTAATCCTTTCAAAAATTTTACTTACCCTAAAGAATACAACAATTCTCCACAAATATAAGGTTAAAAAGTTACATCCTCACAGCGGCATAAGCCATCCATGGGGATCCAAAGGTAGGTATTATGTTTACCGATCTAGCAGTGACCAATAAGGAGCCCGATAAATTGTTCTATGCATCGAATTCCATTATATTTAGAGAGTCGCGCACAGCAATATTCGATAATACTTTAAGGATGTACTTTTACAAAACGATATCAATTTGATTCTAACCTTACTAGAGAAGGGGGAGGGCTGTGAGTTATTTCGAAAGACACTATTCAATGTCCTTTCAGCATACCTCAAATATTGGAGGTGTTATAAAGATTTTAAATTTCGTAATTCCAAACAAAGCAATTTAACAAAAATTTGAATAAAAAAGAATTTGAAAATATATTTTTCTAGCTAAATTATAAAATATTTTAAATTCATTTTAAATTCATATATAAACCGTATTTGCTTTGTTATATCACTGTATCTCTGATATCTAATGTGTGTTTTGCATTTTAATTATTTAATAAACGATAAATATTAATAAAAATTCTCGTAAGATTAAAAAAAAACTAAAGCATATCATAATCTGTGAATTAAATTAGCTTTTTTAGCGTTAAGTGTGCTAAATAACAAGTTGCAAATATGGAATTGTAACATATAATTAAATGTTTACTTGATGTTTTGAAAAAATCGTCTGTATAAATGGTTTTTATTAAAAGAAAACTTGTTGTAATTAATAAACTTAGAATTTTGGTCAGAATGATTGCAATACCAAATGATTAATAGCCATACAATATTATTTATTTATTTTCAATTACAATTTTATATACATAATACAATATAAAAGATAAATTAACATTGTTTTTGATTTGCTTCTTTTTTTTTAAAAAAAAAAATAACACATTTGAAAAATTTCCAAATTCTTGCTAATTTGGGGAGAATTACAAAATCAAATTCAATACTTATTTTTTTCAAGGTTTCATATTATTGCTTATCTTCTGACAAACAAAATTTAGTTGTTTATATAATAAGAAGTGGGAAATCATATATTTTATTTGTATTTCTCTACAAAAATTTCTAATTTCTAAAATTTATATAAAAAATATAACTTTAAATAAAAAATACTGAATGAAAATTATATATTTTTTATTATAAACGGATGACCTAATTTTAAACTTCTAGATTAATTCTAGACAGAAAATAATTGTATTCTTAAATCAAAATAATTAGTAAATTAAGAAACAAATACCCGAAAAATACTTTTTTATAATAAAATTGTAACTTTACTGTCAAAAAGTCAAATTATATAAAAATGCATAATTCAATTCAATAAATACAATTTTTAAAGAAATTAAATAATAATTGAAGTTATTTCTGTAAAATCAAGAGTTTCCTAATTAAAAACAGATACGAAATTTGTCGAAACTATTTAACTATTCAACTTTGTTGAATTTTTATGTTAAAAATTACATAAAATTTCGTTGAAAATATAAAATTATAAAACTATATATTCTTCAAAGAAATAAAAATATTCTTATCTAAGATTTTTTTTTTTTTTTAAATGCAAATATTAGTTTTAAAGGCTTTATCAAATTTTAGTCTAGTTTTATTAATATTTAAAATTTATATTTACTGACCAAACTCGAATTAATTGTATGTTAAGTAAATTGAATTCAATTTTTCTGACTAAATAATAATTATAATTATGTTTGTAAATAATTAATAAGCAAGTAGAATTATATAATACATCGCTATAGATCAGGATATTAATATGCAATGTTAAGTACCGGCATTTTAATAAAAACATGTACTGAATGTACTGTAGTAATATATTTATAATCATAAGAAATATTGGAATATAATATTGTAGATCTAAAACTTTAAGAACAAATAAAGTATAATTATTATATTTAATTTCTAATAATAATCTGTAACCTTATCGCACCCTGATTTTATTATATATATACTTGTACATACGTAAAAAATAAGATATTTCTGATAATTATCATAATTTGTTTAAAGTTCACACTAACTCGTTAGAATATCAAATTTTTATAGATTAATTATGATTATACTAAGCATTGAATTAAGTACGAATAATATACAATTTTACAGGATTATAATGAAAGTATTATTATTATCATTATTTGTTATTATTATTATAAGTCTGTAAAATTGACTGTTCGCGTATATAATAACGGACAGCATGCATCGGGGATAATTCCATGAACAGATTTGATCGAAAATATTGTTAAGGTGCCTTTAACATATTACTCTAATAATCTATTTAAATAACGCGACATACGACCCTGATTATAAAACGAACCTACTAACTTTTAAAAGATCCATACGAAAATAATAATATTTTCAGACCAATAATAATATATTGAAAGCTGCATTTTCAAAGCAAAATAAACCCCACCAATGTACATAAAACCTCATATTTTTAAATTCCTTTCTAGACTAAAAAAAATCAATTTTAATCGAATTCCATTATATTTATTTTGTCATTAACAATGACTAATTCACGATTAAATTTTTATTTTATTTATTTATAGTTATACTCTTCATTTCATTTATATTTCATTTTCTTTGAACAAAATATAAATGAGTAATACAACATATAAATGTAATTTCAACATAAAAATGTAAATCTTAAATGCTTTAATTTTAAGAACTTCTGATTATTGCTCAAAAAATTATATAATATCCGCGCAAAATATATTTATTTTTTATTTTCCAATAACACCTCATTGCCATTTTTATTATGTATAATTTTATTTATTATTAAAGAAAATATGGAAACATTATAATATATAAATATTAAATGTTTTGGAAAATATTTGAAAAAAAAAAACATCCGCACACGCTTAATCTTCATATATTTTATTATTCAAATTTAGATTTATATGAAAGCAGACGGAGTTTTTATTTATTATTAAAATATATATAAATCATATCATAATTATTAATTATTTAACTATATTGCATTACATAGTGTTGTTGTATCGTCGTACATGAAATTAAAATTGTAACATATTTGGTTGTTTTATAAAATTATCGTGTTAAAAGAGAAAATATATAATATAGTCAAAATTAGAACAAATGAAAATACGTGTTTATCTGATAAACATTTCTTTAATATATTGAATGTTTGTAAGGTGAAGTTGAAAACTAAGTACATATAAAATATGTTAAGTACATAAATATGAAGTTCATTGTTAAAGAGAAGGAAAATGAAAACAAATAAGAGAAATTCGAATAATGAATGTAATTAGAACTTACGTAAAACAAAGAATTTTTGTATTTTTAGAATACTTAGTAAATTTGGAAATATTCTTAACCTTCGATATATATATTTGAAATATGCATTTCAAATATCGAATAGCAAGTGTAAATTTTAGAAATACTAAATATAAGTTGCAGAATTTATTATATTTTGATATAAAATTATAATTACGTAATAAATGATAAGTTATTAGAAACATATTGAATCACTTATTTGTAATATTAGGTCATAATTAATATCTAATCAATTTTAGTATAGTCGGAATTGTCAAAGTTATTAGCAATTTATTCCAAGAATAATTAAAAGTAAAAAAATTTACCTCAATTTAATTTAAATTTGTTACTTTACTCTAAAAAGAGCATAATGTATTAGCAAATAAATAATTAAATATAATTATATTAATATTTTCATATATATAGTATTTGCTAATGAAATATTATTTATAACAACTATGAAATTGCTAGTATAGTTAAGTATGAAATAATTTCTAGAACCAGAGAGAGGACTTTGTACAAGCTATTGTATATTTATCTATTATATATAAGCGTGTAGATGATGTAAACGATAAGATAATAATGAATTTATAAGAACAAAATTTAAGTTTAAATCAAAGTCATATCATTATTAAATACTGTGGATGATATATATATATATATATATATATAAATTACCTGTTATCACTGATTCAGAAACAACTGATGACTCTTCATGTGGTATCATTTCCATTAATCGAGCAATATCCTTAGCTAACATATTATCAACAACTTCCAATAAATTGGGTTTTAATGAATGGAATTTATTAAAATCATGATGTTGTAAATTATCTTGCATTTTTTTTAAATCTGGAAAATCACCAGGTGATATTTGATGTTCACGTTGAATACGATCATAAATCTGTCCCAAATTTTTGATTAAATCTTTTTTCTTACTATCTTTACCAAATACTGTTGGCATTTCTTTACGTAATTCTGCTATTATATATGCATGGACTTTAGCTAAACGAGCTCTTTTAATTAAATCATTTAATTTACGTAAAGCAGCATTTCTTGGTAATGATTGTAAATCTCTAAATAAATCTTGTTCTTCATCTTCAAATAAACGGCGATTAGCATCATAACGTAATGGTTGATCCCAAAATGAACCAATATATACACGTGCGACTTCAGGTGTTTGTAATACTTTACCCAGAGACCACATCAGAGCACCATAAACTCTCATCAATTGTTGATGATCAATCATATCAGCTTTATTAAGTATTATACGAATTTTATCATCATGTCCTTTCAGAGCTTCTATTGAACGGCGAAATTCATCCGAAATATCTAATTTATGTGCATCAAATAATAAAATAATCCGATCAACACGTTCAGCAAACCATTCCAAAACACCAGTAAAATCATAACCTCTGTCAATACGTTGTTTTTCTCCAGATAAAATACCTGGGGTATCAACAATTGATATAGCTTGCAGAACTGGTGAATTTACAGATGAACATTGAAAACGATTTAAAAATGCATTTCCATATTTACTAAGGGGACGAAATTGTTTTTTTGGATCAACAACTAAAGCATTTCCGGGTATAACGCCCTCCTTATCATCATACATTACAGATATGAAACGATCTGTTGTTGGTTCTGGTCCAATGCGAATACCAGGAAAGTCACGTTCTAGTAAATATCGAATGAAAGTTGTTTTGCCAGTCGAATATTGACCAACTAACAGGATCATTGGTTTTGCATCAAAATCGGGATCTTCCAATTTTGGGGAATGAAAATCGTGAAATAGATAATGTTCTTCAAGTGGGAGTAATTTTGTGCGATAAACTTTTTTAAGTTCACCAATTACATTTTCCACAATATCCTGTGCTTCTTTTTCACGTTTCAACCAACTAAACATATTGAAAGTATAATTTTAATCACTTCACTAAATTTAATAAACCAAAGTCTCTGACTAATTGGATGAAATGAAATGATAAAAAAACTCCCTGACCCTTTGGGAACTGACGTTACGACCGATTTGAACGACTGAAGTACTTACTGACTGACTTCAATAAAATTAAACTAAAGTGAATTGAAGTAAAAAACCCAACTACACGTTGACAAGAAATGTTATAATTGTAATGTTGTAAATAGAATGGCCATATTATATTTTTTGTTATACAACAAATATCGAAACGTTAAATACAATGTATTCCGTTTAGATACGTTTATTGGTAACAAAATTTCGTTACTTTACAATTCAGACAGATGGAAAATTGAGAATACAGAAATAGAAACTAGAAACCCGAAATAGAGTTTTTAATATGTATATGTATATACTTTCGGCAATTTTTTTATTATTATTAACTGTGTTTCTATCTATTTTTCATTAATTTAATTTAATTTGAATTATTTAGATTATGTTAAACTATTTTTTTTTTTTATTTATAGTAGTTCTTTTTATAATATTTTAATTTTTGTTTTATATTCTATAGTTATAGTATTTTTGTTTTATATTTTATAGTTAGTGCACTTAGCACTTGCATCGAGGAATTCATCGTGTTTTTGAGTGGTATTCAATTTATGTGCTTAATTTATTAAATTTTGAAAAAAAAATTAAGTAAATATATTTTTATTTTTAATTTGAATTATTATATTAATAATTATTGAATATCATCACGAGCGGAATAACTTTAATTGAATTGAGCATAATTATGATTCTGTATTTATTAAAATAATATTTCACAGATGAATTAATTGAATTATAAGTGTTCTGACGTACGTAATGCAACGCAACGTAATGCTTATAAGATTTTGAAAATGTTGCGGTTTTGTATAAATATCAAAAATCTGAACGGTCCCCATTCTCATAATATTTTATTTTTTTAATTCAAATCTGACAACATTTTCTATTTATATTTAATATTAATATTATATTTTTTTCTTTAATGGAGTTTTGAGTTTTTTAGTACAATAATGCAATTGACTCGATTTCTACTTCGACCTAAAGCCTCAGAAGTTCTTACAGCTTATTTAAAACAATGCAATGAACCACCATGGACTTCTTATTTTGTAAAAGTAAAATAGTTTTAAAATTCTAAAAACATTTAAAATTATACAACTTTAACTTTACTGGTGGAAGACAATAGATGTACAAAATGATCAATTTGGTCAATCAAATTTTAACTGGACATTAGAAACTGGAACAAATTATCAAATTCTGAGAACCGGTTGTTTTCCATATTTGAAATACCATTGTAGTAAGAAAAAATATGAAGATCTATCATTGGAAAACATATTTTTCACATTTATGAAACTTATTAATTTAGGTTAGTTTCAATTATTATATCGTACTTTATTGACTTTATTAATATAATTATTCACAAGGACTTCCAACGCTATTTTATGGATTGGCTGCTACTACAATGATTTCACATACCGAAATGGTTAATGTAGGCAAAACTGTTGTACCGATTTATTTTTTGTACGAAGAAGATAAAGGTTCATCTTTTTAAAGAATTATTAAATGTAACAACAAATTGATTTCTAAAATTATAAAGTAGTATATAAATGTAAAGGTAGAAATTTTTCATTTTATTTATAAATAATGAATTACATAATTTTTAAAAGTAAAACCAAATTTGGAAGATTTGTAATTTTTATAAGGTACACTTATTTTCGTCTAAAATTAAAATACTAGATTAATTGTTACATGATGCATTTACTGGTGGATTATCACAGGTTTCATCATAGTTATCCATTATTAAATGTTCTATAGATTTAGTAAATTCTGTTAAAGAACATGGTGAATCACATTTTGGAATACTGATTTCTTTTGGAAATTTATCGTCACTATCAAAATAGTATACCAACTAAATAATACAAAATAAAATATAAATCATTATATTGATCGCAAATATAAAAATTGTTAAAACTTTACCTTTACTTCGAAATCATCAACAAATAATGAACTATGGTGTAATTCAAATACTAATGCTGATGCATAATCTGGTTTCCTAGAAGTTTGATCAAGTATATATAATGAATTCATAATATTAACTAAAGTGGTATCATGACCAGAATATAAAAATATTTTTCTATCTGGATCTAAATTTTTTCGTCTTTTATTTAGCATTTTAGTAAGAATTTCTGATATAAAAGCACCACCTTTAACACGTTTCATCAATAAAGTTTCAGTAAAAAGTGCATAACTTTTTTCAACTAATGGCAACATTTTATCTGGGAAAATATTTTCAGTCCAATCAGGTAAAACTAATCCAGATTCTTCTTCAATTTCTAATATATTATAAAGTAATTCAACATCTAATACGTTTGATATGTTCTAAAAAAATATATTTTTATAAATTTTAATAGCGAAAATGACATATTGAACTCAAATTATATAATTACCTTTCCAGTATATTTAGTAAGTTTTTTATATAGTTCAGCATTATCTTTATTTAATTTTTCTAAAAGTGGTGGTGGATTTGTATACATTTTATTCAAAATAACATCATACTTGTAACATGGTTTTTTTTGGGCTAAAAGCTATGAAAATATAAATTATAAAATTTATAAAGATGTATTTTATGAATAGAATAGGATTAATATTTACAATATCTTCTAATCTTGGTATTGAATTTACAGCAATTGGTTGCCATAAAATTGGTAAATTTGGTATGTTTTGGTTATTTAATGGTGGAACAAAACCAGCTAATAAACTTTGAGCACTCATAAGGCATCGTTCAGCTGCGCTACTTAGTACATACATTTCATTTTTTGTATATAAACCATTTTTTGGCAATAATCGATAATATCGTTGTCTTAAATTTTTCCCTAAATTATAGCATTGCAATGCTCCTTTCTAAAAAACAATGTACAGTTTTTAAATGAATAAATTACTTACAAATATAGATATAAGAATATAAGAGGCTGGCATGAATACTATATAATTTGTTATGGAAAATGATCAGTGTTACAAGAATATGAAAATAATAATTTTACATAAAAATAATCAAATATAATTATTACATACGTAAAACGGAAAGTTCATTATATTTTATGATATCTAGGAATTACATTCAAAGATGTTAAATGATTTATATGACATTATAGTAGTCTCTGATTATGCCCTATGCTAAAATATAATGTTTACCGGCGATAATGCTCCTAAGCCTCCAGGCCATTCTTGATTTATATGAGGATCTTTTGGATATAATTCCGTAGGCGATCTATCACCATGCCTAAAAAGCTATTAAAAAAAATAGTTTATTGAATATTTTTTTATAGAGAATTTTGGAGAATATTCTCTCGTATTTGAATAGTTTGAATTTGAAGGCTATTATCTGTAATATATGTATATTAATAAAAAAGTTTTCTTTTCTTATCACTAAATAAACAAAATATTAAACTAATAAAAATTATTATAACAAATAACTTGCGCAATATACAAATTACAAACTTCAAGATGTCTAAATATACCTACAATATTTTTATTATTTAAGTTTTACTTTATAATTTATTATGACATACTATTGAAATCATTCGAAGATTTCTTAAACCTTGTTCATCATTATTGTCACCAAAAGCCATATATGCTAATAATATAGCGCATAATGCTCCACCTAAAACAATAACAGATATTTTTGTTCCTCTGTGTCCATTGCAATCTAAACCCATCTAAATTAAGAAATCGATGTAAACATGAATTAATAAATATTTAACTAATGTGTGTAGAAATTCTAAAAATAAACGTGAAATTGTGAACTGACCTTAATAATATATAACAAATTTTCTATAAAAATCACTAAATCATAAATAAAATAATTTAACTTATAATTATTATATTACACAAATTATAATCTTTCTTTATTATTTGAACACATTATAACTTTTAATATAAAAAATAGAAAGTAATATCTCCTGCTCCACAAATTTAATTCTAAAGCGTTTAGATTTTCAACTTAAATTAAAAATATATACAATGTGGAAGCTTCAAATCATTAACTGTCAACATCGTATGGACAAGATAATGAGTTAAATCTCGTCAATCTAGGAAAGAGAGAAAAATATATAAATAATGTAAATACTTATACCGTAAAAAGTGGTATTTTCTGATAAAAGGTAAAAATGAAATGATTATTTATATAAAAATTTATTAAAAAATTAATAAATTATGTATTGAATCAAATTGTTCACAAACAATTAATTAATTAATTATTAATTAATTAGGAATTAGATTCTAAATCATATCTCAAACAGCTTACTTAATTACTAATATAAAAGTTCAGTTTGGTCTTTTGTTGCTCATTCGCAATTCATTCGGATTTATTAAATTTTTTTAATTTATTTTAGTTGCATCAAGAATAAATTTACTTAGAATTTATTTAGTAAGTGTTAATAAAGGGATTAGATAATTTTGATCGCTACACTTGTTTGTAAATCGATTGGTCAAAATACAGTTGGTGAAATCAGTTCCACGAAAATAACGTGTGCGAAATCATTTCTATTTGAAATTGAATATTTTGAATCTACAACATTCTTTACTATTTATAGCATTTTCAGGTCAAATTAACGATTTTACAATTGTAAAAAACGATTTTATAATTTAAGTTACCGATTTTACAATTGTAAAAACCGATTTTATAATTCAAGTTAATACAGTAATCATTATTAATAAATTATATATGTATTTATTATTAATAATTGCGTGTTAATTCGTAAAATCGTTTAATAAAATTGTAAAATTGTTAATTTGAATTGTAAAATCTTTAACTTGAATTGTAAAATCGTTAATTTGAATTGTAAAATCGTTAACTTGAATGGAAAAACCATTTTTTGCAATTATAAAATCGTTAATTTAAATTGTAAAATCGTTAACTTGAGCTGAAAATGCTATATGTATTGTTAAATTATTTAGTTATTTCTTAAATTTTATAGGACACCAGCAATTTAATGTTTTGTAAGTTTTATACATTAGAAGCTCTCGTATAATTTCTTGTAACTAAAGTATTACATATTTTTATAAAAAATAAAAATAGTTACTATATTAATGTAATTAAAATATTTTTATAATAAATATAATTATTTTGTAAATTAATATATTATAAAAAATTATTTCTCAGCTTCATCTGTATCCGATTGTGGTTCCTCTACTATATATCCATATTTACTTTTATATATTCTACTATTTGTTTTCTTTGAACTTTGTTTACTATCATCATTATTATCATCACTTTCATCAGATTTATTACAAATTTGATATGATCTATTTTCTGATAAACTATCAAAACACAAATGATCACTATTTAAAACTCTTTCCTCATCATCATCATCATCACAAGGTGAATTAAATATATTTGTTGGAGTATAATTTCTTGATGGATTCGGCACAATATGTTGATGAATATAATTATTAGTTCTTGACATAGTTGGTATAATTGATTGTTGCTCATAAAACAATAAATGATACGGATTTGATAAATAATTTTGATTATAACGTTGAAATTCATAGTTTGTATGTGTTAAAATTAAATTTGGCGAAGGAATTTGAAATCTATAATGTGAGAATTGTTGAAGTGCGGTCGGCATTGTATATAAATTTGCCATTAAATTATTGGGATTATGGAAATGTAGATGATTCATTTGTGAAATTATTGATTGTTGTTGTGGTGGTGCAAAAATATTTTGACTAAGATGATGGTTTGGAATATTAGTCGATGTTGAAATATTTGTATCAAATAATAAATTTAAATTTTCCGGTGTTACTCTTCTTCGTCTATTATGATGAATTTTTTTATTTTTTCTTGGCATTTTTTCTATTTTCTTTCTTTTTTTTTAATATTTTAATTTGTTATGCTTATAGAAATTCGAATATAAAATATATGAACAAATTCGCGTATAAAATAAAAATTTAACCAAATCTCAAATATCATGGATAAAAATAAAATCTAATAAAATATAATGTATATATTTATTTAATAATTATTTATATAAAATAAAATTACATGTAATATTTGAAATTACAATAATGATTAATTCATATATGAGTACTGAATTTAATTTAAAAATTATATACTTACATTATTTTTAAAATGAATACAATTTTACTTAAAGTAGAGATTATGGATTTACTTTATAATTAGAAATTTTATTAATTGGCTGATACCACTAGAACAATTCCACTGGATAAAAAAACAACTAGCAACAAGTTAATTTAGATTTATATACTTGTGTTAGATCTTTGAAAAATTTATTTAACTTAGGCAAATGAAAATTATTTCAACTTATTCAATTTATTCCAACGAAATGGATCATAAAAATTTAAACTGCACAATTTGAATTACAATTACAACATACAACCAAATGGAATAGGCAATTTAAATAGATTTTTTTTAATTTAAAAATTCTTTAAAGAAATATCCTTAAAGTTGTTTCTTCATCTTCTCGAACACTATTAGATCTTTTTTCAATACATTTCTTTCTACAAACAAAACATAACCAAAATGATAATGGTAAAAATGCTAAACCAATTGGCATTAAAAATAATGAAATATATTTCATATTATCTTCATTATTATTTTCATCGATTACACTTAAATATGCTTCACGAATTTTATGTCCACGTGAATTAATTGGAACACAAGCATAAAAACCTTCCATCGGTTTAGTCATACTATTTAATATTAATTTACTTAAATATAAATCATCAGTTAGAACTTTTATACCACCAGCTGATTTTAAAAATTCATAAGTATTTTGTAAATATGGTATTGTAGTTGAGTATTGGTTTTTATCATATCCATTATTATTATTATTATCATGATGTATTCTTTTAAACCATCCAATTGTTGGCGGTTCTTTACTATATACTCTACATTGAAATACTATCTGATCATCTATTTTAGCAGTCATATTTTTTGGTAATTCATCAAAAAATTGTGGAGGTAGTATCGTTGTATCTAAACAAAAATATAAAAAAAAAAATCCATTAATTCTAGTTTTTTAAAATACATTAAGTTTAATTTAAAAATATATTTACTTCTAATATATAATTGAAATGTTTGGACAAGTTGTATATCCAAAGTAGTTAATTCATTCGGTTTATATGGATAAATAGTACATTTGTAAAGTCCTGAATTTTCTTCTGTAATATTTTTTAAAAATAATGTTGAATTACAAATATTATTATCACATGGTAAATTAGTCCAATCATCATAATATGAATATTGACATGGTTTTTGATTTAAATTTTGTCCACATGACTGAAAATATTAATTTATTTATTTATTAACATACAACAAAATTTAAAAATATATTCATAAAATTAGTTAAAAATATAACATTTTTTTTAAAAATATTTAATTACAAATTCGCCATATAATAATTACAATGACAAACCAAACATACAATCTATTCAATTGAATTCATTTTCTATACAGGGGAACCTAGGCCAGAATAAGAATCTTCTTACCCTCGTACCCTTTATGTTACAAATGTCGCAGCGGTTGGCTGAGCCCAAAACTCTCTACTGAAGCAGATAATTGGTTTGCAATTCATATAGTAAGAACCAGGAATAATGACAGAATAAGTGCTCAATGGTCTCACACATTTTGTTATCTCTACTTGGTGACTACTTTCATTTGGACTACTCATTAGGTTCTATTATCTTCATCTTGTTACAAGTGTTGCAGCGTTAGAGATGAGTATATTTCTTAAGGTCCACCTTTTATATCGGTCGTAAATAAGAATACATTGATGATGTTGATGTGAGGCATCAACACGTTATGATAATGATGCAGCGTTCAACTTGAGGGTATAACAGGCTCACTAATATGTGGCCTTTGTGTATGGGAGTCTCGTAATTAGTACTCTTTTAAAAATATGCAACCAATAATATACTACCAAATTTTATTGACATTGAGAATTATTTTGTTAAAAAGTTCAACAGTTTTTATGCAGAGTTTTTAAATCTATTTCATTTAATTGATTACAAAATAAATACCTTAAAATACCACTTTATAACAGTGCCTTCTATATATTCAGTATGATGACCTTTAATACCGCCACATTCTAATTTTTTATCATATCCAGTTTGTTCTTGTAAAATATCGTTATTACCATAATTTAATGGAAAATATTTTCCTTTAATTAAATTAAAGTTTAAAATCACATATATTTAGTAATGATGCACATAATTGTTTAAAATTGTTTAAAATTATATACCAGTTAAATCTTGAGTTAATCCTGATGAAATTTTTTTACTTAATATTTTGAAAATTAATAATAAATAGCACAATATTTTTTTCATTATTCTCAACCTAATTATATATTTCTATATAAGTAGAATTCTTTGAAGTTTCCAAGAAAAAACATCCAAATAAATATTTTCATATATTCCATTTAGCAATCCGAGGAATTATCCATATATACATTTAAATCGAATGAATTTTCTCCTATAAATGAATTTTTAAATTAAACAGATTATATAAATATTATTTTATATTTTTAATTTTCCACAATAATTTTAAATATACTATATTATGTGAGACTATTTTTTTAATTTTGGAAAATTTTAATTGCACACTTTAATATTAGCGTATAAAAAAAAATATTTTTGTTTATTTTCAAATTAATCTTGAAAGTTTTTTAAATTATGTGTTTATAATGTTTTATATAATTCGCTAATAATAATATAAATTATTCATTCATATATACATATAGAATAATATATGTATATATAGCAGTGTTAGTGTTACAAAACGGAATAAAAAAAATTATAACGTTACACATTTCATTATTCAAATATGTTTGTAACGAAAGAATTTATTATATATATAATTAGGTATATCGTTATAATTATAACGTTATAATACGTTATGTGAAAAAAAAAAACTATATTGTTACAAAATCTTATTAAATTCTTAAGGTAATTTTCCGGAAAATATTCCAAGAGAAGTCAAATTTTTAAAAAGTAATATTGATATTAATTTTAAATTTGACACATATTAGTAAAATTAGAACAGTTCGGGGCAAAGTGTTAGATTTTTTCTGAAGAATTTTTTAAAATTGTGTAACGAATAAAGAAACAAATTGTTTGTGTTATCGTTACGTTTGTCGTTATTGTAACAAAATTTAATTTATAATACGTTATGTAACATAATTTTTTTTAATTCATTTCGTTATTTCGTTTTAGCGTTATACTTTTTGAATAAATTTCTGCAACTCTGATATTATAGTAAAAGTCCAATCAGAAATATACATATAATAATAATTAATAAGATTTTCAAAATGTTTGTTTATAGATTTACACAGAAAATGTAACAACGTGTCAGAGTGTAAAGTGTTATAATTTTGAAAATTAAAAATATTTCGAATAATATTTACATAATTTTCAATAAAGATTTATTTTCATAAACTTTTGTAATTTGTTGAAAGAAAATTTCGTATTTCCGATCATAATTAAATTTTCTATTAAAAGGAATTTAAAAAAAAAATGTGTTTATTATTATCCAATAATTGAACAGTTTATCCAATTCTAATTCAAATATTATTCTTTTAAAAATAAATATATCCAATAATTTTATATATTTTAGAAAATCATTCCTTAATAATTTATAAGATATAATTTTAACATATTACAAAGAGCTATGGAATATTTATGGATTGTTTTGTGATGGAAAAGATCAATTTAGTAAAGATTTGAAAAATGTGCAAATTAAAAATTTACTGCGATGACATTGCATAGTCAAATTTCATAGTAATTATTGTTATTCGATTTGAATAAATATAGCACACAGACTTCGTTATATAGTTCATAGCCATAAGTTGATTCTCTATCAAATTTCCGAATTACGAATATAAAATACATTAAAAGATGTATATATAGAAATATATTCCTTAAAAAAGATATATATTTCCCATTTAATTACAAATTTATGTTTTTACAAACTAATAGTTTTGATATGCGTCTAAAGGTTACCAGCTTTCTTATATTGAGTGTTTAGAACAATTTTAATAATTAAATTCACAATTTTGATTGAAACTGGTGTTAAATACTTTATTTCTTGTAAATTCATGTTTATATCCAACACTTTTATTTTTATATATTGTAACTAAAAACTAAAAACAAATAATATTTTTAAAATGAATTTAAACACGATGGATTAAAAAAAAATCGTGTTATTGGTCTTCAGATTGATTAAAATTGGTTATTATCTTATTTTGATTGATAACCAGACAATAATATTTTGAAATTACATATTTCAAAATATGTATTTAATTAAAAAACTTAAAATACCAAAAAATATTTAGCGTATAATATAAATAATTTATATATAAATTGAACATTTTACAACCTAATAAATAATTAACAATCGAATTGATTAAAGGCTTCCCAGTAGCTTTTAAGATAACATATATAAAATAAACAGTAGTTAGATTGTATAAACACTTTAATAAAAAAAATATTTTTTTTATCTTTATCGATAATGTAATGCAAATATTTTTTAAGCAAAAAATAAATCAAAGTTTAATATTAGATATATTATTTAAATTATTAATATATAATATCACCTTTTCGTAGCACAGAAAATATATGAACATCGTTATTCACCGAATTAAAGAATCTAAATAAATAAAATTCATATTATGAAAATAATTATACTCACAAACAATTACAAATTAATACTCGAAATAAATAAAATATTTACTTTAAATTAATACATTAGCTATAAAAGCTAATTTGGTAATATATTTGTTATTATTACTTTTTATTAATCGTGTTTTAGCTACTCTATATAGAATGAAACAGAACCAAACAGAACTGTTGTATAAATGCGAATATCTAGCATTATAAAAATTAGATTTTTTTTTTATAAATTATAGATAACGATAATCGATATTATTAATAAATAAATTATGCATTATTATTTTGTTATCTATTAATAATATATAAGATTATATAGGGTGTTTCAGTATATTAACCGAAAAACTACGTACACAAGGTCAATAATTACAAAGTAGATTTTGGGAATTGTGTGTAAAGCCGCACATTTTAAAAGATACTAAACAATCGTTGAGAAAAAGTATGCATTTATTATATTATATATGATTAATAAATTGTTTGATTGTGCTGGATACCTACCTGGTCATTGCGACATAGAAAATAATAAAAAAGTCGACAGCTTGGCTAAGGAGGGGCCCTAGATAGTTATAAGATCAGCTTATAATAATTATATTCTCATTCTGGTTAGAAACAAAATCAATTAACTATAACAAACCGTAAAGTGAGTATGAGATGGACCACTACAGGACTACAGGTTCCTTTCAGTTAGGGAGATCTCTATGGTCAAATGTAAATGAGAAAAATACAAAGTTCTTGCAACATAAATAACATAAATGATCGGTGTCTTGAAGAGATACTGTATTTTGGGAAAGATGACCAAGATGCTGGGTTTCGCAAGGTGGACCTTCGTCGAGTATCTCAGGATAAAGCGGTGGTAGAGGACATAAGTCATATGTTATGCGACTGTACAAGTCTAGACAGAAGTACGCCAAAAAAAGCTTTTGGGAATTATAAATTTGATAGTTTGGAAGAAATATCGAAAATTCCTATAATGGACATTTTAAAATTTGTGAGGGGTTAGAGTTAAGGGGAGTGTAGTAGTTTATTATATAAATAGATACTTATATGGGTAATAGGTCAATTAGTGTCACCCACTATACGAAACACGTATTTAAACTGAATATATATATAAAATAGCAAATATTAGTCAGAAATTCATTAAAAATAACTTCTTTAAAATTTTGTATAACTGAATATACTACGGTTATAAAATTAAAGACAATTTGGAAATACAGAGAGTTATTATAATCTTATTAGTTTATTTTAAAAAAAAATCGCAACAAATTATTTATTAATTGTTTTTAAATCTATCTTAACTTTATATATGGAAATATAGTTTGTTTTTCAAAACAATGTATTAATTTAATAATATATAAGGATCATATCCAATAATTAGAATTTATACATAAAGGAAACTGCTTGTAATAATTTGATTTTACATAACTGAAAATTCAAATAAGGGTCGGGTCTGAGTTATTTAAACAAACTGTAAATTTCTCTTTTTTTTAACTTAAAACGCTAAAACTAGAATAAAATTATAATAAATTCATAATTATCACATCACTGTGATAATTAGGACACACGAATGAAGATATAATTTTGAAATTCTATTGTGTATAGTTCTGTTAAGCGCTACGTTTTAGTTATAAGATTGGTTCGTATCTGAAAATACCTGTCACGGATAAAAAAATGCATTTCATACAATTATTGTTACCTTTATTATTGTTATTATTTATTATAATTGTTGCAGCTAATAATTTAACAGAATGGTCAACAATAAGACGAAATCGAAGATCATTAATATATCAAAATTCTGGTACTGTAAAGGTAATGTTCATATATAAAAAAATAATTTATTGTAATTAATTTATTATGTCTTTATTTCCTGGTGGTTAGTTTGTTGGTGGAATTACTTTTCCGATGCCATTAGAAGATCCTGTACCGTATAGACAGCTACGTTGTGCATATAATATGCAAGCACAATACAGTCTTCCAACAACAGCAACTCAATTATATCCTCCATGGACTGGTCGATTTTTAGAAGAGGCTAAATTAAAATATGATAAATTTAATTCATATGTAAGTGATCAATCCAGGAATTTTCTTTATACAATTTTTGAAGTATATCTTAATAAAAGTGGACAAAATGGTAGAATATGTTTGCAAAAGGCAATTTGTGAAAATAGTCAGGTGGATGTAGCAGAAGGGATATTTGAGGAAATAGTTCAAACTATATTAACGTAAATACATAAAATTTGGAATTAAATTAAAAAATAATATGATATTTTAATATTTTATGAAAATACAGGCCAGAGAAACATAATAGTGATAAAGATTTTTACAATGCCTATCAAGGTGGACGATATGGAATTGATTGTGCTAAAACATATCCTGAGTGTAAGCATGGTGACAATTTTTTAGATAAATTTATATTTACAAAATAAAAGTAAGTTATTATAAAAATAAAGCCAAATAAAAGATTAAATAATAATTTTGGAAGCAATAGTTGATTTGGAATAATTTATTGTATAGTGTTCATACATATTTGAATTGTATTTGAATTATACTTAAACGTATAATTAGTAAAGAAAAAGTGGGGAAGTGGACGAAACACTAGAACATATCCTCTGTAAACTGTTACTGCCCTACGGTAAGATATAAAATATTTAAACACTTAGAACATCATATTATAACCGTGATGGATGAGGCGGGTAGGACCGTCGAAACTAACTGCTTCCATGATAGAGGTGAAAGGAACTATGTGCTCTTGGGTAAAATAACGATATTATGCGGAGAGCACAACTGATCCTCGACGTGTAAGTGCGTTGAGGATTTTTTAAACTCTCCAGACTTTCAAACCATCCAAGCATACAGATTGAAATGCATAGATGAAATATTATGATATGTATTACAAGTATATAATACCCGATGTTCTCAGCGTAAATTGTTATATACTTTAATTGAATCAATGAATAAACCACAAAAATTATTTTTTATTTGCTTTTATTGCATTCATTTCTGACAAATTTTCTGTCAATAAATCTAATAACACTTCAACTTTTATTTGATTTAAATTATTTTCCTCTTCGATTTGTATAAATTTTTTATTTAATTTTGTTAAATCATCAATATCAAATTTTTTATTTGAGCTAATCCATACACCATCAATAAATTTTAATTCTTTACTATTTAAATTAATCGATATATTTTTGTAATCATCTAAATCTTCTGTTATCGGTGGACATCCAATATTACATCTTTGTATTCTATCAGGAATTGGTTTAAGTTCAAATTTTTTTGAAAATATTGGCATTATTTTTTAGTTTTAAATATATAGTTTTAACTTTTCACAATTAATTAATTCTCTACGTATACGTAAGTACATCAACTAAAATCGAAACTAAAAATATACTAAAAATACTAATAAATTAGCAACTAAACTATATGAACTGAGCAAAGTAGTTTCCATAGATATATTTATTGTCATAGTAACTATAAATAATATAGCGTCAAACATTTTTGTGATATCTATCAAAATCAAAAAATAATTAAAAATTTAAATTTTGTATTTGCATAGTATAAATAAAATTATAGTTTCTTTCTTAAAATAATTAAAAAATGATATTTATTTTGAAAAATAAAACTAAAATTATAATATTTATATAAGAAATTAAAATGACTGATGAAAATTTATTACAAACTGAAGTAGAAAAAAGGTATATAGAACAATTTTTTTGATTTTTTCATCAATAAAAATTAATTTAATATATTTATAATACGATTTCCTTAAAAGAAGTTCTAATCGAATTGTTGAACATTGTAATAAATTAATACAAAATACAGAAGATGAATTATTTAAATATAAGGTACCATAAAAAAAATGTGTACAAAATATATTAATAATTTAATAAATTTTCTAATTTTGTAAAATTTTGTACTTGAATTTATTTATTATTTTTTAAAGAATGATAAAATTAAATTAAAAGAGGAAGTATTTAAAATTTTACAAGAAAATCAAATTGTTCATAGTGAAATAAAAAATCTGAGAAAATCAAACAGTGCTAGTTATGAAGATAATGTAACACATGAGAAATTAACAAATGAAGCAATCCATAAACTTAAAGGACAAATTAACTGTCTTAAAGAGGTAACATTTATTAAACTTGTCTTTAATTTAATAATATAATTTACAGATTTGTTAATTTTTAGGAACGCGATACAATTCATACATTATGGATATCATCAAAAGATACTATTAAAAATTTAGAAAATGAAATTACTAATTATCGAGAACAAATTTTTAAACCGAATGCTATTAATGAGGTAAAAAAAACATTGTTAATTTTTACTTAATTGATCCGTATGGAAAAATTAACAAAAACAATTTTTGATATACTGACAAATTTTATAAAAAAATTAATCAGTTGATGTTTTTTGTCAGATAATTTTTTTTTTTGTCAGCATCATTAATGCAAGTAGACAGACCAGTAATTAAAAACTATTTAAATAATTTCAGCTAAAAACTAGATACTCAGGTACAATAAACTTGTTAGAAAATACCGTGAAAAGTTTACGAAATGAATTAGATAAACAAGTAGCACTCAATAAAGAAATATTGAAAAATAATACAGCAATTGAAAGTAAACTTAAATCTTATGAAAACAAAATAGAAGGTATAAATAAATTTCAAATAATTATTATAATTAAATATTAATTAATTATCTGTAGATTTAGAAAATAAAAAGTTAGATTTTAAACAATACGATAATAATAATGTTAAACTAAAAAATAAATTAGAATCAGTTATGCGTACAAATTCCGACCTAGAAAAATCATTAAAACTAGCTAAAAAGATATTAAATGAACGATTTTATCGCGAAAAGGAAACTCTAGATAAAATCCAAGAAGCATTACAAATAGCTGAACTTGCTATTGCTGAAAAGGATGAGGTATTAACTAGAGAAGAAGTAATACGAGAAGAATGTGATCATTTAGCAACTACAATTGGTCAAGTAATGGAAGATGCTGCTGTTAAAGTAGAAAGCAATATTGGTAAATTGAAAGGAAAACATAATCGGGAAATAGAAAAAATGAAAAAAGAACACACCCAAATATTAAAGAAAGTAGAAAATCAAAAAAAAAATACTAATTTATTTGAGATTCGTTGCCAAACACTAGAGAAAAAATTAAAAGATGTTGTTCAAGAAAATATTTCACTCGATGCAGATTTACAAGTTGCCTCACAAGCAATAGTAGGAATTATTTTAATAAAGTCAATATATAATTTATATAAAAAAAAAATTTATAGGTAGAATTGGAATTAAAATTACAAGCTATTGAGGGTTTAATGACATCAGACAAAGAGACAAACAAGTATAGCTACTTTTATTTCTTTACATAAATTGTAATCAATAATTATAAATTTCTCGATAGGATATCACAGGAACGTGAAAATGAAATAAATCGTTATTTATTAAATAATCAACAACTTAAAGAGAGGCATAATTATTGAAATATTATATTAAATACATTATATTAATAAATCAAAAAAAATTTAGGTGGAAAAGTGCTATTGAAGATGTAACAAAAAGATTTGAGAAGGAAATATCCTTGTTGAATAGTGAAAATACTTTGCTTAAAGCTAAAATCCAAGAACTTACCTTAAAACTGATGCAATATGAATAATTTTAATATATATTTTTGTTATGTATTTTTAAATTTTTGAGATTTATTTAAAATTAAATATATTTTTTTTTTTTTATATTTTAAATTTTAAAAATATTTTGTTTGAAATAAAATTTTATAAATATGTTTATATGTATTTATAAATATATAATTTATACTTCTGTGCTCTGTCCTTATTTTAATATTTTTGTTTAAAAAAATGTAATCATAAATCTTTTCTGCTAGGAAAAAGACTTGGAAACCAATAACTAATATTTTCATCCTGCTCATCTACCCAGCAAAGACCTTCACCAACCATTTTTTCAATAGCTTGTTGAGCTCTAAATTGAGTCCAACTATGTACATTCAAAATTTCCACATTAATAAACTCATTTGTATATTGATAAAATTGTACCTTAATTGGTCCATTAAAATTTGTACCGAAACACATCCCTGTTCAGTATTTGAGGCTGCAGTTAAAATTGATGTGCCTTCTAAACTTAATTCTCCTGGTATTGATTGAACCATATATTTACCTTTGCTAACTGGATAAACAACGAAACTATATTTTGAAAATAAATACATAAATTATTTTAAGTCTTTATAATTATTTGAGATGTTCTACCCATTTCCGAAAATTTTTAATTTTTTAACAGCCATTAAAATATCTTCATTGGTAATATCCTGTACTGTTTTTTGTCCACGTGATGCTATTAATCTTCTACGTAATTCTTCTAATTCCATAAGACCACCTGACAATTATATTGCACAATATAATAATGAGAATGTTGTTTTATAATTTAGACCCACCTGTACTATGATTAGATGCTAAACAAACTTCGAATATTTGGACACTCAATTCATAATAAAAATCACCAATTCCTAGAACACTCCAAAATCCTTTACCAGATGCAAGTGGATCAACACCAATAGCAGCACACATCTCTTGAAATTGACGACGGAACTGTCCATTTTTCTTAATATCATTTTTATGTTTCACTGCGAATTCCTCCAATTTATCACGAAAGACATCCATTTGTTTAGTCATTTGTTCAATTTGATTTTCTTGTAGCACATTTCCTTTATCTTTATACATTTCAGCTTCATATTGTTGCTGTTGAATTGCTCCTAAGCCAGCTCTGCGCCGCATTTTATAAAGTATAATTTAATAAAATAAATCTAATATTTAATTATTAATTAAATGAAGTGCAAATCCAAGTAGAAATAAAATGTAAGGACAGCTGATTCACGCAATGACATTATACCCATAAACACACATCAAATGTTCGAAATTTCGACTAATTAATGTCAATTCGCTAAGAAATTTCGATTAGTTTTTAGTTTTTACTCGTAATTACGGATTTATCTACTCGTAATAAAATTTGGTTCCAAGTTGCGAGTTGCGAGAAGTTCGGTAGTTCATCTATATCTACTTTACGAAATTCTGAACGGTCCTTCGAAAAATATTTGTCGTTCTTTTCGAATATATTGAATTGTCAATTGTCATATGTCATATTATACTTTTACTTTTACTCTTTTACTACATAAACATATATCTTCATCGAGTTCTTTGAGCCAAAAAGTAAAATTTATGGCTTTTTAAATTGTATGGAAAATTAATCAAATAAAAGCACAAGAACATTATTAAAATATTAATCGGAAACTTTAAATTTTAGAAATTTTGACTTTTGAACAGATTTTCGATTGTTGAAATACAAATCCAATTATAATATAAATTCCCGGTAATATTTAAGGTTATGTTCACCATAACAAATTAAACGTTTAATTAATTAAAGGTTTATTAATAAATAAATAACAAGAGTGTTAGATTCGTTTTATATAAGTTTAATAACATGGATTCCGATTTATATGATGAATTTGGTAATTACATTGGTCCTGATTTGGATAGTGATGAGGATGATGATCAAAGTATTTATGGTCAACAAGATTTGCAATATGATCAAGATGTAAAAATGCACATTAAAATAAAAGTATATTTAATTCAAGAAAAAATAAATTTTAGGAAGATGCATTGGAAGAAGATGAAGTGGAACATGAAGATGAAAAGGAAGCAATGTCTGTCGTTTTACATGAAGACAAAAGATACTATCCAACTGCAGTTGAAGTATATGGTCCAGATGTAGAAACAATTGTACAAGAAGAAGATGCCCAGCCCTTAGATAAACCTCTAATTGAACCAGTTAAAAAATTAAAATATCAAATTAAAGAACAAGATTTGCCCGACACTACATATGAAATGGAGTAAGATATTTTATATACATACAAATCACATAATAAACAATAAAATTTAAATATAAATTTGGTTTTAGATTTATGGCAGATTTAATGGATACACCACCTTTAATAAGAAATGTTGCACTTGTAGGTCATTTGCATCATGGAAAAACAACTTTCGTTGATTGTTTAATTCGTCAAACTCATCCACAATTTGATACAATGGAGGAGCGCACATTGCGATATACAGATACGTTGTTTACTGAACAAGAGAGGGGATGTAGCATTAAAGCAACACCAATTACATTAGTTATGCAAGATGTTAAACAGAAAAGTTACTTAATGAATGTCTTTGATACACCGGGTCATGTTAATTTTTCGGATGAAGTAACCGCTGCAATGAGAATGACTGATGGTGTATGCTTGTTCATAGATGCTGCTGAAGGTGTTTCATTAAATACCGAAAGATTGTTAAAGCATGCTGTACAGGAGAAAATGTCTATAACTATTTGTATCAATAAAGTAAGTTTTTTTTTTGTTTACATTAAAATAAATTTATTTATTTAATTTTGTATCAACTGTAGATTGATCGTTTAATTTTGGAACTTAAATTACCACCGCAAGATGCATATTTTAAGTTAAAACACATAGTTGATGAAATAAACAGTTTATTGAGGTGTGAATAATATAATCTAATAAATTTATATTAAAATATATTTTCTTTGTAGCATTTACTCAGAAGGCAATGAATCGAATATAGTATCACCAGTATTGGGTAATGTTTCTTTTGCAAGTTCATTGTATGGCATTTGTTTTACATTGAAATCGTTTGCTAAACTATATGCTTGTACGTACGATGGCGTTAATTATATAGAATTTGCGAAACGTTTATGGGGAGATATGTATTTTAATAGCAAAGCGTAATTATACTTTTAAATATATAATTTATAATATACAATTTAGTATATTTTTTTTCCTAATATTTATTTAGTCGAAAATTTACGAAAAAATCACCACATAGTTCTGCTCAACGTAGTTTTGTTGAATTTATTTTGGAGCCAATGTATAAAATTTTCGCACAAGTTGTTGGTGACGTTGATTCAACATTGCTTGATACATTGGCTGAACTAAATATTCGTGTAACAAAAGAAGAAATGAAAACAAATATTCGACCATTGTTGCGATTAGTTTGTAATAGATTTCTGGGAGATTTTAGTGGATTTGTCGATATGTGTGTTGAACATATTAAATCACCACTGGACAATGCAAAAAATAAAGTTGATCATATTTATACTGGACCGAAAGAAGGTTTACTTTATGATCATATGGTGCAATGTAATCAGAATGGTACCCTAATGGTTCATAGTTCCAAAATGTATCCGAACGATGATTGTACTTTCTTTCAGGTAAATAAAAAAATTCGTAATTTTACAATTTCAATTTTATCAAAATATTTGCAATTTTTAGGTTTTAGGTCGAGTTTTAAGTGGTACTTTACATGCTGGCCAAGAAATTCGTGTGCTTGGTGAAAATTATTCTCTACAAGACGAAGAAGATTCTCGTATTCTTCAAGTTGGTCGTCTGTGGGTTTATGAGGCACGATATAAAGTTGAATTAAATCGGGTACCAGCTGGTAATTGGGTACTTATTGAAGGTATTGATCAGTGTATTGTTAAAACATCAACAATTACGGATATTCAAGTATCAGAAGACTTATATATATTCCGACCATTAAAATTTAACACCCAGAGCATTATTAAAATTGCCGTGGAACCAGTAAATCCCTCCGAATTACCCAAAATGTTGGATGGTTTACGTAAGGTTAATAAATCATATCCATTATTGTCAACACGTGTTGAAGAATCTGGTGAACATGTAATACTTGGAACTGGTGAACTATATTTGGATTGTGTTATGCATGATCTGCGTAAAATGTATTCAGAAATAGATATAAAAGTAGCGGATCCAGTTGTTGCATTTTGTGAGACAGTAGTTGAGACAAGTTCTTTAAAATGTTTTGCTGAAACACCAAATAAAAAAAATAAAATTACAATGATTTCGGAACCGTTGGAAAAAGGTTTAGCTGAAGATATTGAAAATGAAGTTGTTTCGATTAATTGGAATAAAAAACGATTAGGTGAATTTTTCCAATTAAATTATGATTGGGATTTGCTAGCTGCTCGTTCAATTTGGGCATTTGGTCCAGATTCGACTGGTCCAAATATATTGGTTGACGATACATTGCCATCAGAAGTTGATAAAAATTTATTAAGTTCAGTACGTGATTCTATTGTGCAAGGCTTTCAATGGGGTACCCGTGAAGGTCCACTTTGTGAAGAACCAATACGTAATGTTAAATTTAAAATTCTCGATGCTGTAATTGCTAATGAAGCACTTCATAGAGGTGGTGGTCAAGTTATTCCAACAGCCAGGCGTGTAGCATACTCAGCATTTTTAATGGCAACACCTAGACTTATGGAACCATATTTATTTGTTGAAGTACAAGCACCAGCAGATTGTGTATCAGCTGTATATACAGTCTTGGCTAGACGGAGAGGTCATGTAACTCAAGATGCTCCAGTTTCTGGATCACCATTGTACACAATTAAAGCATTTATTCCGGCTATTGATTCTTTTGGTTTCGAAACAGATTTACGTACACATACCCAAGGACAAGCATTTTGTTTATCTGTGTTCCATCATTGGCAAATTGTGCCTGGTGATCCATTAGATAAATCAATAATTATTCGACCATTAGAACCACAACCTGCTACAGCATTAGCACGTGAATTTATGATAAAGACACGACGACGAAAAGGCCTTTCTGAAGATGTTTCTATTAATAAGTTCTTTGATGATCCTATGTTGTTGGAGTTAGCAAGACAAGATGTTTTGCTTAATTATCCATTATAATTTTTAATTAATCAATTAAATTTATAACAATTTTTATTGTGAATATATATTATTTAATATAACATTCATTTTACATTTAATTTATATCACAATAAAGTGGAAAGAAATCATTATCAAAATAATTATATTTTAATTTGAAATTTTAAAATTATATTATAAAATATGACAGTACATTAACTTTCTTACTTATAACAATATCATATAAAAACATACCGAAAAGTAACCAAAAAATTATTCTCTTGTGGTGCCGCTATGTAAAAAACTTTGTTTTCTCTGTGACCTATGATTTCGTTGCATGTTTTGAATTTTTTCGAAATGTGTTAGTAATTTACTGAAATCAACATCACACTGATTTTGAAGAGATGATGCTTCTTTTCTAAAAAAAATATATTAAATATATATAATTTAAAATGATTTTTATCTTGATAAACGTTTTTACATAGGCATTTGACCCCAATAATTTGGCACACATTGTAAACGGTTTTTCAATAATATAAATGCTTCTGTTTGAGGCATTATCATAAGAATTCCAAATAAGGCATGTGCTAAATGTTGAGCATCAATACTTTGATTTGACTTGGACACTAACGTCAATCTTAATGCTAAAAATTAATTTATTAATAAATAAATCAATTATTTTTAAAAAAATAAATGTACATGCAAAAATTGGTGATTCAATCAGTTGTACAAGTTTATCCATTTCCGTCAAGAATTCTAGAGTTATTTCTATTTTGCCACTACAAAAAATTGTAATATATTATAAATTACAATATATTAATATATTAAGTACTTACAATAGAATTACTAATTCTGATACGTGTTGATAACTTTGGGTTAATAAACACAAGGACAATGTTGAAACTGGACAATAAGCCCAACTTTTGTACAAACAAATAAATAAAGATGCTGAATTTTTATTAGTAATATCTCTTAAAGAAGTTCTCAACTCAAATAATTCGGAAGATGTTAATAAGATCATATTTAATGAACGAACCATTGTCGATGCAAATTTAATATTTATTGATTCTTCAGCAATAATTTCAGCAAATGTACGATAAATATATTCAGCGTTTAGAAGAACACATAATTGCCTTTATTTAAAAATTACATTTAATATTTAATAATAATGTTATTATTGATAAAATCTAATACCTTATAATAAGACTTCCACGATTTTCCAGAAAATTTTTCTCTTCATGAAATAAATTTAATAAGCTAAGTAGAAATTTTCTATAGTGGGTTTTATTAAAATCTGTTCTTTCTGTGAAATAGATTATTTTAATTAATATTACAATAATTATGTATTCAATTATATTTATTTGGATTAATACCATTTAATTCACTTGAATTTACTATTTCCGCTAATACAGCTAAACCTTGTAGTACAACTTCGTCTGAATTATCGGACAAAATACCTAATAATACTGGAAATAAAGTTGTAGCATGGCTTGACATCTGTTAGTTAGCAAGAAATTGAAAATATATATAATATATAATTTTATAACTAATACAATATTTACTTCATTTTGGATTTCTGTAAATAGATGATGTATCCATTTTAAAACAGCTACTTTTGTTTGAACTGAACTATGTGTTAAATATTGTCTTAAAACTTCCATTACAGATCCTAAATTAAGCTTATCAATATTTTGTGCCTTATTTTCTTTTGACGATATCAAATCTAACATTGATTTATTTATTGCTAAAGCACATTCTCTAATACCTATAAAATTATTATAAATATACTTTTAATATAACTAATTAAAAAATCTATATACTTTTTTTTGACTCTCCCTCATAAGCTAAACAAGGTAAGATTGCTGTAAAAATACCACTTGCAAAGGGAAGCATATCTGGTCCAGCAATAAGAACAAATTCTTTAATCCAGTTAATAGCAGTTGACTAAAGAATAAATAGAATATAAAATAATTAAAATAAGTTAAATCAATATTATACTTTAATAAGTTCATTTGGAGACTGTGCATGTCCAATTAAAATATTTATTGTATCTTCCATTTTAACAGAAGACGGGTCATTGCGTATTGATTTTAAAAATTGTGCCATTAATGTTTCACACCTAAAAAAAACTTAATTAATAAAATATACATATAGCAAGTGAAAATTTACATTCTGTGAATCTCTGACATACTGTCTTCAAGCATTAAGAACAATCCATCGAGAATATCAGTTAAATATACAACTATATTTATTTCAGGCACGGCATTTAAAACAGAGATCCAAGAGATTACATATTGTCTAGCAAATGAATTTTTCACATAAATACGTTCTCTTAACAATGGTATAAATTTATCAAGATCAAAAGTCTGAGACGACTCTGTAACAATATCCTAAAATAATTATATCAAACATTTGTTTTTTTACAAATAGTTATCTAATTAAAAATAGATAAGAAAATAATTATGAACATACTTTTAATAATCTATCCAAGAGTTCACTTCCATCTTTAACAGCTTGATCTGGATCAGTGACTAATCGTGTTAAAGCTGAAAACATATCAGGAAACAATGGTATTATTGCAGATCTTGCTACTTTAACAACATTATAAAGAGATTCACATGCAAAATATCGTACTCTTAGATCGTTATCAGTTAAACATGTTAATATTGGGGGTACAAGTTCGTGAATATATTTTTCAGAATCCTGAAAATAAAAATATTTAAAAAATTTAAGATTCTAGTTGATATTTAGGAAATACTTTGGCAAGTCCCAAACTGCATGCAGCAAGACCAATGAGTCCACCTTTTCGTCGATTTGGATCTCGTGAAGTAGCAAAATCATTTGCCAATACTTCTATTAATTTTTTTATTTGATTTATATTCTTTTTATTATTGAATTCAACTACAGTTCTGTAAAAAATGGTTAAATTCGGTTTAATGATATTATCATAATCAATGTGAAAGAAAATATAGCATTATTACTTCTCAATTTCTACAGCAGCCAATTTTCTTTTATCATACATTTTATCACCTAATGCCTTAGCACATGATTCGCTTAAAGGACCGTAGGTAGTGTTCTCCATATTTTGTTATCTTTAAAATATTTTAATTTAAATACAATTCAATAACACAACATCCCCTTTTTTAAATTTTGTTTTAGGTTGACACTTGACAGCCCATATGTCAATGTGTCAAAAGTTCAAAAAAAATTCTTTTCCAAAAAAAAAATCGACTTCAAAAAATTACCCCTATAAAAATGGTTTAGAAGTAGAAGTTCCAACTGCCAACTGAGAAATCTAGTAATTAAGGATTTCCAAAAAAAAAAAAAAAAATCAAAATGAGATTAAGTAAAATGAGGAAAATAGTTAAATAGCACAGAAAATTTAAAATATGACCCGAATGAAGATGAATTTTTAGTAAAACCCAGATAAACAAAGTTTTAAGGTTTGGACTACAATTACAATATGTAATATATCGACCAGTTAAGTTTAGAATCGATACGTACAGTAGCCAACCGACTGGTTAAGTTGACTGAAAACATAAGTTATCTATTTCTATTGCAACTAATTAAAGTATGGTCTCTAAATGAATTGTATTGATCAGAACAGTTCAGAACCGAGTCGTTTAGTAAAGTTCAAATTTGACGTGTATGTGAATTTTGAACTTTACTGAACGAATTGGTATTGAAACTGTACGATACATTGTAAACCAAGTATCAAGACAGTAACATTATGACTAAAAAAAATATTAAACGATACAAAAATATAATGAGGAATCGTTTAACAATTATTAAGTAACAATGACTGAAATCCAATGCCATAGCTATCCACATGTCTTTTTTTCTAGAAATTTTGGGAAAATTAGCTTTTAGAACTTTTTCCGAGTGTTTCTGTTCTTTATCAAGTGTAGTAGAGAGTAGAGTAATATTATATAATACGAAAAATAATCATAGTATTGGTTGTATTTATTGCATGATCATGATACACATCATATCAACACATCCATCAAATGTTTTTAAGGACAGAATTTGGACGTATAAATATTACTAATTTGTTTGGTAAATTTATTTTATATACATATCAATATAAAAATTTGTAATTAAAAATTTGTATAAAAATAGATTTTTAATGTAATATATGATTCATAATTGAATTACTAATTTTATTCTAATTTATAAATCTACACAGGTATTTATTTCAAATTCCATATAAATGGTTTTATTATCTATTTAAGTTTTGAAGCTAATTTTATATTTCATACCTATCTAAATATAATAGTTTTGTAGTTATCAATCCAGTTTATTAATAATAAAAAAAGGTAAAGGGTAAAACGGTAAAACTAAAGGTAAAGTTACATTAATTGCATTTTTATAAATTTATAACTATATAATAAAAGAATTAAAAGCAAAAGGTAATTTTCAAAAAATTGCCTGTTTTGTATATTGATTTATTTCCGGAGGGTACGAATTTAAACTGGCAACACTAAACCGGCAGGCAGATTTTTTTTTTTATAAACTCTACTTGCTCCGAAAAATATGTCATCATTTCCGATTAATTTGTGGAAGCGCGAAGTGTGTTTGGCGTTGTTTTATTAATTTTGTGGTGTATTCATAAAAACAATAATTGAAAATATAGTGCATTATTTTTTAATAAAATAGTTATTAAAGATTAATATAATTTGTGTTATCAAGCCTAAATAAATGCTTTTAAAAGGTGATATTTTTAATATAATATTTTATTTATGGAATGAAAAAAGCCAATGCGGCATGTTTGCTTAAATTTTTATAGCCGCCATTTTGCCAATATATGTGAAAAAAAAACTAAATTTCCAATTTTTTAACTTTTTTTATTTAGCAAATTGAATAAAAATTTAAAAAAAAATAAAAATGGTTGGATCACGAGTTTATGTTGGTGGATTACCATATGGAGTAAGAGAACGTGATTTGGAACGATTTTTTAAAGGATATGGTAGAACAAGAGATATTTTAATAAAAAATGGCTACGGTTTTGTGGTATGTAATTTTACATTAATTTGAATTTATAAAAAATTTATAACTACAAATTTCTTTAGGAATTTGAAGATTATAGAGATGCAGATGATGCTGTATATGAATTAAATGGAAAGGAGCTTTTGGGCGAGAGGTATGGTAAAAAGTAAAAGCACCTTTTTTAATACAATTAATTATAATTATTGATTCTATTGATTTTTGTGTATTCATTATTTACTGAAATACATTTTTTCTATTTTTGCTATTTTAGAGTGGTAGTTGAACCAGCCAGAGGACAAGCGCGTGGAAGCCATAGAGATAGATACGATAGATATGATAATAGACGTGGAGGCGGTGGTCGTTATAATGACAAGTAAGTTTGTAATATAATGGCGCTTTGAAAATAAAAATTTGATGTTTTGTTTTCGTCGTAAGTTTTGATAGATGTAAAACTGTCGGCGATCATTTATTTCTACCTTAATTAATAATTAATTTCTAAATACAATTTATGAAAAATAATTTGGACGACTTATTTCTTGCCAGTTTTTAGTTAGAAATTTTTTTTCCAAATAAAGAATAATGAGTGGGCGCGGGTGATATTAATTTTTAATGAAACTACTGGGAGATTGGTATAACTATAGCGTATATATTTATTTAAAAATATTTAACAGTTTTTTCCCAAAAATATTTCATTTCAAGGTGATAGATATATGATTCTAAAGTAAATCTAATAAAATATGATATTTGTACAATACTTGCGATAATATTTAATGCCGGTTAAAATTAATGCTATGTCAAATTCTCATTATAGGTATATAAATTTTATGTAGATAAAGATGTATTACTTTCTTTTATACTTAATAATTTATTATTAATAAAGCCATCTTAACATTACCTACTATTTACTATATTATAATTACTGTAGACAATTATTATTTTCATAATATATGTTTATAATTCTAAACTAAATTTGTTCAGGTATACAGTTTTTTTTTCTTCTTCAAATTAATAGATCGAAAAATTCCAGATCATCCTCCAGATATGGGCCACCATTACGCACAGAGTATCGTTTGATTGTTGAGAATTTATCCAGTCGTGTTAGCTGGCAGGTATGTAAAAAAAAAATTCTTACATTAAATATTGTATTTTGTTATTTAATTTCTTTAGAATTTTATATAAACAATACTTTTTATTATTTTTAATTTTCAATTTCCCCGTTATGAGTTTTATTTTTAATTCTATCCTAAAAACCACAAAAAATTGATAATAAATTACTTGTAAATAACAAAAAATGAAAATCTATTAGGATATAAAAAGCATGATTTCTTTTAAAATACCAATATACAAACTTCTGCATTTTTCTGCTATAGTATCATCATCGTTGTGATTATAGTTAATCGACCACCACCTTTTCAACTGGCAACCTGGCATCGTTGCTACACATACACAGTTCCCTCTAAAAAAAAAATTTGGATAATGGAAAATGCCACTATTATTTTTTTTTTATTAATTTCTTATACTGTCTGTCATTATATTTATCTTGGGATGTTCTTTTTTTTTTGAATAGGAATTGTCTACTCAGTGACGAAATTGTGTTCTAGGGATTGGTTTAATCTTGGTATCTTTTAGTGTGGAAACATTATTACTAAGCAGAAATTATGCAGATTTTATAAATGTTGATAATTTTAAAAGTTCAAAATCATGTATTTATCGTAGGATTTTATTTATTATTTTTATTATTGGTGAGTGGTGAGACAGAAATACAAAAAGAAAAAATTTGTTTGCATTATATATTAATTTTTTATAGTTCATGATAAAATAATTTATTCACTGGTTCATATTTGTAAAAAATCGTATATTTCTTCAAAAATGATTAATATAATTAATATTATGTATTTTATTATCTACAAGTTTATTTTCTTATCTATACCACGCATTTTCCTTACGATTTTCCTGGAATACCGCTAACAAAACTAGAAGTAAATCAAAATAAATAATACTTATTTCCGGGATTTAATTTATCTAATTTTATTTTTAATCGTTTTATATATAATGATTATTGATGTTTTCAAAATGATGTAAGGGAAAGGAATCATTCCTAAAAAATAACTCAGTATATTTAAATTGTTAAATGAATCACAGCATATCTGTAAACTATATAAAATTAATATATAATGCAATTATGTTTTTATTTTTTTTTATTTGTACCTATTTTGTGCATGTAAATTTTTAGTTTCTTTGTAATTAAGTAAAAGAAGAAATCAATTTTTTCTTGAAATTTTTTAATCCTCACTTTCTAATTTTTATTAAAAATAATAAAAAAAAGATTATCTTTTATGTAATTTATTTTTTTAACTAAAAAATAAAATCAAAAAACATAAAAAAAAAATTGTTTTAAAGAAAAATAATTTAAAGTAAAAAATTAAATTATTTTTTTCGAAGAAATGCTACCTAAAAATGGGGTCGCTGACAGTATGTGACTGACTTGATGTGTGTTCTACACCGATGATGTAAAAAAGATGTTGAGATCCATATCTGTGTGTTTCGAGTCAAACGAGAGCGATTGCATTCTCACACTTAAATTGGTTTAATGGTCAGAATTCTCACAAATACCAAATATAACAAAATAAATAAAAAAACCAAATAGACGCGGTGACTTGACGACATGAATACGAGATGAGGATTGGTTGAATGTCAGGCCACGGCATTCACCCGCCCACCTCTCAAGTTTTGCAAATTCAAATTCAATATATCATGTGATGTGATGAGACACGATGATGACGACTACGTTCAAATCTGATGGTGTATGGCCTATAAATTTACCGGTTTATCTACTTAGGCTTCTATATTTGCTTAAATAATAATCACAGTTAACACAACACATTCTCCTATTACAGATGTTCTCTCACATAAAAATACTTAAATTAAACAAAAAAAAGTATACTTATATACAATAATAATAAAATTAACAAAATTTAATGCTTTTGCTTTTTTTAAATATAAAAATTATTGTAATTTTTACACCAAAATCAATTAAAGTACAAATACAAATCAATTGACGTTGAAAGTTTATAAGAAAAATAAAAAATAAAATACACGAAAGAGAAACAACTCACAAGAAAAAATGCGACAAGATGAAATCTAGTAGAATCAATGTTTATGTAGAGTAGTAAAAAATCTTCCTTAATATGGATATTAATTATGGATGAAAGGAGTAACCAATAAACAGATGATGTCTGCTGCTTTGGCTCTAAATCCATCCATTTGGTCAAGATCTATAAAAATAATTTAGTAAAAAAAAAAAAAAAATTTTTTGTAATTTTAACTTCGATATTTTTTGGTATATTTAATTAAATTTTTTTTTATAAATTTTTAATTTAAAGCGTCAATAATTATCTTGTGTGTGGTGGTCTCTGCTCTACCCTCTGCCTATCTAAATCAGGAAAAGAAGCTGATGTGTGGCGAGACGCAATCTAAAGTTTAATATAATCTATAAAATAAAAATGCTTCCAATTAAATTATGCTTTAAAGTCGTCATCTCATCCTTACTTTGCCAAAACTGTCGTCCGTGTTAACGAGTGATTCAGTCAGTCAGCTATTTACAAAACAAAAAACACGAAAGGTCCAAAAAAAAGAAACTGTCTTGTTGGTGGCTTTTAGATGTGTGATCTTATCAAGTTATTTTTGTGAGCGAACTATTTTCTAAGACTTTAATCTTAACTACTGATGCCAGTGGATAGAGATAATGTGCGAATCAACTTTTTCAAAAACGAGATCTCCTTAGATGATGGTTAATAATATTATAAACGTAATAAAATTAAGGGAAACTTTCTATATTTTTATTTGGGTCCAAAAATTCTATGAGCTCTAAAAAAAATCGGTTCTGTGTGCACGCCAGACGATATAAAAAAAGGGTTTGATTCAAATTTATAATGTAAGGAATACAAAAATCAACATTTTTTTGTTTAATTATATATATATATTTTCATCGTGTAGTTATTGTTTGAATTATTTTTTTCTTCTCTCTCTATAAAAACATAATTATTTTATTCAGGTCAAATAAAAATCAATGATTGTATTATAAATTTGTAATAAAAATATGTTTTTGTGACTCTTAAAAAATATCATCATCTTTTCATTAAAATATGGCGTACATTCAAAAAATGTCATCTAGTTATAAAATTCTTCCACATTTATGACGGGTGATCAGGACGACGCCGCTTACAACTGTGTTGTAATCAGCAGTTCTTTCTAGGTGTTATTTCTAAATTATCAATATTTGGGGTCTAATTTCTTATCAATAATCTAGGCAGGCAAAAATTATAATCAGAATTTTTTTATTTCCACTTTTAAAGAGACATAAAAACTATTTTGTAGTAAAAAAAATTGATTTTATTCCTGAATAAAATAATTTGTATTTTTTCCAAATACATAATAATATAATTATTATTTTTTTGGTATAATATAATAATTATTTAATATTTTACTTCACACAAATTCATCATCATTGTCATCTAATCATTTACAATAATCAGGACCTTAAAGATTATATGCGTCAAGCTGGCGAGGTTACTTATGCTGATGCCCATAAACAAAGAAGAAATGAAGGGTTAGTATTTTTTATTTTATATACATATTCATATTACAACAATTTTATTTATAAAATATTTCGTTTATATTTCCAGAGTCGTTGAATTTGCATCACAATCAGATATGAAAACTGCTATTGAAAAATTAGATGATACAGAATTGAATGGACGTCGAATTCGTTTAGTTGAAGATAGACGTGGAGGACGAGGCGGTGGTGGAGGACGTGGCCGTTCCCGATCATCAAGTTCAAGATCAAGATCTCGTTCCCGTAGACGTTCTCGATCAAGGTCTCGTCGATCATCAAGATCACGATCAAAATCTCGCAGTCGTTCAAAATCTCGTGGGGCAAGATCAAAATCTAAATCACCAATTAAATCATCACGATCTCGTTCAAAGTAAGCTTGAATTAATATATTTAGTTAATATTTTGAGTTAATTTTTATTTATACAATTTTTTTTAAAAATAATTTTAGGGATGTTTCAAAATCTAAATCAAAATCACGATCCCGATCACGATCATTGAAACGCGAGTCTAGATCTAGATCTCGTTCACATTCGAAACGTGAATCACGTTCTCGATCACGTTCAAAGTCACGTGGTGATTCACGAGATCGTTCCGTTTCAGAAGATAAGGATAAGTCGAGATCAAGATCGATTTCGCCCAATCATAAAAATGGACTGTCACCGGACAGAAATAATGAAAGTATGGAGGATTAAGTAATAGGATTTACTTTTTCAAACTTATAACTATATCCATGAAAAAAAAAAACACATTAAAATATATTGACGTTTTCACAACAAAAAAAATATCACATAATCACATTTTTTTTTAAATGGAACTTTTAAAAAATAAATTATACATTAAATAATTAGAGGAAGGACAAATAAAACAAAAATAAATATGAAAAATATATTATAATGAGTATAATTGGAGTTTCAAACATAAATTTTGTTTTTTATTTTTTTTTTTAAATGATCTACTTTTTTTTTTAAAATAAATATGTTCAAAAATATATTCCAAAAATAACAAAACATAATAAATAAAGTTTATTATATATAAAAAAAAGAAATTCAATAATAATTATAGAAATAAGGTTTTAGAATGTAGATTTTCTTTTTTTTTCTGTATTATGTACATGTATGTTTCGGAATTCAATAAAGAAGACAAAATAAATTTAATTATTAATGTTTTAAATATAGTTTTTAAACCAAATAAGCAGAAAAACATATAGCTACATACAATTATTTCTTGTGCTTTCCCGCCATTTAACTTATTATATTGGCTACATTTTAGTACTACATTGGAATGAAATATGAAGACATTATTCGAATACAAATATCATTAATAACAGGTTTACGTTAGGAGGAGGAACCCAAAAAAAAAGACGTGAGAATGAGTTACATATGTACAATTTGAAATTAAAAATTCTGAATAGGACTGTCGTTCCAGACAGTCTATATGTGATATAGATAGTATTAGATATTATATCTAATACTATATCACTATATAGATATAAAGACTAGTATGGTTTATGGTATCATTCATAAGAGAGTTAACGTATCTCTATCTGTGTCATCCATAACCTAAATATCAAAACCCAATTATTCCGCCAAAAATGAATAACTTTTTGAAAAAGAATTATAAAAAGCTCAATTTATAATATAGTAGGTATTATGAAATTTAAGTATTTTATAGTTTGGATATAATTTTATTATAATTATCGTATTAATTTATTGGACTTGTAAGCATTTTGCAGCTTTCAAGCATTAATAAAATAATCATGTAGCAAAATATCCATAGTCAATGAATGACGTTAAATTAAAAATTACCCCTTTAATCTTAGAAACGAAGTTCACCTAAAACGATACGTAAATGATTTAAAAAAGATATTTGAAAGTGAAGTTGTACTAACACATATAAGTATTTGTATATTATAGAGAATTGAAAACTCTTCACTAAAGGTGAATCGAAAACGATATATTTTTGTTTCGTAAAATGTGTATTTAGTAAATTTTAGCAAAACAAAAAATCAGCCATTTTTAATAACAAACAAAGAATGAGCCATTTTTAAAATTTTGTAGTTAACAATCAACACGTACGTGGAAAAAAAATGAAGTAAGTATAATTTAAATTTCATAACAAATTAAAATAATTAATTATTATTAATATTATAGGAGAAAAAATGAATCGGAGAAAATATTATGGTGTCTAGGAACACTACTGAAGATGATATATTTGGATGCTCCAGTAACAAGTTATATCAACAAACATAAGCCTTTATCAAGAAAACAACAATGTGATTTTTATATTAACAATATTATATTAAATTTAAAAATTATATCAATAAAATAATATACATATATATATGTATAAATTAAAATAATTAAATTTAAAAATTTATTTTTATTTTTTAATCCATTTTCCAAAATCAATATTTCACTTTTCGCCTAAAAAGATTCTTAATGGATTCGTTAAAAGAGATTCGCAAACATTACGCTAAATACGTATCATTAATGATTCACCAAAACGGAATTGAAATGAAGTACCAATACATACACCAAACTTCGTTTTTGATTTCAATTATCATGTGACTGGTGAATCGTTAACGATATAAAAACGATACACCTAAACGATTCGTAAAAGATGTTTTGTATGAGGAAGTTATTTCTTTTACGAATCGTAAACGATACTTCTTGTTTTCAGGGACATAATATTTATCTGTCATATCATAACGTATAAATGTCAAGAACATTAGAACATATCTTGACTTTGAATGTTATTATCAATTATCGTAAAGATAAAGTTAATATATATAAATAATATTTATTATATACTATAGTTATAGTTATAGTCTTTTTAGTGTTCTTTCTAATTCTAAATAAATATACATCTAAATTAGTATCGCGTGGAAGCACAACCAAGATGAAGATTGCTGAAAGTTTTGTTCACTATTATAAATATTTAAGTATAAATAATATACTAAAAGCTGCCTCAGTACATCAACATAGCAAATTGCAATATAAAAATTACAATACTAATTCAATAGTAATACAATATCGAATGAATCAAGTACAAAAATTGAATAAATCACTATTTATTATTTATAATACTCCGCTAATTTCAAATATTCGCAATAAGTATACAAAAGGATCAAAAACAGAAGAGGTAGTAAATACAACACTCGAAATAAAAATCAACCATATATATTGTTTTGCATAGGATTCAGACAGTGATGATGAACCCGATAACTTCAAAGATGAAAAAGATTCTAAAATAATAAGAACAAGAGTTAATTCATTGCGAGCAGATCTCATTGTAAAAGCTGGATTAGGAATAGCTAGAAAGTAGGTAAATTCATAAAACTTGACTGGTATAATATGAAAGATCTTGTCGTGAATTGAATTCATGAATTTTTATGTTTACATTTTATAATTTTATTATTCAATATCCATAACCTACAAATTTTAAAAATGATGACAAAAAATAACAATTTTATAACTTGAATAAAAGTATTTCAATTACTTTGGATTAATGGATAATTCAGAAATAAGAAAACAAAATTAACAACATTAATTTTTTACCCCACAAAACACGACAGAACTTTCTTGTCAATACAGTAATTTGTGTAATAAATACAAAATCAAAATCATTCAATATATTCTAGTAAAGTCGAAACAATTTTCTACGAAAGTAAAATTCGTGTAAATGGGAAGAAGCTTCCAAAGAAAAGTATTCAGGTAAATATTTGAATTATTATTTATAAAATTTAATAATATGTAAATGTTATTTTAAGTTGGCAATTGGCGATGAAATTGATGTCATAAAAGGATTTAGTGACGTAAATCCATCCCATTTAGTTGTATCTAGAGTAGTAATATTATCAGCAACTGAAAAAGAAGAAAATCTTCTAGTGAACATGCGACGTTTTAAAAGTTTATTAGTTGATAATTATGAAGGTGTTAATTTGTTCAAATCATCTGATTAATTGATGAACACATCATGTATTTATCATTAATGTTATAGATCAATTTAATACATATATATTTTATAAAGATAATTTCATTTTATGATTTTCTATATACATTATTTCCTATAAATAATAATTTTGTAATTAGAAATTCTATTATCTACTAAACTGTTATTAATGAGTTATTAAAATTCCTTATCACTTATCAGTAAACTGAAAATTTTAATTGTGATATGTAGAGGTAGGTATTCTTTAGTAAACAATGAACACTTACATCATCTTCCTTAATAACAAAATTACAACAATAAATATAATCTAACGAAAGTTATAGTTTATGCATAAGATGGAAATTTTTATAGAAATGCTTAAAAACCAAAACTAAGTAGTTGTGTACTGTACTGATAAATGCTTATTTATTTTTTCAATTTTATAATTAAAAATCGTATAAAGAAATAGTAGGTTTCTGGTTTATAACTTAAAATTAAAATATAAAATATTGCATATTTTCAGGCTGTAAAATAAATTGAGTTATGTTAATATAAAGATGAGGTCATAGATGTCGCTTTAAATTGACTAAGTTTTAAATGAGTAAAAATTGGTAACAATAATTGTGATTTTAAGACCGGAAAAAGTGCTAACGGTTGAGACCAAAATAATGTTTCATTATTAAAAGCCATTAGATTGTTGCAATTAAAACTTTCTTCACTAAAAAGAATGATTGTGGTTCAGATCGGATTCAATATATTATTAGGTCGAAATTGCAATAAAATGTCACGAAATATCTATCATATTCACTAGGGGTTCACCAGGCTCCAACAAGAAAAGTGATATCATAATTATTTTTTATTTCCAACATAAATATATTCTTTCCGGCACATCAATTTAAAGGTAAATCAAGAATTATTATTTGATAATGTTGACTCCATGTTGTATTGTAACTGCATCCTAAATGTTATAATTTTAATTGATTAAATAAAAACAGTTTTCATTTATCTTTCAAGGTTTTTTTAATTTTATATTAATATTTACAAAACTGAAAATCCACTTAAACATTTATTTTTTTATATGTTATATTCACTTTTTTTTTGTATTGAAATTTGTCAATTCTATTAATGTTTCTTTCAATTTCAATTATAATATTTTATTTTATTTCTACAAATTGTTTTGTTTCTTTTTTTTTTTAAAAAAAAATCGATACTCAATATTATTTTTATATTAAATTCTATGATTAATGAAAATTAACTTTTTTTTGTTATATTTTTGGAACTTGTTTTGTTTTTTCAAAAGTATAATTTACAATTATTTATTTTTATATCATATTTTGAATAATAATTTTTTTTTATCACGTTTTAATACATCTATAATATTAATATTTGTGTATCTAAACAAAACATATTTTTTTAAGATTTATTATCTAAAGTATATATTTTACTTATTAGTTGCATAAATATTTTTTTAAGATTCAATCTGGATTTCATATTATTATAATAAATTATTTACCTTGTATGATTTGGTAAAGTGATGTGTAAACAACAATATTTAATATTAGATGACGGAATTTATCCAGCAGATTTAAACTTAGACACATAATAGTATTGTTTAAAAATCTACAAACAGATTTAAAATGGCTGTGTGAATGGAAATCTTTTAATTTACATATTTATGATTATAGTTGTGTGTTTCTATTTTGGAAATTTTTTTTTTAAATACTATTTATTACCTTATGATAAAAATATTTTTTTTTTTTATTACTTTATTTATGAATGGCTGAATGATTTCAAATAATTATTGTTTTTTTTTTTAATAATAGTTATTAATAAATTTTATTTTCAAGTTTTTTTTTATAAATCTAAGAAGCGACAATTGCTATTACAATTTAATGCATTTTAATATTTGTCATTAATTACCTAAAACGAAAAAAAAACGTTATTTCTAGTAAAAATATTATTTTATTTTTCAAAAATAATATTGTTTTTATATAATGTCATATATTCATAATACTTTTAAAGGGTATCTGGCTAATTGATCGAAAACAATTAACTAAATTCACAATTGATTGAATGTAAATTAAATGAATACACAATGAACGAATAGAGAACTAATCGATGGTTTTTCTGTTAAATTTTACCTTCAGTCAATTGTGTTTATTTATATTCACGAAAATTACTTTGAGTGCATTGTGCATCCAATTAATTAATATTCATTCAATTCTGAATTCGATCAACAGTGAATTCGATAAATTGTGTATTGGATTTAACAGTTTCAGTCGATCGATTAGTTACAAATCCTTTTAAAGTGTAATGAATTTATATATTATTTTACTGATTTTATTCAACACAAATATTAATTATTTATAAATATTGTATATTTTACTCCCAAATGAAAGTTATAATTTACAAAATATTAATTAAAAATAATACAAAATTAATAATTAATTAAATTAAAAAAAAAAAAAAAAGAATAACAATTTTTTTTATATATATATATTTAGTATTGGTGGGATGTTCTATATTTCTTTCTTTTATTTTTAATTCTTTTTTTTTAGATTTTATTATATATTTATACTTTTCATCAATTTTAATTGTAGTTAATTTATTTATTTATGAATTATTTTTAATTTTAATAAAAAAATGTTAGACCACCAAAAATGTATATATTAAAATGGTCGTAGCTAATTAACACAAAAACAGAAAGAAACAGAAATGATATTAGAAAATGTAAAATACAATATTTTATAAATACAACATTTCTCAACAATCCAGAGTATAGAATATTTATTGCCAATAGTTATAAAAATGTATAAGTAAAAGTGAATTCACTTATAGGTAAAATTAATATTTTTCAAATTCATTTTGCATATTATATTGGAATTTTTTTGTCATTATTACACAATGCCATAGATAAAATTAATATATAATTGTTCTGATAAAAAATTAGTTGGTAAAACTCCAGTACAATACTAGAGTTAAAATAATTTTCCATAAAAAAAATTAGCTTACGAAAATCGTAGTGAAAATTTTAACTCTATATACATATAGCAAAACTATAGTACGCACTGTTTTACTATGAAAATTTTAAAAACTATTTTCATCCAATGATGTTTAATACATTTTTATCTATGGCGTTATGATAAATAGGTAATTTTAAAACAGTATATTTTTATGATATTGCAATTATACTCACTATAATTTTATTAATTATATAATTATTTCGTTTCTCAGATAACAATTTCGATAGTTGGTTTAATAGTGTAATATATAAAATTGTTTACTTTATTTATTATTTAAATTATTATTGAAATTCATTTATTTTTTAAATTATTTTCTGTATGTGGGAGACAGGTTGGTCAAGAACGATAGCCTGAAATAAATATTTTAACAAATATTCTAAAGTAATTATTATTTTGTTTTGTACAAATATTTCAAAAGAATAAAAATAAATAAGAAAACAAAATTAAAATTCTCGTTTTCGGGTTGTCCTTTTATAGAATTTACCTCTTCAAAATGTTATATAATAACAGAACAATAAATACAATATTGTTGACTATTAAAAAGTGACGCATGGTTCAATAAGAAATTTTGAAAAAAATGTTGGTTATAAAGCTGTCACCACAATGTATTAATCAGTTAAGTATTTCTGCAAATTATGTAATCAATTTTAAATGCCAAAACAAAAATTTGATCATAGAAAATCATACAAAATTATGATTAAAGAAAATTAAAATTAAACAACAGAAAATCAATTTGATTTCATTAATATTTTATGACAAAATTTGTATTAAATTTTGTTATATTATTAATATTGTTGTGTAATAATAACAGAACATTTCTAAAACTTTATTAATAGAAAATTTTGTAATTCGATTTTGTAATTCATCAAATAATATTTGATAAACGAAAAAAACAAAATGACGAGCTATACGGTCAAAATGTGCTATGCTGACATACGGTAGGTGAAGTATTCGATAATCAATTTATATATATATATATATATATATATTGTGCTTACAGCTTTAAAAATAAAATAAATAAATTTCAACTTTATGATGTTGGTTTTCCATTAAAAATGTGTTTTAAGTTTTTTTTTTTTATTATTTTTTCCAAATAGATTTTTTTATAGAATAATCATATAAATAATAAACTGATTTTTAAAAATTTATAATGATAAGAAAATATGAAATAAATTAAACAATTTTAGCTTTTGTTTGATACTAAAAAAATTGATTTAACGACAATGACAAGTAAAAGAAAATTTAATATTTTTTGTAAATTAAATTTACTCATTTTAAAATTAATCAATAAATGACTTTAGTTCTTTTTTTTTTTGTTGTTTAACTTTAACTTATGCAAACAAATATTTAAAATTGAAAATTATTAAAACAGCTTAAAATTATAAAAGAATATAATTAAAAGATTTTCATTGAGGTTCTTGTTTTTTTTTAATGATTTAATAATGATTATTTTTTAAATGTATAGTTTTAATTTTAAGTGTTTGTAAAGTACAACTGACAATTATTATTATTTTTAGCAGCAGTAGTGTATCCATTATTTGATGAAATTGCTGTTGCTGATGTTGTTGTTGGTAATGAAAAAATTGATTTTACTTTTTTTGTAGCATTTGTTATTTTATTAACTTTATACTTTTTTCGATTATTCTTCTTTTTACGATATAATTTCTTTAATTCAATATTTATTAAAGATGACATTCGAACAGTTATTAAAAGTGCTGCTTTAAGTGATTTATTCATTTTTTCATTACTATTATTTTCATTCAGTGTTTTTGAATTTTTTGTAATTATTTCATTAGTAATTGATAATGATGATGATGATGATAATAATGGTGTATTTGTTATTGTGGTATTAACTGAAACATCAACATTAGAAGAAGATAAAGATGAATGAACCATGAAATTATTAGAAAAGGATCCTGATGGTGAAGTTGGGGAAGAAGTTAAAATATATTTATTTAAATTGATGAATTGTTGTTGTTCTTTTTCTTTATTATTGTAAAATACTTGTCGTTGCTGTAAAAATTTCTTTTGTCGTATTAATTGTTTTTTTAATATGCTAAGTTTATGTGGTAATTGTTGTATTAATAATAACTTCATTTTTCAGCTCATTTTAACACGTTTCCTTGGTGGTCCAATTGGTGGGATTTGTTGTGTTGCTAATGCTCGAAATGCCTCCGCTATTAAATGGGGATGAGTTGCAATCATATTTTTCCATCCAACTGTTTCCATTACATCAGTAGGATGACTAAAATTAATATTAAGAAAAATACAAAAAATTAAATTTATTTAAATTTAATAATATTTTTTATTGATTTTATGTCTCTGCATTTTTTAAATTGTTACTGAACATTAGTATATGGTAAGTGTTCACCCTAATTTTAGATAGACGAATACCTGGCAAAAGCCTAAAGTATTTAAACAAACTATACAATGCACATAGAAATTTTAAAACTAACATATTTTCAGGTAATTTAATTTATTAAATATTCACTAAAATTGATTATATTACTCTTTCTAACCTCATGTTCAAAACGCTTGTTCTAGAGTCTATAGTATATTTATTCTAAAATCTAGAATTTAGAGACTATATTTTATTTTCAACTCTTAGTTAATTCTTTCACACAGTATTATACTTATAAATGTCGGCTCGCCAAATGCGCTTCAGTTTATAAAAGTGTTACAAAGAGATTCGAGTGCGTGGCCTATTTTTAATTTGAAATTGATCTACTAAACTATAAAATTAAATTTTTGTGAAGACAATTTGAGAATAAAAATTTACTGGAAATAAGTACATATGTATGTTAAAAAAAAATTATATATAAATTAATTTTTTAGAAAGCTTTTAAACAAATCAGGTCATGTTAAATATTAAAGTTAATAAGATAAAATTTAGACATTCTTATTAACCTGAATTTTTTTATTTGTATATTGTGCTTTGTTTCGAATATTTTCAGGTCATTTTATTTGGCTAGAAATAATTATATTATGTTTAAACTTACGTATTAATAAAATCTATCGTTTGTGCTTTCAATTGATCTGCACTATGAAGATCGGCTAATATTAATGTTTCAGCTGCTGTTTCTACTGAGAGATTAACGCACAGCGCTTCCTCACACATTACTTTAAGTTTTTCTAAAGCATACTGTAACCAAAAACGAATAATAATTTGAATTATTGAACTAAATAAAGATGACATTCGAATATCAAATATTTACCTTATCAGCAGCTGCTAAGAGATCATCAGCCATTTTTTCCAAATTAGGAGCTTTTCCTGTGTATATGAATCGTAACATTTCTTTAAGAACTTCATTATCAACATCTGTAATTGCTACTCGATTTAATTTTCTTTCTTCCATTTCATGTTCAAACATTGCTGCAAAAACAGGACTTCGGGCTAAAAAATAATAATAAAAAAAAAAATATATTGAATATTTTCTTATAACATTTTATTTTATTTTTTTAAATATTACCAGCTAAAATTGCTTTATGCGCTTGAAATTCTCTACCACCAACAGCTAATGTAACATCACTAAATTTCTCATTATCAAATAAATTCCCCAAATCTTCTGATAATTTACATTCGGGAACTTTAAATTGTACAATATTACTTTGACCGGATATATTAACACTATCAGCAACAACGCTAACTTCACAAAATATTGTTAATTTATCTTCTGGTAATAAACCATTTGCTTCATCTAATAGAAAATCACGTCGGATAAATTTTTTGAAACCCCAATCTTTGCCTTGGACAAATCGATATGCTCTGAAAATATTTAAAAAAAAATTAAATGTTTTTTTTTTTAAATTATTTTAATTTTATTAAATTATTATTTGCGAATCATTAGACGTAAAAGTTACATTACGATTACGAATTTAGATGGCAGTAATTGGTAATTGTAAATAATACAACATACTACTATACTTGTACCAAAAAATTTTTAGAAAATAGCAACATATAATATCAAAATAGATAAGAAAATCAATATCAAATATTATAAACTGTTTTGTATTGAAAAAAAAAACTACTAATAATAATTGACGTATGTGAAACGGAATTTGGATATGTTGCATTATATAGAAAAAAAATAATAATTATTTAAAAATTATAATACGATTTATTTGCTTACATAAATTAATATTCACCTTGAAAACTATATAATTTTTCAATGCAGGACTAAATGCGAGAATTGTAATTCTTTACACAAAACTTAGGTAAATTAATTTAAAATATTTTAATATATTTAATTTAACCTTAAGAAATTAATCTTCATCTTTCATTAACTGTAATTTTTATGATTATTAATGACATTATTAATTGGTTTCGGATCAAAGATCAAATTGTAAAATCTATAATAACAACCTTTTTAAACAAATCATAGTTTAAAGGTAATTTGGTTCAAAAATTGTTTTTTTTTTGCATTTAATAAAATATTGAGATTTCAATATTAAATTTGAAGAAACTGATTATTAGCAGCTATCAAATTCGATAAAATTAAAATTAAAAAAGTATTAAAATGAATTTCTGAATTTGTAACGTAAATTTAAAACTTACGAAAAGGTCATTTATATACAAATTATTTCAATAATAATTATATATTTATATAATATCAGAGAATAGCATTTCCGACATTTATATGACTTTGAATGAAACTATATACAACAGAAAACTGTTTCAAGAATTTGTAAATATGTATTCAAGTATTTTTTTTTTGTAATCGATTATGATGTTATTAGTACAGTTTACATTTTGGATCATAATTTTATTGTACCTACAATTAAATTGATATTTAAATGTTTTGCGTATAATTTGTATCACTGATTATGGCAGTTATGTGTACTGCAATAAATAAAAATAATTGTAAAGCTGCCAATACGTTATACAACATCCAATCAACGTGTTGCCAACTTGGTTATGTTGTATTAATTGTGGACAGTCTTACAACAGGTTGAGAACTACTGTGACGATTCAGAAAAAATATTAAAAAAAAAAAAATTGTTGGTTGTAGGTTATAGTGTTATCAATAGTGTTGTGTCAATATTACATAGTGTTATATAGTGTTATCAATAGTGTTTATCAATATTTTTGGAATTTATTATATATTTCACACTATCCTGGAAAAATAAATAAAAATGTTTTTGGAAACAGAAACACTTTTGACAGTTGTAAACAAAATTAAAATGAGTCCAGTACAGATTTACAACCCCCGGTTGACAATCAGGTTGTATAATGTATGGGGAACATTACGCTTTCAAGAATATAATTAAAATTGACCAGCAATAAAATATAACCGTCAAATTTTAATTTGTAAGGGAAACTAAATAATATTCTAAAAAGTAATAATTTATTCTATACAATTTTTTATTTGGCAAATTTAAATAAAATTAAATATCCTTTAATATAATGAAAAAACAAAAAATATTTCTTCAATATTTTAGCGTTGCAAATTTCCTACATTGAAAATAGATTTCTTCGTGTTTGATTATTATTAAGGGAAAAATGCCAAAAAAAATTGTCTTATTATATATTCTATAATTTCCATAATATATAACTATAATTATTATTTTAAATAATATTTTTTATATTATAAATTTACTATATTTATTCAAATTTACCTCTGTGATTCCATTGCTTTGGTTTCTTCACGCTTAGCATTTAAAATAGAAAATTTAAATTTGGCTCTAACTTCTGATTTATTACAAGATACTAATAATAGGTATAGGGATAAGTAATCTTTGCTTTCTTCATCAAGACCTTTTGGATTAACTCGTAAACACCTAAAATATAATAAAATATATTAATAAAAATATATTTTATTTATATAACTTAACTATGATTATAAAAATTTTAATTTATTAAAATTATTAAATTTTTTTACCATTTTAATTTGTCATTAGCACCCGCTGAAAATGTAGATGATTTTAAAACTTCTCCCATTTCTTCACGACAAAAACTAAAATTATTTATAGTCCACATATAACTGAATTTGACAACTTTGACCTGAAATTAAAGAGAAATATAAAATTTAATTTAATAATAATTTTTTTTTTATTTTTCGTAATTTAGTTATTTATTGATTTAATGACAGTATAACAGATATGAATATAAATAAATGTATGCTTAACAAATGGTAAAATTCAAATTAAAGAATTATATTAATATTAAAGAAATGTCAGCTTTTATAATATGCAGTCCTCGGCCTGACATTTTTCAAAGCTTAAAATTATATATATACATAATCAATATTAGATTAGAATAATTTCATAAAACTACGAATTAGTAAAATATTAAAGTAAAATTTTAGTTTCAGCCAGAATTATGGCCTTAATACAATATTGACCAAGTCACAATTGTTTCATTTTAGTAGATTATATTAAATGCTTCTATGATATAATAGAGCACATATTTGTATTTTATGAAGATATGCGCACCTCATTAGATAGTATAGCTGAAGGAAGTAGTATCATTCTTTTCAAAACCAGTTGCGTTGATATAGTAATTCTACAATAATTAATTAATATTTTTTTGACGCGGAAATTACTATTTCAAGTTCTTTCCAATGTTATGCCTACTGTTTTGTGGTTGCTAATCATTAATTAATCTGTATTTATATATATAGTGAGCGGATAGGTTAATTGCGGATAGGTAAAAATTTCTTAGTATGCAGAGAAAGTGCATTGAGGGCGAGCTTAAAAAAATAGATATAACGCTCATATCTATATTTTTGCTTGTACTCACTAATTCGTGTTCCTATTTGATTGTTTTCGGCGATAAGAAACCTTCTGTTTTGAATTAATTTTAGATTAGAAACGCAATTACTAATAATTATTGACCTGCACTTTCTTGAAACATTTAAAATAATTTCAAATTTAGATTTTGTTTAAATCAATGAACACAAGTAGTTGGTAATTTCAGCTTAAATATCATCACTATCCAATGAGCTTCGGAAAAATCAAATTCAAGTTTGTTTTAATATTATAAACTAATATTAAACACAATATTAAATTAATGAAATTCGGGTAATGAAAACTATCAGAAGTAAATTTTTATCAAACAATTATTTAATTGAGAAATTAACTTTTATATAAACCTGATCTGACTGAAAACCAATTAAAATATAAAACTTTTATGGTCAATATTAGTATTTATAAATATTTATTAATACTCCAATGACTAATTATATAACAATATTTACTGATTAAACATTAGTAATGTTTAATTTTTAATATTAAGTTATGTTATTATAGGGAACAGTATATTAATGATACAGTCTAAATTATGGTAATGTAAGAAATTATCTATTAATTTGTGTAATTGATGAAAATATGAACTACGTGAGTTAACCCTTTAGAAAACTAATTTTAGAATTATATAATTTATAAGAATGTTTTGGCTCATTTAAAAAAATGTTTCAACTTAAGTTTACCTTCTAAAATTCTATAAATTCTAACTAAATCTGGTTATTTACATAATTATGTTTCTAATTTTTTTCATTGATCAAAAAATTTCATTGATCAATAATTATTTTAAGTTAAGTATTTTCAATAAATAAAGTTTTATAAATTACATCTTCACAAATAAAATGAATAAATATAATTATTTAAGTAATAAAATTATGATTCATGCAAAAGTAAAATTAATAGTAGATAAATTACTATTGTCACAATTTAACTATTTTTTAAAATAATGTGAAATGTTTTCTTTTTCAGATTTTCACGATGTTGCAGTCAATCTTTTTGTATATAATGTTATATTTATGAAATTGCATAACATTCGAAAACAATACCATATATAAAATTAATCTGTATATAAACAAACCTTTCTCTAATTTCCCTTAAATTAGTTTTTATGCTGCTTTGTATTTTGTAGATACATAGTATCTACAAAAATAAACAGAAAATTCCCCCATTTTTTTAAGTCTAGATTATTGGTGAAATTTGTATTTTTTTTTTTATTTTATTTATATATAAAAAAAGAGAAACAATTTTTATTTACTTTTTGTAACGATATATACAAAAATTAAAAAAAAAAAAAAGTGAAAATGTGAAAACTTTAAAGACATTTAAGAAATTACGCGCGCGCTTTGGATTTTATTCAATACGATATCACATAACTTTAAAAATTTATAATTTTTTTTGTGATAACGAAATGTGTGAAATCTGTTTTCACAAAATTACAATTTTTTTTTTATTTTAATTTTTGCAATTTAAAAAAAAAAAAAAAGTTATGAAATTTTTTATAATATAATTTCCCTCACAAAATTCAGGTTGAATATTGTATTAACAAGATCTACTTTCCGGTATTTGTAGCGCGCGTCGCGTCTGTTGATACATACATAAAACATATAAAAATTGATATAACAACAAAATTAAAATCGATAAAATATTTTTGTATCTATAGAGACTATAGATACAAATATACAATCATAAAAATTTAGTGGTTAAAATGAATTATTTTTTATTTTATTTTTGTATTTATCGGCAATTACATAATTTTGTGTGCTACTAAAACGCAGTACGATACCGTCGCCGTGGTCAAGCAAAATTGGCGGCATAGTTAAGTCTGTAACATATATTTTAATTTTGCCAATCATTTTTGTTGAAATTGTAATTTATAATGACGACGATAATACAAAACTAGTCAAATAATAATGGTGTCGATATGGTTTGTTATATGTATTTGTTAATATAATGTGAACTAATATTCGAATAAAATTTTGGGTTTAAAAAAATAAACGTTATTGTAAAAGCATAGTAATAAATTGCTGAAAATATTAATTGAAATTTATATACTAATAATAATTTTTATAGTTTAACATTATTTAATGATTTGACGGGTTAAAAATCAATATATAAGAAAAAGGAGGTCTTACACAATTACAAAAGTTTATTAAAAAGGAATTTAGATCAAATTTACTTTTATTGAAAATTTTTAAATAAATATAGAGCAAAGTAGTTTCACTTCTTAAAATTTAAAGTATGATAAGTCATACTGCAATAGATTTTGGTTTTTTATTTTAGTTATTGAAGGAAAAGTAATGTTTGTTGTCAGTAGTTGTCATTTCGTATTTGTATATTTTTGTATTACAAAAGTCATTATTGCGATATAAAATTTGTACTGCAGCTTTAGGAATGTGTACTGAATTGGATTGTACGATATATTCTATCGTCAAGATTAGTCGAATTCAAAATATTTAATAAAAACTGGTTATATAGAAGTAGACTAAAATTTGGAGTTTGTTAAAATATTCAGGAATATTTACAAAATTTTAGATTTCTATTGTACATCAAGATTGTATTTTATATGATTCGGTAGTATTTATTTGGGACAAACTAAATTTACCGACCTTAAATTTTATAGGTCATCAAATTTGATTACAATAACTATAAAATATTACTTTTTCGCGGATAGATTTTTCTTTTAAGTTTTGGAATTTCATATTGATTAGGTTTAGGTGGCTCCATTAGAGTATAAGAACTGAAGTTCCACAGTGTATCAGCTGAGAGGATATGTGCCATCTACAGTAATAAGAATACTTCCTCGATTGGCAATTTGTGACATATTAATTTTACTATGAATTAGATATTAGACTATCAGTAATTATAAAAAGAATCAATTTAAAACAAAATCGAATGTAAAATTAAATCATACTATTTTATAGTTTCTTTTGAAAATTGTAACTTGTATTTAATTTTTTACAATGCAATGCTGCACATGCACATTTTTCTACTTGCATGCAAATTTATATTGCATGCAATATTCGTATAATGGAATTCTGTTTTTATTTTATAAAGGAGAAGAAATGTAATTTCAGTATTCTTTGTACTTTTTACTGAAGGGCTCAAATGTGTGTTAAAATTTTGAATAAATCATAATGCTATAATTATATAACAATATATAATTTAATTAATATAAATATTTTCAAAGTTTTTCATTCAAATGAATATTATGTGAAGGGCGTCCCCCTTTTACTTTTTGAAAACACATACAATATAAATTTTATTGTAATCTTACATGCTAACTAAAAAATTTCTCAATTTGATTTCTGAAACTTAGTTAAAATAGTATAATTTGTACATACATTAACATATATATATATAAATATATTTCGAGCATAATTTATAATGCAATGTAAAATTAGCTTATATCTTATAGTTAAAGTGCTTAAGGTAATGGACTCTGAATCACAACCGAGCGGGGTATAAAAAATATATTACAAACAATACCAAAAACTTTCACTTTTCCTTTCGAAATCGGGTAAAAAGTCAAATATTAAAACCAATAAAGTCTCTTTCTTTTGGTATCTATAAATTAATAAAATAATAATAAGATTTGAATGCATCCATCTTTAGATAAGTTTCCTTTTGGATACCAACAAATAAAGGTCTTAAATATTTATTTAGAGTATTTGTTACTATATTCTTAAAACAACCAAAAAACTTGCGATTAAACTTATTTTAATATTCGAGTTAAGTTATTATAGTCTCAATAGCTCTAAATTTAATTAGATATTATTATTACATTTGGTGGAAGGTTTGATTATACAACATAAATATAAAAATAAAGCGGTGATGGAGCAACCCAAATTGTATACTAACATTTTCAAATCAAAAAGGCGCTATTTAAATTGTTAATTTTAAACGACTTTAGAGTATACAAAAATTTTATGTTTATAAATGTCTGGTTAAAAATATCAGCTTTCAATAATATAAAACATAAGTTTCTGTAACACTATAATATAATAAACATAAAATGAAATTTGTGTTAAAAGTGTTAACTTATATATTTCAAATTCAATGAAAATATAATTATGTTTTTTATTTATGTAGCAATAACGAAAATATATTAGCGAATAAAAGTTTTTATGTTTCAAAGAATGTTACTATATACTAAAAAAGATTGGCTGCTCAGTTTTAGTAGCAATAATCAATTTTCTTCAGACAAAAATATTTATGTTATTTTTTTGACTCATTCTTTTAATTTACGAATCATTTAGTTTAGCATAAAAATTAGTAATTGTATAATAATAAAAATATACTGCAGATTTTCAGAGTTACAGCTCGTATTTTAATTTGGGAGACATTAGCTTCATTTGTGTTATGTTTGCGGACTAAGATTAAGAAAAAATATTCACATTTAAAAAAAATATTTCTTGTATAATGAACTTGACAAAAGATTGATTTTTTGTATATAGTCTTATTGGCAATGGCTAACACAGTATTTTGCATATTATCTTATAGTCTATTATTTATTAATTGTACATCATCAATTTGATGCCATTAATTTATTTTATTTACATTAAAAATTATACGATAAAAGAATCCAATTTTCTTCTGAAAATCGTATCGGCTAACAGTCACATAAAAAAAAAACATTACAATTACAGCCGCGGCTTATAAGAAGCTAACAAATCTTAAGGTAGATACAATCTGGCTGCAATTAAAAACAAAAACCAAGACAAAAAAGAAATGTAAATTTCTAAATGTAAAATTTTAACTAAATAATAATTAAAATGATTGTTTTAATTATTTTATTTTGTTCTATATACTTCCTAACTATTTATTTTAAAATTTTCTTTATTAAATATTAAATTTATCATAAATTTTTAAGGCTTTCACCGGAAGTTTGGATTATAAACAAAAACCATACAAACATTTCTTTCAAAAGATATGATTAATTTAATGGAAAAGATATGTAAACAATCCGAATTACAAAACAAAAAAAAAAAAAATGGCTCTTTAAAATTTTTCAAAATAAATAAATTATGAAATATTTTCGGTATATAAATTTCATTATTGATCTTCTTTTACCAGGAAAATGATGAACATGTACGGATTATAATACATATTTTTTTTTAGAAAGGGCTCCAAAAAATATTTATGTAAATATAATATAAGTGAATGGTTACAATTTCAATTTCCGCAACTAATTGTGCAACAGATTTTGCGGGTTCGTCTCTGATGGTTGGTAACACAGAACAAGTAGAGGGATGTACTTATAACGACGTGTATAAAATAGGCAAAAATATACACTAAAAGAGAAATTAACATGAAAAGAAAATTTCAACATTAATACAATAAATCTAAACAATTTTTTTTTTATATGCTTTTTTTGTTTATTAAGCAACATTGATTATTATATACATACATACTTATATACCAGAAAAAATGAAATTTAATTGAAGAGAAAAGCGAGTGGTTTGAAATTTTATTGTTGTTGTGGTATCAAAATAAAATGTGATTATAAATAAAATAGTCATCACAAAAGGTAAAATTGGTAATTTTTGGATTTAAATCTTTTTGGTCATGTAAAAAGGTTGTATGTAGAGAGCAGTGGCGTATAATGTCAGAGGGTGCAAGTCGTAAACTGGACATTCATTATTTTATTTCTTCCGCCTATACACTAATATAGACTTTTTTATGTTTACAAGGACATTGTCGTACTCTTCTAGAGATTTTGCTGTGTGCAGCAATTCTACAACTGTTTTGAAACCGGTCCAGTTTTTTTAATATTCCTCAGCGACGACATCCGTACCAATACCACGTCGACCTTCAATTAACCCTTAGATGATTAATTGCACCAATTCATATGTACTTCAATCCTCGAGAATTATTTCACCAAAATAACGTTTTTTTCTAGTTAAAAGCTGTTCTCTTTTCTAACTTTCTAAGAACTTCAAGATTTTTTATTCTGTCTGTTGATTGTTCAAGCGATTTTTAATAAACGACTATAAAACACGCATTGCAATCGCTTCTAGCTTATTCATTGTCAATATTTGCAACGTCTAAGCCTCTTGGCCATAGCAAACGTAATAATTCAGGTAGCGTAATCAAATTTTAATGTTGATTTAGCGATTACAAAGTATTTTTTATTTTAAATTCCTGAATGGTGACATCAAATGCCTGAATGGTGATATCAAGTATTTTCAGGAAATGTTTTCTTAATTATAATTTTATGCATAAATTAATATATTTTATATGTAAAATATTATTAAAGAATCAATATCACATTAAATTTTTATAAAATATTTTAATATCTACGTTATATGTTTCTTGTTGAACGTTAGAGGAACTGCAATAGCCAATAACAGAACCTTATAATTCAACCTTTTTGTTATTCATTTAGCAACTTCAATTTTTATGACCAGTGTAATTAATTTAGGAAATAAGTGAACATACAAATTACTATAAAAGAATTTAATTATAATTAAAAATAAATTTAGATTAATTTTGATTAAGTTAATTGTTGTAGTAAAATTTGACGACTCTGATTTGTGTTAACGCTACGACACTGGTTAATATCATATATAACAGATATTAAATTCAGAAGCGACTTTTGTAGGCCGGAAAAGGATTTTTTTTATTGTCTGTGTGAATACATTTTAAATATAATTATTAAATTTTTTTTTTTTTTTTGGAAGTAATAGAAGGTGAAATTTAATTTGGGATTTCGTTAACAAAATATTTCAATGTATAGTAAAAATATTTAAAATTTAAAAAAAAAAAATGTAATCGTTTTTACCTGTAAAATAGTAAAGCAAAATAATATAATAACAAAAAAATTATAAAATTATACAAGGTAAAATATTCAAGGGACGATATATTAAAGAAAAAATAAATTTCCAAGGTTTTGACTTTTCGAAAAAATTTTATTTGATATTTTTATATTTCGAGAATTGCTTTATAGTTAAAAAAGGGCAATTTTTATGATTATTTTGTATTCAAAAAATTATAAAAGAGACCTTCACTTCATACATTACGAAAAAAAAAAAAAAAAAAATAGCAGACTGTGAAAGTAATTAAATATTTGAAGGGAATTTTAAAAGTATATAGTCAATTTTATATTTCTGGTTATAAATGTCAAATAATCGGAGTTCCATAAAAACAACATCAAACTTTTTAGAGAACCACAAAATTAACTTTCACTTTTGAGATTGCTATGGTCTGAAAATTAGTTTACATAACTTTGAATATTGTAGTAAACATGTATAATCATTGTATTCCAGAGAATATTTTTATAGTAATACAGAATTGTAATATGTAGTGTAGCCTAATGTCATTATTCTAACACTTTGTAATTTTACTTTGAGGTTCAGCATTACAATAAAGAATTGTTGTTTAATATCTCGCTGCAAAATCATTTTTGCCAAGAAAATATTTGGTATATTAACATAAACTTCAAATTTTAATTTTTAATTAAGTTTTTAAATAAAACCAAAAATTTTACCAATAGAATATCAAATTTATTTATTTTAAAAGACAATTAAATTAAGGTTTTTAAAATCTATCTTTGACTTATGAAAAAGTTATCTTTTCTTAAATCATAGCAGCAATCATTGAAAAAATTAAGGAAATTTAATTTGAATCTGGAATTAAATTTTTTTTAAAATTATGTATTTTGTTAAAACATTTTACATTAATAATTATTCAATTGCTGACCTAAATTTATAAATAAAAAAAAAAAAAAACAATTTTTATTGTTGTAAATATATTTCGTATGTCAGAATCAATACCACAAAAATTTAATTCTATATCTTATGTGCGTATAGAAGAAACCATAATGTTTTTTTTTTTTGCGGTTTTAAAAGCAATTAAACTAAATAATAATTTTTGAAATTCCGAAAAATCATATTTCAAAATATTGTACCCGACGTTGTTTCTCTGATGACGATTACAACAAATTACAAGTGAAGAAGTCGATTTTTTTTAAAAAAATAATTTGTTTAAAATAGCCCGCCACAAGTAAATAATTTAACTATATTAACATATTCTACGAAATTACTACTATATATATATTTATTTTCGAGGTTTTTGTGCAACATAAATTTTATTATAATACTTTTGCATAAATATTTTATGATGTCTGAAAATTCAATGTGTTTTTTTTGTTGTTGTATGATTAAAGACCATGGACCCCGGTTAACATAAAGAAACGAGATCGGTTTAAAAGAAGAAAAAACACTAAAATTTATTTAACCTATAAAAATAAGTGTTATATATTTATTTTGTTAAATGTAAAAAAAAACCTATAATAATTTTGTTTAAACTCATTTTTGTCTGGTAGATTCATTTTTGTGTTAATTCATTCATTTTGAGTTAGTCTCAAGTGTTTCTATATATAATAAAACTGAAGTGGGGAAGTAATCATTTGACACACACTGCATGACGAAAAGAAGGCGATTATTAAATAAATTATTATAGTTAAAAATAAAAAAACGACTGAGAAGATGAGGTCTTCAACAAAAAAAAAAATAAAAAAAATAATGGAATTATGAAGGTGGTTAACAACGGTGTTTATTTTTTTATAAAACTGGGGGCATAACAAAATCCAAGGGCTTTTTTTGTAAGAGATATAAATATATATATTTAATTTTGTGGTAATGAAATAAATTTTTATATTGTTATTATGATGAAATGTGAAAATTTTAGTTTCTTTTAACCGAAAATTGTCTTTTGAACCTATAAATTTTCAGTCCAACAACAATTAATGTAAATTTACCTGTTTAAATGTTATCTTAATGCAGAACTAGTTTAAATCAACTTATGGACAATTTCACGGTATTGTGTCCATTCCATTGAATTGTAATCTTATTAATTTTGGTGTGTAGAAATGATTCATAAGCAAATAACACTAAGCACTTTTACGCTTATAAATCACTTTTATACACCAAGATTAATAAGATTACAATTTACAATTCAGTAGACACAATATCGCGAAATCGTCCCATAAGTGGACTTAAGACCTAGTTCTACAATTTCTGCATTAATTTCATCCCATAGTGAAATTACATAATAACATTGGCAGTTGTTGTTGGTGAGGGAACGACATATGTAATACCTTGCAAGAATTCTGAGAATTGTTATTCTTTTATTATGACATATTATTTTAAATCAAAACCAATTCTGGCAATACACATCGCCACCTATAGCCAACTACTATTAAAATGTTGAAATTTTACATAAATTAATGTCTTTGTTATCAATATATAATATTCTAGAATTAGATGACCATTTTAATTGCGGCCATGTTGTATAAGTTATAAGTCAATAAAATTAAATTATTACAAGCTACTGGACTATTAAAATTCATTCGTTGTCGTCGTGATAACATTTTTATCTATGAAGTATATTAAACATTTTTATTAAGTCTAAAAACAGAACGCAGATAAATAACTGATAAAACAACATTTTTCATCATCCTTATTTCAATTTTATTTAAACTAAACGCGTTTAATTCTTGTTTTTTTTTTTTTTTGTAAGCGTTACAAGTTCAATACACGATGAAACATTTTCAAGGTAAAATTGTGGAAACAAAAACACAAAAAGAGAATCACTATCAAATCCAAATCGGATTTTATTCAAGCTACAAAATTTTAAAACTAAAATTCTTATAGACTTAATGCTAAATTATTTGTAGAATATTTTTTGTAAAAATAAATAAAATAATTATTATCAAAATCACAAGTAAATATATGAATAAAAAATATTAATTGAACTTGTAACTTTTTCAAAATCATACAAAGAATTTTTAAATATAATTTTTTTGTCAATTTATTGAACTTGGAATTTTCAGAATTTATGGTAAATGACCTTTTTTTTTTAGTTTACAAAAAAAAAACCATATTTTTATCTGAGGAAATAAACATTGTGGGTAGACCATTACATTGGACTGAATAAAAAAATCAATGAAATTTATTTAAAAAAGTCACAATAATTTCGAAAAGATATAAAAAAAAATGCCTTTATTTCATGTTGTAAATACAATTCTTTCATTTCAAAAGGATTTCCACAAAAATTTAAATTTTTGCTTGATCATTTTATTGTGCATTAAAATGTACAATTTTATGACACATTTAAAATTTAATTTATGACAAACTGGGATCGACAAACTGTATAGGAAAGATGAAAATTAAAATCTGGAATTAAAGCTATACGTCTGATGAATTAATTCAAGTTACATGTAATTTTGAGCTAAGTTAAATCAGCTTGAATATTGAGATATCTTTAAGGTATCGAAATAATTTCTAATATTTTGGTTGCATGATTCACAAGAAAACTGATCGCTACACAAAACTTAAATATATGTATACTATTTCAAAATGCAGTGTAAGGAAGTCATCTGCAGATGATTTAGAAAATATTTGATCTTTCGAACTAAACGTAACACCATTTGGGTAAAATTAGTAGGAATCCAATTTCACAATTTATGTAGTTATATTGATATGAACCCCTGGTGATTTATGTTACTGTAATCTTTAGCCAAACCTAATATTTATGATACCTAGCTAACTATATTAGTCAGTCAAAGTTAAAAAATTGTTCTAATTTTATTTTGATTTTGATATATGCTTTTAGTTAAATTCGAGTAATTACATAAAAATGATAAAAAACAATTTCCGGAATTTGACTTTATATATTTAGAAAATCTTTTGAATAATTTCTGCATTAATTTCATTTCTAATTATGTAAACGGTAAAATTATTAATAAAACAAATTCTGAGAAAAAGAATAAATAAAATTAAAAATATGCTTAAATAAACTATTAACTATGTTGCCATACACTGACGAGTTCAAATTGTTTTTTATGTTTCTGGGGTGCAAGTTGTCTGACCACCTAACTACCAACATTAAATTATGGCGGTAAATTAATTATTTTTATTTTATTAAATATTATCTTGTTACTGTTACTGTGCCGGCCGGCATCATAATCATAAATGTTATTTTCCACATAAATATTATATTATTTTTTCCACATCATTTTCTACATTTTACGTCTTGTTGTCTTCTGATCTAATATAATTCATAAAATATATGCTTTTTATGCGAATTATACACGCACAATGTTTTTAAAAGATACTTTATGTTTAAAGAAACGTATCTTTATGAAGGTTTTCTTAAAATTTCATGAGTTCAAAGAATTTCAGATTGTTTTTTTTTTCTTTATGGTGTAGAAAAGAAAATTAAATTAAATTATTTATAATATGAACAAAAAAAAAATTATTATTATTATTATCGCAAAATGTGCAAAAGCAAAAAAAAAAATTATCACACATTTTCAAGAACAGATTTTTTTTTTTGTAGAATTTTTAATATAAATTTACAAAAAAAAAAAAACCATAATTTTGTTTTTTTGTTGTACACATAAGCATTTAAAATTTATCAAACATTAAATTCACTCATGAAATATGCTAATTGATTTTTCAGAATCACATTTTCTGAATACAAATTTAATGAAATGTGTGGTTTTTGTGAGTAATTTTTCAATTATTTTTTATTTTATGAAATTAAATTTTATTGAAATAAAATAAAAATATTTTTTTTTCTTCCGTGCAATATTTTTTTTTATTGCATGATAGAATTTTTTGGTTTTTGAGAATTTGTTATGATTATTAAAAAAAAAGTGATGTTTTATATAGGAAATTTCCAGAAATTTATATTTTCTATAGTTAATTAGAATTCAGGTGATAAATTTTGTTGTGTATAAGTATTAATTTTTTTTAGTTAACCTTAAATTTTTTGATATTTCATAGTTCAACAACGTTTTTTAAATTCCGTTTAGGAGGGTATACCTTTAGATATCATATAATTTACGTATATTGATGATTAATCGCTGTTGATAGTTTCATCGATAGATGCAAGCAGCTTGGTAAACTTCAATAAGTGATTTTGTAGTTCTGCACCAGGTTTTCACAATGGTTGTGACTGTGCCGAATATTTAATTAAAAAAAAATATAAAGTTTTCCGCAGCTAGAGGATGGAACGAGTAGTTTGGATTAAAAAGAAAGTGTCTGCAGCTTGTTGTAAACAGTATCTGAAGCTTGTTGTATTGAATGATAGATTAACGCACAGTGTTCTGAATCATAAATTCTTTTGTGAAATAAAATTTGAACGAACAGTTCTAAATAGCTAAATAGAACTGTAAAGCTTACTTTAAGAAACAATGCAATCAATATTAGATTAGATGAAATATTTACAATGAGAATATAAAATAAACCCAAATATTCGAAATCCATAAAATATTACCATAAAATGTTGTCAAAATATCAGCGACCCTATAATAATATTCATAACTTGCACAACTAGGTTGAAGATCCCATTATAAAATGTTCTATTGAACGCACTGCAATATATTTTTTATAATTAATGTTGTTTTAGCATAGATTTACACAAACTAATTTTCAATATTTAATCCGATATAAACTAATTAAAGACTTTTACGTATACGTCCATTAAAATTGTATATATTATTCAGAATTTACTTCCCTATTAAAAAGAATTTTCTTCATTATATTTTTTTTCTTTGGTTGTACATATTATCATGTTTTATATCTGCGTTTTAACCAGTTTAGGAAAGATATTATTTACGATGAGTTTTGTTGACTTGTTAGTGAATAGCATATATAAATGGTAAGGTAACACAACAAATCTATATATGATCAAAAAACATTAATAAAAAAAAAAAAAAATTGAGTCGGAAAAGAACAGAACCACAAACGCAAAATTGAAAATCAACAACAACGTACACAGAAGGGATATGGTTCGATGATCTTTGAAAACGTAGTTCAATGTCCCTCCCTGAATTAAAAGTTTAAATATTTTTTTTTTTATCTTTTACATATTTATATATTATATTTATTTAATGTTTATACAGTATTATATTATTTATAAAATTGTATTTATTTTGTAGCAGAAAAAAAAAACGAACCACAATGAATTCTCAACTAAACAAGAACTTAAACTGTCCATGGGGTTAAAGTATGATTATATCACTAGATATATGTATATATAGAGAATAAGCAATAACCACAAACCATGTTGGATATCGTACTTATTTTGAATGTTCATATAATATAAATTATCTGTCTGATGTCGCTTCTGCCTTTTGGGAATTTGGATTTACGATGGATTTTATTTACACACAAAAAAAAAAAATTGAAAATTAAATTCACATTGTATCAGTTCAGTGTGTCTTTTATGTGTCCACAAATCTAGTTTATTTTCAAAATTACAATAACACCAAAATATAAATGCATCGATAATGATATTGTATATAATATATTGATACATTTTTGAATTGTATATTGAATATGAAAAAAGGATGTAGAATTAAGACAGGATGTGGTAAATCAGAAAAAAAAATTGATTGAAAACTTTAAAAAATATTAAATTTTAAATATAAATTTGGTAATTTTTATTGTATTGATTTGGAAAGCATTCTTTCTGATGTGGCTAACTTCATTTATATTATTCTTAACTGAAGAATTCTTTCAGCATTCTAATCTGATTAATTGAAAACCATTCTGTCATTAGATTACAAATTATCAAGATTAAATTAATTTGAAATTTTTGACAATCAATGACAATTAACATAGGACCACGCAGTCAATTCAAGGAAGGTCATACAGTGATATAATCACGAATTTCATTTGAACTGAATCTGTATTGGTTATATCTGCAGTCTGCACCTTAAATACTTTAAGTAAAATAGTTCTCTGATATGAAATATTTGGAATTTAATATTTCTAGGGTATTCGTTTATATGGAAGTACTTTTGACCGTTCTTAGCACTTGAAAATTTTATTTGTATATAAATTTATTTAACTTAAACAATTGTATAATAAATTCTGTTCAATGATGTGATTTTTCAATTATTTAGAATTCAGAAAACATATTTCATTTTGAATTTCATTTTTAATGAATGCGACTTGTTTTCAAATATTGTAATTGAAAATTACTGAGTGCAGGGTCATTGAATTTAAAAAAATTTCTTTGATTTTTAATTAAAAATTCGCCTCATTTTTTTACAATTTCATTTCATTTTATTTTATTTTTGTTATTTCATGCATGGCATTAATGAGGAAATGATGATACATCTTTTATGGTTAAACTATTATTTTTCAAGATTATTGAAATTAAAATTAAAAATATATTATTCTCTATGGGGTCAAAGCTATTTAAATACAATTCGTATATACAATGTAGACAAATTTAATTTAGTGTAGATTGATTTTGGTTAAATTATTGTTGTTTTGTGAAAAAAAATATCATTGATAAAATTGCCCTTGAAAACAAATTATTATATAGTAACTAAAAATAACGACGAATGCGAATTTTTGTATATCATATAAAAATATTAAAATTTTATAAATAAATAGCTTATGTATTATATAAATTTTATTAAAGTTAATTTACTATTGCGATTAAATAACAGATTCTAAAATTACCAAACTGAAAATAAAAATTTTTGATTTTTGTGTATCGTTAAAATTATTTTTAGTATATGTATTTTTTTACGAAAACTTAAATTTATATTATAGAAAATGATGATACTACAGAAATTTATAGAATTTAAAAATACCGAATTTTATGAAATTAGTAATTACATTCACAAGATTTAAAATGTAAATAAATTAAAATACAATTTTTTCAAAGTCTGTCTGTCCTACTCAAACCTGGTATTTATAATAATGTAGTTTTTATCCAGATGTATTTTTAAAATCTCAATGAAGTTTAGAATTGAAATGGTGACACATTTAATATTCAGTCGTATAGTGCTAAATATTAATCATATAAGATATGATTAAGTCCATTAGTAGAAACGGAACTAACCCTTCCGATCAAACCTTCGGACTAGATTGAGTTATTATTATAATCTATATTAATTTTAGTTTTAATTTTTAAATTACTTAATTAAATTTCCAAAACAGAATTTTAGAGGTTAAGATTTTTGGTAATATGTATATAACGATGCTTCATAAAACAGATTTCCAAATATTATGTGGGAGTTTAATAGTTATACTTAAATTAGTAATACAAGTTTAGGAAAACAATTATGTGAATTCACTGTAACTCTCTAGATATTTGGTAGCATAAATTTATTAAAAGTTATAATTAATATCTGTATAAATTTAATTACAGTCATGAGTCATGTTTACTACTCAGTCTCTCAGTGTATATTATGCGTCCACCACTGTAAACTTCTTGGAGCTAGGAAAAGATAAATGGTGCGACAGCGTTTTAAAATTATCTAGAACAATTCATCTATTTTATAATTTGAATTCGATATTTTGACAGATCTGGATTATTCATATTCGAAATAACGAAGTGATACCAGATTTTCTATATATAAATATATAATTAAGAGGAAGAGGAGACATTAAGATTAATTTTTTTTTAAATATTAACCGCGTACAATGTTGTTTCAGAAAAGTTTTTCAGGTGGTCTTTTTTTTTTATTGAAAATTTTATCTCAAAATAACTGAGTAATATATAAATGTATTGGGGAGTACTTTGGGTTAAATATATAACCAACTCAATAGTTTCGTTGTCAGATTATAGTTAGTGTGATGTCAAGTGCGTACATTTTCAGGGTTCTTTTTTTCAGAATTTTTTTTTTAATTTTTCACCAATGTCAAATTTATTTAATATATATTTATTTTTAACTTATAACAATATTTTTATATGAAATTGGACAAAATATTTTACGTAGTAACGTATTGGACACAATAATCGTTAAAGATAAGTATGTGATTATTAATATATATAGAGAAATTTGTATTTATGTTTTTGAGACGATGAAAACGGCGACGTTATGTGAACTGTACGTTATAAAAAAGATAATTTTAGAACAAATATAAATAAAAATATTAATTAATTTTCAAGGTTAGCTAAAAAATAAAATTTTTCGAAATTATTTTTTTTTTTTGCAGGCGGAAGATGATCATAATCTTTTTATTACATAAATGAAATAATATTTAATTAAAAAAATTCAAACTTTACAAAATTGATAAGATTACAGATTCATATTTTGGAATAGTTTAGTTATAACTAGTATTAAATTCAATTTATTTGAATTCTAATCAAGATTTTATATAAACAGTATTTATTAAGAAACATTTAGCAGGTATGGAATCAATTTTTTTGTAGCTTTATCAAGTTATCAAATAGTATTATTTTATTAATCTAGGTTCTAGGATAAAATTAAAATATAAACTGATGAGATTGACGAAAAAATTGGAATAAAAATGCTCATAAATTGATTATAGCTATTTTTATAAGAATAAGTTCGGTAATATTTGATAAAGCCATTTAGAAGTGACTTCTAAGCCATTTAGAAATGATTTATAGGCACAATAAAGCTGTAGATTTAAAGATATAATAGTTTTTAATGAAGACATTAAATTTTTGTAGCGAACAATATGTAGTTCAGCTCTTCCACAAGTATATAACTGAATAATAGATCATAGTACCACTAAGACATTATATGCTTTGGAAGGTGCAAATTCAAATTTGAATTAATACATAAACATGTCCAGTGAAAAAAATCATTTATTTATCCAAAAAATAAAAATATTAAAAATTTATTAACTTTTTAATTGAAAAATGCAATTTATTTAACAAATTAATAACAAATTAATTAAATTGGCTAATGAGCGGAACAATAATTTTAATATTTATATTATACTAGATTTTGTATTGTAAATTAATTTTTAGAAGTATTTTAATCATTAAAAGTTGAATTTTCTAGCCAATATAGCGAAATTTGTATTCAGAAAAAAAAAAGTTGTATTTTTTTGTTTTGTCTAGCTAGATATTCTTTTCAATAAATTATTACCAGCCAGACCAAAATTAATTAAACATTATCAATCTTATGAGAACAGGTTAATAATATTTGTCTAATAAAAATTATTTTTTTGATAATTAATAATAAATTTATTTATAGTTAAAATTAATGAAATATTATTCAATTAAATATTCTATCAATAATTATTTGAATTACTTCTACTTGTTCCTCTGACATATTTATATAAAAAAAAACAAAATTATTTTTTACCTGTGTATAACACCAATTTTCTGCTACTGGTGTATTAACTTCTGGTAATGGCGGAGATGGTACACGACTAACCGCCATTGTACTAGTCGATGAATGCAGGTTGGATGTAACTCTAGCAGTTTGGCCAGCCGGACATTCGTTAACTACCGGCAATCTAAAAAAAAATAAAAAATATACAAATTATTTAAAATTTATTTATTGAAAAAATTAATCTTAAGCCTAAACTTTCAAAAATTTATGTAACCTATTTTTTTTTTAATCGGTTTGAGCAGATGTTTTATAAAAAAAAAGGTAATATTCAGAAGAAAAGTAGTACAACCAAAAATTGTATTTGAAGTGGAGGAATACTCTTTAGTAAAATATGGTGGAAGAAGGACAATAATGTAAAATGTTTTGTTGCATCTGTATATTTTGAAGGTGATGAATATAATTTAATATTGTTGTTACATACATTAGCACCTGCAACATAACCCAAAAAAAAAAACCATCTTTTGTTGTGCACGAAATGAAGGGCTGTAATATTTCAAGCGTATACGAATTATATACCAGGTAATAATTTGCTATAATTTTGTGATAATTAATGTTTTGAAGAAAAGTAATCGATTAAAAAAAATAGAATTGTGCTGCGATAATAATAGTGGCCATTAATGAAAAATGCTACGTCCGACCAAAAAATTTGAGTAACCATTTCTTATCTCTCGAAAGCTGGTAATCTTTAAACCGGCAAGGGTTATCTCTTTCATGAAAAAGCAGAGTGGGTTGACGCGCTGTATGGTGAAATCGTATTCAATCACCTTAGTACGAGGTGGAATCAATCTTACCTTATTTCAAACCAACCAACCAAGACCTATAACGATAATGATAACGATATTAATTGACTCATTAAATAAATTGAATCAATGCAAATATTATGTATGCCTTTTATTCCAATTTTGGATAGAATGCTCATAAGTTGATTATTTTTGACAGCATGAACTTCTACGTTTATAAATTTCTGTAATTTTCAAAAATTTGGCCATCAGCCACAATTTTATTACATAGACAGAACAAATTTAGTTCATAATTTTACTTTTCCCAAAATATTTTAATTTAAACTTTTATATGAATTTTTTGTTTTCTGTAATAAATTGTAATTTTTCAAGTTCAATTATAAATTTCCGTTAAAAGTATATATACATTATAATATTTATGAAAATGCAGTTAAAATAATATACTGTAAAAAAAAAAAAATTGAAAAATAATTTGTATATAACAACAGCGGTTCATAAATAATTTCCTTCAAATTTTACAGGGACAATAATTTTAATTATATTAAATTAAATTAAAATACAAATTAAAATGATTAATAAATTTTTCAGTGCCAAATTAATATTTTTATGAAATAAGTTCAATAAAGATATTAAAAAGTTTTATTGATAAAATTCCATAATAAAAAAAATAGTCGTCTTCGTCGTCCATTATTGTAAAATTGCTAGTTTTGTTATTTTATTGAACATTAATTTATATTAAAAAAAAAAGATAACTGGAATATTATTTTCTGATATGGTATAACCTCAAATGCTAATAACCTTAAAAAAAAAATTGTATTATTATTAAAGTTATCAATTTAACACAGAAAAAAAAGAAACTATTACAATTTTTTATATTAATTTTCTTATCATTTTCTTTTGATCAAATTTAATTATAAATTTGCTGTTTCTTTTTTTATTAATTCAATTTTAATGATAAGAATTTTACAATTTCACGTTTTTTTAAGGTCATTTTGACATGAGTAATTAATTGCTTTTTAGATATCTGGTCATATTCCACTAAAAATAATTTCATTGTGCACAAACAATTCCACTCTAATGGAGAGAACAATCACAATTTAATTTGCACTAGGCGCAATTTAATTTTATGGAATTCCAATGATTATTATTAGTTAGGAATTATTGTTACATGTTACAGATAAAATATCTTTGAAATTTCTAAAAAAAAAATTGATAAATCATATTTTTACATAGATTACAAATAATTTGTGTAGAGGCTACCACAATTTCATAAAACTAAGAATTCGCTAGAAAGTTATTCAATAATAGAAATAAATTTTAAGCTATTAAGAAACAAAAAAATTGTGTTCTGCTAGTTGAATTGTTCTAGTTTCTAGTAGAATCGCCCGGTTACACTTTTTTTTACGTATTACAAATTTAAAAAATTTATAATATCATAAAATTAGATATCACAAAAAAATGAAACGAATTTTTAACCTCAAAATTATGAAATATCGATAAAAACTTTACCTTTGTGGCCGTTGATTAAAATAATTCATAATATTTCCATCAAATTCGATTTGTATTAAATTAGACATTTATAAAAATAAAAGTTATTGTAAAAATTACTTTAAAACACATTAAAAACTTAAAAAATAATTAATAAAATATAATTTTTTTTTTTTTTGTTAATTAAAATCACTTCTATTCTGTTACTAAAATACTTTTGGAAATTAAACAAAAGTTGGGACGGAAACTAAAATTAATATTAACTGTATTAACAAATATCACAAAAATTATTATAATTTTTATTATGGTGCACATGTGTGTGTGTGTTTTTTTTTAATTAAAAGACAATTAATTAATCTTTAGATTATCACTTCATTTTCTAGAGGGTAAATATTATTATTATCCCTGCTGTTAATATAATTATTGTATCAAACTCTTATGAAAACTACTGTCATCTAATTATAACCACACAAATAATTAATTTATTTAATATAATTCGTATTTATAAATGCCAACTGTACGAAATGCAATTGATGACTAAAAAAAAAAATATTGGAATTTTTTTTTTTTTTATTTTTAGTCATTAAGGATTCAATTTACCATAAAATAATATATTGAAAAAATAAAAATGGTTTCTTTCCATAAACACATAATGTTTTATTGTCAAATTTTTCTTTTGAAAAATCAGGATGTGAAATAATTTTTGACAAGAACCAAATAAAACGCACTAGTCAAAGATTTATTTATATATAATTTTAAACAAAGTAAAAAATTGTGAATTTTTAACAATAAAAATGTAGTTTTTCTGGATTATACCTGAGAAATATAATCACCCACACACATAAATAGAAAGAAATACATATACAAATATAAATACATAAAGTAAAACGGATCAAATTAAAATCTTTTTTGTGATGGATATTTATTTTTCTTAAGGATATTATAAATAGTGCATTTATATTTACTGATAAACCAATTTTGAAAAAAATAAATAATGAAAACTAAATATTTAAGGATATTACTAATACTTTGATAAAAATATATTATTTAGGTATACATTTGTACATAATCATAAATAAAATATTTTGATGGAATATTGTAGGTTATGAAAACCACATTGACATTCACAGCAGGTAAACTTAAAAGACTGGTTCTTTTATTATATATTTAAGGTTACTACTTCTTAAAAATATATAACAAAAGAAAATGTATCCTTTTTCTTTAGATCTTTGTTTTTATGTGAATTTGATTATAATATTTGTTTACAGGGTGTTTCAAAATTTAAGATAATGTGACAGAACGTAAAATGTTAATTAATTATTGACAAATTATTCAATGAATTTTAAATTAATTGTCCTTATATATACTTAAACACAGTAGATTGTCCTTAAATTAAAATATAATACGGTGAGTCAACATTTATGTCAATAAATTTGACAATTATGATTGATGTGTAAGTGTTGCCGAGAAGTATTTTGACATTTCTTCCTTTAATTTCTATAATTTCTCATTATACCATAAAATTTTTATACATTTTGACAGATGTTTAATTTAATTTAAGTTAACGAAAGTACCAAATATTTGAATACCAGGTAAATAATAGCAAATTAGTCGTACCACCTCACCCTGTTTACATAAGTCACTGTCCATTTACGATTAACCCTTTACATATAATCTTTCTATACAAAAATAGTGTAATAAGGTGTACAAAACAGACAAATTGGTCATTTTTTTTAATAGATTAAAAACGAAATATTTTACAAATGTTTTGAAAACAATAAGAATTTGTTTCGATATTAATTTTTCTAGATAACACGATGACCCAGAAATATGGATTGTATTCCATTACCGATTGTATTCCATACCGAGTTGTGCCACAGATGGCCCACGCAACACAATAATTAAAATTTGATAAAAAAAAAAAATACATTTCATAAATGATAAAAAATACAGGTCAAAGTAAATAATTTTTATTAATTTTATTAATAAATAATTAATAATATCTTTTATGGCCATATGTTAGCCAAAATTATCAAGCAATCTAAAGGGAAATTATATATGACAAGTGGTGATACCCACGCGCATTCATAAAATTCGAAGAGATTATCATACTACGAATGTTTATAGATTGACTAATATTAAAATATTACACAATTATGTAAATATTTCTGTTAATTTATTAGAAATTTAATGTCGACAGAATACTTTTTTGACTGGTAAAATTAACACAGTGAAAAATTAGATTCTCTAAATTAGTAACATTAGTAAATATTGACCTTTCTGAGATAATTACATAATTATATACATAATATCAGAAAACATTTCCGCCTGCAAAAACAATCATTAAATAGCTTACAAAATTTTGTGAATTGATGATGCATGTTTTTTGTCATTTTTTTTTACTATTCAATTAAAAATCTATAACTAATTTTTCAAACTGAAAACAAGGACTCAAAAAATCGTAATTGTTTGAAAAATTTTCTATAAAGGCCCATTAAATTTAAACTGGCGGACAATAGGCAAAATAAAATTAAAAGAACAATCAAAATCGTTTCATAAAAATAATTCTATTTGTTTCATAGGTCAACGAATTTATTATAAAAAATCAGTGATGAATAACATTTCTTCAATTTCCTGGCACGGCAAAAGTGTTTATTAATTCTTAATTGTACATTCTTTTTTACATTTTAATTAAAATTAAAAAAAAAACAACATATTTTTATTATTCTGTAAAGGTTAGTTAAAAAAAAAAAAATTTGATGATACATCAATGTTTCGCGTAACAATATGTGGAAAACTGCTGATCTACATACATATCCATATGAATAAATTCTTAAATAGAACGAAAATTAAATATTATACAAAGAATTTGACTAAACCTCTAAAAAAAAATAAAAAAAAAAATATTAAATTTTTAATGTGAAGGTCAAAATTATTTAATTTTAATTTTTGCAACGCGCGTGTTCTGTTCTAATCTTACAAAAAATATTTATTTATTTATTATTCAATTCAGGGTTAAATATTTATTTAATTTTTTGTTTAAATTAATTTATTATATTTATATATACATGAAATAGTTTTATTTATTTAAAAAAATCATAATTAACATAATTTTCTCATTGTGTAAAATGTTGATTTTCTGAAAACTTTACAAAAAAAAAAAAAAAATATTATAATCGCTCGTTAATTTATGTAATTGTGAAAAAATCAATAATCAAATTATGTTCCGCAAAACATACAATTTATATTTTCATTTCCCCTTTCAGCCGAAAAACATACAAAAGTGCATAAAAACGGGATGTGGTTACTTTTATTGATGCTATACATATAAAAAAAAAACCCCTAAAGGGTCGATAAAATAATTGAAGGGTCGATAAAATAAATTTATAGGTAATTTATAAAACCCTTTAATATTGAAAACAAATATTATAAAACAATTTCCATTAATTTTGTTAGTCTGGAAAATTACAATTTTTATCTCTGTCACGTGTTATTGAAAATTATAACATTAAAAAATAAATTATAATTATTTTATTATTTTTTGGATGCAGCAATTATGCAGGTGTGTTTAAATCAATAATTGAACTGAGCATAGTAAAGCATAAAATTATATAAATGAATTATGAAGAAATTCTTTATATTAATATTGTCTGACCACAAATTTAATAAATTTAATAATTCTGATAATATAAATACATATAACATGAATTCTTGATGCCCCTTAAGATATGTTAACATTAACAACATATGTCAAAGTTAACGTAAAATCCATTTTTTTTTCTATTAAATACTCATCCAAATTGCTAGTAATAAACATAAAAAACAGGTAAGAATCAGACTTTACTTAATTACTAACTCTTATTATATGGATTTATATAATTTAATTTATAGATAAATTTAGAACTGTGTCTATTCACTAAATATAATTTTTTTTTTGTTTCTTCTATAAATAAAAATTATATCGCAAATTAAAATTATAATTTCATTAACACAAATTCTAAATTCTTAGTCCAATTTAAGTTCAACTATTTTTATAAATAAAACTTCTATAATAAAACATAGCCAACAACAATGAATTTTCAACCAGAAACCTTTTAATCTAAATAATTATCCTATAAAATATTTTTTTTTGTATATATTTAAATTTTGTTAACTTTCAACACTTAAAAAACAATGTTTTCTTTAACCTCAAAACCGAAAATATAAAAATAAATAAAATTTTATTCCAATTTCATTATCTTTTTTTTATATATAAATTTCAAAAATTCATTCACCCTATATTAAAAAATAAATGGATTTTCTCTATATAAGCTACAATATTTATAAAAAACAAAAAAATTTACTTGTCCCGCAATATTAAAAATTAAAGATATAAAAAAAAACCATCAAGAAAAATCTATAAACATTTAATTTTTCAAATTTCTTCCACCCCAAAATACAGAAATTTTTTTTTAAATATTCATGTATGTGCTCACGAAATGGATAAAAAATTTTTCAAATGATATTTTTTTTTTAAATAAATAAAATTTCTTTTAATTCAGGAAATTAAAAAAAAAAAAAAAAAAACTAACTAACAGAACAAAAACATAAGTAAAAAGCATAAAAACTATCTTATAAATATATGTACATTCATTTGTCAATGTAGAGTATTACAGTTTATGCCATGTTCAATTAAAATATTATAATTTTTTTTTTGTATTTAGAGAGTAGAAATTTGTTTCAATTTGAATATCCGAGACACATCACCTTTTTTTTTGTAAAGTATCTTTTTTAATATAAAAATTATGCTGTACATTTTGTATCTTTCGTAAATTATTGTACAACAAAAAAAAAAAAAAAAAAAAAACAGAAATCTTCGATCTCTCCTTCTTTTAATTTAATTCAAATATCTTTCATTAGCTGCTGGATTTTACACTATAAGTGCTGCTAACAATTTTGCTTTAGTTACTTGATTTCCTCCCACAAATAATATGCGCCGCCATACACAAATACTAACAATATAACATAAAAAAAAATATTTGGTGAAAATTTTCATAAAATTGATTTTATGATTTTTGTATTTGTTAGGTTTTGTTAATTTGATGAAACTTATAATATTTTTTTTTTGGGTAAAATTGAAATTGTGAAAGAAAGAAAAGTGAAATATTTTCAAGTTTTAAATGAAAGCAAATTAAATAAAAAAAAAAGCAGTAACTGAAATGCAAGTCAAGCTATAAAGGAAAAGCTAAAATATTAAAGGTATTCAAGTTTCAATAATAATAATAATAATAAATAAAAAATGGATTATTTTTTGTTACGAGGAGAGATTTGCGAACATTATACAACAAAGTCATTATCAGAGACGAATGAATACCCAACGTGACTTTTTAACGTGTGCGATGATTAAAGTACAAATTTCAACATAATAAAAAAAAAAAAACGAACTAACAAAATAAAAATGAAGATAAAAAATGGAATAAAGAAATTATTTTATTGAATATATTATAAAAGGCATTTTCACTGACGAGGGAAATTAAAATTTCACTTATATTTATTTATGTATTTTATATATAAATATAATATTTAGTGAAAACAATTCACAATGTTAAATATAATTTTTTTTTTTGGAAAATATTAATAGAAATTAGTTTTAGTAATATTTAATTAAATGTAAATTACAATATTTTTTCTTGGTTAATTAAATTTGTGTATTTTAAATGTAGAAAAATTATAGAAATTTTTTAATTGTGAACGTTTTTACGAATTGTTGGGTTATGCTGAATTTATCATGTATTTATAACATTATTTTTATGTAACAATAATTTGAAATATATTCGACGATATGTACTTTGTTTGGGAAAATGTTGGACCCTAATTAATTGAAATTAAATAAAAATAACTTTAATTATATTACCTGGTTAACATTAGTTTTAGTAGGTATATAATAAAACCACTCATTTTCACCAAACCCCCATGTTAAGAAAAATTATGTATCTTAAGCTTTTAACATTACATTTTGAATAAAATGGAAATTCAAGTATTTTTCTTTTGTGTGTACTGTAAAAATTACAAAAATGACATACAATTGAATGGGATTGGCGTATATAATAAAATTATAAAATACAATTTTCTATTTTATATATATTTAAAAAATAATTATTTCTCAAAATATACTAATTTTTATACAAAATATTAAATTTCAAATTTGAAGATGATTTCTTTTTTGTTAAATATTCTTCAATCGAATATCAAATTCAGTTTTTTTTAAAAGCAATGAACGCAAAAGGTAAAGTTAATTAAGGAAATTAAGTTTTTTTTTAGGTTGAATTCATTAGCAATCTATTTCTCTCTAATTAATAAAAAGTTATTTAATGTCTCAATTATTTTTACACGTAAATATAAGTATATAATGTGTTGCAAATGTCACAAATGTTATAAACTTTTTACATAAATCCATTCTAAAAAATTACTAAAACTTCTGATTCGTTACTTTACAATTAGTTATATACTGAAAATATTAAAGGATTTAAATTGATAATTCCGCATTAATATAAAATTTAATACGCCAAAAAAATAAAACCTTCAATTATTTAATTTTATATAAATTAATTATTAAAATTGAAACGTTAATAATTTTTTTTAAATATATTTGTTATCAGTAAATATTTAAAGCATAATATTTCCAGATTAAATTAATCTTTTCTCAAAAAGATTTATTTTATTTGAATTTATTGTTAAATTAAAATTTTATTAATTATTTATGACAAATAATTGAATTATTTTATTTTATTTATGTGATAAAAAAAATCATTTCTCTGGTAACAATAATTTTTAACTGATTTTTGTTATATTAATTAATTGAAATTTGAAATATTTTTTTTTATATTTACTTCTAAATGAAATTAATGTTTGCTATAATTTTAATATTATAATTAATTGATAAAATCATAAATATACCAAAATATTTATTTATATAAATATTTCTTAACTGAAATTTGAAATTATAACTTTTTTTTTAATAAAAATTGAAATTTGATTTTCTAAATTCTTGAAAATTTATAATATAAATATAATTATTTATGATAATTTATAAATAATTTTTGTTTTATTGGAATTTGTAAAAAAAAAAATTGTGTCAGATATTTCTATTCAAAATTTGTTAATATATTGATTAATAAATTAATAAAAAATATGAAATAAATAAAATAATATTTTTGTAAAAAAGAATTTTAAGAAACTTTTACGAGCAACATTTCTGTCAACATATTATTTCAACATTTAACAAATTTTTATAAATAATTAATTGCTTATTTAAGGAACATTATTTAAGTAAATTCACAATAAATTTAATTAGATTAATATAATAAATTAATTCATAATTTTTTCTAGAATTAATAGTTAATTATTATTAACATTAACATTAACATTATTCATTAATGAAACTAAATTCATTAAATCAATGTACTAAATTAATAAGTTAATGTCTACTAATTAATAAAAATATAGATTTTTTTTTTTTTGATTTTTACCTTTTATCACAAAAATTAGGTCCTGTACATAATTCCTTTGAATTTGGGCATTTAACTAATAATACAAGACACATAGGCGAATGATTATGTAAATTATTAATGTTGTTATTATTATTTTGATTATTATTTGTATTATTAAAATTATTATTATTAATTAATCCAATATTTTGATTTCTATTATTATTATTACAAGTTGTAATCCTTAAATTGCGATTATTATTTAATATTGATGAAACACTATTATTGTTAATTGATGTTGATGTAGTTGTACTATTATTATTGTTACTACTACTACTACCACTATTATTATTATTATTATTATTATTATTTTTATTTATCGAGGAACTACTTTCACCATTATAATTATTTGTAGTAGCAGTTTCATTGCAATTATTATTATTATTATTATTAATACAATTATTAATTACTGATTGACTTAAACGATTATATAAATTTGATGATCCTGGATCGATTAAGCAAAATTGTTGTTGTTGTTGTTGCTGTTGCAATTGGTGGGATAATGCAGATGATTGTATCATTGATGATGATAATGTTGAAGAATTTTGTGCTGGACAACAACAACAACGATGTTGATGAGCATTTTTCTTTTTAATTTTAACGTAAGGATGAAACATTTAAAATAATTTATATTTATATAATATTTTTTTTTTATTTTGTTAACCTTTATTAATTTTTTTATTTAATTTCTAACAAAAATTAATATTTTTTTTTTTATTCACGTCTATTTTAAATATCACCTTTTTAAAATTTTCACTTTTTTCAGTTTATTTAAAATTAAATTATATACTAACAAATTTTAAAATTTAATTTCAAAATATACAAAAAAAAGAAAAAAAAAAATTATTAATTTTTTAATCACATTTAATTTTCATTTATATAGGAACTGTATTCGTTCATCTCTAAAAAGAAATACACAAATTACTAATTGTTCACAATAATAAAATATCTTTAAGATACTTTTATGCTCTTTATGTGTAGTTTTGTCTGCGCCACAGCAACGATTTTTAATTTTAACGAACAAAAATTAAATATACAATCTTTACTGTAACGATACCGACTGCGAACTGTGCTGAGACTGTAATAGCAATAATAAAATTATTTGAAACTCTGCTGGCCTGTGCCTATATAAAACGATTTTACTTAAAGGTATACGGGTATACCCTCAAAAATTGTTGAGTGAGAATCGAATTCGAAAATGACGACATCACCACCATCGATTCAAATATTGTTTTTCCACTCACACTCTCTTTATTTTGTACTCATTTGTTGAAAAAATACATATTTACATGTATATAAAATTTTAAATGGGTTTTTGTGTAAACGAATGCGCAATGAAATGAATACGAATTTATGTTATGATTATTAATGTTACTCAAACCCGTCATCATTTCGTTACTTGTTGGATTCGTGATTCGTATTAGGATATTTTTCTTCAGATATTTTTATTCAACACTCAATTCACTAAAAATATTCTCATCTTTTTTAATCAGGAAATATGTAAATAGTTTTCCGCACTGCGCCGATACAGAAGTAAATTATGTACAACATTAAAATATCTTTTATGCTGCTATAGTATTAGTTTTTTTTTTATGTAGTTTATTTTTATTTCTCATATTTTTATGCTCTGGTTTTATGTTTAAAAAAAAAATTAAAAAAATTATTGAGTAATAATAAAAATATGTGTAAAACATATAATAATTTTAGATATTAACTAGAGTGCATTATTTCTTTAATAAATTGTAATTTTAAATTTTTGAAAGTTTATGGGAAATTTTGGGTCTTGTGTGTTATGTAAGTTTCGTCTTTAATAAAATTTTTTGAATATGAAAGTGTTTTTTTTTTTTATTTTATATATTTTAGAAGGAATTTTATGCTTGTAATTTTAAATTATTATTTTTTTTTTGTTTTGGTATTAGGATTATATTAATAATCCTTATTAATATTTATTATTAAAAACTTACTTTTAAAGTAAGAAAACGATCAGTATGAAATCCAAGGAAGAGGTGGGAAAATATCGTATACGAAGATAGCTATAGTTGCTGAAGGAACCTATAATTATTAAAAGCAATCTCAACAAATAGAACAATTAATCATCACAATCATTATACAGAAAATATGGAATTGTTTGAATTTTCTATTTCCGAGAGTAATTCTATTAAAATACATATATACGTCCTGCTTTATACTCATCACCATGAGAAATTTTCTGGTAATTGCAAATTAAATTTTCCAAATCATAAAAATAATTATAAAAATATGGACTACATTAGTGGAAAGTAAGTCTCTGAATTTCATAAATTAATCATCATTATAATTTTCACCTTTTTAACTTGTGAAATTGTTAGCTATACACTCTCGACACAAATTTTATTTTAATTTTTAGTATTTCGAAAAATCGAAAATTCTATTTTTCTTTATTCTAATTTTATCTATCTTATTTTTATACCAAAATGTTTGTAAATCATACATTAAAGATTGTTAATTAGATTGAAACAAAATTTATATATACAATTTTTTTTTTATGAATAAATTTTAAACGTAATACTTTTTATAGATATATATTTTTAAATCCATTGTACACTCTCTCTTTGCAGACACATTATAACAAAATTTCGAAATATTGTAAATATATTTTATGTATATATATATAAAAAAAAAATTGTAATAATTTAGTTTTGTAGCCATTATTACCTAAAAGTTTATATTTTTAGAAAGTCTATAATACCAAATAAAAGATTTGTATTTTATTTTAATATATATATTATAAAAAAAAAAAACATAATATTGAGTTAAATTCCCCGCTGTCTGTCTAATATAAAAAGTTCAACATAATCAGATACCAAGCCAAATATCCAAAGCAGACAAAAATCATATTGCCATATAATAATAATAATAATAAATATATTTATATAGTTTTGTCTTTACCTACCGGCTAGGTGGAAATTATTACATCTATTTATGCTCTTTTTATGCTATAATGATGATGAAAATCAAAGCATAAAATGAACAGAAAAAAAAAAACTTAATAGGTTTTATGTGATGTAAGACTTTTTTTTTAAAAAAAAACAGCAGTTTTTTTTTATTATTATGCACATGAATTTTATGAATATTATTTTTGGTTTTGTGTAATAGAATTAATGTTGACGACAAAAGTGAATTTAAAAATTAATTAGATATTTTTATTTTCGATTAATTTAAATTAAATGTTTCATTTTTTATAATTCATTAATAAATAGAGAATTGGCCAACTACTGTGATTAAATGAAATAATGTTTTCTAAAATGTTATACCAAAAAATTGTAAAATGAGTTAAACATTTTTATACCAGTACAAATATCTCTACTGTCCTTTAGTAGGTTTAATTTGTACTGATATTAACTTGACGTACTCGAAATTATTACCAAAGGCTTCCAATTTAAGTATATATCCATATTTAAAAACAAAAATAAGTGTAAAAATATGTTGGACATTTCAGAAGTGTATTTATGTAAATTTTTGCCATTATTGACCTGCTTCCTTCTGAATCTTATTCAATGTTATTATGTCAACTGATGTATTGAAAAATTATCCCCTTTTATGTTATATGTAATTTTCTTTGTTGTGCAATAGACCCGTACGACTCAATTATGGGTTCATATTATGAATTTGTCATTGCTACACTAAACACTTTATCAGTGGCTCTGGATGGTTTATTAAATTTTCATTTCAGTGAATCTCTATAATCTATATTTATAATATAATATAAAGTGTTTTGATTTATCCAGGTAGTATTAGATTCGATAATTGCGGTTGAACCTAACATAGTCCAGTGTGGTAAATCTGACTAGGTATTGAGCTGCTGCTTTCTTGTAAGTCGAAGGATTTCGTAATTGCACCAAATTTGTGGAGTTTTCTAGTATACTGTAATTCGAGATCTAATTCAGTGCTGGGTAAGTACGGTTTTCCTAGAATGAAACCTATATCTAGCATAGTTATGTCCGGCAGTGTCATATGTCCCCAAGTGTTAGAATATTACATTTTCTTACATAAAGTGTTTACTTATAAAAAATGAAACTGGGCAAACTAAAATTATGTATATATAATTTGTCGAATTGAGAAAAAACTGGCCATTATTTTATCCACCATTTTGAATTTAATATTTTATTATTTAATTTACTTTAAATCACAAATAGAAAATCTAAATAGCTAATTTATACGTAAATTATTTTACTAATCAACTCTCTAATAAATTGCAACAGCTAAAACTGAGAAAAACTATAACTTTATGATAAAAAATCTATTATTTTACGATGAAGCAAAAGTGAAAAGAAAAATCCGTTTTTTTTTTTTAAGTTTTCACCCACACAATTTTTATGTTGTTCGTAACTAACTTTTTATAATCATATTATATTATAAAGTATCTTATTTAGTTAATATAATTTATAATAAATTTGGTTTTTTTTTTATATTAAAATGCCTTTCCAAAAAAGGTTTAATCAATTTTGTGCTTAGCGTAATATTAATAATTTTATATTTTTGTGTCATGGTGTTTTTATATATTCTAAATATGGTTAAATATAATATTACAAATTTAAAAGTAATTAGTATATATAAAATAAAAAAAAACAAAGTTATCAAATTTATTATATATAAATTAAATACAGATTAATAAATGAATAAGTTTACAACTTAACAAACAACTTAAAATCATAATTTTTCCCTTGTATTTACAAAATTGTAATTGAATATATTTTTCATAGTTCTGTGACCCTGTAGTGACCTAAATTATAATTATATGTATATATATAAGTAATGAATAAATGACCTTATATCAATCTGTTTGAATTACAATTTAACTAACAAATATAAACCCTTTAATTAATTGAAAATAACAAATTTTATTACTATATAGAAAAATGTCACTTAGTAGTTTAGAAATGTTACATATAAAATGTATGAATTGCGTGTATAAATTGATTTATTTTAGTACTAATTATTCTGTCTGTAGATATAATTTTTATTTGATTTAACAATTTGACTTTCATTACATTAAATAATATTAATACAGTAAATTTTCGATATAAGGAACTTTTCTGATATATTTTTTCCAAAAAAGTTCCCTATGGAAGAAAGTTCCTTATACGAAGAAAAAAAATTAATTAAAAAAAAAAATCCATTATAAAATCGTTTGTCAATTTAATTTTAAAAAAGATCGGGAAAATGGAGATGGGAAAACGTAAAATTGCTGATATTAAGTCAAAATAAAATTATTAGGCCAAAAAAACAATTATAAATCATAACTCTTAAATTAATTATTAATATTTTTGATAGACAGCTTTTTCACGAAGTCTTCTGAGTAATAAAACCTCATGGTATTCTAAATTGCTCTCTTCGGCCCACTCCAAAGTCATATTAAATGTATTAATAACTTGGTCCAAATCAGTAGACCTAGGTATTTCTACATTTTAATTTTGACCAAAACCAATAATATTGGTGATGATATCTTCGTCTATCACCATAGGAAATTGTGCTTCTTCACCAACACCTACTGCTCAATCCATTATTTCCGAGTTGAAAAATAATATTTATTGTAAGTTTTCATTTTTCGAACGGCTATTCAAATTAAATATTATAGCGAAAATATTGGAATTAATTTTTGAACCTTATATCGATGGTTCCTAATATAAAAAAATCGTTATATCGTAGGTATACCTTATATCGAAAATTTACTGTAATATGATTATTAAAAATTCAAATCAATCATAATTTAATTATATAGTACTAATGAAAATATTATTCAGTATAGAAGTTCCATAAAATTATATAATTTGCTTTGATTAATATTCAAAATAGAAAAATTAGAGGACAGATTGTGAATAATTCAGAAATTCTGATTCTGAAAATGGTGAATAAACAAAAATCAATTGAGACAAACATTATCCAAACTGTTGGATGCTTAATTTAAACTGTGTATCCAAGGCACTTTAAATGTTAAACCAAACAGGAAATTACTAATAGTTAGGAAGCCAAGAACGACGTAATGATCGGATTCGGTCGCCGGGGATGCTAGAGGATCTATAAGGAGTAGGACATGTAGTGGAAGCATATTAATGAAACTAAAAGGTTTGGCAAAGCAAAAACAATGAAAATATTTAGTCGAGTATTCTTATCAATAATTTACATCGGACCCACTTAATATAATTAACATTTTCCCAATTTACTGAAGCATATAACAAAACTCAAGTAATGTTGTGTTAAGAAATGTTAATTTGTAAAATAAAATTTATGTGAAAGTATCTTTTAATACAAAATATAATTAAAAGAGATTTTTGGTCTTCTTCATTATATTAATAAATAATTTAAAATATTTATTTCTTAGTTTATTTTAGTTTCCGTGTATATAATATATGCTAAAATCAATCAGCAAGCAAATTCATTTTCTTTTTTTTTTTTTTGAAAATTTTTCATTTCATTTCATGTATAATTTTCAATTTCTTTTATGATTTTGTTTTTTTTAACTAACTTTTCGTTATCAGATATTTATTTCGATTTCACCTCTTAGGTAAGTGCGGTTTTTTTTTTCGTTGGTTTTTTTATTATTATTATTTTACAACAATGACCGGAAAAAAACTTATACAAAAATGAATATAAATTTTTAAATAATTTTTAACCGGGTTTGCAAAAAAATAATAAAAAAAAAAAAATGAAAATTATTTATAAATATTTATTTATTTTAAGTTTTTTTTTTTTCTTTTTTTGGTTTTTCATATAGTAAATATATTTTAATTTTTGTGTTTTTGGATCATCCAACAACAAAAATTTTCTTGACACCGTTGCTGTATGTATATATATATATGAAATGCACACAAATAATAATTAATACTATATACATTTTTTATATATATATTAATATTCACTGTACGAATAGTTAAATATTTATATTTAATTATTGCTCAGTTTTGTATATTTTGCAATTGACACAATTATATTAGGTCAAATATGATAAACATTGAAAATTTAATGGATTTATGTAATTTCATAAAATAAAAAAATAATAATACCAACAACAAAATTGAATGACATAACTAAACAGTGTTACTATATAGATGTAGACTGTGTAGAGAGAGACTAGTAGAGCATAAATGAATGTGCATTTAAACAATTTTGTACAAATATAAAAATTGGTTTTAAAAAATTATTTATTTTTACTATCAAGAATATAAATTTTTTTTAGGTTAAAAATTTTATATAAATATATTTTTTAGGTTATAATTTATATTTATGAATTTTGGTTGATATAATGTTTAAATGATAAATAAGAAAAAAAAACAATAAATAAATTTATTTATATTACAGCATAGAGGAATGTCTAGTGATACCAATACAGAATACAGACATATATAAGTTATTTAGCGTGAAGATTCTGTGTCAATTGAATTTGTACAATTCATTTGTAGAAATGGATAAATTAGAAAAAAAACAACGTTTTAATTGATTTGTGTTTGATTAACAAAATGTCTTACTGTTAAAAGCCATTAGATAATTGTAATAAAAAGTTTCATTTCAAAATTCCATATAAAATTTATTATGAAAAAACAACCCAATGATTTTAAGAGGAGTAAAATGGATTATAATCAAATGTTCCCATAAACAGATTGAAGAGAATTGTTAATCAAGGATTTAGTTAACACGCTAGAGGGATATTTTATACAGCCATAAAGGTAAATACGTTGCCTAGTATTGATGTCATCTGGCAATATTGCTTCTAACTAACTAGATATCTAATCATATTAATATTACAAACTTATTTGTCACTGACAATTTTCAATGTAAAACGATACAATTTTTCCGGCTTTTTAGAGAAAAATCTATTTCCCAATTATATTAAATCTAAATATTCGCATGTTAACTTTTACTTATTGATATTAAACAAAATTTCTAATTTCAAATGTAATTTAATTACATATAATATACAAATATACAAACAATTATGTTACAATATGCATAATCATCAGCTTTTACTCCCCTTCACAAAGAGGCAATACTTTCTCCATATAATAAAAAGACAAAAATAAAAAAAAAATAACTTTTTTTGAAAATATGCCCATTAAAAATTTTTACATTACATTATTAACGTCAACAATATTATTTTAATTTACCAATTTTTTTTTTTTTATTTTGAATATCCATCATTGAAGGTAATATAATCAAATTATAAAATAATTTATATACTCTCACCATAATTATTTATGCGAGTTTTATTATGTATATATATTTCACCGAAAAGTTAGTATATTATAATTTTCACTTTAATTAATTTAATTATGGATTACACACTCAGGCAAACTCATTTGCGATGAAATTAAAATTAACGATTTGTTTGGATTAAATTTCCAACAAAAATAAATATAAACATAAAATTTTTTTTTTTAGTATACATTAATTTAAACTTCTTAATTTCATGATGAACTATGTAAGAATTATTAAGTGTTGTTGTAAGTTGTAATGGGACCGAAATTAATTTTACTTTGAATTTGACGATGTTGGAGTGGAGGTAAAGAATTACTGAAATTCCATGCTTATACAATTTTGTTAGTTCATTAGATAGACGGATCATAATAGATAATTAATTTGTAAAAAAAAAATCACTACGAAACCTAAATATAATATATTTAAGGCGTATACGACTTTTAACATTAATAATTTATAATTTTATTATGTGTAAAAAATGATTGAAAATGTAATAAAAAAGAAATGTTGTCAACAATTTATATAAAATGTGATTATAAGTTTTGAAATTGTCGATTTGTCAATTGAGCTAACATGAAAGCGGTCGCTTAAAACATATTATTTTAAGATGTATACAAGTCAGTTACAACAATTTTTTGTTGCCAATATAACATATAAGTAAGTCTTTCAAGTGATATTTCCAATATTACTCGGTTTGCTTACGACTTCGCATTAAAAATCAATTATATTTTGTTTTTGGAGTATTTGTTTGGAGTATCCTAATAAGATCCTTATTAGGATTCCATTCTAATTAAATTTTTGAATTGATATTCTTATTTTTCAGGTATGGGATCCTTTATTATGTTTGTTAGATGCCAAAGGTCTAAATTGTTGATGTAATTAGATCAAAACTATTTATAAATTTCTTGTTAAATTTAATTTTTTTATGAATTTTATGAATTTTTACAATCTTATTTATTTGTAATTTATCTAAATAAAATACAAATAAAATTTCCATTTTTATATATATACAACATAAATTTACGCAAAAATTAAATATAAAAACCAAAACAATCTCTTTTTAATCAAGTTACAATCTAATAATAATTATCTAATAAGAGAAATTTTATATTTATCATTCATTTTTATACTTATTATTATTATTATTAGTGAAATGTTGAGGGCACAGACTCGGTATAACATTATAAATTAGCTATATATCTTGTTTTCCACAACAACAAAAAAACAATTTTGACAGAAGAAGGGAAATTAATATAATGAAAATAATTAATCTTTTCACTAAATAAATCTACCCACGCATTATAAAAAGCATAAAATTTATATTTATACACTAACTTTTGACCAAAATTAGCAAGGCAATATAAATTATTTTGGTTTTTACGCAATTCATTCATACATTTTCTTATAATACAAATTTATTTGTAAGTTAAAAAAATTAGATAGTTTTTTTTGTTTTGTGTAATTAATAAAAATGTTTGCATAAAAAAATTGATTTGTATTTAATTTTACATTAGATACAATTTAGAAAATTAATTTAATAATTAGTGTACAAATTTGATTTTATGTCGGTTATGAAAATATAATGTTTAAACCAGTATTTTGTAGCGAATGTATAGTAATTTGGCGCGAAATTACGTGTACTATGAATAAATTATTTAAAAAGAACGAAAAATAGCCTTATTGGTGTTGTTCTCTGTCGATAATGTCAGGACATTAGAATATAGTAGAAAAAAAAGCTCTCTGGAGCTGGACTATACAAATCTCATCAGCAGAAGAAGACTTAGGATACGTGTAGTAGTAGCTGATTATAGCTTGGAAGAAGTATAACGAATATTCACATTATATGAATATATTTCAGATTTATAAGTAAAATGGAATGGATTATGTAATAGGGTACAAGTTATCATTGTTTAATTAAAAGGTGATACTTGTGGTCCAAATAGGAAGCTAGTGTTTGTTAATATCTCTTAGCAGTAATGTAAGTTATTATTTAGCCCACAAGTATTGCCTTTTAATTGAACAGTAGCATGAGATATTTCTTAATTAAGTAACTAACTAACAATTAAAAACCAATATTTTCAACAACTAACTATTAAATACTGTAAGAATATCGTGAAAATGGAATCCAATGGTCATTCAGTTGTTGGTACTATCATATGCCATATTTAAACTCAGTTCAAATAAATATTTAAAAACTCTAATTATAATCAATAATGAAATACAAATATATTTTCAAATTTAAATAACTAAAATTTGTTAATGTAATGAGTATGTACTTAAAAATAAAATTTGATTTATGAAAAATTAACGATTCATTTAATTTGTATATATACATATCTGATATCTCGTTAAAAATAATCATATAAATACAAAAATTATAAATTAATTAAAAATAATAAAAATAAAATTTAAAAACGTAACACCTTTTACAGTCAATTTACCTAATTTATAAAGAAGGTTGACTTGTTTTTGGTAACATTTATAAAACGATGAAAGCTATAATAATAATAATAATAATAAATGAAAGGTGAAATGTGAAACCTGGGAAATTAATTATATTCGATTTAATATATTGAAATAACTACTACAAAAAAAAAAAATATTCATTGATTTTAAATTTATGTACAACATAAAATTTAATCAAATTTTTAAATAAAAGAAATCGATTAGTGGTTGTATGTGGTTGGTGGTGCCCAGTGAAATGAAATTATTAAAAATTAATAATAAAAATTTTATATAGAAAGGAGAAAGAAAAATAGATCGCTATTTATTATAGAGTCAACTTCTGCTTGATTTCGAGATTTACCATAATAGTAAAAACTTTTATGTTTACACATTTCATTTGTCATTTTTACTTTCTTCGTCATCATTTTATTAGCCGGTGAAATGAAAATTATAATAATTTTTTTTTCGTTTTTTTTTTTTTTTTGCTAAATTATTATTTATATTTTTGTTATGCTGTGGTTATATTATTTTGGTAAAGCATTGACCATAAAATAATAAATTTATGATTAGATGGTAATAGTAATTTGTAATGTTAATTGCATAATATTTTAATTTTAAATAATAATTATTGTATAATATTATTTGATCCAAATACAAGTTAAATAACAATTTCAAATAATTATAAATATATTATGGAATTTCTTTTGGATAATTTGAATAATAAATTTGAGAGTAGATATAAGAAGCTGAAAATTCTTGTACACTGCAAAACTGCAATATCTTACACTTACAATAGTTTTCATGACATAAAAATTGAAGTTTTTGGCACGAAGTTCTGAATAACGATCTAATTTTAATTCGAATCGTTAAGCTTTAGTTAACACCTGTATGTTGGTAGCATTTACACTGTTAGACTTTCTCTATTATTCATGCCGTACGGATGATGTTAACTACAAACTACATATGCAGAGGATGCGATGTACAACCATTTATGTACAACCATAGGAGACGTTTATGTACAACCATAGGAGACTTTAATGAGATACGAAATGATTCATTTAATAAATTAACAGACTCAGGTAGGTCAGAGCCGGCTAAATTGATATAGTCCATTAAGAAAGTTTGATGAATAGATACACTTTGAGAAAACGAGTCCTCGATAGAAATGTAAAACTTGTCTTTTGACACCATGTCCTTCTAAAGCTACCAACAATTTAAACGTTGAATAAAAAACTGATAAATCGGTTGATCTTTACATGGTTATCCGTGTAAAGAGTAACATACATACGAACTGCAACTGCAACAGATATGATGAGGACGTGAGTGATGAGGAGGGGATGTAATGTGATGAGGAGGGGAGTCATTGGAACATCTCTTCTGGCATTGCGTTTATGTACAGCATGTGATAACAACATGAAATAATATTTTTTTTCTTCAATAATTTGATAGGCTTTGATAGACTCGTGTGACGGGAGGTTATTTGACACCTTTTGCTTCTAAACCTATCAACCAAACATTAAAACGTTAAAGGAAAACAAAAAAGTTCTATTTATTAATTGGATACTCTTTATTTGGTTATCCATCCAATTTCCTGCCTGTTATCTACAAAATGCATATGAAGAAGATGTGATGTGATGAGGAGGACTAGCAAGAACTCCTTTAGCATTTTACGCTTTTGTACAACAATTAAAAAATTATATTCTCAATAATTTCATTAGGTTAGAACCGGTCATATTAATAATGTTTATTAAGGAAGTTTGATGAATCATGGATCGGACACAGTTGGAGAAGAAAAAAATGTAAAACTCGCTTATATTGGATCCTTGCGACAGGACAACATTTGACAACTTATCTAAACATTAACCAAACATTTAAAATTTATGTTTATTAATCGGTTAATTAAAGGAGTTAAATTTATTTAACATTTTTACATCTATCTTTTTTAGCATTGCATATAATTCAATAAATAATCATAAATGAATAAATAATTCTATGAAAAATCATTAAATTTATATTCTCTGTACAAAAAATCTCTCTTTATAACAAAAAATTTTTTTTTTCAAAAAAACATTAATCTTTATTTTATAGATTTATATTTTTATGTATGTATGTGTGTATTATAAATAAATTCTTATTAATGTATAAGTTTAATTCAAATATAATTTATATTGGCGTGTGCCACCTTGAAAATTTTTACTTATTTCAAGGTTGAGAGACACATGAGATATTTTATGTATAGATACGTACTTCAAATATACACTAAATAATAAAAACTTCTATTTGTTTATACACTTAGCAAAAAAACATTTTATTGATATCAAATAATGAATTTTTTTTTCAGTTCTCTTATTGACGACAATTAAATAATTTCTATGTACGAGACGAAAAAATATTACATAAATAATTTTTTTTTTTTATGATAGAATTAATGTTTTTATTTTATTATGCACATTTACAATTCAAATTTGTTAATACTAAACAGCATAACTTTGTATAAAGATGATAAGGAATTAAAATTTATGTAAATAATACTTAAAGCAAAAAAATTATTGACGTCACAAATTACAGGTTGAAAAAAAAAATAATGAAATTTTTTATTTTATTTTTGAATTTGCTTTAAAGATACTGTATGTATTTATTTTTTGTTCCCGGTTCATGTGTAAACAATTGAACAAATACAACATGTTTTTTAGACGTGGATATTATAATTTAGTAGTAAGTGACATCAGTTCAAATTTTTATTTATATTTTTTTAATAAAAACTTAATTAATAATTAGTAATTCAATTTGTAGAGCATAAATATTTGTGAAATATGGTTAAAAAATATTTGGCGGTAGCGTTTCTGGAGTTAAGGTTAGGTAAAGTGAAGGCTGAATCGGTTCTTTAATCTTTACAATATCACTATGATAAATTTTATGAACTCTAACTCTGAGATGGATTTATCAAGGTGGTCGTATTCCGTGGTGAAGAGTACTGGAGTTAAAGTTAGATAGATTGGTGCTGTATCGGGTACTTTACTATATCGTTATGATAAATGTTACTATAACTATAACTTTTGAGATTGATTTATCAAGCTGGTGTACTGTGATTTTGCGTACTTGAAAAGTATTTTCATGATGCATTTCGAAAGTTCCTCTAAATCCAGTTCAAGAAATGTTCGCTATTTACCAAACTCTTTCTAAGTGCGTGAACATTCACTGATTTCAACATTCGGACGGAACCTATAGTTTTCCTATTGTAATTATAATGAATTATGTCATTATTATCAGTTTCCATTTTATGTAAATTCAATCATTTGCAACACAAACGATATTGAACTTACGTACAGCAATATTTTCAAAAATGGTCGATCGGACAGAATTTTTGCATATATGTATATTTGTATATATGAAAATTCATTATTCCAAGTGCTATTAATTAAATAGAGAAGGAATTATGCAAAAAGTTCTCGGAAATTGCGAAATTATGAACTGTATATGATCAGAGGAATCTAAAATCGAATTGATAAGATCTTCACTGAAGTACTCTTTACATAGTTTGGATTCATTTTGTTAATTACAAATTAATTTTATTTTACATAACCTAAAAGTAATTCAGTGTTTTTCAAAATACCATTTAAAAATATGAATTTCTTCAAAATGGAAAACCTATTAATCTTAACAAACTCCTAATTCTGTTATATATATTAAATAATGTTACTTATTTTTTAAAAAAAAGATTGTAATTTTTAGCTACCGTTTACTGCAAAAACATAAATTTAATAAATTTAATTTTTGTTTAGTCTACCCACACATTTTATACGCACGATTAAAATCTATTTGAACATTTTTACTAAATTTAAGTGATTATTTAACAAATTTTTAAGGTCATTTCATTTCCAAGTTAATATGTTGTGGTTTTTATTTTTATTGTACATTATTATGTTTTATGTTGTCAATGTTTCTATTATTAAATCAATTTTATTTATTTTTTTATATTGTATTTTGTTATGTAAAATTTAGAATCTTAAATATAATAATTGATTCTGGTTTTGGTCAGGTTAGAATTTTACGTAACTTTTATATTAAATATTTTGGCAATGATTAAACAAATTTGATTGTCGGGTACACAAAACAATTAAAAAAAAATAAACTTTATGACAAAAATACTTAAAAATTAATTAATATTTCCAAGGACAAAATAATATTTTTATGTTTTTTATTTTTTAGATATGGGAAATTGTTTTCGATTTTCGAAAAAATACTTTTAATATATTATTATAGTTATGAAATATTTGTTTAAACATTAATAAAAATAATTATTTAATAATGTATGATTTTTACCGTCTGACGTGTGTTTTAATTTTAATGTTAAAAATGTGTTAATTGTCTTAATTTGACTATTTAAATTAATTGATCATTCCGACATTTTTCTGTGAATTATTTTATATATCGGACAAAGTCGGATAAATTGACGGAAACGAAACGTTTTTTTATGGATGTAATGAATGTAAGGCTAATTTGCGAAGGAATCATGCATTCAATGATACGATCAAAACATGGATTCAATGATACGATTTTAACTCTTCAAAAATTATTTACATTAAATATGTCGCGGTGGTTGACTTAACTATCTGTTCTACAGACCGAACTTAAGAAATGTAGGAAACTGAACATTTGCACGAAAATCTTATGCAACTGAGACAATGGCCAGAAAATGATCGATGGTTTTGCATTCATCTACCTACATAAACTCTATACATAAATTTAGTATAAATTTATATTAATTAAACCAATATGTGCAAACGTCACATACACCTGACAGTTAACGTATTAAAAAATGGTTTTTCTTACAGGTTCTAATTAACAATTAATTAAGTCAGTTTTTTGTATAAAATAAATAATTTTTTTCTTAATTAAATTCATTGATTGTTAATTTCAGTACAAAAGTTATGATTCTGATACGCAGAATCGTTATTAATTTAAGCTTCATTAAAATTTAAACTGCGGTAAAATCTGTAAAGGATTTGCAGTTAATTTAATTTGTATAAATATAGGTTTCAAAAAAACTTAAACAAAATTTAATCGTCCATAATCTTAAATCAGTTAAAATCTGGTATAATAATGGAAAAAAGTCCCTCAGACATAAAAAATATCTGGAAACTGTATTTTCAATGTATAATTATGTTTTTTTTTTTTATGTTTTGTATATTTTATAACGACTTTTTGGAAGGCTTTCAACAATAAAGATTTTTCAATATTTTAACTTTTTTGTAGTTTGTATATAATATATAAAAATATTTTAGTTTTTTAATTATATTTATTTTCAATGCCGTCTCAAGTAAAAATTTGGCTCCGTCCTCGCCTATTAAAAATATTTCCTTGAACGTTTATTGATCTTCTCTAGGTTAACAAAAACTATCTATATAAAATTTATTTATTTTTTTGCGCATAGTTGAATTTTCATTAGTTCTTTTATCTAATAAATATTTATTTTAGTTAAGATAATTTTCAGTTTTGTTTATTTATTATATATACATAATTTTTTTTTTTTTATGGTTGGCGACTTGGAAATGTGTGAAAAATAATATTCATTTAATGTTTAGAACTAAATATAGTTTTAAGTTTTTTTTTTTATAGATAAACAAAATCGATAAAGGGCAAAATATAAAATTAAAGCTTAAAATGAAGTCGTGTTAAAAAATTATTATTTTTTTTATTTTTTTGCAATCTTGACAATATGATAATTTACGGAAATAAATATAATCAGGCAGGGCTAATCTAAGTATACTAATTGATAATTTATATGGTTTTAACAGCCATAACAATAAAAACATAATTATTAACGACCTTAGTTATAAATTAAGTAACTAAATCAAGATTAAAACCGCGATAAGTTTAAATAATTTGTTATTATCCAAATCTTCATCTCTGCTTAAATGTCTAACTAAACAAACCCAAAGCCTGACTTTAATGGTTTATCAAATAGAGTAAGTTAAGTTTTAATGATTTTGTATTATCCAGATTACATCCAAAGACTGAATCAATGGAATATCAAAAAGAGTATAGTATTTCACTATAAAAATAGAAAAAATATTTAAATTTTTTTTTTTTTAGGTTTTTTTAATTTTTGATGACATTTCTGAAAAAAAAGGATGGAAACTGGCGTAGCCTGTATCATAATTACACCTAAGAAAACAATTTAAGAAAAGTGGACTATATATAGCTAGGAATAATTTATATAGAATTTGAAAAGATGAGAAGTGAATAAAGCTGAACACATTCTACGTCATAGTTGAACTATTATGATATGCTGGCTTGCTCTATAGAGACAATATTACCTCGGATAGTTTCAAAGATGTTTTGGATTATTGTTGAACCCCATAGCAAAAGATATATTGTATCGAAAGATGGTTTAAATTTTGCTATACGCTCACAGTAGGGCACTACAAACCAATACCTAATATGATTATAATAGAATCTAAAACATCACAATTTAATTTAATATACAATAAACTACTATGAAAAACGAAGAATTATAAAAATATAAATTTAGTCATAGATAAACACTATTAAATCAATTATGTTCAAATAATTGATTATAAGTATTTATAATTTTCAATAAATTAGTGACGGCACCATCATATTTATGAATAAATGTTTTTTATGTTAAGCATAAACTATAAAAACTCGACCACCTAGTTTGAGTGCAAACATCCATCCATATATTAAAATCAATATTTGATTGCAATAATTCCTTTTAGAATTTTGTGTTTTTTTTTTCTTCGCGCCCATAATGAAACTTATATTCGAATTTATAGAGTCAGGTAAAATTTAGTTTGTTATTTCTTTTAAGTTTACTTATATATATTTATATATACTTACATATATAAATATAAAAATTTATGAAACCAAACACAGCAATAAAAAAAAATTAAATTATTTTTGTATTTGAAAACCACCCTCGAAGAATATGTTTTTAATTTTTTTTGGTTTTTATATTTTAATGTGTACATTTTTAAAGCCAAACATTTTTGTGAAACTGTTCAAACAGAGGAGAAAGACATCAGAAATATAAATCCTGACCACACAGGCAGATTCAAAAAAAAAAGAAAAAGACACACACGAATCAAAAGATGGTTTTGTATTTTGCTGTACAATTTTAATATACAACATAGAATTTATGTAAAACCAACAAAATAAAAAAAAAAATTATGAAAGAAAAAAAAATTAAAGCATTTAAAAATAACAATCTCTTAAAAGTGATAAACGAAATAAAATAGCAACTATGCAACATTAAAAATAATAAAAGAACAATCTTTGAAAATGTATCTAGTGTTAATAAAAGGAGGGGGGGGGGGGTTAAGTGATTAATTAATAATAATCCGGCGAAATATTTAGAACTGAGATTTCGTTTTTGTAAACAGACTGAATTGAAGAACTTTATCTGTTTTTCAAAATTCTTTAGAATTACAATATTTTTAATTCAGAGGTCGCTACTTTTTGATATGTAATGCAAATGTTAAAATGATATTTTTTTGACAGGATGTTTAGAGTTAATTAATTGAATTAAATATGGAATTTGTTACTGTATGATTCTGTAACGAATATTAATTTTATTTTTCAAAGGGTTAGCAGCATTTTCAATAGTAATTTTTAATTCCATTTACCTGAAAACGATTTTATATATATTTTTAAATTAATTAAGTTTTCACCGAATACAACAGAATAACATAATTGTACACGTTTAGAGTCAATTACGCACAAATTTGTAATATTAAAAAGTCCAAAACCAAAATTATGATTCAATAACTTCTTAGCTTTGAAAACGTAAATCCAGTTTTTCATATCTTGACCAATTTCAGGACTAAGGCTAATTAATAATCTTGAAAGACGAATTATCCAAAGACTGGACGGAATCTTCTCTATTTCATTTTATTATTTTTTCAAACACAAACACGACACAATTTTAGAGATTGATTGCGTCTGTAAGATATTATTGGTGCCAGATTAATGTTAATGATTTCAGTAGTTAAATAACAAAATTAACTTTTAATTATTAAAATTTTATTAAAACAATCGATATGTTTCCATTTATTATATCGATATATATGATTATTAAAATTTATTGTATAATATAAATTCTTAGCAATGTTTAAAAGAGTTGAATTTCACAAAATTTGTATAATAACTTTGGTATGGTAATTCGAAAAACTGAAATCTGAAATAGTTTAAAGGAGTTAAATTTCAAACAACGAATAATACTTTGGAACAGTTCAAATTTAAGTCAGAATACTACGATTTAACTTAATCAACAAATACAGAAATTTGGAAAGAAATTTAAGTAAATACTTCAGAATGACGAAATATTTAAATAAAAAATTTAATTCTTTTATGAAAAATATTCGAAAATTTTGATATCTTTTGAATGAAATGTCCTAAATGGACATGTAATATTACTATTCTCAGTAAGAATAAAAATTAGTTCAATAGAATTAAATCACAAAAATTTATTCTTAAATAATATTGACAGTCAACTCAAAACTTAAATATAAATTTACATATTCCTTCATTGTTTTCAACACCAAATCGTGTCATAAATCAATTTCAATTTTAATATTACAACCTTGAACTACAAACAAATTATCATCAACCTAGCAAATAAAATAAAAAAAAGGATATTAAGGACAATATATAGAATCAAAAAAAAAAAAAAAAGTAATTAAATGAATTAATATATTTTCTAATAAAAATAAACTTTCGAAAACATAAATTATCATTATCTATCATAATAATTACAATAATTTTATGTCTGTCGTGTTGTAGTTCGTCCTCATTTTTTTTAATTCTCCCTTATATAGAGTTTATTAGGTTTCGAGGACAATTAAATTATAAACAGTGTCCTAGTTCTTTCTATCATAAAGTTTAATACATAAACATTTGATAAAATTACAAAAAAATTAAATAAAAAACTTATATATAAATTTAATCAAATATACTAATTATAATCTTTATATATACAGGGTGTCTAAAAAATGAACAAGTTGTATGTAAATATATATTTAATTAAAATGAAAATAATTACTAACCCAATGAAATAAATTGTAATAAATGTAGTGTTCCAAGCAATCAATAAGAAAACTATAGATGAAAACGGACAAGGAGGAAATTTTATTTAAAAAATAATCTTAATAAAACTGAATACTAAATTACTTTATATTTATAGAAATAAAAACCGTCAGAAAGAATATAATATATTCATTTCTGAATCGCACTTAAAAGTACCTTAGTTGTTAGACAGAGGACACTAATATAGTCTGTAGTCAAGAGAAATATTGGAAGGACAAAACAACAAAAACATTACAATCTTCCTAAGCAAATTAATTAATCAAAATGTAAGATAATTTATAGAATATCCAGTTTCTAGCGACAATCCTTACGTAAATTAGACCGGTTCCCTATTGAGTTATATAAATTAGATTGTAAAATCATTGCTGCCACCTATAATGGGCCTATTATAATGTAAAGGTTTCGTCTAATATTGGAATTTTAGCTGTAAATTTTGATATTGGATAGAATTAGCACCGAGTTAACGCAGTTTAATTCTTGCCCTTTACGTTTAGTATGTATACTCGGACTCATTTTCCGAAATGTCATTATATTCAGACACATAACAAAATGTTACTCTGAATTCCGCTCAAAACAATCCTCCACCATCTAAATTGCAATAATAATAAATTGCCTTACTGCCCGTTCAATTGAATGCAAAAAAAAAATTTTTGCTGGAATGTTCACCAATCAAAAAGTTTATTCCAATTTTTTGTTGGCCTATATGGCGTATTTGAAATCTTAGAACACTCTGTGTCTAATACACACAAAATATTTTAATATTAAATTCTGATTTTTATTAAATTTATTATTATGATTAACAAAATAAAATATGACATATTAGTCAACATTTGTGGTGGTGGTGAATATGAAAAAAGGAAGGAAGACATTGGTAATTATTTAGGTTTTAAAATCAACAAAAATTGTGTCATGAACAAATTATCAAGCCTTAAATATTATTTATTAAATGCACGAAAATACTATAATATTTTGTTATTGTCAATAATATATTTTTATTATTGATTTTGAATTTTATCTATTTTAAATATTAATATAACATTACATAGTAATAATATCTATGGCCATCTGCTAGTGTTGCTTTTTATCTATTTATCTATTACTGATTTTGTATTTAATAAAATATATTGAAAAACAAATTTGAGTTCTGGAGTATGATACTAATAGCATATAACATTTAATAAGCAGCACAAATGCTGCTAAGTCATTTATAACATGAAATTAAATTAGGTTAATATGAAAGTTAATGTTTATATATATATAAAATATGCCCAGCAAATAAAGTGGTTAATGATAATTTCCATAAATCGTATTAATATGAAAATGGGTCATGTTACAAAAAATATTTTATTATTTTGTATAGTAATATAACATTATATAAAGAATGAATTCATTATTCGTTAGGTTGTAAAATTAATATATGAAAAGTATCATTATAGGGTAATTTTATTGGTGGTGTTAATTTTATTAAATGAATTTCTTTAATTAAAATATTAGTTTATTATTTTTTATTGAATCTGCATAGTTTTTTGATAAATTTAGTTTAATTTAGTTAGAAAAGTAAATACAACACAACTATTAAATCCATATCAGTCTATATCCGTTTATATATTAAAAATTATACAATATTTGTTAATTCTTAATTCAACCTGTTGGTATGTAAAATTACATCAAAGGTTTTTAATGAATTTCTCGAAATTATCGAATTGGCTTCTGCTGAAGACTTTTTGAAGACTAATATTATATATACCTCCTTAACTTTCGATGAAGTAAAAACTAAACTATAAGTCATCTTCATCAATAGACAGTGAACTGTCAGAATATATAATATTTGTTAATTCTTAATGCTATGACAAATTGCATCGTGGACTTTTCTTTTTACTAAATATCTATCATCAAAATGCTAATTATTCCTAGAAAGATTTGAAGAAACCTTTAATTAATCAGCCATAGAGTACTAGGTAAACAAATTCGTTAGAGTAAACGATTCGGTAATTAAAAACTATATACGTATGCGATAAAATAATGAATATATGAATTGAGAATTCAGGTAAATATATAGTAAAAGAATTTTACATTACCTGTAATATTTACACAATTACATTACCTGTAATGTTTACACAAGCGAAGTTTGCGAAATAAATTCTGCAAATACATATTGATTTCTGAATTTTCAGTGAAATATTGGCACCAATTTCACTGTTCTCGCAACTATTTAGAGATTTAGTTCAATAGATATTGAACCACCACGATCATTCATTATAGGCCTTTTGTAATATATATTTTATGAGCGGTGATGGTGTACTAGTAGTGTGTTAAGATAAGATGTTTTACATCCAGAGTACAAGTAGGGTGATCGAGGGAAAATGCTAATGGTTTTTAAATCATTTGCTGACAACAAATGTCTCCCTATTAAAAGCCATTATCTTGTTGAAATTAAAAGTTTCTTTTGTTTGGAATCCATACAAAACTAGTTGGTCTAAATATGTCATGAATAGGGCTACCAAGTTGAGAAATGAACAAGGGAAAACAAATTTTATATCTTGTTAAATTAGTTCCTGAATGAAATTTACTCTTAGGTTTTGCAGTACCTAATTTTAGTTTTTTTTTAAAAAACATGAAGAGATATCTTCCGCCTTAACGAATTTCAATAATTAGTACAACGAATCGGTGTGTAATATACAAGAAATTTAAAAAGAATCATTCTGTTAAAACTAAAGATCTTTCTTTCATTAGTCGTAGAAAACAGGTCGTAAATGCATCGTAATTTAATACATCCAATTGACAATTAAGTAATAAATACCACACGCATCTTTAATACAGGGAGAACGACAATTGGATTCATTCCTATACAATTTAACTCTTGGCTGTAGTACAAAGTACAATCAAATTTCACTGTTATTGTGATAGTTTTGGTGTTGATGAGACATAGTGAAAATTGATTTCTAAATAGTATTCAAGATTTCACAAGCCGTTTATATTTTATTTATTTTAACACTAATAAATTTATAAAAAAAAAACTATATTCAAATTATTTTAACTCATAATTCATATTGTATTCAAATTGAATAAAAAAAATCATGTTTAATCATAATTATAGAAATTTATTTTGTAAATGTTATACATCAACTAATTAATAATCTTTTTAATTAATTCAATATTCTATAATAATAAAGAAATTATAATTTTTATTTTATTATTATTTTTCACACTTCTTTTTAATGTATTTTTATTTTATTTTTTGTAATTTATAACCTTGACTATATTTTAATATATTAATTTACTATAATCGTGAACTTGTTTAGCTGGAAATTAAAACAAAAACAAAAAATGTCTATATATTTATATTGGATTGAAAGAGGAATTACAAGTATATCAGACTATTAAAATTTTATGTGATAGAGAGTTTTTTCAGGGTTATTAAGGCCGATATTCATTTTAGATTAAATAATCATTTCTATTTGACTTTCTTATCATTTTGTAAATTCGTATAATTTTAGTTTTGAAAACAAAGAACTTTAACGATGGGTTCAATAAAACTATTAATTATTAATATACGTATTAGATTAGATTTATATTAATGTTAACCTTGAAAATATTACGAGGAGTTATGGAATAATTTTGAATTGCTGTAATGGAAATATATATTTAAAAAAAAAAATGAAAACTGCTCAAATTAAATTTTGTTTATGTTTCCGAGGGTGGGATATATCAAAAAAGCAAAAAATTTGATTAAATGCCACCGCAACTCATTAGATACAGTTTGTTTCGTGATCTAGTTAATTTTGAGATTGGTATACTAAGTTGGTCCGAATTATTTAAAATACGTTATTGATATATTTAGAGAGCTTAAATTTTCAATTTTAAAAAGGAGCTGTTTTTACTGGGCTACTCTCATACGGTACCATATAGATATATTTAAAATTTGATGTAAAACTTATGTAATTAAAAAAAAAAAACTGACAATATATTACTTACATATTTTTATAAGAAAAAATTATGAATTCCGAAACATACCTGAAAGTAAAAAGAAAAATAATTTAATTTAATTAATCGAATTTATTATATATATTTATTATTTATTAATTTTAATAAATAAAAATTAAATAGAATTTGTATTAAAAGATTAAACTGTTGATATTATTTCCTTAATAGTTATTTTAATTAACTCATTTTGGAAAGATAGTTTTATGTTAAATTTAACGCGGTTCGCAATTATGTTAATTAATTAAAACTTAAAAGTCATTTGATTTAAATTAAATAGCAATGATAAAATTGTAATAGAGTGGTTGGTATTATATTGACCTTGAAACAAAAAATTAATTAATTGTTTAATTGTCAGTTACATTGACAATTTAACAATTATTTTGTATTAAAATCCACCGATTACATTGGAAAAAAGAGCTCGTAGCAGAAAATTTTGAGACTGAACTTTTGAGACTATTTTTTGAGTATTTTAAAAGTTTTTTGACATCGTCGTTAGGTGGAATTAGCATATCATATCTAAAAAAAAACAATATTTTACTCATAGGCTAGAAGAAATGAGAAGGCCACGGACGAAATGTAAAATGATTATTAATGTTAGGTTCGGATTAAAATAATAGTGACCCACTAATAGTCCTACTCTGCAAGTCCTAGTTTATCTAGGTACTTCAGAAGTTACGGTGACCTGTAATGAATCCCACGATTGTTCTTGTTTTTTTCCTATTCATTTGAAGGAGCTCTGTTGTTCACTTTTTCCACGAATAGCTTGAAGTGTCTTAGCTTCAACTGATTAACCTTTCTAACAGGGAACAATTTTGTCTAATTATTTTACAAAAAATCTTTAATGTTTGTTTTAATTTATTTATTTATTTGATAGCTATACAAATTTGTCGTTATAATTAAAATTGTCATTATAATTAATTAAATTATAGTATACTAGTATACAACTATTTAGATTAATTACAAAGTAAATTAAAAATATGATTACTTAATATATTTTCCAATACATAACTTTATATAAAACTCCTTGACATTCAAAAATTTTCAAATTAAAAAAATTATAATCACATTTTTTATCGTTTTATTTATGTAAAACTAAAATATTCTAAGTCACGTTCCATAAAAATTATTCTAAAAATAAATTTATAACAAATTAAATGAAAACACGGAGACAAATTTCCACGTGTTTGAAAATTTAGAAATGCTTTATTAATTTTTTAAATAATGTTATTTTATGTTGCTATTACATATTTTACGTGGCTTTCCCAAGAATTTAAAAATTAAATTAAGTATTAAAATATTTTTTAAATTTATTTAACTGATTTATATATTTTAGATTTAAATTTTGTTTTTCCAGTACAACATTTCCTTGAACTGATTCGGTTAATCTGTTCGTGTCATATTTATTTCAATATATCTGAGTTACCTTTATTTTCAGTTCCTATTTACATTTATCAGTTTTTTTCAGTTGGTTTGTAAAGTGTGATAACCTACAAAGTTCATGAAGGGATAATTTATGAAATCCCTATAAAATCTCTGTTGGATATAAATGTTGTTCAGTAATTATTTTATATTTAGAATGGACAAAATCTAATTTAATTTACATTCTATCTATAGGACATTTCGTTTTTCCATAAAAATGCACCATTCAAAGATTTTCCACAATAGATTAAAAACGTTTCATTGTGAATTGTCTGCTCTAAAGTTATCTTTTATGACAGAGTCATTTTTATGTTTTCATATTCATTTATTTCAGTAGAAAAAAAAAATGTCACAATTAATTTACTCTAAATAAATAAAACTTTATGATATTTCCTTTATTCAACAAGTGAAAATTCTTTAAAAAATAATGAAAATGTTGTGGAAAATGTGTGCAAAAGGTTGGCATATTAAGTCATAGAAGTTACAGAAAAAAGTAACCCATATGCAAATGCTCCTACAGGCAATTCTATATTTTCAATTCAACAATTTTCTTGTTTCTAAAAAATAATTTCCTCATTTTCTATAAAACTATTTAAGCTAAATTATGGGATATATAAATATAAATGAGGCAGAAAACTAGTTATAAAAAAATAGTTGAATTGAAAATGTTTTACAGAATCTTTAGATTTTTCACAATATAATCAAATATATTATAAATTTATAGAATGATTTCGATTTTGTATTAAATATTATTAATGCAGACATAAAAAAATTATTGTGACAGTTTTTTTTTTTGATTAATAAATATCATATTCCTTATATACATTTGATACCAGGTTTTCCCTAATGATGCGAACACTATACTATTGAACCTACACATACTTATCTCTTTACTTTACAGAATAACTGAACCGCTTCTACTGAATCCAAATCAGTCACTTCATGAATCTGAGGATATCAATTATCAGAATTTCTGCCACCTCTTGTAAACTAAACTATCGTAATGATAATTACCATTACAAAAATAAAAGAGCCTGCTTTAAAGAGTTATGAACATGAGCCAAAAGAACAAGTGATAATCCTCAACAACTGCAATATCTTAACTGGATACTAAAATTCCCGCTTACTAAATCAAGTTCGTTATATTTATAAATCTGATGATCTCCATACCATTACATTATAGGCACAATTGAAACCTCTTCCAATATATCAAACTAATAATTACGTAGTTGTAATCTTAATCTGCTTCTTATGAGACATGTAACAATGGACAGTCTCATATAATATGTAACTTTCAGTCTCTGTAACCGAAATGAGATTGTGTTAAAAATTGTTTTCTTTAGTTCCTCTAGAATAGAATTTATTTAGATTAAGTATCATTACAAAAACTGTTTATCGTTGGTTGATTAAAGTGGAGTCTCCAATTAACGCTTTACCACCATTTTGCCTCGTAAACCGTCGCTATAGAGGAGTTTTAGTTAGGGTTATTTAGAAAATGTAAGGTTTCGTGATGTTCATAGGCAGTGTAAGTGTAAAGTTTACGTTAAGATCGTTTAGTTTGTTTTTTTTTTTCAAAGAGAACGATACCCAGCCCTGAAGTGTGGACAACGATGAACAGTTGCATCTGAAGGGTGCGTGCGATCGTCTATTTTTCGGTCATATGCTGGTTGTCCAGGAATTCGTATTCTAGCGGTATGTTCACCGATCAGCCGCTGGCCACTATACACCGCCGGTACTCTATGACTAGATTCCTACGGGATAGTTAAAAAAGGTTGCTTCTTTTTCCTTACTCACACAATAGTTATGTTTTCTTGGCGATTATGCAAATTCTTATATCTCTCTTTAACTGTTTGTGAATATTCAGCAAATAATGATATTGATGAAACTAACTACAATACAATAAATTCTAATAAAAATGGTTTGCAATTAAATTACCGAATATAAAATCAAATCAGTAATAAAAGATTCATAATTCTATACTGAATATTTTGATTGAATTTTTTTTATGCAGCATAAAATTTAGGTTAGCATTGGAAAAGAATAATAGTTTGCTAAAAAAAAAATATATTTTTTATTATGACGATTGCTGCTTCAGTTGATTTTTAGACCAATAAAATATTTACTATAGAAAATGTTCAGCAGTAAAACTATTCAAAAATAAAAGGCTTTGCATAATTAAAATATTTTGCTGATCTCAAAAATATTCTGTGCAGTGAAGAGTTTTTTTTTTAATTACATCGTAAAATTTAAGATTTTTTTTTTTATTAATTTGTATTTGTATTGACAAAAATTTATGAAAAAAAAAAATAAGGTCAAAAGGATAATTTTAGGTTGCAATAGAATTTAAACTCAATATCATATTATTTTTGTAATACACGGATTGAAAGTAAAATTAAGGATTTATGTGAACTCTTTTTTTTTTTGTAAAAATAAAAAATCTTGCACTTTTTTACAATATTGCAGAATATTTAGGTCAAGTAAAATATTAAGGTTAATTAGGAATATTTAGGTATTTCGAATAGAAAATGCAATTCAGCAATTTAAAAGATATATAACTAGAAATATGATTATTAAGAGAAAATTTAAATATTATTTCCTCAAAGTGGAATTAAAATCAACGTCACCTGACGTGAAATATAAAATAAATTTGATTTTAAATTTCATATTTAAATGAAAATTGGTTTTCCTATTATTTCAATATTAATGTTTCTAGTTTCTAACTGATCAACAGATTATAAAAGTTCGCACAATTATCGGACCAATAAGAAAAGAAAAATAATGGCGAATACATTCCAACCATAGGAAATTTATGTGATATGGACAAATAGAAAGTTTCTATATTTGTATGTTTGTACAGACTATAAGTTGAGGTGGGAATGCCCTGCAAATACTGGAGGAACACATATCCAAGAATGTCACAAAGAATAATCAGGAATGGTCAATGGGAAACCGCGAAACATGTAATTTTATTTACGTAATTTTCAATTAAATATTTCAATCTTACATATAGCAAGGAAAGATATTATAGCAAAAAGAAAGGATTTTAAATATTAAATATCATATTAATTATTATGAAAATCGGTGCTTTTTAAAAAACAAATCTTACGCATTAAATAAAAAACTGGTCTCATAAATGGGCAAAAGTCAAAAGGAAGTGAATGCAGCTATTTAAAACGGATGTGAACTGAAATGACGTTTCTCCTTGAATAAACATATTTGAAAATAATAAAATTTATGTAATTTAATATTTCATATAATATTATATTACGAAAATTACCAACAATTTTCACACTAGAAAAAATTATCCTTTACTTTTGGTAAACTTTTATTCATATTTTTTAATGTAAATATATTTTTTTATAAAATTGAAATAAAAATCATTTAAAAAATAAAATAAAAAATATTAATTTCATCAAAACTTTAATTAGTATACTTAACTATAACTGAATAAAATTACCCTTATTATATCTGATTAATTTCTTTTAGTGTTTATTTTTACAACAAGGAAATCATGTCAAGTAAAAGGATGTCCTATAAACACATTAAATAAAAATATATACATACATATATGATAATGTTCCAATGAATTCAAAAATATATATAATAATCAAAGTGAAATAAAAAAAACAAAATAATTCTGATTAAAAATGAATGGGTTTGTTTAAGGAATTCCGTCGAGAAAATTTTGAGTCATTAAGGTTTTTACAAAATTCATGATAGAAGGTTATGAATTATATTATAGAGTGAAAGTAAATTATTTTCAGACTTGGACTTGGTTGATTTGAATGGAGAGAGATCTGAAGAAGCTCCATGTATCTAGACGTTGCACACTTCCGAGGACGTTTGCCTTCTTGTCTAAAAAAAACTTCAGTCCATCCTACGTCTTTGATTAAAGCCACCAACTTCTCCGGTTTAAATTCTCCTGCTTTACTCCAGACGAGTCATAAAATGACACTCCAAAAACTTACATTTTTTATGTCTCACATCGGAGTAATGTAATGACCAAAACGTTCTCTAAGGATTATTCTATCTTCACATCTCCTACATGTCTGTGTAACCGAAAGCGTTGCCACGACATACTTTCTTAGTATATAATGAACCGTAACTATTATGTAAGTAGTCTTACTTTTACTTTATTCATTGTTAGATTGGTTTTGGTTTTCTTTGCTAAGAATTCGTAGAGGTGTTCGATTTTAACTTAAAGCATTAAAATACTCTGAAATTAAGAAATCCTTTATTATACTACTACTACTAAATGGTTTTGTTCCTCGTGGAACAAAAAGCGTGAATAAAACATTTCCCTCTGAATCTGTTTCTCCGAATTAATATTATTTCATGGCATCTGACTTAATCAGATTCACGGATTTCTTTACTTTTAGTGTTCGCTTCCACAGATCTTTGTGCGATTTCTTGCTTTGTTTTCCCCATTTCAAGGCTTTGCGACATTTTTCTTGCTATAGGTTTTTATTTAGTGGCATAGCTTATATTTAGATAATTCAGTGTAGTCTAACTGCATACAGTATTTTGACGTCTAATTTTCATTGATTATATCATATTTCTTGTTTGTGACCTCTGTAAACTGAATTTAAGTTTCAAAGGGTTAATATATCTATTTCCAATTTTTCCATATATCCGAAATTTCAATAATAAATTCTAAAAATCTTAATATCTTTCATCACACGCCTGGAGGACTAATCATTTACATGGTTATGAGATTTTATACAGAAGTATTCAGTATACTAGAAGCTATAGGATCTCCAAAATGATGTGAACAAAGCTTATACAAATGACCATATTTAAATATTATTTCGATTGCCTGATGGACGGGCTCAGATTAGCCTGACACATAAAATTTAAATTGCATATTTTTTTCTTTTATTGTTTTTTTTTAGAAATTTACTTATTTAAGAAAATGTTTCTTTTACTGGTTTTTCGCTTCTGGCAAATATCACTTAGTCTGATTAATCGGTATAATTTAGGTCACTTGGCAAAGCATAAAAATAAAAAAAAAAAATATAATAATATTATATAGTATTTTAAAAAGAATAATAATAAAAACATTAAATTGACCCATAAAGGAAATACGAAAATAAAGTTTAATTGCGCTGAGAGTCGAAAATAAAAACAAACGTTTTCTACATAAGGGAGGTAAAAAAAAAAAGAAAATATAAAAATGTTGGGGGTTAGATTAAAATTGTATTTTTTATTTGCATTATTGTATGTGAGTCATTGAATCAACAATTTTTTTTTATTCCCTTCTTCATCATCACAAATCGGTTCTTTTCTGTATAAATTTCTAGTATGACTTTAGGTCTTGAACTCAATTTCTGCTTAAATAAAATTTATATTTAAATTGTATATACTCTGTATAATAAAAAAAAGGGATCAAGTAAGAATCTTGAATATATTTTATTTTAATTAAGCCTTGATATATAATTATGTATATATATTTTTTTAAAAAAATTCTTTGTAAACTGTCACACTACATAAAATTGTGCAATTTTTTATATGTTGTATAAAATTTAACCTCAAAAAACTATTTCTTTTTAATTATATACGCTACACAAGCAGGAAGGATGGTAAAATATTTAATTGTTAGTTTTATTATTAAATTATATTTAAAAAAAAATACATCTTGTTGCCATATTTGAAGGAATTTTATGAGCAGTTATATAGAATAACTTGTAGTGATGGAAAAAGATCGTTTCAATAAATAGAAATAATTTTAAATTCAAAATATTTGAAGATTTCAAAAAAAAATCCAGTTCTAAATTCAAGTGAGTAGGAATAGTTATTGATGTCCGATTTGAAATTTTTTTGGCAAACACCTAAAATTTGAGATTACATGCATTGTGTCCTTAGAAATCTGATATTTTCAAGAATTAATACTTCAAGACATTCCAAAGATAAAATTCTCTATAGTTAATTACCAAATCCTACATACTTTATAGTTTATAATACCGCGATTACAATTCACGCTTTCTAGACGCATTCTAGACGTCGCATTTGTCAAAATAAAGTTGAAATGTATGGAATTGTATGAAAGTAGTTACAATGCACGCAGTCTAAACGTAGCCTACGTAAAAGTTGGCCAACTTTTAATTTTTTCGCTTTCATCGCGCTTTGCCGTGTCAAAATATAGAAAAATTAAAAAAATTAAAAAAAAAATTTCAATTCAATTCAAAGTTTCAAAAGGTATTTTATTAATTTAAATTCAAGAATTTAAGAATTTACAAAATTAAATATAGAAATAATATTTTTCTGTCAAAAAAATGTAAACAAACAGTTGTTATTTACCACATCTACGTTTTCTATTGTGTCTACTCTTTTTGTAGACCGCGTTCGAACGCGTTTAGAGAGCGTAATGAAAGCGACAATGTAACTCAAGCATAAGTTACTAACTCGGTATTCTTGGTTACTTTATAAGCTTTTCATTTTCAGAATTAAATTCTTTTACAAAAAATAAAATTATATGTAAGAATTATAAAAATGGCCTTAGGATTAGAGTTTGACCCCCGTCAATATTAATCCATTTAATATGTTATTAACGTTAATCAAATTAACAAACTAATGTGAAAAATATATATAAAAAATTTCAATGTAAAAAATAATACAATTTTATGTCCTTGATTAATTTAATTGATAAATTTTGTAAATTTAATGAAATTAGAAAAATTCACTTATAGTGCTTCTTAAATAATAATAAAAGTCTGTCTATTTATTAATGCCGAGGTTAAAAATTGAATTTGTATATTTTTTTGCAAAGGACATAATTTTTCAAAAAGCTAAAAATTTGGTGAGTTTTTAATAGAAAATGTTGGAATTTTGATGGTAATACTTAACTAACAAAAATATTATCATAATTTCGAAATTTCATTGGAAGTATTGTCACGGAGTGAGGCCAATTTGATATATATCACTATAATACGATAACTATTATTCGACTTCGAAAGTTATAGTTTCAAAAATAAAGGAAATATAACAAACGAAACAACGAAAAATTTATTGATTTTATATATTCAATAACTAAACATCCAATATAATATCTGACTATTCACTATTAGATTATTATATTTCAGCCACAATCTTGATTAGAAATTAAACACATTGAAAGATAAATTCAGTAGGTAATAAAAATTTAAATAATTTTTTTATGAATAATATAAAAATAATAAATCAAAATTTCATTTGAATAATAATTTCATATATGTACATTTTTCCTGACTCATCAGGAATGTAAAAGTTAAGTAATAAATCATAATTTTATCTTTATCTACATAATTTTATCTACTCAGTACTTTGTCCGTAGACCACCTAGAAACAAAGAGATACAAAATATTAATTGTATGGAAAATGACAAAAACAAATCACCAAAAAAAAAAAAAAAAAATTTATTTTATATATAAAATAAATAATTGAGGACAAACACTAAGAAGAAGATAAATACGAAATAGTGATAAAAAAAAGTACATTTATGTAATGCTACATCAGGTATTTTAATCTAAACTAAACCATCTTTGTATACCTTATTTTTTATAAATGTGTATGCAGGGTGTCCTCATATTATTATATTTTGTAAATAATAGGCTATTTAAGTTATTATGACAGATCATACATAGAATTTCAAATATTAGAGCAGACTTTATTAACAAAGACTCTTTGTGTTATATAGACCTAAGTATGACGAAAATAATATGAAAGAGTTTTAAAGAGCTTAAAAAATTGGCAATTATATTATTTAAAAAATAATTGTAAATTAAATTAAATAATTTAATTATAATCTCCTTTTAGAATTTAAAAGCAAATTAACTCTTGGAAAGAGAATGTTAGCCTGCATATCGTTGCTTTTGTTAAAATACAAGAGTTTGTACAGAACTCTGAACTATCTAAAATTATTACAATAATGTGCCTACATTAATTTCAATCTTTGGACTATGTATATAATCTAAAAAATTTCAGAGTGAGGCTCTGCATTATAAATAAAGTTAGTTAAGTTTATAGTGGCGGCAATACCTTTTATATTGATAGTGATATCATTTGGATAGATAACTTCTAATGTTGAGGTCTATTAAGCCGAAAGATTTTGCAGCAAACTCTATGTATTTTTTTTACGGAATTTAGAGACTTCTTCAAAAGTTGATTAGATGAGTAATTGACCTAGTACATAACTTTATTAAAGCATTATTCTTGAGATTTATCTTGCCCTGGATTTATGCAGTTCATACATTGATCATTTGTAATTGTAATGAGTCCTTTTTTAGGGACTGCATTACTAAAACCGTCATTTCAGCTCGATCTTTTTATTTTCTATATAATATTAAATTATTATTTATACAATCCAAATTTATTCAATATCCTGACATAAATCTATCTCATCCTGTATTTGCTTGCGGATAGAAAATTACCCATGTAATAAAAAAAAAAATATGGCGACAAGGACTTAGTAAATCTATATATTTTTGAATTGTTCTTTACTAAGGAGGTTATATATTTATGTTTGTTGATGTGTATATACTAAAAATATTTATAATCTTAAAGGCCTTGTTTTTTTTTAACATAAATATAAATTTATATACATACAACATAAATGTATCCTTGCGCTTTATTCCAATTTAATGTCCCAATTTACTATGTATAAAAGTATTCCTAAATATAATATTTCTCTTTTTTGGAGGTTATTTTTCTATATATGTAGTTGTGTAAGTTTGTAATATGTATAAAATATATGAGTATGTTTTATATTTATATAAGGTTTTAAAATAAATATAAAAATGTCCTTAAAAACTATAAGGGTGGGTGTCGGCTGTACGACGTAAATTCCTGTAATATGATAAATTCAAAGAACTATTACATAGTAAAAATAGTATCATAAAATATTAGGGATGACGATAAACAAATGTATCTACGTATGTATAATTAAATTTTGTATAGTTACTCATGAGTAGGTGTTTTCTTTACATTATTAAAAGTGTTCGAGTCAAAATGTAATAAATTTACTCAAGTCATTAATTTATCTAAATGCTTACATTAAAATTGTATTAATTTTATAGTTTTTTTTTATTAGTTTACTTAGTACACAAATTTTGTTTTACATAGAATAAAATCAGGCCTATAAAATGTAAAGCCAAATTTAATAAGATAAATCCTAAATGGATAAATTAATTATTTACTATAAATAATTTAGTTAGTATTCAAGTGTTAAGTTACTGCAAATTTTAAGATAAATATAATTCAGTTTTCTGGGTGGTACGAATATCATTTAAAATGAATGTAGAAAATGAATTTCAATATTTATATTGTTCAAGGATTTTCCTAAAAACTTTTTATATTATAATATCTTTTATAGGAAAAATATAAACCATATCAAAAGATATTCTTTTTTAGGTCAATTTAAATTTTTTTTTTTTTTTTTTTTTCAAAATAATATTTTCTTATTTAGAATCAAAGATGCATGTATAATTTCTATTCATATTATTAATGATTGTGATATGAAATAGTATACGTATTTATATATAAAACAAGAAAAAAAACCTTATATTTAAGGACACCCATGATAAATTTACCAGCTGTCTTGTATGGGTATATTTTTTTTTATATCTTTAAAATATCCTGTTTGTCAAGTAAATATACGATTGGTAATAATTCGTTTCGATAATATAAAAAAAAAGGTTTAAAGTTTAAACATATTTTTCGAATTAAATGGTTTTATGGAATTTTGAAACATATTTTTATTAATTGAATTTAGAAGAAATGAAAATAATGTGCGCATAGTGTAAAGATTCTGAAGAAATTAATAAGATTTTGGTAAATTATTATAAATTATAATTCAAATATCAATCAATCAAATATATAACATCAATTCAAATTAAACATCGGTCATAGTACAAAGTGAGAACGTTTCATCAGTAAATTTTGTAATAAATGTTGACTTAGAAAATGTATACGGATTGTGTTGGTTGGTAATGTCGAATATTAAAATATATAAAAATCGGACTGAGATCTGAGAATATGTCAAGTGATAAATTATAAACAATTGAAATCATCGAAAATATAAAATATTACGAAAAATATGTTGACAATATTCGTTTTATTTTTCAGATATTTAGAATATAATTTATTTCTAATATATAATTTTCTCAGTCCGCTCGACCTTTTTTCAACCGTCATTATGTACTTGATCCCTTTTCAGATTATAATTTATGTTATCCAAAAAGGATTTTAAAAAAAAGATACAATACATTTTGCAACAAGTTAAAATAATATAAAATTTAATGAAAATTTTTTGTTTAATATAAATGATTACATATTCCTTAAAATTTATGGGAATTATCGATTCATGTTCAAATCCTTTTATATTATATAAAAGCAAAATTGAAACCCACACGAAAAATTTTATCGTTCTATGTTACAGTTTTCATATAAATACGTACGTAATAAGGATAAATTATATCCTTGAATATTATATATATATTTTGTTGTAATTTTGTTTTATATATATATATATAATATACATATAAATAAATGACAGTGACATCAGGGCCACCAGGTATATATATTTTGTAATCGTAAAATATATCATAAAAACGAATAAAATCGTATATTTTGTAATTGACAGGAGGTGGATTAAAAGGTATATTCACGTTTTTTTTATGTTTTCTGAAGGCATAATAAAACTAAATATGATGATGGCGTTTGAAATATATTTGAAATATTTCAAGGTTTACAATTTTCTGAAAATTATTATTTAAATAAAATATAAATTTATAAAAGTTCTACTATTAAATAAATTAAATTATAAATAATTAAAATTCTTGAATATAAATAAATAAATATAGAAATTTTCTGGAAGACTGATGTGTAAAAGAAGATACATTCAAAATAAGTTTAATACCAATTACTGTTCCGATCAAAAACCATTTATCCATAAATAATCGAAATGATATTCTTAAAAAATGATTGCTTGTTATTGGATCATCTATTGATGTTCCAAAGTAAAATTTCATACACAGAAATTAGATAAGAGTGGTAGCTTTAATTTGAAAGCTTCCATATACGTTTTAATAACATTACGAAGCCAATAGTAACTTTCATATTATTTCTAAAGAATGTCCTACTCTGGTTACATGAGTTCTTGTAATTATCCTTGTAATACTAAGTTAAATTATTTGAATTTACATTTTGCCAACTTACTAAATTCGTATAATATATACTGCACATATGTGACACATAATTGTAATTTCAATTTACCAGTAACTCGAAAATCCTTTATTTAATAAATACAACTACCCAGGATCACATTTTAGTAACCGCAATTTTTTATTATTTAATCCTTCTAAAAAAAATATATATATATGCAAAAATTCTCCAATTATTATTTCACTTTAACATTACGAATGTCATTTACAAAACATTACGAGTGTTTGTCATCTGTACTTTACCAAGAGGGGAGAACTTTTCAGATTACTTTTTTTAAGGATGGTAAAATTTCTATTCATTTATATAAAATTTGTTTGAAGGGTTTTTCTTGTTTTGGAAATTACTTTCATTTTCAAAGGACAATATACTCTTAAAATTGAGTTTAACATCTGCGTCCTCTTACTTTTTTTTATTTATGGTTCTGCTTTAGATTGTATGTATATAACCAGATCCAACAAAAACTTTTTTAGTAAATTATAATTGTGAAAAGACCAAGGGAATATTATTTTACAGACACGAACCATTTTTCTTTGTTTGCTTGCAAAATATAATCTTTAAATCTATATAGAGAAAAAAGCATTAAATTTAGGTTTTCTGGTGGTGCTTCGAAAATTTTAATGAAATTTTAGTTTTATTATAAAAAAAATTATTTTACATTTAGTAAAATTCATAAATATATGTAAAGGGTTTACAAAATGAAGTATTGAGAGAGCATTAAAGTTTTGAAAACAATCAAAAGTTAAAAAATAAACTTTTGGCAATTTTAAATATTTTAGTGAAAACCAACAAATTTTGTGAATAGTGTAGAAGGAATTCGATTGTGCGTAATGATTCTTTTTCAAGTAATTTGTCCTTAAAATACAAAACTTAAATAAAACTTATTTAAATGTAAATCATAATAATATAAATACAATTTAGAAGATTTAAGCACTTCTTCACTTACTTTAAAAGATTAGCGGCAAAACTGATTTCATTAACCAGAGAAGTAGTGGCTCTCTATCGATAGTTTAGAACTAGTATTTCATGTCTTCATGAACAAGGATCATGAACGGTATCTTGGGAAGATTATTTTAAAACTGAGTCTGACAATGGTAGAGGACATAAATCATAAGCATAATTCGAAGCACAATAAGATCAAGGAACTGTCGGAAATTGTCATAATAGACATTCTTACGATTCATGAGGGGTACTAAATGATTAGAATAAAGTCGAGTTTAGTAGTCACCCTGAACGTGGAAGAATCCTTTGGAAATGGTAATGTACAACAACTACTTTTCAATAAATAATAATGAAATAATTCTACTTTCAAATGAAATAATATTACCTTTTAATCACTTCTTCGTTAAATAACTTATTTCAAATCTTACGCCTAATAATCATGCAGCTACCTTCGTAAATAAATTCAATTTTGTGTATAAAGTTAGACTCTACGAATCGGTTTTAGTCATAACATAAACTGATAAATTTATTTCAAGAATTTATTCTTGACCAAGGCTATTAAAATGTATTTCAGATATTTTCTAGATATACATCTTGAATATATGATTTTTCTACATCGGTAAAAATAGATTATTTATTGATTACATTTGTTCATTTTCTATTAACAGTAGTCCTTGATTCTGTAGTTATGGTATAAGGTGTATTTTTTAATTAAATTCTCTGTACGGCATATTAATGTTCATAATTGTCTATAAACTTTTATATAACTCGTAATAAAAACCAAATTATATACGCAAAATAAAACTATTTAAACATACCAAAAGATTTATTTATTTATTTTCCATATGACCTCGAAACAGAATACCATATTCCATTTCCAGACTAATATAACAAACCATTATACCCAAAGGGACAACGACTCAACTATTAAAAATTGTTGAAAAAATATTTTCTGTATCACAATTTGTATTGAGCCCAACAGAACCATATCTATACTAAAATAGCATTACCATTTTTATTGTATCTTTTATGTATATACTTTTATATTCAAACTAAAAAGGATCTGACGGAATAAATTCAGAAATTTTTTAAATGGAACTTATACAAAATAAATTTTATTTATTATACAAAAATTTATAAATATACAAGAAATTAAATATGCAGTGATATTGAATTCAGTGACATTCATGAACCTCTCATAGGATAAATAGAATTGTTGTGGTGCCAATGTGGGATTTAAATTAAAAAAAAAAGGATTACAAATAAAGAAATTATTTATTTTAATAAAAAGAAAAAAAATATTTATAAATAAATTGTGAATTTAAAAGTTTAAAAAGAATTTAATAAATGAAATTATTATAATATTTTTGAGGTTGATATATTTTAAATATATTTTTGATCATAAAATTTTAATCATAAAATTGTATACATAAAATAAATAAAGAAATTTATTTTTTTATTTAATGATGAAATTCAATGAGATCGCAAAAAAACAAACAAGATATTTAAAATAATTGGTAACTATTAGATGTCAAGAAAACAACTGTCAGAGATTCAAGGTTTCTACAGACTGTTTCTAAATTGATAGGGTATGCTCTATGGTCTATGCATCACAATAAGATTATTAATGCGGCACTACTGAGTGGCATATTATAATTAAGTTGCGAATACCAGGAGATACTAACACTTTGTTATACCAACATGTAAGATTGATGATCGGGCAAACCAGGTCAATTTCCGGTGAGTTGGAACAAAATTCAATGAAAATCTTTTTATTTTTTAACAAGATGAAAACTTTTTTTTAAACATATTTACAAAATTAATTTTCTTATTAGACCATTTCTTATTAGATATGCTTAACTGGGCTGATTAATTTAATATTATATGCCTAAAAATTAATTTTATTATTATTTACGTATATAGTAATGAAGAATTCGCTTTAATCATAAGCTATATAAGTTGTATCAGGAGGCTTAGATAATAAAAAATTATTGGATTCAGAGACTTTGCTGGCTAAATCTTGCCGAGCGAATGAAAGCTACAGTTCTACCTAATGCTAGCTTTAATTCTAAATCTGAGGGCAGCCACAGAAGAGGGATGCCAAATTTAATGCCATAGATTTAAGGATCTATGAAAACTTAACATAATCCGAAGCAATGGCACAGTCTTGTGTGTTCTCTGAAGGAACACTCTTTCCACGGACCAGCCTAAATAAAATTGTAGTACTGAGTATTTAATTAAGTTAAGTAAATAGTAATTTGTTTTCAAAATAAATTTTTTTAATTTAATATTAATCGTGCTAAAATTTAATAACTCTTTGTACAGTATAGTCATGAAAATCGTTTCGTTGAATGTTTTACTAACTTAATTTCTATATATTTATAATTTTAATTAGAGGTTTTTTGTATAAATATAAATTCTAAAATAAAAATTATTAAGTAAAGGAAAATACTAATTTATATTCTAAACATGTTAAACGATTTACTTCCAAAAAAAAATTTTTTTATTCTAACAACTTTTTTATGTGTGCCTTCAAAAATTATTAAATTTGAAGGTCAGAAATTATAAATATATATAAAAAATAATCAGTAAAGTAAAAAAAAAAAAAATATTTTATAAAGAAAAGAATTTAAATTTTATATTTTCATTTTAAGAATAAGATATTTTAACATAAAAAACAAAAAAAAAAAATAACAAGAATGTTCAAGGACTTGAGCATTAAAGTAATAATATTTAATGTATAAGAATAGACAAGATAAAATAATAATAAAAAAAAAAAAAAATTTAACAAATATTAATTTAATTTAAAAATACAAATAGCGATACAAAGAAGAATTTATATATAAATAGATACATAAGAAGAGTATGGCAAAGAAAAGATATTAAGATAATTAAGTAGAAAATTGACGAGACGATGGAAGCATAATTTGCAGACAATATCGATTTTTATTTAAGTAAAGAAGTGGAAAAAATAATTTAATAAAAACAAATTGAATGAATTTTTAATTAATGATATATGAGATTAATTAATTTATAATTTTATATCAAAATACTTTGTAATTATCATAAATATCTTAATTATATATTATCAAATTTATCGATTCCATTATAATATTGTTACTAAATATGTATATGAGTATTTGTGAGGTTGTCGAATCATATGGTAGTTTATTCGAGCGGAATCTTAAGAGCACAAAGATACGGGTATCATTAAATAGCAGCTATTTACGTGACAGGGCACTGTCTTTTCGGCAAAATTGCAAAGAAACTTGATCTTCCACGATGGATCTATTACAGAGTGCTCAGATACAGTTAATTGTAGAGAAAGATAACACTCATATGTCATATGCTCTGTGATTGTTGGACTAGGTAGAAGCAAGTATAGAATCTTGAGAAACTAAGATTATTTTAACCAAATATCCATTAAATCTTTTCTAAATTATGGAGGCAAATATGATGATGCTCTTTATTAACCCGAAAATTAGCTGTAATTCAAAATGAGAGCCGAATCCGGAAAAAAGTGCTGATACATTTCTTATTGTTTTGAATACTTCAACAAATAGCGTGGTATACCTTCGATCAATTTAATTTGCACATCTGTTTTTAAATTCTGTTTAACTCTTTAGCAACTATGCGAATCGAGTTGACATTTCGAATCGATATGAAATAAAAATCGTAATTTTTAAGTATTAGGTCTGTAACTGAAGAATAACTAGATGTAAGATGTGATTTAGATGTATTTAAACGATTAAAATGTTAGAGTATATGCTATATAAAATGTATTAGAAAATATTAAATTAACAAATTATTTGTAAAAACTATTAAGTAAAACATTTACACAATAAAAACATTTTAAAAATTAAATATTAAAGACGCAATCGAAGAATTTAAAAGAACAAATATATATATATATAGAATATACAAATATACTGTATATATATATTTATATATACATATATTTTTATTATATAATATATCGTGACTGAAAAGGGTCATCACAACTGATTTATTAAGACAACGAGGCCTAATCGTTTTGCTGTGCAAGCAGACATACAAAAGCAAAAAATCGAAAAACTAAAATGAATAATATTTTTTTTCCCAATATCAAAATCATCTTTTTATAAAACTACTGAAAATATTTTTCTGGCAAAGAATTTTATTACCAAAGTGCATTTACAATTGTGGCATATTTAGAGCTATAAGAAGAAACTTATATTAAAAAAAAAATTAAAGAAAACAAATAAAATATTTATAAAAATGGTCCACATGTGAAGAAGATTTTTGAGAAGTTTCAACCACACTAACAAAACCACACACAACTTTATAAACAGCAGCAGAAAGTGATAAAGTTTGTATACATAAAACCAATTTTTATTTTAAACTATTTAAATTTTAGTAGCTATAACAAACTCAAAAAAACCAATAATATTTTTCTGAAGAACCGACAAGAAAATAAACCGACAAGATAAGTTTAAGTAAAAAAAAAAAGTTTATTTTTTACTTATTGAAACTGATCAAGGTAACTCAAGGAAATATGATACTCGTAACTAAAAATAAAGTTATTAGTTGTTTTATTGATTGGTTTAATGAATGAGAGAATCAATTTATTTTACCTAGATTCATTTAAAGACTTTGTACATGATACGCGAACTGCGAATTGCAAACAAATCAATTATTCCATGTTTAATTATTTTTTTTTTAAATAATTTTCTTAAATAAAATGCTTAAAATTAATTAATACACATAATGTTATCAAAAAAAATTTAATTATTTTATGAAATTTATGAAAATAAACTATTTTTTTTTTCTGCGAATTGAAATATCTACTCGTGAACTGTCAATCATTATTCGCGATCCACTCGTGATCCACACATTTTTGCGAATAAAACATTCGCTCGTTTTTAACCTCAAATTTGTTTTTGTATACGAATATTCACAATTCGCAGTTCGCGTTTCATGTGAAAGAAATATCAAGAATTGCGAATATTCGCAATTCGCAGTTCGCGTATCATGTGCAAAGTCCATTAATGACACTAATCAGACTATTTAACTATTGAAATGGATATCTACCGACAGTAGTTGAAAGTATCAAAAATAGCAATTGATTTAGTAATGTTTTATTATATTTTAGCCTGCAACAAAAACGATATTACAAAATCACCATTCAAGCTAAATTATCCATTTTATTGGTTATTCTTTGACCCTTCTTTGGTATTGTAAATTTCCAAAAATTATGTAAACTGAAATTTCTAACCCTCACTCTACGCTGCTTTATGATAATAATTTCATAAGAATAATGCTCGAATTAATTAAATTAGTTTACTTCTTATTATTTTCGGATTTATGTTTGCACATGTTCTACACTTTATCATTAGATTATTAATTGTGAATAAAACTAATATAGACAAAATATTGACAGATTTATTATCATTCAACATCTGTTGGTAATAGTTACCTTATTTACGAAATAAAAAAGCATAAAAGAAATTTAGGATAAATGAGAAGATACAAGAACGGACTTTATGTCGAAGTAAATAAAACAGAATTGAGTAAACTTTAAAAGTATATTACAGTACAAAACTAAATAAAAGAATATTTCTATATCTATGGAATTCAATGTGGATCTGTTATGCTAACAAGTAGATAACACCAGTAGTATCAATATATAAATTTAAAGGATGAACTTTTATTCTGCTTTATATGAAATTTAATTGAAATTAGTAGTGTGGAGTGAACTTTTATTGATATTTCTAGACAATATAGATTAATATAAAAAAGAAAATAGGTATCAGCTTTGCAATAAAACTGCGTACTTCCATTTTATTTTTATATTTAAAGTCTTTTTACATTACTCGTTATACAATTATGTGGTAGACAAAATTGCAATTATTTTCATTTTGAATACAGATGTATACAAGAAGTATAAAGTATGTAATATGTGAGTGATTCTGCTGTAGAAATTTCTAAACAACACTATTCCTTATCATATGATTATAATACACAAAAGAAAATCAATCCAATTAAAATGACATACATATTAGATTTTTGGTTTTGTTGCTGATACAGAGATTGTACCTTACATTTCACATTAACTGTTGAATCTGAATGCTTTAATTAGTATAACGCACTATAGCTACATGAATAACTCACTACACTTACAAAAATAGAAAAATTAATTACAAGAAAAGCATTTTTAACTAGTATGTCATTGGGTCTATTTGACACATAATATTTTTATCATATATTTAACTTAAACAGAGAAAAACAATGCATTCACAAATATATTTTGTATTTAATGTGAAAAAACTGTATTTAAAGTTGTAAATTTATTATCGTTTATTAATTTTGTAACTTTAACTCGTATTTTTACTAAAAAATGACAAAAATTGTCTGGGTATTTTACACCCACATTAGAATTAATAAAACTAAAATATTTTTTAATAGCGATTACCAATTACCATATAGAAAAAGGGCTTTCATTAATACTGACGAGGTTGATTATTTATCATTTGATTTACTTATTAAAAACCAATAAATTTCAGTTTAGAGTTTCAGCTATCCAAACTGAGCATTTGAAAGATTTAACTCAAGAATTAAAATGTCAATATGCCAGCCAAAAAAATCCATTTATTTTATTATTAATATTTTTTAGTTAAAATGAATAAATATACTTAAATTTGAATTATTAATTTCGTCATAAAAAATAAATTTATAAATATGAGTGGATTGAACTCGTGGTTTGAGATTAAAGGTTTAAATGAAATAGCAATTATAAATATTTATTTAATTATTTGTATTTTGAATTTTATATTAAAACCAATATTTTATGTACTTTTAAACACAAAATTTGAATGCCATTTAATAAGTTTTAAAAGTCTACATTTACCCACGTATTTGCTCGTTATCTTCCCAACGAATAGTCACAGTATTAACAATTCAAACAAATTTAACTTTTTTATTTGTCAATCTTTATAAAGATCAAATCTTTTAACTTTATTTGGTAATCTTTCTATAGTCCCAATCCAAAAATTATATTTATATAGTTTACTTAGATAGAATTTACAATAAGAAATAAATACGAAGAAGAATACAGACAAAAAAAAAAAAAAAAACAAGAATAAATTTATAAAGAAACAAACAATTTTAAACCTTGACTGGTTGGGTTGGGTTCGTTGTACGATTCTTAGTGACCCTTTGAAGGTCTCTATATAGATATTGCTAGATATTATTTTATTGGTCTGGAAGGATATATATGTGTTGTAAAGGTGAGGTTATCTTATAAATTATTTTTGTTAATCTAAATTAAATTTTAGTCTATTATTGATAATAATTTGTTCTAAACGAAACTTTTCCCAGACATAATCAATAATTTTGAAATTACAGAGTCAATTTTATTTACAAGTACAATTTATACTCAATTAATTTCAAAATTTGTTTAATCTTTATTTGTTTTAAAGAAAACATTTAAAACATAATTTTCTAAGTATATACATATGAAAAGTGAAATAAATACGAATATTCCTTGAACATGAAACTTTCACCCTTTTTGAAAAATAAATAGATAATTTTCAAGCGATGCGGGAAAGCAAATTTTATTATTATTATTATTATTATTATATATAAAAAAAAGAAAGTAAATGAAACAGAAAATTTAATAAAATATTAAATAAAGAATTAAATTAAACTTATAAATTATTCGAATTATTTGAGTTCACTTAATTATGAGCATATTTTTTTTGTACTCGTATTCCCATCATTATAAATTAAGTGAACAACTGAAATTCTTAATATATTTTTATACTAGAATTACACTCAATTCTCTTTTTATGCGGTTTTTTTTTATGCGATTTTGAAATAATGCGGTGCAACAAAAAAAAAATTTTCTATTAAACGCAAATTTAATTCGGGAAGGCCTTGAACTTTCCAGTAAATTGGAAAAATGTTTGCTAGAAAATGATAATGATTCAGAACGCGCCTTCAAATTCCAACGTGATCTGAAATTTTGTATGTCAGGTTACCGAAAACTATACAATGAATTATACAAGCCATCACAGTGTTTAATTACTGACAATCTTGTCAAAGAAAAAAATCAGGAAGCATTATCATGCAAATCTGATGAAGTGATTATATCTTATAGCGAGGAAAGTGATTTCGCACTAATTCAGAAACGAATTCGCACATTATCAAACAGCGAAGGATGATCTATTTTCTTTCTATATATTTTTTTTAAAATGAAGTTCAGCTTATGTTTTTTATGTTTTCAATGAAATATTAAGTTTTGTTTATGTTATTTACATGTTGTCCAATATTTTCAGCAATTTTCCATGTTATTTCATGATATTTCTTACTTTTTTTATGCGATTTTTGATGCATTTTAAGAAATTATTTAAGGTTTTATGGGATTTTTGGAGTAAATGGAACGTATCTATCATTTTGCATATAAATATATGTCTTTTTTGTGCGATTTATTGCGATAGAATAATGAAATGAACAATTATTTTTTACTATTAATTGACATTAAGTGAATGATTATTGTTTACTGTTCCTTAAGTTCTTTACATTAATTAGAAGGGACAGTGTGATTTTATGCAGTTCACAAACACAAATTCAAAATTAATTTAGGTATTAAACAAAAAACTTAAGATGCATTTTAAATCACTCATCTAGTCTGTAATGTGATTAATGTTGACTACATTTTGGCGCAATAAAAAATATTGCTATCAAATTTCCCTAACCGAATTTTTCAACTTTAAATATTGATTGGGAAATATTTCATTTAATTCTTACTTTCTACAGCTAATCCCGAATGAATATAAATTTATGATTTGATTACGTAAAAAAGTAATGACAAATGAATTCACAAAAATTTTCTATTTTAAAAATAATTTTAAATAATAATTATACTATATATTACAATTATATAAAATCTTCAAGATAAATTAAATGATTTGAAAATATTTAATAAAATTTCACTTTCTCTCTTTCAACATTACAAAAAAAAAAAAACAGCCAACAATAAAAATCCTAGCGGCTACATTTATATAAACAAAAATTATTCATTGTTAACTTTCCAAGAAAAAATATTTTATTTATTGTAAATTAGATGAGTGCCATAATAATAGCTACAGTGTTATAGATTGTAGTGGTACTACACATATAATTAGATATAAATTTTTCAACATAAAACCATCATAATAAATAAATGACTAAACTCTGAAACTATAAAGAACCGAAATTGTTTTATTTAAAAGGTAAAAACTAATCTAGGTTTACCACAAAACTCAGAGTTTGTTAAAATAATTTCAGGAATTTCAATAATTGTTCCCAGAATTTATTTTATTAATAATTCATATTTTTGAATCCCACTAAACTATACCTTCACATTACTCTTGTCAAACTCAAATTATGCTAGCAATGCTTGTGTATGACAAAATACGATGTCGAAAACCGATAAATCTCATTTTAGGTATATGGATAATCGGTTTTGGCACGGTTCACATTAGTATTTCGCTCTGGTGATGACCTCAAGTAAGCATAACTCTTTGAATATCTGGTGTGAGTGTGACGATCAAGATACAAATGCCTCAGAAAAATACATTTATGGAGGATTACTCTTTTATAAAGAAATTATAATCTTTTGATATAGAATAAATTTTTAGAAACTCGCAGTAGTTGATTTTCCAATAGATAGAGAACTCTTGTGTTGTGCACGGCCCGCTCATAATATACACAGCACCATTAACTTAACGTAACTTAACTAAATCATAAACCAAAATTGTATAACAAGTTTCATTGAAATCGAATAACAAATTACTGCGCCAAGCCTTATAGTGGGTACGCGTAATTTTACATTGTTTTGAAATTTCAACTTTCGGGAGCTATATTTACAATTTTTCAACATTTCATTCAACCACAATACTTTATAGTTATTCCATAATTCCTCGAAAAACACGTTTTCTATTATGGAAAATAATGAACTGATATACAAATACAAAAATGAAAAGCATCTAATTTTTAGTATAGTATTTTAAAGCACACATTTTACATTTATTTAACTTATAAAGTTATAATGGACAAGCAAAAGCGATATTGATAACTTAGCAAAAAAAAAAAAAACTTAGCGATTGGTTAACATAGAAAATGCATAAATTTTATTTAGTGAGAGCATTTACTTTTACTTAGTTGTATTTTAGATTTGGAAAATTATATTAGGGGGAAAATTTATACGAAATAAAAAATATAACTAAAAACTTAATAAATTGTGTGGAAAATTCTTTTGAAAGTTTTTTTTTTGTTTTTTTGGTTGTAATATATGAAAATTGGTGTTTGTTAGTTTAAAATTTGAGAAATTTTTTTTTGAAAGTTATAACCTAGGAATTATGTTATAACATTCAAAAATTCAGCAACAAAAAATATTGGACTTTCTCTTCCTGATGTTATCTCACTCAATCTAATTATGAAAAATATTTCAATAGGCAAAATGGTAAATTTTTTTTTATTAATATATTAGTTTAAAGTATTGAGATTTAGACTTATGAAGTATTAAGTAATTTAATATTATATTTAGATAAGAGTGTTAATATAATATGATTTCGAATAACAGATATTTTTTATTGAATTAAAAATGTATATTAATCGATATTCTAGTATTGTACCGTAGTGTCCATCGACAAGCTCGAAATGCAAAACAGAAATCGGCTTAGTTGAAACCCTAGAACACCACCTATGCCACTGTCCGGCACTCACTAAACGATGGTTTCAAATTGCAACACTAGGAAACTCTTCAAGTTTGCTGCAATTACGGAATCCATCGACTTACTAGATAATCCCTCAACACATACCCAAAGTTAGTTAGCCATAAAAGTGACACCGCCATGAAACCAGTCTGGTCTATGCAAGGCACTGTAATCTAACCTACCTAAACTAATTATACAATAAATCTTTTATTTTCATTTTAATGAATTTATTTAACAAATTTTTAACAAAAATTAAATATAAAAAAAACACAATAAAATTAAAATGATTATAAAACACTAGATTTCAAAAAAAAAAAAAAATTACAAAAACGATAAGCGAAATTTTACATCTTTTTTAAGTTTTTCTAATCTGTGCAATTTGAAATTGTTTTATCATAATTGTTGATCTTTCACTTAGTTTACTTTTATTATTTTTAAATGTTATATACAAAACATTTTTGATTGACATTTGAATACAATTTAATGTAGGGCATATATAAAAGTACATCCAACCATTTGGAAATACAGTCTGATACGTAAGTATGTTCCCCGATTAATTTCCACTAATATATTATAATACATTATTACGAAAAGTGAAGATATGTAATACAATTTCAGAATTTTAATAAAATGTTTCGTATGGAAAATAAAACGTGAAGGTTAGACTTTGCAAATAGTTTTATAAATAAACATTATTGACAAGCACGCAACTAAAATATGAATGACATGTACAAAAACCATTTAATAATCAGTAGTTATTCAAAATTCACTTTACTTTAAAAATGACTTGTACGAAATCCATTTTTAAAAAGCACAGGTTAAAAAAACAACATATCCTTTTCATCCTTTCAACAGATCCTTGCATATCCTTTCATGTTATAGCAAATGGCCCACCTCTTAACAGTAGCATTCCTTCTTCATCAAAGAATTATATAATTAAAATATCAGATCCCGATGCCAACAATTTCATCTGGATTGGTAGAATTTGTAGTAATATTAATATTGATCAGAGATATTGTTAGCATTAATTTTTTATAGAAAATTTATTACAATTGAATTTATTTTCAATATAGTTTCTTAACAAACAGACTGTAACATTAGATGCATTTGAATAGAGACCTAATTTAACACATTCATAATTATGTAAAAAAGAAGATATCGATGTATAAATATATTTCTTTTCAAATCTATGTATATTTACAAAAATAATGGAAACTAGTTCAAAAAAATTTAAATTTTCATAAAAATATACGTAAGTATATTAAAATGTTTTCAAATTTGGGTCATTATATTCTAAACAAAATGAGTCAGAGCGGATAGAAGTCAGTCAATTTATTCAAAATTATTTCTATCTAAAATTTTAATTTTTGTAACATATTATTATACGATTTTATTTTAAATAATTATAAATAAATTTTATTTTATAAATTAACACATTAAAATTTAACTATCAATTATTTAGAGACCTTATGGCCCTGTAATTTGTTACTTTTTCTGGGTCAATTGCGAGAGAGATATTTATATTACAACTTCCATACTGTTTGTATTATGTATATACATTTTTATGAAGATTACAAAAAATCTCATAGTTTTTATTTTCACTGATCTCATTTTGAACATAAAAAGAAAATATAACAAATTATTGGATGCTATTTATTACACAAAAATTGATCGGAAAATTGAAATTATTGAAATAATTCGGAATCAAAAACCAGAAAAAGCTAGTGGTTGCCTGAAATACAGAGTTTCATAAAATAGTGCTTTTTAAAAATTTCACTATTGTACACAACACTAGATCTCTAAGATATTATTTTTGGAATATCCGTCCTCGTTTAACGTAAAGAAAAAATTATGTTTTTAAGAATTTTTCTTACTATAGTATACAACATACCTTAAGGTTGTATATTGTCAATATATCATCGCTGATTCTGCAGATCTAAAAAGGCTAGCAATAAATCAACACTATTCAAAAACTAAAAGATGGATAATCCCACATTTTCATACCTGAATCTTTGATTCTTTATAAGCTATACCGTCATCAATTCCTTGGTACTGTATAAAGTTTTTACTTTAATATAAAGCTTTTCATAAATGTTATTAACTAAGTATTCAGAAAAAATATGCAAAAGTGCCAGGATTAGAGAACTTATCATTCGATCACAACACTTATTAGCAGTTATTACATGACTCCTCGTAATTATTGAAATAATTTGGAAACAAAAAATTATATTTAAATATAAAGAAATGACAGACATGATTATTTGCAGTGTGACGACAGTTCGATTAAGTTTTTTTTATGCTATACATTTTACATACTAAAATTATGAATTGTCATATAATTTGAGTAATGACTTATATTTATGTAATGGTGTGGCTCTCTTCAAATTATTTTCAAAAATTTAATGTAATTTTAAAAATTGTAACTTATATTGAAACGCTAATTGAGTTTAAGAAGCTAATTCACTAAATTATTAACAGTTTATTATTAAAACCTTGCAGTATCCTTGAATTATAGTCAATGAAAATTGTGCTGTTAAATGAAATTGAATTGATATTTTTGAATCGATTAAAGCAAAAAAATAATAATAAACAGTATATTAAAAATGACTTCGACTAGTTTCAAATTTAGTGTAATTATTTATTTTATTTAATTTTAGCTTCCCATTGTTTCATATATTTAATGATCTATGTCCTATGCTATTATTGATTTCTTTTGTAATATTTTATTATTTCTATTGAGAAATTAAAATTAATAATAAATTTAAAAAAGTCCTTGGAACACGCTTAGTGCCTAATTCTTTATATGAATAAATAAAATAATTTATGTGAAATTCTAAATTTTGGTACCAACATTGTTTAAATATCCTTGAAGTTTCGTATAATTTATTAAACTTGATATTTTTATTATGGTTCGTTCTCTCTACAGGCAAGAAAAATAATTTTCCAAAATTTGGAGAATTTAATAAAAGGCCTTGTCATAGCCCATCTAATTTTTGACTCAAACAATAATTTCATAATTTTATTTTGGATAAAAGTTTCCAACATACCAACAAATAAGATTTGTCCAAGGCACACGGCCATATCTATAGTTGTCGTATAGTTGTCCAAGGCACATGGCCATATATTTTGCTGAAACTTTTATATCTGACAATTAAAGGTAGAATTTTAAATACAAATTTTCTTTCAAATTTTGTAATCCGGCCGAAGTGTCATATACATTTCTGATTTCGAATACTTATTTAAATACTAATTTTGGATATAAATACTTTCAAGCAATTTATTAAAGATTAATTACAAGTTCAAATAAAAAATAATGTATATGACTCAACAATGTTGTTATAACAGACATTTAACTGTGAAATAATTCTGGCACTTAACATATATTTCATCTTAATTACGAGGTCTCTGATAGTAAAGGTGTGAACAATATTTTCTCAATGATGAAAGAAGTGGTTAATAATTGTGATAATAATGTTGTGGGTTGCAGATGGGCATTTAATTGAAAATATTAAAATAAAATGAACTGAATCACTTTTTAAAACATTGTGAATTGAAATTCTGTGGTTTATAGACAAACAAAAGTAAATCGAGTGGATAAGGAGTAAAATTTAACTTTTATCAATTTAAATTATACAATTATTTCAACAGTTTTTATTTTCCTGCCGAATGGTAATTGTATAAAAAGTATAATTACTTTTGATATAATGGAGTAGAGTAGGTACTTCAAAGTGGTTTTTTTTAGTAAAATTTCCACACACACATATGTGTTATCGTAAAAACATTGGAAAACTATATCAATTTGAGGTCAACTATATTTATCTTATAGAAATTGCAGCTGCAGAAAGCGACCTACAGATATATCATACGGTTTCTGAACGGCACGAAGTGGATTTGAAGTAACTATTTCAGTTAAGTCAGGTCGTAAAATGAGTAGCAAAACGATGCTAACACGCTAATTGGGATGGCAGTCGTGTTGTATAGGATTAGCCACTTAAACCAACTAACTTTAGTTCTAATATAGTCGAATACGATAAAAAATTGTTAGTTAAATCTGGGAATTTAGCTATTTACCACAATACAATTTCAAAACGAAATACTATCTGGGACAATATTATCATCCATCAGTTTCAGTTCATTAATAGATTTTAAGAAAAATATTCACTGTGATGGATGCATTATCTCGTCTCAGTAGTGTCAAGGGGAACAACATATATTTCTTCATTTTTTCAAACAAAATCATTCCGTTAATCATTCACCACTTCCTAAAAGGGAAAGTCCCTATTTTTATAATCTAACAAGTAAATGACATTTTATTCTATAGAATTTTCTACATTAACGATAGATAACAAATATAACATTTTAAATTTATAAAAATTAATTCGTTATTCTAAAAAATTTCAAAATAATTCAATTTTAATTCAAATTCTTAATTAATAATAAATCTACTCAACACTAAAATATAACTAAATATAATTTTTGAGTGGTGGAATTTTCGGTTACGTATAATAATTTATTTTTAGAATTTAATTATTCAATAATTTTTCAACACTAAATCTAATTGCTAATTTGTGTTACGTTAAAAACGAAGCGTTTGAAAAATTGTGAAAAAAAATAAAATATTCTTTTGAAATTTTTAACCATAAAACTATTTTCTTGAAATTTCAATCATTTTACGAGGAGTTTATCCAACAATGAAAAATGTACTGATCGAATGAATAGTTTAAAAAAAAATATTTATTTTAAAATGATTCAAATTAATTGTAAAGAAGAAAAACGGATGCGTTTTCCTGTTTGCACTGTAAATTTTATAAAACTTGGTACACAGTTTTATTTCGTGATCTAGTTTATAACCCGAACATTTGAAATCGGTAAACTTGTTAATTTATGGTGGCTAAATATGATCTCCAACTCCAACATCGAGTTGAATACAAGATGCGAGCAATTGTTCTAACTAAAATCAAGGCAATAAAGTGGAATTGGATAGAGGTTAACACACACCGAGGAACTTGTAGACAAGCTTTAGAGTGGAAACCACAGATAAATAGAAAACGAAACCTTATAGCTGAATGAGAACCCTTGAAAAAGAAATTTCTGAATTAGGCTAGACGTGGAGTGAAATCAAGAAAATATTAATGAGCAGAACTAGTTGGAAATGTTTGAAAGATGCAAACATTTAAGAATGTCATGTACTTTTCAAAATTTACTATAAAACATACTACATATTTTCAAATACCCCTAATTTTATCTTGTAAATATTTTCACCATTCAAGCTCTTCAATTGATATATATTTATAATCAGGTATTTAGAGCAAATAATATAATAATTTAATTTTTTTCGGTCAAGAAATAAATTTGAATAAAACCAGAAGAAACAAATTATAAATTAAAAAAAAACAAATTAATATGTAAAAAAAAATTATTTCAAAGATAAATTTTTACATTAATATTTGGTTTTTTTTTATATAATTTAAATTTTTTTATGTATATTTTTGCTGATTTTTGTTATATAGACGAAATTTATGTTGTTATAAATATCCGTATTTAAATTAAATTAAGTTTAGAAAATGTATTATAAAAGCGAAGTCAACAATATTTTGATTTGTCAGTTTTTGATATATTTTTGTGCAAGTTTCTACAAAAAAAAACAGAGAAACAAAATCATAAAAAACAAATTTACAATAAAAAAATCATAAACCTGATGAGAAAGACCTTGACCCAAAATTATATATTATTACATATTATATACAATAATAATATAAAAAGCTTTTATGCCAATTTTAAATATAATTTTCTTGCCATTTTTTTTAAATATAAGGTCTTAAAATGTCTGCTGTGTTCAGCAGCAATAGTGGGTCAACAAGTAGGTTTATCGGTCACTCATTATAAAAATAAATGTAGTACTATATTGTATTTGAATTGAATTTTATATATAGTTGTATTTTGTATATTTTATACATTGAAATTAAATGAATGCTGTAAGTTTTTTTTACTATAATAAAAATCATCAATGTTTAATTGTATCTGAATATTTTTATTGTTATTAATGGAATTTAGAAAAAGATATGTTTTGACACAGCAGTTGATGATAATGCAAAATTGGATATTTGTGCCGATCAGTGTTTTTTTTTTATAATACATAGTAATATTATAATATAAATAAAGAAAAATTTTAATAATTTATTTCCTATAAAAAATAATGAATTTATATATATACAAAATAAAAAAGATACATTTATGCTGTCTGGGCAGATGGTTTTGTTATTGTAGGTTTAAGACTGATTTAAATGAGTCCGGTTTTTGTGGGGGATAAAAAAAATAAGATATTATTATAATTATATATTTTAACTAATGAAGATGGTGTAAAGATTTGTTAATGGCAATATATTTATGAAATGATAGTGAAATTATGTTATCATAAGAAAATTATAATACTATTTTATTTAAATATCCCAGATTGTGTGATTTATTTTATATATTTATATCATATAAATTATATGACATAATAATTTACTGCTTCTTTCGCACATATTAAATTCTTATAACAAATACAATAATTTCCCTTTTCATAACTGATAAAACTAACTAATTAAAATTCGGTTTTATAGTTAAAAACTTATTACATATTTGTATCTAATAAAAATTGTATTAAGATATTTTTACATATTACTATAATTTGTATGTCACTCCATTCGAAATTCGAATCGTGGTGACTATCACTAAAGCAGCTGTACTGTATCAACAATAGTACGGGTATGGTCAGTGACGAATAATTAGAAGCGATATCACAATAAGCGAAACCGTGACATTACTATCTGTGGCCATACTCTAGTAAACCATCCTTTTTGTTCCGACAATTTAATTTATTTTCAATAGGCTTCGTTATTATAAGGGGTGATTTCGTTACTTGGTTTAAACTAATATATACATATAAAAAAAAAATATTGTCGAAAGAGGAGCAGAATACAGCAAATTCTTTAAATATTTCAAAAAGTTGAGGAAATAATTTTGACTCATAACAATATTTTCTAATTCTTTCAGAATTCAGAAATAAAGAATCAAATTAGAGCAGATATTAGTTAAGAAGGACCACGTATACTGACTTTTCAGTTACGAATACAAAGTTATAGAATAGAGAGTTAATATAAAACAAATCATAATAGAACATTATAACCCACTGAACCCGCTGAGTTTTTAACTATAACTATATTAAAGAGATAGTAACGTAAAACAATGATTTTTATTAAGCTCAATATATTTATTTGTAAAATACTATGCTATATTACAAATAATAAAATTATTTAATTGAAACTATATTACAAAATTATTAAAAGTTTAACAAAATATTTCGGGTATATTTTTAGTTGAATGATCATTTTTTCGATAAAATAAAAATTACAGAACGAAACTACAATTTTTTACTTATTGTATGCGGTACGCATTTTTGCTTTATCAAAACCTAAAATGAGGTAACCTCGTTAATGAAGGTCAGCCACAAAAATATCCAAATAATAATAACCTAAATTTACAGAAAATGTTTCAATTTCAGAAAAAAGAAATGAAAATTTAATTTCAATTATAAAATGTAAAGAAAAAAAAAATGATTAAAGAATTTGGTTTAATTGGAAAGACATTGAAGTCCTCTTAAGGATAATCTTTTAACTAGAATTTGTTTACGTAACTTGACTCTGTCTACCGGAATAATGCCGAATTATGTGGCTTATGTGGCGTTGAAACAGTATAAAAAAAGAGCTAAAAAGCATTTAGCAAAATTGACTTTAGTGGTGTAACTGCGTTTTACATCTGAATAAAATTGAAACATCGGATAACGCTGTCTGTACATACAACTAGGAAGAAAAGCAACAGTGGAGCATATTATATTCAAGTGTAATGTAATTGTCCGAAAGATTCAAAGCTTAGTTAGAAGAAGACTTAAATTTGTAGTGCATATATACAATACATCTTTGAGGTCAGGGTCCTGAAAGGGGAAATGATTAGATAGAAACAATTATCTATAAGAATAACTATAAGTAAAATCTTCTAAGTTTTCTTATAATTTAAGTAAATATTACTAAATTTATTAAAATCATAATTAATTATAAGATTTAAAAAAATTGTTTAAATAAATTAATTAATTATTTGCGTATAATTAAAGCGACAACTCAAAATTGTCCTTTTACACATCAAATAAGTATTTTTCCAAATCAGAGTAGAGTTTTATAGTTATCAAGTTTTATTAATATAAATTATCAATATGAGCGAATTATCAATTGATGGAAGTAAATCTGTTACTTCCGGGTAATCATTATAGTAAAATACTGTACTCAGCTGTTAATGAATGATCATGGAAAGCACAATTCATTCAAACGTGATACTAAAAAGTGTTTCTTCTATTAAATAAGATAAACTATTGCAATTATACTATCCTCAATATGATTGTTAAAATTTCAGATACTACTTTGTAAATCAGTAGATTATATAAAAACCAATGAATCGTTCTACAATAAAATGAGTATGATTATAAATTAAATTTATCCTTACTAATAGAATTAATGTCATGTAACGCATCAAAAATACTAATTTGATTTCTAAAAATTCTATTTCGAACAGAAAATGCTTTACATGTGCGAGAACAAAATAAATCAACAAGATTAAAAGTATCTTTATGTTTTAAACTATAATTTGATGTTAAATTTTACATTGCTTTTGAAATTGTATTTGTTTATTTTAATATTATATTTAGTTTTTCCATTCATTCATTTTCATTAAATACAAATACAAAAATTGAGAGCATACAAAATTAAAATATTATAAAGAAATCATTAAAGCTTTTTTTATTTTTTGTTTTCGTCTTAAAATATTATGTTTAATTTAACTAAAAACTATAATAGTAAACTCCAAAAGCTCAAAATACATAAACTTTTATTATAGTGAAGCTATTTATACATATGTATATTAATAATACAAAATAAAAAAAAAAATCTTAATTTGCTGACCCATTATTTTTGTAGCTCAGTGTATACATAATTTATGTTTTATGTTTCTAGGTCCATGAAGGTGGTACAGATTTATTTAGTATAAATATACATATGTATATTGTATATCTATATACTCGTACATAAAAATTATAGTATTGTTTTTTTGTTTTGAACATATTAAAATAATAGAATTAATTTGATATCACGGTAGGTGGACAGATGAGACTAACTGGCGGTATTGATTTGATATAGCGAAGTATGAAAAAAAAGTAATGAATATGAACATGATATTTCCATGTTCAAATTGTTTATATATATATGTATATATATATTTAAACAGAGAACATTTTGTAGAAAAATAAATTATCTAACAAATTGCATATTTCGAAATTTATTCAATCCAACAAGTTATCTTAAAAATCTCAAATTTGATACAATTACAGCTTTATTTTAGAAGGTAATTTTTTCATTTTGTTCGAATAATGATAAAATAAAAAAAGTAACTTTAAATTGAAATTACCAGCTCTATTCTATTTACAAATTCGCGACACAGATACCAATTTTTCAAATGGGTTAATAAAAATACTAAGCGGTTCTTTCGTCGCAAACGCAATTCTCTGTCACATGGTGCATAATGTGCAGTTTCTCGCCGTAGTTTACAGGTATGAAATCTCTATAATTTGTACATGCAATTTTTTGATTCTGCGTCTTGACAGTTGTTGCATAATGTACATGGATAAGTTAGTATGTAAAAAATATTATATTTCATTTTATTTAAGTACATATTATTTATTTCTACTTGTGAAAAACTATACCGTGTATAGTTACATAAAAGTTTTAACGAAGCGGTAGAACCGCCCGTTTTCATCTAATAAAGGTGTTTACAGCGGTTTCGTGGAGGGGAGTTGTGTGCTAGCAAACAGCTAAAACAGGGAATAGTGATTATAATGCAATATGCAAATAACACAAACTTCTTGTGCGTTGTTACTGAACCAACGCATACCAAATTCTTAACCTTTTCGAAACTGAAACAAATGATTCAAATAACAAGGTTCTCAATATTGTTAGATCTACGTATGGGGCAACCAAACAACCAAATACCGTCACACAAACTTTCACCCTACAACTGGAAACTATTCACTTAGTTTTTTCACTACCGGGGCAGCAGTTACAGGAGTCATTGCTCCATAAACTAATAATAATGACTGGCATAGAAATAAATCCAGGTCTGTTTGCAAAAAAAAAAAAACAAATTAGAAGCAATGGAAGGAAGAGAATAATTCAACATTGCCGAAACATTACTGACATTACCAAAAACATCAGTATAAGTGAGTCAACATATAAAGATGATCTCAAACAATTATTTACCCGTATGGTAAATAATACCATCAACAACTACAAACCGACCATAGTGTTAGGTATTCAACCACCAGCAGTCTTAAAATTGGAACAACAACTCACTCAGGAATTGGAACAACAACTCATGGTTATGTGAGAATAACCATGGCATAACTTCACTCAGGCTGGAGTATTATGCTAAATAACTACAACAACAGAATTGATCCTTCAATACCAGATACTTGTCCAAATTGTAACAATAGCCCACACAATACAGTACATATATTTGATTAACATTAACGGATCTATGAATTAACCCAACGGACGTGGCTTCCTTTTTGGAGCTGTATTAACGAATGAAAACACAAACAGTTGATTGAATAACAAAAATTCAAATAACGAAATGATTCCACCTATGAAAAGCCAAAAATAACAAGAATTATTGCCAAAATATATTAAAGAGTTATTGACAAATTATCAAATTTTTGGCATACAGTTCAAATATTGTCAGGCTAATAGACGAACTCTATTTCTATGTATAATTTATGTTTAAATTATGTTTCATGATTTCCTATTTTAAATGAAAATTAAAACGTTTACTAAAATTCATAATAACTATATATAAATTATTAAACATTTTCCAAGGAAATATCATTTTATGTTAATTTTTTTAACCAAATATTATAAATAATAACCGATAAATTAATTTTATTTAAAACTAAATATATATTTTCATTAAAAGTTAACGCAAATTAAACTAAACTAAAAATTAAATGATTTTTTTTTTATATGTATATAGGCAAGGTTAAAATTAGTAATTGCTTTTAGGTAGTAAAACAATAAAAGTCATAATAATAAATAATATACTAAAAATAATTTTATATATAATACATATAGAACAAAATTCATCTTGTCGTTATGTTCATCAGCATAGCACTATAGCACAACATTATTAACATATTATTACATAATTATAAATTTATGATCTTGAGCAAGAATTTCAGAGCAAAATGTTAATTATTTTTGGCAATGATTTTTATATTAATGTGTATAACAAAAAATATAATTTTAAATATAAAAACAGTTAAATAATGATATATTAAATTAATGTTTGATTGAAGCATATAAATAAAATGTATGTATATATGTAAATAATATCTATCTATATGTATGTATGTATATAGAAAATATTTATAATATTAAAAATTGATGTTTTTGACCATGGAAATTTCTAAGTTTAGAATAAAAATTTTATTGTATATATTTTTATTCTATAATATCAAAATTGAATTGATAAATTATAAAATTATGTATAAATTATTAGTTTTGAAAAGTATTTGATTATATCCGGATAGTCTTTGAGCAGTATTCGAACAATATGTTGTCGAATCTCGGATTATGATTACGCTTTGGTATCCATTTGTTGTAAACTTTTTGAAAACGTTTTTTAAATTTATGGTATATATATAGATTTCGAATCAGATAGTAGACTAAAGTAGAATAAAATAAAACTATATTGAGCCCTTCGTCAAAATTTATTTAAATAATAAATTTCAAAATATAATTTTATATACGATAAGTGGCCACCAAAAATAATGTTAAAAAATGTAATACGGAATAAAATAAATTTTGGGGGGTTTAATTTATTATTCGTAGCGTTTTGTGGCACTACAATAGAAAACTTTAAAATATTTATTGCCGAAAATACAAGTTATGTAAGTTAGTTCTGTTTTACCTAATACAGTATTTAATAGACTAAATAGTCCTTTTGTTACCGAAATCTGATTACGTAACCAGAATGTTTTACAATTTACCAGTGCAGCTATATAGTATAGAGATGCTATTTATTAGATATTAAATATTGAAGTCATAATTTAACGAATTTCCGAATTATCGATAGTGTTATGGATATGATTAAAATCCAGATAATGAATACTTATCCTCAAAGGAAAACGATGTGGATTTATATAAGCGGATCAAGTTGTTTTATAATAAAAAATTGATAATTATGGACTAAATAATGGTCTATAACTATACCCTATAAATCTCTGGAATCCTCGAGCAATAGCAGTGAGAACAGCTTTTTAACTAAATTAAACTTATACAATTTACACTCTATACACGTGATTCAAGTAATGTTTCCGAAATATCAAAATAAAACCAAGACTTTTATTGCACAAAATATAAATAGTTTTCTTATACAGAATTTTAGATTGTTACTGGATAAAAATTATGCATCATAATTTAAAATTGACCTTTGACACGATAATCTGTTGACTTTTGCCAGGATAAATATTAAAGAAAGAATAATTATAGAAATTAAGGCAACATTTTATATATTATATATATATTTTTAAGGTTATAGAAATGTTGTTTATTGTAAAATAAACTTACCTGGCTAGAGCCATCCTAACATGTGATAATCCACCCAAAGGTAATGATATGGTATCCACTTTGAATGAATTTTTAAAAAACTCAATTTTTGTAAAAAGTAATAAATCCAAGATTAAAATTTTGTTTCCTTCGGCTTTGGTTTTTGTTTTGAATTAGTTTCGTTGAAACTAATTCAAAACTAATCTTTTTTTTTTTGTATTATTTACTTTTAATGATTTGTATGACTCTTTTAAAGATTTTCTTTAAATCAAAATTTCCCCACAAATGACAATTTTCACAATTTTCTTTTGTATACACATTTATAATTTAATAATCGTTTTTACAATTTTCTTACAATTTGATTGAATTGTATTTAAATATAAGAATTGTAATTGAAACGATGTCATTTGTGTCGTTGGTTTTTTTTAACTTTTTCAACACAAAATATACTTTCAACAAATAAAATCCTTTATAATAAATTTTAGATGAAATAATTTAAAAAAAATAGTGTAAGGTTGAAAGTTCAAGGTATCCAAAAAAAAAAAAAACCAGTGCTGTTATATTAAAATCACTTTTTTTTCATTTATAGTTAAACACCCATTTTTAAATATTTATTTATTTATACATTATATAAAATTTTACTTTGAAAAGGTGAAGGACATTTAAATCCTTTAAAATATTATCACACACATTCAAATCACTTTTATTTGATTATATTGTTGTGTATGTGTGTTATGTATATCTATATTGAAAAAGTGTGTATTTTTTTTTTTTTTGGAATTTTAATTTTATTGAAAATTTATCCTTGATTTTATTTATTGAATTTTTATCCTATATATTTAAGTCTCACAATAAAAATTCAAATTTTCTTGTGTAACTTTCACAATAAAAATATTTATATATAAATAATTTTTACAGGAAAAATAATTATTCTCTGGTAATATGATAACAAATAATAAATTAATTAATAATTAACTTGAACTGACCTTTAAAATTATTGTATGTATTTTTTCTATATATATATACACTGTTAAAATTAATTAAATTATTATTAATTTTTGAACTTTGAAATATATAACTACACTGTTAAACTTTAAATTATTAATTTTAAAAAATAATTTCACTTTAAATTATATTTTTAATACTGATATCTGATACACAAACTAAAATCAAAAGAAAATTAATAAGTATTTTTCTTAAGAAAATTAAGAAAATCTTAAATTTTTTTCGATTTTTAATTTATAATAATTTTAATATACAATATAATAAGTGAAAATATTAATCTTGTAGGTCAAAATTATATAAATTTACATTACAAATTTATAAAATTAGATACAAGGTTCTTCCTAAATAAGACAAATTATAATCAAAACCACATGTAATAAAAAAAAAATTGTATTTAGTTTGTTTGTAATCTCTTGAAATAAATTACTATATTATAAAAATTTTCAATTCCACTTGTTAATTACAATTTTTTGTGTAACTATTTTTGAGATAAATTCAAGAATTATCGTTGTTTATATTTTATACTATAGTCTCATAAATAAGGTGTTATTTATAGTGTCTCTCTCTATCACATACACTTTAATTACAGATTAACTATAAAATTATCGTATTGTTATTTCACTCTCACTTATTTCAATGTTTTTTTTTTTAAAAAAAATGTGCTCACGTTTTCACTAATATTTTTCTTAAATTTGAAATAATTTAATTTGTAAAATAATTAATTAAATTTTTGTTTATGATTTTTCAAGTTATTATTTAATAATTATAATGATTTTTTAATATTTTTTTCACAGTATTTGTGTATATGATTTGAAAAGATATTTATTTGTGAGATACAAATTTATGTGACATTTAAATCTTTGATATTATTTGTATATAATAAATATTATGATTTTTTCATTTATATAATATTATAAATTAAATCAAATCTAAATTACTAAATTTTCAATTTTAATTTGTGTGTAATTCACAAAAACTATTTGTGGAAAAATCAAAGAAATTCAATTTTTTGTAGTACAAAAAAAAAACAACAAACAAAAATCACATTTATTTTTATATATTTGGAACGATTTTCACTTGAAAACATAAAAATCTCAACTGAATTCGATTTCTTTTTTCATAAAAAAAAATATATATATAATTTAATTTTCTTAGCATACATGTATTTTCATAAAAGTATCTATACATAAATTGTATCTGTATGTGTAGATTATTTGTATACATGAAATTAAGGTCGCACGTATAAAATGAAATCGACAATAACTACTGAGTGAGCCTTTAAAAAATATAAATATATATTAAAAAAAAAAAAAAATTTCATACTTTTATAATTCTTTAATGATAAAATTTTAATTTTATTTTTCAGATTTCTCAAAAGTTATAATAATATACGAACGAATACAACATCACGCGTAGTCAGCTGATGACTGTAAATGTGAAATATGCTCAGATTATTGTATGTACACAACATCACACCCAACTATCGTATTGGGAATTGGGAGCTTTTAGAGTATTGTATCATACGAAAACTGTGCATTAAAAGGTACAATTCAAGAAAATTTTTATCTCGTGAATTTGTTTTTTTTGAGAATTCGTTGTATTTTTATATAAAATTTGTATACATAAATATGTATACGTATTTATAATAATGCATATAAGAGTGTTTATGTTGGCCTCTAAAAATATTATGTATTTAAAAATAAAAAATCCGATTGAAATTAGTTCGAGAGCGAATAAAATATGTCTGCGCATAGCATGAGAGAGAGAGACCTAATTTTATTTAAAAACACAACAAATTATACTATTTTATCGTAATATTGTCAATTTTGTTACATATTTATATACTCCACTCGTATAATCGTAATCCGTAATTCGTAACCATAATTTAAGTTCTACTTCTATACAGTACAGTTCTAAATACTCTCCGATTTTCTCTTTTCTCTAGACTAAATTTTATTGGTTTTGTATCTGAATCTGAGTAAGTTAAGCAAGAATAATTAATTAGTATTATGTATTAGTACACAAAAGAAGTAAAGTGAACAAAAAAAATATAATCAGAGCGATGAAATAAATGTACAGGGTGAAATATAGTATCTAAAATATTGAATTAAAAATTTTTGGTGCAAGCACTTATTTAATCATTTAATGCGCAACTTTTTATTCAATTAACTACATATCTCTGACATTTGGTTTGTAATCAGTAAAGGAAAGGTATATGTATATAAGTCTCGGATATAGATATATTAGATTGATTTAATGTCTTGCGAAACATGCGAGTCAGTAATTTTCTTACTAAAAAAGGAAGTATACATAGTGTGGTGCGTAAGACTTCCTGCCTTTTCTTATTTATAAATAAATACCAGCTTATTGCCCCTATTTATTAATTCTAGGCTATTGCTAATAATATAGTCACCTCTGTTGTTTATTTTTCAGCTGCCCCAGATTGAGTGGTGTGCATTTGCAGTTGATTAACAGATATACAAGTACAAATCAAAGGCGGTTTACAGTAGCCTAACAAACAGTTTATAGCTCAAAGGCGGTTTACACTAGTTTAAGAGACGGTTTACAAGTCAAAGGCGGTTTACAGTAGCTTATTTACAGTAGCTAATTTAAGCGTTGCGTATTTATAGAAGGAAAAGTGGAGTATTTAGTAGTGCGAGTAGCCTAACCTACAAGCTACAAGTGCTATACAATAATATTAAGTGTAAATAATTTATTCTAGATCGAAGTGCAGTTTTACTCAACTTCAAAGTTATAGATTTAAATGTCTAAAGGAGTATAATTTATAAAATTGATAAGTGAGATTTTGTAATTTGAAAAACACATCCTCGTATCATTTTCCGATTGTATATCCTAAAATTTTGATTAAAAACGCAGGTTAAACGATCAAATGCATTGGCTATTTGTATTTAATTTGAATTATCAAATTAATATGTATAGCGAGCAGAGCATATACACATAGTGAATAGATATCCCAGAGACACACAATATTTTTCACAATATGATAAAGTCAATTTCTAACCCTGGCAATCTCTATTCAATCTCTAATCAAATCTTGATTTTTATATTCTATCAAAAGTAACGCATGTGGATGACAATTATTCTTTAAAATGTTGCCGATTTTTAATTTTTCATAATTTTATTTTATAATCTTATATTCTTTAGGTTGTTGTTAATGATTTTCTATAGATTAGAAAATATGACATCATAGATTGTAAAGTTTCGCTGCAGTAAAGTTTTACTACAGTAAAAAAAAACTTTATAACAAAAATAAGAAACACTTCAAAAACACGTACAACAATAATATCAATATCACGTACGGAAAAATATTAATTTTCGTTAAAAGTAAAAGTTTTTGGACTTTTCAGTATTTATTTATTTATTTCAAACATATATAATAAATCTTAATTAGATATTTTGTTTAAGATAATAAAAGAATTAATTATTTAAGATAAAAAATATATTTATTTGTAACTAACATATATGATTGCGTAAAATAGAATAAATATTAAATAAATTATTTTGAATACTCACAATAAACTCATTCTACACATTTTTATTAAAATTTATAATATAAAATGTCAACTTTACAGTACAGATTTGAATTCAATTTTAATTGAGCCCAAGGAATTCATTTCAATTATATTATCAATTTCAGACTTATTTGCAGCTTGTGCTACTTGTTAATAAAACTATTAAGCAAAATGTGATTTTAATGCAAATAAACGTAATATAAAATATGAAATAATATTTTTATAAGAAAACATTTGTAATTGTTGTTTTTATAAGCTTAACAGCTTAAGCTCACTAAACTATCCGGAATCATTATCACGTATTATACATACAATGTCAAAAATCTCGTACATCCGAACATTAATTTCATATGAATGAGATTTTATGTATAGTAAGTAATTCAAACAATAAATATTTAAAATGATCTGCAATGCCATCAACAGATGCAAAATAATCCTAACATGATTTTGTTTTACTTATTTTATTAGCTAATCAAAAGCGGAATATTAATTAATTCAATTAAAGAGCTCGAAATTATTAAAAATTTAAATAATTTATAATTTTAAACGGTTTGTAATTAAAGGCCGGAACTGTTTCGCGTAAATGACAGTTGGATCACACTCGCTGTTCTACCCAATTTCGTGGTGGCCATTTAAGTTTAAGTTTAAATTTTGTATTCTATTGTATGTAAAATAATATAATTATTTAAAATTAACTTACTTGGAAATTTAATAATAAAATTGTATTTTATGTAAGTTTGCGTTCTAGCGATGTGAAATATTAAAGCGAACTTATTTCATATTTACCTGTAAGAAAAAATAGTAAATATTAATTTAGTTTTGTTCAAATATTTAAAATTCAAATAATAAAATTATATTATCAATTTAGTGCATAACTTTAAAAATAGAAGGTTTTGGAGATGTTTTAATTGGGGGTAATTAGCAACTCATCTTACAATGTATACGCAAAATTCAAGATTCATAATCAAACACAGTAGCGGAGGCATATTAGAAATAGTTCAAGGGTTTTTTACTAAGGAGAATGACAGTATGCCAATGCCAAATTTTTGGCAATATATCATTGAAGCTGTTCAAAAAATCAATATATCTTTTTGGATATGAAATAAAAATTTTGGGTAGAAATAATGGCACAGTTATATCGATAATAAGAATTAAATTAATAAATACATATATACTTGCAACCAAACCAATAACTAGCAACCAATATCATTTAGACTTTTAAATGATATTAGACTTTTAAATGATTATTTAGAATTTTAAATGATTAAATTTTAAGCTCCTATAATGTTAAGGTGAACCACATAGTATATCTTTAAAGAGACCAGACCAAAACCTCAATTTATTTATTTATCATACCTTAAATACAATTTAATTTATGCTTTCGTTTATATTAAATTTTTTGAAAAATTATGATTTCGAGATATAGTAAATATTTCACAAATCCAAATTCCGAAAATTAATTTAATTTAATTATATTTTAGCAGTTTTTTTATAATTGTTTGTAATTAAAATCAACAATCTGTTTTGTTTTTTTTTCACAAATAAATTACATGTTCTTCTATTAATTAAATTAAATGTGTAGTTTTTCTTAGTGATTTCCTCTTAATTATAACTTCCAAACAAAACTTATCTATACAATTATTCTTATTTCTTAATTAGATATTTCAATTTAGATATGAAACTCACCTAAATGTTCATTTTTCAGACGAAAAATAAAATCAAATAGCAGAAAATAACAAAAAAAAAAAAAAAAATAAGACATGAAACAGAAAATTACAAATTAATTTCACAAATCTGCGCCCGCATTGAGGTCAACTTTATATAACCAAAAAAAAAAAAAAAAAATTATAAGCAAATACAGAAATTTTCTTTTTTCGGTAGCTTTTTCCACTATTTAAAATTTGAATTGGTTTTTTTTTTTTTTTATGCTTTATACTGTATTTTTTCGCGGTTGGCTAAGTGCGAAAAACTTTTGTAATTTCTAAACTTATTACAATTTGAAATTATTTAAGTAAAAAGTATAGTTATTTAGGCGTGTGTTTAAAATCCTTCAAGGTTTTCAGAAATATCTACTATTTTAGTAAATAAGTATTCTCAAGGTAACCACGAATAAGAAAAACATTTTTATATTTTCACATTTTATTGATATTTTTCTATAAATAAAAATAAATTGTTTTTCTATTAAAATTTAGAACATTCATCATCGAATCCTATTGTCAACCATATTAACAGAAAATTGTAAATTATAAATACTGGTGTAATTTTGACCACAATATCAAAATCTTATCTTCAAACAAGCTACTCTGGCGTTTACAAACAGTGCTTTATAAAATAAAACGAAAATCAAGGAATGTGTACAAAATTTCAGATCTGAGATATCACGAATGTATTTAATATAGTTAGGGATCAACCAAAATTATCGAGTTAAAATTTTATGGGTATAAAATATCAAAGTCAAATTGTATTGAAATCGAATCCCAATTATGCTATAATATATTGCGATTATGATGTACACTCTCGAAAAAATAGAATAATCAGATTTAAAGTGATTTGTATTTTTCAACGATATTTAAATTACAACACTTTATAGTTATTCCATAACTCATCGTACAAAATTTATACAATTTAACAACAATTTATATGGCATAATTACAAATAACCTTTGTCACATGACGACAGGACAAATATTTTCATTTAATAAATATAAATCATATTCTATATCAATATTGTTCATAATATTTTATGATTGTTCAGGTCTTAAAACCAATGAAATTTATAGTTTCTTAAATATTATAGATACAATATACAAGAAAATTGGAATTCAGAATACAAAGTTTTAACGTTAATTTAGCTAACCTGTAATAACATTGAGTATTAATTTAGTATCTTCCAATTAATAATCAAAAAAGATTCTATATTACAATTTTCTCGAAATTGTGACTATATTTGCTTATGGACAAGCAACAGGTTAATTATTTGATTAAATAGTTTGCCCATATCATAATTCAATATAACAAAAATGATTATTTCGAAGGGTATTTTGTATTTGTTTAATCTTTTTTAAAAATATTTAATTTTAATAGCATATTGAAAATCAATGTTTAAATTTTTATCTTCTGTAACCTTTCAAATACAATTGTTTATACTGACAAACTCAGAAATTATGATTTCAATGTAGGCAAAAATGCGTAAATTTCATGGAATTTTAAATTTTTAGTACACGCATAATTTTCAACTTGATGGCTGGTGTGTCTACAAAAATGGAAAATATAATTGGTTTAGTATAATTCTTTTAAAGCATCAATAATGTAAAATTAAATGCTGTCAAAAGCCATGACATTTCAAAAATATACGAAACTGGAAAAAAAAAAAATTAAAAGTAAATTTTATTATTTAAGTATATGAAATAATAAGGTAACCTCTATTTCGTTAATAATAGAATTTAGGGAGTGGGTGCGTTCATTAGTTTATTCATTGGTCTTGAAAATAAAACTAAACGTTTAGTTTAATAACATGGAATATGAAAAAAAAAATGTAAGAAATTTATTATAAAACCTTCCAAATAAGGTTTTCATTTGATAGTATAAATTATACCGCTGAAATAATCGAAAAAATATTAGATTTTATTCCGAAATTCGGTAAATGGCGATAGGCTAGCTGAACATAAATAAGAATTACAGACAAACATTTACTAATCATAATGAGTAGATGATATGAAATAAACGTATTATATCAAACAAATAGAGGAGAATATTGTCCAGAAATTGTTCAAAATAAAAGTAAGTGCAATCAACTTAGGAATTGTATATATATGTATTTGAAAATTGTGAAAAATATGGTAAAATGGTTATAACAGCTAATTCATATTTGTTAATTTAAATTTTTAAAATTACAATATAAAATGAAATCGGTAGTCAATTAGGTGACTAAAATCTACAAATTTTAATTACCCTACAGTCCTAAAACGAATTACGAGTTCTTAGACAAACAAATATCAATTATTGTTATGTATATTAATTAAATTAATAAATTGGATGATTGGTTTGTTTAAGTGGAAAGCGACTAAGAACCAAGATCACTTGCGTCCGTTGTACCTCCAGTCAAAGGCTATCTACGTCTATAACGTTCCAATTGGTTTGGTCTTCTGCAACGCATGGAGAGACAATGGCACATAAGTTGTTCCAAGGATTCTTCATTCTCTTCGCAGCCGGTACAGGTGGATATCTGTCTAAGGTCTAGTCTATTTACTTATCCTTTAATTAAAGGATAATTTCATAGTGTCATAGTGCACATTGTGGACATATCCTAAAATTCTAAAATAATAATTATTGATCAAGATCAACAACAACAGAACAATTATTTCCAATTATAGGTCTATTTACAATACATAGTTTAATTTTAAATTATACATATACATACATATTGAATATAATTCGTTAAATTTTGCAAATCATAGTTTACAGTATGCAAATGACATCATAGATTTATTAGTAAAATATCTTAATACATATTATCTCACATAACCTCATTAGTCTTTATATTATTTTATAGTACATTGTATAACCACTAATAATCTTTAGTCTTTACTTACATAAGTGTTTTACAGTATATTTAAAACCTTTTCCCACCCCATAGTTTATAGTTTTACAAAGTCTATGATTTATGTATATAAACAATTATTTACTATATAAGATTTTATGTTCATTATTCTATATATGACCTACATTGTACGCATTATTATTATTAATAAAAAGGATGCAAATTTTAAATTATATGTAGTAGGTTTTTTGTTGAAGTAAAGTTGCCATAAAATATTTTATAATAATAAAAGTATCAATCCTTGTGTCACTCCTTGTTATCAACAAACAGTACGGGCTTGCGTACGAAAATTCAAATTCGATTTTTTTAGTTAACATATTGCAATGTTAAATGTCATAATATTTGAGTTTAATGATAACAACAAATTTGCGGCGACATTCAAATTTAGTGGATTCGTCACAAGGATTGTTATGTGTAACTAGTTTCTTTAGAAACCTATGGCAAATAATTCTAAATACAACAATTATTACCATTACAGGTCTATTTACAATGCTTGTTCACTATAAAAAAAGGTACTATAAGTGTATACAACTATAAGCTTTTATTGAGTGAGCTGACTGACAAACTTATCGAATATAAACTTAATAAAAGTAATTTTGTTTTGAAAATATGCTAAGAAAAACATACATACATATATAGCATAAAATGTAACCTTCAATAAATAAACATTTCAATTTCAATTGATATTTGTTTATGTTAAGTTTATGTCTTCGCGGAAATGAAATGTTTTCTTAACACAATTTAAAATTTTCTTAATATAATTACAAAAAAAAAAGCTTATTTTGAAAAGACAATAATGGATAAACAATTTTATAGATTTTATTTGTATATTTGGAAATATCATCTTCAGATAAACTACAATATTTGTTATAAGATTTTAATTACTTTTAAATTTGTATTATACTCTTTGAACGAACGCAAAGTTAAGTTTAGAGTAGTGACGTTTGATAGCTTATTAGAATAATTTATATAGAATTTAGAAATAACCTTGACAGATTAAACATTGTATTTGTCTTTGGTAATAACAACTTCAAATAAACTATATAATAAAGTAATTATTTTTTATTTAATATATATTAAAAATTAGTATAAATATTTGTATTCAACCTTCAAATAGCCTTCTCCTCACATCAGACACTACTTTTACAAACATAATAAAAACTAGTTTTATTATTATTCTATTATTATATATTTTTAGAATGTTTTGCTATCATCATTAAAATGAAAAGAGCGTGTTCACTATCGATTTTAACAGATAAGATATTATGAGCTTTGCCATTTTTACAGAAGCGTACCTTTATATTTGTGTACCACTAAATTTGTTAATATTGATTGAGATTGAATCTCATTTTCCACTGGTACAATTGGAAAAATAGCAAGTTATCCAAAAAAAAAAAATAGTTACTATTTTGCAAAATGTAAAGCGCGCCACTGCATTTTTTACTTACTATGTTCTTCTTATTCATAAGAATCTTTAGTTTTACAAGTATGTATTAAATTTAAATCAATTCGATTCAATTGAACAATTTCTAATTAATTTCTGATATAATATAAAAAGAGTTCAACAATAAATTATTATAAAATTCTTAATCTAACATGGTTTTTTCTGATATAGCTCACACGGTAATTTTAAATATATCCAACAATTATTGCAACGAATATTAGAAATTCAATGTCTCCATTGTTTAAGTTTAATGAGAAATAATTTAATTATTATAAATATCAATCAATGTTTAATTATTTATTTCATTCCATAACAAATTTACTGGCAATATAATTCATATTAGCATTAAAAAATAAATATTTTCCATAAAATTATAATAGATAAAGCATACAAATCAATAATCACAAGGTCTCAATTTTTCTTACCAGTCCGACTACTGTTCTGATAATACAAATATTATTCATATAATTTCTAAATATTATAATTAAAAAAGTATAATTTGAATATTTATTTATAATTCTGGTTAATTAAATCAAAAATATAATAAAATTATTGAATTAATTATTAGAAATTTATAATTTTTATTATACAAAATGGAGTGGTGTATAGTTGGGTTTGGGTTCGGGTTCGGGTTCGGGGAGAACAAAAAATATAAAATAATTTAAAATATATTAATTACTTATCCAACTTATAAAAATACGTATAATAATTTATCATTCTCTAAATTTATATATACAATACCAAGGGTCCTTTAAGGTCGATATAAAAAATTTTTTTCTCTCTACTCTTTTTTTATCGGCAAATCCTTAAATAGAAAAATATCTTAAGCGTAAATACATTTAATGGATAATAAATCATTTAAAAAAAATATATGAAAATTTACAAACCAGAAATAAATTTCAAGGATTTTTCAAGATAAAAATATTTACTATGAAAAGTATACAAAATTTTCTTGATAAAATAATATAGAAGGTAAAGTAAAAATATTTTTATACTTAATAATATATAATTATAATTACTAATTAATTGATAAAGTAAACCTTCTATTGTGTATCCCGGTCATTGTATGATTAAATGAATAATGAGAAAGCAGATGAACTAGCTACTAATTTATTTTTAGATGTTTCTAATATATTTAAGAAACCCGGTACAGATTAAAAGCTAAATAACTAGTTCGGCCAATATAGATAGAGCACTGTGAAATGCAATGAGCGAAACTGCCGTACATCAAAAGTCCAAGATAAGTGCAAGTGCGTATACAAAAATATTCTACACAAAAATATTCTACATCTACATAGATTCCTAATCTTAAGTCCAAGATAATTTTGGAAATAAACAAGGCAACGATCAGATTATATACGGGAATTGTCATGGAACATGTTATTCTTAGGAAAATTGTAATGAAATTTGGCCTCACTCCATCCTCCACGTGATTTGTAGATGAGGAGGAGACAATGAAATATTTGTTGTACCATATCCCCTCAGTTCAACATAAAAGATTTCGGAAATTTGGTAGTTTCTTTCTAAAAAAAAACCTTCAAGATGCGGGTAAATTCAACTCTGCACAGATGATTTCGTTCATTAAAGAAATGGAGAGCAGAACAGGCTCACTAATATGTGGCCTGTATGCGTGGGAGTATCATAATTCTTACTTCTTTAAAAGCAACCAACCAATTAATTATATATATATATATATTAGATTTTTATAAAGTATTTCATAATCTTTATTAAAATGTTATATAGTATATTTATAAATTAATAAATTTGCTTAAAATTTAAGTTTATTTAATTCGAAATATTTCGATTTAATAATAAAAATATTTCAATATTCTACAATTTTCTTCTTTTTTTTTTTTTTGGTACCCAATAAAAAACGGGGATGATGAAGAAAGAACATTAAATTTATAAATTCAATGCCTTTATTTTAGGTATATACAGAAAATATAAATGTGATTTTCATTCGAATCCGTTGTGTATAATATTTGTTATATTATGTGCGATACATGTCTAAAATTATTTTACTATATATAAGGACAAGGATAATGGTTCACTATAATATATTTAAGTACATATATACAACATAAATAGACAAAATCAACCGAACCAGCATCCATTATTGATTTTTGTTCAAGGGAATAAAACGAATAGGACAAGGCAATTTCAAATTATATTCGAAATATATATATATACATATATACGTTATATTTATTATCTTAAAGGAATAAACTTTTTATTTAATCCTCCTCAACCTTACATTCTTTAATATTATAAATATATATATGAAACGATGTGTATATAGAAAAAAGCTAGAGAATTTACCCTCTTGAATAAACTTGCACAAGAAATATATTTTTACAAATTTACAAATACATAATAAAAACACACAATATGTTTGGTACATATAAATTCAATGCGATAACACCAAGGATATTTAGGAGGTATATAAGTCTATATATATATATTTTAAATCCCAATTACATTTTCCACCCATCGTTTACATTTTGTATAAATATTAAAATAAGAATAAAGGCTACGCAGCAGTACTAATTGTGAAGTTGTTTTATATTAAAGGACTTTTTTCGAGTGCCATATAGTCGAATATCATAGACTAAGCACTCGTAAGATATTAAGAATATAAATCTAGAATAAACATTATAGAGATTTTAAAATATAGTTAACTTCCAGGTCCATCTAGCCATCGAAACGATAAAAATATTTGGAGAATGTTGCTGTATATAGATTAATTAAAACTCTTTCCGATCCAGACAAATAATAATCTACAATAAATATTTAAAAAAAAAATTGTTTTGTAGTGCCACATAGCGGATAAAACTTAAAATTAAACTAACCCCAATTATTGGTCATTTGGGTTACTATTAAAATGGTCACTAAATTTTTTTTTAATATGTATATAAGATAACAATAATTTATGTGGACATTATTACTATATTTTATAACAATTTGAAAAATTTAGCAAGTGACAGACCGACAACAAAGTGTTAACATATTACATTATAATTTAAAAATCACTAAAAAAAATTATATACTAATATATATGACAACAATTTCGTATAATATTCTAAAGACAAATATAATTTTTATACAAACGTTCGGTTACCAGAGAAGCGAAAAACATTAATGATCAAAATATGTCTTTTTCGTATTTTAAAAGATACATTTTGTATCGTTAATATATAAAATTCAAGGAGTTAGTAGTATATATAAAAATTAAATTGGGGTTAAAGATATAACAAGAAAACAAACTAGAATTTATATTTTGTATTATATAAAATGGAATGAATATTCATTTCCAATTTCTTTTATAATATTAAATAAAAACTTTTTTTTTGAAACTTTTGACAGCTTTATTCTCTGGAAACTAATAAAATGAAATGTTTATTAGTTAGTTATATTTATATATATATTTATTTACTATTATTATTAATTATTATTTATCACAATTTACCTAACATCAATTGAATTTAACCGAAATCTTAAAAAATATGAAATTAAATTTGATAAATATTCATAAATACGAAAATTTTTGAGGTAGTATCTTGAGGAAGCATTTTTATAAAAGAAGTCATACTCTCGATTCCGCGAAAACCCAATCCGGTATCTTCAATCTGATTTATTTGAAAGAGGTGAGAAATTCTGAATTTTCATGCTTAATATTTGCATATTAATGTGAAGTATGATCCTGTAACGTTGACATTAGGATATCATAGGTTGGGAGATATTTGTAAATCACAGAAAATATTAGCCCTCGGTCTTTTCTATACGGTGGTGAGGAAATGTTTTTACGAAAAGCAATATCAAGAAAAAAGAAAATGTTCATTAAAATAAAAGAAAAAACTTCAAAAAACTTCATTGCTTAAAAATATTTTATTTCAAAATTTATGTAATTAAAACAACAAATCTACAAAAAAACATGAAAAAAAAAAGATATTCCTTCATTTCTATAAACATATGTTTGTTTTTTAGTTTGCCATTGTGCAGATAAAAATATTATTATATGTATTGTTGTCTGTACTTATATCAGACGGTTCAGTATATAGTGAAAATTGTTGGCGTTATGCACTAGTTAATATTATACAGTCTGAAATCATACCGAAAAATTTTAGTGTCTCGTATTTCGGCAAAATATTGTAAATAATTCTTGTAAAATTGTATTTTAAATAATTTTATTTTTTATTATACATATATATATATATATATATATATATATATTTGTATAAATTTTAAATCAATAGGCTAAGTTTTTACCACCAGTGCACAATTGTATTATATAAATTTATTTTATCGTGCAATAAATTATAAATTGTACCAATTTGCATAAAATCATGGCAATATTATAAAATAAGAGTTTCAAAGAGAAATTAATTTACATATAAAAATTTTTAGTCTTGAAGGACTTTAACTACAATGGAATTTAATATTTTTGTTAAAACATGTAGCATAAAAATAAATGAAAATTAATTTATAAGTTTTTATGGTTCAGTTTTTCCAAAAATTTAAAAATTTAATATCTGCTATATACAGTAAAATCCATCTAATCATAATGAACTGAACAAATGTTTTGAAATTATGGAGGAGCTTTTGACTTAAGGGTCTTTCACAATAGGTGTGATACATTTTTCAATAGCCATTACGTCCGATAAGGATATCTGTTATATGTTAATTTGTGTTTTTTATTCATTACAGACATATAAATCATCATGAATCGCTATACAAATGAACAATGTTTACCAAATAGTTCAATTATTTTATCAAAATTCGCGTTTAATTGTTGAAACTCAAAAAGCGCTCCGTGAATTATTTATGATTCATTTAATCAATTACGGGTACGTTAATAAACAAAATTTCCGTATTTGGGATACAAATAATCCGCATGCATTTGAGGAAGTTCGATTACATCCCAAACATTATGTGCATTTTATGCTGGTGGTGTTATCGGATCATATTTTTTTGAAAAATGATGTTGGTAACAACGTTACTTTAAATGGAGTTCGATATAGAGCAATGCTGAATGAATTTTCAAATTGATGAAAATAGTTTGAATGATGTGTGGTTTCAACGAGACGGTTCTACATATCATTCTGGTACTTTATACACTGGAAGTCAACATCGAACGAATTATTAATGATATTCGTCCAGGCTAATGTGAAATAGTATGCAAACATACGGTTGAAAAAACTATTTTACCATTCATTTTTTGGTTTTATTTCAATTTAATATTGTATAACGCTTAATGAAAACCTTATTTATTTATAGTTTTTATAATGTAGCGCATTTACTGGTCAACTGGAATGGTTTGATTTTGGATTGTCACTCTTAGCTGGTATAAGTTAAAGGTATTATATAATTCTATAATTACTTTGAGATATAAGGCTGTTTTGTTTAACTTAGATCTTAGAGACATTTAGAGTTAGAGGGATTTAACTGTATAATATGGAACAGAAATATTTTTTTTATATTGTATACTTTTACACGAAATTAAATAGTTACAACACAATTAATCGCATGAACTAATATCCAGGACCGTTTCTTAATAACCGATAATTCAGGCATTTATCTTATGTCCTATGCAAAAAGTATATATGTAGTAGAATTTTTAAATATTATTAATTGGCTCAGAAAAGTCAACCAATTTAATAGCTTCTTAGAATGTTGGAATGTTGTTTACTTAGATATCTAAATACGTGAATTTATCAAGTCAATAATGTAATGTGTCATTTTTAAATATGAAATTTATAGTCAATTAAAGAAATCCACTCAATGTCACTTGTACATTGTCACTTGTACGAATGTCACATTGTCACTTATACGAATGTCACTTGTACGAATTTGATTACCAGAATTCGCTCAAATTGTTGAAATTGTCTTTATTTATCTAAGGCTTTTATTTTTCACTGATTATTTTCAAATCTGGAAATTAAACTATAAAAATATATTTTTTTATTGTTAACAAATTTGTTACTCAACATTTTTCTTTTTATTTGTTGTTGTCAACACAATTTTTGAGTAGATATGGGAGTAGAAAATGTCTACTAACCAGGTTAGTTCAATTATTTTGGGAATGTGTATATAGTCTAGGCGGCGAGAATAATTTTAATGATATATTTAAAAATGACTGTTACCACAAGTTATGCTATTTAAGGAATTTGATTTACTTAGTTTAAATATTTAAAATTTTCAGAAACTCTATATAAATATAATACAAAAATTGTGTGGGTAACGAAATATTTTGAAATTGTAATAAACAATTTTAATTTAAATATAATTGTCAATTTTTAGTATTTGTACAATATTATAGCACAGATTGTGGTATATGCCTACGGTCACCATTCGTCCCTTTCTTCAATGGACAGAAATGTTTCAATATTAGAAATTCTCTTGTGCCAAGACAAACTCAGAGGCTATTTTTTGTAGTAATAAGATTTAATATTATTTTGTTAAATTTTAACCGTTTTTTTTGTTGAAGCTGGGATAAAGCTGGGATACTATTGAATACTGAATGTTTAGAAAACATATTTTCGCACACTTGTAATTATTTTGTAATTATATGAGGACGAAATGGAGGAATGTAATATTCTTCAAACAACAGAGAGTAACTTTGGAATCATGGAATATGTCAGTCAGTAACATAAATAATAAACTAAAATTTATTTCGAAATTACCCTAGTAGAAATTTTTATATCGGAAATATAATTGAGATAATTTTAAATACATACAACAAACATTAAATCAACAATTTTAATTAAGTTATGTAATTAAAATTTATCAGTTTCAAAGTATATACACTAATTACAAATTATATTAAAATTTATCCTTGATAAAATTTTATCTATATGAATATATATTTGTAGTATATATACAGAAAAATTTATGAAATTTATGAGTATATAGTAAAAATCCGAAATTGATATTCCAATGAAATAATCAAAATTATTAATATATCATCATCATTTTTAAACAGAACCAGAATTAAACTATATAAATAATACCAAAGAGCATGCAAAAATTTTATTGGTTAAAAGACCTTAATTCAGAATTAGGTGACCTCTTGAAAATAAAAATAAAAAATATTTATATATATATATATATATTTTTGTATTTTTCATTACATTTTCTTATTATCCTCAATAATTTATTAATACTCAAAAAGAAAATTAGGTCAAAATTTACTTTATATAAACATTTTGTATATTTGTTATAATATAGTTCAAGTACTAAAATTGTTCAATCAATTTTTTCTGTGCGGTATTGAATAACAAAAATGTAATATCAAAATGAATTTATATATAAATATTAAAATTTTGAAAGAATCATAAATTTAGTGTTCATTAATAAAATTATATCAATTTGATTAATAATTTATGTTCTCATTTAAATGTTTTTTTTTTTTTTTTTCATTTCTGCGTGTATAAAATTGAATTTTTTAAGCAAAATAAAATTATCAACATTTTCTTCATATTTTAAATTGAATATTTAAGTATTGAATAAATCATACTATTAGATTAGTTCTATACGCTTGGTTCGAATTTTCAATAAATTTTTAAGTTATTCCCAACCGACAAACAAATATTAGAGAAAAGAAAATTTATGTTTATAATAATAGTGTTGGGAGTATTTGGAAAATTATCTGTGTATCAACAAAAATTATAACAAATTCAAATTCGAATTAACTATTGTATTTATTTTTTGCAATAAACATAATTGTAGTTCAGAATGCTACATCATGCAATGATTTAACAAGAACAGACATTTAAACCACTATGGAAAATATGGAATTCTCCATTTCAGTATAATCCTTACAAAATACGAATGTAAAATGGTTGTGTAAAATCAATCGTTCTGCATGTTTGGGAAACTTTGAAGTAACCAATAACAAACACATTGAAACTCCAAATATTCCAGTAAAGATATAGACTTTGAAAGACTAAACGAATCGTTAGAGCTCAGAACAATCTAGTCTAGTATAGAAGAACGTAATAGAATAATTGACGTTTTAATAATGAATTTAATAAAAATTAATTATTTCAGTAACTGATTCTACTTGTTATTAAGGAAATTAAAGAACATTTTATTGATTTAAAAGCTCCTACGTTATCTGAAATATTTAAATTTAAAATTCCATATTTTTAAATTATTCCCTATTTATTAAATTTTTAATATGAAAATTCTTTTAAACTTTTAATATTATATTGCCATAATTTAAGTAGAAATATGTAATATATTTAAAAATTATGTTTCATATCAAATTCTATATTTAACAAATTAAATTATTTATTAAGAATAAACAATTTCAATTAATGCCAGTAAGGAACGGAATCGATTCCTCTTTTAAATTTTAAATTTTAGACATTTTCTATTAAAAATATTAAGTATTTGAAATTTCAATAATAATTAAATAATTTTAGAAAGTTGTAAACTGTTTCTAATTGAGCAACATGTGATGTGACTATTGATCCCAGTTCTAAAATATGTAAAATTTCGGAACTTAATAAACATATTAAGTTGATGTGGGAAAGGCATGGTATAAACAGTTCCCCTAATGCAAAAGTATGTTCAATTTACTTCCAAATTCATTTAATGTTGATAAAAAATTTGTACCTATACCACGATTGCGCTTATGAAAATATTTTTTGCTTTCTTAATGCAAAAAACTTGTAAATTTTGACAATGTTTTGTTAGAAATTATCTGCGGCTTATAAACGTTATTTTTTTTTAATTTATGTTATCTGTATTGTATACAAATGGAAATGACATAACAAATTTAATACTATGTTACAAAAAGATCAAAATTATGTGCAATATATTTCAACGTCTAGATTACCACAGTCCACCAGAGAAGGCAACAAAATAAAAAATTCAAAAGCTGAATATAAATGTTAAAATGAATCTAGAACTCGAAAATCGAACAGAAATATATAAAAATGCAATTATCTTTTAACCACAAAATTTTATTTAAAACCGAAAATTATAAAAAAATAAATTTAATTTGAAATTAATTATTCTTAAAAGGGTTCCCCGGCAACACAACTTAAATTAAAAAAAAAAAAAAAATCAATATTAACTTAATAAAAAAATTAATTATAAATAAAATTATTTAATAAAATTATTTGAAAAATTCAAAGTTCTTTGAAATTTGAAAACAAAATTTAAAATTTATTTGAACGTAACAATTCAAATATATGAAAAACTAAATAAAAATTTCTAATTTATATTTAAGTATATATTTAATTTATGAGCATGCAGTTTCTTTTTAAACTAACTAAATAAACATACATGTATACACAAATTAATATTATTACTTAAATGAAGCATGTAAATCTTAAATTACGAAAATATAATTTAAATTTTGCAGACAAGAGATTTAAAGGAAAACATTTATCATATTAACAATTTTATGGTTCTTATTAATCAAATTAGTTTTTGGCTACTTAATAATGAAATATTTTGTTCTATCAATATATATCTAATATGTAATTCAGATGGCTGGCAATGTAACAAAACAAATACATACTTATATATACGAAAAGAAAGAAAACCATACTAAACAATATAACACATACATATATGATATTAGATTGACGGACGAATTTATAATCCGTGCACTTTTATTCATGTTTTAAACGCTTCTGAATCCCAAATTTGTGATTCCTTTATAATCATTTACTAATTTAATTCTTTGAACTACGAAATATATATGTACATGTGAATAACAGCATATATAATGTAATGTGATATAGAATCGAACTGTAAGCCGCCTCATTTTGCTAAAGTAGTTGAAATTTGGAATCTCAATTAATGTCAGTTGATGAGTTATCTTATCTCATTCCAAGCACACAAGTGTAGTGTATTTTATCAAAAACGGAAGGAACATTTTTTAATTATTCATATTAAACCATTCCTATGGATTTTGGTCCCATAAAGATTAGTGAGGATCATTTAGAGACTTTTATCTCTCGAATAGAGTTATAAAGTTTCTATACTGTCTAAATCCTGTGAATAAGCGATAACGGATGGACGAATAGACAACAGACAGACCGACAGTGTTATGGGCAGAACAATATATAATATATTATATTAACATCGTTATCTAGTAAAAAGAAAACCATAAGATGCTGTACATATTTGGAATATTAATCAACATTATAAATAAAATGGTTAGCTACATAACTTTGCATTACAAAATCTTACATTAATACACAAGTTTTCCAAAAAAAATCTGTATGTAAAAGCAGAAATTTTTATAATTTCTCATTATTTTTATTTGTTATGTAAAATTCTGGAAACAGTTGATCATTTTATAAGAAAATTTAATTAACAAAAAATAAATAAGATTATTGTACGGTCCGTAATTTAAAATCAAATTTAGATTTACTTAAATAAATGTTATTGAATCAGAGAACTAAAAATTCTTTTACGCAGTCGAATTCATTGTAAATACATATTAAAATGTTACATTTAGTATAAATAGTATTTGAACAAAATGAATACTATAATACTATCAATATGTATATATGTATATATACACATGATGAACTATAGTGTAGTGATTTTAAAAAAGTTCTTGAACTTGTTGTATAAATTATCGGCGGCCTGTACCTGTACTACACAAACAACTCGAAATTGATTCGAAATAAAATATACTGTGATTACAATTCTTGATTCCAAATTTAATTATACTTATATATTTTAAATAAATCGTTAATATTAAATATTAATTGTAGAAAAACATAAAAATTTATTAAACTTTTTTTTATATTTTTATATATACTTATATGAATTATTTTTCTTAATTGTCACCATAACATATTTTGCAATGATAATATTAAACAATATCATTGATTTATGGTAAAAAAATATACCGAAAAGCCACGATAAGTAGTTAATTTTTAAATAAATGAAATCTTTGTCTAATAATACAACTTCAAGTTTTACTTTGATTTATTTAGGTACTGTTCCGTTTTCCATGAATTCTGAATTTACAAATACGAGCGTTAAATATATAATTCGCGTAATTAGAAACAAATTTAATTTCCAGAAAAATCATCAGCATTATAGTGAATTAACTGAAATACAACATTTGCAATTGAGAGAGATAAACAAGATAAATAGTAAAGGTTATGCTACACAGTGGAGACAGGTGTAAAATAAAAGATATATACTAATGTCAATTCTTTCAAAATTTAATTCAATAAACGCCTTAAGATATTATTACCGTATGTAAACAATTGATGTTCATTTATTTGAACGACATATTGATTGCCCTTTATAGTATTTAACATGATCATAAATAAATGGTAAAAATAAAAGGAAAGTAAAAAACTTAAATTGTAATAATTGGTAATCCTGTTTTTGTATTTTTGATAATTTATATTTTTTTTATCATTAAGTATAAATACTGACCTTATAATTATTTAGTTCAAGATAAAAAGCAATCACTTTAGTAAAGATTCACAAATTTTATACTATATTATTTAATTACATACAATATTTTATTTTCACACTGTGCATACACGGCAAAAATGACAGCTTGTACGAATCTATTGCTAAAACTTTTTATAATAATTGTATTGTAATTGTAGTAAAAATCTTTTAAAATAACTAATAATTATTCTATTTTTGTTGTATTTCTATATTTTAATAAAAAAAACGATTTAAAATTTTATTTTTTAAAAAAGTCTTTACACATTTTTTATTATAAATAGAAAAAAATTTTTTTTAGAGATCTTTGAATGTCAAATTACATTGCTGACAACATTACGAAGTTTTTGTTGTTGTTGGTTTTGGAATATATCAATGCGGCCAACAGAAAATAATTAAAATGTATTAAATTTCCCTGTATTAATAATTAAAAGGTACATTTTTGTTTCTTTATAGTTGGAGGAAGTTTTATTTAGTTACATTCAAATTCTTTTCTTTTTATATATTAATTTTTATTAATCAAATTACTTAATTTTATAAATTAGATTTTAAGATTAATTCTATAATTAACATTAACTGCGAATTTTTAAAATTTAATTTTCGTATCGGCGTTGTACCAGTGCTACACACTGCTGAACGGGCAAATTTGTTGAATTTAAATATTGTATACATACAATAAGTTAATATTAACAGTTTAAATTATTTATTTGTTTTCATGTTCATCCAAAAACTGCTGTAATAATCCCATTTCAATTGGAATTTGTAATGATTCGGAACCATCTAAATTTCTTTTACTTCGGACTAATTTATGATCTAAGAATTCAGTCAATTGTGCTCTTAATGCTAAATCTGAACTAACTAAAAAGGCTTCTCGACATCCCCAATAGAGATCTTTAAATAGAATTCCTAAAAATGATATAAAATATTTACTTCTACATATAAATTTCTGGTTTATAAAATAAAATATTAAGTTTCAATAGAACAAAAAACTACCTTGATAATTTGGATTTCCCTTATTTGCCAATTGATGTTTTACTATTAATAAATAAATTCCTCGAGCATTTGTTGTTAACGATAAGAATACATTACGCATAGATGATAAAGCTAATTCACCAGAATTTTGCACCATAAGTGAATTTTCAAAAGCTGTTTCATTTGTATATGGAAGCATTATTGTTACATCCCACCATGTAAAATTATAATTACTTAATTTAGTTTGATCCCATACTAAAAATTAAAAAGTACTATATTGAAAACAATTGAATAAAAAACTTTAAATAAAATAATATTTTACATAATGGTGTATTAATATGATCAATTGAAGCCAATAAATGAATATTTTTAATTTTAGCTAAACGGCTTAAGATCTCCTGAGCTCTTGAATTTCTTAACATTGACCCATCTATATTATGAACAATTAGAAATATTTGTATTTTAGGTAATAATTTCATTTCCTCTTCGATAACATTAACTGCTTCATGTAAATTGGCTGGACTAGATGTGAAATCCAATATATCAATTAAAATACTATCTAGAATATTTTTAATTGTCAGACTTGGAAAGTAACCATTTACAACAAGTACTGTACGATTTTGTAACATTTCACATTGAAAATTTTGTAATAGATCTCGTTTTGAACCTAAACCATATAATAATATATTAAAACCTTGATCCAAGAAATACATCCATTTTGTAAAATTCATTTTATATTCATCGAATAAATTAGAAATTGATTTTTCATGTTCCGTTGATAATTTCAGAGAATTTAATAAATTAAAAAGATGATCTGCAGCTAATCGAGGATTTTTCAATCGATCCAATGTATGATTTGATGTAATTCCTTTATTCTTTGAATGGGAATTGAAATAACCTTCACTCTGCGGTATGAAATCATTCATTTTTTTATTATATCGTGTATTTGGTTTACGTTGTTGTGGTTGGTTTGATGGTGTTTTTGATAAATTTGGAACAATTGTACGACTTTGTCTGAATACATTTTGTTGTTTAATTGGTTCTTCATCTGCTTCACTATCGCCTTTTAAACTTATATTTTCATCTGAACTATTATCATAATCTGACATAGTATTACTAGAATCTGATGGTTTATATTCACTTTCATCTCCTGAAAAATCTGATTCAATATGTTTAATATATTCATCAATTTCGTTTTTGATTTTATTTCGGATGTGTCGTGGTGTCTTTGGTTGCAAATAATTTATCTTTTTACGTTTTGTATCTGGTGTTTGATTATTGACACTACTGCTACTACTACCAGGTTTTGGTGTTTTAGGTGTACTTAACGCCACTTTTAACATATTATCTCTTTTTCTCGGGGTATTAAATCCATACAAATTTTTACCATCAACATCTACTTTCTCAGTAAATAGATCAACCGGTTTTGAAATGTTTTCATTCTTCTGAAATATCTCTTCATCCGATGATTCCGTTTCTGAGAAGCATTTGTTGATTCCTCCTTTCAGACGTTTAATACGATACTGTGTTGGGGTTTTACAGTAATCTTGACTGTCGTATCTTTTATTTGGAGTGATTTTTCTTCCTGATTTTCTGGTTGGTGTTTCAACTTCATATTCATTTATATTAGACATTCGAACTCGACATAGTAAAGCACTTTGTCTTCTGGATGGTGTACGTGGTTCATCAAATTGAATCTTTCGTGGAGTCTTATGCGTATCTTCATTATAATCCATAGTTTTAAGTTTAAAAATAAATAATACACAACAATGATCAAAGAAAAATTAAAAAAAGTACTTGTGAGTTGACATTCTGACACTATATTTTTGGAGGGAAAATATTAATTCGTAAAGTGACATCTGTTGCTCGATAAAAGTTAAATATATTGATAATTCAGGGCTGTGAAATAATTATTCCCAAATTAAATAATAAATAAAACACTTGAACCTTAAGTTAAGTTAGTTACTAAATTTTACAGAGATCGTTAATGAACTTTATTTAGCCTTATTTTTGATGATTTGATTTGAAGGTTATGGCAAACGACAAGGACTTTACAAACCCTCCCCCCAAATGTTTCGTTGAAAGGAAATACACTGTACGATTGTACGATACGTATGCAGCATATGCATCCATGTCCATTGTCCAATAAATAAAATCTCATTGATTATTCGTCAAATTCTCAAATTAATTAGAAGATTAAATCACTATTGTAATTATGTACTTAATATATATACCACTAATAATTAAAACATCATATAATAATAAAAATAAAGATATTTATATTAAAAAATTTAGCTTAACATAATAGTACATTGTAAATAAATAAAAATAATACTTAAAAAAATATTTTAATATAAACTAATATATCTCTTTTTTTTTAAATAAATTTACAATATAATTTTTAGTTCGGACAAATTTAATGGTTGTTCTTTTTTCGGTACAATAGTTGAATAAATTTCGGAATGTTTTTCATCGTCATTATTATTTAAATTTTTATTATTAGAATTTCCACCTTCATTATTACCACCACCACTATTATAATCTCGATTATTATCATTATTATTAATTATTGTAATTGTTGGTTTTAGTGCCTCTGATATACTTGCATAATCATGATTTTTTTTGTGTAAATTATCTTGTTGGTTATTTCCTGATACTACCACTGATAATTCTAAAATACTACTGTAACCTGGTACATTTTCAGAATCAGTACGATTTTTTACTTTACTGTATCCATCAATGTTATCCTCCTCATCATCATCGTCATCATCCTCATTATTTTTATTTACAATTTCCAAAATTTTTGGATTTTTTTTTTCAATAACTTTGGCATATCCATCATCACTTAATGTATTACCAGTATATGTTGATCTTAATGGTTGTAATACTTCATAATTAGGATCATAATCTGAATTTGGTTTTTTTGTATCTGTATTATTACTATTATCTGGTTTTAAAAGTGTTTCATAGCCAGGATCATTAAAATTTGGCGGGGTATCTGGTAAACTTTCATAGCCTGGTTCTATTAAAATTGGACATGGTCCTGATAATGATGGTGGAAATAGTTGCCGTGAATATAATTGATCTAAATAAAAAAAAATTGTGCATAAGTAAAAGTTAATATTAAAGGAATATTAAATACTACTTACACTCTTCAGTATTAACAGGAACTATATTTTTTATTATATGGGAATAACCACCATCAGACATTCGATTCTCAATTAATTTAGTTTCATTATTTTTATTGAAACTATTACTTCTTAATCGTTTTTTATCTATATAAATTAAAAATTTTAAAAATAAATTTTGTTTTCATGTGCACATTTTGAATTATCAATTTTTACCTTTTCTATTAAATTCCGAAATTTGTGTATCCTGTGTTGGACCATTTGAAAATTGTTTACGATTTAATATTGGTGAATTATTTTGTGAAGATGTATTCGGAAATTTACTATTTTTCATAACCTAAACGAAATATATATAAATATTAAATTTCCAAAAATAATAATTCATATATTTTTATTTATTACCTTAGCGTACATTCCTTCAATATCTTTGGACGGACTTGAATTATTTTTTTTTTTCGGTGAAGAATCATCGGTACAGTAACTACTATTATTACTATCAATATTATCGGTGTTATAATTTTCACGTACTTCTATTATTGATGCTACAGAATTTCTTCCAGAAGAAATTGATGCTGTTGATGTTAAAATTGATGCTGATGATATATTATTTTTTGGTGTCGGTGGTAATGGTGAATTAGCTTGTCGTTTTTCTGGTTTTGGTGAACCTAAATTACCCATACTGAAATATAAATTAATTAATAGATATAGTACAGAGAATACATTTAATAAAAAAATATTTTATAATAATTTCGGATTCCATTCGTAATCTTCAATACAATGTAAGTCAACGTCATTGAAAACAGACCCAATATTTATAGGATAGTAATTTATTTTATGGCATATCTATGCAGCCGTTACAAAAGATAAGAAGAACTCTTCATATATATGAAGGGTTAAAACACGAAATTTTTCATTCCTAGTCATATCATATCATATCAGTAGAGAAAACTAGAATACAAGTAAGTGATTTTTATATATAGGATAGGACGCTGTAGCTTCAACATCTTCTTCGCATATTTGACTGGCGGAAAATCGACTTGCTTGTGTTGATTTTGAAAACATTGTAAGAAATTGATTTTAAAATGAGAGAAAAAGTATATAAACCGTCAGAATCATGGAATATGCAACTGAAATGATTAGTATTTTATTCAAAAATGGATTCAATAGAAGCCAAAAGTGTACAGTAAACTATTGAGGAGAACAGCCAAAAATCAAATAACTGCGTAACGACATACCTGCAATCGGAAGCTTGTCTAGAATGTACATCATATGCTCGTAAACCAGGTACGGATGGTTGAGCTTGTTGTTGTTGTTGTGCTGGAAAATTAACAGCAATATTACTAGTAGAATTTGTGTTAACTCGATCTAAATGTTTTTCTATATCCAAATTATCAATTGTACGTGAAGCATTCTGTACTGAATTTATTTCAACTGATACAATTATTGAATTATTTGTTGGTTGAATTTGTGCATAAGTTTCTGAACCACTTGTATAAATATCACCATGATTATTAGGATCATCAATTGCAGCATACATTTCATCTAAAAACCAAAAATATTATTGAAAAATTCATATTATACTGATTTTTAATTTAGTTTTTTACCAGAATCATCGGAAACTGTTGCATAATGTGAATCAATACCATGTTTTGATAATCGTGGTGGATGTTGTTGTAATTGTTTTGTTTGTGCTAATATATTTACCAATGGTTCTCTAACACTTATACTAGTATAACCTTCTAAAACAAACAAAAAAATATTAGAAAATAATCAAAATCTTCTAAAATCTTTATTAATATTACTTGATGAATCTTGTGAATCACCACTAAAATGTGGTTGCTGCACAATTGGTGGCGTCATATACGGTAATTCTTGACTTGCTGATATCATACCAGCAATTGCTGATGCAGCTGGTATTAATTCTTGTACATTATCAACACCATTTGCACTAACAACACTTTGCCTTGAACTAACTTGTTGCAATGATTGTTGTTGTTGTTGTATGTGTTGATGATGATGTTGATCTATAACATTATCAATTTGAACACTTGGAACATTTGCGCTTATATTGCTACTAGAACTTGGTGCATTTAATTGAGCATAAGGATGTTCTGTATTTCGTACCTAAAAGTTATTAACAAAAATTTCAATTTTTGATAAACAATACATGAAAATAATTGAAATATAATTACTTCATCATAATTATGTGTTGACTGTTTTACTCTTGCATATGGTGAACTAACATCGTCTGCTTGACTTATTGAACTATGTTGTGATAAACTTATTTCCTTTTTTATACTTAATGTAGCTAATTGAAAAAATAAATATAGGTGTTAACTTGAATAATTTTAATTCATTCAAATATTTCAATAAAATTATAACATTGCTATATTAACTTTTATAATTAAATTAAGTGGAGTAAAATTTAAATTAAAGTTGCGAAAAAATTATCATCGCGTCAATTAACATTGATTTTTACAGTTTCTTCAACCTTTATGAATCCTTCAAGAAGTGAAATATCATTGACTAACTACACGATTTCCTATTTTCAAATTTATGAATACTTGATTAAGATCGTATTTGGCAGTTTTGAAGTGAACACTGTTCACTGTAGGAAAAATCCACTATTGTGGGAAGAAAACCATGAAAAAACACAAAGATATTTTTTTTTACAAAATTAGCTTCTAAAAAATCAAGTCATATATTAATCCAATTTGAAAAGCTTTATAAAGATTTTGCTATATTTTTATCAAATAATAAAAATTCAAGAGATTAAAATACATACGTCAGATATTTTTTTAACAAAACTTTGATGAAAATTTAGAAATTCATATTATATAATTAAAATTTTAAACATTAATATTTTTAGTTATTTTTATCATAATAAAATTTATATTCTACAGAACATTTATATATACTTACGACTTCGTCCTTGCGGTTTCTGATGAATTTTTTCAGTTACCGTTGCATATAAATCTGATATGTTATCATTATTAATTGTCACAGCAACTGGGATATCTGGAAGACTTCTATGTGGAGCATTATTATTACTAGTCCTGCAATATTAGAAGAAAAAATATATATTTGTTTATATAAAGCTAAATTTATATTTTAAAATATTAGGTATATGATAATGAATCCATTATGAATAAATTCTACATTTAACACAAAAATGTAAATTCAAAATGTAAACAATAAAATAAAAATAACAAATAAAAAACCTTTTAGAATCACCACCAGTATCTCCACCACAATATGATTGAATTGATGAATTTAATGAATTATTATGTTCATCATTATTGCTAATCACTGTTGTAGGTATATCATTATTATCTTCTGGATTTTTTAATTTCACCATTCCTTCCAATCCCATAAATTCATTCCTTGATTACAAAAAAAAAAAAAAAAAAACAAATAAAAAAAGAACAAAATGAAAATAATCACAACAAAATGATAAAATAATGAAAAATTTTATGATATAATAATTGTAACAGAATCACATGAAAATTATTGAATATGAGTATGATTAAAACACTTATTAATTTTTTTTTATATAATCCAAATTAATTTAATATAAATGCAGATAAAACAAATTAAAAAATGTAATGTAGGTAACTTTCTCTCTTGGGAGTCACCAAAGTTTTTTTTTGTACTTGTTCTACTAACTTTGGTATTTTCTTTTTCCAACATAAACAGGCAGCAATCATTATGATAAAAGTAATTGAAATATTAAATGATATAAATATTGTGTAAAATAAATCATATTCCATTTCAAGGAAAATTAAGTCCTTGGAATATTAATATTATTGTTTTGATGTTTTCTTATACGACTTGTCCTATTACTCCACATTCACACTATACAAAAAAAAGAACGAAGCTTTTTTTACTAATTTTCTCTTCTGAATGACATATGGGACATGTGATGTCAAAAGTAGAAATACTAATCAGTGTTGTCAAAGGGGAATTTTAATTTGAATTCTATTTTCTATTATGGTATATTCTATTAAATTGGTAAATTGATCGGTGACAGCAACCAAACTAATTAATATTTTCATATTAATTTAATAATAATTTTTACGAAAATTATTACCTATTTTTTCCTATTCTATGATTTGAAAATGTATATACATAATAGTTAATAAAATAAATGAGACATATTCAATATGTTATATTTTTCCCTTGGATAAACATTAGTCGTAGGGAATATTAAATTATCAATCCGATCCCACTTCATAATTTTACTATACTGTAATAAATTCTATCGATTTGATTATATTACATAAACAGGATTATATTAATAAAATATTAATTTTTATTTGGTACTCTTAACTACATTTTTTTGGCACCAATTTTTATATTTTGTCCTCCATATAATCTAGCTGTCATATATAAAAATTTATTTCGTCTTGTCTTTCAAAAATAAGGGGATCATTATCATTCATTTTATCAACTTATCGAAAAAGGTTTTTCATTTAACTACAATAATTTCAGATGATAAAGTAATATTAGTTTTTTATTCAAAATCCATCGATGTCAGTTTATATATAAAAAAAAATATTTTTTATTTTTCAAATCACATTTAACATAACCTTTAAACCTTTTGTATTTTTCAAAAGTTAAACTTTTTTATTGATAACATACTTTTTTATTTTTCAAATTTGTCAATCTATAAAAATAATTTCTATTTCATATAGGTCCTCTGTCGAAAACTGAAATGAATTGAACTTTTGCGTGTTGCGTCCGTCATGTCTTTGCTCATTTCTATTTTCATTTATTATATATTTCATCAAGTATTGTTTGACATTTCAATCCGTCTCCATTGCGGCTGTCGATCTTATTTGAGGGGTAAAAGTTTAAAACAAAATAATAATTACCATTTCATGATTGTTCAAATAAGATTTAAATATAAATGTTGAGTAAAATAAATAATTTTTCATTTTAATGCAAATTAAAGTCTGTCTTGGGATTTTAATATTATTGTTTTGTATTTTCTTACACGAACTGTCGTGTGTCCTATTGCTCCACTCCGTATTCACTAGTGATGGGTGTATTGACAAATTTCCCGCCAAATTTATCAGCTGACAACCAAAAAGGAAATTTAATGCCGGTGGTGGTGCTCATCATGATATTAACAGATATCCTAAAAAAAAAATTATAAATAAATTTTAAAATATTTGTTTTGCTTTTATTTACGATTTTGAAACAATTTAAGTATTTATTTGGGTACATAATAATAATAAAATAAAATCAAAGGTCATTTTGATTTTAACAGGAAACTGACGAAAGTGACCAATATGTTACTGTAAATTTACAAATATTTACTTTTAATTTAATATATATTATTTATAGAACTTATCAAATCTGATATGAGAATTCAACCCTTACTAATTGGAACATCTTATATATTTTTATTTCAATCAACAAATACTCTCAGTTTATTATCAAGATCATTCACCAGTTTTCCAAAAAAGAAATCAACTGCAAATATGAATATGAGCACCCAAACAAACACATCTGAGGCAGCGAGTTCCAATGCTTACGAATCGGGTTGTAATTCTGTAGCATTTGTAACAACACCAGATGAAACAATTGCTAAAAAATTGGCACATCAAATAGTTATTAATAAATTGGCTGCATGTGTTAACATTATTCCAAAGATAACCTCGATTTATGTATGGGATGATAAAATAAATGAAGATTCTGAGGTGCTATTAATGATTAAGACCAGAACTAGTCGCATAAATGATTTGACAAAATTTGTTAGAGAAAACCATCCATATAGTGTTGCTGAAGTAATAACTTTACCAATTGAAAATGGTAATCCACCTTATTTAGATTGGATTTTAAAAAGTGTACCTGATGCAAAGAAGTAAATAATTATGTAGCTACAAATAATATATAAATAAATAAGTAAGGATGTTAAAAATTTGTTTACTAAAATAGACATTTTAGTCCATAGTTACATACATATCTTGTAAATTTTCAAATTCAGTAAATATAAATAAAATTTTAATAATAAAAACATTTTTTATTTTCAGTCCATACATTTGCAGTTAAAACCTCTTGTCGTCATAATTTATGTTCTATTTAAATCATAATTGAGAATATATCTGAAATCAATAAAAGTTTTTTTTTTAAATATTTTATTATAATTAAATACTTAGTGTTAGTTTGAGCATTTTCGATCTTATATTCTTTCTATTGTGAGATATGATTGGTAAATAAATTGACATGAAGGTCTCGGAAGTTGCAACCTATAGTCATCGTACGTTATTGCCAGGTTTAATACTAAGTTATAGTATAATAAACAATAATATCTAGACAAAATAATGATTTCAGTTATTAGTTTATTTTTTCTTTGCAAATTCTGTTTAGGAACAATGGTTTTGCAATAATTACTATTTTAAATACAGAACAGTTACAGTTCACATATTTTATAGGACAAATACATATATCTTATTATCTCGAAACAACAGATCTAGATTAATGTGTTACGGCTTCCAACTATTTTAAATTGATAAAATATACGTTTGTATTTATTAATAACGACTTTATAAACCTTTTTTACGGTTCAGATCTTTAAAATACCACTTTAGGGTATTCGAGAAAGGATCGATACAATACAAAACACACTCAAAACACGACAAACATCATTGCGAAATTTGCGTATTTTAGAGTATTTATTTTATAAAGTATTTATATATTAGTTTTAACTGTATATATTCAAATGTATATGAATGAAATTAATTTCCCATAGCTAAATTTGTATATCTTATATATTCATAAAATATTATATAGATACATGTATTGATGTTTTACATATATTATTAATAAAGGCAGATTCGGAATTCGGAGAAACTGTTAAAAATTACCGAATCGATAAACTAAATAATTTATTTTATCGTAAATTTATCACAAAAATATTTTTATAATCATCTATTTCCTGAAGTATGGTTTATATAGCGTTGGTTCACTTATTTTTGATGTCATCCCATATTGTACAAGTGTTTTTTTAAACTTTTTTTCCGGCAATATTGATAAATATTAAGACCTAATTTTTAATATTTTATATTTTTCAAAAAAAATCTATAATGTAACGATAATTTTGTCAGAGCATTCTACACAACAATAGTATAAATATACAAACTATTTAAAAATAAATATCCTCGTTTAATATCACACGAAATATTTAGTTTTGCATAATAATAATGCGAAATATTTTTATATTTTTCTAGATTTATGATAATGTTTACTAAACAATTATTGTAAATAATTATGCACAAACTTTTGAACTTTTTTGTAGTTGTATTGTTGTATATAGTGATGAGATGAACTATCATTATTACAGATAGTGGTAAACGGAGGTGAATAAATAAATTTCAATTCTTAAAACTTATTAGAACCTAGTAGATTTTAATATTTATTTATAGTTATTAGTAATTTCGATGGCATTGAACTTTAAGTTAATGTAAATTTATTATTTGAATATACATTTTTTGTGGTATAGTATAGATAATATCAATAAAGTTCTTTTTCAGCAAAATGAAGTTCAAAGTATATGTATATATGTATTTATTTCACAAGTTATTATAACAATATTTTACAACTTAAAATAATACACAAAAGTTAAAATCCTGGTGTAATCTGTAAATGGTGCTCTCTTCTACTTCTATCCATATAATAATGAATTAAAATTATAAATATAATACCAAATATAAAAGCGATGAAAAACTGGCGAACAGAAACCATTGATGTTGGAGATTTCTTAATATTCCAGTTTCTGAGTAGTTTCCGAATGCTGGGTACAAAATTGCACTACGCATAAAAACAAGGTAATTTCGTATTAATAATGAACAACATTTTTTATAAAAAGCTGGTTAGATAGAGGAAATTTCCAAAGAAAGTGTTAGTATCGGAGATACATAGTTTAAAGTAAAACTGTATTGATATCATTATTTAATTTTTCAACAGCAACTTTGAAAATATAGTAGAAGGAGAACAAATTATACAATTATCATTCGTTGCATAACTCTATTATACTATAGTAAAATTAATAGGCTTATGATGTATAAAAAATTCTCAGGCCATAAAACTTTATCCAAAAGTAAAATATTATTTACAAATATTGGATTGAATTAAACTTAAAATAAAATATTTTACTTAACTCAATATTTAGTAGCTTTTTATGCTTCTAACGACTAAAGAATTTATTAGCTTTCTTTATTTTCGAATTTTACTCATTACAATCGTTTTAGTTCTTGCATTAAATTTATGATTCTTGCATTAAATTTATGATTTCGAATTTAGTTGTAATTAATTATTCGTTCGTCGTATGAATAAAAATTATAAAAGGTATAAAAATATTGTATACTTTATTTTCAAAATAAATTAATTTATACTTTGAGATATTTTATATAAATGGAACAAGAAATGCATAAAAGATGAGTAGATAAAATAAACATAATATCAAATTAATGGAGAAATATTCCAAATATAAAAGTGAGTAGAATCAATTTTACTTACCCTAAATGTATGACAGAATAAATAAAATCTAAATATTTTTTTTTTTTTTGTGGGACTTTAACCCGTTAAAAACACTTTCTTAGCAGAGTTTAAATTAAAACTAGTCACCAAGATTAACCATTAATTTTTGTCTAATGTGTTACCTGTTTTGTAGTAAGTCTATAGCTAATTCAAACGGCCTTGTTCTTCTTTACCTTGTTTTGAGGAACAAGCTGTATGCCATACAATCACATAGACTTGATTATATAATAGCACTTTGCTGTTGATCGATAGTTTAGAGAGAAACGGCCTATTAACCAGATAATCTCTCTGTATCTGAATTCCATCTCGCCCTTTTTCTTACTTTACACGCCCAGTGTGCAATGTCATACATAGGTAAATAAAACATAATGAAATTAAATTAGTAATTAAATATGTTGAATTTAATATTAATAGAATTTAGAATTCAATTTTTAGAAATTAAATTATCCTAATTACAAAATATTAAGATTACTATGTATAATAGTAACCCCTCCACCTCCACGTACCTAAACTCTACAATCTACATGATGGTTTATTCTAACCTAGAATACATCATTCCAATGAAATTCTCATGCAGGCAACCCTCCCGCCTCCTCCACCTCGGTCAAGAAATGACGTTCCATGAGTTTAAATCTTTTATAATTTACCATAGGGCAGTGACATATAGAAGGTGTTCTAGCGTTTCCTACTCTTCCCACAGGTATATTATTATATACAGGTATATGATCATATTCTACTCAAGAAGCATGAGAAAAGATTAGATTTAACCGAAACCTCAATATGTAGAGGACTACATATTGAGGTTTCGGTTAAATGATTTAAGTTAAATCTAATCTTTTCTCATGCTTCTTGAGTAGAATATGATCATATACCTGTATATAATTTGGTCGTTGATCAGTGTCATGTTTCTATCCTTTCATACCAAGTCAAAACGTTGCAGTTGCATTCATGAGAATTGCATTAGAATGAAAGTCACAAATTATGTCCAGAACTTAATTTTCTTAATTCAAATATCTGAGAACTTATTTCATACAAAATACATAGTCGTTAATATGATTCGATCAAATTCGATAAACATAATTTAAAATACATTTTTCACTAATATATCCCAGTTTATAATGACTCACCTCGAAGTTGTATGTTATTATAAATACATATTTACAAATTGCATTTCATCCTATATGCAAAAATTAAATTTGAATTTAACTTAAAATTTCATAAAACAAATAATTTGAGTAAATTACAATTTGAATCGATATATGAGAAAGAGTTATGCTTATGCACATATGCATTTAAAAACTATTCAACTATGTATTAAAAATTATAAAACCAGAGCAGAGAAATGTTAAATACTTAAATATATTTCAAATCTCACCTCTCTACAATTTTACATAAATAGTATCGTTTATTCAAACAGGTGGGGTTGTAAAACTACTTTATATACATTTATGTTTACATACAATATAATATCTATAAAATAAAAATATATGATTACATATATAGGAAAATAATATAACCCATAATAAACTGTTGAATAATTTAAAAGAATTAGATACTTCTTAAACGTTGACGGTTAAAGTCGCGTTTCTGTCCGAATTTCATTAAATATATAATAATTTATTACATATTTAAACCAGTGTATAGTAACTAGTTTTATACCAATATCGATTTTATATATGAATATATTATAATTATAATAAAAAGTAAAATAAAATTCAATTTAAATTCATTTTCTCTGATGCAAAAGGTAAGAAATTTAATATATAAATTTTGTTTAAATAAAAACAAAACTTTTGTGATATATAATTAAATAATTGAAAAATGATAAGATTAATTAAATTATAAATAAATAAAAAATAAACAATTTAACTAAATAATTCATTGATTATTATATAAATTTAATTATGTTTAATTTAAAAATACTTTTTTTAATGCTTTTCTTTGAGATATTTTTTTCCATTAATATGTTGATTTAATGTTTTAGCACCATAATTAAATAATATAAATATGTAATTTATGAAATAAATAAATTAGTAAAAAAGATATTTTTCAATTACCGCAGTTCACAATTAAATTATATAATTTTCTTGTAAAATTAATTTAAAAATATAATTTTTTTTTTAATAAGTTTTTATTTTATTTCATATTTATATAATTACCTATAAGAAAAGTGAAATTAATAAAATTTGATTTATTTTATAATCAATACTAAACTTTACGAACTTCTAGTGTTTTTACCGCCTAAAATATCATAGTTTTTTTTTCTTTAGTTCGGATTGTAAAATATTAAATAAAAATTTCTTAATTTATGATTTTTGTAATCATCTTAGATATTATTTAAAATGACATATTTTTTAACATATTTGATATTATTCTGATTAGAAAAATATTTCAAATTTCTTTTATTATTCCTAAAATTATGTCGTTTTTTATTAATTTTTTTAAAAAAAAAAAAAAAATTTATTATAAATTTATATTGAATTTATTTCAATTATATAAAAAATTAATAAATCTAATTAAATTTAATTTATAAATTCAAAACCAATTAACAATTTATTAATTAACTAATTTTAATGTGACATTAGTTTGGCGGGTCAATATCTAATCTGAACACTTTTGTACTTACTAATAAATACTTTTAGTAAGAATAAAAAGCTTATAAAAAGTACCAAAGATTTGGAGATTAAAATCTGGGTCATATTAACTACTCAGATTCGAATGACGTTGATTTGACGGTTATAGATTTTCTATATAAGCGAATTATAAACGATAACGGATGGTCAATATGAACTTTAAAGGATGTCATATTTTACGACAAAATTGCATAAAAAATAGTTTTATTATATATTTCCAACGTATGCCAAAAACATATGGTCGTTTATATAACCGTATTACATAATAATTTAAAATGACAAAATTAATTTAAAAAAATTTTATAACCCAGATTTTATTGAAAATAAATTTTAGTATTGCGTTTAGCGCAGTTTAATTATAACTTTTGTATAAATGTTAAAAAATAAAATGTTTCAAGTAAATTTTAATGGGTTAAGTACCAAGGTACAAAAAATATTAATTTTTCTTTATACTTTCTTGTAAAGATAATAAATTTCGAAAAATGTATATCAAAAATTATACAACTTGTTTGAAAACTTGAATCATATTAAAAGTGCATAAATTTAGAAATTTTTATAAAAAAAATTGTGAATTGTGCGTGCATTTGGTGAAAAATAAAAACGAATAATTTTTTTATTTTTTCAAGTTCATAACATTGGCACTTTTTGAATACAAATTGTTTTTTACGAAACTAAAATAAATAAATTTACCATTTGCCGGTCATTAAATAATAAAAAAAAAAAATATTTCAATAAAAACAATTTTCATTGAATTATAATTTTTTTTGTAGATATTATTTTAAATATAAATAATTTAATATAAATAATGATTAGCAAGTTAATATAAAATTGATTGATTATTTAAATTTGAAAATTTATTTTCAATTATTTATTTACCTGACAAATATAAGAAATTATGGCTTTACTATAAACAAATTCGGATGGGGTACATCAGAATGTAGAATAAGAAAAATATTGACTTAGAAAATGTCAACATTAGCCTTAGAAATTACTTTACTTACTTCTTACTTACTTGTATATGGCCTTAGAAAGCAGAAAGGTTTTTATTTCAGTCAAATATACTCATTTTCTCCAACTGGGTTTATCGGTACCTAGTTCTCTACAGTTCGAAATGCTTAGTCTTCTGATGTCTTAGATTGTTCCATCTTTTCAACGATATTGTCTCGAAGATCTTTTTTGTTGAAGCACTTTCATCCATACTACTAGAATTGAAGTCTTTGGATTTGAATTCCATGTCCACGTCGACAAACAGCTCACACTTTTCATGATTGTATCTTTGTCACCATATACCAGAGATGGAAACATCAGCAAAGATTTTGCGAAGAATCTTTCTCTTAAAATTAATCAAGATCTTTTCATCGTTACTTGTTATCGTCCAACGTTTTGCTCGGTAATGATTAGAGTTTTATTCAAGTAAATCTTAGATTATCTGTCTTGGAGCAAACTGGAATTGTAAACTTAGAAAAGTAAAAATTTTCAAAAAATTGTTTATATTTTATTAGTTTTCATTATATTCACACTTTCAGTCTCAGTAATTTTTTGTACTGTAGTCGAAATTTGTTCGACATTATTATATTATACCGATAAAATTAATGAAACTTTGTCGATAAAATTAACGAAACTCAAATTTTAAATCCAAAAGATTCTGAATATTGTCAAGTTTACTTTAATATCTTTTAAATTATTGTGTTATTTAGTGTCGTCTGTATTAATATCATAATCTTTAAGTCAAGTAAAAATTTACTTATTTTCACCCAATTGCTGGACAAAAATACATTTAACATAACCAGTCTTTAGAGTGATAAAATATCCAGTTCTATTAATATAAGAATTATTACTAAATAATCAAAGTTCTATGCATTAATGAGATATTGATGATTATCTTTAACGGGGATGCACAGATTAAGAATTAATAAATTTTAATTAACGATTATTTTATTTAATTATTTTTTTGTTTTATTTTATTAATATTAGAAGATTTTGAAGACTAGTATTAAGTGAATCATTAATATATAAAAGTAAAATTGGTGGATTTAAACTTAAAACTAATAGAAAATATTTTTTGAAAAAACCGGTAATGCTAATATTAATAATATCGGTCAAAATAATAAATATTTATAAGTTAGAAAAACTAAATTATATTCCATTTGTTTACTAGATTCTAGATTTATTAACTATTAAATAATATATTATGAATAATATAATAATGCCACTTTTTGATGCTATTGCCCTCTTAAATATTACTCTAATTTATAGAGACATATTAACTAACATCCAAGTCTTTTTAAAAGTTATCTATATTTATGATAGAGAGTTTGAATTTCTAAATAAAATTTTGTGGTTTATGCAAAAAATTATCTATAATTATGAAATTATTATTATTTTCCACTATATAATTAACATATAAATTTCATAATTATTCACATAAATTTCAATCAAAATTTAAATGCCGTATTAAATGTAAAAAAAAAATTATATAATCGGCTTTAAAATTTTATTATCATAAAACTGTTAAAATTTTAGATCTATAATCAAATCGACGACAAAGTGGTGAAAAAGGGAAATCAAAATCATAAATTTCGAGTTTAATAGACTTTTAATGAATTCGGAAAAAATAAAATATTTATAGAAATGTAATTATGAATAAAATTGAATAAAAATATATTATATTTTATTTATGAGATTAAGATTAAAATGGATTAATTTCGAAATTATAATCAAAATAATGATTAATTGGTATGTCTTATATTCTACATTTTGGTCACCTGGCCTGAAGGTATCTTGGCAATAAATATTGAAAATTTTATATTATCCTAAGGGTAATTTAAATATCTTATATTTAATAAAAAATTAAATTATTGTAAAATATTAATAAATATTATATTAGTATTCAAATAATTGTATGCAATCTAATTATTTTGAATTATTAAAATCTAAATTGACAAGTTAATTGCATTAATTATTTATATATGTTTGGTTTGGGTTGAATATAATTAAATTATTATATTTTTGTATGACATTAAATCCGTCAATTTTCTATATATATTAAATATAATTTATGTAATGCATTTGTGAAATATTAACAAATTAGTTTGTACGAGGGCTGTTTCAAAACTTTTGAAGTGAAAAAGAAAGAAAAATGTTGTGGATTATTTACTCTCTTTCAAGGACAGCAAACATTTTGTCCAACATTTTTTAAACAATTATATACCATGTATATTGATTTGTATCAAGGCTTGTAAAACAACCAGTAATCAATTGATTCTTGAATTGACGGAAAAACCTTTCCAGAAATGATGTTTTTTAGGTATGGGATTGGTTGGTAGACCAAGAGAGCCAAATCTGTTGAATTTGTATATCAATTCGTTGATTTTTTCATGCTCAAAACACTTTTGTAAACATAAAAAACATTAAATTTCTTAAAAAATCATTTTGAAAATGAATTAAAATATCCAAATGGAAAATGTGGTTTACTTGGAGGAACGACAAATAGTATAAAATTCAAATAAAATCATTTCTTGTTTCGCTTATTGGCTTTCCTTTAATATACCTAAAATATTATTCTATAATCGAGGAATTAATTTTAATAAAACGAATATTGTAATTCTGATAAATTAACAAAGCTGTTTTTATAATATCAAATTTTATTGACAGAATATGTTTATGTAAATATTATTTCAAATATTTAAAAATACACAAAAAGAATAAATTATTAAACCAAAATTAAAAAATTTGAAATATTTCTTATCATGTTATGAATAATATTTTAATGAACATCTGCCACCAAAACAGAATTGTAGATTTGAATATTTATGTTTATGAAATAAAGATAATTTGGTCAAGGAAATAAAATTATCAACCATAAAATTATTTGCATTAGTAATTAGCAAATAATTGTAAAAAATATTTGTTGGCAGATATTGGAAAAATTCACTTTTCACTGAATATCGATATTTCGTAAAACAATTTGATATAAAAAAAGGAAGTAAACTGAAATATAAGTTTAAAAAAATCAAATATTTAATATATATTCAAATATTAGGCTCTATTTCTAAGAAACTCCTTGAGAACACTGATAGTATACTTCTCAGTTTTCACTGGAAGGACTTTAGTACAGGCTACTGACTATATTGAAAAGGATTTTACAATATGCCGAATGACTGATAATGATATTAACCATTAGAGGGTTCCACCCTTGAAAATACACTTAACTTGAATATTTAATAACCAATAGGACCATTAATTAAACCAATTAACAATTCACAGCTTTATTAAGAACAAAATAACACAAATCATTGGCTATGGCTTCGGTGATTATTCTTAAAATTAAAATTTTTAAAAGATATGCAATATGTCAATTGTTTTCATCATATTTCTTTCCCACACGGTTCAATTTCCATTTAAAACAAAAACTTTAACAAAAGTTATATAATGTGTTAATAATGTTAACCAGGCTGGAACCTGGAACATTTCGCACAATTTAAAGTGTGAAATACACAAAAAAAAACTGAAAATCCTGCAAGTAATTGCAAAATCAAATCTTTGACGATAGCAAAAAGAATTTAGCTCTTATTCTTTGCCTTATTATACAGTGCAACATAACCACAATAATTAGTTCCACTGATTGCATAACAAAATTAATTAAGAAACGTTTTAATGAAATTCGCTTATGCCAAGACAAAATCAGAGGCAAAATTTGCAATATTGTTACACCATTGTCTTAAAATTTATTGGAAAGTTATGTGTCTTCTGTTAGTTTTTAACCATTTATATATTCAGACTGTCCGAATTTTAGAAGCATAAAACTCTGCCCAAGAGTTTTATGCTTCAACTAATTTTTTTAAAATTGTTTAGAAACCATAACAAATTAATTAAATATTGCATTTTTTATAATTGATATTTTTTCATGGTTTATTTGGTTTTATTTTTAAATTTGTAACCTTGAACTCAAAAGTAAATGACATAACAAATTTTTTGTTGTTTTTATTAATATTTTATGTAAATATTTTTATAAATCGTTCTGGTTTTATTATGGTAGAAATAATATAAACATTAGATATTTAAAAGTATATGATTTTTAAAATGGCACCAAGTTACATGGTATAAAATTAAATTTATCTTCAACGTTATGAAGTTATTCGTAAAATTATGCTTTCTAATTTTATACTATTTAACAAGTTTGATCACAAAAATTGTACTTTTAATTAATGATGTTCTAAAACTTATAAAAATTTATTTATTTTCATGAAATTATAAATTATTATGACACTAATTCTATGATAAATAAAATAAAATTAACATTTTTATTATACCAAAAATAGATAATAAAATACAAAATAGCATCATTAATAAAAATTAAATAAAATAATTTATTTTACAAAAAAAAAAATGAATGTTTAAATTAAATAATTTTGGTAATATAACTTTAATAATATTTACTTATATAGCTAAAATATAATTAGCACAGTAAACTTTAAAATAATATAATAAGACAAACAAAGTTATTATTAAGCTAAAAAAATAAGTTGTACTTGCACAAATATAATAGAAAAAAATCTGGTTGTATGTAGCCATATCTGGTGGTAAATTTTCCCGAACTCAATAGATAGTTCTCCAGTAGGATCAGTTTTACCGGAGAGTTTATAGGAAACGCTGCTCTGGATTGTTGCTGGATTAGAATTGATATAGTCTGATAAAAATATTGTTATTTTGAATACATGCATCCAAAATTTAATGAGTCACCCTTGGCTAACCAATTGTATTAATCAATTTGAATTTTTTTTCTAAGTAGGGATCGCAAGAGAACTATATGCTACCAGCTACCATATCTATCTATTGTGCATTAATTACTCATTTTCCTACCACAACTTAATAGACCTAGAAACCAGTTAGTCGTTAGTGAGAAAACTTTTTCACATGAGTTGTTGTCTTCTACTTGCGAGTGGCACATAAAGTGTTCTATCATTTCTCTGTCAATGTTTCAACTAAACGTAAACCCATTCAAGTTATAATTTAAAGGACTGTATTATATCATGAAACCTGTTAGGTTTCTGATATCTATTTTGCTGATTTTTTTTATGTCTTTCATTTTTATTTTTTGTTGATTAATTAATTTGTTTTTGAGATTGATAGAAATAATATTTTTACAAAATATTTATGAAATTTGAATTTAAATTTAACATAATACAATTTTTTTTTTAAATTTAAAAAGTGTGTCAATTTATTTTTGTATATTATATATATTTTTAAGTCAATAGTTTTCATATTTATTATAATTAAAAATTAATTTATGAAATATAAATTTGTTATATTTTTGCAGTCATCCGCCGCCCCTGAACAATAAACATCTTCGCACGCCCTACAAAATGTTTGGATTTTTTTTTATCAATATATTTCTATTATTGAAATATTCAAGTACAACTGATATTCCAGTAACTGAAACAATATCATATGATCATTTTCGATTACCAACATCAGTACAACCAGAACATTATAAATTGGAAATAATAACACATTTAAATGATACCAAAGGATTTGAATTTAATGGAAAAGTTTTTATAACATTAATAATTAATGAGAATACAAAAAATATAACATTACATGCTAAAAATTTAACAATTGATGAATCAAAAATAACAATTAAATCATTAAATAATAATAATACAAATTATAATATTGTTAATATTGAAACAATATTAAAACATGATTATTATGTAATAAATTTGAATCAACCACTTGAAAAATCTGAAAAATATCAACTTTATATGCCATTTTCAGCTAATTTGAATAAAAATTTATATGGTTATTATCGAAGTAGTTATATTAGTAAAAAGGACAATGAAAGACAGTAATTTAAAAAAAAATATTATTATTAATATTAAAATATAAATTAAATTTATAATTATTATATAGTTGGCTGTCAACAACACAATTTGAACCAACATCAGCACGTTTAGCATTTCCATGTTTTGATGAACCAGAAATGAAAGCAAAATTTCAAATTTTATTAGCACATGATAAAAAATATACAGCAATAAGTAATATGCCATTGAAGAGAACAAGAGAACTGTAAGTATAAATGGTTCTAGGACGTATTATCGGAGACATTTAATCGCGCGTTTTTTATAATAAATATTTCATCCTGAAAACTTTCATCGTAGAAACTTTTTATCACAAAATCATTTTAAGACAAGGTTTTCCACAAATTCTGGGAAAAGCTAATTGAAAATGATTAAATAAAAAGTTTTTCTATATGATTAAATGTTCTCGATGAATTGTGCACTATAAAAAATGCGCAATGAATTGTACACGATAATCTGTTACCATTGAATATATTATTTACTAAATCTACAAAATTGTTTAAATTACATTATTACAGGGAAGAAGAAACTGGATGGGTCTGGGATGAATTTGAAGAATCAGTACCAATGTCAACATACCTAGTTGCATATACTGTTAATGATTTTGGTTATAAAGAATCTATGACAAATACAAAAAATAGTATATTATTTAAAACATGGGCGCGCAAAGATGCCCTATCACAAGTTGAATATGCACGTGAATTAGGTCCAAAAGTCTTAAAATATTATGAAGATTATTTTGATATTAAATTTCCATTACCAAAAATTGATCAAATTGCAATACCAGATTTTTCAGCTGGTGCTATGGAAAATTGGGGTTTAGTAACATATCGTGAAACAGCATTATTATATGCTGAAAATGCATCAACATTTAGTAATAAACAACGTGTTGCATCTGTAATATCACATGAATTAGCACATCAATGGTTTGGTAATTTAGTAACAATGAAATGGTGGACAGATTTATGGTTAAATGAAGGTTTTGCAACATATGTAGCTAGTTTAGGTGTTCATTATTTACATCCGGAATGGAATTCATTAATTGAAGAATCTGTTGAAAATACATTAAATATATTTAAAGTTGATGCATTGAAAAGTTCACATCCAATATCTGTTAATATTGGACATGCTAGTGAAATATCACAAATATTTGATGCTATATCATATAATAAAGGTTCATGTGTTATACGTATGATGCATTTATTTTTAGGTGAAGAGACATTTCAACGTGGCGTATCAAATTATTTAAAAAAATATTCATATAAAAATGCTGAACAAGATAATTTATGGTCATCATTAACAGAAGTTGCACATAAATTAAAAACAATACCAGATGAAGTTAATATTAAACAAATTATGGATTCATGGACATTACAAACTGGTTATCCAGTAATAACAATTGTACGTGATTATACAACTGGTAGTGCAATTATAACACAAAATCGTTATTTATTAGATACATATACGTCACGTGATAATTATGATAATTGTTGGTATGTACCATTAAGTTATACAACACAAAGTGAAGCTAATTTTAATAGTACACAACCACAAGAATGGCTTAAATGTGAAGATAAAGAAGTTGTACCAATATCAAAAGATTATTTAGCTAATCCAGATGAATGGATTATATTTAATATACAATTATCTGGTTTATATAAAGTTAAATATGATGAAAGAAATTGGGATTTATTAATAGATACACTAATGAGTTCAGAATATACAAAAATACATATTATAAATCGTGCACAATTAATTGATGATGCATTAGATTTAGCTTGGACTGGTGATCAAGATTATAGTATTGCAATGCGAATTATTGCATATCTACGACAAGAAAAAGAATACATACCATGGCGTTCTGCTTTAGATAATTTAGCAGCTGTTAATAGAATTTTACGAATGACACCGGAATATGAATTTTTTAAGGTATGATGAGATTTTGTTGTTAATTTCTTATTATTAATTATTATGTAACAGTTTTAAAGTCTGAATCTTGAATGTGGTTGCCTTAATATCAGAAATAGATTCGATAAAATCAGTTTTTATAGAATTAAACAGTTTCCAGATAAAAAAAAAAAAACAAGACGGACTATGGAGTACTGAAGATGTTTTTACATCAGTATTCAGACCAAGCTTCCGTTTCTCATTTCTCCCTTTAATTTTAGCAATTCTATACGTATATGGAATACGTATATTGTTTTGTTACAAAAACGTCTAAACCGTCCATATAGGTCTGGTCCACAACCAAGTCTGGTACATAACCAGACATAGGTTCGATATGTCTGGTCCACAAATTCAAAAAATACATAGAAATTGTCAGTTTTCAATTTATTTAAATGTTTTATCTATTTATTACAATATATGTGACAAAAATGATAATCCAATTTTACACGTTCGGTTCTGTTCTGCTATGCTGAAAATTGTAATATTTTTGTTAAAATTTTTATCATAAACGCACATACCGTAATACGTGACTTTGTTAAAAAAATTACATTTTTATTTTACAACATTTTTATAGTTTAAAACCAACATAAAATACCGATTAAAAATTACGCGTATGTTTTAAGATATTTCAGTTGGTATTGTTGGAAAATATTCCAAAATTATTTTAGCAAATCATTGTTTTGACAAATTTTTGTTGGTTATAGTATTAACAAAATTTTAAATTTAAATTACATTCGTTAATTTCAAAATGGATGTGCACCCATTACATAACAGATCCAATATACTATATAAATCAACCTATTGAATTAAATCAAGAAACTAAAACCCTAGATCACATCACAAGCCAATATAGTTTTTGGCTTCAAATTTTATCTGTTTAAATCATTTGAATTAATTATAAGAAAACTATTTCAACTAATTAATATATTTAATATAACTTGACTTCTTCATAATATTTTTATAGACTTATATGCGTAAAATTTTAACACCAATATATGAAAATCTAAACGGTCTTAATGCAACAAATGAATTACGTTCAGAACGTTTAGATACTGTAAAACATAAAGTATTAGTGGCTAGTTGGTCATGTCGTTTTGAAGTTAACGATTGTCTACCACGATCAAAACAATATTTTGATGAATGGAAAGAATCATCAAAACCAGATGAAACAAATCCAGTACCATTAGATTTAAGATCAGTTGTATATTGTACAGCAATACGTTATGGTAATGATGTTGATTGGAATTTCTTATGGAAACGTTATAAAAATTCAAATGTTGCTGCTGAAAAACAAATAATATTATCATCATTGGGTTGTTCACGTGATATTTGGGTATTACAAAGATATTTACAATGGGGTTTTAATGAAACATATGGAATACGTAAACAAGATTCGTATACTGTATTTGGATCAGTGGCACGTGGTGATATTGGTTTTCATTTAGCACGTGATTATTTATTAAATAATATTGCTGCTATTTATACATAGTAAGTACGCAATTATACTATTTACGAATAATATATGAACAAATTATATAGAAATTAAATAAAAAATATAATTTGTTATTAAATAATTAATTATTATATATTTTTTATATATATAGCTATTATCCAGATACTACAAAACTATCACGTTTAATACGTCCAATTGCTAATCAGATGACAACTGATAAAGATTATGAAATGATGAAAAATTTCACAAAAACTAATGCAAAATTTTTTGAAAAAGCTTCAGAATCAGTTAAACGATCATTGGAAACTATTGAAATAAATAGTCAATGGAAAACTAGAAATTATAATGATATTTCCAAACAATTACAACGATTTATTTAAAATTAAGTTTTTAGAGGAACGTATTAGTGTATTAAATATAATATTATTAAATAGATTTAAAAAAAATAATACAATTCTTTTTATATTAAATGTTTTTAAAAAAATTTATTTCGTAAATATAAATAATAATTATTCAATTTTAAAAAAAAAAAATAAAAAATATATTGTTAAAATATAAAGTACCTACACATTTTATCTTAAAATTGTTTGTTTTCATTTTAAATCTGCGTATATCTTTAGTTTTTAATCTTTTAACAAAAATTCCAAAAAAACATGTAATAAAACTTGATTTACATTATATATTTACTTCCCTTAATTATATTAGTAGCGATGTATGGAAATTAATCAAAACTACCCCCTACTCTTCAAAACAGAGTTGTTTAATATACTAAGAACAATTACGGTCCAGAATAAAAAAAAAATCCAATGAACCACAAACGAGTTTAATGAACTTACCTGTTATCTTCAGGTCTTCCATGATTAATCCTTCATCATGAGTGCGATGAGTGAGATACAAATGGTGCTACAATTTCAGCTTGAAATTAGTAATCATATACTGGTAAAAAAAAAACTGAAGTATGTAATGTAATTTAAAGACTGTAGAAATGATAGGGGTTTAGATTATTTGCTGATAGATTACAAATATCTCAAGAAACAAATCCTATCATTATGAAAACCATATGTAATAGTGGAAGGAAAGTGTTGTAGTGAAAAAAAAATGATCGGGTGTTGCAAAAATATATAAATTTGAAACAAAATCATGAAACCATTTTAAATTTTTAAACAGTTTTAAATTGCTTGATAAATATGTATTTTTCAAGTTTATCTTATGTAAATTAGAGCCAGCTAAGCGGTTTATTTATTGTCCGTTTTTAAGACTTTATTAAAATATTTTGCTAACCTAAAAACAGTTTTTTTGTTATAGTCATAGTAAATTAGATATTTTTCCAGTCAAAATGTTGAGAAGATTTTAGATAGTATACAAAAAAAAATATGAAATATCTTCTTCAAATCTAAAATTATCTTTTTTTTATTAATGATAAGGAGAAAACAAATAATAATAATAAAAAACATTTAAATAAAAATAATTATACTAACTTAGAGATTAGTTGAAAGCTCATTTCATTTATTTTTCATTTTAATTTGCTGTTAAATTTGATGATTTTTACAAGGAGTTTAGTAATCCGCAATACGCTATAGAAAAATCAATTGAAAAACGAAAATTGCTCTATTCATTCTTTCTTTACATTGAGATTCCCTAGCAATATCTTAATAATTGATATGCAATTTGCTTAGTAATTGATATGCAGTTGATAACCAAAATATTCCGATCCTGGGTTCATATTAAAATGAATGACTTTAGGATCTGAAATTTTTTTCATATTCCTGCAACCTGCAACGATTTTGATTATCAAAATGGTGTTTTAACAAACTCCTATGAAGTTTTGCACTACTCTTAGGTTAGTAACAATTAAAATTATTAGTATTTACAATATTTTGAACCTCTGTAAAGATTTGCTATCTTTCTTTATCCAATTTTTAAAAATGATAAACGGGATTTATATATTTATTATATATTTTATTATATCTTAATTATATTTTTTGAAGATCTATTTAAGTGTGAAAACATTTTTTTAATTCAGTTTCTAACAAGAAATTCAATTTATAGTGAACCGCATCATAATGTTTAGATTTTTTGTAATATTTAGTGTAATATTATTAACTACAGTAATATGTGAAATAAATTCACAAATATTATTGTCGAATAACAATAAAGATGGAAGAATTGTTGGTGGTACTACTGTAAACATTACTGATTATTCATATATTGTATCAATTAATTACAAAAACTTTTGGACTCGACAGTTAAAACATTGGTGTGGTGGATGTATTTATAATGAAACAATTATTATTACAGCTAATCACTGTGTACTTGGAAGAAATCCGAATGATTTTAAAATACGTGCCGGTTCACAAAAACATAATGAAGGTGGTCAATTGATTGATGTTGATAGAATTATTACACATACAAATTATAGTAGACGGACATACAATAATGATATAGCATTAATTGTATTAAAAAGTCCACTGAAATTTAGTGATTCTGTTTCACAAATAAATTTACCAAATGATAATACCATAATTCCAATCGGAAGTAAAGCTTATGTGTCCGGTTGGGGTGTAACAAAAGAAGGTAGTAGATATATACCAGATAAACTTCAGGCTGCAGAAATTGAAGTTTTCGATAGAAAAGAGTGTGAAGAACGTTATGGAGAAATAACTGATCAAATGTTATGTGCTGGGGTACATGAATCTGATAAAGATTCATGTCAGGGTGATTCTGGTGGTCCGCTAGTAACCAAAAATAGAACATTAATTGGTCTTGTATCATGGGGATATGGATGTGCACGTAAAAATTATCCAGGAGTGTATACTAACATATTAGACTTATTTAAATGGATATTAAAAAACTAGTAATTGTATATAAAAATTTAAAAATATTTTAATGAAAAAACAAATTATTTTGTGCTCTGTTTCTATTTTTTTATTATACATTTATAATTATTTTTTTTTAAATTTATATGATTTCAACAATTTAAAATCATTCCAATTATTATTATTATGATTATACATAAATACAGTTTATTACTTTATTAATGTTGTAGTCTTCTCAGGTTAAATTGAAATTCAGAAAATTATAAAATAAATTATAATTCAATTTTTATATTTGTTTTTTAATCAACTAATATATTTTTTTTATGATGTTTGTACTCTTACTTTAATAAACATATTGATTACTAAGTAATCGATTCCTAAATGCTGTAATAGAATCTATCAAAATATGTTTATCAAAATGGTTCATAATTTATTCTTTGAAATTATTATTTTGATTTAAAAATATTGAAGTTAAGCAAAATATATTTGCCAATATATTGGATAAAAACAATAAAATCAGGGGTGCCCAACCCATACTTCGTGAAGCTCTTTTTAATGCAATGCCAAGATAAAAAATTAAACAAGAACGTTTCTGAAATGTTGATTAAATCAGATGCCATACATTTATTACTTTCAATTTATTACGATTGTAACAATTGACTGTAAGAAGCTAAAATAATTATCGTCATATAAGATACAGGCCGCGGGTTATAACTGGTGACTTTCCGGATGCAAAATAAGGCCATAATTGCAATGTGGTGTTAATTTCGATTTATGAAAGTTATTGAAAATAGAAAATAATTGTAACTTGGGAAATTAATGTATAGTGATTCAGTAATTTATCGTTGATGATGTAAATACACGCATGATTTGTTTCGAAAATCCACCGGTGATAATGAACAGATAACTATCTTATCTTAAATCTTTCAATTTACAGGAAAAATGTCTAGAATACATAAAGAATTTTTGTTTAATATATGATTTATGAAATGTATTTTACGTTTAATCATGAATAATATATTATTCTTTCCGTTATACTTTTCGAAGTGACATTAATTCGCATTATCTTCTGGCATTACATCATTTTAATAAAACGAAATAACGCCAGGTCCTTATTTCGATTTACAAAAACGAAATAATGGGATATGGTATTATCTCGTTACGTATGTCACCATATAGCATTATATCGCATGGCCTTATTTCATGATACATTATTTTTCATACTTAGTGAAAGAATTTTTCATTTTGTTTATTTTATTAAATTTTTAAACCCCATGGTCAGATATGACCCACAGCTTATACAATACAATTTGATCTAGTAACCTTTCTGCTACTTCAGGTTCAATTTCTAGGCCAAACAAAATATTTTATTTTCAAGACCCAAAATTTCTAGATTCACTACATTAATGTATCTGTTGAATCCGAATTTGAAATTGGATTTTGGAAATTCAAAATATCTGACGCAATTTGGATATGATACACCAAATTACAATTAGAAATATAGAATATTTCTATTTTGTTGAAAGTGACTTTGTATATGAGATTTTTGGTTGGTTTAAAAATTGTTTAATAGTCAACTTGTCTGCAAGTTACCTTTAATTTTTTTTTTATCGAAAATTTAATTTTACAATTTGTATTTTTTGCGATATTATGTGTATCGGAATTTTATCATGAATTCATATTTTTTTAAAAATATAAATTTTGTATAAATAAATTAAAAATTTATATAATTTCGATTCCATTTATGATTTCAACTTATTTTCTGTTTTAGTTTTTGTAATTTTAGTTTAGTTTATTTTAATTTTTTTACATTAATATTTAAAAGAATATTTTTTTATATATTTGGTTTACTTTTAATTTTTTTTTTTTTTTATTTATTTATTTGAGTTTGTATATAATTTTTAATCTGTATAAATCTATATTATATTTAAATATATATTTATAAATCTAAACTAGTAAAAAAATGTTTGAGTTATAATAAAAATACATAAATTTTCAAAATTGTCTTTGATTTCATATTACATGATGGTAACCAAAATATCATAAATAATAATATTTTTATAGTTGTATATAAATATTATTATTATTTATAGCTAAATATTATAATAAATATAAATGTTTTTATTTGTTTTATTGATTGAAATTAATAATTTAATTATTTATTTATTTATTTTTAATTTTGGTTCAGGTTTAACTCTCATTTTTTTTTATTTTTTTTTATTATTTTTCTTGTTTCTTTTATTTCAAATTACACAGTTTAAAAAATATCGTTAAAAATTATAATATTTGCTGGATTCTAGATGTAAAAATGATGTAATTTTTGACATGCAGTAGGTCTGAATGTAATTTTAGAATGAGTTTTAAAGCTTTTAGTGGTTTTGTAAACAATTTTCATTAATTTTATACTGATTTTGTTGTTAAGATGGTAAATTATGAATAAGCATATCCATATATAAAGTTACACTAACTACTACAAAATATAAAGGATTTTTAGAGCTGTATATTACGAATTATACTAAAAATATATAAACATTGGAATTAAAAGCTATACAAAACATAATGTAAGTGTATTTGATGTACTAAAATAAAATCCTCGAAGGATTAAAATGAAATTACTGGAAATCTTTGTATTTATTTGATATACATTTTCGATAAATGAAATTTATTATAATTTTAAAATCAATGAGCATAATACTTAAAATTTAACATACATTTACATTAATACTTAAAGCCGTTTGTCGATCTTTATCAAATATCGAGATATTTTGGTACTCTAAAATTATATGAAAAACATAGAATATATATATTTAGTTAGAATTTTAGATTGAGCTTTGTCCACCGAACCCATCTGTAACAAATCCATACGTTAAGGACATTAATGAGACATATCATATAAAGAAGTAATTAACTATTAACTAATTATGGATTTACAATTTTATATAAAATTAAAATTTAAATGTTATTCGAATCTACATTATTATATATTCTAATTTTATCAATTAATATGAAAAAAAAATTACAGAATTAAATTGTTTAGTAGTCTAATGTATTTTCCCACTAATTTGTACTATTTCTATGAAAATTATAATAAAATAAAATTACTCAGGATTATGATAAAATCAAAATTTAGCATTATGGATAATTGGATAAAACTTTTTAAGTTAATTTTTAGGTGGATTATATAGAATGGAATACGAGTTTAAATATTGTCATTTTATTTCAATTTTAAGTTAAATATCATTTCAGTCTACTGCATCATCTATAAAAAAAAAATTATTTATATATTTTTACCATCATTCAATTCTTCAGAAAAATAAAAATTATATTTAATTTACCATTTTTTCTTAATTACATATTAATTTAAAGATATGTTTTACACTTATAAATTAAGTATTTATATGCTTATACATATAAATTATCTTTTGCCATTACAATATTTTTAGTAGGTCGTTTTTATGATTTTTGTATTTTAGGTATTCGTTTTAGATATACATAAATTCATATAAATACATATATAGATTTTCTATCTACTAAAAAGATTATATTTATAAATATTGAGAAAGAAAACTATGATTACATTTATATATTAATTGTTTGTATGCTTAAAAATATATATATACTTTGAAGAAAATAAATATTTAATGATTTTAAATAAAATAATTATATTTTCTTTTTTTTTTTGTTTAATTCTTTTTCCCTGGAACATATTTTGATAATAATATTGCTGCCAATCTCTGTGTCAATGGTTCAGTAGGTGATTCTGAATCACTACATGATGCCGATATTAAATTACCTAAAAAAAATCAAGATAATTTCAATATTGGCACTTAAATTTCAATAACGATTCAAATTTTAATTAAAAAAAAAAAACTATAAAAAATTTATTACCAATCAAATACAACAAATTTTTCAACATATTTTTTTTTTCTGTAATATCAAAAATACAATTTACTAATATAAATTAAAAACAATATAAAACATAAAAAATTATAAATCAATATTTTCTGAATGGTTTCTTTTTTCCATATTTACCATTACTTGCATCCAAATTTGATGATAAATCTTTTATATGTAGTAAATTATTTGGAGGTTCATCTTCTTCTTCCTCTAATAATAAACTTGAATATGAATGTGTTGTATTTTCACTATTACCAGCACTACTACCAGCATCAGAAGCTTTTTGTATATTTTCATCAGAATCTTCACTTGTTTCATCATCAACAGAATCATTATTAGAATTATTACTACTGCTACTGCTACTACTACTAGTTACAGCAATATCATCATCATCTTCATCTTCACTATCTTCTAATTTCATATCTTCAACTTCTAAATCACCTGATGAAGATCTATTGTCATTTTCATCACTTTCATTTGCAGCTGTATTTCCAGCTATAAAAATATTGATATATAAAACATGTATTAGTGTAAATATATATATATATGTATTAGTCATTCGTAGCCTTACATTTTAGTTTTTCTTGTATCAAAGGATAAAATTCTTTTGCTGTTGCATTGTTTGGTTCATATTCTAAAACTGAAAAATTAAGAATTTATAAAATTTATATACAAAATAAAAATTAAATTTTTTTTTTATAATAATACTTCCCGATCCCGAATTTGCCTCGACTTTAATTTAGTATTAAACAGTCTTTCAATCTAATAAATATTTTTCTTTTAATTTGAATTTAAATAAATAAAATAATGAAGGTAAAACTAAATATTTAGAGATGTCAAGAGATGATGGTAGAAGTCAAGAAAATAGAACAATATGTGAAGAAACCTGTGTACGTACACACATTCACTTATCTAGGTTGGATGTAGTATTACGTATAACATGAAAGAATACAAGGTGGGTAATAAATGTTATTATATGCGAATAAGGAACTGATGCAATCGAAATTATTATTAATATTAAGAACAACAAAATTGATCATTTACTATCATCCGCCCAGTTGTGAAGTTTGGACAATGACACTCTCGAATGAAAGTAGCCAACATATTATATTCGAAAAAAAAAAATTACTGGAATATTCTTCAACCCTAAAAGATTAGAAACTTGTTTTTATTTTCTTCGTGAACTCAATGATCTTATAGAGAATTATGAAGACATTGTTAGATTTGTAAAATCACTACGTATACGATGTACAGGTCATTTAATAAATATGAACGAGTAACGTGCAGCATATTTAATATTCATTGGCAGGCTGTCGAGTAATAAAAGTAAAGGTAGATCAAGGAGCAGATAGGTTAACAATATTGATGATGAAATAAAATAAAATAAATATAATAAACTGGAGAAAAATTGTGAAAATTGTGAAGCAAAATCTCTCAAAGAAACTGTAGTGTTAATAGAAAAATACAAAGTTATACGAAAGGATTTATTGGTTTTTTCATTTATTGCTTTCTTTCTTGAACACATATTTTCTTAGTGTTAATTTTAACAGGGACTTATACAGATTAGATACAGAATTATTAATACACTTTATGAAAATTGGTATTTTCAGTTGTTTTTCTAATTCCCAAAAAAACTAGCGAATAGAGGGTGAAACAAGAAATTTAAAAATCAAGTAAACAATATATTTGTTTTGTACTATTTCGGTGGGGAAATCCCAGGAAGGACTCTCTAGTATAATCGCCTCAAGATGAAAGAACTCAAACTTAAATATTATATATTTTATAGAAATTTTTATATATTATTATATTACCTAATTTCCTAGCATAAATCGAAATAAATATTAATATCAAGTATGTTTCCGAGTGGAATTATATTCGATACGTGATATTTTTGGGTTGATTAAAAATCTGATATCATTAAAATTTATATAATATTGAACTATACTTACTTAGTTTACAATATTTTAAAGCTCTTTCGTAGTCTTTTAACATAACTGATGAAAGAAACTATATAAAAAATACAAAAAAAAATTTAAAAACAAATATTTAATATTTTTATTAAACAAATTACCTCGGCCAAAAATTCAGTCGGTGCAGACATACTTTCATCGGCGTCTGTATACTCAGATAAACTTTGACTCAAATCTTCAGATGATATTGAATTTACTAATACAGTTGAATTAAAATTATTTTGTATAACACTATTTGTTATCGGTACTGTACTATTATTGCTTGCTTTCACAGCAAACACACCATTTCCATTCGATTCATCGATAAATATTGACTAAAAATAAATATTTTTTTTATTATTTAAATTGATATTTATAATAAAAATAATGACAGAAAATAATAATTAAAAAAAAATAAAAAAATATTTTTATTGATATAAAAAAAATTAAAAATTATATGGAATTTATTTTTATGTTTACCTTATGCAAAGATTCTAATATTTTTTTCACAAATAATTGAATAAATCTTTCCATAAATTAATAAACAATAAAAAAAATGATTTAATTAATTTAATTTTTGCATATTATAATTATTAATAATTTTGTTTAAATACAAATTGACAATTAAAATTATTTCTTCAATTTACATTAGCAGCAATGCATACTTACTTGAGACATTTTGTATTTTTAGGCAATTTCTATTTACATTTTTTTTTTTATATCTTTTTTTGAATTCAAAGTAATTTTATTTGATAGAAGTTTCTTTGTATGAAGAATTCAAAATAGATTGAATGATGAAACGAATTGATCCAATATTTAATCCTGGGGAATATATAAAAACATAAAAATTATGAATTAATGTTATTTAATAAATTACTTGATTCTTTAAGGAAAATGTTATTAGACAATTATGTGATTCTAGCTCATTCTTTTTAATTAAAGCATAAATTACTTTCACCCCCTTCAATTTTATGTTAAAAATATAACAATTGGATTGAAATACATTGGTAAATAAATAACAAAAAACATATTTCTGATGAGCTAAAACCTTGGCAAATCTTTATCGTATTATGAAACCTATCAGCTAATATAATAAAAAATGTGATGATGCGTTCTTATTTTAAGTCACAAGTTATTATTTCAATAATTAATAAACTCAATCCAAGTAAAAATTTGAAAAAAAAAACATTTTTTTAGGTTCTTTTAACTTTTAAATTTGTAGCAAGTTTATCTAAAATTATACTCTACGGTCTACGAAAATAAGAAGAAAAGAAATTGAATAGAAATTGAATTCTGTTTGCTCATCAATCGCTCCTTAATGTTTGCTATATCAAAACTACTATAAAATTAAATATAATTGGACATTTCTATCATTTATAACATTTGTACTTAATCATTTAACTTTTTATCAAAATCCTATCAATCAAAATTTATGTTATAAGAAACTTGATTGTATGAAATATTTTCGAATATCTTGTAGCTTTTAATAGAAGATCATTTCCTGTTGTACTCTCTTTAAGCGATTTTGTATAATATTACATAAAGGGTCCGGTAAAATAATCACAACATTGGAACATGGAACTACTAATAAAATTATTGCTAAAATCGTGGGCGAATACAGGAAGAGCAACAATTTCAAAGTAAATGCGATAAAACTTTTAATCCATAATAGCATAATCTTTTCAATATAAAAAATATACTTAATATTCTATATTCAATACTTTTTTTTTTACGAAAATCTATTGTATACTATAATATAGACATAACGTCGTCGGGTTAAATAATTCCAAAAACTATACTAACAAAAAGAAATATGTTTGGCAATTTTCCAGAGATAAAATATCTAAAACTCAGTCATGTAGACGGCATAACTCTATGATAGATATTATCCATTTAAATATTTGATAAATATGTCTAATAACTATTATATACACATAATATAAGAGTAAAATATATATTTAATATAAGATAGATAGAGTATTGTTGAGGTCAATGACTGGTCGGTTACCGCAAAATACGCAAAGATTGTTTTATAATATTAATCAATATTTATTGGCACAAAAAACCATGTAGAAACTATAAAGAACAAATTCATTCATACACCATAACCAGATAACAAATAAATAATCGTTTTCGGATAAACTATTCTATATTATTATATACCAATAGAAATGATTACAACGAACAAAATAAACTATTGATTTAAGGAATAAATATTCACAATGATACAATAATTATCTCTACTAATCATCTCTAAACATATTGCGTTATAAATTTTGTTAATTTATCATTATTAGGACCATTAATTTATCTTATGATGTCAAAAAGAGTTTAATTTGTGTGGATAGTTGCTAAACACCACCGCATACCGACACTCGTTGTACCATCAGTCGAAGGCTACTCACACTCACACCACACCTACAGGATTTCGACTCATCTGATCCTTTTTATGAACAAAATGGGACTTACCTGACTCACAGATTTGTCAAAAAATAACATTTGCAGACAATGAATGAGTCAGAAAATATGATTCAAGGATTTGTCCTCCTTTCGCAACCCCTATAAATGGTGATCTGTGTTAGACCTAATCTCTCCGCGTGTTTTCTAAGTAAAATGTGGCGAGTAGCAATACCGGTATACATTCGGTATACTAGTGAAGCATTGACCAAAAATTTATCTAGAAAATTAATCTTATAGATTTAGATATAAAAGATAGGAATAAAAATTAAATAAAAGTCCATCATTATTTTAATTCTATAACTACTTCATAATAGTATAGAAAATGGCGAAGTAAAAGATTTTCTATCAATTTAATTATGAAAAATTGCTATTTAAAATCAATGGTACCGAAAATTAGCCTAGTTTGTCATACCGCCAATGCGCTTGAATGTTTAAGAATGAAATTTAAAGAAAATTATTGGGATTATTATAATTGGCAAATAAAAGAAATCATTTTCAAAGTTAAATTTGTGTACTTAGTATAAAATCATTAGTTATATTTTTATCATAAATACATATTATGATATTTTAAAATTGTTTTATGATATGTCTTAGAATATTGTTATAAATTCATGTAATATAAACAAAACAGCATAAGCCTATATAAATTAATGCAAACAATTTTAATGGAATATTATATCAAAGAAAATTTATTTTCTAGGAATTCTTTGATATTCATTATAACGAAATATTGAAATTAATATTTTACTTATATTATAATTACACTGCATGAAAATATAATGTGAAAAAAGAAAACTATTTTCAAAACATCAGCAAAAAAAATGTGTTTTTTTTTCAAAAGGAAATTTTTCTACTTTATATGCAAAGTTTGAGAATTTCCATATCCATTTTTATTAAGTCTTCTATATTCAAACTTTATAACAGTTTGAACAGTGAATTGTTTGTTCACAGAGTTTCGAATAATGAACACATTATAAATATTTCAGAAAAGATAAAATATTTGTGAATCTGGAATTACAATTTAAACACTTCACATTTGGCTTGGGATTAATCTTAACTCGACTCCTGGATTACATTACCCAACCCTTTATTGTTATATATCATTAAATGTTTTTTCTTAAATTGTATTATCAGCAAACCCCTGAAACCTATACGGTTATTAAAATCAAATTATTTGAAATTTTCTGCTTTATAATAAACCAAAGATAGATCATATATTTAAAGAAAAAAAAATCATAATATAAACAATTTTAAAAATACCAATTTATTTTATTTATATATTTATTCTTTTGACAAACATTTTTTAATACATAATTGCTTTTCTTCTCCATTTTTATTTTATATTTCTATTAAATATTTCCTTGACCCATATAAGAAATGGATATGTTTAAAATTTCTTCTTATTGATTGAAATTGAAAATATAAATACATTTTTAGAAATATAAATCTAAATAAGATCATAAAAACACTATATATATTCAAAATATCTAAATAAAGTGATCTATAATATCTAATAAAAAATCTAACAAATTGGTTGTTAAATGGAAAATGAACATATAACATAATATTAAAACTAAAATATTCTTTAGAATTTTTAATATTCGTTAAAATCTTTAAAATATAATACAGGTAATGATAAAAATTAAAGAATCTTTAATAGTAGAATTAATAGATTAATTAAATCTGCATCCAACAAAATTTATCAACATTTTTCAATTCATTTTTAAAAATTATTTAATAATAAATTGCAAAAATAAAATGGAAACAGAATATTCTACATTATTATAAATATTTTAATCAAACAGATTGGAAAATCAGATTTTCTTATAATTCTATAATCATCTAAATTCGATATTTTAGATCTTAGTGTATATATCCCCGAAATTTCATAGATTTTAATACCATTACTAGTGATTACTAATTAATATTATCTAAATGGTTCATATTTTTAAAATGGCGCTTAGTGATTAATAACAATTTCACATACATATAGATATAGGACACTAAATTCAAAACTTTATTATGTTTAATGTTTAATCATAAATGTCCCTAAACATACTCTATAAATTCCTAATTTTCTCATTGTATGTATTAATAAAAAAAAATAGCTATATAGATTATATCCCCAACACTAAGCCACTAGTTGGTCCATAGGTATCCCCTTGACTAGAAAAATCTTTTCCATCTACTGCTCTTCAAGCTACCACGCATTCTTAACAAACTTTAGCAGATCTCAGAACGGGATCCGTAACAACTCCTCGAGTCCTTCAAACCGGTAGTTCCCCCAGATACGTACTTCTGTTCAATGCAGGGCAGTCACACAACATGTGACTAATGTCTTCCGATACACTCAAGTAGTGACACTCTTCTCTACTTATGTAAATTTCATATCAAAAATGTAACTTATTGTAAAAAATTAATTCATATATATGCTTAATATATGATGAATAACGTTAACAACCCGCAAGAAATGTGTATTATTTATAGATACGTGCATTATGCAGGTGTCTTTTGTTTGAAATAATAAACAATATTGTGAATGCCACTTCTTAAATTTAAAAATAGAAATTGCATTTAATTAGTTTCAGAAACAACAGGGGTTTTAGTTTGAAAAGAAATTTAGACTCCTATATGCTATACACAGTACTCCAAAAAAAAGAAAAAAAAACATTAATATAGAAGTTATGATCATAATAACACTTCTAACTAAATATATGTATACATATGTTTCATTCTATACTCTATATACATATATGTATCTAAGCATTGGCTCAAAATATACATATTTTATTAATACTTGTTGAAGTTTTTGGTTCTAATTTAAATAATATTTACATTCCACATTCATTACAGAAATTTTAATGTATTTATTATAAGAAAAATGTTAAAATTCAGTCATGTTAAAATAAATTGTATTTGTATATACATATATTTTTAAAAACCTTATTACAAAACTTTTATTAAATATATATAATAATTTATGTATATTAAAATTATAAATAATTTAACAAGAAATTATTACAAAATTATTTAATAAACTCAAAAATTAATTGATAATTTATATAGAAGAAAAGATACAAATCAAATTAAATAATTCATTCAAAGTTTCATACCAAAGATATAATTTCTATGTGACAAATATATTTAAAATAATGTCGAAATAAGTTTAAGAACTTGAAAAGAACTAAATATTTATTAAATATCTTTTGCAGAAAAGTCTCTTTTTTATAGATAGTACATATATTTAGAATTTTTAATGTCTAGAAAATTAAATTTAAAAGCCGATTTTTTATTAAACTCAATTTAAATCAATAAAAATATTCCTTACACAGTTACATATAGTTCAATCTTTTGATTATATGTACATATATTAATACTGTGTCCTATGTGATATTCCATCAGCTGGAAATTAAGCTTACAGAATATAGAGAACAATGTATATTATTTACTTATTAAATATACAAAGTAATAACTATATTTATTTTAAAGGATATACTAAAAATTTATTTGATTTTATAACCTTTTTAATTACAAAATAAACATTTATTTTAGAACAAATTTAGAATTCTGTCAAGGATTATTTTATACTTTTATTATTTATAAAATATTATAATTTATAATAATAACAAATGAATAAATTCAATATTTTATTAACTCACTATAATAATTTAATTTTTATTAAGAGTTTTTATTTCCATACAACAAGGACACTATATTTATTTAAAAAAAATTTCCGTAATATCACGTCTTTCAAATTTGATTTTGCGTCTCAGACTGATGCTTTTATATACTTCTTTTGCTTCTACGTTTTTGATAATATTATAAAAAAAAGCTTTTAATCAATTACAAAAAAAAAACATGAACTACTAACGTATAGGGGTTGCTCAAAGCTGAGATTTGTTAGAATAACGCTTTATAAACAAATCAAGGAATTTGTGTATAACATTAAAGGAATTTGTTCAAAATTTCATATCTCCATTCAGATGGATGGGTAACACGTACCAACCATACCGAAATCTTAAGAACTCAAGTATATTTCTATCATTAATTATGTGCTATATTTGCGGCTATTAGTGGTCATCATGACAGAGAACTGTATTACTATATCCTAAGAAATGATCGATTCAACGAATTGGAAGTACATAGGTGGCTGGGGTAATATTTTTCAGTATATAAGAGGTTTCTTATATGTTCCAGATAAGACCCACTGTTTGTGATCGACCAAAAACTGCGGATATCACTATTTTAATTAACTATTTAAAATTTAATTCAAATTGTATAACAATTACTAAACAATATTGCTACGCTCGTATTCTGGAGGCTCTTATTTTGAATTATTTAAAATACAATATTATTTACCAAAATATCTTTTTTTTCGACCAGTCGTTCGATCACAACATTCTTAATAGTAGTTATAGTAAATATAGTAAAATTTCTATTAAAGCTTGTAAAAATTACGCGCAGTCGCAAAAAAAATTATTATCCTGGATAGTATAAAAAAATCTGTTTATTACCATTCAAAAAGTGATACATATAATTCACTTAAGAGTATATTTTATAATTCCAAGTGTTTACTATAAATTTACGAATACGATGCTAGTATATTAAATTGAATATATAACGAGCTGAGGTAAATCGGTATCATATTTCATTATACTGGCAAATTTCCTATTAATATTGTCCAAAAAATTGTTATTACATGAAAATGTTTTTCAAAAATTTGATGTTGAGGTTTAGATTTTAAATAAATTACCAGAAACTTTAAATATATATGTGAAATAAAAGATATGTGAAATAAATTATTTTCATTATTTGATGATATGACCTCGGAAATAGGTCTAAATAATAATAATAATTTCTGCTATTTGGTATAATACTTTTGGAGATTAACCTTTTTTGTAGCTGTAAATACATTGATTTACCATTTAGGTATTCTCATACTTTCCATTCATGTTAAATTCACCCAAAAATAAGGATTACATAAAATTGATATATTAAAAAAAAATTACAATTTTTTAAGATATTTATATGTTTCCAAAATTAGTCGTATAGTCAAATCTGCTTCAGTACAATGGTACAATCTTGAATATAACGTTACCGATTTGAATGATCGATCTCACTTTCAAATTTTCACTTCATATCCTAAATTCTAATTCAGCTGTTAATTAATTTTACATCACGGCAATACTACTGCAAGTAGTTCTTCGACATTACGACAATACTACAAATTACAAATGTATAGAGTTTACGACATGGTTTTGTTGCATGGTTTATCAAGATTTTATCATGGTTTGTTTATAAAATTATTATGATAATTATTTTATCGATTATAATAAATTTAGCTCAGTAAGTATTAAGTACACCATCTCGCGTGAAATGTCACGCGAGTACTAAGTACACAATCTCGCGTGAATATTTTGAGTAAGTGTAATCAAAAAAAAGGCGCGCAAAATTTGGCCAATTTTTTTCACGCGAAATAACGAAGAAATTTTGATACACGTCAGTGTAGAAATGTACATAAGAAACATTTGAAATGTCAAAATATTAATATATCAAATTAACTTGTCTATTTTCTCTACAAAAAAAATTACACAATTTGTCAAGGCTATTATTTCACCGGCGAATTTGGAAAGCAGATCGTGTTAAATATTCATTTCACTCGAGGTAAAAGCTTTTCGTCTCTACTACTCCTAAAACCTAAATTAGTGTACACAGTATAGATATAAGTATCGGGTTTAGAATTATATGGAAGGAGCATAGTTACTAAACACGCTGAATCATTTTCTTGGTCAGGGAAAAAAAACTTATTTCATGCAATCATTTCTTTCAAAAATGATTACAAATTGTTCCTTTATTTACATATATTATATTTTTATTAACAGATATTAAAAAATATAAGTAACGTAAAGAATAAAATTAAGAATTCAAATATTAATTAACAAATAACAAAAATTAAAATAAATATTCAATTAATAAAGAAAAATTTATTCAACTTTTATTATATTTCTACAGTTACTATATAGACTTATTTACGTTACGTTAAACTTTTTTACTAGGTAGTTGTCAAAATTAAATGTGTAGCCAAACCCGCCACAGCTACAATCTTCGACATAAAATTTTTAACCACTGCCACAACATAACTGACCACAGCCAGCAGAAAAAAAATAAGACAGAAAACGACAGAACGAAAAACAAACCAACAACAACAACCTCAATTTATGAAGTCATTTTTTTAATAAGAATATACAAAAAATTAAGAAATTACTGTTCGTTATTTAAAAATGTCGAAACTATTGGCTGTGCCCTTAAAAAAACCAACAGAAGTTGACATTATAAAACCATTAACAAATTTAATTCAAAGTTCATACAGTTCTTCAAATAATAATTACTCTGAAGCAGTTAATGAATTTAGCAAACAGAGAAATGTAGCAATTTGGAAATTCTTTGAGAAATATGAAACTTCTTTGGAAATTGTATATGCGTAAGTATTAAAATTTATATTAATTATGTACTGTGATTAATAATAATAATATAATAAATATATACATAATAATAATATCAATATGTAATCTCGTGATGAGTCATTCCTTCACATTCAATTTCTCCTGAATTTTAATTAAGCAATTAAGCTTATAAAGTATAGGTCATCTTAGACTGATAATTAATTTCATAATTTTTATTTTAAAGTTATTATGATCAACTTTGTGCATTAGAAACAAAAATTCCTGTACAAGAATTACAAATTCCATTCAAGTGGAAAGATGCCTTCGATAAGGGAAGTATTTTTGGTGGACGTATTAGCCTAAGTAAGTAATAATTTCAAATTTATTTATCTACTACACGTATATGAATTATCTTGTTTTTGTATTATATTTAAAATTATTAAAATTACTGCAAATTGTACTTTTTTTTAGCTCATACTTCTCTTGCTTATGAAAAAGTTTGTGTATTATTTAATATTGCTGCATTACAAAGTAGTGTAGCCGCTGCACAATCTTTTGATACTGATGATGGTCTTAAATTGGCTACCAAACTTCTTCAACAAAGTTCAGGAATTTATCAATATTTAAAAGGTGCTACTCCGGCAGCTATACCATCAGAACCAACACCTGATCTAAGTAGCGAAACCCTTGGTGTACTTAGTACATTGATGTTAGCTCAAGCTCAAGAAGTGTTTGTAACAAAAGCAATTAGAGGTATAAAAAATTAAAAAAAAAAAGAAAATTTGAAATTATTGTAATATTTATTTTAAATAATTTAATTTCACAGACAGTATGAAAGATGTTATTATTGCAAAACTTTGTTGCCAATGCGAAGAACTTTATGCAGAAGTTTTACGTGGTATGCAAAAAGATGCTTTACGTAGTTTATGGGACAAGGATTGGGTACCATTGGTTGCTGGTAAACAAGCTGGTTTTCATGCTATGTCACAATTTTATCAGAGTTTAGCATGTCGTGCTACTAAACGTGTTGGTGAAGAAATTGCACGTTTACAAGATGCTGTTGAACTTTTTAAAGCTGCTCAATCTCGTTCCGGTAATCCACAACTTTTTGATGAGTATGCAAATCGTGCTAATCGTAATTTAACTGAATCCAAAAAAGATAATGATTTTATTTATAACGAAATGATTCCGGATGTAAAAACATTACCATCACCGGGTAAAGCATTATTAGCTAAGGCTTTACCATTATCGGCCTCATTTATACCAAATGGTAAAGATATTTTCTCGGAATTGGTACCAGTTGTATTGCATCAAGCATTATCAGCAGCTGAAGCACGTAAAAATGAAATTGTCAATGCAGAAATAATGAAATTGCGTGAAGCAACACAAACTTTGAATGGTGTTTTAGCTAGTTTAAATTTACCAGCTGCTGTAGAAACAACAGATTCTGGTTCTGGTTTACCACCATCTTTATTGGAAAAATCAAATGATGTTCGTCAGAAAGGTGGCATCGATAGTATTAAAAATTATATTAAAGAGCTACCGGAATTGTTAAATAGAAATCGTGAAATTTTGGATGAAGCTGAACGTTTACTAAACGAAGAAAGGGATTCAGATAATCAATTACGTACTCAGTTTAAAGAACGTTGGACTCGTATAGCATCGGAAAAATTAACTGAAATGTTTAGGTCGAATTCTAAAAAATATGGTGAAGTTATTTCAAATGCTGTAGAAGCTGATAAAGTTGTTAGACAGAAATTTGAAAAACATACCAAGGTGAGTTTTTTTTTTTTGTTTTTTTTTTTTTTGTAAATTTAATGAAATATAATTGAATTATATTCCAAATACTATTTACAATAACAAAACGAAGAAAGGTAGTTTTTGATAATATAAAAAAAATATTTCAGGGAATTGAATTATTATCGATGTCTCCAGAACAAATTAATGAATCCATTCCATCAGCTGCCGGTAATGTTAATACAAATAGTGCTTCTGTACATCGACTAAAGAAATTAATGGAATCTGTAAATTGATTTGTTATAAAAATTAATTTCGATATTTTATATTTATATTTTTTCTTTGTAAGGTGGAAACAATGAAAGCTGAACGTGATGTAATTGAATCTGAACTTAAATCAGCTACAATTAATATGAAAGAACAATTTCTTCAGGCTCTAGCTCAAGATGGTGCAATAAATGAGCCGGCATTATCTGTAGCACAAATTGGCAAACAACTTGGTCCATTACAAACACAAGTTCAAGAGAGTGTACAACGTCAACAATCTTTAATTAGCGATATACAAGAAGGTCATAGTGCATTTATTACTGAAACTGGAAATACAGGTGGATCACGTGAATCATTGTTTTCTGAATTGGCCGCTTCTTATGATAATTTCATTGAATTGCAAAGTAATTTAAAAGAAGGAACTAAATTCTATAATGATTTGACACAATTATTGGTTGTTTTTCAAAATAAAATATCTGATTTTTGTTTTGCTCGTAAAACTGAAAAAGATGAACTATTAAAAGATTTAACAACAGAATCAAGTAGACAAGCACCAGGTCCACCACCAGCAATGCCTGCGCATTATGGCACAACAAGACCAGGTAAAATATTAATATAATATTATATATTTTTTTAGAATTTTTTTTTTTTTTTAAATTATTTAGATCCAACTCCAGTTACACCTGCTGCACCTTCACCAATGCAACCAATGGCACCAACAGCAGCTGGCAATGCTCCTTATCCTCAACAATATCAAGGAATGCCATTACCATATGGAGCTTCAGCACAGGCACCATATCCAACATATATGCCACCACCTATGCCACAAGGATTTAATCCTTATGCAACTTTGCCTTATCCAAACAGTAATAATTTCTTTATAAATAAAATTCTTATTTTATTTTATTTAATTTTCCAATAGATCCTTACAATTATTCTGGATTTCCTCAAGGTCCCCAACCAGGAAATTATGGTACATACCCTGGAAGTTATGCAAATCAGCAACAGGGCGGTTATCCACAACAACAACAACAAAAACCACCAGGCTGGTAAAACTATGAAATTATAGTGCAACCATTAAGCAATAAGTATTGGTGATGGTCGATATTTTGCTTTTGAGTTTGTTTTTTTTTATTAAAATATATTAAATTTATATTTTCGTTTTATATTATTTTTATTATTATAAAAAGAATTTTTTCATTTAAATATTTTTATTATGAATTATCAATATATCTTTAGTATCAAGTTTAGTATAAAAATTGCAAGTTAATTGTTACAAAAGAAAAAAAATATTTATATTTATGTTTGAATAAATTTCTACATTGTATCTTGAAGCACTTAAAAAATATATACGAAATTATGCTAAAATAGGAGTATGTACATATTTATTTTTTAAAAAAAAGCAGAATTTTAGCTACTTATTAAATTTAATGATGGAAGCATTTAATTTGTTACAATTCATACATACAGATAAGTAAATAATTTGATAATCTACTGGAATAGAAAATAGTTAATGATCTTACTGGAACTAAATAGCAGTGGGGAAAAAGGATTCTAATCTACGAGTATTTAAATTGTTTCTTACATATTTCTATAATCTTGTAGTGTAGTGAGCATTCATTATCAAAAATTGTATTTCATTTACAATTTACATTCTCGTAAGGTTGTTCGGGATAGTTCCAAATCATGATACTAAACGACTTCAAAACCATCATTAAAACAAAAGAGATAACTTTAATGTTTTTTTTCAATAAAGTTGATATTATTTAGATAATTTTGGAATTTATACCAAAAACCACATAACAACCGATGATGATGAAAAACTAATAACAGTTCAATTCAATATAATATTAATAGATGTCGCTGTATATTTTTATATTTTTTCCACGAATTCGCTATAAATATAATCAGGGATGAATAGCCAGAGAACCTTAAAAATCACAACAAATAAATTTTCAAGTTGTGGAATTTTAACTTGAAAAAGTATTTGATTTCCACTACTTTCTAAATAGAAATTGAATGTTTTAATAACCTAGAACAGATGGCCATTCTACAGATAATTATAATTATTTTTTTATTTTTTACTGCTCGCACTTGGGGAAACTTTTGCATACATGAACATTCTTTGAAGTCGACAGAAAATAAACAGCGTTACGTTTTAAATGCTACGACCCCAGTATTTTTTTAGAACAAAAAAAAATATTTTTTTTTCTCTATATAAAATAAGATTAAAAATATTATAATATTATAGCATCTTTCGCTCACAAGGTATACTAAAATTATCATATAATTCCTGATGGCATCAATATTATTATTGCATCATTTTATAAACAAGTCAAAAACCTTTTTTTATCATTAATTTTTTGGCAATATTTATATTTTTATAACGATTTTATTGTTTCGTTTTACCAAAACTAGTTATTTTATAAATATATTTTATACATTTTTTAATTTTACTGTAAAAATTTAGTGTGTGACGTCACATCCACATAATCGTTTTCGTCGTGTTAGAATTTTTGACTAGTCATTCATTCACTACTAGTGCAAATATTTATTGTTCAAAACTCAAAGTACATAAGATAAATGATTTTTAGTTTTAGTATATTGTCAAAGATTAAAAAATAAGGTTGTTTAAATAATTTGCAGAAGAATTTATATTAAAATTGTTGGTAGAAAAAATCAAAATACAGATTAATTATTAGAAGAAATAACAATTGTTTAATTAAAATTTATAAATTATTTGATTTTTTATAAAATATATTTATATAAATTTTTTTTTTCGGTATTAAATAAATGGAAGTGTGTCGATATATTTTAAAAATCCCATTCAGTTATATTTTTGCTTAGTATTAATGCATCTGCATTTGTTTTCAGTGATTATTAATTAAATCACTAAATTAAAAAAGACTAAAAACTAATTTTAAATAAAAAAACTATTAAAACTATTAAAAAGTGAGTTTTGTTTAGTGTACTTTTTTATTGTATTGATAAATTCTAATTATTAAGCATTGAACTTGTATAAAACTATTAAAGTAAATTGACGATTAATATGAATTCTGAATTATTGAAATTTATTTTGAATAATAATTTGAAATATAATTCATTTATAACATTATTTGATGTACTGAAAACAGTTAAAAAGTTTAGTGTTTGTGATTTTAATTCTATGTCCTTACAAACTGAAACATTATATAAAATTATTATAATTTTTAATTTGTTATTTGTAATGCAATTACATTTACATCATTTACAACAACATATTTTTAGAGATCATCAAAATAATTTTACGAAATCATCAAATTAGCAAAACAATATTACAAGATTTTGGTTTTAGATTTCATTGTAATTACAATGAAAGGTAAATTATAAATTTAATATTAATTTAAATAAACATAATATCAATTAAAATTAAAATATAATAACAAATATTTGTAAATTTCCCAAAAGTTATGTAAAAAAATATTTCATATTCACAGGTATCCAATATTTTGTATACCCACATTCTTAAAATAATTCGTTGAATCGTTGAATTTGAATGGGAAATATTGTTTTTAATTTAATAATTTAAGTACCTAACTATACAATACAAGTAGAATCTAGAATAAATAATAAATATGTTTATATAAAATATTATGTACATAGTGTCACACATAGTAACTATATATAATATAAAATAAAGGAATATTTTGAAAATTGAATGAACGGTCATCAAGAGAAAAATGACGTCTGGTCTGTAAAGTTTCCATTTCCAGATCTTTCTATGTTGCTATTGTGTAAGCTGCTTAATCTATTTATATATAGAGCTTTTTATTAGGTTTGACTTTCAAAATCATGATTAAACATGTCTTTTTCAATGAATCATCAACGAATATTTACAAAAGTCGATTTTTTTTTATCAAATTCGCTCTTTACCTCAGCTGATTTCTCCTTTCATTCTTCCATATGTAAACTATTTATGGTTATATGTATGTTGTTTGTAACTATTTATATTTATCTTTTAACGTTTTAACATCGGAATTAATTTCTCATTATACACGTACTTTAATAAACCCTTTAATATTTGTAAGGTAAATATGTATGTATAAGGTAATTTTAGAAAGGGGAAGGAGTGTAATTGGAAATTTAGCTTTGGATATTTATTGGGTATTCGTGGGGTTGGCAGTAACGCATTTAATGCATGTATAGAAATTAAAACATTACTAATATGAATATCTATCTATATGTAAATATTTATGTCAAATTGTAATGATTTTAAATTCTTTGAACAGATTATAGTAAAAAAATAATTGTATTTTAATTTTTGGTTAGATAATTTGGAATTTCCAATTTGAAATTTAACATTAATTAATTAACAAATAGCAATAATCTAATAAAATTCATATACATACATATGATTTTCATACAACATAAGATATATAATTTTTACAAATAGTACAAATTCCAATTCAATTTGATAGGGGAGGGAAAGAGCTTTTAAATTAATGTAAAATGAGAGAATGTAAATGTATTATGACTTCGAAAATATGTAGAACTACTCTTGTCTTCTTGTACTTGTACAATTTGTTGTGTTGATAACTAAAGCTGTAAACCGTCACTAAACAACATTGATATTGAATGAAAAAATATTTAAATTATTTAGCCAAGTAAATATAAGAAAATATTGTATTTTAATTATTTTAATTCAGTTCAGACTATTTTATAATGTTTCCGAGACAAAATGCGTTATTGAAACTCATACATAAAACACTTTAAATTTTTTCGTATGCAGTGCTTGCTGAAAATATTGTTCAACAAGTCCTTTTTCTTTCTACATGTTTGAAAAAAATGTAAATTGTTTACAAAACACGTAAAAAGCTCAACTTTACCTATGACGTTTGAAAAAAAGTTTTATATGCTATCTGTATTCTGTATAGTAGGACATTTTAAACAAGTTGAAAGACATGTTAAACAATTACCAGGCCTTTATGCTTTTTATAGCTATTAATTTCATTTCGATATTGATTGGGTTTCTTAAATAAATAATACGCGATGCATGAAAATTGTAATTACTAATTAAATTACTAAACATTAGGAAAAGTAATCAGTATTGATTATAGTGTTATAGACTATAGACAGAATTGTATTTAATTTACATATTTTTTTTTAGTGAAATTACAAAATAAATAAAAATATTAATTAATTAATTTAGGAAGTACATATTATAATAACAAAAATTATATAATATTAAGAATATGATAATTTTTAAAACATTTTAAAAGGTATGACATTTAAAATATTGGATTTCAGTCATTGTTAAACGATTCCTCATTATATTTTTGTATCGAATTGCTTTTTTTTAGTAAAAATATTACCAACTTTCACTTTGTTTACCTGGGTTTTAGTAAAAATTAATCCTTTTTCCAATTCCTTTATTAAAGCATATAGAAATGATTTGTTTTCCCTACCAAGATAAAAATTCAATAATACAAATCAAGTGCATTTGGACTTTCTGATGCCTTTACTTTTTGGAGATTGAGAGTTTTTGACTGGAGATTTTGGTTTGGTGATTTTGTCATTTTCGATTTTGGTTTTTGAGATTTGGTTTTGGAGATAACGTACCCAACCGTTTTATGATCTGCTGTGTAGTAGATTCAATGTGATGTGAAGTCGAATTTTACATATGAAAAATGGAATAGATAGATAGTATTTATTATTTTTTACATACATTTAACATTTTAGAATATTTAATTCCCCAGCACAAGAGACAGTAACGAATCCGACGATCCGTCTCTATTTCTATTCGTCTTTTTTTTTATTTTATATTATTAATTTAACTTTTACTTCGAAAAAGCTGTTTTTAAGATACATTTCCCACTTCCTATACTACTACCATAAAAATATAACAACAAAGCAAAGCATAAATAACTTGATTTGATTGTGATGAATCATTCCCTTAAAAATAAAGTTGTACAGAAAATTGGATTGGATTGAATTTTAGAATTTCACAACACAACAAAAAGCTATTTAATTTACCGCGGGTCGGTCGGAATTCGGAATAAATATTTTATTGGAAATTTTTTTCAGACATTTTTTTAACAAAAAACAATATTATTAATTTAATATTATTATATAAAGTGAATTTAAAAAAATACAAGGAACTTTTATTAAATAATTATTAATTCTATTACCATTTTTCTTAAAAAGAGGTTTTTTTAAAGAATATTTTTTGGAAAATTTTTATTTTTTACTCTAAAAGTGACTATATATATTATCTGTGTGACGTGGACAAATTAGAATATTTTGCGTCGTAATATACTATAAAATATACGTACAAAGTTCCAGAGTATTATATTAAAAAAACGATATACAAAATTGTATTTTAAATAAGAAAAAAACAATTTTAGTGTTTTTTGTAAGTTGTTTTCTATATTTGAATACAACTTACTCCAGCACAGTAAAAAAGCCAAAAATCTTAACCAGTAAGTAAAGTAATTAAGTTCACATTTTTTGGAATATTTTTTTTCATTTTAACAATTTAAAATTTATATTTGTGTAGTTATGTAAGCTAAATTGTTACAAAATTTTATTTAAAATCTTCTAAGAAAAAAGAAAAATTGTAACAAATTGAACATTTGTATGAAGTAGAAGTGATTAATAAATAGTATGCCTACGGGGTCGGGGTGGGTACGCAGCGACGTAGATATATAAATATATCGCGACCGTATTCGATTTTACAGATAGTTAAAGTTGGTTTTCTTGTTCCTACAAAAACAAAATTATGTACCTATAAATTTCTTGGAAAAAGCTGAATAAAAATGACATCATGTCATGTGATTTTCTATAATCTATACTATATCTATTGCCGATGAACATAAACTACAAAACGAACACTTGCATGAAAAAGCTTGAAAATTCCCCCGAATTACAAAATACATACATAGGATATGAAAATAAAAAATATGTAGTAAAAAACGAAAATATTTCTTTGTTTTTTTATCTTTTTATTTAGTTTTTTTTTTTTTTTTTTTTTTGTGACTAAATATCTAATTAAATACTAATTTTTCGATTTGATTTAGATTTTAAAAAATTTATACATTATGTATTGTCAATTTGTTAATAGGGTGGTTCATTTGAAAAAAATTAAATTACAATTACTTAACTTTAAATATTTATTGAACCAGTGGATCACAGGCTGATTTATCTTATGTAGGCATATGTTCATCACAACGTTCTATAAAAGTTTTTTGTAGCAGGGGTGCCGGAGAGACTTATGATATTTTAGGTAACCATCAATCCCAATTATGAAAATCCTCAAATTCGTTACGTGTAAAATTCGTTATGTATATGTATAGAAAAGATCTTCTATAAATTTAATAAGACACTTATAAATATCATATCTGATATGGGCCTATAGTATTTGATGGGATCAGCAGCTGGTAAATCCCCTTTCTTAATAAAAATATCTTGTATTTTATTGGTTTATATTTATAATATATATATACCAATATATAATGTGATATAATATGCTATTATAATTATTGGTATTCAAATGTAAACTTGCAGGAAAATTTCAAACATTCAATTATTTTAAAACTATATACACTACTTAACAATCATACATATTCAATACATTGCAATTGTAATTTTCAATATATTTATGCTGTTCGAATTCGAAATTCTATAAATTAAACGAAGTGAAAAACTAAAGTTGGCGGAACGACAGCGAATGAGTAGCAATGTTCGACACATACTAAACTAGCTTTATTGCATTTTGAAAATATTATTTTTATCTTATAATAAATATAAGTATAGTATAGTACCTAACTAGTTTTTATTATATATAATGCTGGTTTATAATAAAATTAAATTTAGGCTTCTTTATTGTTAAATTATAATAATTATGTATGATAGAACTATATAACAATTTTTATAAACCAAAACAAATTTGTCAAAATACGAATTAATCATATAAACAAACCGCATATTTCGAAATATAAGCAAAAATCGAAATATCGTTTTTATATTACAAGTGAGAAAATATATATTTTCGTATACCTTTTTCGAATTCTTACAGTATACACTAAATTTTAAATGTAATGATTGTGAATTGCGATCTTTTTTTATTTTAAATTGTTTCAATTTGTTAGGTAAAATGACTTTATCAAAATTGGACAAATTCCCAAAATCCAAAAGGAAATAAAATTAAATTCTAATTCGCCGCATTAGATAAAATACCTAATACAAAAAACCAAATGTGAAAGATTCCCATCCCATCCACTTAAATGTGAAAGATTTCTAAACCACCCGTAACTTTAAACGATTCGCGCTATTTTGTTATATATATATAATTGTTATATATCTTTTTTTAAGACTATTTATTATATTGAGTATACATTTTTAATAATTTATATTTTTACTTTTCAGCTTAAAACCAAAAGCTTAGGCTTTTTTGCCCAGAGGTCTTTCCAGACTCTAAAATATCTTATAAGGTTAACGGCGAATTTAATGTAAGTACAAAAAATATACTAATTATATTGTATTTAAATAAATTATATTCGTAATAAATAGATTAGTATATATACGTGGTAAAACCTAAATTTAATTAAATATTGCAAATAATAAACGGTCTTTGCGTTAAAAACAATACGACTGAAATGTATGCAGTAAAGAAATTTAATAAAAACAATATCAAGTTTCTTTATTATATTCATGGCATAAAGATATGTATCTAAATTATATCACGTCATTTGCGGCGAATTTGTACATCATCCACAGGCACAGGCCCAATCACAAACTGTGATATAGTACTAACCAACGATTCTTCGCGTCACACTCAGTTCTCTTAGAAAACTTATTAGGAACTAGGAAGGAAGAAAGGAATATGAATTCAATTTTTATTATTATCACAATACAAGAGTAACTCACGTATTTACTATAAAAAAATTATATTGAAAGCTTTAAAAAGCGTTTTAGCTTACATAAAATAAAACCATTTTTTTAAAATCTTAACATCTGTCAGCTTTCGTACTAATTATAGTAATAATATATGTAGCTACTTTAATATGTTACTTATATACATACCTTTCTAACGTGAATATTACCGAATTTGCATAACACTATAAATATTTTCAAATCTGATAAGCTTTTCGCGGCTTCGACTACAAAAAATATATATTGAATGTATATATAAATTTAAAACACTAGTTTACAGTAATGTTAAACAGTAATACGGGCAAACAAAGAAGCTGCGCTTATTTGTTCAGCTTAATTTAATTGATTTTAAATGAATGTTGTTCAAAATATACATATGTATTTTAATGTATAGGCGGTGTTATACAGGTTCATCAAATATTTCTGTTTTGATTTCATGGAAAAACATCTCTTCAGGCACAACAGGAAATCTACCATTACAATATGACAGCCATTACACCGCTGATTGTAAAAAAAATCCAATTGTTATTATGTATAAGGTTGGAAAACGAAAAACATTAATAAATATTTTGTCATCTACCTTATTGTGAGTTATTTTACTAGTCACAGGTGATTTTTTTTTAAATCCACTAAAAATTAAATTCTGTCTACTAATGTTAACGAAAATAGACGAAATCACACTTGTTAGAAAGAGTATAAATTACTCTTTCTATTGATATCTGTTTTTTTCCATTATTTAATTTAAATAATGCCAGGTATTATGATGAGGAATATTAGCATAATACACCACATCCTGTTGTCCAATAGGTGCTAGGACAGCCTGTATATAATTTCATATTTAATTGAGAAATTTAATATATAAAACATTTCAGCTTAACACCAAAAACTTAGGTAATCAAATCATCGTATACATTAGCCTCTGGTGGGCAAGAACCGTTTCAGGACCCTAGAATTATTATCATCAAAATATTTCCAAATCTACTTGTCGAGCAAATAAATAATCATTGTGTATAATTTGTATTGAATGAAAAATCATAGATTTTAAGGAGATTGTTATAAGTTATAATAATTAATTATTCCATAATTATTCCATTATAGATTTTTATACATATTTATTATTTATACACAAGTTATCATCATCAGCAAGAAATTATATTTGATTTGCTTTTCTGATTGATATTAAAACATACTGTCATATAAATTTAATACTATCTTACTTTTTCATTATACATATTCATAAACGTTAAAACATTATTATATTAAATATAAACTGTGACGTCACATATTAACCGAATGTTTTTCAAAAAAAAACTTATGTATATATATAAAAAAAAAAATGAACTAAATAAATAATCATATTTGACCAATATAATATGTAAAAGATGGGATGAGTCATATCTTCGTAAAAAAAATTAATATACATATCTCGCCAATAAACAACTCGTGCATAAAACTAAAGGTCTTCTCTAATAAAGGAAATTCTATGTGGTGCAATCGTTCAATGAAAGGTGGGAAATTAAAAATCGCCCAATTTAAGTCCCCAACAAAATGGAAGAAATATTTTTAGTACACTTTCTAGAGACAACTTTTATGTATATCATAATACTTTTATCAAGCATATCCCATGAAATGAAGATTGATTATTCAAATCCAAAGTTTTATTTATGACGTCACAGGATAGTTGAATATATAATTTGTCTATAATTTATATGGAATTTATGCATTTAAGTACAAATAAAAAAGATTAAAATAAAGGAATTTTAATATTAAAAGCAAATTGTATGCCCGGTTAGCTTTATTTGTTATGTGGTTAATATGTTTCACAAAATAAAGTTTTGTATCAAGACATAAGCTACGATCAATTAAAAACTTATTATTCTAAGAGTTATGAAATTTATTTAATAATTCATATTTCAACGTGTATCTTATTTTATGTTTAAAATTAATCGATTATTATATAGCATCCCAATTATAATTCCGTAAAGTTAGAAATATATTTAATTGTTTAAAAAACAAATAAATATTTTCAAAATGTATATTCATTTATTTTGAAAATATACCTTATTATTTACAGTCCCGTATAAGATGGCATCCAAAGGAAAAATCGAATTCACAAGCCAATCACGGCCCCGAAATTACAACAACCAAAAATCAACAAAAGAAGAAAATACAACAAACCGAATTTCTACAATTGGCGGAGCAAACATTATCAACGCCGGACAAACTGAAATTATTAACTTATCAGAATCAGAAGGAGAACAAGAAATTAAACAACCAACAAACGGATTGCTTGGACAACCACCGAACGTCAATAGCAACAACATCAACAATATCAAATCAATTAAAACAAAATCAAATTCTCTTTTTGACAAGATCGGACACAAACAATCTAACAACGAAAAACCGACAACATATCCAAGAGAACGGCTACATAAAAAATTCAAATTATCTGAAAAACTTAAAGAACGAAGATTCACAATTCGATTGGTATTCAAACTTAACACAGAAAAACTCAAAGAATATATTAAATCATCAACAAATCGTAATACCGTCAACACCATCAATAATAAAAACAACTCCCGTGAAATTGTCACAGAATTACTTGAAGTTGAACAAATCATTGATAACGGAGAAGCAATTATCTGGGATAGAATACCAGGAAACGAATTTGACGCAAAACATGGCATATGCCTCAGTTGAAGATACAATTACGCCTGTTAAAGGTAAGAATAATTAAAATATGTACTGTTACTTACAATGTTTTCTAAAATATAGTCATAATCTTAAATGTGAGCAAAAATTAAAAAAAACGGTTACATATAATTTTAAAAATATGATAACACAGTATGTTTTTTAAATAATAAATAATTTCTAATTCCAATACTAAAAATCGTACAATTAATATTGAAAATTATATTTAAAAAAAAGTTCTAACTAGGGGGAGCAGATAACTCGGTGGTTATGCTTAACAGTGATTTTTTGTATGTGGTAATAAACAGTACCTTTGTTAAAAATTTCACATCTTTTAAGACACCAATATTGTATTTTATAGAATTCGTAATTTTGATAACTGCCGACGCTAAATACACCAACTAGATTACAAAACGAATATATGTGTACGAAATTTTACCGAAATTTGGAAACTAAAACTATCTATCTCAGAACTCTCTAAAGACATGGATGGACTCATATCATAGTTATTCTAACTACTCGTAAAGAAAGTTGCGATTTTTTAACGCAAAAATTCACTCTTTTCATTCTAAATTTATACAACGTCACAATGTTTGAGTAATTGCGGCATTACAAGAACGAAAATCAATTTTGTTTTTGTATAGTAGTTGCTTCAAAAAACTATTGTAGAATATCTTTTTGGTATAACAAAAATTTTTAAAATATAATTGGGAAAAAAATACTTCAGATGTGCCTAAACTAATTTTAAACATTTATGTACTTTTTCGCCACAATTCTTAAGTGAAATATTTCCACAAGAAAATTTATTATTGCTGCCAAAGCAGCAATAATTTTAATATACTAAGTAGGGAAAAACCCTCTACTTATAACTTGCTTTCACGGTATCGATAACATTCTCATATTAAATATTAACTTTTAGATAATGTAAAATAAATATAATATTAATCTAAACACTTCAAGGACTAATATTTAATATAATCTCCAGGAGAAAGTTTTACATAACATAATAATAAAATTACTACGTAAATAAATTTATAGAATTTTATAGAAAATTTTCTATTTTTTTTTGCACATATCACTCCATAAAAGGCTGTATATTGTAATCGCAAGATTACAATACAACTTCAACTTCGACAATTTTTGGCGCGTTTATTTAAATTTTTGGCGCCAAAATTTTTATTTGTTTGTATTTAGTGTTTCGCATACTATGAAAAATTCTAATATAAAATCGGGAAATGCCCGGTGCCGGTGGTAATCCAAATTGTAAATTAAAGTAAATTAAAATATACATGTGTACATACATATATGTAAAAAATTTTATCTATTGCATTTGACAAAATTAATTTTTAAATTATGAGTATTAATTTATTAAATAGTTTGAAATAAAATTGAATATATGAAATATATTTGCTATGTTGCAACCTCGATTCGCATATGAGTTATAAAATTCTGGTTATGCGCAATAACTATTCAACTTCAAGTGTGTGATGATATCCACCATTTTATAGTTATATAAATTACGAAGTGTGCGCAATCGTATCGGATTTAGGTAAACTTATTTAGGAGGTGTAATTATTCTTTTGTTTCTAATTTGATTATAATAACAATAACAACATAATCATAAATAAACATTTATTTGCAAATTTTTACTCTCTCAAGAGTCCAAATATCTACGGTTCAAGAATAACTTTTCTTTTTTAAAAAAAAAATCAGTGTCTTCAGAATAATTAATCAATTAAGATCGTTAAAATACCCTATATTAAATTGAATGTGTTTCATCATAATGGACAATTTAATCAGTAAATATAAAATATAAAAAAAAATATTAATTATTGTATAAATTTATAATTAGGTTCTTATAAATATTTAAATTCTAAATTAAAATATTGAATTATTGTAAAAGTAGCTGATAGTTTGACTTGAAATGCATCAAATTTTTTTTAGATAAAAAACATTTTAAATAAAAATAATTTTATAAAATTTATTTATACATTTCTGAAATCAATAAAGGTCTACAATCGTTAATAATTTCGATTTGACGCTTGTTTATTCAAATAAGATTTATAAATAAGTAAAAATTTGAAAAACGCAACTTTTCTGAATCGTTTTTTTTTTAAAAAAGTTCTATAATTGAATGTTGTTGCAAATGTCGAATTTTGAACATGATTTTATTTTTTAAATATTGTTTTACTTTTAAAATATGCTTTATATATTGCAAATTATCTCAAAAATAAATTAATTGTCAATAATTAAATGAAACAAATAATAACGTTTAATAAAACTAGAATTTAAACTATATAAACATTCAAGTGTTGTACAAGAAAAATAAATGTTGTAAATTTTGCAAATATCTTTAGGGTTTTCTCCATTTTGTAGTTTTTTTAAAATATCTATTTTTTCTTGAAAATTAAGTTTATTTCTATTTCTATTCATAAATTTATTATTTTGTATAATATTTATTGCTTTTTGCGAATAATATAATATAATAATAATTGAAGTGAAAAAAGTTATTATTTAAACGGTTGATTTATTTCAAATAGTTGCTATATATGCGAAGTTGTTTTTTGCGAATTTTTACTTATTAAATTAATTTTATTTGTGGTGTATTTAAACTAAAATAATTTATGTAGTACATATATATAATTATATTTTAAATTTAAATTTTTATATGTCGATCGAAAATAATATTTTTTAGTATTTAATTTATTTATAAATCTAAAAATATTGAACCATTCCAAGTATATTTTTGTGGAAATGTAAATTTTTTTTTCTTCTGAATTTGTAAATTTAACATTAATAATTATTAACTCCTAAATAAAATAATAAGTAAATAAGAATTTGAATATTATGGAATTGTAAATTTGAAAATATTTTTTGAATTATTTAGTAATTTCCAATTGATGCAAGATTCAAGGGCACAGGGATTTTTATTACAACACGTAACACAATTTTTAACCACGTCACATCTTTTCGCCTTTGAATAACAAAAATTATATCAACCACACGAGATGTTTTCAGAACTTTTTAATTGTATCATGCGTTAAATTATTATTTAAATTTTCAATAATTACGAATTTTCTTTCTTTTACCCCTAATTTTAAATTCCCTGTTAATAAAGTTCTTACTTCCCCTTCGTTTGAATATTACATTAAAAATCAATGTATAAAAAGTCAATCAAATTTCCGATTTAAGGGATTGATAATTTTTTCATAAATTAAATTTATATTTGTATTGGAATATTTTCATTGACCCCTAAAAAATGTTAATGGCGAATTTGAAATCTATCTATTAGATTTAATAATAAGCTTTTTATAAACACACACACATCTTCAATTTACTGATACTGTTATACATTTTATCTTCACAAACTCTCAACATCGACGACGATGTATTGTTTACGTATACGTAACGTACATAATAAACAGGCGAATTAAAGAGTTTTAGATACAAATATTTATAAAAAAAAATACATATTTGTATATTCAACATAAAAAATATTTAGTCGTTTAGTAAATTTGCTAGTTTGAAGAACGTGAACGCGGAAAAATTACAATTAGAAAAATAAAACCAAAAAGAAAATTTACGAGGTATTTAAAGATTTTTTTTTTATGTAGTTTTAGAAAATATTTCCAGAAAAATATATTTTTATTTTTAACATTTATTAATTATTTTTCATTTATTTTTCATTTTTTTTTTTTTATTACATATTTAAAATTTCTCTTTCCAATTTTTTTTTTTTTTTTATTTTTCAATTCTAGAATTTTACAATAATTTTTATTCCCTTAATGCTTAATCTTATCAATGCGAACATATGATTTTGTTATTATAGCGAATTTAATTGCAAGTGGTGGAATTTTGAAATGTCATTTTGAAATGTGAGAGGACGTTAAAATGTTAAAAATAACCAGCTAATTTTTAGTTTTTATTTAAAAAAAAACTAAAATTAAAAAAGAAAAACATTTGCTTTCATAATTTTTTTTTTGATTGAATAAAACTGAGATTTAATCAGTTGAAATTTGATAGATTTTTGATTGATATTGACATTGAAATTTGGTAAATTAACCAAAAAATTTAAAAAAATATTTATTACTGAATTTTATAAGAAATTAAATAAATTTCAAATGATTTTTTTTTTTATGATTTTTTAATATATCTACCTGATTTTTTTTAGTTATCTTTTTTACAGAAATTTAATTTGAAATTTTTAGAATTAAATTATTAAACGTTTAAAATAATATTATAAAATGATAAAAATTAACAACATAAAAATGTTATTAATTTTTATTTAAAATAAGTTATTTACATACATAAGAACATAAAAGTAGACATAAAAATTTAAAAAAATATGTACCTATGCAAAAAGTCCAAAATTACAATAGAAATATAATTCAAAAAATTAAATACTTTTTTAAACGACGAATCAAAATTATATATGAGTCATTTCCAACCTGTTACGACTTGTTTATTCATGTCGATTTGTTTTACATTTAGTTATCCCTTTAAAAAACACGTGAATACATATTTTCTAGAAATCTTTTTTTTTATACATATAAAAAACAGAGCTAATTTGTTTAAAAAAAAAAAAGAGATTTTCTCTGTTTTGATTTTATCATGTTTACGTTTTTTGATATTATTCTTATTAAACCAGATAGACACAGCTGAGTTAAAATAAATATAGGTTTAATTTTTCGCCACTATTAGATTTTTAAGTACAAATCCAACAGATTCTCACAAGCCTCTTTGTATCTGAAAGATATATTTTATGTTACCCGTTAGCCCGTTACCGGCCGGTTGGTTATAATCGCATAAATACTTTCAAGTGTAAATCATATCTCTCTCAAAAAAATTGATGTGCGGCGGCGAAATCGAATGTTGAAAATTTTCGTATCAGAAAATTCTCATTTCCGAATTAAAAACGGGCAAAATTTCTCTATCTCTCAAATTAAATACATAAAAAACAGCTTTTTGGAAGGGGTAACGAAAATTTAATTGTATGTATTTGTGGCTCTGTTCAATATTTTGCTGTAAATTTAATCAAACTTTAAAAAACTGATATCAGTCGCCTTCGCCTTCTGGCTGACCAAAGCAGCAATAATCCAATAATATTGTTATTTAAATTAGTTTTTCTAAATATTTTCAATTTTAATTCTGTTTTCAAGGTCTAAAAAATTATATTATTTATCCTTTTTAAATTTTATTGTAACATAAATAATTTTCCTTTAAACAATAGTTTTTATTTTTTTTTTATTTAAGTGTAAGATTGACTCAAACTTTTTAAAACAAGTGTGATTCATTGGATTTAAGTTTGCTCGCTGTTTGAATTTCACAATATTTTGAAATTTTTGCGTATGGGTTGAAAAAATATATTATATATTATAATATATTTAAGATCTCTTCATTTTCGAACTTTATTTAAAATTTAAGTTAATTTAATAATTTAAGTTAAAATTTAAATAAAAAAACAACATATCTGTGATAATTAAACTGTGATAAAAATATAGTTTTAAGTTTTGGAAAAACAAAATTTATATTTAATTAAAAAATAAAATAATTACAAAATAAATTTTGTGAGAATATTTTATATATCTTATTAAAGGTGAGTGAGTTTTCGAAAAATCAGATAAGAAAAAATGAAAATTTGCTCAGATTTATGATTAAATTAAGTTTTTATTTCGAAATTTCGAAATGTATTAAATATTTATACAAAAAAACATAACTTTAAAAAAATATTTCGAAATTTTTAAATTCTGTATGTTTTCGAATAATAATTATAATTAAAAAATATCTATAAATTATATGGTAAAATTTAAGAATTAAAATAAAAATTCATATATTTTCATACAGCAAAAAAATTAATTCGAAATTAAAAAATATTATAAATAATTAATTCTTTTCTATATTTCTAGGACAAACCTTGAAAGACGAAAAAAATCTACATTTTAATGAAAATATATGCTTTATTTCATCATCATCATCATCATCATTAACAAACAATACAATTTCCAATAATAAAACATTTATAACAACAACTGCTAGATCTGAAACTGCAATTGTTGCAGCAGAAGAGGAGGTGTTGACAAAAGAAAAAAATTTCGAAAATATTGAAAACTTATTTGAAAATAATAATATAGAAAATTTAAAAATGTTGTCTTCAAACAACGATAGTAATAACGATTATTTATATAGTCCAAAATTAAATTATAATCCACTCAAAATTATTGAAGATCAAATACCAAATGTATCAGTACTGTCACCAGAAGGTACTTTATGCGATTTTGAAGAAACTGAATATATTAATATATATGATAATAATAATTATACACCATCACAAATTGATAAAATTTATAATCAAGTTACCTGTTTGGATACACCAATTTCGCATTGTGCACCAGCATTACCCGAAGGATTAGATGAAAATATAACATATAAAGATTGTATTCCACCGAATTCACTACATATTCTAAGCCAGAGTAATGATTATTCAACTATGACATCTTCTTCAACTACTGATAATAATACCTTAAATGATGATGATGGTATTAATCTTGATATGGAAAAACTACAGAATATTGATATTGTTTCTATGGATACAAATGTAACAAAACGTAATGGTATTAAACGGAAAATGGATACAATTAAAAATTCACCAACAAAAAAGAAATGTTTTAATTTAAAAATAGATACAACATTAAAAGCACCATCCACAACAAATGATTGTGATATTATGACTTCACAAATTGTTGAAAATGTTTTGGAATTAGAAGAAAAACTTTATTTTGTAAGTAAATAAAAGCTGAGTTTGAAGTTATCAAGAAAGATAAATTCTTTTTTAAATTATGGAATAATTCTTTAATAATTCCGAATTTATATATATATATATTTTTTTTAATATAAATATTGGAAGAGAAATAAATTTAAATATTTCATTATTATAATGTAATGTTGTTTTTTGTCATATCCATTTCATCTTTGTAGTATTATTATTATTATTGTTGTTTTTTGTCATATCCATTTCATCTTTGTAGTATTATTATTATTTTTGATTTAATACAATATTTAATTTTAACTTGTTGATAATTAATAATTATTAAAATATTTCTCTTTTTTTGCAGAATACAACAAATAGTTATAATAATAAAATGTGTGTTCAGTCACCAGCATATAATGAATCAACTAATATGAGCACTAACAACAATCTTGACTATCTACAACATTTGTCAAGTACTTCTGCATCACCATTATTGGATGTTGGTACAGAAAATTCTAGTTTTTTCCATCAAAATAATAATATACACCAAAACAATTATGATGAATCATCAAATCATTCATTAAATAAAAGTTTAAATAATACTTATTTATCAATTGATGATATTTCAATTAAAGATGAAGATCCGCCAAGTGTTGCATCTTCATCATCGTCATCAGACCATATATTATGGTCAACAGATATTTTAATTAAAGAAGATCCACCAAGTGTTATTTCATCATCATCACAAAATATTATATGTTCATCAACAGATGATTATACTTATAGTACTGCACCAGCAACTCCATTATCACCATTATCAACAACATCATGTCAACGAAAACGTGGTCGTGGTCGGCCTCGTATAGTACACAGATTAGAACCAACACAACAAGAATTAGAAGATTTATCAGAACAAGATAAAAAACAAAAATTATTACGAGCTAAAAATAATAAGGCCAGTCAAGTTTCTAGAGATAAAAAACGGAGTAAAGTACAACAAACAGAAATTGAAAATTCGATTGAAGAAAAAAGGAATAAACTATTGAAAAAACAATTATCAAAATATGAAAGAATCGAGTCCATATACAAAAACATGTTACAAAAACTTATATATAGTCGAAAGGTTTTAATCCAATAATTTTATCAAATAATTTAAAAAAAAAAAAGTGATTTAAAAAGATATATTTATATTTCAAACTTTATTATCGTTAAGCTCATTATAATTATTTTTTTGGAGATTTTTTATATTGTACCGAATTTGTACTCTTGTTTTTTTTTTTATATTGGGAAAAATGTAAAAAAAAGTAATTATTGTTGTATTCAATTATTTTATTTTCATATTATTAGTTTTGTGTATATTATAATTAAAAAAATATATACATATATAATAACAACTATAAACATAAAGTTAATAAATCTATTTTCTACGATTTTTTTTAAAATGTTATAATGATTAAAAAGCGTTTTTTTCTCAATAAATATATAACGTGCGTGTGATCCTATTTGAAAATAAGGAACCGCACAATAAAAATTGCTTGTTTTATTTATTATCATTATGGTGAAACGGTCTCCCTGGTGATAACTGTTTAAAATACACAGCTTTATCCTGGAGATAGTCTCGCCATTGAAAAAACATTCGCCGTTGACGTTGAAGGTTTAGAATGTTAAGAAAAATTATATGATATTATTTTACTTATCAGGAGTCGGATTCTCTGACTAGATATCGAGTATAACGAATCGGTAAAAATTTCGATCACGATTCTCGAGAAAAAAATTCAAATCATGGCAGTCGATTGCAATCAATCGAACTTTTTAAAAAATGGTAGAAGATTTTACTACAATTTGAAATGTCGAAATGTGAAATTTTGGTAGTTTGAAAGTCGAAAGATATTTTTTTTTTTTGGTTCATTGTGTAAAGTAATACAAATAAAAAAAATATTTTAGATATGAGTGAGGGCTTTTCCGAAAATGCAGCAATGCGCTTAAAGTTCTAAGCTAAACCTACAAATTTTTTTTATAGAGCTGCAAATATTGTGCAGGCTGCTTTTGCAGCAAATAAGTTTGAGCAACAACTTTAAAATTGCGTTGTTTTAATTTCACAATAAAAAATAAAATTGCACCTACAATACAAAAACTTTAAAATTGCGTTTCGGTAAATCATGATATTTTATTAACTAAATTATATAAAGCTGGTTTTCGTGGTAGTATTTACAAATTCTTTCAGTCATATCTCACGGGCAGAAATCAAAATGTGAAAATAGAAGAAATCCTTAGTGATCTCGCTGATATTAATGTAGGTGTACCCCAAGGTTCAGTTCTTGGCCCAATTTTTTTCATAATTTTCTTCAATTCTTCTTACAAAATTTCAAGGGCAAATTAACTGCATTTGCAGGGGAGTGGTCCGAAATCCAGCTGAAAAAATCCCGAAATGTCAAAATCCTTCATTTTTATAAATCCCGAAAATGAAAATACCGAAAATAAATATTCTACAAAAAAAAAACCCAAAAAAAAAAATCTTTTAAAAAAAATCCCGAAAAATCCCGAAAAATTTTGTGGTGGCCAGAATTTTTTGCTGCCTTAAACGTGGTGCAGTTTTTTAGTTCCTCTTTATTGTATTTTTATTAATTTTTTTTATATATTTTTGTTCTAGATTTTGTTTATTTTTCTTGTATTTTTTAACCTTTTTTTAAATTATTATCAAAGAAAATTCATTTTAATACTACATAAGATATATTTAATTCATTTAAAAATAAAAATGTACATAATATATAAAAATACATTTAGTAATAATAGTAAAATAAATATATACATAATAATGGCATTGAATACAATTAGAGTTGCATTGCAGACAATAAAAAGTACAAGTAAAAAATAATAAAATTCTAACATGAATTTTTATAGCAATTTTTTAATTTAAAAGGATTTATAAAAGTCTACACTTGTTTACCAAAAATAATTAATTTTTGAATTACGGTTAATATTTCAAAATCCAGTTTATTTCAGGCAATAATGATTTTCTCAATTCGTGTAACACCATTAGTGTGTGAATTTTAAAAACCCCGAATGGCTGTGCAATTTTTGGTCTTAAAAATCGCGCGATTTTTAAGACCTAAAATTGCACAGCCATTCGGGATTTTGAAATTCGGGATTTTTTTTTTCGGGATTTTTTTTTTCAGGATTTTTTTTTCGAGATTTTTTTTTTTGCGATTTTGGAATCGGGATTTTAGAATCGGGATATTTTTAGTAGGATTACGTACCCAACCCCATTTGCAGATGATGTTGGTTGCTCGTATAATAATGTTTCTGTGTTTGAGATTGTATGCAATATCAACTTTGATCTGGATTTAATAAGAAAACGGTTTTGTACTCATAAACTTGTATTAAGTGATAAAACTAAAGTAATATTTTTCAATCTAAGTGGTTCTGTACCATCAGTTGACAACATTGTTTTTCACGATGCTAATTGTACAAAACTTAGTATAAATAATTTAAATAAATAGCAACTAAGTTTTTGTTAATCCCTAGTTTCGACGAGACGAAGTGGATCAGCCAGATATATCAGTTTTAAGTTTATATATGTGTAACGAATTAAACTTCTAATAGTTGCAGCTAATTCAAAAGAAGTACCTATCCAATCGATTAATTGGTGTGAAGTTTCCACAGTCTGGGAGTACAACCAATGAATTAGTGACATTATTAGAAATCGCATCAATTGCGATAGATAATATTTTCTGAATAGGTCAACTGGACTTACTTTCAGTTTTTTCTATTAGTCAAAAGCCAATTTACATACAGTACATAACTTCAGTATACTTTATTATTAAGGGCATAGAAGTGATCGTAATCTTCATCAAACAGCTTAAAACAAAAATACTGAAACCAACGCCCACAAAGTGTCGAAGTCCTTGAAAGTATAATGGTTTATCATCATCGCAAACTACCAAATTTAATTACATTCAACACATAATACAGATAAGCTAAAGTTAAAACTGTCATACAAATAACAAATCTACAATAAATCCATCCATGATACAAATGCAAATAAAAACTTTAAAACGCCAACAATAATATAACATAATTTGTATATAGCCGCAAAGTAATTTAATTATTCAACGTTATTTTTGGATTAGTAAATGCCTTACATTATACTAAGAAATTATATTGTACAGTAAAATGTAATATAATCGTTCTTGTTAACTTTTTGATACCCAATAAACTACATTAATTTTTTTTCTTGTTCATTTACTCACTAGCCTGAACATTTAAGCTAATTCACCAATAAATTTCTGTTTAAATTTAAACTAAGATTTAATTTATATTACGACATATTATAAATTTTATATTAAAATTTATATTCTTTTATTAAAATTAATATAAACTGCTTACTTTCAAGTTTACTTAAAAAAAAATTAATCTTCATCATTATTTACGTCTAGAATAGTTTCATCTACACTGCTGTTATCATCATTTGGAATTTCTTCGTCACTATTTTGATCATTTTCATTTGAATCGTCAGTTGTCTATACAAAATGAAATATCATACAAAATAGTTCTACCAATTGTCGATAAAAAAACTTACCTGTGTTAAAATTTCTTTTCCACTTAAATCTTTATTTTTCAAAGCACCCATCCAAAATGCGGAAGAACAATTATTACTAGCAAGAGCAGCCTTTACTTTAAATACTAAATTCTCAACAGTTTCTCTTATAAATGGAATTTGTGAAACTATTGCAGAATTTTTAATTTCCTGTTAAAGAAAAACTGGACGTATATATACGAAAATAAATATTATTTTTGTTATTTACCTTAGAATGACAACATAAATTGTGTAAAAATCTTGTACTACGTTGAAGATTTGTTAATATTTGATTTAATCGCTCTGGACTTTTACATAAGGAAGTTTCAAATATTGGTAGACCACGTTGTAGAAATATTTTAATAAATAAGTTTGAATACTAAAATAATATTTTTATTATTTAAGATTGAAAGTCATATTCTAAATATTAAGTTAATATTATTAAGCTATAGTAATTTCAATATATTTAATTCTAAATATACTATAAATATTTATTATAATTTTCCTAATTTTTTCTTTCCAATTTACTTCAAATTTATGTTTCATAATGACAAATACTAATATAATAAGTTTCTACATTCTAGAAAATAATATATCATATTTCCGGACATTTCCCATAAATAAAAATGCAAACACAAAACGTTATCAGTAGCGACGAAATTCAAAATTTTGAGGATTTAGCATATAAAAGTAAAAATGATGATTTAAAAAAATTTCAAAATATGTACATTTTGTTTTTATGGTTGACAGCTTGTGCATTAATGATATTAAGTGCAATCGCTGTAATTGGATGTAAATAAAGAATTTTGAAATTATGATTTTCTTTTAAATAATCATGATTTTTTCATTATATTTTAGTGGGTTATATATTTTTAACAGATTATAGAATAATATCAGTTGTTGATTCAAAATATTTTAATATTGCTATAGCATTATTACTTATTGGTATTATTTTATCAGTTGTTACTGGACTATTAATATTTACTTTTAAAAACAGTTCAAGTATATATATATATTTTTTTTTTTATAAAATAGTATGAATTATATTTTTACAAAATAGGGAAAACTGTGTTAACTATACTTGTTACAGACCTATTAGCAATAGGATCATTATTAATATCATTATTAGTATTTGATCACTTTAACCATAAAATTAATAATAATCATATCGATGGAAATATTTTTAATAGTATTTCAAGAAATATTGAAGATTATGATGAGAGCGAAAATTGGAATAAAATTCATTTAGATTTGAAATGTTGTGGTATTAGAGATGTTGCACAATTTATGTTACAATATGAATATACATTAGAATATATTTTGGAAATGACATCACCTATATCAGATATAGAATATACTAGTAATGAACATGAATTTTTGAAAAATGCTGAAAATTTTGGAATACAATGGAGTTTTTGTCGAAAACTTGAAGAAACTTTTCATCGTGGTTGTGGTGATACAGTTTTAAATATTATGTATAATAATACTAATGCATTAAAATTATTTGGTAATTTATTAATTCCCATGTTATTAACAACAATTATTTTAATTATTTTTGGTTATATTTGTGTTGTAAAAAATCAAATAAATGTATGGTCATTAGCATGGAAATAAATTTAAAAAAATAAATAAAAAATTACCTTAATAAATAAAGTATAATTTCTTGGAACGCCTGGAATAGTTTGTACAATATGTAAAAGTTTATTTAAATTTTCACAACTTTGTTCCCAAATTTGTATAGCTTCAATTTGAGATTTCCTTCCGCCACTAAAATTTCTATTAATACATAAAATCAATTCTTCACAGAGTCCTTTGAATAACATAGGCAAATTACCTCTAAAAATAATATATATAATGGTTTTTTTTTATCATATTAAATGATATTTTAATATATTATATAAATACTTATGAATATTTGGAAAAGTTTTTAAAATATTATCTCGTTTGATTAGTAATTTACATTCATCAGAAACAATTGTTAAAATTTCTAAAAGTCGTTTTAAGTTTGAATTTGTTATAAATCCTTTAATTAGTTCATCTAAAAGAATATTACAATTTGTTCCTTTTTCCATTCCACCATCAAAACTGTGCCATTTCCGACACAAAAACGTTTTACAAAGATCGCCTGTATGTTTAAAAAGAAAGTAAATTTATTATTTATCTATTATAATTTATTTATTTATTTACGGATTTTTTTTTCGTATTTTGATATTTTGGAAATTTTATTGAGTGATAAAATACAGTGATACAAATGTACTGCAGATTTAATATCAGTAATACTTTTCTCAAATGAAAATAGTTTTTCTATAATTTGTTTTGTCAATGTACAAATATCATCAGAATCATCATTAGTTAATGATTGTAAAGAACCTAAAAACATTATAATTAAATCATTACTAGGTATATTTGGTATATGGTTATTTTTTATACATTTTAAATAATTTTTATTAGATTCTTCGTCAAATCCAGAATATGAAAAATAAGCAGCTATAAAACGTAAACACAGGCCAAAGCAAACTTTCATTAAATTTAAACGATCTGTAAATAATTCTGCATTTCCTAGGGCTCCTTTTACTTTTTCAACTTGTGCGATTAATGCCTTTTGTAACTATTTAAAGAAATTAAAAATAAATTAAAAACAAAAAATAAAACTAAATTAAATTTATGGATACTTTTAAACAGTTCACGAAAATTTTCGGTAAAAATTTTTCGGTTATCCTAATAAATTGCAAGGAATTTGAAATATATTGATTTTTTTGATCTGAGGTAAATTTTTTAATACCATTTATTGATTCAATTTTAATCACCAAATCGTTCATAACAAATCTGAAATGATTAAGTGTAAGTTAAATTTATGGAATAGAATAAAACATTTTAATTTTACCTAAATTCTAATAGGCCTAAAACTAAATCAGCTTTTTCTTTTGGCAATGGATAATCTATATCAAATTCTTCGCTTAAAATTAATATAATATTGGTATCCATTTGCCTGAAATTGATTTCTCTGTTATAATTTCAATTTATTTATTTATTATAATTAATTTTTTTTTCAACCTATATATTTCTCTCGGCCCATATAAACCTTCAAAATGATTTTTGGAATAATTATTTTTCAAATTACTTTGATCATTAGTTCCAGCTATTCTTGGTTGAGTTTGCATAGTACCCAACAATGACATACCTTCAGTATGACCTTCAGGTTCATTTGTAGAATTTTGATTTGGTAAATTAGTTTTATTTTTCATATCCTTTGATTTTTTTGCACGACCTTTTATTTTATATGATTTTATTTTGAAACAAATTTTAATGTATAATTATTTTAAATACTAACCAGGTGGCCGTTTAAATAACATTGGTTTCTCTATGTCTGTGAATTCACAAATTGGTGGAAAATAATTGGAAGGTGATTTTTTTAATATATTTCTAATTAGTGTCTCTAACTGAATAAGATTAGAAAGTCGATTTAAAATCTAAAAACATGAAAATATTTAACAATATTGTCTTTATTTTTTATAGAATTAATAATTATACTTTCTTTCGCATATTAAGTTCAGTTTGAGTGGCATAACAACCAATTACCATACGAAACCAATTAACTGTATAAAAATGAATATCAATAATTTTCTTTGATAATATTTCATCATAATTGGAAAAAATATCATCTTCAGTATTCGTAAAAGATGGTAATAATAATGGACAACCTAGAAGTGCATTAATACTATCCAAATTGCTATTATAACGTATATAATGTAGGGTACATGTAAGATTGAATAATGATGACAAAACTGTAATAGATTCGCATGCTCTAAAAAATATATTACAAATTATTTTATTTGTTAATTAAATTATTAATTATTGTTAATTAAATTAATTATAATATTACTCTGCAGATGATTTTAGAATTGGTAACGATAAATTAATAGCAACAGGAATGTAATCAGCATCAACACTGTCATCTGTAGTATTTATACAATTTTGATATGAAAATTCAAATCTTTCTCTAAAATAAATATAAAGTATTCTTTATATACTAAATTTCTAATATATTAACTTACACATTTGGGTTTGGCAAATCACTATCAATAATAAAGTTTTCTTGAAAATATAATGTCATTAAATCAGATAGCCAAGTTAAAAAATGGCTTTCTATACCAGCGATATTATTTCGTGGATTTTTCGATGAAAGTACTTCAGCAAGCTCATCATAAAATAGTGCTAATGTTTCTGTACAATGATTTGTAGCACTTAAAATTCGAGCTATTGATTTTTTTTTGGTTTTATTAATAATCTTATATGAGACAAAATAATATTTTTTAATGTACTTATATAACTTGCAGCCTGTTTACCCCTTCCTTCAGGTAAATCATTTACTGTAGCATAACTTTCATTTAAATCGTAATTACATTTATTTTGTTGATCCTCAGTTCTTACAATATGATCAATAAGTTGAACAGTTCCAATAATTCCTTGCTTTTTAATTCTACTCAATGGAAATAATATAATAAATAAATTATAATTATATATATTTTTTTGTAAATTAACTTACGATATAGTTCTATTACATATTTGCTTTTTTACTAGCATATCAATATGATCCTGTAATGTTGGACAATCTTGTAGGGGTGGTAAGGGATATGCGATAGAACAAAGTAATTCCATTACCATTCGAGATTGTTTTAAATTCATTTCACTAATTTGTTCGAGCATAGGCTAATAAAAAATATAACTAAATTAATACACAATTACATTTATTCACAAGTGAAATTAAAATATAAAACTTACCAATAAAAGCATACCATAATTTTGAATATCTTTAGTAAATTTTATATTTAAATTTTTCAAAATTTCTAATGCAATTGTTGTTATATCTGATGATGATTTATTACACGTTAATTCAACCAACTTATTAAGCATTTTTTTCTGGTATGATTCACCAATTTCAAAAACAATACTAAAAATATTTTATTTAAATATAGGAAGATTTCAATTTTTTTAAATATTTACTTATATGATTTTTTAGCAAATTCACATATTATTGTATTTTTATCTCTTAAAAAATTATGTAAAATTTGTAAAAATACATCACCATATAAATCAAATATATGTAAATATTTAGTTTCAGCATCGGCTACTGTACAAACTTTAAAATGTTCCAATTTAACTTGACGGCGAATCTTAAATAAATATTATATAAATAAATATTTAAATTATCTATAAAATTATTACAATATTCTCAATATAATGACTTTTATCCTCTCTGATCGAAATTAACATTAAAAAAATAATTAAATCAATTGGTCTGTAAATAAGTAAAATTTTAGTTGAAATATATATTTAAAAGCTTATAAAATAAGTATAAATTTATTACTTAGTATTATCAAATGTTAAATTTTGTATAGATTTTTGCCAAATATCAAATAGTTTTTTTGATCTTATTAAACCTTGTTTAATATATGTAAAAATTTCAATTTGAATTTTATATAGTTCTTCTTTTGATTGTGTAATAGATAATTCATTCCATGTTAATGATAAACGCAAATCCATTACAAGCTGAAAAATTAAAAAACAAATAGGAAATATGGTGTTGGGAAGTAAAACATAATGAATTAGAAGAACTTAATACAAATTATTTTTTTTGTCCAAGTTTATTTTTTTTGATATTCCAAAAAATTTAATTTGAGTTAAAAATTTCGTTCAAAGTTCATTTTTTCTAAACTACATAGTCTAAGGAACTACAATCAAAAATTAAACTAAATTTGGACCTTAGAATATTTTGTAAAAGGATGAAATGACATTCGGTTGGGCACAATACTGTCGTTAAATCTATTTTTTGTCATTTTCCGTAAAAATCAGATAATTCATTTTTTTTTTCTGTATTTGTATGAATAATATTCTTAGCTTCTAATTCATTTTCGTTCTTTTTTAAATTATAGTTTTCAACACTAAAAAAATATATTTTCAAAGATTTAGTATTTAAAATATACCTCTGTCAGAATTTCATCATTATCATCAATTACTTTTAATAAGAATTTAATAAGAAATGGCATACGCTAAAATTATAAAATCAATTGTAATGTTTTAACAATAATAAATTATAAATGCATTTAAGAAAAATATTACAGAAATGGCACATCCTTCATTGATATACAAAAGAATTTTTTTTCTGAGTTTAGTTTGAATTTTTGAGCTTAAATACAAATTGGAAAATGTTCGTACATTGTTAGAGCTTAGAAGATCATCAACAGATTCTATATTATCTCTGTAAATAATAAAAATATATGATGTTAAATTATTAAATTTTTAATTTTAAATTTACATTAAGTATTGTACGAAACTATCATGTTTATTTGGATCAAAGACAAATTCTGCATTTGATATTATAATTTGTTTTCCACTAATAGTAGCATTAGTATAAATTGTTAATATTTTATCATATAACAGATCTCCAAATATTGGTGCAACAAATTTTAATTGTGATAACAATAAAGATAGAATTGGCATATCCGAATTATTTGAATGACTTAGAAAAAAAAATTAAAATACAAGCCATTGAAATTAATAGTAAATATCATTATATTTATATACTTAATGGTCGCACAAAATTCAATCCTCTTTAGTAAAACATCAATTAAATCTTTTTGCAAAAAATTAACCATTAAAAAATTCATCATCATACTATCTTGTGATTGATAACTATTATCAATCATTGGTAGATTTATAGTACATCCAGATAATATTTTCATTTCCGAATTTTGATCATTAATTGCTTCTGATAATCCTTCAATAAATGTCTGAATATTTTGTGGAAAATCTGGATGTTTTTTGATTAATGATCGAAAATTATTAACAAATGTTATATGATCGCATGCTGAAATAATTAATTCATTTTTATATTATACAATTTTTATAAATCCATTGTTATTTATTCTAATTACATAAAATATAATTTTCTGGTTTATCCAAATCTGCTCCAGATTTCAATAACACCATTTCGAAATATGAATTTGGTGCTCTACTAAAGGATTTTGTTGCTGTTGACTGTGTACGAGCAAGTAAAGCACTTCGTTGCGAAAAATAACGCATTTGGGTTGGTGGCTGACTTGAAGGTACAGATGTTTGGCTACATAATATATCATCATCTTCATTTTGATAAATATTATGCTCTTCAATTTGATTTTGAGTAAGTTTCTAAATAATTTAGTTAGGCATTTCATCAAATCACATATTTTTCTATATACTCACAGCTACTTTAGGCGCTGGCGGTTTGGTAGTGGATGTGGATGGAATTTGTTGATTTTCATTTATTGATGCTAATATAGTTTTAGAAACATTTTTTTCGATTTTAGGTGTTATTTTTGAAGTACTTCCACGGTATTTACGATTTTTGTACATTTTTTTAAAATTAGCGTTCTCTTGTTAAAAGTATATTTTGACATTTATCATATCGATAATCGATATTTTAATAAAATTTAAATAAAAAAGGCGCAAAAAGTTAAATTAAAATAATGAATTTATAGTGCCATCTCGTATTAATAATTTTAACGTTTCAATCACAAATTAGATTTTTAAAACTCCCACTGAAGCGCATAAGCCGCATATAATGCCGCGATTACAATTGACGCTTTCTAGACGCAATCTAGACGTAACATTTCTCAAAATAAAGTTGAAATGTATGGAGTTGTATGAAAGTAGTTACAATGCACGCAGTCTAAACGTAGCCTCGGTAAAAGTTAGCCAACTTTTAATTTTTTCGCTTTCATCCCGCTTTGCAGGGTCAAAATATAGAAAAATTTAAAAAGTTAAAAAAAAAAAATTCAATTCAATTCAAAATTTCAAAAGGTATTTTATTAATTTAAATTCAAGAATTTAAGAATTTACAAAATTAAATTTATAAATAATATTTTGCTGTCAAAAAAATGTAAACAAACAGAAGGTATACACATAAGCACATAAGGGACATGTCAGGTTACAGCGGAATTTTTATGAAACTTTATCATTGCTAACAGATGGCACTTTTTAAATTATTTTATTTTAAAAGCTACACCATTTTTATTTCGGTTTATTAAATAAAAATATATTCTCAAAATTTTTTTTTTAAATGTTTATTAAGTTTTTTTTAAATACATATTATATAAAATAAATTTACATTTAAATTTTCTATCAGATTTAAAACTCGTGGGCTGGAGGACTCGGTATTTACGCAGTTCGTTCACATACCACGTTAGCAGTTCTTTTCGTTTGACCAAATTGGTACGTTTGCGAACAATAGAAAATAGTCTTGTTTCCATAATTACAGAATTACAGTGTATATGCTTGAAAATCAAGCAATGTTGCACGTTAATTTTAAAATATATGCGTAGAGTGTATCTTTTTTTAGACACAGTCTTGTTATTGTTACGTTAAAAATAACGTGCAACATTGTTTGATATTCTTTTACGACAATTCGTATCTTTTAATAAGACGAGATTGAAAAGCACCATTGCAAATATACAAAATCTAATGGTTCAAAAAAGCTCGACTGACGACTGATGCAACGGACGGACAATAAACGCATAAGAATTTTCGATGGAGCAAACTCGACGGATGAGATGGACTACATATTCTTCAATGACAGTTTATAAACAATTTTTTTTGTAAACAAAACTATGTACTTATACTTTAAATTAACTTGTAATTGTACAACTTATAATTCACTCAAAAAAATTTTGGTATATCAAATAAATTTATTTTAATTCAAAATTTTGAAAAGATCCTATTTTATATCCGTCGTGTCCGTCGAAAGTTGAAATCGATCGAACTTTTGCGACTTTTTGTTTTATTTAATGTCGGCAATTATGTATGGAATACAATATCAGATAAATGTCCGCCTCTGTTAGCCTCACAAATGCGAGCCCTTTTGAGCACATTTTTCATTACATTCTCACACATTTCACGCGGTATTTCATTAATTTCATCACGAATATTTTGTTTGAGTTGCTCAAGCGTTTCTGGTTTGTTTGCATAAGCCTTGCTTTTTAGATATCCACACAAAAAGAAGTCCGGAGCAGTTAAATCAGGCGACCGTGGAGGCCAATCAACATCACCATTTTTTGAAATAACTTGTTGTGGAAAGAGGTCTCGCAGTAATTCCATTGTAATCCTGGCTGTATGCGATGTGGCACCGTCTTGTTCTCTTGTTGATACCACATGTTAATCAAGCCCAAAGCATGCAGTTGTGGCGTTAAAAAGTTTTCAATCATATCACGATATCGCTCCCCATTCACAGTTACCGTTACGCCGTTTTGATTTTCAAAGAAGTAAGGTCCAATGATTCCTCCTGACCAACCAGACTGTCACTTTTAATGGATGTAAAGGTGACTGAAATTCAAATAATGAATTTTACCCATATATTATTAATGGAAGATAGTGAAAGTAATTACATATTTATAGATTTAATTCAATTAATTCCTAACGAAAATAAATAATTTCCAGAATTTTCGGAAAATCATAGATAGACTTCAACTAAAGTCGCTTTGTCGACAAAATTAGCTCTAGTTTTAAATTTGTATGCTATTGGTTTCTACCAGAGAACTATTAGATATTTTTGGCTTCATTCTATGGATTGTAGTGTTCTTTTGGATGTTCTTGATATTAAAAATAATTTCGACGAAAATAAAAAGACCGTTTTATTTACTGTTTTGCTCAAGACTGATTTTTGTGCGTTACTTAATCAACCAGGTAAGCTATGCTTTTCTATTCGAAGTCTGCACGTTCGCACCTAGTCAGCGGTATCCGATAGTAAACGGATATTTAAGAATTTAAATGTATAAATAAAATATATTGTGGGAAATATTTGTTAATTGTTTTAATTATAAATTAATATTTTATAAATTAATTTTGATGGGAAAATGATTGTGGGAAAATATTTTGTGGAAAAAAGGTACGAGTGCAGAACTCCGAAGGTACGAGGCACAACAGAATCAATCTATGATTTCACGAGCAATATACGATGTAACATGTGCGTTGGAAAGAAAAATATAATTTAATTATTGTTATTGAATATCATTATTATTTATTTAAAATAAAACAAAAATATTAAAATAATTATTAAATATTGTTAATACAGCTATTTTTAGTTACATTTTATTTGATCGCTTCTCTATCACAGATGTAAAACGCAAATGATACTGTGTCGAAAAAATCGACAGTCGATTTTGTCATAACATACTGCCATTCGCTTCTGTGTCGAACTTCGATTTTTTCGAAAACTTAACATCTTGCCACTGGATTCAAAATTGATGAATTTCTGCCTGGAATGTTTTCCCATAATGCAAACATTACATAAAAGTTTATTTTGAATTTTAAATTTTAAACCATTGGCAGTTTTATTTGATATTTTTCTAAGATTTTCCCGATTTGTGTGGCCCATTCTTCGATGCCACAAAACAAATAAATCTTCATCTTCTTCTGTGACGTTTCTGTTCACCATCAGTTTTTATGATTCAGTTTGTACATTCCATTTATTAAGGTTGCAGTAGCAATTAATTGATTTTTTTTGCTAAAAATATTACAAATATTAGTGTTAAATTTTAAAACATTACCATTTTCAATCATCTGGCGCACAAATAATAAATTTGCGGAAATATTTGGTACGTAAAGAATATTTTTTATTTCTACATCTGTCCATTTTTCATTCACTAAACATTTTACTGAAATATCACCTTTTCCTTCAATATACAGCACAGAATTATTTGCAACCATTACTTTTTCATTATCTTGAACCAATGTAAAAAAATTTAGCCAACATTTTTTGTTGGTCATATGTGATGATGCTCCAGAGTCGATGTACCAAGCACTTGAATCAATTTTTTGTGCTGCATATGATGTGAACAAAACATTATTATCTTTTTTATAATTTTTTTTATTTTTTTCATTTTAGGACAAAATTTACTTATATGACCATTTAAATTACAATTAAATAAAACAACGAGGTCCTTTTTTATTATAAACGTTACTTCTATCTATTTTCTTATTACCATACTTTTTAATATTTTTATTTGCATACAGGGCAACATTATCATTTTGAACATTTTCAACAACTTCAGCTCCAACAACAACATCTTGCAACAGTTTCATTTTTATAGAGTCTGCCGATTCCCATTATCATGGGTTTATATTGTTCTGGAAGTCCAGATAGTAACAATATACCAACCCATTCATTAGAAACTTGTAGTTGAATTGAATTTAATTTATGTGCAGTTTGTACTATGCAATTAACGTATTCTTCGGTGGAACTACAACTATTGAGATTGGTTGTCAATAATTTTCTTAACAAGCTCACTTTTCGCGTTAACCCGGAATCTTCAAAAGTTTGTTCTAATTTGTTCCAAACATCAGCTGCTGTAACAGCACTTTGCACTCATATACAAAATTAATTGTTTCCAAATTTAATATTAATCTGGATTTTGCTTTTGAAATATGTTTTCCATCTTTGTCGGTACCATCTATAGTACCTCAAAGAGCTTCCATACGGAGAAAATGTTCCATGGCGAACTTCCACGTGTGGTAATTTTCTGTTCATTTTAATAGGCTGGTTGCAAGTGACAGTTTAATTCGCCATATTTTGATTTTGGAGGATAAATAAAATAAATTCAATGAGAATTTCTATGTGCTTGCTTATATTATAAAAGTTGTTTATTTTTTATTATTATTATTACAATAAAATATTATATTAAAATTATTAGATATAATACGTAAAGAATTTGTACAATAAAATTTGTTTTGTTTGTCCTCCAAAGTTCAAAATCAGCTGATTTTAAATTCGCCGTGTAACCAGCCTATTTTTCTATTTGAATGGAATTCGCCATTTTGATTAATTTAATTTAATTTAATTTAAAAATCTTTTTTTTTTTTTAAATTTATTTACATCCAATTATAGGCCCATAACCTGTAGGATGTTTTAGATAATTTTGGATATATATAATAATTAAACAACTACTTAGTATTTTTGGTTAACGTTATAAATAATTTATTTATTATGTCCTTAGCTTAACAACGTCAAAAGAAGAAGAAGAAAGAGAATTTAATTTTTACATAAAAAATATCAATTTTTAGTGTTACCAGTAATATTTAGTTAAGCTAGAACCATGTTAAGCTGGAGCAGCGTTGGTGAACATTAGAACTACCCTTTTCAACATGATTATTTCAGTAATATTAAGATTATGAAATAATAACAATGCCTTGGCTAAAAACCGATTAGTATTACTTCGATTACGAAATACTTGTGTCCATGTAAATTGTAAATGCTATGTTTATATGAATAATGGAATACGGTGATAAATGCCACTACCGGTTCGGTAAAAAGTAACTTTGTTTAGAGGGATAGACTTGTTCAGCATTGGCCCATATTGCATAAAGGGTAAAAAAGATGTGTATGCTTTCAGATACCTGCCCATTGTTATTACGACGTTCAATATGAAATTTTTTCCAATACTACATTGCATATGTATCACGCTTTTGCCTTAATTGGTTATTGGGTAGGAAAGCATAGTTTCATTTGTGACTTCTGATTAAAGTTCTTTCAATTTCATTATGGCTGCAGATCAGGTACAATTCCAGCAGCTGTTAAATCTACTTTTGTCGCCAGATAATGAAATTCGGACACAAGCAGAGGTGTGTGATACATGGATTTTATATTGTTATTTTGATTTAGCTCTTAATAGTGGTTTTTTAGGAAACATATAATAATTTGTCCCGTGATGTTAAAGTAGCTCATCTTATTGCTTCAATTTATAATGGACAATTACCAGAAGAAGTGCGTTTAATTGCAGCTGTTGTATTGAGACGACTGTTTGCTTCCGATTTTTATGAATTCTACACAGAGGTAATTGAGCTTAATTTAATGCCATGTGCAAGAATTTCACCACTTAATTAATGTAAATATACGTATATATATATATATATATATATATAGTTTTATTTTCATAACCATAGAATATATTACTTAGCATGTATTTCATATATTAAAATAGCACAAATTCATCCTTTCGAAATTACAAATTTTCTAAGTTTCCTGTACTATTTGTAAACATATAGTATAGTACTTTTTTAGACATTAAAAGGATGTTAAAACTAGCAAAATAGACTACCTAGTTAATGACTACACGCTTAGATTTTTTTGTCTGTCCGATTATTTTATATCCGATTCATTATAATTAAAGAAGGTTTGGGTACCTTATCCCAAAACAAAATCTCGAAAAGCAAATCAAAAAGGCGGCGGCCTTTTTTATTATAATTTAGTATAAAAAATATATATTTATGAAATTATTCAATTACCGTTTACCACCTATCCATCAAAAAGATTTAAAATAATATATTTGGAGTTTTTGGAAATGGAATTTCAAATTTTGAAATTTTAGATTTTGTCTTCTACGATTTGTACGTTAGCTATTCTTTTTTTTTGAGATTATGATAGTTGGAGAATTTGTGTAAGAGGCGCATTTTGATATTTTGGTCCGCTTTCCAATATACTTTGTTTTGTTGTCAATCTTAATATATATAAGGGTCTCCCCAAAGAGGGGATAGTTTGTATATGTATATCTTAGGACTTAGGATATAATATTTCGATTTATGCGTGGACTCTGATAATTTATTAACTGCTGACACGGCAAACATTTTGCAATACATTTTTTTTTTTTAATTCAATTAATATTTTTGTCAATATAGAGCAATTTTATTTAAAAAAAAAGTTGTGAAATGAAAAATCGTACAAATTCAGTGTAATGTATTTATTGAAATGCAATATATAGGTATCTTTATATTTTGAAATTTTTATTATTCATTTATTGCAATGGTCTTTAATAAACAATATTTTTTATTTTTCCTTTATGCGCGATAATAAATAATACTGATAGTTTACCAACACCTGAACATCCAACGCATAATTGTGAGAAACATTGATTTTCTAGATTCATTTTGTACTGCGTTTGTCTTGTGCTAAATTTGATCGTTTATGTGCAATTGCATTTCTTGTTTGTTCATTATGTAGTCTGCGTTCCTCTGGTGTGTATTGCGAACGTATAACACATACTCGATTTGCTTGCCTTTATGGCGACCAATATTTCCACGTGGTCGTGGTACTTTACTATATGTTTGAGAATTACTAAATAAATGTTTCAATAGTTGAATAAAAAAATGACCAACTATTCTGTTTAATAACAAAAACTATTTAATTTTTTCTTTAATTATTTTTTAATTAATTTAATTTTAAGATCATTAGGTTTCTTTTTATATATTAAGTTTTGAAAAAATGTATTTTTTGTATTGATATGAATTGAACTTTGAACTTTTACTAAAATGATTTCACTTTTTTTTATAACTAAACTATTTAATATATCCGCTGACTTAAACTGCTTTTTTAGAAGTAAAATAAGATAATTTAGAAATTGTTGTTAACCCTTTGGTGGACAAAGACGTGATATGGCGTAATGTGGTGGTTTTTTGTAGGACATGACGTGATATCACGTCAATATTTGAAAACGCAATAAAGCCAAGACGTGATATAATGTCTTTGTTTTTATATGTTTCATTAGGAATTCAACATATTGTGTCCCCTTAGAAGACATGAAAACAAAATGTGTGTCCCGTCAGAAATATTTATAAAGTATATAGTTTACGTGAACATATTTGATCGTGAAATGTTTTAATATCGCCATGACGTGATATGCCGTCATAGATATGAAAAGCATGAATTATGCGATAAGTGTCCAGTAAAGAACATATATTTCGTATTTTTAATTTTTAATTATTTTTATGTAAAAAGTGTGAGAAATATATTTAATTGCTATATAAAATAATAATAATTAAAAAAAAAATTGATTTAAATTTATAAATATCTAATATAATATAGATATAAATAAAAAATAACTAATTTACATTTATATAGACGTCATGTACATAGACGTCATGTCCTGCCGCATCATCAACGGAAGCTCTAACCGGACAGGACGTTAATACACGTCACCCCCACTACTTAAATTTTTCAATTGTGGGCGAATCAGTACAATATTACCATTATTATGGTCGTTACAGGATAGTTATATTTTCTCTTAAACCAGAGATATCAACAAGTGTCCCCATAGAAAACACAATGAAAATATAGTGTCAGCCAAAGGGTTTTAATTGTGCTATATTATTTCGAATTAGTAATTTCCCGCCAAAAATATAAATAATAATTATATTGATTTAATTGCGTACATAATGCAGAAAAATAAAAATTGGAGTAAACTTATAGTCAAATTATTTGTTGTGAGCAAATAGTAATTCTAAAATTTAATGTATAAATATAAATAGTAATAAAAGTTATCAAAATTAAATTTTTAATACAGGGTGCCCGCGCTACGAGTGCATTAACTTCGAGAGGTGATTGGGCATGACGAAAAACGAAAAAAAATCGTTCTACAAGGGGGGGTGTCTAAAATGCACCGTTACCAAGATACGGGGTGATTAATTTTTTTTAAAAATTTTTTTTTACATTTTTACCCCTTTCAGACCTGACTAAAAAAATTTAATCCGATTTGCACGAAACTTCTTGCCGTCTCTTATATTTATATAAGGATAACGTAAAAATGTCGTGGCTAGATTCCTTAAAAAAGACATAGCACGTTCGTGTATTGTAGGTTATTGCGGTATTAAACCGGATTTTTTTGTTGCGTTTTTTTTTAAATAATAAAATCACACATGCATAAATAGTAAATCAATGTTTATTTAGCTCATTTGTAATATTGTCATAACATATTTATATTTTATATTTATTTCAATTTTATGGGTTATATGCACTCAAAATATTGTTGAAAGTTATTCATGGTAGAATATATAAAAAACTTGTAACACATTGTAGTAATACACACTTTATTTTAGAAATGCTGTAAGCATTAGAGATAATATTTTTATTCTAAATACAATAACACAAATATGCAGAGCTGTAAACGTCGATATACTATGAAAAAGCATTTGATGTTTAGACATCAAATATATAAGATTAATTCAGATTTCAACAAAGATATAAGATAAATTCAGAATTTGTATTAATTAATTAACAACAGCAACAGTAATAGTAGTAACATCAAAAATATAATTTTTGAAAATACGATCGTAGCAGCAACTAATATGTTAACAATATTATCAACTCTAATAGCAATAGTTAAGCCATCGATCTAAAGTCTAAAGAATTATAGTAACAATAATTTAAAAACTAAAAATCAAATAAAACAATATTATTGCATTTTTTTTATTTAAATAGTTTGTTATTATTGTTTTTTGATGGCTAAGAACAAGGAATTTACATTACAAAGTTTATAACAAATTAATTCAATTACGTCTAGAAGAATTTAATTTATTAATTAATATTTTACAATATAAGCTCCCAAAGGATTAATATTAAAATCGCCTGCACAGATGCTGTGCACCGATTAAATACAGATTTACAATCAGTAGTTTTGTGCTTTTAAGTACACTTGCCGAAGAATTAGCGATCGGTTCGGTACTGTTGAATTAATTTATGATTATACCGTAGACATATAGCACACTTAGATTGAAATTATTAAAAATTCCATTTAATGGTAAAACCCGATAAATCTTGATTTTGTTATGTGATGACTATTATTTCAAATATTTTAATACAAATTATATATATATATATATATATATATATATGTTTTCCTTTTAGCTTCCTCAGGAATCTCAGAAACAACTATTACAACAAATAACATTGGCGATACAACAAGATGTGTCATCAAATCTTCGACGTAAGATTTGTGAAGTTGTTGCAGAAGTGGCTCGAAATTTAATTGATGAAGATGGAAATAATCAGTGGCCGGATTTTTTACAGTTTCTTTTTCAGTGCGCAAGTTCTTTATCACCTCAGTTGCAAGAATCAGCTTTAAGAATTTTTGCATCTGTTCCGGGAATATTTGGAAATCAGGAAACTGCATATTTAGATCTTATAAAACAAATGCTTGAGAAATGTTTGAATCAATCTGCTAACATTGATGTTAGATGTCAATGTGTTAGAGCAATTGGAGCTTTTATTTTATTACATGAAAAAGATAATACTATTCAAAAACATTTTCAAGATCTTTTACCAGGAATGATTTCGGTGATAGCTGACAGTGTTGAATTGCAGGAAGATCAAAGTCTTATAAAATTGCTTATTGACATAACAGAGAGCAGTCCTAAATTTTTACGTCCACATATAGAATATATTTTTGAGATGTCTATGAAAATATTTAGTAGCACCGAGATTGATGATCAATGGCGACATTTGGTACTTGAAGTAATGGTATGTATTTATTGATTATGGTAAATTTTACAAGAACATTAAGATTTGAATAAAAATTAATAGCACAGTAATAAATTCATTTATTTTCTAAAAATATATAACGAAAAAAAAATTACCGAAAATAAAAAATATTTTGTGTTAAAAAGCACATCCAATTATCTAATATAAAAATGTATTACTGGCCATCTTATACATTATATAATTTTTGATAAGTCGTCAAAACAGTCCCCGTCGATAGTTTTAGCGAATATTCGGTATAGCTTAGTACGCTAGTCAAATGAAGTGAAATTTTAACGCGATCTCCAAAGCTCTCCAAACTCTCCGGTGAAATGTCGTGAATAAATTGTGAAAAATAGATGTTCATTTATAATTTTAATATTTTGACAATTAGAATGTTTGTTTATGTTTATAAAAATATTGTAATATTTTTGTAGCAATAATTAATTGTTGGATACTAAGTAGCACAATTTAATAAAAATATTATAGTGAATATATATTAATTAGCAGATAAAAACATAAACATGAATTCGAGTTCTAGCAGTGATGAAGAAATAGAAATTGAGGAAGAATATACTCTTGGAGCTGTTGGAACCATCACTACAACGAAAAATTTAATTTCATTTGACTAGCGTACTAAGCTTATGATGGAACTCGCTCTATACTTAAAACTTAAGAAACTTATATTTTATTTCTTGTTCCTGCTACTTGCTTTTCCGACTCTGAAAATCACTACCATGGTATGACAAGGAGTTAAAAAATTGCGTAATTTAAAAATATTAAACGTAATGAAAAATGTTAAACAGTTATATATTTAGTTTTTATTTACATTATGTTTTTCATTCAAATACAAAAATGTAACCCAGAATTTTTTATTCATAGGTATCATTATCCGAAAACGCAGCTCCAATGGTACGCAAAAGAGCAGAGAAATACATAACAAATCTCATACCATTAATTCTTCAAATGATGACAGATTTAGAAGATGACGATAACTGGGCTATAGCAGATATAATTGCAGAAGACGATAGTAGTGATAATAATGTCATTGCAGAGTCCTCATTAGACAGATTAGCATGTGGTTTAGGAGGTAAAACAGTTCTTCCATTAATAATAAATTCCATACCTGCGATGTTAGCTAATAATGATTGGAAACAGCGGCATGCTGCATTAATGGCAATATCAGCTATAGGCGAAGGTTGCCATAAACAAATGGAGGCAATGTTAGATGATATAATGAATGGAGTTATAAATTTTTTAAGCGATGCTCATCCCAGAGTTAGATATGCTGCATGTAATGCAATTGGTCAGATGTCTACTGATTTTGCTCCAGTTTTTGAAAAAAAATATCATGAACAGGTTATTCCAGGTCTATTAAATCTTTTAGATGATATACAGAATCCCAGAGTTCAAGCTCATGCTGGAGCAGCCTTAGTTAACTTTAGTGAAGATTGTCCAAAACAAATTTTAATTCGTTATTTAGATGCGGTTATGACAAAATTAGAAGCCATTTTAACTGCTAAGTTTAAGGAACTTGTAGAAAAAGGAAATAAACTGGTTTTAGAACAAGTAGTTACAACCATCGCATCAGTAGCCGATACATGTGAAAATGAATTTGCTTCTTATTACGATCGTTTCATACCATTTTTGAAGTACATAATTCAAAATGCTAACGCTGATGATCTACGAATGTTACGCGGTAAAACCATTGAATGTGTCAGCTTAATTGGATTGGCAGTTGGTCAAGAAAAATTTCTTTCCGATGCTAGTGAAATAATGAATATGTTGTTGAAAACCCACACTGAAGGTGATTTATCAGATGATGATCCCCAAACGTCTTATTTAATATCCGCTTGGGCAAGAATGTGTAAAATTCTAGGAAAACAATTTGAACAATATTTACCGCTAGTAATGGGTCCAGTAATGAGAACTGCAGCAATGAAACCGGAAGTAGCCTTGTTGGATAATGATGAAGTTGAGGACATTGAAAGTGATGTCGATTGGTCTTTTATTAATTTAGGTGAACAACAAAACTTTGCTATCCGTACTGCTGGTATGGAAGACAAAGCATCTGCTTGTGAAATGTTAGTTTGTTACGCACGAGAATTAAAGGAAGGATTTGCAGACTATGCTGAAGAAGTGGTTCGCCTTATGGTACCAATGCTTAAATTTTATTTTCATGATGGTGTTCGATCGGCGGCCGCAGAATCCTTACCATATTTACTAGATTGTGCTAAAATCAAAGGAGCACAATATCTGGAAGGTATGTGGTTATATATTTGCCCTGAATTGTTAAAAGCTATTTTAACAGAACCAGAAGTTGATGTGCAATCGGAACTTTTGAATTCATTAGCAAAAAGTATAGAAACTCTGGGATCCAATTGTTTATCTGACGAATATATGCAGGAAGTATTGAAAATTCTCACTAAATATATGACAGAACATTTTGAGAAAGCTGATAAAAGAATTTCAACACGCAGTGGTGAAGATTATGATGACGGTGTTGAGGATATTTTAGCAGAAGAAGACGACACTGATATATATTTGCTATCAAAAATAGCTGATATTATCCATGCCTTATTTTTGACGAAAAAAACCAATTTTCTACCTTATTTTGATCAAATCGCCAGAGAATTTGTTAAACTATTAGAACCATCTCGATCGTGGTCTGATAGGCAGTGGGGATTATGTATATTTGATGATCTAATCGGTAAGTTCAAATTAATATTTTTCTATTAACACAATATCCTAATCATCTTATATTGATATGGTGATCAGGCTGCACTAACATATTCCAGTATCTGTCGCTATGTGTGCATTCATTTCGGAAGGTGATTTATTACCTAACTTTTTTGAGAATTTTGATTTTACTAAAAAAAATCCAACTTTGAGATACTAAATTTGCACCTTGGCAACACTTAATATGAACAAATGATACATCAAAATAAAGCTACGACAATTACCTGTCGAATAAAAATTTAGAATCTTGATTAAATAGTTTGCGAAATTTTGCCATTTATGTAAAACAATAAAAAAAAAATTTAATCAAAATTAATCACCCTGTATCTCGGTAACGGTACATTTTACAGTCCCCCTGTAGAACGATTTTTTTCGTTTTTCGTCAAGATTGATATTTTGCTTTCTAAGCCTCAGCTAAAATTTGTCCCCTGACAACTCCTTCCGGTGATAAGGGCACAAAAACTTTACAAATAATGGACCCAATCTCTAATCTCGTTGTTGTTACAGAAAATCGTAAGCCAACCTTCTGACTTGGTGGATTGTGTGGAAAATTGAGAATGTGGCCCATCACATGATTCGGGTTATATTGTTTTTAAATTTGTTTGTTACTAGATAACCCACATAACCTACACCTTTTCTATGCTCATTCATTTTTATGCTAATTTCACTACTTCCCTATATTCTATTTCAATATATATAGCTATTACTAGTTTAAATCTTAAAAAAAACAACAATCAGTGCCCATATTTTTAAGAAAAAAAAGTTATTATAAGAATTTCTTCAATTTTGAAAATGAAAATAGTTTTTAGGGAAAATTATTATAAGCCAAAATAAATGTTCACACGTCATTTCAAATATTTTTGTTTATAGTAATATTTTTTCATCTAATATATGATTATGTAACCTTTCAATGTATCGCCGCAGACCTTTTCAATACAGGTATCATTCCGTCAAGTTGGTAAAAATAAAAAATCGGAATTCATTACTCATCAACATGCAATGATTATCGATTAATCAGCTTAATGAGCCACGTCCTGAATCTATTCCTAAAGATAATGCATGAAAGATTATATAAAAAATTAGAAATTTATATAAGCGATATACAATTTGGTTTTAGAAAAGCTTTAGGAACAAGAGATGCATTATTCGCTTTCAACACATTAGTCCAGAAAAGCAGAGAAATTAAAGTTGATGGTTATAGCTGCTTCATTAATTTTGAAAAAGCCTTTGATAAAGTAAACCAAGTAAACCACGGTGGTATTCTTTGCATTTCATTTATATGCCAATGATTGATTATCAACAATTTCTAATGATAATGTCTCACCACTAACAAAATGTAAAACAGCAGTTACTATCATAAATGTACCATATAACCGACAAGTGTCATGTGGTTTCTGGATTAATATATTTATCAATAACTAATATATTATTAAATAATAAATTTGTTATTGAATGATGTTCTTCACGTAAATATGAATTAACATGTTGCATTTCATTAAAATATTCACCATGATTATCATCTAAATCCCACCAAGTATTTTCTCTTTTTAATATACCAATCTAATAAACATTTTGTTTTGTATGATCAATTAAATCAACACCAGATAAACCAATACATGGCATTGCAATTGTTATATCTACAGTCATTCTTATTCTTGTATCCAAATCGAAATTAACATCCGGATGAAATGTAAATATAACATTAGCATTATTAAAATATGTAACTTCTTTGTATATTAGGGTAATTATTAAAATTGCTCTGGTGCTCTGGTACTAAATGCATCTAATTACTAATATCGAATGTGTTCCTCATATTAGTAAGTTAATTTTAATATATATTAAGTTCTAATATATTAATATATATTAAATCTTTTAGTGATTTATTTTAATTAATATGTTTAATGTATATTTCAATCTTAATTTGAACATTTTTATTATTACAAACGAAGAGTTTCATTATTCAAAAATTTTAAAGTATATTTCGTATTTTTAAGTACATGTACCAAAAAGTGGTTTCAAAATTATTAAAATGTTGCATTAAAACCTTTGGAGAATTTTGGAAACACATTTCGATACATGTACATAATAATACGAAATACGCTTTTAAACTATACTTTAAAAATTGTATTATATAATAATATAAATTGAAATTATTGTAGAGTATACTGGATCTGCCAGCGCTCAATATCAACACATATTTACTGGTCCTTTATTACAATATGTAACAGATAAATCTGCTGAAGTCCGGCAAGCTGCTGCTTATGGATGTGGTGCTTTAGCACAGGTTAGTATAAATACAATAAATACAATCCTGACGGTAGTAGATTTGTTATTTAAAAACCAAACATTTACATTTTTCGCTAAGACTATGTTCGAATTTCGGAATCCGCTCAATATTTTACTTAATATCTCAAAATTCATTCAAATACTTCGATACAAATGTATTTTTATTTTGGTTTTTATTTCTAAAATTTTGTTATTGATTTTACAACAGATTCACAAAATATTTTAATTTTTTCAGCAATGACATATATTTTGTATTATCTTGATAGAAAGGTAATTTAATATAAAAAAGTCCGCAGCAAGGTTATTTTCTAAGAAGTAGTTTAGAAAATATAAGCAATTCTATCAAACCATCTTTTTTCTGATTGCAATAATTGTATTGTGTTGCAAATATATATAATTATAAAAGTATACGTGGCTTGCTGAAAATTTCTTGAATTTAAATTTGAAAAACAGTTTTATTCTATATTTTCAATTCTTCTGGATTTTCGCAATAGTTTAGGGGACTGCCATTTTTTTTTATAAATGAGCTAAATGTCTGGTCTGTCTTAATTTATGAGCAAATTGTTTTTCTGCAAATTGTTGTTAAGGATCTGATTAGTTTCATTTTCCGGAGTATAAATGTTCTTACGAAATCTCCTCCAAAGAACCGATGAGGTAATTCGTAATTGTATAAATATAAATTGAAAACGGGTTTATTTTTAAATAATATTGACTAATGTCAATTTTATTAAAGAAAAGGACTCCGATCGTAGCGACAGTTTGAATAATAAACTTAAATTTCAATTATACTCTTTGCACTCAACATTGAATAAAATTAAAATTATATCTGAATGTAATATGCAGAATTACCTAACGGCAGCAGATCAAAATTTAAACAATAATTAATTTATCTAATTTAAAAAAAGTTGTAATGATGTACTTAATGTTGATTGTAATAGAAATATTGATAAATTACAGTCGTATCTACCGCCTCATGGAGAAGAACCATCAAGAATTGGACTAATACTAAGCAACATTGCTGATGAGGTTAATAGTTGGAGTAGTCTTAAGCACTCATTAATTAAAGATTTGCCTACAAGACGATATGCTTTCTCACTGCCAAATACCTCTTACTCCTGAGTTAATCAAGCCAATTCCTAAACCCAGATCAAATATAAGGATCACACCTGGGTTAATCAGTCGAATTCCAAAACCCAGAGAAAGGCCACCATCAGTTCCCAAAGTTTTTCCTCGTCAACATTCATCTCCTTCAATCAGACATGTTCCAATAATGAGTGGAATAGTAGAATAAAAAAATTAGGTAGTCTAAATGGATCAAATAACCAGGACATATCGACTTTCTGTGTTAAAGGCAGTAGTACTTACCTTTCTAAATCATCGATGGTCAACTACTTTGTGAACAAACTACATTTTGATGAGGTATCCTTAAACATAAAAAACGTAAAACAGCAAATGATATGGTGTCACTGAAATAGCTACCCAGAAAATACTCATTGTTTTTTACAGACCCTTGTTTTTTTTTTTTTTAAGTGAAGCCTTATCACGGGCGACTATCCTATGTTGCAGTTCTTTTTGTCTAGCTAATGTTAATTTTACACCATGGGAATTTAAAAACCATAATAATACTAATAATAATAATAATAATGATAATAATAATAATAACAATAACAATAATAGGTGAAAATCTCGAAAGACACCTGAACTAGCGATGTAGTTCTGGTAGTGTGGGACCTTACTCACTAAAAACACCTCCCTTATTTAGAATTACGATCTGGTCTTAAGCCCAATGAGCAATTTTATTTTATGAGTTTTAATATAAAACTTTATTTTAAATGTACATCATATGATACAATTAAAATTCTTATATTAGTTCAAAAGGTTTAACCCTTTTGAGGTTTCTTACTATGTTTGTGTTATTTACTAGCTGAGAAGCTTCAATATTCACATGGTGGATTAGTCTTTGTTCGTATTTTTTTGCGTATTTATTGATTTCTTCGGCGACTTTTTCAATTTTTAGGTCATAATTTCTTATGTACCAGGCAGTGAGCACTTACTATATTACGTAGTACATTATTTAGGAATCTCTGAATAATTTCAATATTACTTTCTTGGCACAGCCCCATAGTTGTATCCCGTACATCCATATTGGTTTTAAAACTTGTTTGTAGAGTCTTGTTATAAATAGACTGATGATTGTCTTCCCCTTAACGCTTAACCAGTAAATTTTTTTGTATTTTATGTTTAGTTCTTCTCTCTTTATCTTAATATGTGCTTTCCAACGTAGCTTGGCATCAAGTGTCATACCAAGATACTTTGCACTGTTTGAGTGCGGAATCCGTTGACCATTTATATACACAGGTTTGTACTCTATCTTTTTGTTTGTGAAGTCTACATGTACACATTTTGATTGATTGAATTTTAACCTCCATTTCTTTGCCCAATTTTCTAAATGTAGTAATGCTACTTGTACCTTTTCTGTGGATACTGTGTTGTTTTCTCCTACTGCTGATATTTCCGTGTCGTCTGCAAATGTAGCTGTTGTATTCTCGTCTAAAACTGGAAGATAATAAGTGAATAGTAAGTACAACGTTGGTCCCAATACACTCCCTTGCGGACAGCTTTAATTTCTTTAATGTCAGAATAGCTATCTTCTTGCTTTATTCTGTAGTATCTATCTGTTATGTATGATTCCAAGATTTCAGAAAATTGTTTTGGAAGGATTGGTTTCAATTTGACTATCAAACCTTGATGCCACACTTTATCGAAATAATTGACCAAATTTAATAAATGATGAAATTTTTTCTCTTTTCTCTAGAAGAAATATTATCTGTTTTTTTTTTTTGCATTCAATTATATTTTTATATTATTTTACACTTTTAATTAATTTACCTATTTCTACACTACTGTAATTTGGGTTAATTATTTTGCATTTATATTTTACCGCAAATTCACAACTATAAAAACATAAACAAATAGGCAGTTTTATTTTTTATAAAAATCAATTGTCAAAGTTGCTGGTATTTCCATAGCAATCTTAAATTTCCATGGGAAATAAATATTTCCTTTATTTAAACTCAGTTTAGTTATCCCTAGGATAAATTTTTATTGAGCAAACGAATCATAATTTAAACCAAGTTTAAATTTAAACTCGGTTTAGTTATACTTAAGTTTAAACTTTCATTGAAAAAACGTCCCTTAGCTATAGAGCCCAAGTTTTATATACACAAACTAGATAATGAGCTAAACCTATGTACGAGTACCATATTTTATTAAAATCGGATACTAATTACTATATTTTTCAGAACATTATAAAATATACTACGGAAACTAAACTGCATATGCTTTATGTCTATAACAAGCTAAAATAATATAATATAAAGAGTTCAGTATAAATATTAAAAAGCTTTCTATTGAAAGTCGTCAATGGTTTTTATATGGGATCCTATATCGATCCGAGTTTTGTGTAAATTTTTACCGAGATTTATTTTTCTGTATTAGTAAATTATTATCAAGCTTCTTTTTATGTCTTTGTCTTTGATACAAATAAAATTTTTTTTTTCTTTTCAGTACGGTGGCGAACAATTCGCTCTCATATGTGCACAAGCTATTCCACATCTTGTACAAGTAATAGCAGCGCAGAAAAGTAGAGACCCGGAAAATGTGAATCCTACAGAAAATGCTATTTCTGCAGTGACAAAAATTTTGAAGTACAATAATTCGGCTATACAAAATATAAACGAAATAATAACATTATGGTAGGCTACTATTTTGATAATATATAAACTAATAAACATTATATTTGGGTTAGGTTCTCTTGGCTACCAGTTTTAGAAGATGCTGATGAAGCACCTCACGTTTACAATTATCTATGCGATTTAATTCAATCTAATAATATTATAATTTTGGGAAACAACAATTCAAATTTACCACAAATTGTTTCAATTATTGCCGAAGCGTTTAGCGTCCAAATTATTAAACCGTTGAGTGATGAAGGAAGTCGTTTAATAAGCATTGTAAAACAAATAGAATCAAACCCTGAAGTGTTTCAAGCTTGTATAGCTAACCTTTCTCCTGAGCAAAAACATGGACTTGAAACTGTATATCAACAGCTAGCGAATACTTCACCATCTTAAAAATAATTAATTATGTGATAACTTAATTGTTTTACTGCTTAAAAATATCGAGATGACTCTTCCTTTCATTGAATTTGTACACAGAAAAAATGTATAATAAATATTTCATTAATTTTTTGGAAATGAAATAACAAATGTCTTTGCTTTTTACGTTAATATTTCACAAAAAATTAGAAAATATTTTTCGAAAGTGGCAAACAAGCTAATAAGTATAGTGAAATGAGGTATTGGACGAGTAATATTTTTTAAATTAAATCGTATTTATGTATCCTGCTTATTGAACTAGGTCAGTATAGTGGACCCTTGTTATATTAAATCGAAATTTATTATATATAAATAAGGAATACTGAACCAAAACTATATACATCATTATGATAGATGGACGGGTCGTGATGAATTGTAAATGTACATTGTTCAGAAAGCTCTCATCAAAGGAAATAATTAAAAATTTATTAAAAATATATAAATTTAAAAAAAAAATATACATATATGTTAAATACACAAATAAAATCTAGTACAATAGCCAATTTTTCTTTTGGTGAAATTGAGCCATTTGGTCCGAAACTTTATTTTTTGTTGTAGTGATGGTTCCAACGGCTTCACTTATATGTTTTTATCTGCTAATTAATATATATTCAATATAATATTTTTATTTTTCACGACTATTTCACCGGAGAGTTTGGAGAGCTTTGGAGATCGCGTTAAAATTTCACTTCATTTGACTAGCGTACTAAGCTTAAGACAAAAATATACAAAATAAATAACTATTAAAATTTAAAATTTAAAATACATACTAATATTACAAAACTACTAAAATTTAAAATATTTTTAAAGCTAACATTAATAATTTACTATACTTATATAACAATATTAAAACAAAAGTATACAAAGTAAATAGAAAATAGAAATGAGAAATAATTATTTACACTAGGTCAATTTCACAGAAAAACTCTATTTTATAGCTAAATTACTAAATGGTACTAAAGTGTTGAAAGCAAAGTTAGTTTGTTCCATTTTATGGTAACAGTTAGTTTGTTCCATTGGGAAACTATATTGTATTGACGAAGAAAGTCAATTTGGTACAACTAAATTATGCGTTCTCGAAGATCTTGCAAAAACTAGTTTATCTGCTAGGTATTGTATCGAATTATAATAAATAAGCTTATGCAGAAAACATACATAACGATAATTTAGACACTCAAAGAACATACAGTTTAAAATTGTCTTACTAACATCATGGATTCTGTCAATTTTTTTACGATTATTAACGTATCTTGTACAAGACATTAAGTTTATTTCTTTCATCAACATTCATAGACGAATATACTACATTAAAATATAGACAATATGGGACAACCAACGATACGATCAATTTACGCCTAGAAACAAAAGGAATATTATTAGACAACTTCCACATTTTACGGAGGACAGTATAGACTTTGCAGGTTATTGAATTAATATGATCTGACCGAGATAATGTCTTATTAAAGATCACCCCAAGATTTTAACTTTATTGTAGTATGGTATAATATTATTGTTCACTCGAAGATATGATAAATGGCTAGCATTAATATTTTTACAAAAAATAACAATTGTTTAAGATTTAGCAACATTGAGTTTGAGATCATTAATACTAGCCCAGAAAGAAATCGAATCCAGCTCATCATTAATTTGCCAATATTTGCCGCTAATTCAGCCACAGGGCAGCTAAGATATATCTGTGTATCATCTGCATAAATATGACACATAGATTCAGATACACATTCAGGCAGATCATCAATAAACATACAGAACAATAAAGGGCCTAAAATGGATCTTTGCGAAACTCCCCTTAAAACAGGAAGCAACACAGATACAATACCATTACATGCAACATATCATTTAAATAGCTCGAAATTAATTTTATTGCATTATATTCAAAATTATATTTATTTCTTATCTTGAAGCATAACTTCTGATGATTAATGCTGTCAAAAGCTTTAGAAAAATCTAGTAGTAGGAGGATTGTGGAAAGCTTTTTATCAATTTTATTGGATATATCATCAGTAATATTTAACAAGGCAGTTTAGTGCTGTTTTTGCGTCTAAAACCAGACTGATGCTTATATAGAAGATTATTTGAATCTATATGGTTGCAGATTTGGCAGTGCATTCTGTTTATGAGCTGTGGAAATACACGAAAACTGAGGAAAGTTGGACTAAATACACTAGTTTCAGAAATAAGACTACAATACAGCCTTTAAATTATCCTGCAGTAAGACGACATGGACAAGCCACTGAAAAAATTGCTTTTGAAGAATATAAAAAATCTTGAATCTTGTTGGTAAAAATTTGGAAAAATGTGGTGTTTTCATAGATAGAAATAGAAAATATCTTGCTGCTTCACCGGATGGAATTGACGTAGTAAGGAAATTTATAATAGAAATTAAGTGCCCTTACAAAAAAACTGATCTCAATACACTTATTTATATTAAAAACGGAAAATTATCAAGAACATCCAATTATTTTTATCAAATTAAATTTCAGCTTCATGTTACAAGAATTGAAAAATGCATCTTTTTAGTTTATATTTTAAATGTAGGTTTTATACATATTGAAACCATTTGGTATGACTGCAATTTTATAAAAGAATGTTTGATTCATATTGATTTCTATTATAAACATATTTTTTCTCTGGAATATTTAAAATATAAATGGCTTAAAAAAAAAAAAAATAGATGTTGCAAAATATATTCTAAAAGAAAACAAAATACATTTTAAATAATAATTATATCAAATAATATACTGTGAAAATTATTAAATCTATTGTGATGACAAATATATATGTATTAAATTTAAATTAAAGTAAAACGTAATGATAAATATGTAAAAGTTAACGACATCTATGAAGGTAACCACCATATCCCTCCTAACACCGCAATTAACAATACCAACATTACAGAAATTAATAGTCAGCCCACTACTAATACTAAAGACTCCCTTATGCCCGGCCCTATTTCTCCTATTATTCCAAGTACTAAAATCACTTCGTTTTTAGATCCCTTAGAACCACCAGTAGTTAAGCTTACAAAGCTTTCATTGGAAACAACCGATGGGGATGGTCTATATCTTCTGGCGCTGCTAAGACAGGATAAGCTACGTGAAAATGAGAGAATTTATTTAGCATACTTACATGACAAAGATGACTCGCACTGTTATAGACGGTAAGACGAAGACTAATATCAAGATGTCCATTCAGCTGGAGGCCTGGAGGGTCTCCCTACGATATATAAAGACCTCAGACAAATTTATGATAGCTTTAATGCATCTTTATATACTATATATAAAGATTATACTATATTGATGGAGTCATCTAACTAATCCTGATACTGTAGTTATAGCTCCAATAGCCCTTGTTAAAGGTCATGGTCTATAATCTACTAAATGATAGGGGTGATTTGAGTGTGTTGACATTAATAATTAATTTACTTCTCTAGAATAAAGTGTTCTTAATACAGCAAATACATATGATTGGATAATAGCAACAGCTGATTCAAGAACTAATAATGCAATTTGACCGATTAATAGTAATCTAACAATTGAATAAGATAAAGATGGTCCTGTATTACCTAATAAGGTTAAAAGTAAATGTCCTGCAATTATATTAGCAGCTAATCGTACGGCTAATGTACCAGGACGAATAATATTTCTAATTGTTTCAATACATACTATAAAGGGTATTAAAACGGCAGGTGTTCCTTGAGGAACTAAATGAGCAAATATATGTTGAGTATGATTGATTCAACCATATAATATAAAAGATAATCATAAAGGTAATGCTAAAGCTAATGTAAAAGTTATATGACTAGTACTAGTAAAAATATAAGGAAATAAACCTATAAAATTATTAAAAACAATTAATGAAAATAATGAAACAAAAATAAAAGTACTTCCATTATGTCCTGTGGGCCCTAAGAGAGACTTAGATGTCTACAAATCTCACCTCTCTTCCAAAAGAATCTCCTGTACAAAAAACACGGGAAGATCATAACAAGTCATTTCGTGTTTTTTCGTGTTTACAAGTCACCCATGTTCTAAGAATCCCACCTCCGTAGAATCTACAACCTTTTGTACTCGCAAATCTACCAAACCTCTTAGAATTTTTTATCACAACTGTGGTGGCATAAGAGGTAAAATAAAAAATCTTTACGTGGACGCCAAATCTTGTGGCTTTGATATCCTAATAATTACTGATACCTGACTTAACGACTCTTACACATATGAGGAAATTTTGGATCACGATTGGACTATTTATAGAAACGACCGTGACTATGAAACTACAGGCCAATCTAGATGCGGAGGCGTACTTATTGCCATTCGTAAATCGTAACTATTTATCTCACGTAGACGTCTCAACTACTCACTCTAAATTTTTTGATCATAAATTTATCAAATTGACCATTAATACTAAAACGATATATTGGCGCAGTTTACATTCCTCCCGAACTCTCTTATGACAAAATAATTTTTTTTTGTCAAATCTATTTTTTGTTACAATCGTAGCATTGAAATAAAATATTATTTTTTTTCTATCGTTTTCACACTACATACTTTATTTATTACTTTTTATTTCACCGTAGACTCAATTTAAAAAATTTGCATTACACCCTAGACTCAGTTTAAAAAAATAGTTTTAAAAACAAACAACAGATGGACTGTATGGAAATGGAGTTAACTTAAACTTAAAAATAGTTGAGCATAATTTTTTGTTCCTGTTTTCCTATCTGATAAATAATTTGTCTGTGGTAACAGATAATTACGGTGACCATATTTAAAAAATAAAAAAAGGACAATTCAAAAAAAAAAAATTATATAAATCTTATATAGCTAAATAAAAAATTAAAAATTAACAACAGTCTTTTGGACGAATAAAAAGTTATGAAACAAAACACTCTTCATAATGTAAATATGTATTTTTATATGAACTGTTAACATGAATATAAAAAATGTACTAAATAAATATTAGTATATTAAAATTAATTTTAACTATTTTAGTCTGGTTGTTATTTTATTATAAACAATTGTGGATAACTGAAAAATCACAACTTGAAGCATTAAAAAGTATTATTTATACTTTTCGCAAGAGCTTATTTTTTTAAAAATATAATTTTTGTTTTTTAAATGCTCTTTTTATTTAGAATAAATAACACATCAAATTTCAAATTTGGCAACCCTTTCTTTTTTACCAAGTAAAAAATGTAAATAAATTCCGAATTTAGTTTTTTACCCAGCAAAAAATGAGTGGAATTACATACATATACATTGCAATTTTCTGTGTACTCTAAAGTACTAGAAATTTTGTGAGAGTATTAGAGTACTTTTATGAACTCGAAAGTACTAGAAAAAGCACAATCGTACTATAGGAATATCATCACTGACACTGATTCATAGTTTTTGCAAAACGTAATGGTTCAAACAAGCTCGACTGACGACAATCGCAACTAACGGACAATAAACGCATAAGAATTTTCGATGGAGCATACTCGACAGTTGAGACGGACACATATTCTTCAATGACAGTTTATAAACAATTTTTTTTGTAAAGAAAACTATGTATACTTATTCTTTAAATTAATTTTTCACACTTATAATTCACTCAAAATTTTTTTAGAATGTCATATCAATTAATTTTAATTCAAAATTTTGAAAAGTACCTATTTTCTATCCGTCGAAAGTTGAAATCGATTGAACTTTTTCGTCTTGCGTCTGTCGTGTACGTCGTGACTTTGCTCACTTTTATATATTCCTATCCATTTAAACTTTTTTTCGACATTTGATTCCATCTCCGTTGCGTCCGTCGCGTCGAGTTTGTTTGAGGGGTAAACCTACACAACATCAACATACCATAAAAATGAAGGTCGAACAGAGGTTAAGTATATTCTTTAAGTTTTCCATTTGAATTTGCCATTGCTACACTCAGTTTACAAAAACGTCTATACATTGCTAACCACCTTAAATTTGTCATTGACTTTTAAATTATCAAGAAAATGGGACGAAAATTTTGTGTCGGTGGTAATTGGAAAATGAATGGGGATAAAGCTACCATAAAAGATATTTGTAAAGTTTTAAGTGATGGTCCTTTGGATCCAAACACAGAGGTAGTTATTGGATGCCCAGCTCCATATCTAATGTATGCTCGTGAACTTCTTCCAATGACAATTGGCATTGCTGCCCAAAACAGGTACATACAAAATATATATTAATATATTTTATTTTTAATAATAGATGAATTAGTTACAAGGTTTCGAAAGGTGCGTTTACTGGTGAAATTTCTCCGGCAATGATCAAAGATATTGGTATGGGTTGGGTTATAATTGGACATTCTGAACGAAGACAAATCTTTGGAGAGTCTGATGAATTAATAGCGGAAAAAGTCTGCCATGCACTTGAAGAAGGACTTAAAGTAATTGCTTGCATTGGAGAAACTCTTGAGGAACGAGAATCTGGAAAAACTGAAGAAGTAGTATTTAGGCAAACCGCTGCTATTGCTAAAAATATCAAAGATTGGACGAATGTTGTATTAGCTTACGAACCAGTATGGGCAATTGGAACAGGCAAAACTGCAACGCCTCAACAAGTCAGTATTTTATTAAAGCTAATATGTATGCTTTTCTACTGTTTAAATGTATTTTAAGGCACAAGAAGTACATTGCGCTTTACGTAAATGGTTGTTAGAGAAAATCTCGAAGGATGTATCTGAAAAACTTCGAATTCAGTATGGTGGTTCTGTAACAGCAGCTAATTGCAAAGAATTAGCTTCTCAAGCAGATATTGATGGTTTTCTCGTTGGTGGTGCATCTCTAAAACCAGAGTTTGTAAATATTATAAATTCAAGACAATAAACTAAAGCAATTGGAATAATATTACTTACTCTACTTTGAATATGGATAGAACAATCGATATTGCTATTTTGAGCCCTTTCCACAATTTAATTATCTTTAACAAATATAAGATATAAAGTTATTTAGTAGTCTACTAATTACACTTAATTTTTACTCTTGTATGTAATCTCAAATTAGGTTCATTATTTCAAAAAAAATTCGACGACTAATTAGCCGTTCTATGTTGGTGTTCCGAAACTTGCTTTAATCTCATTACAGCTTCTCTTGGTGCTGTACTTCAAGTTTATGTTTAAATATTAATTAAATTGTACTAAAATATTTGTTTTAAAATGAAATTTCGATGTTAACAATTGCAGTAATTTTTTCTTGTCCCAAACCATACCATCGAAATATTCAGTATAAGCAAGGCATTAGTTTATAAATAAGAACTGCATATAGTATACATTTTCAACGTTCTACTAACATTAAGATTCTGTTAGAATTGGATGGTAATACAAATCAATGATTTGTTTCATTTAACATTCAACAAACTGATGGGTGTTTTAACTCTGTACAAAGTATAATATGAACATAGAAGTCATAGAAAGGAATTCTTTATCATTAATACCCGAAAACTATAAATAGTCAAAATGGTCAAACAATTATAATAATTCTATAATTAAATGCAGATGATTCTATTAATAATGATGTACAAAAGGGGCTATACAATTATATAACCATATAATATATGGTTAAATAAAAATGTAGATATGTTAGGATGAAACATTGATATTACCGGATATGAAGGCATTAAACAATATTTATTTTATTTGTTTACGTTTATCCAAAGACATTCTAATATATACAGTGCGCACCGAACAAGCTGTAACCGCTGTACCGCAATGCATTGAAGAGGACCCATATCAATCAATTCGTCGTCGTTCTCAGGAAATGGGGTTGTGTCCATCCACTTTTTGGAAGATTTTACGAAAAGATCTTTGCTTAAAGCTTTTAAAATTCAACTTTGGAGGAATTAAAGCCAAACGATCATCGTATGCGCCTCCAATTCGGCCAATGGACTGAAGCACAAATTGATATTGACCTTGATTTTCCATACAAAATTTTGTTCAGCGATGAAGCTCATTTTTGGTAGAGTGGGTACGTAAATAAGCAAAATTTTCGCATTTGGAGTGAAGATAATCCACAAGCTTTTGAAAACTATAACATCGACAGAAATTACTGTTTGGTATGCTTAGGGGCCGGCGGAATCATTGGTACATATGTCTTCAAAAACGATGATGTGCAGAATGTTACTATCAACGGTGAACGATACAGAGACATGATTAGGAGTTTTTTGTCTTTAAGAAAACTATCAAGATCTTTATCATTTGAATAACGTGCTAATGGTTTTCCACTTTCATAAGAGAAAACCTCACTTTTCTCTTTTTCATTTTCTACTTGCCGAATACCTTTCCCCCACTGGCAGTAAAGCTTTTTGGTTTTTTCTAATTCTATTTCTACATTTTAAACTTAAAGTTTTTGAAATTGCAGGTAGAAAATTTTCCAAGAACTCAAAATTCTATTGAAGCTTGGCACAGACGTAAGTAGTTGTTGGCAAGCCTTATATTTGCGTTTACCAGCTAATTGGTCAATTGGAAGAACTTATAATAGCTAAAAAACAGATTTCCAAAATGAAATCCGGAGTCTTTACAATTTAATTAAAAAATTGTCGAAAAAAGGAGTGCGTGTGCGAAAGTAGAAATAGCCAAGATATTATATTTAAATAATGTTGCACAAAATATAGTTTTTATTATAAAATTAATATATTAATCTAAAATTATTTTTTTTGTAATTTTTTTTTTTTTTTTATATACATTGCGTTATAAATACCGAAAAATTCAATGAAAATATTTTTTATTATAGCATGTATATTTTTAATGGAAAATAATTAAAAAAAAAAACATTGTACTAGAGTAAAACTCCTTAATTTGTTGTACATATGTATAAAATTTTTTTAGTATGTTATAATTGTTCTCGGGACAATCAATATTTCAAAATATTATAAATCTTCTGATCCAAAAGTATAAGCATCATTTAAATAAATTTTCATTTTGCTTTGTTGATCAAAATATTTCTTTTCATATCCATTTGATCTGTTTACACCATCCCACCGATATCCAGGTCTTATATTAAATCTATTTTCAGGTATAAATCCTTTATAAACATCAGTTGCTGTAGTTTTTCTTGTATTTTTGTTAATGTAATTTAGCATTGGGTCTCCATGTCGATCTTGTTCTTTAAGAAAACTATCAAGATCTTTATCATTTGAATAACGTGCTAATGGTTTTCCACTTTCATAAGAGAAAACCTCACTTTTCTCTTTTTCATTTTCTACTTGCCGAATACCTTTCCCCCACTGGCAGTAAAGCTTTTTGGTTTTTTCTAATTCTATTTCCTTAAATAATGTGTTTTCCGAATTTCCAGAGAATTTATTTGTGCTTTCATGTACGACAGGTTCTATGTTTGCCACATTTTTTGGAACTATGCTACTTTTATTATACTCTTTTGAAATATCTGTAACTTTTGATTTGAATACTTTTTTTAAATTTACACCTTTCCTAGGTGGAGAGAGGTCATTACTTCGCAAATTTAAGATATTTCTTGACTGAACATTTTTTCGTGGAGGTGAAAGATCAACAACTGAGTTTTTTGTGTTTTTCTGTATGTCTGTTCTGTTTACACCAAGATTAATATTTTGATATTTGTCTTGTTTAATTTGCGATACACTATTGCCTATCTTCTGAACCCCAGATTGACTATTTGCAATGCTTTTCCATTTTTCTGCACCACTGACTTGCATTATATCGCTATTTATTCCTTCGTCAATAATATTTACAATTTGCGGAGCATCTTCACCCGTAAGTTCCACATACTCTTCAATTTCATAATTAAATTTGCTTTTTAATCTAAAAATTGAACAATGGTTACTATCTCAATTCACTAAATAATGTTTACCTGTCCAATTTCTTCAACTTTTTCGTATTGTGCCCACCAAAATACTTTTTTAAGTATTCTTTTTGATTTACTTTCTGAGACATTGGAATTTGACATTTAATAAAAATTTAATTTTTATTAATGATAAATGATGTATTTGCGTTTTAAGCTTATTACCCTCTTGGCAGCACTCTACGTAAACGTACAGAATGAGAGGACTTGTTTGTACTAAAATCCTCGCTAACTGTACTGTTTCTGTTTGGCGTGGAGTTTACGGCACAAAAACTTAACAGCTCCCACCAGTGTTGGCATGAGCATATTTGAAAATGTACCACAACCTGATAAAAATTCGTACCAAAATCTCAAAAATAGTACCAAAAAATGAATAATAAAAGTAAACCAAATGAACTTGTATTACAAAACATATTTATTAAAATTGTAATATGTATTAATAACTTATAAAATATAAAACATAGAAATATTAACTTAATAAAATATAAAACATAGAAATATTAAATTAAACCTTAACATTAAAAAATAGAAAATAGTAAATTTATTTTACAGGAATTTTACGTTAAATTTCTTTGACCAAATCAAAAAACTTGAGATTTTACGTGTTCAAATAAATTTGCGACGAGATTGATTTTTTTTTTTGTTTGTATTTGTGTAGTTGGACAGTTCAATTTAAAGTTGAAGTTTGAGAGTTGAATTTAAGTTGAAGAAGACGTGTTTTTAAGTTACTGCATATTCCATAACTTTATTAGTTAATTTATAATTTAATATTCAATACTTTTCTGGACAAAAACTAATTTTAAAATGAATTTAGTTTTTTTTTACTTTACCAGTTGACAATTGAAATTTCTAATTACATGTCAATTGAAAAAGTATATTGGCATTGGTAAATGGAGGGGTAAATCTTGCTAAAAATCGAGATTTTTGAAAATTGATCTAGATAAAAAAAAATTGATTTTTTTGGTCAAAGAAATTCAACATTAGAAATAAAAATAATATTTAATGGAAATTTTAATCAGTATCACTTTGGGTGAATTAAATCCCAGTAAGCGTAATGATTGCATAGTCTGCCTGCCCCTTCATAAACGATTAAATAGTACTTACGGAAATCTTAGTACAACTAATTTCTGAATAAATTTGAACTTTTTATATAATTAGAAAAATAAATCTTTATTCTATAAAATAGTATCAAAAAATTAGATTTTTTGCAAAACCGTACCATGGTACGGAACCTAATTGAATAGTATCAATTTTGGTACTAAAGTACCAGCCGTGCCAACCCTGGCTCCCACCCCTTTAAGAATAAAGGCTTCGCAAACCGACGCGAATTTTTTAAGCGAAAAAATCCCAGCGGAAATCGTGCGGAAATTCGCCTAATAGCCCACACTGACGCGTAAAAAAACGCGACTTAAACCTCAAAAAAAGTGTCATTAAATGAAAAAAATATTTGTAAACATAAAAGTTTTAGTTTTAAAGAAAAAAATAAATTTATTAAAAGACGTATAATTTATAAGTAATAAAGAAGCTTAAATTTATAAAATATATAAACTTTTCCATTTAAAAAAAAAATTAATTAATATAAATATTTTTTTTTACTAGTTCTTAATTCAACAACGACGACAATATGAATGACTAACTTGACAAATTTTCAATAATTTTTTTGACAGTTGTTGCATCCTCATAAGCCGCCATGTAATTAAATTGTGTGGAAAAATTCGCACCGCGGTTGCGGAAAATTTCGTGTCGGTTTAGGGGGAAGGCTTAAAACGATTCCATTTTTATTTTCACTAAATCCTGGGGCACATTGTTTCGATCGGTTCAGTTTCCATTCGTTTCGCAAAGTTCAGATTTGACGTCTCCATATATTTTATATGGGAAATCGATTGAGTGGACACACACATAGGTCGAATCGGAATGAATCGAATCGAAAGAGTTTGGAACGATTTGGGAATCCAAACTGAAGGAAATGTCAAGAGTAATGAAATTTGACTTTCAAAAATAACAAAAACAAAATATATGTGGTTTAATCGATTGCGATCGGTAACTATGTGTTCAGTCTACTTAACCGTCGAATCAAATCGAATCGAATCGAAACTGAACTGAACTGATAGAAACAATGTAGCCCCAGGCTTAATACACATTCAAGTTTTTTTTGTTGGTTTTTAATAATAATAATAATAAACACGCATTTTTTTCTATTTATCAATAAAGATGTGTTTTTATTAGTTTATGTTTAGTTAAATTATATATAAAATATAAATTATTTAACTAAAAGTTAAAAAAATAATGTATATAGTATGTACTCATTTTCAACATAAAAAGATTCACAAGGGTCCATGGAAAATGCCTGGAAGTAATGTAGTTAACCAGATAGACCATGTACTAGAATCCAAGAGATGGATCTCATCAATAATGGATGTGCGAACATTGAGATAACCAAATTGCGATAGTGATCACTTCCTCGTCAGGGCCGTACTTAGGCAAAGAATTTCAAAGGCAGCAAAACAGAGAGGTGTAAGAGGAATGATTTATGATACCGAAAAGCTGAAAAATGAAAATAATATGGACAACATGAAGATATTTGAGCGTAAAATATTAAGAAAAATCTATGGCCCAAGATTAGATGTAAACGGAATTTATACCATAAGATCAAATGCAGATCTTTTAGAGTTAATCGATGGAGAGGATATAAGTCGATTTATAAAAAGTATGCGAATAAAATGGGCTAGTCATGTTAGAAGAATGCCACAGGAAAGAGCTCAAAAATCTATTTTTAATGCGATACCAACAAATACAAGATATAGAGGACGTCCTAGACAAAGATGGCTAGATAGTGTTGAAGAAGACCTAAGAATTATTGGAGTACGAAATTGGAAATCAGCAGCACAAGACAAGCACCGTTGGAGACAGATTGTAAAGGAGATAAAGGCCCACCCCCGGCTGTAGCACTAAAAGATGATGATGATGACATTTGAAAATTAAGTCAGTAGCCAGTTAAACAATTGCGTGCACGAATTATGGCTGCGTGTGATGAAATAAAATTATCTAATGAACTTTTTGGTAGAGTTCGAAATTCGCTTCGACGCCGGATTAATTTTCGTATTCAAGTAAATGGGTTGCATTTCGAATATCTTCTCTAAGTGTTATTGCAGTTTTATGTAATTATTGTATCTTATAAACAATTTTATTAAGTGTAACCTGAAAACCCTATTAAATATATTTTTTTAAAAAAAATTAAAAAATTACATTTTGGGTCATGTAGGTTCCAAATTCCTGAAGCTACAAAAACTTCTATCAAAGGCCTGTTTATTACCCATCCCATAAAATCAAAACTAGCTTTCCGTGGACTCCTTGAAAATTTATGGATCCAAATTTGATATTACTTTTTTTAAAGGTCCCACTAGCAAATCGTCTATAGCACGAAATGAAGGCCGAATCCAGTGAAATTCTCATATAACGAATAGCGTGGTGATCTATCAGTGAGATATGATTGAAGAAGTCATTGAAGCTTATTTTACTTAAATTTATTATAAGTAACTGATGTGAAAGCTTATCAAAAGCTTTACTGAAATCAGAGAAAATACAGACAACACAATGATGTGTGCCCTATATATAGTTCCAAAATGTTTCTTTGCTAAAATGTACTTCACATAAAAGTTAATGACATATATGGATTTCACATGCCAATTAGTTACATTATATTCGAAGAACTTAGGAATACAAGATAATTTTGCAACAGGTACATAATTGGAAATATGACTTTTATGACGTTCTTTATGGAGAGGTATAATACATATATGTATTGCGTAAAGAATTACTTGACATATTGTATTTAAATTATAAATGTAGATTCAATTGAATAAATAATATATATAAGATTTTCAGGTCACCCGCCCAGTTCATATTTTATAGTAGTGTTTATGTATCTAATATGAGACATTATTTGAGTTTGCATATGAAGAGATAAGGAAAATGTATTGATTTGAATAATTTTTTCCATGTAGACTTACAATTTACAATATGATAACACATAGACACATCTTGAGGCTTTGTCAGGATGGACGGAGTAAATATAATATTCAATTATTCCATTAACTATTGCTTTATTTTTTTTTGAATAGCTCCAGAAATCATTGCATTTAATTTTTAGGTACCACTAGTGGTTTTAATTATTTTTAAATATCTACATTCAAATCAAACAAATACAATAATTTTGATTCCAAAAATTCTTTCTGTATACAATATATATAATTTTGTATAGTTAATACACATATATACGTGTATTAGTATAATTATTACATTCTTAATATTGGTATTATAACAATTTGGGGGGTATTTTACAGATTTTATCTGAATGTCAAGTCAAATTTGTTACATCAAATCCTGAGACTGCGCGTCTTAAAACATATGTTGACACGACATTAACAAATAATAAATTCTGTAATGAGTTGATATTTTAACTAATAATAATAATAAATTTAAAGTTTTAATTTTTTTATAACTAAGTGATAAATCATTGAACTAATAATAAATTTAATGTTTTGATATTTTAATAGTTTAGAGATTGAGTTACATGTTAAATTATCGGTGTTATATTGAGATTACATAAAAACGTAAAATTTGTTTAGGTTTTTATTGGGATAATATAATTTTTGCTACTAATATGTTTCTGCAATTTCGCACTGTGTCTTTTAATGGATTCTGTTTATATTTACTATGTATTAAGCCAGGTAATTTAATAAAAAATATGCTTTATATAAAGTCAGATAAAATTTATATTTTTATAACATAATAATAATTTAGCCATTATATGTGTATGTTCCTCCTATTAAATATAATGTACATTTCAATGGCGAACCCGCGAACCTAATGGTTTTTGTATTTAGTTCATTAAACACAAAACAAAAAAACAGTATGGGAATAAGATAACTCCTTGTTTAGTTCAACAGTGATTTATTTCCAACAGTATTCTGTAATTAATCTTAATCTGCTGGTCCTAAATTTTATAGGCATAAACTATATTAAAATAATTCTTTTCCTTATAATATTTATAAATTTGCAACCCCAACACCGGCCCAATATTTCTCAATTTGTCTTATATTATTTTTCGAATGTTCATTTAAAGTGAACGTTGTATTAGCTAATTTCATATTTGCAGAGAATAATTGTGAAAAATTGAAAGAAGTTCTACAGCGTTCAGTTAAATTATGAACCAACGAACTTATTATAAATAAGTGTATTAAAAGTTAGAGTATTATACTTATATTATATTCTGTGGCAACTGCAATGTGTAAATAAAATGTGCAATATATTGACAATGAGTTCCATACTCCATACAAAATTATGAACATTTTGGTCATTTTTGCACATTTCATATAAACTGTTTAAATGATTAAATAATTTTCACCTTAATGAAATTTGACAGTTTCGATTAAAAATATTTATTGTATGTAATTTTAATATTTTTGTTCTACTTCCGGCTACAAATAATTTATAATATAATGATCTAAATTGATTTAATTTTTTTTACTTTTCCTAATTTTTATAGTGCCGAAAATATAAATATAAAATATAATTACTGTTAATTTCTCAAAATGCATTGAAATCGTTTTTTTAAGTATATAAAGATATTATTGCATATGGATTATGCAAAAATGATGAGTATAATCAGAATACTTATGATGTAGGTATTTTCACCATTATACATTTTTATTACTACTTATTGTCCAAATTATATTAAAATATGTATTTTTTTAGTATTTCGGAAAATTCGTTGTAGCAAACTTATCGCAGAAATTTCATCGCAAGAAAATTCATGGCAGGGAAATTTCATTGCAAGGAAAATTCATTGCAAGGAAAATTCATCGCAAAGAAAATTAATCTCTATATAAAATTCGAACCAGGATTTAATACGTGAGCATAAAGAAATTGCAACAGAGTTCTCTAATAAGTCTCGTTGCTCTTATGACTCATATATTAATAAACTTGGCCAAGACCTTTTAACACATCAAAAAAAAAAATTGATTTTGTAAACACCAACCAAACGTAAATGTTCAGGATTCCTTCTATCATGTCCAACCATAACTCTTTCTCGTCAAGTCCTAGTGTTATAAGTGACATGTTTACTGATCGATTTAGCGAGTGTTATAGGCCCGCAACTGATTTAATAGATACTTCATCTACAAGTGACAACCAGAACTCTATTTAAAATACAATATCTATTTCAGATGAAGAAATACTTAATGTATTAGGTAGTATTGATATTAATAAAGGTCCTGAACCTGATTTACTACCTCCACTTTTTCTCAATAATTGCGCCGATCAACTGTCTGCACCTCTCAAACTTATCTTTAATAAATGCAGCTCTTCAGGAACATTTCTGTCTGTCTGGAAGTCTTCTCACCTCACTCCAATATTCAAAAGTGGTGATAAGGCCGACGTTGATAACTATAGAGATATTGCTATATTATCTACTATACAAAATTTTTTTGAAAAAATTATATGTGATAAAATAACGTCAATTATCAATCCAATACTAAATGAGCAACAGCATGGTTTCAGAAAAGATCGCTCTACCACTACAAATCTAATGGTTTTTATGTCGGACCTGCTTATAAACATGGAAAACGGTTACCATATCGATACTATCTACACTGATTTCAGTAAAACCTTGACCGTGTTGATCACATCATCCTTGAATTGGATGATTTCTTATCTCAGTGGTCGAACTCAATTAGTCAAATTTTAAGGGTTTATTTCCAAAGAAATATTGGTATCTTCAGATGTTCCTCAAGGTACCTAGGTCCTATTTTACTCAACTACCTATACCTGAACTATTATTTTACATTCCACATATTTTGTATGATGACGATCTAAAAATATATTACATTATAACTAAACCTTCTGATGTACAGTATTTAGATACTAGACTAAAAAATACTTGAGAACTGGTGCAAAGTTAACAAGTAAGACCTTAAGTCATTAGTTTTTCAAGGAAAAACTCTATCTACTCTTAAACATAACTACCATTTAAATGGTACACAAGTTCACTGTTATTATTATTAATTGAGATTAATAATATTATACTTAACCTTTTTTATGTGTATTATCTTAAATGTTGTTTCTTTACTATAATGAGACTATCTTGATACTTTATTCAAAACTTTAATCTTTTTATTGATTAATATGTAAGTATATTTACTTTTATCGGTTGACAATATATTAATTAAATTATTTCTACTAAAGCAGAAGCTTTACCTTCGAAATGATTTACTTGCTGGATATTGATCAACTGACTAACTAACCATCGATTTCAGTTTAATTTATGTATATCATTTTTAATTACATATTTTCAATAATAATTGATTTTGTAATAAGTTCTTTCACCTTTATGATTAAATAAAACATGCTTATTTAGCAAAATTGCTAATTAAGCAATTTTGGAATTTAAATAATTATTAATTAGAGATAAATTAATTGACATAACTACGAGTTATCTGCTCCCCCTAGTTAGCAGCTTTTTTACTATGTGCTGAACACAAAATAATTATAAAAACTATATCACTTACAATTTTAATATTTATAAAAAAAGACGTCCGCTGCCGCTGCATAAGAAGTGCAAAAGGAACTGGCTTGTTATACCTTATCGCTTATTATTCTTATAGTGAAATTTTACTGAAATTATAGTGAAATTTACTGGAATCTAGTTGTGTTAAATAGATTCTATTCGCATCAATTAGAATTTTCTAAATATCAAATATTTGTTGTTTTGATATTCAAATTGTAATTTCTAGATAAAGTAACTGCGGTTTCTATCTATAGTTATTTTTTGTTAAAACCTTTACTGGATTCTAGTTATTATATCTAGAATCTAGTAAATGTACATAGTTCTCAATTATTTAAATGGAAATTTAATTAGAACAACTTTCCATTTTTCTAGTTAGCATGTATTGCTAACTAGTTAGCATGTATCTAGTTAGCAAATTCTAGTTAGCATGTATTGAAGTATAATTATATCAACTGCAATTTCCAATCAAATTTGGCTAGCTAGATTGCAACTAGGCAGTCCAGCCAAATTTGATTTAGAGAGTATATATATATATATATATATACCGTATACATATTACAATTTACTAACTATTTCCAGGTGTTACATATTAGAAAACACGGATGTTTAAAATGTACAGTAGTTGGTGAATATATTCATCATTGTACTGTTTTGTTACTGACTACATGTGATAGAAGAACAGATCAAGAATTCCGAAACAAAAATTATGGATTGCATCAGAAATATACTTATCCATTAGAAGAACTTCCTATTGACATGCTTGAAGCTTTTCCTGTCAGTGATGCATTGCATCTTATCGATTTAGGCAAGTTAATTTGACTCGTTAATTTAATTATTGATCATTAAAATCAATCCTTATATCTCAACTTTACTTATATGATTAATTCCTTTTACAGGCATTATGAAAAAAATCTTAACAGCGTGGGTTAATGGTGATTTTAAAGAATCAGAAATAAGGTTTTGTAGCACAAATATAAATTTAATTACAACTAAATTGAACAACTTTAAAGTGCTTAAAGAGATTGATCGAGCAGTACGTGCGGTCTTGATTATCTCGCCTATTGCAAATGTACGGAGTATTGTACCTTTTTATACTATTTGGGTATAGTAATATTAAAAGATTACTTGAGGTACGATGCATAGATCATTGCTTGTGTCTTTTTTGTGCGATAAATGTTTGTTCGGTAGATTATTATCGACATTTCCTTCCCTTGGCAAGACAATTATTGAACCACTTTATAGAAAAATATATTGAACTTTACAAATAACATACCATAACTACCAATGTTCATAATGTATGCCATCTAGTTGCTGAGGTCGAAAAATTTGGTACTTTGAAGTCATTCACTGCATATCCATTTGAAAATCTTCTCTACACGTTAAAAAATTTGCTCCGAACTGGAACTAATCCTCTAGATCAGGCAGCAAGAAGAATTTCAGAGCTAACCAGGTTAAAAAAAATTGAGAATCAAATCAAAGAGTATCCTCTACTAAGAAAGAAAAATGTGATGATGGAAGCTTTAATGCCACTACTTTCGAAAATTTTACATTAAGTCATGAAATGCAAGAAAAGTGGTAACTGACAATTGAAGATAACTGACAATAAAGAAGTGATTAGATTGGAAAAAGTAATTTTAAATAAGAATAATATTATTATTAGAGGTATCAGTATGAAAAACATGGCAGATTATTGCACAACACCTATAAAATCATCTTATTTGTATATTTATTATTCTAATTGTGAAAAAAACTTAATTTCTTCTTATAAATTGAATAAAATTAAATGTAAGTTGGTAGCTGTCGCATATAATAATGATGAAATTGTTTTTGTTCCACTTATACATAACTTTGTAAAAATAAAAAAGAATGTTTATATAATTCTATATATTATTTACTTTATTAAAAGTAATATATAAAATATAATGTAATAATCAGTTTTATTAATCACAAATAAATCACATTGCACTATTTATAATTCATTATCAAATTATTATGTGATTGAAATTAAAAATAAACATAAATTAAAAATATATAAAGTTGTAATATATAAAAAATTTGAGACATGTTCGGATGAAAATGATAATACCTTTGTTAGCCGTTGTAAATATGTTTTAATTCATTTTCTTTTAACTGAAATAAACATTAAAAAGAATCTAATTTTGTAACAAATTATTTAAAAAAAAAATACTTTTTAGTTCTTAAATCAACTAAAACGTCCTCGACTATGTAATTGAAATTGGTTTTATTTTCCTTATCGTTCACTTCACTATTATTAAAAATATTTTTATATTTTCTATAAAGAAAATATTATTTATATTACCAATTATTGCTAGAAGCAGCAGCTCCACCATCATCATTAATACCAATGGCATCGTCTTGTCTGCAAAAAAATATTTTTTTGATTTTTAATATCATACATAATTAAATTTATTTACCTGTCTTTAGAGCATTCATTTTTTGCGGAAGTATAAATAGTTAATTTTTGTCTTTGACGGTTAACTGACTTGCGGGCTTGATTATGTTCTTGATTCATAAACCTTGTAGAATTTCGCAATAAGTTTTTGAAAAGCTCTTTGGTATTTTCAAGAGAAAACTCGGGATCGGAATTAATAATAATTGATGCAAAGCAACAAATAATATTCTTGAATGTTAAAAATGCTACTTTTCCTTCTTCTAATTTGCTATTAGATGCTCCAGTCCATGAAGACAACACTAAAAATGATCTGTGGAAATAAACAGTCCACTAATTCGTAATAACAAGTCCATCCCTTGCCAAGTCGTTTGCCGTCTTTTCCGACTACAAATGTATATGTAATTTTTTGAATCTGCAGGATAAAATTATATTTTTAATACTTTTTATTTACATATGTAATCTATTTATCAGACAATTTTCAAAACAAATTATTTAATTTGAAAAATGATCACGTTTAAAATTTAGCACAACCAGCTAATTAATTTTTTATCTGATTTAATGCAATCGAAATAATTTTTTTTTTAAATCAATATTTGTACATAATTAAAAATTCTGTCAATTAAGCAATTTCGACAAATATTTAAGTTCGATTAATTTTATTAAGGACGACGTACACAATGGCTAATTTTTTTATTTTAGTAAAAATAAAAAGAGATAGCAAGTAAGATTCTTGTTTACGAAAGAATGAGATAAAAAATCCTTAATTTTTTAGGTGGGAACTATAAAAATTTTGTTTCTTTCGTAAACAAAAATCTTACTTGCTATCTTTTTTTATTTTTACTAAAATAAAAAAATTAGCCATTCTGTACGTCGTCTTTAATATCTGATAATTGTTGTACGAAATTAACATTTAAATTATCACAGAAAGAATATTCAATTTCACTAGTTATATTTTTTGGAAGTAAATGAAATTGCTCATCATGTTGAACGCAATTAATATTAGGGTGATTGAAGTCACTATTAATTCATCTGAAGAAGTAATTGCCAAGGATATAGAATCAATTACATTGTTAAAATTTCTGTAAATTCCATTTGAATGTACAATTTTAGTTTTTGTGCGAAGTCCCCAAACATTTTGATAATAAATTTTTAAGTCAGTAAAATTTTGTTTATTAAAATTGGAATTACTTGACTTAATATTATCTATGGCAGTATTACTTTACACTATTGTTAGGAGCATGGCTTAAAATACTTATTATTAGTTTCTCGTTCTTTGAAGGTGCTTTTTCCTTCTATTATTTACATAATTATAAAAGGCATTTAAATCACTTTTAATATCAGCTTCAGGTATACCAAGATCATCGTGATATTTAATAAAAAGTTTAGTAAGTTATTTATGATCTATAGACAAAATTAATCTCACTGTTGCTTGAATCACTTTCTTGTTGCATATTATTATTATTTGTTATTAATTTTGAGTTCTCTAAAATATATAATAGATACATATGTTAAAATATGAGTAAGTTTTAATAAACTACTTTTTTTTACAAACATATACTGTTGATTACAAACACTGTTGGATACCAATCACTTTTAAATATAACTACGAGTTATCTGCTAAGATAAAATATTTATACACACTATTGAAACGATAAATAATTCTATGCGTAAATACTATTACATAGATTTGAAATTAAATCCTTCTACCATATTTTTAAGCCGCTTCATAGAACTATTACACATATGACCAAATCGTTTATGCCACATTGATTCTGTACTTGTTTTAGCATTGGTATAACTTATAACACAATTTTTGAGATAATTATAAATCTACCACAAATAAATTATTTTGTTTAACAGTTTATAAAAATAATTTATTATTTTTATCCAAAATTTGGGCATAATCTCCTTTAAAACTAATTGTAAGAAAATGTTGTGTAATTTTACTTACAGATAAAAAATTTGCTTTTAATTCTGGTACAAATAATACTTTGGTAATTTTAATTTTACCATAACTGGTTCGAACAACTTAGCTTTCAATTTTGTAAGAGGAGGTAAATCGTCATGGCCAACGAATTAGAATATATATGGAGGGAGCATAAATGTTCCATCTCTTTTTAACTCATAGTAAATTCCATATATCAAAAAAAATGTTTATGAAGCCGTGAAAAAATTACTTCCTTTTCTTCTGCTCGCCAACCTGTCAAAATCAAATCGTCTACCGAATTCTTAAAAACCTCATATGCCATTTTCATATTTATTGACTATGGAATTAGGTACTTGAATATATGGATAGGAGCATAATTAAATCTGATAAAAAGTTTTTACTAATCGTAAAAATTAAAATTAAATTACTGTATGCACTCTTTTTTTGATAATTAGATAAATTTTAGTCGAAACTGAGTTGATGTCCAACGATCTTTTCAAAACTCATCCGACGAAATTTCTTCTCAAAATATCAGCTGATAATTTTTATACCAGGGTCGGTTCTTTTTTATTTAGTCTATTAATTTTTATAAAGACAAATATGAATAATTAAATAAAATTTTAAAATACTGTAATTATTTCAATATTTCCTATTGTTCATGCTTCATAAATATGATTACATCGGCAGATAATGAAGTACATCTGCAGTCTGTGTTTGCAATATATAATTATTTTATATTTTTCTATGTAAATATATTTATGTAAATTAAATTTTACTGCTTTGTTATGAGGAATATTAGTAGTTCTTGTTTTCGCTTAACTCTTTTTATTAACCTTTAATTTCAATTTTATTGTTATTTTTTGTTGCTAGAGGTAAAAGAAATATTTGATGCATCTGTAGTTATTTTGTTATAATTTAAATATCAAGAAGGAAAACGCATTTTAATATTTTTCTACAAATAATATTCAGTATTTTTTATTTACGTTTTTCAAAAATTTTTACATATTGAATTATTATAAATAAATAATTCCATAGGCCCGGATTAAAATAAAAACCTAGTCCGTCGCTTATTACAAATTTTTAAATTTTGACAGGTTGGTTAGCAAAAAAGCGAGACGACTATACCCGGCGTGGCTTCAATTTTTTATCTTTAGACTCCATCCATATATTCTATATCGTGGCTTTCTATAGCTACAACAAAATTTTCGTAGCTTATCGGAAGACTGCTATTAGTAATTGCTATTAGTTCATCAGGAAGTGAAATTGAAATTGAAATTTCTTGTAATTTTTCAATCGTATTGAAAATCAAATTCAGATGATTAGCCATTGGTTGACCTCCATTCATTTAGTAATTCATTATTTGCTTAAATAATGACATCTTTCTAGCAGGACCTGTTGGTTGATATAATTCTTTTAATTTTTGCCATGCTTTTCTAGGCGTCATACATTGTTAAACATGAATTAACTCTGCAGGTTTTACACATAGTAAAATAGTTTCAGGAGCTTTCATGCCTGGGCCCATAACCTATTGTAATTAAAAAAATGCCTGGGCCCATAACCTATTGTAATTAAAACGAGTCTCATTAAACGATAAAAGAAAAAATTAAGTGTTTATTAAACGACATTTGATATAAGACTAAGAAATATAAATGAAATAAGTTAATTCAATAATTTATCTAGACTTTAATTTCAATTGTTAACGAACAACGAAGGGTAATAATATTAAGTTGAAATTTATATATAACAATTAAATATACAATAGTACATAAATATAGATGATATGTTTCTGATTAAATATTTGTAAATAAATACAAGCGTTTTTTAAATTTCTTTGAATAATATTTTGCAATTCTGTTAGGGCCGACATCTCCCGCCAATTCGAAACTAATTTGAAATATTTTTTTAAGGGATTAGAAGCTCCCCTTCAGAACCATACTACGGGCGTTTTATAGGAACTTTTACTCAACATGCACATGGTATTAAGGTAATTTTTGAAAAACCTTATTACAAAAACAAACTTTTAAAAAATTGTTTAGGGATCCGTTTTTGCAGTAGATGAAACCACAATATTTATTAAAGATTTTGCTTATGATGGAGTCGGACCAGGGGCATATTTTTGGGTTGGAAAAACAGATCGGCCAAGTCCGGAGGGATTTATTATACCATATCCTGAAAAGTACACAGTATTGTAAGTAGATAAATAATTAAATTATTATGCATATTTTCTAACATAATTATATTTGAATGTACAGAGCCACACAGGATTTAATTACATCATCGTAAAGCTTTTTATTTATATTATGTGGTTTATAAAATATTTATTTAGTTATTTCGCTCCTTGCGGAATGTTCATTGTCAAAAAGAATGTATAGGGATTAAATCATTAAATCAATTATCATTTTCTTTATAATTAAATATATATATATATATCTTAATTATGTTCATATATTAGGGCTGATAAAATTCAAACAGGGTAAATAAAAACTATAAATAAATAAATAAATATCACTATCTGATTAAATTTCTGCAGAATAGTGAAATGCGAATTTATTTTTTTCTTGCCTATGTTTATTCCAGTTTGTCCAAGACATCGCTAGTTTTTCGGTACCTTCGTCTGCAACTTGATCGCAACGGAATCGTTGGAACTGACAATAATATTAAAATTGATTAATAAATTTGCGTTTAGTGGTCAGTATTAATTTAATAAAAATTGCGTGGCTGAAATTGAAAGAAATTATAACAAAAAACAATAAAATGAAAATTTGGAAGAACAATTAGAATATTTTGATTATCATAAATATTTGAATGAAATTTCGCAATCCACAGCTAAATTTGCACTTAGTCTTCACAATAATGATAATTTTGCGAAAATAAGATATCTACGAAATCATAAATAATGCTACAAATTTTATTATTTCACCAATAATTTCAATTTTTAAATCATTCGCACAATATAAATTAAAAAAAAAGAAATTACCATTTACAATGAGTTTTTAAACATTTTATCAGACTGCGAGCAGAATTTTAAACATTGCTCCACAGATCACAACCTCCATAACTGGCTGCAACAATCAGGACATATAAAAGATATTACAGAATTTGAAATAAATTCTGAAATCAGTAATATTTTTCATAATGGCCAACTTATCTTATGACAAAAAACTTGTAAAAGGCGCATTAATGCCTCTTAATTTTCAATTTAGAAAATTTTTCGAACAAGGTTCTATATTACATGACACCATACAAAATATGAATCATTTGGAAAATAGTTCACATTACACCAACTTTCTTCAAAGAGCTTTATGGAGAGCAAAAAGAAGTAGAGTATCTACTCTTTCAATAGTAGAGTATCTACGTTCAGTTGGACTTAAAATTCTACAAAAGAGATAGGTGAATCGAGTCCGTTTATGTTTTGGGATAAAACAGCCCCCAAAGTTGAAGAACTAGCATCTGTACAAAGAATAAATGGTTCCGAAAAATTTGGATTGATTAGGATAGGTGCATTTGAAAGAGCACATTTTAATTTAATAAAGTTAGATACACACTTAGGCGAACATATAATATTTTTATCTTTTTGAGTAATTTCCCGGAAAGGATTCGTAGCATAATTTTGAATATTTCTTCTGTAAAAGTTTGTCATACCTATAGAAAAGATTGTATTTGTTTAATATTCGTAGGCTACCTTCTTATTTGTTGGTCCTGCTTCTCCCAAATCATCCGAGCGGATTCTCTTTTGTGCTGCTTCTGTTGCAACAAGAACTCGTGCAGAATCAGTTGTGCCCATTTTCCAACCTAATGACGCCTGGCACCATGTTAGTTTTCCCCATTTATGTGGGAACCTATGTGTTTTTGTTCTACGGAAAAAAAATCATGTCTCAGATTTGGATGAAATTTGGCACGTAGGTTGGTATCATGATTAAGCACAAGCCCATCTAGATACTCTAGGGGTCCATTGTAAAATTTTCGATTAAAATTTCGTATGCTCTAGATCTAGATCATATCGTAAATATTATCCGATTTCAATGAAATTTTGTGGATTCGCGATTACGCATATTTATATTTATTATAGTTATTTTAAGTATATTATTTATTATTTTCGTTATAATTAAATATAAAAGAAATAAAAATATAAAATTATAAACTTAAAAATAAATAAATTATTTTTAATCCATAAATAATAAAGATGTGCAATTTTGGACAAACCACTGTCCAAAAAACTTTTGGACATAAATAGCTGTTGAACATAACTACGAGTTATCTGATCCCCCTAATTAGCAGCTTCATTATAATACAATAAACTTTATAACTGACCATAAAGTTTAAAATTTGTTACGTGTGATCTTTTTATAATATAATTTTATTTTCAGATAAATTATATTTTAATATTTTTAAATTTGAATTTAAACTTAATTCTTATATAAATTTAAATCTGATATCAGATTTTATTTTACGATAAAATATGCTGTGATTTTAATATGTTTAAATTTAAACTACACTCTCTTTGTTTTAGGGATTCGCCATTCCTCCAACCACATAAAAACTCCAATCTTATTTTACGATTGCCGATGGGGAGAAGGATTAAGGATATAAGATGGCTTTCAGTTTGGTGCCCGCGATTTACGGTGCGTTCATTAATTCAATTATTATGTTTATATAAGCAATCATTTTAAATTTATATTAAAATATTACTATGATTTTAAACTTTGTAATTCCAATTTAATTATTTTTTATCTACATAATTCACAATTCTTTTTTTTTTTTTAAATATATAGGAATGTTGGAAATAAAATAATGTTGTGATAATCTTTCTAGTAGCCAAAACTCTTTAAAAAGCATATCGCATACATTCTAGCAGTATTAGCTATAGCAAAAAAAAAAAAAAAAATAGACTCTCTGAACTTCCAATTACTTAAATGGGAGCAAAATTTTTTGAAGAATTCGGCTGATATATAATAATTTTATTTAATATCACGAAACTTTGGCTATATTGTATTTATGGCAAAACATTATCTTACTGCTAACAAAATTGGTTTGCGCAATTCGAAGTCTGTATTGTTGCTTATTACCTACGCGTAGATCACATGTAGTCATCGTCGATACCAATATAGAATCGACAATACGACAATGAGCTGTCAGGAGAAGTGTAAGAGACAGTTGGTGATGTGTGAACTCAATATATTTTAGAAGACTATTTACCCTACATTAAGAAAATTCCCCGAGACCTGAGAGGAATGCGCGTCCTATTATTATTTCATATCCTAGGTTCTTCTTTACTTTTAAGCAAAGATTTTTAGAATGTAATTCTAAAATAGTATACCATAACAAAATACATTGTCTTTTATTAGGCTTTTTCATAGGCGTAATATATTTTAGATACAGATAATGCCATGATAATATAGTACGAGTAGTTATCGAATAAATATAATAAATACTTTAACCAACACATGTTTAATCACGAATCCAACCTGTGTACCAATTTTCATTGAAATTGGATAATATTTACCATATGATATACAACATATGAAATATTAATCGGAAATTTTATCACGGTCCCCTCAGGCTACCAACTTCCTACTTTAGTCCACACATGTGTTATCACAAAACCAAACTGTGTACAAAATTTCACCGAAATTGGATAATATTTACCATATCATCTAGAACATATGAAATTTAAATCGGAAATTTTAGTATGGACCCCTGAAGCTATTAACTTCTATCATGGCCAACACATGTATAATCAGAATGTCTACCTGTAAACCAAATTTCATTCAAATTAGATAATAATTACATGCTATAAAACACATAATTATATAAAAATAATTACTATATAATTACTATATGCTCTAGGTAGGCTTGTGGACAATCATAATACTCTTAATAATATATCTATCTTGCTGCTTGGTCTCACTAATCCATACAAATAATTGGTTCACTCATATGCTCTTATTTTGATTGTTTTCGATGATAATAAACCTTCTGTTTTGGACTAATTTTAGATAAGAAACTCAATTACTATTAAAGATATCGACGGTTTAATTGATTTATTCTTGTTATTATTTTGATCCAATATTTGACTATAATCTTAATTATGGGTTTTTATAATTATTACTGACAAACTAATATATGTGTACCGAATTTCAATGGAATATAATAATATTTACCATTTGATCTAGAACATATGAAATATTAGTCGCAAATTTTAGAATGGACCCCCTAAAGTTACTGACCTCTAACTACGTCAACACGTGCGTAATTACAAATATCAATTGTATGCTATAAAACATGTAAATATATAAAATTCGGAAACTAAAGCTGCCTATAAAATAACTTACCTCTACATTGGTCGACACTTATATGATGTGATACTCTTGATATATATTCTTTTTGTCTGTATAATATTTTTTTGTGTTTGTATAACTACAATGTTACAATGTATTGTTTTTTCTTTCAGGTTGGTTTTGGCGAAGTTATAATCCCTTCAACCGTAAAAGTACCGAAGCCTCAAATTTTACCAGAACTATCGCGTATGATACCTGGTCTACGATCTGGAAATATAAGTGTTCTAGATATAAAAACATTTTATATGCCTAATTTTCATTTTGAAAAAACAGATTCAGATGCTTATTTTTGGGTTGGAAATGGATCCGAACCAAACCTTATGGGTACAAAGGTAAATGAAAACACTTAATAAATTATAAATATTAAGTTTATTAACTTGACCCGTATATTGCAAAAATGACCTTTCATAAACTTTTAATTATATTATTTCAAATTTTAGATATGTACATATACTTTTCGACTTAACAATATATTTAATAAGATTTTATATATCTTAGATTCCAGACGAAAGTGGGTCACATGAATCGCTAAGAGTATATCAAGGCGAAGATATTGAAATTCAATTACCCGGAACACTTACTGTATATGATATTGACTGGCTAGCAATATGGTGCATAGAGTTAAGAAAAAGTTTTGGAGATGTTCAAATACCAAAAGACTTAAATGTTCCACCAGCCTTAGGACAAACTAGATTATCTAAAGATCATAGTCTATACTTTCATGGAATTTTTTAATATAGTGTACACTATTATGGGCTTTTATGTAAATTTTATATAAAAATAATTACTCAATATGTTATGCTTCAATTTTGCGGTTTAAATATATGAATAGTTTTAATTAAACTTCAAGAATATATCAATAAATATAATATTTTATATATTAAATAAATTTTTAGCAGCTGTATTTCCGCAAGTTAATTAAAAATGTATAAGTGCGTTAATTTAATTAAAATCTACTAATGTTTTTATAATTTAAACGTTAACTAAAATCTACTAAATTTTTTGTAATCAAGTCGATATGTTTTCGTTCAACATATTTGCAGCTTTGTTTGAAGGCACTCTATGTTGCGCACATTTGAAATACCACTACACTACTAAATGTCAACCACTAGATGATACTATATATGCAACAAGCTCAACGTATTGTATATAAATGTACAACAAGGTCTCTTGCGATTTGACACTTCAGAATTCGAAAAAAAAATCGATGGCGTCAAAAGCAATGCATATATTCTTTTGCTAATAATGTAATATGATCTAAATTAATTTACTTTCACAAAAGTTTTGAGAATTTTAAGGGGCAATGAATTGAAATTGGTCTGCTGTAAATAACCGAGTAGTAGTAAACAACCGAATTGGGAATCTCGCTTAATTATAAATTTAGTTCGCTATTATTATTAAAATTTGTATTATTATTAACGTTATTATTACTTTGATTATTGTAATTATTATAATTCCGATTATTATTATTTGAATTATTATTATAATTATTATTGCTAGTATTCCTATTTTGAAAATTCCTATTATTTTGAACGTTATTTGATCGCAATGGGCTATTATTTACTTGCAATGTTTGGAAGTTCATTAAGAAATTGCCTAACATTTTTTCTAAATTGCTAATACTGCTTTCTTCAGTTTTCTTTTCTTCCATCCTTGCAGGTGTCAATAAACTTAACTGGTCAGCAAACCTCGTCAAAATTCCTAAAATTTTGCTTAATGAAATTTATGTAATATTTGCTGATTTGGCTATTTTTTGGAAATTGCCAAATAACCTTGAAAACTTAAATTTATATATATGCTTTGTTGCTCATGATTATTATATTATAGATGACACTTTGAGTTTTATATTACAATATACATATACATAAATAAAAACACAGTGCAGGTAGATCAAGCAATAAATTTTTGGATATTTAAAAATATATTTTATTACTATTTAAATGTATAATTAAATCTTCTTTCTGACAATTTGAAAATTAAAAATACATTTAAGGCTTCCCCAATTCCCATGAACACAATAAAGCTGCCTGATACAATAAGTAGGTAACAAAGTCAACCTGTGTTGATATATAATCGTAATTGGGTGCCAATTACTGTATGAAGTAGTGTATTGAACTTATGAAATATAATTGGAAATTTTAATATGGGCCCACTGAATTACCGACTTTAAACTTTGTAGACAGTAAGTACATAAGGAAGCTACTATGTGTGTCTAATTTCTTTCAAATTAGATAATAATTACATGCTATAAAACACGTAGTTATATAAAATTCGGAAACTAAAATTGTTTTCTAGGAACTTCCTGAAGGTCTCCAAATTTCGGCATAGCCAACTAGAGAACAAAATTAGACTGTATATATAAATTATCATTGAAATCGGTTAACAATTACTATATGCTGTTGTAGAACATATGAAAAAAAAAAAATTAAATTAAATCTGAAATTTAACATTGACCCCCTAAAGCTACTGACCTCTACCTTGGTTAACCTATGCATAATCACGAACTCAACCTGTGTGCCAAATTTCATTGACATACTGTATATAAAGCAAATATTATTCGGAAACTAAGTTGCTCATATATTATGTACTAAACCTACCAACTACAAATTTCTGAAGTATCAACTAGATAACTAAGTGTATGCAATATCATTGAAATTGGGTGAAACTTACTGTATGATGTAGAGCGTTGAACTTATGAAAAGTAATTACGGATTTTTACATGGACCCACTGAACTACCGACTTTAAATTTTACAGCCGCCAAGTACATACGGAAAAAATCATATGTACCAAAATTTATTATAATTAGATAATAATTACTATGTATATATGCTCTAGATCATACGAAATTTTAATCGGAAATTTTACCATGGACCCCCTGAAGTTACAGACATGTATCTAGGTAGGTTTATGCACAATCATGATACCAACCTACGTGCCAAATTTCATCCAAATCTGTGACATGAAATTTTTTTGACATTTTTCCGTAGAACAAAAACAAATAGATTCCTACATAAATAGGAAAATCTAACATAGTCCCACTAAACGTATTACGTATCGATCTCATCTTGTAAAGGCACTAGGATGAAGTCTGTTAGCGTCTGTGTGCCAAATTTCATTAACATCTGACGAGCGGTTCTAGGAGATGTTGCCGCGCACATAAAATGCGCACGCGTACGCTTCCCGCCCCCGAGACTCGCCGACCTCGGAAACGCCTAGAAAAAAATTTTGAGCCAACTTTTTTTTCGACCATCCAACCCATCACTAGACTTCATAGTTATTCCATAACTACTCGTAAAATTAATTCATCAATATTTTCTTTTATATGGAGGGACAAATCAGAGAAAAAATCGAATTTTTTGTTTTGCCAAGGAAACATGATAATTAATCTACATAATTTTTTTTTTTTTAAAAAAAAGATTGATTTTTCGCGCCAAAGAATAACCATATTAATATTTTTTAAAATGTATAGCAATTAATGGCATGTATAATTACGCATGACTGCAATTTAATGATTTGTTTTTATTATAGTGTATCTATAACAACCAATTATATCATATTATTTATAGAAATGTGAAATATACTTTGTTACTATAAATAAGAGTTACACTATATAAAATGTCGGAACTAATACCTATAATTCCAACTGCTTTAGTGGATATTCTTAAAGATTTAACAAAAACAATTCTACGTGAAAATCCTGACAATATATATTTGTATGCTTTTCAATATTTTGAAAATAGAATTGTAGAACGTGATGGATCTCTGAATAAAGGATATGAAATATTTCAAAAAAGTGAAAAATACTTTTCCAAAGATTCTGGAAAATACATTATTTTTCATAAGCAGATTTTCTTATCCTCAAATAAAATTTTAAACACATATACAGGAAGCAACAAGGCTAAGGTACCAGTTCATATTAGTCAAGGAAAACCTAACGTAAGTAAGTGAATGATTTAATATATTTTTCATAAAACTATTATATTATAAGTTATTTATATACTTTATGTTTTAAATTTAAATACAGCAACTGTATCATTATCAATATTAGCTACCTCTTCTAAATATTTCTGTAAGGGCTATATCACATCATATCACATCATTACAAAGAAAAAACTTGGTAAAATCAACCACAAAACTAGATTATAAACGCGTCTACCAAGACTCATGGGTTATTCAATATGGTTGCAATTGTTGAATTTCTATTCTTTATTCAATTTATAGAAACTACAATATTTCTTGTTAATCAATCATTTAATAGTTAATTTTATTAATAAATCTTAATATTTAAGATAATTTAACTATTTTAATTGTTTGGGGAATATTTTTGATGCTATACCAACCATTTTAATTGTGAACTTATTAGTTCGTGGTGCATCGGTAATTTTAATCATTGGCCTACTATTTATACTGATGTAACAAGGAGAATAAATAGTCAAGTAACAATTAAATTATTAAACTAATATTTTTATGTTTAATTCATCATAAAATGATTTATTGATTATTAAATGGAAAATAAACAATTGAGACTATTGATTTATAATAATAATGGTTAAAGCAACTATTTCAAATAGTTTTTTTTAACATGCTTCGTAATTAAACATCCCCTAAAATGTTTTTGAATCATGGACATCTCCATTAATATATATATATCTACATATATATACATATATACATATATTATAGTATTATAATACTATAATACTATAATTAATAACCATAAACTATATTAATATACCATTTTCATGAAAATTTTTATCAACTATTTTTAATAGTTGTTTTAAACACGTCGATTTTTTTTGTGTACAATTAAATGTATTAAAGTAAAGTTTATCAGTCTTTGTTCTTAATCCAATGAAAATTTGTTATATAATGTTAATACCAATTTTAATAATTGCGTCTCAGCAGACCTGTAGATATGACCTGCAAAGAACTCCATTCCTTAACTTACTACAATCATTCTTTTGTATACCCAGAATTTAGTATCATTTAAAATCGAAAAATAATATTATATTACATATATTTAGCTAGTTTAAAAGAAGCATATTAAATATTATTTTTATAATCATGCATCTTTTCAATCTTTAATGGCGATAGTCAATAAATTATGCATCAATTATTAATAGGCAAAACTTCCCAGTATGAAATACTTTCTACCGGAAGTTTTATTCCGGTTGAACTTAAAACAAATTCGTCGAAGATAAATTAGGATAAAATTTCTTGTTGTATAAATTCGTGTAAATATTTGAAATTAAAAAATATACCTAATTAAAAAAGATCAGTAGTACTCATATATTTTATTTTATTTTATAGCACAACATAACAATTTAACTACAATTGCGAATCATCTTACAAATTCAGCAATAAAAACGACTAAAATATACGATGTGGATGTGACACGAAGTTTACCAACTTTGACCACCCAATCAGTAGTAAGCACCGCATCATCTAAATTAAGATATTTTAATTTCAATCAAGGTGCAAGAAATATATTAAGCCTTAATCAATGTGATTTAAAAATTAAAATAAATAAAATATTTGAGAATTTGTGTAATACAATATCAAATAAAAATATATCGAATAGAACTTCTATATTACCACAAAAAAATGATATCGGGCAGTGGAATTATTATAAAAAAATAGAATATATTCCTGATAATATTAAACAGCAATCAGCTGAAGTTCATATATGTAAATATTTTACGGCCATCCGAAAGCATCAAGATTTACCACAACAACCAAATATTAATAAGTTCAGTTATACAATAAGTTCAACTAATGGAAGCATTCCTATTGAATTCACAAAATGCAATGCTACAATTGTAAATTCAAAGAAAGGAACTCACAATTTAGTAAATATTGTCGACCATCATCAATCACCAAATGAAAATAATCAATATTATATATTACTTGCAAATCAAGAGGAAATAGTAACTTTCCTTTTAAACCTCAATAAGTCAAATGAACATTTCGATGAAAAATATATTTCCGATAAGTCATTATTTAGAAACATTTCCTTCGTTTGGCCGTATAATAATTCAATAAATAAAAGTAAAGACTTCCTGATGGTTAATGAAAATCAAATTGCCGTTCTTAATACAATTTGTAAAATTAGTACAGTAGAACAAAAATCTGAAGTAATGGCAAAATTCCGATGCCAACCACAAAAATTCAATATTGAATTTGCTATGTTGCTTATAGTAAAGCAAAATTCAACAATTAAAAGTGTTGACTTGCGACAATCACGTAACGTAATTCTTTTATCAAACTTTGTAAATAGGAATTCGATAAATTTAGTTAGTAGTGATGATGGTAATATTAGTGATATCTCAGAAAAAAAATATGAAATTGTAAAACACCAATATTTACCATCAAACAAAAATATTGATAGTAATGAATTGTTAATAATCAGTAGTTTTTTAAAATTCACGCTGCCGGAGAATAACATAGGTCTTGAACATATAGCAGAAAAAAGTATACAGTGTGAATATAGAAACATTCTTATCTGTTTAATAATAAACGGATCGCAAAATGTAACTCCAAGTATAAGTTCAGCGAAAAGTGTTGACGGTAATCGAAATAACAATCCAGAAACAATTTATAAAACTAGCATCGTACGTACAAATTTTGAGTTATTGGGAAAATTTCAAGATTTTTCAAAAATTGTAGGTGTTGAAAACTGGCTGTTGTGCTTCTCTAAGAAAGATCAAATACGCATAAATGTTTTGAAACTTAATCAGTCGAAAATTTTCACTGATGAAAATCTTGTACTTAGTTTGGAAAATTATTATCATAGTTATGGGAAACGAACATCTACAGAAAAGAATTGTGTTTTATTAGAAAAATTTCAAGATTTACTACAAAATACATCCAGTAATAATCATTTACTAACTGAAAACGTGAAACATATTATTACAACTAAATTGGTCTTCAGGGGCGCAAAAACGCATATCTATGTAAGTTATATTCAACAGTTAATGGAGTATAAGATTGATACTGAGTTGGTAAAATGTGTAAATTGTATTGAAAATTTATTGGATGATGATGATCACAATAAAAGTGATATACCAGGAATAAATCTGCATATCGTTATAGATAACCAATTTAATGAAGTATTTACGATATTTCCAACGCCACTAAACAGGTATATTAATTATCAAAAAAAAAAAGAAAGTAGAGAACTGATAATCAATTGGGCAAATCTTAATAAATATACAAAATACACATACGGTCAACAAAAATCTTCTAATGAAAATGCTGAATTAAGAGCAAATTTATTAAAATTTGATAAACATAATCAATGAGCGGTCCTAGAAATAATTTACAAATTTATAATAGAGGCTAAAATTGATAAAGCTTCACCAATACGCAAATGTCTGACAAAAAAAATTTATAAGAAACACAAAACAATATAGAAACCGAACAATCAAAGGAAAATGTATATGTATTGATTTGTTAGAACGAAATCAGGGATACTAATAATTCTACTAATTTTATGAAAAAAATCTATAACATTTTAAAAAGAATTGTACGAGACAGTCATACTCACGATGATTTACCAGCAACAGGTTACTAAAGTGACAAAGAAAAAAGGTTTATTTTATTATAATTCTGCCAAATTCCGAAAGTTTATATCTATTACAATGATTGCATTGAATACTATTGCAATGTTAAGTCTCTTCAACCTTGACCATTAGAAAATTTCGGATACCATAATCAAATAATGAAACATCAACCCAGCATCTTCAAAGTACTTGTTAAAAATGGTGTTTAAAATGACGCACTTACCAAAATAATTACAATATACAGTATTGATACTTTAACATTTTATTGTACAGTATAAAATATTCAGAAATTATTATATTTCTACACCAACCTTTTTTCGTTTCGTCGAAACATATCTTACAATTAGTGAAGTTATACATAGAATATAGCATTTGAATTATAGAAGGTAATATTAAATTGTTAAATTATTGTTGCCTAGTTTAAGTTTGTGTTGTACCAGAAATTTTAAAAATATTTTGAAGAGAAATTTAGTTCTAAATTAAGATTTAATAAATATATAATAAAATAAAATTAGTATTTAAAATTTCTGTAATTTTTCATGTTGTTATTAAAATTTAATCTACCTTAGTCTTAACTAGGCGCGTAATAAGTACTAAAATTCATTAAACTTTCTACTATCCTATGCCTATCTACTAGCAATAGCAAAAAATCGCTCAAATGCAAAACGAATAATAGTCGTCAAGATGGTATATCAATTGATCAATTATTTGATTTGATTAAATGGCATTTGAAAAAAAATATAGATAATAAAACAATTGAAATTTAAAAAATGCTTAAAGATCATATAACGTCCAAAAGTACTATATCTATTAAAAAATTCGGTAAACGATATTAGAAAAGTCCCAATAAAATTGTAAAATAAAATATGTTTAGATATAAAAGTATTGTTGAAATAAAAAGATAAAAAAGAAAAAAATCGTAATAAAATTTAAGATTTTCTGATTTTTATCTTTTTTCTAGAAGATAAAATACCATTCTGTAGTGAAGTCATCTTAGAAGCTCGGGCCTCTTATCCGGAAGCAGGGCTGGAAACCGGTTTTTCGAAACCGAAACCAAAACCAAACCACAAAAACCATAAAACCTCAAAACATTAACGAAACCAAAACCGAAACCTAAACCATGATTTAAAAAGTAACGAAACCAAAACCGAAACCCTAACCATGATTTAAAAATTTATAGAACTAAAACAAAAACCAAAACCCAAACTTACAATTAAATCGTTGAAACTTTTATAAAAATAAAGGTTAGTTAGTTAAACGTTAAACATTAAAAAAAAATTTACTGGGAGTAGATTTTTTTTGCATTTTTTGTTGACAGTTTTATGAAACCAGAACCAAAACCAAAACCAAATCCTAATTTTTATAACACCAAAACCAAAACTAAAACCATGATTTAAAAATGTATAAAACCTATACCAAAACCAAATGTTATCACCCAGAGAAACCAAAAACCAAACCAAGCTAAAATACATATTGGTTTCCAGCCCTGTCCGGAAGTATCCCCACAATCTTATTATGTTCTTTTAATATTGAAGATATATATTTCAAGCATTTAAAATATAGAAACAAAAATTTTATAATTCAACAGAACTGCTGTTAACATACAATTGTACGCATACAATTTCAAGATTTTTATTTGCAGGAATATCAATTAATGTACAATTAAAATTAGAGCGAACAGGAATAGGAATTCTTCACCATCTGTATCAAACAATTAAATGTACATTCTCATTCTTGATAATTTTTTCGAGTAAAATCCCAGCGAAATCTCCGCAAAATTTAGTTGGACTTTTCGTCGGAATTAAAGTAAAATAAAATATCTTAATTTTTTTTAAAAAATTACTCTCGTATTAAGTAAAGTTAACAGAATTCAATAACATTTTATTGGGATGTTACTTTTTTATCCCATTAAAAATTAATTTTAACTTTTTAATGTGCTTCCAAGTTAATATTAAATTTATCCCTATATAATAATTTATATACAATTAAAACATTACTTAGCAAATTGGGATTTGTACATTATAAAGACAATTAAAGATAAGTGGGACCTTTCTTCAAACATTTTCGATTTTGGTTCCATATCTCCCTGATATGGCCTAAATCTATTATGATTTTTCCATGAGAGGATGGAATAATTATAAACGCTGTACCTCTGAGGTACACGGTTTATAAAATATTAATAATGAGTGGTTGTGTAAAAATGCCATTTCATAGCCTAAAGACTGTAAATGTTTAGTTTTTATGACTGTAGACTCATAGCGCGTATTTAAAGTTTCATTTGAATATTTATGTAAATGTTTACCACGGTTACGTTTCAAGCAGTCAGCGACATTTTTAAATATATATTATACCAGCGTTTAAGATTTGTATAAACTGAGCTTCAATGTGGTTTTTACCTTGAATTTATACATAACGAGCAGTAAAATTTATAATTGTTTTGTGAATTAAGTGAGGTTATTACATTCATGATAGTTTCTTTATGTACTTTTTTAATTAATGTTCCGGAAATTTATGCACGATAGCTTTAGTGGGTTCATTGAAAACTAATATATGAGCAGCTTAATTTCCATGGAATATTTCATGTTTTTCATATGGATTCGTGTCTACACAGGTGTTGACGCAGGAGAGATTAATAGCTTTAAGGAGTCCATGCCAAAAATTCAAAAAAATAATTTATATGTTCTAACTAGATCATACGGTAAATATTATTATTGGATTTTAATGAAGTTTGGTACACAGTATACATGTGCTGACCAAAGCAGAAGTCAGTAGGTTTAGGGGGTCCATGTTTAAATTTCCGATTAATATTTTATAATGGTAATTATTATTCGATTACAATAAAATTTAATAAATTGGTTGGTTTCGTGATTACGTAGGTGTTGACTAAGGAAGAAGTTAGCAGCTTTGAGGGGTCTATGCTAAAAATACAAAAATATTTCATATGTTCTAGATAATTTTTATATTAACTGTTAAAAACCGAAAGTATATTTCGATTGATAAAAACTTAACAATACACTATCCTATCCATATTAATTATTAATGGAACAAAGTAAACAAATTTATTTCTATTCATTACTATTCTACACTGTAATATAAAGTAAAATAAAACACGGTTAAATGGTTTTAAATTTTAGACACTATATTATTTATTTTTTTATTTTAAGACAAAATAATATTTTTTATGTTCTGTTACATATTTTCTAATCTTTGCAATGTATTCGTAATTTTATTTTAAAATGAACAAGAACAACCAGCTGCGACAGTAACTGTTTTAAATTTCCAATCCGGTCGTAAAATATCAGGTAGTAGAGATGAAGATTGATCATTTATTGAATTTAAATCTGTAGTTGTACGATGTGTTAAAACTAATACCTTATATTCAACTGGTTTACATTCTGAACCGCGCCAGCAACGTCGTCCATATGATTTTTTATCAAGTGAAATTTTACTGTTACTGTTAACATTATTATCTTGACAAACAGCATTGAATAAATAACGGGGGAAATGTGGGTACCCCAAATCTAAAAGATCATTCTGAAAATAAAATTAATAAATTAATAATTATTTCTCACATAAAAGTAGTAAATTGTAAGTTTTAATTTCAATCTAAAAGTAGTTATTAGTTTTACAAGTAGTTATTACATTAGCTGTAATTATTAAAAAAAAAAGTAGACGTTCGATCGATCAAATCCAGAAATATCTACAAGCTCCAACGAGGAAATCAGAATAATAGAAATAACTGAACCAATTTCGTCAACACTACACACAGCAGGTAATAGGTTACTTTTAAGGATATAGTTAATAAGAATTTGATGCATTAATACAATACTAGAAGTAGGAAACAAACCACAATGCCTGAAACAGAATTAGAACAAATTTTGGAAACACAAACTACCACAAATACACAAAACATACCCACACAACACACACCACAACAAATAAATACACAATTACCACTAAGTAGTACAGTACCATAAACACAAGGTTTTTAAATCAAGACAATACTTATAATTTAATACATAATATGACGCAACCACTAACTACAACCTATAATTTATATTTAGTTGGTATTCCAAATTTCACAGGATAAAGTGATAGGGTAGTATTAGAGTTACAAAGATTTGTGGAACTAGATCACGAAGCTTATTATATAACAGACCATCGGTATTACGACAATTAATTTGGGGAAAATTGAGAAACGGTGCCGCGGATTTATTTCAAGACAGGACAGTTAATACATTTAGTGAGTTTAGGGAAATTAATAAAGTTAAACTGAAAACAGAACTGGAAGAATGTTTTCAGACAATAGATGAGTCGGTAAACTCGTTTGGAGATAGGATAAATAGGAAATATTCTTGTTTCAAATTAGGTATTATGAAACGGTATGGCATTGAACCAGTTTCTATGTTACAGGAAGCTGAGGAAACGGCGAAATGTGTGTTTATCAGAGGATTAAGGTCAGAGACCATTAAACAGCACAATTTGGGACAAGATTTTAGAAGTTTCGAAAAATAATTAAAGGGAACAAAACGTTTTGCAGAACAATTAGATTTACTAACACCAACACGACGAGTTAATCACACAAATGAAAATAGTGATAGCAAAATAGAGAAAATGTTTGGAGAACTGGATACTTTATTAAAAAATAATCAAATTGCTCAATTACCACAGAGAACAATGGCGAATAACAGTGGTCCACCACCATTTAGGAATAATTCTAACAATAATAGAATTCCTAATAGTAGGCCACATTATCCCATCGGAATTACAGTCTACCACAAACTGTAAAACCTTAGATAGTAGTGTTATAGAAAATTAGTAAAAAATATAACCTAACATGTTATGAATTATCAATATGTACAAAAATTTTATATTGATAATTCAAATTGATTTTATACCGAGTACTTTTAAATTTAAATTAAAAAACAAACAAGTTTACATAAATAAGCTACGTTACATGAGAACTTATGTTAAAATATATTAAAAAAAAAAAAAGAAAAAAAAAATCTATTTATTTTCATGTTTATTTAATTTTTTTAGTAAAGAAAAAAGTAAGGAAAGAAATAAAAGAAAAAAAAGACACTCACGTTTTTTTTTCTCAGTAATTATTGTTGATATTAAAATTGTTGAAATTTTTTTTTTTTGATGTAATTTGGTTAATAAAGTAGTTTTTTTTTTTTAAATTGATAAAGAGCTAAAAAAAAATAGAATATTTTAAGTTATTTATTAAAAAAAAAAATCAATGATACTTAATGGCGCAATTTGTTCATCGTCCCTCGTTGTGCGCTAGTCAACTAGTAGAAATTAAATTCTGAAATGAAATATGAAACTAAATAAATCGATTACAGTTTTATGTAATTTTTGGAATACCTATTTTCACATTATAGTCGCCTATTTGAGTCGCATTATTTCAGTTTTAAACTCTATGTATATGCTAGGTGCATACACCTGAATTATTGATATTTTTGATGTTCTGGTTTTAAGTTGATAAAAAATATTAATAAAATAGCAGTTGGTTCATTTTTCTATTCTCATTTTCGAGTCAAAATTCATGCAGAGAGGCATCTTCGAAATTTTGATAAAGCACATTATGTTTGCCTCAGAAATATATTTGGATATTACGTTGATGGATTTCCAATAAGTAAAAGCGCAAATAGCTTCCTCTGGTCAATTCAAGGATTACTGAGAAACCGAAACTATAAACGTCCTCCTTTTATCATAGGAGTTTACTAGGGCAATGAGAAACCGAGTAATTGCGATGGCTTTTTGAAAAATTTAGTTGATGATCTGAATGACCTAATTAGAAATGGTGTAACAGTTAATAATAATAAGAAAATTACTCTGCATATTGGAGCTTTAATCGGCGACACCACAGTGCGAAGTTTAATTAAAAGTATAAAAGGGCACACTGGTTACTTTGGATGTGGTGATTGTGTACAAGAAGGACAATTTCATAAAAAGATGACTAAGAACAAACTATTCCTTCCGTAATAGGCTGCAAGAAGAGCACCACAAAAGCTTACCTATTTTAGAATTATTTCCCATAGATATGAATTCCGCTTGATTATATGCACTTAGTATGCCTCGGAGTTACGAAAAAATTTATTCTTAACTGGTCAAATGGTGATTTATTAAAATTTAGTCTACCTTTGGCAGCTGTGACTGAATTTAATAATAGGCTTCTGAATTGCGAAAAATATAGACCAAGTGAATTTTCTAGAAATATTAGAACTTTACACGAGGTTAAGAGGTGAAAAGCAGTTGAATTTCGTACGTTTTTGCTCTATATAGGACCAATTTGTATAAAGGATATAGCATCAAAGCACATTTATATTCATTTTTAAATTTTACATGTTGCTATTAAAATATTAGAAAGCTTCTAAGTTAGAAAGCATCAAAATTCTAAGTTAATCTTTAATCGTTTCTGTTGTAGATAAAATGCTAATAGCTTTTGTAGATGATTTTAAGAAAATATATGGCTTTTCAGAAATAACTTTTAATGTACACAATTTGGTTCATTTGTGTAAATATGTTAAAATTTATGGTCGATTAAACGATTTCAACGCTTTTCCTTTTGAGAATAATATGTCTTTTATAAAACGAATGATACGAAAAGGTAATAAACCACTTGAGCAAATTCATAACCGCATTAAGGAACATCAAAACGCTCCTCTTGTTTTGAAAGCTGATAAATCAAAAATGGTTCCTATATTAAAAAGGAAATCTGGTGATGTATACAAAGAAATATGTTTCCCTGAATTCTAGAAAGAGAAAGGAATGGTTTAAAAGTTCAAAAAATTAAATAGTAAAGTTTCTTCACTGCAAAATAATAAATAATATTATATACATTTGTGGGAAAAAGATTAAATTTTTTAATCTACCCACTTTATCGTCATACATAAGGATTTATAAATCAGATGGATATTTAGAAGATGACCAATATTGGAATATAAATGAAGTGCTCAGTAAATTATATTGTATTTAGTATTTATATACAAAACGATCACATTTATCTTCCATTATTGTCAACTGATAAATAACTAATAGCTTTTATTTTGAGGTAATTATCTGTCTCTTAATGCAAGAAATTTTCTTTTGCGAACAAATTGTTAAGTATATCTATATTTATTTTATTTATATTTAATTTATATTAACTTAATTTAATTGGTTTTTTTACCGCTTTAGATTAAGCAGCTATCTTTTTACCATCTGTCAGATGAAAAATCTGTTTTAAGGGAGCTGTTACAAGAAATACCTACTGACGATGTATTTGTTACCATTTCGTGGAAGGGCACGACAGATAAAACCAGTTTTTCTTCTCAAAACTATGTACTTCTCAAAACTATTAAAAACAAATTTCAAAATTACACCTCGTTCACATTCGAAAATTCAGCCAAAGCATGGATTAGACATGCGCAAGAACGCACTATTCGACGTAAAAATAAGGATGACAAAGAAAATTCTTAAAAAAATATATATGTAGTAGTTATAAAAACAAAATTAAAGTTTATGTTATAAAAAAATTTTATGAATTAAAAAAATTTAAATTAATTATATATTGTTGAGATGCTTAAAATTAAAATTAAACTCAAAATGAAAAACAAATGAATGAAAATAAAATTAAAATTATAATGAAAATCAAAATGAAACTTAAAATAAAATTTAAATTTAAATGAAAATGAAACTTAAAGCAAAATAAGAATTAAAATTAATATTTAAATTAAAATTAACCTTGAAATAATTTTTTTTTCAATGAAACAAAATAAAAGTAAAATAAAACTAAAAAAAAAAATCAAAATGAAAATTAATGTTATATGTAATCTTATAATAATAATAGTAATAAAAATTATTATAACAATTAATGTTCATAATTTAAATTGAATTTATTGATGTTTTGTGTTATATACATATATAATGTATAATATATATTTCAATGTTCCAAAAATAATTTTAAAACAAAATGTATTAAACATAACATACATTTTCGAACATTGTAAATATTTTATACAAAAAAAATTAATGCGAAATACGCCAGGTAAACACATGGTAAATAGATTAAGATAATCGCCAGAAAATCCTGCGTTTTAGCTCATATGATGTAATGGTAGGTATAATTATTGAAAGTATTTTGAAATTTGTTTGAAATTTATTTTTTTTATAATTACTGAAAATTTTGTTAAGTTCTGAAGTTTTAGTAGAATTAGAATTTAATTGAAACTAAAATTTAATTTAAAAAGCAAATTGAACTACCACTGACCGAAACAACCTGGTCCCTGCTCGGGCGCCATTTGTAATGGTAGGTATAATTATTGAAAGTATTTTGAAATTTGTTTGAAATTTATTTTTTTTATAATTACTGAAAATTTTGTTAAGTTCTGAAGTTTTAGTAGAATTAGAATTTAATTGAAACTAAAATTTAATTTAAAAAGCAAATTGAACTACCACTGACCGAAACAACCTGGTCCCTGCTCGGGCGCCATTTGTAATGGTAGGTATAATTATTGAAAGTATTTTGAAATTTGTTTGAAATTTATTTTTTTTATAATTACTGAAAATTTTGTTAAGTTCTGAAGTTTTAGTAGAATTAGAATTTAATTGAAACTAAAATTTAATTTAAAAAAGCAAATTGAACTACCACTGACCGAAACAACCTGGTCCCTGCTCGGGCGCCATTTGTAATGGTAGGTATATTTATTGAAAGTATTTTGAAATTTGTTTGAAATTTATTTTTTTTATAATTACTGAAAATTTTGTTAAGTTCTGAAGTTTTAGTAGAATTAGAATTTAATTGAAACTAAAATTTAATTTAAAAAGCAAATTGAACTACCACTGACCGAAACAACCTGGTCCCTGCTCGGGCGCCATTTGTAATGGTAGGTATAATTATTGAAAGTATTTTGAAATTTGTTTGAAATTTATTTTTTTTATAATTACTGAAAATTTTGTTAAGTTCTGAAGTTTTAGTAGAAGTAGAATTTAATTGAAACTAAAATTTAATTTAAAAAGCAAATTGAACTACCACTGACCGAAACAACCTGGTCCCTGCTCGGGCGCCATTTGTAATGGTAGGTATAATTATTGAGAAAAAAAAATTACAAAAAAAATTTAAGTCCGAGATGATTTTTTTTTTTTCAATAAAAAATAAAGTCGGGAAAGAATTGAATGAGTTAAAATATAGAAACAGAAGGTTCGCGGGCACGCGTTGCCGGGTAGAACTGACCTCGGAAAATGGGTGGGTTCTTACTATCCGCATTATACCATTACAAAAAGAATGCGTGCAAAGGTAGAAGCTACCTTATCATAATATACTATATACAAAATAAATTTAAAATAACCGTATTGCTTTCGATGGATCATCAGGAATCATCCGGAGCTGCATGGGGCAGTAGAGGCCTTCCTAGCCACACATTCCTACTTTCCACACTAACGAAGGAATCTCCATCCTAAAATTCAAATTTCTACCAACAAAGGAAATTTCCCCCCCAACTTGCAACACCACTGACTACCTTTTTTTTTGTAAGTTATATAAAATTGATTTGTATTGGCAAAAAAAAATATAACCGGAAATACTGAATGACGAACTGGCATATATTTCTCGAATACGGGGGGTGGTCGAAACTATAGTCCTACCCTTAAATCAACCCTACTCAACTTATATACTAGTAACTTAATTGTATAATATAATCAATAACAAAATTAAAAAAAATATATGTATATAAAAAAAATATTTAATTTATTTGATTAAGGACCTGGAACCGCAGCTACCTCGTCCGTATCGTGGGCGTCGTTGAGGATCCTCCCCGTTACAAAAAAAATCTGATGAAACTGTTGACGTGTTTGGTGCCTGTGTTACCACCAACACGTGTATGAAATAAATGATGATAATATGATGAATCGGTTGACGTGCTTGGTGCCTTTGTTACCACCAACACGTGTAAATAAAATAAAATAATCTGATGAATCCGTTGACGTGTTTGGTGCCTTTGTTACCACCAACACGTGTAAATAAAATAAAATAATCTGATGAATCCGTTGACGTGTTTGGTGCCTTTGTTACCACCAACACGTGTAAAAAAAAAATTGATGATAATATGATGAATTCGGTTGACGTGTTTGGTGCCTGTGTTACCACCAACACGTGTAGGAAATAAATGATGATAATATGATGGATCGGTTGACGTGTTTGGTGCCTTTGTTACCACCAACACGTGTATATAAAGAATGATGATAATATGATGAATCTGTTTACGTGTTTGGTGCCTTTGTTACCACCAACACGTGTAAATAAAAATAAATGATGATACTATGATGAATCTGTTGACGTGCTTGGTGCCTTTGTTACCACCAACACGTGTATATAAAAATGAAACTAATCTGATGAATCTAAAAAAACGTGTATATAAAAATGAAATTAATCTGATGAATCCGTTGACGTGTTTGGTGCCTTTGTTACCACCAACACGTGTAAAAAAAAATTGATGATAATATGATGAATTCGGTTGACGTGTTTGGTGCCTGTGTTACCACCAACACGTGTATATAAAAATGAAACTAATCTGATGAATCAAAAAAAACGTGTATATAAAAATGAAATTAATCTGATGAATCCGTTGACGTGTTTGGTGCCTTTGTTACCACCAACACGTGTATATAAAGAATGATGAGAATATGATGAATCTGTTTACGTGTTTGGTGCCTTTGTTACCACCAACACGTGTAAATAAAAATAAATGATGATACTATGATGAATCTGTTGACGTGCTTGGTGCCTTTGTTACCACCAACACGTGTATATAAAAATGAAACTAATCTGATGAATCTAAAAAAAACGTGTATATAAAAATGAAATTAATCTGATGAATCCGTTGACGTGTTTGGTGCCTTTGTTACCACCAACACGTGTAAAAAAAAATTGATGATAATATGATGAATTCGGTTGACGTGTTTGGTGCCTTTGTTACCACCAACACGTGTATATAATAAATGATGATAAAATGATGAATCGGTTGACGTGTTTGGTGCCTGTGTTACCACCAACACGTGTATATAAAACTGAAAATAATCGGATCAATCAAAAAAAACAAGTGTATATAAAAATGACAAAAAAAAATCTGATGAATCAAAAAACACGTGAGCGGGTGTGCTCGTCACAAAGTTGGGCACATCACCATGGACAAATCAAAAAAAAAAAATGGTAGTCCAAATCCTCTCTGGGTTATTTTTTTTTTTTATTTTTTTTTATTTTTTTTGTATTTTAAGTACAAATAACCTTAGGTCTAAATTCTTTTTGGAAAATATTGCCCAATTTACACAAGAATATATTTTTTTCCATTAACACTTTGATAAATTCTGTGCAATAATGTAGTATTATTATATAATTTATATTTTTTTTTATGAAAGTTTGGATGTCATTAAAAATACACGCAATTTAATGAAAATATAATGCACATATAAATTTTGCACTCCAGGTTATTATTTTTTTTTTTTTTTAAAGTACCATTTATTTTGAACAATTATATATAATATTTAAATTTTGATATATAAAAAGAAATCTTAAAATTAAATAGGTTAAAAAAAATTATGTAAAAATAACATTACTTTTCCCCGTAGTATTAGTATTAAATAACTTTTCGTTTAGATTGAGTTTTTTTTTTTTTTTTTTTTGTATCATATTTTAATTTCAACATAATATTTCTTAACTACGCAATAATTAACCAAATTTATTTAATTCCGTGTAATAATTGCTTTATTTTTATTTATTTTTTTATTTGGTTTTTTTTTTTTTTGTTTAAAGAAAAAAAAAATTCTGTATTTTTATTTGTTTTTCAAATAGAAATTAAATTAGTACTAATACCACGCACAAAAAATAACCCCGGACAATATGTCGTCCATCGACTTAAAAAGTTATCTAAATTTTTTTTTTTTCTTTTTGGTATATAAAAAAAGTTTTGTTACTATACTACATTACATGAACCGAATAACATCAACACGGGACGGCCACCGACTGACTTCACGGCCGTCCAACAACTGACTAAAAAAACTTCTATAAATTCGAGAAACATCTGCCAGCAATTCTCATTTTATTGCGCATTCAGCAACCCACACTCAATTTTTCCATTTATCGACAATCGATGCACGCATACAAAATAATAATTTTAGGCGGTAAAATTTTTCCCATATTGATGGATTGACAGACCGCACACACGATAGAAACGCATACATCGAACAATTATTTTTCTGTCGGCCATTGATTGAGACGCTGAATGACAAATTCCTTCCGTGGTGTAAAAGTTACCATAGGTGAAAAAAGTTTTCAGTGGTGTCGACTATTGGGATTTATTATCCACCATTACAACACAGATTCATTGTTATTTAATTAATTCACAATGAAACTGAAGACCGGTGGTATTACATAATAGAGTTAAATTTCCTATCCCTCCAATAACGACACTAGCCTGATGTAACGACTAACTATAGAAAATTTTTGGGAGACATCGGCAAATTTTCAAAAAAAACTTTTCGATGAATAAAGAATCTAATTAATACTACTAAATAATAATGGATATGGGGTTTTTTTTATATATCGGGAAACTTTCAAAACCCTCAAATGAATATAATTAATGATAAAAAGAAAGGTTAGGTTTTAGATATATCGGGAAACTTTCAAAACCCTCAAATGAATATAATAAAAAAATAATGGTTAGGTTTTTTTTATAGCGGGAAACTTTCAAAACCCCCAAATGAATATAATTAATAATACAAAATAATGTTTAGGTTTTTGATATATCGGGAAACTTTCAAAACCCTCAAATGAATATAATTAATGATAAGAAATATATAACTATAGCGATTTTACCTAAAGTAAATGGGTAAGATAACTCCAATCCAAACTTAGATTTTCTCCCAAAACTAACAATAAACTTACTTAATGAGCAAAATTTACAACTAAACTTAGATTTTTCTTAACCAACTAATAGTAAACTTAATTGGTACGCAAAATTAAATCTAACTTAGATCTTTACCCAAAACCAATAATAGACTTAATTAATACGCAAAATTACAACTAACTTTGATTTTTTCTTAACCAACTAATAATAAACTTAATTGGTACGCAAAATTAAATCTAACTTAGATCTTTACCCAAAACCAATAATAGTCTTAATTAATAAGCAAAATTACAACTAACTTAGATTTTTAACCAACTGATAATAACCTTAAGTAATAGGCAGAATTAAATCTAAAAGTAGAATTTTAACCGAATCATAATTAATTTATAAGTGATATAACTATATAGTAAAATTTTCCTAGGGAAACTTTTTTTTTTTTGAAAAAACCACTTAGACGAATATATATTTATGAATAATACATATATATAATAATTGCGTTTTTTTTTTTTTTTTTTTTTTTTTTTTTTTGAAATTGAAATTGAAATTCTCAGGGAGTTTAATTTAACTTTAGTGAAATGAACTGTCAATTTAGGTTCTTTTTTGCAAAATGACCCCATGCAGTCCGAACTACGCCATGATGACCCACACCACCAATAAGCAATACAAAAAAAAATTTAGATGATTGGAGATAAATATAATTTATATACTAAGTTGATAACAAAACAATTTTTATCGAGCACGGAACCGACCAGGTGAAGGTATGACATACCGAAAACTTCCCGGTCAAATAACAGCTAAAAGCCAATTTAATTTGAAAATCCATTGAAAGTATTCGATACCCCACCAAATTCACCAACGACCCATTACCCAAAAAAAAAATGAAGAGATTTATAACAATAAAAATTTATACTAAATTTTGAAAGAAAATTTTCATCAAGCCGTGTACCGACAAGGCGAAAATATGACATACCGAACACTTCCCGGTCAAATAATAGCTAAACAGCCATTGAAATTTGAATATCCTTTGAAAGCATCCGATACCCCAACAAATTCACCAACGACTCAACACTTGATTGACTGACTCTAAACTGGATTTATTAATTTTTACAATACTAACCGAACTCATTTACCAACTGAGAGCAATGTCGTCAATACTTTGGTCGACAATTAGCTAGCAGCCAAAGGTCGCCAATCCAAAAGCATTGATACACTGTATCAACCGACCAACGAAATCCAGAACCACTGCAACACGAAATAAATCCAAAAAAAAAAATGATGTAATTACTCAGGAACCTTTCAGGTCCCTGCTCGGGCGCCATTTGTAATGGTAGGTATAATTATTGAAAGTATTTTGAAATTTGTTTGAAATTTATTTTTTTTATAATTACTGAAAATTTTGTTAAGTTCTGAAGTTTTAGTAGAATTAGAATTTAATTGAAACTAAAATTTAATTTAAAAAGCAAATTGAACTACCACTGACCGAAACAACCTGGTCCCTGCTCGGGCGCCATTTGTAATGGTAGGTATAATTATTGAAAGTATTTTGAAATTTGTTTGAAATTTATTTTTTTTATAATTACTGAAAATTTTGTTAAGTTCTGAAGTTTTAGTAGAATTAGAATTTAATTGAAACTAAAATTTAATTTAAAAAGCAAATTGAACTACCACTGACCGAAACAACCTGGTCCCTGCTCGGGCGCCATTTGTAATGGTAGGTATAATTATTGAAAGTATTTTGAAATTTGTTTGAAATTTATTTTTTTTATAATTACTGAAAATTTTGTTAAGTTCTGAAGTTTTAGTAGAATTAGAATTTAATTGAAACTAAAATTTAATTTAAAAAAGCAAATTGAACTACCACTGACCGAAACAACCTGGTCCCTGCTCGGGCGCCATTTGTAATGGTAGGTATAATTATTGAAAGTATTTTGAAATTTGTTTGAAATTTTTTTTTTTTATAATTACTGAAAATTTTGTTAAGTTCTGAAGTTTTAGTAGAATTAGAATTTAATTGAAACTAAAATTTAATTTAAAAAGCAAATTGAACTACCACTGACCGAAACAACCTGGTCCCTGCTCGGGCGCCATTTGTAATGGTAGGTATAATTATTGAAAGTATTTTGAAATTTGTTTGAAATTTATTTTTTTTATAATTACTGAAAATTTTGTTAAGTTCTGAAGTTTTAGTAGAAGTAGAATTTAATTGAAACTAAAATTTAATTTAAAAAGCAAATTGAACTACCACTGACCGAAACAACCTGGTCCCTGCTCGGGCGCCATTTGTAATGGTAGGTATAATTATTGAGAAAAAAAAATTACAAAAAAAATTTAAGTCCGAGATGATTTTTTTTTTTTCAATAAAAAATAAAGTCGGGAAAGAATTGAATGAGTTAAAATATAGAAACAGAAGGTTCGCGGGCACGCGTTGCCGGGTAGAACTGACCTCGGAAAATGGGTGGGTTCTTACTATCCGCATTATACCATTACAAAAAGAATGCGTGCAAAGGTAGAAGCTACCTTATCATAATATACTATATACAAAATAAATTTAAAATAACCGTATTGCTTTCGATGGATCATCAGGAATCATCCGGAGCTGCATGGGGCAGTAGAGGCCTTCCTAGCCACACATTCCTACTTTCCACACTAACGAAGGAATCTCCATCCTAAAATTCAAATTTCTACCAACAAAGGAAATTTCCCCCCCAACTTGCAACACCACTGACTACCTTTTTTTTTGTAAGTTATATAAAATTGATTTGTATTGGCAAAAAAAAATATAACCGGAAATACTGAATGACGAACTGGCATATATTTCTCGAATACGGGGGGTGGTCGAAACTATAGTCCTACCCTTAAATCAACCCTACTCAACTTATATACTAGTAACTTAATTGTATAATATAATCAATAACAAAATTAAAAAAAATATATGTATATAAAAAAAATATTTAATTTATTTGATTAAGGACCTGGAACCGCAGCTACCTCGTCCGTATCGTGGGCGTCGTTGAGGATCCTCCCCGTTACAAAAAAAATCTGATGAAACTGTTGACGTGTTTGGTGCCTGTGTTACCACCAACACGTGTATGAAATAAATGATGATAATATGATGAATCGGTTGACGTGCTTGGTGCCTTTGTTACCACCAACACGTGTAAATAAAATAAAATAATCTGATGAATCCGTTGACGTGTTTGGTGCCTTTGTTACCACCAACACGTGTAAATAAAATAAAATAATCTGATGAATCCGTTGACGTGTTTGGTGCCTTTGTTACCACCAACACGTGTAAAAAAAAAATTGATGATAATATGATGAATTCGGTTGACGTGTTTGGTGCCTGTGTTACCACCAACACGTGTAGGAAATAAATGATGATAATATGATGGATCGGTTGACGTGTTTGGTGCCTTTGTTACCACCAACACGTGTATATAAAGAATGATGATAATATGATGAATCTGTTTACGTGTTTGGTGCCTTTGTTACCACCAACACGTGTAAATAAAAATAAATGATGATACTATGATGAATCTGTTGACGTGCTTGGTGCCTTTGTTACCACCAACACGTGTATATAAAAATGAAACTAATCTGATGAATCTAAAAAAACGTGTATATAAAAATGAAATTAATCTGATGAATCCGTTGACGTGTTTGGTGCCTTTGTTACCACCAACACGTGTAAAAAAAAATTGATGATAATATGATGAATTCGGTTGACGTGTTTGGTGCCTGTGTTACCACCAACACGTGTATATAAAAATGAAACTAATCTGATGAATCAAAAAAAACGTGTATATAAAAATGAAATTAATCTGATGAATCCGTTGACGTGTTTGGTGCCTTTGTTACCACCAACACGTGTATATAAAGAATGATGAGAATATGATGAATCTGTTTACGTGTTTGGTGCCTTTGTTACCACCAACACGTGTAAATAAAAATAAATGATGATACTATGATGAATCTGTGGACGTGCTTGGTGCCTTTGTTACCACCAACACGTGTATATAAAAATGAAACTAATCTGATGAATCTAAAAAAAACGTGTATATAAAAATGAAATTAATCTGATGAATCCGTTGACGTGTTTGGTGCCTTTGTTACCACCAACACGTGTAAAAAAAAATTGATGATAATATGATGAATTCGGTTGACGTGTTTGGTGCCTTTGTTACCACCAACACGTGTATATAATAAATGATGATAAAATGATGAATCGGTTGACGTGTTTGGTGCCTGTGTTACCACCAACACGTGTATATAAAACTGAAAATAATCGGATCAATCAAAAAAAACAAGTGTATATAAAAATGACAAAAAAAAATCTGATGAATCAAAAAACACGTGAGCGGGTGTGCTCGTCACAAAGTTGGGCACATCACCATGGACAAATCAAAAAAAAAAAATGGTAGTCCAAATCCTCTCTGGGTTATTTTTTTTTTTTATTTTTTTTTATTTTTTTTGTATTTTAAGTACAAATAACCTTAGGTCTAAATTCTTTTTGGAAAATATTGCCCAATTTACACAAGAATATATTTTTTTCCATTAACACTTTGATAAATTCTGTGCAATAATGTAGTATTATTATATAATTTATATTTTTTTTTATGAAAGTTTGGATGTCATTAAAAATACACGCAATTTAATGAAAATATAATGCACATATAAATTTTGCACTCCAGGTTATTATTTTTTTTTTTTTTTAAAGTACCATTTATTTTGAACAATTATATATAATATTTAAATTTTGATATATAAAAAGAAATCTTAAAATTAAATAGGTTAAAAAAAATTATGTAAAAATAACATTACTTTTCCCCGTAGTATTAGTATTAAATAACTTTTCGTTTAGATTGAGTTTTTTTTTTTTTTTTTTTTGTATCATATTTTAATTTCAACATAATATTTCTTAACTACGCAATAATTAACCAAATTTATTTAATTCCGTGTAATAATTGCTTTATTTTTATTTATTTTTTTATTTGGTTTTTTTTTTTTTTGTTTAAAGAAAAAAAAATTCTGTATTTTTATTTGTTTTTCAAATAGAAATTAAATTAGTACTAATACCACGCACAAAAAATAACCCCGGACAATATGTCGTCCATCGACTTAAAAAGTTATCTAAATTTTTTTTTTTTCTTTTTGGTATATAAAAAAAGTTTTGTTACTATACTACATTACATGAACCGAATAACATCAACACGGGACGGCCACCGACTGACTTCACGGCCGTCCAACAACTGACTAAAAAAACTTCTATAAATTCGAGAAACATCTGCCAGCAATTCTCATTTTATTGCGCATTCAGCAACCCACACTCAATTTTTCCATTTATCGACAATCGATGCACGCATACAAAATAATAATTTTAGGCGGTAAAATTTTTCCCATATTGATGGATTGACAGACCGCACACACGATAGAAACGCATACATCGAACAATTATTTTTCTGTCGGCCATTGATTGAGACGCTGAATGACAAATTCCTTCCGTGGTGTAAAAGTTACCATAGGTGAAAAAAGTTTTCAGTGGTGTCGACTATTGGGATTTATTATCCACCATTACAATGATTATCAAAAAAGTTAAACGTAAGTATTCCTGAGTATTCTCTCAGATATATCTCATTATTAAATACTCAGTTTAACTTAAAGCAATTTGTTAGATTATCACAGTTAGGTTTACTAAAGTGTATTGTTAGATCAAACAAGCGACAAAATCGTTACCTATTCGCTAGCTTATCTCATTACAATACTTAGTTAACATTTACTCCTAATATAGTGAGTGTTTCTAAAGTGGGGTCAAAAGATTTCGGGCGTTAAAGTTTGAGAATATGGTGCGATATTGCGACTAGGCGCAAAAGGTCCCAGCAAGAGTTTTGCGATAACACACTTTATGCGACATGTCTACGATAAGCCAAAAGGCGACATTTTGTTCGCAATAAGTTATAAAAGTTAACGTATTGCGATAAAAATTCGGAAGATAACTCAGTGAGATCGTAAGCAGATAATCACTGCGGTAAGATTACAAAAAATGCTCTCAATAAGATCATAAATATATCGCATTGCGTTGAGGTACGACTTAAAAATATGTGTACTCAATGAATTCGCAAGCTTATCGCATATCGATAAGATTTCAAAAGATGTTCTTGTGATCTCAATGATATCTTAAAGTTATCGCATTGCGGTAATAGATCTACGTAGATGAACTCAATGAGATCATAAGGTTAACGCAATGCGATGTTATGGTATGATATTCTAATTTTTTACAATAATATTAAAAGAGGAGTGGGGGTGCGTGCGAAGAGTATTGTTATTGAAAACTATAATAAATAAATTATTTTCGGTACAGTTTTGGTTTGGTTTTTGTGAAGTGCGGATGCAGAGTTGAAGAATTAAAAACAAAAATTATTAAAAAAAAAAAATATTGTGAAAATTGTGTGAAAAAAACAAACGTAGTCCTGAACCCTCATGTAAGTAATAATTTTATTTATAATATAATAATGTAATATATATATATATATATATATATATATATACGGAACAATAACAAAATATATGAACACAATCATGTACAGACATGAACAGAAAAATAACGGCAATTATTATGTGCATTTAGTTCGCACATATGATTTTTTTCACTTTTATATAATATTACATATATTTTTTTTATGAATAATATAACATTATCGCAATGCGATCATAATGTTGATCGCATTTCGATAAGGTTATCAGCATATGATCTCATTGAGAGCATCTCAATGATATGATATGTTGATCGCATTGCGATAAAGTTATGTTATATCATAAAAATGAAAAATAAAAAACAATGCACTTAATAATTCGTACCATTTTAAGGTAAATACGGTCTATCAAACCAGTTCAACTAATTAAATTGAATCAGTTCCATTAAAATGTCTGAGTTTAAAAATATATGGGGCTGTTCTAGAAAAACTTTTAGAAGGTGAATTCATCTTGGGTCTTGTTAATTCAGTCATGTTACAACAACCAATTGTAACTGCTACCACTGTAACTGGTAATTACCTGTCACGGTCTAAAAAAAACATAATAACATATAATATTAAACATTAAAAAAAAAAATCTTTCTTTTACTTCAGAATGTTTGCAGTCGACGAAACTTTAGAAAATGGCGAAAAGATGTGCTCTGCTGTTCCGAGTAATTGGGTTGTTAACAATAAAATACTTTTTTGGCCGCAACATTTAAAGGGAGCCGAATTATTAACCGCTAAAAGACTCAGGAAAGACAAGGGACAAGATTGGGTTCAATTTACCTGTAGAGTTCTGCACAAAAATATAGGTTGATTTTTTTTTTTATTATGAGTGTTTTCAGAATAGTACATCTATATGTATATTATTCTTTATAGTTTTATACAAATAAGCTCTAAAAAGGGAAAAAGATTCTCAATACTTCTCTCATTCTGAGGAGGAGTGCCAACAACCTTATTCAAAAAAAAAGAACACAAACCCAGGACTTTAATAAATTTTTAGGTTATTTTTTAATTCAGTTCCGTTTCTTAACATATACTAATAAATGATATTACATTTTTTCCAGATATCGATACATCATACAACAGCCAGGAAACTCAAATTGAAACAGAAATTAATACTCAAATGTTTCATAACGTAAAAGCTGGAATGAGGGTTCCGATTACATCGACCCAAAAATCGATAACATCATCAATGTTTTCATTGAATAGATTTATTTAATAAAAAAAAAAAAAAACATGTATTTAAATAATAAAAATAAACATTAATGTAATGAATTTTATGCGTAGGTTATACATGAATTTTACGTCATACATAACAATAATGTAAATAATTAAAGAATTATATAAGTATTTAAAATTAAAAATTAAAATCAAAATTAAAATTACTAATTAAAGATTAAATTGATATTAAAACTAAAAAATTAAAATGTTTGCTAATAATTTAAATTCAATTTATTGATTGTTTTGTTATATATAATGTATTATATAATGTATATTACAAATTACAATGTTCCAAAAAAATTTTACAACATAATATATAAATATACAAATATTTAATGTTTTTGGAACATTCGAATTATTAATATACATTATACATTACATTATTATAACAAAATAAATTAAATGAGAAATCCGGCAGGTAAACTAAAGGTAAAGGGATTAAGATAATCGCAAGGAAACCTTGCGTTGGCAAAAAGTTAAACGTAAGTATTGCAAAAAGTTAAACGTAAGTATTACAGAGTATTCTCTCAGATATATCTCATTACTAAACATGCGAGATACGCTTCAGGTTAACCCCAGGCTATTTTTTAGATCACCGCAGTAAGTTTTACAAAAGTGTATTTTAAGTGTAACTAGCGATAAACTCTTTTGGTATTCGCCAGCTTATCTCATTACAATACTTAGAATATTCTCTGTAATATAAGTGAGTCTTTCGAAAGTGCGGTCAAAAGATTTCGGGCGACAAAGTTTGCGAATATGGTGCGACATTGCGACTAGGCGCAAAAAGGGTAATCTGCGAATTTTCTCACGATAATCGCCATGCTTGCTGGGGGTGTAATCTCCGAATTTTCTCGAGACAATCGCTATGTTTGCTGGGTTTCTGATCTAGTTGGTCTATAAAATTTAGGGTTAGCAGTAGCTTTAAAATACAACATTGGTGGCTTCAAATATTTGAAATTTTTAACAAAGCATACTGCTTGTTATAAAGGTACTGTTAATTACAAAAAACTGCTGCACATAAATCACTGTAAAACATAACTACGATTTATCTGCTCCTATAATTAGCATTTTTTATTGTGGGTACTAAATTTTAATTATTTTGTGAAGAATCGTAAAATCGGTCCATCTATTTTTTCTACTATGTGCAAATTGGGTGGTTGCTGATCAGGCGAGAAGTTTTTTTCCATTAATCCGGCTGAAATTTTGTCTGGCAGAAAATATATATTTGTTCACCTAAATCAGCTATGAATTTTTAGCCAAATCTTGTGATATGTAATTAGCATTAATATTTTATAGATTTTATATTATTTTCCAATAATTAATTCAACAGTTTTTACTATTGGTTTTAAAGAAGATGTCTGCAAAGCTCCTTCCACTTTTTTCATCCAGCTTGTAGGCTCCTCACTTTCAGGTACTTCTTTAATTGAAAATTCTAAACGATGACCACGTAAATTAAAACGTTTAACATTAGCTATCAAATCGTTTACAATATTAAAACGCGACATGTTGAAAATTAGTATATATACAACTAATTAAATATATATAATTTTCTACTTTTATAACAGAAATTCTCATTAAAAATAAATGAAAAAAATTACAAGTTACAGAAAAAATGCATAAAAATTTTGTTTTAAAATATCTTTTTCGGAATTTAGATCTTGGCCAAATGGTTCTAAATCTTGAAAGAGAGGCTGGTGCTGCAGGATTGAAAATAAATGTAAAAGAAACCAAGCTCTTCAATCTTACAGATAACATCAAAGCTCAAGTTAGCATTGCTGGACAACAAGTGGAAACAGTAAAGACTTTCTCATACCTGGGAAGTATTGTTTCTGCTGACGGAGGTACAGAGCTGGACATTGAAAGTAGAATAAAAAAGGACAAAAGCCGCCTTCGGTATGTTTTTCATCATTATGATTGTATGTTGTAATTACGGAACATCCTTAGAATCTACTGGCCAAACTTCATTTCAAATGATGAACTTTTATATAGAACAGGCATCGCCAGAAATCGACAAAGATAGCGCCTAGGAGTAATAGACGTGCTATGCCCCACGAGGGGTTAAAGTAGATTAAGTAAGTAAGTTACTTATAGATAAAATATTGTTCATAGCGTCTAAATATCATATTAAGTTTTATAGGTTTTGTCAAAGATTAAAATTGTTTATAACTAATCCTATGCAAACCAATTTTTTTTTAATGATTTTCAATTTGTAATTGGCAATGGAAAACAATATTTTATAAAAGAATTGGCTGCACAAACAAAGCTCCCTGAACCAGAATATTTTTTATTGAAAGCACCCTATCCTTAAGAAGAACTAAATTATGAAATTTCGCAACAAAATGGCTACAATAGAGATAATATAAATGGTTTGGTATGGGAAAGCGGTTTAAAATTTATATTTAAGAATTATGAACAATATACCTATACCATTTTTGTAAGAGCCACACATAAAAAAATATACTTCTCAAATATTTTCCAAAAACAACAAAGATAGTAGATTTAAATTTGGACTTACCCTTGTCACAAGAATTGCAAAACTATACCGTATATTGTCCTGTTCATTCTACAGAAGAAAAACAAAATTTTAAAATCAGATGTACTTTAAAAAATTGTTATAATATATACATGTATATGTTGAAATATATTAAAATTGACTTCTAACAAGAAAAAATTTGTTTATTTTGTAAATAATTTAGTTTTTTTTTTTGTTTAGTTATAATTACATTGTCAAAATGGAAGCACATACTGTAAAGGATAGTGGTACTTTACTAGTGCTCACTAGAAAAGCTCAAACTGTTTATAAATTTGAGAATATTTTTAAGTGCGCTGGATGAGATATCTAAAGGTGTGAGAAACCAGTGACCAAGAGATTAATTGCATTTAATTGCATTACAGTACGATAAAATTTATTTAAGTATGCTTAATCACGAATCCAACCTGTTCACAAAATTTCATTGAAATCGGATAATATTTACCATATGATCTAGACTAGAACATATGAAATATTAATCTGAAATTTTACCATAGTACCCTGAAGCTACAGATCTGGATCTGCGTACGCTTGTGAACAATCGTGATACCAACCTATGTACTAAATTTCATCTAAATCTGAGATAGGATATTTTTATGACATTTTTCCGTAGAGTAAAATCACAAAGGTGTCCACATAACCTGGGAAATCTAACATGGTTGGTGCCACTAAAAGTATATGTTTCATCTACAGACATCAGGACTAAGTCTGTGTGAATATATGTGCCACATTTCATTAAAATCTGACGAGCGGTTCTAGAGATTGTTATTGGAAACCTATGGACACTTATTTTTCCATTTTCTGAGAGTCCCAAAACCCATAGAGAAGAAAGTTTCAGTGAAAACTATTTTTGACCATCAAATCCATCACCCACCCCATATCTGCTCGAAGTATTTTCATTTTTCATGAAAAATGTATAGTACAAGATTTATATTCATTATAATATAAGGAATATTTAGTAAGAATATTGTTAAGGAATAATGTAATAAGAATATTAAAAATTATTTAGGTAATTTGCATATTTTATATGATGTATTTATATTGAGTTTAATGTAATGTATGCTATAAAGATGATAATGATGCTGAAATAAATAGTTACTTGCTGTATGATGATTAATTGTTGATAAATTAATATAATAATTCAGATGATTAATTACTGAAAAATAATTGATGAAAACTGACGATTAACAATAAATTATAATATTATGATATCGTATTATACGTATAATTATCAATTATCACACAATATAACGTATTCTATTATTTAATATACAATTAATTCTCTCTCTCTCTCTGTTTATTGTAAATGCTGGTACAATTGAATTTTTGCAGATCACCAATTTTTTTGTATTTTCCAATTTATAGAATTTAGATTTACGGAATAATTTTATACCAAATGTTTTGATGTAATTCCACTAAGAATTTTAAACTGTTAATAATTTATCTTTGTATATTGAAAACTTTACTTTTTTATATTAATGTTAAAAATTGGTTTAATAATTTATGTTTGTAAAGTTTTAAACCTTTTAAATATTAATGTTGAAACGGGTGTCTGCAAAAGAAGTTGTGGGATAATATTGATCTTTGATCGGAAGATCGTATTAAAGTTCGCGATATTTTAGTTTATGTTTTATTTATTTACAAACATTTTAGCTTTAATTTAGTAATATTTATTTCATTTAATTAACAACTATATAACTTATTGTATTTTATTACTAACTACTTTATTTGTCTTTTAATTATTACAATTTTTTTATATATTTAATATGCATTTGATACTATTTATTATAATTGATATTTATCGAAAGTTGTTTTAATGTTTAATTTATTTTATTCCTTAATTATTTTATTCCTTAATATACATGCTTTTAATTTAATTTTCTTTTTATCGAAATCTTTTACTTTTATTGTTTTAATTTAACCGTTTTAATTTCATACATGGGTCGAGCGCCATAATTTTTTTAGGAAGAGAATCAGGGTCTCATGAAGAAAGATTTCGGAAATTTAATATCCAAATAAGAAAAATAAAAATGACTAAAACGCATATAATAGTAAAAGCATCTTTTTATGTAAAGCAAATATTTCACTTAGAGGAAAATATATACAGAAGCGTGGTATTTTAGCAAAAATTTTAATTATTTACGGATATTTTGTATTTTCATATTTTGTGTATCGATATTTTACATATAGGCCCTCCTATAGTATCGAAAATACAAAATTCTATATTTATTTTAAAAAGGAATATCTTTCTTTATCAAACAAAATGTTATATATTTTATATTATTCAAAAATCTTGCAATATATAAAAATATATAGTAAAAGCAATTATTTATGTAAAAGAATTGTTTCACTTACAGCTAGTATTGGAATATTTTTAATTACTTTTTGAAAATTTAAACTTTGCGGGCTTGTAGTTTCCAAACAACAAAGAAATCCTAAATATTTTATAGATAGCGTAAAAGGGCATTTAATTATCAATCTAATTCCATATAATGCATACTTCTGCATTAACCTGTTCTGAAGCTATGAACCCGAGTATGATGATACTTTCTTATTTATGACGGAACCCGAAAATATGCCGCAACTTCAAATTGCAGATGAAAGATGCAAAGTAACTATTGATTCCAATGAATTACTACAACAAATACGATTATCGTGTCAAAGTTTTAAGGAAGTTTTAAGAAAGTGGGAGAAAACCCTTACATTTTTTTATTTTTTGGATTTCGACGATTTGAATATTCCTATACATATCATATGTCGTATGATTTTATGTCTTATCGATATTTTGTTGTTTCATATTTTGTATATCGATACCGGTACTTTACAGACAGCCCCTGTGTCGATAATACAAAATAACGACTTTAATTTTAAAAAGGATTATCTTTATCAAAACAAATGTTATATATTTTATATTATTCAAAAATCTTGCAATATTATAAATTTTAATTTATATTAAAAAAAAAATTATACCGCTTATAGAACGATAGTGAAAAATAAAACAAGAATATATGGTACAAATAATGATCAAAATTATTCTTTTCATTTCTCTCAATTTAGTTTTAAACTACTTTCCAACTCTGACTATAATATGATAAATTCTTGCTTATTTAATTTATCATATTTTAATTAGGGATAAAGTTTTGTTTTGTACTGAACTTAACGATACCAATCCGAAAACCATCAACAATTATTTGATCAAATAAAAATATTATGTGTATTTATATAACAAAAAAAAAATATTGAATATTTTTTTATACAATCAGATTTTGAAATTTTTATCACAATTAGTTGAAAATGTAAATTTATAAATTTATTTTATATTGTGACATTAATTTGCATTTGTTATTTTTAGAAACAAATAAGATTGAGGAAATATTATTAAATCTTTCAGAGTAGATTAATATTGTGAGAATGAGAACGATGTAATATATTCAAGAAAATTGTTCTGTACTAGTTTAAAAAAAAATAATATAAGTAGCTGGTACATATAATTTAATGCCTAATAGCCCGAGCAAAATCAACGCAGCATACATAAGATTTGTCAAAAAAGTTAAAATGTATGAAAATATGTGAAAGCGATTATAACAAACGCAGCCACGTCGCAGAATCGAGAAAAAAAGTTAACCAACTTTTAACTTTTTCCGTAAGCAACGCTGGTAAATGTCACATTAATATCAGGTGGAAAAATTTTGTTAGTGTATATATTGTTAGGTAGAAAAGTTTCATCGCAGTAAAACTACTTTTGATTGTGCTCGATAAATATTTATTCTTATGTTGGCTGCGTATTCCTTACGTATTCTTATTTATTCTGCGTTGATTTTGCTCGGGCTATATGTAATATAATAGCTATACTACATTTTACTAGAACTATTATATTCAAAGAGAAAAAAAACTTTGACAAGTAAATTTGTATGAGTGAAATATACTTTCTTTTTCTCTCCACAAATAAGTGTGACTAAAAGATTTAAATAAGTTACATGGATCATAATGAATTTATTATTTTTTTTTTAATATATATTTGAATTTTTTTTAGATGTAAAAATATTTTACCTTAATTTGACAATCACATCCCATCCCAGCACCAATAATTCCACGTTTGTCATTCCGAAATATATTTGATAATTCTTTCTGTTGCTGTTCCGAATTGTCATAATCAACATCATCTAATTGATAGTTCCTTAATAAAATATTCTATATATATTTTAAAATAAATACAATATTTTTATTTTCTTACGGTTTCAGTAAATTTACATCCCACATATTATGTTCAGTTGAAAACATTACATTTTTACATATTTCGTCATTACGTGATGTGGTTAACCATGGAAACTTATTAATTATTTTACACTTTGCAACATTATCTAATAATTTTTGTGGATATGATAACGATGATGATGATGGTAAATTTTTATAAGCATTTTTATTCTTACTATTTATCACGACTATGCCCCAAGTTAAAATTGCTACTATTAACTACAATATTTGATCATATTTAACACACTAGCAGTAATATTTTTTAATGTTACTTACCCAAGCATTCATCTTGTACTAATAAGTTTCATCCTACAAAATTATCCTTTATATATATCTAAAATAAAATAATATCTATATTTTTAATAAAAATTTATTTATAACTCTTTGTTGACGAACATTATATGTCTGAAAATGTTGATAGCAAAATGGACAAAATCAAAAGAAAATAATTTACTGTTGTTTAGGTAATTTTGGCTTTATCATTTATACCTTTCAAAATGTCAATTTATGTCGTGATATTGTTTGAAATTTATTATTAGATTTACAGTGGCGGTTCGTGATGTAAAATTCTGAGTGTGCTAATTTTAATTATTAAAAAAAAGTGCAGGTTTCCACTTCATCCTGAGATTCTACACTCAAAGCGTTAACTAGAATTTAGTGTCCAATTTCCCTAACGTTTATAATATTTAACAGACATTAGGCCTATCACACTTTAACAATAAATAAATATGTACAAAAAAAAATGATAATTCAATGTTTATATATAAAAAAAAAAATCATAAATATCATTCAAAAATAAAAAAATATTGTAAATGTAATAAATAACATTTTAATGAAAAATTCATTTAAATAAATATTCAACCCTACGATTTTTTTGACTAGGAAACATATAAAGTAATTGATATCATTAAAATTTAAAGTCTTTGAAATTAATTCTTTTTCTATTGATAGAACTTCTAATGAGTTTAACCGATTTTGTCCCATTACGATAGTTTTTTTTTTTTTTTTGATATTTTTAAGTGTATATAATATTATTGGCTTTATATTGAGGATTGCTTAATATAAATTTCATCAATTAATAGGGCAACATATTTTTCTCGATCAGTTAATGATTTTGAAATATGAATTAAATAACACTCGTCATTGGTTGGAACTCTATAGTTTGGCCTAATGTGCATACTAGAAGATAAAATTAGTAAATATCTACGAATTGACATTACTTTATTTATTAATTCTACTTGATTTTTTAAAATATCTACCTTGCCACAGTGAATAAAATCTTCGTGGCAGTTTTGTACCTTTTTAAATATAAAATTGCGCGATTTATACAATATATTTTTGAGGTTAGAATTTGTACTAATTTTTATCACACAAATTACACTAGAAATACACAATGCCCGCACAATTATATTTAACTTTTTCTTCCGAACTTTGAGCGCTTGATATTACCGGCATTTAATTTTGACGTATAATATTAAGAATATAATTAAGATTTCTTGAACTTTTTAATTCAAAAAATATTGAATTTTTTACAAATTATTTGGCATTTTTCTAGAGTGGGCTTAACCCACGTAGCCCATAAGGACCAGCCGCCACTGAGATTTATTATGAAAGAATAAAAATATTAAATTACAAATATATATTAGATATACGTAAGAATATATAGTAATACGCTAATACGAATGGTAAGGAAAAATAAATTGAATGGTAAATGTTCAAGGATTAAAAATAATATTCGCTCATTTACAACATTTGTATATAATCGGTAGCTTTAATATCCTAGTTGTAAAATTTCTGATTTATGTTTGGCTTTTATAATGTGTATAAAATGGAATATAAAGTAATTGTATTACTGAGAGGTAATATAAATTTTAAAATACTAAGCGAGGTCAAAATAAAATGGAAAAATAAAACAGATTTTAGTAGTATGGGTTGAATTAAATTTTGCACAGAAGTAAATAATAATAAAATCTTTATTTCGCATCAATTCAAAAGTTAACAATTATGTATATAAATTTTTCCATTTTCATGATACTTATACAATACTAATTCAATTTAAAGAATAAAATTGAATAAAGTATGTACATATATAATAAGTACATATAAAATATAAAAAAATAAAAATTACAAATTATGTCGCATTTACTATATTGTTTACTATAAAATAAACATATGATTTTTATGAATAATATTTTGGTTTTTAGCTAGTAACAAAGTTTGTTATACAACACCTATACAACACTAACTAACTATACAACACCTCCCTTTTCCGCGACAAAATTTACATATAAAAAATTTTAAATTTGGTATTTAAATTTTGGTATTTCAGAATTTTCCTTTTTTATGAAGTTTCTTTTTATTTATTCCCTTTTTTTCTTTTTTTAAACGTTATAAATCGTAAACTTATAATTTTCTTAATATAGGTTTTTCACTTCTAATTCAAGTTTTTTCATTTCAAATTCAATTTTTTTCATTTCAAATTCAATTGTTTTCATTTCAAATTCAATATTTGAAAATAAATTGATATTTATTTAAAAAAAATTTAAACTGAAGAAACTAAGTATTTTTAAACAAAATAAACTGGCTATAGCCAAAAATTAAAAGCATAAATTAACATTAACATTTTATCTTTCTTGTTTTGTTTAAAAATAGTTAGTTTTTTCAGTTTAAAAAATTTAAAAATAAATATCAATTTATTTTCAAATATTGAATTTGAAATGAAAAAAATTGAATTTGAAGTGAAAAAAATTGAATTTGAAATGAAAAAACTTGAATTAGAAGTGAAAAACCTAATTTTACATAATTGATTGAAAACTAGAATTTACACGCCAATTATGTAGTTCGATTGGATTATATAATTTTTATTATAAAATTTTATTATTTTTATTATTCCCTTTAAAAATGTATATATTATTCTTAAACATAACAATATTTTTATTTTTTATATTAACATTTATTATTATGTATTTGTATTGTATTTTATTAACATTTTTTTATATAATATTTTATCTTAATTTATTTATTTGAAATATACAATTTTTTATAATTTTTAACATACTGTCCATTCTTATTTTATTATTATTTTATTATAGTAATTTTTTTTTATTTATTCAATTATTTGTTTTCCATATAATTATATAATTTTAGTTTGCTTAAAATTAAAAAAAAAAATCAATTACACTAAAAATAGACCCATGAATTTTAATCTTATTAACTTTACTCTAATTTACTTAATATGTATTACTTAATTTTTAATAAAGTAACCGACAACGCAACCTAACCGACAACGCAATAATATGAGATGTTCCTGAGTCAATTTTAGGAATAAAACTCCACTACAAACATGTCTGAAAATGCACCGTGCACCACAGGGTGATTAATTTTTTTTTTTTTATAGTTTTACATAAGTGGCAAAATTTCGCAAACTATTTAATCAAGATTCTTAATTTTTGTTTGTTCGACAGGTAATTGTCGTAAATTATTTTTGTAAGTAGTATTTACAAAAAAAATGAATTATTGAGAAAATTTTTTTTTAAATAAGAATTACCCATTATACAAGTATATAATAATAATAATATTAACCAAAAAAAATTCTAGCGAAAAATTTATCACTACTTTGTTAACATACAATTATAAAAATAATTAATCTGCCTTTGCTAAAAGTTGACATTCAATTTTTTATTTGAAATTATAAAATTTTAATTCAGAAAATATTTTTTTTTTTTAAATATTATTGTAACATGGCACATGCTGAATCTATTGTAAATTAATTTGGTTTTTATATTCCTTATATATTAATCATATACTTAAATTTTTATATTATCAGTCCCAAAATCTTAAAAGAAGACGTAAGATCAGAACTCAATTTAGAGCAATTGTGAGGACTATTATCATCAACAAAGTTTGGATCAGCATGCAAGAAGAACAACCTGTCTCTCCAAATGTTAAAAAAAATCTTGCAATTATAACAAGGAGACAAAGACAAACTGGAATTCTAACTGTTGCTGTAAAAGAAAAAAAACTATTTAAATAATATGTTATAATTTAATTTTATATTATTTAAAGGAGAAGTCTTTAATAAGGAAACCGCTAGGACAACGCACTATAGAGGAAAGGAAAAAATTGTTGTTACTTGTATCTTCGTTAAAGTGCTTCGCAAAATTTTCACCAGTAATTTTATATATATATTATATTAATTCCTAAAATTTATCTGATTAATTTTAGAAATTAAGAGCTAGGATTGCACCACATCTTATTTTTATTTATATACAAGCGGACAGAACCTTAATGAAGGAGGGCGATACTCCAACAAATGTGTATTTTATACTGAATGGAGAAATAGTTGTTACAACCCAAGTTTATGATCAAGTATATTATAAATATTAATCTATAAATTAATAGAATATCAATAACATTTTACACTATAGGTAAAAAATGAAATGGTTCCAAAACCTGAATATATAGCAGGACCCGGTGATACTCTTGGAGAATCGGCCTTTGTAGAAAATAGGAAACGTAATTCAACTCTTAAAATAACAAGTAATAAATTCAATATCTTTAAATCTATATTAATTTAGTATCCTACTAATATATAATTTGAAATAAGTTTTAAAATTTGATCATATAATTTGAAGTAACTTTATTTAACGAATAGAGATAAATTTTAGTGTGTTTGCAAAAAAAAATTTGAATCGTTGGTGATGGACATTTTTATTCAAAGTATTTCATCGGAATTCGAAAGTACTTTGTCGTGAAATATTAACCACTATCAACGAATATTAATTTTAATGCAGAAT